>OY982955.1:5007500-10007500 GCA_963890685.1 Plagodis pulveraria | reverse complement strand
GAAAATGCTATTTCTTTGGCAAGTACAGACCAACAGAATGTTTTAATAAAATATATCGTGTCACAACTCGAGGGAAAGGCTCAGTTAGCCTGTTGCTTAAAAAAGTTCGACAGTTGGCTTGAAATTAAACAGTTTCTCAAATCAACTTTTGGAGAGAAAAAGCACTCTACACATTTATTAGTCGATTTACAAAATTGTAAGCAACTACCCAATGAAGATGTGACGCAATATTCATTACGTATTGAATCATGTCTCACACGGCTTCAGTCCGATATACATTATAGCTGTGAGAATGAAAAAGAACTTATCGGCAGGTTAGCCGCTATGGAAGACTTGGCTTTAAATACATTTTTATTAGGTATGAACTCAAACTTTTCACACATTGTGCGCTGCCGCAATCCTAAGGGATTATCCGACGCAATTACTCATGCCATCGAAGAAGAGAAGCTATTTAAGCTATCCAAATTATCTCAACGCTCTTCTTCTTCTTCTAAACAGTGCACGATATGTCAAAAATTTGGCCACACGTCTTCTGATTGTTACAAAAATAAAAGTAAACCTAAAAGTTCTTTCCCGAATTCGTTTCATGTAAATACGGGTCAACAAAACAATTATTCTAATAATTTCTCAAATAAACAAACTTCTAATTATGACCTTAATTTAATGTGTGCATATTGTAAAAAGCGTGGTCATTTAATAGGCGATTGTCGGAAGCTCAAATATAAAAACAATAATTCTATGCACCGCAATCCGCCGCGTAACGTGATACCTTCAAGTTCACGGTCACCGACGAGTAACTCATCTACTGATACTCGTAATAATAACAATTCGAATATGCACGTTATATCTTCTGAAGAGAATTTAAACTGAATTCGGTTTCGGTGCCGTGTCTGCCGGAACCACTTCCTATTTTAAATGACACGAAAACTTTTAAGACGTCTCATAATTATAACAAAAAGTCTTTTCAGTCCTCAACGGGGTCTAAAGGTCGTTCTTGTGGTCAATTCACTGTTGCACAGAATGTACCTTCAGAAAATTTTATAGACTCCCATTCTTTTAATAAAGGGCTTCAATCCTGTGTTCCTAAATTATTACCAACACAGCGTAATAAAAATTTAGAGACTTTTGATAACTGTGTTCACAAATTATTTTCAACACAGTGTAATGAAAATACAGAAAATTCTTTGATTAAAAATAGAATTGATGTCTATGACTCTAAGAGTAATGAGTCATTAAGGTCAGCGAACCTTTCTCAATGCAACCCTTCATCTCGTGAAAAACCGAGTTCTTTTTCTAAGGATTGCTCACGTAAGGGAACGTTTACGATAAATAATGTAAACAACAATGTTTCTCTCCCTCACGTTTATTTGAAAACAAATATGAACGATAAGCCTTTATGCTTATTAATTGATACTGGCTCTTCAGTTTCGATTGTGAAACTCTCAAGTTTATTAAAGAGCCCAGTTCTTGAAAAAAATATCGTTACACTAAAGGGGTTAAGTGATAACGACTCAACGTGTGAATCGCTTGGTTCTATTGAACTTGATTTTGAATATCGAATTTCCCCTACACAAAAAATTGTGTTTGATTTTGTGTTTCACGCAATTGACGATGCCATTCACTTAAATTATGATGGTATAATTGGTAGTGATTTTATTCAACATTTTAAAATTGACATCCAATATTCTACCAATTCTCTTAATTTAGAAGGTAATTTGATACCTATTTGCTTTAGCAAGCCATCATATATTATACCTCCGAGGTCAGAAATGGTCATCGAATGTCCAGTCAGGAACATAGCGGATGTTGCAAGTAGAAGCGAAGCTTTAGTACTGGATCAGAAAATTAGTGACGGTGTATTCTTGGCTAATTGTATAGTGTGTATAAAGCCTAATAACCGCGTCAATGTTTCTGTTTTAAATACTACTAACTCCGAAATCGAATTAAATGATTTTCAAGTTCAGTTAACGTCATTTGAACTTCCATCATCAGATATAGATGCCTCGCATCATGAACTCATTCATCAGTTGAGTTCTTTGAATATTGATCGCACACAAAAGGTACTCGAACA
Source organism: Plagodis pulveraria (assembly GCA_963890685.1). NCBI lineage: Eukaryota > Metazoa > Arthropoda > Insecta > Lepidoptera > Geometridae > Plagodis > Plagodis pulveraria. Next base: position 10,005,429 of record OY982955.1, on the reverse strand, counting down.
AGTTCGTTCTTCTCATTTAAATCCGCAAGAAAAGAAAGTTTTAATGAATTGTCTTTCTAAATATACAGATATTTTTCATCTTGAAGGCGAATATTTGACGCATACAAATGCAATTAAGCATTCTATTAATACTGGGGATGCACCCCCTATTAATGTTAAATCATACCGTTTTCCGGAAGTTCATAAAGACGAAGTCGAAAAACAAATCAAGAAAATGCTTGATCAAAATATAATACGTCCTTCGACTTCTCCTTGGAATGCTCCTGTATGGGTAGTTCCGAAAAAGCTTGACGCCTCTGGTAAACAGAAATGGCGTATTGTCATCGATTATCGTCGATTAAATGATGTCACTGTTTCAGAAACTTATCCTCTTCCACTTGTAACAGACATCTTGGACCAACTTGATCATTCTAAGTACTTCTCTACCCTTGACCTTGCCTCTGGTTTTCACCAACTATGTTTAGATTCCAAGGACACTGCCAAAACTGGTTTCAGTGTCAGTACTAACGGTATTTCTGGTCATTTTGAATATACAAGGATGCCATTTGGATTAAAAAATGCTCCTGCCACTTTCCAAAGGCTCATGAATACTGTCCTTACTGGCCTACAAGGTCTACATTGTTATATATATCTAGATGACTGTATAGTCTACTCACATGACCTTGAAACACACATAAAAAGGCTAGAACTAATATTTAACAAGTTTAGAGAAGCAAATTTAAAGTTACAGCCCGATAAATGTGAATTTCTTCGACGTGAAGTCGCTTATCTAGGGCATGTTATTACAGATCAAGGTGTTTCGCCTAACCCTGATAAAATCAAGGCCATTTCCCAATTTCCAGCACCTAAAAATCAAAAAGACGTAAAGTCTTTTCTTGGCTTAACAGGCTATTATCGTCGTTTTATTGAGAACTTTTCTCACATAACAAAGCCTCTTACTTCATTGTTAAAGAAAGACACAGTCTTTCACTGGTCACATGAACAAGAACAAGCTTTCAACCTTCTTAAGCAGAAGTTAATCTCTGCCCCTCTACTTCAGTATCCTGATTTTACTCAACCTTTTATTATTACTACGGACGCTTCTAACTACGCTGTCGGCGCAGTTTTATCTCAAGGTGAAATTGGTAAGGACAAGCCAATTGCTTATGCGTCTCGTACTTTAAACAAGGCAGAAGGTAATTACTCAACGACTGAGAAGGAATTACTAGCAATTTTATTCGGTGTTAATACCTTCCGTCCCTATATTTATGGGTACAAATTTAAAATCGTCACGGATCATCGGCCTCTTACATGGTTGTTCAACGCCAAAGATCCTGGTGGACGTTTATTAAGATGGCGATTAAAACTTGAAGAGTATGATTATGAAATTGTTTATAAACCTGGTCGAATAAATTCTAATGCAGACGCTCTGTCTCGTAACCCAGTTAATGCCATCACTCATACCAAAATTAATAAAACTACTTATGAACAATTTTTCAAAAGGCAATTTACCAACAAGGTCTCAAATGACACTCAAATTGAAGAACATAATGAAAGCCTATATTCTGCTAAACAAAAATTAATTGCATGTCCAGCATCTCTGGACTTTGACTACTCTATGCCGCATTGCGAACAATTTTTGTCAGCATTAAATAACTCAGCTGACTTCTTATCAAAAGAACGGGAACCTGAGACCGTAGGATCGGTCGCACTAAATGATAAACAACTTTATTTCCTATACACTAAGGTTCACCATTTTGACGAAACTTCCTATAAAATTATCTATAATTTATTGCGTAAATTACGTGATCAAATCATGTCGAAAAAAGACTATGAAAAAGAATTAGCAATTTCAGACTTTTCCGAACCTTTTACTAAACTCGTCTATGTTAAAATTTATAACATGATATCGTACATGTTTCATGGCACTAATATTAAGGTGCACATCTACAAAAATCAAATTCAATATCCTTCACCTTCCGAGATTGCAAATATTTTAAAGGAAAACCACGGGACAACCATAGCTGGTCACCCGGGTATAAAACGGATGTTAAGTCGTATTAAGGAATCTTATTTTTGGAAAAATATGCGTGCTGACGTCGAACGTTTTGTAAAGGATTGCAATCAATGTAAGGTCAATAAGCCATTAAGAAGCTCAAATAAAGCACCAATGGTAATTACGTCATCCAGCACCAAGCCCTTCGAAAGATTGGCATTAGATATTGTAGGTGTTCTGCCTGAAGCAGGCCTTCAAAAGTTTAAGTATATACTTACTTTACAAGATGACTTGACTAAATTTTCAAGTGCTTATCCCATGATTACGGCAACTACTGACGAGGTTGCACGAAATCTCATTCATTTCTTTTCCTTGTTTTCCGTTTCCCTAAAATGATCCTCACTGATCAAGGATCTTGTTTTACATCAGAACTATTTCGCCAACTAACTGAAATTCTTAAAATCAAAAATTTATTTTCTACTCCCTATCATCCCCAAACAAATGGTGCATTAGAACGCAGCCATGCTACCCTTAAAGAATACTTAAAATCCTTCGTCAATGATAACCAAGATGATTGGCATTGCTACCTTGCAACTGCAATTTTATCATATAATACAACTCCTCACTGTACCACGGAGTTTACACCATTTGAATTGTTATATGGCCATAAGCCAACTATACCTAGCAGTATTTATAGCTCAAATAATGATACTACTTATCAAGAGTATGTCCGCGCGTTGCAATATAGAATGCGTTACTCTCGCGAAAAAGCTTTAGAAAATATTAATAAAAGTAAGGAAACTTCAAAACGTTATTATGATGCCTCTTCCCGCGAGAAAACTTATAAAACCGGAGATATGGTTTATGTTAAACAACACCATAGGCTACGCAAAGCTTTGTCCCCAATTTGGAAGGGACCGTATAAAATAATTAAAGTAAACGGAAAAAATAACGTAACACTATGCATAAACAGAAAACATGTAAAATACCACATCAACGAAATAAAACCTGCATAAAGTTATTATAATTGTTTCAGGTATATACTTCAATCGACTTATTCCGAACCGATTGAACCTATTTTGCATAGTCCTGGATTATTCTTCGACCCTACTTCTATTGCATATTTTTATAATGACTATTGGAATGTTGTGACTCATATTGAAATTATTCCCATAAAACCTTACTTAACTAAAATCGATCACTCTATTCAGAGTATGTCACAGTTTTGTGAAAAAGCTCAATATGTAGCTGGTATAAATATTGATTGTAAAGATATTATTAATCCCTTAGAAATTTTAATTAATGCTAACAATCTTAAGTATGACTCATTATCTCATCTTATATCCGTAAATAATCCAAATCGTTTTAAAAGGTCACTCGAATTTGGTGGAGAGATCCTTAAGTTCTTCTTTGGTACTTTAGACGCTGACGATGCAAGAAAATATGATGAAGCCATCACCACTTGTCAGCAAAACGAAAATCAAATATTTTCGTTGATGAAAGACAACATTCATGTTGTTCAGTCTACTATAAATAATTTTAATATTTCTATTCGTCAATTAAGTAATAATGAAATTAGATTAAATAAACAAATAGATAAGTTAAACTATATTTTTACGGAGAATTCTAAGATTAATTCGAATTTAATTAATTTAGCTAAAATAAACTCTATTTTTAATGTTATCGAAGGTTCTCTCTTATCAGTGTCAAATATATTAGACACAATATTAAACTCTATTTTGTTTGCAAAAGCGAATATTTTGCATCCTTATGTTTTAACTCCTACTAAGTTGTATAACGAACTTTCTACTAGCAAACTAAGCAAAAAACACGTAGAGTTCCCAATTACGTTATCTTTGGAGAACATTCATACTATTATCGATCTAGCTAAACTAACGTCATACTATTATAATAATAAGATTATATTTGTTATAAGAATACCTTTAATTAATCCTACCAAGTTTAGCATTTATAAAAGCTTACCTTTACCTACTTCAAAGGATGAATACAATTTGAAAACATATGTTCTTATCCATCCTTCTAAGCTATACATAGGTATTACAGATGATAGATTAAATTACGCATTGTTAAATGATTTAAGCGAGTGTCAAAATGTAAACTACGATTATATTATCTGCCCGTTGCCTTCTATTTTATCTACAGTTAATAACCCTAGCTGTGAGTCTAAGCTATTAACAGAAGTAACATTGTCACTTCCTGAAATTTGTGACTTTAAGTTAATTTACGGTAACATTAATATATGGCAAAAACTTTATGATGGTAGATACATTTATGTACAATCAAAAGCCAATAAGTTAACTATGAAATGTACCAATAATAATGAAATTCAAGATTATACCTTACAAGGTACTGGAATATTATCTTTGAGAAATGACTGTGTAGCATATTTTCAAACTTTGCAGTTTTATCCGATGCATAATTATAAAACGATTTTGCCGAGTCAATTAAACATAGATTTTAATATTTTAGATGATGACTGTTGCAAACATAATTTAATAAATAATAGTTATCATTCAATTACTCCTATTACATTGTCAGATATGGATTTAGAATCCTTAAAATTAGCATATCATAAATTAGATAATTTAAAAGAACAAATTAATCAAGTAGAAAGTCAATCTCATATTGTCAAATACGGACACTACTATTCGGCAATGACATATGTTATTATTGCGATAATTTTGATTTATATTATGTATAAAGTTTATAAACAATGTTTTTCAAATAATTGTAAAACATCCTGTTGCATCCAAATCTTTAATCAATGTTATAATAAGAAGTCAAAACAATATGAAAATAAAATTTCTTCATCTATAGAATTATCTGATATATCTAATGAATCTACTGAATGCGACAGGAAGTCCATAAAAAGCCTACCTGAAATAGAAATAAATAAAAATAAAGTACAGTTTAGACATTTTATTAAAGACTCAACGTCTCGTAACATTAGTAATTATTAAATATTAAAGATTAAAATAAATCTTATTTCTATTTCGAGGCTTATAAATAATTAGTAAGAATAGTAATAAGGATAAACATAATTATACAAGTTGCATTTTATTATAAAAAATACTTATTTTTAATTTTAAACTTATATTTTCGCTGCAACTTTTTATGTCCTACGTTTATCTTAACGAGATAAATCTCCGTCTTAAAGGGGGAGATGTTATGAACGGACTTAGTTCCCAGTAAATGCTTTGTAAGCAATAGAATGTTTTACCTGAAATAAAACAATTATTATATGCGAAACCTTATTCGAGACCTACAACAAATGAGATAACATTATTTCCGGCAATCACGTGACTTCCTTTCCTTTCCCCCTCTAGCCCCGCCCCGCCCCTCTGGCGCGAGTGGAGGGGGGGTATGCAGCTTGCCGCTGTGGCGAATTTTCCGCTCACTTTGCTCATTTGAGATGGTAAATAAAATAAACAAGCCAGCAGGCAGGATTAAAAATGTAGGTCTCGAATAAGGTTTCGCATATAATAATTGTTTTATTTCAGGTAAAACATTCTATTATATGCTATGAACCGTTATTCGAGACCTACAACAAATGAGAAATGTCTATTATCGCCTGTTGGCAAGCTGGAAAGTAACTAAGTAGGTATGCCAAAGTGTGACATGTAACTAATTTTGTCTGTATCTGAAGACTAACATTAGTTTATTCAAACAATGTATTATGTAGAAAATTATAATAAAATAATATATGTAGTGAGTTTCCGTTTTATTAATCTTATATACGTATACTTTGTAAACTCTAAGATTTCTAACCCCTAAGTATGAGAGCTCTTACACCCTATAATGTAGCTTAGAGGTCAAGGCCTACCCGCTTCTTCTCACCACAAAAACCCTGGTGACTTGAACGTACCTCATTGTTCTTATAGATAGGAAGAGGTGTTATTTAGGAAATAACTAGAAAAGAAAGTCAAAAAATTTAAATAACAAGTATTCATTATGTTTAATAATTACACAGCTTCAAACATATGAGGTAATACATTATATTTAACAATCACACAGCTTCAAACATACGAGATAGATTTTTATTGCTTTGTAATGATTTAATTTCAGCAGAATAAAATTTTGTAAATGTATTAGGGACCCGCCAGTTTCCTTTTTCCATGATTTCATCAATTTTATGATTCTCGAGCCAGTTTAGCGACGCTGAAGCACTCCTCGTTGATCCCGGGCTGGCCTCGATCCCTGCCTCTTTGAGTAAAGTTTTAACCCAACTTCCGATCATGGTGCGAGAAGCTGGTCTGACTTTACCTAATGTTGAAATAAACAATTCATTAAAATCTTGCCTGCGTGTAAACGATACTTCTAATAGCTTTCTAAGCCACCACACTGGACAAACAGTTTTTTCGCTGTTTTCACTCAATTTCCACGACGATTGTCTATGTACATAATTATCAGTTTTAGAGCCAAACACTGGATGTAGGATAATATTATCTCCGTTGTCTTGGAAATGATCCGCATCGATGCGCAATAATGTAAGGTCGTGTACTCTTCGACCCGAAGCTAAGAGTAACATTAGCGCCGTACGTCGGGAAACTTCAAATAGGCTGAAAACAGAAGGTGAATTAGAAGTAAGCCATTCTATAACCATTCTTGGATCCCAAATATGTGACGTTTTAGGTTTTGAGTGTACATTTGCCAAAGAAATAGCCTTTAATATTCTCTGTACTAGGGGATCTTTACTGAGTGGATCAGCTTGTGGGCACACTAGGGTAGATATTGCAGATTTATAAACTAAAATAGTTTTGTTACATAATTTTTTCTCTAAATGTAAAGAAGCTAGATATTTCGCTAGTTGAGCCCCAGATGGTTTTGCGTGATCAAATGTATGAGATATACACCATTTATGCCACTTTTCCCATATACCTAAATACATCTTTTTGGTGGAAGGCCTCCAGCTAGAGTTTAACAGATCAAGCTCATCTTGTGACCACCCGTCTAAGTGTGGGGACCACCCTTCACTAACCAAACCTCCAGGTGTAATTGGTCGACCTGGGGTGGAGGTAACATCGTTCGTGTATCGAACAGGTAATTGCGCAGATTGAATATTGTGTAAGGTGCACTTACTGCTCTCATCTTTAGATCCGGACGCCAATAAACTCTGTGCCAGCGTGGGGCTACTATCAGATAGTGGCCTGTTGCGTTGTTTAGGTGACACAGAACTCGCGGCATCAGATGTGGCGGCGGAAACACCCAGGCTAGGGAGTAGGACCATTTTCTGCTGAATGCGTCGTGATATACTGCGTTCGAGTCGCTGAAGTCCCGCGAGACGTATCGTGCAATTACGTGTGCGTTCTTCGAGGCGAACAAATCTATTACGGGTACGCCGAAATGACGAAATACCCTCTGACATGCTTGTGTTTTTAGCGACCATTCTCCCGGTAGTTTGTGTCGGGATAGACTGTCTGCTTCGGTATTGAACCGCCCTGGGATGTATTGTGCAATTACATGAATTTTGTAGTCGTCTAGTAGTTGGAATAGTTCTCGAGATAGGCGATAAAGTAGCTTCGATCGTAGGCCGCCTTCGTTTTTTATGTAATTGACGACACTCTTGTTGTCTATCTGGGCTAGTACTGTGGAGTTTTGCAGGTACAGTCTGTAAGATGATATCGTTTGTATCAATGCCCACATTTCTTTTAGGTTGCTGTGCCAAAGTCTTTGTTCTGGGCTCCATACCCCGCTGCCAGAAAAATTGTCTATGATTGCTCCCCAACCTTTGCCCGAGGCGTCGGTCGTGATGTGATGGGACACCTGTTGTTGATGTATGGGCGTACTCCATGTTAGCACTTTGAGCCACCACGCAAGTTCCACTGCAGCTTGTGGATCTAGCATGAACCTCTGGGAAGGGTGGTGTTTTGTAAGTTTTTTGTAAGCTATCTGAATAGGGCGGCAATGAAGTCGACCTCTGGGTACGACGAAAGCCGCAAAATTCAACATACCTAGTATGCACTGGGCTTGTTTGACATTCCAAAGATTGTCTTGTAGTAAATCCTGGATTCTGGCAGAGATCCTCAGCACTTTGTCGTTGGGTAATTGTTTGGAATTCATGTCGAGATTCCAAGAGACGCCCAAAAATTCGATAACTTTGGTGGGCTTCAACACAGACTTTTGAACATTGATCACCCATCCAAGTAAGGTTAGGATACGAATGGCTTCCGCAGCTTGATCTTCTAACCTGTGACGGTTTTGATGGGCTACCAGGTAATCGTCCAGATAGACAATTATTCGTAGGCCTTGGCTCCGAAAAAGGTGTGCGACCCAATTCGATACCGTTGCGAATGCTTTGGGAGATGATGACAGACCGAACGGGAGGCACGACACTTCCAGTAATTCTGGTTTTCGGTTCACTTGTGGCGAGTAAAGGACTCGTAGGAAACGCTGGTGTGATTGGGCGATCGGAAGGTGAAAATAGGCTTGAGTTAAATCTATTTTTACTACCCAGTCGTTTGGTTGTAAAAAAGTGGGTACTCGTTGCACATTTATCAGACGGAACTTTGTCACTGACACATAATCGTTTAAATTCCTTAAGTCGAAAATGGGACGGTTGCTTGCATCTGATTTTTTTCTTAAAAACATCGGACTTATAAAACTCGGGGTTGCTAGCTTTACAGGAATCAAAACTTTTAGATTTTTTAATGTTATTATTTGTTCTGACATGGCTGTACTCGTTGGCGTTTGAAAGTGTTTTAGTAACTTTGGGTTCTGAAGTGGAGGTTTCTTTTGAAATGGAATGCGATAACCTCTGATTAATTTCAAAACTTGGTTGGGAGCTCCGAAGGTCTCCCAAACATGAATATAATCTTTCAAACGCCCGGCATAAAAATTTACTGACTCCGAGTCATTTACGGTACCTATCGGACTTCTTACCGTGGGTAGCAAGATATTTCTTGTCACCTTGTTTTGAGCCTCTGTTATCAGAGTTTCTTTGGTTTTTACCTTTGAACTCTTTGAATGTAGCTGCTCGAGTGCTTGTCGAGGGCTGTGGTTCGAAGTTCGGTTCGCCATATTGTCGAAATGGAAACGACCGGCGTGGTCGTTTGGCTCGCGGGTCATCTTGTCTATTCCGCATAGACATCATGTGCGATTCTTCCGCAGAACGCTTCCGGGCTGAAAATAGCTTATTAGTCCCTCCCGCTTTCTGCAAAAATGAACCTAGCTCTTGAGGGTTGAAAAGGTTAGCATTTGTCGGGGGAATTTTAGACAAATCATTCTTTACATATTTATCTCTGACGCTTGTTAATATGGAATCACGGCGTCTCTGGATAATATCTGCCCTTCTTCCACAGATCAATTGAAGCAAATCTTCGGAAACCTTCATATAGACTGATTTATCCGAAAACAGAGAGTGTACTTTTTCAAAGAGGGTATCAGCGCTCAACGCACTATTAGGCAATTGACTCCACTCAATTAATTTTTCAAAATTCTGCTTCAAAAGCTCATTCTGTTGAACCAGGGCGTGAGTCATCGCGCCAAACGACCTGTCGAGAAGTCTCAACCAATTTGAATTTGTATCAAAATAACGAAGCTCCGTGTTTACATCGAGCTCGTAAAAACCTGGTTTGGCCACATACTTCTTTTCCGTTTCTACGTATCTCACTCTATCCCATTCATTAGTGTCAAAGTGATGTAACTTATCAAGTAAAGCAAGATTATGTACTGTGGAGTTACTGACTTCGGGTTCTTTAAGGTTAGTATTAACCTCAAAATCTAACGTTTTCGTCCTTTTACGTTCACTTATTAAAGGTTGTTCAGAAAATAATGACACTTTGAGATCTTGAGCAGGGTGTAAAGAGATCGAATCAGATTCAAAGTCAGACTCAGCTTGGTAATTGCTAAAATTGCTAGGCATGTTACTTTTCAAAAAGTTAACAATCTCGCTTACTTGGTTAGTCAGCAGATCTAACCTGTGGGCATCACCGCTTCTCCACGATTCCTTGTTGCTCCGCTTCTGCTGACGTCGAGGGGCTGCAGAACTCGATGACGAGGTAGATGACGATGAGTCATCGTGTTTCGTCGATGCATGCTCTTGGTTAGCATCGCCAGTTGATTTATTCTCGTCCATCCTATTAGCTGGTCGAGTACTATAATAATAAAGGATAAATTAATATGCGAACAGCAACGCTGTTTAAAGTAATAGGAAGAGTTGTGAACTCACCGAAAATCAATGCCAAAGTGAGCGGAAAATTCGCCACAGCGGCAAGCTGCATACCCCCCCTCCACTCGCGCCAGAGGGGCGGGGCGGGGCTAGAGGGGGAAAGGAAAGGAAGTCACGTGATTGCCGGAAATAATGTTATCTCATTTGTTGTAGGTCTCGAATAACGGTTCATAGCATATAATATATAAGTTATATAAAACTGTTTTCCAGATTTATTAAAGCAGTCGAACCTTAACTTTTGTCCGGTCAACCAATAAATATACCAATTAATGTAATTTCCTAACTTTTTATACAAGTCATGCAGTGTAATTAAATTAGTTTTCAGCCAATTAAAAGTGTTTTTTTAAAAAGGACCCACAGCGCGCCATCCTAACAGAACCAGGTAGCCTTCCTGTTCTATTTTTCCCAACCATTCCTTGGTCCTTCGATGCCGATTTCATCATAAAATCAGCCTTCCTAAGCATCATAAACCTTCCCAAATTTCCATAATCTATTTCCTTCTAACCTTTGTCCTCGTTGCGTTCATTCATCTATGCCCGCCATATTTGAATATTCTACCATAAACATTTCTGTCAATAATATTGACCGAATCTCATAATACTTCGTCAATCATCATTTAAAGTCTACTTATCTATGCAGTGGTTTTGTTTGTAGTCTTTGTCTGAGTTGTGTGATATTACTTGCTCAGTGTTTATGGGTAATATTACTTGCTTAGTCTTAATGTGTAGTATTACTTGCTCAGTGGTTGTGTGAACTGCGACGCCATCGTCTGTGGTACAAGTTGATTGTTTATTTTGCTTCGTTTTTTATATATTTTATTGTGAATTTCGTACGAATTACGATCTAAAAATGGCAGATATTCGCGCGTGTCTGGTAAAATTCGATATGTGTATTAAATGGTTACAAGCCACATACGATTTTTCACAATGCTTAAGTAGGAAAGACAACGTAAGTAACACTGAGAAATTGCGGCTCGTAGCTCGACACAGAGACTTGGAAAAGTATAGAACACGAATGGATGAGGCATATACTGTCCTAATTAGCAGTCAGCAAGCTCTGCCAGAAAAACGAGCAGTTTCAGATATAGATAAGTCGTACGAAAGCTTCATGGACATATTCTATTCAATCGAAGTCTTGTACAGTACATTAATCGAAACCAAGTCTGATGGTGACAAAGGTAAACAAGCGTATACTCAACATGAGAATGAATTTCATCTTCCTAAAATAAGCCTACCTAGGTTCTCTGGTTCTCATGTTGAGTGGCCTAGCTTTATATCCATTTTTAAAAGCTTAATTCATGATAATCAACGGCTAAGTGCAGTACAGAAAATGCATTACCTTCTAGGCATACTAGATAAGGAGCCCTCATCTCTGATAAGGCACCTTCCACTCTCTGAGGAAAATTATTGCGTTGCCTTCAACTTGCTCACAGATAGGGATGAAAACAAGCTAATAATTGCAGACAAACACGTGGAAGCAATTCTTAGCTTACCGAATTTGACACAAATAAACACTAAAGCCTTGAACAAATTCATTAATATTTTAAAAGAGAATACTCAAGCTTTAACTGCACTAAAATTTGATGTTCATTCATGGAGCTTCCTTCTCCTACATATAATTTTGAAGAAGATTCCTATGGACTTGCGTTGTAGGTTTGAGGCCAATATCATAGATCCATTATCTATACCCACCTTTAGTGATTTACTCATGTTTCTGGAAAATCAGTTGAGAATTTCAGAGAACATTTCCGGCTCTACTTCTAAAACAAATGCAGGTAACTCATTGAATATTTTAGAAAATGAAACTACCAATCATAAACCAAGTTTAGTTATCACATGTCCATGTTGCAATGAGAACCATGTTATTTATCGTTGCACAAACTTTTTAAGCATGACTCCAACCCAACGAAAAAGCTTTGTGATTCAACATAAATTATGTTTTAATTGCCTGCGCAGTCATCATGTCTCTAAATGTAATTCAACAAGTGTATGCCAGGTATGTCGTGGACGGCACCATACCAAGATACACATATCAGATAATGCCCTGGGAAATCAAAACTCATTTAAAAATCATCAATCAGATCCAACACCTGCACCGAAATCTGCTGAGCCTGCTGTGTCGACATCAAGCTCCACAGTCCAGCCCCAGACATTACATGGTGCTGATACATCATCCACCATGATCTAGGTACTGCCTACGTCAGCGTGCAGGATGTTGCCGGTCACTATCATTCTGCCCGTGCCTTGATTGACTCTGGCTCTCAAGTTTGTGTCATGACTGAAAACTTGGCTCAACGTTTGAAGCTACCTCGCACTAATTCTGGTGGTTTGTGTGGACTAGGTGCTTCATCTATTCAGGAGACACGAGGCATGGTTTGTTGTAATATCAAACCTCGGAATAGTTCACAAATCTTAACATCAGATTTTATTATTCTTAAGCGAATAACAGGCCATATGCCTTCTGTTCCAGTTGATCCCAGTGTCCTAGCCCTTTGCAATAATTTAGTTTTGGCAGATCCTAACTTCACAATACCCGGACAAGTTGACCTACTTTTATGCATTGAATTTTATGACCAAATCTTGGACGGTAGAAAGTTCAGTCTGGGTGATAGTATGCCTACAGCTTACTCATCTGTTTTTGGCTGGATCATTATGGGCCGAGCACCTGCAGCATCAGGGCAAACTTACACTGTTGCTTCGATGACCGCAGATGATGCACCACAGATCTTAATCATGCTCTCAGTAGATTTTGAGAGGTTGAAGAGCCCCCTAAATCACCCATCCTAGATCCTGAAAATGTTCAGTGTGAACGGCATTTTGTAGATACATACACCCGGGATAATGATGGTCGCTTTGCCGTTTCATTACCTTTCAAGGTCAATCATAAGCCTTTGGGAGATACACATCTCATTGCCTTGAAACGTTTTTATAATTTGGAACGCAAGTTGCTTCGTGAACCTCAGTTGCGTGAACTTTATATAGCTTTCATGAGGGACTACACTGATGCTGGTCACATGCGTGAAGTGCCATTTCAAACCTCAAGTGAGCGATACTACATACCACATCACGGAGTATTGAAAGAGCATAGTTCAAGCACTAAGCTGCGTGCTGTCTTCGATGCCTCAATGTCCAGCACATCAGGTGTCTCTCTCAACCAAGTTCTCATGTCGGGTCCCAAACTTCAACAAAATATTGAAGATATCATTTTGCGTTTCCGGTTACACTGTGTAGTTTTCACATGCGACATAAAGCAGATGTATAGGCAAGTTCGTATGCATGATGAAGACTGCAAGTATCAAACCATACTCTGGCGTGAGTCTCCTGATGACCCACTCAAACATTTCGAACTGACAACAGTAACCTATGGTGTTTCAAGTTCGGCGTTTCAGGCTATTTGCGTTCTTCACGAGTTAGCATATCTAAATGTGGAAAAGCATCCCGCTGCTTCTAAAGTTTTATTAGAGGACACATTTGTGGATGATGTTGTAAGTGGATCCCATGATGTCAACTCAGCCAAGAATCTTGCCCAGTCCACAGCGGACATTCTCACACAAGGAGGTTTTCAATTACGCAAATGGTCCAGCAACTCCCAAGAGTTCTTAGAAGGATTTCCTGTAGACCACCGTGAAACTCCTTATCGCTTCATAGAGCATGGTGAAAATATTTTTAAGGTCCTAGGTATTGAGTGGAACGCGAATAATGATTGCTTTGTTTATCACGTTACCGAAATGAGCAAAGTCCTTACCAAGCGTGGCGTTTTATCCAACATTGCCAGACTCTATGATCCATGCGGATTCTTATCCCCGGTTACATTTTTTGCCAAATTATTCATGCAGCGGTTTTGGTCGATCAACTCGGGATGGGATGATCCTCTCCCTTTGGATATCCATAAAATGTGGATTGATTTCATGTCCGACTTTCACAATTTAAATAAAGTTTCTATTCCTCGCTGTGTGGTCACTGATCAACCCGTATCTATACATTTGCTGGGTTTCAGTGACGCATCGGAGCGCGGTTTTGCGTCTTGCGTATACCTGCGCGTTCAAAACGCTTGCGGTCGCGTTTTAGTCCGACTGTTACTGGCCAAATCACGAGTTGCACCGCTCAAGCAAAAATTAACTATACCCAAGCTCGAGCTGAATGGGGCTCTGCTCTTAGCTCGCTTGTTGGAACACGTTACTAAGTTGCTGAGTGGAAAACTTTCATTGGACAATACGATAGCGTGGTCAGATTCCACCATCGTACTATCCTGGCTAAAAACTTCACCACACAAACTACAAACTTACGAGGGGAATCGTGTATCTCAAGTCCAGTCGTTGGTTCCAAACGCAACCTGGAGGCACGTTCCTTCCTCATTAAATCCTTGTGATTCTGCAAGTCGCGGTCTATCGCCTTCAGAATTAGTCAACCACTCGTTATGGTGGTCACCAGCGTGGCTTAAAGATGACCCTCCGTCATGGCCTGGTGAATTCGACATTGTTGATGATGTGGATTTACCGGGACTAAAATCTCCAGTTTTAACCTCTTGCTCTCACACCGTCCGACTGGCTGAAGCGTCAGTTACAGAAGGAAAATCATCAGATGGGGCTCAAGCTGCAGACGACATCCTCAACAGATTCAGCTCGTTTCCCAAGTTACAGGCAACTGTAGCTTGGTGCAAGCGATTTATTCACAACGCACACCATCCAACTCAAAGGCGTACTGGACCTCTATCTGTTGCTGAGCTCAACGATAGTGTTTACACCATTGTTAAACGAGTCCAGTCTACGTCCTTTGCCGAAACATTGAAATTACTGCGAACAAATAAAGCTGTAAAGGGTAGTCTGAGGCACTTGAATCCCTTCGTTGATTCTGAGGGGCTCGCAAGGGTCGGTGGTAGACTTGTCAAGTCTGGCTTAGCCTATGACAGTAAGCATCCTCTGCTGCTTCCTCACACCAACCATGTCACTCACCTTTTAGTTGATCACTACCATCGCATGTATTTCCATCCTGGTCTCAACACACTTTTAAATCTGCTCCAACGCAAATATTGGATTTTGTCTGCGCGTAGGGTGATACGTAGTCGTATCTTTCAGTGTCAGCGATGCTATCGATTGCGCCCAAGGTCTCTTGAACCTTTCATTGCTGATCTACCGGCAAGTCGTGTGACATCATCTCGGCCCTTTAAAGTAGTGGGAACTGATTTCGCAGGCCCGTTCATGTTAAAAACTTCTCGCATCCGTAACGCCAAAATCGTCAAGTGTTATTTATGCATTTTCGTATGTTTTTCAACCAAGTGTTGCCACTTGGAAATTGTCTCTGAGTTGTCCACTGAAGCGTTTTTGGCTTGTTTCGACCGTTTTGTATCTCGCAGAGGACTTCCTAGCGATGTTTATAGCGATAGCGGAACGAATTTTGTAGGTGCACGAAATTATTTAATTGAAATTACAAAATTTCTCGATTCTTCCCAATCTGACATACAAAAATCATTGTCTGGTCATCAAATTTTATGGCATCGGAATGCACCCTCGAATCCACACATGGGTGGTTTGTGGGAAACAGCCGTCAAATCCGCGAAACTTATTTTGTATCGTTTGATCTGCGATCGTTCTCTCGTTTTCGAAGAGCTCGCTACAATATTTGCAAAAATCGAAGCCGCGTTAAACTCTCGGCCGTTGTGTCCGATCAGTAGCGACCCTAACGACCTCGAGGCTTTAACGCCCGGCCATTTTCTTATAGGACAACCTCTCCTAGCTCTACCTGAACAAAACTTGTGCGATGACGTCATAAGTCCGCTGAAGCGGTGGCAACTGGTTCGCCAAATAACTCAACACTTCTGGAGGCGTTGGCAGACCGAGTATCTTGACACCCTTCAGCAGCGTCCCAAGTGGTTTTCTTAAATGTCAAAACTTAAAACCGGGCGACCTGGTTCTCATTAAGGAACCGAATTTGCCACCACTTCAGTGGCGAAAGGCTCGCGTCACTCGAGTCTGCCCAGGCACTGACGGTACAGTGAGAGTCGTTGAACTCAAAACATCATCCGGCACTCTACTTAGGCCAACAGTCAAGCTGTGTCCGTTGCTACCATGTGCTGATCCTCAAATATCAGCCAATTAATATTTACCTAACAATATCAGAATATCAACTTAGTTTTAAACTTTTTTTTACTCTATTTTTTACTTAACCTAAATTCAAGACAATCTTAAAGACAACAACCTTGTCACTGCATTTAGATTTAACTTTAGGTAATTTTAAAGAGCTAGGAAGCTCTTTGGGCGGCGGTATGGTAAATCTGAATGCTACATTTTTATTATGTGTGAACGCAACCGTAATAACAACTACTCTCGACCTATCCTATAAAATTCCTTGGCTATCTTGGGGGTAGAAAAATCTAATCGTTGACGTCTGGCGTGCATATGAACGAGTCGAGCTCCGTATAACTCCTCGCTAAATATCGGAAAACCCAACGTTCCAATCATCAGCCGCGATCCTCGCGCACGGAAAATCAATCCAAATCATCAGAAAAGAAAATCAACATATTGGTGAAGAAAAGAAGAACATTGCAGACGCGTCGCAATACAACCAGCACGCGGGGCGAGTTTCGAACCAGGTAGCCTTCCTGTTCTATTTTTCCCAACCAACGTGTTTGAAATGGGTTAGAACTGCACTCCCTTAGTCCCATATTTTCCTGTGGGAATTACACCATATTCTTCCACTAATATGACGAACTGGCTGATACAGATATGAATGAGATAAGAGATATGATATGAGATGTATGAAATACAGAACAATATATATATTTTATAACTCGGAATAAACAATAGAGCATACAGAAATAAAACAAAGGTATATAATAAAATGTTACAATATATTTATTTATAAGGGAGATCAATTACGAACAATATGCATATGTAACAAATATTTTAATGAGCGGGAGTCACACGCGTAAGATTTAGTGTAAGCTGATAAAATTAACTTAAGCATCAACCAGGAAAAATCAACCTTAACTGTACTACCTAGTTGGTGCGGGTGTCAGCGTTGGGCTGTGGATTCTGCAACAAACAATAATAACAGATAATTTTACCATCGCGTAAATAAAAGCTAAAACAAAAAAAATATGTCATTATCCGTAGAATATTTTTAATCAATATTTGTATATAAAAGTATACATTTACCATGGGTATGGTTTCATTAAAGTATAAACACTTATAACCATTACATACGCTGCGATTTGTAACTTTAAAAATGATTATATTATGATGGATTAGATGATCTAAAGAGGTCCTTTTGCGTATTTAAATTTTTTGGCGTTAGTAGTAAAAGATTATTGGTTTTAATGGATTTTTTTTAAATTTCCGCCTACAGGTGCGACAAAGTGTAGGTACTTATGTGTAATTTATGAATAAAAAGTACTTACGTTATCTTCAATGATTATACTGTCTATTTTGGGTCTTCTGATGAAGTACATAAACTTGATGTTCTAATAGACTGCCATAATACCGTGTTTGTTCTGCCGAATTTATTCCGCTATTTTGTTCTCAATTTCATTTGAACTGGAAAGACCTAAAATAGAAAAGAAAGTTTATATTCTCCAACTTTTTACCAGTATCTGCAATTGGCACTAAAGCATTTTTGTACACTGCACAATTTCTGAGATCCGATGGCCAACAATTATCTTTTATACATATATATCATAGGTGACACCACTGTTTGGCTAGATCAGATACAATAAGACATTACGAGCTAGAAACTCATGACATACTCTGACGGACAGACAAACAGTGAAATCTCAATATTAGGACTCCGTTTTTCCATTTAGTCGGTAAAAAATAACTGTTGGTCGCCAACAGGGGTTATTAACGTGTTGAGTTTTTATCAGGATATATACATCAAATTATAAGGAAATTATTCAACTTCAATCAAATATTTAGCTACAGGTTCATTAGTACTTTCCCTGGAACATGCAATATACAACTGCCACACTTTCCAACACATGTTTAGTTAATAGGGTATGTAAGTACTTACTTTCAAATATGAACTCAGCTAACGAAGTCACGCTTGACAAGAAGCAGCCATTGTTACACTTTACGTCGCGTATTCACAACATCCATTATTCACACTGGAGTATTCACTGCTTAATATATGAATTTATATTGTCGACTTTTACCACAGAACAAATTAAATCACAAAAATATTAATTCAACTAAATTCAGTAAAATAGCTACTCAAAGCAGCGCCAGCTATCAGCAGATAAACAAGTCTCAACTTGTTGTCGTTTAATGATTCGCGTGGCTCTGAATGTTGCCATTGTGCTCTACGCAAATGGTAAATGTGAGTATAAAAAATTTAACATGATTAAAATAGTAAATGATTATTTTGAAAGAAATTTCGTAAACGATATTTAAATAGGTCAACTTAATTATATGGCTAAATATTTAATTCTCTTAGATAAAAAAAAAACAATGTAAGAAAAATAGATCCACAAGTAGGATTCAGACTTATGGCCGACATGTTTTACTAATCTGAGAACCAACAGACGGATTGCTCATGAGTTCGAATCGTGCTCGTGTTTTAAATGTTTCCATTCTAAGCTTTTTTTTTCATTATTTAGCTGATAATACAAATAAAATATAATATTAGATATCTTTTATCGGTTTAATTCAAAAGTATAGATTAAAAACAATTTCAACAAAATTACGTTTTTGAAGTACGTTGATAAAATTTTCCTATATGTCTTGCCATTTATTCTATACTCATAATATTTAAACTCGGGTTGGTACCAACAATGGTAATAGAATGCCTGTTTAATTTAACCTCATCGTTTGTTGTAAAATAAAATGTAAAAAAAAATTGATCCAACATAAAAAAATATTTTCAAACATTTTTGACTTCCCAAGCCAAATGGTAATGTTCGTTCATCATGCAAAAGGGAATCGTACCTGTCTCTCGGTTATGAGCACCTTGCATCTTAACCTTCCTTGGCCATAAATATGGTGGATTAATGCAAATTTTGTGTTCTGCATCATTATTTTTAACCCCCATAGAGGACGATATTATCATCGAGTCAACTGAAGAACTCAAGACCAAAAGAAGTGCTTCTAAAATATTAGTTTGAAAAAAAAACAGCATTTCTTACGGTCCGTTTAATTGAAAAAAAGAGATTTAATTCCCTGACTCTAAAAAAATTGTACGAGTATATTTTGGTATATGCTTAGCGTATGATAATGCATGGAATCATAGTAATTAAACAACTTTAAACGGTTTAAATCGCGTATATTTATCATTATTTTTGGTACCGACGTTTCAAACACTTTGCAGTGATCGTGGTCACGGGGTGACTTGGAATCAAGTTTAGAAATTTCACATTTAATATTAAAAAAAGGAGAACACAAATACTTATTGATTTAAAATTGTAAAAAACAAACAAAAAACCATTCTAATTACATTTCAAATACTGTAAAGTGTGATAAACTGGCAACACTACGGGGAAGTTTCATCCCCACTACCCGAAAATGACAATTGACAGTAATGACGGTTACAATTTTACTTAATTGATCCAATCGCATATCTTTATTCATCCATACAAGTGCTTTGTTATTATTACAAAGACCTTTTCCAAATGTAATATGCTGTTGATTATTGTAAATAACGGCATTCATGGAATCTAATGACTATTTTATTATTTGAATTAAAGATAAATGATAACATTGAATACTTATTTTTTACATATATACAATTTCCATGTACGTATTGGTAAAACGACTTAATGTAAGCAGTTAAGTGTCATTTTAAACAGAACCTTTAATCAAGTCTCTTTATTCAATAAAAGAAGGGAATGATCGGAGTTACAATGTTTTAAAATTCAATAAAGTATTTTGTTACTATTGAAAATTGTTACTTTATTATGGTGTTTAATAATGTTAGCTTTATTATACAAACAATAGGCAATTTATTCTTTCAAATACTTTTTTGTTCGATATGATAATTTTTTTTTTAATCAAGCTAGATTTTAACTTTATTGACCAGGATTTTTTTCAGTGTGCATATTTCTGGGAGTAGTTTCAGACTTTAGACTGATGAGTATTACATCATCAACAAAATTATTTACTTTTAGGAAATACGTATCGATAGAACTTGAAGGGTGTTACATTTGCGCTGGATATTCGTATAATTAAAAGGAAGAACTACGATTCATAAATTATTCTCAAGTAGGGTGACATACGTAATTTACAGTCACCAACCCAACGTAGTTTCAGCTTATCGTTAGAATAGTCATAAATATGGGTACACTCACATAACTTCAGGTCCTAAGAAACATGTATGTCTCCAAAACCAGCATTTATCCTCATCATCCATATAAATTGCATAATTTAATTTTTTACCAGTAACACCCCGCGGCTTCACTCGTGTGGTAATGGATGATGATGAAAGTATCCTATGTTTTAATCCAGCGCCCCATCTTCATCCATACCAAATTGCATCAAAATTGGTTCCGCCGTTTGAGCGTGAAGAAATAACAAACACAAAAACACACAAACTTTCGCCCTTATAATGTAAAATTCCAAATTGTATTTGAAGATTATATTACCGATACTGTACTATCACGCTATGCTACACGATAATAGGTCTGCCATCTGTTTTTTGAAGCAATGATGGCTCAGTGGTATTGACTACGGACTGCCGCGCATCAGGTCCATGGTTCGAATCCCGCCGCGGGCTTGAGCTTCACCGCATGGTGGAAGGGCATTTTGGGAATGCCCGCCTGGCTAGCGACCAAATGCGACGAAATGCATTTGTTATAGGCAGAGGTTAGTCCGCTTTACATCAGGTGGGTCTCGTGCTTTATCCGTAAAAATAACATAAAAAGAAAAAAATGCAGTCAGCCATTTGAAAAAACATTTATTTGTTTTTGAGAATCTGAAATATTTATTTGGATCCCTAGACTACCACAAACACTAAAATAACATGAAGTTTCTCTTTGCCGCAAACGCTTTTATAATAAAATTTAATTTTATATAACTCAGTAACAGCCGCAAGCAGCTTAGGCAAGTTGCAATTTTAATAATACGCGTTAACTCCCCTTAATCCCCTTTGACACTTGTACAACAAATTTTAGCAAACAAAGTTTTTCATTTCCCCTTGTGGATTAGCTGTAATATTAAATAAGTTCGTTTCCCACTTCATTCAGGGGTTATTTTCTTTTGTTAACAACGGTTCCTATTTTGTAAAAGTGGTTGGGGATTCTGCGGTGGAAGAGAGCCGTAATTTTAATAATTGCCTGGCGTTGAAGGTTGAAAGTGTTATGGATTTTGCAATCTTTGGATAGATTTTTCATTTTAAAATATATCACTTATTTATATATGAGTTAGTCAGTCGTTAGTATAATAGATTAGCTAGTATATTAGATCATCATTATAGTGCCCTGTAAACTTGTTAAAGGTTAGATAATTTTAATGACATATTTAGATTGTACGATTTTAATTATATCGCTATCCCACAACTTGAAAATTTTGTGACACACTTTACTGAAAAACTATCAGGCCTATAGATTTGTGCTTGAACATAGTAATTTATCTCCATATCTAGATATGAATTTATAGTGTTATCTTTCAAAAAATAATAATTTATGACCATTAAGCAAAAATGAACATTAACAATTTTGTATTCATTGGATATAATGTACTACAAACGCCATCTGTTATAAAACTAAAGAGTTAACAACGCTGCCACAGAATTAAACTCAATACTCAAATACATTGTAGTTAATCAACTTAATACTAGATGACACCACTAGAATCACGTTATGAAATAAACGCGAACCTTCACATAGCTCAGCTTTTTGCTAGTAATATATCACACAAGTAGCCACCTCATTTTTATATATCATTGCTCTCCAGACATTAAACATTAAAAACTGGCCAGTAGCCCATAAACGAAATAAATGTTTGTTAGTTTTGATCATATAGACATCGACGCTTCAGTATTTGTTGGTTAAATAGACATAATATACCGAAATGTAACTAGTGTAACTTTTGAGATTGACGCCATAGCAAGAACGTTCTTAAATTGACAACTTCGCTGCCATTTATATACATTATATATACAGCCTTCCCGTTGAAGAGAGGATTTGTCATAATCTACACGCTTGACAGGCGTCTTGGGGATCTCAGAGTCAGATTTCTCAGTAAGAGCTCCTGCCCACCTTCTGGTATTTTACCCTTAGTCGCCTCTTACGACAACCACGGGAAGAGATGGATACATTGTAGCCCCCAATGAACAAAGTATATTTGTATTTTACCGAGGTCAAAATCATGACACTCCATGCCAGGGAGCACGATTTCTTTTCCGTAACCTTCACATCTAGTGAAGGGCTGCATTACATACTCTTTGAAATGGTTTAATTTAATTTCTCTCTTTTTCTTCTTTAACTCACTATTTAAGTTTAGGAGCTGGAGACCTGTGTCGTATCAATGCACGAATGGACAGACAGGCAGAGGAGCCTCATAAAGGCTAGAGTGTTCAAACTCTGGTATATATTGCACACATATCCCTAAGTCTAATCTATGCTTATAATTTGCTAGTGTATCCCTCAGTGTGAAAATAAGAATTCACATACAAAACGATAACGAAAAAACTGGCAAACCAGAGGCATTAATCGGCTCAGTGATATGCATGCTAACATTTCAGAGAGTTTGAACATTTGGTATTTAAAATATGATGAAACTACGTTTTTATGGACAGCGCTATTTGCATACTTCCCTTAATAAATCTTAAAAATCGTAACATTTGATGTGAAATTTTGTTCAGAAAAATGAAAAGCTGACATTGCCGTAAGGACATACAACTGACATTATCATAAGTACCTAAGTATTATTAATAAATTAATCCACTTGAAAATCATTTTCCTATTATAATTTAAGTGCATGATAAAGAGATACGTAATTAGTAGGTACCTGGTTGTATTCAAAAATCGAGCCGTATCCTGAGCCGAAAGACGTGTAAATTATTGCGTCCATCGCAATGCGGCTGGCTGATTATAAAGAAATAATTCAAAATTTCACATCAAATGTTAAAATTCATGGTCTTCCTTTTATTTCTGAAACTGTGTTATTTAGCAAAAAATTATCCTTGATGAAATATTTCTATCGGTATAGGGAAATGATTTTCAAGTGGGTACATTTATTAGTAGTAGGTACCTACTTATGACAATGTCAGTTGTATATCCTTACGGCAATGTAAGTTTTTCATTTTTCGGAACAAAATTTCACATTAAATGTTAAAATTCACACGGTCTTCCTTTTATTTCTAACACTATGCTATTTAGCAAAAAATAATCTTTTTTCTCGTGTAAAGGGTTCGATTCCCAGTTATACCATGTAATTATTGAAATATCTAGGAGTGCAGTTTAAATTGTTTTTTTAATATAAATAATGTCTTCTTTCAGTAAAATGTTCCATCTACAATATTCAAGGTACAGCCCTCCATGTGGCATCGCCGTGGGACGCCTTGTATAGCTAGGCTATTGGCAATGAAAATTGTCACAAAAACTTGTCTCTGCTCAAACAGAGGACCCAGAAACACTTTTCGTTCCCAAAATCAAGTGCCACTATCATATAGCTATGATCGTAACCAGAATCGGAAGTGGGCAGTTAGATCCAAGGACGCGCTTGATGCCAGCGGCTGTACTATGTTCCACAAGAGTATGCGATATAATAATATATAAACTAGGGTTGGTAAAATAAAAGTATTTGGTATTAAGTCGAGTTCAATTACTTTGGTAATTTAGTACAAGATTAGCCATAATTGTGCCAACCTAATACTCCACACATAAATTAGGGATATAAACGATACTATCCAATTTTATAGCTTCAACTAGGTCGAAACAATGAGCTAGAAAATTAATTATACTATTAGGTTATTAAATTTGAACAGAGCTTAGTTTTTAATTAGTTTGCTATAGGAGGCAAGACATAAGATACCTTTGTCTACGTAGTTAAGTTCGGTAAAAGAACCTGTGCGAGCAACCCCGTGCCGCAATTCCATGGCGAATTTATCCACTGCTTAGAAAGCTCAGCCTTACGGCCTCACTTCAGCAGGATCGGAGTGCTTTGTTACATGGATCAATGTAACCTTAATCCATGAGGAGTAATTTCTGAAATTGAAGATAACACTTAGACAAGTTGCACTTCAATTGCTTTGAGACAGAGAATGGAGGCTAGTCTTTAATCAAATCTTGCCACGGGACTGAGCTTCACAGCATGCTGGTAGACATTTTGTGAATGCTCTGCTGTTTTGCAACCGGCTTCAAGTAAACGATGACAAAATGACGACAATATCGTCATTCAACTAGCGAGAAGAAAGAACCTGTTCTTAAAAGCAACTATACACGTTTAAGGCCTACTAAAATCTTTAACTAGATCATCACTGAGCAACATCGTGTGATTTATTGGTTTGTTATGGTTAGCTTATCAAGTTAGTCATGTCAAAAACTATTTTGGCGTACATATCTAAACTACACTTATAATAAAGTTCATATTTGAAAGACTACAACTACAAACCTTGGGTACAATGCGATTAAAATAAGAATAGGACGGGCTCTCGGCTACCTTCACTCATATTCACTCTCATAAGTACGATCAGTAGAACAAACTTAAAAATAAAGCAGTGCCATATATTTATAAGTAGGTAATTTTAAATGAGTGACCCGAAATGGTTAATTTTAATAAATTCATATTTTTTAGGTTGACAGCACAGACGCCATTTTGGTTTGATGAAAACGCGGGCGTCAGGGTCTTATTTTTCCGACAGTGTACTACTACTACTACGCGACACGTTTCCGAGTGTTTATTGATCTTCTCGTTTAATTTTTTTTTTGACTGTTTAATTAGTTCTTGTTGACTGTTTAATATGTTACAAAATTACAAATATACGATAGAAAAAAATTAAGTCATGTGCTTGATCATCCACCACTTGAGACGGGGTATGCTCTAACCAATTCAGCTAACATGACATGACGTCATAACTCAAATCTTTCCTATCGTTCTTTAACTAAAGTATTGGGATGGAGCGACATCTCTATAGATGTCGCTAATATAAATATGAGATAGTACATCGTAATTGGTACTATTACCAATTACGTTGTACTATCCCGTAAATGACTAAAAAATAATTCTATCGTATATTTGTAGTTTTGTAATGTAATCCGCTTAGCAGGCGTTATTGCAACCATAACAATATTTAAAAAAAAAATATTATGTTTTTAGTAATTGTTATATTTGTTTTTGTTACCAGTCACGATGATAACGATGAGTCTGACTCAGTGGGCCATTAGGATATGCGGCATCGAAGACCTAAGCGATTCAAATTAAGATACCTAAGTACAAAATATTGCTAACAAATAAAATCATCGTGTGGGTATCAAAATGATTGGCTTTAAAAAAAGATTCCATAAATATATTAACTGGGAGTTTTAATTTCAATTGATCGATAAAACACTTAACGAAAATAAATTATTTGCAGTCGGGTTTTTTATTTTTCTTATTAATTTATACATGTTTTATCATATTTTTTTGCACACTGTACCAAGTTCTAGTTTTGACGTCACAACATGGCGCTAGACCGATCCTATTCTTATTTTAATCGCATTGTAAGTTGTTTTCAAAACGTAGAACTATGATAACCAGGTAATAAACATCAATGTAACAATGTCTGAAACTGAGAAGCGTCGACCCTACAGCTAAAATTAGATGCCTATGGTTGGCCCATATAGATATCACCCACATAATATGATTTGCTTAATATTATGCTCTCATTTCCGGCAAAAGGCCGGATCTCACAGATGCGACCCTAGCTGGTTCCTTATTAATATTTACACTATATAAACCGCTTATGTACCAAGGAAGTGTGTTTAGGGGACAGAGGTAGGCTTATTAAAGAGTCATGTTGTCAAAGGTACCTGTGAATGAGGATTTTGCACGGGTTGAGTGGTTCATCAATCTTCAATTCATCACTTGAGTACTTACTTAGAGGTTCTTAGAGTAAGTGTACTCCTTAGCGCTTTCCATACAAACGTTGTTGCGTTATATTTTAAATACCACGTGTTCAAAGACAGTAAAATTTTGTACGCATGTACTTGAGCTAATATTAATATTTATGAATACAAATACTAATTATACTAAATAATAAAAATATTTATATACATACAAATATTTATGCTTCTGGTTTGCGTAATATTTTTCGTATTATTGTATCAGCTGTGTTTGTAGAAAAAAAAAATAGAAAAAGAAATTTGACGCGCTTGTAGCAAGTTTGATTAGCTGTTCTTAAACGATCAGCAAAGTTAAGCAATGCCCGCCGCGATTATGAGTTGGATGGGTGACTGCTAGTGTCATTACTACTAAGCACTTCCTTGTTTCGGACATTAGAGCACGTTAAGCCATCGGTCCTGGTTGTTGTCTTAGGATTGCAGTCGTTATAGAATGGTGATATAGTTAGTGATATGGCATTTTGCGAATGCCCGCCTGGCTAGCCACCCTCAAGTAGAAAATCTGTCACCAAACACGTAACGGTGTGTTCCAGCAGCTGTACTAGAGAGCCGGTAATTCTAGTTAAGTATGAACAACACCTTCGACCGCATCACCACTTACCATCAGGTGAGATAGTGGTCAAATACTAAGCTATTAGGCATAAAAAAATAAATATATCCGAATCTAATATATAAAATTCTCGTGTCACAGTTTTCGTTGCCATACTCCTCCGAAACGGCTTGACCGATTTTGATGAATTTTTTTGTGCTTATTAGGTATGTATGAGAATCGGCCAACATCTATTTTTTATCCCCCTAAATGTTAGGGGTAGTCCACCCCTAATTTTTATTTTTATTTTTAAGACAAATTTTTTTTTTCTCTTTTTATATGATACAACATACAAAAATACATACAATCCTTAATTTTCACCCTTCTACGATCAACCCTTATTTTTTAATAGACATTTAATTATTTATATGGCAAAACAACGTTTGCCGGGTCAGCTAGTAATTTTATAAATACATAATTTTAAGAAAAACTGGCAATCTGAAAGCTTAGATATTGAGCTCAAGGACATGCACGCAACATATCAGTTAGTTTCAACTCTTAGTATTTAAAATATTACGAAACTACGTTTGAATAGAAAGCGCTATGAGTATACTTCCCTTAAAAGTGTGGCAATAATTTTATAGGTTATTCTGAACAACATTGCTTGAGATAGTGGTGAAAGGCTAGCCTATCAGCTATAAATAAATAAAACGGAACCCAATTTCAATTTATTGCGGATTTTAATTTATCTAATTACCTACTTACTTTAATTTGTTATAGCTTTTATTTAAAAGATTTGATTGCGGAACAACATTCAGCTTTAATGACCAGCTGAACAAGTTAAACACAGTTGGATTACCTAAACATAAAAAAAACAGTATTTTCAGTATTTGTTGCTTGAATAGAAGGACGAATGAATATTATATACTGAGATTTTAGTTTTTTTTTTGGAATAGACTCCTTAAATCCATAGTTCTTTATAGGTTCAAAATCGAAAACAATGACTGTCCCCTTATGTATTGTCATAGATCATAAAATAAACATT
The DNA here is from genome assembly GCA_963890685.1 of Plagodis pulveraria. Classification (NCBI taxonomy): domain Eukaryota; kingdom Metazoa; phylum Arthropoda; class Insecta; order Lepidoptera; family Geometridae; genus Plagodis; species Plagodis pulveraria. The sequence goes on along the minus strand of OY982955.1, from coordinate 9,977,669 downwards.
TGTAGCCTACTCAATGAGTAAACTGTAAATACCCGTGAGGTGCCGGGTTAGAATGGCACACCCAGAGGTGCGGGTGTGCCATTCTAACCCGGCACCTCTCTGAGTGGCTTAAGAGGCGACTAAGTAAAAAATACCGTAGAGTGGGCAGTAGCGCTTGAGGAACTGTTATCTTACACTGATATCTCGAAGACGCCTGCCAAGCCGAGGAGGCTGAGGAGGCTGTGTTCAGCAGGGGACAATCCGGCTGATACAGTAGTCTACTCAATGAGCTCTACATGATGATACCCCACATGATAGAGTGCATTTTTTTTCTGCTATCTTCTGTCTTATTAGAACACGGCATTAAATACTTCTCTTTTTCTCGATCGTGCGCTCGTAGAGTCAAGACCTCCTCAGGGTGCTTCGTGTAGAAGCGAAAAGCGTCGAAAATTCTTCCGGTTTGGCTGCGTGGCGTTTGTGACGTCACGTCGGCTTAACAGGAAAATTAGGCGGAATGGTCACTAGATATATTTTTTAAGTGTTTTATTAAAATTGTATTTGATATTTTCATAAAATATTTCAAAAATATTTGTTATTATTAAATACTTCATTGATTTTCTAATGCGATATTTGTTTTTAAGTCAACATTAGAGAACATATCTAATATTCAGGTTTGTTTTTACCTTACGAAAGTGAAGTTGAGGTGCTTGCTTCAAGCTTAGTCCCTATGGATTAACTAGTACGGATTTACCATTATATTATAACATAAAGGTCTACCACATTTTTTTAGGATCACACTCATATCACTCTATAAGTAGGCAGAAGTGTTCATTTAATATAATAATAACAGCTAAAGTTTTAAAGATTCTTGGACGAATCTGGCCTAAGTACGTAACTGGTAGGTAATGAAATTACAATTTTCAAAGTTGCGTTGGCTGTAATAATGTTTAATAGCGACATGTGTGGGTTTCTTCAGGCGTGCTATCGTAGCGAAGCCTGGGGCGTTAGGCTGTGGTGCAGCAGCTCGGAAACGCAGACGCGCTCTTAAATATATACGGGACAATAAAACAGCCATGGAAGAAAAACTTCCCAGTCTATTGGTTTGTTTTGATTTATTTCATAATTTTGGCCTCGAAAGCTATTATCGGTACGTAGGTAGGTTTTTTTTGTATATTAATAACGTTTATAAGTAACTGTTATAGATATATTATTACGTAACTTTTTTATTTCGTGTACACTGTGCAATCCGGTATTTAAATTCTACTTCGTTTTTAATGTGTTTTTTTTTATGCCTGATAGGTTAGCCTTTGACCACTATCTCACCTGATGGTAAGTGATGATGTGGTTGAAGATGTTGTTGAGGCTAACCTAGAAATACTGGCTCTCAAGGACAGCTGCCGGAACACACCGTTAGGTGCTTGGCGACAGATTTTCTACTTGAGGGTTGTAGCTAGCCAGGCGGGCATTCGCAAAATGCCCTACCACCATGCAACTGTAAGTATTGTTATTCTTAAGATAAATAAAATTCTTAAACCACATAATAACCTCTACTAAGGCCCAATGCCCGGATGTTAGTAGAACTATGATGAATATTAAAATTATGATTATCATAACTTATGTATAGGTATTAATACATTTTGATAATATTTTGACATAATTCAAGGAACAGGTAATTTTCATAGGATCATTTGTTGATCGAAGAGTTCAAACTCTCCAATATCATATGTAAAATACTGTGGAAGCTTCTCCCCGTCCTGTGTTTCAGCAGTAAAGTTCTTTTGCATAATATAGCGTTAAATGCATCGACACGCGCTCCGCAAACATGTTTGAAGAGCTACAGAATAAATAGCCTTGCCCTCCGATATTTGCCGGTTCAGATAACCAACAAACTCTAGTTGTTCGTACTCGCACGCTTAAACCAAAACTCATCTTTAAGGGGCCGGTTCAGTTCAATTAAGAGGTTGTAACGGAAATTAAACCAAAACATGAATAAAACAAAGTTCAATCTCAATGCGAGCTGCACGTGGCGGCTATGACTTTTGTTTGACCGATATGCGCGAACATTTTCGTAAGAGACAGCCTGGCTAGGTACCATCAAGTAGAAAATCCGTCACCAAGCACTTCGTGTTCCAGCAGCTGTCCTTGAGATACAGTAATTCGAGGTTAGCGTGAACATCTTCGACTACATCATCACCTCTCATAGTGGTCGAAGGCTACACTATGATCAATAAAAAAAAAATAAAAAATAATACTATTCGCATGGATGCAATTGTCTGTTTTTAACATTTTCAACACGGATTTGTTAAGGGTATAATTGTCGCATTTTAGCGAGAGTGAAATGTGATAATAGGTAAAGGTTGAACAGGAGTTCATTTATAAAAAGAACAGATTTACTTAATTTTGTTTACCTATTATTTGAAGCAGTTATGAAAATATGTTCAGCATGGATTTGTTGCCAAAACGTCCGTACTTAACATAATTTTTTTCTGAATTCAAATAATGGTCCTCTGACGAGGAGTTCACCTTCAATGTGACAAAAAATTAGTGAAACGCCCTCTTGAGTCAAACATTGAGTCCAGGACTAAATCTCATGTAAAATGACTTAAATGACTGTCCTTAGGAATTTGCGACGGTACTTCACAACGGGAAAGCCTCAAAACTTGTAATAAGCTTAAATGCTTTCATGTATGCAGCTATCTACAGGACGGGTTGACTCTAAATACCAGTGTAAAATTACAAATATACGATAGGAAAAATTTAAGTCATGTGCGGTATTCGAGCCCGCGTCCATCCACCCCTTTAGCCGGGGTACGCTCTAACCAATTGAGCTAACATGACATGACGTCATAACTCAGATCTTTGCTATCGTTACGTCATCGTGTTGGGATGAAGCGATATCGTATATTTGTAATTTTGTAATGTAATCCGCATAGCAGGCGTTATTGCAAACATAACAATATTGAAAACATACCAGTGTAAAACCTTGGATTGCATAGATAATGTATTTGCGAAAGCGGAATAACAAAGCCAAGTAGCAGTAGAAGTCTTTGTGCGTGTTCGTCCGGGGAAATACTACCACAATATAAGCAGTAATGATCACATTACTATGTTCCAGTTTGAAGGGTGTGGGTACCGGTGAAATTACAGGTACATGAGACTTAACAACTTAATGTGTCGGGGTGATGGGCGCAGTGCAGTTTGCTACTAATGATGAAATGCATCTGTTTTAGGTTTGTTCCATCACGATACTATATAAAAATACACAAAATAGCCTTGAATATGGGTGCAAAGCTGCCAGCATAGTAGTCTGTTTTTCTTATTTCTTGACTTATCATCTTGGTGCACATTAACCAAGATGATAAGTCAAGATATAAGAAAAACAGAATCGCTCTACAAAACCTTCTATTCCCATAGCTCCTTATACAATCTTGGAGTTTTCAAGTAAGCCGTTTACAGTAAAATTCATGCATTTCTATAATAAAAAAAGGGGAGCAACAACCATACAGAAATTTGACCGTTTTTAATCCGAACAACCATAGCAGTTTGACAATGGATAAAATTGAAGTTACATAGTAATCATAATAGCCACTTTATTTTTTATTTTGTATCATATAGTTTTTCTTTCTTGTTAAACTGCTACATATTATCAAGACATTTTTTTAATCCTAAATCACATTAAAGCGCTTGGTTGACAGGAAGTCAGCTACAAATAAGATAAAGAATATCACTTACACTATACATCTCAGACTTAATTTACAGCACCATTGTCATCCGTCCGGACTTCTAAAATGGTCTAAGCCCTACGTAGAGGACAATTATCGAAGATTACTTTCGATTCCACAAGGGTTATATTAAATATATCTCATTATTAAGTGTCATTCCTCATCTATCAAGAGACGCCTGAAAATTCATGCCCTGTATCCATCAGTTAAATCATTAAGTTGTAACGAAGCGACGAAAGCTGCCGACATGTTTATTAGACAAGCGGCTCCCAGCCGGCAGCCGCGGGGCCGCAGTTTTCTCCCATATGGTCAGATCCCTAGTTAGGACAAATACAGGGCACAATGAGTTTGAAAAATTATACATACCCTAGTTATTATTACTTACGCGAACGTATATAATATATACCTTCGATTGTAAAGGAATTGTGAAAAACTTTGTTACGCACTGCTATATATTATAGATATAAAGCAAGTTCTTTAGAAAAATTAAGTAGTCTAAAACAAAATATCAATAAATTCTAAATTATATAAGAAAAAATTAAATGTTTTGAGTTTGTTTACCCCTACTAGCTTATCCAACTCATCCCGGACAGGAATAAAATATATATACGTTCGACATACGTAGCATTACGGCAAGCAAAAAATTTTTATGAGCGTTATATTTAAGCGGCGAAAGAAACATATTACGCATATTTCTCATGTATATACACTAAACTAAAAGATTGGACAGTAGGTTCAGACAATTATTGTTTTCACTAATGATTAAGTGAATTTATATTTAGTACTTGAAAATATATACTAAACTTTGATCACTATCTCACTTGTTTGTGGCAGAAGATTTTGAGGTGCTTTATGCAAGAACAGGAATTGGCCCTAAAGATAATTTCGAACAATGCCCAATGGTAATGACTATTTCCTATATCTATTAATAATATAGGAGTTCGATGACTCAAAATCACACAAGTTTTTCATTTGAATAAACTTTCATCGCTGTACTTGAAAGAAAGTCGGCGGGTTAGGGACTAGGTTCAGGCGGGTTAGGCGCTCTGAGCTCCTGTTTTTGAAGCTCTTTTTGGTGTTTGGGTTTCTAACTAACATAATGTCCAACAAGAAGTCACTTTCGGCTTGATGCATCAATCTCATGAAATTATTGCATACCCAAATTTCACACTCACTAGGTCCGCCCCCGCCGTAAAGCCCTTACTTACATTATTGCAGGACCGTACACATAGCGGCAATTCGTCCAATAAAATCAAAATTCCCGGGGAAAATGCATATTTTCTTGCTTGAAGGCAATTTTAACGAGTTGAACGTTTTAACTAAGAATTTTAAGAGCCTTTATTTTTGAGAGAGGAAAACGCAGAATCGCTTCCTTTCTACCACGGGGGCGGCGCGGCGTAGGAATTGAACGCACTGAAACTCCAAACTGAACCCAAACCAAACCAAAACTGAATTGTGGAATGAGCTTCCTGCCGTGGTTTACCCGATGGAGTACAGCATGGGGTTCTTCAAAAAGGGCGTGAAGAAATTTCTTCAGGGTTGGCAACGCGCGAGTGATAACCCTGGTGTTACAAGCGTCCATAGGCTACGGTAACTGCTAACCATCAGGCAGGCCGTATGCTTGTTTGCCACCTTAGATTATAAAAAGAACCCCACCCAGCCAACCTTCCTTTTGGTGATGTGGTTGCGTTAGCATTAACTATCTTGCGGAGCAAGCGGCTGGCCCGAACTCACATTTAGAGGAGCGACCTGAATCAGACGTATCAATAAAAAGAGGATACTTGTTGTTAAATATGGAAAAGTAAAATCAACAGACATACTACTTCACCACTAGTATAAGGAGAAAATAATCAATTGTCGGTGTTCGTGCCACTTACGTTTGCACCTTTATTTATTTCTACCCTCTATTCCTATTCATACTTCGACGACTATCTGTCACCCCACCGCACCTGCAAGCAATCCATCCGCTTGCCACCGCCGCCGCAAGTAGACACTGCGAACAGCCCTTGCCCATCGTAGCTACCGCACCGATAACTTAATTCAATATATTGTTGTACATTGTAAAAGCATATTCTTTTTATGTTACAAACTTATTGTATTTTTTACTACAGTAACCTGCACAAAGTGGGACAAGAATAGGAGCATAACGATCGAAACGAGACCAAACTACTGAAAAATAACGGAGATAAAGCTAACTGTAGCATTGACTACTATATAAGAGTTTTCATGTGTCATATAGTCCACGTATAAAATTATATGAGCCATGACTTTTGCGCAAGATACACTTATGGCTGATTTTAATATGCATATATACCTGTGTAAAGGTAGATATTACGAAGTTAAGGTCTCTAACAAGATATCATAACGGCCGTCCTCTGGGTAAGGGGACCGCAATATTTTCTGTAATTAAGTGCCTAACTGCAGTAACCTCGTTAAATGATATAATAACACTTATATGTGCAAGTATACGTGTGTGAGTGGGTATAAATATCGTCCTATCACCGTAATTAAGAAAGCTCAAAGCTTTTACGCCTGACCTCTTTTCGTAAGTGTGTTACTTTACTTGTTTAAACGTGAGTTACGTATTTTGTTGCTCTGTGGCTGTTTTTATAATATGACTGAATATTTTGAAGCCAAATTTTAATAAATTGAAACTAAATATTGTATTTATTTTATAGTGTCATTGACATAAGATTGTTATTAGTGTTATAGACATAAATACAATTTTTATTATGATACAATTTTTATTACGATTATAATGCTAGAATTTCAAATTACTATTGGGATTCAATACCAATTATGTTATCGATTTTCTTTTTATTATATTATACGTTAATGAACTTGTTAATTTACTTTAATATAATATTTATTAGAAGCAATAAAGAACAAAAAAATATTTGCATGTCAGATTGATGAAGTATGCTAGGACAATCTTATTAGTAACAAAGACCTTTATTGTACCATATTTCTTGCAAATAAAGTATCATTATCATTATCATCATTATCATTATCATTACTTTTGTCCCTGAATTATATACGTCTTTGGAATTCAGACTTTTAGTTGACAGCGGTCGCCTATTTTGATGAACAAGGTACCACCTATATTTCTTATCTTTGAACAAGAATTACCTTTTTTTCTTTTGGTTTAGAATTCCCCCCCCCCCCCCCCTCCTCTCCCGCTATATCTTCCTGTGAAGAATAACAGAAGATGGGGAGGCAGCGCCTTAAAATATAGTATTCCGCACAGTAATGTCTCAAAATAGTTTTTTTTTATGTAATTGTGACGGAACTCGCGCGAGGCCCACTTGACGTTAAGTAGACTAACCTCTGCCTATAACAGATGCATTTCATCACAAGGGACGAATTGCACTGCGCCCGTCATACTGAGACATACAGTAGTTAAGTCTCATGTGCCCGTAATTTTACCAGCTCTCAAGGACTGGTGCCGGAAAACGTTGTTAGGTGCTTGACGACAGATTTTCTACATGATGAAGGTGGTATAGCTAGCCAGGTGTCCATTCGCAAAATGCATCTACCATGGGGTGAAGCTCAACCCGGCGGTCGGGATCGAGCCATGGTCCTGCGGCACGGCAGTCCATAGCTATTACCGCTCGGCCGTCATTGCTTCAGAAAAACTTCAGTAGTCATCAGCGCATGTAAGGACCCGCTAATGTTTTATATTCATATTAGGTGTAAAGACTACACAGTACACACGCAATTTTAATTATTTGCTCTCCCATGTCATATTAAAGTACCTAAAGAGGCTTTAAGAGTAAAGTTAGTATAATTCAAAACGTTCCAACTCACGCTAATGTGCTTTCTATAATCATATTGCATGGAATTCTCAGAGTTGTCTAGACGCTCAATTTTCGGTTTTTGCTGTCTCTTGTCATAATAAACTACCTAGGTACCTAAAGGGGGTCGAAGAAGTATAGTAAAAAGTTAAAAAGTAGGTATAATTTAAAAAGTTCTGACTACACAGGCTATCACTGTTTACCATATATGCACCACCCCTCAGGAATGCTAAAAGTAAACAGCGTTATTTGCGTTGCATTTTACATCGGAAACCAATTGTAGCGCGGTGCTTATTGGAGCTTATTTTATATTTTCCTCATATGAGGGTTCCTGTTACACCGAACAGTAACATTTCTTTGACGGAGAACTCGCAATGTTGTTGCTTTTTATCATATAAATGGTTTGTCCTAAACAGAGAAAGTTTAAGGGAAATTCTGAATGAGATGAGACATCGTCAATACCGATAATTAGTATTGTGCCAAATGTGAAAAAACATTTTACTATCGACTTATAAGGTGTCGATGCTCTGTAGATAATATAATAATAATAATTTTATATTTCCAAAGACACTGTTTATATCCTAAGCCTATTGTTATAATTAATTTATAACAATAGGCTTCCCATTAGGATTCCCTGTTTTGCAAAGTCTATTTACTTCCTAATATACATTAGATGTTTCATTTCATCTCGGTATCTTTTGCTACCTTACTAGACTGATAGCAGGTATTGCTAACAAGTTGTCTGTAAATATAAGCCCGTGGGGTGCCGAGCTAGAATGTCACCGCCCTATCTCTTCCCGTGGGCGTCGTAAGAAGCGACTAAGGGCCTGTTTCAGAATGTTTGAGTAAGTTCCGGTTCTACCCAGAACATATGTAATCAATAAAACACTATCTTTGCGTTTCACAGTCATCGATTTAGCCTATCCATCGGTTATTGCTTGAAAAGCGCTGCATATTAACTGTCATTTTTATTATTCAGTTATTTTATGTTCTGGATAGTATAACCGGAACTTACTCAAACATTCTGAAACAGGCTCTAAGGGTTACATAGCCAGAAGGTGGACAGCAGCGCTTTCTTAGGAACTGATATCACACACTGCGATCCCCAAGACGCCTTTGTAAGGCCATAATGATGGAGGCTGTGTTCAGCAGTACACAATCCGGTTTATACAGTATACAAGCAATGCCAAAACATTAACAAATGTAGGTCCGTTATTAGTGTTCCGAAAGAGAAAACGGTACTCAATCAAAGTGCATGTTATTATAGATGATGCAATGTTTTCTTTTCAGTTTCTATTTTATTGCATAAAATACTTACCTACCTGTTAGAGTTTAACTTGTCTATGATCATAGTACAAATATTATAAATTAATACTGGGTAAGTGCGAGTGCAACTTGAATTGAATCAAATATTTGCGACATTCTTACCACGTTTTATTATGTATTGGAACGGAACTCCCAGTGCACGTCCGAATCGTTTTGTGGCTTTTATTTAACTAAGTACGAGTAAGTTTAGAAAAATTTATACATAGTATGAGAAATTAGTAAGTAAGAATAAATTTTGCAGGACAATGGATAACGTGCGGTAACAGCGATTAGAGAATATCAAAACCCATTCAGTGTTCTCTTGGCTGTTATTACTCTATGAAAAGTAAATAGTACGTGGAGAGTTTTCTTGTAAATACAGGAAAAAATTTTCACTCAGGAAGTACGCTTATTTTTGTCGAAAATCCGAAAGAAGTACAATGAAGAATCCTCAAGTAAATGCCTACAAAGTGTAGTTCTTCACTCGTATTTTTAGTGTAGTGGATCTTTTTATATCTTCTATGCATTATTCTCTAGGTTGTTATTCTATGATCTTTCGTTTAGGATACATTTATTTATACGTATGTAATCTATGAACAGGCTGAAATATTTCGGATTTGGAAGCAAAACAAAATTATCAAGAAAATCTATTTTTTTACCATGTTAATCGTTTTACCGTATCGGTAACTTGCGAGGCCGAAGGCCGAACTTCGACTTGAGAGTATTTTCCGCATCTCCTACTGGTCTCCATGGCAACCGTCCGCGATAACATAAGCACTTAGGAATGTAGTTCTTATACCAAATTGGATTAGAACCTAGGAAACATTCTGACCGTACCACTAGGTAGATTTATTACACAAATGCGATACAAACAACATACGAAAATTATGGAAAATAGAGCGCAATTTTTTTTTTTGCAATTGTGTACTAAGTTAATTTTTAAGGGGTAATTCTAATACGCATTAGTGTATAATATTATTATGCACGAGGGTGTTATAGTTCTGTTTATGGCCCTAAGAACGATATAATAAAGCTCACTTTACGAGTAAGGGTTTTGAAAAATATTAAAATTGAAAGGTGAAATGATCTCATAGACCTCTATATTATTATTTTATGACATTTAATATTTATTGCAATCTTAGAGCATACTTATTGCTATTCAAATAATAAATAATGCTATTTAAATAATAAATCGTAAATTATGCAGCGGATATTATTTTGTTTTGTTCTGGCAATAGAATTAATTTACACATAACTTAGAACAAGGCGATGCTGAAAATAAAAGCAATTGACGTTAAACATTGATGGTAATTTTATTTTTACAGACTTCAAAGAAGGAAGTTTTACTCAATTCGTCTGTATTTTTTATTCCACATTATCAGATGATACTTACAAATAATTTTATAGTTAACAGATTTTTCTTAATGGCGACTAAATTAGAAATTAAAGTTGTTCTCTTTACAGTTTTCTGTAATTAATAAATTTATATTGTGTGAGGAAGTGACCGATTGATTTAAGTAATTGTTTCAAAATACATAATAATTATTGTATATTCAGCATATGAGTCAAATGTTAGTTATTTCATTCCTTGTGATAAAATCCTTAATAATAAAGCATTTCCAACCACACATCCACACATAAGTGATAGAAGACGTACGTATATACGTATATATAGACAACGTAGGCATGCATCAAACATTTTAAATACTGTTTAGAACGAAGAAATACCAAAACTATTACAGGTAAAAAACAATAAAAAGCTGTATGAATAAACACTGTAGCACAAATACATCCCATAGATTAAATATTTAAACATATATAAATTATATTAACATAAATGGATATTATATACTTATATATTATAAAATAATTAACATGTTAAATATTATTAAACATATTAAATAAATAAATTTTGATAAAGGGTAGGTGATAAATGAGCAATATGAGTGACATACATTACAAAGGTAATGAACGCTTATAAAAATGCCTATAGACCCATCGCTTGAAAAGTGAAACATGTTAATTGGATAATGATAACTCATTCCAAAGACGAGGAGCAACCATGGTCCAGGATTTGTCTACAAAAGAGGTGCTGTCCATAGAGATGTCAAGGATAAAATTATTACTTGATTTCATAATTTTATCCAAGATATCTATTTTTCGACAACCAATCTAAGGTTATGGTGGTCGAAGAGACTTCAATAAGGAGGAGTGTGAGGGTTGTTGAGAATAGATTTTACCAAGTCAAGTATCCTAGTCAGCAAAACTAGAATATATTTTGAAATAAAAAAGTGGGCATTTGTCGACAAAATCACAACAAAAGAAAAAAGAGAAACTTCGAAGGGGAAGCTCACCCTATTTGTTTCGTTTCGCTGTGTTTTGTAAACGTATTTACTTAGTCCAATATTATACAATTACATTGACTTTAACATACAAAAAAAAAGTTTACCAAAGTAATTTTATTGGTTCAATTCTACATGAAGAACCATGTCCTTATTGTATTCACTTACAAAAAACACCATTTCATTTTTAATATTTATTGTTAGTATTTATAAGTTATTTCTTTTCAACGATTGAACTTCATTATTATATTTTTTTGCATTATTTTACAATCGTACGTTATTCTATCAAAGTTAACTAACTATTCGGAGCAATTACTACACACGTTGGGTTTTTTGTTTCTTGAAAAGTATCGCCGTCGTTTATTCGTACTGTTATATATATAGAATGCACCCCTTCTTGCTTACCAAGCACTCCTATCACGCAGTCAGCTATTCCCATCCATTATTCGATTCATACATCCATCCATCCATCAGTCTTCATCCTATTTCCAAATCCGACGGTCGCCTTAAAATTAATTTAGTATTTTATTTCTTTTTTTAAAAAGCCTCAAACCCGAAGGCTCATAACATTTGGTGGCAGCGTAAAGGGATTACAACAATCCCCGGTACGTCTCTCAAAATATCTCAACTCGACGCGAGTGTGTGTTTGTGTTTGAGTGTAAGTGCCAGCTCCATTGTGCATATCATACTGTTGCACCGAGTTCCGGCCCGGCCCCCAAGGACGTCAGTGTTACGTGATAAAGTTCGTGAAAGGTCTATCGCTGAACACTTCTCGTGCTGCAGCCGATCTTCGAACCAGCGAAATTATACCCACTGTCACGCACAGTCCCGTGCTGTGACCGGTATAAGCTCTTAAAGGACGACGTGACGACCCGTGGCTTATCAACACCTTCACTCCGCCGATATCAACGCAAACTTCGAGAATGATGATTATGATGAGATGATTATTATCACCATACTGTTCGCATTCCAGTAAGTCAACTCATGCACTTGGTCATTGCTATTACTGAATTTTAAATGTTGTGTTTTTAATTATTGTTTTATACTTGTGGATACTATATAACTTTGTTATTATTGTTACTGTAGATATAATCAATCTATAACTGTAATAATGGCTGAAAGATCCCAAAGTCCTAAGTTCGAAAAACCTGAGTTTGCCATTACCGACACAGAGGAAGAAGGCCAAAGCCAATGTCCTCCCCCTCTAGGTCCACATACTAGATCGCTATCGAAAAAGAAATTAGCAGCAGCCCCAGCTAAATCAGAAATTGACCTTTCCACCTTACTCAATTTTATCAAGCCTTACGATGGCTGCAGAGAGAAACTCAACTCATTTTTAGTAAATTGCAACAATGCTTACGAGTTAGCTTCAGACTCTCAAAAAGATATTCTCTTTAAATATATACTTTGTCAACTACAAGGCAAAGCAGAGACTGCTTGCTCTATAAAAGAGTTTACCAATTGGCAACAGCTCAAAGATTTTCTTAAAATCCAATTTAGTGAAAGAAAACACTATGCCCATCTCCTAACAGATTTACAGGAGTGTAAACAACTATCTAATGAAAATGTAAGCCAGTATGCTCTAAGAATTGAGACATGTCTATCGCAACTTCTAACAGAAATATCCATATCACATGGTCATAAGAGCCGCGAAATGTTAGGAAGGACTGCGGCTATGGAGGAATTAGCTCTCCATCATTTCCAAATGGGATTGATGCCCCGCATTTCCAATATCGTTAGGTGTAAATCCGCAAAAACCCTCAACGAAGTACTACACTAAATATGGCAATTTCAGAAGAAAGGATCCAACAGTCCTTATTCAGGCAAGGACCAAGTACATCTGGCCTTCAACAATCACGCCAAGACAGAACAAATTCTTCAAGGCCAAACTATCAATTCAATCGGCGCCAAGGTCAACCATCGCCGATCTCTAATAATTCCAACTTCAAACCAAATCCTAACCCTAATCGACCTTATAATGGCAATAACTCTTCAGCTTCATTCTGTAGGTATTGTAAAAATCCGGGTCACACACTAGAACAATGTCGAAAACGTGAATTCAATAATAATCGTTTCAAGAATTTTGATCAAAACCAATCAAAGACCCCTTATCGCGTTAATTTTGTTTCCGATGAAGCATTAGAGATTAATGAAGATGAAAATCCCCCACAACCTGAAGAAGGTTACGATACCGTAGACGAAAATTCAAAAAACGAGTAATTGTCTCGTCCCGGTGTCGTGCGGGACCTCGTAATTCTAAAATCGACATCACTAATTTTACTGCTACGTCCAACTTATTTCAACCACAACAAAACCAGGCTATAAATGCCACTAAATCATTGCAAGCATCGCAACAGGATTGTCTTGCAAAACCCACTGTATCCTTGCAGCAACAAAATAGAGTTGATCTGCTAAATCCCACTGTATCCACGCAGCAACGAAAGGCTGACCTGCGAAGTCCTTCTAAATCCAACGTTTTTGAAATAACAAGTGATCCTGCAAAAACGTTACTACCTCATGTTCTTGTCAAATCTTCTATATCCGACATACCATTATCCTTGCTAGTCGATTCAGGGTCTTCGGTGAGCTTACTGAAACAGTCATGTTTAGAAAAACGTCCCAAACTGGTGAAAGAAACGATTCAGTTAAAAGGTATCGACTCAACGGAGGAGACTATCTCCACTCAAGGTCATTTTCAATTAATGATACAACTACCCAAGTCTAATATATCACACCGATTCCATGTTGTTGACACAATCCATTTACCTTACGACGGCATCATAGGTTCTGACATGCTCACTGCGCTTAGCTGCAATATTAATTATAACAATAATCTACTCAGCATTGGAAAGTCATACATTAAACTACATTTTCACGACCCTGCCTATTTAATCCCAGCTAGAACTGAAACAATTATTGAATGCTCTGTTCAAAATCCTGAAACAAGGGAAGGATTAGTCGTTGACCAGAAGATCTCAGAATCTTTACTGATTGCTAACTGCCTGGTACGAGTCAAGGAAAATAATAGAATCAACATATCAGTCGTAAATACTTCTGAAAACCCAATAACACTGAAATCAAACCTCAACTTAAAAATTTATTCTATTGATTCTTCCGAATATCAAGACAACCCTACTAGATCAATAAACCATATTAAAACTTCTACTAACACCGTTAAACGAACAGAAGAAGTGTTAAAACAGTTACGCCTCTCACACCTGAATGAAGAAGAAAAAGGTGCCCTCATACAACTATGTTCTGATTTCTCAGATATTTTTCACCTTCCTGGAGAAAATTTGACCCACACAAACGCCCTCAAGCATGAAATCAAAACCACAACAGACATCCCAATACATACTAAATCCTATAGGTTTCCTGAAATCCACAAAGCTGAAGTCCGAAAGCAAGTAGGCAAAATGCTGGAACAGGAAATTATAGAGCCCTCTGATTCTCCTTGGTCGTCACCTATATGGGTTGTTCCTAAAAAACTAGATGCCTCTAACACGCAGAAATGGCGAGTGGTTATAGACTATAGAAAACTCAACGATGTCACCATTGGTGACACGTATCCCATTCCTCAAATAACAGAAATCCTAGACCAACTCGGCAATAGCAAATATTTTTCCACATTAGACCTGGCGGATGCCAGGTCTAATGTGGAAAAATATTTGCTCAATTTGGTGAAAACCGGATGGTTTTCACCAAATTGAGCTGAATGAAGCCGATAAACCCAAAACCGCATTTACCGTCCCAGAGGGACATTTTCAATTTACAAGGATGCCATTTGGTCTAAAAAACGCTCCGTCTACATTTCAGAGACTCATGAACTCTGTACTATCAGGTCTACAAGGCATCCGTTGCTTCGTTTATTTAGATGACGTGGTTTGCTATGGTTATGACCTCAAAACTAGCATCTCTAACCTAAAGGAAATTTTCCAAAGGACCCGTGATTTTAATCTCAAATTGCAACCGGAGAAGTGTGAATTCCTTCGCCGCGAAGTCGGTTATCTTGGACATATAATCACTGAAGAGGGTGTGAAACCAAATCCAGAGAAAGTCAAAGCCGTGACAGCATTTCCAATCCCAAAGACTCCAAAAGACATTAAATCATTTCTAGGTCTTGTCTCGTACTACCGCCGCTTCATTCCCGAATTTTCGAAAAATGCGAAACCTTTGACTAGCCTTCTGAAAAAGGATATACCATTTAAATGGGAAAACCAGCAGCAACTTGCTTTTGACACCCTGAAACACAAACTGACAACTGCTCCACTCCTTATTTATCCAGACTTCTCTCAACCTTTTATTCTTACCTGCGATGCCTCAAATTCCGCCGTCGGGGCCGTCCTCTCTCAAGGACCGGCTGGCAAAGACCAGCCTGTAGCCTTTGCCTCACGCACTCTTAATAAAAGCGAGTATAATTACAGCACAACCGAAAAGGAATTGTTGGCCGTACTTTATGGTTGCAAAACGTTTCGTCCTTACCTTTACGGGCATAAATTCACCATCATTACTGATCATAGGCCCTTAAAATGGTTATTTAACCATAAAGATCCGAGTAGTAAACTCCAACGATGGAGGCTAAAGTTAGAAGAGTATGATTATGACATAGTATATCGTAAAGGCAAGCTGAATTCCGCTGCTGACGCCCTCTCTAGGTACCCCGTTAACCCTATATATCCTGAAAACAAATTAAACCTTAATCCTAATTGTAACGACGCGGACGGCAAACTTCCACTACAAACATCACAGCCTTCACGGTCACCCAATGAAATTAATGATGATTTTCAAAGCCTCTTAGTATCCCCGCCGTCTGGTCTTGACGCAGATCTTATAGACCCTGAAATAGAAAATGAGGTATTGGATTACTTTAATACTGTCCCTGATGAACCATGCGCTGAGACGGAAGATCCTGAACCCTCAACCAGCCGGGAAAATCCTGAAACCTTACCTGTACTTAATCAACCAAGTCCGGTAACTCCACCAGCTCCTGAAAAGCAACCTTTACCCGAAGACGAAACTTACAGCAAATTCTTGAAATCTTCTTCCCAGTCACACGATACATTAATTACAGAACATAACGAGAACCTACTCAAGGGAACACAAAAACTAATTATTGTACCTACCTCAATAGATATGGATGAATCGATGCCTTATGTCCAGGATATCCTAGATAATTGCCCAGAACCCAATCGTAGTGAATTTCTGCAACAAGAAAGAACTCTGCACACATTTCTACCTCTTACAGTTGGAGACAAAACTTACCTTTTCCTATTCACGAAAGTACATCATTTCGATGATTACTCATACCCAGACATTTTCAAATCCTTAAAATACGCACGTGACCAGATAATAATGTCCTATCCTACGATAAATGAAATCAGCACATCCGTTTTTAAGAATCCATTCGATAAACACTCCTTTGTGAAAATATATAACATGTTTAGCTACTTATTCGACGGCTTTAAAATTAAAATTCATATTTATCACAATAACATCATATATCCTTCTCTCAGCGAGATTTCAAAAATACTTAAAGAAAACCACGACATACCAACGGCTGGACATTTAGGATCTATTAGAATGCTGAACCGAATTAAAGATAGATTTTATTGGAAAAATATGCGCAGTGACATTGAGAATTATGTAAAAAATTGCTCATCATGTCAAACAAATAAAGCCTTGCGTAAAACAAATAGAGCACCAATGATTATAACATCTACCTCTACATCACCATTTGAAAGACTATCTATTGACATAGTCGGTCCTCTACCCGAGTCCGGCACGGCAAAACTCAAGTTCATCCTAACAATGCAAGATGACCTTACTAAATTTTCTGTGGCCTACCCTATCCGTAGTAATACTGCTGAGGAGTCGTGTGAATGTCTACTTCACTTTATATCTCTATTTGGAATACCAAAACATATACTCACCGACCAAGGTACAAATTTCACGGCAGACCTATTTAAAAGGACGTGCGAGTTTCTCAAAATTAAACAGTTATGGTCCTCCCCTTATCATCCGCAAACGCAAGGCGCTCTTGAAAGATCGCATTCCACCCTTAAGGAATGTCTGAGACCTTATACTAATGCAGATCAAGATAACTGGCCACGATACGTCTATACAGCCATGCTAGCATACAACACTTCTGTACACTCAACCACGCACTACTCACCATTTGAATTGCTCTATGGTCATAAACCTCATATCCCAGACTCTATATACAGTGATTCTTCTAGCACTACTTACCCCGAGTACGTAAAAATGTTACAGCATAGAATGAAATATACACGTGATAGAGCTTTAGAATTCATCGCAAAATCCAAGGTTAACTCTAAAACTAATTATGACTTGCACACCCGTTCGGTGACATATAAAGTTGGAGATTACGTCATGCTAAAAAACCATGTTAGGCTGCGGAAAGCCTTATCACCCGTGTGGAAAGGACCTTACAAGGTCGTTAAGGTACACGGTAACCACACTCTAACATTACTAATAAATAGACGCCACGTGAAACATCACTTCGATGAGGTTAAGCGCGTAGGTACTGAAGAATTACAAACTACTACGTAAAAGTAGTCCACCTAATTAAAGATAGATTTAAGATTTATAAAAACTAGGTAATAATTATATTATATAAACGTAGGTTTACTTATTATTATTTAGAATTTTTTCAATGTCTCTTTTCATTACAGCGTACTGGCCCATGGTCACCCAGAATTTGTTCGACCAATCAACGCAAGCACCGGTATATATTTTGACCCAATTGGTGAACTCAAAGTACATGCAAGCTACTTGGATATTATAACACCAATCGATATATCCTATATTGAGCCACATATTCGAAACATTAATTCAATAATAGGCACATTGCGTTTTTCTTGTAATCAAGTTCAGATAGAAACTTCAAATAACCTAGAGTGTCACAATATATAAGAACCATTAGCTGTTAGATATAACGATATTGTAACTGGGTATTCCGCTATTTCCCATTTAGTAGACAAGAGGTTTAAACGAGGGGCTTGGATCGGTGGTATTGGCACTTTGTCTAAGACTATATTTGGAACTCTAAACGAAGATGATGCCATTAAATACGATAACGCAATCCAAAGTATTCAAAATAATGAAATAAGACTGGGTTCATTAATGAAAGAAAATATCTTAATAACCTCCACTATTTTATCGAAATTTAATACCACTTTACACCAAATAAAACTTAATGAAGCCAGCCTTAACCAAGCTATCGACAACTTCTCTTCACAATTAAAAAATATCACAATAGTTTCCAACGAATTAATTATAAGAACAAACATGAATTCAATTCTGAACAGTTTGGAAGCGTCCATACTGACTTTATCGTTTCAATTGGAAGACGTAACTAACGCAATAATGCTCTGTAGTCAAAACATTCTCCACCCGGCCGTGCTATCTCCCGCGCAGCTGTACGAAGAAATTGTCGATAACTACCGATACCTACCTGTAGATCTTAAGTTGCCTATAAGTTTAGCGTTAAGTAATATTCATAGTTTGATGAACGTATCTAGTGTGGTATGTTATAGTTTAAGCAATAGGATTGTTTTTATTTTAAGAATACCGTTAGTATCCCCTAAGGAATACAATTTATACCATAGTATAGCACTACCGACCCCACATAACGGCATGAAACCAGACTCGTTCAGCTTTATTATTCCTAACTCTAAGTACATAGCAATGACCAAGGACAAATCCGAATACTGTAACCTAGATTCATTAAAGGAATGCATAGTTATAAGCCCGCGTGAATATAATATGTAACATTATGACAGTATATCCGTCTAGTGCTAACCCGAGTTGCGAAAGTGAACTTTTGTCAAGTGTAATAAGTGCATTACCAGTGCAGTGTCGAACAGATTTCCTCCATGGACATATAGACTTATGGAAACCATTACAAAGTAATAATTGGATTTACGTGCAGTCGCAGAGTAACAAACTTTATATCGAATGTATAAACCAAACAATTATAGAGATAAGCATTGTTGGGACCGGGATTCTAAGTATCCCTAATAATTGCGTCGCGTATTGCAAAAGTACGAAATTAATACCAATGTTTAATGCAATTAAAATTAATGTTACAATCACACATTCTGACTTCAATATTATAAACGATTCTTGCTGTAATTTAAATAAGTTTATAAATGTCATGAGTAATGAGCCCCCTTTGAGATTGCAAAACATAGATTTGGATATCTTCACATCGGAAACGAAATCTAAATTAAAATCTATATCTGATCAAGCAGATAAAATTGTAAATGAACACCAGATAATAAAATATGGAACTCATTACTCAATCGTGACTATTTTGATTATTTGTATAATTTTTATTTTTATTGTGTATAAAATATTTTTGTATATTAAATCACGCAACCGTCTCCTCCATCGCATCCCGAGATCGCCTACGTCACTCCCAATAAACTCACCCCCTGAACAAGCGTTAGACCCTGAACCTGTCGTGTCCTTGAAGATGAAAAAACTCCGCCCAGAACCTGAAAATATTCCGACTCCTAGTATTAGGATAAATGTATAATTTCCTGATAGCCATCGTCCTAAACATCGAAAATTCAACCCCGATGTTTAGTCTACCCCAGGGAGATGTTATATATATAGAATGCACCCCTTCTTGCTTACCAAGCACTGCTATCACGCAGTCAGCTATTCCCATCCATTATTCGATTCATACATCCATCCATCCATCAGTCTTCATCCTACTTCCAAATCCGACGGTCGCCTTAAAATTAATTTAGTATTTTATTTCTTTTTTTAAAAAGCCTCAAACCCGAAGGCTCATAACAGTACGTGACTTCGGTGGAATTGTTGAGAAGTTTCGCGGTGTGGTCTAATCACCGGTGCCCAATTGATGTTCCCAACTTATTGCTTTATTACATCTGGGAGATTTATGTACGGTGTGGGCGAAAAAGTTAGACTTATACCTCTAGTTAGTGAAATTGACTAAATTGGCGTGTTAATCCGTAGGGTAAAGATATAAGCCGGAAAACTCAATAAGTTGTCGAGTGTATTTTTTATCGCTGATAGAATAATTACTAACATTTGAGGGCAATTTCTCCCGATTGTATGTAAAGACTTGATCGAATATGGTAAAGGTGCATAATCAGGAATAAAACTGACCCTCAAGAGTAACTACTGGAATACCGAATGCTTGACGACAGATTTTCTACTTCAGAGAGCTAGCCAGGCATGTGTGGTGAAGCTCAAACCGGGGGCGGACGGATACAAACTTTCTACGTGGGAGTAATTGCCACTAGGCCACCACTGATTCATAAATCTGAGTTTTAATATATAATAAAGTATTTAAACATTCTTGGGGATACCAAAAGATCAATCCAATACAGTTGTGAAAAATGCTCATGTCATTACCATACTGTTGTATATGCAAACAAATTAGCAAAACAAGATATATCAATTTAATTTTGCCCGCTTTTAGTAAGGCTTGGCGTGTATAATTTGGCGATCACTGTTATAATTATGTACACTAGCTATACATATCTGTTGACAAAATGAAAAAATTTTCAAAGTTGTTGCATTTACTTGAATACTATTTAAAATTTGTTCAGTCAATAGTGATCTATCAATTTTTTGCGTGTAATAAACGCTCAGTTAAGACTTGATATCCCGCATGTTTAGAGGTACACGATCAATCATGTTATGTTGTCAACTTTCCTGCAGTAATTCTTCAGACGTCAGCTAAATTTTTCGGAGTTTGTGCACGTATAATCATTATTGTGATTATTTCCTTTTTATTTTCTTAAATATTCTGCATCAAATAGCTGCACATATTTCATTCTTTGATACTTATGTTAGAAACGGACAAACTTTATTTTGTAAAATGAAAAAAAATGTATAAAGGAGTGTCTTCCATGGCCACCCGAAGCTAAGGCCACCTAAGAACTTAATGTCTACTTGGCCGCTTGGTGGACAATATCACCGGAGAAGTTTTGAAGCGCTCGTAGCGAAGTTTGCTTAGCTGTTCTTAACCGATCAGCAAAGCTAAACAACGTTCTCCGCGATCATGAGTTGGTTGGGTGACCGCTAGTGACATCAATACTGAGCGCTTCCGTGCTTCGGAAAGCACGGAAGCGCTTAGACTGGCAGTCATTATAGCATGGTGGAAAGGCGTTTTGCGAATGCCCGCCTGGCTACCTACCACCCTCAAGTAGAAAATCTATCGCCAAACACCTAACGGTGTGTTCCGGCAGCTATCCTTCAGAGTCATTAATAGGTTAGCCTGAACAATATCTTCGACCACATTATCACTTACCATCAAGTGAGACAGTGATCAAAGGGTAACCTATGACGCATAAAGAATAAAAAAAAAACACGAGCACACTGGCAGCTTCCCTAAATAATATATATAATAATATGTCAAACTGTAAATTTAAAAATGAAAAGTTTTTGTAACGCTCACGAGACCAACTTACAATAAATATATTTTGGACCCTTTTTTGCCTCGTCCAATTGGCCTCAATGCCAAACCGTTGGACTATTCCTTAGAGGGAGAACTCAACATGTTGTTAATTAATTTGGTTTAATACATGCTAACTTTTTATCCGTTTTGTTAAGTTTTTGGTATTTCTCATATGAAAGGCCCAGTTTAACGCTAATTTTAACACGTTTTAATATATCACTTTCTGTTTTTTCTGTTTGTCATTCCGGGTGGATTATTGCAACTCAAATTTCGAGTACTTCCCGATCTGTTTTACTCTTTTTATAAAAATATAAAAAATAAGTCTAGCCACCAACTGTAATCAACATCATCAACAGCTTATCGTCCACGATTGAACTAGCGGAAAGTTTTCCATTACGCTTGGAAGGCGTTATGGGGATCGCAGTGTAAGGTGGTAGTTTTTTGTTTATGTGTCTTCGATTACTATCTCTCCTGATTGTAAATGAAGATGTGGTCGTTGATGTTATTCAGGCTAACCTAAAATTACTGGCTCTCAAGGACAGCTGCCGGAATGCACCGTTAGGTGCTTGGTTAGATTTTTGACTTGAGGGTGGTAGCTAGCCAGGTGGGCATTCGCAAAATGCCCTACCATCTGCGGTTAAACCTTCAGAATAACTTTTCAAAAGGTCCTGCTCCTGGTATTTTCTTTCTCGTTTCCTCTCCTGACTCCCACAAGAAAGCCCTCTAGATAATCTCGGCACCACATAAGGTGCATGCTCAAAGATAAATATGATACGTTATTGTTACATTTATTTGTTATAATATTATCTTGGTTTGATGTTTACGAAATCTAAGAAATACGAACAGTTTTAAATACAGTAGAAAAATTAAGGTATAAGAATGTATACTTGCCAATACTCACAGTACAGATACAGATAGTGCATTTCCTTATACTTGGAATAAATATGGCTGCTTAATTAATGATTGATGCTTAAATGACACATTTAATAAAAAGGAAAGTGTTTACATATATAATGATCAAACGCAACATATTTTGACAATTTCATCTCCATTTAACTTTCTATGATATTGATAACAAAATGGTCTATCACCTTTTATGGATGGACTTATCATTACATTATTAAACCAGCACATTAACATTAGTAGGTTGTATACAAATCACAAAGCCTCATCAAGGTTGTATGACCGTTAAATAACTCATATCCACTATGAAGCAATGATGGCCGAGCGGTAATTGGTATGGACTGCCGCGCCGCAGTTCCCAGGCTCGATCCCCACAGCCGGCTTGAGCTTCACCGCATGGTGGAAGGGCATTTTGCGATTGCCTGGCTGCCTAGCTACCACCGTCAAGTAGAAAATCTGTCTTCCGAATATATGTTTAAAATATTGTAGTACTTGTTAAACGTGCTTAATAATGCCTTTAGCTGTAGACCTTCCGTACAATTCTCATTTTGCATACCTTATTGACTATGCAAAGGTGTTTAAAGTAGCGTGTTTTATCCTAATCTAATAGCTTCGGAATTCACTGATGGCATTTGACATTATTTAGTGTAAAGCAAGAACCTTTATTATAAAAAAATTACAATTCTAATTATATTCTTATTTGTATTGAAAATAGATGAATCCTGCGTTTTTATACTTTAACTCGACGCTTACTATATTAAACACAAATATAAATTACACAAATTGTTCAAATAATAATGTAAATTAAATAGGTAGGTACTACTCATGTGATACTCGTTTTGATGACAACAGAAGTAGCAGATATAATCTCCAGAAGGCTTGGTAAGGATGGAAAATATTATAATATATAGTAAAAACTTTTCAAAATATGCGAAGATCAAACTAGGTTCAAAGTGAAGGTTTTCAGAATAGGAAACTTTGTGCTCCGATTTTATTGTTTGAGTAAAAACACTGAATTTATAAGAAAATAGTAAAATATTTCTACAGAATTAGATCCAATTTTAACTTTTATCATACTTTTTTATCTACAAAGGTATTGTATAAACTATTAGTTTATACACATCTTTGTCATTTCGTAATCCGAGAGTGAACACTTATATTAAAATATTATAAAACTCGCCAAATCCAAACTGGACTTCACTCTTTTAGGCTTTGAAATTGCAACAGCTCATAGACAAAAATAAATTAATTTTATTACAACTTTTCAGTGTGTGTTCGTTAATGTTTGATAATGATTGTTCCACGGACTCCAAATTATTATTGTTTTTAGACAAAGTAACACATTTTTACTACACTTATTGAATTAAAGACGGTTACATATTCCATAGTAGGGTTTAAAAAGTTTATTTATTTTAGACGTACCTATTTTTATGTATTAGAGCCCCCAAACATATTTTATTTGAATCTTTAGTTTGCAATTCATCTATGGATCAACGTTTTACACACAATTTCAAAATTTCGAATTTGTAACTCATTCCGCCTACGAGCTACAGACCGTGACATATGAGAGAACTGGCATACAGACTATTAGGGTTCAACTCAATTATAATTTGTAATTATGTTATAAAAGGGTTCAGTTTTACCCTTTGGATACGAACCCTAAAGAGATTGTAAACGTTTATGAGTTTATTACCGACTGATAAAATATACGTTTTATCCTGATCGAATTCCTGAGAGAAAGTGATGTAACCAATTGCCACGAAGCTACATAAAAAAAACTACACGATTATGTGTGGATAATTCGTTGATTATCTTTTAATACACATTTGTGGCGTAATGTTGTTTATATTTGACTATTCACATTAATTTCATTTTTATTTATTATTTTAACTAAATCAATCGACACTTCGATTTTTACAATTTTATAGTATTAACAAAGGTTCCTTAGTAATTTAGGCCAATATTTCTTCCAAACTTTAACCTATAAATTTTGAACGAGAAAAAGTTTTAAGTTTTACAAAATTGAAGCTCGTGGAGGGGCTACCAACAAATAAGTTGGAAGTTAAACTCCAAAGTTACAGCCAAGAAAGTAAAATTCCAAGTTTATGCTCTATATCAATAAAGTTTTAATTTAAACAGTTCCTTTTTTGCCAATAAATATATAAAACATAGTTAAATCTGAGACCGGTTTTTCAATCATGCCATAAAAATTACTGTTGATAAAATGTTACCCGCTCAAATATTAAACAAATGAACTTTCATTTAAGCATCCAACATATTTTGTTGTTTAAATATTGTTTGTGTATACATTTTTAACTAGAAATAGTAAATTTCTGATGATTAAAATTCCAGGCTTTAAAGCCTAATACAAGTTAATCAAACATTGCTGCCAAAAATCTGAGCAGTTCTTTCAAGTATGGTAAGTAGGCTTTACTAACCATACTTGAAAGAACACCTGGCTCTCAAGGATAGCTGCCGGAACATACCGTTATTAACTTCACAACAGATTTTCTGCTTTTGCTTTTCTACTGCTTATCAGTCCATAGCTATGTTATGTGTGGTATGTGAAAAGATTAATAATAACAAGGACCGTAGATCCTACAGATAGTGCTCGAGTAGAATCGAAACGCGTCAAAAACTCTTCCGGTCAGGCTAGGTGGAGTTAATAATATCTCGTCAGCCTAGTAAATAAGGAAAATAAGGAATTATCACTAAATTATATTGAAAAATATTACATTCATATATATTTTATATATTCAATATTTTCTTAATATATTTTAGCCTCTTGTATAAAACTTATAATTAATTACCTATTGATGTCTGTTTAGTATCTGATTAATTATAATATTTCTAGATATGACATCAAGCATACGCATTATCCAAGGGTGACATTTATTTAGAAATAATCCTCCATTGCGTTGTCATTAAAATTTGGCTGTTTTAATTTTTAACATTTCAAACATTTGAACAAAATAGTACGTAAAATGGTATCAGTTCGTATGTTTTTGATCAAAGTTTTAGTTTAAATATGAATTTTTGAGTTAAATATGGGTATTTAAAATTTTCATAAAACTTATATCATTTTGTACAATCTTCCCAATGGGTACCTGGATAGAATGTTACTCCTTTCTTTTCCCGTGGGTGAAATCAGAGATTACTTCGGGTAAAATACTGGGAAATGGACAGCAGTGCCTTCTGTGAATAAATAATAATGTTTCATTTAATTATAATTTTGTATGATTGTTTGCTTTGTAGGCGTTCTTACAAAAATTATAACTAAAAACATATCATATATCAATCATCAATCAAAATATTTTGACTTGGCCATAGGAAAAAGTTTTAAAATTAGTTTTATTTGTACACTTCTCAATAATAAAACATATCTGCCTATAATAAAACTACTCTAAGATCAACACAATATATCTTTAAAAAATAATGTTTTATTATTTTGATATACAGACTAAACAGGTAGTTATTTTTCCTCACTAAAGTCAACCATTCGGAGCAAAACCACTCTGGACACGTCGGTTTTTTTGTTCTTTGGAAAGTATCGCCGTCGTATACTCGTACGTGACTTCGGTGGAATAGTTGAGAAGTTTTGCGGCGTGGTCTAATCACCGGTGCCCAATTGATGTTCCCAACTTATTGCTTTATTACTTCTAGGAGATTTATGTACGATGTGGGAGAAAAGTTAGATTTATACCTTTAGTTCGAGAAGTCGACTGAATTGGTGAGTGAATCCGGTGGTTGAAATTACAATCAAAGAACACTACAATAAAATGTCTGGCATTTGTCCCTATTTTAAATTAATAGTAAAAGTGAGTTGCGGGAATAAGTAAGTCCTCTTGTAAATATAAAATTTATATTTTTCAAATTATGTATATGTGTGTGTGTCCATAAGTTGTCTTTTTTGAGACAACTGAGTAGGTCCACACAACAGCACGTAACCTTTGGAGGATGATGATGACTTGCGCTTGACCAGTTTTTTTTACAATACGTTTTAACAGATCATGCTTAAATATTAATGTACTTGTACTTTTACATAAGGTTTCTGGCGTTTTTTAGATAACATCGTCATTTTGTGAGGTTTGAGCTAGTTTGGTGAACATTGTATCAAAAAACTTTGTTCATAACTGTTGGTAAAATTATGAGTGCTAATACGATAACTTTGAAATTGTTGCATTTGCCACCTAAATTTAAAACTTGTTCAGTGAACGGTGATCTATCATTTTCTTGCGAGTAATAAACGCTCAGTTAGGAGTTGATATCCCACATGTATAAGGATACTCGTACCAACCATTACACGATTAATCACGCTAAGCTGTCAACTATTTTGCTGGAATTTTTCAGAAGTCAGCTAAATTCTTCGGAGTTTGCATTCTTGTAAAATTTCGTTACAATGTTTATTATATTTTTATTTACATACAATTATTCCGCTTTAAATAGTTTAATCTATAGATGCGTGCGTTATTATCGTATACTGATTTTTTTGTGATCACTTAATGTCATTCATAAAAATTATTAAAATTCAGGAATGGAACAAGTAATTGCACTTTACATAAAAAAAATACATTTAAATGCAATCCCTTGTTTGTGCCTAACGATATTTTTATAAATACTCTACCATATCTTGTTGTATTGTAATCGATACTTAATCAATACGATTCTGCTCTGCGCCGCCACGCCGTGCGCATCTCTCCGCAGCTGCAAGTGACTTCCAGTGAGACCGCAATAGTCTCCACAATGTTACCGTCTCGCTTAGACCATCGTTCCAACGCTAGTAGCTGTACAGTGCGCATTGAATAGCGAGATCCTGATCAAGCGTGTGTTTTGTGTGCAGGAGCTGAGTTTTCGTCGATCGCCGAGACAACACCGCTGGGCTGCCACCGTCCCGGACAAGCCCGGGTCGGTGCTGCTTTGACCGCACTTGTCAGTGCACCATCCCAGGCACATCGCAATAATATCGTTAATACGTTAAACAACACACTTTGTGCTGTTAAGCGGTGTCGTTTAGGCGCGGTGGTGCTCTACAGTTAGAGCCGCTTAAACGATCAATTCCGCAGTGTGCCCTAACTGAAGACTAACGGCCACTGTTATTTTTTTGTTTAAACCTTGTACCGTGGCCTTTTCCCGCTTCACGGGATCAGCCGAAACAAGTTGGGCTCCGGGGCTACATTAACATAAGATATTAAGTTTAATTTCAATAAAACTATAAAACGTTCAACGAAAACAAATTCTTTGCAATCGGGTTTTTTACTTTTTTAATTTATTTATACTTGTTATACAACATTATGTGGCAAATAGTAGGGACCAGCACAGTTTTAAGTAATTACTAACAAAACCAACACACCAGAACGTCGAAACAAAACAAAACCAAGCTTTTGTTCTACAATTTCTTTTTATCCCAAACGTGCCAGGGACAGAATGAATGTAGTACAAAAAATACTATTTTACTAACCTTGACACTTAAATAAGATAAGGTTGTCCTATGAGCCCGTTGTGTACAATTGCACGGCAGTAGTTAAATGTAGGAAAATGTAAAGAAAACACAAGTAGATCGAGTTTTACTTGTTCAGAACATTTCTTTTTGTTAACAACTATCTTTAAATTTTGAAGCTCTGCGTTAGTCGTTTTATTTAATTGTTACGGATCAAGCACGAGGCCTGATGTTAAACGGACTAACCTCTGCCTATAACAGATGCATTTCCTCAAGTCACGAATTGCACTGCGCCCGTCATACAAATCACCTTGAGACATAGTTGTTAAGTCTCATGTGCCTGTAATTTCACTGGCTCTCAAGAACTGCTGCCGGAACACACCGTTAGGTTAGGCTTGATGACAGATTTTCTACTTCAGGGTGGTCGCTAGCCAGGCGGGCATTCGCAAAATGCCCTTCCACAATCCGGTGAAGCTTCCACAGCTCGCGGCGGAATTCGAACCATGGACATGCGGCATGGCAGTCCATAGCCAATGCCACTGAGCCATCACTGCTTCAAAAGTTTAGTCACTGATATTTTGTAATATGGCCAGAAATTTGACAAATATCACACAATATGTGTTATTCTTGGTGTTAGTTGTGTTATTGTGAATGATATTTATTTCTCATTGTACTAAACGAATATAGTTTTCAATTAACTGTTTTCATCATTGCTAATTGTTTGTATTATTATGTTTTTCTATTGCATGTTTCTCATTTATTACCACAAGTGATATAAATCATCCTCTGGTATCTAATCCTTAACTTGCAGAACACTGATTACACAATCGCGTTGGCGTTGACTGATTAGTTTGTGGTCTTTCTTTCAAATAATCACATCGCAAGTACTACTATAATTACATAATCTGAGGTGTTGCTTTAAAGCTATTATATAAATTGTAATAGACTGAATTGTGAGGTGCCGGACTCTGACTGACTGACTGTGTTAGAATCGCACCTCTTCATGTCATCCCGGGAGTGTCGTAAGAGGTGACTAAGGGAAAAAATACTGGAAGGTGGGCAGCAGCGCCTTCTAAGGAACTGCCATCTTACACTGCGATCCTCAAGCCACCTGCCAACGGGGATTATGACAAATACCCCCTTAATAGGGGAGTTCAGCAGTCGACGATCCAGCTGATTCAGTACAATAGACTGACAAGTCTACCCCTACAGCTTCTTCGAAGTTTACGAATAGTAAGGTGTCGCCAAGTTTGCGCCTTATATCTGAAAAATACATCTTGATTGGAAATGTGCAGTTTACTCTAGTTTTGATTCATGCAAAAGGCAAGGTTGCATTGGAAGAGTAAGGAGTGACCGTTTCAAATAAATAGAACGATCCAGTTTTTAGTACAGTTTATAATATGTAGATTGTATTTTTTATACGGCTGCCCAAAAATGGAGTGTTATTTTACGAAATTATGTTTCAGGGTTTATGTCGTATGTATGTTTGTGAGTTTTTTTGTTCCACCATAACTTCTAAACGGCTTTACCGAGTCTAATGTATGAGATATTGTTAGATTCGTCTTGATAATTATAGTTATCATATTCAAGTGACACTTAGTACATAAAAAAAACAATCGGCCGGAAAGCCATATTGTGTGGCAAAACATCTTTTTCCTGCCAAACCCAGAGTGTAAAATCAAAATCAAGAGCTTAAAAAACGATTTCAAATATATATATATATATGTATAACTTGCATCTTTAATTTCAAATAAACGATAAAACTTTCATAGAAAACAAGTGGTTTGCAGTGAGTTTTTTTTTATTAATTTTTATACTTATTATTTATAATATATCAGGAAAATGTAATCTTAACAAAACTTATATTACGGGGTAAAATTCTTAATATTTAACTTATTCATTATAAGTGTCCGATATTTCTAAAGAGCCCTTTTGACAGACCTTCGACAGAGCAACGATTCAGTCGTGAATCTTAAAGACTGAAAGTTTAAAAGGCAAGTTGAACTTTATTTGTAATTTATTGTTTTACTATTCCAGTTTTATGTTGTATGAATATGTTTGCTTCATAAGCTATTTATTCAATTGTTTACAAATTTTCTTCTTCAAAGCAAAATATGAGAGAGAAACGTTATTTTGCTTTAGTAAATTAGTAACATTAACTTTTTACAAAATGAAATAAGTATCAAATCCCCGTGAGGTGCCGGGCTAGAATGTCTCTCCCCTTATATCTATCCGTCGGTGCTATAAAAGGCAACTAAGAGGAACTGATATCTTCCACTCAAAAAAGCGTGTAATTGGACCTAACATATGAGACACCACAACAAATGAACAAAGTGGCTAAAAATTTAGCCTGTATTATGCCAAATTAATTAACAACATTTCAAGGTCTTTCATCTCAGGAATAGTCCAACGGTTTGGCATTGAGGCAAATTGAACGAAGCAAAAAGGGCTTCAAAATATATTTATTGAAAGTTGGTCTCGTGGGCGTTACGAAAACTTTACATTTTAAAATGGATAGTTTTGACACACTACCACAGGAACTTTGCAAATTTCAGTTCCAATTTATCCAAACATGCTTTAAACATGTTATGGCTATATTATGTCTTTCCACTAACCAGAAATCATTCATATTATCAACATACACATGATCATCCAAAATTAGGTTCTAACGCTTGACAGGCTTTATGGGGATTGCAATATAAATAGCCTATCGGACTATCAAGGATAGACTTATCTCCGCCTAACAAAACCAGATTTAGAAATTATGTCATTTGTCGTACGTTGATAATTGTATATATAGCAGCTGATGGAAGTTATAACGATGAAATAGTAAGTATAATATATTATAATGTGGAATTTTGATATTCTTGAACTGTATTTAATGTCGTTGTGGAAGACAGAAGAGCATTTAGAGAGTATATATTACATTAAACCTGTCACTCAAACAGAAAATCAGCATATTATTTTCATGCTCTTTAAAGGTCATACAGTCGGCAACCAGCCTCTCTCCATAGTCATATCACATCATTCATAGTAGTAGACAGTTGTTTCCCATCGAATTTCATGTGACCTTCCAACGCCCTTGGCGGGCGATGACAACGATGTGATCGCAACCGCGGTGAGCAACCACCGTTTTCGACTGTGTGGACGCTGGTTACCTACCACACGAGGGCATCAGAACATTTTGTCGCTGCCGCCGGCGAAAGCGTACGCATAGGTACCGTGTTTATCTCTATGAGAGAATGTCTGCGTTGAACGTTGATATACACGCATACACTAATGTTCACTTGAATAATATTAGTCTGATGCCTTATTAATACAATTTATACGTGCTTACCAAGCTATTGTTTACGTAAATAAATACTGTAGCAGCCGACTCGTCCACTGCTGAATACAGCCTTCTCTATTAAGGGGGTATTAGCCATAATCCCCACGCTTGGCAGGCGGCTTGGGGATCGCAGTGTAAGATGGCAGTTCTTTAGAAGGAGCTGCTGCCCATCTTCCAGTATTTTTCCTTTAGTCGCCTCTTACGACACCCACGGCATGATATGGGGAGGTGCAATTCTAACCCGGCACCCTACGGGTTAAATAAATAATTATCCATAATTAATGCATTAATTCTGGTTATACACGGTTTTTGTTTGTATGTCCTGGTTTTTGGTTGTTTTTTTTTATTTGTCACATATTAAAGAAAGCAAATTTTAGAATATTGTTTGGCTTTTGTAAGATGGCTGTTTTCGGTGCGGGTGTTTGAAACACATTGTGATGGGCAACTGTGTGGTTTGTAACTCCGACAGTGGTGAGCATCTAGCCGCCCGCTAAGGACAATGGGCGGAACCCAAAGTTGCCCACTGAGTAGTACAGCTTACAGCTTTTGAGCTTTTATCTGTTCACCTTCCGCACGTATCTCATTATGAAGTAACAAAAAAGTAACTATGCAAAAGAGTTTCAAGCAGTACGTTTTACACGAAAGAACTTATTTTCTAAGAACCCACGATACTTGGTTCCAAAACACATTCGGAAGTCACTGTTGGCCTCTGACATTGTTTAGTGCTGAAGCAAGCAGGTTCTCTTCAAACCTTACATGTTATCTAGCAGCTATGTACAATAAAAAAACTGAGTTTTGATTAATATATTGATTGTAATAATTGGTTTCTCAACTTTTCTCTCAATTTAGATGCCCAGTTTACGTTTTAATAAGTAACGAATTAATAATGGTTTAATTGGTTACGAAATCAAAACATTTCTTGTAGTCTTATTCAAAACTTCCAAAAAGAGGGCAGACAAAGTTTTCTGATGTAATCCACCTTTGTTTTGCTTTTGTAATGAAGCAATCTCTTCAGAAAACATCGGAGGGATAACATTTTCGATTGAAATACCTTCGCTTTTACCTGACACATTAATTAATGTTTTACAAAGATTACAGAAAATCCTTGGATCTGGCAAAATGCCAATTCTGATTTGGGTTCAATTTATTTTTATTTAATTTCTCAAGGATAACACACCCTCAATAAATACTGTTTATTCGCCCCAGATTGTAAACTCGCATATTTTTAATATTATTCTACATTTTCAATAATATTAATTATAGTGTGTTGTCCTTCTATCTTAATTTCTTATAATGAAAACATCTAATATCATCTCTATGTGTAATAAATACCACTATTGAGTTACAAACTTTGTCACGGCGCACAATGCCAACAATCACCTAGCCACTGTTAGTATGCAAGGGTGGCAAAAAAAGGTGGATTGTATTAAAAGGGAGTAAAACAATATTTTGACGACGAAGGTGCAATCTTGAATACAGAGTGGAGCGAGGGATTCTAAAGTAGGATCCTGATAGTAGCTGAGAATTCTTAAATAGTCTTGATCGCAGCGAGAGATGCAATATAGGTACGTCCTTAGAGGAAAAACATTTTATC
The DNA here is from genome assembly GCA_963890685.1 of Plagodis pulveraria. Lineage (NCBI taxonomy): Eukaryota > Metazoa > Arthropoda > Insecta > Lepidoptera > Geometridae > Plagodis > Plagodis pulveraria. The sequence goes on along the minus strand of OY982955.1, from coordinate 9,944,809 downwards.
AGGCGAGTGAAACACTCTATTTTTTACGACATCTATAAGACAAATCATTTTGATTTAATATTACTTTACCATCCATCCGACTTCACCAGATGAAGTAGTGGTCAAAGACTCATTGACATAAAATACATCTATGATATTAAGTTAACCTATTTTCTTAATTTACAGATTTGGGACCCGTTTTTCAAGCGCAATCATGAGGCTTGACAAAAATTACTTTTTCACGTGTAGGTTGATGCTGACATAGTTAAAGATCTGAGTGGATTCAACAAGGATGACTGACTCTCTACTATGACGTCTAAGGAAAACTGCCGGATTAGACAATATCAGCCGGTATTGTTGATTTCTAGTCCTTATATCTATCTTATAATATCAACGTTAAGAAAGGGTCAAAGATATAATTTAATAAATGACATACAACTTTACAAATGCCATAACCTTTTCTTTATTATTGCCAATTAGACCTCGCATTGTTCGGTCAACATGATTTTATTTTCCGTTGACGTCTTTGTAAAATTCTATTTCATTGAATCTGTCTGACCAACTTTAACACCTTTTGTGTTAATTATGCGCCGTCCGGAACAAAGTTGCTTAGTTAACATTTATATTCCGGTTGTTAAAATTTAAAATCCTTTGAGGAAATCAGAGTTAATTGTGGACTAAACGAAATCCCTCTTAATTCTAAAAGAAGTAACGTAAAGTTCGTGATAAGTATTTACACTTTAAGATTTCCCTTGTGGCGAAATTTTCGACGAAATGAGAGAATTAATGTGCCTTTTGACTCGCTGATATAAAGTGAATTAATGACAGTATCATAGTCAACGTCAAAATAATTAATTAACTGTAATATAGTTTTGTTGTTTGTCAGTTATATACAACATAAAAACGAATATTGAAGCTGACATAGTAGGCAACAGAACACATTAGTAGTTGAACTCCGCCACGTTCTATGTTTTGTTGGCATGTCAAGGATATGAAGGGACATTTACAAATTATTGGAATACACATTTTTTTGCTCCAGACGGGAATTGAACTCCGTCCTCCACCACGCCGGTTGCCTATTCCAATCGGCAACCGGAACCTTATTCTCATGAGTCGAAAATTTGTACTCTAATTGTATTTACTTAACCATCACAGGGGACGGTGCGCGGTCATAAACTAAACTTTATCTGATCGAAAGAAGTGCTTTTTCAAATAATTAACTTTCTCAATGGTGTCGCTACCCTTCCATATTTTTAGATAAGCACAAGCACTATCGCGTGCTGAGCAAAAATCACATCTACAAATTAATGGATTAGGCATCCGACGCTAAATCGGAGGAAGCGGGTTCGATTCCCGTCCGGAACACAAAATGTTGTGCTCCAATAATTTGCAAATGTGATTTTCACTCAGCACGCATTGTATTTTAAACCGTGTTAAGAAATCATATTTAGAAATATATGAACGAATTTTAGACTATGATATGCAAGCAAAATTTAAAAAAAATTTAATGGTTCTTGATATTTCAAATATGGCGAAAGTACCTTTGTATGGAAAGAGCTTCGAAGACACCGGCCTTAGCAACCTCGATCACAGCACTTTGTATGGCAGCTTGGGTCATCTGGAAGTCACGAGAGATATCTAACAGCACGTGTCAATAATCTAATACTCGTATTTCAAGTGTTGAAAGATGGCCACCAAACACAAATCTCCGATCCCACTGGAGCTCGACATATCAATATGGAACATTAATACCTAATAATACATTTTTACTTAGATATACATATGTTCTCCAGCCATTATTAAAACCTCAGATTGGTAGGCAAAGCCACTACCAACTAGTTACAGTGACGATATATACAGTACAATATGACGCTTGAGATAGATTTTATAAAAGCGAATTAATAGATTCAGGAAATCCATATTTAATCTTTTTTCATTAATTTTTTTCCTATATGTATCTGTTTCAATGTATTGGTTAGATTTTGAATTGTTACTAAATAGTATATACTCGTCAAAAAGAAAAAATATAGATGGGATACAGATTCACTAAAACCAGAAGGGACCTGGCTCTTGAAATGTTAGCCACCAGCCTAGTGTAAAAGTCAGAGACTCATCATAAATGTATCACAATGAAGATTAAATAAATTTATTTGTATTTATACCTCCGTAACGACTGTAGGGATTTTGATAAAGTTTGGGAAGCTAGTATTGTTATACGACTTTACTATTAAAAGATATAAATTACAGTCATTACAAATATTTAAAAAAACTGAACAACTGTGAGTTTGAATTCCGCTCTTGATTGAGATTTTCTTGTTTTGTGCTTATAAATATCAGCGCGTGATAAACGTGCGCATGCTGAATTCCGACATTCAAGTATGTACACCTATATGTTATGTCTAAGCTTAAGTTATTTTAGTTTGGAAGTTTCTGCATTTGAACCAGCTGTTTCTTTGCATACCGATTAGATGCTGCTATATCTATTTACGGGTGATTCCCAGGTGCCATGAGATATTTCAGAATAAAATATTTCTTGAAAAATAATGTTGATACTAGTGATGATAAATAGAGTTAATTTATGAATAGAGAATATATTGTGAATTATTTGAGGATCATATATTTTTAACTTATTTATTATATGAGTGCCAAAGTGGTTCCAAAGTAGACGAGACAGCTATATGTCAAGTTTGAAGTGGATGCAACGTACAAAATAGTTTTTGTTTAATACGCAAGTACCTGTATTTTAAATTGAATATTGAAAGACAAGGAAGACCAGACACTAGGGGAAATAACAATTTATTAAACGTTAGCTTATTCATATCAACCTCGCTTATGAAATTAGCGTCATGGTTTAACGTATTTTTACTTTCTCTTTACAATTTGACTAAAAGTAATTTTCCCCGATTAATTTAAATAAAATAAAAACTGAAAATTTTAATAACTAATGTAACCTGCTTTGCTTCTATTAGTAGGTTCAGAAATTAAAAAGCAAGACTTGATTGTGAGGTGTGTACATCATATTGGTTCATGTTCAATAATTACAAGCGAAAAACGCAATTTCTGAACCTAAGTTACAAACCCGAACGTTCTTTAAACCTAGTAAGATAACTAACTAAAAATACACTATTTAATAAGTTTGATTATTCTTATATATAATGTAAAATCAATGATTAAACATTGACGAAATAATTACATTTATAAACAGCATTAGACCTTAGAATACAGTTATATAAATTTAATTTAATCCCATTAATAATTAAGTTTTTCCATATATACTACTTGATAACATTCTTGATAACAAGTTCAATGAGTCTAAAAGCAGTAATTAATACAAAAATACTAGATAAATAAATATTTCGCATACATCACATATGCTTCGCGAGCCCATCCACTATTCAATAAGTCGTCATTACAGACAAATTGTACTTACTACATTGAAATAGTTGTCACTCTAACGATTTCAACTAATTAGTATTATAATTCACTATGTATCAATACCGGTTTACATAATATTTTGTAAAAATCTTGAACAAAGATGGCAAAACATTCAGAAAAAGAACTACTAAACTTCATGATGATTGCTTCATGACAACGCAAGACTTACACCCGGACGAACTGGGAGCTATCTATCGAGTAGTGCTGAACCGGTACACATAATAAGATATTTTCTAAACCATTTTTTTATTTCATAAAGGTAGTTGACCAGGCGAGCGTTCATGCTGTGTAACCTAATAATCCTGCACATGATTTAAATCAAGGTCTTTGCCCACTTAATTTGACACTTACTATTATTGGGCTCTTAAATTTCTTTACTATATTAGCCAGATTATGAATTGCTGAACACAGCCTCCCCCATTAAGGGGGGGTTTGCCATAATCCAAACGACTGGTAGGCGTCTTGAAGATCACAGTAGAAGATAATAGTTCCTCAGATGGAGCTGCTGCCCACATTCCGGTATTTTTCCCTTAGCCGCTTCTTACGGCACCCACGGGTAGAAATAGGGTAACATTCAATCCCGGCACTGCACGTGGTAAAAAATTAAAAACATCTTTAGTCATTATTAACTGGGCTATAATTTTTTACAAAATGTCCATTGTCGATCTATTAAAATTGTCCGCATCTACGAGTAATATTCCTATGCACAGACTTTGAAATTAAAGTTTGCAAATGTGCAACGAACCTAATTTTGCTCAAGGCACATTTAGCTGTGCTCAAGTCAAATGCACACTGTGTTTGTACATATTAAGTGAGTAGTGTTCGTTTAATTTCCTTTGACCAAAAGCTAGAGTTACTTTTGGAAGGCACAACATAAACAAACGTTTATATCTCAGTGTATTTAAGAGGTCTGTCTCATTGACGTAGTGGCAACAGTGTTTTTATCAGTTTTTTGTTAAATATATTCTCAGTAAGAGACGGAAAAATGAAACTTTAACCTGTTGATGGAAATATTGTCGTCCCATGAAACCCCAATATCACATGAAACCTACAATAGAACTAGCCATTCTTTGCGGATACACAAGGGTGATGACGTGCGTTGAATATCTAATTAATAACTTACCCCCTTACTTATAAAAAATCCGCTATGTAGTTGCTAAGTAATGCATAACTAAACAGTGTTTAAGTAATGCTTAAATATTTCTTACTTATAAACGCTACTTAGCAACTATTTAGCTAAACAATGGATAATGAGGTCAAAAGTATTTTAAACTGACAACATTGAACTAAAAGGTAGTATGGAAGACCCAAATTGCCAAAAAGCACGTATCTAGTGCTAAAAATATTAAAATTAAAAAGTTACAAAATATCTATTCTTTGTAGGTACGTATTTTTGTACATATGGTTAGGTGTACTGGAGACATTTGTAGTGAGTTTTAATTTTGTAATTTGGTTAATTCAAAAGTGCCCTAATAAATTTCCAATTATGCTATGGAATAACAATCTATTCCATAGCATTATTGGAAATGCATTATGGGGTTACCCCAGAATTTACGGGTGTAACTCCAGAATACCGTCAAATCCCGCTGGAAGTTATCTTTTTCCATCCCAAACAATGTCTACGTTTTTTTCTATGAACCCAAGATTCCAATCCTTGTTTATTTTTAATCATTTTATAGCGATTCCTTAAATCACAGAAAGTGTAATTTAAGGTATCGCTTATCAAATGAATTTACGGAATATAAAGGCCGTAATATGTTCTTGTGTTTCGTCTAGTGTGCTCGAGAAAACATGGCAATAGGCTCGCCCCTTATTACATGGGACCAAAACCCAATTGGCCGAAACATGGGTGTTTACACAACATTGCCTACCCCTTCGGGGAATACAGGCGTGATTATATGTATATATGTAAAGTTTATGTGTATGTGTTTTTGTCTTCTACATGTATTCACGTTTTAACGGCTTGAGGGTTTGGATGAAATAACAGAATAGTTAGTTTAGGTTCTCCTTACTTTTCATCATCATTGCCTACGCGGGTGAAACCGCGTGGCGTGGCTATAAGAAAATTACAATGAGTTCGATCACCGGATCGGATCAGATGTTGGGGTTTTAATGAGATAGTGATTTTCAGTAACAGTCCGGCGTCTAATTTGGACCAGTTTATTACCATTTGGTAATAAACTCGCGCCCTATTAAATGAGATGCTTAATACAATTAAGAATATTTCAACTCCTAAAATATATTTTTTTGCTGAACTGAATCGACATCTATGCTGAAATAAGCAAATAAGTGCTCAATTCTGCTTTTAAATTGAATCACTAGTATTATTTACGTCTTCTTATCGGTATTCTAGACCTACTATAGTAGGTATAGAGTAATATTGAATCGTCCTACCCTAACAAGGATTATATATACTTACAATTGTTAGGCTAGGGAGATATATCCCCCTTATGTAGGGTCAGTTTATATATCTCAGCTATATCAATACAAAATACAAAGCAACAACATATTTAAAATACTCGTTAACAACGCATAGAACAACACGAGAACAAAAATGTAAAAAGTTTTGGCTTTGATTTTATAATCGACAACCAACGTTATTAGTAGCAGGTATAGTATACCCGCTACCTTTCTGTAGAAACTGTTTTCCACCCAATGTTCAGCAACACCCTACTCATATATAATCAACGTGAATAGTGATATAATACTGAAATACCTACACCACTCATTGAGCGCATCGTTTTCCAAGTTGCCTTTTAATACATCCAATAGGAATATACGAGTGTAGCACAATCCTTATATTCTTAATTCAGGAACTGTACCTGCGGTATACTCTTCAATAAGATCAAGAAAAGTAATTAGGTTACGCATAATATTTAATTCATCATCCAATGTATGTTTCTACTTGCTATATTTTTACGATTTATTTACAGAGTATGTCGTGTTTATAGTTTTGTATGCCTCCTTGACAATAACCTCAATGGTAACTAAATCAGCTGATCCGAAATATCGGCGCCATCTTGCTACTTAAATATTTAAACAAGGGTCGGATGGTGTTTAAATTGACAGCTGATTTAAGCAGTACTTAGGAACTGGATAAAGTTATGTAGCGTTTATGAGTAAAGAATTTTGCTAATCAGCGGCTAAGTAATGCTTAAAATTTAAGTAGCGTTTATAAGTAAGGCTGTTAATGACCAATTGAAAACATGGAAGTAACAACAAAAATAATTGTCCAAGTTATCTTTATTAAAGTAGGTAAACATCACATTTGTATAATGCGAAACTCAGTGAGTGAGAATTAGTGTGTATCTTTGTTACTTCTTCACGTTGAAATTGCTGAACTGGTTTGGATGAAACTTGAAAAAAAAAAGTTAGTTTGGAACCTGTATATTTTAAGTAAAGCATTTTCATTTTCATTATCATCGTCATAACATTTCTTCATTATTTACGTGGATGAGCCCGCGGGGTGCAACTGGTGGATATATAAGAACTAAAGGGTGTGTCTTAAAACTTGTATTCATTTAAGAAGCGCTGAAGTGTTTATTGCTATGTCACTACCACAAGGGGATCAAGCCCGCATATGGATGCCAGATGATCCCGCTTCCTACGCTCAAAGTCCCCCTGCGACGGGTCAGATGAGCAGTCCTGTCGCCTGCTACTTCAACCGCAGGGTATAGGATGTGCGGCGCCTCGCTATACCGACACCCCCTCTCCTGCAGCCGCACCGCGTCCGCCATCCAACACTGGCGGCTCACCATGGCTACGGAAGGTAGGGAGAGTGTCGCACCGTTATACCGGTACTCCTGTCTCACCATAACCCTTCATCGTCAACTGCGGTGTCGCCCATACACGCTACATCCCGACTAAGATGTGGTGCCGCCCATACAGCACCGCAGCCAACCCCTGGCCGCTCCATTGTGGACTTATAGACAAAGCCCAGTAGACTGAACGCCCATGCCGACACGGCCTCTAGTTCTTCTTCGCTTCACCGTGGATGACGAAGCACCCACCAGCATTCAGTTACACTCAATGAACTAAAAAAAAGTATTTAGCAATAAGCCTATGCAGGGATATCAAAAGCAATACTGAAAAGGTTAAAAAAAAAAACAGAGCCATTTTCCATCACCGACAAGCATGAAACGACTTGTGAACCATGAAAATAAGAGCTCAACATGTAATTGCATACTTTTCAGTGTTGGGTAAGATTGCCTGTCTTGTCTTACGGTCTTATTAGTTATTACAAAATGAAATTTTTCCAGTGCAATCGCGAAAATTTGACATTCATATTGTATTTATTAATAGGAACTCAGCTGCACCGATGTGCCCAGTCCTTTATAACGCAAGAATTTACGGTATGCGTTTGGATTGACGACGGGTGCAATAAATTTTATTCTGCCGGTTCGTGCACATTTTGCCTCAAAAATTCTAACTATTACTTTGAATCCATTTTACACCGGAATATTTTTAACGAGACAAAAGAACAATTTTCCCAACACATGAATATCGATCTCAGTTTTTTTTAACAGATCGTAACACGTCGCGATATAAAATAAGAGGGGTCGAATTAAACATTGTGGGTTTTGTGTTTTAACTATTCTAACTTGTTCAGGAATATACAGACCTGATAAGTAAAATCATCACTATCTTAGCTACGGCCAAGGGTAAGAAAATAATGTTAGCTATTATACTAATTATGATCTTGTGCAATACTGTTTTCTCTATACAAAATAAACAGACCCAAGAACATGGTTCTTGTGGTATGGGAGACCGATAGTGTTTGTGTTTTGTTTTATGGCCAATACTCAGTCAGAGTGAGATAAAGGGGTTAACTAGCTAGTAGTTCCAAAGAGGTACCGTACCCCAAGTGCTAAACGGGGCCCCATTAAAGAGACTCTGTTCTCTGTCTGTCAGTCCTTTCTTCTGCCACGGGTCTCTTTTGGATCCGTGGCCTCGGTGGTGGTGGTAATGTGCTTAAAAATTGGACCGATCGTGTAGGCTACTGCATGGCCAGCCGAGGCAGCCATTTGAATGAAATTATTTTCCAATATCAACCGGAAGGATTGTACTTTCAAATAAAAAAATAAATTTGAGAAAATATTCAGTAGTGTTTCTTATAGCGTTTATAAAAAAAAAGGTTATTCGGCGGACCCTTTAGCTATCAAGCTACTGTCAAGAACTTAAAGCGAGTATAAGGAGTGAGTTAGCTACAGAGCTGGCAACATTAGAATTGTGTGGTTGGTAAATAAAGTAACAGTTCGAATAAGGTTGCCCATGGCAAAGGCAAAGCAGTTCAGTTTGAGCAGTCACAAGTGATGATTTTAGATACATCAGAGAGAGTCACAGAGGATATACTACTCCGTTACAACAAGCTACTCAAAATAACACTTCTTAGCAGATGCATTAGAATGTTTACGTCACATGTGCTTCGAGTGGTACCAGTGACGAAGAAGCGCTTCCTGGTACCTGGAGATAGATAACAATTATGAAAATAAAAAAATAAAACTCGTCGTAAGACACGTCCGAGACTCGACGACCCAGTCACCTCTCGGTATCTCGATATTATAAGCGAACACGTACGATGTGTACGTGTTCGCTTGTGTGTGGTATGTTTGTGGGTTTTTTTGTCCCGACTAGTCTCTGAGACTCACTTAGGATACTCGTTGCCTGTGAGTATCGTAATGCAGGTTCGCTAATGAATCAGTTTATAATATCAATATAATATGAATATTTACCTACGAATTACGAAGTAGTCTGATTTCATGATTTCTACTATGGTTGTGATATCGTGTATAATGTTTTTATCCATGATCGTGGTGATAAAAGATAACAGCAGTTTTACGAGTAAAGTGCACGAAGCTTTTTCCATACAAACGTAGTTTCGTCATATTTTAAATGCCAAGTGTTCAAATTCGGTGAAATTTTGTATGCATATTGTTGAGCCTAATAATTATGCTTCTGGTTTGCCAGTTTTGTGATTTATTATTTATTTTATCTCTAAAATTCAAAATAGCTTTTGAAGCGCTCGTAGCGAAGTTTATTTAGCTGTTCTCAACCGATCAGCAAAGTTAAGCAACGTCGCGCGCGGTCATGTGTTGGATGGGTGACCGCTAGTGACATTACTAGTGAGCGTTTCCGTGCTTTGGAGGGCACGTTAAGCCGTCGGTCCCGGTTGTCGTCTTAGGATGGCAGTCGTTACAGCATGGTGGTAGGGCATTTTGCGAATGCCCGCCTGGCTAGCTACCACCCTCAAGTAGAAAACCTGTCGCCAAGCACCTAACGGTGTGTTCCGGCAGCTGTCCTTGAGAGCCAGTACTTCTAGGTTAGCCTGAACAACATCTTCGACCACGTCATCACTTACCATTAGGTGAGATAGTGGTCAAAGGCTAAACTATCAGGCATAAAAAAAAAAAAAAAAAAAAGCTATTCCCATACAAAACGGTTTTTCGAATTATTTTTTAAAATACTAAATCTGACAAACCAGAGGCATAGATATCAACGATAAAAATGCTAAGTTTTGCCGAGTTTGAACACATAGTATTTAAAATATGACGAAACCTGTCGCCAATTTAATCTGTCGCCAAGCACCTAACGGTGTGTTCCGGCAGCTGTCCTTGAGAGCCAGTACTTCTAGGTTAGCCTGCACAACATAGTGGTCAAAGGCTAAGCAATAAGGAATAAAAAAAAAAAAAAAAAAAAACAACGTTTGTATAGAAAGCGCTCCGTGAAATTTACTCTTAGGAACAACAGACTTTGAAGACTGAAGTGAAGTGTAGAATTTGAAGTGATCAGTTATGGTGGACGCTCCACACTGAATATGACTGTGACGTGCTACTGAACGGTTAATTTGCCGTGGTAACATAAGACAGTTCTTTTGATGGTACCACGCCAAATTTATTTTGTAACCAGTAGTGGAGATTGTGAGATCGGTTCTGCGAGGCAAGGAATAGAATGGCTATCAAGAGAATTATTCTCTTGTCTTATATTAATTGAAACATATTCACGTTCGAGCCCAATTACCTAGTTGTTATTGAATTATCTAATTGTAATACTAAACTTTCATCGGATTTTTTTTTTTAAGAAAATCTAATGTGAAAAAAACATGCAATCATAACGATGTCACATTGATGTCTAGAGCAGATGTAGTGCACTGATCACCCATCCAAGTACCTACTAACTACGTTCGACGTTGCCACGCTTCAGTGCTCTTGTGAGAGCCGGTGTTCTAGCCGTCCGGAAATTTCATCGAGTAATTATAATGGTTAAAATTAATAAAAACATTATTAAAAGAAATTCGATCACTTAAAACTATTTTCCAAAACTGAAAAATTCTTTCAGCCATAAACATAATATTGAGTTCAATGGTAATCTATGGTTCAAAGTCTTTTACCGAGTATTATACCGACTTCTAAACAATTATTTTTCTAATCTGAATAATAAGCAATTTTTTTTATGGCTCTTTCATTAGCCTTTGACGACTATCTCACCTGATGGTAAGTGATGATAATGATAATCATGGTCGAAGATGTTGTTCAGGCTAACCTAGAGTTACGGGCTCTCAAGGACAGCTGCTGGAAAACACTGTTAGGTGCTTGGCGACAGATTTTCTACTTGGCGGGCATTCGCAAAATGCCCTACCACTATGCTAAACGACTGCCATCATAAGACGACAACCGGGACCGACAGCTTAACTTAGTAGGAATGTCACTGGCGGTCACCCATCTAACTCATGACCGCGGCAGACGTTGCTTAACTTTGCTGATCGGTTAAGAACACCTAAGCAACCTTCACTACGAGCGCTTCACATAAATACATACACGCTACATTCAGCTAAGCACCACATTTGGTACGCAGAAAAATTGGGCGAGTTGCTGAGCTAGTCAATTATTTGTTAATAATAAGTCGATTAAATTTGTTCAGTGTTTCGTGTCATTTTTATTCGTTTTAAGGGTTCCGTACCTTTTTTAGGTACGGAAAAAACGGAACCCTTAAAGGATCACTTTCTTGTCCGTCTGTCTGTCTGTAAGGACCTTTTTTCTCAGGAGCGCGTGGAAGTATCAAGCTAAAAATCATATCAAATACTCAAGTCTAGTGTACCCTAAAGCTGGAAAAATTTAACTTCTAAGCCAACGCAATTAAAAGATACAGCCGTTTATGCCGCAAATTTTCGACACTCGCAAAGGAATCAACGCCTACAAGGTTACTTTCCGTGAACTCAGAATCTTAAAATTTGATACGAAGCAACTTATTATAGCACAAATAAAGGAAAATTTACGAAAAGCATACATTTTCAATTACAGCATATAATAAAAGTATTTTTAGCAATTTTGTATAGTATTGTTGGTATTTTTGTTTAGCGATAAAAATACCATAACTTTTACACATATTCGGTTTCAGTTTCGTACGGAATCCTCGTTGCGCAAGTCGGACTCGCACTTGGCTGTTTTTTTTATTATAAAGTGAAGGAATATCTCCAAAGGTGCCAAAACTCCGTCAATATTTTGTTGGTAAAACGTATAGAAGCTAAATTTGGAGGGCAATATCGCTGTTGAAACAGCATGATAATATGAATAATTACTTAATCTATTTCGCGCTATATAACTGTATTATTTCAGTGATAAACCTTAGTGTATAAATTAACACTGGGGTGAGCAAAGAACAAATCTAATTTAAATAATTTCTCACTGGAAGATAATGAACTTCGCGCGAATGTTTAATTCAATCAAACACTTAGAAAATGAGTGATAATTTTACTGTAGCTCAGTTTAAATATTTTAACTAATACATTATGAAACGATGCCCTGGTAAAAAGAATGTAAGTGACTTTTATTAACAACATATATTATCTTTAGAATGTTACCCTCCATCTCTAAACGTGGGTGTCGCAACTGGTGACAAAGGTAACACGCCAGAAGGTGGGCAGCAGCACTTTCTGAGGAACTGATATCTCACACTGCGATCCCCAAACCACCTGCCAAGCGTGGGGATTATGGCAAGTCCCCCCATATTGGGGTAGGCTGTGTTCAGCAGTGGACTATCCGGCTGATACAGTAAAGTACACCGACTTACTCATAAAAATTAGTCGATATTTTATAGCTACGTTGTAAGACCTATGACCGATGTTTTTATCAGGTAAGTTTGCTCAGAAGATGCCAATGATGGTTCATCTTTTTCATTAATCTGATCTTTCTCATTGTTCAACGTACCAGTACAAACACTGCTTCTTATGTCCCACTCTAGACTACCCTCTCTGCTTTGAAGTAGCATTATGAAGAGGTATCTGACAGTTTCCACCCATTACAACTCGTCTCTGCCTAGTAAGGGGGCCCTATCGAAACAATTGAGGTGATTTGTATATGAGAGATGTATGTGTTCTGCGATGGATGATCTAGCCATATCCAAATTTTTAATCTTCCTGATGTATTTGGTGAGTCTCGTCGCGATTTTTCCACGTAGATCTTTTTTTTACATTAATTAGGATAGCCTTTGACCAGCATCTCACCTTAAGATAAGTGGCGATGTGGTCGTAAATGTTGTTCAGGTTGTATATACATAGATAGATATATAACACTTTATTTAACACCAAATGTAAGAAAAACGTGGGCTTAATATTAGCTTAAATATAATTTTCAAAAATGGGCGGTCTTATCGCTTAGAAGCAATCTCTTCCAGACAACCTTTGGATGGAGAGGAGTTAACATACTTTTATAAACGGTGGTGCGATTAAATAATATAAGTAAGTAAAAATGTTCCTACTCACAAACTCATAAAATATATAAATATATTACATGTAATAAAATAAATACACACACTACATATTGTATAGAATTAAGTAATAGTTTTATACACACTTACTTACATTATAATATATAATTACATATATATATATATATATATATATATACTAAATACATAAATATATATACAATAACATAACAGGCTGATGTAAACAAAACTTTACATTCTCATTTGTAATAAAAAAATCAAACTAGCATTATTAATTTGAAGACCGAGACAGATAATAAATACATTTTTATTTGATCCTTGAAGACCTTCAGTGACGGTGCTCGTCGCACTGAGACTGGCAAAGCATTCCATAAGCGAACAACCTGTACAGAGAACGAACGGTCATAGAAAGTATGTTTAAATATAGAATAGCATAGAAGTTGGAAATATTTATGGGCGGACTTATCTATTAACCCATTGGCATTGGCGATAATGATAACAATAGAATTTCATTCATAACTAGGACGTAGTGGTCCTGGCGATGCCAACTTATTTAAGCGATATCTTCCAGTCAACCTTAGAATGGAAAATATAGATATGTGAGATATAAAATAGATGCATTTTTTTATGTAATACGTGACAAAGAAGCTTAGGGTCCACCTGATGGTAAGTGGTCACCGCCGTCTATGAACACCTGTAATATCCGCAGCGGTACTGGTGCGTTGCCTACCATTAAAAGAAAGGACTCTATTCACGCCTCCTTTGAAGCGGTTAAGATTGTAGATCTGAGGAAAAACCTCAAGTGGAAGAGCATTCCACAAATTACAGGTACGTGGTGTAAATTTGTAGAGATTAAAATGTGTAGATAGAAAGAAAACATAACAAAATAATAATATAATAATAAAATATAAAATAACTATAATATAAATAAACATATATATAACATCTACATATATAATATACAAATTCTATAAATATTACTCAATAATTATAGTAAAGAAACCAAGTACGACAAAACATGACATCCATAGCAAAACTTTGATTAATCAACGTGCAAGATAAAAGATCTGATTTGAATTTGAATGAAATTAATATTTGGGCCTTCCTTATGGTTACTGGGAGTGCATTCCATAAACGTGCGGCTTCAACAGTAAATGAACCGCTATAAAAATATGTCTTGGCTATTAATAGCTATAGCTAAAGCTATATATAAGGAGGTAAGAAGATGGGAATCAGAAATATGTGTATATGTCTTACATCCGTCGCAATATCTGATTATATCTGTAGATATAATGGAGACAGTCCGACTTGCATTAGTCACTAACTTTTACTATAATATAATAGCTGACCCATTGTAAAGACTCTCCAATTATAGCTATAGGCCTCAAGTACGCCCTCTCTGTTTCGAGGGTCACAGATTTTTAAAAGCTCAGTTGATTAACGATCTTGATATTGAGGACAACTATGGCGGCTGGGATTGAGAGTTAGCCTTAATTACTGGTCGTGTCAAGGCCTCCGCTACATTGTGTGCGTCAAAGTGCAATCCTTTCTCCAAATAACCAAAAATTAATGATAGGCAATATTCCATCCTTCTCTTCTTCAATGGTTTTTTTATGCTTGGTAGGTTAGCCTTTGACCACTATATCCCTGATGGCAAGTGATGATGTGGTCGATGATGTTGTTCATAAACCTTGAATTACTGGCTCTCAAGGACAGTTTCCGGAACACATCGTTAGGTGCTTGGCGACAGATTTTCTACTTGAGGTTGGTAGCTAGCCAGGCGGGTATTCGCAAAATGCCCTACCACCATGCGACTGCTATCCTAAGACGACAACCGGGACCAACGGCTTAACGTGCCCTCCGAAGCCCGGAAGTGCGCAGTAGTAATGTCACTAGCGGTCAACCATCCAACTCACGCCCTCGGCGGACGTTGCTTAACTTTGCTGATCGGTTAATAACAGCTATGCAAACTTCGATACGAGCGTTTCTGGGCATTTAGTCATTGCAATGCAGATCGTTAAGACGATCCGTAAATTCCAGAGCTACCCTTAGCCATAATTGCGAAGATGTTATCCACATAGCGCCAACAGTGTCTCTGTCTGGACGCTGCATTGTTGACCCTCATACCACTAAATGAAAATGTTCCCCACCGCCCAAGCAGTAGGAGAAGCCATCGCCACACCATTCATTCAAACAAAAATGTTAACCATATTCTTCAATTTTAATCATGTAATAATTATACAGGTTTTCTGAAATATATTAATTTTCACGAAGGCTTTGTTAGTGATCCAAAATTCAATGATATTATCACGGAATTCTTATCACATCCGCAGGTAAAGTTTTTTAAGCGGAGCTTCTGTAAACCAACTAAAAGTGAGTTACAATGTCCTTAAATCGTGTGTTGTTATGAATATAGCAACTAAACCGCGCTTATGTACTATAATGTTTATATTAATCCAAAATAGAACAGTAAATAAGAGTAAAATACAACGTTATATTTTCATCCCACTAGATTTAGGATAAATAAAACAAATAAAGCCCAAACAAAGAAAAATCCTTGACAAATATATTCAAATTTCCTAGAACCGGTTCCAAAACATATTTTCTCGTGACCGACAAAAGCCTGCGAGGACTGTGAAGCCGGATTGAATACCATTTAGTCGTGCACCCTTTTTATCTATTATTTTTCTCTGTTTATTTTACGGAGATCAGAACTTTGCAGTTTACTATTTTACTTAGGTCATCATAAATATACCGAGAAGAGAATTTTCAATCTTAATCGTAACATTCAATATCAAACTGTTTTTTTTTTTTTGA
Source organism: Plagodis pulveraria (assembly GCA_963890685.1). Lineage (NCBI taxonomy): Eukaryota > Metazoa > Arthropoda > Insecta > Lepidoptera > Geometridae > Plagodis > Plagodis pulveraria. Next base: position 9,928,855 of record OY982955.1, on the reverse strand, counting down.
GACTACTGAAACATTATTATTATACCAGGACTAAGTTTATTATAAAATGTAAATTAAAATGCTGTATCCCTGTGCGGCCTATAGCCCCGCGGGGTACAAGGCTAGAATGTTACCTGCTCCTTGCTATCTATGGGTGTCGTAACGGCCTTCTGAGGAACTGCATTCTTATTACGAAGTAGGTATAACATTTAGAAAATAAAACCATATCAGCGCATATATTTTCGATTTTTCTATCGATACTTCTCATGATCTCCGTTTCCACGAGACTGTTAATAATCCAGCAATGTTAATATTCAATAATGATTCAAAATGTGAATAATCAAGCCATAGCATTAATAAAGTAATTGATATTACAATAGCTTTTACCCGCGGGGTCGCCCGCGTTTGGTCTTCGTTGATATTAATATTTTCATTCTTACGCAATACCAACTCATAAATTATCATCATCATTTCAAATAACCTTGACCTCAATCGATATCTATCTCGACCTTAATTTTGATATTAAGTTTCTTTTATCAATATCTATTCCCTCACTTTCACAATAACTCTCTATTTAGATAATGTTACATATATAAAACATTACTTTTAAATAGCATTACTTAATAGTATGGTTCTAACTACAAAAACATAGAACTTGCATACAAAATTTAATCCCCAATTCGATCCCCTTAATCCTGCCCTTTCACATTTGATTGAGACAACACAACATTGAAACACTGATTTCATAGACATTATAGACATCAGAGAGCTGATGTCTATTATAATTTTTTTAGCTTAAAACTTTTATATACATTTTCTACATACTCTATTTGGATCTCTTAATTCATCCCTATCCTAAAAATCTTAATGCAGTACTATTTATTTTAATGTCACTAAACTAACTAGAAAGATGTATGCTCCTAACTTAAAAAACAAAGCACACTTATTCAAACTTCCACCCCGGGTTTGGCCCCCTTTATCCTGCATTTTCATTAAACCAGTTCATAGCTCACGTCTTCTATCTAGAAACTAATCTACCTGGCATGTTTCAACTTCATAGGTCACGTCGACTTCAAATTATGCATAAGACTTTTACATATTTCTTAACCCTTATTTGTGTCCTCTAATTTGTCATTACTACTACTATTATTCCCTACATTTTATGTATATATGTATAATAAACTTAAAACTAAATTTTATTCCTCAAAACTCAAACATCAAAATCATACCAAGTTTAAGCCCTTGCTCTTTAGCAGTTTACTCATACTGCCAAAGAGCAAGGGCTTAAACTTGTCTTAGATAACGTCTCCTACTCAATAAACTACCTAACCACCAAATTTCAGTTTTATAGGTATTTTTCTATTTTGTATCCTTAACTATGACTTTTATATAATATAATTTGACTCCCCTAATTCTCTTTCGTTAAATTTGTAGCACAGCTGCCTTCCATTGTTGTGTGGGTTATACATAATAGAGATTTACAAGGTATGTGTGATTTGAAAAATGAGTTTAATAAAACTATATAAGCTTTGACTATTTATTATTATATAATAAGTTTCAGAAAAAGCATGCAAGATTGGAGAAGAGTTAAACAGTCATTTTGAGCATTTATTTTTGTGTATAAAATTTTCAGCATATATGCCTAATTGTTGTGGTTAATTATTTTTAACCATAAAGGGTTTTTCATTAAGAGCGCTCAAACTTAAAACTCTTTAAGTGATATTGCCAAAAGTAAGTATAATCTCAAAAACATAGAAATGTATTTTAAGGTTTAGAATATTTCAATACAATATCATACTTTGTCCCAAAAAAGAAAATACAGCAATATATTTATCATAGAAATATATAGATATGTTTCACTGTTTTATAGAAACAGTGATGGCCTTCACGGTCACGACTGATTACTAACATTTCAAGTGCTCTACTTAACAATAATGGAAGAGCCCTTGGCCTCAAATTAGGGCTTACTAAGTTACAATCTCTTCACAACCCATTCTCCTCACGTAAAATGGACGCTGTATTCAGAAGTCCAAGGACATGCGTAACTTGACCTTATTATTAGTAACATATTGTTTTTATTCACTGTATGCCTTTATTAATAAAATACTACGAACTATATACGATACTACAGCTACTACAATAAAAGCATTTAGACAACCTTTATGCCATTGCAGAGTCACAGGCAGGCTTAATGTTTCAGCCCACTACCAGTTGGCAGCGTGCCCAGCATGCTGGCAGTATTGCTCTGTTGAATTGCAATGCTTATTCTTTGCGCCAAATAGGTGCCAGCATTTTGATCACGCGTCGCATCGATCAAGCGCTCTGATAAGTTTTGAAAAACACGATGAGCTGCTGGTCCCAACAGAATATATAAATATTCTATTAATGATAAATATTGACTTTACTATTTATTTATGAAACCAATATGCATAGAAAATGGACCTAAATATGCTTCATCCAGACGCTCGAAGTACTGATTTAAGATTTTGCCTACCGGTCTTAAACGAACGATTAGATCAAGCATTGACTTCTGCGATCATGACTTGTATGGGAGACCGCTAGTAGTATTTACTGGTGCTTCCGTGCATCTGAAGGTACGTAAGCATAGGTCTGTGAGCATCCACATTGCATTAGATAAATTTAGTATTTGTAAAAAGGTGCGTGGCTATTTTCTTTCATAAATTTGAGCCACTGAACGGCAACTAATTTTTCTAGTCGGGACCTGCAAGATGCTGCTGCGGACTCACCTTGATGATGAACATCAAATATACTCAAAATCTTGGTGGACGTATTTGATCCATAACGGTAGCGTTTTGCCGGTTCAAAAATTAAGAGCCATTTCACAAAATCACGCTTTTGAAGTTTAGGTAAATGCCAACGCATCGCATACACAAGCGAAAGAAGTGACGACGGAATAGCGTGACTGTGAGTAACATATTTTGATACTAGCACTCATTAATAAAGAAATGTAAGTTGCGAATTAAAAAATTGTGTGATTGGCATGAGTAAATAATCAATTTCTTGTCGATTACTTGCGAATGTTATAGAAAAGAAGTAGGCATGTACATTAAATAGTCAACCTACATCGTGAATCGTATATTTACATTTCATCCTTGATGAATAAAAAATAGATATGTTTGAATCATTTATTGTAACAATAAACTTAAATAATTAATTAATTATACGGCTTAAAATTATATAAATATTTGACGTAACGGCATTGATTAAAAGCTGCGGACTAAAAGCTCTTTCTTTTAAATTTTCCAAAAATTGCTATTTTCCTCGTTCACACTCTACACAGTATCTATATCCAGTCGTTAACACTGTCTGCCATAATAACCATGCATAGGATTGAGGTTTATTTTTCAACCACAAACGTCCCATGACGTTTTTGGTTTTCCATTACTTAAACATGTCACCCTCATATTCCCATACCACAATATATCACCTATACCTTTAAAAAATAACATTTTCATCCATTTAGTTTGAGTAGACCAAACAGCGAAATGTAAATATATATATACACATTTTGAGGTTTTTTTGTTTTAAATCGAATATCTTTGATGCAATCTATAATCAACATATATACTTCTTGGTACCAATGCAATTCTCACTATATACTCTTATGCTCACTATTTCCTCTATGGAAAATAAATGATAATACACCTTTTTATAGAAAAAAATACTGGAAATGGGGTTTGAACACACGACAAAAATGGTGGGAAATAGTAATTTAATTGCTATTTTTATTTTTTCGTAACTAGACTCACCTAGAACTTCGATTCTTCTTTTAATATGATAATTTACTATTGTTCTTTAGCCATGAATTGTTACAGATTTTTACGCCAAATATTTTAAAGTAACAAGATTAAAACAACCCAATTGTTTTAAGAACTTTAGCGGGAAAACTGTATTGGAGAGCAATATTTTTTTCTGAAAAACTATACCACCTACGCCTTTGGTCCTTCTTTGATATTATTATTTACATATAATTTATACACTTGTATTATTTCAGATTTTTTGGTTTAGAAGTTTAAAATTAGTTACGAGATTATTTAATACGCAAATTTGCATCGGTAAGTGTTTGCGTTGCAAAATGTATCGAGCGAAAAATGACTTATACATATGTAAAGTTGCGTTTTTCTAGGTTTATAACTGTTGACGTAGTTACGAGATTAATATGAAATGACGTAATATTTTTGAGCCAAAATGTAATTTGTGCTGGTTTCAGATTTCATCAAAATATTCAAAATACTTCCGTTATCTCAGAAAAGTATGGATTCTTTCTTGTATGGGCAAGGATGCATCCTTTTGAAAACCATTTGGATTACGAAAGTCGGACTTTTTTTTTTTTATGTCATTGTGATGGAACAAGCGCGAGGCCCACCTGATGTTAAGCGGTATCCTCTGCCTATAACAGATGCATTTCATCACAAGTGACGAACTGCACTGCGCCCATCACCTTGAGACATACCTGTTAAGTCTCATTTTTGCCTGTTATTTCACTGGCTCTCAAGGACTGCTGCCGGAACTCACCGTTAGGTGCTTGGCGACAGATTTTCTACTAGAGGGTGGTCGCTAGGCAGGCGGGCATTCGCAAAATGCCCTTCCACCATGCGGTGAAGCTCAAGCTCTGGGCGGGATTCGAACCATGGACCTGCTGCGCGGCAGTCCATAGCCAATGCCACTGAGCCATCACTGCTTCAAAACTTAAACTTACGCAGAAAACACTTACGTAGATTTTATGGTAAATTTGTAAATACGACTATCGACCGCTAACTGGTATCCCGGTTTGTACAAATGATGGAAAAGCCGGGAGGCCGTTTTGTACAAATTAGGAAGGTAGTTTAATTTCCTGCTGAAGTTATCGCTGTGTTCACTTATAGACATTAACTGAATCCAAAAATATTGGAAATCAATTATTCGCCTGTCATCTTATCCTTCTAAAACAAATGTTATAGTGAGTTACTAATTTAAACTAGAATAATATAAAACTAGCAGACCAAAAAGAAGAAGTCAACCCTCTGAGGTTGTTAGCATTTTTCCAATAACGCTGTATAAGGCTGCATAATTGTGACGTTTCCTTTTTTTAACACAATGGATGAACAGAAACTAAAGATGTAGTTACTTAACAAGACAACAATAATTATATTATGGACAACAAAAATAAAGTATAGATAGATAGATAGATAGATAACACTTTATTGACACATTAAAATTTGTAACTTAAAACAATAAGTAAGAGTAGGTGTGACAATGGGCGGTCTTATCGCTGAGAGCGATCTCTTCCAGACAACCCTATACAAAGGGATATTTATAAATATATATATGCACGGAGGTATATCTTAAACAATACCGATAATAATAAAAATTAAACAATAATTTCCAACACAAGAATCGGACAATAAATTAATTAAGACGTAAATTACCTACATCATAAAAATTATAATTTCACAAACCAAAGTATCTTAAAATAAATAATAAATATAATAATATATAAATAAATATGTATATGTATATATATATATATTAAAAAAGTAAAATGTATAATGTAATAAATAAATATATATTTAAGTATAACTATTCATACATAAAACATCAGATATACGTACATTATATAATGTTACATTATTACAATATTTGCAGTGACTTGAGTCTAAACACACAAAACAATGGAATTAGTTTTACAATAGTAGTAGCAGCGTGATAGTTATCAAGAAAGGTAGTGAGTTTTAACCAGGTTTTTGAATACATATACAGAGGGTGCACGTTTTATTTCGATCGGCAACGAGTTCCATAAACGTACAGCTTCAGTGGAAAATGATTCGTCATAGAACTTTGTCCTGTGCTCAGGTATTTCAAGTGTCAGATTATTTGACGACCGTAAAGAACATAAATGAGTGCTGGAAAGGAAACTAAAACGTTCCTTGAGGTAGCGCGGTGAAGAAGGATTAAACAGAATACTGTAAAGTAGGGACAAAATATGAGCATTCCGACGAAGGCGAATAGGGAGCCACTTGAGCTTAGTGCGGAATTCGGAGACATGGTCATATTTGCGCAAGCCAAATATGAACCTAATACAAAAGTTTTGGAGGCGCTCAAGTTTATCTAGCATATCCTCTGTGAGGTCGAGGTAGCAGACATCAGCATAATCAATAATAGGAAGTAAGAGAGACTGTGCAAGCGCAATCTTAGTGGTAGTTGGTAGAAAATTGCGAAGTCTACGTAAGGCACCTGCAGAAGCAAATATCTTGCGACTGGTTTCAGCTAGCTGCGGTCCCCACGTTAAGCAACTGTCAATAATTATGCCAAGATTTTTTACTGTGGCACTATATGGAACAGTAACCCCGTCCAACGTCACCTTCGGCAATACATCCCAATCGATTCTGCTAATCATACGTGAACTGCCAACAACAATGACTTGTGTTTTTAATGGGTTGACATGAAGCCCATAAGCTTTACTCCAATCTGATATTTGAAGGAGATCTTTATTTATAGCTGCTACTGCTTCAGACAATTTGAGGAGAGGTGCTTGGCAATATAATTGAAAATCATCTGCGTAGAGGTGGTAGGAAGAAGATATGTTTTTTGATATGGAATTAATAAAAATAGCGAAAAGAAGAGGAGATAAGACGCCACCCTGAGGTACACCAGCTGACGTGCCACACCAAGAAGAATAAGAATCATCGAGGTGAACTCGCTGCTGGCGACCGTACAGGTAAGAATGAAACCAGTCAATCACCGTTGGAGATATGTTGTTAGAGCGAAGAATTGAAAGAAGGATGTCAAAGTCAACAGTGTTAAAAGCGTTGCTAAAATCTAAGAGTGTCAGCACAGTTAGCTGACCGTTGTCCATCCCTAGGCGTATATCGTCAGTGATTTTAACAAGTGCAGTAACTGTGCTGTGTCCTGGACGAAAGCCGGATTGAAAGGGATTCAATAGATCGTTATTTGTTAGAAAATAATTCAATTGATTATGGACAAGTCGTTCTAGTACTTTTGATAGAAAAGGTAGGATACTTATGGGACGGTAATCTGCAAAAGAGGACGGTAATCTGCAAAAGATTTTGGATTAGATTTTTTAGGAAGAGGAATAACATGGGCTTCCTTCCATAAAGATGGATATACGCCATTTGTAATAGAAAAATTTAGTATATAGCAAAGAACAGGGAGAATGAAATCAAGAATGGGAATCAGCATGTTACGACTGATTCCATCCGCACCAACAGCGTTCGAAGAAATGGAAAGTACGCTCTTCTTAACATCACAGACGGTGAATTGACTAAATACAAAAGGAGAAAAGTCAGGAGCTGAGATGTTGGAAAGAGAGTTTAAAGTACGGGCTTTTGCCATATCATTAATATAACTTGATGAGGAAAAGTGTTGATTTAAAGAGTTTATATCTAAATTTACGGGAACAGATTCTTGACGAGATTTCCCAACTCCTAATGACTTCAGGAATTTCCAGACTTTAGCTGGGTTCCCGTTTTGAACAGATTCGTGGATATGACGTCTTTGGGCATCCCTACACACCACATTGCAGCGATTACGGTGTTTGGTGTACCGAGCTTTATTTGCATCACTAGGATCACATTTGTATTTGGTTTTGGCAACGTCCTTTTTGTGTTTTAAGGTTTTGATGTCGTCAGTTAGCCAAGGTGCTGGAGTATGTTTTATCTTTATAGGCCTAAGAGGGGCGTGTACATCATAAAGCTGAGTAATAGCAGTATTGAAAATTTCAATTTGATCATCTATTGTGTTACCTTCAAAAACTGGTGACCAGTCAATTGCTTTAGCATCATTTATAAATGCTTCCTGATTTATACCACTAAAATTACGCTGCAGAATAATTGTTGGTTTAGATTTTGGAGGACGAACCTTGTAAGATAGGAAAAGCAAGTCATGGTAGGAGAAGGCATCTGCTGTACATTGACCATGCTTAGCAACATGATCTAATGAGGATACCAAGATAAGGTCAAGGAGAGATGGAGTACAATTTGGAAAATAGTGAGTGGCATTGAGAGGCAAAATATGCATGTTGCTAGATGCTACAGTAGTTTGTAGGGAGGAAGAACGATGGTCGCGTTTTAAAAGACACGTATTAAAGTCACCTAGTACTATGGTATGACTGTAAGAAGGAGAAAGATCTGACAAGGTTGTTTCAAATGAGGAAAAGAAATTATTATTAGACGAATTGCTATAATAGACTCCGAGAAGTACTTTGGTGTGAGAGAGAAGGACTTCAATGAAAAGATGTTCACCGACGTTGGAGTGAGGTGGTTGGGCAGATGAGCTAATTACTGAGTAAGGTATATGCGCACGGAGATAAATAGCCACACCTCCACCGACACTTCCCGTCCGATCGTTACGAATAAGATTAAAACCGGGTAAAGTATAAGAAATAGATGGAAGGCATGGCCTAAGCCAAGTTTCGGAGACTAGTATAGCATGAATATTTTTGTTGTCAAAGGATGTCTGCATGTCAGAAAAATGTTTCGGAATGCTCTGTGCATTTATGTGAACGATATTTAAGTTCTTAGGTACGTCAGAGAAATGAGACTGTAAAGTTTCAGAGAGAGAAGGTATGCTCGAGAAACTATCATCACTACTACTGCAAGAAGAAGAAACGGACAAGTAACTTTCGCTATCATTGCAATCACTAAATATATCCAACATTAGGTATGTATCATAAATAGATTTAAGTATAATATATAAATACTAATTATAAATAATAATAAAATGAATAAATAAAAATAAAAACTAAATATAAACAGTGTCCATTCTACCTGCCATTTACAATATAAATCTAAGCGAGTAATAAGTAAAACTAATCGAATAACAGTTATAAATCTCACCTAATATTAATAATTTATATATTGATACCTAACTACCTTAATCCTGGTCGAAACAAGCACGATCTTTACCTATATTGACATTATATAAAGTTGCAGCGGCAGAAATTAGGTGGCCGTATAGAAAAAAAAAGTATAGTTTGTTACTTAAAAAAATAAAGACATGATCAAAACTCTGTGGTCGCACTATAAACTTGCGTCTAAGCGTTCCGCGTACGAGACGTCAGAGCAAGGCAAAACGAACGCAGGTCCTACCTCGATGAGCGCTCGCGCGGTACTGATCGCCTCGCGCTTGTACATTTCAATTTATGAGCATTTCGAGTTATGTTAAATATTTTTTCTTGTCTAACAAAACAAAGTTAATAGCACAATTTATTAAAGATCAGATTAATTAAAAAATGAACTTTCTTTTCATATAATATCTGTTTGGAATTACACTTTATTAAACGCAATATATCGTGGTAAACTGCTGATATAATTCGTGGAAATTGGCGCAAGATCGTTATTTTTTTTTCTACAATGACGATTAATTATCGATATTCTAGTACACTATGTGTCAACAGGACGATATGCCTGATGCACAGTTTTTTTTTTAAGTTAATTTGATGAATCTTTATACAAGAGATAGAACTCTGAAGTTGGCTATGTGTACTTTAATTCGTAAAACAAGGTGCGGGAGATTGGTCACTACAAAATAATTAATGTTATGTTTGTAAATCTGGTACATTAACTGAAAAGAGAACAGATTATTCTATTTTTATCAATTATTAAACAACTTGTAGATATTTCCTATGATAGTAAATTAAGCGCTTAAAATCTTCGTATACCGCATTAAAATGTAAAATGCCTGATCGACTACGATCTTCAAGATTCCAAAGTTAGTTTTTGGCTAGTAAACATATGATTTTATGATTGTGTTAATGACCGTGTAATTTTCAAAAAGTGTTTAAGTTAAAGATGGTTGGTTTCTTTAAGCAATATGTGGTATAGTACATAAATTGTTTTACATAATTTTTGTTCTAACTGTTTTTTTTTACTTTTTTCATTTCATATACATTTAAACACGCAACATTTCTAATCCATATATTAGTTGTATTTTTTAATTTGTTGCTAAAAAATCGCTAGGTTAGAAGTAATAAGAAAAATTTAAAAGCTTTTGTTGAAATTATATTTATTGATCTGGATCAATATACTGAGCCAAAATGGCATTATGATATTTTCAGGTTAAGTTTAAGATAGCCAAAATGGTAAATTATATTTATTTCGAATTTTAAAATTATCGCATTTGCGTCGATGTTCCTAAGTCACAAGTATTTAAACTTTGTCTATCATAAACGAATTGTTTTGGTGGAAAAAATATTTATATAAGCAAGCTTTTCTTACAGCTGAAATTGACATGGTGCCTATTAAAAATATTGTATTACTAGTTTTGCTCCAAAGTTTTATCCGGGTAGATAATAGCAAAAAGTGACGGTATCGATATGGAAAGTTTCTTGTGTGTCCATACCCTAGGACGTAAACAATCTATATTGTAAGTGTCGTCCAAACCAGTATTTTGTTCCAGCGTGTCTTTCACGTAAAAAACATGCACACTCACAAAACTTTAACTTCTATAATATTAGTGTGAAAATTTTGTTTGTGCTTAGAAAATTACAACAAAAGGAAAAATGTGAAGGTACGATTATCACGGTAGCTCTAATTGGCAGAGCATGTACAGACACGAGGAGTGGTCGCGGTCGCGAATCGCTTGATTCAAATTATTCCTTTTGTAGTAACCATAGACATAGGATTTTTTCACTAAGCCTATGGTAGTAACTAAGTAAGTTTATTCGCTAGAAAACATATTTCAACTTTATTTGTGTACAAAATATAAAAAAAAACAAAAATGTGTAACTAAGCGGGAGATTTGTATCCACGATGGCGTTCACGATGCTTCGTGTAGAGCTGAAACGCGACGAAAATTCTTCTGGTTTGGCTGCATGGCGTTTGTGACGTCACATCGGCTTAGGAAAATTGGACGGAATTGTCACTAGATATATTAACTATAATTTTTAAGTGTTATACTAAAATATATATAATGTTTTCTTGAATATTTTTATAATATGTGATTTTAACATGAACGGATTACCGCAAAGTAACGCCTGAATTTATTCAATATCTATTTCCAGTTTAATTTTAATAAGCTGCCAGAATATAAACACCACGAAAAGTGTTATATTTTCTTAGAAAACCAAATGGAGACAAATTTTTGTTTAATTTTGGAAATATTGTTACGCAACACATCATAATTTCATTTGTTACTTTTGGCGGTATAGTGCTATATTACCTGTCTGTATATTTTTTAATCCTGTGCGCGCTATTTTTCAACTACAGTCTGGCCGAGAATTCTTTTGGCAGTTCCTGTTCGTATTATAATTGTGGCTATTAAATGGAGTAAAATATACAATATACCCAATTTTTGAGATACTTAAATGCCTGACTAATGCAATATTACGCAGTCATACTGTCCATGTTACACAAATATTTATTCCAATCTTGGCTTGATCTCTGCCTCGAGCTTAAAAAAACCTTGTTAACCCTCCTCGCCTACAGCTCGAGCTTACCATATAATAGCATCCTCTAGGAATTAAAAACTTTCCAAACTAGTTTCATAATGCTATACTGCTGTTACAATTTCTATCATGTGTTACCAGAATCAATAGGTACTTCTTTTCTCACCAGTACTTTTTACTTTCCAGTTTAGTTTTAAAAAGCTGCTAGCATATTAACAGCAAGAAGATTGTTGTATATTATATGCTATGGAAAAAGCATTACCAAATTTTTTTACCTCCTGGCTTAAAGAAATTGATCAAGTAATAAACCGTTCACTGTTGGCGTTATAGCGCAAAATTACCAAAGAAATGCCTGTTTTTTTTCTATTCAGACCAAAATATTATCTGTTAATTCTCAAAAGCTAACATTGTTTCACTTTACAAAATTACAAATATACGGTAGGAAAAATTTAAGTCATGTGCGGGATTCGAACCCGCGTCCATCCCGCACATGACTTAAATTTTTCCTATCGTATATTTGTGATTTTGTAATGATTGAACGTGATTTCCCGAAAGACATGGCAGAGGTGTGACACCATTTTATCGGATATGGCATCAGCATATGGAATGGGGGAAGATTAATAGTTCAACGTTCCAAGTTTTTATCCGGAATATGGAAAATTATTATTTGAATATGACGAGATATTGACCACGTTATGAAATTATTTCTCTTTGAAGAATAACTTTAGCTGTATGCTTTATTTTTACACCTACGAACGCAGCAATAGAGAGAGACGAATTACTTAGCATCCCATGGATTCACCGTGCGGGTGCCGAGTCCATAGCGATGCAGAGGAAGAGGCCAAGTAAAGGTGCCTCGGACTTGCAACCCAGGGAGTACGGTTAAGGAGCCCCTTTATGATACATCAATGCTCCCCTTCATCGCTCGAGCCTCCTCCCCTGCCTAACCAAATTTGGTAAGATCCTATATACTAATGCCGCCTTAGATACACGTTCTAATATGGAAGTTATGGTGGTTCTTGACAGGCCAAGGCCTTTAAGTAGGTTACATAGGGATTTCGCTGGTATACCCCTTGCTCCAACATCTACAGCATATAAATTAACCACATAACCGTTTTTGGTTAATTCCTTTGTTAGGTCATAATATTTGTTTGTTTTTATTGTGTGGTCTTTAGGAATGTTTTTTCCACTAAATAATTTACAGCGTTGTTATGAAACCAAAACTGAATAATACGATATTTTTGTTAGGTGTGACAGCTTAGGTTACATTTTTAATAAAAAAGAAACTACAATGTAAATGCAAAACAAAAACTATGTTATACATTTTACAATTGTTATTATTAGTTAATCTTTGAATGCATTTTGTCACAATTAGTAGGTACCTAATGTCTACTTATATGTCTTTAGGTTATTAACTATAATGAACTGCTTATTAGGCGACAGTTTAACAACGCGCGCACGATTTACATATAAGCCGTATTTCAATAATGTGTAGTTAGTTATATACAGAATTGTATTTTCAATCTAGCGAACGCATAGACAAATAGAATCATAGAATGAAAACATCAAGAGGATTTCGTTGAAGATTCGAGTTTGTAATGGGATCAAAATACCCTAATTAAAGGTATGGGATTCACTAAAGGTTTGCAAAGGCCAAAGCTGTAGGTAGATTATTGCTTAGACTTCATATTACATCGTGGGAAAATTAAATTTGTGCTCAGAGCTAAAACGATAGACTAATAATAGATTGTTATTTATATTTCATTTTATTTTTAACCGGCTACAATTTCACTAACGATTATGAAGCTCTCGTATTGATGTATGCTTAGCCGTTCTAAACCGATCAACTTAACTTAACTTAAGCATCGTCCGCCGCGGTCATGATTTGGATGGGTGACCGCTAGTGACACTACTACAGAGTGCTTCCGTGTTTCAGAGGGCACGTTAAACCATCGGTCCCGGTAGTTGTCTGAAGATGCCAGTCATTACGGGATGGTGGTAGGGCATGAGAATGCCTGTCTGGTTAGCCACCCTCAAGTAGAAAATCTGTCCCCAAGCACCTAATGACGTATTCCGGCAGCTGTTCTTGAGAGCCAGTAATTCTAGGTTAGCATGAACAATATCTTCGACTACATCATCACTTACCATCAGGTGACATTGTGGCTAGCCTATCTCTATGTAAAAAATAAAATAAATAAAAATAGATATGTTTATCAAGAAAAACATTTTACCTACGTAAAGTTCGTGGAAAGACGATGAGTGAATAGAGATATGGCTACTAGGTACAGATGCAGCTGACGACCAAATTTTCTGCCGTATATAATAATAATGCCTAGCCGTAAAATTAAATATATCCTCTACCGTTGAATAAATAAAAAAAATACCGTAGAAAAAAGGTATACACATTTAAAATATTTATTTACCTACCTAAAAAAATTGACGCATCAGCCAAATATCAGCGCCTAAGAAAAAACTTCGTTGCGCAAATGTATAATACAGGACAATTAACTTTTATCTCTAGAGAATGATAATATTCTTAAAAATATAGAAATCTATTCATCGAATAATAAAATACTGTTAATATTATTTTAAACTTATTTGAAATTGCACTATGTATGTATTCACATGCATCAATAGTGCAATTTCTGTAGCAATGGAATTAGTTACTTTAGAGGCACTGCCACACCCGCCCACGAGGCAGAAGAACCTCGCGCACCTGCATTATTTCTGTAATGATACGCGATGAACAGATATATATATATATATTTGGAATTATCAGTATTAACATCACGCATCGAGTAAAAGAAAAGCCATAAAATATCAACAATTTGCTTCACTACTGTAATCAATGCAACCAGTTTTTTCATAAAAATAATAATGATTTTACAACAATATTTCGAAATATATTTAGAGATATATCCAATTAAATTTCCTTTTTTTGTAGACCGACTGTCGCCATGTTTCTGACAACGCGCGTGGCAAAGTTGGCGACGGAGACCGACGAGATCGCTGCGTCGCGTCGTCAGAAACGCTTCTTTACCCAGCTGGAATAATTTTTGACATGTTTCAATTCTACAAATCTCAGACTTTTCAAGCGCATGATCTTGAAACTTGTGATCAAAATCACTAAATATTTTTAAAGTATTTAATATTTGGATTGAATATATTATTCAACGTATCCTTAATGTTGTATATTTTATGTTATTTTCAAGCTTATCACGCCGAAAATCTGTTGAGAAACTTTAATCAAATGCGCAAGAAAAAGCGCCTGCTATTTGTAAATGTCTCTACAAAACTTGCACAGACGTCTTTGAACTTTTTTATCTATGTGATTTTTGCGTTTCTGTTTGTAAGATACGGCTAAGTTGTTCGGCGAAGCGGAAAGTAACCTCTACTTCTCAAATACTCAAAGTTGAGGTTGAGGTCAAACTTTTCTTTTTTTTCGTCTACGATCCTCTTAAAGTAAATAAAGTAACTACTTTACTTACCTTAGTCAGTCACTTAAAGTAAGTAGTTAGTTAGAAAGTATATTTAAAAATATATACATATGTTTTCCGACGAACTCTTAGCTGTTAATGTACAACTAACTCTCGCAATGATTCTGATAAACTTTCATTTAAGTACTAAAACCTATTACATTTCAAATGAACATATTACATAGCCAAAGTTTTTCAGAAAACAACTGAGAACTGTCATTTTGAAATAGCTTATTAATCTTAATCTCAAACAAAAATGCATTAAAAAGTAAGTAAACCAAACACACGTATACGGATTTATTTGTTTATTTTACATAGACAAGTGAAAATGACATCATCAACAATGTCGTTGTCAAGTTCTGAGGCACAAAAAAATACAGTTAAATTGAGAACCTACTTTTTTTGCTGGCCACGTGCGAGTTATAAATTTCGAGGTATTTTCGAATTCTATGCAAAATATAACGATATTTTGGTATTATTATGTGATACAAATATTATATAGTATGTGTTGGTGAAGAGTTGGAAACCTTCGGTATATGAAATCAACTTGCACTGAGCCGGTTTTCAATATAAAATTTAAAGAAAAAGATGCTCGCCAGTCTGCACAACAGTGTCGCTCCGGATATTCAGATTGTGGCTCACTACGCAGATTCCCCGAGATTTACTGTCACTTTTTTTCTCGTATAAACAACAATAGCTCTGTCATTTGCATGATAAATATCGGTTTGCTCTGTATCTCTAATCGTGAGCAGCATTAGCAATGACCTGACCCGACTTGAGCGTTACCGAGACAGGAATTGCTAATGATTTGTTTTAGTACACATTAGACTGATTGTGGACACTATTACTATTGTTAGTGTTGATGTTTGAAGTTAGTTTCAACTGGCTTAGCTTGAGTTTGAATGATTAGCTGAGTAGCAGTTGTAGGTAAATGGAATTTCATGTTAGATCATTCATGAAACTAATTCGTAAAATCAGTGTCTTCGAACATTCGCAAATACAAAGGTATGCAATGACTAGTTGATTATATATCCATGATTTAAGTAAGAAACACGAAATTGTGCATCCGATCCAAATGATATCATTGCAAGTAAAGGAAATACATAGTCGTTCAAATAGAAATATGACTAAGCGCCGTCTTTGTCATAAAGTCGCGTTGTAGTTTGTACTACACAATGCTTTAAAAACTTTCTAATCTTAACACAACGTGTCAGTCTACAAAATAAAATAATATAATTATAACGATAAAAGAAGAACAGCTTACTTATAAAACCTCTTTTAATTCTAAACTGAAAATTCGTGTTAAATAAAGCTATAAATTTTTCGCATTTTCGAGGTTAAAACGCGTGTTTTCACCGGAATTGCTCTGCAGGTAGCTACTTTAAATAATACAAACGCCTGTTTAAAAATGTTGACATTGCTAATAAAAAAGGTTCAGTACACTTTGTTTAAAGGGCTGGCTGTTGAAATTATATGGTCCATTTAATCCTCGTTTATTTAATCCGTTCGTTTATGAACTTAGACCGATATTTAAAACGTCATTTTTTGAGTTGGCCTTTGTGCAAATGAATAATAAAATATAATTGTTTTTATCCTTTGCAAAAAGGACATTATGGTATTAAAAAAATTTATCTTTTTATAAACATCTAAAAATGTTTGTTAAGACTAACAGAAACCAACCAATCACCCTGTTTATGGAGGATATTCTATATCAAAAATATTGCGAGGGGTGGTGTGGAATGTGATAACTGAATGTGCTCCACTCTTGTGTATTTTCACGTACACTAAAACAGTACTAATGACGAACAAAGCAGATGTTTAAAAAAAAAATCAAGTTGGTATGACCAATTGAGTTGACCAGTTAGACCAGTTTAGACCAGTTACAGCAAGTAATTGAGAAAGTAAAATACCCTACTGCAAAGTATAAAATGTCGATAATCGTTTTATTGTTCCATAGAAATTTATACTAAAAGTATATATACTTTTAGTTTAAATTTGCTCATATCCTTTAAAGCCATTCATTCTGATACACCGCTCATTGGGTTTGGAAGAGAAAAAAAATAACTTTTTACAATGTGGCACCCAAAGTCCACTTGTATATTTTTTTACGTACCTAATGTCAAATATCAAGGTAAATCTAGCCGTATCTCATACATTCAAATCGGTTAAGCCGTTTATAAGTTATGGTAGAATATAGAAACTCACAAACATACATACATTTTTTTTTTTTGCCTGATAGGATAGCCTTTGACCACTATCTCACCTGATGGTAAGTGATGATGTGGTCGAAGATGTTGTTCAGGCTAACCTAGAAATACTGGCTCTCAAGGACAGCTGCCGGAACACACAGTTAGGTGCTTGGCGACAGATTTTCTACTTGAGGGTGGTAGCTAGCTAGGCGGGCATTCGCAAAATGCCCTACCACCATGCTATAACGATTGCCATCCTAAGACAACAACCGGGACCGACGGCTTAACGTGCCCTCCGAAGCACGGAAACGCTCAGTAGTAAAGTCACTAGCGGTCACCCATCCAATTCATGACCGCGCGCGACGTTGCTTAACTTTGCTGATCGGTTGAGAACTGCTAAGTAAACTTCGCTACGAGCGCTTCAATATCTACATGAATTCTGAAAATATTTCGACTTCTTTTTTTGGGCAGTCGTGTAAAAATATCGTCGTCATTTCGTAAACCGTTCATCTGTAACATTTCAGGTTTTTATCACTATAATAAAATGTATTGTTTAGAATATATTTTGTACGCTTTTGAATTAATATATATAAATCCAAATGTGAGTCTGATTACAAACGCTCTTTATCAACACACAATTTACCAATCAAATTATTATTGATAGAAAAAGGAAACGTATTTTTACACAACTGTCCAAAACAAGGAGTGTTGAAAATTGGCTAAAAACACTATGATATGAAGAGTCTGAAGATATTATAAAAATGTTAATTTAATGACCTACATATATGTGCGTTACACAAACATCCCAAACATAAAACATAAAGGATAGGTGCACACACCCTCTCACACTCACACACTCATATGCATTTATACAAAGAGAGGCACGGTCTTACAAAATAGTTTAAGTAATCACTTGTATAAGCTTTTATTTCATATTAATATTAATTTAAAATACTAAAGTAGAGGCCAGTAGCAGTCTGAAGTCTGAAATACAGGTGATGAGCCTAGTTCAGCAGCAGATACGGATTGTCCGATTTTGATGAATTTAAATTGGACCACACAGCAAGCATTAGCTTTCAAATAAATAAAGAATCATCAAAATCGGTTCACCCAGTGAAACATTCTGAGGTAACAAACATAAAAAAACATAGAGACGAATTGAGTACCTCCTCCATTTTTTGAAGTCGGTACAAAATATGGTAAAACGAACTCTCAACTCTACTTAGAACAAATTATAATAAATATTTTCACTCAATTTATCTGGGTGAACTATACCAACGATTGTTTCGTTCTTCTTTATTATTTGAAATATATTATAAAAATAATTACATTCTCAAAATACTAGATGTATAATCGAGCACTTCGCAAAACATTACTTTCGCTAAAGATTACATTCTCAAAATACCCTATTTTGAGAATATAATATTTAGCGAAAGTAATGTTTTGCGAATATAATATTTTTCGAATGTAATATGATGAGAATGAGGGAAAAAGTAAGATTAATAAGGGCATATTGTTGCCGTAATATTTACCTGGTAATAAACGTGTTAATATTTATAAAATGCGCTCAGTGAGCAGCATGCCACCATTAACATCGATGTGAAGAAGGTGTTGCCATTGTGTTGTTTCATAATGGACTCAACAAGGCTATCGTAAAACCCTGGTTACCTTCAAGGGAGTGAGTATAATTTTGTTTTGAAGCAGTGATGGCTCAGTGGCATTGGCTATGGACTGCCGTGCCGCAGGTCCATGGTTCGAATCCCGCCGCGGGCTTGAGCTTCACCGCATGGTGGAATTGATGGAAATAAATTTTGCGAATGCTCGTCTGGCTAGCTAACACCCTCAAGTAGAAAATCTGTCACCCAGCACCAAACAGTGTGTTCCGGCAGCAACCCTCGAGAGTCAATAAGATTACAGGCACATATGACTTAACAACTGTATGTCTCAGGGTGACGGACGCTGTTCTTCACTTGTGTCGAAACACATATATAGCAGAGGTTAGTCCGCTTAACATCAGGAGGCCATAGTGTTTGTTTCGTCACATAGAAAAATCTATTGGAAATTATTTATTTCCTGTGCATAAGATCAGAATAAAATCAAACAGCATGGTTGTAAGGCTTTTGCGAATGTCTGTCTGGCTAGCTATTACCCCTGCTGAATGTTGGAGAAAAAAACGGTCAAGCACGTGTCGGGCCACGCGCATTGTAGGGTTCCGTAGTAGCCCGTTATCATTATATAGAATGATTCTGTTGTTCTTATTCTTTTTTATTTCTCTACCTCTAACTTTTTAAGAAATTTGTTCTTTTGTTTATAAATTGTGATTGCTGGCACGTGTAGACTTTTGTTGACCGTGACTAATATAATAAGTAGCAATCATGGATTATCTATACATTTCCTAGTTGTTCACAAACTTCTTTCTTCTCTCCATTTAACGACACCTGTCTATAACGCCATAAAATGCACAGTCCTTTGAGTTTACACTATAACATTGTTGATTCTTAAATATATATATATATATTTAAGAACCAACAATGTTATAGTGTATAACAAACAGACTCACAATATTTTCTTAATATAAAATTATTCTTATTTTTAATAATAATTATGAGACGGCAAGGATGAGGTCTTAAAAGTACCTTACACCAAAGCTCGTCGATCAACTCTGTACAGTCATATCTGTTATGACTTATGGCATAGGTCATACAGAAGCATAATATCTAATTGTTGCCACATAGAGTTTAATTCCAATAATTTATAATTGGTTTAGCTGCTCTTTATAACGGTTTAATATTATGCAATAAATACGTTAATTCGTTGTTGAAGTTACTAGAGGGCCTTATGACAAAATTAATAATTTTTAAACCACGTGCTATTATTAGATTTTGAATATTTACAGTAACGATTGATTTACTATCTAATATTATTCCCAAATCCTTTATGACTTGAACTTCATCCAAATTAAAATCCCATAACACATATGTATAACTACACATTACAAATCACATACCCTTCACATGCACGTATACTCAACCATACAGAAACACACACCGACACATACACCTTTCAAATCCCTCACAAACATTCACTTAAACTCGTACACCAGTACTACACGTAAATATTAATTATTAAAAATATACAAAATGACGTTAATTTCGAATGTTAACAAAATTTCGTTAAAATATTTTTTCTATGTGTATCTATGTTTAATGTATTGGTTCAATTTTGAATTGTTACTAAATAGTATAGTAAAAAATATATATAGATGTGTTACAGATTCACTAAAGGCAGGAAGGACCTGGCTCTTGAGATAAAGGCCACCAGCCTAGTTTAAGAGTCATAGACTCATCATAAATGTATCACAATAGGGAGGAATTAAATTAATTGTATTTGTATAAAATTATTTTTAATAAAATACACTAAAAATCTGCCAAGATCCTTTAGGAATTTTAAGTGGTCTTGATAAGTATTTATAGAATGATACATTTGCAGGTCATCGGCATGTAATAACAATTAACAAAACTTAAAACATTTTTTAATATATTTGACGTATAAGATAAAAAGTAACGGGCTTAATATTGGGAGACCCCCGAACTAATTGGAACCACATCTGCTGACATACTTAGGTATGGTATATGTCCTTTCAATGTATGTAGATCAATTTTTTTTTTAATTTTTATTATTTAAAAAAAATGTTTCTGTAATCCCCTACCCCTCTTGGGGGATCCTTCAAACCCCCTCTCCCCCCTCCACCTATTCCTATAATACATAAGTATGTATACCGATTCTAGTCCTTTCACTACTTCATCTTAGTAACTTTAAACGATTTATTCTAAGAATTTTGTATTTGGTGCAAAATTATCTAACACCCAAGTTCAACGACTATTACTCCTAAAGTAATAAATTTATCTTAACCGCTAAAAATTTCTTGAACTGCACTATCATCTTGATATTTTCGGAATTTTCAAGCCAGCAGTTTAGATTTTAGAGGGGGGGGGGGGGCGCCCTACTGAAACAAAAATTTGCTTTAAAGTGAATATTTCGTAAATGGAGCTTATATCGAAAAATAGTATTAGCAACCCCTAAATCATTTCAATACCTATTCAATGATGTCCCATTCGATGGAATAGAAGACGAAAAAAAAATTCATACCCACTTGTATGAGAGCTATCATAAAAAAATATATTTAAAAAAATATTACCACTTTGTCGGCGTGGTAAGTTTACATATCCTTACAAAATTGCAGCTTTCTAGTACAAACGGTCTCTTAGCAAAACCTCGGACAGACGGACATGACAAAACTATAAGGGTTCCTTGTCAGGACTACGGAACCCTAAAAAACAAAGCAATACGAAATGTTGATCCTAATTAACGCAGGTATTCTCCTCTCTTACTAGTTAATAATCTGATCTGTACTTGTACAATGCGAAATTTGTTCTGACCAGTGAGAAAGAAAAAGCCCACTTGCTCTTATGTAATTTATAGGGTTGTAGTATAAGAATCGAACCATGGGCCTGCAGATCGGAATTTCTCAAAGCTATTACCGAACGGCCATCATTGCTTCAATCTGCTTGAGTTACCGTTTTTGTATTAAACCTAAATAACTAATCATTCGTCCGTTCGACTACGCACCCCCCTCGCGTATGACGAGTTAGCCTTTATCCACGTGTCCTCCGCCCGCGCCATTTATTCTACCTTCCTAATTCCCGGAAACAGTGTTGTGCGTAATGCGCTTGCAGTCGCACGTTTACTAGGAAGTGATATATGACCGCGTCGTCGTCCACTCGATGAAAGTTTAGTTATTACGTAGCTTTATTGGTGAGGTATGTACACTTTTATTTATTGATAAAAAAATATTAGAAACCGAATAATGTCAAACTATTTTATACTTTTTAATAGTTTGTGATTGTTTCGAGAATAATTTCATATAAAATTTACTTAAAATGAGGTTAAGTTCCAGAAATTTCAATTAGTACTACTTTTTTTGTTTACTTTGATTGTTTTGGGTTACTAACATTATATTTTTAATATTTTCAATGGATTTGAGATGTGACGAAGAGCTAATACGCAGGCGGCTTGAAAATCAAAAGAATGAAGATCAAAATGATGAGAACGAAGAGGATGGAGGTGAAATCTCAACCTCAGAAGTCGAAGATAATAAAGAAATAGAAAACCATCTAAATACTGACCGTGATTCGGAAATTATAAATGAGCCAATGAACTCAGATGCTGACAATATCCAGCAAGAGATAGGACCAAAATAGTAAATATGTCATAAATGCGATTCTATACCTACGTAAGAGAAATGATACCCAAAATCAACCGTTGCCGTTGGCTGACTTTTTTATCAAGAAAATCACAGCTGATTTGCATGGTACCAACCGCAATATTACCATGAACAATTGGTTTATCTCTGTACTGAAGCTACCGGCTGAAGAGGAATAAAGTAAAAACAGTATCACGAGGAAATTTTGTGCTGAAGTTAGCAGACCAACTCATGGAACCGTGGCTGAAGCAACGATTCCAGACGGTGACTTTGAGACTCGATGTCACAGCCATGATTGAAGATATTTTACAAGTGTAACCTAATACTGAAGCTCCTGTTCAAGCAGTACTGAATGCGCGCAAAATATGTTATTTGTGTCCTTCCAAGGCGCGACACATGACCAAACACTATTGAACTAAAGGTAAAAAAAAATTGTGGCCCCCATAATGTCGATATGTGTATTTGCTGTGCAGAATAGTATATTATTTAATTAAGAAGCATTACTTTCTTTATTTTATTGTAGACTCTTGTTCCTAATAAGAAGATTAAATTTTGATTAAAAAATTTCGAAAGTATGTACATTTTTATTTGCGTAGTCCACTCGACGAATGTTGAGTTACTATGTAACTTCAAACATAGTTTAGTTATCTAGCGTTAAGATCAAATGGCCTACCCTGTTTATTTAAATAAGTTTAATATTGCTATTTCGAATACGAGTAAAACAAAGCCAAACACTATTTTCATGTTTGCATTTTAAAATGGAGTAAACATTATCTGCACGTGTAAAAACATCTGAAACAATAAAAATTCAGGTGTTTTGTATAATAATGTTCATAATATACTACGTTGACATTATCATTTGCATTTAAAGATCGAATATCAGGCTATATCCTTATACGCGTAAGGTAGGTAGGATTCCATAGCCGTGGTGGCAAAAATGGGCAAAGTACTATTACTTCAGTTACTCGCGTGGTTAGCCGCAATTCCATATTATGCCAGCCGCAAAAGCGCTGGACAATCCCTTTCCGGGCGGGTGGATGCTCGAGCTGCTGTGCGTATTCTGGAGGAGGCAAAACCATGCTCAATTGTTCTTCTGCTGCTTGGAAAAACAACTCAGGCTGACATTCTAGCCGGGCACACCACGGGCAACTTACATAACAATCAGATCTAATAAGGATATTGTACACTACCATTCCATATCATAAATTGCTTCTCTCCATTTTCAGGTTGTATAAAAGTGATGGCTTTGAGCGATAAGGCCGCCTATTGTTCAGTATATAATGTCAACAGTATATTTATTAATTGGGTGTATTTTTAATGTTATTATTTTATGAACAAGGCACCCACGTGACGGTAAGCGGTCATGCCTGTCCGTTGCAGATGCAGTGTTACCATCCTCATTCTGTTTGACACTACACTGCGCTTCTCCTTCCGAGATGTTAGTTCTTATACGTGCGTATGACATAGTTTTCGCAAACTACTGCTTCAAGGCAGAATAACTGACAGTGCAGTGATGGTACCCACCAGGGCGGACTCTTTTTGAAGAGACTTACCACCTGACAAAATGTGTTCAAATATGAGTTAATCTGTCTATCTACTTATATGTAACTAAGCACAAGACGAATTTGTAGGGGTTCCTGCTTATTTTGGGGAACTCCACTGTCCATGTCATGTCTTTAACCAGTTGTTTCTAAAAACTGGAACGTAAAATTGTGAATAAATACAGTTTGTAGCTGATACCAAACTAATTAGAACCCAGTTAAGCGACAGATTATAAATATTTCTGCTCTCTTTGCTTACTTCATTACACCTTTTTGTAGCTTCGTCGTTGATAGTCGTATTTATATTGTTTTATTTTATCAATAATTTATTGTATCTACTACGTCATGTGCCAAAGTGATGAATAATTCAACTATGTCGTGGTATGTTGTTAATTAGGTATACGTGATCTTGTTTTTCAGTGGGTTTATTCAACCTAATGATAAGCTTATTAGTAACAGTGCAAGTTTAATGAGTTGTAGATGTGTCGCTAAAAATGACTGCTGTATTTCCCTTGGATTTGCGTTATATCAGAAATTTCATATTGGGAAGCCAAAAATAAAACACTCATATTGATACGGACCTTAAAATATTTCTTACATATGATCAAACAATAAAATCTTATAGATCTACTCGTAGTGCATAATAATTAAAAACCAAACCGTTACCACGGTTCTTCATTATTAAGGTAAATAAAATAATTTTATGTCTGATCAACATCTTCGACCACATCATAATTTACCATCAGGTGAGATAGTGGCCAAAAGCTAACCTATCAAGCATAAAAAAGAAAGCATCTCGAATACTGCAGTAACGAGGGAGCGGAAACGTGCCCACCAAGCACCATATGAGTAAGACTGCAGGGAAAAAGATTTGAAAAAAGTAAATTTTGGATGGAGATACAAGTGGGTGTTGCATGTGTCTCACCACCGAGTACAAAACTGTCGAAACCTGTTAATCTACTACTATTTTTCCTACCGATTGATTTAATAGGCCAGTATCAATAGTCCGGTAATTTAGTCCGATGTTTGCACTAATTTTACTATTTGGTCTCAGTAATCCGGTGTTATACACGATCGGACTACTGAGCTTCTTAGTCCGATGTTTATAATGAAAAGAAAGACGAAAAGTCCGATTATCGAACTAAAAAGATAATCGGACTTTTCGTCTCAGTAGTCCGATGTAACATATAATAGAACTGCTGAGCCATAAGGCTCCGATGTTACGTATAAACGTAACATCGGACAACTGAGACGAAAAGTTCGATTATCGATCTAAAAATATTATTAGCATCGCATTAAAAAGCTCAGTAGTCCAAATGTTTGTAATGTTAGTCCGATTATCGGACTAATGATACTAGGCCCATAATGAGCTTCTGTCGTAAATACATTTGTTTTTCGATTCCATTTCATTTTATTTCAAGATACATAGATTTTATATTTCAAGTTTTTCAACTCCCGTATATATACAATTCGGATTATACAATTCACACAATGCATCTAGTTGTGGAAATCGCTTGGACCTTCTCTTATTGAAATAATAGTAATATTTCTAGGCGTTTGTGCTACTTGCAGATCTGCAATATGAATAATCAATATCGATCGTTTTATATTTTAATTTGTTGTTATAACAACGCCAGTCCCCCTCCCCCGATAAATACATCTCTACATGTATTTATCGCCCAGTAGGTGTCACTTTAAACAATAACAACGTCACAGAGACCCCGCTGAGACCAATATACAAATATTTTGTAATGAGTTTAATTTACGATATGAAGATCCCCGTGGGGTGCTGGGTTAGAATGGCGACTAAGAGAAAAATACCAGAAGGTGGAAAGCGGCGCCTTCTGAAGAACTGACAACTTTTACTGCTATATCAAAGACGCCTGCCAAGCGTGGGGATTATGGCAAATTCCCCAATGGGTGAGACCTCGTTCAACGGTGGAAATCACGGCAAATTGATGATGATACTGAGTAAAGTAAAACCTTTTTATTTCAGCTATGTCAATACGAGTTGTTCATCACCATCGACTGGTACAGCTCCACAGATCTTCTCATCAGCGTTGCAGCTTTTTGCAGCAGCACAATGTCTGATTAACAACGAGCGTGTTCCTGATTCTAAAACTTGCAGTAAGTTTGCAGAAATTGATTAAAAATAACATAATATTGTTTACGTAAGTTTATTCTAGATCACCCCATCACCCCGTGGAGTGCCGGGATAGAATTGCCCCCCCAAATCTTACCGTGGGTGTCGTAAAAGGCGACTAAAGGAAAAATACTAAAAGGTGGGCAGCAGCGTTTTCTAAAGAACTGCCATCTTACACTGCGATCCCCAATCCGCCTGCCAAGTGTGGAATTATATCGCAAATACCCCCTTAATACGAGAAGCTGTGTTCAACAGTGAACGACCTGGCTGATACAGTACAGAACTGTATAATACAGATAAGCTATAAGGGGCTAGCAAAGGCATCTTAACCCCCAAGGCCAATTTTTATCTACATTGGTAACGAAAATGACTAAACCACAAACACCGATAACTATCTGATCCGAAGATCAAATCTAGAAACTCAAGATTCCAAAGCAATTCTCCTTAGCGTGACCAAAAGAGAAAACAAAAATAAAACTCCAACTACCTACTCTGAAAAGTATGCACTTGTTGAAGTCGATAATATACAGATTCAAAGCATTCTGAATGAACATTTTCATAGTCCGACTTAATAATAACAAATATTTCAAAAATATTTTATGAAAACATCAAATTAATATCTTAATAAAACACTTAAAAAATACAAAAATATATCTAGTGACAACTCCGCCTAATTTTCCTGTTAAGCCAACGTGACGTCACAAACGCCACGCAGCCAAACCAGAAGCATTTTCGACGCGTTTCGATTCTACACGAAGCATCCTCAGGAGGTCTTGACTCTACGAGCGCACGATCGAGAACTTCCGGTTTAGCTGCGTGGCGTTTGTGACGTCACGTCGGCTTAACAGGAAATATAGGCGAAATTGTCACTAGATATATTTTTGTATTTTTTAAGTGTTTTATTAAAATATTAATTTGGTGTTTCCATAAAATATATTAAGAATATTTGTTATTATTAAATATAGATTTGCGCAAAGTAGCGCCTGAATCTATTTATTATATTCCGACTTCCAAAAGTCATTCCTTACTATTCAATCCTGGAAGTCAGTTATTTTTTTATTATTTTTTACTCATTTCGTTAATGCGTAGGTGCTGCATACAAGATGGATTGTCACATTGTATTGGCCACCTTGGACAAGCGCTGCATTTACCATTCCATTTAGGGAAAGGTTTATTCGGAAATACCTTTTTCAGTTAAAAATGTACGTTTGCCTGCATTTTCAAAAGTAGATCATATTATTGAGATCCAAAACAATGTTCTAAAAATGACTCTCAAATTATACTTTGGTAAAAATGTACCTCCCCAAAGTGGCTGCTTTTGACTTAGTATCTAAATAATGATTCTCAAGTTATGTTATGGCCCCATTTAATAGAGAGCAATTCTATTGTCATCCACCGTGTATAACCCTGCGATCGGAACTGAATCTTTTTTCTATAAAACCCTAAGATTTTGGGATTGCAGCACAGCGACAATGTAACAGGCAGCGAGATTTTTGGACTGAAACGAATATGCTAAGAGACGTGTGACAACGGACGACATACGAGTATTAATTTACACTTCAGAAATTATGTCATGCGAGTGTGCTAACAAAACCCTGCACACGGTGTTCCACGAACATAGAAACCTATAAAAAGCGTTCGTACTTTACCCGGGGAGAATATTTACTTATACGAAAGATAAGAGTAGTGACACGGTGTACAACAAAATGTAAGCAACAGAAAATACGAAACGCTGACCCCACTTTCTGTTGGATGTTCCTGAAAGAAGAATAGTAGCTACCTCACCATACCAAAAAATGTGACCAACAACAATTCAGTATTTGCGGAAACCAAAGGATGCAAATAGTTATTACCCCTTGACTGTGGCGTATGATGGTTGACGCAATCAAGTCTGCACTTTGGCATTTGACACTTTTGAATTCAATGCATTGCAAGAGATATGGATACACATTTTTACAGTCCAAAACAACATCTAATAAGAATTAAAAAACATATTAATAATGTGGTCACAAATTTACTTGAGGCAGGAGTTAGTCCCAAATAGGTATTGGCTGACAGTAAAATAATGGTAGCTAAGTATGGTTTCGTCGTTATAGACATATTGAATGAAATACTATTTATTGTTTGCAGATTGTGAAAAATTCGACATTATAATAGTGGGCGCTGGCACTGCTGGTTGTGTTGTAGCAAACAGATTGAGTGAAATTAACAAGTGGAAAGTCTTGATTATTGAAGCAGGCGATGAGGCACCTGAAGAGAGCGCTGTAAGTTTAACCACTAGGGTATTTTAAATATGTGTGTATATTACTTTAGTAAACGTTACATTATTTTAAAACAATATTTGTAATATTTGTGTATTGTAGATTCCAGGACTTGATAAAAGTATGTTTGGCACCAAGTATGATTGGAGTTACTTGACCACTGATGATGGCAGAATAAATCAGGCAAATAAAAATGGTTCAATAAGTTGGCCGAGAGGCAAAATGGTTGGAGGTTGTAGTAATCTAAATGCAATGTTTTACATCAAAGGAAGAAGAAATGATTACCAAAAATGGTATGAAGGTGGTAATAAAGACTGGCACCCTAATGTTGTAGAATCATACTTTAAAAAAGCAGAAAGTTATCAGTATCAAGAACTTTTAAAAAATAATGATGTTAGAGCTGAATATGGACATAATGGTCCATTAACTATCACCAGATTTAACTTGACATATAGGGATACGACTGAAAAAGTTATAGACTCATGGAACAAAATTGGCTTTACCCGAGTAGTTGACGTCAACTCAGCGGACGGGTTTAGATCAGGCATAGTTTCAGTTACAGCAGCCAACGGAGTAAGACAAAGCCATGATTTGGCATATTTAAAACCAATTCAAAAACGACCTAATTTAAAAATTATTAAAAATGCTTTAGTTACTAAAATTTTAATTGATAAATTCCGAAAAGCATATGGTGTTGAAGTCAGCATTGAAAATAAAAAGATACGGTTCTATGCCCATTTAGAAATAATCCTTAGTGCAGGATGTGTTAACTCACCTCAGTTACTGATGCTCTCTGGTATAGGTCCAAAAAACCATTTGGAATCCAAAAATGTAAGATGTAAGGTAAACTTGCAAAATGTAGGAAAAAATCTTCAAGACCATTTCACCATACCAGTAACAATATACGGCGATGGTCCGGATGGACCTGATGATCTATCTCAATCTTTTGGTGCTATTCAGTATCTTTACAATCACACGGGGTATCTAGCTCAAACAAGTCTTACGGATATAGTAGCATTTTATTCTTCTTCTCCTAATTTCACGTATCCCGAATACCAAAATCATTTAAAAATATTTTGGAAAAATACGTCAAACGTACGCAATGTTTTTTCCAATCAATTTCGCTTCAAAGACCCAATACCAGACTCGATTGTTAAACTTAATAAAAATCACACTCTTTTTTTCTTTCTATTTAATCTTTTACATCCGAAGTCTCGTGGAAACATTTATTTGCGTACAAATAATCCACTAGATCACCCACATATATATCCTAACTACTTTTTGAATAGTGAAGATTTAAATTCTTCTGTAGTGGGAATCAAAATGCTAACAAAAATTATTCATACCATGTATTTCAGATCGATTAATGCTTTCCTAGGAAGGATAAGGTGGCCAGCTTGTGACGATTTGGAGCTTGACAGTCACGAGTATTGGGAGTGTATCTGTATTAATATGGTACTAACAGTATACCATCCAGTTGGTACGTGTAAAATGGGTCCTGACCCAAGCACATCTGTGGTAGATAGCCACCTTAGAGTGCATGGAGTACAAAATCTTAGAGTAATAGATGCTAGTATAATGCCAATTATAACCAGCGGTAATACCAATGGACCGACGGGTATGATTGGAGAATGAGGGGCTGATTTGATAAAGCAAGATCATAAAGAAATTGTGAATACTAACTTATGAATTAAATTTTCGGGCAATAATATTATTTATAAGAATTGGGCGGCTTTTATTTCCTCAACAAAACGTTGTATAATTAATATGCTAAGGACAAATTTTGTAGGTACATAATGTAAGTGTAGGATATTATTTTTCACTAGATATATTTTTTACTTATAATTGAAGAATAAACAGAACCAAATGTGTGTTTTTACTTCTAAGGACAAAATTTTATGAATTAAAACTAGCACAAAAAACATTATTGATGACTAGAAATAATATTTAATTTGTTTGATGTACTTGATAAAATATTAAATACTTTTAATGGTTCTTATCTTTTTTTGTATCGTTGATTACTAATAATTTATGATCGAAGCGGCAATAGCTATGAGCTACCGTGCCGCAGGTGCATGGTTCGATCCTCACCGCCGGCTTGAACTTCACCTCATTTTGGAAGGGCATTTTGCATTAAGAATTTGATAAAAAAAAACATTTTGTTTAAGAAATCCTACTAAACAGTTTGTGATTACTTATACGACAATAATTCTTGAATTCCTCTTCTGCCAAGGTATTGCCTGTCATCAACGTAGTTTAAGCAAATCTTGTAATAATTTCTATTATAGTTTGTAACACATTACTAAAAGACGTTTAAAAAAATCGCCCCGTGTTTTTTGTCTGTGCTTCTCGCAGTGGTTCATTAAATTTTATTTTCTAAACTTGGAAGTACAGTGTTGAATATTTCAGTATGTAACTGTGTAATTGACCTTAATAAGAGCGTTGTAGAGGCCTAAATTGAATAAATTATTTTGACATTTGAATTTTTTCGTTTGTCAGCCGTGCTAGCTATCACTCTCAAGTACAAAGTGGGTCGCCAATCATTGAACAGTGCGCTCCGGCAGCAGTCTCTCTAGCTATAGACACGTGAGACTTAACAACTGTATGTCAAGGATGACAGGCGCTTTATCATATGTGAAGCAATGCATATTTTTTAGGAAGATGATATCGCTTAAAACATAAACGTCTTCAATTTTATTACACAACGGAATTTTTTAAAATTCTAACACTAGAAAAAAAGATAAATTAATAACTAGTTTACAGTATTTATTTTAATTTAAGATTGTAAATAATTCTCACGCAAACAAAATTTACAACATATTTTATTACTATTTGACTACTTCTATTACTTCTGTCTACTGAGTGAAGACAGCAACGGAGCTCTGGCAGTTGCTCA
Organism: Plagodis pulveraria; assembly: GCA_963890685.1. Classification (NCBI taxonomy): domain Eukaryota; kingdom Metazoa; phylum Arthropoda; class Insecta; order Lepidoptera; family Geometridae; genus Plagodis; species Plagodis pulveraria. The sequence continues at coordinate 9,897,703 of OY982955.1, read as the reverse complement.
AAGAATCTTTAACGTATCAGACGCAAAAACTATTAGAAGACATTCAGGCGTTGGGATTTTCAGTTGCCACGTTATGTAAATAAACTATAAACATTAGTACGGCAAGAAAAAAATTGTTGAGTGCCCAAAAAGTAAGCATTTTATGTAATTTTTGACTACACTTACTAATAGACGATGTTTTATGTAATATTGTAACGTCGATAAATTATGATTATAAAATATTCCTATATAATAAATTATAATATGTCCTCGGCATTTCGTGTCAATGGCAGAAATGATATCATTTGATATATATAATATATCCCAAAATTCATATTGCTGAAAATTTTAGGATAAAACCCATAAAATGTTACATCAAAACATTTTGTATTTTTTAGGTAAAGATGTGGTCGAATATTGTGTATAGCTTAGCCATATAGAAACTGGCAATTTTTACCGACTTCAAAAAAGGGAGGAAGTACTCAAATCGTCTGTTTTTTTACCTAGTTACTTTAGCTGTGTGAACCGCTTGTAATGATTCTTTTTTTATTTGAAAGCAGATGCTTGTCTTGTAGTCTCATTTAAATTTCATCAAAATCGGCCAAGCTGTTTTTGAGTTACACTTCCATAACTGAAAAGTATTTTGCTATCTTGATGATATAGTCAATGACAGTAAATGACAATCGATCCTGTAAGTAGCAAGGGTTACTAAAAAGGGTAAAACATTTGTTTTACCAAAAGTGGAACCGCCTTCCACTACCGGCTTCGACAAGTTATTTCACACATTTGAGTGTTGTAGTCGGTTAAAGTTTTTGGTAAAAAAAAATGTTTGTACAGCACAATTATTAGGCTTTTGGTGACATATTTCTGATTCGATAGAAGAAGTGATTACCACCACTCAAATATTACATCCTGCCCGCCAGGCTTGCTACCACCCTCAAGTAGAAAACTTGTCGCCAAGCACAAAACGGTGTCTTCTGGCAGTTAGTTTTGAAAGCCAGTAATTTTAGCCTGAACAACATCCTTGACCACATCATCACTTACCATCAGGTAAGTAAATCTTGTCTGTCAGCTATAAACAAAATATATGTTTGTATTTACAGTTTGGTTACGTAGCTATAAATGTATTATAGTTAAATAAATTAGTCAAAAGTGCAATTTTCCTATTCTTTTATAACATAATTTTGGTAGATTAGGTGGAAGCATAGAAGTTATAATCTAAAATTATCAAAATGTAAATTTGTGTAGTGTCAAAGTTGTTATGTTCTGCAATTCATTAATTTTGGCGTATACATGTGGATATACATCGGGAACGATTAATTTTTCGGTCATTTATGAGCTAAGACTAGAGATAACAGCTTTGTGGGCGTGTGGCGTTGTGTTTGAATAAATTATGTTATTTCTAAATTTCTATATTCTTGTTATGAAAATTTATTTTACGTCAGTACCTAGTTATAATCTGCTACTCATTCTCTTTTAATGGTAGTGTCAAGTCTAAAATAAAAAGGTAAGGAGTAAATTTTTAAATACACCATACTAATCTAGTTTCTAACTAGTTTTTTACTAGGTAAATTACTTTTTGCATCTTAATTACTTTTAGCATACAAATACATTCACTTTCACTTAGCGTATACAGAATATAAGGAATGGTTCCTTAGTTCCTAAAACTTCATTCTGCGTTCTCTACTTCAGCTTGCGTGGAAATAAAATGAAAAGGTAAATTAAATTCACTACTTTTTTTATCAATGATGTTGTAATGTACTTGTTTGTCACACAATACTTACCAATGCGATAACTGTAATGTGAGAAACATGAATATCAATCTATAACCGAGCAGTTTTAATATTAATGCTCAGTTTGTAGAACTTTACAAAAAATTCAAATATATAAATTTTTTTTGCAGTTGCGCGTAAAAATACTGTATGTGCTGACTTATTTTTCTTCTTCTTCGTGACTAAATAAAAACCAATGAATTACCTTCTCAAGCATAAGAATAGCTGGAGTGAGTTTGCTACGTAACATGCGATACTGATTTATCTAGTTATTACAGTTTGTGATCGCTGCTTGTGTATAGTCATTGGTAAACCGGGCCTACCCCCGACATGAGAGGACGTGTTACTGTCGCTCTGTATTTTTAAATTAAATCATACAATATGTCGCAAGTTAAACTGGAAAAAGTGGTTCTTGATATGCAGAAGACTTTGTTGTACGCTGTGGAGAAAGTGGAATCTTTGGATTCAATTGTGCGGGAGCAAAATAGTGTGATAAAATCTCAATCAGAATTTATTTCACAGTTGATTTCTCAACTTAATATAGCGGACTTCAAATTGCCGTCACCTACCCTACATGTTCCTGATATTTCTATACCGACTGTGGCCGAAAAACCACGACCGCCTCGAGCAGCCAGAGTCCGGTTTTTTCTTAGGCGCTGATATTTGGCTGATGCGTCAATTTTTTTAGGTAGGTAAATAAATATTTTAAATGTGTATACCTTTTTTCTACGGTATTTTTTTTATTTATTCAACGGTAGAGGATATATTTAATTTTACGGCTAGGCATTATTATTATATACGGCAGAAAATTTGGTCGTCAGCTGCATCTGTACCTAGTAGCCATATCTCTATTCACTCATCGTCTTTCCACGAACTTTACGTAGGTAAAATGTTTTTCTTGATAAACATATCTATTTTTATTTATTTTATTTTTTACATAGAGATAGGCTAGCCACAATGTCACCTGATGGTAAGTGATGATGTAGTCGAAGATATTGTTCATGCTAACCTAGAATTACTGGCTCTCAAGAACAGCTGCCGGAACACACAGTTAGGTGCTTGGCGACAGATTTTCTACTTGAGGGTGGTAGCTAGCTAGGCGGGCATTCGCAAAATGCCCTACCACCATGCTATAACGATTGCCATCCTAAGACAACAACCGGGACCGACGGCTTAACGTGCCCTCCGAAGCACGGAAACGCTCAGTAGTAAAGTCACTAGCGGTCACCCATCCAATTCATGACCGCGCGCGACGTTGCTTAACTTTGCTGATCGGTTGAGAACTGCTAAGTAAACTTCGCTACGAGCGCTTCAATATCTACATGAATTCTGAAAATATTTCGACTTCTTTTTTTGGGCAGTCGTGTAAAAATATCGTCGTCATTTCGTAAACCGTTCATCTGTAACATTTCAGGTTTTTATCACTATAATAAAATGTATTGTTTAGAATATATTTTGTACGCTTTTGAATTAATATATATAAATCCAAATGTGAGTCTGATTACAAACGCTCTTTATCAACACACAATTTACCAATCAAATTATTATTGATAGAAAAAGGAAACGTATTTTTACACAACTGTCCAAAACAAGGAGTGTTGAAAATTGGCTAAAAACACTATGATATGAAGAGTCTGAAGATATTATAAAAATGTTAATTTAATGACCTACATATATGTGCGTTACACAAACATCCCAAACATAAAACATAAAGGATAGGTGCACACACCCTCTCACACTCACACACTCATATGCATTTATACAAAGAGAGGCACGGTCTTACAAAATAGTTTAAGTAATCACTTGTATAAGCTTTTATTTCATATTAATATTAATTTAAAATACTAAAGTAGAGGCCAGTAGCAGTCTGAAGTCTGAAATACAGGTGATGAGCCTAGTTCAGCAGCAGATACGGATTGTCCGATTTTGATGAATTTAAATTGGACCACACAGCAAGCATTAGCTTTCAAATAAATAAAGAATCATCAAAATCGGTTCACCCAGTGAAACATTCTGAGGTAACAAACATAAAAAAACATAGAGACGAATTGAGTACCTCCTCCATTTTTTGAAGTCGGTACAAAATATGGTAAAACGAACTCTCAACTCTACTTAGAACAAATTATAATAAATATTTTCACTCAATTTATCTGGGTGAACTATACCAACGATTGTTTCGTTCTTCTTTATTATTTGAAATATATTATAAAAATAATTACATTCTCAAAATACTAGATGTATAATCGAGCACTTCGCAAAACATTACTTTCGCTAAAGATTACATTCTCAAAATACCCTATTTTGAGAATATAATATTTAGCGAAAGTAATGTTTTGCGAATATAATATTTTTCGAATGTAATATGATGAGAATGAGGGAAAAAGTAAGATTAATAAGGGCATATTGTTGCCGTAATATTTACCTGGTAATAAACGTGTTAATATTTATAAAATGCGCTCAGTGAGCAGCATGCCACCATTAACATCGATGTGAAGAAGGTGTTGCCATTGTGTTGTTTCATAATGGACTCAACAAGGCTATCGTAAAACCCTGGTTACCTTCAAGGGAGTGAGTATAATTTTGTTTTGAAGCAGTGATGGCTCAGTGGCATTGGCTATGGACTGCCGTGCCGCAGGTCCATGGTTCGAATCCCGCCGCGGGCTTGAGCTTCACCGCATGGTGGAATTGATGGAAATAAATTTTGCGAATGCTCGTCTGGCTAGCTAACACCCTCAAGTAGAAAATCTGTCACCCAGCACCAAACAGTGTGTTCCGGCAGCAACCCTCGAGAGTCAATAAGATTACAGGCACATATGACTTAACAACTGTATGTCTCAGGGTGAAGGACGCTGTTCTTCACTTGTGTCGAAACACATATATAGCAGAGGTTAGTCCGCTTAACATCAGGAGGCCATAGTGTTTGTTTCGTCACATAGAAAAATCTATTGGAAATTATTTATTTCCTGTGCATAAGATCAGAATAAAATCAAACAGCATGGTTGTAAGGCTTTTGCGAATGTCTGTCTGGCTAGCTATTACCCCTGCTGAATGTTGGAGAAAAAAACGGTCAAGCACGTGTCGGGCCACGCGCATTGTAGGGTTCCGTAGTAGCCCGTTATCATAATATAGAATGATTCTGTTGTTCTTATTCTTTTTTATTTCTCTACCTCTAACTTTTTAAGAAATTTGTTCTTTTGTTTATAAATTGTGATTGCTGGCACGTGTAGACTTTTGTTGACCGTGACTAATATAATAAGTAGCAATCATGGATTATCTATACATTTCCTAGTTGTTCACAAACTTCTTTCTTCTCTCCATTTAACGACACCTGTCTATAACGCCATAAAATGCACAGTCCTTTGAGTTTACACTATAACATTGTTGATTCTTAAATATATATATATATATTTAAGAACCAACAATGTTATAGTGTATAACAAACAGACTCACAATATTTTCTTAATATAAAATTATTCTTATTTTTAATAATAATTATGAGACGGCAAGGATGAGGTCTTAAAAGTACCTTACACCAAAGCTCGTCGATCAACTCTGTACAGTCATATCTGTTATGACTTATGGCATAGGTCATACAGAAGCATAATATCTAATTGTTGCCACATAGAGTTTAATTCCAATAATTTATAATTGGTTTAGCTGCTCTTTATAACGGTTTAATATTATGCAATAAATACGTTAATTCGTTGTTGAAGTTACTAGAGGGCCTTATGACAAAATTAATAATTTTTAAACCACGTGCTATTATTAGATTTTGAATATTTACAGTAACGATTGATTTACTATCTAATATTATTCCCAAATCCTTTATGACTTGAACTTCATCAAAATTAAAATCCCATAACACATATGTATAACTACACATTACAAATCACATACCCTTCACATGCACGTATACTCAACCATACAGAAACACACACCGACACATACACCTTTCAAATCCCTCACAAACATTCACTTAAACTCGTACACCAGTACTACACGTAAATATTAATTATTAAAAATATACAAAATGACGTTAATTTCGAATGTTAACAAAATTTCGTTAAAATATTTTTTCTATGTGTATCTATGTTTAATGTATTGGTTCAATTTTGAATTGTTACTAAATAGTATAGTAAAAAATATATATAGATGTGTTACAGATTCACTAAAGGCAGGAAGGACCTGGCTCTTGAGATAAAGGCCACCAGCCTAGTTTAAGAGTCATAGACTCATCATAAATGTATCACAATAGGGAGGAATTAAATTAATTGTATTTGTATAAAATTATTTTTAATAAAATACACTAAAAATCTGCCAAGATCCTTTAGGAATTTTAAGTGGTCTTGATAAGTATTTATAGAATGATACATTTGCAGGTCATCGGCATGTAATAACAATTAACAAAACTTAAAACATTTTTTAATATATTTGACGTATAAGATAAAAAGTAACGGGCTTAATATTGGGAGACCCCCGAACTAATTGGAACCACATCTGCTGACATACTTAGGTATGGTATATGTCCTTTCAATGTATGTAGATCAATTTTTTTTTTAATTATTATTATTTAAAAAAAATGTTTCTGTAATCCCCTACCCCTCTTGGGGGATCCTTCAAACCCCCTCTCCCCCCTCCACCTATTCCTATAATACATAAGTATGTATACCGATTCTAGTCCTTTCACTACTTCATCTTAGTAACTTTAAACGATTTATTCTAAGAATTTTGTATTTGGTGCAAAATTATCTAACACCCAAGTTCAACGACTATTACTCCTAAAGTAATAAATTTATCTTAACCGCTAAAAATTTCTTGAACTGCACTATCATCTTGATATTTTCGGAATTTTCAAGCCAGCAGTTTAGATTTTAGAGGGGGGGGGGGCGCCCTACTGAAACAAAAATTTGCTTTAAAGTGAATATTTCGTAAATGGAGCTTATATCGAAAAATAGTATTAGCAACCCCTAAATCATTTCAATACCTATTCAATGATGTCCCATTCGATGGAATAGAAGACGAAAAAAAAATTCATACCCACTTGTATGAGAGCTATCATAAAAAAATATATTTAAAAAAATATTACCACTTTGTCGGCGTGGTAAGTTTACATATCCTTACAAAATTGCAGCTTTCTAGTACAAACGGTCTCTTAGCAAAACCTCGGACAGACGGACATGACAAAACTATAAGGGTTCCTTGTCAGGACTACGGAACCCTAAAAAACAAAGCAATACGAAATGTTGATCCTAATTAACGCAGGTATTCTCCTCTCTTACTAGTTAATAATCTGATCTGTACTTGTACAATGCGAAATTTGTTCTGACCAGTGAGAAAGAAAAAGCCCACTTGCTCTTATGTAATTTATAGGGTTGTAGTATAAGAATCGAACCATGGGCCTGCAGATCGGAATTTCTCAAAGCTATTACCGAACGGCCATCATTGCTTCAATCTGCTTGAGTTACCGTTTTTGTATTAAACCTAAATAACTAATCATTCGTCCGTTCGACTACGCACCCCCCTCGCGTATGACGAGTTAGCCTTTATCCACGTGTCCTCCGCCCGCGCCATTTATTCTACCTTCCTAATTCCCGGAAACAGTGTTGTGCGTAATGCGCTTGCAGTCGCACGTTTACTAGGAAGTGATATATGACCGCGTCGTCGTCCACTCGATGAAAGTTTAGTTATTACGTAGCTTTATTGGTGAGGTATGTACACTTTTATTTATTGATAAAAAAATATTAGAAACCGAATAATGTCAAACTATTTTATACTTTTTAATAGTTTGTGATTGTTTCGAGAATAATTTCATATAAAATTTACTTAAAATGAGGTTAAGTTCCAGAAATTTCAATTAGTACTACTTTTTTTGTTTACTTTGATTGTTTTGGGTTACTAACATTATATTTTTAATATTTTCAATGGATTTGAGATGTGACGAAGAGCTAATACGCAGGCGGCTTGAAAATCAAAAGAATGAAGATCAAAATGATGAGAACGAAGAGGATGGAGGTGAAATCTCAACCTCAGAAGTCGAAGATAATAAAGAAATAGAAAACCATCTAAATACTGACCGTGATTCGGAAATTATAAATGAGCCAATGAACTCAGATGCTGACAATATCCAGCAAGAGATAGGACCAAAATAGTAAATATGTCATAAATGCGATTCTATACCTACGTAAGAGAAATGATACCCAAAATCAACCGTTGCCGTTGGCTGACTTTTTTATCAAGAAAATCACAGCTGATTTGCATGGTACCAACCGCAATATTACCATGAACAATTGGTTTATCTCTGTACTGAAGCTACCGGCTGAAGAGGAATAAAGTAAAAACAGTATCACGAGGAAATTTTGTGCTGAAGTTAGCAGACCAACTCATGGAACCGTGGCTGAAGCAACGATTCCAGACGGTGACTTTGAGACTCGATGTCACAGCCATGATTGAAGATATTTTACAAGTGTAACCTAATACTGAAGCTCCTGTTCAAGCAGTACTGAATGCGCGCAAAATATGTTATTTGTGTCCTTCCAAGGCGCGACACATGACCAAACACTATTGAACTAAAGGTAAAAAAAAATTGTGGCCCCCATAATGTCGATATGTGTATTTGCTGTGCAGAATAGTATATTATTTAATTAAGAAGCATTACTTTCTTTATTTTATTGTAGACTCTTGTTCCTAATAAGAAGATTAAATTTTGATTAAAAAATTTCGAAAGTATGTACATTTTTATTTGCGTAGTCCACTCGACGAATGTTGAGTTACTATGTAACTTCAAACATAGTTTAGTTATCTAGCGTTAAGATCAAATGGCCTACCCTGTTTATTTAAATAAGTTTAATATTGCTATTTCGAATACGAGTAAAACAAAGCCAAACACTATTTTCATGTTTGCATTTTAAAATGGAGTAAACATTATCTGCACGTGTAAAAACATCTGAAACAATAAAAATTCAGGTGTTTTGTATAATAATGTTCATAATATACTACGTTGACATTATCATTTGCATTTAAAGATCGAATATCAGGCTATATCCTTATACGCGTAAGGTAGGTAGGATTCCATAGCCGTGGTGGCAAAAATGGGCAAAGTACTATTACTTCAGTTACTCGCGTGGTTAGCCGCAATTCCATATTATGCCAGCCGCAAAAGCGCTGGACAATCCCTTTCCGGGCGGGTGGATGCTCGAGCTGCTGTGCGTATTCTGGAGGAGGCAAAACCATGCTCAATTGTTCTTCTGCTGCTTGGAAAAACAACTCAGGCTGACATTCTAGCCGGGCACACCACGGGCAACTTACATAACAATCAGATCTAATAAGGATATTGTACACTACCATTCCATATCATAAATTGCTTCTCTCCATTTTCAGGTTGTATAAAAGTGATGGCTTTGAGCGATAAGGCCGCCTATTGTTCAGTATATAATGTCAACAGTATATTTATTAATTGGGTGTATTTTTAATGTTATTATTTTATGAACAAGGCACCCACGTGACGGTAAGCGGTCATGCCTGTCCGTTGCAGATGCAGTGTTACCATCCTCATTCTGTTTGACACTACACTGCGCTTCTCCTTCCGAGATGTTAGTTCTTATACGTGCGTATGACATAGTTTTCGCAAACTACTGCTTCAAGGCAGAATAACTGACAGTGCAGTGATGGTACCCACCAGGGCGGACTCTTTTTGAAGAGACTTACCACCTGACAAAATGTGTTCAAATATGAGTTAATCTGTCTATCTACTTATATGTAACTAAGCACAAGACGAATTTGTAGGGGTTCCTGCTTATTTTGGGGAACTCCACTGTCCATGTCATGTCTTTAACCAGTTGTTTCTAAAAACTGGAACGTAAAATTGTGAATAAATACAGTTTGTAGCTGATACCAAACTAATTAGAACCCAGTTAAGCGACAGATTATAAATATTTCTGCTCTCTTTGCTTACTTCATTACACCTTTTTGTAGCTTCGTCGTTGATAGTCGTATTTATATTGTTTTATTTTATCAATAATTTATTGTATCTACTACGTCATGTGCCAAAGTGATGAATAATTCAACTATGTCGTGGTATGTTGTTAATTAGGTATACGTGATCTTGTTTTTCAGTGGGTTTATTCAACCTAATGATAAGCTTATTAGTAACAGTGCAAGTTTAATGAGTTGTAGATGTGTCGCTAAAAATGACTGCTGTATTTCCCTTGGATTTGCGTTATATCAGAAATTTCATATTGGGAAGCCAAAAATAAAACACTCATATTGATACGGACCTTAAAATATTTCTTACATATGATCAAACAATAAAATCTTATAGATCTACTCGTAGTGCATAATAATTAAAAACCAAACCGTTACCACGGTTCTTCATTATTAAGGTAAATAAAATAATTTTATGTCTGATCAACATCTTCGACCACATCATAATTTACCATCAGGTGAGATAGTGGCCAAAAGCTAACCTATCAAGCATAAAAAAGAAAGCATCTCGAATACTGCAGTAACGAGGGAGCGGAAACGTGCCCACCAAGCACCATATGAGTAAGACTGCAGGGAAAAAGATTTGAAAAAAGTAAATTTTGGATGGAGATACAAGTGGGTGTTGCATGTGTCTCACCACCGAGTACAAAACTGTCGAAACCTGTTAATCTACTACTATTTTTCCTACCGATTGATTTAATAGGCCAGTATCAATAGTCCGGTAATTTAGTCCGATGTTTGCACTAATTTTACTATTTGGTCTCAGTAATCCGGTGTTATACACGATCGGACTACTGAGCTTCTTAGTCCGATGTTTATAATGAAAAGAAAGACGAAAAGTCCGATTATCGAACTAAAAAGATAATCGGACTTTTCGTCTCAGTAGTCCGATGTAACATATAATAGAACTGCTGAGCCATAAGGCTCCGATGTTACGTATAAACGTAACATCGGACAACTGAGACGAAAAGTTCGATTATCGATCTAAAAATATTATTAGCATCGCATTAAAAAGCTCAGTAGTCCAAATGTTTGTAATGTTAGTCCGATTATCGGACTAATGATACTAGGCCCATAATGAGCTTCTGTCGTAAATACATTTGTTTTTCGATTCCATTTCATTTTATTTCAAGATACATAGATTTTATATTTCAAGTTTTTCAACTCCCGTATATATACAATTCGGATTATACAATTCACACAATGCATCTAGTTGTGGAAATCGCTTGGACCTTCTCTTATTGAAATAATAGTAATATTTCTAGGCGTTTGTGCTACTTGCAGATCTGCAATATGAATAATCAATATCGATCGTTTTATATTTTAATTTGTTGTTATAACAACGCCAGTCCCCCTCCCCCGATAAATACATCTCTACATGTATTTATCGCCCAGTAGGTGTCACTTTAAACAATAACAACGTCACAGAGACCCCGCTGAGACCAATATACAAATATTTTGTAATGAGTTTAATTTACGATATGAAGATCCCCGTGGGGTGCTGGGTTAGAATGGCGACTAAGAGAAAAATACCAGAAGGTGGAAAGCGGCGCCTTCTGAAGAACTGACAACTTTTACTGCTATATCAAAGACGCCTGCCAAGCGTGGGGATTATGGCAAATTCCCCAATGGGTGAGACCTCGTTCAACGGTGGAAATCACGGCAAATTGATGATGATACTGAGTAAAGTAAAACCTTTTTATTTCAGCTATGTCAATACGAGTTGTTCATCACCATCGACTGGTACAGCTCCACAGATCTTCTCATCAGCGTTGCAGCTTTTTGCAGCAGCACAATGTCTGATTAACAACGAGCGTGTTCCTGATTCTAAAACTTGCAGTAAGTTTGCAGAAATTGATTAAAAATAACATAATATTGTTTACGTAAGTTTATTCTAGATCACCCCATCACCCCGTGGAGTGCCGGGATAGAATTGCCCCCCCAAATCTTACCGTGGGTGTCGTAAAAGGCGACTAAAGGAAAAATACTAAAAGGTGGGCAGCAGCGTTTTCTAAAGAACTGCCATCTTACACTGCGATCCCCAATCCGCCTGCCAAGTGTGGAATTATATCGCAAATACCCCCTTAATACGAGAAGCTGTGTTCAACAGTGAACGACCTGGCTGATACAGTACAGAACTGTATAATACAGATAAGCTATAAGGGGCTAGCAAAGGCATCTTAACCCCCAAGGCCAATTTTTATCTACATTGGTAACGAAAATGACTAAACCACAAACACCGATAACTATCTGATCCGAAGATCAAATCTAGAAACTCAAGATTCCAAAGCAATTCTCCTTAGCGTGACCAAAAGAGAAAACAAAAATAAAACTCCAACTACCTACTCTGAAAAGTATGCACTTGTTGAAGTCGATAATATACAGATTCAAAGCATTCTGAATGAACATTTTCATAGTCCGACTTAATAATAACAAATATTTCAAAAATATTTTATGAAAACATCAAATTAATATCTTAATAAAACACTTAAAAAATACAAAAATATATCTAGTGACAACTCCGCCTAATTTTCCTGTTAAGCCAACGTGACGTCACAAACGCCACGCAGCCAAACCAGAAGCATTTTCGACGCGTTTCGATTCTACACGAAGCATCCTCAGGAGGTCTTGACTCTACGAGCGCACGATCGAGAACTTCCGGTTTAGCTGCGTGGCGTTTGTGACGTCACGTCGGCTTAACAGGAAATATAGGCGAAATTGTCACTAGATATATTTTTGTATTTTTTAAGTGTTTTATTAAAATATTAATTTGGTGTTTCCATAAAATATATTAAGAATATTTGTTATTATTAAATATAGATTTGCGCAAAGTAGCGCCTGAATCTATTTATTATATTCCGACTTCCAAAAGTCATTCCTTACTATTCAATCCTGGAAGTCAGTTATTTTTATATTATTTTTTACTCATTTCGTTAATGCGTAGGTGCTGCATACAAGATGGATTGTCACATTGTATTGGCCACCTTGGACAAGCGCTGCATTTACCATTCCATTTAGGGAAAGGTTTATTCGGAAATACCTTTTTCAGTTAAAAATGTACGTTTGCCTGCATTTTCAAAAGTAGATCATATTATTGAGATCCAAAACAATGTTCTAAAAATGACTCTCAAATTATACTTTGGTAAAAATGTACCTCCCCAAAGTGGCTGCTTTTGACTTAGTATCTAAATAATGATTCTCAAGTTATGTTATGGCCCCATTTAATAGAGAGCAATTCTATTGTCATCCACCGTGTATAACCCTGCGATCGGAACTGAATCTTTTTTCTATAAAACCCTAAGATTTTGGGATTGCAGCACAGCGACAATGTAACAGGCAGCGAGATTTTTGGACTGAAACGAATATGCTAAGAGACGTGTGACAACGGACGACATACGAGTATTAATTTACACTTCAGAAATTATGTCATGCGAGTGTGCTAACAAAACCCTGCACACGGTGTTCCACGAACATAGAAACCTATAAAAAGCGTTCGTACTTTACCCGGGGAGAATATTTACTTATACGAAAGATAAGAGTAGTGACACGGTGTACAACAAAATGTAAGCAACAGAAAATACGAAACGCTGACCCCACTTTCTGTTGGATGTTCCTGAAAGAAGAATAGTAGCTACCTCACCATACCAAAAAATGTGACCAACAACAATTCAGTATTTGCGGAAACCAAAGGATGCAAATAGTTATTACCCCTTGACTGTGGCGTATGATGGTTGACGCAATCAAGTCTGCACTTTGGCATTTGACACTTTTGAATTCAATGCATTGCAAGAGATATGGATACACATTTTTACAGTCCAAAACAACATCTAATAAGAATTAAAAAACATATTAATAATGTGGTCACAAATTTACTTGAGGCAGGAGTTAGTCCCAAATAGGTATTGGCTGACAGTAAAATAATGGTAGCTAAGTATGGTTTCGTCGTTATAGACATATTGAATGAAATACTATTTATTGTTTGCAGATTGTGAAAAATTCGACATTATAATAGTGGGCGCTGGCACTGCTGGTTGTGTTGTAGCAAACAGATTGAGTGAAATTAACAAGTGGAAAGTCTTGATTATTGAAGCAGGCGATGAGGCACCTGAAGAGAGCGCTGTAAGTTTAACCACTAGGGTATTTTAAATATGTGTGTATATTACTTTAGTAAACGTTACATTATTTTAAAACAATATTTGTAATATTTGTGTATTGTAGATTCCAGGACTTGATAAAAGTATGTTTGGCACCAAGTATGATTGGAGTTACTTGACCACTGATGATGGCAGAATAAATCAGGCAAATAAAAATGGTTCAATAAGTTGGCCGAGAGGCAAAATGGTTGGAGGTTGTAGTAATCTAAATGCAATGTTTTACATCAAAGGAAGAAGAAATGATTACCAAAAATGGTATGAAGGTGGTAATAAAGACTGGCACCCTAATGTTGTAGAATCATACTTTAAAAAAGCAGAAAGTTATCAGTATCAAGAACTTTTAAAAAATAATGATGTTAGAGCTGAATATGGACATAATGGTCCATTAACTATCACCAGATTTAACTTGACATATAGGGATACGACTGAAAAAGTTATAGACTCATGGAACAAAATTGGCTTTACCCGAGTAGTTGACGTCAACTCAGCGGACGGGTTTAGATCAGGCATAGTTTCAGTTACAGCAGCCAACGGAGTAAGACAAAGCCATGATTTGGCATATTTAAAACCAATTCAAAAACGACCTAATTTAAAAATTATTAAAAATGCTTTAGTTACTAAAATTTTAATTGATAAATTCCGAAAAGCATATGGTGTTGAAGTCAGCATTGAAAATAAAAAGATACGGTTCTATGCCCATTTAGAAATAATCCTTAGTGCAGGATGTGTTAACTCACCTCAGTTACTGATGCTCTCTGGTATAGGTCCAAAAAACCATTTGGAATCCAAAAATGTAAGATGTAAGGTAAACTTGCAAAATGTAGGAAAAAATCTTCAAGACCATTTCACCATACCAGTAACAATATACGGCGATGGTCCGGATGGACCTGATGATCTATCTCAATCTTTTGGTGCTATTCAGTATCTTTACAATCACACGGGGTATCTAGCTCAAACAAGTCTTACGGATATAGTAGCATTTTATTCTTCTTCTCCTAATTTCACGTATCCCGAATACCAAAATCATTTAAAAATATTTTGGAAAAATACGTCAAACGTACGCAATGTTTTTTCCAATCAATTTCGCTTCAAAGACCCAATACCAGACTCGATTGTTAAACTTAATAAAAATCACACTCTTTTTTTCTTTCTATTTAATCTTTTACATCCGAAGTCTCGTGGAAACATTTATTTGCGTACAAATAATCCACTAGATCACCCACATATATATCCTAACTACTTTTTGAATAGTGAAGATTTAAATTCTTCTGTAGTGGGAATCAAAATGCTAACAAAAATTATTCATACCATGTATTTCAGATCGATTAATGCTTTCCTAGGAAGGATAAGGTGGCCAGCTTGTGACGATTTGGAGCTTGACAGTCACGAGTATTGGGAGTGTATCTGTATTAATATGGTACTAACAGTATACCATCCAGTTGGTACGTGTAAAATGGGTCCTGACCCAAGCACATCTGTGGTAGATAGCCACCTTAGAGTGCATGGAGTACAAAATCTTAGAGTAATAGATGCTAGTATAATGCCAATTATAACCAGCGGTAATACCAATGGACCGACGGGTATGATTGGAGAATGAGGGGCTGATTTGATAAAGCAAGATCATAAAGAAATTGTGAATACTAACTTATGAATTAAATTTTCGGGCAATAATATTATTTATAAGAATTGGGCGGCTTTTATTTCCTCAACAAAACGTTGTATAATTAATATGCTAAGGACAAATTTTGTAGGTACATAATGTAAGTGTAGGATATTATTTTTCACTAGATATATTTTTTACTTATAATTGAAGAATAAACAGAACCAAATGTGTGTTTTTACTTCTAAGGACAAAATTTTATGAATTAAAACTAGCACAAAAAACATTATTGATGACTAGAAATAATATTTAATTTGTTTGATGTACTTGATAAAATATTAAATACTTTTAATGGTTCTTATCTTTTTTTGTATCGTTGATTACTAATAATTTATGATCGAAGCGGCAATAGCTATGAGCTACCGTGCCGCAGGTGCATGGTTCGATCCTCACCGCCGGCTTGAACTTCACCTCATTTTGGAAGGGCATTTTGCATTAAGAATTTGATAAAAAAAAACATTTTGTTTAAGAAATCCTACTAAACAGTTTGTGATTACTTATACGACAATAATTCTTGAATTCCTCTTCTGCCAAGGTATTGCCTGTCATCAACGTAGTTTAAGCAAATCTTGTAATAATTTCTATTATAGTTTGTAACACATTACTAAAAGACGTTTAAAAAAATCGCCCCGTGTTTTTTGTCTGTGCTTCTCGCAGTGGTTCATTAAATTTTATTTTCTAAACTTGGAAGTACAGTGTTGAATATTTCAGTATGTAACTGTGTAATTGACCTTAATAAGAGCGTTGTAGAGGCCTAAATTGAATAAATTATTTTGACATTTGAATTTTTTCGTTTGTCAGCCGTGCTAGCTATCACTCTCAAGTACAAAGTGGGTCGCCAATCATTGAACAGTGCGCTCCGGCAGCAGTCTCTCTAGCTATAGACACGTGAGACTTAACAACTGTATGTCAAGGATGACAGGCGCTTTATCATATGTGAAGCAATGCATATTTTTTAGGAAGATGATATCGCTTAAAACATAAACGTCTTCAATTTTATTACACAACGGAATTTTTTAAAATTCTAACACTAGAAAAAAAGATAAATTAATAACTAGTTTACAGTATTTATTTTAATTTAAGATTGTAAATAATTCTCACGCAAACAAAATTTACAACATATTTTATTACTATTTGACTACTTCTATTACTTCTGTCTACTGAGTGAAGACAGCAACGGAGCTCTGGCAGTTGCTCAAAGAATCTTTAACGTATCAGACGCAAAAACTATTAGAAGACATTCAGGCGTTGGGATTTTCAGTTGCCACGTTATGTAAATAAACTATAAACATTAGTACGGCAAGAAAAAAATTGTTGAGTGCCCAAAAAGTAAGCATTTTATGTAATTTTTGACTACACTTACTAATAGACGATGTTTTATGTAATATTGTAACGTCGATAAATTATGATTATAAAATATTCCTATATAATAAATTATAATATGTCCTCGGCATTTCGTGTCAATGGCAGAAATGATATCATTTGATATATATAATATATCCCAAAATTCATATTGCTGAAAATTTTAGGATAAAACCCATAAAATGTTACATCAAAACATTTTGTATTTTTTAGGTAAAGATGTGGTCGAATATTGTGTATAGCTTAGCCATATAGAAACTGGCAATTTTTACCGACTTCAAAAAAGGGAGGAAGTACTCAAATCGTCTGTTTTTTTACCTAGTTACTTTAGCTGTGTGAACCGCTTGTAATGATTCTTTTTTTATTTGAAAGCAGATGCTTGTCTTGTAGTCTCATTTAAATTTCATCAAAATCGGCCAAGCTGTTTTTGAGTTACACTTCCATAACTGAAAAGTATTTTGCTATCTTGATGATATAGTCAATGACAGTAAATGACAATCGATCCTGTAAGTAGCAAGGGTTACTAAAAAGGGTAAAACATTTGTTTTACCAAAAGTGGAACCGCCTTCCACTACCGGCTTCGACAAGTTATTTCACACATTTGAGTGTTGTAGTCGGTTAAAGTTTTTGGTAAAAAAAAATGTTTGTACAGCACAATTATTAGGCTTTTGGTGACATATTTCTGATTCGATAGAAGAAGTGATTACCACCACTCAAATATTACATCCTGCCCGCCAGGCTTGCTACCACCCTCAAGTAGAAAACTTGTCGCCAAGCACAAAACGGTGTCTTCTGGCAGTTAGTTTTGAAAGCCAGTAATTTTAGCCTGAACAACATCCTTGACCACATCATCACTTACCATCAGGTAAGTAAATCTTGTCTGTCAGCTATAAACAAAATATATGTTTGTATTTACAGTTTGGTTACGTAGCTATAAATGTATTATAGTTAAATAAATTAGTCAAAAGTGCAATTTTCCTATTCTTTTATAACATAATTTTGGTAGATTAGGTGGAAGCATAGAAGTTATAATCTAAAATTATCAAAATGTAAATTTGTGTAGTGTCAAAGTTGTTATGTTCTGCAATTCATTAATTTTGGCGTATACATGTGGATATACATCGGGAACGATTAATTTTTCGGTCATTTATGAGCTAAGACTAGAGATAACAGCTTTGTGGGCGTGTGGCGTTGTGTTTGAATAAATTATGTTATTTCTAAATTTCTATATTCTTGTTATGAAAATTTATTTTACGTCAGTACCTAGTTATAATCTGCTACTCATTCTCTTTTAATGGTAGTGTCAAGTCTAAAATAAAAAGGTAAGGAGTAAATTTTTAAATACACCATACTAATCTAGTTTCTAACTAGTTTTTTACTAGGTAAATTACTTTTTGCATCTTAATTACTTTTAGCATACAAATACATTCACTTTCACTTAGCGTATACAGAATATAAGGAATGGTTCCTTAGTTCCTAAAACTTCATTCTGCGTTCTCTACTTCAGCTTGCGTGGAAATAAAATGAAAAGGTAAATTAAATTCACTACTTTTTTTATCAATGATGTTGTAATGTACTTGTTTGTCACACAATACTTACCAATGCGATAACTGTAATGTGAGAAACATGAATATCAATCTATAACCGAGCAGTTTTAATATTAATGCTCAGTTTGTAGAACTTTACAAAAAATTCAAATATATAAATTTTTTTTGCAGTTGCGCGTAAAAATACTGTATGTGCTGACTTATTTTTCTTCTTCTTCGTGACTAAATAAAAACCAATGAATTACCTTCTCAAGCATAAGAATAGCTGGAGTGAGTTTGCTACGTAACATGCGATACTGATTTATCTAGTTATTACAGTTTGTGATCGCTGCTTGTGTATAGTCATTGGTAAACCGGGCCTACCCCCGACATGAGAGGACGTGTTACTGTCGCTCTGTATTTTTAAATTAAATCATACAATATGTCGCAAGTTAAACTGGAAAAAGTGGTTCTTGATATGCAGAAGACTTTGTTGTACGCTGTGGAGAAAGTGGAATCTTTGGATTCAATTGTGCGGGAGCAAAATAGTGTGATAAAATCTCAATCAGAATTGATTTCACAGTTGATTTCTCAACTTAATATAGCGGACTTCAAATTGCCGTCACCTACCCTACATGTTCCTGATATTTCTATACCGACTGTGGCCGAAAAACCACGACCGCCTCGAGCAGCCAGAGTCCGGGCCACTTCGGTAATCTCCGGAGAAGGTCGTAAGAAGCGAGTAGCGTCTCCTCTTTCTGTACAGTTGACTAACACCAACTGTGCAAGCGAGACAGCGGTTTCAACAACACCGAAACCGATACCTGCTGTCACCCTTACGCCAGACGAAGCAAGTGTCATTGATGTAAATCAATCAGCTGCCGTGGTAAACAATGACTGGACTGAAGTTAAACGCAAAAAACTACGGGCTCCCATTAATGTGGTAAAAGGTATTGCTGAACCAGGAAAAACGACTCTGGAAGCATCCGAACGTTGGAACTACTACCATTTGTATTATGTTAAGTTGGGCACGACTGACGTAATGATAACGAAACATTTAACTGAAACCTGTAAGATAAAAGAATGCACTGTTGAAATTTTGAAATCGAAGGGTAACTATTCATCTTTTAAAATTGGTGTTCCTGCCAAATTATCAGAGCCATTGTTAGCCGTTGATAACTGGGCTAAAGATATATGCATTAAGCCGTGGCGTCATACTTTTCGTAGCGTCACAAAATAAAGCACGTAATCGACACAAAACTTTGGTACTTCGGTATCAAAACGTCCGCGGCTTACGTACTAAAACGGACGAATTCAAAATGTCATTAATCACGTGTAAGTCTGATATAATTGCTGTAACAGAAACATTTTTGAATGGTTCCGTATACGATGCTGAGCTATTCCCACCTGGTTACACCGTGCTGCGAAAAGACAGATGTGCTGAAGCTGGCTGGGGAGGGGTCCTGCTCGCAGTATTGAATCACTTTACTGTCAAACAAGACACCACCATCGATGGACTCACTAACGATCACGAGTTAATTGTGTCATTAATCTCTCTAAAAACTACTAGAATTCTTTTCTGTGTTGTTTACATTCCACCCCGCTACAGTACTGATCAATACCTTAGTATACTCAATGTCTTAGAAAATGCAATTTGTAAATATCCCACCTTAGACACTATAATTGTAGGTGATTTTAACTTAAATTCTTACACTACTACTGTATTAAATCACTTCAATATGTTTTTAGATTTTTGTAAGCTAAAACAACATAATTATGTACGTAACGTTCATGGAGGCATTTTAGATCTGGTGTTGAGCAACTTGTCTGAGGAGCACTTAAATATGTTTGTTGACGCTACTCCTTTTGTAAAAATCGACGCATACCATCCAGCGCTGGAGGTCACGGTCAAACTAACGTGCGGTGGGATACACAGCCACGGCAACCCGTCCTTATCGCAGATGCCCCACTCTCAGGTACTTGATAATGAATGTCGTGACGACTGGTACTTTCGTAGGGCAGACTTTAACGCTCTTTACTTAACTATAGCCAACATAAACTGGGACTGTATTCTAACTATTAATGACGTCAACTCAGCAGTTAGCTTTTTTTACTCGGAACTTTATAAATGTTTGGATGCTTGGGTACCTCGTAAACGACGTTCAAATTATATTCCAAAGTATTGTTACCCTCAATGGTTCACATGGGATATAATACATAATATTAGGAATAAATACTTTCATCTAAAGCGCTTTAAAAAAGAACGAAAGGAATTTAACTTAGAAATGTTTAAATATTACAGAAGTCTTGTAAAACAGCTGATAAGAGATGCACACTTTTCCTATAATACACGTATTGAAACGAATCTAACTAAAAATCCTAAGGAGTTTTGGCAGTATGTAAGGCAGCGACGCAGCGACCGACAGGTGTGTAATGAGTTTGTGTATGACGGCATGGCTGTAACTGGTCAAGAAGCAGCAGATAGTTTCGCTAAATACTTTAGTTCAGTCTTCCTCGATCAAATACCGAAACTCAATGTAGAAGAGGCACAACTATGCGATATAGGCTCGTCAGCGCCGTGTCACGTGTCAATTAGTGAAATATCTAAACGAGAATTACTCCATGCAATAATAATAATAATAATAATAATAATAATTTCATTTATTTCGACCAGTGATAGTCATATTGATACAAATTAAAATAAGACAGTAGGTATTCAAATGTAATAAACAAATATGAGAGTCTCAATCATAAAAATAATAATATACGCGAAATAATATCAATAATAATTTACATTTAATAATAATTAATATTTAATAATAATTTACATTTAATAATAATTTACATTTAATAATAATTTACATTTAATAATAATTTACATTTAATAATAATTTACATTTAATAATAATTTCCATTTAATAATAATTTCCATTTAATAATAATAAAATCATATGCTTCAAAACATGTCAAACAAATGATTGAGATTCTGCCATTTGTTTATTAGTCAGTCTATGAACCATACAGCAGTGGTTGATGTACTGACAGTCAAATCTATTAGCAAATGTGCTTAGAATGTTGCTGCGACTGGCCCGGACCCTGCGCACCAGAGATGTGCACCGTTTCCGCATGGTGGTGTAGAAACAATCAACACCCGACTCGGCGAACATCCCCGATGCGCTGCAGTGTCGGGGCAGCCCCATCAACACCCTAAACGCATTATTGTACTGTACACGAAGTGCGTTGTACTGTTTTTTCGTATATGCCACCCACAGGCTGCTCATGTAGAAGGACGTACAAAACGATCGAAATAAAGTAATTTTAACGTCTCTCGAACAACGCGTGAACCTGCGGGCTATCATGTTGGCCTTCACAGACAGCGCCCTTCGTTCCCTCTCTAAGTCTGCATCGTCTCTCAGGTCAGAGGTTAGCAAATGCCCGAGATACTTAAATTGTATGACCCTTTTCAGTTCAGTACCGCTTAACTTAATGGCTGGTATGGTATCTGGACATTTCCCTTGTGCCCGAAAAACCATGCACTCACTTTTTTTTGTATTATAGAGCAACCCGTGACCCTCAGCATATCTTTCACATATTGCCAAGAGTTTGGATAACCCACAGACTGACGCACTCAGCAGCACCATGTCGTCCGCGTAGCTAATATTATTGAGACAAACTTCATCAATATGGCATCCGACACGTGTACTGCTGAGCTCTTCTATTAATGCATTCACGTACAAGTTAAAGAGTTTAGGGGAGGTGAGCCCCCCTTGCCTCACCCCGCACTTCAACCTATACGGATCCGACAGCGCACTTGACCACCGAACAACGTTGACCTGATTCAAATACCAGTATTTGAAGATGTTTATCAATTCTTTAGGCATAGATAACTTGTTTAGTTTTTGCCACAAGATGTCGTAGCAAACCAAGTCAAACGCCCTCGAGAGGTCAAGGAAACACGCATAAATCGGCGTGCTTCGATCGGTGTAGTACTTGACAGTTTGCTTTAGGCACAAAACAGCTGTTTCTGTAGAGAGACCGGGTTTGAAACCAAATTGGTTATCATGAACATTTAAGTACTTGTCAAGCTGAGTGTTAAGCAAACTGTCAAGCACTTTTGCGACTACAGTTGCTAGCGAAATCGGTCTGTAGTTATTATGGTCGCTTATGTCACCGGTTTTGCTCTTTACAATTGGCACAACCACAGTCCTCATCATATCTGATGGTAAATACGAGTGCCCCATACAAAACGTGAAGAACATAGCAAGTACTCTAGGCAGGTGGATGCCGGCATACTTGAGGTGCTCAATGCTTAAGTTATCGTGGCCAGGAGACTTCCCTCTTGACATCGATGTTATAACTTTTCTGACGTCATTTGCCATGAACTTGGTATTCATCTCCTGCCCACGAGGCCTCTCCACATTGACACACTGCGGCAACCCCAAGGTCGATTTTATATTAAAGTGGTCTTTAAACATATCAGCTATACACTTAGTGTCATTCATTCCATTGACGCTCACAGGCAAACCTGGTTTACTTGTTAACTTATTTGTGCTTTTCCAAAAGCCGCGAAAATCATGTTTTGAATGCTGAGATGCAATTATGTCCATCTTTATCTGTTCGCCATTATTCTGGCACCACTTTAAACGAGATTTAAAGATTCTGCGACTCTCACGCATCTCATCCCAAGCATGACCCACTTTAGGTTTACCAGATTGAACCCACTATTTAAACTTACACCTGGCCATCCTGTGAACGTCACTAACATGTTTATTCCATCCGAGTATAGGCTTTTTCTTTTTCGGCTTGCTAACGGTATAACTCTCAGACGCTGCCCTACTCAGTGCATGAACAACATCTTGGTACATCTTATCAATTATGCGTCTATGATCCAAATTGTTACAAAATTTATCACTACATGAACTTAACTCTATCGGAAACTCTATTTGCTTTAGTTGATCATGACATAACCTACTATACAAGTCAATTTGTTCAGTTTGTCGGTCACCCCATCGTACTTTATCATCACACATTGCGTTAGAGTTACTCGAAAATATTTTTGGCCTAATTATATCTAAATTACATTGAATTACTAGGGGTAGATGGTCAGACCACACTGGGCCGTACTCAATATGCGCGTTCATTACAGTTTGAGAAGCAGCTTTAGTAACCACACAGTGGTCTAACCATCTTGAAGACCCATTTGTGTCACTTATAAAACTGTATGTATCTGACACTAAACCTAACTTAACTATATCTGCGCATACCCATTCTAAGTCGTTACAAAAGTTCATGAGTTCATTGTAAAACTGCTCACCTGGGCAATAAAACGACTTCGAGTTGGTTCTTCTGCAGGCCCTGATGGTATACCTCCATACATTGTGAAAGACTGCATTTCAGTTTTAATTATTCCTCTTTTGCATATTTTTAATATTTCTATAGACAAATCTACCTATCCTAATTTATGGAAAAATAGTCGCGTTACTCCAATCTCCAAAGATGGTAATAAACTTGAGGTACGTAACTATAGGCCTATAGCAGTTTTGTCAGTTTTCGGAAAATTGTTTGAAACCATTATCAACGATCGTATCATCAAACAAATTGGAAGGCATCTAGACGATAGTCAACATGGCTTTAGGTCAGGGCGGTCGACTGTAACCAACCACGTCAACTTCGTTAATTACGTCACTGCAAAGATGGATGCCGGTTTACAGGTGGATTCAGCCTATTTTGATATGAAAAAGGCATTTGATCGAGTGAATAATGATATTCTTCTACAAAAATGTGCTGGCATAGGATTTAGTCCAAAGCTGTTACACTTCATAGCGAGTTACCTACATAATAGGTCACAATATGTACAAATACTAGGCTATAAAACTATGAACTACTATACTAGATCGGGTGTAAGTCAAGGCTCAAATCTCGGACCAACCCTATTTTTAATCATGGTTAATGATCTCCCGCAAAGTGTCTGTAATGCTAACTGTCTTCTTTTTGCTGATGATCTGAAGATATACACATCCGTCGCAGACATAAAAGACTGTGAAACGTTGCAGGTTGATATTAATAAAGTGGCTCAATGGTGTGATAAAAATCAACTCCATTTTAACTATACAAAATGTCAAGTATTTTCCATCTCTAGACTACACGAACCAATAAACTATAAATACCAACTCGCTGATACAACAATGGAACGCGTAGATAAGATTAAGGACCTGGGATTGACACTGGACACCCAAATCAACTTCAGAGATCATATTACTAACATCTGTAAGCAAGCTTACAAAATGTTAGGTTTTATTATGCGTGCTTCCTACAATTTTAAAAATATTAATGCTCCGCTTGCACTGTATACAGCATATGTGCGCAGTAGATTGGAGTACAACTCAATTGTATGGGATCCCTACGAAACTAAGTATTCTATCATGATTGAGAAGATACAGCGCAAATTTGCTAGGTATATCTACAAAAAAATGTACGGATACTACCCGTACATGTTTCCATCTCTTTTTGTAACTGGTATGGTCGGTCTATACACCCTAGAACTCAGACGTAAGATGCTTCTCGTCATGCATTATTATCAAGTGGCTCATAACAAAGTTGATAATCCGGTAGCGCTAGAGCAGCTGGGGCTGTTTGTTCCGCCGCACTTTGGTCGCGGTGCTAACACTGAGCACGGTCCGCGGCGCCTCCGCCAACTGTTTGCCACGCCAACTGATCTGCACACTGTTCGTGGTAAGAATGCACCCACACCTAGAGTAGTCACGTTGCTCAACGATATGTTAGCTCAACATCCAGAGATTGACATATTTTATGATACCTATTATATATTTCGACAGAATGTTATTAATTACCTCAGTAGTTTGTCTATGTAATGTGTTGGACTTCATGTCTGTGAATTACATGTGAGAATGAATAAATAAATAAATAAATAAATTGGAGAGACTGTGACTTTGTAACTTACCTCACAAGACACATCAGTCTTGCATCAAGAGGTGAAGAGGCAACAACTTCTATCTAAGGAGTGATAGCAGTTCATGGAGGAGTATACTATGAAGACGATATACGTGTTCCATTATATAAGGCTGACAAGCTACATTGATGATGAGGAATGACTAGGTAGGAACAAAATAAGATTGTGAAGAAGAGATTGTTCTACAAACCTCGCCGGTTTGGAATAGCTATAGGGATATCCATTCTAAATAAACCTCGCCTCCCCCCGGAAACCATTTCAGTATCTCCCAAGAATAAACAAGGAGTGTTCTATTCGATACCCACACGTATTCCCACGTTATGAGAGGTCTGGTCATTAAACCTGATTACAAAAATACAAATTTACGAGTGCAAAAATGATAGTCATGTGCGGGATTCGAACCTGCGTCATGCTTATAGCCAGGATATGCTCTGACCGACTGAGCTATCATGATAATTTAGGTAAATTTAAATTATACGGTGACAACTACGGTTACAGCACTAGGAATAAAGATACTTAAGTCTTGCCAGGCTTAAAAATAGCAAAAACCTATAAAATGTCCTTTATAGACCATTGTATGTGATTTAATAAAATCATTTACTTTTCTAGAAGTAGAATGAAAATAAAAGCTGCATATAAAAAAAAAATAACAAGTTAATTGAAGAACTTAAACGTATATAACTCAGGTTATATGGAAGACAAACGGCTTGTTACTCGTACTTCTACTTCTATTGAGTGGACACCATCATTCACTTACACTATGTAATGTCAAACACTTATTATATATTTTTTTATTAGACTTACGTTAGAATTTGTGTAAAAACGAAAAAAACTCGTTGCGGGCCGAGTTGGATCGCATCCGCATATTTTTCTGTGCGAGTCCTAAGAGGCAATGAAGGGAAAAATACAAGAATGTGAAGAAAACGATAGTATGATTGAAATGAAACCATGAGTAGATACTTTATCTTCGTTGTAACGAACTCTGGAAGCAAAACCTTGCGTTAAACAAGTACCTGAAGTAAGTATATATACGAGTATATATTTTCCTGTAATTCAACATATCTAATTGTACCTAATGTACTTAAGTTAGCAATTGATGTGATATCAGACGTATATAATTGAGTTTGAACATGTTTCTTTTCTGTAATTTTGCCTTGTAAAAATAAATAAAAATATAAAAAGACCACCTAATTCATTGAACGGAGACGTCATCATGTTTTGGAAAGTTGTTTAATAATTTGTATTAGTGTTATACAAATAATGGCAAATGGAACTGAGGATATAAGGGTTCCTTTTGCTTCACCGTTGTATTCACGGTTACTTTAGCCAAAGGCAGTTCATTAAGCGTGGCTATCACTGCTTTATCCAAATTTGGTATTAACTACTGTACTGTAATAAATTAATATCTGAATATTTTAGGAGCACATAACGCAATCAAAGATATGCAGCATTATATATTGAATTTTCTGTTTTAGTTACGCCAATACAAGCTGTTCTTCGTCATCTACTGGTGCAGCTCCACAAATTTTCTCATCAGCATTGCAGTTGTTTGCTACACTACAATGCCTGACCCGCAAAAACCCACTTCCAGACAGTAACGTCAACAGTAAGTCTATTACTGTACAAACTATGTAAATATATATATAATACCTAAATTCAGGTTATTGCATTCGGTTATATAATTTTTAAGAGTCAAATCTATTTCTGGTTCTGTTCCGTTTATCCGGAAAGAACGCCTACTTAACAACCGTCTCAAAAGGACGGGCGCAGTGGAATTTTTATATTTTTTTATGCCTGATAGTTTAGCCTTTGACCACTATCTCACCTGATGGTAAGTGAGGATATGGTCGAAGATGTTGTTCAGGCTAACCTAGAAGTACTGGCTCTCAAGGACAGCTGCCGGAACACACCGTTAAGTGCTTGGCGACAGATTTTCTACTTGAGGGTGGTAGCTAGCCAGGCGGGCATTCGCAAAATGCCCTACCACCATGCTATAACGATTGCCATCCTAAGACAACAACCGGGACCGACGGCTTAACGTTTCCTCCGAAGCACGGAAACGCTCAGTAGTAATGCCACTAGCGGTCACCCATCCAACTCATGACCGCGCGCGACGTTGCTTAACTTTGCTGATCGATTGACAACAGCTAAGTAAACTTCGCTACGAGCGGAATTCGTGACTCGTGATGAAATGCATCTGTTATAGGCAGAGGTTAGTGCGCTTAACATCAGGTAGGCCTCAAGCTTGTTCCTTCATAATAATAAAAAAAATGTTTTTTAACTATGAAAAATGTTTTTTTTCAGTACAAATCATATTCTCCTTTACAGATTGTAACGAATTTGACATAATAATAGTAGGTGCTGGAACGGCAGGTTGTGTAGTTGCAAACAGACTGAGTGAAATTAAATATTGGCAAGTACTACTTATTGAAGCAGGTGAGTATGCACCTATAGAATCTGATGTAAGTTAAATGGTTGTCTACCTATTAAACTTTGTTCACGTGATGGTAAAGAAAAGAGATCTTCTATTTATTGCTATGGTGTCCTTCATCAATTTATTTCTATGCCTTTATGTTGGCTCTTCTGTCCGTCAAAAATATTGACGCAAAGACAAACCGGCTGGTTTTTATAGGAGTTTTATATTTTTAAACAATTATGAAACCGATTTCACTTACGTTAGAACAGCCGAGTAGTTCGATCTCGACCGGTTTCGCGACCTTCAGAGTCGCTTCATCATGGAGTACGTACGCTCCCGACCGCGTCCGCGCAAGCACTGTTGTTTGGTTGCGCGGCGGCGGCGGCGGTGGCGGCGGAGCGGGCCGCGCGCGCTGCCGCTCGCCTCGCACGCTCCGTCGGCACCGTCGGCGGCGCCGGCACAGGTGCACTATCTTCATCGTCGTCACTGCTGTCACTTATAATCAAACTTCCCGTACACGCCGTACTAATTGTGTCTTGCGACAAGGTGTTTAATTGACTATACTGTGCGGTACTGTTCAGAACTGGTTTCCATGCTGGTGCCAACATCCATCCACGGTCGCGGTTGAAATTGGGATGACGGCCAATTTCTATAGCTTCCCGTACTTTCCGGGGTATGAGGAACTTCTCCCTTGCTAAGACGGTAGCCTTGTCAAACCTTAAAAAATGGCTCGCCTCTTGAGCGTGTTCTGCAACCGCGGATCTACTGATGTCCAAGTTCTTAACACTTTTTATGTGCTCAGTTAGTCTTGTTGCAATGTTACGTCGAGTTTCACCTATGTAACTTTTGCCGCAATCACAGGGGATCCTGTACACTCCTGGCACGTTTAATGGCTCCTTGTCCTTTGGCGTTCGCAACAACTGCCGTAATTGACCGGGTGGGCGATAAAATGTCCGTATGTTATACTTCCGCTGTAAAAGGGCCCCAATCTTATCGGTCACTCCCTTCACAAACGGCAAGTAAATCGGAACACGGTCAACTTTACTGGCTTTTTTGCGCTCTGTGCCATACGCCCAACGCGTACACTGCCGCCACTTGTATCCATTCTGCTCTAACACCTGCCTCACGTGACCCAACTCCGTGTTTATATACTGTGGATCACATAAACTATGTGCGCGGTTGATGAGAGCTTTAGCGACGTAACATTGCAACAAGACTAACTGAGCACATAAAAAGTGTTAAGAACTTGGACATCAGTAGATCCGCGGTTGCAGAACACGCTCAAGAGGCGAGCCATTTTTTAAGGTTTGACAAGGCTACCGTCTTAGCAAGGGAGAAGTTCCTCATACCCCGGAAAGTACGGGAAGCTATAGAAATTGGCCGTCATCCCAATTTCAACCGCGACCGTGGATGGATGTTGGCACCAGCATGGAAACCAGTTCTGAACAGTACCGCACAGTATAGTCAATTAAACACCTTGTCGCAAGACACAATTAGTACGGCGTGTACGGGAAGTTTGATTATAAGTGACAGCAGTGACGACGATGAAGATAGTGCACCTGTGCCGGCGCCGCCGACGGTGCCGACGGAGCGTGCGAGGCGAGCGGCAGCGCGCGCGGCCCGCTCCGCCGCCACCGCCGCCGCCGCCGCGCAACCAAACAACAGTGCTTGCGCGGACGCGGTCGGGAGCGTACGTACTCCATGATGAAGCGACTCTGAAGGTCGCGAAACCGGTCGAGATCGAACTACTCGGCTGTTCTAACGTAAGTGAAATCGGTTTCATAATTGTTTAAATATGTGTACTACTTACGAAAGTTTTAATCAAATTTTATATTTTTTTTGAGTAATCTTGCCAAAATCATTAAAAAGTGGTGAAACAATGATGGTGTTGAATGTGAAGGTAAAAACCATAACGAGGCCTCATTTATTCCATTAAAATGTGTACAAGCTCTAGACGCCGCTATAACAAGTTAGTCTAAAACGGTTTTGATTCAGAAATCTTACTACTTATTTTGTTGTTAATTAAACGACTAAAATGCTTGGACAATTTCACCTCTGCCACAATATTTGTTTATATTACGTAGGTGACAGGCGATAGTCACCTACGTAATATAAACAAATATTGTAATAGTTTTATTATATACTCTGTAACACATTGTTAAAAGACGTTTAAAGGAGTGCCCCAGAGTTTCTTGCTCGTTCTTCTTGCAGTGGCTCTACACATTTTTTTGCTGAACGTGGCAGTACAATATTGAATACTACAATATTATAATTTGTGATTGACTTTGGTTACCAGCATCAGTTTGTTAGGTTATTGTTTTTATACGTATATAATTACTAAATGTTTTGTTTTAGTTTTCTGATATGTAACTTATATTATTATAAGGGAAGGTATAATTACTGGTTTTTAATGAATAATCGTGAATACTACTAACCAATTTTAAAATACTTTTACATACTGAAAGTTACGATATCAACAGATGAATAGTAATTAATAAACGTATTTTTTTTGTTGAAAGTATATGTAAAATATAACACTGTATCGAAAACTACGGACGCCAACATTAAATAAATAACTTTGGATTAAAGTTAACAAAATGGAGTGTGATTAAAACAATGTCACGATACCAGATAAAACATCGGTGCTGAGAAAACATCGCGTTTATTATTCACTTTATTTTCTGATTAATTATACTTATGTGAAGTGTATTTGCGGAAGAATAAAAGTGTGTGCAGACTATTAGACGCTCTAAAAGAGCAAGAAATTAATATTTGATATTTTACAAAATTGCAACAAAAGGAAATTTTTTAATTACGACCATCAGTCCCTGTACCCGGAACATGACCTTTCCACTGATTACCGTAATGACTGACAACATTGAATCATAGGTCAAATTTATCCTTTCTGTCTTAAAATTTTAACCGACATAAGAGTCCAAAACCTAATTTTGTAAGATTATTTGCTTAGGAGTCGTTAATACAGAAATAACAATGTTAAAAATGTAATATTATATCAACAAGTTCAAAAAAAAAAGGTTTTCAAAATACACCTTCAAGCTGCTAATTAATAAATATTCTAAGAACATTTGAAACTTCATATATTTTTGCAGATTCCAGCACTAGAAATAAGAAATGATTACCAGGGATGGTATGAAGCTGGAAATGAAGACTGGCACCCAAACATTGTTAAACAATACTTTATGAAAGCAGAAAGTTATCAAAATCAAGAACTTTTAAAAAATGATCATGTCCGTGCTGAATATGGCCATGATGGTCCATTGATTATCAATAGGTCAAACTTAACTTACAAAAATCTGGCAGAAAAAGTTATTGACTCTTGGAATGAACTTGGTATCACAAGAGTAGTAGACATTAACGCAGCTGAAGGATTCGGTTCTAGTATTGCTTCAGTTACAGTAGCTAATGGAATAAGACAAAGTCACGACTTAGCTTACATAAAATGTCCAAAGACAAACTTAAAAATTATTAAAAATTCATTAGTTACAAAAGTATTAATAAAATCAAAAGTGGCATATGGTGTAGAAGTTATGCATAAAGGGAAGAAATTAATATTAAGAGCGCGATCAGAAGTAATATTAAGTGCCGGATCTATAAACTCACCTCTGTTACTGATGCTTTCTGGTATAGGTTCAAAAAATCACTTAGAATCTAAAAATATCAATTGTAAAGTAAACTTACCAATGGTTGGACATAATCTCCAAGACCATGTTTATATACCAGTAACATTATATGACAATGGTCCGTGTGGGCCTGATGATGAACTCTCTAAATCTTTCGGTGCTCTACAGTATCTTTACAACCATACAGGATATTTAGCACAAAGCAGTATAACGGATGTAATAGCATTTTATTCGTCTTCTAAAAATATTTCATATCCAGAATACCAAAATCATGTAAAAATTATTTGTAAAAATAATACATCTAGTGTTCGCATCACTTTTTCAGATCTATTTCGCTACAAACACTCCGTGCCAGATTCACTTGCTGAACTAAATCAAAATCACAATCTATTTTTCTTCGGTGTTATTCTTTTACATCCAGAATCAAAAGGAAATATTTCCTTAAGCACAAATAATCCAAAAGACCACCCTCATATATACCCAAATTATTTTCAAAATAATCAGGATCTAGATTCTGCCGTAGTAGGAATTAAAATTCTTGTGAAAATTCTGGATACTAAATATTTTAAAACCAACAATGGCTTTTTAGGACGAATATAAATGGCCAGCTTGTGATGGTTTTGAGCTTAACAGTGACAAATATTGGAAGTGTATTTGTATAAATATGGTTCTTAGTTTGTACCATCCAGTAGGTACGTGTAAGATGGGTCTTGATCCATATACATCGGTTGTAGATAGCCGCCTTAGAGTGCATGGAGTCAAAAATCTCAGAGTTATAGACGCAACTATAATGCCAAGCATAACCAGTGGTGACACAAATGGCCCAACGGGTATGATAGGAAAACGAGCGGCTGACTTGATAAAAGATGATCATAAGAAACTATAAGCACATTTAAAAATTCGAGACCACGTACTAACACAATGTCACTTATCAAGTATTCAGCACTTTAATGTAACACCAACTTTTTTGCGTTTTGTTCAAAGGTTCAATAGTCGCAAAGTTATTCACATTTTGTTGCTATTCTCATTAAAAATTTCGTGTTTTTCGGTTATGAACAATTCATTTTCAAAAGAAATCTATAGTTCCACGCCACACGCCGGCCGCAATCGCCGATCGTTTCCCGTTGGTTTGAGCGCGATCAGAGCAATCGTTTTTTAAATGTTAGTAAATCTTTGACATTTACAATAATTAATCGATTTAATAGTAGTAGAGATTCAGAATTGAGTTTAAGCTCGTGTATATTTTGATACTACAGGTTACTCTTTGAGGTATATACAACACGGTTGACAATATGTATGTTTTATTTAGAAATGCAGATTGGAGATTGTCTTTTTTCTTATATCATTGCGTAAATCCACATCAGTTTTGATAATATTGGGCGTATATCTAAAAAAAATCCAGGCGTGCGCTTGCATTAGTTCTCGTCGCAAATTCAGCTTGAAAACCAACTCCATCTGTAAAAGCAATTCAACCAAGCTTTAGTTTTGTTAAGTTCAAGCTCATGCGCTCTGCGAAAACGGACATTAAAATATTAGCTTTTACTATAGCCCTGGTTGCAGCTATACATGCTGCTGGCTTCGAGTGGGAGTGCGTTTTTTCGTTCACAAGGATGCGCGACCCAAATAACGGGGTCATAATGACAGACAACGTCCGGAGAAAACTGCGAAGCTTCGAAACCATGTCAGTTCAGCCGCATTTCACGGCTTTCTGAGATTCTTACGTCATGAAAGTACGTTTAACTTATTTAATAACATAACTGGTTTAAACAGCGTGTCTTACTTCATGATCAAATCACACTTTCAATCAAGGTTTTGATTAAACGAATAACATTCATTTTATTGCTTGTTGTAATAATTTATAAGATGTATTATTGTTTATACTATACATAAATTTTATCTCGGATATTCAAATTATTTCTAAATTTTCAACCGGTAATGTACATTATTAGTCATTACTATTGTTGTATTAATAATATGATAAGTATATTTTAAATTGAATAAAAATTGTCCGTCTGTATACTTATTCTTCAAAATTGACATTGAATAAAATGTATTATCAGCAAAACATTCCAATACAGCAATAGATTCAGGGTTATAATACCTTAATTCAAATTATATTTCAGATAAGATAATATAAAAAACATTTAATGGTGAATTTTCACAATAAAGTATAAGACAAACTCTTCTACTATGATCATAAAATACAGATCTATTTTACCTATACATTAGGCTGACATGAGGATACTATATCTCATGAATTACTTTACTCGTTACTTTTGAAAAGATGACGGCTGGAAATTAAATAGCGTGTAGTTAAATTTCATTAAATTTCTCTCATATTTTGTGAAAGCAAAACTCCGGAAGTAGGATGCAGCGCATAAAATGAGGGTAGTGGAATTTTTCCGGGGACACATTATCATAATGGTTGTACAGGTTAGACACGGGTATTGTTGTGGTTAACTAGTGAAACTTTAGGCATTATTTGCGTAAATTTCTGCTGAAATTCTAGTGTAAGTTTTACTAGTTAAATGTTATATTTACAATTATTAAATTTGTATGAAAATTATCATCAATTTTGTGTACAAACATGAAATAAACGGTTCGTTTTGCTGTCTCAATTAAAGTTGCCTATCACTATGTGGTACATGATACACTGTCACACAAAGATACTCTTGCCGAAAATATACTCAGATTATCAGTAACCAGAAACAGACCAGCTAACCATGAAGTCTTCTCATTAGCACTACATGTGATGGCAATAAACATACATATACCATACACATTTATGCTGTTATGGACAGATGTTCTCTTAAAAACACTTTTTTTTTTTTTTTTTATACCTGATAGGTTAGCCTTTGACCACTATCTCACCTGATGGTAAGTGATGATGTGGTCGAAGATGTTGTTCAGGCTGACCTAGAAGTGCTGGCTCTCAAGGATAGCTGCCGGAACACACCGTTAGGTGCTTGGCGACAGACTTTCTACTTGAGGGTGGTAGCTAGCCAGGCGGGCATTTGCAAAATGCCCTACCACCATGCTATAACGACTGCCATCCTAAGACGACAACCGGGACCGACGGCTTAACGTGCCCTCCGAAGCACGGAAACGCTCAGTAGTAATGTCACTAGCGGTCACCCATCCAACTCCTGACCGCGCGCGACGTTGCTTAACTTTGCTGATCGGTTGAGAACAGCTAAGTAAACTTCGCTACGAGCGCTTCAAAACACTATTAGTTTTACATTCTGGAATAATAAGTAAAGGACACGAATAGAAGGAAAATTCTTAGGGGGCAAATACGTTGCATTCCGTGTTTATTAATAAAGGAGATTTTTCATATTTTATTGTGACGGTACAAGTTCGAGGCCCACCTGATGCTAAGCGGACCTCTGCCTATAATAGATGCATTTCGTCTCAAGTCACGAATTGTACTGCGCCCGTCACCTTGACATAGTTATTAAGTCTTATGTGCCATTTTACTGTCTCAAGGACTGCTGCCGGAAGGTGCTTTTGCTTGAGGTGCGACAGATTTTCTGCTTGAGGGTGGTCGCTAGCCAGGCGGGTATTCGAAAAATGCCCTTCCACCATGCGGTGAAGCTCAAGCCCGTGAAGGGATTCGAACCATGGAACTGCTGCGCGGCAGTCCATAGCCGATGCCACTGAGTCATCACTGCTTCAAGGAGTAATAGCTGACCATCTTACAGAACTTGCACGTTCATATACTTTCTTGCGTAGAGAAAAAAGCTATCCATAATTTAAAAGACCTATATTGATACAGTAACTCAATTTATTCAGTTTGCTCTAGACAATATTTTCGGACAAAAGGTCATCGCGTTTTTCATTAGCCAATAATTCTTGTTTTCAATGAACTTAATGATCATTTCTATATTCATTTAATGGCCCTTTTGGCTATAACCATCAATAAAGTTGTTATCAGCTATAGACGAGGCATATTCAATTTCTTAATGACCACACGGATAATTTATATGCTTTGTATAAAATAATTACTCATAAGTTTATTCATTTACTATATATATGTTCAGTTTATGTGATTATGCGAGTGTTTCTTTGTAAGTCGATTTAATTTTTTTCACAGTTAAGTTTTCGGAGTTTAGAACTATGCCCGGTATTAGCGATAAGGTCACATTCTATTGCGTGGTACCAATACATGTCTGATGATACGTCAAATACTTCTGCAATCAGACAAAATAAAACTTAAGAAAGTTAAGATGGAACTCTGCAAACCGGGAAGTGAACCCGGTTAAAACTATGTTTCGCCGCGACGTAAACATTTACATACGTAGAACGAAACTATGACTTCGTGTGGAGCAAATCTATGTGAGAAATCAAAAATTAAGATTTATATTTACATTGCCAATGCCGAATTGTGTTAAGAAATGGTGTAGAAACATTCATCAAATGATAAAAATAATACGAAGTCTCATTTCACACGTACATAACTTGGTTGGTAACGTGCTAATGTCGCACCACAATTTCAGAAAACCAGACTCACTTTGCTGTACGCAGAGTTCCGTCTAATTTTATCATTTGGTCTGAGCACCTACCTACACTTTTGGAAATACAGACAATATGTGCTTTATGTTTTTATAACGTATGCAATCATAGAAATATGATTACTAAGGTACATAAACAAACTTAATATTTAGAAGTAGTAAGAAAGTATATGTAGTATATAAATGGTATAACCGCTTTGGCAGTACATAAACAACAGAGCGAAGGGCAATAAGGCAAGTTGGTAACATGAGTATTTTAACGTTTTTTTGATTTTATATTTCCCACAATAACTTTAGAAAGCCTGAGCAGATCATCATGAAGTTGTATAGGAATACTTAAAAGTATAAGTTTGTTGAAATGTGCATTATAGCATAGACTGCACCATATGAGTTCTCATTGAGGTTCATCAATCAAACTACGAGTATCAAGCAAGTGACGAGCAGGAACGTCAAAAGAAAGAGTTTACTTCAGAGCTAGCAATATATGATAAGTACGGCTAGTACATGAACAGTTTGAATAAGGTTGCCAGGGATAAGTAACTTCGGTTTGAGCGGTGTGATAGTTAATTTCAAAAACGAGAACTGCAAAATGTTAAATAAGACAATAATTGTCTTTTTTGTAAGATTTCAAGTGGTTTCGTTTAGTAGATTTCAAGATAATTTTCAAGTCAATAAGTTATGTCATAAAGATTCATGCGAGGATTTTTTGTAAAAAAAAACATACATTTTTACAAGAAATATATACAACAAAATTTGTTTAAGACGAACATAGCGGTAATGTTAAATTCATTAGTTCCATATAGACAGTAAAAAATTAACATAATAATAACATACATATATTATGTGAGATATTTGTTGTTTTTTTTTAATTCCACACTCCATGTGGCCGGTATTAGGCGATGTCGGTACGTGTTGCCAGTTTCAGTGTGTGCCAACAATAAACCCCTAACTAGCATATTCATAGTTCGCAGGCGCAAAATATTCTAATTGGTATCAAATAATTTGACCGTAAACTCTACTTTCCCTTTGTTTAATTCCACTTCAACAAAATTAACAATACGTCCAACATTTCCCATTACAATGAAAATATTGTTAGCACAGTACCCTGAATAAATTAGGGTAAAGGGTACAAACGTTGACCTCTCCGCTAGGGGTGGCGCGTATTCGTATAATCGCACAGATTAAATCCTATTCGAATATTCAACACGATAAACGACCGCCGTCCCAGAGGTGTATTTTTATTGTAATTCTCGTAATAAACGTGAAACTGGCGCAAAACACGCATAAAAATCATTTAAAACAAGGCATCCGTATTTGTACAACTTTATGGTTTTGTGTTTTGTTCCTTCTGTGGGTTAATCTTTGAGGTAAAATAAAGCTTGTACGGTATTACAATCGTGTGGCTTGTCGACTTGTAACCTTGCGGAATTGTAATGATTTTTATTTGAATGTTCCTTAATTTTAATTTCATATTACAGCTGGTAGACAAATTCATCACTTGAATACACCAACTTAAAAACTTTTTTTTATGCCTGAAAGGCTAGCCTTTGACCTCAAAGTGATTATGTAGTCAAAGATGTTGTTTAGGCTAACCTAGAATTACTGGCTCTCAAGCACAGCTCCCGGAACACACCTTTAGGTGTTTGGCGACAGATTTTCTATTTAAGGGTGGTAGCTAACCAGGCGGGCATTCCCAAAATCCTCTACCACCATGCTATAACGACTGCCATCCTAGACAACAACCGGGACCGATAGATTAACGTGCCCTCCGAAGCACGGAAGCGCTCAGTAGTAATGTTACCAGCGGTCACCCATCTAAGTCATGACTGCGGCGTTAACTTTGCAGATCGGTTAAGAATAACTTTGCAGATCCGTTAAGAATGGCAAAGCAAACTTCGCTACCAGCGCTTCAAAATACTTTAAATAAACTATAGAAAGCGAAAAAATAAGATTTTGAAATGCAGAAGTTTACCCGCCGGGCCGTTGAGACTTTAAATGTTTGTGTCAAACTTTACATTTCAAGTGAGCAAGTGCCATATTTTGTTTATAAAACAGTATTTTCAGGAGCATTAGGTGCCATATCAACGCAAACCCTTCTCTGAATGATTGGACGTAGAGACATGTAATTCAGGTGGTTTAGCTTTTAGAACCACGGGTGTCCCTGGTTTGACCCTTCCTAGTTTTCTGTGGTAAACGTGGCCAAAGCTGTGAGAACTAATTATATATAGCTGCCGGAACACACCGTTAGGTGCTTGGCGACAGGTTTTCTACTTGAGGGTGGTAGCTAGCCAGGCGGGCGTTAAATGCCCTACCACCATGCTATGACGATTGCCATCCTAAGACGACAACCGGGACCGACGGCTTAACGTGCCCTCCGAAGCACGGAAACGCTCAGTAGTAATGTAACTAGCGGTCACCCATCCAACTCATGACCGCGGGCGACGTTGCTTAACTTTGCTGATCGGTTGAGAACAGCTAAGTAAACTTCGCTACGAGCGCTTCAAAGTAATTTATGGATTTCAGTGTTCGGTTACGAAAGAGACAGATAAAATGTGACCGTGATGCGAATTTTAATATCGATGTGCGGTGCTATTTAAATAGACTAGAATATATGAGTAGTGAGTATGATAATGAATTTCAGCCTTTCCTTAAAGTCCAGCCACGCATCCTCGAGACCCCTAGTGTTGCGAATGTTCATTGTTCACTTACCAGCTCTTACTTGTTTCCCTCCTATCTCATAATCTATTTATATACATATACAATAGTACCAAAGATAATAAAGTTTTTCTAATAAGACAGCTTAATCAATCTCTATCATTAACTCTCTACACTCTACCCACGTATGTTGGGTCGGTACATTACGATTTTGCAATCAGTCACCCCGTGACCGCAATCACTGCAAAGTGTTTGAAACGTCGGGGCAAAAATAATGATAAATATACGCGATTTAAACCGTTTAAAATTGTTTAATTACTATGTGTAATAATCACGAAAATCTAAGACAACATTACTTAAACGAACTTTATTCCTTCTAAGTAATTAATTGTTAGTTTACCTATTGAACGACAGCATCTTAAACTAATACAATTGCGTTAAGTCAATAGACACAAGACCTAGTGGTTGTGTTCACTAAGATCATAGAAATAAGGTTCAAAGTCGATCCTTGAACAAAATGCCGTCCTACAACGGGTAAGTGACGTGTTTAATCCATTGAAACTTTGGAACAAGGACTTGGAACTATTACGCGAGATTACGCAAATTAATGGTTATCTACATCTTATCCGCAATTTTACTTGTTCACATTAACTTTGAAATATAACTGTAGATACCTACAGTCAGAACAGCCTACTAAAATGTTAATTTCTATCAGTGTATGCGATACTGATGTTAAATTTTGAGATATTATCGGAGATAGTTTGAAATAATATAGGTAGTAGTGATAAAGTTGCAATATATCATACGATAGCTTTTCGCACGGGTTTTTTTAAATTTAAACACATAAAAAGTAGTTAATATGACATAACTGTAATAGTTGGAAATATGGTATTGTTATTTGTTTTTTTAGATAATTATGTCTTCTTTAAAATTTTAGTACATTACTTTGCTCTATTGTCAACAATTTCGGCAGCGTACGTGATATAAAGATTTTTGTTTTTTTTTTCACACCTTGGTTTACCTTATCGTTAATTTCATAACTTTTTTTTTTTTAATATTCTATAGCCTATGTTCATCAGGGATCATGTTGAATTCTAATGGTGAAAGATTTTTTAAATCGTTCCAGTAGTTTTTGAGTTTATTCGTTGCATACAAAAATACAAATCTTTCCTCTTCATAATAGTAGTGTAGATGTGGATAACCTAAAACTGTAGTGTTTAATTGGTCGTATAGTTTATATTATATGATAATAGTTATATTATAAGACATGAAAATATTTTAATGGCATTAAAATACATACTTAATGCATCATAACTTTTCATTTACAATTAATCTTGTGGTTAATAATATAAATAAGAAATTAACAAATAATCGTTTAATCTATACTTATAATAAAACTGTAACAAGTCCAATTCTGTACAAAGAAGATATTTTGCAAAAATAAAACTGAGTGCACTCTGTAGCTGATACTGATGCCAAAACTGTATTTTTTTATTTTTGTATGTCTGTCTGTCTGTCTTTCTGTCTGTCTGTCTGTCTGTATCCCGGCCGCGCATCACTCCAAAACTACTGAATAAAATTCAATGAAACTTAACACGATTTGAGTTCATACTACGAAGAAGGTTATTGTATATTTTTATCCCGAAATTCAGCACGGTTCCCTCGGGAAAGGGGATGAAAGTCAAAATGTTACTTAGTTGTAATTTATGAACGCGTAGTCCGATTTCAATTATTCTTTTTTATTAGTATAGTGATGAGTGCGCCCGGAACCCCATGGGCAGCCCGGCACCCCACGGGTAGCCCAGCACCCCATTGCTACTGAATGGAATTCAATGAAACTTAACACGATTTTAGTTCATACCACGAAGAACGTTATGTGTACTTTTTATCCCGAAATTCAGCACGGTTCCTTCGGGAAAGGGGATGAAAGTCAAAATGTTACTTAGTTGTACTTTATGAACGCGTAGACCGATTTCAATTATTCTTTTTTTGTTAGAATAGTAACGAGTGAGCTCGGAACCCCAAGGGCAGCCCGGCACCCCATGGGCCACCCGGCACCCCATCGTCAGCCCGGAACCTCATGGGCAGCCCGGCGCCCCACGAGCAACCCAGCACCCCATGGGCTACTGAATGGAATTCAATTAAACTTAACACGATTTGAGTTCATACCACGAAGAAAGTTATTGCATACTTTTTATTCCGAAATTCAGCACGGTTCCCTCGGGAAAGGGGATGAAAGTGAAAATGTACACTTAGTTGTAATTTATTAACGTGTAGTCCGATTTAAATTATTATTTTTTTGTTAGAATAGTGACGAGTGAGCTCGGAACCCCAAGGGCAGCCCGGCACCCCACGGGAATTCCGGCACCCCATGACCATTCCAGCACCCCACGGGCAGCCCAGCACCCCATGGGCAGCTC
Organism: Plagodis pulveraria; assembly: GCA_963890685.1. Taxonomy (NCBI): domain Eukaryota; kingdom Metazoa; phylum Arthropoda; class Insecta; order Lepidoptera; family Geometridae; genus Plagodis; species Plagodis pulveraria. Next base: position 9,856,657 of record OY982955.1, on the reverse strand, counting down.
GGCACCCCACGGGCATCTCGGCATCCTTATTTAGATTTGCCAGCTTGCTAAGATAAAACTCTAAATTCTGGAACATTCGCCACAATAATTTTTTTAACTATCTGTCTTTTGCTGGATACATTTTGGAGACTGCGCAATGGAAGTGTACAATCTAATATATTTTTGTTCTATCGTCAAACAAGGAGAACCTCGGCAAAAAGATACCGTTTTGAAGCAGTGATGGCTCAGTGGCATTGGCTATGGACTGCCGCGCAGCAGGTCCATAGTTCGAATCCCGCCCAGAGCTTGAGCTTCACCGCATGGCGGAAGGGCATTTTGCGAATGCCCGCCTGGCTAGCGACCACCCTCAAGTAGAAAATCTGTCGCCAAGCACCTAAGGGTGTGTTCCGGCAGCAGTCCTTGAGAGCCAGTGAAATAACAGGCAAAATGAGACTTAACAGATATGTCTCAAGGTGATGGGCGCAGTGCAGTTCGTCACTTGTGATGAAATGCATCTGTTATAGGCAGAGGATACCGCTTAACATCAGGTGGGCCTCGCGCTTGTTCCATCACAATAAAAAAAAAAAACGAAATTCTAAAGAAACGCACAAAGTACCTACTATTATTATTAGTATGTATTGTGCGAACCGCAAAGGAACTCTCTGAGTGACTTAACTACTGTCTTCTGGAAAAACAAGCTGGGAGTTATCAAACCCGAAGTAAAAAGCTCCTTTCTGAGCTATGCTTTACTAAGAGTGCTTCACCACAGACCACAGCGTTGCTTAATATGAGATAAACAGTGCTCAAATGTGAATAATTAGTTTGCAGGTACGGCAATCGCGAACGAAGTCGCAGGTACAGCTAGTTAAATTATAAATTTATAAACATAATTATAAATTGACACGTTTCTTCCGCCCAAAAATATTTCATATAATGAATGAGTTGCTTATGTTCAAAAAAATATAGGTATAACCCCGTTTAACAAAGGAACAAATGAAGGAAAGCACTGCAAATCATTGCATCTCATTAGCATTTTATAAACAGTCTATTTAAAATTAAAACATTTATGAGAGGCCGCGAGCGCAGAACTTTCCGTTTACTCTATGTAACACCATGCAAAAGCACATCTTTTTGGATACCATGTATATTATTTTTCACCTAAAAATGGAACTGACTTCTCTATTCAAAAGTGTGTAATAACTTGTTGAAGTCGATGATAATTAAAAATAACCTATTATCGCGAACTGTTATACCCCACTTCCCTGTACTATTTTGCTGACCTATCCTAAATCAAACCCCTTTCAGCTAATCTAGCATTTATACATTCCCATGCCCCTCACCTACTCACCTCAGTCTTCATCCGTCTCCCATCCGCGTCGGTCATACTATATTTTTCTATGTTAAATTTACTAATTTTCTATTTAATAAACTTTTATTATTTTAGTGAATTAAAATCTTTTTTAAAAACCTATTTCACGGACTCCGTATAACATTGGTGGCAGCTTAAGGGATTTTAAAAATCCTCGGATCGCCTCTTTCACGTCGGAAAAACTGTGAAAAATCTGTGAAAAGTGAAAATCAGTGAAAATCACAACTTTTATATAAACTTTTATTCCGACATTTTAATAGTGAAATTACCGCATCCTATAAATCATTTAATCACCGTGCTCTGCATTAACGTCGAATCCTGCAATATCGCCGAACCGCTGAATGCTGAACTACTTCGCCGTGTCCAGTTAGAATAGTCCTGCCGTACATCATATCTCCAAATTCTTACTGCTGTATCCTGTGGAACTCACCTGGTACCTGCTGAATCCAGCCGCCTGCAGTCCATCTACCTACCCAGTGCATTTACCGTGTCGTGATGAACCGTATTATCCTAGCAACCGTATTCCTGTAAGTCCGAAATACAATTAATAACTCTTTTAAACTAAAGTGATCAGTGTCAGTGACGTAAAATAATATATAATTTTAATTTACTCATATCCAATAATATTGTGAAAACTTTAAAGTCGTAACGCCTTATACACATATCCGTTACAATAATTTCATCATTCCGTTGTAATATAACCAGTCACTAAAGTGTGAGCTTAACTCTGCATTCCTTTCTTATCTTTCGAGTCTCGAGCTTTGTTTTGACTAGCGCTCTGGCGTGATATGCCTAAAGACTCTAAGGATAACGTTCAAGACTCTACTACTATGACTACTAACAAGGAAATCGATATGAACATCTTATGTAAATTTGTAAATAAATTCGATGGAAACCGCGAAAAGTTAAATGCCTATCTCAATAATTGTAAGAATGCTATCAGCCTTGCATCACAATCACAACAGGACATTTTATTAAAATATATTTTAAGCCAATTAGAAGGCCGTGCCGAAAGTGCATGTTCTATAAAGGAATTCGAAACATGGCAACAATTAGAAGATTTTCTAAAGTCACAATTTGGCGAACGTAAACATTACGCCGCATTACTACTTGACCTTCAGGAATGTCGTCAATCTAATGCCGAAACGGTTAACCAGTTCGCTTTACGAGTTGAATCCTGCCTAGCTAAGTTATTAACTGAAATAAATATCTCAATACCAACTAAGAAGAAAGCTGAACTGGCTGGCCGCGTCGCTGCAATGCAGGACCTAGCTTTACACACTTTTACAACAGGACTTAATGCACGTTTATCAACTGTCGTGAGATGCCGTGACCCTGAAACTCTAAATGACGCTATCAATTTTGCCGTATCTGAAGAAAAAATATTGCAAACGTCTTCTAAGCGGTACTCACCTCCTTCTTATAGTAACACTGCGTCTTCGTCGAATCAACAACGCCCACCTCAGCGAGCATTTCAACAAAATCGCAACTTTACTCAAAATGGAGTAAACGTTCAAAACAGGCCTAACAACCAGGGGCCTACATCCGCCTTTACTCCGCCTGTCTGTCGTTACTGCAAAGCCGTAGGTCACACCATTGATGTATGTCGTAAGCGGGAATATAATAACAATAGAAGGTTCGGAAATTCGCAAAATCAACAAACAAATCGCCAAACAAATACGTTCTATCGACCTGTTCATAATGTCAACACATTCGAAGAACAAAACTCACGTGACGAGACCGACTATGATTTAAACGGACAAGCCCTCCCGTCCAGCATCGTGCAGGAAAATTAAGGGATCAAATCGATGCTACTAACATTACCAAATCCACATCCACTAACTACAAGGGTAACCAGCCCCAAATAACTAGTGGCCCTAATAACATTACTAAATCTACATCCACTAACTACAAGGGTAACCAGCCCCAAATGACTAGTGGCCCTAATAACATTACTAAATCTACATCCACTAACTACAAGGGTAACCAGCCCCAAATGACTAGTGGCCCTAATAACATTACTAAATCTACATCCACTAACTACAAGGGTAACCAGCCCCAAATGACTAGTGGCCTTAATAATACTACTAAACCTACATCTACTAACGACAAGGGTAACCAGCCCCAAATAAATAGTGGCCTTGAAACAGATACAATTTCTAAGCAAATTCATACAAATGGTAACATGCCAAATATATTTAAAAATCTAAAATCTAACCTTACCAATGACAACGTCTCACCTCCTAGCCCCAATCTAATATCCAGTTCATGCCCGTCGTGTACAGCATCTGAAAAAGAAAATAAAACATTAAAAACATTTAGTGTTACATCAAATCCAGTAAAGAAGTACTTACCTTTTGTAGAAGTTCAAACATCCGTCTCTTGCAAACCATTAAAACTTCTTGTCGACAGCGGCGCATCAATTAGTCTTTTAAAAATAAATACTATCGAAAACATGCCTGAAATTACAAAACATATTATAACTTTCAGCGGAATAGGAACCACGGACAATCCAATGCGTTCATTTGGCCACATTCCTATCAATTTTCACTCCATAAACCATCACTTCCATGTTGTACCCAATATAAATTTTCCATATGATGGAATAATAGGCAACGATCTACTATCTACCTCCGATTCTCAACTTGATTACACTGAAAATACTCTCATAATTAATAAAACGAAATTTGCTCTTAAATTCACCGAACCGATTTACACTATACCACCTAGAACTGAAACAGTAATCGAATGCCCTGTAATGAACCCTGAAATAAAAGAGGGTCTCATTCTCGATCAAAATATCATAGAACATCTTTTAATAGCAAACTGCATCGTTAAAGTAAAACCTAATTCGAGAATAAATATATCCGTAGTCAACACTTCAGAGTCTCCAATAACCATAGATTCAAACCTGCAATTAAAAATGATCCCTCTAGATAAAAATGACCAACACAACATTTTTCATACCCCCCATTTTGATGTGAACCACGACAATAGTGCAGTGAACCGAACTGAAGAAGTAATACGTCTATTAAGAGTAGCTCACCTAAACTCAGAAGAAACAAACGCACTATATGAACTTTGTTCTACTTATTCCGATATATTTCACCTTCCAGAAGACCACTTGACTACCACAGACGCCTTACAACATGAGATTACTACAACTTCTACCATTCCTATCAATACGAAATCCTATAGATTCCCTGATATACATAAACAGGAGGTTCAAAATCAAATTAATAAGATGCTTGATGACGGAATAATCAAACCTTCAACATCCCCTTGGTCTTCTCCCATATGGGTAGTACCCAAAAAGGCAGATGCTTCCGGTCAACGCAAATGGCGCGTAGTAATTGACTACCACAAATTAAATGACATCACCATTGGAGATTCATATCCTATACCCAATATATCTGAGATTTTAGATCAATTGGGTAAATGTAAATGTTTCAGTACCCTTGACCTGGCATCTGGGTTCCACCAAATTGAAATGTCAAAACGCGACGCTTCCAAAACTGCATTTTCTGTCCCACAAGGTCATTTTGAGTTCACCCGAATGCCATTTGGGCTTAAAAATGCACCTGCTACTTTCCAGAGGCTAATGAACTCTGTCCTCTCTGGTTTGCAAGGTATTCAATGCTTTGTTTATCTTGATGACGTAGTTATTCACTCATACGACCTTCAAACCCACATGAAAAACCTATCTAATGTATTTGACAGACTCCGTAATTTTAATCTTAAACTCCAACCAGATAAATGCGAATTCCTCCACAAAGAAGTCTCCTATCTCGGCCATATCATCACAGATAAAGGTGTAAAACCTAACCCAGAGAAAACGAAAGCCGTAGAAAATTTCCCTGTCCCCACATGTCCTAAGGATATAAAATCTTTCCTGGGACTAGTTTCTTATTATCGCCGTTTTATTCCGGATCTTTCAAAAACTGCAAAACCCCTTACCAACCTTTTAAAGAAAAATGTCCCATTTAATTGGCAAAACGAACACCAACTCGCCTTTGAAAATTTAAAAAATGCTTTAATTTCAGCTCCTTTACTAGCCTACCCCGATTTCTCGAAACCTTTCGTCCTTACTTGCGACGCATCTAATTATGCCATTTCCGCAATACTTTCCCAAGGACCCGTTGGTAATGATCGCCCCATCGCCTATGCTTCCCGTACTCTGAATAAAGCAGAGTGCAATTACAGCGTCACGGAGAAGGAGTGCCTAGCCATCATTTTCGGTACGAAAACCTTTAGACCATATCTATATGGTCGCCGTTTCAAAATAGTAACCGACCACAGACCTCTTAAATGGCTATTTAATTGTAAAGATCCGGGATCCAAGCTCATAAGGTGGAGACTTAAACTCGAAGAGTTTGAGTACGAAATCGAATACAAAAAGGGGAAAATCAATAGCAATGCCGATGCCCTATCGCGATTTCCAGTTCATCCGATTGTACAAAATGAACAAGACCCGCAACCGTCTACTTCTAGTGCACACAACCCCGATCCGAATCCAGAATCGGAAATCCCTCATGATCTTCTCGATGATCTCACAGACTTAGGTGCTTTGGACCTAAGTCCACTAGACGAACAACTAATGGATATAGACTTTAGTCCTCCTACTCTTCCTACCCCAGTTGACTCTCCTCGTGATACCAATCCACAAACAGATACGACTTCTCCTAACGTAAACAAAGAATATTCTGACTTCCTCAAAACTTTGACTAACAAAAACGAAACGTTTAATGTCCAAATTCGAGAACATAATCATAGTCTTCTTAAGAGTAACTCTAAAGTTTTACTTCTGCCTGTATCCATTGACCTTGATGACTCAAATCCTTATCTTCAAGATGTCCTTTCTACCCTCGATGATCCATCCACTATAATTAATGAAGAACGAGAACTCTATAAATTCAAAAAAATAGAAGTCAAAGAGAAAACTTACTATCTATTATTTACAAAAGTATACTATTTCGACGATTGCACATATCCTGATATCTTTAAAACATTAAAATCTGCGAGAGATGACACTTTACTTACCGGAACTATAAACGAATTCGCAATATCCGACTTTAAGAACCTATTCCAACAATGTTCTTATATCAAAATATACAACATGCTTATGTATTTATTTAATAATACAAATGTCATAGTAAATATACATCATAACTCTATCATTTACCCTGTACCCACAGAAATTACAAAGATTCTGAAGGAAAATCACGATATCCCCATCGCGGGACATCTAGGTTCAAACAAAATGTATGACCGCGTCAAAGAGCGCTACTATTGGAAGAACATGCGATCAGATATTGAAAATTATGTTAAAAACTGCAAACTATGTCAATCCAATAAAGCACTACGCAAAATAAACAAATCTCCTATGCAGATTACGACTACATCCACTCGTCCATTTGAAAGGATAAGCCTTGACATCGTTGGTCCCTTGCCTGAAGCTGGTCTCCAAAAACTAAAGTTCATACTTACCCTTCAAGATGATCTCACGAAGTTCTCAATTGCCTATCCAATTTCTAACGCAACTGCAGAAGAATCTTGTGAATGCTTAGTACACTTTATATCCCTATTTGGCATCCCTAAAACTATACTTACAGACCAAGGAACAAACTTCACCGCCGACCTATTTAAACAAACTTGCGATTTCCTAAAAATTAAACAAATCTGGTCTACCCCTTATCACCCACAAACACAAGGAGCCCTAGAACGTAGCCACTCTACGTTGAAAGAATACCTAAAGTCATACATCAACGAAAACCAAACTAACTGGCATAGATTTGTTTACACTGCCATGCTAACTTACAACAGTAGTGTTCACAGTACAACCCGGTTCACGCCATATGAACTAATATTCGGACATAAACCATTTATTCCGGACTCAGTCTTTGATTCTCGCCCTGATATAACTTACCCGGAATATATCAAAATGCTTCACCATAGACTTAAAGTATCACGCGAAAAAGCTATACAAAATATACGTGATTCTAAAGAAAGATCAAAAACATATTATGACAAACATTCTCGTCCGGCCCAGTATAAAGTTGGTGATTACGTTTATGTAAAGAATCATGTACGACTACGGAAAGCCCTCTCGCCATTGTGGAAAGGCCCATATAAAATTGTGAAAATTCATGGTTTTAATACCCTTTCCCTCCTAATCAATCGACGTCATGTTAAACACCATTTTGACGAGGTAAAACCAGCACATGACATTAACTAAACAAACGTTTACGCTATTATTACTTAATTAATTAAATTATTATTTATAAAAAATTATACAATAAATTTTATTACTTTTACAATTCTACTATATACACTTTACCTTTTCGATATATACAATATAATTATCCTAGTTAAACTATTATTACAGAATTGCTGTTCGATGTAGCGCACTCGTAGCAACAGGTGGCAACCAATACTTGGAACACATCACTAAGAGTCCTGGTATCTATTTCGACCCTGTCAGCACTTTAAAACTTGTAAATGATCATGTTCATTTTATTATCCCCGTAGATTTAAAGTTTATTAAACCGCACTTAACAAATATTAATAATATTATTGATACTTTTAGAATCTTATGCGAAAAAAATAAAGCAATTGACGATTTTCGATGCCTAAATACTCTTCAACCACTGACCTCCCTCTATGATGATATCCTTCGAGATTACGATTCGATATCTCACATGTTATCTACTAGAAATAAAAGATCTGCTTGGTTTGCTGGTATAGGTACAGTAATGAAAAAAATGTTTGGTACTATGGATGAAGATGACTATGAAAAATATAATGACGCCATTCAGTCTCTCCACGCAAACGATAAAAAGTTAGCTCACTTAATAAAACGAAACATTTTCATATCCGAATCTGCGATTCTAAACTTTAATAAAACTCTACAAATTATTTTGAACAATGAGGTTCGTTTGAATGAAGTCACTAATGATCTGCTTAAGAATGTATCTTTAGTTACTAATGAATTACTATTTAGAAATAAGTTAAGCGAAGTCCTAAATGTTCTTCACGCTAGTTTACTTACCATGTCCTTTAAACTAGAAGATATTGTAAATTCTATAATGTTTGCAAATAGCAATGCATTACACCCTTCAGTAGCTACTCCGACTCAATTATGTGCCGACATTGAAGGTAGTTTAAGGCATCTCCCTAAGTATAAGGAATACCCCGTTAGTTTAAGTGTAAAAAATATTAATGTACTGTTAAAAGTCTCTGAACTTGCCGCTTACTATAGTGTAAATAGTATAATATTTGTATTAAGAATCCCGTTAGTTTACCATATTGAATATGATCTCTATAAGATCATACCAGTTCCAATACCTCATAATGTAAGCTCGTCAAACTCGTATGCTTTAATTGTTCCTACTGTTAACTATGTAGCGCTAAGTAAGGATAAATCTACATACTGTACACTAAATGATCTAAACTCTTGTAAATCTTTATACGATGGTAATCTTGCATGTGATATTTCCAATATTTTATCAGTTAACTCGAATCCTATTTGCGAAGTGGAATTTATGATAAAAATCATAAAAACATTACCTCCACAATGTGAAACAAAATTTATTAATGGCGATATTGATAACTGGCAAAATCTTGGACATAATAACTGGATATTTGTACAAACACGACCTACTAAATTAACATTAGAATGTAATTCTCAAAATAAAGAAATAACTATTATTGGAACAGGTATTTTGTCACTTGAACCACAGTGTGTGGCATTCTGCAGAAATGTAAAGCTATTGGCAATGCTCAACTTGGAAGTCAACATACCACATATACAATCAGATTTTAACCTCATTGATGACTCATGCTGTAATTTAAGCGCGTTCAAAAAATTTAACGTTAACACATCCGCTGTAACTATTTCTAATATTAACCTTGATCAACTTAAAAACCTAAAAGGTCAGACAGATCTAATATCTACAGAACTTGATAATTTTATTAACGACAATAGCAATATTTTCAAAAACCACATTAGCTTCCCTATCCTTAACATCATTTTTATAATCTCTTTTTTCATATTTATAATATATTATTGTAAATCCAATAACTTTAAATTACCTTTTCTATGTAAAAAGACCTCGACTCAAGTAGAAGAGGAAACATCCAGAGAAGAAGAAATTTCTCTGCCTAGGTTAAGAATATAATAAGTATCTACATATAATCAATTGTATTTAGTTCTAGAATAAGCTAATGTTAATCTTTGAAAGACGCATCCTACTTACCTTAAACTTACCTAAAACTTACCTTACTCTTTAAATCTTCATTATCCTTGTACTCACCTCACTTTGCCTTACCTCTGTAAACTTCCTTCATATGGTAAGTTTACTCTTGTTGGGGGAGATGTTATACCCCACTTCCCTGTACTATTTTGCTGACCTATCCTAAATCAAACCCCTTTCAGCTAATCTAGCATTTATACATTCCCATGCCCCTCACCTACTCACCTCAGTCTTCATCCGTCTCCCATCCGCGTCGGTCATACTATATTTTTCTATGTTAAATTTACTAATTTTCTATTTAATAAACTTTTATTATTTTAGTGAATTAAAATCTTTTTTAAAAACCTATTTCACGGACTCCGTATAACAGAACGAAGTCGCAGGTTGTAACGCGCCCCCTTTTAAAGTATTTTTTTTTATTATTTTTTTTAATCCCAAATTAATAAATTAATAGATTAATAGTAAATTAAATAACGCAGAAACATTAATAATAAAAAAATAAACCTAAACACCTAAATAGTCTGAATTAAACTTAAATTAAACTGATCCTAAAACCGATCCTATTTTTGTTTAAATTTAACGATCGTGCTTGACTAAAAATTCTGATCCCAAAATTTCAAAGTACTAAAGAAGCCTAAAATAATGTATTAAATATATTTTTCTATATTCTAAAATAATTGTGATTTGAAATATGGCATGTGAATCGTCTAGTATAATGGCAGGACCTTAAGAAGTGACCTATTGTAGTAATCAATTTTCTTTTAAGGTACTTAAGAAAGAATTTATATAACCTAATAGATAATACTCCTAAATAATATTTACTTAATCGATAATCTGAAATCTATCAAATTGAAATTTATAATTAAAATAAGAATCATAAAGATACCTAAGTATTTATACTTTAGTAATTTTATAGAAAATTTATATCATTTCACTGTAATATAATTTAGAATATTATTTGTTCACTTGATTATGTAAAGTTATGGAATTTGAATGTATTATTAAAATAACGTAAACATTCCGAATTAGTGAACAGAGAATAATAAATATCTCATAGATAATTGGAATTAGGTATCTAAGACCAATAGTAAATATTAGGGATCCTGAAGTCTAAAATTAGGTAAATCATTGTTAAAGAAGTTACATAGGAGATAATTATATGTATATTTTTCTAAACCATAAATTCAAGGCAAAGCAATTATAAACGAAGTACCATTAGGGTATTGAATCGTTAAAAAATTAATTAAATCATTAGGGTATTAAATCATTAAAAGCTAATTAATTTTTGTATGGAAGTAAATATGTTTCTTATAGAAATCTGCGGGAAATTATAATGAAAAACAATGATTTTTTTTAAACAGATAAAAATAGTTATATGGAACCTAAAGTACAGAACCTAAATTTAAAACCACGTGTATAAATTAATATTGTAGATATTCTCAAATTACAAATAGACACCGAGAAAACCTGACATAAAATCTAGATAAATAGGTAATATAGGATTCGGTTTAAAATAGCATAAGTATAAACAACTATGCATTGGCTATTGTAAGGAAAATAATATGGAACTAGAATTTACTTGAATTATGTACACATAATATATTGTCATGACTCCTAAGATTACTTAAGATTTCCTCAAAAATTGCAAAACATATTATAGTTTAATAATAAGAATCTAAGATGCTTAGCTGCTTAACGAATAAAGCAAGTGGAAAGTATCAGAAGATATTTTCTCTAAAATACATAACATAATAAACTAGAGTTTAACTCTAGAAAACTAAGATGTTTAACTTAACTATAATTATGTTATGTGAGAGAGACTGACAAAGGAAATATACCAAAAGGATAATCAATGAACTCCGTAATTACTTTATATTAAAATTGATTTCAATCATTCAAAGATCTAAATAGGAAAATTTTAGACTAAAATTAATTTAATTAATATACTACTTAATCCGTGTTAGATTAACTAAAATAATAACTATACCTATACGAACTTATCAGATTCATCGAAAATATAAAGAAAATTACAAAAAAATTTAATATTGTATTCCAAAGTACAATTTGTCCATTTACTTAGAACTTCCACAAATTATATTCACAACGTCATAGAGTAAAATGAATATTAAAATAAGAAAATATATTGTACAAAATGATATGATGAATTTGGATTAAATTAAATTGTATTATTTTAAAGTTGGTCTAATTAAAAGAGTAGTAGAATGGACTAGACTGATAGTTCCTAGTTTACTTTGACTCTGACTTCTACATTATTACATTTTGGAAGTATAACGTTTATTGGAAGTAAACTAGCAAATAGATATTTTATAGATATTGTTTTTTTCGTAAAATTTGATTATTTGAGAAGTTACAACTTTGATAATTAGATGGATCCATCGTATTTTAGTTAGCAGTTATAAGGAAAGGTTCAGATTCTAAGTGCCAGGGACTTGCAACCCCTGGAGTACGTTTAAGAAGGCCTTCTTTACAGCGCACGACGCCAATGCTCATTGGTTCACTGAGGTAAAGCCTTCTCCTTAAATCAAATGCTGATTAACTTCCTATTTTATCACATTATTGGATAATTCATAATATCCATATAATGAGTGTCATTGATTGATTAATTTTCAATTTCCTTTTACAAATTTCGTACATATAACATATCTAGTTAGTTAATTTCATTGGTATGATATTTCTCAGTTTGAAATAGAATGTGTTTCAAAGTATCATAATACTGTCAATATTATAATTGATTTCAATGAAAAGTTTGGTTTTATATTTTAGGACTTAATTTGCCTAAGTTTTGTAAAATCACGTGTTTGTGATATCAAAAGTGAATTATACTGACTCAAGTACTCAAATATGAATATATAAGGTTAAGAGGAATTATCTTCCCTCTGATTTTCTCATGTCGAATATAACATCTTTCATCCTTACAGCAGAAAGACTTATTAAAAGTGTGGTCGCATTTGCACCAATGTTCAACAATGTATTATCATGGTTGAATAGAATTAAAACTTCATATTGTTGTACGAGGACTTATATGCCTCATTCTAGTCGTAAAAAAAATGTCAATCCATCTTAAACAATCTATAAATTGCATAAGATTTCATTCCAGGTACTCTTCCCAACACTTAATCTTCATTGTATCCATGAAACTATTCTCCCATAATGATCAAATTCTTTTCCTAAGGAAAAGTCTTGCAATTTCACAATCATTTGATCGCAATAAAGATATTTACACGAGAATTTACTATGACCGATATTTTCTTTCGATTCCTGCCTTGTTGACAGATCCTCTAAATTGAATTGTGATCGTATTCTTATTTTCAAAATATTCATTGCCTGTTATTAATTAAACATAAAATGAGATCATGGAATCTCTTTACTGATTCAAAAATTCAATAAGGTTAGTAGTTAGGTTAGTTATACACAAATATTGTCTATTAAAACTTTTTTACTAAGAATGAATAATTTATTTATGATCTTTAGATTCTTTACCTATATATTATTCGTCTTTAGTGACGGAACTTCCTTTCCAAGGTATGTTCCGTTACATTCAACCCCCAAAATTTGCGCAGGTGATATGATAATTTAACCGAAGTAAATTTTTAACAAACTACAAATTTTTATTTAAAATTATAATAAAACTTATTGGTTAATGAACTAATAAAGATTTTTTTATTGTATTTCTAAGCTTGAAATCATTTATCATTTTTCAATTATATTATATTATTTGTCTTTAGTGAAGGAACTTCCTTTCCAAGGTATGTTCCGTTACAAGGTACAGCTAGTTACAAAATAAGCATATAGCTGACTAGAGAGAAGTTTGACTTATTATTGACATCTGAAGCAAGAATATAAAATAAGAGCCTTTTTCAGTACAATATTTGAAACACTCGTAGAGGCGTTTCTCCAGTCGTTCATTGGTTCACTGCGGTTTCGACTTATGGGTGACTGCTAGTTGTTTGTACAAAAGAGCTATTTTTTTAGGACTCGTTCTTGTCTTAGAATAACAGCCATTAGTCGGAGGTATTCAGACAATTTGTAACTACAGCTTTTCGCCAAGCAGCATAGAGCCCACGTAGCGGATTACCGCACATACTGTCTGTATTCTGACGATATGAAGAACTAGATGGGCCTCTCCGTATCTAAGATGAAGAACGCAATAGGTCGATATGGTAGTATACTTACATAAATTTTAACATTCTTTTCATACTTCTAACTGACTCTTTTCTTAAATATCCGTAACTTTAACTAAGCACATTTCCAGTTCTGACAAACTACCAACTGATTCATTGAGATCTCGACTCGACAGAGGCATTAGACCTCTAATTTATTGCCTCTGAACGCGGAACCAGAACGAGGGAACAATTGCAGCCCCAAAATTACAACTATAATAAAGATTTGAAAGTCTTGAAGTTTTACGGCAACGTTTTGCTGAGCTTATGGTAATGAGCTGATGGTTTATTTTTAGAATTGAGAGTTTAATGGCTTCCTTTAATTTTCTTAAAAGGTGTAAAATAAGGTTTTTTCTAACAGTAAAAGTAAATATTGATATTTTGTTGCATGGTTTGTGATAAACATCTGTAAGAGAGTAAAAGGTATATAAGGTCAGAACAATGAAATATTATTTGCAATATTATTAGGTGGATCCGAGTACAATATCAGATTTTAAAGACGTTTTAAAGATATAAGAAGATGTATTCACACGGCAAATGTTAATACCTGGAAAATGCTAAACATAAGATATGCACATCTTTAAATGCGAAAGTTTCCCTCTGCTGCATTTCATGCAATTAAATCGCTTATATCGATAAAATTACGAAATGTTGATGGGTTGGTATATTCAAATCAATATACTGATGTGAGACTTTATTATAATCCAAAGAGATGCAAAAAGTATTTAAGGTTCTCAGACAGAAATCAGTTTCTTCCTTCAACTTGAAATTATAATAAAAACCACTACAGGATCACATGGTTGAGCTGCTAATTTAGCAGCTGCCCTTAATTGTCAGTAGCAGATATTGTCAACGGTAAGAATAAAAAACAAGCTCACTCGCTTTTTGGGTGCTATTTACATAATTAACATCTTTAATGTATAATCTACTTTTGAACTGACTTCGCAGACTGCTATGATTGATGGATATATATCTAAAAAAAGTCATTCACTCTTTCCTCTGTTTGAGATACAAGTAACATGGTGGTCAGAAAAGCGAGTGGCAGCGTATTGAGGAAAAAATCAAATCATGTAAAGCATGAAAAATCATATGAAAATATGTCTCAAGTCAAAACATTTCTTAAAATGTCAGTGCAAAATTAGAAACTGGAAAAAAATTATAACGACTTAAAAATAAAACGAAAGTAATAACAAGACACAAAGCTTAATTACCTTGGGAGGATTGTCCTTGACCTTTTAAACTTAGGAAAATTGTAAATTAAATAGAAATAAGTTGGCAATGTTAACGAACTCAATAACCTTTGCTGCTATTAAAGGTCTCTCCTTGATCTGGACAGAAAATTGGTTTTTCCGCAACGTTGATCGAAAAAATTTAACCCAACAAGAATAAATTAAATTATTTGGTCTCGTTTTCTTAATACAAATTTTAGGTACTTACAATATCTAAAATTTCTTTGAAGATCATATCTACCATAAAGTTGCTTAAAATTTACCCGTGCAACGTTGTCACACTAATATTATATACTTTTTGTACCTGCGACTTCAACTTGCAGACTAATTATTCAAATTTGAGCACTGTTTATCTCATATTAAGCAACGCTGTGGTCTACGGTGAAGCACTCTTAGTAAAGCATAGCTATAAGAAAGAAAGGAGCTTTTTATTATGGATTTAAAAACTCCCGAGTTGTATTTTTCAGAAGACAGTGGTTAAGTTACTCAGAGAGTTCCTTCGCGGTGCCCACAATAAATGTTGAACACAAAGAACTTCGTGTATTTCTTGGAATTTTGATTTTAAAACGGCGACTTTTCGCCAGTTGCTCCTTGTTTGGCGGTAGAACGATAACATATTAATAGATAGTACACTTCCATTGCCCAGTCTCCCAAATGTATACACCAAAATATAGATACTTAAAAATACTGATTGTGGCGAATGTTCCAGATTTTAGAGTTTTATCTTAGCAAGCTTGCAAAACTAAATGAGGGCTGCTCGTGTGGTACCGCGGTGCCTGTTGGGTGCCGGGCTGCCCATGGGATGCCGGGCTAGAATTTCACCCACCCATCTCTACCCGTGGGTGTCGTCAGAGACGACTGAGGGTAACATTACAGAGGGTGGGTAGCAGCGTTTTTTAAGTTACTGATAACTCACACTGCGCTCCCCAAGATGCCTGCCAAGCGTGGGGATTATGGAAATCTCTCCCATAGTGTGGGAGGCTATGTTCAGCAGTAGAAAATCTGGCTGATACAGTCTTTTGAGCCTCTTGCCTAGTGAAATCAATAGTCTCGCTGATATTTAGCGGATAAATCTCAAAATTTTCAACAATAATACAATGATATTTTCGTAGATGCCCATGAATGAAAAATGTTGCTTGAGTAATAAAAAACAAATATAATATTAAGTAGGTACCTACTAAGAATGCAACAAAATGTCAATAAAGAATAACAGGAAGCTGAGGCGAATGAGAGTAAAAAAAACAGTTGTTTTATACTTTAGCTACGCCTTACTGGGCCACACATCACACAAATATAAAATGGACTCTTAGTATAGAACAGCTGACTTTTTTCACGATTTTAAGGTTACCCTCGTGGTTAATGTTGTTCATATTCCTGTTCTTGATATCCTGTATGAGAATGCAATTTCAGTTATATGTCCGTATATTGTGGCTGTGTTAACTTAATTTACAACTTTTAGTCCGTCCTTTAGTCAGACTTTGACAATAGACCTATCTATTGTGCCTATATGATAAAGTGCGAATGCCAGCTTTAGATGAGTCGTGCGTTAAAGGGTTCCTGAACACGCCGCGGTTCAAGTTATTTAGAATGAAATATTTAGGTTGTGATGTCTGTAATTTCTGAACTACAAATCCAATTACTTAGAAATATTTACGGGACAATAATAAAATACCACTATTCTAACACAATAAGAATGATTGAAATCTGACAACGCGTTAATAAATTACAACTTAGTGTTTATTTTGACCTTTCCCCTTTCCCAAGGGAACCGTGCTGGATTTCGGGATAAGAATTATAAAATGTCCTTATAAGAAGATAAGGATTATAAGAGGATAAGAAGTATAAATGTCAAATCGTGTACGCAAAAAGTTTAATTAAAATTTATTCAGTAGTTTTGGCGATGATACCATGGCCACGCCAATGGCCATGCTAAACAGACTTTACTACAAGACAGATAGACAGACACACAAAAATAAAATAAAATACATTTTTGGCATTAGTGTCAGCTTCAGAGTGCTCGAAAAAAAAATCTAGATATCTACAATGTAGAGAATTGGCTCCGTTACAGTTTTATTATAAGTTTAAAAGATATGCAAAACTATGTGAGTTTTATATGATATTATGAGAATGTGTATGTTTGCTATGAAACTTGGACTATAGACAGTTTCTAAACTATCGATATTTTGGAGTGGTCAAAGGCTAATCTATCAGCTATAAATAAAAGTATATAAAAAATAACTGCGGTAGTTCAAGTGTATAAACCATGCTCAAACTCCAGGCTCAAGCTATGTAGAAATAGAAAAGAGTCAAAAAGAGGACCTTTATGAATATTCAAATGTTTAAGACAATTTTGAGATATTAGCTCACCAATTGCCAACCGCAGCTCGGTAAAATACGATATTACCACTAAATTATTTGCGAAGACTTCCCCCACTGTTCTATGATTAATACCTTAACCAAAGCAGACGAAGAACTCAGCCTGTTTTAGATTATAATACATTTACAAAACAGTATCCACTTACTAATAACTTATAGTAACTTGTAGTTTATACAGCTATCCGATTTATCGTTTTGTTTTATTTGAATTCTATTACCTATTTTACCACGTGCACTAGCTACGTGCAGTTCAAATATGTTTCTATTAGTTTTTGTCCAAAGAAATAAAAAACGGCAATCCGTCAAACTGCGAACACATATTAGGTGCTTGGCCACAGATTGTCTAATTATGGAAGATAGTAAGGCAGGTAATTAACCCATCGCAAAATTACCTACCATTCCTTTATAATAATATAAATAGTAAAATAAATTGTTCTGTTCAAAAAGTCACTCGCAGGGATCGTAGATATGTATTTTCAAGGTACAAATACTTTTCGACTCCATGATAAATTCATCTGTGTAGATTACAAACTTACAAAAGGGGAAAAAATATAGTCATGTGCGGGATATAAATTTTCCTGTCGTTATAATTTTGTATTGTAATCAGCGGACCATGCGTCATTGCAAAAATAAAAATATTAACTTTAACTATTTCGAGCTAAAATTATCTTAATATTAGGTATAATAAAGCGTTCAAATATAAACCAACAAATAGGAAAAAAAACACGTGTCGGCTATCAAGTTGAAAATCATTTTTTGAGTCGCTGTTACAGAGATCAAAGTGTGAAATGTTGTGCTCGCCCGCATTATATTGTTGCTTTGACTGAGTCTGAAACTTAGTTTAGTTTTAGCACATAGCATTTGCTCGTAACTTTATCGAAGAGTAAACAGTTAATTACACCTTGTTCTGTTCAACTTTGTTATGAAGTGGCATTTATTGAGAGCTCATTTTATAAAAACATGATGATTTCTCTAGAGACTGATTCTCAAGAACATCTCTCGGAACTGACGAATAAATTGTTATTCGTAGCTCGGAACAAACTATTTTGAAGCGATAAAACGCTTAGCGACTGATTTTCTATTAAAATGTCTCTGACATAGTCCAACGAGTGCCATCCTGCACAACCAAAAAAGCAACGACATATATTACAAAATTACGAGGAGATAAAAAATAAAGTCATCTGCGGGAATTTTTCTCTCGTTGTAGTTTTTTAATGTAACCAGAGAAGTATGCGTCATTGCAAATAAAAAATATTAAAACAATGAAATCAAATTTCAATGATTTATTCGTATGTTAGCATCTATAGGAATGTAAGTTAAATTAAGCACCATGCCCTAAGAAAGTCTTTATATTCGTCTTTGCTTACCAAAACGGGGCGTAGTGCCACAGTTACATCGTATGCGTTCCTTGTTTTGTAATTGTTGTTGTCGCTACTTCATTTAGTTTTAAAAACGCGCCATCAATGAATAAAGCTTTTCTATGTACGTAAATACGATACTTCACGTGCTTTTTATTAAAAAGTGTGACAATATTTCCGAGCAACTTTGAGAAAAATACTTAACAATTTTTCATCATTCATACTTGGAAAGTAAGTAGGGCGCGTTTAGCATGAAATTAGGAAAGCGAATTAATTTTACAATATAAGTAATAGCGAATACGTAAATAGATTTCAAAATTTTCGTTGGAATTTAGTTAAGACTATGCTGTTTCCGTGCGCTTACCAGTGCATTTTTTTTTAATTATATGGGTATATCGGACATAATCTTCTTAACAATCTAAATATACTATATTTATTACATTACTGATTATCAAGTTTCCGTGCATGTATTATCACTACTCAAGAAATGATCTTATATAGTGTAAACAATTGTGGATATGCTATATTGTATTCCTCTTGGAGTGCTGGGCTAGAATGTCCTCATTGCTACCTGTGGG
Organism: Plagodis pulveraria; assembly: GCA_963890685.1. NCBI lineage: Eukaryota > Metazoa > Arthropoda > Insecta > Lepidoptera > Geometridae > Plagodis > Plagodis pulveraria. The sequence goes on along the minus strand of OY982955.1, from coordinate 9,837,335 downwards.
TGTCGTAAGAGACGACTTAGTGTAAAATACCGGAAGGTGGGCAAAAGCACCTTCTGAGAAACTGATATCTTTAACTGCGATCCCCAAGGCTCCTGTCAATTGTGGGGATTATGGCAAACCCCCTCTTCATGGGGGAAGCTGTGTTCAGCAGTGGACAATCCGGATGATACAGTATGAGCTGGTAAAGGCTGATAATATACAATATAATATAGTGAAAAAAAAGTGCCATGTTTTGTAAAAAAAGTGCCACGATTTATAACAGCGGTAACTCGTTAATCACAAAACGCTACTAATTATAATAAAATACAATACTACAGTTACTAAAATGAAAGCATTAAAGGCCATTGCAGGTCAATATGTATTTCAATACCAGTTGGCAGCCTTGGAAAATACGATGATCACCGGGCCCCCACAGACCCATTGTTTCTACACCAAGCGGCTCAAATATGTAACAATAAATTAGACTAGCGTGTTATTATTATACTTGTTACTTTTTTATAGAATAGAAGGGCGGATAAACTCTTACTCACATTGAAATGTATTGTGTTTGCTTTCATAAGCATGGAATACGCTAAACAAAGACTGGATGAAGGAGGGAAACAAGATAAAACCAGGTTTAATATAATTTAAACTAGCTTGAAGCTTATCTTGAGAATGTGGAATGGTATTGAATTTAGTCATCAAGAAAGCGAGGAGGGTGAAATAGTGGATTGTTTAACAATGGAGGTAAGTTATATCCATTTCTTTGGTATGCATCTACGTCTATATCTGTCCATATCATACTTAACACTTTTCTCATTACATAGTTAGTTTTTGTCTTTCTTTATGATATACCTATACCATGCCAAACTATTCAACTTCTACGTCATTGGTTAAGCTGTTTCTGACTTCTTTTGATAGACACGTAATTTACATTAAAAACTTTTAGTTATATCACATTTACACATTTAAACTTGCATTTTACACGAAATATTTTTATCTAGCTCTTTCTTTGCCGTACATTCAGATCCTTACTTACTTTACAACAGGTTTTATGATGGTTTATGGAAGTTTTTCCACTGTAACATATAAGATTTTTTATTGCTGCTAGGTAAGCCTTTGACCACAATCTCACCTGACGGAAAGTGAAGATGTAGTCGAAGGTGTTAACAGGCTTAACCTAGAATTACTGGCTCTCAAGAACAGCTGTCGGAATACACCGTTAGGTGCTTGGCGACAGATTTTCTACTTGAGGGTGTTCGCTAGCCAGGCAGGCATTTACAAAATAACCTACCACCATGCAGTAAAGCTCAGGCGACGGGATTTGAACCATGGACCTGCTGCGCGGCAGTCCATAGCCAATGCCACTGAGCAATTACTGCTTCAAAAATATATTATTAATGTGGAAGACAAGTAAGTACACAAACTACATTCTGGATACCATTGAAAATGAACTATCATATACCTATATCCTGTAACAATTTATACTTAGTCTGTTAACGTGAACATTCAATTAGGAACTCACAGCAAGCATACTTCACTTAGCTGCTTGATTCCACTTAGTTGAATCAAACAGCTGATCAGCTAACTAAATAGCTGTTCAATCGCTTAACAGGCGGAATGATTGAACGGTTTGTTGATTTAATATGTATTATGTAACTGCAAGGGTTGAGAAATCTAAGATAGTAAGACGATTGTTAAGAAAATGGCGATAGTAAAATTATTGTGATCATTTAATTTTATCGAGACGTTTTATTAGCTGCATTTACTGGCAAGTACCAGCAGTAACATAATATGCCTTATACTGCATTTAAAACTAACAACAGGTTTCATTTCTTTCTTAATGCCTTGAATACTCGAAAGTTTGAAAGAGCATTCCTAAGGAGTATATTATATTATTTTCTTATTTGTGTCGTTTTTTGAGTGTTGTTTGTGAAAATATATTTTTATGTGATATTATGTTAATCTTGTGTCTAAGCAGTGATGGTTCAGTAGCATTGACTATGGACTGCCGCGCAGCAGGTCCATAGTTTGAATACCGCCGCGGGCTTGAGCTTCACCGCATAGTGGAAAGGCATATTGCGAATGCCCGCATGGCTAGCGACCACCTTCAAGTAGAAAATCTGTCGCCAAGCACTTAACGGTGTTTTCAGGCAGCAGTCCTTGAGAGCTAGTTCTTCTAGGTTAAGCTTGTAGACCTTCGACTACATTAACACTTACCATCAGGTGAGATTATGGTTAAGGGCTTACCCATAAGCAATAAAAAAAAATATGGCTAATACTGCACTTAAGGCTAACAACAGGTTTCATATGTTTCTTAACGCCTTGAATACCCGAAAGCTCGAAAGAGTATATTCCCAAGGAGTGTATCTAATTATTTTCCTAGTTGTCTCATTTTCCTGAGCGTTGTTTGTGAATATATATTTTTCATGTTATTCTTTGTGTTTTATTGATTAATTTATTTGTTAACCATTATTTTCGTTCAATGAAAAAAGCAATTTCTTAGGATTTTATAGAATACATATTTTACCGACCCTGCATGAGTTTCATAAGGGCAAGAAAATTAAGATTTTGAATCGTTTGGTGTAGATAAATTCAGTCTGTAAGAACTATCTGCAACTCGTCATTATACTTGAAATCGTAGTACTTTATCAATAATGTATGTTAATGGGTGGAATTGGTTAAAAACCATTATTTGTGTTCCATGCAAAAAGCATTTTTTTTACGATAGACGTTTCCGAATGTTGATGATAATAACTTTTTGACAGACTTCAAAAAAAGGAGGAGGTACTCATTCGACTGTATTTTTTTTTCATATTTGTTACCTTAGAACTTTTACTGGTTGAACCGATTTTGATGATTCTTTTTTTAGTTAAAAGCTGGTGCTTCCTTGGTGGTCCATTTAAATTTTATTAAAATCAGTTCAGCCGTTTTAGAGTTTATATCCAATAACTGAAAAATTATTTCTTATCTTGATGATATAGTCAATGTTTGTAACCTCAGAACTTCTGACTGGGTTTACCAATTTTGATGATTTTTCATTTATTTGAAAGCTGATGTTTTCTGTGTATTTCAATTTACATTTTATCAAAATCGGACAAGCTGCTTTTGAGTTACACTCCATTATCTAAAAAGTGTTTTCATATCTTGATGATAGTCATTGACAGTGCATGACAATCGATCCCGTAAGCAAAGGAGTAATGGACACTAAAAAGGGTGACATTTTTTTAAATTGAATATGGAACCGTCTTCAATACTCAAAAGTGTGAAATAACTTGTCGAAGTCAGTACCATGTGCACAATATTGTGATAATGGGTTCTTTTAAACTCTCATGCTACCGACTTCAACAAGTTATTGCACACTTTTGAATGGTGAAGTCGATTCCATTTACAGGTAAAAAAATAAAAAACATATTTATATTATCTGAAAAGAGGTCCTTTTGCATGGTGTTACATAGAGTTAACTTGAATTTACTCTTTGTAACTACGTTCTGATACAAATTTTAAATAGATCTTTTATAGAATGCAAATGAGATATAATGATTTGCAGTGCTTTCCATCATTCGTTCCTTTGTTAAACGGGGTTACCTATATTTTTTAACATAAGCAACTCATTCATTGTATGAAATATTTTTTGGGCTGAAGTATCGTGTTAATTTATTATAATTATATTTATAAATTTATAATTAAATTAAATAAGAAATCAATAAATTGTACAATAAGGAGGATATACAATTTAGAACACTTCAAGGACTAACAAGGGTTACCAAGATAAAGGCTGCGCCTAGTTTAGAACCCATTGCCTATCTAGGCATGCATGACATGCATGTGTATAAATGTTTATTAGTATTTGTTAAATTATAAATTAGGCATATTGTAATTACGTATGCATTTGTTAACACTGTTATGAAGAATTAATGATGAACAATAATTTCCTATTTTTATCACAAGTTGAAATTCATCGGCCGTAGCAAATGTGGAATGGACGCGATAAGATTTTAGGGTCATGATATTTATGATTTTAGAAGTTTACTGTCTACGCAAGACTGCATTGCTCATCTTCAATTTCAATTCGTATCAGCCGGTTCTCCGTAATATTACAGTCATCAAAGGGTAGCCTACAAATAGCCTATAAAAGCAGCTACAAATACTTTTAAAACTGGTCGGTCTCATCTATGCCATAGGCTGCTTCGTTGTTTTCTCGTACAAAACACCAAAATCAAAATATTTACAGGTAAATAAACTAAAACGGTAAAATTATTGTATAGTTGAATGCTGAAATTGAGCCATAAAAAGCCTAGCCCGTCTCAAGTGTTGAACAAATACAACATTGTATCACAAACAACTTATTTCTTTTCTACCCTGCCCTGACGTCACGGGTGACAAATGAGCTAAGTGACACCTCACTGATGTTGGGTCACTCGCTAGAAGCAATTTCGTGTTACAACGATTTTTTATCGTTCACTTCAAACAACCATGTCTAATGTGCCCTATATGACATCGCGTTGTGTTACCCTTATTGTACACTATAGCTTTTTCAGAAATAACTACTGATTTTTTTTGTACCCTACAGTGAACTTTTATGACAAAAAGTATTTTGAATATAAGTCTCAAGTAAATTTTCGGGTTCGGTAAGTAATCTCTATGTTGAACATTCAAGTGTGTTTGATAATGTATTCTTGTGTCCAATAAGTCTAACCTTTTAAAAGAAAAAAAAAACGACGTCGTTTCAGCTCTTTACTGAGTGAAACCCTTTTTTCATTATCATAATTATAATCGGGAACTAGGCATGTAGAAAGCACGTCTACTGTTGAAATAATCCCTCCCCATAAAATGCCACTATGAACGGTTATTAGCCACTTGTAACAATTCGCCACTTGCAGCGATGTCGTCTGTCCACCTAAATACAATTTTAATAAATATATTTCTATAAAAATTGGTATGCTGTCTGCTTATTTTGAAATTGTAGATGTAAATAAAAAATAAAAGGTTCTATTAATTTTTTTTTATGTGGCAAGGCAGTTTTTTTAGAGAATTTTGAGAAAACGAGCAAGTGGCTCACCTGGTAGATCCCTTGATCACCGTCATCAACATCTGCAACACCAGAGGTCTCAAGGATGCGTTGCCAGCATACTCTCTTCTTTAAGGCCCCTAACTCGTATCGCTTTGGGAATACCCCACATTGTTGCTGGTTTTTAACGTTTGTGGACTTCTAAATATTGTCATGAAGTGTATGAAACATTATGCTATATCGGGACGTCCAATAGCGATGTTCTGCTGCAAGTATTTGACCAAACAGTTCCTCGGAACATTCCCCGTGAAAGTTTCGGTAAAAGATGCAGAGCGATCCAACATCTCAATGGTGTGCATCAAAAAGAGCTTGATCAACTACGATTCGAGCTTCTGCGTAGAAGGCATTCAATATGAACAAGCTAGTACGGAGAGCCAGAGGTAAGAACAGTACCCCATGTGAGACCAATATTTACAAGCAATAGCTAAATAGATAAGCTTCATGTTATGGACTCATTCCGTTTGCGAGCTAGAGTCCCTTGATATACGGATGGACAGGACTGATAGACAGTGGAGTCGCATTAATAGGGTTCCGTTTTGTTCTTTGGGTACGGAACCCTAAAAAAGTATTGCTCTTATAGCTTCAAATTCAAACGCAGGTTAAAATTTTATATGTGGCGACTAAATGAAAATTGGTAAACATAATATATTAAAAACATTTTATAAATGTGTGCAAATATTATTATTATTTTCATGTTAATTTCAGACCTTTGAAGTTTCTCAGATTGTGTAAAATTAATAATGTTGGAATTAAATTTTTAAAAAAATAATATAATAAGGACTCATTTTGTTCGAAAGATATAATAATATTAAAGTCAACTGATACTTAGTAAGTATACTTAGTTATATTAGATGTTTGGTAATAAGAACACAGAAAAAAGAATAATTTCGACAAAAATGGCAGCCATATTCAAAGTGAAATATAAAGTGGATTCAACTTATAGCTTCTACATATCCAAGCTGCTAACCGGAACGTTAAAACTTATGCAAAGCGACACTCTAACTTTAAGCGACACATTTTCAGTGAAACGGAACGTAAAATGATTTATAAAGTGACCGCTTTAGCTGGCCATACGAACACTTTGACAAGGCGTTCCAGCGAAGAAGGGGATTTTAGCTTTCAGTCTCAAACATATTGCTGACAAAGAGATGCCTTCTTTTATGTTAGAATTTCATGCATTTGCAAGGCAATGAACGAAGTTTTTTATTTATATGAGAGAAGTTTATGAGCAAATCAAACTTTTTGGAATTAAATATAAGTGCACACTGGTTGGTGACAATATTAGAAACTAATTAAAAACTATGCGGAATAACTGTGCGGAATTCGAACCCGGGCCATCTACCTCTATATTTATCAAGCCATTATCTGTACAAAATTAGACACTATAATATTATTACCTTTTTCTTTAATTTTCACCTGCGCGAGTCTGACTCGCACTTGGTACTACAACTACTACAACAGTTATTTGTTTTAGGCAGTAATTTTTAAATATTTTTTACGATATTATTCATATTCAAAAACACTGCATTCCATAATACATATAATCAAAATTATTATCTGTAATGAATTTATTGCCATTATGATGCAATTGTTACTTTAAAAACGTATTATTTACCAATTGTTAGCTACAACAAAGAGAAGTGACTCAGCTCGAGTCTTTAGTTCCGATTCCCCCATTGTCTCTCGGCAGCGAGACAAGCCGAGGTCCGAACCACAGTGGTGCCCTTGAGCTCGCTGTCACCCCTCCCGATAGTAGCGGAGCGTTTTCGGCGCCCGCGGGAGACGAAGGTATAAGGCGCTTTTCGCCTTATACGCCTGTCTCGGGAGATCCCTCCTCCCGGGCTATAAGAGGGCCTTTCCTCGCCCAAAACCCGGTGGAGCTGGACGTCCGCTTAGTGGTAGTCAGCATCTATGTCCTCCCTAAAGAAAAAAAAATAGCCCGAATCTATATAAAGACATGCTGAGCCGCTCATTCTTGATCGTGCGCTCGTAGAGTCAAGACCTCCTGAGGATGCTTCGCGTTCGAAAATTCTTCAGGTTTGACTGCGTGGCGTTTGTGACGTCACTTTGGCTTAACAGGAAAATTAGGGAAATGGTCACTAGATATATTTTTAAGTGTTTTATTAAATTAGTCTGATGTTTTCTTAAAATATTTTAAAAATATTTGTGTATTTAATTTCTGCAAAGTAACGCCTGAATCTATTCATTAACTACTAATTCTATTAATTTGTTCGAATTGTATCCAAATGATCGCTATAAGTACAAGTATTTTTTTGTATGTAATGAAATAAATAATAAAAAAAACTGCTGCTATTTATCTCATTTAGGCTATTTGCCTCTATAGCAACGTTTCATATCACATAGTGCGTAAAACATTTTGGGCACGTTTTATCAAGCGAGCTTTTACTGAACGCCAATATCTAAAATACGTTCGTTTCCGACAATATAGGTGCAAACATACGTGTGAATATAATATGTAGGTACGTATTCCTTTTCGTTTCGTATCCATTGAAATGGTTTCATATCGCGCTATCGATGTAATCTAGCCACAAACTAACTTCAATCGGGGCACGATTATTGTGAGGAAATCCCGCTAACGTTCTGAAATTGTATATTGATGTTACTTACAACTTATTGAAATTTATTTCATGGCAAATATAAGCCGTACGAAGAACAGCTTTCTGGTGAATTTTTAACGGCTCTGCAAAAGTATTTTTTATATGTAGCTGATAGGTTAGCCTTTGACTATTAGCTCACCTGATGGTAAGTGATACTGAATTCGAAAAAATAATACAATATATTACAATATGGCGTCTAAAATATGTCAGATTTTTATGTACCTAGTGTCACTTGTGTTATAAAGACTAATGTAAGTAATGATATACAAAAAAATCGGTTAAGCTGTTTAGAAGTTATGGCGGAATAAATAAACTCACAAACATACACACATACATACATGAACCTTGAAAACATAAACCTCTTTTTTGGGTACTCGTGTAAAAATAAACAAATAGAAGGATACATTTTTAAGTAACAGACAAAATTAAAATGTAGTAGGTAAAAAACTTCATTTTCGTCGTTCGTTCGCGAACAAAAGTGTTGCGTAAATATCCCTCAACAATGACAAAAACTAAAATTTCTACCCGTTCTACTCGTAATGTCTAGCCGGTTCTTAGCCGCAGCCGGTGCGCGAGCTTTGTACTTATTTAACGAACTGGTAATGAATAAATTCAGGCGTTACTTTACGGAAATCCATATTCAATAATAACAAATATTTTAAGAAAACCTAAATTAATATATAAATAAAACACTTAAAAAACATAAAAAATATATCTAGTCACTATTCCGCCTAATTTGCCTATTTTTTATTTTATTTAACATATTTTTTAGTGTTTTATTATAATACTAGCGGCCCGCTCCTGCTTCGCACGGGTAAAAATATATAGCCTATTTCATTCAATGAAAAAAATTATTAAAATCGCTACAGTAGTTTTGATTTATTCATCACTGCCCGTGGCCCGCACGCGGTTAATTTAGAGTAAAACAATTCTTCTTTCCCTAAACCATGAAGATTTCCTGCTATCTTAGGAATATCTAAATTCATACACTACATTTTTACTTATTCACTTTTTACATTTTTACCAATTTATTTTATTTTTACAACTATTAATACCTATATTACAGAATGTCTTCATATACAACGTTCACAGCTTTCTTGTCATTAGACAATACAAACATGTTTTCTCTAGAGGTTACTCTTGAAAGAGTGACATACAGTTGGCCATGTAAAAAACAGTCAACGCTCAAATCTAAGCCTGCAACGTTGAAGGTTTGACCCTGCGATTTATTAATGGTCATTGCAAAAGATGTGTTTACCGGATACTGTAAACGTTTAAATTAGAAGGGTAAATCCGATGGTATAAGAGGGATTCGGGGAATCAAAACATCTTCTCCGGTACTCCGGCCGGAACCGCCGCAAACGCTACGTCCCGCAATTTTTAAATCTGTAATATCTTCGAAAATATTCATTTAAATTATATGCTGTAAAGGGCCATATAGATCTATATTGAACCAACAATATATGTAAGGTATTTAATTAGATAAGGATTAATGCTGTATTGGTTTAAAGTCGCTTCGAAAATTAGCCAATATTTGTCGTAAAAAGTAAATGACAAAAAAATTATATTGTGGGATATCCATAATAGGTAGACATTTACTAGGGCGGAGTTTTCTGTAGACCTTTTCAATGTGTACAATACTTAGTACATTATTTTGATAAATCTTGTAGGGTTCAGCCTGCGTTTACAATGTAAACAAAAAAAAATACGACATCACATTAGAAACCTCAAAAATAACAGTATTTTTCCACTATTTATTGGATGTTATTGTACATATAAACCTTCCTCTTGAATCACTCATTCTATTAAAAAAACCGCATCAAAATCAGTTGCGTAGTTTAAAAGATTTAGGCATACATAGGGATATAGGGACAGAGAAAGCGACTTTGTTTTATACTATGTAGTGATGATTTTGATGTTTACTTAAAATATTTTAAAAATATTTGTAAATATGAACGAACTGGTTCAGGAAAATAGGTGTATTTTTTATCTAACAAATGCATAATATATGTCCTTTATGTCTTCTTTACCTATATATTTCGTCAGTAGAGTAACGGCGTGATTTCCAAGAATTACTTTTCTAACAGCCCGTTGAGTTTGTAACTTCTCAATCATATGTCACTAAGCAGCAGAACCCCAAAAAAAGATAAATAAAAATAATAATTTACCAATTACTCAAGGCAACTTATCATTATTAATAACACAGGCCTTTTTTTTTTTTTTTTTTTTTTTACGGGGGGGAAATCTTAAGAGATACCTGGGTACTATGGGGAGCATGCCGGGTTATGTGGGGCTTTCACCCACTAAAACCCCCTCGGTGGTCTTCCTCTGTGACTAGCTGACGGAGGGCCCCGAGTTCTCCTGAGGAACGCACCGGAACCCTCCTGTCACATTGCCCGTAGGCTCATCTCTTAGGTGTCTTCTGCAGCCATGCAAAATGGCATAACATCACTTGCCACACAGTGACGCTATCTTCTTCGAGCTCGTTGGTGGGATCATAAGGGCCCCATCCCCTACAATCCCCGAACTCCAAGTCCCCTTTTAGTCGGCTCTTACGACAGGCAGGGGTGACCGTAGCCGTATTCTTTGTAACCCGGGCCTACAGGGTTGAAATGCTAGGGCGTTGATCGCCGCCGCCCTGGCGTCGCCTTCTTCTTGTGGGATCCGCTCTTTCACGGTCTCGCTCTGCTGTCTCCTTCTGGACCATGACGGTCTCACAGAATTCAACAACGGCCTTCCAATTTGTGTTGTTAGCTAACATTGCCGTAATCACACATGGCAGTGTGAGACCAGAGACCGCCGTTCTGAGCTCCACGCTGAACAGTCTTCAAGCGTGTGCTGTGCGGAATCGGGCCCCATCCCACAGTGATGACATTGGGGTGTCGGTTCACGGCCAATTCTATGGAGATATTCCCCAAAACACCCATGGCCCGTTAGCAACTGCGTCAACCTATATGTGACTGGCTCCTTTCTCTTTAGCCAAGGCACAAAACTTGGCAATATTGCACCAACCGCACGTTGTCGCATACTTCGCGGCTCTCGAAGTCGCTCGTGCCATCTCTCAAGTGCAAATCGATGTTCCTGCTTCATCACCTCAGCACCACTAAGGTGCTCGTCACTCCAATGAATACGGATATATACCCGCGCATCCATATCCGCCAGTATGTCAAGAGGAGGGAATCTGCCTATCAGCGTGGCCGCTTCAAAAGATATCGTTCTATATCCTCGCGCGATCCTTATTGCGATTGTACGTTGTAAGCTATTAAACATAGTCCTAGAGCGTCTTACACCAGAAAGTCTTTCCGACCACACGGGAGCTCCATATAGAGCCATAGACCTCAAGACCCCCGCGTAAAGACGACGAACCCCTTCCTTTGGCCCTCCAAGGTTTGGCAGCAGTCTATGCAGTGCACCTGCAACCTTAATGACCCGTGGGACCAGACGGCTGAAATGTTCCTCAAATCCCCACCTACTATCCAATATAAGCCCAAGATATTTAAGGTAACGCCCCACTTCAACTTCCACATTATCAACCTGGACAGAATAGCCAACTGGTTCTCGTCCTCGAGGGATCTTGTGGAACCAAAGAGCTTCAGTTTTCTCTGGGGCTATAATTAGGCCCATATGGCGTATCTTTTGCATTACGCACGCTATCCCACTTTCTGCAATTCGCATTGTCGCCTCCAAAGTTTCACCCTCAGCAAACACCAAAGTGTCATCTGCATAGCAGACAATGCTTACCCCCACAGGTAAATTGACTCTTAGTACAGCGTCATAAGCAAGGTTCCAAAGGAGTGGGCCCAAAACTGAACCCTGGGGCACCCCGCAGAACATTTCCCTCCTGTATAATACGCCGTCCCTGCCCATATACTGCACGCTTCTGTTCTGTAGATAGGAACTGAGTATTCGTTGTAGATATACTGGTACATTATGGTATACTAAGGCATCTCTGATTCTACACCACGGCAGAGAATTGAAGGCATTTACTATGTCTAAACTGGCAGCTAATGCCATCCTGCCGTTAGATACGGCCCGATCCGACAGCATCCGGACACGAAGGATCGCATCCACTGTCGACCGAGAATTTAATAACACAGGCCTGTAACATATATATTTTTTTTCTATGCTTGATAGGTTAGCCTTTGACTTCTATCTCACCTGATGGTAAGTGATGATGTGGTCGAAGATGTTGTTCAGGCTAACCTAGAAGTACTGGCTCTCAAGGACAGCTGCCGGAACACACCGTTAGGTGCTTGGCGACAGATTTTCTACTTGAGGGTGGTAGCTAGCCAGGCGGACATTCGCAAAATGCCCTACCACCATGCTATAACGACTGCCATCCTAAGACGACAACCGGGACCGACGGCTTAACGTGCCCTCCGAAGCACGAAAACGCTCAGTAGTAATGTCACTAGCGGTCACCCAAAAATATTTTATATACCTTTGACTAACATAATATTTATGTATTGACATAAAAAATTCAATTTATTAATCGCGTTCTTTCTGCTAACGTGAAGCGCGAGGAATCAACTATCCGACTGAGGAAACGCCCATGTTTGTCACCCTTAATAATAAGGTTAATGTGTTGCTTTTCTTAACTGAAAAAATATTTAGCTCAAAGTATATAATGTATAAAATTCTTAACAAAAAACAACCGCCTTCGGACTTAAAATACGCATTATTATGAATAATTTAAATAATACTCGTCAACTCTCAAATTGAAATGGGAACACAGGACAAGCACTTAGTTTTTTTTTACACATCTTTTTTATGTTATTGTGGCGGATCAAGCACGAGGCCCACCTGATGTTAAGCTAACCTCTGCCTATAACACATGCATTTCGTCACAAGTCACGAAATGCACTGCGCCCGTCACCTTGAGACATAGTTAGTAAGTCTCATGTGCCTGTAATTTCACTGGCTCTCAAGGACTGCTGCTGGAATACACAGTTAGGTGCTTGGCGACAGATTTTCTACTTGAGGGTGGTCGCTAGCCAGGCGGGTATTCGCAAAATGCCCTTCCACCATGCGGTGAAGCTCAAGCCCGCGGCGGGATTCGAACCGTGGACCTGCGGCACGGCAGTCCATAGCTAATGCCACTGAGCCATCACTGCTTTAAAAAAAACATCAAAACGGTACACTGTAAAGAATAACACAAAATAAATACAGTCCAATTGAGAACCTTCTCATGTTTTGGAATTTGGTTATAAATACAGGGTAGTAGGAGACATTACACAATTGAGTAAAATAATAAATATTTCATTGTTCGGTTGAGTAACATAATAATTTTTCCATTACTGAAAAAAGTTTGTTTGCCGTTAAACGATGTAAAGCTTCTTCCACAAGCAGCTTTATCTTATAATAATGTTAATATATTATTAACATGGGTTTCATTCATTTGAACATGGGTTAGTGCCTTAACCCATAAATTAATATAGTTTATTGTTTTCCAGGCGACTCTTTGATTATAAACGAAAATATATATTGCATAAATATATTTAATTAAGACAGAGAAATAATATATATTTGAGTACTAATATATGCCCTGAGTAATCACTGCTTTAAAAAGTTACCACAGCAACTAAACAAAGCGATATTAGAAACGTACACTTTGCATATTTTGGCGTGGTAAATGGAGCGTTATTTTACTCTACTAATAAAAGTTCTTTAGATTTCCTCTTGTAAAACATTTTTTAAAATAAAATCTCTTTTGTTTTGAAAATCTATATCACTGAGTAAATAATGCAACGTGCAAGCATTGCAAACAACATTGAAATTTTGAAAAATGCATCTAGTAATTGAATAGGACTAGTTATGGATTCGAAGAACATACCTATACTAACAAATTCTTAAAAATATATAAAACACAACTGCGGACCATATAGATTGTGTATATTTTAGTGCGCACCTTGGAAAACAACATGTATCTAGCCTGCACATTGTAGCTCATAGAATCCGCTATATTAATTTTTAAGAATTTTATTAACCTATTTTGGCATCATCAATTCGAATCTTGACATAATATAAATTTTCCAAATAATTTGAGCCGTAGATTAGTTACGAGCGGAATAATAAGTGTGTGTGTGATGTCTGTAGTGTACTAACCTCTGCCTATAACAGATGCATTTCCTCTGCGACGAATTGCACTGTGCCAGTCACACTGAGACGTGCAGTTGTTAGGACTCATTAGCCTGTAATTTTTGTGGCTCTCAAGGACTGCTGCCGGAACACACTGTTAGGTGCTTGGCGACAGATTTTCTACTTGAGGGTGGTCGCTAGCCATACGGGCATTCACAAAATGCCCACCCACAATGCGGTGAAGCTCAAGCCCGCGGCGGGATACGAACCATGGACGTGGTGCACGGCAGTCCAAAGCCAATACCACTGGGCCATCACTGCTTCAATAGTGTGTGCTTATAAATAAAATAATAATTAAAGCTTGCAACGATATCCCGTGCGTTTTTTAATATAGAGTTGTTTTCAAACAGAAGCTACTTGAATAATGAATCTTGGGGATTATCTTCGTATAAAACACAGTTAAAAATTTGTTTATGCTATTATATTTTTACTAAAAATAGAAAGTTCTCAATGAAAAAGTTCCCAATTTAAAAGAATGCTTCCGTTAATTAATTTTTTATTCATATTTTAGCTTTCGTAGTGGAAATTTTAACTTGAAGAATAATTAATACATGAGGCAGACCAGCAATGAAATAAAACTAAATGGTGATACCAATCTTTACCAAACAACCAAGAAATCCACGTCATGGTTTCATTAGTATAGCTAATATGTAACTGCACCAATTTAGTTTCAAGAACTCGAGAACTGGATACCTCATCAACTGCTGCATAGAAAAGTACGCTTTGCAGCTTGCTTTGCTCTGTAGAGTAAGTAAAAAACGAATGATCGTAGTGAAAATAGTGATGTTTGCAGAAAAATATATTCTTTGGGATATTTACAAACAAAACACGCAATGACTTGCCCAATTCAAATACCCCCGAACAATATCAAAGGCGAAGCTCACCCATAAAAAAAATAAAGGTTTGATTCATATACTAGATATACTACTGTATATGCATACGAGTATAAACTTACTTTAAAATATGTAAAAATATTCCCTACCACAAATGTGAACTGTTCCCAACTCACTGCAATATAGAGCAGTAAAAAAGAAATCATTAAAATTTGCCGGCGCAAGATAATGATAATGATCAACGCGCTATCCCCGGAGTAATATGATATATAACGAATTTTAAATGATAATGGAATGGGGTGGTGCTTTCCCGTTATTAAGGCTATTATGGAGCCAGTTTGAATTTCAGACGGGAATAAGGCCGTTTCCTGCTAAGTGCAATTGTTCAGGTTTTGTGACTTTAAGATGAATAGCTTATAGGTATAATATAGAGTACTACAAATATAGAGTAAACATAATACATTATGACTGGAAAAAAAATTAAAACACAAAATTTGCATTTTTTTCTATTCTCTTGGTGGCCAAGGGATACAGGCAACCGATGAGTGGTGAGAGATGGTGGGTAGAGATACAGGTTCAAATCTCACCCAAGGATAATATTTGGTCTAATATGATGAATGTAATATGTAAATACTGATAGAATTAATACTAAATGACTTTTTAAACTATTCTCATTCATTATTTTCAAATTTTTACAATGAGTAATTCTTACACAATTTACCATGCCTGTATGTGATAAATGTGACCTAAGCGATCCATGCACTCTTGGCACGCTGGCACCATTATGGAGGTTGCGTGACAGGTATTATTAGAAAATTGATGCCATATCTTTCAAAAATATAAGGCATGTGTTTCATCTTAGTATGTTGGCTCTCTAGATTTACATAAAATGCTTCTGTAAACATGTGTACTGAGTGTGTGTGTAGAATATATTTGATTTTAATCACCAAAACTGTGCGGAACGGAAAGGTGGCCTAATATTAATCTATGTTTAACAGTTAACTATGTATCGACGCTTGTTTAGTTGTGTACCTTATACAGGGTTGCCGTACAGTGAGGAGCACTTTCAGTGCGCCAGGTTCATCACGTTGCAGGAAATGAAGCTAAAATTTTCTTGGGTTAGCCACATAGCAGCAGCTCTAAGGCATCTTCTAAGATATGCATCAAACCATCGCATTAAGGCTTACTTTCTTCGCACGAGATACCTCTCCTGCTCCGTCAAATATAATAAGGTCCTACTGTGCCACTTGGGATAAGTATTCCTAAATAGAAACACGGTAGTTCAAGGATACCATCTAAAGTAGTCAAGAGATAAAAGAAACCCATTACAGAAAACAATGAATCATCAGATGAGGAAAAATGTGTACCCAGTGAAGTGTTTATTTTATTTTAAATCATATATTTCGATTATTTAACTGTGTAAACTGTGGTTGATTGTATCAAAATTACCTGACAAATAGTGTACCATTGCATGCATTTTTTCTATATACCTACTCGTATTCATACATCGGATGTTATTAAAATGAAAACGTGAGTACATAAATAACCTAACGTTTCATAATTGCAGTAAAGGTAAACTTTTATCTTAAAATGACTAAGCTATTGCGGTTTAATATATTAATCGATCTCAATTATACAATTCGATCCGAATACCCTAAATAAATACTTATTGATATAAAACTAGACTGATTCCTTTGTTTTTCGGACAGAATCACTATCAACGAAACAATTCTATTCTTTTATTGATATAACATATTAACGTAAAAGTAGTTTTTCCTTATTGACTTCTTGTTTTAAGTTAGTGCCAACCGCGTGATGGGTTCATCTGAAAACCAGCGTCGAATGTCTATGACACTCGGCATTATGCTGAGATGAGTCCAATTTGACACATTATGCTTGACCTACAAACTTATCAACTAATATATATTTTCAAAATTGTCGTAATTGTTATGTATTTGTAGATGTTTTATGTCATGTATTTTTATTTCTCTGTCAAATAAATAATTTTTCCATTTCATTTTTCAATTCTTCGGTGAGTTGTGCGCAAGCAAACTTTCTTTATTTTTAAATGGTGCAAGAAATAACGAAACACTTCATAATATGAAAACAAATTTACGAAACTAAAATAAACTACAGTAAAATGGTCTCATAAAATTGTAGGTTATTGTGCTCTGGCGAGAAAATTGCTCTAGTTTTACATAATATAATAAAATCATACTCTTATCATACTTCTAAAATAGAATTATATGTTCAATAAAACTTAAATGTTTAAACATGTCGCCTGATATTTACGTATGCTGTTAGTTGATTTCGATGATTATATTCTTCACCGAATATAATGTGTGGCTTCAAAAAAAAATCATAAGTTTTAAGCTTTCCATTTGCAAAATGTTACAATTTCAAACAGTCTAAAAGAAAATAGTTTGAAAATTGTTAGTAAGAATTATATAAATACTTTTATATTCATATTCACAATATAAAACTGTCGACTGATTAAGAATTCTTTATTGTTTGAACTCGCCTGATGAAGGGCATCGGACTTGCTCGAAACCTAGGTCGACAATCTCAACCGATACGCGTGAGTACAGCCGGTTATTTTATTTTTTATTAGATAATTGATTTAGCGCTAAACTATCGGAAATAAATTTAAAATACCAAACGGATAAAATGGGTTTCAAGTCATTGAAAAAAAAACCCACTGAATTACTGCTTGGCTTGGGCTGGTTGACTTACCCCAGCCATATAAGTGAAATTAGCTTTGGCTTTTTTTGCGGAAATAGAACACGTGTCCACCGGATTCACGCCAAGTGCCCTGACTTCTAGGTTTCAACATGCTTGGCTAAGATTCATGAACGAGCTTGACTGAACCGAATCCTGGGCTCTAATTTAATGATTCCTAACCGTCACAGGGGATGGTGCGGCCATCACCCAGACTATTAAACATCATCTAATCGAAAGAAGTTATTTTTCATACACCTAACTCTCAAACTGAAATCCTTATTCTTTTACATTTCTGAATATGATTGCCTGATCTTATCTGAAAATATATATCTGATACTGATAATTAAGATCAAGCTAAAATCACATAAAACGAATATTAGAGTACGAAATTGGCTTTGGCTTATTTTAATTATCTTCAATACAAAAATAACATAGTAATATGTAATGAATATATTATGAAAATCAATTATATATAATTATATTTCTAAATTGAACTATCATTTCAAATTGCAGTGAAGACCACTAGAAGATGAGAAAATTAAACATTTTTTATTAATGAAAGAGCTTTCTACTCTATACGTATTAATTAGACATTAATTTGTTACTAAGGTTGGCTATTAACGTATAACTTAAGTAAGTATGGCTTGATTAATGACTAGAACTGTTAAAGTTAAACTAAGAAATTAAGAATTCTTTTGGCTGTAAAATGAGTATTTTTTTATTATTTTAATCTAATCTTAGATGCGTTTCTATTAAAAATAACAATAAATATAGATTACTTATAAATTAAAACCCTGGCATAGACTCGATCCCAGACAATTAAGTCATTTTTAGGCTTTTTTTTAAAACGCCACCTGCTTTTAAAACAAAAGACATAGGTAATTGGTAGAGCTGTCGAATGACATTATGTCAAAAAAAAAACGAAATGGCAGAATTCAAAATGATCCCCATACATAGCATTTGGGCCCAATTGAAGCTCGGCCTAGTATTCTTGCCTTACTGTCACCAATAGGTAAGTGACGATGTGGGAGAATATGGTTAGCAGACAAATTAAATGGAAGCTGGCTTTCAAGGACAGTTGCCGGAAGATTATAATAGATGTCACTAGTTTTGCAACCCAAGGTCAAAAAAAATTAAAAAAAATACGGAATTATAATTTAATTACGCGACATTATCCCTTAACAATATTCATAACAGTGATAAGAAGCTAATCTATTGGTCTATTGATATGATGGTCAGTTTACAAAGATTCATTAGGTATGCCTCATGTTACATTCGCAACAGTCTCTAACGCAGCGAATGATTGTTAGTTAAATTGAAAATGCTCAAAAACAGATTAAACTGAAACATTGTATAGATACTCGTGCAACGAGTAATAGAACATTAAAACTTCTATCGCATACAGCTTTAACTAACCCATTACTGCTGAAACTCGCCAACAAGTACTCGTATATCAGTTACAATTCAACTTACAGGTTACAAACTAGTTACTACGAGTTGTGCTCAGAATAGAATTAGTGGAAAGTTTCCAAACATTGGTCAGTTATAAACCAAACTAGTGCACCAATTAAAAGTACAACAAAGGTACAGTCTAGTGTTGGGCATCTATTCTAAGTATTCAGCAACTTATTAATTAGTATAGAAATAGAACTCTTTGTGCAGGTTCGTCCGGAAATTATTTGAAGCACTCGTAGCTTAGTTTACTTAGCTGTTCTCAACCGATTAGCAAAGTTAAGCAACGTCGCCCGCGGTCATGAGTTGGATGGGTGACCGCTAGTGACATTACTGAGCGTTTCCGTTGTCGTCTTAGGATGGCAGTCATTATAGCATGTTGGTAGGCCATTTTGCGAATGCCCGCCTGGCTAGCTACCACCCTCAAATAGAAAATCTGTCGCCAAGCACCTAACGGTGTGTTCCGGCAGCTGTCCTTGAGAGCCAGTACTGCTAGGTTAGTCTGAACAACATCTTCGACCACACCATCACTTAACATCAGGTGAGATAGTGGTCAAAGGCCAACCTATCAGGCATAAATATATATATATAGCCACTGTACATATTTCTACCGCCAAGCAATCTTGTACATATTACCGTGTTCCGGTTTGAAAGGAATGGGTACCGGTGAAATTACAGGCACATTAGACTTAACAACAATATGTCTGAGGGTGATGGGCGCAGTGCAGAGGCTACTTGTGACGAACTGCATCTGTTATAGGCAGAGGTTACCACTGAAAACTAGGTAGACCTCGTGCTTGTTCCATCACGATGGCATAAAAAACATTTAATCAATTATTTTTAAACAACACAATATCTTATCACCGACTTCACCCGCTTCGAAATACGTTATGACGCGCTCCCTACGTAACTACTTAGTAAATCAAGATAAAAATATCCAAGTTATCATAATATATAACGATTTTTTGTTCTATTTTATCTCTTCCACAATCTTCCTGTCAAAGATAAAATATAAGACTACGATCGCTGCCAAGTTCTTATTTCAATTGTAGTTCGAAAATGCCTTTGTGACTTCTATAGGTACTCAATCGAAAACGCAACGCTAGCGCAATTTAGATCCGTTTGTACATTACACTCTGGCGGCAGCTTTGTGGAACATAATAATATATGTATTTTTTTTTATCGATCAACAATCAGTGTCACAATATTTTCTTGTAAAAGCCCTCTTAAATAGTAATAATTGTGAGACCAACATCGTTGACCACAAATTTAGTAAACATTTTTTATGAGTTAGACATAGGTAAAACGTACAAAAGTTATTTTACCATTTAAATTGTTAATATATATACATAAAGAAAAATTAATTTGGCAAATCAAATCAACATCTGTTCGGAGAGTGGACCGATGCTGGCGTTCGAACTCGTACGCAAGACAAGATGAAACTTTACCCACGTGACGCTAACACGACACTTATGTTAAAGAGTATATTTTGTATGACTTCCTTATTATATACTAAAATTCCTAAACAAATAAGGGATCTTGATATTGCAGTGTTTAAACGAAAACTTAAAAGAATATTAGCCCAAAAATGTTAAAATCGTTAAAATAAAATGACTAATTGTAAATTTTGACATTGCTTTTTCTGACATAATATGTAATTTTGAAATAATCGGTATAAATATAGACGAAAGAAGACTATGAAAGATAAAAACCAACAACCACACATAATTCTTGACTTAATTTTAACGCATTGACATTAATATTTTGATACATCAATTTTAATTATTTCATTTGTTTGTAAAATAAAAGCATTCAATATTAATAGACTTAGATTCTTTTTAAAAAAAATTTTACGCTACATGTGGCAAGGACATGAGTTACGAAATTTAAGTTACTGTACCACCTAGTATGCTATTGTATGATATATACTCACCGTGTTCTGACAAATAAATAATTTGAATTTGAATAAAAATTATACGCTGAAAATCTGTCAAGACTCCGTTATAATTTTAAGGAGTATTTATAGAAAAATGTAATAAGTATTTATACAATTATATATTTTCAGGTCATCGGCATATAAATAAATAATAAATAAATAAATATTGCTGTTTGTACACAAGATTTTATATTTTAAATATAGTTTTCAATGTCTTTACCCATTATAAACAGGCAACTACTTAGGCGCAAGGCTACTGCGAAGGCGTAGCGAATACGCTGCGATGAGGTAGCGAGAAGACTATAGCACTGCGTACCCACAGCGCCGGAGCTGTCATAGAATTACTGGCTTTGGGCGCACTCTTAACTTCTAATATTAAGACATTTGTCTCTAACCCTAACTTTTTTTGTTGACGTTTTCGTTGTTGTGATTTGTGACTAATTATTTTCATGAAGAAGAAGCTAATTTTGAGAAATTTCATCACTATTAAAAAAAACTATAGGTTTCTGTAACCATCTCCCCGCAATGGGGAATATTCCGCCTTCTTTCCCCCTCCCCATGGCATAAAATATAATATACATATACCATTTCTAAAGTCCTTCCAATGGAAAAAAATCCATCCCCAAATCACATGTATGGGAGCAACACTAAAATAAAAAAAAATCTTATACTACTTTGTCGGGGTGATAAGTTTACATATCCTTACAAAATTGCAGCTTTCTAGTACAAACGGTATCTTATTAAAACCTCGGACATACGGACAGACAGACGGACATGATGAAACTATAAGGGTTCCTTGTCAAGACTACGGAACACTAAAAAGTACTATTCATATTTTAATAAATAGGATATTTGCTAACCGTGCTTGACTTCATATTTAGAATTTTAAAGCAGTGATGGCTCAGTGGCATTAGCTATGGACTACCGCGCAGCAGGTCCATGTTTCGAATCCCGCCACGGGCTTGAGCTTCACCGCATGAAGGAAGGGCATTTTGCGAATGCCCGCCTGGCTAGCCACCACACCCAAGTAGAAAATCTGTCACCAAGCACCTACCGGTGTGTTCCGGCAGCTGTCCTTGAGTGCCAGTAATTTTAGGTTAAGCCTGTTAACACCTTCGATCACATCATCACTTACCATCAGGTGAGATTGTGGTCAAAGACTTAAAGATCAGGAATTATAAAAAATTAAATACTTAGTTTCATAGAAACCGTTCATTCCTTTTGCAATCACAATATTATTATGAAGTTTTATTAAATCTTCACGGTCGTCCTTTTATTTAATGTGATATGTGTTATTTCGGAAAAAAAACTTTGTTATCAACTCCTGCAACCGTGTCATAATGTACATGTTTTTTTAAGCATTCAATGACAGTAATCATTGCCTGTTTGAAATTAGTTTATTGAGTATCAAAAAATGTTTATATATTTTATGTATAGGAGAGATAATAATTATTTTCGAGCCGCGATGCCGCCATTTTATCTACGAATATGTCATTGGTTCTTTTATTTTATGGTGTTATTTCTACTGTTTTCACTACCCTCAATCAGCAATCCTAGATTACTCTTTATAATAGAAAACTAAACTCCAAGTTTAACGCTGATTGTAATGCCTCGATTTGCGGCAAATGCAGTATATGTTACAAATTCCATTCCAAGACGACGATTCTGAGAGGTTTAGAGAATTTACTTAGCTCTTAAAATGGGTAGCTCTGGGATGCGTTTTCGCTTGTCAGCACGCTTCTTTATTTTGGGCTTAATAATAGGAACAACAATAAGTCGTTTGTTTTCAACCTACCTATCAACTAATATTAATATAGGTACAGGGTTATTGGAAAAATGGTAATAACCTCTAAAGGTTGAATTCTGCTAGTCCTATCAAACATTTGAGATGAAATTAGAAAAACCGTTTATATTTTGTATTTGTTTTTGGAGAACAGAACTTAAAACTAGCAGATAGTACTAGATAAACTTATTTTATTAAATTTTTATTCAAGTTGTAAAAGACAATGCCTACTCCGAGCCAAAAGCACTCGCCGCGCTTCCTTTGAATAGAGTTTTGAATATTTACATTACTTCTAGGTTAGCCTGAACAACATCTTCGACTACATCATCACTTACTATCAGGTGTGATAGTGGTCAAAGGCTAATCAATCAAGCATAAAAAAAACATCGAGCAAATTAATAAAAAAATTGAAGTAATCAATTACAGGCACAAGATTTTTTTTTTTTTTTTATGCTTGTATAAGTTAGCCTTTGACCACTATCTCACCTGATGGAAAGTGATGATGTGGTCGAAGATGTTGTTCAGGCTAACCTAGAATTACTGGCTCTCAAGGACAGCTGCCGGAACACACCGTTAGGTGCTTGGCGACAGATTTTCTACGTGAGGGTGGTAGCTAGCCAGGCGGGCATCATTCGCAAAATGCCCTACCACCATGCTTTAACGACTGCCATCCAAAGACGACAACCGGGACCGACGGCTTTACGTGCCCTCCGAAGCACGGAAGCGCTCAGTAGTAATGTTACTAGCGGTCACCCATCCAACTCATGACCGCGGGCGACGTTGCTTAACTTTGCTGATCGGTTAAGAACAGCCAAGTAAACTTCGCTACGAGCGAAACTTTTACCATCAGGTGGCTCTCGTGTTTATTCTGTCAAATAGACATAAACAAACTTGAGGAAATATCTTCGCACGTTGAATTTGAACCCATTTCTTTAGTTCACAATAATTCCTTAGTTACTTACGCTGAATATACTTATTGACATCTAGTACGGCTGAGTGGCAGTTTTGGCTCTTAGGAAAAATAAAGTTTTATTTGTAGTTTTTACTAAGCCGATAGGGCACAATTCTTTGCGATGTTGATTAACGGTATTATGTCAATAAGACTTGCATGGTGGTAGGGCATTTTGCTAAATGTCCGCCTTACTAGCTACCACCCTTAAGTAGAAAATCTGTCGCCAAGCACCTAACGGCATGTTCCGGCACCTGTGCCTGAGATCCAGTCATTCTAGGTTAGCCTGAACAGCATCTTCGATCACGTCATCATTTACCATCAGGTGAGATATGTGCCAAAGGCTAGCTTATCAGCAATAAATAAAAAGTTTGATACCCATTTTAATCACAGTGGCTCTGTATTGTTTTTGAACGGAATCATTTATAAATAATATTTTACAATCCAACTTTTAATTTTTTTTATAGATATCAGAATTGATTTATGAGCTAAGTTTTTACCCTGATGGTAAGTGTTGATGTCATTGAAGATGTTGTTCAGGACAACCTATAATTACTGAATCTCATGGACAGCTGCTGAAAACACCGTTAGGTGCTTGGTGACAGATTTTTTTCTTGAGGGAGGTAGCTAGCCAGGCATGCATTCGCAAAATTCCCTACCAACAGGCAGTAACGACCGCATCCTAAGACAACAACCGGGACCGTGTCCTACAATGCACGGAAGCGCTCAGTAGTAGATAATGCCACTAACAGTCAATCTAGGTCATGACCGCGTTGGACGTTGCTTAACGTAGATGATTGGTTAAGAATGGCTTAGCAAACTTCTATACGAGCGCTTCAAATAAGATTTAAAAAAATCAAACGACATTTCAGTAAAATTATATAAAACCGTGTGTCCCAAAAACGGGCTGGGAGGCTACAGCTCTAAGCTGTGCTATTAAGATAACAGCGGTCTCCAGCGATACGCGCAATAATGTGCTCCTAAATGATTGTGGATCCTAGGACCACTCTTACTGGGTATAGTTCAATGGTTGCTCTCAAGTACGGGGGAATTGATTATATGGAAATGTTATCACTGATAGGAGGAATATTGAAAGGCAGGATATTCATTAATTATGTCAACGCTACGGGTCATGGAGATTTTACATGTTAGGTAAAGCCTCGTATAGTTCCAGCTAGTTCTACTAAGCTGGAAACTATTTAACTGATATAAAAATGTCATACCGTTAAAATTCGAAGGGTGAGGAGAAATTAAGATATTAAGTTAAAAGATTTCCCGCAATAAAGGGTGAACTTGTGGGTGAGATGTTTATACCGCATGCGTGTTGATTGTGAATTCAATTATAAAATGAATTATCAAAACAATAATGCTACAGTTACATACAGAATTTCAACAACAAAACAATGTTGTGCTCTGAGCGGAAATAACTAATAATCGGAAAGGTCGATAAGTACCACATAAAGATAAACAAAAGGATTCTTGGTGGTCACAACACAACACATTCGCTGGAAATCAAATGAATATATACAAATTTATAATACATTGAAAAAGTCCACGAAATTAATATCGTGGATTGCGTGCCTAACAGGCTCAGAGTTCAAAGAAATTAGAACTACCGAAGTTTCAGCTTTTCTCTCGGTTGGGTAAAAATTTCACCCAACATTCATCCACAAATAATTGCAGTGATGGCTCAGTGGGATTGGCAATCAGGGAGTGGCAATGGACTGCCGCGCATCAGTTCCATGGTTCGAATCCCGCCGCGGGCTACACCGCATGGTGGAAGGGCATTTTGCGAATGCCCGCCTGGCTAGCGACCACCCTCAAGTAGAAAACCTGTCGTCAAGCACCTAACGGTGTGTTCCGGCAGCTGTCCTTGAGAGCCAGTGAAATTACAGGCACATGAGACTTAAAAACTATGTCTCAAGGTAACGGGCGCAGTAAAATTTGTTCGTCGTCAGTTAGTCCGCTTGGGCCTCGAGCTTGTTCCATCATAATAACATTAAAAAAAGACATTCGGTTTGAGTAATATTGAATGTGACATATACTTGAATGGTTATATAGATTATTATTCTTAATAGAATAGACACGAATAAGAATGAGTTTATGCAGAAGAAGCTAAAAAGTATCACCATAGCAGAAAAGTTGTGGAGTATAGGTGAGGTGACACTATTAAGGTTAAAATGAGGACGAACGAGAGAAAAAAGTCAGAGAAAGTGCGAACGGACTGCGTAAAAAATTGGGAGTGAGTGCTTGAAAGACGTGTAGACTTCTCTATATCAGCAATTTCACCCCTGACTAAAACTACCTGCTTTTCTGGACACCTATCTCATGTACCGAATTCTTGAGCTCTGCGTTGTAAACTCGCATACAGAATGTACTGTGTACAGAAGGTATGCGAGTTTACTCGATAAACGAGATAAAGTAGGTACACACCTACTTTATCTCGTCGTACAAACCGACAGAGGCTAGTCAGAAGACGGACAGCCACGTTGGCAGTTAACATCAACATTGCAATCCCCAATGTACTATGTAGTTTGGAGATTCAAGCAAACCTTCTTTCCCCGAGGGGAAAAGCTTTGTTTAGCGATGAACCTTTCAAATACCGTACGTCGATCTATTCTGCTTTTGAAGACCTGAATCTTTTAAACCTTAACAGGTCAGGATAAGGATCCCAACCTGAAAGATGTTATGGACCTTTTGTGAGAAGAACGTATGCATCGCTATCTTTGATTATCGTTTAACATTCGAACTTAAGTGATTTCATTTCATACATTAGTCTTCGCTTAAAGATTCTGTAATCTAGACGTCGATATTTTATCATTCGGTTTGGGATCCTTAACGCCTTGCTGCCTTTCTGAATGCAGACTTTAAAAGCAGAATAGATTGAAGTAAAGCACTAGTTTAGCTTAGTATTATATGATAGACAACTATTTTACTGTATAGATATATACGACAGAACTATTATTTACCACCTACAAAATAAAAATAAATGCATATAATATTGAAAAATTATGTTTCCCAAATTCAATTTACTTTAAAAAATTGCTATATACAGAAAACTAATAAAAGCGCAATGGGAAGTAATAGTATTTTACATTCATGGATGAAGCTCAGTTTGGACAGAAGCAGACGTTATTTATGTTGCTGATGCAGTTTGCCTTCAATTTCTTCCTTTTGCATTGTTCCTACCAACATCCGTCCATAAATAAAACAAACATAACAGTTCGAACAATGAAAATAAGTTAAAAATCTCGCATTGTTTACGTTGTGTTCGGGTAAACTTTTGCCGGAATCGTTGTTGTGGTAATATGGTGGCCTTGTAAAAAGGTCTAATTTTCTCTAATTCTCTGACATCTCATGTCATGTGGGGTGAAATTTGACCCACAATTCTGCATAAGGCACAACATTTTTGGGGACTTCTCATTCCACTAAACTCATACTCTTACACTAAACATATTGTATAATTTGTGAATGGTTTTTGTACGCAGCTAATATGTTAATTGTCTTAGAAAAATATTGTTTTTAATTATCGCTGATAAGGTTAACCTCTGTCTTATAATCTTATAATATTATAAATGTCTTCGACCACATGAAGACATTGTTCAGGATAGGTGCATGGCGACAGATTTTCAACTTGAGGGTGATAGCTAGTCGGGCATGTATTTGCATACTGCCATTAGCATGCTGTAAAGACTGCTATCCTAAGACAGCAACTGGTACCGACGCGACGCTATAGCGTACCCTCCGAAGCAATGAAGCACTTGACTACAGCGGACGCTGCTTATATTATTTGATCAGTTAAGAACGACTTAGCAAGTACACTACAAGCGCTTCTAAATATTGAATCTTTAATACTTGTTTATTGTAGACAGAACTAAATTATTTAAGGTACTTGTTCGAGTATATAGTTTTATCAATCTTGTTTTATCGGTTAACGCTGGTGCCTCATATATCACAAGTATAATGACTATTTCATAGCTTTATCGTTGTCTACATGAGTTGAAACTTATGGGTCAGGGTATAACGCTGAGCAATCTGTGCAAGTTTATTAATTTTGTAAGAACATAATTCCAATTATGATTTAAAATATGCTTGAGCTAAATTAACTAACTATAGTGACTTTACTGGACAGAATCATTATTGCAAGAATAAATTAACAATACAATGCAATAATTTATTTATAACTCCAAGTAACAAGTCAATAACGTACATACATATATTTGATTTATATTAATCAAATTAAAAAGTATAATATATAACATAATAAGCAATAAAAGTTTTCATACTATTATGAAATAAAAGTATGAAAATACTATTATTTAAAAGATTGTTTTTAGAATTGCTATATAATCATTAATTAAAATTACATTTGACATCAAATCACAGGACTTACATAATATCCTATTATTTAGCATTTGCAACATTTCGCACATCAGTCATTTTACGATATCCTGATTATTTTCCAAATCTAACCTTTAGTTTGTCTGATATTTTGCTTATCTTATATTTTAAGTAGCATATTTTAGTATTACTCACTATACCAGTCTGATCTTTTGCACTTTGACATAATGCATATAAAACAACTGCATTATTGGTTAAGATACAAAATAACACATTTAAAACAGTCATTGTTAGCTTTAACAGCACATCAAAATTTTTACCTACATTCATAAGAATATGTAAATGATCATTTATATGGAACGGACATCGTATTTTCCAAAACTTGTGAGAGCGCTTGGTCAATGCGATGCGAACGAATAATAATAATAACATATAAGCTGCATTTCAACGGGGCAATGCTGCCAGCATGCTGGGCACGCTGCCAACTGGTAATGGGCTGGAGCATTTGGACTGCGTGTGAATCTGCAGTGACTTGTAGGTTGTCTATATGTTTACATTGTAGTAGCTGTAGTGTTGTATATAGTTCGTAGTATTTTGTTAATAAAGGCATACAGTATGTTTTAATAACCTTATATACGCCAGAAATTGTATAACTTGGCCTTTCGTCCTTGACCTTGGTGACATTGAGTGCCAAACCACTTACGCATCCTGCTCTCAGACAATTGAATTGGAGTATGCGGTCGCGATGATGTTGTATCACAAGACTGTCTTATTTAGGGTGCGTACCATTTGAGTGAGATTCGCTAAAAATGCTAAAAACGATCACACTCCCAAAAAGTTTTCCACATGGGTCTTGGCGTTATTTTCGCCTTAAACGCTACATCTAATGTCAAAAGTGACAGAAGTGGCAAGTTTTAGTGGCATTCTTAGCGTTCTTATCCAAAAATGGACCGGGGATGACAGTTACAAACGGTCACGTGATCACAACCAGAAACGCAGAATGTTCAAAATTATCGATAATAACGTTCTTAGCGACTAATGGAACATACCCTTATGAACAACTCCTTATCATTTATCGCCATGTATCCCAGCTGAATAATTGAAAAATTTCTAAATGAAAATCTCTGCTATGGATAAGCGCGGTACTGTATCTTTACTCACACGTGCATATTCTCATTGACATTACAGCATCAAGGTACCATTTCGTTCGAAATAAGATATGGAAATGAAATTCAAATTAACTCTGGAAACACATATCATACTTATTAAAGTTCCTTCAACTATCCCAACACATACTCCGAGAACTCTGTGAAAAGCTTTCCTTAGAAATCACAAACTTTAAGAGCATTTAGTATACCCGTTTTCTCGACAGTTGCTGACATTGATAAATTAAGAAAACCAAAATGTACCGTGCTTAGTAGAAACCAGACTGGGCAAATATGGGCTGTCTTTAAAAAAGGATCATAACAAGTTTTATTTTAGTACAAGCCTGCAACTTCATTCGCGATTGCCGTACCTGCAGACTAATTATTCACATTGGAGCACTGTTTATCTCATATTATGCAATGCCGGGTTTGCAGTGAAGCACTCTTAGTAAAGCATAGCTCAGAAAGGAACTTTTTACTTTGGATAGTTTAGTAACTCAGAAAGTTTATTTTTTGTATACAAGTTGTATATTTATTTTCATCAGAATTACGTAAGGATATATTAAAACCAGTTCTCTAGCTGGCATGCAATGAAACAATTGATTTAAAATTACTGGTTATTATTACTGGTTCGTTGGTGTATGTAAGTTAGAATTGCCTCTTTATAATCACTGGGTTCGATTACTAGGTTGGACACGGCAGTTTTTGATTTTAAAATAAATTTTCAGTAGCAGTTCGGCGTCTGAAACTGGGAAAGGTGGATGGCAACAGCCTCGCTCTGAATTACGACCAAGACCTGTCAATAAATATGTGGGTGCTCAGGAACCTATGCATTCATTTTAACATTCTCTAATGTTAAGAAAATTTTTATAAATCACTCAAAGAAAAGATGCAATGTTAAGAATTTCAATTTCTACGTTCTGAAAAGCTTTTGTAGACTTTATATAAAATTGCATTTGTGAAAAATATAGTGCCTCCAACTATAATGACTTAGTTGGCCGGTATATAGTGTTCGCAAGAATCTTGGGGCAAAATTAAGAAACGGTCCGAGATCCGATATGGAGACGAATTAGGCTAATACATCTAGTTCCTCTCTCCGTGTTAAGAAAATAAATGGTTACGGGCTGTTTTGGCCTACAATTGATTTTGAGATAACCTGCGAGAATAGATATAATAACAATTAATAGAGAAAACCGATTAATTTGTAATTTTACCATTTGAGAATACTTTCTATTATTCAATGCGGATCAAAATTAAGATTTCAGTCAACTAAATATTTGAAATTTTGCTGTCACTCTTTGATCTCTAAGCTGGTTCGACAGGATGCATAAGAAAATTCACATAATTTTTCTGGATCCAGACTGCAAGGTCTGGCAATTATATATTTTTTTAAATTTTCTAATATCTCTGTTCTTCTGTTTTCTCCTGAATAACGTTTTATAAATTCAAATATTTTATTGAATTTATTGAATGCCCGCCTGGCTAGCGACCACCCTCAAGTAGAAAATCTGTCGCCAAGCCCCTAACGGTGTGTTCCGGCAGCAGTCCTTGAGAGCCAGTGAAATTACAGGCACATGAGACTTATTAACTATGTCGCAAGGTGACGGGCGCAGTGCAATTCGTGCCTTGTTACAAAATGCATCTGTAATAGGCAGAGGTTAGTCTGCTTAGCATCAGGTGGGCCT
The DNA here is from genome assembly GCA_963890685.1 of Plagodis pulveraria. Classification (NCBI taxonomy): domain Eukaryota; kingdom Metazoa; phylum Arthropoda; class Insecta; order Lepidoptera; family Geometridae; genus Plagodis; species Plagodis pulveraria. The sequence goes on along the minus strand of OY982955.1, from coordinate 9,806,684 downwards.
CGAGCTTGTTCCGCTACAATAACATAAAAAAAAGGGTGCATGAGAAAATTCACTTAATTTTTCTGGATCCGGGCTGCAAGGTCTGCCAATTACATATTTTTAAAACTTTCTCATATCTATGGTTCTTCTGTTTTCTCCCGAATAACGTTTTATGAATACAAATATTTTCTTGAATTTATTGTATGCCCGCCTGGCTAACGACCACTCTCAAGTAGAAAATCTGTCGCCAAGCACCTAACGGTGTGTTCCGGTAGCAGTCCTTGAGAGCCAGTGAAATCACAGGCACATGAGACTTAACAATTATGTCTCAAGGAGACGAGCGCAGTGCAATTCGTAACTTGTGACGAAATGCATCTGTTATAGGCAGGTGTTAGTCCGCTTAACATCAGGTGGGCCAAGGGCTTGTTCCGTCACAATAACATAAAAAAAAAATACGAGTGTATCCCTCCTAAACACCCAAATTTCACTGGATTCCGGCTTAGATTGTCGTCCTAGAATGGTCGTCCATTTAGTATGGTGGCAGAGCGTCTTGCGAATGCCCATATTACCACCAGGAAGATAAAAGGTCCCACAAGCACCTAAGAGTGTACTTCGTCAGCTACCCTTGTGAGCCAATAATTAAAGGTTGGCCTGAAGAACAACGTCTAATGGGACCGCTAGGTAAACATATCAACTATATTGTCAACTAAAGTTCGGTAGCTGGGAATGTATTTGAGCGTTCATGTGTATCTTATTTTTGTGGCTCTTAAATGCCGTAAATTATACTATAAAAATATATTTCGATTTCAATATTTCCGATTGACACAATCTTATGTAAATTCTGATGACTCTCTGCTACTTTGTACTGGGGAAAATATATTAAATAAACGAACTGTCACACACATTCAGCGGCCGCACTGTAATTCATTATTATAACAAAACCGTAACGAATGTAATATACAAACATAGATTTTATACTAGACACATTTCAAAGCCCTAAGCCTGTCAGTTAGTTGCTTGTGCGTGGAAATGAACAGCTGTTTGTTTATAAAACATACTCAGTAAAGCAAACACGAAGCTTATGCGACAGTGTTTGCCATCCCTCAGCGCCGACCAACGGAAACATATTTACAGAACACGGAAAAAAATATAAGAATTATAATAACTCTGCTCGTCGTGTTGGAAGGATGTGGGTAGAGCTTATGGAAACAGCTAGTGTTAAATTATTAGTTAGGCATAAAATGGTGCGTGCATTATAATGAGATTGACATTTATTTTTTTATTGCTGATAGGTAAGCCTTTGACCACAATCTCAACTGATGGTAAGCGATGATGTGGTCGCAGGTGTTAACAGGCTTAACCTAGAATTACTGGCTCTCAAGGAAAGCTGCCGGAACATAGCGTTAGGTGCTTGGCGGCAGATTTTCTACGAGGTTGGTCGCTAGCCAGGTGGGCATTCGCAAAATACCCATGCGGTGAAGCTCAAGCCCAAGGGATACTAACCATGGACCTGCTGCGCGGCAGTCCAAAGCCGATGCCACTGAGCCATCACTACTTCAATGCATATCACCTTTCCACTATGTATACCTATAGTAAAAAAGAAAAATTTAACAAGTAAAATTTTCATAAATCAATTATATTTAAGTTATACTTTATTCATATTTTTTCATGTTTTGTTATCTACAGTATGTACCTGTATTATTGGGTCTAGACTTTTACTCCAAAACTTAATTTATTTTATACTTCTGAATGTATGTGTTTATATGTGTGATAATAATAATGACCACTACTATTAAATAAAATTCAATGACGACAACATTTTTAAAAGTGTCTTATGAATTGATTAAGCTTTCCAATATATTTATATATTTGTCTTTCATCGCTGCTACAGTGGCTCAACCGTACTATACATTGATCAGTAGATGAATTTAATCACGGAATATGAAATCCGTACACGGATCAAATTTATGTCAAATTTATGGATCAAATTAATGTCCTTAAATGGGCACATACCTAAATAAAAGTGTCGGTATTGTTTTTTTATGAAAATATACGAAAACATTTATTCGTCACGAGCCACTCAGTGCTTATCTTGTTTTAAAGTTTATTAGGCACACAGACACCTGTCTGAAGTGAGTGCTTTTAGCGATAAGAGCATGGATTATGTCACCGCTGCCGTAATGTTTATTGTTTCTTTAGAACTGTATGGTTTTATTTTATTCAGTTAACATAAGATACTTCTCAATTTCAGGTAATCAGGATAAGTATACTTCTCAATTTCAGGGTTCCGTTCCAACTGTCTGTCTAATAATTATCTGTATGTTGTGGGACTTTATCTCGTAAACAAAATACGTTTCAAACCTATAGTTTTGGGTTAGTTTCGCTATGATCTAGTCCCGCTATGATCGATTTAAAAAAATACCTACTAAAATGTTTCGCTACGCACGAAATCACATTCGCGGGCAGTGACGAAGAAAATTGTTAACGTTTAATATTTTATTTTACCATATAAAAATTGAATTATGAAAACCTAATACTTATTAAATTATGATTTCCTATTCCTTATCATCATTAAATATATGAAAATAGGACAAGCTTTGTGTATGATGTGTAGGTCACCAAATCTAATATTTGTAAAACAAACTTAATTAAATTGTGTTCCAGAAGACAACCTAAAATAACAAACAAAAAATAGTATGTGGGTTCTAGAGCTTATTGATTAGAGAACAATATCCTTTTTATGTCAAAATTAATTACTTTCAGAAATATTGTTAGGGCATTAAGGTTGTCAATTTAAGAACACCTTGTTACGTGGTTTAGGAATCACAAAATCAAAACAACTTAAGAATGCAAAGCGAGGGCATATTTACTATTAGGGTGAATGGTAAGGGAAAACACAAAAAAGGTTTTATCAAGCACATTTTTTGAACAAATATAGCGTGACTTTGCAATAAAAATATCCTATAACACGTATCTTGAAGTTTGTTATCCAGTTTTCAAAAGTATTTTGTTAGGTTATCATAAGACAGAATTAGCACCCGGAACTGTTAAAAATTTTTAAAGTACAGAGATTTCAGTATATTTTAGATGTCTATCAAAACCGTTTGTTACCAAACATGGATCTGTTATTCTACTAATAATGTTTTTATGGTCCATTTATTCGAACAGTAAATAAATAATAAGAATTATAATATTAAAAGCTATTTGCGCCTACTAAAACTTAACTACTAGTTGAGTCGAAAACCAACTTCGTTTGCTCGCAAATATGATAATGCAATAACAGTAAGGCAGCGTGCCATCTATTGTCTCCAACTCATGCACTTATTGCTAAATAGAAGACGCGCCAGCGACCGCTAAATGCACAAAATCAACAGCCTTATTATTTGCCCTAAACGAAGAAATATTCAAAACGTACACTTATTATGCAATTTTTAAATTTTGAGCCGAACTAAAGTCATTTGTGTTTCTTTTACGGTTTGTTGTGATACGAAAACCTAACAGAGCGATGTTCGACTCGTAGATAGACGGTCTTTTTTATGCTTGATAGGTTAGCCTTTGACCACTATCTCACCTGATGAGGTAAGTGATGATGTCGTCGAAGATGTTGTTCTGGCTAACCTAGCGTTACTGGCTCTCAAGGACAGCTGTCGGAAAACGCCGTTAGGTGCTTGGCGACAGATTTTCTACTTGAGCATGGTAGCTAGCCAGGCAAAATGCTTAACCACCATGCTATAACGACTGCCATCCTAGGACGACAACCAGGACTGACGGCTTAACGTGCCCTCCGAAGCACGGAAGCGCTCAGTAGTAATAACACTAGCGGTCACCCATCCAACTCATGACCGCGGTCGACGTTGCTTAACTTTGCTGATCAGTTAAAAACAGCTAAGCAAACTTTGCTACGAGCGCTTCATAATATAAAAAAAAAGAAATAGATGTTTTTTATATCAGTTTAAAAGCTTTTTAAAAGTATATAAATAAGGTGAATAAACACAATGAAGAAGCTGCACAGTAGTACCTACCTGGAATTCGTCTGATATCCTCGTCTTCACGGGTCGTTCTGGTTGTAGCCTCTGGCCAGAGCTTCCTCACCTGCTTCACTATATTTCTTCGATTTGTGTACTATGAAACGATCACAATGCGCGGCGCGGGTAAGAGCATATAGTGCTGGTGGCATCTTCACCAAACATCAACGTATGTGTGGTGAGAACGGAGCGTAAATCCAAACTGTCGTCCTTGACGAATGACGATCAGTATTATTACTGTGCAGCGAAATATATGTAAAATGCGGGTAGGTATAAGAAATAGCTTTCCTATGAAATAATGTCTCAAGTGGCGCTAACATATACTAATATCCTAATTCAAGCAATACAAAATATTTACAGCATTCACGGGTTTCATTTCAATTTGGAACTCGCAGTGTCTCGGTGAAGTCATAAGTTTTTTTTTGTGACATTTACATCACCCAGTAGCATAACACGGACTTCGTCAACGTGCCAAGTTCATCAAAAAAACGGCGTTGCATCGAAATTCTGTTACCTGGAGAAACAAGGAATACACCTTCTGTACAAAAATACGCGCTGGTAGCTTCTGGCAGCGAAGCAATATTACCACGGCACGTGGAAACAAAAGATAAGTGTCCTTGTGTCCTTCACCGAACCCAACTTTTAACATCATTAATAATTTAAACAACTTTAAACGGTTTAAATCGCGTATATTTATCATTATTTTTGTCCCGACGTTACCACGTGACCACGATCACTGCAAAGTGATTGAAACGTCGGGACAAAATAATGATAAATATACGCGATTTAAACCTTTTAAAGTTGTTTAATTACCAAGTGTAATAATCGCGAAAACCTAAGACAACATTATTATTAATAATTTGTTATTCCTTCCACAGTGTGTTCAAAGTCTCAGATAATTGCGGCAATATAATACATTGCCCTTGGACAACCCCACCGTGGGGTGCCGGGTTATAATTACATCTCCCCATATCATCCCGTGGGTGTCGTAGGAGGTGACTAAGGGAAAAATACTGGAAGGTGGGCAGCAGCGCCTTCTAAAGAACTGCCAACTTACAATGCAATCCCCAAGCCGCCTGCCAAGCGTGAAGATCAAAGCAAATACCCCCTTAACTGGGGAGGCTGTGTCCAGCAGGCTAATCTGGCTGATACAGTAATATATGACATATAATACAATCATTTGTATAAAGAAATACGACTTTACCGATATCATATTTATGCATATTGCGATAAGGTTAGGTATGTCATTAGGTAATTTTATTCAATAAAAGCACTTTAAAGATGTCATTGTCAATGAATATGAATAACTAAGTAAGTGCATACTTGTTTTGTGTGTAGAAGGCATAATCACGCATGATTATCCAATTTTCATAATAAATAGCTTGACCTACTTACACTGTAAGTGACCTACTTACATTATTTAAAATCACTCACCAAATCACCCATTTTGTTTTTTGTTCACTTCTCGCACATGCACCATCTAGCCTACCCGGTAATGTTTACGCCAGTTAAAATATAAGTTGAGTTAAAATATTTGCTGGTGCTTTTTACCTACTTACAATTGAATTATATCCCGAATTGGAAAAGAAAATTTAAGAAAAAAAAATATGAAGTGATTGTACCAACTATATATAACAAAATAGATAGAAAATATAACATTAAGAAATATAGTAACAATGAGTTTAAGAAGTTTTTACTGACTTATCTTAATAATTTTGATTATAAAGGCATTGAGGATATTTTGGACGATGTATGTTAGTTTTAATTTTAATTTGAATATTAATTCTATTTTAATTTTACTCTGTTTTTATATCAACAAAGCTTTTGAATACTTATATACAAATTTGTAAATAACTTTTGATTTTAACCATTATAAACTGGTTTAATTAATTATGTTAGTAAACAGGCATTTACTAATCTATATACTAAGTTTAATTTAAACCTTATTACAACTTACCATTTTGTTATTTTCTTTTGTATTGTTAGTTTAACACAAAAATAATACATAACTAGAATAAATAAGTATATGATTTGAAACACTGTAAATAAGTTTTGTCATAATAATTCTAAGCTCAACAACTATGGGAGAAGCCATTGGCTCTGAAACACAGTTTTCACTAGCTCGGAGCCAATGGGTTCAAATATTAACAAATCTGTACACATATTTTTATGACAAATAAAAATTTATTATTATTATTATTATATGTATGTCTGTGTTTTATGCCATAGATGTACCTATGAATGTAAACAAAACTTCATAATTCGACCAAACATAGATACCTACCTACTAATTGAATAACTAGCAACTGTTTAACGTTTTATGTTTATTATCCTACAGTTTAATATCTTATCTCGTATGTAAATAATAGATAATATATAAATAATATCCCGTTTTAGGTTCATTTCTATAATTTGCAATACAAATGTATAAATTAAGGAAACTTGTAATTTATCTCCTAAGTGAATTCTCCTATATTCTTAAGAGAAATAAAAAATCTTAAGCCATAATATTACAAAGCCAGTGAGTAAAAGTCAAGTTGTAGTCCCAGTGTACAACATGATCAGTATTCTTCAAGCTATTGACCCGATTTGCCGACTATTTCAGACATAACCGGTGCGCCTCGGCCACTATATCAAGACTTCAGCTGGTGATGCTCTCATCTGGCGCTGGCAGGTGTCAATTCAGCCAGACCCAGATTTCTGCGGAATTTTCACACCTCGGCGGGGTTAATGAGACCTTACCTTACTGCAGCTAAGTCGAAAAAAATTACTTACACGATTTAAAATTAACATTCACAAAGTTTTGCCATTACAAGTTTCACACATTATTTTACCTATAAGTCAAACTATGTTATTGTGGCGGAACAAGCTCGAGGCCCACCTGATTGACGGTTAGGCGGACTAACCTCTACCTATAACAGATGCATTTTGTCACAAGTCACGAATTGCACTGCGCCCGTCACCTTGACACATAGTTCTTAAGTCTCATATGCCTGTAATTTTACTGGCTCTCAAGGACTGCTGCCGGAACACACCGTTAGGTACTTGGCGACAGATTTTCTACTTGAGGGTGGTCAATACATTGGTTACATTCTTATCATAAATTCATTGAACTTTAAAACCAAAGTATTTAAATTAGTAATATAAATAAGTGCATTTTTATAATTTTTGATCATGGCTAATGAATCACCAAAGTCTAGTACTAAATTGAAAGATATAAGTTGGCATCGTCAGGACCACTACATCTTATTAATGAATGAAATTCTATTGTTATCATTATCGCCGATGCCAATGGGTTAATACCAAAACGTGGCCCTATTAAAGTACAAACTACAAAATTTAAAAAACATACTGCATTTTTACAATCTGCAGAGTTAAGTAGCTTAGAGCTAGCGGAACTAAACTTATTATTAAATTTGAGTCATTGGCCAGTAAGTTTGATAACCTACAAACGGAAATTGAGGTTTTAAATGCCGAAGTTTTGGGTTCTGAGATAAATAAGAGGGATTCCCTCATATTTGTCTCCGTATTGCATGGCGAAAGCCAAGGGTTTGATTGAAAATGCAAACATAAGCATCAACCAATACAAGCCCGCCGCAAGTCTGAGGTAGGAGAAACTTCTTGCACTCACTATCACTATCATGCTCAGAATTCAGCGTTTAATTTACCGAAAATAGAAATTGCCAAGTTTGACGGATCTTATTTCCGCTGGGCTCAATTTTGAGATGCATTTTTAAAAGACATAGATATAGAGTTATGATTTGAGTCGTATGTTATTTTAGATTAGCTGCCAGAGCATAGCCCTACTGTAGGGGTGTATGGCAAAGGTTCGAATCCCGCACATGACTATAACTCTAATTTGTCCTCTCGTATTGTATAATATTAAACTTACAGGATTACGTCATCGTTAATAAGTAATATAGAAGAAATTATAGCCGAGTGGTCATTTAGTTAGTTATTTAGTTTAGTTTAGTTATCTGCTACAGAGGTGCCATTGCACCTATGTCAAATCGTGTTCAGATAAACAGCCGTCATAGACGCATATCTACTATTGTTTGCTAGAATGCAATATATATTACTAGATTTGTCATGCTACGAGTATTCACAGCATTTGTTGCATAGTTTTATCTAAACTTCTAAACTAATATAATAAAGAGAAAAGATTTGATTGTTTGTTTGCATTGAATATGCTATGAAACTAGTGGACCGATTAAAATTAAATTTTGGTATGGAAATAGCTTGAGACACGGGATAGGATAGTTTTTATCCAAATGCGCAAAAAGAGGTTAATGGATTAGCGCGATAACCGATCTACTGGACTGATTAGGATCAATTTGGTATGGAAATAGTTTGAGACACGGGGAAGGACATAGGATAGTTTTTATCCAACTGTGCAAAAAAGAAGTTAATGGTTTTGCGCGATAACCGATATACCCGCGGGTGGAGCGGTGGCCGGCAAGCTAGTTCATTATAAATTTCCTAAAATTTGTTTGTTGTGTCAATACATACGTACTAAGCACCTACAGTTTATTATATGCTAGTCAAACGCATATGCCGACGTGTTTCAGCATGTGATTGCAAGATTATCCACCGGCGTTGAAACGTCACTGCAACATCGTGCATCCCAGATCCTCCGGCGAGCGGTATTCGTGTACTGGATGTAGCCTCACTTCGTGAAGCTCTGCGTCTGCGTTTGAGCGGCGTAGTGCATCCCGGCCGCCGAGTACACTAACTGCGCCGCCGACTGATCGATTGCACATCAAAAGCAGCTTACAAGCTGCTTGCTACGGTAAGTATTTTTTTTTTCTCTTTGCTTTATTTTCTTGCGTTCTCTCTCGAGCAAATTTCTTGCGATGTTGCCCTGCATTATTAATACTCAAGATGACAGAGGATTTAAAATCACTTATAAAATAATGGGGGAATATAAAATCTAAAGTTACTTTGTTTAAAAAATACCTCTCCGTAGTCATATTAATAGAATCAGGCAAATTTATAAACCATAGTATTATCTAACTGTGATTTCTCGATTAAAAGACAAACATTGTCTCGATTAAAGGTTTCGGTTAATCAATTTGACAGAGTGCAAATGAAAATATACATTTTAATGGAGTCAGATAATGCACTACAGGAGCAGTACAAAGAGAAAAGCAACCTCAAAAATGCCTTTTGTATTTAAATCTCTTGCGCTGAAGTAATCGTTGAGGAGAATCAAATCCGTAAAGCATCTTTATGCAAAGCGAATTCTCATGATAATCTTAATGAGTCATGTATGTCAAACCATCTTGAAGCAGTGATAGCTCAGTGGCATTGGCTATGGAATGCTGCGCAGCAGGTCCATGGTTCGAATTCCGCCGCGGGCTTGTGGCTTCACCGCATGGTGGAAGGGCATTTTGCGAGTGCCCGCCTGGCTAGTGACCACCCTCAAGTAGAAAATCTGTCGCCAAGCACCTAACGGTGTGTTCCAGCAGCAGTACTTGAGAGCCAGTGAAATTACAGGCACATGTGACTTAAGAACTATGACTCAAGGTGACGGGCGCAGTGCAATTCGTGACTTGTGACGAAATGCATCTGTTATAGGCAGAGGTTAGTCCACTTAACATCAGGTGGGACTCGAGCTTGTTCCGTCACAATAACATAAAAAAAAACACCAACATTCAAACTATATTTCAAATATCAAGCTACCTACTTTTCAGCTACCTGCCTTTGATGGTAGTCACTCTAAATGGTTAGACTAACGTGATACTTTCGATGCATTGAAAGTAATACTATTCCACTGTTTAATAAGTTCCATTACTTGCGTCCTCGCTGGAGGAGAAGCTTCTATTGTCATATAAGCAATTATTAAATGATGCAGGGTTGAACAGACGCACAGCGTAGGCCTAATAATAGGGTACCTACTACCAGTATCTCCATTGAAACTAAAAAACAGGGCAACCTTAAAATTTATTCTTAGATACATTTATACCAGCTCAACTATTTTTATAACCACCTACAAAATTAAAATATTGTTAATAATATTTAATAACCTAACTTTCCAATATAAATAATAAAAATTCAATATGGAAAGTAAGTATTTTAATATTGTTATGTTTGCAATAACGCCTGCTATGCGGATTACATTACTAAATTACAAATATACGAGAGGACTTTTTGAAGCGCTCGTAGCGAAGTTTACTTAGCTGTTCTCAACCGATCAGCAAAGTTAAGCAACGTCGCGCGCGGTCATGAGTTGGATGGGTGACCGCTAGTGACATTAGCCTGGCTAGCTACCATCCTCATGTAGAAAATCTGTCGCCAAGTACCTAACAGTGTGCTCCGGCAGCTGTCCTTGAGAGCTAGTACTTCTAGGTTAGCCTGAACAACATCTTTGACCACATCATCACATACCATCAGGTGAGATAGTGGTTAAAGGTTAACCTATCAGGTATAAAAAATTAAAAAAATTAAGTCATGTGCGGGATACGAACCCGCGTCCATCCATCCCTTTAGCCGGGGTATGCTCTAACCAATTGAGCTAGCATGACAATGACTCATAACACAAATATTTCATAACGTTCTTTACCCTTTCTTTTTTCTTTTTGAGTTATGACTCATTGTCATGTTAGCTCAATTGATTAGAGCATACCCCGGCTAAAGGGGTGGATGGATGCGCTTTCGAATCCCGCACATGACTTTAATTTTTCCTCTCGTATATTTGTGATTTTGTAATAGAAAGTAAGTTTTTTAAAATCCTGGATGAAGATCAGTTTTGACAGTATTTTGACAGTTGCCTTGAATATCTTTATTCTTTTTGGATTATTGTTCCTCTTCCCCCATAAATGAGACAAACATAACAGCCAGAACGTTGAAAATAATAAGAAAATCACGGTTTGATTTACTATGTGACTGCATTAAATTTAGCCTGTGTCTTTAACATGATAATGTAGTAATAACGTCTTATTAGCAGCTCTCACCTTTCCCTTCTAGATCTCGTTATGTGGTGTGTAGGTATACTTTATTTCAGCTCTCTACAAAGGGCTGATACCCATTCAGCGGAAAAGGATTTTTGAAAGCAGGGAAATTTTCATTCTATTGCCATATTCTAAACATTATTATGTACATATATTGATTTGATACACTACTTATTTTATAACATATGTCACAAGTGAAGAACTGCTTTGCGCTCATTACCCTGAGACCAGACCTTTCAAGAACTTCATTCGGAACACACTGCTAGATATTTAGTGATAGGTTTTTACACTTGATGGTGGTAGCTACACTGGCGATTATTTTCAAAATTACCTTCCAGCATGAGGTTAAGCTCAAGCTGGCGGTAGGGATCGAACTATGAACAGGAATAAAAATATTACTTAAAGATATTATATAATTAATTTAATTACATAATCATCTAGTTTGATGGCTACCTTAGCAAGAAAACCTTTAATTTTAGTAATATCAGAATGTCATCGAAAAAGACTTGAAGTGAAGTTTATGTATTCTATGATAATAAATAAATAAATATAGGAATCCCGCTCAGGACAAAAATTTTGTGCTCTAATAGTTTGTAAGAAAAATACATTTCTTGGTTTATTATGAAAAGTTCTTTGACCACCACGCTCCGCCGCATACACCACCAACAAATTATCGGATATAGGATACAGATTGTGTGCTAGATGTTCGGACCGATCAACTTCTCGGGCAAATGGAACGCACCCCTTTGCTGTCGTCTATTTGTGATCTATGGAATTTTGTAAGTGAAATTAACTTGTAACTTTTTGCAATTCATTCTACTCTCTCACCCTTTTGAATTACTTGCTTTTCTTGAAAATTCTGTGACGATATGGGTCAGCGGTATTAAAATTGATGTTTTGAGTGTTTTGTGATAATGCTGTACCGCTTTGTGATCCGCGCGTGTTAAAAGACATTTGGACATTTGTTGTTGGTGGAGCCTGGAACTTCAGAGCCGCCTTGCCCACACGTGAGTAACAATTATCTATTCTGCCTTGGCCAATGCTGAATATATATGTACACTCTAGTGGGATCTCTCAATCGAATTCCTCCCTGTGTAAGTTGTTGTTGTAACTTTATTTTCGAGTATTTTGTACTTTCTTTTCAGCCCGGTGAATCTGCCGACCCTGTTAAGCATTCAAAACAGATTGTCCAGGTGGAAGGCGCCTCTGCTGAACGATCCCTGCCTGGGCAATCTGGAATCTTAACACTAGATATATCGTTTTATCGAATTTACTTGGATACTTATGGATCGGTGATACAACATATAATCACGCCTGTATTCCCCGAAAGGGTAGGCAGAGGTGTGTAAACACCCACGTTTGGTCAATGAAGTTTTGGTCCCATAGGGGGCGAGCCTATTGTCATTCACCGGGCACAGTTTCAATTCACTTCATAAAAAGTTACAAAAGTAAAATTATTATCATCCACCACTTTAGCCGGTGTATGCTCTGACTGACTGAGCTAACATGACAATGACTCATAACTCCAATTTTTCTTCTCATCTTAACCATCAACCATTAAACTCTAACACACTGGCAGAAACACGAGAACATATTACAAATAATATGTTTACGCTACTTACATACAAGACAGGACCACAACACCCTGCTCACATCCAAGTCAGAAGTGGCATGGTGCTCATTTGGCGCACTTTTCCTTTGGTCGCCTCTTACGACACCACGGGAAAAAATGGGGAGGTGAAATTCTACCCCGCCACCCCACACATTAATAAATTACCTAAGCCCTAGGACCGTAATTGAAAAAATCTTATTACGAACCACTTACATCTCGCGGGAGCTTGACATAACCACATTCCACACGTTTCCATTAAAAGGTACAGTTTTGAAAACAAAATGTACTAAACTTAATTTCTATTACATCTCGTAGTATGATTTAGTAAAAACATAATGTAATCGTGTTCAAACATAACAAAACCTTTTATAAAATCAAACAAAAACACACAGAGGAGACGAAAAACGAAAACGCTGTCAGACTCTTCGATATAAACACTCAAGATCTTTTAAAGGAAAAAATATGTCACTGTATACCAGCTACCTAATTTGTTGAACGAGAAAATCTACTTCATCTCATATATTATTCATTATTGTAAATAAAATTATACGCTACGCCATTTCATTAGGGCTATCTTGAGAAACGACAACGCTTTTGAGTGTTGAATTTGTTTTTATATCTGATGAGCTATTTAAACGTTTATGTGTGAGTTATTTTGAAGTTTCTATTTACGAGTCGGTGTAGTAAAAATAAGAGGTGGCGAAATTGTCTAGAACTGTTTTTATATTTGTTGGATACATTAAAGCCAATGTAAATGAAATTTAAAATATCAACGTGTTGATTAGATATTTACTTTTCAAATCATATGAAGAATATATTCGAAAAATTTGAGATAGCTATATTTTTTTGTAATTTTTACATAGTAGGCCCCGTAGGGTGCCGAGTTAGAATGTCACCCCAAGTGACACATGTGGGTGTCATAAGTGGCGGCTTAAGGTAAAATACCGGAAGGTGGGTAGCAGCACCTGAGAACTGCCCGCCTCTGAGGAACTGATAACTAAAACTGCGATCCCAAGGCGTCTGCCAAGCGTGGGGATTATGGTAAAGTCCCCATAATGGGTAGGCTGTGTTCAGCAGTGAACAATCTGGCTGATAAAGTATGTGATTCGAACCTGCGTCGTTCACCCCTATAGCCGGGGTATGCTCTAACTGCTAAGCCATCATGGCATATGGCGTAAGACTCTAATTTATCCTTTCGTTCTTAAGCATCGTATGGGTATTGAGCGACATCTATAGTTCAACTTATGTGTACTACAATCAATATTAACTTTCCAATTAGCTCTAAACTTGTTTTTTTTTATTTATTTTTTTATACCTGATATGTAAGCCTTTTACCACTATCTCACCTCATGGTAAGTGATGATGTGGTCGAAGATGTTGTTCAGACTGACCTAGAATTACTGGCTCTCAAAGACAGCTGCCGGAACACACGGTTAGCTGTTTGGCGACAGATTTTCTACTTGAGGGTGGTAGCTAGCCAGGCGGGCATTCGCATATTGCCCTACCACCATGCTGTAACGACTGTCATCCTAAGACAACAACCGGGACCGACGGCTTAACGTGCCCTACGAAGCACGGAAGCGCTCAGTAGCAATGTCACTAGCGGTCTCTCATCCAACTCATGACCGCGGGCGACGTTGCTTGACTTTGCTGATCGGTTATGAATAGCTAAGTAAACTTCGCTACGAGCGCTTCAAAAAACTATGACGCAACCCTATAATTTTTATATTTGCAAAGACGCATGCTTCGCGGATAACAATACAAAATTATTACAAAAGAAAAAATATATTCATGTACGGGATACGATCCCGTAAGCAATGCTGTGCTCATTAAGTTATACATATCGTTAACAGAAAAATGCTTTATAAGGTTACGATAACGTATCGAGCTGAAGTGTTAGTTAGTTTTCGTTTCAGATGCGTTGTGGAGTTCGATAATTTGTTGAATAATTTTACATATTATTTCGAAGAAAACACAATATTCTAACACACTGTTTAGCTTAAAAAATTGTCTGGTATTATGTATGAGTTATTGCCGCTAAAGTTTCTGTAAGCTGACCTTCATTGGGAATGTTTTCGTTGGTAGTACACTCTCTATATTTAAGGCTAACAAAGCGTCTAGATGGTAAGGAGCTCCAAATCGAAGTAACCTACATCTAAAAAATGACCTACATACATTCTGAACTACGAAATCAAATATGTTACGATGAATTTATCTCACCAAGTACAAAATCAATACAATAAACGTTAACGTTAATGTTTATCAGCAGTAAATCGGTTAATTTGTTTGAGGTAACCGGTAAAGCGTTTTACGAGGCCTAACTCGGTTACACCATAGTATAATTAGGGAGGTTGATGCACAGTTTATTTATACCAGCCTTTGACCGGCCCCCTTTATTTATACTCGTGAAAAGTGTTAGATAGAAACGGTTACGCTTCGAGTAAATTCGGTTAAAGTTTGGTTTGTGTGTGAAACTCGCTTTCTATGATAATGAGTTCTACGTAAGTTTGATACAGAGTAAAATATTCTGTCGTCGTTATTTGCCTTTACGTATATAATACTGAAGCGCTGAAAGTGCTTTTATTTCAATACCAGAAATTGTCTATGCTTATAAATTATTGAAGTACTTTCATTACCTATCATCCTTTTCATTGCTAGCATGAAGTATTGAAACCTGGAATATTGCGTAGATAGAATTGATAATTCATCATTTAAAAAAAATAACAAGCATTTCACGATCTCAACATTACGGTGTTGGTTAGTGGTACAAGATTTACTTTTTTAATTATGAATTATGAGTTATTTCTTTCTTCGCAAGAGGTCACAAATTGGGGTATTTCCTTAGAAGCGTCGTGAAAAGATTATGTATGCCACAGTTATTATATATGATCAAACGAACTTGAAGTGAAGTTCGATCGATATTATTTGAGTCAATTCATTCGATAATTATAGTATAATAACCAGGTAGTTTCCTTTAGTTTACAGGCAACACTTGCACATTTTCAGAGAACTCGATTAAAACATCGAGTTGTATCGATATTTTTCCCCAACTCGTGTCCGTCTCTATCGAGTAGTCTCATTTTTTTTAGAGTATCTATTCAGAAACAAAGCTTCCTATCATGGGCGCAAAACTAGTACTTGACTAAGTTTATTTGGGTGGGTTGGGTTACTATAATTATCGAATGAATTGACTCAAATAATATCGATCGAACTTCACTTCAAGTTCGTTTGATCATATATTATTATTCGTCAATTCATTTCTCAAATTATAGTATAATAACCAGGTAGATGTTCAGAGAAGGAAGGTTTGTTTTCCTTCTTATTATAATTAATAGTTTTTCATAAAACCACAGTTTTATCTCCTGATAATTTTGTTTATTGAACATAAATTAAGAATCATAAAATGAATTATTATGATATATAATGTTCTTGGCATCAAACGTAGGTACATAATTGGCCTTATTACCTTAAACAATTATCTGTATATATATAATATTATATTACGAGAACACAACGCCTCTAGCAAATTCGCTCGAATTATCCTCTAGTATTAGTCGGTTGTAAAAACGGGCAAAAAACGGTAGACGTGCTGGTCCAGACGGCTGTCTTACGAATAGTATCTACACTGACGCCAGTGGCGCTGGCGGCGGAAGTAGCAGCATGTCGTGTGCTGTGCGCACTGAAGGTGCGCGTGTCGAATTCGCTCGCGGACATCACTTGCTTAATCCAGCAGCTGGTCGACTGCGCTGTGGCGGCTCTGTGTGGCGGTTTTATAGTCAACTGTAGATTACTCGCGTTCAAAGTTCTGAATTGTTCGTTACAAAAATATAATCCTTGAGAAGAGAAGCGGGACAGATATTTGGTCTAGCGATAGGTTGGTCTAGCCCGGGAGCCAAGGTCTTGACTGTGTCCGTAATGGCTATCGTAATACCGTCTGTTTATATTGTAATATTGTCTATTAAATAAGCTCGAAAGTTTGGAATCTATGCGCCGTGTATAGTACAAGTATATAATAAAAGTATGCACATATATTTATATATATACATATACATATTTGTAACTATCCCTTCAATTATTAATTCTTTATTTGGGTACCATACAGATAAAAAGTTAAGAACAGTTTGAGGGTCAGCTTGATCTTGTAAGCACCCATAAGTACGCGTTTAACGCGATAATCACTGATGTGATCACTAAAGAGAAGTGACAATGCCAAACGGTGACTATCAAGAGAGTCATACGAACAACTGTTGTTGAACTGCCCTGTTAAAATATTTAAAACTAATATAATGGAGTCATTGAAAACTTCACTATCGTTATTCATACTAAACTGCCACCAGACCTTTAAGCTAATGCTTCAGTGTATTGTCGGCGAGTGAGGAGAGCAACAAGTCAAGCGCCGCGGGTGGGCAGCCACGCCACGCTAATACTGCCTGCAGTGCTTCACGGCACCCAGCAAGGGTGAGTTGCGCACCTGGTGGATGGTACTATCTCAAATGCGATTGTAACAAGCATTTACTAAGGTTAAATAATTGTATTTTAGATACCCATAAGTTGTCTAATAAGGGATACCACGCCTGTGATTTCCAATGTGGAAATATAAGTTGCCGGTCGCTTTGTCGTTGACTATTATTCGCAAACATTTTAAAACTAATGAAAATGGCGGAAAGGCATATAAGTTTCCAAGTTCTGGTAAAAGCATCTACGACGAAAGCGTCCGCGTCGGGTATCCATGATACGAACGTTTCGTACTTGGCATTGTTACGAGAGGAAAAGATAGATTTCTAGATAACCGAAGAGGTAAACTACTGTTTGGGAAGGGTTATCTATCAGGTAATTTCCATTCGGTGTTTGGATATATTATTCTAAAATCCAAATCCGCTCAATTTTCTTTAATGACGTAAGAAGCAAATATCTAAATATTTCTCATCTCGAACCATTCCCAAATTTATTTATTTTTTGCGTTAAATTCTTAAGGTGCGGGAATTGAATTCCACCCCTTCCTATTCATATAGCTTATAAATATGGTGTTATCAAAACGTAGCAATACCCCACAATTAGATTCATTTTTAATGAAACATTTTAAACCTAAAATAGAACCCAATAATTCTAGATAGTTGATGTGGTGTTCCTTCTCAATGGCCTTCCCGGTGCCGTTTGCCCTATTGCTTCCACAAACCGCCCCCAAATTTGAAAGAAAAGCGTCAGTAAAGATTTCGTATATAAACACAACCTTTTTGGAAGTGTTGAAAGGAACTATGAAGGGTTAGCATTCCACCAATTTAAGTCATCTAAAAACTCCTTTGTGAGTTTTATTTTGGCTTCATAATTATTGTTACACTATTGTAACGATAAAAAATTTTGTTTTTCCAAAACTTTTATGTACAAAAGCCCGTACGTAACGCCGAGCATGCTAAGACCAGAACACCAATCAGTTTTGCAAACTCGCGAATGGTGCATTTTGGTAAACAAGATTACTTACTGAGTAATTGTTGATTGTGCGCTTATTTAAGGGCAAAAATAAGGTTAAATCATGGGTACCAAACATAAAACCTAAAAATTTGGCGACCTTTTTAGGGTATAGGGAACTTTTTTCGTAGTTAACAACGAAACCCAAACAATTCAGTATTTGTAAAATAGAGTGTACATTATCAGTACAATCTTCAAAGCTGTCGCCAATGTACAGGATGTCATCAAGGTATATTACCGATTTATAACCTTGTGTACGTAGGATAGTTATTACCTCAAATTATTTTAGTAAACACCCTAGGGGGGTAAACCGTATGGTATAGATACGAATTCAAATAAATAACGTTCAAACTCAACTCTAAGTTACTTCCTATCAGAGAGGTTAATAGGATCGGAAAGGTAGGCTTCTTTTAAATAAATAGTAAAGCCACAAACCATCACGTGGTATGAGTTTGGATGTCGTCTTATAATCCTCCATTTTGAAGGGATTATTTAAAATAAATTTATTTAGTGGCTTTAAGTTGACTATGAAGCCTTTTGGTTTCGGAGCTAGGAATATTGTAGAAATGTCATGGTCATGACATGGCTTACAAGGTTTAACAGCACCTAGTTCGCTTAACCTTTGAATAGCCAAATATATATCATGATTGTCTTTGTGAGTAATCGTTGAACGAGGTATAATGGATTGTGAATTTATTTCGCAAATTTGTATATACCTTGCTTTATCCAAGTCAGGACTACACCATTCCTAGTTTGTTTAGCCAAAAGTTATAGTGTAATAATAAACAGCCAGCGTGTACTTACCTGCATCATTGTTAGTGCTGTGTGTCGGCACGAGGCTTGGAGTGACTTAAGTTTCTCGAAGAAGGCAGTGCTTGATTTTTTGTCGCAGTCGTCACATAGGCTCGGCGACCCTTTGACCTTCCCGCCCCCCTCGTGAAGGCAAGTAATGAGGTCCCGTCCAGTTACCTAGTTAGCGGGTCGATTGACCGACCATTGCTGAGCTGAGGAAGTTGTAGGTTTTGAATTCGTTCGTTTTACGGATCTCTTGACCTTGTTTCTCAATAGCATTGCTAGCCTTAAGTTCGTCGGCAAGCGAACTGCCCAAGAATGTTGCGTCTCTCTCAGCATCTTGAATCAAGTGTATAAAATTATTTTCTAGACTATGTGTGAATATTTTTTTTCCTATCACACGAACACGAGAAATGTAAGTCTGTTAGGAGGCGACATCCATCACACAAGGATTTGAGAGCCCTGACCTTGTTTTAGCATTTTTAGCAATATGTCCATGGCCAGATTTACTGGTGTACCAGCATTTGGAAACTTTAAAGTTTTTTGTTCCTTACAATGTCTGCTTTTACAATTTCGGAAACGGCAGCTGAGATTTCAGCCTTGAGCTTTGGTGCTTGTAATAATTTACAATTAGACAAAACTAATTATTATATATATACATATATATATATATATATATATATATATATATATATATATGACTTTATGACTTTTCTTCCTTGGCAAGATCTTTCCTTAGTAAAGGGTCCCATAACTTAGCCAGACTATCATTGATGGGCTCACCAAAGTACGGAGTATCTGAGGTAGAAGCACCCACTGCCGATTAGAATCCAGCATCAAGGCTTGGATCAGATGGAGTCCCAGGTGATGTTGGGCCGGCTTAGTGTCCAGCGTCGTGCGCCGGCACCACTATGACTTGGGGCAGCATTCGGTCTTCGTCCGAATTGTCTGCCAGTAACGCATTGAAATGAAATGAAATGAAATGAAATGAGATTTATTGCGTAAAATATGGTGTTATAAGTTGTTGTACAAGTCATAATAATGAGTAGTTTCACATATTTAGTCAGAAATCTGACATGCAAAATTAAAATTACCAAATTAATTAGTTGAGCATATAAAATATAATAAAACAATTACAATACATTAACCAAACACATTTTTTAAAATAAAATGTTCAGCAGAATAGAAAATTAAATTACAATTAAAATAAGCATTATGTCATTACATTATATAATTAAATATTTTAACATTTCCTATGTCATAATACAATTACAATACATTAACCTAACACATTTTGTAAAATAAAATGTTCGGTAGAATAGAAAATTAAATTACAATTAAAATAAGCATTATGTAATTACATTATATAATCAGATATTTTAACATGTCCATTGTTTGTTTAGTAGTTCAGATACATTGTAGAAATTTTTGTCATGAAGCCACTGGAAAAGTTTTTTGTTTTGTTGTTTCATTGTGCGTTATATATATGATTTTATCTAAAATAAGAATAATCACGTATCGTTCGATACTCGTTCTGATACTTTGTAAGAACAAAGAAACGAAAAAGATATTCAATGTGGGTACTTTGAAATAGTATTGTCTCGCAGACAATACATGCAGATAAACGTGAAATTCCATTAGAATCCACGTATTTTCTGCGTATAATTATTACATAATTATCACAGATAGCTCGCAGCTACCTGTGTTATCGCAATTGACTCGCAGTCAATCCCGATTTTACCCAAAGAAAGTCTTTGTTCACAAGCACTTATCAGCAGAATTTTCACCGTCGGACGTGTCTAAAAGACGTCGTCGTCGTTTTGTTTTCTTACAATCTTCTTATTTTCCGTGTATAATTCACTATTTTATCCTCAGCATTGTATTTTGAAATTTTCATGAAGACGCGTGCGTTCGTTGCCGTGCACAAAAAAGGAATGAGACTACTCGATAGAGACGGACACGAGTTGGGGAAAAATATCGATACAACTCGATGTTTTAATCGAGTTCTCTGAAAATGTGCAAGTGTTGCCTGTAAACTAAAGGAAACTACCTGGTTATTATACTATAATTTGAGAAATGAATTGACGAATAATAATATTTTATGTAACATGTTTCACCATTACTATCTTATCTCCTACTTTTTGTATCTTCTTTTGCACTAAAAGAAGACACAACAAGTACGAGATTCAGAGAGACAGATATATAAAAACAGCCTTTCAAAAGATCCTAGTGAGTGCAGGGCCGTGTGAAGGCATCACTGCGGTTACCTAAGCTAGCTTTTGCTAATTGAAAACTTATATTTACTTTAAGGAATTGATAATCAATACAATACTGAAAAGTTTCCAGTAAATAGTAAAAGAACTTTACCTGTAAAAAGCCTGGCCACCAAGCGACATAGTATTTGAAAAAATGGACAAGTATGCATCGGGCCTCGTTCTATAAAAGTTCCGTAGCACAACAACCCTTAAAAGAAAAAAAAATGTTAGGTTGTGCTGAATATTAAGAAATTGCAGTTTGAATGGGTGTTTGATATATTTCTTCATTAGAGAAATAAGATGGTGCCTATACTAGTATAATATACCGACGTTTTATATCTCAAGAAGTTTAGTTTTGTTTTATAACACGTAACAAAAATTACATTATAAATTACAACTTTAATGCCCTACGTTTAAAATGGTTGCTTTAGGAAAATGTTTTTTGTTCGTTAACTTTTCATTGAAATTTTAAAATAAAATAGAATAATAATTATTATTGTAAAATAATTTTACTAATGGTGCGAATTGCTGCAATAACGACAAGTATTTTTTGTAGTTTTTAATTCAGTAAAGTAACAAACATAAAAACCTTATAGTGAGTATGACCTCCTCTTGCCAAAATCACAGCTTGAATTCTTCAGAGCATGCTTTCCACGATGTTTTTTAAAGGTAGCCATTCACGGCCACTCCATTTGGATTGGCGCCACACCAAAACGCCAAAATTATACAAAAAGTCATCGTGAATGCTGAAAACGACGTGGATTTGATGGCATCGCTCCATGCGTTGGATTTCCAAACGTTCCAAAATCCAATGGCCGCAGTCCACATTCTCGTGAATGCGAAATCCAACCGCCGCGTGGCGCCACTCCGCGCGTACTCGCCCGTGAGTGGCCAAACTGGACTCCAATTTGCAGCCATTTTGCTTTGCGCTGCGGTAACGAACGGGTGTTTCTCTGTTTTGTTGTGTACTTGTATTATTATGTCGGGAAGAGAGTTTGTTTTAGAGGTGATTGAAATGTATAAAGAATTACCATGCCTCTGGCAATCAACACATAGTGATTATCACGATAAATATAAAAAAAATTCTGCTTTGGAACAGCTATTACAATTATTCAAAAAAGTCGATGCCAACGCTAATAAGGATACTGTGCAAAAAAAATTAGCGTCCTTGAGGGGGGCATTCAAAAAAGAATTCAATAAGGTATGTGATTTTTTTATTTTGAAGGCTGAATACCTATAGTCTATCTACGGCAAGCAAAGATTTTGGAACATAATTAAAACAGGAAGCGTGATCATGATCCAATATCTTAATAAGTCATGTGTTCAGTAATCATCCCTTAAAATTAAAAAATATAAGTGTAAAAATCGTAAAAACTTGCCACCCTGTTTGTATATTACTGTTTGTATTTATACAGGGTGTCCCAGAAATAGTGAATCAAACTGCTATGGGAGGCAGCTTGACTAATGTCCTATCCATAAAAAATAAAATAAAATAAAAAACGCACATGACCATAAAAAAGAATATCCAAAAATTTTTTTTATGGATAGGACATTAGTCAAGCTGCCTCCCATAGCAACTAATTCTGGGACAACCTGTATGTCTGTGCCTCTGTATCTAATTTTCATTTTATGTGTTTATGGTAAAACAGTCAATGCGTTCCGGTGCTGGGACTGATGAAGTACATGTACCTAAACTGTGGTATTACGACCAGATGTTATTTTTAGAAGAAACAGACACTCCCAGACCGTCGAAAACATCACATTCAGCACTCGATGATATGCCATTTGACGCATTGGATGAGGTAAATAATGCGCACGTAATTTTTTTATGATATTTTTACTTATTATTAGTATTTCAAAGTCAAAAAGTTATTCATTACACTTTATTTTCTTGCCACTCTACCTTTCCTTCGTGGTTAAAATAATTAACATATGATTCTCTCACAATTTTGGCATCGTTACTAGAGTTCCTAGTGCTTAATGCTCTGTCCAACGAAGCCAACGTGTTGGAGGTAGTATTGTTTATAGCATCTTCATCTTCAGTATCTAAGTAGGTATCACCAGAATAGTCAGAACAAGATTTTCGAAGAAAATTGTGTAAAATGCAACATGTTAGTACTACGATATCGATACGATCTAAACTTAAGTTAATACTTGTGCCAAAAATTCTGAAACGGTTAGACATTATTCCAAATACGTTTTCTATGATGCTTCTTGCTCTAGATAGCCTATAATTATATATTTTCCTTTCGTGGTTTAAAGTTGATATATTAAAAGGTTTTATAAAATCCGGTCTAAGGGCAAATGCTTCGTCACCTATAAATACAAATGGTAAATTGTTCAAGCTATTTTTACATTTCTGCGGTTGCGGTATATGTAATTCATTGGCACTAAGTTTTTTATAAAACTCTGTGTTTTTGATTGCACCACCATCAGATATTCTCCCATTGGTTCCAACTTCGCACCAAATAAATTCGTAATTTGCATTAGCACAAGCCATTAATACAATGCTATGAAACTTTTTGTAATTCCAAAAAAAGGAACCACTTCCAGGAGGAGGAACAATGCGTATGTGTTTCCCGTCTACTGCTCCTAAGCAATTAGGAAACTGCCATCTGTCTTCAAAAGCATTTGCTATTCTCTTCCAGTCTTGCTCGTTTTGTGGCATCTGTAACATAAAAATGTTATATTTTGATTAAACTGTTTGCTTACAGACTTTTGTTGAAGACGTCTACTCCCCTCAATCACAAGCGAGTACATCTCAAGCAAGCTCTTCATCTAGACGCTCAAAGGAATCATCATCAACATCATTCAAGAAAACGAAGGCTACGGCAGACCACGTTTTAAACAAAATTTCCAACAAGCTGGACACGATCGAGTCCGGAAAACAAAACCCCGTAGATTCTTCCGATGTGTTCGGACAATATGTGGCGGCAGAAATTCGTGCATTGCCGACAGAGATGAAAACATTATGTAAAAAAATCATCAATGATGCAATCTTCCAGGCAACTATAAATAAATTAAACTATACTTCACGTGTTGTGACCGACAGCGTTCCAACAACAGGGCATGACAATGATACTATACTCCTATCAAACAATACTCAATCGCAATTAAACTATACTTCACGTGTTGTGACTGACAGCGTTCCAACAACAGGGCATGACAATGATACTATACTCCTATCAAACAATACTCAATCGCAATCAATATTGTTCTCTAACATAATAAACGATTCGTTCATGAACGCTTAAATATCTGTTTTTTAAATATCTATAGAAAAATTTATTTAAAAAAATTCGCGTAAACTAAAAAAAAAATGTCAACAAAAAAATGTGTTTCTGAGGCCCTTGGGAGGCCATTCACATGCCCTTTTCGCTTGGACCACTAATTACTGGACAACCTGTATAGGTGTATTTTTTCAAATAAATTGTCTTTAATAAGAAATGTGTTTTTTATTAATTATTTTCATCATGTCTGTATGTGTGTGTACCTTAGGGAGGCAAGGGAGATATGTCAGGCAGGATAGGGACGAATGGGACAAAGTGGTGAGTATAAATTAATATGTATGTTTCTGTATGTGTGGTGGGTCCGGTAAGATGCAAGTATATTCTTACCTTTATATAGTCTTTCAAAGCTGACATTATAGCTTGACATGTCTCGGGGATAATAACGCCCAGACGTTGAGGTGAAATAGCTGTCGGAAATTTTAACTCCTCGTAGCTCATTCCAGACGCCAAGTAACGAAGTGTCGCTGTTAATCTATCATGGGGAGGAATTGATTGTCTCATGTTTGTATCTTGCTTTTTTATCAATGGCGTTACGAGTTCTAAAAGCTTGAAATATGTAGGTTCATCCATTCTAAGATAATTTCTCCAATCACTTGGTTCTAGACTGAGTTCGGATATTAAATTTGTATGTGCGAACTTCTGACGCTGCAATAACCACTCTTTTGTCCATTTGCGTTTAGGTTTTTTTTTTTTAATTATAATACAAGCAGCAGCTGACAAAAGCAACACTTTTTTTTCGTTATCCATTTAATTTTAACAAAATTCACCGTCTACTACTCAGTACAAGCCGTCGAACAACACTAAAAATAAATGGAGTGGAGCCGCGCAAAATGGTGATCGTGAATGTGGTTAGAATTTGGATGTCGTCCATCCATATGGAGCGCTTCCAAATGGAGTGCCCGTGAATGGCGGCCTTTAAACGTTTTGAAGAACACGTTTTCACTCTTCTACAATGACTATTTTTAGCTACCTGATGCTTTGGGGAGCAGGTTGCACCGATCTTACACGTCTTTTAAGAACATTACAGACATGCTAAATTGATAAAATGATGTATTAGTCTGTGAATCTAGGTACAGGGAATATTACATATTTTATTTATGTAGAACGCTAGTTCCACCAATTTGGCATACAGACATTAATTTATGTATACTCGTAAGCTCTCAGGACTTTCAGCTGGCCAATCTAAACGACGGATCCCAATTTCTTGCTTGTACGCTTTCATGTCGCCAGAACGGTGCAGGCGTGCATTGTCGTCCATAAAATAAAAAATCCTCAAGAGTAGTAAATGCGGGTTGTTCATGTGCAATATGGACTTTTGTTATGTACCAATGTGCACTTAATAGTACATTTTCTATTAAATCTAACTCCGTACGCTTCGTCAAATTAATTGCTGCCCAAAACATAACGGAGCCTCCGCCATAAGGAGTGATTTCTTCCACACGTAAGTTTTCGAACAACCTTCTTCAAGTAGGGCTTTAATTGTACCGGCCCTTTTAGCTTTATCAGTCATATTAGATAGTGGTATTTAATGTTAAACGAGATTAAATTGTTTAGGTATTGTGTATCAACAAGATAGACTACTAAGGAGGTTTGACGTATAGCCGGACTATGAAACTGAAACCAAATCTCTGAAAATTCTTCGCCAGCCGTCTTTTTTGTTATTCGAGAAAACATCTTGCACACATCAACTAACCTTACATCCGTGGGATAAGGGTAGAATGATGACGGGGTGTTAATTTTTCATGTGTGAAATTCAGTTCTGATTTTATACGCCAACGAATGATATTTAAAGTCCCAATTCCCTCAATTAAAACGTGAATGGTATTATATTTAAATTAAACGAGATTAATATCCAGTTCATTCCCACGGGTAAATTATTAATTGATGAACAAAGTAGCTTCGTTATGGTAATTGTCTGAGCTTCACAATAATGTCGCTAGATGGCGCTCTCAACCCTTAACACACGCAAACGTTTGTTGCAGCGATGTGAGATTTGTATTTTTGTCTATGAATAAATTAAGCTTCCGACTACACCACAGTATTTTTATTCACGTCGAGAAGTGGCCTAAACATATTCGAGCCGAATGCAGTTTTAATCTGTGGATAGCTCACCGACGATTTTTGGGAGATATACCGGCACCAGTAGCCAGGCACTTCGTAGTGCATCGCCGTACGTCTCTAGCTCCTTACACCGGGAGCATAAAGATCATTTTTAGGCAAAGAGTGTTTCCGCTACTCGCCGCCAGAAGGCGCCACTAGTAGCTAAACGCTCCAACGGCAAAGCAGTTTATTTTCTACCGATTTATCGACCAAAGTGGAGAGGTTGGCGCAAGAGGGCGCTGCAATAAATCAATCGTCGGAAGGTGGCAATACTGGAGAGGAATGAAGTTTGAGTGAAGATATCACTGGAACGGATAACAGTGAAGTAGTTTTTGTGTAAAATCGTGAGTACATTTATTAAAATAATATTTCAAAAGTGAAGTGATTTGGAATTAACATAACTTTGGGACTTGTAAAATTTGCATGATAGTTAAGAACTTAGAATAGTTAGCGATAAGTTGTATAATCGGGGAACCTATGCCCAATTTCAAAATTTCTGACTGCGACAAAGTTCTATACACTTGTGAAATTTTACGACAAAACGAGACTTAGAAAAATTGTGATCGAAATTACTTGCATTAGTAAATTTTATTATGAAATGGTTCTACACACTTGTAAAATTTCAGAGCTTAATCGACACTTAGAATAATTTCATTAAAATTTTTGTATTATTAAAATTTGTTGTAGAATAGTTCTTTGAATTGGAAACAATCTTGTCGTTGTCTATTTACATAATTCCAGTTAATTATCAGTAGATTGCATTCAGATATATTATTTTACCAAAGTTTAAGTTTTTATTGACTAGTAAAAATGGAATCATTGTTTAAGTTGCAATTAAATCACAAATCTGTAATTGAGAGGTCTATGGTTAACTTTAAAAAATCGCCTAAAGAGCGCATTACTCGTTCTTACATAGAAACAAGGTTAGAACAACTTGAGAACATTTGGAATGACTTCATGACTACCCATAAATCAATCATTCAAACGTCTTCAACTACTCATGAAAGATCTAGTTATTTCACTGACGATGTATACGAAGTAACCGAAGAGTTGTACATCAATTACAAGAGTGAGTTGAAGGATGTTTTGAACAAAATTCAAGTTGTACCGGGGCCGTCAAGTAGCCAACAGTCGCAAGTCAGGCAAGATTCTGTAAAACTGCCCAGGATAAACATACCGAAATTTTCTGGTACTTATACGGAATGGCCAACCTTTAAAGATTTATTCACATCTCTAATACACGGTAATGAATCATTGGATGACGTGCAGCGAATGCATTATTTAAAGGGCTTGTTGTCCGCAGATGCTGAGCAACTAGTACGTCACATATCTGTTACGTCAAGTAATTATAAAGAATGTTGGTCATTACTAATGAATAGATATGATAACAAAAGGTTTCTCTCAAATTGTTTACTAAAACGTTTTATGAGTCAAAATCCAATCAATGGAAATGCAAACGCCGTCAAGGGTTTATTAGACACAACCATGGAATGTCTTAACGGTTTAAAAAATATTGGAGTAAATGTCACTTCGTGGGACATTATAGTAATTTTCATAGTGAGCGCTAAATTGGATCCAGAATCTCGCAAGCTGTGGGAGACGCAAATTAGTACAGGAGATGAGCTTCCCACGCTCGCACAGTTTGAAGAATTCTTGGAAGCCAGGTTTAGGGCATTAGAATTTTTAGACACAAAATCAATTAAACCCAAGACACCAAATATGATTAAATCAAGGGTGCACCATGCTGTCGATAGCGGCAGCAATGTTCGCGTGTTCAACAAATGTCCATTCTGTAATGAAAATCATAAATTAGCTTATTGTAAGCTGTTTGCAAGGGAGGGTTACGACTCGCGTCATGGTTTTGTCCAGAAACAAGGCTTATGTTTTAATTGTTTAGGGTCTACTCACTCTGTCAAACATTGCCGCCAAAGCACCAATTGCCACATTTGTAAAAGGAGACACCACTCGTTGTTGCATCAAAAGTTAGAAGTAGGCACTGTCAATAACACGGAGAACTTAAATTCAACAGGGTCTAATATTCAGGTAGCAACAGTAGAGGGTCCACAGTCAACATTTAATGTAACGACACATTTTTCAAAGGAGTCATCAATAGCTACGCAAGTTTTACTAGCAACCGCTGTTGTCGAAGCACAAACAAAGCATGGTTCAACTCAACTGCTGAGAGTGTTACTGGATCAGGGATCACAAGCATCCTTTATAACGGAATCAGCAGTCCAACTCCTTGGACTTAAGAAGAAGCCAATCAAGTCAATAATTTCAGGGATAGGTGGTGAGAAAGGTTCTTTAGCCTCAGAGTATGCAGTCATGGTGACTATTCACTCACACCTAGATCCCAATTTTAGTATGAGAGTACATGCATATGTTCTAACTAATATAACGTCACTCTTGCCATCGGCGAGAGTGATGCCTTGCGACTGGCCTGAGTTAAAAGCAGTCAGCCTTGCTGACCCGGAATATCACACGCCAAACAAAATTCACATTTTGCTTGGTGCTGAAGCATACGGCCAAGTGTTGAAGGAGGGTTTAATTCAAGGTCCAGCAGGTTCACCGGTAGCCCAGAATACAGCATTTGGCTGGATTTTATCAGGCAAGGTGTCCACGACTGCTGGAGCTATCAATTGCCATCATGTCACAATTAATTCACAAATTCAGACTAATGACAATGAGCTCCTAAAGAAATTTTGGGAGATAGAAACTGTAATTCCCGGAGTTAACAAGAAATTTCTTACAGAAGATGAACTCCGGTGCGAAGAAATTTATGCTCAAACTACCAGCCGCGATGATAACGGCAGGTACGTTGTAAAGCTTCCATTCCGAGACGAAGATCCGCAATGTCAATATGGGAACAGTAGAGAACTTGCAATCAAGAGATTCCTTCTTCTTGAAGGCAAATTCAAGAAGAATAGAGACTTAGCGTTGCGTTATTCTGAAGTGTTTCATGAATACAACCTTGGCCACGTAGAGCGCGTACCTAAAGACGATGATAAAATAACTACAGCTGTTTACCTACCCCACCACGCTGTAGTACGCGAAAATAAATCTACCAGCAAGGTCCGAATTGTGTTCGATGCTTCGATGAAGAGCTCTAATTCACCATCACTAAACGATGATTTGTTAGTTGGTCCCATGTTGCAACAACCATTGCGTTACATCATTATGAGGTGGAGAACACATCCCATAAGCATCTGCGCTGACATTATTAAGATGTATAGGCAGGTAAGGGTAGCTCCAGAAGACGCGGATTTTCAGAGAGTAGTTTGGCGTGATAACCCGGAATCTGAAATGGAGGAATACAAGTTAGTGCGAGTTACCTTTGGTACGGCGTCGGCACCTTACCTTGCAGTGAAGACTCTGCAGCAGATTGCGGCAGACGAAGGTAAAGGTTGTCCTGATGCAGCTGAAAGGATTAAAAATGATTTTTTTGTAGATGATTTGATGACAGGATGCAAAACAGTTGAAGAGGGAAAGGTTATATATAAAGAAATTACAGAGTTACTTACCAAGGGCGGATTCCATTTGCAGAAGTGGGTAAGCAGCTGTAAAGAGTTAAATGAGGTAATCTCAGGAGACGGAAGGGACAGGACAGAAAAGGGAACTCAGGACGAAAACAGTAAGAATATAAAGGAAGACGGAATTATGAAGATTCTTGGAATTTGCTGGAATCGCGATCGAGACGAATTCCAATATTCAGTCAACCTTCCACCACAACAAACTCCAGTGACGAAGAGAAAGGTCATTTCAGATATTTCACGGTTTTTTGATCCGCTAGGATGGGCAGCACCATGTGTTGTCACTTCTAAAATATTCATTCAAAAGCTTTGGCTTTCAGGTCTAGAATGGGACGAAGAACTTACACCAGAATTGATGACTGAATGGCAAACTTACCGCAACAATTTAACAGAGACCATTAATTTTAGCGTTCCGAGATGGATTCATACTTACGACAATGATGATCATGTAGAGCTGCACGGCTACTCAGACGCGTCTATTTCTGCTTACGCGGCTGTGGTGTATCTGCGAACTAAAAATAAGTACGGAGACATTAACGTCAGTTTAATCACATCTCGAACTAGGGTCGCACCTGTTAAACAGCAATCGGTACCGAGACTAGAGTTGATGGGAAGTGTATTAGTGGCAGAGTTGACTGCAGAGGTAGCTGAAGTATTGAAAATTCCAAAGGACAACGTTCATCTCTGGACTGACTCAACAGTTGTCTTGGCGTGGCTCAGCAGTCATCCAAGCCGTTGGAACACCTTCGTCGGTAACAGAGTCTCTACGATCCTTTCACTTTACGACAATACTCACTGGGCACACGTCCAATCTTCTTCCAATCCTGGAGATATCGCATCACGAGGTTTGACACCTCAAGAATTAGCTTGCAATAAATTATGGTCTCAGGGACCTTCTTGGCTTAAGAACGAAAGCATTGATTATAGCAGACCAAAATCCATTGCCACTAGCATGGAACAAAGATCTGTTAAATCACATGTTGCTACTGAAAATACACAAGAAGAAACCGTCTGGACAAGGTTTTCAACATTGCAAAGATTAGTGAGGGTGATTGCGTACTGCAGAAGAATTCTAAAATGGAAGAAGAAAGAAGGTAACGAGAAGAGATATGCATCATATTTGGAAAGAGATGAAATAGAAGAAGCAATGAAGGTTTGCATTAAGCATGCACAGAAACAAGAGTTTATGGAAGACATTAAGGAGAGAAGAAAAACAGGCCAAGTAAAATCAAGAAGCAAGTTGAAATCGCTTTGCCCGATAATAGATAGTGATGGGATTCTACGCGTAAGTGGCCGTGTTGAACGGGCTGATTTAGAGGAAGAATCCAAACATCCCATTATCTTGCCACATGGCTCTCACTTCACCAGCTTGGTTATTGATGAAGCGCATAAGAAGACCTTACATGGGGGTCCTTCTTTAATGTTGAGTCATTTGCGTACCAAGTATTGGATCATATCAGCCAAGTCGTCAGTAAAGAGTCACGTCCATAAATGTGTAACATGCAAGCGGTACGCAAAGACTACGCAAACACAGTTGATGGGGCAGCTTCCATCCTGCAGAGTGAGACCAGCACGCGTCTTTCGCCACAGTGGTGTAGATTTTGCGGGCCCAATTAGCCTCAGAACGTCTAAGGGTCGTGGGCATCAGTCCTATAAGGGCTATATCTGTGTTTGGGTTTGCATGGTCTCAAAGAACGTACACCTAGAAGCGATCAGTGATTTAACTTCACAAGGGTTTATAGCAGGGTTTAAGAGATTTGTGTCTCGACGAGGTCACGTCAGCGATATGTGGAGTGACAACGGAACCAATTTCGTAGGTGCAGCAAAGGAGCTCCGGCATTTAGTTGAAGTGGAGAAGTCTTCTGTCGCCGCAGAGTTACGCGAATGGCTTGCCAGCAATGGAACTTCCTGGCACTTTAACCCGCCTCAAGCACCGAATTTTAGTGGTCTAATGGAGGCTGGCGTTAAATCCACGAAATTCCATTTGCGGCGTGTAATCGGCAATTCAACTCTTACTTTCGAAGAAATGTCTACTGTGCTGACACAAATTGAGGCATGCCTCAACTCAAGGCTGTTATCAATGATATCTGGAAACCCAGATTATCCTACTCCTTTAACCCCGGGTCATTTTTTGATTGGGGAACCTCTAGTGATGGTGCCTGATAGAAATTATGAGCAACATAATATCAGTTGCCTAAAGCGATGGCAATTGACGCAACGAATGGTGCAGGAGTTTTGGCGGAGTTGGTCTGACGAGTATTTATCTCATATGTTACAACGTCATAAATGGACGAAACAACTTCCAGAACCAAACATTGGAGATGTTGTTTTACTGAAGGAGGATAATTTGCCTCCTGCGCGATGGCTTTTAGGTAGAGTTATAGCAAAACACCCTGGTGCCGACAAAATCACACGAGTCGTCACTCTCAAATGCAACGGTTCAGAAATTAAGCGCCCTTTGTCAAAGTTGTGCATTCTACCTGTAACTAAATAATTTAAGCGTTAGTTTGTAAGGTTGTATAAGGTTCATTATTGTCAAGGGCCTTACCATAGATAAATTATAACACTGTAACTTTCACTTATGAAGGACATGAACAGATGTCCTTGGTGGGCGATATGTCTGAGCTTCACAATAATGTCGCTAGATGGCGCTCTCAAGCCTTAACACACGCAAACGTTTGTTGCAGCGATGTGAGATTTGTATTTTTGTCTATGAATAAATTAAGCTTCCGACTACACCACAGTATTTTTATTCACGTCGAGAAGTGGCCAAAACAGTAATTATGAAAACGTTTTGCAGTCATGATACTTATGTGTTAATATTTACATAATTTGGTATTATTTTGTTGGTAGATTAGGAAACAAGCTTCATCATATTTAGGATATTCACGAATAGACTGTGGTTTGTTCACGTTTTTAACAGGATAGTTTTAAGATAATGAATAGATTCAGGCGTTACTTTGCAGAAATCTATATTTAATGATAACAACTATTTTTTAAAATATTTTCAGAAAATATTTAATTAATATTTAAAAAAAACACTTAAAAATATATATCTTGTGTCTAGTACAATTCCACTTAATATTCCTGCTAAGCCCACGTGATGTCACAAACGCCACGCAGCCAAACTGGAAGAATTTTCGACGCGTTTCGATTCTACACGAAATATCCTTAGGATCAGGAACTTGCGATCATGGCAGGATTGTCACTAGATATATATTTTTTAAGTGTTATAATAAAATATTAATTTAATATTTTCTTAAAATATTTATAAAATATTTGCTAAAGTTATCATGAAAGGTTTACTTTAAAACGATGACAAAACAATTTTTCACGGTGTACACTTTACGTCTTACTAAGAAAAACAAGTAAATTTCAGTAATTAAATAATTTTTGTAATTCTTTAACGAATTAGACAATATTGTATCCTAATAGTGAATATCCCGTATATTGCTGATGCTTGAGAGAGTTGAGAGGTTCTAGAAGCAACTGCTTGGACAGGCAACAGAGGCAGACTAAGCGAGACTCAAAGGAATATCAATACCTGTAGCGGGTACTTGGTGGTTGCATGCCTTGCCATACTCGCGTATTCGCACTCTATTTGACATATAACAGACGCATTTCGTCACAAGTAACGAACTGCGAGATATACTGTTGTTAAGTCTCATGTGCTCGTCTTCTTCTTCTTCTAGGTTAGCCTGAACAACATCTTCGACCACATCATCACTTACCATCAGATGAGACAGTGGTCAAAGGCTAAATTATAGGCACATGAGACTTAATAACTATGTCTCTAAGGTGACGGGCGCAGTGCAATTCGTGACTTGTGACGAAATGCATATGTTATAGTCAGAGGTTAATCCGCTTAACATCAGGTGGACCTCAAGCTTGTTCAACTTGCCTCAAGCTTCTTCAAGTTAACAAAAAAAACTTTCACGTATGAAAAAACAAGCATGACGTACAGGCTCTCAGGGACTTCCGCCGGAACACACTGTTTGTTGCTTGGTGACAAATTTTGAATTTTAGAGTGGTAGCTAGCCAAACGAGCATTCTCAGAACGCCTTGCTTGCGTTCGATCTTCACGGCCTTGATTTGAGCATCATGGCATGGTGGATGCTCAAGTGAAGGCCGTGAAGATTGAACCATGAACTTGCAGCACGGCAGTCCTTGACTATTACCGCTCGGCTATCGTTGCTTCAGATATAAATAAAAAGACAGGTTATCAAGATTTTCATTGTTTTTCTATAATTAATCAGATTATTATCAAGTACCAATGTTTGAATATTTATCTAGGTATAATATAGTAATAAGCTCATGCTATGTATTTAGGTGTCATGCTTAAGTAATGCATCATCCTAAGAGGTAAAAGTTTATTCTACTCTGGTGAGCTTGAACTCCTCACTGCGCTCAGAATCTTAGCCTAAATTCCGAGCAAAGTGAGGGTATATTTGAGCCATCAACTAATTAATGCTATGGTCCTTTGCTAGAATGGGGAATCAAAATGTCGCCCTTGACGTTAGATACTACGTCAAGGGCTTTAGTGCTTACAATATTATATTGTAAGCACTAAACTTAAAATAAAACATAAAATCCAGCATAGTGTGTTACGAAATGTTTTATGTCCAGTGACCTCTGGAGTGGCACTTCAGGTTACTTTCAAACATCATAACCCGCCAACTGCACTTGTTACCTAAAAATGTTCGTAATTAAGACAGCATTAACACATTTCATACACTTTCGTGCATATTCCCTTCCAAGTACGGATTTCATATTCCGTGATTAAATTCATCTACTGATTAATGTAGAAGGTTGGGACACTGTAGGAGCGATGAGAGATTAATTATTGGAAACTTATATATACCTACGCAAATTTTATAAATTCACAAGACACTTCTCTTAACGTAGCGTTGTCAACATTAATATTTTTAAGCCATACTCATCTTGTTAATGAAAGGTAAACTATATTATTTAAGCTAATAGGGTATAAGTATAGATATTGTAAATACTGCAAAGTGGATTGACTATTTCCAAGAGTCAGAACTAGGTCATATTATTTTATAACTTTATTTGTAAATTGTTGAAATTATTAATTATTTTTTTCTACGTACTTAAAATAATAATAATATATATTTCAGTTATTGTTTTGAGTTCTTATTTATTATAATTTTCTTGTTGTTCAAAATGCAGTTGTTCAAAAACTCCTAAGTAGTGATTACAATGAGCCTCAAACTAGCCAAACATGTTTCGACTATACATATCTATGGCGCCCATATGTCACTAGTTTCCTAGTTTAATAACTTGTAACAGGTATTACGAATTACTGCAAATATTAACTTTGAAATAATTGCATTAATCACAGACAAGCCAAAGTGTATAAAATTCAATACCATGTGTCCATTCGCGAACTTATTATCCTTATTTTCGAGTTGTTAATTCAAGGAAAATTCACCTGAATAGACAGAAAAATTACACAGAATATAAAGGTGATGAGCATGTCAAGTTCATTATGCCATTTGTCCTTTCCGTACCAACCCACGCTAATAAACACCCACACCTTCTAATTTAACACTCGCTGTTTCCATAAGCTCTACCCACAACCTTCCAACATGACGAGCAGATCTATTATAATTCTTATATTTTTTCCGTGTTTTTCCGTTGGCCGGCTCTGGGGGACTGCAAACACTGTCGCTTCGTGTTTGCTTTACTGAGTATACGAGTATCTTACAAACATACAACTGTTCATTTTCACGCCCTGGCAAGTAACTAGGAAGCTTCGGACTACCAAATGTATCATGTATAAGGTGTGATGTTGGTGGTTCGAGGGTACCATAGAGCGAAACGTCCAATTCGTATACCAAATATGTTTTTTAATACTGGCACAGATCGCATTCACACAATTCTTTAAACGTATAACTATACCTACTTAGCTTATATCTACACACTACAAAGGTCTAAGTTTTCTGAGTTACACTGGTTACGGCTTTTCAATAGTAATGTGCGGCCGTTAAGAGAATGCTTTCGGCAGTTAATTTTTTATAAATATTATTCGATAGATAAAAGTAGATGACATAATATAACGTCATTCGGGATTTAAAAGTTAAAAATATATTTAGTGCATTATTAATAATTATATCTTCATAGCGCTTTCCATGCAAACGTAGTTTCGTCATATTTAAATACAACCGTTATTATACTCGGTGAAATGCTTCTTCTGAAATAATTTGTCAGTTTTCACTAAGAACTGTATTTTGAATTATTTTTTTGGAATTATCGTAATTTTATTGGAATTTTTATTTTTATAAGAGAAAAATAAATTATTTATCGAAAAACTGGCAAACCAGAAGCATATATCTCATAAGGCTCATTGGCATGCATGAAAAACTTCAATATGTTTGAACATTTGGTATTTAAAATATGTCAAAACTGCGTTTGTTTGGAAACAGCTATGAAGAGGACTCTCGTCCGTTGCCGTTTTGGCTTAACTCTCTACGGCGACTACACTTTAGTTGACGATATTTATAGGTACAATATGTAATTAGCGTTCCAAAACAATATTGTCATTAAAAACGAACTTTTTTTCGATCTTGATTTCGTTTGCAATTGAGAATCTAAACTGGGTGGTTAGTAATCAAAAATACATCAAATTATCTCAAAATTGATCAAACCGTTTAGGTTTATACAACACATACGTTCAATAAATAGATACATTATATTATTTATATATTTTTATGGCCCGTGGGGTACCGGGCCAGAAGGTCAACGCCCTATGGTTGTCGTAAAAGGTGGTCTGAGGAATTTATATCTCATACTGCGATTCTCAAAACGCCTGCTAAGCGTGGAGATTATGGCATGAAGATGCTGTGACCAGCAGTGGATGATCTGGTTGGTACTTTAAAATATTTTTATTAAACAATAATATTGTCATCTACTTTATTATTATTGTTTTTTGTGTTTTAGTTTTATTATGTACATTAAAATAATAAAAATCTTTGTATTTTCATTTTGTTTATAAAAAATGCTAATAGTGTAATTGCCTTTTGGTAAATTGCAGTATTTTTTTCTTATCTTTATCCTTATGTGGATACAACATGTACGGTACAATTTTTTTTTAATTATATTTTTACCCTTGTCCCATTCGTGTGAGGTCGCTACATACAATGTACTTTCTCTAACAAAATAAATGGCTGATGAGAGCTTTCCCATCACTTACCTGCTAGCCTTTAAGTAATAAAATAAATCAAACCATGTTATAAAAACTTCCCATGAAAAAGGAGTGCTTTGCTATTAAAAATGTTGCATATTCTTTTGCCACCTCTCGGTATCATAAATTAAATTTTAAAACTACTTGGAAAGTTTCCAAAAAATAGAAGTAAATAATAAAAGGAGGAGCGTAATGGTTAGTTAGATATTTCTCATTCATCGTAATATAGATCCTCATTCATTACATGATAATTTTTGCTGAACTACAAAATTACTCAATAACAAGGAAGGATTTCTTCAAATTCGTTCTTTATGTAAACAAGGTAGGAACGATACATCGCTATGAGACAACGCTTTTGTTATCTGTGTAACTTTGTACAATCGTAATCTTCGCTTTACGTGAGACCGCATTTTACGGACTCAAACTGTCGTAGAAGGGATCG
Organism: Plagodis pulveraria; assembly: GCA_963890685.1. Taxonomy (NCBI): domain Eukaryota; kingdom Metazoa; phylum Arthropoda; class Insecta; order Lepidoptera; family Geometridae; genus Plagodis; species Plagodis pulveraria. The sequence goes on along the minus strand of OY982955.1, from coordinate 9,769,042 downwards.
GAATAAATTAGTATCTAATTGGTCGAGAAGCGTAAAGCGTTGCTACGGAAAACTCAACCTTAATCGCAAACTTGAGGTCGTAGGTGCCATACTCGGCTCTTGCAGTCATAGGGATTTTCTGACAAAGATTTAATCAACAGCTGTCCGGGGTGCAAACTTTGAGACCGGTAGATGACAATAGGTCTGCGACGTTATTCAGGCTAACCTGTAATTACTGACTGTAAAGAACAGCTGACGAAACACCATAAGGTGGTTGTGGTGACTTATTTCCTACTTGAGGGTGGTAGCTGGCCAGGCGGGCATTCGAAAAATGTTCTACTATTATGGTACATTATGCTACGGCTTTCATCCTAAGACAACAACAGGGACGTGAATCTAGTAATTGAAGTGCAACACATTGAATTCATAATACGTTATTCGGGAGCAAACATAAAATTAAATTGAAAGACAGAGTTGTCGAAAAGTAAGAATTAATTGCAACCTTGATGTGTGGCTTCATAAAAAATAATTTAATTTTTCCATGTCATGTCGTACCAGCTTTTGGAGTCAAGTACCTAATGTAGCCAATATTTAATTGAATATTTGACAACAATATTCCTTTTGATTTAATTTTTCTTTTCTTTCTTTTTATTATGGAAAATTATAAAACTAATGAATTATCAAATGGTATCATTATGTTACTTAAACTGGATATCTCTTTTAGTAGTAATTCATTCTCGCACGTTATCTGCCAATCTATATTAGGCCAAAACAGGCTAAAACTATTTCTTTTCTAAACACAGAGAAAAGAACTTAATGGATTAGCCTGATTCGTCTTCATTTTGGATCTCGGACAGGTTTCTTAATTTTGTCGCAAGATTCTTGCGACCACTACATTCCAGCCAACTAAGTCATTATAGTTGGAGGCGCCAAATTTGGCACAAATCCAGATTATATAAAATGTACGAAATCTTTTTAGAACGTGGAAATTGGAATTCAGAAAATTACTTCTTTGCTTTAAATGATTTATTGTACTTTTCATAATATAAGCGAATTTAAAAATGGTTTTCAATTAATATAGGAATAATGTAGCACTAAACATGGTTTTGCGCTCTGTGATCAATTATTTTATATTTTATGATTTCAGATAATGAATCGATTCAGGCGTTACTTTGCGGAAATCTATTTAAATAATGACAAATATTTTTAAAATATTTTATGAAAACTTATTTTTCTTGACTCTATGAACGCATGATCGAGAATAGTTTTTTTTTCGATCAAGCGCTCGTAGAGCCAAGACCTCCTGAAGATGCTACGTGTAGAAGAGAAACGCATCGAAATTTTTTCCGGTTTGGCTGGGTGGCGTTTGTGACGTCACGTCAGCTTAAGAGGAAAATTAGGCGGAATTGTCACTAGATATATTTTTTATATTTTATAAGTGTTATATAAATTTAATGTTTTCTTAAAATACTTGAAAAAATATTTATTATTACTTTATGATTTTGTTTGAATGTTTACGTCGAAAATAGCTTTTACTCTGTAATTGCATAATATTAATATCTTCATCAACTACTACAGCCATGACATCTTTGACTACTATCTCACTGAAGGCGAATGAACATGTGGTCGAAGACGTTGTTCAGGCTAACCTAGAATTACTGGCTCACAAGACCAGAACACATCGTAAGGAGCTTGGCGACAGATTGTCTACTTGAGAGTGATAGATAGCCAGGCAGGCATTCGCAAAATGACTTACCACCATGTAACGATGGTAGTAATAGGTACTGTTTTATAATAATATCATGACCAAATCCTTTATCCCATTTTTGGCCGGTCTTGTTTCTACCAACTACGGGATTCTGTTGTTTTGCTTACTTTATCAATGTCAGCTGTTGAGGAAACGTGTATACTACTTGCTTAAAAGCTTGATATTTAGGGAAAGCATTTCACAGAATTTTCGGAATATACGGTAGAGAGACGAGAGGGAAGTACTATACATATTTAGGTATTTTCAGAATAATCTTGACTTTTTTTAACATATTTTTTTATTTTCACCCCAATTTAGTCAACTGGGTTAATAATAATCCTAATCAGAACATGCTCGAGTAAGTAATATTACAGTGCCAAGATAATGCATATCCGTGATCTTCATTCATCATTGGGAATAATTTATTTATTCAACTATGATGCATGGTGATAAAATGATAGTAATTCGAAAATTAGATAGACTTGTGATATCTATTCTTGTGATATGTATAGAATCCATCACAATCAATGTAAAATTTTGAGTTTAGTTTTCTGTTGTGCAACGACCTGCAGAAGGTTAGTCTGCTTTACATGAGGTGGGCCACGATCTTGTTCCGTCACAATAAATAAAAAAAAAAAAAAAAAACAATTGCAGCATTGCATACAGCAATTAGCTATCGCTCCTATTTTTTATGCTCAATAAGGTAATCCCAATCAAGCAAGATAACTGCCGAAAAATTTAATGCTATTATTAACACAGTAATATTGTAAATACATAACAAACCAACGGATTTTTATGACACTTAGTACATATAAGTACGATTAATATACGTATCTACGTATAGTACATATATATATGACTAGATATGCAATTATTGAAGGCTAAGGGAATATCAGATTCACGAACTTAAACAACAGATGTTTTTAAACTTTAACAGTCGTAGACCTATTTGTTGCTTTTACCACAGAATAAAAAAGGACCAGAAGGATCACTCCGCTAAGACGTGTAAATAAATAATCAACTCTGCTACGACGCAATAAAGAGCAATTCTGATCGCACACCACTGATTACCTGACATTTATATTCACCTACAAGGCGCCTCTCTTTCTATCGCGTAGTTAATATCTCTTCTGACGCGGAAAGTGGGTTAGGGTTGTGATCGTGTGCTCACATGCTATTACAGCTATGTATGTACCTACATATAGTACCAATAAATATTAAAGCAATTAAATACATTTCAAACATAAGTACCTCATATTAGGAGAAAGCAATTTTAAAATGTACCCATGTACTCGAATATGTAAAAGGCATAATGTATCTCTTTAGGTACAAACTTATTTAATCTGGATTGACTGTTTATTTATTTATAGCTGATAGGCTAACCTTCGAACACTATGTCACGGGATGGTAAGTGATGATGTGGTGGAAGATATTGTTCAGACTAACCTTTTATTTCTTTATACCATAGATACTCGGATCACGTTAGTTTCCTTCCTTACATTTTATTATTACTTGAGTAAATATAAGAAACTCGTTGTTCTATTATTATTCTATATATACATTTAAATTTGACAACTAATGCACTTTACACATTAAGTAAATAACCGCTTATCATACCTATAATCTGTACCCAAGCACCTAACGGTGTTTCAGCAGCTGTACTTGAGAGGCAGTTTCCTTTAATGGTTTAGCCTGATCAACATTTTCAACCACATCATCACTTATATCAATAGTAACAAACTAGTTAACATTAGAAACCTATAGGTATGCGTACATTTCCTTACCTTTCGATGTCCTTAGAAAGTGAGAAAAACGTGAGATTCAGATCTTTGTTGTTATTCATGCAGCCAAATGCAATACAGTACCTTGTTGCCCCCGTCTTGTCGCAGCCGCCGATGGACTTGTACTTTTGTACCTAAAGTGCGGAGTGCGCCAGGCCTGCTTTTACTCACGGAGAGTCCAGGATTATTTGTCTTTAGGCAATACATTGAGATTTCAAACGAGAATTTTTAATGTCGTAAAAACAAATAATCGCGGCTGGTATCCCGTAAGTAAAAGTAATAATTATAAGGATTAAAGTTGTTTTTTTTATATTACTTCATAATTATATGTCATAGTTGGTAGATATAAACATAGACAGGTTTTATATTTTAATTACAGAGTAGTTCCTTAGGGTGAGCAAAGTAATTGATTTGTTTATTGTGTAAGTTGGGTGATACAGTCCTTTTATATCACGAAGACGGGTTGGCAGTGCTTGTAGTTGTGTGGTAGTGATGTGTTCACGAGTTGTTATAAGCATTATTGCAGGTAGGTAGTGTTGGCAAGTTCGTCGTTATTAAACGTTATTGAACAGTGTTATAATATGTAGCTACCAACTTCAATTTGTGTTTCGTTTAGCGATAGAATAGATATTGTATTACTGTGAAGTTTTATTTATTTTCACTAAAACGGAGTTACATCTTTATTTCCGTTTTAGTCATCATTGTTCGACAGAAGAAGATACAAGAAATTTATCGTGGGCGAAGTTGCGGGCAAGCTAACTGTTGTTTTAAATTAATTTCAATAGATAGGCACTTCAATGAAATTGTAAGATTTTTTTCTGTGTGAAAAAATACGCTGATATTGACTCGTCACGAGCCGCGCTTATCTTGTTTCAAAGTTCATTAGGCACAGAGACACCTGTCTGAAGTGAGTGCTTTTAGCGATAAGAGCATGGATTACGTCACCGCTGCCGTAATGTTTATTGTTTCTTTAGAACTGTATGGTTTTATTTATTCAGTGTATATTATTAGTATCTACTCCTTATTTATAGGGTTCCGTCCCCGGGGGAGAAATGAAGTCTCATTAATGTACACCCCAACATACTCTCTATTTGTTTATTTGACAAACCGTCTATATGTCATGATTTGCAGTGTAGAATATGGAGCCAAAGTGAATTATTGCATTACTTTTTATAATTCGTATGTATCAATTTTATTTATAATATTAATGAGTTGTCATATTGAAGTCTCTTACTTTTTTCAGTGGGATGAAAAGTTTAGTTTTTAAGGCAGTTTTAAATGCATTAGTAGAATCTTACCCAATTTGGTTGGGCAGGGGAGGAGGCTCGAGCGGTAAAAGGGAGCATTGATGCATCATAAAGGGGCCCCTTAACCTTACTCACTGGGTTGCAAGTCCCAGGCACGTTGACTTGGGCTTCTTCCTCTGCAACGCTATGGGCCCAGCACCTGCACGGTGAATCCATGGAATGCAATAAAATATTATCTTGCTTGTTTGTGATACAATGTACTATTTTATCTGTATATAATTTATCTATGCACATGACGTGAAAATCGGATATAAACAGTTTCATAGTTGTAATGAATAAAAAATAATAACACACCTTTGATGATAGTTGGCGTACCTATAGTACATACTATTGTTGAATATTGTAATATAATACATACAAATTTTCCACGATATGAAAAATGTACAAGTAAATCGCGATTGCTATGTTTCCAGCTGTGATCCGCAAATTTATGGCATTCATGATTTTTTCTTTGTTTAGGCTTTTAAAAAGTTTTTAATTGATTACTTTTTGGAGGCTCAGTCAGTTAGTGAGTTGAAAACTGATGGAACTTCCAGTCTGAATTTATTTGTAGTTCTAAGATATTTGTATGTAGCTATAAAATATAGGTCATTTTAAAGATGATATTGAAGCCTTCTGAGTCAAAACAAAAGATAACCTATCAGCATTTTAAATTTACATAATATTACTATCAGCACAATCTAAGCACAACACTAGGAAAACATATTTTTTAGTACTCGTATCAAAAGAGTTCGCAATCATTTTTTAAAATCAAGTAGCCTCAACTCTATACCACAAAGAGACGAGGTGGTGGAAGCTACCTACTAAAGAAAGTCTTCAAATAGCAAAAGTGACGACTAGCAAACCATACCCATGGGCCGTACCGTTATTTCCACTAGGATTAGTTTATCGATGCATGAAGGAAAATAATGACATCCGAATATTTTACTCTCGGCAATCCCCAAGTAAATTTCAACTGAATTCAGTCAGAGCGTAAGCCATTCTATATAACACTTTTCTCGACTATAAATAAAAGCGGTCAAAGGCTGGTGAGGCCTAACACGGTTACACCATGATATAATAGTACCTTAGGGAGGTTGATGCACAGTTTATTTATTATATATAATCATCAAGGCCTCGTAAAACGCTTTACCGGTTACCTCAAACAAATTAACCGATTTACTGCTAATAAATGGCCACGATAAACGTTTATTGTATTGATTTTGTACATGGTGCGCTTCGAGTTTTAGTTCGTTGTAAAAATTTGATTTCATAGCTCAACGTATTAGTAGGTCAAGTATTAGGTGTAGGTAACTTCGATTTAGGGCTCGTTATCATCTTTACGCCCTGTGTATCCTGACGGTGGCTTTGCCAACAACGATAGCATTCCTGAGGTAGGTTGACGTCAGGATCGTGGGTGATGTTGACGTCCAGGTTGAACAGTTCCTTAAGTACCTAGGCCTTATATTGGAGTCGTTGGACCATTTCGGAGAACATTTGTATTTGTTTATTCAGTAAAAACATGCAAAATTACAGCTTTAAAAAAACCAAAGCGTTACTGATTATATTACACTATTAATATTTTACACTATTACATTATACACGATAAAAAATAAACTATTAGTAAAAATAAACAATATTAAAATGAGAATAGGTATAAATGTAGTCTTATGTCAAAATATTCAAATTAAATACGATACTAATAGGTACAAGTCATTATTATCACTTATTTATGGATTTGTCAGTAATATAATCATAATAATATAATCAAGTACAATATTTATAATATACGTACATATAGATACATATTATTGTACATTTATCATATACAAATCATTATTATCACACATCGCATTTCAAATAACTAACTTTATACCGAGGAGGTATAAATATTTATTTTCAATAATAAAAATAATATAATGAGGTTTTAGTAAATCACACTGGACACTCTAGCATTCATCTTGCATATCTTCTGGCACTCTTTCATAAGGCATGCTATATCACTCACAAACAAGTTACAATGTGGTGCCGCGGCAAGTATGGTGCGTGCGCGCTCAGCTGGGCTCTCCCGGTGCTGGACGGTGTGGCCTACCGCGCGCGGTATAACAGACGGCACGCGTGGACGCAGCTGACTCAAAATGTGTACAACGGGTACGGATAATCTCAAAAAGACCTCGACGAGGGCTACGCAGTCTATTTTATTTCGGATTACTCCAAGACTAAATTTGGCTAGTGCGAGAGATCTTCTGAGCTCCAAAGATTCATAACCCGATCGACCGAGTAAAAAGAGTGTAGGGTACATATACGGGTAAAAGTTATATGTCTTTTTGTATAAATTGCGCAAGAATTTCTTTTGGATTTTCTCGAGCATCAGAATGTACTTTTCCTCATACGGGCTCCATACTACTGAATTAGTTTCGAGAATGCTTCGTACTAAAGCAGAGTATAGGGTACGCTTATTTCAAGACATTTCATCCCCTGTATCTAAAGGGTGGTGAAACCACCACACAGACTGCTGCCGAATTCGGGCCGACCAAGAGATAACGTTTATAGCCTCTACGCGGGGGTCGTACATTCGATGGCTTTCAACGGAGCGACCGTGTGGTCAAGAAGACTGAGCGTGAGGCTCTACCGAACTACTTTTTATAGCCTGCAGCATCTGCTAGCGTACGGAGATATCGAACGATATCATTTGAGGCGGCAATTGTACGGGTATGATTCCCTCCACTCGACATACTAGATGATGCGTATGAACGAGTGTATGCTCGTCATCCATGCAATAGCGGTGGTGGACATATGCCGAGTGAAGTGGGAGGCAGGAGCATCGGCGCAAATGTGGCATGACCGGGTTGAAGAGCCAAGAAACCGGGATAAGGCGCTGTTGGTGCAATTCTTCTTCCCTTTGTAGCTTGTACTTTCCAAGGATGAGGAGTGAAAAGGTAATAATTTCTATGAACATTGCATTTTTAGTAGACAAGGCTAATTATTCAGTTCTGCAGTAACTTAGAATACACTTTTCAGTAAAATATATATATATTGATATATTTTCCAAATAAATTAACTATAATATCCACAACGCATGTGAAATTGCCAGCGCTTGGGCTAGATACGTTTTTTTTTACTTTTTAAGTACAGCATTTGTTTTTGATTCATCAACCCAGCATTACCTACCAGAAAGTTAAGAGGCATTTTACATTTTAATGCGGTATACGAAGATTTTAAGCGCTTAATTTACTATCATAGGAAATATCTACAAGTTGTTTAATAATTGATAAAAATAGAATAATCTGTTCTCTTTTCAGTTAATGTACCAGATTTACAAACATAACATTAATTATTTTGTAGTGACCAATCTCCCGCACCTTGTTTTACGAATTAAAGTACACATAGCCAACTTCAGAGTTCTATCTCTTGTATAAAGATGAATCAAATTTACTAAAAAAAAAACTGTGCATCAGGCATATAATCCTGTTGACACATAGTGTACTAGAATATCTAAAATTAATCGTCATTGTAGAAAAAAAAATAAAGATCTTGCGCCAATTTCCACGAATTATATCAACAGTTTACCACCATATATTGCGTTTAATAAGGTGTAATTCCAAACAGATATTATATGAAAAGAAAGTTCATTCTTTAATTAATCTGATCTTTAATAAATTGTGATATTAACTGTGTTTTGTTAGACAAGAAAAAATATTTAACATAACTCGAAATGCTCATAAATTGAAATGTACAAGCGCGAGGCGATCAGTACCGCGCGAGCGCCCATCGAGGTAGGACCTGTGTTTGTTTTGCCTTGCTCTGACGTCTCGTACGCGGAATGCTTAGACGCAAGTTTATAGTGCGACCACAGAGTTTTGATAATATCTTTATTTTTTTAAGTAACAAACTATACTTTATTTTTGTTGTCCATAATAAAAATATTGTTGTCTTGTTAAGTAACTACATCTTTAGTTTCTGTTCATCCAATGTGTTAAAAAAAGGAAACGTCACAATTATGCAGCCTTATACAGCGTTATTGGAAAAATGCTAACAACCTCAGAGGGTTGACTTCTTCTTTTTGGTCTGCTAGTTTTTATATTATTCTAGTTTAAATTAGTAACTCACTATAACTTTTTTTTAGAAGGATAAGATGACAGGCGAATAATTGATTTCCAATATTTTTGGATTCAGTTAATGTCTATAAGTGAACACAGCGATAACTTCAGCAGGAAATTAAAATACCTTCCTAATTTGTACAAAACGGCCTCCCGGCTTTTCCATCATTTGAACAAACCGGGATACCAGTTAGCGGTCGATAGTCGTATTTACAAATTTACCATAAAATCTGCGTAAGTGTTTTCTGCGTAAGTTTAAGTTTTGAAGCAGTGATGGCTCAGTGGCATTGGCTATGGACTGCCGCGCAGCAGCTCCATGGTTCGAATCCCGCCCAGAGCTTGAGCTTCACCGCACGGTGGAAGGGCATTTTGCGAATGCCCGCCTGGCTAGCGACCACCCTCTAGTAGAAAATCTGTCGCCAAGCACCTAACGGTGAGTTCCGGCAGCAGTCTTTGAGAGCCAGTAAAATAACAGGCAAAAATGAGACTTAACAGGTATGTCTCAAGGTGATGGGCGCAGTGCAGTTCGTCACTTGATGAAATGCATCTATCATAGGCAGAGGATACCGCTTAACAGCAAGTGGGCCTCGCGCTTGTTCCATCACAATGACATAAAAAAATAAATTTAAAAAAAGTCCGACTTTCATAATCCAAATGGTTTTCAAAAGGATGCATCCTTGCCCATACAAGAAAGAATCCATATTTTTCTGAGATGACGGAAGTATTTTGAATATTTTGATGAAATCTGAAACCAGCACAAATTACATTTTGGCCCCAAAATATTACGTCATTTCATATTAATCTCGTAACTACGTCAACAGTTATAAACCTAGAAAACCGCAATTTTGCATATGTATAAGTAATTTTTCACTCGATACATTTTGCAACGCAAACACTTACCGATGCAAATTTGCGTATTAAATAATCTCGTAACTAATTTTAAACTTCTAAACTAAAAATCTGAAATAATACAAGTGTATAAATTACATGTAAAAAATATTTTTTTTTATTTTTTTTTATGCCTGATAGGTTAGCCTTTGACCACTATCTCACCTGATGGTAAGTGATAATGTGGTCGAAGATGTTGTTCAGGCTAACCTAGAAGTACTGGCTCTCAAGGACAGCTGCCGGAACACACCGTTAGGTGCTTGGCGACAGATTTTCTACTTGAGGGTGGTAGCTAGCCAGGCGGGCATTCGCAAAATGCCCTACCACCATGCTATAACGACTGCCATCCTAAGACAACAACCGGGACCGACGGCTTAACGTGCCCTCCGAAGCACGGAAACGCTCAGTAGTAATGTCACTAGCGGCACCCATCCAACTCATGACCGCGGGCGACGTTGCTTCACTTTGCTGATCGGTTAAGAACAGCTTAGTAAACTTCGCTACGAGCGCTTCTTTGAAATAATAATATCAAAGAAGGACCAAAGCCGTAGGTGGCATAGTTTTTCAGAAAAAAATATTGCTCTCCAATACAGTTTTCTCGCCAAAGTTCTTAAAACAATTGGGTTGTTTTAAACTTGTTACCTTAAAATATTTGGCGTAAAAATCTGTAACAATTCATGGCTAAAGAACAATAGTAAATTATCATATTAAAAGAAGAATCGAATTTCTAGGTGAGATAGTTACGAAAAAATAAAAATAGCAATTAAATTACTATTTCCCACCATTTTTGTCGTGTGTTCAAACCCCATTTCCAGTATTTTTTTCAATAAAAAGGTGTATTATCATTTATTTTCCATAGAGGAAATAGTGAGCATGAGAGTATATAGTGAGGATTGCATAGGTACCAAGAAGTATATAGTTGATTATAGATTGCATCAAAGATATTCGATTTAAAAACAAAAAATCCTCAAAATCTGTAAATATATATTTACATTTCGCTGTTTGGTCTACTCAAACTAAATGGATGAAAATGTTATTTTTTTAGTGGTGTTTTTTATAGGTGATATATTGTGGTATGGGAATATGAGGGTGACATGTTTAAGTAATGGAAAACCAAAAACGTCATGGGAAGTTTGTGGTTGGTACTGAGTTGTTTTCCGGATGCACAGAAAAATAAACCTCAATCCTATGCATGGTCATTATGGCAGACAGTGTTAACGAATGGATATAGACACTGTGTAGAGTGTGAACGAGGAAAATAGCAATTTTTGGAAATTTTCATCAAGGATGAAATGTAAATATACGATTCACGATGTAGGTTGAATATTTAATGTACATGCCTACTTCTTTTCTATAACATTAGCAAGTAATCGACAAGAAATTGATCATTTACTCATGCCAATCACACAATTTTTAATTTCGCAACTTACATTTCTTTATTAATGAGTGCTAGTATCAAAATATGTTACTCACAGTCACGCTATTCTGTCGTCACTTCTTTCGCTTGTGTATGCGATGCGCTGGCATTTACCTAAACTTCAGTAGCGTGATTTTGTGAAATGGCTCTTAAGAAAATCGTCTGTCCATGTAATTAGACAATCTTTATAAATATTTTAGCTAGCAGGAAAGTACTTAGAACCTCACAATGGAAGATTAAATTGTTTGAAAAAGATTTCGTCCGAGCTATCTCTCAATTTATAAATTTTAATAATATTATTTTGGGATTAAATAAAATAACCCCATTATACAATCCTTGCGTGAAGAATTGGATTATTAGATTTTTTTAAAGTTGAAAATTCAGTATTCCAATTAAAACTGTACATATATGTTTATTATAAGAGATTTATTTTGATCTCCTGCTGTATTAGCCGGATTGCCTACTGTAGTATAGATGGAACTATATATTTACAATGTTCTATTTTAACATTGTTTTGATAGAACTTATATTCTTATTCATTCTTCTATGGGTATTATTAAATACCCATGCAAACGTCCTATATGAAATATATATCAAACTCAAGCTCAATGTACCATTTTAAAGAAAATAATATTGCGTATGCACTTTTGCTTAAAAAGCAGGTTTTAATGCACGAGAGCATAAAAAGCCGTTTTAGTGCGCTTACACCGGGCTTAAACAAGAACTTTATAAGCATAACAAGTGAAAAAAAAATTAATTCTCACAGTCTTTAACTATGTTTATTGGATGATCGTAGAAATCAACTACAAAATAAAGCAATATGCTTAACGCTACAACTTACCTACCTACTACAATTTTATGTGGGTTTTTATTTAATGTAAGAATATTTTGTAATAACAAAATTAGAACTTAACGAGAGGAAACACTTTAGTCATGTGCGGAATTCGAACTCGCAGAGCATGCGTTATTAAATATAAAAGTTATAGGGTTGCGTTAGTTCAGTTATTACCAAGTTTAAAGCTAAATTATATAGTCTTGTTTGTAGTACAACATTAGTAAAACTATAGGTATCGATCCATCCCCATACGATAGTTAAAGAACGATATAAAAAATTAGAGTTATGAGTCATATGTCATGTTAGCTCAGTCGGTCAGAGCATACTGCTGCTATAGGGTTGGGTTCAAATCCCGCACATTACTATAATGTTTCCTCTCGTAAATTTGTAATGTAATCCGCACAGAATGGGTTATTGAAAAAATCAGTGTACTTGTATTAATTGTTGTCTTTTTTCTTTGTATTGTTAAATAATACGTGTTAGAATATACGTAGTTAACGCTACTGCTGCGGTGAAGGTATGAAGATGATGAGTCTGATTCAGTTTATAGTCCCCTTTGGAAATTCGCAGGTGAACCTCGTCGCAAACAGACGGGTAAGCCTTGCCTGGCTCTCCCTAGTCAGAATATTAAAGCAGACCGTAATCTAATGTAAAGCAATGTACGGTTTGTACAGCTTGACTCGAGTATTTTGCGGAGAAAACTGAAGCGAAAACTAGGGATAGCCGCAGAGCACGGATTTAGTTTTGTGTTTTTGCGAGTGCCGAGTTGAATATAATACAAACAGGAAGGTTTTCTAGACGAATGCGGATCTTTAAGTGAGCTTCATATTCATAACTAGCTTTTGCCCGCGGCTTCGCTCGCGTTAAGAAATATTATTACTAATTGGGTATAGTTTTTGCGGCTTTACTTTTGTTTAGCGTGTGTAAAAAATGTGTATTAAATTATGGCTGAGGTAATCCATACTCTTTAAGAGGACGGCCGCCTATTGATAATACGGCATCCTCCAATACCGACAGGCATTTGTTAAATATCAGTTCCGATTAGTACTCTGCATCCACGTCACCTTGCCTTTCCAGTTGTTTTTTAAAGTCTTCAGAAAGGTATTCTTTGTATTTTTCCCAAAGACATAAGCGGTCGGAAACCTGGCAGAACAATAAAATGATGAGGTATTCAGTTCGGAGACATTGTCTGAAGGATAATATATATCTACTTCATCTCGTAAACTACAATATTTGAGTTTACTGATAACATTGGTCATTGGCTGGAGACATACGCTCCGTGGATAGCTTGTAGACTAAATATTACGGTCAGAGCAATCCACGGTCACTGGTTGATATTATCACCTGTATATCGCGACAGTTAATTAATATACAACAACTAACTCTTTACAAGTCCCGAAGACATAGATCTGTCTGATTATTACATCAGAGTAGGCCAAATATAATCATTACCAAAAATAATTGGAAATTCAAATAAAACAAACAAACAGAAAATATTTATCACACAAAATAAAAGTAAGAGATACAATAAAACAATATCTTAAAACTAAACCATAAATTTAAACGAAGCTCTAGCATTGTGTTCCAAACTCCACCACCATTAAAAACATGGAGGGGATATAGCTAAAATGATGAACGGATATCGTTGAAATTTCTTAAAAGGTACCTTCAATCCGGCCGCCCAGATGGTCGAAAGCCCATGGGGTTATTCTAGCTTCATCCCCTTCAATGTAAATAATCCATAGAATGCCTACTAATCATAGAATATTAAATTCATATAATTTTGAGAAAACTTCACACAATTATATAAGTTACATTTCATACAGAATCTATGGAAACTATTTACATTTAGTTCTAAAAATATATTATGTACTTTATAACAGCATAAATATTCAATTATATACTTCAGAGAAAACTTCTGTCACATACAGCTGCAGTACATATGGAATCTATGCAAACTATTTACGTTTAGTTTGAAAATTATATATCCTTTATTACTACTCATCATTATTAATAATCTAATTTTATCTGATTTACCTTATTTTATAAACATCAGTTGACAAAGCACGAAAATTTGTTATATTATATTTCTTAATTCGTTACACCACGGAACCACTGCACTGAAATGTAGTGTTTCAAGTATTATATTGTTTTTAGTGGCGATTGCTTATATAGTCTTAGATTAATTTTAATAATAAACATAGGTGATTTATTTAGATATTTTAGTAATAAATTAGTCATTTACCGCGAAATCTCCTTTTGACAACTTTAAATTAAATAAGTTAACCTCGTTTAATAATAGATATTCTAGATATAATTGACTGTAACTTAAAAAGTACTCGACCGATGTTGATGAAATTTAAAAAGATAAAACTTCGAGGTATATTCTACCCAACACAAAGAATCATCAATTTAATTCATAATTGGCGAAAAACTCGTGGATAAGTAAATAAAATTAAAAATAAATTTGAACCAAATATTAATGATTTCTTGTAACTATCAATATCCTTTCATAGAAAAAAAACACTTTAACCGGTTGACTGTTAAATTTTGTCAACAAAAATATTATTTCTAGTGTGTCATGTTCTAGCTTATGTTCACGTGTATAGCTTAAGGATGGATAGTTGTACTATGAAAAAATATTTTTCGTCTATCGGACAATACTTAAAACTCGGCTTAAACTAAATAAAGTTGAAGTTTTTTAACAATACCTTGTTTCATAAAAGTGACATTAAGAAGGTATTCAGGTAAAAGATATTTTGTAACTTGTGAAGTGTGTTAAGAATATTTTCATAAAACTCTGTATCATCTGGGACAGCGTTTGAATAAAAAGAAGTTAATAATACAATTTAACTGACAATATTTTCGACGTATGTTCGACATGTTCGACATGTTGTTTTAAGCACAAAAGTTAATGAAAAATGAAAATGATTTAAGTTATAAAGTCATACAGTCAAACCTCCGTAAACCAGGAAATCAACGTCCTGAAAACTTAATCACGAATATATAAATTATTCTCAGATTTGATGAATGAAAGTTTGTTTGTTTTGGAAATCTCGAAATGAACGTCGTCGCTAATTTGAAGCAAATTTAATAATGTCGAAAACGAATCTCAATCGTACTTGCAAAGTTTAGGGAAACAGAGTTTGTACATTATTTAAGTAGAATTATGTTTTGTCCGTGATTTTGGTTTCGTGAACGTGTTTTCGTGAAATTATGTTTCATATTTTATTTTCTGCCTACTTGTTTTGTTGTTCCTTAGTCAGAAGTTCTAAGTTTCCATTTTGATAGGTATTGTTCCACGAGTTTCTTATTATTCAAGAACCCAAACTATTTCAATAATAGCGATAATAAACGTGGGTCAGACTTCATACTTAAATAACCGTCTGTTCTTATTGATTTAGCTTTGCTAGTAACTTTGCCCTCTTAATATAATTATATAGCACTGTTCAGACCGATCAACTTCTCGGGCAATTTGAACGCACCCCTTTGCTAGTCGTCTATTTGTGATCTATGGATTTTTGTATGTGAAATTAACTTGAAACTTTTGCCTTTGATTTTGATAGCTGTTTTTGAAAATTCTGGGACGATATGGGTCAGCGGTTTTTAAATTGATGATTGAGTGTTTTGTATTTTGAAACCGCTTTGTTCCACCCCCGCGCGTGTTACAGAGATTTGGACATTTGGTGTGTTGTGCAAACCAGCAGCGGGAACCACATTCGTCGACTAGGCAAGTCTGTTCTAATTTAATCGGCCGATTAGGTTAGATAGGTAGTCCTAAGCTTGGTTTGTCCAAATTGACGAGACTTCACGTATAGTACGTAAGTTCCATATATTCTACTTGATTGATTGTGTATTTTATACCATATTTTTTACCTTGTCCTTTTCAGCCTTCCCGGTGAATCGCTGGTTGTTAAGCATTCAATACAGATTGTCCAGGTGGAAGCCTCTCTGCTAAACAATCCCTGCCTGGGTAATCTGGAATCTTAACAAGCACTTTCTCGTAACTAACTTTCTAAGGATTAGCGATCATAAGATCGCCATGACTTCATTAAAAAAATCTTCAAAGTAACATATATCAGATTCTAATCGGAATATAAAATTATTAGAGTACTTATTTCATTAGTAATTTCACTAACGGGATTAAATACTGATTTTTATTTTTAATGAAGTACCGATATTAAACGGAAATAAGACTCAGGGACTTCATTGCGCTCGTAAATGGCCGTGCAAGTTTGAAAAAATACTAACAAATGTACTGTTCAAAATATGACAAACAAAATAAATGACGGAACCAAATTACTACAGCATAAGTATATATATAGTAGTAACTGCCTTCCACAAGTTATACTACAGTAATAACTTGGGAAAGGCAGTATCATTTGAGAAGTATGTAGTTCAGTAATGCTTGTACTGTACTATATCAGCAGAATTGTCTACTGCTACGGGGAGGGGGGGGGGGGGGTTGCGATAATCCCCACGCTTGGCAGGCATCCTGGGGATTGCAGTTTAAGATATCATTTCCGCAGAAGATGCTGCTGCCCACCTTCCAGTAATTTTCCCTCTAGTCGCCTCTTACGTAACCCACAGATAGCAATAGGGGGTAACATTCTAGCCCAGCACCCCACAGTAATGTATACTGCTTATATAGTCGATTATTCTACTTACCCAAAATATGTACTGGTCATGATCGGCAATAGTTGCAATTATATTATTTACCAGTTATGGGCATATTTTTTATTTTATTATGACGGGTTAAGCACAAGGGCCACCTCATGTTAAGAGGACTAACCTCTGCCTATAAGAGAATCATTTTCGTCATAAGTCACGAATTGCACTGCACCCGTCACCTTGAGATATAGTTGTTAAGTCTCAGTGGCCTGCAATTTCACTGGCTCTCAAGGACTGCTGCCGGAACACACCGTTAGGGGTTTGG
Organism: Plagodis pulveraria; assembly: GCA_963890685.1. Taxonomy (NCBI): domain Eukaryota; kingdom Metazoa; phylum Arthropoda; class Insecta; order Lepidoptera; family Geometridae; genus Plagodis; species Plagodis pulveraria. The sequence continues at coordinate 9,752,073 of OY982955.1, read as the reverse complement.
CGAAAGATTTTCTACTTGAGGGTGGATAAAATACTTTTCTAATTGAATGAAACTTAAAAACTACTGCATCGAAGTTGGTTACATTTTAATGGGACCAACTTGATGGTCATCCAAAATAACTTAAGGCTTTAGATCGTGACTATAAACTAGAGACATTGATTGTATGGCTTAGCGCGGGATACTTTGGATTAGACTTTTGAATGAGACGCATTATTAATATTTTTGAAAAAAAGCTATGTTTTTTTATGAGTAACAACACCAAATTATGTATTGATGCTTTGTCGAAAAGCAAATAAAAAGTCGAAGCATTCGCATTTCGCACGGTTTCAACAGCGTAAGTGGTGTGGAGAGGTGTTTTTATGATTTTATTTCGGTTTATCAATAACAATGCAAAATGTTTAAAAAAAGCAAATTACTTCTCACTTATTGTAGACGTCCGTGTATATTTTCGTAAATTATTAACTCAAAGTTTTCAATAAAGTGTGCTCTAACTTCTCGATTTTTTTTTGCTGACACTGATAAAAACTGTCAAAGTGGAAGTTAGGCCTCATTTTATCGGGATCTACATTGCAACAGACCGAACAAGAAACAAAACACTCTCCGAGTTGGATCACAGCTTTAAAACTACATTAAACGTCGGCGAGAACCTATTTTGAGAAGAAGGTTACAATTAAGAATTAGGTTACCTAAATTACTACGAACTATATACAACACTACAGCTACTACAATAAAAGCATTTAGATACCCATAAGTCATTGCAGACTCACAGGCAGTAGAAATGCTTCAGCCCAGCGTGCCCAGCATGCTGGCAGCATTGCCCCGTTAAATTGCAATGCAATCTTTGAGCCAAAATTACATTACCTAAATTACATCGAGTTAGTCAAAAAAATAAACAATGCCGAATAAGAGAGAAAATCCTCTACTAGTACTCTCAAGTAACCTGATCCAGGGTTCGCATCGCTTTCTAAGGTCATCCGTCATCCCAATACCTAACGTTAAGTTTTGATTGGAGACGTTGAATTACAAAACAGATGGCAAGGCTTAAGATAACTTACTACGGAAAATAATATAAATTTATTTTGGTAAATAAATTTGACAATTAGCCATAGCATTGCCAAAGAATGTTATAAGAGTTTTTTTCTTAAATATATTAACAGCTTATTCAAGAGCACTTTTTTATTCTTTTTTATCTAGACTCTTGCGATGTTAATGCAATATCTTCATAAGAATCCTTTTCCTAAAGCCGAATTAGGCCGTGGCGCCAATCGCTATAATACCACCGCTTTTCTTTTGATTGCAAATAAATTCGTTTCTTAGAGAATTTCGGTGATGTCGTTGTTGATCCGACCTGACAACATGAAATTTACGAGAGACACAAACACATAGATACAGATGCATCCCTCAGAAGTGCATCGCTTGTCTCACTAGAACTAAAATAATATACTATTTAGATGCTTAGGTGCAACCATTTTGGAATGATGCCTGTCGAAACATCCTGTAGGGTCAACAACGTCATTACTTTCCTGAGATTTTCCTGGTACGGGAAGGGGGAGACTGACAGAAATAGGTAGAGGCTTTTCTCTCAGAGAATTCAAGGTTTAAGGTAGCGGGGATGGAAAAGAAGCGATATAATTACTCGAAAATAAGATGCATGCCGTAATTATAAGAGCACCATCACTAAATTTGTTTTGTATTAGTTTAGTGGTAGCCAAATTGACTTTTTTTGTGGCGCTTGGGCATACTTCTATATACTCTTTTAGTATCCGTAATATTGTGGTTATTTCATGCTTAGTCTGTTAGCATGGGTTGCTTGTTGCTCTTTAATCTTAGGTATGTCACAGTAAAATATTTGGTTTTTCCTTATAGTGTAAGATTTTTTTAACATTTTTGCCAAAAACATGCTCATTAATCTACAATGCACCAGTAGTTTACTCTCATGCATTACATATGTTACCCTAATAACTAATATCCCTAAAGGTATTTAGGTATTATATAAGTTTTTAGAAACAGGAACCTAAACAACGCTTTACCAGTTACTGGTGCTAGCAAATTTATTTATGAATAGTCGTTGGCGTTTTTCTCACAATATAAAAATGTGAAACGTTCCATTGATAGTATTAGAGAGCTATGCCGTACAAGTGGCTTGATATAGGCACCATCGACAGTAACTTCGGGTATGCGGGAACATCGGCGATGGATGCGTCTGGAGGCATACCTTTTCGAGGTCAGCTGTATAGTGTCGCGTTGCTGCGGACATAGAGTGCATTCCAGCAGGTTTCTGTGTTACGATGAGATAATTTTCGTTGAAAATAAATAAAAATAACCTGTGATTATGATGTGATTTACATGCCGATGAACTCAATATCTCAATAGAACAAATTTACCGGATTTTACGGATTGCTGTAGTAGGATAAGTGCTGTTGTTGAGGAATACGATTTCGAATGAGTGTTTATGTGAGATGACTATAATACCAACCTATACAAGTCATTACACAAAGGGCTTATGATTTTTTCTGTTGAACAGCAATGTTTGTGTATTGACAATAATAGATTGGACTTGAACTCCGGTACATATACTTTTATTAGTGCTGTTGACCGCTAGAGACATTACTAATAAGCGCTTCCGTGCTTCGGAGAGCACGTTAAGCCGTCGGGCCCGGTTGTTGACTTAGGATGGCAGTCGTTATAGCATAGTGGTAGGGCATTTTGTGAATACCGGCCTGGCTAGCTACTACCTTCAAGTAGAAAATCTGTCGCCAAGCATCTAACGGCAGCTTTTATTGAGAGCCAGTAATTTTAGGTTAGCCTGAACAACATCTTCGAACATTTACTATCAGGTGAGATAGTGGGCAAAGGCTAATCTATCAGGCACAAAAACGTACAAAAATCGACCTTACTTAAAATATAACAAAAATATTAGGCTAAAACAAGTATATGTAGTCACAATCCTTTTCAATTCTTATCCGACGTCCTTTTAAGAGTGTCCGTAATAATTCATTATATAAATGTTATGAATTACTCAATAAATCGTGTTTTAATCCCAGAAAACACCCTCTAAGCCCTCCAAAGATAAATCAATTAGGTACTCATTGATCCTAAGCAACACGACTGAATAAGCTTTAATGATGCTTCACAAAATAAAGGAAATCGCTTAAAGACCGATTAAATAGCTTTTAACTAAACTCGTTATTGCTATGGATAATGGTGTCATTTCGGAACGCGTCGACGGCATTTCCTATTCATAAATTCATGGACGCCGATGTAATGGACGATTTTTAGAGATCAGCATACAAATTATTAAAATTGGTTTCGGTTTTACTATCTATAATAATACTGCTTTTTTATATGCATGGGAAGTTTTTATGACGTGGCTTACGGGGTTGGTATGTGTTGTGGGAAAATATAAAGAGCTGCGCCATCTTATACATATTTTAAACGGGTATATAAATATTATGTTATCTGAAATTACACTAAGCTGGCAATCATCAAACTCTTTCAATTGTTAGTGTTAAATATATTCGTAGTACAAATTTACAAATATACGAAAGAAAAGTAATTGTATTACAAAATCACAAATATACGATAGGAAAAATTTAAGTCATGTGCGGAATTCGAACCCGCGTCCATCCGCTCCTTGAGCCGGAGTATGCTCTAACCAATTGACATGTTAGCTCAATTGGTTAGAGCATACTCCGGCTCCTGTTTGGCGAATTACAATTACTTTTAATATTGTTAGGTTTGCAATAACGCCTGCTATGCGGATTACATTACAAAATCACAAATATACGATAGGAAAAATTTAAGTCATGTGCGGGATTCGAACCCGCGTCCATCCACTCCTTCAGCCGGAGTATGCTCTAACCAATTGACATGTTAGCTCAATATATTTGTGATTTTGTAATGTAATCCGCATAGCAGGCGTTATTGCAAACCTAACAATATTAAAAGTAATTGTAATTCGCCAAACAGGCGTTATTGCAAACGCAACAATATAAAAAAAAAAGTACAAACTTACTTTCGTAGTTTTTAATATCATGAGTAAAAATTATTAATTTAATTATGTATGTTGTGTATCTCTAAATATAAAACTTATATTTATTTAATATTTCGAGATAATATCAATAATATAACAAAAAACTGGCCAAGCTATTAAACAACTGTAAATTGAAACTACGCTAAAAAGCATTTTAAATATTTAATTAAAAGCACCTTAAATATAAAAGGAGTTTTTAATCTATTATTAATCTAAACACATTTATAATAACGCGGGAAACGTAATTTCATCAATAAAAGAGTGCTAAAGTTTTGTTATTTTGTTGTTATGAAAATGAACTTTAGTATCAAATATTGAGAAATTTTGAGCATGTATCGGTAACTGACATAAATTATTGGGAACACAAACAATTTCAAAGCAAAGATCTTGTTCCAATAAGGTTTTATTCATTTATGAAAATATATAATGATGTATCAAAACTCGAGCAAATTATTTCTTTGGTTTTATCTTCCTACGGAACCCAAGATTCACCAAGTTAAAGTTTATCATATCTTTCAATAGTTTCATGGCGGCTACAAAAAATTGAAATGCATATGAGAACATCCAGACACTCGTTTAAAACGTAGTTTTATTATACTAAGGTGCTTTATACTTTTTGGAGCACAGTAATTGGTTTTTAAGACATATCAAAGGCGCCATATTTCTGTTAGTTTTGTATCTTAAGTTTGACGTCATGATATTTTACAAATCTACATATAGGTAGTTGGCTATCGTTAGCGAAATATTTTCATAGGAAAATAGCCCAAAACATAGGAAAATACAAAAATATTAAAAATCAGCATTTTAAATATTTTTGTTTATTGACGTTGGGAGGTTACACAAAGAGATATAGGGGGTTGGGGCATATATTGTATATAATATATGCAAGTATAGTCTGGTTTCAGTCAGTCTCTACCGGGCTAGACATGAACCCTCCGTTCCATATCTTTTTGTTGGAGGCATAAGAGGCGGCGGAAGGGAAAATACTAGAAAATGGCCAGCAGGGCCTTTTGTAGAACTGCTCTCTTACACAACGATGCACAAGCGACCTACTTAGTGTTGGGGTCTTCCCCTTCCCCCGTGAAAAATTCGGCTATACAGTACAGTATGGATATCTTACTTCTAGGTACTTCTAGGTTAGCCTGAACAACATCTTCAAACACATCATCACTTACCATCAGGTGAGATAGTGATCAAAAGGCTAACCTATCAGGCATAAAAAAAAAATCTTGTCGTTATTTAGCCTTTAAACCCTTACATATCGGTATCTAATTCATAACAATAGAAAACAAGTATGAATTTATTAAAAAAGTAAAAAACTGCTGCAAATTATTAATTTTCGTTAAACGTTTTATTGTTCCATTGATCATAAAAACTGCAAGTTATATATATTCATGGAATCGTATTTTGAAGCCTTTCATTTTGATACTCTGCGCGATAGGTTGGGAAGGAAAGCATTTTTTTTTATCTCTCAATGTCCAAACTCTGTTGTGTCATAATGTCCAAACTCTGTCCAAGTCTCAGTTGGTTTTTATTATTATTTTTTTATTAACCTTGTGTCAAGACGAATCTAACGATATTTCTTACATTGAAAGAAATCGGTTAGATAATTTACGAGTTATGGTGGAATAAGAAACTCACAAACATACATACCCTGAAAACATAACTCTCCTTATTTGCCAATCTTGTAAGAAGATGTACACAAAAGAAACCGATCCTCAGTGGTTAAGAAAGAGCTTTAACAAAAACGCTAAAAACATCCGTCTTGCACTGTGAACACCCCACCCCACCCTTAATATTCGTATCTATTATTATTTGTGTGTCAGTCCGCTTTAATACCAAATATTCTGAGAAATGTTAGCTATCTATTACGCTTCCAAATACACAAGCATTTATTGGTCGGTCCCGTTTTCAAAAACTTTACTCGTCAGTAACATTGTGAGGAGATAACTTTCACTACGAGATCTTCTCTTAGAATTTGACCAGCCTTGTTTCAAATATCTACCTACATCATTCAAAGAAACAATACGCTGATTTGTTTAAGCCTATTGTCCAGTTCAACAGAGCACAATGGATGAATGAAATGGATTTCGCTGACCCTTGGTGTAGCTGATATTGAAGTCAGAACCATTCCTATCCTTATCTCGCTACGTTTGCTACGCCGTAGCTCGAACCGTCTACGTTTTAATGAATAGGATAATTAACTGCAGACTGATTTAGTTTAACTATTAATCCAGCTTGTTCATATATTTCTTATACAGCGATTCCAAGGGAACTCAGTAAATCAACATTTAAAGTTTTCTGTCCTAATGCAGGCCTTTGTATTAATTTTAGCACAATTCGGTAACCCGTTGCAGGGTTTAGTGGAAACAAACATATATACACACACACGTTTTCGTATTACCCATACAGGAAAACTTATCGATCGATACGCCATCGATAAAAAGTTGGGGAAAAGCTATGGGGTTAGAAGAATATCAATTTGACATAAATATATTTTAAATTTGCGTAACTGATTAATTAATTTTATGATAATAATTCCTTGAGAGCCAGTTTTCATTCCAGGTCAAACCATCTTTGAGCATATCATCATTTACCATCAGGTAAGGTTGTAGTCATAGACTTTCATCATCATCAGCTGGAAGACGTTTACTGTTAATCAACTGCCTTCCCTTCTGTCCAAAGACCAGCAAATCACCAATAAAAAATAGAATTGTCATTGCGACTTCTGTAACAGGCCGTAGTATTTCCTTACTTATATATAATGTACTTTATGGCCGTAGTTATACTCCAAGAATCCAGCAGTAGGTGATAGAATTACTAGTAAAAAATACGTTTGGATGGGCACCACTGCTTTATCTATTCAACACCAAGTTGTACTATTTTCGTTGCTGTGTTGTTATGCCATTTCAAGGATTTGGTGATTGTAGCTTATATTTTGAGTGGAGATTGCAATACGTCGTTTTTGATAAATACTTATAAGATAAACTTTTTTTTTTAATGTTATTCTGACTGAACAAGCACCAGACCCATCTGGGATTCGGCGGTAACAGTTCTAGTTGGACACAAGAGATAAACTGCACTGTACCCAGACAAGTAGTTATTAAGTTTCGAAGCAGTGATGGCTCAGTGGCATTGGCTATGGACTGCCGCGCAGCAGGTCCATGGTTCGAATCCCGTCCAGAGCTTGAGCTTCACCGCATGGTGAAAGGGCATTTTGCGAATGCCCGCCTGGCTAGCGATCACCCTCAAGTAGAAAATCTGTCGCCAAGCACCTAACGGTGTGTTCCAGCAACAGTCCTTGAGAGCCAGTGAAATAACAGGCAAAATGAGACTTAACAGGTATGCCTCAAGGTGATGGGCGCAGTGCAGTTCGTCACTTGTGATGAAATGCATCTGTTATAGGCAGAGGATACCGTTTAACATCAGGTGGGCCTCGCGCTTGTTCCATCACAAATACATAAAAAAAAAAAGTCTAATGTGCCTGTAATTTTGCCGACATCCATACCCTTCACCGTAATGGAAAAATAAAAAATATGCGGGTATGTCATTCATTTTAACTGGAAGATATCTTAATATCCAAATTATTATCAATATATAATTGAGATTAAAAGTAAACTGATGCACCGATCTCTTACAACTATCAAATATTATTCACAATATTTTTCTTTTGTATTTTTTCAGCTATTAATGCAACATTATGATGTCTCTTTCTTCAACGATAAATCGATATTGTTTGTTGTGAAACGCTTTGATGTTTTGGAGACGTTCAAAACAATGTAGAAAGAAATTAAGTCCCTGAATATATTATATTATTTTTGTTTCAATTGACTCCAATAACAAATGCGACATTTTTTTATATGGGTATGTTTATTATGTTTAAAACATATTTTGATAAAATTTCTATTTAGGGTTCCTTAGGTTCTGGAATAAGATAATATAATAATAAGTTGAATTTTTGCGATTTTCTTAAGAAAAAGATTGTCTAAACGTTCCTAGAGGAGCTCGATTAAACCTAATTCCACATAATCTTATTTCAAAGATTTGTGTAGCATATATTAAAGCTGAAAGCTAGGTTTGGAAAGCCTTGTACATGGTCATATTTACGACTTTAAAATTATATTGTTATCTTGTAAGTCATTTAACACAAATCGATATAATATTAAGTATATTTTTTCTCTAAACAAATTTTGTCAGCTGTTTATGAAATATGTAAAAATATTTGATACCGTAAAAAAAATTTGCTATAACTGGCGTATTACTCGATTGCGCTTGTTGCGTTTGATCGAGTACGTACCAGAATTAGACGCCAAAGCGATAAAAAATTATACAGTCATGGTTTATAAGTGTCAAAAAATATTTGTTTATATATAAGTTGCTTACCAAAGGTAATTAAGACATGAGACTCAGTTTGAAAGTCTAAACCTACGTACATACACTCATGACGTGACTCTAATGACATGTTACATATGACTCATAACTCTAATTTTTCCTCTCGTTATTTTACAAGAACTTCCTGTCGTAAATTTGTAATTTTGTCCATTATTGCAAAAATAAAAATTATAGAGTTATCAGTACAACGTAAGTTGTTCGCTCCATCCCCATACGATAGTTGAAGAACGTGAGAAAAAAATTGAAATATGAGTTAACTTAGCATACCCCCGCTATAGGAGCGGGTGGCGCCGTTCGAATCCCGCACTTGACTATAATCCTCTCTCTTCTTTTTCCTCTCGTAAATTTGTAATTTTGTAATGTAAACCGCAGAACATGCAATTATTAAAAATTTAACAAAAATAAATATCTAGTTTTAAGACGTTAGCAGACCATACTTCATTGATAAGTACGACCCCTCCGTTTGATGATCTTTTTAGTTTTGCAAGAGTTATATCCTGGCAGCTGGCGTATCGGTGTGTCAGGTCGTAACCAACTTTCAGTAAGTACATTCGAGTCAAAGCTTAAATTAGTACGTTTAAGGACAATGGGTAGCTTATCAAATTTTCAACGAGTAACTTATTTGTGTCATATATCGCCAAAAGCATAGATATTGTGTTGTGCAGCGAGCGGTGCGTTTCAATAATAATTCTCTACATACGTGTTGTTACACGTATTTATTATTGCCAAGCAAGCATTTGTAGCAATGTCATTCTACCATGTAGTAAAAATTTCAAACTGTAATACACTAACCTTACTAGCATTTGCGCTATCCTGGCGGGCTATCTAGTCTAATCAGCACGCCTAAGAACGACGTTTTCTAACAACGTAATTGCAAAAATAAAAATATTTAAACACCTTTAGTTATTTACAAGTTCAAACACTTATCTTTTAAACGAATAAAAAAATAAGATTACATTATTGGATTTTATATTTTTTTACCTTTGCTGCAAACCAAAGCACACACAAAAAGTGGAAAGAATAAAATGAAGCACGGACGCCACCTATCCGTCTTATGAGGAATTGCCACATAAGCAATGAATACGCAAAAACTCGGAACTCCCGGTGTTAAAAATGACAAATGACGATCTTTTATTTTTTTATTCGATTGCACAGCGCGCTGAGAACGGGAAATTGGAAAAAGCCGGTAGAAGCTGGATTCGCGGTCGTCGAGATATGCTATTATGTTCGTCAATGGATTGAAAATCTGGTACTTGTTGATATTTATTTGTTGTTTGTGAAAGGATTAACGTTCTTATTTACAGACGATTGAAGCGTATAACAAGTAAAATTGCATAAAACGCTTAAAACGTGTACGATATAAATAGGCGCGCCCCTATAACATGAGAACAAAACATATGTGACTTAATGTTCGGCACTTCTGTTAACCTTTTTACGTAAGAAAGAAAGCAGGAATCATTTTAATTCTATTTTATCTTTCTTGCTGCATCTGTACTTTGCAGCATTGAAGAATATTTTTGAAACCTATCTAACATAATAACCTCACATATGAAAAACTAGCTTTTTGGCCGCGGCTCCGCCCGTGCGTATTTCGATTATACCGCAAAACCATTAATCTCTTTTTGCGCAGTTGGATATAAAATATTCTATGTCCTTCCCGGGGTCTCAAATTATTTCCATACCAAAATTTCATCCAGATCGGTCTAGTCGTTTTTAAGTTTATTCGTTGCATACATAAATACAAAAAAAAACAAATCTTTCCTCTTTATAATATTAGTATAGATATACACTAGAATAAAGATATAGACCAGTATAGATAAAACAAAGGTGTTCCAATTTCAATATGTTACACAAGTTTATACATACTTGAATCAAAGGTATTAAAATCACCGACGCTCTCAATAATAGTAAGGATTAGATCAAAATGCGTAAAGTTAGAACAAGTCACCGTAATTGAACAAGTTAGCTTGAGCTGGAGGTAATTCCTTTGCAGGCTTTGTCTGCTGATTGAGGACTAGCATCATTTAAATTTCAATTGCTGGATTACCATTATCAACGCATTAGCGTGAACTTTTGCCTTTGAGTCCTTTAACCTTCAAGAGACATAAGATTATTCGTTTATGATAATGGATAAAGCTTGAGCATAACAAAGGAATTTTTAAGAGTCTCTCACACGTGGTAGATTCAAAGAATAAAAGTTTCATGCTTTTTTTTAGTTATAACTTATTTTCTTTGAGTTTGAAAGAGAACTTGAGTATCCAAATGTATTTATGTACATACCTAAAGAGTTTACACCGTTATGCTTTACGTCGGGTGAAACAATATCGTAGGTTACGAGCTAAAAAATAATGGATGTTTCTCAGCAAAACAGAGTAGCTCATATTTGCAATAGTCAGAATAGCTGTTGACAACGATATTGTTTAAAAGGGACTTGTTTTTATCGAAATCAATCCGTAAACCAATATAAATTACGGAAAATTTTAATTATTATATATCTCTAGTGACAATTCCGCCTAATTTCCTGTTAAGCCGACGTGACGTCACAAGCGCCACGCAGCCAAACCGGAAGAGTATTCGACGCGTATCGCTTCTAAACGAAGCATCCTCAGGAGGTCTTGACTCTACGAGCGCACGATCGACACTGACAGTCAATCTAATGTTTTAGTTCTATAGGTTTATATCCTTCTCGTGGTTTGAAATTTTCTATTGTAATTTTAAAAGTTTAGTCTTTCGGTCTGTCAATGAAAAAAATCTAATTTAATAGAAGCATGTTCCCCTTGGGTTGCCGAGCTAGATTACACTCCCCCACATCATCTTGTATGTTAGAGGCAATGGAGAGAAAAAATAGAAGGTGGGCAGTAACGCCTTCTGAAGAACTGCCTATTACACTGCGATCCTCAAGACGCATGCCAAGCGTGGGCACGGCAACTCCCACAATTGATATGAGTACTATTTTATACGATTATTTTAATGTATATTTTGTAGGTGTAAAGAATTTTGTATGGTAACGGCGTATAAACGGAAATGTTTGAAACGTTCATAGACTTAAAATATCTCAAGTTATCAAACGAAAACTTCTCCCATATCCGTTCGATATAATATGGTTATCACTTGAAAGTTTTCAGACAACGTCTTCAATCGTACGAAGTTATCTATAGATTCCTTCACTTAATGGTATATATGAAGCAAGGGTTACATAGAGTTGTCAGTAGGTAATCCAAATTTTCTATACTTTAAATCATTTTTTAATGCATGAACATATTTATACAGCACTCAAATAAATATTATGATTGCAATAAAAATAAATAAAAATAAACCACGTTTAAAATCTTGAGACCCTGTGCTTGATCATAAATTCAGAAAATAGCACGGCAAAACAGCGTAGATTCTTTTGTTTCATCTGATAATATCCCGGCACATAAGTTTCTGTTGCCGTGGATGCAAAACAAGTTTGCTGAATTTAAAATACTTAAGCGCATTTTCTCTAAGTACCCAATTTCTACCCATTCTCTACGTTGAAGGACAGCTTGAGAGTACTAGGACTTGACGATGGACGCCTAGACGCGCCCGATAAAGTGATCCTATCTTACTACTATTCACCGTGGTTCTGGAGATAATAATTAGGAACCTGGAATAGAATGAAAACGGACTCAACATCCATTGTGAAAAAATTAACCTAACTAAATTACAACGGTAGGAAAAAATATAGTCATGTCCGGGATTCGAAATCATCCCCATACGATGGTTAAGAACGAGAAAATGATATCGTGTGGGCTTAGCGTACAGAGTATACCCTGGCTATAAGGGTGGATGGCGCAGGTTCAAATCCCGCACATGACTATAATTTTTCCTCAAGTTGTAATTTTGTAATGTACCTCGTGGAGCATGCGTCATTGCTAAAATTAACATGTCAAAACATCTACTCATACGTTTTGCACACGAACTGATCCTGTTTTTCGAGTACATAAGAGGCCTTCAAAAATTCAAGAATTTTTGTAACCAAGTGTGATGAAGCAGGAATGTCATTGAATACGACTATGACAGAAATTAAGACGATTTTCTTACATCAGTATAATATTACACACTGAGAAAACCGTCTTAAAGGCTTAAATCAAATTTGACCTATTACCGTTGAATTGTAACTACGTAAGATGAATACACAACTCTTAAGATGATTTTCACCAATCAATAAAAATGTACCATGTTTTATAATAAACACAACCGTCAAAAACGCCTTCCGTAAAGTATTTTCAGAATTGCAACTTGTTATACGATAATAATTGCAGTATTGACCATAAAATATACCTTACTTTTACGGCGGTTTATATACGGTGATTATCACTATAACGTACGACTTAATCAGCCTCATCAAAAGTCAATATTTAAGTAAGACCACAAAATACACCTTAAATGAAGACGAAAAGAAACATTCGCCTTCACTGACCTCGTTTAACGCCTTCTAGTTGGAAGGCGTTTTTGTACGTATTTACGTTTGGTCGGTTTTTCGCCTTATACCATATAAATTGGCCGTCATTAGGGCGCTTTTGACTTTAGATTTTTCTCAGTGCAGCGATTATGGAACAAATAAAATACTTAGAAAAATACATTTATCTAGAACACTGGTATTATAGCGGGTCAGGCTGGTTTAGGATGGCTAGAGGCAGAAACATGAATAAATTAAGTTTATATAAAAAACAATAATTACTTTATTTATATTCTTACATGGGACCAAAACTCAGTTGGCGAAACGTGGGTGTTTACATACCTCTGCCTTTCATTCCCCTTCGGGGAATACATGCGTGATAAAGTGTATGTATGTATAAATACTAATATATTTTATTTATACCGTAAAGAAAACGAATTTTACGTCTATGAATTTCAACATCTTAAATATAGGGTTTATACCTATGCATAGATCCACTTAACATTTTCAGTACCAAGTGTGTACCAAGCTGTCTTCTTTCGAGAACTACTGGCGTTCGCTTTCTGTCTGACAGTGGCATGTTTCCTGACAAACGGAGTCACAGGAGAGCTTGCTCACACTTCGTACCTACACCACTGGAAAAAAAAGACCTCCTGGGAAGACTTGGGGACAATCCATAATGACTGTGAATACAATGATTACATTGCTTAGACTTGCATGAAACAACACTATGAACATGACTTATAAAATATTTAAAAAACCACTTCCAGTAATTATTTAAGTATTTTTAATATTGTTATGTTTGCAATAACGCCTGAATACAGTTTTTACAATAATAATAATTAAAATAAATATTACGAATGATATCAGTCCTCCTAGATTGGTACTTGTAGTGGAGCTTGCTGAGTACCTAACTCTTAACTGATCAATTAGGTTACGCAACGCCAGCTGTGGTTATTTACTGGCGCTTTTCTTCTTCGGATGGAGCATTGCTTCTTGGTCCTAAATGTTGTCTTAATCGTTATAATATGCTGCTATAGCATTTCACCAGGCTATGACTACAATTTTAAGTAGAAAATGTTGCCCACTACCTAGCGGTGTGATCTGGTAGCTGTCCTTGAGAGCCAGTATGGTAAGCCTGAACAACATCTTCGACTACGTCATCACTTACCATCAGGTGACATAGTGGTCTAAAGTTAGCCGATAGTAAAAAATATTTATAACGGCAAAACGACTTAGCGTAATTGGAAGTTTAACATATACAACCGATATTTCAAAGAAATTATTTAAGTAATTCTTTTGGAGGCAGTTTAGAGATTACGATATTATTTGCGTGTAGTCCAATAGTATACCACAAAATGGTTTGAAGACAAGTAGTGGTCCAATAAGTTTTTAACCAAAATTGAACCTCACAAATTACCTTAGACACTATTATTCATTCTGTGGTGTGCGTAACATGAAGATAATATCATGTTACGCGTCGTTTAACTATTTTTTTAAATCTTGCCAATCTGCCGCCATAGTCTGAACAGGGCTTCAACAAATTTTATTATAAGAGCACACCTACGTTCCAAATAAAATTCGAATACTTGTGACACAGTTTGCGACGTAAAACATGATTAAATTCCGAAAACGGCATGCAAATACTTTTTGCGCCCGCATGGTAAACAAGTAATCTTTTAAAAGAAATTGGCTGGTGTTACCAGGACCTGTATTTGGAACACCAACACATGGGACGTACGGGTTCTCGAGAAAAAAATTACTTTAATAATAAGGCCTTACATTACTGAAATTAGAAGTTTGTTGTTGGCGAGTACGAAATTAAACAAACCATTGCTGAAATAAGGTTGTGTGATGACTGTAGCAATGACAGTAATGAAAATAAAATTACTCATGAAAGCAATTGTTGTGTATAAAATAAGTTAGTAAATTTTTAGTAATGCTCAATAGTTAAATATTGAGGTCGGAAAATACAAATTAGCAGATTTCAATATTTATATCTTTACTAATATTTTAAAGAGGAAAGATTTGTATATTTGTATGCAACGACTAAACTTATAAACTACATTGGGATGAAATTCGGTACGGAAATAGTTTGAGACCAGGGGCCTGACATAGATAACTTTTATTCAACTCCGCAAAAAAAGGTTAATGGTTTTGCGCGATAACTGACATACGCGTGACTGAAGCCGCGACAGGAAAGCTAGTTGTTTTTAAATTGTAATGCGTTTGAAGAAATTGTTCAATAAATTGTGTAGAGATTGTGAAGTAGAAAGCCATGTCTTCTTTTTCTTTGGATTGTGGCGTATATGCTTTTCTGCTAGTGTCAAAGTGTGGGCAGAAGTCAAGCCCAATGTGCCTTTGTATTGATAAGGCGTCATAATTTTCTACAGCGAAGTTTTCGTTTATTTATTTATAGAAAGACCTACAGTTTATGAAGATAAACACCAAGAAAGTCAATTACAGACCTTTATGTTTAAACAAGGCATCTTTTCTCATTTAACATATATGCAAGAGCATATAATTTTACTTGGACTGAAAATAAACACCCGATTCAACGCATGCTTTGAACTATGGCGTCAAAAATTTTGTGACCATCGATACTGGAAAGAGATGCAAAATAATGAATAAGCCATTAAATTTAATAAATACTAGCTGTACCTGCGACTTTGTTTGTCAATGCCTTACCTGCAGACTAATTAATCACATTTGAGCACTGTGTATATCATATTAAGCAACGCTGTGGTCTTCGGTGAAGCACTCTTAGTAAAGCATAGCTCAGAACGGAGCTTTTTACATTGGGTTTGAAAACTTCCGGGTTGTATTTTCCATAAGACAGTAGCTAAGTAACTCAGAGAATTCCTTCGCGGTTCGCATAATAAATTTTGAAGCAAAGTACTTTGTGCGTTTCATTGTAATTTCGATTTTAAAGCGGCTTTTTTTGCAGAGGTTCTCCTTGTTTGGCAGTAGAACGAATATATTTTAGATTATGCACTTCCATTCCGCAGTCTCCAAAATGTAGAAGATAGATAGATAAAAAAACTTACTGTGGCGAATGTTCCAGATTTTAGAGTTTTATCTTAGCAAGCTTGCTAAAATAAAAAAGGGTGCCGAGCTGCCCATAGGGTGCCGGGCTGCCCGTGGGGTACTGAGCTACCCGTGGGGTGCCGGGATGCCCGTGGAGTGCCGGGCTGCCTGTAGTATGCCAGGCTGCTCGTGGGGTGCCGGAATGCCCTTGGGGTGCCGGAATGCCCTTGGGGTGCCGGGCTGCCCGTGCGGTGCCGGGCTCACTCGTCACTATTCTAACAAAAAAAGAATAATTGAAATCGGACTACGTGTTAATAAATCGCAGTTAAGTGTACATTTTGCTCTCATCCCCTTTCCAGAGCGAAACGTGCTGAATTTCGGGATAAAAGTATACAATTACCTTCTTCGTAGTATGAACTTAGATCGTGTTAAGTTGCATTGAATTACATTCAGTAGTTTTGGAGTGATGCGCGCCCGAGATACAGACAGACAGACAGACACAGACAGACAGACAGAAAGACAAACAAAAATTTCAAAAAAAATAGTTATGTCATCAGTGTCAGCTACAGATGGCTCTCAATTTTTTTTTCAAAATATCTGCCCTGTACTGAATTGAATCTGTTACAGTTTTATTATAAGTATATAGATAGATAATAAACACGAACTCAAGAAACAACACATATAAGAATATAAAATTACAACGGAAGGAAAAAACATAACTACGGGCGTGATTTGAATCCGCGGCCATCTGTCTCTATAGCCGAGCCATGCTCTGCCAATTGTGATGTCGTACTGAGAGAGTCATAGCTCAAATTTATCTTTTCGTTTCTGTTGTTGAAATCTTCCTAAAGCGATGGACGACGAAATGGTCATAATTATTGCTCAGCAGGCGTTAACGCAATAATAACAATGTTGGAACGAACAATATAATCTTGAAAATTCAAGTACAAGGCAACACTTAGTTCACAAATAAGTATACAATATATTTTGATGTCATGCTGCCATTTAAATTAACGGCCAACTTCCAAACACGAACTTTGTCAATATGGCTGCAGACAATATACGGGAACAATTTTAATAATTTGCGAATGACGCCGACGACCGCCTACACGCCGTTTTCTGACTCATACTCACTGAAACCGCTCTGCAACCTAATAGTAAAAAATAAAAAATCCTTAAGCCTAGCTTATTTCTTCATTGCACTTGGTATACTTACCTACTTACGATAAATTTGAGGTCGTTATGGTGGCAGATTTTTTTTTGCAATAAATTTGGCATTGGTATAACTATTTTAGAGTAACAAATCGGCAAAGTCGCATTTTAATAGGGTGAGCGAAGCAGAAGCCCTATCACTTACCCACAACTCGAACATTTTGTGGCTAACTTTACTTAAAAGCTATCTCGCCTCTAGATTTGTGCTTTAACACAGTAATTTAACTTCATATCTAGATATGTTAGCTGTAAAAAAAAAAAAAACCATAATAAAAATACATTAAGAATTTTGAATTCATTGGATTTATTTTTGTATAATGTTATTGTACAACTAACGCCATCTGTTAGAAAACCAAAGAGTTAACATCATTACAACAGAACTAAACTCAATACTATAAGACATCGTAGGTAATCTACTTAATAGATGACATCACTAAAATCAGGTTGTAAAATAAACGCGAGCCCTCAAAAAGCTCAGCTTTTTGCTAGTATACAAAACCTTCAACTCACTATAACACAAACAGTTCATACACAGTTCACTTAAACAGTTAAATAACGTCTACTAGTAAATACTACATCAATTCAAAATAAAATGAAGCCTCTTTGAGATCTAGCCATTGAACGGGTTTGAATCAAAAATGGAAATAATAGAGGTTTTAAAGGATTATGGTATTGAACTGTATCAATAGGTACCTATAAGTCTAATATCATATTAACTACGTTAGCTTAAATCAATTACAATAAGACATACATGTACAAATACTGATGGTTCATCAGATATCATTTGAAGATCAGATATGTGTAGAGGCGAGCCTATTGCCACAGATCCAGTCATCAGGCATTTTAAATTAATGAAATCCAGGATTTTGAGATTTCAAAACGAAACTTAACGCCATTTAAGAAATATGGAAGTCATAATATAATTTATCGAAACTTGTGGGTAAAAAAATTCACTGCTTTGTTGAGCTTTGCGGGAGAACTTGGGCTTTGACGCGCATTTTTTATAAAAAAAAAACCGTTCGTCTATATCTCGCTATTCATAATTATTGTTTGCGAACGTAGTCGACATTCAGCGGTTTATGAAGTTGTATTTATAGGTATATATATGTGGTATTTTGGTCTTCATCTTCCTATCGCTATCCCATCCACGCAGGGTTGGTATATATATTATCTTTTATAACACGAAAGCTAAATAAAACTGGCCAATTTCAAGTCGGGTCTCGCTCTTTTAGGAACCCGCAATAGCCCCTAAAAGACAAAAACTGTGTGTTGGTTTTCATTTACAACTTTATAACTACAGTAATAACCGGTTTTTAAGTATTTACCGTTAGATTAGAGGGTATGGTACATAATATACCAGAGTTTAAGTTTTTTACCAGATTCGTAACTCGTTTAATTTTGAAGAAAGACTCTTTAGGAAAAATGGTCTAAAGTTGACGACTAACGACCGAAATTAATAATCGATCTCAATCTGTTTTTAGCAATCTAAGATAGAATAAGCAATCAATTTTAAGGTTTTACCGTGCCAATAAGCTATCCAGAGATTGAAATTTCTATCTGTGGAAGCAATCTATCGCTGGGAGGTCAGTTTACAGAAAAAAGATTGACCTCTGTATGTAAATGTCACTTTGTGCGTGTCAATAATCTATCTATGGATTTTGGATCGGTGTCAGCAATCCAAATTTGCAATCCCAGAAATGTCATGGTTTAGTTCCTAATCCAAAAATGCAACAAATGTTTATTTTTATTTTATTCAATTTATTCGGCTAGATCAAAGATGGCAGGCAGATGCCCAGAAATATTACTTGCTCAGTGGCCCAGATGGTATGGTATGAATGGCAATAACGGACGGGTGACCGGGAGACTGACACATTTTTGCATTACGTTCCATTCTACTCTGACTATCATTTCCATTTTACTATGAGTATCTTGAGTGTAGCATCGTGAATATATTTTTCACTTTTGTGTAAATGTAATAAGATATTAGTCCAATATTTTATAAAAATACACTAAAGTTATAATGTACTGCTGATTATTTCAACAAAAGAGATTGAATATTACCTAAAAGTATTATAAATCAAACTGTAGCTTTATTCTCTATGCATAGAACGGAATGGTTGAGAGGGAAGAGATAGCAGGTTGGATTGCCTCCGATCTCGGCACAAAAAAGATTGGTTTTGTTATTGGCATGCAGATTACAGATCGATCTGTGGATATGGTCTGATCTCGGATCGTTTTCAATCTTGGATTACAGATACGATATTAATTTCGGGCGTTTGACGACTCCCAATATTTTTTTTCCTTTTCATCCTATTTTGTCGATTTGTACTGCATTCAATGACTTCTAGGTGATGGAATCCCAACCTAGGTTGCAGAAAAGATTTTCGTCGAAAATTTTAATAATGTTCTACAAATCTTCCAAACCTTCCCGTGGGGTGCCATACTAGAATGTCATCCCCCATCTCTTCCCGTGGGTGTCGTAAGAGGCGTTTTAAGGTAACACACCAAAAGGTGGGCAGCAGCACTTTCTGAGGAACTAATATCTCACACTGCGATCTTCAAGACGCCTGCTATGCTATATAGGAGAGGCTGTGTTCAGCAGTGGACAATCCGCCCGTACAGTTGTACAAAATATATTAAAATATTAGGTTTGATACTCACTCCGTTTACGAGCTGAACTCGAGACCTGTTACATACGGACGGATGGAAAGTCGTTCGGACAGACAGACAGTGGAGTCTATTAATAAGACTCTGTTTTGCCCTGTAGGTACATAAGCCTTAAAAGAAATTAAAATGGTAGAATACTCGTATTTTGCCCAAAACAACAATAAGGAAAACGCAACAATATTTCTGTATAATTTACACAACAGGTCGCTTTACCATCGCCATTAACCAAAAAGTATATTAAAACTGTATCCAAATATATTCATGCTTTTAGAGAAAACTCTATGTTAGGGATTCACGCCTTCTGCGCCCGTCTCAGGTGAAATGCCCTTAGCACTCACTCCACATGACTATTGAGGGTAGATCCTTGCCTAAAGTCCGGTGGAATTGTATTTCTACAGCCGACCATCCCTTGGCAGTTTTTATTTTGTGTATTCGGCCAAAGCTATGGTATGAGTTTTAAAAACAAAACAATTGAATATCGAATGTTGAAATTAAGCAAGGTCTGCTTCCAAAATGCATTGTAATAAAAAGCTATGTGAGGGCCTTTTGTTAAATGTTAAAGCCGCGTGTAATAATAAAATTCCAACAAACCTTTATTGCGTATTCTAAAATAAACTTATAGGTACATATAGCTAATGGAAACTGTTCTTCCTCCTGTCTTTATTCCAGGCTAGGTGTGGTTTGTTAAAAATGTTTGTTCATGGTAATTCATTAATTTTATTTGAAAATGTTGTGAAAGTAGTCGTATGAGACAGAATTATTTAATAATTAAGTAGTCATAGGCTTTCAATGTTGTTTTAAAAAAATAATTTAGATGCTTAAGGTCAAATAAAACAGGTGATGTAATTATTTGTGCAGAACCTTCCTCTACGCTCTTTTGACCTTATTGTTATCGTCTTCTCTGTTATATTCTGTGAATGTGATACAGCTAGCAAAATCCGCGATATTGATAAAAATATGGATATAAAACATACCGTTCTGCTGTGTACCAATCAGTCAGCATTATTCCATATATATTGGTCAGGTCATATCGGACGTCGGAGAGTCTACGGTTTTATCTACGCAGACATAGGAATCCAAATGTGAGGTTTAGGTTTTATATTGTTATATCAGTCTTTCTAGAATCGATATGGCTGACGCAATAAGCTCTGTATACTAAGCGTCCATAATTTAAAACAATAGGTGGTGATTTTATTTTCTGTTTTAAAAATACGACGTAAGATAGAAACAAAATGCTTTAAATATGTTGGGATAACTTTTATAAACCTACCTATATATTATGTTCAGAAATTAGTGAACTTGGAAATCCTTATTATAATTGGAATAAATTATAACTAGAGCTGATTTTCCGTGATCTTTGTCATATATTTATATATATTCAAGCAACCCTGGACATGATTTATCATTATTATCAATGAAGCACAGCCCTAGAGTCACTAAAAATCGATCTTCAAGGAATTACAAAATAACAACAATGATTACTAATAGGGTTTATTCATATCAAAAATTTTCATCAGGGGAGGCCCCACGTTCCTGAACTAAGACATATAAGCTCGTTTGCCTAGTTTCTTTTCATCAGCTTAACATCTATATAACACTAATAATGAAAAATAGGTTTCAGTATCCCGTTTAGGAAAATATTAATCTGTCAAGAATAAGAGTAATAGCTATGTACTGTCGTGCCGCAGGTACATGTTTTGACCGCCATTACTGGCTTGAGGTTTTCCATGGAGAATGCACGCCTGGCTAGCTACTACCCTCAAGTAGAAAATCTATCACCAAGCACCTAGCAGTGTTCCGGCAGCAGTCCTTATAGATACTCGTTACGAAATGCGTTGGTTATAGGCAGAGGTTACCGTTTAACATCAGATGGGCCTGGTACGGGATTTGTCACAATACCATTTTTTATTTTTTTTTATGCCTGATAGGTTAGCCTTTGACCACTATCTCACCTGATGGTAAGTGATGATGTGGTCGAAGATGTTGTTCAGGCTAACCTAGAAGTACTGGCTCTCAAGGACAGCTGCCGGAACACACCGTTAGGTGCTTGGCGACAGACTTTCTACTTGAGGGTGGTAGCTAGCCAGGCGGACATTCGCAAAATGCGCTACCACCATGCTATAACAACTCCAATCCACTTATCAATACCAAAAACCTAGCCTTGACAGCAATGATAGGGCAGCATTGATTGGTAAATTTTGAACTAAATTCGATTACAATCCCATATTTTGCTAAACCTAGGTCATAATCAAACACACATCTCCAAACCACATATTATTATTATACCATAAACCTGTCATTAACAGCACTGACAGGCCAACATTGACCGCTCAATACTATGCTACATACAGGTGATTGCAAACCAATATTTGACAAGCCCCAACTACATCTCCATATCAGCATATCAATACAAAAAACCAATTGCCTTAGAATACGATTTTGTCCAAAATATTCATTCCACAATGGCAATGGGGCCATGTATAAATTTCCGAGACCGTATCTGTCGGGTGTAATAAATGAAAGTTGATAGGCGCGACCTCGCCTTTCATACGTGATATAAATGTTAAATGAGCATTAAATTCGAGCATTCTTTGCTTTGCTCAGAAACGCTCGTGAGTTATGTGAAGCTGGAAATAAAATAAAGCTACTGATGAGTGCGAGGGAAATTGAATTTGAAAAGTCCCGAGTGGATGTGCAAAAAACATAAGCAACGTAATAGAGTGTGACATATCTTTACTTATTTTGTCTGGAAGAAATCGCTATAAGCGATAAGGCCGCCATTTTGCACTAGTGTATTTTGTTTGTTTTTTATTGTAATGTTAATTTTAAGTTCTTGTGCAAATAAAGTGTTTTCTATCTATCTATCTATCTATCTTTACTAATACTATCAAAATTAAGATTAAGATTTAGATTTTAATGTTACTGAATGGCAATTTAAGCCAGTGGCCTGATGTAACGCTGTTCTGTCATTGCCAATATCAAGTATAGACTGAGTTAAACTAATTTTTACTACGAATTCTAACATTTAGTTTAATAGTTTTACCCCGGTAACATTATTCTGGTAAAACTATTGAACTAAACGTCAGTCAAGTCAGCTAGTGTATGTTTTAGTGTGTACCATTGCAGGGTCAGATACTTTGCCTGGATGCAGAAGTATGTAACATAACTCACGTAATCATTGGGCAAAGGAGACATAAAAACGAATGTCTCTGATGTTGCGGTTGTTCGTAAGCGACAGTGATCGAGTAGGCGGCTCGTGGTAAGTGTACCACCAGGTGAGCCACCTACTCGTTTGCATCCCTAAACCAAAAAAAAATAAATTAAGACAAACGCACTGGGACTCGACTCCCGTCGTACAACCATCTGCCGAATCCGGTAGTTGTGACTACCGGATTCGGCAGATGGTTGTACGACGGGAGTCGAGTCCCAGTGCGTTTGTCTTAATACACCTAGCTTCTTTTTATTTAAACGCAGACCTAAATCGTGGCTCGTCGAATAGGCGTTCTACAGTGTTGACGAATATGTGCAAAGCATAGAATAATGTTTGAGTTATTTATATTTTTACTCAATTAAATCTAATTAAAAATTTAAATGTAAATACTTAATTATAATTGAAATTATAACTCTATTGTTATACATAGATACAATAATAATTTTAAGACTTGTAAAACTGACTGACTTGTAATATTCCTACCAATTAATTTATTTTTCTGAAAGTACCAGTCATTTATAACCATTACTTTGTAACACTTTGTTTATACGCTGTGGAATGCTAAATTAAGAATACAAATATATCATTATTTTACATATTTCTTGCTCTGTAGTACACCCTTACACCCCTGAATGCCGGGGTGTATGACTATCATTACAGCATAGGTTTTGGAATTTGAAAAAAGAACTGTCATACTCATACTGCACGAAGAATATTTTTAAAAAGTTATTTTTTTTTTTCTCGGTATCGATTAATTACTCGAATCGGAATCTAGACAATTTATTTTATAAAGATTTTATTTTAAATATGGAACTATTTGTTTCCACATCGTATGTTAGATGGAATCGATATAAAAATCAAACTGGCCAGCAAGATTTGACGCGCTTGCGTGCGTGAAAAAAAAAAGGCAGTCTACTAGTAGGCGCGAAAGCATCGCGAAAATAATTAATTTTCTTGTTTGAGTTCTTTTTCAAAAGTTTTAAACATGTCTAGTGACGAAGACATAGATCTAACGCCCGATTTTATTAAAGAAAGGGCAAAAACAGTTGTCGAAAATATATTACCGCCGAACTCGAAAGAAAGATATGTAAAGGCATACGACGAATTTATGAAATGGCGGTCAGAAAAAAAAGTGAAATCTCTTTCTGAAAGTGTTTTTATATCATATTTTGATGAATTATCTAAGAGGCTACAACCTTCCAGTTTATGGTGCTTTTATTCCATGCTAAAATCTACAATGATACATATTTAAAACTGAGCAACGTAGAGTTATACACCGGGCATTGCTTTCGCAGAACATCAGCGACTCTATTGGCTGATTCGGGAGCCAACCTCACTCTGTTAAAAAGGCACGGCGGCTGGAAGTCTAGCAAAGTGGCCGAAGGTTATATCGAAGATTCGATGGCAAACAAAAGCAAAATTACTTTTAAAATAACCGAAAATATAAACTTGAAATCACCACGTCAAAGCACATCAACTGAGCCATTTTTTATGAAGAAAATAGAACCAGTCAACTGCCGCCTCAAGTCACTCAAACTCAAGTTTTATCATCACAAACTCATATTCAAACTATAAATATTCCTAAAAAGAACGTGACCATATCTCTTACAAATTGTAATAATTTTACTATTAATTTTAATTAAATACACATTTTTTTCTTCTTAATTAAAATAAATGTTCATTGAAACCTGCTGTCTTGTTGTTTATTAACCTCACAATCGATATGTAAAGCAGAGTATTTATCTCGGGCGTAAGCATCAATTGCATACTCGGGTTAATTAGCGCCTTCGGTTCGCTCAGGCGCAAAAAACCTCGTATGCAATTGCTGTCATACAGCCCTTGGTTAATAATCTACTATTATCTTAGACAGTACTAAAAAACTATAAGAAAAATAGCCTGTAAATACATACTATGTCTTTTTCCTACTCAGAAACGAACTCTCTTGAGATTGAGATACTAATTAATAGATTTACGATGGTAATGCTAAGTTTCATGATCGTGTTTTATTAATTTGTATTTTCCTCTGCAGCGCATTTGAGTTAGTATATTTGGAAATTGGCTATTATTTTAATCAATTTTACTAATTCAGACGATAACTCAAACAGAATATGCAAATTTAGGATTTACCAAATTCATAGCATTTGAATAATTAAACATTTATAGGCTTAAGATATATTAAAATGAATAATCAAATAGTCTAAAAATAAAACACAAATTATCAGCACCACAAAATCTCTCCGAAGAAGTTGTCCCGTAAAAATGTTTCAATTTTATAAATAGGGTTGTTATAAAAATTGCTAGCGGTTATATTTTTACGACGTCGTAAAGGTTAATCAATTTGGGATAGGTATTTGTCAAATGTTGGCGCAAATGAATACGTCTTACCTATAAAAATGGTTCTCACAGCCGAAACGACACGGAGTAAAAACCAACCCAACAATATTCTTTACAAAAAGTGTGAAATAGGTCTAGGAGTATATGGACACATGTACGTAGGTTTACAATGAACACTGATTTAAATGAAATAACTACGAGATTTGGCGTAGCTAAACCCGTAGAACCTCCGCGTAGGCACTTCGTAGAATGAATTCGTAGATTAGTCTTGCTGAAAGGATAGTTGAGATTAGTTTTACATTCTATAGATTAGCTTTGTTAGATGCCTTAAGTTACTGTTGGGGCTTATGAGCGTATCGCTAGTTGTTTAAGAGCGAGACATACTCATGTATGCAGCGGTGAATTGATTTCGTGTGGGCTTATATATCCATAGTGCACATAACATGGTGTTGTAGTGACAAGATATGTAATTTTGAATCTACGCACAATTAGTTAACTGTGTGATACAGTCTGTTTGATCGTTTCTTTTGTCTTACCCTTAATCACATCGCACTAGGATTATTCGGCTCATCTCCCATCCAGCCCAGGTTCCGCTCGGCCTGAAGAATAATATCAAATATTTCACTAACAATTAGGTCCAATTTGTTTAGTCAAGCAAATATTGGTATCGCAAATATGCGAAAGGTTTTGGAAAAATATATTTTTCCACAGCATAATGGACATACCCCGTGGATTAAAATGCTACCCTCCCCCTTTTTTCCCGTGGGTGCTGTAAGAGGCGACTAAGGCGGGAAAATACCTGAAGCTCCTTAATGGATACTTTTTGCTCGAAAATATGTATTTTATTTACTTCGAGTCTAATCTAAAGTAACATAATGTACTTTGTAACGGAACATACCATGGGTAGGAAGTTCCGGCACTAAACACGAATAATATAATTTAATAAGGCAAAAAATCTCAAGATCAGAAACAAATTATTCATCCTAAGTAAGACATTTTAATAGACAATACTTGTGTATGCTAACCTTTTTGAAGTCTTGAATATAGAAAGAGATTCCGGGATCTCATTTTATATTTAAATAGAGACTGGCGTAGAACTTTTATAAAATGTTGAGAGGATCTGTCAATAATACAAATGACATAAAAAATCTAAATCCTTATATTATTTTACAAGTAGGTTTTATTTAAATCTATAACGTATAAATATGATTATAATAGGCTCTGTCGCGTGCTAGAAGAAGATTACAGTGTTTTTAGAGCGTGGAATGTGTCACTGAGACCACAAAAATCATGCGGGGGAAAAGGTTATGTAAATATGTTTTATTGAAGTATTTGAGTATAATAGAATTTCCGGGATTGGTATTCTATTGAACTAGTATAAACACTTTATCGACTAGAAATTTTGTATGTTAATTTCGCTAAAATATGCATGCAAATGCACTGTCTTGGGTATTTTAGTATATATACGTTTCCCTAGATGTTTGTACAATACAAATGTATACTTACGATATTCTAATTCTAATTCTAATTAAAATTGAGATAATTCTTTGGTGTGAGAAATAATTCTTAAATCAAAACCACTAAGACAACATATTTTCATTTTTAAAACAAGTAACAAAATGTTTTTAATCAAACTACAACTCTTGTGAAAAATAGCAAAACTTATGACACAAAACATTTACATTTTAATTCTAAAATCTTGACTTTTTTGATACGTTAGCGTAATTATCTTCGTTGAAAGCATTAATAGATATATATAATATAATAAATATATATATAATAAATATATATATATAATAAATTTGAGGTCAAGATACATCCGTTGAGAGATATTGGGTTCTTATTTTAAGACATCTTTTTTTTCTGTGTAAGAGAGCAGTTTTAAGTGAATACATTTTTAAGTATCATCATTACTCAGCAAAACTAAGTGGAGTTCTAATTTATTCCGTCTAGCCTCAGTCTTTTGACATTTTAAAGGCAAACCGTAGATGCCTTTCGTGCATACAAATTACGTTTTATTTTAAAATTGTTAAGGTAAACATGACTTAGCTTGCAGCAGATAAATAACTTAATTGTAAAAATAATCTATACCTCTAAGCCTGAGTTGAAACGTGATTAAAATTTTCAGTGTTATGCTAAAAGAAAGATGAGTTAATATTTACGTTTCTCTAACCCTACAGTACCGTAGTAGACTTATTTATATTCTCTGCTTATACTAAGTTAAAACTTTATTCTTTGTATCATAAGTTTGTTATTTTTTTCTTCTGTATACTATACAGTTTATATCTTGAATTAAGATCTTTAGTTTCAGTAGAATGTTATAAACTATATGATTATATTATGGCAAAATTATAATGTTATACTCGTACCTACACCTGTCATTATCTCAAATGCATATCTATCAAATGCGAAATAGTTATGAAAGTTTAATTGACATATTTTTTGTGCCACTTAACATTTTTAATTTAACACTAGCTTTCAGGTCGCGGCTCCGTCAGCACGTATTTTGTTTATTATACAAAATCATTACCTTTTTTTCGCAGTTGGATAAAAACTATCCTATGTCCTTCACCGGGTCTTAAACTATTCCCATAAAAAATTGTTTTCCAAATCGCTTCAGTAATTTTTCGTTGCATACATTAATACTAAATTTTCCTCTTTATAATCTAATTTAACATTAAAAGAGGTTAGCTGATAAATATCAAAATAATAGGAAGCTTTCACTTGCTTGAAACTTTATTAATATGTTTTTTATGGCACGAACACTGATTACTGTTTTAATGGACACCGCTTAATAGATATTTAGTAAAAAAATATAATACATATTGCTTGGCTTTGGTTGGTCGTCTGTGCCACTTGGTTACATGTCTATAGCGCTTAGTATTATAGAAAAGCACAGTAGGTGCCCAAATGTGCTTGTGTGTCAGCTTTTTGGATATGCACGGGCCGTGCAAATTGGACATCCTGCACTTTTTACATCGTCACAGCAACATAATAGAACATATAAAAATTGAACCAATTTCTAACATCGAAAAATATAAAATAACTAGATCAAGTCGGTACAATGCAGATTAAAATCAGTCTGAGCGTTTATTTCCGAATTACACAAGATATTAATTCATGGTATAATTTTCAGTATTAAAGTAGTGGGTTGGAGCATTTGGACTGCCTGTGAGTCAATGTAATGATTTATAGGTTCTCTAAATGCTTTTATTGTAGTAGCTGTAGTTCTTAGAATATTTTTAATAAAGATAAAGGCGTACCGCCATAATATAAAAAAATATTTTCAGTCGCAGAAGTCGATTCCGTTTTTCACCTATTTCTTTAAATTACTATTAGTATACTGTATAAATTATCCATTTTCATTCAGACACTAATACCACAATACACAGTACTAGTTACCATCGAAAATAATAGTAATTAACATGCATTGGGTATAGACATATTGGCAAATATTTGTTTCAGTTCATTGCAACTTTTTATACTGATGAAACAATAAAAGGACAACCTCTGAAGTATGAATAACTGAAAGAAAAGAGTTATCAACATCAATCCATATTTGGTGGAGTAATTGCGTAACAAACAAACAATAAAGATATACAGTCGATTTGAAAGTCTCCTCCTTGTTAAAAAGTAAGTAACATACATATAATCACGCCTGTAATCCCCCGGTGTAAGCAGTGGTGTGTAAACACCCACGTTTTGCCAATTGATTTTTGGTCCCATGTAATTGGGGGCGAGCATATTGCCATTCACCGGGCACAGTTGCAGGGTTATACAAAATGTTTTCTCTAACACACAGGATTAAGAACAAGAACATATTACGAATAATATGTTTACGCTAACAACATGTTAGACATGAACACAAGAACATAATGTAAGAAACTCTGGCAGGGCACTAAGATGGTATACAGCCCTGTTGTGCGTCTAATGCACACAACACCCTACATCCACGGGAAAAGTGTCATGCTGCTCATTTGGCGCATGCTTCCCTGAGGCGCCTCTTACGACACCCACGGGAAGAAATGGGGAGGTGAAATTTTTAACCGGCACCCAACGATGTCATTTTAGGCAAGTCGGACTACATTTGGAGCTTGTCGAAAGCAAAATTATCATTTTCACCTGGAACACATCAGTTGTTGAACAAAGACCGCACCGATAGAACGCTACAATGAATGACTATCAGCCTTTTGCACCTTGCATTGGCTTCCCGTGACTCTCACGACGACATTAGTCCACCTAGAGGGTGACTACCAACTCTACGTCTTCCGGTGTAATGTGGTAATCACTCGATAACATTTCTTATTCAGTGAATTTCAGTTCGTCGAGTAATGTGGCTTGCCACTGCAATTTGCAAATCTTAATTTTATTGTCGCGCAAAGAAACTCAGAGCATAACTCTCCCCATAGCTTGTTCAGCGATTCTGAGCTGGTTCATAAAGGCAACAGTTGAACACCACAGAAAAGAAGATAGCTGAATACTGCATTCAAAATATTTAAAATGATTTTATTTTTTTATTAAATTTATTAAAAGGTCTTTTTCGCTAAGCGACCACACTGTCCTATAATAACTACATACATAATACAAATATCTTAATATCTACTAGGTAATGCTCAGTCCGAAAGTTTGTACAATATTTTTGCTTCTTCTGACATTGGACAAACTAAAATACTGTGGATAATAATGTGTTAAAATACTTGTACACCTATGCCTACATCCATCTCTCTAGCTGCACCAAAATGTGTAAATAAAATCTTAAAATTGTAATTTTTACCATGTTTGAAAACATAATTTATTTCAAAGTGTTTACATATAATTAACCAATTTATTAGTAGTCTATTGTTGCAGTCATCGCTAAGTCAGACAAGTTCACGAGACAATTCTAAAAATATGAACGGCAAGAATGTGTTATTGAGTCCAAGAGATTGACGTTTGAGGCATTTCCTTTGAGCCAGAGCTGGAATTTCCTTTTTTCCTTCATTCACCTGAGGTCGGAAAATAATGGCTTATAGAAATGTGATCCTTTTTGTTCTTTGTATATTAATGAGAAAAAAATATAAGAAATGTCAACTACTTTTCTTATAACGAGACATCTTTTCCTTTGTGAGCAATATGCTATTAGAATAGGAAATGGATTTTGCTTGGACACCAAACTCAGTCAACAAGTAATACGTTTAATTAAACGCATTAAAATTGTAAAAAGGGATTTAAATTTAACAAAATTAAAAGGATAATATATACTTTCTGAAAGTATGAAACTAATATTTAAGAATTGAAAAAAAGAAAATAATTGAAAATATACAAAATTATCTAAATCCCGTGTATCTCTATCATCTGTGCTATCTATTTTTGCTCGTAGCGTAGCTTGCTTAGTCACTCACAGTGTAGCTTACTGGGTCGTTCTTGATCAATCAACTATTTTAAGTAACGTCCGCTGCAGTCATGACTTGGCATACTACTGAGAGCTTACATGCTTGGAAGGATGTAAAGATATCGGTCCTGGTTGTTATCTTAAGATGAGAGTTGTGAAAGTGAATACCCGCCTGGCTAGCTACAGCCTTCAAGTAAAAAATCTTCTGCCAAGTACATAACTGTGTGTTCCAGGAGCCAGGTCTGGCTCCTGGAACATCTTCAATCATAATCACTTTCCATCAAGTAAGATAATGGGTAAGGGCTCGACTAACAGCTCTCAAAAAATCATCTACAACATACGATTATATCACTCCAACTATGACATATTATTAATAATTAATTACTGGATTCGTCATAAAGTGAAAAACGTGTCCTGTTCACTTTTCTAACTTAAACACGTGACACGGTTCTGAACTTTCCCGCTGCTAGCCACACGAAGCAATAACTCCCGAGTGTTTGACACGTTGCCATGGCTTGGTTAATATCTTCACGCCCGATGGTAATGGATACTTATTTATGTTTGGTAATATATTTGGATAAAATAGAGCTTTGATCAATCAGTCAATCAAGTCTAACGGGTTTTTGGAACATCTATATCGAACACGAGCTTATAACCTTGTGAACTGAACGGTTGCCTAAGAGTTGAACGTCTTTTGATATATTGAAATTGATTGAAGGGTCTTCGGAAACAAAATAACAGGCATTGAGAAAAAAAATTAAGGACAACGTCTCTTTTTTATTAAGAGGGCAATTCAAATCAATTAAGAGCTCGTAATGGAGAAAAAAGAAAATGTGATTTAATGCTATCAACAGGACCACTTGGGTCTATTTATGAATGAAATTGTAGTGTTCTCATTATCAATGATGCCAATGAGTTACATAATGTTTAATCACACCGCGTGCTGCCGCAGCCACGATTTTTTGTTTGTCTAAAATGCACGAAAATTAGAGATAACATTGCCATAGACGCATAATCCGATATTAAAATTTTCAACACGGCTTCGATGTAATTTGGTTACACTTCAGCAAAAATTGGATACGAAAATGAATTTTTAACCTTTGAGGAGCAGTTCCAAAAAAAAAAACTTTAAAACTGCTGCGTTTCAATATTTTTGTTCTAAAAATGTCCGTACATAATATGTATTCTTTCTGAACCCAACAATGATCCTCTGAAAAGGTTTTCACCTCTAAACAGACCAAAATCAGGGCATTACCTTCTTATGTGCTTACTTTGCTTGGTTGATAAGTATCTCCTATTTTGATATTTCTTATATTTATACCTGACAGGCTAGCCTGTGACCCCTATCTCACCTGATGGTAAGTGATGATGTGGTCTGAACAACATCAGATTAACCTAGAAGTACTGGCTCTCAAGGACAGCTGCCGGAACACACCGTTAGGTGCTTGGCGGCAGATTTTCTACTTGAGGGTGGTAGCTAGCCAGGCGGGCATTCGCAAAATGCCCTACCACCATGCTATAACGACAGCCATACTAAGACAACAACCGGGACCGACGGCTTAATGTGCCCTCCGAAGCACGGAAGCGCTCAGTAGTAATGTCACCAGCGGTCACCCATCCAACTCATGACCGCGCGCGACGTTGCTTAACTTTACTGATCGGTTGAGAACAGCTAAGTAAACTTCGCTACGAGCGCTTCAAGATTAACCTTTTGACGATTATCACAGAACAACCTGAGTATACATTTTAAATCTTATATTTGACTCGTAGATAATGCCTGTGATTTCGTATGTGTGTGTGTTTTTATATGTAGATGTATCGTGTTTACAATAACTTATAACAACAAAATGCATGAGAGTATCTTACTCTCTTCGTGAATATCAAAAGAATTTAAAAAGAAAGGAAATGGGGATTTGAACCCACAACCAACACTTTATTCTTAACAACCAAAAAAACAAATTTTTTTTTATTGACATACATTGATAACAGTTCATACAATAAACCCATAGGATCCCGAACTAGTATTTAACTGTGTTTCAGAAACTAGTGGCTTCTCCTATTTTAGACTTCTTAACTATATACATTTTATGATATGAATTAGGTAAATTTAAAGTAATATCAAGAAATAGTAAACAAAAAAATATATATTTAAAAAGGGGAAAGGGTACGTGTGTTGAGAGTGTAGAGTGTTGATTGAAGTGTAGTGTAAGTTTTGGGGTGTAAGTTGTGTTTGTATATTGAATAAATAAATAAATCCTTAGTTGCGGTTTCAAGTTTGCTGTCAATTATTTATTTCCAAAACATTTATTTTTAATAGGTCAATTCCAAGAATTATACCTATTTGTACAAGACTAGAACCGGGTAAGCTAAACGAACTTCTTTCCAATTTACAAGTTAGTAACAAGAGCCGGATAAAAAACAAAGATAAAACGGTTTAAAATTTTCTCAAAGATGTTGGCAAAACATCTCAGACAAGGCGCTTGTTAGAAAGAAAAGAACTACAGAAACTGGAATTGTAGTTTTATTATTTTTACAATCTTCCCTTGAAACCTAGGAGGTTGTAAGAAAATAATGAGGTTGGGTCAGTGGGTTAGAAACTTAGAATTTAGAATTAATGGTAGTTTGAAATTTCACCTACTTTTCAAGTTATGATTGTTGAGGGATTCAAATGACTTGGCTATCATAATTGAGTTATATAGGAAGTTTTACTATAAGTATTAAACTTGTTTTAGAGCCCGTACAATAACGAGTTGAGAAAATATGTTCTGTAAATCTATCCTAATGAGGTACGTGTCCACATTAAGATTTACAGAATATATTTTTAAAAGTTCTGTAAATAGTCGTCTGATTTTATTTTATATTGTTGGGGGTTTTTGTTGTAACTCTTATTTACTGGATTTCGAATTTTAATGATCATCAGAGTATGTACGTTTAAGCCACGTTTCTAATTGAACTAAACAGACATGACGTCTTATTTCCTTATCCACGATTTGTGGGTTTATGATTCGGCATCATTATCCTATTATTATTATTATTATTATCTATTATTACTATTAATTATAGGTTAGCTGCTGTTTAAAAAAACATCCCATTTTTAAGAATTTCAAATATATTATAAGCTTTAGCATATGATTTGCAGATTGCGTTAGAATAACTTATAATATGGACATACGTCGCGTGATGTATTGTTTGTAATACGAAGAAGTTTCCCATTGTTTTATTGATGCGATCGACATCGATGTGGCATGCCGAGCGCGTGTTGTGTTGTGCCGACCAGTCAGGCAGCGGCTCTAATATTTACGTCCTTTTGGTATATAATCGTATTAATGAGAATTTCAAATAAAATAGAAAAAATACGTTAGCACAGTAATATGAATTCAAAGTGCTGTCAATGTGTGCACTTTTAAACAATTATTATGTAGATACTCTCATTAGTATCGCAGCCCCAATTTCAGGTCATGTTATTTTAATCGATATTAGTTTATACAACAATATGAGAAGAAGGATAAAATGTTAATTTATAGAATAGATTTATGTTACTTTTCAGTTCTGAATTACGAGTACCAATATGGAGATGAATTCCTCTCCCAAGTTATCGGAAATACGTAAAGTTTCTAAAGGATTTCCATAGAATGTATGTGTAAACTATTGTTTGCTCAAATCCCCGGATTCGGGGCAACAATGCCTTGGAGACGTTTTCTAAGACCATGGCTTACGGGAGACACTTTCGTTGCTGTCAAATGAATAGGTACACAAGAAACAAGTATGTCAGAGATTGTTAGGTTTCTGTTTAATGGCAGATAATGAAAAATAGTTTAAGAAAACTTTTAATTCATATTTAAGAAGAATACTTAAAAAAATTATAATATATATAGTGACAATTCCAAGTAATTTTCCTCTTAAGTCAACTTGATGATTATTAAACGCCACGTAGCCAAAGCTTTGGACTTTTGATGCTTTTCACTTGTACACGAAGCGGATCTCAGGAGGTCTTGACTCTTCAAGCGCACAATTGAGAAAGAGATGAAAAAGATAGTCTCATGTCTTGTTGGTTTAACAGGAAAATTTGGCGAAATTGTCACAAGAAATATTAATTTATTTTTCTAAAATGTCTTCTTACAATATAAAAAAATATATATGAAATATGGATTTTCTCTAAATAACGCCTGAATCGATTCCTTCTTTAATAACAGAGCTTTCAACGCGTTCAACCGTTAGATGGCAATAAGCTCGCCCGTTAAATGTAAGATTTTTAAGGTTAATTTGTAGAAAAGTAATAATGAGATGTCGTCCTTTGCTTATATATAGCTTAGCTTATATTTTCACTGTTATGTTTGTGACATATAACATTGACAACGTTACATACAAATACAAATAAAAATTATTTCAGAATATTTTAATATTTGTTAAAAATAATAAATACCGAACTAAGAATGTGTATTATAAATTTATATATAAATTTACAATTGCGAGACACTCGTGTTCACAGTGCTTTGGTGTTATTTACCTGTAATGGTGCCAAATATTAGCTCCTTTGAATGAGTCATATTTTAGCGCATAGGGTGAGTCTATTTAATTTACAAAAGAGTCTTTGTGAATACCGAAATAAGAAGCAACTTAGCAGTCATCAGCCAGCCATCAACTTCTGTAGTCTTTGTGCCTGAAAATACATTTAAAATGTTTGCCAAAGTACTATTCAACTAAAATACTGACTTAATTATTATTAATTATGTTTGTACTATGAAATAAAATTGAATCGCTAAAATAATACCAATAAGTACATTTTGAAAAAAATATATCTATCAAAACAGTTTTCCATGACAATAACTTTTTATTATACTAGTATATATACTCACCGCAATAAGAGTTCGAATACATTCTATACCCAAAACATTGGAGGCTCTATTGACCCCGTATCCTGCCGCTTACATAAGCAATGAGCCTCTATTTATCAAATTAAATGCCTTCAAGGTACATGGCAACAGCCTTTGTTGTCGACCTTCACTGGCACTTCAGTTTATCTTTTATTTACCATACATTATGTAACCCACGTGTTACCTTAATCCAGATCACATTATCTTTAAACTGGGTTTACCTTCAAAACAGCACTTTTTAAAGATAACCTATAACAATTCCTCATTTCTACCACTCTGTGGGGTGCCAAGCTAGAATGGCATCCCCCATTACTACTTGTGGATGTCGTAATAGGCGGCTAAAGAGCTGCTGCCCACCTTCAGGTATTTTACATACCCGAAGGTGGGCAGCAGCTCATTCTGAAGAATTTATATCGTAATCTGTGATCCCCAAGAGGCCTGCCAAACGTGGAGATTATAGAAACCCCCCCCTCTCCCTCCACTCAATGAGGGAGGCGGGGTTCAGCAGTGGACAATCTGGCTGATACACTATTACAGTACCTAGTCCCAAATAAATTTTGTGGTGTTCGCAGACAGCTACAAATTCAATCCCAATATTTGGAAAACACTGTTCTAATATTTCAAATTGGCTGATAAACCACTGAAACTATCTTCGGTGGTAAAGCTAAAATAACTCCATCGCGTTATAAGATATTGTGGTTTGAATGTGAGCCGAGCTATTTTACTAACGAGATATATTACTAACATTAAATTTAATTAATAATTGGAGTGAATATTAATAAACTTAAACTTCACCATTAAATTAACTTAAGGTTAATTTTATGGTGTAGGTTACAGCTCGTAGCGTTCAAAAGGATTTCTTTACAAGAAAGTGTTTTCAGGAGAAAAGTATTTTAGGTGATAATATTGTAAGCAAAGTATTAAAAAAAAACATGGAACAGTTAAGCGTCTGTCCATCGAGTAATGGTGCTTAGTCAGTTCTACCTGCTAGCTGAATATAATAGACGTGATATTTAGGGTCCAATGTCTTACTCAAAATTTGAAAGACCTACAAATATGAAAACAATATCCAATACAAAATTTTGATTGCTATTGTTCTGTTTTTTCGATACGAATAGTGGGGATGAAAATAATAGTAATACGTATCCGATCGGTTTAAGTATAGTTAAGTAGGAATTGAAAATTATTATGGGGTTGGTAATTAATACGTTTTGTTATTGACGCAGTGATGGCTCAATGGCATTGGCTATGGACTGCCACGCAGCAGGTCCATGGTTCGAATTCCGCCTCAGGCTTGAGCTTCACCGCATGGTGGAAGGGAATTTTGCGAATGTCCGCCCGGCTAGCGACCACCCTTAAGTAGAAAATCTCGTAGTACTTTATTTATCCCTAAACACTTTTTTAAACTATCACGGTTTACTAGATAACTAATATTCTTAACTAGGCATTCGCACTTGACTGAAAGTTTCGACAAAATACTGTCACAGTTTGTCGTAAGATTCAGTCGAGAGCGAGTTCCAGTGGTACGCGTAGCAAAAGACAAAGAAAGAGGGTAGACCGTTTCGTCTGCTCTTGATTTTTGCCAGCCGCTCGTTACTCCAGTCACCCCGTGATCATGATGCATGCAACTGCGTCAAAATATCGGGAGCTCAAAAACAAATATTACCAAATCCCGTAAGTAAAAATATTTTATTTACCCTTCCCAGTAGACAGTCAAGAACACGCATATGGAAGAAATAAGGGCGTACATATAAACCTTGATAGGTGACGTGCGCCAAGATATCAGATAACAATTCTTAGAACCTTACAGAGATTAGTCCGCTTAGCATCAGGTGGGCCATGAGCTTGTTCCGTCTCAAAAACATTCATTCTCAGCGTTTATGTTAATTTTAACTAAAATTGTTAGCACAATAACACAAAAAAAATTAAACATAATCGTTAAAGGTATTCTACACATACTTTAGTGTGCAAGATTATATTACGTTTTTTGTTGTTGTATGTTTTTACTCCTATACAATAAGTTCGTGATAAGAACTGAAACTGCTAATTTCCTTTTGGGCAGACATAAAATTATTCAATGTATAACTTTCCCCTTTTGACAGATTTATGTTCCCTATTTCGTCGCCTAAGCCCTATTTTCAGCAGAAAACCGAACTCCGATATCACCACTAAAGCTAACAGATTGATCGATCACCCACCCGCCCATGATTATGTTTACTTGCCAACGAAAATTGCTGCCTATCTAACTTGCTTAGGTAGTATTGAGGGTATATCAATATTTACATACGCGAAAGACACGTGAGTCCTGAAATTGTAATTAACGAACGATGGTTACGTTCTAAATAAAATATTATTACACAAATTCCTGGTATAAGTTTAGCCAATACAATTAATATATTTAACATAATGATATATCTGCGTAAAGCTGTACTTGAATGGACTTGAATTATCGTTATTATCAAGCCGGAAGTCCTCTGCTGTTGAACATACACCTTCCCAATTGAACGCCATAATTACGAACGGCTATGATCCATTAGAATAAAAAAATCGGCTCCCTGCAACTCTCGCAAAGTCACTGGTTAAATTAATTATATTTATATGTACTTTGCGTATGCGACATTTTGCAAATGCGCGCCTGGGTAGCGAGCACCCTCAAATAGAGAATCTGTCGCCAAGCACCCAACAGCGTGTTTTGGCAGCTGTCCTTGAGAGCCAGAAATTTTCGGATAAGCCTGTTAACACCTCCGACCACATCGTCATTTACATCAGGTGAGATTGTGGTTAAAGGCTTACCTATCAGCGATGAATAAAAAAGTTCTCTTTCATATATCCGAAAGGCTGGCTTTTAACTACAAGCCTTAAAGTAAGTGATTGTGTGGGCGAAGATGGTAAACTGAATCGACTAGAATGGGAGCTGGCTTTCAAAAGCAGTTGTGTAAACCACTATATTATAGGTGTTTGAGGACAAATTTTCTATATGCATAGTGACTAGCTACGCACCGCTACGTGTTAGAGTACATATTTTCTGTACCTATACTACCGAGGTGCATGATAGCTAGCTAGGCAGGCCTAAGCTAAATGCTCTACAAAAATGCATAAACTCTAGGTTATACATGACAACAACTGAGACGGATAGCTTATCGTGCCCTACGATGGACGAAACCCCTCAATAGTAAATACCCTAAAATAAAATGTATTTAAAATGGTTTGCTGTATGCTTCTGTGCCACTCCATTACATAAAAACAAAAAAAAAATAGATTCAGGCGTTACTTTGCGAACATCCACATTTAATAATAACAAATATTTTAAAAGTATTAACAGAAAACATCAAATTAATGATTCAATAAAACACTCAAAAAATCCTTATAAAAATTATATATATATCTAGTGACAATTCCGCCTAATTTCCTGTTAAGCCGACGTGACGTCACAAACGCCACGCAGCCAAACCGGAATAGTATTACGCGTCGAATACTCTTACGATAAGGCTGCGTGTTATTTAAAAAAAAAGCCTTTGGACATCTTCATTGTTGCTATGAGCACAGAGTTATAGGTAAAGCTCGACCAGATCATAATAGCAAGATTGCGGTCCAAGAATTACATAACAGCAGTAAAATATCACTGATTAAGCTGTGTTAGACTGATACCTACAAAAACCGTTGTTCATAAAAAATAACGTGGTTCGCGCAGTAACGTCAAAGGAATCGCAAGCATGTAACTTTTACCTAATCTATGTGATTCTAAAGCGTGTGTACAACACAGCTACGTCTTGCGGGCGATGATTGCTTTCCCATTGTATACCGTCGGTACTGTTGATGGCTTATTGGTTGGTTTATTGACGACTTGCTGGGCTTTGTGTTAGATAATCATTTATAGGGGTATATACTACTGATTAAGCTATTTGAATTACCTATAAGTTTCTAGATTTAGAATGAGTTTATAGAAGTGCAGGTAGACTCGTAAGATGTTTTTAATGCTGACTTTGATCTCGGCTCATCTGTTGGTAAGAAATTATGTGACAAAGATTAATATACAAAGAGACTAAAATGTGAGATGCGAGATAGCTCTTAAAGACAGCTGTCAAAAGCCATCGTTACAGATTCTTTACGACTATTTTTTTACATAAGAGTCATGGAAAACATTTGCTTTAGCAAAACAATTTATTGTCTTCCACATTGCAGTTAACCTTAAGACCGTGGCAGAGTTTGACTATGTCACTGAATTTACAAGTAGTGAGGCTGTAAATTATTAAAATATTCGTAAAACCGAGGTATTGATTGGATGGGCATCTATGCCTTCAGAGTTTGCAAAGACAAAATTCAGTACTGATTTTGAAAATAAATTGTCACTGTAATTAGGGGGAACCTGGAAATATTTAGTCAAACTGAGGTTAGTCAGTTTTTTCAAACACTATACAAACATATACAGAGGGCGTAGTTAAGGTTTTAAAAGTCATTAGTAAATAAACAGCATGATGCGATTATTATTTGTTAGGCAATCCACCATACCAACATATGTATTCGTATAACTCGTGCTTAAAACCCCATTTGAGCCTCGGCTTAAATATCAGGCCCCACCATTGGTACAAGTGGTTAAACGGCTCGGCTTACCTGACTTGTTTTATGCTCTTCACAATCTGCTATTATTAGGTATAAACATTTGCAACAACATGTTCTATAAATTGTCATATTATGTATCTTTTGTTAGTTCAAATGCAAAGAAGAGTTTAAAATTGCATAAAGATTGAGTTAACAGGCCATTTGCTATTCACATCAAAATTCCCCGGCATTAAAAATTCAACAACACTGGAAACATCACAACAATAAGTACCAACATTATAATAAAATCTTATGCGCTATTATGGTGGGACTATAGGTTACTAACATTTTTAATTTTATGAAATACTAACTTTTGCCTGTGACTATACCAACTTACATTTTCATATTGTGGACGCGAATTATTTTATAAAATACCCTCTCCGTGATTGTAGCAAATTGTGTGGAAAGAAACCCTATACTTTAGAGTAGAATAGAATATAATTTATTTACTGAAATACGGTTACATGTGCTGATTTTAAGATTGAACTGGCCGGTCAGTTCTCCATACAAACGTCGTAAGGTGATGATGATGTGAGAAATAGAGGATGATATCGATTGATCTCTTTATTATCTATAGGCTTGCATCGTAAAAGTTTTTAATAAGTTAATTAACTTGTGAGGTATAAGCTTCGAAACATTTTCAAGACACATAACTTTCAACCTAACATTAATGTTAATGACGAGTTCAATCGATATTATACTTAATTTTGGACCTAAAATCTCAACTAAGGGAATGATCACCCTACGGCGTTTGTATGGAGA
The DNA here is from genome assembly GCA_963890685.1 of Plagodis pulveraria. Taxonomy (NCBI): domain Eukaryota; kingdom Metazoa; phylum Arthropoda; class Insecta; order Lepidoptera; family Geometridae; genus Plagodis; species Plagodis pulveraria. Next base: position 9,711,168 of record OY982955.1, on the reverse strand, counting down.
ACTGATCGGCCAGCTCAACCTTAATATTGCACACAGAATTATACATTTCTCTTATTTTAACTTTACAGGTTTGCAAATTTAGCTACAAAGTAGTGCTGTAAGAACTGAAAATGGGTTAAATCCAAATTATTGTCCGTTTACATAGCTCAAATGCTAGCCTGTATCGCGTCTGTTTCATTAGATATAGATAGCGAATGTTACACATGAACTCTTGTCCACTTAATATAGTCAGTTTATTTGGTATGAAGAAGCAGTGTTACCACATTCATTGGTACGCATTGCGTATGTTCTATAGTTGTTTGTTAAACAAGTTGTTTTTTGGTGTGAGCCCGAACTAGCGAAGTAGTCTGGAATTGAATCACGAGCGTAGTGAGAGCAACCGTAGACGTACAAGTTTTCACGTCTACCATTGCGAAAGCATTTTTCCCTGCCATTTCACTGTACGTTTATTTAATTTTTATTGATATTTAAGTTGCGCTAGGTAATTTTATTGCATGAAGTAATAGTTAGTGAATTCAGAGTATAAAGTAAGTTAGTGAATTCCAAGTCACTGTGTTGACTGCAAGTGCCGCGGCTGGCTTCAGTAGGCCGCAGCGGTTTGTATGAATTTCTATGACACGACTTCCGAACGGCGTGGAAGCTGCAAATGCAGTTGCGTTCTCAAAGCACAGGCGCGCGACACTTGCAGTGCCGCGGCGTAGCAGCTACCACTCTCAAGTAGAACATCTATCCCCAAGCACCTTATAGTGTGTTCCGCAACATTCCTTAATAGCCAGTAAAATTACAGGCACATCAAACTTAACAGCCGTATGTCTCAGGGTGATGGGTACAGTGCAATGCGTCACTTGTGACGAAACGTATCTTTTATAGGCAGAGGTTACCGCTTAACATCAGGTGGGCCTCACGCATGTTCCGTCATAATCACATAAAAAAACTTCATTACCTTAAATTACTTTCATTTTATATAATTTATCTCTAGTAGAATATTATACTATACGTAAAAGTAATTTATTTATAAAATACTACGAACTATATACAACACTACAGCTACTACAATAAAACCATTAAGACAATCTATAAGTCATTGCAGACTCACAGGCAGTCTAAATGCTCTAGCCCACTACCAGTTGCCTGGAAAATATCATTAAAAAATAATTGTTATAATATGTGTTTTAATGGTATTTTTCATTTATTAGATGTGGCTGAGTTGTATGGCACAACTGGTGCATTCACAAAATATACACGTTTCTGCTGGGGATAGAATAAACATGTTATATATCTCGGCACAGGCAAGACGAGGCAGGTGTTATAGGTGATGAGTTGCAAGGATCTCCATCCTCTCCAGGACATCAATCAGATAACTAGGTTTTGTCAGACAAAAGGAAGTTTTGTTAATATTCAGGGTTATTGGAAAAATGCTAACAACCTCTTTGAATTGACTTCCTAGTCCTAACAAAACATTTTGAGAGGTCAATTATTTGTGTCTGTTTATGTGTATTTGACGGAATAAGCACAAGGACCACTTGATGTTAAAAGTATCTTGTGCCTGTAATTTATTATTTCATATTTTTTATTGCTTTGCTCGATGTAAATATTTAAAATTCTACTAAAAGGGAGCGCGGCGGGCGCTCTTGGCTCGGAGTAGGCATAGTCTTTTACTAAATGATATTTAGGACTAGCTGAAGTCAATCATAAGAGTTTGTTAGTATGTTTTCCATATAGTCGGAGCACTAGCGCATGCTTATCGAATAACAACATTTTAATCATTTTTAATTTTTATGTCTTCTCTGACAAACAAGCATTATTTTTTTTCGTTTACAGGAAGACCAACAGTTTCTTCGGTGATGGTACTCAATTAGTTTTAACGGTATCACGCGGTAGGACGACGCTCAGGATCAATTAGTGTGGAGCGAAGGATAACGATTAAAGGCGCCGCAACACGGGGAGTATCGTTAAGACTGTCTCGACGTATTATGGTTCTCGCGATAAAAATAAGAATTGTGAACCCCGGAGATGTTGATGAAAGAATCGTTAAATTTAATGATGTGTGTTTTATACACTGAGATTAAATTTGATCATATATAAATTATGAATAAGACATATCAAGTAAAAAAAACAGTGCTTAAAAAATAGAGAACCAAGACTATTTTATGCTATCGTGATGGAGCAATCACTAGAGCCAACTGATGTTAAGTGGTAACCTCTAACAATAACAGATGCAGTTTGTTACAAGTAGCGAACTGCACTGCTCCCATCACCCTGAAACATAAAGATGCATAAGGAGTAAGTGTTCCTGTAAGTTCACCGGCACCCATACCTTTCAAACTGGAACACAATAATGCGAACGTTACTGCTTGGTGGTAGGTAGTTTCGTTTTATATTAAAGATCCAATGGTGATAGTGTAATTAAAAGAATGTTCGACATACTAGCTACTATCGTTAGTTAAAAAATCAGTCGTCGAGCACCTGACCGTGTGTTCCGGCAGCTGAACTTAAGAGCCAGTAATTGTAAGTTAGCTTAAACCGCATCATCACTTACCATCGGTAGAGGATGTGATCAAAGTCTAGCTTATTGTGTATTACATACGTTTGATAAAAGAATAGGCTTGTTTCAGAATGTTCGAGTAAGTTCCGGTTATACAACCCAGAACATAAAACAACTGAATGATAAAAATGACAGCTAACATGCAGCGCGTTTCAAGCTTTAATCGATGGATAGGCTAAATCGATGACTGTGAAACGTAAAGATAGTGTTTTATTTATTAAAAATGTTCTGGGTAGTATAACCGGAACTTACTCGAACATTCTGAAACAGACCCTAATTGTAAGAAACAGACTCGCTGAATAGTCTATATAAAAAAATTCAGTATGATCATATTTAAATTCGTTTATAAACGTTATTAAATAAAAAACATATTAAGTAATAGATGCTTCGATACGTTTCTCGATATGAATAATAAATTACGTAACGGTGTAAAGTAAATGTATTATTGACGACATCACCGTGTAATAGCGACATTAACTCTGCACCATCTCGAGAAAATTTCCCACTAGCACTCTCGAATGATATACATTAGTACCTGTGACGGTAAGCGTAACGACTTAGTAATGACTAAAAGATTTTATCGAGGTTCTATACGCCATTTTGAAACTTCTGCTCTGGAACACGTGGCGTTTAAAAACAAAATCAAAATGATAATCCGTAGTGAAAACTGTTGAAAGTGAATTGTTGTTGATCTCGTAAGAGGCGATTGACGGAAACAATAAGCCAAATGAACATTATGCCACCTATCACTTCAGAATGAGTTGGATGTTTACGTGATTGGTAGAAAGTATGCTATTAACAAAAGCTTTCCCAGGAACAGAGCCTACCTAATGCAAATCTTCCTTGGAAAGATTGCATGAGATCAAAACCCAAATGGCGAAATGTGGGTGTTTACATACCACTGCGTAGCCCTTCGGGGAATACAGGCGTTATTTCATGTATGTATGTTATTAAAGTTGAAACTAAAAAGGTAAATAAACCCTTAAGTCCATAATTTCCTAACAACTAACTAAGCAAATAAAGCAATACAGTATAATTCAGCTGAGAATAGTTTTGAATATATAAGCAAACAAACCGTCTGAAATGTAAATGCAGATAAGCACTTCTTAATGCAAAGCATATCAAATTGCACAACTTTCATTATATCTCACAAATTTAACGAAGAGCCAAATGCTTTTCTGTGAAAGGTTTGAATATTTTTTCCAAAGTGAAACATAACTAGGAATATTAAAAGGTTGCTAAGGTGTGAAATATAACAATAATGACTGGGTAGTTGATATAAAGTTTAAGTTTTAAAATTATATTAGTAGTCTACCTAATTACGAATAAATCGTAGCAAACCCATAGGTGTAAGTGACATTTGATTATCCATCCCTCAGCTGCGGCATGCTCTAGCATGAGTCTATGTATTATGTAATTTAATTTAATGGTTTTCTTTATCCTAACTACAGTTCAAATTTGTTTTATACATTTTTTACATATTAATTTACACCAAGACGCATAATATTTTCTATGACTAGAGACGTAGTATATTGCCTCAGGGAGGTAAATAAATTTAAACTAGAATGAAAGGTAGTTATCTATTTTTAATGTTATTTTGACGGAACAAGCTCGAGGCCTACCTGATGTGAAGCAAACTAACATCTGCCTCTAACAAATGCATTTCATCACAAGTCACGAATTGCACTGCGCCCGTCACCTTGAGACATAGTTGTTAAGTCTCATGTGCCTGTAATTTCACTGGCTCTCAAGGACTGCTGCCGGAACACACTGTTAGGTGCTTGGCGACAGATTTTCTACTTGAGGGATACATAATTTTTAAATCTCATGAGCCTGTAATAACACTGTCATCAAACTGTCTCTCAAGGACTGCTGCCAAAACACACCGTTTGGTGCTTGGTGACAGGTTTTCCACTTGAGGGCGTTAGTTAGCCAGGCGGGCAATCGCAAAATTCCCTTCCACCATGCGGTGAAGATCAAGCCGGCGGTGGGGATCGAACCAGGGGCCTGCGGCACGGCAGTCCATAGCTATTACCGCTCGGCTATCATTGCTTCAATGATTATGAAATTATCTTAAAACCACGTTTTTAAAAGAATAAAACAAAGAGATAGTGTTCGAAATTTGAGTTGCAACATTTCACCTGGTTTGACTGACAGCAGAAAGTTACTTAAGAATAGATTGTCATCTAGATGTGAGCTAACCTGAACATTTCGACGGGATTGCTAACCGGGGTGAGCTCTTGTGAGTCGCAAGACTGCACCCGGTTCGACTACCATACAAGCAAACGAGAAAATGTCATAAGTACAATTATAACAAACAAAACCGGCCATGTACGAGTCGGATCGTGCACCGAGGGTTCCGTAAAAACCTGTAGATATTTTTATTGCTAAATGACATCCATTACATTATAAAATTATTAAAAATATATAATATAGTATTATGTAACTAACTAGATATACACTTTTTGCAAATTTTCTTTTATCTGTGCAATAAGACGTTGCTTCATACCAAATTCAAGATATTCAGTTCACGGGAAGTACCCTGCGTAGTTTTCGTCATAAACGGCTGTATCTTTTGATGGAGTTGTTTTAGAAATTTGTGTTTTTCACAGCTCCAAGGGATAGTAGACCTGAATATTTTATATGAATTTTAGCTTGATACCCTCCACGCATTCCTGAGAATAAGGGTCTTTTTACAGACAGACAGACGGACAACAAAGTGATCATATAAGGGTTCCGTTTTTTTCTTTTGAGGTACGGAACCGAGAAAATCGAGGCCCTGTATACTTATTTATAGTTCTTTTTTATCTATTCCTGTAAGAAAAAGTGTGCAAAATATAAATCATTAGATGGGTTGCTCGTGCCAGGCCAGAACTAAAATGATCTTAACGAATGGTGGGTATCGACCAAATAAGAAAACTCAAAATCATACATATGCCGCCAGCATACATCTGACAATTTCCTCGCAGTATTATGATCCAGTAAGCATTATAATCATATTTGGTAAAGCTCTCGATGATTCGAGCATATTTTTTTCTTGTCATAACCGACATACATATAAAGTTACCTTAAGCTCTTAGCCTGGTTTTCCTGCAAGATATTGGACTTGAAGACAAAACCGGTGAAGCAAACGCGATCAGTGTTTGTCAGTTAAATAAGTTTTAACGATAAAGAAGTTTCAAATACACTACATTTCAAGTACAGTATATGGACCTTTAGATATGCCATAGTTAAAAATGGTAAATAATGTTACTATCAGAAGATAAATGTTAAATTATTTTTAATTAGTCATTTATTTATAGAGTGTTTTGGATTTTAACACCCTACAAGAAAAAACATATACCTTATTTATATATATATGATGTATATTCATAATGTATGACCAAATTTTCTAAAAATGTGTTCACCCTCGTTGATATTAATATGTCCCTTAGTACCTATGATTCCAACAGTTTTTCAATAAAATGTTCATCCGCCGTCAAAATTACATAGTCTGTTTTTGCAGTGACGTATTTTTTGCGTGTTGACAGTCAAGGTCAACAAGATGAAGTCTGCTATTGGAGGACTTTTTTTAGTTGTCTGTCTGCCAAGTGGCTGAATTACAATTTAAGTAAGATTACTACAAAAATAAAGGAGTTCCAACATTTTTGTATGGAAGCTGGCATATCCACACGCAACCGTTTTGTTTATATTTCAAACTTTCCACGCACGTTACGTGCGTAGGAGACACGTTAACAAATAAACAAGATTAAATTATAACCTACCCTAAAGCGTCACGTACCAAACATTTTGGGAGGCAAAGATATTATAGAGCAATAGCACGAGAAGAATTAAAATCATTAAAAATGCAGTAATTACGTTTGAACGTGCATTTCATTGTTTTCAAATAAAAGTTCCTAGGATGATTATTTTCCTTTCATATTGACTATTCTAATGTGCTTGTGACGAAACAAGGCCCTCCTTGTGTAATCATCAGCCTATAACAGATGCTTTCCGTCACAGATCACCTGTCAGAAACATCGTCAAAATTTATGTCACCCTATATATAGGGCCCTATAAGGCAAACAATTGTTTTAAGTCTCTTGTGCCTGTTAATTCACCGGCACCACTCCCATCTCTACCCGTGGGTGTCGTAATAGGCGACTAAGAGTAATACACCAGAAGGTGGGCAGCAGTGTCTGAGGAACTGATATCTCACACTGCGATCCCCAAGACGCCTGCCAAGCGTACGGATTATGTCAAATACCCATTAATGGGGGAGGCTGTGTTCAGCAGTGGACAATCCGGCTGATGCAGTATACAGTATACCTTTAAAACCGGAACACAGTAGTACGAACATTACGGCGGTAGAATGAGCAGCGGTAGAAATAGGTATAGTGGCTGTGGTTCACAAAGAGTTCTACTGTTTAAAACTAAAATTTGAAGGCTTAAAATGTTATACTGCCTTTTCAGATATAGGAAAGTCATTAAAACTGAGAAACCCAGTGCTAAATGAAACGCAACTTGTGAATAAACGCTGATAAACTAAGCGTTATCTAGGAGAAGTACGAGCGTGAAGGCGAATACGAAACTTGGTGCAATAATTATAAGATTTCATTTCTTTATATATGAGTGAAAAAAGATAATTCCAAGATAATTGATTACTTCTTTTTCTTCTTCCTGCCTTTATCTGACTCTTGGGTCCTTATTATATTATTATATAGAGGATAATAGTTACTATGCATCTCTACAAAACAAAATCTGTCAATTTTTGTGTTGCTAACACGACAAAGTTTCTGTTAAATTGAAAACTCTAAATACGTGTTAAAGCAACTTTTAACGTTAATCAATTTTCCGATGATACATGTATATGGTAAATATACATGTATGCCGTGCGAATTCAATGCAAAGGCACGCCACCAAACTGATTTAAATGCACCGTTCGGCCTGTTGTCACACACCTTTTTCCATCATCGCGTACCGCCACTCTCCCAAAAATATAAAAGTTAGTACACAGATGGCTCGGTAGATCAACTTGGGGATTTACTTTGTTATATACCTATCTGTAATGGGTCTGTTGTATTAATTGTTTAGGTCATAGTACATATACAACTACTTATCCGACACCACTTAAATCTCGAGAGAGCGTGGCTTAACTGAATTCCACAAGATCGCATTAAATGTTCAGTGTGTATATTAACTCGTTCTAAAAGAAAAATCTTGTTTCAGATAGAACTTCTAGATTGATTTAGTAAAACATATTGTAAAGTCACTTTGAAAACTATAGTGAGTTTTATCCATTAAATCCATTAAATCAACGTTACATTATTAACTTATTAGGAAACGGCTAGGACCCGCGTTATATTTATCGCTTTCCGGTAAATATAACGCGGGTCCTAGCCGGTTCCTAATAAGTTAATAATGTAACGTGTTCAAACGAAAGAAAACCTTTTATGAAACCAAACGAAAACACACAGAGGAGACGAAAAACGAAAACGCTGACTCTTGGATATAAATACTTCAGATCTTGTAAAGGAAAAAAAATATGTCACTGTATTCCAGCTCATTGGTTGAACGAGAAAATCCACTCCATCTTATTTTTTCTTCTTATTGTGATATAACAAGCTCGAGGCCCACCTGATGTTAAGTGGACTAACCTCTGCCTATAACAGATGCATTTCATCACAAGTCACGAATTGCTCTGCACCCGTCACATTGTTAAGTCTCAGTTGTTAAGTGCCTGTAATTTCACTGGCTCTGAAGGACAGCTGCCGAAACACACCGTTAGGTGCTTGGCGACAGGTTTTCTACTTGAGGGTGGTCGCTAGGCGGGCATTCACAAGATGCCCTTCCACCATGCGATGAAGCTCAAGCCCGCGGCGGGATTTGAAACATGATTTCAAACCTGCTGCGCGGCAGTCCATAGCCAATTCCACTGAGCCCTAACTGCTTCAATTGTAAATAAAATTATACGCTACGCCATTTCATAATGGTTATCTTGAGAGACGACAACGCTTTAGAGTTTGGAATTTATGTTATTATCTGTATTTTATTTTTCTTATTGTGGTGGAACAAGCACGAGGCCCACCTGATGTTAAGCGTAAGGGATGATTTATATTAGACCGGGCCGTGTCCGGGCCGGGGCGAGGACGGGGCGGGCCGGAGCGTACGTTATTAGGCGGGCCCGGACAGGACACGGATCAGGCACTGTCTAATATAAACTTCTTCATACAAAATGCCCCGTCCGGGCCACGTACACGGCACGCCACGGGCACGGCCCGGTCTAATATAAATCTACCCTTATCCTCTGCCTATAACAGATGCGTTTCATCACAAGTGACGAACTGCACTGCGCCCATCACCTTGAGACATACTTGTTAAGTCTCATTTTTGCCTGTAATTTCACTGGTTCTCAAGGACTGCTGCCGGAACACACCGTTAGGTGCTTGACGACAGATTTACTACTTGAGGGTGGTCGCTAGCCAGGCGGGCATTCGCAAAATGCCCTTCCACCGTGAGGTATTTGGTATTTCAAATGTTTGTATTTTTATGGGAGTTATTTTGAAGTTCCTATCTTGGCATTGAATTTATAAAAAGTGGGAGAAATGGCACACGTACCTCGAACATGGCAATGTAAAATCAGGCAGTCTCCTGATCGAGTCTCAGTATGCGTATGCGCGTCTACTACATACTTGTGTTGTCGTTGTTGTCATTGATTAATGATTAATCGCTTCTGTTTAATTTCTCTACACTATATTGTCGCGATATTAGAGCGTACCCTATCTGTCTTGTTTATTTAAATCGATGCATTTAGGTGCCATTTGTAAATGGTGCAGCTAGACGGTCTAGAATTTTTTCGAATTTGTTGGATACATTATTGTTCCGAACCATTTGCGCGTCTAGCTTTCGAATCCGGAACGCACCTAGCTGTCACCTATTGTAGTTGTCAAATTTGCTCTGAATTGTCATCGTGGTGAATCGAATAACCTTTGATAATGGACGGAAAAATAGTGTGTGAATGGAATACCAGACATACAGACAAAAACGCAGATCTTAGCATCTCTTGCTGACCATCTTAAATACTTACCGGCACATGTTTCTTTGACTCTTTTGAGAAATTGTTATGCGATGCCCAAGATGGCGTATTTGGTCAGAACTGCTCCCACTTGGAAGTTTCCGGAAGAGGTACTACAATTTGACGAAACTCTTCGACGAACACTCGAGGAAACACTTAATGTTCACTTGAGTGAAACGCAATGGTGTCAGGCCAGCTTACCTGTTCGACACGGTGGGCTGGGTGTGCGTCGGCTACAAGAATCAGGACCTATCGCTTTTCTCGTTTCCTCTTATGGGGTTGCGCAGCTTGTCACTAAAATTCTTTCTATTCAAGGTGAAATGCTGCGGATCCCATTTGTTCCAGGAGCCTTAAGTGCGTGGTCTGTTCTGTGCCCTGATAGCGACCAGCCTGCAAAATTAGAAAAACAGAAGGACTGGGAAGACACTACCTCGAGACAACTCTTTTTAAATCTTCTAGATGAATGTTCGGGTGCTGAGTTGGCCAGACTTAAAGCTGCTGCTAAACCGGAATCTGGTGCTTGGCTCCATGCCTTACCATCTCCACATATGGGCACGTTGTTAGACAATGATTCCTTAAGAGTGGCCACGGCACTTCGTTTGGGCAGTACAGTTTGTGAACCTCACACATGTATATGCGGTACAGAAGTTGATGCAAACGGGCATCACGGGCTAAGTTGCATGCGCAGTGCTGGGCGAATGTCCCGCCACCACGCCATTAATGATGTAATCAGACGAGCCCTGGTCTCAGCGGAAATACCTTGTGTGTTGGAACCTCCAGGGTTATCTCGTTCAGATGGCAAGCGGCCGGACGGGTTAACACTGATCCCATGGCAGAGAGGTCGATGCCTTATTTGGGATGCGACATGTGTCTGCACGTTTGCATCCTGCCACCTTCCTGGCACGCAACAGAGTGCAGGTGCGGGTGCAGAGACTGCTGCAAGAGGCAAACACGTCAAATACTCATGCCTGAAATCAGTATATGACTTTGTGCCGTTTGCCGTCAAGACAGCCGGACCGTGGAGCAGTGATGCCAAAAAACTTGTTCATGCCATAGGGTGTCGTCTGAAGGAAAAGGGTCGTGACCCTCGGTCTGGCTTTTTCTTAAGCCAGCACATATCTCTTGCCATACAAAGAGGCAATGCGGCGAGTATAATGGGTACCTTTGGCCAAAGGCCATTGCGCGGGGGTTTATTTGACTGAGTTACATTAAGTAACTATATTTTATTTTTAGGTATTATAATTATATTTGACTCTGTTTTGACTAATAATAATATATAAACATAATTTTTGTAACTGTATTTGCCAATAAAAATTTAGATAGATTAAGTTCCATCTTATTAGTTTTAGATATATTACTGTAGGCAGGCAGATTGTCTACTGCTTAACACAGCCTATTATGGGAGGGTTTGTCATAATCCCCACGCTTAGCAGTCATCTTGGGGATCGCTGTGTGAGATATCAATTCCTCAGAAAGCGCTGCTGACCACCTTCTGGTGTGTTACTCTTAGTCCCCTCTTACGATACCCAAGGGCATAGATGGGGAGGTTCATTCTAAGCCGGCACACCACGAGCATTTAGATATACTTACATAATTTGCTTCATATCCTCGCATTTGTAGTGAACGTCCCAGAGTATAATTCATGCATAAAATCCTTGTCAGCTTCGATTTCGGCCCGGGCTGTTTACCGTCTGGGCTAAATGACTTGTTTTATACACTCGCTGTACAATTTATTAGTTTACTTTTCTTGCTCGTAAAATTTTCTTTGATGTGCGGTGTAAGTGGACTAAAATTGTTTTTAGTTATTGTGCATACAAGCCTGATTTTTAAGTATACGTGCATATATTTTTTTCTGTAATTTTAAAAGAGGTTCAGACTGTATGAAGTTTGTTTCAGTTATGTTTATTTTGAAACATTGGCACTCAAAATAGAACATTGTTTGAATATCAGCTTCAATGAGATTTATGTAAATAACTTAGTACCTACTTTGATCCTTTAAGTAAAAAACATGATCCATTATTTAAAATACCTTAATGTTTCTCTACTCAGTATTCGATTTTAGCTAAATTAGGTAGATAGTAATTATACAACTGAACGGCTTAAATCACGTATATTTATTTTGTCCCGACGTTTCAAACACTATGCAGTGATCGCGGTCATGGGTCACATCACGATATACGCGATTTAAACCGCTTAAAGTTGTTTAAATACTATGTGTAATAATCGCGATAACCTAAGACAACAGTAAATTAAGTAGAATTTTAAATAGACGGCATAAAAACTAAAGACATTTTATGTAGCGTCCCATTATATATACAAGTGGCATTTAACTTTAAAAACTACCAATTTCTTAGCTCTAAACACAGTTTCTCGGACAATGTTAGCTTAACGAGATCCCTAGATCTATCACAACGTCTAACATAATCTGAGTCACACAAAATAACATAAATTGGGATTACAGTAAAGTCTAGACGAGAAATTACCTTATTTTTCTGCCGATTTGCTAACTAGCTATTTTATTAAGCGTTCGAGGTTATCTATCGCATAAAATAGGAACAAAATCAAGACAGAAAATTACTTTTGCTTAATACACAAAATATATTATATGTTATTACAATTATATTTGAAATTCCCTGTGGCGTGCCGGGTTAGAATTCCCCTCCCCATATCTTCCCGTTGGTGTCGAAAGAGGCGACTAAGGGAAAAATACTGGAAGGTGGGCAGCAGCGCCTTCTTAAGAACTCCCAGCTAACACTGCGATCCCCAAGACGCCTGCCAAGCGTGTGGATTATGGTAAAAACCCCCACATAGGGGAGACTGTTATTCAGCAGTGGACGATCCGGCTGATACAGTACAGTATATTTGAAATACAAAAATTGCATTGCGTTCTTGCTGTCGCCAGTGTTGTTAAAGAGGACTTATTTCTACTAACAGATGCATTTCGTCACAAGGCGGAATGGCTTTACCCTGAGACCTACGGTTGTTAAGTCTCATGTGCCTGTAATTTAACTGACTCTCAAAGACTGCTGCCAGAACACACTGTTAGGAGCCTGGCGACAGAATTTCTACTTGAGAGACGAGCATTCGCAAAATGCTCTTCCACCATGCGGTAAAGCAAGCCGGAGGTGGGGATCGAACCATGGATCTGCGGCCTGCCAGCCCATAGCTATTACCGCTCGGCCATCATTGCTTCATAATTTCATACCGAACTGGGTAGCACTTGACCACTATCTCACCTGATGTTAAGTGATGATGCGATCGATTCTGGAGCGCGCTTACGCAATAGATACATATTCACTCGCTATTATTAGGTCCAAATTACTATCTCTTTGTCTTACAGTACGATAGTCAAATAAATAAAGGTTTTGAAATATTTAAATTTACGGTAATCGCTTCGTCTGAAATGTCAAAAAGTTGAAGTAAATAATACTTTTCACATGGACGCCGTTCTTCATTTTTGAAATCGTATATTCTAGAGATGATTTACATTAAATTTATATATATTGACATGTATTGACATGATTTTCAAGGAAAATTATCAATGTCGTTAAGATACTAATTATATCCGTATACTAACGAAACTAAATTATATACAAAAAAAAAAAAAAAAAAATTAGAAAACTTGGTGTTACAAACAATTTTTCTTTGAAAACGTCGTCAAGAACGTCATCATTCTAGGTATAACATTTTTAAAGTTTATAAAATTTAATCTCTGAATGTACAATGCTATAAAGGCAGGTCAGATTCGACTTTGGCTCTTATATCTGCATCATTATGACAGCATCATGAATCAATTTGACGATACTTATATCTGGACCCCAGATGGTAAAACTGAACATATTTTTGAGTACGCTTGCTTGTATAGGGTTTGCGTTACCCTTACATCGATATGTGCTCCTTTTCACACATATTCAGTTTAGTTATAATAAACTTCTAGCAGATTATCCATCAAGGAGATTACACTATTTTACTCATTTTCCTTTAAATAGTAAACAAAGTTTCTTACTTTCGGATCGGAGTTAAAAACTATTTACCATAGGTATTGATCGCGCCAAAACGCGAAGTATGACCCCGCGGGGGAACGCCGCGCCGCCGCTCCTCCTCCGACCGCGCGGAGTGGCGTGGTCGAGCGTTGACCCACAGATTGTTGTCCGTTCCGTGTCACGTTGGATTTTTGTCCGTGAACTACGTGTTATGTGTTGTGTGAACCCGCGCCGGCGCATCTATTAACAGTGAATACAGTGCGTGACTCCGCCCTCAGCACAGTAACCAGTGTTCGACCTCAGCTGAGGACTCGGGAAACCACGCCGCCTTCATCCGCACACAATTAAGGCCGTGACCAGCTCTCAAGCACCCCACAACATTCTTCCCGTAACTAACTAGTCCATAATTCCCTCCCTAACGAGTTATAGTGGCTTCGCGTCACTAGGTATAGTATAGTATAATAAATATAAAAATTGGAATCAAATCAGTTAGTGACACATTGAAAATTATACGAAATAAATGTACTGTAAATAATAATTATATAGTTTATTTCCAAACACATACCCGAAACCTATAGTTATGACTGTTAATACAATGTTTAGATTTTGTTGTCTTATGTCAAATACAAGTTTTGTATACATTAATCAATCCGCAGATCCTATATGAATAATTAACTAGTGTTGTAGGTTTCTGCTTGCTCTTCAAATTCACAATTTTCCACAAGTTATTAAGGTGACCGGGTAGAAGAACAACATTAAATAGGTTATTAAGTACAAAACTTTTTTAACTAAATCATATTTAATATTATTGAAATAGTCGTACTTATGTCAATTGCGCTATGTTAATTATTCCAATATCGGCTTGATTTACTGTAACACTACGGCTCGGGCGTAAAAGCCTGGTATTGTAGCCTCGTAGCTCCATTTGTAATAATGAATTTTCCGAACTCGTATCAACATTTACTATTACGAACATACTACATTATGCATTTAAAACGAACATTGTGTCCATTTAACTTATCGAATATATTTTAAAGAGGAACGTATTTATAGAAGTGATGTAATCGTCTAGAAAATGTTTTTCTTGTTATTGAATAGTCAGTTTAGTTTGAAATCTTCAACGCTGAAAACCAGTATATAGGAACATTTATTTATTTAATTATTAGGAACATATTTTTATTTACTTTAATACCAATTACACAACATCATTGACAAAAAAACATTGAGTATTATTTAAAATTAGACAAAATCAGATCTAAATCAAAAAATATAAGGGAATCTTAAAATTAATGTCAAATAATAATAAAAATATACATGTCAGTTCACGGAAAATAATAATTTAAGTCAAATGAAATTCTAAGAAGGCAGGTAACTGGCTCTAATATTAGAATACTCTTCGACAGCACTGCAGTCTTACGAGCCCTACAACGGTACCAACACACATCTAACCAAACAGTGTCACTATCAAATGGAAGAAATAAGTTCTAATAACCATGTTACTCTCCAATGGATAAAAGGGCACAGCGAATTCACAGGCAACGATGCGGCTGACGAGGAGAGGCTCCAACACCTGTCCCATAGCATCGGAACCAATGATACCATTGCCGTTTAGTCTAATACATTCCTATACGATACGAAACCAAATTAAAACACCAGGACTACTGGGCATGTATCACTGATTGCAGGCAGTCGAAGGAGACTTTCCCGGAACTCAACCCGAGATACTCCAAAAGACTGTAACCTAAAACGTGACAAACTCAGGTCGGTCGTCAGAATTATCACGGTACACTGTTGACTTAATAAACACCTGTTTACTTTTGGTGTTACAGACATACCCCTGTGCCGAAGGTGCATGGAGGCAAGAGAAACGTGTGTGAGCGTGGCGCCTCAACGGGCAGAATTCGTTGGGGCACTTAGAACCATCAAGGAGACCTGCACCGGCGTCAGTGAGTGCTGGCCTTCCACGACGACATCGGGTGGCTGGAATAACGCACGCCACACAGCATTACGCACAACGAGTCACAAGCAGACGGCATGGGTGTGGAAAACAGCCCAAGTATCAAGTATCAAGCCAGTAAGTCTGGTTGTCTGGAAGAAATCGCTATAAGCGATAAGGCCGCTATTTTGCACTAGAGTATTTCTGTATAAGTTTTTTATTGTAATGTTAATTTTAAGTTCTTGTGCAAATAAAGTGTTTTCTATCTATCTAAGTCAAATGGATAAAATCATAACTGGTGGGGCTAAGCCCACCATAGGATCGATATTAGGGAATTTGGGAGTACTTACGGGATGGATGTTTTGGGGTGCTCAAGAGCTGGCCGCGCCTCTTTTGTGTGCGGATGGCGGCGCGCGGCGGCGTGGTTTCCGATTAGTGCTGATGGCTGGCACTGGTGACTGTGCTGATGTGAACGACCAGGGCAGAAGCACTCACTATAATATACACTTTAACACTACTAACTGTTCTCTTGATTGTGCTGATGTTGGTTGCACCGGTGGCGCGGGAAGAAAATGTATGGAACGCGACACGGGCGAATGTGTGTGCGCGTGCGACTCCTGTCGGCGACTGTGTCCGGGCTACTGTCAAGGTCAAGCTAGCTAGCCGATCGGGCGCCGCAGCTATGCGCGTGTGGTCGGGAGAGGGGTGACGCGGCCAGCAGGTACGCGGCAGGATGGTAAACCGCCCGCAGGCTGATACGTCGCGCTTTTGGCGCGAACATCTTCCCGGGGCGTCAACAGTGCTGAAAGAGTGTTACTCGATGGGCAGCCGGGCGACCTTGAGGACGGGGCTTCCCGTCCTGCTTGATACGAAAAGTACCCTGGGCCGTCTTGAGTTCCACCACTCGGGTGACGCCATCCCTTCCTGGGATCGTCTGGGTGATGCGACCCATGCGCCATTGTAGTGGCGGCACATGGTCTTCCACAATCAGGACCAGCTCTCCGACTTGAGGTGGGCTGGATCGGGAGGTCCATTTGGAGCGGGTTTGAAGTGTGTGCAGATAGGATTTGGACCAGGATCGCCAAAAGTGTTGGGATAGGGACTGGACGAGCCTAAACCTTTTTAGAGCTGAAATGGGCCTGCCTTCTACCGAATACTCCGGTAGGGCTGTGAGCGGACGGCCTATGAGGAAATGACCTGCAGTGAGTACCTCAAGATCCGCAGGATCAGAAGAGAGAGGGCTGAGAGGGCGTGAATTGAGCACGGCTTCAATTCGAGCTAAAATGGTTGAGAATTCCTCAAAAGTGAGGCATTGTTCACCGACCACACGATACAATAACTGCTTGGCGGATTTTACCGCTGTTTCATGTAATGCACCGAACCAGGGTGCTTTAGGCGGGTTCAACCACCATGTTATGTGCTGTTTAGAAAGCGTGTGCGCGATGTTATCGTTGCTTGATGCGAGAAAGTTTTGTATTTCCTTAAGCTCATTCCTAGCGCCTACGTAATTCGTACCGCAATCGGATCTAATAAGAGTAGGTACGCCGCGTCTAGAAACGAATCGCTGTAATGCCGCCAGAAATGCTTCTGTGGAGAGCTCAGACACTGGCTCGAGATGGATAGATTTTGCCGCTAGGCAAGTAATAACGCAGAAGTATCCTTTTAAGAGTTTGGCGTTCCGAAGTGTGCTGGATTTTATCAAAAATGGTCCAGCAAAGTCCGTGGCGACTTTGCTGAATACGGGCTGAACGTTCACGCGGTCGGCGGGTAAGTCTGCCATGTAGGGGGCCTTAGGTTTAGCGCGGAATCGGAAACAATGCATACATTTGTATACTCGATGTCGAATTACTCGGCGTGCTGATAATATCCAGAATTGCTGACGTAAGAGTGAGTGCAGGGTATCAGCGCCTGGATGACAATAAATCTTGTGATAATGATCGATGATGAGATCTACTAATGGGCTTGAGCTGGGTAAAATTAATGGGTGCTGAGCGTCGTAACGCAGTGCAGACTGGGTGAGTCGGCCACTCACTTTTAGTAAATCGTTTTCCAAAAATGGTGACAGACGTTGTACGCGGATGGTACACTCTTTGTTGTGGCGTAAGCGATGGATGTCGTCAGCAAAACTGTTGTGCTGAACTGAACGCACCCAGTGCAGTAGTGCTTCTTTGCGTTCGCCGACCGTAATGGGCCCGGTGACACGCGCAGAGCGACTCGACTGCCTACAATTGTGTATGAAGCGTTTTATACAAGCCGTTACGCCTATAAGCTTGTCGAGTGAGCTGAATCGTGTGAGCAGAGTTGTGTCGAGGTCAGGGACCGCTATGTGTGCTACGACCTTTTTTGGTTTAAGACCGGGTAACGCGTGTTGGCCTAATGCGGGCGGAAGGGATGGCCATGTTTGTGGTGGGTCCTTGAGCCAAGGTGGTGACCACCACAGGTCATGTTTCAAGAGGTCTTGAGCTGACATTCCCCTGCTAGCGCAGTCTGCAGGGTTCAGAGCTGAAGGGACATGTCTCCATGTGAGATTGCATTTAGTAGCCTTAATTGAGGAGACTCTGTTGGCTTCAAATACTTGAAGTGAGTGTATCGGTGTATTCAGCCAGGCAAGTACGATGGTACTGTCTGACCAACAGGTGTGCTGATGAATGGAAATGTGAGCTGATAGCTGAGTTGAGACGTGGGACATGAGCTTAGCTAATAAGTAGGCTGATAACTCCAGTTTTGGAATAGTTTGTCGGTTTTTAATAGGAGCGACCTTTGATTTGGACGTGAGCAGGTGGACATGTACCTGCCTATCGGGTGTGGTTTCGTGTAGGTATATAACCGCGGCATAACCTAACTCTGATGCGTCCGCATGTCCATGAAGGGTGTATGTGGATGCTTTGTTTGAGCAGACGTTTCTGGGTAACCTAAAAGCTGAGAGATGGGGTAGGTCGCGATAAATATTTTGACATTCGAGTGCTGTGTCACTAGGTACCTGTTCGTCCCAATCTAGTTTTAAGGTCCATAACCTTTGCATGAGCGTTTTAGCGCGGAAGATGACGGGGATGATGCCATTTGGATCGTATAGTCGGGCTATAGTGCTAAGTATAGATCGCTTTGTTAAACTATCTACAGTAGGTACTGAGACACTATATGTGAACTCATCAGTTTGTGGCATCCACTGCATACCAAGTACTTTGATGGCGTTATCATCTGGGCTAATGTCAAAGTCTTTGGGTATCTCGCACTGTTCATCTGGGAACCTTTCTAAGAGCTGACGGGAGTTGGAGGTCCACTTACGTAGTTGGAAGCCACCCAGGGCGAGTAAACTAATTAACTCGGTTTGCAAAGTCATGGCTTCATCGACAGTGTCATGACCTGTGAGCACGTCATCAACAAATATTGACCGGGAGAGTACTTGAGCGGCCTTGGGATAGCGTTGACCTTCATCGGCGATCAACTGCTGAATAGTGCGGTTTGCTAAGAATGGGCTGGAGCGCAAGCCGTAAGTTACGGTGGACAAAGAATAAGTTAATAAGGGCTGATCTGGTGATGAGCGCCAGAGAATGAGCTGAAACCGTCTGTGGTCGGGATGAACCATGATGTTTCTAAACATTTGTTGAATGTCTGTGCTAAAGACAACCTTGTGGGTTCGGAAGTTTAAAATGATATCTGTGATATCTCGTTGTAGGGCTGGCCCCGTGTGTAAAGTGTCGTTAAGGCTTGTGCCATTTGAACTTTTACAACTAGCGTCAAATACTGTGCGTAGTTTATCTGAGTTGGCCTTGAAAATGCCGTGATGCGGTATATAACAGTGGGGCTGATCGCGGAATGTCTTTGGGTGACAGGGAGTCATGTGACCTTTATCTAGGTAATCCTTCATGAATTCAACGTATTTTGAGCGGAGTTCGGGGTTTCTTTGTAATTTCTTTTCGAGGTTGAGAAACCGTCGAAGTGCTATAGCATGGGTAGTTCCCAGCTTGGGAGCGTCTGAGAGGAATGGTAACGTGACCACATACCTACCTGTTGATTCCCTAGTGGTAGTAGACTGGTATATTTGTTCACATTCGTCATGTGCTGAAGTACCGTTGGTAGTATTATCACTAACTTCTTCTACTTCCCAGAATCTTTCTAGAGCTGAATGAACGTCTTGGTTGGACTGTTGTGCCATTTCGTTATTATTTATTTGAGCAGAGTTGACCTGAGGCTGTGTGCCTGAATGTAGGGAGATAAGACCTAATAACGTGAAGTTAAAAATCGTGCCGAAGGCTATTGGCCTGCCGGGGCCTAGGAACACTTTAGAACCATCTAATATGCTACCCAAGATGTCTGACCCTAACAAAAGATCAATCGGTGCAGGTATATTGAACGAAAAATCTGCGAGTGGAACGTAATTTATACTTTCATATAAACTAGGTAATTTAGTGTGCGGTAAAATTCCTGTTACGTTCTTTAGTACATACGCCTTAACACTTATTACGGGCCTGTCCGTATGTACAGGGCGAAAAGTAATGTCGACATATGACGTAGATTTTTCTGAGGGCTGGTCACCTACGCCTTTTATTTTAAGGTTTGTGTGCTGAGTAGGTAAGCGAAGTCGCTTCACTATGTCCTGGTTGATCAGTGTGATCATGGAGCCACAGTCTAGTAACGCCCGAGCTGTGTGAAAATTGCTATTGCAATCTGCTATCTCTAGTGAGACTGTAGGCAGTAGTACAGGCCTGTCGTGGACACTGTCTGGGGGTGCAGAGATGTTAGCAGGCCTACCTGATATGTTAGCGTGGACATTTTGTTGCTGCGCTGAAACAAGTGTGAGCTGATTATTTGTGGGGCGGGCGGGTGCGGCTTTGTGTTTATGCCAGGGTGATATGAGCTGAGAGGTTATGGGCTTACGTTGTGTGTGCTGAATGTGCCGCGCTAGTCATTGCCTAGGCGGTGTGGGCTGTCGTGGCGTAGGGCGACGGAACGGCACCGACCTTCCCGTGTCCGGTGAGGGGCGGCGGCGAGGTGTCTCGCGCAAGTGCTGAGGCAATAGGTGTGCTGAGTTGCGAGTCGGTGACGTGTACCCTAGCCTGTGTAACGTAGTGTGGTGGTTTGCACTGCCACACTCCTTGCATTGCCCGGTTGTACTGCACTCGTTTTCGTAGTGCGGGCCGAGGCACTTAGAGCATCGGTTGCGCGCCTGAATAAAATCCCAGCGGCCTTGAACCGGCTGGTTGTTGTATTGAGTACATACCCTCAGTTTGTGCCCCTTAACATTACACCAGGGGCAATAATGGTTTGGATTTATAACCGGTTGGGGTTGGCGGGCCAGTGCTTGCTGACGATCGCGGGTTGAATCCGTTGAGCGTACGGGTGAGTACGTGTTGTTATATACCACGGGGCGTGCCTGGGCGTGGGTGGGCTGGTATTGACGCCTAGTGTCTTGTCGGGGTGTGTGCTGATAACCGGATCGTCGGTTAGTGTCTGTGCTGGGTGTTGTGTATGAGGCGGATGGTATGGGCACGGTGACCTCATTGCAGCGCGCATGCTCTTCAAGGAACCCAATGAGATCCCTCAACGTCGGCAGGGTGTCAGTCGACCCATGTTGCCGCTCGAAGAGCGACCTCAGTTCGCCTTTAAGCTTACGCGCAGCAATGGACACGAACACATATCCACACTCCCCATTAGTGGGCATGTTGAGGTTTTTTAGGGCCGACTGTGCTGAAATTAGCGGCGTTAGAAATTGCCGCCGTATTTCTGAGCGACTCGAAATAATAATAATAATAATAATAATAAATCATTTACTGTGTGAAAATGGAACATTATGATAACAATATGGTTATGGAGCTCCTGGTTCCCAAACTAGGCTCATTGACCCGTGGGATAGGACCCAGGCCTCATTCGTCGATGTACAAAAGTATTAGATTGGTAATATATTTTGGTTATCATGATTAAAATTACAATTATTTCTTAATCGTTACCATTAAACAAAGCAATTTTTTTTTATGTGCAAGAACAAAAATACAATATTAATTAATGGAATCTTAAATAATAATACATCAGACAATACTTATCAAAATGAATGCATGCAAGTAAATATTATGATAAGTATGTGTGAAAGCGTGAAGAAGAATAAAGGGTGCTGTGAGGGATGAGTATAGAAAATGTGTTTTTGATGTGATACACGTATGTTTAATTCATGTAATATATATGTATATATAGATAATATATTTGTATATACATAGGTTATATATATATATATATATATATATATATATATATATATATATATATATATGTATAGGTAATAATATATGTATATATAGATAATATATAATCGATAAATATATTATAATTTGTTATAATGTGTTAAATTGTGATAATATAATTCGTATTTAATTTTATATTTCCAGAGCCATCAGTTTTTCAGTGTTGTCATAGTTGAGATTCTTCAATTTATTGTATAAAATATGTTTGACTTCGAAAGAATTTAACGTTAGAATTTGTTTGTCCTTGTGTATTTTGTTATACAGGAAAGGTCCTATAATACTGCTAAATTTACGTGAAAATGTTGTGTTTCCGAGAGGTTTTATACACACATTATGAGAAGGTCGTTTTTTTGGTGCTGCTGGGTTGTAATTTATTAACTTATGATAGTGAAGTACTACTTGTTGTATAAATAGTTGCCATTCTTTAAAGAACTTGGCATTCTTTAAAGAGATTGGCTGTGGGGTATCTAAAGGGTTTATTTTTACTACATTTAAGGATACCTCTTTGGGCTCTTTCAAGGGGAAGCAGGTGTGTTTTGTATGCACCACCCCAAGAAGTGATACAATATGTGATGATAGACTGACACAAGGAAAAATAGAGAAGTTGTATAATATCCCAACTTGCACTGTCGCGAATGGATTTGAATACTGCCATAAGTTTACGCACTCGCTGAGTTAGTATGTTGATGTGGGGTACAAAAGAAAGGTTTTTATCAAGAATGACACCTAGATATTTAATCGTACCTACCCTTTCTAGTGCATGGCAGTAGCAAGTGGGACTTGTTGCGTTTGCGCATAAAGGGGTTTTGTGAGCGATAATTTTTATAGCATCACTTATATCAGGAGTACCCTTAATGCTAAAAGTGATGTATTTGGTTTTGTCTACGTTAAGAGTGAGGAGATTATTCCGAAGCCATGACGTGATCTTATTGAAGGCACTCTGAGCCAATTTGAACACTTCTTCCCAATTACAACCATGAACTAGTAAGGCAGTATCATCAGCGTATGTTATTATTGAACAATTTTTTATGCGGATTTCACACAGGTCGTTTATGTAAGCCAGAAAAAGCGTTGGCCCGAGAATACTACCTTGAGGGACGCAAAATTTCAGAGGTAATGGATTGCTGACGTAGTCTCCTATTTTAACACTTTGGGTCCTGCCAGTCATGTAGTCTTTAATAAGGTTATGTTGAGTTCCTCTTACGCCAAGCTTCTCTAGCTTATTAAGTAATAATGGGACAGACACACAATCAAAGGCCTTCGCCAGATCCAGGAATATAGCGAGAGTTTTCTTTTTAGAGTCTAGTTTTTCAGCTATAAAATTTGTGAGTTTAAGGACGGCGTTTGTCGTCGACTTATTTCTGCGGAAACCAAATTGATTATCAGAAAATAAGTTATTTTTTTCAAGAAAAGTTACAAGTCGTTTATTTATGATTTTTTCAAAAACTTTAGATAGAGATGTTAAGATGGAGATCGGACGGTAATTTCCTATTTCAGTTTTATCACCAGTTTTGTAAATAGGTATTATAACTGCATGTTTCAGAGTGTTGGGAAAGCATCCTGAATGAAGAGATAGATTTACTAAATGTGCTATTACTGGTGCAAGTATTTCTCTGTTCTGACGAAGGATCTTTGACGATATGTTGTCCCATCCAGCTGCAGAATCCAGTTTCAACGAGTTAATCACTGCTAATACTTCCGTCGTATCTGTTTCCAGCATAGCTATAGAGCTTGTTGATGATATGATGTCTAAATTAACAGAATGGCTTGTATCTGGAATGATGTTATCAGCCAAGCGATTACCAACACCAGCGAAGAAGTGATTAAAATCGTTCACAGATATTTCCTGAGACTCACTAATCTGCAGTAGTTCAGCCGATAGTTTTGGTGTACTCTTGAAGTGAGTGATTTCATTTATAACTTTCCAAGTCTTTTTTAGGTCATTACTATTACTGGCTTTGAGTAGTTGTTCCTTTTCGTAGTTTATCTTAGACTTTTTGAGAATAGACTTGCAAAAATTTCTGTATCTCTTGTAGGTTAATTTCAATATCGCATTATCAGGTTGCTTTCTGAGTCTTAAGTGCATGCGATCCCTGTTTCTGATGCATCTTATAATGCCTATAGTGATCCAAGGTTTCCTGGCTGTTTGACATTTAGGTGTTAGAACGGTTATTGTATTTGTGCAGATTATTTGTGAGATTATTTTTACAAAAACATCAGTGGCAACATTACTGTCTATAGAAGATAAAATTTCAGTAAAATCTACAGTTTGGATAGAACATGATATTGCAGTATAGTTTATTTTAGAGATTTTCTTAGGGGTTTGTAGTTCTAGTTGTTTAATATCCATTGACAATAATGTCGTGTAATGATCTGTAACGGTGTTTTCAATGACTAAAGTTTGACATTGAAAGTTAGAGCGTAACAAGAGGTGATCCAAACAGTTATTAACTCGAGTGGCGAAACTATGTGCTGGCAGTAGTCCATGCATCGCTGTTATATCAAGATATAGAGATGCGTTACTATCAATAGGGTCAGCTGTTATATTAATGTTAAGATCTCCGGATATTATAACGTTTTTGTATTTTTTGTACATGTTTACGATGTTATCAAGGGAGTAAAGAAAGGCGGCAGCATCAGTATAAGACGGAGACCGATAAATACATATCAAAATTATATTATTGTTTATTTTTGTGACAAGGCAAGAGCCATCTATAGTTGTTGGTTCAGAAACTTCACAT
This sequence comes from Plagodis pulveraria, assembly GCA_963890685.1. Classification (NCBI taxonomy): domain Eukaryota; kingdom Metazoa; phylum Arthropoda; class Insecta; order Lepidoptera; family Geometridae; genus Plagodis; species Plagodis pulveraria. The sequence continues at coordinate 9,686,673 of OY982955.1, read as the reverse complement.
GAAAGTCCATTTCTGCAATAAACAATAATTCCATCGTTTTGATTGTTAACTTTGTTGGTTTTGTAAGACGTATAGCCTTTCATCTGTGGGAAGTTTGGGTTCGAGGCAATCCAGCATTCCGTAAGAGCTATAATGTCTGGATAGATATCTATCCGAGTCAATAAGACAGTAAAATCTGAAAAGTTGCAGCCAACACTTCTTATATTTTGCGTCAAAATTTTTAACTTTTTCCCTGGACTTTTTATTATTAATTTACATTGTTCTGGCACACAGATTTCAGATTGTGAGCAACTAATTTTATCAACATAATCAGTAAGTAATGACATGCTATCCATATTTTATATTTACAATATTTATGAGGTAAAATGAAAGTGATGGATAAGTTAAGACGTTGAATAATACTGTAGACGCATTTATTATTACCGAAGTAAGTATTTTGACCAAACTTGATTTAGCATCAAATATCGTACCATGAAACGTATCAAAGTAGGTGTGATAGTAATATGGTTGGCTGGTATTTGATAAAAATCCGAGGTCTCTGACCACCCCTCCTTGAGGTAACCTTGACGTCATATGTGTATGTATGTTAGGTAAAAGTAAATGTATTATTAAATGTAGCGAGAAGTGTGTCTTTATCTTAGGTTTACGCAATCTGTACTGGGGAAAAATTAGCTTGTAATCATAGTTATCAATGGAATGTTGTTTTTGTATTGTTATTATAAGTGTAATAAGTAGAATATATGACATAAAAATGCACGATACTAACACAATATTATAAATAGTACTAAATAAATTAAGATAAAAAGTAATCATTATAATTGCATACTTCGTAAGGAAAATATTAGTTATTATAATTAATTTTATTTCATGCATTATTATTCTTAACATTATATATTTAGTTATTTTCCAATGTATGTAGGAAGTAATTAGAAACAGTGTTAATGTATATTTGTTAAAGGTATCGATACTAAACATTTCATTTAGCAGATGATTATTAAAATATTTTTTCTTAGACCTTAATTCCTCCGTTATGTCACAAAGTATCAACATTGTATGCAGATTATATATTATATGTGATTTTTGTGTATTTAAGAAATAAAATAAATTCGTACCACAAGCAGTTCTAACTAAGAATGTTCTAGGATGATTAATATTATTGTGACATAAGCCAGCGAACACAATCCACGCCACATATATCGTGTTAAGTAAAACCTTATTCGTTATTTTACATGTGGGATAGACGAAACTCTTATTCAAGTAGGTGATACGTGCGAGAATAATACATGTACTATTATCTATATGTATTATTTTTGCATTTTGAAGTACGTAAATAAGTGCTGATTCGGCCCGCGACATACATATATGTATATTGTAAACAACCTCATTCAAGCTGGTATTATTGCTATGTTCGCTGTAACTATGCGTTTTGCACAGGATTAAAAACAGGTTTGTTATAATAATTAGGTCAGTTATGCGCTGTGCGTTACGGAAATCTGACGCCGTCGTCTTGTTCCTTATATTATTATACAGAATAGTACCGGTTGAATTAGTAGTGCAGTTGATGTTGAAGTTGAAAAATAGTTGTGCAATTAGTGTGTTATATTGTGAAGTGTAATTCGGAGTAGTAAAGTGTGTTATTATGATGTTTTCTACAGAGTGCATACAGTAAGTAGTACATAAAATCTTATTAAATAGTCATTGTGCTTGCGTAAGTCTGAGTGATTGCAGGTGGTCTTCGTTCTTTATGACAATAAAAGGCGCACCGTCTCGCTTTCGTACGAACACCTTTCCATTTGTGACCCAACAGTGGGCATATTCTTCGGTTTTTGCGAACTCGCGAGCTAGGAAATGTAGTCGTTTTGCTTTTGACGTAAGGCGTTCAGAGATGTACACTGGAGTTGCTAGCCCTTCGAAGCCAAGATGCTTCGAGTTAAGTTGATCAGATTTACGTTTCTTAAAACTTTTAACTGCATTTAGTACACGGCTTTTAGTCCAGGTGTTGGAGAACTCTATGACTATAGTTGACGTTGTGGAATTTGGTTTCGCCGGTAGACGATACATATCCGTAATTTCACTGTTTTCTATTGCTAAATCTAAAGATTTGCTAAGCGAATGCAGTGTACCCAATAGGCTATCTTTAGTTTCATTAGGTTTTTTTGGCACACTTCTTATTTCTATTGATGATTTTAATGAGTAGCGTTCTATATTTTCCAGTTTTTCTTTAAGTACAGATACCTCACTCCGGACTGATTTGCACTCAGAGTCTAGCCCTTTCATTTGCTCCTCAAATACTTTAATTTGGTCTCCCAGAAAGCTAAGACTATTTTCTATATTTGTGTTTGAAATTTGAACTTGTTCCATTCTAGATTTAATCACCTTTGAGTCACTCTCACCTTGTTTTTTAAGATCTTTTAAATGCTTTTCTACACTATCCATCCTTTGATTCTGTTTATTGATCATGTCAGACATCATATTTTTTATTTCGTCTTTGAGCGCTGCGCATTCGCAGTGTTCCTCATCTGGGGCTCGACGTCTTTTTTGCCGGGAAGTAAGGTTTTGTAGGGGCCCTTTGCCAAGCTGTCCTTGGGTAACACGTAGTTTTTTATGTTCGCTGTCGGACTCTGAAGCTGACTGAGTAGGTGTATTCGGCTTAGTGGGTGGAGATCGTGCGATTTTTCCAATCATTTTGCCGTCGGGGTGCACTGTAGGCCTAAATTTTTTCACAATCGATATTACTCAATGCTGGAAGTTACGAATGTGTGTGTGATCCCACCACTTCCGGGTTGTTTGCAGTAGGCGGAGTGCACTTGCGCGCGAGCAGGTCAGAGGGTTTATTTTCTAGGGTCGTCTCACTTTAACTTGAATATAGGCGGGGTTTAACATTAGCACGAAAGAGAGTGTATAGAATGCTGTCACACTCACCTCTACAGATGAAATTATACAATTCTTATTGTTATATCACTAGAGTTCGAAATAGTTAGATTAAATAAAAATGTAAAAAATTATTGACTTGGAGCTGGTCAAACACGACCGCTGTGGACGACGACTACGACGAAAGAGATAAAAAATGGTGGGCAGATCAAAGATGATGTCTACAAAGCGGTCTATTAGTAGACGTCGGTTTTCATACCTGCGGATCAAAATGTCCAACGCTACTTTGAAATTCTCGTTGGTTATGGGCAGATGAGAAATTAAAGAGCGCGACTCCCCAGACAGACATGACAGTAGGTAATGGAGCTTTATGGCGTCAGATAAATTTGCGACGGTGCCAGTCAAGCTCTCAAAAACCGTAATAAATGAAGGTCAATCTTCTAATTGCGACGAGAATTTTGGGAGTTCTATTTTGGGCAGGACCGAGTTTGATATCATAGGTGGCTGTTTTTGTGCTGATGGCTCAGTGTCATTTTGGTCTGATGGTAAGACATTGATGTCTATTTCGGCTACAAGTATAGTGTCGTAGACGTCTACTATCTTCTCGTAGCTTTCCAGATATGATTTTTCTTGGACCTCCGTCAAGTCATCGGAGTCCAATATTTCGTAGTATACCGTGTCTAATTTTTCTTTTACCACTCTTACCTCAGCAAATCTGGCGTTAAAATCCGACCTTTTGTATTTCGGTTTACCGGACAACAAAGATGTACCTATCTCAGAAAGCGTAAGGATTGTCTTTTGAGCCTCCCGGAAGCGGGCGGCTTGGCTTTTGGTAGGCATTGCGGAGGCTTTTGTTCACTGTCAAGCAGTAACCGTATCGTAAGCGAGCGATTAATAAGAGCAGAAAGGAAGAGAAAAAAAATACAAATCAAATCCTATATCTATAAATCTAACGTTGTAGGAATGTCAACCTTCTTTTACGGAAGTCGGTTAAATAATGCCTGATTAGGTATTAGTTAATACTATAAACTTTACCTGAGAGCTGAGTTCAAAACCGTTATACCTATTAACTTAATAACGGAACGCTTAAGTTGTTCACGGAACCCTTATTAAACTCGTGCGGAACGCTAGTTTATAACTTAAATCTATGCTACCTAACTATTAAAGGTAATGAGCTGATAAGAAACACCAAAACATTGTCGCATACAAGATAACAAAGAATACAAGTTAATATATATCCAATTTAACACGTAGTGTATTAAATTTAGTAAATAAATCGCAATATAAACATAAGTACAATGATACAAAAACACGAAAATCCAATGCAAACACACTCGGCTTCAAAACTTGCCGGTTAGTAACAAGGAATAATGCAACAGCTCTTATCTATCTATATCGTATTGTGCGTTGTGAACTTCGTCGATTAATAAACTGTAGGTAGGCGATTTATAAGATATAAACATTTACGTAATTATGGATACGAGCTGATTGATATTACGGGAAGTACAATAATGGAGACGCTATTTCTATCTGAGGGTTGAAATTAAAAATTCTTATCTTATATGCAAATTTAAAGTTTAAATTTGTCACAATGTGTGCGGAGTGAAATGATCCTTAGCGTAAGGAGACAAGGTTGATTTACTTTGGCAAAAATGTTACTGCCATGCGGTTTTGCTTGATTTTACCGGGAAATTATTTTGGGTTTTAAAATGAGTGGACTGTAATTATAATGGGATTAGGGCTGATTCGTGACGGCTCGAAGGAAACTTTGGTGGGGCTAAGCCCACCATAGGATCGATATTAGGGAATTTGGGAGTACTTACGGGATGGATGTTTTGGGGTGCTCAAGAGCTGGCCGCGCCTCTTTTGTGTGCGGATGGCGGCGCGCGGCGGCGTGGTTTCCGATTAGTGCTGATGGCTGGCACTGGTGACTGTGCTGATGTGAACGACCAGAGCAGAAGCACTCACTATAATATACACTTTAACACTACTAACTGTTCTCTTGATTGTGCTAATGTTGGTTGCACGGGTGGCGCGGGAAGAAAATGTATGGAATGCGACACGGGCGAATGTGTGTGCGCGTGCGACTCCTGTCGGCGACTGTGTCCGGGCTACTGTCAAGGTCAAGCTAGCTAGCCGACCGGGCGCCGCAGCTATGCGCGTGCGGTCGGGAGAGGGGTGACGCGGCCAGCAGGTACGCGGCAGGATGGTAAACCGCCCGCAGGCTGATACGTCGCGCTTTTGGCGCGAACAATAACATTACATTGAAATATAAAAAAATATTAAATTATTAACATGCGGTAGTGTGTTTTGAATTTTGAAACACATAGGTAAGTTTTGTGGGCTTTTAAACGGCCTATTATCCGAATTGTTTCGACTTGCAACACTTTTACATCGATTTTGTACAAAATAATCAGATGACTATATTCTTACACATAAAATTGATATCTAACGATTCTTTGAACATAATGGCATATAAGTTATTCGACTCAACTCCAGAACAGCTACGGTATATATTACAAATAGCTTGCTTTAATTGCAAAGATAAATAAAATTCATAAATCATCTACTATAAATTATAATACTTACATTCTACGTGACCACGCATATTCTGTGCGCAATGGCTGCGAAAGTAGGAAGTAGAATAATACATGTATACTGGCCAAAACATACCTATAGAGGAAAACGTTTTGACAATACATTATCTTGAATTGCGAATTCAACGCATTGCCACGCATATCAATTGAACTGTGTTATGCGGTAGTGTATCAACACCAAAAAGTTCAATTTTACAAATTTTAAGATTTAGACATTTTTATCTGGTAATAAAAATAACGAAGTATAATTTGTTATATTTGTATTTAAATATCAGATTGATCAGATTGAAAATATCAGACAGATTACAACAAATAAAGTAATCCTCATCACTGAAGATTTTAGGTTTACAAAACCTTAACCGACTATATTTCATTTGTACATTAAGATCAAATGTCGAGCTATATACAGATAAATAAACGGTTATAGGTCCGATACCTAACTCTTTTTGGAATTGTATGTAATAATACATTTATTATATGACACAACAAAACAAAAAAAACATAATAATGTATAAAGGAACACGTTTCTATGGGGATCTATTTCTGTTTATAACTTCATTCATTATCATTTTCATTTCACCGTACTAACACATATTCATAATTTCAACCGGCCACAGATTACGGATCCAAAGATAAGATATATATATATATACTGCCATATGATGACAGTCGTTACAGGATGGTGGTAGGGCATTATGCGAATACCACCCTCAAGTAGAAAATATGTAGCCAGCAACTAATGGTGTGTTCTGGCAACAGTTTTTGAGAGCTAGTAACTCTAGATTAGCCTGACCAACATCTTCGACCACATCATTAGTATGATGTGGTAGAAGATAAGGTGAGATAGTGGTAAAGGCAGCCTATCAGCAATATTAAAAAGGTTAGTATTGTGATGGACTATTTGGATGCTTGTCCGTCAGTTATCCTTATTATAAGGAAGTACATTTGATCACTGATTTCGTTGAGGACACTAGGGTTTTGTCATTTAAATTATCATTATCATGAAAATCCAAAAGACGTCCACTGTTGAACAAAGAATTCCCTGCCTCATAGAACGCAATTTTTTATATATATACTGAGATCCCCAAGCCAAGCGTGGAGATTATGGCAAATACCCCCTAAATAGGAGAGGCTGTGTTCAGCAACGGACAATCCGGCTTATGTAGTACAGTACAGCTGAAGCTCAAGCCGGCCGCGGGGATTGAACCATGGACCTGCGGCACGGCTGTCTATAGCTATTACCGCTCGGCTATCATTGCTTCTGCAAAACGGATTTAGAATGTGAACATCATTTTTTCTTTTTTCACACATCTTTTATTGTTCTGGATGTTAGCATCTTTATACATACTTCTATCTACTACCAGATGAAAACATCATTACAAATATAATTGTAAGGACACATGCAACTTGAGCACAATGTTATGATGTTGCAAATGTAGCCTCGTGCGCTCAAATGTTAGATTCGCAATAGATAGTAATCAGTTTGTAACGCCACTTCAGGGAAAAAGCTTTCGTTATAAGAATCTCCTACAAAAAGGGAGTGATAGTCTCTGGGGTCGGACTTCACTACCACATCTAAAGTTCTATCAAAAGGGTTGGAAATAAAATGAGTGCCTACCAAAAAATTACTTACTTAACTAAACTGGTATGTATCGAGCTTTTATATCTCTTACGAATATGTCATACGTTCTGTTATAGGATCCCGAAGAGTTTGGGTTTTAAAAAAAGGATATTAGATTTTACACTTTTATTAAATATGGAAATTAGGATAATAGTCTAAGGGACCCTTTGGCAACCGAACTCGACCGTGGTTTAAAACGAACTGGCTCAAGAACTAATATTCCTAAACACTAAGATATCCCTGAGTTAGCAGTAAAAGGGATGATGCTGCACTAAGGGTAGCGTCAGCGGGGTATAACACCTCCCCCCATGGAATATAAACTTCGAGTTTGTAGGTCGAAGTTTATTTAAGTTACATGATCAAATGTTACGCCTTATAGATGGTGAAGGGATTTCGATTACTGTATCGTCTTCTATTGTTACTGAAGGTGGGTTTTTGGAGAATCTAATTAAATTTAGCGGGTTGCGGTTGCTGCCAGGTTTGTAGTAAATATAGATCTTAGATACTAGATACAATATTATAATTATAATTATAACTACAGTAAGTATAGAATAATGTGTCCCGTACTTAACTATATGGGGTTCATTTATAATGTTATCGGTACTATGTAACAGAGAATTTAAGATTTTTTCATTATTTTTTATATTGAGGTCATCTAAATCAATATTTTTTATTATAGTCGAGGCAGGAGACACTCTATCTATTAAAGTGTGAAATTTAGGTAAATTACAACATGAATCATTTAATATATTAAATTCTAAATTATAAGTAGGAGAACTAACATTTACGCTTACGTGTCTAGTTATAAACTTCATATTTTTAGTAAAGGCCGTACACTTACTAGGGACACTGAGTACACCTGTACCTAACACCTTTATATCATACAGTTCGTGGCCGGGACAATCGACAGATACTTTAGTAGGGTCTGATTGTACATAGATCCATTTATTATTTGATAGCGGTTTCCATAGACTTACACTTCCAAAAACAAACTTTGTTTCACACTGCACTGGGATAACGCTTATCACTTTGGTCATGAGTTCTATTTCGCAAGTAGGGTTAATACTGCTTGAATAGGTGTTTGGAATGTAACAGATGAAAGTTTCTGGAGTAAATATTTTGCAATCGTTTAAACTATCCAAACCACAGTAGTATGAATTGTCTCTGGTCATTGCAATATATTTATTTCTAGGTATTATCAAACTATAACTGTTAGGATCATGGTCTTTATGCGGAGTCGGTAAAGGTAATACATGAAATAAGTTATATTCTACTGGAGTAACTAATGGAATTGTTACCACAAAAACAATCCTCTTATTATTATAATAACTAGTTATTGTCGAGACGTTCAGAATTACATGCATTGTATTAATATCTAAGTGAATTGGTAGTTCTTCATTAAAGTTCAAATGTCTTATGTTGTCAGCAAGTTCTTGGTACAATTGGTAGGGTGTTATTATAGCTGGATGTAATATATTCTGACTGCTGAATAAAATCGAGGTTATAATATCCTCGAGTTGGAATGATAGAGTTAATATGCTAGTTTCTAGAAAGTTTAAAATTTGATTCATATAAAATCTAGTTTCAAGTTCATTAGACATATTCCTTATAGATGTTGTTAGGCTGTCGATAGCTATATATAAATTAGCTTCATTAATTTTGATTTTATTTAATGTATTATTAAATGACGAAACAATGGAAGTCGTAACCATTATATTTTCCTTCATTAATGTAGCTAATTCCTTTTGTTTATTCTGAATTGATTCTATAGCCTCGTCGTATCTTATGCCGTCGTCCTCGTCCAGATTTCCGAATATGTGTTTTATTCCGGTCCCGATACCTCCAATCCAGGCGCTACGCTTTAATTTATTATCTAGAAGTTCGGATATGGATGTAAACTCCCTAAGAATATCATGATAGCGTGTTGTTAACGGTTGCAGTATACTGTGACATTCTAAAGATTCTATGATTCTAGTTTCTGTACATAAATTTAGGCCCGTGTTAAGGGCGTGTTCGATGTTTTCTACGTGTTGTTTTAAATGAGAAACGTCTAGCGGGATCAAGACATTCAACCTACCATTGTTTATTCTAATTTTCCCTAGGTAATCAAAATATAACCCTGGACTTGCGTTAATACGTTGTATGTATGCTTGTTGTCCTTTCACTTCGGTTGTTAAACTGAAACCAATAATTGAAGATGTGAGATCTACAATTTTAATTAATACCTACTTATTTATTCTATCTAAAACTAATAACTTACAAAACCGTTTCAGTTTCAGATAACCTGGATCTTACGCGTGTTATGTCTACACTTCAGGTAAACTATATTATAACGACTAAATGTCTTAATTTGAAATAATAATAAAATTTATTTTCTTTTACAGGTTCTCTGGGACTTCAGCGGGTTTGACTTCATCGTAATGATGTCGGACATGACGGCGATTGATAAGAAGAGAGAGTGTATTATTGCCGTGAACCTTAACAACCTTGTAGGGACCTTTCCAAATGGGTGACAGTGCTTTTCTTAGTCTCAAATGGTTTTTTAGATATACCAAATCGCCTGTTTTATATTGTGTGGTACGAGTTCGGGAATCATAATAGGTTTTGGATGTTGTTTTCGATTATCTAATATGATCTATCGCCTTCTCGCGGGAATATCTCAATCGGTTCTGTAGCATTCGAACATATTCGGGATATGTTGCTCCCGGGGATTCATCGAAAACCGTGTTTGGGATATGTGGCTTTTTACCAAACATTAGTTCGTATGGGGAAAAGTTAGTGGTCGAGTGTACTGTAGTATTGTATGTTAACATAGCCGTGTAAACGTAACGTGGCCAATTAGTCTGTTCGTCATTTATGTAAGATTTCAGGTATTCTTTTAGAGTCGAATGACTCCTTTCTAAGGCTCCCTGAGTTTGCGGATGGTAAGGTGAAGACCATAGGTTTTTAATTTTAAGGAACTCACAGGTCTTTTTGAAGAGGTCTGATGTGAAGTTAGTGCCCTGGTCCGTAAGGATAGTTTTTGGAATGCCGAATATGGATATGTAATGTATGAGACATTCACTCGTTTCTTCAGCAGTAGTGCTACGTATTGGATAAGCTGAGGAAAATTTGGTTAAGTCATCTTGAATGGTTAGAATAAATTTTAATTTCGCAGGTCCGGCTTCGGGAAGTGGACCGACTATATCGATGGAAATTCGCTGCCCTGGTTCGGTAGAGGTACTAGTTATTTGCATTGGTGCACGGTTTATTTTCCTGAGTGCTTTATTTTCTTGGCACGATTTACATTGCTTTACGTAAGATTCTATGTCTCCACGCATTCCTTTCCAATAATATGACTGTTTAATTCGGTTATACATTCTTACGGATCCTAAGTGACCTGCTATAGGGATGTCATGATTATCATACAGTACTTTCTTAATATCATTTGGAGCCGGGTATGTTATGTTGTTGTGATATATTTTTATTTTTATTTGCGTGTTGTGAAACAAGTATGTCAACATGTTGTATATCTTGACAAATGAGTGTTTTTCGAAGGGATTTTTCAGATCGGATATGCCAATTTCGTCTATATCTCCGAATATGATCAACTCATTTCGGACCCTCTTCAGGGTTTCGAATATTTCAGGGTAGGATGCTTCGTCGAAATAGTGGACCTTGAAAAATAATAGGTAATAAGTCTTGTGGTTAAGATAGAACTTTTGGAACGAGAAAAGTTCTTTTTCAGAGTTTGATATTATGTTGTTTACGTCTGAGTTGCCCAGTATCTCTTGAATATATGGGTTAGACTCGTCTAAGTCGATAGATGTTGGGATGAGTATGACATTAGTGGGACATTTTAACAAGCTTTCGTTGTGCTCTTCAATTTCAGTATTAAATGATTTGTCTTTGTTAGACATAATTTTCAGGAAAGTTGAATAGTCGTCAACTGGTACATCCGGATTTGTGCTAGTGGATGGTGCAGGTTCGGTGTAAGGTTGCATGTCAGGTCGTGTCAGCTGTTCAGACGTCCGTTCAGGTGAAAGATTTTGTGTTACAGCGTTTTCTTCCAGGGAAGGAGCGGACGGTTCGGCGGATACAGGTAAGTTTGGCAATTCATTGTTTATTTCATCTGTAGGTATATCAGGGACATTGGAAGGTATGTCCGGTAGGGACAACAAGTCATCATTCGACGCAAGGTGTGGCGATTGTAGGATGTCTTCGTTGAAGTTGAACGAAGGTGGAGATACAAGTAAGTCCATTAAGTCTCTGTCTAGTTCTCGGTTGGTTTCGTCATGGGTAGGATCTGATGTTGCTGGATCTGTGGGTTGGATCGGGTTAACAGGAAATCGAGAAAGAGCGTCTGCGTTTACATTAATTTTTCCCTTTTTGTATTGTATTTCATATTCGAACTCCTCTAATTTTAAGCGCCAACGAATTAGTCTGGATCCCGGGTCCTTACAGTTGAATAACCATTGCAATGGTTTGTGATCTGTGAGGATTTTGAATCGATGGCCGTAAAGGTAAGGCCTGAATACTTTTGTGCCAAAGACGATGGCCAGACACTCCTTTTCCGTGACACTGTAGTTGCATTCGGCCTTATTTAGAGTCCGAGATGCATAGGCTATAGGGCGATCTTGGCCAATAGGCCCCTGGGACAATATTGCAGATATAGCATAGTTAGAAGCGTCGCAAGTTAAAAGGAATGGCTGTGTGAAGTCTGGGTAAGCTAATATAGGTGAAGATATCAATCTGTCTTTAAGAGATTCGAAGGCAAGTTGTTGTTCGTTATTCCAGTTAAAAACGGTATCTTTTTTTAATAAGGACGTCAATGGTTTAGCTAATTTTGCGAAATCAGGTATGAACCTTCTGTAGTAGGATACTAGTCCTAGAAAAGATTTTATATCTTTGGCAGATTTAGGCACAGGGAACTTTGCGACGGCCCTTGTCTTGTCAGGGTTTGGTTTAACTCCTTCTTCACTGATGATATGCTCTAAATATGCTACTTCTTTACGGAGAAATTCGCACTTTTCTGGTTGTAATTTTAAGTTGAAGCTTCTGAGTCTGTCGAAAACAGCTGTGAGGTTTTGAATGTGCGAATTAAGGTCATATGAGTAGATGACTATGTCATCTAGGTAGACATAACATCTCGTACCCTGAAGACCGGAAAGGCAATTATTCATCAACTTTTGAAAAGTTGATGGGGCATTTTTTAAGCCAAAAGGCATTCTAGTAAATTGGAAATGACCTTGAGGTACGGAAAAAGCCGTTTTGGATGCGTCTTCAGGTGAGATTAAAATCTGGTGGAAACCGGAAGTAAGGTCAAGGGTTGAGAAATATTTACTTTTCCCTAATTGGTCTAAAATTTCTGAAATTTGCGGGATAGGATACGTTTCCCCAATCGTTATATCATTCAGCTTTCGGTAGTCAATCACTATTCTCCATTTGCGTACACCTTGAGAGTCTGCTTTTTTAGGTACCACCCAAATAGGTGAGCTCCAAGGTGATGATGATTGCTCTATAATGTTTTGATCGAGCATTTTGCCTATTTGGGTTTCGATTTCTTTCTTATGGCATTCTGGGAAACGATAAGATTTTGTATGAATAGGGACGTCACTGTTGGTTTTGATCTGATGGTAGAGAGCGCTTGTGTGAGTCAGTTGATCATCGGGCAGATGGAAAATGTCAGAATATTGACTACACAGTTCAACGAGGGCTTCCGATTCTTCTTGATTTAGATGGTCAGTTCTTAGAGAACCTATGACTTCAGTGGTTCTATTTGATGTTTGGTGGATACTTGTAATGGTTTTGAATGCCGCAGGGTGCAGAGGTTCGATTTCAAGGTTCATGTTAGGGTTGACATTAACAAAGAATTCTGAGGTGTTAGCTACCGTAAGGTTGACGCGTTTGTTTTCCTTGACTCTTACAATACAATTGGATATGTACACACTCTCGGATAAATGTTGGTTTGTAATGATACCTTCTCTCAGGTCAGTATTTCGGACAGAGCACTCGATGACCGTTTCCGTTCGGGGTGGAATTATGTAGGAAGGCTCAAAAAATTTCAGAGATGTTTTTACATTTCCTACTGTTAACGTATCGGTATTGTAATCAATATTGCAGCTAAATGCTGTTAGAAAGTCGGTGCCTATGATTCCATCGTAGGGAAGGTTGATGTTAGCTATAACGTGAAATTTATGAGAAATATTTTTTTTTTTCAGATAACTGCAATTTCATTTGGAAGTGACCAAGTGTGGGAGTTGGGTCGTCTCCAGGATCGATACCTTTAATGTTAATTGGTTCCTTTATAAGTGCTGGTTTTTTTTGGATACAAGATTGTTTAATTAAACATATTGCAGAGCCGGAGTCGACTAGCAGTGTAAGGGGTGTATTGGAGATCGGAGTTTTAAGTAGGACGTGTGGTAATAACCTCTTGGTCGTATCAATATTGACTTCGAAAACTTCTAGTTTCGGAACGTTATCACGAGAGGTTGGAATTTCGATGGCACTGTCAGTCTGGGGCTGGTTACCCTGTCGGTTAGTGCGTGAGTTTGTAGGTTTTGGAATTCTGAAGGCACCGTCAGTTTGGGGCTGGTTACCCTGTCGGTTAGTGCGTGAGTTTGTGGATATTGGAATTCCAACAGCACTGTCAGTTCGGGGCTGGTTACCCTGTTGGTTAGTGCATGGATTTGTGAGGACATTAACTTGGGGCTGGTTACCCTCGTGGAGATCATTAGGTTTGTTACTAGTATTAATTGTGTCGGCTTTATAACGTTGTCTCGGGCGACACGGAGACGAGACCTTTATTCGTTTAAAGTGTCCGTGTCTGGATTACAGGGCGAGAAGTCCAGCTCATCGTGGCCGGTATCTTCCGCGGGTTCATCGGTCACGAAGTTGACGTGAGGTAATGCTCTCTATGAGCTTTGATTGGGCCCCGATGGCCTTCCCTGTTGTTGTGGATTACGATAGCGACTATTATAATACTCCCGTTTTCTGCAATCTTTTATATCGTGACCCGTGTTCTTACAATATCGGCAAAATAGACCGGAGATTTGTGGCATAACCCTTGTCTGCTGTGACTGTTGGGGGTTCCTAGACTGCTGGGGGTGTTGAGTATTAGAAGGCCCCGGCTTTGACTGAAAACGTCGGTTGATGTTAGTATTAAAGTTATTTGACCTTGAGTCAGATTGTGAGATATTTCTCTTATAGAGTGACTGTTGTATCATTTCCTCGGAAATTGCAAGGTTTGTGGCTTTGTTGAGGTTCTTGGGGTTACGGCACCTTATGATGTTGGAAAGACGGGTTTTAATGGGTCTTCATGACCCATTAAAAAGTGATGAAGAGCTAGATCTTCCATGGCGGCAGTGCGCCCGGCAATTTCGCTCTTCTTTGTATTACCGAGAGAAATCTCAGTGAGTAGTTGGGAAAGACAAGTCTCAATCCGTAAAGAGTACTGATTAACGTTCTCTTGCGGGCCCTGTCTGCTCTCTTGTAAGTCTGTCAGAAGATGTGCGTAATGTTTCCTTTCGGAAAATTGAGTTTTTAAAAACTCTTTAAGTTGTTCCCACGAACCGAACTCTTTAATTGAGCAGGCAAGCTCCGCTTTACCTTGCAGCTGGCTGAGGATATATTTAAATAATATGGGTTTCTATATTTCTGTGGCCAGTTCATAGGCATTATTACAATTTATGATAAAAGAGTTTACCGTTTCTCTACTGCCATCATACGATTTTATAAACTTAAAAAGAGTGTTTAGGTCCATATCTATATGTAGGGAAATTGTCGCCGATCTGGTTTGTCTAGGGGATAAGGTGTAAGATTTTTCCGACTCCAGAGGTGACGGCGGCAATTCGGGGATTTCGAGTGTTAATTTACTGTCTTCTGGTTTGACTCCCTTAGGCATAACGATATAAATGCTAGCACTAATATTTAGTATATTAGTGCCGCTTTTTATAGAATCAACACAGAATATTATGTTCATTACAAAAGAAAACCGCAAAAAGACCACAACTTTACGCTAATATAAATATAAAACAATTTAAATCAGATCTAAAAATATCTTAAGTAACTGATCCCTAATCTGTAAGCAGCTTAAACAATGACCAAAAACTCACAGGTACACTGCGTAGGCGGCGATAACGATGAGCGGGAGACGTCGATGCATGCCGGAGAGATAAGGTGATGTCTCGGACGCGAATATCAGCCCGACGATATGACGGTGATGCGTTATCACTTGAGTTGGTAGTCAGGAACTAAGAGTTTGATGATGGACGGGTGATGAGTTGCTGTCCGCAACCTTAATGTTGATGGTTTCTTTCAGGATTTTCTTATATTCCGCTTGATTTCAGTTCGACGAATTTCACGAGATACTGGATTCACGTACAGGTAAGTAGAATGCACAGGATAAATATTACACAGGACACTCAGGACACAGTAGGCGTTGGATACACCATTAGTTAAGTACCTACGGTATGTAAGGTTTCAGGATGTCTTCACTTCACAATTCACGGATGATGCACAGTTCGGATTATAATAAGTACTTTTCACTTTTTATATTCAACAATTTTACGTATACAGGATACAATTTATAATTAGAGTCCGTTTTATTTGTATTTTTACGCACTGGGGATTTTCGTATCCCACCGCTGCCACCAAATGTTATAGGATCCCGAAGAGTTTGGGTTTTAAAAAAAGGATATTAGATTTTACACTTTTATTAAATATGGAAATTAGGATAATAGTCTAAGGGACCCTTTGGCAACCGAACTCGACCGTGGTTTAAAACGAACTGGCTCAAGAACTAATATTCCTAAACACTAAGATATCCCTGAGTTAGCAGTAAAAGGGATGATGCTGCACTAAGGGTAGCGTCAGCGGGGTATAACAGTTCGTATTTAGAATGTATCTTTCACAACTTTTGTACACGACTGCACAAAAAAGGAGTTTTATGTTTTCAGGATTCCGTTATGTATGTTTGTGAGTTTCTTAATTCCACCATAACTTCTAAATGGCTCAAACGATTTTAATGTATAATATATCATTAGATTTATCTTGATAGCATCGGTGATACTAGGTACATTAAAAAGAAAGGAAAAACTGGCAGATTATTGACGGCATATTGTGAAAAAACATTTATTTTTTCTCTCAAACCCATCATTTGGGGTATCAAAATGAAGGGCTTTAAGAAACGATCCTATAAATATTTAAAACTTGCAGTTTTAATTTCAATGGAACGATAAAACGAAAATAAATAATTTGAAGTCAGGATTTTTAATTTTTAATAAATTTGTACTAGTTATAAATTTTATTAAGTAATACTTTTACTTTTAAAGTGTACCACACAATCAAAATTAATTATTTAGCACTCCTTTACAAGCACCGTTGTCTCGAAAAAATAACTTTGAGCGAGAATACCTGGCTATATATTGCTGCACTCAGTGCATGACGCTTGGAAAACGAAGCGATTCTATTGGTGTTTTTCTCTTACACCGCACATCTCTGGTGAATGAAACCAGTCAAACTTTTACACAGTGAACTTTCTTTTTAAACAACTAAGATTTGTTTTTTTTATATTAATTGTGTATACATTTATTCTTATGGATAGTGACTATGCATTCAGAACTTTTTAAAGACGCACCCGCACTGTATACAGAAACATTGTTCGCAGAGAGCGCGGTACATTTTTTTTTGTATATCAAAATCTATATAGGTAGTAATATAGGTTTAGCTTAAATTTAAATATAGTTATGGCTTGTTTACATTATTTATGAAATTCAGATTTTCGGTGAACCGTGCTCTCAGCGAACAGTTTATCGCTAAACGGTACAGAGCTCGTTCAAGAAGGTCGTCCGCAGGTTTGAATAGTTAAATGAATGCTCGAGTAGCCTGTAGGAAAAGTCCACAATTTCCTCAGTTGAACATTGCGAATAGGTTTTTTTTGAATCATTAATAAATTGATATGCTTGAAAGTAAAGGCAACAGTTTTACACAATTTTCTTTTTTTCTTTTTTTAGGGAGGACATAGATGCTGACTACCGCTAAGCGGACGTCCAGCTCCACCGGGTTTTGGGCGAGGGAAGGCCCTCTTATAGCCCGGGAGGGAGAAGTGCCGAAGTCACTTCTCCTGAGACGGGCGCATAAGGCGAAAAGCGCCTTATACCTCCGTCTCCTGCGAGCGCCGAAAACGCTACTCTACTATTGGGAGGGGTGACAGCGAGCTCAAGGGCACCACTGTGGTTCGGACCTCGGCTAGTCTCACTGCCAAAGGACAATGGGGGAATCGAAACTAAATGCCCCGGTACAACTGCAGTGTTGTACCGTTGAGAATAGGCCCTACTGAATAATACTCTGTGACTATTTGGAGAGACACTAATCGGGATTTTATTTTTGCCTCGAGCTCGCTGGCGTGCTCGATGTTTGACTGTGTAACCTCTGATTACCGCACACGTGGGGATGTTACCGGGACGACTTGCGGACAACGCTAAAGCTGCCAACGTAATGGCTGCGATGGGGTCATCCGGGTCGTCCAATACCTGCCGGCGACGGGGGGGCTTAAACCATGGGTCGGATAAACCCAATTTTCTAAAAGAATATGTCCTCTTATCCCTATTTTCTTAGACGGAACATAAACCTACATACATCACACACTTAGAATCTCGAATTAAATTCACACTATGTGGCGCGGTAGAGAATGTCCAGTCAGGTAGCCGAAACTCACAGTTCGGAGCGGGGTGGTGCTTCTAACCTTGCCGCCAAAATTCCGCAAGTATTTTTCTTTATTGTTTCGGATATTCTCAAGCAAAATTAATTTATCTTGGATTATCTTAATGAATATTAAAAAATATATCAATTTCTCAAGTAAGTTAAGATTTAAGTTATTAAAAAGAAATCTAGTTTACTAATAGTTTCGTAAGCTGGTTATGCCTAATTATATATTATACAATACGCGTTGGTAAAAAAGTTACAATTATACGACTATTTGGAGTATTCCTCATAAGTTACGAATTGTATGATCATTTATATAACATAGAATCCAATTACATAAGTAAAAAATATTAGCATTTCTCACAACAGAGGTGCATTAAAACTTGGGAAAAACTTGGAAACATAAATTTACACATAATAATGCAGGAAAATAAATCATATGTAATAACAACAAATATTTAAAAATATTTTAAGAAAACATCAAAGTAATATTATAATAAAACACATAAAAAAATAAAATAAATATGTATAAATATGCGGCACTACTGGACCGCGCCGCGCTCCCTTTGAATAGAGTTTTGAATATTTACATCGAGCAAAGTAATAAAAAATATGAAATAATATATAACAGGCACAAGAGACTTTTAACATCAGGTGGTCCTCGTGTTTATTCCGTCAAACATACATAAACAAACATAAAAATAAAATAAAAAAAAAAACAACTTAATTTGTTTATTAGGACCACCAGAAGTCTACCCTAAGAGGTTGTTAGCATGTTTCCAATAGCCCTATATATATATATACCTACTCAGTGAACACAACCAGAAGTTCGACATTTCTTGACGCGCTGTAAATCTTCCTAGTGTTTGTGTAAAGTTATGTGTGATTACGTGAATGGTATACAAGGTATTAAAGGGCGTGACGATCTGCATTTTTATATTTCCGAACTTATACATATTAAAACCATCCTGGTCACTTGCACTATTTGAAATGAAAATATGAAATAGAAATGAGATATTTACCGTATA
The DNA here is from genome assembly GCA_963890685.1 of Plagodis pulveraria. Taxonomy (NCBI): domain Eukaryota; kingdom Metazoa; phylum Arthropoda; class Insecta; order Lepidoptera; family Geometridae; genus Plagodis; species Plagodis pulveraria. The sequence goes on along the minus strand of OY982955.1, from coordinate 9,667,873 downwards.
TTACACTATTTTAGAGCTCTCAATACATTGACAGTATTAAATGTGCCACGATCACGAGTGAGCTGTAGTCTATATCGGTCAGCTCTAAGAGCAGACAAAACGGTCAAACCCTCTTTCTTTAGCGATATTCCCGTGAGGTGTCGGGCTAGAATTGCACCCCCCACCCTCATATCTTCTTCTGGGAGTCGTAAGCGGCGACCAAGTGAAAAATAGCAGAAGCAGCGTCTTCTGAAGAACTGCCATCTAACACTGCGATCCTCAAGACGCCTGCCAAGTGTAAGGATCACGATAGACCCCTCCAATAATAGGGAAGGGCTTTGTTCAAAAATTGACATTTCCGGATGTTGATTTGATGTGTCATGTGCTCCACACTAAACAGTATGAGCGACCAGTATAGTCTTTTGTACTGTTACGTATAAAGTTTTAGCTATCGCAAATAGGTAGGAAAAGGCTTGGAAGAAGGTGATGATGTCATTGATCTGGTGAATACTACTGCATACAATGTTATATAGACCTATCAACTGAATCTTTCCAATGTCACAGCTTTTTTTTTTCGTGATCTCGAGCCATGGACCTGCGGCACGGCAGTCCATAGCTATTACCGCTCGGCCATCATTGCTTCAAATTATTATTTTTAATAATTATTATTAAGATCTTGTTGCGTAACTGAAATCATCGTCTTGCCAATTTCTTGTATACCCGTCATATAAAGTTTATTCAAAAACCGACAGGTCTCGCCTCAGGCGGCGTCTACATACAGACAATTTGTCAAACCACGCGTAAAATCCTGTGTGAAGTTACGTCCCAAGTTTCGAGAATAGGACCTTTTGTAAACTTGTACATGAAGTTACAACTACATTGTGTTCTTACAGGAACTACGTATGTTTATGTATGGTTTTGTTTGATCTTCCATCTTCCGTCTTCATAATGTACTTACCGTCTTTCAAAACTCGACAGGTAAGTCCAGTACACTGTTTGTTTTCATGTAGCCAATATACAATAGGGACGTATCCGCGAACTTCATTATCCCGGAATATAACACACATACAATATAAAACTTAAATATTTTTATGATGATGCTACCTAGGTAACATATTAAATTATAACATTTTATTATTAAGTTGTGGTCGAAGGTGTTAAGTTGTGGTCGAAGGCTTAACCTAGAGTTACTGGCTCTCAAGGACAGGTGCCGGAACACACAGTTAGGTGCTTGGCGACAGATTTTCTACTTGAACTTGGTCAGTAGCCAGGTGGGCAAGCCCGTGGTGGGATTTGAACCATGGACCTGCTGCGCGGCATAGCCAATGCCACTGAGCCATCACTGATTCAAAGTGCTGTCCATATTCCTCACTACGTGGAAACAGTAACAAAGTAAAGTCTTGTTCTACTCTATTTTATTACTCGTCATCACTGTAGGTACTCACATAAAAGTGTGAGTATATAACACATAAATAACAAAAACACCTAGGTACTTATTAAACTAAAAAGTATAAATTAATTAAAAAAGGTAAAAAAACCCCAACTGCTAATTATTTATTATCATTAAACGTTTAACTATCTACCGTCTTATTGAAATTAAAACTACTTACTTACAAGTTATTTACTCTTTAATGCCCTTCATTTTGATATCCCACACGACGGACTTGAAACATTTTTTTTTCCCAATATGTCCTCTAAATACCGCCACTTTGTTATTTTTTATGTGTCTAGTGTCACTTGCGCTATCAAGGCAAATCTACTGATGAAATCTCATAAAATCGGTTAAGCCGTTTAGAAGTTATGGTGGAATAAAGAAACTCACAAACATACATACATGAACCGTGAAAACATCCTTTTTTGGGCAGTCGTGTAAAAGGTGCACACAGAAACTGTTTGATACTATAGGTGTGTGCCATTCACGCACACCTGCTTCGGATATTCTCTGTATCTATACCATTTCTTATGCATATTCTCAAAGACGTTTTATGTTGTATGTATAGTACCCTTGCATATTGTACACACTATTAGTCATTTGTTTTTAGATGGGTAACCGCTAGAGATTACTACACTTGTAGCACATGAATAAATAACCGTATTCTTTATTCATGTACTCGTACTGAGTTTCCGTGTTTCGGTGGGCAGTTAAGCCGTCGGTCCAGATTGCGGTATGTATAGTGGTAGGGCATTTTACGATTTCTCGCCCGGGTTAGCTACCCGGGCGAGAAATCGTCCTTCTACTAATCACCTTCAAGTAGAAAACCTGTTGGCCAGCACGTAACGGTGTGTTCCGGTAGCTGTCCTTAGAACCCCGTTATTCAAGATTAGCCTGAATATCTGTACCTAATAAATAAAAATAAATTATACTTGAACTCTCATAATAACATTTATATCACGTGTAATGAATATATTCAGGCGTTACTTTGCCGAAATACATATCTATTAATAATAAATATATAAAAAAAACATTACTTATTCTATTAGAGAAATACTTAAAGATATATCTAGGGAAAATTCCGCCTTATTTTCCTGTTAATACGACGTGACGTTATAAACGCTACGTAGCCAAACATAAAGAATTTTCGACGCATTTTGATTCTACATGATTCATCCTTAGGAGGTTTTCAGTCTTCGAGGGCACGATCAAGAACCTTCTCGAAAGTGCGCTCGAGTCTATTAATCAAGTTTAGTTTAATTTATTTATTATAAAGAATATAATTAAATGTATCTGTTATTATTATATACCGTGATAAATTAAAAATTCTTTACTTTGGACTTTTCGGAAATACTTACTCAATATTTACTAGTCTTCCCATTGTGAAACCATGTATATATTTTGACACCACGTCAAGATCGTTTTATGTCCATAATAATTAATTAACGCCCCAATATGTCAATTTGACGATATCAAACCCCTTTACTATAGATTCTCCTCTAACCCTACAAAGGTATTTCCCGGGGCCATTATCTGAAATTCCGAAAACATCGCTCCCAAACCTGGGCATTAGTTATATTTCAACGCGGTCGAATGTGCCCGCAATAGCCCGCATTATGTTATTGTTTGCCCTCAAATTGCAAATCCTGCGAGCCCTTTGTTATCGGGATTGTTTGGCTATATTCGGGAAATAATTAAAGGGATTATTTTTACAAATATTTCGAACCGAGAATTTGAAATGAAAGCTGTTTTAGGGTTAAGTTGGAAAAAAACCGTGGAAAAATACTGAAATTGCGAACGTTGCTTCGTATTGGTAAAGGTTTTTAAGCACACTATTATTATAAATAAGAAAGTTTGTGGGTATGTAAGTTTGTTAATTTTTCACGCTGGAATGGCTAAACTGATTTGGATGTAACATGGAATATAGATAATTTAGATCATAGAATAATACAGGATATTTTATCAACATACATTTTCATCATGGTATACGCGGGTGAATCCGCACGATGCAGATAATCATACAAATATAAAAGGGTTTATAAAATTGTACCACGCAATATTTGAGTAATAAAGAATACCGATACCTATTTCTATCGGCTATCAGTAAAGCTCATTCACATTAATCTGTTCCGATTTGAAGGGTATGGATGCCGGCGAAATTATAGGGACATGCCAATTAACAATACTCACTGACGTGTAATTATACTTTATTATGTCATTGTACCTATCTAGTATAGTTATGATAATCATTTCGAAGCAGTGATGGCTCAGTGGCTTTGGCTATGGACTGCCGCGCAGCAGGTCCATGGTTCGAATCCCGCCCAGAGCTTGAGCTTCACCGCATGGTGGAAGGGCTTTTTGTGAATGCCCGCCTGGCTAGCAACCACCCATCAAGTAGAAAATCTGTCGCCAAGCACCTAACGGTGTGTTCCGGCAGCAGTCCTTGAGAGCCAGAAAAATTACAGGCTAATGAGACCTAACAACTGGACGTCTCAGTGTGACGGGCACAGTGCAGTTCGTCGTTGACGAAATGCGTCTGTTATAGGCAGAGGTTAGTCCACTTAACATCAGGTGGGCCTCGGGCTTGTTCCGTCACAATAACATAAAAAAAATAAAAAAAAGGAATTTGAATGTATGCGTATACTTACTGTTACATAATCTATGGCATTATCGAATCCAAGGTCGGGGTTGTATAAAGAGTTTGACAGTTTATTTATGTCGACTTATGACACATTAGGAATATTACACGTCTATTAAATCGTTATGCTATGCATAAAATGTACACCGAGTTAATTAGTAACGTAGCTTACGTTCCATGTGTACTTCGTCACTTGTGTCGAAAAGTACCCGTAAAAGCCGAAGGTTGCCGTTTTAAGGAGCGATTCTCTAATTTTGGTTACCTTGAAAGTGAACTCCTCTTCAGAGGACCATTCTTCAGATTGAGAAATAAATTAGACTAAGAACGAACATTTTGTCAACAGCATCGCGCTTAAGGTTTATTTCAGTTATGAAATATAGCTTGAATAAAAACATTGAGTGCAGCAGTTTGTTAATTATTTTTGGGTACTCCTCCTCAACGATAATGGATTATCATATCTAACATTCGCCAATATGTGAACAATTACATCTTTAATAAATCCGTGTACTTTATTTTTTAACCGGACAACATCCACCTGAATAGTACCTAAAAAAATATTGATTTTTTCTATGTTTATTATTATATATTCTATAATGTTAGGTTGTGGCCACCACATGCAGCGCGCATTGCGATTGAACTTAGTGGAATTCAACTTTTGTTGTATTGTCAGTTACAGGCTCTTGATTGATTTGCAACGCTGCTTAACAAAAAGTGGGCCTCTTGCTTGAGACGTAATGTAATGACATAAAAAATACAGAAAGTGTGCCTTATTTGTTAAGTGGTTTGAAGCAGGTTCATGGTTCGAATCCTGCCGCAGACTGGAGCTTCACTGCATTGTGGAAGGGTATTTTGCGCATGCCCGCCAGGCTTGCGACCACCCTCAAGTAGAAAATCTGTCGCCAAGCACCTAACAGTGTGTTCCGGCAGCTGTCCTTGAGAGCCAGTGAAATTACAGGCACATGAGAATTAACAATTATGTCCCAAGGTGTCGGGCGCAGTGCAATTCGTTACTTGTGACGACATGCATCTGTTATAGGCAGAGGTGGGGCCTCAAGCTTGTTCCGTAACAATAAAATAAATTAAAAATTAAAAAATGTGGCTTAAAGCGTCTATTTAAAATCTGGAAGCTCTGACAGTATCATGTCGTGTATTGATTTTTTCTGACACGTACACTTTCAGTAGCAGTGTGAAGTCTAGAAATGTGCTCATGGAAATAGGCTCTTCAAAACTTGAGAGGATACCTTCGCTTGCACCTTCATCGATATAAAGGCGTTTTGATATGTAATTATGTAACTGTTGTGTTAGAAATCAAATACTTATTCATGCTTATTTTCAACAAGCATATAGATATCCAGAGATAGGACGCAAGATGTAGCCAGTTAAGGATATATTTGATGAGGATATATTATATATCAAAATATTTTTGCGTAATTGTATGAACGCTCATAACAATATAGTACATTACATTGTAAAACAATCATTAAAATTTTTATGAGTATAACTTTCATTGGGCACACCAAAAAAGTTCGAATTTCTCCTTTTGTTCTTGACCCACTTATTTTTATTTCTTAATTGTAAGGACGCGTACCTTCGAGAACATTCGTAAACGAACAGAAACAACATTGTTTTCCAGAAAAACCAACAAAATTGTCTTCCCTGGATTACTTACCCCCAACCTCCACCTACGACCATCATATAAATTTTGAAGCGTTCTGCCCAATAAGCGTTCGAACAACTACGCTGCAGCTATAAGCCGCTTCTTTTCTTAGACCAAGAGCTAGATATGGTCTATATTTGGGTATCCCAACGTGAGCATATATCGCAGAACATTACTGATGTGGCGAGTTAGCATTTAAACTAAAACCAGCCAAAGCAATCCGGACTCGCGACTGCATGATAAAACAGCTTTGTCTCATTTACCCCGACCAGTTGTTATAACACCGCTTAAATTAACTTAGGGTGACAAATCAAAATTTTTTTTATTTTTTTTTATGCATGATAGGTTAGCCTTTGACCACTATCTCACTTGATGGTAAGTGATGATGTGGTCGAAGATGTTGTTCAGGCTAACCTAGAAGTACTGGCTCTCAAGGACAGCTGCCGGAACACACCGTTAGGTGCTTGGCGACAGATTTTCTACTTGAGGGTGGTAGCTAGCCAGGCGGACATTCGCAAAATGCCCTACCACCATGCTATAACGACTGCCATCCTAAGACGACAACCGGGACCGACGGCTTAACGTGCCCTCCGAAGCACGGAAACGCTCAGTAGTAATGTCAATAGCGGTCACCCATCCAACTCATGACCGCGCGCGACGTTGCTTAACTTTGCTGATCGGTTAAGAACAGCTAAGTAAACTTCGCTACGAGCGCTTCAAAACATCGAGCTATGCTGTGCTGTACTGCGCTGTGCTATGTTTGGTCAACTCGCTCGTCTAATATTTTAATGAGGATACAAACAAACCATGCTCTGCTGCGCTGTGTAAGGCTACGCTCTGTTTAAAAACGCAGGAGTCTCGAGCGAGGCGCGCTACCCGCTGTGCTGAGTCGCGCTGTGCCGAACTGTGCTATGTTTTTCAAACATGGAGCACGCTGCGTGCCTCTCCATCGCCCTCAGACGTCTCTCTCACTCTCGTACTCCCATCTCTCGCTCTCAGCTCGATGTTGATTAGCTAAGCAAAGAGCAGCACAGCTTGATGTTGATTGTTAAAAAAAAGTAGCTTAAGAAACACAGCACAGCACAGCGCAGTACAGCGCAGCATAGCTCGATGTTGATTTGTCACCCTTAAAACTACCCTCACTACCTCAAATTGTGATCAAAATATGTTACATTTCTACAAAATTTCTTCATATCTCATTCAGTAATCATCAAGCTTTTTTTTATGCCTGATAGGTTAGCCTTTGACCACTATCTCACCTAATGGTAAGCGATGATGTGGTCGAAGATGTTGTCCAGGCTAACCTAGAAGCTTGGATTGTGTGCAGTTGTGATAAACAAAATATATGGATATTAAAGTCATAAATTGAGTATTATATAGCAGCAGATTTATTTCGATTTACTATGTCTGGTAAAAGGTAAGCTATATGGATAAAGTATTTGTGCTATCTAATTGGCATTGATTATTTATAATAAGACTGTTAGTCACGTAAATAATAATATATTGACGTTTATAATGCGCACGACAGCTATAAAGGCAGAATGGAGGTAAATATGATCATTTGACTTTACAGAGAGTTGTTGCAAGGGCTTTATTAGATACCTTTAATAAAAACTATAAGCGTGAACCTTGTTCCACTCGTGGTACTTATAGGGAAACGTCTCGTTTTGATAGGATGGACCATATCATCGAATACAAAAAAAAACAATTGACTTGCAAAATTTTCAAAAGGAATACTTATATTATTTGTAAGAAGTGTGTTGTTTATTTACATCCTAAAACGTGTTTTGTAGCTTGTCATATTTCAGTTTATGTTGATATTTCTAGAATAAACAAAAACATATTATATAATTTACTTTTACTTACTTCAACACTTCACTTTGCATCACAGTACTTGGCATAGTAGTATCCTCCTACCAGATGTTATAACACCGCCCATTTCCGGTTTTCCCAGATGACGATGTTTTTTTCAAGATTTTTTCCGAAATTTAGGAGTCATAAGTAACTATATACAATAAATATCTGACTAAGTAACTATGTGACGATAAATAGTTTAAGGGCTTGGGTTATCCATGCAGATTTTTACTAGCTTTGTATGAGATGAGATGTCAGAAATATTTATTTGATTTATTGAAGTTTGTGGTAGCTCAACTCATTATATGGAAACCACGCATATAAGATTTAATTAAAGTAAGGTGAGAGCATTATCATTCACGGATATATACATTTTGTAGCATGACATAATCTTAATGCATTAGGTAGTCAGCGTTTCTTAGTTAGAGTAAAAATACTTGAAACGCTAAAACTTCTCAATAGAAAGAGCAAACTGATTTTCCTTCCATTAGCGCTTAGACTACTTACCGGCGAGTTCAAAGAGAAAACTGAAGGAAATGGTCCATTTGAGAAAATAACTAGAATCTGCGTGAGATTGCATAATGCCGAGAATTTTTGCTGAGTTGAATCGAGGCGATAGATCTGTTATACATGTACTAAAGTAGTATAGTGTAGGTATAGGAAAATTACTTTTTGTCTTTCATATGTCGTTTAATTATAGTAGATTATGCAAGAAGTGTGCGAAGTTGTTTATTATTATCGAGCCGTGTTTTAGAGCCTGAGATCGAAGATCGAAGGCCTAAATGAAGTAAAGATATAAATGTGATATGAAGTAGAGATATAAATGAAGTAGAGATAAACAACGCGCACGAGTTTCATACGACGTTTTTCATATGTAAACGGTCCTGCTTAGATAAAAAATTCCAGGTGAAGAATAAGCCTATATGACCGAAGATTTAACTAACACTGCTGCCAACATTGAGATAAAAATATACTATCAATATCCAGTACAGCGATTATAAAGACTTTTGTTCGAGAAACGAATTTTCACCTGAATTCACAAACACGTCCAGACAAAACGCGTTCTACGTGTCGAATTTCATTATACGAAGTTATATTTCATTAATATTAATAAAGGAATCGTATGTGCCAAAAACCAAAACTAGTTCAAAGTTTGAGGCTTAAAGTAAAACATAAAAACCCGTCTTAGGGAATTGTGTGAGATTGTATGATAAAGTTCCAAAACACATTACGGGTTACTCACAGAAGAAAAATTGTTGCACGAGAAACCCAATTTTTATTATGAAAGTGTACATACTTAGTCTGTAATTATTTTACAACTACTTGGACAATTCTACCTCTGCCAAAGCTAGTACTACCTACGCAATATAAACAAATATTGTAATCTCATAATATACTTTTCAACGCATTGTTAATACATTTAAAATGGCCCTGTGTTTCCTGCCCGTTGTTCTCGTAGCTCTATAACACGTTTTTGCTGAACATGGCAGACTTGGATGATATATAACCTACTTTTTTAGGTGGCAGTAGAATGTACCCCCCGTGTGGTGCTGGGTTAGAATGCACCTCCCCATATCATCCCGTAGGTGTCGTAAGAGGCGATAAAGGGAAAAATACCGGAAGGTGGACAGCAGCACCTTCTAAAGAACTAACATTTTATGCTGCGATGCAGTTAGTTTGAGATATCAGGTTCACAGAAGGAACTGTTGCCCACCTTGTGGTATTTTACGACACCCTCAGGTAGAAATGGGGGTGTGACATTCTGAACCGGCACCCCACGGGGAATTCTAACCCAGCGCCCCACGGGGAAGTCTACAGACTTCTGTAATTAAATTTATGAATTAATTTAACGACTACAATGCTTGGAAAATCCTTACTCTATCAAAGCTAGCATTTGTACCTACGTAATATAAAAAAATATTGTAAGTTTATAATATACTTTGTGACATTGTTATGACATTTAAAATGACCCCGCGTTTCTTACTCTAAATAAATAATTTAGACCTAACATTTATAGTAAAAAAAGACTCACTCATTTTAACTTATGATATTCGAATGGGAGTAATCCATTTACGGTAATAAAAATGTCTGACACATATTACTGACATAGATACTCGTAATATCAAAGACAATAGCATCCAGTGACGACGCGCACCGGGATAATGCTGCGATTTCCTAGAAGCTTCCCGTGGATCCATTATGACGACATTTCCCAGGAATTATATAATTAAGTATAATTAGGTAGCGTTAGCATTGTGGCTATACTGCAAGCTTCCGGTTGTATGAGAGCGAGAGTTCTTATAAGTCACGTTGATCTAATCTTTAGGGTTGCCAACTCGCACGGTTTATACCATACAGTGCCAGTTTTTGACAAAAAAACTTCAAATAGTACCTTATAGGCCGTAAGTCTGAACATTTCTTCCCTCTATTAAATAAGTTCCGACTACTGACGATTGGTGACATCAACTCAATAAATATATATGTAAAAAAGTGTAACTCTCATATATTTACCGCTGTATGAGGCTTTTGCTGTGTTTTTTTTTATAACCGATATGCTAGCCTTTGACAACTATCTCACCTGATAGTAAGTGATGATGTGGTCGAAGATATTGTTCACGCTAACCTAACACTACTACCGAGGAGAACGACATGAAAAAACGTATGTTAAAAATTGAGCTGGCCGCCATCACCACATGAAAAACCAAGAAGGTTCTAATCCCAGAGACTGAAAAACGTACAATATAATAATGCATTTGCAATAGGAATAGAACCTCTTTTAAAACAAAATAGAAAACAGAACACATAAAACGAAAGATTTTTGAGTTAAAAGGTATAATGACTAGATTTGACATTAACTTAGTTTTGAATATAATACCAGCATGCAGTGTGAATACGTTTTGATATGTAGTAGGTAGGTACTACTACAGGTATTTTAAACATATTTATGGACTAGCACTATTAAATTAAGTGACAACAAAAGTAGAATATTGTTTTTAATCCATAATCCATCCATGGGCGATACTTTGAATCCTGATCGAAGCAAAGGATTCTTGGGGGAGGTGCAAGGAGAGATTCAATATATACGAGGTAATATATTGTTGAAGCGATCGGTTTTCATTCCCGTATATAGGAAAAAAGTTAGAGTTCTACTTTATGAATATAAAATCGTATATTATATCAGTTCTGCCCTAACGCTTATAGGAGTTGATAAAAGTAATTTTGGGCATAATTGCAGTGATTGATGCGTGAACGAGCATACCGACCCATCAATAGTAAGGGATGTCATAATGTACGCATTCGTTCTTCAATTATATTTTTAAACTACTGCCGCCGCGCCTTTCTCTTAATCGGCCAATAACTTTTTACAATATCTTCGTTCAATGTAGCAGATCATTGGCTAGCGTGAAAATCATCTTAAGAGTTGTGAATTCACCTTACGTAGTTACAATTCAACGGTAAAAGGTCAAAATTGATTTAACCCATTGGCATCGGCGATAATTATAACAATAGAATTTCATTCATAAATTGGCCATAGTGGTCCAGTCCGATGCCAATTTATTAAGCCTTTAAGTCGTTTTTCTCAGTGTAGCACGGACGGACTGAGAGACAGCGAAATTACATTTTTAGGGCTTCGTTTTACCTTTTAGTAACGGGACCCAATAAACTAGCCTAAAACATGTGTAACTTAGTTTATTCATTCTTGTGATGGCAACCCTATCAGAAATACGCTTACATATTGTTATTACGTAGGTACGTAATTAATGTTACATAATTGTAGGCGCAGCATAATTGTAGATAATGTAGTACGAGTATGTTTGTATATTTCTTTAGTAATGACAATCAAGGTAATAAAACTATCCATCAGTTTATTTGATAACTTATTTCGCTAAGATTTATTTTAGTTAAGAATCAGCTCTACTTCTCCATTACCAAACAAAATAAAGCTCGCGGAATATGCTGGCTCATATTAAAACACTAACATGCTAAAACATTTGAAATGCAGGTGCACGGAGAGCGATGAAATGTGAATTTTGCTTTTTCTGGTTTAGTCTGAGCTAACCAACTCGCTACCATTTGTTTTAAACCGAGTTTCGACAGCAAATGGATTAATTATACCATCGGAATACATAGATACGTAAAAGCGGTAAATGAAAACAGTTTTACGTTATGACTGCGTTTAAATATAATTTGGTTGGCATCCATACAGTTTCAGGTTTCGATATCGGATGTTGTAAAGTCAATTAGGATACAATCCGTGGTTATAATAAGCAGCATGCTACTGTATATATTTCGATGCTAATTAAGCGCATAATAGTAGGATTCATCGTCATATCTTTCAACCTTGACATCCGTCTGTTTTGTTTTTACAGCTGATAGGTTGGTTTTGATGAATATCTCATCTGTTGTTGGATGATGATGTAGTCGAGAATGGTTGCACGGTGTAATGGTTCTCAAGCACAGCAGCTGGAAGAGGAAAAGATGCAGAGGGCAGGCGAGCATTCGCATAATGCAGAGGATTCCAAATATGAACCTGCTGCTGGGGCAGTCAATAGAGGTTGCTACTGGACCGCTGCTACTGCAAAAAGTATACCGGAGCCCGGTCTCTGACAGATGTATTTTCTTAGAAATTGGGATAAGGCCGGGCTATAAAACCTAGCTCAAACTTTAAAAGTCAATCTGTATAGGTATGTAACAACTAACTAGCTTAAGTATGCCTGCGAGTAATACGAAGAAAATTCGAATGACCTTGTTCTCTCAACTTAATCAAAGTCGAGCAAAGCGAGGAAGATCTTATATGCTGGAAGAGAGAAGCGAGCGTGCCAGCGATGCGCTATAAAATAGCAGGCCAGTAGCTAAGTGATCAACGGTTTGAATATCATTCAGGATCACTCAAGCTGTTTAAACAACGTAGTTTATATAACAGGCTAGGCTGTTTATTTAGTTGGCTGCGACTAATAAACCCTATGCTAAACATGAGTTGGATAGGGTAAGGAAAAGTTAAATTTATGATTGTAAGCAATGATAATCTAACGAACTGCCGTATCGCAGGTCCATAGTTCGATCCACACCCCCGGTTTAAGCTTCACCACGTGATGGAAAGGCATTTTACGAATGCCTGGATAGCTACCATCCTCAAGCGATTGATTTTCTAATCGCCAAGCACCTAACAGTCAGTTCCTGAAGCAGCCTTTGAGAATTAACAACTGCACGTCTCAAGGCGATGAGCGCAGTGCAGTTGCACTTGTGACGAAATGCATCTGTTTTCAGGTGGATCTCTTGCGTGTTACGTCACAACCTCATAAAAGATATAGGTAATATCCCAAGATTAGCTATGTAAAATAACAAAATGTACTATTTTACAATATGGTAGGTAGATACTGCTTAATCTACTGATAATTTCCCTTGTGGTTATACTAATAGGTCGTGATCATGAGCGTATAATTTACCGCATCTATTTACAGGATTTGATTTCTAATCCTCTAAGACAACGTTAATTGAATTCTGTTTTAGATATTCCTAACTGTTTAACGATACATACGATATTGTATGAGCCAGTATTGTTCCTGCTCCACAAAGTAGGAAACGTATGATGAAACTTTTAGACGAAAAACATCGGGAATCGAACCATTTTACGACCCTGATGCTTTAATACTGTCCAGTATTATGTGGTATAATCTTTATATATTTACTAATATTACTAATTGATTTACGCAGAGTATCGCCTTATTATCATAACTTAGGTATTATTATTTCTGGGTGAGTGACATCAAAACTTCACGGAAGTAGGTTGAATACATTTCGTTCCTAAACACAAAGCAAAGAGCTGAATATCCAATCACGATTTCAAGACAATAATTAAGTGATACTGCCTCGTTGATGTAGTGGCATGAGCGTCACAATCGCGAACTCTCAAGTTTTGTCCCGGTATCGGCGGCAGAAACATTTCTAAACGAAATTTTCAGTAACTCACCGGAATGTGGCATTATATCTGGTTGTGGTGGTGTCCTATTGGACGAGAAACTTTTGGTGAAATATACACGTGTGCCTACTATTTGAGTGATATAGATGCAAGGAATTCATTTCTCTATTTTTATTTCGTACAAAGGTAAATGTAAAAGATTATAACAAATGAAATATTTTTTTTTAGTTTGAACTGTTGAATTTCTAAACCGTCTTTATACATCTGGAGAAATAATGTTTTAAAACCTAAGAAGTTTTAAAGTTGAGTTAAAACAACAAAGTCGTGTCCTTGTGTATAAAATGACGCCAAGAAGTTACCATGCTATATAGGCTCAACCTGATCAGAATGTTTAATAACTTCCTAGGCTTAGTCTGTATAAAATCGCCTACTACCAAGTAATGAAATGCCTACTGATCAAAGGCTTGTCTTTCAATCTGGTATGCGTCCATTTGATAACAGTAGTCGCGTCCCTTACACTATGATACCTAACATATCTGGCAGACACTTCCATCTAACTTTTCAAGGACATTAAGTCGTGATGATATATAATACAGTGCATGACTTACAAAATAGAAAAAATACGCGTAGTAGGGTACCTTCAAGTCCATCAAGTCTCCACAACAGCTTCATTTAAATGCTGATGCACCTGCGCCAAATGATAATGAACTGGAATTACAATATTTTAATATTCTCGTTGGCTGCGCAACTTTAAGCAACCTTTTCTCTCGGGACTGCGATATTCATCTGTACTCGTCCTACACGAAAACGAAAACAGGGTTTGTTTTTAGTTATGAGCGCATGTATAACTACAGCTCCCATACCTATATGCTATATGCTTCTTGTCTATTATATCTTAGTAGGATGCCAGGCTTCCCGAGGGATGCTAGGCTAAAATACATACGGTTTTTAATACATTGTGTTTTTGTTATTCAATTAAAGGAATATATATATATAGTCTAACGTTGCCAAATCAGTATCAAGTAAGATGACCGGTACGTTGTCCCCAAATTTCCTATTATGGTGAATCTGTAGCCTCTTGTATTTAGTTGTTTGTGGCATGGCAACAGCAATACACTTCTCGCAAGTATTTGTTAGTGTACTATTTGGTACTGATGCTATTTGATATCATAAAAGAAAGGACTCGAGATACCAAGTCAAAGAGAAAAAAAATGCAAACGAAATCTATCTGCACTTTACAACCGTTTTACTTGGTATTCATTTGAAACAGTCAAACCATCGTCTAGCACTTCGTTTCTGGAAGTTATGGATAAATCCAAGAATAAAGGCTGAGACGAGATTGCTCAAAATGTATCATTCATATCATAATAGTGTAGCATCAGTGACTTTGTACAGCATCCAACTCAAAGCTATCTTCTTCACGCAATGGTACCCGTACGGATATTTTAAAAAAGCTGACAAATCAATCTCTAACATGTAATTCGTCTTTAGTATTTTTAATCTTTTGTTTCTTTCATTACCTTCTATTACACTCATCAGGGGCAACCACTTCTTTTTTTACAAAACGTTATTCGTGCCTTGTCATATTTTCTTTGACAACCAAAAAGGTCATCAATATATTGTTCTAAAATGTATTTTTCTAACAACTCTAAGCAAAATACAAGAATATATGGAATGGTTAATAGCATAGGCTTCCATTTCATCAAAAAGGCAAATTAATCTAAGCGCAGCCCTCCATGGGAATTTTCGTGGGTATTGAAATCACATAATTTCGTCCAATATGCCCTAAGGCATCACACTTATAAATGAATTAAAAAAAAAAATTATAATATATATGCTGCGCACAATCACATTTTCAACTTATAGTGTCATCTAACCTGTACGGAATCTATCAAAAAATAACATATGATTCAACCGTACTGCCTAGAAAATGTACCTAGACAATTGTATAGGTAGTAGGAGACTTATTGTTGTTACGAACTCATATGGTATAATTAAAAAAGTATGAGTTGCTACGTATTTCATATACAATGATAGACTTTTATCGGATAAAACTACTAAGATATGATAGAATGAATAATAATAATAATAAATAAAAATACCATATATAATTATTCTCATATTTTGTTCCATTTAACTTCTTAAGAGTTTCATTCTCGCACTGTGGTCCACCATGCACATAAACTGAGAACCTACTAACTGATTAAAATTTTTAGTTTTAGAAGTATCTAGTAAATACTTTTTTATTTTCTTTTATTTCTGTTATGTAAGCCTCTGACCACCATCTCACGTGATGGTATGTGATAATGCTGTAGAAGTTGTTAAACAGACAACCTAAAACGGCAACTATAGCTCTTAAGGGCGGCTGCCGGAATAACAGTCAGGTGTTTGGTGACAGGCTTTATACATGAAGGTAGTTGCTAGTCAGGAGGGCATTCGTCAAATGCCCGACCATCATGCAGTAATAACTGTATTATACAATCATAACTTAACGTGCCCTCCGAATCAAGGAAGCGCCTATTTGAAAATTGATTAGTGTTTAGGGTGAGTTATTAATCCAGGTGTTTAGTACTCAGTTCTAAACGGAACGTTTGAACAGCAGCTGATTAGTGTTTAGTGATTAGTGTTTACCATCTCTGTTTAGTGACTGTGTTGACTAGATCAACCTATTTATTTCTGATACCACTGCATTTCATACTTCTCACAAAATTACGAACGCGATTGTTTTTCCATTTTAAATGAATATCTTTTCCAACGTCCGCATCGGAGGCGAGAACTATACTGATCTACTAAAACACAACAGCCACACAGTATTAGACACTTCTCACACTAATCAGCTTTACGAAGCACAACCACTAAACACTGATCACTAAACAGCGCTACAATAATTACACTTACAAAAGTGCAAACAGGACTTAATAAAAGTTTGGTATAGTCCCCCATGGCAATGACTGCAAGTATAGTATATTAGAGCAAATACTGCTGAACGAGTTAGCCAATTTCGCTACGTGAGTTTTATCTTAATGGAGTGTGACTTTTTTATTATTAGTATCTATAATTATATTCACAAGTTCAAATTATGACCCACTTAGGAAACAGTAGAACAAAAAAATAAGGTAAGTATAAAACAGTGACTAAATTAATTTCATTCCTTTGTTGGAATTTCACTGTGAAGGTATATCAACGTATGAGCTTAGTGTTCAGACTGTTTGTTTTAGCCTATTCAGTGTCTGGAGAACAATAGTTCTCTAAAGTGAAACATAATAACGTAAATTGTATTTAACTCAGCGAATTAAATCACAAACTAGTCAGAAGTAAGACGAAACCGCGACTTACTCTTAAATTATTAACTTCGTAACGGGCGGTTCAAGACTTATGACAGTATGGAATAGCAAGCTTTACTCGATGATTTATAATATACTCGTGTTAGAATAAATGACTATATTAAATTGAATATCACATTATATTAATAATTGTTACAAGCACACTCCACTTCGTAAGCTGCTCCAAGCAGAAGTCAATTATCCATGATTCTCACCGTGTCAAACATTTGTCAGGTGTTGATGTTAATTATTTTTGACTCAGGCGCATTACAAAAAACATAGAAATTATTTCTCACGACCAACAGACTCGCAACGCAATAGCACAAAATAAAAACAGAAGGATAACTCTGCAAAGCCATTCCTTTTAAATAAGCTACTCTAGATTCGAAGCAATAAAGTGCATTCAGCTCGCAATGCACGGAGTGTCTTATATTTATATTTACATACAAATCGCCTCTCTTTCAATCGCATAGCTCTGATCTCTTCTGATATGGCAAGCACCGTAGAATAATCCCGTCCGGACGGATACGCCAATGTACCTAAAGCACGAAGTGCGTCTGGCAATAGCAGCATTTATTACAGACGCTCGAAACGTGGCAAACGTATCAATAATAAATAAGCATACATTGTAAACCAGTGGTGAGCCAGTAACGTGAAGTGAGGTAACCAGTGTGGCAATATATTTCGACTAAGGGGCAGATGCTCGTTTATTAGCTATGGTGTTAATAATAACAAATATTTTAAAATGTTTTAAGAAAACATTAAATTAATATTTTAATGAAACACTTAAAAATATAAACAATAAATCTAGTGACAATTCCGCCTAATTTACATGTTAAGCCGACGTGACGTCACAAACGCCACGCAAACAAACCGGAAGAGTTTTCGACGCGTTTCGCTTCTACACGAAGCATCCTCAGGAGGTCTTGACTCTACGAGCGCACGATTGAGAAACATTTTTCGCGATCGTGCGCTCGTAGAGAAATAAGTAATAATAATAGTTATTATCATTATAAAAAACTATAAAATATTATATAAAATTATAATAATTATTATTAATATTACTGCAGCAGGTCAATGATTCGAATCCCGCCACGGGCTCGAGCTTCACCGCATGGTGGAAGGGCATTTTGCGAATGCCCGCCTGGCGAGTGACCACCCTCAAGTAGAAAATCTGTCGACAAGCACCTAACGGTGTGTTCCGGCAGCAGTCCTTTAGAGCCAGTGAAATTACAGGCACATGAGGCTTAAGAACTATGTCTCAAGGTGACGGGCGCAGTGAAATTCGTTACTTGTGACGAAATGCATCAGTTATAGGCAGAGATTAGTCCGCTTAACATCAGATGGACCTCGAGCTTGTACCGTCACAATGACATAAAATATCTTCTTAATATATAAAATTCTCGTGTCACAGTTTTCGTTGCCATACTCCTCCGAAACGGCTTAACCGATTTTGATGAAATTTTTTGTGCTTATCCGGTATCTATGAGAATCGGCCAACATTTATTTTTCATCCCCCTAATTGTTAGGGAGTCCACCCCTAAATTTTTTTTTTAATTTTTTAGACAAAATTTTTTATTTCTATTTTTTTATGATACAACATACAAAAATACATACAATCCTCAATTTTCACCCTTCTACGATCAACCCTTATTTTTTAATAGCCATTTTAGTAATTTAATCATTTTTCCTCTTTATATGGCAAAACAACGTTTGCCGGGTCAGCTAGTATATATATAAATGTATCTCTTTTATTGACTCGAGATCTGCAAGTATTGTATGTTTCTTGAGCAAGAAAATAGTTGATAGCTAATCGCTTCCTCGTCGTAAATGCTTACGTTTTTGGCGGCTCTCGGCTCCATTACAACGCCTTCGAAAGCGTCGAAAGAAATGCCCCATACTAATATTGTATTGTATATGTATTAAACTTTTATATAAGAAACACTAAAATAACCTAATTCACAGAAACCTTTTATTTTTTGACATGATACAGTAATGTAATCTTACACCACAGACGAAAAATATGTTAATGTTCTTCTAGACAAATTTAATTAGCATCAACAATCAACAGCCTCTATTTCGTTTAACCGCCCTCCAAGAATGATTTTTCTATATTCATCTAAGATATATTTGTATATGCAAAAGCTTGTTTAGCTGTCGGTTTGTTTATGTTTTTTTGGGATTGTGAGAGAGAGCAAGCACGATGCCCTCCTGATGTTAAGCGGTAACCTTTGCCTATTACAGACGCATTTAATATATATTTTTTTTGCAAATAGGTTAGCCTAACCACATTCACCACAGTCTCACCTGATAATATGTGATGATGTGGTCGAAGGTGTTAACAGGCTAAACCTAGAATTACTGGCCCTCAAGGACATCTGCCAGAACACATCATTAGGTGCTTGGAGACAAATTTTCTACTTGAGGGTGGTCGCTAGCCAGGCGAGCATACGTCAAATGCTTTTCCACCATGCAAAAAGTGCTTGTTTCTTGTTATAATTTGTTCTCGTCTTTGTACTCTTCCATAACCTCTTGTTGGATATTGTAGAAAGGGATGAGCTGCAGCAAACAACATTCACGTCGATTGTTGGGTACAGTGACACAACAACCTGATAAGTGATTACCCGAATGTTGGTGGGTATAATACCAACAAAATCATTCCCAAGGAGTTTTGGCATCATGAAGGCAGTTGGCCATAAAAACTAAGCCATTTTTTTATGTTAATGTAACGGAACTAGCACGAGGCCCACCTGACGTGAAGCAGTATCCTCTGCCAATAACAGATGTATTTCGTAACAAGTGATGAACTGCACTGCGCCCGCCACCCATAGACATACAGTTTTAAGTCCCATCGTGTGCCCGTAATTTTACGGTCTCTCAAGGATTGCTGCCGGAACACTGTTAGGTGGTTGGCGACAGATTTTCTACTTGAGGGTGGTGGCTAGCCAGGCGGGAATTTGAAAAATGCCCTTGCACCATGCATTAAAACTCAAGCCAGCGGTGGGGATCGAACCATGGACCTGCGGTGCCGCAGTCCATAGCTATAACCGTTCGGCAATCATTTCTTCAGAAATGCAACATATACAGGGTTATTGGTAAAATGCTAACAACGTCTTAGGGTTGACTTCTGCTGGTCCCTAGAAACATTTTGAGATGTTTTTTTTTACCTTGAAAAATTGTTATTTTTTTAATTTCTTTCTATAACATTTTTTTGTGTTTTAATGCCTACTCCGAGGCAAGAGCACCCGCCACGGCAACACTGGACCGCGCCGTGGTCCTTTTGAATAGTTTTGAATATTTACATCCAGCAAAGTAATAAAAATATGAAATAATACATTACAGGCACAAGAGACTTTTGACATCGGCTGGTCCTCGTTGCTTAATCAGCCAAAAAAACACAAAATTTTTTTTTTTTATTCAAATCAAATCAAATCAAAATCATTTATTGTAACTATTTTTTAAAGTCATATAAAATACACAATTCAAATTAGATAATTAATCATTGTCATTGGCCATTAAAAATCAATTATTATTAAAAATTACAAAAATTATAAAAATTATACAAAAATTAAATTAAACTAAATTCATTATTCTTAAAATATTCAAAACATAAAAAAATATTTCGCATAATGTTTCGGAGAAAACAACCCTAAGAGTTTGTTAGCATTTTACCAATAACCATGTATATGTATTTTACAAGAAGGTATGTCCTTGTCTTGTTAGCAATAACATTCTCCTAGTTCGGTATTATGGTGTATAGTTGTCCTGCTTGTTGCTAGAGAAGACATAATTTAACGACCCCACATGAGTGGGATAAGTGTTAATGAATCTGTATGAAGATGTTTTTTGTTCTGCGCATTATTGGAGTAAGGAAATGCACTCTTCTTTCTCACTCAATTTTTTTTTACTTGTGTAGACATAGATCTGGAGAGACCACATTCATCATGGTTTATTAATTCTTGGAGGATTCTTCAAAACAACGGGAAAAATACGTGAAATCTTGGCCAGTCTGAAAATAGGTGCGTAACTAGTCACTGACAGGACGCGCGGGGGTTGCAGCGATCACAGCGGCGCCCGCTCTGGTGCTGAACCGGTTTGAGCCAGCTCAGTAAGTGGGCAAAGGTTTGGTAGCTTTTTTTCTGGACCTTTCTTTATTCCTGTGCTATATGGCTTACTGGCCTAGCTATACGGTTCACCTCCTAATTTGAAAGCCATATCGGATACACACTTGTATGTATTGCAGATATCCATCTTCAATAAAAGTTACGCAAAAACGTCTTTATTTTCCTTTCTCTTTGTATAATTCCCGTCAGACTCTACTTTGTTTAACTACATTTTTTCTCATTATTCCAAGACATCGGTCAGCAAAAAACGACAAGTATTTACTCTCCGGACGCTGAACAGTAAGAACATTAATTAAAACCGTCTTTGACTTGTTGTTGTCCCGACAAACTTAGACGTAAACTTTGAAAGTGCAAAATAATCACTACTGAGAAAAGTAAAAATAATAGACCTTCGGTTGCTTTGGAGATTGGAATTAATTGAGATGGATATTGCATTTTAAAGCATTGGTTACCAGTTTAATGTTCAGTTTATATTATAGAAATTTATTTGATTGGTTTAGAACTAATGGGAAACAAAATTTGAGAAAAAAAAATACCAAACGCGAGTTGAACTCGCATACCAAGTGTTCCGTACCAACGCAGAATGCGCCAATAAGTCATTATTATTTAATACATATACACATCAACTGAAAAGTCCACCGTTGAACAAGGTCTCCCTCATTGGAGGATTTGCCATAATCCCCACACTTGGCAGGCATCTTGGGGATCTTAGTAGAAGTTGGCAGTTCTTCAGGGGGCGCTGCTTTATTATTTACCTTCTGGCCATTTTACCCTAGTCGCCTTTTACGACACCCACAGAATGCAAAGGAGGGTTTATATCTAACCCGGCACCCTGCAGAAAATTTTCATAACGCAGGGCCATATAAAGTAGAACTAACGATTTATTGGTCCAACAGCTTTTTTAATAATCTTCTATTTAAGAGCACAGATAATATTCAAATGTACCTATTTAAAATAGACATTTAAAGATTTTTTCAGTACAAGCTCTTCGTTCAAATGGGCCCCATATAAAGTTCAGATCACTTCAGATACTTTTTAGCTAGGTTCATACATCTTCAATTTGACCGCGCATCATAGATACTTTCAAAATACATTATAAAAATAGACAGTGTGGTTTATACAAACCTGTATTCGACTGCATAAACCACCCCAAAAGCATTAAATAATAATTTATAAAAGATGGGGCTATATATGTTAGATGCTCTGAGTAACACCTAATTAATCACCATAAGTTTTTCGATCCCAAGTTGCATGTCCGAGATTATATGGCGGCACAGGGCCAAGCATGGTGGTAGGGCATTTTGTGAATGCCCGCCTGGCAACCACCCTCAAGTAGAAAATCTGTCGCCAAACACCTAACGGTGTGTTCCGGCAGCTGTCCTTGAGAGCCAGTACTTCTACGTTGACCTGAACAACATCTTCGACCTCATCATCACTTACCATAAGGTGAGATGGTAGTCAAAGGCTAACATATCATGCATAAAAATAAATACAAAAAAAAAAGTAAAACGGAATAACTTTTGAGTGCTCAAACGTATAGGTAACAGTCTAACATGATTTTCATACGTTTATTCCCCTAGTAAGGGTAACAATTAGTGTATAATAAAATGCCTAGTAGTTTAACTTTTATGTAGGGTAGAACTCTATTCATTTTGGGTAGACCTCTATCCCTCACCGCACTCAGGATTGTAGTATTAAATCCATCACTGCGTTCGGGAGTAAAGGTGGCGATTAACCCTAACTATAGGTAATTTTGTAGATGGACTCCTTTTCAGACCATCATTATTTGGATTTAGAAATCATGTACACTAAGACTAGTCTGTTAAAGTCATATAGGGCATTTAACAACAAACCTGCGCTAAAGGATTTCTCATAACTGTTTGATTACAAGGTAATATAAAATTACTGAGGGGGAAAATTATTTTCTGGATTGCTCTTCTACGACAACGAATTTTCACACCTCGCTAAAATATGACCAATTATACCTCTCACAAATCTGTATTAAGAAATTTAAAATCAGACAGTAAAATTGTATTACTGTGATATGTATATATTTCTTTAATTTTACGCATTTTGGGCAAACAAAAGGTAACCGTCACACGCAGCGCCCATTGTGATTGATTTTTCTTTAATTTGTGTTTTTTTTGTTACAAGCTCCTAATTGTTATGAATCGGTCCTTAACTCTTGTTTCGGCCAGGGCTTGTCACCAGGCTACTGTACTACAAAGACAATTAAAAGTAAAATACGAAACCTCACTGACCTCTACTACCAAAGTCCCACACGTGAAGGGTTGCTTGCTTCGGGGAGGGCTTCAGCTTCTCGAACCACAACAAAGCAAGTAGCAACGCAGTGCGTAAGCGTCACAGGCACGCGGCGCGGCGTTAGCGCACTCATGGTGCCAGTCAAATGACCGCACGTCCTCTTCACTACCCCTACTTTGCCCGCACTTTGCGCGGTTTTGTACAACCATTTATGGTTGTTTATACGTAGTCAGAGGTAGATTTGCGAGGAAAGCCGCATTTGAGTTATCATTGTAAAAATCGTAATCTGGCTCAAACAACTCAAATCAAATCATGTCAAATGTTTATTTTCAAGAATACGATACAATTATTCAAAAATATTCTAGTATCTGTCCTTGCGCTTGGGATTCAAAATGTTGCCCTTGACATAATACACTACTCTATTCCCTTGGCGCATAATCTTTCTATTTTTGAGATATATAGTTAATTGTTACATGGGATATTGTTATTTGTTCATGAAAATAATGAACTGTGAATAAATACTGTAATAACAAATGTAACAATCTAGCTGCTGATGTTATTAACAAATACACTAAATTGCAAAAACCTTTTTTGCTAGTAATTCGTCCCTGAGAACCTAATATACCATCTGCAACTTTTTAATACGTACCTTCTAGGAGGGCAACATGTAACAGTTTGTTGGGTAAATAATCAGTGCAGTGCACCGTCGAGTAGTAAACTTAATTTTCTCGAAACCACTCGACCGCTCCTGTGATTCGATGCCGTTAATACTCAGTTTGGGTATTCACAACATTTAGCAGCATTAATGATAATTCGAAATAGCCTGTGCCTAGGTAATGCTTGTGAATGTTCACAGCACTCAGCTTTGGCTCTAAATATTGTTTTAAAGCGCAATTTGGTACCTTGGTAATATATTATGCTCAGCTTTTCTGAACTAGACTTTAAAAAGGGAGGCTTTCTATTCGGTTTTATTTTATTAGTTTGCTACCTAAGAATTCCCTCATTCATAAACCTATGAAGTTCTTCCCTTTATTTCAAATGACATACTTTCAGATTGTTCCCATAGAAATTTCATCAAAATCTATTCAGAAGTTTGGTATCAAACTAGCTTACATGTTAGTTTGATACCAAACTTCTGAATAAATTTTGTAGAAATTTGTGAGTGTGTTCCCAGGAACTGTTAGTTTTAATACGTGCAGCTGAATTTTTTGGACATTCCTACAAATCGTGATGTTCCATCTATTTCACGTCAACGTCTGGAAGTCCACAATCGTGCGATTCTCGCGGCATTTTTTGCCTCACTCTGCCACATGGAACCTGTTGCCATGTGAAGTATTTCCAAACCGATACGACTTAGAAACCTTCAAAAAGAGAGCATATTCCCTCCTTAAAGACCGGCAACGCATCCTTAAAACTTCTAGTATTACAGATGTCCGTGGGCAAAGGTAATAACTTAATGCCAGGTGATCCCACTGCTCGTGTGCCCTCCTTACTAAATTTCGTTTCATACTTTTTAGTAGTGGACGTCGTTTTCATCCAAAAAAGTAAATATATTTTAACGATATTTGACTCGCTCGTAGCGTTGCTTGCCCAGTCATCGGTTAACGATCAACTTAGTTACGCATCGTTCGCTCTGGTTGGATGCGTGGATGCTAGTAGTATTTAATATCGACACTTCATTGCTTCGGAGTTGCCCGTTAAGTGGTTGTATCTGGTAGTTATCCTAAGATGGCAGCCATTATAGCATGTTGAAGAAGGGCATTTTGGAAATGCTTCTCTGGCTTACTACCACCTCTGCGTAGAACATCTGTCACTAAGCACCTAATAGTCTGTTCCGGCAGCTGTGTTTGAAATACAGTTATTATGGATTAACCTTTTTAACATCATCGACCACATCAAGAAGGTGGTCCAAGATGGTAAAAGACAATAATAATATGTGTCTTCATACTGGGGAAGGAGGCATCCTATGCAGATACATTTTAGTTCCATAGAATATTTACATATAGAGCGAGTATATTACCATTTAGGTACTGATACAGTACCAGGTTCCGGAATGCTATCAAAAATGTTTCTCAGAAAAACTGAATGACTTTCAACCAGCCGACACACAGTATTTGTCGAACCATAAAATAAAACAGCACATCTGAAAGCTTTGGTGTTTATTTTCAGGGCAGAGTTATTCTACTCGTAACTAGACTCTACACCATTTGCTAAGAAAGCAGGCATCGTATAATTTTATAGCATTTTTCGGAAAAGAAAGAAACTATAAAATAAAGAGTTAGCTCTTACTGCTTCATCAAAGCAACTTTGTGTTTCTGAAATACAGTAGAAAATCTTTGATCTTATTCCAATCTTGAAAACTGACGTTAGCGAAATAATGTATATTTTTAACGGTTTTGTAGCTTGCTTTGTGTCTTGGTGTCTTGTGCGGGTTATATCTAGTAACTAACCTTTCACCAAGTGATCTGAGCTACCATGACATTACCTCGAAATAGATCTCTGGTGACAGCATTTTGTTTTTATGTTATTGTGATGGAACAACACGAGGCCCACCTGATGTTAAGCGGTATCCTCTGCCTTTAACAGATGCATTTCATCACAAGTGATGAACTGCACTGCGCCCATCACCTTGAGACATACCTGTTAAGTCTCATTTTGCCTGTTATTTCACTGGCTCTCAAGGACTGCTGCCGGAACACACCGTTAGGTGCTTGGCGACAGATTTTCTACTTGAGGGTGGTCGCTTGCCAGACGGGCATTCGCAATATGCCCTTCCACCATGCGGTGAAGCTCAAGCTCGCGGCGGGATTCTTACCATGGACCGGAAAATGTGTCAGCTGTCAAAGTGACGTCGATTTCAAGTCAATTTTGTATTTTTCAGTTTAGGTTTGATAGATTGACAGATACTTAGGCTACAAAAGACTTAAAAAACACCTAAAATAGCTTGTAGGTGTGAAAACTGTCAAAACATGTTTGAAAAATTACAAGCTTACGTGGCACTGAATCGAGTAAAATCTTTAGAACGATTATGAAGCAGTGATGGCTCATGAAGCAGTGATGGCTCAGTGGCATTGGCTATGGACTGCCGCGCAGCAGGTTCATGGTTCGAATCCCGCCCAGAGCTTGAGCTTCACCGCATGGTGGAAGGGCATTTTGCGAATGCCCGCCTGGCTAGCGACCACCCTCAAGTAGAAAATCTGTCGCCAGGCACCTAACAGTGTGTTCCGGCAGCAGTCCTTGAGAGCCAGTAAAATTACAGGCACATGAGACCTAAAAACTGTACGCCTCAGTGTGACGGACGCAGTGCAATTCGTCGTTGACGAAATGCGTCTGTTATGGGCAGAGGTTAGTCCACTTAACATCAGGTGGGGCTTGTTCCTTCACAATAACATAAAAAAAAATATATATAATGATATTAGAGTAAGATTGCAAAAAACTATCAGGAAAGAAATCTCGTAATAATGACGCGCTAAATGAACTAAATAGAATGAGAAATATATGCAACTAAATATACTATATATATACATAAAAATATCAACTGCGACAATAATTAAGTTAAACGGTTTTATTGTGAAGAAATAATAATGATGCAAATAGAGAACTACAAGCTAAAAATATTATTTTATCAGAGCATTGACGCATTATAAGCGAAAACATAGATATTAATGTTGCTGGTTGCAGGTTCAAGTCCCGCTGGAAGTTATCTATTTCCATCCGAAATAATTTCTAAGCTAAAATTAGTTACGCAGGTACCAGGTACCAGTCATCACATCATTCTCCTTATCAATATAGTGCATTGATCAGAATAAAATAAATTTGTGGAGCGAGTCGAATTTCTTTTATCTTCAGCCAACCCCCAGGCTAGAATTGTACGCCACTCCTGCAGTCCTTCAGACCCAGTAAAGTAATTATGAAATTGCATGAGGCTTAACAACTGTTTGTCTCAGGATGATGTGGACGGTGCAATTCGCCACTTGTGATGAAATGTATCTGTTTAAGAAATATGTTACTGCTTAATCTCAGGTGGGTCTCGTGCACGTTCGGTCACAAATCTATAAAAAAAAGTCTGATCTGTCTCCATATTATTTAGGAATAAAGTATTTTATTGCAAGAGAGTGAGAGTGGCGTGATGACTAGTACCAGGTACCTACCTCACGCATTACGTTTTTACTTTTAGTACATTATTTGCATCATTACTATTATGCGTATTTGTAAGCTTTTTTCTCACCTATTTTGTACGTCACGTTTGTATGGAAAGCTATTACTCGAGTTTATAGCCCTGAAAAGGCTATATATTTTTAAACTGAAGTAAATTCATAGGAGTTTATAAGACTTGGAAGATCTTAAATTAAATGAGTTCGTTCATCGTCAAAACATACAATGTATATGATGAAAATTTCCTTTTACTGGCTTTTAAAGAAGAAATGAGAAACAAAAGTTCATTTACGGTTATTAATAACAAAGTTGGCGTCGATTAAGGGTTCACGGGAAACGCACGAACCCGGAAAGGGTTTATCATTTCCGGTTAAGCAGCTTATACATTGGTAGGTGTGACGGTAATGTAGAGAAAACACGGGATCATGCAGGAGGGTGATTTTTTTGTTGTTATTTTTATAAAGGTTATAAATTCCTTGGCGGTCATTTATAAAAGATGGAAGTAAATGACTATAGTTTCCGTATTTATATCAAAGCGACAAAAGACAAAATGGATCACTTATAATGTCACTCAGTTGCCTTACTGGTCATTCATACGTCACGTGTCTGGAAGAAATTTTGTTATTTTATGAAGAAGTTTGACAAACGATATGAATTTAAAGAATAATTATTAGGAAATTAGTGTAATTTGTGATGGGCATGATAATATTTTTTCCAACATAAAAAAGGACCTGAAATAAACAATTTATTTATACCCTTACATGAAGGGTGATATCGTATAGAGCTCATTGCGCGAAGTAAACAAATTATGATTAATCAATTATTTTATATTTTAAAAAGTGTAGATCTAGAGTGCTGTCAAAATTCATACTGTTTGCACTGCTGTCTTATAAAATGTTATAATCAAGTATTCAGGATTGAATCGTCCTTGCCTGTTTTTTATTCATTTGTTACAGCAATATGCTTTGATTGACGGATCGAGGTAGGTGGCACATGGAATCTCGGCTTTTGTATATTTTATTGTATATACTTATGTATGTTGAAACATGTGTATGTCCTCCGTGGGGTGTTAGACTAGAATATCACCCCCGATGTCGTAAGAAGCGAGTAAGGGAAAAATACCAGGGAGTGTCTTCTGAGTGTACCAATTTGGATGTTTTTTATTTGAGTTGACTAGTGCTTGTCATGTGATTCCATTTAAATTTAAGTGAGATCTGACGAGTAGTATTTGAGTTATCCCTAATAATGCGTACCTACTTTATATTTGTAGTTTGTTGTTTATTACTATAAAATATTATAATTGTGACTATAAAATGTATAGTACAAATAACGCAAAATTGACAAATGGTAAAACAATAGCACAAATTTACTAACCACTAAAATTAGGTAACGTGAGTTATTTGAAAACATGACACTAAATAAACATTGACTGTTGGCATTGAGTCCTTTGCTAGCCTGGAAGTCTGTAACGGTCTTTATGAAATAAAGTTTCGCAATCCATTTTGTGTTAATCTCTGCGCGGAGTTATTATGAAAATAAATGTAAATTTATCTGAGTTACTGAGCAAAGCAACGTTCTCAGTGGCAACCTGGAGGTCAAGGTTTTGAGGATATGTTTATGTTTGTAATGCTCACAATTAATCTCGCTTGAAATTCGAACTTTCATTATAACCCCCTAAACTTTTGAAATAATGAAAATGTAAATCATGTCTGGCCTCGCTGGAGAGGAATTAATGAACTTTGAGTGGAGGCCATCTTGAATCCGCCATTTTGAATTTTCGACAGCCGTCATTCGACTGATCTCACGATTCCTTATAACATTTGTTCAAACACCAAATTAAACTTATCTCCTACCTGTCTTACCTTCTTAATGTTTTTAGACTTTTTTCTTAAAAATAAAACTTTCAAAGAACTTACAGCAGCACTCCGCCATGGAGCAATTTACAACAACATCCATCGGTTGCTCCTGTTTTCATTAAAATTTTAGAGTAGGTTATTATGATAGAATGTTAAATAGTTGTTTATGCAACTGTCATATAATAGAGGGTATTAAAACACGATGTAGTTTCAAAATAAA
This sequence comes from Plagodis pulveraria, assembly GCA_963890685.1. NCBI lineage: Eukaryota > Metazoa > Arthropoda > Insecta > Lepidoptera > Geometridae > Plagodis > Plagodis pulveraria. The sequence continues at coordinate 9,638,453 of OY982955.1, read as the reverse complement.
AATTAAATACTGTAACAACTTCGACAACTTCATTACTTACTATTAGTTGATATAGAGGTCAAAGAATAGCGCAAAGAACAATAAAGACTGACATTATTGTTAAATCCTATTTATAATTGTTATATATAGCGAAAATATTAGAGGGATTTATCGACATATTCACCGGAATTACCCTGCTGGGGACGTAGAAAAAATAATCGAATGGAGAAGATTTTTATCCTCTCCTCGGGGAGATATGTCTCTGAATCGTGCTACGCCCGCTGGATGTCAAACAATGAAAATGTAAGCTCTGAGTGTTGCTTTGACTCAGCATTTAAGTAGTGCCAACTTCAACAAGATAATTCATAATATTTGGAGTTAGGTGTGGGTTCCATTTGTTTATTTATTTATCTCTTCATTAAACTATGATTAAAATAGACCATTGAAAGCTTGAGATTATCTATATTTTATTGAATCAACATCTATCGTGCGTCCATTTCTTTTCCGCACTAAACCGAACTATCGATGCTTAAGTGAAAACCGCAAATACTAATGAAGTTTAGGGTATCACAAAAATTTATTCCAAATAAAAATTTACCCTCATTCATTTATTTATCAATAAAAAATAAAACAAAAAGTTTGCGACACATTAAACTGTTCTGAATTCAAATACAAATTAAAAAATATTAGTTTCTCTCTACACAAGACCACGACCGTGGACCTATGATACGCACCCTTGGTAAGCAGTTAGGGCTGCTTCTTTAGAAACATTAGGTCTAAGTTTCTTTAAAGCGAAAACAAAACGACCAAGTTGTGACTAACTGTATTGACGTGGATTTTCCAACTCAAGTATCTGTCTAAATTAATACTCAAGAACTTATATCTCTCTACTCCATCTACTGTTTGTCCATTATATATAATGTCAATACGAATCAAATCGAATTATTTTAGGCTAACTTACATTGATGTTTAGGTTTTTTTTTCCCAATGACTCATATCAGCCAGTACCTATATATGGTAGTTCACCTATAAACTACATACATTTACCATGATAGTATAAACTATATTAAGATTCTACAGATCGGTGAACCTCGATACGGGTAGAGAAAAACAATTCTGCTATACATTATAAAAATCGCGACAGGAAAGTTTTAACGATGCCTTTAACGATCTGCGAAACTTGCTATCGGACTAAATGGCAGGAGCAAAATTAAAAGTCACTTTGGTTAGCGCTCCCCTTCCTGATATAGGAACGTCGAAAACTATCGAATTCAAAATTTTATCGACACATTTTGATAAAGTAACTTTCGCCGATGATAAAAGACTTAGGTTGTGAATAATTATATTTTAAAGGTTAATTATAAAACAAAAGTTTAGTGAAAACCATTCCAGACAGTAGGAAAAATATAAATTTCTATATAGTTTAAATTTATATTATTTAAATTTATTCGAATACAATTTTGCATATAGTTTACCGACGACGCTGAGGAGGCTTATTCCGCGGTAATTCTTGCCTGTGTTGTGACTCATTATTTTTGTTATTGATTCTTCTTAAATATCGATAGATTGTAGAAATAGCTGAAATCCCTAATAATCATTGATGAGTTCGGTGATCTATAAAAATTTTTCGTGATAAAGTCGTTATTATTCTATTATCCATCCTAAAAAGTTATAAAAAGTTTTCGAATAGAATAAATTTATCGCGCAATGATTGTTTGCACTTTTTGTTATGGTTTATATTCGTGATTCTGCTGCAGTTATGGCTTAATAAAAGTAACTCTTTGATTTTTTTATTGGATTATGGCAGTATTAGCTTATCTGACGCCAACCCTAAGTGTAACTTTACTAAGGGTCGGCGTCAGATAAGCAGACAGCTAATAATGTCGAAGCCATAACTAACAACAATATCAAATAATCCGCAAAACAGCAACAATAGAAAATTGTGTTTAACTATGAGCGGTATAAATTTAAATATGTAATTTTCTATTCTATTTCTGTAGGTAACTTGAAAGGAGATTTTTGCAAGAATGATAATGTTAGTAATATATTCTTACGTTGTCATTTGTTTCGTTAGGTACCAAAAAACATACCTATACAGTTCACCGTATTGACGGCATATAAGTACGACGGTAAAATTAATATATCGAGTCAACGCAGATTTTGTCATATTTTTGTCGAACTAAAGAAAAAATCTTGTTTTTATTAATCTCAAATATAGCAACACAAACTTTGTCAGCAATAATTTAAGTGTCGTTTCTCAAGAAAGATACACAGTTTTATTTTGATGGGTGCACCTAAATAAAACAAAAGAATAACAAAAGTGTCATAAACCTCCAATCCAACAAATGGAGGACTTAGTGCCGATAAATGTTTTATTTTAGGTACACTCAGAGCTATAAATATATAGAATCTAATAAGAGATAACCAATAAAGATGTAAGGTTGTTGTTTCACTGAATTTAATAGAAATTGTTGTGTGTATAAATTATTTTACTATTAATTAAGCAGATATACCAATAATTAAGAATCTTACTAAAACAAAGTAGAATAGTTGATATATAACAAATTATTTCAAATTAGTGCTGACCTAAATAAAACTACAAATACAGCACCAGAAAACGCTTGTTGCCAATCAATTTCACTGTAATAATTACTGTGTTTTTTTCTAGTAATAGACCCTTGTGTGGCCCGTGATAATTCTAGCATATTTGCAAACCGGGAGCAACATCGGGGAGGTCGCGCATAGAGCCTTATACATTTTATAGTTTTTATTGGGGTGTATTTTTTTGGCATCATTTGACAAGCTAATATCTTAAAATCTAAGTCATTTCCGAGGAAACAAACCAACGCGACGCAATTATGTTTCACTGGCAATAGCTATCAGAAGGAGTTCATCAAACTTAACTTCGCTGATTAGTAAGGCATTTTGTTTTTTTTTTATCTGGCTAGCTACACCATGAAAATCTGTTGCCAAACGAGTGTTCTGGCAGCTCTCATTCAATACTAGTTAAAATTTTAAGCAGATCATGTTAACCATCCGCAATCTCATTTTATCACTAACCAACGTGTAAAGATAGTGATCAAAGGCTGAGTCCTCATATATTAGACTCTAATGCCGCTGGCGATTATTGTACATTGAAACAACAATGTTAACAAATTTGACATTGAGTGTACATGTATGACAGTATTATTTTATTAGATCTTAGCAATAAAGGATAACACAATTTTTCACGTGAATCGCTTGCTTTCATCGCAGTAAAGTTACGCCGCGTTTTATTGGTTACAATTCGAGTAAAGTCAAAATATTAGACAATTGAATTTTGTGTTTTGTAAATGAAGCGAGCAAAATTTGTAACGCAACTTTAGCCGGCGGCGGAACGTTAAGTTATCCCAGCTTTTTAGGTGATGTAAATTATTACTTTTATTCGTATGTGACCATATCTACTCTCTATTTTAAATAATGATTATAACAAAAGCTGAAAACCTCTGACATAAATACCTGTTGATTTTAAATGTGTTGGTTATTTTAAAACTGTGTTTTTGTAGATCTGGCCATTGACTGGGCTCAACGAAACTTACTTTATTTTAAGTTATAGACAAGTAAATAGATACATTTTAAGGTCTAGGCCAATTCTTAAGATGATAATTGTAACTGCCATAATACTTTCTAGTTTTTTTTTTTATTGCTGATAGGCAAACCATTGACCGCAATGTCACCTGATGGTAAGTAATGATGTGGTCGAAGGTTTTAACAGGCTTAACGTAGAATTACTGGATCTCAAAGACAGCTACCGGAACACACCGTTAGGTGCTTGGCGACAGATTTTCTACTTAAAGGTGATCACTAGCCAGGCGGGTGTTCGAGAATGCCCTTCCACCATGCGTGAAGCTCAAGCCCGTGGCAGGATTCGTACCATGGACCTGATACGCGGCAGTCCATAGCCAACGCCACTGAGCCATCACTGCTTCAAAATGAGCCATCATATCTTCCAGAAACCTCTGTAGGCTACAAATGATTCGTATAGTAATTAATTAGCTATTGCAGAGTTGACCGATGAAGTCAAGTTGAAATTAAATATTAGCCGTTTGTGCCACACATTAGGCCATTTCCAACATTTCTCTCTCTGAAGGACAAGGCCCTTTTTATTACACGAACATGCTATCTTTCACTAATGTCCTCCTACAGCTTTGGATGTTTTATTACCACGACTGTAAGATGTACTTATGTAACTACTTTAGAAACATACTTATAGCTAAAGTAGTCTTTATGTCGTGGTAATAAAGAAAAAAATTAGATGTCTTGTTTTGAGAATAGTTGTTGCAAAACCTAATATTGGAATAAAAAATCTGGACCAGACCTTGAGTTGTTACAATTCCAGTTATAAAAAATAAAAATGTGGGTACCTCAACAGAAGGCAATAAAATGTAACATATATGGCATAACGTGTATACTGTCTATTGAGGCAACGAATCTCCATAAAATATATTAAATTTCAGTTACATCGTGTTAGAGTTGTATTTTTTTTTACTAACTTCTTTCTGTAATTGTGGTTACGTTAGTCACGTTTGAATACTGAATGAAATATCAGATATTGAATGCAATATATATGCTACAGTAAATCATATCGATATCATATGATTATTATCAAACATATATTCCCAGAGCGGGTATGCAGAGGCGTCTAAGCCCCCACTTTTTGCTATGTTTTAATGATACTATTGTCGTCTATAGAACATTATTCTGGACTCCGGGCAACTACAGAAATTAGTTTTATATAAAAACTTACGTACTTGTCGGATCTAGTACATAAAGTACAGTAAAAACAGCATCAAAGAAAATCTCCTTTAATAAATTTTGGCGCCTACGATGCTCGTGTGAACGTCTATTACATATTAATTTAATGTATTACTATAATATTCTACTGCCACATAGTACATCCCGCTTTTAAACTACTATTTATATGCCTTATAGCCTATGAATAGAAGGTATGAAGTGTTGATATTAAATGCACACTTAGAACCTATTTATTTATTTATACTTAAATATTGTTATGCTTGCAACAACGCCCGCTATGCGCTATAACAATATTAAAGTTATGGGGTTGCGTCATCATTTGCAAGTATAAAACCAATTGCAAAATTGGTCTTGCTTGTAGTAAAAATTGTGTTTAGTAGATATTGGAATGGAGCGACATCTATAGTTCAACTTAAACTGTAGATGTCGCTCTATCCCCATACGATGGTTAAAGAACGATAGGAAGGATTTGAGTTATGACGTCATTGTCATGTTGAATCAATTAGTTAGAGCATGCCCCGGCTAAGTGCGTGGATGGACGCGGGTTCGAATCCTTCACATGATTTAAATTTTTCCTATCGTATATTTGTAATTTTATTTATTTATAGCTGATAGGCTAGCTTTTGACCACTTTCTCACCTAATGGTAAGTGCTGATGTGGTCAAAGACATTATTCAAGCTTACCTAGAATTACTAGGACTCAAGAACAGCTACATCAGAGGTCACCCATTCAAGACTTGACCGTAGCGGACGATGCTTAACTAAGTTGATCAATTCAGTGAATACTGTGCTTCATTAAGCTTTCACATAACAAAACTAAGTTCTTCGAGAAAATACTGTCTCTTATCAAGACGACGATCATGAAATGTTGAGATTACATTTCACTACCGGAAATCAGAGGCAGAAAATTTGGATGACGTCATATATAACGTCACTAATGGACATCCTTAGAAAATAAGACGTACTTAAAGAAATATACTCGTAATATACTAGATATCGCAAGTCTTATGATCACTTACAATAAATTCATTCTTATTAGCTTTGGTGAGTATATATTTGACATGAGTTTGATTGTTCCAAGATGTAGGAATAGTGATAGAGGAATATTTTATGGTGTTACTTTATTCAGGGGATAAACCATTAGAACGTTTAACACCTTGAACTTATTTACATATTTTCTTGAAAGACAATAATTTCAATCATCACAATTATTTTTATAACCCGCGGTATGCCTTTATTATCAAAATACGACGAACTATATATAACACTACAACTACTACAATAAAAGCAGGTAGACAACCTATACGTAATTTAAATATTTATTTTTTCATATATTGCAAATAATAAACAAACCGTGAAAATATATAACTCGTAAGGAAGCGTCTAATGTTAAACATGTTTTTTTTTTCTTTTATGCTTGATAGGTAAGCCTTCGACCGCTATCTCAGCTGATGGTAAGTGATGATGTGGTCGAAGATGTTTTTCAGGCTAACCTAGAAGTATTGACTCTTAGGGACAGCTGCCGGAACAAACCGTTAGGTGCTTGGCGACTGATTTTTTACTTGAGGGTGGTAGCTAGCCAGGTGAGCATTCGCGAAATGCCCTACCACCATGCTATAACGACTACCATCCTAAGACAACAACTGGGACCGACGGCTTAACGTGCCCTCCGAAGCACGGAAGCGCTCAGTAGTAATGTCACTAGCGGTCACCCATCCAAGTCGTGATCGTTGCTTATCTTAGCTGATCAGTTAAGGATGGCTAAGCAAACTAAGTTACGAGCGCTTCAAAAAGACGTGGCAAAATATTTAAAGAAGAAACACTTACTGTCTAAATGCTTCCTTCCTCATGCCGGCACGCAGCGGATATTAAATCTTCAGAAAAAATATAAATTAAGAAACTCAACATCTGGTTCCTTTCAGTGCCACTTACGTCAAGAAATGGGGATAAGCTACAACCGCTATGGAGCTTAGAGTCCATCTAAGTCATGACCATGGCGGACGTTGCTTAACTTTGCTGGTCGGTTCAGAACGGCTGCTTAGTCTTTTCTACGTAATTTTGCTTCGGAACACTTCAACAATTACTTCAAAACATCATAGGTTATTACAATAACACAAATATACGATATGTCATAATTTGAGTTGTGACGTCATGTCATGTTAGCTGAATTGGTTAGAGCATACCCCGGCTCAAGGGGTGGATGGATGCGGGTTCCAATTCCTTACATGACTTTAATTTTTCCTATCGTATATTTGTGATTTTGTAATGTAATCCGCATAGCAGGCGTTATTGAAAACCTAACATTAAAATCATTATTTATATTTTTAAAATCACAGGTAATTGTTTCTGATCGCTATAGTAGACAATAAACAATACATAACAATATTTATTTATAACTACGCAACTCATACAACTATTTAATTTCACACGTACACGTTTACGAAAATATTTACAGCGTACAACCAAAGACTTCCTCTGAATACTAAAAATGATATAAACCAAAAATATTCGAGCTAAACTGAAATACATAATCATCATCTCCCTAATATCATTCCATGCTAGATCGTCGGTGAATAAAACCTTTTATTACAAAACAGCCCAAAACAAGGAGAGGAATTTTTAATATTGTTATGTTTACAATAACGCCTACTTGGCGAATTACATTACAAAATTACAAATTTACGAGAGAAAAAATTATAGTCATGTGCGGGATTCAATCCTGCGTCCATCCACCCCTTTAGCCGGGGTATGCTCTAACCAATTGAGCTAACATGCGGGTTCGAATCCCGCACATGACTCTAATTTTTTCTCTCTTAAATTTGTCATTTTGTAAGGAGAGTTATGTTTTCAGGGTATGTACGTTTGTGGGTTTCTTTATTCCAGCATGACTTCTAAACGGCTTAAACTATTTTGATGTAAAAGATATCGTTAAGTTCGTCTTGATAGCGCAAGTGATACTAGGTACATATGAAAATAGAAAATCAAACTGACGTATTTTAGAATCCATATTGTAGATTAAAAAAAATCTTACAAACCCATCGAGTGGGGTATCATAAGCGAATTGAAAGCACACCGACTTCGCTAGCTCGGCCACGTGGAAAGAATGGGAGAGGATCGCTTCATAAATCGGGCATATTAGGGACAACTAAAAGGCCGACGGCCGGTCGGACGCCCCAAATATCGCTGGAAGGACCAGGTTGAAGAGGACCTGCGAAAATTGCAAACAATCCAGTAGCAAGAAAGAGCACAAGACCGCAAGGAATTACGTCTATTGGTATCGGAGGCCAGGATCCACTTGGGTTGATGCGTCATCTTAGTAAGTAAGTATATCAATTTAACGTTAAAGTATATGGATTGATCCTGATAAGTAAAAGTGTTGGAAAAGGAACGGCTATCTAAAGTTCTGTTGGCCTCGTCCGTTTGAGTTCTGCGCTCAATAACCCGTTAATGAAAAAGGAACACAATTTTAATCACAGTTAAAAAACTTGACAATAAAACGGTGTTTTCAATATTTAAATGGAGTGGAAACATTCACTCCATTCAATGTACATATAGAAATTTTAGATTCCTAGGAAGTACATTTTTTGAAATTATAATACCCGTGATACAGAGACGAACGAATGGACAGAGAGACATACAAACAAATAGTGGAGTCGCATTAATAGGGCTCCAATCCTATTTTCCAATTTATTTACTGAACCCTTGGTACATCGTAAGCATAAACGTATACATATCGTAGATTTCTATATCTGTACTATAATATGATAAAGAGGAAAGGTTTGTATTTGTGTATGTAACGAATAAACTTAAAAACTACTGGACCGATTTGAAAAATTCTTTCACCATTATAATCCTACACTCTCCCTGATAAATAAAGGCTATAGAATATTTTCAAACACTTAAGGATCCGTATGAAAACTTCGATAATGTAACCCAACGTGTGAAAAAAATCGTTACATCGCGTACGTGCGGAAATTGTTGACAATAGAGCAAAGTAAAGTACTACAATTTTATAGAGGACATCAATCTACAAAGGTCTGCAATACTATATTATGTCTAACTATTATAGTTATGTCACAATAACTACTTTTCATGTATTTCAATTTATATTTTTTGTTTAATACCCGTGCAAAGACGGGCGGGTCGCTAGATATACTACAAATTTGCCAAACGCCTACCAAAATGTTGTTCTAAATATATTCGAGTAAAGTTATTTAGTCCAAATATCTTTGAGGAATGTCAATAAAGGTACTACGGTACGTCAAAAGGTACTACAATTTTATAGAGGACATCAATCTACAAAGGTCTGCAATACTATATTATGTCTAACTATTATAGTTATGTCACAATAACTACTTTTCATGTATTTCAATTTATATTTTTTGTTTAATACCCGTGCAAAGACGGGCGGGTCGCTAGATATACTACAAATTTGCCAAACGCCTACCAAAATGTTGTTCTAAATATATTCGAGTAAAGTTATTTAGTCCAAATATCTTTGAGGAATGTCTAAGAAATAAAAGAACCCTTCATTGTGATATACATTCGCTATCGAACTTCGCATCGCGGGTCAAACAACGAACCCTGCGATAAATTATATCTTGTATCTCTGGAAAAGGTAACATAAATACATTAAGGTTTTTATTACATTGTGTTCTGGCTTCTGTTGTATTGAATTAATATAGTGATAGAAAGCCTTTCAGGTGAAATTAGTTGGGAATTCAATGATATTTACTTAGTACCGAAGTCGAGTGCCGGGCCAGAATGTCAAAGGTTGAAAAGGAAAATGAAGGTGCATGAACACCTACGTTTAGCCAGATATTGTTGAGTAAATAAATCAAGAGAGCGAGTTTTTTGCCACACATCCAGCTGCTAGTAGAAAATTCTTTAAATCCGAGTCAATAAACCCGATACTTCGTCGTTAGGACACATGAACATCTATATTATATATATATATATATACGTCATGACGCTAATATCACTTGCAATTCTGTAAAAAGGTTTATTTTTACCATCGCATTGGTTATTATATGGTTTGGGCATTTAACATTTATCAAGTTATATTTTACATAAGTTTAATGTGTATAAAGGTAGTCGCGGTCAAGCCTCAGTCTCAATCGTGTCAATACAATACAATATTAGGGTTTAGAGTATGAAATTGCCGTCTTGTACTGAAAAATTGTTTATTTTTTAAATTCACATACATATTTAATCAAGATAATTGCCATTATTACGATAGAACTCTGGTGATCTAGATTCGACAAACTGTGTGAAATCATTTTGTACTGCCTCATGGGAAGAAAACTTTTTATCATGTAGAAAATTTACCAAATAAAGATAAGAAAGAAAAATGGTAGTCCGTTGGAGCAAGGTCTGCAAATCCGGAGGTTGACGAATGGTTTCTAATTGCAGTTCCTGTAGAGTTAAAACGGTTTCTCGTGCTGTATGAGGTCTCGCGTTATTATAGAGCTACAATGGTGAAGATCGATTCTTGAGTTCTTGTTTCACTGCTAGTTTTGCTATCATTGTTCGGATTTCAGCACAGTAGACATCTGCAGTTATTGCATGACCAGATGGGAGAAAGCTAAAGTGAATAACACTATGATGAGAACACCAAGCTTCAACTAGGTAATGGTAACTACCATTACCTTTTTATTGGTAAGCTTTGCTTTAAGACACCGTTGCGGCGTTTGACTTGGGGTCATCCATTGCATTTTTCGCTTACAGTTATCGTAAAGAATCCATTTTTCATCACATGTCACAATTCGATCCAATATTCCTTCATTTATGTATCGATACAACAAGGCAACACAAGTTTCAACACGTGTTTCTTTCTGCAGATCAGACATATCATGAGGCACCCATTTTTCTTATTTTTTTTATTTTATTGATTTGAAGCAAATGAGTCAATATTGTTTGTTAGGTAACGTAAAACCATACCGCTAATTCCTTCCTGTCTTCATTGGAGGGAGGGACCTCTCTTTGCTTAGCGTGGTAAACGCCATGCTCGTCAGGGAGAGATCGTTGCAGGTGGTGGTCTCATTCTGCGAAGAGGTGATGGCGCAGAAGGAGACTGCGGAGCTGGTCAGGGAGAACGATGTCCGAGCTGAAACACTCCGGCGCAGACGAACGGGGACCAGGAGGCAGCAGTTCGCCCGCCTCCTTCCTTCTCCGTGGTGGGGTCGCTGGTGTTGAGTCGGGGGTACTCCACCAGCTTGTACGGCCTCACACGTTTTGGGGCCTTGGTGAGTAAGGTCGTCTCTCAACAAGCACAGAGGCTCGATTAGTTCGGGCCTACCGCCGGGGCAAGATAGTGCATGCTAACGTGATTCTATCTGGCCCCACATGGGCGGAGGACTGCTCACGGGGAGGTTTTAGTGGGTCCAAGTCCCACACAGCCTCTTCCACCATCCCCGTGGTGGAAGGGCAGTGGGAAGGCATTTCCCCGCCTCAATTAAAATAAATAAAAAAATACCGCTAATTCCTGGGTAGTTTGGCTCGGATCGGCTTCCACCATATCAAAGTTTCCATCACGAAAGCGTTAAAACCGAAATAGCACGGTGCGTTCTTTAGCAGTGCACTCTACAAACGCAACATATATATTGCGAGCTATTTCTACCGCATTAGTTCCGCGTCGGAACTCGTATTAAAAAATCACTCGAATTTTCGAAGAATAAAATCGAAAATCTTTTGGACAGATAAAGAGTAGGTATTTTGCAAATATTTATTAATATTAAGAAAACTATAGGTCCGATCGCGCTCAATCCAACGGGAAACGATCGGGGATTGTGGTCCGCGTGTATTGATGCGTAGAACTATAGAAAAATTTGGCAAAGGGGCATTATATAAAGAAAAAACTTTTTATATAATTCCCTTTTAATAATAATAATATTTATTTTACCCCTAATTATATAATGAAAAAAATGTTTAATAAATATGCTAATAAAATGTTAATAACTTTTACACTATTGAAACTATTTTCTGAAACTAACGTGGAACAAACCGCTACCAGCGTCCGCTAATTACTACTACTACTGCTAATTGATAAAAATTGCCAAAACTGATTTTTGATGTCTGGTGTAGAAAATTTCTATATACCAGTACTAATTAAACTCTCTAGATGAGTTACGCTACCGGAGACGCAACTTTTGGTAGGTACACTTGGTATTTATACGTGAAATTGAACTTGTTATTGCCGTATGTATGGGGGCATGAAACCCCTAAGGTGGATTTTTATATGTAAATTTTGCAAAGATTCACTGATATTGAAAAATATTGAGAAAAAAAGAAATATGGATATTCTTGTCTAAGCTGAATAAAAAAAAAACTGATAGTCGATAATCAAATGTTGCACATTTTTAAAAGAAGAACCTCATAGGTACCATGTGAAAATAGTTTCACCCAAAGATCTCAAACCATGAAGGTTATATGTTAATTCGAAGTACCTATTACAACAAAAGTTAATTTCATACCTGAACCCCTATTACTTCTTTACATTAAAAATACAACACAAAATATCTTGGATTAAGAATTAACTAAATCGCTGACCTGGAACTCTCACATTGACCACATAACAAAAAACTTTCATCGTTCCTTGGTTCACTCCGTAATATAGTTCAATGTATATTACATATACTTTGATACACCATCCACAAAGCATTGCTTAAACCGCACCTACTAAACATAACTGAAATTTGGGGTTGTGCCTCAAAACAAATTATCTGAACTGAAGATTGCACAAAATAAAGTAGTAAAAATACTTTTAAAATAAAATGAGACTAAAATAATGAATGGCAAGCAATCACATATATAGCGTTGTAGTTGCAATTTTTATGAGTAAAGCTCGAAAGACACAGTGACGTATCTTGTACAAAAATTAAAGAAACTACGAAACTAAGCATCCGTCGCGCTTACCAACCAACTACGGCAAAAAATATTTCGGAATATAGCACATCTATAAATTATAATACCCTAACGCATAAAAAATTTAAACGTATATAAAAAACAACTTGCTCAATATCAAATTGGTAAGCCTTTACTTTACAGGACCACGTTGTGATAAATTTATTAACTTAACTATTGTTCTCAAGTAAGTGATATGTTAAGTATTTTTTGAGAATAAATGTGTTAAAACTTAAAACTATTTTGAAGCAGTGATGGTTCAGTGGCATTGGCTATGGACTGCCACGCAGAATGTCCATGGTTCAAATCCTGCCGCGGGCTTGAGCTTTTGAAGCACCGCGGTCGTGAGTTAGATGGGTGAGCGCTAGAGACATAACTACTGAGCGTTTCCGTGCTTCAGAGGGTACGTTAAACAGTCGGTCCTGAATGTTGTCTTAGGATGGCATTCGTTATAGCATGGTGGCAGGGCATCTCATAGGCGGGGATCTGTCTCTGCCGAGCGTTGTTAACGCCATGCTTGGAGGAGAGAGATCGTAGCAGGCGGTGGTCTCCTTCTGCGAAGCGGTAAAGGTGCAGAAGGAGGCCGCGGAGCGGGTCAGGCAGGGCGATGTCCATGCTGCCCCGCTCCGGCGCAGACGACCGGGGCAAGGAGGTGGCAGTTCGCCTGCCTCTTCCCTTCTCCGTAGTGGGGTCACTGGTGGAGAGTCAGGGGACTCTCCACCAGCTTGTACGGCCCTGCACGTTTGGGGGGTGGCCTTGGTGAGCAAGGTCACCCCTCCACAGGCGCAAAGGCCCGATGGAGTTCGGGCCTACCACCGGGCCAAGATGGTGACTGCTAACGCAACCCTATCTTGCCCTACCCCGGCGGAGGACTGCTCACGGGGGGTTCTAGTTGGTTCAAGTCCCACACATCCCCTTCCGATGGGACAGAGACGGGGTGGTGAAGTCTATTAAATGATATCGATGTAAGTTACAAAAACAGTATTACGAGGAACAATATTAAGGATAAACTAAAATCACACCTTTTGAACAGCCTGTAGATGACTCACTGGGCAGTAGAAGACCAAGTTTTGTTATCGGCTCGAGTCGTCTTTTACTGCTCGGCGAAATAAAACCTCCCTTTAAAGTTGTTCCCCAGTAAAGTTGTTTCTAAGTAAAGTAGTTTCCCAGTAAAGTTGTCCCTTTTCCGCATTAGCGTTTATGTTGCGACTTATGTGTGATCATAGTTCACTTGTTATTGTTATGCATTTTGTGTAATGTTATGTTATTTGTCAACAACTCTACTTTTGTACGCATACCGGACAAATCTCTGTGATTTTTGGCATGCTTATTTTTGTTTTGTTTTGTAAATGATTTAAATAAATAAATAAAAAAAAAAGTGCAACGGCATAACCAAGCTTCAAAAAAAGGTGGCAGGGTATTTTGCAAATGGCCGCCTGGCTAGCTACCACACTGAAGTAGAAAATCTATCGCCAAGCACATAACAGTGTGTTCCGGCAGCTGTCCTTGAGAGCTAGTAATTCTAGGTTAAGCCTGTTTAACACGTTCGACCACATCATTACTTACCATCAGGTGAGATTGTGGCCAAAGGCTTACATCAGCAATAAAAAAAAATCAGTTTCGTAAAGAGTTACATTACTTCATACAGAGAACAAAAAAGTATGTTCCTTTGGCCCTTGTAGGTGCTATTTACTTACAAACTTTTACACGGAGTACTTACGAAATTAACGAAAGTATTAAATAATACACCAAAATGCAACACTTGATATTTGACAAATGATACAAAATCAAAATTGTCGCTTATCCGATTGCTTGGCTAATACCTCAGTTGATCTCTCTGAAAATAAATTTTAATGTACCTTACAAAATCACAAATACACGATAGGAAAAATTTAAGTCATGTGCGGGATCCGAACCCGCGTCCATCCGCCCCTTTAGCCGGGGCATGCTCTAACCAATTGAGCTAACATGACATGACGTCACAACTCGAATTTTTCCTATAGTTCATTAACCATCGTATTGGGAGGGATGGACTTAAAAAAAAAATTTCCTATCGTATATTTGTGATTTTGTAATGTAATCCGCTTAGCAGGCGTTATTGCAATCATAACAATATAAAAATTTAATGTACCTTACTTGTTTAAACGTGATACTCAGTTTTTCCCATCATAGTTGATTTAATGGCTAATGCATTTCCAGTTGCGTTCTGGGATATTACGTAGCTAAACGGACCGTGCAATGAGCATTATATTTCAACAACCTCGTTGCATATCATGGTAATATCAATTTTCAAACTTCTAATGACCTATAGTTATACTGCTTTTAGCCTACTATCGCAGTACGTATTGACAGTAGAACACTGTTTCCCTTTTGGTGCGTCTTCGTGTTCCAAGCATTTTTTTAATATAAATCGCGCAAAAAACGCGTTGTAATTGACTATAGGCTCCTAGTGGTAAGAAAGCATAAAAAAACGGTTTTATACAATTCGTATATATATGACTGATCCGATATTAGTAACTTTTTAAAGGTTTATCTGTCCATTAACGTGGATTTGAAGAACCAGGGTATTGGCTAAGAATAAAATATATCAACCGACAAACCAGGTTGTTAGTTAAGAATAAAATATATGAACCGACAAACCAGGTTGTTGGTTAAGAATAAAATATACAAATCGACCAACTAGGTGGACAGCCTGGCTGGTCGGTTGGTAATAGACGAACATCGTTAGATGATTACACTTTGGTTTTATAATTTTAGCATGGTGGAAGGGCATTTTGCGATTGCCCGCCTGGCTAGCTACCACCCTCAAGTAGAAAATCTGTCGCCAAGCACCTAACGGTGTGTTCCGGCAGCAGTCCTTGAGAGCCAGTGAAATTACAGGCATATGAGACTTAACAACTGTGTCTCAAAGTGACGGGCGCAGTGCAATTCGTGACTTGTGATGAAATGCATCTGTTATAGGCAGAGGATACCGCTTAACATCAGGTGGGCCTCGAGCTTGTTCCGTCACAATTACATAAAAAAAATATTACAAAGCCCATTTGACAATTAAATTTGTACGCATTAAATAAAGTGCTATAAACAAAAATCCTATCTAGACATATCCAAAGGGTTACATGATCAAATTATTTATCATTTTTTCATATTACGCGAAAGAAGCTTAGTTTTTAAGTTCTATGGACAATATTTAAGGCCATTACGCATTTTTGATTGTGCATAACTTTGAAATCTCTTCATTAGTAATCGCCCTGTGGGGTGCCGGGCTGGAATGTCACCTCCCCATATCCACCCGTGGGTGTCGTAAGAGGCAACTAAGGGTAACGCACCAGAAGGTTGGCGGCAGCGCTTTCTGAGGAACTGATATCTCACACTGTGATCCCCAAGACGCCTGCCAAGCGTGGGGTTTATGGCAATATGCCTCATAATGGGGGAGGCTGTGTTCAGCAGTGGAAGATCTGGCTGATACAGTACAGTAAACTTGTTGAAAATTGTTGACCTATCCATTATAGGTTCGGTATCGTTTAGTACGCGAACGAACGTGGAGTGCAAAGCGCTGCATTGCTTTTAGCAACCAAGAATTTGAAACGCTTTATCTCAAATATCCGTAATAACGCTGGTACTTAGCATTAACTTCTGCCCAATGGTTAATAGCTTTCCCAGCTGCGTTCTGGTTCACTACGTAGCTAAACGGACCGTAGTATGAACCATAATAGCTTTATATCTCGATTACATTATATACTAGTATATAAATATAAGTCGTAGAAATTGAAACTGCAACCACTATTCCTTAGTATCCCTATATAAACCAAAGGTACATTAATTTTATTGAAGTAATATTACTAGATTAACGAGAATTAAGCTTATAATTTTAATTGAATTATGAGGCTTTATTTCGTTCTGATAAATTGAACTGAATAAAACTCAAGGCAATATTCTCTACATCTAAACGTAAAGTAATTAAAATAACATGTGGTGCTAGGTTAGAATTGCACTTTCCCACCAGAATGAGCGATGATAAGGCTGAATTTGTATTATAAAGAGCAGAGTAACTGTGACGTTGATAATAAACAGGGTTATTGATAAAATGCTTACAACCTCTTAGGGTTGCCTTCTGCTAGTCCTAAGAAAGATTTTGAAATGTTTTTTATTTGTTTTGAAAAAAATACATTATTTTATAAATACTTTTTAAAATTTTCTTTTATGTTTTTGACTGTATAAGCACGAGGACCACCTGATGACGAAAGTCTCATGTGCCTGTAATATTTTATATTGTATATTACTTTGTTCGATGTAAATATTCAAAATTCTATTCAAATGGACCACGGCGCGGTCCTAGTGTTGCCGCGGCAGGCGCTCGTAGCTCGGAGTAAGCACAAAAGACAAAAAAAAAACTTTCATAACAATAAAAAAAACATCTTAAAATATGTTTCTTAGGACTAGCAGAAATCAACCCTAAGAGGTTGTTAGCATTTTTCTAAAGCCGCGTACAGACCAAGCGAACGAGAGCGAGCGAAGGGTAACGAGCGAGCGCAAACGAATCAGTGTGGACGTAATGCCGCAAGCAAGCGAAGCCAAACTAGGGCCTTCGTTCGCCTTCGGCCGTGCTCCGGCGGCTGTCGGTACATCAAAGAGAAATGGAACGAACGAACGGCCGCGGTGTGGACGGACGAGCGAATGCTCATTCAGTTGCGGGGATTGCACGTAACGGACGTTTCGATCCAGTGTTTTTTTTTTATTAATTTACGATTATGGAACTGTAGTTATCTCATGAACCGTATTAGCTAGACAGTTGAATTTTTCACAGATGATGTATTTCTGTTGCCGCTATGAACAAATACTAAAAATCGGCCAATTGCAAGTCTTACTAAGTTTGTCTGTCACCAGACTGTAGTTATCTCATGAACCGTATTAGCTAGACAGTTGAATTTTTCACAAATGATGTATTTCTGTTGCCGCTATGAACAAATACTAAAAATCGGCCAAGTGCGAGTCTGACTAAGTTTGTCTGTCACCAGACTGTAGCTATCTCATGAACCGTACTCGTATTAGCTAAACAGTTAAATTTTTCACAGATGATGTATTTCTGTTGCCGCTATAAACAAATACTTAAAATCGGCCAAGTACGAGTCTGACTAAGTTTGTCTGTCACCAGACTGTAGTTATCTCATGAACCGTATTAGCTAGACAGTTGAATTTTTCACAGATGATGTATTTCTGTTGCCGCTATGAACAAATACTAAAAATCGGCCAAGTGCGAGTCTGACTAAGTTTGTCTGTCACCAGACTGTAGTTATCTCATGAACCGTATTAGCTAGACAGTTGAATTTTTCACAAATGATGTATTTCTGTTGCCGCTATGAACAAATACTAAAAATCGGCCAAGTGCGAGTCTGACTAAGTTTGTCTGTCACCAGACTGTAGTAATCTCATGAACCGTATTAGCTAGACAGTTGAATTTTTCACAGATCTCTCTTTTTGTAAGTCGTGCATTAGTTGGGTTCCATCATACAAAAACCTGCTTGTAATAGCAACGTCATCCACCACCGCCACCGTTTTCTTCTAGATCGAGCACTTTCGTTTATCTCAATAAATGCAGCGCTAGCTACTGAAGATCGTTGTTGTTCATGATCACCAAAACACTACGTGAGTATCGCTTCGCCGTGGTTCGCCGATGGTCGATGAACTTCAATGCGTTCACTTAGTGTGGACACAACAGCGAAAGCGAGCGAGCGTGCGGTACTGATCGGCAAATCACACTCGTTAGCATTCGCTCGGTCTCGTTCGCTTGGTCTGTACCCGGCATAATAACCCTGTAGAAAGTATCATATCGTACGGACTTACAAGCTACGAAATTACAAAATTTATTTTGACGTCATATATACAGTATAGAAAACACAAAATTACATACCGTCTATAATAAAAAATAAATACCCAGGTGACCCACTGGGGCTAGTGAAATATTATTCCGTCTCAGAAAATATACTTCACGGAAAGAGTTTTTATAAGTAATTTTAATTTCAATTAAAATTCAATTAAAATTTTTCAAATAAAATTACAGTTTTTTTTGTTATATCTACAAAAAACAAGGCCTCCTTGGTACGCGTAAACGCTCACAAATTTAATGACCCTGATGAATATAACGCAGCTGTCACGTAACTGATTTATACCCTCAAAAATACATAACAATTATCATGTTGTTCAATGGGCATAACTATTATTTGGCCGCTAAACTCATTTTATTTCCTGATACAGTTCTCTAACGCATTTGTAATTAAAATATCGTTTAATATTATATACCAACATGTTATTATATCTATCAAGAATTCAATGTCAAGACATAACTACCATAGGTCTTAAGTCATTGCTATCTAAACCATAATGTATTTTATGAATTTAAGAATAGTTTAAGAAAATAATCCTCCTGTGGTAGTCTTAAGACGCTACGAAGGGACAAATAATAATAGGTGAGCAAACAGCGCCTTTTGAAAAACTGCCATCCTACACTGCAAGCAGAAAGAAACCTTCCAAGCGTGGGGATTATGGCAAACCCCAGCAATAAGAGAGACATAAGTTCAACGGTGGACATCGTGTCTGTAGATGATGATGAATTAAGCTAGCACTTAATATCTCATTTAAGTTGCGTGACCTATCAAACTGACAGTTCTACTAAGAAGACCGCAGAAGCCAATAAAGAGAAGAAACAGTGTATATGTTAAAACCAAACAGATTTCAAAAAGCAACACATGTTCTAATATATGACGAAACATACTAAATATTGAAATGTTCGTGCTTCACTTTTATTTAAATATTAAAAATTCCCGGAAAAACTCTCACGCAAGGAAGCCTCGGGAGCTCGAAGACGCAGCTGCGCACTCGCCCTGATGATGTTCATCTTATATGCTCTTAACCCACGTCGACGAATTCGATTTCTAACTTGAGTGTTTTGCCAGTTAATTTATAATATTTATTTATTTCAAAAACTCACAAAGCAAGTCACTTGCGACATAAGATTACAAATCTTAAATGTTGTTGTAAAGTACAAAATACCCTTACATAGACATCTAAGAGGGCAAGTTGCTCACTAATGCTACAAAGATGCAGATTTAGACTTGCTGTTCCGTACATATATCGCCTTGTAAAAGGTACCCATTCGATTATTATGTTATGATCTTAAATCTGGTCCCAATCATCCATGACAAGAAACAGCTGTCCGACCAACATGCGGATTAATTTGACGTCGACGACGATATCTCTCAGGCATTCCCTTCACATGTTAAGGAAACCATGACACCATATTCCAATGGAATTGAATTGATAGCAACAACCACGGCTAAGGAAATTAATCAAATATAAGAATTTTATCTACCCATCCACCCTGTAGTGTACCTGTGTGTCTCTGAGGCCACGTCCCAAACCTGCAATCAACATAAGTCATATTATAGAAGCACCATCGTATTTTCCATACATAGAACTATATTCAACTTCTGAATTGAAGAGAAGTAGCCGCTCTAGTGCTTAAAGTGAACTGCATTCTGGTTCTGTATCTAGGCTCCAAGCTACCGTTCTCCTTAAGTAACAAATATATTGTATATTGCTACGTGCCAGTTGCAATGAGTAAGTTTACTATCTGGGACTAAATTAGTCCCCAGATCGTCATGCAATCACTTAGTCAAGTACAGAATCAAGAAGCTTTTAGCAGCAGTAAATTAAAGTAATAAGCAATACTTATTGGTAGCTAGCTATCAGTTTTAGCGTTATGCAGCTTGAAGACATGCTCGAAGTTTGCTCTAAAAAACGAACTAGTTTATGTCCTGTGTCTACATTGTAGTGACAGTATTGTATCTTTAATTCATAAAAATAATCATCTGTCTAACTTACGAGTACATACGGCATTATTTCATTATTTATATATTTATTCATTATCTTTGAACCAAATCGAGAGCACAGTACCTTTATTATAAGTTTTTGTAATAGCCGAACTATCGCACAACTCGTCTATGGACTCTTAATCTGGACTGCTTTCACCTTATATTTATAAAAAAAAAATTATAAAAATAATATTATTTGAACCACGCAAAATATGTTTGTTATGAAACATAAAGGAATCATAAAAAATATTTTTAGTTATTTAATTTTTGTTTCTAACTATAAACATTTATTAATTGTTTTATTGAGATTAGAATTTTTAGTATTAGGTGTTTTTTTTATATATAATGTATTTATTAATATTAAATATTATTTTATTATTCAACTTAAAATTTTACAATTCTATAATATAATAAATATCTAAAAACTTACTTAATATAATGTACATAATAAAAATCTATTTTAAACATAGCATCGACGTAAAGTCTGAGTCAAATTTATACTTGAGTCCCGCACTTGACACTCTGTCCAAATGTACCTAGCACACTCGCCGCATTACCCCGCTGTATGGCCAAGGAGATCTGTTGGGCCAAGTACCAACCAGATCTGGGGTCCCGCCCTCTCTCTCTTAACCGACGGCCGAGGTTCTGGACTAATTGTTTGGCTTCGGAGCCCCAGGGACCCAACGTTTCCACGGCAAAAGGGACGAATTCATATACTGGTTCCAGACTGGCATATTTGAGGCGTTTGCGTCGGGCGGCTGCTTCTGCTCCCGCACCAGCCGACTGCTGAGTAACGGAGACGTGGCAGGATGCAAACGTGCTCACGCATGTTGCGTCCCACACGAGGCAGCGCCCTTTCTGCCATGGAACCAATGTCAGGCCGTCGGGCCGCTTACCGTCGGAACGCAAGAGTCCTGGGGGTTCAAGGACACAAGGAACCTCAGCTGATACAAAGGCCCGCTTAAGGATGTCATTGATAACGTGGTGCCGCGGTCTTCTGCCAGCACACCGGATGCAGCTGAGGCCGTGATGGCCGTCCGCCTCAACCCTCGCCCCGCAGATACAGGTGTGAGACTCGCAGACAGGACATCCAAGCCGAAAAGCGGCAGCCACCCTCAATGAGTCATCATCCAAAAGTGTGCCCATATGTGGAGAAGGCAGAGCGTAGAGCCACGCGCCAGACTCCGGTGTGGTCACGGCGTTTATCCGAGCGAGTTCAACCCCCGTGTTTTCCGATCGCCACTGCGCTACGAACTGTTTACCCAGTAGGTCGTCCCAGCTTCTTTGCCACTCGGGTTTTGCTGGTGGGTCAAGGCCTGGGCACATTACTGACCACCTTCTAAAAGCCTCCTCAGCGAATGGGACGCGAACCGTGTCACCTTTACTTAGTATGCGAGTGACGAGGTTCACGACTCCATGTGATGAGGCGAGGAAGGCAGAAGGTCCGGTTTCATGTAGCCGTCGTACGCCCAAGCCACCAAACCGAATCGGCAGGCTTGCCTGACACCACTGTGACTCACTGAGGCACACATTCAGCGTCTCTTCAACAATTTGCTTCAGAGCGCTGTCAAAACATGACACCTCTTCTGGGAACCTCCAACTCGGGGCCGTCCGAATAACATAGGTTATCTTAGGCATCGCAAAGCAGGTCCTCAGAAGTGTCAACGCAACATGAGCCGGGAGGTGCTGAAAATGAGTTGACAGTGATGACAGGGTAGCCGTCTTTGACTTCAGGTTGTCAGGCACGCCATCGGGGAAGATAGGAGCCCCCAGCAAACAGAGGGACCCTTTATCCATTATTCTGAGGCCGGGGATGAAGGACTTGAACGTGGTGCTTGACTCCGCGGCCACTGGGCTGCAAGCGAAGAATTCACACTTTTCGGTGTTGACCTCTAGACCCAATTTCCGCAGAGCTGGGAAGAGTACACCGATATCCCTTGCTACTAAATCCGGGTCTCCACCCATGGTCCCATCGTCAAGGTACCAAATATTAAGAGGGGCCTCTAGAGCTTTTATGACCTTGTGGATTGCCATGCTGAAGATGAGAGGCCCCAGGGGGTCTCCCTGCTGCGCCCCGACCTGGGACAATATACGATTTCCTTCATAGGATAGGTAACTTGGCGCTGAATAACATTGCCGAAGGAAGCGAAAGATAGAAGGCGTCAAATCCTTGACTTCCTCCAGCATCGACCCCCGATCCAAGCTGTTAAAAGCATTTCGGATGTCAAGCTTAATAAGCACGTCGTCGCTTCCTTCTCGCAACACAAAGGACCGAGTAGCGTGTATGGCTGCCTCGCATCCAAGCGGTGTACCGAATCCCACCT
The DNA here is from genome assembly GCA_963890685.1 of Plagodis pulveraria. NCBI lineage: Eukaryota > Metazoa > Arthropoda > Insecta > Lepidoptera > Geometridae > Plagodis > Plagodis pulveraria. The sequence goes on along the minus strand of OY982955.1, from coordinate 9,615,586 downwards.
GATGGGGCTGGAGGTATGGAGTCATTTCGCTCCTCACGGCCTGACAACACAGTTTAGCCACCAACCGCCGGAAGGCATTGCCTACAGCTATCGGTCTAATGCCGCCGTCCTTCTTCTGCAGTGCGCACAAAGAACCACCGTAGAGGTAGGGACAAACTTCAGAGCTGAGATTCCCCTCCAGCAAAAAGTTACAAAGTCTCGTAATCGCCTCGAGCAGTCTTTGTCCACCATCACCGGCTGAAGGCGAAATGAGCTCCTTAAGATGGTCGGGGCGCAACCCGTCCATGCCCGCCGCTGAGCCACGATGGAATGTTTGAAGTGCAGCTAATACATTCTCCACATTTACGACGAGACACGATACCGTGCTGTCAGGGAGCGAAGGAATGCGCGGGATATCCGAGGGGGCGGGGTGCTTTTCTTTGAGAGAAGATAAAGTCTCTTCTCCATAAGCAGCAAAGGTGCAATCCGACGTGAGCAAGCGCGCCGCACCTCTCAGGTCCCCCTCAAAGACCTTTCCTTGAACCGATTTATAAAGAGAGGTCGACCTACTGGAAACAAATTCAACCGGCGGCAGTTCAAGATGAGCTTTCCCGACATTTTCCTTCACTTTTGTGGTCAAATTCTTTTTTTCGCCTTGTTCTGGGACTTTCAGCGCTGTAAACGCGAAAGTCAGAACTTCCCACCAGTCACCGGCGCTGTTAGACTCTAAGGCCTTATGAATTAAGGTAGCCAACGCGCTAGCCGCCAAGCATCTCGCACCTTTAGGGATGTGCCTTAGTACTCGTACCCTTGCCCGTAGGGCGGGCAAGTCCTCCAGACAGATTGAAGGCGAATCCCTTGAAAGAGTTGACCGCGGTGTGAGCGGTGTCGGTGCAACAGGCCCTGCAGATGTGGAGCCCGGTAACACAGCCGGGGAAATATCTTTATGCTTGCGGCCGATGTGGACTCGCAGACCATGAGGTACAGAGAAAAGCTTCACCGAATCTGGACAATAGGGACAAGGAGCACGCGCGGGACTAGTCATGATAAATATAGTACTAAATTAGCCTAATGAAGTAGCAGATAGGTACATAGAGTACTTTTGGTATGCTTACCAATAGGAAACTTGTACTGAATACTATGCATAACTTTAATCAAATGATTAATGAAATTCAATTTTAAAATTAAATAATTCAAATTAAATTGACTAAAATCATAATAATTATTACATAATTTAAACATTAAATACTTAGTATGACATCCCAAAATCATACATAGGCACATACAACAACTACAACGTAGGTAACCATGATTGAATTAATAAATAAAATCTAATTAGCAATATAATAAAACAATAAAATGTCCTGTCAATGAATAAAAATTAATAGAAATTAAATAAATAATAAGAATTAATTAAAAACATATGGTCACACTTAAAACAATTATTCCACTGATTGGATTGGTAAAAAGAATTTGTAAAAGATGCCTAGGAATAGGAAACGCTGTTGAGACAGGTAGCGCCCTCCTTAGTAAACTTGCAAAAAATGACTAAAATGTAGGATCCATATCGAAGGAATCTGATCACCGCCAACGCTCCATATCGTCTTGTCTGATGACATGGGATGTCTCTGTGCAGTTCCGCTGCATATTCATAGATGGCGCTTATTAAAAATATTTTTATAACAGAGCATTTTTGCAAAAATAATTTTCACGGCAGTATCACTTGCTTTCTATTCCATTAATCCATTAAATCACAACACGTCACTACAACTTCACCATCACTGCCAAAATTCTCAACACTGCCAACTTTTCTTTGTATGTTTACTTCTGGACATCGTCGGTCAGTACATACTCTCGGTTAACTGAGCTCCCAAAGCTAAATCCACATATGTCGCAATAGAACTGTATGAAAACTTTCTGAATTTCAACGTTTCATTGTAGAAAAGCACAGAAAAACTAATATTTTTAATTTAAAACGTAAGACGTAATGGAAACAATGTTGTTGGTCCACGGGCCTACCCGCGTTTTTTTTTTTTTTTTTTATTAAATTACCTTATATCAGCACTATCAAGGATATATTAAAAGTGTACATATTGATGTCAGTACAAATATTAGACTGTAAAGGGAAGTATTCGTAGTGCTCTGCATACAGCCTAAATTTCATCATATTCTAAGAACTATTCAAACTCGTTAATCTTGAGATTAATTGACAAACTTCGGGTTTATCATTTTTAAGTTTAAATGAACTATGCAACAAATAGCTTGTTGCTCTGAAATTTCGTGAAAAAATAAGTAAAATCATACACATTTGCATGCTGCCGGCAAGATTTACATCCTGTCGAATAAGGCCTATTTACATAGGCCTCTTTTATGTTCCGAAAATACCGTAAAACATCTAAGCCGAGGAACGCGTTACTTCCCTACGATTTTCGTGGCAATATGTTATCGAATAGACGTTTTTATGGAAGGATGAATGCATAGGCTGTGTTTAGGGGTCTCGGTTATATTGGATAGTGACCACGCCAAATCGAACGATACGATTTTATTAGATTACAGTTTATTTCCCAATAGATCCTTTTTTAGAGTTTTGTGTCCTTTTAAAGCAATGATGGCTAGTTCGGTGTGTAAAGGCAGTTGCACACAGGGTGCATGGTTCGAACACTGCCTTAGTCTGGAGTTTCCACATGGTAGTAGTACATTTTGGGAATACTGGCCTTGCTAGTTACCACCCTTAAGTAGAAAACCTATCGCCAAGCACCTAAAGAAACATATTTTTGCAGCTGTCCATAACATGCAGTTTCTAATTTAGATAAAGGTTCTTTCCTCAACTTACTTGACCACTTAACTTTGGCAACTATCGCAAGTTTTAACCACATTAACCACCAGACTATCTATGACCCTTGTTTTATTTACTAGAAAGATTTCGACGCTCGCCGACTCCCGGACTTCAAAATAGTTTGAAACTGGTCGGAATCTTTCCGGTTAATATAACGCTGGTCCTAATAAGTTAGTCTTTGACTGTGTCATCTCTTCAACAGATCAGAGTGCGATTAAATGCTAGCCGGGCAGCTAAAATAATGGGAAACGTGTTTACATTAAAAAAGCGCGAGGAAGTGATAAAAATATTAATATAAAATACTTCTACAAGTATGTTATAAAAGTAATCAAGAATTTTGTATGTTAAAAACTGTAAATTTTATACGAGCCTTCTTGAGTCTCCTCCCCTGCCTAGCCAAATTTTGTAAGATACCACAAACGATGCTTTTCATATGCATTCTAGGGTGGAGAGTACAGATATAAATGGATTTCGCTTGTAAGCCCCTTGTTCCTACTTCTATATGCATATAAATGAAATTCGTAATGAAGTCGTAAGGTTTATTTGTATATTGTATTGTATAGTTTTTCGGTATGTTTGTTACTCACGGTACAGTAAGATATCTACGCACTGTGTTTTAGATTTTGAGTACAGAATTATATCCATGATGAAACCTCAACATTCTCAGGAATTTTAAAGTGTTTTTCTTGTGAGTACTTAAAAGAGTCTAATGGAATACCTATTTTAAAATAAAGCTGAACCTATAATGGAGTATGGATAGATTCAGATATGACTGAATCAAGATTCAGACAGATAATATTTTTAAATATCGATGTAATTTTTCACGAAGTAAACGTATTTATTAAACCAATAAAACATATCTGCGACTATTGGTACTTAAATTCAAAAAAACAAAATTTAATTTAAAAAAATATAGTCAACCATGGGAGTAAAATAAACCGGGGACAAAAGCCACGGTACCGGTTATTTTTTATAGCTTAATACCGCTATATAATTGACTTGCATTGTTTTAGTAAACACTATAATACAAGCCTTGGTCCGCAATGACTGCACTGCTGGCCATGCTTTGATGGACTCGAGCTTCACTTAGATACTTTCTCAGCTGTCGATCTCGGTCATCATCATAGGCCTTTCTGTCCGCGCTATAAAGGCTTTCGAGGGCTGCGGTGCTGACTGCGGTGCTGACTGATCTATGATGGCCACGACCTGCCTTATGCTGGCTACGCTGCACTTTCTGCCATCCTCTTCGCTTCTAAAGGAAAGCTGTCCGACTGCGATAAACAATATTGTCGAAGTCGGACAGCTTTCTAACATTCAAAAATACGACGAAAATTTTACGAAACAGTAACATTATTTTTTCCTAAAAATGAAACCGACTTCAACACTCAAAAGTGTGAAATAACTCGTTGAAATCGATACCATGATAGTTCAAAAGTACCTATTATTACAATACTGCCTAATGATTTCACACTTCGACAAATTATTTCACACTTTTGAGTGTTGAAGTCGGTCCCATTTATAGGTAAATATTTTAACCCTTTTTAGTGACCCTTGCTACTTACGAGATCGATTGTCATTCTATAGACTATATATCATCAAGATATAAAAATACTTTTCAGTAATTGCAGTGTAACTCAAAAATGGCTGGACCACACGGGAATCATCAGCTTTCAAATAAATAAAGAATCATCAAAATCGGTTCACCCAGACAAAAGTTCAAAGGTAATTAATACTACAGTCGAATTGAGTACCTCCTCCTTTTTTGAAGTCGGTCAAAAATTATAACCGATCACCTGCGAGTAGAACCACGCTAAATGAAAATATATAATGATTCTTTATAAATACATACAACAAATGAATTATTCGAAAACCTCGGTGTGCGACTCCAGCTTGCCATTAGCCCGTCTTTATTTAAATGAGTATGTTATGTGCATCGTGTACGTCGGAACTCCAAAAATGGAAACAAAAATTACTGCCTGTTATATTGTCAGACTGAAGTTTCTCCCTCTGACCATCGAAGAGGCCATTACCAGCGGAAAACAGAATTTGTAATTAAAAGTTTAAAATTAATTTAAGCAGCCCAGCAATTTTCTCATTCATCGTCAAAGATGAAGTCTTTTAATACTTACTCAATGAATATGGAATGACTTTGGCAGCCATTAAATTAATATTAGATTGTTTTCTCCCTTAAAAAACAAAATATTGGCTTTTTTGTGGCTATTATGTTTTATTTCCGTGTAAAGGAAACTTGTAAATGGCCAACAGATCGCAATTCTTTGACAACTAGACGTCATGTAGAGTCTGGATAGCTGTGTTTCGGCTTAAAAGGTAATGATGCAAATACATTATCGATCGTTTGCATCCTATTGGTCATCGGAGCTACCCCTAAGTAGTTCAAAATATTCCATCACACTTTCAGCGCTCATACTTTTGTGAATTTGGAATGGTGGCAGCATTGCCTTATTTTAATAACGGTAATTGAAGCGCTCGTAGCGAAGCTTGCTTAGCCGTTCTTAACCGATCAGCAAAGTTAAGCAACGTCCGCCGCGGTCATGACTTGGATGGGTAACTGCTAGTGACATTACTGCTGAGCGCTTCCGTGCTTCAGAGGGCACGTTAAACTGTCGATCCCGGTTGTTGTCTTAGGATGGCAGCCGTTATAGCATGGTGATAGGGCATTTTACGAATGCCCGCCTGGCTAGCTACCACCTTCAAGTAGAACCAAGTTGCCAAGCACCTAACGCTGTATTCTGGCGGCTGTCCTTAAGAGCCAGTAATTCTAGGTTAGCCTGAACGACATCTTCGACCTCATCATCACTTACCATCAGGTGAGATTGTAGTCAAAAGCTTATCTATCAGGCATAAAAACAAAAACAATAAAACCTCTGTGTCCTGATATCAAGTATAATTACTCGTAAGGTCAGACCATTGTGTCCCACATTCATATAGAGGTGTGCGACCAAAAATTATGTATTTTTACATTAAGCTTTAATGTATATTTTATCCGAGGCTTCGTGGGTCCTAGGCATTTACAGTTAACATAACTAGTAGAGATACTGCTAATTAAGCAAATGAGACACATTCAGTGCGACGGAGTATCGGGTTGTAATGTAAAGTTCTTTGTAATAGGATTCATACAGTCATTTGTTTTGTTGCAGAAGTATTTTCAATAAATTCTTTTTATGTGCTGTTTTAAGTATATGAACTCGACATTGAAACTATTTGTTTCATCAATGAAAATCAGTTAAGTCAGGCTTTTTCGAGCACCTAGGACTGGTAAATGAATACCTCTGCGAATGTCAATGCCTAGGCTATGAATATTTTGGTATACAACTGATTCTATTACAAACCACATTGTAAGAAAATCGTACGCTTTTTGTGTACGTACTATGATTATTTAATAAAAAAAATCATGAGTAATATCCAAGTAATTTATATATTATTTGAAAACTCTAAAACAACCAAAACGTGTACATATATATATATTTTATGTTATTGTGATGGAACAAGCTCGAGGTCCACCTGATGTTAAGCGGATTAACCTCTGCCTATAACAGATGCTTTTCGTCACAAGTCACGAATTGCACTACGCCCGTCACCTTGAGACATAGTTCTTAAGTCTCATGTGCCTGTAATTTCACTGTCTCTCATATTTGGAATATTACGTTGTGAATGTAGATAAAATAATAAATATGACTGACCAATATATTCTAATTATAAAATAAAAATATAAATACACGATAGTACATACTGTTGTAAACTGACTAGTTTTTCGGCCTTTGCTTTCGATATTAAAACAAACTGTGACGGATTTGACGGTTAGATAAGGCAGAGAAGGTGGTAGCTATATAGCCAGCAGGCACTTATGCAATTTGACCTCATTCAATTGACATTAATATCATGTTCTTGTATCCTTTATACTAGGACATATACCTCCTCCGTTATTCGTTATCCTCATTACTGAGGGTCGTGACCTCCTCCATCAAGTATTCGCTCCTTGATCAGTGAGCGCCATCTTGATCTGTTGGCTGCAATTTGTAGTGCCTCATGCACTGGAATTTCGAGTGTGGAGCGTATCTGGTCGGACCAGCGCATTGGACTGCGACCTTGAGATCTTTTTCCTTCTATTTTGCCAGTGACCATCAGCCTGTCCAGATTGTCACCATCTTTTCTGGCTATGTGACCGAAGTACTCGAGATATCTCTTAAGGCATGTCGATGAAAGCCTGGTTCTAACTTGCAGTTGCTTAAGGATGGAGGCGTTGGTCCGATGAGCAGTCCACGGTATTCGCAGCATCCTTCTCCAGCACCACATCTCGAATGCGTCTATGCGTTTACGGTCTGATGCTTTAAGGGTCCATGTCTCAGCACCGTATTTTTTTTTTTTTTTTTTTTTTTACATTAGATGGGTTTGCGTTTGACTCCATCTCACCTGATGGTAAGCGACGATGAAGTCGAAGATTAATCACGCTTGCCCAGAAGAAACCTATTTACTCTTTTTTTGAAAACACCAGGATTATACGCACCTGGAAAGACTGACGATGGGAGAGAGTTCCACTGCTTCGCTGTTCGCATGATAAAAGAGCTCTGAAATCGCTTTGAACGAACATGCGGCAAATTGACAGTGAAGGGATGAAAGCTCACTCCGCGTCTGGTAGTCTTATAGTGAAATGGAGAAGATGGTATGAGATCATGTAGCTCTTGAGCACATTCACCGAAGTGAATGCGATAGAAAACCGACAGACAAGCTACTTGGCGTCTATGCGACAGACTTTGAAGTTTTCTCTCAACTAGCTTGCTGTCGCCAATTAGCTTAGTGGCACGCTTTTCTACTGAGTCCAAAGCCGCAAGCTGGTACTTTGCTGAACCATCCCAGAGGTGGCTGCAGTACTCTATGCAAGAGCGCACTTGGGCCTGGTAAAGAGTGAGCAGTTGCGATAGAGTAAAGTAGCGCCTCACTTTGTTCAGTATGCCAAGTTTTTTGGCTGCGGTCTTGGCTTTGGACTCTATAGATTGGCCATAGTTGAGGTTGGGAGATATTTGCATGCCGAGCAACTCAATGCCATTTCCGAACGGTATCGGTTCACCTTGGAAAGACGGCGGAACAACAATACAGTCCCGTTTGGCAGAGAAAAGACACGCTTGCGTCTTTTTGGTGTTAAAAGAAACCAAATTGACTGCACCCCAATCAGACACCGCTTGTAAAGTGGTGTTTGCTCTCTCGATCATGGCAGCTCTTGAGGACTGGATCTCAGATTTCGTGGCTCTAGGATTAGGAATGTATCTCTCCACTACTGTACTATCATCTGCATACCCAACAATACCCGGTGTAAGGAGGTCGTTTATATGCAGAAGAAATAAAGTAGCAGAGAGAACAGATCCCTGGGGTACTCCGGCATTAATACTCATCTTTTCTGATGAGCAGCCATCTAGGACCACACGAATAAATCTGTCGCTCAAGAAATCGGCGATCCAGTTACAAAAATCTGGTGGGAGGCCATATCTGGGAAGCTTGCTTAATAGGCTGGCGTGCCAAACTCTATCAAATGCTTTTGATATATCAAGAGACACTGCCAGAGCCTCACCTTGCCGCTCGATAGCCTCTCCCCAGTAATGAGTGACGTACACCAGAAGGTCGCCAGCAGACCGGTCTCGGCGAAAGCCGTATTGGCGGATGGAGATGTATAAGAAGATGGAGAAAATGAGTGTATGTACCAGCTTCTTTTTTGTCCTCAATGAGATCTTGCGGTCTTTCCAAGTCTTATGCAGCTGAGACATGGCGTTCTTTGCCATCCCTATGCGTCTCCGCACGAGCCAATATTACTAATATTGGAGCCCAGGTATGTGAAGTTATTTACAATTTCTAGATTGAGCGTCCCAGTAAGGACATATACATTACATTGTATTTGACATTAATTTTTATTTAATAGTTTTATCTTTCTATGTAGGTATCCTATACGAACAGACAAACGAAAGCATTTTTACGCAAGCTAATAAGGGAGACACTTTACTCGCGCTTCGCGATCGCTCAGTCAAAAAGCATTTAAATTTGGAACACTCAATATCGACCTGACTACGTACCTACTTAGAAAACGTATTAAAAAAGGAATAGTTTAAGCAAAATACCTTTCCACCCAACTTTATTTCCCGATCCCCTCTAAATTACCCACTGTCCCGCCCATCCCAAGTTTCACGTTTTTTATCACAAAAAAGTTTTCTTTCGTCTATTTAACGAGTAACTAGATTAAACAGACCAGTTAGTGACGTACACTATCAAACTTCTAAATGCAATGATAAACAACTGATTGGCTAACCTCATATACACTAATTCTAAAACAAATAGCGCGATAAACAAAAGTTGTGATCTAAAAACTTTTGAAAATTATTATTTTGTAGCAATGATTGCCGATTGAAGCAATGATGGCCCAGTCGTAATAGCTATGGACTGCCGCGCCGCAGGTACGTGGTTCGATCCCCACCGCCGGCATTTGCTTTACCGCATGGTGGAAGGGTAGTTTACGAATGCTCGCCTGGCTAACTACCACCCTAGAGTAGAAAATATGTTGCCAAGCACCTAACAATGTGCTCCGGCAGCAGTCCTTGAGAGCCAGAAAAATTACAGGCACATGAGACTTAAGAACCGTATGTCTCAATGTGACGGGCGCAGTGCAATTCGTCACACCTTTTTTTTTCTGACAGGTAAGCCTTTTATCACAATATCACCTGATGGTAAATGATAATGTGGTCAAAGGTTATTTATTAGGTTATTTTATAAAAAGGTTATTAACCTAGAATTACTGGATCTAAAGGACAATTAAGTTAAGTACTTGGCGACAGATTTTCTACTTGAGGGTGGTCTAGCGACCACTGCCAGCCAGGCCAGGCGGGCATTCGCAAAATGCCCTTCCACCACGCGGTGATGCTCAAGCCCACGGCGGGATTCGAACCATGTACCTTCTGCGCGGCAGTCCATAGCCAATGCCACTGAGCCATCACTGCTTCAAATGACGAAATGCATCTGCTATATGATATGGGCAGAATTTAATCCGCTTAACATCGTGTTTGTTCCGCTACAATCACATAAAAATAATACGTTTAGCAAGTAACAGTGCTTGAATATTTAAAATGTACTTATTTTATGATTGTGGGCTGGAGAATTTGGACTACCTATGGGCATTTTACGATACTCGCAGCTACAATTTCTTACGGAATTGTTCTCTCAATATTACTTTTATACATATACTATATATTAAAAAAAAAAAGCAAACTCGTCTGTTGGTTTGAACTGTAATACATCAAGTGGTTAATAACTATCGTTGAACAACACTTAACTCATAATCATTTATTTTATTTCAATCAATATAAACATATACAAATGCTCAAATGACTTAAGTCAGAGTCAGTCAATAAGTAGTATGATTAATATATAACAGTAAGGTCTAGGACGCTTTATTACTAATATGATGCAATAAGCAATAACTGTCAAAAACTAAAGTTCATCACCAAACTTTTCTTAACCCAGAATGTTCGTGCGGTGGTTTAGAGGTCAGTTCATATTAAGCTTAGGTATATTTTTATTTTTATTGCAGCACTTGTTGAGGAGCTTGCCCAGTCAACCTTAACCCACCTTGTATATCAAGCAATATTCTCTGCAGCCACTACTTGGTTAGGTGACCGCTACGTGCATTTCCAACTGAGCGCTTCTCCACTTCGGAAGGCACAACCGTGACGTCAGATTTGTTTTTTGTTGGCGGTCTCGACGTTAGAGTACTTAGGGGGTCTAAAATACTTATACTTTGTATGGTGATAGCTAATTATGCGCTTGGTAGCTGGCCCTCATGTAGAATATTTTTCGCCAAGCACCTAGAGGGGTGATCTGGCAGATGAGATAATCTAATATTATGTGATCAAAGATCCCAAGAACAGTCGTTATCAAAAGAAAAAAAAAGTTTATATAATTTATTCAATTTAGGTGTCCACGACGCTCTTATAAAGGTCAATTACATGTTTTAATATTGAGATATTCTATATTGTACTGCCACGTTCAGCTTAAAATATGTATAGAGCCACTGTGAGACGAACGTTAACAAGGTGTTACATACTCTATAATAAATTTATTACAATATTTGTTTACATTTCGTCGGTGACAGGCTACAAGTATATATAACATCAATTGAACACCTGCATCTGTTGTGCATCTGCTCTTTGTGAAACCAAACTGATTTTCATTAAATATATTATGTTCATTAAAATTGGATAGAAGTTGTTTGAGCATAATATTTTCGAAAACTTTACTCAAAACAGGTAAGATAGAAATAGGTGACACACACCGTGTGGTGCTGTATAACACACCGTCCGGTGCTTGCGAATAGAATTATTGATATGGTAGCTAGGCGAGCATTAGCAAAATTGTCTTACTGCCATGTAATCAAAAACATGTTACTCGTAAATAAGGGCATATTAGTTTATTGATCTGCATGTCTTTTTCTATCAAATAATACATATAACATTAAATATTACCACGTATTTGATTTTATAAGTATAGAATTTTGAGAAACAGGCGTGACAATATGCTAAAAGCTTGTCGTTTTAACCGTCGGATAATTACAAATAATAAGATTTGGTTGCAAATTATCTCTCACCAACGTATAATATTTAACAATAAAATGTTTAGAATCCTTCGAGCTTCAAAAAGTCGAGCAATAACCACAGACTGGCAACATTTAGCAACAGCTTTAACAGTGAACTCAACTCGGAGAAAAAGTGTGGAATCACGGCATTCCTCTCTGGCATATCCAGCGAGCGTTCTCGCTTGATTTTTGAATTTACTCTACACGAGAGCTTGTTTCTGGCGTGGCTATAAAATCAACAGTCAAATCGGAAATGCACGTTGATATATATATTATAATAGCTACATATTCGCTTATTTCTCGGAAAGGTAGGCTGAGACTAGGCTGAGACTGTGAAATCCGTATTTGAATTGTGTGTTGCAAGTGGAAATCCGTGGAGATTTCTACTTGCAAAACACAACTGGAGTAAGCATAAGCAATATGCCAGGATGGGAGAACGGTTCAAGGTAGTATATTTTAGCATATATATTTCACTTTTATTAATATAAGCACTGGTATTTTCCCAGAACGTCTCTAATCTGGTCAGTACCTATATGTTCACCAATGCGTCCCCTTCCAACTATCCATCGCCTAAGTTTTCCCCTTCCTACACTTCCGTTCATTTGTCCCATGTAAACCTGTTTAGTCATTCTCATTTCATTCATTCATTGATTCCAATCATGATCTTTAATGCTCTCATCTCCACTGCATTTATTTCAACATTTATGGCAACTTTTCATTGCTGTTATAACAAGCATTGAATACAAAATGATTGCCATTCAAGGACGACCACTAAAACATACCGTTAGGAACTCGGCTTTAAATTTCCTACTTGAGGATGGTAACTAGCCAGGCGAGCATTCACTATATACCTACACTATACAGCTATTAGCACTTACATGGTTAATGTATTTTAGCCTATCCTTTTCCCATGTCCAAACCATCTCAGCAAACCCTTCTCAACTTACGTCACTATTTCCTTACTCATTCCACATTGTTTTCTTGTCTTGTTATTCTTCACTCAGTCTTAGACACCATGAATTTTTTTAAGGCTCTCATCTTAACGTCTTGTCATTATATATTCTAGATTGGTCTTTCTACTGTCACCCAACTTCCTTGCTTGTCATGGTTTGTGTCATTCCATTTCAATTGCAGAACTCCATCTAACATCGCACAGAGCTTTTATCTTGTATAACTTATACTCCATTAATATATTTCATCATATAACGCGTCATACGTCCGTAGTTTTCAAAAATCATTACTTTTATATCACAAGCACTTTCATTCATTTTCGTCCCAAAAGCTTCATGCATGAATTTATGTTACCTTCTTCGGTTACTCATGCCCTGAAAAGGAAAGCACAGCTGCAACGCAGAGTAAACAACTTCATAAGAGCTTCGTAGATGCCTAAATTGAATCAATGATTTTGACTTTGACTTTAAAGATAAAATTATATAAGCGTCGTCTTGTGAACCTTCCTAATTTTTTGAAAGTCAGTAAAAAAACGATCCAACTAACTCGCTACAATGCCCTGTCCAACTTCAATATCTCGACTGATATCCCAACAAACCACTTTCATACCTTTTACACATTTTACAATTTATTCTACATCTACAATATACAACACATATGTTTTTTACGTGCTCGATGTGCCCCTACTTGCCTTCACTGTTATATAATGAATAAATGTTCTTTTTAATAAGAAAGATTCATAGCGTTAAAAATGGAAACATGTTATTTTCTTTCCTCGCTGTATATCTGGCTCCGCATGGTATTTATGGTAAGGTACGAGCAATTACTTTGGCTGAACGTTTTATTAACAGATATACTTTAAAATTTATCTGACGACACGTGTAAAATCGTTAACCTGTTGACTGACACTCTTCGGCAGATCGTTTTATTCGTTTCATGATACATTTGAAACTGTAGGGATAGGTATATTATATGCAGTAAAAAATACTTTGATATATTTTTAGAAACTCTATTATGAAAGACACCATTTGCGAGTTAGACTTTACTTTATAAGGGTTATCTGGGTTAACTGTGAAAGAAAAATATATGCGATTGAGGCGACTTTTGCAATATCAGCAAATTGCGCTGACGTTGCATGTGTCCCTACAGTTACTATAGTATGGTGCATAGGTAATAAAAAATCGATTACCTTCTTTTAGTACTTTTTGAGATTAACACTCCATATTGTTATCAAAACATTATAGTCAAAAAATATATGTGACTCTATTCCATAAGGCTTAGATGATACAAATACAATACAAATACAAAATATTTATTTCGGTAAACTTAATCTACATTTATATAATTGAGACTCTCTTTTAAGTATTAACATAGATGATAAAGATATATATATATATATAGATAATTTTATTTCACTAGCTATTCAATATTGGAAATGCGTGAGGGGTATTGATGATTTCCATTGCCAAACTTGGTTTTAGATTAACTTAATACTTAATAAATCTTTCTTTGACTTTCAACTCATTCTGTTTACAAGGTTAAGATCAATCAGAATTGAAGGTTGATACATAGGGACGGAAAATCAAACAGGCAATAGAGTGTAACAACTTTGACATTAAATTATTCAGAGACTATGTGGTCACCATGATACAATAACATACTCTGGGAGTTCTCAACATATATAAGGTTCATTCGTAAATCAAAGAAGTTGAATATAACAGATTAATGATGATATTAAAATGCATCTTACAAAATGTTTAATATATTAAACTATTAAGTTACCTATATACTATTAATGTGATGATCAGTATTGGTATAAACCGCTACAAATTAAGACCACTTATGTTTTTTCAAAAAACGTTCTCCATAGCTTCTTGTGACATCTGACTGGTCTTTTTGACTAACTTCCAAAAAAGGAGGAAGTACTCGATTCGACTGGTTTTATTTTTTATTTTTGTAATCTCAGTACATTTGACGGGGTGAACCAATTTTGACGATTTTTTTTTATTTGGCAGCTGATGTCTAAATGTTTGTATCTTGAGTTTCTTGTCACAAAATAACATTATCCAATAACAATATCCAAACAAAATTATGATTTGGAAGATTGCGAACTGATAACAAATAAAATTTTTGAAATCTGTTTTGTAAGAAGATACAGCGAGGTTGAAAACTGAGCTGTAGATTCTATATTTTAGTCATATGTCCTATAGTAGACCAATGTGAGCTGATGTTAACAATGATAATTTCAAATAATAACGACTTAGTAGTAGTAGAGGTCCTTCTTTTAGCTAGCTATCGCCCTCAAGTAAAAACTCTGTTGCCAAGCACCTAAATATGTATTTTTAGATAAGTCTCGACCACATCTTCATTCACAGACAAGATGGCAATCAAAGCCTAACCTAAAATATTTGTATTTGATAGGACTTCATCGCGATAAAAAAATGACTCAAGTTACAAACTAATATCTGTTAAAAACAGTAGGATTCCGGAGTCTGAGAAAAGGTAAAAGGCTCGCCTTTTATCACATGGGACCAAAACATATCCACGACATGTAGGAACTTAGATAACTCTGCATATATCGTTAACGAAATTAATGGAGAGTAGGCCCTAGCAAACACTTGCTCAAAAACAAGTAAGGTGCCAATAATTCCCTACGACACGGTAAAAATTAATTATACTGAAAAATTGAGCCTCTGTAACTGGCCTCAGTAGAAGATATGGAAACGCGTCTTGTGCATAGGTATAGCCGAAATGTGTAGGTTTGATTGCCACCTGAGACATAATTTTGCTTTGATAAACATTGTGGCTTTGGCAATAGCCAAGTCTGCTATAATATGTCTCGAATGTCATATTTAAAACCTATTGTTCTGATCTATATCAACATCACATCTATCTTTATCACGCGACTGTTTTCTTACTTAAGTTTATATTACATTTATATGTTATAATAAAATTAAGTTTTTTTTTTTTTTTTTTTATACCTGATAGATTAGCCTTTGACCACTATCTCACCTGATGGTAAGTGATGATGTGGTCGAAGATGTTGTTCAGGCTAACCAAGAAGTAGGCTCTCAAGGACAGCTGCCGGAACACACCGTTAGGTGCTTGGCGACAGATTTTCTACTTGAAGGTGGTAGCTAGCCAGGCGGGCATTTGCAAAATGCCCTACCACCATGCAACTTTATTTATAAAATAGCCTTATATTAAAAATAAAGAATTCAAGACTTGAAGCTTAATAAAATGTGCTATGGTTTTCATCTGTCACTGAGATATTAAGTTTCAGTGACTATGCGGTTTTTCATTCATTAATTTCTTTAGGCGAGCAAGCCTGTGGCACGTTGATAACTAATCGTGGAGTAGGATTATGAATCTAAATTTTATTTCTATTTGTCTTGGTAGTATTTTGCACCGTTTTAACGTGACCCTTGTTTACAACGAAAAAATGGTTTATACTAACATCCGAGTATTTTTTTAGCGATAAGTACCTAAATCACACAGTTATTTGATACCCACGAATGTGTGTATTTTTTATACATTTTGAGCAATATTCTTGCTTCAAATTAACTGCTAACATAGCACTCGATTGAAACTAAAAATAATAGTGTCGTATTTAATTTAAATATTATAAATTAATCGTCAAAACATTCAGGTTGGAATCGAATGCGTCAATATTTTTTTTATTCATATGTATTTACTCATACTCCCCGCGGGGATCCAGATGGTAAAGTCAACTCGGTGTCAATAGGGACCCTACCACCGAATTTACCCAACTCTTAAACCCTACTGTATCTCTAATATACATTACTTCTAAGCACCATCGTATGCATAGCTAATATCAAATTCATATCATACTTGATCTACTTTAGAAATCATATATTTATAAACGTCCATGCATAGAGCAACCTAACAGAGTTTTGACCCAACAGTAATAACTTTCACATTATGTTCAACATAATATAAAAACTTTTTTAATCTCATTTATATTCATTGACCTGTATGCGCCCATTCATGAATATAATATGCCTAATTCATGTTTGGGCCGCGCAAAAAGAATCAGGATTTACGACCTTTTTAGTAGAATAGAGTATGTGGGCACTGCCAGCAGGTGAAATAAATTACGTCGTATAGTTCAACCTTCGCTAAGGTGTTAAAACTGTGTCTGCGATAAATATACACATTTGTTTCTGGCATCGTGCCCCGGGGTCATTAGAATCGTTCCGGTCATTACCATGCAAAAATGTATTATGCTCATGTAAGATATATACCTAATTTAATTACACTATATACCAACTTGATCCCCGTAGGGTGCCCGGTCCCCGTGGGGTGCTGGGTTAGAATGTCACTTCCCTATTTTTTCCCGTGGGTGTCGTAAGAGGCAACTAAGGGAAGAGTGCGCGTAATGAGCAGCATGCCACTTCTCACGTGGATGTGAGTAGGGTGTTGTGTGCATTTGACGCACAACAGGGCTGTATGCCATCTTAGTGCCCTACCAGAGTTTCATACTATATGTTCTTGTGTTCCTGTCTTATATGTTGTTAGCGTTAGCATATTTTTCGTAGTTTGTTCATGATTCGCCCAGTGTGTTATAGAAAACATTTGGTGTGACCCTGAAACTATGCCTGGTGAATGGCAACAGGCTCGCCCCCTATTAAATGTGACCAAAACTATTCGCGAACGTGAGTGTTTGCACACCTCTGCCTACCCCTTCGGGGAATACAGGGGTGATTATATGTATGTATGTAATACATTGAATGTTGAAGTGCAATTACATTGTAATAATCAGTTACGTGCTGAGGCCCGCGCTTGACGCTGTGCACAATCGTGACTCCCAGACGAAGAACTTCAAATAAGTTAAAAACTGGTCGGAACATTATCCAGTAAATACTACGCGAGTCCTAGACGGTTACTAAATAATAATCAATTAAAATAATTTTGCGTAATATTTGTAATATGTGTTAATTTAAAATAATCATACTTCTTTAATCACAATATTTTCCTATAAAGATATATATATATATATATATATCTTATATATATATATAGTAAATTTACAACGACTGTAATATCTCAAATTCATCTTTTTTACCAGAATACCCTATTTGGTCAGCCTTCTACCAACATGATTCTTAAAGTAAAGTAAGAAGTTAATCAAGTGGTCAGCTCCTTGAAAACCTTTCGGAAGATTATTGTAGAATTTCACGTTCATAGCTAAAATTTTCTCAGGAAACAGTAATGTTAAAACGTACTCAATCATATGTGTTTTACTCACCATCGTTTCATTGCTACTAAAATCTGTTTTAAGAAATACTCACGGATGCTATTTCTTAAAATAATAATAATGGAGATTATATTTTCTTTTGTGATTTCAAAGCGGTACGCCTGTATTCCCAAAATAATAGGCAGAGGCGTTAGAATACCCACACGCCAACTATGCTTTGGTCTTATATTATTATACTGGCAGCCAGCCTATTACCATCTACGTGCCACAGATCCAGAATCCAGAGAGGTACTACTATATTTTTTTCAAAACTACCAAATAACTTTCCTCGTCTCAGGAACTGAACCCCAGATCTCATGATTCCAAAGCAGGGCCCTTACACACAGCAATAAGGAAGTCAAGGCACTGTATTGCGAATTTTAATATATTGGGACGAATTTGTCCTAAGTACTTCGAATAGTGAATTGTTCGGGTAAGTATTATTGTATAGTTAGAATGGTGAATTGTGCCATAAGTTACTCTTTTTCCCAAGATTTTATTTCGTTCCAATTATAATCCCCTTTAAAACCGCCTGTTCTTCCTACGGTGGCAGTGTGTGGCAGCTACACAAAGGCAGCTTAAGCCTGTGACGACTTCAAAGCACGTGCTCATTTACTTTCTATGATCCCAACTCTTTGTTCTACCGAATATCTAACTGCTGAATAAATTCAGTTCTTTTTTAATGGATCTGTATTGTAGCTACGTATATTGCATGCATACGAGAATGAATTTTAATTAGTCCATTACAAAACAATTGCAGCAACAGGCACCTGTATAATCATCCTACACAAAAAAAACTCTAGTAAAAATTATACCGTCGGCCAAACGTCTATGGTCAACTGTACATAGAGAGTCAAGTTATAATCGTACAGCAGCACGAAAGACAACTTAAACCTGGGACAAATTTGGAGCAATTTTTTTTCTTCACCTCCTCTTTGTACAATCAAACAGCAGGTACTAAAATATTACTTGCTCAGTGGCAGTTACGCTATAGTTATTGCAACTGAAAGTTTTTATATGTTATTGATTAAAAGATTCGTAAACACACAAAAAAAATTAAGGTCCTACTTAAAATTAAACTATGTGTGAACACTTTTTAAGTTTCACCAGAAACAACATTACAGCTATGTTAAATTAATACTTATTATTGAAATTTTACCAAAATTTGGTTTGCTATTTACTCAATAATATGCGCCAATTTTTCCGCGTAATCTGTTAATAACAAAAAAAATCTCTAACCAAATTGAAAAACTAACCAATTTGTATTGCTGTTTTAATATTTCAATAATGTATCACATGGAACCTACAATTCTATAAATGTTTAAAGGGTGCCGAGAGGAATCCGGTGTAAAATCGGAGGACGCGGGTTTGATTCCCGTCCGGAACAAAAAATGTTGTGAATTTGGAAATGTTATTTTGGTACTGCACGCAATAGTGCTTGTAATCATATTTAGAAATAAAGAAGAGTAGTTTTTTCATTGCTAGAGTTAAGTGTTTGAAAACCACTTCTATCCGTCATATGAATAGTTTGGTTGATGATCGCGCACTGTTCCCTATGATGCGACGGTTAAAGTAATACAATTGTAGCGCGAAGTTTCGGTTCGAATGAATAAGATTCCGGTTGCTGAGAGGATTAGGCATCCGGAGCAAAATCGCAGGACGCTGGTTCGATTCCCATCCGGAACAAAACAATTGTGCTCCAGATATAGTATTTTAGAGGCTATTTATGTAATCAAGTACGTAAATATTCAATAACTTTATAAAAGAATATAAGTAAGCAATATGTCGTTATTACATCATCAATTACAATAGATAGCTATCAAATTAACAATAAAAGCGCGAAAACTGTTTAAATTTCGAATATCCCACCATAAACGTGCGTTCACACCGTACAGACAGTATTCATAGCAAGCAGGTTGAATGGTTTTCACCCTAACCTTATTATTTAGAGGTTAACTTCAGTACTTGATCTACAGTAACAAGTTAAAGTGTTCAAAGCATCCCAACTATTTTATTATTCCAACTTAAAATCCACAGTCATTATCATGACAGTGGTGGTTACGCGAAGTTCTAGCCATCATCGTTTAACGAAGTTTCTACTTCGATCGAACTTAGGCGACCTCTGCTTTTGGAACTTTAACCTCCTTGTTCTCGGACGACAGTTTTAAAATGAATCAAGTTGCCTGACAGATATTGAGGACTCTTTTGGAGTATTGAGAAACATTGGTTACTAGGCAACAATTAAAAAGTAAGTGTTGAGATTTTAAATTAAACCTAGCGTATTTATTTAGATTTATAGCATTAGTTTTTATTTTGCAATAACTCTCTGTGGTTCAAACAGACGTGCTAATATTGGGCCTAGATATTAATATAATTATTGCTTAATGTGGCGATATCTACTAATTATTAAATATATTGCACTTTTCCATAATTATATTATAAGGGATTGTTATAATGAATTGAAATGTTTGTTTTGTTCGTTTTGTCAAATTTTTATAAAGTTAACTATTTTCCGTTAGGTACAATTCTTTGTAACATTATTAATATACACTTATGTTTTAATAAAATCGTTATTCTTTACCTTAAATCAGATCCAGTAAGAGCTTCAAACTGTATCCACTTACTTGTCGTAAAAGAACATTATTTTCATACAGGTACAATTCAAAATATTATAAGATCATCGAATGGCGCCGAAATTAGTAGGCGGCGCATTTTTTTAAATAAAATATTGTGGCAGCTGTCTCCCCAAGTTAGCGCCATATCAGTTATGTCAAATGTTTTACTTTTTTAATTTATACAATCTTATTGGATAAGAAAGGCACATTACTACATATAATCAATATTATTTATTATACATTCATAATACATTATTATTTAAGGAACATTAAATGTAATACCTAATACAAACTTTGATACATTCAACAGTGGATGAAATCAGTGTTAGTAGTATCCTAACAACAGATTACATCTTTGAACAAATAATGTATTATTCATAAGAAAGCACCTTACGGTATGTTCCGCCAGCTGTCCTTGAAAGCCAGTATTTCTAGGTTAGCTTCAACAACATCTTCGACCACATCATCACTTACCGTCAGGTGAGATAGTTGTCAAAAGCTAAGCAAAAAATGAAATAAAAATAAACAAAAAAATCATTTTTTTAATACATGTATTCGTAATAAAAAAATAAATATACCAACATATTAAGGTGATTAAAATATTCAAGATTGTTATGTGTTTACTTGTTTTTGAATAAGGACCCTAACAATACCGGAGGCGTTAAAAAAAAACTGGTACAAAATATAACAGTCTTACTATTAAAGTATTTACTGGCTAAACGTTTCCTGGCTGATGCCGGCACGAAGCGCGGATATTAAATCTTCAGATAAATGATATTTTTTTTGGAGTCTAACCTCCACCAACGCATCGTCACCAATGAGCTTATTAGCTCGGTTATCTATCGAGTCCCAGTCTTCGAGCTGGTACTTTGCTGAACCGTCCCAGAGATGGCGGCAGTATTCCATACAAGACCAGACTTGTGCTTGATATAGGTTTAGAAGCTGTCCCGATGTGAAATACCGCCGCACTTTCCAGAGAACACCCAGCTTTTTCGCAGCTAATTTAGCCCTGGACTCAATGTGTGACCCGAAATTGAGTTTTGGTGTAAGAGTTACACCTAGTAGCTCGAGTTGGTTTGTTATCGGAACAGGCACACCTCAGAAGAGAGGAGTGAGAGAGAAAAGACTCTGTTTAGCACTAAAGAGACACGCCTGGGTCTTTGTAGCATTGAATTTGACTAAATTAGCGTCACCCCATTCTCAGTCTGCCTCTAGGGCCAAATTCATTCGCTCGAACATCGCTTCTCTATGAGACTGGATTTGTACATCGCCGGCCCGCGCATCGGATATATACCTCTCTACAACTGTGATGTCATCTGCATACTCAACGATACCGGGTTTAAGCAGATCGTTTATGTGCAGCAAAAAATTAAGTAAATTAATTAATAAAGTAAGTAAATTAAGCAACTCAGCATCTGGTTCCTTTCAGTGCCACTTACGTTAAGAAATTGAAGTGAGCAACACCCGCTATGGAGCTTAGAGTTTCTTACAAGCCTTCAACTACGCCACAAATCCACGAGAACGAGGTCACTTGTTCTAAGATTATTTTCACCTGGTAAATAATACAGGTGAATATCTAGAGGACAATGCTTCAATTATTATACATTCAATCAAAAAAGTAGGTATCGGGAATGGATGATTTGTTTATGGTTCCAATTCATTTTTTTATTTTTGTTGTTAGGACAACTGTTTTCCCTTTTCAACGCGAGGTTTGAGTTGCATCCGTTATTTAGATTTTGTGTTGCTTTTATAGAGCAGTTTTTAGTTATATCATATTTAGTATGTATTGCGAATTTCATAATAAAAACATCGAACAAAGGTGTAATACAATTGGAGCATGAACTTTCAGCTAGAAATAGTGTGCCCAGGTGGCCGAGCGGTTTAGGCATCCGGCGCGAAATCGGAGGTCGCGGGTTCCCATCCCACTTAAAAGGTATTTTTTTAGTGTTTGTCAATTATGCTTATAAACATAGTTAGTGACTAAAATGTTCACATAAGATACACTAACTTGAGAGATTAATTGTGATTAATTGTGTTATAAACTAGTTCGTTTAGCCTTTACAAGAACGGTGATAGCTAAACAGTTAAATTTCACATATGATGTATTATTATTGCCGCTATAACAACAAACACTAAAACAAAATAAATATTTAAGGGGGCTCCCATAAAACAAACTTGTCTTTTTACCATTTCTTGCTCGATACTAATAACGGTGACAGGTAGACGCTTTAACTATTCACAGAATATTTAGTTTTATTTTCTCTTTAATTGAAATTATTGAAATAAAATAAATAATTAAGGGGGGTCCCATACAATAAAAGAGGTTTTCACACATGACACTGCGTAAAGTGTCTGTAACTTGCAGGATTAGGTTACAGATAATTGTACGGAACCCTTCATGTGCGAGTTCGACTCACACTTGGCCTATTTTTACATAATGGAAAATATTAAGGAACGAAAAAATATAGATGTCTAATTTACAACTATGGTTGCCATGGTTACAAGGCGTTCCAGCCCAAGCATTTACTATAAGTTTTTCCCACCCTTAGGTGGGAAGCAGCGTCTTCCACCCGCTACAATGTAAGCAGTAACATTATTATGTAGTTACATGAGTTAAACAATTATAATGTCTTTACTGTTTTCGTTGTACAGTAATAAATCTTAGTGGCCCTTATTTTGTTTGAGTAGTATATTATTCGTAAGTGTTTCCTTCTACTTTAAGCAAGTTTCAGATAACGATAAGTAATCAACTTTCCTTTGAGTGGACCATGAATAGATTCTCAGCCACGTTTCTTTAATATTAGTAACAAAACTCGTCGGTCTTACCCACGGCTACTGCGGGGAGAGTTAACAAAATTGGATTGTCGCTTACCGTCTTGACGACGAGGACTGTGCTGACCGACCACCTGCACTCTATTCTGTCTTTAATTCTAACAGGGTTGCCACGGAGATTTTAAGGATTTTAATGTGGAGAATATGAAAGGAGGTTGCAGCGCTCTCATGTGACTCTAAGATGAACTCAGAATTTTGATGCCTACCATCAAAATTTGCAGTTTTAAAATCGTGATTGCGCCGTTTACGCATGCAGTAATTACAAGTGAACATGCCTACAAGTAACATGATTAATAATAAATATGCAATGTATTCATACTCTTATATATGTAAGGAGTTAATGAATCATGGGCGGTATACGGTAGTTGGCAATTGGATTGCTGCCATTACATGGTAATAAAACATTCGTGGGTGGCTAAAGACGTCTCCTGATCTTTATGGAAATTTAAAACTTGATGATATGTCTATATTTAATATATAATATGTAGTGTTTGTTTAGTGTTTTTTTGTGGTTAGTTTTTATCTTACTATGAAAAAAGAGGTTAATGGTTTTGTGCGATAACCGATATACGCATGGACGGAGCTGCGGTCGGAAAGCTAGTATTTTATATTTAGATTGATTATTTGGTATTTTAATCAAAATCTGCACATCGAATAGACAGCCCTATGCGATACTGCAAGACACCCAGTTTAGTGCTCAACGAAATATTTTATTTCAGCCGAGACGTCCTTTGTAGTCTGACAGAAAATAAATAAGAGGTGAATTTTGTGGAATACTTAGTTGTCAGATTTAAATTGGAACTTTTGAATACACGTTGATGATTTTATTATTTTGCTGAAATCAAATTTTATTCGTAGCTACAGATGTGATCGTACCGCGCCGTATAAGGGAAGTTATTTATAGAAATAAATGAAATATTATTAATATAGATTCTGAAGTCTCATGCGCCCAGTTTTTAGAAATTAATTCCTACACTTAAGAGCCCTTAATGTTAACACACAGCTGTGATTGCACACTACTTCTTTGAGGCAGAACACTTGAATTGGTACCCTCTATATCATATAATTTACTCTATGGGTCTAAAAAACTCACTCAAATTTGAATGGAACCGCACGACAAGGACCAGCTTTAAAGTGGGTAAAAATACTAATTCTGCTTTCGTTAGTTTCACCAGCTTAAAACTATGCTACTTATATACTTCAATAACATATTTAAGAATATGCTTATTAGTGTGTAAACAAATTAGTAGTTTCTAAGGCTCATAAATAAATGACGTTTTTACGAGCATTTGATTTGTAACTTAGTATCAATACGTGAAGTTAGAGAACTTAATACAAGTTGAAAACTTAACATTGCATCGCATTGCAATTCATAGGAGCTCCTGACATATCGAGTAAATCCCGTTTAGATCAAGGTTATCCATTGCAGACATCCACAGGTTACTCTTCTACGTGTTCTGAATCAAAACAAGCGTTATGTGTAGGAATACCATCAAGTATACAAAAAGCTGGGATATCACGAATCAACACCATCCGCCAATTGCTGCGGACAACTATTATTTATTCCGTCCCACCATCTTCCAGCCTAAGCAAGAGACATTGTTGTATTTCGAATTCAAATCAAATCCAAATTTTTTTATTGCCACAAAAATATATATGGATAGAAACAAAATTACAACCAACACACAAGAAAAAAAAACACTTTTAAATATTTCGTAACTAACGTAGAGGGGAAAGATATAAAATATTATATTATGATATAAATAAACAATTTTGACATAGGTAAATAACTCAGCATGAAGTCCGTACCTAAAATATTACTACACATGTGCACAGACGCTGTTTTTCAGTAATCCCCTGTGCTCGAACAGGTGTTCGCTAGAAACATCGCGTAATGATCGATTACGGTAATATGTTTTTTAATTAGACGTTAATAATTTTACAGACACAAACTGGATTGTTCTTACAATTATTACCCAGCATTTCCTGGATTCGATCAGAACATTAATCAGGTTTCAGCTGAGGAGCTCAGGGCGGACGCAATACAAAACCAGAACTAACTCACTTTCATTTGAAATCGGACGCATCTAGCTAAGTTATTCACCAAGATCCGATGCCACGGCACAAAATAAAAAGGAACAGAAGGATCTCTCCGCATAGATGCTTAAATAAATAAGCAACTCTGCTAGGATGCAATAAAGAGCAATTCAGATCGCACATCGTTGAGTACCAACTTTTATATTCACCTACAAGGCGCCTTTCTTTCTATCGCGTAGTTATCATCTCTTCTGACGCTAGGGTTATGATTTTGTGCTCACATGCTATTACAGCTACCTATGCATGTACATGTAGTACCTATCTACATCTACACATAATATTATAAAAAGGAATGATTTGTATTTTTGTATGAAACGAATAAAATTAAAAACTACTGAACCGATTTGAAAAATTATTTCACCATTACAATCCTAAATTATCCTTGATGAACAAAAGCAATAGAATATTTTCAAAAAAAGTTTTTTTTCTTGAGACTGTTCTTAAATACCCTTGCGAAGCCGGGGCGGGACGCTAGTAATTATTAAAGCAATTAGGTAAATACATTTCAAACATACGGTACCATAAAGCATAGCATGGTATTAGCAGAAAACTGTTGTACTGTTTATACCTATGTACACGTATATGTAAAGGGCATATATTATATAATGTTTCCGTACAAGCTTATTTGATCTGGATTCGCTTTTTATTTATTTTTAGCTAATAGGCTAGCATTTGAACACTGTCTTATTTTTTATTTATAGCTGATAGGCTATCCTTCGACTACTATCTTACCTTATTGTAAGTGATGATATAGTCGAATAAGTTGTTCAGGCTAGCCTAGAATTACTGGCCCTAAAGGACAGCCGCCGGAACACACCGTTAGGTGCTTGGTGACAGATTTTGTCCTGAAGGGAAGCTAGACAGGCGGGCATTCGCAAATTGCCCAACCTCCATACTATAATAACTGCGATCTTAAGACAACAACCGGGCCCGACGGCTTAACGTGCCCTGCAAAGCACGGAAGTACTCAGTAGTAATATCACTAGCGGTCACATATCCAAATCATGACTGCGGCGGACGTTGCTTAACTTAGCTGATCTATTAAGAACGGCCAATTAAACTTTGCTTTGAGCGCTTTACACTTATTTTCCCCATTAAATCATAACTGGCACTACCTAGGTATATGAAAAACTGAAAATAGTAGGTAACAAGTAAACATTAGAAACACTAGGTTATATATACCTAGGTAGCCATACATTTCTTTACCTTTCGGTGTCCTTTGAAATTCAATTGAAAATCGTGAGGTTCAGACCTGTGTTATTTATTTTTGCAGCCAAATGCAATGCGGTATGATCTTGCCCTCATTTCAACCTACCTAATAGGTACTAACCTATTATTCTACTAGGTACGTAAACAGCCTAACAAACACCAACACGAAATACGGCGCGTTGAAGTGAGAAGACGTGCGTTCCGGGCGGCGCGGCGCGCGGCAGCCCTCTGTAGAGTAAACGCGACTTGTCGCAGCCGCCGATGTATTTGTAGCTTTGTACCTAAAGTGCGGAGTGAACCAGGCCAGGCCACGGGGCCAAACCTAATACTAAAAGTCAAGGCAACGGCTTATCGAATTATTGTCTAACATTGCTTAGATTGATTGCATCCTGCTTTCGAAAACAACAAAATAAAACATGGGAATCGGTTCAGCCGTTTGGATATTTCAATTTTATTATAAATATTAATGATAGTATAAAATAAAATGTTCTAAATGTTTAACAGAGTGTCAATGTGTTTCGATAGATTCACTCACAGACGTTTGTCGGTCAATCTGGTCCAAACTTTTAAAACCCTTCTGAACATTTATGCCGAGGGACCTCTTCAAATGCACTACATATGCACTACGCAAAACTTAAAGATCAACATTTACTACAAACATAAAATTAATCCAGAGAAAAAGTAACAGGTGGTTACAGTACAATATACAAGACAACTTCTCACAATCACAATTGATGTATACAATAATACATTGTCCTAAAGCTAAATGTTCTATATCATAGAACAACTGAAAGTTTTAAACTCTGAATTCTTCGGGACAAAGAGACGAAGGTTATAACTATTGCAGAGATGCAGCGGATATATTTTATCGATGATACGGTTTGAAGTTTAAATGTTGCTATAAAGCTTTCACTTGAGGACAATTCTTCAAACAAAGAAACAAAAACAAAAAGGTAATATGTTTTATATTAATATATATTAAATATTATCTATCTAATAATTAATGATTAAAATTGACAAGCCAAAGGGGGGGATTATGGCCAACCCCCTAAGGGAAGGTTTCGTTTAACGGTGAAGAAGAATGCAGAAACCAATAAGAAGAAAAAACACTGTAGCCTATAACTACAAAATCAAACCAAATACAAAAATTAAAATAAAAAAACGGAACCAACTTCCGACACTCAAAAGTATGGAATAACTTGTGGATGTCGGACCATGCTGCTTTAAAACACTGACCTCACGATAGCATGGTCCGACTTACACAAGTTCTTTAATACCTTTGATTGTTTAAAACGTGTCCAGCTTATTTTTTTGAAAATTTTTTTTTGCTCTTTTTAGTGATCCAGTAACATGATAATTCACTTGCTTAAAATGTCTTCATCGGCGTAACTAAAGCAACCGATTTGGTTACAATGGCTTCCAGTAAGAAATTCAACATCCTCATTTGCTACGCGCGAGCAGATAGTGAGTAGCGTCACTCCCTGGAACTAAATTAGCTTCCTGATTGACTTGCATTCACTGCGTCAAATACAGAGTTAAGAAGTTCTATGCAGCTCAAAATGAATGTAATAAGCAATACTTTAATAGTCGCTGTCGGTTGCAAACCTACGAGTATGCAGCTTGAAGACTTGTTTAAAGTTTGTTCTACGAACAAGATAATGTCCTAAACTGCCCGTAATAGTGCCGGTCTTGAATCTTGCCCTGATTACCCAACTTACGTCATAATTTATTGATACCTTTAAAACAAACAGAAAACTTTGTACTCATATTGTAAATCAGTTAATCAAATGGTTTACATTAAGAGTTGTAGCCCACCTCGTATAATATTGACTCTGGATATGGACATTTTCACCTATATTCTGTACCTTTTTGTATGCATCAGCACTATTAGACGTTTTTCTTTATTGTTTTCAGAACAAATTCTAAGCTATTTAGGGGAGTATTTATAGCTCTCTATATATATATACAGACTAAATTTTATCATATTCTGAGAATAGTAGGTATTCAAATTCGTTATATGTTGCTTAAATTTGTAATTTTGACACTAATCGACATTTTAACTTCGTTCGTTCGACTATTTTCAAGATTTTTGAGTATGCTGCAAATAGATTATTATATTGTAACTCAGAAACATCGTGAGAAAAAGTAAAATCATACACATTTTCATACTGCCAGCAAGATTTACCCCCCGAATAAGGCCTACATTTACATAGGCTTCTTTTATGTTCCGAAAATACCGTAAAACATCTAAGCCGAGGAACGCGTAACTTCCCTAGGATTTTCGTGGCAATATGTTATCGAATAGACGTTTTTATGGAAGGATGAATGCATAGGCTGTGTTAACGTGTCTCGGTTAAATTGGATAGTGACCACGTCAAATCGATAGATACGATTTTATTAGATTACAGTATATAACACTATAGTTCTTTTTAGAGTATGGTGTGCTACGATTATGGTGTCCTTTTTGAAGCAATTTATTCTATGGACATGTATTGACTGAGAACGAACGAAACTATCAAACCACAGGCTAGGTGCGCACTGGTCTTTCATAAGGCGTATACCATTTGACGCTAAATGTATTATTTTCGATAATTTCGATCACATTTTGTGTGGTCAAAATTATCGGAAATAACTCAAATGGAATACGGCCATAGAGTTCCAAAAAAGGAGTACAGTCCCACCAACTTATCTGTTCAGGCGGCAGAAAAAAGAACTACAACATTCCTTCAAATTTTGACAGTTTGTAGTTGATTTCCTTGACCAGCAGCACCCTCGCAAACTGCACAGTTAAGTTGGTGGTACTATAAGTTTAAATGCGACTGTATTTTTTTTTGTTGTTTGTGTGTTACGCGGTTACTATGTCAATTATGAACTGATTTAGATAATTATTTTTATATTGTGTAGAGTATACCTCGAAGACACTCTCATTTCAATTTCATCCCACTTAAATAAGTAGTTTTTAGTAAAATAACTGAAAAATGTTTTGCATACCTGGATGGTTTAATGGTACTTGCAACACTTTTCGATGGTGAATAATATTTTAAGCAAGTGCATGATCTTTTCAATTACATGTATTGAATGTCACGCACGGGGCTCGTGATTCAAATCCTGCCGTGGTATGGAGTTTCACTACATGGTGGAAATAATACATGGGTTAAAGAAATGCTTGCAAAAACTGTAATATAAATCAATAAATAAATAAACAGACTAACCTATTTGCTGCTCCACATACAAGCACCAATTATGCGCAAAACTCTATCATGAGTTGGTTGCACAATAGCTATAATAAAAGATTTGGATCCACAGATATTTTCAATGATGGCAGGGAAGCATTTAGACGTGAAGTTCTCAAAATACTTCACGAAAACTGTTAGAAAATAACTGGCACTCTCTCACCACACACACATATACACACACACACAAGCGCGCGCGCACACACACCTTACACTAACACTACAAACTTTTATATGCAGTATTTGAAATCTATCTTATTTTTACTCTTTCACAACAATTGATATATTTTTATTTGATTGTTTAATTGTATCTGTTTTTAGCCTTTTATATATATTGCCATGTTTAGTTTACTTTATTTTTCTATTATTATAATGTGTAATGATGTGGCCCACTTGGTGACTGTCGTATTTTATAAGTCAAGACTACAAAAATTGAATCTGTTATTGGCTGTAAGATATATATATAAGTTGTATCTATAACAAGAGCTGTAGATTCTGTATAAATAAATGAAAAAAAAAAAAAAAAATATTCTGAGTTCTTTTTGAAATCTGAAGTGAGCTCTGAAAGTGAGGTATAATATTTGAACTAGAGGTAGGTCCAATAGATTGCAAACCGTTAATATAACCAGTATAATTGCACCATAAATCGTTCGCGATATTTTATTACCTTTTAAACCCAAACTCAGCTATCCAATAGACTACAAGTAGTCTTCAAGGCGTCTTAGTTCATTTAGTTAGTGTTAGTTACGAAGCTAAACGAGCTACAAAACAGCCCAAATTGACCACTATAGAGGAGAAAACAATCTAATATACAGGGTTATTGGTAAAATGCTAACAACCTCTTAGGGTTGACTTCTGCTTTATTCCTAACAAACATTTTGAGACGTTTTTTTTTTTGTGTTTGTTTATGTGTATATGACGTAATAAGCACTCAATTCTCAATTCAAATCTCAATTTGTTTCTTAAGACTAGCAGAAGTCAACCCCAAGAGGTTGTTAGCATTTTACCAATAACCCTATATTTACAAAGCATCGTTATATTTTAATTTATTTCCGGGTTCTAAGCGTGAGTCCAATTAAAACTTGGTCAGTTTTAATAATTTATTTATTGATTTATATTACAGTTTTTGC
The DNA here is from genome assembly GCA_963890685.1 of Plagodis pulveraria. Taxonomy (NCBI): domain Eukaryota; kingdom Metazoa; phylum Arthropoda; class Insecta; order Lepidoptera; family Geometridae; genus Plagodis; species Plagodis pulveraria. The sequence goes on along the minus strand of OY982955.1, from coordinate 9,584,818 downwards.
AAGCATTTCTTTAACCCATTTCCACCATGTAGTGAAACTCCATACCACGGCAGGATTTGAATCACGAGCCCCGTGCGTGACATTCAATACATGTAATTGAAAAGATCATGCACTTGCTTAAAATATTATTCACCATCGAAAAGTGTTGCATGTACCATTAAACCATCCAGGTACGCAAAACATTTTTCAGTTATTTTACTAAAAACTACTTATTTAAGTGGGATGAAATTGAAATGAGAGTGTCTTCGAGGTATACTCTACACAATATAAAAATAATTATCTAAATCAGTTCATAATTGACATAGTAACCGCGTAACACACAAACAACAAAAAAAAATACAGTCGCATTAAACTTATAGTACCACCAACTTAACTGTGCAGTTTGCGAGGGTGCTGCTGGTCAAGGAAATCAACTACAAACTGTCAAAATTTGAAGGAATGTTGTAGTTCTTTTTTCTGCCGCCTGAACAGATAAGTTGGTGGGACTGTACTCCTTTTTTGGAACTCTATGGCCGTATTCCATTTGAGTTATTTCCGATAATTTTGACCACACTCAATGTGAATATAACGATGCTACCACACTCAATGTGATCAAAATTATCGAAAATAACTCAAATGGAATACGGCCATAGAGTTCCAAAAAAGGAGTACAGTCCCACCAACTTATCTGTTCAGGCGGCAGAAAAAATAACTACAATATTCCTTCAAATTTTGACAGTTTGTAGTTGATTTCCTTGACCAGCAGCACCCTCGCAAACTGCACAGTTAAGTTGGTGGTACTATAAGTTTAAATGCGACTGTATTTTTTTTTGTTGTTTGTGTGTTACGCGGTTACTATGTCAATTATGAACTGATTTAGATAATTATTTTTATATTGTGTAGAGTATACCTCGAAGACACTCTCATTTCAATTTCATCCCACTTAAATAAGTAGTTTTTAGTAAAATAACTGAAAAATGTTTTGCGTACCTGGATGGTTTAATGGTACATGCAACACTTTTCGATGGTGAATAATATTTTAAGCAAGTGCATGATCTTTTCAATTACATGTATTGAATGTCACGCACGGGGCTCGTGATTCAAATCCTGCCGTGGTATGGAGTTTCACTACATGGTGGAAATGGGTTAAAGAAATGCTTGCAAAAACTGTAATATAAATCAATAAATAAATTATTAAAACTGACCAAGTTTTAATTGGACTCACGCTTAGAACCCGGAAATAAATTAAAATATAACGATGCTTTGTAAATATAGGGTTATTGGTAAAATGCTAACAACCTCTTGGGGTTGACTTCTGCTAGTCTTAAGAAACAAATTGAGATTTGAATTGAGAATTGAGTGCTTATTACGTCATTTACACATAAACAAACACAAAAAAAAAAAACGTCTCAAAATGTTTGTTAGGAATAAAGCAGAAGTCAACCCTAAGAGGTTGTTAGCATTTTACCAATAACCCTGTATATTAGATTGTGTTCTCCTCTATAGTGGTCAATTTGGGCTGTTTTGTAGCTCGTTTAGCTTCGTAACTAACACTAACTAAATGAACTAAGACGCCTTGAAGACTACTTGTAGTCTATTGGATAGCTGAGTTTGGGTTTAAAAGGTAATAAAATATCGCGAACGATTTATGGTGCAATTATACTGGTTATATTAACGGTTTGCAATCTATTGGACCTACCTCTAGTTCAAATATTATACCTCACTTTCAGAGCTCACTTCAGATTTCAAAAAGAACTCAGAATACTTTTTTTTTTTTTTCATTTATTTATACAGAATCTACAGCTCTTGTTATAGATACAACTTATATATATATCTTACAGCCAATAACAGGTTCAATTTTTGTAGTCTTGACTTATAAAATACGACAGTCACCAAGTGGGCCACATCATTACACATTATAATAATAGAAAAATAAAGTAAACTAAACATGGCAATATATATAAAAGGCTAAAAACAGATACAATTAAACAATCAAATAAAAATATATCAATTGTTGTGAAAGAGTAAAAATAAGATAGATTTCAAATACTGCATATAAAAGTTTGTAGTGTTAGTGTAAGGTGTGTGTGCGCGCGCGCTTGTGTGTGTGTGTGTATATGTGTGTGTGGTGAGAGAGTGCCAGTTATTTTCTAACAGTTTTCGTGAAGTATTTTGAGAACTTCACGTCTAAATGCTTCCCTGCCATCATTGAAAATATCTGTGGATCCAAATCTTTTATTATAGCTATTGTGCAACCAACTGATGATAGAGTTTTGCGCATAATTGGTGCTTGTATGTGGAGCAGCAAATAGGTTAGTCTGTCTCGTTCGTATTTTCGGAACACAAAAACACAACATTTTAGATGATAGCTCACCGCAATCCACGTAGCCATTACAGATACCATGTAGAAAAGACATGTCAGCAAGAATTCTACGATTTTGAAGAGTGGTAAGGTGATGATGGTTGCATGCTTCATTATAATCAACAAAAGTGCAATTGGATCGAAAATTTAGATGTTTTATAAACTTACTTTGTATATGCTCTCAATAGCCTGAGTGTAGGTTACATAGCTAGGGTTCCATATAGAGCTACAGTATTACAATATGCTTCTTACGTAAGCATAATACAGAACCTTCAGACAGCCTATATCGGAAAAGGAGCGACTTACTCGCAAAATAAAGCCTAGGCTTTTATATGCTTTGTTGACAATTACATCTACATGGTCAGAAAATGTTAATTTTAAGTCTAAATGTACACCAAGGTCCCTAACAGAAAATAATTTGGTTATATATATACTAGCACCATTGTCCCATTTCACTATTTTTTCATCACAAGACACGAATTGCACTGCGCCCGTCACCTTGAGACATCATGTGCCTGTAATTTCACTGGCTCTCAAGGACTGCTGCCGGTACACACCTTTAGGTGCTTGGGGACAGATTTCATACTTGAGGGTGGTCGCTAGCCAGGCGAAATGACCTATGTCCCATGTATTTCACACAAAATACATACATAGGACTTGTGATCAAAGTCAATGTCAAAGTCAAAATCAATTATTCAATTTAGGCGTCTACGACGCTCTTATGAAGAAAAGATCGTCATTTTTTTTTATGTGATAGGAGGGCAAACGATCAGGCGGCTTACCTGATGGTAAGTGATCACCGTCGCCCACGAACATCCGCAAAACCAGAGGTATCGAGGATGCCTCTGACTATAAGAGATGCATTTTGACAGAAATGAGGAAGTGCACTGCGACCGTCACTCGAGTTGAGACATACAGTTGTAGTCTCATGTGCCTGTAATTTTACTGGTTCTCAAGGACAGCTGCTGGAACACACTTTTAGGTGCTTGGCCATTACTACGAGTTTCCGAAGCAATACTGTCAACAACCATAGTTAATTACCAAACTTTTCATAGCTTATAAAGTTCATGATGTGGATAAGAGGTTTATTAAAATTAAGCATAGGTATACTTTTATGTTTTATACAAAGCGCTTGTAGCAGAGGTTGCCGAGTCAGCCTTAACCCATCTTGATAAGTAATGTTTCTGCCGTCACTACTTGGATGGGCGACTGCTACGAGCATATACAACTGAGAGCTAGTCTTCATTGGAGGACACTTTTGTCATTGGTTAAGATTTGTTTTTTGGATAGTGGTCTTTGGGCTGATTTGGAGACTTTGGGCAGCTTATTAATACTTTGCAAAGCGCATTTCACAATTGTCAAGCTAACAATCTCAAATAGAAAGTTTTTCGCTAAGCATCTATAACGGTGTATCCCGGCAGATGAAATGATAGAAGGTGACGTGGTTAAAGAATTTGACAGGTTAAACGTAGAATTGGCTCCCAAAGACAGAGTTCATAACACCGTTCGGTGATTGGCAACAGATTTTTATAAGTTTGGTAAAGTAAGCTTTTGTAAACTAACTACCACACAATCCAAAACAACAAATGAAACGGACCACGTTGGTTTCCTGTTAGTCCTATTTTTACAGCTGATTGAATTATTCAATATTACCTAGTATTACACTTTCCGGCGATATATTAAGACACCTTTGCATTATTTTGGGATACACAGGTATGAAAATATGCTACAAGTATATGCTCGTCTTATATACCAAACATGGACAAAATGTAAGATTAGGTAGCAAATTTTCTAAAAACCTTTCATTAACTTACTATATTTGATAATAAAATGTTGAGAATCCTTCGCACTTCTAAATGTAGTGCAAAAACCACAAGACTGGCAAAATTTAGCTACAGAATGTTTGTTATTAGAAGTGAGGCTGAGGGAAAAAGTGTAGAATCACGGCATTCCTCTCTGGCATATCCAGCGAGCGTTCTCGCTTGATACAGTTTCTTAATTGAATTTACTCTAGACGAGAGCATGGCACCGTTGTGGCTATAAAACCAACAGTCAAATCGTAATAGCACGTTGAAAAATAAAACATACACGTTTGTTTCCCGAAAAGGTATAGGCTACGACCACGGACAGATTTTCCACTTGAGAATAGAAACAGCCAGACGAGCAATCGAAAAATGATCTACTACCCACCATGCCCCAAAACTCAAGCCCGTAGCTTTTAATGTCGTTTTTATATTAACCATTTGTCTCATTAATAAAAATTTATTATAGTATGATAACATTTTTGCTGCCGCCTTTCAAAATGCATGATGTCACGCTCAACTACATTGTATGTGTGAACTGTGAAAGTCATATTTATATACATACCCCCTTACTTATAAAAACATCGCTATGTAGTTGCTAAGTAATGGATAACTAAACAGTGTTTAAGTAATGCTTAAATATTTCTTACTTATAAACGCTACATAGCACCTGTTTAGCTAAGCAATGGATAATGAGGTCGAACGTATTTTAAACTGACAACATTGTACTAAAAAGTATTATGAATGACCTAAATGGCCAAATAGCATGTATCTAGTGCTAAATATCTTGAAATTAAAAAGTAAATATAATACTTTTCTTTGTATAGTACCACCAACTTAACTGTGCAGTTTTCGAGGGCGCTACTGGTCAAGGAAATCAACTACGAACTGTCACAATTTGAAGGAATGTTGTAGTTCTTTTTTCTGCCACCTGAACAGATAAGTTGGTGGGTCTGTAACTAAATCAGCTGATCAGAAATATGGGCGCCATCTTGTTACTTAAAATTTAAACAAGGGTGGGACGGTGTTTAAATTGACAGCTGATTTAAGCAGTACTTAGGTACTGGATAAAGTTATGTAGCGTTTATGAGTAAGAAATTTTGCTAATCAGCGGCTAAGTAATGTTTAAAATTTAAGTAGCGTTTATAAGTAAGGCTGCTAGTGTTTAAAATCGTAATTTTTTACCCGTTTTAATAAAGAAAATAACCTAAAATGGTGCCGAAAATCATTCCTTCTCACTTCCACATTGTAGCTGTCTATAGCGTGCAAGTGAGAGGGAATGATTTTCGGCGCCCTTTTAGATTTTAGATAAGCTGAGTTATATTTTCTATTCTCGCTGTATATCTGGCTCCACATGGTTGAGTACGAGCAATTACTTCGGCTGAGCGTTTTATTAACAGATATACTTTAAAATAAAGGTAAAGACGTGTTATATCTTATACCTGTTGACTGACACACTTCGGTAGATCACTTTATTAGTTTCATGATTTACGTTTAACCTGCGGATGTATATAATAAATCTACTGATTGCTGTACAAAATGCGTAGATATAAAACTGCAACCACTGCATATAAAACTGCTACAAGGATACAGCATCAAGACCACTTTGACAAAAATACTGTTATTAAAGCTTTAAAGGACATCAGCATTTTCAGTATTTATTACTACGTTAATATTTATGGTATATGGTGCAAAATACTAACAATTGTATACAAACTACATTAAATTCCAAATAGATCAGTAACAAAAATGGCCCTCACAACTTTGATGGCACCTATTTGTTTTTAATCATATATTTCAAAAACAGTCTCTATGGCCGGGTAGTTTAGACACCCAGTGCGTAAAGCCATGGGACGTGGGTAGAATCTAACTCAAGAAATAAAAATTGTGTCTAATAATGTGTAAATGTGAAGTAAATCAAAATATTTGTGAATCTACTTAATGAACGCCATATTCTATGGTAAAATAATTCAATATATATTTCATGTATTGTCTAGTTTCTACGTCAATATTCAGTTTTGGGTCAACCCACTCAATACATTAAATTTAGCTTCAGGTTTTTTACACTTGCAACACATTCTGTTCACGACTAAATCATAACATATTATACGAAAAAGAGGCCCAGATGGGGCTCTTTAATGACCTTTAAGTAAAGTGTCAATTATTTTCATCCTCGTTAAAGTTATATATAGCTAATGACAGTTACAATTATGGTTTTTCAGTTTCATAATATAAGCCGACTTCTGAATAACAACTCGATGGTTACTTGAAGGATCTACAAAGTAAATTCAAATATTCATTCAAAATCTGTCAACAACGTCACTCATTCATATGTCGAAAATTTTAATCGAGAAGTTTTTGCCCATTATGGAGTTTGCAATACCAACCTCTTTTAAAACGCATAAAAATCATAGACAGATGAACCAAGAAGTAAGTGAGTGGTCACTTTAAATGTGGGTACTTACCTGTGACTTAAACCGGCAATAAGCCTATTTGAAACTTTACTTGGTGGTGGTGAAAGAGGCCCTTAAAATTATGATATCGTTTAAGGACTATGAGCTCCTCACTGTTTTTGTTAAAAAAAATATAATTCTATTCGTAAATCAAAATTATTAATATTGAGTTAAATGTATATGTCTTTTTGATTTCGCAATCAATGTAGGTAAAAAGAATAGACTTTTTATTTCTGGTTTAGTTTAACATTACGTTGTTATTATTTTATTCTACAAAATATCCCTTAAATCGAGATTGTCTATCGAGAAAGACTTTCTCTAGGTCTTTCATTGAATTGTTCCTATTATTACTGTCTCCAATGGGGCCCATCTTTATATAGACTTCAGTTGTGTTTCTCTCTTTATGGCCTCACACAAGTGTGGGGTTGCCATAATCTCCACGCTTAGCAGGTGTCTTGAGGATCGCAGCGTATGATGAAAGTATTTAAAACGTGAAGTTCTAGAACATTGGCGTTCGTTAAAGCCTGGCAGTAATATTGGCAACACGGGCGTGGTGGAAACTTTGCCAAGCGCTTTGAGAGCAAGAGAGGCCATGGTGACCAAGATGCAGGACTACACTGACTGTGATGGGCAACACAATACTTTGCACCCAAACGTAAGCTAGTAGTGACATGAAAAGCGGATTGATCTTTAATATGAATATCATTATACATATATGAATTCGTAGTAGGCATAGCCTATAACGAAAGACCAGATTCCGGCACAGAAATAGCGAGAACAAGAGCACGTTTTGCGACGCTCTATATATATAACTCTTACTTAACTAAACTTTTACTATATCTAAATAATTGTAGCGAAAACAAGTACTACATGACCATTAATCTCCTTACTCACGGTGAAAGTCAATAAGATTAAACATTTGTGCCTCTGCAACCGGACTCAGTAGAAGAGATGGAAACGCGTCCAGTACGAAGGTATAGCCGGAATATGCGGGATTGATTGCCAAACGCTCCGAAACATTGCGGCTATGATAGTCGCCAAACATACTTTTCAACACCCTTGCTCGAAAATTGAGCTTTATTATATCGTTCTTAGGGCCATACACCGAATTATAACACCCTCGTGCATAATAATATTATACACTAGTGCGTAATAGAATTATCACTACAAAGTTAAATTAGTACCTATCTGCATATTATATGCGAGTAAGCAGAGCATTTTCAATTTAACCGGGTAATACAGATTTGTAACATCAAAGAGGTTTATATGTAACCAACCATCATACATTTGCCACAAGCAAAAAAAAAACTTGCGCGCTATTTTCCATAATTTTCGTAAGTTGTTTGTATCGCATTTATGCAATATATCTTTTTTTTTCGTCGCAAAGGTGTTGAAAAAGTGCCTATATGAAACTCGTGAGCAACTTAGGTCACTTTTATCATAATCTACTAATATAGCTCGAAAGGCATAGTATGATTTTCGAGCTATATAGTATGTTTAAAAACCATACGATTGTTCTGATCTACTACTAGCAAATGACTGTTTCATTTCGTACTTAAATTTATATTACGTGTAATCGATATATATATTTTTTTTTATGCCAGATAGCTTAGCCTTTGACCACTACCTCACCTGATGGTAAGTGATGATGTGGTCAAAGATGTTGTTCAGGCTAACCTAGAAGTACTGGCTCTCAAGGACAGCTGCCGGAACACACCGTTAGGTGCTTGGCGACAGATTTTCTACTTGAGTGGTAGCTAGCCAGGCGGGCATTCGCAATATGCCCTACCACCATGCTATAACGACTGCCATCATAAGACAACAACCGGGACCGACGGCTTAACGTGCCCTCCGAAGCACGGAAACGCTCAGTAGTAATGTCACTAGCGGTCACCCAGAATTTATCCAAATATGTTTTTTATTTACAAAATAGCCTAATATTATAAATAAAGAATTCAAGACTTGAAGCTTAATTAAATGTCTAATGGTTTTTCTCTGTCACTGAGATATTAAGTTTCGGTGACTATGCGGTTTTTCATTCATTAATTTTTTAGGCGAACAAGCCTGTGGAACGTTGATAACCAGTCACGGAGTAGGATTATGAATCTAAAATTGTTTTTATTTGTTTAGGTATCTAATCTTTTAAACCATGTCAACAGGACGCTTGTTTGTAATAAAAAAGGTACCAAGTGGTACTTCTTTAATTATAGGTATTTTTAATAATCATCCAATAATTATACTTACAAAACTGTCTCTTTAGCGTTTTGATCGATGAATGTAAATTGAGTGTTGTCTCGAAAAGAAACGCGATTGAATAGGATTTTCTTTTTTTGTTGTTTTACTTTATATCTATATATATATATAAATCTGTTATTGCTGGCTTTTTTCACCAATGCCATGAAACAGTTTAGTTTCACGTTGCAATATTCATATAAGTTATGGTCTATTCAAGCTGTGCTGCTCTAAACAAGGTAAGTTATTTACAGTTTTATGGGATTGTGACTAAACTCGCACGAAGCTGACCTGATGTTAAGCAGCCACCTCTGCCTATAACAGTTGCATTTGATCACATGAGATAAACTGAACTGCGCTCATAACGCTCAGACATGCTGTTGTTAAATCCCATGGTCTGTAATTTCATAATTACTTACTGGTTTTCAAGGAGTGCTGCCGTAGCACACTATGTTACTTGATTAAAGAGATTTTCTAAATGATTAGAGAGAGAGAGAGAGAGATTATATACATAAGTGTACTTAAAAAAAATTATGTTGTATTTACTTATTTTAGTGAGTTACCGTTTTAAAATGTTTTATATAAATATACACAACGCCTAAATTGTAAACCTAAAGAAGTGAAAAAACAAAAACGCCTAAAACCAGTATTGGCAGGATACTTAAAAGGTGTTTTTAGCCATGGTTGAACCTATTTGTAACCTTTATTACTGAATAAAACATTTATTTTTAATTTTCCTATATTTATTTTCCAACATAATTTAATTTTTTTTACAACATTATTACAAAAATAAATATTATAAAAAACTTAAAACTAGGTTGCCTCTGGTAGCGGGACTGAGCCCAAGCTACCGGTAGTTAGGGCTGCAGAGAGAAGAATCTCCGGACAATGCGTGTTGTGTATAGTATCACTGCCTTCTGCATCCGACCCGTGATCCAACCGTCTAGCGAGAGCCTCTTGAGCTGTTGGTCGAGGCTTATATTAGTTATTATCAATATTACTATTATTTTTCAGGGTGTTACCTAGCCAGGCGTATATTTGTAAAATGCCCTTCTACTATGCGGTCAATCTCAAGCAGACGGAGGATCGAACCATGGTCCTGAGGCAGATCCGGCTTGGCAGTTATTTGTTTTATGGATCCCAGTTTAAAATTCATCAGAATGTCCGGTATTTTCCCTCTTGTTGCACTTATGACAACCACGGGAAGAGATGGGGTATAACAAAACAGTATAAATCGATACCATTTCCGCTACCGACACCGAGAGCAGCGTCACGAATTTTGCACTTTTTAATCGTCATAGGAGATTGGAGATGCCTTGGCCAAGACTTTACCTAACGAAAGAAAGAACAAGTTTTGTATTACATCAATATGAAACTTGTTAATTCTTTGGCTGCCCTTCTGTATTTCTAAATATACCTCATTTTCAAGCGCCATCGTATGCATAGCATATATCAAATTCATATCATATTTGATCTACTTTAGAAAATATATTTTTAAACATCCATGCAGAGAAACCTCACCGAGTTTCAACCCAACAGTAATAACTTTCACATTATGTTCAACATAATATAAAAACTTTTTTAATCTCATTTATATTCATAGACCTGTATGCGCCCATTCATGAATATAATATGCCTAATTCATGTTTGGGCCGCGCAAAAAGAATCAGGATTTACGACCTTTTTAGTAGAATAGAGTATGTGGGCGCTGCCAGCAGGTGAAATAAATTACGTAGTATAGTTCAACCTTCGCTAAGGTGTTAAAACTGTGTCTGCGATAATTATATAGTTTTGTTTCTGGCATTGTGCCGCTTATTTCCATTCTGGGGTCATTCGAATCGTTCCAGTCATTGGTGCATTATAATAATGAATAAAATTACTAAGCAGATGTGAAAGATATATATATATATATATATATATATATATATATATCGGTACTATATAAGTTAGTTAAGTTAAAAAATAGATTTCGTTTTGTCAATCTATTATATCCCATTAAAAATCTTATCTTGCTATCACTATTATTTTTTTCCCGAGATTGTATTTCGTATAAAATCAAAGCCCCTTTTACCATCGTATGTTCTCTCGTCGTAGGCAGCAGGTTCACGTGGCTACACAAAAGGCAGCTTAAGCCTGCTATGACTTCAAAGCACGTACTCATTTATTTTCTATGATCCCCACTCTTTGTTCTACGGAATACCTAACTGCATAAAAAATACAGATCGTTTTTGATGGTTCCATGTGGTGGATACGAATCTTAATAGACATGCTACGAAAATGTATATAATTAGCTTATTAGATAATAATTACAACAGGTATATAATATCCTATATAAATAAAGTATATATTATGAACACATAAAAATAATCATGACAGCCCAATGTATGTTCGCTGGTTGGTTGAAAACTTATAGTCGCTTAAACAACTTATAGCGTAAAAGATACTTTAGTATTGATTTTGAATGTTGAAATGACTGGTATAGGGCTTAGATACACACTTCACTTTCTGTGAGGTAATGGGGTATAAGGATGCGCAAAATTTCTAGGATGACATTACAAGCTTTTTGTCTACTGTACACAGTAAACACAAATTAGCGCAGAAAATCTCGCACCTTTTTTATATTCATATCTAACTGAAGCCAAAAATACATGTACAGTCTGAGATGAATGAGAATGAAACACATGAGAGTATTTGTCATAGCTACTAATTAAGCCAGTTATTCAAGGTTAAGCCGGTTAACATCTTCGACCACATCATCACTTACCATCAGGTGAGATTGTGGTCAAAGGCTAACCTATCAGCAATAAAAAAACGGCTTTTCTCTCTCTGTAAGCTTAAGCTTGGGTGCAAAGCATGGTTGTATTGGATATCACTGCGAGTGTTGTTCTGCAGTTCATCGTGTCGGTCACTATGGCCTCTCCTACTATCGAAGTGCTGGTTGAATTATCCGCTACACCAGTCTTAAAACAATACCATAAGACTGGCTTTTACCAGCGCCAGTGTTGCAGCTATTCTCAAACTGAATTATATCCAAAATTGTTTTGTAAAATCCAAATAGCGAGAACATCAAATAGATAAATAATCTGTTTATTTTATATGATTTAATGCAATGTTTTGAAAATGCTTTTACGTTTTTATGATCTATTTCTTATCTAGCCGCACTTGAACTATTTTTAGACTTTATTAAATAAGATTGGCACTCCCTTCCTTAGCGAATACCTATCACAAAGGTTCACAAACTTAAAGCGTAATATTTTTAATTTGAGGAAAATATTCGTCAAATACTTATTTGAAAACATAATGAGTTTAAAAATGTACGAAATTTAGGACACATCAAGTACAGCATACAGGCTGATAGACGAACCGTCACTTATCACTACATAGTATAAAACAAAGTCACTTTCAACGGGGCAATGCTGCCAGCATGCTGGGCCCGCTGCCAACTGATAGTGGGCTAGAGCATTTGGACTGCCTATGAGTCCAAATGCTTTTATTGTAGTAGCTGTGGTGTTGTATATAGTTTGTAGTATTTTGTTAATACAGGCAACCGCCGGTAAAACAAAGTAACTTCTCGCTGTCTATCAGTCCCTATATATATGATCTTTGAAACCACGCAACCGATTTTGATGCAGTTTTTTAATGGATAGAATGTTTCAAGAGGAAGGTCTATATGTATAATGGATACATATAGTATAGAAATGTAATGTCGTAAAAACATATTTTTGCGCTTACATTGCGAACGCCGGTTGAACCCTACGAGATAGACCAAAATAATGTAATACTGAAAAATATTGTAGGTGGTGTAAAGTATTGTACACCTTGAAAAGGTCTATAAAAAGTCCGTGTTGTTATTTGTCTTTATCTTAGGGATAACCCACAATAACCATATATCATCCTTTACTTCTTACGAGAAATAATTGCTTACTTACAAAGCAGTTTTAGGCAATACAGCATTAGGTAATCCTAATCCTAAATACATTGTGCATTTAATAAAGATTAAAATGGCCTTTACAGCATTATGTCTTTCCCTGCGCGTTGAGTGTTTTTCAAATTGCCAATTATATGTTGCTCTTTCAAGAGTAACTTCTAAAGAAAACATGTTTGAATTGTCATATGACATAAAAGCTGCGAACGTTGTGTGTAAAGACATTCTGTATAGTATATATTTTAGTATCAGCATAGCACCCGTGCGAAGCCGGGGCGGGTCGCTAGTGACGAATATAATACCAAGGCAGAGATTTGTATCTTCTTCAACCATCTCGGTTGCTAATGCGTATAACCGGCAGACGCGAGGCCATTATTGCCATATGAATAAATTAGTATTGTAATATGTTGTATTGTAATCAGTGATTAGTCTGGGAAGAAACCTCCCAGTAATCTTACTCACTACAGATGCTATTTGCTTTACCTACTGAAAATGGCAATTTTTAGGGTACGCACCCAAAGGGTAAAAACGGTACCCTATTACTGAGACTTCGCTGTCCGTCCGTCCGTCCGTCTGTCACCAGGCTGTATCTCAAGAACGGTGATAGTTAGACAGTAAAAATTTTCACAGATGATGTATTTCTATTGCCGCTATAACAACACATACTAAAATTAAATTAATATTTAAGGGGTTTTTTAACCGTTTCTTGCTCGATACTAATAACGGTGACAGGTAGACGCTTTTTCTAGTCACAGAATATTTAGTTTTATGTTCACTTTTAATATAAATAATTAAAATAATATAAAATAAATAATTACGGGGGCTCCCATACAATAAAAGAGGTTTTCGCCGTTTATTTGCTAAAAATAAGAATAAAGAAAACGAGATAATCGCACGGAACCCTTCGTGCGTGAGTCCAACCCACACATAGCTGGTTTTATAAGTTAATTTTTTTAAAAGAATATAAAATGTGTTACGTACATCAGAATTTTACACTATATTACATTATTGTGATGCAAGAACAAGGAAAACAGTAAAATCACACTAATGTCATACATTTTAAAATTTCTTTATTAGCTACTCCTTCACCCAGAAACGGCTAAAAGGATTAACTTACAATATGGATAGTGTAGGCTCTAGATAAACACATGATACTTTCCATCATCACCAACATCACTTTTCGGGCTAGGCGGGTGAAACAGCTAGGCTTCGATAGTATTTGTAAGGCTTAGATTAGGTATATAATTTTAAGAAGATACATATATGTGAAAAATCGCGCTGTTTATTTTTTTGATTAATAATTGTATGCACTCAGGCATAAGAAGGCGCCAAGCGGAAGAAGCCTAAAGTCTTTTTACTAAGATTGGTGAAGAAAACAGAGTGGTGCAATAAAAGCTACTTTACAAGCAGGTGCGCTGAAAGAATATGACAGTATTTCACAGGATTCCTTGTTACCTAAAATCTAAATCCCTTACAAAATCGTTGGTACCTACTCCCGTCAGTGGCAGGTTCGTGTGGCAGCACAAAAGGCAGCTCGAGCCTGCGACGGCTTCAAAGCGAGTGCTCTTTTATTTTCTATGCTCCGTACTCTTTGTTCTATGAAACAGCTGCTCAAAGATGATTTTGTGGAAAGGCGCTAATCTGCAGCTACAACGTGACAAATTTTACCCAAACTAAGTTTCCAAGTCTACATATTAGCATAAGCCAAATATACTACTAATAAAAGTTTTATTTTTTGCATGATTGGTTAGCCTTTGACCACTATCTCACCTGATGTTAAGTGATGATGTGGTGTACCTAGTGGCTAACCGAGAATTACTGGCTCTCAAGTACAGCTGTCGGAACACACTGTTAGGTGCTTGGTGACAGATTTTCTAATTGAGGGTGGTAGCTAGCCAGGCAGCTAACGGCTAACATTATTATACTTTGGTTACATTATTACATTATATTTAGGGTTTCACGGGCAATTTATGAAATAAAGTTTGTAAATTTTAATTTACTCCTAAAAAAAAAGTTTACGATATTTTTTTTATATCGCTAATTCTATCAACTACCGTAGCCGAGCAAAAACTGCTTACATTTGTATTTCCCGCTACAGACGCGCATTAATGGCAAAATTACAGTTTTCAATATAATTAGGTTCAACGTTTTTCACCCTAACTCCTAACCTAACGCCCGAACCGCACTCTTGCTGAAGTGTGCTAAGCAACATCCCAACTATTTCATCATTCCAACTTAAAATCCACAGTCATTAACATGACAGTGGTGATTACGCGAAGTTCTAGCCATCATCGTTTAACGAAGTTTCTACTTCGATCGAACTTAGGCGATCTCTGCTTTTGGAACTTGGACCTCTTTGTTCTCGGACGACAGTTTTAAAATGAATCGTCATGATTTTAATAGCTTATAATTTAAAGTTGCAATATATACAAATTATATGGCACTTTTCAGCATGTAAAGTTATAATTTTGTTTTTATAACATATAAAACGTGTATTCAAAAAAGATTGACCAACATAATATTGTTGCATCTGTATCGTCAACCCATTGTGGGTCGGTTGAGGTATCGAGCATCAGCTCACGACCTCTGCTGAAGCTCGAGGGGCAACTACCCCTCGGTATCTCTGTCACTGCGCAGGCTTCATAGGATATGGCCGCTCTGCGCAGTGTCTGTATGCACTTTTAACGGTGCTATGTCTGATGTGGTCCCTTAAGTGTGTCGTTCGTCGATGGGCTCCTCTTCACCCGGAACAAGTAGTTCCCTGGGTAGGGAGCGCCATCTGGCCTTCGTCTCCGGCGGCCTCGCGTGCAACGGCGCTATGCCGTGGAGGTGTTGGTGATGTCCGTTGTCCGCCGCGTCAAACATCTTTCTCGCAAGATATATTGTTGGTAAACATTATAATAGTTACTCGAATGCAGCATATGTACTGCACCCTCCCAAATTGTCTGTGATTGTCATAAAAGGCGGCTGAGCGAAAAAATACCGAAAGCTCAGCAGCAGCGACTTTTGAGGAATTGTCATCATTAAATGCATGCTAATAACACGTGCCAAGCGTGGGCAAACAAACGGACAAATCAACGGCGGAAGTTCCAGTTTAAGTGACGATGAGGACTTGATGTTAAAATATTTTGGTAGCATAAAATTTTGTTTAAATTCTTCGTGTTGAAAAGCTATACAATATAAATAAATGCTATATAATAATACTATATAAGACTACTGGAAACGAATAAAATAATGTATAATATATAAAATGCTGGTATTATAAACAAAATGGAACCGACTTACAACACTGAAAAGTATACAAAACATTACAAAATTACAAGGAGATGAAAAATTATACTCATGTCCGGGATATAATTTTTCCTCTCTTCATAATTTTGTAATGTAATTCGCGGAGCATGCGTCATTGCAACACAAAATATATGAAAAACTTGTTGAAATCGGTACCATGGTTATCATTGTGCAAGTCGGTATCGTATTTTAAATACTTTTTTTATGTAATAGTGGCTTACATTGTCATTCACTTGCCTACGAAACTGTTCACCTCTAGTATCGACAAGAGCAAAAACCATAAAATCATCCGGGTATGCAAATACTTGGTTGTATAACATGTCAAACAAAAAATAAACAAAAATGTAACCGGCTTCAACAATCAAAAGATTATTTGTTTAATGTTATTGTGACGGAACAAGCTCGATGTCCACCTGATGTTAAGCGAACTAACCTCTGCCTATAACAAATGTATATTATCACAAATCACGAATAGCACTGCGCCCTTCACCTTGAGACATAGTTATTTAGTCTCATGTGCCTGTAATTTCACTGGCTCTTAAGGACTGCTGCCGGAACACACCGTTATGTGCTTGGCGACAGATTTTCTACTTGAGGGTGCACCATGCGGTGAAGCTCAAGCCCGCGGTGGGGTTTGAACTATGGACCTGCTGCGCGGCAGTCCATAGCCAATGCCACGGAGCCATCACTGCTTCAAGTGTGAAATAACGCACTGAAGTCGGTACCACGATAGTTCAAAAGTACCTGTCATCATCAATATATAAAATCAATTTTCAGTTATTGGAGTGTCAGTCAAATACAGATTAGCAGATTCTGATGAACTTTAAATGGGACTACACGGAAAGCAAAAATAAAGGAAAATATTAGTAACAAAACTCGTCGATCTTACCCACAGCTACTGCGGGGAGAGTTGACAAAATTGGATTGTTGCTTACCGTCTTGACGACGAAGAGAGCGCGGACCGACCACCTGCACTCCATTCTGCCTTTAATTCTGACAGGGTTGCCACGGATATTTATTGAAGACGTTGTTGTGGAAAATATAAAAGGAGGTTGCAGTGCTCACATGTGACTAAGATGAACTCATCGTTTTGATTTTGAACAACATCTTTGACCCGTTCATCACCTGCCATATGGTGAGATGGTGGTTACAAGCTAGAAATATAAAAAAAAATGAAATCGTATTACAACATTGTCCCGGGTCGTACGAAAATACCATTGATCGAGTGCGTGTGGTTTTTGCGAAAGCTCATTTTATCTTTACAGTATAATATAGAAAAATACGTTTACGAAACTCAAGTATCTATAATTGGGTATGTTACAGAAAATAAGCACTAAACAGTAAGTAACAAGTATTGATATCGAAGAATTTCATAAAAAAATACCATTTACTTTTCATTTCACATTTATATAACATATTTCGCAAAGTCAATATTTTCTACCATTGTACCTACTATTTTTTTATAGACAGTTTCCTTAGCTTAGTTAGCCACTGCGTGGAGCGTGGTTGTAGCCGCTTTATTGACTCCGTTCTCGACTTGTCTCCGTTTCAGCTCATGGGATCCTGATCCAAGATATCCGGTTATTCTCTTCTACATGTCGCAATCACTCAACAATTCTCGTGAAAATTTGTGAGCAGGTTTGACAATTATGTGGATATTTTTGGTCATTCAGTTTTTGGAAATATTTCAAAACAGTGAAAATTTGGGGGTTTAAAATGTTAAAAACAATGTTCCAATCTGAGGTTCTCAGCTCACAGAGCCAATATACTCATACCAAGTTTTAGTAATAAGACGGGATTACTTTAATTAGTTTTGTAATTTTTTAATTCAAGAAACCCTTCGCAGATATTAACTTATACGCGAATATCCTAAATCTAATCTATTTGAGTTACTTATTTAATCACATATAAGGAATTTTTTGATTTACGAATATTATGTCATCGAGATTGCTCGTGCAATCTCCTGCAGCCGTCTATCCATTGTATCAATGTGATTATTAGCATTTCAACAAATTCAAGTTCTTGGATCTTGTCCAGATTTGGCAGGAAGACTCAGATTATGTCTGTGCCAAATCGTTTTAAAAACGTGACTGCGCCGTTTATGCAACCTGAAAATACAAATTGACTTTTAAACTAACACGGTGACTATTAATGTAGTATGTACATTCAAATTCAAATTTATTAATTTTTTTGCTACAAAAATTTTGGCCTTAATTATCATAAAACTATTCTAGAACTAGACAATGTTTAATGCAATTTAAAACTTTCAGTAAGATATATCTCTATCATATATACATGTAATGTAATATGTACAATTTCATAATTCATATTCTTATTCATATAAAGCATTGAGGCATCGTTGGTGGTGCCTGGTAGTTAGCAGTAGGTTCTTCTCCTATCACGCAGTACCAAAACATATCTGCCTTAAAATAATTAAATGTAAAATTATACTATTGATTATTAGGTCTCTCGCGCAACCAATTTTTACTTTACTACAAGTAAATCCCCGTGGGGTGCCGGGTTAGAATTGCACCTCCCCATTATCATCCCGTGGGTGTCGTAAAAGGCGACTAAGGGAAAAATACTAGAAGGTGGGCAGCAGCGCCTTCTAATGAACTGCCATCTTACACTGCGATTCCAAAACCGCCTGCCAAGCGTGGGGATTATGGCAAATTTGAAGCAGTGATGGCTCAGTGGCATTGGCTATGGACTGCCGTGCTTGTCGTCCATGGTTCGAATACCGCCCAGAGCTTGAGCTTCACAGCATGGTGGAAGGGCTTTTTGCGAATGCCCGCCTGGCAAGCGACCACCCTCAAGTAGAAAATCTGTCGCCAAGCACCTAACAGTGTGTTCCGGCAGCAGTCCTTGAGAGCCAGTAAAATTACAGACACATGAGACCTAACAACATTACGTCTCACTGTGACGGGCGCAGTGCAATTCGTCGATGACAAAATGCATAAATTATAGGCAGAGGTCAGTCCACTTAACATCAGGTGGGCCTCGGCTTACTCCGTCACAATAACTTAAAAAAAAAAAAAAAAAATACTCCTTGATAGGTTCAGCAGTGGACGATCCAGCTGATACAGTACAGTACAAGTAAATACGAGTACATTACGTTGGTATCCGCCGAGACGTACTCTTGGTAAATTTTCTACAATCTGGGAAAGACTGAATAGTTTCAAGGCCTGCTGCCGGAACACACCGTTAGGTGCTTGGCGACAGATTTTCTACTTGAGGGTGGTAGCTAGCCAGGCGATCAATCGTAAAATGCCCTTACATCATGCGGTAAAGCTCAAGCCAGTGATAGGGATCGAACCAGGGACCTGCGGCACGGCAGTCCCTGGCTATTATCGCTCGGACATCATTGCTTCGAATATGTTTTGTTATGTTTTGATGGATTGTTTGTTATTTTAGGCAAATCTGCACAATTAGAAATGGCAACCCTATGTGTTACTGCAAGACACCGGGGTTAGTGCTCAACGTAATATTTTATTTGAGCCGAGACGTCCTCTTAGTCTGACAGAAAATAAGTAAGAGGTGAATTTTATCTCGAGTTGCAAGTATTCTTAGTTGTCAGACTTGAATTAATTTGTCAAACTTTTGAATACAATTTCGCAGGGATCATATTATTTTATATTTTGCTACAGTTGTGGTCGTATAATAAGTAGCGGCGTTTCAAGGAAGTTATTTACAGAATGATTTGGAAAATTATAATATTGATTCTTAGTTCTCGTGCAGTTTTATAACATTACATACATTGCGTTGGTATCCGCCGAGACGTACTCTAGGTAAATTTTCTACAATCTGGGAAAGACTGGGTAGTTTCATGGCCCTTCTATTATGAACATAGTTCTTCTTTCATGTATGTTACGCTTAATTCTCTATTCTGGAATTGGATTTTTACCCTGAGCCCGTAGTATGCCGGGCAGGAATGTCACCCTCCCATTTCTACAACCCGTGAGTGTCGTAAGAGGCGAGGCGTAAAATACTGATAGGTTGGTAGCAGTGCCAAGTGTGGGAATTATAGCAGTTCCCCCTTAATGGGGGAAGAAGTGACAAAAAGGTTAAAATTTCTGCTTCCATTCGTTTTACCAGCGTACAACTTGAAATATTTTTCCTTTTACTAAAGGAAAAATATTTAAATTTTCAGCAATATACATCGATATGTTTTTATTAATTAATTAATTAGTTTTTGTCAAGCATTTTTGATTTACAAATCACAGTACAAACAAAGTATCAATACTTGAAGTTTAGAGATTAATATAAGTTGAAAACTTAACTTTGCATTGCATCGGAATTCATGGAAGCTCCTCACATATCGAGTAAATCCCGTTTAGATCAATGTTATCCATTGCAGACATCCACAGGTTACTCTTCTACGTGTCCTGAAACAAAACAAGCATTATGTGTAGGAATACCATCAAGTATACGAAAAACTGGAATATTTGTATTGCATTATCAAACAACATATCCCTCTCGTTGATGCCGTTAACTATTATTTATTTTGTCCACTTTCCTGCCGCTCAGCAGTAGTACGTTTTTGTGTTACTATTTGTCCCATTTGTTCCATCCAGTATATTCTAAATTCGATCAGAAAATTTATCTAGTGTGCGCTGAGGAGCTGAAAGCGAACGCATAACATAGAGTGAGCCAACTCGCTTTAATTTCATATTGGAAACATATAACTTAGCTATTCACTGAGACCTGAAACTATGACGCCGTGCTAAATCTTAAAAATCATGGGAACGGCTAATTAATCAATTTTTCTCTATTATCGCTAAGAATTTCAGCATTAATACCTGATTTCGAAAACAAAATACACCATGGTAATCGGTTTAGGTGTTTGGAAGATACAATGATAAATAATAATGAATGCTAAAAAATTTGAGGCCCTTCAATCATATGCCGATTATATGTCAACTTAAATATCAATATTTTCCTACAAACAATAATTGAATCCACAGAAAAACCAACAGATGGTAACAGTACATTATACAAGACAACTTCTCACAATCGCAATTGATGTATTCTATAATAGGTATAGATTATCCTAAAGACCTCAAATAGCACAACTCAAAGTTTTAAACTCTGAAATCTTCGGGACAAAGAGACGAAGGTTATAACTATTGCATAGATGCAGCGGATATATTTTATCGATGATGCTGTTTGTAGTTTACGAGCAAATGTTGCTTTCACTTGGAGACCATTTTGAAGATTCAAAGGTAACAAACGTTTTGGCTCAACCTTTATGTTAAAAACTGAAAAAGAATTGTATTTTTTGCTATTCCTTGTGTGTCTGGAAAGAATAACATCGAGTTATAAGACCAAAATTGTAAGCTATTGACGTGCCACGTTTATTCGTTATTGATAGGCTAGTCTTTTACTAAAATCTCACCTATTGATAAATGATGACACTATATACCTACTCCTGAATTTTATATAGAAGTGTTTAAAAACATATATTTTACCATTGTTAATTTATTTTCTGCCTATATTCAGCAATTTTTTGCAAATTCTGATAGGAATTACCTATTAGGATATTATATGAACATAAAACTCTCTACTAACGTTTACAGATATTTAATTTATATTATTAAAAGCATTGACGCATGCTAAGCAAATATTAAAAAATATTTAGGATAGATTAACTTCCGGCAGGACTTGAACCCGCGTTCATCCCCAGAATATCGATCATCCTAGAGATGTTTCAGTCTAAAAATGCAAGCCCAATGTCGTTACCCCTGCATGTAAAATAGAGTATAGTAGTAGAAGAGCAGACCAGAGCATTTTCTGAGACTACTAAAAAATTAATCTTATGACGATTCCATAGTTAAATACTCGTTCAAACTTGAAGCTCGACTATGCTCGAACTTGCAAGATGCGTGTTCAAGTTTGCGATCTAAATGCGCGAGCGCGCTGCGAAGTGTCTCTCGCGCTCGTTCAGTCAGTATGCCCACAGCGAGAAAACTGTCTGGACGTGTTTTTACTACCCGGAGCGGCCGGTGTCAGTTGGAAATTATGGACGAAGGTGGTTTGGGTGCATCATTTTGAATGTGAGTGTGTGTATAATATATCGAGCCCAATATACAGCGATCCGATGTTAAAGGTCAGATCAATAAATTCTTTTATGTCTGTATTCTGTTCTACTCATTTTATGACGTCTTATTTTATTTACATATTTTTCGTGCTCCTCTTCCTTTGCTAAAGGTGTGATATTTATTAAGTACCACAGAGATCTATAGAGAGGTCCTCTTATGCGCCACGCGAGACACCTATATGCGGCGTCCACGACATACACTGCAAATATTACTAAAAATCCCGTCAGTCGTAACCTGTTCGAGGTGAGCGTGCTATTGATATTTATTTAAAAAAATGCCGTATTGCTCAGTGATTGTCTTCAAAAATCAAAGCCAACATGTAAACTACAAGGAACCATGGTGTCATCTATCACTTCTTTGTATTAAAATTTCAGATATTTAGAGTACTAATCGCAAATATAGCTTGAATTATTTTAGTTAGACCATTACCATTACAATGAATATCGTTTCAAGTTATTCGTTCACATTGGAGTGTGCATCGAGATAAACACGATTGTGTGTATAAATTCGAGAACGTGGTAGTGCGTATTTACTAGCAAACATTGAAGAAAGCACTCAAGTGTGAGCGTTTAGGAACGGGTGACTTGTGTGGCTGTGGAAGTGAAAATTGTGTGACTTTTGGCGTTTACGTGTAGATGAGATATTAAGTGAGGAGTTTCGTGGGACATTACGTCTCAGCTAAAACGAGGCGTAATTACCAATCTCTCGAGATCTGTGTTAAGTACCAATCACTCATATTGAACACGTATGCCAACGCCACGTCAGATTTTAGCACCAAACTGGTCATGCACGCCTGCCTGGCAACCCAGAGCATAATCAACCGAATTAGCTCACGGAGGGGCGAGCATGCCGCCTGCATGGTCGAGCAGTCAACATTTTACTTGACCATACGCGAGAATTTTGCAGTTCAGTGTGCGCTGACCCTTCAAGTTCACAGTAAATTCGCTACATGCACATACATACAAAAAAATCACGATTAGAAGAGGGCGGTCATTTTTTGACTGAACAATTCCATGATATATCTCTACCAGCCTACGTAGATATGTAGATGTCCAACGTCAAAAATACTTTAATGCAAACGGATACAAAAAAAATACTTCCCGCTAGAACTTATCTTTTTCATCCGAAATAATCTGTATTTAATTATTATTTTGACAGTGATAGTTAGCTTTCGACGGCTATGAACCACGCAGTGAAGGTCATCACAGACCACTGATTTTCTGCACGGCAGGCCTTAGATATAGGCCTATCGCATAAGGTTTTCATAAAAAAACAGTATCACCTCATAGCTATTAAACAACTTTAAATGACCTTAATTCGCGTATATTTATCATTTATTTAGCGTAGATATAAACCATTTAAGGTTATTAAATTGCTTTGTGTAATAATCGCGAAAACCTAAGACAACATTAATATCACCTCACCTTATATCCAAAAGGGTAGCAAGCAAAACTGAACTGTCTTTAAACGCAAGTTTCATTATGAAAATCATGAATATTATAATATTATAATTACATTATAAGCGAAAGCAAACATTAGCTAAATTACAAAATGGAGCGACTCAAATGTATTATTATTTCTATATTTTATAAGCCAAGCTTATCAGAAACCTATCCACGACTAAAATAGAAATGAATACTGTCTAAGCCTACAGTTTTCTTGGGCTAGAATAAAAATACTAACTCTCCGTTAAGTAAGATTGGCATAAACTTTAACACAATCAGCTTTCTTGAGAATATCCTAACTTCTTTTGGCGCGTTATCGTGGACAGGCAACAATTTATAAAACAGAAATAATAAATAGAATAAAACTATTTAGCTTCGGCTCAGCATAGGGCGGTAGGTATATATATCATTGAACAAATATCTAGTTATAATTAGTCGTAGCCCACTCGCAACTTCCTCTCGTACAATTTAGTTATGTGGTTCTCTAGGAATTGTTGATAGAGAGACCACGTTGATTTGTTAAAAATATGCAGTCAGCATAATTAATGAAATCTGCCACGCGAATGATTGAGAATATATGTGAGATATATATATATATATTGTACGAGAGGAAGTTACTCTAGCGATGAAGCAATACAAACAGTGCTCGCAAAGTGACCTAATTTTTATATTCACCTACAAGATGTCACTCTTTCTATGGCATAGCCATGCATAGCACTGGGCTTCTACCACAATTCGACGAAGTATCGAATGTCGGGTGCGAAAGTAAGGTATCCGCTAAACACGTATTGGGTTACTTTTGTTTAACTTTGTTCGTAGCATAGACTTGCAAGCATTTGTCTGCGCAGATTCTGAATTATTTTTTATCGGATTCGTATGGTTTGTAAATTATCCAAACATGAAATTATAATTTATTCGTTTGCTTATAAGTAGTCAGTCGAGTTATAAATATGCAGAAAGAACACAAATACTAATAAGGATATAAATACCTATGGAGAACAAAGACATTAACGTAAATTCTAAATATCTTACCTGTATTTTCTAGAACAGTAGCGACACCTCTCGCTGAGCTCCATAACTAGGATTCTCAGAGTCTTACCATGGGAAAATGTTCTTTAATTTCGCTGCATTAAGACTTAAAACTGATTGAAGCATAATAGCGTTCGCAGAGTAGTGTGGGAGATTCCATAGCGGCCAAGATTTGTGATGATGATGAACGATGCGGTCCGACCATAGACAATATCAAACCGCAAATTCAAATTTCGTTGTCTTAAAGGTCGCTCGAACACGAAAAACTAAACTTCGTTGAATTGTAGTAGCGGCCCTGATCTCTTGACGCGGCACGTACCGTAGAATAATCCCGTTCGGACAGATACGCCGAAGCTTCGTAGCTAAAGTAAGCCAGGCCTGTTTAACGACGGAATAACTGAAACTTAAAACTAACTATCCACCGACCAATAATGTCTGATCTCTCTTTTGCCCCGCATGCCTTAACTATAGAAATATACAGTCTTGAATGTAGTAGCTATGAAGTTTATGTCTGTAGTCTTTGTCTTTACTTTATCAGATTGACTAACAAATTCAGCTATAAAATTACAGTACAAACACGTAAATCATTTCAGCTTGCATTATATAATTTTTGCTTAAAATATTAATGTAATAACATGTATTGGCCCTTTTAAAAATGTACAAACAACTAAATTGACCAATAGACTAATAGGTCTCTTTATTAAAATCATTTATTTATTTATAATAATTATTTAGAGACAATTTAACAATCAACATTTACATATTCAATTAAAATACTTACATAGTCCACTTATACAATCAAATATCTAGAAGGTTAAACCTTTTTTGAATTAAATATTTAAGTTTTATCAAAATCATGAAAATAAACATTAAAAATATATTAGTAAGTAAGTAAAAACTTAAAATCATCGAAACATCGTTTCCCTTTAAAATAATAGCGTCTTGTTGACTAATAAAGACAATGCCTACTCTGAGCTAAGAGCGCCCGCCGCGACAATACACTGGACCGCGCCGCGCCCGCTTTGAATAGAGTACTGAATATTCACATCGAGCACAGTTATAAAAAATATGAAATAATAAATTACAGGCACATGAGAATTTTAACATTCATCAACAAACACATAAATAATTAAAACAGAAAAGCATTCTACTAAAACAAATTGTTAGGACTTACAGAGGTCAAATCTAAGAGGTTGGTAGCTTTTTTCCAATAACCCTGTATAAATATATTATACGTACATAATACAAAAGCATTCGTTAGTTTGAAAACAATAAGAGAAAGAAAATATGTGATAACAAAATTAAACATTTCTTAACACCATAACGTATTCCTTTAATAAAATTCAAAATACCTACTCAGACATCTTCATGTTCTATCCATCAGTAAATAGATCTGCATTCGGTTTTGCTTTCAGGAGGGCATTGAGAGCAGGTAAGGTACGTGGAATTGGTGACTGAGCTTTGGTGACAGTGTTGCAAAATGGCTTCGAAAACAAGCTATGCCTCCTGCTACGGAAATAGTTATCTGGGACAAACAATCCAGATAGCTCACCATCAATACTTGGTGAGTTTTGAAACAGTGATGGCTTAGTGGCATGTTCAAATCCCGCCGCAGTCTTGAGCTTCACCGCATGATGGAAGGGAATTTTGCGAATGTCCTGACTCCAATGCTGACGACATCACACTGCACACATCATCACTTACCATCTGGTGAGATTGTAAAAAAAGCATCTATTTCACCACGCAGTACTTTAGGAGTAGTAGCTAACTCTTTGTTCGCTCTTCTTACTTCCAAGCTATTGTATCTTAGGCAACCTTGAAGGAACTTTGTGGGGTACATATGGATAGATCTACGCTTATAGAGAAAATTAAGAAAGGAATTTTGCACCTTTTCCAGTAACAAAGCGTACGTACTTTTATGAACTAGTTTCAAAACCGAAGCACCAAAAATGTGTTTTTATTACTACTGGTCTTCAAAATCACGTCACTAGTACCAGACAAGTAGTTTGACTTCATGAAGTGGGTTGTATGTGTGCACGCCCATAAGCACGAGTCATAGCATGCACACTATGACAAATGAATGTCTAGCGTTTCCAGCACACGAATAAATTCATGTGGTTTCCAGCGTCCAACTGTGTGAATACGTCACGCCCTTACCCAGCATACCTATCTGTACGCCGTATGTTTATTTTTTTCCCATGGGGTGCCGGGTTAGAATGTCACCCCCCCATCTCTTCCCGTGGGTGTCGCAAAAGGCGACTAAGGGAAAAATACCCGAAGGTGGGTAGCAGCGCCCTCTAAGAAATTAACACCAACAACTGCGATCCCCAAGACGCCTGCCAAAAGTGGGGATTATGGAAAAACTCCCCTAATGAATAGCAAATTTAGGTACTCACTGTGTAAAAATTACTTACAACATCTCGCAGCAACTCATATCATTGGGTGCCTCAACTATCTACATATCATACGTAGGTATGTTGCGTGCATAGAAATCATTATAATGTATTGAACTTTATAAAATAGCTATCTTATGATTCATTTCAGCTTATCTACCTATTTATAGCCTAGAATTTAATAGTTACGTAGGATTTTTTGTGTAGTGTACGTAATGCTATACATTTTACTAGGTCCTAGTCAAGTACCTGCTGCCGCTGTAAAAAACATATAATCATTATTAACATTCATAAAATTTTTATAGCTGTAGGTACGTATTAATTTGTTATAAAATGCATTTTACATAGGTACCTACAAAACTTAGTGATATGTACAATCTTACGTATCCAGACAAGAGCAGGCATGTGAATCTGAATCATTTGAAGCAGCGATGGCTCAGTATATTGGCTATGGATTGCCGCACAGCAGGTCCAAGGTTCACATCCCGCCGCGGGCTATATTATACTTGTTAGTTTAATAAGTACCTAGGTATTTTTGTTATTTATGTGTTATATACTCACACTTTTATGTGAGTACCTACAGTGATAACGAGAAATAAAATAGAGTAGAAGAAGACTTTACTTTGTTGCTGTTTCCTCCTAGTGAGGAATATGGACAGCACTTTGAAGCAGTGATGGCTCAGTGGCATTGGATATGCCGCGCAGCAGGTTCATGGTTCAAATCCCGCCACAGGCTTGAGCTTCACCGCATGGTAGTAGGGCATTTTGCGAATGACCTCCTGACTAGCGGCCACCCTCAAGTAGGAAATTTATCGTCAAGCACCTAACGGTGTGTTCCGGCAGCTGTCCTGTCAACACTTACCATGAGGTGAGATTATAGACAAAGGCCCACTTATCAGCAATTTAAAAAAAAACTTTTACGTGCTAGTCAGATTCCTTGTCTAGTTACACTATGCTATGACGATCTATTCACCGGTTAGCCACTGCAAGTCGACCCTGTAGAGAGTGATATTTTTTCACGGCATCCGTCGCTTCGATGGAGGAAACTATCTCTAGGTAGTCTTGATATAAAAGAGCTGCATCGAATGATGCCGTACCACAGTACGTATCACTCGAAGCATTACGTCGATTGCTTCGCCACTTTCAAATGTGGTTTTCTGACTCTACATGTTTTTCAAATCCTTTTAGTCTCGATTTTTAATGTATTACTTCCGAATATCTAATGTAAAAGGTGCTTAATTAACATCGACGAAATAACTACATATTATTGAAAATAAGAATATCGTAGATTATTTACCGCTTTAGATATGTTTTTACCTGTACCAAATTCAGACATCTTTCGTTTTGGAGCAGTCATACGACTGTACCCAGTAGAGACTGGACTCGTAGTTTCAGTCACCCAATTTGCGAAACAGTTTACTGGGACCAAATACTAAAGGCCATAAATTTATTGGTAGAATATAAAGAGGATTTCAGGTGTGTGAAATCTAGAGATTGCGTTCAATCCTCAGGTTTTTATGAAAATAAATATGTAAATTCTCGTTAGCAATCCTGAATTAAGAACTGTGCCGAACAGACAGGGCATACCCAGTTTGATAACCTCTGACTACTCTTTCAGAACAATAAAGACTTTATAATTTACGTACCTACCTATATCAGAGCAAAAGCTACCTAACCCGTTTTAAACAAGCATTTACTGCAATATCCAGAGCAGAAGACTTAAAAGAATCACCGACCTATAAGCAACTTTAAAAATCTGTCAGAGACTCCTTTACACTCAAGAGAGTAATATTGCTGCATACTTCGTGCAGCTGAGCAATAACAAACAGAACAGCGAGATTGCACTCGTTATAAGACTTCATATTATTATCTCCACAATTGTAGTTAAGATTAACTCATTTGCGGGCTTCCACAAAGCTCTCTAGGGGCTAGGATTCATTTCTTGTAGGAAATTATATGAAAACAGTTGCTAACTGCATTCGTAATATGTTTTCTCTCTACTGCTACGCGATTCGTCTTTAGTTTGAAATATTTTGAAGCGCTCGTAACGAAGTTTCCTTAGCCCTTCTTAACTGATCCGCTAAGTTAAGCAACGTCCGCCGCCGTCATGATTTTGGATGGATGACCGCTAGTGACATTACGCTGAGCGCTTTCGTGCTTCGGAGGGCACGTTAAGCCGTCGGTCCCGGTTGTTGTCTTACAATGGCAGACGTTACAGCATGGTGGTAGGACATTTTGCGAATGCCCGCCTGGTTAGCTACCACGCTCAAGTAGAAAATCAGTCACGGATCATTTAACGTGGTGTTTCAGCAGCTGTTCTTGGGAGCCAGTAATTCTAGGTTAGCCTGAACAACATCTTCAACCACATCATCACATAGTATCAGTTGTTAACTGCACTGCACTTATCCCTTATTAAGTATTATGTGCCTGTAATTTCACCGACACCCGGCTAAAATCGGATGTGAACTGCGGCACCCATACCCTTCAAACCGGATGTGAACTGCTAGGCGGTATCAAAAGGAATGGTGGCCATCATTTCAACAAAAAAATACTTCCATTGATATTTTAATAATGAAACAATGTTCTATAGTAAATAATAAGCTAAAATCTTTCAATATTTCATTTCATATCTACATATTTCCTAAAGCCGTAGTACTAATTTCTTTTCACTACCTGAATATTAGGTCTGCATTCGAGGCAAGCTCATATCAAATACGTAAGTTTCAAAATACAACTAAGTATTTTTAGGCACTATCAATCTGCTGTTAGTCTGAAAACTGCTTTGTTTACCTTCCATCTCTGTTACCACTGTCGCAGTGTTATATGGTCATTGGAAATTTCAGGTTGAGCTGAAGCAAAATTAGCCCATAAATCAATAATTAATTGTTTGTGGGCCACTTTCACAAACCTGAAAGACAAATAACGAAAGTTTAATAAAGGCTTCTAATCTATCACCAGAATCAATGCTGACTACTTCTTTCCAGCACAACAATCTTGCATGTATTATGACTTTTGTTGTTTTTATAGCCATTCACAATGCCTCATTCTATTCTATAAATAAGTGAATGGTGCCTCATACCCTATATTAACATATATTGCCATATATTAACCGCTTAAAATCGAGGTAGATCTCTGAACGCTTGTATTTACATAAAGTGTTAGCAATCAAACTGATCTACATTCAGTCTCACTTTACATAGAGTCATTAAAGATAAGGGGTCGTTGTTTGTGCAAACAAGTGTTTTATCAGAGTTAATCAGTACTTAGATTTTTCCCAGTATTCCATACGAATAATGAGTTTTATTTTGAGCCAATCATATTGTATCTAGCTGTATGAAAATCTATGACATTTATCTTTTGATAATCTCAAGTACCTTACGCATTTTAGAACCATGCGGATGTTTTTTTTTATTACTATTATTTCATCAAAGTTCTCAAGGGAATATAATTTTTCTCTAAGTTATTTAATGGTACAAATTATAATATCACGTTCAATTTACTATGTGGAGAAGTAGAATTCATATCCGGAGTCTGTTTTTCCTTTCCAATACATATTTTATTCGTAGGTTTTTCCCGATACATGTATATAAAATGTGTTAAATATATTTTATCTTTCAGTTCAGGTGAGGTAGGCGAGGCATTTCTGAGGAATGTGACGGCTTTGGTAATTTTAATCGTCTCGGGTCGGGTCAACAATGATACCACTGTAATTATCTATGGTGCAAATTATTTATTCCAAGTATGACAATTTTATTTCATTTAGTTTAAAATGTTGACACTTTATTTGACCTATTTTATTTTGATAGAAACTATGAAATGTATGTAGTTTAATTGTAATTTTAATTTGTTTGTATTATTATTTTTATTGTAATTTGATTGTTAAACATATATGGATGCAACATGACTGAAATAAAGAAAATTTTAATTTAGAAAATTTGAGTTTTATAATTTATGTGCTCTACGTAAAAAAGGCGGTGGTACTAGGCCTATAGCGGTTGGCACCACATATTGTCACCATAAACACATTCAACTACGTCTTCACAGTAGAACGAGATAAATAGAATGTACGAAACATCGCAACAAATAAACGATCAATCTAAAACAAAACAGAAAACTTTTCCCATACACTTCGATTTCTGTTGATATCGTCACGTTTCATGATAAAAGATGAATAGATTCCATTTCAAACTTTTCTTTGCGTTCCATTTGTTATTTAAAAGTTTATTTTTCATTGAAATCGGACTCGCTTACCTTTTGTCATATCTGTTTAAATGGATTGCCTCAGTATTTTCTTCATTATTCAAGTGTTTTTGCATGGCAGTAGGGCAGTTTTCGAATCCTCACCTAGCTTGTATAGAGTATCTGCCCCCTGTCGCTTATCACCTCCGACAGCTGGCAGTTATTCTAGAGAGCCAATGATTGACACATAGTTGTTAAGTCGCATGTGCTTTTAATTTCACTGGCTCTCAAGGACTGCTGCCGGAACACACCGTTAGGTGCTTGGCGACAGATTTCCTACTTGAGGGTGGTAGCTAGCCAGGCGGACAATCGCAAAATGCCCTTCCACCATGCGACGAATCTACGTTTGTATGGAAAGCGTTAGGTGCATTGGTCTATAGCAGGTATCGACTCAGACAGGCTAAATTTGCCACCCTCTTGTCCTCAAACAATAGCGTTAATAAATTAGACCACTCGCCATTACACGTCTAGTCTTCTAATATATTTAACCCTCACTTACCAACAGGTGATTTAGTGGTCAAATTCTGGCGTTCAATAAGAAAAAGGTGCATGTAGTGAAATGTTCGTTAGTTTTCCAGAAAGAGCCACAAGTTCTGTCCATAAAAATACTAATGTCGGACGCTAGCTTCCGCGAAGCTATGAAAGCTTGGGTAGCGGATGCAAATGTATAACATACTAAAAATAAAAAAATAAAAAAAATGTTTATAAAATAAAATAAATTATAATATAAAACATTATTTTACACGATTTTATATGTAATACAGATACATGTATATTAATCAATAATCAAGGAACATTTTAAGATGTAATGCACGTAAAGTTCTTGTTTATGCCCTATATAAGCGGACTAAAATGGATTTTTCTACTCTCTTGCTTTTTAAACACAAGTGCATAAAATTAATTATGTTTTTGAATTGTTCAAAGGTTCAGTTTGTCATATATTTCATGTATACAAAGTTTTTCTGGGTATTTAATAATACTCATAGTTTTAGGACACCGAATATGTATTTTTTAAGCAATTACTCAAAGTTGAACTTGGTTCGAATATCAGTTTTAATTTTAACTAAAGATATATGTATTACTAACAAAATCACTGTTCGATCTGAATATCAGTCCATTCCTATAGCAACAGCAGTTAAACGTCTCGGTTAATAAGAATTGTTTTATGCGTTGTACAATCTACTATTTCACTTCTCATTCTCCTAAATTTCTTATTTAGGCCCGTTGTAAGCAGACAGAAGCTGTTCTCTCAGGCTCTAGTATATAAATGTATGTTTTTTTACATTCAAAGAGATTTACTTCATATTTGCTGCTTTGCCTGGGCCTTTTATAATATCCATATAATAAAACCCCAAGCAAACAATTCATACAGTTAAATAACAGTTTAAATGTTGGTTAAGTAAAAATATATGAATTACTGTCACTGTTTCATTTTCTACCAATTGAAGTAAAAAGTTGAGTGTATAACGTCGGTATATAAAACTCATTTTATTCTCGACTTTGATATCATCGCTCGCCGTTGGTTCAAATTTCTAAGACGCTTGGCTCTAGTTTGTATGACTTGTTTTATGCAACTCGTACAATCTACGTATATACGTTAATAATCATAATAGATACCGGCGTTACTTTGCGTAAATCCAAAAATAATTACAAATACTCTTTCTAAAATTATAGGGATATGTGTAGAAATGCCGCTAGATGTACATTTTTTTTAATATATCTATTATAGACAAAGTATCTATCTAGGAAATATCTAAACCTCGTTTTATCCGTCGTAACTATCGCTGTAACTGATAAGCGGAAACACACCTCCGTAGCTGGAAAGTCAAACTATAAACTTTTTTTGCCTTTGTAGTTACAAATTATGTTTGTTGACTTTTGTTATTTGGTCAATATAACAGTATTTTTATTGCCGCGGATAAATTTGCATATTGATTATTGATTGTAATATTATTATTATTTTTTATGTTATTGTGACGGGACAAGCTTGAGGCCCACCTGATGTTAAGCAGACTAACCTCTGCCTATAACAGATGCATTTCGTCACAGGTGACGAATTGCACTGCGCCCTTCACCATGAATCATAGTTGTTAAGTCTCATGTGCCTGTTCACTGGCTCTCAAGGACTGCTGCCGGAACACACCGTTAGGTGCTTGGCGACAGATTTTCTACTTGAGGGTGGTAGCTAGCCAAGCGGGCAATCGCAAAAGGCTCAAGCCCGTGGCGGATTTCAACCATGGACCTGCTGCACGGCAGTCCATAGCAAATGCCACTGAGCTATCACTGCTTCAAATTAGTTCCTGGCAAAAAATTGTTTATGAATTGGATTTTATGAAAATGCGCATATTGACAGATTATATTGCTTATATTTCTATTGTTAATTTCTACTTCCTTTCGCTAGTTGCATTGGAAGTACTGGATCTAATGCGTTTCCTTCAACGTAATTTTTCAGTTTAAATTGGACTCTAAACCTAAGTATTTTTGCCTAGTCTATCTAAATTTTGGGATTCTCAATTTGGCTACATATTATTCATAGCAATTAATTTTATGTACGGGTTTGAAAACCTGTAAAAATGCACTAATCCTGCGTTATAAATCTACATGATATATAGTACATAATATTTCTCGGAACCTACAAAAAAACACCAATCAAATAAAGCAAAAACAAATTGGAATTTAGAATTTTAAGCCATGAACGTCAGCGCTCGCCATATAGAAGAAAATTGTTATGATTCACTCCAATGGCCAGAATTTAGCGCCCGCTAAGGTTCCTCCAAAAAACTTAATACTGTGTAAACCTACCCATAGACGTTTATCAGTGCGGGACAGAAGGCGAAATTGCTAACTGGTTTATTACATGATTACAGTGTAATTACGTGCCAGACCCCATTTAATGCGAGGGGATGGTCCTTTTTATTTCTGTCTGGCGCGGGACCGCAAGAAATAATGCTTGGTGATCAAACTTGGGCGCGCCGATGTAGGACCCCCACTATAATTTAGTTAGTGTTATTTATGTTGTCTTGGTGAAAGCTTGGATGGGTTTTTCGTTATTTTCTGTGATGTTTGCTTTTCACTTTAGCTAAGATATATTAGGTGAAAAAAACATTATTTTTAGGTAAAATGTATTGTTTTCATTAATTATTTCTGATAGAATAATAGCATTGGGCCACAACCTCACGTGACGATATGTGTCGACGATGATAAACAAATCTAAATTACCCCATCATTTGGTGCTATGCGACAGATTTGCCACTTGAGGATGGTGGTAGCTAGCCAGGCGTGCATTTCCAAAATACCCTACCACCATGCAATGAAACTACAGCCAGTGGCGGAATTCAAACCATGCATGGTACCTCGCAATCATTGCCACTGGGTCATGGCTGTTTAAAACATATAACGGTGAGTTTTATAAAGACGTTAGTATAATTAAATAATAGGTGTATTAATCTGAGCTGTTATTGATCTTGAAGCACTCGTAGCGAAATTTGCATAGCTGTTCTTAACCGATCAGCAAAGTTAGGCATCGTCCGCCGCGGTCATGACTTGGATGGGTGACCGCTAGTGACATCACTATTGAGCGTGCACGTGCTTCGGAGGGCACGTAATGAGCTAGTAATTCTAAGTTAGCCTTAACAACATCTTAGACCACATCATCGATTACCATTAGTGAGATAGTTTTCAAAGGCTAGCTTAACATTTTATTGCCCTTGATCATAGCTGATGGTAAGTGATGATGTGATCTTTTTTTGTAATATTTCTTAATGCCAATTGCTTTGCTATTACGCTTAATTTAAGATTCAACAATATAGTTCTCTCGAAAAAATGCGATTGAATGTCTCCATGTACATTACTGGTAATATGCGCATAAAAACTAACAACTTTCAAATTGGCGAGTACTATACGACGAATATTTTTACCTTTTCTTTTATTTTTAATAGGTTAGCCTTTGACCACTATCTCACTGATGGTAAGTGATGATGTGGTCGAAGATGTTATTCAGGCTAACCTAAAATTACTGGCTCTCAAGGTCATCTGCCGGAACACACCGTTAGGTGCTTGGAGACAGATTTTCTACTTGAGGGTGGTAACTAGCCAGGCAGGCATTTGCAAAATACCCTACCACCATGCTATAACGATTGCCATCCGAAGACGACAATGGGACCGACCGCTTAACGTGCCCTCCGAAGCACGGAAGCGCTCAGTAATAATGTCACTAGCGGTCACCCATCCATCTCCGTGACCGCAGCGGACGTTGCTTAACAGCTGTGCTGATCGGTTAAGAACAGTTAAGTAAACATCGCTACGAGCGCTTCGAAACTGCACAATACTGGTAATGCACACGAGGCATAAGAACATGTTGTGGTAACATCAACATACATGGGGTAATGAACTCTACTATAGAACCTGGGCCCCAATTCTCTTAGCTATTGACCAAACGCTACACTACTGCGATGCTTCTGCGTTCGCACTGCTGTTAATGCCAAATTCGGTAGTCTGCTAATTCTACCTCCTAATCGCAGTTGTATAGCAATCGCGTCGCTATCGTTTGGCTGTGCTATGGCTTGCAAATGTTTGCACTGAAATAATAATGAAAACTTCTATCGATCAGGCATCATTCATAACATCAATACAGTGGTTTTCTAGCAAACAACACATTAAATAAATATATTTAAATCATTTAGCTATTTTTCTATCTCAAACCCTCTAAAATATTTTATGCCACTGTAGCAACGCAATAAAAACAAAATAGCTTACAGAATACCAAATATATCTAAAACTATTGATAGCAAGCCACTGCCTTGCGATTACTTGTACCTAAATAGCGGGCAGACTACGGATACTGCCAAGCACTACAATTTCCATGCAATTAAGTTGCGTTAACGCCGTTCAATAGCTAAGAGAATCGGTTGCTGCTTCACTACTTATAATTGTAACACGTTAATCTGCACGATGCAGTTTGGTTTTAGGGACGTAGTCTTGACGGAAACCGCTGACGGCTGACGGTTACTACATGGAGGGGGTGACATCGATGTACGACTGCTTGATGTTGCTTCCTTGATACTGAGGCGTTTGAGTGTGTTTGCTGGAAGCTTTGGAAGCAGTCACGGGCTGCGAGTGTGCCGGAAGATGTAACTGTCATGTTAAACGAAGGTCTTACTGCCCGTTTTGAGTGTCCCATCCAGTACAAATGGCTGTCTGTGCTCAAGGAACAAAAGTAATCATTTTGTAAAATGTGTACCACGGAAACGTGTGTTTGTCTGGTAATATATTCATTCCAAGATTTTTAACGTATTTATGACACCAATTCATTGATTAAGTATGTTGTATTAGGGATTCGTCTAATGATCTAACTATCTCTATGCAATAACATGATCACTTTGTGGCCCCTTATACTGAAAAACTATAACGCGTATAGATTTGTTTGATTAGCTCAAGGAACAAAAGTAATCATTTTGTAAAATGTGTACCACGGAAACGTGTGTTTGTCTGGTAATATATTCATTCCAAGATGTTTAACGTATTTATGACACCAATTCATTGATTAAGTATGTTGTATTAGGGATTCGTCTAATGATCTAACTATCTCTATCCAACAACATGAAAACTTTGTGGCCCTCATACTGAAAAATTGTAACGCGTATAGATTTGTGCTTTAACATAGTAACTTTACTTTATAATTAGATGTGGTATATGTCAAAAAATATATAATTCTATAACCATTAAAAATAATAAACACTAACAATTTTGTATTCATTGAATAGATTGTTATTGTAGTACTAACGCCATCTGTTACAAAACCAAAGAGTTAACATCGCTGCAACAGAACTAATCTCAATACTTAGATACATCGTAGTTAATCAACTTAATACCAGATGACACCACTAGAATCAGGTTGCAAAATAAACGCGAGCTCTCAAAAAACTCAGCTTTTTGCTACTCTTAAATAAATTACATTATTACTACTATACCGACACGTAATGGGAAGTATTTTTTAACAAACTGACAGCATGTTTTATAGACACCAACCAGGTTTCACCACTCTAAAACCTAACAAAATAACCCCGTGACCACGATCACTGCAAAGTGTTTAAAACGTCGGGACAAAAATAATGATAAATATACGCGATTTAAACCGTGTAAAGTTGTTTAATTACTATTTGTAATAATCGCGAAAACCTAAGACAACAAATAACAAAATAAGATTAACAAAATAATTTTAATGTTTTTATATCCAAGCAATTTCATTTCGTAATGTTTCACCTGAAACGCAGCCGCTGTGAAAGCGTTTGACAGTCCGTTTTATCAAAGTTTTTTTACCGAGTTCAAAGTAACACAGTCTGCCAAAATATTGTGTAAGTCGGCAATTTTACTCCATTTAAAACCACAACAACAATACGAACACGAACTGTCATATGCATTTGCTCGGCAACCGGACTTTATGACTTGCAGCGATAAGTATTGGTAATAATTTGTAAATAATCATAAAATGATAAAAATATATACATAAATATGTAATTAAATGACTTACGTATATATTTAAGTCAAGTAATTGACAAGTGACGGAACTTACCGGGTAGCGGAAAATACAAAGTAAGATGCAACACAGACAATATCTAGGCATAATTTGGTTGACTGATCCCCTGATTTGTATAGGTTATAAGCGTAACCTGTTTGATCGAACCTTCTTACTGCGAACATTATCTGTCAACAGCTCAATAATATGATACTTTATTACGTGTAAGCCTTATTTGGCCAATGATTTGCATCATTGGCCAAATGGGGCTTTAGTGCGAAAGCTGTTTCATACATCATATTTTTATGAATATAAAATTTACCCCATTTTGTTTAAACCAAAAATAAGTTATTTTCTCCAACCACTATCATGTTAATATTACGTTGTAATTTATTTTTGACTGTGTCAACTACCCTATTGTGAAATATATATATCATTATTAAAAACCATAACAGAGTACCCACGGATAGGGAGCCCAATGAAATGACCCCAAGCTCTAATGACCTACATTTCCGAGATGGACGGAAACCCATTTCCTCAAATCCGTATACCCATTGATCTGCAGCAATTGTCAATCAATTGTAGAGAACCGACACAATGATCAGCCTATTCAATACAATCTATATCTATGTCCATCTATACTAATAATATAAGGAAGAAAGATTTGTATTTTTGTATGTAACGAATGAACTTAAAAACAACTGGACCGATTTGAAAAATTCTTTCACCATTAGAATTCCACACTATTCCTGATGAACATAGGCTATTGAATATTTCCAAAAACTAAGGGATCCGTATGAAAACTTCGATTATTTAACCCAACGAGTGAAAAAATACCAAATAATCGTTAGGTATATAGCGTACGCTGAGGAAATTGTTGACAATAGATCAGAGTGACCTTAATTTTATAAAGGACATCAATATCTACGAAAACAATCCGCAATACCATATGTCTAACTATTTTTTGCTTAAAATGTGTTTTTTATAGGAATTACGATTATTTTGTTTTTGTTATAAATTTTCTATTTTGTTATAAATTTTACCTTGTAAACAAGTTCGAGAGTAGTAACGAGTAAGTTGTTTGCTCTAATTAACTAAGAAGTTGGTGGTCAGGGTCAAAATTAATGTATCATATTGTTAAACGCGTTGTCCTATAAGTGCCCCCCAGTTTCTATGAAAGCTTATATAAAATTGTAAATAGGCTGTTGGATAACCAATAAATAAATAAATAAATTACAGTTATGTCACAATAACTACTTTTTATGTTTCAATAAATTTTATTTGTTAAATACCGCTAGTAAATGATATGGTTAATGAAAAAGTTCATGGTAGATAGTGTCATTTACTCGTATTATATATAACTATTTTGTGGTTCCACAAAGCTTTTTGAAGCAGTGATCCCACGTTGTAGTATTTACCGCAACAAATAACAGTTTAGGAATTCTACACTGATTTTGATTATGAACTGTTTATTTGAAAACTTACTGAATTAGTCAGTTAAATTCAAATTTAAATAACTTATTTGTCAGAACACGGTGAGTATACATCATACAATAGCATACTAGGTGGTACAGTAACTTAAATTTCGTAACTCATGTCCTTGCCACATGTGGCGTACAAAATTAAATAAAAAAATAATCTAAGTCTAATAATGTTGAATGCTATTATTAATTACAAACGAATGAAATAATTAAAATTTATATATTAAAATATACACGATTCCCTTTATTAACAAAATACTACGAACTGTATACAACACTACAGCTACAACAATAAAAGCATATAGACAACCTATAAGTCATTTCAGACTCACAGGCAGTCCCACTACCAGTTGGCAGCGTGCCCAGAATGCTGGCAGCACTGCCCGTTGAATTGCAATGCTTATTCTTTGAGCCAAATATGTGCCAGCATTTTGATGACGCGTCGTATCGACTAAGCGCTCTGATAAATTTTGGAAAATACGATGACCTCCCGGTCTCCACGGACCTACGAATAAATAATGTATGTTCATATCCACGGACCCAACGTCTCTACACCAAACGGTTCAAATATGTAACCCATACCGAGGTTAGCATACTTGCACCGCTTGAGTTGCTCCGACGAAGTAGCCGCGGCGGCGCCAGCCCTTACGTTGCATTCAGAAAGATGTGACGGCGCTAAAGTGTCTACGCATGTAGCGTCCCACACTAACTGTTAGTAATGAACGATCATTACAACTTATTCTTAATTAGCTAATGTGGCTAGAAATTAAAAGGAACGTAACGTTTAACGAAAAATGTGCGTGATCTTCCTCAGCGTTAAGTTAAGAAAAGATATTAAATTAGGCACAACTGACTTTCCAGAAAATTTCTCTACGAACTGTGCGTCATTACTCTTGCCATTTTAAAATAATGTATGTGTTTACCCGTACAGCCCATTCAATGCTTTGGAGTGCCACGTAAGAGGACCATGTATCGAACCCAACGCGGGTTCAAGCTGTACCGTATGATGGTGGAGTATTTTGAAAATGCTTGCCTAGATAGCTACCCTAAGGGCCTGTTTCAGAATATTCGAGTAAGTTCCGGTTATACTACCCAGAACATATTTAATAAATAAAACACTATCTTTGCGTTTCACAGTTATCGACTTAGCCTATCCATCGGTTAAAGCTTGAGACGCGCTGCATGTTAACTGTCATTATTATCATTTAGTTATTTTATGTTCTGGGTAGTATAGGTAACCAGAACTTACTCGAACATTCTGGAACAGGCCCTAAGTAGAATATCTGCCATCAAGTACTTAACGACGCTTTGCTTTAGGCTGCTTTCCCTGCAACTAGGTTATTCTAGGATTAGGTAAAAAAATGCTTAAATATGGAACCGACTTCAACACTCATAATTGTGTAAAATAACTTGTTGAAGTCGGTACCATGATGGTTCAAAAGTACCTATTATCACAATATTATGCGCATGGTACCAACTTCGACAAGTTATTTCACACATTTGAGTGTTGAAGTCGGTTCCATTTTTTCACCCTTTTTAGTGACCCTTGCTACTTATGGGATTAATTGTCATTCTTTGTTAATGACTATATCATCAAGAAAGGGTAGGTTTGACCGGATTTGATTAAATTTAAATGGGACCACACGGCAAGCATCAGCATTCAAATAAAAAAAGAAACATCAATATCGGTTCACGCAGTCAAAAGTTCTGAGGTAACAAACAAGGTAAGAAAAAACAGACGAATTGAGTACGTCCTCCTTTTTTTTAAGTCAGTAAAAACAGCGTAGCTTTTTATTGGCACTAAAATTCGTTGTTCATCCGGGAAGTACACTATACCTATTTCTACTTCTGTTTTGAAGAGTCTCGTACTCTTCAAAACCGAATAAAATTACCGGCATATGAGACTTAACAACTTTGTGTCAGAGAGATTTGCGCAGGCAGAGGTTACAGCTTAACATCAAGTGGGCTTCGTGTTTGTTCCATCACGGTAGCATAAAAACACATCTTCATACACATTATCATCGACCTGTTGGTGAGATTGTAGCCAAGTGCAATAAAAGAAAAACTTAGAAACGCTAGATTCTTCAACTACATTGATTTTATTTGCAAACCATACTTAAGCACAGGCAGACTGATGTCAAAGACGATGACGATTAAATTTCTGTACTGAATATTTTTAATAAAAAAAAATATTAGAATAAAAAAATAAACAAAGACAATCCTATCCATATGAAAAGTATTATTTCCTCTAATTTTCGCGCATTTCGTACAAACAAAAGGTAGTAGCCGTCACATGCAGCTCGCTTTAAGTTTGAATTGAATTTTATTTAATTAATTATAACAAATATTTTTAGAAAACATTAAATTTATATTTTAATAAAACGTTTTAAAATATATAAATAAATTATCTAGTGATAATTCCGTCTACAGCATCACAAACACCACGCAGCCAAACCGGAATAATTTTCGACGCGTTTCACTTCTACACGAAGCATCCTTTCGAGGACTTGACTCTACGAGCGCACGATCTAGAAAGATCTTACATAAAAGTTCTTAAAATCCTTTATTTAATTTATGTATTATTTCCTTATCCGTTACAAGGTCCTAATCTACCAAGCTAAAATTTGCGTTGACTTTGCGTAGACCTTGCTTGTCGTCTGTGACTTAAAAATAACATTTTTTACAAAAAGGATAGTTTTCATTAAAATCCCCAAAAATAATTCAATGAAAAATATGCTTAATCTCTCTGGGAATCACAAAATGTAAATGCGTAAAGGCCCCTTAACCCTTTTCAACGCCGATCTCTGCTCGATTTCGGTCGAACCGCTAGCAAAACAACACACAACTTCCTGATAAGTTTCCAAAGAGGTTTCCAAAGAAGGCTTCGTGTAAGTCGGTGATAAGATTCGAGAAAAACTTAGCGACATAAAAGTGGAGCAAAAGATTCAAAAGAAGGCTTCGTGTAAGTCGGTGATAAGATTCGAGAAAAAATTAGCGACATAAAAGTGGAGCAAAAGATTCGACGACAAGGCTAAAAGATCGGGAGTGTTTACATATTAAATATAAGATATCATTTAGAAAAAAAAATGTCTAGTAGGCATAGTCTTAAACTACGTTACATAGAACTTATCAGTGCCAGACAGTACTAGAAAAACTTGTTTTTTTAGGGTTCCGTACCCAAAGTGTAAAAACGGTAATCTATTTAAACGGGGACTTTGCTCTCCGTCCGTCCGTCCGTCCGTCCGTCTGTCACCAGGCTGTATCTCAAGAACGGTGATAGCTAGACAGTTTAAATTTTTACAGATGATGTATTTCTATTGCCGCTATAATAACAGTTACTAAAAAAAAAAAAATATTTAAGGGGGGCTCCCGTACAAAAACTTGATTTTTTTACCGTTTCTTACTCGATACTAATAACGGTGACGCTTTGACTATTTACAGAATATTTAGTTTTATGTTCTCTTTAAATAGAAATAATTAAAATAAAATAAATAATTCGGGGGCCTCCCATACAATAAAGTATGTTTTAGCCGTACCTACCCAGCTGAATCGGACACTGCGAAAAGTGTCTGTAACTTGGAAGATTAGGTTACAGATAATGGCACGGAA
Source organism: Plagodis pulveraria (assembly GCA_963890685.1). Taxonomy (NCBI): domain Eukaryota; kingdom Metazoa; phylum Arthropoda; class Insecta; order Lepidoptera; family Geometridae; genus Plagodis; species Plagodis pulveraria. The sequence goes on along the minus strand of OY982955.1, from coordinate 9,541,966 downwards.
CACTTCGTGTGCGAGTCCCACTCGCACTTGGCCGGTTTTTCTGACAGAAGTTTTTAGGCTTTGAGTAAAGTCGTGGAACTAAAGCTGTATGTCTTGGTATAAACGGACGTGGTCCCCATAAGAGGATTTTAGCGTTTTTCCAATTACCCTGTATAAACAATGTTTATAAGGCTATCGGGCAGATGGCAATATACTCGTCTCCTATAAAATGAAACTAAAACCGGTGTTCTTTTTTTACCTGATTAAACCTTTGACCATTATCTCAACTAATGGTAATTGATAATGTGGTTGAAGATGTTGTTCAGGCTAACCTAGAATTACTGGCTCTCAGAACACACCGCGAAGTGCTGGGCGACAGATTTTCTACTTGAGGGTGGTATCTAACCAGGCGGGCATTCGCAAAATGCCCTACCACGCCATAACGACTGTCATCCTGTACAACAATCGGGACCGACGGCTTAACGTGCCCTCCGAAGCACAGAAGCGCTCTGTAGTAATATCACTAGCGGTCACCCATCCAAATCGCGGCGGACGTTGCTTAACTTAGCTGATCGGTTGAGAACGGCTATACATATATCGCCACGAGCGCTTCGAAAAGGTTTAGTGAAACGTCGTATAATAACACATGCGGAAGTATCTTCCGTATGTTTGGTATCTTTAGCCAGAGTTTGTCTTAGTGAGTACCACCTCATGGTCAGTTATTGTGCCTGTAAGCAGTAGTGTGCGAAAAGATTCTCAAGGTGCAGAAAGACACAAGAAACCTCTGTTACTGTGTGAGAAGTATTGTAGCAAATGAAAATACTGGACGAACGAGATATTATATCTAAGTCTTACTAATAAACTGTTAATATTTTATTATAAAAACTAACGTGGTTTTTACTCATTTTTGTAAATAGTACGAGATAACTCACGTGCATAAGTCAGATAGCTCCGACTATAGTTTCAAGCACATTCGGTGGACATTCTGCTATCTGGAACAGGACACTACATCCGCTTCGACAAAATTCGGGTCTTGTCAGAGAAAAGTTCTTTGTGCCTCGCAAGATCCGAGAATCTATTGAAATTAGTAGGCGTCCCAGCTGTAATAGAGGCGGAGGATGGTTCTTGTCACCTATTTGGAAGCCGTGTCTTTATGGAACTGAACTGGATGCTAAGGACGGGTCTAGTGGGCATGTAGTGAGCTCTTTTTGCTGGGACGTTCCCCATGCCAGCCGAGGTTTCAGTAGCGATGAAGAGGACTCGCATCAGAACTCGCCGACACGATCAACTGCAACCCACCCCTCGCACCAACCTATGACGTCACGCGCGCTACGAGCTGCCGCCTGCAGTGCTAAGCGAGACGTCAACGCGGGCGTCCCGAGCTCTCCTTGAAAAAGACCACCGAATGTGATTGAAACTATAGTCGGAGCTATCTGACTGATTCACGTGAGTTATCCCGTATTATTTACTAAAATAAACTGTTAAAAATATGTTGATATCCCGCACATGACTTAAATTTTTCCTATCGTATATTTGTGATTTTGTAATGTTAATATTAGTAATAAATAGTTATCATTTGGTTCCACTTCAGAAATTATAATTAATCTTATGTTAACCAATATAAAATAATTATTACGATTAATTTGCACTTAAATTGTATGTTGATTTGCATAGGTACTATATTAATTCTTAAAGAATTTCTATTTACTTGAATATGCACATAAACATACTAATCACATTATCTGGGTGAGAATTTAAGCGTCACAGAAGCTCCGAAGTTGTATGCTGCATTGCACGGTGTACTAACCTACATCAAGTCAAAATCAGTTATTAGACTTCTACACGCTATCACATCATCTCAGAGCACGTATCTGAATTTCTATACCTAATAATGTAAACACCACAAAACATTTAGATGTACTAGGCACATTTTCTTGACTTCATTTCTTCTTGGCTTCTAACTGTTGGCTCCGACTCTACTAATACCTTGTTAATTACCACAGGTAGGTACTGCAAGATCGTATTTTTTTTATTGCCTTTCATACTCACCTCATGCTATATTTGATGATGTGGTTGAATATTATAAACTGGCTTAACCTAAAATGGGAACTGGCTCACGTGGACAGCTGCCGGAACACATCTAGCTAGCCAGGCGGGCATTCGTAAAATGCGCTACAACAACGCGGTGAAGCTGAAGCCCGAGTGGTTGAATATATATGTCTTGATATGTATGTCATTTTAAATATATTTTTTAGGTTATTTATTTTTATTGTCATCATCATCAGCCGGAGAACGTCCAATGTTGAACAAACGCCTCCCCCATAGATCAGCACAATTAACGGCTATATGCAACTTGTTACAATTATTTTCCCTTGACTTTTACGTTGTCGACCACCAAGTCGAAGCCTACCAAGTAAGTCTACCAGTGTAATGTGGTAACCACTCGAAAGCCTTTCTACGAGGTTAACGGTTCGTGAAGCAATGTGGTCTGCCTACTGCCTTCAGCTTGCACTTGCTCTGAATGCTATGTCCTACTAAGTATACAGTCTGTCTGTATAAGTGTATATACTTTTACAATTTGTAAGTCTATTTTTTAATGTAACAATATGTACACGGCATATTGAGTCCAGTCCGCAGCTTATCCTATAATCACAGTTTGAAACTTTATCTGAAAGTGATCGAATCTAAGAACATTATTTCGGAAAAATAACAGCCAAATAATTTTAAAACCTTCTCAGAAGCAGATTAGATTTTCAACGAAATAAAAGACCGAGTCATTACTTTGCAATCAATCAATCGACCCACGCCAATTTTCAATTAAGCGAAAACAAAAAGGGAAAGGCAGAATATGCTGTTTAAGATTAAAATGAAGAATTAGAATTTATAATAGATTTATTTAGGATGAAATGATTGTCTTTTATATAAAAGTGGTTTGTCTTTGATATTATTTCATCCGATGGGAAATTAAGATGATAATGAGAACAATTTCTAAATATTTTTATAAGGTCTGCGCTGGAACTGTTTGGTTATAAACAATCAGGATGTTCTACTATCAGCATGCATGAAAACCAACCAAATTTGGTGCAACCCTTTCATTTCAGTTTCACGCCACGTGCAATTGACACCACACCACTTGGGCAATTTAAAACCGCGATATGATTCACCCATGTCTTTATTTCCGGCGGGGTGATACAAACGACTCCTAAAATTTTGAAATCTGGTGTGATAATAAATAGATTCAGGCGTTACTTACATTTTAAATATTATTAAACTTATTTTTTAAATATTTTATGAAATCATCAAATTAATATTTTAATAAAACACTTAAAATATACAAAAATATATCTAGTGACAATTACGCCTAATTTTCCTGTTAAGCCGACGTGACGTCACAAACGCCACGCAGCCAAACCGGAAGAATTTTCGACGCGTTTCGCTTCTACACAAAGCATCCTCAGGAGGTCTTGACTCTACGAGCGCACGATCGAGAAGGAGGTCTTGATTCTCGATCGTGTGCTCGTAGAGCTTGTACTTTAACTTAATTATTGTTGAACCAAATGGAGTTGGATGAGTTTGTCTTATTCATGTTCACAAACCACAGACTTAGTCGAGCGTCTATTCTTCATGTCAGTGATGTGTTTATTTACACGTATACCAATGCTCCTCTTTGTTTGCCCAATGTAGATAGCCTACACTTAAAATCAATCTTCTGCATCTTGTTTGGAAATATTGCATTTGAAAGGTCTTAAAAATGGGATGATGTTCTTCTGCGGCTTGAAGTAAGTTTTTATTGAAGCTTGTCGTAATGTATTGCCAAATTTGCCGGTGTTTCCCATGAGGTTAGGTAATTTGCCGTTCTCGTTCAACTGTGGAAGGCTTGGGCCGGCTTCTATTATTCGGTGGAGTTTGTGATTATGGCTACGCAGTACTTGTTTTACTTACTGAAGATGGCCAGTATCGTAGATACCATGCACTGAGAAAAATCTAAAGTCAAAAGCGCCCTAATGACGGCCAATTTATATGGTATGAAGGCAAAAAACCGACCAAACGTAAATACGTACAAAAACGCCTTCCAACTAGAAGGCGTTAAACGAGGTCAGTGAAGGCGAATGTTTCTTTTCGTATTCATTTAATGTGTATTTTGTGGTCTCACTTAAATATTGACTTTTCGATGAGGCTGATTAAGTCGTACGTTACAGTGATAATCACCGTATCTAAACCGCCGTAAAAGTAAGGTATATATTATGGTCAATACTGCAATTATTATGGTATAACAAGTTCAATTCTGAAAATACTTTACGGAAGGCTTTTTTTTTTACGGTTTTGTTTATTATAAAACATGGTAAATTTTTATTGATTGGTGAAAATCATCTTAGGACTTGTGAATTCACCTTGCGTAGTTACAATTCAACGGTAAAAGGTCAAATTTGATTTAAGCTCCAAAGTCGTTTTTCTCAGTGTGTGCTCTCTGTAACCAAGACTTACCTACTAACCTTCTGACATTAATGGCAGTTGAAGTTACCGTTAATATATTTATCTGTATGCGTGGGTTTTCTATACATTGTATTACTAAGACAGTTGTCAGTATTTCTGATGTCTATAAAATATCACGAAAAGCTAAGCTTTATTGACCTCCATAATAACTCCATAGTAACCTGAATTTGGTTATATATAATATATTATACGGAGTTAAGGTGGTTTAGGTATGCAGAAACTTTATTACTGGGAAGGATGGCAAAAGAATCATCGGCATAGCCACAGCTGTATAGAGAGTTCCTTCGTCAAAGTTCTCCAAGACAAGTATAGTAAAGGACTGTTAATTATTGTTATTATTTGTGTATCTTATCTCCAACCTCTTCCTTCTTTACTGCAGATTATTACTATTTTGACTACCTTCTTATCGTATAATAAGAATGTAAGTCGTAAACAGTGTTTGAACTGTTTTTCTTTATAGGTAGTACCTACTTTAGTACAAACAAGGGACTTTAAAAGTTGTCCAAGGACAAAAACAAGCTAAAGAGGATACCTAATAAAATTATACTTGTATCATTAAAACTTCGACTGTATAGCCCCTTGGAAGAGAAAGTTTCCAAGTTACCTATATTTGAATACATTATTTTCATACTTGTACAATATTTTTTTTATGTCATGAAGACACTGCACTGCGCTCATCAATCTGAGACGTTATAATGTCTTGCTAGCCCAGTAATTTATAGTAGTGTGTACTCTAACTAATAACCCATAAAAATAACCGTTATATAAATATAACCTAGGTTAAAGTTATTAAAAGTTATTCTTTCAGGTTATATCTACTTAAATAAATTCTGTGGATAGTTTCGATTATCATTTTGCAGTAAGCACCATCTCCTAGAAAAATAAAGAATGACAAGCACCAGACAAAAATAAAGTCAATCAAATCAGAGCTTTTCGACATAATGACAAAGAGATGGCACTAATTTTGTCAGTTACAATTTTCCATGAATGTTAAAGTTATTTCTGTTTTTTTTATCTATTTTAGTTTCTATTATAAGTACAGCTTAGTTTGTTTTTGATTTTTGTTTTTTTTTTTTAAATATATATTGTTTTGTAGGTAAGGTAGGTCAGATTTATATTTGAGTATCTATCGCAAAAGTTATTTATTCAACATTTTTCCGTCAAGCTGCCATTAAGGAGGTTAGATTTTGTATTTTTTATGTTTATTTAAATTTAATGGCGTTAGTTATGCAGAAATATATACCTATTGACATTGTTTTTAATTTTTTTTGGCATTTAGTGAGCTGTTATAATTCCACTATGTGCCTAGGTACTTATAATTTAGTAAGCCACATGTTTTCCTTACTAGTTTTACGCCTGTCATGAAGAAAATTTTCAATTCTGAAATTTCGTAATTATTTTATGTAAGTAGGTATCAATAAGTAACATAAATAGGTAGGCTGTGTCAATTAAATGATATATTATGTCTCAAGTATTGCATATAGCAAGTTGGTATAAAAATATAACGTTGCACTTTCATTGCGCAGTCTCCGAAATGTATACGGAAAATTTTTTTAGAAATTTTGGCTAGAATGTCACCCCCATCTCTACCAGTGGGTGTCGTAAGAGGCGACTCAGGGTAACACTACAGAGGGTGGACAACACCGCTTTCTGAGGAACTGATATCTCACACTGCGATCCCCAAGACACCTGCCAAGCGTGGGGGTTATGGCAAACCCTCCCAAAGTGTGGGAGGCTGTGTTCAGCAGTGGACATTCCGGCTGATGTAATATATCTATTATGCCTATATGATAAAGTGCGAATGCCACCTTAAGATGAGCCGTACGTTCAAGAGTTCCTGAACATTCCGCGGTTCAAGTTATTTGGAACGAAATATTTAGATTGTGATGTCTGTAATTTATGAACTACAAAACCGATGACTTTGAAATATTTACGGGACAATCTTTAAACTACCTATTTTCAATTATTTAATTCTAACAAAAAAATAATGATTGAAATCGGACTACGCGTTAATAAATTACAAAGAAGTGTACACTTCGTTTTAATTATGTATTTTGAGTTTTTAGTATTTTGACTTTCATCCCATTTCCCAAAGGAACCGTGCTGAATATCAGGATAAAAGTATACAACGTCCTTCTTCGTAGTATTAACTCAAATCGTGCTAAGTTTCATAGATTTTATTTAGTAGTTTTGGCATGATGAGCGGCTTTGATACGGAAAAACAAAGAGACAAAAATAAAATAAAAACAATTATGGCATCAGTATCAGGTACGGAGTGCTCTCAAAAGTTATTTTCAAAATATCTGCAATGTACACATTTGGACAGGTCCAGTTCTGTACATTTTTATTACATCTATATAGATAGATAGAGGTTATAAAAATAACACGTCATTTGTATAACAAATCGATATAACTTGTTGAAAAAATATATATAATAAATATAATCTTTTTGAACACCTGTAGTAATTTCACTTGTTACAGTGCCGTTCACGCCTAAACACAGTATTGTCGCACTGCACACCACTGCTGCTGCACGAAAATGGACTCTGGTTGAAGATCATCATCATCAGCCAGAAGACGTCCACTGCTAAACAAACGCTTCCCCCATAGAACGCCACAAAGAACGATTATTAGCCACTTGTAACCACTGGCTACCCGCGACTTTCACGACGTCGTCAGTCCACCTGGTCTAGGGCGGGGTCTACCAACTCTACGTCTTTTAGTGTAGTATGGTAACCACTCGAGAACCTTTCTTCCCCATCGGTTATCAGTTGGTAGAGCAATGTGGCCCACCCATTGCCGCTTCAACTTTTAATTCAAAGAACCAAAGTCGCCGACATAGCGTCGGCGACTTTGGTTCTTTGGCGAATATCAACGTTTCGGATTTTATCGCGCAAAGAAATTCCGAGCATAGCTCTCTCCATAGCTATAGTTGAGCAACTCTGAGCTTGTCTATAAGGGCCACAGTTATGGACCACGTCTCAGTGCTATAAGTCATCACTGGCAATACAGTGGTTGAAGACTTTGGTCTTCGAGAAGATGTCGCGTAGCTTCCCGAACGCTGCCCATTCGAGTTGTATTCTTCGGGCTACCTCTTCGTCAAATTTGGACCTACCTAACTGGACAGCCTGTTCCAGGTAAATGTAATGGTCAGCAACTTCGAGCGTATCGTTCTCAACAACTACTGGTACGGGGGCAACATGGACATTAGACATAATTTTCGTCTTGTCCATGTTCATTTTAAGACCCACCTGCTGGTAAACTCTACTGAGGTCGCTGAGCATTGTACCTGAGTTCCTCAAGCGACTCTGCCATAATGACTATATATTATCGGCTAAACAAAGGTGAGTGATGTATTCGCCAAAGATGTTGATGCCGAATTCTTTCCAGTCCAAGTGCTTAAAAAAGTCCTCCAACGCATCTGTGAACAGTTTCAGAGAAATAACGTCGCCCTGTCTCACGCCTCGTTGCAGTTGGATTGGTTCCATGCTCTTGTCTTGTAGTCCAATCGACATGGTGGCGTTCCTATACAAACACATCACCGCTTCAATGTACCTATAGTCGATTTGGCATCGCAATAGAGACTGCAGTACGCCCAGGTTTCGATTGCATCGAAGGCTTTCTCATAGTCCACTAACGCTAAACATAAGGGCCGATTATACTCCTCAGTCTTCTGTATAATCTGGCGGAGCGTATCGATGTGGTCTATGGTGCTAAAGCCTTTTCGGAACCCGGCTTGTTCGGAAGGCTGGAAGTCATCAAACCTACGAGCAAGACGATTCGTAATGACTCTCGAAAATTACCTTATGGTTAGTGAATATACCTACTAATAAATAGATATAAGTTTATTAGAGTTCATTAATAGCTACTCTTGTAGATATTTTTTTACTCGAATTAAAATTATTGAATAGCCATCAGAAATGAATTTCAAATTAAAGTGTATCTATGACGTAATTAACTGCTACCACCTGCCTAGTGCGAGTCGTACTCATGCACCGCGGAGGGTTCTGTACTAATAATACACGACATGCTTGAATTAAGTATACATATGCTACGTATGTATCAATAAAATGAATTTTATTTGACATCCAAACACACCAAATCGCTAGTTCACCATGGCTGGTTTGTGTTATTATTGATACAGCTGAACAAAAACAAAACACGTTGAAAAAAACAAGTTCCTTGTTTAGGTAAACCTACTTTTTATTGATTTTGTTAGAAAACGACCATAATAAAACACATTCATGTGTCAAAATTTCAAGCGGTAACCGTACGGTTTGAGGAAATGCGGGTGGGTGGTCGGGACACACGTAGAGGAAGGCATAATATTAGACGTTTCATGTATATAACCTCAAAATATATCTTAAAATATTCAACAAACTATCATGACAACATCGTTACATTATTTTATGATCGACTGTATATAAATGTCGTTAGATGATTTCCCGAGTTGTTTGAAATATGTTAATTGAAGTGTCACTTGATACGAAAAGTTTGTTTGTAAATGGTTCAATATTCCCAACTTTGAGAGAACTATGGGATCTCGTACCGTAACTTCGTAAATAGGTACCTCTAATTTTGCATTGGTGTCCATAACTGGGACAGATATACCAATTTCAAAGTTATTCATAAGTTCATCACAACTGCATATTTAGTTCTATAACTGATACATAGTTTGCGCTAATGCTGATATGATATGTATCTACTTAGCAAATTTTACTTACTTCACAAGGTAATACATTTCATTTTGCGAGTTGCCAAATTAAGCAGGTTGTGCCAACATTTACCTAAATCAACGCCCTAAAATAAGGTTCATTATCTTTTCAACATTGTCGTGGCGGTTATGACAATCGCTTTGTAGTACTTGATGTGCTCAAATTACAACAAATCATACTCCACAGTCTCAAGGGACCTAGAAAAAATTACAGACTTAATGCCGTCGTAGTTTGAGATTCCTTATCTTTGAATGTGAGGATCCATTAGAACGCATTTTGTAGCTTTGTATAAGTAATATTTTTAGGAATCTAAACACAAAGTTCAAACCAGAGCTCAACAAAATGAGCAAATTTTGTTTACTGGTCTGTTTCAAGAAGTCGAGGTCTTGGTAATTCTGCCTAGAAGCAGAAGTGTGGAAACACTATTGTGTTTAGCCCTTAACGATATCATCCGCCGCGCTTTTACCAGCGCTAATGTTGCAGCTCTTCTCGTACCGAATGGTCTAATGCGTGACGCCGACAAACCTGGCGGCATAAAACAGATTCCATTGAAGTTAGGGCGGCCCTTAGTGTAAGACAGTACATACATTCACAATAGCACTATCACATCTTTCTGAAACAAACGTTAGCTGGCGCATGGCGGTTACTTCGGCGGAGCAACTCGAGCGGCGTAAGTATGTTAACCTCGGTAATACATATTTGAATCATTTGGTTTTGAAATATTGGGTCCGTGAAGGCATCATAAATACTCATCTAATTTTCTAAAACTTATCAGAACACTTGGTCGATGTAAGTTAAAAACCTGTCCCCAAGCACCTAACGGTGTGTCATGGCAGCTGTCGGTCCCAGCTTTTCTAGCTTAACCTACACAACATCATCGAACATAGATGATTTTTCAAATAGAGTATTTGAAAAAAACATCTGTGGTCATCTCTCTCAGTAGCCGTAAGGAACCGTCAGCCAAAAAAATAAACATAACTTCATTCAATAAATTGTTGTACTTTGTAAAGCATATTCTTTTTATGTTACGAACTTATTGTATATTTTACTACAGTAACCTGCACAAAGTGGGACAAGAGTAGGAGCATAACGATCGGAACGAGACCAAACTACTGAAAAATAACGGAGATAAAGCTAACTGTAGCATTGACTATAAGAGTTTTCATGTGTCATATAGTCCACGTATAAAATTATATGAGCCATGACTTTTGCGCAAGATACACTTATGGCCGATTTTAATATGCGTATATACCTGTGTAAACGCAGATATTACGAAGTTAAGGTCTCTAACAAGATATCATAACGGCCGTCCTCTGGGTAAGGGGACCGCAATAATTTCTGTAATTAAGTGCCTAACTGCAGTAATCTCGTTAAATGATATAATAACACTTATATGTGCAGGTATACGCATGTGAGTGGGTATAAATATCGTCCTATCACCGTAATTAAGAAAGCTAAAAGCTTTTATGCCTGACCTCTCTTCATAAGTGTGTTACTTTTGTCCCTGAATGAAATACGACTTGGAATTCAGACTTTTAATTGAAAGCGGTCGCCTATTTTGATGAACAAGGTTAAACCTTTATTTCTTATCTTTGAACAAGAATCACCTTTTTTACTTTTGGCTTAGAATTCCCCCCGTCCTCTCCCGCTATATCTTCCTGTGGAAGAATAACAGAAGATGGGGAGGCAGCGCCTTAAAATATAGTATTCCGCACAGTAATGTCTCAAAATAGTTTTTTTTTTAATGTAATTGTGACGGAAAGAGCGCGAGGCCCACTTGACGTTAAGTGGACTAACCTCTGCCTATAACAGATGCATTTCATCACAAGGGACGAATTGCACTGCGCCCGTCATACTGAGACAGAGTAGTTAAGTCTCATGTGCCCGTAATTTTACTGGCTCTCAAGGACTGCTGCCAAAACACACTGTTAGGTGCTTGACGACAGATTTTCTACTTGATGAGGGTGGTATAGCTATAGCCAGGTGTACATTCGCAAAATGAATCTACCATGCGGTGAAGCTCAACCCGGCGGTGGGGATCGAACCATGGTCCTGCGGAACGGCAGTTCATAGCTATTACCGCTCGGCCATCATTGCTTCATAATAACTTTTCAGGAGTCATCAGCGCCTGTAAGGACCCGCTAATATTTTATATTCATATTACGTGTAAGGACTATACAGTACACACGCAATTTGATTTTTTTTTTCTCCCATGTCATATTAAAGTACCTAAAGAGGCTTTAAGAGTAAAGTAAGTATAAGGGTTCTTTCTATAATCATATTGCATGGAAGTTGTCTAGACGCTCAATTTTCGGTTTTTGCTGTCCCTTGTCATAATACCTAGGTACCTAAAGGGGGTCGAAAAATTATAGTAAAAAGTGAACAAGTAGGCTTGATTTAAAAAGTTGTGACTCTACACAGGCTATCACTGTTTACCATATATGCACCACCCCTCAGGAATGCTAAAAGTAAACAGCGTTATTTGCGTTGCATTTTACATCGGAAACCAATTGTAGCGCGGTGCTTATTGGAGCTTATTTTATATTTTCCTCATATGAGGGTTCCTGTTACACCGAACAGTAACATTTCTTCGACGAAGAACTCGCAATACTTTTTATCATATATATGTTTTATCCCAAACAGAGAAACCTAAGGTTTATTACCTTAATAATGACGACTTCTATCAATCAAGCATCAGTCAAAACAAATATAGTGGTTCTAGCAAATAAAAGGCCTATTTCAGAATGTTCGAGTTAGTTCCGGTTATACTACCAAGAACATATTTAATCAATAAAACACTATCTTTGCGTTTCACAGTCATCGATTTAGCCTAACCATCGGTTAATGCTTGAAACGCGCTGCATGTTAACTGTCATTTTTATCATTCAGTTATTTTATCCTAATATGGGTAGTATAACCAGAACTTACTCGAACATTCTGAAACAGGCCCTAAGGGTAACATATTAACCAATTAGGTGGGCAGCAGCTCTTTCTGAGGAACTGATATCTCACACTGCGATCCCCAAGACGCCTATGTAAGACCATAATGGGGGAGGCTGTGTTCAGCAGTAGACAATCCGGCTGATACAGTAGTAGCAATGCCAAAACTTTAACAAATTTTGTAGGTACCGTTATTAGTGTTCCGAAAGAGAAAACGGGACTCGATCAAAGCTCATGTTATTAAAGACAAAGCAACGTTTTCTTTTCAGTTTCTATTTTATCGCATAAACGGTAATAGGTACATACCTACCTGCTAGAGTTTAACTTGTGTATGATCATAGTACATATAAATAATATATATAAGTAAGTGCGAGTACAACTTAATTTGAACCATATAATAGCGACATTATAATACATAGTTACCACGTTTTATTATGTATTGGTCTGAAACTCCCAGTGTACGTCCGACTCGCTTTGTGGCTTTTATTTACCTAAGTACTTAAGTGTAGAAAAATGTATATAGTACGATAAATTAGTTAGTAAGAAAAAATGGGATCGTTTGACGAATATTTTTTTTGTAATTTGTACTGGCAAGGGCAAAAGTGTATTTAAAATTATTTAATAAAATTATTAGGGCACACTGAACTGTACTGTATCAGCTGGATCGTCCACTGCTGAACACAGCCTCCCCTGTAAAGGGGGTATTTCCCATAACCCCCACGCTTGGCAGGCGGCTTGGGGATCGCAGTATAAGATGGCAGTTCTTAAGAAGGCGCTGGTGCCCACCTTCCAGTATTTTTCCCTTAGTCGCCTTTTACGACACCCACGGGATGATATGGGGAGGTGCAATTCTAACCCGCCACCCCACGGGGAAGGGCACATTAGATTAGGTTTTTTTGGAAAAGATTTCTGTTGGAGATAAGCTTACTTTGTAAAACCTCTATTAAGAACTTACTATATAGTTTATGCCAATTTAGCAGGAATAAGGATGACATGCGATAATAGCGATTAAAGAGTATCAAAATCCATTCAGTGCTCTCTTGGCCGTTATTTCTCTATGTAAAAGTAATGGTAGCTGGATTCTCTTCTAGTAAATACAGGAAAAAAATTCTCACTCAGGAAGTACGCTTATTTTTGTCGAAGATCCGAAATAAGTACAAGGAAGGAGTCTCAAGTAAATGCCTACAAAGAGTAGTTCTTTACTCGTATTTTTAGTGTAGGTTTATTTTAGTTAGTGTTTTTATGTCGTCTATGCTATATTCTCTAGGTTGTTATTCTATGATCTTTTGTTTAGGATCTATTTATTTATACGTATGTAATCTATGAACCGACTGAAATAATTCGGATTTGGAGGCAAAACAAAATTATAACGAAAATATATTTTTTTACCATGTAGATAATAGGTAGATTATAAAAAAGCAAGTAAAGAGGGGATATAACCATTGTGGCGTATAGACCCGTCGCCATTTTGATTTTATTGTTAAAATTTCCGCGCACCATGATACTATATTCGGGTAGAGGGCACTTATACGAACAACACATGTTTTAAATATGGTACCTTCAAGTGTCACGTTTCCTATATTTTTGGAGAAGACTTGGAGGAAAAAATCGCCATATCAGTACAATGAAAATCATTATACTAATTCATTCATTACGTGTGTTTATACATTCCATTGTAATCAAATAATAGTTCCAAGACCCATTTAACTATTTAATAGAATGTAGTACACATACTCTTGAAGAAAGAAACAAATGATAAAAATGTTTTAACGTCCTATAACGCCACTTTGGAGTTACCGATAAACATTTTATCCAATTCTGAGGAACTGCTAAGTAACAATATAGAATTTGAATAAAGAAGATACTCAGCAAATATATAAATACTTACTTTATCTCTCTGTATATATTGTGTCACTGTATATTATTTTATATATTCACTGTATATAGTGTATATTTGTTTTAATATTTACCAAATACTAATTCCTTAAATAAAATATGTCAGTTGATACCTCTTTATTTTCAGTCAAGTACGAAATATTGAATTGTTTCTATGACTGACAAACACAAACTGATGTCCAAAACTACTTATGCACTGTATTAATTTTAGAGTCACGTGAAATACTACCAATTTTGTAAATATGTGATAATCGCTGTAACGGCACATTCTTTCTGATTGTGTTAAAAACTATCAAATGTATTAGTCATAAAACGAACAAATCCTACATCTCTGAAATCCCGGGTCAAGTTATAAAACTGGTACAGTGGTAGGTATTTAATTTCATCAGCATCCAAAGCCCTCCGACATAAGTGTCTCGTTCTCATTCCACTTTAATTAAACTACAAAGTCTAACGTACTGAATACCGGTGTAAAAGTGAACCCACAACTGTCCGTTGTTCCAAGGATTGTATAAATAAATAAAAGATTAGATAAACCCAAGTACGGGGTCCTGAAACGGCGCTCCTCTATTGCAAAACGACCAATAAAATCGATGTTTGCTCTTCCATGCCTGTGAATTTAAAAACCAATAAATTAAATAGTAACCAACCGAGTTGTGATTGTCTGTATACCTTTTAAATTTTAACAGTGTTCAGACAAGCTGGCTTGATACAAAAACTCTATATTGATAGAATTTTAAAATACGTGGGACGCAACGAGGCTCTTGTTTAGCTTGAAATACGAATGCCACCGGTTTTTGGATGCTGAAATCTGCTTTTGCCATATCCCGCTAAAACCACGTAGTCTTTGTTGTGTATATTAAACTGCTGAATTTAGACATAGTATATACGATTTCGAATTAAATTTATTGACGAAAATATACAAGGCAATTAACATATTTGTGCTATTTTCGTAAAACGCTCCACAAAAACAGACAATTTGTTTGTTTTGATTCCATTATAAGTCTCTTCAGACAAATACGTTGAAAATATTATGCCTTTGTAACAAAGTAGGATGGCAAGCTGTATATTTAATGGCTCACAATTTTGTGAACATTTTATGAGCATGCACTGAGAAAAAAACTTGATGGCAGTTATCAAAATTTTGTTAAAGATTGTCAAGCAACTTGTTAATATACGAGCGTATAAAGTAACATGATTCTATGAATAACGATGGTTTTATTAAAAAATAAAACAAGCGCGCCTTTATACACCAAACAAGTATTTATAATCTATATCAAGGCTTCTTATTGTCTCCATAAACTGTTGCTTTAACCATATTATAAAGAGCTTAGTAAGGTTAATAAAGTACTTTGCGAGTTATAATAATGTCACTTGTTAAAATAATACAAGTCATAATATTCCGCTTACTAAGCACATAATTAATTTATATAAATTACTTGATTGATTTTATTATGTGTTTTTATTGCGTTGAACAAATGTTTAATAAATTTAAAAAACCGCATATTTTATTCGCATATAAAATTGCACGAATAATGTAATAAACCCGATTTTACAGAATTATTTTACAGAAAATGTACTTTTTTGTATATAAAAAGTTACGTGATTGAGTTTATAAAGTAAATTATGTTTTTAACTAAGTGCTTGAATTATTCATAAAACAAACTTTATATAATTAATAATGTTTGTAATTGCATTCGAACATTTATATATTGAATATGAAAATGTGAGTATTTCATTTAATGATAATGTTTGAATATTGAAATAAAGATCATTATTCCATTATAACAAGCACGTTTTTGCATTAAAAAAGTTAATGGTTTATGTCTTAGAAGTCAATTAATGTATTTATAAGTGACTATTTTTCAGCTGTTAAACGGGCCTGTTTAAAATGAAAAAGTATTATTATAATATTTGACAAAGAACGTGTGGTAAATCTGAATGCTACATTTTTATTATGTGTGAACGCAACCGTAATAACAACTACCCTCGACCTATCCTATAAAATTCCTTGGCTATCTTGGGGGTAGAAAAATCTAATCGTTGACGTCTGGCGTGCATATGAACGAGTCGAGCTCCGTATAACTCCTCGCTAAATATCGGAAAACCCAACGTTCCAATCATCAGCCGCGATCCTCGCGCACGGAAAATCAATACAAATCATCAGAAAAGAAAATCAACATATTGGTGAAGAAAAGAAGAACATTGCAGACGCGTCGCAATACAACCAGTAGCCCAAGCACGAATAACTTGCGAAATCGTAACCGTTTCGTAAACGTATCGAAATGTCACCATTTTGTATAGGATTTGATCAGCGCCTCTACAGTGCGTAAAAGGAACTAAATTTTGACAGAAAAAAAGGTTTTGACAACTAACGTGTCGAGATTTTAACGTGAATGTTGTGTCACGTAAAAAGTTTTGTATGAAATCGCGAGCACGAACCTAATTGTAACGTAAGCTCGAAGGCTGGCTATCGAGGATCTGTCAAAAATCTACGAATGTCATGTCACTGAGAAATTTTCAGTCAGATGGCTGACGTAACGTATTCAATTGTGGTAAAACTTCGAAAATTCATGTTATTATTGTGTTTGTTCATTCATAATTTACCTATGAAAAGAGTTACAAACATGGCAGCAAGATTAGAAGTAGTATTGTACCATGTCGTTTACCAGGCGCAAAGAAGGTATTTATTAATTTATGGCACTGGGGGGAAGTGATGCTAATATACGATGAACCCAATTCAGGACATTTTCCAAAACTCTGCATCAAACAGCGTCCATATTCCACCGTTCCAGTCCACATTTACACCAATTTCGCTCGTTGGATATGTCTTGCGGCGCAATAATGTTGCTATGCAATTCTTCATTGTGCATGGTCAAATTGAAAACAATAAGGCTCAAAGAAGATCACCTATCCATTCAAGATTTCAAGATGAACCAAAGCTGTCAACAAATGCACCAGAAGAACACAGGCAGCGACACGACAGGAATACCAACGGATTGTCAGACTAACTACCAACGAACTCTGAGGTGATGACCATGCTCACGCCAACATTCTAACCACTACGAAGAAGAAGATTTTAATGTGAAACGTAGAAGCTGTGTTATTGGACTTTTGGTTCTTAATAAAAATAAACGAAGTGCAATTGTGCGTTTCATTTATTGGTACCTAAGTATATACCGAACAGCTCGTGGGTTAGGGATAATAGGATATCTCGTTGGATGTTGTGAAACGCGACTAAGACAAAATTCGTGGCAGCATGCCACTACTAAGGTCGGTGTGAGTGGGATGTTGCCACGCATTGAGCATACAACAGTGATGATGAGATGGATCAGTGTGTGCTTCTATTGGTGGCGCATAAAAGACTATTGGGTGGCGAACTCATAGCAGGGCCGTGAGAAGCATTTTTCTTCCCCCTCTGATCTTATAGGCTAGGTAAGTTCGATATCATGCTCGTTTGCCACACTATTCCTTAAAAATAAAGGAAAGTACATGAATACAAAGACAAAACTACACCAACAGTTAAGTAATTTCTTTATTTTTGTTAATGTAATAACAGACACAATCATAATCTAAAAATAAAACCAACCATAAGCTGACTAATACAAAATAAACGCTTTAATTATCCTAAAATTAATATGAACTTAAAACAACACTAAGCCTAGACGGTTACAAGTCACAGCACTCCCGATTTGTAGTAACGGCGCATTCATGAAATGCTACGTGGTTTGTCTTTGCAAAACTGTTAGGTAGGTACATTACTACGCACTTCAGGTTTTCACAGCATTCTTCTTTCCCAGAACAGACGGTAAAATACCGCTGGAGACGAAAGTTCTGTCAGGAATCACCTTTAGTGAACAATTAGAACTTATAGAATGCACTGCTTGAACTCAATAGCCTATTTTTATGCTGAAACACCATAAAATTAAGCGCAAAATACACTTCACGCCGGCTGGCGGCCCTTCAGGGTTTCTTGAAACTCCTCCCTCTGTTTAAAGGTTTAATAGTAGCTGTTTGTAATTCATATAGTAAATAATCAGTGGCGTAGATTCTTGGCTTGAGAATTTATAGCTCATAATTTATACGAGTATATAATGTTTTATTTTAATACCTCTAATGATGTTACAATAAAATTTGGTTCACTGAGCAAGTAACGTATAGAGAAAAGTAACATACCGGAAAAAAATATGTTTGGTTTTCACCAAATAAAAAGCTAAATTTGACGAATATCAATCATAGAGGAACCAGTCCAGCGTCACCAACCTTAAAATAAGGTAAAGTATTGCAGGTGTACCGATTTCTGTCCAAAATTACCAAATACGATACGAGTCATTGTCACCTTGACAACTCAACTGGACTGTCATGGCTATAGACTAATCATATTGTTTCCGGTATATTACATTTCTCTATGTCATAATATATGTCATGGCACTTAGTAAATATATCACCTCAAATACATTTTATTCAAAAATTTTAATATTTCATAGTGAACATCAATACAATACGGAAATCGCAAAGAAAATGCGAAGTCTGTGGTGTCGAAACACAAATAAAAATGTTTAAACAATAGATTTCCATGAGATCCAGAACCGGTGAGTTGATGAAAATATGTCATTGAAATTACATTATTGTTTCAGAGCGTAATGATCGCTTGGTTTTTATTGTAATTTAAGTAGGTATGTGTTATCATGCGAATTGCTGTACTTACATATATTTGTATATAAATTACAAATATTTACGTAACGTAAAGTAAGTTTAGTGTTGCTCAAGGAAAGTATCGATACCTTTGTAGTATCGATTTTTTATAATGTCAGTAGTATGGGTACATATACTTTTTCGTAGTGTCAATAAGTTAGGAAATATCATATTCGATGCTGGTGATCATAAACCATCACGCGGAATGTTTTATTATGCCACGAAACTTAACATGTGTATTTTAGAGACTGTTATTTACATCTTTAGCTCAAAAGCATTTTGAAACACCAGGTATTATCAATTTTTCTCTACGTAACTGGCACAGTACTTGCTAACTGAACGGCTAGAGCAATATTTATTATCTAACATATGTAAATCGACCTAAATATTATACAATTAATAATAAATAGCGTAAATAACGTCATATCTATGCTTGTGATAATAATCTGAGTTGTTTTTTTTCAGTTCATTTAAAAATCAACATGTGTATCAACATACAATCCCAATTATTTAAATACTTATAATACTATACTCTACATTGTTTGATTTTAAAATTAACCAACTTTCGAGTGCAGTTAAATAAACTATTTTTGTAATTTCAGATATGCATATGTTACGCAGAAAAATATTAATTGAATCAATAAATAAAACAAATCAGTGCAGAAGAAGCTTCTTGCAATACAAATGAAATAGATCAGCTGCAAGATTAAATTAAATATCTAAATAATTCAACTACCTACACCAAAAAAATTTTTAAGAGTCAACAGTCTATATATAATAAAAAAAGGTGCGTCAGAAATACTACATTTTATGATTGAACTACAAATAATAATAATTGTTAACAGTTGATGACAAGTTTACTAGTGCAACTTACGTGCAGTATTTTTTACTTTTACATATACGACAGTTAGAAAATAAGTATTATTATATTGAAAACTGTTATGTACAATGAAAAATATGTATTGTAAAGATGTTCTATTACACAAATTACTTTGGAACTATGAATACATACCCCAATAATACGGTTTTCGATACTAGCGAAGATATATCGCACGATAAAATATTTTGATGATTTTGAATAAATTAATAAATCTTTGTGAAATATTTGTTTTATTTTATATTTCCTTAACATATATTTTATAAACCTAACCTTCTTACCATTTTTTCCTATATCGATTATAATGGAATCGATTTCATTGTAACTAATCGATTTTAGGGAATCAGTAGTACAACACTCACAAATGTCACTATTATTGTGTTGGAAATATAGTTTTCATTTGTAATGGTTGGTATAAAATAACTTCAAATCTGAGTTTCAAAGCAAAAAGGTCCGTGCCAACTCCTAATATTACTTGCTCAGTGAGAGGAACTTTTATAGGCAAAATAAGACTTAAAACCTCTTTTCGAATGAGTTGTTAGGTCTTAGAAAAAAGGTATGATTGTTGTGATTTACGCTGGATGACGTCACTTTTGTAATCCTATCGAGTTCACGTTAGCCAGCAAACGATGCGTCGTACTGTCAACCATCGCCTCCTGCGTAAACGGGCGGTGAACTCGATACGATAACGTTACGGACTATCGAAATGTTTGTGCTTGGGCTACAGCACGCGGGGCGAGTTTCGAACTGTTATGAACGGACTTAGTTCCCAGTAAATGCTTTGTAAGCAATATATAAGTTATATAAAACTGTTTTCCAGATTTATTAAAGCAGTCGAACCTTAACTTTTGTCCGGTCAACACCTATACCAATTAATGTAATTTCCTAACTTTTTATACAAGTCATGCAGTGTAATTAAATTAGTTTTCAGCCAATTAAAAGTGTTTTTTTAAAAAGGACCCACAGCGCGCCATCCTAACAAATTGGTGTCAGAAGTGGTATATCCTGGTTTTCCGTAATTCTGGGATATTTTAGGTGTTAGGCGTCGCGATTTTCGAATTCCCGCCTGACATCCATATTTTGTGGCCCTGTGTCTGTGGTCCTTGGTGACGTGCTAGTTGGTCGACGGTAAGTCTTGGGCCCCATAAGCTCAAGCCCGCGCTGCTGCACACGTGGTCGACGATAAGCCTTGAGCATCATCAGCTCAAGCCCGCACTACACGTGGTCAACGAGTAAGTCTCCGCTCTTCAGCGAGAGCCCGCACCGCATCATCACCACCAAAACCTTCGTGCTGTCAACTTCGTGGTCGACGCGTAAGTCTCTGCTCTTCAGCGTGAGCCCGCAGCGCTACTTAACAATTCCTGCATAACTTCATCATCAATTTTCATCATCTTCGACGGACAAGTTTGGCTCAATCTTCATCATCAGCTCACATTTACCTAAATTTTGTGGGAACATTCAACGTGACTTCGAGGAAAGCCGCAATACGACTCCGTGAGTCGCCGCGCCGGACACCCGAAGCCATCGTCACGTGCAAGCGCCGCGCGCTGCAGTTTTCCTGCACTTGGTAACAATATCAAGGTCAACATGTTCCTGAAGTCTACGGTCTTCTTTCTGTGAGTTTCTTCTATTTTTCACTCAAATCTAAAGTGCGTATTTTTCAAGTGAATATCAAAGTGAAAGTGAATTTCTAATTTTATTCTCAAGATTTTATTTTCAAGATTCAGAACCTTATTCAGAACATTATTTATTAATTTTAAAAGGTTAACTAACTATTTACAACTTATACAATTTATACAATTTTCTACCTACTTATACAACCAATATTTTATTTTTACATTTTTTATTTTACATGTAATTGTGTTTTGTGTTTGTGTATTCTGATGCTCTGTACAGCCTTATAACTTCTAATTATTATTAATGTTTAAAGCAATTAAACCAGAACAGTCTGTAGAAGTCGAGTCAAATACCGACTCAGACAGTTCTTACTCGGAACCGACACCCCAAAAATCAAAATCAAAAATGAGTGACAAAATCACACTCTCTGTTTTAACTAAATTTATTAAACCATACAGTGGGGATCGGGAATCACTTCCTGCATTTTTAACAAATTGTGAAAATGCTATTTCTTTGGCAAGTACAGACCAACAGAATGTTTTAATAAAATATATCGTGTCACAACTCGAGGGAAAGGCTCAGTTAGCCTGTTGCTTAAAAAAGTTCGACAGTTGGCTTGAAATTAAACAGTTTCTCAAATCAACTTTTGGAGAGAAAAAGCACTCTACACATTTATTAGTCGATTTACAAAATTGTAAGCAACTACCCAATGAAGATGTGACGCAATATTCATTACGTATTGAATCATGTCTCACACGGCTTCAGTCCGATATACATTATAGCTGTGAGAATGAAAAAGAACTTATCGGCAGGTTAGCCGCTATGGAAGACTTGGCTTTAAATACATTTTTATTAGGTATGAACTCAAACTTTTCACACATTGTGCGCTGCCGCAATCCTAAGGGATTATCCGACGCAATTACTCATGCCATCGAAGAAGAGAAGCTATTTAAGCTATCCAAATTATCTCAACGCTCTTCTTCTTCTTCTAAACAGTGCACGATATGTCAAAAATTTGGCCACACGTCTTCTGATTGTTACAAAAATAAAAGTAAACCTAAAAGTTCTTTCCCGAATTCGTTTCATGTAAATACGGGTCAACAAAACAATTATTCTAATAATTTCTCAAATAAACAAACTTCTAATTATGACCTTAATTTAATGTGTGCATATTGTAAAAAGCGTGGTCATTTAATAGGCGATTGTCGGAAGCTCAAATATAAAAACAATAATTCTATGCACCGCAATCCGCCGCGTAACGTGATACCTTCAAGTTCACGGTCACCGACGAGTAACTCATCTACTGATACTCGTAATAATAACAATTCGAATATGCACGTTATATCTTCTGAAGAGAATTTAAACTGAATTCGGTTTCGGTGCCGTGTCTGCCGGAACCACTTCCTATTTTAAATGACACGAAAACTTTTAAGACGTCTCATAATTATAACAAAAAGTCTTTTCAGTCCTCAACGGGGTCTAAAGGTCGTTCTTGTGGTCAATTCACTGTTGCACAGAATGTACCTTCAGAAAATTTTATAGACTCCCATTCTTTTAATAAAGGGCTTCAATCCTGTGTTCCTAAATTATTACCAACACAGCGTAATAAAAATTTAGAGACTTTTGATAACTGTGTTCACAAATTATTTTCAACACAGTGTAATGAAAATACAGAAAATTCTTTGATTAAAAATAGAATTGATGTCTATGACTCTAAGAGTAATGAGTCATTAAGGTCAGCGAACCTTTCTCAATGCAACCCTTCATCTCGTGAAAAACCGAGTTCTTTTTCTAAGGATTGCTCACGTAAGGGAACGTTTACGATAAATAATGTAAACAACAATGTTTCTCTCCCTCACGTTTATTTGAAAACAAATATGAACGATAAGCCTTTATGCTTATTAATTGATACTGGCTCTTCAGTTTCGATTGTGAAACTCTCAAGTTTATTAAAGAGCCCAGTTCTTGAAAAAAATATCGTTACACTAAAGGGGTTAAGTGATAACGACTCAACGTGTGAATCGCTTGGTTCTATTGAACTTGATTTTGAATATCGAATTTCCCCTACACAAAAAATTGTGTTTGATTTTGTGTTTCACGCAATTGACGATGCCATTCACTTAAATTATGATGGTATAATTGGTAGTGATTTTATTCAACATTTTAAAATTGACATCCAATATTCTACCAATTCTCTTAATTTAGAAGGTAATTTGATACCTATTTGCTTTAGCAAGCCATCATATATTATACCTCCGAGGTCAGAAATGGTCATCGAATGTCCAGTCAGGAACATAGCGGATGTTGCAAGTAGAAGCGAAGCTTTAGTACTGGATCAGAAAATTAGTGACGGTGTATTCTTGGCTAATTGTATAGTGTGTATAAAGCCTAATAACCGCGTCAATGTTTCTGTTTTAAATACTACTAACTCCGAAATCGAATTAGATGATTTTCAAGTTCAGTTAACGTCATTTGAACTTCCATCATCAGATATAGATGCCTCGCATCATGAACTCATTCATCAGTTGAGTTCTTTGAATATTGATCGCACACAAAAGGTACTCGAACAAGTTCGTTCTTCTCATTTAAATCCGCAAGAAAAGAAAGTTTTAATGAATTGTCTTTCTAAATATACAGATATTTTTCATCTTGAAGGCGAATATTTGACGCATACAAATGCAATTAAGCATTCTATTAATACTGGGGATGCACCCCCTATTAATGTTAAATCATACCGTTTTCCGGAAGTTCATAAAGACGAAGTCGAAAAACAAATCAAGAAAATGCTTGATCAAAATATAATACGTCCTTCGACTTCTCCTTGGAATGCTCCTGTATGGGTAGTTCCGAAAAAGCTTGACGCCTCTGGTAAACAGAAATGGCGTATTGTCATCGATTATCGTCGATTAAATGATGTCACTGTTTCAGAAACTTATCCTCTTCCACTTGTAACAGACATCTTGGACCAACTTGGTCATTCTAAGTACTTCTCTACCCTTGACCTTGCCTCTGGTTTTCACCAACTATGTTTAGATTCCAAGGACACTGCCAAAACTGGTTTCAGTGTCAGTACTAACGGTATTTCTGGTCATTTTGAATATACAAGGATGCCATTTGGATTAAAAAATGCTCCTGCCACTTTCCAAAGGCTCATGAATACTGTCCTTACTGGCCTACAAGGTCTACATTGTTATATATATCTAGATGACTGTATAGTCTACTCACATGACCTTGAAACACACATAAAAAGGCTAGAACTAATATTTAACAAGTTTAGAGAAGCAAATTTAAAGTTACAGCCCGATAAATGTGAATTTCTTCGACGTGAAGTCGCTTATCTAGGGCATGTTATTACAGATCAAGGTGTTTCGCCTAACCCTGATAAAATCAAGGCCATTTCCCAATTTCCAGCACCTAAAAATCAAAAAGACGTAAAGTCTTTTCTTGGCTTAACAGGCTATTATCGTCGTTTTATTGAGAACTTTTCTCACATAACAAAGCCTCTTACTTCATTGTTAAAGAAAGACACAGTCTTTCACTGGTCACATGAACAAAGAACAAGCTTTCAACCTTCTTAAGCAGAAGTTAATCTCTGCCCCTCTACTTCAGTATCCTGATTTTACTCAACCTTTTATTATTACTACGGACGCTTCTAACTACGCTGTCGGCGCAGTTTTATCTCAAGGTGAAATTGGTAAGGACAAGCCAATTGCTTATGCGTCTCGTACTTTAAACAAGGCAGAAGGTAATTACTCAACGACTGAGAAGGAATTACTAGCAATTTTATTCGGTGTTAATACCTTCCGTCCCTATATTTATGGGTACAAATTTAAAATCGTCACGGATCATCGGCCTCTTACATGGTTGTTCAACGCCAAAGATCCTGGTGGACGTTTATTAAGATGGCGATTAAAACTTGAAGAGTATGATTATGAAATTGTTTATAAACCTGGTCGAATAAATTCTAATGCAGACGCTCTGTCTCGTAACCCAGTTAATGCCATCACTCATACCAAAATTAATAAAACTACTTATGAACAATTTTTCAAAAGGCAATTTACCAACAAGGTCTCAAATGACACTCAAATTGAAGAACATAATGAAAGCCTATATTCTGCTAAACAAAAATTAATTGCATGTCCAGCATCTCTGGACTTTGACTACTCTATGCCGCATTGCGAACAATTTTTGTCAGCATTAAATAACTCAGCTGACTTCTTATCAAAAGAACGGGAACCTGAGACCGTAGGATCGGTCGCACTAAATGATAAACAACTTTATTTCCTATACACTAAGGTTCACCATTTTGACGAAACTTCCTATAAAATTATCTATAATTTATTGCGTAAATTACGTGATCAAATCATGTCGAAAAAAGACTATGAAAAAGAATTAGCAATTTCAGACTTTTCCGAACCTTTTACTAAACTCGTCTATGTTAAAATTTATAACATGATATCGTACATGTTTCATGGCACTAATATTAAGGTGCACATCTACAAAAATCAAATTCAATATCCTTCACCTTCCGAGATTGCAAATATTTTAAAGGAAAACCACGGGACAACCATAGCTGGTCACCCGGGTATAAAACGGATGTTAAGTCGTATTAAGGAATCTTATTTTTGGAAAAATATGCGTGCTGACGTCGAACGTTTTGTAAAGGATTGCAATCAATGTAAGGTCAATAAGCCAATAAGAAGCTCAAATAAAGCACCAATGGTAATTACGTCATCCAGCACCAAGCCCTTCGAAAGATTGGCATTAGATATTGGAGGTGTTCTGCCTGAAGCAGGCCTTCAAAAGTTTAAGTATATACTTACTTTACAAGATGACTTGACTAAATTTTCAAGTGCTTATCCCATGATTACGGCAACTACTGACGAGGTTGCACGAAATCTCATTCATTTCTTTTCCTTGTTTTCCGTTTCCCTAAAATGATCCTCACTGATCAAGGATCTTGTTTTACATCAGAACTATTTCGCCAACTAACTGAAATTCTTAAAATCAAAAATTTATTTTCTACTCCCTATCATCCCCAAACAAATGGTGCATTAGAACGCAGCCATGCTACCCTTAAAGAATACTTAAAATCCTTCGTCAATGATAACCAAGATGATTGGCATTGCTACCTTGCAACTGCAATTTTATCATATAATACAACTCCTCACTGTACCACGGAGTTTACACCATTTGAATTGTTATATGGCCATAAGCCAACTATACCTAGCAGTATTTATAGCTCAAATAATGATACTACTTATCAAGAGTATGTCCGCGCGTTGCAATATAGAATGCGTTACTCTCGCGAAAAAGCTTTAGAAAATATTAATAAAAGTAAGGAAACTTCAAAACGTTATTATGATGCCTCTTCCCGCGAGAAAACTTATAAAACCGGAGATATGGTTTATGTTAAACAACACCATAGGCTACGCAAAGCTTTGTCCCCAATTTGGAAGGGACCGTATAAAATAATTAAAGTAAACGGAAAAAATAACGTAACACTATGCATAAACAGAAAACATGTAAAATACCACATCAACGAAATAAAACCTGCATAAAGTTATTATAATTGTTTCAGGTATATACTTCAATCGACTTATTCCGAACCGATTGAACCTATTTTGCATAGTCCTGGATTATTCTTCGACCCTACTTCTATTGCATATTTTTATAATGACTATTGGAATGTTGTGACTCATATTGAAATTATTCCCATAAAACCTTACTTAACTAAAATCGATCACTCTATTCAGAGTATGTCACAGTTTTGTGAAAAAGCTCAATATGTAGCTGGTATAAATATTGATTGTAAAGATATTATTAATCCCTTAGAAATTTTAATTAATGCTAACAATCTTAAGTATGACTCATTATCTCATCTTATATCCGTAAATAATCCAAATCGTTTTAAAAGGTCACTCGAATTTGGTGGAGAGATCCTTAAGTTCTTCTTTGGTACTTTAGACGCTGACGATGCAAGAAAATATGATGAAGCCATCACCACTTGTCAGCAAAACGAAAATCAAATATTTTCGTTGATGAAAGACAACATTCATGTTGTTCAGTCTACTATAAATAATTTTAATATTTCTATTCGTCAATTAAGTAATAATGAAATTAGATTAAATAAACAAATAGATAAGTTAAACTATATTTTTACGGAGAATTCTAAGATTAATTCGAATTTAATTAATTTAGCTAAAATAAACTCTATTTTTAATGTTATCGAAGGTTCTCTCTTATCAGTGTCAAATATATTAGACACAATATTAAACTCTATTTTGTTTGCAAAAGCGAATATTTTGCATCCTTATGTTTTAACTCCTACTAAGTTGTATAACGAACTTTCTACTAGCAAACTAAGCAAAAAACACGTAGAGTTCCCAATTACGTTATCTTTGGAGAACATTCATACTATTATCGATCTAGCTAAACTAACGTCATACTATTATAATAATAAGATTATATTTGTTATAAGAATACCTTTAATTAATCCTACCAAGTTTAGCATTTATAAAAGCTTACCTTTACCTACTTCAAAGGATGAATACAATTTGAAAACATATGTTCTTATCCATCCTTCTAAGCTATACATAGGTATTACAGATGATAGATTAAATTACGCATTGTTAAATGATTTAAGCGAGTGTCAAAATGTAAACTACGATTATATTATCTGCCCGTTGCCTTCTATTTTATCTACAGTTAATAACCCTAGCTGTGAGTCTAAGCTATTAACAGAAGTAACATTGTCACTTCCTGAAATTTGTGACTTTAAGTTAATTTACGGTAACATTAATATATGGCAAAAACTTTATGATGGTAGATACATTTATGTACAATCAAAAGCCAATAAGTTAACTATGAAATGTACCAATAATAATGAAATTCAAGATTATACCTTACAAGGTACTGGAATATTATCTTTGAGAAATGACTGTGTAGCATATTTTCAAACTTTGCAGTTTTATCCGATGCATAATTATAAAACGATTTTGCCGAGTCAATTAAACATAGATTTTAATATTTAAGATGATGACTGTTGCAAACATAATTTAATAAATAATAGTTATCATTCAATTACTCCTATTACATTGTCAGATATGGATTTAGAATCCTTAAAATTAGCATATCATAAATTAGATAATTTAAAAGAACAAATTAATCAAGTAGAAAGTCAATCTCATATTGTCAAATACGGACACTACTATTCGGCAATGACATATGTTATTATTGCGATAATTTTGATTTATATTATGTATAAAGTTTATAAACAATGTTTTTCAAATAATTGTAAAACATCCTGTTGCATCCAAATCTTTAATCAATGTTATAATAAGAAGTCAAAACAATATGAAAATAAAATTTCTTCATCTATAGAATTATCTGATATATCTAATGAATCTACTGAATGCGACAGGAAGTCCATAAAAAGCCTACCTGAAATAGAAATAAATAAAAATAAAGTACAGTTTAGACATTTTATTAAAGACTCAACGTCTCGTAACATTAGTAATTATTAAATATTAAAGATTAAAATAAATCTTATTTCTATTTCGAGGCTTATAAATAATTAGTAAGAATAGTAATAAGGATAAACATAATTATACAAGTTGCATTTTATTATAAAAAATACTTATTTTTAATTTTAAACTTATATTTTCGCTGCAACTTTTTATGTCCTACGTTTATCTTAACGAGATAAATCTCCGTCTTAAAGGGGGAGATGTTATGAACGGACTTAGTTCCCAGTAAATGCTTTGTAAGCAATAGAATGTTTTACCTGAAATAAAACAATTATTATATGCGAAACCTTATTCGAGACCTACAACAAATGAGATAACATTATTTCCGGCAATCACGTGACTTCCTTTCCTTTCCCCCTCTAGCCCCGCCCCGCCCCTCTGGCGCGAGTGGAGGGGGGGTATGCAGCTTGCCGCTGTGGCGAATTTTCCGCTCACTTTGCTCATTTGAGATGGTAAATAAAATAAACAAGCCAGCAGGCAGGATTAAAAATGTAGGTCTCGAATAAGGTTTCGCATATAATAATTGTTTTATTTCAGGTAAAACATTCTATTATATGCTATGAACCGTTATTCGAGACCTACAACAAATGAGAAATGTCTATTATCGCCTGTTGGCAAGCTGGAAAGTAACTAAGTAGGTATGCCAAAGTGTGACATGTAACTAATTTTGTCTGTATCTGAAGACTAACATTAGTTTATTCAAACAATGTAATATGTAGAAAATTATAATAAAATAATATATGTAGTGAGTTTCCGTTTTATTAATCTTATATACGTATACTTTGTAAACTCTAAGATTTCTAACCCCTAAGTATGAGAGCTCTTACACCCTATAATGTAGCTTAGAGGTCAAGGCCTACCCGCTTCTTCTCACCACAAAAACCCTGGTGACTTGAACGTACCTCATTGTTCTTATAGATAGGAAGAGGTGTTATTTAGGAAATAACTAGAAAAGAAAGTCAAAAAATTTAAATAACAAGTATTCATTATGTTTAATAATTACACAGCTTCAAACATATGAGGTAATACATTATATTTAACAATCACACAGCTTCAAACATACGAGATAGATTTTTATTGCTTTGTAATGATTTAATTTCAGCAGAATAAAATTTTGTAAATGTATTAGGGACCCGCCAGTTTCCTTTTTCCATGATTTCATCAATTTTATGATTCTCGAGCCAGTTTAGCGACGCTGAAGCACTCCTCGTTGATCCCGGGCTGGCCTCGATCCCTGCCTCTTTGAGTAAAGTTTTAACCCAACTTCCGATCATGGTGCGAGAAGCTGGTCTGACTTTACCTAATGTTGAAATAAACAATTCATTAAAATCTTGCCTGCGTGTAAACGATACTTCTAATAGCTTTCTAAGCCACCACACTGGACAAACAGTTTTTTCGCTGTTTTCACTCAATTTCCACGACGATTGTCTATGTACATAATTATCAGTTTTAGAGCCAAACACTGGATGTAGGATAATATTATCTCCGTTGTCTTGGAAATGATCCGCATCGATGCGCAATAATGTAAGGTCGTGTACTCTTCGACCCGAAGCTAAGAGTAACATTAGCGCCGTACGTCGGGAAACTTCAAATAGGCTGAAAACAGAAGGTGAATTAGAAGTAAGCCATTCTATAACCATTCTTGGATCCCAAATATGTGACGTTTTAGGTTTTGAGTGTACATTTGCCAAAGAAATAGCCTTTAATATTCTCTGTACTAGGGGATCTTTACTGAGTGGATCAGCTTGTGGGCACACTAGGGTAGATATTGCAGATTTATAAACTAAAATAGTTTTGTTACATAATTTTTTCTCTAAATGTAAAGAAGCTAGATATTTCGCTAGTTGAGCCCCAGATGGTTTTGCGTGATCAAATGTATGAGATATACACCATTTATGCCACTTTTCCCATATACCTAAATACATCTTTTTGGTGGAAGGCCTCCAGCTAGAGTTTAACAGATCAAGCTCATCTTGTGACCACCCGTCTAAGTGTGGGGACCACCCTTCACTAACCAAACCTCCAGGTGTAATTGGTCGACCTGGGGTGGAGGTAACATCGTTCGTGTATCGAACAGGTAATTGCGCAGATTGAATATTGTGTAAGGTGCACTTACTGCTCTCATCTTTAGATCCGGACGCCAATAAACTCTGTGCCAGCGTGGGGCTACTATCAGATAGTGGCCTGTTGCGTTGTTTAGGTGACACAGAACTCGCGGCATCAGATGTGGCGGCGGAAACACCCAGGCTAGGGAGTAGGACCATTTTCTGCTGAATGCGTCGTGATATACTGCGTTCGAGTCGCTGAAGTCCCGCGAGACGTATCGTGCAATTACGTGTGCGTTCTTCGAGGCGAACAAATCTATTACGGGTACGCCGAAATGACGAAATACCCTCTGACATGCTTGTGTTTTTAGCGACCATTCTCCCGGTAGTTTGTGTCGGGATAGACTGTCTGCTTCGGTATTGAACCGCCCTGGGATGTATTGTGCAATTACATGAATTTTGTAGTCGTCTAGTAGTTGGAATAGTTCTCGAGATAGGCGATAAAGTAGCTTCGATCGTAGGCCGCCTTCGTTTTTTATGTAATTGACGACACTCTTGTTGTCTATCTGGGCTAGTACTGTGGAGTTTTGCAGGTACAGTCTGTAAGATGATATCGTTTGTATCAATGCCCACATTTCTTTTAGGTTGCTGTGCCAAAGTCTTTGTTCTGGGCTCCATACCCCGCTGCCAGAAAAATTGTCTATGATTGCTCCCCAACCTTTGCCCGAGGCGTCGGTCGTGATGTGATGGGACACCTGTTGTTGATGTATGGGCGTACTCCATGTTAGCACTTTGAGCCACCACGCAAGTTCCACTGCAGCTTGTGGATCTAGCATGAACCTCTGGGAAGGGTGGTGTTTTGTAAGTTTTTTGTAAGCTATCTGAATAGGGCGGCAATGAAGTCGACCTCTGGGTACGACGAAAGCCGCAAAATTCAACATACCTAGTATGCACTGGGCTTGTTTGACATTCCAAAGATTGTCTTGTAGTAAATCCTGGATTCTGGCAGAGATCCTCAGCACTTTGTCGTTGGGTAATTGTTTGGAATTCATGTCGAGATTCCAAGAGACGCCCAAAAATTCGATAACTTTGGTGGGCTTCAACACAGACTTTTGAACATTGATCACCCATCCAAGTAAGGTTAGGATACGAATGGCTTCCGCAGCTTGATCTTCTAACCTGTGACGGTTTTGATGGGCTACCAGGTAATCGTCCAGATAGACAATTATTCGTAGGCCTTGGCTCCGAAAAAGGTGTGCGACCCAATTCGATACCGTTGCGAATGCTTTGGGAGATGATGACAGACCGAACGGGAGGCACGACACTTCCAGTAATTCTGTTTTTCGGTTCACTTGTGGCGAGTAAAGGACTCGTAGGAAACGCTGGTGTGATTGGGCGATCGAAAGGTGAAAATAGGCTTGAGTTAAATCTATTTTTACTACCCAGTCGTTTGGTTGTAAAAAAGTGGGTACTCGTTGCACATTTATCAGACGGAACTTTGTCACTGACACATAATCGTTTAAATTCCTTAAGTCGAAAATGGGACGGTTGCTTGCATCTGATTTTTTTCTTAAAAACATCGGACTTATAAAACTCGGGGTTGCTAGCTTTACAGGAATCAAAACTTTTAGATTTTTTAATGTTATTATTTGTTCTGACATGGCTGTACTCGTTGGCGTTTGAAAGTGTTTTAGTAACTTTGGGTTATGAAGTGGAGGTTTCTTTTGAAATGGAATGCGATAACCTCTGATTAATTTCAAAACTTGGTTGGGAGCTCCGAAGGTCTCCCAAACATGAATATAATCTTTCAAACGCCCGGCATAAAAATTTACTGACTCCGAGTCATTTACGGTACCTATCGGACTTCTTACCGTGGGTAGCAAGATATTTCTTGTCACCTTGTTTTGAGCCTCTGTTATCAGAGTTTCTTTGGTTTTTACCTTTGAACTCTTTGAATGTAGCTGCTCGAGTGCTTGTCGAGGGCTGTGGTTCGAAGTTCGGTTCGCCATATTGTCGAAATGGAAACGACCGGCGTGGTCGTTTGGCTCGCGGGTCATCTTGTCTATTCCGCATAGACATCATGTGCGATTCTTCCGCAGAACGCTTCCGGGCTGAAAATAGCTTATTAGTCCCTCCCGCTTTCTGCAAAAATGAACCTAGCTCTTGAGGGTTGAAAAGGTTAGCATTTGTCGGGGGAATTTTAGACAAATCATTCTTTACATATTTATCTCTGACGCTTGTTAATATGGAATCACGGCGTCTCTGGATAATATCTGCCCTTCTTCCACAGATCAATTGAAGCAAATCTTCGGAAACCTTCATATAGACTGATTTATCCGAAAACAGAGAGTGTACTTTTTCAAAGAGGGTATCAGCGCTCAACGCACTATTAGGCAATTGACTCCACTCAATTAATTTTTCAAAATTCTGCTTCAAAAGCTCATTCTGTTGAACCAGGGCGTGAGTCATCGCGCCAAACGACCTGTCGAGAAGTCTCAACCAATTTGAATTTGTATCAAAATAACGAAGCTCCGTGTTTACATCGAGCTCGTAAAAACCTGGTTTGGCCACATACTTCTTTTCCGTTTCTACGTATCTCACTCTATCCCATTCATTAGTGTCAAAGTGATGTAACTTATCAAGTAAAGCAAGATTATGTACTGTGGAGTTACTGACTTCGGGTTCTTTAAGGTTAGTATTAACCTCAAAATCTAACGTTTTCGTCCTTTTACGTTCACTTATTAAAGGTTGTTCAGAAAATAATGACACTTTGAGATCTTGAGCAGGGTGTAAAGAGATCGAATCAGATTCAAAGTCAGACTCAGCTTGGTAATTGCTAAAATTGCTAGGCATGTTACTTTTCAAAAAGTTAACAATCTCGCTTACTTGGTTAGTCAGCAGATCTAACCTGTGGGCATCACCGCTTCTCCACGATTCCTTGTTGCTCCGCTTCTGCTGACGTCGAGGGGCTGCAGAACTCGATGACGAGGTAGATGACGATGAGTCATCGTGTTTCGTCGATGCATGCTCTTGGTTAGCATCGCCAGTTGATTTATTCTCGTCCATCCTATTAGCTGGTCGAGTACTATAATAATAAAGGATAAATTAATATGCGAACAGCAACGCTGTTTAAAGTAATAGGAAGAGTTGTGAACTCACCGAAAATCAATGCCAAAGTGAGCGGAAAATTCGCCACAGCGGCAAGCTGCATACCCCCCCTCCACTCGCGCCAGAGGGGCGGGGCGGGGCTAGAGGGGGAAAGGAAAGGAAGTCACGTGATTGCCGGAAATAATGTTATCTCATTTGTTGTAGGTCTCGAATAACGGTTCATAGCATATAATATATAAGTTATATAAAACTGTTTTCCAGATTTATTAAAGCAGTCGAACCTTAACTTTTGTCCGGTCAACCAATAAATATACCAATTAATGTAATTTCCTAACTTTTTATACAAGTCATGCAGTGTAATTAAATTAGTTTTCAGCCAATTAAAAGTGTTTTTTTAAAAAGGACCCACAGCGCGCCATCCTAACAGAACCAGGTAGCCTTCCTGTTCTATTTTTCCCAACCATTCCTTGGTCCTTCGATGCCGATTTCATCATAAAATCAGCCTTCCTAAGCATCATAAACCTTCCCAAATTTCCATAATCTATTTCCTTCTAACCTTTGTCCTCGTTGCGTTCATTCATCTATGCCCGCCATATTTGAATATTCTACCATAAACATTTCTGTCAATAATATTGACCGAATCTCATAATACTTCGTCAATCATCATTTAAAGTCTACTTATCTATGCAGTGGTTTTGTTTGTAGTCTTTGTCTGAGTTGTGTGATATTACTTGCTCAGTGTTTATGGGTAATATTACTTGCTTAGTCTTAATGTGTAGTATTACTTGCTCAGTGGTTGTGTGAACTGCGACGCCATCGTCTGTGGTACAAGTTGATTGTTTATTTTGCTTCGTTTTTTATATATTTTATTGTGAATTTCGTACGAATTACGATCTAAAAATGGCAGATATTCGCGCGTGTCTGGTAAAATTCGATATGTGTATTAAATGGTTACAAGCCACATACGATTTTTCACAATGCTTAAGTAGGAAAGACAACGTAAGTAACACTGAGAAATTGCGGCTCGTAGCTCGACACAGAGACTTGGAAAAGTATAGAACACGAATGGATGAGGCATATACTGTCCTAATTAGCAGTCAGCAAGCTCTGCCAGAAAAACGAGCAGTTTCAGATATAGATAAGTCGTACGAAAGCTTCATGGACATATTCTATTCAATCGAAGTCTTGTACAGTACATTAATCGAAACCAAGTCTGATGGTGACAAAGGTAAACAAGCGTATACTCAACATGAGAATGAATTTCATCTTCCTAAAATAAGCCTACCTAGGTTCTCTGGTTCTCATGTTGAGTGGCCTAGCTTTATATCCATTTTTAAAAGCTTAATTCATGATAATCAACGGCTAAGTGCAGTACAGAAAATGCATTACCTTCTAGGCATACTAGATAAGGAGCCCTCATCTCTGATAAGGCACCTTCCACTCTCTGAGGAAAATTATTGCGTTGCCTTCAACTTGCTCACAGATAGGGATGAAAACAAGCTAATAATTGCAGACAAACACGTGGAAGCAATTCTTAGCTTACCGAATTTGACACAAATAAACACTAAAGCCTTGAACAAATTCATTAATATTTTAAAAGAGAATACTCAAGCTTTAACTGCACTAAAATTTGATGTTCATTCATGGAGCTTCCTTCTCCTACATATAATTTTGAAGAAGATTCCTATGGACTTGCGTTGTAGGTTTGAGGCCAATATCATAGATCCATTATCTATACCCACCTTTAGTGATTTACTCATGTTTCTGGAAAATCAGTTGAGAATTTCAGAGAACATTTCCGGCTCTACTTCTAAAACAAATGCAGGTAACTCATTGAATATTTTAGAAAATGAAACTACCAATCATAAACCAAGTTTAGTTATCACATGTCCATGTTGCAATGAGAACCATGTTATTTATCGTTGCACAAACTTTTTAAGCATGACTCCAACCCAACGAAAAAGCTTTGTGATTCAACATAAATTATGTTTTAATTGCCTGCGCAGTCATCATGTCTCTAAATGTAATTCAACAAGTGTATGCCAGGTATGTCGTGGACGGCACCATACCAAGATACACATATCAGATAATGCCCTGGGAAATCAAAACTCATTTAAAAATCATCAATCAGATCCAACACCTGCACCGAAATCTGCTGAGCCTGCTGTGTCGACATCAAGCTCCACAGTCCAGCCCCAGACATTACATGGTGCTGATACATCATCCACCATGATCTAGGTACTGCCTACGTCAGCGTGCAGGATGTTGCCGGTCACTATCATTCTGCCCGTGCCTTGATTGACTCTGGCTCTCAAGTTTGTGTCATGACTGAAAACTTGGCTCAACGTTTGAAGCTACCTCGCACTAATTCTGGTGGTTTGTGTGGACTAGGTGCTTCATCTATTCAGGAGACACGAGGCATGGTTTGTTGTAATATCAAACCTCGGAATAGTTCACAAATCTTAACATCAGATTTTATTATTCTTAAGCGAATAACAGGCCATATGCCTTCTGTTCCAGTTGATCCCAGTGTCCTAGCCCTTTGCAATAATTTAGTTTTGGCAGATCCTAACTTCACAATACCCGGACAAGTTGACCTACTTTTATGCATTGAATTTTATGACCAAATCTTGGACGGTAGAAAGTTCAGTCTGGGTGACAGTATGCCTACAGCTTACTCATCTGTTTTTGGCTGGATCATTATGGGCCGAGCACCTGCAGCATCAGGGCAAACTTACACTGTTGCTTCGATGACCGCAGATGATGCACCACAGATCTTAATCATGCTCTCAGTAGATTTTGAGAGGTTGAAGAGCCCCCTAAATCACCCATCCTAGATCCTGAAAATGTTCAGTGTGAACGGCATTTTGTAGATACATACACCCGGGATAATGATGGTCGCTTTGCCGTTTCATTACCTTTCAAGGTCAATCATAAGCCTTTGGGAGATACACATCTCATTGCCTTGAAACGTTTTTATAATTTGGAACGCAAGTTGCTTCGTGAACCTCAGTTGCGTGAACTTTATATAGCTTTCATGAGGGACTACACTGATGCTGGTCACATGCGTGAAGTGCCATTTCAAACCTCAAGTGAGCGATACTACATACCACATCACGGAGTATTGAAAGAGCATAGTTCAAGCACTAAGCTGCGTGCTGTCTTCGATGCCTCAATGTCCAGCACATCAGGTGTCTCTCTCAACCAAGTTCTCATGTCGGGTCCCAAACTTCAACAAAATATTGAAGATATCATTTTGCGTTTCCGGTTACACTGTGTAGTTTTCACATGCGACATAAAGCAGATGTATAGGCAAGTTCGTATGCATGATGAAGACTGCAAGTATCAAACCATACTCTGGCGTGAGTCTCCTGATGACCCACTCAAACATTTCGAACTGACAACAGTAACCTATGGTGTTTCAAGTTCGGCGTTTCAGGCTATTTGCGTTCTTCACGAGTTAGCATATCTAAATGTGGAAAAGCATCCCGCTGCTTCTAAAGTTTTATTAGAGGACACATTTGTGGATGATGTTGTAAGTGGATCCCATGATGTCAACTCAGCCAAGAATCTTGCCCAGTCCACAGCGGACATTCTCACACAAGGAGGTTTTCAATTACGCAAATGGTCCAGCAACTCCCAAGAGTTCTTAGAAGGATTTCCTGTAGACCACCGTGAAACTCCTTATCGCTTCATAGAGCATGGTGAAAATATTTTTAAGGTCCTAGGTATTGAGTGGAACGCGAATAATGATTGCTTTGTTTATCACGTTACCGAAATGAGCAAAGTCCTTACCAAGCGTGGCGTTTTATCCAACATTGCCAGACTCTATGATCCATGCGGATTCTTATCCCCGGTTACATTTTTTGCCAAATTATTCATGCAGCGGTTTTGGTCGATCAACTCGGGATGGGATGATCCTCTCCCTTTGGATATCCATAAAATGTGGATTGATTTCATGTCCGACTTTCACAATTTAAATAAAGTTTCTATTCCTCGCTGTGTGGTCACTGATCAACCCGTATCTATACATTTGCTGGGTTTCAGTGACGCATCGGAGCGCGGTTTTGCGTCTTGCGTATACCTGCGCGTTCAAAACGCTTGCGGTCGCGTTTTAGTCCGACTGTTACTGGCCAAATCACGAGTTGCACCGCTCAAGCAAAAATTAACTATACCCAAGCTCGAGCTGAATGGGGCTCTGCTCTTAGCTCGCTTGTTGGAACACGTTACTAAGTTGCTGAGTGGAAAACTTTCATTGGACAATACGATAGCGTGGTCAGATTCCACCATCGTACTATCCTGGCTAAAAACTTCACCACACAAACTACAAACTTACGAGGGGAATCGTGTATCTCAAGTCCAGTCGTTGGTTCCAAACGCAACCTGGAGGCACGTTCCTTCCTCATTAAATCCTTGTGATTCTGCAAGTCGCGGTCTATCGCCTTCAGAATTAGTCAACCACTCGTTATGGTGGTCACCAGCGTGGCTTAAAGATGACCCTCCGTCATGGCCTGGTGAATTCGACATTGTTGATGATGTGGATTTACCGGGACTAAAATCTCCAGTTTTAACCTCTTGCTCTCACACCGTCCGACTGGCTGAAGCGTCAGTTACAGAAGGAAAATCATCAGATGGGGCTCAAGCTGCAGACGACATCCTCAACAGATTCAGCTCGTTTCCCAAGTTACAGGCAACTGTAGCTTGGTGCAAGCGATTTATTCACAACGCACACCATCCAACTCAAAGGCGTACTGGACCTCTATCTGTTGCTGAGCTCAACGATAGTGTTTACACCATTGTTAAACGAGTCCAGTCTACGTCCTTTGCCGAAACATTGAAATTACTGCGAACAAATAAAGCTGTAAAGGGTAGTCTGAGGCACTTGAATCCCTTCGTTGATTCTGAGGGGCTCGCAAGGGTCGGTGGTAGACTTGTCAAGTCTGGCTTAGCCTATGACAGTAAGCATCCTCTGCTGCTTCCTCACACCAACCATGTCACTCACCTTTTAGTTGATCACTACCATCGCATGTATTTCCATCCTGGTCTCAACACACTTTTAAATCTGCTCCAACGCAAATATTGGATTTTGTCTGCGCGTAGGGTGATACGTAGTCGTATCTTTCAGTGTCAGCGATGCTATCGATTGCGCCCAAGGTCTCTTGAACCTTTCATTGCTGATCTACCGGCAAGTCGTGTGACATCATCTCGGCCCTTTAAAGTAGTGGGAACTGATTTCGCAGGCCCGTTCATGTTAAAAACTTCTCGCATCCGTAACGCCAAAATCGTCAAGTGTTATTTATGCATTTTCGTATGTTTTTCAACCAAGTGTTGCCACTTGGAAATTGTCTCTGAGTTGTCCACTGAAGCGTTTTTGGCTTGTTTCGACCGTTTTGTATCTCGCAGAGGACTTCCTAGCGATGTTTATAGCGATAGCGGAACGAATTTTGTAGGTGCACGAAATTATTTAATTGAAATTACAAAATTTCTCGATTCTTCCCAATCTGACATACAAAAATCATTGTCTGGTCATCAAATTTTATGGCATCGGAATGCACCCTCGAATCCACACATGGGTGGTTTGTGGGAAACAGCCGTCAAATCCGCGAAACTTATTTTGTATCGTTTGATCTGCGATCGTTCTCTCGTTTTCGAAGAGCTCGCTACAATATTTGCAAAAATCGAAGCCGCGTTAAACTCTCGGCCGTTGTGTCCGATCAGTAGCGACCCTAACGACCTCGAGGCTTTAACGCCCGGCCATTTTCTTATAGGACAACCTCTCCTAGCTCTACCTGAACAAAACTTGTGCGATGACGTCATAAGTCCGCTGAAGCGGTGGCAACTGGTTCGCCAAATAACTCAACACTTCTGGAGGCGTTGGCAGACCGAGTATCTTGACACCCTTCAGCAGCGTCCCAAGTGGTTTTCTTAAATGTCAAAACTTAAAACCGGGCGACCTGGTTCTCATTAAGGAACCGAATTTGCCACCACTCCAGTGGCGAAAGGCTCGCGTCACTCGAGTCTGCCCAGGCACTGACGGTACAGTGAGAGTCGTTGAACTCAAAACATCATCCGGCACTCTACTTAGGCCAACAGTCAAGCTGTGTCCGTTGCTACCATGTGCTGATCCTCAAATATCAGCCAATTAATATTTACCTAACAATATCAGAATATCAACTTAGTTTTAAACTTTTTTTTACTCTATTTTTTACTTAACCTAAATTCAAGACAATCTTAAAGACAACAACCTTGTCACTGCATTTAGATTTAACTTTAGGTAATTTTAAAGAGCTAGGAAGCTCTTTGGGCGGCGGTATGGTAAATCTGAATGCTACATTTTTATTATGTGTGAACGCAACCGTAATAACAACTACTCTCGACCTATCCTATAAAATTCCTTGGCTATCTTGGGGGTAGAAAAATCTAATCGTTGACGTCTGGCGTGCATATGAACGAGTCGAGCTCCGTATAACTCCTCGCTAAATATCGGAAAACCCAACGTTCCAATCATCAGCCGCGATCCTCGCGCACGGAAAATCAATCCAAATCATCAGAAAAGAAAATCAACATATTGGTGAAGAAAAGAAGAACATTGCAGACGCGTCGCAATACAACCAGCACGCGGGGCGAGTTTCGAACCAGGTAGCCTTCCTGTTCTATTTTTCCCAACCAACGTGTTTGAAATGGGTTAGAACTGCACTCCCTTAGTCCCATATTTTCCTGTGGGAATTACACCATATTCTTCCACTAATATGACGAACTGGCTGATACAGATATGAATGAGATAAGAGATATGATATGAGATGTATGAAATACAGAACAATATATATATTTTATAACTCGGAATAAACAATAGAGCATACAGAAATAAAACAAAGGTATATAATAAAATGTTACAATATATTTATTTATAAGGGAGATCAATTACGAACAATATGCATATGTAACAAATATTTTAATGAGCGGGAGTCACACGCGTAAGATTTAGTGTAAGCTGATAAAATTAACTTAAGCATCAACCAGGAAAAATCAACCTTAACTGTACTACCTAGTTGGTGCGGGTGTCAGCGTTGGGCTGTGGATTCTGCAACAAACAATAATAACAGATAATTTTACCATCGCGTAAATAAAAGCTAAAACAAAAAAAATATGTCATTATCCGTAGAATATTTTTAATCAATATTTGTATATAAAAGTATACATTTACCATGGGTATGGTTTCATTAAAGTATAAACACTTATAACCATTACATACGCTGCGATTTGTAACTTTAAAAATGATTATATTATGATGGATTAGATGATCTAAAGAGGTCCTTTTGCGTATTTAAATTTTTTGGCGTTAGTAGTAAAAGATTATTGGTTTTAATGGATTTTTTTTAAATTTCCGCCTACACGTGCGACAAAGTGTAGGTACTTATGTGTAATTTATGAATAAAAAGTACTTACGTTATCTTCAATGATTATACTGTCTATTTTGGGTCTTCTGATGAAGTACATAAACTTGATGTTCTAATAGACTGCCATAATACCGTGTTTGTTCTGCCGAATTTATTCCGCTATTTTGTTCTCAATTTCATTTGAACTGGAAAGACCTAAAATAGAAAAGAAAGTTTATATTCTCCAACTTTTTACCAGTATCTGCAATTGGCACTAAAGCATTTTTGTACACTGCACAATTTCTGAGATCCGATGGCCAACAATTATCTTTTATACATATATATCATAGGTGACACCACTGTTTGGCTAGATCAGATACAATAAGACATTACGAGCTAGAAACTCATGACATACTCTGACGGACAGACAAACAGTGAAATCTCAATATTAGGACTCCGTTTTTCCATTTAGTCGGTAAAAAATAACTGTTGGTCGCCAACAGGGGTTATTAACGTGTTGAGTTTTTATCAGGATATATACATCAAATTATAAGGAAATTATTCAACTTCAATCAAATATTTAGCTACAGGTTCATTAGTACTTTCCCTGGAACATGCAATATACAACTGCCACACTTTCCAACACATGTTTAGTTAATAGGGTATGTAAGTACTTACTTTCAAATATGAACTCAGCTAACGAAGTCACGCTTGACAAGAAGCAGCCATTGTTACACTTTACGTCGCGTATTCACAACATCCATTATTCACACTGGAGTATTCACTGCTTAATATATGAATTTATATTGTCGACTTTTACCACAGAACAAATTAAATCACAAAAATATTAATTTAACTAAATTCAGTAAAATAGCTACTCAAAGCAGCGCCAGCTATCAGCAGATAAACAAGTCTCAACTTGTTGTCGTTTAATGATTCGCGTGGCTCTGAATGTTGCCATTGTGCTCTACGCAAATGGTAAATGTGAGTATAAAAAATTTAACATGATTAAAATAGTAAATGATTATTTTGAAAGAAATTTCGTAAACGATATTTAAATAGGTCAACTTAATTATATGGCTAAATATTTAATTCTCTTAGATAAAAAAAAAACAATGTAAGAAAAATAGATCCACAAGTAGGATTCAGACTTATGGCCGACATGTTTTACTAATCTGAGAACCAACAGACGGATTGCTCATGAGTTCGAATCGTGCTCGTGTTTTAAATGTTTCCATTCTAAGCTTTTTTTTTCATTATTTAGCTGATAATACAAATAAAATATAATATTAGATATCTTTTATCGGTTTAATTCAAAAGTATAGATTAAAAACAATTTCAACAAAATTACGTTTTTGAAGTACGTTGATAAAATTTTCCTATATGTCTTGCCATTTATTCTATACTCATAATATTTAAACTCGGGTTGGTACCAACAATGGTAATAGAATGCCTGTTTAATTTAACCTCATCGTTTGTTGTAAAATAAAATGTAAAAAAAAATTGATCCAACATAAAAAAATATTTTCAAACATTTTTGACTTCCCAAGCCAAATGGTAATGTTCGTTCATCATGCAAAAGGGAATCGTACCTGTCTCTCGGTTATGAGCACCTTGCATCTTAACCTTCCTTGGCCATAAATATGGTGGATTAATGCAAATTTTGTGTTCTGCATCATTATTTTTAACCCCCATAGAGGACGATATTATCATCGAGTCAACTGAAGAACTCAAGACCAAAAGAAGTGCTTCTAAAATATTAGTTTGAAAAAAAAACAGCATTTCTTACGGTCCGTTTAATTGAAAAAAAGAGATTTAATTCCCTGACTCTAAAAAAATTGTACGAGTATATTTTGGTATTTGCTTAGCGTATGATAATGCATGGAATCATAGTAATTAAACAACTTTAAACGGTTTAAATCGCGTATATTTATCATTATTTTTGGTACCGACGTTTCAAACACTTTGCAGTGATCGTGGTCACGGGGTGACTTGGAATCAAGTTTAGAAATTTCACATTTAATATTAAAAAAAGGAGAACACAAATACTTATTGATTTAAAATTGTAAAAAACAAACAAAAAACCATTCTAATTACATTTCAAATACTGTAAAGTGTGATAAACTGGCAACACTACGGGGAAGTTTCATCCCCACTACCCGAAAATGACAATTGACAGTAATGACGGTTACAATTTTACTTAATTGATCCAATCGCATATCTTTATTCATCCATACAAGTGCTTTGTTATTATTACAAAGACCTTTTCCAAATGTAATATGCTGTTGATTATTGTAAATAACGGCATTCATGGAATCTAATGACTATTTTATTATTTGAATTAAAGATAAATGATAACATTTAATACTTATTTTTTACATATATACAATTTCCATGTACGTATTGGTAAAACGACTTAATGTAAGCAGTTAAGTGTCATTTTAAACAGAACCTTTAATCAAGTCTCTTTATTCAATAAAAGAAGGGAATGATCGGAGTTACAATGTTTTAAAATTCAATAAAGTATTTTGTTACTATTGAAAATTGTTACTTTATTATGGTGTTTAATAATGTTAGCTTTATTATACAAACAATAGGCAATTTATTCTTTCAAATACTTTTTTGTTCGATATGATAATTTTTTTTTTAATCAAGCTAGATTTTAACTTTATTGACCAGGATTTTTTTCAGTGTGCATATTTCTGGGAGTAGTTTCAGACTTTAGACTGATGAGTATTACATCATCAACAAAATTATTTACTTTTAGGAAATACGTATCGATAGAACTTGAAGGGTGTTACATTTGCGCTGGATATTCGTATAATTAAAAGGAAGAACTACGATTCATAAATTATTCTCAAGTAGGGTGACATACGTAATTTACAGTCACCAACCCAACGTAGTTTCAGCTTATCGTTAGAATAGTCATAAATATGGGTACACTCACATAACTTCAGGTCCTAAGAAACATGTATGTCTCCAAAACCAGCATTTATCCTCATCATCCATATAAATTGCATAATTTAATTTTTTACTAGTAACACCCCGCGGCTTCACTCGTGTGGTAATGGATGATGATGAAAGTATCCTATGTTTTAATCCAGCGCCCCATCTTCATCCATACCAAATTGCATCAAAATTGGTTCCGCCGTTTGAGCGTGAAGAAATAACAAACACAAAAACACACAAACTTTCGCCCTTATAATGTAAAATTCCAAATTGTATTTGAAGATTATATTACCGATACTGTACTATCACGCTATGCTACACGATAATAGGTCTGCCATCTGTTTTTTGAAGCAATGATGGCTCAGTGGTATTGACTACGGACTGCCGCGCATCAGGTCCATGGTTCGAATCCCGCCGCGGGCTTGAGCTTCACCGCATGGTGGAAGGGCATTTTGGGAATGCCCGCCTGGCTAGCGACCAAATGCGACGAAATGCATTTGTTATAGGCAGAGGTTAGTCCGCTTTACATCAGGTGGGTCTCGTGCTTTATCCGTAAAAATAACATAAAAAGAAAAAAATGCAGTCAGCCATTTGAAAAAACATTTATTTGTTTTTGAGAATCTGAAATATTTATTTGGATCCCTAGACTACCACAAACACTAAAATAACATGAAGTTTCTCTTTGCCGCAAACGCTTTTATAATAAAATTTAATTTTATATAAC
Organism: Plagodis pulveraria; assembly: GCA_963890685.1. Taxonomy (NCBI): domain Eukaryota; kingdom Metazoa; phylum Arthropoda; class Insecta; order Lepidoptera; family Geometridae; genus Plagodis; species Plagodis pulveraria. The sequence continues at coordinate 9,497,022 of OY982955.1, read as the reverse complement.
TCAGTAACAGCCGCAAGCAGCTTAGGCAAGTTGCAATTTTAATAATACGCGTTAACTCCCCTTAATCCCCTTTGACACTTGTACAACAAATTTTAGCAAACAAAGTTTTTCATTTCCCCTTGTGGATTAGCTGTAATATTAAATAAGTTCGTTTCCCACTTCATTCAGGGGTTATTTTCTTTTGTTAACAACGGTTCCTATTTTGTAAAAGTGGTTGGGGATTCTGCGGTGGAAGAGAGCCGTAATTTTAATAATTGCCTGGCGTTGAAGGTTGAAAGTGTTATGGATTTTGCAATCTTTGGATAGATTTTTCATTTTAAAATATATCACTTATTTATATATGAGTTAGTCAGTCGTTAGTATAATAGATTAGCTAGTATATTAGATCATCATTATAGTGCCCTGTAAACTTGTTAAAGGTTAGATAATTTTAATGACATATTTAGATTGTACGATTTTAATTATATCGCTATCCCACAACTTGAAAATTTTGTGACACACTTTACTGAAAAACTATCAGGCCTATAGATTTGTGCTTGAACATAGTAATTTATCTCCATATCTAGATATGAATTTATAGTGTTATCTTTCAAAAAATAATAATTTATGACCATTAAGCAAAAATGAACATTAACAATTTTGTATTCATTGGATATAATGTACTACAAACGCCATCTGTTATAAAACTAAAGAGTTAACAACGCTGCCACAGAATTAAACTCAATACTCAAATACATTGTAGTTAATCAACTTAATACTAGATGACACCACTAGAATCACGTTATGAAATAAACGCGAACCTTCACATAGCTCAGCTTTTTGCTAGTAATATATCACACAAGTAGCCACCTCATTTTTATATATCATTGCTCTCCAGACATTAAACATTAAAAACTGGCCAGTAGCCCATAAACGAAATAAATGTTTGTTAGTTTTGATCATATAGACATCGACGCTTCAGTATTTGTTGGTTAAATAGACATAATATACCGAAATGTAACTAGTGTAACTTTTGAGATTGACGCCATAGCAAGAACGTTCTTAAATTGACAACTTCGCTGCCATTTATATACATTATATATACAGCCTTCCCGTTGAAGAGAGGATTTGTCATAATCTACACGCTTGACAGGCGTCTTGGGGATCTCAGAGTCAGATTTCTCAGTAAGAGCTCCTGCCCACCTTCTGGTATTTTACCCTTAGTCGCCTCTTACGACAACCACGGGAAGAGATGGATACATTGTAGCCCCCAATGAACAAAGTATATTTGTATTTTACCGAGGTCAAAATCATGACACTCCATGCCAGGGAGCACGATTTCTTTTCCGTAACCTTCACATCTAGTGAAGGGCTGCATTACATACTCTTTGAAATGGTTTAATTTAATTTCTCTCTTTTTCTTCTTTAACTCACTATTTAAGTTTAGGAGCTGGAGACCTGTGTCGTATCAATGCACGAATGGACAGACAGGCAGAGGAGCCTCATAAAGGCTAGAGTGTTCAAACTCTGGTATATATTGCACACATATCCCTAAGTCTAATCTATGCTTATAATTTGCTAGTGTATCCCTCAGTGTGAAAATAAGAATTCACATACAAAACGATAACGAAAAAACTGGCAAACCAGAGGCATTAATCGGCTCAGTGATATGCATGCTAACATTTCAGAGAGTTTGAACATTTGGTATTTAAAATATGATGAAACTACGTTTTTATGGACAGCGCTATTTGCATACTTCCCTTAATAAATCTTAAAAATCGTAACATTTGATGTGAAATTTTGTTCAGAAAAATGAAAAGCTGACATTGCCGTAAGGACATACAACTGACATTATCATAAGTACCTAAGTATTATTAATAAATTAATCCACTTGAAAATCATTTTCCTATTATAATTTAAGTGCATGATAAAGAGATACGTAATTAGTAGGTACCTGGTTGTATTCAAAAATCGAGCCGTATCCTGAGCCGAAAGACGTGTAAATTATTGCGTCCATCGCAATGCGGCTGGCTGATTATAAAGAAATAATTCAAAATTTCACATCAAATGTTAAAATTCATGGTCTTCCTTTTATTTCTGAAACTGTGTTATTTAGCAAAAAATTATCCTTGATGAAATATTTCTATCGGTATAGGGAAATGATTTTCAAGTGGGTACATTTATTAGTAGTAGGTACCTACTTATGACAATGTCAGTTGTATATCCTTACGGCAATGTAAGTTTTTCATTTTTCGGAACAAAATTTCACATTAAATGTTAAAATTCACACGGTCTTCCTTTTATTTCTAACACTATGCTATTTAGCAAAAAATAATCTTTTTTCTCGTGTAAAGGGTTCGATTCCCAGTTATACCATGTAATTATTGAAATATCTAGGAGTGCAGTTTAAATTGTTTTTTTAATATAAATAATGTCTTCTTTCAGTAAAATGTTCCATCTACAATATTCAAGGTACAGCCCTCCATGTGGCATCGCCGTGGGACGCCTTGTATAGCTAGGCTATTGGCAATGAAAATTGTCACAAAAACTTGTCTCTGCTCAAACAGAGGACCCAGAAACACTTTTCGTTCCCAAAATCAAGTGCCACTATCATATAGCTATGATCGTAACCAGAATCGGAAGTGGGCAGTTAGATCCAAGGACGCGCTTGATGCCAGCGGCTGTACTATGTTCCACAAGAGTATGCGATATAATAATATATAAACTAGGGTTGGTAAAATAAAAGTATTTGGTATTAAGTCGAGTTCAATTACTTTGGTAATTTAGTACAAGATTAGCCATAATTGTGCCAACCTAATACTCCACACATAAATTAGGGATATAAACGATACTATCCAATTTTATAGCTTCAACTAGGTCGAAACAATGAGCTAGAAAATTAATTATACTATTAGGTTATTAAATTTGAACAGAGCTTAGTTTTTAATTAGTTTGCTATAGGAGGCAAGACATAAGATACCTTTGTCTACGTAGTTAAGTTCGGTAAAAGAACCTGTGCGAGCAACCCCGTGCCGCAATTCCATGGCGAATTTATCCACTGCTTAGAAAGCTCAGCCTTACGGCCTCACTTCAGCAGGATCGGAGTGCTTTGTTACATGGATCAATGTAACCTTAATCCATGAGGAGTAATTTCTGAAATTGAAGATAACACTTAGACAAGTTGCACTTCAATTGCTTTGAGACAGAGAATGGAGGCTAGTCTTTAATCAAATCTTGCCACGGGACTGAGCTTCACAGCATGCTGGTAGACATTTTGTGAATGCTCTGCTGTTTTGCAACCGGCTTCAAGTAAACGATGACAAAATGACGACAATATCGTCATTCAACTAGCGAGAAGAAAGAACCTGTTCTTAAAAGCAACTATACACGTTTAAGGCCTACTAAAATCTTTAACTAGATCATCACTGAGCAACATCGTGTGATTTATTGGTTTGTTATGGTTAGCTTATCAAGTTAGTCATGTCAAAAACTATTTTGGCGTACATATCTAAACTACACTTATAATAAAGTTCATATTTGAAAGACTACAACTACAAACCTTGGGTACAATGCGATTAAAATAAGAATAGGACGGGCTCTCGGCTACCTTCACTCATATTCACTCTCATAAGTACGATCAGTAGAACAAACTTAAAAATAAAGCAGTGCCATATATTTATAAGTAGGTAATTTTAAATGAGTGACCCGAAATGGTTAATTTTAATAAATTCATATTTTTTAGGTTGACAGCACAGACGCCATTTTGGTTTGATGAAAACGCGGGCGTCAGGGTCTTATTTTTCCGACAGTGTACTACTACTACTACGCGACACGTTTCCGAGTGTTTATTGATCTTCTCGTTTAATTTTTTTTTTGACTGTTTAATTAGTTCTTGTTGACTGTTTAATATGTTACAAAATTACAAATATACGATAGAAAAAAATTAAGTCATGTGCTTGATCATCCACCACTTGAGACGGGGTATGCTCTAACCAATTCAGCTAACATGACATGACGTCATAACTCAAATCTTTCCTATCGTTCTTTAACTAAAGTATTGGGATGGAGCGACATCTCTATAGATGTCGCTAATATAAATATGAGATAGTACATCGTAATTGGTACTTTTACCAATTACGTTGTACTATCCCGTAAATGACTAAAAAATAATTCTATCGTATATTTGTAGTTTTGTAATGTAATCCGCTTAGCAGGCGTTATTGCAACCATAACAATATTTAAAAAAAAAATATTATGTTTTTAGTAATTGTTATATTTGTTTTTGTTACCAGTCACGATGATAACGATGAGTCTGACTCAGTGGGCCATTAGGATATGCGGCATCGAAGACCTAAGCGATTCAAATTAAGATACCTAAGTACAAAATATTGCTAACAAATAAAATCATCGTGTGGGTATCAAAATGATTGGCTTTAAAAAAAGATTCCATAAATATATTAACTGGGAGTTTTAATTTCAATTGATCGATAAAACACTTAACGAAAATAAATTATTTGCAGTCGGGTTTTTTATTTTTCTTATTAATTTATACATGTTTTATCATATTTTTTTGCACACTGTACCAAGTTCTAGTTTTGACGTCACAACATGGCGCTAGACCGATCCTATTCTTATTTTAATCGCATTGTAAGTTGTTTTCAAAACGTAGAACTATGATAACCAGGTAATAAACATCAATGTAACAATGTCTGAAACTGAGAAGCGTCGACCCTACAGCTAAAATTAGATGCCTATGGTTGGCCCATATAGATATCACCCACATAATATGATTTGCTTAATATTATGCTCTCATTTCCGGCAAAAGGCCGGATCTCACAGATGCGACCCTAGCTGGTTCCTTATTAATATTTACACTATATAAACCGCTTATGTACCAAGGAAGTGTGTTTAGGGGACAGAGGTAGGCTTATTAAAGAGTCATGTTGTCAAAGGTACCTGTGAATGAGGATTTTGCACGGGTTGAGTGGTTCATCAATCTTCAATTCATCACTTGAGTACTTACTTAGAGGTTCTTAGAGTAAGTGTACTCCTTAGCGCTTTCCATACAAACGTTGTTGCGTTATATTTTAAATACCACGTGTTCAAAGACAGTAAAATTTTGTACGCATGTACTTGAGCTAATATTAATATTTATGAATACAAATACTAATACTAAATAATAAAAATATTTATATACATACAAATATTTATGCTTCTGGTTTGCGTAATATTTTTCGTATTATTGTATCAGCTGTGTTTGTAGAAAAAAAAAATAGAAAAAGAAATTTGACGCGCTTGTAGCAAGTTTGATTAGCTGTTCTTAAACGATCAGCAAAGTTAAGCAATGCCCGCCGCGATTATGAGTTGGATGGGTGACTGCTAGTGTCATTACTACTAAGCACTTCCTTGTTTCGGACATTAGAGCACGTTAAGCCATCGGTCCTGGTTGTTGTCTTAGGATTGCAGTCGTTATAGAATGGTGATATAGTTAGTGATATGGCATTTTGCGAATGCCCGCCTGGCTAGCCACCCTCAAGTAGAAAATCTGTCACCAAACACGTAACGGTGTGTTCCAGCAGCTGTACTAGAGAGCCGGTAATTCTAGTTAAGTATGAACAACACCTTCGACCGCATCACCACTTACCATCAGGTGAGATAGTGGTCAAATACTAAGCTATTAGGCATAAAAAAATAAATATATCCGAATCTAATATATAAAATTCTCGTGTCACAGTTTTCGTTGCCATACTCCTCCGAAACGGCTTGACCGATTTTGATGAATTTTTTTGTGCTTATTAGGTATGTATGAGAATCGGCCAACATCTATTTTTTATCCCCCTAAATGTTAGGGGTAGTCCACCCCTAATTTTTATTTTTATTTTTAAGACAAATTTTTTTTTTCTCTTTTTATATGATACAACATACAAAAATACATACAATCCTTAATTTTCACCCTTCTACGATCAACCCTTATTTTTTAATAGACATTTAATTATTTATATGGCAAAACAACGTTTGCCGGGTCAGCTAGTAATTTTATAAATACATAATTTTAAGAAAAACTGGCAATCTGAAAGCTTAGATATTGAGCTCAAGGACATGCACGCAACATATCAGTTAGTTTCAACTCTTAGTATTTAAAATATTACGAAACTACGTTTGAATAGAAAGCGCTATGAGTATACTTCCCTTAAAAGTGTGGCAATAATTTTATAGGTTATTCTGAACAACATTGCTTGAGATAGTGGTGAAAGGCTAGCCTATCAGCTATAAATAAATAAAACGGAACCCAATTTCAATTTATTGCGGATTTTAATTTATCTAATTACCTACTTACTTTAATTTGTTATAGCTTTTATTTAAAAGATTTGATTGCGGAACAACATTCAGCTTTAATAACCAGCTGAACAAGTTAAACACAGTTGGATTACCTAAACATAAAAAAAACAGTATTTTCAGTATTTGTTGCTTGAATAGAAGGACGAATGAATATTATATACTGAGATTTTAGTTTTTTTTTTGGAATAGACTCCTTAAATCCATAGTTCTTTATAGGTTCAAAATCGAAAACAATGACTGTCCCCTTATGTATTGTCATAGATCATAAAATAAACATTTGTAGCCTACTCAATGAGTAAACTGTAAATACCCGTGAGGTGCCGGGTTAGAATGGCACACCCAGAGGTGCGGGTGTGCCATTCTAACCCGGCACCTCTCTGAGTGGCTTAAGAGGCGACTAAGTAAAAAATACCGTAGAGTGGGCAGTAGCGCTTGAGGAACTGTTATCTTACACTGATATCTCGAAGACGCCTGCCAAGCCGAGGAGGCTGAGGAGGCTGTGTTCAGCAGGGGACAATCCGGCTGATACAGTAGTCTACTCAATGAGCTCTACATGATGATACCCCACATGATAGAGTGCATTTTTTTTCTGCTATCTTCTGTCTTATTAGAACACGGCATTAAATACTTCTCTTTTTCTCGATCGTGCGCTCGTAGAGTCAAGACCTCCTCAGGGTGCTTCGTGTAGAAGCGAAAAGCGTCGAAAATTCTTCCGGTTTGGCTGCGTGGCGTTTGTGACGTCACGTCGGCTTAACAGGAAAATTAGGCGGAATGGTCACTAGATATATTTTTTAAGTGTTTTATTAAAATTGTATTTGATATTTTCATAAAATATTTCAAAAATATTTGTTATTATTAAATACTTCATTGATTTTCTAATGCGATATTTGTTTTTAAGTCAACATTAGAGAACATATCTAATATTCAGGTTTGTTTTTACCTTACGAAAGTGAAGTTGAGGTGCTTGCTTCAAGCTTAGTCCCTATGGATTAACTAGTACGGATTTACCATTATATTATAACATAAAGGTCTACCACATTTTTTTAGGATCACACTCATATCACTCTATAAGTAGGCAGAAGTGTTCATTTAATATAATAATAACAGCTAAAGTTTTAAAGATTCTTGGACGAATCTGGCCTAAGTACGTAACTGGTAGGTAATGAAATTACAATTTTCAAAGTTGCGTTGGCTGTAATAATGTTTAATAGCGACACGTGTGGGTTTCTTCAGGCGTGCTATCGTAGCGAAGCCTGGGGCGTTAGGCTGTGGTGCAGCAGCTCGGAAACGCAGACGCGCTCTTAAATATATACGGGACAATAAAACAGCCATGGAAGAAAAACTTCCCAGTCTATTGGTTTGTTTTGATTTATTTCATAATTTTGGCCTCGAAAGCTATTATCGGTACGTAGGTAGGTTTTTTTTGTATATTAATAACGTTTATAAGTAACTGTTATAGATATATTATTACGTAACTTTTTTATTTCGTGTACACTGTGCAATCCGGTATTTAAATTCTACTTCGTTTTTAATGTGTTTTTTTTTTATGCCTGATAGGTTAGCCTTTGACCACTATCTCACCTGATGGTAAGTGATGATGTGGTTGAAGATGTTGTTGAGGCTAACCTAGAAATACTGGCTCTCAAGGACAGCTGCCGGAACACACCGTTAGGTGCTTGGCGACAGATTTTCTACTTGAGGGTTGTAGCTAGCCAGGCGGGCATTCGCAAAATGCCCTACCACCATGCAACTGTAAGTATTGTTATTCTTAAGATAAATAAAATTCTTAAACCACATAATAACCTCTACTAAGGCCCAATGCCCGGATGTTAGTAGAACTATGATGAATATTAAAATTATGATTATCATAACTTATGTATAGGTATTAATACATTTTGATAATATTTTGACATAATTCAAGGAACAGGTAATTTTCATAGGATCATTTGTTGATCGAAGAGTTCAAACTCTCCAATATCATATGTAAAATACTGTGGAAGCTTCTCCCCGTCCTGTGTTTCAGCAGTAAAGTTCTTTTGCATAATATAGCGTTAAATGCATCGACACGCGCTCCGCAAACATGTTTGAAGAGCTACAGAATAAATAGCCTTGCCCTCCGATATTTGCCGGTTCAGATAACCAACAAACTCTAGTTGTTCGTACTCGCACGCTTAAACCAAAACTCATCTTTAAGGGGCCGGTTCAGTTCAATTAAGAGGTTGTAACGGAAATTAAACCAAAACATGAATAAAACAAAGTTCAATCTCAATGCGAGCTGCACGTGGCGGCTATGACTTTTGTTTGACCGATATGCGCGAACATTTTCGTAAGAGACAGCCTGGCTAGGTACCATCAAGTAGAAAATCCGTCACCAAGCACTTCGTGTTCCAGCAGCTGTCCTTGAGATACAGTAATTCGAGGTTAGCGTGAACATCTTCGACTACATCATCACCTCTCATAGTGGTCGAAGGCTACACTATGATCAATAAAAAAAAAAGAAAAAATAATACTATTCGCATGGATGCAATTGTCCGTTTTTAACATTTTCAACACGGATTTGTTAAGGGTATAATTGTCGCATTTTAGCGAGAGTGAAATGTGATAATAGGTAAAGGTTGAACAGGAGTTCCTTTATAAAAAGAACAGATTTACTTAATTTTGTTTACCTATTATTTGAAGCAGTTATGAAAATATGTTCAGCATGGATTTGTTGCCAAAACGTCCGTACTTAACATAATTTTTTTCTGAATTCAAATAATGGTCCTCTGACGAGGAGTTCACCTTCAATGTGACATAAAATTAGTGAAACGCCCTCTTGAGTCAAACATTGAGTCCAGGACTAAATCTCATGTAAAATGACTTAAATGACTGTCCTTAGGAATTTGCGACGGTACTTCACAACGGGAAAGCCTCAAAACTTGTAATAAGCTTAAATGCTTTCATGTATGCAGCTATCTACAGGACGGGTTGACTCTAAATACCAGTGTAAAATTACAAATATACGATAGGAAAAATTTAAGTCATGTGCGGTATTCGAACCCGCGTCCATCCACCCCTTTAGCCGGGGTACGCTCTAACCAATTGAGCTAACATGACATGACGTCATAACTCAGATCTTTGCTATCGTTACGTCATCGTATTGGGATGAAGCGATATCGTATATTTGTAATTTTGTAATGTAATCCGCATAGCAGGCGTTATTGCAAACATAACAATATTGAAAACATACCAGTGTAAAACCTTGGATTGCATAGATAATGTATTTGCGAAAGCGGAATAACAAAGCCAAGTAGCAGTAGAAGTCTTTGTGCGTGTTCGTCCGGGGAAACACTACCACAATATAAGCAGTAATGATCACATTACTATGTTCCAGTTTGAAGGGTGTGGGTACCGGTGAAATTACAGGTACATGAGACTTAACAACTTAATGTGTCGGGGTGATGGGCGCAGTGCAGTTTGCTACTAATGATGAAATGCATCTGTTTTAGGTTTGTTCCATTACGATACTATATAAAAATACACAAAATAGCCTTGAATATGGGTGCAAAGCTGCCAGCATAGTAGTCTGTTTTTCTTATTTCTTGACTTATCATCTTGGTGCACATTAACCAAGATGATAAGTCAAGATATAAGAAAAACAGAATCGCTCTACAAAACCTTCTATTCCCATAGCTCCTTATACAATCTTGGAGTTTTCAAGTAAGCCGTTTACAGTAAAATTCATGCATTTCTATAATAAAAAAAAGGGGAGCAACAACTAACAGAAATTTGACCGTTTTTAATACGAACAACCCCATAGCAGTTTGACAATTGATAAAATTGAAGTTACATAGTAATCATAATAGCCACTTTATTTTTTATTTAGTATCATATAGTTTTTCTTTCTTGTTAAACTGATACATTTTATCAAGTCATTTTTTTAATCCTAAATCACATTAAAGCGCTTGGTTGACAGGAAGTCAGCTACAACTAGTATAAAGAATATCACTTACACTATACATCTCAGACTTATTTTACAGCACCACTGTCATCCGTCCGGACTTCTAAAATGGTCTAAGCCCTACGTAGAGGACAATTATCGAAGATTACTTTCGATTCCACAAGGGTTATATTAAATATGTCTCATTATTAAGAGTCATCTATAAAGAGACGCCTGAAAATTCATGCCCTGTATCCATCAGTTAAATCATTAAGTTGTAACGAAGCGACGAAAGCTGCCGACATGTTTATTAGACAAGCGGCTCCCAGCCGGCAGCCGCGGGGCCGCAGTTTTCTCCCATATGGTCAGATCCCTAGTTAGGACAAATACAGGGCACAATGAGTTTGAAAAATTATACATACCCTAGTTATTATTACTTACGCGAACGTATATAATATATACCTTCGATCGATATATTATAGATATAAAGCAAGTATTTTAGAAAAATTAAGTAGTCTTAAACAAAAATTCTAAAATTTTGAAATAGTATATAAGAAAAAATAAAATATTTTTAGTTTTTTTACCCTTAGCTTATCCAGCTCATCCCGGACAGGAATAAAAAGATATGTAGCATACCTACTACAATAATATAAAATACTTACTTAAATATTCTAAAGTTTTACACTTATTTAACTGACACAATAAAATACTTACATATATACGTTCGACGTAAGTATAATACGTAGCATTACGGCAAGCGAAACATTTTTATGAGCGTTATATTTAAGCGGCGAACGAAACATATTACGCATATTTCTCATGTATATATGTCACCGGATAATTGTACGATACGTTAGTTTATAAAAAATCTAGTGAGATTATAAACTGTCGATAGATTGTGAACGAACATTAAAATTTACAATCTAACGCTTACATTTTCGTCAGATTATAAACTGACCATGTCTAGCTGGCAGTTTATAATCTAACGATCTATAATCACCCGCGAAATTGTGAACTGTCCTCTGATTTGTCGCAGTTATAGGTGGCATGAGTTCATTTCATAGAGTTACGAACAAAAATAATAGTCAGACAAAAATAAAATATTCAGATCTAGTTTGTAAATTAAAATAACTAAGGGATTTAAAATAATGACCACCATAAAATGCTTTGATACCCTTTAGTTCTTTTAGCAAAAAAATTAATCGGACGCCAAATGTAGTAAATGATCACTATATTTTAGCGAGGGGTTGAATATCATTTAGTCTAGGGCAAAGTCATATTTAGGTGCGACGACGAGCGAAGCGAGGAGGAGCGTTAGGTTACTTGTGACTACAACAACGACACAAGAATTTAATTTCATATACTACTTTTGGTGATAATTTACAACTTTTGGGTTAACAATGATTTATTTTGAGTAATTTTGTTTAAATAAGATAGCGAGATGTTAAAACTTTGGTTATAAGAATACATTAAAATGCGGGTTTAATTTTGGTAATAAATTACTATTTTTGTCTGTTATATGTTACTCTACGGTACGGTCTATATCTGGTGGTATGTTAAACATAAGCCAAAAATAAAACATTAAAAACCTGTACCTACGTATTTTGCTTATGGCTACTGTAATACTTTCGTAGATCTATGGTAAATTGTTGTTGATCCACATAATTACAATTTGACGGCTGGACATGGTCAGTTTATAATCTAACGAAAATTTAAACGTTAGATTGTAAATTTTAGTTTCCATTCACAATCTATCGACAGTTTATAATCTAACTAGATTTATTATAAACTAACGGTTAGTACAATAAAACGGTGACATATACACTAAACTAAAAGATTGGACCGTAGGTTCAGACAATTATTGTTTTCACTAATGATTAAGTGAATTTATATTTAGTACTTGAAAATATATACTAAACTTTGATCACTATCTCACCTGTTTGTGGCGGAATATTTTGAGGTGCTTTATGTAAGAACAGGAATTGGCCCTTAAGGTAATTTCGAACAATGCCCAATTGTGATGACTACTTCTTATATCTATACGCTCTGAGCTCCTGTTATTGAAGCTCTTTTTGGTGTTTGGGTTTCTAACTAACATAATGTTCAACAAGAAGTCACATTCCGCTTGATGCATCAATCTCATGAAATTATTGCATACCCCAATTTCACACTCACTAGGTCCGCCCCACCGTATAGCGCTTACTTACATTATTGCAGGACCGTACATATAGTGCAATTCGTCCAATAAAATAATAATTACCGGGGAAAATGCATATTTTCTTGCTTGAAGGCAATTTTAACGTGTTGAACGTTTGAACTAAGAATTTTACGAGCCTTTATTTTTGAGAAAGGAAAATGCTTCTGCACTTCCTTTCTACCACGGGGGCGGCGTAGGAATTGAACGCACTGAAACCCGAAACTGAAACCAAACCAAAACTGAATTGTGGAATGAGCTCCGTGACGTGGTTTTCCCGATGGAGAACAGCATGGGGTTCTTCAAAAAGGGCGTGAAGAGATTTCTTCAGGGTGGCAACGCGCGAGTGATAACCCTGGTGTTGCAAGCGTCCATAGGCTACGGTAACTGCTTACCATTAGGCAGGCCGTATGCATGTTTTCCACGTTAGATTATAAAAAAAACCCCACCCAGCCAACCTTCCTTTGTGGGAATGTGGTTGCGTTAGCATTAACTGTCTTGCGGAGCAAGCGGCTGGCCCGAACGCGCATTTGAAGGAACGACCTGAATCAAACGTTACTGATACGTTTGATAGTAAAAAGAAGATATTAGATATTTGTTGTTAAATATGAAAAAAGTTTTTTTTTTTTATGCCTGATAGGCCTTTGACCACTATCTCACCTGATGGTAAGTGATGATGTGGTCGAAGATGTTGTTCAGGCTAACCTAGAAGTACTGGCTCTCAAGGACAGCTGCCGGAACACACCGTTAGGTGCTTGGCGACAGACTTTCTACTTGAGGGTGGTAGCTAGCCAGGCGGGCATTCGCAAAATGCCCTACCACCATGCTATAACGACTGCCATCCTAAGACGACAACCGGGACCGACGGCTTATCGTGCCCTCCGAAGCACGGAAACGCTCAGTAGTAATGTCACTAGCGGTCACCCATCCAACTCCTGACCGCGCGCGACGTTGCTTAACTTTGCTGATCGGTTGAGAACAGCTAAGTAAACTTCGCTACGAGCGCTTCAAATTGAAGGTAAATCAACAAATATACTAAGTAATTCACCACCAGTATAAGAAGAAAATAATCAATTGTCGGCGACCATACAGGCAGTTTCAGTGGAAACCATGTTTTCGAAAAGAGAACTTAATCTCTATTCTGACGAGGCACCCACACAATAACCTTTATAAGTAGATACTTCAAGGTAAGAGTAAGGTACCTTTGAATATAACACAGGACTGAAGACGTTAATATTATCATTGACCTATCTATATGTACATAACAATAAATATTATCTATATTACCGTGGCTTGAGTTTTCAGGCGTGTCAGCATAGGTGAGGAACAACACATTTTCTGGTTTGTGGACACATCGCAATGAAAATTTTCCGAAAATGTATTGTCTGTATGGAAATGTATACCTACTATGTAAGTCATAAAATAGTCTATACCTATGTTAATCGCTTCTAGTCACGTCTCTTTACTGCGCGCCACATATTTTTTTGGTAAACCTTGGTTCGAGAGGTGAAAAAGAAACTTTGAAACTCATTTAAACTTATTTTGAAGCTGTGATGGCTCAATGGCATTGGCTAGGGAATACCGCGCTGCACGTCGATGGTTCGAATCCTGCCGCGGGATTGAACTTCACCGCAAAATACCCTTCCACCATGCAGTAACGACTGCCAACGTAAGACAACAACCGGGACCGGCGGTTAAAGCCCTCCGAGGCACGGAAGCGTGCAGTAGTAATGTCACTAGCGGTCACCCATACAACTCATAACCGTGGCGGACTTAACATTTAATATGAAACTTCGCTACAAGCGGTTCGACATCTTATGAACATAACAAAACGAGAACGGTGGTTTGTATGCTCACAGCACTCTTAGAGCAACAGTAAAATTGTATCTATGGATAATGGATATTTTTTCTTTTCAATGTCTGGAGTCGTTTTCTTACTTTATTTCAGTCTTTTCATTGATAAATACATCTTACAGTGTCATTGCCAATATTTGAAATTATTAATATATTTATCAAGGTTTAGGCATATTAGCAAATACTTTATCAGTTAATTGTTTGTAATTGAAAACCACTTGACCGGAGTTGATAAAATTTGAATAGGATCAATTCCATTTTTTATTACCTAAAAAAATCATTAACATTTGATGATACATTTAAAATTATGCGTGGTAACAAAAAATAATAATATTATAAGTATAAAAAATATACTATCAGTTTGAGGATGTTTCTCCTTTTTGGAAGTCAGTTAAAAAGGTATTATTCTAATGTAAATATAAGTATACAATTTTATATATTTTTTTCATAAAGGAATAAACGTGTGCGTAATGGTTCGAAATTTTATAGCCAAGGTGGCTAATAAAACCATGGTAGTAAAAAGCCGATATCGCGCCAAACAATATAGTTTTGACGTGGGTAATAAGTTTTGTTTCAACTACGAAATAATGAAGCCAACTGTGAAATGATAACGATATCGAATAAATGTGTTTTTTTACTTGGGATTCTAACATTTACTTTAGTGGTAAGTAGGAAAATGGCTATTAAATATTAAGCTAAAATACAGACTTACTACTAACATAAATTTAATATAAAGGAAGATACGGTACGCTTTAATGTCACGACAATATATTGTAACTAAAATTTTACACAAGCGTAGTAGTGCACACATTGTATATGATACGTTTTTAAGAATGACAAAGACATTTAGCAAGAATGCGATTGACACACATAGGCACTCTGTTGAGACTCAATCAGCAGATTCAAATTGATATCGCCTATTTGACATTGCCAAGTTCGAGGTTCGGTGCCAGTTTTCCAGTTTTTTTATGAGTACAATGCCTACTTAGTCCATTGAAATGTTACAACTTCTTTAATTTTTACTTTACGGCAAAAAACATATATAAACATATTTGTAGGCAAAACAATTTTCTACAAATTATGTCTTAAATTTTTTTTGTAAGACGCATAGTTTCCGTGTTATCACGAAAAAAGTGTTTTCACCCCTTTTTCCAAGATGGCGGCCGGGGGACATGGGTGGCGACCTCACAAACTTGAGGTTTAAGCTTCTATTGACAACCCACACATGTCCCAAAAATAAAATTGCGACCTATAAAAAATGCAATATTCGGTCCTTAAATTGTCACATTTCAATGGACTAACCATCAATATACAGGGCTATTAGTAAAATGCTAACAACCTCTTAAGGTTGACTTCTGCTAGTGCTAACAAACGTTTTGAGATGGTTTCTTTTAAGTTATTTTTTAAGATTGTTTATGTGTATATACATAGCGGACGGCGGACGCACATGGTTTTAGCCAAAAAAAAATCATCTCAAAATGTTTGTTAGGACTAGCAGAAGTCAACCCTAAGAGCTTGTTAGCATTTTACCAATAACCAAGTATAGTAAGCGTATTTAACGTGAATCAATGGATACTTACGCAAATGGCATAGACCGTACCCGTTCACTAAAACCAAATTGCAATGTTAATACATATGTCGATACTATCGTAAACAAAACATGTGAAGCAAAAACACACAAATACCTACTTTTGCACAAACTTTATAATACATTTTTGGATTTTTTGTGTTGTATTTATTTGTTTCTTTAGTGTATGTACTTTTTGTGTTTAGTAAATTACGGCCGCTGGTAGCGTGGTCCGTTCTGCGTTAGTTTTAGGTTAATAGAGTCAATAGTCGAAAAGTTATTCAAGTTTAATTGTTGTTTTTATTCAAAATTTCGTGTCTTTTTGTTAAATATATTTCAATTTCACATTTTTCATTAGCTCCACGCATCACTACACGCGGGCTGCGATCCTCGATTGTTTCCCGTTGGTTTGAGCGCGATCGGAGTCTTAGTTTTTTTAATATACATAAACCTTTGGAATTTTAAAATGTCATCTGTACAGTAGATTTTTATCTGTACAGTAGATTCATGTGATTTCTAGCAGTATCGCATACTGCGAACATCACACTCACAAATTTTTAGAACATATTCACGTCTCGTGTGGCACTAAAAAAAAAACAACTCTGTAATCATATTAATATTGTTATATAGTAATTAAACTACTTTAAACGGTTAAAATCGCGTATATTTATCATTATTTTTGTCCCGACGTTTCAAACACTTTGCAGTGATCGTGGTCACGGGGTGTCTGTCACCCCGTGACCGTTGTTTAAAGTTATTTAATTACTATGTGTAATAATCGCGAAAACCTAAGACAACATTAACATTGTTATATTTGCAATAACGCCTGCTATGCAGATTACATTACAAAATCACAAATATACGATATAGGAAAATTTTTAAGTCATGTGCGGGATTCCTGTCGTATATATTTGTGATTTTGTAATGTAATCCGCATAGCAAGCGTTATTGCAAACGTAACAATATTAAAATTAAGGTGGCGTCATCATTTACAAGTATAAAACCAATTGCAAAATTGGTCTTGTTTGTAGTACAACGTAAGTTTTACTATAGGTAGATGTCGCTCCATCCCAATACGATGGTTAAAGAACTATAGGAAAGATTTGAGTTATGACGTCATGTCAAGTTAGCTCAGTTTTGAAGCGCTCGTAGCGAAATTTACTTAGCTGTTCTCAACCGATCAGCAAAGTGAAGCAACATCGCGCACGGTCATGAGTTGGATGGGTGACCGCTAGTGACATTACTACTGAGCGTTTCCGTGCTTCGGAGGGCACGTTAAGCCGTCGGTCCCGGTTGTTGTTTTAGGATGGCAGTCGTTATAGCATGGTGGTAGGGCATTTTGCGAATGCCCGCCTGGCTAGCTACCACCCTCAAGTAGAAAATCTGTCGCCAAGCACCTAACGGTGTGTTCCGGCAGCTGTCCTTGAGAGCCAGTACTTCTAGGTTAGCCTGAACAACATGTTCGACCACATCATCGCTTACCATCAGGTGAGATAGTGGTCAAAGGCCCTACCAGGCAAACAAAAAATGTTGGTTAGAGCATACCCCGGCTAAAGCGGTGGATGGACGCGAGTTCGAATCCCGCACATTACTTAAATTTTTCCTATGTTATATTTGTGATTTTGGAAACTCTGTAATCAACTGTGTTTAGATAGATATCTTTCATACTAAAAATGCACGCCCCTCCTATTAACGGTTATGTGTGTGCGTGCGTGCAGTGATTTTATTGTAACCTCGGACACGTGCCCACACATTGTACATACACAAAGACGACTGAAAACCCAATGATATTGGTGAGGTTGCATGTACTGCGTATGTACTATATTAAGTTGCCATCGGACTGGACCACTATGGCCAATTTATGAATGAAATTCTATTGTTATAATTATCGCCGATGCCAATGGGATATTGCATGTAGGAGTAAAGACAGTAGCGGGACGTCCATTTTTAGACTGAAAGATATTTACTTAGTTATAATAATAACTTAAGATAATTTGGCAGTAAGTATGTTGTTCTGATAACGATGTTTTAGCTCGATGATTTCAATGTAATACGCCTTAGCTAAGAAATTTTAAAGCGAATTTTCCTTGACGAAAAGCCAACGCCATCTTTCACAGACTTCGTGGTCTTTATCTACAGCGTCAGCGCGTGGTACAAGAAATCGATAAAATAAGGTAGAAACTTACGTCTGTGGCGGGGAAATTCAAAATTTTATCCGTTTTTTCACTCTTGGAGCTAGGTTACGTAACCATTTACAAAATCGTGGTATTCACGAGTTAAAAATCATGTAATATTAACAATATTATTTTGTAACTCAAGTATTTTACTTTAAAGGAAAATATTTTTGTGCAAGGTAGCTGAATAAACAAGTAATACGAAGAATTAACATTTACGATGTATTTCATTATGATACCTAAACATTCGGAGCTGTATTACGAAACTACTACATTTTAGTGATTTTTAAGTAACACGCTAAAATACTTTTGAATAGCTGGGGTACTATACAGCAAGCAAAGGTCGTTCCAGAAAAAAAATCGAAAAAAAACGCTGGCGTTCTCCGTACAACCATAGTTGCACGCGGCACTCACTTGTTTTAATGAGAGAAGCCGGCTTCCCGGTTGTGATTTCTTAACTTACCCCTAAAACGGTCAAAAATTGTGTTTACTATTGCATACATACGTATAGTATAAATAGTACATTTAGGTATGTAGGTAAATACATTAATATAATAAAGTAAAGTTACGGTTACTGGATCCACTAACTTAAGCATTTCTTCCAGACATGCGACGTACTAGAAGCGGAACGCTCGTCGTTCTTCGGTTTTACGCACGAGCTTTCAATCAGCAGTAGCACGTATGACCTGGTTCTCCAGCTGACAGAGGCAGTGATGACGAAGACTATAGGCGACCGCCGAGTGAGGAGATACTTCCAGCGGTACGACACGCCCTTCGCTGGCGCGGGGAGGCGAAGCGGATGAAGAAGCCTTTCTTTTTTATTGTTGTTATTTTACATATCATTCGATATAACGGTTCCTTACCACAATATCCAGTTTCCATAAGATACTCCTCCTATAATGACAAGACCCACTAATTCCATAATAATCACTATCCATATGTACCACTTCCCTCGAAGATAACTTCCCATAAAAACCATTTATAATAAAGAAATTTGTACTTAATTGTATTTTTTTTCAGGTCCCTGGCGTTTATGTATCATCCTACGATTTATATTTGCCTGGTACTTTTATGTTTGCCTGGTACATTTTACTTGAAAACATTTTGCTATGGAATGTATTTTCTTCATTTCAACAGTAGGATAAATTAATAGAAGTCAAATTAGATGCACTGCATGGTATGAGAGCTCATCTTTCGTGTCGAACGTATTCAGAAAGATATTTATTTGTAATGAACAGGAGCAGATAGTAATAGTTTATTCTCTATAAATACATAAAAAAAAATGTCAAGGGCATGTCGACTTATGCTCAGTGAAGGGTTCCGTATATATATAGGGATAATATCTAGTCTCTATTTTTTTTTATGTGATTGTGACTGAACAAGCGCAAGTTATGATATGTTGATGTTATTTGGACTAACCTCTGCCTGTAAGAGATAAAATATACGTTTCTTTTGCGATTCACGCGGAACCACCGCTGCAGACGCGCTCGCTATTTTCACGCCTTTACCTACATGTCGTAAGTGAATAAAAGCCATAATTCTGACATGTGACTTTACGCTGCTGTTTTCTACAAAGGGACGAGGGCGACACTCAAAGTTTTTAGGACCGACCACATGAATACAATATATTAAAAATCTATTTATTAATTTAGAAAATGGAACTCTTTTCCAATATTATTAAGAATGTATTTTATTTATTTGTCATTTGATTTACGATTTGGAGGCAAATTGAAAATTGTCGGTGTCACGTCAGCATTAATTTATAAATGTTTTTTATGATTTCAATGTCATTTAAGTCAACAGGAAAGTTACGATCTTAGACAAAGGTACCTTTCTTACTCTGGCGTTACGATAGACTACTATTGGCCTTTCACGATGAAGCCCCATGTCGTGCCACTGTTTACAACTGGTTTAATGAGATTAAACGTGGTCGCACTAAACTCAGCGATGATCTGCGTAAGGTCCCTTCTACGACGACGACTGAAGAGACCATCAGTATTGAGCGGCGTATGATAGAGACTGATAGAAGAGTGACCTATCACCAGATTCGGATAAGCTTAGGCATTGGTATGATTGAAGTGCACAAAATCCTCCATGAATATTTAGCGGTCAGGAAGCTTTGTGCACGGTGGTTACCTCATACCAACCGACATTAGACCGAAGTCGAAAAACTCCATCGTGATAATTGGTGTCATGAAATGGTGAAAGGTTTAACGGAGGTGACTCAATGCTGTGTTCGACATAGTTACGGGTGGCGAAAGCTGGATTTACTGTCATGATCCCGAAACCAAAAGACAGTCTGCTCAATGGGCGTTTCCTTCCGAGTTGCCAACTAAACTGAAGAGTTCGAAGCGTGGAAAAAAATATGGTGCATGGCCTCGTTCTTCGGAAGGACAGGTCATTACGCGACAATTGTTTTATAATATCGAAAAACAGTTACTGCAGACTGGTACACTAACAATTGTTTGCCACTGGTCTTGGAAAAAATCGGGCAAAATGACCTCGCAGTAGGATCCTCCTTCACCACAACGCCTCGTAGCACAACGCCAGGCAAACGTTCGAATACTTGGCGACGTCTGTCGTGGAATTACTGGGTCACCCACCGTATAGCCACGACACCTTGTGATTTTTATTTATTCCCGAAAATAAAAGATAAACTTCAAGGAAAACGTTTTATGAACGCCGAGGAACCTGTAGCTGCGTTTCAAAAGGCCGTCGAAGAGACCCCTAAGGACGAGTGGGCGGAGTGCTTTTCTCAGTGGTTCCATCGGATGCAGCGATGTATTGACGACGAACGGACACTACTTTGAAAACATATAATAAAACTTGCTAGTTTAATCAGATTAAGATTTTCCAAGAACTTTCAGTTTGACCCTCGTATTAGACCGAATATAGGCATTAAATACCTAGTTAGGTATATACTAAAAACACTAGTAGATAAATAACTTTCAATTTATTTACAAAAATACTGTATCACATGTAAATTTGAACCACACTCGATCATATTTCAATTCTAGAATACTTCGCATCCTCAGGTTTTAGTAAAAGTGCTCGAGTTAAATAATAACTTTGCAGCCTTGCATAAAAAAACATTTCACCTCACCAGCTCGGAAAGGTTTTGATTATAATTAGAAATCTGCGTGTAAAAGTGCTTTATCCGCTAGCTTGGAAAAAAGGTCCAAAAACAACTTCAACTTCGATATTATCGATTGCAATAATTTTATATACTCGTAAGTAATCACTAACTTACAATATTGTTTAAGCTGTTTTCCTTGCTCAAGTTAAGTGAAAAGTTGTGTATTTCACTCGGCAGTAAAGTTACTTTGCTTCTCGTACCTGTCAAACCTTAAATAACAACTTTTCTGTCATACATAGGGCAAAACATAAATTATTACCTACACAGCAATTTTATACTAACAAGAGTTTTGGACAATTTGAAATCTCACCCATATTCTAAAACAAACCTTAATGTGTAACTAATAAAGTACAAAATTTAATGTTGACTAATTTGTAATAAAAGCACAGAGGTCCTGTGGCCAGATAAATACTGGTCACATTGAAACGCTGAACCAAAATCTATTATAAATATCATCCATAAATAAATAATTATTGAAATTCACGCTTCAACAGTAAGCAGTGTGTTGGCGTATTGGAATTCTGGACTATTCTCATACTCTGACATGTCAAGCGCCACCTCGCAGCTTTCCCGGACCACTGGCCGGGGGTCCGACAAATACCTGGAAAAAAATAGACATTATTATCATCACGCCTGTTTTCCCACAAAAAAAACTTAGTAGCAGTTTTGATTCTGGGATTGTGCTCGGTAGATTGATTCTGGGATTGTGCTCGGTAGATGACTATGCCTCGCCTTAAAATATATCTGGCGAAATGAGAGTGTTAAAAAATGTTTAAGTACCCATGAGATACAATGGAAAGAAACAAATGGGTGAGATGTTTCTCACCCATTTGTTAATGGAAAACGTTTAACCTTAATATTTGGAGAAAGATGCGATGGAGTGTGTGTATGTGATCCAAATACACATCATCTAGTCATAACGCCCATTGTTGAACGCCTTGAAATAATAAGAACATTGTTTTTTTTATTCCTGATAGGTTAGCCTTTGACCACTATCTCACCTGATGGTAAGTGGTGATGTGGTCGACGATGTTGGTCAGGCTAACCTAGAAAACTGGCTCTCAAAGACAGCTGCCGGAACACACCGTTAGGTGCTTGGCGACAGATTTTCTACTTCATCATGTGGTAGCTAGCCAGGCGGGCATTCGCAAAATGCCCTACCACCATACAAAAACTATCGAATGGATCTAAAGAATAAAAACTCTTATGTTCCATTTTCAAAATAAATAAAAAAATAGTATCGCTCTGCTACACCCAGCATAGTGGGCTTAGACGACTCAGACAACTCATCAATCGCCTCAAGCCTCCCTTCAAGAAAAAGACACAGCTCCTTCCCGTCTCCATCTTCTAGACTCTCTGGGGTCGCGATGAATGAGGAGACCAGAGAGGCAAATCAGATGTTGTAACGCGGAAAAGAAGCCCTTGAAGCTGTGGGCAACATGAAGAGGAAAACTTAAGACAACGTGGGCACCCTAATTTGACAAAATACAATATTACTACGATATTCTTTTTAGCTGTGATATTTATAATATCATGGAAGTCAAAGTGTAAGCAGACAAGAAATTATAACAGCGGTACTATAAGCCGGTACTATACGCGCGCGATACTATACAAAACGCGCAGTTAATATTGTTAAAAACATTATTGCTCTATTGCATTGTTGTCACGTTATCGTATCAAAAGTCAAATCATTGACTGTCTCGTTGGAGTGTGTAAATGTAGATTTACATACTCTAACTACTTTAGAATTTCGAGGTCTTAGCTCCCAAAGCCGGACAAGTAATTTAGCTTTGAGAAGGAAATATTCAGTAAAAGTACAGAACCTGTGCCTGGAGGATTGCTATATGCTCAAAGCCGGACAAGTAATTTAGCTTTGAGAAGGAAATATTCAGTAAAAGTACAGAACCTGTGCCTGGAAGATTGCTATATGCTCAGTGGTGCCCCCTATCACATGGGACCAGGACATGTCCGGCGAAACGTGGATGTTAGAAACTTTTTTTTTTAAATTTATTTATTGCAAATTCATATACACAAATTATTACAGGAGTGTCCTAATTCAATCGTGTATGAAACATAATATGATTAACGAAATAACGATCACAATAATTTCAGATTCTAAATACCTTTTTTTTTTTTTTTTTTTTTTTTTTAACGTGTGCAAAATGCATTTACGCATTCCCGTCCACCCCGGGGAAGGTGGCCGGGATATGTCGGGCTTGACACCAACTACTCCCACAGCAGCAAGTGCCCCTACCGACTAAATAACACACGGTGTTCCATCTCTACCGCTTCTCGGCGGGATCGCAGGGTCGCTTTAGCACTCAACCACGAACCCGCCACGGTTGTCCGTTGCCGGACCCCTCCTGGGGTGCTACCCCTCACGACGAACCAGAACACATGGCACGTCGCTACCACCCGGGGACCAAGCCCGCAAATGGGCGTCAGACGACCCCGCTTCCGACGCCCAAGGTCCCCCTGCGACGGGTCAGATGAGTAGCCCCGTCGCCTGCTACTTCGGCCGCAGAGGAGGAGAGCGGCGCCTCGCTATACCAACACTCCTCCTCCCCTGCGGCCCCTCCGCGTCCGCCATCCAACGGTGGCGGCCCCGCCGTGGCCACGGAAGGTAGGGAGAGCAGCGCACCGTAATACCGGCACTCCTCTCCCGCCGTGGCCCCTCACCGTCAGCTGTGGTGACGCCCATACAACACCACAGCCCGCCTCAGATGCGGTGCTGCCCATACAGCACCGCAGCCTACCCGTTGCCGCTCCAGTCTGGACTTAGAGGCAAAGCCCAGTGGAGCGGCCCCTCTGGGGCCGGCCGACTGCCGAAGCCAGCACGGCCCCTGGTTCCTCTTCGCTTCACCGTGGGTGACGAAGCCACGGCTACTAAGCCCCACCGCCACGACAAGGCGGGAACCCTTCGGGGGGAGATTCTAAATACCTGCACCAAACAATACAAACGAAAAGCAATAATTCAAATTACAGTCTAATCTAAAACATTACCAATTTAATAAAATTCAACTACTATGCATTATGATAAATAAGTCAACGTCCATTATTACAAGATAAAATCTATGTCAAAAATTACAAATTAAAATCCATGTCAATAATTACAAATTAAATTTCCTGTCAATAATTACAAACTCAAAAATTCATGTCAATAAATACAAACGTCAATAAAATAAATATTATTTTTAATAATAAATAATGTAAATTATTACCTCTGCCTTCCCCTTCGGAGAATTCAGGGATGATGATATGTTTTTTATGTTGTATCGTTTATTTTTATCATTACTGGGGTGTAGCAAATGTGCCTTTACCTCCATACAGGATAGTTTTCTCAAAAACTCCGCCAAGGGAGAAACTCAGTCTCACAGCAATGCATATATATTTTAATAGGTATGTAGTATGTCTGACAAAATTACAACAAAAGAATATGACATTTGTTCTACACAGTTCGTGGTTGTATGTGACAAATGTTGTCTTAGGTTTTCGCGATTATTACACATTAATTAAACTACTTTAAACGGTTTAAATCTACACTAATATTATAAAGAGGAAAGATTTGTATTTTTGGATCTTGTATGCAACAAATAAACTTAAAAACTACTGGACCCATTTAGATGGAATTTGGTATGGAAATAGTTTGCGACCCGGGAAAGAACATAGGATAGTTTTTATCCAACTGCGCAAAAAGAGGTCTCATTTTTTTTAAATGTGACAAATCTCCTTGTTTATTTTTTAACTAAGTACAACAATTAAATGATCTATTTTACTTAATAAAAATGAATTTGTTATATTGTTGTTTAATCATTCTAAACCAAAATTTAGATTAGACTGAGAGGCATAGCTACAGCAGATTTACGAATTATCATTTGAAGAGTTATGGGGACAGAGTCACAGATATGCTGCATTCTCTAATAATCAAAAGTAGGTACGTGTTATTTCCCATAAGAAAAATTATTTCGAAACTAAGTTGACAAGTCTCCCCTACTCAACTGTAGCAGCCAACGCTTTTCTACCCCTATAATATTTACAGCCAAAATAAGAGAAACTCTTATTTAGTGCAGCCTCAAACTGGATTTCAAATTAAGTAGTGAAGACATCTTTAGGGCCACAGTTTTCCAAAATAGGCAAAAGATATAGATTTTGAATAATTGATAATTTTAACGATAAAAGATGTAAATTTTAAAACCTCTTGATTTCCTTTAAATTGGCGTTTTTACAAAAATGTGATAAATATATTTTTTATATCACGCTGACAGCTACTTTTTTCGGAATAAATAACATATTTTGATCATGTACCAAACAATAACCGAACTTTGATGTGTTGTAGTTTACAGTACGCCAACATATAATATATATCCGTACTTCGGAGGATACGTTAAGCTATCGGTTCCATCGGCAGATGTCCTCGGAAGGCAGTAATTCTAGGTTAGCCTGAAGAACCACCTCATTATTTACCATCACGTGACACAGCGGTCACAGGCTAGCTAGGCTAGAGTATGGACTCACTTTAGCTATAAGATATTTTAACTAACACAAGGCTAACTTCCCTTCAGGAAGAATATTGATAAGGTGGAGAATGAACTCAAAGTAAAAAATGATTATATGTAACAAAAAAAATATATAATAATCAAATAAAAGTACGGACCACGAGTCTGTAGTGTGTATTTCATAAAAAGAGACTTGACATTTTGGGCCGAGTAAATTAAACTTTTTACGAATTCAACATTTTGGAAATTAACTTTTTGCGAATTCAACATCATAAGAATCCAACATCTTGCAAATTCAACATTGTGGTCGAAAAGGATGATAAAGAAATAGCATACAGCATCGAAAACAAAAAGTCTTAGTCATTTCTGCTGACCAATTGCAGACTTACTTATAAACGCTACTTAAATTTTAATCATTATTTAGCCGCTGTTTAGCAAAATTTCTTACTCATAAACGCTGCATAACTTTATCGAGTACCTAAGTACTGCTTAAATCAGTTGACAATTTAAACACCGTCCTACTCTTGTTTAAAATTTTAAATAACAAGATGGCACCCATATTTCAGATCAGCTGATTTAGTTACTATTGAGGTTATTGTCAAGCAGGCATACAGAAATATAAAAACGACATAGACTCTGATAATATATCAAGTAGAAACATACAATGGATGATGAAATTAATATCATGCGTACTTTTCGTGATCTTATTGAAGCGTATACCGCATATAAAGACTGTGCCATATCTTCCTATTGGATGTATTAAAGGCAACTTGAAAAACAATGCGCCCAATTAGTCGTGTAGGTTTAACCGTATTTATACCACTATTCAAGTTGATGTGAGTAGGGTATTGTTGAACATTGGGTGCAAAACAGTTCTCCATACAATCTTAAGCTCACGGTGATGGCCCGAAAGTGAGCGGGTATACCTGCTACATACTAATAAAGTTGGTTGTCGATGATAAAATCGAAGCCAACACTTTTTACATTATTGTTCTTTTGTTGTTATGGCGAATAAATATATGAAATTACTTGGCTTTTAAATTTTAAATTACTTTCTCCCTTGTAATTGTCGGTAATATATAACCTAAATAAGGGCAAGCATGTTGAATAGTTGAGGAGGTATAATATAGATTACCGGTAAAAAGACGTAAATAATATAAGTAACTAGAAATTCATTTTATAGAAATGAGTACTTATGTGCGAATTTCAGCATGGATCTGAGAGTGGATTCAGTTCAGCAAATTAAACTTTATTTTAGGAGTAGAAATATTCTTATTTGTATTAACGGTCTCCTCTAATATGGTGTGATGCGAGTTTATTACCATTTACTGGTACAAATTAAACACCGGACTGTTACTGAAAATCTCTTTGTCAGAAAAACCCAATATGCGATCCAGTGATCGAACTCATTGTAATTTTCTTAATAACTAGCTAAGCCTCGCGGTTTTCCCCGCGTTGACAATTATATTAACTAATTATGATGATGAACGTATTGGTGGACCTAAGCTAACTAACATTGTTTCATCCAAACCCTAAGCCGTTAAAACTTGAATAGAAGACAAAAACACATACACATTAACTTTACATAGTACATACATATAAACACGCCTGTATTCCCCTAAGGGGTAGGCAGAGGTGTGTAAACACCCACGTTTCGCCAATTGGGTTTTGGTTCCATGTAATAGGGGGCGAGCCTATTGCCATTCACCGTGCACAGTTTCAGGGTCATACAAAATGTTATCTCTAACACACTGGACGGAAAACAAGAACATTACGGCCTTTATAATATTACCGGGATTTAAAGAATAGCTATTAAACTAAGAAAAAGAAAGTTTAGAAACTTGGAATCATATCAAAACGTTGACATAATCGGGCATAGGTATTATTTCGGATGGAAAAAGATAACTTTCAGCGGGACTTGACCGTATTCTGCAGTTACACCCGTAACCCCAGAATGCATTTCCAATTATGCTATGGAATCGGTTGCTGACTAGTAGAATTCATATAATACTAGGGCACTTTGAATTTACCATATTGCGAAATAAAAACTCGCTACAAAAGCCTATCAATAAGTACAAAAATCAGAACCAACAAAGAATAGTATTTTTTTTCTTTTTAATTTCAAGTTATTTAGCACAAGATTCGTGCTTTTTGGCAATTTGGGTCTTTCATAATGTTCAATTTTGTCAGTTTAAAATATGTTCGACCTCATTATACATTGCTTAGCTAAATAAGGTGCTAAGTAGCGTTTATAAGTAAGAAATATTTAAACATTACTTAAACACTGTTTAGTTATCCATTACTTGGCATCTACTTAGCGGATTTTTTATAAATAAGGGGTTGATTTTTATTCGAGCATCTTTGAGTAAAAGTTTTGTGATCTTTTCGTGATGCCAGAAAAAGAATCAATGCTTTTTATGATCCTTTTAAATTAAATTGACCACTTTTGATTGGTTGACGATTAAGGTACGCGTCCATTGGCCCGCGCTATGATTTTACATAGCGCTTCGGTCACTATCCCCACCGCCAGCATCGGAAGCCGGCATTCATGAACAAAAAATCCGTTGCGTACCGTGAGTGCGGTGCGTCAGGCACGGGCCAATGGACGCGTACCTTAAAGGAGCGGAGTCCTTGTGTTTACAAGGACTGCCCATCTCTCTTCGTGGCTGTTATTTTTTCTTTTTCCTTGTTTCATCAGGAGTTTAATAACAGCACTGTGCTCGATTGTTGTCAGACATTTTGTTGCACCCGAAGCAAGATTGTGAAAAACGAAACAACTAACGAAGCATCTTCAGGAGGTCTCGACTTTTCGAGCGCACTTTCGACGCGTTCCGCTTCTACACGGAGCATCTTCAGGAAGTCTTGACTCTTCGAGCCCACAATCGAGAAACTTCGATGATGCTTCGTGTAGATGTGAGACGTATCGAATGTTTTGCCAGTTTGGCTTACTTGGCGTATGTGACAATTTTAAAATATTTGTTATTTGGATTTCCGCAAAGTAACGTCTAAATATAATAATTTCTTACTTTTTCAAAACTTCAGTACACTCATCAGTAGCTATGGACCCCAGCGCCTCTGCAGCTTCATGCCTGACCATCTCATGCTCGGTGGTGTCTTCAAGGGTCTTCTTTAGGAATGGCACGCTTCTTTCATCTTGCATTTGACCAAATATGAATGCAACTTCATGACGGAATAAAGCACTTGATGCTTTGAATCCTGAAATTATATATATTTTTTTTAAATAGCAGGTATTTTTAACGTTAATCCCTACCGAAGTCGCAGCGGCTGGCAGCGCAGCGGCCGCCAGTTTTACTGTCAAACCATTTTCGACTTTATCTCTATCACTACATCGCATAGTGTCGCTTGAAACATTTGCATAGGTCGCGCGGCCGCGCAGCCGACCGCGGTCCATCACTGTCAATTCTCCAATTTTTTTCCTGATGTTCAAAGGTAACCACTGACTAAAACAGATGCATGTCGACACAAGCTACAAACTGGACTACCCGTCACCTTTAGATATACAGTTGTTAAGTCTCATTTACCTGTAATTTTACAGGCTCTCAAGGACGGCTGCCGGAACACACTGTTAGGTGCTTGGGGACATATTTTCTACTTGAGGGTGGTAGCTGGTCAGGCGAGATAAAGTCCTGCCACCATGCAGTGAAACTGTAGGAATTGAACCATGGACCTGCAATAGCGCAATCCATAGCTATTATAGCTTGGCTATCACTGCCTCATCCAATTCTATATACTTAAGTAATAGACACAAAGTCGAAAATAGTTTGACAGTATAACTGTCCGCCATTGTTCTTCTATGAGAAAACTTTAGATAAAATCTGTTTTAATTTTTTCTAATACTGATTTGTTGTTTAATATTGGTTTACACTATATACACATTATATATACTATTACCACTTGCTACATCTTGTAGGCCGATATTAATAAATCGAACTTAAGATGTATCTATGCCTTACTTTTTTAAAGTGTTCGCTTAGCTATACAAAATAATTAATTAAAATCTGCGGATTTTGAATTACATATTTTATTTGCAAACCATATTCCATTCTGAATAGTGGAACATAAGCGAGATATTTTATTATGTTATAGTTTCGTATGGGATTTATTCTGGCTAACCTCTGAACAACATCTTCGACCACATCATCACTAACCATCAGGTTAACAAAGATGTACAGTTTCTTGTTGCCTAACAACTTGGATGATAATTAGAAGATGAGTTTTGAATGCTGTTATTATACTTCTGAACAAACTAAGTAGTACAAAGTAAGAGTATGAATGATTTATGTGATGGTTGATTGTTAGCTGTTGAATTTGGGCCGCAGGCACATAACTGCAATCACAGCAGAATGCAGAGTTCAATCTACAGCTTACACTTGCTTTTACATTTTGTTTTGTGAGTGTGCACTGTACTTATAGGTACATTGTATATTAACTTATACCTTTCTAAAAGACGCTTCAAAAAATATATAAGAACAAACTTAAAAAATACCTCTAATGTTATCAAAATATAAATTTATAGCAATTTTAAACTCTACTATGAATTTTTTTGCTTGAATATTAATATACCTTATATAAATATTATACTAACCTTCACCTAATGCGTTAATACTCTCTGTTGTACCGAGATTCCTCAAACTGAACATAGCCCTGTACCTATCAAACAAAGGCTTGGATTCATCCATCATTACTTCCTTTAATTTTTCAACATCACTCTCCAAACTTGGCGGGGCTGGATCTATAGATGTAAATAGACTCTTTGAGAGGTTTTCTTTTGTGCTGTAATTAGCAATCCAGTGTAGTCTTTGTAAAGCTATTTGGCAGGTTTCCGCTACTTCTATGGCTGGGTCATGTTGATACTTTTCTAAAAGTTCACCAAGGTTTGGATCTCCAATAGCTCCTAGGGCTTCACCTGAAACATTAAACAACTAAATTGAGTTTATATGTATAGTCATAGCTGTATAACTGTCATCAGAAATGCTTAAATGCTTTGAGACAATTGATTTTGAAAATCAGTAATGACAGGTCTGTTGAGGAATATTTATAGTAAGAAGAAAATTTATATTGAATAAATAATAGTTAATAGTAAGATTTATAGTAAGATTAAATAAGGCTAGAACAATAACTCTGATGGTGTTGTGGAATCGATAACTGAATGTGTTCGATGTTTTATTTTCACATACACAAAATCCGTACTATTGCCTAAGCTCGCATGTTGGCTTAGAGAATAATAGTGATGACAACCACAGTCTATGATAAACTTGAAATTAAAAATAATGTAGGTAGGTAAAATTTTATATCAATTAGTAATGTTCATTGACTCATTACTGTGCAAAAGGCAGCATTTCATGATTATTTTACTTATAAAAAAATTCTACAATATAATTATTTTGCAAACGGAAAGTGATAGGTACCTATAATTTTCGAGTATCCTAATATCTAATATAAAATAAATAAATTAGCCTTGAAAATTTATCCCTATATGGACGTTAGATACCTAGGTATCTAATGATGTTTTCTGATTGAAGTAGGAAGTTACCAACCAGGCTATGAAGAGAATTGATTGGTGATCAAGTAAGGCATTCGGCAGGCTAACTAGATTTGTCGGTAACTTCATGTAATATAGCCACGCGCCGCCGCCTCCGCGTCCGTTTGAATAGGTATGCAAAGCAGCCGTTTTCTCCTAGTATACATTGACTTTGCATAGTGTTGGTACATGTGTTAATGGAGTTAACCGCAGTGGTCACTGACATGCTCAAAAGCAATGCGCCACCGCTTAGATAATATTTAGTACTCATTTTGTGTATGTAATAAATAAATATGAGTATTCAATTATTAATTCCCCCCCCCCCCCCTCACTATTGTTGATATATTAATATCCATGCACACTTGAATAATTTGAGTCGCAGAATTTCGGTAGCATAAATTCTGCTGCATTCGGTTTCATACAAAAAGGCAGTTGTTGCCACACGACGACGCAAAGTGAGTTATGCATATGAATGCAACAAAAATTACGCGACCGAAAATACGCGACTAACTACTCACAAAAATACGCTTGTTTTTACCTTATACAAATAGTTATGTATTTTTTGTCATGTCTCAGACCACCAACTGGCAATGAATTCCCTGATGAGTCCATGATGAATGTGGAAAAAAATTCTTCATATAAGATATTGGAATTTTATCAGCCCTTTTGTCCAAGTAGAATGGGAGAAGGTGGAATTAAGATTTCAATCAAATATCTACTCAACAAAACAAGTTCAATGGTCACCATGCTGACACTAAGGTAAATTTTATATACAACCTGTTCAATATAGAAATGTAAAGTGTTAGGTTGAGAGGTTAAGCTGTGCATTTTTTGATTGAATCCTTTCTTTATTAAGCTGGGTTATACCTACTACACTTATCATGTTCCAAGTGGGTATGTCAAGATTAGAAAGACTACACTAATTTAAAAATTTCTTAATATAAGTACTTTTGTTTTATATTTTCATATGGACATTTTCCTCACTCAAGATCACAATGATATTCTTGATGACTTTACTTGAATCTTAATTATAAATGAAATATTATTATTCCTAACATAACTTTTGTTCATTGGAAGTAATTAAAAATATGTAAAACTGCAACACTATGCTATCATGTGACTATAGTTTGTGTGTAGTATACAACTTGATCAGCTTTTGAATTATTAATAAGTCATTCCTATAATTTGATTATATCAGGCTAGGGTCTGTACCATAGCCTATTTGCTAGTTTTCAAATATTAGGTAAATTAAAATCTTATATTATAATATAAGATTTTGATTTACTTAATATTTGAAGGCAATGTTACATACCGTAAAACGGGGTGACATTGATTAATTTTAAACTTTAAATGGATCTCACGCTTGCAATTTCAACTATAAAAATGTGAAAAATATACTGTATTGAAGACTCATTACGTAAATTAATTATTGCAACAAAAAAATATAAATTTGTTAATACTTTTAAAATAAATTAAAAAATACCTGCTTATCAAAGTTTAATTGAAAATGGGGCTAATTTGATATGACGTTTTTTTTTCACGTCATCGTAAAGTCACCCCGATACATAACAAAAATCAAAAAGAAAAAATAATTTATAAACTACGGTTTAGATATTATTGCGTTTTGAATATTTTTGGGGCTACTTTGAGTCAAGGGGTGAATTTGATAGCGGATATTACAATGTAAACAACCGAGATAACAACAGTAAGTTTTAATCAGTCTCAACATCCACTTATGCTCGGATATATCAGATTAATCATTTTTACCACTTAAACCTATCTATATAAGAGTCTCTACTATAAGAGTCTCATAATAATTATTATAAGTATAAACCTCAAATAAATACGCCAACGCAAATATAATAAATAAATACGCCAAGAAAATAACTAATAAGGTAACAGTAACTCAACATTATTTCGAGATCAATCATTTTTATCACTTAAAACTACTCGTATTATATAAATCTGTTTAATGAAATAAAAATCTCAAAAATCAACATGTTGAATATAGAAAAAAATAATCTACGTTTCTTTAACCATCACGTCTGGGGAATGAGTAACCGAATTTTATATTGAAGTGAAGCAGTATTAATGGATAATTCGTCGTTTGTGATTTTCTCTTTTGCTTCTTCCATTATTGCCTCTGTGTAATTTTTGTAAATGCGGCTACCCGCTGTC
The DNA here is from genome assembly GCA_963890685.1 of Plagodis pulveraria. Lineage (NCBI taxonomy): Eukaryota > Metazoa > Arthropoda > Insecta > Lepidoptera > Geometridae > Plagodis > Plagodis pulveraria. The sequence continues at coordinate 9,463,644 of OY982955.1, read as the reverse complement.
TTTTTGTAGGTGTGAACCATGAGGCAGCTAGAACAAAACAAGAAATAGGGGTTAAATTGACAACATATACTTTACACAATATAAGGTTAGACCCAACCGTCATTGGGGTGAAATTGATAGCTATCAAAGTCACCTCGTATACCTTATCAATGTAGCCCCGTTAAACTAAAGTGTTCATGGAAAATAAAATGGCGGCCGTAAACAAAAAATTCAAACATGCTCTTAATCTTAAGGAAACCTATAATTAAAATAGCGAAACATTACAAATCAAACAAAAATACTTACGGTTGTACCACTGAAGTTATCCAAACAATTTTTTTAATGCTATTTTACACTAAAGTTTAAGAATTTTTTTTACTGGGTTCTTGTAATAGTTACTAGTCAACGTTTCGGCAAAATATGGCTGTCATGTCAGTCTGGCCAACAGAACAAACAAGATTTTAGTTTCGTTCAGTATCACGCATTATATACGAAAAAACTTACCAAGTTTAGCTATCATCAAAGTTACCCCAGTTCGCAAAGTAACCCCGTTTTACGGTACAATATTTAAACCAATTTTGTTTTTACTAACACACTACAAACTTAATAAGTTGGCATCGTCAGGACCACTATATCCCAGTAATGAATGAAATTTTATTGTTATCATTATTGCCGATGCCAATGGGTTAATACAACACTGCAGCTACCACAACAAAAGCATTTACGCAACCTAAAGGCCATTGCCAGGCCTAAATGCAGTCCAAATACTCCAGCCTACTTATAGCAGCATGCACAACCTGCTGGTAGTTTTGCCCCGTAGGATTGCAATACTTATTCATTGAGCCAAGTAAGTGCCAGTGTTTTGAGGATTTTAAGTTTTTCTATGAATTGATTTCACCTGGAAAATAGGGTCTATCATCTTAAAATAAATGCTTAACCTGTCCGCTGTCAAAATGTTCACAGCTCTGCTCCCGTTCACTCGGGCTCAATATGGCGAAATCACAACCACTTCGTAATATGTGAATTATTTGAAAAGTACTGAATTGTTTCACGTGAAATAAAAAGTATTATAAAGAAAAACCTTTGTTTTACTTCTTTACTATGCATTATTGAATATTTATTGTAAAATTCTGTTTTGTTTGACAGCTAAATTATGTTTACGAAAATGTGCGCCATTCCCCAAAGTTATGGCCACTACTGATGTTTTATAGCTCTAATCGTAGAGATTATTTGTTGTTGATAGTATCCGTAAGCTAGCCTTTACTTCCTATTATTCATTTTACTGTACATTCTTTAGATTTCGAATAACCTGTGATTGAATATGTTTGCAGAAAGAAAAAAGAAAAAAAAAAAAATGGTTACTTTGAAAAGTCGATTTCTTTTTTTTTATTGCGTTCTGTTTAGATATTTTGGTATAAGGAACATGAAAATATATTTGTCTTTCTTTGCCTCATACATTCTACATATCTAAATTGTGAGACAGCAACAATATAATGATAAATCTAACCAGTGGAACGTACGGATAGATCTATTCCGATTATGAGTCTGTAGTAGTGACGTCATCGCGAATAGATCTATTCCAACTCTGAATGGGGAGGTTAAATGAACTATTTTATTCAATAAGATTTGCTGTTTTTATAGACAGTATTAGAGTAGGTAAAGTTTCATTCAGTATATTAGCTTCACCTACTTTGTAAGACTCAACTAAAAGCCTCTTACTAATGGATAATATCTGCCTGAACTTATTATCTATGTAAAATCTATAAGTATGTAATTAAAAAACAGCCTGAAAAGCAGGCGAAAATTTACAGTACAGTAAACCCTTCTAACATCAAGCTTCCTTTAAACATCAAGCTTGTGAGGTAGATGAGGTTTAAGGGTTTTTACTGTTATATATTACTTGAGGGAGAGAATTACAAGGTGTAAAACAACTGAGAAAGGTCAGATATTTAAACTTTTCATTTTTCATTTATTGTGGCAGTTGAGCCACAGATTTCTAAGCAAGCCAATGCTTGGTCCAAAATGCACTCAGAGTGCTATTGGCACGAAGTGCTCACAGTGCACATCTGATGTGAGTACTTTATCGCTGGGTTTTGACGTCATAGATGACATCACACACTTTTGTTTCCCTTCATACAAATCAGAACAGCTCCGAGCATGCCATTGATACCAATTGCACAAATCAGACCACATTCTAGCCTAACACCCAACCGAAATTAGTACAAAAGTTAGTATGATAGCTATATTCAACGATGGAAAGACTGTGAGGAAACTTACCCATTTTTCTGCAACTACAGCCACAGTTGATCTGGATCATAGTGTTGGCTTAAATTGAGTGATAGTAGCGGATAACTTAATGCTCAATCAAAATAAACTGATTCCATTGACTTATCGCGTACGTGCATAGATAAACAGTTTGATAAAACTAACCTGCCTCATGCCTGACTATGGGGTCTTGGTTCGTATCCTCTAACACATTTCTGAGTATGGGTACGGCTCGTTGATCTTGCATTTGACCTAGACAGTACGCTAATTCATGTTTTAACAGCACGGATTCATCCACGAAGCACTGGCTGATGCAGTCGATGGCAGTCATTCCACCCAAGTTCCGAAGTGTGAATAGAGCGCGAAAACGTTCCTTCATGGGACGAGAAGGATCGTTTAGTACTTTGCCGATATTTTTGACGGCATTTTCACCGACAGTACTCATTTTTTGTTGGTAAGTAAAGGTAAATAATTGTAAATTGAAATAAAAACGTGATTGACGACACCACACCGCCAGCTATCTTTTTTTTAAACTTTTAAAGTTGTTGTGAGTAGGGATGTGCGTTCAGTGATCATCGCTGCCAAGAGGCATCGATGTTCCGATATCGATATTCCAACATAATACAGTAAGGTTTAAATCACGCAACATTGCTGTCGTTGAATACGATGCACATACTCCGTTCATAATTGAAATACGGGAATATACACTACAGATCAGAGAAATATTCACTGTTTGAACGCAAACAATTTGAACCGATTAGTATTTGCGCAGACATATCTGTCAACTGACAATTAGCTTCTTCGCAATTAGCCTAAAATAACCCATACTTAAATTATCAATATTAATAGTATTACATCCTTTTGTGACATGATTGTTTTAGGTATAAAATTGTAACCACAGCAGCAATAATCTACTCATCTATTGATGTTTGTGCACACGCTGCTGTTTTCTGTGAGCGTTATATGCAGCCGGAGGTGACGTCACAGATGACATGTTGCTAACGTAGTGTAAGTACATTATGAATTGAACGTTTGAGTACAAACAGTGTATATTAGCGTGACTTGAGCCGCGCGGGGTTAATATTATCGTAAAATGGCCGTCACATGTTTTTCTTTTTTTTAATTTTGAATTCATGTGCTTTGACTATTTAAAAATATTTAAGTAAGAATTTTGTACTCATTACCACTATGTATATTGTGTCTTATGGGGGGTGTACCCTCACATAAAGAAAAAATAGGAGAAAGTTCCAGAGAACCATATATTTGTACACTGGGACACTTAGCTATCATAAAATCCTGAGAAAAGTTCATTGGCTCGACGCGAGCATACAACCATATTGATCGTGAGTGGAAAGGTGACTGATGCTGCAGGGTGGCAAATGTGATGCGTCCGTTAGTAACGTCGCATGGTAGAACGAAACGTGGTAACCGTACGTGAAACGTGGGTAGATGTGAACGAGACGGTTATATGCACCTACTCAAGAAAATGCGTGGGAAGACGTCCGTGAGAGGAACGAGCTGGCAACATTTGGGAACAGGAACTTCTTAGTAACTTTTACACCATGGTGCTTCGAAGCGAAGCATTTCATTACCAATATTATTATATATACCTGTAAATGTGAATTCACTCATGGTGGTAGACCGGCATCACTCATTCGGGATCACGTTTCGGAATTCCGGAAGATAGATTGGAGATATTGAAAACAGTAAATTAATTCAACCTACGACATACGTACAGTAGATGGTTTTCCGTTTGATATTGCAGAATATTTTCGGGATTTCGAGTGCATTATGCTTTCATAAGCATTGGTAGTCAATAACTATTCAAGATAATACAAGCAATATTATTTTAAACTTGTGAATACTGATAATCATATACTGAATGGTTGTTATTCTCATGTCCAACCAAAGCTAGCTGCAAGCGTGATAAAACTGTTAAAGATTTGAATATCTCACCATAGTCATGAGTTACCTTAACCAAACGGGTTACCAGACTAGCACATCGATGACCGGTGAATATCAATTCACCGGTCATCCATGACGATTGATGAGATCTGCATGTTGAATTCATCGTCGTTTGTAGCATCGAACATCCCTAATTGTGAGCTGTGACACTGACATCGCAGTGAGAATATGTGATGTTTTTGTACTTTTTTTCTTTCTTCTTGGCTATGAAGCTTTTTGCGTATTGTGCCAGTTTCATGTTACAGTTGTTTTCTTGAGAAAATGTCTATTTTGTGATGACTTTTGTTATCAAATTATTATGATAACTTACGATTTTTTACCCAAGATATGAGATGTGAATTGACAGACTCTTTAAATATACCAAACTATACCCTGGTTTTTAATTCGAGATCAAAAATTGAAACAAAGGTGTTAACTGTGGAAAAAAATGACAAGTACTTAGCAATTTTACAAATTTTGGAAACGGATGATGCCTTTAATTACATTAGTTTATTGCATTAGTATGAAACAATAAAACACTTTTTATGCGCGTACATATTTACGCATATATTCAAGCCTGAAAAAAATTGTGTAAGATTTTTTGTTTTTAATAGCCACACTTGCAGGATCGTCGACATTTTCCAGCTTGCGCCACTTTTGCTTAATCGATCCATTAGATGTTGTATAGTACCAACAACTTAACTGTGCAGTTTTCGAGGGCGCTACTGGTCAAGGAAATCAACTACAAACTGTCACGATTTGAAGGAATGTTGGGGTGCGTTCAGAACCTTGGTTAGAGCGCACTCGGAGTGCAACTTTTCACTCTAACGTCGTTCACAACCTTCGAGTAGAGCGTTCGGTTGTCACAACTGGACCGTTCCAAACCTTTGAAGGTTGCAACTTTTTAACCATAAAACGCGAGACATGAAATGACTTTGACGTTTATATCGTATTCTATCTGATGCGCTCACCCATATATCTCAAAAAATATAAATACTAATATAATTTCTCAAAATATAAAACTTAAATAAAAATGGAAAACGAATTTGTGATAGTGTTAAATAGCAATTATTATTACGATAATGATGTAAGTCTGTCAATGTCACCATTTGTTTGAGGTTATAAAACAACCGGTCGTTCCATACCTCAGGGTAAGTTGCAAAACAACCAAACAACGAAACAACTACACTCTGAGCCTCTGAACGCACTCCTGTAGTTCTTATTTTGCCGCCTGAATAGATAAGTTGGTGGGACGGGGTTGCCAGACGTCCGGGAAATCCGGGCTAGTCCCGGATTGGGTTGTCTTGTCCCGTGTCCAGTAATTTAGCTCTACTGTTCCGGAATTCACGAGTTTCATGTTTTTCCACAAACATACGGACACCAATTCTATACTACGCATAAGTAGAATTTTATGTTATTTCGATTTATTACCTTATATAGGTAACATAATAATATCTCAAATAAATATGTGTAACAATTATTGTCATTTCTTTTTTCCTATGTATAAAACCGTTAAATGTAACGTATATTTCTTTTAGGCAACCCTAACTGTAGTATAGATACGTGTTTGTTGTGTTATTAAAAACAAAAAAATCTAACACTATTTATTTCAGGCTATTTTATATGCGTAAATATGTACGAGAATTAAAAAGAGTTTATTGTTTCATACTAATGTAATAAATTATAGCATTAAATAATGTTTTACATTAAATGCTCCATCCGTTTCCAAAATTAGTATAATTACTAAGTACTTGTCATTTTTTTGCACGGCCTTTTTAGGGTCAAAAAAGTTCTGAAAAGTTGGTAGGTAAATTTAGAATACTCGTAGCAACGTCCAGCTAAATCATAATAATTTGAGAAACATTAAATTGCATACATACATGCATGAATAAAAGATATAATGACTGTTCTGTGTGAATGGGGCCCTATTCTCTGATATACAAGATTTGTCTTAGTTCTGAGGGTAGTGTTTCTGCGGCGGTTGGTGCAGCTTGCGTCCTGGAGCATATTTGTGCCCTAGATAACGTACTTACATTGTGCCTACACATGTTTTTTTGTTGTTGATATTTATAGGTCTATGTATGTGTATTCCTTACTGCGACAATATGAAAATGTTTTTTTATTAAAAAAAATATTATCGTTATTATTTTTATATTATGTACAAATATTAATACGGAGACCGACTGCTAAAATCATAGGTATGTCATATCGTAATCCTTCTTTTTGAGCATTGACGACGTACCTATAGCCCAATGTTTTTGAGTATATAGTTGGATAATAATATGAGTGGATGGGTACATAATGTATCTTTAATATGTAAATGCGTGTGTTTTAAAATTTCTGTCAGTTATTCACATTACCTTTAGTAAAATGCTACTAGTATATTATTGTAAGTTCTTTAATTTTTACTCCCGCTATCTGCCATAGCCTATTTTAATGTTACTTTGGTCGGGCTATTATTAACATTAGACAAGTTTCTGCTGATGATTCTGATAAATAACGAGTAGGTACCAAATATAGATAAACATTACAATCATGTACGTCTTTTACAGAATATACAGTATACTTTTGTAGCAATGATGGCCGAGCGGTAATAGCTATAAGGACCGCCGTGCCGCAGGTCCCTGGTTCGGTCCCCACCGCCGGCTTGAGCTTCACTGCATGGTGGAAGGGCATTTTGGCTAGCTACCATCCTCAAGTAGAAAATCTGTCGCCAAGCACATAACGGTGTGTTCCGGCAGCTGTCCTTGAGAGACAGTGAAATTACAGGCACATGAGACTTAACAACAATGTTTCAAGGTGACGGGCGCAGTGCAATTCGTCACTTGTGATGAAATGCATCTGTTATAGGCAGAGGTTAGTCCGCTTAACATCAGGTAGGCCTCGAGCTTGTTCCGTCTCAATAACATAAAAGTATACTAGAGTCATAATTAGTTATATCTAGGTACTAGCGTTATGATACCTATCATCACGTATATATAGGCAATATAGTACAGTAGTTATATTATTGAATCATCACATTCAATAACATTAGTTTTTCGCGGGAATTCAATAGAAGGCTACGTCTCAGCCGCGTGTCTAAAGATAACGTAGTAACTTTTATCTAATCTGTGATAAAGATTACAATAATACAATAGGTAATTATTTTATGGTAAGTCAAGTTTTAAATAAGGTAAGTATAGCTAAGTTTACATAATTATTACTTAGTAACCGGCTAGGACTCGCGTAATATTTACCGGATATTGCTCCGACCAGTTTCGAACTTATTTGAAGTTCTTCGTCTGGGAGTCACGATTGTGCACAGCGGCGAGCGCGGGCCTCAGCACGTAACTAAGTTTACATGATAAATAAGCAAGCATTAAATCTTTCTACGTATACTTTAACCATTTTTTGTTCGGTAGAGTCTGTACTAACGCTGTTTCTTATTTGTTTATTGGTTGTATAAGTATAAAAAGGACCAGAAGTGTTACTCCGCTAAGTCATTCCAATAAATAATCGGCTCCAGCTACGAAGTAATAAAATGCATCTAGCTCTTATAAATAAATAGGCTGGGACTCGCGTTATATTTACCGGATAGTTTCCGACCAGTTTCGGACTATATTGTAACCCTTCTTCTGGGAGTCACGGTTGCGGTTATTTATTTATAACTAATGCACCTAGCTCGCAAACAACGAGTTAGTTAGTTGCTCGATGCTCGCAAAGCCCGGCGTAGCCAATATTTATATTCACCTACAAGCGGTCTTTCTTTCTATCGCATAGCCATGCCTAGCTCTGATCTCTTCTGACGCGGCACGCACTGAAGAATAATCCCGTCCGGATAGGATACACCGATGTACCTGTAGCTCTGTACCTAAAGTGTGGAGTGAATTTCCGGTGTATTAATACTTTTCTCTATGGGAGTGAGCCAGGCCACGAACTATAGACATGCAGCATCATAGACTTATATTACTTTTCTCTATGGACTAACCGTACATTAACCATAGACAAGCTATTACCGCTCGGTTATCATTGCTTATAAGGGACTGTTTTATATTTTAGTTCAATAAATAATGCGCTGAATGAGCAGCATGCCACCTCTCACCTAAACACGAGTAAAGTGTTACTACAAAATTATTATTATAATAACAACAGGTTTATTTTTTATTTTATGGGATTATGACGGAACTCGCACGAGAACCACCTGATGTTAAGCGGCTACCTTTGCCTTGAACAGATGCATTTCGTCACGAGTGCCGAAGTACACTGCGCCTATCTATTTCATATTGAAATAGATCAATTTTATAATTTGCTAAGTGATTTTTATTTTGAACAGAATTATTCCATTAATGCCAAATTCACATGCCGAATAACGGCAAAATAGGAGAGCTAAAATCTAAGACCTATGTAATACTCTATTTTTAGTGAATTATATTCATTTCATTTCCTATCACCTTGATACATACAGTTGTTAAGTCTCATGTGCCTGTAATTTACTCGCAGACTGCTGCCTGAAAATACTGTTAGGTGCTTGGTGACAGATTTCTACTTTAGGGTGGTATAGCTAGCCAGACGAGCATCCATGCAGTAAACTTGAAGCTACTGGAATTATAACTAACCTGTTACTCTATCAATACCTTCTTCCATTGGACAAGACAGTAAACAGTCAAAGATTACATTATCAACTGCCATAGCGGCCCCCGTTGAACAAAAGCCTCCATCATAAGAGGTGTTTTGCCATATAACCTACGTTTGGCAGGCGCCTTGGGAACCGCGCTACTGGATTAATTTCTCATAAGACGCAGCTATCTATGTTCTGGTATTTTTCCCTTAGTCGCTTCTTGTACGATACCCACGGAAATAAATGTCGGGGTGCCATTCTAACCCGGCACCCCACGGGGTACACTCACTCACCCTAAATTATTTAATATACTGCTACTATCTAACACCTTTTAGATATGTATACGACTTAACTACTTAATGATGTATGTTTACAGATATGGGAAGTTACTTTACCAATTTCTGGTGGGGTGGTGACCCTGACATTCCTGACAAACTTTCAGGGCTGTCGAAACGCGATATCTATACTATTCAAAGGAACTGGACCACAATTTATGCTAAGTCAGGAGAATATGGAATGGAATTGTTTCTAAGGTTCTTCAATTTTAAGTTCCAAGCAGGTTTCTCTCATGATCATCACCTCTTCCACTTACTTTTGTTTCCGCTTGGTTCATCAATATCGTAACGTATCGTTGACATTTATAATGTATTTCAGTCGCTTTCAATCATGCTTCTCCATTTTCATCGACTTCATAAAAAGGAGGAGGTAAGTACTCAGTCGCCAGTTTTTATTTTATTTTTTTGTTACCTCGGAACTTTTGTTTTGGTGAACCTATTTTGATCATTTTTATTTGAAAGCTGATGCAAGCCGTTTTTGAGTTACACTCTTATAACTGAAAAGTATTTTCCTATCTTGATGATATAGTCATTGACAGTGAATGACAATCGATCCCATAAGTAGCAAGGGTCACGTATAAAGGGTGAAAATTTTTTGTTATCCAAGAAATGGAAGGTGATGTCGTCAACACTCAAATGTGTGAAATAGCTTGTTGAAGTCGGTACCATGCGCACAATATTGTCATAATAAGTAGGTACCTAGGTACTTATCAACCATCATGGTACCGACTTCAACAAGTTATTTCACACATTTGAGTGTTGAAGTAGATTCTATTTTTTTGCGATTTTTTTTCTACAAAAAGGATGAGGTTCTCAATTCGACTGTATGTTTTTTTTTGTAAAAATAATAAAAAAATAAATAAAAATATAATAAATTTATTTGTAATCTAATTAAGAATAGTTTTTTAAAATTGTTTTGTTTACTAGCTTGAAGTACGGACGTGGTCCCATTAAAATTTCATTAACATCGGTTTAGAAGTTTTTACACAACTCAAATAACTGAAAGATTTTGACAATAACTCGATGATTGGTTTACATGTTTGAGGTGATTCTAATCACCTAATCCTACATGTTTTGTAGATGTTGACCATTATTATGACCACTAACAAAACAGTGTGATAATTGATAGTGTAAGCGGTATGTATCACTAAAAGAAAAAGTTTAATTTTATTTATAACTGGTGGAAGTTGGACCATGAAAATGGGACCTCAGAGTGATTTGGCCTGCGTTGATTCTAAATAGTGGAATGAGGCCTAACGAACAAGTGACGAATAATGTTATTCAGCTGGGGTAGGTATAAGGAGAGTATCCTCTCTTGAACCTTGCCTTGATTACTCCCGTTCGGAAGCAAGCTGGAAACTTCTCCAGCCCAAAGAACTAATTTGTTTGGCAACGGCTAGCAAAACCATGAAGGTGGTTGTATATACATATACTGTTTTGGTTAGATTTATTAGTAATAAAACGGTTCTGTAAACCAGTTGTAGGATACGTGGTACTACAAAAATCCAAGAGAACGAAGGCACGAGTATCAGCTGGTGTTCAATATAAATAAAATGCCGTATTAAGCCTATAAGCAAGATCAGTCTAATCTAACTGCCGAGGATATAACACGCAAACTTCTAGTTACAAAACCTCTATAGTACTTTTACAAATAATATATTTATAAATTAATCTGGTCAAAATTATTAGAGCACAAAATTTTATGCCCCGGGCGGGAATCGAACCCGCGTCCTCTGATTTCTCGCCGGATGCCTAAACCACTCGGCCACCTAGCCTCGCTATTTCTGGTCGAAATTGCGTGCTCCAATTATATTACCCCCTATAGTATCCCTATAGTACCCCTCCAAGTCTGTTTCATAATTTTGATCATATTATTATCCGTTACAGCTGGTCATAACTATCTCATAAACACTATCATCATCATTATCACATCAACAGCTGGGAAAAGACGGCCACTATTGAATAAATGCCTTATTTTCTGTGGGGTTTGCCATAATCCTCACGCTTGGCAGGCGTCTTGGGATTAGAGTGTAAGATGGCAGTTCTTCAGAAGGTGCTGCTGCCCAACTGGTTACGCCTCTTATAACTCCCACAGGAAGATGTGCATATCTAACGTGGCATCCCATGGGGGCAGAAAATATTCACTATGTTATATTGGCTAGCCTATCACATGTACTTTCCTTATTTGCACCTCTCCATTTTTAAGCACCCAAACTGTATCTCACGAATATATTCCTGATTTATGTCAACAGGCTCTTTCGCAAAGACCGAAACACGCAGAATTTCTTCAGAAATATCAATGGTTTGCCAGAAGATGAAATAAAAAAGTCAGTGGTCTTCAAAGCGCACGTGCAAATCCTGATGGGTTCTTTTAACAGTGCTGTGTTTAATCTAAACACGCCTGAAGTGGTGGTTGCCCTGATGAACAAGCTTGGTACCTCCCATCAAGGCAGACATGTAAAAATAAGTCATTTTGAGGTGAGTTCATTATGCAGAAACGAACTGCAAAAGATACCTATCGGATTTTACGGCTCTACACGAACAAAGTCATCTAACTCAATGCAAACCAAGTGAATATTCTAAATGTTTCTCAAATGCTTATGGCATACATACGGAAACGGAGATTGAAAGTGCAGGGCAGTAAGTTTCATTTGCCGTGGATGGGGTCCGTAGTTAGAACTTTACTGCTTCATGATCGGGCATTTAGTAATTATACTAGTAGCTTGCTTAGCACTCTTTCTAGCCCAGATCCAAATATAGAAAATGTTCCACTACACATATCACTGTGTTCCAACACCTATCCTTACAGCCAGTTTCCATTAATTGTTTTAGTCAGCTTTGAAACAAATTTGACCACCTCAAACCAAGCCCATCATCACTGACCAACAGGTGAGACAGTGGTAACACCTATTCGAAAAAGATGGATAATATTCAATCATTTTATTACCCATCACAAGTTACATACGAATAGTTTTTATATAAAATAATAATAGTGAGTTCTTATCACAAATTGAGATTTCAAGACCAAATAGAATCTGTACCATCACATGTATTATTTTTATCCCGTGAAGGATTTTCTTTTAAGCCCCAATATAATAATTCAAATCGCTGGACTGCCTGACCTAAGAAACCTTGCCGTTCAAATACTTAGCAACTGAAGTGGCATCATATATGTATGTTTATGGGACCACATGTGACCCGCCTATGCCCAGGACAATTTACAAATACAAAAGGTCTTAACTTAACCTGTTGTCATTGACTTATACGGGTGTCCCGTGGCAGATTTAGGATTTCTTGATTGATTTGAAGATCATTCCTCCCAAATGTTTTCCACAGCGATGCACACACTCGCGGATTTTTTCAAAAGTATTCTGAGCGAAGCGCTGCAGCACTGACCGAGGAATAGCGTTAACTTATCGCATGAAATCCGATAGATCCGTCGAGTTGTCGTCGTACATTTTTCCCTTTAAGTACCCCCGTAGAAAAAAAATCTAATGGGGTGAGATCTGGCGATCTGGATGGCCATGCGATGTCCCCAAATCAGCTTATCAATTTATCAGGGAATTCTTTCCGAAGAAGGCTCATGGTGGCTCTTGCTGTGTGAGGCGTAGATCCATCTGATTGAAACCACGTATGAGAGCTGTTCGTTGGATGTGCTCTAAGTTTCTAAATAAAATATTCACTAATCAAGGTAGACATCACCATCAACAGTTACCGTTACTCCACGAGAATTCGCAAACAAAAACGGGCCAATTATGCCATTGACAGAAAGAGCTGCCCAAACAGTTACTTTCGGGCTATGCAATGCTTGTTGGTGTTTTAACCGCGGGTTTTGTCCTCTCGGCGCCCAATAGCGGCAGTTTTGTTTGATGAGCTTCATCACTAAACCAAATTGTGTTAACATGTAGTCATTAGGATTGAGTGCCTTTACCTATTGAATCTTGAAGGGCTGGAATTTAATATCCGAGCTTAAAATACGGTGCACTGTGGGTTTTTATCAGCCGCAAACTTAACGCTCTCTTGCGTACGGACTGGCGGGGATTTTTTCGCACACTGCTTGCAACACGTTCATTTTTTTGGGCAGTCCTCGAAGTTTGGCTGGGATCTGGGCGTGGCTCATTAACTTTAGAACCTGTTGCACGAAACTTCTGGACCCACGTCCTTATCAAATTTTCACTCGGTGCTTCACTTAAGCGAATATTGCAGTGAGAACAAAATCTCCGGCGAGCATCAGTACACGAACGGTTATCTTCAAAATACACTTCAACTGCGAAAGAGCGGTGCACGCCAGTCCACTGCGACATCCTGACTGACCAATCCGCACGATTGCCGCGCCAAACTGTAACCCCTCCCCGGTCCCCCGCGCAACCATTGTAAAAATATTCGAATTTCAAATCCTAAATCTGCCTCGGGACACTCACCCTAAGAGGTTGTTAGTATTTTACCAATAACCCTGTATAAATAAAAAGAAAAGCAACACAAAAATAATTAAATATTGTTACTATATCATTTATCGTTATTCATAAAAATTGTGAGCTCCGTTTCCTACCAGGAGGCAATCATAAGTAGAAAACAGAGCTCAGGTCCACGGGTGAGGTACCCAAAAGGCTGGGAGCATTACCCTATTGAATGGCAATACTAATAACTCTGGCCGAGGTTAGCGCCAGCTCTTTGGTAGTTTGTCTTTTCTGTCAGCCGCTTTGACAAATCTTTATATAGAAACTATGCGCTTGGACCCCATGTTGATCTTTTAAGATATTTTTACCTAATATAAAACATAGTATTTATTTAGATAAGCATTACTAACATACAATTTGATTTTCCTTGTTTCAGGAATTCAAAGCAATATTGATCGAGTTTTTCACAGAAGATCTTAAGCTGGATAAACCAACAATTGACTCTTTAAATAGATTTTTAACGTTTATGTTCCAACATATCTACGAAAATTTAAAGGATTAAGGAATCTCGAATTGTTTATAATGTAATTATTGTAAATAGACATATTATGTCAGTACTACATAAGTATAGTCTGGGAAAAAAATCTTAAATATAATTCACACATACACAAATTGAAGGCTCAGTACATAATAAAAACTGGAAAACCTACTACAATTGTTAAATCTTATTGTTATCTTAATTCACCTAGTAATTGAATGAGCTAACATAATACAACAGGAAAAATTCGAACATTATGAAAGAATTCACACCTTAGCGGACAAAGAAGGAACAAGTGGAGTAAGAGTCGTTAGGGTTTGAATGTTGTAATAATACGTGCCCCGATAAAAGAACAATGCCATGACGACGAAAGTATGTCTTCACTACGAGCCTTTCACATATAGTATTAATAATTAGGTACTTGGTCGAAGTAGATGAAATTTAAATGGGAATTCAAGGAACACTCCAAAATACACATCTTTGATATTATGTTGATATGTATATATTACTAGTGGCTCTCGGAGCTGTAAACCTCGCGAGTCTGCTCTTAAATAGCTTACTATTAAATTAAGGTTTTGTGAGAAATGGACGAACTGACAAACAGCAGTAATCATTTATGTCATAACGTTCAATTTACCTAATTAATTACAAACGCAAGCAAAGTAATGTATCTACCTACGAAGGTAAATATTGACAATGAGCTTCCTACAATGCATAAATTTACAGTAGGTGGCTAGTTACCAGCTTATCGGTTAGTAATCAGTTTACATAGGCACTTAGCGCCTGCCTGATATGTAGAGTCCATGCAAATGTTTAGCCAAGCTTTAATGTGGTGAAATGTTTTCTCACCCACGTACTTATTTATTCTGGTAGGAATTAGAACTGTTTGTAGAAGATCTGTCCTCAAGTACCAAACGGTGTGTTGTAACGTGATTGACATTTCGTATTCCACTGTTTTCTCTTCCGATTCAATAAACCTTTGTTAATACATTTTATTCAAGAGTATATCTAGGCTCCTATCATTTTCTTTTATGTTAATTTTTACAGTCAAAATGTATAACCAAAAAGGTCTAAATTATTTATTAAAATTGAGGGTAGTTTCTCCAACTGTCGCGCACAGAAAACTGGAATTATATCCGGTTATGTGCATTTATGTACAACAGATTTACAATGTTTGATACGTCTCGTTCTTTCTTCCCTTTGTTTATTCTCAATATTTTCCGTACTTCCACTGGGACAGACTCGAACAAAAGTGTCTTTGAGTTCTTGATTTCCTCACTCATAGACACACACATAATGCGTGTTTGCATTATTGATTATTCATCAACGGTCGACAGTTTATTGTGCTAACATTTCATAGATAACGATGTTACAAACAATGAACTTTAAAATGTTCGTCATTTTATTTTATTACACTGCACGAATCGACGAGCTGCGGGACACAAGCCCAACGCTGTCGCGCCGGGAGTGCACGCGTGATGTTAAAACCTTTTCAAATTTGTCTGGTGCTCCTCTGACCAAGGCGGTAAAACGGGGCATTTTTAGTGATTTTCACGGTCATATTTTCTTCAGTAATAATAAGTTATTAAAAAAGAACCTGACAAGGGCGTCTCTATAGGAGGCCTAGGTTATATGCAAAAGTATACTGCTCTCGATACATTTGTATGGAGAACGCCAACTAGCCTCTTAAAAGTCTAGCTTGCTTCAACCACAACATCGCTAGCCAACAGTATGTTATCAGTTTTGTGGCAAAAAATATCAAAATTGATGCAGTAGTTCGGATGATGAACAGTCAAACCAATTTACAACATAACAATAACAACGCATCTTTGTATTCACGAAGGGATATGGGAACACTTCCAGACACTGTCCTGCTTCTGAGAATTTATTCGTCAGAAAACTTAATAACTTAGTAAAAAATAAATCTAAAATTAAATTGTGTTTTAATATTGTTTAGTTTGCAATAACGCCTGCTATGCGGATTACATTACATACTCCATCCCAATACGATGGTTAAAGAACTATAGGAAAGATTTGAGTTATGACGTCATGTCATGTTAGCTCAATTGGTTAGAGCATACCCCGGCTCATGGGGTGGATGGACGCGGGTTCGAATCCCGCAGATGGCTTAAATTTTTCCTTTCGTATATTTGTGAATTTGTAATTAAATTGTGTTTACTCTAATTACTATTATAGTACCCTTACTGAAACGTCAACTACTAAGTACAGCCTCCTCCGAGGGTTCGGGTCGAACGAATGAAGATTATATAATTCGTAACTTTATGAAATTGCCCATATGCTGGGTAATATGTTACAATAAAATATGTTTTCTCTAGAAACAAAGAATGACAAAAGAAAACATTGTAAACTACGTTTTCGATAAGGACACAAGGGACATAAGAAGTTAACTTGACTTCTGTTTTATAGCCGGCTGTCTTCCTGACACCAACCTCTTTTGGAACCTAAAGACAATGACATTGACAAATCTAATTTAGTTCGTATTTCGGTTGCGCATCGACACACCTCCCATAACCATTGGGTAGTTTTTGAAGGATAACGCACATTCACACAGCTCGCTTAGGTACATATACAATATAAAGAAGTTCTGAGATTGAAATTAAGTTTTATTGAAATTCTGAAAAAAAAATTGTAATCATTCACATAATCAAATTAAGTTTTTTTAACCACTAAAACGATAATCTAACTATGGAAATCATATATTTCTTTTAGTAATTTGCGTTTCCCGGTTTAGTCCGGCATTAAAGTGCTACGAATATTCGTAGATTAGGTGTGACTTCCTCCGTTCAAGCCAAACGGGTGATGATGTTGGTCTATAACACCTGTATCTGTGTATGTATATCTGTTTCTGTGGCATCATACCGCATGGTGGTAGAGCATTTTGCGAATGCCCGCCTGGCTAGCTACCACCCTCAAGTAGAAAATCTGTCGCCAAGCACCTAACGGTGTGTTCCGGCAACTGTCCTTGAGAGCCAGTACTTCTAGGTTAGCCTGAACAACTTCTTCGACCACATCATCACTTACCATCAGGTGAGATAGTGGTCAAAGGCTAACCTATGAGGCATAAAAAAAAAAAAAAAAAAAAAACATACGTTATATGTACCTATATCTGTGTAGGACATCGTAGCTCGCAAACAGAAGAACCGATCTTGATATAGTTATTTTATGATTGAAACGTGACTTGATTGAAAGTATTCCTAGCTATGATTCAAGAAAACCTGTTCAGCCGATTGAAGATCAACAGCTCTTATCTAGGCGACAAAGAGATTGACTAACTTTGCGCAATCGGATCGATATAGAATTCCTGTTACTGCAATAATAGTGCGAAAACTTGACGATAACCTTCACTTTAGTATCACCTGGAATCTGCAGGACATTCAACTCGGTGGTTTTTAATATTTGTCTTATGATCAGATCACATCTATCTGGACGCATGTACTTACAGCATGGGCTTGACATATAATTTTCATCGCCTAATTTTATCCCCTTTTTTTGAGGGGGGGAAATGCCTTCACACTGACCCTCCACGGGTGTGGTGGAAGGGGATGTGCGTGACTTGAACCCACTAAAACCCCCCGTGAGCAGTCCTCCGCCAAGGTGGAGCAAGATAGGGTCACGTTAGCATTCACCATCTTGCTCCAGCGGTGTCTCTGCGCCTGTGGTGGGGCGACCTTGCTGACCAACGTGTGGGGCCGTTCAAGCTTTGTCTGAATATAAGAAAAAAAAACCTGATGTACAGAGGCAAGCTGTCGCCACCTACCAGGCTGCACACCCTGAAGAACACAGGCAAGCTGTCGCCACCTACCAGGCTGCACACCCTGAAACACACAGGCAAGCTGTCGCCACCTACCAGGCTGCAAACCCTGAAAAACATAGACAATCTGCTGCACTATATCAGGCCAGGAATACCGATGTGCATAGAATGATTCAGTCATGGTATAGAGAAAATACAATTCAGCGTGTATAGAGAAGCAAGTTGCTTTCGGGTTTGGCGTATGACCCAGATATTGCTTATGGAACTGACAGCAGTGCAGTCTTAGGTTCTATGACGTACATGTGTCAGTGGTGTAACGCCTTGAAGTGGAGAGATGAGACACCTGGCATGTGTTGTAGCGCCGGTAAAGTACAAACGGTATGGTAAAGATCTGCCAGGTTTCCGACCCCTTATGTCTTTGGGAAAAATACAAAGAATACCTTTCTGAAGACTTTAAAAAACAACTGAAAAGGCAAGGTGACGTGGATGTAGAGCACTCACCGGACCTGATATTTAACAAATGCCTGTCGGTATTGGAGGATGCCGTATTATCATTAGGCGGCCGTCCTCTTAAAGAGTATGGATTACCTCAGCCAATAACATCAATAAATTTTGAAAATAGAGAGTACGTGAAGGAGACCAGTTACGATAAAGTGGCATTAGTAGACGCAGTTAGAAAAAAATAAGCATCCTTGAATGACGAGCAACAGGTAGTATACACTAAAACTATCAAAAGTGTAGATGCAAATGACGGTCGAATATTCTTCTTAGACGCTCCAGGTGGAACTGGTAAAACATTCCTTATTAATTTACTTTTGGCGAAAGTAAGAAGTACTCACGGCATTGCCCTGGCTGTGGCGTTGTCCGGCATAGCTGCTACATTACCCAAAGGTGGTCGAACTGCTCATGCTACTTTTAAGTTACCACTCAATTTAATCACTGCCGAGACTCCCATTTGCAACATCTCCAAACAAAATAATTTTGCTGAACTTTTAAAGAGTACAAAAATAATCGTGTGGGACGAAATAACGATGGCTCATAAAGGTGGTATTAAAGCCTTAAACAAATCACTAAGGGATATAAGGGGTAATACAAAATTAATGGGTGGCGTAACAGTTTTGCTGGTCGGAGACTTTCGGCAGACTCTACCAGTGGTGCCAAAAGGAACCAGAGCTGACGAAGTAAAGTCGTGCATTAAGAAATCTAATTTGTGGCCACAGGTTAATATTCTTAAGGTCTCTTAAAATATGAGAGCACATTTGGGTGGGGATGAGTCTGCTGGTAGATTTTCAGATCTCCTTCTTAAAATCGGTAATGGTGATTTTCCATCGTTTGATGGAATGATAACCATCCCGGAAGAATTGAGCACAGTTGTTACTACGGTTCAAGAATTGCTTTCTATGGTTCTGTTGGTTCTGTGAGCGTGCCATACTTACTCCAAAGAACGATCAAGCAGCAGCTATCAACGATATCCTGCTCAAGTCATTTGAGGGCGAAGAAAAGGTCTATACTTCGATTGGTACTGTGGTTATTACAGATGACGCTACTAATTACCCTGTAGAATTTTTAAATTCATTTAAACCGCCAGGTTTTGCCTTATCATAAGCTTAATCTGCATGTGGGCGTTCCAATTATTTTGTTGCGAAATTTAAAACCACCAATACTTTGTAACGGTACGAGACTGCAAGTGAAAGCGTTACATCGCAATATAGAGGAAGCCACTATATTAACTGGGTGTGCGAAAGGGGAAACTGTATTTATACCACGAATCCCATTAATACCTAATGACATCCCGTTCGAATTTAAACGATTACAGTTTCCCCTAAAAGTCTACTTTGCCATGACAATAAACAAGTCTCAGGGGCAAACTCTCAAATTTGCGGGTATTGACTTGAGAGAACATTGCTTCTCTCATGGGCAGTTTTATGTTGCTTGCTCACGAAAAAGTTCACCCAATAGCTTGATAGTTTTAGCGCCTAATGACAGATTAGTTAAGAATATTGTGTACAAAGAAGTTTTGTAGGCCCTAATTTTTTACACACGCTAAACAAAAGTAAAGCCGCAAAAACTATACCCAATTAGTGATAATACTTCATAACACGAGCGAAGCCGCGGGCAAAAGCTAGTACTATTATAATTGTTATAATACTCTATTATGTTATAATAATAATTTTGTGACATGTAATATTCTTACCAATAAATTGATTATTCTGATTATTCAACTAGATTTTTAAAATTAATGGCTTATTTAGTGTCTTCATTCCAGTTATTTTTTATAGCCGAATACATGGATCCAACTAAATTTTCTTAAACTTCTATATATTATATACCCATGTCTAACAGAGCCATCAGCATTCCGTATTATTCCATTCATGCCGTAGAAATGTCCTATGCTCCAAGCATTGACTTGCTTATAACAATGGATCATTAGAGCGTGGTTGTCATCAATTAGTAACGCAAGTATTGTGGCTTACATCGAAAGTAAACACATTTATGGAATGTGATTTATGAGCCATTGTCACACCTCGCTGCAATAATGTGCATCAAATAAGAGACTTTTGGCGCAGCAGATTACTTGTCAGGTACTATTTGTTAGAAGTGTTTAGACAAGGCGTAAATGGTTTTATGTTAAAATTGATTGTCCATGAAAGTTGTTGTGTGTACTTTTGAAACCAAAAGGAATGTGGGAAATTACTAATGCATCAGCCAGTAAGTATATCACTGGTAATGTCTGCTACCGTCTAGATTACATAAACATAATTATTAGAACAATATATGCAGTTTACTTCATTAAAATTTGACAATTTATTGGGCTACGTTCAGACCCTCAGAAAGTTTGGTTGTTTGGTTGTTCTTCAACTTACTCGTACATATGAAACGAAACAGTGGTTTTATAAACAACATTCTGGGCACTCTTGAAATTGATTGAATGAAATACTTAGGTGTAAGTTTAGGTATATGTTTTGTGTTTGGGTTTGTATTTGGCTTAGATAAAGGTATGATTGTTATATTACATTTTAATTGCAATAAAATTGCATGTTTATAGTTCAAGTCGTAGATTTGAATTAGGATCAGTTTATGATATCTAGATTGTTGATATAACATAGAATAAGTTACATTATGATCTCCTGGCGCCATGTCTTTTTTGCTTAATTGTTTCTTTCAGTTAATTTAGTCGAAAATCCGCCTTCCAATACTGGATTTATTGAGTGAATATAAGGTGCTGGAATGCCTGGCATCTATGAAATTGTGCTAGGCTCCTCTTCCCACGCCATCGGTTAATTCACTCCCTGCTTACAGAGACTCCTTTCTGTCTGCTGGTGCCGTACACCCCCGTTAAAGGGGCATACGGATGTCTTCCTAGAATCTTTAAGCACGCGGAAGTGTTTGATACCGCTATGGCAAGGTGTCGAGGACAATCAGCGGATACCATTTTTAAGAGGGAGCGGGTTCGGTACCGTTTGCAGGGTTGAGGGCTGTACTGCAGACGTCGTGGTAGTATAGGTGCGGTCTGAGAGGTCGATGCCACGCCCTCCAGACGTAAGACTGAAGTGGTCCAATCTAGCCCATGCGACCGAAGGCAGCGCACAGGCGCGCTTGCCGACTTCAAGAGCCTCATCACTGTGCTTCCTACGCTGGCTTGTGGTTGGGTCCACTTTTTATGTGGGCTCTTGGGTGGCGATTCGGGAGAGCCAAGAATCGTCACCTCAAATATCGGCATTATTAATCTATATAATATAAATCTTACAAAATTATATTTATAGTATAATTAGGTATTCCTTTTTGAAATAATTATCTACCCTTGCTTATGATGAATTTTGTGCTCTCTTTTTTGGCGGTGATGAAGCGAAATATATACATGATTTATGGTATTTGAAAAACATAACACCATCGTTACCTACGCAATTCAAATGAGTAGGTACTTATTATTCTATCATAAACAAATGTCAAAGTCATGTCAGGTAAGTCTTCAACCTCTTAACAACCGATTCTGATACAGTGTACGAAATGTTACCTAAATGTTACATGGATCGCGTTCGCTAAATGGGTGATTGCTAGTGGCATTAGCATAGAGTATATTTACATTTGCCAACATTTTTGTTCATTATCAAAGCCGGTGCCATCCCTGAAGATCAAATGTTAAATTGAAGTTCAGCTCTACTACTCTACTCTACCACCGTGCTATATCGATCATTGCCTTCCTAAGACAACAAGCGGTCCGGACGGTTAAATATGCCCACTGAAGCAAGGAAACGCTCAGTAGAAATGCCACTATTGGTGACCCATCCAAGTCATGACCGTGGCGAACGTTGAACAGTTCGGATAAGAACAGCTAAGCTAATTTCACTACGAGCGCTTGAAATGAATATCTTGAGCAATAATCTAATTGATACGAATATATATAAAGAGGGAAACAAATAAGTATCATACGCTCCTTGGTCGTTGGCTGTAATAAATGCGATCATGATTTTTGTAGGAGTAAAGAAGTAATGAAGAAATGCAAATTACGTGTGTAAATTAATTTCATCACTTTTCGGAATATTAGTATGAGATTTGTATTTTGTGACCCTATCCTCCATTAGCGTGCGCAGTGAACCCTTATTGAAATAAGCTATGCAAGGGTAGACTCGCGATGTTTAAAATTCCGAGAGCATCTAGTAAATATTAAAGAAACACTATCAACATTTGATACAGAATTGGAATCAAGTTGATAAAGGTCAATGTGTGATCTAAGCGTTTATCTAAAAAAATAAGAAAGATAAGCCTACGACGCGTAGCAGTATGGTAATTAAGTACTATTTTAATTCGATTGACAAGACAAGATAAACAAACAGCATGTCGCGTCCAAAATGTGAATATTATTAAATTTTTCGGTAAGGGACTGAGCGGCTTCCAACCGCCAGCCATACTATGCCAGAGTCACAAACCTCCTATATTGATCTCTGGTCAACTTTACTAAGAGCGACGAAAGATTGACGGGTTGACTGAAAGTATCTATGTATAATTTCTTTCTGCATCCTAGGCTCTAATGCGAGGATTTTTTTTCCGTTTGTTCTTCTTTCCGCAATACTTATCTGTAGTTGTGTAGATTGCAAAAATAGCTCGAACGCTCAAACAATACTCCAGCAGCAATGAAGCTGAATTAGTTGAGCCATTCGGACTTTTTTTTACTCGTAGTTACAAATGGTTGTGTGTGTTAGAAAAATATATCTCGATCATGAACTTTTGTTACCAGCACAGTCTCCTATGACAATTGTCAGTAGTGGCTGGTGGAATCAAGCCATTGAGCTATTTTTTCTTAGCTACACAAGAATACTTTCAAGAATGTCTGTTTGTTACCATTTTCCACGGACACTACTGCACCAATTTCGTTTCGGTCGTTTGCCACATCTATAATATAAATGCAGGTTCTTAAATATATTTTATAGGGGAGGGGGCTGAAGAATGTAGGATAGCCGGCTAAGGGCTTCTTACAACGAATGTTCCTATTTGTCACCAAAACGGTAAGATTGATTTAGGATAACATCGATTCTGAACTAATACCCGAATGGGAGAACAAGATCACAGCCACTAAGTGACAGTTCGGGTCGTACTCAGTTTTGATTTAGCATTTAGGATAAAATTTACTTAAAACAAACACTTTACCGTAAAGCAGTTTTTTATGTTATTGTGACGGAACAATTCCAAGGCCCAACTGATGTTAAGTGGACTAACCTCTGCCTATAACAGACGCATTTCGTCAACGACGATTGTACTGTGTCCGACTGAGAGTTGTCAGGTCTCATGTGCCTGTAATTTGACTGGCTCTCAAGGACTGC
Organism: Plagodis pulveraria; assembly: GCA_963890685.1. NCBI lineage: Eukaryota > Metazoa > Arthropoda > Insecta > Lepidoptera > Geometridae > Plagodis > Plagodis pulveraria. The sequence continues at coordinate 9,439,998 of OY982955.1, read as the reverse complement.
TGCCAAAATACACTGTTAAGTGCTTAGCGACAGATTTCTACTAGAGGGTGGTCGCTAGCCAGGAGGGCATTCGCAAAATGCCCTTCACCATGCGGTGAAGCTCAAGCCCGCGGCGGGTTTTCAAACCATGGACCTGCAGCGCGGCAGTCCATAGCCAATGCTACTGAGCCATCACTGCTTCAAAATAGATAACTATTAATGACAGTATATCAACTTCAACTCATGTTTTGTGGCTTCCGTATACAGCATCATAATTTCGCCAATGTCACGTAGTTACAGTAATACGTATCGTAACAATCTTCGTTTCGGATGACGACTGTCAAACTTAAATGGGCTCTATCTCTAAAACATCGATTCTAGACTAGTGCTTCATTTATAGAAGTGATTGCATTCATTGCGATCTTCATTTCGAGTGACGACTGTCAGAATTAAAAAGCCTACACCTAGAAACCTATCGCACGTAGATACAATAGTTATTTTTCACAAAAGTTATTCCTAGCTCTCATTAGGGCTTAATTTTGGATGAATATAATTTTTAAAGTATTTTTATACTTACATTCCATCACCTAGCCATTTGCCTTATCCAGGTCTAACGGTTTTACTTATTGCGATTATTGTTTCGAACACGATCTTACATTTTAATTGAATTTTGACAACTTGAAATAACTAATACTGTTTTGGGTTTTACGTCCTCATAAATACAGTTTATATTGCCGCAGCTTCGTTAGTAAATTTTATGGTGGATATTGAAATATTCGTCTGGCACACAATTGATCGGGGATCACGTTTGACCGATATTTCATTCCCGATCTGGGACTGTTAAACAAACAATAACCGAATAAATCTGTTTTGGCTGAATACCAACGTCAACGGTTGTCGAAGTTACGCGTTCGAAATTTTGTTTACATCCATTTCATGGAATACATATAGTACGTTTTTTTTTTTACCTAAAAGCCACAATTCACTCTGAAGTTGACGACCCTCCAATTACCAGGAAATGTGAGGGAGCACCAATGTTTTTTTTTAAATAGTCATCTATTTAAAGATATAAGAATCTGTCTACATATTTAATAGTAATAACTGTGTGGAAGAAATATCTCCGAACCGTGTTTTTGGGTCAAATATTTATATAAATCACAGTAAAGTCCAGTATATTTTAACAGAATGCCATTTAATACCATCATACCTATAGTCGAAATTCTATATTAATTGAGCTTTTATAATGATTTTAGGCTTGATAGCAGGTTTTTAATTCAATTGACTTTACTTTGGTAATTATCCGAAGAAGACGCCGGCCGCTCAAGGCAGTCAACGTGAGAAGGACGATTCTTCACAATATTAGTGCTCTTTACCATCTTAACATCATTTTTAAAGAGCATGGTATACCATGTATCCCCTAATATAATTATTTTGAGCAATTTGTTTTGAGCAATGCCCAATTTAAGCAACAATTTTTTTATGGTATAGGGGGGCAAATCTTCCGGTGGCTCACCTGGTGGTAAGTGATCACCGTCTCCCACTAACATCCGCAACACCAGAGGTCTTGAGGATGCATTGCCGGCCTTTAACTTGAAGCCATAAAATATGCCAGAACAATAAAAAAACTGTTACCTATCCACAGACCTAAGATTTTTGCGCTACGCTCAAAAAGCGTAATATTATTTAATTATGCTATTTTATATCGCCTTTTGTTTTGATAGTTTCTATATTTTTTACCGACCTGACATACAACTGGGTCAACGATTGAAAAATGATGCATTTTGCGAAAAGAGATTGAAAATTGACATGTGATACCGCATCAGTTCTACAAAGTATCTACCTACCTAATATAAATATATCGATTATATAAGCTCAAAAGCAACCTGAAATATTTCTGACAATATTGAAAGGCAAGGAGCTTTACCAGTTCTATATAAAATAGCAAGAGGCGTATAAGCCTCATATCCCTACAAAACTAAACTTTCAAAGCGAAAGATCAAAGTTACCGCAAGCCGCATAAAGCTAAGCACACACCAAATGGAATCACAACCGTGTGATCACCTCCATCTATCACCCTGAGTACACCTTTAGGGCTTCCACCTATGGCACAGTACACATTATGAACAGTAAGGAAGGCTTACACCAGAAGTTATAGTACATTATCAACGTAATCTTTTAGGTTTCAGCACCTATAGGACAAATTGGAGTATTAAAATGTCACTCTGCGGTCTCTCTCTCATTCCACTTATCCACTAGTTGGCAAATTGAACGAGTTTCAAGACTGATATTTAGATATATTGCCTGGAAGAGATCCTTGGATCCCTCCCTGGATGGTGATAAGCCACAAACGATCTATTCCATCTACTAACAGAATGTAGTAGTGTAGTAAGTTATCAATTTCTACTCGGACATAGTCCACTAGTAAACACAGCCTCCCCCAATATGGGGGGTTTACCATAATCCCCACGCTTGGCAGGCGGCTTGGCGATCGCAGTGTGAGATATCAGTTCCTCAGAAAGTGCTGTTGCCCACTTTCTGGTGTGTTACCCTTAGTTGCCTCTTACGAGTTGTTTTGAACGGGTAGAGATGGGTGGGTGACATTCTAGCCCCACGGAATACCCCAATTGGACATTACCCGCTTACATTTTATATAGGTTATTATTATCTATAAATATTGTAGAAAAACTATTTTTTTTTACTTTCCATATAATGTATTCGTAATGAAAAGTAGAGTGCTTAACACGGGTGAAAGTCATCAACTCCTGCTTGGATTGTAGCTGCGCTCGGGCGTTTAAATAAATCGTATGAGAATTGTTTCTTTTAGAACCTTGTATAATAATCTACTATTTCGGAAAGAAAATAATGTCGCGTTTTTTATATAATGGTTCGATTGGAACTCGCGTGTATAACTCAAAAGTGGTAGGCAGACCCCTGTCCAATGAACATGTCATACAACAAGATAACAATAAAAATCCAGTCCTACTCGTGTCGTGAGATGGGAGAAGTCAACAAGAACTTTAAGCTGTAAGATGATGTAGAATGTGTAACTGTTAAAATTTTGACCAAAACTGCCCGAGACAGAACAAAATAGCAAGATGGACGAGGCCTACATACCAACATGGATAGTCACAAACCAGTTAATAATTGAATTATATACTAATTTTAAAAAGTACATCAGTTTTGGCACCTTCAAAATAAGATAAATTAATAATAAATTTGGTAACCATAGATATCAAATTATATCTAAACTAAACTATACTAATTAATATCATACCTAATGGATTTAATTTTTTGTTCCCATGGGGAGCCGGGCTTGAATTTAACTACCCCAACTCTTCACGTGAGAGGCGACCAAGGGTAAAATACCTGTAGTTGGGCCACAGCCTCTGCGATCCCAAGACACCTACTAAACTTGGGGATTATGGCAAACCCCCCTTAGTAAAGGAGGCTAGGAGGAAATAATACTTCCACATAATTATGTTGTATGGTGTATTGGTGTGGGGAGCTGTTGCTGAGATAGAGACAATCTTTGTCTTACGAAAGCGTGCAATCGAGCCATAGGTATATGAAATGGATCCTAGAAAATCTGTGGGATCTTTTTAAAGAAGTTGATATTTAACTTTACCGGGTCTGCATTATTTGAAAATATTATGTATGTTCGTAAAAAATTTAGTGAATTTAAATTAAACAGTGACACTAGGATAGGGATAAAATATCGGTGCCAGACAACGGTATCTAAAACAAATAAAAGGTCCTTACGTTAGGGAATTGTGTGTGGTGTTATAAAAAAGTTCCCAAAGATATTACAACACTCATAAAATGAAAATTCACGTGCACGTTGCACGTGAAAAACAATTGGATTAAGAAATCCTGCTACACAGTTTGTAATCATGTACCTACTTAAACGACAAAATACCACCTATGCCAAGCTATCACCTCTGCACCTACGTAATTTAAACAAATATTGTAATAATTTTATATAGTTATATTTAATATAGTTTGTAGCACATTGTTAAAAAACCTTTAAAAATAATGGGCTTGAGTTTCTTGACCGTTCTTCTCGTTTATTAAGCTGAACGTGGCAGTAGAATGTAGAATATTTCAATATTAAAATGTTTATATGACCTTTTTAAGTCCGTCAAAGACGCCCTGATCGAAAAATTTATTTTGATTTTGACTTTGGGGCTATTTTCAGGTGAGGAGAGAGATAGATTTAGATTAGATGTTCTGCTGATAGAGCACCTTTTTTAATATTTTTATATCCTTTCATAAGAATACCTATAGAATTAAAAAGTAATAAATAGTATTTCCATGGCTATAACCAGAATCGAAAGTTTCTAACGTACACCTGCATAGTACCAAGTTTCATCGAGGTCCAGTTATTTTTTCATGGTAACATACTCACAAGATACCTTTCTTTTGAGTTTATAGATAAATTATAGATAAGATACCCAAATACGATGTGTAGAATCAGATGAATCATCGGGGAAGTGTAAATGCAAGAGTTACTTGTAGCTAGTATTTGTTTGGACAGATTTATAAGTATTTCATTCTCGAACGTTTCACGTACCTACTACATATTAAGTAAATGGTTGCATCATTCAGAGACTGTACCGATACCGACGTGTAAGTAAAATTGGTCAATCCTACATAAGTGAGAGGATCTTATATGATGTTTGTTTTTATATAATTTATATACTTACCTTTGGTAACCATTTTTTTGTTGTAAATATGTATATTTTCCTGATATAAGTTTTTATCACATGGAATCAATGGTATGATAGACACATGCAATTTTTTTTATAAAATTATTTTATCTATTATAACTCTACTTCAAATTGTCATCATTCACGTCCTTATCAAAGTTGTAATGATTCTATCTAATAAACTATGAATATCTTTTTATCAACATTATAATTTATAGATAATTATTTATCCTTATCGTTCATCGATTGAATACGTAGATACACAAATCAATACGGACAGAAAATTCAATGCAATTTATAAAGGTACCTATATGTAATGTCGTCAAGCGCATTCCGATTCTGAGCTATTATTGTCCCAAGAGTCCCTACTACTTATTGTATCGTATTTTGCCTAGGGCGGTATAGTAGGGCGGGCGGGCGGCACGTACTCATAGTAAACAAATGTCACCAGTGCCGTCAGTATCGGCTCACAAATCGACCGTGCCGCACGCCTCCACAAACACACACGAAAATAAGAAGAAACACGTGAGCGAAGTTGCGGAAATTGCGCAAAGTGACTAAGTTATGTTTAAGTGAATCTACCGGCGGGGTTTTCAGGTTAGTTCAGCATGTTATGTTTGGTGTTTGCGGCTCGTATGTACCGGCGGCAATATGCGGAAACTATATTCGTTTGTATTTACTATTTCTACAGCGGATCTAGTAACGCGAATTGAGAGCGGTTGCGGTTGAGGAAATTTAACCGCGTATGTATATCATTTTGTTTTTTCTGAACTGTGTGCTCGTAGCATGAATCGTATTAAATATAGATAGACTTATTGAAAGACGCTATACTTTAAGTCACTACAAATTAATCTGTGGCATAATTGTTCGAGATACATAATAGTTTGTACTGGCAATCAATTGTTTGCAGTTGACGTGAATAAGTCTTGAGAATACTTTATCGCAAACTTGTAGCACGGCTACTGCAATATTATCCGCGTCTCTACATCCGTTACTAATCGACAAGCATAATCACCAATCAAATCTCAACACAATCAATAATACACATAACTTTAACAAAAACAATCATTGTACACTTTAGCAAATCAATTCGATTTCTAAACTGTGAGCAAGCGAAAACTGGTTGATCGTTTAGGTAACAAAAAAATGTTATTCAAATACAGACGCCACACGTTCTAAGGCAAAATATTTGCACACGAGGCTAGAAATATTTGAACTCTGACCTTGCGTATACGACTGAGTATGAGGACACTTATGTTGATATTTGAACACTTATCTCAAGACTAGGTACTTATTATATTAACTCCCATTTCAGCTATTCAATACCACCCACGTGAATTGATAAGTAGACGCTGCTAAAATATTTTTGTTTATACTAATCGCCAATCATCTCATTTATCATTGAATGTTAAAATTGAGAATAAGATATATAAACTTATTATGATAGTTTACGTTATTTTTTAATACATATAATGTTACTAGCGACCCGGCCCGGCTTCGCACGGGTGCAAATTAAAAAACCGGCCAAGTGCGAGTGGGATTCGCGCACGAAGGGTTCCGTACCATTATCTCGTTATCATTATTATTATTTTTAGCAAGTAAAAAGCGAAAAGCTCTTATGTTGTATGGGAGCTCCTCTTAAATATTTTTTTATTTTTATTTTTAGTAAGTGTTGTTATAGCGGCAATAGATATACATCATCTGGGAAAATTTCAACTGTTTAGCTATCACTGTTCTTGAGATACAGCCTGGTGACAGACGGACGGACGGACAGCGAAGTCTCAGTAATAGGATCCCGTTTTTACCCTTTGGGTACGGAGCCCTAAAAATAAGTTATCAGTGTATCTCTATATAGTGTGCATGTATTATACAAATATACCTTTCTCTTGAATCACTTAATCTTTTAAAGAAAAATACATAAAATCCGTTGCGTAGTTTTAAAGATCTAAGCATGCATAGGGACAGACTGCGGGAAGCGACTTTTTTTTTAATCTATGTAGTGATAAACAAACTGTTGTGCTTTTGATATTAGGATTTCTGTTGAAATAACTAATATCGTGAGTACTTTCTGTAAAAAATATAGGTAGGTACAATACAATGTCTCACGTCATCACACTCATTCTTCTTGCCCCACAGGAATAAAATCAAATGATATATTTATTTGCTAGAATACATGAGAAATACAGGTCATTTGTTAAGTTGACATTTGATGCGAGACCAGTAATTAAAACTTGTGGAAGCGAAGGATTTAAGGTAGGCATAATAACTTTCCAGCCGAGCGAAATTCACAATTTTTCACCTCACTCTACAGAGTAAAATGTTATGTGCAAGAAAAACAGGGTATATGATACCTAAATATTTTTTATTCTATATTAAAAATTAAAAGTTTCACAATTTCAATTGTAAATTAGTTCGTAATTATTCTGAAACTGTTTGAATAGTTCAAATTTTTTAAACTTTTTCCACGCTAGCTATAAATAGCACTTTTCAAATAAACAAAACTTTTTGTTGTTTGTTTCAAAAGATATATTTATCCTCTAGCAGCCGCTTCTATAGGATAATTCTATAGGATAACTTCTAGGTTAGCCTGAACAACATCTTCGACCACGTCATCACTTACCATCAGGTGAGATAGTAGTCAAAGGCTATCCTATCAGGCATAAAAAAAGGCACCAGGACGGTATTCTGGGGGTTCAAATCAATATTATGTGTGAGCATAATGCATCGTGATTAATTGCAATCAAACTGAATCGCATTACTTTTGCAACGTTACGTTTACAAAAATATTTTTCTAGCGTCCATTTTGTCTATACAGCCCGCAATATCGTGATAACAACAAGTGCTTTATAATCGATTCTTACACCAAAATATAGAAAATTTAAATATATAAACCCTGTCTTGATATCGTTTTTTAATCAAGTAGTTCTTGTGTTTTTTGTTATTCTCGCACATTTCTAACGAAAATGTTAACGTAATTGCCACGCCGGGGTGCGCGGTGAAATGGTCCTTATTTCAACGTTGGTTTGTTTGATTTTCATACTTGATGACAGCATGCTGCTAATTTAGCAGTTGTTAACCATTATTATATTTTTTTTTTATGACTGATAGGTTAGCCTTTGACCACTATATCATCTGATGGTAAGTGATGATGTGGTCGAAGATGTTGTTCAGACTAACCTAGAATTACTGGCTCTCGTGGACAGCTGCCGGAACACACCGTTAGGTGCTTGGCGACAGATTTTCTACTTGAGGGTGGTAGCTAGCCAGGCGGGCATTCGCAAATTGCCCTACCACCATGCAAACTATATATGTATGTAACAAATATTTAACTATTTGTTACATATATATCTTTCGTATAGTATAGGTTTATTCCAGCTAGAAATAGTTCATCATAGCTATATGTATAGAATTGTTTTGAACTGCTTTAAGATAATTAATTCGAAATATTCGTATAGCAAGTGCATTAACCATAATTTTACTACTCTACCAATTTATAAAATAGTGAAGATTTTTTTGTTAGGAGGTAAATATCTATATTATAGATCTACAGGGCAATTCATTGCATTTGAAATCCGAATTAAGTCTAAAATCTTGTATTCTTGTCGCTACATTTGGGGGTAGCCCAAAGTAGTAAGTACACGTCAATATTGAGACACTGCTGCATGCTGGCAACATTACCAAGTTGGATTGCAATGATTTCTCTTTAAAAATATCCTTTAGATTCGCTTGAATGCATTCCATATATCTTACGAATTAGCAAGATAAATATGGTCTCTATATCAGCTGCTGCTATCTACAACAATACACCATCCGACATTATGCATGATATATAAATACGCGAAATAAACCAGCTGAGCTGTAGCCAGCTGCTTTGTCCGTCAACTGTATGTAAAGTTAATGCCGTTCGTATGTAAAGTTAATAAACTTTACATACGAACGGCATATGCAGCAAAACTTAGTCTCTTAATCTTGTATAATTAAAATGAATTCAAATGTACTAGAGAGAACTCTCTCTTTTCGAGCGAAAAAGATTTATCGCTCTCAATTATCATAAAAAATCATACTGGATATTATTGCGTAATAATTATATGGGCTAAGGCAGATATTTTTATCCGAAAGAAAAAGAGGGATATAAAGTGTTTCAAAGCCTTTGTCTATGTGCATGCGTCATTCTGTCTCGTGGCAGTGGCTACAGATATTATTTGCAGCTCTAAACCAATATTTCTGTTTCGCAGGTCTGAACCAATTATGATGCTGTATTTTTTATTTGAAAGCAGGCAATATTCTGTTGTGCCAATCTATTGATAAGCCATTTCCAAGATAAGAAGGAGAAATCGTTATTTGTTCACTTTTTTTGGGAGCATAATTTTGATTAACCCTATGCACATTTGGGGCAAATTTATGTTGCAAAAACTTCATTATTTATAGCTCTTGTATACATATATTCTCAGTGATTTTCACATAAAATATTTAAGAAAACGCTATTTCATACAAACAGAAAAAAGTTTCCATCCATGATCAACGAAAATCGATGATTCGAGCATTCCTAATGGCTAGCTCTCATTCAAAAAGAAGTTCTTCATAAGATTTTGTAAAGAAACTATTGGTTTAAAACCAATACTTTCCGAGATAAAGCCCTTTTGAGTTGATTAGCTGTCATCTGAAAAGATGATCTCGATGATTTCTATTTATTTGAAGAAAGTAGGGGTCTAGGATCAATAGTACTAATAATAGTCGGTGTAAAGTGCCATTGAGATTGACAGCTGTCGGTCATCCGAAATGAAGAACTCGATGAGATATAACACCTATGTGAAATAAGTCCTAGCTTAGGATTATAAAAACTGAGAATACTCCCGCGTGCGAGCGGCCATGGGAATTTCCTGAATCAACCGTGATAACTATGGCTTAAGTTTTTGCGTGGGATAAAATTCAGAATGAGGAAATTCACCGAAGTCGGTCATTCAATGGCAATAGACAGACCACATCACTCCACGAACTGATATCTAACTAATGTCAAAAGCTTCTCCAGAGACCACTAAGACCGGACGACGTACCGTAGGCCGTACCTCTCTAGGTGGGCCGACGATATCGAGTAAGAGGCCTTACACCACAAGGATTTCGTCAGATAGGAACAGGCAGGCCCTCTATGGAACCTAAATTACCATGTTGGCGATATATGATAGGTAGCGAGTCTATTCCAACTTAGTTCTATGTTAAAAACATATCGAAAACTTCGATCTAATAAATCTAAATCTATAATAAAAATGAAAATGATTGCGTGATAAGATTTTATTGCCAATTAAAACATTCAATTTACAGTAGTTGTGTAGTGATTACGTGTGATAATGTAAAATAATGAATACATAGGTATACTCTACTAGTTGATATTATTCTTAAGTTATTGATATTAGGTGCGCTCGTTCTGATGCTGACATAGATAATTATGTTTGCGTATGCTAAGTCACAATTATCGTGTGTGTTTAGGGCTTTCCTACGACCAAACAGGCAATTTTGCATGTTTTGTATAAATAGGCTTTTGTATTGGATACTATGGTAAGCATGTCATAGAATAAAACATAGATAGTATTGTTGAGTATCACTATCACTACATAGTATAAATAAAGTCACTTCTCGCTGTCTGTCTGTCCCTATACGGAGTTATTGGTAAAATGATAACAACCTCTTAGGGTTGACTTCTGCTAGTCCTATGAAACATTTTGAGAAGATTACTTTTTTGTTTAAAAAAAAAAACCTTTTTTTTGTGTTTTAATACTTTTAATGCGTACTCCAAGCCAAGAGCGCCCGCCGCGGCAACACTGGACCGCGCCGTGGTCCCTTTCAATAGAGTTTTGAATATTCACATCGAGCAAAGTAACAAAAATATGAAATAATACAGCACAAGAGACTTTTGACATCAGGTGGTTCTCGTGCTTATTCAGCCAAAAACATATAAAAAAAACACAAACAAAATTTCAAAAAAAATTTAAAAAGAATTTTTCAATACTATAAAAAATATATCTCAAAATGTTTCTTAGGATTAGCAGAAGTCAACCCTAAGGGGTTGTTAGCATTTTACCAATAGCCCTGTAGGTATCTTTAAAACTAAGCAACCGATTTTGATGCGTTTTATATAGATAGAGTGATTCAAGAGCAAGGTTTATATGTATAATACATGCATCATCACTACATTATAAAACAAGGTCACTTCTCGGTGTCTGTCTGTCCCTATATATTCTCAGATCTTTAAAACTACGTAACCGATTTTGAATGGTTTTTTTTTAAATTAAATAGAGTTATTATTTATAATACATTCGTAATATAGTAGAGAATGTCGTAAATAAACACATTTTTACGCTTACATTGCAAACGCTGGCTGAACCCTACGAGATAGTTCAAAATAATGTACTACAGTATTGTACACCTTAAAAAAGTCAACAAAAAACCTAAAAAATGGAACCGACTTCAACCTAAATGTGTTAAATAACATGTTTTAATAACCGATTTCAACAAGTACAGTTACAAGTACAGTATTTACAAGTGGTTTACACATTTAAGTTTTGAAGTCGGTTTAATTTTTGACCGACTTCAGTACTATTGCGAGAGTCACATCAGACAAATTTGTGGTTTATTTTATAAAAAATACTGATCAATCACAATTTCGACCTCATTATTAGTTTTGTAATTGTTTCTCAGAAGAGTTCATCCCGATTTTTATTATGCTTTAATTTAATCTCACACAACGTTCAAAAAATTTGTTTTCTGCCTTGTAAGTTGTCGCAGGTGATAAACAACTATTTCGCTCTTCTAATGTTAGCTAATGTATAAAACAAAATAATACGTTAGCTTTTACGTAGTATATAGATTCTGGGTAACCTTTTATGATGAACAAACCGTCTTTTTTAAACTGCCATTGCTGTGCCAAATTTTATATCTTTTCGCTGTACTTACATAGATTAACATCTAAAGAAATTTACTTTATAGCTATTTTGTCAAATTTTCAACTCATTACTAAACATTAAAAAGAAATGTAATCTAGCTTTTTGCTAGACTTTACATAGATAAGTTCCCACAAATGGATTGTCAGATATATTACTTTGCTGGCTCAATAGCAAGCTAATAAAATATTAACTTTGAAAATAAAGTGTTTACACAGCGACTAAAGTGTTATTCGTGGATTGGCGTTCCCTTATATCTATATTTCTTGTAACTCGTGGTTCTATTAATACAGGTAAAATTCATTTCATATGCATTTTTTCCCAAAATGTATCATAGGTCTTGCCTGCCTTCAGACTTATGGTGAGCAGTTGAACAAATCTACATTTACAAATAATCTCACTTGTGTTCTCGTTCCCATCCCATATGGTCAATGGCTCTGATGGAAAATGCTCTTTTGTGTTTCCACTTACACACCGGAAAGCAGTTTCCCAATTGGTCTTTCGGGTCCTCAAATTACAGGCCCAGCTGAGTTGATGGACTAATGATAATATAAATATATGCTACATATTAATTTTAAATGTTTTTTCAACAAGAACTTTGTTTTCTAAAACAAAATAAAACAAAGAATTAAGATGAAGATGATTCAAATTTTGATTGTATTACGAGAGAAAAGTTTGAAGTGGCCAGCCAGATCGCCTGATTTAACAACACTGGATTATTTTTGTGCTATGTTAAGGACACAGCCTATACGGAGCCAATCGAATCGATTACAGCCTTAAAACTCATAATCCGTCATGTGATTAACGAAATAGACCCGCCATTTTGCCAAAAAGTGATTAAAACTTTGATGAAAGAATCGACATCCGTCAGCGTGCTCGTGGTGGACATTTGCCAGATATCATTTTTCATTCATAATTGTCAAACTTTACTCTTCGTAATACAATAAAAATTGAATCTTCTCTAAATTCTTTGTTTTACGCTGGGTAGGCGTCTTGGGGATCGCAGTGTGAGATATCCGTTCCTCAGAAAGCGCAGCTGCCCTTCTGGTGGTCACCCACGCGTAGAGATGTATTGGTGACATTCTAGCCCGGCACCCCACAGGCCCCGGTATCCCATGGGCCATATTACATATACATCATCATAATTCATTCACAGTTAGATAAGCTGTATTGTAGGTAACAACATATATTTATACCTTCTGTGACATAAAAGATTTACTTTACCTACTTCACACGTAAACAAGTGCTTGCACACTACTGCTTAGAGGTATGATATCTGACAGAGGGTTGGCACCCAAAAAGACGGACTCTTGCTGAAGAGACCTAGTAGAACGTATGTAGCGATCTCAAATTATTTCGTGCGACAATCTCCCACGTGAACGAAGCCACGGATAACAGCTAGTATTTACTAATATGCCTTTAAAGGTACCTCGTAAAAAGATGAAGGATAAGGCACCAAGTAAAACTTTTTCGTTTTACTTCGCTGGAATTTTTACAAGACTCCATGCGGGCTTAATATTGTTAAAGTTGGAAAGCTGATCAGTTATGTACCGTACCTTTTCCATCGATGAGAGGCTGGGAAGGCATCGCATGAATACCAAGTAGGGTCTGAACAGAAAAGTATGTTGGAGCAAAATGTACTTACTTTCTTTGAATTGAATATGAAGGAATTTAATGTTATTGGCTTCCAAGTTACGTGTTCTATAAAAATGATGGTGATTATATAACTGTACGTATACTAATTTATTTTTACAAATATGCGAAAAAATCGGAATATTAGTAAAGTTGCTTTCTAGGCAAGGTTCAGTCACTGCGGTCCTTACTTAGATAGGTGACCGCTATTGGCATTTCAACTTCTGAGGGCACGTTTAACCGTTGGTCTTGGTGATTATTTTAGGTCATTTTAACATGCTGGTAGGACATTTTACGATTATCCGCCTGACTAGCTAGTTTTTGACCACTTTCAAGTAGAAAATATGTCTTTTTTTTTATTTTATTTTTTATATTGTTATGATTGCAATAACGCCTGCTATGCGGATTACATTACAAAATTACAAATATACGATAGGAAAAATTTAAGTCCCGCACATGACTTAAATTTTTCCTATCGTATATTTGTAATTTTGTAAGAAAATATGTCGTCAAGAACCTAACGGTATCGGTCCGACAGCTGTCCTTGAGAGCCAGTAATTCTAGCTGTAGGCTGAACAACATCTTCAACCACATAATCACTTATCATCAGATGAGATTGTGGGCATAGGCTTCCCTATCAAAAATAAAGAAAAATAAGAGGTTACCCCTTAACACAACTCACAATATGGGCCTCGTGATTATTCCGTAACATAATAACATAAAAATAAAAAGGTATCGTTTGCGAGATTTGTGCTTTTGCAAAAACGGAGTAGTTCACATAGTGGCCCGGTACAATATGGCCCGAATTTTTGTGTTTTGATGTTGTGGCCCGCTTGAATACATTATTACACCCTAAAATAAATGTTTCATTCGAAATACAATAATATTTGCAAACGACAAATGATTACATAGTCCAATATATACGTATAAGAACGAATAATAAAAACTGTTCAAGTGCGGGTACGGCTCCAACTGAATATCTCGACCTGGGGGCCAACTCTCACCTATTATAGTAAAATAACTTATTCTTATTAGTTTTAGTACCTCCACGACTACAAACGGTAATGGAATCGCTCGTCGTTTTGATGACCTCACAAAAAATTGTTCACTCTTTTCACGAACTCTGACGTGACATTTAATACTAAGTATTATGTATTGTTCCAACGCGTCATGTTTATCAATGTTAAGAAAGTTACTCTGTAGAAGCGGATTTAAACTTGATTTTGTAAATTTTACGATAAAAATGGGTTTAATTATTGTGTAAATTACGAACAATGTTTTATTTCTATTATTCTTTCAAATAACTGCAGCAAAATTATTTGATGAGTGAAACTATAAAAAGTTCCAGACAGCTGTTGTCCAGCATGCAATAAAATGTTGTAAAACTATGGTAAAACCGTTCCATAACATCGTAGTTCGGAATAGTGCAAGCGGGATAACGTTATATTATATATCTTGTATCTCCCTAGCAAAATCCTGATACATATTTCATTCGTTCTTTAAGTAAGTTTAAACCAATATTGCTTGACGCGACTGTGTGTTGGTGATAATTCGTGTTTGCGTGTTATTATTTTAAGCATGAAACAAAACCCTCCTACTTATGATGGTGTCGTCAAAGGTAGGAGTTAGCCCACTGTATGTAAAAAAAAACGACTACATACAATTACATTACGTGTTACTACGGAACCTTCGTCGGTTTGCGTGTCGAACTAACACTTGCTGGGCTTTAATTATAGTTTTTATTAAAAAAATTGTCTCATAAGGAATGGTTAATGATGTTGATTATAACCTTATAAATATAGTTTACATCCTGTACACCATTTTTTCGAGCCATAGATGCGAGTTGCAAATTATAATAATTGATTGACATAAACGAACGTAAACTTACAAATTATCACTAGCAGTTTGTCTTGAACTGGGAACTCGCAATGTGTAACCTAGTTACAAAATCTGACATTTTGCTATTCTTATTCTTATTTTTCTTATTCTATTTGGGGGCGATATTTTCTGCACTAACGTCCCGCTTGGGGTGTATTGTGCATTTCCCCTGCCAGCTTCTACCCAAGCCATCCCAACTTCTTGATGTAGCGGAGAATGACTTTGGGTCGCTGGCATAGCTGCTCTAGTCACGTGTGTGATGGTGGTGAGGATGTCGTCGATTCTTGTAGTCCAGTTGTAAATCGTATTTGTTCCGTGGCTTCGCAGTGCAACAGTACATGCTCCACGGTCTCATCTTTTAGCATACAGCCTCTACATAGAGGACTGTCTGTTGCTCCAGTTTTATTCAGAAAGTAATTCAGGTTACAATGACCTGTAATAAGGCCTGCTACAATGCGTAGTTCCTCACGCTTTAGTTTCAGCAAGTTGTTTGTCAGCTTCTTGTTTAGAGTTGGGAACATGGCCTTTGTTTGTATACAATTCTCTGTCTTATTCCACAGGTTTTGTTGTTCTCTCTCGGTGTGACGACGTAGTAGTTCCCGTATTTCCATTGCAGATGGCTTGCAAAGGTTCCTTACGTCATCACAAACTTGTTTTTTTGCTCCTTTCTTTGCCATGGTGTTACCCGGGCATGCACTATGTCCCATTTTGCTATTTTTATTTTAATCCTAGCTGTACATGCGACTACGTTCGCGATTGCCGTACTTGCAGACAAATTTTTCACAAAAAAAAACACATTTTTAGAGTACACAATTTCTCACCTAGAGTGGAAATCGAGCCCATATTTTACGCACCGGGTGCGGGGTGCCTTAACTACCATCGGGCCATCGAGGATCGCTCGGCTGAGCCGAAATTGTGTACTCTAAAATAATGTAAATGTGCAGTTGTTTATTCTTAGAATCTGCTGAAGAAGCTAATGAGGAATTATTAAAATCAGCCAATTAAATAGCTAAAGCTTTAATTTAGAGCTGCATCTTCCACGCAATGTTTAAATGTTGGTAAACAGTAAATCATGCACACAATGTTGGTAATGGGTAAATCATACAGTTGGTTAGTTAAGCGATTATTTTCACTGCTCACAGTACACACTTTCACTATTTGGGGTTCTTCCCATTCTGTTCATTGTCATCTTCATAAAAATTGAGGTTTAACAAAGATATACAGAGTTATTGGTAAAATACTAACAGCCTCCTATGGTTGACTTCTGCTAGCCCTAACAAAAATTTTGTGATAAAAAAATTATCTTGTGAAGAATTCTTTTTTTTATGAATTTTTTGTGTTTGTTTATGTGTATATGACGGAATAAGCACGAGTACCACCGGGCGCTCTTGGGCTGAGTAGGCATTGTCTTTTACTACGAGACACAGAACTTAAAAGTGTCAAACAGTACTAGAAAAACTTATTGTTTTAAGTTTTGAGTCTCTCAGAGCCAAGAGCGCCTACCGTGGCAACACTGTATCGCGCCGCGCTCCCTTTGGGTAGAGTTTTGTATATTTACATCGAGCTAAGTGATAAAAAATAAGAAATAAGAAAAAGCACAAGATACTTTTAAAATCAGGTTGTCCTCGTGCTTATTCCGTCACATACACATACACATAAACAATACATTCCTTAAATGTTTGTTGGGACTAACAGAAGTCAACCCTAAGAGGTTGTTAGCATTTCACCAATAACCCTGTATAAAAATTTATTTTTAGGGCTCTCTATCAAATCTGTAAAACGGAGCCTTAATAATGACACTCCGCTTAATCTGTCAGTTCATACTTGTTTCGGGTCTCTTGTAAACTTAAAAGAACTTGTATTAAAAATGAACCCAAAAATTTTAAATTAAATTAGAATTTCTATTAAAGTTATTTTTCAGGTTTCAATTTCGGTACATATGAAATGTAAATTTTTGTCTTTTTAAAGAACAAAAAGCGGCGGCAGCCGTTTCAATCACTAAGCGATCGCAACGGAGCGGGTGGGTGCGCGAGCGTCTTTAATTCAAAACCATTCAGCTGATGCTTTTACTTAGTTAATGTTCTGTTTTATTGTTTTTTAGTGATTCTAAGCACCATACAGTATTGTGTATTACTTATTATCTCATTGATAACTCAATGACAAGAAGAAATATTCTTAAAAAAAAAAAAAAAAATTATTTATTTTTTGTTTTTGTTATCGATACCCATCACGCCTGTCGCGTATCGCCAGTTAATTAGCAGTGACCTTGTATACTGAAAACATCGATGAAAAATGTAGTTTTTCCAGTATACGTTTTTCTCCAGTTCGTTTCGACTGATGTGAGACTCTTAATAGCCAGGCCCGACCCGCACGTGGCCTGTTTTTTATTTATCTAAAAAATATTTTACTACGTGTCTGAAATTCCTTGCTTTCGGTCATTTGATTTTTCTTTGACATAGATATAGGATAACTTAAAATATAGGGTTATTTAACGACTACTGTAGTTCCACCGTGGTACCAGCACCGCAGAAACATGTATGGGGAAGTTACCGTAAAAGAAAACATGGGACGAATTTTGTCCAACCTTTTCGTTCTGGAAACTTTGACCTACAGTATACTACCTGGTAGAAATCTTAAGTAAGAGTCTGGCACAGAGTACTTTAGAACTCTTCTTCTTTTGTAAAAACTAACAGAACACACATATAACTATTGTATTACATCACTGTTCATTCCTACTGCGTAATATTTTATGAATTGTTTTGTTTGTTTCATTTATTTCATTGAGCAATAATCATGTGACTGATTGAGTTCCGTTTAATCGGTTATCAGTCAAGTTAAGTGACCTGTCTCCGTGTTATCAGCAAGCCTCTTTAGTTTATTAACCATATTATTATTAGTAATCACTACTTTAATAATACCTACAACTATTATTGAAGCGCTCGTAGCGTAGTTTGTTTAGCAGTTCTTAACCAATCAGCTAATCCGCCGAGGTTATGACTTGGATGGGTGACCGCTAGTGACATTAATATTGAGTGCTTCTGTGCTTCGGAGGGCACCTTAAGCCGTCAGCCCGGTTGTTGCCTTAGGGTGGCAGTTGTTATAGCGTGGTGGCATTTTACGAATACTCGCTTGACTAGCTTCCACTCTCAAGTAGAAAATCTGTCGTCTAGCACCTAGCGGTGTGTTCCGGCAGCTGTCCTTGATAGCTCGTAATTCTCGGTTACCCTGAACATCTTCGACCACATCATCATTCATCTTACAATCAGGTACGACAGTGGTAAAAGTAGTTTTTCGTCGTGCACGATTGTGAAATCTGTTTAACGATCGCGCGCTCGAAGAATTTGGGTATACGTTTTAAAAAGGCATAATGGGCGGAATTGTCACAAAATATATTTTTAAGAGTTTTTAATTTAATGTTTTCTTAAAATACTTTTAAATTATTTGTTATCATTAGTAAATTATTGTTAATTTATGTTTTAAATTAAAATAGCTTCATCAGACCTTTTGGATAGAGGACAGCAGGAACCAAATTTAAAGTTTTAGTTTTCTCTTTAATGATTGTTCCGCGTTTGTGCTTCTGTACCTATATCTATGGAAGTGACGTTTTCTTACGCTGTCAAATTTCCTAAACCATTGGACATTCATCTGGTTCATTCCAGTATTGGTTGAAGCAAACTAATATATAAGTTCGTCTATACATACGAGTTTCGAGTAGGTTTTTGTGTCTCTTATAATTAGTGATGAAAAATAGTGTGTGTAACTCGAGACCAAAATATTCCTAGAGAAACGGAATATCTGGCCCCTATAGTAACACAAAGAACGATTTTGGAACTGTTATACTTGTACGCTATTATACTGGTCCGTGAGGTGCCGGGCTAGAATGTCATCCCCTCATCTCTACGCGTGGGTGTCGTAAGAGGCGACTAAGTGTAACACACCAGAAGCTGGGCAGGAGCACTTTCTGAGGAACATTATCTCACACTGCAATCCCCAAGTCGTCTGCCAAGCGTGGGGATTATCGCAAACCCCCATATTGGGGGAGGCTGTGTTCAGCAGTGGACCATCCGGCTGATACAATATACTTGTAAGTTACAAAGATTCAAATTCAGAAACCGTATCCACGCTAGCGGATATATAGCGAATTCGTTTAGAAGTTATGGTGGACTAAACATAACACTCCTTTTTTGGGCAATATGTAAAATAACATTCCGATCTTGTGAGGTGAAAAATATATTAAGACGTCTATTATGCGTTTCACAGATCAGATCAGACACACATAACGTTTTTTTTTTTTTTTTTTTTTTTTTATGCTAGATAGGTTAGCCTTTGACCACTATCTCACCTGATGGTAAGTGATGATGTGGTCGAAGATGTTGTTCAGGCTAACCTAGAAGTACTGGCTTTCAAGGACAGCTGCCGGAACACACCGTTAGGTGCTTGGCGACAGATCTTTCAACTTGAGGGTGGTAGCTAGCCAGGCGGGCATTCGCAAAATGCCCTGCCACCATGCAAATGCAATGCAAAACGTACACGTAAAGGACTAACGCCGCGCCGCCGCGCCGCGTGCGTGCTGCAAAAAAGGTAGAGCTATTGCTAGGAACAAGCAAGAAACTCGAGAGTATTTTTATTTATAGAATTGTTTTTCATTTTTATTTAAATTTATTAAATTGTTTAATCAAATACATAAAAGAACAAATCATATTTAACTTTATTTGTACCTAATATAAGAACTAAGTGTGTAATTTTGACTGTCTCTTTATAAATGTTTTCTTGTTGTGAATGTGTACATGTATATCTCTGTAATAATCAAACTCACTGTACGTGGTCTATACCGTGCGTGACGTCACCTGCCGTTCCCGACGGAAGACCAGCGTTGGTTGTTCGCAACCAGCATTATGCTGATTTGGGCCCGGCTTGTGGCAAAAACTTTAAGTAGGTTAGTACCTACTTTTATTTTTATGTTTGTATATTATTTTTGTGTTTGCCACAAATAAAGCTATGTCTATGTCTATTTTTTTTCCATGTGATGTGTACTTACTTACATAACAACATATTTCACCACAGTCATGGTTTTATGAAAAAAGTGCGGGATTACTCATGCAGATAGCTGTATGTATAGTGCAAACAAGTATCTGTCCGAAAAATATATAATTTTATTACGTACACATATGTAAATATATTACGTAACGTAATATAATCCGCATAGCAGGCGTTATTGCAAACATAACAATATTAAAATATATAATTTACTAGCGGCCCGCCCCGGCTTTGCACGGGTATTTGACAAATAATATACCTACTTAAATTGAAACACATAAAAAGTAGTTATTGTTGACATAACTGTAATAGATATGGTATGCCGGACTTTTTAGTAGATATTGAGGTCTTCTATAACCACATCACTTTGCTCTATTGTCAACAATTTCCGCAGCGTACGCGATATAACGATTTTTTGGTATTTTTACACACTTTGGGTTACAAAATCGAAGTTTCCACACGGATCCATAAGTTACACTGAGAAAAATCTAAAGTCAAAAGCGCCCTAATGACGGCCAATTTATATGGTATAAGGCAAAAAACGGACCAAACGTAAATACGTACAAAAACGCCTTCCAACTAGAAGGCGTTAAACGAGGTCAGTGAAGGCGAATGTTTCTTTTCGTCTTCATTTAAGGTGTATTTTGTGGTCTTTCTTAAATATTGACTTTTTGATGAGGCTGATTAAGTCGTACGTTATAGTGATAATCACCGTATATAAACCGCCGTAAAAGTAAGGTATATTTTTATGGTCAATACTGCTATAATTAAAATTATCGTATAACAAGTTCAAATCTAAAAATACTTTACGGAAGGCGTTTTTGACGGTTGTGTTTATTATAAAACATGGTACATTTTTATTGAAAATCATCTTAAGACTTGTGAATTCACCTTGCGTAGTTACAATTCAACGGTAAAAGGTCAAATTTGATTTAAGCCTTTAAGTAGTTTTTCTCAGTGTATTGTAAATATTCTATAGCCTATATTCATCAAGGATAGTGTAGGATTCTAATGATGAAAGATTTTTTCAAATTGATCCAGTAGTTTTTAAGTTTATTCGTTACATCATCATCAGCCGAGAAACGTCCACTGTTGAACAAAGCCTCCCCAATAGAGCGCCACAAAGAACGGCTACCTACTAGCCGCTTGTAACCATTAGCTACCCGTGACTTCATGATGTCGTCAGTCCACCTAGTGGGGGCCTGCCAACTTTACGTCTTCCGGTGTGGTGCGGTAACCACTCGAGAACCTTTCTTCCCCATTTATTACATACAAAAATAATATACAATAATACATACATTTCCTCCTTATATTGTTCATAATAATATAGATTATCAAATAAATCTGACCGACCGACGTCGTCGCAGCGTCGCTCGTCGCCTTGTGTTATATTGGTATTTTTAAAGAGGCATAATTCCTAAAAGGCAACGTAGCCGAACCGGGGTTAATAGGTTAATACAATGATTGGAATTCAATTGATAATACGACTCCACCCAACCTTGCTCCAGTCTGTTCGAGTGTACGCACGCACTAAGATAATAATGTTCCTATTTGTAACTTTATGGACTACGCAGACGTTTTTCCACGACAATGGTTCCATTTTTTTATGTATTAATAAACCTCATTGCCGTTGAACTTTTCAAAAACGGGAGAAACGGCATCCGCACCTCGAATATGGCAATGTCAAATCAGGCGACGACGTCTCGTGATTGCGTCTCAGTAGTGCGCGTCTACTACATGCTTGTCTTGCTGTCTTTGTCATTCATCAACATGTATCGTAGACAATAGAAGTGCAGCTGTGTTAATTTAATGCTTGTGTTAAATTTTATCACAATATATTGAGTGATATAAGAGCGTACACTATCTTCCTTTTTTAAAATCGATTATCATTGCATTTTGAAGCAGTGATGGCTCAGTGGCATTGGCTATGGACTGCCGCGCAGCACGTCCATGGTTCGAATCCCACCCAGAGCTTGAGCTTCACCGCATGGTGGAAGGACATTTTGCGAATGCCCGCCTGGCTAGCGACCACCCTCAAGTAGAAAATCTGTCGCCAAGCACCTAACGGTGCGTTCCGGCAGCAGTCCTTGAGAGCCAGTGAAATAACAGGCAAAATTAGACTTAACAGGTATGTCTCAAGGTGATGGGCGCAGTGCAGTTCGTCACTTGTGATGAAATGCATCTGTTATAGGCAGAGGATTCCGCTTAACATCAGGTGGACCTCGCGCTTGTTCCTTCACAATAACATAAAAAATAAAAAAATACAATTTAACTAACAATAGAGTACCTATGTTTCATTTCACGTAAGCCACTTACTGTATCAGCCGGATCGTCCACTGCTGAACACAGCCTCCCCCATTATAGGGGGTTTGCCATAATCCCCAAGCTTGGCAGGCGTCTTGAGGATTGCAGTTTAAGATAGCAGTTTCTCAGAAGGCGCTACTGCCCACCTTCCGGTATTTTACCATTAGTCGCCTCTTACGACACCCACAGGTAGCAATGGGGGGGTAGGACATTTTAGCCCGGCACCCCACGGGGCAAGTCACTTAATGAGTAAAATTGAAAATGTGTCCATTAACAACTATATTATTGCCTATTAAGAGGAAGCCACTATGTTCTTGTGTTCTTTATAAATATTGTATAGCACTCACTTCAATACGAGTGAACTTGTGTGTCAGTCCTAAACTGACACACAAGTTCACTCAACTACACTAGCTCGAAAGGTTTTGTACTGTTTGACTTTTCACAAAGCCTGTGTAGTACTAGAACTAGATAGCCTCAACATTCACATGGCGGTAAAATGAAATGAAATTTTGAAATGAAATTTATTTATCGTTTTAACAAACATCATTCAACTTAAATATATCAGAGAAATGTATGTTTGTGAGCCTCTGCATGTTTTTGGTTACATCCACAACGATCACTATTTGCAAGTCTCGCTGGAGATCCTCTGTACTAATGTACTGAGAATCTGAGAAAAATATAATTACTTTAAGACAATTAACAAAAATTGTGTCGTTAGCCAGTACATCTTCTTATAACTAAGTCCATAATTTACGCGCTTCTTTTTATATTATCTTCCCTACGAAGCGTTGCATTAAGGTTATACTAAGGTATCGACTTAGCTTATCAACATTCGATCGAAATACTGGCCACTGTTTGGTGTACCGAGGATTGCAAACGGGGCTATGCAGTAAGATACCATATATCCATATATATACCATAAAACATTATAATGTGGTAGACCTTTTCCATCATAGAACGTCAAACCTGTAATTTTAGGGTGCGTACCATTAGCGTGAGATTCGCTAAAGACGCTAAAAACGATCACACTCCCAAAAAGTTTTCCACATGGGTCTTGGCGTTATTTTCGCCTTAAACGCTACATCTAATGTCAAAAGTGACAGAAGTGGCAAATTTTAGTGGCATTCTTAGCGTTATTATCCAAAAATGGAACGGGGATGACAGTTACAAACGATCACGTGATCACAACCATAGACGCAGAATGTGATCAAAATTGACGAAAATAACGTTCTTAGCGACTAATGGAACATACCCTATGTATCAGATTTAAAATTTTGTGGGAAAAGAAAACTCCTTGATTTGGCATTTTATGACATGGGACAGCAGCGTGGACATTCAAATAATAATGTATTATCAGGCATAGAATAATAATTGACAGTATAATTTTTAATCTTCGACAAGATTTGCTACAGGCGCTTTGCTATATTTAAAATACGGCAACATCATTGGACGAATATGGTGAGAAAGGTCTATCATATTTTGTTGATTACAGAGATCAAAGTTATCCTGGTATAGTTATACCCTAGTTTGAAATTGGTTCTTAGCTGAATTAATAACGCATTTTTTCCAACAATCCGCTTTAATAGAACAGGTAAATTAAAGTAAACAAGTATGTCAGTTTGGTGCCATTATTAATTGCTATGTCCACCTAAAATCGGAACGAAACAATGAAAACATCAACATTTCTGTGAAGACAGAATGTACGAACAGCAATACCCAGCTTCAACTAAAAAGCTCTCAAGCGAAAGAGAGAAAAATAAACAACTCTTTTGTCATTTTTAGTACTTACAACATGCAAACATACAGTGTACGCGTTTAAACAGAGGAGAATGAGCTCAGAACACATAAACAGTTACAGTATATTTACTATTTCCACATATTTTATCTAAGTCCGACATAATATTTATGTGCGTCCTTAATACTTAACTATTATGGAATTGATAAAGGTGAGATTAATACGGCCTACAGTATAATAAAATATGACCTTTAACCAGAACAATACACTTAGGTACTATCTCTTAATATTTCACCGCTCATAATATTTTCTTAAATTCAAAAAAAGACTATGAATTTAAAGTTTTCTTTAATGTTACCAATGTTCAAACAAGTATCCTAGACTTATATTATATTAATGATCGTCCATTACTATTAATGATCGACTTCGATCATTATTATTAATGCTTTTCTTTAAACATTCGTGAACTAAGCTCATGTTTCTAAATCCTAAACGGGTCTATTCACGCACAAATAAACATCAAAATAATTATATTTTGACTAAACTCGACGTTTCGATCAAGTTGCATTGACCGTGGTCACGAGTAGACTGATATATTATATATAGTATAATTATTTTGATGTTTATTCGTGCGTGAATAGACCCTTTTAGGATTAAGAAACATTATTATTAATGATCGAAGGGTCTAGATTGATAAACTCTCTATTGACAATGCGATAGTCTTCCTGGAAATGAAAATAGAATAGTGAAAAATCATTTTTATTAATCAAAATTTAAATACACGATACCTATATCCGGAAGACTTAGTTATCACTTACCAATCAGGTGAGATAGTGGTCAAATGCTAATCAATCAGGCATAAAATAATAATAATATATAAGTATTTGAAAATATTATGTAATGATTATATTTCAATTAAACAGTGACAATCACGATTATAACACTAATAATAAAGATAAAATAGCGGTGGCAGGTTTCAAACTAACAAAGTCAAATAAAAGGTCCTCCTTAGGGAATAGTTTGCGGTTTTATAATAAAGTTCACAAAGATATTACAATGCTCACAGAAGGAAAATTCAGGTTGCATGAGAAAACAATTTGAAAGACATTTGAAATGGTGATGATACAATTTGTGATAACTTAAACGACAAAAATGCTTGGACGATTCCGCCTCCGCCAAGCTATCGCCTGTCAACTACGTAATTTAAACAAATATTGTGATAGTGTTATAATATAGTTTGTTACACATTGTTAAAAGACGTTTAAATGGAATGGTCACAAGTTTCTTGCCCGTTCTTGTCGCAGTGGCTCTATATATTTTTTGCTGATCGTGGCAGTAGAATATTTCATCATTAACATTTGTAATTGACTTTCATATGAGCGTCGTAGATGCATAAAGTATTTAAATGCTTTTGACTTTGACTCTGAGGATATGTATACCTAAGTAAGTAAGGAAATGAAAATTATACAACCAATACCCGCTTCATATCAAATAAATTTAATTATTTTTATTTAAATAAATTGTTCTAGCAGCCCGCACCGGCTTTGCCTCGAGCGTAATAATGCGTATATAAAAATGAAAAAAAAAATGTTGAAAATATTCTATAGCCTATGTTCATCAGGGATGATGTAGGATTCTTATGGTGAAAGGTTTTTTCAAATCGGTCCAGTAGTTTTTAAGTTTATTCGTTACATACAAAAAACAAAACATTCAAAATTTTGTTGTAGAAGTGTAGATGTAGATTACGTGATGCGCAATACAGTGTATTTCTTATTGATGATAATTTTGTTATATAGCTGAAATTTATTAAGAAAATACTACGAACTATATACAACACTACAGCTACTACAATAAAAGCTTAGATACCCATAAGTCATTGCAGACTCACAAGCAGTCCAAATGCTGAAATGCACCTAATATTTATGTATCACTCGATGATTATTTCTATTTCAGAAATATTTTGATTAAATTAAAGGATTTTCTAATACGATAAATAGGTGCTTATGTAGGACTTTACAAACGACCCAGGTCTGTATGGTTACTTAGTGCCAAAACTTAGTTAAATTCTTCATTTCTTCGATCTGAACTAAGATACACCTCTACCTTATAATACATGAGTGCAATATTACGAAGTTTATAGACTGGTGACGCGTAGTAGTACTTAGGTATAGTACTACCAACTTAACTGTGCAGTTGGCGAGGGCGCTGCTGATCAAGGAAATCAAATACAAACTGTCACAATTTGAAGGAATGTTGTAGTTCTTTTTTCTGCCACCTGAACAGATAAGTTGGTGGGTCTGTAGGTATGAGTAAAATGTATCCCTGATATACATCATTGCAATGTACTCGCTTTATTTTTTAATCCGCGATAGGTATGCCTCTATTAACATAATACTACGATCTATCAACAAAACTACAGCTACTGCAATGAAAGCATTTAGACAACCTACAAGCCATAACAGGCTATTATGTTGTACTCATATACATTTAGGTACTCAATTATATCTTGCTATACATTTACTTTCAATAAATCCCCGTGGGGTGCCGGGTTAGAATTGCACCTCCCCATATCTTCCCGTGGGTGTCGTAAGAGGCGACTTAGGGAAAAATACTGGAATGTGGGCAGGAGCGCTTTCTAAGGAACTGGCATCTTACAATGCGATCCTCAAGACGCCTGCCAAACGTGGGGATTATGGCAAATACCCCCTAAATATGGGAGGCTGTGTTCACCAGTGGACGATCCGGCTGATACAGTATACATTTCTTGTCTGTATGTCCGCGTCAGCCTGTTTGTCTTGTCAAGTTGTCAGTCTATCTTTAACTACATTTATATCCACAGATAAAATTTACTACGTATAACAACAGGCATACAGACATAACAGACATTACGTACAGACAGTGACTGACGTTTAAATTGAAAAGGTTTACACAGTAGTCTTATAGGTGAAGAAGATAGCCATAAGATAGTGGTCGAAGGGTAGTCTATCACTTGTTTTAATGCCCATACAAACAATTTTTTCTACTCTAAAGCTCATACCTATTAATAGATAGAGTTCGATAATTTGATGCAGCTTTGGCGTTAAATGTATGGAACATCTGTCAAAAACTACATCTAAGATCGATTTCAACTTCGAGATGCATTTATTAATAGGAGCCTGAATGAACATCCTCCCTGCCGGTTTGGATAGTCGGTAGGGTAAAACCCGGATAGGTGCCGCAGTGGGATAGGTGCCTGGTTTTCAAAATAGCTAACTTCCCGAAATCCCAACAGAGAATTAATAGGTTAAATAAGGAGCCTGGGCACCACACACCTAAGTCCCCCGCAGTCCATCGTGCGGAACATACCTGTTTAGATTACACGTGCAATAATCTCCGCGGCAAACGCGAAGAGTTTTTGCTTTTGTATAACTTTATAAATAGCAACAACTTCAGTTCTATTTCCATTTTAATTATACACTGGTTTATTGACTACACACCTAAGTGACAATAATAGCTCATTTGTATTTAGTTTCTTTTAAAAATAAAAGGGCATCTATCCATATTAAAAAGGATAGCCGCCCCAATTTTTGGCGGTATAGATGCCCTTAGGGGCATGAATCGTTCATACTGTCATACAAATTTAAACGTGTTTTTGAAATAGTTTTTTGTTCTGTTATTTTTAATCAGCCGTTACAATACTGGAACTACCACTGCAATTACTCTTGGTGGCTTTAGATATGAGTCCCTATCATGGTTTATCCATTCAGTCAGATACCATGTTCATGATATCAAATATTGCACTAGGCAGACAAAATCCTGGCGAATCTTATGAGCTTATGAGATTAATGGATATAAACGCCTTATATCAACACCCCAGCCTCAGACATCTTCTACGTTGTATTTGCGTACCAGAGCTGGTCAATGGAATAGAAATTGAAGAACCTTGTGAACCTGTAGAAGTTGAACCACAAACGCCCCCGCTTCAGACTTCTTCTTCGATACATCGCCAACCAAATAAACAATCACTCCCATATCCGATACGAACTTCATTGGACAGAGTCTCAGTCGTCTTTGTTAAACCAATAACAATACATTAATTTACTGAGGAAAAAGATAACTGCGTAACTAATATTGGTTTTAAAGGAAAATTAAATTATTTAAAAGTGAATAAAGGTCGCAGATCACGAAAATGACAAATAATTTACTATTATTGATATATTGAATATTATTATTATTTATTGTATTCTATTTGACACCTATCCTCACCGACAGGCATCTATCCTCCTTAGCGTTTTCACTGTAGGGCATCTATCCATATAGGTAGGCACCTATCCTCTAAAAAAAGGTTCTGCAAAAACGCAATTTCCGCATAATCAGTAATTTTTTTCTCAACAAAAACAGTTTGTTATGCAAGATAAAACGTTAAACAAGCTATTATCATTAGAATTTTTCAAGATTAATAAATAGTTATAAAATTATGAGGCCGTTTCAAAAAGTGGGGCATCTATCCTGGTTTTACCCTATGGTTTGCTCTCGCCTTCGGCTCGTACAAACATTGTCCTCTCGATTGATACTATTTTACGGGGCCAACAAAGCAGATGTTATAGTTCCTGACACAAGAATCTAGGAGCGATATCCTCCCATAGCACGATCGTTAGAGGTGACTAAGGGAAAGAATGCGTTGAATGACCAACGTGCCTCTACTCAGTCTGCTCAGGTTAACGTTAATAGCATGGTGCTGCACATTAAGCACAGAGCAGGGATCGTTATCGACATCAAGGGGCGATCCGCAGATTTTAGGTCACTTTGAAAATATACTCCTTTTATGAGGATCATATTAATTATGTTTTTTTTTAATTTAAGTTTTGGTACGTAACAAATCTGATTTGAATGTTTTTTCATAACAGCATAATTAAAAGGCAAAGAAAATATTTAAAAAGCAGCTGCTTTAAAACTATTTGTTACTCCGACGATAACGAATTTTCACATCTAACTTTCATTCAATGTGACCAATTACAAACAACCGTGTGAAAAAATCGGACAACCGCATTCTTGTGATTTTCTGTAATGCGCGCATTGCGGGCAAAGAAAATGTTAACCTTATGTAATTCATATTTAGATTTATTTTCCGCTGCTAGCTCCTAATTGATCGGAATCGAATGAATCTCCTTAAACTGAATGTATAGCATGTATACTACAACAGCATTCCCATGAAGATTTGGTGTGAAGTGGTCAGCAATGAAATCATACCCAAAACTTTAACTTCAGACTAATATATGGTAACGACGAAATATAAGACGAAATAATAATATCCACAAAAAGATCATATGAAGATGACATACTCATCTATCTACTCTCTAACTAGAGTCACGTATAGCAAAATGTGTGTTCCCCCTCGGGAATCTATTTAATTAACACTAGGTGTTCTAGTTCCGAGATAATCGAGTAAATAGGTACACAGGGCGAGTCCCAACGGGCCCAGCACATATTTGTTTACCTCACACTATTTACACTAGTCCGTGTGTCATATGTCAGTCATTTTATTTACTATTGTCCCACAAAATTTACCTTTTGTCTTGTGACTGAGATAATTTCACCTAATGTTTATTTAATGCGGAACAAATCTTATGTTAATATATGAAGACATTAGTGTGTCTCAGTGTTCTGCGGGAACAGGTCGGATTCAGTATAATAATGATGCTATTTGTGTATTTATCTTCCATATTTTTATTGTTGTCTGCAATCTTGGTGTTGAAGAGGGTTAAGAGCGGTTCAAAAGCAAATCAGGTAGGTATTGTTTTAATATCTCAGTTTGTATATATGTTATATAATTGTACTGTGCCAGCCAGATTGTCTGAACGTTGCCTTTCCCGTTACGGTGGCTTTTCCCCACGCTTGGCAGGCGTCTTGGGGATTCCAGTTTAAGATATCAGTTCCTCAGAAGGCGCTGCTGCTACCTTCCGGTATTTACCTCTACCCACACCCACGGGAAGATAAAGGGAGGTGCAATTCTAACTTGGCACCCACGGGGAACCAGCTATTAGCCTTGTGTATCAGCTAGAATGTCCTGTCCACCACCGACGCCTAAAATTTGATTGGAGGGTGGGTAGACAGCGCCTTCTGAAGAACTATCATCTTACACTGCGATCTCCAAACCGCCTGCCAAGACGGGGATTATGGAAAATACCCTTAAATAGGGGAGGCTGTGTTCAGCAGTGAACGAACCGGCTGATACAGTAATAGCTGATTATATCTAGCCTAATCTTTTTTTTCTGGTATCAGCAACAAAATCATATTATTTTCCATTGCTATTAATAAAACAGGTAAAGCTAGATTGTGGTTTCCAATATCTCAACCTTTTTTTCCTGAGGTTCGAGAATTCTTCAGACCAATTTCTCGTGTTTTCTCAGGTCTCGAATCTTTTTATAAAAAGCATAAAATTTTGATGATTTATTTTTTGATAATTAATTTGAAAAAGTAAAGGCAATAGTCTGTATTATGTTCTATGGCACCACAATATAGTATTCGGTACTAGATCTTATTTGGGTAAAGAAATACAAATTAAAACCTTCTAACAAACAAATTAAAATTTAAACATCTTCTTAGAAACAAACAAAATTAAAATCGTTTAACAAACAAACTTAAATTTAATTCTACTTAGAAAAAAACAAAATTAAATTCCTCCCTTATTGTATCAGCTAAAATGTCCTGTCCGCCGCGACGTCTTATTATATTGTACTTATGACATAGCTGCTGTTTAGACTAGCATAGAGTTACTGGCTCCCAAGGACAGCAGCCGAAGAGTTTTAATGAGTGACAACGACAAGCATGCAGTAGACGCACATACGCACATACGACTCAATCTGAAGACGTCTCGAATTTGATATTTCCATATTCGAAGGATGCCGTTTGATACGTTTTGTATAGTTAAGTTCAACTGGAATAAGTATACGATCTTTTACTTTCGGTGAGGTCTATTTACATGAACGCGGCGGTCTTTTGCGTTTATATGAGCATCAATAGACTACTAATATGAGAAAACCATTTACACCTTTAATTACTTTACCGTAATGGAGTTCAATTAACGGGAAAACCCATATAATTACCGATGTATCTATTTTTATTGTTTTTGAACCATAACCCTTTTCCGTTAATAATTAGGCAATAACCCAATTTAATATAAATCATTTAAAGAAGAGACTTAGACTTACCTGTTAGACTTATACCACATAGTAGTCGATATTATATAAACTAACAAAAGTATCGAGGCTATTTCAGCGTATCAACGGAGTACAAAATTGGAAAAAGACTACTTTCATATGCAAATTATGGTCAATACCTATTTGTAAAATCAGAATATAAAAACTTAAAATAAAAATATATCGTCACGCTTATTATTATCCGATGAGGTAGGCAGATATGTCTCAACACCCTTGTTTTGCCAGACATGTAATGATATCATGTTATAGGCGGCGAACCTATTGTCGTCTATGGGGCACCGTTTCAGACAATTGAGTACGTATTATCAGATAAACCCATTGATTTGTCGAACCCGAGGATCGAACCTCATTATCCCAAAATGTCGCTTTTATACACACACACATAAAGAATCTCTCACACATACACACCAACGAGAAAAAATCATATAAATCATACATTTTTGTAAAATAACATGACCATATTATAGTTTAACTGATTATAACCTGGTATAACTATGTTATTATCATCAAACATTTGGAATTGCATGGTGACCCTTCCACCAACTTTGTGAATACTAGCCTCGCCTATATAGCGACCGTCTACCACCTGCAAAGAGAAAATCTGTGGCCAAACACCTAACACATTCCGGCAGCAGGTCTTGAAAGCAAGTGAGAAATTACAGGCACATGAGACTAGACAACTGTATGTCTCAGAGGTGATAAGAGCAGTGCAGCTCGTCACTTGTAACGAAATAGACCTGCTATAGGCAGAGGTAACCCCTTCAGATCAGGTGGGCATTGTGCGTGTTCCGTCACAATACTATAAAAAACGCAACAACATGCTTGTTCATAAAATCGTTATATTATATCGATTAACGATCGTCAGAACGTTATGCCCGCCTATCTAGCTCCACCCTCATGTAGAAATCTATCGCCAAGCACCTAACGGTATGCTCACGCAGTTGTCCTACACAGTAATTCTTGATTAGCCCTAACAACAACTCCAACCACAACATCACTTACCGTCAAGTGAGATAGTGATCAAAGGCATAAAAAATATGGTATCAGCGATATAACAACAAGGACAGATCAACCGGTGGAGAACAGCTCATGCATCACACAAATGTTTACCGAGCCAGGATTCGAACCTGGCACCTGAAGCTGCGCAAGGATCACAAACTAAAGCACGTGGTCGACTATTGGATATATGATTTTGACTTGACTTTGCTCTTATTGTTATAGTTAACAATGGGTGGGTGGTTCAGCTATATCTGGTGGGGTGGCGACCCTGACGCCGTGAACCCTGTCTCCGGACTCACCAGGCGAGAGGTCTACGCTGTCCAGAGGTCCTGGGCGCCGGTCAACGCCAACGCGGTCCCCAACGGAACTGAACTGTTGAGAAGGTACGTGGAATTATTATTACTAATACCTTGAACCATTTCATTCAATTTTTGGTCCGAACACCATAAATGAGATAAGTATGGACCCAGGATCTGTCAAAGTTTAGTGCAGACCATTGTTCATCTTTCTTCAGGACGTAGCCAATTTGGTTAGAAATCAGGCCTTTGACTATCTGACTCATTCTCACCTAATAATAATCTATTTCAACATAATATTTTCATCTTACGATATACATCTTCATTAAACCTTACCCTGTTTTGCCTTTCATTTCTATTGACGAGAACGTGAGCAACATCGTTTACGTGTTCTGCCTTCTGTAATCTTAGCCTGCAGACTTTTTTCCTACATCATTAAAATGCCCTATTTGGATAATTTTTAAACCTAGTACGCTTCGATTCATTACTTTTTTATAAACCTTGCGCGTGGACTTCTTCTCTTGGAATCAAAATACACGAGTCGATGAGTGTACGTTTTGTGATAATGCAAGGTTACCCTTCATAAGATTCGTAGCTGTGCCAGTAGCTCTTCTAGGAATTTTAGACACCAGGATCGATGTTTTTATCTTGCCAGTTCTCTTACTCCTATATGCGTTGTTTTACTGCGCTGCTTGTAGATACGTTTGTTTCTTTTTTATACCTGATAGTTTAGCTTTTAACCAGTATCTCACCTGATGGTAAGTGATGAAGCGCTCAGTAGTTAAAGTCACTAGCGGTCACGGCTAAGCAAACTTGGCTACGAGCGCGAGCGCTTCAAATGTCTAATTCTAATAATTATAATGTAGAGTCAATCTACATTTTTAATTTCTATTGTACCATTATTTATAGTGCTGAACTTATTTGAAATTTGGAGTTTGAATTGCTAGTTCCCAGTTCTTCTTTCCGTACCTATATGTTTTGATATTATAGACGGCACGAACTATAACTGAAGTCTAATTCTCTGGAATATCTTAATTTGTCATCTTTGAAGGTATGAAATATTGCATGTTAGCATCATGGCCCTTTTGCCAAGCATGCCCATTGCATGCCCGTGCACAGTGTCGGAATGGAGGAACTATAAAGGTCTGTGGGACACTGCACTCCTCATCCTGAGGCGTTACTTCTTACGAAGCCCTAGATTCTGGTCCTCGTTGGTACCACCGTAATGTCTGATATCCTGCCTCCAAAAAGAGGTGTGCTAATTAATGTTCGTTTTATGTGGTTCAGTCTGCGAGGTGCTCTTATGAAAAATAATATCGAACAATACCACCTGCTGATTATGACTCAGACATTTAAACCATAATAATAGGTGTTAATATAAATCAAATCAATTCAAATCAATAATTTATTTGCAAATAATACAATACTTTCATAATATTTACAATTAGATCTTATTTTTGTATCGACAATTGTATTCTGCCTGCAAGCAGGCATGCAAATATTAGGTAAGTTTAAAGAAACTTACACAAATATAAAATAATAAAGTAAAAAATACCATTAATAAAGTCAAGTTAGCTATTCAAATATTCAGACACAGTATATAAGTATATATATGTTTCTAATTAATGGTAGAATTGAATTGTTAACCATTTTATACCATCAATAAAACTTAAATGTATATTGTAAACCAATTCTTCTTACGCGTGGGAGGAATAGTCGTAAACCACAAGAATGTCACGGTTCTGATTAAGATTTATATTAAGTGCTTTTTGATACGAAGCGTTGGTTTTATTACTAACTAGTACTTACTTATATTTATAGTTTTAGATCGTTTAATCTTTAGTGTTGGTTACAGTTTGTGGTGTTTTGTTATAGGGTTTCTTTAAGGCGAAGTGGTCTTTGAAAATGTCAGGCTGAGGACGTAGGATGGAGAGATGTTTCGCATGTTAGTAAGCGAATCAGAACTACGCAATATTAAAATAGCGTGTGCGAATGGTTTAATATTAAATTCATATTTTATAATGATCTTTTTAAAACGAAAACGATCGCTCAGGTACTTTTTCACATGGTTGCTTAATAATCAGAAATAAAATTTGTATTGATTCGTGTTTTCGGATCTGGCTATACCTAATCCTTAATTCTTTATTTAGAATATTATATATTTTATTAAAATCTGTAAAGCGTACACTCTGTCTAAAAACATTTTCGAAATTTGCCTTTTACAGATTCAATTCGCCTTAATAGTAAATTTGTAACTTGAACATGTTGGTGCATTAGTGCGTGAAGATAAGCCAATCGGAACCTACATTTCACTGGAAAAATAATTTTATTATCAAGAAAGGAAAACGCAAAATCAAACATCAGGGCAAAACATTGTATTGATTTTATACATATTGAAAAACTTCAGCTAATTTTGATGGCATTCTTCTGTGGACTACTTATAGACGTTTTAAAAGTTTCTGCAAATGTGCTGCTAACATTTTTTATTAGCATTCATTCTTACAAAATCAATCCAAACGGAAATAATACAATGTAAGCTTATTCGCGTCTTACAATGCTAGAGTTATGGGGTAGCGCCATCTTAAACAAATTTCAATTAGTATTCAATTAATAAGTAGTTAAATTCACATTAGAGTAGATTAGAGTAGATGTCGATCCATCCCCGTTGACAATGTCAAACTATGAATTACTAGCACTGTATTTTTTTTTAAAAAGATTGGAAGAGCATATTCCCAAGAGAATTAAAATTACGACCTCCCATATGCGATTGCAGATGCCGACGTGTATATGTACGCCGACGATGTCGCTGCTATTGTAACAGCGACATCTCTATTTATATTAGAGATCAAGTTAAATGAGATCGCAAAAAAATTTACCAATTGGTTTCGGGAGAATGGACTTATTTTGAATCTAAAGAAAACTCATTTTATATATATTAACCTGTCGGGACGTTCTGTGCGACGTCTAAATGTAAGCGTAAACAGCACGAAAATTGAGCAATCAAATAGCACCACGTTATTGGGCTTTGAAATAGACGCCGGCCTCACCTGGGCAGCCTACATAGACAAACTGTGTGGGAAGCTGGGAAGCGCGTGCCTTGCCCTTGGCCGACTCTCTCGAATCCTGCCAACCAAGAAGGTGCTACCCTGTTACTTTGCTACAGTCCACTCCCTGCTGCAGTATGGTGTGGAGTTCTGGGCTCGAGCAGCAGACTGGGAGAGAGCCTTCGTGTTACAGAAACGTGCTGTGCAAGCAATCGTCAGAATACCACATGACACCTCGGCCAGTCCCTACTTTAAGGACTTGGGTATTCTAACACTACCGTATATATTCATCTGTCAGGTTGCAGTGCATACAAGACATCAACTTGAAAGCTTTGCTAAAGTTTGTGATTCCCATACATACAATACCCGCAGTCGAGGGGCGCTATCCGCTGTACCTCGCACACTTACCAAGTCGACCAAGTTGGTTCACGTCATAAGTCCCACGGTATATAATAAATTACCGAAAGAGATTAAAAATGCACCAAGCATGAAGTCATTTAAGTTGAAGGTTAAACGCTGGCTTATCAACCAAACCTTTTATGGTTTCAACGAATTTCTTGACATGAAATGTAAACTAGACTAGTTGTAGGCACCTACAGCTTAAAATAATTATTATGTATTTAAAAGTATTTTTATCAAATTGACATTATTGACATTTATTCAATGTTACATAATATGTTTAAATGTACTATACTTGTGTACGAAGATAATTTTATCACTTAATGACGTATATGACTTATATGAATAAAGAACTATGAACTATTATTATACGTACGTATAATGGATTATATTAACAATGACTTGTGTTACCATTAGGTAGGTATATATTGCTTTCGTTATCGTTGCCCATTAAAGCAAATTTCTGAATAAACAAGATGTTTAAGGAAGGTACTGATTTGAATACCCAATACTTGTTATTTTTCAATATTAATCTTGTTATTTCTATATCAAATCTAAATTGCAAAAACGACTCTTTTTACTTTGTTGGTTTAAATTATCTATATGACAATATAGCCATTGCTAACAAATGTTGATAATTGTTATTCAGACTTAAGTATCTAACTACTTAAAACTAAAACAAAGAGGGGTAAAATACCGGGGATGGTTACGTAGTTTTTTTATTAGTTAGTAAATATTATTATGATTTAATATATACATGTTAATTGTACCCAGCTATACTTAAATTAGTTATACTCATAAATAACATGTAACTGTAGCCTAAGTTTTCATATCAATAAAGATATTATATAATATATTTATGTATTTAGATATACATAGACAAGAAAACTACATTAATGTATAGAAAACTATTTAAACCTGATAGACATACGTAATATGTATTTGTTAGTTTAGTATAATGCTGTTGTTTTAATGTATTTTATAGAACACATCTAACTCGTAGTCAATCTGCCCCTAGTCTGGGTTAGCTACATCAAACGCCAGGAGTAAATTTAAACATATTTTAATATAGTTGATCCAGTTATTTTTTAAAACGTCTAACAAAATTATAACTCTTTTTTTTATAAAGCAGCGCTGGTTTCAAATTTTTTTTATATAAATCTTCTTATTATATTAATCCAATTCAGTCCAGTCAGTTCCACTACTATTACTATATTAATCTCTTAATTCACAGGGTTTTGCAATATGAAACTTAATGCCCATAACGCTTGTTTTATCAAACATGATAATCAGATATCTCCTAATTACTACTAAATCACCTATCTACTGTTTAAGATTCAGATAATCAATGTCACAAGTACTCCTATAAAGTTTGCATCCAAAAAACATAAGATTACCTTTAATACGTTTGGAATGAGTTCATCAGTTCACTGGTTACATTTTTCGCAAGCAACACAATCAGCATAGGATTCAGTGCACCCTAAACAAAGCGTGGTGTCGCCGTCACTGTTATTCTAATCAACTGCATCTTCACTATTTGTCTCATCAGTGACATAACCTAACCTCTTTTCTATTTCGCCTTTGTTTTTTCTTTGGTATTGGTTTTTTCTTCACCTTTTCCCTCTTTTCCCGTAGTTCTTTTTTTATGTATTTTTTTTTATTTTTTTATTTTTCTGTAGCTTTAAATTTTCTGGTTAAATAGCTTTTCAACCAGCCCCGAAAAATAAAATGGTCTGCCAGCCATGTCATTTTTTATTTAGATCTCATGGCTAGCCTTAACACTGCTACTGACTTCAAAAATAAGACATGAAACATGATACATATATGTACCGCGGCACCTAACGCTCGATAATAGAAAAATTGTTAACACGTAACGGCATCAGATCAGTAAATTACTTATCGATTATCGAAATATTACTTAGAAGATTAGCAAAAGTAAAACGTGTCACTGTTCGAAAACGACTTGCCACCGCGATTAGGTGCGGTGCTTCGGATGTCTAAATGGAGCACGAAGTGTATGATCTACTCGGCTATGATCGGATGACACAAGAAAACACATCCTAACGAGTTTTTGGCAGTTAGTCACCTACCCCTATAGTCAAACATCCCCTGTCTCCCCTACCTACCAAACGTTTTGTTGCGGGACAAAACGCCAGTGTGTTTTGTACCTAAGGTTATATAATTTGGCTGAAATCGGCTGAACCTTCCGCCGCATTAATATATGTTTATGTTTTTTTTAATTAATTACTCGACTATCGATCAAATTAATTATTATATTCAATAACAAATTCAGATTAAACAGTAATCCTAGGTTAGCCTGAACAACATCTTCGACCACATCATCACTTACCATCAGGTGATATATGGTCTAACCTATCATGTATAAAATAACTTTGTAGAGACTGATAATTATATTATTCTTTCATTTACTAGTGCCAACCACAATATCTCAAAACAATACATTTAGTTTTAAAAATATTGTGAGCAGAATAAAAATACTCAATTACTAATCTATATATAAGTGTTGATTTTTGTGTTTAATATATATATATATATATATATATATATACATTAAAATAAATATATATATATTTTAATGTATTTAACCAAAATTTACATATATTATTTTTGTAAGTAGAAAAGTAAAAAATAATATAAATAATTATTTATGGTATATTCTTTAATTGCTTAATTTTGTTAAGTAACACGACTTTCCTCTCTGTATATGTGTATAAAATATACCAAATTTCAGTATATAATAAAAACGTTTAAGGTATAAATTTTGGTATTGGCCGAAACTAAGCCCCAGGCCGAAGGTTAAGTTTCGGATTCCATTCTGTCTGAAAATCCTGTTTCCTTTGGACATTATTGAAAACAGCTTAATAAGAAGCCCGGTTGCTATGGTAAAATGGGTCGTTTTTTTTTACTTGAAGTTAGTGTTTCTCATGGCTTTCCCCAGAACAGACATTATTCTTTCTGTATCGATGTAAAATCCATTTTAAGCGCAATCACTGTTGCGTAAACTTGTTTACAAAAGTTATCAATACATGTCGTTAAACAAGGTTTTCATATAGAAATAGGGTCAACACTTCATAGCAATATGATAATGGGCGCTCTAATCATTCTTGAAAGTGCACGAATTGATTTCTCACGTTTCTACTACACGAAAAAACGTTTGGATTAATGATATTTTTTATCGGAAAAGGCCGCTAACAAGGAGATGTCAGCCTCACGTTAAGCAAAACCGCATAGACAACTGCAAGATCAGGAGTGATGTTCGTGTTTTGCCGCCGATGTATTATCAGCAAATAGGATGCGAGAGCTACGCTATCCTAATGAAGGAACACTACCATAATAGCATTAACCGTAAATAATTTATTTTACCACGGAGTGACACGCTTTAAAAGGTTCTATAATTTTCTCCTAATTAACTAGTGGCAGAAATTCTAAAACGTTTCTAAGCAGTTCCCACATAGGGTTAATCAAATTTTCTTCACCATACTACGGTAATGAGTGTGCATATATAGAGCACACTGAGAGTTCTGCGGTCCGGCAACTCATAAATGTTTGCATTTCGTATACAATATTTTTTGAAGTCGCGTCTCTATATTATTTTTTAACACAAGTTGAAGTTCGTCGTTCGTAGCAAAAATGGGATTAACGCGAAGAGATGATATGATGATTTTATATGATGACTGCACTGCTCGTATTCAAAATGTATTTAGGAAGCACCTCATTTGAGCATCGTAAGGAGTTGGTACGCAGTATTTGACCATAGCTTTGTGTCTCTACAATAATTCGTGAAGGTCGGCTCTCCATCTGCGATCACTGAGGAAAATGACAGTGGCCACATTTTCCTCAGTATCGTTATTAATCTCTATCAGACAACCTTTGCACCTTTGAGAGGGTGGTGCAAGGCTCAAATACACACACAAGTACGTAATATAAATTGATGTACGACGTAGCTACTGCTCGCCTAGTTTATTTCGCGTACTTCCACAGTATTAAGTCGTATGGTGTATTGTTGTGGGGAACTGCTGCTGAGATAGAGACAATCTTTATCATACAAAAGCGTGCAATTCAAGCCATATATAAATGGGTCCTAGGGGTAGGTAGGTCCTTTACCAAGTCTGTATATATTTGAAAATATTATGTATGTTCGTAAAAATTGAGTAAATTTAAATTAAACCTTGACAATCACGATTACAATACTAGGAATAAAGATAAAATAGCAGTGCCAGGTTTTAAGATTAGCATAGACAAATAAAAGGTCCTTCTTAGGTAAGTGTGTACGGTTTTATAATAAAGTTCCCAAACATATTACAACGCTCACAGAAGGGAAATTCAAGTTGCATGTGAAAAACATATTGATTAAAAAATCCTACTACACAGTTTCTGATTACTTAATAGACAAAAATGCCTGGACAATTCCGTCTCTGCCAAGCTATTGCCTGTCACCTACATAATTTAATCTTATATATATTTAAGTTATTATTATATTACAATATTTGTTTAAATTATTAATTAATATAATTTTTTATTAAATAATAATTTAAACAAATATTGTAATAACTCTATTATATAGTAAGTATGTAACACATTGTTAAAAGATGTTTAAAAGAATGGCCCCGAGTTTCTTGCCCGTTCTTCTCGCAGTGGCTCTATACAATTTATTTGCTGAA
The DNA here is from genome assembly GCA_963890685.1 of Plagodis pulveraria. Lineage (NCBI taxonomy): Eukaryota > Metazoa > Arthropoda > Insecta > Lepidoptera > Geometridae > Plagodis > Plagodis pulveraria. The sequence continues at coordinate 9,399,173 of OY982955.1, read as the reverse complement.
CGTGGCAGTACAATGTAGAATATTTCAGTACTAAAATTTGTACTTAATTGACCTTCATAAGAGCGGCGTAGACGCCTAAATTGAATAAAACTACATTAATATAACCATAATATATGATATATAGTATAATATATATACCTACACATATGATATATAGTTTAATACATACACAATAAACATAATCATTTAACAAATTAGAGAGAGAACGTTATATAAAAATAAAATTAATTAAAATAATATGTACATTACAGGATCATATTCATTTTCAAAGATGGTTTATTTAAATGAAGAAATATTAGGTATTTGTCAGATGATAGGCCTCAGGCAAATGGCCGCCTTGTTAGGTACCCCGCAGTGTCAGATATTTTGATACTTACTTACTTACTAAGATATTTACTTGGGGGCACACTAAAAGGTTTTCACTTCTAGCTAATCGAAACTATTAGAATTACGAATGTTATATTTTTGAAAAGACTTGCAACATTTATGGTATTAAAAATAAATTGGCGGGAAATCATTTGTTATTTACACATATCAAAGTTTTACGTACGCAACGAAAATGGAATGAAATCGAAAAGAATTTAGAGCAATGATTTTTTATGATTTTAAAAGTTCTCTCTCTCAGCAAGACTGTGCCGCTCGTCTTCAAAATGCTTTCGAGCAAGAAGCACCTTGTTTTTTGCACCGTGAGGCGATGGTTTGCTGAATTTGAGAGAGGTCGGATTTCTTTACATGACGAAGTTCTCAAAGCAGTAGTGTTAATACTCTACTGAGTTTAGATTTGAAAGCACTGTACTTAGCATTAGCAATTTTCATTTTTGCCACAGCAATATGTGAACTTTGTCTTTCCAGACAGCATAAGAATTGCGAAAAATACTATACCAATGGCAGTCAATGTCAAATTCGTACAATTTAAGTAGATTTAAGTATGTTTACAAAAACCTTTTTAAAGATATTGCAATGTGACCTTTGAAAGTTGCGCAGTCATGTAAATAATAATAGGTACTAAAAGGCCAGAAGCTTTATGAGCAAGGAATACCTAAGGTCCATTTTTGTACCTACGCTAAATCTGAACAAATACGGAAAAGGTTGCAATTAGTTTTGGCATAAATCATTCACTTACTGATTTAAATAAATACATTTTTCATTCAGTTTTGCTCGTAAGTTTATTAAAGGCTATATTATGTAAGTATGCGTTCCTTGTATCGAAATGTGCTTCTTTTCCCATTCTTTTAGCACACAGTGTGTGTTTTATTTATACATTCCAGTTAGTTTTATTACGTTGCCAGCAGGTTTACACATAAGAGATAGCTGTGTTATATTAATTTTCCTTAGAAAAACAAACCAAGGATTTTTTTACCTTCATTGATCAAAGATACTATCATTAATCAGTAGGCGTTATAGTACAATGTTACCAAAGATAACGGTCTTGTATTTGTATAGTACCTCGCGTATTATCTTGTAACCATTAATAGCAGTTAGTAAACATAAAAGCATTGTAACCATTGATAGTAAACATAAAAGCATTGTAATCACTAGCGTAAGAACCTTGTATACATAAATAGTAAGCATAAAATCATTGCAGGCAATCCTTTGCGTAAGCACCTTGTATACATAAATAGTAACCATAAAATCATTGTGATCCCTGTAAGCAACAATATCGTAGCCTCTGTTGGAATAAGTAACTTTCCGCATATCATATTGTACTATAACGTAGCGAGTAATTTGATAATTCACTGTGAGTCACAAGTCGAAACTCATTCATACAACGACAACAAAGAAATAATGACTGATACAAAAAATAACACAAAATTGTTATTATAAAGGGTCATTCGTTACCTATTATTATTATCCACATGAGGTAAATGTTTTAATCAGTTTTATTACCTTCGTACCTAAAGGGCAATATAGAACCATATCACTTCCTCTGCCGTCTGTCTTTTTGACTGTCCAACCCATAGAGAAAACTTATATACCGGAAAGTCCAACCGTTTAGTATGTCGCGCGGGTCTATAGCTCGAAAACAGAACGTGTACAAAATTAAAGAAAAACAATATTTTGTGTCACGAATGTATGGGAAATTTCGCCACTGCTTGATTCAGAATTTTTTAAGAGACTTAAATGTCACCGTGTCTTTAAGAGCAAGCCATGTCCTCTAAAACTGGCCATAATTTGAGGTCTAAAATGTTGAGGTCTTGTCTAGATGAGGGCCAGTTTCAGTTCTTATAACGTCCGGAACGTTGGTTTCAAGCCAGGCATGGGTAGTTCGTGCCTTGTGTCAAGGTGCAGAGTCCTGCTTAAAATTCCACGGTACATTTTTAGTCAGTTTATTGCTGAGAGATTTCACAACATGATCCATGACTGTCTCTTAATACACTTTGACTGAAGTTTTCACTCCTTTTTCACAAAAATGTAGCTTTGTGACGCCTTGATAAGACGCGCCCCACCAAACCATCACTGACGCAGGATGGTGACCACGTTGTACCTTTCTGACAACTTGAGCAGCTTTTTTAGAACTGTGAGCGTACACTTTATCATTTGCTTATTGTAGTGCTCTTCAATCGTGAATTTTTTTCATCGGTAAAGAGGATAAACCATTCACCTGCGTATCGCGACAGAAGGCGTTTTGATCGATCTCTCTCTTTAATTGTAAAGATTGATTTAGGGCATGTCCGATATATAAGCACCGAGCTTCAGGTCTTGTTTCATAGGTAATACGCAACATTGTCCTAGCGCCTAGCGGGCATCTTCATTTCTCGCTATATAGATAAGATTTTATGCTTCCTAATGGGATTTCGACGGATTCTGGCTTTAACAGCCTTTGTAGTTCTAACAGCACGCAGTCGTCCTGATCTTTTATGGTCTTCGACAGAGGAAATGTTGTAGATTATGTTGATAGTACGATTTACGAACATATATGTTTGTATCGTATATCCGTATACGGAAGATACCAAGCTTTTGAAGTGTCTGGAATATGGCCGACACGACTCCATACCCACTTTATGCAAGGCCATCATTGCAATCCTATTTTCTTTCCATATTGTAATTTGATAATGAACACCAAAAGTATGTGAAATGGCGCGTAATCGAAAGAAGTTTTTAAAATAATAAACGCGTTCCAAATTCAATATACAAAAAAATTAAACAAAGAAAGTTTGTATGTAACAGTATTTATGGCCATTTTATATATTTATATTATAGTTAGATACCAAAGAATATGAATATAACTTAGAATATGTAACACGTGACACGAATGGACGCCACAGACGGACAGACAGATAACTTAATTACGCGTTCAACAATTTTCATCACTAGAAGGATCAGTTGAATAGTAATAAAATCATGTCTCTAAAGTCTCAGAGGAGTGACAATGTGGGACTGATCAATATTTTCAGAATAGATTAATTCTTACAAAAGATTCCATTATCCAACGCGAACGGAGGACATTGCAAGAAACAATAAATTCGATTTTTTTATTTACACTAGCTTTTGACTACTATCTTTCCTGATAGTAAGTGATGATGTGGTCGAAGATGTTGTTCAGGCTAACCTAGAATTACTGGCTCTCAAGGACAGCTGCCGGCACACACCGTTTTGGGCCTAGCGACAGATTTTCTACAGCTAGCCAGGCGGGCAATCGCAAAATACCTTACCTATGCTATAACGACTGCCTTCCTAAGAAAACAACCGGGAACGACGGCTTAACGTGCCGTAAGTGATGACCGCGGCGGACGTGATCGATTAGGAACGGCTAAGCAAACTACGCTAAGAGCGCTTCGAAAGTTTTAGAAAATTCATAGTAATAAATTATAATATATTTCTATTGTATACATTCCGGAAATGTTCAGTATGCTACACCGTGTGACACTTGCAGTCGCGCCGTTTAGTTAAATAGCTAAGCTGTTAATGGAACGGCTAACGGCATTACTAATTGTGCTCTACCTTCATGCGTTTGAAGTTACAGACAATGAAACATAGGTATATATGTGCATGGAGATGACGAAGTCTGCAATTTGTTCAGCAGATATGTCCACAGTCAGAAAACAATAGGAAAATGAAACGACTAAGCAAATAGCTCAGTCTACAGCAAGCAGAGATGTAGGGTAGGTAGTGTATATAGACTTACAGATAGGTCCTTTTTATAAAATATATAGTCCCAAAACTGACATAAAAATAATATACGCAATATTAGGGATAACTCAAATACTACTTTACAAAATTACAACTTTACAAGAGTAAAAATTATAGTCATGTGAGGGATTTGAATCCGCGTCCATCCACCCCTTTAGCCGGGTATGCTCTGACCGACTGAGCTAACATGACAATGAGTCATAACACTAATTTTTCTTATCGTTATTATAAGAAAAAGCTGTTTGGCGCTGGCAATGTTCGTCTACTCCCGTATGTTCCACAACCATGGTTTTTTTCTTCTTCCAGCGCGTAGTTTACCCTCAACCTTGCCCATCAACATGACCATTGTAAGAAACTTTCCTTCCCTCAATGGTCTGAAAGAACTCACAGTTGTTACCAACACGCTGAAGAACTTTTACGATGGAGACTTTCATGGTCCAGCTAATATGGAGTATTCTACGGGAACATCAGATCTTTAAGGTTCAGGGTGTTGGCTTTCAGAGTATGCCTCGTTACAGCACTACAGGTCATTCAATATTACACATACCGACCATAGTATATTAATAATAGAACTGATATCGCTTCGTTAATATACAAATAAAGTAAACCACCCGTGGGGTGCCGGGCTAGAATATCAACCCCCCATCTCTACCCGAGGGTGTCTCGTAAGAGGCGACTTAGGGAAACAACACCAGAAGGTGGGCAGCAGCGCTTTCTGAGGAATATCTCTTACTGCGATCCCCAACACGCCTGCCAAGCGTGGGGATTATGGCAACCCCCCCTGTGGCAAAAAGGCTGTGTTCAGCAGCGGTCAATCCGGCTGAAACAGTAGTATACAAATATGATATATTGTAAGTATTAAGAAACAATGTTAAGTCATCCAGAACCTATAAAACATCAAATATTACCAGAATATGAAGTAAAATTGAGACCATGATAATAAAATATTAACAGCTCTCTGAATCATACTAACTGCCCAAGTTTATAGCTCCACTGGACCAGAAACAGATGAAGAGAACATTCTGAAACGAAATGTTTTAAGTAGTACATAGTTACATAGGTACTAAATTGGGTAGTTATAATAGATATGTATACACTGGACCGCGCCGTGGTCCCTTTGAATAGAGTTATTTACATCGCAGCAAAATAATAAAAAAATATGAAACAATACATTACAGGCACAAGAGACTATTGAAATCCGGTGGTTCTCGTGCTTATTCAATCAAAAACATTAAAAAAAAAAAAAAAAAAAAAAAAACTACTTAAATATTTGTTAGGACTAGCAAAAGTCAACCCTAAGAGGTTGTTAGCATTTTACCAATAACCCTGTATAGGTCTGAAGACTTAATCGAAATATTACCAAACGTTTTTTTTTGTGAACATGTACAACTGTGTGTGATATAAATCTGCTTGAAACGTCCCCAAGGGTGCCCAAATACAGGCTTTGCCTAGTTTGGGACCCACTGCAAACGCTTGACATACCTGATCAACTTTTAATTGTGAGCATTTTATAATTTAGTGGAACTGTCATTAATTGTGTTTTGATAATCTTATATTATAAATCTTATTCATATTATTATGTTATAAATACTATAAGACAGCAGAATTAAAATAATACTGAATTATATGTTTTATTACCTACTCTTAGTGTGTATAATAGTCGGTAGGTATGTGCAGGCATTTTATTATTAGGATAGGTAATTAACTTTTATGAACGATTAAAGAAGCGAAACACTATACACAATTAAACGGTTCAATAGAGTCAATTGTGCATTTAGCTTTGATTTTGAACTAAATTGGCTATTTGAGGTCATACATATTACCGTTGTCCTATTTAAGATGCCAGCTTTTTTTTATTCCGTGACGCGATTCTCCTCTCATTTCCTATAGACAGATAGACAGCAATGCAGAAAATAATGAAAATGTCACTAGGTGTAAAGTTTCAGATATGTAGTTAATTTATCATTCTTTGCCATCAGGTTTTTCGCCTCATTCCCCGAGTCCAGAGAGTTCTTCAAAATGGTGCGCAAGCTACCAGAGGAGGAATATATCAACAACCCGCAGTTCAAGGCACACGTCATCAACCTAATGACATCACTGAACTCTGCTGTCCTCAACCTGAACCAGCCTGAGATCGTAGCAGCAATGATGAACAAGCTCGGAGACTCGCATAAGAAACGGAAGATTCAAGAGAAAGATTTTTATGTAAGTCACTTCCGAACGGAATTCAGTTATATCCAGCTACCATGGTACTACTTAGTTCATCACATCAAAAGCCATAATAATCCTCCCCCATTAGGGGTGTTTGCCGCAATCCCACGCTTGGTAGGCGTCTTGGGGATCGCAGTATATGATGTCAGTGGGAGGGGGTGCATATACATATAGCCCGACACCCTAGGGGGACTTAGTTAATAGGGTTAAAAATTAAATACTAAAATATCATTGGATCATGTCCATATCGCACGATAATCTTTTAACTACATGTACAACTTCTATACTGGCAATTAGTAAATCAGAAGTCTCAAAGTGAAGAATCACCGAACGATATTAATGTTTTTAATATTTTTTAGTTTTGCAATGACGCATGATCCGCGGATTATGAGTACATTACAAAATTAGAATGAGAGGAAAAATAATAGTCATGTGCAAAATAATAGGATATCTTGAACAAGTTGTTCTGTCTAACCTAGAATTACGAGCTCTTAAGACTTGCAGCTTGTCAAATGCTGAAATTTCGTCACTATCGAACTGCGTAGGAGTGAAAGAGAGGCAAAGATGGTGAATTCGCGATCAGTTTAGGTATAATCCGAAAGTAAGCTTGACAACACAAAACTGGTAACGTTAATCGAAAATGTAACTTTTCTTGTCCCTCTTAATAAAGCTTTGCCATTTTATTAATATATTTTCATACACATTCATACGATAATAATTAAGATTTTTACGTTACAAGTGTAATTTAGAGTCAACTTTGCAATTTCCTTCTATCGAGAAAATTGTAAGGAAACGTGTTTCGAACTTTTCTTGGCCATAGATAATGTGGTCAATATTAACATATTAAAAACATTTTGCAAAAAATCTGTTCAAGTTAAGCTATTTAGCACTTGTCAGTTGTTTAAGGATAGCTCAAGTAACAGACCGTTAAAGACGGATTTTCTATTTGAGGTTGGTGATAGTTATCTAGGAGGGTACTCTTAAATGCTCTACCACCATGCACAATCTCAACTGCACATTATATTAAAATCTTTGGGCATTGATCTGCCTACTGGTTCCTTTACTCTACTATCCATATCACAAAGTCCTCTCGAAAATTATTAAGCGATGCAGAAATATTGTAAAATCAAATTTTACAACAAAAATACTGTAAAATTGTTTGATATTAATTGGAGACTGCCACTCACGGAAGCTTTTAAAAATTCATTTCCACTCCAAGCCTCAGAGTGGTTCGGTTTCGGAGTCAAGTTGAGTGACGTTTATTTAATTAAAGAGCTTTTATACCTGTATTGAGGTTGTCGTTCAGCGATGATTTGCTTATCATCATCGTTTTGATGGATATAATTACGTACGTAAGTAGATACGTTCTATATACTTGGCTGAAGCTATGCGAGGCAGAACCAACGCAATGCGGACGTGGTTTATTAAGAACTTAAGTAATCTTTGTCAGTTTCAACCCTTATCCTACTCATGTAGGATTGTTGTAACATATTTGGTGAAGCAATAATAGCCGAGCGGTTATAGCTATGGACTGCGTTGCCGCAGATCAATGCTTCGATCTCCACCTCCGGCTTAAGCTTCACCGCATGGTGGAAGCGTGCATTTTGCAAATGCTCGCCTGGCCAGCTACCGCCCTCAAGGAGAAAATCTGTCGCCAAGCACCTAACAGTATATACAATTACAGGCACGTGAAACTCAACAACTGTAGGTATGTCTCAGGATGACGGGCAGTTCATCACTTATGACGAGATCCATCTGTTATAGGCTGAGGTTACCGTTTAACATCAGATGGGCATCGTGCTTGTTCATTCACAATCACAGAAAAAACAATAAAATATACATTTTCCAACAACACAAACCATAACACAAAACAATTTAAATATAGGTTTTCGGTAACAAACAATACGCAAAATAACAGAAGGATCCTTTATAGCCAGTCGCCTTCCTAACGCCAAACCTCTTCGGGAATGCTCTTGATGGCAATGGCAACATACTTACTCGGTACCTTTCAGATACCTAATAAAGGCGTTAAAATGTTTAAGACGCCCCGACCGTGACGCTCAAAAAATAACCTATTTGTACATATAAAAAAAACGTAATCTACTAACTGGTGACCATTTGGTTTGGTATATAGGAAGGCGTCTATAAAATTACAATTTTTAAAAGTCAACTCAACTTCTTAGAAATAAATTTTCTCTAAAGTTTGTCTTGAATTTGTGTAGGCACAGAATAAAAAGGGCAAATGCGTTCTTATTCAATACGGGTTCTGACTGTAACACATTTAATCATTAACCATAGATTTTTTATTTTCCAGAATTTAAAAGAAGTGATCGTGAAGATGTTCATAGAAGTGTTGAAACTCGACGGAGACACACTAGGAGCGTGGGGCAAAGCGGTCGACTTCTGGTATAAACACATATTCCAAACCCTCAATTCAAGCGAGAGCAGATAACAGGACTATTGTTAAACCAATTATGTTGTTACGACGCCTTTGATGGACAATTTACTTTTATGTAGCTTGGAATTGATAGGCCGAGAGTAATTTTGTTTGTGTATAGGCTTGTATGTTATTGAATGTACATCATTAAATGAGTTCAGTTGGTTTTTAAACTGTTTTGTTCAGTCTGCATAGGTACAAATATGTTGGTAGGTTACAATTTGACACGATCAAAGTACATTGAAGTACTAATTTTATTTTAATATACTACTTGGACTGTTTTAAATCGTGTGAAAATTAGACCTGGATTTAGTCTGATCTTGCTCCAATCAAAACGATCGATAGGTAGTAATATTTTTTTGCTGATATACTTAAGCTATATGATATCAGCAATAGGTGCCGGAACAAACCGTGAGGTGATTGGTGAAAGATTTTCTACTTGAAGGTGGTTCTCAAAATGCCCTTTGAACATTATATAACGACTGCCATCCTATGACAACGATGGCTTATCGTGCCCTCCGAAAAAAAGAAAGGCCATATTTTCCAGCAGCATTTTTTGGCCCAGCATTGACCTGAAACTCGCTCGCATAAAACAAATGTAGGTACCTACCTATATACAGGAATCCAAAAGTCTAATAGTCACACAAATATTGTAAATGTAATGTTGTGTCTTTATGTTTGTTACCTCAACTCCATAACGGCTCAACGGGTTTTGATAAAACTTGATACATATTTATAGATTCAGGCATTACTTTGCGGAAGTTTATTAAGGATACATGAAATGAATATTTTAGTTTTTTTACGTTTTTCTGTAATATTACTTCAATTGACCGAGCGATCGCAAAGCGTCTCCGTTTCAGCATGACCATCATGCTTTCGAATGTCTGTCCAGATTTCCGACTGTTCTCCTCTAAAAAGGTCGCATTTCTCACCCAATTTTCGTGAAATTTTGTGAGCAGGTTTGATAGCTATTTGCTATCGAAACAGCTTTTGTTTTTTTTTTAAACTGGTGAGATATGGGATTTTAAAACAAAAAACACATATATTACTATAAAATTATTTCAGTTGCGAGTTAAATTCAGACCACAAACCTACTAGTATATAGTATTATTTCTTTCCTATTACTAGATGGGTACACGGATCTACTTTTTATACCATTTCACTGAGTAGTGACGATTACGATTAACCGCAGCGCAAGCAGAAACTAGTAAATAAAGCAAATATATCCTATGAACATTTAAAAGTTTCTTTACCTTACATACTACGTTAGTACTGCTGTAAATGTAACGACAAAAATCCCTTGACTAATGAATGACCTAGGTAGTAGAGTAATGGGAACTAAACGATATTGAACGTGTCAATGTGGCCCTAAAAGTTATAGAAATAAATGTTATAATTGTATATATAACTGTTATTTTCACTGCTGTACTTAGCTGTATAAAAATCAATGAAACAATGCCAGTAGATACAACTAAGCCATTAGGTAATTTATAGCCAACATTTTTTATTTAGTTAGGTATAAGTAATAATATTTGTTTTAATATAAAATAGTAATCTAGTAGGATAGATTTAAAATAATTTAGCATGCATTGCCAATTATATTTCATTGCATTTTATATGTACATAGCAAAGAATCTTATAATTCATGCGTAATTTGTAAATACTTATAACGCTAACTTTTACAAATTGTACAATTTTTATGAAACCAAATATTATATATTAATTTTAAGTAGGAATCTACATATTATTATATTACTATGACGAATAATATGAATAAATAAATTTTATAAGGCAAATGTGACTTTTATTTCCTTAAGAGAGGACCAATTAGTTTTGCTCAGTTATCACGGAAACTAGTTTTATCTGTAGATGTACCTACAGATGTGTTTTTGTAGGATATATTGTATGTCCATGAGAAATATAGAAAATTCTAAAAAGGATATACGATTATCCACCGTTCCAATTAATATTAAACAGCATTATAAGTCAACGTCCTAAATAAAATCACGCGGTGAATTTTATTTAGGTATACACTTCACACTAAGATCCCCAAGCCGCCTGCCAAGCGTCGGGATTGTTAGCAAACGTTTCTTACGGGTGGGAAGGCGGTGCTCAACAGATGACGATCTGGCTGTTACAGTATAGCATTTTAAGAATGAAAAAGGCTTAGCAACGTCGTTGACAAAACCAAAATAACATTTCAAAATTGAAAAAGGTCTAGTAAACGTCATAATTATAACTACGCTTTCGCGTCCACTTCCAATTTCATAATAGAGAAAAACCAAAATTTTACACCATAATCAGCCAATAAGATTAGGTATCAATAAAGGACAAGCTATACTTGCCTAAAAACTGAGATATCACCAATTTACCTATCTTGATGATATGGTCATTGACAGTGAGTGACAATATTGATATCTCCTAAGTAGCAAGGATCAATAAAGACGGTGAAAAAAAATGTTACCTCAAAATGGAACCGACTTCCACACTCAAGTGTGAAATAACTGGTCGAAGCCATTAGGTTATTTGGTTATAGCATACCCCGGCTCAAGAGGTGGATGGACGCGGGTTCGAATCTCGCACATGACTTAAATTTTTCCTATCGTATATTTGTGATTTTGTAAAGATTTTATCAGTTTAAGACAATTTCCCTAACGCCAATTCCAACTCTGAGCAATGAGTTATGTTTAATATAGTATGATTAAAAGCCTTGGTAAGATTCATGGACAGGACAAGGTATCTTGACTGTCATATTATTGACTAAAAATGCCAGATTTAGTACTGGTTCGCATTTTCCTAAAACCATCTGATTTTCAGAGATCACTTAAATGTTTTCAAAGAATGACAAGAGAATTGTGTAAATCACCAAAATTTTGGTAAAAACCGTGTATTAATATTTAACCCTAAAAGTTCAGTAGTGTTAGCCTCATTGCCGATAGAGCTGGGTTCGATGCCAGGTTGCACAGAAAAGTGTTTGATGAATTTAATGGTCTGTACAGTTTGTAAATATAACATATACTATCGTTTGCAATGTAATCATTTTAGAGTGTTTATCAAATAAACTGTTCACTTTATAAACCGATGGTATATTAAACTGTTGATATTTGGAAATATTTGTGTTATAAGCCTTACGTCATTTAGATTCTTTGATCATCTGAAGTGTTGATATTTTGGACCGTTTATGTTAGAAGTCAATGTTATTTGGCTACATTTAAAAATTAAAATTTAAGTATATATTATTAAATTCATATTTTGATTGTAAATAATAATATATAATAATAATAATTTTATTTGCTAGAAAAGTATATAGTGGCTAACAATTATTTTTAACTAAGACCAAGGTTTAAACAAATTTAAAACAGAACACTAACTTACTGAAAAATCCCAGCGGGTCCCAAACTAGGCAAAGCCTGTATCTTGGCGACCCAAATGAGACAAGGTCCAATCGTGACACTCACTTTATGATCATAAATTTAACTATGGCCAGTATGGTCATAAGTCGTCCTATGCAGATCCATTGCATGAGTGTCATAGCTGCACCATATCCCCTCAAACCAAGATATACCAAAAGAGATATGGCGCGCAGTTACAAATGGTATTTTATATTATTTTCTGAAACAATACTAATATAGCTATATATATCAATCATCCTATGCAAAAGAAATATAAAAAAAGATAATTGTCAGTCTGTGATTTACATATTAATGTAAATCACAGACTGATTGTTTATGTAAGTCAACCCGTGATAATCCAAGTTTTTCGTGGATTTAATTTATTTGGATACAATGGTAATATCTTTTTGATTTCTTATACTCGGAAAGCGAGTTATACTCGAATAGCGGGTGGAAGACGCTGCTCCCCGCTTGGGGCGGGAAAGACTCATATTAATTGCTTCCCTCTCTAGGAAGGGAAATGTACCTACTGTATTCATTTTGCGATTGCCCGCCTGGCTAGCTACCACCCTCAAGTAGAAAATCTGTCGCCAAGCACCTAACGGTGTGTTCCGGCAGCAGTCCTTGAGAGCCAGTGAAATTACAGGCTCATGGGACTTAACAACTATGTCTCAAGGTGACGGGCGCAGTACAATTCGTCACTTGTGACGAAATGTATCTGTTCTAGGCAGAGGTTAGTCCGCTTAACATCTGGTGGGCGTCAGCTAGCTCCATCACAATAACATAATAAAAAAAATAAGATTTAATGTTAACACGTTAAGTTTTCTTTATAAGTTGAATATGCAGATCAATTTCTGTGTATTCTTATATTTTTATTGATAAAAGAAAATAAGTTTCATAACAATGAATAACACAAATACAAATATAATAACGATTTCATATTATTTGTGCCAAACATTTCTTCGGAATTATATTCTCCTCCAAGAAGGTACAGGAACTGTCTTCATCAACAGCAATAACGTCCACTATTACACAAAGGCCTGTCCCATTAGGGTAACCCCACACATGGCAGGCGGCTTGGGGATTGCAGTGTAAAATGGCAGTTCTTCAGAAGGCACTGCGGCCCACCTTCTGGCATTTTTTTCCCTTTGTCGCCTCTAACAACTCTTACAGGAAAATATGGGTGCAATTCTGGCACGGAATTAACCAATTTTCTTTCATCAAGTAACCTGTATCACGGAATCACATAGCTATACACGGTAGACCTACATCGTGCTCCTTTAGCACTTTGAAAATGAACGAGTCTTCACTAACTCAGAGTACTTCACCTTGTTTAGAATCTGGATTTTTAGTACGTACCCAGATATGCTAAACATACGAGTAGGTACGTAGGTAGGTACTAAAATTCAGATTGGACACTTGTTTCAAGAAATTTCCGTACGTGGTAATTTTCTGAAAAATGTTTTTACCATCACGTCGGCGTAGCGCGTCGTACAGAATATTGTTCGATTAGTTCGGACGCGAGGCCTCAGGGAGAGTGCCTGCATTATTCAGCATCTCAGACGCTCCTGCATATTTAACGGCCGACGAGTGTACGAGGGGGAACGTCCTCGTTGACTCGTTATTTTCACCTTAGTAACAAGACATCAGATCTTCGTATGACGTATCTGCATATATATGAAGTGTTAATGCTGTGGGAAAATTCTCAAAAAAAATACATTACCAGGCCTGCATAATCCTGAAGATGTAAACATAGGCTTAGATTACATAGACATACCCTCAGTTTCTTAAAGAATTTTCAGTCTTGATCAGTTAACAGAATAAATACTGAATCACAGATAAAACGTAGTGATTAGGTTACTTGATCAGTGATCACAAGTTACTCGTACCTACTAAACTAAATGTTCATTGGTCACATATCGCGTCATAGAATACCATTGACCAATCAGGGTACACTATTTACTCGGTTAACTAATCAACACTGACAAACGTTTCAGTAACTAAGAGATAGACCTGCTAAACAGAATATGTGAATAAATAAATACCTACTCATACGAAGGTCATACTGAAAGTTCTTAGAAAATCAAAAACAGATTAAACTAATTATATATTTCTAAAATGGTGTCCATTCACGTCAATACGTCGCTGAATTCGATGGAACCACTGAGAAAAGCACTTTGCCCACTCGTCCTCAGGGGTCTCTTCGACGGCCTTTTGAAACGCAACCACAGCTTCCTCGGCGTTCAGAAAACGTTTTCCTTAAAGAATTAATCGAATTACGTAGAAGTATGAATGTCGAATTTCGGAATAAACAAAAATCGCAAGGTGCAAGGTCGGGGCTCTACCACATGAATAAAGAACCGTACAGAAGGAAAGCTTCCAAAGTCCATTGGTCCAAAAAACCATTTTTTTATGAGGCTGTCACAAGTACATGGAAAATGAAAAACTTGACAAGTGCGGGTTGGGATTCAGCAATCAGCACATACGAGCAAATGAACGGACAGAATGATGGGCAGACATGACAGATGTCGGAGTGACAGTTGACGACGTATTCCTAGATTTTAGTTTCATATTTGTATACCAGATATCCTAAAAATTAATGTTCCATAGAATTTAAATGTAACAGATGTCATATTGACACTTGTAATATATCTCGATTTTAAGTTCATTGAATATTTGGGTTGCAAATATTCTAAAAATGAATAGGAAAAATGCCTTAATAGCAGCTCTCAAAGTGACACTTGACGACCAATTTATTAATTTAGAGTTTGTATGTACCTAGGTAGTGATCAAAATCTATTTTGATTTTTCTTTTACATTTCTCGATATCGATTTCATAAAAATTATATAGGTATTCAGAATAACTACAGAGTAACATTTTTTCACATGGCAGACGTCATTGCAAAGAAGTTCCGTATTCGGAATGAAGACGTCCAGAACAACCTAGACATCGATATTCAGCCAAATTGGAGTAAATTTTTTCACTTGGCAGATAATATAGACATCCAGAACTACATAGATATCGCTTTTAGCCAAATACGAGTAACTTTTTTCACTTGGCAGACGTCATCGCAAAAAAGTTCTGAATTTGGAATGAGGTCCTCCAGAACAACCTAGATATCAATTTTCAGCCAAATCGGAGTAACTTTTTTTACTTGGCAGATGTCATCGAAAAAAGTTCTGAATTCGGAATGAGGACGTCCAGAACAACCTAGATATCGATTTTCAGCCAAATCAGAGTAACTTTTTTCACTTGGCAGACGTTAACGAAAAATAGTTCCGGATTCGGAATGAGGACGTCCAGAACATCCTAGATTTTTATTATCAGCCATATCGGAGCTACTTTCTTCAGTTGGAAGTCGACATCGTTATGCAGTATTAACCTATATCAAAATACCTAATAATACATTTATCACAAAAAGTTTGACTCGGTGACGGACGCAGTGCAATTCGTGACTTGTGACCAAATGCATGTGTTATAGGCAGAGGTTAGTCCGGTTAACATCAGGTGGGCCTCGAGCTTGTTCTCTCACAATAACATAAAAAAAATTACAAAAACTCCTTGTGGTTCTATTATGGTTTTACAATCCAATATTACTTCTGTGATAAATCATACTACATAATCGTCTGCGCCGTATTGCTTTGTGGCTCTTCAAATCGTTGACTCTAAAATATTTACATGTGGTGGCTAGGCCTAAAAACTTTCAGTGTCACTTTCGTATCCCTGGTTCGAATCCTGCCACGGGTTAAGGCTCACGGCTTGCTGGTAGGGCATTTTGCGATCTGCTGCTACTACTCTCAAGTAGAGAATTGAGCCAGTAATTACGTGTGTATACATATAGGTAATTAAGTAGGTAAGCCTGTTTACTCTGCTCGACCACATCATCACTTACCAACAGGTGAGATATTTGATCACAAGCTAGAAAAGAAAGCTGAAAACTGTACCGCTATGCAATTTAAAGGCGAGCTTATTACTTTTGCCTTTAGAACGCAAATATACCCCGCCTTGTTTCTCAAATAACCTTTTTTTCCACCCCAAGAATCGAACCCTACCGGGTTCGATTACTCTAATCTTGTGCAAGATGATCTGCACCTGACGCTAACGCCACTGGACTAGCAAGACAGCAGTCTTATCAAAAGCAAATCAGGCATTGTTACAAATTCCAGTAATACTGTACTGTATCAGCCGGACTGTCCACTGCTGAACACAGCCTCCCCCATTATGGGGAGTTTGCCTCCCCCATTATGGGGAGTTTGATCTCCACGCTTGGCAGGCGTCTTGGCGATCGCAGTGTGAGATTTCAGTTACTCAAAAAGCGGTGCTGCCCACCTTCTGGTGTGTTACTCTTAGTCGCCTCTTACGACACCCACGGGTAGAAATAGGGGGATGTCATTCTAGCCCGGCATCCCACGGGAAATAAATACTTATATTATAAAATAGCGAATTAAAACAACTTATTCTACTCGGAAATGGTGATTTGGAGATCAAATAAAACTACACATTTATTGATTTTTATTTATTTTTTTACAATTAAGTTAACATACATATCAAACCAGCCAGAGTGTGGCTAAACCCATTTAATATCTAAACTTACGAACAATACAAGAATTGATAATTTCCAAATTCACTTAGTTTATATAATATAGAATAATATTTATGCATTCACACTAAATATAGTCTACATTCTACTTATTCATAATCTAAGTTTTGCATAAATTCAAAATAATATGCCCAAAAGAAATTATCGTAACTATGCATATAGTATTTTACTTTTTGGCAATTTATTGAGTATCATCTCTGTTCATACTGCATAGCAAAATTACTTTTCTTTAACTTGTAACTTAGATCTTATTCGTAAAGAGGCCACAAATATAACATGCGTTTCTGTCATCAGTTCAAATACATAGGGACTTTTTGTTAATAATTATGTATTGCCTACAAACTATAAACATTACTCTTATCCGACTTGTAAGAAAAATATCCTTACGCAATAACTGAATTAATCTAGCAGTGCTGTGCAGCGAGGGCGAGTAGGGAAGCCCGCATGCAGCCCGCAGCGACACGCATGCAGCCCGCAGCGACAAACGTGCAGCCCGAGCCGACACGCGCACTCCCGCTCGCCTTGTGCGTTGCGTACACATTGCGCTAACGATATCATACAGTACGATACGATACAACACTTCACATAATCATCAAAACAACTACATATGTCATCTACATAAAATTTGCTCCAAATGTTATATTAAAATATTTCTACTTATTGTAACTTCTAAGTTACAGCCAACTTTACAAATAATTGATACATTAGACTCTCAAATAGATCTCTACTAACTACATATATTATTATTATTAATTAATGGTAAAAAATAAAGAATAAAAATACTTTCTAAACATTGCATTTCAATCACATAAGGTTTAGTTTAATTATACAATAATAACATTTTTTAAACCCGAACATAAGTATTAATTACAAGAACAATGTTATCGTTGAGTTATGGAATGGAAAATAGCACACTTAAATTCACTAACTGTTACACTTATATAATAATTATTGTTCTCCTGTTTTGTTTGTATTATACAATTGCTTTTAGGTAGTATCAGAAAAATAACATTAAAATATATCGACTATTTGATATACAGATAAAAAATTCGCGATAAACACCTTAGAATAACTTAAAGGAAGAGGTATTGTGTACCAAATAACAGTGCAGAGCTCGATAAGTACATACAGAGAAGCGATAATATTATAGACTGCTACACAGGACAACATGAGGTAATTATTTAGAGATACGATATTATTTATATACGAAGAGATTGGACCCCGCTGCCGGCGGCATGCGGCACGGCTCTGACCGGACGGGCCCGGTACAGACGTGCCGGAATCTGGTCTCTACCACCCGCCGGCGCTCGGCACTTGCCAATTTTATCCAGCGCCGGCTAAGTAAGAGAAACGAGAGCACACGACTTGGCAACCGTTCCCGGACACCTGCTACGCTATTATTTGGTACGTGACGGAACATAACGATTCAAAATACAGAATCGTGACTGAACTTACTATTACAGGATGGTGTTCAGATAAGATTACACATATACTATTAAGGCAGCCGGACATACACTTACTACGAAATTTATAGGCATGCCAATTTCGACCATAATATGTATTATTACTTTTTTTAAATTTAATTTTATTAAACAGTCAGTGTGAATACCAAGTTTCAAAATAAAATACCCAACAAATTTGAACAAGAACAAAAGGAACACTATAGCAGCAATCAAATTGCGAACACATTTTGTACTACATAAAAAATAATACACAACCCTTTGCGCGAAAAAGACTGAAAAGTTCAACTTTTAAAGTCAGATAGAAACACGGGCCTTATTGTATAAGCTTTACTGACTAGTTTGCCTTGCGTTCGAGACAATACAAAGGCCATGACCACAAGAATCGTGGGCCACATTGCATTGCCACGAGCGCCGGCCAGCCCCACACTACGGCCCGCGTTCCCTCATATTCAGTTAATACTAGATCTTTAGAATAATTTTCCCATCACAGAGATTTGCATAGAGAAATCTTTAGCCTATTGATATAATTATGACATAATTTAGTATCCGCCTATTTAATAAGTGTCCGAATAAGAAATACAATGAGATACTAATTTATTAATTGGTGTAGTATATAAGAGACGAGACAGCTTAAGCCTAATCTTAACTAGTCGATTAGCTTCACTCTGATAATATTATTTTACGATAAAAAAACGCGAATGAAACATGTTTTTAAAAACTACGTTGTACTTTAACTCAAAGGTGGGGTACCAAAATATATTGTTTACTAAGAAATCGCCAATTGTTAATTAATTTAGTTAGATGAGTCATTCTTTTTTTCTACTCTCGTTTGATGATTTTTCATTTATTATTAATAAAACTTAAATTTACAAAACTTAATGCACACTATGGAAATACGGATATGAATACAACAAAATATTACGAATTAGAAATGTAATCGATATGCAACGTTCAAGATCGATGAATAAGTCAAGGGAAAGTAATTTTCAAGTTACGTCGGTGGTATCTGAGAATAATTTTGTTAAAATCAGTCTCTGTCCGGACAGACGATGCGATGGTGCATAGCGGTGTCATGTTGTGATCTGATCGGATCTGATCGGATCAGGGCGTATTACAACATACTTACAACGTAATTCACTTTGATTCATTGGGATCGGTACGGTATGCATCATGTACCTAGTTGTCAATGGTGGGTTTATAACTAAATACACTTGTTCGTTTGTACAACTTAATCGACAACGGTAGCAATCGACTCGTATATATTTAATGCTCTGCGAAACATATCGACAAGATACATCACTAAGTAAAAAAATATACGAAGCAGTGACACAGTGTCTCGTCGCGTGCAACTATGTGCCGCTGGCAGTAGGAAACCTCTAATAAAATAAATATTTTCATCCGACTCACTGGATAATATTAAAAATATTTTCTTAATCACAGATATCAGTCTGTCAAAATTTAAATTAAGTATATTTCAGAATTGGATTATTCATTCCTCACTTACATAGGACACTATTCAATTACAAGTACAATCAAGGTACAAAAGTGACTAATAAGACCGCAGAGTATTGTTTTTGAGGCCAATAGGAATATCGACAAATCGAGAGGTTACAAGTGGAACATTAAAGAGAATTTGGTCGAATCGAACTACACGATTACGTAAAGCACGGCGTCTTCGAGACTGGTTTAGTTCACTTACAGTACAAATGAACGAATATAACAATTTGACACAGGTACAACAGAGATCTAATGAAAGAATAATACAAGCTACTTCTATAGGTATAGGATATGATAGTAATTATGCTCGATTATAACCGCTCGGAGAGCGCGAGAGAGACTAGAGGATGTCTTGTGCGAGTTAGCGAGCAGCAGGAGTCTACTGCATCAATTAACTGTGGTGGGGGTTGGCTTCACACCTACATATATACATAGTTTGTAAGTATAGACTCTATATCGATGTAACAAACAAAATGCAATATGTTACTGAATAACTACTAATACAGGAGGAAAGCCACGCTAACTGGTGACGCGCGTGTTCACTAACAGTGTGTGCATATTCCGCTCGGAGAGCTCCCGGTAAATGGCGACTTACGGATCTATTAAAACTATATATAGCAGTTAAAATATTCTCAGCGATCACAATTAGTTATATTACCACATAGAGAAATTTTCTTAGCTCAACATTTTTCAATGGCCCTCTCTGTTTACGCGTAAGTCACTCAGTACATTATCTTTTTTTTTTATTATTTTGTATTTTATCAGTTTTGTGTTTCTATCAAGAACACCTTTGTCTTACAGCTATATACCAATAATAATACAAAATCCATTCACTATAATTAAGGTAAATTTTAGATATTTAAACGCTAAAATGTAAAATATTAAACTTCCTAAATAAAATCTGATATTCCAATTTTTAGGCATTAGCATAATTAATAATATAATATGATTGAGTGACTATGACAAAGAGAAATAAATGCATTATTATAATACTACCCAACCTCCGTTCATAAGTCCAAGCTGCTCGAGCGGCCTACACTAACACGACAAAGCCTTCGTTATTATATATTTGGTATTCAGTTATCGCACCACATAACAAGACTAGAGGAATGATTGCCTCTCGTGCCGGCGCGCGACATACGCTCCGCTCCGTTCCGCTCCGCCCTTTCAACTCCACATAAATAAGGAAGACTAGTTTCTTTGTAGAATATCACCTAATGTGCTATCGGTGTCGGGAGTCGGGACCTCCACGCCTCCTAACGAACCTACAATACATATATTATAAATAAATATACAAAAAGCGAACTTTATATTACTTTAAAATTAAAAAGGCCCTCATGAATATCAAATCGCTATCACTAAGAACGCGTCTATCGCATGCGACGCGAGGCTCACGTTATATCGTATCTATGGGAAATGTCAATGTCTTTTAGTACGACGGTAGAGGTCAATAACGCGAAACTGCAAATATCCATACGTAACTTGGTCCCTATGTCTGAGTAACTAGAAATGAGTAGTGCTCGAAAGCGTAATACAAGCTAAATTATGTCAAGCTATAAAGAGAATTCCGATCGATATTCAAACAACCGACCCGTTACCTGGCGACGTTACGCATTTGAAAATGAACATTCGTATCTAGAGCGCAAGTTATATTTTTGTACGTTCGGTCTGACCGATAGATTTTATTCGAGCTACTTGATCCCGTCGAGTTGTTATCATTAAGGCAGTGTTGGAACGTGATTATACGCGAGGTAAACGGGCGGCTTCTGTACTCAAGAGAGAACATTCATTCAACAAGTGTAACAACAAAAAAAAATAAGTAAAGAGCATGCCAACATTTAAACGAATAATATAATAGGCGGTATTTATTATTTCAAGCGATTCGCGGCAATAATGGTCGGAAACGTTTAAAACTAATTTTGGAGATTACAAATAAAAAATTTAATTCCACACAAAAAGGAAGGTGTTTAAACAATAATACGATAAAAAAATTATTAAAATTAACAACAATATGAGCAAACTATTATAATAGTTGAGCTAAAATAACACCAGAGCAGCTTGGATTGAACGATGACTTGCGTCGGCGGATGTTACAGTAAATGGCTCCCATTTGTACGAATATTTGTGATGTTTAATATCTACGCAGAGTACACATCAGTGGTCGTTTATAATGGCATTGAGGCTTAGTTGACTTTGGTATATACTATACACGTCGCGGATTAGATGCATCTATTCGAACCGAACCCGCTTATCTAAATACAGACGGATTCGTTGTGAAACTTATTTGTATCATTTAAATTCGGGTAAACTTCATGAAAACCAAATATTAAAATAGTTAGATAAAAATATTTACATGTAAATATATATATAAAATGATCGATGAAGTAACACTTACAATAAAAGTAAAACAGCTAAGCTCATTAATGATTACAAAAGGCTTCGGCCGCGGCGCGTGCGCACCGTGTATTGTCTACCGCTAGTCACGATCATTTTACGTCACGGTACGAATAGAACCGGCCTAGCGCACAATAATTCATTACACATTATACATATATTCATTCTCCAAGGAAACGATTA
Source organism: Plagodis pulveraria (assembly GCA_963890685.1). NCBI lineage: Eukaryota > Metazoa > Arthropoda > Insecta > Lepidoptera > Geometridae > Plagodis > Plagodis pulveraria. The sequence goes on along the minus strand of OY982955.1, from coordinate 9,376,864 downwards.
AACCTGCCATCGGTTACGGTAACGTACCACAGTTCATTGAGGCACAATCATTGGTTGCTTTAATTGCTTTTTATTATTATTTTTTTTATATATTTTTTTTTTGTTTTTTTTTTTATATTTTTTCTTAAATAGTACACCTACGATAATATAATTATTATAATTATTTTTAGGTACGTAAATTTATTCTAAATAACAAAAACAAGTCACGAAAAAATGTTAAAAATGATGCGTGAAGCGTAATATTTTTTTCTTTACGAATATAATTCACAATATACATATTACAGAATATAATGTAAGTATTATAAATACACAACAACATAATAACACAGACTAAATTGCACATGGCGCAATAATTGTGTGCAGGAAATAATGATGCAGTCATTGAACCGAAAGGAGATTCAGTTATAGTCACAACCTTGCCGTGCGAGCGCACGTCGCGCCTTCCCGCTGCGGGCGCGTCCCGCAAGTCGCGCATTCCCGCTGCGGGCGCATCCCGCATGTCGCGATATCCCGCTGCGGGCGCATCCCGCACATCGCGCCATCCCGCTGCGGGCGCGTTTGTCCGCGCGCTCCGCATGCGGCCGCTAGCGGCGACTCAACTATCGCTACACCACGACGCCTATACTTTTACTTTATGACCATATAAATATATTAAATATACCCATTTACTTTAAGTACTGATAACTTTAACTGACTAAAATTTGAAGGCATGACACGTTCGTCTTTTATTTAAATTATGGACAACGTATTCTAAAGGGCACTGGAACGTTATACTCTCCGTTTCTTCCGCATGTCTAATTTTAAAAACGCTAATATTTTTTTTATATAAAAAATTAAATAAAGTATTATTTTTTTATTGCTGCTATTTGCACCAGTAAACGACTGAGATTAGGCGTAATCCGATATAATAAACGTGGACAGAACGATATCGATTTAAAATAATATCTTTTTTACTCTATGAAGTCGTTAAAAATAAAGACCCTCACGTAAATTGAGCTTTACGACAATAATAGAATTGACACGAGCCTGTTTTATCATGCTGTGGATGACAGTGCGCTGGAAAGCACAGCGCTTTAGGAACATCAGATCGTTAACCCGTACAGCAACATTGCTTCAATTTGGAAGAACCATTGCCAAGTAGAGAAATGCAAATTGTGTCTGGATATCTTTGATATAAATTCTTTGGCACCTAACATGTGACATCGTCGCGACCACGACGAAGCCTTCACAGGCGAATCGATTTGTTCGGTGGCATGTATCGTGCCTTCTTCACACATATCAATTTCCACGAGCGAATTGTATTCGAATATAGACAAATCATTTATTTTTTTATAATTTATACAGTCGATAAGAAAATAGACGATCGTGTTTAAAACTAAATCTGCAATCAATTAAGATATGCAAACAAAGGCAACGAAGAATATACGATTCATGTAGATATTAAAATCATCGGTCCCTATGAGATACATGTTACAAGGTAGTTTACACGATGACAAATACTAATTTTGTCACTAGATGAACACATCACACATAGAAACATTTATCACTAGACTAAACAGGTCCAAAGCGATTAGAATTTATAAACGCACAAGTACAAGTCCAACGTCGTACACTAACTTATTATATTAATTTGTGAAGAGTGTTCGGGCGCGACGCCCGTAAGGTACGGCTAACCTAGCAATACATCGTTACGTTTAATCGAAAGATCACTGGAAGATATCGAGAGGACGCGTCCGACCGAAGGTTCGCTCGGAGCGATGCGATCCGGCGCGTGCGCAGCCGAGCGTGTTTGCAACGCAGCCGCACTCCGCTCGGCCCCTCCCCTAATTATTGGTAATGATATAGTTTGGCAGACTCACTCTGTGGCACACCATCGATAAATTAAAAAAGTAAATAAAATTGTAAATAAACTTTCTCATATCGAACAAACACTTACGCCCACTATCGTTGCTGTCAATATCATAGTACTCTTACGAGAACTAAAGTAGGACTTATATTTAACTTACCACTACTATAATATAATACCGACCAGACTACTGCTACAAGTATATGATTAACAGAATACAATGTCTAAAGCATTATTTCACTTTAAATAACGTTGAAATTGAGCCTATATAAAATACCACATATCTTTTCTATAAGTTATTGATATGGCTAATTTTAAGTTAACTATACACAAAAGTGTAATATTTAAATTACCGTTAATTATAGTACTTCAGTAACATTTTTCACAAATGTAATAATATATAAAATGATAAAACAATCTTCATTAAGTTATCCTTACATTAATCGTATAATCTAGATAATCGTTTCAATATAACTTAAAGTGGCACTTGAATCACAAATACTGGAAAAAATTTGGGGAAATCGGCGTTGGCGGATGCCCACCGCCGACCGCCGGCGACTCGCTACTATGATACTTCAACAAAATAGATTATTATCCTTACTTAGGCAAGATAGTTTACATCACAGGATCGCGTCGAGCGACCTCCTACCCAATATTTGTATATCTCAGACTATAAACGCTGCTTAAAGGAATTTACCACTACAAGAATGCACTTCAAATCTCATAATTTCAAATTTTGTTACCATCATAAAAATACAACTAACTATAAAAACGCGGTCGGAACACTCGAAGCGACGCACGCGCGTCGCTCCGACCCGCCCCGACGGCGAACCAAATGCTCGCGAATTAAAACAATACTAATGGAAATCGGAGGATCGCGATCGAGGAAATTTAATAAAACAAAATAAATAGTTAAAACAGAACCGGTAAGCTAAAAACGGACAATAAAATAAAACTAGCACGAAAGAAACTCAACATCCCACGGGGCGAAACAGCAACGGCCCCGGGGGCACAACAAAATAAATAGACAATTCAGCGGCGCGGTGACGGAGCTACATGAACAACATTAAAACGGGTGCGTTTACGCCAAGCCGGCTAACTATACGCCAGGCAAATAAATACTTATAAGCTCCGCTACACAATTTCACAACTAGACACATAGTACTTGTTGACATTTTTACAATACGACAACCGTACAGAGGGCTTTACAAATTCCGTGCGCTACTAAACACTGTTATATTTAGGCGGGACTTGGGAGCCGCCACATTCAAGTCATAGTTCCTACAGCGCTTTATAAACCCCTAAACCTATGGCGTTATTGCACCACCTGTGCCTATATTAAATGAATGTGGTAAACGCACCGTTATTAAGTCCAGACGTCAGTCGTACCGCGGTGACTAGTTGGAGAGGATTGGATCATTTTAGATGGACTCGCCGCCAAGCAGGTCCGGCGGCAGGAAGGAGTTAAGCGAGGAGGGCGTTGCCCGAGATTCGTGTGAGTCCGCCCAGAGCGCGGGGAATCCGCCCCAAGATGCCTCCTTGCCGCCTCCGCGCCAAGCGCCGCCGCCACCCGATCCAAGGTGCTGCAGAATCATCTGCACCTCAGATTCTGCCGGCGACTCCGCGAATATCGTCGTGTTTGACAACACGCAGTTGTTCAAAGCCATTTGGGCCTGTAAAGATAAACTCGTGTTAACGCGGGTCATAACTTACTCTATTATGGCGAATTGAGTCGAATTGTAGCAATTTCATAATAGCCATTCCCGTCTAAGCGTTCGGATAGCATTTTTTTATATGTTGGCTATTAATTCTCGCGAATGATTTGCCCCAAATGGAATAATATATATCATGTTTGAAAAGGCTGTAATTCTCAATAAAAAAAGAGGCAGATGAAGCCGACCCCACTTAGCGTGGGATAAGAACAGAAAGAAGAAACAGGACTGCTATCGTGAGATAAATTTCATACATTCAACAATGGTACAAATTGCCTAAAAGATGCTTATTCACTATTGAAAATACAGACTCAAGCAATGAATTCCTGAATTCGAGAACAGAACTGTTTTGTCCGATATTGTTTTATTTTTTAATTGCTGATAGGTAAGCCTTTGACCACAATCTCACCTAGTGGTAAATAGACTAGTGATGATGTGGTCGAAGGTGTTAACAGACTTAACCTAGAATTACTGGATCTCAAGGACAGCTGCCGGAACACACCGTTAGATGCTTGACGACAGATTTTCTACTTGAGGGTGGTCGCTAGCCAGGCGGTCATTCGCTAAATGCCCTTCCACCATGCAGTGAAGCTCAAGCCCAGGGCGGGATTCGAACCATGGACCTGCTGCGCGGCTACCACTGAGCCACCACTGCTTCAATGGAATAACAACCATGTAATGGAATGGTAATCCAATCAATCAACATAAATTTAACATTCCTAAGTACTTTGTGAGATATTATATAAGTACCTATGTCTGGCTTCTGTACAGATAATTAATATAGAACAGTAAATTACGAACAAGCTGTTACATTTCACATGAGAAGTTACACCTGGTTCTGTTCACATAATGTTAGGAATTGTGTCACTTATTCGTCCTTGAATTAGACCGACATTGTCATGTACACTAATAACATGGGTAGGCAATTTGTGCTTCAAGGGCCTTGGGAAGTGAATATTATATACAGGGTTATTGGTAAAATGCTAACAACCTCTTAGGGTTGACTTCTGCTAGTCTTAATAAACATTTTATGTGTATTTCACGGAATAAGCACGAGGACCACCTGATGTTAAGTCTCTTGTGTCTGTAATTTATTATTTCATATTTTTTTACTTTACTTGATGTAAATATTCAAATCTCTATTCAAAGAGAGCGCGGCGCGGTTCAGTGTTGCCACGGCGGGCCCTCTTGACTCGGAGTAGGGATTGTTTGTTTAAGTGTATTTCATTCAAATAGTAAAATATTTTCAAATTTCATTACACACAAAAAAATGTGTCAAAAGGTTTGTTAGGACTAGCAGAAGTCAACCCCCTAAGAGGTTGTTAGCATTTTACCAATAACCCTGTATATGATAATGAACATTTATTGCTCAGGTTGCTTTAAGTTGCAGGCTATTCTTTCTTACCCTGATGATTTTACGTGATAGTAAACTCCAAATAAAAACTGAGAAATTTGATAGTAGGTATCTCAAGATAAAAAGATACAATTTTAGATAAAAATACTCCAATATTTTTATGTCTGTCAAAGCCCCAATATTTTAAATAATTTAAGAAAATCACATGAAATGTCTATTTATAAATCGACAGACTTATCAACTGATATAAAAACCAGTATCATGTTACCTCGCCTTTAAGATGCAGTTGGTGCAATATTACATAATATATTTTCTAAAATAACATGTACATGTGAACATTTTGGTTCCGGCTTTATTAAAATTATCAGGATATGTGATGTTGCCAGGATTCCCGCTATCTTCCAGGTTGATCTGACATAAAGATAATGAATAGCTCTGGGAGCCAATCCGACCTTTTACGAAACCATCATAAAAAAGGAGCGTTTTGTTTCATGCTTAAAATAATCATTCGTAGACACGAACTATCACCGACCCATAATCGCGTCAAGCAATATTGGTTTGATTCTACTTAATGAACGAATGAAATATGTATCACGGATGTGCAAGCGAGATAAAAGATGTTTATAATATAGCGTTATTCCGCTCACACTGCTCCGAACTCCGATGTTACGGAACGCTTTTACCATAGCGTTACGTGTATTTTATTGTATGATGCACAACAGCTGTCTGTAACTTTTTATATAGTTCTATTTATGAAATAATTTTGCTGCATTTATTTTAAAGTATAATAGATATAAAGACATCGTACGTAATTTAATCATTAATTAAACCCATTTTTATCGTAAAATTGACAAAATCAAGTTTAAATCCGATGCTGGAAAGTAACTTTTTTAAGATGGATAAATATGACGGATTTCTTGTTGGAACAGTAATACAACGTATCAAATGTCACGTCAGAGTACGCGAATAGAGTAAAAATTTTGTTGTGACGTCATCAAAACGACGAGCGATTCTATTACCATTTGTAAGCTTGCTTGATTGACGTGGAGGTATACAATTTAGCAGTAAGATTGAGTTATTATTACTATTAGAGGTAAGAGTTGGCCCCCTGTTGTACAACAACACCAAACTACAGATTGACTTTAATGATTGATGATTCAGCGCCTTTGTCGCTTTTTAAGATCATACAATAGGTGTAAATGGGACAGTTATATTGTTTGAGTGGGTAACAGTATGACATAAGAAGGCTGATATCTATAGCAAGTTATCATAAGTAATAGTAGACTAGGTAAGTCAATTTGAGAAAGAACTAGAAAATAAAGATTTACCTTAGCAGCCTCCTCGCGCGTCGAATACCGCGCGAGGGCGAGACCCTGGTTCAAATACAGGTGAAAGTTCTGCAGCGGACCATGCTGCAGGCACAGAGTCTTCAGGGTGGATCCATCAATCTGGTGATAAAATGTATCATTTTACACACACGTTTATCTAGGCCCTTCTTAGTTCATCAATTCCTAGTCATTTGGTTTGTTTAATAGCCACCAAAATATTTAACACAAACAAATAACCTATAAGTAAACTACTATGTATGCTAAATTACATAAATTTAATTAAGTTAAGGCCAAATATATCTTGTAGCCAGGAAGGATGTATGTAATCTTTTTTATTGATAGCTGATTTGAGATTCTCGAGAGATCAAATTCTGAAATAATCACATAACAGTTCAAAGCATATTGGTAACCATATCAAAGACCTATATCAGAGTAGATAACACAAGCACTTCAAACTGTATGAAAGCGCGTCAAATTTTAGTACCCACTATGCCGTCATATGCAGTTATGTGATGGAAAATACAAGTCGCGCAAATTTATTTCAAAGACACGCCACCAAACTCATTCAAATGCACCGCCCGTCACATACATTTGCGCTCGTATGACGCACGCGCGTCCCGTACCGACGGGCTAAGCACCGACAAATTATCGAAATCATAACACGCAAGGTAGGTCGACTTTTGGAATGTACTTGAATATAGATCTATACATTTAAACTTTCGCAAATGGTATTTATATTAGCATTAAGGTTGAAATGGCCGTACAGTTCTCCATACAAACGCCGTAGGGTGATCACTCCCTTATTTGAGATTTTACGTATAGAATTAAGCATAATATCGATTGATCTCGTCATTATCTAGGTTTGTATCGTAACGAAATTTTAAAAGGATAATTAAGTTGAAAGTTATGAGCTTTGAAAACTTTATATGAAAATGTTTCGTGGCTCATAATGCTCAACTTAATATATCTTTTCAAAATTTCGTTACGATACAAACCTAGATAATGTCGAGTTCCATCGATATCGTGCTTTCACCCTTAACGGGGGTCTCTTCGCAGATATATTATATAAAAATAGAATTTTGGGCAATCTTGACCTCAGCCATTGTTGATGCAACTCGATGGAAACGTTCAGGTTAGCCAAAATCCTATTTTTGACAGAGACAAATTACTTAGCATTCGATGGATTCACCGTGCGGGTGCCGGGTCCATAGCGTTGCAGAGGAAGAGGCCAGATGAGCCCGGGACTTGCAACCCAGGATTATGTGCGCGAAAAGATCCGTTAATCTTTCATCAAATATAGACCTACGGTTATGATAATACGGACCTGTGCAGTGAGGTTCTTTAGCAACAGCCAAGTAGAGGCCTGCCATGAGGGCAGAGCGCGCTGCTGCGAGTTGGCGTGATGCTGCGGCCACGGCTTGTTGATGCCGGGCGGGGCTGCGCGAGGCTTGGCCGCCCAAGCGTCTGCGCCGCTCTTCACGCCGTTACCGCCTGCACCATGGAAACCATACTTATTATGTTGATAAGGATTTCAAATAGCCTCTCATCAACTAAATTAAAGTTTTACTGAAGCGGTCACACGTAAAAGATGTTAAGGCTGATAATGCGTGAACTTAAAATAAATAGATAATTATATATAGCTGAATATAAAATGTGATATTTTGATATATTATATCAATATTGATAAACTATAATTAGCAAAAATGTATAAAAATAGTTTTGAATAAAAACACACAATATATTGTGACTTCTTTCGCATAATTAAGTATAAATTGGTATTTTACAACTCTATACTGCTTCTTGAACAAGGAGGCATAGCTGAAGACCAGCCACCCGTGTCCCTTTTTATATAGATACAATACCAGCAACACCAATTGCAAAAATACATTTAAATTATCATCTAACATGACCATGTAATTATATTTTATGTATTGTTACTCTAGTCTAGCTTAACGAATCTGTTTTTTACCACTATTCGAAAATCACAGACATCAGAAGCTGAATATTCACATACCTCCAGTAGGTGCGTAAGACCAGGTGGAGGAAGAAAGCGAACGTTCGCCTCCTGGGGGTGAGGTCTTCCCGCCGAGCATCTCACTATCCTTGATAGTCGCCAATGAGAGGGGTGACCTGACCACTGAACCTGGTGTCATAGCCGGGTCATCTTCTACGTTCTTCATTTGGTTACCCTGAAGAGAAAAAAATACTCTAAGGTTCTATCGTTCAGACCCTGATAAAAAAGCGTATCTATAGGTAAGCATTTCTATAGGGCAATCCAATCTGTGAAATTTCAATAGAAACAATAAATAATCTATGGCATCAGTTCAAACTGGCAGAGGCAAGTCCCGGCCTTAGGTACATGTAGTGATGTGAGTTTGAATGCCACAAGTAGTAATTATTGTTCCTACTGTTTAAATGCTCAACTTTGATATCTATGTGACTTAATATTTCTTACCTTCCAGGGCTTGCCAGGCTCAAACTCTGGCACAAGATCGTAAACAGGCTGGTGTGTATGTGAAGAGGGCCAGTCCTTGCCATCAGCTACATCCGCACTGCTGTCACCCCAGCCCTCGCCACCACGTCCAACGCCCCAAGTTCTACAACAAACATTCATATAAATTAATCAACTTAAATATTTACGTTAAATAAACGGGATTAAATATGTTAAAAATATTTGATGTAATCATTACGAAGACCTAACAAGCACCAAACATTAATGTTAATATTATGAATATCGCACAAAAACTTAACATATACTGGCTAAGCTGGATAGCATGCCTTCTTATTTAGTGAGGTGTATTGTATTTTTCTCCCCCAACCACCCTTTAGTAAGTATAGTAGTAGTTAGAATCAGAGCATGTTGTATTTGTTGAGTTCTAGTCACTTTTTGCCATACTTTGAAATTTACAACTGACAAGCAGTGCTTATACTTTATGATCTGAAGAATGAGAAGACGAAGAACCCTAGTCTTCCATAACATATAATATTCTGATGAGGCGTTTGAATACTCACGAGTCAGGCTGTAGGCCAAGCTGGTTCAGCTGTGGGCTAGTTGTAGACTTGGCTGTACCAGGTGCCCGGCTGAACTCTGAACCTTCTCCATCCTTGTCTAATGAAGGCAGCTTCCACTGGTTCAAACGAGACTGCTGGTTTCCACCTGCACCATATGCCTGGCAAAGAAAATAAGATTCATATAATCATTCTAAATACATTCTCCAAAAGTTTTACTTCACTGATTATTACCTTTAGTGTCTATATTAACAGCTAAAGACAGACATAAAAACATAACCATCAAGATGATTGATAATTTCATGGAAAATTACCTTCATTATAAAAAGTCTACAGCATCAATTCAATTCAGATCATGTTGGTTGGATCATCAACCAACATAATCTTTTAAGTCCAGTACATGTTATTTTACAAAGGACTTGGAGTAGTGTCTCCAAAACTAGGCTTCAAACCCATGTCATAGAAAGCTAGACATAAGTTAAGTTTTTTTCATTCACATCTTAAAACTGCAAATTTCAACTATTACTAGGAATTTCACATACTTTTAGGTATTTGTTACTTACCGCCTGAGCATCTTTAGCGATGCCCATATCGCTGAAATTGTTCTGCAACTGCGTGAGCGGGTCCGGGCCCGGCTTGAACAAGTCGGCGCCGCCAGCTTGTTGCTTCATGTACAAAGCTTGCTGCGCCGCTATTTGGTTCTGTATGGAAAGTCAGAAGATTAAGAATACTACATTCAAAATCAAGTCTGAGTTTAAAATTTAAAAACTATGTTAAAGCATTAGAATTTCAATATTTTTCACTGCTCTCATGTCGTTTTTTTATTAATGCTGATAGGTAAGCCTTTGACCACAATCTCACCTGATGGTAAGTGATGATGTGGTCGAAGGTGCTAACAGGCTTAACCTAGAATTACTGGCTCTCAAGGATTGTTGCCGGAACACACCGTTAGGTCCTTGGCGACAGATTTTCTACTTGAGGGTGGTCGCTAGCCAGGCGGACATTCGGAAAATGCCCTTCCACCATGCGGTGAAGCTCAAGCCCGCGGCGGGATTCGAAACATGGACCAGCTTCGCGGCAGTCCATAGCCAATGCCATCTGTTGCCATGAGCCATCACTGCTGATGACTGGCATACTGTAAGTGAAATACTGTATGTGTCGCGATTCTCAAGTATGAGTATAACTGAATACAGTATAAATGCATTGTGATTTCAAAGATTGAGTAAATTTATTTCACTATCATATCTACATAGTTTTGGTATTTACCTGTAAAGCTGTTATCTGCTGCTTAGCTTTGGTGATCTGCATCGTGTATTGAAGCGTGAGTGACGAGTGCCCCTTTGTCATGGCAATTGAGTTCTGTTGCATCAGTTGTTGCAGGACTTTGATCTAAAAGAACCACGTAACTTTGTTGTTAATTTGTCAAAGAAAATCATTGTTGTTTATAATACTAATTAAAACTGAACTATGATATTATTACGAGATTTTGTATCATCAGGTGATACATGTGTCTATTCTTTAGTTATCTTCTGACACTTATCCCATCACTAAGCTGGGGTCGAGACAATATAAATATTAATAAAATAATAGTAATATTATGTATTTTGTAGTGTTTCGAACTAAACATACAATCAGTTACATATAGGCAAGTCCTGATTAAAGCCAACCTTCATTGGAAATCCGTGTTCGTACAAACTACTTTTCGGTAAATAAGAGCGTTAAGATATAAAAAAGCTAAAACAAAAGTCGACAAAATTAGTTTCATGTTGAAAATTCACCACCTTTATATCGGTTGCGTGGCTATGGATTCAAAATTACAGCACTGGATTCGAAGGCCGGAAACTGCATGGTTATATTTCTTATACTAATTATATTTGGGAGTCCTGCTCCGCATGGGATATTATAGCACCTTGTGGGTTTCTACCACAGATATCCCAACTTCTTGGTATATTTGCTCTTGGCAATGGTTACATATTTAAATTCCCATAGTTCCACTAGCTGGGAGTTACTCATATGACCTTTTACTTAAATCCCTACTGCTTAGTTGAGATGATTATAAAAAATGGAAAAAAATTGCATGCCTGTTATAAAATATACAATAATCTTTATCAGGGGGAACAAAATAAACAGCTCAGAAATGAGATAAACACATAATAATAACTTGGTTAAGATAGTGTGTAAAGGTTAACAACAAGAGCCACAAACAAATTCAATGAACGTCAAAACAATGATGGTGACACAGGCAATGCTGTCCTAAAACGTTGGCTCTGATACAAGTACCACAATTAATCAGTTTGATAGACCATGATCTGTCTCAATGGATTAATCCTGTTGTGGGATTGAATTTTCTGGTACTAATTATTCCTTTTATAGTAATTTTGTAAGCTTAAATGTAAACAGGAGTTAAAGTTACAATGTTTCAATAATTACCTGCTGCAAGAGCTGATTCAGCAAAACAAGCGTTTGCGGTGCGAGCGGCTGGTTCAGTATCTGGTGATTCAGGTATCCAGCTGACACCGCCATTTGGATCTGCACGACTAGAGTACGAAGTTGGGCTGCGCTCGGCTGAGCACTGTTGCCGGATCCACTGTTAGAGACAAAGATATTTTAAAGTTAGAAGGTTCTCTAATAAAACATTGTGATCTGTTCACCTAATTTTCGTAATATAAACAACCCTACTTGACTCTATTGGTTGTAAGTACATATTATTAATTTAACACTAATTCTAAGATGTTTACAATTTGTCGATGAATGAAACTCCATAAACATACATGATTGATGATGTAACTTTGTAACTATGAATTTCTGATTGTAATGCAATAATTCTGACCACACATATTATTAGCAAACAAGCTATATTGCAGTAGAAATATTGACCTCTATGCTAGTACACTAAAAATGAAATGAAACCCACCAACCATCCACAATCTATATTTGAAATTAGAATTATTTCCAAGTTCACTTACAAGCTGAGTGAAGTTTGGACGGTGCCAAAAGCATATTTATCGGCACAATGATGATTTGTCTATCACAAGTCCTGAGTATGAGTTATAATAACAATAAAGGTCAGCAGATAGAGACCTTTTTTGACTAATTGATTACATTCAAGTAAATCAATGTCAAGGTACATACATAATGGCGTTGGTGTGTATAGAATGGTGTTTGGTAGTGACCTGTTAGGATTGTATTGATGGTGCTGGTGCGGTTGCGGCGGCGGCTGGTTAAGCAGTTTCTGCACGACGGCTGGCGAGACAGCCGGCACGCTGGGCGGCGGCTGGAAGGGTGCGCCCGGGTGGAATTCATCCCGCCGCCACGCATCGCCACGCCCCGCTAGCATCTCCAGCGCTTCCTCCGCGTTCATGTCGCTGCGTCTAAGCGCTGCCTCCGCCTCTTCCTTCTTGAAACCCAACTCCACTAGGAACCTGAACAATATTTTATTATATTTTGTTTATTTTTACCTTTTAGCATGGGATAACAGTCACATACATGCCAGGTTGATCAATGTGATGGTATAATATGCCTACATGCCTGCATTTGACCGCTATCTCCATATATTTGAAGCGACAATGCACTCAACACTGATATTATGTAAAAATCAATGAGTCTCATTAAGATAACATAATTGTGAATGCCTGCCAGCAAATATTAAGTAATAACTAAGATGTTATGGAAGCTCTGCATACCTAAACACCCAATTGTCAGAAAACAATTACTCAGACAATCCACTCTTTAGTGCTACACACAATGAAAGAAGAGGAGAACCTCTGTGTACATATTATCTGCATTTCTACCATGAAGCGGTACCCATAATGCCATTAAAATCAGGTTAACAGGGAATATATATATAAAAACTATATTCAATAAATAGCATCAACAACTTGTGTACCTGAATTGCTTGCTGTTCCAGACAATTTCCTTGGGCAGCTGCTTGCCGAGCGGGCCGCCCTGCGGGGGTTTGGGCCCACCCCACTCGCCGATATCATCAGGCCAGACGCCGCCGGGGCCGGTTGGCTTTGGCTTCTGTCCTGGCCAGAGCCCTGGGCCTGCAGCTTCAGGCCAGCCAGCTTCGCGTTCTTGCCACGCCGGAGTATGCGGCTCCTCCCAAGAGCCATTTCTTTGCGCGTGAGCTCCCCATACTCCTTCCGGCTTGGTTGGCGTCGGCGGGATGCGCTGCTGCGTGGGAGGCCCCTGCGGCCCGCGACCCATGCCCATACCGCCACCGCGCTGAGCCCATAGCGATGTACCATCGTCGAACCCGGCCGTGCGCCGTGTTGCCGGCGGGGAAGGTTCATCCCAACTAGATCCCTTCATTGAATCCTTTGGGCCCTATTATTATAAAAATATACATATAAATATATATAATTTTAATGGTTTAAGTCAAAGTTAATTTCTATTTTTTATTCTTTAAAGATTGGCATTTGACCACTATCACACCTATTGATGCCTTTGTACACCATTATGTGTTAAGCAACACATTGTGTACTCCTTCTGCTCAATCAGCAGTTGGCCAATCTCACGTAAACACATCAGTCTACACAAAGTCTCAAGTCATGCCTTCTTAGACTCCATATCCATCCACATTCAACACTTCACAAAGAAATAATTGACTATAAGTTACAAAATGTTAAGAAAATGGTAGTGCACTCACCTGTGTGGCCCACTGGTTAACACCAGCACCGCCAGAAGCAGGCATCATCTTGTTAGGAGGCTGGGTGTGTGGGTGGTGCTGCGTCCACATCTCGCCGTTAAGGCGGCCGGAGATGCCTCCACGGAGGTCGTGAGTCCTCGGGTCCTGGGGCGGAGCGCGAGGGTCAGCGGTGCGATGCGGCTCGAGGCGAGGGTCAGGCCGATGAGGCTCGCCCCACGCATTCCAATCGTCCTTCTTCGGCACCGTCCATTGCTGCGCATGAGGCGGTGGCGCACCGCCCCACTGCTGCGGCGGCGGCGGCCCTGTCCACACGTTCCCTGAATCGCCCACGTCATCATCTTCCCCCCACGTGCCGCCGATGTTTGTCGTCGGTGTGTGACCCCACGGAGTCTTTGAGGCAGGTTGCGGCGGTGGCTGCCCCCCATTCCTCAAATTCGCCTCCCACAAATCAGTGCCGAGAAAAGCACCATTGTTAACGTTGGGCTTCCAGGGTGGCGGCGGCCCGCCAGCAGTGTTCGGTTCCACCTTCGCTCCCGGCTCCGGCGATCCAGGCACGTCCCAGTTCGTGTCTTGGTTCACGTGCTGCTGCAATAAATATTAGTGTTTATTTTTGATAGGTGAATTTAAATTATAGGTATGTGACAAAAAAGAAATTGCACTTTTAAAAAATAGATCTGTATCAGCCGGATCGTCCACTGCTGAACACAGGCGTCCCCTATTAAGGGGGTAGTTCCCATAATCCCCACGCTTGGCAGGCGGCTTGGGGATCGCAGTGTAAGATGGCAGTTCTTTAGAAGGCGCTGCTGCCCACCTTCCAGTATTTTTCCCTTAGTCGCCTCTTACGACACCCACGGGATGATATGGGGAGGTGCAATTCTAACCCGGCACCCCACGGGGTAAAAAATAGATAATCAATTGGAATACTCACGCCACCCCAGCCGTCTTGACTATAGAGAGCCTCCCTCATGGAGCTGAGTTGTTCGATCTTAGCAGAAGAGTTGTTGTTTGAGATGGCGCTGCTTCCGCTTCCCGGGGAGTTGCCGTTACCGTTAGTTGTCGAGTTCGGAGCGATGGTCCCACCATTTCCTCCATTGTTCGTACCTACAACAAGGTGAAATATTTATATTATTTTGAAGCTTTCGTCGTTATTTTCTCGTTTTCATGCGGAAATTTCCAATTTTCCCGGAAAATAGGTAAGAAGTAATCACACATCATCATAACAATCAAAGCTCTTGCAAAATAAAATAAATAAATAAAATAAAATAAATAAAATAAAAATAAAATAAAATAAATAAAATAAAATCAAAAGGTTGGTTGTAAAATTAGCCCAACATAGTTGCATTTCCCAACATTGCAGCTAAGGAGTATTGATTCAATATAGTTCACTTTGTAAACCTTGAGACTACAAACTACTTTAGTTAACCATTTTATAAAGCATTTTATGTCACAAGTCATTTGGAATGAAGCTTTTTATTATTGCTACAAAAGTTAAGCCTTTGACCACCATCTCACTTGTTGGTAAGTGATGTGATGACGTGGTCATAAGATGCGTTATGTTTATCTTCAATACCGGTTATGTTTATCTTCAGTTTGATCAGTGCATTGAAAATCATTCCAAATCAGCTCATATACAAGTCGAAAGTATAACACAAGTGCTTGATTAGTTGATTGTTAAAAATTGTGAGTTATCGCTGTAATACTGACCATTGGTTGCAGGTGCACCATTATTGTTGGGCTGCGAATTTGGCATGTTCGGCGGTGAGCTCTGCCAATTCTGTGAGGGCGCGCTTGTCGGGGGCAACTGATTGCCGTTCCCCTTGTTGCTGTTCACTGCAAGCAGTAATCCTAACTTAGCAGTGTTGATATCTATCGATTAATAAGCCAATAATCCAAGATCACAGTCTGTCAGTCTGTGTGTTAAACATTCTATTCTAAATTCAATTTCGTTTACATGCAAGAATTTTTTCCGGGAAAATTCAAAATTACCGCATGAAAAACGTAGTGTAGCGAAACAGTATATAAGGTAAGTTTCAAGGCGTTTTACCAAGTCTTGTGTAAAGTGTCAGAGCTTTTATGAAAATATCATCAGGATCAGAAATGTTTAACAGGTCGTAATAATTGATAGCTATGATTATTTTGAAGATAGCTGAAAACTGAATGTAAGCCAAGTATTTAAGAACTACTCACTATCGGCTTGAGAGGTAGGTGGACGCTGAGACCCGTTGTTCCATTGCTGAGTATTGTTCGTAGCATTATTCGACTGGCCGCTAGAGTTGCCGCCCCAGTTACCCGCTGCCAATGAAACAACACACCCTTCAACTAGACATACAAACCAAACATATCAAACAATTAATGAGCTGCCAAACAATTAATGAGGTGTAACAATAGCATTCTTTGATCAAGTACCATGATATTAGAATGGACGGCACATTGAAAAGAAACAAGTAAAGCTTATTTGTTTTAATATTGTTAGGGTTGCAATAACGCCTGCTGCGGATTACATTACAAAATCACAAATATACGATAGGAAAAATTTGTCATGTGCGGGATTCGAACCCGCGTCCATCCACTCCTTGAGCCGGAGTATGCTCTAACCAATTGATGTCATGTTAGCTCAATTGGTTAGAGCGTACTCCGGCTCAAGGAGTGGATGAACGCGGGTTCGAATCCCGCACATGACTTAAATTTTTCCTATCGTATATTTGTGATTTTGTAAAGATTATTTGTATTAAGTTTTGTGTATTGCCATCCGTCTTTTGGTATCCACATAAAAACTGCGTAAAGCAAAGCTCATGTGCACTGATAATTATTAAAACTATGCAATAATTATAAGTAAGGTAAGGGGAATGTCAATTAAGAGATGACGTAGGGAAGAAAATAAATGTTAATTACCATTGTTAGAAGCGGGAGGGCTGCCCCAACCGCTGGCAGTGTTCAAAGAGCTCTCGCCACCGCCGCGCAAGCGCAGACACCGCGGCACGCCCCAGGAGTCAGCCGCATGGCCGGCCTGTCTCATCTGTCCCAAGATTCGCCCCTCGTTGCTCCAGAGTTCGCACATCGCGCCGAACGTGAGATCACCGTTTTCAAATGTCGTTCGCATCACGCGAGTATTTGCTTCTTTATTGTCATGGTATATCGAAGATGTCTCGTTACTACCCATCTCCATGATATGCCTCGTCAATATCGCATTGCCAGGCTCATTAGGTATACGTACCGAGGAATTAAAAGCATAATCAGACTTGTTCATGTACTTTAGCGCTCCGAACGCCATCTTATAGTTTAAGTTAAAGCTACTGAAATATGGGTCACTGTATGAGATACCCTGGACTGTTATGGCGTTTGTCGTACAAGGAATGTTGTTAGGCGTTTCGCCAATCATTTGGTTTTGGTGAATACTTTCAACAAATTCTACATTATAAATACTCTTACCTATCATTATTAGACTATGAAGCTTATTTTCATTCTTCTTAACTAATCGCTTAAAAGCACCAATTATATTTGTGTCCACCACTATCAAGGTGGAGTTATTACATTGCAATGGTTTAGTAACAGTAATTATCTAGAATGTAACACATAGGTATCCTTAATTATATAGTTATGGAACACATTACAGAAGGTTATTATAAATAGATAGTTTTTCTACAATATCTCTTAGATTATTCACAGATCGCATGTTATTATACACTAAGTAACAATGGTTTGTCGTGATGCAGTCAAGATTGCAGGTATCAGTGTTCAGTGCCTCAGTGGCTGAGGGCAGGTGAGATCACCACTGGAAGCTGCTTCGGACTCGCCTCAAGCCCTGAGTGGCCCAGCCCTACAAATAAAGAATAACATCACATTAATATCAATAATGTATTATTGAAAAATTTAATACCTGTTCCTCATATTAAGCATCTAATTGTTCACAATATGTATGTGCTAGAGAGACGAATTACTTAGCATACCATGGATTCACCATGTGGATGCCGGGTCTATAGCGATGCAGAGGAAGAGGCCCAAGTCAAGGTGCCTGGGACTTGCAATCCAGTGAGTAAGGTTATGGGGCCCTTTATGATGCATCAATGCTACCTTTCACCGCTCGAGCCTCCTCCCCTGCCCAACCAAATTTGGTAAGATCCTACTAATGCTGCCTTGGATACACATTCTAGGATGGAAGTTACGATTGTTCTTGACAGACCAAGGTCTTTTAGTAGGTTGTATAGGGATTTCGCTGGTACATCCCTTGCTCCAATTTCTACAACATATAAATTAACCACATAACCGTTTTTGGTTACTTCATTTGTTAAGTTAATGTCAAGTTCTAAAAGTACTATGCGTTTTAGCTTTTTGGGTAAAGAAATATATCCAGTCTGGAAGACGAAACATCCTCAGAAATTTTAGTATTTTTCATATGACTCCATCAAAAGAGTTCAATGGGAAGCTGGACCTAAGATGGAGTAAGACTTGGATTTAGACAAAATACAATGTATGTGTCTCTTGTTTGTGGTCCTTTTTTGCTCTAGCAACCAAGAGACTTGCCGCTTCTCATATGATTTCCAGGAGTCTATCATGGCGACGTGAATAATAAACCCTTATCAAGAAGCACCCACTTTGCATCCTACCAGTAAATGCCTTGATGTACCTATCGCCTCCCGACAATTATAGTAAGACTTTTTGCAGGCTTACCCCATCTTACTAAATTATTAAAAATATATGTACAAGCATATTAAGCAATATTTCTGCATTCAGTATAATTCTTTGCAGTGCAAGAGGAGTTTTGTCAATAGATTTAATTATATAAAAATATTGATGAGTTCCTGCTAATATGAACAAAAATAATGCTTATGTTTTAATTTCACACAAATGTTATGTTGTATAGATAAGCAAAACTGAGTGTAAACAATGTATATGCCTATATTATACTCTGCCTAATGGGTATATTCTTGGAAGAATCTACTTAATTTAACAAATTATTACATACTTAGCAGAACTATATATATATATATACATAACTATATATGTTCATAGATAATACCTAAGTTGTAATGCAAGCAAGTAGATAAGTAAAAATTTATAAACCTAGCTTTTTGCCCAAGATTTTATATATTAGTAGTATTTGGATACTCTGAAAACTGCTTAGAAAACTGGGATAACCAATATTGTGTGGCGGCTGGCTAGTAATAAAGTACAATATCTGTTGCCAAGCACCACAGGCATTGCCAAACAGGAATGTTTCAGCATCTGTCCTTGAGTTCCTAAGCTACGCTAAGCCAGTTTACCGTATCCAACCACTTCAATACACCATAAAAACATTTATTCCCACATCTACAAATTTTTGGTAAATTTGGTACCTGAAAATCTGGGATGGAAATTGTAGGGAACTTAATTTCTATTATATTATATAAATAATCATATATATTATACTATAAAGTATATTTGTATAGTTATTATATATAATAGTATAAATTGAGCCTGTTCATGCCAACACATCACCAAAAATTTGTGTATTTTTTTTTAATAAGTATGACCTAAAGCGATTAGCCGATTAGGCATCTAATGCTATCATTTCATTTTCAACATAATCTATCAAATACATTTTAAACGTAAAGGTCTTTGTAAAGGTTTTTATTACTTGATTATAAGTGAATACTTACAGAATCAACATTTAATTTAAGATCAAAGTACTGATTACAAAGTGTTAGTTACAATACTAATTACTATCAAAATGTTCAATTTTATATTATAATTTTGCATATTTACTGTCTTTCTCGATTATTGTGTTTTATTTTGAACTAACAAAACAATTTTTCCAACCATTTCAATTTAGTGTCCATTAATTTAGGTCTAAGGCAATTTTTTTGTTTTGAATTATGCCAACAGGTATAATCATTTCTGCATTTTATTGTTTTGAATATAAATAAAACAAATGAACTGAGTTTAGTTCCAATATAACTAAATGTGTACAATTAGATTAGGGTTTTTCTTCAAACCTGTTGTTATGACATAGGTAGGAAGACTGTTATTGATGTAGCCGACACTTCTCCATGAGTTGTTTTAAAACTTTAATTACTCAACATGGTGAGATGTTTCTACATAATCCCTTTAATTTTGTTTAACAACTTTTAAGATGGGTGATTATAGCAAACCAAAAGTTAGACATAAAAACTTCTCTCCTGTATTATATGTATAATGTTGTTTAACCTATGTAAATAATAAACTGAATATAATCATAATACCTTTACTAAGGTCGGGTATACCAATTCAAAAAGTAAAATTAGATTTTATTATGAACTAACAGTTTTGATTAGGTGATATCTATACAAATATATCATTGAGTAAAGCAACCAATTAGTATTTTATTTATAAAAAATAAATTACGCTTCGTTATGCTTTATCTAATTAGAAACTAGTTGCATCTATTATAAATACCTTATAGGACGGACAATAGGCTGAGCTGTATATCACAGATAATTTGGGCTCGGCAAATCCTTTGGAGCAGCTTGACAGTCCGCTCGTGACGTTTCAGTTTCGGTATCTGGAAACAATTACTATTTATTAAAATTGCTGTGTAATAATTATAATACATATTTTGATTATATGTAACTTTAAATACTTTTGCATTATATATAATCTAAATAAAAAGCAAAGAGAGAACATTTCTATTTTGATGGTTTATTACATTAGCAACTTTTATAGACATCTTTGGTTTTAATGTTGTTTGACAAATGATTTATAGAGAGTTAGGGAGTGATGTGCTGTCTTGATGATTGAAATTTTTGAGGTTATCTCAAGGAGAGAACAGACACGTCAATTTACTTACTTGAAGACCAGACTAAACCATACACAAAAACAGGCATTTTCCACCGCATTATTACCAACATAACTATTGCGTCGCGTTGATTCGAGAACACAACCTACGTTGTATGTAAAGCCAATATCCTCATTATGCGGTCGGACTTTAAAGTAACTGTATTTTAGCATCACAAAGACATAACAGGCAAGAAGGGTAAGTAATCCTTACATTATTGTTGTATTCGCACATCAGTAAATGCGATCTTTCACTATTCGATTCGAGGTAGGCACATACCAATAGGTATTTGTATATTTCGGCCTTGAGACTCGACGACTCGACGTTGAATATCTACCTCGTATACATATCTATCTACAGTGCCTACCTATCTATAGAGTGAAAGTTAGCACGACCTATATCACGACATCCAGGGAAATTTTCTTACAATCGATTATCACATCTTTACCGCATACACTCAAGAATGATATCAAACATAAATTCTTTTGGAAAAATCAACTAAAATCAAGCAAAATACACAAAAATCTTACGTGACACGACCGAGCACAACGGTGTTATATTACTAGAGAGACTGAGATAGAAAACTAAACGCGTCGCATTATTTCTTCAAGAACGAATGAGACAAAATATACGCCTAAAGAAAGCGATGCCATAAATGCTGAAAGGCATCAAAGACGACATAAAGATAAAGAATTTGTGCGAATGTGGATAAGTAATTCATACCTTCGTTTTAATTAGTTGTTGGCACATCAACTTTGTAGTTTTTTATAGAGTTGTAATCCCAAACCCCCGAGAACACGATTCGACGGCTGGATGGAATGATTTCGTCGTCGGGGTTCGCACGAAGAATTTCGAAACGCGCCTAATTCAAGAATAGGAGTTACATTGCTAGAACATACGGAAGTCATTGGGTCTTTAATTTAGTCGAATAATAACAATTTATAGATATACTATCTATAGCAGCTGTGGTGTGGTTCATAATAATTAATACCTACTTTATAGTTTTACAATCCATAAATTGTTATACACTAGGCAATCTGTGCCTACACAGTAAAAGTCAATCTGTCTAGTTACCTGGCTGGGATATCCTGCGCAAGGGATATACTAATACTCTCTACAGAGTGGTTCTGACTTCTGTTCTGTCCTGAGTGGGGCTATAAAGTCTAACAAAATACCTAGGTATAGTAATGGAACTAATGGGATGAACATAATTTTGTCATTTGCCTTTGAAAATTCTGCCCACTAAGGAGTTCGAAATTCGAATTTCAAATCCTTCACCGAATGAAACGCTAGGGCCTCTGGCTCTCCCCATTTGAATGTCCTGCCTGCATCATCATGACATTTACAAATTATTCGAGTAAGTAGGTACCTACAACAGTATGTGTCCCGGTGCGAAATTGGAGGAAACGGATTCGATTCCCGCCCGGAAAAATAGCTGCAGTAATCATTTGTAAAAGTCATTTTCGCTCGTGGTCGCATATCTCAACCGATTCTCATGAAATTTTGTTCGACAATAAGAATAACATAACACGGGTATTACTTTACAACAGTTTTTTTTTTTAAATTGAATTCATCGAACGGTTTTAGCTATGGCGAGAAATAATCTGTTCAGGAGTTTGAAGATCATCATCACTTTTCGAAATTGATGAAGCCATGTTAGCAAGTTCCACAGGGCTGACTGATTGTACTTTTCACTGATGTGACAGGATACAATCAGTTGTTTTACAAGAAAACATGGAGTACACTGTAAGTGCCGGATAAGAATTACCTATATTTCGGTCAAATACCCCAAGATGAGATAGTTTAATTTTAGTTTTATTACTCCGGAACCACTAGACAATGGCTTAAATCCTTTCAAAACAATCATTTTATAGGAAATAACCATGGGCGTGCCCAGTAGGGGAGGGCAGCTCCCTGGATTTTGGACACCTATTGCCTAAGGACAGATACCTACAAAAAACAAATATGCGTACTTAGGCATGATATTTGTGAAATTATAGTTCTTTAATTCTGAATATAATGAGGAATTATGAATATCAGCCAATTTTATTCTATATTCTGTTAATAGTATATATTTGAGGTTAGAGCTGCGTCTTCCACGTACTACTGTGCGAATCAACAGCCTTAATAATAGATACAGGACAAATCATCCAGCTGGTTTGATATAATGCGAAAAATAATGTAACTTATAAAGTATTTATTCAGATGGACTCAAATCAAATACATAAGAAGGTAGCCGAAACTAAAATTTTTCGCACCACAGTGCGTGAGAAATCGTCTAGAACAGAATGAGTACGTAGTGGCCAGATTGTAATTAATTATTATTTTTACTCTTAAATTACATATTAGTGCCTACTATTTTTGAAACGCGGTCTATCTCAAAATCTAAACTAAAATTTTGGTACGATTCAATAAATAGTTATTTGTGCAACAAGAGAGCAAAGTCGTTTTTAGCTGCGAGTGCTGATTTAGAATCCTTAGCAAGCGAAGGATTCAATGATTGTAGAGCGTAGCGAGTGATTCTAAAGTTGAATCCTGAGCGTGGCGAGGGATTCAAAGGCACGAGGTGCAAAAAAACTTTGCTCTCGTGTAACACACATTAAGTACTTTTCACTTCAGCAGCGAGAACACCTAAGGAGGTAAATTAATAATAAGGAATAGATTTAAATATGTAACTATTAACTTTTTCAACTCTTTACGCCAGGCACGAAATTTTCCCGCTCTTTTATTTAAAGTTAGACGTGTTCGGAAATAGTACCCATGATATTTTATTATTCAAAATATATGTCGTAACATTTTTGAAACTAGAATTAAATATTTACGGGTTAAATATCAGTTTTATTTGCAGTAAATACTTATTTTCGTTTAAATACAATAAGTTAAAATTCAATAAAATAGATTCAAAGACATAATTATCTTTTTTGCAAAAATTCTTTAGGTAGTACGAAACTCAGAAGACAAACACTTCTTGTGTTCGGTTTGTTCATGTCTTTGAGGTCGAATTCAAAATTGGAACTTCGAAAGGGCTGGTCTTTGTCTCGCTCTCTTTCTAATGGAGGGAAAGAGATAGTCTGAATGTTTTGAATTGTATGACTAACCCAGGGCTGAATAAGATATTCGCGGCATTCTGAAAATAAATAAAGTGACTTTTCTCTCTCATTCAGTGAGCAAAATCGCTTAATGCTGTCTGATTTCAAGCAGCAAAACCTACATGTTTAAGCTACTGAAGTGAAAAATAAATATTGATGTTCATTTCGATGAGACTGATATGAAGGTCAAAAGATTGACCTCTCAATAGTGAGGGCCAACCCACACTTGGCCTGTTTTTCATTTGTATTGATTATTTGACTACCTGTAAGAAATTCCTGGGGTCTGATTCTCTTAGCTATTGAACGGCGTTAACGCAACTTAATTGCATGAATATTTTAGTTTTTGACAGTATCCGTAGTCTGCCCGCTATTTATTTTATTATTATTATTTCTTTGTTAATGGCTTCTGTGTTTTAATGTTACTACAATTCTGCCAATGTCCGTTTATGCTAGTTTCATAAGTCACGTGGAGTTATTACTTTAATTTAGAAAATTATCGGTATTTAGAATGAAAATACGACCAGACTTTTGAAGACCATGATGATTTATCTAAAACAAAGAAATGACACAAGTACATAACTAAAATAATCTCTAAAATACTTATTACTAACATTAACCTACATAAATGTTACAGTACATACAGCTATATATATAAGGTCAGCTAGGCTAATTGCGTCTACGGGGCTAATGCGTCTTTATGTATTTATTTGAAACCTGCTTGACCTACCTACACTTCTGCCATCTAGTTCCATTTGCTTAAACTAAATACTTTACATGTAGTGCGTACAGACGGCGTTGTAGTAAACTTTTCCAAGAATTCAGCCATTTCGTAATTGGCACATGGTGTGGACAGTTTGTTACTGCGAGAGGTAAGTGAAAAATCCATGTTCATCGTGAGTTTTCTCTAATTAACTGTTTTTATTCAATAATTATTGTAAAATATAGTCAAGGAGTTGCTTATAGAGACAGTTATTTTTAATGAAATAGATTTATTTGAGGAGATAATGGTATTGCCATTTTTTAGGTTAAGATTAATGTCTTGGGGTAAATGCGTCTGTGTTTACGGGGCAATAGCGTCAGTATTTTTTTCGCATGACGCATTTGCCCCAAAACAGAATTCGTCAACCTTTTTATATTCTAAAATATTGATATAAACATGAAATTTTGTTTCAGATATAAATATACGTGTACATATTTACTTGTCATGGTGGTATTAAATTACATGAACATTGACAAATACTTGACAAAATATGATTTTCAAAACTTTATACAACAAAAACTTGTATGGCCAGGGCAAAAAACGCATTTCGAATTATCATCTATGTGTTACGGATGTAGAGAGCCAACATACTTAATACCTGAAGTCCCTAATCATTTTATCATGGATAGCATAATAATCCAAAATGCACAAGTTTTGTTGGAAAGCTCATTTTTTTGGTGTCCATTTTGCTCTATTTTTACTATTTATGAACATTATATTGAAGAGGAGTGTAGTTATTGTCATGCAAATATTTTGATTGATACTATGGTAGGTAATTTTATAGCATTATGACGTAATTACTTCATAAAACTTAATATTAACATAAGTAATTTAATTTATTTCAGATGTAAAAATATTCAAAATGGTACTTAGCACTTAAGGATGTAGCTTGCGCGTGAGTTTATTTTTAACGTAACATGTTGACAACATCTGGTTTTAGCATGGGGTAAATGCGTCTATAAAAAACTAGACGCATTTCCCCCATATTTTATAATTTGTCTCTAAATGTGTCAATTATTTTATTTAGCTAATTTAACTGTCATACTATTGCACACAAATTGGAACAGAAAAAAACTACCTTGATTTCTTCACGATAAGCTTGCTTATACTGTATTTACTTAATAAAGACGCATTTGCCTCTATTGGGGCAAATGCGTCTAAAATTCTGTTTTTTTAAAAACGCTCAATATTAAACTTTTCTAAGATTACTGCAAAACAATCACTGCCAGAAGTTTGTTCAGAAATAGTCGTAGATTTGGCTTGAATTTCAAAAAGTGGGATATTGCCATAAATTTGCTCTAATTATGGCGATAACTTGAAGTGGTTGGAAAATATAACGCAATTACCCCGGTTGACCTTACATACAATATGTAACAAACAATATTTACAATTTAATTTTGTTTATATTTACAAATTTACACAATAGATGGTTAATTAATGGGGAAAACATAAGATAAAGAAGATATTTAAATGATGTTGGACGAGAGAATTCAGGAGGGAGGATATCATACAGTGAATAGCAACGATTTGGACATTCAAAGAAAATATGGTCCATGTTTCCTTCGTTGAGACCACACTCACACGATGAGTGGTCCCTAATCCTAATTTTCATTAGGTGAACTGGAGTACAGGCATGACCAAGTCGCAGACGGCATAGTGTTGATGTGGTTACTTTATTGGACTTACGAAATTTGAAGAACCAAGGAGTTTTTGGAATCCTGGGTTGGATATCTCCATAATGTCTACCTTTATACTTAATGGAGTTTTCCCAATATTTGGACCAAGATTCAAATAGCTGCAATTTTGGTAGAAGACACAAGTCATGGGAGTATATTTTGTAGTGCTCAAGGGAACCTATTTATGCAGCAGTTTTTGCGGAAGAATCAGCTGTTTCATTCCCAGGAATTCCAGAATGACCTGGAATCCAAGCAAGAACAATGTTGATGCCAAGGGTATGACAGTCAAAAAGAGACTCTCTAATTTTTAAAATCAATGGGAAACGAGATTTTGAACGAAATGGATTGGACAATATACTTTGAAGACTACTTTTGGAATCGGAGAGGATTATAGAATTATTTAAATTATGTGATTTGACAAACAGGACGGCTTCCAGTAAAGCCAGGGCTTCACCAGAAAATATGGAAGAGTATGAAGGGCATTTGAAACTTAAAGACATTTTGGAAGAGGAAACCGTACTGCTGCACCAACCACACTATTAGGAGATAGTTTGGATGCATCTGTGAACAAATAATGCCAACCTGTATATTGGGTATTAATCCGTTCACTGAATAAGACAAGGGCTTTAGGACAGTCCTTATCAATACCAAAATGAAGTAAAATGTTAGGCTCAAAAATAAGTACCTCGTAAGAAGTTGCAAAAAGGGGATTTATGGGGAACTGACAAAGAGGATCAGGGAGTTTTGTATATTTAATATAGCTAATGACAAGGCATGGGAGACTATCCATGTTCAGAGAATCACAAAGGTCAAGAAGAAACTTTAATTTTGGAATGAGAGGGTGATTGCAATGTTGAATACGCAGGCATTTTGATTGAATCTTGAAAATTTTTGCTTCATTAGATTTGTTACAAGTGTTCAAGAGTCAGTGGCATTGTATAAAAGTTTTTGGGAGTATGTATGAGAACCCCACCATACCCTTGAAAGAGACCTTAGAATATTAACATTTTTTTCAGCTTTTTGTGATATGTATTCAAAATGGGGGGGTGCCAGACATTCTCACATCAAGTTTTATGCCTAAAAATTTAGTTTTATTAACCTGGGGAATGATTTCTTTACATATGTACAACTCAACTGGAGGGATAACTCTTCTTTTGGTAAAAACAACCACTGACCATGTCAAAAAACCATTCGTTAAGATATGATAAAGCTGTATTTAGTTTATTGGTTGCTTGATCAATGGACTAAACTTTAAGATATAGAGCCAGATCATCAGCATATTGAAGTATATCACAGAATGAGAGAACAGATTGTTCCAAGTCAAAGGTGGAAAGACTATACAATAAAGGACTTAACACTGAACCCTGGGGTAAGCCTCTCCAAATATACTTAGGAGGGAGAAAGTGCTCATTGTATTTTACTATCACAGTACGTTCTATTAGCATATTGCATATGAACCGTACAAGTTTTACTGGTATACCTAACTGAATAAGTTTATTCCTTAGAACTGGAAGAAGGACATTATCATAAGCCGATGCTATGTCCAGGAATACTCCAACGAGGTATTTTTTTTCTTTAAATGCAATGTTGATGTCTGTTGTCAACAGACTTAAATTATCAATGGTGCTTAGGGAGTAAGCACCATGGATAATTTAAGTCTGTTCTAAAGCCAAATTGAGTCTTTTCTAAAATAAGCCCATTTTCCACAATCCATTCCAGTCTATGCTTAATCATATGCTGCATTATCTTACTCAAAACTGAGGATAAACCAATTGGTCTGTAACTGTCTGGATCTGAAGCATTTTAACCAGGTTTTAAGAGAAGTAGAATTGTGTTTTCAATTGATCGGGTACTATACCATGCTCAAAAAAATAATTTACAATATCTAAGTAGGTTTGCTTACATTTTATTGAGGACTTTGTAATAAATGAATAGGGAATTCCATCAATACCAGGAGTTGAGTCAGTCAGTCCGTCTAGTGCAAGGGATAATTCTTGGATGGTAAATGGGCAATCAAAACAATTATGAGAAGGAAGCGGTAATGGGGCCAAAGGAATGAGATCAGCAGAAGGGACTGAAGGAGGAGCCAACTTATCTGAAAAGGCCTCTCGCCATGATAAAGGGTCATTTGATGAAACAACTTGGGTGTTAAAGGAACCTCGGAAACGTTTTATTTGTTTCCATACCAGTGAGGAAGGAGTTCTCGGGGATCTTCTTCTTAGTCGGCATCTTCATTACTGAAGGTCGTGTCTAGTCTGATTTGACAGATCGTTGCTCTATGCTCTTCCACGTGGCTCTGTCCTCGGCGGTCTTAATGGCTCTGGTAATTGGCAGGCCCGTAATCGTCTTGATTAGGTCTGACCACCGGGTAGGTGAACAACCGTGTGGTCTTTTCCCCTCGACCTGGCCAATTACCATTAGCTTCTCTAGGTTGTCAGGGTTTCTACGAGCGATGTGTCCAAAGTAATTGAGTATCCGCTGGAAGCAGATAGCGGACAGCCTTGTGGATATTTTGAGCTCTGTTAGAATGGATACGTTGGTTCGGCGCGCAGTCCATGGTATTCGCAACATCCGCCTCCAACACCACATTTCAAAAGCGTCGATTTTCGCTCTTTTCTTCTGTCTTATCGTCCAGGATTCGGCACCGTAAAAGAAGATTGAGAAGACTAACGTACGCACCAGCCTCACTTTGGTTTTACGGGATATATTGCGGTCTTTCCATATCCTAGTGAGTTAAGTCATCGCCGCTTTAGACATTTGAATTCTCCTGGCGATCTCTTTCGCGCTGCCACCCTCATTATTGAGAAGAGAGCCAAGGTAAACAAACTGATCAACAATAGGTCCCTTTATCTTGTTGATGCCAACTAAGTCACTCTCTTTCTCTACTCTAGACAGAAGTTCAGCCAGTTCTTGCTCAGACGATGCAAATAGTGTTGTGTCGTCAGCATATCTAAGGTTGCTGATTTTCCTGCCGCCAATAGAGATTCCACCCTCCCAACCTTCCAGCGCTCGTCTCATTATATGCTCTCCATAGATGTTGAAGAGAATCGGAGATAGGATGCATCCCTGCCTGACGCCTTTCTGTGGCTTAAAGGACTTCGACATGACATTGTTCACCCTTACAACTGTGCTTCCATCCTGATAAAGGTTTGCGATGAGAACAACGATATGCTTTGGCACTCCCATTTCCGTTAGAATGCTCCATAGACATTCCCATCTAACACAATCGAACGCCTTAGAGTAGTCAACGAAGCACATCAGCATTGGAATGTTGAACTCGCGGCACTTTTCTATGATCTGCCTGACATTCACAGTCTGTTCCCTTGTACCCCGTCCCCTAACAAATCCTGCTTGCTCTTCTGGAATCTGCCATTGCAAAAAAGCTTTCAGGCGCTCGTTAATGACATACAGTAGAATCTTGCTTGCGTGTGATATGAGTGCCACCGTCTTATAGTTTCCACAGGACTTAGTTGACCCCTTCTTGTAAAATGGTACTAGAATGGACTCCTGCCAGTCACTAATCCATTCGCCTGTTCTCCATATCTGGTTGCACAGGTTTTGTAGAATGCATACCCCGTCATCTCCTATGAGCTTCAAGTTCTCGGGATAAATATTGTCACTTCCGGCTGACTTATTAGATTTTAGCTTCCTCAGAGTAAACTCAATCTCTGACTTCATGATGTCAGGTTCTAGAGAGATATCGGTCACGCTATGGCGTAGGTTTGTTGTTGTTCCTGCCGCGTCTGCGTACAAATCTTCGCAATAGCCTCTCCACCTGTCTACCACCTTATATCTGTGAGCAGACCTCCATTCGCGTCCTCGATAGCCCAGGTTCTTGCCTTAAGGTCCCGCGTTATGGATTTTATCTTCATGAAAAGATCCCGAGTATGCAACTTTTGAGCATGATTTTCAATGTCAGTGCATATGTCATTGTAGAAGTGGTCTTTATCCTCCCTACACCGACGCTGTACTTCTTTCGATAGAGCTTTATATTGCTCACGACTATCATCATTTGAGAGAGTTTTCAGCAGGTCTTTCTTTTTCTTAATAATGTCTCATCTGATAGCCATGAGCTGCGAGGTAAGTCATGCGCATCAATCTGGCTTTCTTTGTTGGTCGTGAGTAGGAGTTCCCTGATCTTCCTCCACTTCTCATTTACATCCAAACTGTCATCCATCCGTACTCCGGTCGCCACTTTTTGCTGAAAACGTGCTTTAAAGTTTGTTTGCTCTCCAGGTGTAAGCCTACGCTTCTTCTCATCGACCAGTCGGTGACACTTTTTTAACTTGATGACCATTTTTGCGACAAGCAAGGAATGATCTTTATCGCAGTCGGCACCTGGGTAAGTTTTGGTGTTTATCACGCACGATTTCCTTCGTTTTGGTACGGCAATATAGTCGATTTGGTTTTTGATGCTGTCTCCTGGCGATATCCACGTATAAAGTCGTCGGGGATGATGCTGGAACCAGGTGTTCATTATGGCCAATGCGTTAGCCGCACAAAACTGCAACCATCGGTCTCCTCTGTCATTTAGTTCGCCTAGTCCAAAACGTCCAACAACATCTCTCAGGTGGTCGTCATTCTCTGTGCACCCAACTTTAGCATTCAGATCTCCTATGAGGATATTCACTTTTCTCTTAGGTAACGAGTTATAAGTGTCACCTAGCTGATTGTAAAACGCTTCGATATCCGCCTCGCTCGAAGTGCTTGTAGGTGCATACACCTGTATGATGTTCATACGACATGGCTTAGTGTTGAGTTTCAATGTAATTATACGGTCGCTAATAGGATTGTATCCCAGAACACATTTATCGATCTCAGATGTTACAGATATTGCCACGCCTTTGCTGCTCTCGTTATCAGGGCCTGAAAAGTACACGGTGTGCCCTCTGTTCGTTTTGTAGAAACCTGTGCCTCTCATGTGAGTTTCGCTTAAGCCCAAAATGTCCAGCTTGTAGGTTTGTTGTTCCTTGTCGATCGTTTCTTTCTTTACCACTTGAATCATGCCACTTCTTGATCTTTGGCTCGCTAATAGCATCATACTGTCACCAATAGCATTATGTCCACACTGTGCCTGGTGAGTCACCCCAGCATGGCCAGTAGCATACTTAACACCACGCGACCTGGAATCGTCATGGCGTCGGGTGGTGGCCGGATTGCATGCCATATTATCTCTTTGTGCGCTCATTTCATACCAGATTTCTTCGGAGAATAGTGCAGTGGTTTCCCGTTGCCTTCTACACCAGGCCTTTTGGGGAGTATTTGGTTCCCCAGGCTGCTGTATCATCTTCCAGATGGTTGCTCTACTGGGTGTTAGGTTATACCGCCTATGCTCGGTCGCCACTGCCTCGTCTGTTGTCTACACCGTGACAACCCCTGGGTCGCCGCCGCTAGCGTTTCTGAAAAGAACCACCAGCGCGAGCAGGTGAGGTTGACAATAGGGTCGGATGAGCTGATATGTCCGTTCTCCCCTTACTCCCCTATCGGGATCGATCCCTATCGGATCATCATCTCTCGGGGATAAGCCTTCGCCATAAGATAGCCATCCACATTTTTTCCTTTTGCTTACCAATTTTTTATATGTGGCTGCTGCTGCCTGGTACTTTAAAAAGTTTACTTCAGTCACAGAAGAGTTATAATTTAGTTCTGCTTCTTTTCCTTCTAAAACAGCTTTAGTACATTCAGAATCCCACCATGGGGTGGAGATTGCAAAATCTTTTGGTGGTTTCTTCAAAGGGATATGAAGAGAGGCTGAAGATATTATCACATCTATAAATAGGTTATATAAAATAACTCGGTCAATATCTAATGGATAAACAGATGAGGATTCTAATTTAAGGTCTTGAGCTCATGAGTATGAAAGCCAATCAGCTGCAGAAAGTTTGTATTTTAGGGAAGGACTAGGATTACAGTATCGTGTGACTCTATTTTGAATGGAAATTATGATAGGGAAATGGTCACTACCGCTATATATATACATACAATATGTAACAAACAATATTTACAATTTAATTTTGTTTATATTTACAAATTTACACAATAGATGGTTAATTAATGGGGAAAACATAAGATAAAGAAGATATTTAAATGATGTTGGACGAGAGAATTCAGGAGGGAGGATATCATACAGTGAATAGCAACGATTTGGACATTCAAAGAAAATATGGTCCATGTTTCCTTCGTTGAGACCACACTCACACGATGAGTGGTCCCTAATCCTAATTTTCATTAGGTGAACTGGAGTACAGGCATGACCAAGTCGCAGACGGCATAGTGTTGATGTGGTTACTTTATTGGACTTACGAAATTTGAAGAACCAAGGAGTTTTTGGAATCCTGGGTTGGATATCTCCATAATGTCTACCTTTATACTTAATGGAGTTTTCCCAATATTTGGACCAAGATTCAAATAGCTGCAATTTTGGTAGAAGACACAAGTCATGGGAGTATATTTTGTAGTGCTCAAGGGAACCTATTTATGCAGCAGTTTTTGCGGAAGAATCAGCTGTTTCATTCCCAGGAATTCCAGAATGACCTGGAATCCAAGCAAGAACAATGTTGATGCCAAGGGTATGACAGTCAAAAAGAGACTCTCTAATTTTTAAAATCAATGGGAAACGAGATTTTGAACGAAATGGATTGGACAATATACTTTGAAGACTACTTTTGGAATCGGAGAAGATTATAGAATTATTTAAATTATGTGATTTGACAAACAGGACGGCTTCCAGTAAAGCCAGGGCTTCACCAGAAAATATGGAAGAGTATGAAGGGCATTTGAAACTTAAAGACATTTTGGAAGAGGAAACCGTACTGCTGCACCAACCACACTATTACAAGATAGTTTGGATGCATCTGTGAACAAATAATGCCAACCTGTATATTGGGTATTAATCCGTTCACTGAATAAGACAAGGGCTTTAGGACAGTCCTTATCAATACCAAAATGAAGTAAAATGTTAGGCTCAAAAATAAGTACCTCGTAAGAAGTTGCAAAAAGGGGATTTATGGGGAACTGACAAAGAGGATCAGGGAGTTTTGTATATTTAATATAGCTAATGACAAGGCATGGGAGACTATCCATGTTCAGAGAATCACAAAGGTCAAGAAGAAACTTTAATTTTGGAATGAGAGAGTGATTGCAATGTTGAATACGCAGGCATTTTGATTGAATCTTGAACATTTTTGCTTCATTAGATTTGTTACAAGTGTTCAAGAGTCAGTGGCATTGTATAAAAGTTTTTGGGAGTATGTATGAGAACCCCACCATACCCTTGAAAGAGACCTTAGAATATTAACATTTTTTTCAGCTTTTTGTGATATGTATTCAAAATGGGGGGGTGCCAGACATTCTCACATCAAGTTTTATGCCTAAAAATTTAGTTTTATTAACCTGGGGAATGATTTCTTTACATATGTACAACTCAACTGGAGGGATAACTCTTCTTTTGGTAAAAACAACCACTGACCATGTCAAAAAACCATTCGTTAAGATATGATAAAGCTGTATTTAGTTTATTGGTTGCTTGATCAATGGACTAAACTTTAAGATATAGAGCCAGATCATCAGCATATTGAAGTATATCACAGAATGAGAGAACAGATTGTTCCAAGTCAAAGGTGGAAAGACTATACAATAAAGGACTTAACACTGAACCCTGGGGTAAGCCTCTCCAAATATACTTAGGAGGGAGAAAGTGCTCATTGTATTTTACTATCACAGTACGTTCTATTAGCATATTGCATATGAACCGTACAAGTTTTACTGGTATACCTAACTGAATAAGTTTATTCCTTAGAACTGGAAGAAGGACATTATCATAAGCCGATGCTATGTCCAGGAATACTCCAACGAGGTATTTTTTTTCTTTAAATGCAATGTTGATGTCTGTTGTCAACAGACTTAAATTATCAATGGTGCTTAGGGAGTAAGCACCATGGAAAATTTAAGTCTGTTCTAAAGCCAAATTGAGTCTTTTCTAAAATAAGCCCATTTTCCACAATCCATTCCAGTCTATGCTTAATCATATGCTGCATTATCTTACTCAAAACTGAGGATAAACCAATTGGTCTGTAACTGTCTGGATCTGAAGCATTTTTACCAGGTTTTAAGAGAAGTAGAATTGTGTTTTCAATTGATCGGGTACTATACCATGCTCAAAAAAATAATTTACAATATCTAAGTAGGTTTGCTTACATTTTATTGAGGACTTTGTAATAAATGAATAGGGAATTCCATCAATACCAGGAGTTGAGTCAGTCAGTCCGTCTAGTGCAAGGGATAATTCTTGGATGGTAAATGGGCAATCAAAACAATTATGAGAAGGAAGCGGTAATGGGGCCAAAGGAATGAGATCAGCAGAAGGGACTGAAGGAGGAGCCAACTTATCTGAAAAGGCCTCTCGCCATGATAAAGGGTCATTTGATGAAACAACTTGGGTGTTAAAGGAACCTCGGAAACGTTTTATTTGTTTCCATACCAGTGAGGAAGGAGTTCTCGGGGATCTACTTCTTAGTCGGCATCTTCATTACTGAAGGTCGTGTCTAGTCTGATTTGACAGATCGTTGCTCTATGCTCTTCCACGTGGCTCTGTCCTTGGCGGTCTTAATGCTCTGGTAATTGGCAGGCCCGTAATCGTCTTGATTAGGTCTGACCACCGGGTAGGTGAACAACCGTGTGGTCTTTTCCCCTCGACCTGGCCAATTACCATTAGCTTCTCTAGGTTGTCAGGGTTTCTACGAGCGATGTGTCCAAAGTAATTGAGTATCCGCTGGAAGCAGATAGCGGACAGCCTTGTGGATATTTTGAGCTCTGTTAGAATGGATACGTTGGTTCGGCGCGCAGTCCATGGTATTCGCAACATCCGCCTCCAACACCACATTTCAAAAGCGTCGATTTTCGCTCTTTTCTTCTGTCTTATCGTCCAGGATTCGGCACCGTAAAAGAAGATTGAGAAGACTAACGTACGCACCAGCCTCACTTTGGTTTTACGGGATATATTGCGGTCTTTCCATATCCTAGTGAGTTAAGTCATCGCCGCTTTAGACATTTGAATTCTCCTGGCGATCTCTTTCGCGCTGCCACCCTCATTATTGAGAAGAGAGCCAAGGTAAACAAACTGATCAACAATAGGTCCCTTTATCTTGTTGATGCCAACTAAGTCACTCTCTTTCTCTACTCTAGACAGAAGTTCAGCCAGTTCTTGCTCAGACGATGCAAATAGTGTTGTGTCGTCAGCATATCTAAGGTTGCTGATTTTCCTGCCGCCAATAGAGATTCCACCCTCCCAACCTTCCAGCGCTCGTCTCATTATATGCTCTCCATAGATGTTGAAGAGAATCGGAGATAGGATGCATCCCTGCCTGACGCCTTTCTGTGGCTTAAAGGACTTCGACATGACATTGTTCACCCTTACAACTGTGCTTCCATCCTGATAAAGGTTTGCGATGAGAACAACGATATGCTTTGGCACTCCCATTTCCGTTAGAATGCTCCATAGACATTCCCATCTAACACAATCGAACGCCTTAGAGTAGTCAACGAAGCACATCAGCATTGGAATGTTGAACTCGCGGCACTTTTCTATGATCTGCCTGACATTCACAGTCTGTTCCCTTGTACCCCGTCCCCTAACAAATCCTGCTTGCTCTTCTGGAATCTGCCATTGCAAAAAAGCTTTCAGGCGCTCGTTAATGACATACAGTAGAATCTTGCTTGCGTGTGATATGAGTGCCACCGTCTTATAGTTTCCACAGGACTTAGTTGACCCCTTCTTGTAAAATGGTACTAGAATGGACTCCTGCCAGTCACTAATCCATTCGCCTGTTCTCCATATCTGGTTGCACAGGTTTTGTAGAATGCATACCCCGTCATCTCCTATGAGCTTCAAGTTCTCGGCATAAATATTGTCACTTCCGGCTGACTTATTAGATTTTAGCTTCCTCAGAGTAAACTCAATCTCTGACTTCATGATGTCAGGTTCTAGAGAGATATCGGTCACGCTATGGCGTAGGTTTGTTGTTGTTCCTGCCGCGTCTGCGTACAAATCTTCGCAATAGCCTCTCCACCTGTCTACCACCTTATATCTGTGAGCAGACCTCCATTCGCGTCCTCGATAGCCCAGGTTCTTGCCTTAAGGTCCCGCGTTATGGATTTTATCTTCATGAAAAGATCCCGAGTATGCAACTTTTGAGCATGATTTTCAATGTCAGTGCATATGTCATTGTAGAAGTGGTCTTTATCCTCCCTACACCGACGCTGTACTTCTTTCGATAGAGCTTTATATTGCTCACGACTATCATCATTTGAGAGAGTTTTCAGCAGGTCTTTCTTTTTCTTAATAATGTCTCATCTGATAGCCATGAGCTGCGAGGTAAGTCATGCGCATCAATCTGGCTTTCTTTGTTGGTCGTGAGTAGGAGTTCCCTGATCTTCCTCCACTTCTCATTTACATCCAAACTGTCATCCATCCGTACTCCGGTCGCCACTTTTTGCTGAAAACGTGCTTTAAAGTTTGTTTGCTCTCCAGGTGTAAGCCTACGCTTCTTCTCATCGACCAGTCGGTGACACTTTTTTAACTTGATGACCATTTTTGCGACAAGCAAGGAATGATCTTTATCGCAGTCGGCACCTGGGTAAGTTTTGGTGTTTATCACGCACGATTTCCTTCGTTTTGGTACGGCAATATAGTCGATTTGGTTTTTGATGCTGTCTCCTGGCGATATCCACGTATAAAGTCGTCGGGGATGATGCTGGAACCAGGTGTTCATTATGGCCAATGCGTTAGCCGCACAAAACTGCAACCATCGGTCTCCTCTGTCATTTAGTTCGCCTAGTCCAAAACGTCCAACAACATCTCTCAGGTGGTCGTCATTCTCTGTGCACCCAACTTTAGCATTCAGATCTCCTATGAGGATATTCACTTTTCTCTTAGGTAACGAGTTATAAGTGTCACCTAGCTGATTGTAAAACGCTTCGATATCCGCCTCGCTCGAAGTGCTTGTAGGTGCATACACCTGTATGATGTTCATACGACATGGCTTAGTGTTGAGTTTCAATGTAATTATACGGTCGCTAATAGGATTGTATCCCAGAACACATTTATCGATCTCAGATGTTACAGATATTGCCACGCCTTTGCTGCTCTCGTTATCAGGGCCTGAAAAGTACACGGTGTGCCCTCTGTTCGTTTTGTAGAAACCTGTGCCTCTCATGTGAGTTTCGCTTAAGCCCAAAATGTCCAGCTTGTAGGTTTGTTGTTCCTTGTCGATCGTTTCTTTCTTTACCACTTGAATCATGCCACTTCTTGATCTTTGGCTCGCTAATAGCATCATACTGTCACCAATAGCATTATGTCCACACTGTGCCTGGTGAGTCACCCCAGCATGGCCAGTAGCATACTTAACACCACGCGACCTGGAATCGTCATGGCGTCGGGTGGTGGCCGGATTGCATGCCATATTATCTCTTTGTGCGCTCATTTCATACCAGATTTCTTCGGAGAATAGTGCAGTGGTTTCCCGTTGCCTTCTACACCAGGCCTTTTGGAGAGTATTTGGTTCCCCAGGCTGCTGTATCATCTTCCAGATGGTTGCTCTACTGGGTGTTAGGTTATACCGCCTATGCTCGGTCGCCATTGCCTCGTCTGTTGTCTACACCGTGACAACCCCTGGGTCGCCGCCGCTAGCGTTTCTGAAAAGAACCACCAGCGCGAGCAGGTGAGGTTGACAATAGGGTCGGATGAGCTGATATGTCCGTTCTCCCCTTACTCCCCTATCGGGATCGATCCCTATCGGATCATCATCTCTCGGGGATAAGCCTTCGCCATAAGATAGCCATCCACATTTTTTCCTTTTGCTAACCAATTTTTTATATGTGGCTGCTGCTGCCTGGTACTTTAAAAAGTTTACTTCAGTCACAGAAGAGTTATAATTTAGTTCTGCTTCTTTTCCTTCTAAAACAGCTTTAGTACATTCAGAATCCCACCATGGGGTGGAGATTGCAAAATCTTTTGGTGGTTTCTTCAAAGGGATATGAAGAGAGGCTGAAGATATTATCACATCTATAAATAGGTTATATAAAATAACTCGGTCAATATCTAATGGATAAACAGATGAGGATTCTAATTTAAGATCTTGAGCTCATGAGTATGAAAGCCAATCAGCTGCAGAAAGTTTGTATTTTAGGGAAGGACTAGGATTACAGTATCGTGTGACTCTATTTTGAATGGAAATGATGATAGGGAAATGGTCACTACCGCTATATATATACATACAATATGTAACAAACAATATTTACAATTTAATTTTGTTTATATTTACAAATTTACACAATAGATGGTTAATTAATGGGGAAAACATAAGATAAAGAAGATATTTAAATGATGTTGGACGAGAGAATTCAGGAGGGAGGATATCATACAGTGAATAGCAACGATTTGGACATTCAAAGAAAATATGGTCCATGTTTCCTTCGTTGAGACCACACTCACACGATGAGTGGTCCCTAATCCTAATTTTCATTAGGTGAACTGGAGTACAGGCATGACCAAGTCGCAGACGGCATAGTGTTGATGTGGTTACTTTATTGGACTTACGAAATTTGAAGAACCAAGGAGTTTTTGGAATCCTGGGTTGGATATCTCCATAATGTCTACCTTTATACTTAATGGAGTTTTCCCAATATTTGGACCAAGATTCAAATAGCTGCAATTTTGGTAGAAGACACAAGTCATGGGAGTATATTTTGTAGTGCTCAAGGGAACCTATTTATGCAGCAGTTTTTGCGGAAGAATCAGCTGTTTCATTCCCAGGAATTCCAGAATGACCTGGAATCCAAGCAAGAACAATGTTGATGCCAAGGGTATGACAGTCAAAAAGAGACTCTCTAATTTTTAAAATCAATGGGAAACGAGATTTTGAACGAAATGGATTGGACAATATACTTTGAAGACTACTTTTGGAATCGGAGAAGATTATAGAATGATTTAAATTATGTGATTTGACAAACAGGACGGCTTCCAGTAAAGCCAGGGCTTCACCAGAAAATATGGAAGAGTATGAAGGGCATTTGAAACTTAAAGACATTTTGGAAGAGGAAACCGTACTGCTGCACCAACCACACTATTACAAGATAGTTTGGATGCATCTGTGAACAAATAATGCCAACCTGTATATTGGGTATTAATCCGTTCACTGAATAAGACAAGGGCTTTAGGACAGTCCTTATCAATACCAAAATGAAGTAAAATGTTAGGCTCAAAAATAAGTACCTCGTAAGAAGTTGCAAAAAGGGGATTTATGGGGAACTGACAAAGAGGATCAGGGAGTTTTGTATATTTAATATAGCTAATGACAAGGCATGGGAGACTATCCATGTTCAGAGAATCACAAAGGTCAAGAAGAAACTTTAATTTTGGAATGAGAGAGTGATTGCAATGTTGAATACGCAGGCATTTTGATTGAATCTTGAACATTTTTGCTTCATTAGATTTGTTACAAGTGTTCAAGAGTCAGTGGCATTGTATAAAAGTTTTTGGGAGTATGTATGAGAACCCCACCATACCCTTGAAAGAGACCTTAGAATATTAACATTTTTTTCAGCTTTTTGTGATATGTATTCAAAATGGGGGGGTGCCAGACATTCTCACATCAAGTTTTATGCCTAAAAATTTAGTTTTATTAACCTGGGGAATGATTTCTTTACATATGTACAACTCAACTGGAGGGATAACTCTTCTTTTGGTAAAAACAACCACTGACCATGTCAAAAAACCATTCGTTAAGATATGATAAAGCTGTATTTAGTTTATTGGTTGCTTGATCAATGGACTAAACTTTAAGATATAGAGCCAGATCATCAGCATATTGAAGTATATCACAGAATGAGAGAACAGATTGTTCCAAGTCAAAGGTGGAAAGACTATACAATAAAGGACTTAACACTGAACCCTGGGGTAAGCCTCTCCAAATATACTTAGGAGGGAGAAAGTGCTCATTGTATTTTACTATCACAGTACGTTCTATTAGCATATTGCATATGAACCGTACAAGTTTTACTGGTATACCTAACTGAATAAGTTTATTCCTTAGAACTGGAAGAAGGACATTATCATAAGCCGATGCTATGTCCAGGAATACTCCAACGAGGTATTTTTTTTCTTTAAATGCAATGTTGATGTCTGTTGTCAACAGACTTAAATTATCAATGGTGCTTAGGGAGTAAGCACCATGGATAATTTAAATCTGTTCTAAAGCCAAATTGAGTCTTTTCTAAAATAAGCCCATTTTCCACAATCCATTCCAGTCTATGCTTAATCATATGCTGCATTATCTTACTCAAAACTGAGGATAAACCAATTGGTCTGTAACTGTCTGGATCTGAAGCATTTTTACCAGGTTTTAAGAGAAGTAGAATTGTGTTTTCAATTGATCGGGTACTATACCATGCTCAAAAAAATAATTTACAATATCTAAGTAGGTTTGCTTACATTTTATTGAGGACTTTGTAATAAATGAATAGGGAATTCCATCAATACCAGGAGTTGAGTCAGTCAGTCCGTCTAGTGCAAGGGATAATTCTTGGATGGTAAATGGGCAATCAAAACAATTATGAGAAGGAAGCGGTAATGGGGCCAAAGGAATGAGATCAGCAGAAGGGACTGAAGGAGGAGCCAACTTATCTGAAAAGGCCTCTCGCCATGATAAAGGGTCATTTGATGAAACAACTTGGGTGTTAAAGGAACCTCGGAAACGTTTTATTTGTTTCCATACCAGTGAGGAAGGAGTTCTCGGGGATCTACTTCTTAGTCGGCATCTTCATTACTGAAGGTCGTGTCTAGTCTGATTTGACAGATCGTTGCTCTATGCTCTTCCACGTGGCTCTGTCCTCGGCGGTCTTAATGCTCTGGTAATTGGCAGGCCCGTAATCGTCTTGATTAGGTCTGACCACCGGGTAGGTGAACAACCGTGTGGTCTTTTCCCCTCGACCTGGCCAATTACCATTAGCTTCTCTAGGTTGTCAGGGTTTCTACGAGCGATGTGTCCAAAGTAATTGAGTATCCGCTGGAAGCAGATAGCGGACAGCCTTGTGGATATTTTGAGCTCTGTTAGAATGGATACGTTGGTTCGGCGCGCAGTCCATGGTATTCGCAACATCCGCCTCCAACACCACATTTCAAAAGCGTCGATTTTCGCTCTTTTCTTCTGTCTTATCGTCCAGGATTCGGCACCGTAAAAGAAGATTGAGAAGACTAACGTACGCACCAGCCTCACTTTGGTTTTACGGGATATATTGCGGTCTTTCCATATCCTAGTGAGTTAAGTCATCGCCGCTTTAGACATTTGAATTCTCCTGGCGATCTCTTTCGCGCTGCCACCCTCATTATTGAGAAGAGAGCCAAGGTAAACAAACTGATCAACAATAGGTCCCCTTATCTTGTTGATGCCAACTAAGTCACTCTCTTTCTCTACTCTAGACAGAAGTTCAGCCAGTTCTTGCTCAGACGATGCAAATAGTGTTGTGTCGTCAGCATATCTAAGGTTGCTGATTTTCCTGCCGCCAATAGAGATTCCACCCTCCCAACCTTCCAGCGCTCGTCTCATTATATGCTCTCCATAGATGTTGAAGAGAATCGGAGATAGGATGCATCCCTGCCTGACGCCTTTCTGTGGCTTAAAGGACTTCGACATGACATTGTTCACCCTTACAACTGTGCTTCCATCCTGATAAAGGTTTGCGATGAGAACAACGATATGCTTTGGCACTCCCATTTCCGTTAGAATGCTCCATAGACATTCCCATCTAACACAATCGAACGCCTTAGAGTAGTCAACGAAGCACATCAGCATTGGAATGTTGAACTCG
Source organism: Plagodis pulveraria (assembly GCA_963890685.1). NCBI lineage: Eukaryota > Metazoa > Arthropoda > Insecta > Lepidoptera > Geometridae > Plagodis > Plagodis pulveraria. The sequence continues at coordinate 9,334,788 of OY982955.1, read as the reverse complement.
CGGCACTTTTCTATGATCTGCCTGACATTCACAGTCTGTTCCCTTGTACCCCGTCCCCTAACAAATCCTGCTTGCTCTTCTGGAATCTGCCATTGCAAAAAAGCTTTCAGGCGCTCGTTAATGACATACAGTAGAATCTTGCTTGCGTGTGATATGAGTGCCACCGTCTTATAGTTTCCACAGGACTTAGTTGACCCCTTCTTGTAAAGTGGTACTAGAATGGACTCCTGCCAGTCACTAATCCATTCGCCTGTTCTCCATATCTGGTTGCACAGGTTTTGTAGAATGCATACCCCGTCATCTCCTATGAGCTTCAAGTTCTCGGCATAAATATTGTCACTTCCGGCTGACTTATTAGATTTTAGCTTCCTCAGAGTAAACTCAATCTCTGACTTCATGATGTCAGGTTCTAGAGAGATATCGGTCACGCTATGGCGTAGGTTTGTTGTTGTTCCTGCCGCGTCTGCGTACAAATCTTCGCAATAGCCTCTCCACCTGTCTACCACCTTATATCTGTGAGCAGACCTCCATTCGCGTCCTCGATAGCCCAGGTTCTTGCCTTAAGGTCCCGCGTTATGGATTTTATCTTCATGAAAAGATCCCGAGTATGCAACTTTTGAGCATGATTTTCAATGTCAGTGCATATGTCATTGTAGAAGTGGTCTTTATCCTCCCTACACCGACGCTGTACTTCTTTCGATAGAGCTTTATATTGCTCACGACTATCATCATTTGAGAGAGTTTTCAGCAGGTCTTTCTTTTTCTTAATAATGTCTCATCTGATAGCCATGAGCTGCGAGGTAAGTCATGCGCATCAATCTGGCTTTCTTTGTTGGTCGTGAGTAGGAGTTCCCTGATCTTCCTCCACTTCTCATTTACATCCAAACTGTCATCCATCCGTACTCCGGTCGCCACTTTTTGCTGAAAACGTGCTTTAAAGTTTGTTTGCTCTCCAGGTGTAAGCCTACGCTTCTTCTCATCGACCAGTCGGTGACACTTTTTTAACTTGATGACCATTTTTGCGACAAGCAAGGAATGATCTTTATCGCAGTCGGCACCTGGGTAAGTTTTGGTGTTTATCACGCACGATTTCCTTCGTTTTGGTACGGCAATATAGTCGATTTGGTTTTTGATGCTGTCTCCTGGCGATATCCACGTATAAAGTCGTCGGGGATGATGCTGGAACCAGGTGTTCATTATGGCCAATGCGTTAGCCGCACAAAACTGCAACCATCGGTCTCCTCTGTCATTTAGTTCGCCTAGTCCAAAACGTCCAACAACATCTCTCAGGTGGTCGTCATTCTCTGTGCACCCAACTTTAGCATTCAGATCTCCTATGAGGATATTCACTTTTCTCTTAGGTAACGAGTTATAAGTGTCATCTAGCTGATTGTAAAACGCTTCGATATCCGCCTCGCTCGAAGTGCTTGTAGGTGCATACACCTGTATGATGTTCATACGACATGGCTTAGTGTTGAGTTTCAATGTAATTATACGGTCGCTAATAGGATTGTATCCCAGAACACATTTATCGATCTCAGATGTTACAGATATTGCCACGCCTTTGCTGCTCTCGTTATCAGGGCCTGAAAAGTACACGGTGTGCCCTCTGTTCGTTTTGTAGAAACTTGTGCCTCTCATGTGAGTTTCGCTTAAGCCCAAAATGTCCAGCTTGTAGGTTTGTTGTTCCTTGTCGATCGTTTCTTTCTTTACCACTTGAATCATGCCACTTCTTGATCTTTGGCTCGCTAATAGCATCATACTGTCACCAATAGCATTATGTCCACACTGTGCCTGGTGAGTCACCCCAGCATGGCCAGTAGCATACTTAACACCACGCGACCTGGAATCGTTATGGCGTCGGGTGGTGGCCGGATTGCATGCCATATTATCTCTTTGTGCGCTCATTTCATACCAGATTTCTTCGGAGAATAGTGCAGTGGTTTCCCGTTGCCTTCTACACCAGGCCTTTTGGGGAGTATTTGGTTCCCCAGGCTGCTGTATCATCTTCCAGATGGTTGCTCTACTGGGTGTTAGGTTATACCGCCTATGCTCGGTCGCCATTGCCTCGTCTGTTGTCTAGCAGGGAGCACCGCGACAACCCCTGGGTCGCCGCCGCTAGCGTTTCTGAAAAGAACCACCAGCGCGAGCAGGTGAGGTTGACAATAGGGTCGGATGAGCTGATATGTCCGTTCTCCCCTTACTCCCCTATCGGGATCGATCCCTATCGGATCATCATCTCTCGTGGATAAGCCTTCGCCATAAGATAGCCATCCACATTTTTTCCTTTTGCTAACCAATTTTTTATATGTGGCTGCTGCTGCCTGGTACTTTAAAAAGTTTACTTCAGTCACAGAAGAGTTATAATTTAGTTCTGCTTCTTTTCCTTCTAAAACAGCTTTAGTACATTCAGAATCCCACCATGGGGTGGAGATTGCAAAATCTTTTGGTGGTTTCTTCAAAGGGATATGAAGAGAGGCTGAAGATATTATCACATCTATAAATAGGTTATATGAAATAACTCGGTCAATATCTAATGGATAAACAGATGAGGATTCTAATTTAAGGTCTTGAGCTCATGAGTATGAAAGCCAATCAGCTGCAGAAAGTTTGTATTTTAGGGAAGGACTAGGATTACAGTATCGTGTGACTCTATTTTGAATGGAAATGATGATAGGGAAATGGTCACTACCATAAGTTGAAGGGAGGATTTCCCATGTGAGAAGAGAGGAAAGGGTGGGTGAGCATAAAGTTAAATCAACTGCACTTTTCGGATTTTGATATAGATAAACTCTGCGAGTAGGAGAACCATTGTTAATTACGCAGAGATTTACTTCATCAAAAACATCAACAAGAGAATGAGCATAGGCCGATGAGTAGTGAGAACCCCACATAGTGTGATGGCCATTAAAATCACCCATAACTATCATTGGGGAAGAAACAGAAGAAAGCAGAAAGAGTAAATCTGGAAAAAGAGTAGAATCTGATTTATTGATATATATGGAAATAAATGATATATTCAAAGATCTGATACCAACAATATTGATACCATGGGAATGTGAGGGAAAGGAGATTTGGGAAAATGGAATAGTGGACTTAATAAATAAGGCACTACCAGCACACCCGTCAGCTCTGTCATCCCGGAGACAGTAATATCCTGGAACCCGAAAGTGGGACCTAGGAACCAACCAAGTCTCCGAGATGGCAATAACTGACGGGTGATATTTTCAAATCAAGTGTATAAGTTCATGTTTCTTGCGTCGCATACTCTGAAGGTTCCATTGTAACATGATCAAGGGATCCATATTGACCGGACATGGAAACTAATTGTGCAAGTTTGTAGGCAACGTTGGACGGTAAGGGTTGGGGACTCATCATTATGATATTAATTACTAAAGACAACAAGGTTTCGATCATATTCTCTTGCTGAGAAGATGCTCCTGATGTTTGGTTGTTATTTAAGGCACAACTATTTGGTAACATTGATGTAGGAGTTGCAACAATTTTGTGGTGAGCAGTTTGATCAAATGATTTAACAAAAGGAGGCTTTAGAGGAGACTGGGAAACAGTTTTGCTATATGTTCTGTTATTAATAGCTTCAGAGGAACTTGCAGGTACACAACAAATTGGAGGAAGAAGATGATGATGAAATACTATTTTGTGTGATTTCTGCATATAACCGGGATACTTTAGGAAATTTTGATGCTGCTTCTTCCAACGAAATACTATTTCGAGCCATAACACTTTTTATTGATTTTTGCCTTTCAAGTTTGGACAAATCTTATTTGTGGCAAAATGTCGTCCTGAGCAATGAAGACAAGTGGAATCTTTTTCAGATACATTACAATTATCACCAGCATGCTCCTTGGAGCAACGGAAACAACGAGGTTTAGACCTACATTGCATTTTTGTGTGCCGAACCTACATCATGTAAAGCATTGTATTGTGGGGAATAAATAAAATTCCACAGGTAGAGTCTGGCCAACGAAAGCTGTCCACGTATTATTTTCAGAAGTTTTGATATGGCAATAATTTAAGACTGTCAAAATTGACACTTTGACGTTTCGTACTTGAGTCATCTTCTGTTTACGTTGCTTTATGTGCATCATATTTTCATTGATTTGTTTAAAATAATGCCGAGAACAATTAAAAGTTCGACGAGGAAGCTTCTATTTACTATGATTGACAAATATAAAGACATAAAAAGTGATTTCAATCAGAAATCTGCAGAGAAAATACTACGACTGGATTCAATCCTTTCACTTCCAGGTTAGTTTATTGAATTTCTAATGAAACATTTTGATACTTTTAGACTATTTAAGATAAATCGCAATATTTTTCATGGTGTATCTACTTTTCAGGAAGTCTTAACAACGAGGAGACAAAACTTAAAATTGTGGAAGCAGTAAACAAATTGAAAACTCTCGAAAAAATTAAATGGCGACTTCTGAAACACATTATTTAGAAAAGATATCTTCAATGACAGGTATTACTTTAGAAATTATAGATTTTAACAGTTACTTCGAAGAGTTATATAAATTTATGACAATGTATGGATGGCTAAATTAAATAATATAATATTATGGTTTTGTAATAATGTCTTTGTATATTATTATGGTTTTTTGACTTTAATGACCGATAATTAATAATATACTGTTACATACATAATTTATTGTATTTGTTATCTTTAGATGTCAGTGTGAAGACTCTAAGAAGAATTAAAATTGAAGGGTCTAAAAATCAAGGACAGTGGAATACTCCGGGGAAAAATCGTCCACATTCAGCAACAGTTTCCAATTTGGATAATTTTGATATTTCAGCTATAAGAAACAAAATAAACGAATTTTATAGAGTTAGAAAACAAGTCCCAACACTGAGAAGCTTGCACAATGAGCTGAGGGAAGCAATTGAATTTACGGGATGCCGTGAAACCCTTAGAAAATTTTTACACAAGAACAGGTTTGAGTTTCAAAACAATAAAAATGAACGGGCTTTACTTACAGAAAAATATGAAATTGCGGCATGGAGACATAGATTCTTGAGGACAATACATAAAAAGAGGCTAGAAGGTAAACAGATTATTTACCTTGATGAGACATCAGAACTATAAAGTTAAAAAATCATGGCAAGGACCTTCAACAAGCGGTGTCACTACTAATATATCATCAGGAAAAAGACATATTATTGTGCATGCCGGATCGAAGGAAGGGTTTGTGCCAGGTGCATTATTGGTATTCAGCACAAAAGCCAAATCAGCTGACTACCATGATGATATGAATGCTACCAACTTTATGAAATGGTTTGAGGAAATGTTGATACCTAATCTCACTAAACCTTGTGTAATCGTGATGGACAATGCAAGTTGTCCATCACGATTACACTTGTTGTTGATTGTGAAACAAGTAAACAAACCCCCTACTATGTCTGATTCTAAAGCTAATCTCCAAATATAGCTTCAAGAAAATAATATTCATTTTGAAGAATATCACACCAAAGCTGAATTAATGTGTTTGGTTAAAGATAATAAACCTGCCGTTGTTTACGAAGCAGAAGTGCTTCTAAAAAACACAGTCATATCCACAATCACGAAATTTTGTTGCTGCCACCGTCATTGCGACCTCAATGCTATTGAGCTTGTATGGAGTCAAGCGAAGAGAAAAGTAGCAAGCAAAAATATAGGAATACCAGGGTCTGAAATGCAAAATTTAATAAAAGAATGTTTTCTATCCATAACTGCTTATGACTGGAAGAAGTACACTGATCATGTACTAAATGTGGAAAATCAGTACAAATTAAGGGACCGTATTACTGAAAACGAACTTGAACCATTCATAATACATGTTGGGGACAGTAGCAGTAGCAGCGAAGAAAGCAATGAAGCTGATTCAATATCAGGTGTAGAGTTTTTGGAATCCGATTTTAACTATGACTCATAGCTCCTATATTTTACGTTATTATGTACGGCTCCTCGGGGTCCTCGACTGTACATAAATAATGGATTATTTGAAAATAATAAAAAGACAGAATTAAATGTAATCTTTTATTTGATATTCTTCATAATACATTCGAAAATTTCAACAACAGTTGCTAACAAAACAAAATTTTTACAACTCGAAAAAAATGTACTTGCTGAAAAATAAATAGTATCAACTCCGTTTATGCAGTGTATAGCCAGGGTTAACAGCTCTTGATTTATTAAAATTCCCGCCTTTTTTCTTGGACAGCTTTCGTTGGCCAGGCTCTAAGTACTACGACGTAGTACTTATTACTTCCATGGTTTGTAGATCATCTACAGCTTCATGGGGTGCTTACCAGACCTATGCTATGCTTACCATAGTGAGATTCGTTAAAAACGCTAAAAACGATCACACTCCCAAAAAGTTGTTCCACATGGGTCTTGGCGTTATTTTCGCCATAAACGCTACATCTAATGTCAAAAGTGACAGAAGTGGCAAATTTTAGTGGCATTCTTAGCGTTCTTATCCTAAATGGAACAGGGGATGACAGTTACAACGATCACAGTGATCACAACCATAGATGCAGAATGTGATCAAAATTATCGAAAATAACGTTCTTAGCGACAAATGGAATATACCCATGGTTGCGACAGATCACACATCAGAATGTCAGAAATGCGTAGACAGAGAATATATCTCTCTCTACGCAGAAATGTCACACGTGTGTCACGGAGACCTCGGAACCAAAGATTACAGAGATTCTGTAATCAGTGTTGGATTTCGTAGTATAATTATTAAACTTTTTTTACTATTATTTAACTATGTGTAGTATCCATAGAGAAGTAGTAATATACTGGGAATAGAGAGGCCTTTTACGATTTTTTATGCCAACCCGTTATGACAAGAGACTGCTCTGGTATCAAAATCCAGAACTAAAATTTACTCACACATGCACGACTATGAATGTGTGATTAGATTAGTATTACTTACACATACATTCATATAATACCTACCTGCTACGCCGGCGGCGTCGTGTATGATGCAGATATAATATATTTTGTTTCTAAAATGTAACATGTTTAGCTAACAAACATTTTCTGCTATGAAAACTATTCGTTATAAACGCGTCCAATATTAGAAAGAACATAAAAATACCAGTGGCACGTTTTTGATGTAGTTAATTGTTCTGTCATCTTGTGGTAATGTATAGCATTAGATAAATCTTTTGAGACGGTGTTTTTAGAGGGCGCTATTAGCCAAAAATCACGGAAAATCTGACTTTTCAGGAAAGCGTCCCGCGCATGGTTATATTTTTCTTTGTAAAAATTGGTATCTTATATATATTTATGAGAACTCTACTCATTTTCAATTCCACTGTGGTTCTGTAAGGAATCAACATATTCCTTTAAGAGGTTCTGGTCCCCAGAGAAAAATAAGAAGTGAGGGTCCATAAAATGGATTTCAATACCAAAATAGATATAGGAAAATTGCAAGGCAAACAAAATTGGTGCCGCGAAGGAACTCTGAGTTATTTAACCACTGTCTTCTGGAAAATACAACCCGGGAGTTTTCAAATCCAAAGTAAAAAACTTCTTTTTGAGCTATGTTTTACTAAGAGTGCTTCACCGCAGATCACAGCGTTGCTTAATATGAGATAAACAGTGCTCAAATGTGAATAATTAGTCTGCAGGTACGGCAATCGCGAACGAAGTCGCAGGTACAGCTAGTTTAATAAATAAATCTTACATTACCAGTGCTTATGTCAAATAATATGGAAACGTTTTTAATTTGTCTGCAAAAGACAATATTTAATTACGGGTTAGTCACATGTTTTGTTTAAGTAATTTTCAAAATAATATGTCACAGGCTTCTCATAATTTTGTGAAAAATAATACGTTTACTAGGGTTGCAATTAAGCCGTCGGATATTTTACGTCGTGCCTATGATGAGGATGTAGTTCCAATTACAGAATTAACCGAGATCGACGTCCACTTGCCTGAACTTGATTAATCATTAATATTCCGTGAATATTTTGTTTCACCTGAATAAAACAATATATTACTTACGAAATACGAATTATTTTCAAAACAAAAACGCTGAAAACGAATCATATAAATAAGATATTAAAGAAAAACATGAAACGTCAAACGTGTTATAATAATTGGTTCTGGTTTAGTTTATAAAACATCGATTTAAGGGGGTGGAGGGTGATTACCTCACTACTGTCAGTCATAGATTTTACGGGGGAAGGGTGGTGCGGGGTAAAGTAGACCCTCTGTGAAGGGGAAGTTGCAACCCCACCCTTCCCCCTTTCTTGGATATATTTTTTTAAATTTCTTATCTCACTTAACATTAAAAAAAAAAATTTTTTTCATGATTAAATTTGACTTCTTTATTGGCTCTCGCCAGAACTCTCGCTATATCGCCCCTGAGTGCCACTTCACCCACTCGACCTTCGTTCCGCTACGGAATTCACGAACGAAAATGGCTTTGCATTTTTTATATACACTCTAGGGGTAGGGACCACAAGACCAGGTGGAATTGGTGTGCTCTGTGTCGGATCTGTGACTCACTTTGAACTTAACCCAATCTACTACACTAAAAACATAGGTTTCAGCAATTAGATGTACATTATCTACCTACTAAATCTGAGCTGGTGGGGGTCGCAACTTCCCTTTCACAGCCCCCTGTGCCCCTAGGCTTTAACCTTCCCCCACACCGCCCCTCACCCCTAAAATTGAAGTGTGACAATAGTGAGGTTATAAATACCCATCCCCCCACCAACCACCCTACTAAAATCGATGTTTTATAATCTAAACCAAAGCCTAATAATTCATCAAGTGACTTTGTATATTTGGTATAAGTTTATTTTAGACATATAGTATAATTTTATTCTCTATGTACAATATTTTTGAGGGTCTGAACTGAATCCAACCCTGTCTGTAAACTTTTGTCTGTAACCACTGAGCAAGTAATATTTTATCTCCAACTAAAAGAAAACAATACCATAAAGGGTATGTTCCATTAGTCGCTAAGAACGTTAATTTCGATAATTTTGATCACATTCTGCGTCTGTGGTTGTGATCACGTGATCGTTTGTAACTGTCATCCCCGTTCCATTTTTGGATAAGAACGCTAAGAATGCCACTAAAACTTGCCACTTCTGTCACTTTTGACATTAGATGTAGCGTTTAAGGCGAAAATAACGCCAAGACCCATGTGGAAAACTTTTTGGCAGTGTGATCGTTTTTAGCGTTTTTAGCGAATCTCACTCAAATGGTACGCACCCAAAGTAACTTTGTATATACTGAAAAACAATACACCAAAATCCAAATCACAATAATTGGTTTACTTTTTGAAATTGCTGTTGTGGGAAAAAATAAAACATTGCATTGTTGTGTCAGCTTTTCGGCAGCAATGTCGCGTTTTAACTACGTGCTATGTTTCGTTGGTTTTGGAGCTTAAGAAGGCTTGTAAGAATGCCTCTCACAGAGGCTGGTGATCAATATTCAGTATGGGTAAGCCTCTGATTAATAATATAAATAAACTGAATGCAAATGACTTGTAATATGGTTCGTAATAAGTAAATATAGTATATAAAATCTCGCCTTTACGTCTATGAGTAACGTTGCACCAGATATGTTCTAGCTCTGGCCACTACCTGCACTATATAAACACTTGCAGCAAGTCGATTTCTGCGAGTTATGAGTGCTATCAGACGTTACTGATTGGTTTGTCTCGTCACCTAGCGTGTATATATATAAAGTAATTGTATCTAGCTCGATCAACTCACTTCTTCATTGTATATGCCAAAAATAGTATTTTGAATTAAAAACATTATTTTTATATTTTTTGACATTTAACATGAGCAAGAAGAGTGTGATCCTGTTTATATGTAATTAATCCCTATGTTTGGGACAACAATCAAAGATTTAAAAAATAAAATTAATGTTTTTATCTAAGACCTTACTCATGACCTTTAAAAATCAAATCTCATATATTAACCCATTGGCATTGGCGATAATGATAACAATAGAACTTCATTCATAACTAGGACATATTGGTCCTGACAATGCCAACTTCTTAATTAACACATATAAAAAAAATATACTGCTATGCATTATAATATTTGTTTTCTCGACGCCATATCATTTTATATCTGCATCAAAGTACAAGCTGTAGTTGCTTGTACTTGTATGCAACTAGGCATCATGTTTGTCTGCACTTGTTTAAGTAATTTATAAGCAACTGCAGACAGTAAAAACTAGTATAATGTGACTTTTGTAAAGATGGCCTTATTATTTTGAATAAAGTGAATTTGAATTTGCTTGTTCCAGTTATATGCTCAAGCGCCTTGTGTTCATGCAATATATTTTACTGTGAATAATTATAATGAATATGCAGACTATATGTGATTCACTACAACCTTGATATTTGAAATGTTTCCAAAGTATATTATTATTACCATTATTATGTACCATTAGGCTACAATGATAAGAGAGTAAAATACCGTTTGCTTCTTATTTTATTGTATCTTTATAACTCCTACTATTATATATATTGTTGTTCGGCATTCAGTAAATTGAACATAAAAAAATGTCACCTTACAGGAGATTTTAGAAGCAATGATGGTTGAGCGGTAATATCTTTGGACTACCAGGCCGGAGGTCCCTGGTTTGATCCCCACCACCGGCTTGAGCTTCACCGCATGGTAGAAGGCATTTTGCAACTGTCCGCCTGGCTAGCCACCACCCTCAAGTAGGAAATCTATCGCCAAGCACCTAACGGTGTGTTCCGGCAGCAGTCCTTGAGAGCCAGTGAAATTACAGGCATATGAGACTTAACAACTCCATGTCTCAAAGTGAGGGGTGCAGTGCAATTCGTGACTTGTGATGAAATGCGTCTGTTATAGACAGAGGTTAGTCTGCTTAACATCAGGTGGGCCTCGAGCTAGTTCCATAACTGTCACATAAAAAATGATACTAAAACTGAATTGTATATAATGTATGAAATATTATATTTTACAATATTGTTATTTAGCATTCATTCTATCACCTTATGTTACCAACATAATGTAAATTAAGTAACTCCTCCATGGGGTGCTGGCTAGATTGCACCTCCCTCATATTATATTGTGGGAGTTGTAAGAGGCTATGAAAGAATTATACTAGAAAGTAGGCAGCAGTGCCTCCTAAAGAACTTCCAACTTACACTGCGATCCCCAAGATGCCTGCCTAAATGTGGGAATTATGGAAACCTCTAAAAATCCTAGTGGAGGAGATTTTTGGTCAACGGTGGATGTTATGGCTGTTATGATGATGATGGTGAAGTAACTATGGCAAGTCCCTCCCTCCTTTAAGGCAACTCTCCCCCCCCAATTTTCGGAGTAGGGATTTGTTCAATCCTGGATGTTTTTCAGCCTTTTCCAGATGTGAAATAAATACATCAGAGATTAAACTAATATATTGATTGTATTCATATTAAACAAATAGGAATGTTTTAAAACAACAGAATTTTTGTAGCTGGCTGTCCAAAATTAGTTACTATATAGGTAGGTGGTAGATAGCTGTGTTGCACTTGCAAAATAATTATATTATTATTTGAATAACTATGAAGGTGGTACTGCCAATAAGAAGCTTTGACTCTGCTACACAATCTTTTTCTACATAATTTATTCATTGTTATGATATCTATGCATTATTCTATTAATTGAATTTTTTTTTACCTTTTGTTATGGCTTTATTAATAAAATACTACGAACTGTATACAACACAAGCTACTACACAAAAAACATTTGAACAACCTATAAGTTATTGCAGACTCACAGGCAGTCCAAATGCTCCAGCTCACTACCAGTTGGCATTGTGCCCAGCATGCTGGCAGCACTGCCCCGTTGAATTGCAATGCTTATTCATTGAAATTTTATGATGTCTTGTTTATACCTATGTTAAGTGATACAACAAACTTGTTTTATCTTACACTTAGGTGGGTCTTATCTACATCTTCAACCTTATTGTCGGCACCGGAGCTCTGACACTGCCGGCAGCCTTTGCCCGAGCTGGATGGGGTCTTAGCACCATCTCCTTAATCTTCCTGGCTTTTCTAAGTTTCATGAATGCTACCTATGTGATTGAAACAATGGCCTGTGCTAATGCTGTGTATAAGTGGAAATGGCTGCAGGCTATTAAAAGGGACAGTGTAAGTGTACTAAATATTTTTAATAGAGAGACAAATTATTTAGCATTCCATGGATTCACCGCGGATGCCGGGTCCATAGTGTTGCAGAGGAAGAGGCCAGACGGGCCTGGGACTTGCAACCCAGGGAGTCGGGTTAAGAGGTCCCTTTACGAAGACATCATTGCTCCCCTTAACAGCTCAACCTCCTCCCCTGCCTTACCAAATTTGGTAATATTCTACTAATGCCGCCTTAGATACACATTCTAGGATGGAAGTTAAGGTTGTTCTTGACAGGCCAATGTCTTTAAGTAGGTTATATAGGGATTTCGCTGGTATACCCCTAGCTCCGACTTCTATAGCATATAAATTAACCACATAACCATTATTGGTTAATTCGTTTATTAGTTCATATTATTTTTTGTTTTTATTGTGTGGTCTTTAGCTATGTTTGTTTCCCAAGGCACGTTAACAGTAAACACGTTAAAGTACACAGTAAGTTCTATAAGTACTATGCGTTATAGATTTTTTGAATAGGTATAGAAATAATTCTGGTCTGAAAGAGGAAACACCAATATCCTCAGAAATTTTGTAGTGTTTTTCATACGTGACCATCAAAAGGGTCTAATCAGGAGCTGCGCCTAAGTTGGAGTAAATTGGAGTGTAAGAGTGAATTGGAGTGTGGAAGAGTAATTTGGATTTAGATTTTGTAGATGACCCTTCTTTTACAAAATCGACGTTTCGTTTGATCGTGGTCAAACCTCTTTTTGCCTTTTCTGGACTGTGTACCTGTAATAAATTGTTTATGGAATTGAAGCCTCGAATCAAGGAGGCATTTTTGTCTTTTGGGATCATAATATATGTATTAGTATCGTAAGTGGTTTGCCTTTAACTTGTCTTTAGACTTATTTTATGGCTTGGTTAGTGAAGTCTCAAGTCAAAATTTTACTTTGGGAGTTGTAAGAGAGGCGGTAATGGGAAAGATACTAGAAGGTGGGGAACAGTGGTTTCTGAAGAATTGCCTTCTCTCTCTTACTTTTCCCCCAAGCGTAGGGATATGACAAATTCCCCGCCAAATGACGGAGGCTTACGTTCTGCGGTAGACGTATTTCGTCTGTTGATGATGTAGGCATCACTATTTAATCATATTCATATGTGCTTTCAATACACCTTGTCTCCATAGATCCAAGATCATGAGTCTGATGAAGAGCCGGCAACCTCCCAACATAATAATGACTTGGAAGAGCCACTGGTTTGTGGAGCCAGCATACCCTCACGGTACTACAGTCTAGACCGGCGAGTGGAGCTTGGAGAAATGGCCAACCTGTTTCTGAGTCGGACGGGGCGGATTGTGTTCTATTGCACACTCTGTGTTTATTTGTATGGAGACCTGTCAATATACTCTGCGGCGGTTGCTAAGTCTCTCATGGACGTTGTTTGGTAAGTGTTAACTTGTGTTTTGTGATATACATGAAGCAGTGATGGCTCAGTGGCATTGGCTATGGACTGCCGTGCAGCAGGTCCATGGTTCGAATCCCGCCCAGAGCTTGAGCTTCACCGCATGGTGGAAGGGCATTTTGCGAATGCCCGCCTGGCTAGCGACCACCCTCAAGTAGAAAATCTGTCGCCAAGCACCTAACGGTGTGTTGCGGCAGCAGTCCTTGAGAGCCAGAAAAATTACAGGCTAATGAGACCTAACAACTGGACGTCTCAGTGTGACGGAGACAGTGCAATTCGTCGTTGACGAAATGCGTCTGTTATAGGCTGAGGTTAATCCACTTAACATCAGGTGGGCCTCGGGCTTGTTCCGTCACAATAACATAAAAAAAATAAAAAAAAATATGGCTTCATTTGCGTACACCCGCATAAATTTACATTGACTTATTATGAAGAGGTCTATCTAAACATTTTACAGCTCAAAGTGATGGCACTGTGCTGCATGGTGGTACATTGCCTGCCTAGAAGTTATACACTCTACTTGAAGACTACACTCTAGAGTAAGATATTATATATAGGTATCTATTAGGAAATAAAGACACTGGCAGTGTGTCATAAAAAGCGACTTCCCTTATACACTCCGTGCGTATTTTTTTAAAAGGTTTGGTGTGGTGTATTTTATTAGAATCCTGAGCGTACTGAAGATTTCAAAGGTACAAGAGGCAAAATAAATTTGCTGCCGAGCGCAACACACTATTTTTCACCTATTTCCAGCGAGGAAAATGCTAGGTGCAAGAAAAACAGCTTCAATAATGTAGTAAATTTGTTTCATTTATAGTAAAAATACCGAAGTTGTAATATATAAAGTTGATTCATTTTCTGGAACTTTATAGATATTCGAATTTCAAAAACCTTTTCTGCGCTAGCGGAAAAAGCACTTTTCCAAGCAATTTTCGAATGACAAACAAACTACTACTTTGAAGCGCTCGTAGCGAAGTTTACTTAGCTGTTCTTAACCGATCAGCAAAGTTAAGCAACGTCGCCCGCGGTCAGGAGTTGGATGGGTGACCGCTAGGGACATTACTAGCATAGTAGAAAGAGAGGAAGTAGGCCATCTCCAGCCCAATCCGCGATATAATTACCTACCACACTTGTCTGTCTCAGGGTTGTCACTTTTAGCAAAATTTTAATTCAGTGCCTAGAAATTGCCAACGGCCGGGAAGATGTGTTTTTTACTTATGTTGTGTGGGTTCAGGGTAAGTGAGGTCGGTTTTACCTAAACCATGATGAAGCCTTTCACGATGATAGAAAGAGCGACAGAAGATACCTATGTGGTTGCGGGGCCAGAGACGGGCGACGCGGGGCGGTGATGTGTACGAGTACCTACGGTAGTTTACGTGAGTTTACTGATAGTACTGTCAACCAATTCACTAGTTTAAAGCCCGGCCCTTGCCAAAGATGACACATCTCTGTATAGCTAATTTAGTGATTCAATAAAGTTCAACAATAGTTTTCCTAACAAATACAGAAATGTATTCAAGATTCAGAACAGTACTATTTATAAAAAAAGCGCCGATTCTGACACGCCCATATGTAAGGTTTCGTAGTTCATGTGTAGTTATTGCGTTAGTTTTTTATTGTTTGTAAGTTTTGTTTGTTTTCGCATACATTTTATATGAAAAAACCAAAATAACTTTGCTTCTGTAATTTGATGCTAAATACATATATTTCGACAAATATATTTCGAAAACTATAACTTACATTTTTAAAAGTTGTACTATGGGAGTTATTGGTGGAACTAAAAATATGTCAAAAATGGGGCTTTGATAACAATATCTCGAGACAGACACATTCAATTAACTTTGTTTCAATCTTACTACTTACTACTACCTACCTGCAATACTGAGAAATCGGCATGACTAAATGTAAACAAAGCAATAGCGGCATATCAATTGACAGATCAAATATACCTAGGTAATACATTGTAGTGTTAAAGTAGGCCTGCCTACTTCGTCTGCCTGATAGAAAACTACCAAATAAAATCTATAGGTATCTCACTCATCATCAATTAAAAATTATAGGTATGCTAGAATAACTTGCTTACCTTTCCTGTTCAGTAGGTAATCTGAACAGAGACAACTCTGAAATAGATGAACTGTTTCAACAGCCAAACACAGCAATAAGTTCTCCTGCGATTATCACACATTTTTAATTTATTTAGAGGTGCCGAAAAGCCGTGACGCTCAAACTTTGTGCGATGTCAGCCCCGACTGGCGCACGGTCGAAACGGGTCGAGATTTTGTTAGAGTGTGCGTGCGGGACGCATAGATATTATGGCGCACACATACAAGCCGCGCGCGGTGCGTTTGTATGAAAATAACTTACTTCCCACTCTTTCTACTATGTTACTAGTGAGCGCTTCCGTGCTTCGGAGGGCACGTTAAGTCGTCGGTCCCGGTTGTTGTCTTAGGATGGCAGTCGTTATAGCATGGTGGTAGGGCATTTTGCTAATGCCCGCCTGGCTAGCTACCACCTAGGAAATCTGTCAATTAGAAAATCTGTCGCCAAGAACCTAACGGTGTGTTCCGGCAGCTGTCCTTGAGAGCCATTACTTCTAGGTTAGCCTAAGCCTAAACGTGAAACTTTGATTGATACTCAAATAGTTCTGAAGTAAAATAACAAATAATAGCCACATGCGAGTAGAATGCGTTCGGTATCCTTGGGAACTGTCCCAACTCAATACCGAACTAGATTAGAAAAATATTGATTTTTCTACCTAAACCAATATAATCATCGATTAAAACTAACGTAAGTTTGAAACATACTGAAGGACATTTTAGCCGATTTAACTTACGGTATTTTGCGTCGAGAAGGCGTCTCGACCGTAAAAAACCGTAAGTTAAATCGGCTAAAATGTCCTTCAATATAATCATCGGCAAGAGCTCCGACAAAATTACTATTAAGTCATCCAGACGTAATGGTCAAGTACTTTTTCACCTCTACGAATAAATAATAAGTCTATTTCTTCGTAGTTTCACCTCACAAGCTCGGTTTTTTTTAAATTCGTTATGGGCTAGCCTTTGACCACCGTAGACTTTTGCAATATACGGGGTCTCCGTTCTGACCTGAACGATTTCTACGACCACCTGGAGACTGCTAAGCCGGCCTTGCTCTTTTGACCGAAACACAGATATGCTCTCCGACAGACACCTCATTGCTCACATACCCAGGGTACAAACTGAAGCATACTTTTTTGCCGCGGGCGGGGGTGTGTGTTTACATTAGGGAGGATATCAATTGCTCGTCATCTCAGTAGCCTTGAAGGACGAGGCTTATCTGAAATTTCGTTGCGCGTAGACTGCGATGACCATCCGCGAATCTAAGCGTGCCTTTATAGGTCCCATAGCAACGGTAATGCCGAAATAGATCAATTCATGGAGCACCTACAGATGGCTACAGATTCCGTGCTTGAGCAGATCCCCACCGCAGAGATCGTGATACGTGGCGATTTCAACGCCCACCATACCGAATGGCTTGGTTCGCGCACAACCGATCGTGCGGGGAGATCTGTTCACGGCTTCGCTTTAGCGTATGATCTAACACAACTGTTCACCTCGCCTATACGCGTATCCCAGATGTGGATATCCATACACCTTCCCTACCACGTTTAGAGAAATCATATGTCAAAGTCAAATTTATGATATTATTTTTAAAACTTTGTCCTTCTCAGCGAGGATTTTCCCTGGGTCCACCTATTGAGTTCACCTAGGTGGGCCATGGGCAAATATTTTTCCCACGGACCACCTGGTATATAAAGGGATGAAAATATAATTTTATTGAAATATATTTACAATGGACCCGAGTTTAAGTTATATCTGCATTTTATATATCTGTCTGCTTTGTTTGAGTGAGCTTATGAATTTTGTATCCCTTTCACAAGACTCTTATCTGTCTGTGAAGGGTAAACTACTTAATATACTGTACTGTATCAGCCGAATCGTCCATTGCTGAACACAACCTCCCCTATTAAGGGGGTATTTGCCATAATCTCTAC
Source organism: Plagodis pulveraria (assembly GCA_963890685.1). NCBI lineage: Eukaryota > Metazoa > Arthropoda > Insecta > Lepidoptera > Geometridae > Plagodis > Plagodis pulveraria. The sequence continues at coordinate 9,317,166 of OY982955.1, read as the reverse complement.
GCTTGGCAGGCGGCTTGGAGATCGCAGTTCTTAAGAAGGCGCTGCTGCCCACCTTCTAGTATTTTTCCCTTAGACGCCTCTTACGACACCCATGGGAAGAAATGGGGAGGTGCAAATCTAATCCGGCACCCCATGGGTAATATATTTGTTCCTAAATAACTAATAATAAGAAAAAGCATAAATTGATATGAACAATACAGTGTAATGTAAGCAGAGACAAAAAGTGTTTATCCAAGTGAACCTTTTGTGATATTACAAACTTAAGTAGGCATTATTGTGACGTCAGATACATTTATTGACTGGATTATTGTCTCTTTTGCCCATTGTTATTATTATTGGATAATTTCCTTTGATCATCTGATGGAAACCACACAATAACCAAAATTTATTTTTATGATTTGCTATAGTATACCTATACATATATACCTATTAAACTTAGTGATATATAAAACCCTGCGTATCCAGACTAGAGTATGCATTTGAATCTCCTACGGGCCATCCAGTCAGGATACTTTCTGTTTTTACTATGCTACTTGGTGTTTTTCTTGAAAAGCATCGATTCTCCTTTTTTATGCCTGACAGGTTAGCCTTTACCACTATCTCACATGATGGTAAGTGATTTTTTGGTCGAAGGTGTTGTTCTGGCTAACCTAGAATTACTGGCTGTCAAGGACAGCTGCTGGAACACACAGTTAGGTGCTTGGCGACAGATTTTCTACTTGAGGTAGCTAGCAAGGCGGGCATTCGCAAAATGCCCTTCCACCATGCTATAACGACTGCCACCCTAGTGGTCACCCATCCAACTCATGACCGCGGCTGACGTTGCTGATCGGTTAAGAACAGCTAAGCAAATGTTCCTATTTATCTCCAGCCCTTTTCATGTTCAAATCAGCACAAATATCTATAATATTCGTTCAGATAAAAATTGCTTCTTATATACATACTCGTATATGATAGGAGAGGTTTTATGATCCATAATACTTACTTTCAGTTCCCCCATTCCATCCAACCTGTCGACCTCCGAAGACTGGGACGCTATGCCGTGTTTCAATTCCTCGTCATCGGAGCCCGGAGCTTACACCAGACTGGAATTGTACCGGACGGCATTGCTGACCTTCTTTGGAGGAATGGGTCCGTTCGTGTTCTTCAATGTGCAGAAGACGAAGTACTTGCAGCTGCTGACGTCGGGGATGAGGTGGCTTGGTGAGTTAGAAAAGGTTTTTTTTCAGTAGTAAGTAATGCACGTGCAGTTCTTGCAGCCTCTCAGGTCTAGTATCACTATATCCTACCAACTGGAGGTTGTACATTTTTTTTATACTGAACAGGGTAGCACTTCACCACTATCTCACCTGATGTTAAGTGATGATGCGATAGATGATGGAGCGCGCTTACTCAGAAGGTACCCAGAACCCAGAAGGACTCGCGTTTTGAAGACCCCCATATTGTACTAAACCGGAAACACAGACTCAGGCAGGGTGTTGACAGTTGAGGGAAAATGACGTGCCGTAAGTGCATCATGCCTCTTAATTTTTTGTTTAGTGTGATTACGCTTCAGGTATATACGTATTTACCATCTTTAGTGTTCTTAGCAGATTGGTTGAATTTGGTTTTGACTCTGCGCTGGTGTAAATCTCAAAGGATTTTAGTTTAAGAATTGATGGAATATTGTATATAGACGGCGATTAGATCTATATCAAATTTCTGAAGTGTGTGACGCACTTGTGGGCCTGTACTTGTTTATTGTTGTTCATTCCGCTTTGTTTTGCCACCATGCCTGTGTTTCTTTAAAGATCTACGCGTAGCAGAGTGTCTAAACGCACAAAACACTACTTATTTTGTAGGTTTAATAGGGGCGAGCCTTGTCACTATTTTCCCTTAATTTGTAATTTTGTAATGTAATCCGCCGAGCAGGCGTAATTGCAAACATAACAATATTAAAAAGTAATTCTGCTTTTTGAAGAATTTTTTATTATGTTTTTTTATTTATTATCGTTTAAAAGCGGATCTTTTGAAAATAATAAAAGAAAAATTTACAATTAATTGCATAAAAATCCATACAACTGTAATCGAGGCAGTCGAACAATAAATTCGTAGTCATCAATATTTTTCTTCAGAGTAAAGCAAACAAAGATGTACATAACACAGATGTAGGTAAGTACATTACTAGTGATTTATTAGCAACACATGCCTACGGCGCACGGCGTGACTAACCACTTGTGATATCGAAAACTTTCCAATGTTGTAGTCATGTAGACTTCTAAATGTCTAGGGCGTTTATTAATATATTTTTTTTTCCAAAAAGATGAACATAATCCCCCGTGGGGTGGGTTAGAATTGTACCTCCCCATATCATCCCGTTGGTGTCGTAAGAGGCGACTAAGGGAAAAATGGGCAGCAGCGCCTTCCAAACAACTGCCATCTTACACTGCGATCCCCAAGCCGCCTGCCAAGCGTGGGGATTATGGCAAATACCCCCTTGATAGGGGAGGCTGTGTTCAGCAGTGGACTAGTCGGCTGTTAAAGTAAGTAAGTAAGAATATAAAAATATACCTACACCTGGGGGTCAAGTCTGCTAATTACATGTTCATATTCAGCATAGATTTTTTTTTTATGGTATTGTGACGGAACAAGCTCGAGGCCCACCTGATGTTAAGTGGACTAACCTCTGCCTATAACAGACGCATTTCATCAGCGACGAATTGCACTGTGCCCGTCACACTGAGACGTCCAGTTGTTAGGTCTCATTAGCCTGTAATTTTTCTGGCTCTCAAGGACTGCTGCCGGAACACACTGTTAGGTGCTTGGCGACAGATTTTCTACTTGAGGGTGGTCGCTAGCCAGGCGGGCATTCACAAAATGCCCTTCCACCATGCGGTGAAGCTCAAGCTCTGGGCGGGATTCGAACCATGGACCTGCTGCATGGCAGTCCATAGCCAATGCCACAGCCATCACTGCTTTAAAAATTTATTCAAGATTCATACAAGACAAAATCGGTAGTCTGCTGATCCCTTATGAATATATGAATCTAGGCTGATTTAACGATATTGCCAACAAAAAATAAAAAGAGAAGAGTAAGGTGATTCAGTAAACAATTTCGTTATTATTTATTATTATTTTATTATTTCGTTTTCATATGAAACCGAGATTGAATCAATATTGACTCAATATGAACGATATGACGTTAATAGACAGAAAACTGTCAAAACTGACCAGGCCGAGTCCATTATAGATTCATATTGATTAGCAGACTTCACGCTTCGTCGTCAGCCTTTTCCCTATAACAGATGAATTTAGTCACAAGTGCTGAACTTCAATACGCCCTGAGAAATATAGTTGTTAAGTCATGTACCTGTAATTTCACCTGCACCCTTCAAACCGGAACACAGTAATGTGAACAGTACTGTTTGACGATAGAAATAGGTATGGTGGCAGTACTTCTTGCACAAAGAGTTTCTACTGCTACTAATTTAAATTAAAAGTGTATTGTTATGTAGGTTACATTACTGAAACTTTATAGGGATATTAGGTAAGAACACAGATCGTAACTTTTCATCCACTTTAGAGGAACGGGAAGAGAAGCTCCTACAGAAAAATAGGTATTTTAACAAAGTGATGCTGTTTTGCCGCTAAACGCCCGAACAGAACAGAAACAGCTTCTTTAAGTTCTTAGAATTTGCACATAATTTGCGTTCTGGGAGAAAACTATTCTCCTATAGTAAACATTAATCAAATCTAAAAATGTTGGTCTTATTTTATAACTTACAGAATAAACTAGGTTTATAAGTTTTCCTTTTTCTTTATTTATCATTATTTTTCATATCACAAACTAGAGATACAAGTTTTGAGAAAATATCGGTATTTAAATACCTATTCATTCAAATTCCTTTAATATAATGATTGAAATCAAAACCTATAAACCTGGATATTGATAACATCTATAAGATTTCCAAAAATCATCAAAATCGGTGTTTGTTTAGGGGGGTAAAAACGTTTTCTCTTTTTTTATGAAAATTCGAGACTTCCCTCCAGTCTTAACGATTATATTTAAATAATCTACACGTTTTGGTTACAAGTTATTTAGTTACGGTCTGCAAAATGCTTGAATCTAGGTATATGATGATGTAGGCTATAAGTTAAATGCAAAAATAATTGAAAGTAATCAGCATTCTATATTAAACGCGTTTTCTATAGTAGGTACTTATGATTAACCCAAATCGCTAACTACAAGCTGTGTCTCTGTCATAATAAATCGACGAAGTAAAACAGCAATAGCTAAAAATATTAACAGATATAGCATTTCCTTGATCTGAAACACGATTTGTTGTAAACGCTTGTTTACATTGCAAAAAGCCGTGAAATATCGATGCTATTAGTTAAATATTGATAATACATAATTCTTAATACTTGCTAACGATAAAATTAATTGTTTTATTGTTACGTTACGTACTGTTATCTTATCAGTAAGAACTTTAAGTCTAATCTAATACAGTAACTCGTTACACGGTTTTCAGTATACACATAATATTATTTGCATAGGAGAGATTGTGTTCAGTCTATCCCTTAAATTTTAAGGCTTAAAAGGTTTTATTAGCAATAAGAAATAGTCTTGAAATGGTTCTAATTTAATATTACTAAATATTTTTAAAATATTTTAAGAAATCATTATATTAATATTTTAATAAAACACTTAAAAATATATCTAGTGACAATTCCGCCTAATTTTCCTCTTAAGCCGACGTGACGTCACAAACGCCTCGCAGCCAAACCGGGAGAATTTTCGACGCGCTTTGCTTCTACACGAAGCATCCTTAGGAGGTCTTGACTCTACGAGCGCACGATCGAGAATCTCATTCTAAATTGTTCACAAGTATATGTTTTTACCCAAAACACACAATAAAAACATCTGTTGAAATGTAGTTGTTTATTTACACCTCTGCCTACCCCTCCGGGATTATGTAGTCATAACTATTCCTTATTCATTCAATCTAACATCATAATAAAAAAAATGTAAGTCAGTAAATGGCTATTTTCATTACACTTGTTCCTACAACGCCAACTAGCTTTTTTGTCCTGATTGGTCCGTGTTCGTGATTCTTATTTTATTTTATTCCTGATAGGTTACATTTTGGCCACCATCTCGCCTGATGGTAGGTGATGATGTGGTCGAAGATGTTGTTCAGGCTAACTTAGAAGTACTAGCTCTCAAGGACAGCTGCCGGAACACACCGTTAGGTGCTTGGCAACAGACTTTCTACTTGAGGGTGGTAGCTAGCCAGCCGGGCATTCGCAAATTGCCCTACCACCATGCTATAACGACTGCCATCGTAAGATAACAATCGGGATCGACTGCTTAACGTGCCCTCCGAAGCACGGAAGCGCTCAGTAGTAATGTCACTAGCGGTCACAGATCCAACTCATGACCGTGGCTTAACTTTGCTGATCGGTTAAGAACAGCTAAGTAAACTTCGCAACGAGCGCTTCTGATAGATTCAGTTAAGTAAAATATTTAAATGTACAAATATTATTTATTAGCTTTTGTGACTTTGCCCGTGTTTACTTTGGTCTTCAGTAAATTCAATTTTACACGATTTGAAAATTCTTATCCTTTCACAATTAATATTACCTTTATATTAACATTTCAATTTAGATTATCACAACATTGCCCTTAATCGTTATCTATGTCGACCTTGACTGTGACTTTAAGTTGTCATTATCATTACTTACTTTATCTAGATACGTTCACTCATATTCCCAACATTACACCCTTCCATACCCCCTTAATCCTGCCCTTCTAAAAGTGATTTTTTTTGTGATGTTTACTCACTAGAACTTTCATATAAAATTGTAACCCCTTATTTGGGTCCCTTAATTCATCCTTATTTTAAAATCTCTACTAAGATAGTATTTTTTTGTTTTATGTCTTGAAACATACTGTACTAAATACAATGCTTCCAACTTCAGAAGCATAGGACTTTCATACAAACTGTGAGCCTTTGACATATTGCAAAATCCGTTCTCAGGTAGTAATTGATTATCGTTTCCTACCTATAAATTAGTTAAGTTTGTAGGCAGGAAACAATAATACTACATCAAAACCTGGCAAATTTCAGCTTCAAAAATCAAGTTTTGTGTTCATTATTTCCCTAAAATAGCTAAGCCGAGCAGTAATAGCTATGAAGTGTCGTTCCGCAGGTCCATGGTTCGACCCCCACCGCCGGCTCGAGCGCCCCCGCACGGTGGAAGGGCATTTTATGCTCTCTTGCTGTCTACCACCCTCAAGTAGAAAATCTGTCGTCAAGTATGTGTTCTGGCAGTCGTTGAGAACCAGTATAATTACAGGCGCATGTAATCCAGTATGTCTCAGGGTGACGCAGTGCAATAGGCCACTGGTGGCGAAATGCAGAATAGGCAGAGGTTACCGCTTATCATCATATACCTCGTGCTTGTTCCGTCACATTCACATAAAAATATACTGGCTCGACTTTTATAAAAGTCAACGTCGTCCGTTTAGATAGGTACAACCGCAGTATCAGATGTTTCTCTTCTGCCACAAATCAGTAGTGTGCAAACAGTACTACGTTTAGGCGTGAAGAGCACTGTATCAAGAGAAACATAGAACTTATGTTTCGGAGGAACGAGCGTAGAGCAACTGTAGGATGTAATGGACTGCCCGTTATAGCAGTGATTACGTAATTACGTGTAGATTACCATCAGCGTGCGTCTTGAAGGTATCATATCATAACATAAATTAAGTACTGTTTTAAAAACCTTGGGAAATCAGTGTATGAAAATGTGCATGCGTCAATTTTGCTTATGGCACAACATTATCAGTTCTGCGTAGAGCACGTAGCATAGATCGAGTAATCGGCTAAACATATTATAATAAGAAAATCCATTTTTTTCACAAAATCTTTTTCCTTTTTGTTTATTTACTGTCCAATTGTCACGAAATCTTAAAGTACGACATATCGTCCCACCCTTGTCCACCTCAGAGAACCTATGAAGTGGATTCGGTATTTAATAATATACCTATGTTTGTTTTAAGTATGTATATTGTAAAGGTTTTAGTTTCAACATTAATGCCGGGCGTCTGGCTACCTTTTTAGTTCTCCTATAAGCATAAAATCGTAAAAGAGGCCTAATGTGCAGCAACATCCTAAACGTCGATGTGAGTAACGGTGATTTTTAACTCCGTAGTCTAACTTTTACGATCATCCCATAAAAAAAATACTGTAAACATTTTACTAACCCTTATAAACTAATAATCGTTCAGTAGCATTATGACGGGTGTCTCCATAATAGTGCACTATTAAAATGTTCTTTAATTGTTTTGTCGTGCTAGTGGAAATCTGAAATTTGTCACGTGACACCTTATTGATCCGAACTTTAAATGAAGCGCTTGCAAAAACTCACGGCATTCGTTATAGAAACATGCTAACGAAGTTCTTTTGACATCAATTGTCAAATCATCTTTCAAAATTCTGATATCGACCGGCCACCAAGATCATGAGATTCAACGCTGTGCAAGAAATTGCATCTTTGGGGTTTTGTGAAATTTCGTGTTTATACGAATGAACCAGAAACAACGATAACGAAACGAAATACAGTCACAGCTTTGTAAAAAAAAATACCATTAAATAGAACCGACTTCAACACTCGAAATGTGTGAAATAACTTGTTGAAGTCGGTACCATGATGGTTAATAAAAAGTACCTATTATCATAATACCTAAAAATAAAATATAGTTACTGAATGTAACTCAGTCAAATAAACCCCCGGGCAGTGGCCTTTGGCCAAAATATATATCACAGCCTATTATCACAATATTCTGCACATGGTACCGACTTCGACAAGTTATTTCACAAATTTGGGTGTTAGGGTCAGTTCTATTTTTGGTAAAAAAACTTTCACCCATTTTAGTGACCCTTGCTACTTATGGGATCGATTGTCATTCACTTTCAATGACTACATTATCAAGATAGGAAAACATTTTTCAGTTATTGCAGTGTAGCTCAAAAACGGCTTGACCGATTTTGATGAAATTTAAATGGGACCACATGGCAAGCATCAGCTTTCAAATAAAAAAAAATCATCAAAATAGATGAGACCCTCAATAAAACGTTGTATAATACCGCGTACCAGATTGTTACTTAGCGCATTACTTTGGTAATGTTACAACTATAATTAATAAATAAATTGTTTCTCTGTTCCAGCGTTCACCATTATGATCTCGCTGGCTATCCACCTGCTGATTGGGCGTGGTGCTCAAGGCCACCCGCCTGCCTTCGACTTCACGGGCATGCCCACACTCTTTGGGGCCTGCGTCTATTCCTTCATGTGCCACCACTCGCTGCCAGCCCTCATCAGCCCCATCAGAGGAAAAACCAGACTCGGCCTACATCTAGCCTTTGACTACGCTTTGATTAGCGTGTTCTACCTCCTTCTAGCATTCACTGGGGCATTCGCTTTCGCACACTTGAACGATTTGTACACATTGAACTTTATCCCGGCCACCAACGAAAACATATTCCTAGAAATTGTAGAGTATTTCCTAGCTCTCTTTCCAGTGTTTACTTTGTCTACTAGTTTCCCTATAATAGCGATCACATTAAGGAATAATCTGCAGTCTCTGTTTCTAGACATGTCTCGGATAGAATCGTATAATTTCGTGCTAAGGAAATTGGTGTTTCCGGTGATGGCTGTTTCGCCGCCTATTTTGCTAACATACTTCTTAGAAGATATAAGCGTGCTGATTGAGTTTACAGGTTCTTATGCTGGCACTGGTATTCAGTACTTGATGCCTACAGTTCTTGTTGTGTCCGCTAGGCGGCACTGTGTCGGTTTGCTTGGTCTAGGCGTGGAGAATAAGTACAAAAGCCCGTTTTCAAATGTAGCGTGGGCCGTATTTGTGATGATGTGGTCAGCAATGTGCATTATACTAGTGTCCGTTCATATCTTCGAGAAAAAAACATGACAGCAACCTTAGCCCTGTGAAACCATGACATTGAGACTATAGATTTGTTCCTTCGTGAATTTAGAAGTATATACTGTTTAGTTAAGACATTGCGATACTCAGTGAGCAAATAACGTACAAGTTAGTAATTTTAATATATTTATTTATTGATGATTGATTGAGCGCACACAGTTAAGACTAGCCTTGAAGATGCAACTATAGATTTGGTAGCTAATATTAATTTGAATTGGAGTCTCAGAACAGGCCATGAAGAGAGATTTGCTATGGAGTTTCTTTGGTGCCGGGTCCATAGCGTTGCAGAGGAAGAGATCCAAGTCACAGATGCCTGGGAATTGCAATCCAGGAAGTAAGGTTAAGGGGCCCCTTTACGATATCATCAATGCTCTACACCGCTCGAGTCTCCTCCCTTGTCTATCCAAATTTGGTAAGATCCTACTAATGCCGCTTTGGATACTCGTCTAAAATAGGAATATTCACTGATCAATCTCTTCGAAATTGCAAGTTAAAATGGCAATGAATGACCATATGATGGTGAATACAAGTTCTGAGTGGTTACCCTACCACAATGGAAAGCCTAGAGTTGAAGGCCTACCGCCACTTGGTGGACCGACGATATTATGAAAGTCGCAATGAGCTAATGGATGCAATTGGCTCATTGCAATTCATTGGGTGAGGCCTATGTTCAACACCGAACGTCTTCGGTTGATGATGAGGAAGAGTAAAATGCGTACTTAATTCTTAAAAGTGTTACCATATATTCCAAAGAGATGTGTTTTAACTAGTCGTTGTAGGCTTTTTGAAATGGGAGTTTTTCACATGAATGTATTATACCCTATCTCTGCAACTAGCAAAAGAACAAGTCCTCGTATTTTTTTTATCAGATTACTGTTGTCCTGTGTTTGAACCGTGTTAGAAACAAAGTTGAGGTGAGTTTAGTTTACATACATTTGATTAACACAACTAATTTAACCTTGCTAAATGTTGATGTCGTAATCTGCCGTAGCTTTATGTAAACATAATCTACACAAATATTTTAATGGTTTCGATATTTTATCATATGATTAGTCAGAAAAGTTATAGACCACAATCTCACTTGCTGCTAAAGTGTGTGAATATTTTATTAATTATGTTAATCAAATTTGGTTCTACGCCTAAATTCTTAAAATAGATCTAACTATCATATATTTAAACATTTTATTTGTATCACCATTCATCACAGTTCATGTGAATGTCAATGTTGGCTGCGACTGCAGGCTGCAAGTCCAGCAGCTGCAGGTTGCAAGTCCAGCAGCTGCAGGTTGCAAGTCTAGCAACTGCAGGTTGCAAGTCTAGCAACTGCAGGTTCAAGTGCAGAACTGTACGTGTCGCCGCCGCTGATTGCAGATTTCGCTACCGCGGCGTTCGTAACTCCTTTTATTGAAATGAGAAATGCATACAAGAGTATTGCTGCGCTGCACTTGCAGCCTGTAATTGCATTTGGCAGCGTCCTTCGGTGCAGTACCTTTAAGTCGACAATAATTGAACATAATATGTAACGCCTGTTAAATCATAGTTACCATTCTAGGTTAGCAGCCTACCACTTTCGAAGATTCTATGGCGGTCGATATGGAACCGCCACCTGTACTTACCAACAGGTATATTATGAATTAAAAATAAAAATAAATATTAAAAATATTAATTGATAGTTGTGTGTACCCAAAAATGTATGCTCGAATTTTACGCACATTAGATCAATTATAATTTTATTTCCTTATATATTAATCTCTCTGTTAGTTATAGGTTAATCAATGGAGTCAGTACTTAGTACTCTTCTGTTTCATTTTTTTTTGTAATCTTACTACATTTCTTCTGGTAATTTATTATGGTAGAAGTTTCTGTTGGCTATTAAAGTTTTTTCAACCAAGTTTTTTCATAATATGTAATGTTTTAGATTTGCTACTTTTTTATATTATTCTAAAATGACAGCATTAAATTACAATAAAATATACCGTTAATGCACAACTATGTTTTTCCATCTGTATAACTATGTATAAATATTTAGTTTGTAAGTTTCATTTTCTATAACTATTCTATTTTGTGAATTATTGTCGATGAACAATCGTAAAATCTACTTTATTTTAATAATTAATATAATAATATTAATAACTTATTACAAATAAATTTTATTATGAACTATATTTATTGTCCAGATTCCGCTTAGAACTATTTTTATTTTTAATTTATGCATGTATTTTATAATTTCACTAAGTATGTTTGAGTAAATGAAATATGTAGTTAAGTTTGCTTATTTATATATAAAGGTTAAAATTTAGATATTCTATATAGGTTACGCATCTGCTATATAAATACATACATTATCGCTGCTTTTGTGCCAAAATATTTGTTTTATTAAGTTCTAATGTAAACATTGAGTAGCAAAACACATTTTATGTATTATTTTAACTGTGATAGCAAATAATAACTTCGTAATATGTAAGCGAATGAAATGACTGATATGTTCATTTTTTATGTAAAATTATATTTTTATACAATAATAAACTGGTGTTATATAATTGTGTGGTACAATTATTTTCGATAAAATAACCTCTAACCCTTTGCTACTTATGTGGGTTTGGTACACCATGTCTTTTCATTTTTTTTCCGCCCTGCTACCCTTTGAGATACAGTTGTTAAGTCTCATCTGCTACAGGCAGATTTAGCTGGCACTCAAGGACTGCTGTCGGAACACACTGTTAGGTGCTTGGCGACAGATTTTCTATTTGAGGGTGGTAGCTAGCTAGGCGAGCATTCACAAAATGCCCTTCCGCCATGCGGTGAAGCTCGAGCCATCGGTGGTGATCAAACCATGGACCTGCGACACCGCAGTCCATACCTCTCGGCAATCATCGCTCCAAAATGATGTTCTGTCGCCAATCCTTGGGAATGCCCTCTTTAGTAGTTGAGATCGACCATCCTGTTTTTTTAGTGCAACTTTAAAGTCAGTGAGGTCGTACTTGTGGTTATACGAAGGGGCATGGAAATAACTATTTGCTAAGGATGTAGTTGTCCACATAGAAGTAAAATGTCTTTATTACATATTATCATCTGAAATGTACATGTCATTTAATCATGTCATCTACGAGTCAATTATGATATTTTATGTGCAATTTTTTTTTTTGGGATTCCGCTGTGGTGACGTACATTTTATGCATCGCATTTACAACCCGAACTGGCGGCTCGCCTCGCCCGTCGGCAAAATGTTTGTGGTTTGCACCAGTGCATGCTTACACATTCGTTTGGGTCCATTTCTATTTCAACTTGCTACAATGGATGATGTCTGTTCGACTCAAATTGAAATTTGACCGCTCAGTTTAACGGAATAGCTTAAAACTAAGTCCACACAACAACGCGCGATAGAAGTGAAGGCAAAAATAACCATGCTCGTCTCAATCTGCACCTTTGACGCTTGCTTATTTAGGTATCCGTGTAAGAGGATCAGGAATGAAATAAGCAGTTATTTTTTGCTTAACTTCTATTGGACGCTGTGCTCTGTCTGACTTTTATTAGTCTGAGGGGAATAGGGGATCCGGACACTTTGCGCAGATGAAAATTCGCTTCACCTTATTAAAAATCACTGATATTATAAAAGCTAGTTTTTGCATTTGTTATTTCTTCACGCTCAAACGGCTGTACCAATTTTGCTGAAATTTGGTATGGAGGTATATAAGGCGTTGAATAAACACATATCAAGATACTTTTCATTTCATCCATCACCACGCGGGTGAAACTGCGCGGCGTAAATATTAGTAAATAAAAACATATGTTAAGTTGAAGAAATTATTTATTTTTATCCTCATCACAATACATGTCACTTATCGCGTACACAAGCGACAAAGCCTTCCATAGCTCAATTGACTTTGGCATGAAGTTACAGTTTGTGCGGACGCGGACGTCGCACAAGTTACTATAAGCACTAACAAACGGGAAATAACTAAAGAGAAATACTAAAATTTTAATGAGAATAAAAACATCACTATTATATGTTACATCACTACGCATGTTGCCATATTCACTGGTAAATAACATTTTCTGTACTCGTTTTAAATTTTATTAAACTATCATATATTAGTTTAAACTATGACAAGAATACTGTACTACGAATCTGTTCTATAAGTGAACATTATAAAAGGCATAAAATTGAAGGAATAATATTAAAATCGTAGTTGCGAGTACAGACTTGATTCTCGGAGCAAAAATAACATGCAAATAACTTTGAATAAATTTTTTGACAACTCTAATAATATCGATATTAGATTCATATTATTGAACCAAACTAGCAACAATACTAAATAGAAAAGAATAGTTAGCTGGCTCAATAGATACAATAACATATGGTAACAAATAGTTAGGCATTCTTTACTTTCCTAACAAGATATAACTTTCCTAATTGTGCTGCTAAAACGTCGCCAATTTACCAAAAAAATTAAAGTAGTACAAAATAACATTTCCCTGCATATAAAAACGAATAAAAACTTTAATTACATACAAAATTACCGAATGAATTTCTTTACACACAACACATACATAAAAATAAAACAATGATGAGTTATTTATAATACCTGCACATACAATATTTTCAAAATGTAATAGAACTTTCATTATTTTACATCAAATTAAAAAAAATGAAACAGGAACAAATATTACACCTAAGTTAACCTAATATTACCTGTCTTTATTGTATCGAAATGTTAGTGTAGCAAAATTCGAATACCTAACAGTAAAAAGCATTGCATCGTAAAAAATAATGCAATTTTCAATAAGTACATACACAAAACTATAAATGTACGTGGAAATATAGTAGATAAGTATTACCATTTTAATAAATAAATTACTATCGACTATTCATCAATACAATTATCAGTTATCTAATAATAACATAATACAAATCGGACAAGATATCGAATTTTCATTTAGAATTTGATTGAAATACATTTAAATAGTGGACTGATTAGTTTCATATTAAACGAGAAATACGAACAACATTTCCGACTATAGTACGATACTAATACATATTGAAATAGATTATACTGTATTATGAAATTTTAATTATTGAGATTAAAATAAGATATAACAATAAATAGACCTATCGCTCTGTTCGAACATCTAAAGTCCTAGACTCGGAAAGGTAAATCACAATAAATACTATGACTACAATATGTTTATAAATAAGTTGAGAGAACGCTGTGTAGGGTCGATGCCTAGCTCAACTGTTCGTGACGGGTGTGTGACTATTAGTTATATATAGAATTATGACGCTTGCCACAATATTTCAAAGCGAATAAATGCATCACAGCACAATCATCGATGCTTTTAGGCAGCTACTAGTGGTATACATTTATTGGAAACAAAATTGTTATGTTCAATTTGAAAACTATCTCGAATTTTATTCATATTAAGTTATTAGGAACTGGCTAGGACCCGCGTTCTTGATTGTACGCCTGGATCGTAAGACATACAGTTAGTGTGGTGTGCCATCTACCCTATTTTACTTATTAACAGTGACAGTGAGATAAGTGACAGTTCTGACGGCGACTTGACAAATGCAGCTGAGCCGGGACAGAGAGCGCCGTCAGTTTCGCGCTGAGGCCGGTGCTCGTCGCTTCGCGCAATCGTGAATCCCAGATGAAGGACTTCAAAACAGTCCGAAACTGGTATAACGCGGGTCCTAGCCGATTCCTAATAAACTAATATAAATTGTTATGGTTATATTGTAGCCTAAACATCAATGCCGATATATTAGGCGTCCTTATAGATTACGGCAGAACCTATTTACCCCCTAATTTATAATCTTTATTACTTCATAATTTCTTTGAAATGAGTTTATCAAACGTCATTAACATTCTGCGCAAAAGAAAACTTACGCAGTACTAAGGACGTTTCAAAAGTTGACTTGATTATGAATAAGGGGGTTTTCTTTTGCCAAATCATCGCTGAACGAATCACGGAATAGATATGAAGTTAACCTAATGAGAAGTAACGGTTAAAACTTCGTATAGTTCAATTGTATAGTTTCCATTCCATGTGCTTGTAATACATGGCTGTTTGCAGCGTTGCTATAGAGCAGTATGGATGTAACACAAAGGATTGCACGTAATTGAACTCACTGAGCGCGAAGACGATAATTCTGTGCAATTATATTGGTTAACTGCGCGGAAAAGCATCTTTACGGTTTACAGCAAGATGGAACAGTTTCCAAGCTACGTGGCAAGCATCACACCTGGTATAGCGTTTGAGAGCGATACGTAATTACATACTAGTGCTATCTAGAGTGCTACGAACTTGGCTATAAAGCGGCGGTAGGTTCGACTATCTCGTTGCGACGGAGCGCGTTACGGAAGGACTCGAGGGACGTGCGCAGAGTGAGGCAGAAGCCACGTGATGCGGGTATCAGCGGGTAGTCGGGTGGTGTTACATCCTGGAAAAAAAACAACTGTTACTGGTATATCATGATTTATATAGTCTTGTATTGTTGGAGGGGGCTTTGAGAATGTCCTCCTATAGCTACTGTATATATTCAGTGATATATTAACATTTGTTACATTATTGTAAATATATGAGAGATTTTATGTAAGTGCAAATATGCTAGTGAAAATTGTTGGTAAATAATTGTTTTTATTTCATATTAATGCAAATAATTAGTTAAGGGGATGGCTGGTCGTTTTGTCCCGTAAAATGGTTAAGGGGATTTTTAGACTTATTGTCCAATTATCCCCTTCTAAAACACAAAGACGACGGGCAGGGGATTTGCTAAGGGGATTTCTGGAATAATCAATAGCTACCACCCTCAAGTATAAAATGTGTCATCAAGCATCTGACGGTGTGTGTGAGGTCCGGCAGCTGTCCTTGAAAGCCAGTAATTCTATATTAAGCATATTATTACCGTCGAACACGAAGGTTATATAAGAAATAAAATAAACTGCGGCATTGCTGTAGATTCAATATCGTCTTTACATTAAAATGCCAGGAGGACTTACAAAAGAAACATTTTTTTTTGGCTTTTTTCCACCGTCTTCACAAAATTACTAAGGATTTTTTAAATTATTATTATTTGTCATATACAGATTTTTTATATTTTTTTTATAAAATAATATCTCAAACATATGAACTATTTCTATACAAATTACGACCTTTCCTTTGTAACAAATATTTAGCGCCACCTGGGTAAAACTAATTTGACAATGTGTCTCCGCATTGAGATAAGCATTTGAAGCAGTGATGGCTCAGTGACAATGCCTATGGACTGCCGCGCAGCAGGTCCATGGTTCGAATGCCCGCCGAGGGCTTGAGCTTCACCGCATGGTGAAAGGGCACTTTGCGGAAGCCCGCCTGGCTAGCGACACCCTCAAGTAGAAAATCTGTCACCAAGCACTTAACGGTGTGTTCCGGCAGCTGTCCTTGAGAACCAGTAATTCTAGGTTAAGCCTGTTAACACCTTCGACCACATCAGTTCCCATCAGGTGAGATTGTCGTCAAATGCTTAAAAACAAGCAATAAAAAAAAAAGATTTAAGGAGTCAGAATTCCTGTAATTTTTTTTATTAAACAGTTAGTGTACCTGGGAGGCCTCTCCATTGGACAAGGCCATTAGGCCTTCGAGCCGATGGCAGAGCGCCGCCGCGTTGTCCCTCAAGTGCTGGAATATCTCCTCGCGGAACGGCTCCGGAGGGTTCATCAGCATCTTCGTCATTGATTGCACCAGCTTTAGGAGGACCATCTCGTTATACATACGAGAGTTTTCTGTGCCTTGTTGAGTGCCTGAAATACACCGTCGATTGAGACACTAAGAGATGGTAATTGGACATAGATTTATTATGGCAGTTGAAATACTATATAAGTATTTGTGCAAGACTATAGAGTTGATTGCGATGGACTTTGAAATAACATTATTCATAGCACTATATGGACATAGATCAACTAGTTTTACGAGATGAGCGACTATACAGTACAAATATACCAATATAATTGTATACTAATGTATACATACACATAGTTATATATTTTTAATTATTAAAAAAACTTTTGAATATTATGTAATTTATGTTCCATAAAATAAAATAATATTTTAAACAAATACTGAAGTCGCCATTTTATAATGTACATAATTAAATTTCAAGCTGCGAACAGTAAAAATATTCTATTACGATGTTAAGGGTGAACTGGCCGGACGGTTCTCCATACAAACGCTGTTGGGTGATCACTCCCTTATTTGAGGATTTAGGTCCAAAATAAAGCTTAACACCGATTGATTTCGTCATTATCTAGGCTTGTATGATGCCAAATTTTTAAAAAGATAATAAGTTATAAGTTATGAGCCTCGAAAACTTTATATGAAAATGTTTCGAGGCTCATTCTCAGGTTAATTATTTTATTAAAATTTCGGCGTCATGCAAGCCTAGATAATGACGAGATCAATCGGTATTATGCTTTACTTTGGACCTAAATCCTCAAATAAGGGAGTGATCACCCAACGGCGTTTGTATGGAGAACGGGCCGGCCAGTTCACCCTTAACTCCTTATATTATAGCAAAATCTGATTAAAATTTTATACTTAAAAAAATTAGGATAAAATAAAGATAAGGTATAAAATAAAGTACCTTTCTGTTTCTCGTAACCGGCCTCGTTGAAGTATGGCTCCGCGTTGAGTATGAGCCCCTGCAGAGAGACGATCACCTGCAGCAGCGAGCTGTCCTTGCCCCACACCTCCACGCCGCGGCCAGACCACGTGCCCAGCAGGGATACGCATACCTGGAAACATTCATTATGATTTTACAAATTATTGGTGCACATTTTTTTTTATAATGCCCCGTGCGGGAGTCGACGAAATTTCGGCTAGAAATAGCGTGCCCAGGTGGCCGAGTGGTTTGGGCATCCGGCGCGAAATTGGGGGACGCGGGTTCGAGTCCCGCACGGGGCAAAAATTTTGTGCTCCAATAATTTGTAAAAATATGATTTTCCGATTACCACGCTTGTAATAGAAGAACTATTTCATATTAAGAAACTTTCATTATAATTTTATTTGAAGCGTCGTCGTAGCGTAGGTTGCTTTGTTGCTTCTAACCGGCCAACTAAGTGAAGGAACGTCCGCTGAGGTGACTTGCATAGGTGACCGCTACAGGCATTATTACTGAACGCTACCGTGCTTCAGGGGGCATGTGAAGCCGACGGTCCCGGTAGTTGTTTTGGATGGCTACAACATGGTGGTAGGGCAATTTGCGAATGCCCGCCTGGCTAGTTACCTGAGGTTTTTATCTATTTTATTGACGTAACTATTGTCAATAAAAGAGTGGAAGATACTTCTGTTAGACATAAATAACTGGTTGGGAAAAATAGAACAGGAAGGCTACCTGGTTCGAAACTCGCCCCGCGTGCTGGTTGTAATGCGACGCGTCTGCAGTGTTCTTATTTTCTTCACCAATATGTTGATTTTCTTTTCTGATGATTTGGATTGATAATCCGTGCGCGAGGATCGCGGCTGATGATTGGAACGTTGGGTTTTCCGATATTTAGCGAGGAGTTATACGGAGCTCGACTCGTTCATATGCACGCCAGACGTCAACGACTAGATTTTTCTACCCCCAAGATAGCCAAGGAATTTTATAGGATAGGTCGAGGGTAGTTGTTATTACGGTTGCGTTCACACATAATAAAAAGGTAGCATTCAGATTTACCAATAACATAACAAGACATAACATCTTCTACAGCTAGTCTAGGGTTGCTACCTTTCCGTCCTCATAGAGATTAGGGTTGAGACGATCGCTGCAGTACGAGTGGTAGTGGCATAGCGGCGGTGCTCGCGGGTATTCCCCGCCGAGTTGCACGTCGAACACGAACAATCCACCTTCGTAGGGCGTCTTCTGCGGACCCGCGATCATAACGGACAACAAGTCGATGCGATCTTCGTATCCTCGAACCCACACCTGAAAATATTTACATTATTGTAATACAGTAACAGTTTTGTTTTAAAACTTTCGTCATTGTTTCATTGGTATGTATGTTAAATTGGATTGTGACACAGTGGACAACCCATATAGTTTCCATTGTGTCACATTCCAATGAGTAACAGTTATAAGCAAAAATAGTCGTATGGCGTTGGCACCGTATCGAAGTCGCTTCATGCTCACGACTACTCATGACTGTTGTTATGATACTAATGCCGATTCGGCGATGATTAGTGTGCGTTGGATTTACAATATAACATACAAAGAATGCTGAACGGCTCGTGTAGAGATGATACTCCAAACATTGTACAGATCGCGCGGCGAGTTTGGCTTTGACCGTTATTGCGCAGAAATCAGAAATTGGATATCAACGGGCAATTAGCGGGGTGCGGGGCGGGTGTGTAGGCGCATGCGGTGCTCTGATTGGCGCTCCAATCGTTCCCTGCCTCTCGCATCGATACGACGTACCGCGCACTCCTGTTGTACAATCACGTTCACAAGTGAATTGCTATTTTCGTTAATTGTTTATTGTTGTCGATTGTTATTATTTGTTGAGTTTGTTTGTTTAAGTTTGTCAGTTAAGTTTTTTTTGTTAAATATTAAAAAGTGATTTGAAAATGCGTAAAAAAAACATTGTTTTAAAAAGGCAAGCACGGAAAATGATATATGACGTGAATTGCTTTTTAAAGAAAGAAGCTGACGAATGTATCGATTCATTGAAGCAAATTCGAAGTCAGATTGAGGAAGTTGCTTCTTTACTCAGTCAGTCGGAGAATAACCAAACTATACAGACTATGCAGGTAATGAAAACGGAAACTGTTTCTAAATTAAATTGTGTAGTCAGTAAATTAGCTAAAATTCAAAAACGGACATCGGAGGCCACTAAGACTTCAATTGGCACTGTAAAAAATATCGCAAATCAAGCCAAGAGTTCCGATTTGCTAATTATTTTCAGAACACCTGGAAAAAAACGTCCCAGAGCTAAACCAGTTACGAATATTGATAATTTTGACCAAGGTGTTATAAAAAGATGTATACACAATTTTCACAAGACGAATAATGAACTTCCCACCATTGGGAAACTAAAAAAGAAACTTGAGGAAGATATAAACTTTAAAGGGTCAGAAACAAGTCTTCGTGTAATTGTAAAGGAGTTAGGAATTCGCTGGAAAAAAACAGAAAATAACCGTAAATTACTAATAGAAACATCGAATATCCGATTACAACGCATTGAATATTTAAGAAAAATAAGAAAATATCGACAAGAAGGAAGACCCATTGTTTACACAGATGAATCCTACGTAGATTCATCGCACTCAACAACCAAAGCCTGGAGCGATGGCCCTACGGAAGGACTAAAAAAACCCATTTCTAAAGGACAACGAGTCGTGATAGTCCACGCAGGATCTGAAGCTGGGTTTATACCAAATGCTTTATTAACTTTTAAAGCCGGCACCAAAACAGGGGACTATCACGACAACATGAATTACGAGAATTATGAAAAATGGCTTAGGACACAATTAATTCCCAACCTACCACCCAATTCTGTAGTGGTTGTCGACAACGCCTCATACCACAATAAACAATGGGATCACCGTCCTCCAATACCAAAAAAGCCGATATGCAGAATTGGCTAACTGATAAAGGCATACAATATGATTCAACAATGCTCAAGCCACAATTGTACAACTTGATAAAAGCTAATAAAGAAAGATTTAAAACTTTTTTAGCAATTTTAGCAGATGCAAATCATAGCATATTGAGATTACCGCCTTACCATCCAGACCTCAACCCCATAGAAATGGCATGGGCTACTATTAAACAATATGTAGCTAGCAAAAATGTTAAATGGAATTTACAAGAATGTACCAAACTTATCAAAGAAAAAGTATCCTTAATGGGTACCCAGGAATGGGAAAAAATATGTAAAAAGGTAAAAGATATAGAAGAAGAGTACGCCAAGAGTGACCATGTAGTTGATTTACTTACCGAGCAATTTATAATTCGCGTCGATGATAGTTCCGAAGACGATGATTCTGATGATGGTTATGAAGATGATGATGATGACAACTGCGACCGAGGAAGCCCTGAACCCGGACCCTCAACAAGCAAAAGACGTTGCACAATTTCGTGTCGCGGCAGCACCACTGGACCATGCGGTGATTTCATAGAAGGCGTTAAACCTTTAACTGATTCAGAATCTGAATAGCACTGCGGCTAGGACTTTTTTTATGTTAACTTTTATATTTAATAATTATTTTAAGTTTTCTTTTGTTTGTATGTACCAATTTTACATGTATCTTGGAATAAATAATTTTATTAAAAAACAATTATTTAGAATTTTCATCGCTGTCTCTGTAAACTTTAAAAGGAAATAAACATTTTATATAAGTAAAATAACTATCAATAGTTTTAATAAATGAAGAAGTATATCTATTTCGTATTATTTTCTAGCATTATTACCACTGTACATGAATTTTGACCCACTCAAATATCCAACCTGGTACATAAAATAGGAAAAGTATTGTGTGCGTGACAGTACCCATGCGCAGTAATCCCCTCCACCCGAAGGACAAAGCCAAACTCTCGCCGCGCGATCTGTAACATTATTTGTTGGAAAAACTCGTCACGAGAGAGACTTGTTGCAAGTACTTTATTCATTAGTGTTCCACAAGTAACATTGAGATTCAGATTCAACACTTTAAAAAAAGAAAAAACAAAACTCATGGAAAAGATTACTACGACATTAAATACAGTTGAGTTATATGACTGCTTTTTAATTTATTGTTAAGATGAATAAAATTTCCGATAATATATATATATATATATATATACTATATACTAGTGTGCATATTGTGTGACCGCGACTGCCATTGGTAGAGGAGAGGACCATGATGTCACAGCCAATTATATTGCAGTTATAAAATGAATACTTAAAATCTATGTATCAATATTTTTTCCGTTATGTAAGAAAAACAAAATCTTATAACACTGAAATGTATGAGATAATTCACTAATTTGGTTGTGAAAGTTTTTATCATTGATAAAAATAACACCCTTTTCAGAGGTGCAGACTGCTTTCAAGATCTTTTTTAGCTCATACACAATACTGGTCACTATTAGCAAGAGTTGTCGCAACTACAATGTCATCCAGGTATAGGATTATTGACAAACACTTTTATCGGATAAACGAGTGTATCTTAAAAACTATCGAACCGATGTTGATGAAATTAAAACGGGACCAATTGGGATATACTCTCCTCAACAAAAATAGGAAATAGATTGGATGATTCAGTAAAACACTTGCGAAAGAAAAGAGGTGCGTGGTATCTTTATCTTTTCGGAAGTCAGTTAAAATCGGATAACCGAAAATTTCATCAACGATAGAATTATGGTACGTGTCATCATTATCATCATGATGCATTACCCAACAAAAAAATAATTTAGATGATCCAGTTAAAAGTTATGCATGTTCATAAATCATCTCTCCCATTTTTCCTGGAAGTCGGTTAAAAACATACAAGAAATTTAAAAAAATTGTCAATGTTTAAACTTTCATAACGAAATGTTTAATGATCATATTAAGTACAATGTGTAGCATTTCAGAAAAGGAGAGTTTATCATCATTAATATTATATTATTAGAAGTACAACTGTATTAATCTTAATGTACACAGATACATCCACATCTCACAATAAGCACATTACACTTTTAACGTGGAAAGAGTTTAAATGCTCAGTTGGTAATTAATAATCTAGCTGCTTTATGAATACGATATGGTCCACACTACGTTACAAAAACGTTATCGTTCTTCGTGAGTCCAATCCAACGAAATTTTGCTTCTAAATTGCGGCCGGTACCGATTTTAGGATACAGAACAATTGGTCCCCCGTGGAGATTCGGACTTCATCTATTTCTCTGCACCATCGGCTTTAGCTAAAGGCACTGCGCATTTCTGCCCGGATTTACTGTAAACAATTAAACTTACCCCAGGAGGTAGGTCGCTCTTTAGCAGTTTTATCTCGCGTTTGACTGCCGAGTAAAAAGTCCTGGGTTCAGAAGGCTGGAGCATAGATAGGAGAAAACGGTGCGCAGCAGGCGCCGACTCCAGGATACAGAACCCTTCGCCCCCCATGGGTGGGTCGGGCTCTTCTACTTCTGCACCCTCAGCTTTAGCTAAAGGCGCCGTTTCTGGCGGTTTTACTGTAAAAAAATAAATATTCGTTAATTATCAACCTCAGAGCCCTTATCCCACGTATAAGGGGTTGGTACAATATGTGTTCTATAAAAACACAAAAGTAAACACATTAACATGTTTAAAGATGTTTTGGCTTCAGTTCTGTAGCAGTCTATATACCTGATGTCAACCTTATTCGTTACTACCATCCAAAGTTGACCACAGATGAATATAGTCAACACATACACCGTTCACGGATGTAAATGTAGGTTAAATCTTTTTTATATTATAAATTCGAATATTTGTAACAATATTGTTTAAAAATTGTATTTCGTATTCGTATTATATTTCGTAAAATACGCTTCATAACGCATTCACTTCTTATGCATGCTTAAGGAGAATATGTATTTGAATTGTATTAGATAAACTAACGACATTATATAATTTTAAGCTTGGGATTTTTATAATTCTAAAGAACAGTGTAAATAACCAGATTCTGCTGGCAACTTCGCCAGAGTGCGAAGTGATTCAATAGCACTCCACACTGAGAAAAACGACTTAAAGGCTTAAATCAAATTTGACCTTTTACCGTTGAATTGTAAATACGTAAGATGAATTCACAACTCTTAAGATGATTTTCACCAATCAATAAAAATGTATCATGTTTTATAATAAACACAACCGTCAAAGACGCCTTCCTCAAAGTATTTTCAGAATTGAACTTGTTATACGATAATAATTGCAGTATATGGTCAATACTGCAAAATATACCTTACTTTTACGACGGTTTATATACGGTGATTATCACTATAACGTACGACTTAATCAGCCTCATCGAAAAGTCAATATTTAAGAAAGACCACAAAATACACCTTAAATGAAGACGAAAAGAAACTTTCGCCTTCACTGACCTCGTTTAACGCCTTCTAGTTGGAAGGTGTTTTTGTACGTATTTACGTTTGGTCGGTTTTTCGCCTTATACCATATAAATTGGCCGTCATTAGGTCGCTTTTGACTTTAGATTTTTCTCAGTGCATGAAAATACACTTGAAATCGAAATGAAAGTACCCTATGTATTATTCCAAGATCTTATGCACCTCTCCTATATTCATCAAAATCCTTCCACCATCACAGTGCAAACAAAAACGTAACAAACAAAAACACACACACATACAAACTTCGCATTTATAATATTAGTAGGACAATCACTACGATAAATCCACACAAAACAACATAGGTACTTTAAAAGAAGCCCCACTAGCCACAAAAGGTGCTACAGCGGGACAATAATCAATACTACCTGTCTGGTTGAATGATTTCAGAAAGCGCATAACGTAGCCCAGCAGGAGAGTGAACCAAAATAGAATTTCGACCAGGGATGTGAAGAAACCAGTGAACAGACCACCTGCCGAAATGGCCTGATAAAGAACGTGTCGAGTGGGATTAACATATTTCTACCCTTATCGCACTCGTATTGAGTCCGTACATTATATCTCCTCTAATAACAACACGGACAACACATCATGAACATTTAAAAAATAGATGTTTTCGCTAACAATACATAGGCCAACACGAAGACAGTATTGTATGCTTTTGGCCGACCACACCTCCTGCCTGATTCCCTTGGAAATGATCTAGTATTCAAGATTAGGTTGTCAAGGTTTTTTTTTCATTCAAGTCAAGGTTGGGATAAATATCTTCTGGGCGTTTAGTGTCAATTGGAGTTTTCAAGGGTCAATATTTCTTTTTCTAGTGAATTTCAACAATTTGCCTTACATGATATCACTTTGATTTTTAAAGTACTTAGATAGAAAATTTTAAAAACTTAAAAGTATATAATGGTTTAGCTATTATCTCTAAATGGTTTACTGCTAATAATTTACAAGTAAATTCAAAAACTAGCAAAATGTTTTTTTTGATTAATTTTAGACTATTTTTCTTTACAAACTAATAATTTGCGTTCACGTAACGCAAATCCGAGACCAAGTTGCTGGCAACTTTCTGTAACAACTTACCAGTGGCAGTTTCGGAAGCAGGCTCCATATCTACGTCTTTTGGAGCGTCCGCATCCTCTGGCTTGGCCTCGCCTTCCTCAGTCATCGTCACTACCAAAGCACCGAACTCACTGGACATACAGAAATAACACAATCACGACAAGTCCCGTTAGCGCATCAACATTCTTGCACGAATAACTTGCGAAAACTTAATAGTATCACACGTCTGAATTCGGAAATATGTCAAAGGGGTTACCGAACTGGGTTCCCAAGGTATGCGACTTCGCGGACCACAGAATGGCTAATAGTGTCTACCTGTAGATCTTATGCTTCATTGTTATTTGGTTTGTGATGAAAGTTTATGAATTCACAGACTGTGGGAAGCTAGTTTTATACATCAGAAACTAATTTTGAACAGAAATGACGTGCGGGATGTCAATAGGCATCTTTGACGATTGTTTTCGCAAATTAATCATGCTAGACGATTGTGACGAATTGTGGGCTGCAACGGATGACGTGAAATATGAAAGCGGGTCATAATTCAGAATGCCAGAGTATGTTGATTGACGAGGTTCTTTGACTAACAATGAAAACTTATTTTATTACTTATGGAAAGCTTTTTGAATAAAATATATTTTATTAGTGACCGTGAAATATATTTACAAGATGATATGAAGACGTAATTTTGCAGGTTCCATGACCATTATACGCAATAGTTACGAAAACTATTAACAACATCAAAATAAACTGTTGAAATGTTGAATTGCCTCGTATATATGCGAATATCTACTATTCCTGCCAGTTCAACCCTTAACACAAAAGTATACTGAACATTCATACATGCATGTTATCACAGAATATTTTGAACAAACCGGTTCAACTAGAGTGGACTCCCACATCGAGGGTTTGTACTACCGCATAGGTAACGTAAAAAAATTAAGTACCAAAAAATCGTTATATTTTTTACACAGATTGATATTCTTAGCCCGAATCCGCACTGCATTTGGCTGTTTTTAATATTTTATTTATAGCTGATAGGCTAGACTGACCGCTATCTCACCTGATGGTAAGCGATGATGTGAACGAGGATGTTATCATACTAACCTAGAATTAGCTGGCTCTCAAGTACAGTTGTCGGAACACACCGTTAGGTGCTTGGCGACAGATTAAGCATATCAATTCTGACGCTTGTATGTATTACAGTTTTTACCTTCAACTTTTTGTTGTCATTATTATTATTTGCTAGACTATTCACCATACTAAAACGTATTGCCATAATAAAGTATTATATGTAAATTTCAACCAGCTATCTATTAACGTTATAATTTTTTTATTTTGATTTAGATTTATAAAGTCTGACGGACGGACAGCCGAGTCTTAGTCGTCATAGGGTCCCGTTTTCTAGTACTACGGTACCTTAAAAAGTACAGTAAAATCAATCATAATTATAAAGATGGCCTCGTGAATACTCAGCGATCCCAAACTTGACCGCATCAGTTGCAGCCCAGACGCTGTTTGATACAATGACTGTACAATGTTAAATCGATAAGGTCGAATATATTGTGTCATCTGTTTTGTTTTAAGCAGATATTGTTAAATGTATTTGAACAATACAACTAGAGAGGGTTTTTTTTTATGCCTGATAGGTTAGCCTTTGACCACCTGATGGTAAGTGATGATCTGGTCGAAGATGTTGTTCAGGCTAACCTAGAAGTACTGGCTCTCAAGGACAGCTGCCGGAACACACCGTTAGGTGCTTGGCGACAGATTTTCAACGTGGAAGCTAGCCAGGCGGGTTAAATGCCCTACCACCATGCTATAACGACTGCCATCCTAAGACAACAATCGGGACCGACGGCTTAACATGCCCTCCGGAGCACGGAAACGCTCAGTAGTAATGTCACTAGCGGTCACCCATCCAACTCATGACTGCGCGCGACGATGCTTAACTTTGCTGATCGGTTCAGAACAGCTAAGCAAATTTCGCTACGAGCGCTTCAAAATATATATAATTTTATTTACGAACACTGTATTTCCAATTAGTAAGACTCCAAAATGTTATAATTGTGTAACGAATTAATTCAAACCATTAAATTCGTTACTGTCCACACTCTTGCACATCAAATTGGGAGAAATTTACGAAATTCTTTACATTTGTGATCAGATTAGCAAGTCAAAATTTGCTTGTGTCATATTAAATTCATAATTAATTACCTTTTTTAAAAATCAGGGGCATCTGCTCTGTCATAAATGCTTAATAATAAAATAGCCTTGTTTGAACAATATAATCGTTATATAAAACAATGTCAGACAGTCACTGTACCAAATAAGCGCGAGAATGATATATACAAAAACAGGTAAACTAGATGATATTAAATCTGTTAAAATACAAGTATCATTCACCATATAATACCATGCAAAGGGGTCTAAATATACATAGGGAGGATATATGCAAAACTTACATTAAACAACGATACAAGGTATTACTTATTATTGGATATTTTTCAATTATATTACAAAGGACTTTTTGATACTTAGAGAAATTAGGTTACCACTTTTTACAGTTATCTACGAAAAAAAAACAAAATAAAAGAAAACAGTAATGTAAAACAGTAGTACACTGTAGATTTCTATTTGAAAAGATATACACACATAAGAAATATATTTCCATACACATGCAATTTATATAAAGGGAAGGACAATGTCTTAAATAGTTAAAAGCATACTTCTGATTAAACAAACACACAGTTCATTAACACTAATCGTTTATCAACTAATTATAGTTCAATGACGATTATCACTTCAATAATATTAAAACAAACAATATAAGTACCTGGATCCGAACAACCACGTCAAAAATTTAGTAATCATTATTGTCTACAGCGTACTTTGATAAAAATAAAAATGAAATAAACACAAAATAATAAGTAATCAAAACAAACTGAGCGTGTGAACCAATGAGAGGTGGCTTGGGTAATATTTATTTTGTTTAATATAAGTGTTGCAAGGTTTCATACTCAAGGCAAGGTAGTGGGTAGGGCAATACACGTTATGTCTCGTGTGTAAGCTTAACATATAACACAGTTACAAAGAGGTACAAACAGTAAAAGCGGACATTTCCTTTATTGAGAAGCTTGCAGAAGATTTTCCATAACTCGAGGATTAGTGTTGCTATTATTTTGGAGGCTCTTTAGTAAATAAAAATTACTGATGTTAAAGATTTTGAAATGTTATTAGACATAAATAGCAGGAATATTATGTGAGTGTTAAAATGCTACGAAAATTAAGGAAAATTAAAATTGCCATATAAAAAGGCCTACTTTAGAATACTGTACTTGATTTACCGCTATTTTATATCCGGATACATTGAACTAATAATGAATACAAGATAATCTTACAATAAATAATGTCGTTGGAAAGTCCATTGTCCGAAATGTAAACGTATGTAGGAAAGTAAATCAATATTCAGAGTTCTAGTGACCTTAGAGACACCAAACATGAATATGGATTTGTTTCTTAGTTTGGTTTGGTGATCGATCAAGTTGATTAGCTAGTAGTGGGTACCTTGACACGGATGTTACGAAATTTTAATAGCTAATAGATATCACTATCAAGAGTTTTATGGCCGTTGGATCGAACGGTTTTTGTTTCGTGGTATTCGTTCGAATACATCCTGATTGAGTATGCCCAATGCAAAACATTGTCTTCTTTTTAGAAAGCCTTTGTAGGCATACAGGAAGATCATAGCTTCGGAATATACGTAAAAATAGACACGGTATTTCATGATTTATGCGATTTTTGTGACGAATAATTTCATTATAGGAAGAGTATTAGAATTGATATAATATGCATATTATATTTATAACAGTTGTTTTTCTAACTCAGCTACAGAATTAGACCACACTTCAAAGATCAGTTCTGTAAATAAGTGTTAATCATATTTTTACTGCCGATAAGCTAGTCTTCAACTGCAATCACCATTTGGCGACAGATTTTATACTTAAGTGTGGTAGCTAGCCAACGGGGCATTCGCAAAATATCCTATCCATAATATCTTGACCATGATAGTGCAAGAATACTGTGAGTATTCGGAAGCTTGTTCACAGTTTGATTTGATAATACAATGCATTTTGTGTGACCTATATTGATCCGTGTGCTTTATTAAATATGATAAAATAGGGATCCTAACAGTTATTTACAAGTTACGCACAAACATATCACACATTCCAGAAAAAAAACAAAGATTTTTTTAGCTACAGGCTAACCTTTGACTACTATCTCACCTAATGGTAAGTGATGATGTGGTGGAAGTTGTTGTTCAGGCTAGCTTAGAATTTATAAGTCGGCATCGTCAGGACCACTACGTCCTAGATATGAATGAAATTCTATTGTTATCATTATCGCCGATGCCAATGTGTTAAAGTAAATTTTATCTGTTATAAGTACCTAGTTATAAATAAATTATAATCACGAAACATAGACAGAAAAAACAACGCGAGGTCAAATTAAAAATAACCATGGAATGCTTGTCAAAAACTTGTATGCTAATTTGGATTGTGTAGCAATATGATCATGATATAAGAAGACTATTATTAAAATAAAATTACCTGTGTTGAACCACGTTATAGTTTGATAATCGTGTTAAAAAGTATAGTTTATGAATATGAATTGTCGGTTGTTTTATTAAAAGGCATTACGCTCTGAAAAGTAGAATTAAGAAAAAATATTGATACAAGCATATTATTAGGTGACCAGGTGGTAAGCCTCTTCGACAAGAAGTCGCATTGGTGGATATCACCACCACAGTGTTCGATATTTTATCTCGAAGCATAAGTGTGAAATTACTGGGTAGACTTGGCATAAGAACTAACATCTCGAAGTAACGAGTGCATTGTAGTGTCAAGCACGGGGAGGATGGTGACACTGCGACTGCAATGGACAGACGCCCACCATCAGGAGGCTGACCTGGCCGTCTCATCATTTCATCACAAAAAAAACTCAAGTAATATTCAAACATACGTGAATAATTCCGAATGAATAAAATACTTGCTAGTTTCCGTAAGGCTAAATTAGTAAAGACTTGTTAGTTTTTGTAAGACTAAATTAGTACATTCATTTAAAAGACTTGCTAGTTTGCGTAAGACTAAATTAGTAAAGACTTGTTAGTTTTTGTAAGACTAAATTAGTACATTCATTTAAAAGACTTGCTAGTTTGCGTAAGACTAAATTAGTAAAGACTTGTTAGTTTTTGTAAGACTAAATTAGTACATTAATTTAAAAGACTTGCTTGTTTGCGTAAGACTAAATTAGTAAAGAATTGTTAGTTGATACAAAGAATCCACGGACATTATGTTATCATGTACAGTATACTAAATGAAATACACAAAAATATAGAAATAAATAAAACATGGAGGCTCACACTGTAAAGTGGTACGGTAAAATCTCTTCAGTCGTTAGTTTCTGAATCATAAGGTTGTTAAGGAACACGGCCAGCTCGAAAGGCCTTCGCCTGCGGAACAAATTAGACTTTTATTCCTATTACAATAAGGTATAGTGAAATAGCACAGATTTAAAATTATTCTGATGGAAATTTATCAGCTCATGATATGGATAATTCTTTTTAAGGATATGATCAATTACATTTTCAGTAATGACTTCAATTAGTAAATTACTTAGCTCATTAAAAACATACTTTTTTAAAGAGATTTGTGAAGCATGTAGTCTTTTTACTATATTTGTTGTTATATGGATATTACTGTTGCAAATAAGCCAAACAGATACCAAATTCTTTTGTGAACTACATACATTTTCAATGATCGTGAATAAATTGGCAATATAGTAGCTATAGACATCTCATTTAGGTTTTATTGGCTACGGGTGGCGGCGCCTTGATTTACTTAAATTGTACGCATAACATAGACATAACAATAGAAACCACGATGTTCTTACATCTCTGTTGCGAGAGTCAACTACATACTATACTCGGTGCCAAATAGCATGGCAATAGATTTCGTATATTTTAGAGTTGTTTATTTGTACCGTTGCGTCCTTGTAGGCCCTGTACCACGAAATTCTAGCGATACGAGTTTAGCAATAGTTTGTATGGTAAACGATAGAATAAGCGATAGACGCAATGTATTTTGTGAAATCGTGGTGAAGGCCAGCGAATGACCTCTATTGCCATGCTATTTGGCACCGACTACATATATACAGATCTCGGGATAGTATCGATTTGCTTGTAAATAAAAGCAGCGTTTAATTAAATCATCAGTATTAAAATTAAAATATTACCATAATGATTATAATTCTAATCTTTTTCTATCAAATTTTTAACCATAACAAAATTCCGATATATTATTGGATCGTTTTCTAAAGTCCCTCATGAGATGTTTACAGCTAACTCTGCCCTAAATAAAAATGAACACAAACAATAACCATATAAGCATATACATAGACAAGTTCGTACGTACCGATTGACTTCAGCGTGCGCCTTCACTAGTTGCGCGTGTATTAGCGAACATAGTTTGTAACATACGTTGCGTGTCTGCAACGCTTCCAAATCCGCCTCCGATGTAGCTAAGCAACATATTGACATGTAAATTTTAGTTATTATTTGTAATAGGAATATTCGAAAACTATTCCGAGAACATAAAATGATACGTAGGTGAGAAATTGTATTTTTCAGTCAGCAATTTTTTACACGATTGCTCAAAAAAAAGGAGTGTTTTGTTTTCAGGGTTCATGTATGTATGTTTGTAAGTTTCATTATTCCACCATTACTTCTAACCGGCTTAAGAGCCCTTTTACATTTTGCAGCCTTCTCACTCGCACTTTTAAAGATAATTTCAAATAGCAACAATATGGTTTACATTTTTTAAAATGTGGTCAATTATTATTTTGCTGCATGCAACTATAGATGTTCTCTACTAATTTTCATTTTGATATCTGTTATGGGGGATCCAAAACGCGTAATTTAGTTATTTTAAATTTTGGGCCTCTAATTCTAATTGGACTCAACATGTAACAAAGTAAAAATATGTTGACAACATCTATAGTTGCATGCAGCGAAATAATGATTGACTACATTTTAAAAAATATAAACCATATTGTTGCTATTTGAAATAATCTTTAAAAGTGCGAGTGAGAGGGCTGCAAAATGTAAAAGGCCTCTTAACCAATCTTAATGTATGATATATCTTTATATTCGACTTTATAGCGCAAGTGACACTAGGGCAAAAAAAAACTGGCAGAGCATAAACGTCATATTGTGGTAGAAAAAAATTGTTTTTCTTTCAAATCCATCGAGTGAGGTATCAAAATGAAGGTCTTTAAAAAGAGATTCTTATTAATTTAAATAACTTGCAGTTTTAAATTCAATGGAACGATAAAATGCTTAAAAAAAAATACATAATTTGCAGTCGGGGTATTTACTTTTTAAATTAATTTGTACTTGTAGGTATCACACCTTTAAATCCCTTACTATGCACACTAGTCGGTATAAGAACTCACTTGTTGAACAAATAACTATTGCTGCCATTAAAGCTGTTCAGTATTTATATCTACGCTTTAAATAGATTAAATGTAGCTGTCACATTAAACAGGCCCTGAACCTGGCCTGATTAGCGACTAACACTGGAATTCATATTAGGGGGATGAACAATCCCCTCCAAAAACCATCATTCAGCATTCGCCCAGAGGTTGAATGATGAAGCAATCTTCTGTCATCTTTCATAACCAATTATTGGTGCTGTCTCTACCGCACAAATTATTCGATTCAATGTGTGCAGCCCGTTCTGATGTTGAAGTTCTAAATTTCTAATGTAATTCACTCTAATGATATTTGGTTGTGCAAAATAAAATTGAATATTTAAGGTTAAAATATGACTGAATGAAGAGCCCTCAGTTCTGTCAAACAGAGTAAGCGTCCGGATTGCGATCTAGTACATAATCATATCGATGGTTCTGTCTTTTTCCTTTTCAAGCGATTAAGAAGGTAAAAAGCAGGAAACATTATGCTGCATAAAATGAAGTGTTGCCCATACAAATAGCAGAGGTGGTATGGGTTGAGTATGGGCAGGCCTTTGTTGGAATTAAGCCTCAGCAAGTTTTTTTATTTTTTTTTATTTTTTTATGTTATTGTGACGGAACAAGCCCGAGGCCCACCTGATGTTAAGTGGACTAACCTCTGCCTATAACAGACGCATTTCGTCAACGACGAATTGCACTGTGCCCGTCACACTGAGACGTCCAGTTGTTAGGCCTCATTAGCCTGTAATTTTTCTGGCTCTCAAGGACTGCTGCCGGAACACACCGTTAAGTGCTTGGCGACAGATTTTCTACTTGAGGGTGGTCGCTAGCCAGGCGGGCATTCGCAAAATGCCCTTCCACCATGCGGTGAAGCTCAAGCTCTGGGCGGGATTCGAACCATGGACCTGCTGCGCGGCAGTCCATAGCCAATGCCACTGAGCCATCACTGCTTCAAGTTTCCAGAAAGAGGAATTATATTTTTGAGTTATAAGTGTAAATCTGAGTCGGCAAACCTCCTCGAACTCTAGAATTCAGTGGGATTATGATGGTAACATATATAAAATCGCTTGAGCGCTATAATTTAATAGCATATCTTGAAGTGCTTCATTGGCTACTCAATTCTTTTGAAGCTTAATTTTCCACGTCAAGTTTGATAAAAATCTTACTATTTTATTGATTTTACTGTACTATACACTAAACTTAGGAGTAGGGTATTGCTTCGAGGACGGAATTCGGTCTTCCAGCCCCTAACATCTTTTAAACTGGGGGTGTTTTGTCTATGAAATGCATAGAGGTTGAAATCGTCAAAAAGTATCTGAATCGTCCCCTATGGGAGCCGCTATCTTGACTATGAATTTCAGTATTGAACAATGAAATAGTGGACGATTCCAAAAATTGGTGTTTGTGTCTGTGACTAACCTAACTAATAGAAATAATGTAATATTCTGACTTCGATGACTATTTCTTGTTGAGGATGTCTACTCTCGTTTACAATATACTGAAATGAGTTGATAGGAGACCGCGAAATATTGTAAGCTCAAATTTGACCCTCTGGAGTAGTGCAATGATGTAGACCTTCGAATAAAGTACAGGTTTTCCAAAGAAAATATAAAGAAAATTACAAATATCATGAAGTATACCATCATTGTACAAGAAGCGGCGATTTTATTTTTATGTGATTGTGACTCATTCATTCGGTCAGGATTGCATTATCGTTAAGACTTCTTTTTATTATTATACCTCATATTCGTTAATGTGATATGATGATGATGATGATCCTGTTTACTATAGAATCGAATCAAAGCGAAAATGGCACCGCTAAACTTGTCTGAAATAAAATAATATGCATGTAAATGACTTACGACTATCTGGTTTAGCAAGGCCGTCTACTGGAGGTGTAGTCTCAGATCCAGATGCAGGCGTCAGATCAACGTTAAGATGCAGGCTTTTGCGAACATTCGTCGATGTTTCCAACTGTACAATAAAATATTAATATAAAATATTTCTGTTTCTCTACATGATACTTTACACTAATAACATAAAGGCGAAGTTGGTGCGCTTAAACGGCTGAACCAATTTCGATGAAATTAGATGTGGAGGAAGATGAGGCGCTGGGTTAAGACATAGGATAATTATCATCATCTTCATCACCCATCGCCACGCGGGTGTAACCGCGGGGTGCAGCTATTTAGAACATAAACGACACTGAAGGAATTTGAGACGGTAATATAATATAACCCGGTTTCATAAAGAAAGGAATCCAAGATGGCACTGCAAATCATTGCAATTGAGATGTCATGGGAGCTCGTGGGGGCCGGGCTAGAATATCACCCCCCATCTCTACCCGTGGGTGTAAGAGACGACTAAGATAATACACCAGAAGATGGACAGAAGCACTATCTGAGAAACTAATATCTCACACGGCGATCCCCAAGCCGCCTGCCAAGCGTGGGGATAATGGCAAACCCCACCATATTACTACAGTACAGTACACGCAGCGATTTTGATCGCCAGCGACTCGCTGGCAACTGTAAGCCTTTTGTGTCCGTATGATAGCGAAGGATCAATGTTCATTTGGATGTGAATATGCCTGTGCATGATGTTGATAAAATCTATCCTGTTTTTTTATGCTTGATAGGTTAGCCTTTGACCAATATCTCACCTGGTATGGTAAGTGATGATGTGGTCGAAAATGTTGTTCAGGCTAACTTATATTACCTACCTGTGCTATTGTTCTCGTATCTTTGTTATTTCTCTAGAAAGGCAAAGTGCTACGCTAGTATCAAATGCATATAGGACACAGATAAAAAAGAACTCGCCAAATTTGAGTCGGGCCTCGCTTTTTTAGGGTTCCGAATTGCAACCGCCGCGGCCCTGGCTCACTCCGGACTTTAAGTAACAAAGCTACAGGTACATTGGCGTATCGATCCGGAGGGGATTATTCTACGGTGCGAGCCGCGACAGAAGAGATCAGAGGTTAGCGATAAAAATAGACGCCTTGTCGGTAAATATAAATATCAGGTACTGCGTGCTTCGCGAGCTCAAGTGCACTTTATTGATTTGCAATTAGAGTCGCTTATTTATCGGAATGACTTTGCGGTGTGATTCTTCTGGTCTTTTTTATTCCGTGCCGCCGGGAAAAAAAAGTTTGTTTGTTAGTTTTGATCACAGCTTCAGAACAACATTATAAATCAACGTTGTCAGTATTTGTTGGTTCAGTAGAGAGTATTGTACATGAAATAGGAACCATAAATCGGTACCGTAGTTTCAGATGACAACTAGTCTATTTTTGTGATAGAGCCTGTAACAAAATTGGTAACTTTGGCAGCTCCTCATTTATTTAATGTACTTATTATATTATTTTATTATAGGTACTTAAAAAGGCTTTAGACAACGACATGCTATATGTTAGGGCGCAAAAAAGTTTTTTTCAGCTAACTCCTTTCAAGTATTGGAGCTCCCCTAAAAATAATTTAACTGAATTCCTAGAGCTATATTTCACTTTTGGTCATTGTTTAATAATTTCAGATTCGTAATTCATTCCATTTATGATATAGAGCTGAATTGCTTTTTATCGCCGCGTAGCCAGAGTCGGTTATATATTTGAATGTCTTTGCGGAGAGATCTCTTTGGTTTCTTTTTATATTATGTGACTAAATTACCTTTATAATTTTATGCATGCATGGACAAAGAAGTACTGTACTGTATCAGCCGGATTGTCCATTGCTGAACACAGCCCTCATTTAGGGGGAATCCCCACGCTTGGCAGGTGTCCTGGGGATCGCAGTGTGAGATATCAGTGCCTCAAAAGGCGCTGCTACCTTCCGTTATTTTAACTTTATTCGCCTCTTACGACTTCCACATGTAAGCAATGGGGGGAGGGGTGACAATTAGCCCGGTATCCCGCGGGCTACTAAAGTACCACCACCATACTAATCTAGTAACATGTTCATGACACGACTGTGACTTCTTGACACGAATTTTACAAGACTAGCATATGACTGTAACTACTTCTCTGCAAATGTAACAAATGACAGTACAAAATTTAGAGTTCCATAAAAAATCCCGTGTTACCTCCATGGGTTCTATGGTGACGTTGGAGACGAGATGATATCCCGGCTGGTCGAGGTCATCTTGGTTCATGGCGGGCGCGTCGGCTGGTTCGGGGTCGGGAGTGAACAGTCGCGCGAGCTGTTCGTGTACTCGCCGCTCGCCGGCGCGCGGTGTTGCCGCTCCGCGTTCGCGCACTCTTTCTAACAAACCCTGTCGGCATATAACTCTATTAGTCGCGAAAACTATACTCTGGTTTTTAATTCGAGATAAAAAATTTAAACAAAGGTGTTAACCGGGCAAAAAAAATTACAAGTACTTGGTAATTTTTCTAATTTTGGGAACGGATGGAGCATTTAATGTAAAAAATATATTTAATGCTATAATTTATCTGCATTATTATGAAACAATAAAACACTTTTATATGCGCGTACATATTTACTCATATATTCAAGCCTGAAAAATTAGTGTAAGATTTTTTTGTTTTTAATAGCCACACTTGTGAGAATATTTTTGAAGAAAAACTATTGAACACCCTGACCTATCAGTTTGACAATGACATATATTGACATTTCTTTGTTTACATTTTTGATCTCGAATTAAAAACCAGACTATAGTACGAGATAGGTGTTTACCGCACCACTACAACTTCGACGCGAAACCGCTATATAACCAGCTGATTTGTAACGATTCAACAGTTATAGATGTGTATGACAATGAACTATTTATAGATGATAGGCTAGCCTTTGGTGGTTGGTGTTCTTTTTAACCTATAATTACTGGCTCTCAAGGGCAGACCGTAACACACCGTTCGGTGTTTGGCGATAGAATTTCTACTTGAAGGTGGTCGCTAGACAGGCGGGCATTCGAAAATGCTCTACCATGCTATAAAGATTGCCATCCTAAGACAACAACCGGGACCATTAACGACTCAGTTAGCTACAGTTTAAGAGCAAAATACTATAACGTATATTCTACCAAATAATTGTTTTGATATAATTTAATAATTCTGTAACTTACCAAGAAGTGGTCTTCATGAAAGAATGTTGTTCCCATGAGGCGATCCAAGAAACGACAATCCTTGTAGAGGTTAAGCAGCTTACGCATTATCTGCAAGTAAATTATGTATGTATTAAGATGTTTGAATGTAGTGGAACACAATTGGTAATAGTGGTAATTTGGGAAATACATTTTTCTATCGTGTTGGTATTAAAGAGTGACACATATTTACATTGGAATAAAAAATATTTTGTAAGTCCTGAATTTAAGCGAGCATTTAGGATGCGAGAGGTGATGTGTAAATTTGGTGGCAACAGTCTTTATATAAAATGATTTGCTTTGCTAGGAACATTTTGACATCATCAAGGACAGATTTGTCCTCAGAAGAAGTTAACTGTAAGGTTCAATGGGACAGATCTGTTCTCGAGCATTAAAAGTCTTGTATCGACATTGTATCTGAAGTGAGTACATATGACAATAAATAAAAATTTTTGAGGTTCTTAAAAAAATCACCTAGATCACATCTTAGATGATATTATTGTGACTCATCTGAAAAAAAATATTGACACTTTTATGCCCTACAATTTTTCAAATGGGGATATATATAAATGATAACAGTTCCTTAGACGAACTATCACGAGACCCGCTGGTGTTAAGCGGTTACCAATGCCTATAACATATCCAATCTGCTTAATTTCCTGGTAATTACAAACGATTAATTTAGTCACAAGTAACGAACTCATACCTCCTGGCTTTGCAGCGTTGGATGCTTGGCAAACATCTCTTCCAGACGACGCATTGCGACTCGGCCTCGCTCTATATGCGCCGCCACTCGAGGCTCCAGAAGGCGCGGGACGAGCGGGTGGCCCACGCGGCTGGTAGCTACCACCGCGGTGATTCCATCTGGCTTATTGGTAGTACTGGTCGCTTCTGTTACTGTGCCGGCTTCGGCGGGAGCAGCGGCCGCGTCCGGGTTTATGAACATCGCGATGGCTGTGGATAATCGATCTGATCACGCATACACGTGATTAGTTCATACGTTCAATGTTATACAAGTCTAAATATTAACTTGTTTAAGCTGAACAAGCTGGCTCGTGGGGTGCCGGGTTAGAAAGTCACTACCCATCTCTACCCGTGGGTGTCATAAGAGGCGACTAAGGGTACCATACCAGAAGGTGGGCAACAGCACTTTCTAAGGATCTGATATCTCACACTGAGATCACCAAGACGCCTGCCAAACGTGAGAATCATGGCAAACCCCCCCATATGGAGGAGGTGGCTGTGTTCAGCAGTGGACTATCCGGCTGATACAGTTATGCTGAACAAAAACAAAGCGCAGCTAGATCTTATAATCTTAACCCTTTGGCCACTATCTCAGCAGCTGTTGGTAAGTGATAGGCTTTAAAGGACAACTATCGGAATATACCATTAGATGCTTGGCGTCAGATTTTTTACTTGAAGGTAGCTTGAGCTAACAAGATAGCCAAGAATTCGTAAAATGCATTCGCACTATGCGATGTAATTACATGCATAGCCTTATTATCTCACTAGAATGGTAACGCGAGATTAATTTTATTTGACATTTTCAATTTCCATAATGCATTTTCATTGGCTCTCAAGGACTGCTGCCGAAACACACCCTTAGGTGCTTGGCGACAGATTTCCTACTTGAGGGTGATAGCTAGCGAGGCGGGCAATCGCAAAATGCCCTTACACCATGCATGTAGCCTGATATCATATTTAGAAATAAATAAAGTTTAATCAAGAAAACAACTATGTCTCAAGATGACGGGCGCAGTGCATTTCGTCACTTGTGATGAAATGCATCTGTTCTGGGCAGAGGTTAGACCGCTTAACATCAGGTGGGCCT
Source organism: Plagodis pulveraria (assembly GCA_963890685.1). Lineage (NCBI taxonomy): Eukaryota > Metazoa > Arthropoda > Insecta > Lepidoptera > Geometridae > Plagodis > Plagodis pulveraria. The sequence goes on along the minus strand of OY982955.1, from coordinate 9,277,599 downwards.
CGAGCTTGTTCCGTCACAATGACATAAAAAAAAACCACCATTATTGATGACCGAGTGGTTAAGCACCTAGTGTGTAAATTGTAGTGGGTTCGAATCCCACTTGATGAAAATATTGTGCTCTGAAAATGTGCAAATTTTACTATGTTTCACTAGTTGAGACGGTAGCCAATCTGGAATAACAAAAATACTTTCAGCGTTCAAACTGAATAAATAGCAAGTTAAGAATATTGTTTGTACTATACCTGCAAGTCCTGAGAGGTTGACATTATTCGGCGGTTCGACAGCGGGGGTGGCGAGGGCGGGCTGGTCTCGTTCCTGCTCGTGGGCGGAACTCTGCGTCTCCCAAGAATCTTCGGAGCCGGATCCATCGGACCCCCACAACTCGCCTTCTTCAGAGTCGTATTCTCCAACCTGATTGCCACAAACATCACAAATTTTGAAGCGCTTTCTTCTTCTTTCTATGTTTGCTTAGCCGTTCTTAACCGATCGGCAAATTTAAGCAACGCCCACCGCGGTCATGACTTGGATGGGTGACCGCTAGTGACATTACTACTGAGTGCTTCCGTGCTTCGGAGGGCACGTTAAGCCGTCGTCCCGGATGTTGTCTTAGGATGGCAGTCGTTATAGCACAGTGGTATGGCGTTTAAGAATGACCGCCTGTCGAGCTACCACCCTCAAGTAGAAAATCTGTCGCCAAACACCTAGCGGTGTGTTCCGGCAGCTATCCTTGAGAGCCAGTAATTCTGAACAACATCTTCGACCACGTCATCAGTTACCATCAGATGATATAGTGGTCTAAGGCGAACCTAGAACCGGTAACAAATATCACTCAAAATGTAATTATCAAGGAGTTTTCTTTTTATGTGATTGTGACGAAACAAGCTCGAGGCCCACCTGACGTTAAGCGGGCTAACCGCTGCCTATCCTATAACAGATGTATTTCATCACAAGTCACGAATTGGACTGCGCCCGTCACTTTGAGACGTAGTTGTTAAGTCTCATGTGCCCGTAATTTCTCTGGCTCTCAAGGACACAGCTGCCGGAATACAGCGTTAGGTGCTTGGCGACAGATTTTCTACTCGAGGTTGGTAGCTTGCCAGGCGGGCAATCGCAAAATGCCCTTGCACCATGCGGTGATTCTCAAGCCGGCGTTGAGGATCGAACCTGGGTACTGTGGCACGGCAGTCCATAGCTATTACCGCTCGGCCATCATTGCTTCATCATGTTTAGTAGTACTACAATGTTAATGTTATAAATTATACCTTGTAGAGATCCTGTGGCCAGCACATACTGGTGTGCCCGTCGACCCACCAAACTTTCACACGACCCGACGGGAAGTTATCTATCACCTGTAAACATAATTAATCATTATACATACATGTACAAACAATGGACATGCATACACATTAACTTTCTTATTCACAGTGCTTACATAAGTTTACTAGTTATATGCGTTTCATCTATTCGAAAAACAATGATTGGTTTGTCTATAGGTATGAGCAAAGTAGGTCTTTTGTGGTACAGAGTTTTGAGTTTAAATATAGAACATAAATATTGTTCCTTGCATTGCATCTAGTTGGACACGGGTACTGCCTGACCAACTAAAGACCATAGACTTATTAGAAGAATCGTTTATTATGAAGAAAAGTAATAACTGGCCGGTAATAAAACTGGCACGATAATAAAAATAAATAAAAAACTAGCAAATAAAAAATCCCTCGAAACGCTCAGGACTAATCTCTTGATCCACTTCTAGAATCCTACATTTACTTGGCATTCAAATTCAGCCTTGCAGTAAAAAATAATTTTGCTCTCTTGTTGTCCAAAAGCGTACATACCTGTCCAGCAGTGCAATTAGCATCTTCCCCAGTGAAGTTAGCGACGCGAATCACTACGGTGCCAGGCCGGTACTGGAAGTCCGGGTGATCTTTAAGGTCGTATACACTCATCTCGCTCTCATGCAGCATTTGTGGCCTGGGAAATATACATTATATTTTTGCATTATAAATGAGTCGATACACTACGCTCTAGCGCGTGCTAGAGAAAAATTTGCGTAAATTTCACGATAATATACGATTTTTTTATTATACTTATATATTAAGGCTAGCCTTTGAACCGCTATCTCACCTGATGATAAGTGATTATGTGGTCGAAGATGTTGTTCAGGCTAACCTAGAATTACTCGCCTTTGCCCTACTACCATGCTATAACGACTGCCATCCTTAGACAACAACCGGGACCGGCGGCTTAACATGCCCTCCGAAGCACGGAAGCACTCAGTAGTAATCGGACGTCCCGACAAAGCATGATGTTTCATCGTCGACGTCTGGAAGTCCACAACCTTGCGATTTTCTACCTCGCACTGCCCCAATATGGAACCAGCTGCCAGATGCAGTATTTCTGAACAGATACGACTTAGGGGCCTTCAAGAAGAGAGCATATTCCCTGCTCAAAGGTCGGAAACACATCCTTGTTGCAGATGTCTTGCGATTTTCTACCTCGCACTGCCCCAATATGGAACCAGCTGCCAGATGCAGTATTTCTGAACAGATACGACTTAGGGGCCTTCAAGAAGAGAGCATATTCCCTGCTCAAAGGTCGGAAACACATCCTTGTTGCAGATGTCTTGCGATTTTCTACCTCGCACTGCCCCAATATGGAACCAGCTGCCAGCTGCAGTATTTCCGAACAGATACGACTTAGGGGCCTTCAAGAAGAGAGCATATTCCCTGCTCAAAGGTCGGAAACACATCCTTGTTGCAGATGTCTTGCGATTTTCTACCTCGCACTGCCCCAATATGGAACCAGCTGCCATATGCAGTATTTCCGAACAGATACGACTTAGGGGCCTTCAAGAAGAGAGCATATTCCCTGCTCAAAGGTCGGAAACACATCCTTGTTGCAGATGTCTTGCGATTTTCTACCTCGCACTGCCCCAATATGGAACCAGCTGCCAGATGCAGTATTTCCGAACAGATACGACTTAGGGGCCTTCAAGAAGAGAGCATATTCCCTGCTCAAAGGTCGGAAACACATCCTTGTTGCAGATGTTCGTGGGCGACGGCGATCACTTAAGAACGGCTAAGCAAACTTCGCTACTAAAAATATGTTTAAAATATTGCCTAAGGAATGTTCTACGTTAATTATAGCTACAATTTGTTACAGAAGTATACTGGCATATGTAACATTAGACGGTGCGGCCATCATTCGGAATGTTAGACTTCGTCTCAGAGAAAGAACTGTATTGGCAAACACTCAACTATCAGGATGATATTGCTTCCCTTTTTTATTTCCGTAGTATGTATTTATACAGGGAGAGTTAAGAGTGTTTACCGATACCTCTCAAAGTAGGCAAAACACCACCAACATCACTGATTTTAAAAGTTGCAGTTGTCTATAGGCGGCGGTTTTAGTTTAACAGCAGGCTGAGAGTCCGATTATTAGCCGCCTTTTACATTAAAAAAGTTGCTTTCACATATACTTGAGAATAATGTATATGCCGCTATTGGTCTCGGTAAATAGAAACGCACTCAACATAGTATACAGTCAGAACGTCTGGGTTCACAACACGCAATGAAAAATTCGCGCTTTAAAAATCGTGGATGCTATATTCTCTATACAACAATATGTTCGATAACATATTGTTTAGCTTAAAATCTTATTTAGAAATATAATTTATAGCACTGTGCGACCTAAACTCGTACTTAAGTCACGCCTCTCCTCGTCAGTTAAGTAGTATATTAACACACGGCGTGAAGTGCTTATTTTTTCTTTTATAATAGACTACTCATATCATACTTCACTATTTAAACTTTACCAAGTTTGTATATATTTGAAAATATTATGTATGTTCGTAAAAAAATGGGTAAACTTAATTTAAACACTGACAATCACGATTACAACACTAGGAATACAGATAAAATAACGGTGCCTGATTTTAGATTAGCACAGATAAATAAAAGGATCTTCTTAGGAAATTGTGTGCAGTTTTATAATATAGTTCCCAAACATATTACAACACTCACAGCAAGGAAATTCAAGTAGCACTTAAAAAAAATATTGATTAAGAAATCCTACTACACAGTATGTGATTACTTAAACGACAAAAATGCTTGGAAAATTTCACCTCTGCCAAGCTATCGCCTGTCACCTACGTAACTTTAACAATATATTGTAGTAATTTTATTATATAGTAAGCATGTAACACATTGTCAGAAGACATTTTAAAGAATGACCCCGAGTTTCTTGCCCGTTCTTCTCGCAGTGGCTAAATACATTTTTATTTGCTATATGTGTGAATACAATGTAGAATATTTCAATATTAAAATTTGTAATTGACCTTCATAATAGCTTCGTAGACGCCTAAATTAATAAAATGATTTTGATTTTGACGCAGTATATATTGTTATATACTCGAACCATTGACATGACTGAAGAACGTCAGAAAGATGACTTACACTGGTTCTTCGTCCGTGCTGGTATAAGTCCTGTACCAATGGACAATCGCAGTTCTACCGTGGTGGTCCACGCGCTGTACCACGCCGTACTCTCTATGTTTTAGCTAGAACAAGTGCAAATGCATCAATTATTATTAAAAAAAAAATAACTTTAGAGTAATTATAACGAAAATTCACCCGTGGGGTGCCGGGAGAGGCGACTAAGGGAAAAGTGCGCGAAATGAACAGCATGCCACTTCTCACTTGGATTTGAGTAGGGTGTTATGCATTACACGCACAACAGGGCGTATACCATCTTAGTGTCCTGCTAGGGCTACATACAATATGTTCATGTGTTCCTGTCTTTTATGTTGTTAGCGTAAACATATTATTATACGTTGTTTTCTTGTGTTTCGTGTTAGAGAAAACCTTTTGTATGACCCTTTAACTGTGCCCGGTGAATGGCAATAGACTCGCCCCCTATTAAATGGGACCAAAACCCAATTGGCGAAACGTGGGTTTTTACACACCTCTGCCTACCCTTTCGGGGAATATAGGCGTGGTTATATGTATGTATGTATTACGAAAATTTCAGCAGAAAAATAAGGAACAATCTGCTTAGGCAACTATTAGAGCCCGTCACTATCGGTATCGCATTTTAATCAGATATCGCCTTTGTTCACACTAGTCAGATGTCGGACCCGCTCCAAGCTGGAGCCAATTTTTGATACTGTACAGGATGGACACCGACGAAGCTTTTGATGGAACTAATTATTCAAGGAGAAACAAGGAATAACTACTAATAACATAAAGTGTTATATAATCTTGGGTTCACCCAATCCTGAGGAAAAATTTACTTTGAGAATTTTACAACTGAATTCAGAAGTAAAAAGTTTTATAAATAATTTAGAATGTCTGTTGTGTATGTTCCACGTTATCTGTGTGTGCGTGACTGCGCTCACCACGAATGAAATAAACCAGTGCGTTGCTAACCTACGATCGTTTCACTTGTCCTCTCTGCCGCATATTTAACAGTGACGACGAGCTACCCTCGAGTGAAAAAATAAATAAATAATAGTGTCATTTACCATGTCCAGCGCAAATTTCGGGATTTTAACTACGTTTGACCATAATATACATACATGGATAACATACAAGAATCGTATATCTCAATATTTTGTCGCGAATGACATAGATGTTCAATTAGACCCTACGGGCAGGAAGAGGAAGGCGATCCTTCTCAGCGCACTCAACGAGGGCACTTTTAAGCTAGTAACAGACTTAGCACTGCCAAAAAATATTGCAGATGTGCCCTATGAAGACATCTTAAAACTTTTGGATGACCACTTCACTCCAAAACGGGTTGGTTTCGGTGAACGCCACAAATTTTACGCGGCAACACAAGTGTCAGGAGAAACTCATTCACAATGGGCTGCGAGACTTCGTGGATTATCAGAGCATTGTGGGTTTCTTAATGTTGAAGAGGCACTTCGTGACAGGTTCATCATGGGTCTGCGACAAGGGGTAGAGAAGGAAAAGCTCTACATGCAAGACCTGACCAACCTTACGCTGTCAGGAGTCTTGGAAATGGCAGAGAACTTAAGCTGTGCACGCTCAGCTGCTGCTGCCAGCGCTAGTGGCGTCGATACTGTAGCGGTCACATCGGAGCACCAGCTATACAAGATTTCAAGGGATCATCGGAGTGGAATTGTTGGGAAAAATAAGTGTAGTGTCTGTGGTTATACAAATCATAAAGCGTCTGAATGTAGATTTGCTAATTACGTGTGTAAAAAGTGTCACGTTAAAGGTCATCTGCGTAAAATGTGCACCAAGGTGAACTATATGGGTACGGATTGCAGTGATAAGGGTGAAAATGATGATGACGGTAAGTTTTATTATATTCGATCCCTCAGGGGTGAACCCATGATAGAAACGGTAAATATTAGAAACTCGTCATTTCAGTTTGAAATTGATAGTGGTTCGGCGGTCACAGTCATATCAGAATGTTTTTATAAAAAGCATTTTAAAGATGTACCATTATCCGCCACGCGCAAACAGTTGAGAACTTATAACGGGAGGGTAATTGTATGTTTGGGTACAATTCGTCTACCCGTGCTGTACTCGGGTCAAATTCGCGAAATTGATCTATTTGTGGTTCTCGACGGTGGCCCACCACTCTTGGGTAGAGATTTTATATCTCGATTCCAGTTGCAGTTGACGCCCGTAAATTTTTGTAAAGAAATAAACTTTTCGGTTAACCAGTTAGAACAACAATATTCGGAATTATTTTCAGGCAAATTAGGAACTTTTAACAAGTATAAAATAAAATTATCGTTAAAAGATGACGCGAAACCGAGTTTTTACAAAGCGCGTCCCGTAGCGTTTGCCATGCGTAAACAGGTCGAAGAAGAAATTGATAGGTTGGTCAATTTAGGTATTCTGAAGCCTGTTGAATACTCAGAGTATGCGTCGCCGATAGTGCCAGTTTTGAAACGAAATGGGTCTGTCAGATTATGTGCCGACTACTCTGTAAGCATAAACAAGCAACTGCTAGTGGAACATTATCCGCTACCAACAGCTAATGAACTATTTTCAAAGATAAGTGGGGGTCAACAATTCAGTAAGCTCGATTTGTCTATGGCATATAATCAATTATTATTAGACGAGCAATCACAAAGGTTGACTTGCATTAATTCACACCGTGGATTATATATCTTTACTAGATTAGTATTTGGTTTGTCAAGTGCCCCTGCTATTTTTCAACGAGCCATCGAAGGAGTGCTAGCAGGGATAGAAGGAGTTATTTGCCTGTTGGATTATATTTTAATTACAGGGAAAAATAGGCAAGACCACCTGGATAAGCTAAACGAAGTGCTTAAGCGGTTGCAAGACGCAGGATTGACATTACAAAAAGACAAATGTGAATTCTTTAAAGACGAGGTCAACTACCTCGGCTATAAAATCACAAAAGACGGGTTAAAAAAGTCACCTGAAAAAGTCAAAGCTATGGTGGAGGCTCCAGTACCTTCTAATGTTAATCAGCTCCAATCATTTCTAGGACTTATTAATTATTATAGGAACTTTGTACCAAACGCTTCCACTATTCTCAGCCCCTTATATGAATTACTAAAAAAAGGCTGTAAATGGAATTGGAGTGAAGTTCATGATAGGGCGTTCAGGACCATTAAAGATATAATGACATCTGATCAAGTTTTAGCGCACTTCAATCCCGATGCTAAGCTTATATTAACTGTGGACGCGTCTCCGAGTGGGCTAGGTGCAATTTTGTCACAAGTAGATTCCGACGGCTTCGAAAAACCCATATCGTTTGCGTCGCGAACATTGAATGCCGCCGAGAAAAGATACGCTCAAATACAAAAAGAGGCAACCGCAATAATATACGGAGTACGCCGTTTCCATCAATATTTATACGGCAGATCGGTACCATTTATATTAAGGACTGATCATAAGCCGCTGTTATCTATTTTTGGTCCCTATAACGGTATACCGGAAATGTCTGCGAACAGGTTACAACGCTACGCGTTGTTTCTTAGTGGTTATAGATATACAATAGAGTATGTTCGCAGCGCTGATAACAGTGCGGATTATTTTTCTCGGGCAAGCTTACCGCCAGCAGCGCAACCGCCTGCAGCGGCCGGCTGCCACGCGACCAAGTACGCTTGCACCGAACAGTGTAGTGAGAGCGAGACACATTGCGACCGCGCGACATATGTTTGTTTTGTACTTGATGGTAGCATGCCGGTGACGCTAGACGAGTTATACAATGCAACAAAAAGCGATGTTATTTTAAATCAAGTTAGCGGTTACATACTAAAGGGCTGGCCTGAAAAAGTTAACGACTTACGGTTAAAACCTTATTATCTCTGTAAGTCTCAGTTATCGATTGAAAATGGTTGTGTGATGAGAGGGCATAAAGTCGTGATTCCCGAAAGTTTACGCAAGAATATATTAAATGAACTACATTCGTCTCATCTAGGCATCGTGAAAACAAAAGCAGAAGCTCGATCAAGGTTTTGGTTTCCAGGAATTGACCAGGCGTTAGAGAGCATGATAGGTTCTTGTGAGGTGTGTGTCCAGCTGCGGTCTTCACCACCCCGTGCTCCTCTCTCACACTGGGAATTTCCACCACAACCATTTTATAGGATTCACATAGACCTGTTAGGTCCGATTAACAGCTGCATGTATTTGGTGGTTGTGGATGCACATTCTAAGTGGGTAGAAGTGTATAATATGAATACTGCCACTACATCTACGTCTATAATCGGGAAATTGTGTGATTTCATGTCGAGGTTTGGAATACCTAAAACGCTGGTCAGTGATAATGGTACATCTTTTTGTTCGCAAGAGTTTGAAAACTTTTGTACGGGGAACGGGATTTCTCACATTACGTCTCCGGTGTATCACCCGGCTAGTAACGGTCAAGGAGAAAGTTTTGTGAAAATAACTAAAAAAGGAATTAAATCTTGTTTGTTATCGACTCGTACCGCAAAAGATGCAAATATTAAACTACTTAAATACCTAATGGATTATCGTAATTCGGTGCACACTACTACTGGGTTCTCTCCCGCTGAAATAGTTTTTGGTCGAAAAATAAGATCTCGGTTAGATTTAATTAATCCAAAACCATCATCATTGCCACCTTCGTCACCAATCCTATCTAATATTAATAAAAAATATCAGTGTTCGCCGAATAAAGCAGAAATAAAAAAAAATACCAAGGACTTTAAAAAAGACGATAATGTATTTTTCAAAAAATATGTAAACAAAACAAAATTTACTTGGAGCAAAGGAGTTATAATTAAAAGGTTAGGGAAAGTTTTATATTTAATTAGAGATAGCTGCAGCTTAGATAGTATTAAAAGGCACAAAAATCAGATAATTTTGTGTAAGCAAAAGAGCAGCAATGTTAACATACAAAACATTGACCCTGAGATGTTAAGATCATCCACGCCGCCGTCGCCACCGCGGCCACCCAGCAGTCACTCTCTCTTACGGTCACCGCAGTTATCGACACCGCCGACACCCTTCACATTGAACTCACCTACCGGTACTCCGTTATTGACATCGTTCTCATCACCAGAGTTTGAGATACAAAGTACGCCAGGAAGAAGAGTGGAAATATATGAGCCTAATGCTAGTTCGTTTCCTGTGGCAACAAGAAGGGCGGAGCTATACGAGGCTAACGTTTCAGATGAAAGTTTGACTGCAGACGATTCAAGGGTACGTCAGGATGCACATGCGATGATAGTCGTGGATGAATTTCAGGATGCTGAATCCGGTCAGGTAGAACAGTCAGAGTGACGTTGGCTATACTAAAGGATTATGTCTGTCTTGGAGTATTGTTTCTGCTTCTATATGTTTATTATAATAGGGGAGGAGTGTTGTGTATGTTCCACGTTATCTGTGTGTGCGTGACTGCGCTCACCACGAATGAAATAAACCAGTGCGTTGCTAACCTACGATCGTTTCACTTGTCCTCTCTGCCGCATATTTAACAATGTCCAAACTGCATTCAACGATCCCCTGGCATGAGTTTTAGAAAGCCTAAACCATCAATACAAAATTTGCCTATTGTTTGCTTTGTCGGTCCCGCGATCAGATATTTTTTTGATGTCGGGAGTGCGCCAGTAATAAAGGCAAAATACCAGACATTTATTTTCGAACCCGACAAAAACATGCGTAAACGTGAACAGCTTCATACAAAATGTTTTGCCCCTAGAGCTTGCACGACACCCGACAAGTGAGAATTGTGTGTCAGTGTGACAAAGAGGTGAAGATAAGTGATTGTCACATAAAAAAAGTTGAGCAAAATTCAAACAACAATAAATGTTCGAAATCTTATGAATGATGACCCGGTAAGAAAATCGTATTTTTAACGTTGATGCAAGTTCCTAATAAAGGTAATTATATCGACTCAATACCATATAGCTCAAATTTCAGGTTCAATTTCACCAAAGTATCAGCTTAACAAATTCGAGATTATTATTTTGACACGATAAAGCTCATGGTTTAATGCTTTAAGAAAAGTCCGTGCTGTGTTGATGGGGTCTGCGTATAGATAGATAGAAAACTCTTTATTACAACCACTTTTAAAATGTTAAAGGTTACATATTAAATAATAATAACATAGTGTTACAATGGGCGGCATAACACAGAAAGTGATCTCCACCAGGAAACCTTAGGATGCAGTTGAACGAACTGATAGGTTAGCCTTTGACCACTATCTCACCTGATGGTAAGTGATGATGTGGTCGAAGATGTTGTTCAGGCTAACCTAGAAGTACTGGCTCTCAAGGACAGCTGCCGGAACACACCGTTAGGAGCTTGGCGACAGATTTTCTACTTGAGGGTGGTAGCTAACCAGGTGGGCATTCGCAAAATGCCCTACCACCATGCTATAACGACTGCCATCCTAAGACAACAACCGGGACCGACGGTTTAACGTGCCCTCCGAAGCACGGAAACGCTCAGTAGTAATGTTACTAGCGGTCACCCATCCAACTCATGACCGCGCGCGACGTTGCTTAACTTTGCTGATCGGTTGAGAACAGCAAAGTAAACTTCGCTACGAGCGCTTCATAACAAATGTAATGGCTTAGCTGTCTTTCTATCAGAGTTGTGCGAGGAAACGGAATAGCGAGCGAGACAACTAACTATCAATGGCATTGCATTCCTGTTAAACCAGGATAAACAATGAAGCAATTCTTTTGGCGATTTTTCACGACTAGTGTAAATGGGTGTCATACTCGCCAATAGCTAAAAAGCGAGAGATAAGTTACTTGTACTAGTTGTTATCGTAGTTGTCTTACTTCTCGCTCAACGTGTATATAGTTAGATCATACATATCAAAGATTTATCTAACTATAGCCTAGTTATATAAAATGTATATTTATTTTTCATTACAATATTACATTATAATATAAAATTATCCTTTATATTTTGCCACAAAATTTACAAACAATAATTAAATACAATGTCAAAAATAATATTAAAATGAATTACTAAAAAAGTAATGGTCAATCAAATAACCCATCCTAACTGTACCTGGTGCCAGTGCCCATTACACTGGCGGCATTGCCACGCTGGATAGCTATGTCTAACCTTTGCACCAGGTAATTATCTAATATATAAAATTCTCGTGTCACAGTTTTCGTTGCCATACTCCTCCGAAACGGCTTGACCGATTTTGATGAAATTTTTTGTGCTTATCCGGTATCTATGAGAATCGGCCAACATCTATTTTTCATCCCCCTAAATGTTAGGGGTAGTCCAGTCCACCCCTAAATTTATTTTTTATTTTTTAGACAAAATTTTTAATTTCTATTTTTTTATGATACAACATACAAAAATACATACTATCCTCAATTTTCACCCTTCTACGATCAACCCTTATTTTTTAAATTATTTATATGGCAAAACAATGTTTGCCGGGTCAGCTAGTATTAAATAATATTATTACAAGTCATTGTGATGGTTTGTATGAACAAGAAAAATTTACACATCTCACCTGTTGTGTCTCTTCGACGTTGGCGGCGCCACTGACCACGAAGTCCCCCGGGAAGCACTCCTGCCCGTCTAGATGGTGTATCGGGTAAAGCTGTGTCGATGGTATACCCATCTCTATTGTTCCGTCCTGGAAAAATAACATATAATTTTTCAAATGTTCATACATCATATACCACTTAGAAAGTTATGCATAAACAATATAGGTCAGTCTTGCACAAGTTCGGAAAGGTTTTGTTTATCATTTGTAATCTCTGTGGAATAGCGTCTTTTACCCACAAGCGTGGAAATGGTTTTTAAAAGTGGAACATTTTGAAACGTTGTAGTAAAATAATTTTACCTTCAATTACCAATTGTAGTAATTATACTTTTAATTTTGATAAAAATTAACACTAATTTACTAAATAGCACCCAGCAATTTCTGAGCTTCAGTGAGGTGAGAAATTGTGTGTTTCGCTCGGTAGCAAAGTTATTTTGCGTCGCATACATTTACTCGCACTCATCTTATACTATAACAAATCGATTTTTAAATACCTGAGCACCGAAAATCTTCATTGGATTATGTACAGAGTATGATTTTAGATTTTAACTGTAATATTAACTGGTATATATTGAGTTTCCAGCCAAAAGCGTCAGTGTACGCCTTAAAGCCTTACATGAGAGGGCCAAAACAATTTTGTTAACTCAATAAAAGTACATATATATTCTATCAACATGTTGAACATAATTATAATTTACCATAGCAGTCGAATGACATCTGTCAAAAATTCAAAATGGCGGATTTAAGATGGCCGCCATACAAAGGGCTCAGCCATTAAGGCATATGCTAATAGGTAAAGGACAATATCGATTTATTCATAAACTAGCGGTCCCCTAGCTTTGCATGGGTATTTAACGAAAATTATGAATTGAAACATATAAAATGTAGTTAATGTGACATAGTTAGACGGATGGTATTGCGGACTTTTTTGTAGATATTGATATCCTCTGTAAAATTGTAGTACATCACTTTGCTTTATTGTCAACAACTTCTGCAGCATACGCGATATAACAATTATATTGTTTTTTTTTTCACACTTTGGGATACATTATCGAAGTTTTCATACGGATCCCTAAGTTTTTGAAAATATTTTATAGCCTATGTTCACCAGGGATAGTGAATGATTCTAATTGTGAACGAATTTTTCAAATCGGTCCAGTGGTTTTTAAGTTTATTCGTTACATACAAATATACAAATCTTTCCTCATTACAATATTAGTATAGATGACCGATATTGGTCATGATGATTAATGAGTAAAGAGGGTATTGTAGAGCAGTATCTTCTGGTCGCTTGAAGAATAAGAGGTAAGTACGTATGCACTCCCCGTGGGGTGCCTGGTTAGAATTGCACCTCCCCATATCATCCCGTGGGTGTCGTAAAAGGCGACTAAGGGAAAAATACTGGAAGGTCGGCAGCAGCGCCTACTAAACAACTGCCATCTTATACTGCGATCCCCAAGCCGCCTGCCAAGCGTGGGGATTATGGCAAATACCCCCTTAAAAGGAGAGGCTGTGTTCAGCAGTGGACGATACGGCTGATACAGTACAGTACAGTACGTATGCACGTAGGGAGGTGTGTTGTATGTTACCTGCCAGACGACGTTGGCGGTGCTGGTGGTGTGCAAGGTCTCTACGACGACGCGGTCGGCGGGTCGCGGCGGCGGCGCGGGCGGCGCGCGACGCACGGTACGCTTGAGCCGCTTGCCGCGCAGCAGCCGCACGGCCAGCTGCGGGGAACGCTTGCCGCGCCCGGACGCAGCGGACGAACAACGGGAGGACCACGTCGCACCGCTGTACGCACACACAATAACTATACCGGGTACTTCGAAATATGATTACAAGCAATATCGCGTGCTAAAGCGAAAATCATATTTTTACAAATTATTGAAGCACAAAATTTGATGCCCTGGGCGGGGAATCGTAATCCACGAAATTTCGGCTAGAAATAGCGTGTCCCGGGTACATAATAGATTGTAAAAAAGACCGGGTACGGTATGATTATCTTAAAAAACATTGTATGAGTGCATAGAACAGATCATTTAACGGAGACTTTAAGCAGCCTGAGCCTAAGGTCACGGCCGATATTAAAAGATCGATTCGAGGGTTGAGGTGAAATGGGTTTTATGCAAGAATTCTGTACTCTGTTTTTCATTTTAATTGCTAGGAAACTAACAGTACCACTATAAGTAAATCAAAACTCATATATTGAAAATTGTTTCGATAAAAATAATTTTATAGTATATCATCGCGCCTTAATATCTCCGAAGACGTAGGCGGCAGAGGTGTCTTAACATTCAGGTATTTCGCCGGGTATGTTTGGTCCAATTAAACAGGGCAAGTTTATTGCCACCTACTGGGCACGGTTTTAATCTATTTTGAAGCAGTGATGGGTCAGTGGCATTGGCTATGGACTGCCGCGCAGCAGAGCCGATTCTCTTAGCTATTGAACGGCGTTAACGCAACTTAATTGCATGAAAATTGTAGATTTTGACAGCATCCGTAGTCTGCCCGCTATTTAGGTTCGATCGCAAGTCAGTCACTTGTTATCAATAATTTTTGACATATTTGGTATGATGTAAGCTATTTTGTTGCGATTGCGTTGCTACATTGGCATGAAATATTTTGGAGGATTTTAGATAGAAAATTAGCATAATGATTTAAAAATATTTATTTAATGTATTGTTTGCTAGAAAACCACTGTATTGATGTTTCGAATGATGCGTGATTGATGTAAGTTTTCATTATTATTTCAGTAACAAAATTTGCAAGCCATAGCACAGCCATACGATAGCGACGCGATTGCTATACAACTGCGATTAGGAGCTAGAATTAGTAGACTACTGAATTTGAGATTAACAGCAGTTCGATCGCAGAAGCATCGCAGTAGTGTGGCGTTTGATTAATAGCTAAGAGAATTGAGGCCCAGGTCCATGGCTCGATGAGCTTCACCGCATGGTGGAAGGGCACTTTGCAAATGCCCGCCTGACTAGAGACCACCCTCAAGTAGAAAATCTGTCGCCAAGCACCTAACGGTATGTTCCGGCAGCTGTCCTTGAGAGCCAGTACTTATAGGTTGGCCTGAACAACATCTTCGACCACATCATTCATCACTTACCATCAGGTGAGATAGTGGTCAAAGGCTTACCTTACATTATTACTGAGCGCTTCTGTGCTCCGGAGGGCACGTTAAGCCGTCGGTCCCGGTTGTTGTCTAAGCATGGTTGTAGGGCGTTTTGCAAATGCCCACCTGACTAGCGACCACACTCAAGTAGAAAATCTGTTGCCAAGCACCTAACGATGTATTCAGGTTAGGTTAAGCCTGTTAACGCCTTTGAACACATCATCACTTAACATCAGGTGAAAATGTGGTCAAAGTCTTACCTATCAGATACAAAGAAAAATAACTGATACCGAAACATGCTTTGACAGAACCTCTCAATAACTTCCCCGGTCCGAAAATCGAACTCAGGACATCCATTTGTAATTTCAAAACAACCCTTAACGCACTCGGTTAAAGCGTCGGTCGATATGTCAACCTAAGAATAATAAATGTCACCAACCTGTCAGTGTCACTGCCATCACTGCTGGTGTTTTCCCAGTTGTCGGAGTCATCATCATTGAGCACCTGCTCCGATTTACTGTCGCCATTCAAAATAGAGCTTTCTTCACGGGTTGGTTCGGGACTGTCAAAGAATATTTTTTTTTATATAATCGCATCAGCTTGAAAGAAATCCTGTAGAGGTTGACATAGTGATACTACCGCCAAATTAAAAAATAATTAAAAAAACAGTGCAATAGATGTCGCGTTCTACAATATGGCGGCAAGGGCATTTTGCAAAAGCTCGCCTGGCTAGCTACCCTCAATTTGAAAATCTGTGCCATTACAGTGTTCCGACAGCAGTATTCGAGGGAGAGTAATTCAATGTTTAACCTGTTAAGACTTTAACTAAAGCATCACTAAAATTAACCCAGATTAAGTCCATGTAAACCTATCAGGAATAAAAGAAAACAAATTAAAACAGATCCGCCAATTGCTTATGGATTGTCTTTTGATGCAAATTGAATTTTTTTGTAATATACATTTCTGATGATAATTATATTACGAAGACGCGGGTGCAAGTATTCTGCGGCTCTATAGTTTTTTCAAGGTATAGGAAATATTTTTGTCTCGAACTACCTTCTTTATGCTCTTATCTTTTTCTCTATTCTTCTCTCTATGCAGATTTTTACTCTTAGGGTCAATTCAGACCATAGAGGAATGTATGGCCGATTTACTGTCAAACCATTTTCTACTTTGTCTCTATCACTATTATCTATATCTATACTAATATTAAAAAGGGGAAAGATTTGTATATTTGTGTTTTTGTATGTATCGAATAAAAATAAAAACTACTCGACCCATTAGAAAAAATCTTTCACCATTAGAAATCTACATTATTCCTGAACATTAACATGCACATTATAAAAAAAAAATTACATACACGTGCGAAGCCAGGGCGGGCCGCTAGTGTACAGTATAGTGAAAGGCTTGAGGGTGATGGGGCGCTTGAGGTCACGCGGCCGCCGGCGTCGCCGCGGCTTATGCAAGTCTTTCAACCTCTACTTATCATGCATAGTCGTAATAGAGAGAAAGAGGATAATGGTTTGACAGTAAAACGGCTGCCACTTCGGCGTGGATTAAACTTTAGCATATATATGCATTAAAAAACTCACCTAATTCCAGAGTCGTTTTTCTCTTCAGTGACAGTATCCTCTTGGCTACTAGCGATGGGCAGAGTCACATCGCCGATCGGTCGCTCGATTTTAATACTTGGACAGTTTGCATCCGCCTTTAGCACATCGTCGAGCGATTCCAGTTTCTCTTCGGTTGCATCTACTTCCATTTCACTCTGAAATTTAAGTCCAGGCATCATTAAAGTTAAGGCATCATCTTCTTTCCTACCTTCAACCCAATCATGTGGGCATCATTGTCTTTTCTAGCAACACAAGGAAATAATTGTAAAAATATTGTTTCATCTTTATGGCCGGCCGCCTTCAATACGAAAACTCGGGAAGGCTCTCGTTGGGCTACACCTGCACTTGCTATGCTGCGATGCTAAGCCACGTTGTGCACCCAAGCTGCATGCTGCTCATTGGGCTTAATTTATCATTGAGTCACCTTTTACGATATCCAACAGGAGGACATGAAATATTTCACATGTTTTTAAGCCAGGTGCATAGGAAGTGACGTGGAGAATTACATATAGAATTGCGGGTTGAGCTTGAAATAAGACAAGGATCTTGTAGTTTACCAGCATCGGAAAAAATATTCAAATATTTTTAAGCGATAAATTCGAGGAATCTACGCTAAAATCCTTTCTAAAGACCTCAAAGCAAACATCTAACATTTCAAATAAAACGTTGCTGATCAAGTATATGGTACTTTTGAGGACCTTCGTGATTTTTACCGTTAAATTAAAAAGCTGAAGCGGGAGGTGTTTTTTCATATAATTTTCGATAAAAGTGTGTTTGCGAGCTTCATGGCATAGTTAAGTACTTACATCAATGGACTTGAGCTTCCGGTGAGATGATGCTCGTTTCTTTGGTCGCGACGGAACATGTTCGGGAATAGAATTTTCAGTCTTGGACACCTTCTTCGTAGGCCGCGTTTGCTTCCGAATGTTACGGTAGAACTTGCCTGCATAACATTACATAAAGAATAAACAGACGTTGGCCGGATCGATTTACTCTGGATGTTAGCGGGAGTGAGTATAGTATGTGGCATTTCACTCGCCACGGCTAATATCTGTATCTTTAATAATGTACAAACTAGATACATATATGTATATGTATGGACTCATTACAAAATTACAAATTTACGAGAGAAAAAATTAAAGTCATGTGCGGGATTCGAACCCGCGTCCATTCACCCCTATAGCCGGGGTATGCTCTGATCGCTTGAGCTAACATGACAATGACTCATAACTCCAATTTTGGATGGGGTGGATGGACGCGGGTTCGAATCCCGTACATGGCTATAATTTTTTCTCTTGTAAATTTGTAATTTCGTAATAAAATCCGCCGAGCAGGCGTTATTGCAAACATAAAAATATTAAAAGTAAGGACTCACTTTTGTAGAATATTCCATATGAAAAATATTATTGACCTTTATAAGAGCGTCGTTGACGCTTTAACTGAAAATAATATTT
Organism: Plagodis pulveraria; assembly: GCA_963890685.1. Taxonomy (NCBI): domain Eukaryota; kingdom Metazoa; phylum Arthropoda; class Insecta; order Lepidoptera; family Geometridae; genus Plagodis; species Plagodis pulveraria. The sequence continues at coordinate 9,259,411 of OY982955.1, read as the reverse complement.
TCACATTGAGCTTTTCACTCCGAAAGATTTTTCTGTCTCGTTCGCCCAGTAATTTCTCTAGCTACAGTGCTTTACACTCCTAAACACAGTGGGTACAGATTGCACTTTGCAAATCTTTCGGAGTGAAAAGCTCAATGTGAAAATATTATTTTCACATTGAGCTTTTCACTCCGAAAGATTTTTTCTGTCTCGTTCGCCCAGTAATTTCTCTAGCTACAGTGCTTTACACGCCTAAACACAGTGGGTACAGATTGCACTTTGCACATTAGTGCTTAGAGGCAGACGTAACAGTCTAGACAGCTTCAGCAGAAATAATTGAAGACTATATTGTCGTGCATGTTGTAGGGGTACATTAGCACAATAAGTTTTACTGCGCTTTTTATCTTAATGTTTCTTCAAACTTACGCTATAGTACGTCACAGTGCGTGATTTATATAGGCTTTACATAAACAATACGTAGTCCAAAGTATTATCGATAACGAAACTTTTCTGTTAGTAATGAGGGTAGTTTTGGTGTTATCATATAATCCAAGGTGACAATTATAAAGTTCCGTCGGTTTCCCTCATTCGTTTTAAGACAATCGTACTTGGAGTGCCAAAACATATCTACCGCGAAAATATTAACCAAGGTTGTCTTTATTAACAAAATAATACGAAATATATACAACACTACAGCTGCTACAATAAAAGCATTTAGACAACCTATAAGTCATTGCACACTCAGAGGCAGTCCTAATGCTCCAGCCCAATACCAGTTGGCAGCGTGCCCAGCGTGCTGGCAGCATTGACCCGTTAAAGTCTTGTTCCATCACGATAACGCGCGGCCTACTCGGCGCGCGTCGCGAAGCAGACTGAACTTTTGTTTGAAGAAAATGTAGAAATTTATTGAGATTGCCGATTTCTATATAGTGAAAATAAAAATATTACTGATTTTCTGCTTTTTCTTTCATATCCATACCGAGAATTCTTTGAACTCCCCTCGTAGAAACGCTCAGCAAAGGACCTTGTTTTGCGTCAATAATTCAGACTCACTTTGTTGCTTCCTCCATTGTTTTTTACTGACAAAGGTGTCTTCGGGGCTAATCACTAGGAAGTTTCTATCGCCGACTTGCAGTGTGCACGGTTCAAACACGTTGAGAAGTTTCAGGTTTTTCAGATCATCACCTGTGGGTTACAAAAATGAGTTTATAATATTTGTAGACAACTGATATTTTAATATTTATGGTATTATGTGCGTTAGTTCGGCGTTATCATTAGAGTACAAGTAGAAAATTTACTTTCGCATCACAAGTTCGAAAAGGTTTTGTTTGTCATTCGAAATCTGCATGCAAAAGAGCTTTATAACCACTATATTAGAAAGGTTTTCAGAATTAGAACTAATATAACGAGTATACTGTATCAGCTGTATTGTCCACTGCAGAACAGAGTCTCCCACATTTAAGGGAGTGTTTGGCATAATCCCCACGCTTCGCAGGCGTCTTGGCGTTCGCAGTTTAAGATAGCAGTTCGGAGCAGTACTGGAGAGATATGTATGCTCTAACTTTATGTTTTTACTTACCTTCGACTAGGTATTTAGGTTGTTGTGTCGAGTTAGTATCGGTGGGCTGGATGCTCAGCGCGCGACATTGCCAGTGCACGCTCACACTCTCCGTCACCACCGCTTCAACAGTGAACTGGTGAACACAATATAAGTTCCAATCACAACAGGGTGAGTATGACTAAATGTAAATCGATACAATACAAGCGCAATAAATTTCAAGATATCCTGTTCGTTGTCGAACGGTTTCAGCAAATTAGATTCTGAAGCAATGTTAGCCGTGTGGTAATAGCAATGGACTGGCGTGTCGCAGGTCCGTGATACGATCGCCACCGCCGGCTTGAGCTTCACCGCATGGTACTGTACTACCCTCAAGTAGAAAATCTGGCGCTAAATTATTTACCCTAGGCCACAAACTTATTAGCCGCTCCTCGTATGTATGTCATTATGATATGAATATGCGATTGTTGCATTATAAAAAATCGATTAATATTTAAATAAAAATAAAGAGCAAATTTAAGATGTACCGACGGAAAATAGCCGGAAATCGCCGAATAGCTGGCTCTTCAATTTTTGGTGAGTTGGGGCCTGGTGACTGCCGCGTCGAAGGTCCATGGTTCGAATCTATCTTAGACTTCAGTTTCACCACGTGGTGGTAAGACATTTTGCGAATGCCCGTCTGGCTAGCTACCACTTTCAATTAGGAAATTTGCTTTACAACCAAATTTTATTATGAATAATAAACAAAATTTTACCTACATTTTCAATTCAGACTTGTAGAAGCTTTTGTTTAGAATTTATTTGCGTTGCTAATTATAATTATAGGAAATAAAAATTAAATTAAGCTCTACCATCAATAATCAATTCCAACTAAGATATACCTAAAAAAAAATAACTAATGCAATGATTGGCTCGAGCGACTAGCCTGATTTTTTGCAACCACTTAGCAAGCTTGGAATCATTGTGAGGACGTGTCTACTTTAAGTTTAACATGTCTACTTTAATTGAGTTATTAGTTTATTATGCTAATTCATCACCATTATCTTTAGTTTTTATTATTATGTAAGCTTGCATAAAGTCGCCGAGGGCACTGGTTTCAAAGCAAAATTGTATGCGACATCAATATCATCAATCTGTTACCATTACTTGCTTATGTATATGGAGTTATGACACTCGCAACAAACCTTCTGTTGAATTATCAATATTCTCTTTGCTATACAATTGCTTACCTTGTGATCATGCATCTTGTGTTTCCGCGCAGCCTTCATTTCCTTAGTTACGTGAAGCCAATTGGCACTTTCCAAGGAGCCCAGTGGACCATACACCACTTGTCCCGGGTAGAACTCTGACGAGGAGTAGGGTGTGGAGCGGCGCCGGCGCATTGAGTAGTCTTCGAGGGGACAAGTGTCAAGGTCCGGGTATTCAAGGCGCGAGCCATCAGTCGAAACTAGTCGGATCTTGCTGTGCACTGCCTGAGGAATATAATGATCAAAATTAAATCAAAACCTTTATGGAAACATCAATATATAAACTGCAAAAACATAATATACACAATTGCGCAGGAGCAATGGCATCAGACATTACAAACCTGTGTGTAGACAAAAGTTGTAGCTAACCCCGGATCTTGTTTACACCAAAAACTTTTGCGTGGTAGCATTTTGCGAATGCTCGCCTGGCTAGCTATGCTAACTCTTGAGTATTCAATCTGTCGCCAAGCAGCTACATTGTGTTACGAGAGCCAGTAGTTCTAGTTTAGCCTGCAGAACATCTTCGACCACGTCATCACTTACAATCAGGAGAGATAGTGGTTAGAGCATACCTATCAGCTATATATAAAAAAAAATGAGCAAAATATGTCATTGGCCAAAGTGACGTCAAGAACTTACCTTGGAAGTCCCAACCCAAGAATCGAGGCAGACCGCCAGATCTGGAGTGAATTCTTCTAAAGGTTGCAGCCTCTCACTAGCCACAGCTGGAATGACGTGTTTGGTGCCAACAATTTGCAGGGCTGCATTCATCACAATTTCTCGGCAGTAGCCACGCTGGGTGTCTTTGCCGGCGATAAGACGACGGACTACATCGCCAGGCATTAACGAGCGGTCAGCTAACCCCACCTGCACATGTAACATTAACACATATTATATAAATAACCCAAAATATTACACTGATAAGATGTAATATAGATAGATGATACCCAATGTAAAACAAATGAACATTTCTTGTAAACAACCAATATTCTGTTTACAAATATTGGTTGTGAATAAATAAATTTGAAATGGCACAGTTTCAGCTATTGTATGAGGTGCATTTGGTATTCCACCCCCAGACACAGAAAGTGGTTTGTTGGCCTTACAAGGGTTTGTTAACAATCTGTCAGTCCAATCATGTCACAGAACTCGGCCATTTCTCCTAAAAGTTTCTGACATTATTAAGAGTTATGTGTCTATTTTTCAATATCACCAGCAAAAGCTAACATGAATTCTGAATATTTGAAATTGATTACAAAATCACAAATTTACAACAGGAAAAATTATAGTCATGTGTGGGATTTTTCCCCTCGTAAATTTGTAATGTAATACGCAGAGCATGCATTATTGCAAAAATATGAAAATTTGTTATTCATCTTAAACCGATACCAATTTGATATGTACCTTTTTTCATGACTAATTAATTAGCTTGCTAATATATTAATTACTGTATCAAATGCTATTGGTGACATGCAGCAACCTTGGAACAATCATTGTAATGCAGTGGTTTAGTTTGCCCCTTATTAAATGATATAACAAATTTATGGGAAAAATTTGATGCATTTATGTCGCTGGTCATAGAAGGAAAGTTATTAAATATTCGACCAGCTACACCTATTCGGCACATGCAACATCCCCAAGCAATGTTGCTTTCGAATAAAATTAAGGAACTCATAAGGTGGTGGCCAGGGTCAAAAAACAGTTGCCTGATCAAAACAAAGAAAAATATGGAGTGCCGTAATCGCATAATATAGAGCAGCATTTTTTGGATTCTGTTGAGATTGAAGATCCTGATAAAGTGTGGAAATTCCTTGTGTTCCAGTGGAAGGCCAATAGGAGTTGGAAAGTCTCGTCAAGAGGTTTTTTCCGATCAGATAAGCCAACCCCAAAAATCTCTCCCCAAATAGACAGATAAAATCAACCACACAAAAAGTTCTTTCCTCCATTCCACTAATTTTAACTTTAATTAAATTAGCTGATTGTGACACCTTGACTATAAGAAGTAAAAGCTAGATACTGAAAACAGTGCCCTAGCAGATCTATAGCAGTCATACAATATTTACACAGCACAAAAACAAGACAGGTGCTGGTTGCAGTTACTACTCACCAGAACTTGAAATCTCAGTCTGAAAAAGGTTGAATAAGAACAAAACAGTAATGTAAGCAGAGGCAAAGAGCTTACTGCAAGCTGCAAGAGCAATATCACATCTAGACATAATACCCACTTTAGAAATTGAGCATGTGGTCATGCTCCTACCAAAAACAGATTAAAAAAGCAGGGATGTGATGACATAAAGAACCTTTGCAAGCCATCAGTAATGGAAGTACAGGAACTACTGCATCATCACAAAGAGAGAGAAAACAAAACCTGTGGAGTAAGACAAAATGTAAGCAAACAAAGACTATGTTCTCAACTCTACATAAGAAAGTGACCAATAACCAGCTTTCATTATTACAATTTCAAGAAAAACAAAGCATCGGGGCTAGACTCAGTTACCACAGAACTACTGAAATATGGTGGTCCCACTCTAGCAGAAAGGCTCATATCTGCTTTTATTGAAAATCTGGGACACTGAGGAGATGCTACAATAATTGCAGCCGGGAGTCACATCACACACACATCTTTAAAAAGGGTGACAAGTCCATAGTGTGCAAATTACAGAAGCGGTATGGTAAGTAGTATTATCTGCTGCATACAAGGTATATTAGATAGATTGGCAAAATACTATCAAAATATCCTTCGCAAATACCAGTGTGGGTTCTGGCATAACACTCACTCTACAGCCGGTTAATTTCATTAGCGGAGGTGCTTGCTACATGTGGTGAAGATAAATTTATGGAAAACCGCTTTGGCAGTATTGCTCACACACTAACTTAATAATAGCAAACCAAATTGTAAAGGAAACTTGTTCTCCCATATACAACAACCTTTGATATCCTTGTAGACCAATTACATATGGCTTAACCACAGAAACTACTGTGTAGTATCGACCTACATATGTTATTAAATTGTACTTTTAATTTCTAATAAATTAAGTCATAAGTAATTTAGTTTTTTATATAAGTCCTGGTTGCTTACATATTTGACCTCAACACAATTTTGGACACAAAAATATCTACTCTTTGTAGAATTAAAACTCAGATGATGTTATAAGCATTCAATAATAAAAAAGTAGCTATAGTCAAAGAATATAAATTTTCCCTGGAAACTGTCTAATTCAACATTACAAACTTTCACATTTATAATATTAATAGGAAGTAGGGTACCTATCTGTAGTACTTGTTAGTACATACTGTACTGTATCAGCCGGATAGTCCACTGCTGAACACACCCTCCTCTATAAAAGGGGTATTTGCCATAATCCCCCATGCTTGACAGGCGGCTTGGAGATCACAGTGTAAGATGGCAGTTCTTTAGAAGGCACTGCTTCCAGTATTTTTTCCCCTTAGTTACTTCTTACGACACCAACATGGGATAATATGGGGAAGTGCGACTCTAAGCCGGCACCCCATGGGGTAGTAAATAACATAATTTTATTCAAAACTGATTTCCTTGCAGGTTATGCCACCAGCAGCTAGAGAGCTAGACTTAATACAAGGTGAAGCTTAATATGTCTTGGGAATCTACTACCAATTATTGCAAATACAGTGTTCAAACTGCAAGTACTAAGCCACCTGGGTCATTATTGTACTGTTTTGGCCAATTCCCTATTTTCTGGCATAAAATAAGATTTCAACAGTCTATGGAAGAAATAATAAAAACATTTCAGCTCTACCTCAATACTATTATATAAATAATTTATATAGATATAATATAATGAAGTCTGACAATACTTCCAGCTATTCTTTGAAACAAGGGGCTGATAAGAATGAAATAAATACTCAAATTATACAAACCAGGACCCCAGTTGGCAGTCAGCTTTACAGAATTACCCTGATACTTGCGTAAATCTGATTTTCATAATTCAAATGATTTTCGAAAGTAGGTATCTTTAGCTTAAAATAATAAAAATAAAATATATATTTTACTCTATGATAACGGAAAGTATTTTATATCTTGATATGAAACCTGAATTACATTTCCGTGCCTAAATATTACTTCATTTAATAATAATCTTGTAACTACTTTAACAGTAATCAACCAAGGAATTTTTGCATGTGTATAGGCAACAAGTCAATAATAGTGTTAAAGTATATTTAAAGGATAAGAATTAAAAAGATGCAGAATATCAAAAACTTGACATTAAGTTGCTTGAGGTATAAACATTAATTTTGTGCCGTGTCCATTAAAACTCTAATCTAAGCATTTTGACAGCTCAGCTCCAATCTCAAAAGGTTAAAATAATCTCAGAATTAAAAAGAAATCAAAATAAAATGACACACAGATTGCCTGTTTGATTTGTTATTTAAATAGGGGGTAAGGAATTCATTATTCTACCGACACCTATAAAGTAAATGAGATGTGAGGCAAACTAATCTACAAAGTCATATGTGATATGATGAGAGGTAGGTAACATATAACCTGGAATAAGCATATATTTTTCAGCTTTGGACTGTATTGCAATTTATTAAAGCAAATTAGAAACCTACTATTAACCTATCTATTACCTTTCCAAAATGATTCAAGAGTATCTGATAGAACCTTTATAAAACTAGTAAGATATTTGTAATAATGTATGAGAGTAAAACCGTAACTGTATGTACTTACACCCCAGTAGTACAAGACTTGTACTACTGGGGTGTAAGTACATACAGTTACGGTTTTACTCTCATACATTATTACAAATATCTTACTAGTTTTATAAAGGTTCTATCAGATACTCTTGAATCATTATACCCCACTTAGTGGGGTCGTCATTGAATTACCCCCATTTATAATTGCAGTTAAATAAATAATTTATTCAAGAAAGTACCACAATCTTAGGCCAAGGGGTTGTTGAACTCGTTCTCGAGGAGCCGTTGTAATGCTGTTCGACAGTAATTATATAGTTTTAGATGCTGCAAGCAGGCGGGTGTCGGCGTATTAGTTGAATCTAATTGGTGACATGTGTAAACTTACCGACTTTTCGGATATCACCCGCTCGGTCCCCGAAGGATGCCACACAACCCGAATTTCGCCTTTTTGTATGCGTGATTCGATGTCGCTTTCTTGATCGCTGGAGTTAGCCTCGTAGTTCTCGAGTACGAGACCGAACACCACTTGGCCGCTGTTGTTGATTTTATACACTTCATCCTCGTAAAAATACTGAAAGTCAGTTGGTGAACCTGGATTCTGCCCCGCCATATTGACGGGATTTATCTAAAGACACAAATAATTTTGTTTTTTACGTGATTATGTTCTTTCTGACAGCTGATTATAATGTGTAGCGCATGCGTCAATAAAATTTAGAAAATATGCAACGGAAACGCCATCTTCCGAGAGTTCCGAGTTGCAAGCAAAAAAGTTACGTTCCTTTTCACGTAGTGTCAGTGTTGCCAGATGTTTTGAATGAGCGATCGTACGCTTGCTATTAAATTTAAAAACTCACGAAAAAATCGTACCTTTATCACTAATCAGCCTTGGCTTGGACGATATAATTATTGATTGTACCTTCGAAGTAATATACCATTGTATTTAGTTGTACAATGCGATTTAATTAAGAATAGGATCGGCCTAGCGCCATGTTGTGACGTCAAAACTAGAACATCGTACAGTGTGCAAAAAAAGAAATCGTTAAGCCGTTTAGAAGTTATGGTGAAATAAAGAAACTCACATACATACATGAACCCTGAAAACGTAACACACGTTTATGTGGGCAGTCGTGTAAAAAAAACAAGCAGTCATAGGTAGGTAAACCAAGCTGTAGGTGACTGTAGGTACGGCAAACACAAAAATAATTTGAACTGATTTTATTTGTTGGCAGTATTTTGTATTTAGGTATCTTAATTTGAATCGCTTAGCTATTCAATGCCGCATGTCCTGAAGGCCAACTGAGTTAGACTCATCGTTATTATCGTAACGGGTAAAAAAAAACAAATATAACAATCACCAAAAACAAATAAAACAAATCAATAAGTACTCGGAAACGTGTCGCGTAGTAGTACACTGTCGGAGAAATAAGACCCTGACGCCCACGTTGACATCAAACCAAGATGGCGTCTGTGCTGTCAACCTTAAAAATTTGAATTTATTAAAATTAACATTTTCGGGTCACTCATTTAAAATTACGTATAAATATTAGGTCCTTACATATGAAATTGGCGTTTTGTATGGGAGGAACAAAAAGTCGAATATTTTTTAATATAATATATTTAATTAATCAAAGTATGAACCATTATTTTCTATGCACTTTTGCCATCTCATAGGTAGTTCATTGATCCCTTTACTAAAAAAACCAGTCGGACGGGAATCAATAAAATCTTTGAAGGCGATTTGGACTGCCCCATCGGAGTTGAATTTTTTCCCTTGCAAGAAGTTATCCAAATTTCGAAAAAAATGGTAATCTGTTGGAGCAAGGTCCGGGGAGTACGGAGGATGTCTTAGACTTTCCAATTGAAGCTCTTCTAATTTAGTAGCCGTCTGTAGCGCAGTGTGTGGTCTAGCGTTGTCGTGAAGCAGCAGTGGCGTGGAGCGATTGACCAGCCTAGGTTGTTTAGCCGCTAGCTTTTCCATCATGGTTTGCAATTCCTGACAATAGACATCAGCCGTAATAGTCTGGCCAGATTTGAAAAAACTGTAATGAACAATACCGGCACTAGTCCACCAAACGCTTACAAGTAACTTTTTTGGGGTTAATTTTCGCTTGGGGCAGGATTTGGCTGGCTGGCCAGGATCTAACCATTGCGCTGAGCGCTTCCGATTATCGTAAAGAACCCATTTTTCATCACAGGTAATGATTCGGTTTAAAATACCTTCATTATTGTGCCGGTTTAGTAATGTAACGCAGCAGTCGACGCGCGTTTGCCGGTTTGTTTCAGTCAATTCGTGAGGTACCCACCTTTCAAGCTTTTTAATCTTCCCAATTTGCTTCAAGTGAATTAAAACAGTTTTATCACTAACATCGCAGCCTGCAGCTAACTCGGACGTGGTTTGCGATGGATCCGCTTCCACAATAGCCTTCAACTCTTCATTATCAACTTGAGTCTCAGGCCGTCCACGGGGCTTGTTCTGCAGGTCGAAATTTCCAGAACGAAAACGTTGGAACCAAAAACGAACTGTGTTTTCTTTTGCAACACGACCGCCATACACATCATTCACCCTTCGAGTTGTTTCCGCAGCACTAGTGCCACGGCGGAACTCGTACTCGTAAATAATGCGATATTTAAGGTTTTCCATTTTGTAAAATGAGTGACGCAAACATAAAAAAACAGAAGAAAAAAAACAAATGAATGACGATCATCGAAGCACAAATACATGAGTCTATAGCTGTACAAATTTGAATTTGGAATTCCTTACCAAAGAGGAGAAATTCGTGATTAAAGTGGCCAGTACGAAAAACGCCAATTTCATATGTAAGGACCTAATATATGGCACTGCTCTATTTTTAAGTTTGTTCTACTGATCGTACTTATTAGAGTGAATATGAGTGATGTTAGCCGAAAGCCCGTCCTATTCTTATTTTAATCGTATTGTACGTATGGTTTTAGATGCAACTTTTTAAAATAATTTGATAGCAATCAAAAAAATCATTATTGCATTGGAATGTGGCAGGCACTGAAATTTAATAGCAAACTGTGTAGTCAATATTTTTTAAGATATCAAAGTTTCTGATCGTCAAAAATTATCAGAAAAGAAGTTGTATTAGTAAACCCTAAAAACACTATAACCTTCTTGATTTTTCTAACATTATTGATCATGTCGAACACTATACTCTAGTTTTTAATTCGAGATCAAAAATTTAAGGAAAGAAATGTTAATATATGTCATTGTCAAGCAATCAGGGGTATTCAATACATTTTCTTCAAAAATGTTTTTACGTAGTGGCGCACCGTGCTGCGCAAAGTTTCACACTTTTTTTTAATTAAAAAAACACATTTTGAAATTATTCCACAACAATATAATATATAGAAACAGGGGTGACATAGTAACTTGAAAAAAACGTTGGACAATCTGCCGTATGGATGAAAAGTGAATTCATCAAATTTGTTCACATAATATATTTGCTTTGGTCTTGTTTCTCTTGGTGAAGTGAACGCATCGCTGTCCTTATTTTCGCTGATAATCCTTAAAATATGTATTTATACGCCTTCATCGCCATCAACTTTTCGGAAGCACTCTAAGATTTGCATTTCTTAACAGGAGATACAATGTTTTTCGTTCTTCGAGCTCTGGTTTGGAGGCTCCAGCCTTCATATTACGAAAACAATTTTTTCACAATAAATAAAAACTGAACACAACTCTTTAACAATAACTATAAACGATAAAAACAATACTAAATAACAACGAAATTTAACAATATCAAGAAAAACAATCTTAGAGAAATATATTCGAATCTAAAAATTAAAATACGAATTACAAATTAGCAAAAATGGCGGCAGCTGGAAAATGTCGACGATCCCGGCATTTAAAATAAAAAAAATGTTACACAATTTTTTTCATGCTTGAATATATGCGTAAATATGTACGCGCATAAAAAGTGTTTTATTAGTGAATACTAAAGTAATCAATGATACCGCTGCTACACCCGTTTCCAAAATTAGTATAACTACTAAGTACTTATAATTTTTTTGCACGGTTAAACCCTTTGTTTACATTTTTGATCTCGAATTAAAAAACAGAGTAGGTATAGTATGACTTTAGTATTTAATATTTCTATTTTAATATTATGTTTAAATATATTTGCCTCAGGGTGGTTGCAAGACAGACAAACAGTCGCAAAATGCCCTTCCACCACGTGATGAAAGCTCAAACTCAAATCAAATGAACAAATTGTTCAGTCATATCACTAAACTTAATTACTCAATGGAGGTTCACTGTAGAATGAAAAAAAAAGGGAGGACTTATATGCTGTCTACCGCTTTCGGAAGTACAGCTCTACCGGATTTTGGGCGAGGGAAGGCCCTCTTATAGGATATAGGAGGGGGAAGCGAGAAAGGCGTAGTAGGCGAAAAGCGCCTTATACCTCCGTCTCCTGCGGGCGCCAGAAACTAATTTTAGATAACCAATATACATATACGATCCCCAAGCCGCCTGCCAAGCGTGGGGATTATGGCAAATACCCCCTTAATAGGGGAGGCTGTGTTCAGCAGTGGACGACCCGGCGGATACAGTACACAGTAATATACATATACATATGCATATCAATGTTTATACTCACTTTGTATATGAATTATAATTCATAAATAAAAACACCAACTTTCCAGCTTTTTCCGTTCCTGATTTCAGCACGTATTAATCCAAAGTTGGTAATTTTTCAAACTATTTATTGATTAATACTTGCGTTTCTTCCGAACAATGTGAACCGAGCTCAAGTGTTACACAAAAAAAAGCGCAGGAAATGCCACCTTCATGAAATCGCGTTTAAATTCTCACAGTAATTTAAATTTTTTAAAGGACTTTAAAACCAGAAGTAAATAATCGAAAAAATCACGATTTTTAATTTTTTGCCAAATAATGAATCTTTTTGATTTTTTGTTGTTTCAAATATGGCAGACGATATCTAAATATACCTATACCTCCTAAAATGTATCCGGCCTGCCGGATTTACCTTGTGTGTCCCAACCGGCCTGCCGGTGAGCGGTCATAGTCGTGATTACATATTCACCATAAAATCTGGGTAAGTTCGATTTTCATAATTCAAACGGTTTTAGTGAGGATGGATCCTTGGCTGTACGAGAAAAAATCCATAATATTCTGATATAACAGAAAGTATGTTTAAAATTGATATGAAATCTGAAACCAGCTCAAATTACATTTTGGCGCCAAAATATTGTTTATATTTATGTCATTTTAAAATAATCTCGTCACTACTTCTAAAGTAATTAACCTAGAAAGCTGTAATTTTGCATTTGTATAGGCAACAAGTCAATAACGATGTTAAAAGAAATTAAAAGGATAAGGATTGATAACTTTTTTTTTATATATTTTTTTATTTGACCCCCGTTTTTGTTCCGGCCGGAATTCCGGTGGTCTAAAAAAAAGGTTTAGTGTGAAGCTTGTATTTATCCGATCGTTATTATTCAAACGTTTTTAGTAAGCTACTATCATTGGCTATACAACAAAAAAACCGCATTACTCTATGGTAACGAGAAGTTACTCAAATCATGAAATGAAAAAAAATAACTTTCACTCGATGCATTTTGCCGCGCAAACACTCACCGATCGAAATTTACGTAATAAATAATCTCGTAACTACTTTTAAACCTATAAACCTAAACATCTGAAATAATTCAGGTGTATAGATTACATCTAAATAATCATATCAAAAGAAAAACCAAATTTGTAGGTGGTATAGTTTTTGAGAAAAAAAATAAAATGCGCTTATGTACAGTTTTCCCACCAAAATTCTTTAAAAAAAATCGCGTTGTTTTAATCTCGTTACTACTTATAAAATATTTATCCTTACAATGTGGTATAATTCATGGGTAAAGAACCATAATAAATACTCACATTCAAAAAAAAAACAAAGTTGTAGGTGGAATAGTTTCGGAAAAAAAAATAAAAAAAAAATATAAAAAATGCTGTTTCCCGCCATTTTCGTCGTCTGTTCAAACCCCTTTTCCTGTAAAATTTTCCATGAAAAGGCCTATTTTCATTTCTTTTCCCGTAAAGCAAATATGATGAGGATTGCATTGGTACCAAGAAGTTTATATGTTGATTGGAGACTGCCACAAATAAACTCGATTAAAAAACAAAATACCTCAAAATCTGGAAAAATATATTTTTATTCGCTGTTTGATCCACTCAAACTAAATGGATGAAAATGTTATTTTTTGTATGGTATAGGTAATATATTAGGGTATGGGGATGTTAGGGTGACAGGTTAAGGTAATGGAAAACTACTTAATACTACAAAAAAACGTTACGGGGCGTCGCGGAAAAAAAAACGTGAGCATTTTGTACGACTGGGTAAGTGGAGGTGAGCAGACGAGTATACACGAGGGGTTCATGATTGGAACGGAAAATAATAAATAACACTAAGTTTTGGTATTTACTTTTTACATTTTGGTAAGGTGCGCTGGGGTAAGTTCGTAAGTGGGGTAAGACCATAGGAGTTAAATTTCTATCTAATTTGGCAAAATTTTCTAACTCTGGCAACATTATAAAGGACGCCATTTTATCGTCCCGCGACCCTCAGTCTCTGCCTGTCGCTCCGGCAAGTCAGACATGTGTTGTGCGTCATTTAAGAAAAAAAGGTAATTTCTTGCTTTTTTATGTCATCCGATCTTTTCCCTTGAACTTTGGTTTGTGTTTTTTATTACACCAATATGTGTTTCGGTATTGATATTGTCTGAATACTAAGTTATATGTTCTAACATCGAGATTAAAGTGATCCTAACCTGTCTAGAGTAGTCGTACGCAAATATCCGGTATTCCCCCTCACAGTCAAAGATCGGATGAATTTGTCCGATCTTGACCTGTTAAATAAAATGAAAGTGATTGTCAAACTTTCAATTTAAAAACCTTTGTTCTTATTTGGTTTTTGTTTTGTTTGTTCAAATTTCATAGAGATCGGCTTGGTCGTTTTATCATGATAAGAGCACAAACAGACATACAGACAGAATTACAACAGTAGTATGGATGGATGAACCTGTAGGTACATAATTTAGCTGTCACTATCTATCTCGAAAACCAGATTGATTATGCGGGGCGCAGCTAGTTTGTCACAATGCTAAGTTTATAGTTACCTAACCTAATGTTTAGGTAACTATAAACTTAGCATAGTGGTCAGGTAATAATTTACCTGACCACTTTTATATGATTAAGCATACCCTTTCTATGTATTTATGTATATAATAAATGTTTAAATTAATTGATTAATACATATACTCGTATTTTGCTTTTCTTTCTCCTCTGTTTAGCACTACAAATTAATAATTTAAAAATTATTAAATACAGATGCCTCGGAAGCGCTGTAGAACCTCAACGCGAGCTACTACATACACAAAAGAAGCGTTGGAAACGGCTATGATAGAGTCCTCAAAAAATCCGAAATAGAGAATGATTTTTTGTTTTTCGTCACTTGTTGCTATGTCAGTAGCTTTGTCCTTTCACACAGCTGTATTCACATAATTTCATATTTATGTTTCAAATTAAAGATATTTTAATCTATATTGCATTTTGTTTTTGATTGTTTAGAAATTGGTACTATTTTATCCCCTACCCAAACTTTATTAAATAAAAATATTAATTGTGAAGTGGATAAAATACCTATCCTTTAAATATACCTTTTTGGGTAATCCTATAGAAACCGACCCAGTACGAAAAGTAACATGATATAATTATAAAATACCTTAATTACCTAGCATATTTTTTCTTAAAATATATACCTACTGAAATCGTCAATCATATCCGATCTTTCCCCTTTAGCATAACAAAGTTTGAGAACCACAAAATCATTAATTTTCTGTAGCAGGGGTAACATCGGATGTCTAAAACAAAGAAAACAAAAATTGCGTAGAACATTTTTCTATTTAGAATTTTAGCTTATACAAAATATGTAGTTTAGGATGGGAAAGATCGGATGTGTATTCCTTTTATGGGACCTGTCTTCTAAGCAATAGAAGCTAATTTTAATTGCAGTCCGAACTTACCCCTCGTTGGTCAATATCGTATTGTTTTCATAAAATATAAAGTTTGTATTGGCACACGTATACTACAAAAACTATAACGTTTAAAGAACAGACAAAATTCACGCCTATACTATGTTTTTCCATTAAGAATTGCAGCTTTATTTTAACAATCTGACATACGTTGATGTCTAGAAAATAAATAAACCGCTAGACTATACTAACTAGTGAAAAATCCATCCGGTATTACCCCAACGCACCTTACTTTGTGAGCTCTTCAGCTAAACCGTAATCGTACAGAAATACGTATAACTGGATGCTTCCGAAGGTACGAACACTATTTGTTAGGGTAAACTAAGTACCATTAGGAGTTAAATTCGCCAAAAACGATCACACTCCCAAAAAGTTGTTCCACTTGGGTCTTGGCATTATTTTCGCCATAAACGCTATGAAGCTACTGGAACAGTTTGAATTATCTACATCTAATGGCAAAAGTGACAGAAGTGGCAAATTTTCTTATCCTAAATGGAACAGGGGAGAACAGTTACAAACGATCACAGTGATCACAACCATAGACGCAGAATGTGATCAAAATTATCGAAAATACCGAAATTAGTGTCAAATGAAATATGCCAATAAAATCTAATATTTTGCGCGAAATTCAAATTGAAATTTAATATAACCTCTCACTTGCACATTTAGTTTTCTATAGTCTGCAAGTGCGAGGTAATGATATATTGCATTATTATAGACTTGCTTGTGTGTTAAACCGGGTAATGTTGTAATTATATACGGTGGAAAACCACGTCGGTGGCGAGAAAATCAAAATTAAATTCAATCTGTTCTTCGCTCTTGCAGCTGGGTTTGGTAAACATTCTAACGGGTGGTTAAATTGTAAGGGCCGATGTTGAATATGAACCACACCTAAACGCCAAGTTTTTTTCCGAATTTTATTTGACATTTCTCTATTTCAGACTTACTCAATTTGAACCATGGAGAGATACACAATCCAACAACGTGTTAAAGTTATCCAGACTTATTATGAAAATGGGCGTTCAAATCAAAATGCATATCGTGCACTTCGTGATTTTTTTGGTCAATTTGATCGTCCAAATGTGCGTACAATCGCAAAAATCGTGGAAAAATTCGAGCAAACCGGGTCTGTAGAAGATGTGAGAACACCAGTGCATGCTCGTACAGCTCGTACTGCAGAAAATATTGCTGCTGTTCGCGATAGTGTGGCTGAAGAGCCGTCCACCTCAACTCGTCGTCGTGCCCAACAATTGCACCTCTCACGCTCGTCGTTGATGAACATTATGCATAAAGACTTGCATTTACACGCTTACCAGGTGCAATTGGCTCAAGAACTAAAGCCTCTTGACCATTCCAGACGTCGTGGTGGCAATAAATGGCAACAGTGGATGATCAATTTTCGAAGAAAATCATCTTCAGTGATGAGGCACATTTTCACCTCAGTGGATTCATCAATAAACAGAATTGCCGCATTTGGGCGAATGAGAATCCAAGAGTGATTGTCGAAAAACCAATGCACCCACAAAGAGTGACTGTTTGGTGCGGTTTATGGGCTGGCGGCATCATCGGGCCGTATTTTTTCCAAAATGAGGCCGGTCAGGCAGTTACTGTGAATGGTGTTCGCTATCGTGAGATGATAACTAACTTTTTATGGCCCGAATTGGAAGATATGGATGTGGACAATATGTGGTTTCAGCAGGACGGTGCCACTTGCCACACAGCTAACGAAACAATGGCTCTTTTGCGCAACAAATTCAATGGCCGTGTTATCTCACGTAATGGCGATGTCAATTGGCCGCCAAGATCATGTGATTTGACACCGTTGGACTTTTTTCTTTGGGGTTATTTGAAAGAAAAGGTGTACGTCGATAAGCCAGCAACAATTCAAGTGCTAAAAGATGAGATAATTCGGCACATTAACGGCATAGAACCTCCATTATGCCTCAGGGTCATCGAAAATTTGGACCATCGGATGGAGGTGTGCCGCCGTGGTCGCGGCGCCCATTTGACCGATATTTTATTCCATACATAATTGAGTAATACCAATATATCATAATAAAATAAAATTACAATAATTTCCTAAATAGTTTGTGTTTTATTCAAAATCAACATCGGCCCTTGAAATTTAACCACCCTTTATCTGATGTTGGTAGCTGCGAGTTTAACATAATATTGCCCGTACTCGTATGATCTTGAAAAGTTATTTAACACTAATACTTTATTAAACACTACTGTTGCCAGTATCAAAAAGTCGTGGTAGTAAGAAAAACCATAGTTGCATGTGGAATATTATCGGAGAAAAAAAGTTGAAAAAGCATATACCTACATTAATTATTTTTCTCCCTTCCATCTCTAGACGCAGTTATCGATAGCTTTCTAAAAGACCTTAGTATGGTAGACCAACAACTAATAAATAACAATAAAAAAGCTTGAATATACGACAACTTCTTAACATCATGACTGACTTGGCTTCTTCTAGTAGGTATACGACATTACTATAAATCCCTTTTAATAAAGCTGGAAGTAAAACTCATAAGGACATTGAAGTCATGGTTGGGGCTCGCACTTACGGCAGACCCATCTACTCAATTAAGGGATCAAACTAATTTTGGGATGAAATTCAAGAAACCATCGGAGCTCTATAAACACCTCAGTTACCAAAATGCACGTCTTATTAAAATCTCAAGACGATATAGTCACATCTCTCCCAAAAGACATAAGTGATTCGAGGCTTCAATTTCACAAACAATTTATGATACGTGCACAGACCAGCAAAGCGAGTTTTGGGTCGAAGTAAAAGAAAATAGAGGATCAAGACGTTGTAAAATCTTTTCTACAACAAGACCATAATGATAGCTTTAAAGTGCATGCAATGAGCTTAGAAATGCAAGGCGAATGGCTAACTATGGGTGAATTTTGTATCCCTCTGGCGTTAAAGTGGCGCACCCTGATATACGACTGGTCTCCTGCCTTATTAAAATTCTGTCTAAACGCCTTTTAAATGACCCTCCCAGACCAAAGTAACTTAGTAAGATGGGGGAAAGCCACCGAAAAGTCTTGCGGTATTTGTCGGGAGGCGATCGGTACAGCAAGGCACTTGCTGGTAGGATGCAAGGTGCTCCTTGATAGGGGTCATTAATCACGTCGCCATGATAGAGTCCTCGAAATCACACGTGTAGCGGCGAGTCTCTCAGTAGCTAGAGCAAAAAAAGATTTGACCACGAATAAACGACACGTCGATTTTGTTAATCCAAGCCTTAGTCCATCTTAGGCGCAGCTCCCGATTGGACTCTTTTGATGGACACCTATGAAAAACACTACACAATTCCTGAGGATGTTGGTGTTTCGTCTTCCAGACCAGACATATTTCTGTACTCAAACAATCTAAAACGCATAGTACTTATAGAACTTACTGTGCCGTGGGAAACAAACATACCTAAAGACTACACAATAAAAACAAACAAGTATTATGTTATGACCTTACAAATGAATTAACGAAAAACGGTTATGTGGTTAATCTATATGCTGTAGAAGTTGGAGCAAGGGGTATACCAGCAAAATCCCTGTATAACCTACTTATAGACCTTGGCCTGTCAAGAACTACCGTAACTTCCATCCTAGAACGTGTATCTAAGGCGGCACTAGTAGGATCCTACGAAATTTGGTTAGGCAGGGAAGGAGGCTCGAACGGTGAAGGGGAGTATTGATGCATCATAAAGGGGCCTCCTGGGTCCCAGGCCCCTCTGGCCTCTTCCTCTACAACGCTATGGACCCGGCACCCGCACGGTGAATCCATGGAATTCTAAGAAATTCGTCTCTCTCTCATTTTTTGACAGTAGTTTTTCCGTAAGTTTTTTTCATGTAAAGGTCTGTTTTAGTTTACTTAGTCAATACTTTCATAGCCCATATAATCTAAATCCGAATTCTAACGGCATAAAAAAATGATAATTTAAAACTATTCTTAAAATTGCAAAATACAAAATAGTTTCGCACCTAGCCACGGGTAAAGAGAAACATGCGATCCTCTTGCCCCTTAACATAGGTAGAACCTCTTTTCCCACTCGAAGTTTTTGAGATAAGGATTTTAATCACACCAAAACTGCCAGACGATTTTTAAATTAGAGTAAGAAAGATAGTGTAAGGTTTTCAAGCAAAATTATGCGTGACACAATAAGATTACACTTTGAACGTAGTACTTAACAACTAGGAAGATAATTATACCTTTTTTTTACGCCCTATATACTCACACTCAGTATACCCCAACCCAACAGCTCGGTATTTTTTCGTTATGTCAACTAAAAAATTATCTCTCATTTTTTACCCAAAGCGATGTCGTAGCGACATCTATATTAAACAATTGAATTGTATTAAAACAAATTGTTTTATCAAAGGAGTACACGTAGAGCTAGACTCATTCGTTTTTCAACGATATTATACGGTGCCCCTTTTTCCCCGTGTCGGCCCTCTTTCCCCACCTAACCTTACGAAATATAAAATCTAGAAATAAAATGTCCGTAAAGCGTGTATTCACCATTCAAAATTACCCTATTTGTTGGTAGATAATGTTACAGAATGAGATGTATGTGTAAGGGTGAAATTTGGCACAAATGACGAAACAACTTTAGCGTGACGTTACGTTGACGCAAAGTAGCGCAAAATTATGAAGATCAGAGGAAGTTACTTAAAAAAATCTTCACCATTTTAATCCGGAACTTAAAATGTACTTACTTTTAATTTTCGATAGCTATGTACATGTGTACCTCAGAATTCTTAATTGTACAATATTTCGCTTGTGTCGAAACCTACAATACCATAGTTTACCTAGGAGTATTTTGCGAATGCCCGCCTGGCTACCACCCTCAAGTTGAAAATCTGTCGCTAAGCTAACCTAACGGTGTGTTCCGGCAGCTGTCCTTGACAGCCAGTAATTCTAGGTTAGCTTGGACATCTTCGACCACATCATCACATTACCATCGGGGGAGATAATGATAAAAGGCTACACCATAACAGCGATAAAAAAGAGTGTTAAAATATAATGAGATTAATAATTTATCTTCATACCATATCATCATAAAATTACAGGCACGACCTAACAACTGTACATCTCAGTGTGACGGGCGCAGTGTAATTCGTCGTTGACGAAATGCATCTGTTATAGGAAGAGGTTGGTCCACTTAACATCAGGCGGGCCTCGGGCTTGTTCAGTCACAATAACATAAAAAATAAACGTAAAATAATGCATTCTCTATTTGTACAGGACTAATACTGTATGCAACAAGGATGGAGTCGGTACGCCCAAAGCTGTAGGTATGACAACAACACAAGAAAGTATGTAGGTATACAAGTAAGTATAGTTATTTCTAGAGTAGAGATAGGTAGATATACCTATAGGTGTAGAGTAGAGTAGAGAGAGAATGGAGTAGACTTCCATCTTAAAGAGAAATACCTATACGTTTTGTTTTTTGAAGCAGTGATGGCTCAGTGGCATTGGCTATGGACTGCCGTGCCGCAGGTCCATGGTTCGAATCCCGCCGTGGGCCTGAGCTTCACCGCATGGTAGAAAGGCATGTTGCAAATGCCCGCCTGGCTAGAGCTCACCATCAAGTAGAAAATCTGTCGCCAAGCACCTAACGGTATGTTCCGGCAGCAGTCCTTAAGAGCCAGTGAAATTACAGGCACATGAGACTTAACAACTGTCTCAAGGTGACGGGCGCAGTGCAGCTGTTCGTGACTTGTGACGAAATGCATCTGTTATATAGGCAGAGGTTAGTCCGCTTAACATCAGGTGTGGCTCGTGCTTGATCCGTCACAATAACATAAAAAAAAGAACTTACGTGTATACCAACATACTTTCTTGTGTTGTTCTACTAACTACCACACGAGCGAAGCCACGAATAACAACTAGTTCTCTTTCCACACATGATATCCTACTAATAAACTTAAGGGCAACCTCAATAATCCTTATTTTCATATTTTTTCTGTGTGAGACAGGTATTCCGACGATGATTCAATCAAATAACAGTAGATTTCAAATTCATTGTGACAGTAAGGCCATTTTAATCAATAAAGGTTGACGTAATGAATATAATACGTTTAATATACTTAATATATAGCAAGTGAAGTGAAGAGGCGTTTAACAGTCCAGGCGCGCAACACCGATGTGACGTTAGCTGAAGTCCCGCAGCTATTCTAGTACGGATCAATACGCGTTATCAACGTAGCTGTGTAGGTGTTTACATGCGCGTAGTATACACTCTGCACCGCTTGAATGAGGTTGTCGCGAGAGATAACATATATTCGGAATATTCAAGGCAATGTGACCCAGCAGCGACTATGCCACTGCCAGAATTGCTGAAACGAGCTTCGAGCTACTTCCTCGGCTTGGAGTTCGACGATCAAGAGGAGCCGCTCGACTACGTCGACAACGAAATACTGTTTTGCAAGAACAACGTTTGTGTGCATCCACCGACCGTAGCTCGACACGAATTGGACATCGTGCATCATCCGGGATATTTAACGGTCACAACCAAAGTATTCACAGATCAGCATAACAATGCTAAAAGACCCACTTTATTCCTTAACTGGATCCCTAACTCGACACTACGGAAATGCCCCTCGGCCGTAGAAACTAGTCCAAGCGATGAGATAATAGGATGCGCGTTGAATAAAGTAGGAAAACCAAAGGAAATTCTGCAAAATCGATGCGAAAAGAAATCTAGAAAAGATGCAGGTGATAATGCGTTTTCCGATTCCTCGGAAACTACTAGCCTTACCTCGAATTCTGATAAACAAAGCATTCAATCGTCCGATACGCGGTATACGAACAATGATACGACGGAGTTGTCTTCTAGTTCGAAGCCGACGGTGAAGTCCGTGGACTCTAACAAGGAAGAATTTAGCAGCTTTGATAAAGTAATTCGAGACGATGTGTTTGTATATGATAAACACGTGCGATCGCAATCGATGACTTCTGTTAACATAACAATAGCTAACCCGACAATTGAGAATGTGGATTTGACTCCGGATTCAGTAACTGGAGAGCGGTTTATCAGATCGCTGTCTATGAGCTCCTGCGATGAGGGAAACCCAAACTGGATGAGTACACCGGAGTTCCTCGCTCTAAAGCACAATTTGGTATTCCCAGACAGTGTACAAAGCTCACCTGTGCCTCACAGGAAGACTCCCATGAAATGTCGGCGGTGAGTCGAATTGCTTAGTAAGTACTATAAATCTAAAACTAATTAAGACTTCAACCAATATTTTATATTGGTTGAAGTCTAAAGGCTTATATCTCTACATTTCTCGCCTACGCAAATTGATAATTTCCTTGTTAAAGTTTGTGAAGCTGCATAAAGAAAGTGTGACATCAACAGCTAACCTACACCATTGAACAAAGGCCTCCTCACATATACCGATCTGTAGCGGTTATTGTTTTTATTTAATCCTAGGGGAACACGCCCGTTGCCCACCTGATGTTAAGCGGTAACCTCCGCTTACAACAAATGTATTTGATCACAAAGTGACGAACACAGCCAGATATTACCATTCGGCTATCACTGCTTCAAAAATAGTTTGCCATAATCCCCACCCTTGGTAGGCGTATTTGGGGATTTCAATGTATCGCAGTTCTTCAGAAGGCGCTGCTGCTTACCTTCTGGTTCATTACCTAAATGCCATCCCCAAATTTAAAGCCAGGGTGGTCCAGTGGCAGTGTGTCAGTACAGAATGCCACGTACGATAGTCGAACAAATCCTGTAGGTATCAGGTGATAAAACATTTAGCTAATATTTGCCTGATAGCTACTGCACTCAAGTAGAGGATCTGTCGTCAATCCCTGAAATGTGTATTCCGGCAACGGTCCTTGAATGCAATTCCTATTCTAGATTTAGCTTGCTTCACATTGACACTGTTATTACTTACTGAGAGGTGAGAATGCTAGTTATAAAATAAAACCCGCCAATGCAGCTTTATTTGGGTTTTCTAGCAAATATAAATAAATAACAAATTGAAGACCGAACAGCGATTTACGATAACGCTTATCTAGGTAGGTATGAGCGGAATACGATACAGTAATACGGTCGTATAGAGTAAGCCTATACATACCTACTATTATTTTTTTGCATGTAAAGTGTAGTGTGAGTTGAATAAGGTTAATTGAATGCTGATGAAACCTGACCCCGCGTTGCCGTACAACCGCTTTCATGAGGATGTAATATAATAAAATACAAGGAATTGTGGCCTAGAAGTTGTAACAAGCCAAACAACAATGTATAACCTAATCAGTCTATCTGTGGTTCGACTCCTCGGCCTTGCACGTCAGCTTTACCTAAGTTATGTGCATAATTTCAAACTTATTTATATGAGAATACTGGTGGAGAAAAACGTCTCCACGTATATGAGTATAGCGGTGGGTTTCCAATGTGTTAACCCTGGTCTCAACCAGACAAAAGTTGGCAGCTCTTTGTGCCAATCCAATACCCATCACGTTTCTAAAGCCACGTACTCGTATGGCTTTAAAAACGTGATGCAATGGATGGATTCATCGGTAGTGACGCAAGTTTCTAGCTGATAATCAGCTAATCCTTCTAAAGTGTATCGATAGGTCAGTACTTTGTACCAACCGGCCCATTACTCCTGAAAAGTTGTGTTGATTTGATCAACTGGACTAAGAACCTAACTACTGCTATTCGAATAACACTGCAAGATCGTGTAGGTCTTACCATGTACAGACCAATTGACCTGGTTACATAACATTTAAACAACCTACTTATTCCTTGTCAGTACCTCGCTATAGTCTTACTAACTATTTGTATACGTAAATGTGAAGAATATCATTCAAAATATTTAAAAAGGATATAAAATATATTTCTCAGTGGTGTTCGCACTGGCACATGGCATACTAACGAACTACATAACTTCGGATCTATTGTTACGAGTACCTACGTCAAGAATGCGGATTATTTACCCCCGCACGGTTTATCAATTATATCCAGATCCTTCATATGGTCCGGTCACTTCTCCGTATAAACGTCGGAGGGTAATAATTAAGGTTTTAGGTCCAGAACTAAGAATGATATCGATTACTCTGTTTATTATCTAAGATATGATCGTTAATACTCGAAATGTGCAAAATGAGACTTATGAGCTTTGAAACATTTACACATATTCTTTCGCGACTGATAACTTCCAAGTTACTTATAATTTTAACAGATTTGTAATGATAATGAAGGGAGCAATCTATATCGTGCATAAATATAGACCTATAACCTCAAATAATGAAGTGATCACCCTTTGACCTTTATATGGATATACATACAGGGTTATTGGTAAAATGCTAACAACCTCTTAGGGTTGACTTCTGCTAGTCTTAAGCAACGTTACGAAATGTTTATTTTTTGTATAAACAATTTTTTTTTTGACTGAATAAGCACGAGGACTTCCTGATTGTCAGAAGTCTCTTGTGCTTGTAATGCATTATTTCATATATTTTTATTACTTTGCTCGATGTAAATATTCAGAACTCTATTCAAAGGGACCACGGCGCGGTCCAGTGTTGCCGTGGCGGGCGCTCTTGACTCGGAGTAGGCATTAAAACAAAAAAAAACATCTCAAAATGTTTCTTAGGACTAGCAGAAGTCAACCCTAAGAGGTTGTTATCATTTTACCAATAACCCTGTATTTACCATTCTAGAATATTAGGGTATAGTATTCAATATCAATAGGAAGACATTGTAGCAAAAATAAAAACAAAAACGTTCGCAAACAAATAAGTTACGAACGCTGGAATTATATTACCTACTTACTACTTAAGATTCCATCATCATTAATATTTATTCACTTCGTTCATTACGATCCACAATCATGCTCCACATGGGGATCGGTGGATACATTTTCGACTTCGATCCACATCCTCATACTGACTATTCAGTCTGAGTTCACATAAAAGGTTTTATTCATAAGGTATATAATATACGTATAGGTACATAAAGTAGGATTGCAATTAATACTATAAAATCCGTCGGCAAAATAAAAGCTGCAGGCCATGATGATACCATGTCTCATACACAAATCCTGATACTTACGTTTGCCTGCTCCAACAGGTTCTCCGTTGATTTGAGCCAAATGCGCTCCCTTCGTCTATTCTTCAATGACGACAGCTGCACTTGTGGACAACTAGTAGTTGCTTCGCGCGAATCCCAGTACAAGATCCTGCACTTCCATCACGGCGGCCTGGATCATTTGGCGCAGGTCTTGCATCGATGGCATTCCTTATTGCACAATATAAAACTTACTCCAGGTATGGAATAGTCTACCTATTTGTAAAATTTATCGTAATACTATCTGTTGCAATTCTTCACCTAAGCTTATTTACTTAACTGATTTCAAAATACTATAGCATTTTCAGGTTCCGAAGAGCCAAACTTACCATATCGCCATTTTATGGTATGCCGTCCAGAAGTACAAAAATCCGAGCAGCACCCAGAAGAAGGGAAAGTTCCGAAGATCACTCCAGACATCTTTTACGAGAGAGTGATGAACGCTAAGGGTGTAATAGAAGACGATCTCTATTTGAGAAAATGCATTTTTTTCGGAGGTCTGGATAAGGAGTTGAGAAGGGAAGTTTGGCCGTTTTTATTGCACTGCTATCCGTATAATTCCACTTATGACGAAAGAGAGATAATCCTGCAAATGAGAGCGAGGGAATATGAAGAAATCACAAAGCGAAGAGTAGAGAGAATGACGCCTGAACAACACGCAATATTCTGGAAGACAATCCAATGCGTGATAGAAAAAGACGTAGTTAGGACAGATAGAGGCAACCCATTCTTTGCTGGAGATAATAATTATAACGTAGAGATAATGAAAAATATTTTATTAAATTATGCTGTCTACAATCCCGTACTAGGGTGAGTGTCGTGAGGAGAAATTTATGAGATTCTCGTGGCGGTTATTAGAAAATAACTCCGGTGTAATTTCGCAGATATACGCAAGGAATGAGTGACCTTTTGGCGCCGGTCTTGTGCGAGATTAAATGCGAAGCAGAGGCGTTTTGGTGCTTCGTTGGTCTTATGCAGAGAACTATATTCGTCTGCACACCCACCGACAATGATATGGATGATAATCTTGTAAGATGCCTAAGTATATATATTATGTCTAATTATTGTACTTGAAATTCATTAATTAGGGAATCGAACATATGCTGGGGGGCGTTCACTATATGTAGGAATGAGAATGTTACCGGTAACTTTTTTAATTTTATTTTATTTATTGTAATTTTTAGAGTTCTGTACTCAAAGGGGAAACGGTACCCTATAAATAAGACTACACTGTGTGTCTGTCCGTCTATATGTCAAGGGACTTAAGGTCGTAAATAGATTGGATACACACCTATAACTATATGGCATTTTCACGATATTTTATGTAAAATGTTTGCATAAAGATAAATATTGGACTTGAAATACAAAAATAATATATGTATTTCATACTTTTTTACACCCTGGCATGCGGAGACCATAGCTAGCTAATTGGTACCAAGAGTATTAATACTTTTAAATATATATAAAAAATAAACAAAGAATTTTATCTAAATATAAATACGGGCCGTCGAAGATATTCATTTTAGACGGTTTTAGATACAGTCTATATAAAATAATAAGATTTTTTTATTTTATTTATTTTATGCCTGATAGATTACCCTTTGACTACTATACCTCAACGAATACGAATTATCAAATCTAACTTTCGCTTTATCATCATCAGCCGGAAGACGTCCACTGCTGAACAAAGGCCTTCCCTATAAATCGACACAAAGAACGGCTATTAGCCACTTGTAACCGTTGGCTATCCGCGAGTTTCACGATATCGTCAGTCCTACCAACTCTACGTCTCCCGGTGTAATATGGTACTCGAGAACCTTTCTTTCCCATCGTTTATCAGTTCGTCGAGCAATGTGGCCTGCCCATTGCCACTTCAACTTGCAAATTCTGAGAGCTATGTCGGTGACTTTGGTTTTTTGGCGAATATCCACGTTCCCGATTTTATCGCGGAAAGAAACTCCGAGCATAGTCGTTGAGCGACTCTGAGCTTGTTCAAAGGGCCACGGTTAAGGACCACATCTGAAAACTGCAACACACACTGGTTAAATGCTTTAGTCTTCAGGCTCTGCGGGATCTTCGACGAGATGTCGCGTAACTTCCCGAACGCTGTCCATCCTAGTTGGAACGTTCGCTGAAAATGTGACCAACTGTATCCTTGATAAAAATCCTTGTTGAAAGTAAACACTTTCAGACAAATTTCAAATCAGACAACGATGCCACGTGGAAAGTATTATTTTGTATAAGACAGAATAAATTCGCGCATTTCGGAGAAACAACAGCTCGTAGCCGCCACGTGCCGCTTTGAGATTGAACTTAATTTACGCTTTGTTTTATTTTTCGTTACAAGCACCTAGTTGATCTAAATCGCTATTAAACAACTATTAACTTGAACACTAGCTCTCACACTAAGATACCTACTCCGTGTTGTGGGAGTCTAGTCTCAATCTCAAATCAAAGTCTATGTACATATTTTGTATTATTTGTATTTTTGTTTCAGATTTAAGATAGTTATGAGTTCTTTTATCGTCTGATCATTTTAATTTGTAATTTCTTGTACATTTTCAGAGCTACCTTCGAGAGTTGATAAGATTAATGTTGCCACATTTCTACAAGCATTTGGAAAAACATGTGGATGCCATGGAATTGCTGTTTTGTCATCGTTGGATACTGCTGTGAGTTTATTTAACATTTTTTTTTTTTTTTATGCCTGATATGTTAGCCTTTGACCACTATCTCACCTGATGGTAAGTGATGATGTGGTCGAAGATGTTGTTCAGGCTAACCTAGAAGTAATGTTCTGTATTACGAATATAGTAACCGGTCTTATCGTGATTTCTCTTAGACAACATACCTACCTAGAAATATGTAACACGAGAAATTTTTAACTCATAACGCAAATAAAATAAAAACCAGCCAAGTACGAGTCGGGTTCCGTACAAACCTAATAGGTGTATAAGTAAAAGTTATGGTATTTTTATTGCTAAATGAAATCCATAACATTTTATAATTATTTAACATATTTTTATTATATGATACTACAAAAAAATTATTGCTCTTCGCAGTTTTTCCTTTATCTGTGCTTTAAGGCGTTGCTTCGTATCAAATTTTAAGATTCCGAGTTCACGGGTCTCCTGCAGGTTTTGATTCTCTTGCGAGTGTCGAAAAAAAAACAGCTCTTACCATAAGGCTCACCTTAAGTGTTTACAGGCCACCCTATTTATAGACGATAGACAAAAAAGATTAAACAAAATCGGTTGAACCGTTGAGTAGTTACGTGCGGAATGAATATATATACAGGTCCTACGCATAACCACCCCACTGGGCTTCGCTGTAGTCGGGAAAAGAGATTTTTTGATTTATATAGGATAGCCATTGACCAACTATCTCACCTGATGATGTAGTTGAAGATGTGATGTTGTTCAGGCTAATCTAGAACTACTGGCTCTCAAGGACAGCTGCCGGGACACATCGTTAGGTGCTTGGCGATAGGTTTTCTAGTTGAGGGTGGTAGCTAAGATCATAACTCAATGTAACATTTCAGTTGCTTCAAACGCGAGTTCACCGAAGCAGTAGCGTTACGTATGTGGGAGGCCTGCTGGGCGAACTACCAGACCGACTACTTCCACCTGTTCCTGTGCTTGGCCATCGTAGCTGTTTACGCAGATGACGTCATAGCTCAGGATCTCAATACGGACGAGATGCTACTGCATTTTAGTTCTTTAGGTAAGTTTAAATTTTGAAACTTTTGACGTGTACAAAGTAAAGGCGTGATAAAGATTACCGAAGCAGTATCCTTATGTACGTGGAAGGACTGCTGGCTGAATTACCAGACTGAATACTTCCACCAGTTCCTGTGTTTGGTCATAGTTACTGTTTACGCAGGTTCAGAATATCAATATCCGCATGACATAGTACTACATTTTAGAGAGGTATCATGCATTCTTTTAAATATTTTATTTATTAAGTGACAAGGTGGAACAGACCCTCGCCTGATCGCAAGCGTCTCGCCTGTCAATTACCATTAGTGCCATTTCATGCCCAAACACAGTAGTATTTGCATTACTACCTTGAGGCCGATAATCTGTGTCTATGGCCGATTAGTTGCTGAAGAGACCTGGTAATGTTGTCGAAAGCTTCAGAGCTGTTTTCGAGTAGGTACTCGATTAATAATCCTACAACTATCATTACACAAATAGGTACATATTGATCTTTGGATAATTTAAGATAACCACTAAGGTTATTTAGCGTTTCTATTTATAGAACCCATATTATTTTCATTTACAAACAATCGACCGATTTTAAGTACACATCATTTATAATTACTTATCTATATTTGCCTTAATTAGTTATATATACTTACCACATACTACACAAGTAAAACATTTACTTATGTATACACAGCAGAAAGAAAAAACAGCTGCGTCCACTTTGATACAGATGACGGAATGTTACTTTGTAATTCAGATTCGAAATTGAGCTACAAAATTCATCTCAGGTAGTTAAAGCTCCAAAATTCCAACTCCAAAGATTTCTGATTGACCTTAATTTCTTCTTTTGTAGCAATGTACATGGATGGGCGCATGATCCTCTGCAAGGCTCGTGGACTACTCCACCAGTTCCGGCAACTAGTCAGGATCCCCTGCACTTTGGCCGGGATGTGTCAGCGCTGTGGTCCAGGGATATGGGACTCCACTCACCGACCGAGCGTCGAATGTACCGGAGCACATGACATCTGTCAGTATGCAGTACAATAAACTATGGCAAGTTTCATAAGGTTCCAGCGATATAGGTGTAACTTTTTGCTATTACTGACATTCTGCAAAGTTCAAGGGATGTTTCGCAAGTTCCGTCAACTATTCAGGATTTCTTTCACTCTGTCTTAGATGTGCAGGGTTGCGGCTCAGGGATTTGGGACTCTACTCACCGACCGAGCGTGAAGTGAGAGAAGTGAGCGGGGCACACGAGATCTGCTATATACTATAGCAATAAACCATGACAGGTTCCAGAAGCTTCCAGCAATATGTCAAACTTTTTGATACTTCTCTTCTACCGAGATTGAGGGTTGCTTTACATATTCCATCAACTATTCAGGGTATTTTATCTGGAATCACTGGGAACAAAATAACACTGGAAGATAATGCTTGAATAACGGACAATGGGTGGTATGCAGCAAAAATATCTTAATTAATTTTTGAACATTTGTTCGGCACAGCCTTGAAAGATGGAATACTAAGTCGGGGAGAGAGGAGTGGAGGGGAGGTTAAATAAATATTGTGGTGACAATGCTAAGTGTAAAGTACAAAACATTACCTTAAAAAAATGGCATTTAATACTAAACTTGTTGATGACGCTGAAAGGTGAGATCTGAGTATGTAGCGCAAGAACTCAATTATTAGATTTATTAGAAAGCATTATGTTTGTCGTGAATATGATAACGTTTGTAAGGATGCAGGCATTGAAGCTATTGTATAACGAACGACGTAAATGTACAAATTACTATATTAGTACAAAATACAGTATTATATACATACAATTGCTTTTGTTGGGAATGTTGCTGTTGAAATGGTTATGCTTAACATATCAATGCGAAAGAGGTACTTTGGTATGTTCAGAATGACATATTCATTTATTTACATGCTATCAGAATTATATTTAGACAAATGTTATCTTTGTAGTAGGGTCAGCCATATCAAAATTATATGTTATTATTACTAACGTTAATTAATGTGATGTTGTCTTAGGTTTTCGCGATTATTACACATAGTAATTAAACAACTTTAAACGTTGGGACAAAAATAATGATAAATATACGCGATTTAAACCGTTTAAAGTTGTTTAATTACTATGTTAATTAATGTGGTTGGATAGAAGCCAGTTTTACCTACGCGAATTTAATATTCAAAAAAATTATATGTACAAATACCCATTTATGGTGCTTCTTCAATATAATAGCATTGTATGTTTCAACCTGAACTAATGCTAATTTCTTATAAATGATACGCAGTAGCATACGATTACACGTCTATACGAAATATAGTATGTATATGCTTATTGCATTGCAATAAATAAGCATAGAAGTACCGTTTTTAAAGAAGCATGTGTATTCCATACCACTATTGTAGTATTATACTGAAACTGCAGATGTAGTATTGATGAAAAATTAAAGGCAGCAAACTAAAGCATTGACCATAGAGACGCTGACCATAGACCGTCTAGGCGGTACCCAACGCAACACGGCAACACTAGACGCTTCTGCGTGAACACTCTTATAATGGCCGTAAGTTTGAGATTAAAAAGACCCGTCGCACAACGCGCTGCCTCGCCATAGACATAGCCTAAGTTTTACAAGGAGACTATCAAACGAAAAAACTATAAGGGTGTTGGCTCTTATCATAATAATTTATAAGGAATCGGCAAAGGAATCTCACTTTGGTTTAATGCCCTTTTTGAATGCCCGCCTGGCTAGCGACCACCCTCAAGTAGAAAATCTGTCGCCAAGCACCTCACAGTGTGATCCGGCAGCAGTCCTTGAGAGCCAGAAAAATTACAGGCTAAAGAGACCTAACAACTGGACGTCTCAGTGTGACGGGCACAGTGCAATTCGTCGTTGACAAAATGCGTCTGTTATAGGCAGAGGTTATTCCACTTAACATCAGGTGGGCCTCGGGCTTGTTCCATCACAATAACATTTAAAAAAAAAACTATATTTAGCTGAAATAAAATAATATAAAGCGAGTTCTATCCTGTTTCTAGTAAGTTAATATAGAAACCTTGCGATAGTTCTTATCATAATAAACCAGTACTTGTAGGTCTTATCTGTTCAGTGTGTATATCTTCTAACAGCAACAATAGCAGGTTAGTCTATAAAGTAGGAAAATGTATTATGAACTTTGAAAAAAAAAACTTGACTTGAAACGTACCTATGGTTTATCGAATTTGTAATTTGTAGATTTAACTAGATAAGTATTTAAATATATCATTATTTTATTAATGTTATTTGTATGAGTGTGTGAAGAGTGCCTGCACATTTGATGGTCGATGTTACTTATTCGAGAGAAACATTTCACATGCCATATCTATCTATTAAGATTCATCTGATCTCATATTGTTTCGTTAGGTCGTAATTTGTAATTATATGCTTGCTTGTCCGTTTGAAAACCTGTATCTAAGTATCTATGTCTATGTAGGTATTCTTCTCTTATTCTAATTTAGTAAGAAAGTAGTAAGCGATTTAATTTATCTAAATAAATAAATATTGATTAACGCTCTCGCCAAACTGCCCTCGCGTGGTTGGCGACCAGTGTCCACACAGTCGGAAACCATGGTTGCTCACCGCGGTTGCCAATGCATGCTCTCCAGCCAAGGGCGTTGGAAGGTCAAACCAAATTTGGTGGGAAAGCACTGTCTACACAGTTGTAAACCAATGCTGGAAACCATGGTAGGATGCTGGTTGTCGACGGTGTAGCACAAGTTTAAAGCGTTACTTTGCTGAAATAAAATACTTAAGTAGGTATTCAGTTATCTGAAACGAAATAATTTTGTCAAGATTCCGCCTCAACAATGCTTTACTAAGTTTAGACTTAAACACATATAGAAAAAAATGCAAGAATAGGATTTCCCCGTGGTTTATGGAACAACGAGAAATAAATAGCTCGATTTATAAATCAATTTATATCATTATCTATGATGTGCATGAATTAATCGTTCACCGTTATCAACCGCCATATATTACTGCGTAAAGCAAAACTCGTTCAGTAAGAGGGCACGTATAAGCCAATCAGAACAGTTTTAGCCCCTACACAAAGCACCGTTAGGAGCTGTAGTCTCCTATCCATCTTATTGATTAAGATGTACAAACCTGTTCACTCACGAAGTCGCACCCCTCCACAGCATAGTACGGGGAGACCTCGTTTGTACACTAATTAGTGTGAATTTAAATGCTAAAGGTATATACCTACAATAAAATATAAACATGATAGCTAGGGTAGGCAGTAGTAATGTCAATTACACTCAAAAAAGTATGGAGGGGCGCATCTTCGAGAGTGGAAAGGTTATCTTGTATTATACGGGAAATTGCCTGAGTTATTTATCGATAAAACTACTTGCCTCACTGTATATACTGTGTGTGTTTGCTTCAGCAGTAGGTGTGTAATATACTAAAATAGATCCTCATAAGGCATACTAACGCCGCCAGAATTTACTATAAACTTTTGACATAGCTCTGTACAAATATGATGTTCAAGGACTATGAATTTTAATTACTCTTATTAGTCAGTTGCCACAAATATAATGTCGTGTAATACATATGTACATAATGAAACATGCTAATCGCTGACGGAATAACGTTATATGTATTTTCATTTTTTTTTTAAATAAATCGTACAGTACTTGCCCATGAAACACCTCGAAGCATACCTGGGTGTTCCACGGGTGAAATCTATCTCCCGTGGAATACCTACTTTTTAACTCTTAATTTTTTCATGATTTTGTGTGTTTTGGTCTAAATAGTCCATGGTTATTAAGACTTAAATATATATTTACTTTGCTAAATAATACTAATTTATTTCCCAAAAAAACACACATTCATTAAACCTTTTAGCAAATACGTAAAAGATATATCCATTTTATTCTTAATTTCATCATCAAGCCTTTATGGTAACTAACTGTTATGTAGCTAGGTATATATAATTTGATATTGTGAACAATATTTTTTTTTACCGGCTGTATGCGTTTAACAAAATACTACGAACATATACAACAATACAGCTACTACAATAAAAGCATTAAGGCCGTGCGCTGCGTCAGCCGTGCTCCGTCGCGGACAAATTTAACCCGTCGCGGACGCCCACGACGGTCTCCCGCCTCTCGCAGCGCCGTCAGTACAATTTTGATCGCGCGGGTGTACAGTCGATATCATGGATTATTTGTTGATAAACACAGAAAAATCGCCTTATATATATTATCGACTTTATATAAGTCACACGGACACCCGTCGGTCGCCCGCGGGGCGGGTCCCGCCGCCCGCGCCGCGTGCGACGGGCGACCCGCTGCACGCAGCGCTGATCTATGAGATTACATGAAACAGCACGCCACGCGGGCGCCCGCGCCGTGCGCACGCCTAACGCAGCGCACGGCCTAAGGGATGATTTATATTAGACCGGGCCGTGTCCAGGCCGGGCCGTGGACGGGGCGGGCCCGGGGCGGAGCCCGTCCGTACGTTAGTAGGCGGGCCCGGACGGGACACGGATCAGGCACGGTCTAATATAAATTGCTTCATACAAAATGTATGTAACGTTTCAAATCCGTGCCCCGTACGGGCCACGTGCACGGCACGCCCCGCGCACGGCCCGCTCTAATATAAATCTACCCTAAGACAACCTATAAGTCATTGCAGACAATATTATATTATTCTACATTACAAATTGACATATAGGGACTATGCAGCTGTGCTAGGTCGGCCCTGTATTACAGCTTAAATAATTTAAAACTTACCTTACACTCATACTGATTTCGAACTGTTATCAACTACATCATATAATCATTTACCAAGTGGTAAGATGATCAAAAACTAACCATAATTAGTGATGATACAAAAAAAAACTTTATGACACGCTCGATTTCATGCTTCATTACTGTAAGTTAAAATGATAAACAATACCTATTTCTAATAACATGCAACTGCTTCAATGTGAAAACTAACGTGGTTTTCACTCATTTTAGTAAATAATACGGGATAACTCAGTTTTATCTGACTTATTCACGTGAGTTATCTCGTATTATCTACTAAAATGGTTTAATGTGTTTTTGGGTTGCTGACAATGAATTTATTATGTTATAAGCTCTGCTAAATAAAGTAAGAAAACCCTAAAGCTAAGTACGAATATTTATTTTCGCATATTGTGAATTGTTACGCGTATTCTGTGATATATGTAATGACGATCTGCTTGTAAAATTATAAGGTATGTAATATAATGTGTAAATGTGAATATTGGGATTGACGACGTATTGGAAAATATTCATATCTTGTTAGAAGTAAATGTACAAGCATTCTGTGTTTATTTTATTTTATCCATTAAAAAGATTTCTTTACTTTTATCTTAAACTCGTCGATCAAGAAACAACGGCAATTATTTTTTAATTTTTTTATCTTTTATGTTATGGTGACTGAACAAGCACGATGCCCACCTGATGTTAAGCGGTATCCTCTGCATATAACATATGCATTTCGTCGCAAATGAAGAACTGCACTGCGCCCGTCACCCAGAGACATAAAATTGTTAAGTCTTATGTGCCTGTAATTTACTGGCTCTCAAGGACTGCAGCCGGAACACATTGTTAGGTGCTTCGCGAAAGATTTTCTACTTGAGGGTGGTCGCTAGCCAGGTGGGCATTCGAAAAATGCCCTTCCACCGTGCGTTGAAACTCAAGCCGGCGACGGGGATCGAACTATGGAACTGCACGGCAGGCTGTCGCTGCTTCAAAGCGAAATATACTTTTTGGTTGTTAGCTACCTTACCTATTCCAAAAAGTTCTACGATTAGTTCCAACCAGTTTAACTAATTGGACAAGAAAACCAATAAGTTCAGCTTTCTCTTTATCAAATTAAGACCAACGCTTCTTTCAAGCATAGTACTATCCAATTATTCGATGTGAGTTATCGGACAGTTTCACTGATCCTATTTACAATGATAATATTGATAAGTAAATAACCTCTTATTTAGGTTAGTATAGTAAGAACAGGACAATATGGCGCAATGGCCTGTAACTTATTTTTAATATTTAGTTAAGCTTGCTGCCAGCGAGCACGGCATTTGACAATTAATCATAAGAGTATGATTGAACTTGGAACAAAAATACAATCTTGAGCGTAGTAAGTGTTTCAAAGGCATGAAACGCAAAATATTTAGCTGCCGGAAGAAAAAAGAAATGCGAGGAAAATACTACGTTGTTTTTTTTTTATTTTTTATGCCTGATATGTTAGCCTTTGACCACTATCTCACCTGATGGTAAGTGATGATGTGGTCGAAGATGTTGTTCAGGCTAACCTAGAAGTACTGGCTCTCAAGGACAGCTGCCGAAACACACCGTTAGGTGCTTGGCGACAGACTTTCTACTTGAGGGTGGTAGCTAGCCAGGCGGGTATTCGCAAAATGCCCTACCACCACGCTATAACGACTGCCATCCTAAGACGACAACCGGGACCGACGGCTTAACGTGCCCTCCGAAGCACGGAAACGCTCAGTAGTAATGTCACTAGCGGTCACCTATCCAACTCCTGACCGCGCGCGAAGTTGCTTAACTTTGCTGATCGGTTGAGAACAGCTAAGTAAACTTCGCTACGAGCGCTTCGATACGTGGAATAAAAACAGCTTAAAGTGTTATAGAAAACATTTTGTATAAATCTGAAACTGTGCCCGGTGATGGCAATAGGCTCGTCCTCTATTACATGGGACCAACACCCAATTAGCGTAACGTCGGTGTTTACATATGCCTCTGCCAACCCCTTCGGGGGAATACAGGCGTGATTATATGTATGTATGTTATTGGTTTTAAATTCCGCATTATCAACGTAGCTTTAGCCTCGAACGTGCCTTGGTACTACCTATTACTCATACACACAAAGTCATTGTAGGTATTTATATTTGTATACGTTCGATAAGAATGTACAAAATAGATAACAATTAACAAGTCATCTTCGAAACTATTAATAATAGTGATAACCCGGCTGTTGTAGTCAGACATAAAGTGGCAAAAGCCGCAATTCCTTAGTTCCGACTATGGCCAAAACTTTACCACGTACAATGAAACCCGTGGGCTTCTAAAAGTATTTACATCGCAGATCCGTGTAGTCTGATAGAAGTTGAAGTAAAATTACCTGTTCTTCAAAAGAAAGACGTTTTGGTGGAAGTCAAAGCCGTGGCAGTGAACCCTATCGATACAAAACTAAGAGCCCTCATTCTTAAAATATTACATTTGCAAAACATTACATTCGCTAAATATTAGGTCCTTACATATGAAATTGGCGTTTTGTATGGGAGGAACAAAAAGTCGAATATTTTTTAATATAATATATTTAATTAATCAAAGTATGAACCATTATTTTCTATGCACTTTTGCCATCTCATAGGTAGTTCATTGATCCCTTTACTAAAAAAACCAGTCGGACGGGAATCAATAAAATCTTTGAAGGCGATTTGGACTGCCCCATCGGAGTTGAATTTTTTCCCTTGCAAGAAGTTATCCAAATTTCGAAAAAAATGGTAATCTGTTGGAGCAAGGTCCGGGGAGTACGGAGGATGTCTTAGACTTTCCAATTGAAGCTCTTCTAATTTAGTAGCCGTCTGTAGCGCAGTGTGTGGTCTAGCGTTGTCGTGAAGCAGCAGTGGCGTGGAGCGATTGACCAGCCTAGGTTGTTTAGCCGCTAGCTTTTCCATCATGGTTTGCAATTCCTGACAATAGACATCAGCCGTAATAGTCTGGCCAGATTTGAAAAAACTGTAATGAACAATACCGGCACTAGTCCACCAAACGCTTACAAGTAACTTTTTTGGGGTTAATTTTCGCTTGGGGCAGGATTTGGCTGGCTGGCCAGGATCTAACCATTGCGCTGAGCGCTTCCGATTATCGTAAAGAACCCATTTTTCATCACAGGTAATGATTCGGTTTAAAATACCTTCATTATTGTGCCGGTTTAGTAATGTAACGCAGCAGTCGACGCGCGTTTGCCGGTTTGTTTCAGTCAATTCGTGAGGTACCCACCTTTCAAGCTTTTTAATCTTCCCAATTTGCTTCAAGTGAATTAAAACAGTTTTATCACTAACATTGCAGCCTGCAGCTAACTCGGACGTGGTTTGCGATGGATCCGCTTCCACAATAGCCTTCAACTCTTCATTATCAACTTGAGTCTCAGGCCGTCCACGGGGCTTGTTCTGCAGGTCGAAATTTCCAGAACGAAAACGTTGGAACCAAAAACGAACTGTGTTTTCTTTTGCAACACGACCGCCATACACATCATTCACCCTTCGAGTTGTTTCCGCAGCACTAGTGCCACGGCGGAACTCGTACTCGTAAATAATGCGATATTTAAGGTTTTCCATTTTGTAAAATGAGTGACGCAAACAGAAAAAAACAGAAGAAAAAAAACAAATGAATGACGATCATCGAAGCACAAATACATGAGTCTATAGCTGTACAAATTTGAATTTGGAATTCCTTACCAAAGAGGAGAAATTCGTGATTAAAGTGGCCAGTACGAAAAACGCCAATTTCATATGTAAGGACCTAATATTACATTCTCAAAATACTACAAAATACTACGAGCACAGACACCACATTTACTCTAACCCCCTCTAACCCTGACTGTGATTTTCCAAAATGTAATCATTTGAGAATGTAATATTTTGCGAATATAATGTTTTGCGAATGTAATATTTTGAGAACAAAGGTCTAAGAGCACCGAAGTCGCATGTGGAAACTCAGCCTAGAATTTTAGGATACGGCGGTGCCGGCGTTGTGGTCGACAAGACATGCAAACATATTCAAGGCGGGTGATAAAGTTCACAGGAGATTTTAGAAGGAATGGTTGTAATGCTCATTACGTAGCGGTAGATGAAGTGTTTGTTGGATCGAAACCCAAGGTCCTAACATGTAAGCAAGCTGCGGTAATGCCCCTCACATTCTTAACAGCATACGATCTTTTACCCATTACGACCACCCTTTTTGATCGATTACTGCCTTCTGGAAACGACAAAGGCAAGACACTGTTGATAATAAACAGCGCTGGAGGAGTTGGGTCTATGGCATCTCAAATAGCAAAGCAAAGTGATGGTAAGAATGAAAATGGTTAGTTATGAGTCATTGAGTCATGTTAGCTCAATTGGTTAGATCATCCTCTGCTAAACGGGTGGATAGACGCGGGTACGAATCCCGCACATGACTATAACTTTTATCTCATAATTTGAAATTTAGTAAAATAAAAAATAACTTGAATTTTGTACATAATACTAAATGCGAAACAATTTCCCCCAACCAATACGGTAATAATTTAATTACAATGGTAGATCCTGGGTCTCTAGCTACCCTAACCCTCCGGAAAATAGAAGACTAACTATTTCATACCATGTTAAAACACAAGCGATATATTATTTGCAATTAGATGCAAACTGAACGGAAATAATAGAACAACTAGTAACAGTATGTAGTTACCCTAGGACATTTAATTAATATAAATGTTGTTGTGAATCTACCAATACATGTGATTCGTTCCGGTCAAATATTCCCCTTTGAAAAAAGGGGGTTTTAGGCAGTTAACTTATAACTTATCTAGTAAAATTACAGGCACTTGAAACATAACTGAATGTGTCAGGGTGACGGGCGCAGTGCTTTTCGCCACTTGTGAGGCTTGACTGCTTAACATCAGGTGGGCTTCGTGCTTGTGCCGTCACAATCCCATAAAAAACATCCTGGAATGGGATTGTGAAAAAAAATACACTTATTCTCGTCAATATGGCATATGTCTGGGTAGATAAGTGGAATGGAACTGCCAACCCTAAGATTGCGGATTGCGGCCGGAGCGGTCATCAATGTGGGTATTTATTTTGTATAGAACCATCCATACATCTATCAGTTCGTAAGCCAAATTGAGATATTACAAATTTAGATTTACATGTCAAAAGTTTCCGAACGCTCGGTCGAAAAGCGTACCTGATATTTTTGGATTTTAATCTTATCCTTGTGTATATTGTAGTGCTCTAAATTATGGAGGTCGGTTTTTCCATTCCAATAAAGCTAAGTTCCTAATTAGTGCGGTCAGAATGAGGATTTCAAGCAGAAATTGATATCAACAAGTTTCACGACCGCCCCTCACGCGGCTTGTGGATACCACTGCCTGCTGAGTAAATTCACAACAAAGAGTGATCAGTTTCATTCTGCACGAATGAATGAATTCATTACCTACTGAACTGACAAGACACACACTGACAGTATAGTCGCTGACATAACAACGAGTGCACGGATTGTTTTATTCAGAGGCGCTTATCGTCTCGCTCAAAACATACAATTCACTGTAGTGACTCGGCACACGGCTCGCTTCTGATAAGCACGCGATAATACAAATAAAATTCGATAACAGTATTGAGAATCATCATTTGTAACCTGATGTTATTCACTAAAACCTGCATAACACTTCTCACTTTCGGCGTCGCGAGATCTACGTCACACGCCGCTACAATGGCAAAATTACCGACAAAAATGAAAGCTGTAGGTCTTTACAAATATTTACCAATTTCGGATCCGAACAGCCTCCTCGACCTGGAATTGGACTTGCCGACTGTGGGAAAGAATGAACTTCTGGTGGAAGTGAAGGCTACTTCAGTGAATCCCATTGATACTAAGCAACGTGCACCGAAACCGACCGTGGAAGCACAACCGAGAGTATTGGGCTGGGACGGAGCTGGCGTAGTCGTGGCTAAAGGAGATCAAGTCAGTTCTTTGGGCGTCGGTGATGAAGTTTTCTTCACTGGTGATTTGAGAAAGAACGGCACAAATGCACAATACGTCGCCCTTGATCAGATCTTAGTCGCACCAAAACCTAAGACCCTGACATTCGAGCAAGCGGCCGCCATGCCTTTAACTGCCGTGACGGCGTACGAATCGTTACACGATCGCTTGTTGATCTCAGAAAAGGATAAAGGCAGAACGCTGCTTGTTATAAACAGCGCTGGAGGCGTTGGTGCTGTGGCCACTCAGTTAGCTAAGAACGTGGGATTAAAAGTTATTGGCACGGCATCTCGTCCAGAAACAGTAGCCTACACTTTAGAACACGGCTCTGATGTTGTCTTGAACCACACACAGGATTTGCTTCCCCAACTAGCAGCTAAGGGATACGAAAACGGCGTGGACTACATCTTGGTAAATTTCGACCCTTATCCTTACTGGGACACCTTGATGAAGGCCATCAAACCACAAGGCAAGATATGTCTCATCGTAGACAGCAGCGGTTTGGTAGATATACGACCACTCAAAGACAAAAGTGTGACATTAGTTTCGGAAATGATGTTGACTACAATCAAGTATGATACTGAAGACAAAATTAGACACAATGAGATATTGAGAGAAGTCTCGAAGTTATTGGATGAAGGTAAATTAAAAAATACTCTGATGAAAACACTGTCACCGATAAACGCCGCCAATTTAAAAGAGGCTCACAGAATTTTGGAAGAAAAACGCATGATTGGAAAGTTGGTACTATCGGGATTTTGATTTAAGAGCTACATAGGTATAAAACAAAATGTTAGAATTTGTTGATGGTTAAAGTAATAATAAGAATTTGTTACCATACATGTTTTATTTTAAAACCTTAATAATATACTTGGCATAATGTAATCACAATCAGACCAAATCTCATTTATGATGACTTACCATTTTACCAATCTTGAGATACCTTCAATGACCAGAGTTTGTTATATGTGATATGGCCCTTGAGGCAAGATAGGTGATTGGGAGAGTATGCTCGGATTAATCTCTAGTCCTTGAAAGGGAGACCCAGGGGCATTCCAGGCTTTCTTTAAAATTTCCATGTTGCGCAGCTCATCACTTGTTGGTAGTCCTTTCAATTTCCTCTCTTGATTCCATTGTAGTTCCCGCACCTATGATTGACAGTCAAAATAAATAGAAATATATGACAATCACCCCTCTTTTCCTATGGGGTGCCGGGCAAGAATGTCACTCCCTCTATGGGGTGTTGTAAGAGGAGACTTAGAGTAAAATACCGGTTGGTGGGCAGCAGCGCTGTCTGAGGAACTGCTATTTTAAACTGCGATCCCCAAGACGCCTGCCAAGCGTGCGGATTATGGCAAACCCCCCTTAATGGGGAGGCTGTGTTCAGTAGTGGACAATCCGGCTGGTATAGTAGTATATAGTATGTGATGATGATAGTATTTAGTTCACAAATAACATTGTTATA
Organism: Plagodis pulveraria; assembly: GCA_963890685.1. NCBI lineage: Eukaryota > Metazoa > Arthropoda > Insecta > Lepidoptera > Geometridae > Plagodis > Plagodis pulveraria. The sequence goes on along the minus strand of OY982955.1, from coordinate 9,216,826 downwards.
TATTTTATATATTATGTGTATGTTATATAACTTTATAATGTATACCATTAAAATTTGGCAGGCCTATGCTATAATAGAATGTCAAAGATAATAGCAGATTTTAATATTAATAAGTTGCCATCGGACTGGACCACTATGGCCAATTTATGAATGAAATTCTATTGTTATAATTATCGCCAATGCCAATGGGTTAATGGAGTCCTGTTGTTTTATTTTGTTAAAACTTTTATGACAATTGACAGCAGTGTAGTCATAGCACTACACGTCTTAAGGCTATGTGTTATTAGTTATTAGCAAAATGGACGGAATCTTGGATAAGATTTTTTTCATTGCTTCAACTGTCTGCCTGATGTCAAACTTTATAAAATTCAATACTATGGAAATACAATAAATTTAAAATACTGCAACATCATTGAATGTCTATGGTGACAAGGGTATCATATTTTGTTGGTTACAGATACTGCAGTTTAAAGCATGTAAACACTGCTTTTATTAACTACATTGCAAATGCTTGGTTCATAATGAATGTAATATGGGAATGTACACTATATACCAGAGATTTTTTTTTTCACACATACAATTTGAACAGAGTAAGGGTGCTTACCATTTGAGTGAGATTCGCTAAAAACGCTAAAAACGATCACACTCCCAAAAAGTTGTTCCACATGGGTCTTGGCGTTATTTTCGCCTTAAACGCTACATCTAATGTCAAAGTAACAGAAGTGGCAAATTTTAGTGGCATTCTTAGCGTTCTTATCCAAAAAATGGAACGGGGATGACAGTTACAAACGATCACGTGATCACAACCATAGACGCAGAATGTGATCAAAATTATCTAAAATAACGATCTTAGCGACTAATGGAATATACCCATAAAAACAAGCTTTAACATCTGTCAACTGTCAATTAACCCAAATTAACCTTCCCTTCAATTATCAACATATGTAATATTAGATTTAAAGGCATTTTTTTGTAAACAAGATTATTTTACATATAAAATTGTAACCACAACAATGAAAATCTTCTTATCTATCTTTGTGCACACACTGCACTACCGGTTTTCTATGAATGTTATATGCAGGTATTGGAGGTGACAGGTAAAAACTTGGTTATAATCCTAATTTAGATGATCTTTAATGATTCACAATGTGTACCACAAAAATAGTAAAGAAAATACCCTTCACCTTGTCATATTGGTCTTCAGGGAGATCATTTAATGGCCTAGAACAATCCATCCTGGATAGGTCTATTGGTTCTTCCTCTGTCAGCAGTCTATCCCACCATCTTTCTTGGGCTTTTTCTGTAAATGGCAAACATAGTTTGTGATAAATAACTCATATGGGGTAGTAGTCTCATGTAAACTAATACCTATGAAAGAGCAAAAATTGTTGAAGACCGCTCTTGTCTATATATATATTTTTTATGTTATTGTGATGGTACAAGCTTGAGGCCCACCTGATGTTAAGCGGTATTCTCTGCCTATAACAGATGCATTTCATCACAAGTGACAAACCGCACTGCGCCCCTGAGACATACTTGTTAAGTCTCATTTTGCCTATAATTTCACTGGCTCTCAAGGACTGCTGCCGGAACACACCGTTAGGTGCTTGGCGACAGATTTTCTACTTGAGGGTGGTCGCTAGCCAGGCGGGCATTTGCAAAATGCCCTTCCACCATGCGGTGAAGCTCAAGCCTGCGGAGGGATTCGAACCATAGACCTGCTGCGCGGATCAAAATTAGAGGACACCCCCACAAGGCTGTCAGTTTCCACCACAAGCTCAACAGCAACTGGGGGAAGGCTATTTTGAAGATGTGTCTCTTTTATTTAGAAATGGAACATGGAATTCCAGAGGTAAATCTATTTTTGAAGTCTCATTTACTGCGACAATTTTTGGTATAACAGAACAATATATTTTTGTTACCTTGTAAGGTTTTACATCTGTTTTTATTAACTGTGTTTTTTTGTAACCTTCTGGGGTGCTTTTTCATGTTTAGGGGGAGGCTGATACAGTTCAGTACAGATGATTTACTAATTATTCTAGTTACTTGAATAGGTTATTAAATAATATGATGTATTACTAAAAACATCAAGAGGATAGCAACAGAACAATTACTAAAAAAGAACTAATAAATTTTACCCATATGAATAAGCAATTTTCCTTCACTGATGCTCCAGAAGCTGTCCATTGTCTTCACTTTGTATGGCAGGGAGTCCTTTATAATAATGTGGCCATTTTTGCGGGCCACACAGATGTCTCCAGAGTTGATTGTCACTTTGAGCTCTTTAGATGACTTGATGTCAGAAGGAAGCTTTACTGTCACATCTGGATAGATATAATAAGTTTTAAACAGTAAACATGGGCAGTGCTAAATCTTAACTTTTAAGGGTATATGGTTGCCAGTAGAGTTACAGTGCACAAGATTTAAGATTACATATGTGTGGCAAACCATATGCAAAATTATTTTGCCTAGATCTAGTTTTCCAATGATCATTACTATAGTGGAAATGTTTGGAATGGTATGGGCAGAGCAAAAAGAGAGATGAAACATGTATAAATGTATGTATCTTGAATATGAATGTGGACAGCTATAGGGGCAGAGAAAGGCTCAGTTTTCCATTGCCTGACGTCGGGTTGAGGGTTGATATTTTTTTCACAGAGAGGTTACATTATTATAAGCACACTTGCAAAGTTTCAAAATCAGAAAATGCGTAGTTTTTGAGAAAAAAAATATTGAAAATTAATTATTTTGCAATATTAATGCTAAATAATATAGAATTCTCGCCAATGAACGTTTCGTTTTATGAACGGTTAAAGGCGTATTCCACTTGAGCTAATTTCGATATTGTCGATAATTTTCTATGGTTAGTCTATGGTTCCACATTTAATATGAACCATAGATACAAAATGTGGTAAAAATAATCGAAAATAACGGCGATAATAATTGGCGTCAAGTGGAATTCGTTCGGTAACGTTTTGTATTTAAAAAACAGGTTAGGTTAGGTTGAAACTGCGACAACACAACTAAAAAATCTGTTACACATCCAACAAAACAATAAATTTGATCAGTGAAGTGTTACAAAAAGTGAGGTGATGATTTTACAAATATATGCATAACTCGAAAACTATGCATTACCTTGTAATAAAAGTGGTGGGAAAGGGAAGAGATGACCCTCCCCTTCCACTGCCCTCCTTAATGGCAATTGATTTTAAAATTATTATTTTTATTTTAATCCAGAAAATGAGGAAAATTTGAAATAAGTAAAAAAGGGGGGGGATGCGGGACTTTTCCTTTGAAGAGGGGGGAGTGGTACCCCTCCCCCCTGGATTCGACGGCCGTCAATGGAAAGTCGTACCCAGAGAAAGGCTAAGGGATTGAATGGACGTTTATATATATTTTATTATTGCCGATAGGTAAGCCTTTGATCACAATCTCACCAGATGGTAAGTGAAGATGTGGTCGCAAGTGTTAACAGGCTTAACCTTGAATTACTAGCTCTCCAGTACAGCTGCTGGAACACACCATTAGGTGCATGACAGCAGGTAAGAATATGTGTATGCAAAGTGTAGTACTGAGATAACTAGTAAAAGAACATGAGTGTGAAATAAAAACACAAGCAGAAAAGAAATAAAATATAAATATTGGGATGAAAATTAAAAAAAAGCCTACCTAAATCAAGTATTGTTTGAGACCACCAATATTTCTCCCTTTCAGCTCCATTGTAAGTCTCACTGTTTTGTTGAATTGGTATAACCGGTGGCTCAAAATCTGCTGGTATCATTTCCGAAGGATCATTAAAACTTTTAGGTGCCTCTGTTAGATTCATATCTTTCAGAGATGAGTTAATATTAGGAGTATCATCTGCAGGTTCAATACTTTTACAGATTTCTGACGGTTCTAAATGCTCAGGTTGGCCTTCAGCCTCGTCCTCACTTTCAGCAATAACTTCGACTTCTTGAGCGACTGTAGAGCACATAATCTCGTTGTTGACGTCAGCTGGTTTCCTCGCACCATTTGGCGTTTTCCAGTTCTTGGGGTCGCACGTCCTAAGCACTTTCATAACAAGTTCCTCTGCTACGCCCGGTGGAAAGCCCATGTTTTCGTAAGGACCTTCTGGCACATGGTAGAAATCAGTCCTGAAACAGAGTTTTGCATTTCTTTCATTTGCTAACTGTATTCTATTTCGTGTTTGAATTATGGGAAGTTAAATCTAAACATTAACCAAGGCGTCATTTTGGTTTACTAAACAATAACATACCGCCTCCCCAAAAAATTGAATATAGCCGACAGGAATCCCAATATGGACTTCTCATTAACTAATATAGATGCTAAAACATCATCATATTTAGTTGTATCGTTAGAGTTTGCCATCTTCCAATAATTCTAACTAATTTTCTAAATTGAAAATCTCATCACAAAAATCACTTTAATAACAATGACATGAAATGAGACCACAGATTAATGAAGCATTGTTCCGAATAAATTTTAGGGTTGCCGTATCTCAACTTCAAAATTGCCGTATTTCAGGGGAATACTAAAACAACTAGCCGTATATTAAAGTTTTTGTACTACATGCTTGCAATGCCATTAAAATAAGAATAGGATCGGCCTAGCGCCATGTTGTGACGTTAAAACTAGAACTTGGTACAGTGTGCAAAAAAAGAAATGATAAAACATATATAAATTAATAAAGAAGGAATATAAAATACCCGACTGCAAATAATTTATTTTCGTTAAGCGTTTTATCGATCCATTGAAATTAAAATGTCAAGTAAATATATTTATGGAATCGTTTTTAAAGCCCTTCATGTTGATACCCAACACGATGGCTTTGAAAGAAAAAATAAACACACGTTTAAGTGGACAGTCTAGTCAAAAAACAAATAGTCATAGGTAGGTAAACGAAGTTGTAGGTGACTGTAGGTACAGCAAACACAGAACTAATTTGAACTGATTTTATTTTGTAGCAATATTTGGTACTTAGGTATCTTAATTTGAATCGCTTAGCTCTTCTTGAGTATGTTATCCGTGACATCCAATAAAGCAGTTGCCATGCTCCGTCCTTTTCTAAAACCAGACTGCACTTTGGGTAATATATTTTTCTTTTCTATGTGCTCAGTTAATTGAGTACAGACTACCTTTTCCAATACCTTTGACAAACACGGCAATATACTTATTGGTCTGAGGTCTTTGATGTCAACTGGATTCGAGTGCTTAGGCAAAGGATGCACAACGGCTACCTTCAAAGTATCAGGGAATGTTGATGAACAAATTCATAAATTGATTATGTCTTTAACAGTATTTATTGTATATGGAAAAGTCATAATTAGCATGTCCAAAGTTATATTATCACAACCTTCTGCATGGGACTGTATACTTTTAATTATATTTATTATTTTGTCTAACTAATAGGCTCTATGTGAAATACTGCATCGCTAAACTTGTGAAACTTGAAGTATGCCAGCTGAGAAATAGTAGTAGTAACTGAAGGGCCTGATATATCCAGAAAAAAATATTTATTTGTTTGGTATTATTAAAGAAAGAAGGCAGTTCCTTGTCACTTATTATAATGTATTTCTAAGGTTTTTCCATAATTGTTTCGAATTGTGGCTATGGCAGTTAATACTGTATTAAAAATATGCAGATTTTTCGTGGTAGAGTTACTGTTGATATTAAACATTTATAATATTCTTTTTTACTATCTTATTTAGTTTTATGATAAACCGCTGAAGCTTCATCGCGAAGTTTCATCTTGTGTGCTTCAGAGGGCACGTTAAGCCGCCGGTCCCGGTTGCTATCTTACGATGGCAGTCGTTACAGCATGGTGGTAGGGCATTTTGCGAATGCCCGCCTGGCTAGCTACCACCCTCAAGTAGAAAATCTGTCGCCGAGCATCTAACGGTGTGTTCCAGCAGCTGTCCTTGAGAGCCAGTAATTATAGGCTAGCCTGAACAACATCTTTGACCACATCATCACTTACCATCCGGTAATATAGTGGTCAAAAGCTAGCCTATACGCGATTAAAATGTGTCAGTAATCCAAGGTTAGGAGCGCTCTCTGATAACGATTGACTTTAAAGGCGTATACAAATTGAATATAGCTAAACATGTTTGCCAAAAAAGGTTAACTACGTCGTTTACGTCACCCAACTCCGATATATGATGCCATGCTATAGCTTCTAAATCACTACACTAAGTTCAGTTCAGGGACCCAGTACCACGCCACGGGATATAACGTGGCTCCTTATCCAGAGTTACGGGTGAATCTAACGGCTGAAAAGGCGGAATCAATGGATATCGGAACGGTGGAGCAGGCGGAAGGAGCACAAATCCAATAAATACATTGGGACCCAGGACCGCAGGGTGGCCCCCTTGCGGTGGTTAAAGTCTTCAATGGCTGCAATGGCGGAGACAATGTGTATCAGCACGGCGGAGCAGGCGGAAGATGCAAAAACCCAGTGACTGGCTGCACGCACGCATATTGGTGGTCGCAGGTTACACTGGACCTACAGCATCAGGCAGGGTGTTAGAGTAGGGATGGCGACGAGGAGACTTTGGAAAAAATACGGCTTCCAAGTACTTCAGAGGAGCTACTACCTTGACGTCAGGTGGCAACTAGCCCTAAAACAATATAGCTATTTACCAATCCTTGTCCAAAAACATGAAAAAGCAAAATAAGAGAAAGAGTAATACTAGGTCGGACTCCCTAAGCGACGGTCTAAGCAATACACATACTAGGGCCTACCCCTTGAGCGACGGTCAAAGCATCACAACCACATCACTGTGGTTTGCAACTTGGAACTTAGGTTCCATGACGGGCAGTAGTGCTGAACTTAGGGACATCCTGAGAAAGAGGCAAATAGATGCATGTTGTGTGCAGGAAACTAAGTGGAATGGTGCAAAATCAAAACTCATAGGTAACGCGTACAAGCTCATTTACAATGGAGCCAGCTCCGGCAAAAATGGAGTCGGTATTGTACTATCTGAAAACTTAACTCAAAGACTTATACAGGCAGAAGAACGAGTGAGCGACAAGTTAATGTTTGTAGTATTTGCTCTTGAAAAACAGCCGTGTTTCTATATAATATGCGCGTATGCACCACAACAAGGTGTGCCTAGCAAGTCTATAAATTTAGCAATTTATAATTCCTTGAAAATAGTTATGACGAACTGTGAAAAGAACTTACTTACTTTAAGAGTAGGTGCTATGTATATGGATCTCACAAAAGCGTAATTACGTTAGTCATCATTTGCTCCTAGAAAAACTAGAAAAATGGAGTGCGAAGCTATCCTCTAAATCTTATAAAATTATATCTCCAAAATAGGTGACGCAAGTTAATAAATTTTGCATAAAATCAAAAACGGAAAAGACATACTCTTCCGATGCTAAGTTGGTTCGATTTGGTGTTCCCCAAGGCAGCGTTCTTGGGCCTCTGATTTTTTTGGTGTTTATAAATGATATGCCAAAAGCTATAGGTCACACCCGTGGGGTGCCGGGTTAGAATTGCACCTCCCTATATCATACCGTGGGTTTCGTAAGAGGCGACTAAGGGAAAAGTACTGGAAGGTGGGCAGCAGCGCCTTCTAAAGAACTGCCATCTTACACTGCGATCCCCAAGTCGCCTGCCAAGCGTGGGGATTATGGCAAATACCCCTTTTATAGGGGAGGCTGTGTTCAGCAGGGGACGATCCGGCTGATACAGTAGTGTACAGTACAGTATAGATCATCCCATGTTCCTGTTTGCTGACGATAGCACAATTGTATTTGTTGGTGATAAAGAGAATAGTCTTGACCTTGAAATCAATATGACTTTAAATAATGTAGGAAGCTGGTTGACATGTAATAATCTAATAATTAATTTAAAAAAAAACAAGTATACTGACATTTGAACTAGATTGTAATATTAATTTGACATCAAGCTGAAGCGCTCGTAGCGAAGTTTACTTAACTGTTCTCAACCGATCAGCAAAGTTAAGCAACGTCGCGCGCGGTCATGAGTTGGATGGGTGACCGCTAGTGACATTACTACTGAGCGTTTCCGTGCTTCGGAGGGCACGTTAAGCCGTCGGTCCCGGTTGTTGTCTTAGGATGGCAGTCGTTATAGCATGGTGGTAGGGCATTTTGCGAATGCCCACCTGGCTAGCTACCACCCTCAAGTAGAAATTCTGTCGCCAAGCACCTAACGGTGTGTTCCGGCAGCTGTCCTTGAGAGCCAGTACTTCTAGGTTAGCCTGAACAACATCTTCGACCACATCATCACTTACCATCAGGTGAGATAGTGGTCAAAGGCTAACCTATCAAGCAAAAAAAAAAAAAAAAAAAAAATCACCTATTTTAATTCGAATATTGACGTCATTTTTGTCACAAAGTTTTTAGGGTTAATTATAGATGGATCTAATTTGAAATGGATAGCACATGCAGACTCCGTTTGTGAAAAACTGAATGGTTATTCATATGCTTTATTTATGTTGTCGAAAATTGTAAATATGGAAGCCGTGCTCAAATCTTATCATGCTTACGTAACATCAACCCTCCGCTACGGTATATTATTTTGGGGAAACTGTGTCGAACGTGAAAAATATTTAAAGCAAAAAAAAAGTTGTATAAGATCAGTATGTCGTATTATATCCACAGACTCTTGTAGACAGTATTTCAAAAATCTGAAAATGTTTCCGTTCCCATGTTTGAAATTGTACTCTTTACAAGAAACAACCTTAAATTATTTAATATGTTTAAAAGTCAACGCCACAAATATAAAGTTTATGTCAACCAACAAGCAACACCTTAATAATCGGCACTCTACCGAAATGCGCATGTTACGCTGGTTTTTGGGGGTCACACTTTTAGACAAAATAAGAAATGAGTATATAAGAGGAAGTTTTAAAATTGCTCCGATTGCCGATAAAGTCCAAGAGAAACGCTTGCGGTGGTATGGACACATCCAAAGACACCCAAGCGCCCACATTATAATGCTGTCTCTAGATCTGTCAACATCGAAACACTCACGTGGAAGACCACCCGCCACTTGGCTGACGACGGTCCAAAAGGACTTAAAAAGTGCTGAAATTGATAACGACATAGCGCTATACCACGCTGAATGGAGAAAAAGGACAAGGAGGGCCGACTCCAAATAAATGGGATAAAGTTTAGTCCGAAAAAGTTAATTTGGTACGATTCACTGAACTAAGGCAACTCTTTATTTCGGTTAGTTATTTTAGGTACAGTTTTCCCACACATGATTATTTATGAAATTCAATTAATCGTTCGGTAAATTTATAGAGGAGCCACCATTTAGCAAACTATTATTCTGAGACTATGATACTTTACAAGAGTTAACAGTGAGAAGGAAGGGAATAAGAAGCAGGGTAGAAGCCATATTACTAATTAATTTTGAAGCGCTCGCAGCGAAATTTGCTTAGGCTTTCTGAACCGATCAGCAAAGTTAAGCACCGTCCGTCGCGGTCATGAGTTGAATCGGTGACCGCTAGTGGAATTACTACTGAGCGCTTCCGTGCTTCAGAACGTGCACATTAAGCCGTCAGTCCCGGATGTTGTCTTAGGATGGCAGTCGTTATAGCATGGTGGTAGAGCAATTTGCATTGCCCCAATGCCAGCGAATTCCCACCTGGCTAGCGACCACCCTCAGGTAGAAAATCTGTCGCCAAGCACCTAACGGTGTGTTCCGGCAGCTGTCCTTGAGAGCCAGTAATTCTCAATTTTTGACCACATCATCACTTACCATCAGGTAAGATAGTGGTCACTCCGGTACTGTCATCTACATAGCAATGAATATCGATAAGATGCAACATTTCATTGATGAGCAAAAGAAATAGAGTCGGAGATAGCGCACAGCTTGCGGAAAGCCAGCAGTGGGCGATTTTAGTGTGTTATTTGTATTTGAGTGACATTTCGCTTGTATATTATATAGATTTAAAATTGACTATTTACATTCACATATCAATAAAATAGCAATTTCAAATTCAAATAGTCGCAAACCAGACTCAGAACATACAAGAGTTCTATTGTGGTTTACAAATATTCGCCGTATATAAATTATTTTTGTTCTGTGTAATTTGTGCTATATTGTCATTGTTGACCACCAGAGGCACTGCTTGGCATCCATGTGGACAATATCCTCCATTAATGAATGAAATTCTGTTGTTCTCATTATATTTGGTGCGCATGGATTAAGCTTGCCACAATATGATGTATCAACAAACAACAAATGTCCATACATTTTCACAATATATTTCTTTATTTCGTTTTTTGTTTATGAAGTTTGTAAATTTTTGTACTGAATTAGCCTGCAAGTCCACTTTTGTCGAGACGATTTCTGTTCATTTAATGTCTAGACAAACCTTATGAAGGTTTAAGGCCATTATTAACGAACCTTATGACTTGTTATTACTATCTTCGATTAATAAAAAAGTAAACGGATCGTACGGTTCCGTAACCTTATGTTGTATCCTCTACAGCACACACACCGCGTTCGGTGTGTGTAGAGCTCTATGATCCACAAAAACCTCTTCTCTCTTATTTTATGCTGAGCAATATAGCGAAGTATATCTTAATATTGTATTCATAGTACCCATAGAAATTTCATTACACACAATTGATGAAGCATATTGATAGGCCCAATTTTTTACAATTGTTTTTGTTACTACCAATAGCGTAACTTTTTCGATAACTGGCAATAATAACCAGTTTTTAATTTACATTCCCGCCACTTGGCGGTGCTACTTCGCTTTCGAAAGTTTCACATCCGCAAGCAAGAGAGCGGCAAGGCAAGGCGAAGTGAAGTAGGTAAAGAAGTCTCGGCGGGCGAACTCTGTACGCTGCAGGCGATGACCGCATTCATATGAGTTTCATGAAATATTGTGAGAGTGCTGTCGTGTTCTTCGTTACGTTCAGTGTTTTCGAAAATGCTCTATAGGTGAACGTTTACGGATTCAGTGTTGTGGTTGTGATAATTTTTAGCTATTGTCTTTTACGAATTCTTGAAGGTTGTTAAGATGCCTTGCTCAGCAGTAACTTTGTCTATAGCGACCATTACGGCTATCGTGGCTGCTGCTTTAATGGCTATAGCATTTTCAACAGATAACTGGCTCTACATTGAAGTAAAACGCACCAATATACAGGTAAGAAAATCTTTACAAAGCTATCAAAACTTGCTAGTGACTGATGGGTGTTTTTTTAAATTACCTACCATAGTAGAAAATGTATGATAATTACTAGATTTTCCTACCCTCATAGCGTATTATTTTTTATATAACCAGAAACATGTTTTTATCTTGCTGCTTAAAATCATTTTACACTAAATAATCAAGTTTTTATAAAATATACTCATTGATCTGCGGTATGATTCGAATCCAAGACCGCCTAAGTGGCAACTGCAATGGCACCTATAATATAATACCTGTTTTTTATTACTTGTAGGTTGTATATTCTGAGAATACCTATAATTTGGTACTGCGTACAAGATAGCGCTAGTACGCAGATATTTTTTTTTTGGACTAATCGATTCAAGTAATCATAAAATATACAAAAATCACTATAAAATCACTAACCGAAAACTACGTTCAATGTATTTAAAATTTAAAATGTAGGTACGATTATTTCAGCAAATCAAAGGACGTCATTAAAACACCTTTGTTTCGTCGCCTAAACGTCACCCTATTAGTTTTTGATCAAATATTGTTGATAGGAAACAATATAACACGTATTCTTTCGAGTCCTTGCCGTGAGGCCCCGTTATGCCAGACACGTTACGCATAAATATGCGCGTATTTAATGCATGGTACGAACAAATGTGTGTATAACCGTACTATTCCGTGTTTAGCTCCTGCCCATTCGAACGTGGAGATAAAGAAATGCCGACCGATAACGTTACTATATCTCTATGAAACACACGAACTTAATCAAATAGAATGCAAGTATCTTAACTCAACAGTAAAAATTTCAGAAAGCGCGTAGTTAATTTATAAAAACATCTCACGCTTAATTTACTTGTTATGTGCGCCTCAGTTTTTGTGGGAGGGTTCTGGTTTCTTTTTCTTACAAGTTAAAAGTCGGGGTCACTGGTTTTTTGCAAGGCAAGCGAACAATTTGTTCAGAAAAAAGCCGGACAGAAGTAGGTATATCTACCTGTTACGTGCAATCTTCTAAAAAGGTTCAAAGGCTTTAAACAATTTATATTCGGCTGTCAGTGTACTCAAATTTATAAAAACGTAGTCTGACAAAAACCTAAATAAAAATTTAGTTAATTATGTTTTATTCTTCAGAGTTAGAACTCGTTTCATTTATTTTTACACATGAAATTGTTAAAAGGTGGATAACTATCAATTTCAATGCTCAAGAATTTGAATAATAAATCTATTATTCTACGATTAGCGGACATTAACTTTCAAATGTGTTTCGCAACGGGTATTTAAATCGACCTGTTCGTAGTTATATATCTGTAATTAAAATACTTACTAAAAGAATTTCGAGAGTACAACGTGACGAATTTTATATAAAAATACTCTGGTTTAATTTGACCCTACCAGATTTATTTTTAACCATTACGATGCGACGCGTGATCAAAATGCTGGTACCTATTTGGCTCAAAGAATAAGCATTGCAATTCAACGGGGCAATGCTGCCAGCATGCTGGGTACGCTGCCAACTGGTAGAGGAGCATTTGGACTGCCTGTGAGTCTGCAATCACTTATGGGTATCTAAATGCTTTTATTGTTATAGCTTTAGTGTTGTATATAGTTCGTAGTATTTTGTTAATAAAGGTATATCGCCGGTAAAAAACAAAACATAGAATATCTTCTAATATTATTATATTAATTAACCTGATACTGACCAAAACGATGATATATTACTTAAGGTACAGTAAATAATCTAAATAGCATTCTAAATTATCTAATACTCCTAGCCTTTTCTGTACTTACCTACTGTACCACTATTTATTATAATGAGGTGTACTAAAATGTCCAAACATTAAATCGAGATAAAGCTTCAAACCTCTTTCGATTGCAAGAAATTGAGTGTTCTATTCTACGTCTATATTGGGGATAGCTACTAGCAGTCTCTGTAATCACTAAATTAAAAACCCATTCAGAAGATTATTGTATATACATTGCTACATTAAAAATTTCGTGATTGTAATAAATAGTTCATATATATTACAAAATTACGAGTGGAAAAATTATAGTCATGTGTCATATGAAAGAGGGACATGAAGTGCTCGTAACCATCCATTAGTACTTCTGTCAAATACGACAAACATTGGAAAGCATGAGAGAAATCGATCGTGAAAGTGACGAAATCTGTGTGAGAAGATCTAATACTACATGCAGTAATACGTAAATTGAATGACGTGCTATAGAGCTGTTAAACAGAAGCATGGAAGTTTAACAAGTTGATAATTACTAAATAATGGGTAAGCTATAAACAAGACGAGATTTTCATCTCTAACGAAAGTAATTTCTTAACAAGTTGATCAACAATATTTCTGCTGTAGAATCAGATTTTAAATCAAGTTTTACCTATATAAATATAAGCTAATATCAATGTAATGAATTCCCAATCAAGCCCATTCACAATGCTGCGTAGGTAATTGTTAGTGTAAATCAGAAATTCATAAAAAAAATATATACATAGCGTAGACTAGGTAGGTACTATAGTGATGTTGATACCTCCGGTAGGTAGGTAGTTTCGAGTACTATGATTTTATCAATTATTTGTACATTGGTACATTAATCTGAGTTTGCTTGCAGCTCTTACGGGTGAACATTAGATAGGTACATACGTACATTGATGGCGAGTTTTCCTAGACTTTATTTACATACTCATTATATATTGCTGATATTGCCGTCACATAAAGACTCCCTCCGAAAAAGCTTCGAGTGAAAGAAGACAATTGCAGTTTCAACTGCGGAGACGTGATCGTTTTCGATTTCTATACGATTTCCTCCTCGAAATCTGCAATTTACTTATTTTTCAGTTTCGAGTTTCTTGATACCTAACCATTTTGTCTGTATATGAAGCTTTTTGACCAGCCATTTGCTTAATGAAATCGGTAGGTTCTGTTTTGAGGGCTATAAAATATGAGTTTACATCTGCGGTAACACTTTCATAGAAACGTTGATAATTATAGTCAAAACACATTATGTCATAGGTACAACATATCAAAAAAAAAAATTGTCAGTAGTAACTGTCAAACTTGAGAGGAAGCACGACTGATCAAGCTCGGCTCGTAAGTATGCAAGTAAAACGCACGAGGAAAAGAAATGACCTGCATTACTATTCAATAACATGTTAACCAAAACCACGAAAGCTCGTAGTAAGAAACAGCTACGTCATAAGGGACCGAGCTGCGAAGAGTTTATCTATTGCTGTACCTGAGGGCAGGGAACGGATGTTTGCTTACACACCAAAATAAACAGTTTAAAAATAGAAGGTTTCTTTCTTTATTTACATGAAGAATAGACCATTCTCTTTCAACATTAGTTAGGTACCTAATTATAAGTTTGACTTTACTCATTTTCGTCAAGTAGTTATACCTAATACACGTATTAGACGAATATAGGTGCAAAACCCAGTTCTATTTTCAAGAAATAGTTTTTGTCGTCCATTTATTTGGTTTTCATTCAATAGCATGTAGTGTGCATGCAAATAAACGCTGATACTGATATTTTTGTGAACCCTGAAAGAATGAGAGTATATGCTACCACAGATTAAGTATTCGATTATTACTCTTTTCCTTGACGATCCAGGCTGTTGTTTGTTGGTAGTTAAATTATAATAAAAAATATTTTTCTGAGAAGCTAAGTAGGTGTCAAGTCCCGAGAGCACCAGCCCAAATCCAAAGTTAACATCTATGCTTACCCAATGTGTTACAAACTAAAAGAACGACGAAGATGATAAATACGGTTACTTCTACGGCATAATATGATTATTTTATAACGTGTATAAGATACATTCAAAGACGAATAAGTGGTTGATATGTAGTATATTATCCAAATAGCTAGGTAGTCGTTAATGCATTTACGTATAAACAATACACATAAAAAAATAATTAAGCTACAATTATTCCCTGAAGATACGTTGTCGGTGACAATAGGCGATTATATTGAGGAAACCGGCTTTCATAGCACGGGACCACCCATTTCTCACGACTGTGGCGTGGCACTTCCATTCGATTCCGCTTTCATAGGCAGACGTATAAGGCAATTGAAAGTTTAGTTCATTTATTGCCATTTCCGCGAAATGATTCAAAAAGTTGGGTCGGGTGACCACTTTGATGGTAGATGAAGAAATGTTGACAAGTACATGTTAGGCGCATTATTTCAAATAAAAAATACGCAGCAATTCGTACTAACGCGAGAATTGTATACGGGCAACACTGACACTTTATATGGAATTATAACATTTTTTGTTTGAGTGCAATTTTGCGTAACGGCGTTGTTTAGCCCACATCACACTGTATAATACCCACAGACAGGAAGATGGTCTATAATTGCTTAGGCTTCTACAATGCGATGAGTTTTAATTACACTAATTGCCAAGTTATCTCTAACATAATATATGAATAGGTAAAAAAATATCTATCTTAAAATAATTATTAGTATCTTACAATAACTAGGTGCTTCTGTGTTACCAGACACTAAAATTACGAAAACATATTGCGATTTTATTATAAAAACTAACGTGGTTTTCACTCATTTTAGTAAATAATAAGGGATAACTCACGTGAATAACAGATAGCTAGACCACCGAATGAGGTTGAAACTATAGTCAGAGCTATCTGTTATTCACGTGAGTTATCCCGTATTATTTACCAAAACGTATTGAGACATAAGCTGGTCCATAACAATGCTCTAAAACTACAGTCCGTTGATTTGGTTTAATATTTTAAACACTCGATAAAATATTACTTACCTACCTTACTCAACGGAAGCCTTGTGCGGAAATTGCAGTCGACGCCGCCGTTGCACCGTCTAATAGGCGGTTTGATAGCTAACCACACACTTAGCTGTCTTGAAAGATACGATGGACCAAAGTGTTACCACTATAATCTAACTGTTATACTAAGCTTCTAGAAATTTACTGCCAATTACTACCCTAAAAATATCCTATGGTATTGTCAAAGCCTCTGCATAAAATTCTTAAAAGGTTACCTATATTTATTCGTAGGGTTACCTAGATACATTTTCAGGCAAAGGAAAATTATATGCACATGATACTTTATTGAAAAATAAGGCGGATAAGATACATTCGCGGCTCTGCACTCGCAACGCAAGCAACATTTGAAGCGCAGTTGTGGTGAGAGTTATCTCTCTTGCTCTAGTATTTTTCGTATATTTTTTCAAACATGTAGATAAATGCATTGGGCCGAATCAATAATGCAATTTTAATAGCAGTAACATATATCAGATATAACATAATTGGCCAAAACAGGCATCCTCAGGAGATCTTGACTCTTCGAGCGCAAGATCAAGAATAATTTTTTCTCGATCGCAATATTTTAAATGGATTTTGTAAAATATTAATTTCATGTTTTCCTTTTTTTTTCAGGCGGTATGCCTTTACTAACAAAATACTACGAACTATATACATATACTATATACAACACTACAGCTACTACAATAATAAATACAATAAAATAATAATAAATACAATTATAATGTTTTCCTTATATATTTGTTATTTTAAATACATATGTATTTCCGCAAAGTAACGCCTGAATCTATTCACTTGGGGTGTTAGGTTCTTTTGTATGCGCCACTTGCGATTCGAACCATGCACTCTGCCTGTGGCACAACGACTTGAATCACTCGCAAGTGCTCCTTTTGAATGGGACCTATAAAATAAACTATTACCAGATACTTATAATTACTTTTTACTATTTGCTTGCTCGTCACATTCATAATAATGGAGTTAAATTTAAATATTTTTGTGTACACTGTATCAGCCGGACAGTCCACTGCTGAACACAGTCTCCCCCAATACGGTGGGGGGAGGGGGTTTGCCATAATCCCCACGCTTGGCAGGCGGCTTGGGGATCGATTTTTGTGTAGGTACTTAAATTATATATATTGCAGATACTTTAGGTAGGCTTAGTAGAATAAGTGTTTTAGTCGCAATAAACAAACAGTGCCCTGTATCGAATCTGACCATCAGGTCTATGAAATTTGGCATCTTGGTAAATTATGTAACCATTTTGTAGAAGCACCGTAAAACTAATAAACATTACAGATCTTTGAAAGTGTACATAATTTGCTAATCCGCGCTTCGTTATTACAATTGCCTTTCACTAAAATATGTTTTTATAGTGTTATAGCCACTTATTGCCCTGCCTTGGATCAGTTCTGCTATGCAGTACTTTTTCGTCAAATCTGGATACTCACAGCCTTGTCTTGGGTTTGTTCTAAGGATCAGCCAGTTACTTTTTTGAAAATGTATGACATAGAATGAATAAATAGTCAGTATCGAGTATATAGCAGTTTGGAGTCTGGAACAGTGATCAGTCTGGAACCGGTGGATGGCTTATTATATGAAATCAAAACATATCTGACGTAACGTGATTATAGATAGCTTTGCGTACCTCTTCAAGATATGTTTTAAGTGTATTACTTCTAATAAATAGATGGAGATACATAAATGAATTTAAGTTCATTGCAAGTAAGGTAAGAGTTTATTCTGTGGTAAGAGCATAGTTCCAATTAATATCAATATGCTTAGATAGTTCAATATACTTGTTATATCACATCAACAGTAAAGACATCCACTGATGAACAAAGCCCTCCTCATTAGGAGGGGAGGGGGAAGGGAGGGGCGTAGAAACAATCCCCTCGCTTGGCAGGTGTCAAAGTCAAAGAAAAATATTGATTCTTTTTAGGAGTCCACGGCGCTTTTCTGAAGGTCAATTACAAAATTTAATATTGAAATATTCTACTTTCTACTCTAGGTACTGCCACGTGCAGCAAAAAAGTGTTAGTGTCTTGGGGATAAGTAGTGTGAGATGTCAGTTCATCAAAGGCAATGCTGCCAACCTTCTGATATTTCTCGTCTCTTAAGACTCCCACATAGATAAAGGGAGGGGATTGCAGTTCTTGCCCGACATATTGCCATTTAGTTTATTCACACTAGGTTACTATGAAAGTGAACATGCAACAGAATTGTGTTCACGAAGTAAAACCAGCCAGTTCATATAGAAGTATGACACGGTTGCGTAACAACACTTTTTGTTTTAAAACTCGTAGTGCCACTCTCACGATCATTGAGGTTGTGTCACTTGGAATGTGCTAATTGCACTCAGTAACTTCATTTTAGTAAAGAAACTAATGAGAATAATACAAGTCATTTTGAATACCTCTTTGTCGAAAGTTTCTAGGTCACAGTTCCACTGACAACCAAGCGCTGCGCGCTGTTCGTAGCTCGAAGAAAATAATAAGCCTTGAGAGCTAGTACTTCTAGGTTAGCCTGAACAACATCTTCGACCACATCATCATTTGCCGTCAGGTGAGATAGTGGCCAAAGGTAATGCAGTATAGGTATATAATAGGGTTGGATCATTTAAACCGTAATAGGGAGCCAGTTTCATAGAATTAGCGCTCGTAGCGTAGCTTGGTCGTTCGTAAACGATCAACTAAGTCCGCTGTGGTCATGACTTGGATGGGTGACGCTAGTGGCGATACTACTGAGAGCTATGGCATGTTAAGCCGTCGGTCCCTGATGTTGTCTTAGGACGTGGTCGTTATAGCATGCTGATAGTGTGTGTATTACGCAAATTTCCGCCTGGCTAGCTACCACCCTCTAGTGAAAATCTGTCGCCAATCATCGAACGGTATGTTCTGGCAGGTGGTCTTGACAGCCAGTAATTCTAGGTTAGCCTCAAAAACATTTTCGACCATATCATCAATTACCATCAATAGCCGTCAAAGGATAGCGCTGTAAATAATAAAAGCGGTTTATAATATAATATATAATAATGATTAAAAATAAAATACATCTAAGATGCTACCGCTCCTGTAATAATAAATAATAAATCCTAAGAAGCCCTGTTGTACGCGCAATAAGCAGCAACATTCACGTGATTGGTGGCATGATAGTTGCGACGTATATTTGCAGTTTACGTAGAGCAGTTTTCCCAATAGTCAATTTTTACGAATTCTACTCTCTATTAATTGGAACAGCCCTTTTATTGTTAAGCTGTACAGCACTTAATTTTAGTGGTAACTCAAAAAGGGGACATTTTTTTTTTGTTTTCTTACATATAATTTTTTGATAGCAGAATTAATAATTTTTAGTCGGTAGCTTTTCATGGAGAATCTTCCTTTTGCCACGAGTGCGGCCGGTACAATTCATTGTTCACTCTTCTCATAACAGACGGTACTCTGTCAGTCATTTCATTATTTGACTAAGAATTTAACTTTCAATACAGAAATAAAAAACATTGTACTACTACTAAAACGTTTGCCTTTATACCTACTTACCATTATAGATACGATCCAAAGGAAAAACCTTGACTCTTCAATGCCTATTGTTTCTACCACCCACAAGGCACCTGCTATTATGCACGGCTGCCAATGGATACTCGCTTTGCTCCTTGTGTTGCAAATTATAGGATACTTGATATTGTAGCAGGTGCTAGGCATTTATGTAGGTAGACATATGAGACAGATGCTCTGCTGTGGAAGGTACTGGAAGGTTACAGGAAATCGGAAATTAGAATTACTTACGGTAATTTACAGCACGTAGCAAAATTTTACAATACATAGCTCCTGGCTTTTAGGATATAATTATCGACTGGTCCATGATCCATCCTCCTACTGGACGTCGTGAAAAGCGGCTGAGGAAAACCTTGTACATAATGAGCAGCATTCACCTTACTCACGTAAACGTTAGTAGGGTGTTCCTGCATATATCTAGTACGCTATCAACAAGAGCCTTGCCATGGAGGGTTGGCAATGTTGGCATTAGACAGGCGGTCTGCCAGAAAGCCGAAGCCATATCTATTTACAACAGTATCCTGGGTTGTCCTATTTGTTGAAGAAAACGTATTTATAGGTTGTTACGAGTATGTCATAATTTGTTAGGTAAAAATAATACCGCCATACATATAATATGTGATATGATAACTGATAAGCGTAAGAAGATGTTATGATTTTAATAATTTTAAGTAGTTGTGTTGTCTGTATAAGATTTATTTTCGGAGTGAGGTAATATACGTACTTAATGGTTATTTGATGATAGACAGCAGGCAGATTACTGTACAGGGTTATTGGTAAAATGCTAACAACCTCTTAGGGTTGACTTCTGCTAGTCCTAAGAAACATGATGTTTTTTTATTATTGTTTTTTTTTTGTGTTTTAATGCCTACTACGAGCCAAGAGCGCTCGCCTCGGCATCGCTGGACCATGCCGTGGTCTCTTTGATTAGAGTTTTGAATATTTACAACCAGCAAAGTTATAAAAAATATGAAATAATCATAGGCTTAGAGCGTAGCGAAAAAATCTTAAGTCTATGGAAATAATACATTACAGGCACAAGAGACTTTTGACACCAGGTGGTCTTCGTGCTTATTCAGTCAAAAAAATATATAAAAAAAACAAAAAAAAATTTTCGAATCAAAACATCTCAAAATGTTTCTTAGGACTAGTAGAAGTCAACCCTAAGAGGTTGTTAGCATTTTACCAATAACCCTGTATAACGTGCTACCTGCAATTTTTATAGGGTATCTATAAAAAGACTGCACTTGCAGACTGCAAATTATTTCATAGGGGTAATCATAAAATGACAACCAATTGAATACTATCGCATATCTTTTAGGAACCTACATCTAACTTGACTCTTGATAGACCCTACACCAAACATTGAGTTTACCAACTTACCGAGGTATTCAAGGTTAGCATTCAGGTTTTTGAAGCAATTAGAATATAGTTAGGTAGGTACCTACTTTACCAAACTACCTTGAGCATCTGCCGCTAAAAATAACCAGTTAACTTAATAATGTTTTTAACCAGGCACATTTTTACATTAAAGATGGCCAAGACTCTAAAAGTTATAATTTAACTGAATGTACTGTAAATAGTATTTAAAAAATATTTTAAGAAATGTTATATTAGGAAAATATTTAAAACATATTATATCTAGTATAACAATTCCGATTAATTTTCTTACTAAGTCGACGTGTCAATATGAAAGTCGCGTAGCGCAACTGGAAGACTTGAC
This sequence comes from Plagodis pulveraria, assembly GCA_963890685.1. NCBI lineage: Eukaryota > Metazoa > Arthropoda > Insecta > Lepidoptera > Geometridae > Plagodis > Plagodis pulveraria. The sequence continues at coordinate 9,195,601 of OY982955.1, read as the reverse complement.
GCGTTTACCTTCTACATGAAGAATCATCAGGAAGCTTTGAGTTTTCGAGCGAACGATCGGGAAACCTTGTAAATAATACTCATATCCTCGTACCCTCATGATTTTTTCAACTGAGAGAAATATATGGAAGCCCAGGCATTGTATTTGTCTTATCCTCTTGAATATTGTATATTTTATTCTTATACATATATAAAGCGTTCACTCTTTTTAAAAAATATATCAAAATTTGCCTTTTTGAGACACATTTCACCTTAATTATACCGTGGCTCTAAAAACATAAAAAGATATATTCGATTTTAAAAACAGAAACAGAACTAATTCAAAACAAAGGAAAGTCACGTTTATAAACATGCACGCATACAACATAACGCGTTCTCGAACTGCAGCAGGCAGAGTGTTTCACCTCCCGTAACCCGCGGCATTGCAAGGCAAACGGGACGCGTCCTTGTAGGACGGCTCGCAGGATCAAGTGCACGACCCTGCGTCGCTCGGTTCATTATAAAAACGTTGACTTCACAGCTGGTGCCACGACGCATAAAGGTATATGTTGAGTTTGGATGTAAAATTTTGGAAAGGTTTATGCTTAAACGTCTTAATAAAAGAAATACAAATATGTATGACGATGAATTGTTCTAATATGCTTTCCCTGCATTGTGCTTGTCCCTTTTACCCGTAATTTAGGTACTACTTACTATGGCTTGTACCTGAGTATCTTCCTTTGAATATACTTACGAAGTGCTCGTTTTTGCTGAATTATTTACCTAGAGTACCTAGACTAATGCAGGGCCCGCTGCACTATATGACTTGGATGGATGACTGATAGTGGCATTGAGTGCTGAAAGTATGCATACTTTGGAGGGCACGCATCGTCGTCGGTTCCGGTTGTCTTAGGATGGTAGCGTAGTGGTAGGGCTTTTTGCGAATGCCCACCTGACCAGCTACCACACTCAAGTAGGAAATCTATTGACAAGCACCTAGCGGTGTGTTCCGGCAGCTGTCTTCGAGGACCAGTAATTCTATTTAAGCCAGAACAACATCTGCGACCACATCATCACTTACACTTTTTGAACAACATAGTTGACATCATCATTTACCATCAGTTTGAAAGTGGTCAAAGGTTATAGCTAGCAATAAAAATATTGTTGGGAAACAAACGAAAAAATAAATACTTAGATAAACATGTTGAAGCTTGGAGGTTTCTGTTTTTTTGATGGGTGAGCAATAAAGATAAATTACAAAATAGTATTGTTACTAAAAGAAAATATACTGAAAAATAGCTAATCTACGTAAGTAACGATAGGTAGGTTACTCGTATATATAAGCATATAGCAACGTAAAGATAATCGAGTCTCTTTCGTGCTACTCTTAGAGCACGCGTCTTCATGTTCCATACCAGTTTTACTTTAATGTGTACAACTTTTCCAGACATTGAAAATAGTGTCTTATTGTCTGGTAATAAGGTTAGTTTATGACCAGACGTCGTCGACCGACCGTACGTGCTCAATCATACATCGATGGATACATGTCTTTGTTGATAGCCGTCGACCCATGCATTCGCATCGAGGCAACGCTAGATGTTTTTGTACATTCGCATATTGCACTAAGAACGTTTACGCAATTGTTTTTACATCTAGCAGTCAACGCTCTTTGCTTTGAATATACATTAACTTGCACTTTCACTTAGTTTGGTTCTGTTCAAAATCATATTCAAAACAGTGAATAAAAGACTTGTACTGACGCTTTAACCGACTAGGACAGATTAACTACTAAAGACAAACAAGAGATTTACCTGGAAAATAAATATATTATATAGTTAGTTTTTACTTTTTGTGAATAGGTTTTAGTAGTTTTAATATACACGTTTGAAATTTTAGCACCAAAACTGTGGCTAACGCTGCGAATAAAAGACTTCAACGCGTGCCCGCTTTCGAATAATAACATTTTTATGCACGCTTAATCTACGACACAATACATTTTTAGTTCCTTCTTCTGTTTATAGCTTTACAGAAATATAGTTATTGTGATACACTGTCCTTGAACACAGTGTAGCTTCTTTTGTGAACGTAGATAACAGGTATGATGGATCCAAAAAATAAAGACACTCTTTTTGGGTTGACCAATATATTTTTTTCTAGGTGGACCGCAAGATTGTGAGTATCTTAGAATTTGATATATTGTTTTATAGGTGAAATGATAGGAAGGGCAATAGAGCAGGTAATGTTTTGGCTCGGGTCACCATTATTCTTTCGGCGTTTGATAAATGACTTTCTCAGTTTCATCCCATTAGACCATATTATGTTTGCGATGGCCTTTGTTAAATATTAATATTTTTGACAATATGATGTTTGAACAAAATCTTCCACCACATCATCACTTACCGTCTGCTAAGACAGTGCTCAAAGGCTATCCCATCACTGATAAAAAGTTATTACGCAATTTGTTAATTATTTTTAAATTGTAGTTCATATAGTACATCTTCGATAAAATATACCCTATACTAAATTAAATATAATAGGTATATTTTATCGAAGTAGTACCTATATTATATCTTTATGTTATCTGGGTAACAACAACGCTCTTTTAATGGATTACAAATAAAAAACAATATTTTACAAAAAATCGAAAGAACAAAAGGGATTTATGCTTTGTCGATAAGTAAATACATTTTCGTGCTCTTATTAGTAAAAATCAAAGAATTCGCATTGTTCCAACTGCATAAATTCGAAGCGATTTTAAGATTTTGTTCTAATAGCAATAAAATTATTATAAACAAAATACTTCTGTCATCTTGTACATGAAGATCTTTTTTTTAATAATAACTCATAAATTATTGACGTAAAGTTGCTTCAACTTCACGCTTACTAAGGCTTAACCTTTTTAGAGAGAGCGGTTTTAAATCTCTAAGGAAATCACTTTTACCGCAATTCGTGTTTGATCAGGATGGTCCGGTTCATGTATTTTCTGCTCGTGTGCTCTTGGTCTTATTTAGCCCAGTTGACCAAATATTCTAAATTGCGGAAGCAGTACATGTTTAGAGCGAAAGTAGACACAATGGGCGAGTCTTGTAATTATTGCTGCCGCAGGCGAGATGCGTGGCGAAAGTGGCCAAACTGACCGTAGGGGACGTGAGTGGCTCGACGCCACTTGTCGTGCACATAGTTACAGGTTCAATTATAGTTTCTACAACGACATTGGTCTCTTGTACGTGAATATGGTTCATTGAAAAGAATCTCTAACGAAAACCATTCACAAATCAGAACATCCATTATCGAAAATTTGGAAGATATTTGTAATCCAATCAAAGTGTCTTTTTTGATAACGTATTTAGATACTTATATAATATAAGTATACCTATATCATAGATCTGCTCATCCACCTTTGAGCCCTATATTTCAAAAGGTAAGGAACGCAGATTCAGATATTTGTATTGCGTTGTATAACTATACCAGTATACTTACTATTTTCCGTCCATGTCTTCGCGCTGCTAATGAATTTTTGTACAAACAGCAAAGCAGCAGTTTGAGGCGTGTATCAAACTAACACAATATTTTGCATATTAGTTATAACTTAAGTCTGTCTCTAGACAGTCAACGTAAAAATAGGTAGAAATATAAGTTTGAACGTATCGAGATGATTAAATAATGAAAGTGTAATGAGAGCAAAATTGAATAGATCGCAAGTAACAAGTCGAGATTTCTTGTATTTGCAAAGTCATTTTGTTTAATTCTCCTGCGGTAGAGCTATCATTACAAACGGCATTAGTATGATGCTTTCATTAAACTTTCCCATCGGTTATCGTCATCCGATAGCGATGCGTAAAAACAACGTGCGATGAACCCCGGAGTTGAAGGAACGATGCGCTTCGTTGACTGATCGGTGACGATAGAGATTAGACGAAACTAAAAGAAAGTATCAGATAAATGGACAATAAGATTGTTGAACTTAGATTAAATGTAATCCAGCGTAGCCCTGGTGCAGAGCTGATTGAAATATGAACTGCTAAACTGCTATCATTTGTAGTATTATTGACAGAAAACCTTTGCTATCACTGATAAGACTATGTGAAGCACCGTTTAAAATTATTAAAATGTACTTACTGTTAACATTTTAAAGCATTGTCATATCATAAGACAAAAATCATGATTTAAAATTCTTCATATAAAGCCAGGAAGCAAAACACTGAAGAAGCTTAATAATGATAAATTCTTTACAGTAGCTCTAGAACTATTTAAACCGGATTGTCCACTGCTGAACCCAGCCTCCCCATCAGCTTCACAAGTATCTTGGGGATCACAGTATATGAGTTCTCTCTTCAGATAGAAAGTTCCTCAGAACACCTACCTTTTGATATTTTCCTTAGAAGCCTCACCTACGATTCCCACAGGAATATATATTAGGGTGCGGGGGTATATATATTATATATATATATATATATATATATATATATATATATATATATATATATATATATATATATATATATAAATATATAGCCCGGCACCCCACCAGGAAAGTAATAAATAGACAAATAGAAAGAGTACATCTTGCATTTAGTCGCAGTAGTATATATAATAGGTGGGAAAGTAGAACCATATAACCCCGGGCTATAGGAGGGCCTTCCCTCGCCCAAAACCCGGTGGAGCTGGACGTCCGCTTAGCGGTAGTCTGCATCTATGTGCTCCCTAAAAAAAAAACATATAATATCAATTGTTGAACAAATCGATGTTTGATTTGACGATGATAAGTAAATGTAGTATGGGCACCTTAATTCTATAAGATCAAATCACAAATAGGCATAATTGACAGGTATTGGTGCGTGCATATGCATTGTTTAGTCAATGGGGTCGTGTTGAAACATTGTCTTCGCTTACTGTTGCAAGACTCGCTAACGGCATTGCACAGTGACACGTAATGCACAATTATTATGTGTAATCTAATAAGGTAATAACAATGCGATACGCGTTAGTAGTTACTACTAAGGCATTTGTCGTGTGAGCAATTCCACTGCATACATCGGTCCCAACACACATTCGTTGGTTTACTTCGGGTCTACGTAACATAAAATAGTTTCAGAATAAGGCGAAGATAGAAATAAGTGTGATTTATTACCGGATGGTGAAGGTGTATGTTATTGATTTCATTGTAATAATTGTACTTCTCTTCATTTGTGAAATTTTACCTATGCCACCACCGTAAGAAATGATGGATAAAATAATTGTATTGCAGTAGAAGGCAGCAACCTTCATTTATTTGAGTACCACTAATACTGCTATTTCTAGAGCCTACATATATACAATACATAACATAAAATTACGCTTTTATATCCCCGAAGAGGTAGACAGATCTGTCTAGCGGGCTATACACCCAAGTTTCGCCAGAAATGTTTTGATCTCATGTAGGTTTGTCATTTGACATTTGTCATCTACCCAGGCATAGTTCCAGATCTGGCCTGCTGCTGAAAATGTCATTGTGAGGAAAATCCAATAACTGACTGACCCGGATCTCGAGTTTCCGAAGCAACGCTTTTGACCACTTCACCAACAAAGAGCCAAGAAAACTTGCGAACAAAAAAAAATATCAAAACCGTTTTATGTGTTGTATTTTTGTATAAAACCATATATTCCAAGCTTGACCTCTATGAATTTTATTTAAGAAAACGCATAATTATTACTGGGTCATCCAATCTTGGTATTTCTATTTTTGTTGAAAAGAATACACCTCCAAGTTGGTCCATTTCAATTCCATCAACTTCGATCAAGTAACTTATTATATTAAGTTACACTCGATTAACTAAAAAGAGTATTTGTATGTAGCCTTTACTTGGTGTTAGGGCCACCCTCACAAAGAAAATCTGTCGCACCTAATGATTTAGTTCGAACAGTTGTCCTAGAGAGCTAGTTCCCATGTACCACTTACGACAGTATCATCATTTACCATTAGGTGAGACTGTGGCCAAAGCTGAACCCATCGGCATATAAAAGAAAAAAAAGAAATTACAATTCTTTTAGATGGGATGGTGACCAGTATTGTGTCCGAATGACACATTCTAACAGTCAAACCGTGAAAATGTGTGAGTGTAGTGTTTTAAATCAGCATAGTATCAACTTCAACAAGTTATATGGTACTTTTCAGAGTTGAAAGTCGTATGAAAGATGGCCCAAAGGCAATGGCCATGTTCATGGTTCGAATGTCGCTGCGGATTTTGAAATAATTACTTCTAAGTAGAAAATGGTTGAAGACGGTTTGTTATGGCAGCTGCCCTTATCGTACTTAAGATTAATATGCCGCTTATTCTAGGTTTAAATTATCTAATATTGATATAAATATCAATTGTAAATAGTAATTAAACAACTTTACACGGTTTATATCGCGTATGTTTATCATTATTTTAGTCCCGACGTTACAAACACTTTGCAGTAATCGTGGTCACAGGTTGACTGTCTTATTTAATTTGCTATTATCGGCCCGTATACCGTAACAGAATGTTGTTTTAGGTTTCCGCGATTATTGCCCATAGTAATTAAACAACTTTAAACGGTTTAAATTGCGTATATTTATCATTATTTTTGTGCCGACGTTTTAATAATAATACGTCCCCCAAAATCCAACCACACGTCCAGATCGACCATCAGATCACGTGGGGGACGGACACACGATAAAAAATTACTGACGTGGCTAACGTGGAACTGGTAACCCATTTAAAATGGAGACGAGATTAAGAAAAAAACTGAGAGGGCCGCTACCCGGGGGCGATCGCCGGGGCACACCTGGAGCTGACGCTGGGTGTTCCAGCATACGATCCGTCAGCGGTGAGGAGCTGAGCAGGCGGGCTCCCACCGGGGATTCACAACCCGAAAATACTACAGCCGCCAATAATCCACAGATGAATAGTAGAAGCAATAGCCCATTTGAACCTTATAGCCCAAGTACCATATCCTACAATCCATCTGTCCAATCATCACCATCATCCACACAAAGCCTGTTAAACTTTGCTTCTTCTCCACTGCAGCTTTTCCAAACAGAACAACACAGCCACAATATCAGCCCTGTAGCTGAATCACTAGGGTCAGAAGATGTTGTACAGGAGGCACACGCCTCGCACACGTACCTGTACCCACTACTGACAAAAAATACGCGCGAAAGAAATGGACTAACGAAATGAATGAATTTATCATGCGCACATATTTAATAGTAACAGTCAACAACACTAAGACTAGAGGTTACTTAGATCACCTACACCAACAGTTTAGTCAACAGTTCCCAGATATGGATGTCTCTAAACAAAGAGTAGGTGACCAACGTAGAGCAATACTTAGAAATAAACTAATATCAGACAACAGAATTACCGAAATTGAACAAGAAGTGATAGTAGAACTCGCAAAAAATAATTCATTCCGAAGTGAGCACCCACCTAGCCAAACGAATACAAAAGATAATACTCAACACTCAACAACGCAGCAGACAAGAATGAAATGGACTGATGAAATCAATGAAGAAATCATGAAAGCTTATTACAGGATAACTCAGGTAGAGCAAAATAAAACGGCATATAGAAGACAACTACATATGTATGTAATACCAGTTTCCACACTTGTCCCACATCTCTGAACAAAGAGTAGCAGATCAACGCAGAGCCATTATTCATAATAAGCTAATTACAATAGATAGGTTACAGGAAATTAGGACAGAGATACAATTAGAACTGCACAACATGACACAATCTCAACAGATAAACACCAATAACACAAGCTCCTATCAAAATAATATGGTAAGTCAAAGTGAAATTATAATAAATACTGTAGATTACAACTTAACTAATACACAAAATAGTATCAACACAACAATACATCATACTACTCCAGAGCCAAATTCAGAACTAGACAAGAAAATAAAAGAGGTATTTGACGCGACATATGATAGATTCAAGCACACTAACCCAATAACAAGACCTTACATACCCCGACAAAACACATCTAGAAAGCTTGCTTACATAGTCACATACCTTAACAATAACATCTTACCGAATCACTTAGCCACGAATAACGACTTCATCACCAACCAAACCGTTATATACTGCGCAGCTTACACAGCGGCAATGTGTAATGGAAGCAAGATTAAAGATACTTCTGATTCAACCCACGAACGAAGAAAAATTATACCAGCATGGCAGAAAAGATTGAAAACTAAAATTGAAACTCTCAGAAAATATATTGGACGTATGACACAATACATGGCTGGAGTTAGGAACAATAGACTTACGCAAAACATTGAATATATTAAAAACAAGTATAGAACACACTCACGGTACGAAGAACCTAACTTAACCAATGCTCAATTTTTAGATAGTTTAAAACAAAAACTCAATGCTGCATCTAGCAGGCTTCGCAGATACACTAAATGCACAGACAGAAAACAACAAAATACACAATTCTATATGAATGAGAAGCAGTTTTATAGACAAATAGCTACAGAGCATCACGACACTCCCAGATCTGCCAATCAACCGGTAACCACAGCTGAAAACATGCACTCCTTCTGGTGTCAGATCTGGGAAAATGAAGTACACCACAATATTTATGCTGAATGGATTCATGCCGAATCACAGCAAGTTGATTGTAATCAAATGCAGTATGAATACATTCCCGTAGATCTTTTCATGGAAGTCATCAAAAATACTCACAATTGGAAAGCACCTGGCCCGGACAATATTCATAATTACTGGTACAAAAAATTCACCTCAGCACACCCAATCCTTCACACACACATAAACCAATTCATTGAAGCACCAGACACAATGCCACACTATATCACACAAGGGATAACTCACATGATACCTAAGGACAATGACCTCACAAACCCAGCAAAATACCGTCCTATAACCTGTCTACAAACTATCTACAAAATTATAACATCTTGTGTGTCACGTCTCATCTCCAAACACGTAACAGAAAACAGTATACTAGCAGAAGAACAAAAAGGATGCCGGAAGTTTAGCCAAGGATGCAAAGAACAGTTAATTATTGATTCAGTAGCAATGAAACAGTCACTCAAAAACAAGAAAGCTCTCCACACCATGTATATTGACTACCGTAAGGCATATGATTCAGTACCGCATAGCTGGCTCATTTACGTACTCCAACTTTATAAAATTAACCCCTTAATAATAAGATTTTTAGAAACTACTATGCAGCATTGGAAAACTAATCTTTCCATCAAAATGAACAATAAAACCGTAGTAACAGACGAAATCACAATCAAACGCGGAATCTTTCAAGGAGATGCTTTGAGCCCGCTATGGTTCTGTCTTGCCCTAAACCCTCTTTCCAAACTTCTAAAGAACTCTGGCGCAGGACTCCATATTAATAATGGCCCTGCCACACACACTCTGACACACCTCATGTACATGGACGACATAAAATTGTATAGTAATGACACACAATCACTCCATCGGCTGGCAGACATCACACAGACATTCTCTAATGATATTAACATGCAGTTTGGAATCGACAAATGTAAAACATTTTCTATAGAAAACCAGTCAGTCCAATTGGAACCATATACGCTCAACACAGGTGAAGTTGTCGAACCACTGGACCAAAACAGTTTCTACAAATATTTAGGCTTCCAACAAGCACACCAAATATCCCACAATCACACAAAAATCGAAGTAACACGTAAATTTAGACACAGGCTTAACTCTATTCTGAAATCACAATTAAATGGACGAAACATTGTAAAAGCGATCAACACCTATGCTATACCAGTACTCACATACACATTTGGGATCATAAATTGGTCACAAACAGATCTTACTAAATTACAGCGCACAATCAATACAATAATGACCACTCACCGCAAGCACCACCCGCGATCTTGTATTCAAAGGCTAACACTTTTTTTTTTTTTTTTTTTTTTTTATGCCTGATAGGTTAGCCTTTGACCACTATCTCACCTGATGGTAAGTGATGATGTGGTCGAAGATGTTGTTCAGGCTAACCTAGAAGTACTGGCTCTCAAGGACAGCTGCCGGAACACACCGTTAAGTGCTTGGCGACAGATTTTCTACTTGAGGGTGGTAGCTAGCCAGGCGGGCATTCGCAAAATGCCCTACCACCATGCTATAACGACTGCCATCCTAAGACAACAACCGGGACCGACGGCTTAACGTGCCCTCCGAAGCACGGAAACGCTCAGTAGTAATGTCACTAGCGGTCACCCATCCAACTCATGACCGCGCACGACGTTGCTTAACTTTGCTGATCGGTTAAGAACAGCTAAGTAAACTTCGCTACGAGCGCTACATACACTACCAAGATCTGAGGGTGGCAGAGGTATTGTTGATATAAAAAATCTCCATAATAAACAAATATCAACACTTCGAAAGTTTTTCTATGATCGCGCAGAAATATCCACCCTACATCAAGCAATAAACCGTAATGATAAGAAATTCACACCTTTAAATCTCTATAGCAATAACCCACAACGCAACGAGACTATCACTAATGCTAAAGACAAAATGGCTATGTGGAAACAAAAATCTTTACACGGGAGACACTACCAAGATCTGCAACAGCCGCATGTCGACAAAACAGCGTCGAACGCGTGGCTGCAGCGTGGAGAACTCTACCCTGAGACTGAAGCCTTCATGTTAGCCATTCAGGACCAAGTAATCGATACGCGAAATTATCAAAAACACATAATACGCACCCCACACATCACTGACACTTGTAGGCGTTGTTGTAGTAGCTCTGAGACCATCCAACATATCACAGGCGCCTGTAAAGCAATAGTCCAAACAGACTATAAGCATCGACATGACCAGGTGGCGGCTATCATACACCAATACTTAGCACACAAATACAATTTAATTACAGGTGAAAAAATTCCTTACTACAAGTACACACCACAATCTGTTCTGGAGAATGACAGCTATAGGCTTTATTGGGACCGAACTATCATAACTGACAAAACCATACATTTTAACAGACCTGATATTTCTGTATTAGATAAAATCAACAAAAATGCTTATCTTATAGATATTGCCATTTGCAATACACACAATTTACAAATAACACACACGGAAAAAATAGCAAAATACACAGACTTATCAATAGAGATCAAAACACAGTGGCAAATCAATAGCACCAGAACAATACCAATAGTCTTATCCACCACTGGGGTCATACCCAAAACATTGCTGACAAGCTTGGAAACCATCGACATTCCTGTGACTGCTTACAAGTTGCTCCAAAAAGCAGTGATACTAAACACTTGCAGGCTTGTTAGAAAATTTTTATCATTAGAATAGAAATAGCACTTGGCTCCGGCCCGTGCAATATAAAAACCTCCATCAGCGGAGAGACATAAAACGTTTTTGAAATAATAATACTTTTCTTTATTCAGCCTACAATGGCCCAATACGTTAGTATACAAATAATAAACAATATTGTAATGTTAGTTATAATAAATAGAAAAAAACACAAATAGGTAAGTATATAATAGAATACATTTTATTTTTCAAGCGCTGACCGGTTTGTATTAAACTTATTTAGTCAAGTTTTCAGCTATGATTTTCATGATGTTGTTGACACTGCCATCCATCCTTCTTACCAATGAAGCTGTCCTTTTTCGAAGGATGGCATAAAAACGTCAACACGTGCTTCTGCAAACATCTTTGAAGCGCTGCAGAAACGGGGCAGTCCCATCAACACACGAAATCCATGATTTAAATACTGGACACGCAGAGCACTGACAGCCGCCTGCGTTTTAATTGATTGTAAAATTGTAATCTAATTCTACCTTAATCTTAAGTTTGTGAACACCCTCGACCACATCATCACTTATTACCATTGAAATTGTGGTCAAAGGTTAACTTATCAGCAGAAAAAGTTCTTTCCGTGTTTATTTAAAGAATTGTTTTTCACCTTATCTCATGTCTTAGGTATTATTAATATTAGTATATTATTAGTACACAGCATTAGATACATTCGTCTACAATCTACATTGTCCTTTCTACCCCGTAATCTCACGAATATCTACGTCTGTATTCATCATGCTATGCCTCGCTTTGTGATTTTTTACCTGTGTGAAGTCATTATACCCCGTTTCTTAGAAGTTGCATTGTAAGAACTTACTCTGTTCGGAGCTAAGTAGTATACCACCATACTAAGCTCCTCGTTATAAGCAGTAGTTTTTATTCAATTGCTAGTGGATGCTCTTTTTTCGTCTTTTAGGGCTTTGTTGCACCATCTCTGGTAATTGTCAAAATGTTCGCCGTATCAATTATTCCGTTTGAATAAGGTTGAATTTAGATCATATTTAAGCATAAGTGTAAACAGTAAAACTTTTTTTTGTTTTGTAGTGTGACTGACACGCCTGCCTACTGCAGTTGCAGTGTCTCCGTCCTCGTTCTACATGACACTGCACTGAGCACGTCGCTCTTAGGCTTTAGTTCTTAAGCTCTTATATCTCGTTCTTCCAGTAATTTCACTTGCTACTTCGACACCCATAGTGTGGTACCCATCACGACTGACTCTTACTTAAAGGACGTATCTGGGTAAAAAAAGGTGTCTAGCTAGGTTTTGTCTCAGGAAAACCTGTGCACGCAGTTCTGTAAAATGATATGACGTAAACTTTATCACATATTTTATAAAATTGTGTTAGTTATCCGTGATGATGAAATAGGTATCAACAATAATGTTTTATCTTAGTTTAATATATGAACTTTGAAGATGTACAAAAATAAATTATAATCAAAAATATAATACTAGCTGGCAGAGGTGTCGACCACACAAACCTGACGATCTTTGCATTCATCCATTATTCATTGCAGGCGTCGATTATTCACAATTTTGTTGCAATAAGAAACAACGCTATATCCTTGGCATATATTTTTAAAGCTGTTTGGTACAAACTGTTACAAAAAATACACTTAAATAGGATTACATAGCTGATATTTTTATATATCATACAATATACGATATTATAGTTACATAAAAAGAAGCTGATAGAACACATATTGCAATCAAGCTAGTGCATTGCTGTGCTTCTAGTTGTAGAGTTACCTCTTTCCAGTCGTAATCATGGACGGCTTTCCTGCGAAGCACTGGGAGGTACCTACTACCAGCTAGTACCAGTGTGAGTACCAGCACCATATATGGTGTAACTGGCATTAATTTTTGCCACAAATAAGAAACTGATATTACAAAACAACTGATGCGGACCCAAAGTCAAAGACAAAATCATTTATTCAATTCGGGCGTCTACGATTCTCTTATGAAGGTCAATTACAAGTTTTAATATTGAAATATTCTACATTGTACTGCCGCGTTCAGCAAATAAAAGTTATGAAGCCTTAAACGACTTTTAACAATGTGTTACATACTACTTATATAATAAAATTATTACAATATTTGTTTACATTATGTAGGTGACATGCGATAGATTGGCAGAGGCGAAACAATCCAAGTATTTTTGTCGTTTAAATAGGTAATCACAAACTGTGTAGTAGGATTTCTTAATCAAAATGTTTTACACATGCAACTTGAATTTCTCTTTTGTGAGCGTTGTGATATGTTTGGGAACTTTATTATAAAACCACGCACAATTACCTAAGAAGGACGTTAAACTCAATACTCGATGTTAAAATTAGGCATAGATTTATCTAACAAGTCACAAGTAAGTACAACTCGTTGCTTGCGTCGTGAATCCTGATTCTAGTTGCAATAGATGCACTCTATTTTATGCTGTACGGTGACCACACAGCGATGCCTGTTTAAATTTGTCGGTGCCACAAATTTAAACAGCCTCCACAGGAATGCACGTAATTGTTGTGCGCCAGTGTTCTCAGGATGAATAAATAAACTTACGTTTGTTCCGTTCCGAGGGATTCCATGACAAAGCGACATAATTCCTTTCCGATCACGTAACTCTTGATTTTATAATAACTGTCGACCATTCTATGAACCCATGCATGATTCTTTTGTCTATTTTCATCTATTGTGTTTTGTAAGCAATAACTATAGACAAACGTGTTGAAAAATACATCTTGAGAAGGAGAAAAGGAAACAGATGCATAGTTATTTTATGAATTGTTTGTGCTCACCCACTGTTTCTTATTTGCCAGGTATATATTATAATGTATGTAACATTATACCCTGTCCTTTCAGTGGTTTTATAATCCAACCGTACTTAGTTATAGTCAACGAAAATCAGAATAAGAATCAAAAATATAAAATTGGTTCAACGAATAAGCATTGCAATCCAATGGGCAATGCTACCAGCATGCTGGGCATGCTGCCAACTGGTAGTTGGTTAGAACAATTGGACTGCCTGTGACTTGTAGGTTGTCTAAATGATTTCAAAGTTGAAGCTGTAGTGTTGCATATAGTTCGTAGTATTTTGTTAATAAAAGCATACGCCGGTAAAAAAAAGTAAAACAGTATTCTATGTTCCTACTTTTTAAATGACACCAACATTACTTTACTACGTGTATGAATTTTCACTGCATGGAAGAATTACCTAATTTGTTGTTCCGTATTTTGAGGAATCAGACTGCCCGCATACACAAACAAAAAGGATTTTTTATAATTTCTTGGCATGGTACCCATTGAATACGGTCCAAAGCAAGGCCTTTTCAAGGTGATCCGTTCCGTCCCTGGACCTTAGGAATGCGGTTCAATCATCTCGACAAGGGCACAGATTATATACTAGTTACTTCGTGTAAAAGCCGGTTTCCCATTCGGTGGTTACGGTCTTTGATAACTGCCGATTGCCCCTCTAATTACAGTTTTAGGCTATTGTATGATTAGTTGTAGAGAGTTATAGAATTCGTTAATTTCATTTAAGCTCACTAGTTTCTTAACTCGTCATTATTGTAGGGGAGCAGTTTTAACTTGGGTAAGTATTACGGAATGAAAAGGAGCGCCCGACTGCAAATTTATTTGACGATATTATAATAAAAATGCATCACCACAATTATCTAGTACTAATCTACTACTACATTTAATAATAATAAATAATACAAAAATATTTAAATAAAAAATTAAATCAATAACAAATACAGCTAAACTCCTTCAAAATATATCTAATAAAAATATCTGATAAGCCAATAAACGCTACGTAGCCCATTAGGAAGAATTCTCGACGTGTTTCGAAGATCATCGATCTTGATATTCATTTGGAGTTTTTATATCAAAATATATACGTATGAAGCAGTGATAGACGAGCGTTAATAGCTGCGGACTGCCGTGTCGCAGGTCCTTGGTTCGATCCCCATCACCTTTTTGGTTTTGAGCTTCAACAAACTTCTTCAAGTTTCAACCATATTGTGGAAGGGCACTCTGCGAATGCTCGCCTGGCTAGTACCACCCTCAAGTAGGAATTCTGTTGCCAAGCACCTAACAGTGTGTTCCGGCAGCACTGCTTAAGTAGCAACAAGTAAGTAAATATAAAATTAGGCACATGAGACAACTGTATGCCTCAGCAGAATGGACGCAGTGTAATCGTCACTTGTGACGAAATGTGACTTTTTTTATACCTGGTTAGCCTTTGAACACTATCTCACCTGATGGAAAGTGATGATGTGGTCGAAGATATTGTTCAGGCTAACCTACAGGACTACCCTGTAATAGGCAAGGGTTACCGCAGGGACTCGGGCGTTTTCCATCACAAAATAATAATTATTACATATATCCGCAAAGTAAGGCGTGAATGTATTAATTAAACTAAATAATTATACGTAAAGGTCACTGAGCAAACTTGTTTAATTGCGTAATGTGACGGTGGCGTACTTGTGATTTGAAGAAGCAATTAACATAATATTTGTTGTTGGTCATTATTATTGACTAATGACAATTAATTAACCCAATTCTATTGTATGATTGTATTGAGTTCGGCTTTATTAATTAAATTTGGACCTTATGCTTGATGCAATAACATTGGAATTACGTCAAAATTCAGATTTGTATGTCCAATGAGATGCAACATTATTTTAACGAATATAGAATTGGATCATTATGACAATAGTCATTATTTTACGGAATTGTGACGTAGCCTGCTCTAGGCCCCTCTGATTTTAAGCGTAATCCTTTGCCTGTGGCAGAACAGAATGCATTTCGTCAGAAGCCACGAATTGTACTGCGCCCATCAGCTTGAGACATACAGTTGTTAAATCTCATGTTCCTGTAATTTCATTATCATAGACTTTCAAGGACTAATGCCAAAACACACTGTTATGTGTTTGGCGACAGGTTTACTAATTCGATGGTGGTAGCTAGTTAGGCGAGCATTCTAGTGGATATTCCTTAAGAATACATAACTGATCAGGAGGTAAAAATAATTCTCTATAATCATCAATATTGACGTGCAGAAGCCACTAGTCATCATTAGCCATACAATTTCAATAACCGTTTAAGCCCTTTGTTGATTTGGGCGGGGCCTGCGTGAGTACCTATGTGCTCAGTGTAAATGATAATATTTATAAACATAGGCATAGTCCAGCGAAACTAAGTTCCGTATAACCAATCTTTACGGACCTAAAACAGTGTGCTGTGCTGTCGTCCGTCGCGGCTAGCCGGATGATGTCAACTTTCGCTGGGCGTAAGCCTAAGTTTGTAGAACTACCAGCGTAAACTGATCTCGACCGCGCTCAGGTCCCGTTCAACGCAACGGAAGGCCTTTACGGCATTACAATGACTATAATATTGCACCGCCTTCCTCGAGTTCCATAAGAATATAAGTAGGTACGCCTTCATTTGTATTTCGAATTGTTGTCTTTATTAGTATTCTCCATTGCCCGCAGACTCGCGCAGCGGAGAACCCGGCAGGCAATCAGGCGATACTGGACAGTTTGAACAGCAAGTACTATTTCTACACGAGGACACGGGGCCTCTTCCGGATCTGCTACCCCAAGGAACGCCCACCTACCGGTGAGTTACATTATAAGTTCTAGCTAAAAAAAAACATCATTAGCTCTGGGCTAGTGACGTCCTACAAGCTCTCACCTAACGTCCTGGAGGTGAACATTGCCGAAAACAGCGTGCGTAATCCAGCATCATCATCTTCTCTAAAATACAATATATAGAATCAATACAAATTCCATACTAACTATAATGCGCCATATCATATGGTATGAATTAGTATGTGGGGTATGGCCCGTGCCCCACAGCTATCCATTTTGTACATTTTATGATTTTTCATACAGAAAAGAAAGGATAAAAATAGTTTACGTACTAGTTTCTTAACCATTGTGCCCTGTGCGAGTCGTGTTGTGAACGTTACTTGCCTTGCCTGCAGGCTTTCCACTAACTTCTAAATAATCCCACTGAAATTAATTTCCATGATGTGTGGATCAACGATTATAATCAGCTTCAAACAGACAAAAAGTATTATAAGATCGTTAGTTGAGACCTGCCTCCAACTATATAGATTTGTTAAAAATAGATTCTGACTTAGGTTTATTTAATGAGCTAAAATCTATGAAACCAACTTCTTCTATAGTGTCAGGGTGATTCATATAATTCGAAAATCGCTCATTTGTTTTCAGATATCATACATAGATAAACTGTACTAAATACTTTGTAGCTAATTATAACGTTCTGCAATCTCCGAGAAATTACCAGAAAACGGTAATAGAAGTGTTTACTCCAATTGACCATTGAGCGGTTATACTTAGTACAGTTTATTGGCGCATAACGACACGAGGAATTTTATATTCTATATCCGGGACAGTAGAATAGATAATTGTACAAAGTATGTAGAATGTATACAAATATCATTATTACAACACTGTAAGGAATTGACTTAAGACTTTATTATCATCACAATAAGGTTGAATCATAGCCAGGTGAGCTCAGTTCAGGTATACGGTACTTGCAGATGGCTGACAGCTAAAGATACAATGGACGTAATAGCGCTAAATACTTACAGCATCTGGGTTAGTATTGACCTAGTCATGTTTTGTTACTGATTAGCTCTAACTCGAAGACTTTTATTTTCTATCTTCATACAGTGTAGTAGTTCACCTAGATTTTTTATTCTTAGGATAAGACAAAACTTGAACAAAATAAATGAATTAAAGATTAAAATCAATGGTGTTGCTTGATAAATTAGAATTTACATTGTTATTTTGTTTTCGTTACGTTAAAACGTAACGAATGAGGTTAATAGATAGTTAACAGTTGCTTTTTAAAGCTGTTCGTTATTAAATTACTTTCAGATCAATTCAAATTTATTAATTTCAGCTTAATTTATAGCTGAATTTTAGTGTTTTGCGTAATCTAATAGGTCATTGTACTGTTGAGTAAAAACAGAAGCCTTGAGTAAAAACAGAAGCGGCCCAATGATGCTCCCATGAAGAAGTCCGTATTGACTAGTTTATGAATCAGGTTTAAATTTAATAAAAATTATCAACCTTACTCAGTTCCACATATTTTTGTAACGATACTGGTGACTGATACTGGTATCTATCTATTACTAAATATTATATTACTAATCGTGCGCTTTTCTCTTAATATGTCGTATCTTTGCATTTTAATATAAGTAGATAATTTCATACCAAAAAGATTAAAATGAACCATATATTACATATTTGCCTGGAATTCATATTTTAAATGGAAATACAGAACTGACAAGGAAAATGATAGTTTTAAGAATGGAATCTAAACAATCATTTTAATTAGAAGTAAGTGCCACAAATATGTACTTATTTATTGCTATTTTCATTGTTTGTAATAAGTTGAAACACACAAACAAAGAAAAGATTTATTTGATTTTCTTTTGCTCTCGTATTTGTATCGGTAGCAGATAGAGTAGAGAACAGATGTAGGTGATATATTTTCCATGTATATAATGTGGCTATAGTGAAATGGTAATAAAATAATGATGAGGAAGTAAGAATACTTCCGCTCCTTAGTTGTTGCTGGAGCTGATGAGATAGTCATCTACAGTGTTAAAGTTACCTAATTAGATTACGCAGTCAGCACTAATTCATAATCATAAACATGCATTTAGAGTCGTAAATGTATATTAATTAATACATTTTATGAACTTTCTACTCTAACGTAACACTTGTCTTATATTGTGCTTCACGTTGAGATTACTGCTTAGGTATTTGTTGATATGCATTAGTATGAGTCTGCCATCAGATTAATATTATAAAGACGAAAGTTTGTTGAGTCAGGATGTGAGTGTGTTGTTACTCCTTCATGCTGTACCGATTTGGATGTTTCAATGTGGTTGTGACGGAACAAGGACGAGGCCCATTTGGTGTCAAGGGGTTACCTCTGATAATAAGTGCAGTTCATTTCAGTATGATTCCTTAGACATATAGCTGTTAAGTCTCATGTGCCTGTAATTTCACCATACCCTTCAAATTGGAACACAGTAACGCGAACATTACTGTTTGGCGATATAAATAGGTGGCAGTACTTCCACGGACGAACCCGTTCCCAAAAAAATCAGTCAGAAAACAGTAGGCTTCTAACCAATCGAGTAGGTGGTCAATACGCTTAAGTTCCTCGATCGAAAGACTGCAATATAATTAATCAAGCGAAACGAAGTTTCT
The DNA here is from genome assembly GCA_963890685.1 of Plagodis pulveraria. Taxonomy (NCBI): domain Eukaryota; kingdom Metazoa; phylum Arthropoda; class Insecta; order Lepidoptera; family Geometridae; genus Plagodis; species Plagodis pulveraria. The sequence goes on along the minus strand of OY982955.1, from coordinate 9,176,037 downwards.
GTTGAAAGTTGTACACAACTTTGCTGGTTTGTCTCTGTTGTCGTGAGCGTTTATATATTTTTCCGATGTTACCTATTAAATATTCTTATTAATGCTTATCTAATATAATCTGCATGTTCGTAGATCTATAACTAAGCTAGGGCCTATATTTTCAGGATGTCAATATATTTCAAGCGAAGTGGTATTATATGAAAGGTCTTTGTTTTTTAATTTCCAAATTATTTCTTGATTGATTTTAAGTGTTTATTGTTATGCCAAAATTTTCAAAATTCAGTAGATCAGTCGTAGATGCTTATGATCGCGTCAAATTACTTCTAGCCTGTAATTTAGTGATTGATTTCACCTCTGTTACTAGTCGTTATAAAATATCCAAGTTATTATTACAATGTATGATGTGCGTATAATATAAATACATCATAAGTACGAATAGAAAGTACGCGAAGGTATGATAGTATGTTATTAGAAAACGAAATTCATTAGTATAGGTACGTGAGATAAATAGAAAACTCATTTGCATTGCAGCAAAGGTTGAAGATACAGCCAAGGTGAGCCCAACTAAGTATTGACAAGTCTGCATTTATTTGCAGAGGTTACTCTATTATAACATACTCTATTATACTATTATAGGATTTATAGGTTACAGTTGCAAGTCCGGGACCTGATAATGTCTGTATATGTGTGTATACACTACACTCGTATTTAGATACGGGGAGAACTTTCGATCATTTGATCTATTTTGGCAGCTTATGTTAATATATTAGAAGATGTATTTGATCTTAATTGGTCGGGGTTCTTGGCATATAATGTATTAAAAGTGAAGTGACAAAAATTGCTCAAGATTAAAAAGATCTAATTGAGTATCTTCAAGTTTGTACATTTTGGATATTAGTTGCTTTTTTTGGTATATATATATGTATAAGGCAAAATTTGTAAATTTCAGTACGGCGCGTTGTAAGCTCGCGATAATTAAGTACGTAAAAGTTTTACAAAATTATAATGCAAGGTAATGTAGGCTTATTCGCGTAACAGGTTCATGCAAAAAATAACAATGTTAGGACCTACTAGGTTATTTATAGGTCATATTAGGCTGACTATACGAGGTTACTAACTATTAAAAATAATAGAGGAACTATTTTTAATTAAACTGACAACGAAAAACGTTAGACCGTGGAAAGTTAAAATTGCAATGAAAAGCATAAAAATAAAAATTGTGTGTCGTGCTTTTGATTGTGATGATAAGCTGACCTAGTATGTAATTTGTTACCAACAAAATCTTATTGACATCATAGGAATATGGCTGTGTCGTGATTATATATTTGTTAGTAATTAAATCTGTTAATAATTGATGGAATTTACTAAATAACAGTTTTAGTTACTAACAGATGTGAATAGATAATCGCGAAACTTCCATATTTCTATGAATTCAATCAGATTTTGTTAAATTACATAAAAAGGATATGTTTGCGATACTCGTTCACAATAATTGACTTCCTATTTTAATGTTGTACCTATATAAAAAAATATAAGATTTATAGGCACCTTATAATATATAGTTTTTGCAAATTTCGTAGGCGACTTTTAAGGAAATGCCACGAATTCTTTTGTATCGCTTAACACATACGTCATACTAAGTTCCTTGAACGATCACATTCATTCAAGGCAACCTTTCTGCACATTCGAAAGTAACCTACGGTGACAGAATTAAGAGTTCTTGCTATTACGACTACAGTATAATTACAAGTAACTACATAATCAAATTTCATATTCAGCTCGGGTAAATGCACCGTAAAAGTATTGTCTATGCGTAAAGACTTTGGCCCAAATTGTGCTATATTTGGCACGTTTGGTAAGGTCTAGGTCGGACGTGTGGTTTCGAATCGATTTCGACCGGAATAGTTGGAATTATGCGGTTGTGGTTTGTATGTAGGAGTGATTTGTGCCCCAAGTTCGTTGTGTGTAACCCTAGCATGGATTGCGAAAGTGTGTGCTTAGCATAAATTTGGCACGTAATGGAATTTATGGATAACTAATAAGTATCTATTCTCCATGCCGTGACAGTCTAGAAATGGCACCCCCTCATATCTTACTATGGGAATGAATGAAAAAATGACTGCCGCGCAGCAGGTCCATAGTTCCAATCCCTCCGCGGGCTTGAACTTCGCCGCATGGTGGAAGGGTATTTTTGCGAATGTCCGCCTGGCTAGCGACCATTCTCAGCTAGAAAATCTGTCGCCAAGCACCTAACGGTGTGATCAGCGCTGTCCATGAGAGCTATAATAATTCTAGGTTAAGCCTGTTAACACCTTCGACCACATTATCACTTACCATCAGGTGAGATTGTGGTCAAAGGCTTACTTGTTTGTTTATACCTATAAACAGTAAAAACAAAACGGGTTCATACCGTGGAGGTGGGCAGCAGCGCCTTCTGAAGAACTCCCATGTTAAACACAGAAACCCGGTCAACGATGGACGTTATGACCGTTATCAATAATCATAAAAGAAGTTGGTATTTCAAATCCAGTTCTTCTATTTTTGAATACTTAAATTTAGAAGTCACTAACGGGTTTATTAAAGCAAATTAACATTAGAACCTACCTCGTTTTGATCAAGTTGTACGAGTACTTCCTCATTCATGCTAAAGTTGAAGCTTGTAACTAGTAAAAAGTTAAATCGATACTTTGACAGATCTATTTTCCCGATTGTAATTTAAAAAACAATATGTTAGTAGTCCTCTATTTTTGGTCATCACGCTTTCAGAGCTTTGCATTGTTGCAATGACTGATGTAATCAAGGCTGGATACTGTATAATTCTTTTATGTAGTCGCTTTCTATCATCAGTACCGGCACTTAGGTTTACTAACTGAAGACCCTGAAGTCAGCAACTATTCATATCTATATTTTGTAATTTATCATCCGTAGCTTTATTTTATTATTAAGAGGGCAGGCGTGGGATTCTCCATACATATGTATTTCCCTGTTTTCTTCTTGGATATTGCCTCTAGAGTAATCATTGTCTTGCATAAAATCTAGGCCTGCTAAAGACCAGTCATTTCTCTTTTCATTACTAAACAACTTATTCATTACTAAAGAAAATATGACCCTGAAAATTACGAACATGCCCGTTTTACCGCCATGACGAGACCAAGAAAAGTTTTTATATTTTAAAGAAGGAGAAAAATTTCATAGAAAACTTTTCTGCCAAAATAATGTAACGGCTGAGTTTTGAGGATAAAACAGGGAATATGAAATGTCGATTTTGTGAATATTTATCGCAAGCATTCTGAAGAGTGACCTGTTTCTGTGAGTAAAAATATCTATATACCTATTATAGTGTAGATGTATATTTATTATTTCAAAACTAATTGTAGCTTAAAAAAGCGCTGATCTCGTAACATCTTCAATGAAGATTGGAAAAAGGGACTTCTGATTCTGTCTTACAGTAGGAAGTAGCCTAGGTACTATAAGATTATTGCCGGTTTGATGAAACAAAAATGCAAACAGCAAAAGTTTAAAGCCGTTCTTATGTCATTGTTGTAAAGATATTCCGAACAACGTTGATGAGTATGACAATAATTAATTGATGACTGTGTCCAATCATACAATGACTTGGAACTAAAGGTCGCAGTCCACTGCACCATAGGAAACGGCCTTGACACCATTCATGTAGTAGACACGCGTATTTATTTTGAATTGGCGTTTACAATCAACAATCGACATAACACTGATAACAATAACAAAAGGAAAACTTAAAAGGTCATGGTGATGGACATGACATTTGTAGAAAATGAGATATACTAAGAGAATAAATATTTTAAGCTTTTTAAGTAAATAAAAAGCTAGAAGCATTTAGTCCAAGTCTATAAGCATTTACTTCAGCAAAATAATATGAAGACATAATAACGCTGTAAAAGTGCCTGAGTTTTGGCTTTTCACCTAAAAGTTATTAGTGTCTATCACATGCAAGAAAATTGAAGCAGTGATGGCTCAATGGCATTGGCTATAGATGGTGGAAGGGCATTTTGCGAATGCCCGTCTGGCTAGCGACCACCCTCAAGTGGAAAATCTGTCACCATGCACCTAACAGTGTGTTCCGGCAGCTGTCCTTGAGAGCCAGTAAAATTTCAGTCACATGAGAGTTAACAACTGTACGTCTCAGTGTGACGGGCATAGTGCAATTCGTCGTTGACAAAATGCATCTGTTATAGGCAGAGGTTAGTCCACTTAACATCAGGTGGGTCTCGGGCTTGTTCCGTAGCATTTTTCTTTAAAATATCTACTCTCATATTAAAGTCAAGTTTGACGAACCCATGCCACCTTCTTTTTATAAAAATAATATTAAATGCTAACTGTTTTTTGCATTATATAACTTACAGATAAACACATTGATTTAACTTAGAATATCCTTTGAGAAATCATACCTGCTACTGGCTACCAGAGACCATGGATTTCCATCCGTTTTGATCTTTGTATATCTCATCCCGCGTAGGGTGCCGGGTTAGATTTGCACCCAGCCATTTATTCCCGTGGTTGTCGTTGAAGGCGTCTAAGGGAAAATACTGGAAGGTGGACAGCAGCGCCTTCTAAAGAACTGCCATCTTATACTGCGATCCCCAAGCCGCCTGCCAAGCGTGGGGATTATGGCAAATACCTCAATAGAGTATGCTGTACTCAGCAGTGGACGGTCCGACTTATACAGTAGCAGTATATCTCATTTCATTACTCATGAACTGCTTTGTTAAAGAACGGATCTTTGGATAAATGTCATAAGTATATGTATATTGATGCCGAATAAAATAACAAAATTTGGTGTGATACACAATTTTCTATGAAATAGGTACTTCTATTCAATCCATAGCTATAAAATAACCGCCTGATACAACTGGTTTAAATACAGGATGAATTACAAATACAAATAAATTTATTTCATCCTTATTGTGTTGTGATACATTTATTATGAGTCTCTGACTCTTAAACTAGGCTGGTGGCCTCTATTTAAAGATCCAGGTCCTTCCTGGCTTTAGTGGATCTGTGACACATCTATATATATATATATATATAAATATATATATATATATAAATATATATATATATATATAAATATATATATATATTTATATTTTTTCTTATATACTATTTAGTAACAATTCAAAATTGAAGCAATACATTAAACAGATACATAATTATAGAAAAATATTTATACGAAATTTTGTTGACATTCGAAATTAACGTCTTTTGCACATTTTTAATAATATTTTATTTACGGTGTAGTATTGCGTGTAGGAGTTTAAGTGAATTTTTGTGAGGGATGTGAAAGGTGTATGTGTCGGTGTGTGTTTCTGTATGTTTGAGTATAGCGCATGTGAAGGGTGTGTGATTTGTAATGTGTAATTTTGTGAAAAGTATACATATTTACTCATTCTCACCAATTTAAACACTTTTAGCCATCAATTTCTCCGTGGCATTATAATCAAAATCGTTCAGCCAATTTATTATGTATCTTTTAACTTGGAAGTTATTATATTGATGTAAGTGATGTTAGATGTATATCTCTAAAGTTTAGAGATTGAATATATGAAGTAGTATAACTTCTTACACTACCTCATATATTAAATCTCTAAAGTCTCTAGTACATCGTAAGTTTAAATATATAAGGTGACGCTCCATCCCATACGATGGTTAGAGAACGAGAGGAAAAATTAGAGTTATGAGTCATTTATGCTATACATATAAAAATGCCGTTGCAAATATTGAAGACACAAGCAATTTTGCCAGCTGTCTTTTTTACTATTAAAATTAAGTAGGTGGCTGTTTGCAATGAGATTGTTGTGGCCTTCTATTGAATATTACGGCTTTGAATAGCGTTACTTAAGTGTATTTTAATTGTAACCGCAGAATATGTTTGTTATTTACTTACGGTTCGTCAGTCGAGCAGTCAACGTTTAGGTAAATTTAAAATTAATTACATCTAGTTGTCTTCACACAGAAATTCTACGACTAAATTTGGTCCAGTTGATTAGCCCCAGATTCTTTGTAAATAGCGTATTACACTATCTCATGTGTTTGTGAGTGAGTGTGAGTGGTTTGTATGTGAGCATAGGGAAGTGCCATAGTAGAAAGAGGTAGGAAGTGCCGTACGTGCCCGATATAGGCTAGGTTATGCAGCTTTTGCATCGATTTTGAATCGTGGGAGTGAATTTTCGTATGTTTGCCTGGTCAGCTATGAAATGGGCTGATTCTGTTCTTTTAGGAGGTAGTTATGTAAAATAACCAAACACCATTTATATATGGTTCAATGTCAATGCTCGTTGTATCGTGGCGGCTACGACATTTTTTTTTAAATGTGCGTAATTTCCACGCAGGCTTGTAAGGTGTTGATAATATTTTAGTGGTTGTTATATGCTAGTAGAATAGTGATTGTTAATATTTGTCGTTGAGGAGGAGTTACAAAAAATACATATTTCTAAACAGATATTATTTTAAACCTAAAAACTTAGGCAGTAAACAAAAAAAAACCTTCACCTTCACTTCACGGACATTTTCATAAAATGACTACATTCCTTTTTTTACTGTCAATAATTATCCGCAGTCGAGTCGGAGTCAAAATTGATCATCAATGTTTAGTGAAGAATAAAAAAGGCAAAAAAACTTCCTCATTTACAATATGCATGAAGGATGACGGTAGACAGCAAATATGTACTAAATTGTAGGATTATAGGGTCTAGTCTAGTCTGCTATGACTTATATGTCGGTGAACTGAACACAATAGGAATGGCAACTACGAAGCTGCAACTGTCCAATGCTTAAAATTTATTCTATTTACGCCATCTCGTGAATCTACTAATTTGCCCCGTGATATAATAGACTTTATTTACTGAACACTATAAAATATACCTCCAGCATAAAATGGCAACCACCGGCATATTTTCCCTGAGGTGTAACTCTGCATTACGTTAATAATACTATCGAACTTGATCCAATTGACCTGAAATATATAATTTTTTTCTGAGAATTATTTTATGAGTTATCGACTTTGTAATTGAATTACTTAATTAAACATAATCATAATGACGTCAGCAATTGATACAAAATATAAACCGCCATATTTAAAAAAAATCCTCCAAATTTTCGACCTCTACCAGCCAAATAACATAACAGACAGTTAAGCAACGTCTAATCGTTCTAAAACCTGGTTATTAAAAACTAATCGCCATCGGTCATGCGAATGGATAATTTGGTAACCAGTCACCTCTGTGGGAACAAATGCAATCAACAACAATTCTAGAGTTATTATGAAGTGGATCTAGTGCCACCACATTCTTGTTACAGAATACTAATTAGTTTTCTTTGATTTCTGACCACTGATTTCAGGTATGCATATAGCAACTACAAATTATTATAACTAAACTTTGAAGATGCCACTAGTTGGGGAATTGGAAAAAGTGTATCAATAATTCTATTCCACTAGTTTGCAACCAATTAAATCGTATATCTATCAGTTTTTTTCCTTTATTGTGTCATATACAATATCAAAAACCCAGAGTTTTGTAAAAAATTGAATCGTATTATATTGTTGAAGAATATATGTAGACACTTTTGAAAAAAAAAAAAAACAAGCTTGTGATTTACGGTGAGTTTAGTACCTAACTTACCTTAATGACACAACTGCATAAAAAAAAATACTTACTTTTTAATAATAACTACATATTTAATACCTTGTTTCGATACCAACATTTAGATTAAAAAGGGCCCCTTAATTTGTCGTACGAGTATATTGACGATGTTTATTAAAATGCCCTAGATAGCCAATAATAATAATAATAATGTCATTTATTTAAGATCACTCGAATCCATAAAACAAAATAAATAATTGATGTCATAAATACATTATAATAATTACACACAACATTTCAAAAATAGACTATTGGACACATTTTACATAACTATAACTTCTGTCCCATGAGCACAGACATCCATTTGTGCTGGATGGGACAGTCAAAACGGACAGCAAACATTTGCAGGATACCAATAATGACTGATAAAAAGAAAGAAAAATAATTTAGGCCAAAATCTACCTTTGATTGCAGACTCATTTTGAAACAATACAAATATCAAAATTCTATTTACTGGTATTTAGTATTCTCATTGGTACAAAATATTCGTTAAAATCTTAACTATAGTAAAATGTCTATATGATTGGAGATTTTTAATTTGATGTCACTGATCTACAAGTAAGAAATTCTTACTAAGAACGCGCGGCTTGTCTTGGCTTGGCTTGATGAGCATCATGCCACTTCCTAAATCGTCGTGAGGAAGATATTATTGCGCATTGGTCTCTCTTACCATTTTGATGAGGTAATCGATACCAATAAGTAACAAGAGCATTACCAAGAGGGGTTGGCATCAAACTGGTATTCGGCCATAAAGCCGCAGCTAGAACAAAAATAATAAATAAATTCTTATGTCCACCTTTATGTTATTAGAGGAAACATAGTATTGTTGTATTAGCCATACAAACGTAGGATAAGGAATTCAAGTTACACGATTAACTGATTGAGCTTCTTTGTCATCAGAGGATTGAAAGTTCAGTAGCGCAGTGTATTTTGATCATACGAGTAAGCAAGTGTTCGATCATTCAAGTCATGAATGAGATTAATAGCCACACACCAATCACTGTCGCATTATTCCTCGAATCAGTCTCACCTTCGATCGGAGTATCGTCTGAGCTTACAGGTGAAATCTTTGTCCCACAAAACGAGACGAGTATACAAGCCGTACAACCGGTCTGGTATCTGCATCTCGCTCGATTGGAGATGCGTTCGCAGTGCTCGCACCGCGCCCCGCCACTTCATCTTTTTTTGATACAACTGGGAAGGTCGAGAGCCGATCTTGTAAAAAATACACCCAGTGGGGTAACCACGTAAAATCTTTATAAGTAGTGTGATCCTACTCATGATATTACTAACTTATCTCTTAATGACGATGAAGCATTTGGTCCAATTTTCTATGGGCAATATAATGAAAATGTCCTCATCATAATATATGCACTACCTATTGTAAGTTATTGGGTAAATATTATATAACTTCAAGCGCTATGTACCCCAAATTAGCAAACCTAAGCTGAACCACAACAACCTTACATGAACATTGAAAGGTGGGTAATTATTTTTTGGGTAATAATGGGTGATTCCGAGAAACGAATGAGTTCAAAGAATCCTGACGCATATGAGTATCTTTATAAGGAATATCAAGACTTATTTCCTGTTCTCAATTATCATTCGTTAGAATTTCAATTTAGTCATAAATTAACTCATCTCATAAATCAAATTTGTTTACATTGATATATATTTACGAATATATCCTTCACAAGCTAGGTTGGGTGTTGGTGTTAGGCCTTGCTGGTTCGCTTTGATCCCAGAATTGGTGTATGCGGCTACCTCATTGCGTTCGACTTCCAAGATATCATTTGCATATTATTTCAAGAATGTAGCAATAACGCAAACTCGCTGTTCTCGAATTGTCACTGATGAAAAAGCTATCAGAGTATTTTTTCTATTTTGTGATAATTTTTGCTACAAATATAGGTGTAATTTACATGCTCCTGTAAATTACAACTATATTATGTAAAGTAGTGGTAGATTGAAATTTTTAGAAGTTAGACTGAAAACTATCGTATTTGTTGAACATTCTTATCTTACAAAATCACAACAAATGGAAGCATTTGTACAACGTGGTTCATACTCGCAACCGAACGGTCCCTTGGGCCTGGACATGCACTGCCAATCTGATCCACCGATGCTACCGTGGTTGTGATTATTCATAGTACTTTATTTTTTCATTCCCTCTTAATCAATAATTTTAGTTAGTTTCATCGTTATCCCCTGATGAGGTCTTCCGGTCTCCTCTAGGGGTCAAATAGGAATAAATATTGGAAACAACTCTGAAGTCATATGTTTACATAAATTTCTACATTATGGTCACTCTACTCCCTAACATCTGTTTGAAGATTACAGTTTACGGAGCCAGTTTGGTGTATGTCAAAGTTTTTCTACTCAACAGTTGTATCAAATGGTAGGTACTAAAGTCGGTTATTGCTGCTAATGCTTCACGTTTTCCTTGTGAGGAATGTCTAATTGCACCAGGAAGTTTGAATAAGCTACCTATATATCAAATTAACTTCTACATCAATGTCATTCGTGTTTCTCTGTGAAGTGACAATTGATAAGTAAACTAAGTAATGTTTGAAATAGTTCCGGGTGTATGTATAACATCTACGGAAATGGAAACGCGTGATTTGTATTGAGTTTTTGATAAAGTTAGGTAAAATTAAATTAATGTTACTCAAACGTTAAATTTTGAAGTTATTGTAGATGTATAGGTATTTTGCTTTTATTGCTGTTATATCTCACTCTAGTGCGTCATTTTTTGTATTCCTTAGGTTATGATTATAAAACTTTGTGATGAGCATATACTTACTAAGATGTTTAAAACACTATCTGTAACATAATACATCTTCTAACAATTTGTTGCAGTCATAATAATGCTGTTCCTAAACTCAGCAAAAAAATCTGGTGTTTTTGCCAAGCAGAACTAAACTCTAAAACCTTTTGCTTGATTGAATTACTCATTTTACATCAAACAAAATGTCTTATATGAAGAAACCTGATATGATACGAGAGGTGGAAACTAGCTTAGATTACTCATTATAGAACCGGTCTTACGAAATGAAAGTTTACAGATTACTACGGACAGGTATACGACCTAGGATGTAGGTATATCGAAGTATATGGTACCTAATAAACTTTTAATTTTTTTATGCATGATACCTTTGACCACTATCGCACCTGATGGTAAGTGATGATGTGGTCGAAGATGTTGTTCAGGCTAGCCTAGAAGTACTGGCTCTCAAGGACAGCTGCCGGAACACACCGTTAGGTGCTTGGCGACAGATTTTCTACTTGAGGGTGGTAGCTAGCCAGACGGGCATTCGCAAAATTCCCTACCACCATGCTACAACGACTGTCATCCTAAAACAACAACCGGGATGCCCTCCGAAGCACGGAAATGCTCAGTAGTAATGTCACTAGCGGTCACCCATCCAACTCATGACCGCGGGCGACGTTGCTTAACTTTGCTGATCGGTTAAGAACAGCTAAGTATAAACTTCGCTACGAGCGCTTCAAACTTATAAATTGAATACGTTTACCTAATGTCATTTTGACATTAAATGAGAATAAGCACGGTAAGTGCCATGCCGTTTGAACACAAGTCAACTAAATTGGATGTTGTTTCTCTCATGGACCTTAGTGTCCTCAAAGTAAAATTTGACTTGACTTTAAAAGCGATCTTCTCTCATATAAAATGCAAACAGATTCTACATTAAATACATTTTTACAATTGTATATTGTCCGTGCTACTTATTATTGTTTTATGCCAGTACTTCTCGCTCTAAATATGTGTAGGTACACGTGCAATGAAGTATTGATAAGTTCCGGAACAAAATTCGTATCTCCTTCTAAACTATACAAACGAATTTCTGAAGCCATGTCAATCGATATATTTTAACGGTATATACTCGTATGATGATTATAGATTCATCACATAGGATCAGCTGCTACTTGCTAACGTTGAGGTCAAGTTAGGCGCTGTATACATACGTAATTTCCTCACCAAGAACATCATATATCATGATACTTTCATAAGTTTAAAACTAGTCGGAGTAAATCTAACAATGTTATTATACACTGAGTTCCAGCCAGCTATAATTAGCAGTACATAACATGGGATCCCAAGAAATCATTATCTGTCTATGGCTTTGATAGTTTGGTATTGGCTGTAAGTACCCCAGCTCAGCCATTTCACAATATGATCTACGACAGCTTAGCTCAGCACCATGTCGTATCTCACGGATTAAAGTATCAAACATTGTTTGACGAAGCTGAAGGCCGGCCACCCGACTAATGTAATGACATCATTGTTTTGTGGCTAACAAACATCGCGAATCAGTAGATGGACCAAATAACAGGAAATGGTTAATTCCTCGATTATTCAAGTGGTATGATTATGTCTCGGAAATTACGGAGGATTACTGTTTAGTAAGGCTATTGTTTTATTTGCCATAATGCTATGTTGAGTGGGTATCATCATGGGTATCGGCAGTCCATAGCTATTAACGCTCGGCCATCATTGCTAACTTATATCAGATGAATAAATAACCGTAATTTATTCATCTGATATGTGTTTTTATCGTGTAGTTTCAATATATCATCCGTTGACAATATCATTATCAGAATGAAGTTAAAAAACCACGTTTGTGACGTCACGTCGGCTTAATAGGAAATTAGGCGGAATTGTCACTAGATATATATCATTTTTATAAAGATTTTTTAAGTGTTTTATTAAATAATTAATTAAATGTTTTCTTAAAATACTTTTAAAATATTTGTTATTATTAAAAATGGATTTCCGCAAAGTAACGCTTAAATCTATTCATTATATTAAAAAACCACAATTACAGTTTCACGATTTAGCACGTTCGTTATACATTGACCATGAAATTGTCATATCTAATGAATTCACTAATATCATGACGTAGCTAGGATTTTCACTGTACTGTAGATCGAGTGTCGGGTTTTATGACCCCTTTGTCGGCGACAGGAAACAGGTGGGCCATAAAACCGAAGCCAAACTCCACAATATGTTCTTGTGTTAGAAAAAAGGTATTGAATAACCCAGTTTATTAAAAAAAATACGAATCAAAAATGACGCAGCCATACCTTTCACTATAGACAGCAATAATGTGCCAGGGAGAGGTTAGCCACGCCATTTCCGTAATGAACCGTGTACTGTATCAGCCGAATTGTCCACTGCTGAACACGGCCTACCCCATTAAGAGAGGGGTCTGCCATTGAATTGTATTGAATGGGGATTACCCCACGCTTGGTAGTCGTCTTGGGGATCACAGTTTAAGATATCAGTTCCTCAGAAGGCGCTGCTGCCTACCGTCCTGTATTTCACCTTCAGTCGCTTCTTGCAACACCCACAGGTCAATGGGAAGGGTGACATTCTAGTCCGGCACCCCAGGGGGCCGTAAATAAATAAATAAAATAAATCGTGTATACTTACTACTAACCTGATATTATTTTGAAGCAGTGATGGCTCAGTGGCATTGGCTATGGACTGCCGCGCAGCAGGTCTATAGTTCGAATCCCGCCGCGGGCTTAAGCGTCACCGCATGTTGGAAGGGCATTTTGCGAATGCCCGCCTGGATAGCTACCACCCTCAAGTAGAAAAACTGTCGCCAAGCACCTAACGATGTGTTCCGGCAACAGTCCTTGAGAGCCAGTAATTCTAGGTTAAGCCTGTTAACACCTTTGACCACATCATCACATAACATCAGGTGAGATTGTGGTCAAAGGTTTACCTATCAGCAATAAAAAACAACTCAACATGCGTGAGTTGAGGGTAGAAAAACGATGATAATGAAGGTGATATCTTATCATTTGTTTTTTTTATATTTTATTAGAAGGTATAATTATGATACTATATGCGTACTCTACGTAGATGTATATTGTTATATGTATGTTGTTAAACTTTAGTACCACCGATATACTCGGCTTCATATTTCATTTTGACAACACGCCATTCAAATGTTACTTTTGTAATCTATCAAAGTTGATCAAGTTACAGAAATTGTATACACAATTAATTTTGAATAATTTAAAGTTCTTTCGTCACCTTCCATTGAATGCCATGATTAATGACAATAACTAATGTGGTCACATATAAGGATATAAAAAAAAATCACACCTCCAGATCCTATCTCAGAACATTTTCGTAAAACGAAATTAGGAGTTCAAAAGCAACAACGCAACTGTTGTTTTAAATGAATTCGTGTAGAAGCAAACATTTAAAACCTTATGCCTTGTTCTCACTTGCACTCTTCAATATTTTTAAAATATATAAGTCATACGGTGTGTCTCCAAAAAGTTGTTTAATAACCGCTATCCTAAGGACTGAACACGTTCTGAACAAATATAACTCAAAAAGTTAAGTCATCCCCAACTTGACCCCAACCAATAAAGATGAAAAAGTAAAATCTTAACCCCTTAGAAGATCTTATTTGTAAAAATTAATTATTTATGCAAAAGTTAAAAGTGAAATTCTCACACGGAAGAAAAATTAAATTGATTTTTTTAAACAATGATTATTTATATGACAGTTAAATATATGTAGGTAAATCCTAGCCTTCATGGATTACTTATTACAGGGTTCACAGTTCACACATTTCATCAGATATTTATAGTATCTTAAATTACAATGATGTATATCCAACGTCATTGTAATTTTTACATCTATATCCATTTATTATGTACCTGAAAAGTTTTTTTTTCTTTGCTGATTGACTAGTGCTTAGCTGATACAGCTTTTGACCAGTGAGTACACGATGATGTAGTTGAGGATATTAATCAGGCTTTACCTAGAGTTACAAGCTCTTAAGGAGAGCTGGTGGCTACCCAGAGCTAGAGCATTCGCAAAATGCCCAGCTACCACACGATAATGCTCAAGCATGCGGCGGGATTCAGAAGATGGATCTATTGCACGGCAGGCCATAGCTGTTGTCATACTGCTCCTTACATTAATATGCGTATGGCGTGGTTGTTTGTTTGAAGTATGTTTACGGCACACAATTGATTGTGATCTCATCTCATATCTGCATATTACATCACGTCCTGACGATTACTATTGCTATTGATTACATACCTGGGTTGACGAATCATCATTGAAATCATGACAAAGCTGACAGCATTCTTGTCATGCTGATGCAACGAGCTTTGAACCTCTTCTCGATGTGCTGATGTAAGGTTAGTGGGTCTGAGAATACGGGCTGAGCCGGCCACGGCAGATAAGCTTGTTCAGCTATTCCCATTGTATTTACTATATGGTTTGCTTAATACTTAAGAGATTTTTCAATAACCTCAACTACCCTGAAATAACTTACAACTCTGAACAAGATCGCGTCTTTACCGTCGAGTTGATATTAATTTGGTTCAGATTCAAAACGTCCCGATCTCCAAAACTTTAACTATTATTTACAAAATATCACATATCGGAATCGTCGGAATCTTTCCGGTAAATATAACGCGGGTCCTAGCCGGTTCCTAATAAGTTAATATCACATTGAAGCAGTGATGGCTTAGAGGCATTGGCTATGGACTGCCGCGCAGCAGGTACATGGTTCGAATCCCGCCGCGGGCTTGAGCTTCACCGCACGGTGGAAGGGCATTTTGCGAATGCGCACTTGGCTAGCGACCACCCTTAAGTAGAAAATCTGTCGCCAAGCATCTTAAGGTGTGTTCCGGCAGCTATCCTTGAGAGCCAGTAATTCTAGGTTAAGCCTGTTAACACCTTCGATCACATCATCACTTACTATCAGGTGAGATTGTAGTCAAAGGCTTACCTATCAGTATTAAAAAAAACTTGAGTCTAAGCACTCGTAGCTGGATTAGTATAGCATTGTCTGAGACTTAGTTGGCAACGTTGGCGATGACACCATAGGTCTTTATATGTTGGGAAAAACGGGTGGCATATGCTGAGTCAAACCTGTTGATGGCCATAACGTTCTTTATATGTTTTTGGATGTTACTGAGGAAGGGTTAATACACATAAATAAGGTAATAAGTAGAACGCTTTGATAAGCTCATGGCTCAACATTAGTATTTACTGTTACCTTGTCTGTGGCCATACTGTTGAAGTCAATAGATGCATAATTTCCAAGAGCATTAAAAATTGCAATGACTTTTCTTTTATTCTGGTGATTTGATAAGTTGATCTACTGTAATGTAAAGGACCCTGACTTAATAATTACAAGGAATCTCATATGACCGGTCTCCAGTATATACCTCATACTAAAATGATGAATATGCTGAAGTATTGTTATTAGCCTTATTAATTACTCGAATGTACTCTATTTTTTGTTGATGCCATAGAGAGCGGCATATTCGCTTAAGCGTAAAAGCTCTTTAAATAAATAAAAAAAACTATACCTTCAGAATAGATACATTTATCCCAGTAATAATTGTCTTATAACAAAGACGTCTGAATAATCGTCTAGTCTTAGTACAAGTATGTATCTAACTATTACTTCTCAAGTCACCCCAACTCAAGAGAAACAAAACATTCCTAACATGTCGTACCAGTGCCCCTAATTAGACTAAGCAGGTGTAATGAGTCAGCCTTTATCTCCAACATTGTATGTACTGCTTTATATCTACAATCGTTGCGATATACGAGTATATCCGAGGGAAAACAAGGCCCGGACTGCATTCCTAGTTACGAACAAGAGGCTGTTTCTTTGTCCATTCACTTGGTAGGTACCTATAAAGTAGGAATGTATATTTTGTCAGCATTATAGGTGAGACAGAGATTACTATCTAATTGACGCATTTAAATTCCTTTATAATTACCTTAGTCATTGTATTCTTCATTATCAGTGGAAAGTTGTTTGAACAAGGACGGGAACATTTTGCGTTTGTATATTTATAATCATCAGCCGGAAGAAGTCTACTACTGAACACAGGAACAGTACACATATTGAACTAAAGGATATATCTACTGTAAAATTATCATACTTTTAATAAACCGTAGGGAAAATAACTACGAGTATGAGTAGTTTTTTTTTTTTTAATGTTATTGTGAAGGAACAAGCACGAGGCCCACCTGATGTTAAGCGGTATCTTCTGCCTATAACAGATGCATTTCACCACAAGTGAGGAACTGCACTGCACCCATCACCTTGAGACATAGTTGTTAAGTCTCATTTTGCCTGTTATTTCACTGGCTCTCAAGGACTGCTGCCGGAACACACCGTTAGGTGCTTGGCGACAGATTTTCTACTTGAGGGTGGTCGCTAGCCAGGCGGGCATTCGCGAAATGCCCTTCCACCATGCGGTGAAGCTCAAGCTCTGGGCGGGATTCGAGCCATGGACCTGAAGTATTGTCGAAATAAATAATACTTTCCATTACATCGCACAACACTACGTTGTACGGTTATGCCTTATTTACATCCATCGGTTTCCCTGCATGGTTTCGTCTGACAACCTAGAAGTGTTTTTACGCTATGTCCTTCATTTCGTGGTATCCATGAATATAATATTTACGAGACGAGCTAATATGGTGTGATATGGTACCCACTGAATGGAAAGTAGAAGTACGGATTTGAGTTCTGTTGGTTTCAGAATAACACAGTCCCTCATATCATCGTCGCTCATTTAAGAGCTGGTTCATGTTGGAATAGCACCATTCTTCTCTATTTTCTGCTCTTGACTTCCATTTGAGTATTTTTAGTCTTTTTCATACTAATTAGTTTTATTTAAAAGATTTCTGGCTTGATTCTGAAAAATTGTGTGGAGTATCATCAAAAGGGACCTTTGATTATATTGTTGTCTTTGTTTGATTGGTTTGTTTGATTATATTTCTTGTAACAGGCAATGCTTGAAATTCTAAAACTCCTGTGCCATGCCATGTATGTGTTTGGTGGATGATTTAGATTAGGCAGTGGTACCAACCTAACCTTTCTTTCTCTAGAAATCCGACCAGTCATTAGAGTAAATAATAATTAGCAATACATTTTATCAAAATACCGAGAATGAAATACCTAATAGTTTGAGCTTAAATTAAGAGTTGCCTGTGCAATGTTCGCATATTATCGTGACCATCTTCAGAAGACTTCACAATGACTCCATCGAAACGTGATGTGATTATATTGACGTCATTCAATTACTATTGAAGAATAATGTGCGTGATGTTATTTTAAGAATCACAATCACAATCTTCTCGATTACGCATGAATATAGCATGATGTGTGTAAACATATTGTAATTTTTGTGTTGCTGCACATGCGGTCACACGCGAAAAATATCTCGTAGGTATGTCGTGTAAACATTGCATTTTGTTCAGCAATTTGACTCAGAGATCTAATAACAGTGCATATACTCTGCTGGCCAGGAGAAGCTCCTTAACTTGAAGGCCAAAAAGTTTTATTGTATGTAGTATATTATTGGAGTCTCTAATCCACTCCGGTAGAGTGGAGGTCAGTTTAGATTTTGTTCAGTACTTACTTCCAAATCTCAACTCAAATTCCTCCAATAAACTAAAGGCTCCATCTTTGTTGAATGAAACAAAGGATTATTTCGACAGATTAATGAAAATGCACCTCTTTAAGACTTTGCACATGGAATTTGAAATTGAATTTTTTAAGAACAACTCAACGGAGTGAAATAGATGTTGAAAATTTAGTAGTTACATGAACCTGTTAGTCTAGTAGCAGTTTAAATTTGCAAGTTAACTTTTAATATTATTAGACTCGATAATTTTTGCACTGATGATTAGTAACTTATTTATTAAAAAAGGTTATAAAATTGAGACCTATGCTTTAGGTACAAATTAGGTATTTGTTAAAAAAACATACCTAACAGCGTGAATATAAAATTAGAGTTAAAAATTCTTTATGACCTAGGACATTGTTGCTTTGGTGTTATTCAACTTATTAGAAAGATTAGATATTTGGAACTTACGTCAACTAAAAACTCCATTAAGTGCTTTCAATAAAATATTAGAATGGCTGGAAATCAGTTTTTAGTTTTTCGTTAATAGCCTAAGTAATATAAAATTATAATTCATAAATTCGTATGTCGCCTATCGCACCGCATAGTAACTATACCAATACCTAAAATAAAATTCATACAGACGAAGTTCTAGGTGGGGCATTTTTAAATACATACAAATTCTGTCACACACCCACATTGAGAACGATTCTTATTATTTTATATTGATTGCTTATTATATTTAAAATTTACCAGGGTAGCATAGGTTATAAGAAGGCTTCCTCGCCGATCACATACGTCGACAACTGTGCTACCGATGAAGGAGAAAACAGTACTTACCCAGTCGTAACTAATAGGCGTTTCGCAAGTGTACTGGCGAATCTAAGTTTATAGCAGGGTTGTGCAAGGAGTAGCGTACCGTGAAGGCACCGACTGTAGGACGTTCGGACCTTCGTATGCTTGCTTCATTTGAAGATGGGTATCGCTTGATCATCATTTACTATTTGTTAAAATTAAAACAGGTGATCCTTGGGTTGGATTGCAATATAACGTACAATAGTTTTAAATTTTATGAGGCGTTTCTAGCATTCTGCCGCCGGTCGCCTGGTAGTGGGAACTCGAATCTGAAACGTTTGATTTAGCTATATACTATCCTAGTATTGCTGTATAGTATAATAGTTGCGTCTGAACATAACATTTATATTGATTTAAAAATTTATACATAACAAAATTTCTTACCTCGAGTGGGAATCGAACCCACGTCCTACGATTTTACGCATCGGATCGAGGACGGCTCGACTGAGCCGAAATGTTGTACTCTAATTGAATGTCTTTAAAACTGTCATAGGGGGTCGTCAATCAGACTACTAAACTTTATCTGATCGGAAGAAGTGCTATTTCAAAGACTTAACTTTCGTAATGATGTTGGTAACCTTTTATAGGGGTGCGAAATTTTGTACTATAAAAATTTGTAAACGTAATTTTCGCTTACTACGCGATAGTGTTCATAATCATACCAAGAAATATAGTAGGTATTTATTGGTTCTTTGTTTTCAGTATTACTCAGATGTATGATTTGAATCTTTGCATCTGTTATTGGCAGAGGTTAGTCCGCTTAACATCAGGTGGACCTCGAGCTTGTTCCGTCACAATAACATAAAAAAAATTTGTAAATAAGTAACTTTTCTAATACAAAATACTTAAAGAGAAATCCGTATCGATGACTTGAGTCCACTATATTTGTAGTCTTGGATTGGAACAAAGATGGTAAAAGCAATTAGGCTTTTAGTATGTAAGTAACTTTTCTAATACAAAATAATGAGAACTACATACCAAACAAATAAACCCTGTTATTCGCAATTCAGCACAGTTATGTTTAACAGAATGTAAACCGGCGGACATACTTGCAACGGGATATCGGAATAAACAGCTTTACCGGATTTTACTGACGTAAACGTATCTTTATACTTATACAAATATATGTTTTATAAAGAAATGAAGAAGGTAGGCACATAAAAATTCTGGCCGGCAATTTGTACCTTATATTCATAGTTATGGTTGCCTCTTTTTTTTTTTTTTTTTTAATAGCACCTTCTATGTCTCTTTCCTACTGATTTTCGTAGCAATAACGGTACATATTTTCTCTTTGGAAGTAACGATCATCATTTTGTCACCTAGTATCAGTAGAAACTAGACTTAGAGGTTAACGTTGACTAAAAGGTACATTTAAGGTTTCATCGCGTTTATGTAACACTTGCTTACCTTTAATAATCTTCATATAGAGCAGCGCAAAGCCAAAGTTTAATGGAAAAAAAAGTAAAAAATGTGTAGAAATGCTTGTATAAGATTTAAGCGACGACACAGATGAGTGATGACACAATGCTAGTTTTTATTTATTTATTTAATAGAACTAAAATCTCTTTTAAGGCGAAGAGACCCCATGGCCACGATATATTTGTATGTAAGAGAAAGTACAGTTTAGACGGAAGAAATAAAAAAAATAAGGGCATAAGTACATGTTATGGGCATAAGAGCTGTTCAGGCCTATACACATTTGAACATAACCATCATGAAATAGTAAAACGTTAATGGTCTCCTATATTAAGCTTCAGTGTGTAGTGTATAGCTAAGTGCGTAAGACGAAGAGCATAATAATATCATCCAGGGTTGACCGCAAATGGCAATCTCCACCACAAATGCTCCTTAATACTCTCTATATAGCCAGCCACTTCCTTGTGTAACGTGTGTTGGAAAAAAGGGTTCACAAATATGAAGTTATCCTATTATATGATAGGTAGATGTTTACCAATATATAGCAAAAATCAATTATGTAAATTAAATTAATTGTTATAGAGAATGTACTGTATGGTATACCATCCATACAACCGTATAGCACGCATATAATAAGAGTATTATCGAGGTAAAGACATAAGTGTATCACTGAAATAAAACAATACTACGGTCCACTTTAATGCTATTGTAATAAGATCTTATTATGGCTCAGCAAAATGTGGTGCGCCGACAGTGGCTTAGCATGTGCGGACGCATGCAGCGCGTGCGGTGTCCAATACCGTTGGTTGACCGCGCGCCGTCTGTCGTCGTAAGCGACGAGCGAAATTAACAGCTGGTTGACGATTTCTGGATTCCAACGACATACTTGGTTACATGAATTGAGGATACGGTTTTGCTGCATGCAATGGCTTGTGGTAAACGATAACGCAATTCTTGATCACTAAGCATTTATCTGATATACTTATGAACGTTTTTACGCTATGTTTAGTGTTGTAAGATCTTTGAGTGGAAACGTATTGGTATCGACCCCAAAAAGATTAAGGTAGAAAGATGTTTATTACTTTAGTCTTTGAAAAATTACAAACGTAGGACGGAGGTATCTCGTTTCGAAAAGCGTAAGCGTAATAGAACTACGCAATATTGAAACAAGGTGGACGATTTTTTTAACAATAAATTCATATAAAGGTGAGCTTTATCAAAACGAAAATAGAATAGTCGGATCGAATACTCGTCTAAAATCACCTACTGTGGTAGGTCCGACAGGTGAGTTTTCGATCCGACATAGTATTTGTCATATCATCTAAAATATTATATATTTTATTCCATATCTGTAAGGCGTACACTCTTTCTAAAAAACATGTTATAAATTTGCCTTTCTTTTGACTCACCTCACTTCACCTTTGATTTAAGTTTTTATTAATCACCTTTATGTTAATATTTCAGCACTCCCTTTCTCCATTGTGTTCGAATACAATAAATATTATTACATATATTTTGCTTGATAAAGCAAGTCTTAACTTTTTAGTCGACATTGATTGGTGAGTCTCAAGTACATTGTGTTATACTTACTTTAGAATCGCTAACCAGCAATAACCTTCACATACTCCTCTCTCTTCGAGAGAAGGAAATGGAATATGATGGGTTGACTGATGATTTACTGTAATTAAAATGCGGTTTTAAACAAACACTGTATACTTCTTTCTGGTTATTAAAAGCCAAAAGCTTATGGCTTGTAATTAATACCGCAACAGACCCATCACGCTAACCTCCTTGCGTATCAATGAATGCATGACGTGTAAACATGAACACGGGCATGGGCTATGCAGCATGGACCTTCATGTTCACAATATCACGAGTCCACGACACGCTTGTTCTTAGCACCAAGACGGTAATGGCGTAGTCAAGTGTTTCCAAATAAGGGAGACCTTCATATTTTGGTCGATGTTATGTAGGCTTTACTATACTAATATGATTAGGTTCCATATTGCCTATTTCTAATGCTTATCGAGGTATTTGGAACTCCTAACGCGAAGGTCTAACTCGTTGGCTTTCATGAGTTTTTTACACTTCTGAATCCAATAAGCCATACATAGGTATACATATATATATTCCTAAAGCTAAATAAATTTATTCGATCGAGTTTTATTGGACCTTTGTAGTTAAAATGTATGTTTGGCCTTGACGACTTACCCGCAGTGTTCACACTACAGTCTACAGTGCAATAGTGGTTTTGATTGACTCTTGACTCAATTTAATTATCGTTGTGAGCAGGTATATTTTTGATCGCTGAATATATTCGTAGTAACAAAGAAAAAAAAATTACGGTTACTTGAACATTCTGAACACCTAATTACTTCTGATGATGATTTATTCTTCGATATATAACTTCTATGTAAGTGCAACGCACAACTACGGTTTTTTTTGCTTATAGCACAGTAGGTACAATTGCGCATCATATAGTCAACTAATTTGATAAATTAACTCTATTTATGATTTATCGTGATGACATTTTTGTACGAGAGTACGAGATAACAAAAATTTAATCATCAACCAGGCAAAAGAACCAAAAATCCAGCTGTGTTTGTAGGTACGTACTTATTTTTACTATAAGTACGTTTCTTTTTAAATTATTAAACATGATTGACTGATTGAATCGAAGTTTAAAAAATAAGTTCTACTTTTTGTCACTTCCAAGCTCAAATCAAGAAAGTTGAGTGACCAGTTAAGTAAATGAAATCATCATAAAAAGTAAAGTATCAGTTAAGTCACAGTTCCACGAAGACTACGTGGAATGCGGATCGCATCGATGGCGCAGGCAAAATCTGGCACATCGATTAAATTCTACCTACCTAAGTTATACGGGGCTATCAGGTGTTATGTATAACATTGTGACTTGTCTGACAACGTCACCAACATCAACACAGCGTGGATAGCTTATGCTGTACACTTGTGGGATTACCTACAATTGTACAGCATCATCCATAATGCGTAATACATTCTTTGCCCAAGACATAAACTCCAATATTATTGTATAAAAGGGTTCTTTAGAAATAGTAAAGTGCAAAAATAATAAAAAAATAATAATAATATGTGCAAAAAAATAAATAAATACGGCATAGTAAAGTGGAGTTACCTGGTTGGCAAGCACGTAGTATTACCAGAGGAACGAAAACAAATTGGACAAGTTACTTTATTGGTTTTTTTCAAAGTAAGAAATATTTTTGATCGCTTTTTAAATGTATACTACCACAGTTCGTACTCGTTTAAGTAAGACTAACTTACATCATAACATAAATACCGAATAATACTTTAATTATTTACTCATACATAATATACCTACTATAAAAACTCAAAATGTACAAAGTAAGCAAATGAAACGGAGTTTTTAGTTGCATAAGGATTTGTTTCTCTCTATAACAGACTACGCGACCCAAATCCCTTGAATCAAATAGGTACTTAACTCAAAAGTATACTTAATATACTCAATATTAAAATAGGTATACTTAGTAATAATAGTACTTGTGAGTTGATGGATGATGAAATACATATGATATCAACTTTCATGTGAAAGGCCCAGAAAATGTTATTTATTTTTTTAAGGAAACATACAGTCATGTAAATTTAAAAAATAACGACGTATATACGAAATAATGCCAACATAATACAGAAAACTCAAACCATAAGTATACTAAGAAAAGGTACCAGGTGGGGTATAAAAACGAGTTTGATTTCGCTGTGATAAAAATGGCAGGAAAGAAAATGTAAAATCGACGTCCAGTATAATTTCTACGGTTCACTTTTCCCGCCAATTACTAGACGCTGGCTTCACTTTCACGGTTTTCTAACATACCATCTAAGTTACTAAGTAAACAGGTACTCGCCATGCCTACATAACTTACTTGGTTGTATACCTACCTATATATTGATGATGCAATATATAAACTATCCTAATGTTGTAGGTACATACATTTTCACTCACTAAGGCGGTCGCGCCGCCATCATTTTTGAGTGTAATTACAAATCTATAAGTGCCATTGACATTTACAATGACACTAATTAAGACTTCGTGTACAAACTAGGCCTACACTACAGATCAATCATTATTTATTGGGGAGGGACACTCCTTCGTAACTGAACAGGTCTGTAATGTGCTAAGCCGTAGTAAACGGAATTTTCATTAGCTTCCTCCTCTTAAGAATACCCCAGATTTAAGACTATGCCACTAATACTGATAAGGTAGATTTAAGACTAAAATTGTCAATAACGTCTAATATAGGACCAATTCTAAAAACAAATAGATCCCACTTATCGCGCTTTCTTTCTCCGCAGAAAAGCCTCAAGCTGCATGTCCCCACTTCTGAATGTAAATCGTGACCCTTGAATGCCAGCTTTAATACAAACCAGCACTTATTCTGTGCCTGTAGGTGCGGTTTGCAAATGACAAATGTTTTAAAGATAAACGTTGGGAAGTGGCACAAAGAAAGTGGCGAGTGTTTGCATTAGATGATCAGGTATTTCCATCACTAGGTGGAAAGTCTACTTTCCGAGACGATCCATGGAGGGTTATGGAATTTGACACTGTTCCTTGGCTGCCAGTTAAGATATGACAAAGATGGATCTACACTTCTTCTGACTGTATAATATGCGATACGAGGTGAATAGTTAAATGTTTTACTATAGAGAAATTCGATCCAACAATGAACTTGTATTACGAGATTTACGGGTAATGTATTCGTTAAAACATGTTATGAATAAATAAGAGGGATGAGAATAGAATATAATGTATGATCACAGATTGTACATTACACTATTTGAATGAGAAAATAAATAAGCACGTATATCTTGGAATTGTCGTCCATCTTGAAATCATTTTGCAAGCGATAATAAATTGTGGTTAAAATTATAAAATATAGATAACAAATACTAACTTCCTTTAAAGAGGCTGCGTCATTGTTTTTGCATTATTGATGGATTCAGGTAGTTTATTAAAGAGTTTTTAACCCATTTCTTTGATATACCCAGCCTGTGGATTGGTACCGAAAGACTCATCTTCCTCACGCTACGGTTTGTTCTCTCACCAATCTGTGTATAAAGATTTAAATTTGTTCGGACATATTTCAATACTTCCATTATATAAACCGATACCGAAGTAAGAATGCCTAGGCTTTGAAAATTATCTCTGCAGAACTCTCTAAATTTGCCCCTAATTAGTGTTCTAATAGCCCGTTTTTGCATTTAAGTCATCCACCTGATGCTAAGCGTCAAGTCTGTCCATCACACTGTATGCTGTACTGCTGTATCAGCGTGCTCATCCCTCCAAAACGTTGGTTCTTATGTCTAGTTTACCCAGTGATTTCAATTGATGTAGTACCCATCACACCGGAACCCGGAAGTGTTTGCTCACGACTCGAGTCCATACATCACCGTGGTGGATTTCAACAAGACGGGCACTTGCAGAAGAGACCTACGACATTCATTTTTGATAATAACCGAGAATAGTAACATCCTCGTATCTTATAAACGCAAGAGTGAGGTCTGTTACCGGCTGCATCGAAAGATCAATTCAAAACCAGGGCCTTCGAAAGATTTTTATCATATTGATGTTCTCTATTATATATAAGTGAGATAATGAAGTCAGATTAAAGACATGGGTACAGAATAGCCAAGGCAAATTATTAAGCATATCTGAAATTTTTGTGTAGTCTGAGAGAGGTCCTCATACTAATTATTTTCATGGTCCGCATTGACGAAGTTACAGGTAAAATGTAATGATTGTATAAATTCCTGCTTAACCTAAATTCTATTGCGCATTTGGCCCCAATTTGTGCAAGTACAAAATTTACCGCTCGATTAGCTAATCAACACCGAAATGCAGTAGGTCTTGAATACAAATGCCCCTGTTGGGTGTCTTTTGCATCTAAATAACGACTGGCTAGCTAGCCTACTTGTATCTTTCTTTATAAATGCTGTGATATAGTAGGTATCAACTAGCAACTAATACTCTGTGGTCAAGGAACATAAGACATTTATTCAGAAGTACCTATAGTCCTATATCGTCTTTAACTATGAGTTTATGTTTCAAGCATGAGCTTTGATTGATTGGTTGGTTCACTTAGATTGACAATTAAATTCCAGTAGTCTTTTAAGACCATCAATGTCGTCTTTCTGACTCTGGCGAAATTTACGGTCTTTAACCAAATAAAGTGAACTACTTACGCTCGTATGTTAATTATTTGATCAACACTCAACAGTAATTTGATTGCGCTGTTTTTGATGTGACTTAGTATTGTACAGCATTGACGCCATTTGACGCATGCTAAGTGAAAATGCAGTTTTTTTGGGAGGGGAAAAAGGTAACTTTCTGCGGGTTTTGAACTCGTAACCCTAGAAAACAGTCGTGGTGGATTTCCAATAATGTTATGAAGGGTGCAGGACTTCTTGTATTATTTAGCCGAAAAACAAAACTGTTTTTGTTGAAATAAAACTCAAAAACTGCAATGTTAAAAGTTCTATTTATCTTACAAAAGTGTTAAACATTTTCTTCTACAGACAACTAATCCCAGAAAAGAATAAAATAACATGCATGTTTTTAATCAAAGAAAACAAACACTTAATTGCTAGTATTGAAATAACATTTTAGTGCATAATTGTTATATTGTTGTAAAAATCAATGTCAATGGTAATTTTTACTTGCTGACATTGCGTGTAGTGGTGACCTACTTCATACACGAAAATGTATGAAGTAGGTCAGCTCTACGAATAAAGATTGCAGTGCAACGGATCATTCTTTATTAGGTTATTTTGTTATAATAATCTTACCACAAAATCATTTCTTGGTAAGATTATTGGACCTGTTATTCGTATTTATTTGTGTAGGTACATTACACTTACTGCTGGTGCATTCAAAACATTGAAGCCAGCCATTTAGCGTTACTATTCTTCATGATTTTTCCTGACATGTCAGGATTTTTTGGCCCGGACCAAAAAAACCGGTTGTCAGGCAGGCCGGACTCACACAAAGTCAGGATTTCTGGATTTTCAAACAAATCGTAAATATAAAGTTTTATTACGTATTATTTGGTAACAGTCGACTAGGTACATTTGCAAATAATAATAATCAAAACAAAAAAGACAGATTTAGTAACTAAGTTTTTATAACTTTATTTTATGTACTTTCTGTTTCTTTTACTTTAACACTTACTACTCCAGGTGTAGACAAGAAGTACTGTTTAAGTGGCTCATAACTACAATGTGTTATCGTAATTACTACGTACGTCGCACCGTGTGGGCGCTTTAGTAAAATTTCAGGACTTTTTACAAGAAATCAGGCTTTTTGTCAGGATTTTAAAGGTATACCCGAAGGCAACCCTATCCATTGGCATGTTATCCTTATTATTACTAAAATACTTAGTCCTATTTTGCTGTAGTGTAGCTCAAGCATTGTGATTAGCACTTTTTCGTATTTCCAAGACATAAAAATAATGCTCTATTGAAATATAACTTTTTCTTTTCTTGATAACTGGATTCGTAGGTATACTTCAGAATGAGTCAATAAAGTTTCAACCAATTAAAATAATTGCAGGCAATTAAACAACGTTTAGTAATCCTGACAACTTTTAAAAATGAAAATAAAATACAAACACTAAGCCAATCAGGTAAAATTATATTTGTGCAATGTTACCATATTTTAATCTACAATCAATAAATAATTAACTGCAATTTACAATTTATTCAATGCAGAATCAGATAAATTGACCAATATACGTTGGTACACTCGTCAACGAAAATGAGTAAATTCTTAATGCAACATGGGCATATCTAAAGATGTATATATATGTATATATATGCATGTAGAGTATCTATGACTGTTTTATGAAATCTATGTTATAAAATGTAAATCCTTTATTGGCCATAAGATATGCTAAGTAAGAATTTGTTGTTTAATGTTATGGGCTGTGGATTTTGTATAATAAATAAATAAATAAATAAATCTCACAATTATCTTTATGTCAAAAAAAAAACAAGAATTATAAAAAGTGTTCAAACACTAAATAATGAAATTATTTTGACTTTAAACTAAGTAAACATTCTTACTAAATTGAAATTATCAATGCAATATAATTAATATCTGTTGTACGAAAACTTTTCAAAGTAATCTGTATCTATACTAATATTATAAGGAGTAAAGATTTGTATTTTTGTTTGTAATAAATAAACATAAAACTACTGGACTGATTTGAAAAATTCTTTCACCATTAGAATCCTACTTTATCACTGATGAACATAGGCTATAGAATACTATCAAAATACGTTAAATACCCGTGCGAAGCCGGGGCGGGCCGCTAGCGTGAGATACGTAGGTCAAATATACATTAGTCAGCTATCAAAAACAGGTAAGTACCTGACCAGAAGCATTAGAAATTTGCAAGTCATAAGTACAATTGAATACCAGTCCAATTCCAGCCTCACACCTAGAATTACGAAACGAAACAAACCCGACACCTGAACATGGCGAGTTAGGCTCAGCAAGGACTATTGGTGACTTTCTCTGCCTACGAGCCGACGAAATGCCGCTGGCAGACCAGGTCACCCAATTGCTGTGTTTGGACATGCCACAAGTCACGACGTGACGCGATTTGAACGGCGATTTGATTGGATAAATGTTGATGTCATTGGATGATATTTCGATATGTAAATTGATCGCGTGATGTTTTAGTATATATATCGCGTTAGCGCGATCCAAAGATCTGAAAAGTAATTACGATAAAATACTATTTATCCTGGTATTGATACTTCAATACCTAAAAAAGAGCAGCATGGGAATTACTCCACCAATAAGAGCCTAGCTTTTAAATATCTGATGATGGTTAAGTTAATACAGATATAAGAGCAGTTTCTGTTCATAATCAAAGCATAACATATTATTATGGTTTTTACATAGGTTGCATTTGAATTTCCTTCCGGCCTGCGTAGGCACCTACCAAATTCGTCATATGCCATATTGAGGAAGGAGCCTACTACGAGTAGTACCTTGTCTCATTAACCATCTAAGATTACTGAGTTATTGGTGTCAGACGGTAAAGAGGAAAAATATTTAGTAATATAAACATAGTAAGTTACTTTCTTAAAACTAAAACAAATTTAATCTCGTCCTCATCGTAAACGTTATCGTTAATTACGTTTTTTCGTTGAGTACTATATAATATTACTAGATACCGTCAAGTTACTATATGGTTACTTTCAATTACCGCGATGTCCCATCACTTTCACCAATCCCAACTACAGGTTTGTCAGCAGTCACCACTAGATTCCGTTGTAGGCAGAACAATGCTTCGATATGTCGGTCATTAATATTGATGCTCATTGAATATTCATAATTCATAACAACTGGCTGACAATAGTTGCAAAGCTGATATTTGCGGACCAGTCTTGTGGTAGAAGTATTGGTGGTGTACTGATGGTAAAGTATAGGTTTATTTTGAGTAGGGTTTGCGGAATAGAATCCATTTACATTATCTTTGACAGAACCTTGAGCTGCAACCTAACACTAAATCAAGACATGATTTGTTGCGTATCGATTTGCAACTGAATTTATTTTATACTAAAGTCGACGTCTTAAAAAACTATATTTGTGCTCGTATGTGTAGTGCTTGTATATTATTTTTAAGTTTAAAAAAATATCTGATGAATTTACAAAAAAATGTCCTTCCTGTCGATGTTTATGATAGACGTATAATGAATTAACTTCGAATATAAAAAAAAAATCATATTATAAGTAATGTAAACAATATTGTATATAAGCAGAGTATTTTCTTTTATGGCAGTAAAGGTCCAATACTTTTTTGAGTTGTTGTCGAGTCTTCTGATTGTACTACTTGATCACGGCGATTTGAAGATGATTTTCTACGATTATTATATTTTTTACGGTTTTAAAGGTAAATTATAGAATTTTGTAATATGTGTTTAAAAACTCTTCAAGATAATACGAGCATACTGATACAGCAACCCTTTTTAGCTCACCGACACTGAGAATATATTATTTAAAACTAACTTTTTCTATCTATGTATACTAAACCAAGTTACAAGTGCGATACAACTGATATAAATTAGATTTCTCGCCACATACGCAATTTTCCTTCCACCTTAAAGGTTTAAATTAAAGGCTAAACGCAAATCATACGCGGTCTTCAGACGTGGCTCCCTTACTTTGATTATTTTAATCCATCAAGCAAGTACGTTCTTATACCTGAATAATATAATTAAGCAAGAGAGGCAACTCGTAATTTTGTTGTTTTAGAGAACAACCTGAGAATTTATTGTCTACCGGTTACAATAGCACTTTTTGCTTAATTTTATCTTAATTGTTATCAGTTACTTACAAAGTAGGTTTTGAGAGTACATCCTCTATTTTAGTAGTTGCCTTCTAAGAAATAAAATGTTTTTTCTCATACCTAGTAATAGTTTTTCTTACTTATATGTTTACGTAGAAGTGTAAAAAGAAAATTGCAACAGGAAATATAAAATAAAATGATATATATAATACTATATATATAAATAACCCGAAGAAATCCTGACCTTGCAAAGATATTCTAGCTTGCTAATTATAAGCATTTTCAATCAGATTACACCATCACTATCAATCCTTTGCCTTTCATGTAGGAAAGCAGCTCATTACTTTATTCCTACTTATACATCACGGATATAATACGACGATGATTTTTAAAAAGTTACGTTATTCACGTTTGTGTTCGCAAGAGGCTCACCGAGAAACAATAGGCCGAGATTGCCCCGCCCGGAGCATTGTAAACACACTTCCTGGTTCATTGCATCCGATGATGTTACACAAAGCAGAGCCTGAGTTATGGGCAGATGGAATGGGATGGGATCGCGTGATGATGCCAACATTTGAATAGCTACGCAGCATGCGTATATCCTACTGTATAATGTGAATAAATGTACAATACATAGCTAAAAAACAAGATAACTTCTCGTTAAAAAACCAGATCGCACCTATGTCGTAACAACTATAATGCGAGACATGAAAACCAGCTATTGAATTCAATATCCCGGTTACCGAAGGCTCTCGGTATGTACGGTCCAGTATCTATCTATCTACATTAGAGCTTTTGTGTTTAAATTAGAATCAGACCCAACTTTAAAATCGTTTTACTTTCACAGAAGGCATTAAATAAAGGTACCTACGTATATACGGAAAATGTGAAAAAAATATACATAGCATCGCCAGATCCTTGAACTACATATCCGACATACACTTTTTCTGTATCGCCAAAACTTCTCGAGTTAATAATTTGTTTGTGAAGTTTCGTTAACTTACACAACAAAATTCGTGTCTCTACTTAGACGACATCGTTGACGATTTTTTTCAAAACCGTATTAAATAGATAAAACTTAGTATATGATGATTTTCTTCAAAACCGTATCAAATAGATTAAACTTAGTATATGACGATATTCTTCAAAACCGCGTCAAATAGATAAAACTTAATATATTTTGAAATGAAGGAACGGCGGAAAAGTATGTTTTCTTACATTTTCTTGCATTTCGTACGATTATCGTAATGTCACATTTAGTAAGTTAAGCTCGAAGCATTTCACCCTGCTCTTATAAGCTAGCAACATAAGACTTATTTCAATAATGGTTCGTTTAATATTCATACAGGTCACAAAGAGTTGCAATGTGGGGGTTATAAGGTCTTGAAGTAATTTGAACTTTATCGTTAAGCATATTTGAGTTTTGAACAATTCTTCAATACCCCAAAGTGTGATTGTAGTTGTTTGTGATACTGACCTCTCTCTAGATCTTGGCCAGACAACCTTCACACTTTCACCTTTATAAAAGGCCATCCTTGTTTGCACATCATACGTCGATGCGCACTTAATACCTAGTCGCAAGTTCAAAATTTATTGACTCTCCAGATTTCAAAGCCGACGAAACTGTTAGGGCATTTTGCAAATGTCCGCGTGTCTAGCCACCATCCTCAAGTCGAAAATCTGTCGTCAAGCACCTAATGGTGTGTTCCGGCCATAGACTTAGGATAGCTACATCCTAAGCCTATGGTTTCGGCAGCTTTCCTTGAGACCCAGCAGATCTTAGTTAGCCTGTACAACATCTTCAACTACATCATCACTTACCATCCGTGGTGATAGTGGTAAAAGGCTATACATAAAATAAAAACTTGTAGCATATAACAACGGAAAAATCTTGTGTATGGGAACAAGAATACTTTAACGACCAACATAATTACAAAGTTGAATTATTGTTGAATTGTGTTTGAATATAGGTATGTGCAGTCTGTCGGTAGATGCAAAAATATATCTATCTACTTACAAAAATATTAAGCAAGGATGTTGCAAATCTGTTCTTTCAACACACGAACTCGAAACCGGTGATTCAAACAGTTGGCATTTATTGTAAACATTTGTAATTCCCAGCATTTGTATACAGATCATGTTTATGCATGAACTCACTGTTATTTTGGGACTTCACGTTCAGTTTATTTAATTAATAAACGATCGGTCTCTTGTGATAGAAAATTTTTGTATACATCCTCTTTGCCACCAAGCACATAACGGATAATACTTAGAAAATACTAATATGTTGCTCACGTACCAAATTACGGCCCCTATTTCGGTTATACGCCAGTTTACCCTCCTCGATCACATTAGCTACCAACAAGTGATATGGTGTTTAAAGTCTAAGCTGTTAGCTGTAGATAAACAATAAAAACATCCAACAAAAGCGTGTTTTGCTGTGTTGTTTCGTTATTCACAACTTCCTGAAAGCTGCCGTGCTCCCATAGACGTTTCCAAACCATAACATACTGTTAATAGATTAACTACTTTGTAATTGTACTCACAGGAATTACATTATCTTTTTCAGTTGAAATCTACCTATCACCGGTTGAAACTCACTGCAGTAATGTGGACTACTTCATACCAGACGAAAACAACGAGACTAAAGGGTTCTCCGATGATGCGATGAACAGGTTCGTATTTTATTTTGTTTCTAACCATAAACTCAAGATCTTTTTAAATAATATCATCAGATTCATCAGCCTATAGAAGCCCACTGCTGCGCTTAAGCTAATCTAGACATTCTTTGAAAGGTTTACTCCAATGATCGTTACGCCATTGCGCTGCATGGGTGTGCGGATTGGCGATAGCAGTCACTTATATTTCAAACCAAAAGGCTGCTGTATGACACCCGACCGAAGGTGGAATTTAGCCACCTTTAATTCGTGATTGTGACCACCATTAGTCGGTCGTCAGAGCCTTAACCGGTGCTTAGCAGG
Organism: Plagodis pulveraria; assembly: GCA_963890685.1. Taxonomy (NCBI): domain Eukaryota; kingdom Metazoa; phylum Arthropoda; class Insecta; order Lepidoptera; family Geometridae; genus Plagodis; species Plagodis pulveraria. The sequence goes on along the minus strand of OY982955.1, from coordinate 9,142,332 downwards.
ATGTAACACGAGCAGGTCAGGTTGTCTTGGATGTGTTGTTAGCTCCCTTACATCCCTATGAAGAATATAGTAGCATATTGGAGTCATCATGTCAACCGATATAGAATCAGAATCTTGGACTTATTACAGCTCCCTACTCCACCACGATTCTCGTCCGCAAAAGATTGATAATTCTTCCATTGATGAAAGAAAATTGGTGTAAGTAAGCGGAAATGTTAGCATCAATAGTTTGTTTGCCCTTTAGGAAGTATAGGTAAGTACCATGGTACATTAACAGCATGGTACATACGTCCATACCGTTGGACATAAGCCTCCCTGTTTAGGTTTACCTTAACCTTGGTTGGTGTCTTCGGGATCCCCAGTGTAAGATGGCAGTTCTTCAGAAGGCGTTGCTGCCCACATTATGGTGTTTTTCTCTTTGTCGCCTCTTACGACTCCTACTAGAAGATAAGTATGATGAGCCCAGCACCCCACCGGTTTTGTTTAGGTTTTATATGTAGCCAATTTTGAATTGAATATGATGTGGTAGAGTAGGTATACCTCCAATTTAAATTTCTTCAATATCGGTCGAGTACCTAGATTTTAAGTTACAGTCAGTGAACATTTTGTTAGGGGAGTGACAATGATCTTGTAAACATCATGCATCCCTTTTAGGTACTTGATTGCGATAATGGTGATTGATGGTCGATGATGTGACTGATTCGAAACACTGAGATTCGAATCACCATGGTATTGATTTCAACAAGTTTAATCCTCACTTTCTTGTGTTGGTAGTTGGTCCCGTTTTTCATAAAATGTTTTTTACGAGCATTTTTGAAAGCGTGAAGATTTTTTCTATATAATCAAAAAATATCTAATATGTTTTGCGTGTTCGGTATAAACAAAAGTCTTATCGAGCAAAGGTCGTCTCATCCCTACGAATAATTACATATTTATTCGTAGTCTCATCCCATGGCAGTCGAAAGACAAATCAACCGCTAATGACTTCCTCCGTCTAGACGACAATCATTCAATCACTTCAATGAAACAATGAGTCCAACTTGTTAGATTCAGATAGATCTATGCGTATTGGCAGTTGACCCAGTTCACTTGGTGATTTGGCACAAGGTTGTTGAACCGTGATTTAACTTAATAGAGGTTGCTGTATGAACAATATTTCACGCATATACATAAAATTACCAATAAAATGTCTTTAAAATAATAACAGTAGATATCAATGTCTTATCGAAATGTATATATTGTTTTGTTGCAAATGTAACTGTTGCAACAGGTCTCGTAATATATTTTAATGTCTGTGGTCGAGTTCTACGAGAAAGAGAAGGTTGTCGGAGAGGAATACTACCAACAGTGGCCTAATGTAAGTTCCATCCATCAGCAGCATTCGTTTTCTTTAAAGTGGCTGCTTTGACAACTCGGGGACTCTATATCAGGAGTTGCAGGCTTAATATATTTTGTGGTCTTGTATATTATCCAGCGGTTATTGCGTGAATTCTGTTACATTTAGACAGACGGCTTGTATCAAAACAAGGATTTTATAATGAAGATTTGGTTGGTGGTTATATGAGATTGCTCCGTTGGTTACTTGGTCCGCTAATAATATTTAGGTATGTAAATAACTCACATATGTCATTGTAAGTGAATGTAAAACTTGCAAAACATAATCACTAATTTTAAACTCCACGTCTCTGATTCATTTTAGTCAACTGTCTAAAATAAATATACCAAATGCTTTACCAGATTGTTGTGAAGCTCCCTTCACAGTCTGTTGGTATGGAATTTTTGTTAGATCACATTTCTGCACTCTTAAGTAGACCAAGCAACAGAAGATGTGTGCCGGTAGCTGTCTGCAAGTTCAAATTCTAGACTTAGTCCGTTAACCATTTTAATGCCATAATCATCAAATAATTTTGATAATAAATATATTTCGAAACAGTGCTGGCCCAGTGCCAATAGCTTTATGGACTGTTGCGCTGTCCATGGTTTGATTCCCGCCGACAGATTGAGCTTCACCTGACGGTGGTGAGGCATTATGGGAATGCTCTAAGTTTAGGTACCACCCTCAAGTAGAAAAACTGAAAATCTGTCGGCAAGCAACGGTGATAAATTTATTATAGAGACTTCACAAATTGAACTGCTCAATGATCGAATCAATGTATGTATGTAATTAGTTTCAAGCAGCAAACTTTCTGTTTCAGGCTGCACATGGCACGGTCTACGGTAGCTCTGTTCATCGTGGCGTTCCTCTCCCTCTTCATCGCGTTCTGGACCGGCGTCGTAGGCTGCTGGAAACGGAGTCCTGGTAACATCACTGCCACGGCTATACTTATGCTGGTCACTTGTAAGTATTCTTATTGTAATGCAGTCGATGAAGCTAGTTAAGTTATGGTGGTACATGGGATTTCGCGGTGAACGCAAATGCAGCACGGTGCAAAACTCTTAAGCTCCGGTTTTTACTTGCTATGGAAAAGTGAAACATTGTCTCGTCTGCCCAAAGTTTTTGGCACATAATAAATATTACTGAGCCAACAAATACTCTTAGTAAATAAGTAATGTCTTAGTAAATATAAAAGAATCCTTACAGATTCTGAATGAAAAGTTTCTGATAAAACTAAAATAAAGAGTTACAAAACTGCCTTTGAAATGTTTTTTTAACGAGCAGCAGTCAAAGAGAGTACTTGGTTATATGGAAACAGGACTTGGAACACACCTAAATTGTAAACCAAGGGTTATATGTGTTAGTACTTATAGGGCTTCTTAAATTCAATACGTTCGCGCTGCACATATTACTATAATTACAAATGGTGCAGAAGTACATGTCAAATGTTTTTTTGTATTTCAGGTCTACTAGCAGCTGGTGCGATGGCTTTATGGCATGGAGTCGAGTTCTATGAGAAAGAAAAGGTTGTCGGAGAGGAATACTACCAACAGTGGCCTAATGTAAGTTCCATCCATCAGCAGCGTTCGTTTTCTCTAAAGTGCCTGCTTTGACAACTCGGGGACTCTATATCAGGAGTTGCAAGCTTCATAATCATGTTTTTTCTAGTGTCAAACTATAATGTGAAGACATTCTGATGATAATGTTGTCTTAGGTTTTCGCGATTATTACACATAGTAATTAAACAACTTTAAACGGTTTAAATCGCGTATATTCCATACAGGATCCCAATTCAATAGAGATGATGGTTGGCAAGTCCACCTGCTTGGGATCCTCTTATCAAATTAATTTAATCCCATGGCCGACACAAATCTGCAAGACCTCTGGACACTGTGAGCGAATACTGCGTGAATAGGGAACGTTAAGATTAGAATACAATTTCAGACGTTAGGAGAAATAATTTCTTAATAACTCAGTGACAAATAAAACCAACAAGTCACCCCGTGACCACGATCACTGCAAAGTGTTTGAAACTTAGGGACAAAAATAATGTATATATACACGATTTAAACCGTTTAAAGTTGTTTAATTACATTCTGATGATGACAATTATCTATTAGTTGACAAGAACGACATATATGCCTCAATTGATTATAAGAAGCGTGGTGATGATATCTATATAGTAATGATTCTAAGATGTCGGTTAGGTTTAGATTTAGATGCTGACGGACCGAGGATCTAATCCTACTAAGCGAGTAGGAGCTTAATGTTATCCGGTAGCTCTTGAGAGCCAGTACCCATTCCAGGATCAGTCAGCTTCTACTACATTATCACTCACCAACCGGTGAGATAGAGATCCAAAGGCTTAGTTTATGGGTTATAAAAACGGTATTAGCTCAACCTTCATATATAGAAATTATGCTTTTATATTTTGATGAAAATACGTGACTAGAAATTGTAAGAGAGAATTGGCAAATACCATGCGCCTAAAAAATTCGCGTCCTTCCATATCTTCGTAACTATAACTACCAAGTGCTTACTGCACTACTACCATAGCCTAACCCTAAAGGCATAATATCCTCCGCGCTGCGCTAGCACTGCCAGCAGTCTGATCTGAGCGATCAAAGGATTGTGACGTGTTTTTCAAGATTCCCGTACCAACATTAATACAAGTAAACTATGGTTATAACACCAATCGTTCATCACGTCTGCATTGCAGCTCCGAAGGTGTTTATTTATTTTATTTGTTTTTTTTTTTATATTTTTTTTTTTATTGCATATAGGCCTTTGACGAAAATCTCACCTGGTGCTAAGTGATGTGTGGTCAAAGGCAGGCTAAACCTAGAATTACTGGCTCTCAAGGACAGCTGCCGGAACACACCTTTAGGTGCTTGGCGACAGACTTTCTACTTGAGGGTAGTCGCTAGCCAAGCGGGCATTCGCAAAATGCACTTCCACCATGCGGTGAAGCTCAAGCCCGCGGCGGGATTCGAACCATGGACCTGCTGCGCGGCAGTCCATAGCCAATGCCACTGAGCCATCACTGGTTCAAAAGTTTAGTCGAAAGTATAATGGCCAACATAACTGTATGCATATTGATTAAACACCTGGATGCTCTCCTATAAGGTTGATAATTAATTAAGCATAATTTGTATGCATCTAATAATCAAGCGTCATTAATGTATGTATGCTAATTTATCTTTGATAAACATGTCTAAAAGTTCGATTTCAGATATTTCCCTAACGAGTGCGCTTCAATTATTATCTGGGCAATTTTATCCCCATACGATGGTGAAAGAACGAGAAGAAAAATTAGAGCTATGAGTCATATGTCATGTTAGCTCAGTCATCATAGCACACCCCGGCTATAGGAGTGGATGACGCGTGTTCGATGCCGCATATGACTATAATTTATCCTCTCGTAAATTTGTAATTTTGTAGTGGACAATTTTAGTTCAAACATGTGAATACAGTGAAAGCCCTACGCATGAAATGCTTCAAGTGAATGATAAAAATTCTGCTGTCACCTACATTACTTATGGCAGGATTTTATTTTATAAATGTTAGTACCCCCAGAAATAAATAAAAATACTGACATGCTCTCAACAACAGGTGCTAAAAGACAACTCATCGATATGGTACGACTGGTCGTACATACTCGCCTGGTTGTCTGTCGGTGTGTCCTTCGGCAGTTCGGTTCTCTTCTTCTCATCGGCCATTTGTCTTGGCAAGGAGAAACGTCGGGAGCAGCAGAATAACGTGCAGTACATAATGCCAGGTTAGGCGGCCATCTTGTGGCGTCGGCCATGTTGGGGTCCGCCATTTTGTGCTGAGGTTAACGCTTGCCGGTTACGGATGGAGAGGAACTTTTGTAAATTTTTCTAGGTTTTTATTTTAAGTCTAGTTTGCAGTGTAAATTATTTTATTTGTATCTATGTATCTTTTTATGTATTCATTCTGTATTGTTATCTTATATCGTTAGGTTACCTTCCTACATATTTCTTTTTTTATTACATTCCCCAAAGTGAGAGCGCGTTGAAGTCTTTTTGAAAGAAATTAGTTTTATTTGTATATGCCCAATGTGATTTATTTCTTAGTATCTATATTTTCATACATTAAGGGTTTTTTTATGTTCTTTCATGAGAGTGTAAAATGTAAAAAAATATTGTTTGAAAGTACAAAAGTATGCAAACTGTTTTGCGACCCTACGTATTATATTATTTATTTTGTTTATTATTTTTTTTTCATATAGGAGGGCCATGTTGGTACCTAGCCCTCGTAACTTTAAATTAAGACGTGTAAGTACCTATATCATAAGTACTAACAAAATGCTTTTCTTTCTTTTCATGTTTCTATGAAACTTGGCTACTGCGTAACTACGAAACGACCGGTTGTATTAATGCATAAATATTTATTATAATGTATTTTTACACAAATAATCGCGCTATCTCTTAATATCTGGTTTATGCCACGCAATACTAACTCGCTTACGAACATTAACATGTCTTCTATATGGTGTTGTACATAATTCAACCACGACTTCTTTATACACTTGAACATAACACGAATTGACGTACAAAAACACGTTCGAAAATTCAATTTGATGTACATGCGTCCCAATCATAACCTACACACAATATTCTATACTTATAATAACGTACACAATCGATACGAACAAAACCTAACATTTTACAAATACCTTACTCAATTTACACATGGTTCGCGCACCACCGTGTATTGTAACATAAATCCAAACTACCCTCCAAATATGATATACATTGATATACATGCGTCCCAATCATAACCTACACACAATATTCTATACTTATAATAACGTACACAATATGAACAAAACCTAACATTTTACAATACCTTACTCAATTTACACATGGTTCGCGCACCACCGTGTATTGTAACATAAAACCAAACTACCCTCCAAATTCAATGATTCATCTTAATTTGATCACAAACACTGTAACACGTGCATTTCCGTTAAATGTCGGGTGTAAACCAGATATTGCGTGAGAACTCGCGCGTGTGGTACGACTGGTCGTACATCGTAGCGTGGTGCGGCGTCGGGCTCGCGCTGCTCTCCGCCATTTTGTTCTCCTCCTCCGCCATTTGCTTGCGCGGCGAGCGGGAGAGGGAGGAAGCGCTTAACATGCAGTACCTCATGCCGGGTAATCAGCTTTTCATAATAAACCATCAAACTATACAAAATATCCATCCACCAATTAAGAAAATACACTGAAGAGATTAACATTAAAATAATTTATACCGAGTTGCTCACTATTTCACTGTTGCGTATGACAGTGGTGATGCAATAATGTAACTGTAAAAATTACTTAAAGCATAGTTTTTGTGTTCTGGATATTATAATCACCGCATATTACAATGCCTTTTGTACATATATTTCATATACATGGGAGTTTAATATTGATGCTTTAAATGCATGGATGGGTTGGATATTAAATATTAATTTTTAAGTAACCATACGTTCAGAAAGAAATCGATAAAACACTTACTATACTATTTTCCTGAAACTCATACATAATCTATCAAAGTCCAAAAAAAACGAAAAAAGTAGAAATTGTGATTACTAGAGTAATTTTTTACCTTTGTACTATAAAGTGTGTAAAATTTAATACTAGATTCTGTTGCCAGTTAAATATTTCAGAAAAAGCCAATAATTGGTATTTAATTTCGCAGTATACCCCCAGAAGCAACAATACGCGTACGCCGGATACCCCCCTCCCCAGGCGTACCCCGCGGGCCCGTACTACCACGGGTCCCAGTACGGACCGTACAACTACTGAGCCAGCGACCAGATGAGGGACCTCGTGGCGGCACACTTCGCCAACGCCCCCGCCCCGCAAGCACCCGCGCGCAACCCCACCCCCGACAGGCCCCAACCCTCCCCGGCATCATTCGAAACATACAACTCCCACCGTAAGATCAAACGACCTAAAATCGGAGACAGAAAAGTGTACAGACCGGTACGGCGGCACACGCTATCACGCATAGACGAAGCCCCGCAAGCGAGACCGAGATCCAAGAGTCTACAGCATTCCACGGACTTCTCCTCTAATCGACGGATCTTACGATCCCGCTCCAACATATCAGCAGACACAAGCAGAAGCGTACCTGTCTGCAACCAGAGCCAAGAGGTAGGTAACCAGTTAGAAAGCTGCAGTCCGCAATACGCGGAACCCAATCGAAATTCCGATTCTGGTTCTTCGTACGACGACCGACCAGTCTCCATGACCGATCTACCGATCATGGTGCCGATCGATCCGGTCACGGGAGCTTACATACCGTATCCAGAATACACGTACTACCACGACGATGGCTGCAGACTGAATCAATTCAGAAAGAAAAAGAAGCTGAAGAAATTGTCCACAAAAAATAACGTGTATCTAGCGTTCATGTATTAGCGCGGGCAGCGGAACCAAACCAATACAAAGGTAATGAGTTTCGATCGAATGCCGTTACAGTGTATGAAGCCACACACCCGTTTATAGGTAATTTTCAATTCAAAGTCCTACATCTGTTCTAGATCATACACTGATTCTTGTAATGGGTGGCCCGAATCTGGTTGAGAGAAGAATTAATTTCTATTGGCACATTTTATAGCGACCGGAGCTGAAGTTACTCGACTGAAGTTACTGTAACTTGTAAAAAAACATATCAAGATAACCGACGCTTCGGTCCCTGAGCACGGCTTTGCGAAACTCTGACACCTCTGGCAGAACCTTCGAGATTTCCATTCGAACACGAATTTTAGATTATTTCATTATGTACTTATCGCAGGTAATTTAATTTAGGAGTAAGTAAGAACTCCGCCATAATATATCAAATTCGACAAACAGTTTTTAGGTATTTAGTTTTATTAATTTTTGTAAGTGATCGATGATAGATCTATGAACAAACATGTCTATGAACAAGCGAGTAAATAAGTCTTTTTGATCTTGTTTTTTAATCAATTAACGAGGTTACAGCCTCTTAGATACAAGCTGCCTCAGATAGTCTAAAAATGAAATGACCGAATATTTTGGAATCAATGTTACATTTTGAAAAAAATATAATATTGGATCAAAATTTTCACGTCATTGTATATAGACCATTTTGGGCGCGTATGTAAAGGCTAAGACACACCGCAGTTATTTGTTGGCGTGTCAAAATGTTACACAAAAATATCTCGCGGTGTGTAGACAACTTTAAGGTCCAATATTATACAATTAAACATATCTTATGACCTACGTACCTATAGATTATAATATTAGCTCAATATTTTATGTATTCTTTACAATTATTAGTTGTATTTAATTATCAAAGATGTATGAAAGATGTATCTATTTTTAGATGATTATTCAATATTTCTTTCTTTCTAGTGTTATTTAGTAAGTGAAAGTAAATAAGAATGACTGACGATTACCGTCCTCGATTAAAATTATACAAACATCACTGCAGTAGGCAATATTGTATGTAATATTAATTTAGTCAAAATATTGAGGTCACAGAACAACCATGTAGGTAGGATATGTAATAAGTATGTAAAAAAATATTTAGAATGTATTATTATTAGTGAATCTGACACCTCGATATTCAAAAATTTAAACCATGTGCCCATTTTGTTTTTATTTTTTTAATTTGGTACATATAGATACCTATATTTAGAGTCGTAGCACAAACATAATAAAGAAAAATAATGTTAGGGTGACGCCATTTTGAATGTAACAAAACTTTCTTTGGAAAGTATGTTTAGTTGAGAATGAAGATAAAAAATATTTTTCAGTTTTCGCTACGCACGTGGTTTAAATTTAATATTTTGTCGAGGAACTGATTACAACATTGATTCACTACAATTTATAAGAGATTAGGATTATTTTCCACTTGTATTTAATTTTCCAAAATAAATTAATTTAATTGAATATATTGTTTTTTTTTTCGGCCAAAACACCTTATTTTTATCGTATAGCTTATTTTGCACAATATGAAATTAATATAAGCCCCCCGTCTGGTGTTGGACTACTGTCTTTTTTACTGCTGTCCTTGAGACCCAGTAATTGCAGGTTAAGCCTGTTAGCACCTTCGACCACATCGTCACTTACCATCAGGTGAGGTTGAAGCAAAGGCTTACCAATCAGCAATAAAAAAAACCCAAAGGGTCCAATGGTAGAATGGTGACCCCCCAATCAAATCCAATGGTAGAATGGTGTATTTCTTGTCGTGTGTAGGTATTAATGCCTTCTGAAGAACTGATAAAAATACTCCGATCCCCAAGATGCCCCCAATGGGGAGACTTTGTTCAACGGTTGAAGTGGTGATGAAAAACTACGAATAAAGGAATTTCGATGCCAATACATTTAGAGAACCAAATAAAACTACTATTATTTTAATAAAAAATCGTATATTCAAATCTGTACAAAAATATTATAATATGGCTTGAATGGACGTTACAATGGATGGAATGAAACATTTTTATCACATTAATAAATATAATACTTAGAGGTAAAAGTAGTACACAAATGGTAATTCTTGAATATAAACAAAATTGACACTTGAAACATTAATTAAAAAACATGCACTGCTCACAACACACTCAGCTATAAACATATTGAAAAAATACCTACTTTTATTTTAATTCTGGAGAACTAAGGCCCGTATTAATAATTGTATCTTAAGAATGATATCTGCAAGCTGCAGTTTTGAACCGATTTAAAAAAAAAGAGGAGGTTTCAGTTCAACTGTTTTTTTAAATATATTTGTTACCTTAGAACTTTCGACTGGGTGAACCCGTTTTGATGATTATTTCTTTATTTGAAAGCTGGTGCTTCCCGTGTGGTCCCATTTAAATTTCATCAAAATCGGTCAAGCCGTTTTTGTTACACTCCAATAACTGAAAATTATGTTTCCTATCTTGATGAAGCCATTGACAGTGAATAATAACCGATCAAGTAGCAAGGGTCACTACAAAACCTGAATTATTTATTTTCACCTCCAAAATGGAACCAACTTTAACACTGAAAAGTGTTAAATAACTTGTCGAAGTCGGTGCCATGCGCACAATATTGTGATAATAGGTACTTTTGAACTATCATGTTGATGTCGGTTCCATTTTGAGGTAAAACAAAATAACAGATGTTACATACCTAATATTAAACGTCAAAACTGCATCTTAAGTTGTGATCGATCACAACTTTAAAATGCATTTATTGGACGGACGAAGGGTCATATGACCCTTCGTCCTTCGCCAGGTCTTAAGTAGAAACTATGAATGGTGCTTAATGGTAGGATATGATTTTATATGTCCTTTACAATTAAAAAGATATGTACCTACACAATGATTGGTTGGTATGTATTTTGCTAGCATATAATTCTTATAACTAGGTCAGGAACCGAGACATGATGTAGCAAGGACAAAACTAATGTATGTCGTAGAATAAAATGTACAAAAGTTGTATGATATTATACACTAATATAATAGGAATAAGTAATCTTCCATTCAGTACGGATCTAAGCAGGAGCTGATATCGAAAATCCTTTGAAATCCTCTCGAAACAGAGCGTTGTTAGATTTTACGCAAATCGGCTTCTTGCTCGAGGAAATTGCATGCAAGTGAATACGCTACAGAGGGCCAACTTCAATTTGATAATTCAGTCATATTTAATTACAATTTTATTTCGAACTATCAAATATCATCAAATGATGAGGGTTGAACCCATCAAATGAAGTATTTTCCAATGGAGATATATGAACATTATACATGGTAGGAAACACAGTATTAATATTTTAGGCTTCAAATTTGGACGTTTGTTTTCTATAAGTTTTTAAGAGCTGAGAGTCGTTTTTTTTTTATCTCTGACTCATCACATAAAAACATAAAATAAAATAGATAGAAAATACCTGTTAACTTTTTTTTACAAAAATCACCAACACCAACTCAAATTTGTTAATTTTATTGATTATTTTGTTAATCAATCGAATAAATTGTATTCTAGTTAGCCTGCCTGCTCACATTTTCGACCAATCGTGGATATACTGCTCAAAGGCAAGTATAAGAAAGTTCAACGGTTAATGGTAATTTTTCTTCCGTAAAAATTTGTTAACATTAAAATATCACTTTCTCTCGCGTATATAAAGCTCATAATGTTTACTTTCTATACAATATAGATCCCATAAAATAAATAACGTATTCTACTATGTACGTTTATAACTGTAATTTTCCCAGACGATATTAAATTAGCATGCTATCTAACTAACCGAATCGTTCGTTAACCGAGCGCCATGGAAATCAGCCAAGCATTTAATGCAAGCGCGTGTCCGACTCAGGCATCATAAGTAAGTAGGTATCTAGTAGGTTGATTTTATGATTATTTTACGTTCTTGCATTAACATTAATACGGCGTAAATCAAACATTTCAAAATAAGAAACTTCAATATCTGAGTAAAGGTAGATTTTATATGACTTTTTCAGTTCTAGGGCTTGAATTAAGTAACAACTATCTTTTTAATTAAGTGGGCGATTCCTTGTCTTTAGGACACTTGAGAGAATCATTTTTTGGATAAAATTTTCTAAAAATATATAATATTAACGTCGTGAAGAGTTTTTTCATAACTGTTTGGTTATAAGGTAAAAAAATTGTCTAAACTGCAGGTCTCAAAAATATTTATTGGAACTCGTCTTCAACGTACCTAACCCGTATCCTAAACAAATATGTTGTAAAATTTTAACATCAGACAATAGCACCAATTAAAGTATGATTTTCTAAAATTTTCCCGCATTTCGAAAAAACAAAAGGTCGTAGCCGCTACGTACAGCACGCACTGAGATTGAACTTTACTTTACTTATATTTTGTTTTATTTTCCATTACAATCGCCCCCCCAAAAGGATTGGGTGCCTGAAAATTGATCTAGGTAAGTTTTCCCTGTAGGGAAATTCGTTCTACAGCTATATCGAGTGGAGATCAGTCGGCTAAGTACATAAGAGAAGATAGAAGTAAATTTTAAGTTATACCACCAGCCAACCATCATTCTAAATTCAAAATCCATCGACTGTATTAGAATCGTACAATGCGATTAAAATAAGAATAGGACGGGCTCTCGGCTAACTTCACTCATATTCACTCTAATAAGTACGATCAGCAGAATAAACTTAAAAATAAAGCAGTGCCATATATTTATAGGTAATTTTAAATGAGTGACCCTAAATTGTTAATTTTAATAAATTCATATTTTTTAGGTTGACAGCTCAGACGCCATTTTGGTTTGATGAAAACGCGGGCGTCAGGGTCTTATTTTTCCGACAGTGTACTACTACGCGACACGTTTCCGAGTGTTTACTGATCTTCACGTTTAATTTTTATTTTGACTGTTTAATTTGTTCTTGTTGACTGTTTAATATGTTACAAAATTACAATTATAGGATAGAAAAATAAAATTAAGTCATGTGCGGGATATTACAACGTAAGTGGTACTATAGATGTAGAAGAGCGATTCAAATTAAGATACCTAAGTACAAAATATTGCTAACAAATAAAATCAGTTCAAATTATTTCTGTGTTTGCTGTACCTACAGTCACCTACAACTTCGTTTACCTACCTAAGACTAACTTGTTTTTTACACGACTGCCCACATAAACGTGTGTTAAGTATACAGGTTTCATGTATGTATGTATGTTTGTGAGTTACTTTATTTCACCATAACTTCTAAACGGCTTGACTGATTTTAATGTACGAGATATCGTTACATTTATCTTGATAGCTCAAGTGACACTATTTACATAAAAAACAAACTGGTGGATTTTAGACGCCATATAGTGAGAAAAACCATTTATTTTTTCTTTTGCAAAGCCATCGTGTTGGGTATCAAAATGATTGGCTTTAAAAAAAATATATTAACTGCGAGTTTTAATTTCAATTGATCGATAAAACACTAAACGAAAATAAATTATTTGCAGTCGGGTTTTTTATTTCCCTTATTAATTTATACATGTTTTATGACTTCTTTTTTGCACACTGTACCAAGTTCTAGTTTTGACGTCACAACATGGCGCTAGGCCGATCCTATTCTTATTTTAATCGCATTGTACGAGTAAATCTAAAAAATGGCGAAATCTACCGAGTCTATTGGCGCCAGCGATCGGAACTATTTAATCATACTTTTTACATACTGCAACAACATTGTTTTTATGAGGTTTAATTGCAGGAATTATACCGGTAGCGTTCGTGCCGACACACATACACTGTTCTACAAATCAGGTGAAAATTAAAACGGGTTGTAAAACGCTATTAAACTAGTAATCAGGTATGAGAACAAATTTATTAGTTTTATTAATGCGAAAGTAAGTTTGTCTGTCTGTTTGTTACTTCTCGACGCTGAAACCATAAACGATTTCAGATGGACCTTAGAATAATACAGTTACTGTTGCAATATCTTCAGCTTCCAGTAATCTTATACTGTATAAACAGTATATGTAAGTATAAGATTGCTTTAGTGCCTTCTATATATATAATGATACTAAAGCAAAAGACGGAGCGGGACATATTTCCATGGGAAGTAATACAGGGGGGCAGCTAGTAAAAAAAAAATTGTTTCCATCTCACAAAATCGGAAAAGTTTTGTTCATCATTCGAAATCGGCATGTAAAAGTGCTTTTTATCTGTTAGCGTGGATGAGGTTTTCAAAATGCAACCCTTTTTAGCGGTTTGAAATAGCAATTTGACTGTACCTTTAATACATGGTATGTCGTAATTATAATTTTAATTTCTATATAAATTAACACTTTATTTTAATTTTTATATAAGCTGTTTTTCTTGCACTTATAGCATTTTCTTAGTTGTCACTGAGATGAATTGTCAGTTTCCGCGCTAGCAACAGTAATTTGTTATGCAAGGTTGCAGAGGTGTTCTTTGGAGTGAGTACTTTTATAGTACGAGATGCAAAATAACTGCTGACGAGCATACAATTTTCACCCCACTGCAACCAAGAAATTGGTAAGTGCTATAAATTTAGTGTTTATTTATAGTAAAAATGAAAGCAAAATGACTGTATCGGGTAATATTAAAGGTAAATAAATTAATATTGAAGGTAAATAATTTAAGTAAAAAAAAATTGATAATGGCACTGTAGTTAAGGTTCTAATTTTAAAAACTTTTTACTAGCTAGCGGACAAAAATCACACAGATTTCAAATCATAAATAACACCTTTCCGAGCTTGTGAGGTGAAAAGTTATTTTGAGTCTCGTAACTTTGAAAGGTTCGCTACGCAATTGTTGACAGACCAAAACAAAAGACACAGACTACTAGGTTACCTTCAGGATTCTGTTATTGATCAATCGTAAAATCCCTCGCTTCCTCAGGTATCAATACAAGTACTTTCTGTTTTAGTAATCTACACTGCTTCATTGATGCTGGCGACTTTTATGAATATAGCATGCATCGATTATTATCTACGGTAGTATTTCTAGTTAGCACTTTGCTCTATTATCCACTTTTGTGATTATATAGTATTTGTATATTACTTGTGTAAATCATTGTCGCCTGTGTCTCAATTTATTAATATAAATCAAGCGTAATCTATTTTAAATTGTTGCCGTCTCGCTTAGCACTGTTTATTTTTTTATAATTATTATTAATTTTAACAGTTTGCTTTAGTAAATAAAGATTGTATATCGGTTTAGTTTACTTCGCAATCATCTCCTCGCTGCCATCCTCTCACAAAATAACAACTTTGCACCCTTGCCACCGTATACAAAAAAACACTGTGTATACCACAACTATTTCACCTCCCAAGCACGGAAATCGGTGTTTTTAACAATCGAAATGTGTGTGGAAAAGTACATTGTATCCGCTAGCTTGGAAAAGGTTAAATAAATCGAACCTTTGTCAAAGTTCTACAAAAAATAAATTTAATTTCAACAATACCAATTGCGTAATAAAAAATTTAATTCTCAATAAAAATAACCCTAATTTGTCAGCTGCCTTTTTGCAACTAACATTTTCCTCGCTGGAGAGAGTAGTACCTATTGAGTTTTGCGCGGCAGCAAAGTTTTTGCGTCTTGTACCTTTTTAATATTTGCTACGCTTAGGATTGTATTTTTGAACTCGTGAAATCGTAAAAAAGCGAGGTTCTACTCGCACATGGCCAGTTTTTATTTACTATTATTTCGTATCTTGTATAGACGGCAAAACGGAATGGAATCAGCTGACCGTGTGGGAACTATAAAATGTGGCAATTGACCACTATCTCACCTGATAGTAATTGATGATGCGGTCGAAGATGTTGTTCGGGCTAACCTAGACTTACTGGCTCCTAAGATTGGCTGTCGGAACACACCGTTAGGTCTTGGATTTTATACTTGAGGGTAGCTAGCCAGGCGGGCATACCATAGACTGAGTCCTTACAATTCTTAGGGAGAGAGAATTTAATTTTACCTTATATAATATACGTCTTACTTCTAGATTAACATAAAATAACCCTTATAGCCGTGGACTTATAGCTTACCTCTATTGAATGTTTCATATACCTATTCTTTTGTTTCTTATTTGTTCAAACATCTAACGATAGTAAATGTTACCATACTGAATGGCCTATCTATCAGCTTAGCACACAAAAAAATATCAACCATCTACCGCAATAATTCATGACACCATAAATAAAAATCTCATCGTACACGGAGATAGGTGAAAAATTTAAAAAAAAATCATATATCCGAAAATACGAAAAATCGCGGATCATACATGGGGGTGATTCAGATAGCCCTCTGGGTCCTCTACCTCTCAGCTTCAGTAAATCACTACTTCTTGGGACAGCCTGTATATTTTGAAGTTAGTGTATAGACAATATAGTTGAGTAGAATCAGTTATTTTTCCTTATCGATACTTATAAAGAATAGTATCTCATATTTAACACTATCAACAAAATCTAGAACATCGCATTCCCTGTTACGTTGGTCCCCGGTGACTTCAAACTAATTAATTTTTATTTTCTTCTAATATATGATTACAAACACCATCGCTTACTTATATGCGTTTTGCGCGGCAGCAAAGTGTTTTGCGTGCCTTTGAAATATTTGCTACGCTTAGGATTCTATTTTTGAACTCGTGAAATCGTGAAAAAGCGAGGTGCCTAGTGGAATAGCATCACCGGGTTCGATCATCATGTGCCCGGGATATAATATTTTGTTTTCCAATCATTTCTAAATGTATAATAATTATTTGTTTTGACATTGAAAGGGTAGTAGGGTACTACTACATAGGGCACCGGTGACCTTATGGCCGGTTACCGGTGACCAATGTGGCAGTTAAAGTATTAATGCGATATACGAGACTACAGTGCCCTAGGGATGTTGTTTACAAAAAATACAAACTGAATTTCACATAAAACTTCTTAAAATGTATTAATACAGACCTTATTTAAAAAAACCCGCAATGATAGACTATGCTTTCAAATTCCATGTAATTATATAGGAGTATCGATGATAGGTCCTGGGTGCGACAGTGCCTGTTTTCTCTCCTGCACGGCCGTGACGAGTTTCCTATACGGGCCTAGAGGCAGCCCTAAAGACTTCATATCGCTCTCAGTGAGGAGCATCAGGGCTTCCAAGTCAATCTGTTCGTCTCTGAACTTCTGCACGTATTGGGAGAGACCCCACGCTGTTAGGAACCTCTCGAGGGAGGCATACCCTGACTCTTCCGGCTCGTTCTCTTCGTCTGATGTTATTGTTGAGCTTTCTGAAAATGATGGTGAAGAACGATGAGGATTCTTTAATCTATAGTAACTTCATGTCTATGTGAAACATGCTTTACTGTACTGTATCAGATAAACACAGCCTCCCCTATTAAGGGGTATTTGCCATAATCCCTACGCTTGGCTGGTGGCTTGGGGATCACAATGTAAGAAGGCAGTTCTTTAGAAGTCGCCTCTTACGAAATGACATGGGGAGGTGCAATTCTAACCCGGTACCCCTCGGGGAACCTAACATGAAAAACATGCTTTAAGTTGACTAATATTATAGTATAGAAAATTGACGCATGCTAAGCGAAAACATAGATATTATTTTGATTGCAAACAGTTTCAATGTGTGATAAACCCAGAAAAAAAATTCTTTATGTTTGCAATAACGCATGTTCTTCGGATAACATTACAAAATTATGATTGGAAAAATTATAGTCATGTGCGGGATTCGAACCCGCGCCATCCCGCACATGACTATAATATTTTCTCTCCTTATTTTGTAATAAGATTTATTCTTGGGCTTTCTAAATGAGAAACGATGAGTATTTTTTGGTCTCTAGTAGTAGTAACAGTGCAATGTTTGCATTACTGTTGTCTGGTTGGAAGGGTATAGGTGCCGGATAATTCCAGGCTCATGAGCCTTAACAACTTTATGTCTCAGGGTGATGGGCGCAGTTCGCCACTTACGACGAACTGCAACTGTTATAGGCAGATTACCGCTTAACACCAGCAGGGCCTCGTGCTTGTTCAATCTCGATAGCATAAAAAGACGGACTCAAAGAAGAACAAACGTGAATTGGTGAGTAGTTACCAGATTGTGTCATCGTCCACTCTGCGGGCTGGTAGGTTTGCCGCGCGGCGAGAGATCCCGCGGAACCTATCGAGAGGTCTTCTCCTGGAACGCCGGGGATAGCGCTTAGGGTCGCTGTTATAGACCGTCTGGAATAAAAACAATCAAAACTAAATGGAATTATCCTTATAACCCCGTAGCGAGGATTTACAATGGCCTTTACAGTCCCCATATTAGCAACTCGGTGCCGGCCAGTGCGAAAATGAAACAAACTGATGTTGAAATAAGGCTCATATCAGCACACACTGCAATTTGACAGTTACTGTAATCGAACTGTAAATGCAAGAACTCAAATTTTCTTGCATTTACAGTACGATTACATTAATGATATTAATATTTTTCACACGGACGACTTCTTTGATTTCAAAATCGTATTTTCCGATTATATATATTTTTATTGGTTTTGAAGAAAACCACCAATATTGTTAATAACGGCGATGCAATGGTGGGCAATGCTGCCAGCATGCTGGGCACGCTGCCAACTGGTATTGGGCTGGAGCATTTGGACTGCCTGTGAGTCTGCAATGACTTATGGGTATCTAAATGCTTTTATTGTTGTATAGTTCGTAGTATTTTGTTAATAAAGGCATATCGTTAGGGAGAACTTATATTTGATTTTAATATTTTTATTTTTGCAATGACATGAGTCCGCTCCGCGGATAAACTTACAATTTTTTTTTGTTTAGGGAGAACATAGTTGATGACTACCGCTAAGCGGACGTCCAGCTCCACCAGGTTTTGGACGAGGGAAGGCCCTCTTATAGCCCGGGAAAACTTACAAAATTACAACGAGGGAAAAAATATAGTCATGTGCGGGTTTCGAACCCTTGCCATCCACTCCTACAGCCGAAGTATGCTAATTTTGTAGATATATGAATTTTGTTTCAAAATTTAATGAAACTTTATTTAACAAATACATTTTTAACTCGAGAATTTTGACTGTTAAAGAGCTGTAAACAAGGATTTGACTATTCATTATTTTAAAGTATTTTTGTCAAAGTAAATGTCGCTTTTAATGTCAGGTCTGTTCTAATTTGAGGTTTGTAAGGACCTTAATAATCATTGGGCCTAGTATGTATTTTCTCGCGAGTTCGCACACCTTTATTTGTGTTAGGCATCTTGAAAATGTTTTCTTTTTTTTATACAACATTCATAACATAGTAGGCATATATTTTCTTTTATTTTTTGTTCAGCTGAAGAGGCTCCTATAATTTACCGCACGTTTAAGTTTCTAATTGCTTCAAAAAATAATTTCTATTTTTTTATCACAAAACTTGCGTTAACCTTTAATAATATTCATTTTGGTGACTAGAGTACCTACACACATTGGATGGTCCTCTTATTATGCAAATTAGTTTTTATAGAACTGTCTACATTTTTATTTAGTTTCTTCACAAACTATCAAATTCTGAATGCTAGCCAAAATGTAAGTCAGCAAAGTAACACTATAAAATCATTTAGGAACTACGCTAAAAACTTCAAAAGTTTTTAAGATTTGACCGTGCAGAGTAGTTCCTGCAGATTGGACGCACATCCCCCGAGTGGTAAAAGGTACGCTAGAAACGAGAGCATTCCTAAGGGTTTCAACTAGGAAGGTCATAAAATAAACTTCAATACTTTTTACAAAATTAGGGTTTAGGCAGTAACAAATTCTTCAATACATTTTCGTGTTGTCTTTATGTGGTTAGAGAATACATTGCATTAACCCCAGATGAGTGAGATAAGGTAGAAAGACGATTATCTACGAGGACCAAAATATGTGACAGAAATCTGGAGGTGCCGAGTATGGCCCTTTCAAAAAGTGGTCAGCATTCTTTTACATGTGCATAAAGGTAAAATGTAAGGTAACATGTAAAATAACTCACCTAAACGCTACACTGCCAAACCCAGGTCGGTCGAAGATACTGGCTGGCTCCTGCAATAACACCTCCTGACCGATACCACTGTCTTCACCTGCTGCCACTGCCAGGAAGTCTGGTTGACTCGCTGATCTGAAAATATCAATATAATTATTATTACGTTACCAATGTAACAATTCAGGTAGGGCATTTTGCACAGGCCCTCCTGGCTAGCTACCAACCTCAAGAAGAAAATCTTTCGCCAAGAAACGAACAGTGTATTTCAAAAGCTGTCTTCGAGAGTCAATACCTATCTTCGCCCACATCATCAGTTACCATCAAGTGAGATAGCGGTCAAAAGCTAGCCAACCAGCAATAAAAAAAATATATTCAAAAATATTCATCTGATAAGGTTTAAAAGGCAAGGTAAGCATAATTTACATTACAAAATTACAAATATACGAGAGGAAAAAATTAAATCATGAACGGGATTCGAACCAGCGACCATCCACCCCTTTAGGTAGCAGGCGTTATGGCAAAAATAAATAAATAACAAAAAAACATAATTTATATTCATTATTCAGCCTAGAAAAATAATTTATGTATGAAGATATATTATTTTCATACTTACACATCGCTTCTGAATCGCGATGCAGACTGCTTAGCAACGTGATATATACTCAAAGACGACATACAACACTAAGACAATAACAGAGGGATATTTTGTTGATTACACATTTGAAAATATGTTTCTGTTAGTCTGTTACCTAGTAAGGTTACTCTTCGAAGTTCTCGCTTCTGTGGTTTCCGTAAACACGTCAGCAACATTGCCTCGTTTCTGCGGCCCCGCTCCGAATGTCCCGACGTACATCACTTCTGAATCGCGACGCAGACCGCTCAGCGACGTGACGGAGCGACGGCCCGTGGTTTCCATTTCACCAACCTTCAATGGAGAATGTGTACGAGATGGTTAATATGTGGAATTGGAAGTACATATGCGAAACTAGAAGTAACAGAGTACATCACTTCTGAATCGAGACGCAGACCGCCTAGCGACGTGACGGAGCGACGGCCCGTGGTTTCTATTTCACCAATCTTCAAAGGAGAATGTGTACGGGATGATTAATATGTGGAATTGGAAGTACATATCCGAAACTAGAAGTAACAGAGTAGATCACTTCTGAATCGCGACGCAGACCGCTCAGTGACGTGACGGAGCGACGGCCCGTGGTTTCTGTTTCACCAACATTCAATGGAGAATGCATTCGAGATGGTTAATATGTGGAATTGGAAGCACATATCCGAAACTAGAAGTAACAGAGTACATCACTTCTGAATCGCGACGCAAACCGCTCAGCGACGTGACGGAGCGACGGCCCGTGGTTTCTATTTCACCAACATTCAATGCAGAATGCGTTCGAGATGGTTAATATGTGGAATCGGAAGTACATATCCGAAACTAGAAGTAACAGAGTACATCACTTCTGAATCGCGAAGCATACCGCTCAGCGACGTGACGGAGTGACGGCCCGTGGCTTCTATTTCGGCTTCTATGTGTGTTCCGGCAGCTGGCCTTGCCATTAATTCTATGTTAAGCCTGTTAACATCTTCGACCATAATATGGTCTCACCTGAAGGTAAGTGATGATATTATCATCAGTTACCTTCAGGTGAAACCGTCATGAGAATCTGTATGATTGTGGTCAAAGGATTACCGAACAGCAATTTAAAATAAACATAGAGTAGGTTGGACCTAACCTCTTAAATAAATCTGCTATTATCAGATATTTAAAATTTTACTTACACTGTACTTTTTGTCAGAGGATTTTAGTAACATATTATTAAAATTATCATAAGTATATTTTGAACTGTTTCCATTTGCAAAGAGGTAAATCAAATACATTAGCAGCCTATTCGGTCTAATCTAAAGTAAGCGAGTCTATAAATAATCAATTGGCAATATTGCAGTTTATTTTGATATGTCTCTAGCCTAAGACTGCGTGATTCCGTTAATTATTTTAAAGCTATAGAAATTATTGGGTATAGTGGTTCAACGCAAAAGCTTATGCAATCATTGTATACTAATAAGAAGCAAGCTTAACCAGATTAAAATTATAAAAGGACATCGCTAAGTGTCATCTCAGGGCAGTTTATTGGGGCCAATGCTAATTATATATGCTTGCTACCAATGCTAATTATATTTATATGAAATTTCGGGTCAAAGACTACTGCTGATGGCAGCAGTAAGAGAGATAATTTATGCGTTTTCTCCGGCACCTCTACAGCGTGCCCCTGACTTTTACCATATGGACCTATACTTAAAAATGACTCATTTTGTCACCTTAGACAAATACAATTTTAAAAAGAAACTCTATAACGTGTTAACCTTGTTCTTATAGACGACGCTTCTTTAGCAAGAGGCTGAACTACTAATCTAAGAAATTATCGATTAAAAATAACTTCTACCTTAAAATCATCTTCAACTACAGGCCCGTTTCTTCCAATGGTGTTGTTCCTCAACTTGCTGGCCAGTGCCTTCTTGTAAACAGCGCCTCTTCCACGTGCCCCTGAGCTCACAGTGCCCACTAGAGCACTGTACGTAGGACGGGGCTGTTCGTCCGCTAAAAGGTTACCTGAAACAGCATGAAACCAATGGTTACATTAGTAGTCAGAACTTGTTTTTTTTTTTATGTTATTGTGACGAAACAAGCCCGAGGCCCACCTGATGTTAAGTGGACTAACCTCTGCCTATAACAGACGCATTTCGTCATAAGTCACGAATTGCACTGTGCCCGTCACACTGAGACGTCCAGTTGTTAGGTCTCATTAGCCTGTAATTTTTCTGGCTCTCAAGGACTGCTGCCGGAACACACTGTTAGGTGCTTGGCGACAGATTTTCTACTTGAGTTGGAAACCAAGGAGGAAGTTGAGAGGAAAACAAGGGTCCAAGTCAGCTATGATGTCATAGCTTCGAAGGATTTTTCAAAAATGTCAAGTGATTGTTTAGGAAAGGATAGTAAATTCACGATACTGGCATAATTTTTCTGATAGTTTATATTTTAACCACTTGTAACATTTTACTTCGTATGGTATCTTTGAGGAAACTAAAACATTTCAACCTGGTCTTTTTGGATAACAATGCACATGAATTACAGTATACTCGTACCTTGGCTGGAAGACCTCGTCATCTTTTGTTTTATAGCAAGCAGCACATTGCTTGGTCGATGTGGCATTGTAGAGACCTCCTCGTTGTATCCTTGGTCCCATTCCTTAGCAAGCTTCTTGAGTTCCTTATCGGCTAGCAACTCTGCTTTGCTCTGACGTTTTTGATACTGTTTATGTGACTTTTCATAGTCTTTCTTGGCTTTCTCTTTAAGGGATTTTGCTTTTTTTCTGGAATTTAAATAAGTATACATTTTAATGGGCGCAATTTAAGTCCGTTTAACAAATACTTCAAGACACAAACAAGACATAAAAGTATGCCAGCACCTTTATGTTACATAATTTAGAGCATTTTGCGAATGCCCGCTAGGCTAGCTAGCTAACACCCTCAAGTAGAAAATGTGTTATTCCTAACGGTGTGACGCAATCAGTTTCAGACGCGTTATATATAAAAAATTCAAGCTTACGAGCAAAATTATTTCTAATTATCATTAAAGCACGATCGCGTGCTAAGCGAAAATCATATTTTACAAATTATCGGAGCACAAAATTTTATGCTGCGGGTGGGATTCGAACCAGCGTTCTCCATTTCGCACCGGAAGCCTTATGCGTCCCCTATGACGGTTAAAGTAATACGATTGGAGCACGAAATTGAGGTTTGAGATATTTTATTTCTCATAAGAAAATATTTCACTTACATGAGAATAATGTTAACATACGCATTACTAATAATTATCGATGTCGTACAAAGCAAAGATATTTCTTTTTTATTGTAGGGTAGTTACAAATAGATAAAATCAGTCATCTATATTGTTTGGTTCGATACGAGCGAGGTTTAGCCACAACATGGCTACTAACAAGTTACAGACGAAGATCAAGCGTACCTGGAAGTGGCTCAAGCGCACCTACATTAAAATTGTAAGTTTTTTTTTCTGTGTTGTTTTATGGAATAGCATATATATTATAATGTAATACAAGGTTTTTTTTTATGTTTTATCTCTAGTTTTAGAGGAGCAAATGAGTAGTGTAGTTTGTTTTAATGTATACAATAGTAAGTTAGGTAAATATGTTTTTATTTTTAAGTTAATATCGATGAGGCCGTAGGCCGATTTTCATATTATAGGAATTTTATATAGTAATATTATAGATTTTTTGCAATAATACCTGTGTTAATGAATTGTGCATTTTATATATTAATATCGACGACGCCATAAGCAATTTTATTATAGAAGTTTTAGAAATAGTTCTGGTGTTAAAGAATTATGAATTTTATGTATTGATATCGACGAGGTCATAGGCATATTATTATTAATTTTTTTTATATAATAGAATAGGAATTTTAGAGATAATACGCATGTTAATGACTTATGTATTTTAATAAATATATTGATTAAAAACTGTATCTATAATAATGTATTTTTATTTTTCATTATGTAAAATTTTAATAGTTTTTTAAAAGTAGGTAGAGATTTGGACTGTTTTATATCTCTCGGTAATTTATTGTATAATTTAGCCCCTTCGTAGACAATACTTTTCAAAGCATACTTTGTACGCGGTTTGTAAAGAGCGATATCATTTACACGTCTTAATGTCATTGTATGGGTTTTTTGTGTTTTAGAGAAGGCCGTATTTGTATGTATATCCTCGTGTAGAATCTTACGTATAAGTATGCAATTATAGTATATGTATAATTGACAGATATTCATTAGTTTTGTTTCTTTGTAAAGCTTTTCTGAAGGTGTTAGATAATCATAGTGGAATAAAACTTTTATCAATTTATTTTGTGCAGTTTGTATTAATCCCAAATTGGTTTTTGCAGCCGTACCCCATACTTCTATTAAGTAATGAAGGTGTGGTTTTACCAATGAATTATAGATTGTATATTTTACTTGATGAGGGAAACAGTGCACACAACTCTTTAGAGCTCCTGTAAGTGCTGTTACTTTTGATTTTATCATATTTATTTGGGGAAGCCATGTCATTTTGCTGTCTAAAATAAGTCCTAGATATTTTTCTTGTTCAACTTTATTAATAATTTGATCATTTATCTTAAGTGGCATATGATCGCCAATTTTTTAATTTTTAGCAGCAAATATTGTGTACTTTGTTTTTGTTGCATTTATGGTAAGAATATTTTGCTGAAACCATTCATTTATAAGGTTCAGATCGTTTTGTGCTTCAGATATAATAGATTCAATAGAGTGGTCAAAGTAGAACAGACATGTGTCGTCGGCATACAACGTTAGATCACCTTTTAACCCTATCTGATGGACGTTATTAATATAAAAAATAAATAATAACGGTCCTAAAATCGAGCCTTGTGGTACGCCAAAGGTGATAGTTTTGGGTTCACTTTGATATTCCCCGATTTTAACTACCTGGGAACGATTTGTAAGATAGGATCTAAAAAATTTAAGTGCTGTCTCAGTTATGCCAATGTCATTTAGTTTGTTTAGCAACAATTTGTGACTGACAGTGTCAAATGCTTTTTTGAGATCTATAAATACCCCAAGAGCAATCTGTTTTTTATCAATATTTAGTTTAATTTTTGTTACAAGATCTACTGTAGCTGAGAGCGTATTAGATTTAGTACGGAATCCGTATTGTTTAGAATACATAAAGTTTAAAGAAGCTAAATAGGTATCGAGTCGATTGTACAGTACCCTTTCAAATATTTTAGACAACAAAGGGAGTACTGAGATAGGACGGTAATTACCAGGCTCATCTTTAGGTCCGGATTTATAAATTGGAGTGACTTTTGCAATTTTCAAACTATCAGGGAAGATGCCTTGTTTTAGACATTGGTTTATGCAACAGGTAAGTTCATGAAGTATTAAATCTTTTATACATTTTATTGTTTTTGTATTTATTTTATCCAAGCCAGAGCTAGTATTAGTATTTAGGTTGTTAATTATTTTTAAGACCTCATCCGTGGTAGTTGGTGTAAAGGTGGATAAGCCGCTTCCAGATACAGGTTTTTTTATTGTACTAGTTAAATTATGAGTTTTAGGTATCTGTTTAGCCAATATCGAACCAACATTTACAAAAAAATCATTAAAATGTTCACAGATCTCCTTCCCGTCTGTTATAATGCCTTTCTGTGTTTTCAATTTCTTTGGCACGGTTTTATCTACATTTCTATTAATCGAAAGACTGTTAATAAGTTTCCACATTTTGGATGGTTGTTTTTTAGTATCAGCAAATGCTTTTTGTAGTATTTAGTCTTGGTTTCCCGTATGTGATTAGAAACTTTATTTCTCTGACTTACAAACTGCTCTTCTTTGTTTTTATCTTTTGGGTGTTTTTTGTATAGATTCCATAACACATTTCTGCTGTTTATTTCATTTATGATTTCTTTGTTTATCCAGTTTTGTCTAGGTGGATTCATTATCTTAGTTTTAGTGACTATGCTTGCTCTAATACTTGACATTATTTTGTCTTCTAATGCAGTAAATAAATAGTTTTCATTGTATTCTTCATATTCTAAAATTGTTTTATACAGTTTTACATAATCAACCGCTTCATATATCGTTTTCTTTAAAGATTCTTGGTGATAACGTTTAACTTCAAAATATATTAGATTATGATCTGATAGTGGCGTATCAATAATAGCAAGATGAAACTTATTTTGGTTAAGGTTTGTACATATGTGATCAAGAATACTTGCAGTTGCTTCTGTTTTTCGGGCGCTATAACTCACGTCTATTTTATTCAGTATTCTGTATCCACTCTCTTTGATGAGCTCTTTGTATCTATTGGTTGTATTGTCTGAGGTTAGTAGATTAAAGTTGAAGTCGCCAAAAACTAATGCTCTTTTTCGTTGATAGAGTTGATTAGCGTATGTGTCTAAACACTCATCGATTTTTGAATTGTTTGACTGTCTATATATTGCACCAATATCTAAAGAATAGTTTTCAATATGGATCCACAAATAATGATTAAAATTTTGGTATACTTCTGCAATCGGGCTATGTTTAAGGTTCTTGTTGATAAAAATTGATACCCCACCACCTCTCGAGTTAGGTCTAAAATGGTAGTAGTGTGTATATCCTGGAACTTGAAATCTTTTCGCTTCTTCGTCTGATTTTATCCACGTTTCTGTAAGGATCACCACATGTAGACAAATTTGAAAGGCTTCAATCACGCACTGTAGATCATCAAATTTTCCAGGCTTAACGACACTGCGTATATTTGCATAGAGGAATTTCAGCGATTTTTTACTACTCTGGATATTATCAAAGCTATGAATTAATTGATGTGTTATCTCAGTTTCTTGACATGTTAGATTACTGTAGCTGTTTTCAAGTGCATCTATTGTTTGTCGTTTTTTGAAGTTAATTCTACGATTCTCGGTATTCCTTTGATGTATTTTATTGTCAGATTTTGAGAAGTTCTTCTTTTATATGTTTCAGGAAACGCTGCTGTTCGGGTGTTTGATCTGAGTAAATTTTGATGTTATTATATTTTGTTTCGTGTCTGTGGCGTAATATTGATTTTGCAATATCTTGGGACTTAAAACAGACTTTTACTGGGCGTATTTTATGCGCGTTGTATTTCCCTAGTCTCATAATATACTGAGGCTCGGGAACACTACTGTCAATATTTTTTATTATACGAGATACTTCATTTTGGTCTAATTCAATACGTTCTTCTTTGATAGAAGATACCGGCTCCGATATGCCAATAATAATGATGTTTTTGCTTCTAACTTCACGTTCATTTACTTCAGCTATAATATCTTCTTGTGTTTTATTGAACACTTGTGATGACGGAGTTGTATTATTGGTACTGTTTTTAAGTAGTTCAACAGCGTATTGTAAACTTTCAAGTTTTTCCTCCGTTTTAGTATTGCCTTGACGTATGTTAACAATATCGGATTTTATAACATTTTGTTCAATGGCCAAGTTATCAGTGGACAATTTGATATGTGTGATTTGCTCTTTTATAGTGGCAACATCATTAGATATTTTTTGGGTGAACTCACTTTGATCTGTTGTGAGTTTAGTAAGCATCGACATCATTTGTGCCATCTGATTACGTATTTCACTCAACTCTGTGCGAATATATTCATTATCATCAGGTTGCTTACGCTTACCTCGAAGTGTAATTTTTGTACCCTCTGAAATATCCGGATCAGCACTAGCTAAATTTGGTTGTGAGTCACTACGCCCAACGCCAGGCTTGAGGCCACATCTAGTTGGTGAGCGTACTATATTCATATTGATCTTTGTTACTGCACCGGTTTGATCCACTCTGACTGCACTGGCTACGTGTGTGTGGTTGTGCGAGCGGGTTAAAAAATAAGAGCCTGTTTCTTTCCCGCGGGGGTGAAGAGCAGCTATCGTATAGTTAAACTGTCACGACAAAGATCTCACCCAACAGAATAAAGTCGTTTCACCTTGCACTTGAACAAACTTGAATGTATTTTAGTGTCACTGTAGTAAAGTAGGAATTTGACTGATTTGAATTTAATAATTTTGAGAATATTTTTGCAACACGTCTGCTTCGTACGACGTACGATGATAACCTTTTTTAAATTTTGGCTCGAAAAGCATGGGCCGAATGGTTTAGGCATCCGGCGCAAAATCAGAGGAGGGTAGGTCGCGGGTTCGAATCCCACCCGCAGCATAAAATTTTGTGCTTCGATAATTTGGAAAATATTACGAACAAAGTATTTAATTGCTTATTTAAAATATATTGATTCGATCGATCAACGTGAAATAACCAATGAATAACAAACAAAATTTTGTATGGTCTACAATAAGCAAGCAGATGATTATGTAAGAAATCTGTAGGTATACACAAATAGATTTAGCCGAAAGGACTTATCTACTTACTTGTCATTATTCTCCAGCTTGGCCGTCGCCTGATCAAGATACCTTAGTATATCTTCCCTGCCGTTGATGGCTGCAAGTTCCTGTGCAGTATGACCATCCACGTCCATAGCGAACACATTAGCTCCGAAGTTTACTAGAAAAGTCACGCATTCTTTGTGCCCTCGGGCTGCGGCGAGGTGCAAGGCGGTATTGCCGAAGTAATCGGCTTTGTCGGGCTCTCCACTGAAATAGAAGGAAAACTAGTTAGCTCTCTATTCTAGGACTAGCCTAAAGTCGTCTTGAGTAGAAGTCTAAGAAAATCATTTACTTTATGTCGCACACGGCATAGTATTGTATAAAAGAGTGCAGTCGAATTTATCTCCTGGTAGAATAACAATGAAAGGTTTTCGTTGATCTACCTTTGTTCTATGGTATATTTAGGCACAGCTGTATGAGTGTTTTTAATGGTGTTGTGGCGTACAAATAAACCTGGTGTGAAGTGGTAACTTCTAGATTATATTCGTCTTGTGACGAACTGCCACTGCGCACTGCGTCCATCACCTTGAGTCATAAAGTTGTTGTCTCTCTTACAGGCACATTTCTTCACTTTCACCGGCCCTTTCAAACCGGAACATAGAAATGCAAACTTTACTGCATGGAGGTAGAAATAGATATGATGGCAGTACTAACTCGATAACTCAATCTCGAACCCCGGACGAATTCGTTCACAAAGAGTTCTACTATTACTAAAATGTCATGAACTTTATATTTATTGCCGTTTAGAGTTAAATTGATTTGAAGCAGTTCTTCTAGTGACATATTGGTACTCGTATTTCATAGTGGTAATTGGCGATAGTACAATGACCAAGTTGAAGATCGACGATGGTAGAATCATCTCAAGGAGATTCTGAGAGAACTTGAGAGGTTTTATGGACACCTCGACACGAGAACCCTTTGTCAGTGCAGCTCAGGACAAGAGAGCTAAACTGACCAGACACTATACCGAAGCCATTCACCATAGAATTCGCAAGTTGAAGTGGCTATGGGTGGGCCACATTTATCGAGGAACTGCCGAAGAAAGGTTCTCGAGTGGTTACCGTTGAGAGACAGTGGTCGAAGAACTGTTACTGCCAGTAATAGAAAATTATTTATTAGTTCTGTATTACATAAAAAAAAACTTGTTGACTTAAGTTTTTTTGCTTGGTCACTTATAAGCTTAACCGTTCTTTATTATGAGTATAAAATACTGATATCTTAATCTGCGTATAGTTATAATTTTATATTGCCAATAAAAAAAATAAACGATAACCTTAATAACGCTTATTTCTCTAAGCGCACTTAATTTCGGTAGATGGTAGACTATACCTGCCTACTTACTAATTTCTTGAAAAGGTTCTGGCACAATCAGTAAGTAGGGTTCCGTACGGGCAAACGGGACTCAGCTAAGCCTTCCATTCCTACTCGTCCATAAGAATACAAATGGTCCCAGCCCATACTGTACGGCGTTCCCCCAGCCCACTGGCCGCCCCCGCGCCTCCACTCTCGCGCTTCGTGCACAACGAGCAGTTGTCGCCGCGACTTAGACGCGGTCATGCCCGAAACCTAGGTCGACAATCCCGACCAATACGCGTGCGTACAGCCGGTTATTGAAAACATTGACATACTGTACGTCCTACCACTTGAATCATCATATGTTAAAATAGAGAAATAAAACATAAAAATACAAAGTGTCGGTAAATTTAATTTAGGGAGTATCGTAAATTGTGATATAATATTGTATTGTAAATGAATAAAATGTATTTATTTATTTATCTTTATTTGTTTTCCTCTATCGTTAAATTGGTAATATAGATACAAGCGTGAAACGTGTGTGATTAATTGGTTATGGTACAAAGTCAACAGTTATATATTTTTGAGAAAATCTTACGTTTTGTTATGAAAAAGTGTCATCAAAGCAAATTTTTTTTTATTGCTGCTAGGTTTGCCTTTGACCATTATCTGGCCTGATGGTAAATGATGATGTGGTCGAAGATGTTATTCAGGCTAATCTAAAGTTATTGGCTCTGAAGGAAAGTTGCCGGAACACACCGTTAGGTGCTTGGCGACAGATTTTCTACTTGAGGGTGTTCGCTAGCTAGACGGGCATTCGCAAAATGCCCTTCCATCATGCTTTAACGACTGCCATCGTAAGACAACAACCGGGACCGACGGCATAACGTGTCCTCCGAAGCACGGACGCCACGTTATATAACATTTTAATTAAATCACTCTTTTGTCGCTATGTCAGGGATATGTTACTGTGTCTCTTATATACATATAACCCGATTTTTATAATACTAACCGATAAAACATAAATTCAGTGTTTTAATAATGTTTCAAAAACCCTTACCCCCGTCCACAGAGCAATCTAAGCGCTTCTATGTGACCCTCGAAGGCTGCCCACAGCGTAGGAGTCATGCCCGACTCATCCTTGTTGTTGCACTCCTTGCGTGTCGCTTCTCGAAGCACCTCCAGAAGCCCATCCTTGGCTGCTCTGAAATTAGACAGTAAATATTTAAGCTTAAGGTACTCGTACTTAAAAGCCCGAGCCGGTGGGTGTCGGGCTAGAATGTCACCCCCCATCTCTACCCGTGGGTGTCGTAAGAGGCGACTAAGGGTAACACACCAGCCAGCAGGTGGGCAGCAGCACTTTCTGAGGATCTGATATCTAACACTGCGATCCCGTGGGGATTATCGCAAATCCCCCATAATGGGAGAGGCTGTGTTCAGCAGTAGTCGAAAGACTGATACAGAACTCTAAACTAAAGTTTAGGTCGCACCTTCTATCAACACAGTCTTTCTATTATCTACATCAGAAGAAAGAATTGAATCAGATTTTTCTTTAATAAACTCCAATCATTACATTTAAATTACTTTTTTCGAAATCTTTGTTGGTGCAAAGATAAAAAAACAGACATAATAAAATATTGAATGCTTGGTAATTATACGGAATCCACACAATGATTGACTAGCAATAATTACTGTTACAATCACTTAAATAGGCAATCAGGTTTGGGAGATCTATCGAAAAATTTATATCAAACGGGGTTTATTGTATGAAAAATCTAATAAGGTAGGTATGCGTATTTCTATTATTTGGAGGGTTTGCGAATTAGGTATCTTGCGAATGTCCACCTGGCTAGCTACCATCCTCAAGTAGAAAATCTGTCGCTAAGCACCTAACGGAGTGTTCTGGCAACTGTTCTAGTAATAGCTAGCTAGATTAGCCTGAACAACGTCTTCGACCACATCATCACTTACCATAAAGTGAGATAGTTGTCAAAGGCTATCCTATCAACTATAAATTTAAAAAAAACTATTTGCCTTTTTATAGGACCCTGATCTATATAGGTAGTCTATAATATTCATCATCTTTTTCCCTCCCACTCATGCGGTACATATCTTCTCTAACAACACAAAGAACAATACAAGAACTTATTAAAAATATGTTTTTACTCAATAATACTAGCATTCCCAAAGAAGGTTGAAGTCACGAAGGCAGAAGGCTATGAAACGAAAACAAATTATCCTTGTGCGTTACAAGGATAATTTGTTTTCGTTTCATAGCCTTCTGCCTTAATTATCCTTGTGCGTTACAAGGATAATTTGTTTTCGTTTCATAGCCTTCTGCCTTCGTGACTTCAAGTTTCCTTGGGAATGCTCGTTGGAAGTAGGTACCAGCTACGTTTCGGGTATTCAGAGCGTTACGATAGAGCCCTGTTGTGCATAATGTGGAGCAGCTTCATACTCACCTCACATAAATATGACTACAAATATGAATGGTGGCAGGTTGCTCAATTGCTCATCAGGCGCATTTTTTTCTAAGGAACTTTTAACTACATTCAACGAGAGGAAATGTCTTTATGTTCTTAAGAGGGCGATGCAGATCAATTAGGAGCTTGTAACGGAAAAAAACTTCAATCATAAAATAAAACAAAAAATCAAACACATTTGAATTCAATAGTTCAATCCTAATGCGCTGCAAGTTACGGCTACGATCTTTTGTTGGTGTCAAAAGCAAGAAATATACATATTAAATAATACATTTCAAATGGATGCAATGGAAATTCCGATCTTAAAATTTTAATCCGGGATTTGTTTAGGAAATTTTTGGTCACATAGCGACAGTTCGATGAGAAGATTTATTCTTGTTCAGGAGCAGTTCAGTAAATCATTAGAGAACAGATGCATTTTAAATTTATTTTTTAATTATTAATCAAACAGTTCATTAGTGGACAATCCGGCGGATACAATAATCAAGTACTTATAAAAAACCGTCAGCAAGGATTTGGTACCGAAATGACCTTTATAACCTTATTTTCTTTAACCTACTTACAGAGTATATATTTTTTTAATCTACACAAAAATCTAGAATAATTCTCTGATAAGCAATTTCTAACACTTTTGCTACTTCTATTTCACGATATTAAGTGAGGTAAATGCAATGGCAAAACCCGGTTTTTTATTCAACAGCAACCGCGTCAAAACTTTGCTCACGAACATGGCCTCCTCTTAGTTTCTATTAAAGCTGCAATCGGGTAGAAAATCGTTCCGATTTGGTAACGTGCTGATTTGGATGTCACCATATCAGCATAAAAAGAATCAAAAGAATCATTCCGCAAAGCCATTCCAATAAATAAGCGACTCTAAACATGAAGCAATAAAGTGCACTTCAGCTCGCAAGCACGGAGAACCTAATACCTATTTATAATCACCTACAAGGCGTCTCTCTGTCTATCGCATAGCCACGCAAAGCTCTGCTCTGATCTCTTCTGACGCAGCACGCACCGTAGAATAATTCCGTCCGGACGGATACGCCGATACCTGTAGCTATTCACCTAAAGTGCGGAGTGTAAGAAGAAATAATATTAAGTTGCCGTTTTAAGGCATTGACCATTTGAAGAAAAACTAAACCTTCTCTTAAGGCGAGGTTGTACCTACTTAAGACATTTTTTAAAATCTGTAACTCGAATAGAATTGAAAATTTAGAATATATAAAATCATTTATTTAAAGTTGAACATACTCTCCAGGAACGTACAAAGTCAAAAACGTGATTATGAACAATTTCTTCGATAAAAAAAAATGTCAAACATGACACCATATCGCTACTTAAATCAGGTAGAACTAAAAGATACTATCATGAAACTATGTGGAAGTTTTACCAATGGATAGAGCTTGTTATTTATTAGTAACGTTTGAAGGCACATTTTCAAATTTAGCTATAGTTTTTTAACAAGAATAAATAAACTACAAATCTAAAGATTCAAGCTCTCGCGCACGTCATTCAGTACCCGCCTAGGCGTCATCGAGGTAGGACGCGTGTCGTTGTCTCCAGCAAAATTCTCTGCGGCGATTACGAGCTAGAAATATTTATAAACAGAATTATTATTAGCAGAATGGTGACACTGCATCATTTATGGTTATCCGCTGGCATGAATCTTCCATCAGGCGAGTGTCTTGTACGTCATTTCAAACCATGCCAAATAAAAAAAATACTTTCTGGATGGCATTGTTTTCACGCGCCACAGTATAAAAAGTACAGTATGGTCACGCCCCAATTACTAACTGTGGTGTCGTAAGAGGCAACTAAGGGAAAATACCGGAAAGTAAGCAGCAGTGCCCTCTAAGAAGCTACCTTCCTCCAGTAAAAAATCTGTCGCCAAGCACTTAACGGTATGTGCCGCTATGAGTCCTCCAGAACCAGTAATTTTGCATGGTGGTAGGGTATTTTGCGAATGCCCGCCTGGCTAGCTACTACCCTCAAGTAGAAAATCTGTCGCCAAGCACTTAACGCTATGTGCCGCTATGTATCCTTGAGAACCAGTAATTTTGCATGGTGGTAGGGCATTTTATAAATACCCGCCTGGCTTGCTACCACTATGTGTCAAGTAGAAAATCTGTCGCCAAGCACTTAACGCTATGTGCCGCTATGTGTCCTCTAGAACCAGTTATTTGGCATGGTGGTAGGGCATTTTGTAAATACCCGCCTGGCTTGCTACCACTATGTGTCAAGTAGAAAATCTGTCGCCAAGCACTTAACGGTATGTGCCGCTATGAGTCCTCCAGAACCAATAATTTTGCATGGTGGTAGGGCATTTTGCAAATACCCGCCTGGCTTCCTAGCACTATGTGTCAAGTAGAAAATCTGTCGCCAAGCACTTAACGCTATGTGCATCTATGTATCCTTGAGAACCAGTAATTTTGCATGGTGGTAGGGCATTTTATAAATACCCGCCTGGCTTGCTACCACTATGTGTCAAGTAGAAAATCTGTCGCCAAGCACTTAACGCTATGTGCCGCTATGTATCCTTGAGAACTAGTAGTTGTGCATGGTGGTAGGGCAATTTGCGATAACCAGCCTGGCTAGCTACCTCCCTCAAGTAAAAAATCTGTCGCCAAGCACTTAACGGTATGTGCCGCTATGAGTCCTCTAGAACTAGTAATTTGCATGGTGGTAGGGCATTTCGAGAAAACCCGCCTGGCTACCTACCTCCCTCAAGTAAAAAATCTGTCGCCAAGCACTTAACGCTATGTGCCGCTATGTATCCTTGAGAACCAGTAATTTTGCATGGTGGTAGGGCATTTTATAAATACCCGCCTGGCTTGCTACCACTATGTGTCAAGTAGGAAATCTGTCGCCAAGCACTTAACGGTATGTGCCGCTATGAGTCCTCTAGAACCAATAATTTTGCATGGTGGTAGGGCATTTTGCAAATACCCGCCTGGCTTGCTACCACTATGTGTCAAGTAGAAAATCTGTCGCCAAGCACTTAACGCTATGTGCCGCTATGTGTCCTCTAGAACCAGTTATTTGGCATGGTGGTAGGGCATTTTGTAAATACCCGCCTGGCTTGCTGCCACTATGTGTCAAGTAGAAAATCTGTCGCCAAGCTCTTAACGGTATGTGCCGCTATGAGTCCTCTAGAACCAATAATTTTGCATGGTGGTAGGGCATTTTGCAAATACCCGCCTGGCTTGCTACCACTATGTGTCAAGTAGAAAATCTGTCGCCAAGCACTTAACGCTATGTGCCGCTATGTGTCCTCTAGAACCAGTTATTTGGCATGGTGGTAGGGCATTTTGTAAATACCCGCCTGGCTTGCTGCCACTATGTGTCAAGTAGAAAATCTGTCGCCAAGCTCTTAACGGTATGTGCCGCTATGAGTCCTCCAGAACCAATAATTTTGCATGGTGGTAGGGCATTTTGCAAATACCCGCCTGGCTTCCTATCACTATGTGTCAAGTAGAAAATCTGTCGCCAAGCACTTAACGCTATGTGCCGCTATGTATCCTTGAGAACCAGTAATTTTGCATGGTGGCAGGACATTTTATAAATACCCGCCTGGCTTGCTACCACTATGTGTCAAGTAGAAAATCTGTCGCCAAGCACTTAACGGTATGTGCCGCTATGAGTCCTCTAGAACCAATAATTTTGCATGGTGGTAGGGCATTTTGCAAATACCCGCCTGGCTTCCTACCACTATGTGACAAGTAGAAAATCTGTCGCCAAGCACTTAACGATATGTGCCGCTATGAGTCCTCCAGAACCAGTAATTTGGCATGGTGGTAGAGCAATTTGAGATTACTCGCCTGGCTAGCTACCTAACCCTCAAGTAGAAAATCTGTCGCCAAGCACTTAACGGTATGTGCCGCTATGTGTCCTCTAGATAGAACCAGTAATTTGGCATGGTGGTAGGGCATTTTGCGAATACCCGCCTGGCTAGCTACTACCCTCAAGTAGAAAATCTGTCGCCAAGCACTTAACGGTATGTATTTTAATAGTAATAGTTAAAGGTTATCAACTGTGTTAGTTGCACTATAAGGGAATAGTCACAAGAATATAATAATTGAGTACTGGATTTAGTAGCAGATACCTAAAGTAGATCAACTGTTTTAGTTACACTATGAAGCTGATAGCGTGCGGCTGGGGACATCGACCTGACGAGCGCTGTGCATCTAAAGCGCAGCGCCGCGTAGTGTCCATAGCCTGCAACTCTCGCACGCTAAATTTGCCTACTGTGCAAGTACAAGACGCCCTTAAATAGGGGCCGGTCATATTGTGATACAAAATTTTAACAAAAATACCGACATCCTGCAGTAAATAATTTTGAAGCAGTGATGGCTCAGTGGCATTGGCTATGGACTGCCGTGCAGCAGGTCCATGGTTCGAATCCCGCCTGGCTAGCTACCACCCTCAAGTAGAAAATCTGTCGCCAAGCACCTAACAGTGTGTTCCGGCAGCAGTCATTGAGAGCCAGAAAAATTACAGGCTAATGAGACCTAACAACTGGACGTCTCAGTGTGACGGGCACAGCGCAATTTGTCGCTGACGAAATGCGTCTGTTATAGGCAGAGGTTAGTCCACTTAACATCAGGTGGGCCTCAGGCTTGTTCCATCACAATAACATAAAAAAATATATATAAAAAAAAAGTAAATATTGTACACCTAAAAATGCATTAAAAGTAATGAAACCTTCACGCGTTATTAGGGATTACTCAAATACTACTCGGCAGATCTCACTCAAAAAAAAGGTCCGCATGACAACCACCACCTTTCGAATACGATTATTTCACTCCGTAAAGAGTTATGAAGAACACACAAAAAAAAAACAGTTGAATGAGAAACTCCTCTTTTTTTTGAATTCGTTTAAAATGGTAATGGAGATGAACTTCATTTTGACATATTTTTGTAATTTTCCTTTAAAATGATGCCCAATATAGTTCGAATTTTATAATGAAGAGACTATTTTCATAACCATTCGATTAAGGCAATAAGGCTCCTGCATAGTGTCAGATATCATCAGTCATATCAGTGTGAAACCATTACATTCGCAATTAAAAAACAAAATATTATACATTTATTTACAAATTTATAACGAAAATAAACATTTGTACCACGTCCGGGATACACCGGCACGGCATATTACATATTATACTGTACTGTGTCAGCCGGATTGTCCACTGCTGCAGAGCCTCCCTCCACTTTGGGGGTTTGCCATAAACGCCAC
Source organism: Plagodis pulveraria (assembly GCA_963890685.1). Taxonomy (NCBI): domain Eukaryota; kingdom Metazoa; phylum Arthropoda; class Insecta; order Lepidoptera; family Geometridae; genus Plagodis; species Plagodis pulveraria. The sequence continues at coordinate 9,104,503 of OY982955.1, read as the reverse complement.
GCTTGGCAGGCCGCTTGGGGATCGCAGTTTAAGATACTAGTTACCCATATTAAACAGTGACAATCACGATTACTACACTAGGAATCCGAAGCAATGATGGCCGAGCGGTAATAGCTATGGACTGCCGGGCCGCCCCGCAGTACCCGGGTTCGATCCACACCGCCGGCTTGAGCTTCACCGCATGGTGGAAGGGCATTTTGCGATTGCCCGCCTGGCTAGCTACCAGTCAAGTAGAAAATCTGTCGCCAAGCACCTAACGGTGTGTTCCGGCAGTAGTCCTTGAGAGCCAGTGAAATTACAGGCACATGAGACTTAACAGCTATGTCTCAAGGTGATGGGCGCAGTGCAATTCGTGACTTGTGATGAAATGCATCTGTTATAGGCAGAGGTTAGTCCGCTTAACATTAGGTGGGCCTCGAGCTTGTTCCGTCACAAAAGGAATAAAGATAAAATAGCGGTGCCGGGTTTTAGATCAGCAAAGATAAATAAAAGGTCCTTCTTAGGTAATTGTGTACGGTTTTATAATAAAGTTCCCAAACATATTACAACGCTCACAGAAGGGAAATTTAAGTTGCACGTGAAAAGCATATTAATTAATAAATCCTACTGCTACTACACAGTTTGTGATTACTTAAACGACAAAAATGCCTGGACAATTCCGCCTCTGCCAAGCTATAGCCTGTCACCTACGTAATTTAAACAAATATTGTAATAACTTTATTATATAGTAAGAAGCGCTCGTAGCGAAGTTTACTTAGCTGTTCTCAACCGATCAGCAAAGTTAAGCAACGTCGCGCGCGGTCATGAGTTGGATGGGTGACCGCTAGTGACATTACTACTGAGCGTTTCCGTTCTTCGGAGGGCACGTTAAGCCGTCGGTCCCGGTTGTTGTCTTAGGATGGCAGTCGTTATAGCATGGTGGTAGGGCATTTTGCGAACGCTCGCCTGGCTAGCTACCACCCTCAAGTAGAAAATCTGTCGCCAAGCACCTAACGGTGTCTTCCGACAGCTGTCCTTGAGAGCCAGTACTTCTAGGTTAGCCTGAACAACATCTTCGACCACATCATCACTTACCATCAGGTGAGATAGTGGTCAAAGGCTAACCTATGAAGAGTAAAAAAAAAAAGTATGTAACACATTGTTAAAATACATTTAAAAGAATGGCCCCGAGTTTCTTGCCCGTGCTTGTCGCAGTGGCTTTATAAAATTTTTTTGCGGAACGTGGCAGTACAATATAGAATATTGATTCAATAATGATTGTACAATATACACTATAGAATATTGATATAATTTGAGAGCCAGTACTTCTAGGTTAGCCTGAACAACATCTTCGACCACAGCATCACTTACCATCAGGTGAGATAGTTGTCAAAGGCTAACCTATCAGGCATAAAAAATATTCAATATAAAAAAATGTAATTGACCTTCATAAGAGCGTCGTAGATGCCTAAATTTAACAAATGATTTTGACCAGAAGGCGCTGCTGCTCAACTTCCGGTATTTTCTCTTAGTCGCCTTTTACCACACCCGCGGGAAGAAATGGCATTCTGGCCCGTCACCCCACGGGAATTATTATTACATATACTATGAAGAAAAAGTGAATCATTGTTCCCGATAGTCAAAGAATGTTTTACGTATCACTAATATCACTATTATCTACCTATAGCAATGTTAAATTTTGTATCGATTAGCGATAAACACTTTATCTATTTGTGTAATCTATTCCTGTAATAAACTGTCGATTGCTATATTATTGTTTATTGATGTGCATAATATAAGGCAAGGTTTTGAATTTCATATTAATTTATTTCCATCTTATTTCAAAGTCTTCTTAGACTATACCGACGGATGATACGACATTGAGTGTGTATTAGGCAAGGATATAAATACGCCTTCCTTCGTGGTCATTACATAAATCATGATATTTTTTTTTATGTAAATATGTAGGTTAGCCTTTCACCATCTCAACTTGTTCTTTTTTTTATGTTATTGTGACGGAACAAGCTTGAGGGCCCACCTGATGTTAAGCGGACTAACCTCTGCCTATAACAGATACATTTCATCACAAGTCACGAATTGCACTGCGCCCGTCACCTTGAGACATAGTTGTTAAGTCTCATATGCCTGTAATTTCACTGGCTCTCAAGGACTACTGCCGGAACACACCGTTAGATGCTTGGCGACAGATTTTCTACTTGAGGATGGTAGCTAGCCAGGCGGGCAATAGCAAAATGCCCTTCCACCATGCGGCGTAGCTCAAGCCGGCGGTGGGGATCGAACCAGAGAACTGCGGCGCGGCAGTCCATAGCTATTACCGCTCGGCCATCATTGCTTCCTTGTTCATTGTTGATGTGATATGGGTGAAGATTGGTATTAGGAATAAATACTATGTAAAGAAATATAAGTCAAACTTAACAACAGCAGTCATTACTTTGACGCGACCAATTGGACGCGATCATGTCTAAGCGCCAAATCAATTAACCAAACCAATTGAATTTGAAAGAATGTGCGTGTTTTGTTAATTGTGAACTTGATGTGTTCGAGAAAAACGTGGTACTGTATGAGAGTAACACTTCTTACCGACTTCAAAAATAGGAGGAAGTACTAAATTTTTTAAATGTATTTACCTCTAAACTTTTGACTGCGTGATCCGATTGTGATGTTTCTTTTTCTTATTTGACAATATTGTGATAATAGGTACTTTTGAACCATCGTGGTACTGACTTCAACAAGTTATTTCACACATTTTAGTGTTGAAGTCGGTTGCATTTTTTGGTAAAGAGTCACTACTATCATGGTGATACATTCGCCATCCTCCTAGGTAGTTTGTACGCGCCGTCGAGTTTCTCGATGTTTTGCATCTACCACCTACTACCATTTTTGTTGAAGGGTGCGTTGAAGTATTCGCCAACTTTTTTGATTTGTGTTGGGACGATGCAACATGAGAATATGAAATAGTCCTTATATTATTAAGCCGGGAATTATACAGAGCGTGAATAATCACAGATAAATAGTAATATTTGTCTATGGTAATATACATATATATATTAGGTCCTTACATATGAAATTGGCGTTTTGTATGGGAGGAAGAAAAAGTCGAATATTTTTTAATATAATATATTTAATTAATCAAAGTATGAACCATTATTTTCTATGCACTTTTGCCATCTCATAGGTAGTTCATTGATCCCTTTACTAAAAAAACCAGTCGGACGGGAATCAATAAAATCTTTGAAGGCGATTTGGACTGCCCCATCGGAGTTGAATTTTTTCCCTTGCAAGAAGTTATCCAAATTTCGAAAAAAATGGTAATCTGTTGGAGCAAGGTCCGGGGAGTACGGAGGATGTCTTAGACTTTCCAATTGAAGCTCTTCTAATTTAGTAGCCGTCTGTAGCGCAGTGTGTGGTCTAGCGTTGTCGTGAAGCAGCAGTGGCGTGGAGCGATTGACCAGCCTAGGTTGTTTAGCCGCTAGCTTTTCCATCATGGTTTGCAATTCCTGACAATAGACATCAGCCGTAATAGTCTGGCCAGATTTGAAAAAACTGTAATGAACAATACCGGCACTAGTCCACCAAACGCTTACAAGTAACTTTTTTGGGGTTAATTTTCGCTTGGGGCAGGATTTGGCTGGCTGGCCAGGATCTAACCATTGCGCTGAGCGCTGCCGATTATCGTAAAGAACCCATTTTTCATCACAGGTAATGATTCGGTTTAAAATACCTTCATTATTGTGCCGCTTTAGTAATGTAACGCAGCAGTCGACGCGCGTTTGCCGGTTTGTTTCAGTCAATTCGTGAGGTACCCACCTTTCAAGCTTTTTAATCTTCCCAATTTGCTTCAAGTGAATTAAAACAGTTTTATCACTAACATCGCAGCCTGCAGCTAACTCGGACGTGGTTTGCGATGGATCCGCTTCCACAATAGCCTTCAACTCTTCATTATCAACTTGAGTCTCAGGCCGTCCACGGGGCTTGTTCTGCAGGTCGAAATTTCCAGAACGAAAACGTTGGAACCAAAAACGAACTGTGTTTTCTTTTGCAACACGACCGCCATACACATCATTCACCCTTCGAGTTGTTTCCGCAGCACTAGTGCCACGGCGGAACTCGTACTCGTAAATAATGCGATATTTAAGGTTTTCCATTTTGTAAAATGAGTGACGCAAACAGAAAAAAACAGAAGAAGAAAAACAAATGAATGACGATCATCGAAGCACAAATACATGAGTCTATAGCTGTACAAATTTGAATTTGGAATTCCTTACCAAAGAGGAGAAATTCGTGATTAAAGTGGCCAGTACGAAAAACGCCAATTTCATATGTAAGGACCTATAAATCAATACTATTATGGGATAAAACTATGAGTGGGAACACGGCGGAATGGAAAATAACAAGTGTTCAAACTCGGTGATATTTTGCAAACATATCCTTGAGCCTAATGTTATGCCAGCAAACTCAAGCTTTATCTACTTTGTAACGTATAATTTGTCGAAGTACTTTTCCTATTGGATAGTGTTGCCCATGCAAACCATGACGAGCCTTTGCCAGTCTTGGTCTTGTTCAAAATACCTGGTCTTGGTATTGTGCACTCATTCTAGGTCTTGAGTAAAGTAAAGTAAATTTTATTTCACAGATAATATAAATATATGTTACATTACAGTTGCTTAACTAACCTTTAACGTAATTTAGACGATGTATGTCTAATACAATTATTTTGTAGTACTTCTTCTGGTGTGTCTTGCAAATGTTGCTTATTAGCCTATTGCTACTTATTAAACTTCTTTCAGTTATTTGGACATGTCGCTAGAAGTCCCGCGGGCATGGAGAAGCAGAGTTACAGGCAAGCTGGAAGGCAAAAGACCTAGAGGTGGGAGTTCCAAAAAATAGTAGGATTAAGTGTCTGCAATCTTCGATAAAAAATAGAATAGACCGAGGCCCTGAGCGGGGTCATCCCCTTACTGCGCCACTGACCGCCATAAATGGAGCCAAATAGCCTAGGAGAAGTTTGGTTAGTGATTATTATCAAAAGTTTGCTTAGCTGTTAACTAACGACTGAAGGAATTCATTTAACACGTTAGTTTAGATCATAGATCAACGAAACAGAGTACAAAAATTTTGAGCTTATATTTAACTACTCAAGTGATATCTGGCAAAAATTTTAGGGGTGTTTTCGTAGTATGGAAAAAGAATAAAACATGAAAATGTCAGTCAATTGAAATGTGTGAACATATTTCATGGGTAATCAAGAGAGTAGTCTAATGATACCTGTCAAATAGTTTCTTTACTTAGATTTCCCCTACATTTTGAAAGTTTCAATGGAAGTTCGTACTGAATAAGGAGTTATTTCACTTATCGTTAATTTTCCGAATTTTATTTGTATTTCTATACCTCTGCTAAATAGTATTTAATTGAAATTTTTGTTATTTTTTTATCACATATAATGCACGTTTAATATCGACGAGTCAAACACTATAACCAAATACTCAACAACGTCACAGTCTTCTCTCTCAGTTTCACTCAATTCCAAGCGCAACTGTAACAGGGAGTCTCTCTCTCTTGCTTTTGCTACTGAAAGGCGGTCTTGGCCTTGCTTAAATGCAACAACAAGACCAAGACTATAATACAAAGAGCAAATTTAGGCAACACTAATTGGTCTAGTCTGATTATGTAATGATCATATGGACTAAGTTATTTGATATGAGAAAGCTTTTATATGTCTTTTATGAGTTATGAGAGTATCAGATTAATTATTTGATGTCTTATTTCAATGGTGACTATTTTGTAGGTTTATGTGGAAAAGAAAGTGGTGTGAAATATTATTTCTACGTACGTCCATTCGTCATAATGAATAACGTCAGTATTATCTATAATTGCTACTATACTTTATTCTGTATTGCAAGGTAATAAGGGTACAAGAATTTCTTTATCATTAGATATTGTTATTTATTGGATAAGTTAATATTGCGTAAAATTATAAATGTTAGGATTATCGCGTTGTTTTGTGTGAATATAATTCAGAATTGAAATTAATAGCCGTTATAGCCGTATTTTAAGTTTTCGCACGATTCATTTGAGATACTATTGTATAAAAATTTTTTTATGTTATTGTGACGGAACATGCCCGAGGTCCACCTAATGTTAAATGGACTAACCTCTGCCTATAACAGATGCATTTCGTCAACGACATTGCACTGTGCCCGTCACACTGAGACGCACAGTTGTTAAGTCTCATGTGCCTGTAATTTTACTGGCACTCAAGGACAGCTGCCGGAACACACCGTAAGGTGCTTGGTGACAGATTTTCTACTTGAGGGTGGTAGCTAGCCAGGCGGGCATTCGCAAAATGCCCTTTTACCATGCGGTGAAGCTCAAGCCCGCGGCGGGATTTGAACTATGGACCTGCATGAGTCCGTAGCCAAAGCCACTGAGCCATCACTGCTTCAAAAAAATATTTTATATTTTATATATTTTCCTTACAGCCGCAGTATTTGTAATCAGGTCACACAGTATGTATTTATATTTCAAGACACTAGTTATTTCTATGCATTATATGCATAGAAATAACTGGTTAAGGCAACGCAGGCGGTTCACATCGGTGGCGGCACCGAATCACCACCACCACACCTCATTTGAATAAATTCATAAAGAAATAATAACACCTACTGGAAATAAGTAGGTCATAAAATAAATAAAGGATTCAGGCTAGTTTACTGAGATCTATATTTAACAGTAAGAATTATCATATCAGTAATGTGGTCACGAGGTGACTGACCACGATCACTGTAAAGTGTTTGAAACGTCGGGACAAAAATAATGATAAATATACGCGATTTAAACCGTTTAAAGTTGTTTAATTACTATGTGTAATAATCGCGAAAACCTAAGACAACATAACAGTAACAATTATTTAAAGAAATCTATTAACATTACCCAACGTAGCCCAACCGAACGAACTTTCGATGCATTTTACTCCTACACACAGCATCGTCAGGAAGAAGGTTTCGACTATAATTCCCGAACGATCGAGAAATAGGTTCATTTTTTTATTTATAGCTGATAGGGTAGCCATTGACCACTATCTTAGCTGATTGTAAGTGGTGAAATGGTCGAAGACGTTGTCAGACTAACCTAGAATTATTGGCTCTCTCAAATACAGCTGCCGGAACTCACCGTTAGGTGTTTGGAAACAAATGTTCTAGTTGGGTATGGTATTGAGTTCCAGCTATGCAGACAATGCAGCAACAAACTACACTCACATCAGCGTCAGTAGTGGCAAGCTGCTCATTTGTCATCTCATTTTTTCCCGTAGTCTCTTAATTCGACATCTAACAAGAGGACATGGAAATCATAGAACAGACCTTACATTCATAAGCAAGAAATTGCTGTACGGATATGTACCATAAGTAAACGAGTCGACACAAAAAGTTGTGTAGTTTTTGTGTCAACACATTCACTTGTTGGAGAAAACAATGTTAAATTAAGTATCCAATTGTTTCTTGTGAGACAATAGTGATGTGCGATGTAATTGTTACCACATTGCTGGCCTTTTTCAACACCCTGTGTGAATGAAGAAGCTATCATTGAGATTATATTTTATGATTAACTCATTGTTTTGGGTTTGATATTAGGCTCTACCTATATAAAAACCACAAGTTAAATCAAATGCCCGTGGGGTGCCGGGCTGCTCGTGGGGTGCCGGGCTGCCCGTGGGGTGCCGGGCTAGAATGTAACCCCCTTATCTATACCCGTGCGTGTCGTAAGAGGCGACTAAGGGCAACACACCAGAAGGTGGACAGCAGCGCTTTCTGAGGAACTGATATCTCACACTGCGATCCCCAAGACGCCTGACAGGCGTGGGGATTATGACAAACCCCCCCATAAATGGGAGGCTGTGTTCAGTAGTGGACAATCCGGCTGATACAGTACAGTAAATCAAATTACGGTCAGTTTTTAGGGTTCCGTTACTAAAGGCCGTAAGGGAATGTTATTGACGCAACTTCGTTGTCTGTCTTTCTGTCTGTCACTTGCTCGTAGACGGAATGAGTTACAAAACTGAAATTTGTTATTTAGCGTAAAACGTTGACCAAAAATATGAATACTGGTGTAGAAATTCAATAAAATTACTTTTAAATTATTACGTATCAATTTAATTATGAGAAGCTAATCGAAGGAAAAAACATTTTGCAGCCTAGTGCTGCTTACCATGTAGTTTCATCGTGTAGAGTAGGTACAAATAAAGTTTTTGTAACGAGGTCTATCTAAAAAACTAAACAACATAGTTAAAAATCTGAAATTTCGGGAGGTATCTATACATGTGCATGTACTGTACTGTACTGCGGAACCCTAAAAGAGTTAAGCACGACTCGCACTTGTAATTTTTTGTAAAGAGTAAGATAAGCAGTAAGCAATGGAACAGCTGAATTCGGCTTAACAGTTGGCCTAGCATTCTGTCTTCTGTGGTTGGCGCACACTGATCGACTTTATTGACATCGCCTTAACTAGAGCAGTGTAGTAACGTTGTATAAAACTGAATACTTCAATGCACCCTACATGCCGGCACCGCCTAGACTCGGTACAAGCTAGGGGTGTCGTGAAAATGAGGCTATGCGACGTTGATTCGGTGCGGGAGCGATACTAGGAGTTAACTTTTAGCACAGTGCGGCGTTGAGTTGACTGCGTTGTTGTACGGAGTTCCATGTAGAAAATATTAAACGGCTGAGTTGAAGCGATAAAGCCACAGTGCCGTTTGAATCTGTGTGCGCCAACCACAATGCTGTTCAGATGATGATGCCGTTCAGCTCACAGTTTAAGTACACTGTTTCATGTTTCATATATATCCGAATTTGATGTTGTGCAAGGTAATTAAGGGAAGAATGCACTAAATCAGCAACAGGCAGCTGTACAATACTAGATGTATTAGTCTAGTGCTGATGCGCATTGTGTATATATACACAGATTAGGCAATTTTTGTCCGTTGTAAGCTTATTGTGACTAATATAGTCGCGGGTACATCATCAACAAGAATTTCTAACGGTGCAGCGGTACAAAACCGAAGCCAAATGTTCACAATATGAGCTTGTGTTGTCAGAGAGAGAAAACATACCCTACGGCCCTAACTGAAGTGGGATACGGATAGGAAGCTGACTTCGTTTAAATTATTGCGAAAATAATCTATCGATCAGCTGACTGACTCGTGGGAAAACCACGCTATCAATGCTATACTCTCGTTCTCAAATACAACTGAACTGAACTGTCACTGAACTCTCCACTTCCGCCACTTCCGTAGTATGTGATCGGTCACCATGGGAGACAATACGTATATTACATCTAATCAATAGACTGATAAGAGTTCTTGCCATGCCAATTCAGACTCTATGCCTATAGTGATAAAAACAATGACTGGACTAGCTTGACTGTTTTTTGACCCCCTTTGACAGTGTGCAGGGAAGCGTGAAGGTGTTTTTAACCGCAAATGTGGCTATGGGGGTTCCTAAACATGGTTCATGAATTAGTATGGCAAATGTAGTTGATGAATATTTTGTCGGTAGATTTTATGTATTTAGATCAGAGTTCAATAACATAACTATATTTTGCACGGTGGCATAATAAGTGAGGCAACATAAGGCGCGGTAAAAATTAAGCAATAAAAACATGGTCTTATTATACTGTCTCGTTCACGCTTCATGGGTTTGTAATACTGTCGAAAAGGACATAATGATAGGAGCATGGTGTTTATTTTTGATTTACTTGTATGCACACCGTGCTGACGCATTTTGCGAATGCTCACACATAGCTACGTAGAAAAAGATGTCTCGAAGTAGGTGCCTAAAGGTGTGTTCCGGCAGCTGTCCTTGACGGTCAGTTACATTCTAGGATAAGATTGTTTTCTACTTTGACCTTAAAGAAATATGGCAAATGTAGGCTCTAAATATATTTTCGATAGGTTTGATGAAGGTACATAATATTATGTATAGATCGGAGTTTGATTAAAGATTACTAGATAAAAGTAGGTACGAAAACCAGGCGGTCTTCGCGAAAGAAAAACAGGTTTTTTTTTTTTATGTTATTGTCACGGAACAAGCCCACCTGATGTTAAGTGGACTAACCTCTGCCTATAACAGACGCATTTCGTCAGCGACGAATTGCACTGTGCCCGTCACACTGAGACGTCCAGTTGTTAGGTCTCATTAGCCTGGAATTTTTCTGGCTCTCAAGGACTGCTGCCGGAACACACTGTTAGGTGCTTGGCGACAGCTTTTCTACTTGAGGGTGGTCGCTAGCCAGGCGGGCATTCACAAAATGCCCTTCCACCATGCGGTGAAGCTCAAGCTCTGGGCGGGATTCGAACCATGGACCTGCTGCACGGCAGTCCATAGCCAATGCCAATGAGCCATCACTGCTTCGAAAGGTAAGTAGAGTATTTTGTCCAATCATGAATGGTCCTATGCAGTCTGCCAATTTATGGTGTGTACTATAACCCTAACATTATCATTATTTTTATTATTTATTTACGACATGATAAGAGCGCTACGGGGAAAAACATTTACACGTGTGTGTAAGAGGTAATTATACAACGAGACCACTTGCCAGGTAGGTGGGCAGCGGACATGATCCGCAACGTCACCGCCGAACAACCCAGACTTACAGCAGATTGAAATTGGCTGATAACAGTGAGTTAGTCGATGCAAAGCGTTGCAATCTCATAATATTAGACGCCATGAGACGATACTTCTGTCGTCTGCGACCCAATGCTATGCAGCAAATAGAAATTAGCAAAAATAATTGACCCTCAAGGGTGATATGCTTTTATCTTGAAAGAAAAGATTGATCCCGGGATATCAATTGAATATCGATGACGTCTTGGAAGAAAAACCAGTGGGATACCCAATAATGGAAGTTTATAGCTAGTCTCTCATACCAGACCCTGTCGAGATAAACGGAAAGCGCTTCTACATATTTTCAATGGTTTTAAAATGCTCGAAATATGAATGGCCTACGCAGTAATACTCCAGAAAACCCAAGTTGATCGATTTTCGCGAATCTCCTACTCTCGGCCATTGATACCATTTGCGGCAGAGGAAGGAACAACTTGCCAACGTCACTGCTTAGCGATCAGACAACCAATAATTGTAGGTATAACCTTTGGGGCCTGTTTCAGAATGTTCGAGTAAGTTCCGGTTATACTACCCAGAGCATATTTAATAAATAAAACACTATCTTTGTGTTTCACATTCATCGATTTAGCCTATCCATCGGTTAAAGCTTGAAACGCGCTGCATGTTAACTGTCATTTTTATCATTCAGTTATTTTATGTTCTGGGTAGGTAGTATAACCGGAACTTACTCGAACATTCTGAAACAGGCCCTTAGTAGGTATCTGTTCTGTAATTTTCTTTTTCGAGGTGAGTAAAAAAAGTTGTTGTACCTATTGTATTGTGATAGACAAATATTTTAACAAGTTAGGAACCTTTTTGAATGCATTCTAGTGGAAAACTTACCTACTAGACCTTATCTGGTTATAGTGTAGTAGAAAATCAGGTGATGCACCGCTACTTCACATTTCCGGTGAATGTTTCCAGGCAATTTGGCCGTACCTACTTAATTAAGGTAAACATGTAACTACCAAAACCTTTGCATACCTACCCGTTGTTAGTAAGTATTACATAAAGCTGAGAAAGCGGTCAGACCGCTTATGATTCGTAATTTATGCAGATATGAATTAATAAACTTTTTTTATTTAGTAATAAAACGTTTGTATATATTTATCGGTTTACCTAAAGAAGGAGACCAGGCAGCTACATTAATCTTATCAGATTTTTGCATAGAAGTTGTTGATAACACAGAAATTGTATTATGTGGTAGGTATATATATCAAATCAACTTACTTGTGAAATCTGTCCGTGGTCATTTTAACTGGCAATGTTTACACAACTTAAAAAATAACGATAAGTTAATCAAAGTATACGTAGAACAGGTCCATGAAAGTTTGTTCAACTCATTTTTACAGTTTGCTACAATTTAGCACCGCAAAATTGATAAGCCGAGAAAGTTTTCATAGTTTTGTCACACTTTACACTTGATTAAAATTCAGTAAAATGCTTACTAAAACACAATGAAGGTTTATTCACTAAGCTGTTAGTAGTTTTCTACGTGTATTATTTTTATTTATTCAACAGTGCACCATTCAACACCTGTCCATTCAAGTGCAAAACACGCACGCACGCACACTACAGCAAAATAACTTGAATAGTATTTTGTCACAGAGTAGGTACCTTAACTCAGAATGAACGAAATGAATGAACGATCAATTACAAAGTGCATTGACCCCGTGGCCAATGATTGACCCTCACTTTAAATAGCGCCATCTCTTAGATGTCTTTCACTTTTGCCTATTGTAGTGACATCTAGCGACAAAATAATTTATTTAATGTTTTTCTACTTGACAATAGATGTCGCTACATGTAATAAATTATTTTATCCTTCAGCTCGATCCAGGTTGATCAGATATTAATTTACTAATGAAATCTTATTGAAATCATAGAATAATTACGGTTTTCTGATTACGTATTCATATTTGTAACGAACTAAAGCTGTTGTTATCAGATGGGCTCTAGTTAATAATTGCTATTACATAGTTATTTACAAATGTGCAGATCCCAAGTTGTGGTTGAAGCTCGAAACCTGAAGGAAACTTACCTACCTACTTTCGCAAGACAACACAAAAAAGAACTGCTTTTTGCGGGGCTTGCGTAATAGTTCTCAATCGGTCAACAAGGTTACAGGAATTAATGGGATACCGCCATAATAGTGACATTTACAATGGAGCACTTTTGTGATATGGAGAGAGCTATGCTCGGAGTTTCTTTGCGTGATAAAATCCGTAGATAAAACCCGAACGTGGATATTCGCCAAAGAACCAAAGTCACCGACATAGCTCTCAGAATTTGCAAGTTGAAGTGGCAATGGGCAGGCCACATTGCTCGACGAACTGATAACCGATGGGGAAGAAAGGTTCTCGAGTGGTTACCACAATACACCGGAAGACGTAGAGTTGGTAGGCCCCGCACTAGGTGGACTGACGATATCGTTAAAGTCGCGGGTAGCCAATGGTTACAAGCGGCTAATAGCCGTTTTTTTGTGGCATTCTATGGGGGAGGCCTTTGTTCAACAATGGACGTCTTCCGGCTGATGATGATGATGACTTCTGTGCTTCAGTGGACATTTCATATTTCATTTCATTTAACTTCGACCTGATAATCACTAACCATCCGGTGAGGTTCTGGTCTAAGGCTAATCTATTAGCAGTCAATGAATCTATATTTAATACAATTTGTTGTTGTATAAATATAGAAATGTCTATATAACTTTTTGTGTCTGACGGCGACTCTCCGACGGAATACTTTATGTTTGTGCTGTAAATAATCTTAAATGGACTGAATCATGTAAGCCTGTTTTTAAATCAAATAACAGGTTGAGAGTAGTAGGCATATATACAGGGTTATTGGTAAAATGCTAACAACCTCTTAGGTTGTCGCTTCTGCTAGTCCTATGAAACACTTTGAGTTGTTTTTTTTGGTTTTGATAAAAAAAAGTTTATTATTTTGTATTTCTACTCCGGGCCTAGAGCGCCCGCCGCAGCAACACTGGACCGCGCCGTGGTCCCTTTGAATAGAGTTTTGAATATTTACATCAAGCAAAGTAATGAAAATAAGAAATAATACATTACAGGCACAAGATACTTTTGACATCTGGCGGTCCTCGTGCTTATTCAGTCAAAAACATATAAAAAAACACCGAAGAAAATTTCAAAAAAAAAACAAAACAAAAAGTTTTTTAGGACTGGCAGAAGTAAACGCTAAGAGGTTGTTAGCATTTTACCAATAAACCTGTATATATGAATTGGCGATGTTTACAAGATCTAACTCTTCCTTATATCCCAAATATACTAGCTTAGGTAAGAGAACAATCACACAAGAACAGCTCAAAATGCCAATCCATAAACTAGAGCTGTTTAGGAATAACTGCATCAACATGACGCCTCTCATTTACAATGCGATTCCAAAAACTATAACAGAGTAACCTAATTATAAGTTCTACCCGGAGTTAAAAAGTAGTTGGTTAACGAAAGTTTCTAAACAGTTAAGGATTTCCTGCAGAAGACCTCTAATCGCTATTATTATATATATATATATTTTTCCCCTTAGTAGTCAGTCGTTTACATGAGGTTATAGAATAGTCCTTACCTACCCGGCAAAGAAATATATAATAACATATATATTTTCTGTATGTATAGTTCTTCAACAAAAACATGTGATATTTGGAAAAACATTATAAATCCTTTACTCCCATATTCCATAAACTTCTTAATGTTTTATCTGTGTATTTACTTAGATATACTATAACTATGTATCTATACAAGAGAGTACTAATTACATTAAAGTTTTTACTTTGTCGGCCATCACATCAAAAGCGACCGAGATAGGTGGAGGCGTGCGAGGGGATCTTACCTAAATTACAACCTCTTTCGATTTTAAAGTCATTTAGTCAAGTCTAATTAAAAAAAAACAGCAAATTATTTATATTTTTTTTATTTTCCCTCATATCCACCTTAGGTATATCTACATGAATGACCGAAAAGAACATACAAGAGAAGGGAATGCACGACCGTTAAATATAATGAAAATTGTATTTTCTACAAAACTATATGAGAATATAATATAATTTATGCTATATAATATATATAGCATATGATATGTACTAGTTACTATTTTTTTTTTATATTATTGAAATTCTAATGCTTATTTGCCAGAATACATCATAAAATTACATTTTAAGTTCGTATATAGTATATAATAATGTTATAGGTCACCGTATTCAGCCTGCAAGCAGGCGTGCAAATTTTTAATATTCTATATGTTAACTTAATTAGTCAAGTAATTTAAAATGTCTATTATATATAAATTTCACTTTGGAAACTATCGCGAGTTTTATCCATATTAACTTATTAGGAATTGGCTAGGACCCGCGTTATATTTACCGGAAAGATTCCGACCAGTTTCGGACTGTTTTGAAGTCCTTCGTCTGGGAGTCACGATTGCGCGAAGCGACGAGCACCGGCCTCAGCGCGTAACTCTAATATAAATAAATTGTCATTTTGAAAATAACTAATTCCATATACATCACTTAGTGTAGTTTAAATATTCTTTCATGCTGTAAAAACAATTGTCAGATAGCCAACTATTCACTTTAGCTCTAAACACATTACCATTCAAGATTTTAATATCTTCTAGTAAATTATTATACGCCACTATGCACATATTAAAAACATTTCTTTTATAAATATATTTACGGCAGGGAGGTTGATATAGTAGGTTTAAGAACTTTGCACGTTTTTGCCTCGGCATGATTTCATTTCGTTTTTTGAAATATTTAGGGTGTGTTTTAACGAAAATACATAAGTTCCTAATGTACATACGCGGAAGTGGCATATTGCATTATTTAAATAATGGTTTGCAAGTGTCCATAAACCATGCCTTGTTTATTATTAACTTGGTATATTATAGTATACCAAGTACATATTGTTAAAACGTTCTCATAGTACATATTTAAGAGTAGAGTTCATGGAGCGTTTTCCTTACAAACGTAGTTTTGTCATATTTTAAATACCAAGTGTCCAAACTCGGTGAAATTTTGCATGTATATACTTGAGCCAAATATATTATTATGCTTCTGGTTTGCCAGATTTCCGTAAAATTACGTATTTTCAAAAATAATTCGATAAATCGTTTTGTATGAGATTAGTTATTTTGACATTTAGGGATATACTAAATAATAAATTGAAAAACTTGCAAACCCTGAAGCATGGATATTAGGCTCAGCAATATGCTCACAAGATTTCACCTTTGTATTTAAAATATGACTAAACTACGTTTGAACTCGTTCAGAGCCACATTTTTCTCGATATGTGATTCTTAGAAAAGTATAATGGTGACCTACTCAAAATCCTTTGCAAATTTCCATTAATGGAAAACTAGAAGCTTAAAGTTTGTGCCTGAATTGGTATTTCAAGAAACGATCATTAAAAAAAAAACACGTATAATTAGGTAATCTTTACAGAGTTCAAGTCAACAATATGCGTCTAATCTGATAAAAAGATGTAAAAAGGTTTGCGAGTAAAAATTTTCCGTTCTATTATGTACCTACCGGTAATTTCAAATTTTTATTATGTGGCAAATAGGTACTTACGTTCCTACTAGTTATGCTTTTTATTTACTCTCAGGAGGTGTAAAAAGTAGAGTATTTTCCACCGGGGTTAAGCTGTATTAATATGGAGAAGCTTGAATCCTTCATTCCACTTAGGATTCTAGACATAAACCATAAGCAAAGTAGGTAATGGATTTAAATACCAAATCCCTCCTTATCAAAATGCCATACAATATGCCCTCGGTGCCTATATAGGTAAGTTTTTAGAAGCGCTCGTAGCGAAGTTTGCTTTGCTGTTTTATACCGATCAGCAAAGTAACGTCCGCCGCGGTGGTGTGTTGGATGGGTGACCGCTAGTGACCTTACTACTGAGCACTTCCGTACTTCGGAGGGTACGTTAAGCCATCGGTCCCGGTTTTCGTCTTAGGATGGCAGTCGTTATAATATGGTGGTAGGGCATTTTGCAATTGTCCGTCTGGCTAGCTAACACCCTCAAGCAGAAAATCTGTCGCCAAGCACCTAGCGGTGTGTTCCGGTAGCTGTCCTTAAGAGCCAGTAATTCTAGGTTAGCCTGAACAACATCTTCCAAAACATCATCACTTACCATCAAGTGAGATAGTAGTCAAAGGATCACATATCAAACTTAAAAAAAAAAACTCTATTATTTACGTCTCAAATTATCTACGCCATGGTTATTTTAGCTTTTACGTGACGATAAAGGGAAAACAGATTAATATTCGAATACAAGTAGGTACCGATGCAGCAGAAACTACTCGCAATGTCTATGCTGTACTTGTAGAGAATATGGCTAACGAACGCACAGTGCGTTATTGCTTTCAACGCTTTCGTAGTAGAAATATAAACTTTAAATCTGAAGAAGACCAGCCACTAAAGTAAATAATGATGAATTGATGGGTTTTTTGGATGCCGATTCGTGTCAAATTACTAGAGAATTATTATTAATGACAATATTGATCCATTTTTAGCAAATCGGTAAAATCAAAAAAACTAGAAAAATGGTTGGCTTATGATTTGATTGATATGCTGAGAGTAGCGCGCGTTGAAGACCTGGTGTAACCGGTACAGAAATGAGGAATTTTGGACCGAATTGTGACTTGCGACTATGTGCAGTATTTCCGAACGGATACGACTTAGGGGCCTTCAAGAAGAGAGCATATTCCCTCTTCAAAGGCCGGCAACGCATCCTCGATACCTCTGGTGTTGCGGATGTTCGTGGGCGACGGTGATCACTTACCACCAGGTGAGACGCCAGCTCGTTTGCCCTCCTATCCCATAAAAAAAATGTGGATCTTGATGGATAATACCAGTTTTTTAGGTATTTTGAAAATTGTTTCCACGGAAAAAAATCAGTACAATAAACCTTCACAAAGTATGTGGAGACCAGGAGTTCAGGTCCACGGAGTTTTATTGGAAAGGTTTTAATGATCCTAATATTAGAATCCTGATCTATAATCAGCGAGAGTTTCTACTCTCGCTTGTTGTGTTTATTCAAAGTATCCTTCTATGATACTTTTAAATTTAATAATCATCAATAAATCTTTTTAAATTTAAAACATCCTCTAATTTACTTTAACACCTAATATTAGATTAAAACGTACAAATTAGTTCAAATTTCAAGTACTAAGATATAATCATAAGAATGAAAGAAAAAACGGCCAAGTGCGAGTCGGACTCACGCACGAAGGGTTCCGTACCATTATCTATAAAACATTAGACACTATATTATAAGCTTTTTTAATGTTGTCTTAGGTTTTCGCGATTATTACATTAAATCGAGTATATTAATCATTATTTTTGTCCCGACGACGTTTCAAACAGTTTACAGTGATTGTGGCCACGGGGTGACGAGGTGATTTTTTAGTTTTCACGCGCGCGAATCCGACTAACACTTGGTAAATTTTTAGGATTGGGTTATTAAACTATCTAGCTATCACGGTTCATGAGATACAGCCTGGTGACGGACAGACAGACGGACAGTGGTGTCTTAGTAATGGGGTCCCATTTTTATCCTTTAGGTACGGATAATGGAACCCTAAAAATACCTAAAAGTACATTTTCATGCCCAGCTTGTATACAGTGTAAGGCTTATTCAGATTTCATACCGTTCTGATTCAATCCTATTTTGACACAATTAATTTTCCACATTCCCAAATCGACACAAGATGAAATGGACAGTCACAAAATATATAGATCAAACAGAAGGCTGAAACCACTCATTATTTATAACGGCATAGATCTTAAAGATAGCAAGGAATAAGAAAAAAATAAATAAAATGAACCCTTATTTATTTCGACTATATACTTCATATTCAATAAAATCAAATCTAAATTCGTTCACACAAAAAAAATATATCTATATAAATACATTATGTAAATTCAATAATATCCATATAACTTTAGTTTATAATTAAACAACATAGACAAGGTATTTATTACTTACTTATTTTGTACCTAGGAACGGAATGAAGAATTTAAACACAAGAGTACATCTTAGTGTAGATTCTGCAAGTATTATTAGCAACTAATTAAGCCACTTTTAATAGGTCATTCTTAAGTTTCAGTTGTTTTATTTGTACCTCTTTGAGAAATAAATTATTATTATTATTATATATAGATATAATTTTTGCGATTTCCACGCAATTATGCGCAAAAGAACTGCGTCCCTGATGAGTCGCTTGCGCGGGAGCACCAACAGCCTGCTAACTGTTGTGGCAGAAGATTTGTACTCATGTTACATGAGACACTGGATGGCTGTGCTCAGTCCGATTTCCCACCTAGTGGCGAAATAGATTATGTTACTTTTCTACTAACCAATTTGAATTCAACTTTATACATGTTACTAACAATTCATATGGATGTTATACGTCTGAAATAAAAATATTTTGATTGATTGATTAATAAACAACAATGACATCCAATACACAAGCAAATAATCTTAAAAACATTTTTTAACTAACATAGAGGGTTTGCATGGTGGAAGGGCATTTTGCGAATGCCCGCCTGGCTAGCTACCACCCTCAAGTAGAAAGTCTGTCGCCAAGCACCTAACGGTGTGTTCCGGCAGTAGTCCTTGAGAGCCAGTGAAATTACAGGCACAATGAGACTCAACAACTATGTCTCAAATGTGACAGGCGCAGTGCAATTCGTGACTTGTGATGAAATGCATCTGTTATAGGCAGAGGTTAGTCCACTTTACATCATGTGGGCCTCGAGCTTGTTCGGTCACAATAACATAAAAAAAGCAAATAAACTTAAAAATATTTTTTAACTAACATAGAAGGAAAAGAAAAAGATGATATGATATTAATAAATAAAGTGGGCAAAAGGAGAACATATTTATTGTCTATGAAGGGCACCGATGTTCCACTACTTACCACGTATATTTGCTATCCATTAGAGGTATTATCTCATTAATGTGCTTTACATGTAACACTCGACCGCCACAGCACAATCTAACCAATATTGCAGCCGATGACTGATTTATACCCATTATCTATTAATATTTGAAACGCTGATAAAGCCTTTTAACCCGCGTAAAGTGGCAGCGTCATTGTATTTTAGATTAACCGTTAATGGAAGTAAAATTTGTTATTCTGTTATCTGTAGTGTATTCTATATTAAATGAATACATTTTCTATCTGTTATTGTATGTACCCCCGTGAGGTGCTGGGTTAGAATTGCGCCTCCACATACCATCCCGTGGGTGTCGTAAGAGGCGATTGAGGGAAAAATACTGGAAGGTAGGCAGCAGCTTCTAAAGAACTGCCATCTTACACTGCGATCCCCAAGCCGCCTGCTAAGCGTGGAGATTATGGCAAATACCCCCTTAATAGGGGAGGCTATGTTCCGCAGTGGACGAGTCGGCTGTTCCAGTACAGTATTGTATGTACCCCATGGTCCGTGAGGTGACGGACTAGAGTCGCAACCCCTATATCTTCCTGTTGGAGTCGTAGGAGATGACGAATGGAAAACATCGGTAAGTACCTTCTGGAGCACTTCCATCTAACAATGCGATTCTCAAGACGTCTGCCAAGCGTCGGGATTATGGTAAAAGCCCCGTAATGGGAAAGATCTCCGTTCAACGGTTGACGTAATGGCCTATTTTATTTATGTATTATAATGAGCACAGCAGTTATTACGTACACTTATTAATATCAAAATTTTAGAAATTGTATTAAATATAAAGCACACAACATTGACTCAAATCATTTAAAGTAATGATTTTATATCCATTATTAAAGAATATCACTTAATTAAACTTAAGGTAATTACAAAATCACAAATATACGATAGGAAAAATTTAAGTCATGTGCGGGATTCGAACTCTAGGCCCTGTAACTTTAAGGTAACAACTTAACTTAAGGTAAAAATACTGTAGGTACTAAAATCTAAAAAACCTCTGGTGGAGGGGAAATGTGCCCAGAATGATGGCTGCATTACCTCGCTCTATGAGCTCTCTCGTATATATGATACATTTTTTTACCGAAATACAAGCCAGCTCTCACACATCGCCTCCACCAAACGCTTCGATTTTTTTTTTAATAATTGATGGGCACTGGGCCTCAGACTAAACTTAAACTTTAGCTTAAACTTTTATATTTTTGTAGTGTTAATAATAATATTAATCTTAAAATATTTGTAAAATACTTGTTATTATAAAATATGGATTACCGCAAAGTATTCATGAGTTGACTATTCATTATTTAAAATGACGTTTACCAGTAGTAAATACAATCAATTTAATAAGTATTAAAAAAAATTAGATATCCTATATATCGGACACGTAGAAACAGAACAAGAAGAAGAAAAAAACCGCCATAAGCATCTGTGTTTACCTTAACTACAATACGTAATAACTTTTATATTATAGAATTAACTAAACGTCCTGCAAAAACAAAATTAATAAGTTGGCATCGTACTGAACCATTATGTCCTAGTTATGAATGAAATTCTATTGTTATCATTATCGCCGATGCCAATTGGTTAAGATTTTTTTTATGCCTGATAAGTTAATCCTTTGACCAATATTTCACCTGAAGGTAAGTATGATGTGATCGAAGATGTCGTTTAGGGTAAATAAATAATTAATTAAATAATAGTTAAATTCATAACTGAAGTATTTTTTTACTTCATTCAGTTAGGAATTTTTAGCTCGAGTCCGACTACTATTTGGCCGGTTTTTATTATTTGTTGCTTAGATAATAAATTAACAAATATGGCCTAAATCTGGCAGTTGGGTCGGCCCACCCCATATATAATTGATAAAAATTAAAATATTTTATATATTTGTACTGTTCTTAATGAGTTCAAGTAGATTCTACTTCACAATATAATAATATATGAAATATTTATTTTTTTCAGTTTTCTTTTCTTATACGGGACACGGCACTATTTGGTGGAAAATAAGTTTCCTGCAGCCTTTGATCCAGTAGCTAGAGCCACAACGAGAACGCCTTATGCTGTACGTTTCTTCGCAGATATAGTGTATAAATACTCAAACACGCGGACCTCATTTTAGTGGGTCATCCGTAACCCAAATTGACATGAGTAAGAGAACCTCAAGTGAAAACTCCTAGAAAACCTAAACGACGACCCGTTGAGTAATACTGCAAAATCTTAGTAGATTATGAAATGCATAGTGGTGACGTTTGGAGGTTTTACTTAGCTGATCGACTCATCTCGATTTCTTTATCAACATTATGCGCAGCATAATAAGCGTAACCATAAATGTATCGTCCAGCCTGACTCCTGCAGGAAATATGGGTGAGAGGAAGAAAAACCCTCATCTATGAGAACAGGCCTTGGGACGCACGGATAGGGTAGGGTGGTGTAAGAGTGCGCAGTTGATAAGAGTGCGCACACGTGATATCTTTGAACCCGAACCCAGCCCGCAGCTTCCTTCATTAGTGTTTTGACGTGTGTACTGAAGCAACTTACCTTGCCGAATCTTTTTGAAAAATTGTGGAAAACAAACATTCCAGGTAAGTTTAAAGTTTTTTACATCAATTGATCTAATATTTCTTGAATTTGCAAGTGTGATTTCGAGTAAATTTTACTTAATATAAAAGTTTGTTTTCATTGAGCAGCCGCTTCATACAATAGACATTGAATAGTTGCAGTTTTAGTTCAAGTAATTCTCGACAGATGGAGGTAGTATTATGAAATGTTGTAATTGTAGGTGATGTATAAGAGTACGCAGGGAAGTGATGGATAAAAGTGCGCGCGCACTCTTACACATCGTCCTATAAAATCTGTGTATTTCATAACATTACCGTACTCACATAACTTTACTGTATTATTAAATTTGTTATATGCTATTGAACAAGCTATCACGGTGTACCAGATAGCGGCAATTTTCACACCAGCCTTTTACACGACAGCAACTGAGCAACGTGCAGTCGACACCTTGAAGACCAGGGGCATATATCCTTATAATCCTGATGTTTTCACAGGTGCAGATTTTTTGGCAAGCAGAGTGACTGAACGAGGCTGTCACAGTAATTATTGACGACCATGCATCAGATTTGCCTGTATTTTTCGAAGAATCTCAAGTGACAGAGAATTTTCAATAAATTTCCGTTCAGCTCAACGAAAATAATATCGAGACCGGATGCATCCGTTAACATTGAGAAATCATCTAGCCCCAGAACCTCGCCTAAAAAGATTCTTGAAAATTTACTCCAGAACCTGTTCCGGAATGTTTAAAATACCCAGATCTAATAGGTGTTTCTGAGTTGTCAACTTTTCCAAAATCAATAGTGAAGACGTCATTCACTAGGAAACACAAAAAATCTGAAATTATAAGCAGCTCGCCGTACAAAGAAGAGATTGAGAAGCAAATTGACGAAAGAGCTAAGCCTAAGGTGACAAAAATTAAGTTAGAAGAGACAGAAGAAAACTAGAAATGTGGAAAGCAAAAGAACGCACCAAGTAGCAAGACATGCAAAAAACCACTATCAAACGGACAATGGCATAAAAGTTGGAAATGTGTGGGCTGCAGTGAGCCGTACATAGATCCTCATACGGAAGATTGGATCTCTATTCAATCTCTCTATCCAAACGAAAATTTTACAAATTACGATGGCATTGGACTATTTAATTTTGATATTAGAGTAGGAGTAGGAGTAACCGATATTTTGAGACTGCGAAAGTTTAATATTAGGTGCGCACTTTACCAACCCTCATGCGTACACTTTTATCCAACCGGTTGGATAAGAGTGCGCTATTTTCTCCCTGCAATTTTTCATTTACATACCAAAAATGTAGATCCTTAAAGTACTAAATATGTGTGATAATTATAGCTTAATGATTAATGGTTCAGAAATATTAAAGTTGATTTTTCAAATTATTTTGAGTTTTGATTTATGGCCGTACATTTAAATTGCGCATTCTTACAACCTACGATTCGTGAAGCTTGCAATCGAGGATTAATTATGTACTCACTCATGAGCACACTCATGAGCACTAGTGAGATGATGCTGTGAAGATGGTTAAGTACACGAATAACTACGTAATAAATCTGGCCAGGTTTACAATAGCTAAACGTGGACTTAGCAAGCCATCGCCTCCTCAGCACTTCTTTCACCCAAAGTCATATAATTCACAATACAACTCACACACTTCATGTTCCAGGTCCAAACGTTCTGATTGGGGGGATCAGCACGCTACCACTGCGCATTATATGAGCTAAAGATTTGGACTTTTTAAACGTTTCATTTTGAAAATTTGGACTAAAAAATAATCAAAATCCACGTTTTTATGCGCCTTCAAAATAAAAAATGCATCGGAAATTCGGACAGACAGACAAACAAGAAACATATTAAATAAATAAAAACGGGTTAAATGCCCTACATAGTTTAAAATAAACCTATTAAATATTTTATATTGGGTTAGTTAATATTATATACCACCAATATATTATATAGATCACGAGTTTTAAATACAATTCAACTATACTATATGGTCAAACTGTATTTAAAATATATCTCTTAGTGGGATTTGAACCCGCAAGCTCAAAACACCGCTCTGTTGCATTATCACAAAAATTATGTGTTGGAAACTTTCAAATAATTTTTTCCTTGTAGCTTACCAATTAAAACCGATAAAGTGGGATTCAGACCTCGCTCTTTTAATGTTATTTTTTTTGGCTCATTGCAATGTCCTGTAAAAGTAAATCAAATGGTTGTTGTTTTTGATTGCAGTTTCAGAACTGCATTATATGTCAGTTTTTCACTTATATTTGTTAAATAATGGTATACTTACATTATATACTGAAATTTGAGATTCTTAACTATTTAATTTTTGACATATACTTCGTAATAAATATTGTCTCAAATAGATAACTTTATCAGCCTCGTTTATTTATTTTTATAGGTAAAGTATTATTTTACAAAATCACAAATATACGATAGGAAAAATTTCAGTCATGTGAGGTATTCGAACCCGCGTCCATCCACCCCTTGAGCCGGGGTATGTTCTAACTAATTGAGCTAACATGACATGATAACTCAAATCTTTCCTATAGTTCTTTGACCATCGCTTACGAGCTACACACTCGTGATATACGAACAGACAGGTAACGGAGTCTCTTTAATAGGGCTCCATTTTCCCCTTAGGGTACCGAACACTAAAACGTAAAAAAAAACACTTTGCATGCGTCAATGATGTTTAAAAGTACTAAATAATAGTTACTTTTACTATCTTATACAGGTGCAGTATTTCCGAATGGATACGACTTTAGGGGCCTTCAAGAAGAGAGCATATTCCCTCCTTAAAGGCCGGCAACGCATCCTCGACCTTTGGTGTTGCGGATGTTCGTGGGCGACGGTGATCACTTACCACCAGGTGAGCCGCATGCTCGTTTGCCTTCCTAACCCTATAAAAAAAAACCCCGGACCTACATAGAGTCGAGCTATACATACCTTATTTTCTAACATCAGAATATAAATTGACAAGTTACTAACGGACATAATTGGTAATATCTTATAGCGAGCTTCAATAAAAACTTACTTCAAGCAGCACAAGAAGATCAACTGTCAAATGCAATATTCCCCTACAAGATGTAGGTGTTTATAAGCTTGATTATGAATGTGGGCGTATGATACTGAGAAAACAAAGAGGAGCGTCGGTATCTAGATAAAATAACACATTGCTGACATAAAGAACAGACGCAAGTCTGCGATTACTATGTGTAACAATCGAGAAAACCTAAGACAACATTAAGTAATTAAATAATACTATTTTATTAACATTGGTGATAGATGCTGAAACAATAGGTAGATCTGCATTGATCTAGGTATATTTAAAGCATTTTAAAATCTAAAAGTAGGCACTATTTAAAGTTTAAATACATCAAACCTGCCTGAATTCGGTAATTGAATTATTGCATAGCAAATGTCTGGAAAGGTATATAATATGGTAGTACTGATTTCCAACTTTTATTCTATTTACTGCAGGGGTCAACACTCAACAGTCGTAAGCTCATTTATCAATGTAGGGGCGGTCTCTCTCCGAATCGAAAAGGTAATTAGCTCGAAACATAATCGATAAATCCACATGAAACAGTGTAATAACGTCGTAATCCTCGATTGAGATGATTGCTTCGCCCGACGATATATCTTTTTTATGCCCGTTTATCGCGCGATAATATAATAATCATATCAAGCTGACAATAATGGCATGCCAAATAAAATCTACCTACCCTATATTACACTCACTTAATGCTCAAATATTAACAATGGTCTTTATTAAAACGTTGATCGAGTATTCTTATGTTTATTGTGCGGGAATAAAGTTTAAAATCCTGGCTGTGTTGTTAGCGTTAAGTCGTTTCTGAACGAAATAAAAAATACGGAGGTTCGAAAACAGAACGCGTACAAATTGGGTGAAGTTCGGAGCGCGCGGGAAAGCAATATGTTTTTATTTCTTTTTAATTTCCGGTTCGTTTTAATGGCGTCGAAATCAATATAATGGTGAAGCGGGTAGCGCCATTTCGCATTTTGTGGTTTTGCTCATTTAGCGTCATTGAACATGGTCGATGCTCGTGCTGCTTACGCTAATGAGCACTGTCGTTACCTTCGTCAGTTGTAGGGGAATATGAAAATTGCACTAAGTTTTTGTACAAATTTATCGGAATCAGCCATTTTAATGATAAGGTTGAATGTAGACCATAATAATGTGTTGAAATTGACAAGATCAGTTTTGTACAAATGACTGGGTTCTTTATTATAAAAACAATATTCGTAGATACCGCTCTTAAACTATATAACATAGGTAGGAACACATGATGCCTATATTTATGTTCCTGAAGGGGTAGTCAGCGGTTTCTACGACCCACGTTTTGCCACATTTGTTTTCATATCATGCAATAGTAGGCGAGCCCTTTGTCATTTACGAAGAACAGTGCCAAACTCAAACACTCTACGAAAACTTTTTTTTATGTGATTGTGTCCAACACAAGCACGAGGCCCACGTGATGTCAACATTACTTTAGTTTATGTTATTTTTAAAATGCTTATGTTATTTTGATGAACAATAAAGATATCTATATATGTCAAGCCTAAAACCTCTGCCTGTAACAGATGCAAATCCATTAAGTAACTTTGTGTACAATTCATTACAAGTGACGAACTGTACTGCACTCATCACCTTGTAACATACCTACAGTTGTTAAGCCTCAAGTGCCTGTAATTTTAATGCAGCAGCGCTTTGTGAGGATCTTACACTGTGGTCTCCAAAACGCCTGCTACGCGTGGGGATTGAGAATCACTCTCAATTATTAATATGTAGTTTGTTACAAAATTATGAGTGGAAAAGTTATAGTAATGTACGAAATTACAGAATTTATCATATTAAAAATTAAAAATATTTAAGATGTATGTTGTTTTTGTAACGCGATTCCTCCGCCATTTATGCTTTTTTTTTTTATTGGGTTGTGACGAAACTTTTGTGGCCCACTGCCTCTAACACATGCATTTCGTCACAAGTGACGACCTGCAATGCACCTATCACCCTGAGACATCCTAAAAGGCCCTTCCACCATGCGCCGCGGCGGTGAGGATCGAAGAAAGGACCTGCGGCACGGCAGTCCAAAGCTAGTCCATCAGAGTTGATTTTGATGTTTTTATTGTTTCGTCATACTTCCGTGGTAGTCCAATTAAAATTTCATCAACATCAGTGAAGTAATTAAACAAATTTCACTCGTTTCCATTTTTAGCAGGGACTTTGCAGTGATCCTGTTCACCCCGTGACCACGATCACTGCAAAGTGTTTGAAACGTCGGGTCAAAAATAATGATAAATATACGCGATTTAAACCCTTTAAAGTTGTTTACTTACTATGTGTAATAATCGCAAAAACCTTAGACACCATTATCGGTGAAGTAGTTTTTAGGTAGTTTATACACAAATATTTGATAAAAGTATTTGCCAATATGCCTATATACCTCGACGACGTGGTAATTGGAGTCTGGTCAATTATTGTGTACTGTAAGTAATATATAGTATATAAAAAGAAGTTAGAATCGATTCTGTAAGCTATCTATAAAGAATAAATAAAAAAAACTATAAAAACGGTACTGACTTCTCATACTGAAAAGTATGAAATAACTTATGAAGTCGGACCATGAAAATGTGAGTTCAGAATGATATGCATTAGCATGATACCGACTTCAACAAGTTATTTCATAATTTTCATTGTAAGATGTAAACAAATAATAGTTAAGGAGCATATTCTACAAATCATACAATTTCAAATGTTATTTGGACTGCCTATGAGTTTGCAATGGCTTATAGGGATCTAAATGCTTTTATTGTAGTAGCTGTAGTGTTTTATATAGTTCGTAGTATTTTATTAATAAAGGCAAACCGCCGGTAAAAAAAATATATTATTTTATATATATTTGACTTAAGATAATGAATAAATTCAGGCGTTACTTTGCGGAAATCCATTTTTAATAATAACAAATACCGGAGCAACCCCAGGAGGTCTTGACTCTTCGAGCGCACGATCGAGAAAAAAGAGTCAAGACCTCCTGAGGATGCTTCGTGTAGAAACGAAACGCGTCAAAAATTCTTCCGGTTTGGCTGCGTGGCGTTTGTGACGTCACCTCGGCTTAGCAGGAATATTAAGCGGAATTGTCACTAGATATATTTTTATATTTCTTAAGTGTTTTATTAAAATATTAATTTGATGTATTCTTAAAATATTTTAAAAGTATTTGTTATTATATTTGACTTATTTCATTGTAACATCGAGCCAAAATATTGCGAATTTAATGTCAAAGCATATTAAAAAGAAAAGTGCGTTTGTATGCGAGCTATATGGTTAAAATTCATTTAGAATTCACCTCTGCTGCCACCGATCCCTCGGGCGATTGCGTCTCAATTTTTTCCCTCTTCAATATAAAGTTATGCTTCTTTTTGACAGACTCGGTCGGTTGCTTTGGCATCTTTAGAGTAACAAATGGTGAGCGGAAATGTGGAATTTCCATATAAAAATATATAATATTAAGCCTAGTATTTATAGCTATGGACTGCGAGGCCTTTTTCGAATACTCACCTGGGTAGTCACCCTCAAGTAGAAAATCTGTCGCCAAGCCCCTAACAGAGTGTGAGTTCCGGCTGCAGTCATTGAGAGCCAGTTAAATTACAGGCACATGAGACTCAACAACTGTATGTCACAAGGTAACGAGCGCAGTGAAGTTCTTGACTTGTGACAAAATGAATTTGTTGTAGGCAGAGGGCACATCAGATGGACCTCGTGCTTGTTCCGTCACAATAACATGAAAAAAAATACATAAGTTCTTAGTAGGTATATTACAAAATCATATTTTATAAGTCGTATAGTTTTTTAAAGCGCTCGTAGCGAAGTTAACTTAGCTGTTCTCAACGATCAGCAAAGTTAAGCAACGTCGCGCGCGGTCATGAGTTGGATGGGTGACCGCTAGTGACATTACTGCTGAGCGTTTCCGTGCTTCGGTGGGCACGTTAAACCGTCGGTCCCGGTTGTTGTCTTAGGATGGCAGTCGTTATAGCATGGTGGTAGGGCATTTTGCGAATGTCCGCCTGGCTAGCTACCACCCTCAAGTAGAAAATCTTGTTAGGTGCCAAGCACCTAACGGTGTGTTCCGGCAGCTGTCCTTGAGAGCCAGTACTTCTAGGTCAGCCTGAACAACATCTTCGACCTAATCATCACTTACCATCTGGTGAGATAGTGGTCAAAGGATAACCTAACAGGCATATTTTTTTTTTTTTTTTAAATAATAAACTTTTGTTTCCAGGTAAAACAAAATGTATAAGCGCTAAGTTTGTATAATAGATTGTAGCATAAACAATAGAATTAGTGTGCAAAAATGTTTACAACGCCCTCTTCAAGTTTAAGAAATAGAACCGTCATATTATTTGATAAAATAAAATAAAAATATTACCCATACAATTGGTTTTATACAATTGACAAATTCTTAAATTATAAAAATCTTGACATTTTACCTAAATAATAATTATTGCATTAAATAGTGTTAATTAGAATAAAATTAACTGTATCATACTGATGGAAGCCTGAAAAGGTAGCTGTTGATACTTTTATAAATTTGACCACTATTTCACCTGATGGCAAGTGATGATATGGTCGAAGATGTTGTTCAGGCTAGCCTAGAATTACTGGCTCTCAAGGACAGCTGTCGGAACACACCGTTAGGTGCTTGGCGACAGATTTTCTACTTAAGGGTGGTAGCTAGCCCGGCGGACATTCTCAAAATGCCCTACTACCATGCTGTAACGATTGCCATCGTTAGACAACAACCGGAACCGACGGCTTAACGTGCCATCCGAAGCACGGAAGCGCTCAGTAGTAACGTCACTAACGGTCACCCATCCAAGTCATGACCGCGGCGAACGTTGCGATTAAGAACGGCTAAGCAAACTTCGCTACGAGCTCTTCTTTTTTGACTGTACACTACAGTTGCTGATTTGAAAGATTGCCGGTTAGCGAAAGTGCTTTCCCTTTAGCGAGCTAAGGATTGGTTTGGCTTATACTCAAATTCTGAACGAAAAGCAACGAAAAAGGATAGAGATAAGTGGCAGAAAAAGGGGGAGACCTTTGCCCAGCAGTGTTATATTATAAAACAATATAACTAGAAAACAACTGTATATTTTGCTAGTCAACTCTGCCACGAACGCTTACATAATTATATGCAATCTGTTATTGCAAATATCTACCAACATAAGTAGATTCACAAGCCACTTGCCAAGCGTGGGGATTATGGCAACCCCCTGATATTGGTAAAGGGGGACGCTGTGTTCAGCCTTGTATGATCTAGCTGATACAATACTCAAAATGTATACATTTTATTTAGGACATCTTTAATAATTAGGCTACTTTTAATACCCCCAAAATCACAGGACAAATAAATTTTTTTTTTTAAGTGTGACCTTTCAATTGAGCTTCAACTTTCCCTGTGATTTACGTCACATTAATATAGTAAAGTCTAACTACCGCCCTCAAGAGATGTCAGTTAACTTATAAGTATTATCAAATCTTTCTCTATGTACATACTGATTATAATTATTTAATATTAATTAATTAGTGTTAATTTGCATTTTTAAATTCTTCATATACTGGTAAATTTCAGCTAAGATACTTACCTACTGTCTTGCTCTGCTCAAAACAGCTTTCCCCGTGGGGTACCGGACTATAATTGCACCTCCTCATATGTTCCCTTGGGTGTCGTAAGAGGCGTCTAAGAAAAATCCTGGAAGGTGGGCAGCAGCGCCTTCTAAAGAACATTTTACACTGCGATCCCCAAGTTGCCTGCCAAGCGTGGGAATTATGGCAAATACCCCCTAAGTAGGGAAGGGCTGTGTTCTGCTGCATGTGGACGATCTGGCTGATAGAACTCAAAACAGCTCTACATATGTATTGACCAAAGCAAACAATGATGTAACGTTTTCAATATCACGATTTTTATTGAATCCACCATTGGCGAGTAAAAATAAATATAGCAAACTTGTTGAGGCTCGTTAATCTAATTATAAACATGTTTCTATGAAGCTATAACATTTTCCATGGCGTTCCTCCACCCGGAGTGGACCACAGTGTAGAGTGTGAAGTAAACAAAGTTGTAACAATCAGATACAATGTTATAATATGTTTTGGAATCTGTAATATACGATAAATTCAGTTGCGGAACGTGTAGACAATCCACTTTATTTGTCCTTGTCTATACATGAATACTGAATGGTATATTTGAAAATATTACAAACGCGTAATATTCCCCACAATAGTGCATTGCATTTAGTCTCACCATAGGTACAAGACCTATACATATATGTAGCAATAGCTATGATCATCTTCCTACTCTTTTCCCACCTCTGGGACGTTACGTTATGTTTTTCGCTAACCCAACTAAAACTGTTACTAAAATGTTAAAAAGATTTTGTTTTTAGTGTTACGTTTAGCCAAGCCGAAACCAACCGTTAGCCCTTATACTAATCAGTTTAGATAGTAAGAAGTTATTAGGAAGAGCGAAGCGGATAGGATTCGCTTCGCTCTTCCATATGCTATCCCATAACTTGAACATTTTGTGGCCCCTTTTACTAAAAAGCTATCACTCCTATAGTTTTGTGCTTTAACATAGTAATTTAACTTCAAATCTAGATGTGTTATCTGTCAATAAAACATATGATTTTATAACCATAAAAAAATTAACATTAACTTTTGTATTCATTGGATAGAATGTTATTGCACTACTACCGCCATCTCTTAGAAATAAATACATCATAGTTAATCTACTTAACACTAGATGACACAACTACAATCAGGTTGTATAATAAACGTGAGCCCTCACAAAGCTCAGTTTTTTGCTATTAATATTAAGTACTTTAATATGCCTGATGTGCAGCAACTTGTGTGGACTTAAAAAGTTATATGCTGATTATTTGCCACAATTAACAATTACGATCATCTGATGGGACGTTATTGGGCTTGTTATGAAATAACATTGACGTCAGTTAAAAAAAAAAGTAGGAATCACATCAACTTGTTATACTGTTCATATCATACTGTGCCCCGATTGTAGGATCAGCTATCTCGATCGTAGATAGGCGGCGTGCGCGCAGGTATAATGACTCAATTACTCGCTTAGAGAGGGCGTGGTGAGGTTCAGTATGTCTTCATTACTAGACTGATGGCAGCATGGTGTGGAGATGATGCTTTATCATAGTTGACTGACAAGAATATATGATTTTTAATTACCATTAACCAAGGCCTTGAAGAGTTGATCACTGATACAGCATGATGTCCTGATTCTAAGACTGACGATCACACTTTGCAAATAATAACTTTGAAAATAGAAACGATAATCTAGTACGCGAACATATTTTTTTAACCAAACCAGCCTTGGTCTAAGTTTGTAACTCCAAGCTATTGAACATTCTTGCAGTTGTAGTTGTTTGTTTTTAATTAATGTTTATCTCCAGGTTTTGCATCATTGAGATTTCTGTATAACACCAGAGAGTAAAATCAAGAGTAACAAAAAAAAGACAATATAAGCTAATACATAGTTACTATCCTATTTAACGCAAAAAAAACATGAAAGGCATGCAACGGAATGATGTATGAATAGATTTCAATATATTATGCAACACATACCTATATACATAATAAAATAAGCAGTATGATTCAAGACTTGTGAAATGTCTTCTGTATCCTTAGTATGAAATAATTAATTATTTACAAATACAATGTCAAATTTAATTATTAAATTAAATTACTAAAAAATGAATGGTCAATCAAATAACCCACCCCTGTACCTGGTGCAAAACACCATCACACGGCGGCATTGCCACGCTGGATAGCTATGGCCTTTGCAGCAGGTACGAGATGGAGCGGGTTTAATCTTATTCAAAAATTAAACAATTAATTATTTTTGTTACTAAACGCCAGCGTTAAAGTTATGTAACGTTTTCTTCCATATATATATTAGTTCGTTGAAGTTTCTGATCGTGACACTGCTAAAAAATGTACAGTAAAACGTTAATTTTAATGTTTACGTTAAAACTTATTACGTATAATTACACCTAGTAAAGGTATTGCCACCTTTTGAAAACGCTCACGTGACCTAAAAATTAAACGTTTCATTAATAGAAAAGCCCACTCAATACTTTGTTAGCTCTAGGAAGAGAGCTGCATCATAGAGCCTTATCTATTGGTACTGGGCTCGAAGAATTTATTGGTAATATCGATGCGCCGTGATGGCCACTTAGCGAACATTTCCAGCCTCAAACCACAGTGCCGGGACCATATCTGGTCATATCTGCCCATATCTATAGTGCAAGCCACACTGCAAGCGATACTAAGTTACAGGGAAAGCTAAGCCAGCTTGGCTTTGCTCGTAGCAACGCGCCGTCTCAACACACTTATACAAGAGTTTATTAATAATAATATTATAAAATATTTTTTGAATTAGCACCGTAAACAGAGTTTAGGAGTGTAGAAATAGAGACTAGAAGAAGTTAGATATCAGGGTCAGTCTGGAATAGGCTAAATTTAAACCCTTATTTCCAAAAGCATGAGTTTTTTTTATTGCTTATTGGTAAGCCTTTGACCATAATCTCATCTGAAGGTAAGTGATGATGCGGTCCAAGGTGTTAGTAGGCTTAACCAAGAATTTGGCCTTCGTAGCTAAATCAGCTCAATAATAACCTCAGGAAACTAAATAATACTAGTATTTTGAGAGCCAATATTTCAAGGATTACACTTGATTGTGGTCAAAAGCTAAAATCTAACGGCAATAAAAAATATAGGTTTAGGCTAGTTAAAAAGGTGATCCTAACTTTAATTAAGTATGTTATCGCTCTTGTGCCTCAACTGCTAAACTACTACACGTAATGCTTTGTTACTTAAGCAAAAATCAAAGCAGCGATGCCCTGTGGTAGCAAATGTTATCGGTCAATCAAGCGGTCTTAAGATTACATCTCATCACGGGCTTGATATTTGTCAAGACGGTCTTTGAAATCTATCTTAGGTACCATCTTAGCATTTATCATCGTTGAAATAATTCGTTGAATCGTCAAACCATCAGTTTAGCAACTTGTCGAGTGAGATTATTAGATTATTAGATATTTAGATTAGATATTAGATAGTATTTTTGACTATTGTATGTGATTTAAAAGACTGAGTCCCGTACTACTGTCAAGGTAGTGGCTATCAGACCATTTTCGTCAACCAGTACAACAAATATTTTTATTGGAGTGGTGTGACATATTAGCTCGCATAGCTTTTGGTTAACTTTGCTTGCTGTGTGGCCAGCACTTTAAGGCTATAATCACGGTATATCTGGCCATCATTGTAAGGAGTGACCTCGAGGTCATGAATTGATTTTTAAGTTTCTGTATTGGGAATGATTTATGGAATATAGTCGTGTTTAAAGATAATGAATTGGGCTTATTAAATGCAAAATATCTAGTATTATTAGTAAGTTTAATTTTATTAGTTTAGGACAGATGTATCCTTTAGGAAGTGTTATTGTAAGATTAGTCCGAGTAATTTATTTTTATTAAAATTTGTTTTAAATACAAAGATAGTGTGGATACGGAGCTCAATATACAATAAGTAAAATAAGCTTAAATTACTTTGCGTAAATAGACAACGTTAAACGGTATAAAACGCATATATTTATCATTATTTTTGTCCCAACTTTTAACACTTTGCAGTGATTTATATCCGTTATGTAAACCGTTTTAAATTGTTTATTTAGTATCTAAATATACACTTCAATAACATTATAAAGGGGAAAGGTTTGTATTTTTGTTTGCAACGTATACACTTAAAAACTAGTGGACCAATTTTTGGATAAAATTTGGTATGGAAATAGTTTGAGACCCGAGGAAGGACATAAGATAGTTTATCCAACAGCGCAACAAGAGGTTAATGGTTTTGCGCGATAACCGATATAAGCGCGGGTGGAGCCGCAGCCGGAAAACTAGTGTGTAATAACCCCATAAACCTAAGATTACGTAACATAACTTATTAGTTTAGTTAAATCAAATAAAGTCATCAATAGCTAATTGAATTTCATATGCACGTTCGTGGTTAAGTATATTTAATTTACTTGTTATTTTTCTTATGGTTATGTGCTTAAATAGATTCTGATGTGTGTTTTTTTTTATAATGAGTTTATACTAAATATCTTCATTCATATCCCTATCAATATATATACCTAACTACATATCTACGAATATACGATCCAAGAAAACAGTATATTATTGTATCATGCATAACTCTACATCTACTTAAGCTCGTACTTATATAAAAAAAACTCCTATTTTCGTCATCTTAAATGAAAATAGACAGGGTTGAAACCTTCTCGGTGAGGGGGCAAATGCACGTGACTTCCATGCGAGGCCAGCGTTGGTGGCGAGGGTTTTGACAGCTGTCACTTTGACAATGCGGGTCAACTTCCGTATTCAAGCTTCAATTTCCGCTGGGATGGCGCGATTTGAATTTAATTTTCAAACGTTAGTTTAGAATTATGAACAGCCATGTCGTTTTATGAAATGTTTACCTACATTTTGCTCAAGTAGGATATGGCAGCTGTTCTTGAGTTAGCCTTAAACTGAAAGTTCGCAAGTGTTACTTAGGAAAAGTTAGGTGTATTTTCAATTACACTTATAATTTTAAATTAAGAAGAAATATCGTGAATTTACAGATTAAAGAAATCTGACATAATGGTATGTTTGGAATGAAATTCTCGTGAGCTTCACAAATATTTATTTTTTTAGTTTTCTGTTTTATTCCTGTTAGGTTAACCTTTGACCACTATCTCACCTGATGGTAAGTGATGATGTGGTCGAAGATGTATTTCAGGCTAGCAGTACTGGCTCTCAAGGACAGCTGCCGGAACACACCCTGAGGTGCTTGGCGACATATTTTCTACTTGAGGGTGATAGCTAGCTGGGCGGGCAATCACAAAATGCTCTTTCACCATGCGGTGAAGTTCAAACCGGCGGCGGTGGGGATCGAACCAGGGACCTGCGGCACGGCAGTCCATAGCTATCACCACTCGATCATTGCTTCAAAATTGGATAATGTCTGATAACTCCAACTGTAGTTTAGACCACTTCGTGGCGAGACGTCAACGCGGGTTTGAATTCTGTGGTAGGGCATATTGTAACATAAAAGAAAATATAAACCATAGAGTATTTCTAGATATTGATGGTGTAGAAATCATGTACAAGACCGCTCTATGTTTCCTTCTAAAATCTCAAACAACACCGATAGAAAAACATTTCTTGTTTTAAATTATATTTGCACAGTTGAGGCGTCATACACGTTGCTAGTTGCAACGGCCCGGAACATAGCATGCGACCTCGGTGCTAGAATAAATCACACTTGATTTATTTTTATTCGGTTGGCAACGCTGAGCGTCGCGCTCCCCGCAATACTCTTTCCTTTCATTCTTTATTTAAATTATTTTTCTTCTATTTTTCAGCCAGTGCATGTATTTGGCCGATTCTAGATAAGCTACTGTTTCCATATGTTACGTAATGTTGTTAACTAAATTACATTGAAAATGCATATCTAAGGCTCGTTTTAATAATTGCATGTCTAAGTATAGATCGATCTTGTCATTCATCAGTTTTGACGTTTAATGGATAGACCATCTGTCAAAAACTGCATCTTTAGATCGACAATCGCACATAAGACACGCCTTTGTGATTGTAAGTAAGTATCAATGTTGTGACAAGAAATTGAATAAATTCAAAGTTCTTCTTCCGTAGGTACCTAAAAGGTAAAAATAGTAAAGATCCTGGTTATGCGTACAGGAAGCAGCAACACCCTCTGCGAACATTTTGAACATTTCTTATATATTTTTGAGCCAGGAAGAAAAGCATCCTATGACTAAATTGCACAGTTCGACACGTAATGCTAATGACGAAATAGTACCTAGAGCAGTTGTAAGTGCAACATCATTTTTTTTCTCTAAGTATCAGTGAGTAAGTTATTCAATATCATTGCGCAATTACAAAGAAGTCGGTGCCAGTTACAAAGAGATTTATGACAGGCATCTTGACATCTATTCGACCTAAAAACTCAAACCTTATTGTATAATTGCGTCGGCAAAGTTATTAATATTCAATAAACATGTTATCAGAAGCGGCTACTTGAAAAAGATTCGTTCAGTAATTTATTAGGCACTTCGTGTCGATAACCTAGCTATCGTTGGGGACGAAACTTTGTTTGAGTGACTCTGTAACAAGACTACTTTGTTGGTACCGCTTAAAATTGCATAATAATTGCCTCATGGGAGCTTTTTGCGCAAAGATGAAATTGTATTTCATAAAGGCATAATTTTATTACAAAATTACAAATTTACGCGAGAAAAAAATATAGTCATGTGCAGTATTTGTAATTTTGTAATGTAATTCGCCAAGCGGGCGTTATTGCAAACATAACAATACTAAAAAAAACATAATTTTAGTCGTAATATACAGTTCCCGGTTTAAGAATATAAGGAGTTCTACATTTCCTTTTTTTAGATGTGGTTAAACCAAGTGATCAAAGGAACAAATGCGCCAAATTAACAGCAAACTAACTACATTTAACATAAATATGGCTGGGATTTTCTGCATTTGGGCGCACAGTAGATCTTTACACCTACTGCCCCGATTACCCGAAAGGTTTAACTACTCATGTATAATTTATCAAAATGATCGGATTTCGTCCAAATTAAGAGAAGAAAGGGGGGGGGGGGGTTACCAAGATTGGTGGGTAGATCGCAGTGTAAGATGCACTCCTAAATACCTAAACGAGCTTTAGCGACTAGATCTCAAATTGTTTTGCTATTTTTATATAACTTTATCTAAACCTTTTACCTTATTCAAAAATCTACGCCAGATTATGTACCATTAAAACATTTAATTTCAATCTAATCACCCCTCCATTTATAGCTTTTTTTTGCCTTATAGCCTTTGACCACTATATCACCTGATGGTAAGTCATGATGCGGTCGAAGATGTTGTTCAGGTTAACTTGGAATCTGGCTCTCAAGACATTGGCGACAGATTTTCTACTCGAGAGTGGTAGCTAGCCAGGCCTACATTTGCAAAATGCCCTACCACTATGCAAACCTTCCCTACACTTGTCATCGCACCGAGCATCTATAAGGTTTAAATGACTTTATATGTGTATCGTGCATACATAGTATTTCACCTGATTTGTGCGATTATTTGTACCACTAATGAATGCTTCATCAACTGCACCTGTTTTCGAAGGTCACTATAGAAACCTTCTTCTGTTGGTGTTCTTATTACGAACCAAAATACAACATTATTCCATATCCGAAACGTCGTAGCGTCTGCGCTTAGAGCAAGGTGCTACGTATTTTACAAAGACCAAAAATATGCTACAATTTTGCGTAGAACTTGACCGATTCACACAAATCAGTATACCTATACAACTTTGTCGCCAAACGACATATTAATACAAGTTGTTATCGTGGGACCTCTCACCCTGTTGTGTCGTTACAACAACGACATCGTTTTTATCGTGTTCTGATTTTGGCCAAGCCTAATTAACACTTGTTTGTGCTTTATTCCATTTTTCTTGAATTATTGATTTAGATTTCGGTTTTTGGGACTCTGATACGACAAATACACAAAAATGGCTCTGAATATTTTGTGCGTGATGTTTTACTTGTAGGTAGATATGTATTTTTAGTCGAAGGTCTATAATTTGTTATAAAAACGATACCCGTTTGATGTAGCTGTGTCTTATTCGAGACTTTTTTATGTGATTGTGATCCCTCACAATCCACAGGCCCATCTGATGTTAAGCGTACTAACTAACTTTTGCCTATTACAAATGCATTTCGTGCGAACGAATTGCACTGCGCCCGGCACACTGAGACGTAAAGTTGTTAAGTCTCATGTATCGTAATTTTTCTGACGGCTGCCGGAACACACTGTTAGGTGCTTGTCGACAGATTTTCTACTTGAGGATGGTAGCTAGCCTGGCGAGCATTCGCAACATACCCTTCCACTATGCTGTGAAGCTCAAGCCGGCAGTGGGGCTCGGACCATGGACCTGAGACACCGCAGTCTATAGCTATTACCGCTCGGCCATCATTGCTTCAAAACGTTCAAAACTTTAAGAATTATAAGCCGCCTATTTAGATAAATATAGGCTGAGATGACAGCAAAGCATATTACGTTAATTATGTTAATTTATAGGAGGTAATTTTAATTGTTTTTTTTATGTCTCAATAAACTATACCAAGATCCTTTTAAATAAAATAAAATTAAATTTAGTTATATCTTGAATTTCGATTATCTAATTTTACAATATTTTTCATTGTTCCAAAACAAGCTAAAAATTGTCTTATATTAAAAGAAAAGTGCTTTCTTGGAATTTCTATTTTACTAATAAAAACAGGATTGCTAAGAAAAAAATACTATGAATATTCAAAAATTACATATATACTCCCTAAATATATTTACGGTTTTCGTTACTCAGTGCACTTTTTAATTGGAATATAAATAATAGATAAACCTATTTTGAAAACATTTATGGCACTACTCTGTGTGACTTTGGAAGCACGTGTTTTTCATAATTTTCAACAGCCTCCTCTGGTAATGAAAACCTTTGTCTGCTTGACTTGTTCTTAATTTTTAGAAACGTGTATAGAAGCATAGATTAAAGTATTCAATAGTCTTTGGTTGAAGTCACAAGGTACCTGGTCGGAGCTGAAGCATGGCTCCTAGGTTTTTTATATTTTTATTTTTAATTTTTTATACTGACCTGGGTAGCACTTGCTCACTATCTCACCTGATGTTAAGTGATGGTGCGATCGATGATGGAGCGCACTTACCCAGAAGATACCTATTCACTCGAGTTTTGAAGACCCCCATATCGTACTTAACCGGAAACAAAGACTCAGGCACGGTGTTCCATTCCCTGGCGGTTCGTATGATAAACGAAGAAGTAAATCGCTTCGTTCGGGTAAATGGATTATCCACCATAAAGCGGTGGCAGTTCTGAGTATCCCTGGAAGTCCGATTAAAGAATGGGGATGGCGGAATCAAATTGTGAAGTTCCATTGCACACTCACCGAAATGTATCCGATAAAAAAACGATAAACAAGCGACTTTGCGGCGATTCTCGAGACTCTGGAGTCTCTTGCGTACTAGGTGGTCGTCGTTAATGAGTCTCTTGGCTCTCCTCTCAATAGCTTCCAGTGTCTCCAGCTGGTATTTGGCCGAACCATCCCAAAGGTGAGAACAGTACTCCATACACGACCGGACTTGGGCTTGATAAAAATTAAGCAACTGTCCCGGTGTGAAGTATTGTCTCACCTTAGCCAAAACACCAAGCTTTTTTGAGGCAAGCTGGGCTTTGGACTCAATATAGGAGCCGAAATTGAGAGTTGGTGTTAATGAGATGCCAAGAAGCTCGAAATGGTTACTTATTGGCACGGACACATCCCTGAAAGTAGGAACCAGGTGAAAAGGGCTCCGTTTGGCGGAGAAAACACACGGGACACGCCTGGGTTTCAGCAGCATTGAACTTAACTAGATTGGCATCACCCCAATCGGAGACTGTCTGCAAAGAAAAGTTCAAGCTCTGAACTATCGCTTCCCTATGAGACTGGATTTGTAATGCACTGGTCCGTGCGTTAATAGATGTGTAACTCTCCACAACGGTGCTGTCATCTGCGTACCCAAAAATACCGGGTTTCAGCAGGTCATTAATATGCAGCAGAAAAAGTGTTGCAGAGAGTACTGATCCTTGGG
The DNA here is from genome assembly GCA_963890685.1 of Plagodis pulveraria. NCBI lineage: Eukaryota > Metazoa > Arthropoda > Insecta > Lepidoptera > Geometridae > Plagodis > Plagodis pulveraria. The sequence continues at coordinate 9,063,491 of OY982955.1, read as the reverse complement.
GGACTCCGGCATTTATAGCCAATTGGGTGGAAGAACAGCCATCGATGACCACTCGAATCGACCGATCCCTCAAGAAATCTGAAATACAAACACACAAACCAGTGGGAAGGCCGTATGAAGGAAGCTTGCTAATGAGGATATCGTGCCAGACCCTGTCGAAAGCCTTCGAGATATCAAGAGAGACAGCAAGCGCCTCTCCGTGGTTCTCGATGGCTGAGCTCCAGATGTGAGTGGCATACGCTAGAAGATCCCTAGTAGACCGGTTTCGGCAAAATCCAGTCACTGAGGAGAATAAATTTGCTTTCTCTTCAGCAGTATGCGCTAGTGAGCCGTCGGGTTTTAGCAGTGGAGGCAGTGAGGGACGGCAGAAGTTCTCTTCAATCGACCGCGCCAGGGACCAGAACGCTTTGCTACCCGAAGGGTAAGAAGCAAGTTTGTTCCCTGTTCGGCGTATGTGGTCGAAGCGAGCCTTCTTGAGAGCCTTATTGCAGGACTTGGCGGCAAGGTTAAATGCTTTCTTCTTCTCACGTACATCTCTAGATTTGCGGGTTCGAGAAGTCACAAAGTATTTTTATTTTTATTCACAACATATTTTTTCATAATTTTCGACAGCTTCCACTGGTGATGAAAACCTTCGTCTTCTTGACTTGTTCTTAATATTTGGAAACATGTAGAAGTATAGATTAAAGTATAATCTTTGGTTGAAGTCACAAGGTCGGTTCGGGGCTCTAGCATGCTCCTAGGTTCCACGTGTTTCACTTTCAAAAACTAGTTTGTGCATATGAGAGCTGATACGGTAGATGCCTAATTGATCGGTTAAGAACGAGGCAAGCTCGGCTATAAGCGCTTTACGACATATTTTACTTATTGATTGAACCCTTTGGGATCACATTATGAGCCAAAGGGGCACACACATTCAGAAAAAAAAAACACTTATTGATCGATTCTAAAGCAAAATTTGAAGTAGTAGCAAAGAGAATAACATCAATTACCGAAGAACAACAATGAAGTAGTAAGTTAACTATACACTGTGGCCATATTTCAGCAAATCGCCGAAATGCGCCGCCGGAATGGGCCATAAAGATGATTCATACACGGTTAGTATACCAATAGTTTCACCGTATATTGTCGCTTTATATATCACGACGATTTCGTGGCTCCACATAAACATGATGGACGCGATGAAATAGATATAAAAGCAAACTATTGTATATAAAATGGTCTTTGTGTAATTTCACACTGCTTGTCGACACATGCGGTTAAATCCTGTTTGGTAGTAATGTGAATACTCTGACCACTAAAGATATATTATATTAAGGGTGAACTGGCCGGTCAGTTCTCCCTACAAACGTCGTAGGGTGATCACTCCCTTGTTTGAGGATTTAGGTCCAAAACAAAGCATGATTTCGATTGATCTCATTATTATCTAGGCTTGTATCGTAACATTTTTTAATAAGATAATTCACTAGAGAGTTATGAGCCTTGAAATGTTTTCATATAAAGTTTTCGAGGCTCATAACTTTCAACTTAATTATCATTTTAAAATTTCGTTACGATACAAGCATAGATAATGACGAGATCAATCGGTATTATGCTTAATTCTGGACCTAAAATCTCAAATAAGGGAGTGATCACCCTACTACGTTTGTATGGAGAAGCGACCGGCCAGTTCAACCTTAAGATACAATTATGAAAATATTATAGCAACTTCTAAAGGCCTTTATATAGCACGTGGAACTCGGTTCGATATTCATTCAAAACACTGAGCTTAAATTTTCATGTTCCGGTTTCCGTAAGTTTTAAAATACCAAAGTTGGTATCAAGAATGATCGTTTTTGAGTTACACTCCAATAACTGAAAAGTGTTTTCCTTTGTTGATGATATAGTCATTGACAATTAATGACAATCGATCCCGTAAATAGCAAAGGTCACCAAAAAAGGGTGAAAACATTTTTGTACCTAAAAATGGAACCGAATTCACCACTCAAAAGTGTGAAATAACTTGTCGAAGTCGGTACCATGATTTGAAAATTCTGAATATCCATTGATGTCGTAGTTTCTGTAATAATTAGCATTGTTTATTGTTATGCGCGCGCTATGTTTGACTCTTTCTATCTGCACTCGAAATCGTACAGTGCTATCTTTCTCTCGAAACCGCCCTTAATTATATCAAGGTCATGTATAACTTTTGTTTCAACAATTAAAAACATCAATGATACACAAACGCGCCCGTGAGTTGCAGTGCCATATTTTGCCAGGGCCGCTATCGGAGCCGCCTGTATAAATCCAAGCCTGTCGTTTTCGTCCTGCGGCACTGTGATCCGCGCACTCGCTAAGTTATGGCTCCCTGGTGTCTGCATAGTGAACTCAGCAGTAGGCAAACTTCAAATATCTACCATATTTAAAATAAATGGCATATAATTTCCGAAGATACCTCATTTGTATGCTATGGAAGTTATTTTTTCATACTTACTTAACTATATCTATGTTGGGAAAATTTGGAAACTGCATCAATTTCCGTATTGAAACATATTGTTATGCAGATCTCGTATACCTGCATAATTTGCTACCGTTATTTGATGCTGCAAACCCAAAATGGACACTATGGCTTGGCAACAAAACAAACGCACTGCGCAATAATATGTTTCTATACGGAAATTAATGTAGTTTCAAAATTTTCATTTTATAAATACGTTAAATAAGACCTAAGACTCAGAAGATAGCAGAAACAGGCTTTGATTTTATGAGTAGATCAAATTTAATGTGTACAAACATATAATTACAAAATGATCAAAGATTATCGAACGAAGGAATAATGGAGAAACCCAGGTAAAACATAATTTAGATTGATAGAACCAGAAGATACAGGTAATCTTCACGAAAGTTGAAAGATTATACTAGTGATGAAATGAAAATTTCGGTGCGATGGAACAGATATAGCCAGATACATAGAATGAATAGGTACAGACAGATACATAGAATTAATTGCTACAGGTATCAAGGCTTTGAATTTGGTTCAGAAGGCATCGAAAAGTAAGAAGAAACATAAAAAAAATATACTAGCGTAAAAATGAAACGTAAAAATCATTTGAAAAGAAATGTTATAACTTAATATCATAGAGAAAAATGTATCTATGCTAATACCTAATATCTTCTTAGAGATGTAAAAATATTAGCACATAATGGAAAAGCTACAGGAGAAGACACAATACACTTTGAACTTTGAAATATGCAATATGTGTCATGGGATACATAGGAGAAATATTTATTTAATTTAATTCAACATATGTGTTTAATAGTTACATAATCTACCTTGTCATTTGCTGTAGGTACCTAATACACCCTTAGCGTAATTACTGCATAGCGTAATCTTAATACACAGAACCTTTAATTACACAGAAGATTTGAGATTAGGTATGTAATATTATAAATAACGCATTAATAAAACAAAACAGTCAATTTTTCACCAAAAATTTATACAATTTCCTGAGCAAGTAAAAATGTAGAGTAGATTAGGTTATGGAAAGTGTTAAATTGTATGAGGAAAAGTTAGTTTTTTTTTTGATTGTGACGGACAGTAATGCAATAGCGTAATATAAAATAGCAAGTAGATTATAGTTAAACACAATATGGTTACAGACATTATAAGAAATTTACGTAAATAATACTTAAGCAATGAACGCATCGAGAATCCCATACAAAATATACATTACAATAAATGTTTTACTATGGAATACATCTATTTCCATTCAAAATTTCACAACATTGAAAGAAACTGCCTATTATGATGTAAATTTGTAGCATTGCCTTGTACGGAAATGAAACAAAAACCAATGAAGTTCTCATAAGGACCTTATAAAAATCGCGGTTGATGAATGATTGAGAATAACATGTACTGTGAAGAACGTTATACTTATTGTATGTATATTATTGTACATAGTGACAGCGTGACAGTAGTATGAATGTGCAAAAAAAGAAAAACATATATGCTACAAAGTCTAACCCTAAAAAGTAGTAAAAATTGTTGACGTTGAAGGGCTTCAGTAAGTATTAATACGTAAATGGCACAAACTTCAACTACTGCTTTTTAGGGTAACACTCTTAACCCTAAAAAGCAGTAGTTGAAGTTTGTGCCATTTACGTATGTAAGGGCTTGAGTAAGTATTGCGACCACTTACTCAATGAAAAATATATTTATATTTATTCTTGTTAGTGTCAGGACAGTGCCTAATGTTAAAGATGCTGCTTGATAGACAAGGCCGTTAGCACAATTCTTCAGAGGTGGGTGAGGCGGCCGTTTGGTTCACTGACCTTCCGCTTGATGCTGGTGCTTTCCAAACATGGATGTTTCGGAAAGTACATGCAACAGATCGCGAGATGAGAGGTGAGCCCAGCCTGCCACTGGTCAGAGATCGTGGCAGGTCGTGGCCGAGGAGCGGGTCAGGGAGGACGACGTCCAAGCTACTCCGCTCTGGTGCAGGAGAGCGGAGGTGAGGAGGTAGCAGTTAACCCGCCTCCTCCGATATCCGTAGTGAGGTCAATGGTGGAAAGTCAGAGGATTCTACACTGAATCGGCCCCACACGGTCTTGGTCAGCAAGGTCGCCCCTCCATTGGCGCAGTGGCTCAATTTCACAACTACACGCACATCTATGTGTGCAAGTAAGTTGCAGCGGCCACAGCGCGGCGCCCACTCAGGTGCAGAACCGGTTTGAACCAGCTTAGTGAACGGTTCGAGTTGCTGTAGCTTTCTTTCTGTTACTTTCTTTATTCATGTGGCGTTAATATAGCCTTCCATAATTATGGCTTGCTCACAAGAAATTATATCGCCAAAGTAGTATGACAGTTTAGCAACAAGTGCATACAAGTGACAGTCACTACAGCTCAAAGTCACAATGTGCCCAAATGGTACCGATATTCCTTACAATCCTTAAACATTTCTAGAGAAAAGTCCGCGTACAGTTATGTTTTATTAAACTAATATGAATATAGTAAATGCTTTGCAAAAGGAGCTTTTAAGCTTTTTTTTCATAGATTTCCGACCTACTGTTTATTTACTATGTAGCACCGCTTGTTGGCGGCGTGATGCATGCTCTTCCTGTGTACAGAAGTTATGGCCCTGGAATACTTTGGACGGAGCTCATGCATGCATACTGAATATATGTAACGATTACTTTTTCGAGAGACAAAATTGACCAAGTCTTTCAAGTTTCAAGTCTTACAAAGTATTGGTAACTATAATATCAGTGCAAACATACGGGATTATTTACACTATATAATAAATACTGTGAAACAAGAAGATAATGTGAGCGTTCCAAACGCTCCTTCAAAATAATAATTAGATGTACCTAGTCGAAACAATAGTACCAGTATGATCCACATCTTACTGACCAACTACTACCTAAATGAGAAATCACCTATTTCCGTTGTAAAAAATAAAAAGATTAAAACGAAACATTTCATACTTTTCAGTGCTGGCAGTCAATTCCGTTTTTGATTGTTTTTTTTTCTTTTCAATCCTAGACTTCATTTCTTCGCCTAAAATAGTGTACATCGTCGAAAGCAGCAAATCATCGCGGTAAGCGAATACATTTTTCAGGTAATTGACTATACCTAATAAACTACTAAACCGACTTCGGAGGTATACCCGTTTCAATAAAAAATATCAAAATTGGACTACTCTGTAAAAAGTTATGCGTAGTCATACATATACAATACCTCTTCCGTTTTTGGAAGTTGGTTAAAAACGAGTAAAATATCCACATAAGTAGGTATCGTTTTAGTGATAGCAGACATAACTACGGAATTCAATGAGATATCGTTAGATTCACGTTGATAGCGCAAATAACACTAGAAACATAAAAAATAAGAAAAAAAACAAACTGGCGGATATTTCACTTCATCTTACAAGATAAAAAAAAATCTTCCAAGGCCTTTGACTGGGGTATCAAAATGAAGGGCTTCAAAAAACGATGCCGTAAATTCCATTCTATAACGATTCCATAATATTAATTGTAGTTTTAATTTCAATGGAACGATAAAATGTTTAATGAAAATAAATAATTTGCAGTCGGGTTTTATACTTTTTTTATTAATTTATTATTGTTTAACGTTATGAAGCGATGAGACAGCCTAATCGTCCGCTTGATGGTAAGCGTCACGCCTGTCCATTACGGTTGCAGTGTTTCTTAATTCTGCTTCAAATTGTACTGCGCTCGTCACTCCACGATCTTAGTTCAAAAGCTAGCCTAGTATTTCACTTGCTTGTTATAGTGTTCTTCACGCCTATAAGCTCTTGTGTCTGTGTTTGCACACTACTGTTTTGAGGCAGAAGAACGCTACTTACCACCTGGTGTAAGCTCAAGTCCGCGACTGGATTTTTTATAATACTCGCTACCACGAAGCTATCGTGACTCCATCATCAGGATTAGTGAAAACTGGCTGGATTAAAGTTTACGACCCAAAAACCAGGGGGTTGCCAGCCTTTAATGCCAAAAACTCTCGAAGTAGATCGACGCAAGCAAATATAGTTATAAAATCACATCCTGATCAATCCTCAAACATCAAAACAAGCATCGCCTCGCTAATTGGCGATAACGTTATCAATATGAACGGATGCAGCATAATGGATCTCAGGGCTGATAACCTATTGCGAGATGTCGAATTCGAAATATTATCGCGCTGTAACTGACAGCTCCTTTGACTCCGATGCGCCCGCGCGTGGACCGCTTTATGCAACAATTTGCTATGATAAACTATCAGTGATAAGAATCACTTATAGTCATCAGTTTTAAGATTCCCACAATACGTAATATGGTTTAGTTTTATTTAATACATTCTTCTCATTAATCTCTTCATTTCTAGGCTCCGATAAAGACTATATTATTTTCTTACCAGCAGCGGTATGACTTTATTAACAAAATACTACGAACTATATACAACACTATAGTTACTACAATTAAAGTATTTAGACAACCTAAAAGTCATGTCATACAAGCTGACTCACAGGCAGTCCAAATACTCCAGCCCACCACCAGTTGGCAGCGTGTCCGGCATGCTGGCAGCATTTGCCCGTTTAATTGCAATTCTTATTCATTGAGCCAAATATGTGTCAGCATTTTGATCACGCGTCGCATCGATCAAGCGCTCTGATAAGTATTGGAAAATACAATGAGCTCACGGTCCCCACGGACCCAACGTCTCTACACCAAACTGCTCAAATATGTAACCACTACCGAGGTTAGCATACCTACTTGCGCTGCTTGAATTGCTACGCCAAAGTAGCCGCGGCGTCAGCCCCCAGCCTTTGTCTCAATTTCAAAGCATTGTTTTATGAGCATTCGCAAAATACTACCACTATGCAAATCACGAACGTGTTCAATAGTTTAAGGATATATTGAAGTAGTGATAACTTAACTTTTTTGTGCGCAATACTTCATATATACGTACTAATATTGCAAAAGTAGTTAAAACAGTCAATTGTCAACATTTCAGTATTGCACAAACCCTTCTAAACATCTGTAATTGGACAATAAAACATTGACAATGATACTGTGCATCTTAATTATTTAGTATTGTATCTCATTGAATAACTTCTCTTATCTACCGGCGGCGTCCATTGAGCCGGCACTCATTCAGCGACGACCTAAATATCAGTGTTAACAATATAATTATGTTAGGAAATGTGTAATCTACAAAAATATAAGAGCGATTGACACAATAATGCAGAAATGTGGATGACGATCTCATTTATATACAGGCGGTGGTCAAGCGAGTGAAGTTGGCTTTGTACACAGGCATAGGCAGTCTTCGACTGAGGCGATGCCAATTTATGCAATTTTAATGTTCCGAAGATGCAGGCGCGTCTATTCAGCCCTAAGCAAAGCTCATACTTAGAGATAAGACTGTTCCGATAAAAAAAATGAGCTGCATGGACATGCAGCAAACTTGCCGCCCAAACTTGGCTAAATTATGCGAATTATATATATACTCAGCTATGATTCGTCGTATGAGTAATTGTGGCGGAATTTCGCATATCTATTAGGGGCAGGTACTAGGCTTTTTTTGTAATTATGAAATATGCGTTTTGGCCAGGATAAGTCAAACTCGGCACTCGTGATTTGGCGGAGAAGCTTTTGCACACGACCGCGAACCCGCCGTGGCTGTACGTCTCCTAAAACTTCCCTAGGGGAGACCCCCCGCTTTGGGCACGCCAGGACACGTGACATGCCGCAACGGCTCCGGGGACCAAGCCAGCAAACCAGCACCATACTATCCTCATGCCTGGACGCTACGCCAACCTACTACTTCAGCCGCAGAGCATAGGGAGTGCAGCCAACGCCATATCCTCCTTAACCACAGCCAACATCAAACGGTGGAGCCCCAGGCAGGCAGAACGGCGCACTGTGATACCGGCACTCTTCTCCCGCCGTGATGTTAGAGAAGTCTGAGATATTATGACAACACATGACGCTTTTGATTAAATACAACATTTTGAAGCAATGATGGCCGAGCGTTAATAGCTATGGACTGCCGTGCCGCAGGTCCCTGGTTAGATCCCCACCGCCGGCTCGAGCTTTAACGCATGGTGAAAGGGCATTTTGCGATTGCTTTCCTGGCTACCTACCACCATCAAGATAAAAATCTTTCGCCAAGCACCTAACAGTGTGTTCCGGCAGCAGTCCTTGAGAGCCAGTGAAATTAAAGGCACATGAGACTTAACAACTGTCTCAAGGTGACGGGCGCAGTGCAATTCGTCACTTGTGATGAAATGCATCTGTTCTATGCAGAGGTTAGCCCGCTTAACATCAGGTGGGACTCCAGCTTGTTCCGTCACAAAAAAATAAAAAAACATACTTTTTAATGTAATTTTATTTTGTTTTTTTTAACTTTACTTAACAAAATTGCTAATGATTTTATTAAATACTTCTTCCAAGTGAAAAATACTAATAAATATTGGGCATTCGACTAAAACTTAACTTTCTGTTCGGCCATTCAATAGAAGACGACGTTATTTTACCGACGCACAAAATTTTTAATTAGTTTGGCAGCATTCATCTTATAGTGTCAAAAGTAATACCTACATTCTATCACACGTAACAACATTGCCTTTTGCAAAAAGGACACGGAAAGTAATCAATTCGATTCGTTCACGCCGAAGAATAACAACTTCATTGCGTATGAAGTTAAAAAATTAAGAACTGACGCTATATTTATTTGAAAACGTTTTATTTATTGGCATCAAGGAAGGAAAGTGTAAGTCGCGGATAAAAATAGTGTTCCGTAACTTATATTTTACTAGTTCTGTTTGTAATAGCATATGTTAACTCAGGGCTTCCTAAACTTTAAAGATAACAGAGCAGCTAAATACCTTTTATTTTATTTAACCTCATATCAAATTATCAACATTAATATTTATATAAGATTAATTTATTTTAAGAAATATGTAATAATATTACTGAAACACATTAATCATAACTTAAAGTTTGAATGTGAAGAATGGAACTGTTTCACTGCTTATTAATAATTATTTTAAAAAAAGAGCCTATTTGGCTATTTCAAGTTAAATAAATAAAAATATATAAGTAATGAGTTCTTCTCATCACATATTTTGTTGTAAACATAGTATTATGTAACAGCCAACAATAAATAATTTAGGTGGAACCTTCATGAGTATTCTCCCCCTAGGTGCCGCGGAACCCACTTTGGGAATCTCTGTGCTAAATGTATGTACAATCATGTACCTACTAAGGCCATGCCATTTTCCTAGAGCGAAGCTTCCATGTGCTTCATATTGATACGTTCCCGGCATACCTTATCTGTGTCATTTAATGTCATAACATGCATAAAAGCACAGAATAAAAAACTACATGGCTGTAGGATTAGGGTCTATTGACGGCTTTTTCCTAGAGCATCTATCAATGTATTGGGTATTAATAGTATATTATTTTTATTTTTTAAGCAATGATGGCTCAGTGGCATTGGCTATGGACTGCCGTGCAGCAGGTCCATGGTTCGAATCCCGCCGCGGGCTTGAGCTTCACCGCATGGTGGAAGGGCATTTTGGGAATGCCCGCCTGGCTAGCTACTACCCTCAAGTAGAAAATCTGTCGCCAAGCACCTAACAGTGTGGTCCGGCAGCAGTCCTTGAGAGCCAGTTAAATTACAGTAACATGAGACTTAACAACTGTATACGTCTCAGTGTGACGGACGCAGTGCAATTCATCGTTGACGAATGCACTTGTTATAGACAGAGGTACACTTAACACCAGGTGGGCCTCGGGCTTGTTCCTCCACAATAACATTAAAAAAAATTGTACTTTATTAGGTACATATGTAGGCGCCACCGTAAACTTAATTTCCAATCTACATTCGATGTAAGTATACTTATGTAATAGGTTACGTATATACCACACATATTAATATTCATTCCAAAAAGTGTAATAAAGATTGCTGTTAAATTAAGCGTTGACAATGCAAAGTTTATTTTAGTACCTACGGTTTTATACAGCGTTGATGCATGCTAAGCTTTACGAACTATTTCAAATTGAAAAACATGACTTTCAGCGAGATTTGAAAACTATTATACGTACGTAAGCGTTTTGTTTAACCAAGGTACCACGTAACTCTACAAACGAAAAACAAAACGCCGCAGGTGTAAAAGAGGTGTGGTCAAAAACATATCCCGAAGGTATGGTTAAGGGCTGCCAAACAGGAAAAAGAGATAGCTTGATCGATATGTTTCTTGTGCAAACGAGACAAAATATATTGAAGATGGCGTTGGCAGCGATAATTTGCATTTTATCTTTATAGATCTCAGTTAATTGAGAGAAGTGCAAATGTGTTTTTCGCTCACGTGTTAATTAAGGATTGATTAATGTTTGCGAGCTACCGTCGATTATTTCACGTTGGCATTCCTGGAGAAACGATTAATATTATAACTGTTAACTTGTCATGATCAGCTTATATTATATTTACGGAGTAGAACCTACATTTATTTTATGCTTACGTCACAAACTAATTAGCTAGGTGAGACTCAGCGGGAAAGTCAGAAAATGATGTAGATACATTTTTCAAATTTGACTACACATTATCTACACATCATACTTTCGAAGAAACCTTCGAGTGTTGATTTTAAGTACATTAGGAGTTCTAGAACGTTCTAGAACGGTGCCTACAACAGTGAAGGTTTAGGAATAGATTTAACGAGATAATATATACACTTAATAAGAACTTTTCGTCAATACTAAATTTAAAATAAGCCTTGTTATTGGTAAGAAAACGTTCTCTGCGAACAAGTTTCTGCAGCCAATCCCATTAAAATAGGGCCAAAATCAATTCAATTCAATTCAAAGTTTTTATCAGCGGACAACAGAGATGCATTTTGTTAGCTTAGAAAAAATATATTAGTAGTTACTTAATAAAAACATATTAAGATAAAATGACATACAAAAACACATATTAAAAGGTCATATACTTAAGAGGCATCTCGTGTGCAATCATTTTTCGCATGAAATGCCTCAGCATAGGCGCCCTCATGTCATGTGCTACCACCTTCAGGATAGTGTTGTTACTGCCCCGTACCCTCCTCATCAATGACGCTATTTTTTCCTGATGACGGCATGAAAGCCGTCAGTATAGGCTAGAGCAAACATCCCGGAGGCACTGCAAAGACGGGGAAGTCTCAACAAAATAACATGTACCTACACAATGTAGATAGAAGATCCTTAAATATAATAATTACTTATTTTATGGATTTTAACCATTAACTGAAAATACTACCACCGTTCTAGTCACACTATCTATTGGTCATGGTAGAGGGCTGGTGCCTGCTACTGCCATTAAGTTGCCCAAATGCTTTCTTTGTTGCATGGTGGTAGGGCATTTTGCGAATGCCCGCCTGGCTAGTGACCACCTTCAAGTAGAAAATCTGTCGCCAAGCACCTAACGGTGTGTTTCGGCAGCTGTCCTTGAGAGCCAGTAATTCTAGGTTAAGCCTGGTAACACCTTCGACCACATCATCACTTACCATCAGGTGAGATTGTGGTCAAAGGCTTACATACCAGCAATAAAAAAAAAAAAAAGATGTACCTAATGATTTAGGTGGATTCCATTCATTTCTTTTCAGAAATTACCCTTATTCATACATCATTTTCTGACCATCATCATAATATTGTATAAAATTTTATTGAATCTAATTATTGTAATACTATATATTAGGTCCTTACATATGAAATTGGCGTTTTTCGTACTGGCCACTTTAATCACGAATTTCTCCTCTTTGGTAAGGAATTCCAAATTCAAATTTGTACAGCTATAGACTCATGTATTTGTGCTTCGATGATCGTCATTCATTTGTTTTTTTTCTTCTGTTTTTTTCTGTTTGCGTCACTCATTTTACAAAATGGAAAACCTTAAATATCGCATTATTTACGAGTACGAGTTCCGCCGTGGCACTAGTGCTGCGGAAACAACTCGAAGGGTGAATGATGTGTATGGCGGTCGTGTTGCAAAAGAAAACACAGTTCGTTTTTGGTTCCAACGTTTTCGTTCTGGAAATTTCGACCTGCAGAACAAGCCCCGTGGACGGCCTGAGACTCAAGTTGATAATGAAGAGTTGAAGGCTATTGTGGAAGCGGATCCATCGCAAACCACGTCCGAGTTAGCTGCAGGCTGCAATGTTAGTGATAAAACTGTTTTAATTCACTTGAAGCAAATTGGGAAGATTAAAAAGCTTGAAAGGTGGGTACCTCACGAATTGACTGAAACAAACCGGCAAACGCGCGTCGACTGCTGCGTTACATTACTAAACCGGCACAATAATGAAGGTATTTTAAACCGAATCATTACCTGTGATGAAAAATGGGTTCTTTACGATAATCGGAAGCGCTCAGCGCAATGGTTAGATCCTGGCCAGCCAGCCAAATCCTGCCCCAAGCGAAAATTAACCCCAAAAAAGTTACTTGTAAGCGTTTGGTGGACTAGTGCCGCTATTGTTCATTACAGTTTTTTCAAATCTGGCCAGACTATTACGGCTGATGTCTATTGTCAGGAATTGCAAACCATGATGGAAAAGCTAGCGGCTAAACAACCTAGGCTGGTCAATCGCTCCACGCCACTGCTGCTTCACGACAACGCTAGACCACACACTGCGCTACAGACGGCTACTAAATTAGAAGAGCTTCAATTGGAAAGTCTAAGACATCCTCCGTACTCCCCGGACCTTGCTCCAACAGATTACCATTTTTTTCGAAATTTGGATAACTTCTTGCAAGGGAAAAAATTCAACTCCGATGGGGCAGTCCAAATCGCCTTCAAAGATTTTATTGATTCCCGTCCGACTGGTTTTTTTAGTAAAGGGATCAATGAACTACCTATGAGATGGCAAAAGTGCATAGAAAATAATGGTTCATACTTTGATTAATTAAATATATTATATTAAAAAATATTCGACTTTTTGTTCCTCCCATACAAAACGCCAATTTCATATGTAAGGACCTAATATAAATAAAATTTGATTCATTCATTATCATAATTATAAAATATTTTGTTAAATTTAATGTAAATAGTTATAAAAAGTTAAATCGTATATTCATATGGTCCGTAGTGTTCTTCAGCAGTGAGAAACTAAATCGATGATATCCAGTAAAAAAAAAACCATAAAACGACATTTATCTTGATATATCAATCAGATAGGAAACACAAGTTCATACCAAGGAACACAAGACTCAATCTGCACAAAATATTATCTTAAATGCCCCAATTTCGTTCTCCGTGACCCATGACGTAAAGCTAATGCATTTTATGTATTTCCGTTCTATTGACTCCAAGATCCCTGGCCTTTCATTCATCTTATTGATATCATTATCGATATATGTAATATTTAATTTGTGGATGAAGCAAATTATCGCTTTCAATTGTGATGAGTTTACGCGTCTGATAATTTTAATACTTTACTTCCGGTTTTAAAATAGTATAGCACCAAATGGTAACAAAGCGCCAGTGCTGCCAGATCTCCAGATTACCCAGGAGATTTTCTGATATTTGTTTCATTCTCCTAATCTACTGATATTTACATAAATCTCCTGATATTTAAGTTACAAGATATAGCAAAAAAATAATTTAATGAATTCATGGATTTTATGGAACTTACAGCCGCCTGCTAACCGGGTATGGCAACCTCCCCCCTATTTGGGGAGGCTGTTGTTCAGCAGTGGACTATCCGTCTGATACAGTACAGTATGGAACTTAACGGATTGCATAATTAAACATATGAAGAGTTATAATGTTAAGAAAATAATAGCGAATCCTGAAATTTTTGTTTTAAACCAATTCATGCATAGTAAACATATATTTTTTTTCTGAACTCAAACAATGGAGAGGAGTTACTTACATAATGTCCAAAATCAGAGCTCCTCCCCCGCCACTAGCGAATTATTGAATGTAAAGGGTAAAATAATAATAATAATTAAAAAAAGATATTACTAGTGCAATTACTCATTCAAGTTTATATAGCATTAGTTTATGCATGTACCTATAGATTTAATCCACTATCTGTTTTGCAAGCGCTCGTAGCGAAGTATGGCCAGTTTTTCTTAAGCTAAGAGGAACACGGACTTTCGTTACGCTTTGGTCGTTATGGGCTACCGCTAGAGCTCTGATTTTGGACATTATGATAGTAACTCCTCTTCTGAGGACCATTGTTTGGATTCAGAAAAAAGAAATAAATATATACAATACCCAAAGTCAAGCTAAAATGACGAGGTGAAAGAAAACTAAAAACGAATATATACAAAACCATGCGTAAATGTATTTTGATTCAATATAACTGCATGTGCTTGTCTCGTAAAATTTTTGTTTATGCCCGGTGTAAGCGGGGCTTTTTAAGCTCTAGTGCATAAAAGCCTGTTTATATGCACAAATGCATCAAAATGATCTTCTTATTTTTAATTGTTCAAAGAGGTGTTTGTAATATTTTGTGTAATACACATGGATGAAGGGTATTTTTAAAGATCTTGACATAAATTTGGTCGAAACAATGACACTCAAAATAATCGTTGTTCACTCTTGCATATTAAAACAAGACACTGGCAAATGCATGCTTAAGAATGCTGTTTTGTTCTTGATATTTAGATAAACTTATTTTTCCCTAAATCTTAATACATTTATTTACTTTAACTTATTTTTCTCTAAAGCATAATTGGACGTAGTTACTGAAAAATGTTCCAATCCACAAACATAACATTTTGAGAAAATTATGCTTAATGTGGATGCATAATGTGTGGTAGTGCATGTGGATTGGGCTACTAAGTCATGATATCATGTAAAGAACAATAGTAGGGTTATCATATCTTGTCAGTCAGAAAATATGAATCACGTGATTAGTTTGGTATTCAGAACTCAATTTTTACATGATTGTGGTTTGGAACATTTTTCAGTAACGTCGAATTAACTTTCTAATACAGTACTTGGACCTATAGTTGGAATAATGAAAAGAACTTTGACACTACGAGAATAAACTAAATATTGTTTAAGATTTTTATTACTTTTATATTAGAATTTAGTATATTACTAGATTTTCACCACTAAACTTTACACACTTAAGAGCCTCTTGCACTTGCACAGTAGGCAAATTTAGCGTGCGAGAGTTGCAGGCTATGGACACTACGCGGCGCTGCGCTTTAGATGCACAGCGCTCGTCAGGTCGATATCCCCAGCCGCACGCTATCAGCTTCATAGTGTAACTAAAACAGTTGATCTACTTTAGGTATCTGCTACTAAATCCAGTACTCAATTATTATATTCTTGTGACTATTCCCTTATAGTGCAACTAACACAGTTGATAACGTTTAACTATTACTATTAAAATACATACCGTTAAGTGCTTGGCGACAGATTTTCTACTTGAGGGTAGTAGCTAGCCAGGCGGGTATTCGCAAAATGCCCTACCACCATGCCAAATTACTAGTTCTATCTAGAGGACACATAGCGGCACATACCGTTAAGTGCTTGGCGACAGATTTTCTACTTGAGGGTTAGGTAGCTAGCCATGCGGGTAATCTCAAATTGCTCTACCACCATGCAAAATTACTGGTTCTGGAGGACTCATAGCGGCACATACCGTTAAGTGCTTGGCGACAGATTTTCTACTTGACACATAGTGGTAAGAAGCCAGGCGGGTATTTGCAAAATGCCCTACCACCATTCAAATTATTGGTTCTAGAGGACTCATAGCGGCACATACAGTTAAGTGCTTGTCGACAGATTTTCTACTTGACACATAGTGGTAGCAAGCCAGGCGGGTATTTATAAAATGCCCTACCACCATGCAAAATTACTGGTTCTCAAGGATACATAGCGGCACGTACCGTTAAGTGCTTGGCGACAGATTTTTTACTTGAGGGAGGTAGCTAGCCAGGCTGGTAATCGCAAATTGCCCAACCACCATGCACAACTACTAGTTCTCAAGGATACATAGCGGCACATAGCGTTAAGTGCTTGGCGACAGATTTTCTACTTGAAGGTGGTAGCTAGCCAGGCGGGTAATCGCAAATTGCCCTACCACAATGCAAAATTACTGGTTCTGGAGGACTCATAGCGGCACATACCGTTAAGTGCTTGGCGACAGATTTTCTACTTGACACATAGTGGTAGCAAGCCAGGCGGGTATTTATAAAATGCCCTACCACCATGCAAAATTACTGGTTCTGGAGGACTCATAGCGGCACATACCGTTAAGTGCTTGGCGACAGATTTTCTACTTGACACATAGTGGTAGGAAGCCAGGCGGGTATTTGCAAAATGCCCTACCACCATGCAAAATTATTGGTTCTAGAGGACTCATAGCGGCACATACCGAAGTGCTTGGCGACAGATTTTCTACTTGACACATAGTGGTAGCAAGCCAGGCGGGTATTTACAAAATGCCCTACCACCATGACAAATAACTGGTTCTAGAGGACACATAGCGGCACATAGCGTTAAGTGCTTGGCGACAGATTTTCTACTTGACACATAGTGGTAGCTAGCCAGGCGGATATTCGCAAAATGCCCTACCACTATGCACAATTACTGGTTCTGGAGGACTCATAGCGGCACATACCTTTAAGTGCTTGGCGACAGATTTTCTACTTGAGGGTAGTAGCTAGCCAGGGGGGCATTCGCAAAATGCCCTACCACCATGCAAAATTACTGGTTCTGGAGGACTCATAGCGGCACATACCTTTAAGTGCTTGGCGACAGATTTTTTACTGGAGGGAGGTAGCTTCTTAGAGGGCACTGCTGCTCACTTTCCGGTATTTCCCCTTAGTTGCCTCTTACGACACCCACAGTTAGTAATTGGGGCGTGACATAGCCCGGCACCCCACGGGCAGCCCGTCACCCCACGGGCTCGGCTACACTATTTAAAGCTCACTGAACTAAAATAAGTGAATTGTTTAGAAAACCATACTGTACTTTTTATACTGTGGCGCGGGAAAACAATGCCATCGAGAAAGTATTTTTTTTATTTGGCATGGTTTCAAATGACGTACAAGACACTCGCCTGATGGAAGATTCACGCCAGCGAATAACCATAAATGTTGCAGTGTCACCATTCTGCTAATAATAATTCTGTTTATAAATATTTCTAGCTCGTAATTGCCGGAGAGAATTTTGCTGGAGAAAACGACACGCGTCCTACCTCGATGACGCCTAGGCGGGTACTGAATGGCGTGCGCGAGAGCTTGAATCTTTAGATTTGTAGTTTATTTTATCTTGTTAAAAAACTATAGCTAAATTTGAAAATGTGCCTTCAAACGTTACTAATAAATAACAAGCTCTATCCATTGGTAAAACTTCCACATAGTTTCATGATAGTATCTTTTAGTTCTACCTGATTTAAGTAGCGATATGGTGTCATGTTTGACATTTTTTTTTATCGGAGAAATTGTTCATAATCACGTTTTTGACTTTGTACGTTCCTGGAGAGTATGTTTAACTTTATATAAATGATTTTATATATTCTAAATTTTCAATTCTATTCGAGTTACAGATTTTAAAAAATGTCTTAAGTAGGTACAACCTCGCCTTAAACGTTGATAAGTGTAGATGTGGTCGAAATTTTTTGAAATTAAATTCCCGTGAGTTTCAAACATATTTCAATGTGTGGAACTCAGTGCCCGCTGGGAGCTCGCAGACGCAGCTGCGCACTCCCCCTGATGATGAGCATCTGATATGCTGGAAACCCGCGAGACGTATTCGATCCTCAACGTGAGTGTTTTTGCGGTTTAATTTAAAATATTTATATATGGTCGAAAATTGTTACAGACAACGGAAGACTATGCCTACAAAAGGAAGTGCCTCACAGGAACTACTCCTGGACACAACGATTTGAATAGCGTGAAGTAAATTTTTACAACTTTAGCGTTTTCTATTCTACTATTTACTTATTATGTGATATGAATAAAAGAAAAAAAAGTAAGAAAAATGGTTTATTTGTGACTCAAACAATGCGGTGACACTAAATAGCTGAATTAAAATTAAAAGTATCTATTAAAGTGTTCTCAAATTGGTCTAAATCGGCATAATGCTGTTGTTAGCCAGCGCTGGTCTTCCTTTGGAAATATACTCACAATGATTCGCCAAATAGAGAAAAATATATATATGAAATAATTATTTCACAAAAAATATTACAATATGTAGACAATAAATGAACAAAAAGTAATATTCGTAGGTACTTAAATATTTTTTTTATTAAATTGAATAAGTATTGTATATAAATATTGCCATTCAACGGGGTAATGATGCAAGCCTTTTGGGTACTATACCCGTGGACAGTGACTTGAGCTCTGTATATACTTATGATTGCCTCCTGGCAGAAAACGGAGCTCACAAATTAAATGTAAGTATAACATTTTTAGGTCATAGATATAGTTACATTATACAATTATTTTTGTGTTGCTTTTCTTTTTATTTAATTTATCATTTAAGTATTTTCAGCTAAAATGGACAACATTACGTTTTGTATCATTTTGTCTTGTATTTACAAGACAAAATGATACAAAAAAGCTATCAATTTAACATTAGTTTTTTTTTTTTTGTTTTTTTTTATGCCTTATAGTTTAGCCTTGACCACTATCTTACCTGATGGTAAGTGATGATGTGGTCGAAGATGTTGTTCAGGCTAACCTAGAAGTACTGGCTCTCAAGGACAGCTGCCGGAACACACTGTTAGGTGCTTGGGGACAGATTTTATACTTGAGGGTGGTAGCTAGCCAGGTGGGCATTCGCAAAATGCCCTACCAACATACTATAACGACTGCCATCCTAAGACGACAACCGGGACCGACGGCTTAACGTGCCCTTCGAAGCGCGGACACGCTCAGTAGTAATGTCACTAGCGGTCACCCATCCAACTCATGACCGCGGGCGACGTTGCTTAACTTTGCTGATCGGTTGAGAACAGCTAAGTAAACTTCGTTACGAGCGCTTCAAAATCCACATTAGTGGGTATACGTACACAATTCAATTTCTGTTTGCATTACTCTGCTAATATACATTAGTATCATGTCAAAAAGTTTCCTGTTCTTTTGACTTAACCTTAAAGTTTATAACATTTGTATATGTCACCGTTTTATTGTACTACCCGTTAATTTATAATAAACCTAGTTAGATTATAAACTGTCGATAGATTGTGAATGGAAACTAAAATTTACAATCTAACGTTTAAATTTTCGTTAGATTATAAACTGACCATGTCCAGCCGTCAAATTGTAATTATGAGGATCAACAACAATTTACCATAGATCTACGAAAGTATTACAGTGCCCATAAGCAAAATGGGTAAAGTACAGGTTTTTGATGTACTATTTTTTGGCTTATGTTTAACTTAACACCAGATATAGTAGAGTAACATATAACAGACAAAAATAGGATATTAAAATATTTAAGCAAAAGAACTAAGGGTATCAAAGCATTTTATGGTGGTCATTATTTTAAATCCCTTAGTTTTTTTTATGCACAAACTCGAAATGAATATGTTTTTTTTTGTCTGACTATTCTTTTTGTTCCTAACTCTATGAAATGAACTCATGGCAACAATAACGGCGACCAATCAGAGGACGGTTCAAAATTTCGCGGGCGATTATAGATCGTTACATTATAAACTGCCAGCTAGACATGGTCAGTTTATAATCTGACGAAAATGTAAGCGTTAGATTGTAAATTTTAATGTTCGTTCACAAACTATCGACAGTTTATAATCTCACTAGATTTTTTATGAACTAACGTATCGTACAATTATACGGTGACATATATATTAAGATACCCATAGTGAAATTTGTAAGGTGGCAGTCATTGTTAATAAATTATTTATATACTAATATATTTCGCGCTTGCAATTCGGAGTACCTATCAGGTAGTTTAGGTCTCCGGCGGCGACTCGCGTTAGTTTAAATTGGAGTTTTCTAATGAATAAGTTTTTACGTAAGTTGACAAAAACCGAAGCTGCCGTAGCGCAGCTTGACTAGTTTGTAACGTCTGTTACGGTCATGACCTGGACGGGTGACCGCTAATAGGATTTACTACTGAGCGCCACGTGCTTTGAAGGCATGTTAACAACAGTCCAGGAAATTGTTACTTTGCGGAAATCCATATTTAATAATGACAAATATTTTTAAAATATTTTACGAAAACATCAAAATAATATTTTAATAAAACACTTGATCGAGAAAGAAAGGTTTCTCGATCGTGCGCTCGAAGATTCAAGACCTCCTGAGGATGCTTCGTGTAGAAGCGAAACGCGTCGAAGGTTCTTCCGGTTTGGCTGCGTGACGTTTGTGACGTCACGTCGGCTTAGCAGGAAAATTGGGCGCAATTGTCACTAGATATATTTTTAGTGTTATATTAAAATATTAATTTGATGTTTTCGTAAAATATTTTAAAAATATTTGTCATTATCTCTTTTAAATACTTAATCTGTCGCCAAGCATCTAAAAGTCTGCTCCGGCAGATGAGTTCGAGAGCCAGTAATTTTAGGTTACCCTGGAAAACATTTTCTACCACTTCTACACTTACCATTAGTTGAGACAGTGGTCAAAAGCTAGTCTATAAGGTATAAAAAATGTTGAATCTATATCTATACTTATAATAAAAATGTAACGGATCAAATTCTGTACATAGCAGATATTTTAAAAAAATGGAGGCAATCTGTAGCTGACACTGATGCCATAACTGTATTTTTTTGAATGTTTGTCTGTCTGTCTGTATCCCGGCCGCGCATCACTCCAAACTACTGAATGGAATTCAATGAAACTTAACTTGATTGGAGTTCATACTAGGAAGAAGGTTATTGCATACTTTTTATCCTGAAATCCAGCACGGTTCCCATGGGAAAGGGGATGAACGTCAAAATGTACACGTAGTTGTAATTTAATAACGTGTAGTCCGATTTCAATTTTTTTTTTGTTATAGTAGTGACAAGTGAGCCCGGCACCTTACGGGCATTCCGGCACCCCAAGGGCAGCCCGGCAACCCACGAGCAGCCTGGCACACCACAGGCAGCCCGGCACCCCACGGGCATCCCGGCACCCCATGGGCAGCTCGGCACCCCACGGGCAGCCCGGTTATCTTATTTATGTTTGCAAGTTGCTAAGATAAAACTCTAAATACTGAAACAATCGCGACAATCAGATTTTTTTACCATCTATCTTATGCAAGAAAAATTTTGGAGACTGCGCAAAGGAAGTACCTACACACTCTAATATATATTCGTTCTAACGCCAAACAAGGAGAACCTCCTTGAAAAAAGACCCGCAAAAAGACGCCGTTTTAAGATTGAAATTCCAAAGAAACGCATAAAGTACTTTGCTTCAACATTTATTGTGCGAACCGCGAAGGAACTCTCTGAGTAACTTAACTACTGTCTTCTGGAAAATACGACCCGGGAGTTTTCGAACCCAAAGTAAAAAGCTCCTTTCTGAGCTAAGCTTTACTAAGAGTGCTTCACCGAAGACCACAGCGTTGCTTAATATGACATAAACATGTGCTCAAATGCTACGAATAACAAATGTGAATAATTACTCTGCAGGTACGGCAATCGCGAACGAAGTCGCAGGTACAGCTAGTGTTGAATAAAATCATTGGCTCAACGAAAAACCATTGCAATTCAACGAGGCAATGCCGCTAGCATTGCTAGGTACACTGCCGACTGATAGTGGGCTGGAGCATTTGGACTGCCTGTGAGTCTACAATGACTTATAGGCTGTCTGAATGCTTACATTGTAGCAGCTGCAGTGTTGTATATAGTTCGTAGTATTATGTAAATAAATACTGCCGGAAAAAAATACCTGAATGAGTGAGAGAGATAGAGAAATACTATGTTTCTACTCAGCATTTCAAAAAACAAACCAAACAAAATTATTTAATACCAATAGTTATGCTATTTAAAGCTAATTTGGGTACGTTTATAAATATACGTTATTTATTATAAAATAATAATGAAAGTGTAAGTAAGTATTAAGTGTGTTTTATATTATAAAGTCTAATAACATATCTATTTTAAAGCTAAACTAAATTAGTTTTTTTATGAAAACAATCCAATTATGAGTTAAGTCGACAACTCTCATTTAGGAAGCAGTAAATACTATTTTAATTACCAACAATTTGAATTAAATAGGCGTAATTATTAATAAATTTAAATAGTTTATTATGCTTTGGTTAGTTAGCAATAACACCTGCTACGTAACTATTGTAATTTAGATTTCTTTGAAATTAATGCAACTAAACTACTTTTAATCATCCTTAATTATCTGGTCAATTTATAAATAATTAATATAAAGGCTAAAATATACTTGCATCTTCGCCTTCTTGCCCTTATCCTAC
Source organism: Plagodis pulveraria (assembly GCA_963890685.1). NCBI lineage: Eukaryota > Metazoa > Arthropoda > Insecta > Lepidoptera > Geometridae > Plagodis > Plagodis pulveraria. Next base: position 9,040,633 of record OY982955.1, on the reverse strand, counting down.
ATGCGTAGGGTTAGTATATCATATAATCTTATAGATTATAGTATACCATACTTTTTTTATTTTTGATAGGTAAGCCTTTGACCATAATCTCACCTGATGGTAAGTGATGATGTGGTCAAAGGTGTTACAGGCTGAATCTAGAATTACTAGTTATCAAGGACAGCTGCCGGAACAGACAGATTTTCTACTTGAGGGTGGTCGCTAGCCAGGCGGGCATTCGCAAAATGTCCTTCTACCATGCGGTCAAGCTCAAGCCTGCGGCGGGATTCGAAGGAAGACACCAACTCTTTTAATGGTAGCATTACCCGCAAGCTTACAAAATTACTATCATTATTAATAGAAATTACCAAGTCGTTGACGAATAAGCTGTTGTTGTCCTTGCATAATTTACTCCACTTGCATTTGCGGTGTCGGTACCTACAATTGATTTGGTATTAGAGTTCACTACGTGTTTATGGAAGAGCAGATAAATTTGTGTTAAAAAAGATTTAATAGTTCGTTTAGCACAACTGATAACTGCTTGAGATTGTGAATTTTCTGAGTTTATTTATAAATAGATCAAAGTCAGGACGATCACAACTTTAGCCCATACGTAAACATTTCTGAAATAAACTTTTCCTAAAATAAGATCTGCAAAATGAAACTCACATGAACTTCTGCTTTCCTGGTACTTTAGGTATAAATCATAGTCAGAACGATCACAATTTTAGCTATATTCAGCTACATTTTGAAAGAGTAGTTTTCCTAGAACGAAACCTTTCGGCCGAATACGCAATGGAGGGTCGTAGCTGGGAAATATTAATCTCCCATGTCATTCTGCTTTCCTGGTACTTTGGTATTAAATGTTTTCCTTTTTTGTAACGTACTTTAGTAAGTATTATTTAATCAGGGCCGTAAAATAATCTGGTGGGATCAGACCAGGACAAAAATATTGCTGGGATCAGACCCAAATTTTATTTTATAAATACACAGTGTTGAATCAGTCAAATATGAAGATACTCAATGGAATGGTAAAACATAAGAGCTTTTCAAGGATCTCGGTATTCTATTAACTTCAGATTGTTCGACAAATGAGATTCTGTTAACCATTGGAATGACACAGGAGGAATGTCTACAATCATCCACTCGTAGACTCGATTCGATACGGATAAATACATTTTAAATCAATTTGTAGAATCGAGAAATTTATCGAATTGTAGGCATTTTGTAGGGTGGCTATGCGCTCTGTATGAGATGACAATTCTTTTAAACCTTGGTAAGACTAATATTATAAAGGCGAAAGTTTATGAGTACGTTTGTTACTTCTTCAGGCTTTGACGGCTGGAATTTTGATGAAACTTGGTATGGAGGTAGATGAGACGCTTGATTGACATATGAGATACTTTTCATCACCATCAACTACCACGCGGTTGAAACCATGGGCCGTAACTGGTATTTTAGAAATACTGCTTCATTGAATTCATTTGTTAAAGATATATAGTTCAAATTTAAGCATTTTCTATTTATTTTTACTACTGAATTATGAAACTTTAGCTTACCCACCTGTTGGTAAGTGATGATGTGGACGAGGATGGTAAACAAGCTGAACCTAGTATTATATATGGCTGTCAAGTGCAGCTGCCGGAATAAACGGTTACGTGATTGGTGGAAGATTTTCTATTTGAGGGTGATAGCCAGGCCAGCATTTGCAAAATTTACTACCAATATAATGTGAAATGATAAGTGTTACAATATAGAAACCAACACAAAAAACTTAATGCGGGATTGCAAATGTTGGTTTTACAAAAATCATATCTTCATGCTTGCATTCTCCAAATATGTAGACTGACATGTCCTAATTACTACTTTTTGCCAGAAATATTATAGCCCCATATAATAGGAGGTGAACATAATGACATCTACCAGATAAAGTTAATTTCTATACAAATATTGATTGTCAATTTGAGTAGGCAAGTAAATCTTGATGACGTTCGACTTGATATTTTATATATTTTAGTTTGTTAATTTTTTATCAAACCCTTGATAAACACAAATATGACCATACATATATAATAGCGATCCAAGATTGTAAACCTAGTCAATTTCACTAAATTGCCATAAGATTATTCCATTCTTATCCTAGGTAAAAAAGTATAATTCATGGTGAGCCTACAATCAGGACTGGCTGACCCCATGCCGGGAGCAGGATGTTTCTCACCATGACGTCTCTCGCCTTAATTAATACCATCAACAGGACATGATGAGGTGATACTTAATTATACGAGTATTCTTAAACCATAGAACATTTTCTTTAAACGAGACACAAAATGCAATATGTTGATTAAATTTTGTGTCTCGTTAAAACATATTTAATTAACTGCATACCGCAATGTTTGCTTCAGCACGCATGTAAACTAAGTATGATAAATATGTCACACAAAGGTTTTGAGATAGTTTTTAGGAAGTACCATTTAATCAAAGCATTTTTTATGTCATAAAATGACGATACGAACAAATCGCCCTCCTCATAGACAACATCACGCCTATAAATTACAGCCGCCGTGTCACCGTTCTCATTCTGCGTTACACTGCACTGCGCTCGTCGATTTACTGTTCACAGAGAGTACTGTATCAGCCGGATCGTCCACTGCTGAACACAGTCTACCCAATTAAGGGGGTTTATGCCATAATCCCCACGCTTGGCAGGCGGCTTGGGAATCGCAGTATAAGATGGGAGTTCTTTAGAAGGCGCTGCTGCCCACCTTCCAGTATTTTTCCCTTAGTCGCCTCTTACGACACCCACGGGATGATATGGGGAGGTGCGATTCTGATCCGGCACCCCACGGGGTATCTGTCACAGAGAGTACTGTAATTTTACATTATAGTGAATCAGTAGGCAAATATGGCGTGCGAGAGTTGCGGGCTATGGACACTACGCGGTGTTGCGCTCTGGTCGCACAGCTCGCGTCAAGACGCTCACTCGAAGTCCCCAGCCGCACGCTATTAGCGTCACAGTGTAACTAAAATAGTTGCTCCACTTTAGGTATCTACTACTTAATCCAGAACTGTATCTAAGTAATTATTTTGCATGGTGTTATAGCATGGTGCATGGTGGTAGGGGATTTTGCGAATGCCCACCTGGCTAGCTACAGCCTTCAAGTAGAAAATCTGTCGCCAAGCATCTAACGGTGTGTTCCGGCAGCTGTCCTTGAGAGCCAGTAATTCTAGGCTAGCCTGAAAAACATCTTCGACCACATCATCACTTACCATCTGGTGAGATAGTGGTCAAAGGCTAGCCTATCAATATTAAGAAAAAAATAAATAAGATTAATAATATTAAGAAAAAATAATGTGATGGACAATTAAAATAGAATAAACTCAGTCTCTTCCTATTTCTTCTTGTTCTAGCACCATACCCTCTGTGCTGAACGGGCCAAGGTAACATTTTGTAATTGACAGAATTCTATATAACATACCAAAAAACGGTTGTGATTGACCTTCTTAAGAGCGTCGTATACACTAAAATTAAGTATTTAAATAATTTGATATTGACTATACTAATAAATTTATTAGGTACTTTTCTTTCGTACATATATTGGCTTCTTTTGATTTAGGTAGAACTACATACATTTCTGATAGACATTAAACCTCCTTCCCCAATTTTGTATCCATCAAAAGTACAAAGCAACTAATTCAACTAAATAGATAAATTCAAATAAAACTGCTAGCATAAAACATCATGAGCGGAAAGCTTGATTTTATTTCATTCACCTGATGTAAGAAAGTTCAAGGCGCAAGATGTTTTCAAAACGATAGGAATGCGCGTTACTAATCGACCGAAGATATCGAGAATCAATAAAAAACGCGATGACGGGAAAGATCGTACCACGACAAATGCGAATGGCCCTAGAAATTGAATAAGTCGATATCACCAAAGCTAGAATTGATTGACGATTGTCTGAAAAAAAAGATTCGATCGATTTAGCTGCCAGCGTTAACTGTGGAAAATCGAACGATAGAGATGGGAAATATCTACGAGCACGATTGTTGTATTCGATTATGTACAAGAAAATTTATATGATTTATATAAATGTTGAGGTGATTGATATTAAAATTATTTTCTTTCAGGTTTGACTTTCAGCTGACCTAGACTATATAGATTAAATTTAGTTCCCGGCTGTCCAGCCGGGCTGATCGGCTGATCGTCCGATCAGGATAACCGACAATGGCTTCCAATTGGAGATCGTCTAAAATCTGACAAACTAAAACTAGTGATTGTAAAGAAGAAGCTAGGTGTTCAAATAGGTATGTGCTAACGTAGAAATTTATGGTGATCCTGTAACTAAGGGGAAAAATAGCATTATTTTTACTATAAATATTTTCATTCAATCATATTTTCATATAATTGATACTAAAAATCTTGCAAATATTCTATTCCTGTAAGTAAATGTTGCAATTTTTTTTATTGATGATGCTGCTTTTTGTCTTGGTGTGTGCGCTGTAGATAGACATTGGAAACTTTTACTATGCCCATTGCCGCAGAAGCTGTAGGTAAAAATAGTGTACCTAATAATGCCCAGAAAAAAAAATCATATGCCGTATATGTTTGTTTGATTCATGAATGTTAATTTTAGCATAAAAACAAGTATATCGATATCGACAAACGACATCCGTTCAAAAGGAATGACTTTTGGAAACGGTAGCCGTTCGCAGCAGGGGGCGGTACCGCCATTTTTATTTTTATTATTTTTTCCCTTGTTTAACCAGTGGAAGTCGTCGCGGCTGACTGGTCGGCGCAATCAATAAAACGCTGTGACCGTAACCACAGATTAAAAACGAGTTGTGGTATAAATCCGTATAATAACAGAATAAATAGTAGTAACAACGTTTTGCCGTACACCCAGATTTATATACAACCATAAAGGTGGGCGGGAAATTCAACATTTAAACATTGTTTTCACGCTTGCAGTTTTAGGTATCGTATAACCATTCTACAAGATCGTGGTATTGCTCGCATTATCTTTAACGGGTATTGAATTTACCCTTAAAATAGTCACAAATGTTAAAAAAAAATACGTTCACCCAATACGTTACGACGAAGTAGTCTTTGAAATATGTCACACTGATGGCGTAGGATGGAGAGACCTTGTTTCGCATGCGAGTAAGTGAAACAGAACTACGTAATATATAAATAGCCTTAGCGAATATTTTAAAATAAATTCATATAAAAGTGAGCTTTTTTGAAGCAAAGGAAAAAATCTCTCAGTTAGATGAAGCAGTGATGGCTCAGTGGCATTGGCTATGGACTGCCGCGCGTCCATGGTTCGAATCCCGCCGCGGGCTTGAGCTTCACCGCATGGTTGAAGGGCATTTTGTGAATGCCCGCCTGGCTAGCGACCACTTTCAAGTAGAAAATCTGTCACCAAGCACCTAACGATGTGTTCCAGCAGCTGTGCTTGAGAGCCAGTAATTCTAGGTTAAGCCTGACAACAATTACAAATAAAATTTGTTTTGATGCGGTTTTATTTACGATTGCGAAATTTTATAGCTGTATTCGCATTTTTTTTTCTATCAAATAAAATATACGGAGTCGTTATTTTGGACGAGGAAATATTCTCTAGAATAAATTACAATTTTTTTTTTATCTGTGAGTACTCTTTCTAAAAAACATGTATAAAATTTGCTTATTGGGAACTTACTTCACTTTAATAATTATATGGAGAACGTATGTTATTATAACTCTTCTCGGCAAATCGCCTTTTAATTGATCAAGTACAATTATTTGATCACGTAAAACCTACGAATAAATAATTTGTCTGAATTTTGATAATGTTGATTTTTATTGTGGTTGTTTTTTTAGGATAGTCTATGTATACAATTTAACCTGATAGATAAGAAAGTAATAATGAGGTTGAAAGTGTTAATATTTATGCGTAGCGTGAAACGCGAATGTGAACTCAATAGTTACAAGAACAACAAAAGAAAACTATTTTTTTTTATATTTTCTTGCCGTACCTGCGTTTGCTTTATAGTATGGTTCATAACAGACGCGGGAGAGGTGTGTCAAGATTGAAAATTACAGGGTTAAGTCAAGATAGTACCTAATAGCGTCAGATTTTTTCTAAACTGAATATATTTATCTTGTTTTTATGCTTGATTGGTTAGGCTTTGACCACTATCTCACCTGATGGTAAGTAATGATGTATTGGAAGATGTTGTTCAGGCTTACCTACAATTACTAGCACTCAAGGACAACAAACCGTTAGATGCTTGGCGACTGATTTTCTACTTGAAAGTGGTAGCTAGCCAGGCGGGCATTCGCAAAATGCCCTACCACCATGCATATCCTTACAAAAAGTTAAATTTTAACAAAAAGCAACTGACTTCAAATATGAAATACGTATTATTAGAGATAACTCAAATTATACGCGGCAGATCTATCTTACAAAAAAAAAAAAAAAAAAAAACGGTATACCCGGTAAAGAGTTATGAGGTAACACACAAAAAAAAACAGTCGAACTGTGAACCTCCTCCTTTTCTTGAAGTTTGGATAACGCAAATTAATACCGTGTAATCACAATATTATTTTCTCGTTCTTAATAGTTTAAAAAAAAAATTATAATATTCAGTCGTTTTCAAATAACTTACTTAGGCGGATTTGAGGTTTTATAGCAGAAACCGTCGAGTAAGTCTTACATTGCGAGGTCTTTGGATGGGGGAGGCCTTTGTTCAAGAGTGGACGTCTTCCGGCTGATGATGATGAATTTTTTTTTTGAAATGTGATGATGTGGTCGTAGGCGCTGTTCAGGCTAACCTATAATTAAGTATACCTATATACACCTATAATTAAGAAGTACTTATAAGTTATGTATAATATAGACGAGTTTATGCTGGTCATTAACATTAATCATATTGATTAGGATAATTTCTAACTATACCTGAAATTTATTCATTGTCTACATAATTTGAAATGCCGACAGATTATTCAACAAATTGATTGCCTTATTAATACCACATGTTCATTGAACATCAAACAATAAGTAATAGGCAAAAGGCAATCTAATTTGCCAACGTTGATCCACCGCCCGGGGGAAACCGCTCAAAAAACATAATAGAGAATTATAACAAACACCGTCGGTGGCAATTTCACACTTTATTAATGCAAGTATTACAGCTAATTCCATCGGATGACACGTGCCGAATTTGCTGTTCCCATAAAACCCCAGTCTCCCCTCAGTACCAGATCTTATACAATTTTCAATCTTATTTACGTAACAATACGCGCTGAAATCATTATCTATTAATTTCATATCGTATCGTGCTCTTTGACTGGCTCTATTATCTAAGCAAAAAGGTTCATAATACCCGGTTTCAAGGTTACAAAAGTTTATCGAACGAAAATTTCCCGGCATTTTTGAAAGATGCACGCGGTGATCCATAGATAAACAAGAACTATGCTTTGGTCCATAGATCATAGAGTAAAGCGGTCATGGTCTATGGTATTAGATGTCAGTTATCGTCTCCACGGGGCTTACTGTACGCATAGTATATTAGGGTTCCGCAGGCGATGATGTCCGAAATCGAAGATTTGTAAAATTATTTGCCTAACAATTACAATTTCGATAATGTAACTAATAAGGTAGGTGTATCTTTGTAACTGTGGTCAAAAGTAAATTTTGGACAATATGATAAAATAATAAATTACATTGGAATGTTTAATATGCTGTATGCCTCACTAATAAGTTGGGATGAATTTGGAATTAAAAAGTGGGATATGAATGTAATTTAACATGCATAAAATTAATGAATTACAAAAGGTACATATCTGAAATAATATACAATATTATATAATTTATTAAAACGTACCTGTAATAAAAAAAAAATGTATCATCGAACATTCCATGCTGCGTACTCTTAAATTCTAAAGTTCCTGTAAGTATAAAAAACTACTGTCTTTCTTTATTTCAATATACGTATTTTAGATTGTTATTCAATTTTGCTTACGCAGATCGTTTGATCCTCGGTCAGTACTTTTGTCCTCTATAACAATTTTATTGTAACTACTGTATAACTCGTTTTTGATATTTTTTTCAAATGTTTTTATTGTTAAATTTTGATATTATTATATGGGAGAGACTGCCTTTTGCAACACAGTTTTTACTAACGCAAAAGGCAGAGTTTCAACAATTTCTGTGCTATGTAAGTTTATCAATAAAGATATTATTATTATAATATGTGTTACTAATACTACAATTGTTTACCGTTAACACCATATATTTGTTGCAAAAATGTAATAATATATATGTTATTAAAGCTTAAAGAACCATCGATATAAAGAAAGAACCCGCATTTGTCCGTCTGAATATATTTTGTAGCTCCCCTTGTTACAATAACAACATGAAGTGAGGTTTACTCGGATTGAATACGGCATTATAATGAAATGATTCATATTTAAGTGAGTGCTCCCCCTGTTCCAATGTCCCCTTGTCTCCTTTTGATGGTGTCGGGGATCGGAAGCAATGTTTCTTATTAAAGTGCTGTTATGACTGTCGTTTTTATTGTATTCAACAAATTGGGTTCTTTTGGTGACTTTGCTTTAAATTATCTAATTTACTAGTTAAGTACACACAAAGTAAACCTTTTTGCTGGAATAGAAAAAGCTAATTTTATCACCTACAACCGACGACGTTTATAAAGAGAAATTAAATTATTTATAATTAAAATAGGTAAGGCTAGGTTGTCTAACTATTGCAATTTGCACTTAATCGTGTAGGTAATTTGCGAGATTCAGAGATTATTTTTTACGAATATATATAAATTAAACAAACCTGAGTTTAAAAAGAAGATGAAATCTTTTTTTGAATCTCATCCATTGTATTCTTTGAAAGAATTCATAAACATGCGTTTAGCAGAAAATTTACTCTTATAAAAATAATATGATAAAAATATAGACTATCCTTTTGACTGCTTAGGCTATAATAATATCGACTAAATACCTAAATACGGATTTTAAATGTAAAGTTTGTAATTATTTAAGTGTCACAATTTCCTGACATTTAGTTTTATTTATATTGCAAATATTTTTTCCATGGACATCACAATTTAGATAAGCTTATAATTATAATCATTATTCTTACCTTAAATTTTAAGAATTATTTGTAAGTAAGTGATAAGGTAAGTGTTTTTGACTTACCTAATATAACGAACAATGTTATAAGGTAAATGAAAAAAAATAATTAAACTTAAATGAAATGATAATATAATGTGTTAGATAACACTTATTCAATTGACTGCGTTAGTTACGGGTAAACACCTTTTTTATATTCCAGGCCCCTCTAGCCTCTTCCTCTGCAACGCTATGGACCCGGCACCCGCACGGTGAATCCATGGAATGCTAAGTAATTTATCTCTAGACGGTAATAGGGGTAATTCATAGAAAATGCATTGATGCCTATTACTTTACAAAATAAACGAACGATGAGTTTTAAACTCGTGAATCATGTAGAAAGGCCACCAAACATACAAGCCAACAAGGTACAAGCGTGATTACACTTGAATACCCCTCCACAGACATAAGTTTCTCCTAAGAGTAACCCAATAAAGTATTGCCAATATACTTTCGAATATGTTACTGTACTGTACTGTAACAGCTGACTCATAAACTGCTGAACACAGCCTCCCCTATTAAGGGGGTATTTGCCATTATCCCCACGCTTGCCGCTTGCAGGCGGCTTGGGGATCGCAGTGTAAGATGGCAGTTCTTTAGAAGGCGCTGCTGCCCACCTTCCAGTATTTTTCCCTTCGTCGCCTCTTACGACACCCGCACGGGATGATATGGGGAGGCGCAATTTTAATCCGGCACCCTACGGAGGAAATTGAAGTTAAAAAGTAGCTAAAAAGATATGAATAATCAATCGAATTACTTGCCACTCTGGGTTTGGTATTAATTAACTCATATCATATACTTATATAGATTACAAATTGATTGGTCGTACATTGACCAGATTTTTTCGGTACGAGAAATCACCAAGCACGACACATTTGAGGGTGGTAGCTAGCCAGGCGGCCAATCGCAAAATGCCCTTCCACCATGCGGTGAAGCTCAAGCCAATGGTGGGTATCGAACCAGGGTACTGCGGCACGGCAGTCCTTAGCTGTTATCGCTCGGCCATCATTGCTTCTTTCTTAAATTATTTTTAAGTCCTAGCCAAAGTAAATCTACTGGGAAGATTTTTTCCACTTTTTGCTACCAGCTGCGGTGTAAGGGCACGGCCAACACGCGAAGCCCGCGCCAAACGTAAGAGACGAAAGGTTTTTGCCGCAAACATTGGTGATAGTGATATTTGTTAAACAAGCGATAGTGCTTGAAAATTATATTTAGAAATTAAGAAAGTACGTTGAAAGTTTTTTTTTATGTTATTGTGATGGAACAAGCCCGAGGCCCACCTGATGTTAAGTGGACTAAGCTCTGCCTATAACAGATGCATTTCGCCAACGACGAATTACACTGTGCCCGTCACACTGAGTACAGTTGATAAGTCTCATGTAATTTTTCAGGCTCTCAAGGACTGCTGCCGGAACACACCGTTATGTGCTTTGGCGACAGATTTTCTACTTGAGGGTGGTAGCTAGCCAGGCGGGCATTCGCAAAATGCGAAACCACCATGCGGTAAAGCTGAAGCCTGCGGCGGGATTCGAACCATGGACCTGCTGCACAGCAGTCCATAGCCAATGCCACTCGGAGCTGAGCCATCACTGCTTCCAAATTTTTGCAAATACTTTCGTAGATGTACGAAAGTTTCAATATTTTATTGCAAATTTTATTTATATATGTATTGTTATTTTTCCAATAGATATTCGATTTTCAAAATATTCTTTTTATCGTTCGTATTGATTTGTTCGAGTCATTGCTGGAGCGATTCTTACAACGCAAATTTCGTGGTTCTGTTTCCAGTTCCTGTAGCGAAGATGGTAAAGGTACCGCGGGATCCATCAGAGCACTCTCAAAATTGTGAACGTGATAAAAAGACGTTAACATAGTGGTTGTAATTTAGATTACATGTTTTTTTAAGTGCTGAAAAAACCGTCTCAAGTTGAAATGCATCATCCAAACCTTACGATCCATGAGTAACGACTAACATGCAAATATGAAATCTCATGGCCAGTTCCCAGACTGCACATAATCCGAGACACGTAATCCGATCCGAAGATAACGCGATAACCGCTCCGTAATAGCCGGGATATCTCCTGATATCTCCTTAATGCGTTGGTAATAGATGCATCCCTAACGGCTGCGTGGTCACGTGGCGGCGCGTGGCCACGCGTGGCTTTGTTTGCGCATCGGGACTTACTGGGATTAGCACTTAGGGAATGATGCCAGCTTGTTTGTTGTCTTTGGGTTTGATTTGATGATGTTTATTGGGAATTTACTGTTCAGCTGTGTTTTCTGGATTGCCGATGACAGGTCCAGTCAAGAAAACTGTTACATATGTTACTTTTTAGAAAAAGAGCAATAATTTAAATGTTGATTTTTATGCCTAATAGGTTAGCCTTTGACCATCCGGCGTCCGGTTTTTTTATAAACTGCATATATTTATCTAGTTTTTTTAATGATTGATTGGTAAGGCTTTGACTACTATCTCACCTGATGGTAAGAGATGACGTGGTCGAAGATGTTGTTCAGGCTTACCTAGAATTACTGGCTCTCAAAAAGTATAATGTAATAATATATGTAAATATAATAAAGACTGAACCCTTTAAAAAATTACAAATTTGCGAGAGAAAAATGTATAGTCTTGTGCGGGATTCCAACCCGCGTTTTGTAATGTAATCCACAGAGCAGGCTTTATTGCAAACATAAGAATATTTAAAAAACTGCACTCGTTTAATTTCATTCATATGAGTAACACTGGTCCAATTGTGATATTTGTCTTATCTTGACATTCGTTACAATAATGATAAAATTGACGCAGTTGATACATGCAGAATCCTTGGAATTGATTTGGATAAACATTTGTATAGGAAAAAGCATGAGGTGGAGGTGTGCATTAAATTAAAAAGTATGATTTTGTACTGAAATACTCAGACAGACTGTTTCAATGTAGGAGGCTCTATCGGCTTACGAAGGATATGTTTCTTTATTTATTTGTAAATATGTATTTCTATGGAATAATATTCTGTATAGTTTAATAATGTGGTCAAATTCAATCGAAATACATATGACTTTTAAGCCCCAGAAACGATGTATTCGTGTTTGTTTAAGGCCACTTTTTTAGGTCGGTAACATTCTGGTATGTATAGTCCCACCAACTTATCTGTTCAGGCGGCAAAAAAAAAGAACTACAACATTCCTTCAAATTGTGACAGTTTGTAGTTGATTTCCTTGACCAGTAGCGCCCTCGAAAACTGCACAGTTAATTTGGTGGTACCATACCTACATTAAGGATATTTGTCAAAAGCTTATCCCAAAATTTGTAAAAGCTTAGCAATGTTATTCATAGAGAAAGAAGAACACTGTATGATAATTAACTATATCAACCTCCTTGCCAGAAAGTGGTTTAAAAGAAAATGTTTATATGATGTGTCTATAGGTATATCTATTTATAACACAATTATGATATAATAATATTAAAATTTTAGATAGAAATAGCTTTGAAAAGTTACATTCTGACTAATTTTATGGTTATAAGTAATACCTGCCATGAGGGTGATTTGTATTGTTGACATGTACCTTAAATATATGAGCCGTGAGAGCAAAACATATTTTAATAATATTTATGTATTGATAAAAAAGGATCTCTGTTTTTTTTTTTTTTTTTTTTTTTATGCTGGATAGGTTAGCCTTTGACCACTATCTCACCTGATGGTAAGTGATGATGTGGTCGAAGATGTTGTTCAGGCTAACCTAGAAGTACTGGCTCTCAAAGACAGCTGCCGGAACACACCGTTAGGTGCTTGGCGACAGATTTTCTACTTGAGGGTGGTAGCTAGCCAGGCGGACATTCGCAAAACGCCCTACCACCATGCTATAACGACTGCCATCCTTAGACGACAACCGGGACCGACGGCTTAACGTGCCCTCCGAAGCACGGAAACGCTCAGTAGTAATGTCATTAGCGGTCACCCATCCAACTCATGACCGCGCGCGACGTTGCTTAACTTTGCTGAGCGGTTGAGAACAGCTTAGTAAACTTCGCTACGAGCGCTTCAAAATATATACGATATATACGTAAAAACAAAATTTGTAAAGCCCTTCTGCTGGTATACTTTGACAGGAAAATACAAATGCATTTTTGTGTTATTAATGAGACTGAGAATATTTTTAAGGAAGATTTTGAATACTAATCTCATAATCAATTCACAAAAAGTATTTTTACAATAAACTTCAACTGCCTCAAAAAATTATGTAAATAGTATTATGTAAACATTAAAAAAAAAAGTAGCTCCACTTCAAATGTATATATACTGCACGGACTACATGTATAGTTTTTAGTCGGTCTGAAGCATAGTCATAAAACGCAATAAAATAAGCGTCGTTTTGAGAACGTTCCTCCATTTTTGAAAGTCTGATAAAAATGTAGAGCCTGGTAACATATAGAAAAAATGTGTACTTAATACATGAGTGTGTCCGACTGTACAACAGCTTATGCTGTGACTGTACCCAAACCAAAGTCGGTCTTTAATTACAGATAGATCCGGGAGATACGCGGCTTGGTATCGGAGCATCGTAAATTACACAAAAGGATCTCGACGGAACACAATGGCAATATAATGATACAATGTTATATTTTTGTGAGGAGTTTATTGTGGGAATTGTTTATGAGGTTTTGATGCAGGGAATTCAGTTTGTTTAGTTGAGGTATCAAAATTATTTAAAAATAATAATACTGTAAGTATTTTATGCATATACTCCATTGATAAGTTTTAATAAAGATGCTTTTTAAAATACACATTACACATTCAAAAGACCCGGTTTTCCATCATCAGATATTTTTATGTTACGGAACTAGCCCGAGGCGCACCTGTTAAGCGGTAACCTCGGCGGATGACAAATGACAAATGCATTAATTTGTTTTAATTTGGTAGGTTAACATTTCCTATTATTTTTTATCTGATGATTGAAAAACCGTACCTTAGTTAACATTAAACTTAATATAATCTAAGTAATGAAATCACAACGAAACGAAAGATTAAACCATGAGCAGGATTCGAACCCGCGACTATCCGTCCTCAAGGCAAGAACTTCTCTTTAGTGATCCTGAACTCCCACAATATGTCAAAAAGTGGGCGATTCCCTGATTTTTTTAAAGTAAACACCTATTCAGAAGATCATAATTTAAATAAAATAAATGTTATGTACGGGCGTTTTGGCAACAATTTGATTAATAGGTGAAGACAATGAAGCGCAGCTCAAAGTCAAGTTAATGATAATTTATTCAGTTTTGGTTTCTACGACAAAGTACGACTACTAGGAAGGTTAATAACAAAATTTTATTCTAAAAATATTCTACTGCCGCGTTCAGCAAAAGGGAGTAGAGCCATATCGAGAAAACGGACATGAAACTCTGGGCCATTCTTTTCAAATGTCTTTTCTCTTTTACAATTTGTAACTATTATAAAATTAATGCAATATTTAATTCATAGGTTACTGACGGCGCGGCGGCTTAACAGAGGTGGTGTGTCCCAAGCATTTACATATTGGTTCCAATAATCATCAATTTTCTTATTTTAATTAAAATAATAACAAATATTTGAAAAATATTTTAAGAAAACATCAAATTAATATTTTAATAAAACACTTTAAAAATATGTATAAATACATTTAGTAACAATTCCGCCTAATTTTCCTGTTCAGCAGAGATGACGTCACAAACGCCACGCAGCCAAACCGGAAGAAATTTCGACGCGTTTCGGTTCTACACGAAGCATCCTCAGGAGGTCTTGACTCTACGAGCGCACGATCGAGCGATCGAAAATTCTTCCGGTTTGGCTGCGTGGCGTTTGTGACGTCACGTCGGCTGAACAGGAAAATTAGGCGGAATTGTCACTAGATATAATTTTTTTAATGTTATAAGGTCCTTACATATGAAATTGGCGTTTTTCGTACTGGCCACTTTAATCACGAATTTCTCCTCTTTGGTAAGGAATTCCAAATTTAAATTTGTACAGCTATAGACTCATGTATTTGTGCTTCGATGATCGTCATTCATTTGTTTTTTTTCTTCTGTTTTTTTCTGTTTGCGTCACTCATTTTACAAAATGGAAAACCTTAAATATCGCATTATTTACGAGTACGAGTTCCGCCGTGGCACTAGTGCTGCGGAAACAACTCGAAGGGTGAATGATGTGTATGGCGGTCGTGTTGCAAAAGAAAACACAGTTCGTTTTTGGTTCCAACGTTTTCGTTCTGGAAATTTCGACCTGCAGAACAAGCCCCGTGGACGGCCTGAGACTCAAGTTGATAATGAAGAGTTGAAGGCTATTGTGGAAGCGGATCCATCGCAAATCACGTCCGAGTTAGCTGCAGGCTGCAATGTTAGTGATAAAACTGTTTTAATTCACTTGAAGCAAATTGGGAAGATTAAAAAGCTTGAAAGGTGGGTACCTCACGAATTGACTGAAACAAACCGGCAAACGCGCGTCGACTGCTGCGTTACATTACTAAACCGGCACAATAATGAAGGTATTTTAAACCGAATCATTACCTGTGATGAAAAATGGGTTCTTGACGATAATCGGAAGCGCTCAGCGCAATGGTTAGATCCTGGCCAGCCAGCCAAATCCTGCCCCAAGCGAAAATTAACCCCAAAAAAGTTACTTGTAAGCGTTTGGTGGACTAGTGCCGGTAGTGTTCATAACAGTTTTTTCAAATCTGGCCAGACTATTACGGCTGATGTCTATTGTCAGGAATTGCAAACCATGATGGAAAAGCTAGCGGCTAAACAACCTAGGCTGGTCAATCGCTCCACGCCACTGCTGCTTCACGACAACGCTAGACCACACACTGCGCTACAGACGGCTACTAAATTAGAAGAGCTTCAATTGGAAAGTCTAAGACATCCTCCGTACTCCCCGGACCTTGCTCCAACAGATTACCATTTTTTTCGAAATTTGGATAACTTCTTGCAAGGGAAAAAATTCAACTCCGATGGGGCAGTCCAAATCGCCTTCAAAGATTTTATTGATTCCCGTCCGACTGGTTTTTTTAGTAAAGGGATCAATGAACTACCTATGAGATGGCAAAAGTGCATAGAAAATAATGGTTCATACTTTGATTAATTATATATATTATATTAAAAAATATTCGACTTTTTGTTCCTCCCATACAAAACGCCAATTTCATATGTAAGGACCTAATATTAAAATATTAATTTGATGTTATCTTAAAATATTTTAAAAATATTTGTTATTACTTATTTCCTGAATATATTCATTATTTTAATTAAAATCTTTTTTACATGCAGCTTGATTTTTTGTTCAGTAAAAACTGACTTTTTATTTACCTATCTTTGCTAATCTTAAACCTGGCACTGCTGTTTTATTTTTATTCCTAGTGTTGTAATTGTGGTGGTCGCCGTTTAATTTAAATTTACATAAGTTCCATAGATAATTTTTTTATGATAAGTTCTTTCGAGCATACAATATATTTTCAAATATATAAAATCTTGGTAAAAGTTTATATGTTAATATCTTTAAACAATCCTTCAGTATTTTTTTTATTTTTTTATGTTATTGTGACGGAACAAGCCCGAGGCCCACCTGATGTTAAGTGGACTAACCTCTGCCTATAACAGATACATTTTATATTATGAATTGCACTGTGCCCGTCACACTGATACGTACAGTTGTTAGGTCTCATGTGCCTGTAATTTTACTGGCTCTCAAGGACTGCTGCCGGAAGACACTGTTAGGTGCTTGGCGACAGATTTTCTACTTGAGGGTGGTCGCTAGCCAGGCGGGCATTCCCAAAATGCCCTTCCACCATGCAGTGAAGCTCAAACCCACGCCGGGATTCGAACCATGGACCTGCTGCACGGCAGTTATTTTACACCACAAGCTCCAAATTAATCTGTATTGCTCGTTACCTACGAGCAATACAGATTAATTTGGAGCTAGTGTTGCCAATTTAAATGTACAATAATCTATGTACGTTATAAAAAATATGTTTTCGTTTATGTATCGATGATCGAAGTTCGATATATGTTTTATTTACTAATTATCAACTATCAGATATGTTAGGTATCATAAAAGTACATAAATGTCAAAGAAAAAGCTCAGTATATACTAGTAACATAAGTTTTCTCAGTCCATCCCTGTCATTTGGCTTTTAAAGATCCTCTACATCCTGAAGGTTTGTCTGGCCGATAACCTATTTGCACCTAATAAATAAGGCTGCCCATTGTAACACTATCGTTGTAATTTTTATCTATTATACACGTATTTTCTAGTGTTGACTAAAAGGTATAATTATCTTCTTAAGAAGGACTGTTTACTTGCCACTGGGACTTGGTAATCTGAAGACAGCACATCTATTAATTTCATTAAACATATAAATAAATGTCTTAATACAATATCTACGTACGTGTGTTACATAGTGTGTACTCTACACAGGAAAAACTACAACAGTAAACAAAGATTGTAAACTGAGCTCTGCAGGAAACGAGACGTGCAGCTTCAATCCCGTTTTACGAGCCTGTCCACCGTAGGTATGCTAGTGTATTTATTCTATGACCGTAGCGCCCGGGCGGGTTTGCTGCCTTGCTGAACGGTGAAATTTAGGTACTTGATGATTTTGACTATGCTGGTTACTTTATATGATCCAAGTATTTTTACCTTGCGTTTTGAGAGGAATAAAGTAGGTGTACAGTAATTATAATAATAATTTTTAAAATATTTACTACAAACACTTATGGTAGTAAACATTTTTTTTTATTGACATGAGGAAAATGCATTTACGCTTACACACCCGCCGGGGAGCAGGTGGTTATGTCGGGCTCAGGGTCAATAGGGACCCCACTACCGACTAAAAACCTCATGGTGTTCCGTGGTCTTCGAGTAGTGGCAAGCGCCGTGGGGTCACTCGCGCTCTCATCTGCAGCCCCCACCGACGTCGCTGCCCGCTTAAACGGGCCCAGCCTCTGGGAATAACTCCCCGATGTCCCGGAACACGAGGGCAGTCACATCTCATGAGGACGTAATCCTGATGGGGGGTGCCAGCTGTCCCCACGGGCGACACCCCAGGTCCTCTGAGTGGAACGGAGTGCGAGCGCGATCGGATCGCCTCCGTGTCCGCGCTCTGCGGAGCGGAACAGAAAGAGGATCTCTCTCCCTTTCCTGTTCCTCCGCCTCCCTCTGTGAGACAATTGTCTCACAAAACGAGGCCACTGCCTCCCACGACCTCTCGTCAACGACCATCATCACGATGATGGCCGGCAAAGAGAGGTTGGAACATAGGCCTAAGCCAAGTGGGCTTCATATTGTAATGGTTGTTGATTTGTTACGTTGTCAATACGACATATGTTAAAAGTTGCAGTCTTCTGCATGGTCATATGAGTGTTTTCAGAGATGTTTATTACCTTAAGTATTTGTAGTAAATGTTTTGAAAATGTTGATCATTATTACTGTCCTACAACAGTAAACCTCTCAAAACGCAAGGTAAAAATAAGGATCGAGTTATGTGTGGTCAGAGAGAAATACAATTTTTAGTACTTGCATATTAAGGGTTCCGTATCAACATACACTATTGTATTTGACATGATTTCCTAAAGAATATTAAATGTTTCCATTCAGTTCGGAATCTTTAGCGCGAGCTGATTCAAACTAGGCCAACTTCTATTATTTGTCGGTATACGTTAGATTTCAAATTATAATCTCAATAAGTCAGAAGCTTATATGTGTTATCTTTTTTACGATAGAGCAGAAACAAATAACATAAAAAAACAAGCTACTTGTATAGCGACCCCTATTCAGTTTCAACATTTTGTTATTGTAGCCCGCCAACTCGACTAAGTATTCTGTCAAAATATTTCAGTCGGCTGACTATATGTACAGTTTTTAGTACAGTATCCTAAAAACAAGAAAGCTTGCGCATTTAAAACATGATTAAATTATAGGTTCTACAGCACAAACAGGGTACCATGCCTCGGTAATCTTCAGGCTACTATCGTAGTATATAGCGAAAACACTACAATTCAAGTCAAGTCAAGTCAAGTCAAAATCATTTATTCAATTTAGGCGTCTACGACGCTCTTATGAAGGTCAATTACAAATTTTAGTATTGAAATATTCTACATTGTACTGCCACGTTCAGCAAATAAATTGTATAGAGCCACTGCGAGAAGAACGGGCAAGAAACTCGGGGCCATTCTTTTAAACATCTTTTAACAATGTGTTACATACATACTATATAATAGAGTTATTACAATATTTGTTTAAATTATGTAGGTGACAGGCAATAGCTTGGCGGAGGCGGAATTGTCCAGGCATTTTTGTCGTTTATGTAATCAGAAACTGTGTAGTAGGATTTTTTAATCAATATGTTTTTCACATGCAACTTGAATTTCCCTTCTGTGAGCGTTGTAATATGTTTGGGAACTTTATTATAAAACCGCACACAATTACCTAAGAAGGACCTTTTATTTGTCTTTGCTAATCTAAAACCTGGCACCACTATTTTATCTTTATTCCTAGTATTGTAATCGTGATTGTCACTGTTTAATTTAAATTTACTCAAATTTTTACGAACATACATAATATTTTCAAATATATACAGACTTGGTAAAGTTAAAATATCAATTTCTTTAAAAAGATCCCTCACAGATTCCCTAGGACCCATTTTATATATGGCTCAAATTGCACGCTTTTGTATGATAAAGATTGTCTCTATCTCAGCAGCAGTTCCCCACAGCAATACGCCATACGACATAATACTGTGGAAGTACGCGAAATAAACTAGCCGAGCAGTAGCTACGTCTGTTAACACGTAGGTATACGTAAGTTTCTAAACAGTGACACAAGATTGTAAGCTGAGCTCAGCAGGACACGACGTGTCGTGGAGCTATTCAATCCTGTTTTATATCCACTAGCGTGTTGTCTGTGCAATGTTTAGTTGAAACTTTTGAGGTTGTATAAGGTAAAGACGGTACAGGTACCATTTTGCAGCTATCATTTTATATTTTGGAACAGTTTTATTACTGTAGCCTATTCTTAAACCATTATGTCACTTGTAGATAAGTAGTTTTGAACTTCAGTAATAGGTTCAGGCGGCATTACTTTGTGAAAATCACAGATATCCAATAGATATGACGTCACCTCATTATTCACTGAATATTTTTCATCTTCCAATAAGTATCGCCTCTTTTTCGCTTACGAGTTACAACAATGTCAAAAACTCCTCTCTAAAGTTTTATTGCGGTCGTTCTTATTTTGCCGGAATCAACGGAATAATTTGACATATTTTGATTAAAGTGTCAAAAACACGTAAAGCACTCGGCATCTGTTATACAACTATGCGGAGCGCATATACGCCGCTCGTATATACGAGATAATATACGTATAAGTTCGCGGAATTAATAGGAAGGGGGGTGAAATTAAACATGATATTACTATACTAGCTGTACCAGCGACTTCGTTCGCGATTGCCGTACCTGCAAACTAATTATTCACATTTGAGCACTGTTTATCTCATATTAAGCAACGCTGTGGTCTGTGGTGAAGCACTCTTAGTAAAGCATAGCTCAGAAAGGAACTTTTTACTTTGGGTATGAAAAGTCCCGGGTTGTATTTTCCAGAAGACAGTAGTTAAGTAACTCAGAGACTTCCTTCGCGGTTCGCACAATAAATGTTGAAGCAAACTACTTTATGCGTTTCTTTGGAATTTCGATTATAAAACGGCATCTTTTTGCCGAGGTTCTCCTTGTTTGTCGGTAGAATGAAAATCCTCCAAAATGTATCCGGCAAATGATAGATACCTAGTTAAAAAAACTGATTATGGCGAATGTTCCAGATTTTAGAGTTTTATCTTAGCATACTGGCAAATCTAAATAAGGATGCCGAGCTGCCCGTGGGGTGCCGACCTGCCCATGGGGTGCTGGGCTGCCCGTGGGGTGCCAGGCTGCCCGTGGGGTACCAGGACGCCCATGGGGTGTTGTAATGCCCGTCGGGTACCGGGCTGTCCTTGGGTCGCCGGGTGGCCTGTGGGGTGCCGGGCTGCACGTAGGGTTCCAAGCTCACTCGTCACTATTCTAACAAAAAAGAATAATTGAAATCGGACTACGCGTTAATAAATTACAACTGAGGAACATTTTGACTTTCATCCCCTTTCCCGAGGGAACCGTGCTGAATTTCGGGATAAACAGTATACAATAACCTTCTTCGAAGTATGAACTCAAATCGTGTTAAAATTTATTGAATTCCATTCAGTAGCCCATGGGGTGCTGGGCTGCCCGTGGGGTGCCAGGCTGCCCGTGGGGTTCCGAGATCACTCGTCACTATTCTAAAAAAAAAGAATAATTGAAATCAGACTGCGCGTTAGTAAATTACAACTAAGTGTACATTTTGACTTTCATCCCCTTTCCCAAGGGAACCGTACTGAATTTCGGGATAAAAAGTACACAATAACCTTCTTCGTAGTATGAACTCAAATTTTGTTAAGTTTCATTGAATTCCATTCGGTAGTTATGGAGTGATGCGCGGCCGGGATACAGACAGACAGACAGAAAGACAGACAGACAAAAATTAAAAAAAATACAGATTTGGCATCAGTGTCAGCTACAGAGACCACTCAATATATATTTTTTTAAATATCTGCCATGTACAGAATTGGATCTGTTACAGTTTTATTATAAGTATAGATTTTCAAAGGCCGGCAACGCTTCCTCGAGAGCTCTGGTGTTGCGGATGTGTGTGGACGAGAGTGATCACTTACCACCAGGTGAGACGCCTGGTCGTCTGCCCTTCTATCCCATAAAAAACATTTCATTATATTCCCTATTAACCCTGATACACTTCTCAGACCTTTCAAATAATTTGTTAATAAAAAATATTTGTGAAAGCTCTCAAAATAGGCAGAAATAACCAAGTTTTTCTGCCGCCAAGTATCTAAAGGTGTGTTCCGGCAGCAGTCTTTGAGAGCCAGTGACATTACAGGCACATGAGACTTATCAACTTATATGTCTCAAAGTTACGGGCGCAGTGCATTTCATGACTTGTGATGAAATGCATCTGTTATAGGCAGAGGTACGCTTAATATCAGATGGGCCTCGAGCTTGTTCCGTCAAAATAGCATAAAAAAAGCTAGCGGCTTTTTCTGCGGTTAATTTCTTTTTACGAAGCTCTTTTTTCATGTTTGGGAACAAATAATAATCACAAGGGGCCATATCCGGACTGTAGGGTGGGTGATTCAGAGTTTCGAAGCTACACTTATGTAAGGCAGCCATCACAACATGACTCTTGTGAACAGATGCGGTGTCGTGCAAAAGGAGCACATCTTGAGACCACTTTCCCCTTATTTTTTCTTAAATTTTTGAGGCAGTGATGGCTCAGTGGCTTTTGCTATGGACTGCCACGTAGCAGGTCCATGATTCGAATCCCGCCGTGGGCTTGAGCTTCACCGCATGATGGAAGGGCATTTTGCGAATGCCCTCCTGGCTAGGGACCACCCTCAAGTGGAAAATCTGTCGCCAAGCACTTAACGGTGTGTTCCGGCAGCTGTCCTTGAGAGCGAGTAATTCTAGGTTAAGCCTTATCCGCCATATCGCCGATATTGGTGGTAGAAATACGCAATAAATTATGATTATGATAATCAGAATTATGATATTTAGGAAACATCCCCTTTTTCTCAATCAATTTTGTAACGTGTTACGAATTGCCCCATGTATTTTTGATGCTTTTAGATTGACTTTTTGTCTCCAACAAAAATATCTATATTTTTTATTTTAGAATGTCTGAAAGGGCATCAAAATATGAAGATGTTCACGACCAGGCTGCAAAGGAAGTCTTAGAAAATGAGACAATGAATCGAAAAGCTCCTCAAATATTTGATCAGCTTTTCGGTATGTAAATTCGTACATACGAATAAATATATTTATTCGTAGATACCTATATATATTATAAGTTCCAAAATGTGTTATGAGTAACATGTTTAATACAATAGAACGATTATAAGGCATTAGAGGTTTATGCAAAAGTGCCAAGTTATTTTTGACTAAATATAATAAAGAGAATCTTTAATGTCGAGAATCTTTAATGATAATTAAACTAATTGTTGACCACTGGAAAAAATTTTACTCAACAAGCTTATAAGTTAGAAATGTGTCTTACCAAATGTCCTAAAGTATTTTTTTAATAATGTAACAAATAAAACACACATATTTCAATGCATTTTTATTTTTTTATTTTATGTTATTGTGACGGAACAAGCTCGAGGTCCTCCTGATGTTAAGCGTGCCTCTGCCTTTAAGATATGCATTTCATCACAATTCATGAATTGCACTGCGCCCGTCACTTTGAGACATAGTTATTAAGTCTCATGTGCCTGTAACTTCACTGGCTCTCAAGGACAGCTGCCGGAACACACCGTTAGGTGCTTGGCGGCGGATTTTATACTTCAGGGTGGTCGCTAGCCAGGCGGGCACTTGCAGAATGCCCTTCCAACATGCGGTGAAGCTCAAGCCCGCGTTGGGATTCGAGCGACGGACCTGCTGCGCGGCAGTCCATAGCCAATGCCACTGAGCCATCACTGCTTCATTCATTGTCTTTGCGGTGTACTACATGCCCCACGTCTGTTACAGCTTGCCCCTAATACGGGGTAAATTGTAACAGACAGTCGACAATTTGATTCCTTTTAGTTGCATATCATACATAAATATAATATATATACAATTCGATATAAGCAAGAAATAGTTGAATTATTTCAAATTATCACCCTTTTCCAAAAAAACGTTACACCTAGCCCTATATAGCTCCCTAATCAGAAGAATCTTATAAGTAGCAAGAGTGACATTTTTTTTATTGAGAAGTATTAAGGCGAGGTTGCACCTACTTAAGACATTTTTTAAAATCTGTAACTCGAATAGAATTGAAAATTTAGAATATATAAAATCATTCATATGAAGTTGAACATACTCTCCAGGAACGTACAAACTCAAAAACGTGATTATGAACAATTTCTTCGATAAAAAAAAAGTCAAACATGACACCATATCGCTACTTAAATCAGGTAGAACTAAAAGATACTATCATGAAACTATGTGGAAGTTTTACCAATGGATAGAGCTTGTTATTTATTAGTAACGATTAAAGGCACATTTTCAAATTTAGCTATAGTTTTTTAACAAGAAAAAATAAACTAAAAATCTAAAGATTCAAGCTCTCGCGCACGTCATTCAGTACCCGCCTAGGCGTCATCGAGGTAGGACGCGTGTCGTTTTCTCCAGCAAAATTCTCTCCGGCGATTACGAGCTAGAAATATTTATAAACAGAATTATTATTAGCAGAATGGTGACACTGTAACATTTATGGTTATCCGCTGGCGTGAATATTCCATCATGCGAGTGTCTTGTCGTTGTCATTTCAAACCATGCCAAATAAAAAAAATACTTTCTCGATGGCATTGTTTTCACGCGCCACAGTATAAAAAGTACAGTATGGTTTTCTAAACAATTCACTTATTTTAGTTCAGTGAGCTGTAAATAGTGTAGCCGAGCCCGTGGTCCCTAACTGTGGCCCTTATAGACAAGCTCAGAGTAGCTCAACGAGCTATGGAGAGAGCTATGCTCGGAGTTTCTTTGCGTGATAAAATCCGGAACGTGGATATTCGCCAAAGAACCAAAGTCACCGACATAGCTCTCAGAATTAGCAAGCTGAAGTGGCGATGGGCGGGCCACATTGCTCGACGAACTGATAACCGATGGGGAAGAAAGGTTCTCGAGTGGTTACCACACTACACCGGAAGACGTAGAGTTGGTAGGCCCCCCACCAGGTGGACTGACGACATCGTGAAAGTCGCGGGTAGCCAGTGGTTACAAGTGGCTAATAGCCATTCTTTGTGGCGTTATATGGGGGAGGCCTTTGTTCAACAGTGGACGTCTTCCGGCTGATGATGAGCCCGTGGGGTGATGGGCTGCCCGTGGGGTGACGGGCTGCCCGTGGGGTGCCGGGCTATGTCACGCCCCAATTACTAACTGTTGGTTTTGTAAGAGGCAACCAAGGGAAAATACCGGAAAGTGAGCAGCAGTGCCCTCTAAGAAGCTACCTCCCTCCATTAAAAAATCTGTCGCCAAGCACTTAACGGTATGTGCCGCTATGAGTCCTTCAGAACCAGTAATTTTGCATGGTGGTAGGGCATTTTGCGAATGCCCGCCTGGCTAGCTACTACCCTCAAGTAGAAAATCTGTCGCCAAGCACTTAAAGGTATGTGCCGCTATGAGTCTTCTAGAACTAGTAATTTGGCATGGTGGTAGGGCATTTTGCGAATATCCGCCTGACTAGCTACCACTATGTGTCAAGTAGAAAATCTGTCGCCAAGCACTTAACGCTATGTGCCGCTATGTGTCCTCTAGAACCAGTTATTTGGCATGGTGGTAGGGCATTTTGTAAATACCCTCCTGGCTTGCTAGCACTATGTGTCAAGTAGAAAATCTTTCGCCAAGCACTTAACGGTATGTGCCGCTATGAGTCCTCTAGAACCAATAATTTTGCATGGTGGTAGGGCAATTTGCGATTACCCGCCTGGCTAGCTACCACCCTCAAGTAGAAAATCTGTCGCCAAGCACTTAACGCTATGTGCCGCTATGATTCCTCTAGAACTAGTAATTTGGCATGGTGGTAGGGCATTTTGCGAATATCCGCCTGGCTAGCTACCACTATGTGTCAAGTAGAAAATCTGTCGCCAAGCACTTAACGCTATGTGCCGCTATGTATCCTCTAGAACCAGTTATTTGGCATGGTGGTAGGGCATTTTGTAAATACCCGCCTGGCTTGCTACCACTATGTGTCAAGTAGAAAATCTGTCGCCAAGCACTTAACAGTATGTGCCGCTATGAGTCCTACAGAACCAGTAATTTTGCATGGTGGTAGGGCAATTTGCGATTACCCGCCTGGCTAGCTACCACCCTCAAGTAGAAAATCTGTCGCCAAGCACTTAACGGTATGTGCCGCTATGAGTCCTCCAGAACCAGTAATTTTGCATGGTGGTAGGGCTATTTGCGATAACCCGCCTGGCTAGCTACCTCCCTCAAGTAAAAAATCTGTCGCCAAGCACTAGTAACGGTATGTATCTTTATAGTAATTGTTAAAGGTTATCAACTGTGTTAGTTGCACTATTTTTTGAAGCAGTGATAGCTCAGTGGTATTGGCTCAGTGGTATTGGGTATGTCCATGGTTCGAATCCCGCCCAGAGCTTACCGGATGGTGGAAGGGCATTTTGCGAATGCCCGCCTGGCTAGCGACCACCCTCAAGTAGAAAATCTGTCGCCAAGCACCTAACGGTGTGTTCCGGCAGCAGTCCTTGAAAGCCAGAAAAATTACAGGCTAATGAGACCTAACAACTGGACGTCTCAGTGTGACGGGCACAGTGCAATTCGTCGTTGACGAAATGCGTCTGTTATAGGCAGAGGTTAGTCCACTTAACATCGGGTGGGCCGCGGGCTTGTTCCGCCACAATAACATAAAAAAAAAAAAAAAACTATGGGAATAGTCACAAGAATATAATAATTGAGTACTGGATTTAGTAGCAGATACCTAAAGTAGATCAACTGTTTTAGTTACACTATGACGCTGATAGCGTGCGGCTGGGGACATCGAGCGAACGACCTGACGAGCGCTGTGCGTCCAAAGCGCAGCGCCGCGTAGTGTCCATAGCCTGCAACTCTCGCACACTAAATTTGCCTACTGTGCAAGTACAAGAGGCCCTTAAATAAGCGTTGTTTGGGCAATGGGCATATCCTCTTATGAATGATGTTAAAAATGTATGTACTTAATATTGTGTGGGGCATTGTAACGGATATAAGGGCAGTGGAAGACAGAAGAAAGTGAATGAAGAATGCTCAGACTTGCCTGATTGCTATATGTAAGTATGAAAGGGAGTTCTGAGGTGAAAAATTCTAAGTAGAAATAGAGTAGAAAATGGGTAGAAATATGAACAAAACATAGCGCTTCTCTTTCTTTACGAATAAAATTTGTAATAATTTATTTAATTAATGTATAAATATGATGTGTTAAGGTAATTAAATTAATAAATTAATGATAAAATATTTGTAAAACTTAATGTATGATGAATTATGTTGAATTGTATGTTTAATTAATGTAATTGGTGTGCCGTTTTGATTAAATAAATAAATATATTACATACATATATTATACTTATGATATATAGTGGTATATTATGTAATATCATGTTGTTGGTGGCGTAGACTGTTTAAAACATAGATAATTTAGCGCCAACATATAGAACTGCTGCCTATTACCTAAGTAGTACAATAGTACATGGGACATCATGCAATAGTGTTGGTATTATTTTTGGTATAGCGTCTGTGTTTATAAGTGCATAAAAACCATAGATAACCAAACTCATAAATAATCATGTGAAATAATGACAGTATGTAATACAAACAAATCAAATAGTTATCTGGCATACATACGAAGTCATTGTCCTAATGTATTTTATATTTTGTAGTACCTATAGCACTCAAATTTAGGGATTTCTACACTTGACAGATAGCGTTGTGTTAAATATGCAGTATAAACCATAGAATGGTATAAACAAACTTACTTTATGGTGTTTATTTTCTTTGACGTTTGTATTCTCTCTGGTTGTAATCATAAAGTAACTTTGTATATACTGGTTGTAATACATAAGTAAATAAATTTAGAAAATCAAAAGCACTGTATTTATTACTGCAATCATAATTTATTAACCTTAGAGCACTGTGGTAAAGGTGTTCAAGTAACAAAAGCAATTTTAGGTATACGCAATATTTGTCCCACAATACCTGGATTTATATCTGGTTGGTGCGGTGTTTTTTCTTATTGATTAAAAATATAAATTCTATTAGTATAATGTCCAAATACGAACCTATCCTTCAACCAGATTACCTGCCCATTTATATAGTGACCGGATTCCTGGGCGCGTGTTTCTTATTGGGCGCTATATTGCCCAGAGGACAATATGCAGGGTAATTGGTATTTTAATTATAATCTCACTTCATTCAGTTAAATGCATGGTAGCGAAAGTTGGGTATGGCAGAAGAAGGATCAAAGTTACATAGTTAAATGCAATTGTGATAAAAAATTGAGAAGTATTTTTGTGTAACTTTGAAAGACAGAGTAGTAGGAGTTTTCAAGAATATAATTGTGATGGTGACAGTGACATGAAGAAATAATGCAATGAAGAAAGAAATATTTTGAAATGTTCGACCACCCTCAAGTATAAAATCTGTCGCCAAGCACCTAACAGTATGTTCCGGCAGTGGTCCTTGAAAGCCAGTAATTCTAGGTTAAGCCTGTTAACACCTTCCACCACATCATCACTTACCATCAGGTGAGATTGTGGTCAAAGGCTTACCTATCAGCAATATAAAAAAAGTCTTATTTGACCGATCTGGTAAATAACGTGGATGGGTGACCGCTTGTGGCCATTAAGAACTTTCATGCTTCGAAGGGCACGTTATGCCGTCGTGGTACTTGTTGTTGTTTTAGGACATCAGTCATTCTTGCGTGGTGGTAGGGTATTTTGTAAATGACCTTCTGCCTTCTACCACGTTGAATATGTAAATTCGAGCGCCGATTATCGAGCACCTAACGGTATGATTTGTCAATTACCCTTGAGAGACAGTTTCTATTCAATGTTTCGCCTGTTTACTATCTTTGACTTAGTTAATATTGGGTATTATTGTAACCATAGATCATTTACACTCTCTTGAATAGCCATTCAAGGCGAGTGTGTTCTTCATTGCATTGCGACTTGAATAGTCATTCAAGGCGAGTGTGTTCTTCATTGCATTGCGCCTTGAATAGTCATTCAAGGCGAGTGTGTTCTTCATTGCATTGCGACTTGAATAGTCATTCAAGGCGAGTGTGTTCTTCATTGCATTGCGCCTTGAATAGTCATTCAAGGCGAGTGTGTTCTTCATTGCATTGCGACTTGAATAGTTATTCAAGGCGAGTGTGTTCTTCATTGCATTGCGACTTGAATAGTCATTCAAGGCGAGTGTGTTCTTCATCCGCTCAGACGAAACTTTACCTTTCCTAACCTGTATTAATCTTCCAGTATTGTGAGAGCCTGTATAATGATGACTGCATTCAACATGTGGGTTTTGTGAGTATTTTCAATTTATACCTATTAAAGATATTGAAGAAAAATAGGATTTGACTAGAGACTAAACATATCTTCCCAAGAAATTATCGATAGAGGCGACTAGAAGTAAATACGAGTAATTAACTGAATGCACGCACTCTATACTCACATCGACAGATTACGTTGTTACATTTTGCGAACCCTCCAGTAAAAAAAATCTAACGCCAAGCATTAACGGTGTGTACCGGCAGCTGTCTGTGAGATATAGATATAAGTTAGCCTAAACAACATATTCAACGGCATCACGACTTATACTATCCAGTGTTAATAGTCAGATGCTTTCCTATCAGCTATAAAAAGGAGAAAATCACAATATTTCTAAGAAGAATTGGCGTGAGACAAGAGGCCTCCCACAAAACTGTAACTAAAGCTTAAAAACCTTTACAAGGTATGTTAGTTAAACAAATAAAATAATGCACCAACTTGCGATGGCGAAAGATAGGAAGATGTAATATTATTATATATATAACTAGCTTTCCGGCCGCGGCTCCGCCCGCGGGTTGTCGGTTATCGCACAAAGCCATGAACCTCGTTTTGCGCAGTTGGATAAAAACTATCCTATGTCCTTTTCCCCGTGTCTCTTAACTATTTCCATACCAAATTTCATTCAAATCTATCCAGTAATTTCAGAGCCTATTCAATGCAAACCAACAAACAGTCTTTCCTAACAACTTTCCTCTTTATTAGTTTAGTTAAGATTTATATAATTTTTTTTAAAATCTTATTATTATAATTGAAGGTGTACTGGTACACGTCATTGCAACCAAGACGTGCGTTCATTATACGCATACAATTTTTTTATGGTATTTTCACGGAACTCTACCACACACCTGATGTTAAGCAGTAACCTCAGCATATAACAGATGCATTTCGGTATAAGTGACGAATTACACTGTGCCCGTCAGCCTGAGACATGTTATACCTACAGTAGTCAAGTAAAGTGTGCCTGTAATGTACTGGCTCTCAAAGACTGATACCGGAATACACTGTAAGGTGCTTGGCTGTCGCCAAGTTTTTCAGTTGAGGGTGGTAGCTAGCCACGCCTGCATTTACAAAATACCCTTCCACCAAGCTTGAACGTCAAGCCAGCGGTGGGGATCGAACCATGGACCAGCGGCATGACAGTCCATAGTTAATACCGCGGGGCTATCCCTATGTTTCAAAGTAATCTCTTCAACCTCATAGATTTTTATGGCACCAAGCTGCTGTTCCTTGCCTTTGCTTCCACCTCCAGTTGTGACGACAAATGGGTCCTTCTTCCTAGTGCAGTTTACTACACTGCGTAGGGCATCTTAGGTATTCGTCTATTCCTAATTTCATCTAAACTTCGGTATAGACGAAAGTTTGCCAACCAGACATAATTTTACGTTAAACATGTAATAAAATAAAACAGAATATTATTGCTTGGCACACACTAATCAACGCGCTATCGGCATTGCCTTGATTCAGGACATGCTGACAAGTAGACTTAGTCGTGAGAATGAGCTGAGGCGACAATAATACAGTTCCGAGGCACTAAGATATTGCCTTAAGTTGTAGATTCCGTACCTTTTTTATGTGCTTAGGTTAAGCATCAAGCATTTTAGCCGCCTGGTGCTAAGTACTTATATAACCTCTGGTTACGACAACAAACGCATTTCGGCACGGCAACGGAATGCATCTCTTATAAGGGATGCATTTCGTCACAAGTCCCATTTCAGATCCTATTATCCTGAGACATAAAGCTGTTAAGTCTCATGTGCCTGTAATTTAACTATCACTCATACACTTCAAACTGGACCACAGTGATGCGAACATGCTTATCAAACTGCAGTGCTTAAGTGTTTTTCTTATATATGGGTTTGTGATAACGAAAACTAAGAACACTTTTTCCTAGAATATTGATTATCACTCAACGTTCATTTTTTAATGTTATAAAGAGATAAAGATACATTTATTGTTCAAAACATGGGTAAATTATACATAATATAATGGTTATGCACAAAGTTGTTGGGTTTAAAATTATTGTTCCTCCATGTTTTGCCTATGTAGGCGTACAATTTTGACGAGATGGAGCTTCTTATTGAGATTAAATTATTTCACACTAAACACAAAAAACAATGTCTTTCAGATTTTTTATAATGTCATATTTTAAAATTATATTTCAATAAAATTTTATAAATATATTGATTCATTGGTTAATTGTCAATTATTGTTAATTAAAATTTATCGTTTAGAAGGAATAAAATTTAACAGTTATAATAACTTACTTTATTTTTCAGCTGGATAAGCGTGTACGTATCTCAGATGAATACGATTTTAGGACCAAAGATACCCAACACTTCTCTTGCCTGGGTCGCCGAGACTTGGGTGAGCATGTTTACTGTCTTTTCAGCCGAATAGCAAAGAACGTAGGCGTATCGCCTCGGTATCATATCCACATATCGCATCGCCACTCTCATACCAAGCTTGCGAGCGAGCGATGCCGACTTGTGCATAACATGGAATATATACAGAACGGTTTGAGTTGAGGCAATGTCGATAAAAGTTCCAACTTGATCAGTGTGCGCCAACCATAAATCATTGCTTTGAAATTACTGAGAAAAAGTTCTGAGTTGACGCATGGCTTGAATGGACATAAAAAAATTTGCAGTAGTCAGATAAATAACACTTTATTACACTTTCTTATTACAATTAATAGTACTTACAAAATATTTAAACATAAAAATAGAACAATCAGCGGCCTTATTTCTAGGCAGCAATCTCTTCCAGGAAACCATAAGCAGAAAAAAAAACAATTTGATTAGCATGGGGGTAGAGTGTAAAACAAAGTGGTATTAATAAACTAGTTACATATTTAAATATATACAAGTATCTATTATAAATATTTTATATATGTATGAAATATAATACATATTAGATATATATATACAAAAAATAATACATATTGTATAAACATATACTCGTAGATACTAAAATATAATTGATAGTTGGTGTAAAATATTTAATAATTATTTATTGAGGAAGGATACAATTTAACATCATTTTCGAATGAGAGGAGCGATAGCGCTTTTCTTATTGCTACTGGTAATGAGTTCCATAAACGAGCAGCCGGAATGGTGAAGGACTTGTCATAAAATGTACTTGAGTGTATCGGTAACTCCAAAACAAAAATTTCTGATGACCTCAGATTAAGGTTATTAGAGCAGCTAAGGAATTTAAAACGCTTCTTAAGATAGCGCGGGACTGTGGGATTAAACAAAATATTATAAAGAACCGACAGAGTATGATTATTCAGGCGAAGACGAATAGGGAGCCACTTAGGGAGCTGTGTCGAAAATAAGAAACACGGTCATATTTTCGTAAGCCAAATATGAACCTAATACAGAAATTTTTAAGACGCTCAAGTTTGTTTAACTGATCCTTGGTCAGGTCAATATAGCAGGCGTCAGCATAGTCAAGGATAGGAAGGAGAAGAGACTGTTGTCGTGTGGAATCTAAAAACTGTGCCTAGTAAATGGCAATAAGATTGTCCCTTATTACTTGGAACCAAAATTGGGAAAGGTGGATGCTTCGATGCCACCTGCCTTTGTGAATATGCAGCCGTATATTTAAATTCCTTTTTGGGTCATCGTCCTTGAGAAAATATATCTAAATTTCAGGTTAATCATTCATGCTGTTTACGTGCTGCAACATACAGATGGACAGACAGACCGACAGACAGCTGAGTCTCATTAACCTTCATCCTCAATCAGAGGCCGGCTCAATGTTGGGTTCGCCATCCGACGGTTTTAACATATGGCTGTAATGTACTTACTACCATTACATTCACTCCTGAACCCTACAATATGTAACATATTGAGTCCAATAATATTTAAGCAGGTTAATTATTTCAAATAACTTTACCATTGCAGGGAGAATCAGCCAAAGAAAACCTTTTGCGAAGCAAAAACGAATCTGCATTCTTGGGGCGCACCGAGTGTCATTATGTGCCCGGAGGTCCCGCTTGCCCAACCAAAGCGACGATGAAACCTATTTCTACTACTATTCATTAATATTCTTTATTTTAAGAGTTCTAAGCTTACCTAACTCCTGAAACTGGAGTAGGTACTCTACTTTTCCCGCAAATCTTGCTGAAGCTCTCCTTTTATATCCTATATCTTGGGCTGAAAACATTTACTTTTCCTTGAGTCTACCTATTTCCACCGTTGAACAAATACCTTCCCTGTAAGCAGGTTGGTAGATCATGATCACGGTATAGCTCAACTTGGACGTTCTCAACTTGCGTTTGTACTGGTGTTATTGTCCAAGTGACCGGGAAGCCCGAGTGAAGCGTCTCCAATTCACCTTGGGCAAAAATGCTTATGTATGTCTGTCTGGCGGATGTTGGCTGTTCTCCTCTACCGGTTGCATTTCACAACAGATTATCGTGTTCTGAAATTTCGTGAGCATGTTTGATACTTATATAGAATTGTTTATAGATATTTTATCATATAGTGGAAATAAAAAAAAACGGTTACTTGGGGATTGTAAACGTAAAAAAGTCAAATTCCGGACGCAATATTTTTACTTAACAGAGCCACTAGTAATATGTATATGCTATCAATACAGCTCGCTTTACGACCTTGATGGATAGAAATAAAAAATATAGAATGATGAATGCATTACCGCATGCATGCATATCACAAATTTGGCTTACAAGATGGAAATACATGGACGTTTTCCTGATTTGATTACGAAATTAGATGTCTTCTTAACTTCTGTGAATGCATAGGTATATTTAATGTATAGATATGTTTTATGGCATTTTCTTATGCCATTATCGATTTATTGCATTCTAGGTTAGCCTGAACAACATCTTCGACCACATCATCACTTACCGTCAGGTTGAGATAGTGGTCAAAGGTTATCAGTAATTAAAAAAAACGGAATTCCTAAAATAATATGTTACGTTTTACCGGCATGGTTACGGAATAAGAGAAACGAATATACATATATTTACGGCCTTAGTCCTTCTATCACCATGATAATAGTTATAGCTTGGTCTCCACCAAACAAAAGTTGGCAACGTTTGTGTTGCCAACACAATAAAGTTTTTATAAAGCTGCATGTCCACCGAACAAAATTCGTGTAGAATGAAGAAAATTGGTCTAACGAATAATTGGCAATTTGTTGGATACTATGATATTATATGATTGTGTAATAGGTTAGGCTAATAAGGCGACGTGATTGAAATCTCTATTGCTACTTTATTTTTCTGTAATTTTAATGAGTTATATTTCTATTGTTTAATCATGTGTGTTTTACTCTTATTGTAATTTATTATAATTACCTTTTAATATTTAATCTTAATTTATTATTGTAATTAATATTTAATTGTCCTGAGAATTAACTTTGGTCGGATAAGATTTCATCAATCTGATATGTTTTAATTGTTGATTATAAACCAGGTCCTAATTTATTGTTTATAGATTATTGGGTGTGCAACTGAGTATGAACGTGGACGGATTTTGGCATAGAGACCATACATAAGAGATCATCTAATTTTGTAAGTAACAATTTCTGATTGAAAAAGTCATTTCGGTAACGCCACTAGCCAACAGTAGCAACAACCGAGAAACATTGACCACCATACTTGTGCACAGGTCATGAGAACCCAAAAATATAGGCAAAATTTTAGACCGCCCGGGAACTAAATTAAACACTAAAATGACCTTACCGTGGCTTAAGAACTGATGGATGAATCTATAGTTTTAAAAGGCGATAGCCTTAAGAAAGCCTTTAGAAATAATGATAATTTAGCAACTGCAAATCCAGAATACGTGTATTAAGGTTGAACTGGCCGGTCACTTCACCATACAAACGTCGTAGGGTGATCTGAGATGTTAGATACAGAATTAAGCATAATATCGATTGATCTCGTCGTTTTCTAGGCTTGTATCGTAACGAAATTTTAATAAGATAATTCAGTTGAAAGTTATGAACCTTGAAAATTTTATACGAATTTTTTTTGAGGCTATCAATTATTAATTATTATCTTAAAAAAATTGTTACGATACAAGCCTAGATAATAAAGAGATCATCATTTATTTTGGACCTATATCAACAAATAAGGGAATGATCACCCTTCCACTTTTGTATGGAGAACTAACCGGCCAGTTCACCCTTAACAGAGGTCGGTAAAGCGAATTTATTTTAGACTATTATTTGATTTGATGATCAACCAATAACAACATAATAGCCCTGTAGAAGTTATGTATGCAGGGAGATTATGTACTTTTGACAAATATCAGCTGATATAGTGCATCAATTAATATTGATCTACCTATCTTATATATCAATAGAAACCTACATACGCCGACCACGGTAGGTAATCACGGGATGAGAAGTAGTTATATTGTGGAAAAACCAGTAAATGTAAGCGTCGAATTTAATATATTGTTTTTAATGACAAGTGCACTGTTACTTATATTAAATTATTTTCCTTATATTAAATCAATATGCTTGCCTTAGACCGCTATGTAATACAATAAAAAGGACAAGGAAAGACCAAACGATATCTTGCTTAGTAGTGGACCTAAAATCTTACAGGGAGTGATCGCCCTTCGACGTTTGTATGATGGCGAAGACTAGGTCGACTGTGAATGTAATTAGTTATTTTTCCCATAACATCATGTAAGTTTTATTTAAATTTTATTAATATGTATATAATCTGATATCTCTCTGATATTTATCAGAAATATAACAGTTTTTTCTGTGATTTTAATGGATGTTTGATGACTTGGCGTCGTGCTTTAATGACGTATACGCTTGTTTACTTCTTGTTCTGTATTCATACACAGAAAAAAATAATCTCTTCAGACAAGCAATATTATTTGACTTAAGAACGGATGGGTTTTCGATATAAGGAAAGTCTAAAATGTCTTACTTCAAGATATTAAATATTTCGCATTATAGTTCTTGGCTCAAGAAATATATTCTTGTTTCAACAAACAAAAACTTGTTTTATGAAGAACTCAAAGCTATTACTTTAAGAGCGAAACTATTTTAAGTGAAGCATTTAAAAATCTTTTTTCTAAATTTAAACTGTTTTACTGCAAGAATGCACCTATTTTAAATAAAGGATATTTAATATTTGTTTTTATTGTTTTCAATTTTCAACCAAGAGTGAAACGCTTTTTCTTCAAGATACTCCCTATTTTATTTCAAGATTATTTCCGTTTTGACCTAAGATATATGTTATTTTCTATATGATACTTTCTATTTTCTTTCAAGATTTTTCTATTTTGACTAGAGATTCTTATTATTTCCTTTAAGATTCTTCCTATTTTCTTTCAAGATATTTCTATTTCGACTAGAGATTCATGTTATTTCCTTTAAGATACTTCCTATTATCTTTCAAGATGTTCCTATTTCGACTAGAGATTCATGTTATTTCCTCCAAGATACTTCCTATTTTCTTTCAAGATGTTTTTTATTTTAACTAGATATTCCTGTTATTTCCTTCAAGATACTTCCTAATTTATTTCAAGATTGTTTATGTTTAAACCCAATCGTTGTTTTTTCTCGTTTTAAAATATTTTCTGCTTTGACTTACACAAAATGTTTTTTCTTACAAAACATTTAAGGTCTAACAAAATTTGTGTATACTATTTAAAGGGAAGATTCAGCCCGTGAAATGGGCCATAGCCAATAGCATTTCTGAAACATGGGTTGAAATCCATCTTATTTTTTACTTCCCATACAAAACAAATTACTGCGTAGTATGGGAGGTCAAATAAATTGGCCAGATTTCAATTCATGTTTCATTGGAAAAGTTGTTCAATTTAAGTCTCAATCTACCCTTACAACAGTATTCACTAGTTTCGTTAAATCTGAGAGACGTGTTTAGGAAGCAGTATCATGTGTTATTAAATGATAGAAATGTAGAGACAAGATATTCTGAATGCAGATAACAATAACACTTAAGGCTGCTTCCTAAACAAATCTATATTATATTAGAAAGTGTAAAAGTTACTCAAAAGTTCAAAGCATAAAATAATTTAAAACGAAAACATAACATTATTGGGACAAATGAATTATAATAGCAAAAATTAAAATCGTTGAAATTGTTGTAATCTCGACTTGAAACGATGCTAACGACTTCAATTTCATCTGTTTACTGAAACACACAAATTATAGCCTATTAAGCGCAGGGCAATAGAATTCAAACGAAAGAAATAGATATAAAATGAAAATATATTTAAAATAACACAAATGGGACACAGGTTACTGAGTGAAAAATGTCATAGGTAATACAAAATACGTAAGAGACATCACAATTAGTAATCAAGCGTTTTTTCTGAATATAATGTAACTCACATAGTAATACTACAAAAACACATTGTATAGATTGTTGTATTTTTACATGATACATTTTTCCTTAAATTATAAAATGACAGTCTTAAATTATTCCTTACTATGTGAGGAATGTCACCACAAAGTACAAAGTCACATTAATTATATTCATGAATTTTTAAATGATCCATTTTCTTTAAACTCATAAATTATCGCTTACTAAGCGAAGAGTATCACCCAAAAAACAATTATACTTATCTTAGCATTTTTACATGATCTATTTATCCTTCAATTATATTCTGGCATTTATTTTGCCTTAAGTTATAAAAAGTTATCTCTGACTGAGAGCTAAGAATATCACCACAAAATACAAAAACAAATTAATTACATTCAAGCATTTTTACATGGTACATGTTCCTTAAATTATAAAATAAAACCCATAAATTAACGCTTACCGAGCAAAGTATGTCAACATAAAATGCAAATAAAATTATATTGATTCCAGCATTTTAACATTATAATTTTTTCCTTAGATTATAAAATTTAATAAATTGTCACTTACTGAGCGTAGAATATCTCTATTATAAAGTTGATATTTCCTAATAATGTAATTAGTACATAGTAATTTTATCTAAAGAACATACCAATCCTTGATATCTTATAAAATGCTCCAAAATTCCGGTAGTTTATGCATGGTATGAATATTTTGTTCTTTTGTGTTGTT
Source organism: Plagodis pulveraria (assembly GCA_963890685.1). Taxonomy (NCBI): domain Eukaryota; kingdom Metazoa; phylum Arthropoda; class Insecta; order Lepidoptera; family Geometridae; genus Plagodis; species Plagodis pulveraria. The sequence continues at coordinate 9,002,261 of OY982955.1, read as the reverse complement.
CCATTTCTGTACTACTTGGTGCCATAGTTCATTGTTATGTTTTAGTACTATATACCAAGTAATATCATCATTACAAATAGCATCTGAAATCATAAAACAAAAAACCTTAGTAGGTACTTAATTACTTCTGCTTTGTAAAGATCTATGAATGATAATCATCAATGAAAAGTTAATGTACACTAGCTGTTGCCCATGGCTTCATCTTTCTAGAATTCGGTTATATCACTTTTTCTCAGACAGGAACATACAACACGAGTCCAATGACTTTATTCATTTAACAATATAGCAGTAGTTATAGCACAATCAAATAACAATCATTTAACACTAGAAACAAGTCGTATTATATGAAATCGCACTCATTATTTTGTTTAAAAGTACATATTCTAACTTCGAGAGGTTATAGGACTTTCTTAAGTGTAGAGAGTTAGGTGATCCACTGACACAAAACTATACTATTCAAGGTTTGGTACTACCTAATAGCTAATGAGATGCGTTAATGGATCGAGGACCACTTAACTTGGTCTTCTAAGCCCTTTTTAGTGTATCCCCCTATACCAGAACCTAATGTGAAGCCTATTATATTGCCTATATCAACCTACCTAAATCATCAATGGATGCGCAAACCTCGATGAAGCCTCAATCAAAATAATAAAAGGTCGGAGAATCACCTCCGGTAGCTAATTTAATACAAATCGCTTCATACACCTCACTTACCTTTAAAGTTATTAACTACAGCTGGCGGGATACCCCAGTCCTGTAGCACTACTTCATTACTTGGAAGTCATCTAACATGGATGGCACCATAATGCCTAACGATGGCACGCACGTTCTCTTCTTTCTTCGGAGAGATTTAAACTTTGCAAAACGTCGAAAGAAAGTATGTATGTATGTATATATAATAAAATAAAAAAAGTAATGCGTTTCTGTCGAAAATCTATGTAAGTAGCGAATCGCGCACAAACGGGCGGGCGGAATGAATGATAACGGTGGGGTGGGGTTGCCCAGTCCATAAATATTTACCGAAATATTAAAGTACATTCCTCGTAAATCACAACATATAAAAATAAAACAGTTAAGGTTTTTGTTATACACTTATAGTAGCCTAGTTAAACAACAAAGAGTTTTAACGTTATACTAGAGAATGCCGATAAAATCGCATAAATCCTGTGGTTATGTGTGGTACGTACACCGTAGCCAGATTTTTGGGCAAATCGGGATATTGGAACCTTTTGAGTAAAAAAGCGGAGTAATTTCACCAAAAATGGGACATGAATTAAAAAACAGCCAAGTGCGAGTCGGACACCGAAGGTTTTCTACAAAGTTGTAGGTAAATAGTTCTTCCATCACGGGAATCGAACCTCTTTTTTTCTGAGTAGATATGTTTTTAGTTTCCCCCTTAACTAGTCCACAATAATAATATATAAATATATTCCACAACGTATAATTAAAATTACATTCGCGTTATCGTCATTTTTCGAGTTGGCTCTCACTCCCACTTTCCACAAAAAATAAAGACGTCGAAACGAATTCTTTGCTTTTTTAGTGCGTTTGATTATTGGATGAGTAAATTTGAAATGACTGGCATGATTTTTTGGTGTTATACGAGTTATCATTCAGAAAAGATAAATTATTCGTGGTAAATATTTGAATGATTTTCCATGATAAGGGGGGTAAAATAATTATATAGCAACACTGCCTTTGAGCTAAATTGCTTCGTTCTTCATACAAGATTTTTGTATTTCCCCTACAATAAGTTCTTTTTCTTAGATTTTGGCACAAGAACGGACAAACTTTTGGCTTATGAGATTTGATACTTGAATGAACACTTTGCATGTACTCTTGAATTAAATAACTTATCCTCTATTGGACATTGGTCGAAGTAACACACTCTTGGTATAAAATTGCGTTAGAGACTGGATCCATTGCAGTAATGAGTACATCTAATCAGGTAGGTATAGTCATCTTTATTACCCATGGCTGATTATGATTAGCTACGATCATATGGCAGTTTTCTGAAAGCAGTTAAGGGTATTTACCCTAGATCGAGGGGGATGACTGAGAATGACTTTAGATTTTTCTGGCAGATCGTTTCGTATTTATATTGATTAATAATTACTCGTTATCAAGCATCTTGATATTAATTCACCTTCGTTTTCCACCACTAATTTAACGTGACATTTCCGAAAAAGCCCGAACTTTATATAACTGTTAGTACTAGCCTAGTAATAATTAATGAATATTCTAAAAAATCTCTCATATCTTTAATAATAGCGAAAGGTGTATGCTCACTGGTTTTACACGAAATCTCTAGTACAAAAACCACCTGACCTATGGAGATGGTATTTTTAGCCACGCGACGACCGAAGCCGCTGGCGGATGTTTAGTAGTACTTATTTATTAATCTTATTACTGGTTACTGTATCAGCCAGATCGTCCACTGCTAATCACAACCTCCCCCATTATAGAGTGGTTTGCCATAATCCCCACGCTTGGCAGGCGTCTCGGGGATTGCAGTTTATATATAAGTTTCTCAGAAGGCGCTGTTGCCCACTTTCCGGTGTTTTACCTATAATCGCCTCTTACGACTCCCACAGGTAGCAATGATAGGTTGCTCCTGCAATGTGGGGGGGCGGGGGGTTCCACCCGGCACCGTGTCATTTAACAATTAATTTCTTAGGTTGAAAACAAAAAGATTTTAAGTATATAATACCTAATTTATTAAATATCTTAGCCTTATTTTGTCTTTTGTACCAAATACTATTTATCTTGGTGTGAAGTGGTCCTTATTTGTTGTTGCATGTATGACTCATTCTTGGATGGAGAACTTATTATTTTGTACCAAATTAATTTAATCTTAGATTAATGGTGTTTTTTATTCTTCTTCCATGTATCACTGATTCTTGAGTGCAAAAATACAATTTTGTCCAGAGTAACGTAATGTTTCCTTTAACCCCTTACCGCATGGATTTTTAGATTTCAATTATTTTAATTTATGATGTTCCTGTGCCCCAGGGGTATCCATAAAAATTATTTAAAAAAAATAAAACATGCATAGTAATCTAAAAACACGAAAAAAGAAAAAGTTCCAATTTTGGATCGACATGCACTCTAGTTTATAAAAACATGTGTTCCGAATTCGTCACAGTATGCAGTAGTACTTAGTAGTAGCATAAAAAAAATCAAGTTTGTACAAGTTTAAGTTTTTATTAAGAAATTATCTTAGGTAATGGACATGTATGTATACAGGTCGCTGGCGTCAACAGCTCAAACAATAAAGAGCTGGCTCCATAAAAAAAACATTTTTAATTTTTTATTACTTTTCTGGTTGCCAGGGTGATTTCATTAGGTGCATTTCTAGGCTTTCTTGTAAAAGAAAGCTGAGAAATGTAATGAAATCAACCTGGAAACCGTGTATTATACAAATAAATTACATAATATCTACTTTTACCACACATAATCACATCATAATCTACTTTTACCACACTGCATAGTGTGCCAAATTTGTTTTGTCATTCTACTGCATAATGTTCCAAATTTGACGAGTAATTTAAAACTGGACTGCATGGTGTTCCAAATTTAGCTAAAGTTTAAATGACAAATTAAACACATTATAAATGTTATAACTTACGATTTTTGCCATAAAACCGTCGTGGGTTCATTCTTCTTCACTCCCAGACACTTTTTGTAATGATATTTAGCCCAAAACAAATAAAAATATCACTTCAAAAACTCACAACCTCATGCACGACCGAAATGGCGGAATGCACTGCTTTACCGACGAAATTTCGTACTCATATAATAAGTTACAAGCACCATCTGTTGTTTCTTGGGTTAGTACGTGTATTAGCTAGGCAAATAATGCAAAACTAGATACAGAGATGGCGTACAAAGGTTGTTTCAAGCTATTTTTATAAATGTTCCAAATTTGTCCCAGTATGCGGTAAGGGGTTAAGATTCTACAATTCTTTGTTAAACATCAAAACTGTTTCTCTAGTCAAAATTGAGATATTCTTTGGTGTGAGAAATAATTCTTAAATCAAAACCACTAAGACAACATATTTTCATTTTTGAAACAAGTAACAAAATGTTTTTAATCAAACTACAACTCTTGTGAAAAATAGCAAAACTATTGACACAAAATATTTACATTTTAATTCTAAAAACTTGGCTTTTTTGATACGTTAGCGTGATTATCTTCGTTGAAAGCATTAATATTTGAGGTCAAGATACATCAGTTGAGAGATATTGGGTTCTTATTTTAAGACATCTTTTTTTTCTGTGTAGTATTACCTTATTTATATATTAATCTTATTGGTATCTTGTCTAGTTAGAAATATGATTATTTTATAATAAAGTTTTATTAAAATCATACTATCTTTATCTAACACGTTAAAGGTAGCCTCTAATAATAACCCGCAGTTTTGGAAACGTTAATTAGTTGACAAACTATGTACTGAATGGTATTCTATGACGCGATAGGTATTCAATGAGCGTTCAGTATTGAGTCTGTTAATTCATCAAGACTGTGACAAACATTTCGGAAACTTATTAAAATAATTTGTATAAAGCATATAGCAAAGAACATATAATAATATGGCAAATAGAACGATTTGTAGGTTTTTGGTGATATAACGATGGGTTTGTTGGTAAATGGTTGCTTATGTGTAGGTCGATGGTCAAGATTTCTATAAAAAAAAGAGTGTGTAATGCATTTTCTAAATCTAAAGTTCGCCAGCAATTTTATATGTGTCCAATAACAGAATTTGGTAATCTGACGCGCAGATATTTTTCATTAAAAAAAGAAAGTATCACATATTGTGTCTATCTCCCGAGGCAACCCTCGGGATATTATGCAGATCGGCAGAAATATTACTGAGGTGTCTGCACATATCTTAATCTCTGTCATTATTAGAAAAGCGCTTTAGTGCACGTCAGACTATTATATATATATTTCATCTAAGTTTAATTTACATGATTGTAGATTAATGGAATCAAAATCATTGTTTTTATTATTGATAGGTAAACCTTTAACCACAATCTCACCTGATGGTAAGTGATGATGTGATCGAAGGTGTTAACAGGCTTAACCTAGAATTAATGGCTCTTAAGGAAAGTTGCGGAACACACTGTTAGGTGTTTGGCGACAGATTTTCTACTTGAGGGAGGTCGCTAGCCAGGTGGGCACTCGCAAAATTCACTTCCACTATGTGGTGAAGCTCAAGCCCAAGGATCTGCTGCGCGGCAGTCCATAGCCAATGCCACTGAGCCATCCCTGCTTCAAGTCACCCATTGCTGTTATTATCGAGAAATAATTATTCAAACATTTTGTTATCATGTCCAATATATCTACAGTTTCCGGAGTTATTTGTTTTAGGTACATCGTTAGAGCGATGCTCACTCACTCAGGTACTAAATCTAGCAACGACAATGGTGCTGGCAGCAATATAACTAAAAGGATAAATAGGCACATGAAATGGAATAGCTTTACCTGGTAAATGGTGATTCATTGTCACCAAATACAAACTAAATAGTCGTAAAAAACCGTCTAAAGCCCATTCAATTTACAAAGTAATCCAACCTAATGTAACCGCGTTGTTACAACCGCCACCTACAATATTCATTGTGCACATTCTATAAAAAATAATAGCTGCATTTGAGCGTATATCGTAATAAAAATAAACAAAATGGCCGATATAATATCGGGCCGAGCCCTGGGGCGATGAAAAATAAATAAAAATGTGAGGTCGGGAAGCGAGAGGGAAAAATGAAAAGCCACTTAGTCCCCTCTTGCCTCCCCGGCTCTGGAGGATTCCGTAACAAACTAACGCATTTGTAACAATAAACTTGTGGTGAATTTTCCGGTGACTGATTTCTAATTGTGACATATTTTTGAAACTGACAATTTAATAACTTATTTTCAAAAAAATATGCAATGTTTTTGATACATTCTAAATACAACTTCGATGCTAATTGAGATTTAAATAATTTTTCGAATGATTAATCTATTAAATATTCACCATGTATCGGTATTGAAATGGCAATTTTAAGAGTTTAACCGCTGCTAAATTATTAGTTAGTTGCCAGCGAGTGCGAAAATTAAAAATATTCCATAGAAATAAGGATCATTTTTTAATTACGAGTAAAAATGTTTGCCAAACTGCACGTAAATCACTCAAAATACTAAAAGTTATCGGGACAGTTTGCATATTTAAAATTTCCTATCGTTAGGTGTAAGAATCGATTGCAAAGCATTTGTTGTAATCACGTTATTATGGGCTCGACAAAATGGACGTTAGAAATATTTTTTTATTCGTAATGTAGCAATCAGTTTAAATGCAATTAATCAGGGTCAATTGTTCATTATTTTAATAATATTGGAATAAACTTAAACACAAACTCAATTGACTACTATTACTATTTTAACTACTATTTTAAGACATTAAGCTTTACTTGCGCCGCATGCGATTCTATCTTAGCCCTTGAAATCGGTAGCAGACTGATAAATTTAAATCTCTAACCAATAATTTTCTGTCATAGGTATCGGTGCGATTATCAATTAGACTACCAATTGTTTGTTTGAATAAAAACTGTTATTGCAATCACTTAAAACTTACAGATGATTACTACTCTCCTGAGTGTAGGCGGTAGTACTTCGAAAAGCACACTTTTTTTTAAATATTTTGACATTATTTAGCTAGTCCATAACCACTATTCTCATCTGTGAGCATGGAAGGGTTAGGCTTGGTAGCCTTGAAAAAAGAGAGGTACCAGAAAATCTGTTTATAAACTACTGCATATACGGAAGTTTTATGGTTTTCTATATTTTAATACAATGTGATTGTGCTCTTATATACTAATGGACATAAAATAGATGCCTACTTTATTACTTTAAACTACACATTTATTTTTCCAGCTTAGACTACCATAAACATTTATTTACGAAAATAAATGTTTATGGTCTAGTGATATGTTATGCGTATGTTATCTAATTACTAAGCATCAATTAAATCACAGCAGAATACATAAATGAGGTAGATCAAGAGAGACGCATATTCAATATCTCAACTGACCCAATTGTATAAAACAAATTTTATCCTAACAAGATAAGTTATGATAAGATCCGGGAGATATATATCTTTAAGGTGCTGCGTGGCCCTATATACAGAAAAGTCATTCATGCACATTTAATACACACGTAAAGAAAGAAAAACTCCCGGAAAAGAACCGGGGAAGTATTTCACCGTCATGTTTTTGCAGGAACAAAATTTACGACCGTTAATGACATCGGGCGGTGGCGCGCCGAAATCGGTTGGGGCGGCCATAACTCATGATTTTCCCAGCTTTTCCGGGAGATATATTTTTTCGCCGTTACATAAAGTTTGGAGCGGGAAAATAAGATGCACAAGATTGTTTGTATATAGCTGATTTATTGTGATGTATAGCAGCAGCCGGTGTGTTGATTTTATATAAGTTTTTATATTGCCCAAATGTGTGTATGGAAGTTTAGATGATTCTTGGACTTTTTTACGGTAGTAAACAAAACGAAATTTATGTTAGTTATGTACTAATAACTAGTAAATACATGATTTATTCAAATACCGTTTTATGTGATACTTTGAAGATAATTCGTTGAAGTTACCCATCCAGCGTCATCAAAAAAAAAAATATAAAGTAGGAGTCAAATATGATGCAGCTGGAGCCGCACGTAATAATTAAGCTTGTCAAAACAAAACACATCACAACTAAAATTATCATCTATATTATATCTACAAGTGCAATCTCATTTAACTATTCAATTTGAATTGTAAAAGGACAATACTACCGGTTCTAAACCCTTGACTGCTACGTTGGGGTCGGAAGGACCCCAATTGTGTTTATAAAAGAACATTTTGCCAGATGTGACAATTATAGAGTTGGTTTCGATTGCGGCTGAATGAAGAGAGATAATCTTTTAAACGGACGTAAAACCTGATTTGTGCGAATCGGTCTTGCACACTGAGGTTCCGTACAATAAAAAAGTATCATGCATTGCATTGTTTCATTCTTCATGCTACAATCACTTCATCCACGCTTACCTCTTGCACACACCCATAATTACTGACTAGCTTACCATAGTGATGTTTTTTTATGTTCATTAAAAAAAATGTTCGTTTATTTCGACATCATTAGAAATACGGTGGAGGTCCACCGTATTTTTATGCATCTGTCTTGCCCGCTTTACTTTTTCTCAGTCATCTACTTTTTACACGACTGCCCGAAAAAAAGGAGAGTTATGTTTTCAGGGTTCATGTATGTATGTTTGTGAGTGTCTGTATTCCACCATAACTACTAAAGGGCTAAATCGAATTAATGCATGAGATATCGTTAGATTTGTCTTGATAACGCAAGTGACACCATGATACATATAAAAAACAAACTAGCGGATGCAAGACGACAAATTGTGCTGTAAAAATATGTTTTTTTGATCCAAACCCACCGAGTGGAATATCAAAATAATGCGCTTTAAGAAGCGTTAAAATTAATACAAAACTTGCAATTTTAATTTCAATGGATTTATATAATGTTAACAATAATAAATATTTTAAGTCGGGTTTTTTACTTTCATATTTAATTTATACTTGTTTACTTTTTCTTATGGGCACAGTTTGTTTGCTCTTTATTTCTTTGAACTTTAGATCCATATAATTTATCTTTACCATATCCAAAACGATTACGACTAATGTTATTTATAGCATAAATTCTATTGGTTTGTATTTCATGTACTTCAAACTTTAAATCTCTCCAACTATTGCATCTTTATGATTAACACTTTTATATTCCTCAAAAGCAATTTTACTTCCTTTTTTGGCCAAATCTTAGTTCAGAATTAACCTCTTAACAACTGTTTCTTATTCTTTTAACTCTCTGTCCAGTATTTCTCTTACTCAATTGCTTTTGTTATCACTTCCAAAAATAAATTATTAAAAAGATATAACACAATTTCTTTAGCGTCCGTTTCCTACCACCAGATACTAGATACTTACCAGTTAATCCTTCCGTAAATCCCCAATTTTCAAGGTTTTTTTTTGTTATCGTGACGGTACAAGCTCGAGGCCCACCTGATGCTAAGCGGACTAACCTCTGCCTATAACAGATGTATTTCATCACAATTCACGACTTGCACTGCGCCCATCCCCTTGAGACATAGTTGTTAAGTTTCATGCGCCTGTAATTTCACTGACTCTTAAGGACTGCTGCCGGAACACATCGTTAGGCACAGATTTTATACTTGAGGGTGGTCTGCATAGCGCCAGACGGGCATTCACCTTCCACCATGCGACGAAGCTAAAGCTCACGGTGGAATTCGAACCAAGGACATGCTGCGCGGCAGTCCATAGCCAATGCCACCGAGCCATCACTGCTTCGAAAGCACCAACTTGTATTTTCATTACATAATTTAACACCGTAATATAGAAAGGAAACTTTTAATTTTAGGGGTACGTATAGGGTAGATGGACTCGTTACAACTTAATAAATATGAATAGAACAAAATAGTTATCTGATAAGAATAAATTGAAACATGTGTTGCGGTGTCGTTTTGACTGACATCTGTATTGTTTACAGCTCTTTTAGTAGTAACCGAAATATTGTTATCTTTATCATCACTATGGGTCTAATAAAAGCTGTTAACTTGACACCTGTCATTCAGTATAACTCTGGCTTAGCCATGGCGCTAGCGTTTTAAGTTTATCTTTGACACGATTAGTTGATGTGGAAGAGTGCTAGTGTCATAAACTTGCAGATTGCTGTTTATAATCACTTTATTTATGTATTGAAATATTATATTGGCGTTACAATGAAGAAATAATGTTTTCATTAACACCGCTGCAACAGAACTAAACTCAGTGCTGATATACATCGTAGTTAATTTACTCAATACTAGATGACACCACTGTTTTAAAAATAATCATTTCTTTTTAAACCCGTTAGAAAAATTACGTGAGCCCTCACAAAGCTCAGCTTTTTGCTAGTAACTACTCATTACAGCAGCTTCATAAGACCAGCGAGATTTTTAGCGGAAAGATTCGTCGGGAATCGTCCGTGAGAAGGATCAAATTAAGTACTCCAAAGTTATTCAATAAATATCAAGTGTGTGCGCGCCGCGTCCTAGTAAGTTATTATGGAAACCATGAGTTTCTAAGAGTACTAAGAAAAAAAGACTAAAGGCTGAAAATGTAATTGCCTGATTTATAAACCGAAGAGTTTAAGCTCGGAAAGTTATTTTTCATCCTATATATTCTATTATTCTATCCTATTATTAACAATGATTCGTTTGTCTTTAAGTGCGAGCAAAATAGGTCTTTTCGTACCGTTTTCTGATAAAGCAGACATGTTATTAAGCTCTCGGTTCCCGGCTTTAAATAAAAGAACATATATATACACTCCTTACAAAATTACTTTTATGAAAGCAAAAATTATAGTCATGTGCGGGATTCGAACCCGCGTCCATCCAACCCTATAGCCGAGGTACGCTCTGACCGACTAAGCAAACATGACAATAACTCATAACTCCAATTTTTCCACTCGTTCTTTATTTAACCGTCGTATCGGGATGGAGCGACACCTATAGTTCAACTTACGTTGTACTACAAACAAGACCAATTTTGCAATTTATAGGTACCTAATATACACTCCTGATGGATCATAAAAAGCGACCAAGGGAAATAATGCGCCCGATGAGCAGCATTCCACTTCTTCGGGTTGCGAGAGGAGAGTACTGCTGCACATCAGGCGCATAACAGTGCATGGTTCTTACTTAACGCACTTTTTTTACCGAAAGGTCGCAGATACTACTATTATGGTAAGCGTCAGTTAAGACGCTGTACATTAGACAACCAGAACTTTATACAATTAAGATTTTCTTTCTTATTCGACATTATATGAAAAAACATATTTTCTTAAATATATACGGAAGCAATGATGGCCGAGCGGTTATAGCTATGGACTGCGGTGCCGCAGGTCCATGGTTCGATCCCAACCGCCAGCTTGAGCTTCACTACATAGCGGAAGGGCATTTTGCGAATGCCCGCTTGTCTAGCTACCATTCTCAAGCAGGAACTCTGTCGCCAAGCACCAACCAATATGTTCCGGCAGTAGTCCTTGAGAGCCAGTAAACTTACAGGCACATGATGAGATTTAACAACTGTATGTCTCAAAGTGACGGGCGCAGTGCAGTCCGCAACTTGCGACGAAATGCATTTGTTATTGGCACAGGATACCGCTTAACATCAGGTAAGCCTAGTGCTACTTTTCGTCACAATAACAAAAAAAAATGTTCTTGTGTTGCTCTTTATGTAAATAGGGAAACATATTTTACCGATCCCACTTTGTATGGGATAAGGATAAAAAGATTTTTATGTGCTTGTACATTTATGTTCAAAAAAAATTTTTTTTTTGAAATTATAATTTGTTGTGACTGATTTAGCACGAGGACCACCTGATGTTAAGCGGACTAACTTCGGTCGCAAGTCACGAATTGCACTGCGCCCGTCACCTTGAGACATAGTTGTTAAGTCTCATGTGCCTGTAATTTCACTGGCTCTTAAGGACTGCTGCCGGAACACACCGTTAGGTGCTTGGCGACAGATTTTCAACTTGAGGGTGGTCAGTAGCCAGGCGGCCGCCTGCCATTCTCAAAATGCCCTTCCACCATGCAGTGAACTTAAACCGGCGGCGGGATTCGAACCATAGACCTGCGGCACGGCAGTCCATAGCCAATGCCACTGAGCCACCACTGCTTCAAAACTTTCCTTTAACTTTCCTTTTACTTCTTTTAACTTACGCCATAACTCATAATTATACTAACCTAACAATGAGATAATGTAGGACCATCCTACCCTATTCTGATAATACAATAAGTTGGCATCGTACTGGACCACTATGGCCTAGTTATGAATGAAATTCTATTGTTATCATTATCGCCGATGCCAATGGGTTAAGTTTATTGTAAATTTACTAAAAAATAAGGTACATTTAAAAGGCTGCACTTGTAGTTTCCTATGCCGTGACCGAAACAGATCGAATCAAAATTTAAGTGAACTTACCCTGCCTCCACCCTCAATAACACAGAAAGATAAAATTAAATTCCATAACCACCGCAATAAATCACGAGGTACGGTCTGCAGTAAAATCTAATGACATAGAGGGCGCCCTCGGTCCTCAAACCACCATGAGGGATGATAGCCTCCCGAGGCAGCATCCCTAGCGTGCCGTAACCTTAACAACCGCATCTGTCCTTTGGACTCCGACCAACGCGGACGTACAAACCTAGCTTATGGAACCGATTTGACTGATCAGCTGTTATAGGATACACTGAGAAAAACGACTTAAAGGCTTAAATCAAATTTGACCTTTTACCATTAAATTGTAAATACGTAAGATGAATTCACAACTCTTAAGATGATTTTCACCAATCATTAAAAAAGTACCATATTTTATAATAAACAAAACCGTCATAAACACCTTCTGTAAAGTATTTTCAGAAATGAACTTTTTCATACGATAACAATTGCAGTATTGACCCTAAATTTTCCTTACTTTTACGGCGGTTTATATACGGTGATTATCACTATAACGTACGACTTAATCAGCCTCATCGAAAGTCAATATTTAAGACAGACCACAAAATACACCTTAAATGAAGATGAAAAGAAACATTCGCCTTCACTGACCTCGTTTAACGCCTTCTAGCTGGAAGGCGTTTTTGTACGTATTTACGTTTGGTCGGTTTTTCGCCTTATACCATATAAATTGGCCGTCATTAGGGCGCTTTTGACTTTAGATTTTTCTCAGTGTGGAACCCATTTGACTGATCAACTAACTGTTATCATGTTGCAGATTCATTTAGCTTCAACAGTATGTTCCCGGTGTAAGAATGTAAGGACTGCTCCAATAGGAACAACTATTGGAGGTCGTAAAAGGCGATTTTCATTTAATTTTTTGAAATAAATTGTGCCTATAACAGATGCATTTCGTCACAATTCATGAATTGCTCTGTGCCCGTCACCTTGAGACATAGTTGTTAGGTAAGTCTGTGCATGTGCCTGTAATTTCACTGGCTCTCAAGGACTGCTGCCGGAACACACTGTTAGGTGCTTGGCGACAGATTTTCTAGTTGAGGGTGGTCGCTAGCCAGACGGGCATTTGCAAAATGCCCTTCCACCATGCGGTGAAGCTCAAGCCCGAGGCGGGATTCGAACCATGGACCTGCTGCGCGGCAGTTTAAAGCCACTGAGCCATCATTCCTTCAAGGAAGAATGTAAGGACTTCTCCAATAGGAAGGACTATTGGAGGTCGTGTAACCAACCGTATATACGTCTGAATCATGCTTGTAAAGGGTTTTTCAAAAAGAAGAATAATTTATTGCAAACTAAATTTCCCGATCGCATAATTTCACGGAATCCAGCCAGGTCGTGTGATTTAACACCACTGGATCAATTTTTGTGGGGATATGTTAAGGTCAGAGTCTATATGGAGCCAATCGAATCGAATCGAATTGCAGCCTTAACACTCAAAATCCGTCATGTGATTAACGAAACAGAACCCGCAATTTTGCCAAAAAGTGATTAATAACGTTGATGAAAGAATCGACATCTGTCAGCGTGCTCGTGGTGGACATTTGCCAGATATCATTTTTCATTCATAATTGCCAAACTTTTCTCTTCGATACAAATAATACAATACAATAAACAATTTGAATCATCTTCATCTTAATTCTTTGTTTTAGAAAACAAAGTTCTTGTTGAGAAACCCTTTATACATACTTCTTCGAGGCAGAATATCAGACAGTGCGGAGGATGGGGGTGACATTCAAGCCCGGCAACCCATGGGTTATGAAAAGTCCTACCACCTGATAATTACTAGATGGTCTCAGACACTGAAACGAAGAAAAGGGATGATTATGAATTAAGCCAGGGCCTAAACTCTCTATGTTCCAACTTCACCCAAATCGGTTCAGGCGATTCAGCGTGGAGTAACAGACATTCACATCCTCACCCAATAACAAACTTTCGCATTTATAGTATTATTATGAAGTGTAATAGTGGCGTATTTCCTATATTATTATTTATTTATTATATATATTATTTATTATTACAAGCTTGCTGCTTGCTCTCAAGCAACTCTTTTGAATCTACCTAAGCAGCATCAACGAATTCATAATCACTAACCGACATTCTCAATTATATTTAGTATTTCTAAGCTTGCAACTCGCTACGTGAATAAACAAAACCAACCACAAAATATTTTATTTCGTAGCTAGATACTAATCACGGCCGGTTACGTGGACTGCGGAAATAGAGCAAAGAGGTACGTTGTTTTTTTTTTCATTTATGTCTGATAGGCTAGCCATTGATCTCACCGGACGGTTAGTGATGATGCGGTCAAAGATTTAGGCTAGCCTAGAATTACTGGCTCTCAAGGACAGCCGACGAAACATATCGCTAGGTACTTGGCGACAGATTTTCCACATGAGGGTGGTAGCTATCAAGGCGGGAATCACAAAATGCCCTTCCACAACCGGGACCGACGACAGCCATCCGTTCCACGGAAGCACTCAGTAGGAATATCTAGCTTATTTATTATAGCTAGCGGTCACCCATCCAAGTCATGACTGCGGCGGACGTTGCTTAACTTAATTGATCGGTGTAGATCGACTAAGTAAGCTATGCTACGAGCGTTTCGACTCGTACTATGAAACTAGACCTACGTAGAAGAGGCGTCGTATCTAAGAGTTTAATGCTGAGCCCACCCTTTCTGCTAGTCCTTTATAAACGTTACAAACCTTACAAAGTTTATGTGAATGTGAACGAAATACACATAATATTTATTTTCTATTACTAATTTTAAAACAAAACAAAAAACGGAATGCTCCGACACATTTTGTGTGCCACAAGCTAAAATATTACTTGCTCTGTGCTACAAGCAAACAAAGTTGCTTAAAGTCCATAGATACATAATTATACTTATAAAAAGCAAAAAAAAAACACAAATACTAGTTAAAACATATTCATGATCCAACATTCACAAGTAATTTGTATTTTTTTTTTTATGCCTGATAGGTTAGCCTTTGACCACTATCTCACCTGATGGTAAGTGATGATGTGGTCGAAGATGTTGTTCAGGCTAACCTAGAAGTACTGGCTCTCAAGGACAGCTGCCGGAACACACCGTAAGGTGCTTGGCGACAGATTTTCTACTTGAGGGTGGTAACTAGCCAGGCGGGCATTCGCAATATGCCCTACCACCATGCTATAACGACTGCCATCCTAAGACGACAACCGGGACTGACGGCTTAACGTGCCCTCCGAAGCACGGGAGCGCTCAGTAGTAATGTCACTAGCGGTCACCCATCCAACTCATGAACGCTAAGGAAACTTCAATACGAGCGCTTCAATTTTCTGTACTAGGTGTCGGGTAGAGATTATTATTAAAATCTAATTTTCTCAGTAAGCAACGCTGTGTTCAGGATCAATTTTTCACTAACGTAATACTCGTAATATGATGATGGTATGTAGGTTTAGGGATGAACTGGCCGGCCCGTCCTCCATGCAAACGTCGTAGGGTGATCACTCCCTTATTTGAGGATTTAAGTCCAAAACAAAGCATGATACCGATTGATCTCGTCATTATCTAGGCTTGTATGATGCGGAAATTTTAATAAAATAATTAACTTGAGAATTATGAGCCTCGAAACATTTTCATATAAGGTTTTGGAGGCTTATAACTCACAACTTAATTATCTTTTTAAGATTTTGGCATCATACAAGCCTAGATAATGACGATATCAATGGGTATTAAGCTTAATTCTGGACCTAAAATCTCAAATAAGTAGTGATCACCCTACGACGTTTGTATCGGGAAGTGACTGGCCAGTTCAACCTTAAGGTTCACGGCAATAGTTGTAGTAGGTCATTGAGGTATAAGAATGGTGCCCATAATTCAATAATATATTTTCTTTTCATTGATTATATAAAAAATTTTTTTTTTACCGATTTTGGCATTTAAATAGATACACCTTACAGATGAAGGTATACTCTCCAAAATCTAAAGAATCATCCTGATCGGGCGATCCAATGAAAATAAATCTATGGTTTTATACATAAAAAGTACCTATACTCTTTTTTTTTAAACTTTTTTTTAAATTCGGAATGTATTGATGGCCAGAGTTCCACAAAAATAAGCACGGAATTCTTGCAAGATTACGACGCTAATATTATTGCGATGCGAATTTCAGCCTCATCTTGAAGCAATGATGGCTCAGTGGCATTGGCTATGGACTGCCGTGCAGCAGGTCCATGGTTCGAATCCCGCCGCGGGCTTGAGCTTCACCGCATGATGGAAGGGCATTTTGTGAATGCCCGCCTGGCTAGCGACCACCCTGAAGTAGAAAATCTGTCGCCAAGCACCTAAAAGTGTGTTCTGGCAACAGTCCTTGAGAGCCAGTGAAATTACAGACACATGAGACTTAACAACTATGTCTCAAAGTGTCAGGCGCAGTGCAATTCGTGACTTGTGACGAAATGCATCTGTTATAGGCACAGGTTAGTCCGCTTAACATCAGGTGGGCCTCGTGCTTGTTCTGTCACAATAACATAAAAAAATATTACAAAATAAGGTTTCAAGAAATTTCAGGGCCAATTTCACATAACTAGGATAGAATTATACAAGGATAACTTTAATCTCTTTAACTATCTGTAAACAATACGTGTGATATAATACGCATTTATGAAATTTGACATTAGGCCGACAGATGCACCAATAGGTAAAATCTTAATCCAAGATTAAAAAAATAATTCGTCGAATTTGACGGTCCATAAACTAAAAACAAATATGGCCACTTTCGTAAAGCTGATAAACCGTTTTTGTTTTAGCTAACCAGGGCGATTTTGCCTTTCTTCTTTACATACACAATTTAAGGTTTGGTGTTTTTTTTTAATAAGAAACACATAACTGTGTGTTTGCAAATATTATGTCGGTGCGTTATAAATAACAGATACGATACCCATTAGCATCGTTAAGACCACTTGGGTCTATTTATGAATGAAATTCTATTGTTATCAATATCGTTGATCCCAATGAGTAGGAAGAGATGTCGACGCTAAAATGAATGCATTATTTAATATTTCGTTGGAATTTTGTCGAACTGGTAGTAGATATATTTTGTCGCAGTCAATATACCATTTGTAGAAGTACCTAATTAGATTAGTTTTAGAACATAGAATTGTCAACTTGTATTTATCGCTATGATGTTGACTTCTTCATAATTCCACAATCCCTTTGATCGCCAGAGTTCCAAAGTAATAACCGGGGCGGCATTTAACAAGAGATGTCGACGCTAATATGATCGCGCGGTTTAAACGTGGTTTAAACTCACGCAAATAATTAGGTATGTGCCGAGGACGGCGTCTGTCTATTTACTGACACGATGGCTAGAGGTGGTATTCTGGAATTTCAGTATATTATTTTTGTCTTTGTGAAAATGTCTCTTCCTTTAAAGCATTACAATGTTATATTAACATCATCATATCATTAATTTATTCGTAGAAGCACAACTAGCGGAACTAGGACCTCGTGACGGGAAAGTTACTTTACACTAGCGAGATTCTCACTTACAAAGTCAAAGTCAAAATCATTTATTCAATTTAGGCGTCTACGACGCTCTTATGAAGGTCAATTACAAATTTTAGTATCGAAATATTCTACATTGTATTGCCACGTTCAGCAAATAAATTGTATAGAGCCACTGCGAGAAGAACGGGCAAGAAACTCGGGGCCATTCTTATATACATCTTTTAACAATGTGTTACATACTTACTATATAATAGAGTTATTACAATATTTGTTTAAATTATGTAGGTGACAGGCAATAGCTTGGCGGAGGCGGAATTGTCCAGGCATTTTTGTCGTTTATGTAATCAGAAACTGTGTAGTAGGATTTTTTAATCAATATGTTTTTCACATGCAACTTGAATTTCCCTTCTGTGAGCGTTGTAATATGTTTGGGAACTTTATTATAAAACAGCACACAATTACCTAAGAAGGACCTTTTATTTGTCTTTGCTAATCTAAAACCTGGCACCGCTATTTTATCTTTATTCCTAGTATTGTAATCGTGATTGTCACTGTTTAATTTAAATTTACTCAAATTTTTACGAACATACATAATATTTTCAAATATATACAGACTTGGTACAGTTAAAATATCAATTTCTTTAAAAAGATCCCTCACAGATTCGAAGTACTTATAGGTACCTATTTTTGTAACATAATCACAATGTATTGTTTAAATAGCTACTATGGATAAAAATTTCTATTTTCTGTCTGACGCTTGCTCTAGTTCCTGCTATCCTGGTGTACTACCACGTGGTGGTAATAATAAAATCGACTCAAGTGCCAGATTAGCAACGGCCTGAACTAATACTATGTTACAAAATAACATGATCCCGCACGTGACAATAAATTTTCCTATTGTAAATTTGTAATTTTGTAATATAATCCGCAGAACATGCGTTATAGCAAAAATAAAAATATTTAAATAGTGCTTCACCATGTTTTTCTTGAGCTTGCGAGAACAATCCAAGTTGGATTTTCTAAATATGATCAGATATTGTGAATTAGTAAATAACCGTGAGCACAAATTAAATAATAACGAATACATAATTTTTTACCTTAAAATGGTACCAACTTCAACACTCATGTGAAATAACTGTTGAATTCGATACCATGATAGTTCAAAAGTATCTATTATCACAATATTGTGCGCATGGTCCCGACTTCGACAAGTTATTTCACACTTTTGAGTGTTAAAATCAGTTCCATTTTTAGATAAAATAAGTTTTTTCACCCTTTTAGTGACCCTTGCTACTTGCGGGACCGATGTTTATTCACTGTCAATTACTATATCATCAAGATAAGAAAACACTTTTCAGTTATGGGAGTGTAACTCAAAAACGGCTCGACTGATTGTGATGAAATTATTTAATTTATGTGCGAGCACACGGATCGTTTCAGTTTTCAAATAAATAAAGAATCATCAAAATCGGTTCACCTAGTCAAAGGTTATGAGGTAACAAACATAAAAAGGCATGCGATGGATCTTTTATTTACCGCTTAAAAGAGGAATCCCTTGAAAGATCATGTCAAAGGATACAGCTTCATAATAACCCAGAATAACTCTGCTGGAGAGGATCCACGTCGCCCCACCCCAAGGCAGGGGGAAGCTATTAAGCCAAGCCAAAACTAATTTAAATTAAATCCTAGTGAATTACCCGACGAGGAAATTGTCGAGCGCACCCTCGATGCTCCCAGAGATGTACTGGTGCACGGAAAAGTGTTAAAGCGCTTATTAAATTATCAAATTTTGGAATCCAAGTCACTAGGTTTTATTGGCATAAGGTTTATAATTTTTTTTAAACTCGATTTAGTCCTTTACATCGAAAACATATAACTTATCACATGACTTGGAATAATTAAATGAACGATGTTTGTATGGGAGAGCCGACTTTCTTCAGTATTTACTATCAGGAAGTACTCTTGGAAGGAAGTATTCAGGAGTGTAGGTAAAGCGATAAAAGCTTGACTCTTGCACACCCATCATCTGTAAAGGGAATCTTCAGTTACTGACTGAAATAATGGATGATAAAAAGTAGTGATAGAAACATACAGATATATGAAACAATAGATTTTTTGGAGTCCAATATTTGATATATCCTTAAATGCACCCCTAATAAAATTTTAAACAAATTCTTTGAAGTGCTCGTAACGAAGTTTTATTAGCCGTTCTCAACCGATCAGCTAAGTTAAGCAACGTCCGCCGCGGTCATGACTTGGATGGGTGACCGCTGCTGGTGAAATTACTACTGAGCGCTTTCGTGCTTCAGAGGGCATGTTAAGAAGTCGGCCTGGTTGTTGTATTACGATGTCAGTTGATATAGTATGGTAGTAGAGCATTATGCGAATGCCCGCACTGCTAACTACCACTCTCAAGTTAAAAATCTGTTGCCAAGCACCTAACGGTGTGTTCCTGTAATTCTAGGTTAGCCTGAACAAACTCTTCAATCACGTCATCACTTACCATGAGCTAGCTATACATAAAAAAATATTTGAATAATATTTTAGTGCAAATAAAGTATCGACCTCGCTCTTTTAGGGTACAGCATTGCAATAGCTCGTAAATGAAAAGAAAAATATAAAAGTTATAAATTTAATTGTTTTTAGTATTGGTTGGTTAATATTTTTAGTATAGTCATGATTCAATTTATCGAGTTTCAGGGATTTATGACTATTTAAGATGATTCTTCCTTGAGATTTGAACTTACTTACAACCCTGAAATTCTTGTATTTCCGAAACGGCTGAACAAACTGAAAACCCTAATCTGTCTTGATTTGACAAGCACTTGTCCATTAACCTGTACCATCTATATTGCTTGCGGGCGGAGTTGCTCGGTCTTGGGACGCGTCGTTACATGTACCATTTGAATATTATCTCCCTCCCCACCCCCCACCCTCGGAGTTTAGACGTAAGCGAGGGCCTCGCCTTAATTAATGCAAATTTCAGCGCTAACAAGATTATGAATCCCGCTTTTTGACTACGAAACTTAAAGACCAAAGGTAGGGCCGTCAACACGTGTTTCTATTTGAAATTTGCTCGCTATAAAAATCTTGATACTTAACAAGACATCAACTACACGCTAGTAACAAATATTTTAACGTGTCCACGCTGTTGAACCTGAGAATTCGTCAAAACTGAACCGAAACTTTCATTGGAGATGTTGTTGGCGTGCTGTTTATTTCATTGTACGTCATATATAGGTTTGCAGTCATAAAATAAACTTTTGCTGCTGAAAAGGGGTCTACCTGAAGGTATTCTTATAACTATCACCTAGAATACTCTTAACTGAACACAACACGAGACAGACTTATAATACTTCTGATGAAATGAAGCCATATTAGGTATATATTATGTCATGTATGTATGATCTGAACTAATTAGAGATTTTAGAGCGTGAAAACAAATCTTATGATTATTAAATCAAGGAAAAATGTGCTAAATTGAACCTTACTCCACCGGAATAATTGACATTACCATCAATTAAGGAATTAACCAGAGATGGTGTTATTTAAATACAAACAAGATATTTTTTGCATTAGCTGTAAACTTAGTACGATAACGCAGCTCAATAATTTTAATATTGTAATTTATTCATGCACGCTTAATAAAAGCTTACAAAATCACAATTAATACATGTCTATTTTTAAAGGCAGGGAAATCTAGGCGCTTACACACATTACGTTTTTTTTATGTTATTGTGACGGAACAAGAACGAGACCCACCTGATGTTAAGCGGTAAACTCTGCCTGTAACAGATGCATTTCGACACAAGCGACGAACTGTACTGCACCCGTCACCCTGAGACATACAGCTGTCAAGACTCGTCACTTATGTGCCTGTATTTTTAATGGACAAGACTTCAAGGACTGCTGCCTAATACACTGTTAGCTGCTTGGCGATAGATTTTCTAAATGCTTAGCTTAGGATTTGCAAAATGCTCTTTCAGCATGCGGTGAAGCTGAAGCCGGCTGTGGGGACCGAACCATGGAACCTGCGGCACTAAGAGTTAGAGTTTTCATACTACATACCTACTTAAGGGTTTCCTGGACGAATCCTGTTGTAAGACAAGAAGTCGACAACCCTACTCAGATTTTAAGTGGTTGTATCTACATAAGGGTTTTATTTAAGTAGCTTGTAGCAGTTCCGTACGCGAGTGTATTTAAAGTTTAGACATATGAACGCAGAGCTTTAAATTAGGTTTGTTTCTTTGTAGAGTTTGTGGGTTACTGGTTTGTAGAGTTCTGTTTAAATAAGATACGAGTTAGTAGTAAATAGACTTATTCGAAACTGCACTAGCGTTCTCTTATATTTAAAACCAGTAAAGTTTATTATTTTTATGTAATAATAACATCTAAAACGGAATAAATTTAATTTATGTGTCGGCTTTTATTATTTTGGAAACATTTTACTCTGATTACGAACAAACGCATACATGAAAAGGGTAGTTATGTTATAAAAGTTCTAAGTTTTTGAATCGTTTCTTTGAACCTCCTGTCCGAATGGATTTATACGAAAGATAAGCGAAACGATTATTATATGTCGCTATGAATTTATAAATGCCCAATAGCCTAACAATTACATTGATATGCAATTACATCCACTAACAACTACGTGACGATCACGACCGCTCTGTAAAGAGCGTAACAACTGAGTAGAAGAAGACCCAATACTACTAGAACTAAAAAATACTGCCTGGAAATACACGTAAAAAAGTTGACTGCATTGCTGCTAAATAATTGTTTTTAGGGATCCCCACTCAAAGGGTTAAAACGGGACCCTATTACTGAGACTCCGCTGTCCGTCCGTCCGTCTGTCACCAGGCTGTATCTCAAGAACGGTGATAGCAAGACAGTTGAAATTTTCACAGATGTATTTCTATTGCCGCGATAACAAAAATACTAAAAATAAAATAAATATTTAAGGGGGGCTCCCATACAACAAACTTGATTTTTTTACCGTTTCTTGCTCGATACTAATAACGGTGACAGGTAGACGCTTTAACTGTTCACAGAATATTTAGTTACGGAACCCTTCGTTCGCGAGTCTCACTCGCACTTGGCCTGTTTTTATTATAATGTTAAGGAATTTTACACTTTGCACATGTAAAAATAAAATTATGTAATGACTTATATTTAAATCGCAATGTAACTGCATGAAATATTTGCACGTCTGCTTGCAGACAAAGTACAACTGTGTGTACTTGAATCCTTGCTGGGAATTGTAAGAAATTCAGAAAGGTGTGAACTCTTTAGTGAAAGGAAGAAATACCTATTTGCACATTGCAGTGTAATTTTGTATTTATTATTATGAACTTCGTGGTTTTAAATAAAATGAACATTATAAAAATTAAATAAAAAACTTTCGGTTCACACGGAATTGCACGGAGCTCACCGATCCTGAAAGCGTTCTTATCATCAACGAAAAAAAAGTCATTTACTGATTAAGCCTTACCACAGCTACACATTACACCTATATCTGGTTTTAGGGTTCCGTACCCAAAGAGTAAAATGGAACCCTACCAACGAGACTCCGCTCTGTGTCTGTCTGTCTTTACGGGTCTCTAAATCGTAAGCGGCGTTACCATAGAAATTATACTTCGAAATATATAAAAGCTTAGGTATGTATTATATTTATATGATTTATTTGATTTGGATTTTTTTTGCTGCTTTTCTGGTGATATCTCTCCTTCCTGGGAATACTCTTGTAAGTTGCGTTTTTTTGTTTGTGACGGAACTCGTACGAGGCCCATCCGATGTTAAGCGTTAACCTATGCCTAGTACAAATGCATTTCTTCAACAAGTGACGACCTGCACTGCGCCCGTCACCTTGAGACGTACAGTTGTAAGGCTCATGTGCCTGTAATTTACTGGATCTCAAGGACTGCTGCCGGAACACACTTATGTGCTTGATGACAGATTTTGTAGTTGTGGGTTAGCGAGCTATAGGCGAGTATTCGCAAAATGCCCTTCCATCATGCAGTGAAGCTCAAGGCGGCATGGTAGTGGGGATCTAACCATTGACCTTCGGCATAGCAGTCCATAGCTAATACGGCTATCATATCCGCTAGCTATGATGGTAAAGGGCGTTGCTGCGCGAAATGTGAAACAAAGATCTCTTAATTTAACGACATCAGTAATGGTACGCTGTTCATTTAGCACATTCTTTTCTTACGTAACGTTTCAATATCATCCAAAAATCATCCATGGGAGTCTATGGGACAGTCCAGGTATCACTTGTACAGTCCCGTACACATAACGTGTACAATCCCGGCAGATTAGATTTGTTTCCCATCTCATTCTATAATCATTATTTCCAGCCAAAAACCAATATTATATCCGTTCTGGGAACTATGGGTATCGTGCTAATGATCGCGCTCGGTCAACCTTAGCTAAACAACGGGCAAAAAACCATTTGGCTAACTCCCTAACCCGTTGAAGGAAGCTGGGGCGTGACGTCACACGGCTCGAAAACCCATCAATCACGATACCGTTTAGAATTAGGGATTATACGAAGTATTTTATATTTTATCGATAATCTACTGCCATGTACCTTTCATACTTTGAATCTGTGCACTTTATTGGAATTTCCTTTCTTGCCTTTATGTAGTCATAAGACTGCTTTATTTTTTAATTATTGTTTAATAACAATATTTTTAAAGAATACCGACATTATTTTTGTATATATATAGATAGGCTAGCCTTTGACCTTATCTCACCTGATGGTACTTAGTGATGATGTCGTTCGACTAACCTTGCATTTTGCATGGTGGAAGGGCAGTTTGCGAATGCCCGCTTGGCTAGCGACCACCCTCAAGTAGAAAATCTGTCGCCAAGCACCTAACGGTGTGTTCCGGCAGCAGTCCTTGAGAGCCAGAAAAATTACAGGCTAATGAGACCTAACAACTGGACGTCTCAGTGTGACGGGCACAGTGCAATTCGTCGTTGACGAAATGCGTCTGTTATAGGCAGAGGTTAGTCCACTTAACATCAGGTGGGCCTCGGGATTGTTCCGTCACAATAACATAAAAAAAAAATAAAAAAAAAAAAAAAGAGAATCACTGGCTCTAAAGGACAACTGCCAGACCACACCGTTAGGTGCTTGGCGACAGATTTTCTACGTAGTCGCCATCCTCCTACAACAACCGAGATCGACGGCTTAAAGAGCGCTCTGAAGCACGGAAGCGCTAAGTAATAATGTCACTAGCGTTCACCCATTAAAGTTATTACGGCGGAGGTTCCTTAACTTAGCTTAACGGTTAAAAGCGGCTACGCAAACTTCACTACTAGCGCTGCAGGATGAAAATTTACTTCATATTATTATATCAAAGTCCAAGACTGGTAGTAGAAGTAGAGCCTTCAAAGATTATATATCTTTGAAGACTTTACTGCAAAGGACAGGATTATATACGAGTAGAGCCATGCAATTATTTTTTAACAATGTGCAAGGGGTATATATTATTATTAATCGATAATTTCTTGTGATTTATCTGCTTATAGCTGCCCAGGGAAAACGTGTCTTATTCTATACTCGAATATAACACGATCCTGTGGAAACACATCACTAATTACCGTACCTTAAAAAGTCGTAGCATCGTGTTATAAAAAATCTGGCATTTGATTATTGATTTTGTAAAAATATCTGACTGCCAATTCGGTTTTATAATGGAAATAAATAAATAACAATATTAATACAGCTGCCGAAACACACCGTTAGGTGCTTGGCGACAGATTTTCTACTTGTGGGTGGTCGCTAGCAAGGCGGGCATTCGCAAATCGCCATTCGGTGAAGCTCAAGCCCGTGGTGGGATTTGAACCTTGGACCGGCAGTCCACAGCCAATGCCACTGAGCCATCATTGCTTGAAAATATTTCATTACTTGATACGATATTTTTACAAATCAATAATGAAAAACTGCGTTTTTTTGTATATTGAAATATGTCGATGTAATCATTACATCTCTACTCCTATTTAATTTTTAATCAATTGCCGCTGCGCGTGTCCTTCATCCATCTTCCGTTATCAATATTTATAAAACATTAGCACCCGACCGTGGACGGGTTAACTTTTTGACAAGAGGAAATTAAAATGGCGATTGATTCGTCTGCGATCTCGAAATTGGGTGAAGGGATCTCAATCGACATCGGATTTACATAACCGTGCCTATAAGTACATACTTACTAGATTATTTTTTTTGTATTTACATTTTAGTTTTTTTTTAACCTGTTGTATGCCGTTATTTACAAAATACTACGAACTGTATACAACACTACAGCTACTACATTGATCATTTAAATATTTTTTTGATATAGTCCTTCAAAAATCGTGATCACAATCAGTCTGTCAGACTATCATGGTAGTTGGTCGCCTGGGTAGGCCACCCTCAAGTAGAAAATCTGTCGTAAAGCATATATCGGGTTGTTCCAGCAGATGTCATAGATCGCCAGTTCCCATTTATGATTAAGCTTGTTTACTAGCTTCTTCCACGTCATCACTTACCGTCAGGTATGATTTTGGGCAAAGGCAAGCCGGTCCTTGTGTGCAAGGGGTTGGGCATCAGGGGACATGACAGTAAGTTTATATATTTTCTGTATATAACTTCTCAGGCTTTTCTAACTATCAGCCGGGTAGTCCACTGCTGAACAAAGCCTCCCCCAATATGCCCCCATATTGCCATAATCCCCACGGGTAGAGATGGGGTGAGGGGGTGACATTCTAGCTCAGCACACCACGGGCGAGTCTTAGGCATTTCTCACAGTCAACGAAATATATGAAATTTTTTGCGTCTCTCACAGGTGTTTTCGAGGTTTATTCCAATAAACTCCAAAGCCATTGTTCTGTGTTTTAATATAGGTATAGATAACTGCTCGTTGCAACACAATTTTGTTCAATGGTACGAAGAAAAGCGCTCTTTTTTATGTATGTCATATTTTGCTCAGGATCACCACATCATCACGTGCCACATATTAGGATGGTGAGAACTCGTTTCGCATGCGAGTGAGCGAAACTACTACACAATATTTAAATAGATTAAGCGATTGTTTTTAATAAAATCATATATGTGATAAAATCAATATAAGTGATAAAATCATATATGTTCGTTTTAAGAACGGAAAATATATTTCAGATAGGTACAGTATCCATACGATTTCTGCATACTAATTTAAAAAATATGTATTTATTTATACGATATTAGACACAAGACTTAAGCGAAACTTTACAGCTGTACGAGTACTCATGTTTTTTTTATCGTCACAAATATATAGCATCGTGTTTTAGAATCAAGCGTAATATTTGTCATGTACTCCAGAATATTATTTATTTTATTCATATAGGGGAGTAGGCATGAACTGTAGTAAGCGTTGTCTATGCATGAGCTGATCGGTAACCTGATTCAAGCACTGAAATCCCTCTATGAGGTTTACAGTGCTGTGTTAGAATAAACGGACCATACACCGAATTGTTAACCATCGAAAAAGGTGTTAGCCAGGGATGTGTAGCAGTAGTCACCGAGCATGCGTGCATGGCTGTTTAACTTATACATGGATAACTGTTTGGCAAACCCGAAAGGCAATGAATGTGGATTAAGAATGAATGAGTTCCTTATCGAATGTCTTCTCTACGCTGATGACCAAGCGGTACTTGCGTCGTCGGTAAAGGAGTTGCAGGAGATGGTAAATGTTATGAATGAGGCTTTAGTAAGAAAGTTAATAAAAATAAATGTGAATAAGATGAAAGTTATGGTGTTTGAACGAGATTATAGAATGACGATTGGAGGTGAAAAAGTGGAACAAGTGAAAGAGTTTATACTTGGGATTTATGTTTACAAAAGATGGAGAGTATGAAAGTGACATAGAAAGGAGAATGAATGCTGGAAACATGGTGGACTGAGCATTGCACGAGTTTATGAACAGTCCGATAGTGCCTAAGACACTATCATCAATGAATAGCCAGACGAACCTCGTCTGGCTATTCATTGATGATTGTTGGTTCCGACACAAATGTATGGTAGTGAAAGTTGGGTATGGCAGAAAAAACATGAAAGTAGAATAAATGCAGTGGAGATGAGAGCATTGAGAAACATAATTAGAGTCAAATGGAGGGACAGGGTAAGGAACAGTGTGATAAGGGAACGATGTGGTGTGAATGAGGATGTAGGGAATAAAATCGTGAAAGGTATTTTAAGACGGTTTGGACATGTAGAGAGAATGAATGAAATAAGACCGACTAAACAGGTATACAGGAGACAAGTAAACGAAAGTGTTGGAAGGGGAAGACCTAGGCAAACGTTCCAAAATCAAATTGAAGACGTTCTGGAAAAAGGCCAGGTCAGGAGTACCCTAAACCGACGCTTATGTATGAAAGGATTGATGAGTGTAGACAAAGCGGAAGATATATGCAAGGATCGTAGCAAGTGGAAATCTGTGGTCTCTACCCAACCCTATGTGCGTGATGTTATATATGTGTATAGGTGAAGCTCTATACTGCGACCAACGCTTCTAAAAAAACATGTTCAAAATTTGCCTTTTTGTTACTCACTATTATACCTAAATCAAACACGGGCCGAATATGATGTTCCTTATTTATTCATTTATTTGTATTTTAACCTACGTAGTTGTTAATTCTGGTATTATTTTAAGTTATGGTAAGCACTGAAATAGTCCCATTTAGTCAGTATGGCGACTTTTTTATGTTGTCATTCCTACTACTGTGAAATATTTGTTATTGCTTAGATATTTTAATGGGTTTCACGGGGTATTTCTCTGCATAACTCATACTCATATGAACATTACTAGTGTGATTATATTTCCACATTTGTGTCAAAATTGGTCATTGACCGGGTTTACCCAAGATCCACTTAACTACAACACAGTTCTAAAAAAAAGTTAGATAAAGTTGAACAGAAAGATAGTGCATATGAGCAAAATAACCAGAATGTTACATACTTAATTGGGAAACCCGTAATGAAATATACATATTTGCAACGACCAAATTTATCAGCAAATAGCTGCTATCATGTAGGCGTTACAGACCATATCATGGACACTGGTCATTTTAAGATTATTGTTTTCTAGGTTGATAATAGGTTAAATGTAGGCATCTAATTAATTATTTTTCATTTTTCATACTCGGAAAATAGTGTTTATTTGATCTGAGTAGCGGGTGGAAGACGCTGCTTCCCACCTAAGAGTGGGAAAAACTCTGTTGGGCCGGAATGACTTGTCACCATGGCAACCACTGTTTACAACAATGGTTGTAAACAATGGCTGTTTACAACAATGGTTGCCATGGTAACAACATGTTTATGTTTTTTCGTTCTAAGGTACTCTGCTGTAACTGTAACCATGGCAACCATGGTTGTAAACCAAATTAGACGTCTATATTTTTTCGTTCTAAAATACTTTGCTGTATTATAAAAAGTAATTACGACCATATTTGTGTTTATGTAAAAGCTAAAAGAACTAGTTTATAACAGAATTAATGTGACTCTCTCAAGTTAGTGTATCTTATATGAACATTTTAGTCACTAATTATGTTTATAAGGGTAAATTTAAAAACAACTATAATGAAATACCTTTTAAGTGGTATGGCTTCCACGGCAGACGCTTTGTGTGCCGTGTATAAAATTTAAAAAAGACTAGATATATATATAAATTGACAGGATGGTAAGAATAATTAAATTAATAAAAAAATCTAACAAAAAAATTCTTAATGTTACAAATTGTTCTTATCCCTTAATTAATTCTATATATGTTTCTTCTACTCATGTTATGGTTTTCAGTAAATATTTTAGATTTTTATAGAGTTTTTGAAAAAGTGCATTTTTTACTGTTCTCATATTTTTTTTTGAAAATTAGAGTGCTTAGCACGGATGTAAGTTATACTATTTTGACTATAAGTGCTTTCATTTTAAATAGTTTCTACTCATGTTCTTGTTATCAATAAATATTATAGAAAATCATAATTTTATATATTACTCATATTCGGAGTGAAAAGTAGAGTGTTTAACAAGGGTGCAAGTCATAAATTCCTATTCGGACGATAGCCGTCCCTAAATATTGCAAGCAAAATTTAACCTTAAATTTCACAAATATTTCTAATATCACAATTACTTAATTTTAAATAGTTGCCTATCCAAAATACTAAGAACTATATTATACAATACTACAGCTACTACAATAAAAGCATTTAGACCACGATTAAGTCATTGCAGACTCACAGACAGCCCAAATGCTCTAGCCCACTACCAGATGGCAGCGTGCCCAGAATGCTGGCAGCATTGCCACGTTGCTTTGCAATGCTTATTCGTTGTGCCAAATAGGTGCCAGCATTTTGGAAAATACGATGAGCTCCCGATCCCCACGGACCCAACTGCTCAAATATGTACAAAACCGTATTTTAAAACACAAAATGATATATTATTTATTTATCATTTTTGTACGCATCCTCTAACTTTCAAATTTTATCATTTTGTAGCAAACATTCTACTACTAAATATTTTACAAATGGAAAAATAAATAAATAATTATTAAAAAATAAATTAATAATGTTTTTTTTATGCTTAATTATTAAGTATTCCTATTTTTGATGAATATTACTTATTTGATATCATTTTCTTGCTATATTGATTGTTGTACCTAAAAGTTCAACATGACATTTAATGTTTAACCATCTGGCTATAATGAGTCTTATAATTAAGTTTAAAAATATAATCCGACTGTAGTATAGTCGGGAAACCTATATCGACCGTTTCAGGCCAGTTACCATCCGGCAGCGTGCCCAAGATGTACGTTCGTAAGTACTCTGCCACCATATTCAGTAAAAAGGCCATACTTTGATAGCTGTCACGCATAACCATTTTTTTCGTAGCTTTTAAGGCTACCTCACAAGGGAAAAACGGAACCTTATAGGATCACTTTGTTGTCCGTCCGTGTGTCTGTCAAGACCCTTTTTCTCAGGAATGCGTAAGCTGAAATTCAAATCAAATACTCAGGTCTACTGCCCCTTGAAGCTGTGAAAAAATCCAACTTCTTAGCCTACGCAATCAAAGGATACGGCCGTTTATGCCGCAAATGTTCGACACTTGCAATGCAATCAAAACATATAGGTACTTCCCGTGAACTCAGAATCTTGAAATTTGGTGCGAAGCAACAACGTCTTAGAGCACATGTAAAGGAAAAATTGCGAAATACATACATATTTAGTTAGATACATTATGTAATAAAATATTTTTAATAATTTTGAAATGTTACGGATTTCATTTAGCAATAAAAATACTAGCAAGGTAAAGAAAATTCTGCGGTTCTATTGGAAGATTTCTTCTTCGCAAACAGTTAATTTTTTTATGCTTGATAGTTTAGCCTTTGACCACTATAATAAACATTTTGAGATTTTTTATTATTAAAAAAAAACTTCTCAAAATATTTGTTAAGACTAACAGAAGTCAACTCTAAGAGGTTGTTAGCATTTTTCCAATAACCCTTAGAGCTATATATTGGCATATAAACATATTTCAAAAAATTATAATTATACATGGTAATTTATAGAGCGGAAGTCAGCAGATTGTTTTTTTTTATTCCTGATATATTAGCCTTTCACCACTATCTCACCTGATGGTAAGTGATGATGTGGTCGAAGATGTTGTTCAGGCTAACCTAGAAGTACTGGCTCTCAAGGACAGCTGCCGGAACACACCGTTTGGTGCTTGGTGACAGACTTTTTACTTGAGGGTGGTAGCTAGCCAGGCGCCCGCCTGGCAAAATACCCTACCACCATGCTATAACGACTGCCATCCTAAGACGACAACCGGGACCGACGGCTTAACGTGCCCTCCGAAGCACGGAAGCGCTCAGTAGTAATGTCACTAGCGTTCACCCAACTGATGACCGCGCGCGACGTTGCTTATCTTTGCTGATCGGTTGAGAACAGCTAAGTAAACTTCGCTACGAGCACTTCCCGTGGGAGTCTTGGGGCGACCTTAATGGCTCATTTCATCGTAACTCTTAAAATTAATAATATACCTAAGTACCTACAATTTTGTAAGTACTTAGGTATATTAGTGTTAGTAAATAGTACCCATACAATATGCAAATCATGACAAACAACTTTGGTACTTGTATATACATACCTACTATTATAATCAATTAATGTACTTATTAGTTTACATATATTATATGGTAGTATGTTAATTACGGGTTCTCCCTGCTGATAAAATGAACACTGTAAATATCAAATATTAATTTATTGAGAAAAATCAGAATCTGGAAACTTAATTAGGTAGGTACCTATCTCTTGGTATACCTAGTATAAGAGCAAGTGTTATATTTGCGTATCTTGAACGCCTATTTTGTAATTGATCTTCATAATAAAGAGTGTGCCTTAATTGAACATGCCTTTCATTTTGACTAGAGGTACCTGTCCATGCCTTATTAAACCATAGTACACCATAGTTAACATAAGGTGGGCAGCCTGCTTTTTCCGCGATTCTATTTCATAGGTACCTACTTAGGTACCAAACACTTATTATTTATGTACCTAAATACATTTTAAATTGCCACAATATCCTTAATGCAAAACGAAATAACCTCTAATAAATACAACTACACACAAACCTGTTAAAAATACCTATAAATAAGTTTGAACCTATTATTTAAAAATATGCATGTAAAATCTTAAATGAAATAGGTAACTTACGTTATTTGGTTTAGGTTACTTCAAACGTTAAAAACAATGTTTAAAGACAGAACATCTCCCAGTCCCAGAGACGGAAGGCCGCGGGTTCGAAACCCGCGTGTTTCAAAATATGCCTTTCGTTGAGATTTCGTAAGCTTCTTTGCTTAGCCGGTAATAAGGAAATAATTAGTAACAATGTTGTATTTACCTAAACAAATGGTAATTCATTTTATAACAATTTCTTTTAACACAGGCAAGTAACCTAACTGAATAAAACAGACAAAGAACACAAATATAACTCTAATACAACATCAATACAAAAACCTTCAATAAAAACAACTAAAGCTAGCCATTCA
Source organism: Plagodis pulveraria (assembly GCA_963890685.1). Lineage (NCBI taxonomy): Eukaryota > Metazoa > Arthropoda > Insecta > Lepidoptera > Geometridae > Plagodis > Plagodis pulveraria. The sequence goes on along the minus strand of OY982955.1, from coordinate 8,969,586 downwards.
CGAGCATACATAACGCGAGACTTACTCTCTATAATGAGGAGTAACGGCGCGCGCGTGCATGGCTGCTTTAATTTCTTAATAAGGGACAGCGCTATGGAGAAAACAGAGCGAATGAATGAGACGGCAGAGCTCAAGAGATGTTGGTTGAACTGAAATTGGTGATAGATGCGGGAGGGTACGTTGGAATACGGAAGTTGGAACTATTTGTATCTATCTAGCGGACTTTTCTACGGATGGCACGGACTTGGTAAATGATTAATTATGAGCGGTTCGAAGAGAAAATATAATAATTATGTAAAGCAAAGAACAGCGTAAATGGCAGGTTTCTGAGATAGGAGTATCTACAATCTGGTTTGTTAAGAATATTTTAACAATGATTTCATCAACGACAAGTTAACCGTGATGTTTAAAATAATGGCCCCGAGTTTCTTGCCCGTTCTTCTCGCAGTGGCTCTATACAATTTATTTGCTGAACGTGGCAGTACAATGTAGAATATTTCAATACTAAAATTTGTAACAGACCTTCATAAGAGCGTCGTAGACGCCTAAATTGAATAAATGATTTTGACTTTGACTTTGACTTTAACCGAATTTTAGTTAAAAGTCAACTATTGCAACAACACGATGGCTCTACTCATTTTACACTTAAACAAACAACTAACCTAATATATATTGAAATACCTATAAAGATAAAATAGCGTTTTGGAAAGTAAAAATACCGCCGTATAAATTTTAAAACCCGAAATACTCCTACAAAACTCTCGTTACCAGAGCTCTAATTAAAAAGTAATTAAATTCGCAAGAGAAAAAGAGACCACGACATTTAACTGATACTAATAAGATCGTCAAACAATTACGAGTGGCTAATCCCAACCTCCAAGCGAGACAGTGCTATATTTCGTCTTACTTCTCCCTCGCACGCACCACACTCTCTATTTAACTTTTAATTTATACTCATTCCTTTATATCTTTTATTGCTTCGCCCATCGCGACTCCTAATGCGCCCGAGGTGCTCCTCACACTAATTAAATTCATGCAACACTAAGCTTTCCCGACACCCCCCGTGTCAAGCTCCGCCCATTCCCCCGTTCTCCAGCATTTGGCACCCAATCAGAGAACGCGGCGGCATTTCCACAATGGAAGGGCGGGTCACTTAGTACAGTCAGTGTGATATTCCTGATAGAGCTGTCATGTCGTGTCCGAGCGCTCGTTACGCTGTCTTGACATATTTTATTATTATTTATGTCAATTACGTTATTACTTTTTTGTTTAATGGAATAAGGAATTGGTTGTGAAATTGATTGCCTTTCGGTCTCTTATGATTCATCACTGTCAAAAATATAATCTGAAACGTGTTAATTTCGTATGATTGATTGTTGTTCCGTCATTAGGCGATGGACAGAGACCGAGAAGTAATCTAGTTTTACGCAATAGTATTGTGCTAGCCTTATAATGGCTAACTATCCCCTTTCTAGGATAAATTAGTTGTTGATTGCTTACCGCCAGCCCATCACCTGTCATCCGTTCATAATGGGTTCCTATAACATTTGAATTGTCTACATTCGTTACGAGAATTGGGTTTTCATGTCGATATAAAAATACTGATTAATCACTATCGAAATAACAAAAATATGATGTAATAATTACTTTTATTCTATATATAGCACCTATATTGATTTCTTAAATTGTATTTCGCATTTTTCTCTGTTAGAAAATTGCAATGTTTTATTTACGTAACAAAATTTTTTACATTTCATCACAATACAAACATTACTTTAAATTTTACTCTAACAGCTTAATCGTATAATTTAATATATAATATATTTGACCTAAGTAGATAACGTACAGGGAAAACTCACAAACGCATTTGTTCTGCGGTGAAATTCCATAACTCCCTTCAGATTCTCACTACGTGTCTCTTTGTAGCGGCGGCGCGCCATGCGGCTAAAAAAGATTATGACAGCCCCGCTAGCCGTCCATACTAAGCACCCTATAAATCCTATGTTAAACCAATCGGCGAACGATAATAAACGCTATCATTGAACATATAAAGTTTATTTTAATTCACCATCCTCCCGACGACTACGCCGCTGTTAATTCAATGTAAGCTTGCCCTTAATTTATTATCCTTTATTCAATACAGATCTCTAAGCTCGAAGCATAAGGTCGGAAAGCGTTTAGCGGCAGCGCGTGGTGTACTGTCGGAGGAATAAATCTATAATATGAAGGAGGCGGAGAATTAATTTGTTGTTGGAAGGGGTAGGGAGAACACGCCCCGCCCAGCGCCTACCGCGCCATCTCAGTGCCGGGCCTGGCTCGCACGGAATCGCTGTCTCGACACACGGCCCGCGATACATGTCATGTGCGCGTAAACACAGCCCGCCGAGTGTTATAAACAACATTGAAAAATAATATATTAAAAAGTGAAAGTGATTATTATATAGGATTGGATACTTGTGCATAAAAAATATGACAATTGAGAATGCTGAAGGGGGTCGGTGAAACTGCAAGTGGTGTAGTGCCGGCAAGATATCAGGCGGGTATCGAAACGGCGGCGGCGGCGGCATGGTGCTGGAGGGTGGACTGCCGGCGCCGCTGCAGCTGTACGCAGCGGCAGCTGCACAACTGGCTCCGAGGCCCTCTTGGCCGCCATTTTTGCCCTTCTTTGGAGTACCACCACCGTTTTTAGCGCGCCCTAGGCTACCTCATCCTCTGCCAAACAGAGCGCCTCATGGCCCGCCTAGTGAAGATTCTAATGAAGACGGCGGAAGCAGTAAAGGTAGGTGCATTATAATTGTAAGGGATTTGAAGCTATAAGTTTCCATCTAGCTATAGGTATTATGCATCGAACTTCTTTAGAAAATGGCAAGTCACAACTTCGTACCTTGAAAATTCGAACTTTAAAACGCAGTTATAATTATTGTATAATCTTTTATTTTTAATTTTGATAAATATTCGATTGAGATAAAAAAGCTCACTTGATCATATTTATTCAATCTGTCAATATTTATTTAAAATTATGTATTTAAATAATTCAATGAACATGAATTTTGATTGACATTTTAGTTTTTCATTTAATCATTAAAAAAATAAAAAATTACACTAGAAAAAAACGTTGGATATTTTTTACAGAAGGACATCTATAACATTAAAAATATTTCTTTAACAAATGCTGTAAGTAACTAAATCTTAATTTTAATTGGTGGTTAGAATAAAACAGGAGGAAGGTTAAAGGATAGGTAGATATGTTTTGTTTTTTAAATGTAGAAGTATTAGATGAAAATTTTAATTGGCTTTGATGTATGAATATCAATCTTAAGCGATTACATTTTTACTATTTTTAGCCATGACTCAAAAGGTTTATATATATTAATAAATATCATTTGAAAAATGAACCTTAATATTGTCAAATAAATGGCTGACTATTTAATTTTGTATTAAAATAAATACCTACAAATAAACAACAGAATTTTTTGATATAATATAATTTATAATATAACATAATATTAAGCGCATTGATAAAATAACTTTATTAATACATAAAAATATAGACTAGTATTATTTTAAAGAGCATCGATGCATGTTAAGTAAAAACATAGAAATTGACAGTGCAGCTCCCGCTTCCATAGCACAATTGGAAATGCACTAGGACTGTATTCTGGGATTGCGGGTTCAACTCCCGCTGGAAGTTATTTTATTCCGTCGGTAATAATGTCTACAAAAAAAATATTACTTAACATTTACCAATTCGTACTTATTTCGTAAACATGTACAATTTAAGTATATATGTTTGATGCTGACGATGCTTTGTGATTATTTATACAGAAATAAAGTCATCAGAAAAAAAACCGCGTGTCGGAACTAGCAGTCCAAACCGGGAATAGCTTCAATATTTTTTATGCCTAACTATAATAAATATCCGGTATATATTACGTGAGTCCTAGCTGGTGGCAAAATAGTAATCAATTATAAGTAGCAACACATTCTAAACATTTATTTTCCATACAATATAATGCAATGTTACCTCGATTGGTAGGTACATCAACATCAGCAGCTTTTGAAATATGGAAAGTTTTTTTTTAAATTTATATCTATTGTAGTCATCACTTATGAAAAGATTGTTCAAATTTAAAGAGGTGAAATAGGGTGGTAATATTTGTATAAGACTTATATTTATCGTCATCATTTTTGAAACTTTTATTACTGACACAATAACTTTAAATCGTATTAACATATAACGTTATTTAAACTTCTGGGGGTAAAAAAGGGTGTAAACGGTCACAGATACGGGAGAACCTACATTTTTGCTTTGTTTTTACGATCGAGGCGGTTATTTTTTCCCGCTTGATAGACTCATGGCCATAGCTGCAAAGGAAAACATATACCTACCGACAGTAGTAGATGTGGGTTATTATTTTTTGTACATTATGTGAAATAAAAATACCATAAATATTAAGTTGTGAATTGCAATATCTATGAAATATTAAAAAAATATACCTAATTCATGGACGTCTAGACCATTACCAACTCAAATAGGTATCTACTCGTAATTTAGGTACTCATTTAATTATATCTGTTCCTATGTAAAGTTTACTTTTTGAATATTATTTTGTGTTTTTATTATAAGTAGGCAATATGTATTTATAACTATATATAGATAACTGGTATTTATTTCACAGTCATGTTGGTATTTTTGTAATGGTCAAATACATATTTATTCATAAAATCATGCAAACATTTGTAATAATCGCTCATAGCCGATATTAAAATCAATAAATGTTATACCTACCGATGAAAGTGTCTACTTTGTAATTACAAACAATATTGTATGTGCAAATGTTTGCCAAAAGCTGCGTGTAATTCTAACTTAGAATATAGATGTCGCTCCGTCTCTTTAAGGCTGCGTATCTACCAGGGATGTGCGAGGAAGAAGATCAGTGTGTAGTCTTTAATTTGATTCTAACACGATTTGAACATACCCGTTCCGGGCAGTCAGAGCTAATTATAGTCTGCCTAGCCAAAATTTTACTACCTTTTGAATAGGCCAAATTTTTGGATAGCTGTCAAATGTGACAGATTTTACAAAAAATAATGAATTTTAGTACAAGCTATGTTCCGAACCATTCGCTCGAATTTGGAACGCACCTAGCTGTCACCCATGTAGTTGTCAAATTTGCTTTGATTTGTCGGAAACGCGGACAATTTACGTTCAAAAGGGCTGTTCAGTGCAGACGAGGTTTTCTTCCACTGCACCTAGTTCCCTGCAGGAGTCAGCTTGGACGGTAATAAGCAAAGCCAAATATTAGTTAATTACAATTCACTATATAATGAGCCCGATTTACAAAACATGCAGAAAATATTTTAATACCTAATACATCAAACTCATATTTTAACAGTAGCTATAAAGGTTGTTCCAGGATCATCGAGCAAAATTAGCTTGAAGAATATTTGCCCAAGGTATTGCAATAACATACTCTAGAAAAGTGAAGCAATCCTATAGGTAGATTTTTGTCTTGCACATCTCTCGTTGATACGCTACTGTGTATTACATACAGTATTAAATGTGCAAATTCTTTGCCCTAAGCTAAATTTAATTCTAACTTTGACTGTAGATGTTATTCCGTCACCTTAACGCGGTAATTAACTTTTTGAAATCAAGCTGGGCTAAAATATTGTATGTGCAAATTCTTTGCCCTACGCTGAATATAATTTTAACTTTGACTATAGATGTCGCTCCGTTCCCTTAGGACGGTAAAATAATAAGAACGATAGGATAAATGCGAACTATGCTCACCTTTACCGCGTAGCTCATATTTGTAGAGTACCTACGTCCTAGCCGCTGGGTCGGATAGTCTCGGGATCAAATCCCGCTTCTGATAAAAAAAAATCGTTGAAATTGTTTAACTCTTTTTTTAAATTGTGTTGTCTTTTGGCTTATACAAGCGTAAATTATTTTGTCGTCTTTTTTTACCCCTTTTCAAATTTCATTTATTCATAGCAATAAAGAAAGAAAAAAAAATGTTACATAGTTTATATATGAGAAACGCTACCTAGTATTTTAGCAAAAAATTCGAAACATATTAATGATTAAATAATATTTTAAGCTTCGCGTTTCATTAAAATGGAATGACTGCACCAAACCACAGCAAACTAAAAAAAGTTTGTCACTTGCTAAATGAAGTAGATATAATTAGTTTTTTGCTATCAAAATATCTAAGCCGCAAGCTACTATTACTAAGAACATTGATATTTTTTGTTTTTACATTCAATAAAGTAACTGAGTCCTAAAAAAAGGAAAGGCTTCTCATTGCGACGCCCGAAACTTAGGTATTTTTTTTATATACTGTATCAGCCGTATTGTCCACGGCTGAACACAGCCGCTCCCATTATGGAGGGTTTTTTATTATTTTTTATGGCTGATAGGTTAGCCTTTGACCACTAACTCACCTGATGGTAAGTGATGATGTGGTCGAAGATGTTGTTCAGGCTAACCTAAAAGTACTGGCTCTCAAGGACAGCTGTCGGAATACACCGTTAGGTGCTTGGCGACAGATTTTCTACTTGAGGGTGGTAGCTAGCCAGGCGGGCATTCGCAAAATGCCCTACCACCATGCTTTAACGACTGCCATCCTAAGACAACAACCGGGACCGACGGCTTAACGTGCCCTCCGAAGCACGGAAACGCTCAGTAGTAATGTCACTAGCGGTCACCCATCCAACTCATGACCGCGCGCGACGTTGCTTAACTTTGCTGATCGGTTGAGAACAGCTAAGTAAACTTCGCTACGAGCGCTTCAAAATTTAAGGGTTTACCATAAGCCCCATGCTTGGCAGGCGTCTTGGGGACCGCAGCTTACGATAACAGTTCCTCAGAAGGCGCTTCCACCTTTTGGTATTCTACCTTTAGTCGCCTCTTACGACACCTACAATGGGTAGGTACCACACGGAGGCTACGTACTTACCAGATATTTCTATAGTCACATATTTGTTTACTTAAGCCTAGTGTTGTCGAAAGAAAAATAAGAAAATAATAATAAAAATAAAAAATAAAATTACTACTAAATTGATGAAATCTTAAATTGATAATGTAGAAAATAAAGTAAAAATAAGTTGCGCAATTCAAATTAAAGTTTGGCTAAAATATGGGCCTAGACTCTAGAGATAAACAAAGGACCGAAGCGAAACAAACTTTTTCTCAGTGAATCGAGATGATTATTAATTGATTACAATTTGAGCAAATGTTTAATAACACCCAAAAAAAATTCGTACATATGCAATCCCTACCAAAATGAAAAAGATATTAATGTTAAGAAAAATAAATGCACTAGTCTTCTATTCTTTGCGGACTGATTTTATTATCAGGTTTTGGGATGATAATATTTTTTTAACATGTTATTTATTTGTTATTGAGTATTGGTTTTGTTAATACAGTTATTCCAAAACTATTGTCTTTATTAAAGTCTCATATCAATTATTGTGAATAGAAACTTACAAGCAAAAATATATTATACATTCATATTTTTATCTTATCGCAAAGACTAAAATTGTGTAAATGGAAAACACGATTACCTATAACTTATACACATGTCTCGATACAAATAACTTTGATATCAACAAATTTTAGACATCTGTTATATTATTTTGCGCATATTCAAATTGTTAGGTAGTTTAATATTAAGGTATTCAACTATTCATCACTACTAAGGTCGCATAAAACAGAATTTTCATTGATTGCGTGATATCCACGTCAATTACAACGATACCTATGTTTTTAAAGAAAAAATCTTTATACGTATAAAAACAGCTATTTTTTAACTAAAATCTCCCGTTTATTCGTCTTGTATAGGTAAAGTCAACCATGTCTGAATTCATACCCTTTAGTAGAAATTGGGGCTATGATCGTATATAAGAGTTTAGAGGTTTGAGATTACAAAAACAAAAGTCGGTATGTATTTTTGAAAATACTTTAATTTTATTTTAAAGTTCAACGCTAGTTCTATGTGACTATTTTTAACATTTTCTCCCGAGTGATGACTATGTTTCGCAATTTTGTAACTGACAGTACTTGGTCATTGAAATGACATCTTGTTTTGTTAAGTAACTTATTTCATTATCATACTTCTTCACTACTGAAAATTAATCGAAGTGCTGTACTCGTATTGAAATTAGTCGTAAGATATCGACATTACTCGTAAGTTATACATATTTCTCTAGCATGTTCATTATCAATACAATGATTGAATTAACCGACGAGGTCACTTATTCATCTTCACACCACGGCTATGATCCAATAATAAACAACCAGATTTATACACAGATTTATTTAAAAGAAGTGTGTCGATACATTACAGACCTTGGTACACAAAGAAAACAAAAGAATGTTAGAGTTTGAAAATCATAATAGGTAAGTAAACTTATAGGTACATATTTGAATATATTTTTGTTGTATATTTCTTAATTCGAATTAGGTGAAAGTTAATAAAATACAGATGAACGGTGAAAATATATGTTACAATTAATCAATTAATAAGTACGTTCCTAGTTAAATATTTTGTTGTAGTATGTATTTTAACATTAATTAAATTATTTTTATTTTATTATATGAATTAAAATGTTAGTCAATTATATTAAGTACATACACACTACACAATGCAGCAATTTATTTATTCTTCATTCCCATACTAATATAATTAATTTTCATAGACAGGTTTTGTGTTGCACTTCTAAACAAAACTCTCAAAATAATCAAATTGAGAACATAAATAAATCCATAAAAAAGTATGAAGATATAAACTAGACCATAACATTGACTCAAATATAGCATCCCTTTAATATCTGACCTTCGGAGTTCAAAAACGTTTGAATAATAGAATAAATAATGACAGATTAACGTTCCCCGTCGATACACTTATCCTTCTAGGCGTAACATATTGCTTTCAAGGTATTATTCCCGAAATATGTTCGGGTTTGAATAAATTTTGTATTAATAAAAAATAAACGTCGGGCAAGGTGCTAAGAGGCTAACGAGCGTAATCCGAATGTAAGTTATTAGTTGGTCGGTCGGCTGGCTCACGGCCGCCTGCTGTGCGCGACGCGATGCCCGCTGTCGATGTCGATACTCTGATTTTATCGACCTTTGTCGGCACTGGCTGAAGTGTTACTCACGAAATTAGGATGTTAAATGTTGTGTAGATGACGCATAGTCCGCCGCTTTGTGTCCGATATCGTTTTTTTATTCAAGTAATAGAAATATCAATAGGTTTTTTTGAGACCGCAATAAATTTTAGGGATGATAATGTGTGAAATTATTAAGATGTCACTGGTCGGGATGTTTTTATGAGAATTTTAATCAGTTAAGAATGTTAGACCTGGAATATAACGGTCTCCAATGACTTTGAATGTTTCGACTGGTAGTATTTCTTTAAAATTTCAACTTCTCGTAGTAAAATGGATTATTGTATGAACATTCGTCTGTCTGTATATCTGTACCTATGTTTCGATCATTATTTAGAGGCTTATGGTGGTAGGGTATTTTGCGAATGCCCACCTGACTAGCTACCACCCTCAAGTAGAAAATCTGTTGCCAAGCGCCCTTCTTAGTTAAGCCTATTAACACCATCGACTATATCATATTTACCAACAGGTGAAATGGTGGTCAAAGGCTAACCTACCAGCACAATAAAAATAAAGACTGAAAATCTATACAGTATTGTAAAGCAATCAGTCAACACGGTAAAACATTAATGGTTTTTTATACCTCGCAATCGTTCTATTTTAAAATAGTAGATAATAAATGAATATAGAGTTTTGTAAATAGGAATTAAAAATTGTTATCAGATTTCTAGTACCGATTTCAAATTTGTAATCCATGCCCTAACTGGCTTTTTTGATCAAGATGTCGTGGAAGGCATTTTCTAATAATGCTGAAGTAGTAGCACACGTACTGAAATATTTTTAGGCTAACTAGAGCTTCTACTAGGAACTTTTGAGGTGGAATAATATACCTAGCCAACTAACTTCAATGAATTTAAGTTAATGTTTTCAATAACCGGCTGTACTCACGCGTATTGGTCGAGATTGTCGACCTAGGTTTCGGGCATGTCCGATGCCCTTCATCAGGTGAGTTCACGCGTCTAAATCGCGGCGACGACTCCGCACAACTGCTCGTTCTGCGCGAGAGTGGAGGTGCGGGGGCGGCCAGTGGGCTGGATTTTAAGTTTTTTCGAGAAAATTTCATAAAACCCAACCCTGGGGATCATACCCATGCCAAAGAGACACCGAAACGTTATGTATCTAATGGATGGATAACAGATTTTTTAAAGCATGCTGTATGGTCTCCTTCGACGAAGCATGATCAATACCATTTCTCGTTATTAGTGAAAAATTACTCTTACCCGTTTATATGTAAATAATATCTACCTACGCGTATTAAGTTGAAATGTGTGGATTTATCTACCCACGAAGATACCTACATTAATATGTGCTATAGTTAAAATATTATAACCAGACCCAGAAAACACAGAACTAATGATACATTTTAGATAAAAATTATATATGTACGTATATATGTATATGTACAAACCGTCAATGTTTACGGAACAAAATTAATGTTTTTAGAGTTCCGTACCCAAAGGCTAAAAACGGGACTCTATTACTGAGACTTCGCTGTCCGTCTGTCCTTCTGTCACCAGGCTGTATCTCGAGAACGGTGATAGCTAGACAGTTGAAATTTTCACAGATGATGTATTTCTATTGCCGCTATAACAACAAATACTAAAAATAAAATATAATAAATATTTAAGGGGGGCTCCTATACAACAAACTTGTTTTTTTTACCGTTTCTTGCTCGATACTAATAACGGTTACAGGTATATAGACGCTTTAACTATTCACAGAATATTATAGTTATATTTTTATGTTCTGTTTAAATATAATTAATTAAAATAAAATAAATAATTAAGGCGCTCCCATACAATAAAAGAGGTTTTCGCCGTACCTACCCAGCTCAATCGGACACTGCGAAAAGTGTCTGCGACTTGCAAGATTAGGTTTCAGATAATGGTACGGAATTCTTCGTGCGCGAGTCCCACTCGCACTTGGCTGGTTTTATTGTAGTTACAATTGGGGAGTTTTTTAGAACACTTTAATATTAAGTAGGTTTTCTTTTAATGATATCTTTATCGATCTTTATTATCTTTACCTCCAACCGTTGTTTAACTTTAACATCCAACAAAAAAATGTTAAGGAAAAAACAACTAGGTACATACATATACTTAAATTCATTGATAAATATTACATCATATTTATCATGAAATTTAAGTAGCTTAGGTACTGTGATTTTAATTGTTATAATTTTGAAACTTATAGGTACATACTTATTGTATTTGTGCATTAAGAAAATTATTTACGTACCATTTTTCAATAGTAAAAATGAATCTGTGATATTAAATCAACATTTTAGTATATTTTGTATGTGTATTAAAATCAGTAGAAGACTTTACTTGTCTTTTAGAAACTTCACAGTTTACTTCATACGTCAGAAATGTTTTTTGTATCAGATATGGTGTTTCTTCAGGCCACTGGCGACCTCGGTTCCAAGTTTTATCAGAGTCGATCCAAGACATAAAATAGTGGTTAAATGGCGTGTCAAGCCATGCTTAGTGAATGACTCTGTAATTGTTAGAGCAAGTTAAATCTAATCAAGTAGAAATTTAAAGTTCACAATTTATTTTCGAAGGAAAACTATTATCCTTCGTCGGCTATATATCAAAAACTAAACAGAAGAAATTCTCGTATCGTTGCGTTGCTCGCTAACTCGTCCTATGTTGTGCAAAGTCCGCCGCGGTCATCACTTGGATGGGTGACCGCTAGTGGTATATAATCTTTTTTTTTAATTTAAAATTGATAATTCCTAAGTGTAAGTGAATATAATTTTTAATTTGATGATTAAATATAAACATTGACGTACCTGTGTTACATAGATTTTGAAGCATCTCTCTGACATTTATTAATAATATAAATTTGTACCTACAAACTTAAATGAAGGAGATGCTTTATTTTAATTTCTCTTGTATTATTATGTTGTATTGTTCGATAATTTTCTAATATATTTTACCTATTTATAATTTTTACAATATAATATGATTTTATTTGCAACACTTTGTAAACGTGACTTGCCTAGTGTAACAATGTCCGTTTTAAGGCCAATAAATAATTATATTCTAGTCTACTGAGTGCTTACGTGCTTTCGCATTCGCGTGTTGGTCCCGGTCGTCTTCTTCAACGTTGTAGTATTGTGGTAGGGCATTTTGTGAAGTTGGCTGGACACTTGGCTAGCTACCGCCATTAGGTAGAAAATCTGTCCCCAACTACCTATTAGTTCCGGCAGCTGTCGTAAAGGCCAGTTCCCATCGCCATCGGTCACATCATCACTTATCATCATGTGAGATTATGGACAAAGGCAAGCATATAAGCAAAAAAAAATGTATTGTCGGACGCCTTCAACGGTCATCCACGTGGACAATATCGTTAATTTTATGAATTAAATTCTATTGTTCGCATTATCTATGGATTAAAGTTGGCAATAAATGTAATATTGAATTAATTAAATTAAATAGTCCTAAGAGGCTTGTCCTTTCAGTATATAACTACGGTAACATACTGAAAGGTAGGCAGTAGCGCCTTCTTAGGAACTGATTCCCAAGATGCCTGCCAAGTTATTTGTTTTAAAATATTTAACAAATTACCAGTTGGATTAAAAGAAGAAGAAAATGAAAATTTGAAAAAAATCAAAATAAACTATTAATTGAAAAATGTTATTATTCTCTTGACGAATTCCTTAAAGAATAATGTAGTATATTAATGATTAGAAATAAACTGGCCCACTCCTCACCAACATTGCTATACCCAAATAGGGTAATTATGTAGGTATCACATAACATTGTCTTTAATTTGAAGCGCTCGTAGCGAAGTTTACTTAGCTGTTCTCAACCGATCAGCAAAGTTAAGCAACGTCGCGCGCGGTCATGAGTTGGATGGGTGACCGCTAGTGACATTACTACTGAGCGTTTCCGTATTTCGGAGGGCACGTTAAGCCGTCGGTCCCGGTTGTTGTCTTAGGATGGCAGTCGTTATAGCATGGTGGTAGGGCATTTTGCGAATGCCCGCCTGGCTAGCTGCCACCCTCAAGTAGAAAATCTGTCGCCAAGCACCTAATGGTGTGTTCCGGCTGTGCTTGAGAGCCAGTACATCTAGGTTAGCCTGAACAACATCTTCGACCACACCATCACGTACCATCAGGTGAGATAGTGGCCAAAGGCTAACCTATCAGGAATAAAAAACAAATAATAATAAGATATGCATGTAAAACCACATAATTCTGCAATAAAATATTTGATTTGATTTGTTTTGAAGAAGCTGTGTTAAGCAGTGAACAATCCGGCTGACACAGTACAGTACGTATAAAAATATTGTAATTATAGTTATTTACAATATGACTTCATGTTTGTTTTCGTTAGATAAAATTTATTGTATTTTGTGAAATCATTCATTGAATGTACGACTATTGTTTGCTTGTAAACGCATAATTATTATTGGGGTCACTATTATCTATTTGTCATTAACAATGATATACGTGCACTTGTTGTTGTGGCGATTATTGATATCAGTAATTATTAAACTGTACTTTTTATAATTAGATACTTTTTTGACGTCGGAAAGAAAAATAATGCATTTAATAATCATTAATCGCATACAATTTGTAAATACGCAATTATTTAGATAAATACCTTCTTCTTGCCCTGGTTCCGATTAATTAGGGATCTGTAAGTGTGTATTTTTATGCCATTTGCCTCTGTCATCCGTCGTTATACAAACAAGTGTTTTTTTTTAATGTTATTGTGACGGAACAAGCTCGAGGCCCACCTGATGTTAAGCGGACTAACCTCTGCCTATAACAGTTGCATTTTGTCACAAATCACGAATTGCACTGCGCCCGTCACCTGGAGACATAGTTCTTAAGTCTCATGTACATGTAATTTCACTGGCTCTCTAGGACTGCTGCTGGAACACACCGTTAGGTGCTTGGCGACAGATTTTCTACTTGAGGGTGGTCGCTAGCCAGGCGGGTATTCGCAAAAGGCCCTTCCACCATGCAGCACTGTAAACATAGATAGTATTTACGATAATAAGCATTGCAATTCAACGGGGCAATGCTGCCAGCATGCTGGGCACGCTGCCAACTGGTAGTGGGCTGGAACATTCGGCGGACATTTTCGGACTACCTGTCAGTCTTCAATGATCTTTATGATGCCTTAATGCTTTGTAGCAACTTTAGTTCTGTATATAGTTTTAAAGTTTTGTTAGTATTTGTTATTGAAATTGAATATTATTTTACAGCTGATTCAAAATTGTAATATGAAAATAAATATAATATAAACTTATTAGAAATATTGTAACTATATGTATGTATTGTGTTTAAGTATTGAGAGCGATCTTAAGATGCAGTTTTGACGTATAATGTATGGAACATCTGTCAAAAACTGCACATTTAGTTCGATCTCAACTTTGAGATGCAATTTTCAAGTGTAAAAAAAAATAACTTGTGGAAATTTTAAATAAGAGTATTTGTCCTCGAAATAGAATCAAGTATTTTTTTTTTAATTTGATGTTCAACGATTTTAATGTTATTTTATTATTAAATAACATGTTTTTTTCTGAATCCAAATAAAGATCCTGTGAAGAGGAATTCATATTCAAAGTGACTATTATAAGGTACTCCTTAAAGTACGCTTAAAAAAACGGAAGAATATAGTTAATAATTAATTTAACGCCAGCGCCACACCGAGGGTCACGTTTGCTGCGGTACTTAAAACGTTGACCAAAATGAGAACTTCGCATGGTTGAAGGATATTATTGCGAATGCTCATCTGGCTAGCTACCACCTTCAAGTAGAAATCTGTCGCCACGCACCTAACAGTGTGTTCCAGCAGCAATTTGACAACTAGTAATTCTAGGTTAAGCCTGTTAAAACCTTCGACCACATTCATCACTTACCATCAGGTGAGATTGTGGTTAAAGGCTTACCTACCAGCAATAAAAAACGGCTACTGTTAAAAAGCAATGAAAGATAATTAATAGAGGATACTGACAATAATAGAATAGGAAGGTAATGCGGAAGCCAATGCCACTGAGCCATCACTGCTTTAAAATAATACAAAACCAAAAAAAAGGATCGCTCTCTATTGTCCCATTGTTGAGACACCTTTACCTACCCTTCCAGGGATATACAGGCGTTTTTATGGCACTCATTAAGAATTTCAAACCAGATCTGATTTTTTGTCATTGGACAAATGTCATTGGCCGCTAGTAAAACAAATGCTAGAGCACCATTTGTTAAGCTGGCCGACTGAGCAAATCAAATCAATTAAGTTTTTATAAAAGAAACGCTACAGTGCGCTGGTTTCTGTGGTTTCACAACGAAGGAAATGATTGTCTTAACGCCTACTTGTACTTCGGTCTAGTTTCCCTTTAGTTTTAAATTCCTCGAGGGAAAAACATGTTTAGTAACGACGAGATGAAACGTCAGGGATGCTTGGTTTCCATGGGTGCCATCTGAGCAGGCACATATGATACACAACACGTATACTGCTCAGAACATAAAAAAATTTGCATGGTGGCATTTTGGCATTTTGCGAATGCCCGCCTGGCTAGCTACCACCATCAAGCAGAAAATCTGTCGCCAAGTACCTAACGATGTGTTCCGGCAGCTGTTCTTGAGAGCCAGAAATTCTAGGTTAGCCTGAACAACATCTTCGACCACATCATCACTTACCGTCAGGTGAGATATTGGTCACAGGGTAGCCTATCAGGTATAAAAAAGCTGTGAGCTCGGAACAAATAGTTTTTCGTGGCACTAGTCTGTTAAGTTAATTCTATCAATGTAACACCCCACAACGCCAATCCTTTTTCAAAACAAAGCCACCAAAATAAACAAGGCTAAATGGCGTAATAAACAGAAATCAGAACTAGTCAAAAGTACATCAATAAAGGGCCCGCGCAAGGGGAAACCGGGGTGCGTTGGAACTACGCATAAATTACAACCCCCGAGAATGGAACTGGCTATAATATTGCTATGCGTACTTAAATCTAAGATGAGGCTATGATATATGATCTTAAAGCAAGTTTTGTCTAGTATTATGTTAGTAGACCATTTCGGTGATTTTTATGTTATTTTGACGGAACAAGCTCAAGGCCCACCAGTTAAGCGGACTAACCTCTGCCTATAACAGATGCATTTCATCACAAGTCACGAATTGCACTGCGCCCGTCACTTTAAGACATAGTTGTCAAATCTTAGGTGCCTGTAATGTCACTGGTTCTTTAGGACTGCTGCCGAAACACACCGTTAGATGCTTGGCGACAGATTTTCTACTTGAAGGTGGTAGCTAGACAGGCGGGCAATCGCAAAATGCCCTTCCACCTTGCGGTATGCAATACTTTATAAGAAACAAAATTTCAAAACATTCAGAACATGCATTGGTTCCGTTAGATTTACTGACTTTTAGGCAGTCCAATATTAAATCAAACTAGGTCAACTACTTAGATTTTATAAAAAAAAAGTATAAATTTCGATATCATTAGGAAATGCGTTTAAAACACACGCATAATTGATAATATTTACATGACATATGCACGTAGCCAGTCTTACTTTTTAATGTATTTAATACAAGAAGGAACCATTAGTTATTCAAAACAAGCATTGTCACTGTCTCGTTACTGGCTCATAAAAAACACAATGAGCAAAGTGACATAGCCCAAAACCGTCTATAATAAGTGCTATTAGTCAAGTCGTCGACGCAAGGTGCGCGAATTGTAACCGAGCCGAGCCAATTTCAGGGGCCATTTCCTCACACACCAACAAGCCAGAGGGTGACGTCGCCTTTAAAATTAAACCACGGCCTTTTTAACCACTTTTGATGCACAGCTGTTAGTTACTAAACAGGAGTCGTATTCTCAAATTATTTCGCTTTGTGTACCTACTTATTACGTCCAGATTTTATGTAATGTGTGCTAGTTTATAACCATGTCTTGCCATGTAAATATTTGTTTCGCTGAAGACGACTCTTTTGTTAAATTCATATATACTTATTATACGTTGTATATATATATATCATATATAACGTATTATAAGTTGTTGCTTGCATGGTGGAAGGGCATTTTGCGAATGCCCGCCTGGTTAGCGACCACCCTCAAGTAGAAAATCGGTCACCAAGCAGGTGCTTGGCGACAGATTTTCTACGGTGTGTTCCGGCAGCAGTCCTTGTGAGCTAGTGAAATTACAGGCACATGAAACTTAACAAATATGTCTCAAGGTGACGGGCGCAGTGCAATTCGTGACTTGACGAAATGCATCTGTTATAGGCAGAGGTTAGTCCGCTTAACATCAGGTGGGCCTCGTGCTTGATCCGTCACAATTACATAAATATATATATATTTATATAATACGTTACAAAATCCGACGAGCAGGCGTTATTGCAAACATAACAATATTAAAAATATATTTAATACGTATAGCGTATTATAAGTATATTATACGTTAATGTCTTTCGTTAAGTAGTAGTAATTATGGTATAGTTTATGTGGATTGGTCATGTCCATGTATGGTTCTTAACTGCACATGAAAAAAAAGGTTTGCTATATTAGCAGTGAAATGTGTACTTAGGAATTTGCCTTTTCCAGCTTGACTTAGCTATTATTGACAGTTATTATAAAAACAACAGACAAAACACCAAGATAGTGTTTATTTTACGAGTTAGTAAACCTGAAGTTTGTCGATAATAACCTTTGAAAACTATCGGTATGACTTTATTAACAAAATATACTGCGAACTATATACAACACTACAGCTAATACAATAAAAGCATTTGAACTCATAGGCAGTCCAAATGCTCTAGCCCACTACCAGTTGGCAGCGTGCCCAGCATGCTGGCAGTATTGCCCCGTTGAATTGTAATGCTTATTTGAGCCAAATAGGTGCTAAAAAACTATTGCGTTGAAAACTATTGAACTTGTGACAACGTACAGTTTGATTGCTTCTATAAATAAACGTTGGTCGTTGCATCTTGTGATGCGTGTCTAAACGCTCGACGCGTGCCCCAAAACACGCATTTGTCACATTCGACACGCTTTTTTCGTGTTTACTTTTTCACAACGCATTTAGGTTTAGTGGTGCCGGGATTACCCTTAGAAATTGGTCGCGGGAGAGTTGTCTGATTTTGCGCCAATATGCCTCATAGTTTAGCGGTTATTGGCTTTTGGTTTTCGAATTGGTCTCGTGAGGGCGGAATGGGTCAGGTACGAATTAGGTAACGTGAATATGGGTTGTATTTCATATTTTGATGGCATGTATATTATGGTACAATGGTGTCCAATTGATACCCTTTTAACTGTTTGAGGACGCGCCGAATACATTTAACGAATAAATATGGAATTAATAATTATACATTTGGAGAAAACATGCCGTAACAAACTTTAACTTGAGTTTTTTATAGAACCTGTAGACACAAGTAAAGTACCTGTATTATTATCAAGGTATTTTAATTTATAATGGTATTATTTACCACATTTAATATATCCCAACAAAAAAAACCACTAGAAAAAAGCAAGTCCGATAGGTTTTCAATCAATCAATCAATCATTTTTATTTCAGAAAAATCCATATTTTGTACATGTCAATAGAATACTTAATTGAATAATTATTATAATAAAATAAATAAATAAAATAAATAAAGGCACTTAATATTAAATTTAACATTAAATTTCTCCACTATCGACCTCATATGTACTATGTTCCAGTGACGCACCACAGGACATTGTATTTTATCTAAAATTGTATTTAGGAGACTGTTGGTGCTGTCTCGCACGCGTTGCATCAGGGAGGCCACTCTTTTCCTTACTATTACTCGGAAGCAATCTGTGTACGTTTCTGTAAACATCCCCGATGCACTACAGTAGCGCGGCAGACCCAACAGCATCCTAAACCCATTATTATACTGGACGCGCAGGGCATTGAACGATTTTTTAGTGTAGTTGACCCATAGGCTGCAGGTATAAAATGTTTGACAGTACGCCTTAAATAGGGTTATTAATATAGGGTTTTAAAGTTGTAAAGTTATGTTAGCTACGAATTTGAAATAATGAAATGTATATACACCGTGTCCCAAAATTCAACGATAAGCCGGCATCGGTGCATGGACCTACTCATGACTACTCGGGAAAAAATAAAAAAAAAATTATAACTCTTTTTTTTTTTAATTACAGAGACTTTTATAAAGTAGCGCCAACTTTTAATAAAACTTGCCATGGTAGTGTCCATACTTTTTTTTTTAACCCAGACTATAGAAAGTGCATAGAATGTTAAAATCTATGAAAATTATAAGAAAAAATTTTTTTTTTACTGATTTTTGTAAAATAACTACAGACTTTCTGTAATTTTAAAGGATTGTGGTAGATAGCCGTCCTTCTTAGGTTGCTAATGCACAAAAAATATCAAAAATATGTCAAAAATTGTGGTCATGGTAGTTGAAAATAGCATAATGGGTATCGAATATCGATGAAATTTATAAAAGTCTCTGTAATTAATAAAAAAAAAACAGTTATAATTTTTTTTTTTTTTTTCCGAGGAGTCAAGAGTAGGTCCATGCTCCGATGCCGGCTTATCGTTGAATTTTGGGACACGCTGTATATATATGTATATGGTTTATTTACTTTATGTCAATGAAGAGTTTGAAATAGTCGTTCTCATACAGAACAAAAACTTAGATATTGTGTTACGAAATCATTAAAATAAAATTGTTCCGGTAATTATGAACTGCAATTGTTTTCTGTGAACGAATCGAATCGATTATGTTTTTCTTGGTGCGTTTGTTCATGGGATTAGTCTAAAAAATGTCACCCACGTTTTTTGTTAGGAAAAAAAAACAAATAACTAATTTCATGCTCCAATATGTGCTTTGTATAAATTAATACGTTTTATTAGAGAATGACTTATATAAAAGTTGTAGGGGTGATGTTTTTTATTTATTATGGAAATGATACAAATATAGATTGTTCTAGCTTTATTATGTTGTACCTCCTTGTTTTCATTAAAATATAGAGTATGACAGCTGCAAGCAAAATGATTTAGATGAAAAATTGGTCATGTGAAAGTAAAGAAAGAAGAAAATAATGTGTTCATTTGGTATTTCCTCGATAAAAAAAAACCGTTCTATCACACTTCGTGCAAAAAAGGAGAGTCCAGAATTTTGCTAACTACACAACATTTTTTTAAAAGAATCTTTATCGATAAATGTAGGTTCTAGTTTATATGATCTGAATAAGTTTTGTCTTATTCAGTATTTATACCAAATATCTGATGATAAGATATCATATATGACTGTTATATAAGAATATAGTTTTTAGGAAAGATGGAGGAGTGTGATGTTGGAGATGGTTTACTAATGTTTTCGACATTTCTCCAATGCGGAGTCTATTGGCCTATCAGACTTTAAGTCCGTAACATAAAATGTCATCACCTTTTATCCTCGTCAGCGGTGTCAGAGGTTAGCGCTCGTAGCGAAGTTTACTTAGCTGTTCTCAACCTATCAGCAAAGTTAAGCAACGTCGCGCGCGGTCATGAGTTGGATGGGTGACCGCTAGGGACATTACTACTGAGCGTTTCCGTGCTTCGGAGGGCACGTTAAGCCGTCGGTCCCGGTTGTTGTCTTAGGATGGCAGTCGTTACAGCATGGTGGTAGGGCATTTTGCGAATGCCCGCCTGGCTAGCTACCACCCTCAAGCAGAAAATCTGTCGCCAAGCACCTAACGGTGAGTTCCGGCAGCTGTCCTTGAGAGCCAGTAATTCTAGGTTAGCCTGAACAACATCTTCGACCACATCATCACTTACCATCAGGTGAGATAGTGGTCAAAGGCTAAACTATCAGGCTAAAAAAAAAAAAAAAAATGGTGTCTACTCTACCCATACATCATGATCTGGTGTTTATTTTATGACGTTTTATATCCCATGTAAAATGTTACGAGTCTATTGTCAATTGCATGGTGGTTGCAAATGTCTGGCTAGCTACCACCCTCAAGTAGAATATATTTCGCCAAACACCTAACGGTGTGTTCCGGTAGCTGTCGTGAGAGCCAGTAATTATAGCCTAAACTATATCATCGACCACAACATCACTTACCATTAAGTGAGATGGTGGTCAAAAGTCAGTCTATTATTTATAAATAAAAAAATTAACTACCAGGCAAGACATTCTGAGAATGTTTTTGTTAAAAAACCCAAGTATATATCGATGTAGGGAAATATAACTTGGGAATTTTGAGGAGATGATTTATCTCAACCAACGAGTCTCGTGCCCATGTCCTTATAGATTTAAATTTTGCAACTTTAAAATATTCTGCCTATTTATTTTACCCATGCTTGAAATACTCTGAACTTAATTGAACAAATCTCAAAACAAACCCTACCATAGTCAACAATAATCCTGGAAGTTAACCGACTTATCACAACAGAAGCAGCGAATCCTTTTATCCTTAACATATTGCTAATCCGACGGGGTCTGTGAGACCCAGCACCATATCTAACCCCATTAAAAAGTGGCTGCAGCCCCCCGACATTAATGTAGCATAAAATTAACCCGCGCGTCACGCTCGGTGCGCGCAATGTTTTAACTAGCAGTGGGGTCTGGAGGACCGTTAGAAGTTTTGGTCAACATTTGACTTTTTAAGTGTCTAATTTTTATTTGAGGGGCACATTTGACTTATTTCTGTCTGGTTAAAATAAGAAATGATAATATACTATAAGTTATTTAATTGGAGACATTAAATTTGTTGTAGAAACAAAATGTCAAGTTAAGTGAATGAGTTTTTTTTATGTAATTGTGACGGATCAAGCACGAGGCCCACCTGATGTTAAGCGGACTAACCTCTGCCTTTAACAGATGCATTTCGTCAAGTCACGAATTGCACTGCGCCCGTCACCTTGAGACATACTTGTTAAGTCTCATGTGCCTGTAATTTCACTGGCTCTCAAGGACTGTCTTATGATATTATAATCGACTTGGTCATAGGGCTTGAAAAATTTTAGGGTCCTGTACCCAAAGGGCAAAAAGGAGCTCTATTAATGAGACTACGCCGTCTGTGAATCTGTCTGGCTGTCCGTACGTATGTAACGTAAAAAACATATTTTGTGTACAACTTTGACCCGAAAACGAATATTGTTCTCTAAGAATTTTAGTTTGAAGGGAGGCTCCAATACTTGATTAATACACAGTTTTTTTTAATTCTACGGATTATTGTAATGCAGAACCCGGCTGAAAGCGTGAGGCTGACCTCGTACTTAGCCAGTTTAGGTTTCATATTAAGGCTGAGAAGAGCTGAGTCTCGTCAAAATACATGAGTGAAATAAGGTAGCAATAGCTAAACACAGTAGCACAATTTTTCCATTCCATTTTCTCAATTATGACTTGCTTGCCTTCGTTGCAAAAAGGCTGCACGTCAGATGCAAAGGGTCAATCTGATTTCATAAGCATACATAATACTATTAAAAATATAGTAATAAATATAGGAGATCAAGTTGATGACGAGCGACATTTATACGAGTATGTCTACCACGTGAGTTTGGTAGATGTAATAAAGACATCACGGAATGCTAAGAAATTGTGATCGCATACAACTTTTACGAAATCAAAAAAAAAGCGTGAGTTTCTGCAATCATACCATTACTTGAGCTCCATTTTTCCATTGGGTACGACCTGAAGTATTATTAGGTTTGCAAAAAGTTTGCAAACTTTTTGTTTTTGGGGAGCTATGAGAACATTCTCACGATTTTCAATGAATGCTTTGTATTAGACTAATGATAGGCTACGGCATAATTACACTGAAATCGTTACCAAATCAGCATCAAAATTTGCTTGGGGTCAGTATCTCTTTGTCTATATCTCGACATATACATAAATAGCTGTAATGCTAAGTTCACCAAACCCAAAATCTTGTAAAACCCCTCAGTAAACAAATCTTAATAGGTGCTTCTACAAATTTCTCGCTGGGCAGGCAACGCATCGGCAGCGCAGCTAGTGTTGCAGCGGTTACCGTTTACCATCAGGCGGGCCGTCTGCTTGTTCGTTACGCATAATATAAAAAAATAAATAGAGGTACACTTGTTCAACTTGAACAAAAGTTTCTTCCGATATAGGTATGTCGTGATGCACATATTAACTTTATACAGTATAAGTAACCTAATGCAAACCACAGAATATAAAGGACCACAAAATTAACCAAAATATGCATACGTTATATACGCAGCGAGAACACTTTCTTCTACCTTTACTATCTGAGAGAGGAGTATATGTTGAGAATCCTCTGGAGAGTAATAGATCTGCAGTCAACAGTGCTTTGTGTAAGCCCGATGTTCGTTAGGGATCTTACTAACATTAGATGGGGAAAACAATCTGATGCAGCCAAAACTTAATGCTTAAGTATAATCAACGTTACTTGCAAAAATGTGGTCCACTGGTACTGTTGCTAATCTCTATAATTAATCCAATAATGCAAAAACTAAAAAAGAAAAATTGTACTTACCATTTCTGAAACTGAAAGAATCTATATTCATATTCATTAATTTTTATCTGTATAATGTAACTAATACTTAGACATAGTCATGTAACACACGTAACATTTTAAGGTACACTTGAAGGGTTTGCAGAACCTGCAACACAAGAAATCACTTTCTTAGTGTAGGTTCTGTGAGAAAACAGACTAAGGAATCTTGTACAAGCATTGTCTTTTTTGTAAGAATTTGTTAATGTAACAAAAAGTGCCCAATTTAGTTTGTTAACAAATTGTATACTATATATGAGAAATAAACATTATTATTATTATTATTATCTTACAAATGTTGTATTTTCTGACTGTTAAGTTCTTTACGCTAACAAAAGTCATCATCATCGTCTGCCAGAAGACGTCCACTGTTGAACAAAAGCCTCCCCCATAGAAGAGGGAGCTGGTTGAAATTTTCAATTAATAGGTATGTGTTTTCTTGACCCGAGGGGTACCGGGCTAGAATGTCATCCTCTACCATGTGGGGGACGTCGCTAATTTTTCGTAGAAATAGAAAGAGCAAAGAGGTAAAATACCGAAAGGTGCGCAGCAGCGCGTAGTGCCAAGCGTAGGGATTAGGCCAAAATAATGGGGGGGGGGGGGGGCTGTGTTTAGCAGTAGACAATCCGGTTGACACAGTAAAGGTATGTGTTCTCATAGGGCATATCTGATAATTTATAATAAAAACAAATAGTTAAAAATTAATGTCGTACAAGAAACGTGTTTTTATCGATTTCTTTTGTTTTTACCTGTATTGTAAATACGGTTATAACATAGATAAAAACGTCAAACTTGATGATGATCACATTACAATCTTTACATTCAAAATATAGTGTAGTGTAATTAGTGTCTAATACTTAATGTATAGACTAGCTGAATATTTTATAGGTATGCTACAAATCAGAAGCAGACAAAGATATTGTTGAAACTTGATACTATGTGTATCAAGTTTCAACAATCTGCCTTGCCTTATTTAGTTACAAAGTTAGTACCTATGTTACTCTACCTGATTTAACGCTGTTAGTAGCATTATAACGCTTTTAAAAAACAAAACTGAAATTAATTTTAAAATCTATCCTTACACGCGTATCCACAGAATCACACTTATTTCAAAGGCAGTTTGTACCACGGTTTATTATACATTTATTACATACATGCGTAAACTCAGGTAGAGTAATACAGGTCATAAATTTCTAACTTATATACAGGCATCATTGTCAAGTTTAAACAAAATCTTTTCGTCTATTAATTAAACAACTTTAAACGGTTTAAATCGCGTATATTATTATTGTTCCGACGTTTCAAACACTTTTCAGTGATCGTGGTCACTGGGTGACTTCAAAGTGTTTGAAACTCCGGACACAGATAATGATAAATATACGCGAGTCAATCCGTTTAAAGTTGTTTAATTAATATGTGTAATAATCGCGAAAACAACATTATCTTTTCGTCTGTTTCCTATTCTGACATACCTTCCAAAAATCTAACAAGTGGTATTCGTAGTAATTAAATAACTGTAAACGGTTCAAATCGCGTATATTAATCATGATTTTTGTCCCGACGTTTCAAACACTTTGCAGTGATCGTGGTCACGGGGTTCATTCAGGTGGTATTCGGCCTACGTATTAGAAGAAAGTTACGCAAAACATATATATTTACATACCAAATTAAATAATATCTTTCATTGTTTTAATGATGGGCGTGGTTCGTTCCCAACCGCCGGCTTGTGGAAGGGCATTATGCGAATGCTCGCCGGCTAACTAACACCCGCAAGTAGAAAATCTGTCCTTGCAGTGTGTTCCGGCAGCAGTCCTTAAAAGCCAGTAAAATTACAGGTACAAGAGGCTTAACAACTGCATATCTCAGGATGACGGGCGTAGTGAAATTCGTCCCTTGTAAAGAAATGCTTCTGTTATAGACAGAGGTTAGTCCATTGAGCATCAGGTCGCATCATGTGTTCCGTCACAATACCAAGAAAAAAAAACAGTTTCATATCATTGTTTCGGAGGCGTGATCACGGTAAATGCGCACACCGCATGATCATTGTTTCCTCAAGCTAAACGATATTATGATACACAAAGAACAAGTACATATTTTAAATGTAAAAACATTAATTTGAAGCAGCGGCGGTCCAGAGGCTTAAGCTATGGACTGCCGCATAGGAAGTATGTTCTTTTGAACCCTGCTTTAGTTTTTCGGACTTGAGTTTTGCTACGTGATTGTACGGCAGTTTGCAATAATGCTTGCCTGCCCACCCCTAACTCACAAGTAGAAAATCTGTTGCCAAGAAACAAACGGTGTGTTCTGTCTAATGTTCTTTTTTGAGGTCTTAGTATTCTAGGTTCAGCCTGTTTAAAATCTTCGACAAATCGCTAACCAAAAGGTGAGATAGTGGTCCAAGGCTAACTTATCAGTTAACAGCCATAAAAAAATAAGGGAATTTACGAATGAACGTAAAATAATTTTCCCTTACCTTCAGCAATGTAATAGCGCCACAACTGAAAATTCAATGATGAAATCATAATAAACAGGTTACAAATTCAGCATTTGTTTTTCTTGTCCATGAATGAATAAACATGAATTGATTCCAATTAAATAATGTATTTATAAATCAGTGACCACAATCCAAATACAAGCCAATAACACTGTTTGTCAAACACTCCCCCCAAGCGCACTACTACCAACATTGAAATATTGCCCTCCTGGGACTCCACAGATAATGTAATAAATAAGCTGAGCAACTTGCAAAAATAGTGCCGCGCCGAATATGATACGTTGATGTTTGTTCTGCAAGGAAGTGGAGAGTAAACGTGATAAAGTGTGACAGATATAATAACTTTCTTACTCCGACGGTTTGTTTTTAATAATATGAAAGAATTTCACAAGCTCTCTACTATATAATACCAGAATCTTATAGGAATATAAAGTCTTGGAGTAAGTATTTACTTCAAAAATATTAGATAATGTCACAAAAAATATTTGCATGGTCATTAAAATAAATAATTACGTAATCCATTTTAGATACAATATTTACATATTGTTGTTTCAAATTAAAATCAGTATGAAAGTCAAATGATATTGTAAGCATAATTAGAATAGGGTAAAGTATTTCATTCAGAGATACATAATGTTTTTCAAGCATAAAACATACAAGTAAAACTATTGAAATAATCTGCGATATTTACATTGGGATACCATATTTTGTACAATCCCAAATTAAAATAGATAGATAGAAAACTCTTTATTGTTACACCACTGTTAAAATATTAGAGTTTACATATTAAAATTAAATAATTTCTGTAAAATCAGTATGAAAGTTAAATAATATAAGAAAATTAAAATAGGGTAAAAATATTTATTAAGTGATACATAATCTTTTTCAGGCATTAAATATACAAATAGGACTATAAATATAATCTGCGATGTTTTCATTGGGAATTCATATTTTTAAAGTTTCAAATTAATATCAGTATGAAAGTCAACAAATATTATTTGCACAATAGGGTAAAAATGTGTTATTATTAAATATACATCTTTTCAAGCATAAAACATACAAGTAAAACGATTAAAATCTTCCGTGACTTTTTCACTAAGAATTCATATCTTGTCCTGTTTCAAATTAAAATTAGTCTGAAAGTCAAATGAAATACAAGCATAAAACATATAAGCAAAACTATTGAAAGAATCTGCAATTATTTTCATTAAGAATTCATTATTGATTTAGTACTATTGTTGTATGAAAGCCAAATAATAATTATTAAAATAGGGTAAAAATATTTTGTTATTAAATATATATAAATCTTCGTTGAAAACTTGATACATATAGCACATAACAATTTATTCGAATTATCAGATCATCAGAGACGTGATGGCAACACTACCAGCTGTTTTAATTAAAAGTGCGTATTTATCGACAACCTAATCACGATAACTCGTCCCCACTATCGAGCCATCGACAGCTCCTCTCGACATTAACGTAAGGCGAGATAACATTCTCTCGGGAGTAATCCCCTAATCATTATCACGGTCGGTCTGTTTGCAAGCCAGATGTGCAGGTTTTCGACGATGTTTACATGGAAATATAGTCCGAAGGTTCGCGTAGGAGTATAGCTGCGTGCTTGTAAGGTTCAAGTGCAGTTGCTTTGAAATAACCTATCAACTGACGACAAGCATGGTCAGTGTCGACAACAAAAAACCTTCAAAAAGCGTTAAAGTTCTGCATTGCGTTTGACACTCAAATTTTTTTACCTATTTGTAATTATCATCTCAATCTTGCAATGTTGTGATGCGCTCGTAGAACAGTTGTCTAGTCTTTATTAACCGATTAATGTGTTCTCTGTTGTCACTGCTTGGATAGGTGAGCTCTAAGGGCATTTACTGTAGGTAAGAGCTTCCGTGCTTCGGAGAAGCCCGTTAAGACTGCTATCTGTCGTTATAGGCTATGATGGAGGCCTTGAATGAAGGACACTTTGAATTGTGGTAAGCTATTTTGTTAATGCCTGCCTAGTTGGTTACCAAAATCTGTCACCAAGTACCTAACCATGGGTGATGGCTTGAGAACCAGTTTCCACTCTAGGTTTGCCTATTATTATTTACTACCGGCGATCACATTATCGAACTATCAGGTGAGATTAAAATTGAAAGCTAGGGTCACTTCAGAATAAACACTTCAGAATAAATTAGCTTTTACAAGCAGTGGCAGTGCTGTTTAGCGCTGAAAAACGAACTAAGATATCCATCCTGACATTCTAATCACAGGAATCCTATACCACATGGAAATGTTGACGTCATGACTGTCAGAATCCAACGTAAAATGTAATAGGTTCACTTTCAAGGTTCTTAATCACAATGTACATTGTCTTTAAACATGCATTTAGTTCAAACAATATATCACAAATATTGCACTAAATATTTAATAACTTTATTTGCCTAATTGCAGACAATCGCTCCATCAGATCGCTGCGCCAACCGAAAGGCTATCAATATTGTTTTTGTAAAATATTAAAATTTTATTACACCTATATTATCACGAGCATAAAATTGGCGTTCGGAACGCTTGTATAATGTAGGTACAGCGTTTTATAGTTGGATCGATTTATCATGATTCAATCTTCGTAGAGCCCGGGGCGATTCGGTGCGGGCCAGACGGGCCTACCCAATAGCGATGCATGTTGGAAACCATATGAAAAATTGTAATTTTCTATTCAGATTTTTTGAAGATACGCTTGACTGTAGTTAGCTTATTATTGTGTGTATTATTTTAGAGTAGGTTTTAACAGATTTTATATAGATGTGTATGTATGTACTCGTATATTGAGTTTCTAAAATAACTGTTTTCATAGCTATCCCAATGAAAGGTCCTAAAAACGTTGCCAATGCTTCTTGTGCTTATATTCTTTTGTGATTTTATTTGTTGTTAGTGGAAAATATTCGATATATAGTATTGTCCGTAAAACGAGGTTTATATAAAAAGATTAGAAATTGTAAAAAATATTTCTATGTGTTTTGGTTTCACTGAACCCTGGTCTAATGAGTAAAAAAATATATACACATAAATGTTAAAACCCTGATCTAGATAGTGAAGTACATGCAATAGAAATCCTATTTATGTATTCATAATCAGGCTCTAAAGTAATATATGACAGAGCATATTAATAAAGAAAGTTATAATAGTATCTTATAACATCTTGTTTGTAGTACAGCGTAAGTTAAACTATAGGTGTCGCTCGATCCCTATATGATGGTCAAAGAACGATAAGAAAAATTAGAGTTATGAGTCATTGTCCTGTTAGCTCAGTCGGTCAGAGCATACCCTGGCTAAAGGGATGGATGACATGGGTTTGAATCCAGCACGTGACTCTACTTTTCTTCTCGTAATAATTATAATACATATACTTGAAGCAGCTCTCACCGTCATAAATGCTACGCGAAAATATTTATGAACAGATATTTATATAATATAAATTTTACACAAGCGCATACAGGATTCTGTTAGCCTCTAAAACACAGTTTACATTATGAATCTCAATTAGAAAAACGTGTAACTGACTACTTCTTAAACATTAAATGGCCACATATTTGCAAATGAATTGACTCTTAATTATAATTGAGACAAACAAGCTTCTCTACTCTACGGCACGCCACAAATTATATATTAAAAAAACTAGTCAAGCGGGAGTTGGACTCACAAAAATTAGGGTTCCACAATAATTACTATCGTAGAACCTACTAGGTATCTTAAATATTTTTTGTTTCAATTTGACCGGCAAATATGACTTATTCATTGTCGTAATCTACACCAGCTTTTCGTCATCGGCGCTGGAGTGCATGACATTAAACTCCAAAATTTTAAATCCAGTAATTTTGTGGGCAACAAGAAAAGTATTGCACATTTTCTAAATAGAGCTTCATGGCAAAACTTCCTCCAATTTATGTCTATAAAATCTGCTAATGCAATTCAGAAACATCATCCCAAACGGGAGAAAATACAAAAAATCCTTTAAACTCTTTAGTAAGGAACCTTAAAATGTATCCTTGTATGCTTCACAATGATACAAATATATATTTTTAACAAAAACACCGGGGCTTTTCTTGTTCCATCCCGTAATAAGCGCTAATGCCTTCATAATGATATGTATATTGGTAATAATTTCACTTTGCCCTTTTATAATCACCCGTTAGTTCAGCAGGCGGTAATTACTGGACCAGAATAAAATTGCAAGAATATATGCATACCCTTAGAGTGGTGGAAATCAAGACAGTGCGTTAGCTTGTGTATTTTAGGGACTCTGACTTGTAATGGTTTCTTTTTAAATTGTTGCTAATATGCTAGTCTTTGAAAGCAAGTATGATGATGTGATCGAAGATGTTGTTTAAGCTAACTTACAATTACTTGCTCTCAAGGACAGATGCCAGAAAACACTATATGGTGCTTGCTACCGTTTACCAATTCAAGCTTTTTTATGGCATTGTAAGGTAACATGCTCAAGAACCACCTGATATTAAAGTAACCTGTGCCTATAACAGACGCATTTCGTCGCAAGTAATGTTTTTTTTTTGCATTGCGCCTGCCTCCCTTTGTAAGACAGTTGTTAAGTTTCGTGTGTGCCTGTAATTTTACTGGCTCAAATACAAGTAGAACAGTACACATGTTTGTTGTTATATAAAAAACACCTAGCTAGATCACACAAGCGTATCAAAAACATTTTAATATAAATATTGTAACCTATCAGTGCATTTTACATAATGCACTTTGGTCTTTGCTACTCGGCGTAGCCCTTTTCGTAGCGCGTAGACTATCCATCTATATCTATTTCACTATTCAGAATTTGTATGTTACTATATATTTCAAGCTATTTTTTGGTAGAATATTATATGTGGTAATATTTTAGTTTACTTTATAATACTATAATAAACTAACTACGGTAAAATAATTGTTTTCTTTTAAAATATTAAACGCGGTACCGAGTTGTAGATAAATAAAAAATAAGGCAGGGCAACAAAACTGATTTTCTGCAGCTACGAGTATATTTTATTTTTAACTCTACAAACTTTACTCACTTGAAATATATTGACTTTAATAATCTTCCGCCCGCGGCTTTACACGCTTATAAGTCAGCTACATCGCACACCCTCGGGAACTACCCTGTGAATATGGGATAAAAGTATCCTATGTCCTAATCCAGGGCTTAAGTAGTATATAATGTACCAAGCGTCATCAAAACATGTTTAGCCACTTGTAGATGAACGGCAATAAACACACTCGCCGTATATCATAAACACACATAATATCAATATTAATTTGAAGTGTAATTAATTATTTACATTTATTCACTCAGTAGAAAGTTCCAAAGCTGTATCATAATAATTTTGAGACTGAAGGATTGATACTTCTTGATTGGATTTGCTTTTAATGTGAGTTCAAGGTTGAGGTGACTCATTCTACCATCAATGATATTTACCGCATCGCTGTGGGTGCAGTAAAACGGTATTAAAAATGATCCCTTAAAATGTTTAACGACCTAATCCTATATAGTTATACCAAATCACGTCATAATTTTATTTAATCAGCTAACATGAAAGTGAGTTATCATCAATATACACACACACATAACATACCTCACAAATACGTATACACTATCGCATTTATAATATGAGCAAACTTACATTTCTCATTTTCATCGTAAATTATCTAAATAAGGTGGCTTATTCATAACATACCTTATTCCTAAGTTAAACCTTTTCCGAAAATAAACGTCAATATCTCTGGCGACATAAAGGAATTCAATTAAGGTGAAGACGCGATGTGAGCGGTTCGCGGAACCTGGCAGGTAATGAAGCCACTTTCAGAGCCAATGTCTTCATCAGGGGCGCAGGGACGCACTTAGGATTATATATTAAGGTCAAAATATATTTACTTATGAACAGGATATTTACCTAAGATTAGGTATTTTATATTCCTACGCATAAAAAGATGCAGTGGTAGCTATTTTGGCATTCTTATTATCTCAAGGGGTTACAGGTTGTCGGTTTGGTTTTGATGCATTCAAGTTCACTATTTCTTACCTGTATAGTTATGTTGTCGCCTACGTATGTAGGCATTTTTATTGAGTTTTTATTGTTAAAGTTTTTTGTAAGTTTAGGGATATATAACAAAATAAACGCAATATTGTTGAAAATTGAAGTCAACATATATGTACACAATGGTATTCTAGTGTTGTCACGTTACAAAAGTGATCTTTCTTCGATCCGAAAATGACTTGCTTAAGTCAATACATATAATAATTGAATCGAGAAAAAGATGGCGATGTTCGTGGAACCTGACAGGTAATGAAGCCATTTTCAGAATCAGTGTCCTTATCGAAGGCGCAGGGATGAACTTAGGAAAAAGAATATTAGATTTTATCTATATTATTTTGTCTCTAAATTATTGTATTATATCCAATATTTTAATAGGAAATTAAGAGTAATAAATATTAAAAAAAAATTTGATACTCGCTAATTTGTTACATCAGAAATGTTAGATAGCTCAGCTGAAACGGTTTTCGACGCTTTTCGCTCGCGACGTTCCGGCGAGTGGCGCACTCGAGAGCAATAGCAATAATTTGGCGGAAAAAATATACATCTTTATTGAAAAAAAAACTACGCAGTGATTGCCAAGTATCTATGACTGTGGCTTGAGGTCAGTATCTTCGACTACATCATGACTTTCAATGAGGTGAAATTGAGTTCAAAGAATAGCTACCCAAAAACTTACATCAAGATTTTCTTTGAAATACTCGTACATGTTAGCCATTAGTTAATCTAAAGCACCTTTTGATTTTCATAAAATTTTAAAGACAGAATTTTGTTTCAATATCGTGATTATTTTTATAAAGTATTCATTAAAGCTTTAATATAATAAATGACTACTACAATTAATATATTCATAAATATTATTGGTTGTTAGTACAAGCATTTTTTTTAAACTAAAGGTGTACTAACAACTCAAAGTACCGCCCTGCAAGCAAGCATGTCAAACAGGTACGTATTAAGGTTGAAATTATAACATTATTCGACCAGTGATTTTGAAAATTAATTTCCCGGGATTGAAACAAAATTATAGAGACCAAAGTTGTGGTTTGGGCTCTGACCTGTTATTGTAGAACCTACCAGTTTTTATATTTTTGCCCTGATTTTAAAATTATTTGTTTACTTTTACTTTAAGTGGCTGCTTGTGGATTGGAAGTCATTTTTAAAATAGGTTAGTGCTTTTAAAATTTGATTTATTTAGATGTGTCATCATTGAAAATTTATTTTTATATTATTATTTAGAAAATTATTATGAGTTTATCTGTGAGTTTGTAGATTTATTTCGAATAAATAACTGGACCTACTTTGATGATCCATTTATTTGTAGATTTAATTTTGCTTTAGCCCAGAAATGGACAACGGATGTTTTAAATCGCAATTAAATATAGTTTCATGCGGAAAAATGTATGTATGTAAGCGAAAGAAAACAATTTGAGTAATTTTGTATATTTATTTTCTGTTCATATGTTTATGTTTATTTTTGATAAGTTTTTCTATAGGGATTTAATTACTTAGCTTTGGAAAATTATATATATTAGAAACTTGTCGTTTACCAATATATCGTTAGACGTATAGTTTTCGTGCTGTAAAGTCACTTTGGAATGTCGTCGACCTAGATTTATTTCCCAGGTAGTATAGATATTATATAACAAAAAAAAAACCGGTTGAGTCCGGTATCTGCTCCGTGCCACGTACAACGCAGCAGGCTCGCCATTTATAACATTGGATTAAATATTTGTGACAAAACATAGGAGTTCAGATATTTTATTGATCTTCTCAGGGATATATAAAGATTTGTTTTAAAATGCTTTAAAAGGATACATTTTAAAACATTTTACGTATCTTGTATATTCACTCTCGTAATTTAATTGACCGCTTACAAAATACCCAACCATTCATGGAGCTCATACGTGACCCGTAATGAATACATTTTTACGACTGCACACAGTCTATAATTTAATCAACAAGGTAAATTGAACATCGAGCCAAAATAAGTCATTTATCACAGTCTCCATATCGGTAATGGTACCGATGTGACCATAACAGTACAGCCGGCGATTCAGCGCAATTAACCAATTACCTGTACCTGCTTACGTAAGCAGCAATTTTGTAAAATAAACTATTTTGATCGTTTGCAAGAAACAATCGTCTCACTTGCGAGTGTGAACATTATACGGGTGAAATTGACGGTTGCATACAACGCAATGTAGTTTTAGGCACTTACAACGGTTCTTTATGGGCAAAATTCGGTGATTGCTCGGTTAAGTCCGGCCCGTGACTCGGGTTCAATTGATTCTTGGAATGATGAAGTTATAAAGCAACTCATCCAGTATTATGATTGGTCACACTGACTTTTACTGGCGAAGTGTTGGCGCGGCGCGCCCGCCAATTCAGCCTCTACTTTATGATTAATAAAATATAATGTCATTTAATTTTACAATGGCCGGCGGCGAGGCTAATTTAGTTTCAAAATAATTCAATTTGCATAATGATTACATAATGAGATCAATATGTTTTCGATTGTGATAACTGAATTTTTAATTCAGCTTGAAAACAGATTGGCTTCTGTTTAAAGCAATTATAGCCCTGCCGTAAGCTACACGTTTAATCAGTATTTGAATACTTAACTTTTATATACAGTCCAATACCTATATAATTACATAAAAAAAATTGTGTCTGAAAAATTAATATTGGAAAATGGTTCTACTTTAGGTGAGCTACCTAACATTTTTAGTTGTATACATACGTAAATAACATATATGTATTTCAGAATTAAACGGATTAACTTGTTTTGGAATCAATTGTATTGAACATCCCTTAAACAACACATAATATGATCGAAAACTAACATGAAACTTAGACCTATTTATATCATGTGTAGGGCATTTTGAGAACGCATCTAACGGTGTATTCGGGCAGCTGTTTTTGCGAGTCTAATTGCAGGTTAGCTGAACAACATCTGCGACCACGTGATCACTTGAGTTACTGATCAAAAGCAAGTCTATAAGTTATGCAATATATATGCCTATAAGTTATGTAAAAAATAATATTAATAGTTGAGATACCTAAAAAAAATGTGAGCTTAAAGGGACTCCCATATATTTATTTACCTTTGAGTCATATTGTTTTCGATTCCTATCCAAAAATATGTTATAATGAAAACAAGACGAACATAAAATCACTATGAAACTACCAATCAAAGTCTATTAGATCACGACAGTTTCACAAAACTACCAAACTTATATCATCTTCTGGTGTCCCCATAAAACAACAATCAACAATAAAGATTCATATCTGGCCAAAGTAACCTATAAATTATCTATAATTTGCCCGAAATACCGGGTTTGTCATTTCAATTTCCCCCTTACGGTCTTGGATAATGGAAAAATAAAAGGCATTGCGAAATAAAATCGTCTTTATTGAATAGAAGCATTTAATATCGCTATGTCATGAGATGGTCTTGGAATGCATAAAATAAATTTATGTGTATTGGTAGCTCTGATATACTTCCAATTAATTACCTATACACTGCCTTTATTATTCTCAACTTGATGGCATTGTCAAAAGGAAATCGTTAAGTATATCATTTTAAAATTTGTAGTTTATAGTCTATGTGAAAAGAATAATCATAAAATGTTACAATGTCGAGTTTTGTAAAAGACTACTAGACTAGACTACTAGACTAGACATATGTCTTTTAAGACAAGCACAGCTATCTTGCTTCCTTAAATCCTTACCATTTGGGTTGACAGATTTGTAACGATGTAAACCTTAATAATGATGAAATAGATGTATATATTGCTTAGTTCTGTATTAAAATCTTTAATACGTGATTGATAATCCTACGACGTTTATGTGGAGAAGTTAGGGGGTACTACCAGGAAGAAGAGAATGGCTAATTCAAACTTAAGGCGCGTTTCCACTTCATATTAAGCATACTTTACATTTGCAATTCTTTATAAATTCACTAATTTCTGTTTTCATTTTGTATATACCGAATTTTGTCGTCATCAATTTGAGTAACACTTGCAGTTAACTACTAGCAGTCTCCGCCTAGAAATCGACAACTCAAACGTTCACCTAGTTGACAAAATGGTCTCGATGATATAATGCTGGCAGCTGCTGTATTTTATAAACTCTTTTATTTTCTTTTAGTGTCTGGAAAACTCAGCCGTCATATCATTTATTTTCTTGCGGCGTTATCTTGTAGCTTCTATAACATCATTCTAGTATTAATTTTCATATTTTTATAGTCTACATCGTTGAGCGATGCTGCAGCTCCCATAGTACTCTTTGGGTTTGATATAAATCACTAAACGTTTCGGTCAATACGTTCGTCCACGTGACAAACATGTTTTTGAACATAAGTTCCCTACTGGGTAAAAGTATCTGGGGAGCAATAAAACATCGGCAAAACGAATCAAATATCAATTTGATGTTATCGCCTAGATTAATAAAATTCGCTACTTTTAATTATTGTTGACAAATTTAGGAAATTAAAGAACCTTTTGTCACCAACACGTGCTTGAAACACAAAAGATGGTAATGTTTGTTTGGCGGAGACCCAGCTTAGATTAAGTATTTGAAAGAGGTGAACTCAATATGACACAATTCTAAATATTTATCAAACCGAAATACAAACAAGATGTTTCCGTAATTGAAGTCAATTCAATCAGTTGTTACGGTATATATAAATACACCAAGGATCTATTTTGAGACCAATTCTATTTCTATTACTTTCATTAAGGAACTATTTGAGTGTCCGGCTCCAGCATCACAAATTATTCTATAGCAGACTTAAAATGATAATATGCAGAGTATTATTTTGACTTTCATTAAGGAACTATTTGAGTGTCCGGCTCCAGCATCACAAATTATTCTATAGCAGACTTAAAATGATAATATGCAGAGTATTATTTTGAGGTTGTGGATTTAAATTCTGATTTGTTACGTCAAGTGTTTAAAATGCATATATTAATTTATTAATGCATATTTATGTTTGCACACAAGAAATTTTGAAACAAGTATAAATTGACTAAAAAGTAAAAAACCCGACTGAAATTTATTTATTTTCGATAAACGGTTTATCGTTCCATTGAACATAAAACTGCAAGTTATTTAAAGCCCTTCATTTTTAAAACTTACTCGATAGGTTTGGAAGAAAGAATTTTTTATCTAAAATATAGCGTCTAAACTCCGCCAGTTTGATTTTTTATTCATTTTTATGTACCTAGTGTCAATTGGGGTGTCGATATAAATAAAACGATTTATCTTTCATTGAAATTAGACTGTTTATAAATTATGGTTGAATAACGAAACTCACAAACACACATACATACATACATACATGAACCCTGAAAACATATCTATTTTTTTTGGGCAGTCTTATAAAACTTTTTTTTTCAGTTGAAACCTTAAATATCATACAAAAAAGTAAATCCATAAATTTAATCACAGCTTAAACTTAAACCGGTACACCACACATACGTAC
The DNA here is from genome assembly GCA_963890685.1 of Plagodis pulveraria. Classification (NCBI taxonomy): domain Eukaryota; kingdom Metazoa; phylum Arthropoda; class Insecta; order Lepidoptera; family Geometridae; genus Plagodis; species Plagodis pulveraria. The sequence continues at coordinate 8,931,875 of OY982955.1, read as the reverse complement.
ATACACACAATCTTAGATATAAATTATCATATTCTCTACAAATTTATTAACCACTCTATACAACCCTCAAATAGATACTTATCCCCCACCCCTCCCTGGTGACATTAAAACATTGAGCAGACTAAATTAAAGCTCGCCAAAACTGTTGTCTGCGGGCCCAAGGCGCTCGTTTGTTTTAATACAATAACTACATCTATCCTTTTCACTCGCCAATTAAAACCAATAATACCGTCTCGCTTACTCAACGTAATTTAGCCTTTTCTCTTAAGGCGACAGCGACGAATCTATCATAATAACAAGTTAGAATTAGCCTTCGAATAATACACTCGAGAGCAATGAATCCGGGTCACTTAAAGAATGTTAAAAATCTCGGAAACTAAAAATGATAGGTTAATGCAATAAATTGTATTTAATAGACAATGTAATACTCCTTAAATGAAAGTAAAAAAAATATGAGTCACCATACATTTTATTAACACAAAATTACATAAAGAAAAAAACTGCTGATCTCTCCTTAAAACAAAAATAGGAAACATGAAATTTTTGAACTTTATTACGATTTTCTTGAATTTTAATACTTCGTATTGCCTCCTCGTGCTTCCATTACTGCGTTTACGCGGTTTGGCATGCTGGACACCAAGTTCCTTATACGATTTTGGGGAATATTCTCCCATTCCTCTGTGAGAGCAATTTTGAGCTCACGAAGCGTGATTGGGGGAAGGTTTCGTTGTTTTACGCATCTGCCTAGCTCGTCCCAAGCATGCTCGATCGGGTTGATATCCGGGCTGCGCGCTGGCCACTCCATACGAGTAATGTTCATCTCTTGAAGGTAGTCATTCACAATCCTACCTGTATGAGGTCGGGCATTGTCATGCATAAATATAGCATCCTCACCTAAATTGACCATAAATGGACCAACGTGATCATTGAGGATTTCTTCCACATATCTTACGCTAGTTAAAGAGCCGTTTTCTATGATCACCAGCTCTGTGCGACTTTCAGAAGAAATTCCGGCCCACACAAGTACAGACCCACCACCGTAGGCTACTTTTTCTTCGATGCATGCTTGCTTGAATCTTTCCCCTGGTCTTCGATACACTCTGTGTCTTCCATCGTGCTTGTAGAGCATAAATTTTGATTCGTCGGAGAACATAACTTTTGACCAATCTTCAATACTCCAATTTACGTGGCTCTTGGCATATCTTAGTCTCGAAATACGATGCCCACGCTCCAGTTTAGGGCCGTTTGCAGGTCTAAGGGGTTTTAAGTTAGATTCAGCAAGCCGACGTCTTACTGTCCATGCACTTGGGTTACTTCCTCCGAGGCGTCGAAACTGATTGGTGAGTTCAGTTCCTGTGAGAAAGCGATTTCGAAGCATGGTGTTCACCAAGTATCGGTCTTCTCGTGCTGTGGTACACCTGGTTCTGCCCGTTCCTGGTCTGCGTAGGTTAGAACCAGTTTCTTCGTAACGTCGGAGAACTCTTTGTACTGTTGACAGCGACACACCGACAGTCCTGGCTGTATCGCGCTGACTCCGGCCGGTTTCCAGCATTGTAAGTATTCTGGTGCATTCTTCAGGCGTAAGCGACATAATTTCAGCTTGAATAATGAATATAGAGCACTATCAACATGGTTTATGTACCCACATAAATGACAGATTACAAACAAAAGCAAAACCAAATGCTGTAATTTCGTAGTTCCATCTTCGAAAGTGGCCCTTTTTCAAATTTGATTTTTTTATGATATAACTTTACAATAACTAAGAAGTTTTAATACCTTCATTTAAGGAGTATTACATTGTCTATTAAATACAATTTATTGCATTAACCTAGCATTTTTAGTTTCCGAGATATTTAGGATTCTTTAAGTGACCCGGATTCATTGCTCTCGAGTGTAGTTGCAGGAAGTGATTTATATTGTATTTAATTGATTTGTTGTTTATACAAGGCTATCAACTTTTTAATGTTTATGCAAAGTGTTAAGAAACAAATAAATGTCAAACACAACATATTTTTCAATTTACTTTTTATATATAAGTCTTTGTCACGTTATGATTCAAGTTTGTGATGATATTGATGTGGAGTTATAAAAATAAATTAAAAAGCAACCATATGAAATCGTTTCTTATCGATGATTTATAGTAATAAATTGAAATTAAAAATATCTCTCACACATTTTATTACTTAATCAACAAAAAACTTAATACACCAAATTATCAAAGTAACAAAACAACGATACGTTGAACGCAACAGAAGCGCGTTCCTCTTAATCACTTCTAATTTATTTAGTCCCTCCGAGGACCGACCGGGTAATTTATAGCCGTCCCTTTCCAACCCCTAGCCTGACGCGGTCTACCCGTCTCGTTCTCCCGGGACCATTTTTAATTAAAATCACCGGGAGAAAATTAGAAATTATATTCTATTTTCAAAAACTTGTTCCGACGGTTTGTTGGAAGATTATCTCTCTTTTATGAGCCCCCGGTCGCGGCTTTGTTTTAACTGTCGAGAAATTGTCTGGAATGGAGTTGGCCGTGTCTTTTATGATTATGTCTTATTCATTTCAATCCGACGACTCGGCGATAGGAACGTTCGACTTTATTAATTTAACGTCGGCCGGCATAATGCCATGATTTATATTCCAAGCCGTGTGAAGTTTTAATCGCTGCGGAGGTTTATTACGTCGATCTCTACGTGTGAATAAACTTCTTTGGTGCTGTTTATTGTATTTTTCTTTTTGCTTTTCAATAAATGGTTTAATTAATTGAGGTTCTCTAGTGGCAATTTACTCCATACTTTCATCCCTCGCTTAAGCATTTTCTGGTAGCTTGACTTACTTGACTTGACCATTACTAATCAAACAGCCAATTTTACTGCACGTAAACCAATTTCGTATGACTAGTTTGTAAAATGTAATAATGACTGCCTTGTAGCACAAAAACAGTATTTTTTTTTATGTTATTGTGATGGAACAAGCTCGAGGCCCATCTGATGTTAAGTGGACTAACCTCTGCCTATAACAGTTGCAATTCATCACAAGTCACGAATTGCACTGCGCCCGTCACATTGAGACATAGTTGTTAAGTCTCATTGTGCCTGTAATTTCACTGGCTCTCAAGGACTACTGCCGGAACACACTTTTTGGTGCTTGGCTACAGACTTTCTACTCGAGGGTGGTAGATAGCCAGGCGGGCAATCGCAAAATGCCCTTCCACCATGCGGTGAAGCTCAAGCCGGCGGTGGGGATCGAACCAGGGTACTGCGGCACGGCAGTCCATAGCTATTACCGCTCGGCCATCATTACTTCATAATAGATTATATAATTCTGTTATGAAATATTATGAAAATCGTGTATTAAATTTTAGTGTTTACGTCACTCAAGAACGTTAATTACAGAATGTTACTATAGATAATCAATGATTCTAGTACTACATTCAACAACAGGGTATACTTAGAATTCTTTGTTGATATACTATTATATTTTAATGCTTTTTCACCTCGTTAGCCGCTGTTTTTTTTCAAAGTGATGGCCTAATTGAAGGTGACAGTAGGACGCAGTATAGTAACGCAGTACATACAATGCGGGCATTGGCTAATAGCTGTTGAAATACAGAGGCGAGAAATTGTAACTTAATTTTGCTAGTTAGCTGAAAATGCAAAATGTTATGTAGCATCATGTTGTGAAATTTAAGCATGTGCCCAATTCGAACTTACTTAAGCCTGATCAGCAGTCCACGCCCCCCTCCACGGCGCAATCGCTGCTTCCTATTGTGTACTATGCTAAGAGGACGTGGAACCTTTCTCCTTTGACACCATCACTAGACAACGCTCTTAACTAATCTATTAATTATTATGTGCCTGGAAAGCTTTTTCTCTTTATCATCTCCAGACTTATCTAATTTTAGAGCGTTTTGCGCACACGCCGGGCAAGCTACTGGATTGGTGACATATTTTCTATTTGAGGGTGTTGCCTCGCCAGCTGCTTAGAACGCTATTTCCCATTTTAGGTTAGGCTTGTTTACTACCTTCGATCACATCGGCACTTACTATCAGATGACATTGTGTTCCAAGGTCAGACTATCGGCAACAAAAAAAAACATTAGGCAGGTTTTGCAACTAAATTTGCGCGAAATGAATTACTAGTAGTTATTTAGTTCGTCTACAAACTGTATCTTACGCAGGGTGTGCCAATATCAATGAGTTTTATTTCTCCAGGTGGTGTTGGAGATGATGATGGTGACAGCGGCAAACGGCGGCGGTCGCGGACTAACTTCAACTCCTGGCAGCTAGAGGAGCTGGAGCGAGCGTTCCTGGCCTCACATTACCCAGATGTGTTCATGAGAGAAGCTCTGGCCATGCGACTTGATCTCAAAGAGAGTAGAGTGGCTGTAAGTATCTATTTTTTATGAGACATCTTGCATATTAGCTTATATAATTTTTGACCAGGTTTAGAGTTTTGTATTTCTTCACACGCTCTCTGCCCTAATTTGTCCAGTCGCAAGATTCGCTACCAGCTATATGGTAGCTTATAGCGTTCCTAAAGGCTATTCTTGACTTGTTTACATTTGATTTGAGACAATGTGGTATTGATAATTCAAGCTGTTCGTTAAAGTATATTAAGTATCTTAGGTTTTCAGTTTCGAATTTAAACAACATTTATAAAAATGTGTAACATAGACTTAGTGCAGAAGATATTTCTTCTTCTTATATGTCTGTGTTTGTGCCTAACATGAAAAAGCTCTTCAAGGCCATCTTTTTAAACATTAAAAGAAATGTAATGGAATTGATCACTTCCATGAAGCAATGATGGCCGAGCGGTAATAGCTATGGACTGCCGCACCGCAGTACCCTGGTTCGATCCCCACCGCCGGCTTGAGCTTCACCACATGGTGGAAGGGCATTTTGCGATTGGCCGCCTGGCTAGCTACCATACTCAAGTAGAAAGTCTGTCGCCAAGCACCTAACGGTGTGTTTCGTCAGTAGTCTTTGAGAGCCAGTGAAATTACAGGCACATGAGACTTAACAAATATGTCTCAATGTGACGGGCGCAGTGCAATTCGTGACTTGTGATGAAATGCATCTGTTATAGGCAGAGGTTATTCCACTTAACATCAGGTGGGCCTCGAGCTTGTTCCGTCACAATAACATAAAAAAAAGAAAAAAATGTTAACGTGGAAGACATATTAAAAAAACTGACAGAAAAAAAAAACTTTTACTCATTTATGAGAGGTAGCAAAAATATTTATAAATATGAATACATTTGTTTTCAGAAATGTCTCAATTAAAACTTAAGAAAGCTAATTTCATTTAATCACTATATTAAATATAGTGAACGTGAAACATAAATTAAAAAATGTCAGAAAAAAAGGTACTTTTCTCAATTATCAGACGTAGCAAAAAAAATTATAAAACGCATAGATTTATTTTCAGAAATGTCTCAATTAAAACTTAAAAAAAAAGATAAATTAAAATCAACATCCACCCACAAAGCATTGCCCTGACGTAACCATTTAGCGACTATTAAGCCATCAAACCAAAATTGTAGCCGGCTCATTAAACATATACGAAAATAGCCAATTGCTAGCAGGAAACGTAAATCAAAAAACATGAAATGAGTGTTCAACTCACCCGTTGACGATTCGATTTAGTTATGGTGCTCAAACACTGCGTTAAAACTCCTTTGTGTGTGGGTACTTATTAAATATATTTAGCACAGACTAAAGGAAAGGCTTCACGGTTAATGTCTTCATTTCCTTCGATGAGAATCGCAGTCAGATGATTTACGTGGATATTTCTCTTGTCGAGAATAGACACCGAATCGATGCATTTGAGATGTGGTATTGGAGGAAGATGTTGCGGGTTCCTTGGACAGCATTCCGCACGAACATATCTATCCTTCGTGAGCTTAATATAAAGACCCGACTCTCCAATATCTGCCTACGCAGGCAGCTCGAGTTCTTTGGCCATATCGCTAGAAAAGAGGGGCATAACCTGGAGCAACTCATGGTGACTGGTAAGGTGGATGGCAAGCGCCCAAGGGGTCGTAGTCCGTTAAGATGGTCTGACCAAATCCGCACAGCTTTCGACTCCAATTTACACGACGCACTCCATGACGCCAAAGATAGGCATAAGTGGCGGGACACCGTCAAGACAAAAGTGCTCCAAAAGCGGGGTAATCACGACTCTCAGTAATGAGGAGAACGACACGAGGAGGAGGAGGTTCTCTTGTATTCCTTGCCTTTACTATATTATATTTAATTTATCCATCATAATGAACAAGAAGTATTTCAATACATTTGTTTATAAACAAGAAACTCGTCTTGAGTCATGATGAGCAATTTATAGTAGTACCTAGGTACTTCACTTAGAAAACTATCGCGAGTTTTGTCCATTATAAATGAATAGGTACCCGGCTGGGACTCGCGTTATATTTACCGGATAGATTCCGACCAGTTTCGGGCTATATTTTAGCCCTTCGTGTGGGAATCACTGCCGGGTACCTATTTATTTATAAAGTACCTAGGTAGTCTAGTATTTTTAATAAGTAACTAATATTTAGCGCAGAAAGGCTCTACAGTGAAGACTTATTTCCGTATAAGTCAATATTAGATCATTGACGTGGATATTTACGCATTTGGAAATCAAATCAGCCTGTATTACATTTAAGTTCTTTTTGTAAACCTGTCGCCAGTATCGTCGTAACGTACTTAAGTCACATACGAAACTGTTCAGTATGAAACAAAACATTATTTATACCTAATAGATATTAGGATGTAATGTACCTATATAGGTAATACGTAGGAGCAATCAAGTAGGTGCTAGTTGGGTATTTACGTACATATTTCGAAAAATACTTGTAATTGTAACTGAAATTTAACAAACAGTATTGATAAAAAAGTATTTCATTCACCATCAAGTCTTTTTTTAACTTTTAATTCAAATTAAATATTAACGAAGCTCTGGCCGTGCGACTTGATCTCAAAGAGGCTGTAGTTAATTAATATTAGCTAATTCAGCATACACAAAACCTTATATACCTTAGACTCGATTTCAAGAATCTAGGGCTTCATTAATGCCCGGACCCTATTAATATGTGATAGACCTGTCTATTGAGCTATATATACATCATATATGCTATATGTTATCATAGTACGTGAAAACCTAGCAGATTTTAAATGTGTTTGATTCCTGTAGTGAAAAAAAAGGAAACTCCTTGGACTGAACTTTTTGATATGTAACAGCAGCATGGAAATAAAAAAAGGTATATATGTGTAATCAGTTGTTGCCCATCAGTCATGTTTGTTTTTAGTTTACGGAGCTGTACTGCCAATTTTAGGAGTATATTTTTTTAATCCTGGTGTTTTTATTCTCTACGCTTGTATGCCTGATATAAATTTCATAAAAATCAGTACTATGGCAAATTAAAATTTGTACAATGCGATTAAAATAAGAATAGGATCGGCCTAGCGCCATGTTGTGACGTCAAAACTAGAACTTGGTACAGTGTGCAAAAAAAGAAATGCTAAAACATGAAATGCATAAACATTAACAAAGAAAATAAAAAACCCGACTGCAAATAATTTATTTTCGGTAAGCGTTTTAATGATCCATTGAAATTAAAACTGCAAGTTAATATATTTATGGAATCGTTTTTTAAAGCATTTAATTTTGATACCCAACACGTAGGGCAATGGAAGAAAAAATAAATTGTTTTTCTCACTATGTGACGTCTAAAATCCACCAGTTTGTTTGTTATTGCTTTATGTACATAGTGTCACTTGAACTATCAAGATAAATGTAACGATATCTCGTACATTAAAATCTGTTAAGCCATTTAGAAGTTATGGTGAAATAAAGAAACACAAACATACCTACATACTTACAAACATGAAACCTGAAAACTTAACACACTTATATGTGGGCAGTCGTGTAAAAAAACAAGTAGTCATATGTGGGTAAACGAAGTTGTAGGTGACTAGGTTCAGCAACACAAAGAAATAATTTGAACTGATTTTATTTGTTAGAAATATTTCGTGCTTAGGTATCTTAATTTAGGTATTAGTTCTTTATAAGATATTTGTAATACTGTTGGTCTTCCTAAGAAATAAATTAATTAATTTGAATCGCTTTGCTTTTCGATGCCGCATGTTCTGATGGCCAACTGAGTCAGACTCGTCGTTATCATTGTAACGGAAAACAAAAAAATATATCATCTCCAAAAACATATTAAACAGTCAACAACAACAAATTAAACAGTCAAAAAAATAAATAAACGAGAAAATCAATAAACACCATCAAGATAATGATAAACACTCGGAAACGTGTTGCATAGTAGTACACTGTCGGAGAAATAAGAAGCGTTTGTGCTGTCAACATAAAAAAATGAATTTATTAAAATTAACAATTTCGGGTCACTCATAAAAATTACGTATAAATATATGGCACTGCTCTATTTTTAAGTTTCTTCTGCTGATCATACTTATTAGAGTGAATATGAGTGAAGTTAGCCGAGAGCCCGTCCTATTCTTATTTTAATCGCATTGTACATAGTCATTGGTGGCTTGTCAGACTTCACCTATTTTGTACTGAAAACTTCTAAAAACATTAGTTACGTAAAATAAGTGATTGCATACTGTATCAACCGGATTATCCACTGCTGAACACAGCTTCCCCATTATGAGAGGTTTGCCATAATACCCACGGCTGGCAGGCGTCTTGGGGATCGCAGTATGAGATGTTAGTTCCTCAGAAAGCGCCGCTGTCCACCTTCTGGTGTGTTACCCTCTTACGACACCCACGGGTAGAGATGGAAGGGACATTATAGGACATTCTAGCACAGCACCCCACGGGCTCGGTGAAGTAATTGGGTAATATGTAGAAAATAATAAAAAATATCTAAAACCATATATTTTTATTAAAATGTAACCACTTACACATTTCACCCTCAAACCTCCCCAGGTATCGAGCCCACATAAGGCTAAGTAAATAGCCAAAGGTTTTCCTTTCAATATAAATGAGGGACTATTTCCCCTTATTTTTCTCGGACCTTCCGGGCTAAGCGGCCATCGGGGACCGCCCGTTGGCCACAACTTTTACAAGCAAGAAATAATGTCTGAGTTGAGATAATACAGTTTTGAATAGGCCTCCGTTTTAAGATTATAAGCGGTCGATGCAGAAAACTTGTACCGTTTTTGTTCATGAAAAGGGTGCAACACTGATTAACATTTCTGGTTCAATGTTATTTTTTGTGGGAACATTTCATATCTATAACAAAAGTATGATTTAGTTTTATTCTTCACAGACTAATGCTGCATGAAGTAAGTACATATATTACATTAAAATAAGAATAACAGAAACCATTCATGAAGTGAACAAATAAATTAAATTTCTGTAAATTCTTTTTAAAATATTAAATTATGCATTTGACTATAATCATACTCTTTTATTGACGTTTTATATAGAAGCAAATGATTTCTCTATAATTAAACTATATTTTAGGAACAAATAATTTCTTTACATGCAATATCACATTTGTCATACGAAATGGCATGTTAGGGGTAACAAGCTAATCTCATCAAAAGGATGTGCCTTTGACCCTCATATTATGCAAGCCTTTTTGCGGTCAGAACAAAGAACTTCATCTCCGTCAAGCAAAGTTATAAGTTAATCCATTTCTATAATCAGTACTAACGTCGATTGTATGAGACGTTTATCGCAGAGGATCTCGTTCCGAGAGACAGAGTATCCCGCACGCTCCTAATAGTTGGTATAAATCAAAAGATTGCAATCTCGGAGGCACCCCTGGGATGCGAGCGAGACGGCACGATTGAATAGCATAGATTTAAATGGGCGGGTCAGATAAGGATGGCTGCAGATCCCGCCGCTCCGACCTCAGCGTGCCTCGGCTCGCAGGGACGTCACAATTCGATTACAACTCAATAAACTTCAAGTGACTTGTTTGCGTCTGTAAAGTGGATTTTTTCCTCTCCTTTGATTTCTCTATTTTCCTTCGCTCGATGCGATGTACCCGTCTTTTACGTCGTGGGTTCGCAATCACTTTTGCTTTATAGACTGTTATAGCGTAACCATACACGATATCTTTTCTATTTAAAAGCTTTAATGTGCTGCTTTAAGATTCTATTAATGTAGGATTGCTGTATTGGTATTTTTGAAATGTAAGAATTATTTATTTTATGGTTGATTACCTGTGTATCTAGTGTAGTAAAAAATACAATTAGTGGGTAGGAAAATATTCCAACAAAATAAGACGTTGTTTTTTAACGAGCCAAAAGTAATCCAGACCTTGTGTTACTAAGAGGGTTCTTCGCGGGCGGCCGTTAAAAATACATTCGTTACCAAAAGTGGCGTATTCTAATCTAATTTCATCCCCGTCTGACGCAAACTTGCGAAAACTGCTCACCCGCCTCCGCCGCGGAAGTATCGACTTCATTTTAAAATTCATAGCATAAAATTTACATTTATATGCCAATTTCATTCCCTAACAGAGCGTCGGCGGTTGCACGCACACATCAGTATTCCGCACACATCCTACGTACCGGTACACCCCAAAAGCAACGAAAAAATATAAAGAAAATCGCCTTACATTCCCCGCTCGGTAGAGAAAAAAAGAATGGCGCGAGGCTTAAATATGGAACACTAAATGGAACGCTTAGGCGACAAAATGCGGATAGAATATAAAATTTAAGGAGCCACCTTCGTCCCTATCGCTCTTGTACATTTTCCATTTGCTGTCTCTTTCTACGAGATATCAGACATGAGCCCACTTCGCCGGAGGCTTACCATGGCGGTAAAAGATAGACACGAAGCCTACTAGGGTTGTCCCTGAGGCGCTGAATTATTGCACTTGAATAATTTCACGGCGGCGAACAAGAGCTGCTCTGTGTTGTGTCGTAATGTAATTATCTTGCCTAATGAGATTCAGTGTTTCACTGATGAGTTACAAGTACATATATCGATAACTTACGCATGATTCAACTATAATTTTGATGTATATAAGTAACTACGTACTTTGTACCTTACTATTGTTATTGTTTCTTTGTAATTTCCTGTTCTTTAGTGTCAATAAAGAGTTATCGTATCGTATCGTATCGTACGTATATTACTTGTTTAAAGTGCAATAGAAGTCAATACTAAATAGATATCTGTATTGAAGGCATAGACGGCTTAAATAATATTCGTTGTTGTCAGACAGGAAACTTTGTAAACCAACCCTAATATTATAAATTCTTAAGTTATGAGTGTGTTTTTTATGATATTGTGACGGAACAAGCACGAGGGCCACCTAATATTGAGTGATAACCTCAGCCTATAACAGATGACATTTCGTCACAAGTGACGAATTGAACTGCACCCTACAGCTGTCAAGTGTCATGTGTCTGAAATTTTACTAGATCGCAAAGACTGCTGCCGGAACACACTGTTACATACTTGGCGACAGATTTTCTACTTGAGGGTGGTAGCTAGCCAGGCGAGGATCCACAAAATGTTCCATCATGGACCTGCCGGACGGCAGCTATCCATAGGTATTACCGGTCGGATTTATTGCTTCAGAAATGTGTGTATGTTAGTTACTCTTCCACACTGAAAGAGTTGAACCAATTTTGATGAAGCTTGGAAGGTAGATAGCTTAAGTCCTGGACATAGGATACTTTTTATTACCATCATCATCATCACTTTTTAGCATTGTCTATGCAAGTGAAACAACATCACGCAGCTTGTTGTTGGCGTCTGTTACGTAAAATGGAAAATGTACCTTCAATTGAAATTTGAATGCACATTTGTTTTTTTTTCACAATAGAAAAAAAATTATAAATAAATTCCCGCAGTCATTTTATCAATTGGTAAAATTTGTATTATAATAATAATAGGTGAAGATGTGTTGTGGTTAATATATTTTTCCTATTGTAAATTGACACTATCCGACATCCCTAGTAAAATATTGCTTAGCAAGGAACTAAAGTGGAGCGTCTGAAATTTATATCTGTCTCTATCTATCTCACCGCGTTCCGATATCAATTTTCTGGCTGAAGTAAGAACAAGGTAAAATAATAGTCTCAAATTATAGCACTTTGAATGTTTTACGTATGTAAACAGGTACTTAAATAAGTTTTGTGTGTTTTTATTCTCACACTCGTTCAGTTACGAATGAATCAATTAGATCACAAAATTTGTGCTCGTAAAATGTATAATATTCGCTTAGCACACGATAGTGCTTGTGATCATGTATAGATTGAATCAATAAGGTATACAATAAGTAAATTCGTTTTATAATACCATATTAATTATACAATAATGTATATACAACTTTTGATATAGGTTTCATTTTTATTGAAATGATAACAATAATAAATGACAATATTCTTCTAAATATGGTAAACCGATTGATATTGAGGTGTATATAATAATTACAGTATCAACTAATTCAATAGAAGTTTCTTGGCAAGGAGTAAGAACGTAAAAATAGTTTGCATGTATCTCAACATACACAGTAAAATAAAATAAAAATACTTGACAGAACTTTGAACTTATAAGTACTGGAACTATACGGTAGATGGCAATAGATTTGGTAGTACATGGGACACAAAAATATCCAATAAAAAAGAAACATGCCCTTAACTTTGGCGATATTAACGCGTGATTATCTGTATGTAGGTTTAATTACCTGGCTTGATTGGTTTTGTAAAAAATTGTAGAGAGTATGTACTCGGATTTTTTATTGGATAGATTATATCCAATTTCCCCTCTGTATATTTAAAGCATAACAAATATCGTACTAACTGCAAAAATATATATTAGTATTTCATTACATAACATACACGTTTATTAATAGGGGTTTACCGGAAAGACAAGAAAATACAGACGAAACTTATAATTGAAATAATGTAAAATTCTACAGTTCTTGATGTCTATACATCTCCTACCTATCCATATAGCGTAATTTATGATACCAGATATCTTTGCATAAAGCGAAAATTGCCATCAAGCCATCATCAACGCTTCCCTTTTGACGCACTAATATAGTAGGGTCGAAAAACGCGCTTCAAGCGCTGCTCGATCAAAGGGAGAGCGGAAGAGGAAATCGTTTTCCAAATTCGGGGAAATGACACAACCAAAATAGAAGGCCATGTATCTACGTCGTACACCATCGAGTTCCGTCCGACTAGGGACCCTTATTTACCATTTACCAGGCTTAAGTTAGGGGAAAGGCCGAGGCGTCAATTGTGGACGCGCAACGATTTCCACAAACGATTTTCGTATTTTTGTTGGCTTGTTTTTTAAGTAGGATTTGTCGAGGGGTGGGAATATTTGTAGACAAATGTTTACAAAGTGATGATTTGTTGTTAACAAATACAATTGACTTGATCGAGACGTGGAGCTAAACAAGTTTGTTATGAGACACTGTTTTTTGTTTTACTGCCTCGTTGGTAGAGTTTAGTGCTGCTTTTTAATAGTTTGTTGTAAGTTTAAAATCAGTTAAATTTCAGTAGCAGTAAGGAGTCTGGATTAGTTGCTAGTAGGCTCGCCCACTGAGCATGGGCTCAAGGAAATGATATTATACTGGTAATATAATATCATTTCCTTGATAAAGCAAAAGATTGTAGGTGAGTATGTGTGTTATTCCTTCACGCTAATAACACTGAACTGATTTAGATAAAAATTGAAATATAGTTGGTTTAGGTCCTAGATTATAAAATAGGATAATTTTCATAAAATGGTAATTTACTTTGTATAATCGTCTGATATGCAAGTGATACCGCGCGGCGCATCTAGTCCATACTGGGTGTTTAGACAAACCTGATGCTCTTTTGATGATATACAGGCAAAATGATAACTTTTATTGGGCAATTTTAAGGATAACTGAATCCAGGTCTATATTATTTTGCTGCATCCAAATCTTATATACCATAACTATAATAAACACCATAAATACTTCCAAGTCCCACCAATTTAACAGAAATATACTGTACTGTATCAGCCGGATTGTCCACTGCAGACCATAGCTTTCCCCATTACGGGGGTTTTACAATAATCCCCACGCTTGGCAGGTGTCTTGGGGATTGCAGTGCAAGATAGCAGTTCTTCAGAAGGCACTGCTGCCCACCCTCTGGTATTGTACCCTTAGTCGACTCCTCTTATGACGACTGCAGAAAGAGGTGGGGGGGGGAGGGGGATCTATCTGACTTCTCACAGGCGTTTGAGGTATTTGGTAGTAAACACTCATTTCGTGATAAATGAGGGATTATATAGAAATCAACGGGAATAAACACACTTGCAAACTTTAGCAGTTATATAACTTTATTAATTTAGACATAAAACAATAATACTAGAGTTTTTTTTCACAAATCATCGTGAAACTACATCGTTCAGTTCAAGTAAATACTCTTATGGTTCAGTTGGCTGTTCGAACTAATAAGTATAGTAAGCACATAGTGACGTACAGTTTCATGATTGATTTTGGAATGACATTTGTTGAATAAACCATTCATTTCTATCTAAGTTATATATACGTATAAAACTTCGATAGATATATGTAGGTATATACAACGATTCTAAAAAGGTACATAACGTTTTAATTAAGCTGTGACTTTCTTCCTTCTAATCGAAACACATTGATTACGGAATAGAATCCGGGCGCTGGTAATGGCCATCGGTGGCGCGCCCCCATCTAATGTACAGTGGAAATGTTACACAGTTACCTAACTTGGAACAAAAACAGGCTCCATCTTTAGGTAAACATTCAGAATGGCATATAATTTTACGAGAGCTAACGATTTAATTGACGATACCGTAGTCTGGGTGATAGTTGTTCTGACAGCAAAGCCAGTCGTCCCAGTTAGTCATGGCTTTCGTAAATATTGGAGCGTTTTTTTTCCGATTTATAGGCTAGCCTTTGACCACTATCTCACCTGATGGTAAGTGATGATGTGGTCGCAGGTGTTGTTCAGGCTAGCTTAAAATTACTAGCTCTCAAGTTCAGCTGCCGGAACACACCGTCAGGTGCTTGGCGACAGATTTTCTACTTGAAGGCTGTAGCTAGCCAGGCGGGCATTCGCAAAATGCCCTACCACCATGCTATAACTACTGCCATCCAAAGACGACAACCGGGACCGACGGCTTAACGTGCACTCCGAAGCACGGAAGCGCTCAGTAGTAATGTCTCTAGCGGTCACCCATCCAACTCATGACCACGGCGAACGTTGCTTAACTTTGCTGATCGGTTAAGAACAGCTAAGCAAAATTCGCTACGAGCGCTTCAAAAATAAGCATAAATATCTGTTCAATAACAATTATATCTGTATACAAACTCTTTTCATTCTCCAGTTCAGCTATAGATAATACCTACATGTTTTGGCAAGGATTTTGAACTAAATATAATATACATAAGGACATAAAAGTCTTTACAAAGATACACTCCAACCTAAAAACTCTTTTTAATTTTAATATATTTTTTTATCATCGACTACTAGGCCAACAATAAAAGAGTAGTCTTATTTATAAACATACTTTGCGCCACGTTCATTTCATGCTACGAGTTTAAAATCAATTTATATAAATTGTATAGTACAACGGTGGGTTCATCTGATGGGGGGGCTAGAATTTTTTTCTTGCTTGGGGTCGTAAAGGTGACGAAGGGAAAAATACCACATGGTGGGCAGCAGCGCTTTCTGAAGAACTGTTTTTTTTTGTGACGGAACAAGCTCGAGGCCCACTTAATGTTAAGCGGACTAACCTCTGCCTATAATAGATGCATTTCGTCACAAGTCACGAATTGCATAGCGCCCGTCACCTTGAGACATAGTTGTTAAGTCTCATGTGCCTGTTATTTCACTAACTCTCAAGGAATGTTGTCGGAACACACCATTAGATGCTTGGCGACAGATTTTCTACTTGAGGGTGGTGGATGGGCATTTGGCTAGCGACCGAGCTTAAAAAAAGCGAGCTTTTTTAAATGTGATCCTTAGGACGCCTGCCAAGCGCTGGGATAATGTAAATCCCGTAATTAGGGAGGCTTTGTTCAACTGTAGACATTACGGCGGTTGATTTGATGATTATGAAAAATTATAGTTAGAAAGTAATAATAATCTAATGTTCAATAATGAATACAAGAAGTTCCTAGTTAGGTTACTTTTCTATACTTATTAGTCTAAAAAATTATGAAATAAAAATTTAGCTTCGTTAGCTTTTGTTATAAACTTTATTAGATTTTAAACTAAAGTTTATGTACTGCAAAGATAACTTACTATAAACAACGTCAGATTCGCCCCTTTCTAATGAGGCCGGTTACACCCCACTCTCCCCTACCTGTGTCATTAATACAGGGGAATTGATGTGGCTTTGTGATTTTATTTCGTTACATCTTAATTACATCATCTGCATGGTGGTTGGGCATTTTGCGATTGCCTGCCTGGCTAGCTACCACTCTCAAGTAGAAAATCTGTCTCCAAGCATCTAACGGTGTGTTCCGGCTGCAGTTCTTAAGAGCCAGTGAAATTACAGCCACATGAGACTTAACAATTATGTCTCAAGGTGACGGGTGCAGTGCAATTCGTCACTTGTGATGAAATGCATCTGTTCTAGGTAGAGGTACGTCCGCTTAAAATCAGGTAGACCTCAAACTTGTTTCATCACAATGACATAAAAAAAACATCAGAATATATTGATATTTAGTACTTGTGTACAACTGAGAAAAACAGAATCAATATACATAAGGTATTAAAAGCTAAATTGTACTTTACATGATACAAAATTAGCATTTTAGGCGAATAAACACTACAAGATACGCATTTTAGAACAAAATAACTGTTTTGCTGGCGATGTATATACGTGCATAACAAACAAGCTCATAGGTCTTGGGTTCAAACCCGGTTCGGCCAAATGTTGTCGGTTTTTCTACAGAATTCTCAATAACAGTGAGTGTGACTTATATGCATTATTACTGATCGCTTCCGTGCTTCGGAGGGCACGTTAAGCCGCCGGTCCCGGTTGTTGTCTAAGGATGGCAGTCGTTATGACATGGTGGTAGGGCATTTTGCGAATGCCACCTGGCTTTCTACAACATTCAAGTAGAAAATCTGTCGCCAAGCACCTAACGGTGTGTTCCGGCAGCTGTCCTTGAGAGCCAGTACTTCTAGGTTAGCCTGAACAACATCTTCGACCACATCATCACTTATACCATCAGGTGAGATAGTGGTCAAAGGCTAAACCTACCAGGAAAACATAAAAAAAAGGCTCGTCCATGTGTTGAAATGTGTTTGTTTGTTACGCCACTGCCTATACGGGAATATAGAGTACCGCTATACGCTTGATGATGTAGTGTATGTTTTTAGCTACTTATAAAGTCAGGAAGTAAATCTTTGAAGCAGTGATGGTTCAGTGGCATTGGTTATGGACTGCCGTGCAGCAGGTCTATAGTTCGAATCCCACCGCGGGCTTGAGCTTCACCGAATGGTGGAAGGGCTTTTTGCGAAAGCCCGCCTGGATAGAGACCACCCTCAAGTCGAAAATCTGTCGCCAAGTACCTAACAGTGCGTTCCGGCAGCAGTCCTTAAGAGCCAGTTAAATTAAATTACAGGCTCATAAGACCTAGCAACTGTACGTCTCAGTGTGACGGGCACAGTGCAATTCGTCGTTGACGAAATGCGTCTTATATAGGCAGAGGTTAGTCCACTTAACATCAAGTGGGCTTCGGGCTTGTTCAGTCACAATAACATAAAAAAAACTTCATAATCAGCTAAACTCAGTCACTGCTGAACACAGTCTCTCCCAAAGAATGCATTCAATATAGTGTTTTACAATTTTTCTACAATTGGCGTTGAATAAAATCTGTGACGAAAAGAAAATGCAGACCTTGGGTCAGTTTCAGAATTAATTTAATTAGTGCAAAACTAATTTGAATAACAATAAATATGCGCTTATTATATTAATATTCATGAATTTAAAAATACAATTAGAGGGGAAATAATCGATTAAAATGTATGCTTTATCGGATATAAATCAGTTTTGAATGAATTATATAAAGTACATAGTTTTTAGGCAAGTAATAAGGATCCACTATAACACGTACTGTATCAACTGGATTCCACTGCTGAATACAGAGACTCCCTGTTAGGGTTTGCTTTAATGCCCTTGGCAAGCGTCTTGGGGATCGTGAACGAGTTATCCAAATTCATTTTCTGTAATAAGTACAAACATTAATACGGCTATATGTTCTCGGATGTGCAAACAAAGACCTGTACTAAGGATCTGCACTAGATCGTAGTCATCAATCTCTGCTATTGGCCAACCAGGTAAAATCTACGTCGCTTAAGAGTTTTGAAGCAGTGATGGCTCAGTGGCATTGGCTATGGACTGCCGTGCCGCAAGTCCATGGTTCGAATCCCGCCGCGGGCTTGAGCTTCAAAGCATGGTGGAAGGGCATTTTGCAAATGCCCGCCTGGCTAGCGACCACCCTCAAGCAGAAAATCTGTCGCCAAGCACCTAACGGTGTGTTCCGGCAGCAGTCCTTTAAAGCCAGTGAAATTACAGGCACATGAGACTTAACAACTATGTGTCAAGGTGACGGGCGCAGTGCAATTTGTGACTTATGACGAAATGCATCTGTTATAGGCAGAGGTTAGTCCGCTTAACATCAGGTCGGCCTCGAGCTTGTTCCGTCTCGATAACGTAAAAAAAACAAGTGTTCAAACTCGGTCAAATTTGTACGCATATTGCTGAACCTAATATCTATGCTTCTGATTTGCCAGTTTTTCGATTTATTATTTATTTTATCCTTAAATGTCAAAATAACAATTCCAATATACAAAACGATGTACCGAATTATTTAATTTTAACAAATAAACACCGTGTCCCAAAATTCAACGATAAGCCGGCATCGGTGCATGGACCTACTCATGACTCCTCGGAAAAAAATAAAAAAATAATTATAACTGTTTTTTTTTATTAATTACAGAGACTTTTATAAATTTCATCGATATTCGATACCCATTATGCTATTTTCAACTACCATGACCACAATTTTTGACATATTTTTGATATTTTTTGTGCATTAGCAACCTAAGAAGGACGGCTATCTACCACAATCCTTTAAAATTACAGAAAGTCTGTAGTTATTTTACAAAAATCAGTAAAAAAAAAATTTTTTCTTATAATTTTCATAGATTTTAACATTCTATGCACTTTCTATAGTCTGGGTTAAAAAAAAAAGTATGGACACTACCATGGCAAGTTTTATTAAAAGTTGGCGCAACTTTATAAAAGTCTCTGTAATTAAAAAAAAAAAGAGTTATAATTTTTTTTTTATTTTTTCCCGAGTAGTCATGAGTAGGTCCATGCACCGATGCCGGCTTATCGTTGAATTTTGGGACACGGTGTATATAAAATATTTTACGAAAACATCAAATTAATATTTTAATAAAACACTTAAAAAATACAAAAATATATCTAGTGACAATTCGGCCTAATTTTCCTGTTAAGCCGACGTGACGTCACAAACGCCACGCAGCCAAACCGGAAGAATTTTCGACGCGTTTCGCTTCTACACGAAGCATCCTCAGGAGGTCTTGACTCTACGAGCGCACGATCAAGAAAAAATTCTCGGTCGTGCGCTCGTAGAGTATATTTTTGTATTTTTTAAGCGTTTTATTAAAATATTAATTTGATGTTTTCGTAAAATATTTTAGAAATATTTGTTATTATTAAATATGGATTTCCGCAAAGTAACGCCTGAATCTATTTATCACCGAATTATTTTTAAATACTTAATTTTACGGAAATCTGGCAAAGCTGAAGCATAGATATTAGGTTCAGCAATATGCGTACAAAGTTTCACCGAGTTTGAACTTTGGTATTTAAAATATGACGAAACTACGTTTACATGGAGAGCGCTCCGTGATTTCTACGCTTAAGGGTGAACTGGCCGGACCGTTCTCCATGTAAACGTAGTAGGGTGATCACTCCCTTATTTGAGGATTTAGGTCCAAAAAAAAGCATAATACCTATTGATCTCGTCATTATCTAGGCTTGTAGGATGCCGAAATTTTAATAAAATAATTAACTTGAGAATTATGCGCCTCGAAACATTTTCATATCAAGTTTTCGAGGCTCATAACTTACAACTTAATTATCTATTTAAAATTTTGGCATCATAAGCCTAGATAATGACGATATCAATCGGTATTATGCTTATGTCTGGACCTAAATCCTCAAATAAGGGAGTAATCACACTACGGCGTTTGTATGGAGAAGTGACCGGCCAGTTCAGCCTTAACGATATTTGTTTGTGTTTATAAAGCTAGTAGACATAATATTAGCTAATAGCTATGTGATCTGTACACCTCGCGACTAAAATATGTTTATAACGCCGCTCTGAAAAATTTATAAAAAACTGGCCAAGTGCGAGTGGGACTCGCGCACGATGGGTTCCGTACCATTATCTTTAACTTAATCTTGCAAGTAACATACTCTTTTCCTAGTGTCCGATTGAGCTGGGTAGGTACGGCGAAAACCTCTTTTATTGGATGGGAGCCCCCTTAATTATTTATTTTATTTTAATTAATTATATATAAAGAGAACATAAAACTAAATATTCTGTGAATTGTTAAAGCTTTTACCTGTCACCGTTATAAGTATCGAGTAAGAAACGGTAAAAAAACCAAGTATGTTGTATAATAAAATTTTAATTTTTTTATTTTTTATTTTTAGTATTTGTTGTTATAGCGACAATAGAAATACATCGGACGGACGGACGGATGAACGGGGGGAACGGGGGAAAGGGTCCTGTTTTTACCCTTTGGGTACCGAACCCTCAAAACAGAATCGACGAAAGGATATCATATAATTAACGAACCTGTTCACTAAATTTCAAGAGAATAGGTTGAAAAATGCGGCCTTTAGGTGAAAATAACCAGACATTTGAAAGTATTTTGGCCCAAGTTGAAACGGAGGCTCGAGCTTCACGCTCACTAGGTGTATTAGTGTATGGGTAAAAGTAAATATAATTTTCGTAATTGTTGTGGTTAGCCAGGCAAATATTCAAAATTCCGTTCCACCAGACACATAATAGTACTAAATATCACAAGTTGGTATGACGTGATTTTGTGTCCGAGATTTGTGTGGTTTGTTTTTAGAGTTCCGTACCCAAAGGGTGAAAACGGGACCCTATTACTGAGACTTCGCTGTCCGTCCGTCTGTCACCAGGCTGTATCTCAAGAACGGTGATAGCTAGACAGTTTACATTTTCACAGATGATGTATCCATTGCTGCTATAACAACAAATACTAAAAATAAAATAAAACAAATATTTAAGGGGGCTCCCATACAACAAACTTGTTTTTTTTTACCGTTTCTTGCTCGTTATTAATGACGGTGACAGGTACACTGAGAAAAATCTAAAGTCAAAAGCGCCCTAATGACGGCCAATTTATATGGTATAAGGCGAAAAACCGACCAAACGTAAATACGCACAAAAACGCCTTCCAACTAGAAGGCGTTAAACGAGGTCAGTGAAGGCGAATGTTTCTTTTCGTCTTCATTTAAGGTGTATTTTGTGGTCTTTCTTAAATATTGACTTTTCGATAAGGCTGATTAAGTCGTACGTTATAGTGATAATCACCGTATATAAACCGCTGTAAAAGTAAGGTATATTTTATGGTCAATACTGCAATTATTATCGTATAACAAGTTCAATTCTGAAAATACTTTACGGAAGGCGTTTTTGACGGTTGTGTTTATTATAAAACATGGTACACTTTTATTGATTGGTGAAAATCATCTTAAGAATTGTGAATTCATCTTACGTATTTACAATTCAACGGTAGAAGGTCAAATTCGATTTAAGCCTCTAAGTCGTTTTTCTCTGTGTAGACACTTAAACTATTCACAGAATATTTAGTTTTATGTTCTCCATAAATATAATTAATTAAAATAAATAATTGAGGGGCTCCCATACAATAAAAGAGGTTTTCGCCGTACCTACCCAGCTCAATCGGAAACTGCGAAAAGTGTCAATAACTTGCAAGATTAGGTTACAGATAATGGTACAGAACCCAACGTGCGCAAACCGCACTCGCAAATGGCCGTTTTTTTTTATTTACCATTCGTCATGTAATTATGTCACATTTGATATTTAGTAAGGTGTTGGATGCATAACTCAAGACTTTATAAGGAGATTATATACCAAACTTAGGGATTCTAGCTTCGCTATAACAAAAATGAACATCGAAAAGTATTTGTTTATACTATAGCCAAGAATAGAAACTTTTTTTGAGTGGAAAATATTTTACAGATACCCTCTTTTGCGCGGGTTTATGTCGGATTCACCAGCGGCAGTAAGGAGTCCACTGGTCCTATACTTGCTTATAGCTCTACTATGTTCCGTCTTCTTGCATAGGCAGGGGAAACGGTAACTGCGAGTCTTGTCCATTTCCTCGGCGGTGATGCATTCGTCTGAATACGGAGCCTCTTTAGTTTGGGTCATATTTTCCACTTCTGTGGTGGCATGATGGAACACGTACAAGGTACCACCCTCCTCCAAAGAACATTAGGGACTATGGCAATCCCGCGGTATGACTCTTGATTACACATTAAAACAAATTTTGGAATATATTAGGTCCTTACATATGAAATTGGCGTTTTTCGTACTGGCCACTTTAATCACGAATTTCTCCTCTTTGGTAAGGAATTCCAAATTCAAATTTGTACAGCTATAGACTCATGTATTTGTGCTTCGATGATCGTCATTCATTTGTTTTTTTTCTTCTGTTTTTTTCTGTTTGCGTCACTCATTTTACAAAATGGAAAACCTTAAATATCGCATTATTTACGAGTACGAGTTCCGCCGTGGCACTAGTGCTGCGGAAACAACTCGAAGGGTGAATGATGTGTATGGCGGTCGTGTTGCAAAAGAAAACACAGTTCGTTTTTGGTTCCAACGTTTTCGTTCTGGAAATTTCGACCTGCAGAACAAGCCCCGTGGACGGCCTGAGACTCAAGTTGATAATGAAGAGTTGAAGGCTATTGTGGAAGCGGATCCATCGCAAACCACGTCCGAGTTAGCTGCAGGCTGCGATGTTAGTGATAAAACTGTTTTAATTCACTTGAAGCAAATTGGGAAGATTAAAAAGCTTGAAAGGTGGGTACCTCACGAATTGACTGAAACAAACCGGCAAACGCGCGTCGACTGCTGCGTTACATTACTAAACCGGCACAATAATGAAGGTATTTTAAACCGAATCATTACCTGTGATGAAAAATGGGTTCTTTACGATAATCGGAAGCGCTCAGCGCAATGGTTAGATCCTGGCCAGCCAGCCAAATCCTGCCCCAAGCGAAAATTAACCCCAAAAAAGTTACTTGTAAGCGTTTGGTGGACTAGTGCCGGTATTGTTCATTACAGTTTTTTCAAATCTGGCCAGACTATTACGGCTGATGTCTATTGTCAGGAATTGCAAACCATGATGGAAAAGCTAGCGGCTAAACAACCTAGGCTGGTCAATCGCTCCACGCCACTGCTGCTTCACGACAACGCTAGACCACACACTGCGCTACAGACGGCTACTAAATTAGAAGAGCTTCAATTGGAAAGTCTAAGACATCCTCCGTACTCCCCGGACCTTGCTCCAACAGATTACCATTTTTTTCGAAATTTGGATAACTTCTTGCAAGGGAAAAAATTCAACTCCGATGGGGCAGTCCAAATCGCCTTCAAAGATTTTATTGATTCCCGTCCGACTGGTTTTTTTAGTAAAGGGATCAATGAACTACCTATGAGATGGCAAAAGTGCATAGAAAATAATGGTTCATACTTTGATTAATTATATATATTATATTAAAAAATATTCGACATTTTGTTCCTCCCATACAAAACGCCAATTTCATATGTAAGGACCTAATATAACATTTCTCATTTTCGCAATAAAACTCTTTAGTACAGTTTAATAGCAAAACAGCAACATATCTTCCTTTAAAAAATCCATCCCTAAACGGCAATTGGATAAAACAAATGCGAATGCCCCCCATCAGGTATTGGGGCAAAATACTGAGGTCACGTTTATGGCCGACCCATCGGCTTTATTGCGAGATATATTAAACCCTGGATTAATAAGGATTATAAGGATTAATTTAATAAAATGCGAGTTAACGCCTTTTGCGAGGTTCGAAATGTTCAGTCGTAATCGCTGCCCATCAGCTGTAATGTTCCAGCTATTAGCGAGATCCTCTTATTTATAGTTCGCGAATTAAATTGAATGCTAGCAGACGTTTTGAGAACTCAATTAGTTTGCTTGGTTGCTGGGGGATATATATACTATATAGGTTAACATTTGACCACTATCTCACCTGATGGTAAGTGATGATATGGTCGAAGATGTTCTTCAGGCTAACCTAGAATTACTGGCTCTCAAGGACAGCTGCCACTCCGTTAGGTGCTTGGCGACAGATTTTCTACTTAAGGGTAGTAGCTAGCCAGGCGAGCATTCGCAAAATGCCCTACCACCATGCAAAGGGTGTGGCGTCGTTCTATTAATATAGTTTTTGTTTATTATATTTTGCTTACATTATGATGCGAGCAGTTAGTATAGTTTCTAACAAGGAAGACGCCTGGATGCTACCACTACAATCTCGCAATAATGGTATTGCCAGATTAAAGCTAATGTCTCTAGCAGCTAACGTGATGCAGTGCCGTGCAGAACATTTACGTAGTCTAAACAGCGTTGTCCTAATTTGTCATGGGCTGTGACAAATCAAATAACAATACACCCAAGCAATATGTTTAATTTTGTGTACCTTCTTTAAAAATGAATTAATAGAATATGTTTTCGCTATTTAAAGACATACCCTCACGGCCTCATGGGTAGGCCCCATGATATTTTACTTGAGATCAGCTATTGACATCAAAATTACATTCAACATTTTAGCACCAACACTTCTATATTCATCGGAATGCGAAAGAACATTTATGAAATCACGAGTTTAAGAGAGATAGTTATCTGAACCCAACTGCGTTTCTAATGTTGCTTCTGAGTGAGCAGCCAAGATGAGCCGACTTGTCGTCTTTGCGTTATTAGAAAGCGTTTTATGAACTCTACTTTTATTGTTTATATTATATAATTCGCAATACACAAATGGGTATAGAGTAAAAAGCTCAAGCACCCATTGTTTTCCAGATATTTTATAGTTACCATCCCAAGTAATAAGCATAGGTATTAGGCCCAACGAGGCCAATATATTTTGAATATCAAACACATTAACGTAATATACAGGGTTATTGGTAAAATGCTAACAACCTCTTAGGGTTGAATTGTGCTAGAAATTATCTATGAAGATTATTAAAAAAAAAACATTTTTTTGTATTTGTTTATGTGTATTTGACGGAAAGCACGAGGACTACCTGATGTTAAAAGTCTCTTGTGCCTGTAATATAGTATTTCATATATGTTATAACTTTACTCAATGTAAATATTCAAACCTCTATTCAAAGGGAGCGCGGCGCGGTCAGTGTTGACGCAGCGGGCGCTATTAGTATTCATCTATATCGTCTACAACCTTTTCTAAGGAATTTCGCTTCGGGAGTTCAATAAAGAGGTTATAGATTGTCTTTACCAGTAATTTGATAGACCATAAGTAATACGTATTACCATCTGTAATTAGATTATGCTGAATGTCCCAGGATTAGCAACTGAGGATGACATGATATTGTTATATACGAGTATGTCTACCTAAGCATCTGCCAGTACATTGCCACTGAATTAATTTCCCATAACATGTAATTGATCCTATTGGACTAAGTACAATATATTTCACAGTTATAAGTTGGCCCTCTTCTAAACAATAAAACCTCTTCTAAACATTGCAAAGGTTTTCATTGCATAATATTTATACTTTGCTGCAAATGTCAACACATTTTATAAAATTCAGTTTTCAAGGATGTGAAGCGCAAGTTAAGGGTGAACTGGCCGGTCAGTCCTACATACAAACGCCGCAGGGTGATCACTCCCTTATTTGAGATTTTAAGCCCAGAATTAAGCATAGTATCGATTGAACTAGTCATTATCTAGGTTTATACCGTAACGAAATTTTAATAATTTAATTTACTTGACAGTTATGAGCCTCGAATCATTTTCATATAAAGTTTTCAAGGCTCATAAATTCCAACTACATTTAATTTTTAAAATTTCGTTATGGTACAAACCTAGATAATGACGAGGTAACACACACAAAAAAACTCTTTTTTCTGAAGTCGGTCAAGAAAGCAAACTACTTCTTTTGAATTTTGGAAAATAATAACAGAATGATCACTAAAAAGTAGCTTAAACTTAATGCTTATTTTAAGCTTTTAGAAAGAGCGGCCTTGTCTACATGGTTTTAGAGGTAAAACGGACGGTTTTTTTTATTCCTGATAGGTTAGCCTTTGACCACTATCTCACCTGATGGTAAGTGATGATGTGGTCGAAGATGTTGTTCAGGCTAACCTAGAAGTACAGGCTCTCAAGGACAGCTGCCGGAACACAGCGTTGGGTACTTGGCGACAGATTTTCTACTTAAGGGTGGCAGCTAGCCAGGCGGGCATTCGCAAAATGCCCTACCACCATGCTATAACGACTGCCATCCTTAGACAACAACCGGGAACGACGGCTTAACGACGTGTCCTCCGAAGCACGGAAGCGCTCAGTAGTAATGTCACTAGCGGTCACCCATCCAACTCATGACAGCGGGCGACGTTGCTTAACTTTGCTGATCGGTTAAGAACATTAACTTCGCTACGAGCGCTTCATAGGAGAGAGCCTTTGAGTGTTTTGTGCAATGAGGAAGGATTAATAACTGGTATGTGATTGCGAACGTGAATCAGTATATGTAAATTAGTACTCGTGCTAAAAAATTACTTTAAGTGCTCTTGCCCTTTGCACTCAAAGTTCGAATGTACTATTATTCTACTCTCCTCGATGTTTCTGCGAATATTTTTGTAATCAATTCGGCTACAGTGGTTATGATGACAGTTTTGGGTCTCAACTGTTTAATTTTCTTTTAAGCTCTAGAACGGGTTCTAATTTCATTTCATAGATTTTAGTCGGCTCACAATCACGTAAATTTTCGCTCGCCGTCAACACCTGCATTATGATAATATGAGAAAAACTGATCATTTTTCATAGAAGTCCTCGTATTTTTCCTTTGACTGTGATTTTAATATTACAAAATTTTAATATTTTTGTAGATAAATCTAAAAAAAAAACATAAAAAGCTTCTTTCTTCAACCATATCCTCATTTTCGCTTAGCAACAACTATGCAAGTACCAGGACCGCATAAAATGCAAGCGCACGCTCGCATCAAATCAACATGTAAATGTGCAAGTTTAACGTCTCAATCTCCAACGTAGCACTTTACATACCTTTGCGGCGGGACCCGCGCTGTTTAAT
Source organism: Plagodis pulveraria (assembly GCA_963890685.1). NCBI lineage: Eukaryota > Metazoa > Arthropoda > Insecta > Lepidoptera > Geometridae > Plagodis > Plagodis pulveraria. The sequence goes on along the minus strand of OY982955.1, from coordinate 8,904,450 downwards.
GCAGTTGTTTAAGTGTTTAATCGCAGTTAAAGTTCAATTTAGCCGAACCGCCTACGTTAATGTTCAAGGAAATAACCAGCGCTATTTCTGTGTTCAAACGGTGTTTTGATGCATAGAGAAATGAACTTGCAAAAGTAATGAAATCTTTGTCTGTTCTAAAACTTGGTTTTTAAATATAAAAATATTTGAGTAACTATTCCCTATCATCACCATCGTCGTCAGCTGTATATTTTGTTGTACAATAGCTGATTATATACATGTTTTAAATTTAAAAGATGTATAATTATACAAACCAACGGTTCAATAACTTTAGATCGCCCGCTCTTGACATTACTCTCTACTCTTTCACCTACCTGATGAACTTCCTTCACCATAGAACATTTGGATGTAGGTACGAGATGTTAACAAATCATGTATATATATATATATATATGTATATATGTACCTAATACCTATACGTAATACGTGTACGTGCTAAAGGTTATCCAAATTGTATGTTTAAACCGTGGGATTCACTGTACGTATGCATTACATAACGAAATTTACAGTTTAAATCATAACAACAAATAATATGAAGTAAATTTTAGACCCGCATATTTTAGCACATCACCTATCTTGACGTCTTTCGTAGTGGCAGGGCATTTTGCCAATGTTCGGATGAGTATTCGCCATAGCTAAAAAGCCAAAACGTCGCTCGCCAAGCACTAAATGGTATCCTCCGGCAGTCCCCATTGTAGATTAAACCTGTTTGCTAAGCACATAATCACTTATCAACATGTTCATCGGATTTGGGTCCAAAGCTAGCTGTAAGAATTATTATTTTGTATTTATAATGTATTTTGTCCACAGGTTTGGTTCCAGAATAGAAGAGCGAAATGGCGGAAGAAGGAGCATACTAAGAAAGGTCCAGGGCGGCCCGCTCACAACGCACACCCGCAGTCATGCTCGGGTGAGCCCATCCCGCCCCACGAGCTCAGGGCCAGAGAGAGGTGAGGAATTTACAAAATGGACCGCTAGATATCAGTGAATTTTCAGAATCTTTGAATCTTTCTATTTATATATTGCCCTCTTACGGTCCTCTAGATTTGAAATAGAAAATAGAAGATTGTTTTGTTACGATTTTTGACTTGAAAAATATAAATATTTCTAAATAACCAATGTCTAATACAATCAGACGCTATTTTGACTCTTGATATTAATGTTGAACATGAGGAACAAATAAAAATGGGTTTTGGTATTAATTAATATCTATATTAATCGTTCTGTTCAATTCAACAAACTTCTGATGCATTGCGTTTTGCTGTACCTATCTCCGTTTCGTACATCAAACACATTTTAATAATTCAAATAAAATTTAATCTCCGTTCGTGAATCATAAAATAAAAAAAAACATGATAAACCTAAATGATCTTACAAGTTGTGAGTCTTTGAAAGAGGTTTCGGGCGAATTTCTTATCTTATTACGTCGCTATTTGTCAATTTATTTTAAGTATATGAATATTGTTTGATAGCTGACTGTATTTTAATATTGTAAATAATACTATTCTAATTAATGTTTGCTTGTTATTAGGAATGTTTTCACTTAATTATCGATATGGTCCCCAAAGTACAATCGTGGGTGGGCAAAGTATGATAAAGATTGACTACTTTGACATTTAATCTATCACTACTTCTATTATGACAAGTTACGTAAAATCCTCTGGAAAATTCCAAAGTCTTTTTAGCTCACTTGCAAGGTTCTATACTAATTGAGCCCTCTATATTTTTATCAGGGCGAGAAGAAGAAAGAAGCTGGCAAAAGCGCTTGATCGTCAGGCACGAAAGCTGCGGGCAAAAGGCATCGCAGTCGACCTTGAGGCTCTGAAATCTGAGTATCTAGCACAGCACAGGAACAGCGGGCTCTACTCTGACTCCGACGGAGACGGAGGTGACGAAGAGTGCATGATTGATGTGGTCGGAGGAGACTCCTGTCACGACTCAGGTCCTGAGGACTTCTCCCTGACAGGCAGGCTCCGCGCACCCTCTGGTGCTGACGGCATTAATAACTCTGATAGTTCAACATCTGACGCACCTTCAGGGCGGCACTACAGCCCCACTCCAGACCCACAAGTCTCATTTTTCCAACATTTTGGGGCTGCAAATGGGAAATTTGAGAAGTTTGACTTTGATCCCGGCCGAGCGGTTTCCTTAGACCTGAGCACAAACACGGCTTCAGAACAGAACTTGTCCAAAAGTGAGAGGAAGCACAATCCGTTCAGCATAGAATCTCTGCTTAACACGTGAAACTTAATGACACTGTAGAGGCTCCCAATATTTGTACCAGTGAATTTTTAAAGGCATTTAGTGAAATGTTCCATTGCATAAACAAAAAACTACTGAGTTGTTAATATAATATACGCCATGATCGACGGTATTTCAACTAATACAATGTTTTTCAAGACACCTATACTAACAACTATTTCCAAAAGTGTAGTATTTTATAAAGACAATTTATTGATTTTATTTTCTCCGATTTTTATGGCATATGTTAATTTTAAAACAGATGAATGAATTCAACCGTTTATTTAAAATTAAGCCTTGGTTAAATAGTACTGCAATCCAAACATCGCTAGGCATTGGAAGTAATACTATTTTTATATATAGCCTAGATGAAGGGCAAAGACAAAAAAATACTTCAGCTAAGCTAGTTTATATTTTTCAGTGAATAGACAGTCTAAGGATTTTTTTCTGGACTTTCTATGAATAGACTTTTTCCACTTTCCGTTAATGATGATGGTGCATAACTTAGATTAACAAACTCGGTGGGATTTGTTCATAGATATCTTTAAGCACTAATCAGCTTCGTAAAGACTTGATAGGTACCACATAACTACATATCCAGTGTGAATACTAGACGTAGAAACTGTATTATATAGTTCTTAGTGTACATACTCCCGTATTTATTTTCTTTCGCGTTATGTATTCTTTTATATCGGGGCAATAATTTATAACGATTGTTATTGATGTAAGTAGTATTTTATTTTCTTTGTAAATTTCAGATTTTATTGTTGATGAAGTAACCAAATTATTTTAAAATTGAAGAGAGTATGTATCGTCAGTCCTGGAGGCTTTTTGTACTTTTAATTTATCTATTATTAATATAAGTAATTAATTGAGATATATTCGTTCCGGATAACGAACTTTTCATTCACGAAAGCGCACTCCTACCAGAAAATTATTGGTGCATATTTGTACTGGTAGAATACGTGTGTAGAATACATCTAAGTGTGGGTGGTAATGATAATAGCACATCAATAAATAAGGTTTTTATGCGTGTACTAATAGTACATACAGTAAAACCTTTTTTGTTGTACAGTAAAACAAAAAAGGTATTATATGATTGCTACGGTAGGTAGTAGTACCAACTACACTGATATAATAAGGAGGGGTATGCCTTCGTGAGCGGCGTTCATTAAGATCCTTACATCATTTTGCATTTATTTAAAAGAAAAGCTCTGAATGAATTGAGAGTATTTTCTTCCAGGTAGACTCGACCGATTTTATCTTCTCATTGTTTGAATTAAGTTTGTTTCTAGTAATTGTCTTTAGCTGATTGAACAATGTAAGAATGTTGTATGTAAACATATAGAACCTTTGAAATCAAGCCATATTACAATAACGTAGGTTTTTTTGATAACGAAAAGCAAACGCTCGATTATGTAAGTATACATTTGACGACATTGTGACCTCAAATTTATAGATCTTTTTATGGTACTTACCTATGGTGGTATATCAGTATACCCTTCATTGAGAGAATCATACGTTGAAAGCGTACTTTATAGAAGGCTGCTACGATACGAAAAAAAACTATTCAACATAAAGGTTGAAAAATCATTCATGACATCAGTCACAGTAACAAAAATATACTTTGACTTATTATTTATCTTATGGCGTGATGAAACGGACAAGTCGCTGATATGCGTCAAAACCGTCAGTTACAGTGTCACTGTCTTCGTTCTGCATGATACTGCATTGCGCTCATCACTCCGAAGCGGTTGTTCATGTCTCGGTAATTTCTCTTGCTACAGAGCCATTCACGCCTAACACAGTAGTGATAATCTATAGCCGCTTCAGCACTGTAAGAATCAGATATAATAGTTACAGAGTGCTAAAGCTTTTTTTTTTAACTGATAGGTTAGGTTTTGACCTCTATTTCACCTGATGGTAAGTGATGATGTGGTCGAAGATGTTGTTCAGACTAACCTAGAATTACTGGCTCTCAAGGACAGCTGCCGGAACACACCGTTAGGTGTTTGGCGACAGATTTCTACTTGAGGGTGGTAGCTACAGGTGGGCATTCGCAAATTGCCCTACCACCATGCTATAACGACTGCCATCCTAAGATGACAACCGGGACCGACGGCTTAATGTGCCTTCCGAAGCACGGAAGCGCTCAGTAGTAATGGCACTAGCGGTCACCCATCCAACTCATGACTTCGGGCGACGTTGCTTAACTTTACTGATCGGTTAAGAACAGCTAAGTAAACTTCGCTACGAGCGCTTCAAAAGCTGTCACAGATCTAACTGAAGTTAAACTTTATCAAGCGAAGTTTTAAATTAATCCTTTGATTTCATAATGTTCTACCGGAACTGTTGATATACCATCAATAAAGAAATGTTCCTGAAATCGGCTTAGGCGTTTTATGACATGCCGACAATTAAACAATCTAAAATATGTTGATTCTATTTCATCGCCTATTTATAGGTAGGTACTATCTGTTCAATATTCAAGTACAAATATTCAGTTCATTTTATTCCTGAATTTGATGTTTGTATATTTTATGATCATATACTTTGTTTTATAGCTATAATCGAGGCAAGCTAAGCTTATAATTATAGCATCTCCTATAACATTCTACTTTGTTGCAATGGACGATAAACTGACTTCTTTTATAGCCATATTAAATGAAATAGATGACGATAATCATGACACTAAGGTTGGTATGTATTATGTATGAGACAACAAATTGCAATCAACTAAGAAACAAAGACCTTCTTTAAAAAAAAAGCAACATCTTGTTCAAAGCGAGCTTGTGACCATAAATAAGGCAAAATCATAATGTTTTCTTAGGTTTTCGCGATTATTACACATAGTAATTAAACAACTTTAAACGGTTTAAATCGCGTATATTTATCATTAATTTTGTCCCAACGTTTCAAACACTTTGCAGTGATCGTGGTCATGGGGTAACTGTCGTCGGGACAAAAATAATGATAAATATACGCGATTTAAACCGTTTATAGTTGTTTAATTACTAAAGGCAAAATAACATGTATCTACCGTATTGTCACATGAATACAGCCTCTTCATTAAGGGCCATTTGCCATAATCCCCACGCTTGGCAGGCGTCTCGGGGATTGCAGTTTATGATAGCAGTTCCTCAGAAGGCACTGATGCCCACTTTCCGGTATTTTACTCTCCTCTTACTCTCCTCTTACGAAACCTACGAGGCTATGAGGAGGACACGTGTTCTGGACTAGTTCTGAAAATGTCTGACTGAAAATCCCATCAACTGAACCTGGGTATCGAACATAGAAGTTCGAGGTTTCAAGACGGTTCTTTACTGCATTAGACCATCCCAGGTTAAAAAACCTGACGCGTAATAATCGGAATTTTATCACCATTGAAGATGTCAAAAGTAACAGACATCAATATTGAGTTCATCATATTGAGTGGTAAATTATGTAGACATACTTATTCTATGAATATTTATTTTATTCATCACGCATCCTTACTAAAATGTTATCGTTACTTAAAGTGTAGGCAATAAATTAACTCGTACTTTTCCAGTGGCATTGAATGATTATTATTGATACAAATTACCGTAGCGCTATTAAATATAATAAATAATATATTATTTTTAAACAATGCAATTTTGCGTTCAATGAAATTAAAACCATGCATTTAACCACGTATTTAATGGAAACGGAAAAAATAGCACACTCATTTTTTAACGAATTAACAAAGAAAGGTGGATTAAGTTAACACATCTTTATATAGATGGAGCCACATTCGTTAGTATTTTTTTGGACTTAGGGCCTGTTTCAGAATGTTCGAGTAAGTGCCGGTTATATTACCCAGAACATATTTAATAAATAAAAAAACTATCTTTGCGTTTCACAGTCATCGATTTAGCCTGTCCATCGGTTAAAGCTTGAAACGCGCTGTATGTTAACTGTCATTTTTATCATTCAGTTATTTTATGTTCTGGGTAGTATAACCGGAACTTACTCGAACATTCTGAAACAGGCTCTTAATGAAATTACTCCTCATTTACATTTTATCCACTTTGAATAAGTTTATTACTGAAATAACTTCATAAAGTATATTTATAATTGCCCTCAGTGCGTTAACAAGGTTGTTATATTAAATAAACCTGTAACGCCAGTAAACATGCACTTATATAAAATAAAATCATTCTTATTTAATTGCACTTCGACCATTATTGCGGCGCGTGGCAGACACAAAACAGAAAAAACTTAGATAAACAGAAATTATCTGTATGTTTTGTATACATCCATGTTTGTATATGTAGGTATACTTAAATATCATTTTTAGTCATCTGGGGCTATTCACCCTTTTTCATATCATATACAATTTAACATCGAGTTTGAACCCCTAGCCTTACCACGACGACGTAAGAAATACAATATCGCGTCGTAAAATAACAACAATTAATGAACGTTTAATGCAAAACGACGATAAGCGCGCCAATTAGCCAAACAAAATGGCTGACTCGGTTTACTGCCATTTTTACTTACACTACACCTCATACGCATCTCCGTACAAATGTAGACTCTACCACAACGGCATGAAGTTCAAAATACTTTTTATGTTGGTAACAATGTGTATTGTGATTGGTCATGGAGGCATTGTCTCGAGCCGCTGATACGTGAAATTGTATGGATTTGTATGAAATTGTCCTTTTAAGCCGACCGTAAATATGGTTATGATAGATTGTGTCAGATATAACGAATGAACACAAAAACAAGAGTACATTCGTACCATCAAAGTTTCACTATATTTTACTGTAGACTTCCTTGACTAAATAATAGATAGTTGAGAATTCGACCACACTCCCGTGGAAAGCAACGACGTGGTCGATTTCTGGAACATACTTTTCTAGTAGACATTTTCAACAGCGGAAACTTTCGGATAAAATTGTGTGAATGGAGAACCCTCTACTTGATTTATTTATCTTTTAAGTAGGTGAATATCCATTACAAAATTACAACGAGAGGAAAAATTATAATCATGTGTGGGAACCGAACCTGTGCCATCCACCACTGTAGCCGGGGTATGCTCAGACCGCTGAGCCAACATGACATATGACTCAAAACTCTAATTTGTCCTCTCGTTATTAACCATCGTGTGGGGATGGAATTTTTTCTCTCTTGTAATGTAATCCACGGAGCATGATCAGTGCAAAAATAAAAATATTAATAAAAATATCCAATTCATTTGTTCAACTATTTATAGTATATACCTACGATAAACTGAAGGTCGATTATCATTCAAAGATTTTATAACAATATTCGGCCGTTTTACTTATAAACACTTTTATTGTGTATCAATTGTGACTGTTATATTAAACTATTATAATGCGACATTATTGTTTTATATAATATAATTCATAAAAATCCAGTAACATTATTAAATTGTTTTTGATCTCTATTTTAAATATCAACGTTTTTGTTAATTTGTATTTACATCGACGCTAATTTACATTTAAAGAAATAGTTTAATTTGTCTAATTTCATCCAACAGTTGTATCATATTATAATCTTAACAAAACTATTTTGTTCCATTAAATAAGTTCACAAGTAAAGATTTTTTATTTGTTATTTTAAGGAGTTGAACATACAATACATATTATGGAAACTAGAATTCATTACAACTACAAAATAAACATGTTTGAACAAGATTTTAAATATTCATATATGATCGAAAAGAAATTGTAGTATAAAATAATATTTTATATATACAAGGTTATTGGTAAAATGTTAACAACCTCTTAGGGTTGACTTCTGCTAGTCCTAAGAAACATTTTGAGATGATTTTATTTTTGTTTTTTTTTGTAATTTTTTTATGTTTTTGACTGAATAAGCACGAGTACCAAAAGTCTCTTGTGCCTGTAATGTATTATTTTATATTTTTTATTTCTTTGCTCGATGTAAATATTCAAAACTCTATTCAAAGGGACCACGGTGCAGTCCAGTGCTGTCGCGGCGCTCATAGCTCGGAATAGGCATTAAAACACAAAAAAATAATATTAAAAAAAAAAATTCAAAACAAAAAGAAAATTATGTCGAAATGTTTCTTTGGACTAGCAGAAGTCAAGCCTAAGAGATTGTTACCATTTTACCAATAACCCTGTTTATCTATTTTTCTATTTTTGTCTTTGTAATATTTCCTTTATTTATCATACAAAAAAAAGTTATCTATGATTTCTCATTAATTTAAAACGTTTTGTTAAAACATATTATTTATTTTATTTACTCTACCATTAGTTACTCGTATATAAAACGCATGTCCATTATCATACAGAAATATTCAAGATCTGCACATGACTTTTATACTATAATAAGTAGAATTATACATTACTAACTGTACATTCTTGTAGTCTGAATCAAATATACTTAGGTACAAAAATATATTTAAGTTATATAATATTATTTATAGATGAATGCGAGGTGATACATGGTTATCTGTAAATTGATTATAACATTATGTAAGTTGTAAAAAGGTATGTTATGTGAGTAATTTATTGAATCAAAATATAACACACGTAAAACACAACCTGTTTTTTATTTTTTCTTATACAAATATATCATAGCTCTAGTGACACCATCTCCGGAGAACGCGATGGGATTGAATTTAGAACGATTTCACCATAGCCTATAACCGGTACCAGGGTAAGAGTAAATACCATCAGATATGCCTGCGACTTCAAGCCTCTCCAATATTTCCATCCAATAGTCTGAAGTCTTCAGACCACAACAGGGAGTGTGTGCAATGCATGTTTAGAAATAAGTTAGTTATTAGGTAGAATAAGAAATTGTAAGAATATTTTGGAATAAAAATAAAATAAATGAAACAATTGGTACCCCATAATTAATAGGGGTAGGTAGGATAGCTCGCAGGCCGGGACGAGGTGACGCTCCCGGACAGGAAAAAAAAGCTTTCTATTTCAACTAGTTGAACAATGTTCGAGCCAGCATTAAGGCTGGAGTGTACGTAACGTTTACCATAAAAAAGTAGTTTCGTCATATTTTAAATATCAAGTGTTGAAACTTGGTGAAATGTTGTGTATATCCCTGAGCCTAGATATTTATGCTTCTGGTTTCCCAGTTTTCCATAAAATATATAACTGTAAATATATTTTGATAAAATAAATATATAACTATTGGCATTTAAAATATGACGAAACTACGTTTGTAAGGAAAGCGTTACGTGCACATTTCCTTTAATATTCACTTAGGTTTTCTTGGTGCCCAACCTTCAGGAGTTTTTTTTAATTGCTGATAGGCTAGCCTTTGACCACTATCTCACCTGATGGTAAGTGATGATGTGGTCGAAAATGTTGTTCAGGCTAACCTAAAATTACTGGATCTCAAGTAAAGCTGCCGGAACACACCGTTAGGTGCTTAGCGACAGATTTTCTACTTGAGGGTGGTCACTAGCCAGGCGGCATTCGCAAAATGCCCACCATGCTGTAATAACTGCCATCGTAAGAACAACCAGGACCGACGGCTTAACGTTCCCTCCGAAGCACGGAAGCACTCTGTAATAACGTCACTATCAGGTCAGGAGTTGGATGGGTGACCATTAGTGACATTACTACTGAGCGCTTCCGTGCTTCGAAGGGCACGTTAAGCCGTCGGTCCCGCTTGTTGTCGGATGGCAGTCGTTAAGACTGGAAGGAAGTCTCGAATTTTCATACAAAAAGAGAGAACGTTTCTACCCCTCTAAACCACCAAATATCACCGATTTTGATGATTTTTGGGAATGTTATAGATGTTATCAATATCCAGGTTTATAGGTTTTGATTTTTATTATTATATTAAAGGAATTTGAATTAATGGGTATTTAAATAGCGATATTTTCTCAAAATTTATAAGAAAAATAATGATATATAAAGAAAAAGGAAAACTTTTAACCTAGTTTATTCTGTCAGTTATAAAATATGACCAAATTTTTTAGATTTGATTAATGTTTACTATAGGAAAAAAGTTTTCTCCCAGAACGCAAATTATGCGCAAATTCTAAGTCAAAACTTGAAGAAGCTGCAATTGTCCTTATCGCACTATTCTGTTTGGGCGTTTAGCGGCGAGACAGCATCACTTCGATAAAATACCTATTTTTCTGTAGGAGCTTCTCTTCCCGTTCCTCTAGCATGGTGATAGGGCATTTTGCGAATGCCCGTCTTGCTAGCTACCAGGCTGCCACCCTCAAGTAGCTGTAATTCTAGGTCAGACTGAACAACATCTTCGACCACATCACCACTTACCATCAGGTGAGAAGTACCCATCCAAGTCATGACCGCGGCGGACGTAGCTTAGCTTTGCTGATCGGTTAAGAACAGCTAAGCAAACTTCGCTACGAGCGCTGCAAATAACATAAATGGAACCCATTCAGTTATCCATTCTACACCATCCCCGCAGTATCATTGATATATCCATCTTATATATATAGAATGCACAACATCTCGCTGCATTCCATGACGAATGCTCACGATGCTGCGATAATAATTTTAAATGTGGCCAAATTATCCGGCCGAATTCGCACCGCCGCGCGTACGGCAGAACTGCTTTGATATTGGATAGCCGTGTAATGTGCTCGGATTTGGACACGGTGCGGTATGCGTGACATGTGATTATTTGCCAAAATTAACCCAGATTTTATGCAACGGACATAAGTATGATAATATTCTTAATTTTACACTGAGCTTACGAGTTAGACGCCGCGAGTGGCAGAGCGAGAATTAATTACAGTCTTTTCAATATATTTCGTATAAAAAAAGGGAACAAACTAACAGTTATGTAGCAATGATGGCCGAGCAGTAATAGAGCTATGGACTGCCGTGCCCTGATTCGATCCCCACCGCCGGCTTGAGCTTCACCGCATGGTGGAAGGGCATTTTGCGATTGCCCGCCCGGATAGCTACCACCCTCAAGTAGAAAATCTGTCGCCAAGCACCTAACGCTGTTTTAATATTGTTAGGTTTGCAATAACGCCTGCTATGCGTTGTAGTACAACGCAAGTGGTACTATAGATGTCGCTCCATCCCAATACGATGGTTAAGGAACGATAGGAAAGATTCGAGTTATGACGTCATGTCATGTTAGCTCAATTGGTTAGAGCATACCCCGGCTCAAGGGGTGGATGGACGCGGGTTCGAATCCCGCACATGACTTAAATTTTTCCTATCGTATATTTGTGATTTTGTAATCTAACGCTGTGTTCCGGCAGCAGTACTTGAGAGCCAGTGAAATTACAGGCACTTGAGACTTAACAACTATGTCGCAAGGTGACGGGCGCAGTGCAATTTGTGACTTGTGATGAAATGCATCTGTTCTAGGCAGAGGTTAGTCCGCCTAACATCAGGTGGACCTCGAGCTTGTCCGTCACAATAAAATAAAAAATAAACAGTGAAAACAATGTACAAGATGAAGTCGATACCATGATTAAAATCTCTCTGAGCTCCCATTTTCATAGTTCAATTTCTTCTTTTAAATTCTTTTCTTTTAATGATTCAAACTACTAATCGATTTTCACTGACCTACAATACTGGTCACCATAGACCAGAGTTGCAATTACCATGTTATCGAGTTATAGGCATATTAGCAAATACTGTTTGCAGTTATTTGAGTGCAACATAAAAATACTTCACCAATATTGATGAAATGGTAAGCACAACACACCACTGAAGTAATTGAAGAATTCATGAAAATCAATTCACAATCGGCGGAGTAACCGTTCGACAAACATAAAAAAACATACAGTTATTGAGAACCTTCTCCTTTTTTGAAATCGGTTAATAAATAATTGAAAAGTCTATTTTTGTTTCGAATTCAATTACTTATGTATTTTGTTTTCAGTACAGCAGCCATTAATTCTTTTAATAATCTCGAAATACGCTAGAACGGATGGGTGTCTATAAAACCAAGTTTTATTAAAAAATAATTTATTTGCAGTTTTGAACGGCAATTATGTAACAAATAAAATAAATATAAATTGTAAAGTACTGAAAGTCACTACGAAACTTTTTGGTTGAAGACATTTGAGACTCAAAATGGCAGCTAGTGAGACAGTTGACAGCTGTCATCAAACGAACAGTGAATTTATTCTTCACAAAATTGATTTCTTAGTAAGAACTTGACAAAGCATCTATTATAAATATAATAATTATATAATTGGGATGTGTATCTTATCTTGAAATTAATTTTGATATCAAATAGGTAAAGAAATCAAGTTTGTATATAATGTAAATAGTTCGACACTTGTGAAAACTTTAATTTATGAAAAAGAACTTTGAATTTAGTAAATAATTAAATAAAAGAAAAAAAAAGATGTTCAAAATATAACCTACTGTTTTTATGTTTTCGTTTTTGCAATAACGCATGCTGTGCGGATTACATTACAATCGCGGGTAACGTGGGTTTGAATCCCCGACATGACTATAATGTTTCCTCTCGTAAATTTGTAATTTTCTAATACAGCCTACTGTATTAGAAAATTACATAAGGGTACTGCTTGCCAGACTCCGAGTGCGTTCTCGTCCCTGAGTTATGCAGGACCTCCTGCGAGCTTCTTGATAACGTACCTTTCATAACACTTCACCTAAGACAACATGGAGAGGTGATATTCTGTATCAATTTTGTTATTCATTTTGAACGATAAGTTTACTTGAACTACTGTACTAGAAGCAGTGATAGCCGAGCTGTAATAGCTCTGGACTGCCGTGCCGCAGGCCCGTGGTTCGACCCAAGCCACCGGCTTTAGCTTCATCGAATGGTGGAAGATTGTGCAAATACTCGCCTGGCTATAGCTACGAACATCAAGCAGAAAATCTGTCGCCAAGCACATAACAGTGATCCAGCCGCAGTCCTTGAGAGCCAGTAAATAATCGTTAAATTACTGTAATGCCACGTGAGACTTAATAAATGTATGTCTAAGGGTGATGGGCTCAGTGCAGTTCGTGTTCCGTCTCAATCCCATAAAAAAAAACAGTAACGTTATTACATCAACGCTACCTACATCAAACCGAGACTTACTGACAACTCGAAAACACACACACCGACTCTACACTTACTCTTTGCCGACTTACTAGAGCAGTTCACGTTTTCATACTAAACAAAATATTTGTTCATATAAAAGCTGATATTCTGCTAAATACATTAAAAGATAAAATAGTACTAGTCATAATTTAATATATATCACATAACAATATCTTATACCTTAATTAGCTTGTCGTTTCCAGTTGTAATACAGACCGATTTTAGATGATTTTACAATATAAGATTCGCCTAAATATCATTATTTTGCGAGCATATTTCACACCAGCTAAATTGTGGATGCATGCTATTCAGCCTAAGTATGCTCCTGGATAGCTAAGTTTTCTGTTCTTTTTACACGACTGCCTACAAAAATTCTAAAACTATATGACTTGTAGTTTTAATTTCAATGGAACGATAATATGATAAAAATAAATAATTTACAGTCGGATTTTTTACTATTTTAAATTTATGTGTTTGTTAAGTTTACCCTTAAATATTAAGAGAAGTGTTCCAATAGATAATAAAAACCAACATTTACGGGATACTGAGACGAATTTACTTAGCATTCCATGGATTCGGGTGGGGATGGTGCGGGTGCCGGGTCCATAGCGTTACAGAGGAAGAGGCTCCAGTCAAGGTGCCTGGGACTTGCAACCCAGTGAGTAAGGTTAAGGGGCCCCTTTATGATGCATCAATGCTCCCTTTCACCGCTCGAGCCTCCTCCCCTGCCTAACCAAATTTGGTAAGATCCTAGTAACGCCGCCTTGGATACACGTACTAGGATGGAAGTTACGGTTGTTCTTGACAGGCCAAGGTCTTTTAGTAGGTTGTATAGGGATTTTGCTGGTTGGCCCTTGCTCCGACTTCTACAGCATATAAATTAACCACATAACCGTTTTTGATTAATTCATTTGTTAGGTCATAATATTTGTTAGTTTTTATTGTGTGGTCTTTAGGTATGTTTGTTTCCCACGGCACAGTAAGTTCTATAAGTACTATGCGTTTTAGATGCTTTGAGTATAGAAATATATCTGGTCTGGATGACGAAACACCAACATCCTCAGGGATTTTGTAATGTTTTTCATACGTGTCCATTAAAAGAGTCCAATCGGGAGCTGCGCCTAAGATGGAGTAAGGCTTGGATTTAGATTTTGTAGATGACCCTTCTTTTACAAAAGCGACGTGTCGTTTGTTCGTGGTCAAACCTTTTTTTGCTCTAGCTACCGAGAGACTCGTCGCTTCACGTATGATTTCGAGGACTCTATCGTGGCGACGGGAATAATGACCCCTGTCAAGGAGCACCTTGCATCCTACCAATAAGTGCCTTGCTGTACCTATGGCCTCCCGACAAATACCGCAAGACTTTTCGGTGGCTTTCCCCCATCTTACTAAATTACTTTGGTCTGGGAGGGTCATCTGAAAGGCGTTAAGATAGAATTTTAATAAGGCAGGTGACCAATCGTATATCAAGGTGCGCCACTTTAATGCCAGAGGGATACAAAATTCACCTATGGTTAGCCACTCACTTTGCATTTCCAAGCTCATTGCATGCACTTTATAGCTATCATTTTCGTCTTGTTGTAGAAAAGATTTTACAACGTCTTTATCCTCACTTTTCTTCCTCGACCCAAAACCCGATTTGCTGGACTGTGCACCTATCATAAATCGTTTATGGAATTGAAGCCTTGAATCAAGATCCGAGGCACTTTTGTCTTTTGGGAGAGATGCGACTATATCGTCTTGAGATTTTAGTAAGACGTGCGTTTTGGTAACTCTTGGGTGTTTATAGAGCTCCGATGGTTTCTTTAATTTCATCCCAAAATTATTTTGGTCCCTAAATAAAGTAGATGGGTCTGCCGAAAGTGCGAGCCCCAACCATGACTTCAATGTCCTAATGACGTTTACATCCAGCTTTGTTAAAATGGATTTAGTAATGTCGTATACTAGAAAAGGCCAAGTCAGACGTGATGTTAAGTAGCTGTCGTATATCCAAGCTTTTTTAACGTTGCTTATTAGTTGTTGGTCTACCATACTAAGATCTTTCAGAAAGCTATCGACAACTGCGTCTAGAGATGGTGTTCGTCCTTTGTAATCTATCTTCCTACCAAGAAATTTAAATGGCACAGATTCAGCAATTGTGGAAACACATTCTCCTCCTATCAAGAGTCCCGGATCGTAAGAGGTAAATTTGGTGTTCCGTCTACCCAGACACAGACAGTGGCATTTACTAGGTTTTGTTCTCAATCCTTTAGTCCATGCACAGAACTCATCCACTTCTCGTAAAAGTTCTTGACACTGTTTTGGGTTACGTGTCAGTATTGCAAGGTCGTCAGCAAAAGCTAAGATGGATTCTGTGTATCTGTTATTTATCTTAAACCGATAGCCCCACTTTTTTTCATGACTAATTAGCTTGTCAATTAAAATATTAATTACTATATTAAATGCTATTGGTGACAAGCAGCAACCTTGGAACAAACCCACATTGTATTGCAGGCTGTTAGTATGTCCCTTTTTGGATGATATAACAAATTTTAATTGAGAGTAATATGATGCGATGATGTCACTGACTACAAGTGGAAAGTTATACCATTTCATTGCGAATAACAACAGTTCATGCTGCACAGAACCAAACGCGTTCTCCAAGTCTATCCAGCACACTGTTAATTGCCTTTCATGTGTTCTGGCGTCCTTTAAACTTTCCGCTAGTAGAGTATTATGTTCCAAGCATCCAGAAATTCCAGGCAAGAACCCTTTCTGGTGATTTGGCCTGAAATACCTATTGTTAATCATATATTGTGTCATTCTAGTTTGTAAAATTGAGAAAAATATTTTGGATATTGTGTTGGTTAGTGCGATCGGCCTAGTATCTTTTGGATGAGTTACTTCATCTTTTTTCGGAATGAGGACAAAAATTGCTTTTCCGAATGCCACTGGTATTTGCTTGCTTGACCAGATCTTAACGAAGATATTCAAGAGATGTTTACGAACCGATGGACACTTTTTATATACTACATATGGGATACCATCAGGACCTGGAGCTGATTTAGATGTTTTCTTTTTCAATTGGTTGGTTATTTCCTCCAAAGTAGGTGAGTCGATTTTAAACTCAACATGAGGATCATGTGGCCTTTGGTTTGTAGGATCCTCATATTCAAGTAAGAATAGTCTCATCGTAAAGTATGGTAAACGTCATTGATTTCAAATATGACAAAACGATGCTTGTATAGAAAACGCTACGAATAGGCAGAGTAAGCTAGAATTGCTGTTTAATTTACAAGTCCACCGAAAATAATAACCTATTTCAAATAAGATATCAACAAACTTAGTAATTTTTATGAGCTATTTTATGAGCTAGATGCTTCTGTTAAGTTTAATCTTAAGAAAAATACTAAATCGCTCCAAATGACCCTCCAATCAAATATTGTGGCTGTCTTAAAAGAGAGACCCCAAACACGGGTATAGTTAAAAGACCTCACCCATCAAAACAAGTATCAAAGAAAAAACATGTCCGAGTAAATAATCTTTAAAGATCTACCGGTGGCCGCGACGAATCAGTAATAACTACTTCTAGCAGTGCCGCTGATAAATTCTGCACTGGAACGAAAGCTAAGCCATATCTCCACTGAGATACGCTATGCTGTTTAGATTTAGATGCAAGATGTAGATGGATATACACCTAAGTATAATTATTGCTATATGCAGTCTATATATATATATATATGTTATCGGCAATCTGTATAATTCAGGTATTCTATACAATACCTAGGCAATGTATGAAATATTATGAATGATATTGTCCATTATATACTTTACCTAGGTAATGAATATCATTTCTAGGGATTGTATAGAGTACCTGCTGTTGCACCGGCATTGTGTAAAATAAATAGATCTTGGTCTATATTTATCCAATGTTAACCAGCCTATACAATGACGGGCAAATGCAACATGTACTATTTCATAAAATCAACTTTATTAAAATTAACAATTAGGGTGCTTCTCAAAATTAATTGCTGCAGTAAAATCGCAATAAAATTAATGTGAAACTTAAAAATCTAACCTAAGTATTGTTGCCTGCCGCCCGCACGTCCCCTCTTTCCTTGCTCTCGTCTTTTACATACATTACCGACTGGACATTCGGTATTGTATAGAATACCCGGGCAAAGTATAAAATAAATAATATTTCATACCTACACGTTTTAGGTATTTTATACATTACCTAGGTATTGTATAGAATGCCGGATTATACAGATTACCGGTAACATATATATAATTTATGACGAAATGGTGAAGCTAATATGTAGCCGACATGTTGTTATTCGTGTTTTTGTCCTTACCCAAAATAATTCAGAGCTTTCTTACTACGCAAATAATGCTATGTTTTTAAAATTTGTTCATAGATTAACACTAAGGCTCTTGTTACACTATCATATAAACAGGATCGTAGTTAAGTCTGTATCTCTACACAAAGTTATGAGTCATAGCTTTTTCTTATGACAAAGTTTCTGTAAAACTGGAAACAATAAACATGTGTTTAATCACCAAAATTGCTAATTTTGTGTAGATATTCAACACGTGTTCGTAATAACTAATAAGTGGTGCCAACTTTTATTAGGTGGCGACACAGCTTTAACTATTATCATATAATATATATAATAGTGTAAAGGGACCTTCGATATTAGACTAGAATTACAGTTATACGAGCTCTCCGCATAAATATATAATTCTAGGTTTAGCCTGTTAACACCTTCGACCACATCATCGCTTTCCATCAGGTGAGATTGTGGTCAAAGGCTTACCTATCAACTATAAAAAATATATATATTAATATTTTACATAATTGCAAAAGCAGTGCTGGAACGTAGTGGCAGTCCACTCGTATTCAAAGTTAATAAAACAAATAGTATTATTATTAAAACGAACAAAGAAACAGTGTTTGTTTCATAAATCAGATAAAAAAGTCTGCGATAAGTTTAAGCAGTTCATAAAAGCTGTATAAAGTAACACAGTGCGTGTGAAAGAACTATAATCGCACAAAAGGTAAACTAAACCCGGAAATACAATAAGACTGTATTACTTTACTGCTAGCGAACGGCTTAATAAAGCCGTTAATATAGAATATAGCTCTATTAAGGCTGATTAAGGCATGCTTTCATGAGTGTTACTTTCACGAGGGCAATCCATCTTCATATGAATAATGTGCAAGACGCTGCGATGGAGGTTTGGCTTAGATTAACAGCCTACTCAGACTTGCTGCTTTTTATTGAGAGCAACATTGTAATTGTATCTATAAAACAAATCGATCGGTATAGGGATACTAACTACTATTTAGATATAGGATATCTACATAATAGATAAAGGATATCTAAATAGTAGATATTTGCACTAACTCTAAAATTTTATTCATATTATGCTTATTTTTACATATTTTTATTATATGTATGATAAAATTTTATGAATTATATATGTACTCGTTTATATAGGTAAATAGTGCATTAAAATTATATTCGTCCAAAAGATTAAATGTTTTTGACATTATGTATCCCTGTTAAAAATCCAATATAAATGTTACCAGATGACTAACTATTACAATATAATAAAGTATTTTATTCAAAACTTTCATTTGTTATATTACGAAATAAATATTAGATAGATAGATATCACTTTATGCACTTTTAGTAAATTATTACTAGTAACAATATAATATAACTAAGAAATACTATAATCGGCGGTCTAATATTGCTAAGCAACAATCTATTCCAGGCAACCGTACGTTGATTACACATAAGTCGCTTGACATTAGTAAAAGTGCATAATGCATAGATTATAATTTCTTCAAACATATATATTATACAATAAAATACATTAAATACAATAACGCATCAATAAATAATATATAGTCAAAGCTATTGAAGAAAATAAAATTTCTTAACTACGCTTTTAAATAAGGGGAGCAATTTTCTTATATCAACTGGTAGAGAGTTCCACAAATGAGCAGGTTGAACAGTAAAGTTTTTTTTATAAATGGTTTGTCTAATGGCAAACCCTATAAAAATATTAACTATATACAAAAAAATACTTTTGCATTACGTCTGTCCGTTACGTTACATAGCCCATCACAAAATTAATTAATTAAATCATGATGAAATTAAGTATCACATAAAGTATCCCGCATAGTGCTTAATTTCCAATTATTTATATATCCAATACGATGCCGAAATAGATTCCAGCCGAAACACATATTCGGTTGTAACATAAGGATTTGTTTTTAGATTACTCATTTGTTTTTATTTTGTAAATGGGACCATATCTTCTTGTAAATACATTCGGGTAGCAGGGGGCCAAGTGTGCTAATTACATGTTTATATTCATAGATTCATTCAAGATTCATACAAGATAGAATCAGTAGTCTGCTGATCCCTTAAGAATATATCCCCTAACAATCTATGATGAATCTAGACTGGCAAAAAAAAAGAGAATAGTAAGGTAATTCAGAAAACAATTTCGTTATTATTAATTTCACGTTTTCATATGAAACCGAGATTTAATCAGTATTGACTCAATATGAACGATATGAAGTTAGTAGACTACCAAAACTGTCAAAATTGACCAGGCCGAGTCCATTATAGATTCATATTGATTAGCAGACTTGACGCCCTGATCTTCACTTCCATCAGATAAAATGTGTAAAGATATTTTCAACCGAACATATTTTTTTCAACATAACAATTCTCAAATCAATCAGTTATTGACACGACGCGTTGCGAGTGTGTGGAGGCTCTACGGTAATAGTTTCTACGCGTCTAACATCATCGTTAGCTGTTTCTCGTTATTATATACTATTTATTTGTAAGACCAAGCCGCAGTGGATGTTGAGCCTAATATAGTGGAGCGTTAGTGAAATTGCACTGGATTCTATGCGTCATGTGCACACCTAAGGATTACAGTAATTTTATTAAACGGTTGAGCCATTTTGTCGTAATATACGTATTTGGTATATATGCATAGATCTAGTATGAAGAGTGATTAATGGTTTTACATACTCCTTCTTTTACCAGATGTATTTAGGCTTAGTAGCTATTAGGGGCAGTATATTGCTATATTATACGATTTATATTTCTGATATAGAAATTTCGTTATTAGTAATCTTAATTATGAAAGATTCAATTCTCTGCGCTTCTCAGCGATGTGGAAAACTCAAAATCCTTATAAATATAATGTTTGAATAACTTGTTAGTTTTGCCTATCGTGAGCGCAATTTAACAAACAATTTAAGGTAGAAAAATAATATCTAGCATTAGAATACACATAAGTGAAATAAATTTTTATTAGTTCTGTTTTGAGGTGTAAAGCTACGCCATATTTTTTTTAATGTGCAGTAATTTGTATTACTGATCTACTTTTAGTTGAAACTCTTTGAATATTACCAAACACCCTATAGTACGTACACGTAAGGCGTACTACCAATGAAACGCGCAGAAGCAGCACCCGGCTTTTGCTATAAATGGGCTAAGGCAGCTGCATCGGGGAATGGGTATGGTATGAGAAATGAGAAATTGGTAACGGCTCCTGTTCTACTGCGGAAGTAGTGCTGAGACGAATGGAGTGGGAGCACTATTAGATAGAAAATTTAAATGTTTGGCCGTACTTAAAAGGCTGAATTATATACCTGAAATCGCGGCTGAAAATCGATCCAGATTCGATTCTAGTTTTTTTTTTAAATTTTATTTCATATTTCTAAAGCCATGTAAAGATACACGTAAGTAAAATACACACTAATTAATCGAAATTTATAGTTTACAAAATCGCATTTGTCTCTATAAAGTAATGTTAAGCGCTGATAGTTGTTTTATGTAACATTTAGATGGTATTCATGCAGAATGATTTCAAGGTTTTTTTATATTATTGTGACGGAACAAGCCCGAGGCCTGCCTGATTTTAAGTGGACTAATCTCTGCCAATAACAGATGCATTTCGTCAACGATCAATGACACTGTGCCCGTCACAATGAGACGTATAGTTGCTAAGTCTCATGTGCCTGTAATTTTACTGGCTCTCAAGAACAGCTGCTGGGAAACACCGTTAGGTGCTTGGTGACAGATTTTCTACTTGAGGGTAGTAGCTAGCCCGACAGGCATTCGCATAGTGCCCACCAGGCAAAAATCCACTAAGCACGTTATTTCAAAAAAATAAATGATTTAACTAAAGTTCACATTTTACTGAAAATTAGAAGATTGTATGGAAAATATATTTACTAATTCAGTTGAAAATCTTCATGGTTTTCAACTGAATGATAAAATCAAAATTGCTTAAATTCACTTTGGTCTTTAAAAGTATAATTTTGTGTACATTATTTTCATTATTTTGCATAGTAATGGCCTATTTACATTAAGATTCTATGTTCACGAATTGCTAACCATGATCTATGATAATATAATCATACATTTATATATTTCTAATGGTATAATTAAGGCTGGTGATTATTTTTAATGTACAAGTCTGGCCTGTTAAATCGGTAGACCGTAAAAATAACTAGAAATGAATGGAATTTTTATGTTTGTTAATTTATACATAAAGAAGATACTCCAATAATATTATAGTGAAGAAGTACAATCGGTGCCAGTAATTTATTTCGTCGGATATGTGACATATGCATATACGCTTTTCTGTGAGCCAGTGAAATTACAGGCACATGAGACTTAATAAATATGTCTCAAGGGGACGGGCGCAGTTCAATTCGTGACTTGTGATGAAAATGCATCTGTTATAGGCATAGGTTAGTCCGCTTAACATCAGGTGGGCCACGAGCTTGATCCGTCACAATAACATAAAAATTTAACCTTAGTCTTCTGAGCATTTTGACCAAACTCTCTTAATTTGGATTAGTTTTAGTACTATTATATAAAGTTCAAATATATTTTACTAATAAAAACATGTACCAGTACATGCTATCACGATCAGATAAGATTTTGTCCATGTTTGTAAAAAAAATCGCTAATTGTATTAATTTTCGAAGAAGTATGAACGAGTGTTATATCTCACAAATTATTATATCAAAATAGAATTGTGACTAAACTCGACGTTTCGATCGAGTTGCTCCAATCGTGGTCCACTGTCTCGAATAATTTTACAACTTTAGACACATATTAGTATTATTATACTTTAAACTTCATCATCATCAGCCAGAAGACGTCCACTGTTGAACAAAGGCCTCCCCCATATAACGCCACAAAGAACGGCTATTAGCCACTTGTATCCACTGGCTACCCGCGACTTTCACGATGTCATCAGTCCACCTGGTGGGGGGCCTACCAACTCTACGTCTTCCGGTGTAGTGTGGTAACCACTCGAGAACCTTTCTTCCCCATCGGTTATCAGTTCGTCGAGCAATGTGGCCCGCCCATCGCCACTTCAACTTGTTAATTCTGAGAGCTATGTCGGTGACTTTGGTTCTTTGACGAATATTCACGTTCCGGATTTTATCGCGCAAAGAAACTCCGAGCATAGCTCTCTCCATAGCTCGTTGAGCGACTGTGAGCTTGTCTATAAGGGCCACAATTAGGGACCACGTCTCAGTGCCATAAGTCATCACTGGCAACACACACTGATTGAAGACTTTGGTCTTCAGGCTCTGCGGGATCTTCGACGAGAAGATTTCGCGTAAATTCCCAACCGCTGCCCATCCGAGTTGGATTCTTCGGGCGACCTCTTTGTCGAAGTTGGACCTACCTAAACTTACCCACGATATATTAGTAGATACTTTTTGCATAATAATTGTATCAAATGTAAAATACCGTAAACTACGAAATCTATAATTATGTACATTAACGTATAATTAGGTACCTACATAAACTTACATCAGAGATATTGTTATCTATTAGGTATTTTAGGAATCATTATTATTTAAATATTCCATGTATTTACTTAGTTTTCTTTCAATTGTTTCAAGTAAAGTTTGAAGCAACATCTTTGCTTCAAACTTTACTTTGCCGAGCGGTGGCTATGCACTGCCGCGTACCCTGGTTCGATCCCCACCGGCGACTTGAGCTTCACCGCATGGTGGTTAGGCATTTTGCGATTGCACGCCTAGCTAGCTACCACCCTCAAGTAGAAAATCTGTCGCCAAGCACCTAACGGCAGTAGTCTTTGAGAGCCAGTGAAATTACAGGCACATGAGACTTAATAACTATATCTCAAGGTATCTGTTATAGGCAGAGGTTAGTCCGCTTAAAATCAGGTGGGCCTCGAACTTGTTCCGTCAAAACAAAAAAAAAATACACTACCTTATTATTTTTATTTTTACAATGACGCATTTTCCGAGGATTACATTACAAAATTACAACGAGAGGAAATAATCCCATCCACATACGACGGTTATGAACGAAATGATTCGTGTTATTTTAATTATCTATAGTAAAATGTTATATCTAGAAAAACATGCGGATTAATTTATGAACTGAAGTGTACCTGGCATGAATTAAACTAATTACAAAGCATGCAAATGAAGGCGTCGGTTTCCAAATGATTCAATTCGGAGCTCAACTTCTAAAGTAACTGGTAATTAATCTGTGGTCGAGTTTTCATTTAAGGCTTATCGGTGGGTATTAATCTTTTACCAACCACGGTGTGATTGTGGAATTGGGGGAAAATGGGTAATTTTTGTTTAGCTTTTTTGGTTTTATTCTTATAATTTAAGTGTCGTAACTATGATGATTTACTGACTGATGTATGAGTTTACCTCAATTATTGTATGTAATACTTACGAGGTCGGTGTGTATGCTATATTTTTTCTTTATTGTACAATAAATTTTCTTCTTTGCGTTTTAAACGTTTCTACTTCGGCAAATGTGCTCAAAAACTACATAATACCCTTTTTTATGTGAGGCCATAG
Source organism: Plagodis pulveraria (assembly GCA_963890685.1). Taxonomy (NCBI): domain Eukaryota; kingdom Metazoa; phylum Arthropoda; class Insecta; order Lepidoptera; family Geometridae; genus Plagodis; species Plagodis pulveraria. Next base: position 8,880,242 of record OY982955.1, on the reverse strand, counting down.
AGCGAAGGAAGTTTATCTCCATCTTGTGAGGAAGTCATCCTTTTTCATTTCATTATCACCTTATTTCAGAATTCAGTGCAGTCCACATACATTTTCATACTCGCATTCTTCATATAGGTATATATATATATATATATATATATATATATATATATATATTAATGTACATACATTATTACTCACTGTTCAAATAACCCACGCAGACTAGGAGGATTATACAATGAATGAAAAAAGAGTATTTTGTCTGATTTAGGATTATCGTAACATTTCTATCTTCTCTTAAAACGCTGAAACTCCATAACTATCAGATTGCGTAGCAGAAAGGAAGAGACGGTGAAATCGCGTTTTGAAAAAACAAAAGACATATTAATATAAACATAATTTGTAATATTAATCCAAAATTTAATTTAACTTCTGTCTGTTAATAAAAAATGCTATTTTATTGTTATATTTACATAATATATCTATATATAAATATACTTGAACTGTGTATAGATTATATATAACCTATAAATAAACTTCAATAGATTTTACTATATTATTTATGATAAAAAAATGTAAAACTTCAACGTGTAGGTACTGAACAAAGTTTTGTTCCGATTAGAATAAAAACAAGGTAGTACAGAAACTTCTGATTCATAATAAATTCAAAAACTACACTTGCTTTTGAAATAGAGCCCGCAATACAAAATAGTTTAAAACACCTTTGAAACCCACCAAACTTTTTTATTATTAAAAATATACTAAATAGCTTTTTTTAAAAATCGGAAATGACTTTCAGCTCTCAAAAGGAAATAACTTGTGGAAGTCGATACCATGCTGATTTAAAAATCTAACCTCACATCACATAGTCCGACTTACCACAAGTTGTTTTACAGTGCTGGAAGTCGGTAGTTATTTTGACTGTTTGAATGATGCATAAAACATCATTGACACTCGCCTAAAATACTATTCGCCATTGACAAGAGTTGCATTGCCATTTCATCATCAGGTTTGCAAATACATTTTTCAGTTAATTGACTGTAACTTAAAAACTTAACAACCAATTTTGATGAAATTCAATTCAACTTGGATGCATGTTCTACCAAAAAAGAATCATCAAAACCATTTCATAAGAGGCGGAGCATCATACATACAAAAAAATACAGGCAAACATACAAAAAATACAGTCTAATTGAAAAAATATTCATTTTTTAGGGTTCTCTACCCAAAGGGTTAAAACGGGACCCTATTACTGAGACTTCCCTGTCCATCCGTCTGTCACCAGGCTGTATCTCAAGAACGGTGATAGCTAGACAGTTGACATTTTTACAGATGATGTATTTCTATTGCCGCTATAACAACAAATACGAAAAATAAAATAAATATTTAAGGGGGGCTCCCAGACAACAAACTTGATTTTTTTACCGTTTCATGCTCGATACTAACAACGGTGACAGGTAGACGCTTTAACTATTCACATAATATTTAGTTACGGAACCCTTCAGGCGCGAGTCCCACTCGCAGTTGGCTTTTTGGAAGTCACGTCAATTATATACTAATGTATAATTAATATATTTTTATTCTACGCAATGAGTTTTAGCGACAAACACACTACATTCTAGAATCCGTAAACACTTCGGCCGCCTTTTTAAGTTTTGGATTTCCCCTGATAAATAATTTTAGTTTTTTCAATTTTCATATACCTACTATTCCTTGAAGTAAATGTATACGCAACCAATAATAATATAACAATTTTGGTGGTTTAAAAGGAAAGTTCATGTGTTAAATTTGGTCGGTTAAGATTTTATCAGTCTGGTATTTTGAGTCTTTATCTTTAGATTGAAATACCTTGTAAAATTGTATTTCTAATTAATTATATTATGGTTTCGGGCCAAACACCAGGAAATATCCAATTTTCAGGTTTGTGACTCACTCCGCAGTAGGGATCCAAAGACAAGGTTACACAGTGATATTAATAGAGTTCTATTTTGCCGTTTGTGTACGCAACCCTGTAAAGCATAATTTTTATTTTAAACTGCAATTAAATCAAGGTAATATCATTATAACAAAAAATAGAAACATTAAGGCGCGGCTACTCACCCAAATGTGCCATTAAGAGGCAACTTTTCGTTTTTCCTAATGTTCCTAACGCTCAATCAGATAAGGGCAAGTTCACATCGTGGAAAGCTGGAAGGGCGATCCCGCAATTATAAAGGAATTAGCCCGAAATTGTGCCTTCAATGGGTACAAATTGATATAATAAAAAGTAGTATGGTTAACGCCAGCGTTCTGTGATGTAGGGCTATTTCAACTTTCTTATTTTGTATTTTTTTTTTTTGAATGATCAATATGGAAAATCTTTGAGTTTATATCAGTAGTACCTTGACGTTTGTCTTGAAATTTACTTCACCCTGAACTATATTAGAATATAAGTTTTTTTAAAGTTTTTCGCACAGTATTCACATAAGCATAGTTTGTGGCTGGAGAGGAAATCGTTTTATCACGAGTTCTCCATTTGGGACGAACTTCTAGAATATTAAATGTCAGGTTACCTTCTACTTTTATAAAACTGTTGGATTTGGTTCATATAACTAGTCAAACCAGACACAGGATAAAATATTCTGAAAGTTAATGGAAAAAAATAACACAATTACTTACTTTAGGTGATGTAATCATTCCATTAAATGAAAAATTTCAACACCGTTACTTTTCCAATAATCTAAGCGGTCCCGGTTTGATCCATAAGAATAAAAGGACTGGATGACACCCTAAGGGCCAAATAAGCAGCAATACACCACTCACGTAGATGTGGGTTGTATGTATATTATTATATGCCCTGATTACCCGGGAGGTAGTAGGTATAATACCAATAGTATCATTCCTCTGAAGGATTGGTATTGGGCTATGTCATTATGTCAAAATCAATACCAAAACTCTTTACAATGAAGTCCCTATGTTGTCCTGTACGTTGTTAACGAAAACATATTTATTACTATATGTTCTTGTGTTGTGCTTGGTGTTGACACTACATGATTGGGCTAAGGTTTAGTAGATGACTATGTCACTCAGTTTTCTTGCTTATTGTATGTACGATCAAAATTCAGAATGAATTAAGCAAAACAACTGAAAGGATTTACAGAAAACATTTCAGCAACCTCTTTTAAAAATCTTAAGTTATCCAAATTTTATCAAAAAGTTATCAAAAATCTTATTTTATCCTTTTATTCATAGCAAACCCATGGTTGTACAAAAAATTTTGCATGGTGGTAAGGGCACTTCACGAATGCCAACTGGCTAGCTACCACCCTCAAGTACAAAATTTGCAAGCACTTAACGGTGTGTTCCGGCAGCAGGTGTCCTTGTGAGCCAGTAATTCTAGGTAAGCCTGAACAACATATTCGACCACATCATCACTTACGACCAGGTGAGATATTTGTCAAAGGCTATGAAAAAAAACCCATAATGAATTAAAAAAAATAGAATGCTACCAACCCTGCAGGCAGCGTAAGGTGTCGCCCAATAATTAAGTGATTACGTTAGGAACGCGTGTCGGTGCGCCCGATTTGTATCAATGTTCGGCTCGATCATTAGCATGCCGTGGAATAGCCCTTATACACGGCCACGAACGCTCTTTCTGGTGAGAATTAGATTTTGAAATATTTTATACAACTGTAATGTAATTTAGACTATTGCAAAAGAAATTACGTGTAAGTTTTATTTACGAGTATGTATTGGCCTGCACTTGGATATTCGTATATGCCTGTATCGTGCTGGATTGCCTTACTGTGTAATTTATTTATACATAACTGTACGAATACTAGAGTAACCATCATGATGTCATATAATTTAAATATATATGTGGTTCGTCGAGTCACTACACACAAATTCTTACTGTCCTGGATTCGAGCCCCGGTAAAATTATTGAGTTTTTGAGACAAAAAAAATCAGTATCAGTCTGAATCTGTCCGGTAGATGGCAGTTGGCTTGCCTCCTATTACACGGGTCAAATTTTGGGTGTTTTATTGTAATAAAGTGAGGAGGCGAACAAGTAATTCACCTCGAGGTAAGCGTCACACTCATAATCGATTAATTATCACTTTTTTGTGCTAGATAGTCAAAGGCTAACCAGTCTTTGACTTTTACCACTATCTCACCTGATGGTAAGTGATGATGTGGTCGAAGATGTTGTTCAGGCTTACGTATAATTACTGGGACTCAATGACAGCTGCTGGAACACACCGTTAGGTGCTTGGCGACAGATTTTCTACTTGAGGGTGGTAGCTAGCCGAGCAGGCATTCGTGAAATGCCCTACCACCATGCTTTAACGACGGCCATCCTAACGTGCCTTCCGAAGCACGGAAACGCTCAGTAGTAATGTCACTAGCAGTCACCCATCCAACTCATGACCGCGACGGGCGTTGCTTAACTTTGCTGATCGGTTAAGAACAGCTAAGCAAACGTCGCTACTCGATGTTCCATCAAAAATTATTTACCACTGATTTTACTGGCCACCCTATAGTAGGGCGCGTTCAAGAAAAGAATGCATAGGAAATTGTGAAAAATTGCTTCTTGTTAACTTGCTGGCGGTGATCGCGGCCTTTAAACGAAATTGTTCTAACGTATAACCGCATGTTACATAAATCGTGTTAGGAATTTTTCTATCAAATGTCAAAAGAGGTTAGTAAGGCCACAATTTTCAGTGTGCTTATTTCATCTGCTTAATGCTTATTTAATTTCGATTTCTTGATGCTACTATGACGTTTATGACTTTTGTGTCATGTAGCATTCCGAATTATAGGAAATGTCCTCGTAGCGCTTCTCATACAAATTTAGTTCTACATAAAATGTAGTTTATGAATCTAAAATAGTGAGAACTTTGGTTTAGTACTGTATGTTAGCTATTGTTATTAATAAATAAAATAAAAATGAATAAATAAAGTAGCTTCTTAATCATTTATATGCCAAGTGTGGAAACTCGGTGAAATTTTCCATGCATATTCTTGTGCGCAAAGAAAAGTTATGGTTTCCAAGTTTTTATTTTATTATTGTGATTAAAATTTGATTATTAAACGTGAAAATAAATATTAATTTCTGAAAACTGGCAAACTAGAGGCCCATATATGTGGTCAAAGGTTTAGCCTATAAGATATAAAAAAAAACTTCTGGTACTGATTAAAAACATATTATAAGAAACAAGTCAATTTGCGAAAGCCTGCTTGGCTAGCACCACTCTCAAATAGAACGTCTGTCGCCAAGCAACTAACGATGTCTTTTGACTGTCTCTAAGTGCCGGTTCTCATTCTGTGTTTAAATGTTTGTTTTGTTTCCATCAGATGAGATTGTGGTCATAGGACATCCCATATACACACACACTTTCCGATGTGTTTTACTCACACAAAACACATTAATCACTATTTTGTCATCATCAATGATTTGTCACACTATCATATCACCAAAAGAAGTTTCGACTGTTGAACAAAGGCCTCCTCCATAAGAGAGCGTTTACCATATTCCCCAAGCTTGTGGCTGACGTCTTGGGGATCGCAGTGAATGGTAGTGGCAAAGTTTAGAAGGACTCACTGCCCACCTTCTAGTATCTTTCCATCTTTCCCTTCGTCGCTTCTTACTCCCACAAGAAGATATGGTGGGTGGAATTCTCGCCCGATAACCCCACACTGAGAAAAACGACTTAAAGGCTTAAATCAAATTTGACCTTTTACCGTTGAATTGTAACTACGCAAGGTGAATTCACAAGGCTTAAGATGATTTTCACCAATCAATAAAAATGTACCATGTTTTATAATAAACACAACCGTCAAAAAACGCCTTCCGTAAAGTATTTTCAGAATTGAACTTGTTATACGATAATAATTGCAGTATTGACCATAAAATATACCTTACTTTTACGGCGGTTTATATACGGTGATTATCACTATAACGTACGACTTAATCAGCCTCATCGAAAAGTCAATATTTAAGGAGACCACAAAATACACCTTAAATGAAGACGAAAAGGAACATTCGCCTTCACTGACCTCGTTTAACGCCTTCTAGTTGGAAGGCGTTTTTGTACGTATTTACGTTTGGTCGGTTTTTTGCCTTATACCATATAAATGCGGCGTCATTAGGGCGCTTTTGACTTTAGATTTTTCTAAGTGCACGTTGCATCTATTATGAGTTCTTATAAGAAGTACCGTGTATCATAATTTATACGAGTACATATATATTTCTACCACCAAGCATCTATCGTCGTACCTCGCGTCACCAGCTAAAAGCTCATCCTCACATAATCGAGTCCTGGAAGTCTCACACTACTCGATTTATGCGTTCCGTCTTACCGCATACTTGCAAAATGTGGAATGATCTTCCATCTAGCGTTTTCCCGCTGGGCTACAGTATGGATTCCTTCAAAAAGGTTGTTAAAAGGGTCTTACAGGGTCGGCAACGCCTTGGTAACGCCCCTGGTGTTGCAAATGTCCATATGCGACGGTAACCGCTTATCATCAGGTGGGCCGTCTGCTTGTTTGCCACTCCTTTACATAAAAAAAATGTGTCGGTGAATTACAGGTACATGAGACTTGACAATTTTATGTCTCAGGGATAAACGCAGATCATTCTTCTCGCAGTGGCTCTATAAATTTTTTTGCTTAATATGTATACAATGTAGTATATTTCAATATTAAAATTTGTTATTGATAATAAAAGCGTCGTAAACGCCTAAATTTAATATGTGATTTTGACTTGACTAGATCACTTTTTTTTTTTTAATGTTATTGTGATGGAACAAGCGCGAGGCCCACCTGATGTTATGGATGAAGCGGTATCCTCTGCCTATAACAGATGCATTTCATCACTAGTGACGAACTGCCCGTCACCCATCACCTTGAGACATATCTGTTAAGTCTCATTTTGCCTGTTATTTCACTGGCTCTCAAGGACTGCTGCCGGAACACACCGTTAGGTGCACTTTTTCTTTTTATTTTATTTTTTTAATTTTTTTCATAATCATTTTGAAACACTTAAGCGTAACGAAACACCCTAAAAACCCGGTTGGATTAGTCGAATTTTTTCGTTTCTTTTTCGCAACTTGTGACGAACTATGCATCTGTTATTGGCAGAAGTTATCGCTTAGCCTGGTGGGCATCATGCTTGTTCCATCGCGGCAACATAAAAATAAACTTATAGAACTTATACACTACCATGCTGCATATATGCCGTAAGGGATCGTAGCAATAAGCGACGTATAAACAAGATCGTGCCTGATAACTTTATACTACAGCTTAAAATAATTTCCGACCGCTATAATTTCATGACTGAAACATTCATTTTCCTGAACACATTTTAATTTCCTGTGCCGACTTAATTAACCTTGTATTTTCACGTGTTCTTTTAGTTCAGTCACGATTTTTATAGTTTTATGTTCATTGGAAGGTGTGGCTTTGTGGAAATGGTTATAGTTTTTTTTAATACTTTGGGAACCATTTTTGATGGTATATATGAAAATATCCGTAAATGGATTACCGATTCCGACCGATCGGTCTTCAATTCTAAATTTCCTTAAAAATTATTTAGCTATAGATACAGAGGAGATACCAGCATTTTTTTTTTATGAAACATAAAATTAATATTTTGGACATTAATATATATATACATTTGCAATTCAACGGGGCAATGCTGCCAGCATGCTGGGCACGCTGCCAACTGATAGTGGGCTAGAGCATTTAAACTGCCTATGAGTCCAAAAGCTTTTATTGTAGTAGCTGTAGTGTTGTATATAGTTTGTAGTATTTGGTTAATAAAGGCATACCGCCAGAAAAAAAAAACATTTATATATATATAATATATAACATATAATGTGGTGATAGTTCCGCCTATATTTCCTACTAAACCCACGTGATGTCTGACACGTTTGGAATAGTTTTCACCGAGTTTCGATTATACAAGAAGTCTTGGTTTTTGTATAATATTCTCGATCGAGCGCTTGAAGAGTCAGGTCACTTTTTTAACATGCTTCGTGTAGAATCGAAACGAGTCGATAACTATTTCAGCTAGTTTACGTGGCGTTACTGAGGTCACGTCGGTTAAGCAAGGTTTAGGTGGAAAGATATTTTCATGTTTTCCTAAGATATTAATTAGTGTTTTTAAAAATTATGTTTTTTTAATATATATTTATTCTGATTAGTTATAATAATATCTACTCGCAAATCGGAAACTTCCTCCTTTTTAAAGTAGGTATTACATAGGACCAAAACGTAGCCATCGAAACATGGGTGTTTATATAGATACCTGTGCATTTGCCCGTTCGCTTCTTACACTCCTTCAACTCCTTAAACTCCTTTTTCTATGGAGAAAATTTTAAAAGCATGTACGTTTTTTCAAGGGTGAAAAGTGAAGTTACTCTTTGGTATATTGTGTTCGTAGTCTCTTATAAAGTCAATCAAGAACCTTCAAATCTTTTTAAAGAAGCGCTACGAAAGAGTTTCACGCTACGGCTTTCTTAAGCAAGTGACACACTTAGGGTAGCGTGCCGTAGAATTGTCAAAGGCGTCAACACGACAGCACGGAATTCGACAGTATTACTTTTGCTCATTTGCTATGTCATTGTATAGGTAGAGCATTTTACGAGTGCCAATTGGGCAACCTCATGTAAAAAATATGTCTCAAAGCACTTAACCGTATGTCTCGGCAGCTGTCTTTGAGAGCATATTCATATTATACTCTTATGTAGGTAAAACTCTGAGTATGCCGTCTTCTTCCACATCATTACTTAAAATAAGTCATAAAGAAACGATATCAAAGGAGTAGATATAACAGAGTTCAAATAACAGTTTTGAAACAGTGGCAGCCGAGCGGTCATAGCTACACTGAGAGAAAAAATAGGTAACGCAACCCTAATATTTAACATAATATTAGGGTTTTGTCGGACAACGTAACGCATCTAGTATCTACAACCGAGTGCGCTAGGTACTACATGTTTTTTGGTTTTACTTACTTACTGGGTTAATATTAACGTTTCTCTATAAGGTAACGTTTACCTATTAATAGTGTGTCCGACTGTTAACGTAACGCTAGGTTAAACATGTAATACCGAATAATTACGTATCAATAGAATACCTAATAAAAGTTTACCGATACTTTGCGAATAACGTTAAAAATACGTAGCAAAACGTCAAAGGGTACCTTAATACCAGTTTAAATTCATATAATTTATAGGTTGGAATTACTGAATTTATTTTGAAGGATCGATTAAAAATACCTGTTGCATGTTATCAAATACGTTGAATTAACCTATACTGTTACGCAATAATATGTAGTTGTAACCATATCGACTAGGGTGCGGCTAATTTGGTATTACGTAATTGCACCATAGATTCGGCTACATCAACCTAGCTAATAGATTGTAATAAAATAGAGTGTTTCTATTTATTACCTAATAACTTTAAAAAAAACCCACTCGACAGGTGGTATGTACCTTGTGAAGTGGTAGCTGAGTATATTTGAATTTGGCGGGTCGGTACACTGCCATGAGTTATTTGCAACAAACGCTTTCACGTTCAAAAACAGCACAGCGACATCTATTGTTATCATGTGCAAAACACTTACAGAGTGAAGTTAGTCACATTCTACATAAGGAGTGAAGTAAACTTTGTCTATGATCTATTGTTTTACTATGACTATTTATTTTAATGTAAGCTTAATATTAGACAGTACCTTTTTGATATATGAAATTAACCGTATGAAAAGGTTAGGTATACGCGATAGAGTTGGTAGATGTTATTTTTTTATTAAGTAACTGCAATATTATTAATAAGTATTTGTAAACGAATTACTTACGCAAGTAATACGTAGTTGTGCGTAAATGATACCCACTTAGACGGTCTCAAGTACCTTAACTAAACTGTTGTTATAAGACTTGTATTGGGTTTAGATTTGAGACTACGGACTGACTAGACTGACGGGGTGTAGTTAAGCGATATAATTAACTAGTAGGAAATAAATAATACTTTAAAGTACTCTCAATTTCAAATATAACTCACACATACATATCACAGTATCAAATACATACTCTTATATAAATAATGTATAATATTTAACTTAATATATATAATGAAAATCGGTATATGGATAGAAGACTTAAGTATATAGGTACCTAACTAGTTTTAGCTTACGGTAACGTTCTGATTAGGTATATGTATTAGTTACCTAACATTGCTTCAAAAGGACTTAATCGATTTCATTAGTAGGTAAGTACTTAGGTATCTACCTACTCACGTTTATGTAAGTAATCTTATTATTGGTGTAATGTACCTAGGTAATTATGTACCTATGATATGAGAAGGTAGCAGTCACCGTTTTGATTTGTTCGTATCAGAATTATGGTTGCCAGACGTCCGGGAAATCCGGGATAGTCCCGGAATGGGGTGTCTTGTCCCGTGTCCAGTAATTTCACTCTACTGTCCCGGAATTGATGAGTGTAAGGTTTTTCCCAGGACAGCAAACAAAATCCCGCCAGTCTTTCGAAATTGCTGTACCACAGTTTGCACTTAGACATGTACATGTGTTTGGTGTACTTACGCAAGTTTTCAAGTACATAGCACACAGGTATCTGCTAAGCAAGCATGTTCCACCGTCGACCACGTCATCACTTCCCATCAGGTAAGACTGAGGTAAAGGTTTGCTCATATAAATAAAAAAAACTTGAGCTCTAAATACCAGCTTTCTTTAAAACCTCAAAAATGTCCAGGAATTGATATAACTTGATCTGGCAACCCTAATCAGAATAGTCACGACTATTTGATATCCTTGATAGGTGGTAGTGGCCACAGTAGTTAGGCTAATTATAGTCATGTTAGGTTCAAAAACATAAAATTAATTTAAAGAAATTGAGTATATAGGTTTAAGTCACCACATGTTGGTATTTTATTATTTATGTTATTTATTTATATAGTGTAGGTAATTGAATTGAATCACATTTGTTGTTAGGTGTAGATCTTTTGTGCTATGGAACAATACATATTATATTTTTTTAGTAACGGTCGTTTCTTTTACTTAATGTCAAAATACGTTTAAGAAGGTAATGAATGATTGTTTAGAACAAGTACCTAAACTCGGTACATTTACAGTAAATAGGAACGGTAAATTCTACCAGAGTTAGGTATTTAGTAAGTACATTCTTTGGCGAATGTATGTTATCATTATATACTACCTACTAAATAGATGGTTATTATTACTGTAAACGCTACGATGTTTTCTGAACCTGTGAGCAATTACGTATACCTATGTACCTATTTTGAATTGGTCAGATATGACTGCCGTGCCGCACGTACATGGTGTGTTCTTGGATCAGTCCTTAAGGTTGAACTCGCCGTTCACTTCTCCATACAAACGCCGTAGGGTGATCACTCCCTTATTTGAGATTTTAAGTCCAGACTTAAGCATAATACCGATTGATATCGACATTATCCAGGCTTGTATGATGCCAAAATTTTAAAAAGATAATTAAGTTGTAAGTTAGGAGCCTCGAAAACTTTATATGGAAATGTTTCGAAGCTCATAATTCTCAAGTTAATTATTTTATTAAAATTTTGGCATCATACAAGCCTAGATAATGACGAGATCAATCGGTATTGTGCTTTATTTTGGACTTAAATCCTCAAATAAGGGAGTGATCACCCTACGACGTTTGTATGGAAAACGGGCCGGCCAGTTCACCCTTAAGTGCCAGTTATTAATAATGAAATTACAAGCACATGAGACTCAACAACTGTATGTCTCAAGGTGATGGGCGCAGTACAGTTCGACACTTGTGACGAAATGCATTTTTATAAGCAGAAGTTCCCACCGGGCTTAGGGCGTGTTCCTTTAAAATCCTATAAAAAACTGTTAAGTAAGCGCATGAGTAGATCATTTATCGAAATTATATTAAACTATTCTAGCTTTATACGATCCTATAAAATCGACTTTAACACACCAAAACTTTCACAAAAAATTATTATTATTATTACCCATAACATGAAAACTAGATTCGTTTTCTTTGTAAAAAAATATATTATTTTGACTTTAGTGATCGCTACTGATTTAATAAGTCGTGCATGCAATACCATAGACCAGAGAAGAACAATAAACCAGCCAAGTGCGAGTCCAACCCGCGGGCCGAGTGTTCCGTAGCACTTTGAATCATTTCTTCATTATACCGGGGAACCAGGAACTGATCCCACGCCATATGTTTGTTAATAATAGGTAATGTCGGATTGCAACATTATTTTTCATTCAGCCCATAGTTTTCTATACTAATATTATAAAAAGGCTACGTACTTTATTTATTCGTAGTAAAAAGGAAAGATTTGTATTTTTATATGTAACGAGTAAACTTAAAAACTATAGGACCAATTAGAAAAATTCTTTCAACATTAGAATCCCACATTATTCCTGATAACCTATAGAATATTTTAGTCGAAGCCGAAGTGGACCGGTAGATAGATATTTATATAAAAGTTTCATCCGTTGCCTACTGACTATATGTACCTGTGATTTTTTGATACTTTAAAACGATTAGGTACATAAACACTTAATTCGAATGAAATGATATAATAAAGCACCATGTGATTTACAATCATGATTCTGATTTTCCAATTGGTATTATTCTGACGTTTATAAAATGTATAGGCGGCAGATTATCCACTATTACGGCGCCAAGATATTTATGACAAGTACAATCAAGCTCATATTTTTAGCAACAAAAAATTATGTAAGTATTAAAAAAAGTTCTGATAGTTTGATTATCGAATAAAAAGGTCATGCGAGACAGAGCCTGAACTAATTGTCTATAGTCTCATAGAACATTCAAACTTGACTAATTTGTAGAAGTGTTATCAGATTTGCATGAAACATTCGTATTTATTTGAAACAATGAATTATAATTTTTAATTGGGCAATTTAAATATTTTAAATATGATGTAAATTTGAATTGATATTAATAATATACATGCAGATAAATAATAATTATTAGATTTTGCATATACTTACATAATAATTAATAATATGATTGAGACAAATATAACGACGAACTTTAGTACATTCGAGCAAAAAAGTTTTCAAACATCAAAGATTAGTAACACATAAACAAACCTAGATCCGTTATTCAATTTCAGTCACACGCATTTATTCGTAGCATATTTTAATACACTTAAGTTTTGCTCATCCTTCTGAGTGACAAAATGTCATGAAAAGTAACTTACAAATTTAACGAACTCAACTGCAAAATCTTACTTGACTAATTAGACATTTCTTTAATTAAATGATACCTACTGCAGAAGCCGTCACATTTGCAACAACAACTATATTGCTGCTAGAGGTAGAGACATTTTCGAACGAGACTGTACACAGCTTGTTAATATTTATTGTTATTTATTAGGCTCTGTTTTACGCCGAGCCCGAATACAAAGTGATCGTTTAGAGATAAACAGAGAGCGGAATGAGAGAGATGTGATACAATGGTTGTAGTGTAGTGAGTGCTGTGGCCACTGTCTATTGTTTCTGGTTTTGTAACTAGGAGTGCATGGAATTCTCGTTCCAGTGATATGATATCTATCATCCAAGAATATAATTTCTTTATCTGAAAATGTTTCGAGGTTCATAATTCTCAAGTTAATTTATTACTATTAAAATTTCGGCATCATACAAGCCTAGTTAATGACGAGATCAATCGGTATTATGCTTCATTTTGGACCTTAATCCTCAAATAAGGGAAATAAGAATGAGAGAGATGAGATACAATGGTCGTAGTGTAGTGAGTGCTGTGGCCACTGTCTATTGTTTCTGGTTTTGTAACTAGGAGTGCATGGAATTCTCGTTCTAGTGATATGAAATCTATCATCCTAGAATATAATTTCGTTTATAAAATGAGCTACGGTGTAAGATGACGTGCATAAATCAGTGAATCATACCCATACATTTTGAAGCGCTCGTAGCGAAAGCTAGTAACGTCCACCGCTGTCATTAGTTGGATGGGTAACCGCTAGTGACATTACTACTGAGCGCTTCCGTGCTTCGTGCTTCGGAGGGCACGTTTAACCCTCGGTCCCGGTTGTCGTCTTAGAATGGCAGTCGTTATAGCATGGTGGTAGGACATTTTGCGAATGCCCGTCTGGCTAGCTACCAACCTCAAGTAGAAAATCTGTCGCCAAGCACCTAATGGTGTGTTCCGGCAGCTGTCCTTGAGAGCCATTAATCTAGGTTAGCCTGAACAACATCTTTGAACACATCATCACTTACCATCAGGTGAGATAGTTGTCAAAGGCTAACCCATCAGGCATAAAAAAAAGGCCGAGATGTTTTGATGAGAGGTGACCTAATTTTCCATAAAGAGACATAACTGTCGCCATCCTTAAATTTCTCGATTATGCAATTGACATTCATAAGAGCGCCGTAGACGCCAAAATTTAAGAAATTATTTTGACTCTGACTTTGCAAAGGCTTACCACATTCAAATGGTTTATAGTGTATAGCTATCTGCATATTTATTAAACCCTAGATTGTTAAAATTGTGTCTAGTATATGTCATTGTATATATATAGTAATTCTAGGTTAGCCTGAACAACATCTTCGACAGCATCACTTACCATCAGGTGAGATAGTGATCAAAGGCAAAACCAATCAGGAATAAAAAAATTCAGGTAGTTTGTAAGAAACACGCAATTAATAAACTTTACGGGTATTTTTAACAAGAAAAACCTTTATTTTTCTTTTTTTGTAGTGTACCTACCCGAAGTTACTACAAATATTATTTGGACAATAAACGTTATTCTGTGTCCGCTATACAAAAGTGAAACAAATTACTTTATTATCTCCAATAACTTCATAATACGTAATCGTTCACTGTTCAAAACAATTTCACCAAATCTGAGGCCAAATAATTGTATCTAATGGCTGCCAACCGTATAATCAAATGCGTATCAACAGAAATCAATTTTTCATCGCGTAGCTCGATTTAAAAATTATCATACAAACCCGCTTTGTTCGACGTGACCATTTTAGATAGATACCTGGAATCACTTAGAGAATCAGATGTGGTAGAAGCTTTACTATATATTAGTATGTAACCCTAGAAGCTACTACAGCCTTCCTTTTTTTATGCCTGGTAGATTAGATTTTGACCCCTATCTCACCTGATGGTAAGGGATGATGTGGTCGAAGAAGTTGTTCAGGCTAACCTAGAATTACTGGATCTCGAGGACAACTGCCGGAATACACCGTTAGGGGCTTGGCGATAGATTTTCTTCTTGCGTGTGGTAGCTAGCCAGGCGTGTATTTGCAAAATGCCCTATCACCATACATCTTCCATCCCTTCCCTTGTTCAGTTATTGTCCTTCTTGTACTGCGCTTTCGTTGAATCGGTACACTGTTTCCTCTAATTGTGCTCTTTAATATAATAACATCATATCTAACCTTGATGCAAAATGGTAGAGCAATATCACTTAAATTATACTTAAACAGGATAACATACTACATCTTGTTCTACTGTTCTTGGTTCTGTTACAGATTTCAAAAGTACATCCAGTAGTAAATTTTATTAATGGAATAAAGGCCTTCACCACATCATAAAAATTGCTTAGATTGTATACAAAGGCTAAGAGAAAAAAAGTTTTTTTTTATGATATTGTGAAGGAACAAGCGCGAAGCCCACCTGATGTTAAGCGGTATCCTCTGCCTATAACAGATGCATTTCATCACAAGTGATGAACAGCACTGCGCCCATCACCTTGAGACATACCTGTTAAATCTCATTTTTTTTCCTGTTATTTCACTGGCTCTCAAGGACTGCTGCCGGAACACACCGTTAGGTGCTTGGCGACAGATTTTCTACTTGAGGGTGGTCGCTAGCCAGGCGGGCATTCGCAAAATGCCCTTCCACCAATTTTAAATAATCCTTCTAAAAATCTTATGTAGGAGGTAGATGTCTCTCAAGCTGGCCGACATAATTACTTAACAAGTGCGCGGCGCTACTCAATCGCCCAATAAAATTGATTTAGATACACCGAGAGCAATTCCAGTAATCACTATGTAGGGGTACGAGTACGTGCTCAGGTGCATTCCTGATCGCCTGTAAATCGAAGAGCTAAGTAAAACGCACTTAATGTAAAATGAGAAAATACGCCAATCTATATGAAACATACAATTAAATGTTGTCTTAGGTTTTCGCGATTATTACACATAGTAAATAAACAACTTTAAACTGTGTAAATCACCACGATCACTGCAAAGTGTTTGAAACGTTGGGACAAACATAATGATAAATATACGCGATTTAAACCGTTTAAAGTTGTTTAATTACTACATACAATTAAATTTGAAAAATATATTCTTACATTCATTTTCATGGTACAAAAAGTACAGACAGTAAGTTTATTAGGTAGTTTAATTTAAATTAACCTCATTGCTTGAGTCACAAATAAAGCATTTATCTTTCTTCTTTCTATTCTATCTTTCACAGACTTTTGAAAGTCATTCCGTTTTTTTTAACTTTTTAAATATTAGTTTAAAATATCATTGACTCGCCGAAAATACTGTTAACCTTCGACAAAAATGCAGTGTACATCAAGGTATGAAAAGAATCATTTTTCAGTTAATTTACAATAACTTAAAAACTACTCAACCGAGTTTCATGACATTTAAATGAGACTGAGATGGAGGTATACTAGGTATACCCATCACATGAAGTTGTACCTTCCATTACAACCTTAACTGAATAAGTGAAAGGAACATTTTTTTTTTCCATCATCAGCTCAGCAACATGAGACGATGAGTACCAAACGCAAATACTTGAATAGTTATGAAATATATATAAAATACGATTAATTATTATTACACGGTACTTAAAAAATCTTGTAAAGGTCGACAACAATAAGAACAAGCCGACATATGCGTACAGGGTAATTGGTAAAATGCTAACAGCCTCTTAGGATTGACTTCTGCTAGTCCTAACAAACATTTTGAGATGTTTTTTTTGTTTGTTTTAATGCCTACTCCGAGCCAAGAGCGCCCGCCGCAGCAACACTGGACCTTGCCGTGGTCCCTTTGAATAGAGTTTTGAATATTTACAACGAGCAAAGTTATAAAAAATAGGAAATAATACCATAAAAAAACATCTGAAAATGTTTCTTAGGACTAGCAGAAGTTAACCCTAAGAGGTTGTTAGCATTTTACCAATAACCCTGAATACAGGATTCGTAGCACACCAAGCGCTTATTTTTAACTGACTTCAAAAAAGGCGGAGGTTCGTCTGTATTTTTTTTGTGTTTACCTCAAATTCTTGACAGGGTCTTTGACAGATTTTGATGATTTTACAATACATTTTTTTTTATATATTGCCACTGCTTTACCACTCTATTGCCCATGGGTGTCGTAAGAGGCGACAAAAGGGAAAAATACTGGAATGTGGCCATGAAGAACTGCCATCTTACACTGCCGAGCGATCTCCAAGCCGCCTGCCAAACGTGGGTATTATGGCAAAACCCCCTTGATGAGGCTGTGTTCAGCAGTGGATGATCCAGCTGATACAGTAAAGTACCCTTTATAGTATTCCTTCATCTATGCCTTTGCGCACTATCTCACGTGTTGGTAAGTGATAATGTAGTCGGAGATGTGAACAGGCTACATCCAGAATTATTTAAGTAGGTACTAAGATTAGCCACCGGAAGATACGGTTAGGAGCTTAGTGGCAGATTTTCTACTCCAGGACTACTAAAATGCTCCTATCTTATATACAAAAATATTTTATTATTTGGCATTACTAATAATTAGAAAGTTCAAATTAACCCCGCTTTCGACTGTAATTGAGAACTCAGTCGACAATTGATAAAGTAGTAAATAAGGGCGGTGTCACACCTCACGCCACTCGCGGTTGCGTGACGGTGCGGCTGAGCGACGCGGCCGCGCGGCTGCGACGCGGCTCGGCGGCTCGGCGCTGCTTGGTGCGGGCGGCAATTTGCACGTCGCGCGTCCGATTAAGCAATTTAGCTGTCAAACCGGCCTCCTCGCGCCGCTGATGTGTTGCAGCAAGTGTTGCAACTCAGCGCTTACAGCCGCTGGATATTTCAATAGTAATGTATTCTGAATTTAGAAAATTACAGTTAACAACGCGTGTTTTCTTTGTGTTTCACTATCAATACAAAGTAAAAAACAAAGTTGCTTCCCGCCGTCTGTTCCTATGTATGCTTAGATCTTTAAAATTACACAACGGATTTGATAAACACTCTTTTTGCGCTTACATTGCAAGCTGGCTGAAAGCTACGAGATATATTAAAATAATGTATTACAGTATTGTACACCTTAAAAAGGTCTACAAAAAGTCCGGAATGGTATACCTATGTGTATATTATAGGGATAACCCACAATAACCACTTTTTACGAGAAATAATGGCATATTTACGAATCTATTTTAAGCAATATAGCATTAATCCTTATAAAATTAAGTAACTTAGATATATTGTGCATGTAATATAGATTACTATGAATGTTGTATATAAAGGCATTCTGTAGTATATTTAGTATCAGTATAAAATGAGTTGTGGCACTAAAAATGACTATGTAATGCTAAGCTAAGTAAGATTAAGTAATGCTTTATGTTGGCAAAAGATAACCAGCAGCTTTGCCCATTGAACCGCAACGCTGCTTTGATGTAAATTTGGCAGAGCCCGAAAATATTGTCGATTGGGTAAGTAGGTACTTACTTATATTTCCAACCGACAATATGTGTTTTGACTGTTTAAAAACACATGTTTTATGTGTATAATAAAACTACTCCTTAGTGTCAAGATAGTACTGCTCATTTTACTCCTTTCCACTTTTTTACGATTCCCCTAAGATACCAAAGTTAACATTAACGATATAAAAAGTTGACGGTGGAAGGGTATTTTGCGAATGACCGCCTGGCCACTGGCTAGCGATCACCCTCAAGTAGGAAATCCGTCGCCAAGCCTGTTAATCCAATAAGTTAAGCCTGTTAACGCCTTCGACCACATCAACACTTACCAGCAGGTGAGATTGTGGTTAAAGGCTAACCTATCAGCAATAAATTAATCATCATTGATGATAGTATTGAAAAACAAATTGAAAAAAAAACAATAATTTTATAAACATTACTAAGCCACATTATGACGAGTGTCTAGTCACTATCACAAAAATTAATTGCAGTCAGCATAGTATACTAATGTTAACTGCAGTTGATGATGACGTTGACTGTCACAGTTTTATGTAAATACTAGTAGTTATCTAGTAAATATATCTAAGCGATCATTGTCTCTTCCAGGCATATTGCACAAACATGTACTCTTGTGAACTATGGAGTAATCACGCAAAAGAGGTTTATAACGCCTTAAGAGTACAATATAACAATGCCTTATGAATAATATTGAGACTACCGAAGTTTTGCAGTGCCTCTAATATGTTCGCGAATAGACATCTTCCCGGCTTCGCGGCGCTGATGCGCCAGAGAGCGGCCAATACACGCGAAAGATTCTACCGGACTGATAATTCCATACTCACAACGCTCCTGACTACAGGAGGACCGATTTTAAAGCGATGGATTGAACTTCACCAATAATTAAATACATTTAATACATTTTCAAACTACTAATTAAAATAGTTAGTAGTGTGAAAATGTATTAATTTTAAATTTCTTTGTATTAGTAACTTTAACTTTTATTTATTGTATATGGAAGCAATTCTGGATTAAATGATTATTATTATTATTATTGCTTTTTTGTTTGGCTGGATCGCACTAGACATATCTCTATTAAGACTTTCGCAGCTAAAGTGGCGGTCAGCCCATGCCGCTCCCGCCATCTCATTACAAATTAATTTACACCTACAAACACCTACATACCTCACGCCATCAAATTATCACGATACGTGATAGAACGTTACATAAAAAACAACTAGATTACAAACCAATTTAAAATTTCAAAACACATAAGAGAGCAAACTCAATACGTGACGGTACAGTACCTATAGTTATACGCACCCGACAATTTGCCCACCATCACATTCAATCACCTCCACCTAACGACGGCCAGCAAAAAACCCACGACAGACTCTCAGGAAGTCGGACAACAATAAAAAAACAAATAACGTAACCCGAGCAAATTAAGTTATAATCTAAAACACGTATGAAGCCATCATCCGAACGGTGTAATCATATTAACGACTACAAAAGGAGCGGCAAAAAACACAAAAATTAGAGGACCGAGAAATGTGGGCCAAACAAAAACGTAACGTATCGTCTAATTATAGCTGTGCCTCGAAAAAACAATTTTATGTTTGCCGGGCCGACGCACACGAGGCGCCTTTTACGATGCCTGATTATAGCATACAGCCTGCTAACTCCTGTTTAGGGTGATAAAAGTAATGTCGTATAGACATGAAGCCTAGCTCTATGTTTATCTAAACCCAAATGTTTTTCCACAAGTGAAAATAAACATACCTAATTTTCTGATCTCTGCTTTCTTCTCTGTAGTTTCACGCAAACACAAATTTATCCACAATAGTTTATTTAATGCTTCAGTAGAACAATAAAGAATTGTGTTTATTCCATTAGTAGTTTGAGAAAGTTTTACTTATCAAAAACAAATTAGTTTAGTTTAAAATCTCCCATCTAAATATCCTTTGCCCAAAAATCAACTCGTGTCGAGCGACTCTCGGCCGAATCCTTTATTATTTCGACGTGTATATTTTTATTTTGTTTCTTCCACGATTATTATTTATGAATTATTATTATTTGAGAATTTATTATTAGCCCGGAGAGTAAGCGCGTCGTTTTCAATTTGCCACAAGGTGCGGGATGAACCACTCAGGTATCCGAACTTTTTATTATTTTTTTAAATACGTTTTTGACATTTCAAGTCTTGTGTAATTAAATTCGTTTCTCAGATGATACAAATTGATTTGGGATGTAATTTAATTAAATTTTTAATGTCTTTGATGTTGAGTTTAACTGCTTAATTTTGTATAATGATCTGAAGATGAAGATTAAGGTTTTGTTCTTGTGATAAAGAAAACAACTAAAGAAATGATATCGACTACAAGATGACTCACTTTTTATGCGTTTTTCTTTCTATTTTATTAGGTTTCGGATCAAGCACGAGGGCCACCTGGTGTTAAGCTGTAACTTCTGCATATATTACCTCATTTCGTTACAAGTGACGAAGAGAATTGCATCTAAAATGTTTGTGTATTTTCACCGGTACCCAATGCCTTCAAACCGGACACTGTAATACAAACATTAAGTGATTGGCGGTAGAAATAGTTGTGGTGTAGTACCTTCCCAGTGGAAGAACTTTTTTATATGGATGACGTTTAACGTAATAAGTAAACTATTAGACTTGGCAGATGCATTTTTATCCATCATGTTACAATAAGAGACTATTTAAGATAATATTCGCTAACTTAACATATAATGCGAAACTGTGTCATCCTTTTTAGCTATTTATTCTTAAATTTACTGGCATCGAAAATATAAGTACAATATATATAACAAATTTATAAATATCTTTCATGCAGAAAACATATTTACCTAGTCTTGTTATTTTATTATTGTAACAGCTTCTTAACCCGTTTGTATCGATAAACAATGTAATTTAATTTTCATTAAATGCTTTGCAGCCAGTTTACAAACGCGCCCAATATTATAGGCAATTTAATATTACAAAATTTTATCATTTAATAACTTTACGTGCCCTCATTGTTCGCGGTTGCATAGTGTTGCCAGAATAATTGAGACTTCAAAATACCTGATTTGGAATTACTTGAAAAACAAACTGTTCCTATAATAGTAGGTTAGTCGTTGACCAATCTGTCACTAGTCAAAAATAATAGCAATAAAAACATGAACCAGGATCTGGATTTCAAGGACAATTGATGGAACTCACCAGGTGCTTGGCAATAGATTGTTTCTATTTAACACAAGTTTTTGGGCAGCTTTAGTTTTGTAAAACAAAGCAATAATATTCTGTAGTTTCCGACCTATTAGAACTGATCTATCTCCACTCTCGAGGTATTTTTAAGTTATCTTTTTTAATGAGAAGCATGTAGATTACGTCATTTTGACGTCGACCCGTTGGCATCACACGCAACTGAATTTGGGCTTTTATGAATGGAATTCAATTGTTTTCACTATCTATGATGTGCATGGAAATGGGGTTTGACTGCCCATAGGCTCGTCACTATCTATTGCTTCCTTAAAATACAACTTCTAGGTGGTCCTAAAGGTGGTAGCTAGCTAAGTGAACATGAATACCAACTGTCCTACCTTGCTGCACATAAATGTTATTATTAGTAAATGTATTTGATAACATATATATATGTATATACACGTAAAAAAACCGTACCTATTTATCCAGTTTCAGAGAATTTGTTTGTGTTCATTTGATCAAAATCAGACCAGCAAATATTTTATTATTAGAAATATATTTAGTAAGAGGATTAATAGAACTATTCATCTTTCAATATAATAATCCTCATGATAGTTTTCAAACTCAACTAAAATATAATACTACCCACATAATTCTCCCATATTTATTACGAAAGCGTGCAACTGGCAACAGAGTCCATCCCACGATTGAAGCTATTTAATTTGTCCGACCGCGCTACGGGCGAGGTGCGTATTTGAGAAATGACTGCTTCGATACAGCACACATTGTTATTGCCTGTTATAAATTACCTAAGTTTATTGAGTTGATAATACACCCGGGGCAATCGCTGGTTTGCATGCTAAATAGTCAAACGGAGACCGGCGCGACGAAGGCGTCTTTGCTCTGAGATAATGTTTGATGGAAAATCAACTCTATATAGAGTATGGATGAAATTAGGTATAACTACGTGAAATATCTTTTTTTACACACTATAAGACAGTCTCACCTGAATGCTTAGCCTGATCTTTGAAGTCAAAGCAGTTGATGCCAATCCACTAAACTAGAAGGAGACTTTTTAATTTTCTTCCTGTTTTTTATCGCAGCTTGTCTCTACCCATCAGACAAAGTCGTGTTGCCAAGTGCCGAGCGGTGTTGCGACGCGATGTTTAGTATAGCCACTTCAAAAGGCGGGTTCAATTGAAACAGCAGTTTCTGAAGATATGCAGTATTTAGACACGCAGCCTGTTTATTCATATCCTGATGACATAGACAAACCTATCGGATACATCCGGAGAGCAGTGGCTGCCGAGGTAACGTTTCTTTGCTAAATGCCCGCATATATTACGTACAAGAAACGAACTGCTTTGTACCGGTTTTTTTATTCCTGTTAGGTTAGCCTTTGACCACTATCTCACCTGTTGGTAACCTAGAATCACTAGCTCTCATGTTGATGTTGGAATATATAAGTACTCAGTAGTTTATTATGTAATGATGCCACATTACGAACTGTTTGGTCTCAAAATCGAATAGAATGGATAGTTTCATCAATGTTAATCTTTTAGATATTTAGATAGGTACTGTAGATAAAAGAGTGATCTCTGATCTTTAAAAGGCTGTATATTGTATAGAGGCGCAAGTCGTTCATTTTTATGGACTCAAAGGAATATAAAATATATTAGTTTAACCCATACACTTAGCTATTGTGGATCGATTAGGTTTTATAATGTTTGCTTAGGGTCCCTGTAATTTGGATCAAATTGGTTTTATATTGGGGCATCGAATATCTCTATCGATTCTATATTATTTAATCTTTAACATGCTCGTGAAGGTACTTTAAAGGTTGTTTTAATTGTATAGGAAGATAGTGGTGGCATTTTTGGTCCATAACAAAGTAAAACTACTCTTATGTTAATTTAATCATTGAAACACGCTTGAATTTACTCAACAAAGCCGGTTTGAGTTGACTTAAAACACTATAATATGTCGATACATCAAAACACGCGTGATAAGCCTAAGCAGTAGGCATATACTGTACCTTCTGGTATGTTACCCTTAGTCGCCTCTTACGACACCCACGGGTAGAGATGGGGGTGACATTCTAGCCTGGCACCCCACGTAGTCATAGGTATAAGTTGACTCAAAATAAACCCGCATCAAAACACGTATAAGTTAACTCAACAAAACAAACATAGTGAGTTGTCTCAACAAAATACGAATGACTTTACTTTAGTTATACGTAACTGATTAGATAACGTAATTAGCAGAATAAAATGTCAATGCACGTAAAAAATAATTAGTATTTTTTTTTTATTTATATCTTAATTTAATAAGAATAAAGTGTTTCTAAATATGATTACAAGCACTATCGCGTGCTAAGCGAAAATCATATTAGTACAAATTATTTGAGCCCAAAATGTTATGCTCCGGGCGGGAATCGAACCCACGTCCTCCGATTTCGCTCCGGATGCCTACACTACTCGGCCACCTGGGCATGCTCTTACAAGCCGAAATTTCGTGCTCTATTTACATTACCTTAACCGTCATAGGTCAATAATAAAGGTCATAATAAAGTATGTTTCCCGTACTTTATTACACATAGATATTATATTCTCTCAGTACACTACTTCAGCAACTTATGGGTACCTACCTAACCTACTTGTTTATTATTAATACCAGAGTACCGTGGAATCCACTTGCGGCATGCGCTTACGCCGCGCTACGGCTCCGATATCAGCAATCAAACCCACCCCGCCATTTGTAAAGTGTCGAATGGCAGGAAAAAGCCACGAAATTATTAAATTTATCGACCCCCCATTACTCTTTGCCACCTTGCATTGTCTTATTGATGTGAGCGAGGGAAAGATAAGAGCTGCATTTGTAAGAGTTAAAGTTTTGACAGTACAGGCCTCTAGGACTGGTTCGCCAGGTCCACAAATAAATCCGCTTAAAAAGCTGTTGAATCAACGGAATTATGAATAAATAAGTACTTACATAGAATCAAGTATTACGATCAAAACGCTGGCACTTATTTGGCTCAACGAATAAGCATTGCAATTCAACAGGGCAATCCTGCCAGCGTGGGCACGCTGCCAACTGGTAGTGGGCTGGAGCATTTGGACTGCCTGTGAGTCTGCAATGACTTGTTTGTTTAAATTGTTTTTTTCTAGTACTTACCTGTAGTATTGTATATAGTTCGTAGAATTTTGTTAATAAAGGAACAGCCCCGGTGAAAATAGTAGATAATGATACAAGTGAGCTAAGTTGCTCATTATACACGAGGCTGTGTGAGGGCGTAAATCAGCCGAGTTAATAATGAATAAGTTGCTCACGAGTTTCATACGCACTTTTTCACCACCCTTGCGAAGAAATAAATATACATTGCACAAATGCGATACAAACAACATACGAAAATTGTGGAAAATAGCGCTCAAGTTTTTTTTTTGCGCGCAGCAAATGTATGATGGTTGATTACATATAGACATCTTTGATGTTACAAATCTGTATTACCCGGTTAAATTAAAAAGGCTCTGTTTACTCGCATATTTTTTGCAGTTAGGTAACTTAACTTTGTAGGGATAAATTACCCGATTAAATTGAAAATGCTCTCTTTACTCGCATATAATTTGCAGTTAGGTACTAACTTAACTTTGAAGGGATAATTCTATTACGCACTAGTGTATAATATTATTATGCACGAGGTGTTATAGTTCGGTTTATGGCCCTAAGAACGATATAATAAAGCACACTTTACGAGCAAGGGTGTTTGAATAAGTATTACGTATTTTAAGTAATGTAATGCAGTAAGAAAAGCCTAGCACCAACTTTCATATTTTTTAAATTACTACACTAAATAATAAAATTATTTTATTTAATAGACTTTAAAGAACTGCCTTATTATGCTTCTGATACCTACTGCGCCCATTTTTATTTATTATTTTTTTGAGTGGCATTGTTGTCGTTTATTTTAAGTGTTAAGCAAGACGGTTACCATCTAGCGCACGACATGACCTATTCGTGTAACCTATACTATTAAATATACATACATATAAACACGCCCGTATTCCCCGAAGGGGTAGGGAGAGGTGTGTAATCACGTTTCGCCAATTGGGTTTTGGTCCCATATAATAGGGGGCTAGCCTATTGCCATTCACCTGGCACAGTTTCAGGGTCATACAAAATGTTTTACAGAAACACAAGAACTTACTACGAATAATATGCTTACGCTAACAACATATGACAGGAAAACAAGAACATATTGTATGAAACCCTGGCAGGGCCCTATATATATATGGTATACATCCCTGTTGTGCGTCTAATGCACACAACATCCTATTCACATCCACGTGAGAAATGGCATGCTGCTCATTTGGCGCACTTTTTCCCTTTTTTTTATGCCTGTTAGGTTAGCCTTTGACCACTATCTCACATGATGGTAAGGGATGATGTGGAGATGTTGTTCAGGCTGACCTAGAAGTACTGGCTCTCAAGGACAGCTGCCGGAACACACCGTTAGGTGCTTGGCGACACATTTTCTACTTGAGGGTGGTAGTTAGCCAGGCGGGCATTCGCAAAATGTCCTACCTGGTGGTAGTCATCAAGCACCATCCCTTAGTCGCCTCGTACGACAACCACGGGAAGAAATGGGGAGGCGACATTCTAACCCAGCCATAGAACATATACACATCCGTTATAAAACATTAGTGGGTGCTGGGTATATAGGTTATATTAATTTATACTTACTTACTTACTCCAGTGGCGCAGCGACCCAAAGTGGGTCTTGGCCTCCGATATGAGAGAACGCCATCGGTGTCGGTCCCGCGCTGCTTCTTGCAAATCGCGCAGGTCCGACTCCACAGCATCAATCCAGCGATATCTGGGCCTGCCGACGGGTCGGCGGCCTCTTGGAACTCCAAGATATGCTTTCTTGACATTGCGATCATCCCCCATTCTCTGTACGAGGCCCACCCAGCGGATACTTTGCGCTTTGGTCTCTCCCATGATATTGGGATCGGCGATCAGGTCTTCAATCTCCTGGTCCTTTCGCCAACGCCAGCTGCCATCATCACGTTGTTATTAATTTATAACCTAGTTAAATTTGAGTGCCTATCGTTCATTCACAAATTTAAACATTTATTTCAAGGTATAGATTTATATATGTATGTTTTTATATCCATACACAAGAACATTAAAATATCAATGAGGATTCGGTACTAGGGACCGTTGCCGGTATTTTAAACGATCATCGTTTCATATTTAATCCGCCAACTAAAAACTATAATAAAAACTTGATCGTTTAATCGAATCTATTACACTCGGGGCCCGTTCCACAAAGCTATAAACGTTTACAAAATAGCAAGCAACGAGTAATCCTGTAAACGTATTAACGGTGACATTTCCATCCAAATGTTATCGTCTACAGTCGTCTTAACGTTTTTTTCTCGTTCGGTAATCGCATTCCGGCTGTAAGAGGCCGATTATCTTGATACTTTCAATGTGTTTTTGTTGTTATATTAGTCTTTTGTTTAACAAGTTTTTACACTTGTAAAATAAATATACGTTTCGTAATTACAAGTTGTATTTGTGACTCAAGTTTTGAAGACTGATACATTGAAAAACTGTCGGGAGAGAGTTTAGAAAAATAGTAACCTCTTTTTTATGCCTGATAGATTAGCCTTTGACCACTACCTCACCTGACGGTAAGTGATGATGTGGTCGAAGCTGTTGTTCAGGTTAACCTAGAAGTACTGTCTCTCAAGGACAGCTGCCGGAACACACCGTTACGTGCTTGGCGACAGATTTTCTACTTGAGGGTGATAGCTAGCCAGGCGAGCATTCGCAAAATACCCTACCACCGTGCTATAACGACTGCCATCCTAAGAAAACAACTAGGATCGACGTCTTAACGTGCCCTCCGAAGCACGGAAACGCTCAGTAGTAATGTCACTAGCGGTCACCCATCCAACTCATGACCGCGAGCGACGTTGCTTAACTTTGCTGATCGGTTGAGAACACCTAAGTAAACTTCGCTACGAGCGCTTCTTGAGATTTAGATAGGTTTTCCTTAAGATTCTATTAGCTTATAGTGGTAGTACAACCTTAAATACAAACTCTTGAACCATCGCCACCCGTGATCATGGTTGAAGGCGTGCCTTCAACTCAGAATTCCCGAAAGGGTCGGCAGATATGTCTTAGCCACTCACGTTTCACAAGATGCATTTTGGTCTCATGTAATCAGGAGCGAGCCTATTGCCATGTACCGCAGGTAAAGAGTCCGTACTGCAAACCGAAGCCTCAAATATTTCACTCCACCAACAATGGGGAGAGTTCATACTTTGTTGATTAACTTAAAAGCCAAAGCAGAAATATATGTGTTTAGAATTGAAAGACAGAATACCAAGCCAGTGAAATGATAGGCTAGTTACATACGGATTTTGGCATCTAATTATTTTCGGGTGGTCGATGGTTATTAGTGCAGTGGGATGGTCTTTAATTCACAGACAGTAAAGACTAAAATACCATAAGACAAGAACCCAAATAAGTTTGTAAAAAATGTGTATCTTTGATAATAATCTATACATTGCAAAATTATCTGTCCACGAACGAGTTTAAATTGCCATATGGTGCCGGGTTAGAATATCACCTCCCCATTTCTTCCCGTGGGTGTCTTAAGAGACCAATAAGGGAAAAGTGCGCCAAATGAGCAGCATACCATTTCTCACGTGGATGTAGTAGGGTGTTGCGAGCATTAGACGCACACCAGGGCTGCATACCATCTTAGTGCCCTGCCAGGGTTTTATACAATATGTTCTTGTGTTCCTGTCGTGTATGTGTAGTGTTAGCGTAAACATATTATTCGTAATATGTTCTGGTGTTTCGTTGAGTGTGTAAGAGAAAACATTTTGTATGACCCTGAAACTGTGCCCGTTGAATGGAAATAGGCTCGCCCCCTATTATATCAGACCAAAACCCAATTGGCAAAATTTGGGTGTTTACACAGCTCTGCCTCTTCGGGGAATATAGTCGTGATTACATGTATGTACAAATGATAATGTATTATGACTAATAATGATATTAACCATAATTAGGCTCGCTTATTTATATTATTCTCGTAACCCTTAAACTTATTTATCTTTACGATTATTAGTAAACGGGAAAAGCCCCTTTACTGATTTTTATATATTTATATAAGGCGAAGTGTCAAAGGCCAAATATACGAGTAGAACGTTTTATTTTAGAAAGAGTGTATGCTTTATAATTATGAATAAAATATATAACATTCTAGAGGTTATTACAAGTACTATGTTTGATTTGAAAACACGATTCCATATATTTTTCTTAAGAAACTACACACACACAATCGTGACTACAGCTCTAAAATTTCGTTTATTAAATTTTTTGACAATAAAGTAAATTATATTAAATCAATTACAAAATTACAAATATACGATAGAAAAAATTTAAGTCATGTGCGGGATCCATCCGATCCTTTAGCCGGGGTATGCTCTAACCAATTGAGCTAACATGACATGACGTCATAACTCAAATCTTGCCTATCGTTCTTTAACCATCGTATTGGGATGGAGCGACATCTATAGTACCACTTACGTTGTTCTACAAACAAGACCAATTTTGCAATTGGTTTTATACTTGTAAATGATGACGCAACCTTATAATTTATTAGAAATTGTTTTTTTCTATCGTATATTTGTAATTTTGTAATGTAATCCGCATAGCAGGCGTTATTGCAAACATAACAATATTAAATATATCAAATCAAATTTAATTTATAACATTGATATTGTCATACTTGCTGACTGTACCCTTTTACATTAAGAAAAATAGTTATGACCCAGTTGCTCCCAATCGTTGTAAATAATGCTTGTGACAATATTTCACTAAATATGTTTAATTATTGTAAATATGACTGACCAAAATACCCTAACCCGTCTCAGTAACTGCCTGCTGATCAAGGAACTTGGCAAATTTGTAAATTGAGTACCACTCGATAAGTTGTACGACATCTTGAATTAGGCAAATCAATTTTAATTAAAATAGTTTTGAAAGTGAGGTGTCATTGCATTGTTTGAGTTACCTCTTGGTAAATTCTGGTTATAGTCGATGTTTTGCTTCAATGCAAAAAGCGAGCGTTGCGTTGGTCTTACCAAAATAGAATACCTACCTAGTTAAGCCTAAACTATTTACCTTTTTTTATACTATCTTAGCCTGTGACCACTATCTCATCTGATGGTAGGTGATGATTCAAAGATATTGTTCAGGCTAACCTAGAATTACTGGCTCTCAAGGACAGCTACCGTAACACACCGTTAGGTGCTTGGCGACAGATTTTCTACTTGACGTAGGTCTTGGTAACTAGCCAGGCGGGCGTTCACTAAATGCCCTACCACCATGCTATAACGACTGCCATCCTAAGACGGGACCTAGTGACCTAAGTGTTCACAGTTGTTGGGGAGTTTTGAGAAATTTGATCAAAAAGGTATATATGCTATTGTTTCTGAAAAAAAATGTGGGTGCTGGTCGTGTGTGGGTGATCCTCGTTCTGCTTGACACTGAACTGCGTTCGTCTCTCCAAAACGTTAGTTCTTCGGTCTCGTTTGACCTGTAACTCCATTTGCTGCAGTCAAAGTCAAAGTCAAAATCATTTATTCAATTAAGGCGTCTACGACGCTCTTATGAAGGTCAATTACATATTTTAGTACTGAAATATTCTACATTGTACTGCCACGTTCAGCAAATAAATTGTATAGAGCCACTGCGAGAAGAACGGGCAAGGAACTGGGTGCCATTGTTTTAAACATCTTTTAACAATGTGTTACATACTTACTATATAATAACGTTATTACAATATTTGTTTAAATTATGTAGGTGACAGGCAATAGCTTGGCGGAGGCGGAATTGTCGAGGTATTTTTGTCGTTTAAGTAATCAGAAACTGATTTTTTAATCACAATGCTATTCACGCCTAAACGCAGGAGTGTTTGCTCGCTACTGCTTCGAGGCAAAACATACAACACTGCACTGGTACTCAACAAGACGGTGTCCTGCTGAAGAAACCTATCACTTGGTAAAATACGGAACCCTAAAAAAGGCTTTGCAAAACTATTAAAAATTATGAATGTTTTGGTACAGTCAGCTGCTAATTTTATTTTATTATGAAAGGCAGGTACTTATGTACTTTGTGCTATTCCTAAAACTTACTTTCATCAATCGTCATTTGTAAATTCTTGAATGTCCTACACTTTAAGGTTATTTTAAATCAATTTGCTACATTAATCATCTTATATCGGCATAACTTTAAATCATTGCAATCATCACACTTTATTTATTATAGTGAGACTAATTTCTTAGCATTCCATGGATTCACCGTGCGGGTGCCGGGTCCATAGCGATGCAGAGGAAGAGGCCCAAGTCAAGGTGCCTGGGACTTGCAACCCAGTGAGTAAGGTTAAGAGGCCCCTTTACGATGTCATCAATGCTCCCTTTCACCGCTCGAGCCTCCTCCCCTGCCTAACCAAATTTGGTAAGATCCTACTAATGCCGCCTTGGATACACGTTCCAAGATGGAAGTTACGGCTGTTCTTGACAGGCCAAGGTCTTTTAGTAGGTTATATATGGATTTCGCTGGTATACCCTTTGCTCCAACTTCTACAGCATATAAATTAACCACGTAACCGTTTTTGGTTAAATCATTTGTTAAGTCATAATAGTTGTTTGTTTTTATTGTGTGGTCTTTATATAGGTATGTTTATTTCCCACGGCACAGTAAGTTCTATAAGTAATATGCGTTATAGATTTTTTGAATAAAGAAATATGTCTGGTCAGGGCCTGCAGTCTCGACATAGATAGCGATGCGATCGCAAACTACCGATCGTTAAATATTAACGAAAAAAATCGCTTGCCGTAACGACGATAAGATAAATGCAAGTCTCGACAACCGAGATAGCGAGCAAAATCGCTCGCTAACTTGACTTTGCGGCGGTCGATACGTTAACGAAAACCGTATTCATAGCGAGGTGATTTTATAGCAAAAAATTGGCAGTTTAAAAAAATCTTCTGTTTTAGGGAAATTTGGTGGACAAGATATTCTCAAATAATTATTTTTCTTTGAAAATTTTAGAAAACATAGGTAAACCTTATTATATTAACACTTTTTTGCATCGGAACTTGTAAGTAGCATGTATTGTTTTTAAGAAAACACCTAAAACAATAAAATAAAGGTTTCGCTTCCTTGCAACACAGACGTTGAACTTGACAAACTCTCAATGTCAAGTTTGTTTTGTACACAAAGTAAAATAATTTAATACATTTTTGATCTCGGGTTGAAAAAACTAATAAAAAAATGGTTATTTCGATGGTGGGGGACAGTGAGACAGGCGCAGGCCCGAGCCAGAGTGCCAGCAACAGCAACGTAAGCGTCATGTAAGTACAACCTACAACGACTATTTTCGATTCCTATTTTTGATAAAATTAATACTTTGCGTATGTGCGAAGTATTTTGTGTTATCATAAAGAATATTTTAAATGTTTCAGGCGTAAGCGTACGTCACGTGTAACGTCGGGGCAGGTTGATGCGCTTTTGGCGAGTTAGAAGCCCGCCCATACCTACACACACGAAAATTTTTGAAACGGGCTGGAAGGAGGTTGCCGAGGAGCTCAACAAACACCCCAACGGATCCATCAAGTCGCCAGAGCAGTGGATGACAGTAAGTCTCAATCAAAGATTCAGTTGGTTTTTAATAGTAAGCTCATACCGTGTCAGTTTTATTTATATTTACTTGAATAAATTATCCTACATATAGGTTTGGAGGGACTTAAAAAGCCGCACCTGCACTAAAGCGTCGTGCATACTGGCAACCGAGGGGTCAACACAGCTCCTTTGACTGAGGTGTAGAGACATGTAAGGTCCATAGTTGGTGTAGATTACACATTTGGCACCAACTGCGCCGACGTTATGCCAGAGAGAGATTTTATTATTTGAATGGTACTACACTGGTACTCTAGAGACCATTAAGAAACAATACTTAGTACATCTAACTTTATTACAGATGCTGGCAGCTGCAACTCAACTACAAGCAGACGCTGCCAAGATGCAGGCTGAGGCAGCCAAGACACAAGCCGAGGCGCCACTGCTCTTTGCGCTGGCTGCAACTAATATAGCTGACGCTTTTAATTTTTTTTTAAATAAAAATAAGTCAATAAATTTATATGTTTTTTATTTAAATCGCACAGAGTCAATAAAATAAGAATATAAAATTACGTAAAACTAGTGTTAATGAGTCTTCTTCGTATGCGTATGTATTACTCGGCTTACTGACTTTTGGCTCATGCTGCAACCACTGCAAGCTAACAGGTAGTTGGTAGCACCCACTTGCGTAAAATCGGAGTTCCGTCAGTATCTAATAAGAAGGAGAAAATTTAAAGTAGGAATCTTAGATACTAGACATAATATACCTATATAAATTTTATTAAGGTACGGTACCTAATCCAAGGATACTCACATGCGACTCCACAGAAAGTCCGTAAGACCGTTGTCTTTGAATAGATGGGCGCAGTTCATCAACGAGCTCATGGTTTTTTTTTTTTTTTTTTTTTAAGCATGATAGCTTTTGACCTCTATCTCACCTGATGGTAAGTGATGATGTGGTCGAAGATGTTGTTCAGGCTAACCTAGAAGTACTGGCTCTCAAGGACAGCTGCCGGAACACACCGTTAGGTGCTTGGCGACAGTTTTTCTACTTGAGGGTGGTAGCTAGCCAGGCGGGCATTCGCAAAATGCCCTACAACCATGCTATAACGACTGCCATCCTAAGACAACAACCGGGACCGACGGCTTAACGTGCCCTCCGAAGCACGGAAACGCTCAGTAGTAATGTCACAAGCGGTCACCCATCCAACTCCTGACCGCGCGCGACGTTGCTTAACTTTGCTGATCGGTTGGGAACAGCTTAGTAAACTACGCTACGAGCGCTTCACAAAAAATGTACTTGTTTATTCTGTATAAGGACAGCAATTGGCCATCCTCTAAATCCAAAGGATTTTTATTTTCACGTCCGTTTCGTGAATTTGTCGCCGCATTAACATGTCACATCTGTGTTCAAGCACGACCAAATCCCACGCTAAATATTCTACAGCCATAATTCTCTAATTATTATTTATTAATTGTTTTTGTAGCCTCAAATACAAAGTTATCGAACATAGCGAACACTTATCGGGCTGTCAAAAATGGTCGCAAGCAAATTCGATAACTTTACGATAAATCGATATCTCAGCGAAAATATTCGATAAGTTTGCGATGACAGTCGGTAGCTTTGGCAGTCGAGACTACCGAAAATCGTTATAATCGGATCGTTAGGACGTAGCGACCGATTTTTGTCGCAAAACGATCGCTATCTATGTCGAGACTGCAGGCACTGGAAGACGAAACACAAACCGACATACAAAACGGAAAATTCCGAAAGTTGTACAGCCTGCGTAAAGAAGTACGGCTTTGAAGGACAGGCTCCTTAGAAAGTTCCAACTGCAAGACTACGTGCTGCATTGAAAGCAGCTGGGATAAGTATTTATTTTATAAACAGGATTTATTCTGCGAACCGGAATCGAACTTGCGATGTTATCGCGGGGTCGCACAATAACACTTCGCGGCGGCAAATGAAACGCTTTTATGTAATTGGCCACGCACAGTGGGCAGGGTTGCTTGGTGTGGACGAAAAATGTTAATGCATTAAATGTATCTGCCTGCTTGTCTCAAGTAGGCATACTTATTTTTTTTAATTACTGTTCGAAATTATCGCAAGTATAGGGATATCAGTTCAAAAAACAGATCCGTTAATTCGATCGACAAACTTTGCAGGTATACGTTTAATGTAGCCAAGCACCAAATACATTAAATAAAAAATACTTATACACCAATTTCTTGCAAACCTACTGTTACCCATATTATATCTCATCCTTATATTATCTATCTACTGCAAACTACTTCTCATGCAAACAAGAGTAGTTATTTAAATATAATGTTGCATTTTGTGAGATGATCATATTATGAATTATTTAATTAACAAAGCAATGACACAGAACAGGTGCGTGGAGCGGGCAGATGCTGTCAAAAAAAGTCAGAATAAATAAAGCACTTATTTTCAGGAGAATACCCTTCACTTTATATTAAATGTGTCCACGTATCAACAGGCTGTATCTATACTTATAATAAAACTGTAACAGATGCAATACAGTACATAGCAGATATTTAGAAAAAAAAATTAGCGCGTAGCTGACATTGATGGCAAAACTGTTATTTTTTAATTTTTGTCTGTCTGTCTGTGTGTATCCCGGCCGCGCATCACTCCAAACTTACTGAATGGAATTCAGGAATTTCAAAGAAAATACATAGTAATAAAATAATCATCAATTAAAATATTGATACCGAGCGCTACAAAAATAGCTGAAGTCCTCTAAAAATGCACAAATATTATGAGATATAACAAAATCAAATTCATGTTATCCGAAGAACGAATTGATATAATGATGATAAGTTAGTAGAATTTTCTACGGGCTATGGCAACCATTTAAAATAAGTGAATGATTAAAATAGCTGCATTACTAGCTAAGTATTTATATTTACATGAATAAAACTGACATAACCTATTGATAGGACACTAAAATGTGTTTGAATTCGTCAACCGCTTCCGCGGCACTTTTTCTTCGCTTGCTCCTCGTTGTTGGTTCAACAAGTAGATAACCTAACGCCATTCTGGGATTCCCTCGACGTCAAAATTTTAGATTAAATAAATTTAATTAATAAAAATATATACAAAAAGTTCGTTATCATTTAAATGAAAATTTAGTTTTTTTTTAAATAAAAGTCTAGATCTGACATAATATACCTACCGTACCGTATGGCGGCCGGCGGCGATGTGCCCGATAAAGATCTTCATATAAATTATTTAGAAATAAGTGCTTAAATAAAATGGTATTAATGTTTTAGTTTTTTTAATTCCCAGAGAATGTGTATCTAATCTCTCTCACTGTCTTCGTTTTGGCCGAGCTTGAATCCCTTGTTGTACTTAGAATTCTGGTCTTGAATCCAGAAAGTTCCGATATGACAGAAATAATAAAAATATTAGTTCATATTTATTGCCAGTCCACTGCGAAAGCAGATCCATACCACTGTGCAACGTCAGGCAGGGCGGGGTCCGTACAGCTATACGATTGGCATCGGACTTGACCTCGCCGCGTTCTGCAAAATTACAATACCACACTTTATAATCGTTATTAATAATTATTATAATGAGTGTAGTCGCTTATTAATTATAAGGGCACCGATTGTATTTATGGCCCTTGATATATTTTTTTTATCAATATATCTCAATGTTGGTAGAAGATTGTAGCAGATTCATGCTAAAACCTGTGCTAGAACGAACTAAAATTAGCTCTCAAAAATTGTCGGAATACACCGTCTTTAGTCGACAAAGAGGTTTCACTTCTGCTCCTTTTTTGGATAAGTTTCAGCAAGTTATTATTGTTTGGAGGCTAGCTTCGTTTATTTTAAATGGGTAATCTACGAATAAATAATGTAAAGAAGTATAACTCTGATACAGTGACCGCTTTGATTTCGGCCTCATCAAGTTCACAAGTAACAAAACACGTACAATTTTCCAAATTCAATTTGATTGGTTAATTGATTTGGCGCTTAGAAATGATCGCATCTGATTGGTCACGTCAAGTTGATGTTGTCACCGCCGTCATTGTCTAAAGGCCAAACCGCACTACTGCGGCACAGCGTGACAGCGAAGCGGCGCGGCTGGAGAAATATTAATTTGTATCCATTTATTAATAGCGTAAACCGCACTATAGTGATGCGGCTTCGGAGAGGCACGGCCCAGCGCTACAGAGATGTCTCCTAAAGCAACTCTGCGTCACGGCTGCGCCGCGCCGCCGTGCCACTGCCGCAAGTGCAAACCTTGCGGCACCGGAGAGACGCACCGCAGTAGATTTCCAGTCATTACACGGTCCACCCACGTTTAATCAATTCATAACTGATTACATCGATGGAGCTACCGTCGCCTGTGCCCAGGATGAGTGATTCTTCCCTACCAGTTTCTATTCATATTTCTTCACGCCGAAATCACCGTAGTGATCGAAACAAGGTGATGATCTACTCGCCTAATCCTCGCCTTCCGACGCCAGTGCACTAAAGCCTGCCTCGGAGACCAGAAAGACCAACCCAGCAGTCGACTGTCAAGTTCTTCCTCCGCAGCGCCCTGAAAAAGCAGATTTACCTACTCAATCTGCTACAGCCCTCACTGCAAACGACTGGACGGAGGTACGCCGTAAAAAAATACGCCCGTCATCGGTATCGAAGCGCTGCATAGCCGGGCCTACAGTGACGTCACTAAAAGCCGTTGAGGCCAGGAAATATATCCACTTGTGGAACATGGTATCTGGTGCAGAAGAAATTAAAGAATACCTAAACCAACTTTGTCCAGAAAAAGCGTGTACTGTCGAAGAACTAAGAACTCGTAATAATTACAAGTCCTTCAAGATCGGAGTTCCTGAAGACTGCTTCGATAAATGCATCGCTATTGACGTTTGGCCTGATAATGCCAGAGTAAAGCTCTGGATTAATTACAAAAATCGCACTCCACAGGGTGATACATTTCGTCACGAAGTCGGCGACAAGCGAGCCGTGCACATCAGTACGTAAATATTGTAGCTTCCTGTACCAAAATGTGCGAGGTTTAAAAACTAAACTTCGCACTTGGAATACCAGTTTGTTATTGACGGACCACTTGATTGTTGCCGCCACGGAAACATTTCTAGACAGCTCAGTCGAAGATGCTGAGGTAGTCCCTGACGGCTGGTCGCTCCTACGGCGTGATAGGCCAACTCCCTGTGGCGGAGTTTTGCTGGCTTCAAAACCTGGAGTAACCCTGCGACGTCAATCTGAACTCGAGACTGCAAGCGGCGAGGACCTGAGGGCCTCGTTCTCGTACCGCGGTACCGTGTTCTACGTTTGTATTGTTTACATTAAACCGAGTGCTACCGATGCATGCTACATGGATTGGTTTTGTAAAATAGAATCGTTTATTACGACCCTAAAGGGCAATATAATGATATTCGGTGACATAAATTTAAAAAGTGCTAGTTTAAATGTAAATAATTATTTTTGCTATTTTTTGACATACTGCAATTTATTTGATTATAATAATGTTATCAATTATTATGGAAGCAAACTTGACGTGGTGTTGGCACCGGAATGCATTGATGACGCGCGAGCGCAACAGGTATGCGTTGTGACAGCTGACGGCCTCGTCCCTCCCGATAACTACCACCCCCCGCTTGAGATAACGGTGAGTTTCAAGTCACACAATGCTCGTGATGTAAAATTGTTGCCTTCTAATATTGACCCGTCTTGTGATTGGAATTTTAGTAAAATTGACATTATATATTTTAAACAGTTACTCAATTATGTGTCATGGGACTCTTTCTATGATTGTAACGATGTTCGTTTAGCAACAGATATGTTCTATGACGTCATTTATAATGCCTTTGACCAGTGTGTACCTAAGAAGCTTGGCCGTGCTACTGCGTCGCAAGTATATCCAGTTTGGTTTACGTCTGATATCATAAAAGATATTAGACAGAAAACTTATCTACATAAGATTTGGAAACACTCGAAATGTGAGGTAACATATAAGTGTTTTTCAGATCTACGTGCTAGTCTTAAAAAGCGCGTAGCGGACGCCTGCGACACGTATACCGTTTCTATCGAAAAACGCTTAAAAAGTCGTCCACAGGACTTTTGGCGTCACATTGCCAGCCTCAAGTCAAAAGGTGGTTTCGAGCCTTGTGTGACTTATAATGGACAGTCTCATGTTGGTGCAGAAGCTTCAGAAGCCTTTGCTGATTATTTTTCTAGTGTTTTTGTTACACAACCTCCCTCGTTAACACTTGAACGTTTAGAGCATCACCCTGGCGGCGGCTATGTCAGTATCCCCCACGTCTCCCCTCAAGATGTTGCAGTTGGCCTTGGTAAGCTGAAGATGTGCGGTTCAATGGGGCCTGATAATATTCCAGCTTTTATTCTGAAGTCTTGCCAAAAATCGTTAACACGTCCCCTATGTCACATTTTTAACTTGTCTCTTAGTAATGGATTATACCCCCCACAATGGAAGCTGTCCCGAGTTACCCCCATCCCAAAGACCAGTAACAAAAAAGCAGTCGAAGGATATCGTCCTATAGCCATATTAAACTCACCTGCTAAAATATTTGAATATGTTCTCCATTATGAAATCCATAGTCAGGTTCATAGGTATCTGGGTGACGAACAGCACGGTTTTAGACCTGGTAGGTCAGTTAATACTAACCTCTTAAGCTTAGTGGACTATACGTCGGCCTGTATGGACCGCGGTTCACAGGTCGATGTATTATATTTTGACTTTCAGAAAGCCTTCGACAAAATTGACAATGACGTGTTACTACAGAAGCTATATGACATCGGGTTCACCTCCCAACGGCTTCGGTTCTTTGCCGACTACATGCGTGATCGTAGGCAGTATGTAAAGCACGGCTCACACGTTTCTGAGCCATACTTAACCCCTTCTGGGGTAAGTCAGGGCTCAGTCCTTGGGCCGTTGCTGTTTTAAATCATGATAAATGACCTAGCCAGTGAAGTACGTTTCGCTAGATGCCTCCTATATGCCGACGACCTTAAGCTGGCTCTGGAGATTAGATCAGAAAGCGACTGTACGATGCTACAAAATGACGTGAATTCTATTTATAATTGGACTATAGCGAACAAAATGTATTTTAACCCTGACAAATGTTACATTATGACCTTTGACCGTAAGCCTAACCCTATTCGATATAATTATAAAATCTGTGACAATATCATACAAAGAGTGACTACTATGAAGGATTTGGGCGTGACGTTTGACCGCGGCCTAACTTTTCATGACCAT
Source organism: Plagodis pulveraria (assembly GCA_963890685.1). Lineage (NCBI taxonomy): Eukaryota > Metazoa > Arthropoda > Insecta > Lepidoptera > Geometridae > Plagodis > Plagodis pulveraria. Next base: position 8,840,380 of record OY982955.1, on the reverse strand, counting down.
GTAACAGATACCGCAAAAGAATCTTTCCGGCGTCTTGGTTTTGTGTTGCGGAATGCACGCGACTTTAATGACCCTCACGTCATCAGGCTTCTGTATACCACTCTCGTAAGAAGTAAGCTTGAGGCGAGCGCGGTGGTCTGGAACCCGTATCACGTGACATATACCTTGATGCTGGAAAAGGTGCAGAAGGCTTTTTTGCGGTATCTGTACAAGCGGTTGTACGGGTATTACCCGTTTCTTTATCCCACCAAATTTCTCTTGGGACAGCTTAGTTTTCACTCGCTGGAAGTTAGAAGGTCCGTTGATCAGCTCTCTATATGCTGCAAAATATTAAGAGGAAATATCGACTGTCCTAGCCTCCACAATATTTTGTGCTCATTGTATGTGCCTGACAAATATGTATATCACAGGGCGAGCCATACACTCAAGCTCTTCGCCACTCCCCGTAGTCGCACAGTGGCGCGAACCCAGTCCCCTCTGTGTCGCTCTCTGAACGTCCTCAATGAATTCCTTAATGCTAACACCGATTATGATTTATTTTGTGACAAATGGCAATGTATTCTTGCATCGCTAGTGAAATTTTGTGAAAAAATATGATTTTTTAATTCCTGACTAATTTATTTTATTTTATTATCTATTTAAACAATATGATTTATTTAATTCATTGACATTTTTAATTTGCGACATGATCATATTTATTTATAATCTTATTATTTTTATATTATTATTTGACATTTTTTCATTACTTTGACAAAATTGTGCCTGTTTTAATTATAGTTTTTTATATTTTAATTTTGTGTATGTACGTGTAATAACTTTATATAATGTACAAATTAATAATAAGTGTAATTGGTAATTCCGTGCTTATTATAATAAATAAATAAATAAATAAGACCTTATTTTACGTTCAAAAATGTGTGTGAAATCGATTATTATCTCTGAAGAGTCGTGGAAAACAGTTTTTTTTCAAACGAGAATATGTTATATCTTTCACTCAAATAGAACACTTATTAATTTTTCAGCTGTATCTGCCTTTTTAAAGACACCACGATTATTTCTCCTTCGACGACCTCATCCATTTGGAATTTTAGCCATTAGTTGAAAGATACATTCTGCTACGCCGCATTGCTATAGTCAACGAAAAAGTAGCGCTACTTTTTTTAAATTTATTATCCAGAAATTTATAAAATACATTATGCTTTAATGCTTTTAGGTTTGCAATAACGCCTGCTATGCGAATTACATTACAAAATCACAAATATACGAAAGGTTTTTTTTTTTAAATTAAATTCCGCGCATGTTTTAAATTTTTCTATCGTATATTTGTGATTTTGTAACATTATGCTTTATGTTAGTAATGTCTTAAAACCTATGTGAGGTTTTTCTAGACTAAAATAGGTATAATTTATTCGTTTGCCTATAAGTAGTCAGTAGAGTTCTAAATATGCCGAAAGAACACAATTACTAATGAGGATATAAACACCTATGGATAACCTAGTGCGGCCAAAGCCACACCGTTTCTAGAACATAAACGTAAATGCTTAATATCTAACCTGTATTTCCTAGAACAGTAGCGACACCTCTCGCTCATCCATAACTAGGACTCTCAGACTCTTACCTTGTGAAAATGTTCTTTAACTTCTCTGTTTTAAGACTTAAAATTGATTGAGGCATACCAGCGTTTTCAGAGTAGTATGGGAGATTCCATAGCGGGCAAGGTTTGTGTTGAACGTTCCGGACCAACCATAGACAATATCAAACAACCAACTTCGTAACGCATATTAAATTTTATATCGCTATAAAATAATGTTACAAAATATTTTTGAAGAATATATTTAATATTTTTTTCTGTGATTTTATCTTTAATTGTACACGGCAGATTATTAATGAGGAGAGAAATTATGAATTGAGATATTTTTTTGCCGTATACGTTATTGTCTCTAGGTACAAGTAGTTTTCTATTTTTATGCTTCTGGTGAATTTAGAATGACTTATGGGAGATTCGATTTCTGTTCGGAAGTATTATTGTTCGAGAAGTATATTTAATTGAACTTTTTTATGAACCGGAATAATGTTGCAATTATTTATTTATTTATCAATAATTAAAACGGTACAAAAGATCACTTACATTTATTACATAAATTACACAATTACATTATGCAAGTGTTTAAATAACCCCGGTGGGTCACCTGAGTATTTATTTTTAATGTTAGGAGGTACAATAATTTTCAGTATTCTATACTGTATGTTGTTCATGTCGTCAAGATAGGTTTTGTGAGTACTTCCGTAGCTGCTAAGTACTTCGCTGCAGCACTGCTTTGCACCTCCGTAAATACTAGTAGGTAGTGATGGTCGCTCAGATTCCACGTCGCGCCGCACCTCTGTAGTGCGGTCCCAGCTTTAAATGCGCGTGGATGGCGTTATGCCACAATATGTTAGCTTGATTACGTATTCATTTTCTATTACATCTTTTTTCTATAAAATTGATTTATGGTTTTTCATGCAATTTATTTCAGTAGATTGGAAAAAATACGTTCTTGGAAATTATATTCTATAATTTAAAAGTCGGTATATATAATGCGCAAAATGAGTAGAAATGGGTTTCAAGTAAACTTTTTTATGCAAGTTGATATTGATCTGGACGTAATTTGGTATTAAATTTGAATAAAAAAAAATCTTATTGCGTGTATTACATTAATAAGTACATCAAGTTTTTTTGGCGGTATGTATTTTAACAAAATGCTGCAATCTATAGTAAATATTTTTAGCTACTACAACGAAAGCATTTAGTCAACCTAGATGCCATTGCAGGCTTGCAGGCAGTCTAAACACTCCAGCCCTCTACCAGTTGGCAGCGTGCCCAGCATCCTCAGAACTATTATTCTACTCGTAGTATTTCATTGTACCAAATGAAGTAGATAGCTTATATATACCTATTGGAACTAACAATACCGCAGCCATAGGTGTGACAACTATCAACGTGACAGTTGATGTCGTATTTATCTGTTATAATTTTATATTTTGGCTACAAATGATAAAATAGTTATCTAGAAATAGATCTCAAGCATGACAGTTATAAGACCTAATATCAATTTATCTGTAATTTTTATGTCTTTTGTATCCCTAAAATGAAATCAATACTGAAAAATACGACATCAATTGACACTTTGACTTTTGTCAGAACTAAGCTCTACTTCTAGGATATTTTTATGTCATTAGTAGCACAAATACTAAATAAGAATTCAGGACCTTTCACAAAGTATTTTTTATGACATTTCTAGCACATGTTTAACAAAACAAATTTAGGAATTGTTTTCATATAAAATGTTCTAAGACTAACAATGTTCCAAAGTTATTTTTGATTTAATGTAAAATTCATGTTGCATAAAACTATCCAGGGTAGTCAAGTATGGGTTTCGAAAATATTAGTCTTTACTCGTTTATAAAAGGTATTCCTGATTTTTTTTTATATCCGTATGGCTTCTCAACCATTTTATATCACATTTTGGTATTTTTGCAGAATTAAACAATGCAGAAGAACATTGATAAATTCAGTTGAAAAATCCGCGGTACAACCGCATGACTCGAGCCCACGCGGCGAACTGACAGCGCCGTGCGGTACACTTTTTAAGCCACGCCCGCTGCGGTATAGTTTCCGTTCTGTTGTTTTTGAGCTTGAATTACATTTCTTTTCATTATTATTCGTAGTGGGTAATTAATTTTCGTTCACATTTATAAGCTTTGAACAAACAGAAATTTTTAAATACCTTTTAAATTTCAATGAGAATACATTTTTATAAAGCTAACTGATCTGATGATAGATATGTAATGATATGATTGATATGAAACTGAGGAAGGTAGACTTTGTACCAATGGAACATATATGTGCCAACGGAACTCATTATAATTTTATGCAATTAAAATATACTACAAATTTAATAAGGCCACGTATTGACTAGTTCCTTGCAAGCAATATGATGTTACGATCCCCCAGCTGTTGATAGCTTTTATCATTTTGTGATAATCTGCAAGCTTTGTGGATTTTTACAAATCATTTAACAATTTCCATGTATTGTTCTATATCCTTTTTTTTACAATTTCGTTTGCACACACGTAGTGATTAAGTTAATAGCAGTAGCTCGGCCTATGACGCTCAGGATTAAGTTTGAGTGTCTTTGTGTAAGTATTAAATGTTAGTGATGTGATTGAGCTTGCTAACAAATATTACACACACAGCCAAATATTGTTCATAATCTATATACACTTGTATAAAAACATGTATTCATGTGTCTTTGTTAGTGAATTACCCTACGTTAGTAACAAAATATTATTATAATTACTAAAACGAAATTACAGATTACTGGGAAGCTTATTTGATCGAACCAATGCAGAATGTCTTCACCATCCACACTATCTAACCTGGGGCCCAACTTCCAGCTCTTAAAAACTATTATAGACAAACGTCCTTGTTTTAAGCCAAAATATTAATCCATACCATTCCCTTCATAAAACAATAATGTTCATATAACGCTATCTCTATCGTCTCCATCGTGCAAATGACTTGATTCAATGCGTTCAGCCCGCTCTCACGTTTAAGCTCTAATGTAAGTTTACTTTAATGGTATTTGGTAGTACGAAAAAAAACTGTAAGTTTAAGGTTAAAATAATACTGAATTAAGAGTTGTCCGGTCCCTGAACTTGAACAAAACTCCTCAGCAAGATAAAGTCAAATCTCATTGCAAAGGTTTGTAAGATACTGTTAAAGTATAGATCTTGAACAATATTTGACCTTAAAGACAGCTGGTGAAAAAGAAATCACGAAAAGCAATCCACGTCAGCATGCAGTATGTCTTACAATCTTTCTGTGAAACTTACCTTTAGAGAAACATCCTCAGCACTGAAGATAGAGAAAATCATAAGTGCTTAAAATGAAAGGTGATAAGTGCATATTCTAAGTCAGTGCTATAATAAAACTCCGTGTACGAAACACAGCACCAACTTGTAAAGCAGATAATTAAATTAATTCTGGATAATTAAATTAAGTCTGTTCTGCGTTTACGTCATAATTAACTATTGTCGGTAATTGAATATCAAATTTATTGCTAATTAGATAGTTTTTCTGCGGCCATGTTAAAACCGCGTGGAACAAGCGGAATTAAGTATGTTTTTAATTTGCATTATTTATGTTTTATGCCGTACACAGCTTGGCGTGAGAATGTTTCATATTCCCTCCAATTTCAACTAGATTTCGTTCCATATTAGAAAAAAAATAGTGGGACAACCGAGAAAGCAAATAGCGATATTTGGTATGTAGTGTTAATACGAGAATTATTTAAAAAGTGGTACATTTTTAAATAACTCTTTTAATATTATCACTTTTAAAGTGCGCATCATGTATCTGCGTAAATAAAATAAGGTAGCATCACATAAATATTACACTACATAATATTGACTAATATCACAACTTGTGCCACAAAAGAATAAAAAGATGACAACAAAATGCTGATTATAACAGAAAACTAGGGATCCACTTGCAAAAAAAGGAAGCTTTGAGTTAAAATTCCTACACCAAATATTGTCGAAAGCCTTTTGAAGCGCTCGTAGCGAAGTTTACTTGATCAGCAAGTTAAGCAACGTCCGTCGCGGTCATGAGTTGGATGGGTGACCGCTAGCGACATTACTACTGAGCGCTTCCGTGGTTCGGAGAGCACGTTAAGCCGTCGGTCCCGGTTGCTGTCTTACGATGGCATTTTGCGAATGCTCGCCTGGCTAGCTACTTTCAGTTGTTAACGAACTGCAACAGTCATTATGGTAACCAAGAAACTGACGCATACCATATCTATCCTATACGATTGACAGCAACTCCATCCTAATTTAATTATATTTTATTGTACCTATACATCTCTTATGATTTGGTGAACAGGTTTTGAATTACCAGGATGTAGGGCTCTTCAGCTAGAGTCCGTCTTGGTGGGTACCACCAGAGTGTCAGATATTCTTCCCGAAGCAGTATAAAGCAAAGCCACACTAGCAAATACATATAAATATAACTACTGCGCTTACACACTGTAGCAAGTGAAATTACTACATTGATACATTACATAAATTACAGGCGTGATGCCATCAGGCGTGCAACTGCACTATCTCATCAAGCAACAAAATAAAAAAGAGAGGTTTGACGAATTATCAGTATAACTAATATTAAATTTGGCAACTGTCGTTAAAAATATTTGGGATATATTATTATGAAAATTGCTAATTAGCTAGGCGGTCACGCATGCTTTCATCATGGTTTGATTTTTAAAGTTCAAATGTGTAGAGTGATTTGACAATTGACACTCTATGCCACGAAACCAACACTGCTTCAAGAATGTATTTCATAATCGATAAATATAAAGTTATTTCCTACGATGGACAATATCTAATATTAAAAACATATTTGTTTCATTTTCCCACCGAAATATATTCTAACGTCGTAAAATAGTTTCTAAATTGTGATGACAAGCTATCACAATTTAACGAGAATCGAAATCTTCGATTGAATTGAGTGTTAATAACATACAGAAATAGAAAAAAAAACATATAACTAGTGAAGTTGGTATAACATTTTGGATATTGGATATCGTTAAATGCGTTACGTCATGTTTTTTTATAAATTAGAAAGTAGATAAATGACAGAATGTAATAAATGGCATTATCTACTGTAACTATATAGGTAGCTATGTTATTTGTATACATATATACACACGTACTTAACTATGCTCGCACTTTTGTTATACGGCCATAATATTTTCTAAAGTAATTCGTATTTTAAATATTTACACCCAAAATTAGTGTAATAGTTTTTTTTGCTTCATATACACGCAGCTAAATGGCTTTGGAAATGGATTTTGGTGTATGTGATAGGCTTAGAACAAGTTCAATATTTAAGGTGGTAAGTATCGTTAGAATCCTTTCATAATCCCGATTGACACTAGCTATAAAATTTTTTCAACTCACTTGCTCGATCGGGCCACGATCGGGCCTTTTAATGCAACGATTTTAGTGTCATATCATAATGTAGTACGCAATTTTTTCCCCTATAGCGGGGTATGGTCTCGCACAAAGTACGCACTTGTATTTTCTAAAGAAAAACAAACTTTTCCACACTTTTCACCACGGAGGTTGCAGTTTGTTGCATTCGTTTCTCATATAAAAACAAACCAAAACTTTTTTACCTACTGAAGTAAAACTTTAGAAGATTTCTTCTTCTTCACTTCTTAATCAGATTATTATTGCTATCAAAAAGAGGAAGCATAATATTCGAATTCGTTTTGTATTGTATCTATTATATATTAACAAATTAACTACAGATAATTATTCAGTTAATTAAAATTAAGATGCTTCGATGTTTATGACAGGGCCAGCGTGCTTTAAAAAATATTATCTTATCGAAATTTTCGTATTTGTTCCTCGCAAGTGTGTTGGAAACACGCATGTGGTATGTTGATCATTACACACTCGGCTCCCTTATCGTGTCGTTTTGTAATGTTCAATATCCCACGCTTTTATCATAATATTATACTATTTCATCACACTTGCTCTTAACTAGCTTTTATTGTACCGATTTTAGCGTCTTAATGTAGTCTATTACGCACGCGTGCTTTTCTGTCTGCTTACCACACTAAGACAATGTTTTTTTTTTAATACAGGTAAAATGCCTGTATTAAAAAAAAAACTTGATCATAGTAATCATAAGGAGATTGTTGTTTGTTTCTTTGGTTTACCCAATATAAACAACCAAAAAGGTTTTTACCTACAAAAACTTTAGGCGAATTAATGAGTATATCAGCGATTATTATTGCCAACAAGAAGTAATAAAGTATGGTTGCGATTTGTTCTGTATAGCACCTAGTACCTTGACAACAACTTGATTATAGATAAATTTTAAAATTAAGACTGTCTGTTGTTTTCGTCAGCGCCATCTATATGCGCTAAGCTAACTCAAACCACAGACAGGGCTTGAAAATATAAATTAGCGCGCCATTTTTAAATAAAGATTTTGATGACCTTTTCGTATTTGTAAGTTAGTCAATAATAGTAGTATGAAATTCGTAAGCATGTTAGTCATTTTACTCTAGGATATATTGCAATCCCACCTCGTGTGTAATAAATGACTAACATAGCGCACTTGCATCATAATGTTGTATGTTAAATTGCGGGGCAGTCATGTTCTTAATAATTTTTTTTTATTCTTTTTTACTTGTGTAGCAATGCATTGATATAACTTTAGGTATTTTTATTTATAGTTGATAGGCTAGCCTTTGCCTACTATAGCATCTGATGGTAAGTGTTAATGTGGTCGAAAATGTTGATCAGGCTAACCTATAAATACTGGTTCTCAAGGACAGCTGCCGGAACATGTCTATAGGTGCAAGACGACAGCTTTTCTGCTTGAGGGTGCTAGCTAGCCAGGCGGGTATTCGCAAAATGCCCTACCACCATGCTGTAACGATTGCCGTCCTAAGACAACAATCACGACCGACGGTTTAACGCGCCCTCCGAAGCACGGGAGCGCTCTGTAGTATGTAAAATGATATTTGTATGCTATTCGAAGCGTGATGTTTCTTTTATTAGGTCTAGTCAGTTGTGAATGGCCAAATATAAGTGATTATGACGGAAACTTGTGATTTTCTAACAGAGGTATGTTTGTTTACATATTAAGATAAGTAACAAAAAACAGAGTTTAGAAAGGTATTATTTAAAATGTATATAACAGGAAATTCGGGTGGCAATGTAAACTAATAATACGGTGCATATAGAACTAAATAATAATATTTTTCAATTGTTATGTTTGCAATAACGTCTGCTTGGTGAGTTACATTACAAAATTACAATTCATGGTTGCGTCATCATTAACAAGTATAAAACCAATTGCGAAATTGGTCTTGTTTGTAGTACAACGCAAGTTGAACTGTATAGGTGTCGCTCCAACCCGATACGATGGTTGAAGAACGAGAGCAAAAAATAGAGTTATGAGTCATGGTGCCATGTTAGCTCAATTGGTTAGATCATACCTCGGCTAAAGGGGTGGATGGACGCGGGTTCGAATCCCGGACATGACTTAAAAAAATCCTATAGTATACTTGTAATTTTGTAAAGTAATTCGCCAAGCAGGCGTTATTACAAACATAACAATATTAAAATTATAAGGTTTCATCATCATTTACAAGTTTAAAACCTATTGCAACATTAGTCTTGTTTGTAGTGCAACGCAAGTTGAACTATAGGTGTCGCTCCATCCCAATACGATGGTTGAAGAACGAGAGCAAAAATTAGAGTTATAAATAAGTCATTGTGTCATGTTAGTTCAATTGGTTAGAGCATACCCCGGCTACAGGGGTGGATGGACGCGGGTTCGAATCCCGCACACCACTAAAATTTTTTAGTAAATTTGTTATTATTAAACAATAATACTTGCGCAATGAAAAAGATTAGAAAGTGTACATTACTAAACTTTTAAAAATAAAAGAAGAGGTAAAGCAAAGAGTATAACATATATAGAGATATATGTTATACTCTTTGCTTTACCTCTATACCTATCGTACAAACAGTGGTGTGACGGAGATTACCGGTTAAATTATAAAACGAACGCGCCTACTTATTACTAAATCTATCTTCCTACACCTCTAATTTGGAACTAACAAGTCTATTCCAAAACTCGTCCAACCAGATATTCTGGGTGTGGCCGACCTCGTCGCCGTTTGTCTGATTTATACGCGAAAATTAATAAATTCTTATACCTAAGTGAAACTTAACAAGGTTTGAGCAATCATTAATTGGACGTTTAGTCATTTTATGCGCATTTGTTATTAAAAACTCAAATATATTATGTGTGTAGATGTTCTTTTTGCTTCGAGACATTGCCATTAATTTAGTTGTCATGTTCAGGCTATAAAAATTCCACACCTACTTACTACAGAAACAAATCATTGCAAATATAAATCCGTTCCTAAGTTTTTTTACCAATTAGTCTGGATACATAAATATTTTAGATATATATCACTAAACTGACAGGTAAAGTATTATTTTATGTTATTGTGACGGAAGAAGCACGAGGCCCATCTGATGTTAACCCATTGTCATCGGCGATAATGATAACAATAGAATTTCATTCATAACTAGAAAGTAGTTCCTGACGACGCCAGCGGTATCCTCTGCCTATAACAGATGCATTTCGTCACAAGTGACTAACTGCATTGCGCCCGTCACCCTGAGACATACAGTTGTTAAGTCTCATCAGGTGCCTGTTTTTTTATATTTTTGTGGCGGAATAAGGAGATGCGCACCTGATGTTAAGTGGACTAACCTCTTCCTATAACAGATGCATTTTCATCACAAGTTTCACACGAGTTGCACTGCGCTCGTCACTTTGAGACATAGTTGTTACGTATCATGTGCCTGTAAATTCACTGGCTCTCAAACACTGCTGCCGGAACACACTATTAGGTGCTTAGCGACAGATTGTCTACTTGAGGGTGGTGGCTAGCCAGGCGGGCATTCACTCTTCACACACATTCCGCCTTGCGCCGCCACGCCGAGCGCACCTCTCCGCAGCTGCAAGTGACCCTCCAGTGAGACCGCAATAGTCCCCGCACTATTGCCGTCTCGCCTGGACCATCGTTCCGACGCTAGTTGCTACAGTGCGCATTGAAGAGCGTGATCCCGATTCAGCTTGTGTTTGTCTGTGCAGGAGCTGAGAGTTTCGTCGAACGCCGTGCGACGCGAGCTTCGTGCTTGCTGAGGCGGCGCTCCACCGTCGAGCAACCACCGCCCCGGACAAGCCCGGGTCGGTGTTGCTGCGTTAAACTGCACTGAAAAGTGCAGTTTATTTCTTGTTTCGCGTCTTTGTTTCTGCACAAACAACAACACCCGCTCAACAACACACTTTGTGCTGTTAAGCGGCATCGTTCAGGCAGGTGGAGCCCTACCGGGTTAAGCTCGCTCGAACGATCAAATCCGCCATTTGCTGCGGTCGCAGAGTGATCCCTAACGGTGCCAACTACCTCTGTTGATTTTTGGTTTAACCTTGTACCGCGGCCTTTTCCCGCCTCACGGGATCAGCCGAAACAAGCAGGTCTCCGGGGCAACTGGCCTTGGGGTCGCCCCTAGTCAATCCCGGAGTCGTTAGGACACCCCTTCGCCGCCCCAGAAAAAAAGTGCGGATAGGGACACACACCTAGGGATACACAGTAGGTACTCACTCCCTCTCACACAGTGAGCTCACAGGTTGTGCGAGGGAGACACTACCCTGGTTAGGGCATCCTGAGTGCACCCCTCAGGATGCAGCCCCGCCCTACCAATAGTGAGGTAGAGGTCCTTCAGACCTTTGCCTTACGGTACCCCGACCTCTATGCTGCTCATCAAGCAGCCCTCACCTCAGACGCAGAGAGTGCCCGCCTCACGGACACTCCCATTGCTCCCTCCGGGACCTCCGTCCCCACCTACGATGACCCTCCGGCGCCATCCTACTTACAGGAGAGCCCGGACTCCCCCGCCCCCGGCCCTGATAACAGGCGCGCGGTAGTAGCCCAACCCCGTTCTCGCTCTCGCTCACCGATCGGTCGGTTTGCGAGCATCGAACCTGCCTATGTCGTTGTCGAGTCAGTTTCAGACTCGGAAACGGACATGGAGGTCGACCAACCCCGCGCCTCACGCACAGACTCCGAAGATTCCGACAACGACGGCTATACCGTCGTAGACCGCAAACGCAAGCGCGCCCCTAAGGCCGCTAACTCCGGGCCTTCCGCTCCGCCCGCTAAGGCAGCCGCCAAAGCACCTACCGCCGGCAATAGGCCGACCCCCGCCCCGCGCCCCGCGTCCCCGCCTTCCGCAACCGCTTCGGCTACAGCGCCCTCTCAGGACGCTAACGCACGCCGCGAAAAGCCGCCTCCGCCTTTGTTCATACAGGACAAAGGCAAATGGGATATGCTATCCCGCCTCCTCACTGATCGTAAGATCAGTTATACGAACGCCCGCTCCACGCAGCAGGGCATTAAAGTCCAAGTCTCCTCAGTTAACGACCACAGAGCGTTAACCAAACTCCTCCGTAAAGAGAGCATAAGCTTCCACACTTATGCGCTCGAAGAGGAGAAAGTCCTACGCGTCGTCATACGCGGTGTCCCGAAGGAAGTCCGTACAGACGCTGTACTTGACGACCTTAAAAGACAGGACTTCCCTGTCCTTGCCGTACACCGCATGTACAGTGGCAAAGACAAAAGCCCATACGACCTAGTACTCGTAGTACTAGACCGATCCCCGGAGGGCAAGACCATCTTCAACCTGAAGACGGTCTGCGGCCTCTCCGGACTAGATGTTCAGCCCCCATTCAGGAATGGCTCTCCTTCACAGTGCCATAACTGCCAACTATACGGGCACGCTGCCCGCTACTGCTTCGCTCGTCCCAGGTGCGTTAAGTGCCTAGGCGATCATGCCACAGAGAATTGTTCTCGCACGAGGGACTCACCCGACCCACCCAGCTGCGTTCTGTGCGGCACCCAGGGGCACACCGCCAACTACCGCGGTTGCCCGAGGGCGCCACGCACAAACCGCAGGGTGGCAACGGAAAGGAGACCTCCGCCACCTCCTCGTCCCACCTATGACAGATACCAGCGGGTCAGCCCTAAGCTGACAGTAGCACCTGCCTCACAGGTGACTCCCGCTCCTCTCCCAGCTAGGAACGCGTGGTCAAAGCCACCGAGCATGGTTAAAACCATCGCTCCCACCCGCGCCCCGGCCCGCGCACCCGTCCCCGCCCGTACCGCGGCCCCTGCCCGCGCACCGGCCCCGGTCCGCGCGGCACCCCCAGCACCTCCTGCCCTCATTCCACGCGCCGCACCTCGCGTCGCCCGGCCCGTGGCCCCACCTCCTATGCCACTGATGGACTCCTCTCTTCAAGAGGATATAGCGCTAGTCAGCGACCTTGCTATGTCCATCAATATAGATGAGGTCCGTGCTCTAGCACGCAAGATGCACTCCGCACAATCACCTGCGGAAGTCATCCAATATACGCTGGAACATGCCAGCCTCCTTAGCGCTCTAAAGCGCTTCGCCCCCCAAACTCCCCCTCAGTACACCCACTATGGGTAGTACAACCTTAAGGAATAAACCGCGCTCAGTTTCGTTAGCGTCCTTCAACGCTAACGGCTTCTTCAGACAACGTGACCTTGTCCATGACTTTTGCAGTACCCACCTGATCGATATTATATGCGTGCAGGAAACCTTTTTAAAACCGGGAAGGGCGAATCCCAGGTTTGCTAATTACCGATGTGTACGTAATGATAGGTTGACTTCCGCTAAGGGAGGCACTCTTATCTATTACAAAAGGTCCCTGCACTGCATCCCCTTAGATACCCCGACTCTGAGTACTATGGAAGCATCTTGCTGCTTACTAGCTATGACGGGTCATCAACCCATAGTCATAGCATCCTGCTACCAATCTGGTTTAAAGCGCGTCGCCCGCGCAGACTTAGAAGCTCTCTTCTCTCTTGGAAGCGCCGTCCTTCTGATCGGCGACTTCAACAGTAAACATATCCTATGGAATTGTAATTCTAACAATCCTAACGGTATTATTCTTGACAACCTAGTCGCTGACTTGAACTTTGACGTAATTACACCTATCGAGCCAACGCACTACCCCGAGAACGTCCGCTACCGACCTGACGTCTTAGACATGGCACTGTTTAGAGGCGTAACCCTTCAGTTACGCTCTATAACAGTTTGTCACGAACTACATTCTGACCACCGACCCATTATACTGCGACTAGGCCCCGACCCTACAGCAGACTTACCCCGCCCCACCAAGACGATGGTGAACTGGAAGCAATTAGGCAATTCCCTAAAGGCTATCAGTTCACCCGACCTCGACAAAATCCCTGACGACATTCTGACCAAAGATGACGTATCCCTAGCGATCGATTCGTTCACTAATCACCTCTCCACCGTAGTAGGTGCATCCTCAAAGGAAGTCATTGTGCCGGACGACCGGCGCCTTGTCATTCCAGTGGATGTGAGGCGATTAGTGACGAAGAGTAAAGCAGTGACCAGACATTACGACTCCTACCCAAGCGAAGTAAACAAAACTCGGAAACGCCACTTTGAACGCATGGTTGAAAGTCGCATGTCCGAGTTGCGTGACCACAGCTGGGGCGACAAGCTTTCAAACCTCGTGCCTAGCCAGCGGGCTTATTGGGATCTCGCACGAGGCATGAAAGGTGTCGGACAAAGCGACATACCTCCGCTATACCCACCAGTCCCACGCGCCCCGGCGTTCTTTGACGAAGACAAAGCTGAGTGCCTAGCTGATAGCCTAGAGGCTCAGTGCTCCCCCAACGTAGATCACGTAGACCAAGCCCACCTCGATTCGGTGGACGCTGAGGTCGAACGTAAAAGCTCTGTGGTCATCTCTGAACTCCCCCCGCACACCCCAGTATCTTACGCTGAGGTGACGAGACTGATCAAGGACCTCAAACAACGTAAAGCCCCCGGTGCCGACGGCATCTCCAACAAGGTACTTAAACACCTTTCTCCCCCCCTGATTCATCTACTAGTAAGCATCTTCAATGCGGCCATGAGCCACTGTTTATTTCCCGACGTCTGGAAATGTGCAAATGTCATTGGCATTCACAAACCAGGCAAAAACTCCGCTGACCCTACCAGCTACCGTCCCATCAGCCTTCTCAGTGCCCTAGGCAAGCTATACGAACGGCTCCTTTCGAACCGTCTCTCGGCTCATGCGCAGGAACACCACCTTATTCCCGATGAGCAGTTTGGCTTTAGGCCCAAGCACTCATGCGTCCAACAGGTGCACCGCCTCACGGAGCACATCCTTGAAGGTTTCAATAAGAAACCCAAACCCCAAACGACGGTAGCAGTCTTCCTCGACGTAGCGAAAGCTTTTGATAAAGTCTGGCACAATGGCTTGATTTACAAGTTATACCACTTTGGCGTGCCAGTACGTCTTGTGCTCACCTTACAAGACTTCCTAAGGGACAGAAGCTTTCGCTACCGCGTGGAAGGCACCCTCTCCACCCCCCACCCAGTCAGTGCCGGAGTCCCTCAGGGCTCCGTACTATCTCCCATTCTCTTCGCGCTGTATACCAGCGACATCCCACGCTCACAGCCCAAGGTTTTCATAGCCCAATATGCGGACGATACCGCCATTTATTCCACTGGCTGGCATATTAATAGACAGACCTATTTTCTCCTTCAACGGGCCATCACCGAGATCGGTGACTGGTTCCGTAAATGGCGCATTGCAGTCAACCCGACTAAAAGTGCAGCTATATACTTCAATGAGAATACTCACTCGAACCCCCGCTATCCTAAACCTTTAACTCTGTTTGACGAACCCATTCCCTGGGTTGGTAAAACAAAGTATCTTGGAGTCACCCTTGATCGGCATCTCACCTTTGCCGCTCACATCACTGATGTTCGTAACAGGGCGGCCTTTGTTATGGGTCGCCTAGGTCCCTTAATTCGTACAGAGAGTAAAATGTCTCTTAAAAATAAGAAGACACTTTATACTACTTGCATCCGCCCCATCATGACATACGCTTCAGTAGTGTTTAGTCATGCTAGCGAGGCCCACCTACGTAAACTTCAAATCATTCAAAACAGGTTCCTCCGCCAGGCAACCGGTGCTCCGTGGTATGTACGGAACGCCGAGTTGCACTGCGACCTAAACCTTCCCTCTTTAGCGCAGTTCAATAAGGACTGCGCCCGCCGATACTTTGATCGAGCGCCCCACCACTCGAACCCTCTAGTTGTCCAGGCATCGAACTACTCGACTGCCTCATCCGACCCATGGTTTAAACCCCCCCGTCGCCGACCACGGCAGGTATTGGACGACCCGGATGACCCCATCGCAGCCATTACGTTGGCAGCTTTAGCGTTGTCCGCAAGTCGTCCTGGTAACATCCCCAGGTGTGCGGTAATCAGAGGTTACACAATCAAACACCGAGCTCGCCGGCGAGCTCGAGGCAAAAATAAAATCCCGATTAGTGTCTCTCCAAATAGTCACAGAGTAATATTCAATAGGGCCCATTCTCAACGGTACAACACTGCAGTCGTACCGGGGCATTTAGTTCCGATTCCCCCTTTGTCTCTCGGCAGCGAGACAAGCCGAGGTCCGAACCACAGTGGTGCCCTTGAGCTCGCTGTCACCCCTCCCGATAGTAGCGTGGCGTTTTCGGCGCCCGCAGGAGACGGAGGTATAAGGCGCTTTTCGCCTTATACGCCCGTCTCAGAAGAAGTGCCCTCAGCGCTTCTTCCTCCTGGGCTATAAGAGGGCCTCCCCTCGCCCAAAGTCCGGTGGAGCTGTACGTCCGCTTAGCGGTAGACAGCATCTATGTCCTCCCTAAAAAAAAAAAAAAAAAAAAAAAAAAAACAGGCGGGCATTCGTTAAATGCCCTTCCATCATGCATTGAAGCTCAAGCCGGCGGTTGGGATCGAACCATGGACCTGCGGCACCGCAGTCCATAGCCATAACCGCTCGGCTATCATTGCATCAGTTCAGTTGCCACCAAATTTCACAGTACTTTAGTTATGATGGCAAACTTTACCTTATCCACCAGGCACATTTATACACCGGACTACAATCATGAAATGTTGTCATTAAAACCCAAGAATACAAGTAAAACCCAATAATAGACTGATCAGAATATTTCATACAAATACATTTTTTTCTTTTTTTTATTGCTGTTAGGTAAGCCTTTGACCACAATCTCACCTGCTAAGAGATGATGTAATTGAAGGTGTTAACAGGCTTAACCTAGAATTACTGGCTCTCGAGGACAGATGCCAGAGCACACCGTTAAGTGCTTGGCGTCAGATTTTCTACTCGAGGGTGGTAGCTAGCCAAGCGGACATTCGCAAAATGCCCATACTATAACGGCCATCCTATGACAACAACCGGGACCGACGGCTTAACGTGCCCTCCGAAGCACGGAAACGCTCAGTAGTAATGTCACTAGCGGTCACCCATCCAACTCATGACCGCGACGGACGTTGCTTTACTTTGCAGATCAGTTAAGAACAGATATAAAACTTCGCTACTAGCGCATCAGGTAATTCATCTAGAAAACTGTTTTGTACCTTACCCACCAGTGTAACACTTTGAACAAGGTATAATTAAGTTAAACAATTTTAAAACTGTTATACCGTTCGTGTCAAATCTGATATTGCATTTAATAATACGTTAAAGGCTGAATGCGTGGCGTGCGGAGCCGTGCAAATTAAAAAAACGACTTCATTCCACAGTCGAGACGCCTAGAGTCACTACTTAGTAAGCCTGAACAAGAACATAAGAAAGCCAACTTTGAAAGTGTACATATTTATGATTACAGGTGTAATTAAATTTTATTTTTAAGCTGACACCTGTCTTATTTAATATCTACCAAAGTTGCATCTACTTAGGAATATATACAGTCTTGTGTGATATTCCTGTCAGTTTGTCATCTTGAGAGCTTTTTGTTGAACAGTTTTTTTGAAGCACTCGTAGCGAAGCACTTAGCTGTGCTCAACCGATCAGCAATGCTAAGCAACGTCACCCACGGTTATGAGTTGGATGGGTGACCGCTAGTGACATTACTACTGAGCGTTTCCGTGCTTCGGATGACGTTAAGCCATCGGTCCAGGTTGTCGTCTTAGGGTAGCAGTCGTTATAGCATGGTGGTAGGGCATTTTGCGAATGCCCTCCTGGCTAGCTACCACCCTCCAGTAGAAAATCTGTCGCCAAGCACCTATCGGTGTGTTCCGGCAGCTGTCCTTGAGCGCCAAGAATCTGCATACCAATATAACATGGCAATTCTTTGAAAAGTACCTAAGAGTAGAGTTCAGGGTGCGCTTTCCATAAAAACGTAGTTTCGTCATATTTCAAATACCAAGCGTTCAAACTCGGTGAAATTTTGCATGCATGTTGCTAAGCCTAATATCTATGGTTATGTTTTGCGAGTTTTTCGATTTATTTTTTATTTCATTCCTAAATGTCAAAACTCCAATTCCCATACAAAATACTCTGCGAATTATTTTTGAAAATACTTACCTAATTTTAAGGAAATCTGACAGAGCAGAAGCATAGGTATTAGGCTCAAAGACAAACGTGCAAAGTTTCACTGAGTTTGAACACTTAGTATTTGAAATATGACGAAACTTAGTTTGTATGGAGTGCGCTCCGTGAACACTACTCTTAAGTATTTGGTTAAAACTAAGTAGGCTAATTTTAATTTGATTTATTTATAGAAGCCCTATCAATTATAGAAAGGTATATTCATCCTCCCTGCCACGAGTAAAGTTTTTGAAAATATTGTGCTTAACTACATTTGTCACACTTTAATTAACATAATATATTTGTGATTTCTTTAAAGAAATCAACATATCAACTTTGCCAAGTCTTTATATTCTTGATAATAAATTGTATGCTCAGAAGGACTTATGTAAATATACATAATTAAACGGCGACCACCACGATACAACACTGGGAATAAAAATGAAATAGCGGGGCCAGGTTTTAGATTAGTAAATGACAAGACGAAAATATAAAGTCCAAGTTCGGTAATTGCGTGCGATTTTATAATAAAATTCCTAAGCTTACATTCCCTTTTTTACATGACTGCCCAAAAAAGAAGCGTTACGTTTTCAGGGTTCTTTATTCCACCATAACTTCTAAACGGCTATTTATTTTTAATCAATTTAAACTTGTTTATGACTAACGATTACAGTTCTCTTAAAAGGAAATTCAACCTTCATGTAAAAAAGATTTTAATTATAAAAGTGTATTAGTGATTATTTTGAAGAAAAAAGGTGCTCGAGACTTCTGCTAAGCCACCGTCAGTTATCTATATAATAAATACTGTATTTATTTTATATTAGACTTATGTTACTAATTGTAAAAGATATATAAGAAAAGTCATATAAAAAGGATGGCCCGAGTTTATTGCCCGTTCTTCTCCATACCCTTTTTGCTATAGGTACGCGGCACTAGAATATTTTTATAGTAACATTTTTTGATTACCTTAATAAGAGCGCCGTAAACGCCAAAACTGAATATACGATTTTGAATTTCTCGCGTATAAAACGAACGCCCTACCACCATGCGGTAAAGCTTAATCCCGCAGAAAGATTCAAACCATATGGACCTACCAAAAGGGTCAAAGGGTCTAAGTGGCATCAAAAGTTGCAGGCAATAGGTACCTAATACTGAATATTTTCATTTTTAAATTACTTCCCTTAAGGTTGAACTGGCCGTACAGTTTTCCATACAAACGCCGCAGGGTGATCACTCCCTTATTTGAGATTTTAGGTATAGAATTAAGCATAGTATCGATTGAACTCGTCATGATCTAGGATCGTATCGTGACGAAATTTTAAAAAGCTAATTAAGTTGAAAGTTATGCTCCTCGAAAACTTTATATGAAAATGTTTCGAGGCTCATAACTCTCAAATTAATTATCTCTTAAAAATTTCGTTACGATATAAACCTAGATATTGACGAGTTCAATCGATATCATGCTTTGTTTTCAACCTTAGGTAATTCTAGTAAGGGAGTGATCACCCTACGACGTTTGTATGGAGAACTGACCGGCCAGTTCACCCTTAACCGGCACAATTCGAAGAATTTCTGACAAAATCTTATGCTGTTTTTTTATAATAACAATAGCCAAAATACATTGGAAAACACAATTAACCAATCAAAATTAAATAATTGTAGTCCAAACTTCCTATAAGACACAGCACACAGACACAGACGGGAGGTGCTGTGCACCTTTAAATTAGATACAGTTATTTTCACAACGAAAAACAGTCGGAAAAAACCGTATAATGTTAAAGCACAACCCTAATTATTAATTACACATTCGTGATCAAAGGCACAACCCAGCCACGTTGAACTTATTAACACATCAGCCGAATTCAACGGGACGAGGTAGATTATTATTTAGCCGTATAATAATGGAGTCATCATTTCGCCGTGACAGCTTCACACCTTGAAACGAAGCGAGCTGACTCTCTTTATTATGTTCCAACTTTTTTTACTCTGCTTTTTGCATTAACTGACAATATTACTTCGTGAGGATACGGTCTACCTGGCGTAAAAGTTTAATTTATTTGTGGTTCTAAAATTGAAGATTAGTGCCAAACTCCAGAAAACGGATTTACTAAGGCTTTGTTCAAATAGTCCTCCTTACTTAGTTATAAATGCGCACATATGCTTAGTAGTCTAATTTAAGTAATCGTTGGTCAGGCCTTGATCTATTAAGTTCCCGCATCGCAACAACTCGTTCTGAACAACATTCTATACAAAAATTCTAATTTCAAGTGTGTAACTATTTCTGTTTACGAGCTAATGACCAGTGAACGGTCACAAAAAACGAAAACTATTATATGTTTATGCTTAAATTTGTAATCAATGAAAGTTTAACTATACATCTGACTAGAAATAACGAAGGAAGTTCGGCAAGTCAATAACCAGTAAAAAAATGTAGTGTGCGTAACGCACCAAAATTGGCATCTTTTGTGTTGCCAACGCTTGTTGTTGTCAAAAGTTTCTATAGAACTCGGTTCATTATCAAGTAAAAGTTGGTAACTTTTGTTTGATGGTGATGCGGATTAAGAGAGTTGTAATGTAACTAGACAACAACCTTCACAGTAAGTTACCCACCTGGATGAAATCACACCTTCAACTGCCATTTCACCGCTAAATTTCACCACCAGTGATCAAATAAGACGAAAAACCTCTCAATCCACGACTAGTTATCAAATAGATACACGGCTACGTCTAATTCACCATTGGTCATGTGGGACGAACACTTCACAGCCACTCTACTATTGCAGCGAACTATACTAAATGACATTAACAGCAATAATTAATGGAAAAAAATTAGGTCTGTTTAAGTGTTAGGATATTTTATAGTGTCACTCACACACTAACTTAGCGAGTCACTCAAGTAATAATGAGAACAAAACTCTCTTGAGCTTACAAGCATATCTTGCTTACACCTCCTTACATTGATCATCATTGATTATTGTTTTTGGTATTTTTTTTCATGTCGAGTTTACGACTGGCTTTGTGCGTTCGCCGGCCGAGTTAATCGTGAGGTGCTAAACAGACCTCGATGTACGAAGATAATCTAAATTGTTATAAGGTTTAATGAATCAGACGTGGTAATGATTGAGATAATTAAGTCGGCTTAATGATTTGTGGGGTGTTGACGACGTGGAAACTGAGAACTGCTGTGTGGGTGTTGATGGATGAACGTGCTCAGATTTCATTACAGAAAATCGGGAAAATATCTCTCCAAGCAGTTTATATGAAGAAAAAGAACAATAATGGTGAATTAAAAGGAGAGATATATTTTTATAGCTGTATGCTTTTCAGGAATAATGTATATATTACGGGATTAAATATAATGAACACCATAAAATTCTTTGATACCCTTAGTTCTTTTACCAAAAATTTTAGTCGAACACCAAATGTAGTAAATGATCACCAAATGTAGTAAATTATTACTAAATCTCAAAGTCATATTTAGGTGCGACGACGAGCGAAGCGAGGAGGAGCGTTAGGTTACTTGTGACCTCAAAAACGCCAGAAGAATTGTAAGAAGTTTAATTTAGATGATCATTTACTACTTTTTGGTTAACAATGATTTACTTGGAGTCATTTTGCTTACATAGGATAGCGAGATGTTAAAACTTTGGTTATAAGTTTTCATTAAAATGCGGGTTTAATTTTGGTGATCATTTACTATTTTTGTCTGTTATATGTTACTATAACTGGTGGTAATTTAAACATAAGCCAAAAACAACTATGATAAACCTACCTGTATGTACTATTATAATTATATAAGAGCTAGTGAGACGTAGGTATCATTACAGACGATGATTAATCCTTAAACGTTAATCCACCCTAAAACACGCAAACAGGTAGCCGTAAAACTGAATATACGTATCTACATAATGGGAAATAAACCTGTGTGACATACTTACTCTACAAAAAAAATAGAATCTCATTACCTAGGTACTTCTGAGAGCTTTCTGACCGTTTCAGCGAGAACATCCATGGCGTCATTCATAACTCTACCAAACAAATTAAGAAATTAGAATGATCGAAATGCAGTCCATATCTTATCAACCACATCCATAAACTACAGTTGATCTCTCAATTCGTATACCGACATAGATTATATACAAGTTGATACGTAAACCAAGCTAATCGTCCGTTCGTCCGATTCAATCGCCGACTAAACTCTATCTCACAATCACCAATCATTACATTATATTGTGATAAAATATCTCCATCGAGCGATTGTCAATAATATTTTATTAGCCAGCGGTTTGTTCGCCTTTCAAGTAGGAACAAACATCTTTTCAAGTGGTGCCGATGATTTCACGGTTAGATATTGTATAAAGCATAGGGTAGGTACGTAGAGATATGGAATTATTTTGTATTTATAAGTAGAATACTGTTAGAAATGTAGCCGGTGAAGTGCTATTTGAGCTCGTATGCCGAGGTTTCGTACGTACTGTTCGGATCCTTACAGCATTTTCGACCCTTACTTGGTAGGTTATGATGGTGTGATCTAAAATGTTTCTACTTTTTGTTCTACCACAAAGTTTTTAATATAATCACACCGATTTTACACCTATATACATTTTAACTATGACCTGTAGGCTATCCTATGGCCCATGGGATGGTGGGCTAGAATTGCACCCGCTATATCTACCAGTGGTACTCGTATGAGCGACGAAGGGAAAAATACCACAAGGTGGGCAATAACGCATTCTAAAAACTGCCATCTTATTTTTTCAAAGGTAAAACCAAATGTCGCTTTTAAAAAAATGTCCTCTATGAGCGGTTTACAATCCCCACGTTTGATTGGCGCTGTGTTTGATTAAGAGATTGCAGTGTTTAATGTCAGATTTTCAGAAGAGGAAGATATGGGGACACTCAGTTCTAGACAGTAGCCCACGAGCTTTATAGGTATTACTAGGCCTGCATCACTCCGCATTTCAGGTTCAAACAAGACCGTAGCCAGAAAATAATTTCGGGCGCAGTTTGATTTGGTGGAACAGTAGAAAAACATAAAATTGATTTAATAAAATAAATAAAATGGTGTTACTTATCATATATATTTATTAGAAAACCATAATATAAATATTAACACCTTATTACCAAATGAAATTTATTCTTATAGCTTTCTTTGCAGCGAACAAATTAAATACCTCCTTGGTGTCGGTGTCAATTCTGCAGCGGATTGACATAACGTCAAAACTGATTAGTCTTTCCTGGCCTGTGGAGTTTCTCAAATAAGTTTTGAGGCGCTTCAGAGAAGAGAAAGTCCTCTTAGGAGTACATGTAGAAACAGGCAATGTCGCCATCTTTAAAAGAATTTTGTTTATGTTGTGTATAACAACAAAGTGATACTGTATAAATTGCAGTCTCTTTAATACTTATTAAAAGTCCAAAATAAATATATATGTTTTATTTCAGGAGGGGATCAATCCCCTTTGATCCCGCCCCCTGGCCTTGGGTACTAATCAAATCAAGATCTAGGCATGTGAAGGATATGAATGTGCTGAGTAGTTAAGAATCGCCACCCCATAGAGTGTCCTTTACTATTAGCAAATCTTTACACAATCCGCCGAAAACAATGCCCATTCTGGAGTCATTATCTCATAATTAAGTCCAACCCCATAAACATTCTAGTTAGACAATAAAGTTGTGGCTCTTAATCCGATGAGTCAGTAACCTAATTTGTAATCTATCTATAAACAAACGATACTGTCGCTGTCATCAATTTAAATAAAAAAAGGAAGATACGGCACATAAACGGGATTCTATTAAAGTATATACACTCTAATAGAGTCAAATGTTGGTCCGTCCGTCTTTGGAACGGTAGTAGGTAGACGGTTGATGTTTTCACATAATATGTGTTACCATGGTAGATTGTCGAAAATTAATAATATTAACAAAAAACACTGAGACAGTGTTTAGCTGGTATGTAACTCTTTTTACGATAGAGCAAATAGAAAAAAAAATTGAGGTTGGCACCTCCACACAAGAAACGTGTTTTGTATTTTTTTTTCTATTTGCTCTATCGTAAAAAGAGTTACATACCAGCTAAACACTGTCTCAGTGCAGATCGGATTCCAGCTGAGAATCTCGATATGTATAAAAAAAATACAATATTTTGTCACATTCCGTATTGGTACGGAACAGTGTGGCAGTCCAAAACGACTTTTCCGGTTCTATTATTTAATAAAAATATATTATTAATCACAATCTATTGAAGATGCATGTCGGCCTAAGACAAACGGAAGCGTCCAGCAGTAAAACCACTAGTGGTCACTTATCCAAGCACTAACCGCCAAAGAATAAGGCTCGACCTAGCAAGAACGACGAGTCAAACTCCAGCTCTTCAAATCATCCTTACGCACTAACGTTACCATCTGTTCTGTTCAATTTCCTGACAACATCACAATACGCAATACAATCAAATATACCAGTAACATAACACGAAGCGTGTTGTAATCTCGTACACCCCAAAACAAATCGTTCGGTATCGCAAAAGATCAAAATAACATTTGTACCGAAATCATTTATCAGCGCTGATTCTCTTTCCATTTGGCATCCCTCGGCCGACAGCGTTTATATCCAGCCCTATGATTGTAAAACTATGTTTACGGTGCATAAGATATTTGTAATGTCGACCTAAATATAAAAAAAAAAATCTCCTAGTATGCTGGATTATATTATATCTTAAGGGTTTATTTTCAGTTCATATTGTAAAAGATTTTTTACACAAAATATAGGTCATTGTGAAACCAAAATGTTAATGATTAAAAAGCTGAATTTGTTATAAATGCGGGTATAAAGCATAACCGTTTAGGTTATGCTTTTATTATCGTGAAATAATAAGATACTAACTAAATATTATATCTATTTTTACTCCCATTACGATTACTATTTTACTATGCATAAATTTACATAGGCATATAAAGTTTGTGAAGGAGTGAGGATGCGTCAGTGTGTATGTTTGTTTCCCATTCTGAGAGTAAAACTCTAGGTTCTTAACAATTGTAGCAACGCCCAGACGTATTAACATTGGATTAATAGTTAATTTAAAAAAGCTTAAGTTTTCACCGCACTGGTCGAGATTTAACTTACATGACTAAATAACGCAAGTCAATTAAATATTTTTAAAC
Source organism: Plagodis pulveraria (assembly GCA_963890685.1). Classification (NCBI taxonomy): domain Eukaryota; kingdom Metazoa; phylum Arthropoda; class Insecta; order Lepidoptera; family Geometridae; genus Plagodis; species Plagodis pulveraria. Next base: position 8,815,138 of record OY982955.1, on the reverse strand, counting down.
TTATGAGATATAATCTTTTCAATATAGATAGAAGATGCACAAGAGGATGCAGTATATCGGTGATGTCACTTTATATATGTACATATCTGGTTTTTAACCTTGTCAGTTTCATAGCTAGTAGCCATTTGTTATGCAAGGCTGCAAAGTACATATTTGGTGCGAGTACGCGTGTTGCAACCTGATTAGTGAAGGATTCTATTATTGAACCACGATCAAAGCGAATCGCAAGACGCAATATAACTTTGCTGCCGACCGAAATACACAATTTTTTACCTCACCACAACAAGGAAAATGTACGGCTTAAATATTTGTAGCCAATCAGTGTTAATTTAAAGTAAAAATTCAAAGTGAAATTACTGTAGGTATTAAATAATTAAATAAGTAAAATTTTCTGGAACTGCTTTAAATATTTACATTTTTAATCCTTTTCGCAAGGATAATAAGCACTTTTCCACGCACATTTCGAACGAAAATCAATAAATACCTATCCGAGTATGTAAGGTGAACAATATATTTCTTTGATACAGTACTGTACTGTATTAGCGGATTGTTCACTGCTGAACACAGCCTCCCCCATTGAGGAGAGATTAGCCATGATCGCCACGCTTGGCAGGTGTCTTGGGGATCGCAGTTTAAGATATCAGAGTCTCAGAAGGCGTTGCTGCCCACCTTCCGGTATCATACGACACCCACAGGTAGCAATTGGGAGGTAACATTCTAGATTGGTACCACCCGGGACGCCCGGCACCCCGGCACGCATTTCTTTAGTATATGCAATCAATTACTTATATCATACTAAAATAAGTAATTGATGCTATAGAATTCCAACATAAATGCAAAATTATTGCAAATATCGCTGCCGCTTATGCACAGCTCACTCCCTAGCCCCTAACTCACAGTCGACTAATGCGTTTCAAGGGAATTGCTTCTTTGTGGGGATTTCCTCGTTAATACTCGTTGACGAAACCAGGATTAAAATTTAATGTTTGCATTATAATGTTATGAACTTATGAATAACAACACTTCACCGAGAACCCTAGTTTGGGTTCGTTATAGAACTTTTTGGTTCGACAGCAAGTCATTTTTCGTTCAATATAATTACTGTTTTTTGGTTTATTGTTACAATAAGGTAAAAAATATTGCACATTGGCAAATACGAGGTTGCTAGCATTAACAAGGTTTTCTGCGAACGTAGCGGAGCTTGCTTAGTGGTTTATAAATCATAACCGAACAACCAGCAACGTCCGCTGCGGTCATGGATGGGTAACCACTAGAATAGTAGGAATAAACTACTAAGGGCTTCCATGCTTCAGAGGGTGAGTTAAGGCGTTTTCTGTCGAGGTAGTTGTCTTAGGATGGCAGTTGTTACAGCGCGGTGGTAGATTTTTTTTCAAATACCTCGCTTGGCAGCTAGACCTCCAGTAGAAAATCTGTCGCCAAACACCTAACGGTGTGTTCCGGCAGCTGTCCTCGAAAGCCAGTAACTTCAGATTAGCCTGAACCACATCATCACTTATCACGTAAGATAGTTGTCAAATGCTAGCAAGAAAAACATAGTCTCCTTGTTTTAGATTCAGAAACGAGTAGCTCGACCACTTATATTCAAATGTAATTTTTACACAAAACAATCTTAGGTTTCAAGTAATAAAAATTTGGCGACAGATTTTCTACTTGAGGGTAGGTAGTCTAATAATTTATTTGTTGACTATTTTTATATTTGGTCAAGCAGAAATCAGGGCCCTACTGCGAAATCTTTCCATATAATATGAAAATCTGTGAAGAAAATAATAATTAGTTAATATATAAACCTTCATTTCACGGATTACAATGAAAAAACTCTATAAAAACACGAGAACAAAGCAATAGTCGCACATCAAATTGGTACAATCACAGAAATCCCTGCAAATCCGTGCAAATCCCTATAGAAAAGCCATCCCTTACCGTAAGTCAACTATCCGGTCTGTTTTTGTCTCATCGACAGAAAGTGCGTCTATTGCCCGACGCCCCATCTAAATGATAATTCGAGGGTCCTTCTTACAATAAAAATTATTGAGGCCTGTTTATTTTATTACAGTTCGTATTGTGTTCGAACACTCACCACCAACGTACCGTTTGCAATATAGTTTTGGAACCAAGTTCACGCAACTATAGCCTCTACGAGTTTGAGTTAAAGATGTCAATTTTATTAGGTATAGCTTTTGTGAGGATAGGGTGAGTTTGGGGTAACTTGTCACACCCTGTTGGATTCGGCAAATGGACAATGATTTCGCGCCTCTTACCCTTTGACCAATTCTGATTTGCCGCATTTACATTTTGTAAGGGCAAGCGCCTTTTTCGTTTCAGTTTATGGGTAACAATCGAAATAAAATGTTTGGCTGTTGTAGCGCAGATACTGTCCTCGTACCTGCGAAAAATTTCTTTAGTAATGTTAAGAAAAATCAAACGAAAACGTTTGAACCACTGGCAGGATTCAAAGCCTAGATTTTTCCGTCCCTCAGGCCGGAAGATGCAATCTGAACTACAGTGGTTAATAATTCATAGCTAAGGAAAAAAAACCTTTTGTTGTTATTATTACCATCATTTAGGGATGCATTGATATTTAATGTTATAGACTCACAAACAAGACTAATTTTAATTTAACCTTGTTTACGATTTATAACTAATAACAAACAACAAGCAAACATTTTTTTCATTTCGATTTTGTCTTCTAATTACTTAGCAGGCGATAAATAAAAATCATACTAGTCAATTTTTGTACAAAATGTGTGTACCTAACAGAAGAAGTATAATTCCATTTCCAAACTTTTTCTTTAGTAGTTTTCAATCATAACATTTCGATATTAAAATCGCCACAAGAGAATGCGTGTGCTTATTATAAAGGCCAATAAAATAGAACCATGGGGACAAGGATTTTAATCAGTGTCAGTACACGTTGGGAATTGTTAATAACCTGTTCTGTTTTTTATAATAATAATAATGTATTTCTCGAAAATGTACCAATAAAACAACTGAAACTTAAAAATAACTTATTAAAAGTGGCTTAATTTGTTGCAAATAATACTTGCACAATCTACACTAAGATGTACTCTTGTGTTGTTAATTCTGCATTCCCTTCCCAACTACAAAATTAAAAAGAAGAATTAGAATTTATTTCTCGAATGCCTGCTTCCTAACAAATAAATACTTAAAACCGGCCAAGTGCACGTCGGATTCGCGCTAAGGATCTCGAACCGTATGGAAAAAAGGAATAATATTTTGTTACATTCGGGCACAGTCTTAAGAAGCTCGAAGGCTTGTGATATCCAGAAAGTACATACAACATTAGAGCGTGCTCAGCACTTAGAACTTATTTTAGGTTAGGTTTGCATTACACGTAAAGAAGCATTCTCAAGTTAATAATAAAATATATATATATATATATATATTTATATATGGAAAAAAAATGAAATTAAACTTGTGTAGTTAAGAAAACCGTGAAACGAGCCATTTTCAATTTTATTACTCTAACTTAAATCACAGTCGAAATAATAATATGTACACAAGAAAACCGCTGATCCAGTCTACATAACACTCGAAATGAGCCAGCAATCTGAGCCACTTCCGAGTGGGCCAATTTGCCACGTGGCCGCTCCATCAACTGCTTCCGCTACTTACCACCGTTTGTTTGACGATGTGATAACTCCATTAACGTCCTAAATAGGAACCAAGGTGTAATATGAGCGTGTCGTATATTTCTATAAGTACCCATCGATACATTTAGCAATTTACTTAAAATCGTTGGGTAATAGTATATTATGATACAAGTGTGCTATGTTGATCATTACACACGAGGCGATACAGCGCGCGAGCCGTAGGCGAGCGCGATGAGAGAGCCGAGTGAGCGTTTTGAAGCAGTGATGGCTCAGTGGCATTGGCTATGGACTGCCGCGCAGCAGGTCCATGGTTCGAATCTAGTCGCGGGCTTGAGCTTCACCGCATGGTGGAAGGGCATTTTGCGAATGCCCGCCTGGCTAGCGGCCACCCTCAAGTACAAAATCTGTCGACAAGCACCTAACAGTGTGTTCCGGCAGCAGTCCTTGAGAGCCAGTAAAATTACAAACACATGCGACCTAACAACTGTACGTCTAAGTGGCCCACAGTGCAATTCGCCATTGACGAAATGCATCTGTTATAGGCAGAGGTTAGTCCACTTAACATCAGGTGGGCCTCGGGCTTGCTCTGTCACAATGACATAAAAAGGCACACAACTTTTAACCTCCCTACGGCGAAGAAAATGCTAGCTGCATTGAAAACTGCTTAAGAGTAGAGCGCACGGAGCGCTTTCCACACAAACGTAGTTAAGCCATATTTTATAACAAGTGTTCAAACTCGATTAAATTTTATATACATATTGCTGAGCCAAATAACTATGGTTTGCCAGTTTTTCTATTTATTATTTATTTTACACCTAAATGTCAAAATCACAATTCCCATACAAAACGATTTGTCGAATTATTTTTGAAAATACTTATTTTCACGGAAATTTGGCAAACCAGAAGCATAGATATTAGACTCAAAGACATACAAAGTTTCACCGAGTTTGAATTTTTTGTCATTAATTACTACGTACAAAAGTTTTTCTTTGAGCAGTAACAAAAATATGAGGTGAAAGCCTACTGCAAAAATATCAATATTTAACATTATTGAATGTATATATTTTTTAAATATTTATGCCCGTTGTAAGCAGACTAAAACGGTTTTAGTGCTCTAACGCATAAAAGTCTACTTTTAAAAGTTCGAAAAAGTTCAGTTTATTTTTGTATGAAGGAAGATAGCCTGGATCTTTAGCATTACCTACAGATCAGCAGTATAATTAAAAACCCAAGCATACGTTTCGACAAAAAATATACTATAAATAAAATCTTTACAATATCATTGTTTAATTTCCTTTAATTTATAGTGAAAACTGAGTGTGCATAAGACTTATTTTAGCCTCAACGTATGTTAAATGCCTTGGCTAAAATGACTTTTTTGATGCACTCGTTGTTTAATCGTTTCTTTGATCGTCACCCAAATGAATAACAATTTTTCGCGGGTAAATAAAATTTACAATATTTTAAATGGTTTTAGGGGTGACTTACGTATATCGTATTACGTATATTCATCAGTTTTCGATACATATTTTGAAGATATTAATAAACAGAGAAAACTTTTTTATTTTATTTTTATTACGCAATATTCCTAATTCAGGAACGCTTTTTAAAATTTAAGTTCTAAGCTGTAACATAAATAGGCATATTTGACAATAACTACACGCGGGCGTAACCGCAGGCAGAAGCTAGTTATACATAAACTGATAAAATCATAATCACCGGCCAGTAGCCATTTAAATAGTCGCGTAATTGACTTGTAAGTAGTTAAGGCATCTAGCTGCTAGAAAACTCCAATGCACAGCGTTGGCGCTGCGATCGACCGGAAGTTGATAGGAAATGGGCACTAATGGCGGCCGCGCCGGAAGCGACGCCATTACGTCCCTAGTGCTACTCAAATAATTACATAAAGCTTGTTTATTTTGCAATATAGGAATGATGATTAGCAAAAAAAAAAGGTGAATAAAATGTGGAATTGTTGATATTCTTGTTAGCTGTACCAGTTTTTTTTATTTATACGCGATGATACAAGAAATTAATCCAATTTGTGGATTGTTTCCTTAGATACAATTTTTCAATAGAAGTCCGGAGTCTCAATCAGGTCAAAATGTGTAATTGAGTTGCATTTCATCAAAAACATAGCCAAACGCTGGACTTAAAAAAAATACAGGAAAAGGCAAAGGCCGACCCAAGTATGTAAAATGTAAGTGCAACCATATCAAATAACTTATGATATAATTTTATTTATTATCTCTCATGTTGGTACAGAAGTTAAGGCTTGGTGCAGGATGATAAACAGGTAATGAACAGATTCAGGCGTTATTTTGCGGAAATCCATATTTAATAATAACAAATATTAAAAAAATATATTAAGAAAACATTAAATTAATATTTAGGACATGTTTAAAAAATACATCTAGTGACAATTCCGCCTAATTTTCTTGTTAAGCCGACGTGGCATCATGTTAGGTATATAGGTACCTACATATAATTGATTATATATCACAAACGAAAAATTTATCAAGTGTGCTCGAAAATTTGTCAAAATTGCCACTAGATATATATTTTTAAGTATTTTTCTAAAATATTAATGTTTTCTTAAAATATTTGTTATTACGTTAAACAGGTTTTACCTAGAATTGGAACACTAGACCACGTCTTTAAGCGCTTCGCAGCTGACTCTCTACAAGTAGATGAATGATGATAGCTAGCTATACATGCGTAAAGTGCTCTATCACCATAAAAGTCAAATTAAAGGTACCCATAGTTCCTAGGTACATGTTAGTGTCACACTATTGTTCAACCACTGCAATTCCCTGGCAAAGCACCAAGCAATCAAACGACGTGCTAATGCGAAACACGAGTTGCAGTAGCTACCTATGTAAAGTACACAGCTTAAAAAATCATCTAGGATAATAAAGAACTTATCGGGTGTGAGATCTGACGCCCAGCCTGCCTAACGAATGGAAAAAGTAGTGTTGCCAGTTGTTCTTTCAAATTTCCCCACATTTTTTCGAAAGATGTGGGAAAACCAGCAGACAGGAATGCCCGCTTGTTGTTTATGCTATACCCCTTACTTTTATAAATACACCACTCAGAATACGTAACAGACCAATATGCTGTCTGCACAGCACTAGGTACTTTGCGTTTACATATTAGATTATAACTTATTCGACCGCAATTAAGTTTAGTCAATCTCTTCGAGAAACTAACCCCAGCTCCACGGTTTAGCTTGTTTAATACCTTGACCAGATAATAATGGACTAACATGTGAGATGGTGGTCAAAAGCTGTATCAGTAATTAAAAAAGTAGGTAATAAAAATATTCCCATCGAAACCTAAAATTTCCTGTTGCTATTGACTTCTGTATTATTTTGAGATTTCAAAAACTTTTGCACAATTTTTACAACTCACTTTTTATTTTATACTATACAATTTCAGGCTTAAAAAAAGTTTATGAACATTCAATAAAAAAAAAACTCACACATATTATCTTAAAGTTGGGAAATATCCTTCTTCCTGGCAACATATAGGGAACATGAAAAAAGGCGGGAGTTTGATTCATAATGACATTCAACATGGCGGCGTTAGCGCGAGCACTGATTACAATCTGTAATTCTGTAAGGGCAAAGAGACAGGGTGGCTTTGTCTTTGGTTAAATGCAAACACAACAGTTGTAGAGTCAACAAAACTGCAATTATTTTAGGCATTTTCATTAGTCACATAGGAAAACTGTTTCATAAATTATGTAGCAAAACTACTGTAGTATATTAACTGTTACAATATAAATATATCGTAGGTCTGTCTAGCGGTATAATACTTACACATCCTGGCAATGAAGTCATTAAGGGCTCAATCTAAACCGAACTGCCAGCGGCCGTCAAACCATTTTCAACTTTTTCGTTATCATTATAATGTATATTACCTACGTAAATAAAAAAAATTTGAATAACTTTAATTTATAGTATAGGATGAAAGGCTTGAAGTTTGGGCAGCGGCGGCCGTTCTATTTACTTTTCAACCAATACTATGCATTGTGCTGATAGAAGCAAAATCGAAATAGGTTTGACAATAAAACTGCTGCTGCAGATTTTTGAGAGTATTTTCAGTAATTAATCATTTTCCTTCCCTTAGCCTCAGTGTGTACAACTTTCTATATAAAGACAACCTTCCTTCCCAGTACAGCGTGAGGAATAAATGAGTATGTGTCATAATTTTTTTCTAAGTAATTCTTACTATTTTATTATAAAAACTAACGTGGTTTTCACTTAATTTAGTAAATAACACGGGATAAATCACGTGATTAAGTAGCAGTGCTAAGCGAGACGTCAACGCGGGCGTCCCGAGCTCTCCTTGAAAAAGACCATCGATTGTGGTTGATACTATAGTCGGAGCTCTGTGACTTATTCACGTGAGTTATCCCGTAATATTTACTAAAATAATTCTTACTACACCGCCTTGTCGAAAAAACGTACAAGGAAGAGGGTAGACCGGTTCGTCTGCTCTTAGTGCCTACCATCCACTCGCATAGACTTCAGTTTACTCGTGATCATGGCGCTTGCAACAGTGCCGAAATATCGAGAGCTCATAACCAATCAAAAACACGGTAAATATCCCGTTAGTTATAATAAGTATAATTCTTACTAGTTATGAACTACGCCTATAACTCTGCCGCAAGATAGATATATACCTAATATGATATAGGTACCTAATTAATATATTAGTATATGTCTAGCGTTCAGAAACAAGTTCCATTAGATATCCATCTACCGATTATATGTCCTAACTCCGCACTGCTAGTAAAACCATTTGAAATAAAAATTCAATAATTATCCTTGGGGCTCGAACAGGACGTTAAGATTCTAAAGTATCACTACCAAATAACGAGGCGCCGACTCTTTACTAAAACTAGCAAAAGTAAACCTTTGAAGATATCTTATGTAAGTATACCACTGAATCACTGGTTCATGTTGGCCCATTCTCACACCTCAGTTCATATTCCCGACGCAGCGGGACGCGCGCCGCATGACGTCTCGTTATTAGCACCTTCGGCTCAAAGCAAGCCGCTTCTTGCCTTGTTACACAGATTACATCATAGTTTCTGTTTAGAATAGCAGGTGGTTTTCAATATGCTGGGGTGCATCACCTTTACCAACCACAACATGATAGGTATATAGGAACATATAATTAATTATATATATAACGTAAATATGTTTATGGCTTACTACCTCCGGTATCGATATGGATTAGATATGGTTTTCTTATTCAACATTATTCAATCTATGGTAGTTATGTATGTATCTGCGACCAAAGACGAAGGTAGGTATTATATTATTTGTGTTTCGGAGAAAAAATTGAATTCTATCAATGTCATACTGCTGTCTGTCAGTCCGGTAGTAATATCACAAGACGAGTCTCTGTCTTTTAAAATGAATGAGTATAATTTTGATACTTGCAGCAAAATGTTTACGCAAAATGTAATATATTTAATTATATTATTTTAAAAAAACGGTTACAATAAGTTACAGCTTATAGAGCTATGTTCTTCACGCACTAGGATAAGCATTCAATTTTAATTGAATGTTTTTGTCATAACATATTTAGGGAAATTATTTTTCAGCGGCAATATGTACCTACATGAAATGGTCGCTGAAAAGAAAACTGATTGCGATGCGGGACGCTAGTAGAGTCAGGCTCTTCTCGCATATAGTTGTTTTTTTTTAGACTATAATGTGGATCATATTTTTGTCGTAATCTGATTAAAAGACATGGACTGCCCAGCTACTGACCTTTTGCCAAGTAAACAATTTAGTAGTGGACCGGAAAGTGGGATTGTAGATGGCAGTAGGCTCGTGCCACATGGTAGTAAAACTTATCGAGAGCAAAGTAAGTAAAGTTTGTTTAAAATTTCGCGATTGAGATTCATATTTTACTTACCCAAGAAAGTTTAAAATTTCAAATACAAGTACAAAATAAGTTTATCTATAAATATGAGGTATTTTGATACTTTTTCAAAATGCAATATACATATCAATATTTTACTACGATGCGATTGAAACATTTTGCGGCCGGGACAAATCTATAGATTTGTCCCGGCCGCAAAATGTTTATATATATATATAAATATATATATAATATAATATATATATATATATATAATATATATATAATCCCTATAGGGACTTCCTATCTCTTAACAAAGTTGTTAGGAATCTGTTAGAAAGAAATAGTCCAGTCCTAACATAGAACTGCTACAGTCACCATATTTACCTTAAGGCACCTAACCTTGGTGATCATACAATTTGGCGAGCTCATGTAGCACTCTTGCATGCTGCAGCGTGGGTTATAAATGGCCTAAATCTTCACAATGGCAAATCCTATAGTTGAGCCCTAATTTGTCTTGATGGAGTTGGAGCGAGATAGGTTTATATGGGGAAGCCATTAGTCTACAGTCTTTGCCTGATTTAGGTAGGACAATTACTTTAGCTCTTTCTCACTCATCCGGGAGCCTTTACCTTTCCTTTCTCTGACTGTTACTATTCCTCAGTTTGGCAGCTGGTATAAGGGAGCTGTCGAAATGCGACTCTGAGTAACCTCGATGGTCTTACGAGTCGAAACGACTTAAATTGACTGTGAGCATGACCCTTTGATTTGAAATGGTGCGTAAATAAACGCGTTTTGCATATATATGAAATGTAGGTTTTTAGGGCCTACATATATATAAAGCCTTGAAGCTAAGAATAGTGTTCTAGTGTTGCCCTTTGTTTTGCCCCACGAGTGGGTTACGGGTAGGCATATGAAGAATATCCTACACGCATAATAATGTACTGTAAACCTATTATGGTATTCCTGAATACAAACTCCAATAAAATTACTCGCACCTATTGCAATTCACCCGCGGCTGCGTACATTGTAAAACAAAATTGTTTTCTCGACGACATGTCTAACACACCCACAGCATTCGCCATTGATTGAGCCATCACTGTCGCTATTTCAGCTGCTTCACTCAACACACCATCTTATAAACTACCCTCTAAAATAAACCTTGAGTCTTTAACTCGAAAGTGTTAAGATCGAAATCACTGTGCAAATATATTTATGAATGATATTTTTATGTTGGTTTGGACTGAAGTATGTGGCCGTAAGTTACATGTACAGTCGGAAACTATTATTTGTTGCGGTTTTCTTACATTGTATTGTTAAAGGGATGGTTTTTTATTTCTTGAGCCTCGAAGGTTCGTCTGTGTAGACATTGTTGGCTTTGGTTCGGCATAAGCGATACATTTAAAGGTAGAGTTTCAATCAATGTGCTAACATATCCAAGGCAAATATGCTGTACAGTTCCCAGCGAACACCTCCTGTTGTTCCTCTTATATCTTGTCTTGTTGTGATGTCGGGTTGTCGGCTGTTGAGTATATCGACTAAAGCAAACAAGTAAAAGTTAGGTACTTTTAAAAAAAAAGACTGAATATTATTTATTTTCGATAACGTTTTATCGTTTCATTGAAATTAAAACTGAAATGCGCCAGTCTGATTTTCTATTTTTTTAAGTACGTAGTGTTACTTGCGCTTTCAAGACAAATCTAACTATATCTCTTACATCAAAATAGGTTAAGCCGTTATGAAATTACGGTAGAATAAATAAACTCACAAACATACATACATACATGAACCCTGATAACATGATGCTCCTTTTTTTGTAAAAAAATACAGGATTGTTAGGTGCACAAATGTACCTAAGCCATCTTAAAACGTTGCTATACCGATAGGTAGTGGTTGTACTAGCAACGAGAACGTTTCTAATGAGGGTTTACGTCAGATGCCATAAAACCTATGCCAACGATGTACTTGTGATGTGATCTGTTTGTTAACGGAAACATATTTTGTTATGTTCTAACTCAAGAACATAATAAGGGAACATAATAACTTTAGAGGAGACATATTATACCGACCCTAGATGTGTGGGATAAGGGTATTTTTTATGTTATGAAGTAATTAGGCGTATTAGTCGCTCGCCTGATAGTAGTACAGTGTCACCTTTCTTGTTCTGCACAACACTGCGCTACTGCACTGCGCTTGTCTCTCTGAAACGATGGCTCGTCTCTCTAAAACGTTAGTCCTTATGTCTCGTTGTCACAGTAGCACAGTTGGCACAGTAGTTTTGAAGCAGTGGTGGCTCAGTGACATTGGCTATGGACTGCCGCGCAGCAGGTCCATGGTTCGAATCCCGCCGCGAGCTTGAGCTTCACCGAATGGTGGAACGGAATTTTGCGAATGCTTGCCAGGCTAGCGACCACCCTCAAGTAGAAAATATGTCGCCAAACACCTAACGGTGTGTTCCGGCAGCTATCCTTGAGAGCCAGTGAAATTACAGGCAGGCTTAACAACTATGTCTCAAAGTGACGGGCGCAGTGCAACTCGTGACTAGTGATGAAATGCATCTGTTATAGTCCGCTTAACATCAGGCGGGCCTCGAGTTTGTTCAGCCACAATAACATATTAAAAAAAAAACAGTTACTTTGCGGTTACAGTGCCCTACATGCCTAAACAATGTAGTGCTTGCACACCACTGCTTTAAAGCCGAATATCTGACACTGTCGTAACGCTGATGATCTTTATAAGAAAAATGTTTTTTTTTTGTTTTTAGTTAGCCTTTGACCACTATCACACCTGATGCTATGTGATGATGCGGTTGCATTTCTTTCAGGCTTACCTAGAATTATTGGCTCTCAAGGAAGGAACACACCGACAGGTGCTTGCCGCCTGCACATTGCTGTAACTATCTTAAGACAAGAACTGAAACCAAACAGCTTAATGTGTTGTAAGAAGCACGGAAGCGCTAAGTAGTAATGTACTCATATCTAGCGGTCACCCATCCATGTTATGACCATAGGATCGGCAAGCTTAGCTACGAGCGCTTCAGAGTTAATAGTAGTGTAAATATCTTTTTTTTTTTTTTTTTTGAGGGGGGGAAATGCCTTCGCACTGCCCTTCCACCACGGGGGTGGTGGAAGGGGATGTGTGGGACTCGAACCCACTAAAACCCCCCCGTGAGCAGTCCTCCGCCAAGGAGGGGCTAGATAGGGTCGCGGTAGCATTCGCCATCTTGCCCCGGCGGTAGGCCCGAACTCCGTCGGGCCTCTGCGCCTGTGGAGGGGTGACCTTGCTCACCAAGGCCACCCCCCAAACGTGTGGGGCCGTGCAAGCTGGTGGAGAATCCCCCGACTCTCCACCAGTGACCCCACTAAGGAGAAGGAAGGAGGCGGGCAAACTGCCGCCTCCTCGTCCCCATTCGTCTGCGCCGGAGAGGGCCAGCATGGACATCGGCCTCCCTGACCCGCTCCGCGGCCTCCTTCTGCGCCATCACCGCTTCGCAGAAGGAGACCACCGCCTGCCACGATCTCTCTCCCCCGACCATGGCGTTTACAACGCTCGGCAGAGAGAGATCCCCTCCTATGAGGGCTGAAAGAGTGTGCCGCTGCGGGCCCCATGCGGCACACACCTCCAGCGTATGGAGCGCCGTATCTTCTGGCGCCCCACACTCGTGGCAGGCTGGGGTCGCCTCCCGTCTTGCGATCTGGTGCAGGTACTTTCCGAAACAACCGTGTCCAGAAAGCACCTGCACCAATCGGAAAGTCAGCGACCCGAACGGCCGCTTTATCCACCTCCGAAGGACCGGGCGGATCGCCTCCACCGTCCACTGCCCAGGGCCCGGTGGAGCCAGGTCCTCCGTCCACCGCCGCAACAGGGCAGCCCTCGCCTGCTGCCGCATGCGTGTGACCTCCTCCCACACTGGGGGCTCTCCACGAGATCTCCTCGCCGCCACGAAGTGGTAAACTTCGGCAAGGATCTCCGCTTGGAGCTCCCGTGGGGGATCACCGGCCAACACGCAGGCTGCCGTCCAGGACACCGTCCGGTATCCGCGTATCGCCCTCGTCGCGACAACCCGCTGCGGACGTCGCAGCAGAATCTTGTTGTCGCGGTTGAGGGCGTCCACCCGGACAGGTGCCCCGTACAGGGCCATACTCCGGATCACTCCAGAGTATAGACGGCGGCAATTGGCATTAGGGCCACCAACGTTGGGCAGCAGCCTCCCCAGGGCGGCCGCAGCTCCCACTACTTTTGGAGCCAACTGGGCAAAGTGGGCCCTAAAAGCCCACCTCCCGTCCAGGATGAGACCCAGATACTTCATCTGGGTCCCAACCGGGACCAGAACCCCCTCCAGTGATACCCGCGTTCCTGGAGGGGGTCCACCCCGAGGCCCATGGAACAAAAGGGCCTCGGTTTTGGAGAGGGCGACCTCCAATCCCAGGGCACGTATGCGGTTGACCACGAGAGTTGTACCCACCGTGGCCAACCGCACCGCCTCCCTAAGGTCCCTCCCCTTGGCTACGACTAGGGTGTCATCCGCGTAGCACGCAACCCGCATACTTGCGGGAAGCGTACCACGAAGCACCCAGTCGTAACCCATGTTCCACAGGAGTGGCCCCAGCACCGACCCCTGTGGAACCCCGCAGGTGACGCGACGACGCCTTAGACCGTCGCATCCCTCCACCAGGACCTCACGGTCCTGGAGGTAGTCAGCCAACAGCCTTCGCAGATACAGGGGCACTCCATGATACCGGAGCGCCTCCTGTATTGTTCCGTGCGGAAGGCTGTTGAAGGCGTTGGCGATGTCCAGTGAGACAGCCAAAGCCTTTTCCCCACCGCTGACTACATCCTGCGTAGTGTAAATATCTAAATTATAAGTAAGTAAGAAAGTTAACTGACCGAGCGACAGCGATACGCGAGCAAAGCATCTCAGTTTCAGTTTGGGCAAAAATACTTTCAAATGTCTAACCGGTGGATATCCGGCTGTTCATATAATTTGTCATATATCATAATATCATGTTACATATTTAACAGCACGCCTTTATATCCCCAGAGCGGTAGGTAGAAGTGCATATCCACATTTTGCCAGACATGTTTGGTTCATATAAAAGGGAGAATATTAAGCCTATTGCCATCTACCGGGCACAGAGGAAAACTTCTGACTGAAAATATCTTTGGCAGAAACACCCAATAACTGTCCGGGTTTGAGCCCGGTTCGATATGCCAAAGCGAAGCTTCATGATACTCAGCAAAAATGTTTATATATCCACGTATATTTTATGCCCTTCTTTTCATGGCAAAAATTAGAAAAATAATACGTTTTACATGGACTTTTCGATTTTGTAATTTTCAACACACCTTTGTTAACGATACAGTTGTTGTTGTTCACATTTTAGAAAAAGTTTGAATCATCGTTATCGTTGAGGATGTTCATAAATTAATTTTCAAACAGCTGCACGGATTTTCTGCCAAAACGTCAGCACATAATTTATATTTTTTAGTTTATATAACTACGAATAAATACATATTTATAGTCAAATAATGAACTTCTGAAGTGGAGTCACCTTCAAAGTGCCCCAGTCATGAAATCGCCCCCTGAGACTATTGATGGTATTGAAGAAGAAAGAGAGAATATATCAGGATAAGCTTGATAGAAGAACCAGTATACCATAATACCCAAAGAGTAGCAGATAGAATTGGTATGGACACTACGGACAAAACATTACATGGGGGATTAGAAACACATAACTTTTTAGTTGTTTTCAGTGTGGAATATAAATAGAGACGGAAAGAAGTATTAAGAAGTTATGGATAGTCTACGTGAAAAAAGATATCGTATAAAGATATAATATAGTTTAAGTATATTATATCTTACCAATAATGTATGAATCTTTCATACATTCGTAAGTACTTTCATATATTCGTAGTGTGTAGTAGGTACTACACAGATTATCTACTTACCAATGTATGAAACATACATTGGTAAGTTATAAAATACACAAGTATACAAACTCTTTCACTTGTTCCACTTTTTCACCTCCAATCATAATATCGCAATCGGTCATTCTATCATCTCGTTCAAACACCGTAACTTTCGTCTTATTTACATTTATTTTCATTTCCTTTCTTACTAAAGCCTCATGCATAACACTTACCATCCCCTGCAACTCCTTTGCCGACGACGCAATAACTTGGTCATTAACGTAGAGAAGACATTTGATGAGTAACTCATTCAGTCTTTGATTCATCAACATTCACTGTCTTTCAGGTTTGTCAAACAGTTATCCATGAATAAGTTGAATAGCCACTGTGACGCTACACATCCCTGCCTAACACCTTTTTCGATGTAACACCATTCAGTGAATCCTCGTTATTGACATAGAATAGAATATGAAAACCAATTGTACATAGGTAAAGTCGATCCACGATGCCTGGGATACGGACATCAAGAAGAAAAGGTGACATAAGAGTTTCTTTATTCCCTACTCAAAATATTTGAGATCCATTTAATTTAGTTCAAAATATTAATACAGATTTTCTGTTAATGGTTAGGTACGTGTAAACATAACATCAGAAATCTATATTTACATCTACACGCATTAAAATGTTAATAATTATCTTCGCGCTTGATTAAAAAAAGCGTTCTCCTTCATTTGCGGTCATTATGTTGGACGGCACAATCTTTGATTGAGTGATCGTTCGTAGGTACATAAAACAACACGATGAAGACATCAAATTGAAAACCATCAACAGCTGAGCAATAATGTGGCTTTTATTACCCTGATATATTGCCTGTACAAATCGTGATTACTAGTGAAAATGTCGTTTCAACAAAACACTGTATTAAAAAATGAATAATGACTTCTTTGCCGACAGAGTCATTACGAAGTGCGATCAGCGACGGACAAGATTTCTATCTTTTAGATTACGTCTTCTTTTTTATTTTAAACTTTATAAGCTTCAGTTTAAGTCTGAATTTAGTGTTGGCTGCGTTGTTGAAAGGTTTGTTGAATAATATGTTTTAAAAACGCATCATCAAAGTAACTTTTCATCTGCATACCCGGTAGAGTATGTACACGCCATTTCCACATGGTCGAGGCGTAGCGAATCGGATTGACAAGAAGGTTATTATTATCACATTTTACTTAGTACGTACGTGCATTTACATATAATCATTTGGTGTAAGATTGGTTTTCTACTGTAGTGTGATTTAGTTAGATAATGCCGTAAAGATGTGTGAATGTGGCTTTGCTATAGTTAAGAATCAGGACCAGTAGCATAGAACATAATAATAATACTAGGTAGCCTTAGTTGGCAAAACAAATGACTATCGTTGACAAGGTTAATATTATCAAGGCAGTACAAACGCTTATTTTTATTATTAATATTACGTTAAATCAAAATGAAACAATAGCATTTAGAGCCATTTACTTAGTGTATATGTACCTAAGGAAGTATTCGGATTAAGGGTTAGTATTAATTTAAATAAAAAGATCGACTTAATCTAAACTGTACTGCATAAAAAAGAGAAAAATTCTGTAGCACTCGATAATGCTGTATTCAGCTTCATAATGCATCAGGAACAACCATAATATAAGGTTCATTTTATAATAAATAGGCTAGCCTTCGACTATCGCACTTATAAATATCTAAACTAAGTGATAATGTGGGCGAATTTTGAATAGCCTAAACCTAGCTTGTGAAGTAGTTCTGAATTACAGCTCCAGGAACACAATTGTTATAGGTAAAGCAAAATCTTGATATGCCCAATATCCTACAGTACCTAAAGCTAGTAGACAAAGAACTTTTGTATAGTAGGCACCTGTAGGTATAATAGTGATAGGATATTACAAAATTATAAATTTACGAGGGGAAAAATTATAGTATGTGCGGCTATCGTTTTTCCTCTCATAAATTTGTAATATAATCCGCAGAGCCTGCGTTATTTCAAAAATAAAGATATTAAAAAAGTGATAGGATAGTTTTCTCCTTCGTAAAGAATGGGTAAATTATTTGGCCAATTAGATAAAGCCACATCTTTTACTGTCCATTATTACGGATACAATAACTTCATTGAAAACCAAACACAACCACGCAAAAAGTTCGGACTGAAACCGCAAATGCCTGCGAGCGCAAAAGGTGTGAAAAACAATTCCTCACATTCCGCATTTACACAAAGCTAAATCCAAATCCGAGAATAACCAACCATTAGGTTTTGTTCGTTAAACCTTCACGTATAATTAAGGAGGCCTCGGTAAAGCACATAAATCATAATAATTTAATGCGAGCGGGCCTTTCTCGCGCCCAAGCCGGCTGAGCCAGAACGTTTTTTCCAAAGTTACGAGCGCCTGCGCCTCTTCTTCTACTCGTTCTTTAACCCGAAATGCCTTCAAATTGACAGCTTTATTTATAAAATTTAACCATAGCTTTATACGTAGGTATAGGATATTTCTTGAACTGGCGAAATAAATCGGTCTCGTCTTCCTTTGAGTGCATGTCTAAACAAATCAAAGCTTTTCATAGGCGAATTATAAAAAATGCTTCAATATAATAAAATTCAATATATAAATGAACGTTAATCATAAAGTCTTTACTACAATACTAGTAACAAGTAGTTACTACAATAGATAAAATATGAATAGTATAGCAAATCTGATTAATTTTAATGTAGGTATAACGTTAGTTAATATTTGTGCAAAAAAGTCGATATTTGCGATTTTGTATCGATAAGTGAACGCAGTTATTTAACTTAATAACACAACCTATTTGTAAAATTACAATAACGCATACTACCAATAAACGAACATATAAAAGAAAAAGAAAACACAATCAATAAAGTGTTAAAATATTTAAATATGTTAATTCTCGTCTGAGGTTTAAATTTTATTACAGACAGCAAGATTTACAACCATCGAGTGTTACCAACATTTGGGCCCCGGCCGTTATAATCGCTTCAAATTAATACATCTATTGAAACGTTACTATAAATTATAGATGTCATGTAACAAAACAAATAACACATTGTATTTGTAACGAATTTAGGATGATTTATGTTATACCGGACAGTGACCGAGCTGATCCTTTGAGGTAAACGGTACTTGAAATACCTGTTAGGACTATGATTACATATCTTAATTAACTGATTCTTTAGTTTGTTACTTACCTATATAAAAAATAATATGACCTAGGTATATACCTTCGTTAAATGATGTATTTTATTCATATATTATAAATTTTCAAAAAGAAGGATTCATATTTCTGTCTATCTGTAGTACACCAATTATACATTTATATAGTAAGTTTTGACTTATTTGCCTGAATAGTTTATTCTTATTGGGCAGTTTAGGAATGATCAGAAATCGGTCTCATTAAATATTTTTATATTATAAGATTTTAGTTGACACTTATTATAGTTACGGTTTACTCCATCGATAACTTTCTCGAAGGTTCTCTGATAGACATAAGTGTTATTACATAATACGTACAGATATAATATTGTAGCATATGTGAACGGTATAATGGTTTTTTGAAGCGCTCGTAGCGAAGTTTACTTAGATGTTCTCAACCGATCAGCAAAGTTAAGCAACGTCGCCCGCGGTCATGAGTTGGATGGGTGACCGCTAGTGACCTTACTACTGAGCGTTTCCGTGCTTCGGAGGGCACGTTAAGCCGTCGGTCCCGGTTGTCGTCTTAGGATGGCAGTCGTTATAGCATGGTGGTAGGGCAGTTTGCGAATGCCCGCCTGGCTAGCTACCACCCTCAAGTAGAAAATCTGTCGCCAAGCACCTAACGGTGTGTTCCGGCAGCTATCCTTGAGAGCCAGTACTTCTAGGTTAGCCTGAACAACATCTTCGACCACATCATCACTTACCATCAGGTGAGATAGTGGACAAAGGCTAACCTATCAAGCATAAAAAAAAACTTAATCATACTATACAATGTATTTACGATGTTTGTTATATAGTAAGTGGAGTATTTTATTTTTAACTGATCCAATACATAACGTATGTCTCCAATATTTGTAGAGCCGCTAGCAATATTTTACATTTTTATGCTTAAATTATTAATTATAGGTAATATAACTAATAATTTCGCAATTCTAGATCACTTACCATCAAGTGAGATCGCGATCAAAGGCTTACCAATCAGAAAATAAAAAAAAATATATAATAAAGCTAAGCCAATATAATGCTACTATTTAGGTAAAGGGTATCACACAATTATCAATTCTCTAAACCGGTCACAATATCTTTTCCTATTTAGTTTCAACTTAAACTACAGGGCAAGCGTTAATTTGTAAATCATTTACATACCTAAGTGCACGCATCAAATTTTAATAAAAATAATTAAATATAATATTATAAAAGACGATTTGATAAAATGATCTTCCACAAAATGAAGCACCAATCAACGTATAATTTCTCTGTTAATTTACAGTAAATCACACAAGATTATTCAATTTCATTAAATGCTTTCGCGTCTAAGCGTAGATGTCGAATAACGAAGACAAATTGTAACGCGCCCGGGCTCATTAGCGCGCCGCGTTAAAATTCATAATGAGGCTATCGAATATTCAATTAATTAATAACGTTATCGATATTCCCTCGTCGTGTCCCAACTCTAAAATGTATATTTTGAAATCTCACAGGTTTGTGCCTAATTGAGATCATGACTTCATAAATATTAATGTATGGTTATGTTAGAGGAAATATATTTGTTATGTGAAAATGGTTCGAGCAAAAATATATGAGTTACGATTATGTTTTATTTTAGTAGGTTGTAGGGCTCTTTGAGCAGAGACCGTCTTGGTGGGTACCACCACAGTTTGTGATACTTGGCCTTGATGCAGAAATGTGAAAACACTGGGTGGAAGTGAAACACAAACAGGGGGGGATGGACGCGGGTTCGAATCCAGCACATGACTATATTTTTTTCTCTCGTTAACTTGTATCTTTGTTCTATAATCCGCCGAGCAGGCGTTATTTCAAATAGAACAATATTAAAAAAAGTGCAAACACGACTGTATTTAGGCGTAGTGGGCACTGTAACAAGTGAAATTACGTAAAAACGAGACATGAGAAGTCTCCGAGTGATGAGCGCAGAGCAGCAAGTAGAAAGAGATATGTGACACTGCAACTGTAATGAATGGGCGTGACGTTTACCTTCTGGCGGGAAACTGGGAATATCAATTTCATTACTTCATAACATTAAAAAAATCTACTAATGTAATCATACCACCTATTGACAGACTTTTTATAAGTGTATAGCTGTATTAATGTATATTACGATAAAATTTAGTTTCATATGAAATTACGAACCAAACCTATATTATAGTTTTGTTGAAACTATATATTATATATTATGCGTGTGTTCATTTGGTAGATTTACATTTTCAATGGTGTTTGTAGGAAGACCACTTATTTTAAGTGCTATTTTAATTAATTAATTTTTCCCCTTGGCATCCGCGTGGATGATACCGTCCAATACGCTTGGTTGGCGTCTTGGTGACAAAACTGCTTAAGTACGAACTAAGAATTACAAAATCACAAATATACGATAGGATTTTTTTTTCATTTTTCCTATCGTATATTTGTGATTTTGTAATGTAATCCGCATAGCAGGCGTTATTGCAAACCTAACAATATTAAAATACGAACTAAGTATTTAAAAATACATCAACCAACCAGTAATTATAAATACAATTTATTCAGATTTGATTTGACTCACATGTCAGTGCAGTGGCGTAAGGGTCACTTTGGAATTAATGTCCAGGACTTGAACCCTGGACCGAACACCTTAGGACCCAAGCAGCAAAGTAGTCCTATAATCTAAGCATATACCTCTAAAGCGACATATAATTGAGTTATAAAGGTTTTAGCGGTGACAGCGTGTTTTATAGAAGCGTTCGACAACACAATTTTGCTCTATAAGCTTATAGGGCAAAAATGACCAATAAAAATGGATGTAAACGTTTACTACGCCATCTTATACAACCGTTATAGTAAGGTGCTACAGCAAGCGCTAATATGACTAGTACAGAATAAAACTGCTGTATAAAATTGTTAACAAATGCCTTTATTCATCTGATTTGCGTTATAAAAGTTACAAACGAACTGCTATAATCGTTTCGCTTTAGCAGTGATGAACACTCGGCTATAAGACGACCTTGTCGTATTGTGGATATTCAAATCGTTGCTATAGTACTTAGTCCGTTAGTAGTTATAAAAAACTCTACAATAGTGTGATTTTGTGATGTAGCTTAGTTCCAGATTATTACTATGTAATGTAACTGTACTTTATTGGTTTAGAGATGACTATTATAGTTTTACTAATAAGCATATCACACAAACACTTTTTTAGAGCAGAATTGTTGAATAATGACTTTTTGGTGCCTATAATATACCTGTTAGTATCATTACAGAGTATATACTTCTTTAATAATACAAAAACGACACGTAAATGTGAATAAATGTTGCTATTAAATGACAATTATGTACTGAAAATGATTTTTTATCTCACTTTTAAAACAATATTCAGACATTTTTATTCAGCTTGAACTGGGCTTGCTTTAATAAGCGTCAAATAAAAAAAAATGGATTTAAAGAGTTGAAAAAGATATAAACGCAGTGGAACGTATAGGAGAGAAGTAAATAGGCGTTTTGAAAATGCAACAGTATCTTCACCAATCATAAATGGCAATAAGGACCAAAATCAAGTCGAAAACACAATTGTGCGAAGTGGTTCCGTACAAAATAAAACATGCAATGATGATGCTTTTAACTAAAAGTACCTTAAGTTGAAATATATTTTGTTAAAAACTCAACAATTCGAGAGGGGCATGTAAAATTTATTGTAAACCTAACCATATTTTATCCGTAAAATTGCGGTCGCACATTGTTTCACACTATAAAACAAATACTATAATGAAATAAAAATTTTACTCACCACGAATCGCTTCAATCCTTTTATAAATTTTAAATACTTATATTTTATTTTGTTTTTACACTGCACCGTCACGAATGATAAAAGAATAATGTGAGGTAAAGGAAACATAAACTCTCATATGGTATGAAAAAGTACTATAAAAGATCCTTAAAGGTGTTTATTAACCAGTACATCACTATTTTGTGACCCGTGCACTGTTTCATAACGTGTATAGGACTAATTTGTCATGTGTAACACTGCTTTGGGTTCGCTTCAACACTGAACAGAGAAATAAATGCGCCACTTTAGAATAAAATACACCTTCTTTGGGGTTTTATAGGACCAAAAACAGTGTTGCACAAAACGTTCTATGGCTTTTTATACAACTAGTTTTTGTTACTTGGGGAGATACTCCATTCGTCTGAATGTTTTTTTTTTAATGTTTTTCACCTTAGAACTTTTAACGTGGTGAACCGATTTTGATGATTCTTTTTTTATTTGAAAGCTGATGCTTGCCGTGTGGTCCCATTTAAATTTCATCGGTGAAGCCGTTTCTGAGTTACACTCCTATAACTGAAAAGTATTTTGATGATATAGTCATCAATGATCACTAATATGGGTGAAAAAAAAAATGTTTACCAAAAACTAGAACCGACTTCAACACTCAAATGTGTGAAATAACTTGTCCAAGTCGGTACCATGCGCATAATATTGTGATGATAGGTACTTTTGAACCATCATGGTACCGACTTCAACATATTATTTCACAAATTCGAGTGTTGAAGTCGGTCCCATAATTTTTTTTTTTTAGATACATATTCTCAGCAGCTCTCCAGATTCTGGAAATAGGGTACATTTCCTCGGCAACAGGCTCTCTCCACATGATAAAGAGAGTTTGGATTAAATGTACAGCTAGCGCACTATACCGCAGCACAGACAGCGTTGGCCCTGGGCAGGAGGAGGGGGTTGGAGGAGGCCATGATATACCCTCTTCCCATGCCCAGGTCTCCGGGTGCGGATTGGGGGTGTGGAGCTGATCTCTCTCTCCTGCACCGCAATCTCCTTCTGTGACATAATATCTTCGCAAAAGTTCAGCCCTGCGTTCCGAGCTGTCACTTTCCACCATTGAAGGAATGAAACACACTGCCTGAGTCTGTGTTTCTGGTTAAATACAAGGGGTCTTCAAAACGCGAGTGAATAGGTATCTTCTGGGTAATTACGCTCCATCATCAATCGCATCATCACTTAACATCAGGTGAGATAGTGGTCAAGTGCTAAGCAGTTCGGTATAAAACAAATAAAAAAGGAGTAATTCTAAGTTCGCCTGAACAACACCTTTGACCACATGTTCACTTACCATTAGGTGAGATAGTGGTCAAAGGCTAGCCTATCTCGATGTTAGATCAATTGGTTAGAGCATACCCCAGCTCAAAGCTCAGGGATGGATGGGCGCGGGTTCGAATCCCGCACACGACTTAAATTTTTCCTATAGTATATTTGTGATTTTGTTATGTAATCCGGATAGCAGGGGTTATTGCAAACCTAACAATATAATAATTTTAAGGTTGCGTCATCATTTACAAGTATAAAACCAAAATTGGTCTTGTTTGTAGTACAACGCAAATGGTAATATAGATGTCGCTCCATCCCAATACGATGGTTAAAGAATGATAGGAAAGATTTGAGTTATGACGTCATGTCATGTTAGCTCAATTGGTTAGAGCATACCCCGGCTCAAGGGGTGGATGGACGCGGGTTCGAATCCCGCACATGACTTAAATTTTTCCTATCGTATATTTGTGATTTTGTAATTATAATAATATTATTCTCCATAAAGAGTAACAAATCCATTACGAATGCCTGAGTGAGACGTACGTGTTTAGACGTTGTCACTTTTTTTTATTAATTATATCGAAATTTAATCTAAATTGTTTCTTTCAATATGTAGAGAGATATTATCGATATTTAACACGCAATAGGGCTATAAAGATGTATCTAATCCTTAAAATACATTAAAATTAACGTGTAGCCGCTTCTGTGGAGAAGTTCCATATGATGGTTATCTCTTATTACTAGCATAGAGGCTCCTCATTATCTCTGTATTCTCCAAGTGTTTTATGGACAATAGGACATAAGTTGTGTCACACAATTATTTTTATACTAGCTGCGGCCCGTGTGTAACCACACCCGCGTGGTGATAGATGATGACGGTAAAAAGTATTCTAATTGCGTCATCTACCTCCATACCAAATTTCATCAAAATTGGTCCAGCTGTTTGAGCGTGAAGAACTAACAAACATACAAACACACTCACAAACGTTCGCCTTTTAAATATTAGTTTGATTAGGATCAAATTGTTATTACCTTATTTTGAAGCAGTGATGGCTCAGTGGCATTGGCTATGGACTGCCGTGCAGCAGGTCCATGGTTCGCATCCCGCCGCGGGCTTGAGCTTCACCGCATGGTGGAAGGGCATTTTGTGAATGCCCGCCTGGCTAGCAACCACCTACAAGTAGAAAATCTGTCGCCAAGCACCTAACAGTGTGTTCCGGCAGCAGTCCTTGAGAGCCAGACAAATTACAGGCTAATGAGACCTAACAACTAGATGTCTCAAGTGTGACGGGTACAGTGCAATTCGTCGTTGACGAAATGCGTCTGTTATAGGCAGAGGTTAGTTAGTCCACTTAACATCAGGTGGGACTCGAGCTAGTTCCGTCACAATTACACAAAAAAAAATGCATTAGAAGTAAATTATAAATTTTTATAGTATTTCATTATATTTAATTTTATATTTCTTCAATTTATTCAATTTATATTTCCCTATTGTGGCGATAATGGCTTACAAATAAAAGATATATATGCTGTCACGGGTTTTTTGAAGGACAATCATTTCCGTTATACATTATGTACGTATGATACTAAAGGTTTTTGCAGCACACGCCCAGAATAGGTCGCATATGGCAGAATTGTTTCCTACTTACTTGACAGTTATCGTTATATTTTGGACAATCCATACAATATCTTTATAAATTATAGCCTATTTTTTTATTATACTGATGTGTAAGTTATAATATATATATAAATATTGTAAAGTTTCTTTAAAATCTTTGTAGTAGTTTTTGCGTGAAAACGTAACAAACATCCTTACAAACCTTCGCGTTTATAATAATAGGAAGGATTTTCTACCGACTTCAAAAAAATAATGAGATACTCAATTCGTCTGTTTTTTTATGTTTGTTACCTCGGAACTTTTGACTGGGTAAACCAACTGGGTTTTGCATGGTGGTAGGGCATTTTGCGAATGCCCGCCTGGCTTGCTACCACCCTCAAGTAGAAAGTCTGTTGCCAAGCACCTAACGGTGGGTTCCGGCAGCTGTCCTTGAGAGCCAGTACTTCTAGGTTAGCCTGAACAACATCTTCGACCACATCATCACTTACCATCAGGTGAGATAGTGGTCAAAGGCTAACCTATCAGGCATAAAAAAAAACAATTTTGATTATTCTTTTTTTATTTGAAAGCTGATGCTTTCGTGTGGTCCCAATTAAATTTCATCAAAATCGGTAAGCTATTTTTGAGTTACAATCCAATAACTGAAAAGTATTTTCCTATCTTGATGATATAGTCATTGACAGTGAATGACAATCGATCCCATAAGTAGCAAGAGTCACTAAAAAGGGTGTGAAATATTTTTTTACCAAATATTGGAACCGACTTCAACACTCAAATGTGTGAAATAACTTGTCTAAGTCGGTACCGTGCGCACAATTTTGTGATAATAGGTACTTTTGAACCATCATGGTACCGACTTCCTCAAGTTATTTCACACATTTGAGTGTTAAAATCAGTTCCATTTTTGGGTAAAAAAATATTTTTCACCCTTTTTTGTGATCAAAACGCTGAGCGATTCCATTACCGATTGTAAGCTCGCTTAATTGACGTGGAGGTATAAAATTTAGCAGTAACTGAAAAATTGTGTGTGCGCTTGCAAGTTATTTTTTGTTACCTTTGAAACCTTTTGAAGCGCTCGTAGCGAAGTATACTTAGCTGTTCTCAACCGATCAGCAAAGTTAAGCAGCGTCGCGCGCGGTCATGAGTTGGATGGGTGACCGCTAGTGACATTACTACTGAGCGTTTCCGTGCTTCGGCGGGCACGTTAAACCGTCGGTACCAGTTGTCGTCTTAGGATGGCAGTCGTACTACATCCTCAGGAGGTCTTGACTCTACGAGCGCACGATCGAGAGTGAAATCTATTCTCGATCGTGCGCTCGTAGAGTCAAGACCTCCTGAGGATGCTTGGTACATATTGCTTATACATCCGTTTACATACTTATAAAACAACTAGCAGCCAGCACTGGCTTCGCACGGGTATTAAAAAAAATATTATTATTATACACTCACATAAACCCTTCTATTTGAGTCAGGTTACTAAGAGAAGAAACTAATAAAGAATGTTTGAATATAATTATTTTAATGAACTTTTACATATTTTTTTTTTGTTCTTATGTTTTTTTGTTATCGCGCAAAATCATTAACCTCTTTTTGAGCAGTTGGATAAAAACTATCCCATGTCCTTCCCCGTGTCTCAAACTATTTCCATACCAAATTTCATCCTAATTGGTCCAGTAGATCGGTTATCGCGCAAAACCATTAACCTTTTTTTGCGCAGTTGCTTAAAAACTATAATATGTCCTTACTCATGTCTCAAACTATTTCCATGCCAAATTTCGTCCTAATCGGTCCAGTAGTTTCAGAGCCTTTTCAATGCAAACAAACAAACAAGAAATCAAATCTTTCCTCTTTATTATATTAGTTTAGATTACTTCTTTACAACAAATCAGTGTTTGAAAGATTATCATTGGGTTTGTTTCCTACATTAACTTTCGCTGGTCTTCGCAATCATCACCTACAGTGATTATACACAGCTGCAGTGGAACAACCACAACACCTGTAGAGAGTTATGAGGGTTATGAATACACACAAAAAAATATTTAAAAAACAGTATATAGGTAAACTATTTATCTTAGTCCTCGCCTGCGCGGTACAGAGGCGCCCCCCGCGCCTATGATGACAAAGGGGACTGAGAGAGGTGCGGGTGGAGGTCTCGTGTGTGTGTATCACACTAAGCGCTCCCGCCGCCCGCACCTCTCTCAGTCCCTTTTGTCGTCATAGGCGCGGGGGGCGCCTCTGTACCGCGCAGGCGAGGACTAAGATAAATAGTTTACCTATATACTGTTTTTTAAATATTTTTTTGTGTGTATTACCTCATAACTCTCTACAGGTGTTGTGGTTGTTCCACTGCAGCTGTACCGCGCAGGCGAGGACTAAGATAAACGGTTTACCTATAGTTGAGAACCTTCTCCTTTTTTAAGTCGGTTAGTAAGAAAACTTATAAGAGCTCTTTGTCGATGCGTAACGAAAAATGCTGGCAATTACGAATAAGCGCTGCAACCCAAAAGGGCAATGGTGCCAAATGGTAGTGGGCTAGAGCATTAGGACTACTTGGAGGCTTACAATTGCCCTTAGGCTGCCTAAATGCTTTTCTTCTAGTAGTACTAGTGTTGTTTATAGTTTGTAGGGTTTTGTTAAGGCATAACACAAATAAACATATACGTTCAGTGATTTAAACATAAGGAACAAAAAAAAGTAATCAATAACATTTAACTGACAAAATAAAGATCATAAAAAAGCATTAAAATGATTATCTCATTAAAGAAAAACATAATAAAGCTAATAAATAGAAATACAACGGAACAATCAACCAGATGGTCAACGATCCTTCATTTTTTTCTAGTAATATTTCGTTAACACCTTTAAACGCCTGTCATGGGTAAAAAATAAAACAACCTTTTTTGGATTTCGAACAGTCATGATGACTTAAATTTATAAAACAGACTGATGTTAATGTAATTATTAATTTAATAAAACGGCACAAGTATAGTAGCTTAAAAAATACCATTAAGGCCCAATTTCACCAACATCAGGTTAAATTTATACGCAGATAACATTATACCATAAACCATTCAAATGTGATATTTTTTTGCTATAATAGAACGTCAACCATAGTAGAAGATTTTCTTGTTGTGACATGTGACAGTAGCTGTGGACATAGCAATATAATGTATTATCATCTGTAGCAACGTGGCCATATTTATTTATAATTGAAGCTATACCGCCAAATTAAACGGTATATTTTTTAAACTTGGATAAGATATTTTCTATATAATGTATTGATTTTGATTACTTATAGACACAAAAATTGCTTTAGCGAAATTTTTGAGCTGTATTCATATTTTTTTCCTATTTAGAGAAATATATGAATTATTTTTATCGTATAGTACTTATTTGTCATATCATCTTGAATATTACATATTTTATTCATATCTAAGTGATTATTGCGCCAACGTAAATTCGAGAGTTAAAGCGGGTTAATTTAGTTTTTGTATGACAATTTACACTTAATTCGAGTTTAACTCGCGTTTCCTCGTTGGCGCAAGTAGGCCTAAAATGTACACTTATTCTACAAAACATTTTCAAAATTTGCCTTTTGGACGCATCTCACCTAAGTCTGTATATTCCCGAAGCGCAGCGCTCGTAGTGTTTCAATGCGGTCATGACTTGGATGGGTGACCGCTAGTGGCATTAACTACTGAGCGCTTCCGTGCTTCGGAGGGGCACGTTAACCTGTCGGTCCCGGTCGTTTGAATGCTTCCGTGCTTCGGAGGGGCACGTTAACCTGTCGATCTCGGTCGTTGTAGTAGGATGGCAGTCGTTTTGCCGTTCTTTATTAATGTGGTCGGTATAGAGATGGAAAGTGTCGATGATACTGATGAAAATCCTTATATAATCCTATATGTTAATCTAAGCAAGACCTGAACCATCTATGTTCAAAATTCCATCCAAATCAGTTTAGTCATTTCAGCGTACAAACAAATATACACATATATCTACATCTACACTAATATTATAAAAAGGAAATATTTGTATTTTTGGATATTTGTATGACACGAATAAACTTAAATACTACCAAGTCGATTTGGACGAAATTTGGTAGGAAAATACTTAGAGATCCGGGGAAAGATATAGAATACTTTTTATCCAACTGCGCAAAAAGAGGTTAATGGTTTTGCGCGGTAACCGAAATAGCTATATAATAAATGGCAAACCCTCTCCTCAATCAGGCTGTGTTCAGCAGTGGACAATCCGGCTGATAGAGAGATATTATTAATAAAGTATTTCTATTACACCGGGTTATACGCAAATGACTTTGACAGTGACATTATGGACAAATTAAGATCAGATACGCAATAACAATTATTTTTATTTAAAAAATATTGGTGCATATTCTACCAAACTTCATGATTATCTATCTGATCAGTAGTTCGGAAGCTCACTCGTTGAAAAAAACATACAGATAAACGAATAAAGTTCAGGTCCAATCTAGCCACATTCTAAAAACTCTCGCTTTGTGCGGTCAAGTATTTTACTATTGACTTATATGTATTGTCAAGATACGCATCTTTCTGATTTTTATAAGTACTTAACTTCACGTTAAATAGGCAAGCTTACAAATCTCAAGATATAAGACTTAACAAGCATGTCTCATGGTCTTAGACTTAGTGAAATTTGTCACTTGTCACGAAATGAATCTGTTTAGGTACCTAGCGATTGCCGCCATGTGGCCCTCGTATACTTGATTACTACTGCTCCTTTTCGGAACCAAAGCATATAAAAACAAAAAAGAGGAACCAACTTCAAGACCATATTAAAATAACGTTGTCTTTATCTATATCTATATACTTCTATACTAATAAATATTATAAAGAGGAAAGATTATTTTTTCCGGCGGTATGCCTTTATTAACAAAATACTACGATCTATATACAACACTACAGCTACTACAAAAAGCATTTAGACAAACTATAAGTCACTGCAGACTCACAGGCAGTCCAAATGCTTAGCCTACTACCAGTTGGCAGTGTGCCCAGCATGCTGGCAGCATTGCCTCGTTGAATTGCAATGCTTATTGGAAAGGTTTGTATTTTTGTATGTAACGAAAACACTTAAAAACTACTGAACCCATTTGAAAAATTCTTTCACCATTAGAATCATGCACTATCCCTGATGCACATAGGCTATAGAATATTTTCGAAAAGTTACGGATCTGTATGAAAACTTCGATAATGAATAATGTACCTAACCCAAAGCGTGAAAAAAAATACCAAAAGAAATCGTTATATCGCGTACGCTTCGGAAGTTATTGACAATAGAGCAAAGTGATGTAGAAAATATTAAAAAAACAAATTTTTTAAGAGGGCATCAATATTTACAAAAAAGTCCGCGATACTATTTGTCTAACTATTACAGTTATGTCACAATAACAACTTTTTTATGAGTTTAAATTTATAACATTAGATTTTTTGTTAAATACTGTAAATATCTATATAATAGAAGCCGGGGCGGGCCACTAGTTTCTAATAAATACATTATCTCGCTAATTACATCCTTGAGATGTTTTGGTCATATGCAGAGAGCAAGCTTTTGCTACTTACTATCTGCAATCTAATATACCGAGCGCAAATCCATGCTCCAAAAGCAACTGAACATATCTTTATAAAAAAAACCATTAACTAATTCTGTCATCTGTGCCCGGCTTCAATAAAATATACCCTGGGTAAGGTGCCCGGGTACAAAACTAGAACGTCAAAATTTAAAAGCGAAGCTAGAGGCAGTTATTAAAAACAAACGGTATGTGCCTACTAAGATATACAGAAAATGTTATACAGCCAAATTACGTTCAATATTATAATCATTGGGATTCTAAACTTTCATTTTGATAATCCTTGATTTGCGTATAATTGGCATATTGAGGTAGGTAATTGACAAGAGATTAAATGTATATAGTTTTATTATACCTATGTAAATTATGTGATACAGTTAATTCAAAATATCTTCACAAATTAACATAATTATAAGGCTTAATATAAATACTTAATAAGGCGTTGATGAATATATGAGCATTTTGTGAAAAAACGTCGTAAATGTTATACAAATATTTAAAAGGATTAATAACAATTCGACTTAAAACTCTTAATCCTTGTTATTTAAATTAGGAATGATACAAATTTGTTTTAAAATTTATGAGTTCAAATGTTCAACAAACAAATTGTAGATTATTCTTAGAAATACTTATACAGTTACATGTCAAGTCGATTTTAATCCTTGTTTTGATGTTTTGCAAATAACATCTCGAACTTTCCGCTTCTGGAAATTTTCACGGATTAAAAAAGTAACAGTCTATTTGACTAATCTTTTGATGGTATTGCTCATATCTGATTATTAGAGATTATTTTGGACTAATAAGTAGATCAGAAATTTGGGAGTATTTTTTTATTACTGACATTAAAATTCTAACTTTCACATTTATTTTTTCCTATACTCACTTGTTGGGTATGTGTGTGAGTGACGATTTGGTTGCATGCAGATGGTATGTAGTATAGACATACAATGTAAGATCTATTTCAAATACGACCAATTAAATGTACCATAAGATGCTTGGAGAAATATATATTTTCTATTTTATTTATTTCTTCATCCATACGGAGTTCCAAATAATTTGACTAAGGGAGATATATATTTTCTATTTTATTTATTTCTTCATCCATACAGAATTCCAAATAATTTGACTAAGGGCCTGTTTCAGAATGTTCGAGTAAGTTTCGGTTATACTACCCAGAGCATAAAATATCTGAATGATAAAAATGACAGTTAACATGCAGCGCGTTTCAAGCTATAACCGATGGATAGGCTAAATCGATGACTGTGAAACGCAAAGATAGTGTTTTATTTATTAAATATGTTCTAGGTATAATCGGAACTTACTCGAACTTTCTGAAACAGGCCCTTAGTTTACTATTTACTACAATATAACCGAAATAGGATAAAAATTACTCACGTCACATGATAATCTTGTCATCAGTTTAAAAAACTATGTCAATTTCACATCTTTGTGGAGCTGACGAATGTTCTAACGTTAAAATTCGCAAATGTATACATATTTTTTTATTTATTTTTTTATTTCCTATATATAACATAAAATAAAAAGGATGTAATTAATGCTAATATTTAACACTAAAATAGTAGCTTATTAAAATTATGGAATGTATGACATCTAAGCGCAGGTGACTGGTAGATACCTAATTAATAAGTAACTTACGTCCATATGACAAAATGTCATTGCTCAAATGTCAAATCTGACATCTTATGGGCTAGTATTGAATTGTCAGATTGTCCAGCTCTCAAAACGCTAAATTGATAAATTGCTATAGTACATAAAATATGTTTAATTGTTAAAAAAAGAGAGTGATTTAACGACAAGAGTTTATGATCTAGCTCGATACAAACACTGTAATAGCTAACTAGTGGGGCTTTTTGACTGAATAGGTACACGGCACTGTCATAGATTATACTACAGCATTAGTGTATTACAACTATATACCTTTTTTATTTCAATAACCGTCGTAATTAAACGACTTAGTAGATAATTGAAATTAGTAAAGCGATTTTGTTATAAATATAGTAAAGTGATGTAAGTATTGACGAAATACTGCTTTAGCAATATACAAGTAGGTACTTTCGATGTTACTTCAAGTCAACATTATCAAGCAAGACTAAGAAAAAATACATAGCAGAGTCCCAAATAAAATATTAGATTCTAACATTGTATATTATCGCGCTGTTGCCAACACAACAACAAAGTATCAACAACGGTACCATACTTCACAAACGTGGCAACATACACGCCCTATTCTATTCTACTAGCGGTTAATTGAGCAATATAATTTGACACCTCACGGCGTCGTGAATAGCCAATTATTAATATGGACCCTTGATTAATTGTGATATCAGCATTTAATTTTCGTGTTAACAGTGTTGCCGCGCGCTGCGGACGCCCGCCATTGTGCCGCGCGCCTTTGTGTGCCGTGACGTTTCAATTTTGAATAAATTAAATTTCGAACGCTTCATTTTTTCGAGCCTTTTTAAAATGCTTTTTAACTCGGAATGAGCTCGCAGCCAGTGTTATTATTTATTGTCGTTTTATCGTTTGAAATAGTTTGCTTGTTCTGTCTATTGATACCGCTTGTGCGCTCTGTTTTTAATATCATAATCATAGTTTTTTTTTTTTTTCTTTTTATGTCTGAAAGGTTTGCCTTTGACCACTATCTCACCTGATGGTAAGTGATGATGTGGTCGAAGATGTTGTTCAGGCTAACCTAGAAGTACTGGCTCTCAAGGACAGCTGCCGGAACACACCGTTAGGTGCTTGGCGACAGACTTTCTACTTGAGGGTGGTAGCTAGCCAGGCGGACATTCGCAAAATGCCCTACCACCATGCTATAACGACTGCCATCCTAAGACGACAACCGGGACCGACGGCTTAACGTGCCCTCCGAAGCACGGAAACGCTCAGTAGTAATGCCACTAGCGGTCACCCATCCAACTCCTGACCGCGCGCGACGTTGCTTAACTTTGCT
The DNA here is from genome assembly GCA_963890685.1 of Plagodis pulveraria. Lineage (NCBI taxonomy): Eukaryota > Metazoa > Arthropoda > Insecta > Lepidoptera > Geometridae > Plagodis > Plagodis pulveraria. The sequence goes on along the minus strand of OY982955.1, from coordinate 8,781,182 downwards.
GATCGGTTGAGAACAGCTAAGTAAACTTCGCTACGAGCGCTTCGAAAAAGCGCTTCTAGTTGCTGGGATGTTTTACCCATTTTTTTTCTTTTGTTAGCTAGACGGGTAGTTTTTACTATTGAGAACTTATACAATGTTGTCCTCACCATACAATCATAATTTAGTACTAATATATTGATTTATCAGAGCAAACTTTTGCACACTATTGTGTAGATTTATGATTTAGGTTTCTCCGTTTTAAGAATACTATGTACCTACCTAACTTACGTATACATTATTGGTGATAATCATTTAAACACTAATCATTATACCAAAATGAAAAATAAATTAATAGGCTAGGAAATCTAGTCTAAAGAGAAAAGAATGAAAATGAGGCTCAAGAAAAAAATGAGGCTATCTACTGCAAAATTCACTGATCTTGACACCCAGTACTCGAAGTAATTTAACACAAAAATACTTCGTCGGAAAAATACTAGTCGGAATCCACTGTCTTTAACTAAATATGCACACGACGTGATAGGTATGTAGGTATACAATAATAAAAGTAAGGCACTATAAAACCAAAAGATCATGTCATAAAACAATAAAAGTATTATGTACCTACGTACATAACTTTTCTAAATACAATAAAAAGGCAATATTTAACAAGTTTCAGTTAGCTACTGGCCAATGAGCTGATCCCATTATAGCGTTTATGGCAGCCATTTACAAGATGGCGGTGCGTCCAAATTTGAAAATTCGTGTTGGAGCCAATGAGTTTTATCCTAATTTTATAACGTTGTTTAATTAATTTAACTAAGCCGTTTGGGAATGGTTGAATAGATTTAAAGTCTTATTTTGTGGTACCTATGATAATATGGGTTTATAACAACTTTTAACTGGATTATTACTTAAGTAGTATTATTATATTATGTTCTTTGTTATTACACTGTTATACACTGAGAAAAACGACTTTGGAGCTTAAATCAAATTTGACCTTTTACCGTTGAATTGTAACTACGCAAGGTGAATTCACAAGGCTTAAGATGATTTTCACCAATCAATAAAAATCTACCATGTTTTATAATAAACAAAACCGTCAAAAAACGCCTTCCGTAAAGTATTTTCAGAATTGAACTTGTTATACCATAATAATTGCAGTATTGACCATAAAATATACCTTACGTTTACGGCGGTTTATATACGGTGATTATCACTATAACGTACCACTTAATCAGCCTCATCGAAAAGTCAATATTTAAGAAACACTACAAAATACACCTTAAATGAGACGAAAAGAAACATACGCCTTCACTGACCTCGTTTAACGCCTTCTAGCTGGAAGGCGTTTTTGTACGTATTTACGTTTGGTCGGTTTTTTGCCTTCACCTCAGATGACCTCAGTTCATCTCTGATTTTAATTCTCATATTTTTTTAATCGTAAAAAGGTTTTATTAATTTATTGATTTTAAAAATGTTTCATAGCCTACCTGGTATTAAGCGGAAAACCAACGTTGTGTTCCGGCAGTAGTCCTTGAGAGTCAGTAATTCTAGGCTAGCCTGAACAACATATTCTTCGACCACATCATCACTTACCATCAGGTAAGATAGTGGTCAAAGGTTAGCCTATAAGCTATAAATAAATAAATAAAAAAATTATTTCAAACTTAAAATATGAATACTAAGATTCGTACAGTGGCCGTCATGAAATAATAATGTTCTTATAGCGCTATCTCTATCGCACAAATGACTTGATTGAATGCTTGCAGCTCACTCTGACGTAAAAGTTATAAGTGGCCCCCAGGAACACACTAATGTGAACATTACTGCTTAGCGGTAGAAATTTAGTTAGGTTTTTTTAAATATTTTATTTATTTGTATGACTGTGACGGAACTAGCACGATGCCCACCTGATGTTAAGTGGACTAACCTCTGCCTACAAAATTCGTAACAAGTTAATAAACTATAAGAAGAGGTTTGGATCTTAACATAAACATTGACGGCATACAGGCACATGAATAAATAGTTCTTTATTCATGTGATACAGGTGAGCAAACTACAGACAGCTTCCTTTTTGGGCTTATCACTCGATGAACACCTAAACTGGAAGTCTCTGTAATGTACTGTATCAGCCAGATCGTACACTGCCGAACACAGCTTCCTCCATTTAAAGGGTTTTGACATAATCTCCACGCTTGGCAGGCGGCTTAGAGACCGCAGTGTGAGATAGCAGTTCTGCAGAAGGCACTGCTGCCCACCTTCTTATGTTTACTTCTCGTAAAAGGCAACAGCATTTTACGACTGCCTCAGGTATAAATGGGGGGTGCAATTATAATATATGACATTTTATTATTAAATATAAAATAATGAATTTGGCCTTATATGTGTGACAATTTTAATATTGTTAGGTTTGCAATAACGCCTGCTATGCGGATTACATTACAAAATTACAAATATACGATAGGAAAGATTTAAGTCATGTGCGGAATTCGAACCCGCGTCCATCCACCCCTTGAGCCGGGGTATGCTCTAACCAATTGAGCTAACATGACATGACGTAACTCAAATCTTTCCTATCGTTCTTTAACCATCGTATTGGGATGGAGCGGGTAACGATCGGGGATCGCGGCCCGCATGTATTGATGCGTGGATCTATAGAAAAAATTGGAAAATGAAAATTATATATCGGAAAAACACGTTACAATTAGTGCAAGTTACCATTCCTATTTGTTTCAATCGATTGTCATAATACTAATTATGTATAATATGTATTATTGGTAATATTATATAAAATGTGAAATATAATGTAACAATAACTTAATGTGTATTTTCTTTACAATGACCTTACTTAGGTTACTATTGATATATATACCTAATCTAATTTTAATATTTGTACACCAGTTGACTGGTTGACTGTAGAGAGCTAAATTTATTATATCTTAAGAACTATATGTACATACCTACTTTCAACGAATACATACTTGAATTGAATTTGAATTTGGAATATAATAGGATATAATTTGTGGTCAAGACTGTCTGGTAGGAATTGATTAGCAATTATGGCAACCTTTGATCTGCCAGTTAGGTAACTTTAAAATATCCAGTTGAAGTCCTTTTATTCCGGCGGCGTACAGTTTAATGACAAAGATTGAAACAGAGACCGCTATTGCTAAATCGAGATACACTACTAAGCATTTCATTTGACTATCATGGTTTTCAACAGAGTAAACGGTTAAGAGTTGAATTCCATCAAATGTTGATGTATTACACCGAAACATAGAAGATAGCACAGATATAAAGCGTTAATATATATTTTTCTTGTAACTGTGTCTTCTTCTCTTCCTTAACGTTCATAACTACTTATATCAACATTGTCAATGCCAACAGTAATACTGTACTATTATATAGTCTTTTCAGTAATACACTTTTTCAGAATCTGCTTTAGGTAGGATATCGAACCAATAAACTTTTTTTTAAACAGTGAATTAACCTGCCCTTTTATTATGAAAACAAAACAACTCAACAGCGACATTTCAAAATCTGTATCATGTAAAGCGTCAAAGAAGGTGCGCTAACGCGTTTTTAATCACTTGACGCCACAAATTGCTCCCGACACCTGCGCGAGAGTGTCCGCGTGTATAATGACGGTTTTTACTCTAACTGGCACCTCGTCTAAATAGGACATGTTTGGTAAATGGACTTGATAGTTATGGTATACCTTGTAGCCTATGTATAAGTAGTCGTACTGCAATTGATTATTAATCTTATTAGAGAAGCAGATCATGGAAGTTCTCGTAAGCTTCCAACTTAGGAAACGCAATGACTGCTGACTACTACGCTTGGCGGGCGTCTTTGGGATTACAGTGGAAGATAACAGTTCTTCAGTAGGCTCTTTTTTGTGTGATTGGGACGAAACAAGCTCGAGGCCCACATGTCGTTAAGCGGACTCTGCCTATTATAGATACATTTCGTCCGCAGATATACAATTGTTAAGTCTCAAATGCCTGTAATTTTTCTGGCTCTCAAGGACTGCTGCCGGAACACACTGTTAGGTGCTTGGTGACAGATTTCCTACCTGAGGGTGGTAGCCATACGAGCATTAAAAGTGCTGCCACCTTCTATTTTTTTTCCTAGTCGCCTCCAACAAGAAGGTTCGTTTACGTACAACCTAGAGACCAGTGATAATGTGCGGACGGACAGGAAAGGAAGGAAAGATAGAGAATAAAAGGACAGCATTTTCTTTCCAAGTAGTAGTTAGTAACTAGGCTAAGATTTGGAAATAGCGTCGACATATCTAAGTAATCAGATTCAGTTTTGAAGTCACTTGGACCCAACTCCTCGTGAAGTATTTCTCCCACCTCTGCAATAGAGCGCTGCATACCAGCTTCAGCTCCTTGACTCCCTGCACTGATGAGCCATTAGAGTCGATGACGATACCGGGCTCATTATAAAATTAGACACCCTAAGCGTTCGTAGAAACGTGGAGCTCGTTACCGTTCTACCGCATGGGAATGCTTTGAAGAACTTTTTGACCTTATACTAGCATAGAGTATTGCCACCGTGCATCTTGACATGTTAAAAGGCTTATTGCATCCCCTCAACTTGCTTAGTTGGAAAAGCCACTCAGTCCGATTTCGTCGATTTTCTTCCGAGGAACTGCAGGGTACCTGAAGGTATGTAGGTACAGGGAGAGAAAAAAATCCAGACTGGTAAAACACCAGCTACACCACTGATGCAGTTGTCTGTATAGACGATTAGGCTGACAGTAATGTTTATTCCGTCTTCTCTAATTGAAAAATATGTATATATGTATATTTAAACGATATTTAGTTACTCGCGATAATTTTCATAACTCGAGCAATAAGAGTAAGCGCTCACAAACCGCCAAAAGGTGAGAGTCAAAACACTGTCAAATCAATTCCTTTCACGCGAGGCGACCATTAAAGTTGAATTAAGTTATTTGTGTAACCGCTCGTGAGAACTGCTCTCGCTCGTTCGATGATCACGATTAGCTAATAGGATGGCCAGGATTTTGCTCTTGTATTTAATTCACAAGTTTATTCACATGTTGCATATCTGTTGTACATTAATATATGCGCTTGGTCGATGCGACGCGTGATCAAAATGCTAGCACCTATTTGGCTCAAAGAATAAGCATTGCAATGCAACGGGGCAATGCTGCCAGCATGCTGGGCACGCTGCCAACTGGTAGTGGGCTAGAGCATTTGGACTGCCTATGAGTCTGCAATGACTTATAGGGATCTAAATGCTTTTATTGTAGTAGCTGTAGTGTTGTATAGTTCGTAGTATTTTGTAAATATGGGATGATAAAGCAGAATTTTAGTACATACTTTCCGATCTTCTAGCTCAGAACAAGTTAAAAAACTCAATGCTGAAAATATTAATATATATGAAATTCATACATACAAATGACGTATTTGTAATCAATTATCAAAATAATGGATCAAATGATGGTATAAAGTTAATTTGATGGATGGAAAATTTAACATATTAAAATTCAACAGCGAGCAATACAAAGACTTTTATTTTTTGTTTCCTTTTTAACAATCGTGACCACATCACAGAATAAAACGAGCTACTAACGTAACTATACTTAGGGCCTGTTCACAATGTTCGAATAAGTTCCGGTTATACTACCCAGAACACATTTAATAAATAAAACACTATCTTTGCGTCTCACAGTCATCGATTTAGCCTATGCTTGAAACGCATGGTGGTAGGACATTTTGCGAATGCCCGCCTGGCTAGCTACCACCCTCAAGTAGAAAATCTGTCGCCAAGCACCTAACGGTGTGTTCCGGCAGCTGTCCTTGAGAGCCAGTACTTCAGGTTAGCCTGAACAACATCTTCGACCACATCATCACTTACCATCAGGTGAGATAGTGGTCAAAGGCTAAACTAGCAGGCATAAAAAAAAACTGTTTTCGACTTACTTACATATGAAACAGCATATAATGTAAATTCGTTATTGGCTGTCGGTTCAGAAATTATGTTTTACTGTGTAAGAGCTGTGGATTTTGTTAATAAATAAATAAATAAAAAAACCCCAGCATGTTAACTGTCATTTTTATCATTCAGTTATTTTATGTTCTGGGTATTATAACCGGAACTTACTCGAACATTCTGAAACAGGCCCTTAATGTAAAAATAAATAATGTTAACAATGGTCGCATCGATATCTTCGGTGTTTTACATACATACATAAAACCACGCCTCTTTCCCGGAGGGGTAGGCAGAGACTACGGATTTCCACTTAATACGATCCTTACATATCTCTTTCGCTTCATCTACATATATATCGGTGTTTTTGTTGACGAATTTATTAGTGGGACCTCAAAATGTTTACATTACCCTTGTTGGTCGCAAACAAATGGTATAGTACCTAAATTCGGTATATATTCCCAATTTTGTATTAATTTATGAAAACGATTATAAAAAACATAATCACCGTTTTACAACTCAAGCTGGTATGAACCCTATTTTATCGGTAGTTTGTTTCATTTTCCTACTCATAACAATGAGGTGTAATTTAGCCTACCTAGATAGTGTGTTATTCCTGTAACGAATTATATATGAAACTGATAATTGGTTATCAAACAAGAATTCTTACATAAGGACCTAAACTGTTTTTTAATTTTCGTGTTTTACCTACTTTCGCGGTTCAAATAGTAAGTTCCCTACTTATTCAAACTCAACCCATTGTCACCACATCGTATTCCTCCAAAGTGTCAATCGCGAGCGACTCGTTCCCATATTAATTTAAAGCCTGTCGCACTGACAGCTCATAATGCCCAGCTATTTATCTAGCCGACTGTACACAATCCTGTACATCCTAATACTCTGTTATAATAAAATCTCTTGAAACTGTTGCTATGCCTGTTAAGAAACATTTGACTTGTTTCATTTGGGCAAAGTCCTTTATGAATGTTAAGTAATAAAATTACACGCATCGTATTGTCATAAATGGTGCTATCGAGGCTTTGTTGCTGTTAAGTTGTGCTGTTTATACTTGATTATTATGAAATGTGCTGATTAAAACTATACCTATTTTCTTATTACATACAATTTTGAATCACGTTTCTTTATTCACTAATTCAATACAATTATTATTATATTGGACCTGACAAGATGTTAGACTTATTAGCTGATATGTAGTTTACTAATAGGTACATAACAATGCAAAGCTACTCGTTACATTGTATAAAAGGTTGTATAAAGTTCCCAAACATATTACAACGCTTACAGAAGGGAAATTCAAGTTGCACGTGAAAAACATATTGATTAGGAATCTTACTACACAGTTTGTGATTACTTAAACGACACTAATTCCTGGTCAATTCCGCCTCTGCCAAGCTATCGCCTGTCATCTACGTAATTTAAACCAGTATTGTAATAATTTTATTATATATTAATTTAAGTACCTATGTAACACATTGTTAAAACACGTTTAAAAGAATGGCCCCGAGTTTCTTGCCTGTTCTTCTCGCAGGGGCTCTACACATTTTTTTTGCTATACGTGGCAGTACAATGTAGAATATTGCAATACTAAAATTTGTAATTGACCTTCATAAGAGCGTCGTAGACGCCTAAATTGAATAAAGGATTTTGACTTTTTTTGACTTATTGAAAGAAAGTCAAAATTAGGACCACGTTCCGAATAAGTCTTCGTTGTGATTTTGTTCGCCTAGCGGGCGTTCAAGCAAAACTTACTTAGTACAACATTAGATAAGATAGCGGCGTAAAGAAGCACTCAGTCGTCTGTCACGTCAGTGAACACTAACCACCAGTTTCCGCGGAAGGTTGATCAATGGTACTATGACGTGATATGTGACCAATCAGCTGTCAGTATTTGGTCTGATAGGTGATCAAGACTTTGACAAACCTCCAGAAATTGGGTATGAGGTACGTTCAGACCCCATACGTTTTTGCGCACCCGGGTTGCAACTATTCGCCGTTCTACCTAAGAGTGGAATGTTTGGTTGTTTTTAACTCGACCGTTCAGAACCTTTGAATGTTTTTAACCATCAAATTCGTTTGTTAAAAGTTTGCAACCGCATCTAACTAAACTGATTTTTAGTTGATGATAAAAATCAGTTAAATGTTAGACACTGAACTTGGTAGGTCAAAAGACCACTGTTTAACTTCAGTTTAACACTGTTCACCAAGTATGCATAGTCAAATAGGATATAACGTCTAGATATATTTTTAGCTATATACTGCTTCGGCATAAATTTAAATACAAATATAGACTAGGTAGATAGTTATGCACTCTCCTCACCCTTCAAGCCTTAGACTAGAGGGGGATTATTCAGCAAACACCCATGCATCTCTTGTCAATGCTGTGTAAGACTTCTGCTAGGACCACCATGTAGACCTAAGTTAAAATTAAGTCTTTTGTTCCTTTTTATTATTCATTAGTATTAAAGCCTCAGTATCGACAACGCGTATTTTTAATTCTTAGTTTTAAAAAAACCTTTTGAGTGCTCCCCAAATTTGACTAGATTTTTCAATATCAATGTGGTTAGACCAGGTTATAAAACAACAGTGTCAAACCAGAAGCATAAATAATAGACTCAAGGACATACGTGCAAAATTTCAAAGAGTTAAAACCCTAAGCTAAACTTTACGAAGACATTTCCCTTTACTGTTTGAAATAAAACTCTTCCTCCTTGTTATTACATTTATGTATATACTGTAATAAAGACACTTCTTTCTTGATACCTATACTTATATTATAAAATCGACTTCACTACCCCACGACTCAACCAGAACTACTCGCTAGACTGCCAATCTCCTCATCACATCACATTTTCCCCCCATGAGCAGTTGGCGGGAATACCACGAGACAACGTATTTCCGGTGAGCATTTTTATTTAAAGCTAAGAAGTCAAAATGACTTCTTTTAAAATCTTGGCACAGACTGGAAAATATCGGAAATCGTGTCATTTTGAAGGACCGCTGTGAATCTATCCACAAGAAAAGAATAAATTTCTATTGTTATTAATTACTTAGAAACCGATATAGAAGGGTTAAGAGATTGTTCCAGAGGCATCCTTAAGTGCCAATTTTTATTCTCTTTGCCATCATCTTATTTATCAACAGGTGAGATTTTGGTCAAGTCACTAAGTATTATCTGTCAACTCAATGAATACAGTGGATTTTTTCAAATTATTTTTATTACAAGCACTATCGCATGCTAAGCGAAAATTTATTTTTATTTAGATTGGAGTACAATAGATATCGGAGGACGCGGGTTCGATTTCCGCCTTGGGCATAACATTTTGTACTCCAATCATTTGAAAATACATTGGATTATATCAACTTTTTTCTTTAATTCAAACCTTATTGCAAACCTAACTATTATTATCGTTTATAACCAAAACAATACAAATAGAAACCTTATACAAGTATATAGACAGATCGTAAACACTCATTTTTCCAGTAGCAGCTCACATCAGACAGTACGACAATACCCTTTTACAATACACTCATAAACAATGCTATTCTTTATCTAGATAGAGTAGGCGTTAACTCTGGTTTGAGAGAAAACAATATTGTATTATGCTCTTGCGCATAGGAGCCATCGAATGACGCTACCTCGCTACCTGTCCTTATCTTACCCGCGAAGTTTTAAATGTACCTATCTTTTTCTGTGTGACTCGTAATAAAAGCGTTGCTCCGCCCACAGCTTGCAAGGCTTGCTTGCGGTTGCCAGTATTGTAGATGATGATGATTCTTTCAGATTTTTGCGGTGAGTCCGAAGATTGTTGGTTTGAAAGTCTGTGGATTGAGTAAAGCACTTTCTTTTTGACTTAAACGTTCTTAAAGTAGTTTTATGTGTGGTTACGTGAGATTGCATTTAGTTTGCTTCATCTTTCGACATTAGTTATAGTAGATAAGCATAATATGAAGTTTTCTTCACTCTCTTAGACATTAGTAAATGTAGATAAGCAATATGAAGTGAACGCACATCCCTTATACAAAGAAGAACTAAGGGTCTTGGATATATTGGCGTAGATTAAGCTGTTGCAACATTAACATCCTATTTACAAGTAAAAGTGAAAGTTTATGTGATAGATTATTATCTAGATTAAGGTACTCGTGTGTGGATTGCAAAATATGTCTTCCTATGTGGCAGGCTTATCAGGCTACGAAGGGCAAAATACAAGGAAAGGTGCAGCTGCGCAGTCTGAAAAACTTTCATCGTACAAGCTTGGGGATTATGGCAAACCCGCCTATTGGACTTATCCGGCAGTTGATGTGTATTAAACACATACCTGTTATACTTTCATCTTCCAACTTAACCGCGATAAAGTTTAATTCCACGTGGGTGAAACTTCTGATATAATACACCCACCTATTCCTTAGGTCGAGAGTTACGATATAGATACTTTTAGATAGGTAGGTATCCTATTTACTTATTTAGTAGTTACGGAGTGTGCGCATCATTACTGATTGCCAGGCGGACAACAATAACAATGGGCGTAAAACAGCGTGTATGCTGCAGATTAAATAATAAAGAAGTAAAACCTCCATATTACTCGATTTATCGTAGGAATATTCTAAGAAAGTATGTCAGACCGTCTATCTATAACAAAATCAAAACGTGAATAACCGTTCACGTATTTACCGACAGTACCTACAGCTTATAACATCATTAAAGTTATGTTATTGTAACGCGTTACGTTTCACGATATTAACGTGTAATTAAAGCGCACATCACTTGGGGGCTCATTTGGAGTCTAATTACGATCATTCGAGGATCGTATCGTTTGGACCGCGGAGGCGTCAATACGCCCCTGTGGGGGAGCGTTTGTACTGACGAGTGACTGGAATACAGCGCTTCGGAAACAAAACTGAACTATACTATAGGTGCTACATAATTAGAACTATATACCTAAAATATGATAACAAGCTTTCGCATCTTTGTTGTCTATTAATAGTCTTAGCTCGCGTAGAGTACAGACAAAAGTATTGGTACGTGGAATACAGTGTGCTGTGGGTGAGCGCCTGTAAGTATTACTTATATAAGTAGTATATACATCCAGTAAAACTACCTCAGGGCCATAAGAGGGCCTTCCCTCGCCCAAAGCCCGGTGGAATTGGACAGCCATATAGAGGAGGCCAATATCTATGTCCTCCTTAAAAAAAAAAACTACAGGCACGTGAGGTATCTCACGTGCGTACAGTACAGTGAGATAGGACCTATATTTCGGGATTTTGTAGTGAAATGGATTCAGTGCCATCCAGAACATATTCCATCGGTGTTCTAAATGATATTTTCGTGCTACAAGTATGTAAGACATAATCATAAGGCAACTGTCCATGTTGCATAACACGGTAGGCTAGTTGCTCGGGTCAGCACTAAAAAAAATATATTTAAAAGCGTTATAAACATATCAAGTAGGTAGTGCATATCTGGATTATCAAACAAATAGGTAGTGCATATCTGGATATCGTCTCATTTCGTACTGGTTCCCCAAAAATGTGGGATGCATTCGTCCCCAGTTTAATTGAGAGCAAAAAATGTGGATAAACATGTGTCTGTGGGTATCATGCAAATAAGAATATGTGCAAAGATTTTGACAGACCTAATTGGTTTCCAATCCGCAGTTTGCAAGCGGGTTACGCCCTAACAGTTTCCATCCTTCCCCAATAGCCATTCTATTCTTGTAGTGATCTCACAGTTTTCCCTACTAGTATTAGATAATGATTACGTTAACTCGTCATCTCTGTAGCACATCCGCCAAAACGTATCAGAATGTCGCCTTAAAAGTCTGCTGCTCCAGAAAGTGTTGCATCTTGCATCACCACGATCTTGGTTCAGAATACGTGGCGTTGTATCACAACCATAGCACTTAAGTATAATAAGACCACCTTCCACACGTATAGGCGTGTACCAATATCTTCCAATCATAAGATTTTCTTTTAATCGACTCCAATTATTTTATTTACTAAGTCTACAGTCCTTAATTAACAAAGTTTTAAATTTGTATCTGTGACATACAGCCAAAAGAGACTTACTTTTTATAGGTTTCTTTATAACAACAGAGATCCTTAACAGTATATGGAAATACTTGCAACAAAAACAACTTAGACACTAGTTTTAGTATATATATACAAAAAAATGTGTGTGTGGGATAGTGTAGGTATGTGGGAGATTGTGTCTATGACGAGTAAGTTATACTTGATGTGTGGTATAAGGATACCTACAATATGGTCACAATATGGTATGGTATACGATTACAATATGGTTACAAGATAACACTGATATTTATTAGGCTGATTCCTTTACGGCTCACGCTTTCAATGTTATTTATCAGAGTTCAGAGTGAATCTAAATAAGTTATCTCTAAGTCTCTGCCATGTTGGCCAACCTTTTGCTTTGGTTTGCCAATTTTTATTTTTATTATTTATTTTATCTCCATTAAGAATTGTCATACACAATTAAATTTTTGAATAATTTTGAATGTATATAATTTTACTGAAAACTTGCTAAGCAAGAAGAACATTTAGGCCTAAAGACATGCAAGCAAAATGACACTGCATTTGAACTCTTGATGCTTAAAATATGAAGAAACTACGTTGTATAGAAAGGGCTATATATATACGTATTTCCATGTTATATCTATGACAACAAGTCAATACCGACCATCACGTAGTTTAGATATCATACTAAACCGATGAATTTTTCGCAGTTTTTAGTGGGAATAACTCATTATGCGAAATACTGCCACGATATGTATTTCTACCGCCAAGCAGTAATTTTCACATTACTGTGCTCCGGTTTAAAGTGTAAATGAAATCCGGTAAAATTACAGGTACCTCAGACTTAACAACTTTATGTTGGCAGAGCTGGCGAAGGTTACCACTGGGCCTCGGGCTTGATCGATCACGTGACTAGCGACCGACAAAAACAACTGGAACGCGCAGCTGGGCTAAGCAGCTATCTGTAACAAACGCAGCACGGTCGATGCGAGCGTTTGTAAGTAATTATTATCCAGTCCGCTATTCCTGCTGGCCGCAATTAAAACATAGTTAGACCAGACTCTTTAGATTAATGTCTAATAGAATGTAGCGCGTGATTGCTTAATCACGTTAATAGGCGATATTAGCATCAACTTTATACACTGTTCTTTTTAAGAGTTTGAAAACATGTGGTAGGTAAACATGCAAGTACTAAAGCATAGCAAGGACGATCTGGACTTGAATATATCTTACTAAGTTTATCAATGCATTTAAAAGAAAAACTCAGGGACGGTTAAAAATAAGAATGAAGATGATAATTTAAAAAACATTAAATTAAGTAATTATAAATACTTAAGAAATATATCTAGCGAAAATTCCGCCTAATTTTCCTGTTAAGCCGACGTGACGTCTCAAACGCCACGAAGCCAAACCGGAAGAATTTTCGACGCGTTTAATTTCTACACGAAGCATCCTCAGGAGGTCTTTTGGAGCGCACAATCGGGACATGATGTTCCGCAAAGTAACGCCTGAAACGCATTATGATAATTCGTAATTGTTCTTTATAAGAGCCAGGTAGGTAAACGCAAAATTAGGTAAATTGTTTTGACCTTGACTTTGAAAGAAAGATAGAAAAATATAGTGGCGGTGAGTTGAAGAAGTGCAGAAGGTAATGTAAGAAAAGAAGAATGCATTTATGAGCAACAGAAACGTGTTGATCGTAGAAATGTACTGGTCAATGAGACCAAAACAATAAATGCTCAAGAACAGTCGCAATCGCTATAGCCAAAGGGCGGAGGGAGGACCTAAGCCCATTTTAAGAATAAAATAGAAATGGTGGAAAATATTTTCAAAAATTTAAAAGTATAAGAAAGGTTATAACGGACAGTAGTTCACAGTTAGTAAAAAAAAAACAACAAATATTGATGCACGGAGTGTGAATGAAATGAAAAAAGGCATTATGAAAGCAAATCCCTTGGGGTCTGATGGTACATAGGTAACTGTTAAATTACAGAAGTTTTTGAGGTTAGATGTGTGGAAGTAATACTTTATTCTTAAATATTTTACAGGAGTAATAATTGAGAATTACGCTGATAGTGCACTTTAGAAACAAGGTACAGGGTTACCGAGTACCGAGATCAGTCTAGTGCCTGTTTGTGGGATTAGGCCCCAGGGTGTTTGTGGCACGGCATGCGCAAGTGTTGTAATCGTTCGAAGACAGACAGCCGCTGCGGGTTCGCGGTCGTGTGTGAAAGCGTTTCCAGTTACCACCACCTTGCGAAAGAGGTGTAACACCGTGGGTATTTAGTTATCTCTGCGGGAGTAGTTGGTGCCGAGTCTGACATATCTCGGCTACCTCCCCCTGGGTGGACAGGATTGCGTTAAAGCATTATCCAAACGTACAAAAAAGGGGTAGATATACTATTTCAATAAAGCTGCATACTGTACAGTCCCACCAACTTATCTGTTCAGGCGGCAGAAAAAAGAACTACAACATTCCTTCAAATTGTGACAGTTTGTAGTTGATTTCCTTGACCAGCAGCGCCCTCGCGAACTGCACAGTTATGTTGGTGGTACTATAACTGCAGGCTGGACGCGTTTGTATGTGTAGCTGCCACCGACTGCAAGTGCCAATAGGTACCGTTGCGCGGCGGCACGCGCTTGGAAGTTATTTCGTATAAATACATACCTACAAACCAGTAGTACCATCCTGTGCTACCAGTGAAAAAAAAGTTCCTTCTTCCATTTGCTGCCTGCAGTTGTAGTAGGTAGGGTCGGTCGGAATAGTGCCTTGAATTTAGTATGAAACTAAGAGCTGTCAAAAGAGCAATGCTTTTTGGTAAAGTTAGTATCGTACCGGCATGGCAATTAGATATTTCAAGATGCAAAACGGCCTTTAAAAGCTCGCTTATGTACTACACCTTAACCCGTAACTAAGTTATATATCACATCAGAAAGCAACTAAGTACGTAAACGGCGCATTATCCACGTTTCAAACACCTATAAATTATCAAATAACTCAAAACACATAACTGCCTGCAATTTGAAGGTCTCACGAGCGCTCCACCGCGCCAAATGGAGACATTAGCGCAATTTACCAGCTAGCCCCGCTACGGTAAACTAATAACACCTAGACTATATCAATAAAAGCTATTAGCATCGATCAGCGTAAGTATCTGTCCCGGGGTATTACCTCAAATTGAGTTAAACGCCCCGCTTCGCTCATGACAGTAATAACAGCGTTAGCGCGAGATGGCGCCCGCGAGCGGTCGCATGAACGAATAGAATGTGAAAGAATGAACGAACGAGAAGCGCTAAACGATAAATACTTCTAATTTCGAATTTCCCCGATTCGCTCTAGAGAGAACATCCCTATCTCCACCATACTCGTAATTTTCAGGCCATGGGGTGAGAGGTTTTCTCCCTCTCTCTAATTGGTTGCTCGAGCCTCAGAATCCAATTAGTGGGAGAGCGGGCGCGCTGAATTATTATGCGGCTCTTGTTTAGTTTGCTGGCCTTTTTAATTGAAACGTAGTGCGTAACTCGCGGACGGTGTCCGGCTAATGAACATGACTGCTCTGGGAACGTTAAGTTTCACTTTTACTTATAAACATACGTTTTTATCTTAGATTAAATTAAGGATATGCATGTACTTAGTGTGATGGATTAGATTAGCGTGATATTTGCATGTCTAGAGATAAGAAACATAAAAGTACTTAAATATAGTTAAGATGAATGCGTGAAGAGAAGATGTATATAAAAGAAGTGAAGACCTAGAAAATAGGTGGATCGCCCGGAACAATAAAATAATATTTGTAATTAAAAAGCTACATAATATTATTGTGATGCATGAATATAAAAAATAAGTTGGTACTATATGTCATTAAAATGTGTAGTATATTATAATTACATTATACAAAACTACTCAATATATTAAATTTAAAAAAATTTAGTGTTGTTTTAATTTCATCTTCAACATTTAAAAGAAAATAAAAATATTTTATGTAAATAATTAATAACTAGCGGCTCTCGTACTGTTAACCTCGCAAGCTAACCCTTGCATAGCTTACAATCGAATAAAGGTGTCATAAAAACCAAAAATCATATCATATAGTTTTATTCCAAAAACTGGTGAAATTAATTTTATGTGACACAGGAAATTTTGCGTTTCTTCGTTTTACCTTTTACCTCTATACTCATACAACAATGTATGAGTGCGGGCCCTCTGTCGCACCCCTCCCCGCTTCGATCACATTTATTACGGCCAACGACGAAGGAGCGTATGATGTTTATTTGTTGACCTATTTATATATATTCGTAATAATTAGATTATTGCTCACTATAACTATATATATATATATATATATAGTAATGTATATATACTATATGTACCTAACGTTGTAAAGAGAAAAAAATTGCAAACATAAGCATTAAGGACATGGGCTAGTAATGGGCATTGTAGGTATCGCCAATAATATTCGTTATTGGTTTGCGTCTTCTATAGTATAGTACCACCAACTTAACTGCGCAGTTTTCGAGGGCGCTACTGGTCAAGGAAATCTACTACAAACTGTCACAATTTGTAGGAATGTTGTAGTTCTTTTTTTTGCCGCCTGAACAGATAAGTTGGTGGGACTGTACGGGTTAACAAAAACCATTAGGTATACCAACTATGCCAAAAACTGATGAAATTGCCTTGTGATTTGATATGACACAGGAAATGAGCGTTTTATTTTTATTCGTTTCCAAACTCTAAATTTATTGGTTTAATAAGTGGTTCCGACAAAAAGTTGCTTGTCGATAAGGGTTAATAATAACGAAAAAGTTGTAATTTTTTATATATGGCAGATATACGATTTTTTAATATATACGTCTCAAGGTGATAGGCGCAGTGCAGTTCGTCACTTGTGATGAAATGCATCTGTTTAGGCAGAGGTTACCGCTTAACATCAGGTGGGCCTCGTGCTAGTTCCGACACAATAACATTAAAAAAAAAGTTCCATTGTTGCAGCTTTTCTCGAACCTGTAGCTATATAGTGTTGAATTTAGTATTAAGTGGGTTCTTAAAAATATCAAGCATATCTAGTGACTATTTCGCTCTTTTCCTGTTAAGTTGAAGTCACGTCATAAGCGGCACGTATATAGGCAAACCGGAAGAATTTTTGACGCATTTCGCTTATACACAAAGCATCCTCAAGAGTTCTGGAATCTACGAGCGCACTATCGAGAAAGATCAATCTTCAAATGCATGGGCACAGCCAAAGATCACAGTTTATGTACGAATAGGGGCACGACCAGCTGAACACCACATCTCACAATCCGTCCTGATTGTAGAAGGAGCATCAAAGGTACAAACCGTCTAGAGTGGAAATCCAGAAAAGAAAGATCATTCCTTCAAACTGGGGACTTTACGAACCATATCTACCAGAGGACCTGTCTGAGAACTCCGAAGGAATTCCAAGAAGGTTTTTTTTATCACTGATAGGTTAGCCTTTGCTAGCGAACAGATTGTTTTCATGCGACTATGCGAAAACGTGCTATTTCTTTGGTACGTCGCGTGCGGGCCAGCTCCAACACCGTTCTGGCGATGATTGCGGCCAGGCTCGATTGCACTTTCCTTCGGCATTGTTGCAACAGACATGTTGCTGTAGCAATGCCGAAGCGAAGGTATTAAGTTAATCTGTAGGGGTATTACATTATTTTTATATTATGACATTTTAATTATATTGTATATTATTATTATTTTGATTATTCTGGTGACATTGTTTATTCATTAATTTTATTATTATTCATTCATATTTAAATTTTCGGACATTGACATATTGTTGTACTGACCACTTCATAAATTTACTATTTAATTATTTGATTTTTATACATATTGAAAGGATTTATCGGTTATTTTACCTGAAATAAATGAATTTGAATTTGAATTTGACCGCTGCGCTATCTCATCTGATAGTAATTGATAATGTGTTCGGTGATGTTGTTCTTCATAACCTAGAATTCTCTCTCAAGGACAGCTGCCGTAACACACCGTTAGGTGTTTGGCCTCAGATTTTCTACTTGAGAGTAGTAACTAGCCAGGCATTCTCAAAATACCCTACCACCATTCAAAAGCAGTCCGAAAGGTTAGTCAAAGAATATGAGGGCTGGAAGATGCTGCAACTAGCATCATTATAATTTCTTGTGCAGCACCAAAGAATAGGATTGAGCAACGGAGGTCTTGGCAAAACAATATAGTCACGTTGAAGACGATCACCAAGCCGATCCTCGCCACCGAGAGGTGTGGGAAAGGGTTTTAAGTAGTTTCGAAGGGTTGAAGCTCAAGTAAAAAGGAAATAAATCCTTCACAGGTTATATATGAGATACAAACTATTGGATGTTACCAAAACGACTAGGTGACTTACAAAAATACCAGCAGAGAATGATAGGCTACAGGCATCTGCCATAAACTAATTGGCAAGACGAGAAACAGAGACAACCACTAGGCTCCTTAAAGGAATTCAACGAACAGGGCACTTCCTGGAAGAGTGAGAAGAGCTAAAGTGATTTTTCTAGCTAAATCTGGGAAAGACTGTCGACTAGCTTCTTCATACAGGCTTTCCTTTCCGCCCCATATGGACAAATTGTTCCAGGGTTTACCCTTGTGGAGATGAGGCCTTTTCTAACTCCAAGAAAAAAGTCGTTCCGGCTTAGGAGCCGCATCTACTAGGCTGCATGCAGCTCACAAGAGTGCGCCATGAGCTCGCATAGCGTGGTTACCGATTCCGGGCGCTATATAAAAAACAGCACAATCGCCAGGAAAGTTAAGATGGAGAATAAAGTAGTTCAATGGCCCCTTGTTGAAAAAAATCTTTGCCACCGCGGACAACAGCTTACTTCACACAAAATCGCAAAACCTTCAGATGTCAAACCATCTAGGCAACACGTGATTTGATAGTCCGAGAATGCCAAGGAAAGCTGAGCATTGAATACCTACAATGGCCATCGGCAGAAGTAATAAGAAAAGTGATAAGAGAAACATTACCTATATTGCACCACACTCTGCATGGAACGGCTATTTTCAGTGTAGCCTGGGCAGAGAATAAAAGAAACCATGTGGAGTATCTGGTAGCTTCATGAGGTCCAGTTGGTGCTATGAGCTCAACCAACGACTCAACCAACCATGCAAGGATGATTACAAAGATAATGATAACAAGACATATCTATTTCTAAGGTTTAAATAGATTTCCTACAAAAACAAAACTTTTAGTTTTATAACTAAAAGTATTTTGTATTTTATTTGGGTTAATTTTATAGGTAGGTTACCTATTAAACACTCACTGCATTTTTGTATTTTGTACAATGTATTTGAAATACTTTAATGTAAGTACTTATTTGCTTTTATGTTATGCAAACGCTTGACATACCTAGTCATATTTGATCAACTTTTAATTATCACCAAATTATGAAATGCCTATATTTTATAATTAGGTGTTAACTGTGTGTTTGATAATAAATTATTCTTACTATTTATTTGAAATATACTATCATACATCGAACTCTGCTAGTAGCCGATCCGCAAGTAAGCTATAAACGCGTACCAACGCCTACGTGCTATTTCATGGTATATTTTGCTTCTTATATGAAGATGTACCTACTAATACTATAAAATATATTTCCATAAAAATCTCCATAGCTACGAACGGTGTTACAAAATTATTAAGGCTCTGTGATTGATTAGGCACAGAAAAAAGATGCGCATATTCTAGGAATTATGGTAGATATTTGCCATCTAGCGACAAGTAACAAAGTAAGCAAAAATTGTAAGTGTACGCCATCTAGCGTTGAGTAGCGATAACACCAGAATCTCTACCAGAAAGATATCTCATTACCAATAAGTTATCTAAATCGTCCTGTTTTTGCGAAGGATTTTACTTACTACGTACTGACTAAAGCGCGATTTCTGGAACAGAAAAATTTCACGCTTTTGGCGTGTAGATGTAGGTACTATCGATTGGCAGCAATAGTTTGAGTATGGTCAAATCTGCGGTTCGCTTGCGGTTTGTCTTACTTATCGTTCATTCATATCATAACCAAACTGCTCTGTGGATGTGGATCGTTTTGATCTGTGTTGTGTGCAGTGTTGCCAGACATGCGATAATTATCCTAGATCCACGATATTTTTGAGTACCATGCGATATAAAATAATAAGTACGTATCGCACGATATTTTATCCAACTTCTACGATATTTTTGTCAAATACACGATATTTTTGCGATGAATTTAGGTATCTGTAACGGAACGTACATTTTTGTAATATTTTTTTTATAATCTAAGGCAGTCCAGAATCATACGAATGTGGAATGTGAATTGATTTGTCCAAAATACTTAAATTAAGTTATAAAAAAGCCGACACCGTCTTATAACAACTAATGTTAATGGCATAGTTTTGGCTGATCAGGGTGTAGAAGGTTGTGACAGTGATAGCGCAACAACCTGCTGAATTGAATTTTACCAAACCGAGCATGATTGAGTGTATGAATGGGTAAGGAGAATACGGCCCTGAAAAAAAACAGAGCCCGTTAAGGCCTACATGGCTCATCCGCAGAAATTCAATCATTGTGTTCTGATTCTGAGAATTAATTACTTTTAATATACCTATCTTTAAGATTTAATTTGTAGAACAACAGAAACAATCTGCTTGTAGCTTCCTCAGAATCAGAACACAATGATTGCAGAAATTCAATCATTGTGTTCTGATTCTGAGGAAGAAATTACTTTTTGATTAACATTAAAATAAGATGCATATTCCATAAAAATAAAAAAGTACCGTTATATATACCTATCTATAAGATTTAATTTGTAGAACAACAGAAACCACCTGCGTGTAGTTTCCTGAAAATTCGGTGGGCGTCCAACATTAAAATTGCCTAATATGACAAGTAGGTAAGTCGTATCAATATCTAGAATCTACCTAAAAAAATGAACGATGTCTATTAAGGTTACATACCCTAATTTTTTCCCGTACTGTCTTTTTAGACTCGGTTGAGTAACTTATAGAGTAAATTTGGACTTGCGATAAAAACACGATAATTTTGCATTACATCTAGGATAATTTTTAACTCGCGGATCTGGCAACCCTGGTTGTGTGCATGGTTGTGTACATTGTGCAATTTTTGCATGTTTTAGGTCAGAATCTCAATTAAAAATCTATTTCTTTCCATTTTTTATGTCTCCTTGATGATACTTTATTGATACAACCATTAGTAGTTTTTTTAAGTGACTTTTTTCGTGTGCTCGCCTTGAACCAACTAAACAATAAAATGTAAGTATACAAAACGTACATATTATCTAAACTTTCAATTCATTTCGGTTCATAAATACTCCACGATTATTTCAGGAGTTTTGTAGATCTCGCTACTTTGACTTTGCACCGACGCACCGAAATGGAAGGTAGGATAAACACATTCGACGAAAAATGTGATCGCGCCATCAATGATATCAAAAAGTTGAAAATGCAGGTATGAACATGAATTTTACTTTCACCTTTTGTATGTCCATATCTATGTTAATTAGTCGACCTAGATGTATTCTCTCATTATGAAAAAATAATTTCTAGATGAAATGCAAAAGTAATGGAGTAAGTACCTGCAAAGAAACAAATGAAAAATAATGTAGGTAGGTATGTTTACATATGAGAGCAGTTCAAAGCATTCTCCGCAATAGAATTTTTTGATGTACTCGAAGATACTCGATTTAAAATCAATTTGTCAGCAGAGATGAATAAGCTATCCATGGTAACATACATTCAATATTTCATGCCTTTTTGTACCTCTTAACACTAGAGTACACGCGCGGCCTACTATAGTAGACCAGGGTGACTCTTTTTGCAATATTTTTCTAATTTAGCGCTCTAGACTCTAGTGGTTCCAGGTAAGCCTCGTCAGGTATATTTGACACGACTTCAGTACCCTGTGAAAATCCAGCATGTACTCATGCACAAGCAATTTGGCGCCAAAAGCGCGGGCCTACTAAAGTAGTCCGCGCGTGTATTGGTGTACATAATTCAGGTATGTAACTTATTATCTATTATCAATTTATAAAGCTATTATAATATGTTATACTTAATATAATGTATTTATATGTATGTTTATTAAATTATATTATTTATTTATTGATTACTAATTGTTATAACATATATTTTTTCGTATTTTAGTATTTTTTAGGGATGTATAGATCCAATTATGTCATGGTTGATTCACAAGTGGAAAGGTGGCTGCATGAGCTACCTACTGAAGATGAAGAAGTAATTTTATTGAGACTGAAGATGAAAAAGAGCCACACCCACTAATGTAGTAGAAATGAGAACATTTCTGGCCATATTATACGTCATGGGAGTGTCGGATAATGAACAACGTAAAATAATTGATTTTTGGGACTTGGTTTGGAAATTGTATATGGCAAATATAGTGTTCAACGTAACTGCCGTCGATGGCCGTTTGTAATATTTTTGATTTGATAAACTTTCGACGCTCTGGTAATCAACCAAATTAACGCACCTGGCGAAAAAATGTCAGGCCTAACTTAATGCAAGAATTGGCCTTCAATTTGATAAAACTGCTTTTGATTCAACGACTATCCATTGAAACACTTCCACGACAACTTAAATTCAGATAAGAAGCAATTTTGGGTGCACAGTTCAAGAACCCCAAGAGTCTCAACACGATTTGACTTAATAGATAGGACGAGTTGGTCGGTGCGCACTTTGCTCAAGGACCCGAAATCGGTAGACAAAAAAGTGGTGCAAGACTTGCAATAAATGAATCTGTCTCGATCACCAAGCAGTAGTGAGTCTTGAATGCTACGAAATAAAAGAAAATAGTAATAAAGTTTAATTATAAGTTTAAGAATAATAAAGTTAATCACCGAAGTGCCATTTTTGTTACATTTTCTTTTATATTTACTAATTTGTTGATTTGTTATAATATCTTTATAATTTATTTTAAAAGTGAGGTTGTAAAACTAAGAAAAATACAAACCTTTTCCATTCCATTAATTGTTTTTATCAAATATATCAGAATATACAAGTTATTGACATTTTAAAATGGCCTACTATAGTAGGCCACGCGTGTACTCGAGTAAAAAAAAGGGGCGCGTGTACTGTAGTGTTAAAAGTCAATGCAAGATGGGTGCCACAATACCTCACACCACTGCAGAAAGAAGTACAAATTGAATGTTGTAAAGAGTGTTTGGATCTTCGTTGAATAATCATATCATAATGCAGTGGGTCAAATAGGGTGCAGCACATCCAAATAAGTTCAAAGCCACACTATCAGTTAAAAAGCTCATGGCCACGATATTCTAAGTCCAGAAAGGGATTTTGCTTATTGAATATATTAAAAAGGCCAAAGTATAACCGCAGCGTCTTATGTCACCACTTTGCATAATTTTATGAAAGTAATCGAAGAAAAAAAGTGATGAAAATTGGCTGCAGGTGTGTTGCTTCACAAATATGTGCCAGTACACTCTGTGCATGTTGCTAAAGCTCCTGTTCAGGAGTGTGGTTTTCAAGAGATCAATCATCCACCATACAGCCAAGACCTGGCACCTAGTGACTATTTCTCGTTTCTGGAGTTTCATAATGAGAATTTTGGGAAGTGATTTTCCAACAATGAAGATCACCAGGCTATGCATATTATATATAAATAATAATATTTCAGAGAAGAATGAAAGTTTTTTTTGTAGGTTATTGAAATGATGATGTCTCAGCTTTCATATCCACAGTCACATTTAGAACTCCTCTCTTACATGCCCTAATTGACTCCAATATAATATTTCAGTATTCTAATGGACACATTAAAGCATGCCTGAATATCCATATATTTATATATATGTACCTCTGCCTCTGGGACATAAGTTTTCGCGCATTATGCGGATTGCAAAATCTCTCTCAAACTCGTAAAAATAATCAAAGTTATTATAAACTTTCAGGCACACAGTTTTGTGTCTCAACTGAACTGTGAGCCAACGGCTCTGAAGGAGCGTTTCCTCAACTTCATGAAAAAACTTGATGAGTACACCTACCTCATTACAGACTTCAATCTTGCTCTGGGGCAAATTGGTAAGTTATTAATAAACATAAAAAAATCATTTATTCACAATTAAAATGTGTACAAGGTTAATTTTGAAGCCTCTGGTCCTCGACGTAGCTTAAAACTGTGTTTGAAGACCAGATCCTTCTCCAATGTAGGACTATATTTAACTGAAATTATGCCATTATACAATGATTTTTTCATATATACATTTATGGATGTTTTGAGTGTGTGGATGTGGATTTGTGTGGGGTGTATGTGACGGGGTGTGAGGGGTGTTATGTGGGTGTGGTGTGTTATGTGAGTGTGTTGTGTTATGTGAGTGTGGAGTGTTGTGTATATGTGAGTGTGGTTTGTTATGTGAGTATTGTTACATTTATCATCAATTTCAAATATTTAACATGAGTATGTTATGTTTTCAGTGTACCACTTTAAACATAATGTACTCATTGTATGGCATTTCATCAGGTATTAGATCTATTTATCAAAAGTGTGGAGATCAGCAAATGCTTATTCACACACAATAACAATTACATTAAATTGTTTTAATTAAGGACCATTCTGTACCTTGTAGTGGTTAAGAACTATCATCTCAAGAGTGATGAGGGCAGTGCACTTTCAACCAGAATGAGAATTGCACCTGTAATGGGCAGGCATGATACTTACCATTAGGCAGTGTAAAACAACTTTTCAGTAGTTGGAAAAAAAACAAAACCCTAATAGTTAGGCAATAATTAGGTATTGTCTGCCAAGTCAAAAGGCTCAGGATATTTTGAATGTTCAATATGCCTTTAAAATAATATTTCCCATGGGGTGCCAGGCTAGAATGTCTCTACCCATGGGTGTCGTAGGAGGTAAATAAGGGTAACACACCAGAAAGCGAGCAGCAGCGCTTTCTGAAGAACTGATATCTCACACTGCGATCACCAAGACTCCTGCCAAGCGTGGGGATTATGGCAAACCCCCTCACCCCCCTAATGGAGGAGGCTGTGTTCAGCAGTAGACAATCCAGCTGATACAGTACAGTAATATGCCTTATTAACATAGATTTAGATAGGACATTGCGCTCATCTGCATTAAATATAGTAAAATTATTGAATGTTCAAAAATTTCTTGTTTCTCTGTAATTTGTTCATCTTGTCTTCCCAATTTTGTTTTGAGGTAGGTATTATGATGTTTTAATAAGATGGTCAAATTCCTGGTAAGTACACAACAATTTATTTGTAAGTAGAATAATGCAGGTCAGAATAAAGGACATGGCCATGACCTGCTCAGTTTTTTTAGGCTCAAAAAGCCTTTACCGCTTGGGCAATTTTTACCAACCCGTTGTTCATTTCGTACACTATTCAACTAGACACTGGAAGCGGTTGTGTAGTTCGAGTGGGAAGCTTTCGGGGTTTTGGATTTAGGAAACGCTAGGATGGAAGCAAATACATAGTTTCTTAGATGTGACCTTTCAAGCTTAACATTGATATTCAAAGTGCCTCTTTCGATACGGTGATTGATACCAGTTCATTCCATGTTAATCAGAGTGACATCATTAAATATTTGCTTCTTGATTGTCCGGGTTAACTCGATCTCATTTCTGGTTGAACCATCAGATTTTATTTATATATAATTACAACTCCACAATAATTACGTTGATGTCCATTAGAATTAGGAAAAACCTTTTTTTAGCTATTACGTAATTAAAAATCTATCGAGTCTTAACCACTCACACTACCTGGATGGTCGCTCCTCGAAGTTGTAACTGGAGGCCAACTCTCACCACTTATAGTACTAATAACTTAATCTTACTTTTAAGTTTCATATATCCACTTCATTTAAGCAAGCTTACAATCGGTAATGGGATCGCTCGGGGTTTTGATGATGTTACAATAATCTGTATTACCTTCAACCGTTTCGTGATTCGGTGTGTAAGGTACGCTACCCTGCTCGACACATTTTCGACTTTTTTAACGTGGTTAACGATGCACTTCCTCTACTTTCAACCTCAGGAGAAACTTCCCTCGGACCTTTTGTGTACCCCGATAGAATAATAAGTTACCGGAATCAGGGATAACTGTGTGTGTCCAAAAGTCGTCGATTTAGAGCAGGACATCTTCCGGGGAGTCTTCGCCCCTCCAGCTCCGCCGTTACTTGACCTGCTACTCGGGTTAGCAATAGTGGAGCTGCCAGAAACTGGGGCCGTATATTATTTGTGTCTGTCAATGAGTGTTTTTGCCTTATTCTCCAATCCCTAGCATCTACTTACTAATCATATACTCTTTCACAGAAGACATTGGAAACACTGAACACACTCCAGTGCAAGACAACTCGGTCTTATCTCTGCCACCAACATACAACATCAACAACTTTAACAACAACAACTTAATGGATGCGCTGAGCGAACCAGCCCCGTCCACTTCTTGCACTTGCTGCAATCTCTGCCCTCCGGAGAAACCAAAGAGAGTGAAAATTTCCAAGGAAGAACAAACATTGATAGCATTCTCAAGTTCTTCATCATCTTCTGAAAGTATGCCGAGTAGAAAATCTGAAATGGTGACAAAGGAGGTGCAGTGCTCACTGACAGAGGAAATGAGTAGTCTTAAAGTAGAAGGTGAGTTTTAGTTACTGTACATAAATATCGAGTTAAAAAAAAAATGTGCTCTAATATCTAAACGTGATTTAAGAGTGTTAAGTGTTTGTAAAAAAAATATTTCTATCATATGTTATCTAGTAGTCTGGTTGATGGCTGCACCGTTGCCTATGACCATTAAAATAAATTAGAACACCAAATTTCGGCTCAGTTGGACCAGTCTCGATAGCCCAGTGTGGTTTATATATGCGACTCTAGAGAGAATAAAGATAGAAGCAATAAAGTGCACTTCAGCTCGCAAAGCACGGAGTACCTAATATTTATATTCAACTACAAGGCTCTTCTAAGTTATATGAGTCTCTTTTTTTATCGCATAGCTCTGATCTCTTCAGACGTGGCACGCACCATAGATTAATCCCGTCTGGACGGATACGCCGATGTATCTGTAGTATTTGTGACTCCTTTGAAATAAATATATGAGTGAGTGTATGGATAAAAAAAAATTGTGTTTAGAAAGTTTTAAGTCGTCTGACAATTTTTATATGGTTACCAAAAAAAATTACATCATTTTGTGTCAAAGTAGCAAAAAAGGATATAAAAATGGAAAACTTTTTTTTTCGCAAATATAACACCTTTGACACTCCTTCTGTAAACTATTTCAATATATTTTCCAACGAATTAATTGTTTTATCCTGAAAATGAATGCCAGAATCTTCGCCAAAGTAACCTATTTTAATCGTAGGGCATTTTTAAAATACCCTCAATCAGCCAATAAAAATATCATTAGACTGAACCATTAATGATTGCCAGTAGAAGGCGCCTCCCCGCCGTCACCCGAGCCCTGCAACCTTCCTGCGCAGGAAATGCTGGAAGTGGACCACAAGTACCCAGGAGTCATTACAGCAATCGCCGGAGCTTGCTTCTGGATCATCACTGACCTCAAGCAGGACCTGCCTGAGTAATTTACTTTTACTACTGTACTTTTTGAAACAATGATGGCTCGGTGACGGGAGCAGTGCAATTCGTGAATTGTGATGAATACATCTTTATAGGCAGAGGTCAGTCCGCCTAACATCAGGTGGGCCTCGAGCAGTTCCGTCACAATAACATCAATAACATAAAACTGGATCATCCACTGCTGAAAACAGCTTCCGCTCCTAAGGGGGGTGGGGTTTGTCGTTATAGAATTGCACCCCCCTTATCTTCCTGTGGGAGTAGTAAGAGCCTACAAGAGTAAAAATACCAGTAGGTGGGCAGCAGCGTCTTCTGAAGCACTGCCATCTCATACTGCGATCCCCAAGACACCTGCTACGCATGGGGATTATGGCAACCCCGCCCCCCCTTACTCAACTAGGCCTTTGTCCAATGTGTAACATAGATGTAATGACTGTTGATGATGATGCCTTAACGTCATGCCTATTTCTTTGTTGGTAAAGAGAGACCATGGGCTTCCACTTGCTACGAGTTTGCCATAACTCTCCTGCTTCCTTCGCTCTCATTACTATCTTCATACACGCCCATCCTTTATAGGTTTACAATATTTTATTTAAAATTGTTACGGACCAATCACTAAGCCCAACTGATGCTTAGCGGCAGACTGCCTATATATAACAGACGCATTTCGTCACAGGTGACGAACTGCACTACGCCCATCACCCTGATACATACAGCTTTAAAGTCTCATGTGTTTGTAATTACACCGGCAACCATACCGTTCAAACCTAAACACAGTAATGGGAACATTACTGTCTAGGGTCTAAGGATGGTGTAAGGCTGTGGCAAAATTTTAAAGGCCGTCTCAAACTGACAACGTACTGAACGCGCGGTGCTAAATTTTGGTGGCTCTACTGCTATTATTTCGCATTATTATCTGAAGCGCTCGTAGCGAAGTTTGATTAGCTGTTCTTAACCGATCAGCAAAGTTAAGCAACGTCCGCCGCGGTCATGAGTTGGATGGGTGACCGTTAGTGACATTACTACTGAGCGCTTCCGTGCTTCGGCGGGCACATTAAGCCGTCGGTCCCGGTTGTTGTCTTAGGATGTGAGTCGTTATAGCATGGTGGTAGGGCGTTTTGCGAAGGCACGCCTGGCTAGCTACCACCCTCAAGCAGAAAATCTGTCGCCAAGCAACTAACGGTCTGTTTCGGTAGCTGTCCTTGAGAGCCAGTAATTCCAGGTTAGCCTGAGCAACATCTTCGACCACATCATCACTTACCTTCAGGTGAGATAGTGGTCAAAGGCTAACCTGTCAGATATAAATAGCAGTAGACTCGCCAAAATTCAGCAGCCGTGAACCAATATTTCTATGTGACAAGATTCAAAGGACTCCGTACAATACAGAAGAAAAAAGTTTCGCCAAACATTCGGTTCACTTCTTCTTAGTTCTTTAATTTACATATCAAAGCGACGGTGGTACCCCTCTCAGAAGCATCCTACCACAGTCCTTACATAAAGCTTCTTGTTTTCAGATTTATGTTTCAAATAACGGAGTACTACCAAAAGAACCAGAAAAGGTTGACCATTGAACAAGTGAGGAACCTCTCTTGCTGCGCTTACTACGATGAAGAAACTAATTTCTACTATCGAGCGCTGTACATAAAAGAGGATGAGGTAAATTATTGAAAATCATGCATGTTTAGTACATTATGTTTAATTTAATATCATGTCGAATAGATTAGAGCGACGATAGCCCAGCGGAAGTGAATGTGGACTGTTAATCTCGGGTTCATGATTTGAATCCCACCTTGTGATTGAGGTTCAGTACCCCTGCATTTAGCATTGTTTTAAAACCCGCGTGGCTTGCTCGAGTAGCTACTAAGTAGAAAATCGGTGGCCAAGCACCTAATGTTGTGTTATGGTAGCTGACCTTGAGATCCAGTTCCGATCCTAGATTTAGCCTGTTTTAAATCTTCGATCACATCATCACTTACCTACAAATTAGATAGATCCCAAAGTCTTTAAGCATTAAAAAAACGTCCTATGTATTATCTGTGTCTTCAAATATGTTTTGATTTTTCCTAGGTTTTGAAACGGATGTATTAATAAAATCGTTTTTGTGTTTAACTGATATGTTTACATTTGAATGCTTTCTCAGCTGTTTGTAATTGATCATGTCGTCGAAAATGCTAACAGGCTTAACCATAGGTGTGTATTTAAATTTGTTACATTGTAGCAACTCATCCTCTGTACCAGGTTAACTTACTATTACTTATTTACTAATTATTTTTACTAATTTACTAATACGAAGATGGTTCAAATTCGCGTATATCCAGTGAATATCGATGGCCGAGCCGCTATGGCACCCGGTGCGTAAAGGAAACGCGGGTTCGCATCCCGAGAGACGAAAATGTTGTGCTCTTAATGCTTGTAAATGTGATGTTCGCTTAGCATGTGATAGTGCTTATCATGATATGACAGAAGTTCGCTATGCTAATCCCGTTTCTGAAAATGTTGTCACTGCTTTGATTAGTTGACAGAGTAAATACTGTACGCTGATTGGTCAATGGTATTCAATGACGTGATATGTGACCAATGAGCGATCAGTATTCAGTCAGTTAAGTGATCAAGCCTGACAAACGTTTTAAAAACTGGGGGTTAGAAACACAGAATCTACATACCTGCATAGAATCTACATAGGCTGCATACAGTACCTATAACGAATTTCATCTATATTTTCTTTGTATCCCGACATAATAAGGTAGTTGAAGGTCCATGGTCAAAATCCTGAGCTTCACTGCATGCCGCTTGGTCATCTTGCGAATGCCCGCTTGGCTAGCTACTACCCTCAAGTAGAATATCTGTCTCCAAGCACCTATTGGTGAATTTCGGCAGCTGTGCCTGAGAGCCAGTTATTTGAGTTTAAGCCTATTAACACCTTGACCACTTCACCTACCAGCAGGTGAGATTGCTGTCAAGAGCTATTCTATCAGCAATTAAAGAAGGTAAATCACAATATCTTGTAGCCCTTTGCAATTTGCATCTAAGACATTGTTTACATTTGTTTGCAATGTTTGCTATTTAACAATACAAATATAGATGCTATATTTGATACATTGATAACGTATATAATATTTACCTTTTTGTTTGAGATTTTTCGAAGCGCTCGTAGCGAAGTTTACTTAGCTGTTCTCAACCGATCAGCAAAGTTAAGCAACGTCGCGCGCGGTCAGGAGTTGGATGGGTGACCGCTAGTGACATTACTACTGAGCGTTTCCGTGCTTCGGAGGGCACGTTAAGCCGTCGGTCCCGGTTGTTGTCTTAGGATGGCAGTCGTTATAGCATGGTGGTAGGGCATTTTGCGAATGCCCGCCTGGCTAGCTACCACCCTCAAGTAGAAAAACTGTCGCCAAGCACCTAACGGTGTGTTCCGGCAGCTGTCCTTGAGAGCCAGTACTTCTAGGTTAGCCTGAACAACATCTTCGACCACATCATCACTTACCATCAGGTGAGATAGTGGTCAAAGGCTAACCTATCATGCATAAAAAAAAAAAAAAAAAAAAAAAAAAAAAAAAATGTGTGGTACCTACCTCGCATGAGTAGGATAAGGCTGCATATCGACAAGCGTTGTGCGAGGAAAAAATGGAACAATAAGATCGCTGCGCTAATTGCGGCTAGGAAAATGAAGCAATCTTATTGGGAGATTTTTTCTTCGCATACTGCTCATCTTTACGCAGCCTTAGGCTGGGCAGATCATGAATTTCTATGACGATGTTTCAATCATGTTCTGTTGAAACTAACAGCCGTAGCTGTGACCACCATCACAGTCTAAAAAAGAGAAACAGTATTACGTCTTCATAGAAACTGTTGAAACGCGCCTCGATTTTAGGCAGACTTTCGATATTACTCGCGTGTACTCCGAAGCTGCGTATAACATCGCAGAACCTTCCCGCGTATTTGCTCTTCCTCCTGGGTGGCGACAGTGAACGGACGTGTGCTTGCTTGTGTTAAAATTATTTAACGAGTTAATTAACTTCACCTTTACTAGTTCTAGTGTACTAGGCGCTCATAAAAAATAAACTATTTTACGTAATCAACTTTTAAACTGATTGTCTCACAAACATACCTTCAAAAGATTAATTAAACCAACCGCACTTAAAAATGGAACGTACTCCGCCGGCCACACCGACTTTTGAACACCACCCGTCCGACTCCGATATCTCAACTCGAAGTGAAACAAGTAAAGCGGGCGCTGTCGTCGAGGCAAACATTACGCGGCACAAACGTCGAAGAAACACCGACGATAATTTAAATGACTCTTTGAGTTCTATGAAGAGGGAATTAATGGAGTTGATGAATAGTAAATTTAACATCTTAGACAGTAATATGAAAACGCAAAATGAGGGTGTAAATAAAGCGATGGAATATATGACTAATAAATATGATGATTTAATGTTAAAATACCAAGAAATGGACCAGGAGAGAAAAGCGGATAAAAAATATATTCGAGAGCTGGAGGAAAAATTGGAGGCTTTAGATAAAACCAGTCGAGCCGCCACTATCGAAATAAGAAATATACCTAGAAAACCTACGGAGACAAAATCATATCTAGCTGAGCTCGCTGTTAATCTGGGTAAAGCGATGAAACTAGATGTGACCAAGTCAGAGATTCAGGATGTGTATAGGATTAATTTACAATCAAAGGGGGACCCCCCACTTCTTGTAAAACTCACTACTGCCTTACGTAAAGAGGAATTTATACGGACTGCAAAATCTTATATATATTCAAACAACATTCCTCGCAGCTAAGTACTGAACAACTAAGACTAGGATTACCTGCAATGCCTATATACATCTCAGAACATATGACAGCTAAAATGCGAAGAATGTTTTTTCTGGCAAGAGATTTTGCTAAATCCAATGATTACAAATTTTGTTGGTGCTCTCATGGGAGAATATTCTTACGTTGGAGAGAGGGAACCTCTCCAATACTCATCAAAGAAGATAGTCAACTTGATGATCTCAAGCGACAGAGAGAACAAACTGGACCGAAAACCAAATGAGACGACAGCTGGATCTACTCACATCATAATTAAAACCCTAAGTATTTTTTTATATTATAAGTTTTTCTCTACTTGTATAACAAAATATATTTCTCACTACACACTCTCAATCATACACACTTTTTTCTTAACAATCCATCTTAAGCATAGCCAAACACTAATAAAAATCTGTCTTTTAACCCCAGACAATCATGTCAATAATTCATCTGATTCAGTAGTACCTTCAGTCTTGCATAATACATTTTTAACAAATATTATATGTGACATTTTGATGAGTAAATTCTACTTCTCCAATAATGGATTTTAATAATTTAACCACTGAACTTGACTCTTATGAGGTTTCGAAGTCTTATCAGTGTAAAGTGCACGAAGCTCAAAACTATGTACGTCAAAATCATAAAAGGCTAGCGGTAGTTTTTCAGAATATACGGAGCATAGATTGCAACCTTCCTCAAATGGAAATATTGCTACACCAGCTAAAATTCGATTCCGATGTCATTATACTTACGGAGTGCTGGCTAAATAAATTGAATAATAATACACCTAATCTAAATAATTATGTAAAGTATTCAACAGTTCATAATATGAGCCAAAATGAAGGAGTAGTTGTTTATATAAAAAATGATATATCGGCTATCGTGACAGAACCACCGTCATTTGAAGCAAATTGTCTTATAATAAAAATTGGAGCTCACACAGCGATTATAGCTATATACCGTCCTCCAGCATATCGTTCTCTAGGTAATTTCTTCACAACGATCGAACATATCCTTACTTCCTTAAAATCTTGTAAGAATATTGTGTTTGCTGGTGATGTTAATATAAATATATCTCCATCTAGTCCTATGACTACCATTAGCAATGAGTATTTAAACATCTTGGCGTACCATGAACTGCTTCCTTCTCATGTCTTTCACACTAGAAAAAATAGTTGTTTGGACCATATCTTTCTTAAAACTAAATTTAATGCCACAACTTTGGTAATATCTTCGACAGTCACAGATCACTACTGCGTCGTCTTGATATTAGACAATTACCAATTTCCTAGAAGTACCCATAACTCACATAAAATAATAAACTTCCAAAACATTAGTTCTGATTTAAACATTAATACTTTGAACACAATTTTTGCAACAGTTGATGTCGACAAAGCAACCTCTATTTTAGCTTCTGAATTAAAACGTGTAACTGACTTAAACACAGTTTTAAGGCGTATTTCCTGTCGTAAAAGAATCAAAGAAGGATGGCTTACCCCAGGATTGCTTCGCTGCATAAGACATCGTGACAAACTTCATGCTAGTCATAATAGAGAGCCCAACAATAAAATCTTAGAACTGTCTTATAAAAGATATAGAAACTATTGTGTAGAAATTCTAAAAAAAGTCAGACATGAGCATGACAAAGCAGAATTAAATAAATCTAGCCATGACTCTAAGAAAACCTGGAAAGTTGTAAAGAATATTGCGCATTTAAACTCGAAAAAAAGTATTGGCACGGAAGATCTTGAACTATTGACATTAAAAAGTAACGCAGAAGAATCACTAAGCTACATTAACAAGTTTTTTGCAAATATAGGCAAAACCTTGGCAGATAAAATAAATTTTGTAAGTGGAAAATCTAACACTTCAGAACCTCAATCAAAAATGCACAGATCTCCTCAATCTTTTTTCTTACTTCCCACTGACAATTCAGAGATTTATTCCATAATCAACGGTCTTAAGTCTAATAGTTCAATAGGACATGATGGTATCCCTACATTAGTTTTAAAATATTCCAAAGACATTATCACTCCATATATTACTTACATATGTAATCTTAGTTTCTCCACTGGAACTTTTCCGAAATTATTTAAAACGGCCCTTATAAAACCCATTCACAAGTCTGGAGACAGAGACAGTATCAACAATTATCGCCCTATTTCAATCCTTCCTTCTTTATCCAAAATTATAGAGCGCTTACTCAATAAGCGACTAAATTCTTACCTTGTTAAATTCAAAATTATATCAGATAACCAATATGGATTTGTATCTGGGAAATCTACAGAAGACGCAGTTTCTGAGCTGACAGAGTATGTAATTCGACAAGTAGATAAACAGAATAAATGCGTGGGTATTTTTCTAGACCTAGCAAAAGCCTTCGATACTGTCTCTGTCCCGATCTTACTAAAGAAAATGGAAATGATTGGAGTAAGGGAAATTTCACTTAAACTTTTCACAGAATACCTAACAAACCGAAAACAAAGGGTTAAGATTGGAAATTATGTTAGTGAAGAAACTTCTATCAGTTACGGCGTGCCGCAGGGCAGCATTTTAGGCCCCACCCTCTTCCTAATATATGTCAACGATCTATGCAACTTGAATCTTGCAAATACAAAACTTATAGCTTTTGCAGACGACACAGCTTTAGTTTTCTCGGCGTCTACCTGGAGCGAAGTTACCCGTATGGCTGAAATTGGTCTCAAAGAAGTCATGTCCTGGCTCCGTCACAACCTACTTACCCTAAACGTAGAAAAAACAAATTACCTTACCTTCTCCAAATCATTAGCGGACAAGCCTGACAATGATCTGACAGTAAAAGCCCACCATTGTACATTTCCATCTTTACAGAACTGTTCATGCTCTTGTCTAGAACATCTAACTTCCGTAAAATATCTAGGTATTACTATAGACGGGAGACTAAACTGGCACCAGCATACTAAAATTCTCACTGGTAGGGTAAGAAAACTTATTATTATCTTTAAAAGGTTAAGGCACATAGGAGACCTTAAGTTATTGAAATCAATCTATTACGCTCTTTGCCATTCAGTTTTGGGATACTGTAGTACTGTTTGGGGAGGGACATTTAAAACATACCTCTTACGAGTAGAGCGATCTCAACGGGCTGTACTAAAGGTCATGTTATCAAAACCTTTCAGATACCCAACTAAACAACTATATGCTGATGCCAAGGTCCTTACCGTAAGACAAATATTTATTTACAAGTCGATATTGAAGACTCATTCTAACACAGTTTTTGATCCTTACATATATCAAACAAAACGTCGTAAAGATAGAATAGTGTTTCCACCTATCCTATCATCCGAGTATGCAAAAAGACACTGTTGTTACTTGGGGCCCTACTTATATAGAGAAATTAGTTCACGTATAAATATTTATCCACTAACGTTACAAAAATGCAAGAAAGTACTAAAAGAACATTTGTTACAACTAAGTTATGCTGAAACTGAAGAATTATTTGTAAGACAAGGTTAACCGATTTAATAAATTATAATTATTTACAATAGTTAATTCAATACATGGCAATCAATAACAACACCAATACACACACATTAAAATATTATGTTTCGACACTATATCACCTTATAAACACACACATTCTCTCACACACACACACACACACACACACACACCCTCACATTCAAACGCTTACTCACCCTCTTATGGCAATTAAAAACATTTACAAAAGTACACAAGTTACACTTACGCATGCGTCAGTTATCTTTTAAGTGTAATATAGTTTTAGTATATATATATATTTCTTAATACTTCTCAAGTTTCTGGAAATAAAATTGCATATCGATCTATATCAAATAAATTTAGAATATATGATTAAATAGATGTACATTCACACCACTCCTACAAACAATCACTTCATCGTAAACAAGCACAAATTCGCATATACCAGAAGTATTCTTTCATCCATCAATTTTAATCATACAAAATATGATAAACATAAATATGATGTAAACACTGTATCAGCATCCATTACTTTATAGACACACTCATAAATGTAGTATTATTCAAATATAAAAATTTCGTCAAAATTATATCTGCATATAATTCTCGGGTTCCTCTTTTCATGTACCGGGCAATTATATTTAATAAGAAGCTGACTGCCGTGCGGCAGCAGCGATACTAGAAACTGGTTACGTTCATTGTTTACTTTACGTATGCACGCTAGGCCTAAACACATTGTACTTTAATATGACTACAATAAAGACGAGATTGTTTCTGCAAATGTTGCTATCTGCCTTAGTGGGACGATCGGAGTGTTGCTATGCTTATACAGTGTACTGTTGCTGTTAAATTGTCTACCCTACATGTATAATATTTTTTATTTTTATTACTCCAGTGAGATGGATGATGTGCTTATTAAAAAACATGTTTTAAGTGCCTATTTAAAATACCAAACAATGTTACTGCACTGGAGGAAGACATTGACCACTGTAACACAGGTACGACCTAGCACAGTTGTCAATGTCAATAACTGTACTATACAATTAGATAATATACCATAAAAACATAGTTATTGTAATTAATGTATAGTTAAAAATGTACCATGTGATTTTTATAAAATAAATATTTGTATTTTTTTGTATTTTTTACTGTTGGATTATTATTATGTATAACAATATTTTCTTCAATATTCAGTGTATATAATATAATTACATCACATATAATATAGTTATGGCGGTGGATATAAACTAATTAGTATTGCGTTTATTTTTGTTTTATTACCTTGTGACTAATTTAACATGTCTCGAAGTTGTCTTGTTATCTTGAACGATTTACACAAAACATGGACTTGGAAAGCTTAATTACCAATAAAATTACAACGAAGGGAAAAATTTTAACTACAATCGGGAGAACTATACTTTGAAGCCTAATTCTTAGTAAAAATACGCTACTAGATACCTATGTACCTAATTTTGTAACGGCATATGTTCCGTCCCCTATGACGGTAAAAGTAATACAATTGGAGCACAAAGTTTCGGCTCGAAAGAGGTGGCCGAGCGGTCTAGGCATCCGGTGTGAAATCGGAGGACGCGGGTTTGATTCCCGCCCGGGACATAAATTTTGCGCTCCTATAATTTGGAAAACTACATAGTTCACTATTGAGAAGGTTCCATACCTTCAATTAAAGTTCTAAAAATGAGCTTGACTTACAATCGTCAGGCGTATTGCTTATTAATTACTTTACAGATAAAGTTGAAAGTTCTGCAATAGACGCTGCATCCATCTATTAATTGTAGTGTGATTAAGTTGTTCTTATTTATATACATATATAGCAGCATGTTACTGCTAGAGACTAGCAGTTACTGTTGTCTAACACTGAGTACAGATATGGCGAGTCGTCAAAGTTGTCAATTGTAGATGATTGTTGTTATGATCGTTTTGAAGTTTTTGATCTATGTCAAAAGCTAGTTAGGAATCTAAAATCTTTTTGAAGCGCTCGTAGCGTAAGTTTGCTTAGCCGTTTTTAATCGATCAACGAAGTTAAACAACGGTCAGGAGTTGGATGGGTGACCGCTAGTGACATTACTACTGAGTATGTAACGGCATATGTAGTTAGAGTTGTAAAGTCAATTCAGTTGCGCTTTTGCCTACTGAACAGGCGTAGGTAATTAAGGGTATTGCAGAAACGTAATACTGTTCCTCTTTCTTATACTGTGCCACTAATAACGGTCAAAGCAATTTAATGGAAACATTGAAGTAAACAATTTACTTGTTTTGTTATGTGTGCTTGTAACTTATGTATGCTTGTTATTATAATATAAGTATTCAAATTGTAAATATCAAAATGAGGAAAATATATATGTTAAATGTTTTTTGTTTTATCGTTGCATGCTAACTGAAGATGGAGGAATATGGAATCGAGAATGTTAGTACCCAATATTTGACACGATTTTATACTAACTAATTTAGTCACGTATTGCACGCGAGTGATAGTTTTTACTGTGAATACATATTGCCAATGTTTTGATAGTTCGGAGCTACGTGTCGTCCTTTGTAATTCATAAAATCGACCAATGAAACCCGATTATAAGGAAAAAAACTACATGCTAAAAATATTTTTATTACAATAACAGTCTGGGTTAGCAATCATATGAGGAATGTAGCTTTCAATATCTAAAATATCGGCGTAACCTTTGCTCTCATGTAGATCATTTTGCAACCATTATGTAGGATCATAATTTTGTTTGAATAAATTAGAAAAAAAATAGCTAGAAAATATGGTATACATTGTTGGCGCCAAAATTAGATTAGTTTGTGGGTGCATCATTATCTGACGTATGAAAAGTATTAAATAGTGTTTTTTTATTTCTATTGGGCACATTAGACATTGCTTGTCTATTATGCCCAATATTTAAATAATATCCTTTCATCTACTCTACAGTATAAAAATTTACGAGCTGCGCGTTTGCGATAAAATAACTACATATTTTTTAAAATTATTACTAGCACTGGCGTGCTTAGCGAAACCACCGCACACCGTCCCCTATGACAGTACAAGTAATACAATTGGAGCACAAAGTTTCGGCTCGAAAGAGCGTGTCTACGTGGCCGAGCGGTCTAGGCATACGGCGCGAAATCGGAGGACGCGGGTTTGATTCCCGCCTGTGACATAAATTTTACGCTCAAATAATTTTGGAAAACTACACATTTCACTAGTGAGAAGGTTCCATACCTTCAATTAAAGTTCTAAAAAGGAGTTTGAATTACAATCGTCAGGCGTATTGGTTATCAATTACTTTACAGATAAAGTTGAAAGTTCTGCAATAGACGCTGCATCCATCGTGTAGTGGTAGTTTAATTAGCTGTCCTTATTTGTATACATTTATAGCAGCATGTTACTGCTTATATATGGTAACTAGAAGCTACTGTTTTCTAACACTGTAATCAACACTCATCACCTGATCTCACACTATCCAAATTCACTACATTTCTACATAAAGCAGAAGAAGAAACAGTAGACGGAAACAAAAAAAATGCAATTGTTTTAAATAAAAGATAGCTGTCGAAACAAACTCGAAATATAATTAACGTCATATATAGTTTTTAGATAGGTCTTTAATAAGGACTTTAATTAAGCAAATTAATATGTTAGTAAGAAAGGAACTGAATTCCACGACACAGGGCCACCCTAGTGTGGGATGCAGGGATACTTGTTAACACAATACATGTTATTTGTACCTAGCTATACTTAAATTAGTTATAAATATTAATTAATTAATTATAAATTACATGTAAGTGTAGCCTAAGTTTTGGTATCAATAATGATTATTATTATTATTATTACTGAGAACAAATATGGCGAGGCGTCAAAGTTGTCAATTGTAGACGATTGTTGTTACTTAATGTATGTCAAAAACTAGTTAGGAACCTAAAATCATTTAAAGCCCAGCGCTTTAAATGATTTTAGGTTCCTAACTAGTCTACTACTAGCGTAAGTTTGCTAAGCCGTTCTTAATCGATCAGCTAAGTTAAGCAACGTCCACCGCGGTCAGGAGTTGGATGGGTGACCGCTAGTGACATTACTACTGAGCGCTTCCGTGCTTCGGAGGGCACGTTAAGCCGTCGGTCCCGGTTGTTGTCTTACGATGGCAGCCGTTACAACATGGTGGTAGGGCATTTTGGGAATGCCCGCCTGGCTAGCTACAACCCTCAAGTAGAAAATCTGTCGCCAAGCCCCTAACAGTATGTATAAAAACAGCATTCTTTGAGAGCCAGTAAAATTACAGGCACATGAGACTCAACAACTGTATGTCTCAGGGTGACGGGTGCAGTGGAGAGCGTCACTTGTGACGAAAAGTATCTGTAATAGGCAGAGGTAGTAACATCAGCTGGACCTCGTGCATTTTCAGTCACAATCACATAAAAATATGAACTTCTTATGTAACTAATAGGAAAGATTTGATTGGTTGTTTGTTTGCATTGCATAGGCTTTGAAACTACTGGATTGATTTGGATGAAATTTGGTATGGAAATAGTTTGAGACCCGGGGAAGGACATAGGATAGTTTTAATCCAATTGCGCAAAAAGAGGTTAATGGTTTTGCGCGATAACTGATATAACCGCGGGCGGAACCGCTGCCGTAAAGATAGTGTTACAATAAATGCTTAAATATATTGTTTCTGCTTTTAGGAGGAAGCAGACAAAGTGAGCATTTTCCTTGTGGACACTGGGGAGCTGCGTGTTGCTACTGTAGATCTCCTGTATCCGCTTCCGCCGCGGTTTAGTCAGCGTTCGCCTTACGCGCGATATTGCCATCTAGCCGGGGTAAGTATACTGCCTCGGCCCTGGACGTGCCATACTACCATCTAGCGATGATAAGTGTGCTACCAAGGCATTGGGACATAATAATAAATTTAACATGAATTAACATAAAAAAGCAAAAGGATGACGCAAACAGTTTTTTTTTTCAGCCAGGGTCTTAAATGACACAAAAATCGGCATCTTTTGTGTTGCCAACACGTCAGCCATCTAGCGGGCTGGGAGTAACTTTACTACCGCAATCATGGGTCTCATACACATCAAATGTAACGTCCACCATTGAACGAGGTCTCCCCCATTGGGTAGATTTGCCATAATCCCCACGCTTGCCAGACGTCTTAGGGATACTAGTAGAAGTTGGCGGTAATTCTTTCGTTTCCTAAAAATAAAATAAAAACAATCAGCGCGTCGCTAACAGAAGGTTAGCGTCAGGAAGGCGAACGGTTATAAAACCAGAGTTAAAACTTGTATATATTTAAATATATATATACATAGTTATGTCCTTGTGGTGTTAACAAAAACATATTTTTAATAATATAATGTTCTTTTGCTATTAGAGAAGACATATTGTACCAACCGCACATAGTGATAAGTGTGGGAATACTGAACCGGTGTACTATAGTTATTTGTCACACAAGGATGGAAAGTTGTTATTTGGCGCGAGTTGTTTTGTTAAATCCTGAGGACGCGAAAGATTCTAAGATTGAGGTTCAAAATATAGAATCCTTAGCGTACCGAAGTTTTCAAAGGTACGAGACGCAAAATAACTTTGGTTCCGACCGCAACAAACAATTTTTCACCCTAGAGCGAGCAAATAAAAACAGCTTAAATAATGTAGTGAATTTGCGTAAATTGATAGTAAATATTATGAGTATAATTACTCATATTGGTAATATTAAAAGTTAAACCATTTTCCTGGAAATATTGTAGAGGTCCTAATTTCAAAAAGCATTGCCATGCTAGCGGATAAAAAGCACTTTTCCCCGCAGATCTCGAATGATAAATAACGCCTCTCGGAGCTTGTCAGATGAAATAAGATTTTTCACCTCCGTGATCTGCGAAACATGCGTGAAAGAAGTGTTTTCTATCCGCTAGCTAAATTGTTTTAGAAATTCGAATATTTACAACAGTTCCATAAATTAACTTTGTTATGAAGAGATTCAGGCGTTACTTTGCGGAAATCCATATTTAATAATAACAAATATTTCTAAAATATTTTAAGAAAACATTAAATTAATTTTTCAATAAAATACTTAAAAAATATCGTCACAGGAAAATTAGGCGGAATTGTCACTAGATATATTTTTAAGGGTTTTATTAAATTTAATGTTTTCTTAAAATATTTTTAAAATATATGTTATTATTAACTTTATTTATATCAATTGTAGTAATATTACTTTGTTTTAATTTTTATTTAAATTATCAATTATTTGCCATATTATTTAAATGCATATTCTTTGATTAGAGTGATGTGAAAAATTTGTGTGTTTCGCTCGAAGGATGGACTCAAATGTCAATTCTAGAATCCTTCATTTTCTCAAGTTTCAACAAATGTACACGCGCCAAATAACAATTTTGTAGCCTTACATAACAAGTAAATATTATTACAAATTGTTGGAGTACAATATTTTATGCCACGGGGGGAATAGAACCCGCTATTACGAAATTTGAGTTACAATTGTATTACTTATAAAATTTTCTGCGCCAATAATTTGTTAAAATATTATTTTAGCTTAGCACGCGACACTGTTTGTAATCATAATTAAAAGTAACTATTTCTTTAAAATATACGCTTTGAAATAGCGTAGACAGTGACGAAAAGTGATAATTATATGTTAATTCTGGTCCTAAACTATCCATACACCATGTTTCATGCAAACCAGTTCAGCCATTTCAGTGGAAAGGAGTAACAAACACACACTCGCACAAATGTTCATATACATAAGATTAGTGTTATTAAACTGATTAACACTTCCACAGGTGGACCTGATGAGTTACCAAAACAAAAACCTTACAGAAAAGTACGAGAACTTCATGGCAGAGTACTTGAATGCGTCTTGCACGTTTCAGGTTGATGACAAGTGAGTTCCTTTTCTATTCCTTCTTAATCACGTTTAGTTTTCTTCTAGTGCTGTAACATATAAAGTTAAGTCTTAAGTTTTCGCGATTCCTACACAATTTAGTCAATAAACAACTTTAAACGGTTTAAATCGCGTATACGTAGGTCACACTAAAAGTTTTGCGGAACTTAAAAAACAACATGTTATAAACAAAATATTATGTCTTCTTCAATTAGCCGCTTAACAGTAGCCACATTATTTTCGTTGACAACAGTTGAAGGCCGCTCTTCACCAAATTCGTTATGTAAAGAAACCCGACCTCTCTCAAATTCAGCTAACCATCGCCTCACGGTGGTCAAACAAGGTGCTTCTCTCCCAAAAGTATTTTGAAGACAAGCGGCACTGTCTTGTGGAGTGAGATACCTTTTAAAATCATTAAAAATCATCGCTCTAAAATCTTTTCGACTTAATTCCATTTTCGTAGCGTACGTAGAACTTTAATATGTAAAAAAAAAATACAAATGATTTCCCGCCAATATTTTTTTTTATTACTATAAAGGTTGCAAGTCGTTTAAAAAAATATAACGTTAGCAATTAAAAAAGTGCAAAACTTTTAGTACTGTAACAGCCGACTCGTCCGGCTTTGCGCGTGTATTGTAAAAATAAAAACAAACATATTTTTTATATAATAATCTATAGCCTATGTTCATCAGGAATAATGCAGGATTCTAATGGTGAAAGACTTTTTCAAATAAGTCCAGTAGTTTTTATGTTTATTCGATAGAAAAATACAAATCTTTCCTCTTTATAACATTAGTATAGATATATTTTTTTTACCGCTGCAAACTAAATATAT
Source organism: Plagodis pulveraria (assembly GCA_963890685.1). NCBI lineage: Eukaryota > Metazoa > Arthropoda > Insecta > Lepidoptera > Geometridae > Plagodis > Plagodis pulveraria. Next base: position 8,737,594 of record OY982955.1, on the reverse strand, counting down.
TTTGTAAAAAATCTGTTCATGTGAAGCTATTTAGCAATTGTCAGCCCCTTAACCAATCAACTATGTTATAAGGTCCACTGCGGCCATGACTTGGATGGGTGACCGCTATCGGCATTACTACTGAGCGTTTCGGAGATCACGCTAAGCTGCCGGTCCCGGTTGTTGTCTGAGGATGGCAGTCGTCATAGTATGTGGTGGTAGGGCGGCATGCCCGCCTGGCTAGCTGCCACCCTTGAATATAAAATATATAGCCAAGCAACTAGCGGTGTGTTCCGGTAGCAGTCCTTGAGAGCTAGTAAAATTACAGGCACATGTTACTTAACAACTGTATATCTTAAGGTGATGGGCACAGTGCAGTTCGTGACTTGTGACGAAATGCATCTACTAATCCAAAATTACGGAATAGCAATTTCAAAATTTAAATGTATACAGGATTATTGTAAAAATGCTAACAACGCCTGAGAGTTGACTTCTGTTAGTCCTAACAAACATTTTGATGTTGCAATGTTGCCGCGACGGGCGCTCTTAGCTCGGAATAGGCATTGTCTTTTACTACGTCTTTTAACATCAGGATGTCCATGAGACTGTCACATCAAGTAATATAAAAAAAACATCTCAAGATGTTTGTTAGGACTAATAGAAGTTAACTCTAACAGGTTGTTAGAGTTTCCAATCACACCCTGTAATGCATTAGAACTTTCCAGATATGTCCGTTATTTGCTATAGATCACTAAGAACGGAGCAGGGGTTTTCCAAATTTTAGAGCACAAAATTTGCACGTCGAGCAGGAAAATTATGTGCTCTAAGAATTTGTATTTTGATTTTCGTTTTGCACGCGATAGTACTTGTGATATACATAAATTAGGAGCTAGTTATTGAGAAAGTACTTATCCGTTACTGTTGATGCATTGCCCAAACATGCCTAAACCCAAAACAATGTTCTTTAACAATAGTTTATAAACTTTCCAGTTCGTCGGAATCGATCGGCGTGTATGTGATACTGCGTTCCGGGGAGATCTTGAACGACATCATTGTGCAACGTGGTTTGGCAACACCGAGTAAGTTTATACTGGAATTCATACTTGGGTTAACAATCTCCCAAAAATCACCATTCAGCATTCATCGCTCAGAGGCTGAATGTTGAAGCATTCTTCTTTGTCTTTCATAAACAATTATTGTTGAGGCGGCCAACTGAACAGAGTTTCACACGTGTTGTCTATCGTCACTTACCCAGTTTGTATTTGACATTACTTACTGTATGCATTGAATTTTAAATGCTAAGTACTAGAGAAGCTATTCCAAATAAAAAAAAACATATCTTAACTTGATAATGTGAGTAATAAAATGGCTTGTGAGGGGTGAGTGCGCCGTAGACTGATATTTCGTTACTTGTTTATATTATAAGAGATTTGCACCACCCTCACTGTTAAAAAAATATTCTCTATCCATCCAAAGGTTGTCTGGAAGAGATCGCTTTTAGCGCCCCCTCTTTGTGCCTAACTATTATTATTGTTTCTTTGTAATTTCCTGTTATTAGTGTCAATAAAGAGTTATCGTATCTTATTTTTTGCAGCTCTAAATGCCGCCGTACCAAGCTATTCAAATATGCAGCGCTAGATATGTTATACTTAGAGCAAGATCGCTTTTTAGATAGATAGTCTATGATTGCAGATAGCGTATCATTTAAATGAAGTAATACTTATTTTCCATTGAGGCGTCACGATATCATAACCTATTTATTCACTTGAACAACAAATCATTGCACATAGTTTACTACTGAATGGTTAATTACATCCTGGTTCACACTTTGGTTTAAATTCTCGTATAATGAGGGACCGCCGCTCGATATACGCCTACACTGCATACAATTTGAAGCCACACTAGAGCAAAGTGACTGGATATTTGTATATTTAAGTCGAACAAAGTGAGCATTCGGATCGCGAAATCTAGTACGTAGTTCATATATATGTCTATGTATTTGTGTTCTTTCAAGTGAATATGAAATTAAAAAGCTGGTAGCATCCTGTTGTGTATATAGTAAGTGCTGCCAACACAAAAAAATAAAGGTAGTATGGGTAGGCCTCTGTTGGAATAATACCTGAACTCGTTTCCAAGAGGCATTATATATCTGAGTATGTTTTTTTTAATATCTGTTTCGTTGGCGAAACTCTTAATCAATGTAGGACTCGGTGGTCGCGAACATATTGCTTGAGCACTGATATTATTCGCATATTACAATATGCGCATATTGCTAAATGTATCTCAAAACTCAGAGCGAACTTAAGATGCACTTTTGACGTTTAATCCATTGGCATCGGCGATAATGATAACAATAGAATTTCATACATAACTTGGACATAGTGGTCCTGGCGATGCCAACTTATTAATGTATGGAACATCTGTCAAAAAACTGTATCTTCAGATCGATCTCAACTTTAACATGAATTTATTAATACGAGCCTTAAGTGCTTCAACGGCTAGTCGGATATTGATCGTCTTGAAGTTTCATATCATTTTCCGCGTCCGTTTTCATAAAAATACTCACTTGAATTGAATTGAAGCAGTGATGGCTCAGTGTCATTGGCTATGTACTGCCGCGCAGCAGGTCTATGGTTTGAATCCCGCCGCGTGCTTGAGCTTCACCGCATGGTGGAAGGGCCTTTCGCGAAAGCCCGCCTGACTAGCGACCACCCTCAAGTAGAAAATCTGTTACCAAACACCTAACGGTGTGTCCCGGCAGCGGTCCTTGAGAGCCAGGGAAATTACAGGCACATGAGGCTTAACATAACAACTATGTCTCAAGGTCACGGGCGCAGTGCAATTCGTGACTTGTGATGAAATGCATTTTTTACTTCACGATAAAGAAAACATAAGAGTAGGAGCGTAGCGGGGTATTTTTCGTACAAAAGAACGCAAACCATCCACGGTGCGCGTGGTTTAAAAAGTGTACCGTGCGGAGCAACAATATTACCTTGACGCGACCAGTGCAATAATTTAGAAGCGACAAATCAATTAACCAATCCAATTGAATTAAGAAGATTGTTTGTGTTTTGCTAATTTAGAAATTGATGAGTCCGAAATTAAAACGGTAGTTATGTTAGAGTTGCAATTTTTTACATTACATCATAGCATGCACTGAAAAAAAGCTATATGTCCTTTTCCAGTAGACAAATGTCTCCCTCCAGATATGGAGCCGATGATATCACGTGCAGCGTCCCCTGGCTGCGCCACAGAGCGGGCGCAGTCTCCAGCTGTAGTGTGCGGCCCCCCGGAGATGGCGGCTAGTGACGTCGACATCACTGAGTGTCCTGAGTATGAAGATCCGGTGGAAGCCGTCACAGTGAGTCTACTAACATTAATATACTTAAAGAAATATTAATAGTGTTTCTAAATTTAATTTTAATTTATATTTAATATACACTTTCTGGTCCAATCCTGCACAAATGGGTTTTATTACTGAAAACTTTCACGCAGAAGACGCTGTATGTTTGCTGTTGAGCAAAAACATTTTCATAAGCAGTTCTGGACAGTTTTGGGTATCGCTTAGTTTTAAAAAAAAAAGAATTTTCTGTTTTTAATATGCTGATGATGCTAAATATTAACTGGCGTATCACCTAACTAAAGGAGGAGTTAAGGAAAATATAAGATGCTCCTCATCAAGAAAGCAAATCTGATCTAGACGGTCCTGTGGACTAAGAAGATATTAACAATTATAATTAAGGACTCGAGAGCTCAATCACACAAAAGACGTTGGAAGTAACTGGTTATAAAAATATTGTACTACAACTACCCTACTAGGCTATCCACATTATATACACTAGTCTGCAGGTAAATACTCTTCCCCGTTTCTAGGGCATTAATAATAATTTTATTTAATCCAAAACTTAGGCCATACTTACAAATAATGTATTAGTATATCTAATGTAAATGCACCTAGCATTTACATATATGTGTTAATAAGTTTGCACAAATATGCCTTAATTAGGCATATTTGTGCAAACTTACCCACACTACGGTGACCCTGTGTCGTGGAATCCAGCCTCTTTCATACTAACAATTTATTTACTAAATAAAGAACTATTGAATTTTTGATTACCGTTGTGAATAGAAATGATGTTAAGTCAAATTAGTTTCGTCATGTCAAAACTCTCGGCAAACCGTAGTATACATATATTTACATATACCTAAATGAAGTCAACTTATACGACATTTTTTTTAGATTTGAATCCTAATGTATTTAAAGGAACAGAATTCATATAGTTTTAGTTATGAAAATCCACCAATTTAGTATTTAATTCAAGTAAAACAAATCTTTTTAAGCGTTTTTCCTACCATCTTCTTATAAAGTACTCGGGATTTATTACTCTTTATTTTTCGACATACACAGCAAGCAACCCATATGTTACTAAAATTAACAAACAACAAGAAAAATAAACACAAATTCTAAACAAATGTCCCTATCATAGGTAACAAACATTTAACGCCTTTTAGGTGGAACTCATTTGACAGTGGGTTTCCCTAATAAAGTCCAAATTTATAACTAACTGGCATTACAATCAAGTAGCAACGATCTTGGTCATGAGTCCACTCCGGTCAGCTACAGGCATGTCAAAATAACTATTTTGACGTTAATTTGTGTGCGATAAGACTCGGAAGTATAGTTCACACACTATGTAAAACCATTATGTATTGATAACTTACCCAACTGCGTATTTGTCCATAGAGTCTACTATTACGATCATCGAATAAATGAGATATTTTCCTAATTCTTGACAGTCACCAATTATTTTTAGTTTAATGTTACGTTGTGTTATCGTAGGGCTACAGCAACCGCGACGAAGCAGACATCTGCAAACATTACAAGGGCGGTCCCGACAAGACATGCTTTAAAGGGTCACGCTGCACTAAGAAGCATATTATGAAACACCCTGGTAAGATGGCAAATATTGTTTTATTAAATTTGAATTCCAGATTTTGTTGTCGTAATTTAATTCCAGGTGGTAGGTCTCTTTAGCAAGAATCCGTCTTGGTGGGTACCAGCTCAGTGTCAGATATTTTGTCGGGTAGCAATAGTGTGCAAACACTACTTACTATGTTTAGGAGCGAAAGGCGCTGTAGCAAGTAAAATTACTGGGCAAACGAGAATAAGGACTCTCGGAGTGACTTACGAGTTACGAAGACTGATTTAACATGTACTTTAGAATGTCCTCTTGACAAACTACTCACTCATTGAATTGTTTTAATCTTTTTAACGTGGCATTAATTGAAATCTCTGTACGTGCTTGCATCCTGACTGAGCGCAATTAACGCACCGAAGTGCCCCAAGATGCCTGGAAAGCGTTACGGCACCCATTATGGCAACCCCCATGGTCAATCCGGCTTATACAGTTAGAGTTACACATTGCTACCGAGTATGGGTGGCTGGAACGTGTACAAAGGCACTTATAGTTCTCCAAAAAAAAACTATCGTGTGAGTATTCAACATTGTTGAATTCGTCGCTACTCACATGTTTATTTCGTAGAAAATATGTGCAATGTATATAATACGTTCCTCTTCAGATAGTACAACACGATACAGATGCCAGATCACGAGAGATTTGCGACCTTCAGTGCATTGTTGTTCGGACAAACTGATTCGTTTATTGATTTCCACGAAGCACGCAATGGTACGTGCTACTGTCCCTTTTCCTCTTTGTATATGCTACTGTCCCTTTCGTTCCTTTGTATATGCTACTGTCCCTTTCCCTCCTTTGTATATGCTGTATATGCTTGAGACTGAAACCGAAACGGGGTGGATGAACCAAGGCGGATGCATTCTTACGACGTTATTTTCAAATCTGTTGTCTCTCTCTGAGTTCTGAGTCTGAGTTTCATAAGACTTTTAATATATGTATATTATTTTGATACCAGATTTGACACCAGCATGATGTTGTATGTTACCCGATCTTAATATTCCCACCAAAACGAGTATGTGATTGATACCACTAATCCCTGTCCAAAACGCTTAAACGGACTTTAACAGCAATTCATATTGTTATTAAACAACATAATAATTTGTCCGATAAAACATACGATATTTATCCTGATTTTATTATTAGCTCCCAAGAGAGCGCTATAAAATCAAATCACACGTTAAAAGCGGCCAACTCATCTTACTTTTCATACAAACGCTCGTACGTGATTATGGCGTTGTAACAGATCTTTCTTTAATAATAATAACAATAAATCTTTATTCGGAACAAAAGCAGATGAAAACGATGATACTCGCGAAAGTTTTAGATAAAAAACTGTGTTGCGAATATCTATAATAATGATCTTTGCAACTTTTAGCTAATAGGTATCTTGTGCACTATATCAATTCTAGGCTAGCTTGAACAACATCTTCGACCACATCATCACTTACCATCAGGTGAGATAGTGGTCAAAGGCTAGCCTATCAGATATATGAAAAAAAAACTATATTTAGGTTTTTATGCAAACAAAAAAGTAAAATTTGGAGAAACAACTTCATTCTAAGCCTCCAAAAATCTGTTTTTTGCACAAATTTTACCTGAACTTTGGGCGTTCAGAATGTACTCATAAATTGTAAAAGTAGAGAACATATTTCGATAGAAACCTTGCAAATATAATGGAGATTCTTAATGACAAACATTTATTTTACAAATTCATAAGGCTTATTGAAAAACACCTAATTCCTAGATCAAGTTTTATGAAGTTTACGCACACTATTTTTCGTTCAATGTTATCTCGTTCTCACATGCGTCTTCTTCTTCGTGCGGCAACTAGTGCCTGCGCGGACGCGTCTTAGGGCACGTTTGGCGCCTTTACGCGGCTGTCAAACGCCGACTGTGTCTCACAGTCGTGTCGCGGGGGGTGTGTCATCAAAGATGGCACCATCTTCCTGGTCTGGGTATGTGGTCACGTCCGGTAGTCTTCAGTCTCCCTACTCGCTTTCAGCCCACCGGGTTAATCCCTTTTTTCTCACATGCTTGTTAGTCAAGTGGCGGAGAGAGGTATGTGGGGGACGGAGTGAGACGGAGAGTAGAATGCCAAGCGCTGAAGATGAAAAAAGATGAAACAACAAGCTTTTCAATCATGCTCGCTTTGACAATAGACGGACCGGGAAGGGCTCTCTTGAAGCCGCGGGTTAAATATATAAGCTAGTAATATTATTTGTACGTTTTAGTAAATAATACGGGATAACTCACGTGAATAAGCCAGATAGCTCCGACTACAGTTTCAACCACATTCAGTGGTCTTTTTCAAGGAGATCTCAGGACGCTCGTGTTGATGTCTAGCGTGGTACTGGCTTATTTGTACGTTATTTATTTCCAGACGGGTGGACAGTAGACCGTGTGGGTGTGGTTGGCAAGTGCAAGTCAGTGCCTCTGCCTGCGCCCGGCACCTGGCACTCGGTGTTGGTGACTAACGTGTGCCACTTCGACAGAGTGTACGTGCAAATTTCCACGGATAAACCTAAAGGTAAATCAACCCACGGAAGGTTTTCAAATTAATGAAAGTAAAATCAAGTTAGAGGAGAGGCTGTTCTATCAGCAACTTAAAGAAACGTTTAGTAATTAAACTACTTTAAACAGTTTAAATCGCGTATATTTATCATTATTTTTGACCCGACGTTTCAAACACTTTGCAGTGATCGTGGTCACGGTGTGACAGACACCCCGTGACCGTTGTTTAAAGTTGTTTAATTACTATGTGTAATAATCGCGAAAACCTAAGACAACATTAAAGAAACGTTACTGCTGGCAGGTTTCAACAGTCTATCGTAATAGTTCAAATATATTACATTGTTCTCGTCGTCTGATGACATTTCAGGCTTCATATTGTAAAAACTTCAATATGCTAAACAAGTGTCAGGCATCATATTGTTAAAACTACAATATGCGAACAAATTCCAGGCATCGTCTGTAAGAACTTTAATATTAGATTGTTCAAGGTGTCGCCAGAAGAAGTATGAATTAAAGGCTTAATTTTTTTTTATTTTATTATGACGGAGCAAGCTAGAGGCCCACCTGATGTTAAGTGGACTAATCTCTGCCTATAACAGATGCATTTCATTACAAGTCATGAAGTGCACTGCACCCGTCACCTTGAGACGCAGTTGGTAAGTCTCATGTGCCTGTAATTTCACTGGCTCTCAAGGACTGCTGCCGGAACACACCGTTAGGTGCTTGGCGACAGATTTTCTACTTGAGGGTGGTTGCTAGCCAGGCGGGCATTCCCAAAATGCCCTACACAATGCGGTGAAGCTCAAGCCCGCGGCGGGATTCGAACCATGGACCTGCTGCGCGGCAGTCCATAGCCAATGCCACTGAGTCATCACTGCTTCAAACTTGTAAAAAAATCAGTATCTTTAGCAAGTGTAAGGCATATCATACTGTAAAAACTACAATATGCGAGTAAATATCTGGCATCTTCTGTAAAAAAATAAAATATATTAGATTGCTCTAGGCGTCTACAGAAGAGGTTTCCGGCTTCATATTGTAAATACATCAAAATTCTTCGCAAATTTCGGACATCATCTGATTCTGTAAAATCATTAATATTAGATTGTGCTAGGCTTCTTCTACTGAAGAGATTTCAGATTTCATATTATTAAAAACTTCAATATGCTTTGCAAGTGTCAGTCACCAGAATGTAAAAACTATAATATATTATAAATGTCAGGCATCATCTGTAAAATATGTAAAATAAGATTGGTCCAGGCGTCATAAGAAGAGGTTTCCGGTTTTATAATGTAAAAACTTTAATATGCTTAGCAAGTAGGCATTACCTGTAAAAACTTTAGTATGCTTAGCAAGTAGGCATTACCTGTAAAAACTTTATTATGCTTAACAAGTGTTAGGCATCACCTGTAAAAAATGTAATATGCTAGAAAGAGTCATCATACACATATTGTAAAAACTTCATTAGACTAATGCTACTGATAACTGTCAGGTATTGTAAGTTTCAATATTCTAGCTGGTTGTCGTCATATATTTAAAGTTTCAAATAGAAATAGTGTATTGACTATCTGTTTTGTTTATTGACAGAAGAGGTACCGGAGTTTGGGGTAATACTCCCGCCGACCACGCTGGAAGGCCTCTGTCGGGATATGAACAGTGCTGCTGCGCGTCTTGCCTACAAACCACTTCAGGTATTTGTTTCTTCAGATATTGTTAAGAGTGACGAACAAGCAGACCTGGTGGTAAACGGTACCCGCCGCCTATGGACATCAGCAACACCTATATTACCTTTATGTTATTGTGACGGAACAATCCCGAGGCCCACCTGATGTTAAGTGGACTAACCTCTGACTATAACAGACGCATTTCGTCATCGACGAATTGCACTGTGCCCATCACACTGAGACGTCCAGTTGTTAGGTCTCACTAGCCTGTAATTTTTCTGACTCTCAAGGACTGCTGCCGGAAGACACTGTTAGGTGCTTGGCGACAGATTTTCTACTTGAGGGTGGTCGCTAGCCAGGCGGGCATTCACAAAATGCCCTTCCACCATGCGGTGAAGCTCAACGCGCGGCGGGATTCGAACCATGGACCTGCTGCACGGCAGTCCATAGCCAATGCCACTGAGCCATCACTGCTTCAAAAGGCCTGCCCAGAGAAGAATTTGTTGAAAAGGTCCATGTCATAGCTTCGCAGAAAGACCTCCGGAGGAAGTTCGTTCCACATCCCACAAGTACGCGGAAGAAAGGAGCGATCAAAGCGAACAGTGTGTGATGTCCATACTTGCTGGATGTGGGGTTGGGTCTTTTGCCGGTGTCTAGATGTGCGGTGGTAAAATTTTGACCCAGGAATAAGGTCAAAAAGCTCGTCGAACATTCCCAGAATGCGTTAGACGTTAGACCCCCTGCCTTGGGAGAATACAGGCGTGATAATGTTTATTTTAATAATAGCATTTAATAATGGAAAGACAGCAAATTCTTACCATATATAAAATTATGCTCAGTGGCATTGCTTATGGACTACCGCGCAGGTCCATAGTTTGAATCCCGCCGCGGGCTTGAGCTTCACCGCATGGTGGAAGGGCATTTTGCAAATGCCCGCCTGGCTAGCTACCACCCTCAAGTAGAAAATCTGTCGCCAAGCACCTAACGGTGTGTTCCAGCAGCTGTCCTTTAGAGCCAGTAATTTTAGGCTAAGCCTGTTAACACCTTCGACCACATTATCACTTACCATCAGGTGGTAGTGCTCAAAGGCTTCCCTATGTGCAATAAAAAAACTGTATAGCACTTTCAATAGTGTATGTGTTTTTGTCTTGAAGTACTCGTAGCGAAGTTTACTTAGCTGTTCTCAACCGATCAGCAAAGTTAAGCAACGTCGCGCGCGGTCATGAGGTGGATGGGTGACCGCTAGTGACATTACTACTGAGCGTTTCCGTGCTTCGGAGGGCACGTTAAGCCGTCGGTCCCGGTTGTTGTCTTAAGATGGCAGTCGTTACAGCATGGTGGTAGGACATTTTGCGAATGCCTGCCTGGCTAGCTACCACCCTCAAGTACAAAATCTGTCGCCAAGCACCTAACGGTGTGTTCCAGCAGCTGTCCTTGAGAGCCATTAATTCTAGGTTAAGCCTGTTAACACCTTCGACCTCATCATCGCTAACAATCAGGTGAAATAGTGGTCAAAGGCTTCCCTATGTGCAATAAAAAAGACTCTATATCGCTTTCAATAGTGTGTGTGTTATTGATCATCATAACAGTAATATTATTTGTTTGCAGCTCACCCCAGCGCCGGGCGAAATGGTGGCGGCAGTATATCCGCCGGACGGGAGCTGGTACAGAGCCAGGGTTCTCACTGTTACTCGGGCAGACCAAAGCGTTGAGGTAACATTTATTTCGTTATATAATCTCATTCGGTAATATTATAATAATGAAATGAAATACATGACTATAACGGCATATTTTATTTACATACCTCTTTAAGAAAATTAAAAAGTTAAATTAAAGCATTATTCTCCTAACAAAACAATGCTTTAAAACATTTTTTTAATTATTAAAGTACAATGTGTCCCGACCAAGGAGGTTTCAATTCAATTTAAATACACATAATCTGTGGTGAGCGCGCTGGTCCGAGCCATAGACCAATAACAGACTTTTTCCATTTTGGCGCTATTTCGTACATACGAATTTGAGTAATATTTTGTTAGATAAAAAAATTATTTAATGTAGCTACCTATAGCCATGAGATGAAATAAAGTAGTGTGCATATAATTAGGTATTAAAACACTCGTGTAATCTTATTTTGAAACTCGCCTGCATGTTATAATACCCTCTATTATATGACAGTTTCATAAACTACTATTATAAACCAATTCACTGTTTATATCTAGAGACTAGTTTTTTATATTTTTATGCTGGATAGGTTAGCCTTTGACCACTAGCCCACCTGATGATGTGGTCCAAGATGTTTAGGTTAACCTATAGTTGCGTCCCGCGGTTTCACTCGTGTAGACAATGATAAAAAGTATCCTATGTGTTAGTTCAAGATCTAAACTACGTATATTCCAAATTGGTTCAACCGTTGCACCATGAAAGCATTTTTGAAGCGCTCGTAGCGTAGCTTATTTAGTAGTTTTTAACCGATCCAATTATATATAATTATAAATATAAAAATTATAAGGTCATCATTTACAAGTTTAAAACCAATTGAAAAATTGGTCTTGTTTGTAGTACCTACAACGTAAGTTGAACTATAGGTGTCGCTCCATCCCAATACGATGTTTGATGAACGAGAGCAAGAATTAGAGTTGTGAGTCATACTGTCATGTTAGCTCAGTCGGTCAGAGAATACCCCGGCTATAGGATTGACGCGGGTTCGAATCCCACACATGACCATATTATTTTCTCTCGTAAACTTGTAATTTTGTAATGTAATCCGCACGTAGGCGTTATTGCAAACATAAGAATATTAATATGATCAAATTAAGCAAAGCAACGTCCGCCGCGGTCAGGAGTTGGATGAATGACTGCTGGTGGCATTACTACTGAGCGCTTCCGTGCTTCGGAGGGCACGTTAAGCCCTCGGTCCTGTTTGTTGTCTTAGGATGGCAGTCGTTGTAAACATGGTGACTAACGGAATAATTGCGTTGAATAAGCAGTACTTACTTTGATGCGAGGGAACTGCACATTATATACACAACATGTCTTTGTACAATATCCTCTGTCCGCATATACCAAAATGTGTGTATAATACCAACAAGAGCATTTCTAAGGAGGGTTGGCATCAGGTCAGCTGGGTATAAAACTGAAGCCAAACCTTTGTAAAATAGTTTCGTACATTAGTAGAAAACAACTTGTGTTGTTAAAGCAAAAAAAATATCAACCACATTATGGAGATAAGGGTAGGGTACATGACGAGTCTCATCATTTTAAGTACCCCTCCAGGTGATGTACGTAGACTACGGAACGGTGCTGTGGGTGAAAGAAGACCAAATCCGAGTGTTGGAGCCGCGATTCGCCGTGTTGCCGACTCAGGCTATCCGCTGCGTGTTGGCAGGCGTCTTTATAGACTCACAAGACTCGCAGCATTGGGTGAAGGCGAAACGAGCGCTCGCTGACATGATACAGGACCGCACGTTGCTTTGTCACGTCATGTGAGTTATTTTTAGTTTTTACCGCGTTCAAAAAAGGAGGAGGTACTCAATTCGTCTGTATGTTTTTTTTATGTTTGTTACCTCAAACTTTTGACTGGGTGAACCGATTTGATAATTCTTTTTTATGTGAAAGCTGATGCTTGCCGTGTGATCCCATTTAAATTTCATCATAATCGGTCAAGCCGTTTTTGAGTTACACTGCTATAACTGAAAAGTACTTTTCTCTCTTGATGATATAGTCATTAAAGTGAATAGCATAGCAATAGCAAGGGTCACTAAAAAGGTGAAAAAAAAAAAAGTTTTATAATAATTGGAACCGATTTCAACACTCAAAATTGTAAAAAACTTGCCTAAGTCGGTACCATGCGCACAATATTGTGATAATAGGTACTTTTGAACCATCATGGTACCGACTTCAACAAGTTATTCCACACATAAGTGTGACGTCGGTTAAATTTTTTGGTAAAAGTAATTTTATTTATCGTTAGGCTGGCCTTTAGTCATAACCTAAACTGATGGTGACTGATGATGTGGCCAAAGTTAAACAAGCATAGACTAAAACGGGAACTATATTTCAATGACAGCTGTCTGAACCCTATGGTTACATGCTTGGGGATAGCTTTCGACACGAGGGTGGTAGCTAGCCAGGTGGGCATTTGTAAAATGTCCTACCATCAAAGTTTCAGATATGCCAAATGTGAGTGCCCAAATTGTTTATTGTTATGTAGAATATGTACCTCCCAATTAAATTTAGTCTTCTTTGCCTTACATTTAGTCTAGTTTCTATTTTTTTATAAATTAGTTTCTAACCCGCTAAGTACATGAGTATATAAAACATTTAAAAAATCTTTATGCACTCCTTTATATCTCTACCTAAGTAAAATCAAGAAAATTTAGTTATATAAGAAAAACATTCTCATCAACACCAACCGTATAAAACGGTTTTTTTAATGAATAGATTCAGGCGTTACTTTGCGGAAATCCATATTTGATAATAACAATTTTTTTAAGAAACATATACACAATAAAAAATATATCTAGTGACAATTCCGCCCAATTTACCTGTTAAGCCGACGTGACGTCACATATAATGTTTTCTTAAAACATATTAAAAATATTTGTTTTGACGGTTTTTTCATTATAAACGAGTTGGTTTTAAACCAGCCTTACATCTATAGACTTAACAAACCAATGATCAAAATAATTTAATACGGTATATAAATAGTGCAATGGTGATTTTGAAGCAATGATGGCCGAGCGGTAATAGCTACGGACTGCCGCGCCGCAGTACCCTGGTTCGATCCCCACCGCCGGCTTGAGCTTCACCGGATGGTGGAAGGGCATTTTGCGATTCCCGCCTGGCTAGCTACCACCCTCAAGTAGAAAATCTCTCGCCAAGCACCTAACGGTGTGTTCCGGCAGTAGTCCTTGAGAGCCAGTGAAATTACAGGCACATGAGACTTAACAACTATGTCTCAAGGTGACGGGCGCGGCGCAATTCGTGACTTGTGATGAAATGCATCTGTTATAGGCAGAGGTTAGTCCGCTTAACATCAGGTGGATCTCGAGCTTGTAACGACACAATAACATAAAAAAAAGAAAGTGCATTATTTTACCTGAAATTAAAATATATTAACACTTTTCCAGTGCTCGAGATTACGACGAGATAACAGTCGAGTTGCTGGACGAAGACGACTTCAGCGTTGCCCAGCAGCTTGCCGCCCTTGATCTTGTAGAGTTGCGAGAGTACTCTGTCTGCGATGATGCTCACATCACACAGAAAGCAGTCGCACCTTGATTACACCACGCTCTTGAAACAGTCACGGTCTTATATGTCATATCAGACCTTACGACTGTCATAGGAAAATAAGTCTTAAAATTAAAGACATAATGACTATCATATGTTCGCAAGACAAACTTAAAAATTTACTTAACTGTAATTTTTTGCTATAATTTATATTGTATAACACAGGCAAAATTTCATTAACCCAGAGATTTATCATCTATGTTGCAAACATTACCTACAGACCCACGTAGACACAAAATGTGTTGTTAACATAATAATTTTCTATGTATTCAGTTTATTGTTACGCACGAACTGATATTTTAGTATTCTAATGTAGGTGTGTATAAATTGCTTTGTTGATTCATTTGTTCTATTTGGTAAAATAATATATATATATATATATATATATAAATATATATATATATATATAAGTATACACACCGGACCAGCTTGCATATATATTAAGATTTGATAGTTGTATTGATAAATAGTTACAAAATACTTGATTGTTAAGACCAATTTTAATTGGTTTTCTAGTACATGGACAGAGTTCCTTCCTATAGGTGACAAGCATCATGTTGATCCTAAAAATATTCATTTATGAGCTGCTCTTAGAAGTTGTTGAACATTATATACATGATTAGCACATATTTAGTAACAGATTTTTTGGTTGATTTTTAGTTACGTGTAAAAAAAGTTTTTGCAATTTTTATAACCTCATTAGTGAATGATGTATGGTGGTCTAGGTCTACATAAAGTTAAGTAAAACTCCTCTCAAACTGAGTAACAACGAGGATTTTTCCCTCAACATAGTTTCTAGGATATAGGACATATTGAGATCCCATTCAATACAGTGATATACGTATCAATTCAGGAGCAACATTTTTGATTCATCAATTTTCTATTTGGTGCATTGTCTCATATACATGCATGATGTATGCATAAGTTGTCTTGTGAGAGAGTTTTTAATGATGCAATAAGAATCATTATTCCAGTCAATAAATAACATGAAAAATACAGGAACTTTCAATTTTGCAATTATTGATAATTAAGTAAAATTTTATGACTATATTTTATTTAGTAGATCTAATGTATGTATATAATACCTGAATTTCTTGAAGTTGGGATCCTTGATAAATACTTGTGATAATTAGATTTCTGTGACTGTTACAAAATGTGATGAATGTTTTAACTTCCCTGTTATATTTATTTACTGGTTTTAAGGGTGAACTGGCCGGCCCGTTCTCCATAGAAACGTCGTTGGGTGATCACTCCCTTATTTGAGGATTTAGGTCCAAAATAAACCAATATACAGATTGGTCTCGTCATTATCTAGGCTTGTATGATGCCGAAATTTTAATAAAATAATTAACTTGAGAATTATGAGCCTCGAATATAAAGTTTTCTTGGCTCATAACTTACAAAGTAAATATCTTTTTAAAATTTTGGCATCATACAAGCCTAGATAATGACTATATCAATCGGTATTATGCTTAAGTCTGGACTTAAAATCTCAAATAAGGGAGTGATCACACTACGACGTTTGTATGGAGAAGTGACCGGCAAGTTCAACCTTAAGGGCTTGATTATCTGTTCCTGTAAACTATCTTGATTTGACCTTTAGCATTTAACAATACTTGATGACCTGTTTTATCTTGACAAAATTGTGATACAGTTTTATATGGGTGTTTTAAAAAGTGCTATATAACTTTCTACAAAAACAACCATTTCTTTTAAATTGTCTGATTTCTCTGCAAGCACCTTTTTTATCATAAAAAGTTATGTTGAGTTACAGTTAATAATTTTATTTTTCAAAATTTTACACATAAAAAAGTATTAATACTTTTTTCTCTTCTTAATGTTAACATTAGGAGTAAGTGATGAAAGTAAACACTGTAAGTGATATTATTGCTAAGTATGTAAGTTCTCCTTGCTGAAATCTAGCTATGGTGTATTTTTCAAATAAAACTATTTTTAATATTCATAATTTTATTTATGCCACTAAGCTTCAATATGTTTGAGATTACAAATGAATTATAAAGTATAAATTATTATATAACTATTTTAAATTTGATTCACAACAAAAAGCAAAAAAACAATTTAGCCCCTCTGTATAAGGCACTTTATCTCACCTTTGCCAATTGCTAATAAAAGAAACACAATGCTTCTTAACCCGTTAGCAGCACACCCCAATTTGGGCATTAATTAATGAAATCATTTTAAAATAAAATTGTAATAATTATCTATAATTTACATGGATTAAACATAGTATAGTCCAATCAAAATAGACATCGAACTTCTGACATATTCCCAGATAGCAGAAAATTTATATCAAAGAATACAATTCTTTTTTAATGACATTGTCAATGACATGTCGATGGATCAATCACGAGGCCCACCTGATGTTAAGCGGACTAACCTCTGACCTCTGCCTGTAACAGATGCATTACGTCACAAGTCACGAATTGCACTGCGCCCGTCACCTTGATACATAGTTCTTAATCTTATCTTAAAAGTAATTAAGTCCTGTTTAAGGTTTTCGATAGTGTTATGCTTGTCATTATGTTATACCTGCAAAGACCTTTTTCTTACAATGCTGTTCACAAGATAAGCATGGTCTTACTTAACCGCAATATGAAATGATTAAAAAATATATTTTTAATTATAAACAGCTAAAATGACAAAATTTAATTTTAAAATATCATATCAGTGATTTTGTACATAATAGATTTTTAGCGGACAACCCGGCTGATGCAGTAATAACAAAATAAATCTGGCCAATTGCTCATCAGAATCTCACACTAGGGTTCTGTACCAACAGGTAAAAGTATCTTTATCATGGGTTCATGTTGGTGGGTACCACTGCAGTGTGATATTTAAAAGCATGGAAGCTTTGTAGAAGTGATCCGGAATAAAAATGTTAGCTCAAGTATGAATGTTTAGGATTTTTGAGTTTTGATTTCTAATAGTATATAATATATAGGTTTTCAGCTGTCTGAGAATATATCTGAAGAGCTTGTTCTGGTTTATGGGCATTGTCATTTTAAATGGTGCTGGTTTTAAAAACAGCTTTTAAAAATACATTATTCTTTTAGGATTTAAGAACTATGAATTATGGTAAAAAATATTATAATTTATGTGATATATATAAAAGTTCCAAGCAGAAATGTCTATTTTATGTCTTAATTTAATATATTAGTAGTGGATTGGGAAAAAAATGTCTTGTTAGTAACAAAAATCTAATCGCGATAAATATTTAACTGCTGGAAATTAAATGAGAAAATCTTTCCTAATGAGCTTTTATTTTTCAATTAATGAAACTCAAAATATAATACTAAAACATTAGATATTATTTTTTATTCAAATTAAACTATTTGGTCAGTATCGTAACATCTTGTCCAAATAAAAGGTTTATCTTTGTAATACATTTTTGATTTGTTAATAAATGGATAATTTATAAATAGAATCTATATTGTTGTTTTTTATCCTTTTTTTATAAAAAAATATTAATATTGGTTAGCTTATATAACTTTAGTTTTTTGAAAGAAATACGGCGAAATATTTTAGGGACAGTCACTAAATGGACATGTGAAGTGACGAAACAGAATTATTAAGAATAGTACTCACTGTTTGGTTAAAATCTTATAATATAGTTCTTCTAATGAGTAAATAAATTTGACATTTATTAAATATAATATACTGAACTAACGATAAATTATGAAAAATATTAACATTCCCACAGTCATGACAGCGTACCTATTGATAAAATAAAATGAGTCGACTTCCAGGACCAGTTAAGATTGTCCGATTAACAATCATAAAAATCTTTCTACTCCAGAAATATATCCCTGTTAAAATATATCACCATTTCGAAAAGCAATTATACCACCTGTAAGTTAAAAAAAATATTATCGATCATTATTTTTAAAAAGTTTCGTCCAAATTCGTTCAGCTGTATTTGCGTGAATAACTATAAAAACATCCAAGCATACAAACTTTGAAAAGCATAATATTAATATGATCTCTAAACAGTTGTTGTTATCATACTTTATAAACTCCGTTAAGGTAAATCGTCATTAATGAGTAATAAGCTTTATAATGTCTGTTTCGTAACATTTTTGTCCATCCTATAGAAACGGTTGCTAACAGGACGTGACGAATGTCGAATTCATTTTAAATATATCTTGAAATACTTGAAAATGTTATTAAAAACTACATAATTCAACTTCTATATTCTTCAGCATGCTTTGAGGTATATATACAGCTCAAGAAGAGATAGAGACAAATTTTAAATTCGTTAAAAAACGTTACTAACCACAATATATTTTTCTTGCCCAAAATTTCAGAAACTAAAGAGTTCCGCGCCAACAGGACACCTTGCGTAACAAACTTAAAAAAAGCGTTTCATTCTTTGACATTGTACTTGAATTTGCCATATAAACCAAATTTACTCCATAAATGGGACATCTTAGTAGTAAAAAACGCGTGACTATCCAGACATGTCCTGTAATCGCGAAATCGTGAGACAAGCTTTTTTATATTATAAAATAATTATAGATAATTATTGATGTAAAATACTTAGTTAAAATGCAGCAATAACTATCTAACAATGAAAATAAATTGTCGCTACCTTTCCCCAGGGTACAAAAAACTTCCGTAAAATCAAATTCAAGGAGGCAAACTGTCATTGGGACAGCATAGTTTTACACATTTTCGAATAATTTTTATTTAAAATAAAATATAAAATGTAATATTTCAGGGTACAATAAATCAGATTAATACAGAAAAAACAGGTATCTCAAATATCGTCAACTTTTTCATAAAAGAATATGTTTCCAAACATATTTTTCATCGGATTGTTTTTAGGGGACAACCAAAAAACAGCCTGCACCATTTAAAATGAAAATGCCCTTATTTCGTTTAGACTAGAATAAAATTGAGTATGCTAAATCAAGTTGTACCTAAAAGCTACAAGAGAAGTTATTAACTTACAAATTTAAAGAGGGGCTTTAAAATTACAAGTTGTATTTCACTAGTCCAGCATAGTGAAACAAATAAATAGTGAAATATATTCATTCAAAGAAGAAAAAATTGTTAGCCTTGCACTAAAAATATTCATACTTAATAAAATCTGCAAATGGCTCAAATTTTATTTAACACAGTAGCCATTTCACATGACTGGTAAAATTACAACTCTTATTAAAGAGAAAATACTAAATTTAGTTAGGCTATCAGACTCAATTACAAAATGCTAATCACTTAAATGTAACATGATTATAGAATTTAAACATTGTAGACACACCAGGCAAGGAAAACCCTATGCCTATATAAAAGTATCATACACACAGTTCACATGTTATTACTAGATACTATAAAATCTATATTGACTAAACATACAAGTTAATGACTAGACTCCTATTGCTAGCTTCATAAGCTACTTACAGCAAGAATGCAATTAATTGGCTAAAAAAACTTGAAACTATATTTTTAGATATCAGCAACAAATAGCTTTGGTAATTCCGATTCTAATCTAATAACTCTTACTATTGATGTCAAACGCCAGCTATCGTATGGGTTTGATTTCTTTGGGGTGTATGATTCTGGAGGTACAAAAGTGCTGTAGTATGATATCAACTCATGTGACTGATCTCCGTCTAAGTCGGCAATCATCAGTGATTTTTCTTGATATTCCAAATCTGGTTGGCATATAGGTAATGGAGCATGTGGGTCAATAGGCCCACGCACACAGATCTGCACTATGTCAGTTTGGCTTACATTGACATTGTGTGTTTGTAGTCTATCAAAAGAAACCAGCACTATTCTTTCCGATATGTCATGAGCAGTAAACTCTTCATACTTTAAGAATGATGAAATTGAGGCAACATTAATTGGAGGTCTGTAATAAAAAATGTCATATGTGTTTTTTGGGCTCTGATTCTGTACGTTATATCTGACTTCATCAACTTTCAGTGCACCCTTTGCCAGGTGTGCACTATTCCACTGTCATAATTTTAGTACAAAGCCTCGTATTGAGTTTGCAAAGGCAAAAGAACTAGGCCTCATGGCAAAGACATGGTTTGCTGCATATTCCCAGGTCACATTTGTAGTTCCATTTCGCTCAAGGATCAGTTTTAAGTTGACGCGGCAAGAATTGGGACATTCTCCAGAATTCTCTACAATCAGTTTTCCTGGGCCATTTGTAAATATTTCTCTAGTGTTTCCTATGCTCTTTTTTAAACTTTGATTGATTCTTTTTGTCACTGGCAATGGTGTTGGAGAATGGATAGAAGATTGATCTAGCTTTAGAAGTTTTCTATACAATATTGGGTATGTAATCTGTCTCACAGCTTCAGTAGTGTCATTTTTGCAAATATATGTTATAGAGTCAGATTCAGTAAGAAGTTTCACTGATAAACAATCTTCAACTGCCATTGGCTCACCTATTATATTGCCTGTCATTCCAGATATTATAATAAGTGAATTGTGATTTGCGCTGGGAAGGACTGTTGCTACAGTAAGGAGATCATTCACTTTATCTTTATCCATATCTTTCATAACAATGGGAAAATCAATAGCTGCAATATTACTGAAAACCTTTCCTTGTTTATGAATGTACCAGTAATAAGTACCAGACAATGGGTTTAAAGCAGCAAGAAGGCCTTCTGAGCCAGACACTATACAGTCCTTTTGCTTATCCCTGTTTATATCAATGAGGTGACAGTTTATTTCAGTTGGGATTCTGTTTTCTCTGGTATACCACCCAACTTTACCAGAGTTGCCAACAATAAGTATTACACCATTAACATTGTCATCATTCTTTTCCACTTGCTTCATGTGGTTACCACGATAAATGAATATCAGGTTCTTTGTGTTTGGCAATGCTCCTTCTACAACTTGAACAGCGCCAGAGAGTTCTATTTCATCATAAGGTAATTCCCAACTGGTTGTTTTATCTTGCCACTCACCCATGGGACAACTGCCCACTTCAGAGCAAGGTATGCCCCACAGAAAAATCACAACAGTGAATAAACACATGAGTATGGATGCAATAAACGCGCATCGATGTGCGAACGACATCTTATTAGACATATCCGACTGAAGGAAGCTCACGTTATCCATTGTGCTCTCCAATGTATTAACGTTTGTGTTGAACTCGTCAATATCACTTATGCTGTAGTTTTTCGAAGACTGTAGACCACTGTTGAAGTCAAGATTATTGCAGCTATCCATATTTTTGATATTACATGCATGTTCTAGCTTGTGATCATCTTCAGATTCTGAATCTGACAGAATTTGTTTCAATGGAGCGTAACTGCCTCCGTTGTCGCCGTTTCCATTCGTTATCGCCATAATTCTCAGCCTGCCCTGACCGACCTCTTGCCTTACATCGTATTAGAAATAGAGGATGCTAATGTAATTAATCAAATTACGTACATATATCCCAACATATTTTGTGTTGTAATTAAATGTAAAAATAGAAATCAATGAAACAGATTATTCAGCTCAGGTGAGGTGTTGCCAGATCCGGGAGTTAAAAATTATCCAAGATTTAATGCAAAAACTCCCCGTGGGGTGCCGGGTTAGAATTGCACCTCCCCATATCATCCCGTAAAAGGTGACTAAGGGAATAATTCTACTGGAAGGTAGGCAGCAGCGCCTTCTAAAGAACTACTATCTTACACTGCGATCCCCAAGCCGCCTGCCAAGCGTGGGGATTATGGCAAATACTCCCTTAATAGGGGAGGCTGTGTTCAGCAGTGGATGATCCGGCTGATACAGTACAGTACAGTAATGCAAAATTATCGTGTTTTTATCGCAACTTTATACCTTGTCTAAAAACACAATAGAATATACGGCGAAAATGTAGGATGTGGCAATTGAACAGATATCGTTATTTTTTTAAGTAGATCCTAAATCTAGATAGGACCTATTACTAATTAATTATCATATTAGGCAATTTAAATGTTGGGCAAAACAGAAAGAACCTGCGTATAGTTTCCAGAAAATTACTTGTAGGTGGGCACGAGTAACTTTCTGGAAACTACACGCAGGTTCTTTCTGTTCTTCTACAAATTAAAAATAAATAATATGTTTTTTCTTGAATATGTATGTATGTTATTATAATGTTATTGTAAAAGTAATTTTTTCCTCAGAATCAGAACTCCATGATTGAATTTCTGCGGATGAAGCATGAAGGTTTTGATGGGCGCTGGTTTTTTCAGGTCCGTAAATTCTTGAGCTGTTCATTCCCTCAATCAAGCTCGGTTTGGTATAAATTCAATTCAGCTGATTTTTGCGCTACTACTGCCATAGCCTTCATCAGCCTGATCAGCCAAAACTATGCCATTAAAAGTAGTTGTTTTAAGATAGTGTCGGCTTTTTTATAACTACATAGAAGTGTTTTGAAAAAAAAATCATATTACATTCCTCATCTCATTCGACTGGAGTCTGGAATGCCATACATTATAGAAACATATTACAAACAGTTGCGTTTCGTTACAGAGATCTGAATTCCTTACAAAATTATCGTGTATTTGAGAAAAACATTGTAGACGTTTGATAAACTATAGTGCGATACGTACTATTTTTTATCGCATGATACTCAAATATATCGTGGATCTAGGATAATTATCGCATGTCTGGCAACACTGCTCAGCATAGGGATAATAAAGAATTCCCGATACTAGTAATTCTAGTAAATACGAGTACGTATTCGATACTTTAGTATCGAATCATTCTTGCGATAACTACTTGATCACGGGAGAAGGTAATTATGTATATCAATTGAATCACATCAGTGACCTATAAAATATATCTGAATACATTTATAGAACAAACCAAACGCGTAATATAATGAATTCCGTACCACTATTTGCGTCTATTCCTTAGCCTCAGTGGATGATTAGATTACTAACATTTACTTACTAGAATACAAACATTTTGTCACTCGCTTGCTCTTTCGTGACGAGTTCTTCCGATAGTGCGAAACAATATTAAGAAGATTTGTGTGCATTTATTATTATTTCTTAGTTCAGCAGTCGGTCGTTTTTGTTCGCAGTTATTTACATTTGTCATTCTATTCCTTTTGCATTACTGCATTTGGTTACGGGTTATTATAACAATAATTGCACCAAATCGTGATCTGAATCCTGCAATGTCTCTCTTATACAACCCATTCATAGGATGAAAAGATGTGAAATCCGTCAATCCTGGTGTTAATAATACTCTACAAGTCTACAACATCTAATAATTGTTGCAAACCGCGTGAAAGTCTCTTTACCAAAGCTGGAGCGACTATGACCCAAAGAAGAAAAATGTCAGCAAAATATTATATGTCAGAGGACAATAATTCTTGACAAGAAAATATGTGAATCATTAATATAACTAGCAAAAAGCTAAGTTTTGTGAGGGCTCGCGTTTATTTTATAACCTGATTCTGATGGTGTCATCTAGTATTAAGTAGATTAACTACGATGCATTTGAGTATCGAGTTTAGTTCTGTTAAAGCGATGTTAACTCTTTAGTTTTCTAACAGATGGCATTAGAAGTACAATAACATTCTATTCAATGAATAAAAAATTGTCTTATATATATTATTTTTTTTAATGGTTATAAAATTATATTTTTTGCTACTACTCGTAGCGAGATGCATTCACTCGCTTTTGATCTTTGCGATGGGTACTGTAAGAGAAAGTTAATCTAATAAATGCATAGAATTTATGCCGTTGACAACATTTAACGTCGCACATAGGAGTATTTACAGTAAAAAACTGGCAAAAATTCCAAAATTCAACTTATGCTATAAGTCAATGCAACCGCCGTTAGACAACAGCTGGATAACATGTTCATAAAACCCCGCTCCACTTGCATCCTTTGCCTTATCCCGTAGGGCACACAGGTACTCGGAACTCAGCTGATGACCAGTACGCTCTATTGTTTTCACGATATCATAATTTTTGACGCGTATTACAAGTGGTATATTAGGTTATTCTTCTTGCAGTTTGTGTAATTAAATTAAATACATAGATATGGTATCTGAAGGTATGTATTTTAATATTATGTAACATTACTTTCAATTTACACACCCTCATATCATGTTTTATGTCTAATTCAGAGTAAGAATTTAAATACTCATTAATTTAATTAAAATATTCATAGAAACGTGATTTAATACATGTTTCGGGCACTTCCGAGATTATTACTCTTTCAAACTATTATAGCTGTGACATTCTTAAATACAAATAATGAAGAAAAAGTTCCGCTTTTTTCCGCCTTTCTGTTGTATAAATATTTAAACATAACATCATTTAATTTGCATTTTTACACGTCTTCAATCACTTTTGTTTCATTTTAAGGTTAAAATGTTCAAAAATATGACAAAAAGAAGTTAAAAGACATAAAGTAAGAATGTCCAGTTAAAAAAAATATGACAAGATGTTATTTTTGGTGATGAAAGTGATGCAGTTGATTAATTGTCCAGACAGTGAAATTGACGAACTAAAACAGTCATTTTATTTAAGCTTATTTTTCTGTATTTTATTAAAATAAACCTTTTAAAAACAACTTTAACTGTTTGTATATACATATAAACATGTTTAATTTGAAAAGGCTTTTTTGGCCAAGATTTTATGGTAAATACTCCTATGTGCGTCGTGTCAATTCTAAGGACCAAGTTCTGATAGACGAGTTAGCCGAAATCGAAGTCTACTTGCCTGAACTTGATAAATATGCTTGGATTTCATGCATATTTTTATCGCAAATTATGAAAACAAAATATTATTTACGATTAACGAATGCATTTTTATTTAAATTCAAAACAAAAAACTCCTACAATCTAAAGGTATAGGTATAAGATATTTTTTGAGGGTCTGAATCCAACTCTGATCTCACCTGATGGTAAGAGATCCAAGGGAGCATGCATAAAATTCTTTCCCACCATGTAAATATGAAATGCCTAACTACCACCATGTAGATATAGATACTCTTAGGGTAATCATGTGAGTTTTATTAAATAAATATTTGAGTACTACTCATATGAATAGGTATCGATACTTTGGTGGTATCGGAACGTCCCTAGCTAAGCGATCCAACAAAGTAGATCGAATCACGATATAGCAGCAGAAATGTTTAATACTCTATACTAAGTACTCTGTTATCTGTGATATAAATTATTGCATTTCCGGGATCATATTGCCAAGTAAATACAAAACTTTGAGAGGTTTGATGAAAAAAAAAATACTGTTACAGAGCCATGGACCATGGACCTTATTTTAACATCTATTCTACGAATAAATAATAACTCAGGAAATGTAACTGAGTTTCGGAGCGCTCGTAGTGAAGTTTACTTAGCTGTTCTCAACCGATCGCAACGTCGCGCGCGGTCTTGAGTTGGATGGGTGACCGCTAGTGACATTACTACTGAGCGCTTCCGTGCTTCGGAGGGCACGTTAAGCCGTCGATCCTGGTTGTTGTCTTACAATGGCAGCCGTTACAGCATGGTGGTAGGGCATTTTGCGAATGCCCACCTGGCTGGCTACCACCCTCAAGTAGAAAATCTGTCGCCAAGCACCTAACGGTGTGTTCCGGCAGCTGTCCTTGAGAGCCAGTACTTCTACTAGGTTAGCCTGAACAACTACATAGTCTATATAATATATGTCTGAGGGTATAAGTATGTGTACTTTAAAGTACTATTATAATTTTAACACGCATAATTCTTCGTACATACATCTAATTATGTATATGAAATAAGTATAAATAAAATACAAATATAAGGCAGAATGTATATTTTTGTATATAAATTATTTGCAGTTCTTTTCATACATTAGTCTATAACTGTATATACGACCTCTATAATATTATGTCACACGTCTTATTTAATTGGTGCTATCCCTTACAAAATGGTATAAAAATAACTTTGTTTCAAAGTAAACTGTTGCATACAGAAACATTTAGAAATTATTTGAGGCTGATTGACACTTTTGTAAATAATAACCATCTATGCATAGTTACGGTGTGAAACTTACATTTATTGAGATTATTGAACGTACATACATACATGTTTTATTATTCTACATTAGTGAAAATCACTAGCCGATACCTACGCCCTTTCTAATGGAGTTCCATACAAAATGTCAAAGCTGGAACGTTACAAGTATCTGCAGCATTGAAAAATGAGCCAAATAGTCAATTAATATTGGCAGGACTCTTTAAATCTCATCAAAATGTGCAGCATCAAGTTTCGCAGGCTATGAATTATCTTATAAATAAAACTAAATTATTTAGATTTCGAAAGCTATGTAGTTGATTCAAATAATTGAATTATTAATTAATTTCCTGTATTAATTTATTTCTGATAATATGAAACTTTTAGTGCTCACATTTTGATGTTGTTAAGATACATTGTTTTGCTTGATAATAGAGTGCAGTAATGAAATGCCATTCTTACCCCCAGTTTCTGGAAGGTTTTTCAATATCTTGGTCAGTCAGCTGAGTGAGTACTGAACGCTCATTGGCCACCGATCGCGTCATTAGCTACCTTGAACAATGAGCCTTGAGTATTTAGCATGTCAACTAATCAAGACTTTGATTAACGTTGTAGAAACTGGAGGTTAATGTAGCATCGATTATCTGACCTCCCGATGGGTAATATCTTTTGAAGCTCTATGATTACTTTTGATATTATGTATGGAACTTCTAATCCTACCTACTTTATTTATACACCATACCATTACATGGTCTACATACGACACTATTAATTAACCAATTTACAAATAAATAGAGAAAAAGATTAATTTACATGTTCAGCCTCAAACATATTTTCATCCAGCTTACTTACATTATATTTATGGTTATGTTATGTTTTGATGGCACATTAAAACTAACCATAACGTTCATTAGGTGCCAGAATTGAAAATAAGAACAGACCAAACATATAGGAACAAAGAAAATTCTCAACAAATAGGCGTTAAATCTTAAACGAGTAATAAATAATATAGCTCTACGATTAGTGTGATGATATCATAATTTGATGGACAAGATGAGGCGTTAGTGAATAATTTTCTATATTAATAATATCAGCGGAGTCGAGAACTGATTAAAACACATCAATGGTATAAGCTAAAGCAAACTGACGAGAAACTATGATCAATAAATTTCGGCTACAATTGCCGTGTCCAAGTGGCTGAGGGGTGTAGGCATCCGACGCGATATCGGAGGACGCGGGTTCAATTCCCGCCTTGGGCATAAAATTTTGTACTCCAATAATTTGTTAAAAAATTAAAACAATCTGTTGTCAAATAATTTTAGTGAAATATGTTATGTGATGTGCCATGTACACAAAAAAAGAATACAGATACAATATAAGCCCTCTTAATGATAACGATTGCATTACTTTAGTAAATATAATTTAGTACTGGGCAATCCAACACTATACCTAGTAACACTATATCCCAGTACTATACAAAGTTGAATAAAGTTACAAGAAAAATTTATAAGGAGGTTCGACAACTGTTAGACTAAAATTTTTATTATATCCCTTCCAAAATGAAATTGAATTGCTAATAAAATTATAAATTATTGCAGTGATGAATGGTAACAAAGTTAAAATTCTTTAAATATTTTAAGTAGAAAGGGATTGAAATAGATATTATAGTTAATTATGGGCATAATGAAATAGCTGAAATATCTATTTCTATTTGAATCATTCTAATTAAGTTACACACATTTTAATGACTATTTAAAGGCAAAACAGAATTTAATATATCAAAGTATGTGAAAAAAATTATTAATTCAACGCAGCAATTGAATATGCTTATTTATTTACAAGAATTATGAGCAGCCTTTATGTACTGTACATTGTATGTGTAATCTGTTATTTTACGTAGAAAAATACATTTGTGCATGCAAATATAGCATGTCAATCGTAAAAGGCATCCGTACTATTGCCAAGCGTGTTATGAATTTAACTTTCAAGGAATCAGTCTTGCGTCATACATCAAAACATCTATATACAGATATATAATTGGCTTAAAGTAATTAATCTGCATTTAAAATTTCACTAAATACCATAGTTGCGTCCCATATTCAAATACTTACAATAATACGTTAATTTTACTATTAAATTAGTGTTAGTAAAGGATCCGGCCCTTTCTAGCAACCTGTACTAGACGATGCATTTGTACAATTATAAAATAAGATTAATAATATGCAAACACTAGGAAATTGAGACATTGCGTCCGTGATGCTGAACTATGCTAATATCTTCACTAGGCGTCGATCTTGGTTGATGCAGATCAAGTTAGACCGAGAACGGGTATTCGCCGAGATAGTCTATTAAAATCGTGGGGAGAGGGAGAAGCCTGTGTTTGGGGGCCGTCCACAGTTTTGGCGTCAGTGGATTGGAGTCTATAGCTTTATGGATTGCTAGTCGAGCACTGTGCATTAGAGTCGGTGGGCTTTTTCTTAGGGGTGCTTTGAGACAGACTGGGGAGTGTTGACTACCCTCACGGTCTACCCACACTGTGCCAGCAGCGCGCCGTCCAGCATTGCTGATGTAGTACTGTACCAGCTCCACCACGCACCGGAAGCGAGGCATGTACTTCGCAAGGGGCCTGTCACAGTCTAATCTGGAATAAAAAGAAAATTTATTTAGCATCACGAAAAGAAAACCAGAATATAAACAGAATATACTTTCTATTTTTACAATATGTGCAATCACGTTTGTTTAGCGGTTACGCTTGTAAAATCATTCACTCACATAGTGCTATAAACGTCCCTCTGTCCCCGTACGATGGTAAAATTAGAACGAAAGGATAAATTCTGACCATGACTCACTACACCACGATAGCTCGTATTTGTAGAGCAAGTCCCGGACCCAGTTATGGTCGCGCTTTCGAATCCGCTCGCGGTTTTCCCTTCGTTGTGTTTAATTAAAATAGCCTTTGTTCGTGCGTGGTTTAATGACGTCGGTAACATAAAAGGATAGTAATTTCAAACGTAAAGCTTTATCCATTTTAGCTAACGCACACTTGGCTATATGCCAGACCTCACCACACAAGCATGTCTACCTGTTATTATGAATATCAGCATTAGAGAAGAATGTGGTACAGATTATACAATAGTTTGTATTTTGTCTGACAAGGAGCATATAGCAACAAGTGACTATAATAATTATCTATATACGAGTATACAAATATGTAACGTTTCTTTGTGTTGAATCACAGCGCACACATAGTCAACCGTTTCAGCGGTTTGTTCTTACTAGAATAGTTGACTAATGTACTTATGCATAATTGAACTCGGTATCGGTTCAAATTCTAGGGATGTACTGTGAATGTACGGCGAAGGAAAACATCGCGAGGTATTGTTACCGTCTCCAAGAAGTACACATAAAAGGTTTATTACTTCCATCAACTTTTCCGTACATTAATCCTCCTGGTTTTGTTCCCTCATGACTTTCAAGAAGAGTTATTGTTTCGTTCAAAATTAGTTATGCTACTATTATATGAAAATAATTATAAGACTAAGGCACTCGTACTATGCGAAAACCATGCGTAAAGTAGATCTGAAGAAGTTAACTATAATACAAGTTCACACGACGCTGAGAAGCCACATTCGATTCTACTACACGATTAAATAAAATTTACTGGAATTTAGTCAAGCGTAGTAAGTTTTTTGTTTCCTTCTTTTTTATGCCTGATAGGTTAGCCTTTGACCACTATCTCACCTGATGGTGATGTGGTCGAAGATGTTGTTCAGACTAACCAAGAAGTACTGGCTCTCAAGGACAGCTGCCGGAACACACCGTTAAGTGCTTGGCGACAGATTTTCTACTTGAGGGTGGTAGCTAGCCAGGCGGGCTTTCGCAAAATGCCCTAACACCATGCTATAACGACTGCCACCCTAAGACAACAACCGGGACCAACGGCTTAACGTGCCCTCCGAAGCACGGAAACGCTCAGTAGTAATGTCACTAGCGGTCACCCATCCAACTCATGACCGCGCGCGACGTTGCTTAACTTTGCTGATCGGTTGAGAACAGCTAAGTAAACTTCGCTGCGAGCGCTTCATCTTCCTTCATTTTGAGAGTGCTGATTAAAATATATTTTAATTCAATAACGCGTCGCGTCAGATAAAAATTAAAAAACAGATTACTGGGTACAAAATAGATAATTAAACAGATAATAAGGAGGACAGACAAAGGCATTTATTTCACTTGCATAGATATAGCCAAAAAGATTCTAATTAAAATAGACCTATTAATAATCCTTCTTAATTTAAATTGTGAGTACAAATGACGCTTTGTTTACGACGCACGACGTGTAGGAATAATTTCTACAACTCGTTTGGGCGATAAAGAGACGCGTGACGCATTTTGGTCTGATGAGAAATGTTGACGCAATACATTGCGTAGGGCGTTTCAAGCATTATGTGCTAGTTACTACGGCAACACAATCTCCCGTAGCTATTGCCAATGATTACTAAGTCCCTATTGCGTTCATTACCAAACGAGGCAATGTTGCAGAATTCAACGAAAAGATCAGGAACGTTATTAAGAAAGACAACTTTAATCTCGAAGTTTATAGTAAGAATACAATAATTATCAACATCAGAGTGCTGAATCAAGAATTTAGCATATCCAGGCAAGATTTGCTTTACTTACATAACCCTACAATTTCCGTGATACAGATTCCTGTTAAAGGAAATGACGATATTTAGCCAATTTTAAGGAAATCCTTTAAAGTATACGTGAGTCCGTTTAAAGTACAAGTCAAGAAGTCAAACTTTGATACAGGAAACTCGCCAAGGCTTTACATAGACGCAGCACAGCATCATCGTGAATCAGGCATTTCGTCCATTTGTGTCATTTCTTGTTGACTATTGTTCCGAGTCCGTGTTACGCAATTTTCCGCTTATTGTCGCCGCTGTTGTTTTTATTTTATTTTTATATTATGTTCGTGGAAATGTTTGTAGGTAGTTTTTGTAATGTTTCCGCTGAAGCGTTTTTAATCGGAAAATGTGATGAACTCGATGATTCGGAGAATGGTTAATTGCTGTTAGCTTGAATTGAAACAGCATGACGGTCTTTCGAGTTAAGTGTCTATAATTTGGTTTGGCACTGGATAGTTGGTAAAGAAGTGATATAGTCATATGAAGAATGAATAGTTCTACAAAGTGGAAACAATTGTCCTCTATCATGCTAAGTGTCGGAGTTTTCAGGCTGCAGGAAGGCTTCCCAAATTGCCTATCGAACACGTGCTGAAATACCGTTCGTTGACATTTTTTGTTTTTATTGGTCACATATTTGAGCCGTTTGGTGTAGAGACATACGGCCCGCGGAGAACGGTCTCATTGTATTTTCCAAAACTTATCAGAGCGATTTGTCGATGCGATGCGTGATCAAAATGCTGGCACCTATTTGGCTCAAAAAAATAAGCATTGCAATTCAACGCGGCAATGATGCCAGCATGCTGGGCACGGTGCCAACTGGTAGTGGGCTAGATTTGGCCTGCCTGTGAGTCTGCAATGACTTGTGGGTTGTATAAATGCTTTCATTGTAGTGGCTGTAGTGTACGTTAAAAAAAACATCTTATAAATGAACATGCGTAATGCAAAAAATAAAGTTAGTAGTACATTTTTCTTTGTACAAAAATAATAGTCCTTACCTAAAGAAGCCCTGTTCATAATGGAGACGCACGGATGTGGCCCCTTTTTCAGTCTGCACTGATAGGGAGAATATGAAGTTCCTATCGCCCGAATCTCGGATCACGAACGCACCCACGCTGGCGTCCTTCAACAGATTCCTGGCACCCTGGAAATAATGAAAATAAGGTGAGCAAACTAAATAGATTATTTTATAATATATTTAACTGCTATACTGTTTTCTATAATGGAAAATAAGAGGAACTGAGCAGCATACCACGAAAGTGCGCCGGGCGCCCAATGTACCAAAATTGCCCTTACTTAAAGCTCGGATTACCTTAAAGGTATAGTGTATATATACTACATATGAGAGAATTCCCGAGGGTTGGAGACATCAAGGACATTGCAGAACAAGTTTAAGCTTGTATAATCAATGAGTAACAACTTATTTCTCTCAAAAAAATCAAACCTTTTGATATTTCAAACACTCCATAATTCGTAACATTTTAAGAGCCCCTCGAGGAGTTTCTAATTAACGAGAGTCGGCTGTATATGAGTATACTTTTAATTCCAATTTATCAAATAGGAGAACTATTTGGTTAGAGCATGCTAAGCAAAATCATCAGTAGCTAGTTGTAAATAGTTGAACTATGATGTTACTAAACTATGTAAGTACCAACTTGGTAGGTGAATGTAGTAAGGCCTTGGCATAGTTCGCGATTGTTGCAAGCGAGCTTGTGCTTTGTTAATCCGTTGAAATACGAAGCTTTTATTACGATTTAATACATAGATATAATATTCATTAACGTAACTAATTCGCGATACTAACATGTATATTATTTTTCTACGACTTTTCGACCTAGTTGCATTCGCCTTGGTCACGAGCAGACTGAAGAGGATGTCAACGTCTTGAGGGGCGAGTATTTCCTCCAACTACCCACATTTCATCTAGATATGTAAAGTCTCGACACAACACTGACAACATCCACATTTTTAAATTAAGGTAAATATTAAAAATAACTTTGCGTTCAAGACACGAAAGCCTAAAGGCACGGAACATTGAACACGAAATCAGAACTTTTGTCGATGGAAGTAAAATCTCGGTAAATGAGCTGTACTGGCATTTGAACAAATCACGGAGCAAGTTATAAGTATTACGTGAACGAAGAAAATGTACGGTGCGCGTTTCTGAAACGAAGTTTTTGTGTATAGACCAGTCTCTTGCGCGTACGATGCCGAACAAAGTTTTTTGAGGAAGATTTTACTCAATGTTACTAAAAACATTGGCAGAAGTAGCCCCTTTATGATCTTAGTAGACAATATATGTAATAAAGTGTAGTTAGGTATATACTTTCGAAATGTAGAATACAAGGAAAAGTCGGTTTAAAAAATATTGTAATAGAGCTACAAAAAGATGTATGACTCGTAGAACGTCGCTAACTGAGATTAGACCCAGTGCTGTATAGAATTCTACACTTTAACATAATAAGATAAGATCTAAAATTAAACTGACAATATTTTTTATATGTGCAAATTCATATGATACCCTGCACGACCTTTTTTATCAATTGTGAAAACATTGACCGGCATATATCACTACATTCGAACAGCAACCAGCCACCAATAAACGTAAAATATATTTTCATACTGTAAATTTCCGACCAAGTTTCATGCAGATCAAAACAGGCGTTCAAATCAAAAGTAATTCAAACAATTGCACTCAGGATAATTTCGATGCTTACACCTTTTTCAGTTTAACTTACAGGCTCAGATTCTCTCGGTCTTATTGTTTTCTAGTAAACAACATTTGCAAATAGAATTATTTTCTTAGATAAAAAAGTATTATATAACGCTGATACTAACTTATCTGGCTGTTTTAATTCCAGGAAGTCGAGAAGGATTTTACGTATGTAGATAAAGATAAGTAACCCGAGTCTAGCTTACCTTTATCTTTATAATCAATCATAATAATTAAATCCTAATGTCAATCAATGAGACAATTACATGGAAATACCATGAACACCAGCGGTTAAATATCAATAAGATTTATCCTCAATATTACCCACTTTGTAATATTCATAGTTACAAATTACTGAGTGTGGGAAAATCTAAAAAAACATGTTTGCTAAAGCTAAGATAAGCATTAAACGTTTATACCTAGTTTTATATACTAGTAGTGACCCTTGAGAATACGAGAACATCTAGATGTTTGCAGAATTAATTATACGTAGGTATGTCGGCTTATCTTATAGATTGCTTTTAAGACTGGAGGGAAGTCTCGAATTTTCATACAAAAAGAGAAAACGTTTCTACCCCCCTAAAAGATCCCCGATTTTGATGATTTTTGAAAAGATTATAGATGTTATCAATATCCAGGTTTATAGGTTTTGATTTTTATCATTATATTAAAGGAATTTGAATGAGTAGGTATTTAAATACCGATATTTTCTCAAAACTTGTATCTCTAGATTGTGAATTATTTATTGGAAAAACAATGATAAAAAAGAAAAAGGAAAACCTATAAACCTAGTTTATTCTATCAGTTATAAAATAAGACGAAAATTATTTGATAAATGTTTACTATAAGAAGAAAGTTTTCTCCCAGAACGCAAATTATGCGTAAATTTAAAGTCAAAACATGACAAGCTGCAATTGTCCTTATCACACTATTCTGTTCGGGCGTTTAGCGGCGAGACAGCATCACTTTGTTAAAATACCTATTTTTCTGTAGGAGCTCCTCTTCCCGTTCCTCTTAAGATGATACATAAAAGTTCTAGTGGGCGTCGTTGCTTAGCTAGTTACGGTATAAGCATTACCTAGTATAAATTACTTCCCAATTAGTATAAAGTGTAATGATTTACCTGCCAATCTAAGCTGCCGTAGTACCATCCGCTGAGCCTCAGTGCTCGTAAGGTGTCAGCCAGCCTCCTCAATTCATCGTTGTAAGGAGGGAATAGTGGTGCAGGCGTGGTGTACAGTGGAGACTGTGGCAGCTGTATCGTGAAGGGTGGTGGTGTGTGAGGGGTAGGAGGCCCGTGGCACTTCCCCAGGGACAGCCTCAGCTCGTGCCGGCAGTTGGGGCAGCAAGCGACTCCAGAGGACCAACCCAGGGGCACACCCACTTCCACGCATGCATCTAGAACAATAGAAATGACATTTAGATTTGTAGATCAAGCATTGGATAAAATGACATACCTATAAGTCTAGAAATCAATAGTGTAGTGATTTTGTTTTTTTGGCATAACAACACCTAATATTTGACAGGATAAAAACAGGATAGAACTATTGTTTTATTATTGTCATGGTTGGTCAACATGGTCAGACGGTAATATGCTCAATGTTTATGTCATGCTGTGCCATGAAAGTAAAGTTACTGCAGGATTTGAACCGCAGACTGCATGCATGGCATTCAATGTTCATTGCCACTGGGCTATTACTGTTTAAAGCACTTATTACTTTGCCTAAAAAAAGTGAGATTTACTGTATTAGCCAGGTGGTCCACTGCTGAACACAGCTATAGCCCCTATGCTTGGCAGGCGTCTTGGGGATTGCAGTTTCAGATATCAGTTCCTCAGAAGGCATGAGACAAGTAAGATTTACAATGATATCATTTCATATATATGTGGATGGGGTGCATAAAATTACTGAGAAAGAAGGTTCTGAAAGGTACCTTCATACTGGACATGCAAGGTTTCCATTGTTACCTCAACTTCAGCTGTTTTATATTATGGCCTCTGCAGCATTGCCACAATTTCACCAATGTGACAATGCTTGAGTAGAAAATAAACGATTTTGTAACCTGTGTAATATGGCATTAATTGATTGCACTATCACATCAGGTTATTGGATTCTTAGTGAAAACATTTCTTTATAAGTACCACATAATTTGATATGAACTCAACTGTCATGCACTATTCAGAAGCCTAGCATTAGTGTTCCAGACTGAAACTCACAGTGATGGGTGAAATAATAAGTTAATTAATATGTTTGTACTGTAGATGCCCTGGAGTTTACTTATACGCAGCAACACCATATGCACATGAATAAAGAAAGGAACAGAATTAACGCTACAGAAACTTTGTGCACTTACAGAGCTAGTTCAAACTGTTTCCGTGCCTGGGCATATTGTTGGTGATTAGTTACGCACACATAGATGCACGTAGCTTTCTGAATCATTCTTTATTCACATGCCATATGTACTATGTAGAACATAAGGATTCACATGCTGCTTGTTTTTCCCATAGTACTATTATTATAACTATTCATTAATTATAACAATAATGAGGAATAACATGGTGGTTGCATGCATTATATCTGACTAAACTAAGGCGAATAATGTAATCTATGT
Source organism: Plagodis pulveraria (assembly GCA_963890685.1). Lineage (NCBI taxonomy): Eukaryota > Metazoa > Arthropoda > Insecta > Lepidoptera > Geometridae > Plagodis > Plagodis pulveraria. Next base: position 8,701,211 of record OY982955.1, on the reverse strand, counting down.
TTAAAATTATACTTACAGCAACTATGTGCAACAGTGTATACTGGCCTTGAAACACAAGCTCATTACACTCAATATAACTCATATTACATAGCGTCTACAGTCTACACACTTCATTCAATATAGATAAAGGCTAATTACTAGAATAATGAATGGACATTATTGCCTGATATTGATCAGCGTTGATTATAAAAGGCTTTCTAAGGATGTGCAATGAAATATACAATAGAAGATATTATTACAATAACAATATTTAAATATACCAGTGCATTTGTTATCAGCCCAAATAGGTATATTTCCTCAAATCTCTTTACATTATATAATTTGTTTGTTCTGTTATCATTCTATAGATAGATTTCCAGCGTGAATATGAAGCAGTTTCGAATTAAATGAGGTAAAGCTTGTTGGCATGTTAATTTAAATAAACAGTTATAAAAAAAAATATGTAAGCATTCTTAACATACAACATAATATCCAAATCTGTATCATTTAAGTTATGGTGGAGTAAAATAATTACTTACAGACAGACATGAACCCTAAAAACATGGTACTTTAAGAAAGGCATATAATATTAAAAAAATATATATAATTCAAAGTAAGAACAAAATATGTTATGTAGGTATATATTTTATGAAAAGGCTATTTAAAACATCTATTTTTCAATAACCAAGTCTTTACTATTACCCTTTGGTTATAAATATGAACATATGTTAAGTAAACATATTTAGATAATAAATTTAAATGAACATGATATAATTAAATTATATATTATTATATAATACACATAACAACTATTACAGTGCCGTAAACAACAAATGTTTTCCAAGGCAGTGTGAGATCATTTTAAAAGGACTAGCTTGTAATTTGATAAATATGAATAGCTCACTGTTAATAATGTACTTTTAAAATAATATGTAACTCAAAAGCTATTTGCTCTATCACCTCTGAATTAATGCTGATTTTAGGTGCTGGGCTGCTGAGATTTCCATAGTTAGTAGTAGCAGCCATAATTTTTTCCATGAATTGTCATAGGTTTATTCCAAGTTTGCATTTCTAAATTATTATTTTTTCAATTGATTGGCCTTTGATATAGTCATCAACAGCAGTGTATTATAGAACAAGAATTGCCAAAATAATTGTTTTATTTGTAGCTACTGCTAGGGCCGGATTATAAGGGGTGCCGCGCCGGATTGGACAAGGGCCGCATAACCGCAGGTCACCTGTACTGTAAAGCACTACGAAAACAGGCCTAAAATAATAGTATACATAATCTTGGTAATTCAATATGTACTGAAATTCTAACCTAAAACCTACGGTTCGGTTTTGAGAATAACTTACTTTGGATGGGCAATCTCGCCGCGAGGGTCATACTTCCGGGATAAATTGGTGTGTCCCGCTTTTTTATTATACACATTTGATCACAGGCCGGTGGCCTGGCGTTCTCGTCCACACTACCTCCGGAGGCCACGATTTATCACAGTGTTTTACATACGATATCACTTATTAATTTGAAACACATAATTCATTACATTTATACATAAGTTTATTGCAACAAGCTATTCTATTTCCAAATATAAGTCTAAATATGTCTATTGTAAACACAAAACACCTTTCTTGTATACTTTTTTTTTAATTTTGACACTGACAGTTAGATTAAAACAGAAGATAGAGATTACTGTTAAAAAATACCTATCACTTTTGAATCGATTCGAGTAGTCCGACCGACCGACTCGTTAAACGTTCCGCAGTGGAATGAATGAAGCGACTAGCGAGAGCGACTGGCGCATGGCGGCGAGGCGAAGGCGCTCGTTTACTGCACGATTTTTTTTTCGGTTCATACTTCGTACAGTTCCACGCACCCCGCCGCGCCGCCGCTCTGCCCGCCCCGCGTGCAGTTGATAGATAGGCTGGCTGACGGACTGACGCATGCTTTGCTTGATCAATGATTACTGCTGACAAGAAGAGTGACGCTACATGCTACGGACGGTGTGGTGCCGTAGTAGTTTAACTTTAAAGTTCAACTTACTTTATTTCAATGGGTCGCCTCGTAACGTAACCTAAAATATTACTATATTATTGAAAGGGGGACATGTCACTGAGCAACAACAGTTTAACGATACGACCGACATTCATTTGATTTCCGAGAATTCTTTCCCCATTATATACTTATGCTATCATATTTCAAAGAATACTTTTCATTTATACTAAGTAAATGGAGAATAATCTGTATTAAAATTCATGTCATTATGTATTATGTTAATTTAGGTGGTCACAATGAGTGCCTAATGTTTCGGGAAGAGAAAATATATATTCAACGTGTTACAACATACCTGGAAGTAATAAAATCCCTGATACAATATAATGCGTATTCATGTTTCATTACCTCTCTAGTAGCTAAATATTCAAAATAAATAACGAATTTAAATATCTGTGGATGCACGCATATCCCTACCGGAAATGGAAATTCGAAACTTACATCAAACCAGAAAAACCTATCAATTCAAATCATTGACCTGTTGGATTGAAAATAGTATCCAAAACTTGTTTTTCGGTAAATTGTACGACTGCGCTTCTATATTACGAAGAAGTCTATCAAGTAACATAACGACGCTTACGGAGTCTTGTTGTTCTAAATTTAAGCTAACTAAGTAGAGCACAGCTTTGAACCCTACCCAGACGTGCGTGGCGTGCGTGCGTCGCTACCTGACAACAACGACTTCTATTTGTCCTAAAAGCAAAATATTCCTACGTAAATTGAAACATTATATTTTATAGACCAAAACCATGTCATGATAAATATATATCCAAGCACTCGAAAGATTATGTTACCTACTTATTAATATTAAGTATATTTTCGGTTGTTCGATTTAAAGACTGGTGTACTGGCTCTACTACATGCTTGGGTTCTTAGATTTACTCATAGGTATAAGTCTTAAATTCTAGATATTATGTTTTCGGACTTATCGGTATGCCTACTCCTTGTCCGTACTATATAATACACATATACTACATACACATAGTCATACTACATTACTCTACTTACAGTACAATAATCACATCTTACCAATATATTCATCACTCTACACATCTTTGATGGATTTCATACAAAAACCGGTCAAGGGCGCATACCGACCGAGAGTACTTTCTCTTCGCTATATACCTAGGTAGGCAGACATAGTTATACGGAGTTATTCACCTGGGCAATAGTGCCTATAATTTTTAATTTTCTAGATACCCAGAACACAAAAATCTAGGAATAAATTGGTAAGCTATTTCAAAAAAAGTAAGTTTAGCCAACTACCTACGTGTTGGATTATGATCAGGACAGGTGGATTAGGCAGAAATAAGCAATTAAAATTAAGATAAAGAAGGTAAGAAAAATTATACTTAGTAAATTGGATCCCAGTAACACATATACATAGTAGAATATACGTAATGGAACAGTTGGTACTAATACAATCGAAAACTTGGTATAGGTAAGTACATAGATACTGCGTGCAATGTGGTGTTATGGCGCAGGTGTTCCAATCGCATTTATATCGCAGTTGGTATGACAGAATGGGCATGAAGAGCGAGTTCCACGTACTGCGATTATATTCGGCATTCTCGGAACCCCCGTCCCGTACCTGCGCACAGCTTTCACAACCATCTGCCTGCGCGCCGCTGTCATTGGCGCGCAGCCACTCACTGCAGCTGCCGCCTTTCAACTCAATACCAACATAACGCGATTATGATTATTCTATAGAAGAACCGAGGACCGTAGAGCTAGGGTATGTACTCAATCATCCTATTGAAGATAAAATTGGGGATACTCTATTATTATGGGGAGACATGCTTTGTGAAGGTAGAGATCGTTGACGGCAATATTCTTTAATTTAAGTACCTAGATATTATATCATAATGCTCTTTCCTATACTATTTCTAGATTAGCCTGAACAACATCTTCGACCACATCATCACTTACCATCAGGTGAGATAGTGGTCAAAGGCTAATCATCAGGAATAAAGAAAATATATACATAATTAGATCTAAGTATTCATAATATACTTTTCCGTGGGGTGTCGGGTTTGAATATCACCTCAACATTTTATCCCGTGTGTTTTTAGGGCAATTAAGGGAAAAACAACAGAACTGGCAACTTCCACTGCGATCCCCAAGACGCCTGCCAAGCGTGGGGATTATGGCATTTCCCCCCAATGGGGGACTTGTTCAACCGTGGACGTTCTGGTTAATGTGGATAGATACATAATCGATAAGTAGGTACTTACTAGAAATATCTACAATAAACAAAACGTATAACGTCATGGTATCTCGAAACCGATTAATTCTATTCATACTAAATATATTCATGTATTGATTTAAAATTATGAATGATCCCATTTTCGTAATCGAATAGTTAGTACTTAGTAGTTTAATCGTATAACGATAATTATCATATAATATTGATCCTATTCGGCTTTTTATCCGCTCTAAGCGTTCGTAATCGATTTGCGGTACGAAATAGACTGTAAGAAAGACTCTACTAGGGAAAAGACTCGGCAATAATAGATTTATCTGAAGCACCATGTTAACATATGCTGCTTCAGTTTCAGCACTTTCACCACTGTAACTCGTTCAAGATGTGATCATTGTTTACTGTAGACTTTTACTTTTAAAAAGGTATAGTCCAGTAAAGAGAACCATAAAAGAAACTGACCGTGTAGCGGTCTTATCACTGACGCTCTCGAAGTTGGACAATACCCCAATGTACTCCAACTAGCCTCTCGGATTCCCAAAACTGATGAGTGAATGTGCCCACATTCACATGAATGTGGGCACATTCAAACTTAGTAGAAATAATACAATTGTCGACGATCTGTGGTCGAAGTGCAAACTGATCAGTGATCAGTCAAAAATAATAACACATTGTTCAAAAAATTCTACCGACAATATATTACGATTTAAAAGTCACGGCCTGTTAAAGGTAGAATGGATGGACATATGGCGTATTAGACTTACTAATAAGGTTCTATTTTCTCTGCCCTCATGACAACCACTTATAATAGGCACCTAAAACTTATCTACCTTATAGACGCGTCATTGTTGTTAGAAATCTAAGGCCGTATAAATTCCTCGTAGGTCTATCTTCTAAGTATAGCAGATTAGAGACATTAGAGTCTGTATTCTTAGTAGCTGAACCGGCGCAAGACAAAGCAAACATCTATATTTGTGTAGAGAGGTCACACGCAGCGTTTCGTGGAAACCACGCCGTTCGCCGATTTCAATTTCACAGTGAAATATTACCGTTCTCGCTACTTCTTCATTATAGTTAGAACAAACATATTCTCGGAATGTGTGCCGAACCGATAGCGTTTTATCGCTTAATAAGTACTTTCGCAAAACGCTTTTGTATTTAACGACGTGTATGATAACGATCAGGGCAGATGGATTAGGATGAATTGGACGAATTCGTCGTAACATACTCGTATATAAAATAATACTAGTTAGCTCCTACGGCTTTGCTCGTGTGGGAGTCGATTGTTTGAATATCTTTCATAGAATTTCAAGATAAAGTGGGCCTTATTCAGGATATAAGCAATATAATATTTATTATTGATAGGCTATCCTTAGACCACTTTCTCACCTGATAGCACAGCTGATAGTAAGTGATGATGAGGGCGAAGGTGTCGTTCAGACTAAACCTAGACTTACTGGCTGTCAAGGGACACACCGTTAGCTCTTTGTCTACCAAAGACTGTGTTGGCCACATACTTCAACTTGAGGGCGGAAGCTAGTAAGGCAGGTATTCCTTAGTCAGTAGTTAGCTCATCTTATTATTGGTATAATTATGTATGCCATAAATAATATATCATTATATGGATCTCTGCTCATTGAGTTCTAGATGACGACACCTAACATGCTCGGGGTAAGAAAACGTCCACATCATTTTATAGCGCGTAGAATTTTTTACTTCGTGTGGGTAACGAATCCGCTTGCCAGACGCATATTCCATTTTGGCTATAGTACTGAAAGCAAATAGCGACGTGAAATTTGCGACTTTGCCTGGCTGTCCCAGGTCTATTATTCTTTATTCATTATGGTGCTCGTTAGCATCAACGTATGTACCAGGTTTTTTTTTATGCTTGATAGGTTAGCTTTTGACCGCTATCTCACCTGATGGTAAGTGATGATGTGGTCGAAGATGTTGTTCAGGCTAACCTAGAAGTACTGAGAATTTTGAACTTAGATAAGATAGTGTTACAATTTGGTGGACTGTGGCCAGGATGATCGAGATTAATAGGATAACATACCTACCTAATATACTAGCTTTCCGGCTGCGGCTCCACCCTCGCGTATGTCGGTTAACGCGCAAAACCATTAACCTCTTTTTGCTGGATTAAAACTATCTACTAGTCCTACCCCGGGTCTCAAACTATTTCTATACCAAATTTCATCCAAATCGGTTTTAAGTTTTTTCGTTACATACAAAAAAAATAGGTACACATCTTTCCTCTTTATAATAGAAGATGTAGAAAGGAACGAAAATCTAAATAAAAAACCCCTATAAAAGCTGGATTACACCCACTTACATATAATTAGGTAGTATAGGTATACTAGCTAATTATTTCATTTACTTAATTATAATAGGTATTATACCTAGATTATCGTGTTTTGAGTCTCTAGTTTGTAAAAGAGAATTACAAACCTGGAATTTTAATATTTTGAGTAGAATATTGAACTAGGAATCTGTCCTCGCCAGCTTTTTGCTAAGTTAGAGTAGGGTTGTAACAAACAGTTTGATATATTTGTAGGTACGTACTTTTCCATGTGTTTGTATTGCGTTTGTCACAAATAAATAAATTTAATCATTCATTCATAAATGTTTTTCAAAAGGTCCAAAACATGAAAAGTAAGTGGGTATGGCGGAAAGCTTTTGTTTTATGCCTTGTTGAATGTTATCCTTATAGACCCTCAACCTACGAATAATAATGAAAAGAAATGTAATTCATGCTCAAAAACAACACAACGCAAATTATACCGCAGCGGGCGTGGCTTAAAAAGTGTACCGCGCGGCGCTGTCAGTTAGCGGTGTGGGTTCGAGTCATGCGGTTGTAACACGGGAATTTTCAACTGAATTTATCAATGTTCTTCTACGTTGTTTAATTCTGAAAAAATACCATACTATGTAGTAAAATGGTGTAGAAGCCATACGGATATAAAAAATCGGGAATAACTTGTATAAACGAGTAAATAACAATATTTTGGAAAGCCATACTTGACTACCCTGGATAGTTTTATGCAACATGAATTTTACATGAAGTCAAAAATAACTTCGGAACATGGTTAGTCTGACAATTGTTTTTGTGCAAACAATTCCAATTTCTTTTTTCGTATTCTCGATTTTTTATGTCAAACATGTACTACAAATGTCATAGAAAAACTTTGATAAAGGTCCTCAATTTTCTAATTTAGTATTTGTGCTTCTAATGACATAAAAATATCCTAGAAGTAGGGCTAAGATCTGACAACTGTCAAAGTGTCAGTTGATGTCGTATTTCCCAGTATTGATTTAGTTTTTGGAATACAAAGGACATAAAAATTACAAATAAATTGATTTTTGGTCTTATAGCTATTATACGTAAGAGTAATTTCTAGGTACTTTTATGTCATTTTAATCCAAAATATGAAATAGCAACGGTAAAATATGATATTAACTGTCATTTTGGCAGCTGTCATGCTTGAGATCTATACCTAGATAACTATAATGTAATTTGTACCTAAAACATAAAATTAAAACATATAAATACTACATCAACTGCCATGTTGATAGTTGTCAGTTGTCACACCTATGGCTGCGGTATTGTTACTTCCAATAGGTATATATAATCCATCAACTTAATTTGGTACAATGGAATACTAGAAAAATATTTCTGGGTATGCTGGGCACGCTGCCAACTGGTAGACAGCTGGAGTGCTTAGACTGCCTGCAAGCCTGAAATGGCAGCTAGGTTGACTAAATGCTTTCGTTGTAGTAGTCAAAAGTATTTATTATAGTTTGCAGAATTTTGTTAAAATACAAAAAAAATGATGTACTTATTCATCTAATACACGCAATAAGACATTTTTTAAATCTAATTTAATTCTGCGTTATATCCTACTATCAATATTGCCTTAAATAAAACATTTCTATTTGAAATCCATTTCTTTTATTCAGCGCATTATATGTATATACCGACTTTTAAATTATAGAATATTATTTCCAAGATAGTAATTCCAATCTACTGAAATAAATTGCATGAAAAACCTTAAATATTTTATTGAAAAAACCTGTAATAGAAAATGAGTACGTAAACAAGCTTACATATTGTAGCATAACGCCATCCACGCGTATCTAAAGCTGGGAACGCACTACATAGTTTCGTCGCGAAGCGGCTGTCACTACCTTGGGTATATTCCATTTGACGCTAATAACGTTATTTTCGATAATTTTGATCACATTCTGCGTCTATGGTAGTGATCACTGTGATCGTTTGTAACTGCTCTCCCCTGTTCCATTTAGGGTAAGAACGCTAAGAATGCCACTAAAATTTGCCACTTCTGGCACTTTTGACATTAGATTGTTTATTGTTTATTATTCTTTAAAACAGTGTTAACAAATACATACATAATTACAATATACCTAGATTCTAATCTTATTATAATTAACACAATATATATATATATATATATATATATATATATATATATATATATATATATATGTATTTTCAGACAATGGGTTCCAAACTAGGCGTAGCCTGTATCTTGGTAACCCTTAAAGTGTTGAAAATTTTATATCCCCCCATTGTACAATTTGTTAATTTCTTACTTAATATAATTACAAGTTAAAGAGCATCCTACGCGTACTGTACGTTGACGGGGCTATAGAGAGAGAAAGAGAGAGAGAGAGAGAGTATTTGAGTGTGGGGAGTGTACCTATGTGTTTGTGTAGGGAGGTATGCAGATTGGTGGGTTATGTTTTATAGTTGTGTGTTATTTATATGCATGTTCAATCTTTACTTTATATTATGATACTGGAACTAATAATCTTTCAGTCTCATCATATGAGGTTGAGTAGAGCCATGCACGGAGTTTCTTCTTAGCTTCGTTTAATGAATATGTGGTGATGTCACAGTAGTTGAGAACTCTATTATAAATATATGGATATAGGTAGATGTATTGCTTATGGCGAAAATAACGCCAAGATCCATGTGGAACAACTTTTTGGGAGTGTGATCGTTTTTAGCGTATTTAGCGAATCTAACTTCAAATGGTAAGCACCCCTAATATGCATTTACAGAGGTGCAGAGCAGTGCTGCAGCTAAGTGGCGCGACTTTTTCGTTCACAATAGCAATACGGCGTAGCAGAACGGTTTTTCCAACTAATGGCAAAAATTCGAAATGTATGAAGTCGTCGATGTAAAATAATCGTGGTGGCTTGCAAAGAAGCAGATTTAGCTGAAAAATTAATATGTGTTATATTTGGGTGCAAGATATAACAAAACTCTCGTTTGAAAAACTCTTTTTTTACGACTTTTCAGAGATAATGATCGATTTCACACAGATTTTAGAACCTAAAGTAAGGTCTTATGAATTGTTGAAACGTGGTTTGAACGTGAAATAACTAGATAATTTACTGCACCGCGTCTCTCCTCATAGTGCGGTTTACGCCATTTATAAATCCATACAAATGAATATATCCCGAGCCGTGCCGTTTCGCTGCCGCGCTCTGTACCGCAGTAGTGCGGTTTGACCTTAGGCAATGACGGCAGTGACAACATCACTTTGACGCGACCAATCAGATGCGATCATTTCTAAGCGCCAAATCAATTAACCAATCCAATTGAATTTGGAAAATAGTGCGTGTTTTGTTACTTGTGAATTTGATGAGGCCGAAATCAAAGCGTTCACTGTATCAGAGTTATACTTCTTTACTTTATTTATTCGTAGCCCTCAACTCAACTCAAAGCTGAAGCGCTCAACTTTGAAGCGCTCGTAGCGAAGTTTTTTTAGCTTTTCTTAACCGATCAGCAAAGATAAGCAACGTCCGCCTCGGTCATGAGTTGGATGGGTGACCGCTAGTGACATTATTATTATACAAATTCAAATTTCACTTAACGAACCGGTCCAATTTTTTAATGCGTAGTTCTAGCGCAAGTATGAACATCCTTGAAGTTTTCTGTTTTTCTGAAGAAATCCAATCTGGATGTCTTCAAGGCTAGAGTGAAAGGGAGTTGGTGGCCAAACGTAAAAATATTAACAGTAAAATATAAAAAATAACTATGAATATGTAGAGCTAGATTACAATTCAAAGTAATTTTTTATTTTTAATAAATTATTCAAATATTTGTTCTCTCACGGCGTAGCGATTTTATCTCTAATATCAAGACAATTACGCGCTTATCTACATAACATTGGAATTTAAAATCATGCTGAAAACAACACGAATAAAAGATTTTTTATTTCATTATACTTGCAAACAAAAATCATCTTGTTTACAGCAAAAGGCGTTCAGAGAAACGTTAAAAATGCCCGTCCGCTGTTAATTTAGAGAACAAAATGCAGAGCCAGTGCCAACTGGTATGAAATAAGCTTAATTTTATGGCCGCTTAGCCGTGTAATCGCTCAAATGTTTCCGAGAACTCGAAGCGATTTATACGTGGAAGTAGAACGAATGTGAAATTACTACATTTCGTGTTCAATGTTCATCCATCTCTAATCTAAACAGTTATATACAAAATGCCGAGATGTGCTAATTACCAAGCCTTGGAAGCTAGTTCTAGTAACATATACGTTGACTTCAACGTATAGGCTACTACTAGCTTACAATCATTTGAATATATATATCACCATATCATATAAATTATAAAATAGGTTATAATAATTACATAATAAAGGTCCTTTATTTCGGAGTTCGCTGTCAGCGAGTACGAAAATAAAACAAACTTTTTTTTTCCTTAAAGGTTAGTCTCTGAGCACTATCTCACCTGATGGTAAGTGAATGTGGTCGTAGATGTTGTTCAGACTATCCTAGAATTACTGGCTCTCAAGGCCGCTGCCGGAACACACCGTTAGGTGTTTGGCGACAAATTTTCTACTTGAGGGTGGTAGCTAGCCAGGCGGGCATTCGCAAATTGCCCTACCACCATGCAAAATACCGTTGAAATATGGAACTTTTGAGCGCGCAACCCTACGTGGCACCTTATTCACGATTTTGACAGATACATAGTTGACCACCCAAATAAAAAAAATATATTGTAAAGAACCGTGGAGTATTGGACATCCGACGATGGTGATGTGGCACTGGTTCTATAGCTGCTGCAAAAATGAGAGCCAAACGTATATTACCTAACTATAAAGAGTAGTTTTCATTTGTTTTTAATGAAAAGTATTACAGCTGCTTGTCTTAGGGTGATGAGTGCATTGCAGTTCGTCATCGTTGTGATGAAATGCATCTATTTTAGGCAGAGGTTACTGTTTACTCTCAGGTCATCCTGTGTTGAAATACTATAAAAAAATATCAGTTAAGTACCTAAGTATAATATGTAACTAGTTTCTGCAGTGGGCTGAGCGAAGGAAACAACAGCGATATGGCATTATTGTAGCAAGTACCTACTCGTAGCAATCCTTGGTGTCTTATATCTCTAAAGGAATATATCTAGCATGGCGTTATGATCTGTATGTATGTAGTATCCAACGAGTTCAAATACTTCGTGGTAAAAAACATCTCAAAATCGTAATAATTGGCGCTACAATTATGCGATGATGTTAGTTCATGTAAGTAGTAACTGCTCAGCATCATTATGATGATGACGGAAACATAATGTTGTCTTTCGCGATTATTACACATAGTAATTAAACAACTCGGCTTAAAAAATAAACGTTTGAAATCGCGTATATTTCTCATTATTTTTGCCCCGACATTTCAAACACGATCGCGATCGTGTCATTGTCACCCCATGACGTGTGGTCACTACTAAGTAAATATACGCGACCGTTTAAAGTTACTACGACGTAAATATTTGAGGGAACAATACAATTTGTTGAAAGACACTTTTTATTTGCGCTACGTTGCTAGCTCGATTACTTCTACGAACTGTATTACCATTGTCTAATATTAATCACGAACGAGTATTGTTCAACTTTGATATGGGTTCGTGCCATGCTAAGGAGTTCTAGGAAAATTTAAGTAAACATGTTTACATATATACATAATTGAATTATTTAACACGTACTACGCGCTACCACAGACACGGAACTTACAAAGTAACTATTATATAACCTGTATATAGCTATAGCATTCTACCACTGGAAGGTGGGCAGCAGCGCCTTCTAAAGAACTGCTATCTTACCCTGCGATCCCCAAGCCATGTAAATACGTTCTAACAACAGATTTCCCCGAAAAGGCAAAGCAGTGATAGCCTAGCGGTTAGGTATAGCTATGGACTGCCATGCCACAGGGTGGTTTGATCCCCACTGCGCCAGTTTGAGCTTCCTGTATTTAAAATTAATTTTGCGAATGCTGGCTTGGTACAGCTTCAAGTTGAAAATCTGTCGCCAAGCATCTAACAGTGTGTTCCGGCAGCAGTCCTTGATAGCCAGTAAATTACAGGCATATGAGACATAACCACTATAATATGTTTCAGGGTCATACTGGACAAACGAGACATGAACTATCGTCTGTGGGTGTTGACGCAGGTCACTTCATCTTTTAGGTCTCAGAGGCAACCGCTTCATATCAGGTGGGCCTCGTACATCCGTCCAAATTACATAAAAAAAGTTAATTCGTGGCAAATAAGGTAAATTATTTTATTGTTTTCAACCAAAACAAATAAAAATATAACTATCGAGCGTGCTCATAACATTTCAGGAAAATCGGGTGGGAAAAGCGTATAGAGGATTCTCCTATAGTGGAGAACAATCGGAAATAACCGACATACGAAAACTTTTTTCCCAAGCTGAAACGGAGACGCTTCGTTAGTGTTTCGCGCTTGCTCAGTCAACCATATACTTTTTAAGTTTGTGAACAGATTATTGTTTTTATGCTGTTTCTAGCCTTTGCTAATCTCATTTGATGGTAAGTGATGATTTCGAAAATTGCAAACAGGTTTATCCTAGAATGGTAACTGAGCGCTACAAAAGCTCCGCTACGAATGCATTTTTTATTTGTGGAGGACAAGGATGTTTATTGCCATTGTCGGTTGCACAACTCCACGTTTTTTTTTATTGCAGATAGGTAGCCTTTGGACCACAATCTTGTGCTTGGCGACAGATTTTCTACTTGTAGGATAGTCGCTAGCCAGTCGGGCATTCGCAAAATGCCCTTCCACCACGCGGTGAAGCTCAAGCCCGCGGTGAGATTCGAACCATGGACCTGATGCGCGCCAGTCCATAGGCAATGCCACTGCGCCATCAATGCTGCAAAACTTTTATTTTACCTTGGACGAAGGAAGGCCCTCTTATAACCCTGTGAGTGCTTGTATTTAGATGGTTTACGTAGGTAGAGCAACCCTAATTAATCAATAAATAGGCAGGAATTTAATCACAGTACAAGTTGAGGTACCAGGAAGCCTTATATATTTTGATTTGAGTTAAGTGCGAGCAATAAACGAAGAAATCAAACTTGCTTTGTATTAACATACCCACTGCTTTAATTGCTTTACCTTTGTAGGTGCGAGGGCAAAGAGATGTTACAAGGCTTCTTCAAAAGTTTTGTTGATTCTTGGAAACAAAGCGAGCAAAACATTTCTGGGAAATATTTTCTGTTTACGGCTTGTTTTGCTGCGCGTACACTGCCTTATTGTATTACCTACATATAGCTAAAGTCGTCAAAGGCAACATAGATAATCATAAGGATATGGGTACCTTTATACAGAAACATCTATTTAGAATGTGATTTTTTAGCCTTTATCTCTTCCATATGGGACCATTTTCCACAGCATAAATGCTTACGCAATCATAGTTAATGAGAAGAATAGAACTTCAATAATAATATTTAAATGGACTATATCGTTCAAGCGGATCCAAATGGAGTATCATAGAACGTGCTATCTATCTGTAAAAGAAAACATATCTATGGGTATAGCACAAGATTATTCTTGTAGGTACTCGTATATTTTAACAAAAAATCAGCAAAATTCCGTCTTAGTCAGTACCACCGCAGATGTACTGCCTAGAAGTAATAGTGTGCAAACAATACTGTTTTTAGGCATGAGCACAGTAGCAAGTGAAATTACTGGATAAACGAGACAAGAACTAACGTCTGTGGGTGTTGACGCAGTGCAGTGTAAAGCCGGACGAGAACGAGGACACTGCAACTGTAGCGGAATGGCGGTAGGCGTGCCGCTTACGATTGTTTGGGCGACTTGACCGTCTCATCACTTCCTAACATAAAAAGCGTAAACAAGCAGGTGGCTCTGGTGATAAATAGATCACATTTGTCATCGGCGCCCACGGACATCCGCAACACAAGAGGTCTCAAGGATGCTGCAGGCTCATGAGACCGAAAAAATAATTGCCTGTACTAAAAAATAATTATCAGAAAAACCCAGTATAAAACATGTATAGTTTCGTGTATACATATTTGGGCATAATGGGGCTAAAAACTAATCTGTGTCTGGTACTACGTTTTTTTTCTAAGCAGATCTAAAGAGGATGACCTAACAGTCCAGTATATAAACATGACACTGGCAAATGCACAATACGTGCGAGTCCTAATCACGAGATAAGAAAAATAAAAAACTGTCCTGTAATGAATTTACATACTTACTTACTGGACAATAGGAGAATGCAAATTAGTTACAAATCAAGGAACATGTAAAGTAAAATAAAACAAAAAAATTACTCAACAAGGTTCAATCTAATAGGGCGCGCTGCGCGTGTCGTTTACGACATTTATTGGTTCAAAAAGCGCGAAAATTAGAGAAAATTATACTTTTCACACGGATGCGATGGTTCGATTTTAAATTTAACTGGTGAAATTTTCGCGTCGGATTTGTTAAGGGTATGATTGAACACATTTTTGCGTATCTAACTAAAAATTAATTATCGTTGAGGAGTTCCAAAAACAAATGTGAAAACAGCTGTTTTTAAATTATTTTTATACCTATAATAAAACACCTATAAAAAAAGCTTCATTGCCAAAATAGCTTACATAGTATTTTTTTATGATACCACACAATGATTCTCTGAAAAGGAGTTCACCTTCAAAGTTATCAATATCAGGGAATTGCCCCTTAAACTGACTCGTACCTATTACGTATCTAATAATGGCAGGTTTTTTTTCGCACGTAATACACGATATATAATTTAGCGAGAATATTTTTTAAGCTGTCATGTTAATTATCAACTTGTTATACTGATAACATTTGAGACATATTTTTCCCGATTTGTTGGTAATTTATGGAAACATGTTTGTTGGTGTTTTACATCTTTGCAGGATAATACGAGCGATGTTATATTGAACTCGGGAATACCAAAAAGGGGTTACCAAATGTAGCAAGCGCATAAAAACTGTAAAATATTAGAATCTTCGTATTAAAATAAATCTTTTTAGACGTAAGAGCCAGACCAGCGGTAAAAGCTGAAGGCTTTTGATCACGATGCCTGTTTATCTAGGCAATTAAAATATATTTAGTTTTATCCTTTTGTACAATCAATGAACCCTTCAGAAACCTTTATTGGATGTGTTACGGTAGGAACGTCATTAATGTAAGACCTTTTCAGTTATAATTAACTTTTATTAATTAAAATCGGTCAAGTGCGACACGGTTTTCACAGTATTTTCTTTCCAGGGCTTTTGTAATGGGGTAACCCCACATAAAATACACTAAAATACTCTTATGTTCATTTATTTAGATCACAATTAAAAACCTATATTTCAATCGGCGTTTTCTATATTTCTTGCTTATATAAAGCAATTGGTATTTAAAATAACCGATATAGATACAAAACATAATTAAATATACTGGTATCATAGATTCTTTCAAAACGTTTCTAAGATTGGGCAAGTACCAAAAATGGTCTAAAACTGACAACTGATAATCCACATTTGTTAATTTAAATAAATAAAAAATGTAATAAATTGGTAATGTATCTACCATACACTCTAGACACACCACATCATGTAAGAAAAAAATATATTTGCTGATACTTTTCATGTATTGGAAAAATTATGTAACTGGCTTCTAAATCAATATTTGATTTTTGTTTAGAGGTCAACACTACAAAATATTTCCAAATTTCAGGTCTGTAACTCAATTAAATATATTAGGCATTATATACATTAGGCAGACACACAGTCAGACAACCATAAGTAATTGTAATGGTTAGGTTTTGCTCTTTGGATACCGAACCCTAAAAATCAACAGTCCGTAACAAATGTAGGATATAAGAAAGAATAGCTAGTGTTATTAATTACACATAAAAACTGTTCTCAGAAAAATCTATGGTTTTCCAGTATATTATTAATATATGGGTATATATTAATAATATACAGAGAAGCAATGATGGCCGAGCGGTAATAGCTATGGACTGCCGCGCTGCAGGTCCCTGGTTCGATCCCCACCGCCGGCTTGACCTTCACCGCATGGTGGTAGGGCATTTTGTGATTGCCCGCCTGGCTAGCTACCACCCTCAAGTAGAAAATCTGTCACCAAGCAATTAACGGTGGGTTCCGGCAGCAGTCCTTGAGAGCCAGTGAAATTACAGGCACATGAGACTTACCAACTGCTTCTCAACGTGACGGACGCAGTGCACTTCATGACTTGTAATGAAATGCATCTGTTATAGCCAGAGGTTTGTCCACTTAACATCAGGTGGGCCTCGAGCTTGTTACGTCACAATAACATAAAAAAAAAATATGCCACTGAAAGGTGGCATACCAACCAATCATTGACCTAATGGGACCAATCTGAATCTAGGCTTGTTATTAGGTACCTATCCATTTAAATAACAAAATATTTTTCTAAATCAGTTCAAACTTAATGTATGAGATAAACATAAAAAGAAAAACATTCAACTGAATTGAGAATCTCCTTTTTTTTGAAGTCGTTTTTGACCAACGCCTTCAGACCTCATGGTAGATCTTCTAGAAAAAGCCCACGGCATGACGAATCAAATTTCCTTTTTATCTCCAGAACAATATTGCGTCATTTTTAGGGTTCCGTACCCAAAGGGTAAAAACGTGACCCTATTACTGAGATTTCGCTGTTCGTCCGTCTGTCACCAGGCTGTATCTCAAGAACGGTGATATCTAGATAGTTGAAATTTTCACAAATGATGTATTTCTATTGCCACGATAACAACAAATACTAAAAATATATATTTTAGCGGAGCTCCCATACAACAAACTTGATTTTTTTACCGTTTCTTGCGTTATAGTTAAAGCGTCTACCTGTCACCGTTATTAGTATCGACTAATAACGGTGACAGGTAGACGCTTTACCTATTCACAAAAAATTTCGTGTCATGTTCTTTTTAAATATAATGAATTAAAATAAAATAAATAATTAAGGGGGCTCCTATACAATAAAAGCGGTTTTCGCCGTACCTACCCAGCTCAATCGCACACTGCGAAAAGTGTCTGTAACTTGCAAGATTAGGTTACAGATAATGGTACGGAACTTGCGCGAGTCCCACTCGCACTTGGCCGCTTTTTTAAAGCCCGCTTCTGCCTTACTAAAATTAAGAATACCCGCATTATAATACACAGTCAGACAACCTTGAGGAATTGCTTCGTGGTAATGGCATTTTATTCTGTGATAATGGTAAGGTTTTGCCCTTTGGATACCGAACCCTAATAATCAACAGTCCGTAACAAATGTAGGATATAAGAAAGGATACTTAGTGTCATTAATTACACATAAAAACTGTTCTCAGAAAAGACGATGGTTTTCCATAAATAGACACTAAGTATCCTTTCTTATATCCTACATTTGTTACGGACTGTTGATTATTAGGGTTCGGTATCCAAAGGGCAAAACCTTACCATTATCACAGAATAAAATGCCATTACCACGAAGCAATTCCTCAAGGTTGTCTGACTGTGTATTATAATGCGGGTATTCTTAATTTTAGTAAGGCAGAAGCGGGCTTTAAAAAAGCGGCCAAGTGCGAGTGGGACTCGCGCAAGTTCCGTACCATTATCTGTAACCTAATCTTGCAAGTTACAGACACTTTTCGCAGTGTGCGATTGAGCTGGGTAGGTACGGCGAAAACCGCTTTTATTGTATAGGAGCCCCCTTAATTATTTATTTTATTTTAATTCATTATATTTAAAAAGAACATGACACGAAATTTTTTGTGAATAGGTAAAGCGTCTACCTGTCACCGTTATTAGTCGATACTAATAACGGTGTAATAATAAAATTTGTATTCATATGAATACAAATTTTATTACTAGGTATTATGTAGCAACCAAGAGTAAATGAAAAAAAAAAAATTTTCAAAAAGCTTATAATTTATGTGAATTTATAAAAAAAAAAATAACTTACCATCAATACTAGTAATTTTTTTAAGTACTGAACTGAGTAGCACTTGACCACTATCTCACCTGATGTTAAGTGATAATGCGTAAGTAAAAGTCTAAGTAAGTGAGTATGTTAAATGTTATGTTTATCACTCTATAAGTCTAAGTACTACGCAATATTGCGTAATTCTTTTTCGCTCACTCGCATGCGTAACTATAGGTATCAACGTCCTACGTTATTGTAGTTTGTCATTTTTTAAAGACCACTTCGTCTTAAGATATATATTTTTGTCATTGGATTTGTTAAGGGGATTTCTGGAGAAAACAATTGTGTTCAATGTCGTGGGTTGTGCACCCGTAATTGTAACTTTTTTGTAGTATTGAAAAATGTTAGGAATTACATAGTAATTAAACAACTTTGTACGGTTTAAATCACGTATATTTATCATAACAGTCACGAGGTGACCAAGATCACTGCAAAGTGTTTGAAACGTCGGGACAAAAATAATGATAACGGGACAAAAAACGCGATTTAAACCGTTTAAAGTTGTTTAATTACTATATGTAATAATCGCGAAAACCTAAGACAACATTATGTTAGGAGTAAATTTTATCGAAAACTAAATAATTAGCCAAATATACTCGTCGATTACTATTTTAATTATATTAAGATAATAAGGAGCAATTTTACTTCACTTAATATTATGATTTTGTTGTTTTATTCGCTTAGTTTTACACAATTTTTATTTAGATTTTTACAATAACAGGCAATAAACCAAATTCTTGATATTTTTGATTTATGATATTGTTGATAATTATTAAGGAAATAAGCAGTTCCATATTTTTGTCTGTACTATAACTTACATCTTAGTGGCTTTATTTTGTATACGTAAAGCAGGTCATGTCAAATAAAGATATTTTCTATATATCTTTCTCTCTTTTTTCTGGATTGTTGATATTTAACTAGTTTTTATCCTTTTGTATATGACTGTACTTTGTAAGTGCGCGCGAGTTGACGACAAAAAAAATAGGTAAACTCGGAAGGTGCCAACTCGCGTGCACTCGCGAGTTTCACGCTCGCGAGTTGACGAATAAGTCGACAAAACAGGCGTGCAGTTTTGTATGTAGTAAGAATGACTAATTGCTGATTACCAAGTTCAATCGCCTTGTTCTTGTAATTCTCTATCTTTATTCTAGTATTATATCTGGACTGACTCATGTTTGCTTATCTTATGGTAATCATTTTATAGGTATTGTGATTTTGAATATCGAAATATCTGTGCAGTTATGTGGCTACTGGACTTAAGGTGACAAATGCTGGCGCCTTGACTTTGCAGCATGAGTAACTCCGACTGATAGGGTATCTGCCATCGAATCTATAATTCGGTCTATGGTAGGCTTGCTTAGGTTACAAGGTATGATTGCGATAAGAATTCTTAGTGATTCATACGCGCAAATGTTACCACATAGGGAAGCGTGACTTACATAGGTAGCTAGGTACCTAAGTAAAGTTACGAGAACACCTACAGACGGATAAGCAATAAGTTTTTTATAAAATAAAATCAATATATAAAACTCCAAAGTAAATTGTACCATAATCTATCCATGGTCAAAGTGTTCCAAAAAACTATGGGAAGTGTGCACGTAGCGTTTTTGATACAAACATGGTTTTTTCATATTTTAAATACCAAGCGTTCAAACTCAGTAAATTTTTGTATACGCATATCTTTGAGCCGTCTATGTTTCTGGTGCTAGATTTCTGTAACTAACATTAAGTATTTTCAAAAAGTATTAGGAAAAATAGTTTTGTATGGAGTCTCTTATTTTTACATGTAGGAATAAATCAAATGATAAATAGAAAAACTGGCACTTTGAAGCATATATCTTAGGCTCAGTTATATACATGCAAAATTTCACCGAGTTGGAACTCTTGTTATATAAATATGACGATACTACATTGTAGTCATACTACGTGCACTCTAGCCTCTCTAATAAAAATAAACAAAACCTTAATTTGACAATAATTTTTAGGGTTATGTGCCCAAGGAGCAAATGGAGCACAAATAATGAGACCCAGTTGTCTATCTGTGTGTCTGTCTATATGTCGCGGGTCTGCAGCTCGTAAAGGGAATGTTTTACCGATTATTTATTCCCATTTTGCTGGCCGAACTTTAAATTAGTCATACTCACATTAATTAATGTAATGACAATCTGTCAATTCTGTCTGATTTAATCATTTCAAGCAATGTGCTTTGATCTACAAAGAACGGCAAGGTCAGATAGTCTGCAGTAGCAGAAAAACAATATCCTCAGATTAAGATAATTAAATTCGCTACCGAGAAATACGTATTTAGTTAATAGACCTACCTAATTATTTTAATTAAATAATATGGGATAATTTACTCGAATTAGTCAGATAATTTCGACTATAGTTTCGACCAAATCCGGTGGTCTTTTTCAATGAGAGCTCGGGACGCCTGCTTTGACGTTTCGCTTCGCACGTAGCCACAAGCTCCACAGGTTGTATAGACGTAGCCATAAAACCAGGTACCTAAATATATTCAGATCACCCCCTAGATCATTATATTAGGTACCTCTAGTATCAAAGTCTTAGACTCTTAGAGTCTTAGACAAGTCGTTAGACTCTAGGGTATCAAAGTCCCCAACTTAGGTATGTGAGTTGGAAGTCCGGCCGACTCCGGCTAGCGACAGATGACGTATAGGTAGTTCGTTGGTTACAATAAGTATATAGGTGGGTGTCTCACAGCTGTGTATGTCGTCACAAGATGACATACGTACCTAACAGTAGATTAGGTAGGCATGTACCTACTTACGACTACATTCAAAAGTCACGAGTTTCATCATGATGCGTAATTCATGGTAATTCTGTTTAAGGCACGAGCTTCTAGCATTCCATTCCTTTCCGTGACTTCGTTGATTAGTTATTTGCTTCTTTTGTTTCATTCATACATCACTGATGATAAGCTCTCTTTCTATCTAAGATCGTTCCCTTCCAATAAATCATTTGAATCAAGGCTGCAGGTTCGAGCTTAACCGAATATAACCCACTAGCAAAATGGCAGTGGGGACGTTGAGAAAATAAATCCCAATCGTCCCCACTAATATAAATAATGAGGACGATAAGAATTTAAATTTAGTAAAACGTTTTAATATAGGTGAAGGCTTGCAGACGTTCTACAATAAGTTAGTTTAGTCACTTAAAAATAGCACAAAATATCCATTAGCAATCTATTTCAAGCAACTAACTGTAGGCGTAGCTTAGATAGGAGATTATTTATTCGGGTGTATCTTGTTAAGGAGAATTTCTTTTTTCGATCGAATTTTAATTCAACCAAAGATAGTGGAGGAAACAATAATATTGAACTTTTGTGTCAACAAAAATGAAGATCACAATGAGATCTATCAGTAGGTACTGTAAACACACTCATGGTCTAGGATCAGTAGTTTCTGAGATAAAGTACTTTTTTAATTATTTTTTTTTCTTTTCCCTTTCATAGGGATATGGTCTCGCACGTCTTGTGCATTTGCCAGTGTCATGTTTTAATGATCAAGTTATTTTTTTTTTTTTTTTTTTTTAATTTGATGGTGGTTTTCCGATCTACACTTGTCAAGTTGACAGATATCACAACTGAGACCTATTTACGAGCTACTTGAGTCGTTTGGGCCCCAAATATGATATCATATTTTGAAAAATACGTCAACTATAATATAACACTTTTACAGCTGACATTTCAATGCCATATTAGGTGTAACTATACTTTGTGTGGCATATGTCACTATGTCAGCTGTCATATTTTAGTCCACTCTGTTATGTCAAATAAATCGTTCACCGAATACCAACGAAGAAGAGTTGTGGCGAAATTTTAATCGGCGAGGAATTCTTTCGTCACAGAGTCGTCGTTTTCGGCGAAACTTTTAATGTAGAAAGATTCTTTCGTCGAACGATCTGTCGTCAAGGAGTGGTTTCGGTGAACCGTTCGTTCGAAGAATATATAACAATGGAAATATAATAGTGACAATATAATAATTCCAAAAAAAAAACTACTTTTACCATGGAAAAGTAAGTAACGTAATTTGGTTATATTGAATTGGGTGGTATAGGTATTTTTTCCAGTTATTTGATTTAAAAACTAACCTTCAGACATTGATCTATATATACTAGACGCGACATCTCAAACGAAATTAGTCGACCAGTGCAGATATGCCAGCCGGCATACTTTCCCCCACACGCAGCTGGACACTCGTAGAGATTACACGCGCTTTACGTTCGAATATTGTTTATTCAAAATACACAATTGATAATACACAATTTTCGAACGTAAAGCGCGTGTTATCTCTTCAAGTGCCCAGCTGTATGTGTGGGAGAGTATGCCGGCCGGCATATCTGCACTGGTCGACGAATTTCGTTTGAGATGTCGCGTCTAGTATATATAGGTCAATGCCTTCAGAACCGATATTGATGAAATTTTTATGGGACCAATATGAATCTAGACGTGTACATATATATCCATTTAAATAACATTTATTTTTCTAAATATGTTAAAAGTATATGAAGGAGTTATGTGTGAGAAAACAAACATAAAAAAATCATTCAACAGAATTGAGAAACTTCTTCTTTTTTGTACTAAATCGTTTTTGACCAACGCGTTCTGGGACCCAACTCCCACCTTTTAAAAACTATTATGGAAAACCAACACCATTATTTCAAACTTAAAATATTGACACTAATATTCGTACCACGGCGGTCTCGAAATAATAATGATCATATAGCGCTATGTCTATCGCACAAATGACTTGATTAAATGCATGCAGCCTACTCTCACGTTGAAGTTCTAATGTAAGTTTACTATAGCATCATGTGGTAGTGCAAATTAAAATTGTTAATGTAAGATTAAAATAAGCCCCCTGACCACAATGAAGACATTCTAGAAAAAGCCAACGGCATGACGAATCAAATTTCTTTTTCATCTCCAAAACTCAACATTGCGTCATTTTGAAGCCTGTTTCTACCTTACTTTAAGAAAACCCGCTACGTGACACATGACTTCATTCTCGCATATTTAATTTTTTTATTCATACCTCCAACTGATTTTTGCTCCTATTTGAATTTTTACACACAGATAACGGAACTCTTGTAGCCTTTACATAATCGAGACGTGTATTTTGTCAATTATGCAATGCTTATGTAATACAGGAGAGAAACTGGTTGCGTTATTTCGTTTCAAAGTAAAATAATATATCTTTATAATAGGTAATCAAAGACGTTCATTATGGCTGATACAAGCCGGAAGTCAATTTCTTTGAAAACTATCTGTCGGTACCTAGGTGTCGTGGGAATTGCTGATATGATTATAATGATAACTTCTTTTTAACCATAACTGGGCGATAAAGTTAGCTGTAAAACTATATTGATTGATAACTGTAGTACTTAGATGTGACTATATAGATAATTTCTTAATTAGATTAGGCATATCTATAGGTTACTAAAATGCTTGTTGTAGGATGGCATAGTGAAAGTCTTGAATCTTCAGGCCAAGAGTTCAAACTCGGTGAAATTTTAATAGATGTCCTTGAGCCTAATTTCTATGATTTTTTTGGTTTGGCGATTCCGGAAAATAAAAAAATAAAAAAAACGAAAAATGGTAAAGCAGAAGAATAGGTAATATTAGGTTAAAGGACATACGAACAACACGAATTTGAACACTTGATGGTAATTAAAATATGACTAAACTACGTTTTTCATCATCATTGTGGTTCGTCAACCCTTGGGTTGGTGGAGGTTTCGAGCTTCAGCTCACGACCTCTGCTGAATCTCGAAGGGCAACTACCCTTCGGTAACTTGTTTACTGCGCAGGCTTCACAAGATTATGGCCGCTCTGCGCAGTATTCGTATGCACTTATTAAAGTGCTCTTCGTGCTGTTGAGTCTTATGCTGTTGATTCTTATTGTCGTAGTTAGTTGATGGGCTCCTCTTCACCCAGGGCTAGTAGTTCCCTGGGTAGGGAGCGCCATCTGGCCTTAGTCTCTGGCGGCCTCGCGTGTAGCGGCGCTATGCCGTGGAGATGCTGGTGATGTCCGTTGTCCGCCGCGTCAAACATCTTTCTCGCAAGACGGACAACGAACTGGGTTATTGTTTCGATCTTGTAACCTTGGGCTATCGTAGTGTTCTTAACATAGCGCCCGGCGTTAGCAATCACCCGGAGGGCGACGTTTTGCTGGGCCTGTATTCTCTTTATATTTGTCGCTGAGCATTGGTTGTACCAAGCTGGGGCGGCGTAGGTCAGTCTGGACCTTACGTACGTCTTGTACACTCCCAGCTTGGTTCTGACTGGTAGTTTTGAATTTAATACAGGCCTCAGCATGGCTCTGGCCGCCCTCGCGGTCTTCACTACGTGGTCGGCCTGTTTGGTCATGGTGAGTCCCTTGTCGATGTGCACTCCAAGGTACTTAATGGTCTTCTGCCATTCAATGCTGGTACCTTGGAGGTGCAGTTGGGTGCGGGGATTTGCTTTTCGGCTTATGCAGATTGCTGTTGTTTTGCCCGCATTGACTGAGATTCGCCATTTTCCCAGCCAATCGGGCAAAAGGTTGAGTTGCCTCTGCATCTTCCTAATGGCGACCTTAGGCTTGATGGAGGAAGTGAGGAAGGCACTGTCATCGGCGAATAGCGCTAACATGACGTGCTCCTTCTCATGTTGGGTTTGTAGCAGTGGAATGTCGTTAGTGTACAAGCCGTATAGCCCAGGCGATAGGCAGCTGCCTTGGGGTACACCGGCTTGCACATTCTTGAGGCTCGACTCTCTGTTTTCCACTGCTACATAGAACTTCCTGTCTCTCAGGTAGTCGGCGATGATGTGGATGTATTTGGTCGGTAGCGTCGTCTGAGTCAATTTGTAGAGAAGACCTTCGTGCCACACTCTATCGAAGGCCTTCTCCACATCCAGGAAAACTCCGACCGTGCATCTTCTCTGGTTGAGGTTCGCAGCCATCTCATTGATCACTCTTGCCAGCTGTAGTGTGGTAGAGTGACGGCTGCGGAACCCAAACTGCTCTGGCCTTGGTTCAATATGGTGTCTTATCCGGTTTAGCATCAGCCTCTCAAACAGCTTGGCCAGGTGTGGGAGCAGCGAGATTGGCCTGTAGGACTGGGCCAGTCTTCTGTCCTTTCCCGGTTTGGGGATCATGATGACCTTCGCTAGCTTCCAGGTCTCGGGGAAATGACCAGTTCTTAAGATCCCATTGAAGAGCTTGGTGATGGATACCAAGCCCTTCTTTGGGAGTTGGTGGATAGCTGCGATCGGTAGGCCATCATGACCCGGCGCCTTCTTCCTCGGGAGTCGTCTCACTGCTCTCCACGTCTCGGCTGGGGAGATGTAGTCATCTCCACCCAGCGGGGGTGGCTGGCTGCTGAGAAGCTTCCTGACTTCATTCTGCACTTCGGTGTGGTGCAGTTCAACTAATATGTTGACGTCTGGACCTACAGGGTGGAGCGTGAACTGGGTCTCCAAATGTTCAGCCATGATTTCGGCTCTCACCCTGGGGTCGTATTTCCTCTCGCCATTTAATAGCAGCGGGTAGATAGGCTGTGGGGCTCTGGTTAGGGCCCTGTTGAGGTGGTGGAGGTTGGTCGTGTGCTCCGTCGCCTGGTCGATCACTCTGTCCCAGGAGTCACCACGCCAACCTTCCACGGCCAGAGATATTTCGGCTGATAGCTTGTTCAACTCAGTTTTCAGTTTAGGGCATCGTGTAACTGCCCACATTTTTCTGAGTTCCCTCTTTTTAGCTATCTCCTTCTGGAGGGACGTAGGCAGATCGTTCTTCTTCTTGGGTGGTGGGCATTCAGTGGTGGCCTGGTCTTTGGCCTGGCTCATTCTATTGGTTAGCAGGGCGACCGCATTTTCCACTTCTTCCGCGGTATCTACCGGGCCAATGGTGAGGTCGCCCAGCAGTTGAGCATAGGCTAACCAATTGGTGCGTTGTGTGGGTGGTCGGTTGAAAGGGCTGGCTTCGAGCCCCACGGTGACTAGGATGGGGAGGTGCTGCTCGTCCATGTCGTACAGCACCTCCACATTGATGCTGCCTCTTAGACCCTTGTAGGCCGCGATGTCAAGGACGTCTGGCTGGAATGATGGCGTGGCCGGCACATGGGTGGGTTCGTCCGGACCTATCAGCTCGAAGTCGTGCCTCTCAGCCGCATCAAAGAGGGCTTTGCCCACTCTGTTGGTCAGTCTGGATCCCCACGCTGTATGTTTGGCATTTAGATCGCCTACTAGCAGCGTGGGTGTTGTATCTTGGAAGACCGCCGCAAAGTCCCTGGTGTTGATAGTAGGTTTGGGCGGTCTATATGCTGCGTATATGTTCAGCTCCCCCTGGCTGGTGTTAATGGAGATTCCATTTGCAATAAGCTCTTGGAGTTGAGGGAGCGGCAGCTCGTCGTGTATAATTCCACGTCTGACGAGTACTGCTGTCCCTCTGTAGGCATGTCCTCTGTCTGTTTGACAGTCTCTGCGGTAGGTATAATAATTTTGAATTTTGAAGTCGACGGCTGGCTTCAACTTGGTCTCGCCCAGCAGAATTATGTGTACATTCTGCATCTGGGCGAGAGTTCTGAGCTGTTTCTTCTTGTCCCTGATGCCGCCGGGGTTCCAGTATAGTATGCGTAGCGACCTATCCATACTGGATGCGTGCCAGGATAGTGAGACCTCTCCTGGCCGCCTCTTGGAGGTCACCTCCGGCGGCTATGGACACAAGTATTTCCGTAAGGACCCCCAATATTATTGTTATGGGGTTCCCTCCGCCACTTGCTGGTGGGTGATGTAAGTATTGGCCGGGCGTTGGGCCGCCCTCTCTTTGCATTTGTGGGTGCTGCTGATGTCCTCTGGGGTCATCCCATTGCGGAGGCGCGGGGCCCCTCCATCTTGGGTTGTAAGGTCCCATCTGTGGGCCCCCTCTGGGGTCCATGTAGAAGGGGACTTGTGGCTGTTGAGGCACCTGGTCCATCCGCGGCCCTTGTGAGTTAGGGCGCGGTTGGTACGCGTTGGGTCCCCTCGACTGGGGGCGCGGTTGGTGCATGACTGGCCCTCTGGATGTCGGGCGCTGTTGATGTTGTTGTTGCTGTTGTTGTTGTTGATTGGGCCCGCGTGTTTGCGGGCGTGGTTGATGAATATTGGGCCCACAAGGCTGTGGGCGCGGTTGGGGCCCACGGGATTGGGGCCTTGATGGAGTGCCCTCCGATTTCTTAGATTGAGATCGGGGGGGGCGGGCGGGGCGCGGCTGGGCGTCCGCGGCGCCCGCGTTGGCGGGCCTTGTTTCACCTGGTCGTGCTGCCTTCCTTTGCACTTGAAGCGGTACAAAGGCCGGCATGCCGGATGGTGCTACTGTGGCAGCAGTTTCTTGCCTGGGGGGGGGGGGCTGTTCCGCTGCTCTTTTTTGGCCGGCATGTAGCGGTGTTGAGGCTGCCGCCGGCGGTTGCATTTGGGCGGCTGTTTCTTGTTGCTGTTGTTGAGCTGGCTTCCTGTTGCGCCTATTACTCTTTCTTCTCCGCGGGAGCTTAGCCCCCCTCTCTGTGGGGGGGTTAGCTTCTACCGGTTGGTATAGATCTTGGTGGGCGATAGGCCAACCATCGCCTTGGGGTACTTGTTGTGTACCCCACTCTTGCGGTACTTGTTGTTGTGGTGGTTGCTTCTTGGGGTAAGGGGGTGGTATGGTCACCCCCCTTTTCCGTGCCTCGCGTAAAAATAGCGGGCATCTTCTATTGCACGCTACGTGGGGGCCTTTGCAATTTACGCATTTGATTTGGGCGTTATCGCAATCCGCCGCCAAGTGCTCCCCCGCGCACTTAACACAGCGTGGCGGCCTGTGGCATCCGCCCGACGCGTGCCCAAATGCTTGGCAGCGGTGGCACTGTGGTACCGTCCCTTTTTTGGGGGCCCACCCTTCCACGCAGATGTTTGGAATGTTAAGTATTTCTGTGATAGCATATAACCTTTTGAGTTCTTCTTCCGGTTGCCTATCGAGGACGGTGTAGTACGTAGGACCTCCCCGTGACCCTTTTTTGGGTAATATTTCTTTTATGTATTTGGCGGTGAAGTGCTTGGCGGCAAGTTCTTGAATTATGTCCGCCGGGTTGATGCTGAACGGTAGCCCTTTAATGGCTACCTTTGTAGGGAGTTCCTCTTGAGTGGCGTAGCAATGCCACGACACCCGCGGATCCTTCTCGGCTGCTTCTGTTAGTGTCTTTTGCACTAATCTAAATTCGTCCGTAGACGTGCAGTTGAACCGGAAGCCTTTGTTGAACGGCTTAACATTCAACGGTTTGCCCAGCTTGTTGCGCATCTGCGCAAACAAGGGAACCCAGTCCGGTAGTGTTTCGACTACAATCGGTGGATAGCCTTTTGGTGCGCTAGCAGTACTCGCTAGTTGCCGTATGTTGTCTGAGGTGACTATGTTTGCATTTATATTAATATTTGCACTCGAGCTAGTACCTGGCATATCATTGCTGTGGCGTCTTGTAATTGGCGGTGGTGATTCCAGCGTTCTGGCATACGAACGTGCTGCCGCTGCTGGTGGTGATGGTGGTGATGGCATCGGTGCCGCCTCCATCGGCACTGATTCCAGCGCGGCGTAGGACGTGGAATCTGTGTGCCCTTGCATATAGGCTACCTCACCTGCGCCCTCGATGTCGGATGCTGGTGATGATGAGGATGATGATGAGGATGAAGTTGAGTACTGAGATGATGAGGATGAGGAGCTGCGGCTGGCACGTTTGCTTGCCGTGGCTTTTTTCTTGTGTGTTGTCTTCTTGGGCGGGGTGATGGAAACCTTCGCTTTATAGCGTTTCTCATCACCTCCGTCGTCCTCCTCGGAGGAAGACCGCCTCGGTTGTTTGGGCGGCCTGTCTAGGCGTGTCCGTGCGGGTTCGGGAGCGATACAACACTCAGGTTGTACCTTCTCGATCCCTTGGTCGGATCCTACCTTGCGACTTGTACTTCCGGTCGGCTTGACCGGAAGTGATGTTGTTTCTTTCGTAATGGTGCGGGTCGATGCAGCTGCTGGTGTGGAATCACCTGACGAGGGATCATCCCTTGGCAGGGTGAGTTCCCCTGCTGCCCTGCTCGACACTGTCTCCTTGGCTTTGCGTGGTTTCGGCGCCTTACGCAGTCCGAGTACGCTAGCCGGAACTATAACAGATTGTTCCGGGTTGAAGAGATTTCGACAGACGATCCCTTCCTCAACCGGAGCTGGTTGCTTGGGTGGGTCTGGGCCCTTCCTAGGCGGTGGGTCCTCATCAGCCATGATTTACGAATGATGATGAGATGTTGTGATGATGATGGTGGTGAGATGATAAATGATGACGATACAAGTGTACTCTAATTCTGCTACTGCTTGAGGCCACAAAGCGGCGCTTCCCCTACCGAGTGAAAACCCGTTCGGGAGAGCTCAGCAAGGTAGCCGCACCAGGTGACCGCCAAGCAGCAAACAGACGATGAGGATGGAACTGTATCTCGGCGTTACTACGTCTGGAATTTTGTAACAAAATTCCTGGTAGTAACTGCACGGAAAACCACCAAGCGGAGTGCACGGGCCGACTTCAACGCAAGGTAGCTTCCGGATGTTTTTCAGTGTTTTAGGGGATGGTGAAGGGTGCGGTGGGAGCCTCAACGCTAAGCGGCGACTCAACCACCACACAACCTAACCGAATCGCGCTAAAAGCTGAAAAACAAATTGAGGGCTGGCATAAGCATACGTTCCGGGAACAATACACGAACGAACCTCTACACGAACGAACCTCTCAGTACGTTTTTATGGAAAGAGTTACGTGCAAAGGGGAGAGTTCTCAGATTTAGGCTACTTTCAAGACGAACTTCAGAGGATCATTGTTAAGATTCAGAAAAAAATATAGGTAAGTATACTATTTACAAACATTTTGGCCACAAATCCGCGCTGAAGGATTTTCATAATTTGATTTATAGGTAAAAAATATTTTGAAATGCAGCTGTTTTCAAATATTTTTTGTTGTAACTGCTCCTCAACGATAACGAATTTTCACATCTCACTTCCGCTAAAATTTGAACAATAATCCTAAAAAAACGCATGTTGAATTTTTTTAAACACGACAACCGCGTGCAAATTATTATTTTCTCCATTTTTCGGTCTTTTGGTATAAACAAAAGGTCGTAACCACCACGCGCATGTCTTTGTTACAAATACCCAATAATTGTATACTTACCTACCTACCCCCTTACAAAGTTAAATAATATATACAGACGTTATAGTCATAACTATATCAAATATACTTATATATAATATACGGTACCTACGCACGTTTTATATAATTTTATAAAATATTCTAAAAGCCACTAGTGGGTAGGATAAATATTCGTAATAATTATGGGCATTCCCTTGCAATAGGTAGGTAGTCTAACACCAACACAGTATTGTCCTTATGCTTTCATAGTAAAAGCTGATTTCAAACAACTCCCGATGACTAAATATCGCAATATATTTTCGGAATTTATAAAAGCGGCGTCTACCCAGAACAGGTGTGTCATGTTGTTAAAATAATCGTGGTATTTCTAGAAATAGACTGGCAAGCCTTTCAGGTACCCTGACTCACGGCTGCGACCGGGGTGAACTGACTTAGTGAACGCACGTTTTCTGTTACAACCTTGTAACAGAAAACTATTTGTATAGCTTTCATTGGATTAAATATTCAAGTTTTATTTTTACTTTGAGATTTCTGTAACAATAACACAGTTTTCAGTGTGTTTAAGGGATAAAGGTTGGTAGAGTACACAAGACTGACAAGTGTTTTAAAACTGCCAAATATCTGTGTAGGATTTAATTTATACGTGATTGTGAACCTTCCAAGGCAATGAGATTTTTTTTACGAGTACTTACTGTTAAATGTAAGAAAAACTTTAGATAAGGTTTTTGGTGGAGCACATGGGTCTAGAAGAGGTATCAGCTAGAAATTCAAAACGTATTTTGAGATAAAATCGGGTGTTCTAAAAGAAAAGTATAGTGTATATAATAGAACTACCTATCTACCCAGTTATTAACATTCCAGTAGAGGAAAAACGGCTATCTATATAGGGCTTCAGGTAAGCTATATTGTGCAGTAAGGTACTAAGGCCTATCTACTTTTGAAAATAACCTTAATATTTACCTAAATCAGGTCAATAGATACATACTTTTCCTCCGTCTGTATTATGTATGAATTTGGGTTATTAAGCAAATAGAGGAAGGCCAAATGAGATAGGCATAGTAGGTACCTACTGCGTGGTGTGAAGAAAGCCTTGTGTACTAATGGTGAGAATAAGGGAATGACGAGCAAAACAGAGTGAAAGAAATATGTAAGTAGGTAACATAAATATACAAAGAAGTTAGGTCCTCTACATACTTACCTACATGTTGTGCCGATGCCACTTATTATGGGATAACGACAGGAAAAAATTTAGAAGGTAACCTTATCGTTTAGGTCTGGGACAATCTGTATAGGAGAGAGTCCCGCGGTAGAATCTTGGCAACCACAGAATTACAGTATTTGTAAAGCTGTGGTATAACTTAGTCCGTTTTGCGCTCTATGCACTGCAATAGTGCTCAAAATAGTTCCTAGATGCACTAAACGCTACACACAAAATCCTTGTAACGTCATCCGTGACGTCATCAATAGATACACACACACACGTTCACGACTCCGAGGGAGAGCATTGTGAGCAGTGTCAAACAGCTGTGATCACAATCGTATAAAACCTAATGCACAAAAGTGGTATGTTGATATTTAATATAATATGTGTGCCTTATTCCATAGAAAGCAAAACCTTCCTTCAAGTAATTATGAAAAATAATATGTAAAATACGTTTCTTTGGTGCGCTTTTGCCCTTCATTTCCGAATTTGTCTATGAGTCTGTCAGTACATTCTTCATTTCAGAACAGTTACAACCTTACGTAGGTACGAACGTATGCATCGTGAGCGCAAATTGAATAATTAGATCAAGAAAGTATACGTATGTAAGGCCGTTTTCCATTTGAAGCCAATTTCGTCATTGTCCATAATTTTGCGTCTATGGTTCCACATTTAATATGAACCATAGACACAAAATGTGATCAAAATTCTATTCGATTATGTACGATTACCGAAACTAACGAAATTGGCGTCAAGTGGAAAACGCCCTAAGTTAGGTACACGATACACCATACTTACATAGAATAACGTAAAGTCACAAGGTAGAGTCTTATTTCAGGTTCTTTATTTCAGCCGACTGTAGCTTTCACCGAAAGACAGTTTTTGCTGGGGTAGGTCGTGTTCTCGTAATGCACGACTCTAACATAAGTACTTAGATCATAAAATAATACAGATGAGAGCACACCGCTGTATTCAAAATGAAGCCGTAGGTAACAGTAATCCTTGTTTGGTACATAACGATATGTAGAAAGAACTCCTATATACCAACCACTAGAATTAGGTATGCACAGATTAAATAAAAAATATGTGGTACTTTATTTAACCGCGCATTGACAAGGATAATATCGATTTCTCGATAGTAGCGCGCATGGTGGAAGGGCATTTTGCGAATGCCCGCCTGGCTAGCGACCACCCTCAAGTAGAAAATCTGTCGCCAAGCACCTAACGGTGTGTTCCGGCAGCAGTCCTTGAGAGCCAGTGAAATAACAGGCAAAATGAGACTTAACACGTATGTCTCAAGGTGATGGGCGCAGTGCAGTTCGTCACTTGTGATGAATGCATCTGTTATAGGCAGAGGATACCGCTTAACATCAGGTGGGCCTCGCGCTTGTTCCATCACAATAACATAAAAAAAAAAAGTTCATCTCGTCTCCAACTAAACGATAATAGGATATACCCATACCAAAAAAAAAATGGTATTGCATCAAACAGTGCCAGCCTACTTACTATACGAGTATTTTTGGTAGATGGAATTGACTAATTTAATTATTGCTAATCTTATGTAAAATTACAAAGAGTTTTCATTTTAGATAAACTTAAGCTTAGCCTGAGGTCTACAAGTTCAAGCCAGTATCCGTTCTAGGTTCTCTAATCTGTACTATTAAATATTCTGTGGGAAAGCTTACTATGATAAACTCATCGTCTGTGGCGACTTTTGTATCAGTAAAAGCACAGGAAAGTGTCGAGGGATATGAATAAACTTACAAATATATTAACACTACTTTTAAATCGGAGAACTTACCAGACCTGGCTCGAGAGCAATTACTATATTTATTTAGGTACCTACGCTCATTCATTACACAAATATTATGACACGCACAAAATGATAACCTGCGACCTCGATTTCACAGATAAAGCCCAGCCAACAAACCACCCACCTAGTAGTTAAGTGCCGTCAAGTTCATGATGCTGTACATGATATACCTAATTAGGTATTATTTTATTTCACTGGACAAACTGGGCGCTATTAGTACCCTTTTCGTACATAATCTTATAGATTTTCTTCTCTTAAATTTTTCATAAGAGCCCTAAGTATTTTATTGTTATATTAGGGAGGGAGATACAAAACTCACCTGATGGTAAGTGTTCTCCGCCTCCTACGGACATCTGCAACAGAAGAAATAAATTAGCAGAGGCATTCGACCAAATAAAATAATTTGTTTGAATGCCTATGCTTTCTTCTATGCTATTCTACCTTCCTTGGGTCATCAATCTATGTACGTATATGATCAATTGATCAGATTATATACATATTATATAGTACCTATTTTGTTTCCTACACCTGGGAGACCGACTTCCTTTTGGGATAGATGTGAGACGAGTGTTTGCTGACACCTTATTTATATAGCACCGTACAGAAAAATACGCGTGGTGTCCTTTTGAAGAACTGCTGCGATTCTGCGATTTCCAAGACGCATGCCAAGCGTGGGGTATATGGCATACTAGAGGGAGTAATATGGCAAACCAGAAGAAGTTTGCCATAATCCCGTATAGGAGACATTCTTGGTCAACGAGTGGACGTTATGGCTGTTGATGATCCATGGGAAATGCATACGTATACTTGGGATCAATATTTCGTAGAAATGTATCTAGATCTAGCACTTGGCCCGCAAGGTAAATATTTTCCATGGATGTTTCTTTGAGCAGCCATATCGATTCTTTTGCGTTTTGCTTTTCAAACTATTGACGAAGGTAATAAGTAGGTAAGTATAAACAAAGAACGTTGATGGTACCAACACCAACCAAATGACGCGAGAAATATTTTTGGACAGTTAAAAATACTTAGTGCGTTATAAAGGGGATAGGACATTTTGTTACAGTCATCCTCACTCACCGCGTATCTTTAGGAAACGGCTTGAATGGCAGCGTGTATCATTGAATTAATGTCTCTGCAAATATTTACGAGTACAGTTAGAAACGTCAAGGCTGGGATAAAGATAACATCTCACCGGGAAGCGTAAGCAATACGTGACCATGTCGTTTCGTAGAATAGAGCTCTTGAATCATTCTTGTAGCTCAACGGCCCCTACTCAACTGGCCTCTGACACGAAACGCGGCGCCAACTACCCATCTGATCTCCATCATGCCACAGAGCCGCTTCTCCGGCGAGGAATTTCTTAATGGCCGTCGGTAGAAAGTTAAATGTGTTATATACTGCGCGAACAATCGCTCGAGCTCGAGCTTTTTGTAGGTGGACGCCACACAATTCCGACTTATGCAAAAATTTTTCGGTATCAGTACTATTCGCTGCTGTAAAAATTTAATGATTCCAATTGGTAGCCATAAAACGCTACGGCATGCCGTCAGCACATAAAAGACTGGCAAAAGCTTCGATTCAATGTAGAGTTTAGCTGAGCAACCTTCGAGCGTTCGTTCCAAGAACTCCGGCGACCGGTTGGTTTGTTCAACGCTGCGCCTCGATTCCCAGAAAGGAACGTCGACCCGCGGCAGTTTCGATTTTTAAAATAGACGCGTTCCGTTATACGTAGCTGATATAGAGGCTCCGATTTATGGCCAGTCAATTAGACGTTGTGTAATCTGAAATGAGAGTGACTATTTTTATCTCCAGCCAGACTTGTTTTCGAGTGAAAGGGGTTTCCTTCCTACTGTGAACTTGTGAAACGGGTTGTCAAGACGAACTTTCTTCCTTTTGATGTTTCGTTTCTTTTGAACTCACTTGGGAGATTGGGTAGCGACAGCTGTAATCGAAATCAATACTCGTAGGAATATTTCTCAAATGATTTACATTGGTAAATACAACCAGTTAGCGCTTGCTTACAACACGATGAATATAATTACCGTAAACAATGTTTACGTAATAAATAAAAGAAATCACGTAGTACAATTTTGCTCTTCAAAGCTGCAACCATTCAGTGACGCAAAAACACGATGAGTGCACGCATACTACCGATGTGGTAGTCCTCAGAGGTGACCTAATCGTTTGCCTTCACCTTATTTACTTATTTATAGAGTTTGCAAACTTTACAGTTTATCGACACTTACTACGTAAAAGGCATAAAAAAAACCAGACAAAAAAAAAAATCGCCAGATAAAAAACAATGTTTGTAAAGTGACCGATAATTTACCTACTTTTAGTCTAGATAGTACATATTATGTAACCTAAGATCATGCATGACGATAACTTTCAACACATGAGTCGAATCACTACACAAAGCCTGACGGATAAATAAATTCTTTTTGTCGTAGATCGTGGATTAATTTGCCGAAGCGAGGTATTAACCAAAAACGTATGAACCAGGACTGGAAGGAAAGTGGCATTTCAAAAAGGCCTTGGTTACCGCTGTGTATCCAACCAAAAATATCCCTTATATTCACACGTTAAAAGTGGTATTTCCTCAGCATTGAAGGCAGATCAAAGCAGTATTTAATCAGTTCATTAGACGAAACCGTCGGTGGTTCGCAGTAGTCTGTCATTGAAATTTAAACTAGCACGTATTCTGAGAAAGCGAGGACAGCGAGTTCCTTTTTACCTCGTTTTCTTTGTATCTTCTGCCCTAGCCCAACACGGCGAAATGTGTCCGTTCAGAGCGAGGAGAATTGAAGATTTAAAAGGCTATTCTGATCATTGGTGGTCCTCAAAATTACTTTTGTATCTACCTGTATGGGTTCCTGTTTCTGCTTTGTTTATTGGTTCGTTGAAGATGCCGACACAGAGATAGCTCGCAATTTGAAATGGTCATGAAACTTGAACTTTGTAAGTTACAATTTAAAAGAAACTAAATTCAATTGTTCGACTGTAACATATTTACTTATCACATTATGAGTAAATAGAAATATGCATATCAATGACCGATAAAATAGTGAGTCAGTTCGTGGAAGCCCATCAGCCGCGAGCATTTCCTACAACTCATGGTCAGAGGCCAATACAACGTTCAAACTTTATGGCATCATTACACGATATGGTCCTTCCCCGAACAATAACGATACAATTTTCAAATTGAGACTACAAAAAATTTATAAAATTTGTAGTCATAATGGTGGTGATTTCTCATAACATCCTTCGCTCGGAGGCTTCCAAGGATTAATTACGAGTTCCGAGTAGGCCCGCCACCGGGCCATTCGATTCTCGGTAAAGTCGAATCGAAAAAGGAGCAAAAACGGACGTGGCTTGTTCTGAGAATACGCATACCTGCGCTGCGCGGTGCGCCCGCGCATCGTCCCACCTTGTTCCAGCGGAGGACAATTCGAAGGAACTCGCATTTTCCTAGTAATTACACCTACTACTGCCTTGCCCGTGGGATGCCGGGCTAGAGTGTCATCCCCCCAAACCCACCTGTGGGTGTCGTAAGAGGCGACTAAAGGAAAAATACCGGAAGGTCAGCAGCGCCTTCAGAGGAACTGATATCTTAAACTGCGTTCCCCAAGACGCCTGGCAAGCGTGGGGATTATGGCAAATCCCCCTTAATGGGGGAGGCTGTGTTCAGCAGTGGACAATCCGGCTTATCCAGTTACTGCCTTTCCCAAGAAAATCCCTTTTTCTTAATGATACATTTAGTCCTAGAAAGAAAATAATTTATTTTTGGAACTAATTTGTACCTCAATCATTAATCTGTATTTTTTGGTTTGATTGATAATTTGGTTTTCCTTAATTGCTATTCAGAATTCAGATTCCCCGAATCAAATCAAGCTTATCTAAAATATACCTGAATAATATAGATAATTGTTAATTTTATGTAGATATGTTCTGATATACAAATCATATTTTAACTAATTAATTATGTCCATTAATTCGTAGTATTAATTTAATATGATTAACTTTTTTATCTAGTGGTGTACCTATAAAATAATAATATGGAGACACGGGTTTTTCAATATTACAGACAATATTTCTGAAATTGACGCATAAACCGTTTTGATAATATATTTTTTCCGTATTGTTTGTACTTACTCGTAAACTGGTTAGGTTACAATTTACAACACGACAACTACGAACTTTCACAGAAATAATACTTTTAGTTTCACATGAATTCGATTATTAGATTTCAAAATCTTCATATGGTAACATTTATCAAATGAAAAAAGTAGTGTTCGTTGAGGAGTTGTTCCAAAATATAATGCTATGATTAACGGTAAAAAACAGATCCGCTGACATTTAGCAATGTCCGCTGATACAATGTCAACAATTGACAATCAAACACATAGCTTTCGTTGTAGTAGCTGTAGTGTGGCAGGTATATAGTTTGTAGTGTTTTGATAATAAAGGCCATACCACGCCGGTAAAAATATAAGTACAAATATTTCTAATATTTTTCTATTGCCAAATAATTGTACGTTAAGAGTTCCCTGTACCCTTCCAAAGGAATAAAAATCCTGAATTTTAGACGCAAATATATTAGTAATTAAACATCTTTAAACGGATTGAATCGCGTATACTTATCATTATTTTTGTCACGAACGACGTTTCAAACACTTTTGCTAGTCACCCCGTGACCACGATCACTGCAAAGTGTTTGAAACGTCGGGACAAAAATAATGATAAATATACGCGATTTAAACCGTTTAAAGTTGTTGAATTACTATGTGTAATAATTGCGAAAACCTAAGACAACATTATAGCGAATATAACATATTATTTAAATTCAAAAACTAACTGTACTCACTGACTCAGTACGTAGAACCTACCTACTTATCAGCACTCATCGACTTCTTGGTAACAGCATTTACATTTCATTTCAATTGTGGCTCATAAAAATAAAAGGTATTGTGTTTGAAAACCAATATTAGGTATACTTCTGGGAAAACTATGCACGTGTTTTATGTATTACTCGTGTGTTGATAATACCTAAGTAACTTCAATAACCCTAATTTTTTGCGAAGGAATAATTCGCCGTGGCCAGTGATAGAAATTTTGCTACTATAAACTTGTATGCTGAGTATAGAAGTCTCCGTGGCTGTCATTCATATTCACAGGAGGCCCTTTAGGCTTACTTATTCAGCATCTTTAACCCCATCACCCAATGTAGCTTATCCACCTGTAAAAGTAGGTACCTAATCTGCATAGTCTGAAGACACAGAACTTAAAAGTGTCAGACAGTACTAGAAAAACGTATTGTTTTAGGTTTTGAGTCTCGTAGTAAAAGACAATGCCTACACCGAGTAAGAGAGAATATTTACATCGAGCTATTTATATAGAAGTAATAAAAAATACGAAATAATAAATAACAGGCACAAGAGACTTTTAACATCAACTCGTGTTTATTCCGCACAAATACATAAAAGAAAATCATTCATCTCAAAATGTTCGTTAGGACTAACAGAAGTCAACTCTAAGAGGTTGTTAGAATTTTTCCAATAACCCTGTAGGCATAGGTCAATACCAATGGGAAGGAAATGATAAAAAAATATGTCTGTCTCTGCGTCCTTTCTAAAATATGTCGGTATGTAGGTATTATTTTATTTCTCCTAATATTTTTTTTATCTATTTATTTATTAATTATAACGGACATACCATTTACAATAATTAATCATAATCAAACATACATGGTCACAAAATATACATTAATAGTCATTCGGTCAACAGATTATAAATTACAATATTAAATAAACATAATACAACATTTGTCAATTATCATTTGGTATTAAAATTATATAATTTACACACGGTTAATTTGCAATAGTAGACGCTACATACTCAGAACGTTCACAATAACTTAAAAATACAGTCAACAATTCCATGATGGAATTGTTGACTGGGTGGACTTTGTAGATGGAGGGATGGAATTTCCATCCCTCCATCTACAAAGAAGTCACAATTAGGATTTTGATCCAGGATAGCGTTGAACGCGGCTAGGATACGTGGCAGTGGAGAATTAGCACGTGCCACTGTGAGGTGACTATTCTATTATATATTATCTATTCTACTTATTCCAAGTTTAACTTGTGCTTGTATGTTTTATATTACATTCTACCTAACAATTGGTATTTTAATCTTTCGCCATTGATGTCTATAATGGTTCATTTTATACCTCTTCATCAAACAGAAATACAAAACCCTAAAGTATAAAGTATATAATTATTTACCGAGTAATGTTTGATTACATTTTATGAATTTAGCCTCTAACCACATAATTAAATAGCAATTAATTATTCCATGAGACATTATCAACGATGTTTTAAGTGCTTCTACGAAACATATTTACGTCATAGTAGGTACATAAAAGACACAATGGCACAGTATCTAGCCCTAAAAATATGTTGAAAAAAATTTCATTGTCTTGTTGGAGGATAAACAAAGGCGATGGTTCGTCGTAATCGATTTGCAACAACAAGTCCTGGAGCTGAAGACAATAAGCGATTGTCACTATTGTCTCAACATCAATTCGATTTCCGGAAGATTGGAGGAATTTTCAACAAATATGTAATGTAATGATCAAAGTCGGACTTCTTATGACTACACCACGGAAGAATAACAAATACGTCACATAATGATAATTTAAGATATGGTTATACAAAAAATAATATTCTATAATTAATATGTTTTGTGTCATAAGTCATAACATAAATGTCATAATAATATTGTATGTGATTAATTAAATTTAGGGCCTGTTTCAGAATGTGCGAGAAAGTTCCAGTTATACTACGCAGAACATACTTAATAAATAAAACACTATCTTTGCGTTTCACAGTCATCGATTTAGCCTATCTATCGGTTAAAGCTTGAAACGCGCTGCATGTTAACTGTCATTTTTATCATTCAGTT
Source organism: Plagodis pulveraria (assembly GCA_963890685.1). Taxonomy (NCBI): domain Eukaryota; kingdom Metazoa; phylum Arthropoda; class Insecta; order Lepidoptera; family Geometridae; genus Plagodis; species Plagodis pulveraria. The sequence goes on along the minus strand of OY982955.1, from coordinate 8,660,517 downwards.
ATTTTATGTTCTGGGTAGTATAATCGGAACTTACTCGAACATTCTGAAACAGGCCCTTAACTAACTAATTTCATTTCATCATGTGATGTGCCAAACAGGAATAACTACAAGTATTTAACAAAGCCAACACTTTTAACCAGAACAGAATTTCAGATAAGCTATTTTCATTTAGAAAAACAAAGAATTTAAACATATTTTCAGGCACATAAATCACCTTAACTGACTGGTAGGCTAAATAAAAATTTAACAGAGTTGATTCACCCAACCATTTATTATTTTTGACCCAAATAACAACCTATAAATTATTAGAAGAGCACGTGCTAATTAAAAAGGCTATTCAATAGTCACTATTTCATAAATGAACATGTACAGGAATGACCTATTTTTATTACAGAATATGTACCTATATCAGCAAGCTGTTTATAATTTATTATATATATATATAAACATTCATCATCACATTACAATCGAATAACAAATCTGGATCCATTTTAAAGATGACATGCGCTTATTTGGATACATTCGAAATCGATACATTTTAATAAGCTTATTAATCCAGAATAAAAATTAAGGATAATAGACTTGTTGTTATTCCAGTAATACTTAGAACGACCTTATTCTGATTTCTCTACACCAATGCTCGTTAAATTTCTCTTTCTGAGAATCATTGTGAATGCTATTTGATTTTGTCATAAATTACTTTTCTAACCATTTGTTCTCTTCTTGTTTTGGTTATCAACGATTCGCGGTATGGTTTCAAATAACTTTGTAAACTGTTTGAAAATAATCAGCGTTCTGAAAAAACATTAGCGTGATGGAGCGATAATTGTTTTCAAATGAAGTGATCAGCACGGGCTTGTGTAGTTAACACGCCCAGCTTACACGATTCTGCATCAATGATTACTATATTTGCATAATATTTATTTAGTGTCTTCCTGCTACGCAAAGATACACGACGGATTAATTTAAAGTGGTAACTACACGCAATCTATTACATTAAGATTTATAAGTTATAACTTATGTAAATTGGGTTGACATTATGTAAACGGTCAGCGATGACATGATATTGATTTTATTATTTCAACTAGATACATAGCAAGCATTCTTGCAGATAATGATTAGAAAAATTGTATATAAAAGTACATTCTTATGAATATAAAACGCTATAAAAATATTGATTTACAAATGGAACAGCCTTATATATAACTAAGTTACGTAAAAAGGCAATTCCTTATAAAATATATCATATACTTGTTGTTTCCAACGCTTTGAAATGCTTGTTTTGCCTACATGTACGACATTATTATATACTCCCGTTAGGTACATCCCATCAAGCAAGCTATGTATTGTATAGTGTAAAAATTAACAATAAAATAGTAAAATAATGTATGCTCAATAAATATTGTGTCTAATTTGGACCAGAAGATAGTGATCTTGTCGATAAAGCGTTCGAGTTAAATATGCAGTATGACGTCACGCCCGTCATTATCATGGCAACGAACGACCCGCGTCGGGTGATAATGATAACAACTGGCGCCGCTTATTACTTTTGCTTCTTCACGTGGTTTGCTGTCGTAAACAATGTGAACAATATTGTTCGTAGTTTCCTATTTATTTCTAAATATAAAAGTATTCAAACAAAATAAATAACTATTTCTCACCTGGGAGTTTGACCACCATTTGAGGTGCAATTGGATTGTTGGGATCCAATGTAAACGCCTTAGTGCACAATAAGAACACGAAAACACAAATCCCACTTTGTAATTACTTATATTTCCTCAAAACCACTTTACGGCCGCTTCTCAGTAAAACTCTTTATAAGCAGTTTCGTAGAATCAGACTGCACTGGAGAAATTAATTTGCAGAAATGGATGTCGTCGGCAGGTATCCGTCCACGACCCGCGACTTGGAACGCTTTCTAATCGCACGCACATTCAATTTCACTGACCGCTTATGACTTTATCACAGAAAAGGATTTCGCGTAGGTGAAAGTTCGGTGAAGAGCCGGACGGAGAGTCAATCCAGTGTGGTGCGTGGAGCCGTACTGCCGAGCCGAGCCGAGTCGCCGGCCTCCGCAGCCGCCGCGACGTATGGCGGAGTAAACACGCGTGGCGGCGAGGGGGGCACACCACACCAGCAGCTCACCGATAGTTCTCTGAGCGTACTTGTCGACGAGCCGCCGCTTCCCAGAACTACCAACCTTGGCAATTCCACGAAACAACTCGAGCCATTGTCACTAATTTATAAAACTTATGTTCTTCCGTCCAAGGCTGGCGTGACGACGCAGCAGGTTTTGTACCTTCGACTAGGGGCCGTCGTACGTCTTGGTGTGTTGACCTCTCTGACCGGCGGCGGCGCTCAATGTTAAATTAGGTAACTTCTCTATGTCCATCAATCAAACCCGAGGCCGCCCCCTTCCACCATAAGGCATGGTTACCGTCGGAGTTCATTCACTTCGTGTTCTATTTTTTGTGCACGAATAACGTTGGCTATTGTAAATAAAACAGGTACCAAACTTGAAAGTGTTCTAAATCACTATCGCAAATAAAAACAGTACTTACCTACCTACTTATATATTACAAGGAAATAACTTTTCTTTGAAGGATTATACTTTATCTAATTCAGGAAAGTCTTTTATCTCCTTACAAAATCACAAATATACTATAGGAAAAATTTAAGTCATGTGCGGGATCCCGTGATCCCGCACATACTTAAATTTTTCCTATCGTATATTTGTGATTTTGTAATGAAATCCGCATAGCAGGCGTTATTGCAAACCTAACAATATTAAAATCTTTTATCTCCTATTCGGATAAAATATGAAGGTGAAGAAATAAATAACTAAATATCCTCTGTATTTCTTTGAATGTATGACATATAAACTCTGTTTTGTCAGAGCATATAAAACATATGATACCGACCTCATCATACGAATAACACGGGTATATATTTATAATCTAGGTAAATAATTGTCCGACAAAACTTGCCTAAATAAAAATATTGAATATGCTCGTATTAATATCACGCTAAGATATAAGTTATGTTATTTGTGCCTGTAATAGAATACTGGAAATCTGGAATGCATTGTTTAAATATTGTCTTACTTGCCATCATTACTATTCTAGATTCTTTGAAAAATTCCTTTATACTGGCACCGGTTTGCACTAAGGCCTTGCATTAACATTCAGGTTATCTTCGATCTTGCTACGAGTATCTACGTTTTATATACCATACGGAGTTTCGGAGCGAAATGGGTATTATTGAAGAGTATTATTTTGTTCTCTCTCCCCACATCACAATGCTTCTGCCCTTCGAGGGTTGCTAGGTACTTACAGCACATTAGGGTGTATTGAATTAGTTTTTTTGTCAAATTCAGTTCATTACCACAAAAGTTATTGCAAAAGCCAGATTTTAACTATAGAAGAATCAAACATATTATAACATACTAATTTTGGTGGTGATGCATTAAATTAGTGCCAAGTAGATTTTCTAGACATAAAAAAGTACCTACTTAGATGTAAACGTGATTCCATACGTCTAATTCGAATGAAGGTAAAACAGAATTATGTTAAATTACCTCTATAGCTTCGACAGAAGGCAAAAACAGAATTGGTACTTAATAGAATTATTAAGGTACACGTACAAGGAAGATGCCTATGATGAATATAATGATATTGATAATTTAAGTTGAAACTTCTATTCAAAATAGTCTATTACAAAATTTCAAATTTACGAGAGGAAAATTATAGTCATGTGCGGGATTCGAACCCGCGTCATCCACCCCTATAGCCGGGGTATGCTCTGACCATTAAAGCTAACATGACATTATGAAGGCACGACAAGTCGCCATACCGTGGGGGTAGAGCAGTTTGCGGCTAGCACCACTCTCAAGAAGAAAATCCGTCACCAAGCACTTAATACACACCATTAAGTGCTTGGTTACGGATTTTCTTCCGGCAGTTTCTGTCCTTGTGAGCTAGCATTTCTAGGTTAGCCTGAAAAATAACATCGACCGCATCATTACCATCAAGTGAGATAGTAGTCATCATAATTACCTATGACGTTATACTGAGGAATTACGCAAAATAATCGAGCTGTAGCTACATATAATAAACTGTTTATCGACACTAGCTCGTAAAGGGCCTATATATGCATCGATTTTAGTGTCATAATGTAGTCTATTCGTGCTTTTTTTCTACTTTACCGCACTTGTTTTAAAAAGAAAAAAACAACGTTATTTTTCACACACTCCTCACCAAGGAGATTGTAGTTTGTTTCATTCGTTTTTCATATAAAAACAAACCAAAGAGTTATTTACTTAGATACTGAAGTAGAACTTTATAAGATTTAATTATAAACCTTCTTAATCAGATTATTATTTCTATCAAAAAGATAAATAATATTTTCATTTCGAAATTTTCTTATTTGTTCCTCGCAAGTGAGTTGAAAACGTATTGTATATAGCAATATCGCCTCGGCTATAATTTTCAACTTACCGCAATTATATCATAATGTACTATTATCATGCAAACGGCATATGCTGCAGAACTAAGCCTCCCGGACAGATATTTTATTACGAGGATCCCACTGCAAAGCTGACTACAGCAAGACTGTAGCTTTGTCAATTGAATGTTTAGTAAAGAAAACTATAAACATTTCGCCTTTTTCAATTCAATACCGCTGAACCGGCATTAAACAATGAAGACAAACGCTGTCCTTGAGAGCCAGTAATTCTAGGTTAGCCTGAACAACATCATCACCTACCATCAGGTGAGATAGTGGCCAAAGGCTAACGTATCAAGCATAAAAAAATAGGACAATTTTGATACTTGGGTTTGAACCGACACTAAACAATGATAGCACATTCATGTATTACCTACTGTTTCAATGATTCAACATATTGAAGTGTGTGGAATACAGTATTTGAATATTTCGATAATGTTACGGAGGGGTCAACCTTAAAAAACCTTTTTCCAACTCAATTCAACTTCATTACGAAACATTTTTTGTTATATTAGCTAAATTCCATTTACATTTTAGTTCGTCACCATTTCAAACGAGTTTGATTCCTTTTGTCGAAGAGTATTTTTTTAATTGATTAAAATTTTTCTTTATCGATACTATGATACTCTTTAGAGTTAAACAAAATTGAGTGGTTCTGTTTTATATTAAAGAAAGCATAGAAAAAGAAGGTACTTGATGCCGAAATATAATGATTCTAAATATTATGATTTGCTTGTAATCATTGCTTATGCCTATCTATCGCGTGCTAATCGAAAATTACAATTACAAATACTTTGAGCACAACATTTTTGTCTCTTACTACGGGGTGCCGACTGGTATGACAGACTCGAATTTTGTGCCCTAATATTATTGTTTACACCTTTATTATTGAATATGGATTTCCGCAAAGTAACGCCTGAGTTACTTTGCGGAAATCCATATTCAATAATAATAACAAATATTGCTAAAATATTTTAGGAAAACATTAATTTAATATTTTTTTAGAATTCATTCTTGATCGTGTGCTCGTAGAGTCAAGACCTCCTGAGGATGCTTCGTGTAGAATCGAAACGCGTCAAAAATTCTTCCGGTTTGGCTGCGTGGCGTTTGTGACGTCACGTCGGCTTAGCAGGAAAATTAGGCGGAATTGTCACTAGATATATTTTTAAGTGTTTTAGGTATTAGAACATTAATTTAATGTTATCTTCAAATAGGTATTTAAAAAAAATTTGTCATTATTTAATGACTATTTATTTTTTATACTTACTTCCTATCATTGGTAGAGACTTTGAACTTTGCACAATGGTAGTATATTTTGTCGAAGAGTAGGAGACTATAAACCTAATAAAGACTCTATAGTAACAGAAACAAGTTGGTAGTGAACGTTTTAACGAACCTTTCAAACAAATTGAAGTGCTTCCCGGAATGATATAAGAATGAATTAGATCTAGAATTATATTTTATTGTCTGTCTGTAGATATTGATACCTACCCACTTTTCGTAGCTTCCGTCTAGGACTTCTCCCGCGCGAAATTTGTTTTCTTACGTATTCCCTCGAGAATCAATTAGGAAATCGGGAAAGAGTACGTGGGTACCTATCTCATTAAAATTCTAAGATTAACTCTGCTTTATTTTCCGTCGAGGGTATATAATATTTATATAGACGAAGGTAACATGTTTTCTTGTGTTTTAAAACAGGGAAGAAAAATCGTTTTTTTTTATAATGCCTTTGACCACTATCTCACCTGATGGTAAGTGATGACGTGGTCGAAGATGTTGTTCAGGCTAACCTAGAAGTACTGGCTCTCAAGGACAGCTGCCGGAACACACCGTTGGGTACTTGGCAACAGATTTTCTACTTGAGGGTTGTAGCTAGCCAGGCGGGCAATCGCAAAATGCCCTACCACCATGCTATAACGACTGCCATCCTTAAACAACAGCCGAGACCGACGGCTTAATGTGCCCTCCGAAGCACGGAAGCGCTCAGTATTAATTTTACTATAGCGTTCACCCATCAAACTCATAACCGCGACGGACGTTGCTTATCTTTGCTGATCGGTTAAGAACAGCTAAGTAAACTTCGCTACGAGCGCTTCAAACTACTACTGAAAGAACCAAAGATCATGGAACAGATTAAATGAAATAGTGCACTTTTGTCAGCGTATGTACAATCGCGGCAGATGTTGTACATATGGGCCGTTGAATTGTAGCTAAACTACTTATGTTGTTACTGTTACTCGTTCTGTGACTGAACTTAATAAGTAGTTTGGGGTGATACGATAGGGGCAACGGCTGTTATAGGTAGGTGAAATTATTCCCTATTCTGTAGCCACACTGTTCAGAAATTCAACGGACTCCCCAAAGAGATAACGTATTAGAAAAGTTAAGCAACGTCCGAAGCGGTCATGAGTTGGATGGGTGACCGCTAATGACATTACTACTGAGCGCTTCCGTGCTTCGGAGGGCACGTTAAGCCGTCGGTCCCGGTTGTTGTCTTAGGATGGCAGTCGTTACAGCATGGTGGTAGGGCATTTTGCGAATGCCCGCATGGCTAGCTACCACCCTCAAGTAGAAAATCTGTTGCCAAGTACCCAACGGTGTGTTCCGGCAGCTGTCCTTGAGAGCCAGTACTTCTAGGTTAGCCTGAACAACATCTTCGACCACATCATCACTTACCATCAGGTGAGATAGTGGTCAAACTGACCTATCAGGCGTAAAAAAAAAGAAAAAGCCAAAACAAAAAGTTTCAACATAAAGGAGTAACAGAAATACAAAATCACTTACGCACTCAAAAACTTTCGAACTTTTAATACCTATTTAATGTTATACAAACAATTATTTATGTTGTCTACGCCCTGTACAGTATTCTTGGTATCAACTAGATGTACTTACTTATCTAATTCTATAATTAATGGAGCTTTTTTGCACCCTACAGCAAGAAACATTACAGTCTCTAATTTTACTAATCACTACGGACTTCAGGTACCAGTAGTTGTCTAAGGATGAGAGTCGTATGAAGGTGTCGGAGAGGAAGCGCGATATCGCATTATATCCCTGATCCGCCAACGGAAAGCAGGCGGAAACTGTACTCCCTCCTTCACCTCCCTTAGATACCTGGTGGTGCGCGTGGTGTTTCCCTATGCCCCCAAGGACAATGAGGCGGAGTAACTCCAGCTTTGAGACCCCCAGGAGAGCCAACGCCGTCTGGCCTGCGGAAGTTTGCGCAAGCGTCCCCGTAGCGTATAAGGAACATCATTAGATTTTAATTCGTGCTCTTGCTGCTTTGGTAGTAGTTGGTGCCGAGGCTGACATAACCCGCCCATCGCCACCTGGGGAATGCGAAATAGAATTTACTTCACGTCCATAAAAAATATAGCGCTTGTTAAAATTATAACGCTTGCGAAATCAGCCACCTACTTCAAACGACTATCATTCTTAGACAACCACCGAAACCTGAAGTCCGTAGTGATTATTACGTAAATTCAGAGACTTCATCTTTTTTTTTATATAAAGGAGTGGCAAACAAGCAGACGGCCCGCATAGTAAGCGGTTACCGTCGCCTATGGACGTTTGCAACACCAGGGGCGTTACCAATGCGTTGCCGACCCTGTAAGACTCTTAACACCTTATTTGAAGGAATCCATACTGTAGCCCTGCGGAAAAACGCTAGATGGAAGATCATTCCACATTTTGCAAGTATGCGGTAAGGAGCGCATAAATCGAGCTGTGTGAGACTTCCAGGACTCGATTATGGGGGATGAGCTTTTAACCGGTGACGCGAGGTATGATGATAGAATCGCGATTCTTGCTGTCGGGTGTAATTTCTTATAATTTTTTAACGCTATTTATATATTTTTTGGATACATCTATATCGGCTCTTTCGGATATTCGAATCTTTTAATACTTGCTTGTTATTATTACATTTGCGATTATATGATCAACAAAAAGAAGTTAACATCTACGAACATGTTAAGTATAGGTAGGTATACTCCATAATATAGGTTTCTTTAGTCATGAAATACTTCGTAGAATTGTCTTGAAAAGGTTTTTTCTCAGATTACAGAACAAAAGACAGATAAAGAGCTCGGAGCACAAAGCGACTGCGATTTCAAAGCAAAATACAATCTTGAGTCTGTACAGAATATATTATAGGCCAGTTCCACAAAACTTATTACATATCAATGAATTGGTATATATACTCGTATAAGTGTGTAGGTACTTTCCGTACAATTCGAAGCTTTATAATATAAAAACAGTTATATAGGTATTATCTCCTATATGTTGGTTGCCGTAAAAGGCAACAGCTATACATGGAAAAGAATATGCCGAATGAACAGCATAACACTTCTAATATTGATGTGTATGTGTTGCAAATTAAGTACTCAAAGAAAAGAAGTAATGAGTTGCCCCAATTAACGGAACGGTATGCGGTACCCGTACAGTGTACTGCGTTCTACCAACTTTACTACTTAACTTTACTACAGCTTTCGCAGGGAGGTGAAACTTTTTAAAGGCGGCCGTTAATAAAATCAAGGCCACCCCTCCCGATAATAGCGTAGCGTTTTCGGCGCTCGCAGGAGACGGAGGTATAAGGCGCTTTTCGCCTTATGCGCCCGTCTCAGGAGAAGTGCCTTCGGCATTTCTCTCTCCCGGGCTATAAGAGGGCCTCCCCTCGCCCAAAACCCGGTGGAGATGGACGTCCGCTTAGCGGTAGTCAGCATCTATGTCCTCCCTAAAAAAAATAAAAAAATCAAGCCAATTTTTTTGATATGTTCATGTGTCATCGTTTGTTTTTTTCCACATAAAGGGTTATTAGTTAAATGCTAACAACCTCTTAGGGTTGAAAGAAGACTAGAAGAAGCTAGTCCTAACAAAAAAATTGAGATGTCTTGTTCTCTTTGTTTATGTATATTTGACGGAATAAGCACGAGGACCACCTTATGTTAAAGTCTCTTGTAAGTTCGACGGTATATATTCAAAACTCTATATTATACAAAGGGAGCGCGGCGCGGTCCAAAGTTGCCGCGACGGGCGTTCTTGGCTCTTGCCTAGATTTTGCCTTTTGTTCCTAAATTTACATGCTATTTGAGATGTTGTCAGCTGTAGAAACACAGTGAGCTTCTGAAGTTAGAATAAGCAGTCAATACCTTCGATCTATTGAACAAAATTTTACTTTTGAGTTCTGATTTCGTAGCGTGTGTTGTGGGTACTTCGTACACCAAAATTGTGATATCAGAATCAGAATTTTCAAGCGTGAATATTTATTACACCGGACAATAAATAACGTGCAATTTAACGTAGAAATTACTCCGTGCTTCGTAGGGCCGATACGTGCGTGGCATAAAAATAAACACGAAATCGATGTTTCGTATTAGCGATTGAGGATCACTCTCGGTTGTTGTCATGGCAGTCTAACGATTACAAGAACTTCTTCGGGCGCAACAAAGGAAAATGCTGACACTACAAGGGCTTTTATTAGCATATCCGCCATATAACCCTGAGCCAGTGAGGTGGGTTATGCTTCACTGTTTTTATGAGAGGAGGGTCCATTTCACAGTTAGTGTGAACGTGTTGGGCTTCCACAATAAGAAATAAATACTCGTACAGCTCGGCTTGTTTGTTTCACGTATTCCACTCCACTGCATAATAGCGTATGGTGTATTGTTGTAGGGCGTCAGCTGCTACGCTACAACAATACTCGTACACCATACGGTGTATTGAAGACCTCGCGACTGGATTATGTGTTTTTTTCTACATTTTCAAACCCCATATCTACGCAGTTTTGAGAAATAGACAAAACATTGCAGGTTGTATCGACCTGCACTCAAAAGTTCTCGGGAATCGCTTGATAAATGTGATCTCTAAGAGTAGAGTGCACGGAGCGCTTTCCATACTAACGTAGTTTTAAATAAGTCATATTTTAAATAGCAAGTGTTCAACTCAGTGAAATTTTGTACGCATATTCCTGAGCCTAATATCTATGCTTCTGGTTTGTCAGTTTTTCGGTTTATTATTTATTATATCCCTAAATATATAAAAAAAAAAACCATACAAAACGATTTTTTAAAAGTATTTTTGTAAATACTTAATCTTTCGTAAATCTGGCCAGCTAGAAGCATATAGGTATTAGGCTCAAGAACATACATGCAAAGTTTCACCGAGTGTGAACTCTTAGTATATAAAATATGACGAAACTACGTTTTTATGGAAAGCGCTCCGTGAACTCTACTCACAACAACCGGACATCCGGAGAGACATAGAGATATATGTATATACATAGAAACGAAGATAAACGTCTTTTAATTCGACCTCAACAATCGCTCTTCGTGCTTTATTTAATCTTTATTTATGGAGTTTTTTAGCGAATATACCGCTCCGTATGTATGTATCAACATGTACACAATGTCAACCTTTACAATAACATTACAATTTTCTAATAAAAATAACGTGGTTTTCACTCATTTTAGTAAATAATACGGGATAACTCACGCGAATAAGTCGGGCGTCCCGAGCCCTCCTTGAAAAAGACCACCGGATGTGGTTGAAACTATAGTCGGAGCTATCCGACTTATTCACGTGATCGTTATCCCGTATTATTTACTACAATTACAATTAGCTATCACTAGGAACTCAGCCTGTTTTTAGACCAAGCTTTAGGATACGATAGGTAACTCTTACACAATCCAATAGAACTGTTATCGAGTAATGCCCTTCTAGCTACTTCGTTTCGAACACATTACACGTTCCATAAAATGTAGTACGCATCTTCATATATTTTGTAACAGACCGTACGTAAAGGTGAACTCATTTTGCGCATTAGCATTGGCTGTAGTAACATTTACTTTGATATACATACTAAGTTTATTTTTTATGCTGATAGGCTAGCCTTTGATCACTATCTCACCTGAAGGTAAGTGATGCTGTCGAAGATTTTGTTCAGCCTAACTTCGAATTACTGGCTCTCAAGGTCGGCTCGGGCAAGCGGAACTCACGTTTAGGTGCTTGGCGACAGATTTTCTTCTTGAGGGTAGCCAGCTAGGCAAGCATGCGTAAAGTGCCTTACCATAACGTTATAATAACTACCATCCTAAGACAACAACCGAGACCGACGCGCGCCTTCCGAAGCACGCAGTAGTAATGCCACTAGCGGTCACCCATCCAAGTCATGAACGCAGCGGACGTTGCTAGTTGATAGCTTAAGAACGGCTAAGTAAGCTACGCTACAAGCGCTTTGCACAAAGGTTTGTGAAGATTTTAAAGTAGAGTTATTCTCAAATATTTTTTAATAATTACTAATGCATATTTGAGTAAGCAGAGTTTTGAACGACTTCAAGTCTAATTATCAATTCAGAAGCCGACTGAAAGCCTGTTAATTGCCAAGCTAGTTTTGGAAATTCCATTAATATTTGTTCTTATTAATTACCTACCTATTTAGCGCCGAAAAACAGATAATAAAATTCAACTTCGTCTCTGTGTAATAATCGTGTATCATCGACGTACGTTTTATTTAATATGATAATATTTCCCCAATTTGCAATTTTTTTGAGTTCAGTTTATTAACATAGTACTATTGTCGACAATGATAAAACAGCGAATCCTTAGGTGGGATCCGATGGGAGAGAGACTTATTGATTTTTGGGATCGGACAGGAATTTTTGAAAAAATGGGTTCTGAGATTTGTGGGTTTTGTTGGGAGTAGCCCTATAGGGAAAAGATCTTATATGAAAGTTAATATGATGGCCGGACTACTGTCTAGTGAAGAGGCCGAATAACTGGCCATAGTTCCAGTCTCTAGCTACTATCTCTGTACATAAAATAAATTTGTAGAACCAGCATGTCTGTATGTTTTGTACTGTAACTGTACTGTATCAGCCGGATTGTCCACTGCTGAACACAGCCTTCCCCAGTAACGGGGGTTTGCCATAAACAGTACTAAAGCCATATTCACGTGAGAAGTGGCTTGGTGCTCGTTCAGAGCAACTTTTCCTTCAGCCCCTTTTACGTCATCCAACAGGAAGATATGAAATATTGTCGAATCCGTTTATAATGACATTGTAGGGAAATAACAAACACGTCATACTGGCACACGTCATATTATACAAAGCATTTAAAAAAAACGTTTAGGTTTTCGAATGACCAGCCCCAAAATTCCTTTGCGAGAGATGAGTTGGATTCTCCATTCTCTAATCTGTATATTATTGTACCTCTTCAATCGTAAATGCTTTACGACGAGGTTGAGATGTATTTATTTTCACAAATCACTTGAACAATGCGTTACCTTCAACTATCAATAGTCCGGACAAATCAGACCAAAAAATAAGAGTAAAGCTACATAAATTCCCAACAAGCTGAAAATCAGTAAGATTGTTTAAAATATGATTAAAAATAAAATTTTAAAGATTCTCCCATCTTACTCCTGTATGGAAAAAAAATTTAAGGTCAAAGTTCAAAAAAATAAGTTTTGCGCGATTTTCACAAAAACGGCAAGTTTTATCAAAAAACACTACACAACTATAGAGATGCATACAGGGTGGAAACTTTCAGCGAGGCAGTTGGGAAGTACCTTATCCGTTGCAGCTACTCGGAAATGGTCTTAGGAGACTATCCATATTTTTGCTTAAAGCGCAATTATGTTTAATTTTGGACCTCATCCCTAAATCATATAGTTTCCGAGATGCCATCCAATTTTACTTGACAGACGACATTTTCATTTTATCGTATTTTCCCCATAATCAGGTTAACTCGTCGTTGATTTTGGCAATTCATTTCATAAACTCCCACGACTCCTTCTGGGAAAACAAACACCCCTTTTATCACTTATATTTTCCGAGATATAAGCGTTTGAACTTTTTTTTACGACTCTCTTCATTTTTTCATTAAGGATAAAGACAAATAGCGTCCGTATATTTTTTATCAGCTTTTTCGATAAACCATTCAAGAAGTCTATTGATAGGATTCGACAACGCGAATTTCCGCGAAAATCGAATATACCCAGTTAACCAGTAAAAACTTTATACCAACTCGGTATCTGGCATGTTTTTGTAATCTGGTTAAGATTTATCTAACCGTTATAATTTTATCTCTGCGCGAGGATTACCGTCGAGATTATTAGTTTACGTGCAACTCACGATAATAAAGAGTTTAAAAGCTTTCGGCTCCGTTGCACAGAACTCGTTAACTTTGGCGCCATCCGTCATAAAAATTATATGCCGAATGCCGACGGAAGTGCTTCCAAACAATATACAGATTGAACTGAACTTGAAACTGTCTGAGGGTTCCGCCTACGGAGAAGCGGAGCGTCCAGCGCTCGCCGATCAGGCAACGCTACGTTTGTCGCTTTTTTTTATGCTTGATAGATTAGCCTTTGACCACTATCTCACCTGATGGTAAGTGATGATGTTGTTCAGGTTTTGAAGCGCTCGTAGCGAAGTTTACTTAGCTGTTCTCAACCGATCAGCAAAGTTAAGCAACGTCACGCGCGGTCATGAGTTGGATGGGTGACCGCTAGTGACATTACTACTGAGCGTTTCCGTGCTTTGGAGGGCACGTTAAGCCGTTGGTCCCGGTTGTTGTCTTAGGATGGCAGTCGTTATAGCATGGTGGTAGGGCATTTTGCGAATGCCCGCCTGGCTAGCTACCACCCTCAAGTAGAAAATCTGTCGCCAAGCACCTAACGGTGTGTTCCGGCAGCTGTCCTTGAGAGCCAGTACTTCTAGGTTAGCCTGAACAACATCTTCGACCACATCGTCACTTACCATCACGTGAGATAGTGGTCAAAGGCTAACATATCAGGCATAAATAAAAAATAAATAAAAAAGGCTAACCCAGAAATACTGGCTCTCAAGGAACAGCTGTCAGAACACACCGTTAGGTGCTTGGCGACAGATTTTCTACTTGAGGGGGTAACTAACCAGGCGCGCATTCGCAAAATGCCCTACCACCATGCTATACCGACTGCCATCGTAAGACAACAACCGGGACCGGCGCGGCGGCTTAACGTTCCCTCCGAAGCACGGAAACGCTCAGTAGTAATGTCACTAGCGGTCCCCATCAAACTCATGACCGCGACGGAGGTTGCTTAACTTTGCTGATCGTTTAAGAACAGCTAAGTAAACTTCGATACGAGCGCTTCTACGTGAACATGATACATGACCACAACTTTGAGTATACATTCCTAAGATATAGAGCGCTTTTATTGCACCAGTCGCCTAATGTAGGCAAGTGAACTAGTTATATTGATAGATATGTATCAAACAGGGATGGGTGAATTTTACGCTTCAAGCGCAACTGTCGATAGTTACAGTTACGGCATAGTACTCATTGGCATTGTATTGAAAACGTGCGCTCTATACCCTAGGAATGTATACTCAAAGGACTACACGAATAAATTATTTAATCTTGTGTATAAATAATTTATTACATATTTAGCCATACCTACGTTTACTCACCGCGCGACGACGAGGCATCGCGCAGCCATAGTAAAGGCACAGAATAAATGAACAGTAGTTTCATTGAAGCCCCGTAGGAGATTCAAATGTTCTTTTCCAGTTCAATTCTACTATAATCTATGGATACGCAGGGTAGTCTTACCATCATATTCTTAGTTGTTACTCGAAATTTACTCGACTCTACCTCAAATTTGGATTTTGGTATTAGACAATGAAAATTCCTCCACTCGAATTCATGTCAAGACAACTCCTCATATGAGGATATTATCCATCTTACAAAATCACAAATATACGATAGGAAAAATTTAAGTTACATCCCGCACATGACTTAAATTTTTCCTATCGTATATTTGTGATTTTGTAATGTAATCCGCATAGCAGGCGTTATTGCAAACCTAACAATATTAAAAATATTATCCATCTGTTAACTCAAGGTACCTGGCGATGTACCTTGAAGATTCCTCGAAACTTATTTGATGTTATATCTGTGCTGAAATTACCGTTGAAATTATTTCGAATAATTTATAGAATACATTAATAATAAAATTTTGAGTATGCCTTGTGAATTTTTTATTTGGAGTTACATTTAACGATATCGGGGTAGATATAATAATATAATTTATTCACATAATACAATACAGTTATAAGTTGTCACTCTTAACTTTATTACAAGTGTAACACTAAATTGTAGTTTTTTGACAGTTAAATGACATGCAGAGCCCACACTAAGAAAAAACCTTGTGTCGTGGGACTGCTTCCTTCTATAACACATTTAAGATTGTAGTTTACTATTTCATGATATGGCTGTATAACATGTTGTTTATGTTTGAGTATGTGAATACAATATTATTGTTTGTGAGGGTGTGTGAGGGTTGTGTGTGTGTGTGTGTGAGGGTTGTGTGTGTGTGTGTGTGTGTGTGTGTGTGTGTGTCTCAAGTTTTTTAGGTCTCGGTGTATAATGTATACTGGTACTATAGCAAATTAATTCGTTACTTCCTACAGACACGACTCTTATTGTCAATAATATATTTTCTTTATATAAATCAACTCACTCTACTGTGCATACTGTGGCACGACGCGCACACTTACAAAGTGGTACAAGTTGCGTTTGGTGCCGCCACATGCTAAATATTTACACTGATAGTGCTCCATAAACTCTACTAAATCACTCTAAGAATGCACCTAGAGCTAGAGTAGTCACGTTGCTCAACGATATGTTAGCTTAACATCCAGATTCCAGAGATTGACATGTAGCATTGTGTTTTGAAGCAGTGATAGCTCAGTGGCATTGGCTATGGACTGCCGCGCAGGAGGTCCAGGGTTCGAATCCCGCCCAGAGCTTGAGCTTGACCGCATGGAAGGGCATTTTGCGGATGCCCGCCTGGCTAGCGACAGACCTCAAGTAGAAAATCTGTCGCCAAGCACCTAACTGTGTGTTCTGGCAGCAGTCCTTGAGAGCCAGTGAAATAACAGGCAAAATGAGACTTAACAGATATTTCTCAAGGTGATGGGCGCAGTGCAGTTCGTCACTTGTGATGAAATGCATCTGTTATAGGGAGAGGATACCGCTTAACATCAGGTGGGCCCCGCGCTTGTTCATTCACAATAACATTAAAAAAATATATGATACCTATAATGCATTATATTCGATAGAATGTAATTAATTACTTCAGCAGTATGTCTAGGTAATGTGTTGGACTTCATATATTCTGTGAATTTCATGTAAGAATAAATAAATGAATAAAATTTTTGTTATAACGTACTTATTTGGTTTTATTATGGCACAATGCACCCCGTCTCCACGGACGAGGCCTAATTGGTACAAAATTGTCTCCTCACGTTTATCGCCACCTCAAAATGATGATACACTTTGTGGAACCATTACATGAGACCGCTATAATTCAATATTCAATATTATAATTACTCAGGTACTAAATAATCATCCCCCGTAGGGTGCCGGGTTAGGATTGCACCCCCATATTATCTTGTGGGTGTCGTAAGAGGCGACTAAGGGAAAAATACTGGAAGGTGGGCAGCAGCGCCTTCTAAAGCACTGCTAACTTACACTGCGATCCCGAAGCCGCCAGCCAAACGTGGGGATTATGGAGTAGCGATGGCTCAGTAGCATTGGCTATGGACTGCATGCCCACCTGGCTAACGACCACCCTCAAGTAGAAAATCTATCGCCAAGCACCTAACACTGTGTTCCGGCAGCAGTCCTTAAGATCCAGTAAAATTTCAGACACATAAGACCTAACAATGGTACGTCTCAGCATGACGGGCAGAGTGCAATTCGTCGGATGGAAATGCATCTGTTAGAGCATCATGTGGGCCTCGGGCTTGTTCTAACCCAATAACATAAAAAAAAATCGGCAATCCTTTTGGCAAATTTCCCAAATTTCTCTGAATCTTATAGAAGCCAACGAGACGTTTTCGACAAAGTTAGCGTTTCGAAATCGAGTTAAGAACCATAAACTATTCGCGGTTTAATTTTCTCCGAGATGAGGTTTTAATTCTACTTTTACTCAGAGCCGTTTTACAGAGAATTTGCTTACAACCGGTATGCTCATTAAAGATGAAAGGTGCTTGTTTGTGATAGAAAAGCGAACGGACATTTAACGTCTGGGTTTGTACGAAGTAATTTACCTGTTGAGCTACTTTGGAAATATTTTGCCAGCTTTGAAATCACCTAATTTAGACGGGCGTACCTTTTTTTTATTATTTTTTTATTGTGATTGAACAAGCTCGAGGCCCACCTGATGTTAAGCAGACTAACCTCTGCCTATAACAGATGCATTTCATCACAAGTGACGAATTGCACTGCGCCTGTAACCTTGAGACATAGTCGTAAGTCTCATTGTGCCTGTAATTTCACTGTCTCTCAAGGACTACTGCCGGAACACACCTTTCGGTGTTTTGCGACAGACTTTCTACTTGAGGGTGGTAGCTAGCCAGGCGGGCGATCGCAAAATGCCCTTCCACCATGCGGTGAAGCTTAAGCCGGCGGTGGGGATCGAACCAGGGTACTGCGGCACGGCAGTCCATAGCTATTACCGCTCGACCATTATTGCTTCGAAACCTTCTCAGATTATTTGTTATTTAGCGATCACTTATACATGATTAAAAATTATATGAACCATTTATTATATTAAACATTCAAGACTTGGATGGGTGACCGCTAGTGACATTACTACTGAGCGCTTCCGTGCTTCGGAGGGCACGTTAAGCCGTCGGCCTCAGTTGTTGTGATTGGATTGCAGTCTTTACAGCATGAAGGTATGGCAATTTGCGGATGCCCGCCTCGCTAGCTAATACCCTAAAGTAGAAAATCTGTTGTCAAGCACCTAACGGTGTGTTCCGGCAGCTGTCCTTGAGAGCCAGTAATTCTAGGTTAGCCTGAACAACATCTTCGACCACATCATAACTTACCATTAGGTGAGATAGTGGTCAAAGGCTAGCCTATCAGGTTTAATTAAAAATAAATAAAATCAAGGAATTTCCCCCTTAACAAAAAAAAAACAAATATTTTTGTTTTAATTTCGTTCATAAACAAATACCGTCTGGAAATTTCTCATTCCGATTTAGGTACACGTGCCTTGAAATAAGAGTTTATGTTTACCATCTAGACATTTAGAATTTTTCGCGTGAAGATATTCGGCGCGGGCGCGCTTTTCGTGGAACAATGCGCGCGCGCAATAAAACGCTGACCTGATTTGTGATCAGTGTTGCCAGAATGGTATCACATTTCCATAAAAATAAAGTATTATATAGTACCACCAACTTAACTGTGCAGTTTTCGAGGGCGCTACTGATCATGGAAATCAACTACAGACTGTCACAATTTGAGGGAAAGTTTTAGTTCTTTTTTCTGGCAGCTGAACAGATAAGTTGGTGAGTCTGTAATAGCGTGTTCGAACAAAACGATAAAGAGAATAGATAAAACAAGCTTTTATTGCCGCTAATCTTTGGTGCAGATGTCTTTTACTCCTTGAAATGCATGACACATTGGTACAACTGTTTTTTTTATTGCTGATAGTTGATACGCTCGCTTTTGACCACCATCTCACCTGCTGGTATGTGATGATGTGGTCGATGATGGTATATGGAATACTGATAATGAATACTGACTATCAAGGACAGCTGTCAGTGCTCCAGTTTTTCTCGCTTAGAACCATATAATCTAAGAATTAACTATATTAGTTTACGGACATCTAGAAACTCAGATATTATATTTGCTTATTAAGTAGTTAGGTATCTAGAAATTAAAATATTGAATGTTATTAGGTATTTTTCTAGGTATCAAGAAAACTAGTACTTATAATCGATTGAACGATATATTTATGGTGGATGCCCTATGTCACACTCACGATCAAGACAAATCTAATAATCCGTAAGGCTGTTGAGGTTTCAGAGCGAGCCTTAGAAGTAGACATAATTATACATAGGTACTTACCTACAATACTAACGGCGGAAAATCGTGTTGCTCTAAATATACATTTGAAAATCTATCAAACCAAAGGTCTAAATCCACACAAGGAGGGTTAGTTGAAAGTGATCTGATGAGGTAGTGTTACTATACAAATAGACTATCTGGTTTGGTTTCTGAATTAATTTTATTACGGAGGAATACATGACACTGCTTTTTGGGCAGTCGTGTAAGAAATACAGTTGAGCTGATATCATCATCCATATATTTTAAGTCTGTTAAAAATTATAAAAAAATCATCTTCGTCCTTTGGCGTGAGACCTGTCAAACTACAAGGTGTAGACATTCAGTCCTAGCCCTGGCAAGTGTTATTGGACTTTTACGACACGAATGTCTTAACAGCTGTGCTCGTTCGTGATGTGGATGTTAAAACACATTAGATAGGTACCTAGATAGATAAAACTTTATTGCACTTTCCAATTTGAAAAGTAGGTAAGTAATGTAAACTAAATATCTATTTGCTAAATATTCCACCTTAAATTAGTATAGTGGACAGTATTTTTGCTAAGCAGCAATATATTTCAGGAACTTACACTTTAAATAGGTACCTACCTAGGTACTTAAGTACCGTTCAACTAGGAATTCCTTTTGAGATTCTGCGAGTGATAAAAAAGCTGAAATTAAGGAAAATCGAGCAACACTATTCCCAAATTCTTGTATGTACATAGCTAGTTAGATTAGTAGTTAAAATTCTTGTTAAACTTATCCATTCCTCAGTTGCCATCTGCGAAATTCTTCCAAGAAGAAAAGTAATGTGCGTTGAATACTAAAACAAACGCAACTACGCACAGTCTGTGATCTATATTCGCAATGCACGTTGTGGGTTTGTCAGTTCTTCTGACTTTTACGGAGCGTTTATTTTATTTTATGATAATAATTGAATTTCATTCATAAATCGACGATATCGGTTCCACGTTATATGTAAATGAGGGTACCAAGCGGCTACGTGATTTGAAGCACTCGCGACTGATGTTTTTTTTACGTTTTCATCCCCCATATTTCTGCCGTTTTGATAAAATTCCTAAAACTGAATTGATAAAAAACATCATTAATTAACATGCTCATAACATTTAAAATATTATTGACAGCAGTGACTAACGAAAAATAAGACTAGCGACTAGCATTGCTAAGCGAAAACAGAAAGTTTGGATAGGAAAAAATAATAACATTACAATCGGGATAGTCTAGCTAGAATATAAACTATACATTTAATAGTTTTTCGGGAAGTTACGAGACATCTCCTTGTCGAACATCCCGCACAGCCTGAAGACCAAAGTCTTCAACCAGTGTGTGTTGCCAGTGATGACTTATGGCACTGAGACGTGGTCCCTAACTGTGGCCCTTATGAACAAGCTCAAAGTCTCTCAACGAGCTATGGAACGAGCTATACTCGGAGTTTCTTTGAGTGATAAAATCCGGAACGTGAATATTCGCCAAAGAACCAAAGTCAACGACATGGCTTACAGAATTTGCAAGTTGAAGTGGCAATGGGCAGGCCACATTGCTCGACGAACTGATAACCGATGGGGAAGAAAGGTTCTCGAGCAGTTACCACATTACACATTACCGGAAGATGCAGAGTTGTTAGGCCTACACTAGGTGGACTGAAGACATGGTAAAAGTCGCGGACAATGGTTATAAGAGGATAATAGCCATACTTTGTGGCGTTCTATGCGGGCGGCCTTTGCTCAACAGAGGACGTCTTCGAGCTGATGATACATTTAATTAAAAAGAACTAACTGGCACATAATATATAAAGATTTGGCAATACGACAGAATGATGTTCTGAAGTTGCGGGTTCAAGTTCCGATGAAAGTCATCTTTTTCAAAAAACAAAATAGTCGCAGTACTTTTAAAACTCACAATAAAATGTAAGACGTAAGAGAAATAAAGGTAAGAAACATCATGAATTTGTCTACGCTATTTTACAAAGATTTTTATTGCTGATAGGTAACCCTTTGACCACAATCCCATCTGATGGTAAGTGATGTGTCGAAGGTGTTAGCAGGCTTAACCTAGAATTACTGGCTCTCAATGACAGCTGCCGGAACACACCGTTAGGTGCTTGGCGACAGATTTTACACTTGAGGGTGATAGCTGCATTTGCAAAATCCCCTTCCACCATGCGGTGAAGCTCAAGCTCGCGGCGGGATTCGAACCATGGACCTGCTGCGCGGCAGTCCATAGCCAATGCCACTGAGCCATCACTGCTTCAAAACAGCTTCGTCTGTTCATAAGTGAGCGCTTATGAACGGACGAAGCTGCTTGCATATTAAATGACGAATAAATACTATGTGCCGACGGTAGTTATACAAGTTTCTCTATGATGAGCGGCAACACACGCTCCGAACATACTATACTTATTTACTAAAATGAGCCAATTCTATTCCATCTTCTTTAAAAATGTTCTATACTTACTTTATACAACCTATGGTTACTATCCGGCGACTAGAAGGCGGATCGTCTGCCTGTTAAAACCTATCATCGAAAAAGCGGCCAAGTGCGAGTTGAACTCCCATGCCCAAGAGTTCCGTACAAACTGAATTTACTAAAGAATCTTTTATGTTTTTCATACAGATCGAGATTCATTGCGGGAGTACGACCTGCACTTGGCCAGTTTTCAGTATTTTGTTGTACGTTAGATATTTGACTGTAATCATAGTAAGTCTGACAATCGTTATAACAGTTTTTACAATAGAGCATAAAGAAAAAAAACTTGAAAAATCACATTTTCTTATATTGGGACTTTTTATTTTTAAAATAAGTATTTTTTATTATGATTTGTTAGGCATCCACCATAGGTACTAACACATATTATGTGACAGCTTCCACAATACAGCCCTTTAAAGGTCGGGTGGACGGAGGAAAGTCGACGCTTTATTATATTTACTTATTAGTAATAGGGTCCTGTTTTCGGAACCCATTAAACTAAGTTGAAAATTTGAATCGCTCGTAGTGAAGTTTGGGTACGACTTTCCATTGAGGTCCGTCGAATCCAGGGAGAAGAGGGGGTTGGGGAGGGGGGAGGGGTACCACTCCCCCCTCTTCAAAGGAAAAGTCCCGCAGCCCCCCCTTTTTTTACTTATTTTAAATTTCCTCATTTTCTGGATAAAAATTAAAATAATAACTTTTAAAATCGATTGCCATGAAAGAGGGCAGTCAGGGGAGGGTCATCCCTTCCCTTTCTCACCACTTTTATTACAAGGCAATGCATAGTTTTCGAGTTATGCATATTTTTGTAAAATCATCACCTCACTTTTTGTAACACTTCACTGATCAAATTTATTGTTTTGTTGGATGTGTAACAGATTTTTAAGCGCTTCGCCGGCCGCTGCTGCGGCACGCACGCTTCGCTCGCTCGCCTCGCGCGTTGTGTTGTCGCAGTTTCAACCTAACCTAACCTGTTTTTTTATATAAAATGTTACCAAACGTATTCCACTTGACGCCAATTATTATCGCCGTTATTTTCGATTATTTTTATCACATATGTATCTATGGTTCATATTAAATGTGGAACCATAGACGCAAAATTATCGAAAATAACGAAATTAGCGTCAAGTGGAATACGCCTTTAACCTTTCGTAAAACGAAACGTTCATTGGCGAGAATTCTATATAATCTGTGCTACCACAGATTTGTCAATCCCTATGGATTAGCATTAATATTGCAATATAATTAATTTTCAATATTTTTTTTCTCAAAAACTACGAGTTTTCTGATTTTGAAACTTTGCGTGTGTGTACGCGTTGCTTATAATAATGTAACCTTTCTGTGAAAAAAATATCAACCCTCAACCCGACGGACGGCAATGGAAAACTGAGCCGAAGTTTGCTTACCTGTTCTTAACCGAACAGCCCGCCGCGATCAGGACTTGGATGGGTGACCGCTAGTGACATTACTACTGAGCGCTTCCGTGCTTCGGAGGGTACGTTAAACCGTCGGCCTCGGTTGTTGTCTTCTGATGGCAGTCGTTACAGCATTGTGGTAGGGCATTATGCAAATTCCGCATGGCTAGCTCCCGCCCTCAAAAAGAAAACCTGTCGCCAAGCAACTAACGTTGTGTTCCGGCAACTGTCCTTGAGAGTCATTAATTCTAGGTTAGTCTGAATAACATCTTCGACCACATCATCACTTACCATTAGGTGAGATAATGGTCAAAAGCTGGCGTATAAACTATTAAAAATAAGTACCTACCTAAGATCGAGCGTGTGTGTGAGCGAATTAATTAATTTCCCATACATCTAGATGATGTGAACGAGTGGCAGATGTTCAGCCACAAATAAATTATAAATCGTAGCTGTTGATTATAACCTTTCACTTTCTCGCTAGTCATTTACTATAAAAATATTATCATGATAATAACATTTCAGAACATGAATTTGTCATGTGGGGCGCCGCGCACCGGGATAGAAATCCATCCACCCGTTACTTTTTGGTAGGAGTCGTAAGAGGCCACAAAGACATACAAGAAGCTGGGAAGAAGCGCCTTCTGAATAAATGCCATCGTACACTACGATCCCTAAGAGGTCTGCCAAGGGCTTTTGTATATGTGAATAACATTAACTTACAAATGTTTACTTCAAATATGTACGATAAAGTTGGTACCTAGTCAATTAAAATAGATTACTTTTTGCTGCTGATAGCAAAATGATGATGTGGTCAAGCGAGGATGGTAAACAGCCTTAATATAAAGAATGAGAACTGGCTTTCAAGGACAGCTGCCGGACCACCAGCCCACCATACAATTCGAGTTGTTGTAAAAAACAGCAATTACCAATTTCTAGCAATACAATTAAGTTAATAGCACTTTAATTTTATCTCTAATTGCCCACGGAAAAGTCCAGCAACTACATCTAGTGATTCTCAGAATTCGGTCAAATCAACAATTTAGAGATACAAGTCATTATTCGATGTAATTAATGCGCAAAAACACTGGCTTGTTTACCAGCTGAAGTAATTTTCCAATGAATGTAGTAATTGATAGAGAAGTATAATAACATTACTAGGAAAATAAAGGTTCAATTGATGAAAAAAAGTGAGTGAAGGTTATTTTTGTTATAAATTTAAATTAGCTACTGAATTAAAATAAGTACATTGTAGAGATAATTGACTCGTAGAATGTTTGTGATGTACGCTATCATTTCTGCAGTGCACCTGTTAAATGTGGAATGAGCTTTCTTGCGCGGTATTTCCGATAAAATACAACCCAACCATCTGATTCCATGACACCTGCTATGGCAAAAATATCTAGCACTAGAGTTGCTGCCCCTACATGCTAGATGGCGTTCCTAATTCAAACAACGCGACCCTGCAAAGTTAAATGGTCTTTCAGGGGGCCACCTCCCATCTCTTATTTCAGTCTTATTTTAACCTTACATTAACAATTTTAAGTAGCACTACCACATGTGACCATAGTAAACTTACATCAGAACTTCAACGTGTGAGCGGGCTGCATGCATTGAATCAAGACATTTGTGCGATAGAGATAGCGCTGTATGAACATTATTGTTTCGTGACGGCCGGGCGGCCGTGGTACGAATCTTAGTATCAATATTTTAAGTTTGAAATAATGATGTTGGTTATCCATAATAGTTTTTAAAAGGTGGGAGTTGGGCCCCAGGATTGTCAAAATAAAAGGAAAAAAAGCGGCTATATGCGTGTCAGGGCACGCGCTGTGTAGGGTTCCGTGGTAAGCCCGTTATCACAATAATGTTGTTCTTTATCCTGATTATAATTAATGGTACCTAAAGATATTAAGAGTTAATTGGGTATAATAACAATACATAATTGTTCAAAACCTAAGTCTACTTGGACCATCTTAACTTATAATTTTCCTTTTAAGTTCATGAAATACAGTATAATAATGAACTTTTCCAGATTCTCGTTTCACGCGCGCAATAGTTTTCTTACAAACAAGCCTGATTTAGGCCAGATGCGTTCGTACGTGCCACGCCTCCATTACCTATCTCCCTTGTTTCCTGATCTGAGGTTGCAGCGATGTTAACTAAGTACAAATCTGTTGAAAACCTAAGGGTTTTCTAACAGATGGCGTTAGTAGTACAATAACAATATATCCAATGAATACAAAATTGTTAATGTTATTTTTTTATAATGGTTATATTCTTTATAGAAAACACATCTAGAGATGAAGTTAAATTACTATGTTAAAGGCACAAATCTAAAGGCGTGATATTTTTTTAGCAAAAGGAGCCACAAAACGTTCAAGTTGTGGGATAGATATACTTAATAAACTGTACCCACTTATTTTCTCATAGAGGGTGATAAAAAGTACAGTGTCCACCTCGGGAGCCAAAAACTATTTTAAGCTCGAGTAAACCACAAAAAGAAACACTCTCGCCAATCAAAATGGTTGTTTGCTCCTTAGGTAAGCAATCTACTATTTAAAACAGCTGATTGTTATTTACCTATTAAGTTTATGCAAAAACGTCAGTACACAATTTTTTTTTCTGATTACTAATAATGATCCTCTAAAGAGGACCTTTAAGGGTATATTCCATTTGTCGCCAAGAACGTTATTTTCGATAATTTTAATCACATTCTGCGTCTATGGTTGTGATCACTGTGATCGTTTGTAACTGTCATCCCCGTTCCATTTAGGATAAGAACGCTAAGAATGCCACTAAAATTTGCCACTTCTGTCACTTTTTACATTAGATGTAGCGTTGTCGACCCATGTGGAACAACTTTTTGGGAGTGTGATCGTTTTTAGCGTTTTTAGCGAATCTAACTTCAAATGGTAAGCACCGTAAAGTGAATCGATCACCCCCACCCAAGCTACGTCGTTATTATGCCACGGCAGCTTAGCAGGAAAATTAAACGGAATTGTCGTTAGAAATATTTTTATTTAAAATATTATTTACATATTTGTTTTTATTTATATACATTATTAAATCACGTCTAGACCTAGGCCCGACTTACACCGTTGTGCGGGTACAAATGTGTAAGTGGAGCCAGAGACAACAACTTAGAGGCTCGTTTAGTAAAAAATAACAGTACTTATTAATTAAAAAATATATCAGTATTTATTGAGTATATCTATAGTAAGTATTCGCCTTTGCGTCACCATCCCGGACAGCCAGCTGTTGGTTAGGTGTTTCAGTTTCTACATCAGGGAAAAAGGAGGTGTTTCTAGTCACCGCTGACTGGCCACAAAGACAGAATAAATAATAGTGGATAGGTACTTAAAAGGAAAAGGCTTATTACATAGTGGCGTTAATACATGGTTACGCGTATCTTTTTTCGGAGGGATAGTAGGTACAAATAGGTCATAAGAATAATTTAAAAAACAACGGCTGACATGAGCAAATATACTGTATCAAATGTATAGTAAAGAATATAACGACAAATTACTTACTAGAATCATGTGTACCGAACGCTGAAAACAACTATCACGCGAAATGCGTAATTAAGATAATGAATAGTAATCGCAATTCTCGAAATCCAGATGGCGCGAGTGTTTCCAGCTACTCCTGCGTATATGTAAATGTGCTTTAGATTAGATAAAAACTGTTGTATTTTGCTATATAATTATGACATACATAGTACAGATATTATCTACAGTCCTTTAACGTGTAGGGTTGTGCATAAGTTTACAACTAACTTATGCTTTGATTAAAATGTGCAAACATTTGACTAAAAGTAGGTTCATCAATATGAATATAATCAATATTACAATTAATAGAAAACCAATTTTCTCCATTTGCAAACCCTTGGGAAACCTCGTTAGTAGTGTAGAGTATATATAACAATATATATATATATAGATAGAAACACTTTATTGAAACACCTTAAATATAAAAAATAGTTAAAATAGAAACACAATTCAAAATAAGGTAAGCGGTTGGTATTGGCGGTCTTATCGCTGAAAGCGATCTCTTCCAGACAACCATTTGACAGGAAGAGACATAACTGAAGAGAACTAAGGGATGGCTTTTATCTAGATTATAATATAGTACTCACAATGACACATCATTTCTAAAGTACTACAAATATTAAAATAGATAAAATAATATATATAGGTATATAAATATATCTAATATATACACGTATACAACATATATACCTTTAAGTACTTATACACATTAATAATAATAATAAATAAATAAGCATATAAAATATTATATATATAATAAACATATATAGTTACATTAAACTTAATCAATAAACATAATATATAAATAATGAATGATTTTATCATTAGTATAAGACTCATATTAACAATGGAACAACGAATTTTAAAATAAAAATAAATAAATTATAGGGAGCTAACGAGTTTCAAGATAAAAGGCTTTCACACGCTCTTTAAAAACAGCCAGTGACTGAGCACTCTTAATTTCAAGAGGCAGTGCGTTCCATAGTCTAACGGCTTCAACTGTGAAGGAGTGATCATAAAACGAACTGTTGTGTGAGGGCATATTGAGCATAAGATTTTCCGATGACCTAAGATTACGCACATGAGAGGTGCTGCAATATTCGAAACGCTCTTGAAAGTATATCTTATTATATATATTTTATTTTTCATCATTTTGATCACGCGTCCCATCGACCAAGCGCTCTGATAAGTTTGAGAGAGAGTAAGATATATATAAATATTATCCACCAGAGATGAAGATAAATGTTGTCTGAGGAAATAATCCAATAATAGAACCGCTTCATATTCATAGCTTCGCGTAGCACAGTGATCCTTTTGTAATGTGTGAATTCCTTGCATACCCGTCATGCCTGTTGGATGTTTTCACAGGTGGACTCAGCCTTACAGTATGCTCCAACAGCTGAAGGTACTTTGAGAACTTGTTCTTCTATTAGGGACTGGGCTGTCACAATCTTCAACCGCATCATTATGCGATTACCAAGACATACCGACAAGTCAAATAGGTAGTAATCAAGTGCAATGCTAATCGAGTTTCTTGTCTGGCCTTCTTGATAGTGTCTCTCTACTTTAGCGTTGCGGTCTCGTTAACAAGGTTCGCTGAAAATGCCGCATACGAGTATATAGGTATAGGTACTGTTTCAGACCTCATGCTATCGTATGATGGACATAGAAAAAATGATATTTTTGTCTAGTAAATAACTATTTTGAAATGTTGACTGTCTATTTTCAAACTGCTATAAATACCCACAAGGAAGAACAGAAAATACATACATAAATATAAATAAAACAAACACAATCTCATACCGATGACGGCGATCGTAACGGTGGCATCCCTATGGCCTCGAATATTTTTTCTTGATCCATATCAAGAATAGCCCAAGCACGAATAACTTGCGAAATCGTAACCGTTTCGTAAACGTATCGAAATGTCACCATTTTGTATAGGATTTGATCAGTGCCTCTACAGTGCGTAAAAGGAACTAAATTTTGACGGAAAAAAGGTTTTGACAACTAACGTGTCGAGATTTTAACGTGAATGTTTTGTCACGTAAAAAGTTTTGTATGAAATCGCGAGCACGAACCTAATTCTAACGTAAGCTCGAAGGCTGGCTATCGAGGATCTGTCAAAAATCTACGAATGTCATGTCACTGAGAAATTTTCAGTCAGATGGCTGACGTAACGTATTGAATTGTGGTAAAACTTCGAAAATTCATGTTATTATTGTGTTTGTTCATTCATAATTTACCTATGAAAAGAGTTACAAACATGGCAGCAAGATTAGAAGTAGTATTGTACCATGTCGTTTACCAGGCGCAAAGAAGGTATTTATTAATTTATGGCACTGGAGGGAAGTGATGCTAATGTACGATGAACCCAATTCAGGACATTTTCCAAAACTCTGCATCAAACAGCGTCCATATTCCACCGTTCCGGCCCACATTTACACCAATTTCGCTCGTTGGATATGTCTTGCGGCGCAATAATGTTGCTATGAAATTCTTCATTGTGCATGGTCAAATTGAAAACAATAAGGCTCAAAGAAGATCACCTATGCATTCAAGATTTCAAGATCAACCAAAGCTGTCAACAAATGCACCAGAAGAACACAGGCAGCGACACGAAAGGAATACCAACGGATTTTCAGACTAACTACCTACGAACTCTGAGGTGATGACCATGCTCACGCCAACATTCTAACCACTACGAAGAAGAAGATTTTAATGTGAAACGTAGAAGCTGTGTTATTGGACTTTTGGTTCTTAATAAAAATAATCGAAGTACAATTGTGCGTTTCATTTATTGGTACCTACGAGTATATACCGAACAGTTCGTGGGTTAGGGATAATAGGATATCTCGTTGGATGTTGTGAAACGCGACTAAGACAAAATTCGTGGCAGCATGCCACTACTAAGGTCGTTGTGATTGGGATGTTGCCACGCATTGCGCATACAACAGTGATGATGAGATGGATCAGTGTGTGCTTCTATTGGTGGCGCATAAAAGACTATTGGGTGGCGAACTCATAGCAGGGCCGTGAGAAGCATTTTTCTTCCCCCTCTGATCTTATAGGCTAGGTAAGTTCGATATCATGCTCGTTTGCCACACTATTCCTTAAAAATAAAGGAAAGTAGATGAATAAAAAGACAAAACTACACCAACAGTTAAGTAATTTCTTTATTTTTGGTAATGTATTAACAGACACAATCATAATCCAAAAAAAAAAACCAACCAAAAGCTGACTAATACAAAATAAACGCTTTAATTATCCTAAAATTAATATGAACTTAAAACAACACTAAGCCTAGACGGTTACAAGTCACAGCACTCTCGATTTGTAGTAACGGCGCATTCATGAAATGCTACGTGGTTTGTCTTTGCAAAACTGTTAGGTAGGTACATTACTACGCACTCCAGGTTTTCACAGCATTCTTCTTTCCCAGAACAGACGGTAAAATACCGCTGGAGACGAAAGTTCTGTCGGGAATCACCTTTAGTGAACAATTAGAACTTATAAAAGCACTGCTTGAACTCAATAGCCTATTTTTCTGCTGAAACACCATAAAATTTAGCGCAAAATACACTTCACGCCGGCTGGCGGCCCTTCAGGGTTTCTTGAAACTCCTCCCTCTGTTTAAAGGTGTAATAGTAGCTGTTTGTAATTTATATAGTAAATTATCAGTGGCGTAGATTCTTGGCTTGAGAATTTA
Organism: Plagodis pulveraria; assembly: GCA_963890685.1. Lineage (NCBI taxonomy): Eukaryota > Metazoa > Arthropoda > Insecta > Lepidoptera > Geometridae > Plagodis > Plagodis pulveraria. The sequence continues at coordinate 8,629,978 of OY982955.1, read as the reverse complement.
TAGCTCATAATTTATATATAATGGTTTATTTTAATACCTCTAATGATGTTACAATAAAATTTGGTTCACTGACCAAGTAACGCATAGAGAAAAGTAACATACCGGAAAAATTTATGTTTGGTTTTCACCAAATAAAAAGCTAAATTTGACGAATATCAATCATAGAGGAAGCAGTCCAGCGACAACAACCTTAAAATAAGGTAAAGTATTGCAGGTGTACCGATTTCTGTCTAAAATTACCAAATACGATACGAGTCATTGTCACCTTGACAACTCAACTGGACTGTCATGGCTATAGACTAATCATATTGTTCCCGGTATATTACATTTCTCTATGTCATAATGTATGTCATGGCACTTAGTAAATATATCACCTCAAATACATTTTATTCAAAAAATTTAATATTTCATAGTGAACATCAATACAATACGGAAATCGCAAAGAAAATGCGAAGTCTGTGGTGTCGAAACACAAATAAAAATGTTTAAACCATAGATTTCCATGAGATCCAGAACCGGTGAGTTGATGAAAATATGTCATTGAAATTACTAATAATTAGAGAATTAAGTAAATAATTGTTTCAGAGTGTAATGATCGCTTGGTTTTTATTGTAATTTAAGTAGGTATGTGTTATCATGCGAATTGCTGTACTTACATATATCTGTATATAAATTACAAATATTTACGTAACGTAAAGTTAGTGTTGCTCAAGGAAAGTATCGATACCTTTGTAGTATCGATTTTTTATAATGTCAGTGGTATGGGTACATATACTTTTTCATAGTGTAAGTTAGGAAATATCATATTCGAAGCTGGTGATCATAAACCATCACGCGGAATGTTTTATTATGCCACGAAACTTAACATGTGTATTTTAGGGACTGTTATTTACATCTTTAGCTCAAAAGCATTTTGAAACACCAGGTTTTATCAATTTTTCTCTACATAACTGGCACAGTACTTGCTAACTGAACGGCTAGAGCAATATTTATTATCTAACATATGAAAATCGACTTAAATATTATACAATTAATAATAAATAGCGTAAATAACGTCATATCTATGCTTGTGATAATAATCTGAGTTGTTTTTTTTCAGTTCATTTAAACAAAACTCCGTCGCTTATATACTTTCAAAGTAAATGCTGAATCGATAGAGCTATGGCATGGAATTTAAGGTACTATGTCACCTCAATACTATATAAAAATTAACATGTGTATCAACATACAATCCCAATTATTTAAATACTTATAATACTATACATTGTTTGATTTTAAAATTAACTAACTTTCGAGTGCAGTTAAATAAACTATTTTTGTAATTTCAGATATGCATATGTTACGCAGAAAAATATTAATTGAATCGATAAATAAAACAAATCAGTGCAGAGGAAGCTTCTTGCAATACAAATGAAATAGACCAGCTGCAAGATTAAATTAAATATCTAAATAATTCAACTATCTACACCAAAAAAGTTTTTAAAAGTCAACAGTCTATATATAATTAAAAAAGGTGCGTCAGAAATACTACATTTTATGATTGAACTACAAATAATAATAATTGTTAACAGTTGATGACAAGTTTACTAGTGCAACTTACGTGCAGTATTTTTTACTTTTACATATACGACAGTTAGAAAATAAGTATTATATATTGAAAACTGTTATGTACAATGAAAAATATGTATGGTAAAGATGTTTTAGTACACAAATAACTTTGGAACTATGTATACATACCCCAATAATACGGTTTTCGATACTAGCGAAGATATATCGCACGATAAAATATTTTGATGATTTTGAATAAATTAATAAATCTGTGTGAAATATTTGTTTTATTTTATATTTTATAAACCTAACCTTCTTACCATTTTTTCCTATATCGATTATAATGGAATCGATTTCATTGTAACTAATCGATTTTAGGGAATCAGTAGTATAACACTCACAAATGTCACTATTATTGTGTTGGAAATATAGTTTTCATTTGTAATGGCTGGTATAAAATAACTTCAAATCTGAGTTTCAAAGCAACAAGGTCCGTGCCAACTCTTAATATTACTTGCTCAGTGAGAGGAACTTTTATAGGCAAAATAAGACTTAAAACCTCTTTTCGAATGAGTTGTTAGGTCTTAGAAAAAAGGTATGATTGTTGTGATTTACGCTGGATGACGTCACTTTTGTAATCCTATCGAGTTCACGTTAGCCAGCAAACGATGCGGCGTACTGTCAACCATTGCCTCCTGCGTAAACGGGCGGTGAACTCGATACGATAACGTTACGGACTATCGAAATGTTTGTGCTTGGGCTATAGCGGCCGTAACTTTCGATACATTCAGCTGTCTATGGAATTGAATAAGCGGCCAGTTGTTTCTGAATGATGTACCTAAATCTTTGTTCCTATTTTGAATTTGCGCTCCTAATTTCTGCCATTGAATAAACTTGGGTACCGCAAAATTGATTTATGTAAATTGGAATTTGTAAGCCACAAGAGGCAATATCAAATCAGAGCTCCACGCTGGGCTCGGTGGAAATTAGCTAGTCTAATTATTTATACCCATGAGTTTAATATACGAATATTATATACGCTCGGTTAATCATTATTTCAAGTAAAGGATATTTTCCGTTAAGTACGTTGAGCGCCGAGCACCGTCTTCAATAGCAAACGTAAGTGTATTTTATCTAAGTATATCGCAGGTGTGCGACGAACCGTTGCAGTCCTTGCACCAGTGTTCGTCACAAACAACAACATACAAAGACATACTGTCACATAAGTCAAAGTGATTTATTGCATTCATGAGTACATGAGGTGACACAAACATTATTTAAAGAGCATACATGAAACCCATTTGGGTATTGCAATATTACCATGAAGGACATGGTATCGTTGATAGGTACATATTTAAGATGTATTTTTATTGAGTGTGTAACAGACATTGATTTTTAAACAGTGATGGTGGTAAAATATGAAGTATTATTTTATTTTATTTTTTATTTTTTTATTTTTTTACAATTTAGGGATTCTTACAGCTAGGTATAGCTTAAAAATCTATGTAGGTGCTGAAGGCCATTTAAAAGATTCCACTAATAAATTAAGAGAATTATTCTTATCGAGTAGACTAAAACATAGAGAAAATCAAAATAATATTATACAACACTTGCACAAGAATAGAATTAATTGAAAAATGCATTAGACAATACCCTCTTAACTTGCTCGACAGACGTATTGAAAATATCAAGGTCATGCCGAGATGCTACGTCATTGAAACAACGGCTTGCTCTTATCAAGTAGCTATTTCTCCTGTAATTAGAGTTAACTGTTGGGGTGTATAGTTTACACGGTCTCCTAGTAGGATCAGCTGACACCTTCACTCCCACTAAGTTAAGCAACTCAGGACAGTCAACTGTACCGTTCGCTATCTTAATTAAGTATACTACATCAGCAATTTGTCGTCTTATATCTAAAGGAAGAATGTGAAATTTATTACAGCGCTGGTTGTAGTCTGGGAGATATCTTTTGATTTTAAACTGAAGATGACGGAGAAACCGCCTCTGAATGCGCTCAATGCGCGTGATGTAAACGTCATACATGGGGTTCCAAATTTGTGAAGCATATTCTAAATGACTACGTACATAGGCACAATAAAGAATTTTGAGAGTTTTTATAGATTTAAACTCAGTCGATAAACGCAAGACAAACCCAAGCGCTCTCGATGCCTTGTTTATAATGTTATTGATGTGCTCCTCAAAAAGTAACTTTGTATCAAAAATTATGCCTAAGTCGCGAATTGATTTATTATTTTATTGTATATTATATCATTATTATATCATGTCAATTTAAAATTTAATCTTCAATCATGGGTCAAGTTATCATTAAAATATTCATTCAAATTATAATAACATTTGTTAATAAGCATGCATTTTATTTTATTTACAAATTTATTCATATATTCTTTACTTCTAATATCATTTGGTAAATGATTATATACTTTAATGGCAGAGACATAAGGACTTTTACTATATAATTTTAAGCGACTTTTTGGTAGAGACATTTTGTTTGTATGGTCTGTTCTTGCAGTATAACGTTTTGTAGTGCTGGGTTTAGCACTTTCAAATATTGTACTATTCTTTCGAACAAATTTGCATAACTCCAAAATATACACACATACATACATGTTAGGGTCAATGTCAAATAATAATATCGAGCCCTGACCGCCTACTTATCGTAAGCGACATTTTTTCCAAAATTGCGATTTATATGGTAAGCGACATTTTAAACTATAACAGATAGGGGCACGTGACCAGTTCCAGCTAAAATGGACCAATCGAAGAGTTATATGAAAATGCTAATTTATCGTTAGTAATACAGATTATACTTTTTTAAAGTAAGCGACATAGGCAAAATTGATGTAAGCTACGTTAATCTCCAAAAACAGTATCGTAACCGAAACCAAATTTTATCGCAAACGACAGAGTACACCAATAGTTAGGTCGTTTGCGACAAAAGAAAGTAGCAATAAACGTGTTATACTTGTGACAAGTTCGTTATAGTAACAATTCCGATGCAATAATCATCGCTCTCTATATAAATAGCTTAAAAATTTAAAAATTAAAATTAGTTTTCATTAGTTTAAGATAACTTTTAGCTTTGAATTGTATTGAGTAAATGAGTGCGCATTCAAAACAGCGTCTTTTGAAAAATGTCAACGTCAGCAGCAAAATGTAAAAAAACAAAACTAAGGTAAATGGGGGAGTAATTGACACATAGGTCGGAATAGTCATCTTTAGAACAGTGTAGGGTGACCAAAATGTTTTAATGTAATAGTGAATTATATATTCTAAAAGAAAGGATTTTATGTAGATTATTACATGTTATTCAATTATCTCATAAGTGTAAGCAATAAAAAATGAAAAATACATGAATTTAAAGTATCATATGCACCCATTGTTGACATGCCAAAAATTGATTTGTATGGGTAGTTGACATAGTTGATTCAATAGTTGACATCAAGCAAAGAAAAATGATTTATTTATAATGAATACTTTAATAAGGGATTATTAATTTAAACCATCATCAAAAGTAACTTATTATAATCATAATAAGACTTGTCTTCAATAACGGGCCAGCTAAAGTTACCATAATACGTATCTTCATCCTACTTCATAAATGAAAATAAAATCTGATACCTTCAATAAAATAAAATAAACTCGATATTGTCAATAATATTTTGTTCAAAATTGGATCGCCAAAACAGAACACATCTCTAACGACTCCCTATTTTCAGATGATGAAACATTTATTGGATATTCATAGGATGGATCTTGAGTTTCTTCAATACATCTATGTAACTCTGGGTACATAATGTTGATTACTGTAGCAACCGGCATCCCTCTACATACATTTTCAATAGCTTGTAAGAAGATCCTGTTTAGGATAATCAAGCATCCTTTTTTATATTGGATAGGAGTGCAAACGAGGATGCGGCTCACCTGATCGTAAGTGATCACCGTCAGCCACTAGCATCCATAACCATCCTTTGAGGAGGGAATATGCTCTTTTATTGAAGGCCCCTAAGTCGTATCTGTTCGGAAATACTTCACCATGCAGCTGGTTCGAAATTGTGGCAGTGCAAGGTAGAAAGTGACGTAAAAATCGCAAGGTCGTGGAATTCCAGACATCGACATGAAATTGATGAAACGTCATGCTTTGTTGGGACGTCCGATGGCGAAATCGAGCTGCATGCAAACGCAACTTTTTTGTTATGTTTTCAAATCCTTTATAGATAAGCCTTTGACCACTATCTCACCTGATGGTAAGTGATGATGAGGTCGAAGATGTTGTTCAGGCTAATCTAAAGTTACTAACCCTCAAGAACAGCTGCCGAAGCACACCGTTAGGTGCTTGGTGACAAATTTTCTACTTGAGGGTGGTAGCTAGCCAGGTGGTCATTCGCAAAATGCCCTACCCCCATGCTATAACAACTGCAATCCTAAGACAACAACCGGGACCGACGGCTTAACGTGCGTAAAGGGTACGTTAGTACCCTTTCGAAGCACGGAAGCACTAATATCATCAGTGGTCATCCATCCAACTCTTGGCCGCGGCGGACGTTGCTTAACTTAGCTGATCGGTTCAGAACGGTTAAGCAAACTTCAAAATCGAACAGTTCCTCAGAACACTCCCCGTCATAGATACGGTAAAAGATGCAGAGTGATCCAACTTCTCTACGCAGTGCCAATGGGTCAAGCCGGTCGGAGAGAACTTGATCTTTTTTAATATTGTTATGTTTGCAATAACACATGCTATGCGGATTACATTACATAATTACAAATGTACGAGAGGAAAAATTTAAGTGTTATCCCGCACATGACTTAAATTTTACCTCTCTTATATTTGTAATTTTGTAGAGAACTTGATCGTCAACGACTCGAGTCGCTCTGCGTTGAACACGGTCTAATGGAAGAAGCTGATACTGGGGAGCTCCAGAGGTTAGAGCAGTACTCCATGTGAGACCGAACCGGAGCCTTATAAAGTTGCAGGCGATAGGCCGTCGTTAAATACCGTCTCGCCTTTCCGAGTACACCAAGCTTATAAAGGCTAATTTAGCCTTATCTTCCAAGTGACAGCGAAATTGAACAACGCTCGATATGTCGACGCCAAGTACTCCGACCATTAACAGGTTATTAGGTGGCCATTAACACTCCCCTTAGTGTTTTCAATACGGAGGGATACGACAAAGGAGAATAACTTATCGGTAAACACATCAATGAATCAATGAATATCGCTGAGCTGCAGCATGTCATTGATGTGCAAGAGAAATAGAGTCGCAGATTGCACACAGCCTTGTGGAATGCCAGCAATCGGCTTCAGGACGAAACATGCGCCGTCGACAACGACCTTGATGCTCCGTTCTGCTGAAAAACTGGAGATCTTCTTGCACAATTTCTCGGAAAGTCCAAAGGAAGGAAGCTTTGAAAGATGCGGTTTATGCCACACCCCTTCAAAGGCCTTCGTTATGTCCAAACTACCCGCCAACGCTGTACCCTTGGAATCCATCTTTTCCGCCCATCGATGAGTAAGGTATACTAAAAGATCACCAGCTGAGCAACCGCAACGAAAAGCGTACTGGCGATCGCTAATCAGTTGGTGCTTTCCTAGATACTGCAAGAGCTGATTGTTGATAATAGATTCCATTATCTTGGAGAACAGAGACGTTATGGCTATAGGGCGGTAATTGGACTAAAGACTAAAGCGAAGTCGTGAACATATCTCCCCGCATAATCAGTGGTGCGCGAACCAAGCCATTCGGCATGGTGGGCGTTGAAATCGCCAAGTATCACGATGTCTGCGGTGGGGATCTGCTCAAGCACGGAACCCCCCTGCTGGTGCTCCAAGAATCGATCTATTTCGGCATTACCGTTGATATAGGACCTATAAAGACACACGTAGATTCCCGGATGGTCATCGCAGTTTACGCGCAACCAAATATCAGAAAGGCCCCGTCCTTCAAGGCTGCTGAGACGACGAGCACAGATATCCTCTCTGACGCAAAAACACCCCCCCAGCACCAAAAAGGAATGCTCCAGTTTGTACCCTGGGTATATGAGGTACGAGGTGTCTGTCGGAGATCATATCTGTGTTTCGGTCAAAAAGAGCAAGGCCAGCTTAGTAGTCTCCAGGTGGTAGTGGAAATCGTTCAGTTCAGTTAGAACGGAGACCCCGTATGTAGCAAAAGGTCACGGCTAGAATGGTGTGGGGTGACTTAAGCCTCCTGCTTCGTTTGCCTCCAGCAGAAATAGGTTTTGCCCCCTCCAGAATAAGCAGTGCAGCCCAAGCATCCAGCTTCAGGTTCAGGTCCTGGAGTTGGATGCCCGGAGAGGGATTCTCCAGCGCTTTCGCGGCTGGTACCCTGCTATAGATTGGAGGCATTGTTTTCAATTTTAAAAAAAATGTACTCAGTACTTGACACTCTATGCATGTGTAGTTGACATCCCTGTCAAGTATTGGTGGCAAGCTGGAACTAGACTCATTATATACAGAAATTATTGTCACCTTACACTGATCACTAACATAATGCAAACTTGACTTATACCTAGAAAACCAGTAGTTAACTTGGGTGTCAATTACTACTAAATGTTGAAAAATGCGTAACTAGTAATTGACACCCACAAAATAACGGAACACGTTGCATCAACCGGGTTAGGAGTGCAATCCGGGTGATTAGCACTGAACTATTAACTACATTATACATAAGCTAAATGAATATCTGACAAAGCAATACTAAAATGTGACTTAATGTAAATTCACATACCTCTCTTAATTTTGTTAGAAATATTATATAAATCATTTTTTATCGATACCCACACAGAAAAAGTCACGACATTACTAAGGGGTAGAATCAACGTTATCAAAATGAAAAAAATAATGAGTTTGGATATATTTCCTATTAATAGGATGCGTTCACATGGCCTGTTCTATGAAAACACTGTCTTTATATGGCTTTAAAGTTGTAAGTGTCAACTATTACCACAATGTCAACTATACCCACTGTTACGTTAATGTTTTAACCTAAGTTGATGCTGTGGTCAACCTTTTATACAAAAGTTATTTTGTTTTACAGTCCAGGATTAAAAATATCATGCAGTTATCACTAAAACTTGCACCAGAGGACGATAAATAACACCTCCTGTTTTCAAGGACATACTGCATCAAAACGCATTACTTTTGTAATGTAAACAATAATTCAAGTAGGTACCTATTGTTTGATCTACTTTTGTATAGATTTGCGTTTGGCCACTATCTTCCCTCATGTTAAACAACGATGTGGTCCACGATAGCGCATGCTTACTTGTATGTAGTGCTTTGCAAAAACTTATTGTAATTTAGAAGTCACTGATTACAAACTTTGATTAACTGGTAGGTATGTACTATGTGTTTTCGTTTCAAAACTTGTAAGCAGGCAGTATTTACCTTATAGTTAAATTATTAAGTCACTTTTGGTTATCTGATTGACGGAAGATCGAAGATAGTCACACAGAAACAATTAACGTACATTACTGAAGTGCTTTAAAACATAGGTACTTACTAATATTTATTTACCTGATTTAATACAGTTGGCACGTATATTGAAGTTTATATCGCGAAATAAAGTAAAAAAAATATATATATTTTAAATAAGATTATGGGAAGAGTTATTTTCCTGATTATAAGAAGACAGGGCTTAATATTGTGTTCATAGCACCGACTTCAGCACGTTATTTTCTACTTCTAAACCAACTTCAAAATAAGGAGCACGGTTTTCAATTCGACTATGTTATTATTTGTATGTTTTGCAGAAAGCAGAAACATTTTTCATAAAAAATCACATCATGGAGAAAGACAAGTCCAAGCAGCTATTTTTAGAAGACGAAATAAGAGCAAGAATGCTAATTCTTCTTCCTTATGTCTAAATTTTGACTTACAAAAAGTCTTTAAAACGCTTATATGCTAAAAGCGTTACCTTATACTACTCCAGAAAACACACATTCTATAACGAAAATGACTACGAAAGTAGCACAAAAGTTGATATTGTTTCTAGTGAGGTGAATATCATGGAAGGAGAGGTTATAACGAAAATGTTTTTTCTTTAAATATTTGATTTTGTCAGAAACTAAAGGTCCACATACTGAAATAAATGCTGTAGTTGTGCTGGACATAATAGAAATCGAACACTGATATCCATGGTAGTTCATTATTTTTAATAACAGGTTACACCGTGGTTGTTTTCTCACTAGCTGTGCTTCCAGACAAATTAAAAAACATTTTTAGTTCTTTAAGGAAGAATAATTACGTTCCAGCAAGGGGTTTTTCCAAGAAAGTGGAAAAAAAAGAATTGAATTTGCACTTTATAGTGAGATCTAGAGCCAATACTCCAAGTGTTATTGATGAGCCCATTGGACTTTAACACAAGGAATCGAAAAAATCTGGTTGACCTATGCCAAAAAATATCATTCCAGTCAGGAATCATAAAGAATATTTAAATGTGAAGCCTGACGGAGCAGTTCCGGATGTGTTGGCAGATGAAACAGACAGATGAATATGATCCAGACAGGGAGAATTGATTTTTTTGTATCCGTACTGCAGTACTGTATCAGCCGGATTGTCCACTGCTGAACACAGCCTCCCATGGCTTGATTGGATTTTTCAAACAATTTTTGCTTATATGACTAGCTAGGCCGTTTAACTGTTATAAATAAACACGTCAATTCTGTTGCAATCGTGTATTATTGATTTTTTTTATTTAGGTAGGTATTTTGCATATAATTACTTAACCGTAACGCGTAAAAACTAGTTGTTGATCTGATGTGCTCTCGACAAATGTAAAAATTAATAAAAAAATATTTTTTATTGTTTGTTTTGTGTATTTTTGTTCCCAGCAGAAATTAAATGTTATTGTAGTAAGTGCCATAAAAAATCAGTATGAGGCAATTACGATACAAAACCTTTTATTGTAACCGCCACTTAACACTAAATAAACTGCTTATTTGTGACAGCAAAAGTATTGCAACCGCCACAAAAGCCTTAAAAACATATTTTTGTCATTAATAGTCATTGCCATAGTTACATCACAAGAAATAAAAATTCAGTACTAAGTTCCAGCTTAGTAGCACAAAAAATTATAAAATTATCTAAAAAAAACCTTCTCCTGTAAAATTACATTTTTGTCGCTTACGATAAGTAGGCGGTCAGGGCTCGATATATAGATTATTAAATACTTATCTTTGCTAAATGTTGTTGATTATGAATGTACCTATATAACAAAACTCCAACTAGATTTATGGCTTTTTAAGTAATAATATTAATTAATAGATTTAGATGTTATTTTGCGGAAATCCATTTTTTTTTTTTAAGAATATATATATTCTAAAAAACATCTAGCGACGAAAATGAACAAACATGCGCTTTGAGTAAAGATCAGCTAGATATCAAGATATGCCTCGTGTAGAAACGAAACGCGTTGAAAATTATTCTAATTATTCTGGATAGGCTTACGTAGCGAGAAAATTAGGCGGAATGGTAACTAGATTATTAATTAATTCGGGAAATGTAGTACAAAAACAATGTATATAAAAATTTCCATAGTAACAAAGATATACGAGTGCAAAGTTTACTTTAAAAAAATTACGCCGCGCTTTCCCCAACTCACCTTATATTTTTTATACATTCATAAATATCATTTTGATATATTGATTTAGTATTATTAAAATAATTGTTAAACATATTTTTTATTATAATACTCGAGCAAACAATATTTTAAACGAATATCTTTACCAGCCCTACTGAAATGGATTTTATCAATTCTATGAATTTTAATCAATACAGCGTAACCACAGATACTAGAGCAGTAACAACAGCTCTGGTAACAATGAGCGTGCTATATTGTATTATCCCTTCTTAGTGATAAACAAACACTAAACCTCTATAGTAATAAGGAAGTGCTTATATATCTAACATAATAAAACATTACCTAGTATTTAGGTCAACTTAACGTTACCAAACGTATAGTACCACCAACTTAACTGTGCAGTTCTCGAGGGCGCTGTTGGTCAAGGAAATCAACTACAAACTGTCACAATTTGAGGGAATTTTGTAGTTCTTTTTTCTGCCGCCTGAACAGATAAGTTGGTTGAACTGTATGTCAGTACTTACCTAAGCTTATACCTACGGTTACAAAGGAAAACATCTTATTTATTTATTTTTTAAGCTGGACAAATAATTTCGTTTCTTATATTCGATCTTATTAGCTATTCATTGAAAGTACTAGCGAGAAATCTGGCCACTTTAGAGTCCGGCCTCGTTCTTTTAAAGTTCCACGTCGCAATAACCTGTAAAAGGAAAAAAAAATATGGTTATAATCACACCTTAAAAATTACAGTAAAAATCGACATTTACAGCATAAGGACTTTACAAAATTCAGAAAAATTATGTAACATTTCGTTTAAAATGTAGATTCGTCAAAAATGTAGTTGTGATAGGTTCTGTACACATGGTCTAAAAATTAGTTACCTATTTTTTCTACCGACATCAAAAAAAGGAGTAGTTAAACAATTCTATGTATTTTTTTTTATGTTTGTTACTACTTTGCTAAAGGAAGGGCTTTAAAAATTAATAATAAACGACTCCATAATTATAATAGATGTCTTGCAGTTTTAATTTCAATGGAACGATAAAACGTGTAACGAAAATAAATAATTTGTAGTCGGTTTTTTTTATTAATTTATACTTTTAAATATGTTAAACGTGCTCTAAAATACCCATTACATAATATTATTACTGTTTAAGAAAAATACAATTACCTATCTATAGTAAAAAATATAACTTTTCCCTTAAAGGATTAGGGTAGCTGTAAATAGATAGATTTATCTTTTATCTTACAGGTTTGAAAAGGTCTCCGTCACGCTACCTTTGCTGAAAGAGTAGGTAGGTAGGTACACGTTTATCTTTGTTCTGCAGAAAGATATTGTAGCTCCTTCGACGTCTTATCGTAATCGGATAAGAAACTACCTACCTGCTAAAACGAAGATTATATTTATATATTAAGAGTTTAAGTTTTTTTTTTTTTTTTTTATTATATTTATATTCAAGCTGTCTGCATCTTCTTTGAAAAGCGGACTTTGAGTAACGTAGATTTATCAAGATGGGTAGGTGCCTAAGTGTTCATTGAGAAATATTATATAAATAGTATAATATTGGTATTGTATATGTCGAGTTTCCGAAATGGAAACTGTTTTTAAAAAAGCGCAGAACCGCTGACCACATCAAGGTCAACGGTACTGCAGCTATTATCATTTACCCTATAGTCACAAACTTTAAGCAAGCTGGCTGATGGCTGACGAAAAGTATAACCTGGACACTTATTCTAAGATGTTTAAGAAGTAAAAGTCAAAGACACCAGTAACACAATCTATTTATCGTTACTCTGAACAATCAATTATAATTGAAATTTAATAAATAATAACCTGAGCAGCAGAGATTTTACTTACAATGTGTTTCGTTCAAAAATCGGCGATAAAGTGAGCTCCCGCTCGCTTCGTACGCCCCTCCAAGCATTTGTCGCGCCATCTTGGCGCCAAAACTCACGTGGCTTCGTTTAGCATTTAAAAAGGACAAATGCTTGGGATAAAAATACAAAATTAATCTTACAATGATCACCTAACTTTTTAACAAGCAGTCAATATGCAAAAGTCTCATTAATAGCTGTTAATTAGAATTAAATAAACTTACTTTATGTAACCACCATCTTGGAGTCAAATCAAATAGTGATTTAACAAGAAGTTAACTATTTACATTTCTCACACTTTGATTGAAACAATAAATTATCGTAACGATTTATAATAATGGTTTTTAAACTTAACTATTTCAATAAAACTTAGAAGTATTTTTTAAATAAAACCGCCGAAGAATTGCTGCGGCGACACGGCCATTCTGAAGTGCGATGCGTGCTCTGCATCGCTCTCCTTGTCCTTTCTGTAATAGAGAGAAGAGTATTTTGAGTCTGGTACTTCCACAGTACACTCAGACCTTAAATTGCAAAGTAAATTGAAGTATAATAGTAATCGTTTCTGCTCACTCAACGTGACTGCAGATTGAACAGAACAGTATGCACGTAGTTATATCAACTGCTCATTCCACATGAAAGCAGTGATAGTAATAATTAAAATATTGTAATGAACTGCTCATTCCACATGACAAAAGTAATCGTAGTAGGTATGTATATTGTAATGAACTGCTCATTCCACATGACAACAGTAATAATAGTGATATTAAGTTTTTAAAATAAATGCTTATTCCATATGACATGGTAGTAGCATTTTAAAGGGAAGGATGGGTCGATGAGAGGTCGATGCTGTAATAATACAGGGGCTCTAAAGGATTATAGGGTAAGGTCGATGCTGTGCTCTGGGCGGTCCTGAACGCCGTGGTACACAGAGGACTATTATTCTTTCAGGATAGGATAGACTGGCTTATTGGTGGCTCCATACACCAATAGCATCTTTTGTAATATTATCATTTTTTTTTTTTTTTTTTGGCTTATTGACGGCTCCATACGTCAATAGCATCTTTTGTAAAATATCACTCTATTATTATTATTTTTTAATTCAGCTTTTTGGCGTCTTTGTACGCCAATAGCATCTTTTGTTATGTAACGTTTGTCATGCCATGATAGTTATCATTGTCAGCGATCATAAGAAATAATATGTAAGGTTCTCAACAAAATTACAACGAGAAGTAACTATGTTAGAACAATATGAAAGGCTCCAAAATTACAATGGAAGGTAACAATGTTAGAATAATATGAAAGGTTCTCACCGGGTGAGTTTTCAAATCTTGTATGTCGCCAGTCTGCCCAGTAGTTGTAGCGGCGGCGAGTTGCGCAGCTAGGCACCCGGAGTCACCGCGATGCTGCAAGCTCCAGCTTCTTCATCATCTGGGGGCGACACGGCTGCCTGACAACCAGCACCTGGTTGCGGCGCGCGTCGTAGTTGATCGTGTGCGACCTTGCGAGGCCGCCCATGGTGGCCGACTACCTTTTTTACAAGATAGCGGTCGTGTTCGAGAACTCTGTAAACTTCATAGGGCACGCTAAATTTGAGGTCGAGAGAAGTTTGATTTCTAGGATTATTTTTTATCAATACAAAATCACCACGTTGAAAATTGTGAATTTTAGCACGACCTTTATCAAATCTTGCTTTGTCTTTCGCCGATGTTTCCGCCATCCTTTGATGCACGTGACGTTGAAGAGAATCAATATCGATTGATTCATTATCAAAGTTGACTAAGTTCAGTAACTCTGCTGGTACGCAATTTCGACGCCGAGTAAGCAATGTAAGTGGAGATGTACCTGTAGTTCTATTCACAGTGCAGTTAAAGGCGAGCTGAAGGCTTTCTAAAGCCGTATGCCAATCTGGGGTATCATAATTCTTAATCATGATAAGACCGTTCTTCAATGTAGCCATCACTCGCTCCACCTGACCATTGGCTCTGCTCACGCCTGGTGATATAGCGTGTATTTCGATGCCAAACCTATCACAGTAAGACTTAAAATCTCCTAAGAACTCACGCCCACCGTCCACGATGATTTGTTTTGGGGCTCCAAAGAGGTGAATAACATGTTTCAGAGCGCCGAGTGTGCCGTATTGACTTTTGTCGTTAGTGTAGCGAAGAAGCACATATTTGGTAAAGGAGTCTATAGTAACCACAACATACTCTTGCTCATTGGACGTGCCTAGCTTACCAGTAATGTCCATATGGATAACCTCGAATGGTACCACAGCCTTTGGGATGGGGTGCAATTGTACTTGCGTGGCTCCAGAAGTCTGTTTTGATGTTCTACACACAATGCAGTTGTCAACAAACTCTCTCACAGTTGTACTCATTTTATCAAAAATAAGTTTCTCTGATCTTTTGTAGAGTTTTGTCCCAGCCTGGATGCTTGAGGGCAGTATGAAACGTATTGATCAGGCTCCATTGAAACGATTTTGGTACAACAATTAGTTTTTGGGTACCCAAGAGAGAGTCTATTCGTTCAAATTTGAGTACGCTACCTTCAAGGTGATATCCGGAAACTTCTTCTCCATTATGCAGTGCATCTATGATAGGACGCAGTTTGTCATCTCGTCGTTGCTCTATGTTGATCCAGTCTAAGTTATTTGTCATAACATTAACAGAAAGAGGGTCCGGATTCCTGCTCAGAAAATCTGCATGTTGCATCCGCTCGCCCTTCCTGTATTCTATTTCGAATTCAAAGTTTTGGAGGTAAGCCCACCATCTATGTATGCGGGGTAGTAAATCCTGTTTATGCTTTGAGGCCTTTAGTGCATTGCAATCTGTTATGACTTTAAATTGCCGTCCGTATAGGAAGTGTCGGAAGTGTTTGATTGCCCTGACTACGGCAAGCGTCTCAAGCTCATAGGAGTGGTACCTACTTTCTATATCTGTTGTCCGCATACTAAAGTAAGCGACTACGTGTTGACGGCTGTCTATAATCTGCACGAGTATTGCTCCAAAGCCCACGCTGCTGGCGTCAGTGAATAATTCAATGGGCTTACCTTCTTGGAATATGGTTAGAATCGGCGTGGAAGTCAAGTGATGGATAATCTTTTGACGCGTCTCTTCGTGAACATGAGTCCATTGCCATTCAGTGCCATGTTTTGTTAAGTTATATAGAGGGACCATTTTTCGCGCAAAATCAGGGATAAAGCGACGAAAGTACCCTGCAAGACCATTAAACTGCCGGACTTGCTTTACATTAGTTGGTACCGGTGCCTTAAGCAAGGCTTCAATCTTTTTAGGACTGGGACGGACGGTGCCGTTTTCTACTACGTTGCCAAGGTATGAAAATGAAAATGAAAATGTATTTATTCTAGACATAACTGCACACAACAACATCAAATAAATTATAACATTAAAAAAACAATAGTATCTTAAAATTAAACGTATTAAAATAATATAACATGTGCACATGTACTCGGACTGCTGTCATATGCAGGTCTGCCAGAAATGGTCTGAGCTCAGCATAATGCTGTGGAGTGATTCACAGCGCTGGTTTTCAGCTCTGACCACTAAGTGACACACGGACACAATAAAATACATAAAGGACACAATAAAATGATTTAAAAAATATAAAGACTATTAAAGTGTTATTATGTTTATGTTTACTCATACGAGAATGTTAATAACTAGCTACTTTAAGGTGTGATTTCATGTGTTTTAATTTGAATGTGCAAGGTTTTATAATTGGCTCAATGAAAAACATAAGAATTTAGAAAAATGGCAATAGATTGGAATTTAGAAGAAACAAATATTAATTTAATGTTATAAAAAAACATAATAATAGATATTGTTACCTAAAAACTCTTCATTATTATAAATAGAAAAAAATATATTATTACAACTGACAACATTGAGAACACGGCGTGGCAGCACCGTTTGGTTTCAGCGATGCAAAATAATACATATATTAATCGATAATATATACATATATATATAAGTGCATACACATATATATATGAATACGTGTACACACACACATACTTTTAATACTAGTGAACTTATAAAAGTCACACAAAAATTACTTATAAATATTAAAAATAACCTTCAGAGCTCTTCTTTTTAAAAAAGGTTTTAAAAAAAACCCACTCTTGCATCAGTCTTCTGTATATCCAACAAGTGTTTTTTAAATTTTAATCTAAAATTGCACAAACTTTGCACATTACGGATGGGAGGAGGAAGTGAGTTCCAACACTTCGTGGCACAAAAACGAAAGCTTCCACGAAATGCTGCAGTGCCACCATGCCGTGGAATATGTAACATATAAGAGGATGCACGAGTTGTATAACTATTGTTGTTTCGAGCCCATAAAAGTTTCGAGAAAAGGTAATTAGGTTTCTGACACCTTACTATTCCAAACATCAAAGTGGCCAAGTGAAGATGTCTTCTGTGCATCATATTTAAAACATTGTTTGTTTAAAAATGGTGTGATATGGCTTCGAGGCGGGACATCAAAACAAAAACGTGCACATGCGTTTTGCACTCTTTGAACCTGTCGAGCTGTTTTGGATAATAACCGGGGTCCATACACAGAGTCAACATAATTAAATTTAGAGAGAACAAGCGAGTCCACAAGCATTATACGCAGGTTTGAACTTATGTAATTTCTTATTTTATACAAAACTTTTAATCGGTAAAAACAGTTCCTGATAATCTCGGATACGTGACGTTCAAAACGTAACTGTTCATCCATAATTAACCCTAAATTGCGCGCTTCAAATACTCTATCTATTACCTCACCAGCAACTAATAGTATTGGATGTTCTAGTGCTATTTTATGAATTTGAAGTTTAGAGCCCAGAATCATAAATTTGGTCTTTTTGGAATTCAGTAGCAATGAATTTGCTTCTGCCCATTTTTGAACCCTTTCCAAGTCCTGATTAAGTTTAGCCTCTGCAGATCTGATGTCTTCAGGTTTAAAAGATATATACATTTGTATGTCATCGGCATATATATGAAACTTACAATGCTTAATGATACTCACTATGTCTGCGCTATAAAGAATAAATAATAAAGGACCCAAAATTGAACCTTGTGGGACGCCTCTTGTAATATCGCGCACATTAGAACGCAGTGTTTCTCCACTATCTTTTTTAATTTCAACAAATTGTTTACGATTAGTTAAGTATGTGTTAAACCATTGAACTGCATGACGATCAAATCCATAATAACTAAGCTTTGACAGTAAGAGGGCTGTATTTCTAGAATCAAACGCGCACGAAAAATCCAATAAAACCAATATCGTCCCCATCCCTATATCTTGTGCAGCAATGATATTGTCCGTCACGTCAAGTAATGCAGTGTTTGTACCTCTATTCTTCCTAAAGCCAGATTGCATATCAGGCAGAATATCATTTTTTTCTAAAAATTCTGTAACCTGGTGACACACAGTCTTTTCCAGTATCTTAGACAAGCACGGTAATAAGCTGATAGGGCGTAAATCTTTTATATCAACGGGGTTACTTATTTTAGGTATAGGCTTAACTATTGCCGTTTTCCAAGCTGCAGGAAATGTTGCGGTGACCAATGATTTATTAATTACAGCCGTTATAGTGTCCAAACTTTGTGGAATGGTTAGATTTATCATATCTATAGAAAGTTGATCGATACCAAGAGCATTGGACTTAATTTCTTTTATTTTTTTAAAGATAAACGACGAATCTATTGTTTTAAGGGAAAACGTGTTAGTTCCGAATCTACAGAATTCAAAACGAGTCAAATCACAAATACTTATGGTTGCATTGCCAGGAATGTTTAGAAAATGATCATTGATTGAATCAGGATTATCAAAATGAGGTGGTAGTTCCATTGATTTAGATGGTATCACTTTCGCTTTTAGGTTCTTCCATAATACCTTAGAATTTGTTATATTATTATTAATGTTGTGATTAAAAAATGCTTTTTTCTCTCTGTGGACCGCTAAAAATACCTGGTTTTTCAAGTTCTTATAAAAAGTTTTATCGTTATCGTATTTCGTCTCTTTAAATCTGGCCAGTGCTACATCACGAAGACGCATCATCAGTTTAATAGTATCCGTTATCCACGGACTAGGCATTTCCTGAATTATCCTTGACTTTATTGGAGCATGTAAGTCAAACAGCAAGGTAACTGTATTATTAAAGTGACCAACCATAACATCAATATGTTCAATTGATCTAAGTAAATTCCACCTAATGGATTCAAGGTCGTTCGTAAATAAATCAAGACAGATATCCTTCATTGGCCTGTAAGTAATGCATTTAGGAGATGTTTTTGGTTTTTTAAATACAAACTCACACGTAACGTATGCATGACCTATATGCGAACCAATAAGGTCAATACATACATTACGTGCTCGAACATTTGAACATACGACATCAAGTAATGTACTACAGCTATCAGTGAAGTGAGTAGGCTTATCGACCAGTTGATGCAGTCCTGTGAAGGTTAAAAAATCTGTGAATTTCTTTATATTGGGATCATTTGCATCAAGCAAATTAGTATTAAAATCGCCCAATAGTATAATATTATCACAATAGGAAAACGACGCAACAGAATCCATCAGAGCCTCATAAAACACAGTGGAATTAACCCATTGAGCTCGATAAGCTGTACCTATAATTAAGGTTGAAGATTTGATTTTTAATTTAAGCCACATCTGTTCAACATTATGGCTAACTGGGTGAGTACAGCGTCGCACATTGACCCCACGTTTTATATAAAAACCAATCCCACCACCACGACCTTCACGAGTCTCATGAGGGCGCGGTGTATGGAGGAGTCTATATTGAGGTACAACTGGGGCGCGATTATCTTCTCCCGCTCTTAACCAAGTTTCGTTAATCGCCATTATATCTACAGCATATTTATCCATAGCCGCAATAAAGTTATCGTGATTCGTACCAAGTGAACCCGGATTATGCAAACCAACTTTAAGGAATTTGCTGTTACCCATGATTAAAAGTAAATAAAAATAACATTAAAAAAAAATTCAAATATTTTAGACTGACTGATAGTGCACTAGCAGCACGAGTACGAGTTGTGTGAGGATTCATACAGCATTGGCAATCCGAGCACATGAGCAGTAAGTTCAAGTAACACTGTATTAGTAATAGTAGGTTCAGTGCTAGGTTATAAAACCATTTAAAAAAAGTAACAGGTAATATTTTTACATAACAACAATAACATAACGTATTGCGGTGAGAAAAATGCGTAAAAAAACAACCTAAAGGTAATTTGAGGTCACTATCTGCACACCATTGTATCACAATTTTATAGCTGCAAATAAAAGTAAATTCTATATAAAAAAACAATTCAAAATACAGCATCAGAACATAATTACTTCTATTTCTACATGTAATAGAGAAGTATACAAATACAAAGAATTCGTAACCATAGCCATCAAACAGTTGCAGTCTTAAAAACACGATCGACATCGGCATCCGATCGCAATACATACACCTGTTTTCCATCGCTTTGACGCGCAAAGATTCGACCTCTCCGTGTCCACGAGTACCGCCACTGCTGTTTACGGCACTCCTCACGAACCCGATGAAAGAGCTGTCGGTTGTACTTTGTAAGGCGCTCATTAACGTAAACCTTACGTGCCGGGCCCGCCAGGCCAATGTCACAGGTGGATATATTGCGACGCACGCGCGCGGCACGCAATAGCTCGTCGCGCAGTGTGCGGCGCGCCAAGCGCACCACAACACGGCGCGTGCGCCCCCGCGCCTCTCCAGCTGCCTCACTGCCACCTGAGTCGACCGCTCCAACACGCTCCGCATATAAGATATCGCGATCCTCGAGGGGGAACCCCAGCTTTGCAGCCAGCACTGTGACTGTATGCACAACATTTTCCCCTTTTTCCTCCGGGAGATGTCCAATATCGAGATCCGACAGCAAAGCATCCTGATCCCGCTCGTTTAACTCCTGCTTGAGACGGACGACTGTCTGCTGTAGTTCTGAAAAATCGCTCGACTCGACCGTAATTTCCTTCTGCTCGACGACTTCAAGCCGCCGCTCCAGACTGTCCATTCGTTTTCCAATGCTCGCCATTGACGCACGGAATTCATTGCGAAATTCACGTGCTTCGGACATATATTGAGCGAGTTCACGGCGCAATTCTTGGACATCTGAGTTCTCGACTATAGGCTCGGGGTTAGGGGACAGCATAGTTTCACCCAGAGACGTTGAAGCATTGTCGCAGGTGATCAGGTTAGTGTCCTTGGCCCCGCAGATACCTTTTACCATAATACTGCTATTATGGCCTTTGCCCTGTGGTTTTATACATTCAGGGCAAGTCCAATCGGGTGATATAATAGCACCTTCAGGAATCGCAACGCAGCCTTTGTGAAAGAAACCAGGACATGTAGTACATGTGACGACACCTGCCGACGCTCTGATAAACTTGCCGCATGTTGCGCATTTAGCCATAGTGAGTAAAATATATCTACGGGAAAGAATATGACTCAGCAAGGTGGTACGGATCGATACCGCTAGATGGCGTTAACTTGGATCGATATTTATCTCAGTGTTTTATAAACTTGTTGTAGCGATTTATCTACCCACTTTTTATTAAGATGATTAACTTTGATGCCACAAAACCAATTCACCTCTCTACACACTTTCCCGAGATCAGAAACGTAGGCAAACACATTAAACATATTGACACTTATGTTTAGATTGTTTTACTATTTTTACAGACACAAAACTGTAAGAACTATATACTGACGTAATGTCGTCCGTGATGACACTCAGGTATTCTATTGAACGCTTGAAGAAGAGACATTTTTCGATATTAATGGAAAATCCAGATTCACGTAATGCAATTAGTATCTTTTCTAGGTAAACAAGCCCGGAAGAGAATTCACGACATTTGGTAATGACGTCATAAATATAAACCTGAGCTACGCTATCATTATGGTCGTTATTGGCACTACCAGGATTTAAAAGTGGCCCTAATGCACGATTTATGCATCTTTGATACACAGCTGGCGCGTTGCAAAGCCCGAACGGGACGGTTAGGTACTCATACAAGCCGTCGGGCGTGACAAAAGCGGTTGTCTCTATCGAATTGGCGGCAATGGGAATCTGGTGGAAGCCAGATGCCATGTCAAGGGTTGTATGGTACTTACCACCTGCTAGCTGATCGATTTGATCAGCAACCAAGGGAAGAGGGTAATGATCGCGAATAGTATTTGAATTTAACTCTCGGTAGTCTACGCACATGCGGTCGTCTCCATTTTTCTTTTTCACTAAAATTATCGGACTCGAAAATGGAGATTTGCTTTCCCGGACGATATTATTTTCTATTAGTTCAGCAACAATTCCCTTAACCTTCTCGCGCTCAACAGGACTCAATCTATAGGGTCGTCGTTCGACAAACTTGTTAGGGTTTTTCAAACGAATCTCCATTTCCCCCGTGTTAACACGAGATTGACCAAAACCGCGTGTGAAAATATCGGAATATTTATTTAGCAAAATCTGAAGTAAATTTAATTCAGACTCATCCGACAAGTCATGGTTTAAATTTTCGAACAAAGATGATTTCGACTGCAAGTGCATGACGCGAGGTTGGTTACATAGGATCGCACTATTTTGAGACACTACAACACTTAAACCCGTATCGTGGAGCAAGTTCGCACCCACAAGAACGTCGGAAGTCATTTCGTAGTCGGGTAAGATATGAAAAGCTATCTCGATGTTAATATCGTTAATGATGCAAACTGCCGTTAGCGTACTAGTGGATACTACCGGGAACGGACCAATTCCACGTAGATAATGGACTATATGTTGTCTACGCCCAGGTAACTTATCAGCGACAGATTCGCGCATCACAGAGCATTCGGCGCCGCTGTCAAAAACTGTATCCAACACCACGTCGCCTACCCGCATACGCATAGTATTCAGACCAGGTTTGTTTTTAGCCACCGAGTTGACATTAGAAGTTATTTGTTTTTCCCTACGAAAACACGAATCGAATGTATGGCCGGGTTTTGAACAAAACGAACATAGCTTAGTATCGCTAGGTCTAAATGACGTATGTGACCCAGTCGTTTGATTTTGATTTGTTATTCGCGTATTGGAATCGTTATAATCGGTTTTATTACGGCAATTACTCGCGACGTGTCCCATTCTTTTACAAAAGTTACAAAAAGGGTTATTTCGATTGTCAATAGAAAACTTTGGCCGTTTATGCGGTAATGGGTGGTTAGAACTCTGTTGGTTTGGACGTTTGACACGAATAGATGAGGCTACGGATATTAATTCAGGCACTGATGTAGCTCTGGCGTTCATTAGCTCAATTCTAAGACGCTCGTCACCAACCGTTCCAATCACTGCTTCCACTGCATCACTATTATCTAGTTTTTCTCTAGTTACACGTCTCCACAGAATCCATGACTGTGATAAAAACTCTGCAATATCTTTAGAAGGATCATACGAGTGTTCCCTAAACCTCAGCACATCCCGTGAGTATCGAGTTTCAGGTTCAAATGTGGTAATAATATTCTGGCGCAGCTCGTCCCAATCAGACGTAGTGACAAGCCAGTTGTCTGCCCACATTTTGGCGCGACCTCTCAACAAGCTAGTTACTTTCATGCGGATATCGTAGTCAGTTAATTGGTAGGCATTTTTAGCTGTAGATATGTGATCACACCACTCTCTAACCCCAACGTTTCCGTCCGGATCAAACGAGGGTAAAAACACATCAGTAATTTTTATCTTGTCACTAGGCTGCTGCTGGAGCAGTTTTTCACTCATGTTTTGCATCACAGTCATCATATGTAAATAGAATTCAGGAGGTACATTACCAGACTGCGATGATACTGGTGTGGAGTCAACGTGTGTCCCTGGAGGAGGTTGGGTGCTTGGGCCCGTGGGTGGTCTGGACTCGCTGCATGATGGTGTTCTTGGTTCTAGGATGACTTCAGATGGGTCGTGTTGCGTTGTTGCATTTGGGTCAGGTGGTTGATCCATGGTGACCCGTTGAACGATGAATCCAATGAAGCCAGGATCTGAAAAAATAAGACCGACAGAAAGGGGATCCCACTTCTGATGTCGAGTTTCCGAAATGGAAACTGTTTTTAAAAAAGCGCAGAACCGCTGACCACATCAAGGTCAACGGTACTGCAGCTATTATCATTTACCCTATAGTCACAAACTTTAAGCAAGCTGGCTGATGGCTGACGAAAAGTAACCTGGACACTTATTCTAAGATGTTTAAGAAGTAAAAGTCAAAGACACCAGTAACACAATCTATTTATCGTTACTCTGAACAATCAATTATAATTGAAATTTAATAAATAATAACCTGAGCAGCAGAGATTTTACTTACAATGTGTTTCGTTCAAAAATCGGCGATAAAGTGAGCTCCCGCTCGCTTCGTACGCCCCTCCAAGCATTTGTCGCGCCATCTTGGCGCCAAAACTCACGTGGCTTCGTTTAGCATTTAAAAAGGACAAATGCTTGGGATAAAAATACAAAATTAATCTTACAATGATCACCTAACTTTTTAACAAGCAGTCAATATGCAAAAGTCTCATTAATAGCTGTTAATTAGAATTAAATAAACTTACTTTATGTAACCACCATCTTGGAGTCAAATCAAATAGTGATTTAACAAGAAGTTAACTATTTACATTTCTCACACTTTGATTGAAACAATAAATTATCGTAACGATTTATAATAATGGTTTTTAAACTTAACTATTTCAATAAAACTTAGAAGTATTTTTTAAATAAAACCGCCGAAGAATTGCTGCGGCGACATATATTTTTAATGGTTGCAGTCAATATTATTATTAAATATGTTCTGAGTAGTATAAGCGGAACTTTTTTATTGTTGTGTTACATTGTGATTTAATTATCGTATTAATTATTAATTATTGTGATTTAACCATTGTGACTTAATTAGCTTTTTCTTTTTGGATGTACAAATAAAAATATGATATTTTAAGCTCCTGAACCCTTAAAATGGCTTATAAATTAACGTATAACGTAATTATAACGTAATTATATACATAATTAGATTATATTTTACGGAATGTAATCGCGTACTGGTGTTCGTTTGCTTCTGATATGTAGTAACTACCCGAATAGGACCACCTGACATAATTCTAGATCTATCACATAACGTACAGGAACAAGTCACGACTTGAAGTCTATAGGGTGGTGTTGAATGTTGATCATGTATAAATGAGCAGTGATTTTGTGTATTTAAAAAAAAACACTATTATATACGGTTATTCACTCACACATTTATATATGTGTACTTCAATCTAAAAAAGGAATGCATACATACGAGCTCTCGTTTATTACTGAATATATTTAGGCGGAATATATTCCGCAAAGTATTGCGGAAATCCATATTTAATAATAACAAATATTTTTAAAATATTTTAAGAAAACATCAATTTAACATTTTTATAAAACACTTAAAAAATATAAAAATATATCTAGTGACAATTCGGCCTAATTTTCCTGTTAAGCCGGAGCGCGCGTCGCTCGTTCGAGTCTCGTTCGTGCGCTCGTAGAGTCAAGTTCTCCTGAGGATGCTTCGTGTAGAAGCGAAACGCGTCGAAGATTCTTCCGGTTTGGCTGCGTGGCGTTTGTGACGTCACGTCGGCTTAACAGGAAAATTAGGCGGAGTTGTCACTAGATATATTTATATATTTATTAAGTGTTTTATTAAAATGTTAATTTGATGTTTTCTTAAAATAGTATTTTAAAAATATTTGTTATTATTCTCTCGTTTATTCTTTATTATTGTAACCTACCTAGCAGCTTGTTGAATGTACAGGCAAATAAATAAAAATATGCAATTTTAAGTCCTAGGCCGTTGAGAAGGTCTAAACATAAGTACATGATACAAATAAGGCCTGTCTTATTTCAAAACTATTTGTATCGCTCTTATTATCGTTTTTTATCGCTCGACGCCCAGTGACGTTTTTTTAGTACTAAGCTGTTTTCCATTACCTAAACATCTTCATATATCACTTCATATATCAGGTATTCATATATCACCTATACTATACAAAAATTTGATTTTCATCCATTAAGTTTGAGTAGATCAAACAGCGAAATGTAAATATATTTTTACAGATTTTGAAGATTTTTGTTTTTAAATCGAGTTCATTTGATGCAATCTCCAATCAACATATAAACTTCTTGGTACCAATGCAATCCTAATCATATACGCTTTACGGGAACACCTTTTCATGGAACTTTACTGGAAAGGAGGTTTGAACACATGACGAAAATGGCGGGAAACAGTAATTTAATTGCAATTTTTTGTTCCGAAAAAGTTTAACTTAGTACTTTGGTTCTTCTTTTAATATGATTATTTACTATTATACTTTACCCATGAATTATAACAGATGCCAAATATTTTTAAAGTAGTAACGAGATTAAAACAACGAGATTTTTTAAAGTATTTTGGCGGGAAGGGGCGGGCAAGACGGATGCTTGTCCTACAGAATAATAGACAATACCAGTAAGTACTGTAATGATACCACATATTATATTCGTAATATAGCCTACTGTCTAGACTCTAGACTGTGTCTGGTTGATATGGTTATTGAACTTATTGATTCGGTGAAATACCCGCACCAAAAAACCCGTTTGATTGACTTCTGCGAATAGTATATAGTAGGTGCAGTTGCTAGAAATTTTAAACGGAAAACATTGATGTGCCCATAGGCTTATTGAGCGTAGCGAAAAAATCCTAGGTCTGTGGATGTGCCTACCTACTTACATAGCGCACAGAGCACAAATCAAAGACTTCTATTAGTGTTTTAGGTATTACTAGCTGTACCAGCGACTTCGTTCGCGATTGCCGTACCTGCAAACTAATTATTCACATTTGAGCACTGTTTATCTCATATTAAGCAACGCTGTGGTCTGTGGTGAAGCATTTTTAGTAAAGCATAGCTCAGAAAGGAGCTTTTTACTTTGGGTTTGATAACTCCCATCTTGTTTTTCCAAAACAGTAGTTAAGTAACTCAGAGAGTTCCTTCGCGGTTCGCACAATAAATGTTGAAGCAAAGTAGGTTTTGAAGCGATGATGGCCGAGCGGTAAAAGCTATGGACTGCCGCGCCGCAGGTCCCTGGTTCGATCCCCACCGCCGGCTTGAGCTTCACCGCATGGTGGTAGGGCATTTTGCGATTGCTCGCCTGGCTAGCTACAACCCTCAAGTAGAAAATCTGTGGCCAAGCACCTAACGGTGTGTTCCGGCAGCAGTCCTTGAGAGCCAGTTAAATTACAGGCACATGAGACTTACCAACTGCGTCTCAACGTGACGGGCGCAGTGCAATTCATGACTTATAGGCAGAGGTTAGTCCACTTAACATCAGGTGGGCCTCGAGCTTGTTCCACCACAATAACATTGCGTTTCTTCGGAATTTCGATTATAAAACGGTATCTTTTTGCCGAGGTTCTCTTTATTTGGCGGTAGAACAAAAATATATTAGATTGTACCATTGCGCAGTCTCCAAAATGTATCCGACAAAAGATAGATGGTTAAAAAAATTTAATGTGGCGAATGTTCCAGATTTTAGGGTTTTATCTTAGCAAGCTGGCAAATCTAAATAAGGATGCCGAGATGCCCGTGGGGTTCCGGGCTGCCCACGGGGTGCCAGGCTGCCCGTGGGGTGCCGGTACGCCCATGGGGTGCCGGAATGCCTGTGGGGTGCCGGGCTGCCCTTGGGTGCCGGGTGGCCCGTGGGGTGCTGAGCTGCCGGTGGGGTTCCGAGCTCACTCGTCACTATTCTAACAAAAAAAAGAATAATTGAAATCGGACTACGGGTTCATAAATTACAAATAAGTAACGTTTTGACTTTCATCCCCTTTCCCGAGGGAACCGTGCTGAATTTCGGGATAAACAGTACACAATTACCTTCTTCGTAGTATGAACTCAAATCGTGTTAAGTTACATTAAATTCCATTCAGTAGCCCATGGGGTGCTAGGCTGCCCATGGGGTACCGGGCTGCCCGTAGGCTTCCGAGTTCACTTGTCACTATTCTAACAAAAAAAGAATAATAGAAATCGGACTACGCGTTAATAAATTGCAACTAAGTATACATTTTGACTTTCATCCCTTTTCCCGAGGGAACCGTGCTGAATTTCGGGATAAACAGTACACAGTAACCGTCTTCGTGGTATGAACTCAAATCGTGTTAAGTTTCATTAAATTCCATTCAGTAGCCCATGGGGTGCTGGGCTGCCCGTGGGGTGCCAGGCTGCCCATGGGGTTCCGAGCTCACTCATCACTATTCTAACAAAAAAGAATCTTTGAAATCGGACTACATGTTAGTAAATTACAACTAAGTGTACATTTTGACTTTCATCCCCTTTCCCGAGGGAACCGTGCTGAATTTCGGGATAAAAAGTATACAATAACCTTCTTCGTAGTATGAACTCAAATCATGTTAAGTTTCATTGAATTCCATTCAGTAGTTTTAGAGTGATGCGCGGCCGGGATACAGACAGACAAAAATTCAAAAAAATACAGTTTTGGCATCAGTATCAGCTACAGAGTGCTCTCAATTTTTTTTTGCAAAATATCTTCAATGTACAGAATTGGACCTGTTACAGTTTTATTATAAGTATAGAATATAGAATAGATATTTCACAAATTTTCCAATAAAAATGTGGTGCCGGGTTATAATGTCACCTCCCCATCTCTTCCCGTGAGTGTCGCACACAACTGCTCATTTGGCGCAATTTCCCTTAGTCTAAGAGGCGACTAAGGGAAATTGCGTCAAATGAGCAGCATGCCACTTCTCACGTGGATGTGAGTAGGGTGCTGTGTGTAATAGACGCACAATAGGGCTGTATGTATACCTTCTTAGTGCCCGACCAGGGTTTCATACAATATGTTCTTCTGATCCTGTCTTAGAAGTTGTTAGCGTAAACATATTATGTCCTTGTGTTTCGTCCAGTGTGTTAGAGGAAACATTTTGTATGACCCTGAAACTGTACCCGGTGAATGGTAATGGCTCGCCCAACATTACATGGGACCAAAACCCAATTGGCGCAACGTGGGTGTTTATACACTTCTGCCTACCCTTTCAGGGAACACAGTCGTGATTATATGTAGGTGTATGTATGTATGTAAGTAAAGCTTTACATATGTTTTATATTGAAATAAAATGTTTAACCAATCCGAAGTCAAGATAGTCAATTGTAATAGTCAATAGTAAAAAAATAATAGTAAACTAGACCTTAAAGAATGATTATACAATAGCGGAGTACAGCTTAGTAGCACAAATAGGTACCTATGGTCAAGTATTTGTATGACACAGCATGTCAGAGATTTGGAGAATGCATGACTTGAATTGATGGGGCTCTTGATGTAGTCTAGAAATGGCCCGTGGGCCTGGCCCAAACCACTCCTATTGTGGAATTACCAGCTAACAAACGAGAGATCGTGACAACGTAAAGGGGAACTTTCTTCCTTGATGATGTCATCTTCGACTGATGGCTTAACCCTAGTCTTGCACGTATACCTTTGACCACTATATCACGTCATGATAAGTGATGATGTGGTCGAAGATTTTTGAAGCGCTCGTAGTGAAGTTCACTTAGCTGTTCTTAACCTATACGCAAAGTTAAGCAACGTCGCCCACGGTCATGAGTGGGATGGGTGACCGCTAGTGGCATTACTACTGAGCGCTTCCGTGCTTCGGAGGGCACGTTAAGCCGTCGGTCCCGGTTGTTGTCTAAATATAACAGTCGTTATAGCATGGTGGTAGGGCATTTTTCGAATGCCCACTTGGCTAGCTACCACCCTCAAGTAGAAAATCTGTTGCCAAGCACCTCATGGTGTGTTCCGGCAGCTGCCCTTGAGAGCCAGTACTTCTAGGTTAGCCTGAACAACACCACATCATCACTTACCATCAGGTGAGATAGTGGACAAAGGCTAACCTATCAGGAATAAAAAAAGAAAATGTTGTTCAGTGTAATCTAGCAGTACTGGTTCTCAAGGAAAGCTAAGCTAGCGTTCACCCATCCAAGTCATGACCGTGGCGGACATTGCTTAACTTTGCTGATCGGCTCAGAACGGCTAAGCAAACTCGCTCGAGCGCTTCCACCGATATGTTGATAATGTTATCATCAGACACTAATTTATATATATTGTCTAATGTATTTAATATCTCATTTGACGAGGCATGCGACTTGACCATTCCTTGGATATTGTAATCCATATATTATATTTGGCTTATGCCACTAAACCCCAAAGCCATTGTTCTCAAAACTGTGCGGTCCATACATTCATTCCACCTTGAACCCCAAAGCGATTTTAGGTATCGAATTGAATAAAGAAATATTTCTATACTTCAATTCCACTTCAACCCCAAAACAGTTTTGTTAGAGTCGACAGCAAAATTGCAAGATGCATGAATAAAATAATAGTATGTGCTTATAAAAAGTAAATTGTTTGGAACGCACCATTTATTGCTCTCTTATAGATAGTTTAATTGTGGAAATAAATAGATATAAAAATATAATAAAAAAAGGAAATTAAATCAATACAACTTGTACATACATCAGGTTCTCAAAGATGTGCAAGCAAAAAATCGATGTTTCGTGATTTGTTGTTCACAGTAGCAAACTAAATTTTCAAAAAACCATAAATAAAAAATAAATAAATAAGGCGTACAATATAAACAACTTGGATAGAAGATATTATTATATTAATATATGGGGGTGACATTCTAACCCAGCACCCCACGTGGTAGAAGACTCCTACCTCCTATACATAGGAAATCATCATCTGATTAGTTGAGAGAGCAGGAGAGCACGATATGTTTCTGCATACACGCGCGAGGCGTTGTTGTCGTCGCATCGGCGATGATTTATTTTCTAGTTGTGCAATTGTCGCTTTCATTTACGAGTACATTTTGACTTACCGACTCTACCTCCAATTATTGGGGTTGGAGTGGAACAAAATACAAAATATTTAATCATACGTACAAATCGTCTTGGGGTTGAAGTGGTATGATTTTTGGGGTTTAGTGGAATAAGCCTTATATTTCTGTTGTTGAGGCTCACACATAAACATCGAACTTGTTCGTCACCTACTATGTATATATTTATAGTTTTTAACTGACTTCCAAAGAGAGGAGGAGATACCCTATTTTGATGATTCTTTTTTTATTAGAGAGCTGATGCTTGCCGAGTGCTCCTATTTAAATTTCATTAATATCGATCAAGCCGTTTTTGAGATATACTCCAATAACTGAAAAGTATTTTCCTATCTTGATGATAGAGTCATTGACAGAGGTGTTTTTTTTTTACCAGGTAATTGAACCGACTTCACACTCAAATGTGTGAAATAACTTGTCGAAGTCTGTACCTTCGCACATTATTGTGATAATAGGTACCTAGTATTGAACCATCATGGTACCGACTTCAACAAGTTATACAATTGAGTGTTGAAATCGGTTTCATTTCTTGGTATTGTTTTTTAGTTTCAAAGCTATTGTGGTATTGCTCAGTTAAGAATTTTTGTCAGAAGCCTTTATATTCATATAAAATTGTTTTGGTCAATAATTTTGTCCCTTGCGCTTGTCCGTGGACTTTGATCGTATGAAAAGCCAATCACCATGACGTAATAAATATTGTAATAATTTTATAGTACACTTACAAATTGTAAAAGTCATGTAAGTTCTACTCGAAGTGGTTCTATATCATTTTTGCTAAACGTGGCAGTAAAATATTTTAATAGAAAAATTTTGTAATTGACGTTCATAAGAGCGCCGCCGTAGACGCCAAAATTTAATATATGATTTTGACTATGACTTTCTACATGTTTCGTGCCCACTCAGAATCAAATATGTTCTAAAGTTGAAAACTGTTAAAGGTTTAAAATGTGATTGAAGGTAAAATATGAGTGAACCTCACGAGAATTTCATTTAAAAAAAGGTTTATAATGTTTACAATCCAAACAAATACTAATACCTACGCACTCTTCACAGATTGCCAGCTGTAACATGCATAGACCTAGGATTTATCCTAAGCCTATGGTAACATGACAAAAGCACAGCGCTCCATACGGCGCGTTAGTGGATCAAGTATTAAGCTACACATTAGCTATACAAAAACGCGCTTACGCCGGATCACGATTAAAACTCACACTACACAGGTATATCAACAAAACAAATCGAATCGCGTTCATTTGACTTATTTTTCTTTAGAACACAGCATCTGCGTTCTGAGTAGCGTAGTAATGAAGGCTTTTATTATAAGTTCGCAGTAAGCCGAGTGGCGGCCCTCTTTGCGTGGTAATTACCGCTCGGTCGAATGTGCCGCCAACTCGCGGGTCGGTTCCCCGAACAGGCCTGCCGCCACTTACTTTGCTAAAAACATTAATTACCCACCTTTTAATACGTACTAAGAGTAAATAACGAAGATTGGCCTGAGCCGACACCTACTATTGTACTGTCTCGATGATCTATTCGCCGAAGTCTACTATGTATGCTTACATGTTACCCTTTGACCACTTTCTCACCTTATGGTAAGTGATGATGCTGTCGAAGATGTTGTTCAGGATAACCTGGAATTAACAGCTGATCAGATCTTCCTTAGATCGATGTTTAGTTCCGGATTCGGTCGTGGCCCACCTGCTTAGTTCACCTGGGTGGATCACGGGCACTTTTTCTTGCCACCTAAATGGTGGTCCACCTAAATGTTCAGGAATATACAAATAAAAAATGTGTATATAGGCCATGGTCCACTTGAAATTAATTCAACGGTAATAAATCCTCGTTCTTATCCTGATCCTGCCTTTTTACTACAATACGAAAATGAATGCCGAAAGAACAAAATAAATTGAAAAATCCAATAATATGGAAATCTGTTATTTCTATCATATGGTCATCATCTGTCATATACTTATTTGGTTTCGCAAAGGAAAACTTGGAAGTACTGAAATAAATCTTTATCATTGATATGAAATATACAAGTAGGTAAATATAATATTATATATCAAAAGGAAAGAGATTACAATATATTTTATTATAAAGGTATCCACCGGCAACAAAAAGTGCCCGTGGTCCATCTAGATGGACTGAGGTGGACCAGCGGCAAGAAAAAAAGTGCCCGACGACCGAATCCCGACCACGACCGTGCTGGTGATAAATGTGAGAGTGAAGAGTGCCCAGTGAGAGTAGTAGTACTCTCACTAGGCACTCTTCACTCTCACATCTATCTTTGTACATCTTTCTTCGAATCGCATTGGTAGTAAAATTAAGAAGCGACTTCCTATCTTAGTGTGAGAGTCAATGGTACCAGGGCAAATTAAATTTGCCGTGGCACCATCAAAGGAACTATCTAATGGTACCACGGCAAATAACCGGTATATTTCCGTACCTTCACACTGTTATACAAACAGTATGATGGCTAGTTAATTTGTGTGCGTGTGGACTGAGTGACCACATTTTTTTTTTGTTTATTTTTGTTAAGTTAGTAACTTCAAGATTTAGTAAAAGTCATAATATAATTTGTAAAATGCGAACTGTAATTTGTAATGAATTAATAATAAAGTTATGACTCATAAACTATGGTCTCTCAGTTCACACACTCAAAATTCCAAATCTGCGTAAATACATAACTTATAGTCACATATTGTATACAGATATTTAGTAAAACATATTTTAAAGTGTTTAGAAGATAACAAACCAAAACATGGAAACTAAAATTACAAATTACAAAATTCCTCCTGGTGTCACTGAGAGACCACTTATAAAACACATATACTTTATTAATTATGCCACAAAAACTATATATTTTAACTGCTAACTTTAGTAGAAGTTACATGTAAATTTGTAAAAGTAAAACAAGAGCACCGTTTTTGGCTACTTTAGTAAAATTAACATTTAATTGTGGTCACTCAGTTCACACATGGTGAATATGTAAATTAATTGAAAGTTCATGAATTATAAGTAGTAGATTAAAATTAAATATATCAGTATTTAGTAAATATTTTTTACTGCAAGGATGTGTGTTTTTATCATGTATTGATTGCTCTTAAGACAAGATAACTGCTATTCAATATGTTCTATAAAATGTATGAAGTAGGGTGACCACACTGACAATTTACTATGCAAGTGATTTAGTAATACAATTTGGGTTTTTCTTAACCCGTGATAATATTTTGCATCACTTTACTGTTTTACAATGTGTAAAACCAATGCTATTAGCAATAATTATTCGTATTTTAACACTTCTTTGTAAGTTTTAAGATTTTTGTGCTATTTTCCTAATGGCGCCAAATTTCAGGTATTTTTTTTTATTTTTATGGCTTTTGTGTTCGTGTTCTTACTGCCGTTGTCTAATAGTTGCTTTTTTACATCCTTGACATTTTCAACAGACTTGGGAAATTAGGTTAATAGTTAAGACACATATTTTTGTAAAATTATAGAAACTACTTATGGGCCTCCATACAAACATTAGTACCTACCTGTCTACGAGAATTTATAGGTGTATTCAATTTTTGTATGTATGTTTGTCCGTGCATTTCTCCACAACTATGTGACGATTTTTAATGGTATTCACTTTTAGGGTACAGTGCAAGTTTCATTAAAATCGGTTCAGTATCGAACAGAATATTGAGATCCACCTTTTTAGCGATATGATACCGACTTTCACGAGTAATTTTACGCTTTTTAGTATAAGAAGCCGGTTTTATTTTATATTTTATTCCATATATCATTTTATCGTAATATTAAATTCAGTGAGTATAATTCGTAGTATTTAAACAACTTTAAATGGTTTAAATCGCGTATATTTATCATTATATTTGTCCCGAGGTTTCAAACACTTAGCAGTGATCGAGGTCACGGGGTGACTAATTTGATAAAAATAATGATAAGTATACGCGATTTAAACCGTTTAAAGTTGTTTAATTACAATGTGTAATAATCGCGAAAACCTAATTTAAACAATTTTTTAACATTAGAGTCTAATTCGGTTATATTTGCTTTGTCGTTATAATTTTTCTTATTAAACTTGAGAACGAAAGTTTCACGTCATTAATTTGTTTGAAATAGGTATTCGGTGCTCGCGCGTTTGATTTGTTTTTTTTTTACTACACATACCGACCCAGCGACGACGGTACCTACAGTGTTCAAAATTGTCAGTAAGTTTTTCATACTATATTTTCGAATAATCTCGTAGAGGGCATAAAGGCACTATATTACATGTTCCAAATTCAAATCTCATTACTGCCCTCCAAAACATCTAGTGGAAGATTTAGGCGGGAAAGAGTACGAGAGGAAAAGTCAATATTGGGGACTTTGTATTTATTACTGAAACTAGTGTTCCTTTGAGTTTTGATATGTACAATTATGATGTAGAATGATTCATTGAGTGTTCATTATCGTGCACAAGTGTAAGCAAGTACTACAACGTAGAAAACATAACGTTTGGTGATTTATTCTGAGCTCCATGAAAAATTCCTGTAATATTTCCACCACTTCAAGAAGGCATGAATGACTCACCTTTGTCTTGACCACAATATTTTACTAAGCTCTGATTTTGACTTAACCTACTTTGTACTTGAAAATATCTGTAAAACTGTCATTTCTAAAACATGACACTGGCTAAATATACACATGTGTATATATATATATATGTAGGTATATAAACATACCCATATTCGTGAATTTCATCAGTTTTATAACAGGTATTAGTGTGTGTGATGTCACGTGGTGAAATGTATTTATGCCATTATTAAAAACGTCATCAACGTATTTCATTACTGGCGAACCTGGCGGTTCTGAGTAATGAAATACTTAGCGTAAATAAGCTTAATAACTCAAATGAATTTCCATTGTGTGGTCACCCTACGACATAAATTGTATTGAAAATATTAAATAGCAATTATCTGATCTTAAGAGCAATCAATACATGATAAAAAATAACATCCTTGTAGTAAAAAAGATTTACTAAATACTGATATATTTAATTTTAATCGATTACTTGTAATTCAAGAACTTTCAATTAATTTACATATTCACCATGTGTGAACTGAGTGACCACAATTAAATGTTAATTTTACTAAAGTAGCCAAAAACGGTGCTCTTATTTTACTTTTACAAATTTACATGTAACTTTTACTAAAGTTAGCAGTTAAAATATATAGTTTTTGTGGCATAATTAATAAAGTATATGTGTTTTATAAGTGGTCTCTCAGTGACACCAGGAAGAATTTTGTAATTTGCAATTTTAGTTTCCACGTTGTGGTTTGTTATCTTCTAAACACTTTAAAATATGTTTTACTAAATATCTGTATACAATACGTGACTATAAGTTATGTATTTACGCAGATTTGGAATTTTGAGTGTGTGAACTGAGAGACCATAGTTTATGAGTCATAACTTTATTATTAATTCATTACAAATTACAGTTCGCATTTTACAAATTATATTATGACTTTTACTAAATCTTGAAGTTACTAACTTAACAAAAATAAACAAAAAAAAATGTGGTCACTCAGTCCACACGCACACGTTAATTTATTTCCTAACCGTCACAACACCAGTGTGACAGTTAGGAAATATAAGTAAAATATATATATAAATATAAAGTAATATAAGTAGTTAGATTTTACTGTGTCGGAGTCCAAGATTAAGTCCTGCAGATCCGCTCGTTCCACTATGATCCCTTATTTCAGTCCCCCAGGGGACTGTACAACACTCACTATTCCACTACAGTACCCTATTCAGGGGACTCGACTAGTACTAACAAATGCAATCCCACTAATAGATCGGATTTGAGAACTCTAACAGGATAACAATAGATTTAATTATTTCATTTACAGATCTATAAGGGTTCAATATTAACTGCATAATTACAAGAATAAAAGATCTCTTTACACTTATAAGTATTTTAATGTTAAGAAATTTTACTTACATCTAACAAACATATTCTTATCTATATGCGACCACACGACACACCGGATGCGTGTTGAAATTCATGTACTGTCGCGAACTTGCGACAGTAGCCCTTGCATGAACCGGAGCCGTAAGAGTAGAGCTTTGGCCGTAGCAGTGGAGCTTTGGTCGTAGCTGAAGAGCTTTGGTCGTAGCTGAAGAGCTTTGACCGTAGCAGTAGAGCTTTGGCCGTAGCAGTTGTTGTGACGCTCGTGAGCGTGGCAAGTGTGAATGCGGTCGTAATCACGATAATCTCTTTGGTTGACAGTCGAGTCGAGGTGAACGTGGTAGATTTTGTACTGATGTATTGTAAAATGTAAGTCGTAATGTAATACATTCAATATAGAGTGGGTTATGTCAACGTCTATAAATCAGGCTCTTTTAATAAGTGCCAAATGTTCTGGTTTGCCATTGTGGTTGCCGTGCGTACTGGGATAGTGAAAAGTGAATCCTTAAAGTGTTTGTTTATTAGATACATTTAGGCTTCAGCCACCACCAAATGTAACAGCTTTTCTTTGTTGTCGGCATAGGCGTTGTCGTTGTTGTTGTTGTGGTCGTAGTGGTTGTCGTCGTAGTCGTAGTAGTTGTGGTTGTAGTTGTTGTAGTCGTTGTAGTCGTGGTTGTAGTAGTAGTCGTTGTGGTAGTCGTCGTTGTCGTTGTAGTAGTTGTAGTTGTAGTAGTTGTAGTTGTAGTGGTTGTTGTGGTTGTAGTTGTTGTCGTCGTAGTAGTTGTTGTAGTAGTCGTTGTTGTAGTCGTCGTAGTGGTTGTAGTCGTCGTCGTTGTTGTGGTTGTCGTTGTAGTTGTCGTTGTCGTGGTTGTAGTTGTTGTGGTGGTTGTTGTAGTGGTGGTTGTTGTCGTGGTTGGCGCCATTGGCATATTTCCCTGAAATAAATAATAACTGTGAGGTATGGATAAAAATTTAACACAAGACTTACGACTCAAATCGTGTCAAATGCAGATCCTAAAATCTAAGTTCAGCCAGCAAAACACCTAGCAATCAAGAGTACATCATCACGGGAATCATTGTAGAAATTATAGGCTTCGTTTTTAAGGCTGGCTGCCTCCCTAACTCCAACTCCTTGGGAATGCTGTCAATAGTTATATTACAAACAACGAGAACTCTCAGATAATGAAGTGTTAAGAATGTTAAAGGTAAAGAGTCCTGTTGAAATCCTAATTAGCAGGTACACCCAACACACGTCGGCGTGAGTAGCTTGCTGCAAAATTACCGCCTATCGGAATTAAACTGGAATATCGTACTTGGCGACTAAGGAAAAAAATGCCTAATTTTACATGGACCTGTAGATATAAGATACGGAGTTGCCGCACAATTGGACTATCATATTTTTTATATATGATAGGCCATGCTTTGACTTCAATATCACCTGTTGGTAAGTGATGATTTGGTCGCAGGTTAAAGCAGGCTAGGATGGAGGAGATATTTCGCAGAAAATACCATTATGGATTCCAACGGGTGTGGCAGGTTGGTTGTGTAGGAGTCACAGCCAGAAAGGCAGCATACCCACTAAAACCCTACGGTATTCTACTCTGCACAGTAGCAGTTACTCTGTTGTTACGAGATCACTCGACGCGCATTCGTGACCCCTCAGCGCATTTGCTCTCTGGGGCTCGTCTCGAGATTTTCCCTCTCTCATATTTCCAACAAAAACGCTCCCGGGTACTTCCGAACGCCTCTCGACTTGAGACTTTTCCATCGACTGAAGGACCCCCCAACCCTTTCGGTAGCCCTCATCGTGCCGACATGCGAGGTGCATTAGTCAGTCGCTTGCGATCTACTCTCCTACGGCGGAGGGGATACGAGAGAATATCATCGACCCGATTTCGCTCCGCGTCTTCCGAGAGCCCTGTTCGCTTTCGTGCCATGGCCAACTGCGAACAGGGCTCTCACGGACGCCTACAGGAACTCCTCGTTAGATGTATGGTGACATTTGTTTCTATCGAGTGTGCCTTTTATCCAAGCAGGCGTTAGCGAAATGCCCTACCATCATGATATAACGACTGCCATCCTAAGTCTTTTTTACCGTTTTTAGCAGCAGTAGAAGTCTTTGTTGATTTGGTCAGGGGAAGTACTGCCACCATACCAACTTCTGCCGCCAAGCTGTAATGTTCGAATTACGGTGTTCCTGTTTGAATGGTGTGGGTGCCGGTAAAACTTCACGGAGACGTAACAATATTAAAACACATATTCTGTGAAAAATTCAACAACCCAGCAAGGCGATTAAGGCTCGTATTAATAAATACATCATTTTGATGTCTACTGTCTTTTTATTGACTACTGACTGCTGTCGGCCAGTGGTGTACCGTGCCTCGGATCCCGATACCCTCCGCGACTATTCGGTTGAAGCGGCTGAACGATGTTCTTACTGCTTGAGTGGTCACTAGCCTTGGCCTACCACCAGAATGTCATCTGATAAGCACCAACCGGGGACCACCTGTAGGGATTCGCTCTAGGGTACTCTCCGACGGACGCGGATGACTCTACCCCCTAAAAAGCATGTAGAGTGCACGAGCATGGAGCTCAATGTTTGCACTGCAGTAGGGATCAGTTGGCGTCACTGGCGTCGGCAAGATGACCATGATGAAAATTATATGATCGCCATACATATTACAGAATGAAAATTATCTTCTTTTTGAAATTCGAACTCCAATTAGGGGGCAACGTTTTCATAGGAAAACGATACAATTATGTCAAAACTAAGCTCATCTCCGTTTTGTAACATAATATAGCCCAGATTAGAAGTACGCAAAGACGGACGGTGAGAGGCTAGCTGATGCTCAGCAATAGTGTCCCGTTTTCTAGTATGAAATCCTAAAATGGATCCTTAATAATTAGCTGGTAAAATTTTTATGCTTATTAAACTTACCCAAGTGAAAGATATCCAGGCGAGCGTGGTGTTGTTTACCTTCGGGCCCATCATTGGACTCATCTGAGAGACGTATACCGTGAACCAACTAAAAAATTATGCCAGTTAAAAACGAGATTTAGTAAACATAGATTTTTTTAATGTCAGTAAACAGATAATCACCATGAGGTGCCGGGCTAGAATGGCCGGAATACAATAAATCTATTTCATCGTTACTACCTGTGGGTGTCGTAAGAGGTGACTATAGGTAAAATAGCGGAAGGTGGGCAACAACGCCTTCTGAGGAATTGGAAACCTGCGATTCCCAAGACGCCTGCCAAGCGTGGGGATTATGGCAAATTATATGGGGGTGCTGAACACCGCAGCAGTGGACAATTCAGCTGATACAGTAAAATATCGCCCAGCAAAATGCACTTAAATGTTTACTTACAAGAGCCACAAGCAGAACGCTGTCAGCATGATTGAAGACCTCGTAAGACTGTAAGTAAAATGCTTCAGTTTAGAGTCATAATAATAACAAATACGTAATTGAAAGTCAAGCTAACCAAGTCACGATGTGGATCGACGTGTGTGAATTCTTTACGAGGATCTGGATTATATTTTTGCTGTTGATGTACAAGTGAAAAGCTCCGTGATCTAGGTAGGACGATCTGTGCATCCCTCACACAATATTGTTAAGTCTAGTAAAAAGTCTAGGTGTGCGTTAGGGAAAGCAATCTAAGGTTTTTTTTTACATGAGTTATGGCGGTGGTAACACAAATTGCTTATTTATCCCTTTCTAACAACAGATATGACGCATAATATTTGAATATTCTTTCCTTGTCATTACAAACTGCATATATATGGTGCATAGGTATTTGCCATGGTATACAAAGGAACTCTCTACTGGTACCAAGGCAAATGAACGGTATGTAGATATGTAAATTCTAGTTAGTTTTTAGAGCAGTGGTGTTCGGATGTAACTACTCTATGTATTTCAACTCTCTGAGAGCTATCGTTATTTTTTTATGTGATTGTGACGGAAGTCCCCCTCCATAACCTTCACGCCGGAACACAGTAATGGGAACATTACTGCTTGGAGGAAAGAGGTATGGTGCAGTACTTGATGATGACACGGACGATCTGGCACAAAGATTCTACTGCTCTCAAAAACGTCTTGGATGAAAAATGAAGTCGAAGACAATTAATACCATAATTCATCTCAATGGCTCCGTGAATCAGAAAACTTGCCATAAATATGCTTACAAATACAAATAAAAAAGGCATTACCCATGGTGTCTTCCTCTGAACGGTGTAGCCACCCAGCCAAGAACGAATATGGTGCCAAAAAATCCAGTCGCCCAGTATATAGGCTCGAACCATGGTGTTAATATTGGCTTCCCAAGTGGGGTATAGTTGAGGACCATTTCCAGCCATTTTGGATCCACTGTACTTGTCGTGCCTTCAGTCGTCGGGGCATCAGGCGTCGGTGAGTCTTCAGTAGGGTCCGGATCGTCCATTTTGATCCGAGGATCCGAATGGACGGCAGTGGGCGAGAAGGATGATCACGGCGTCCAACAATCGAACAGCATGAGCAGGTAGTATTACTATATTTTGATGAGCAAAATCACATTAGCAGCATCACAGAAGCGCCATTGTACCCGAACTTGTAAAAGCTTGTCATGGATGACATCACTGAAATTGTCTTCTTGACACTAATACTTGCTTTTAGAATTATTGTTTTCTTTTTCTTTGACCAGTCGTCAAACAATTATTTTTCTTCTGAAAAAGGTTTATATAGGTACCTACTGAAAGAAGATTTTAGTGACTTTTTTCCAATGTCTAAAGAAATAACTGGAAAGCACGTGTCTGTTATTATACCTCTCACAAACCAAAAAGCGGCACAAGACCTTTTTGAATTTCTTATTATACAGTTGCCTTACCTACGTTATGTATTAAAACCATTTTGTATACCAAATGGTTTCTTAAACTCTGAGTTAACGTTAGAATTTATGGGGAATGGGGCCTCAAAGCATTTTGTGTAGGTTTCCCAAATGTCTGAGTTCTTGAAATCTTGAAACCCCAAATATGTCTGTTCTTCGTTCATTTCAGACGGAGTCATTACGTTATCACGTTATAGTTGAGCGCTAATATTTGAGCCGTATTTCAACTTCAGTTTTATTTTCATATTGGAACTAAGTACCTTTCAAAATAATATTTTTATAGCATTATTACGGAACATGCATGAGGCCCACCTGGTGTGAAGCAGTTACCCCTGCCAATAATAACAGTTACATTTCGTCAGAGTTGACGAACTGTACTGTGCCCTAAAAATAACGTTGTTATGTCTCATGATCCTGTACCTTCATCGGCACTAATACCCTTCAAACCTGACAACAGGAATGCGTACGGCATTTGCCTGGTGACAAAAATAGGTAAATTGGAAGTATTTCCCCGGATGAACTCGTTCATACAGAGTTCTACTCCTTACAAATATACTTGCTAGAAAC
This sequence comes from Plagodis pulveraria, assembly GCA_963890685.1. Lineage (NCBI taxonomy): Eukaryota > Metazoa > Arthropoda > Insecta > Lepidoptera > Geometridae > Plagodis > Plagodis pulveraria. The sequence continues at coordinate 8,587,600 of OY982955.1, read as the reverse complement.
GCTGCTGATTTGATTACTATTAAACAATATTATAATATACAATATTACAAAGACTGTTCCATATCCTTTTTTTTATGTTATTGTGACGAAACAAGCTCGAGGCCCACTTGATGCATGATAATTAGACTAACCTCTGCCTATGACAGATGCATTTCGTCACAAGTCATGAATTGCACTGCGCCCGTCACCTTGAGACATAGTTGTTAAGTCTCATGTGCTTGTGATTTCACTGGCTCTCAAGGACTGCTGCCGGAACACACTGTTAGGTGCTTAGCGAAAGATTTTCTACTTGAAGGGGTCGCTAGCAAGGCGGGCATTCGCCAAATGCCCTTGCACCATGCGGTGAAGCTCAAGCCTGCGGCGCCACCATGGACCTGCTGCGTGGCAGTCCGTAGCCAATGGCACTGAGCCATCACTGCTTAATATATTCTACTAAAAATATATTCTACTGTAGGATGTCGATAATGGCGTCTAGAATGCGCCAAATGCAGCTCAAGTCGATGTGAGCGAGGTGTTGCTGCAAATATGGCTCCTTAGTCCTTACCATCTCTCTTAAGGCCCCCATTGTCCGGGAGCGGGTATACTACTAACAAGAGCAGTGTTTGCGTCAGACTGGCGGCTAGTCGTATCTTAATACCGAAACCAAATCTTTGTATAATATAATTAGTTCCATATGTTCACGTATTTTCAGTATATTTTCTTCTGATGTTGGAGAACCCCAAGGGAGTAGAGATATGGGTGGGAATATGATTATGAAGATTAAACCAGGAAATCGATGTTAAACCTGCACACCAGCCTCGACCATATCATCACTGACGGAATAGGTGAGCTAGTAAATGTTTATCCTATCAGTTGTAAAACAAACTATCAAAAATATTTACCAAACTACTTACCACCTACCTACAACTACTAACAAAACAAATAGACTATCGGGCGCACGCTGCATAACAAACACGATTTAGTCGTGTTGATAACCTTATCAGTACTACGAAGAGAGAAGCATAATATTATTCTGGCTACCCAATTCAAGTTTATTATCTAGATGGATACAATGAAATGATAGTAGTCCCAGAAGCGGACCAAGGCTGTTCCATTCCATTCAACATTGTTACTGTGTGTTGACCGCCACTGCTATGTGGAAATCATTTACCTACTCGATAATCTAATGCTTACTTTGAACGGATCTAGTGAAAGGCAAAGTCATCTCTATCTCATCTAGTCGAAAGTCATAAACACATCTTATAACTAGGTCAGTTCATCATCATCATCAGCCAGAAGACGTCTACTGTTGACTAACGGCTTCCCCATAGAATGCCACAAAGATCGGCTATTAGCCGCTTGTAATCATTGACTACCCTAGACTTTACGATGTCCTTCGTCAACCTAGTGGGGGCTTATACCAACTCTACGTTTTCTGGTGTCGAGCAATGTGGCCTGCCCATTGCCACTTCAACTTGCGAATTCTGAAAGCTATGTCGGTGACTTTAGTTCTTTGACGAATATCCACGTACCGGATTTTATCGTGCAAAGAAACTGAGCATAGCTCTCTTCAAAACTCGTTGAATGACTTTGAGTTTGTCCATAAGGGCCACAGGTAAGGACCACGTCTCAGTACCATAAGTCATCACAACACATACAACCTAGTCAGTTGCGATGTGTGAAATTCTATTTTATTTATTTGTAGTTTTAGAACCAATAAGTTACTAACTAGCGGCTAGATTCGCGCCCGGGTAAACAGTTGTGTCCTCTAATAATTTGTAATAGTATTCGTAATTTACAAAGAATCTAGCTAGAATGTACTATTAAAACTAAACTGGAATCTACAACTTGATTATGAACCGGTCATAACTGGAAGACAGGACTGGACCAACACAAACTGACCAGCATAATACCATTACTGTAATCATGTGATTCGTAGAAAGTAACATTACCGCAATGTTGCAGTTTGCATTTGATGTGGTTTTTGTTTGTAGGAAATTTATGTTGGAAAACCTAGGGAATAACATAAAGTAGAGAACAACAGATTATACCAAGGAATATTTTATAATAATTCAATATTTTTTCAGTAAATACCCGCGTAATGTTCGCTCAGTCACTCTGTTTTCATTCTAATAAATAAGTCACGAGTAACTAGAAATATTTTTGTATGTAGATTTAACTATTTATAATATGGACTGTTATTTTTGTACCCTTTCAAGTAATGAAATGTCAATGATGAGAGCTAGTCGCCCGCCTGATGGCATAATATAATAGTATTAGAACTCTGATGAAAACATTCTGTATTTGTACCTGCTTTGTTTTTCATATCACTTTAATATTTGAAGCAGTGATGGCTCAGTGGCATTGGCTATGGACTGCCGCGCAGCAGATCCATGGTTCGAAACCCGCCGCGGGCTTGAGCTTCATCGCATGGTGGAAGGGCATTTTACGAATGCCCGCCTGGCTAGCGCCCTCAAGTAGAAAATCTGTCGACAAGCACCTAACGGTGTGTACTGGCTTCCCTTGAGAGCCAGTAATTCTATTTTAAGTCTGTAAATTAACACCTTCGACCACATCATCACTTGCCATCAGGTGAGATTGTGGTCAAAGGCTTACCTATCATCAATATAAAAAATATATACATATATGTATATATTCATATTAATAAAATTATATACCTATAAAATATTTTTATATCAGCTATCTCCTTACATTCTATTACTAGGACGTGCTTTTGTGAACTAATTTGCTTCTCCCTTACTCAGCAAGTCAGCCCGAAATCCGGTAGAGCACAACCGCGCCGCCGCGCCGTCGTCATTGTGGGCTTCTCAATGGTGTCCGGTATCATGGAAAAACCTCTTCGGAGTACTTGATAGTAGATTCGCCGAACAGTATGGGAAAGATATCACACTACTACGCTATAATCAAGGCATATTATGTGATTTTTTATGCTTGATAGGTTAGCGTTTGACCACTATCTCACCAGTAAGTGATGATGTGGTCGAAGATGTTGTTCAGGCTAACCTAGAATTACTGGCTTTCAAGGACAGCTGCCGGAACACACTGTTAAGAGCTTGGCGATAGATTTTCTACTTGAAGGTCGCTAGCCAGGAGGGCATTCGCAAAATACCCTTCCACCATGTGGTGAAACTCAAGCCCGCGGCTTGCGCACAAGCGGTCACCCATCCAACTCATGCATGACCGTGGCGGACGTTGCTTAACATTGCTGATCGATTAAGAACATCTAAGTAAACTTCGCTACGAGCGCTTCACAATTAATTATGGGAAAATCAGACATCTAAGTGAATGAGAGTTCGTTCGGAAAAGTACTGCCACCATACCTATTTCTACCGCCAAGCAGAAACATTCGCATTACTGTGTCCCTGTCTGAAGGGTGCCGGTGAAGTTACAGGCACATGAGAGATATCAAAGCTCCTTGTCCAGTTTCTCCCCAGGGGGTCAACTCTCACCTCTAATAGTAATAATAACTCAATGTCACTGCCAAATTTTCTACCTCCACATCAATTAAGCAAGTTTACAAACGGTATTAAGACGTCGCAACAAATTGTTCACTCTTTTCGCGAACTCTGACGTGACATTTAATACGAAGTATTACTGTTCCAACGACAAGTTTATCCATCTTAAAAAAGTTACTTTCTCACAGCAGATTTAAACTTGATTTTGACAATAATTTTACGATAAAAATGGGTTTAATTACTGTTCGGACCGATCAACTTATCGGGTAATTGGAACGCACCCCTTTGGTAGTCGTCTATTTTGATCTGTGGATTTTTGTACGTAAAAATAACTTGAACCTTTGCCTTTGATTTTGATGGCTGTTTTCGAAAATTCCGGGACGATATGGGTCAGCGGTATTTAAATTGATGATTGTGTGTTGTGTTTTGAAACCGCTTTGTTCGACCTCCGCGTTTGTGATCCGCGCGTGTTAAAAGACATTTGGACATTTGTTGTGTTGTGGAACCTGGAACTTCGGAGCCGCCTCGCCCACACGTGAGTAGAAACTTACACTTTTATATTGGCCAACATGAAAGTTAGGTACACTCTAGTGGGATCGTAGTATCATAAGTTGCATGTAAGTTATTGTTGTAACTTTATTTTCATGTAATTGATTTTATATTTTTTTACCTTGTCCTTTTCAGCCTTCCCGGTGAATCGCCGGTTGTTAAGCATTCAATACAGATTGTCCATGTGGAAGCCTCTCTGCTAAACAATCCCTGCCTGGGCAATCGGGAATCTTAACAATTACTGTTTAAATTACGTACAATGTTTTTATTTCCATTATTCTTTAAAATAAATGCCGCAAAATTATTTGATCAGTGAAACTTTAAAAACCTACAGACAGTTGTTGTGCAGTAACAATAAAATGTCGTAAAACTGTGGTAAAACCGTTCCGTAACGTCGTAGTTTCTGAGCAGTGTGAGCGGAATAACGCTATATAACGCGTATCTCGCTTGCACATCCGTGATATATGTATATTTCATTCGTTCATTAAGTAGGATCAAACCAATGTTGCTTGACGCGATTGTAGGTCGGTGATAGTTCGTGTCTACAAATGATTATTTGAAGCATGAAACAAAACGCTCCTTTTTTATGATGGTTTCGTAAAAGGCGGGAGTTGGCCCCCAGGACTTCTATACGGGTTTCTTCGGGAATGGGGTATTAGGTATTTGAATGGTCGCGCAATTGATACACCTGGTCTTGCAGAGGTTAAACAACTTTCTGTCTCAGTGCGATGGACGCAGTGCAGCTCGTCACTGATGCAGTTGAGGTTACCGCCGGCTCTGGTGCTTGTTCCATAACCTAATCATATATAAAAAGTCACGCCAGTCCGTTACAGTTGCAGTGTCACCATCGTTCTACCTCGTTCTCTTCAAGATTAGAGCATATCCCCTCCTCAAAGGCCGGCAACGCATCCTCGAGACCTCTGGTGTTGTGGATGTTCGTGTGCGACGGTGATCACTTAACACCATGTAAGCCACATGCCAGTTTCCCCTCCTATCCCATTAAAAAAAAACTTAAATTGCACTGGTGTCGTGACTATGATACGTTAGTTCATACGAGTATATTGTCTCGTTTGCCCATTTCACTTGTTACAGATGCCCTTCACTCCTTAACACAATAGTGTTGTTAGTTTGTTATTTAAACTGACCGCTCAGCTGGGGGTGGCACGCACAGAAAAGAGAAAGTATATTTCTCTATGGTGGCACGTGAACAAACCGTTACCAATTTTTTTATATGACACCGATTCGATGTCATATTTTAACAATGATATTACGATATACGGTGCACTGTTATAATGTTTTTTTTAAAGACTAGGTTTTTATTATTTTATTAAAAAATCACTTGACACATTTATATAATGTGTTAATTTGTGACGGAACAAGCATGAGGCCTACCTGGTGTTCATCGGAATACCCTTTGCCTATAACGGATGTATTTCTTCACAGTGGATGAATTGCACTGCGCCCGTCACCTGAGACATAGTTGTTAAGTCTCATGTGCCTTTACTGACTCTCAAGGACTGCTGCCGGAATACACTGTTAGGTGCTTGGCGACAGATTTTCTACTTGAGGGTGGTATTTCTAGCCAGGCGAGCATTCACAGAATACTCTTCCCTCATGCGGTGCTCATGCCTGCAGTTGGGATCAAACCAAGGCCTGCGGCACGCGGCAGTTCAAAGTTTATTACCGCTCATTGCATTATTCCATGCATTATCTTTTCAATTTCATTTAAAAAATAAAAAATCAATTTATTTGTTCGGGAATAGATCAGTTAGCGATAGATATACTGACATTTTTATTCCGATGAACATACCTACAGAGCAAGTATATTAATATGTAATAACAGGAAAAAGAGGCCTATAGGAAAGTCCATATAAGGTTTCGCAGAACCGAACGACTTTATTTCACAAATCCTTTGATTGGGCACGGCGGCAATGTGTTCCGCGAAGCGATCCATTTGCATCCGCCGCCGCCGCCGGGGCATATCTGGCATTAGCGGGAAAAGTATGCGAGATGACTAACTTGACTCGTAATTATGATGTTCCTGTCTTATGTCATACCAACTGCATCTGCAACACTAGCGAAGAGAGACGAATTACTTAGCATTCCATGGATTCACCGTGCGGGTGCCGGGTCCATAGCGTTGCAGAGGAAGAGGCCCAAGTCGAGGTGCCTGGAACTTGCAACCCAGTGAGTAAGGTTAAGGGGCCCCTTTATGATGCATCAATGCTCCCTTTCACCGCTCGAGCCTCCTCCCCTGCCCAACCAAATTTGGTAAGATCCTACTAAAAAATTACGTAGATAATTAAATACGTATCTACGTATTTTTTTTATGCCTGGTAGGTTAGCTTTTGACCACTATCTCACCTGATGGTAAGTGATGATGTGGTAGATGTTGTTCAGACTAACCTAGAATACTGGCTCTCAAGGACAGCTGCCGGAACACACCGTTAGGTGTTTGGCGACAGATTTTCTACTTGAGGGTGGTAGCTAGCCAGGCGGGCATTCGCAAAATTAATTCGCAATATAATGAATAGATTCAGGCGTTACTTTGCGGAAATCCATATTAATAATAACAAATATTTTTACAATATCTTAAGAAAACACTTAAAAAATATAAAAATATATCTAGTGACAATTCCGCCTAATTTTCCTGTTAAGCCGAGGTGACGTCACAAACGCCACGCAGCCATACCGGAAGATATTTCGACGCGTTTCGCTTCTACACAAAGCATCCTCAGGAGGTCTTGACTCTACGAGCGCACGATCGAGATTGAATTTTTCATCATTTATTAAAAATATTTGTTATTATTATTACGTACCTATTTAGATATGTCAGGAGTACCCAAAACCGACGCTTATGTGTAAAAGTATTGATGAGTGTAGACGAAGCGGAAGATATGTGCAAGGATCGTAGCAAGTGGAAATCTGTGGTCTCTGCCCAACTCTATGGAAAAGAGACGTGATTTTATATATGTACATAGGTGAAGCTCTACAATACGACCTACGCTTCTAAAAAAGAATTGTTCAAAATTTGTCTTTTTGTTACTCATTATTATACCTAAATTGTTTGACCTAAATCAAATTTGGGCCAAATAAGATGTTCCTTATTAATTTATTTATTTTTATTTTACATATCTCTTGCTCTGTAAGTACACCCTTACACCCCTGAATGCCGGGGTGTATGACTATCATTACAGCATAGGTTTTGGAATTTGAAAAAAGAACTGTCATACTCATACTGCACGAAGAATATTTTTAAAAAGTTAATTTTAATTAAATACACATTTTTTTCTTCTTAATAAATGTTCATTGAAACCTGCTGTCTTGTTGTTTACTAACCTCACAATCGATATGTAAAGCAGAGTATTTATCTCGGGCGTAAGCATCAATTGCATACTCGGGTTAATTAGCGCCTTCGCTTCGCTCAGGCGCCAAAAACCTCGTATGCAATTGATGTCATACAGCCCTTGGTTAATAATCTACTATTACCCTATACGTAGTTGTTAATTCTGGTATTTGCTAAGTTATGGTAAGCAATGAAGTAGTCCCATTTAGTCAGTATCGCGACTTTTTAATGTTGTCATACCAACAACTGTGAAATATTTGTTATCGCTTAGATATTTCACGGGGTATTCCTCTGCATGACTCATACTCATGTGTAAATGACTAGTGTGATTATATTTCCACATTTGTGTCAAAATTGTTCATTGACCGGTTTTACCCAAGACACACTTAACTACAACACAGTTCTAAGAAAAACATAGATAAAGTTTATAAACATAAAAAAAAAAAAAAAATATTGTGTAGAACTGGTAGAATGTGTAGAGCAAATTCAGTGCGATTTTTACACAATTGCTTACAAGTACAGTGTACGGGGCGCTTTCCATAAAAACGTAGTTTCGTCATAATATTTTAAATACCAAGTGTCCAAACTCTGTGAAATTAAGCACGCATATTGCTGAGGCTAATATCTATGCTTCTGGTTTGCCAGTTTTTCGATTTATTATATCCCTAAATGTCAAAATAACAATTCCCATACAAAACTTTTTTTCAAAATATTTTATAAATACATAATTTTACGGAAATCTGGCAAACCAGAAGCATAGATATTAGGATCAAGGGCATTATATTTTTTTTATGTTATTGTGACGGAACAAGCCCTGATGTTAAGTGGACATAACAGACGCATTTCGTCAACGACGATTGGCACTGTGCCCGTTACACTTAGACGTACAGTTGTTAGGTCTCATGCGTCTGTAATTTTACTGGCTCTCAAGGACTGCTGCTGGAACACACTGTTACGTGCTTGGCGACAGATTTTCTACTTGAAATCTGTCGCCAAACACTTAACGGTGTGTTCCGGCAACTTTCCTTGAGAGCCAGTAATTCTAGGTTAGTGTGAACAACATCTTCAACCATTTCATCACTTACCGTCAGGGGAGATAGTGGTCAAAGGCCTATTAGGCATTTAAAAAAATATTATTAGGATTTTTATTCAGGTTACCATTGCATAAACACAAAAAGTGACCGATACGAATAGGGTTATGCAACTTCCCAATACAAAAGGATACATATTTAAATAAGCTCGCCCAGATGACGAGCATCTGATATGCTTTAATAATTTTTTTATGTTATTCATAATAGGATACCGTTCAAAAGTGTGGATGAATTTGGTTTTCAACATAAACTACGGCAATTCCAAGTGAAAAATTTAATTGAAACAATTCATGTTACTCTACGATATCCCTTGACTGCTCTCTAGAATCGTTTCGTCACACAGCGCCATAAGCAGTTCCAGTTGCTCAACCGTAGCTAGTATTCTGTCATCTGTGACCGAAGTAACCCAACCACAAATTTCCGAGAGATGTTTATACCAATAAAGTTATTCACGTTAATTCCGCATTCAAGTCACCTCTTTATCGCCATCTTATTTTTTTTTTTTTTTTTATGCCTGACAGGTTAGCCTTTGACCAATATCTCACCTGATGGTAAGTGATGATGTGGTCGAAGATGTTGTTCAGGCTAACCTAGAAGTACAGGCTCTCAAGGACAGCTGCCGGAACACACCGTTAGGTGCTTGGCGACAGATTTTCTACTTGAGGGTGGTAGCTAGCCAGGCGGGCATTCGCAAAATGCCCTACCACCATGCTATAACGACTGCCATCCTAAGACAACAACCGGGACCGACGGCTTAACGTGCCCTCCGAAGCACGGAAACGCTCAGTAGTAATGTCACTAGCGGCCACCCATCCAACTCATGACCGCGCGCGACGTTGCTTAACTTTGCTGATCGGTTGAGAACAGCTAAGTCAACTTCGCTACGAGCGCTTCAAAATAAAGGTTTGCTGTGGTTCTCGTTATTTTGCAGACTTCCATTTACCTCTTCTTCTTCTCCAGGCCTTATCCCATTTTTATTTGGGGTCGGCTCTCCTAATCATCATCTCCAGTTTTGTCTTTCCCGGGTCGTCACTGGGTCGATATTATTCTCTTTCATGACCTTAATTACTGACATCCATGTAAGTTGGGGCCTGCTGCGCTTTTTCGGTCCTTTTTCATAGTTTAAGACTTTTCTAGTCATGTGGTCTTCCGGTCTTCTCATGACATGGCCGTGCCATCGCAGATTTCCATTGACCAATTACTCATTTCATTATAGTACCTATTTGTACGTAAAGCACTCGGCATCTGTTATGCAACTATGCGGCAGCACATAGCCGCCGCTCGTATATAGGGGTTTTGAAGCAATGATGGCCGAACGGTAATAGTTATGGACTGCCGTGGCGCAGGTCCCTGATTTGATCCCCACCGTCGACTTGAGCTTCATCGCATGGTGGAAGGGCATTTAGTGATTGTCCGCCTGGCTAGCTATACCACCCTCAAGTAGAAAATCTGTCGCCAAGCACCTAACGGTGTGTTTCGGCAACAGTCCTTGATTGCCAGTGAAATTACAGGCACATGACACCTTTACAACTATGTCTCAACGTGACGGGTGCAGTGCAATTCGTGACTTGTGATGAAATGCATCTGTTATAGGCAGATGATACCGCTTAACATTAGGTGGGCCTCGAGCTTGTTCCGTCACAATAACATAAAAAAGGTCTGTTTGACCTATTATAACATGCTGGCGACGTGTGCCCACAAAACACTAAGGTACTCCAAGGAGCTCGTTCCACACTCCTATGCCAAAATCCGTGAACACAACTTAGACGCTTGTTTATTTCTGACGTTGTATTTTTTTGCATTTTAAACGCAAATTACAACGAATAGGAAAGGTTAAGACACTGCAAACGTATTCGAACCCCCAGCCATTCGTCCATGACGCACTCACTACGGTAGCTCAATTGGCAGAGCACGTTCCAGCTATAGAGACGTTTGGCCGCGGGTTCGTATCCGTTGTTCAAATTTTTCCTTTCATTGTAATTTTGTATGTTCATTTATTTGTTTGTCATGTTATGAACATTGAACTATATATATACTAAACGCGACATCTCAAACGACCAGTGCAGGTAAGCCGGCCGGCATACTCTCCCCCACACGTAGCTGGGCACTCGTAAAAATTACGTTCGAAAATTGGGTATTATCAATTGTGGTTTTTTGAATACACAATTTTCGAACGTAAAGCACGTGTAATCTCTACGAGTGCCTAGCTGTATATGGGGGAGAGTATGCCGGCCGGCTTACCTGCACTGGTCGACTATCCTCGTTTGAGATGTCGCGTCTAATGTATATAGGTCGATGGTTATGAATGAGGATTACCGGTAGGTACATAGTCGTCGACGTATCGTACTAACCAACGAGCGACGACACGTAGTGACGTGTTTACGTGCTCGTGCCTAGCAGCCAGCGTGGTAAACTCCGCATTCATGTTTTTAAACTTAGTAGTGGAGCTATCGTCACTTCTATTTACGAATCAAATAAAAAAAATTGCCTACACATAAAATAATTGTTGGGCAGATCTTAGTGTCTAATAAAGTGATGGTAATTAAGTACCCATTTGGGCAAAAGTATAGTAACTAAGTAATAGAGTCCTGGATAACTTACTAACAATACAATACCAATTAACAATGATACTCGAATAATTTTCTAACATTTTATTTGTTAATATTAATAGGTATGTATATCATTTTAGATCTAAACGTTCTAAGAAATATACATCAAATTCTATTTAACAATCTGTCGGGTAACCTATGCTATTTTATTTTTTTAATTCATTCAGATTAGTGCCCCCGTGGGGTGCTGGGTTAGAATTGCACCTCCCCATATCATCCCGTGGGTGTCGTAAAAGGCGACTAAGGAAAAAATACTGGAAGGTGGGCAGCAGCGCCTTCTAATGAACTGCCATCTTAGACTGATTCCCAAGCCGCCTGCCAAGCGTGGGGATTATGGCAAATATCCCCTTTATAGGGGAGGTTGTGTTCAGCAGTGGACGATCCGGCTGATATAGCAAATGGTTAAAGACATGGATACCAGTTATATATACGCGTTGCCTTTTAATCATCATCTTGGAGAAGGTGGTATGGGTCATCATATCTTCGCATTTGCGTTTCCCTAGCACGGATTTCGGATATCCTATTGAAAATATTGGCATTCTTTTGAATGAATAAACATAGCTCCAATTTATAGAATTTCAATGGTATCAAGTTGATAGCTAATAAAAATCGCATTGAGAAGAAACAAATATTACGACTTAACAAATGAATTAGCTAAAAATGATTATGTAGTTAATTAATTTGCTGATGAAGTTGGAGCAAGGGTGTTATTATGTTTGGGAACTAAATTATAAAACGTACACAATTACCTCAGAAGGACTTTTTATTTGTCTTTGCTAATCTAAAACCTGGCACCGCTATTTTATCTTTATTCCTAGTATTGTAATCGTGATTATCACTGTTTAATTTAAATTTACTCAAATTTTTACGAACATACATAATATTTTTAAATATTATGTATGTTAAACTGACTTGGTAAAGTTAAAATATCAATTTCTTTAAAATGATCTCTCAGAGATTCCCTAGGATCCATTTTATATAATATATGGCTCAAATTGCACGCTTTCGTAGGATAAAGATTGTCTCTATCTCAGGAGCAGTTCCCCACAGCAATACATTATACGACATAATACTGTGGAAGTACGCGAAATAAACTAGGCGAGCAGTAGCTACGTCTGTTATCTGTCTTATCCTAAGAACTGCATATGCAGCAGAAATAAGTCTTCCGGAGAGATCATGAATAGGTGTGTCCCACTGTAAAGTGGAATCCATTTTGATTCCCAGGAAGACTATCGCATTGTCAATAGGGAGTTTATCTGGGCCAAGCTTTATGTTTGGTTCAACATAAGGAACATTTGGTAAAGAAAACTTTAAAAATTTCGTCTTTTTTGAATTTAAGAGAAAATCAAATCAGACTCAAATAATGTTGATCGAACTTCACAAGTTCGTTTGATCTTATATTATTATTCTTCAATTAATTTCTCAAATCATAGTATAATTTCCAGGTAGATGTTCAGAGAAGGAAGGTTTGTTTTCCTTCTTATTATAATTAATCGTTTTTCATATAACCACAGTTATATCTCCTGATAATTTTGTATATTGAATATAAATTAAGAATCATAAAACTGAATTATTATAATATATATAGTTCATGGTATCAAATGTAGCTACATAATTGGCGTTATTACCTTAACATAAGCGAAATTTCTTTATAACTTAATAATTTTTCTATAATATTTTATTATTCCTTTATAAAAGACCTTGGAGTATTAGAGGACAACCGCAACTTCCATCTTAGAACACGTATCCAAAGCGGCATTAGTAGGATCTTACCAAATTTTGCCAGGCACTGAAGGAGGCTTGAGAAATTAAGGGGAGCATTGATAACATCGTAAAGGGTGCTCTTCGGGTTGTAAGTCCCAGGCATGACTTGAGCCCCCTCCTCTGCAACGTGATGAGCTAATTAAATAAATATTACCTTAACATAAGCGAAATTTCTTTATAACTTAATAATTTTTCTATAATATTTTATTATTCCTTTATAAAAGACCTTGGAGTATTAGAGGACAACCGCAACTTCCATCTTAGAACACGTATCCAAAGCGGCATTAGTAGGATCTTACCAAATTTTGCCAGGCACTGAAGGAGGCTTGAGAAATTAAGGGGAGCATTGATGACATCGTAAAGGGTGCTTTTCGGGTTGTAAGTCCCAGGCATGACTTGAGCCCCCTCCTCTGCAACGTGATGAGCTAATTAAATAAATATTACCTTAACATAAGCGAAATTTCTTTATAACTTAATAATTTTTCTATAATATTTTAATATTCCTTTATAAAAGACCTTGGAGTATTAGAGGACAACCGCAACTTCCATCTTAGAACACGTATCCAAAGCGGCATTAGTAGGATCTTACCAAATTTTGCCAGGCACTGAAGGAGGCTTGAGAAATTAAGGGGAGCATTGATGACATCGTAAAGGGTGCTCTTCGGGTTGTAAGTCCCAGGCATGACTTGAGCCCCCTCCTCTGCAACGTGATGAGCTAACTTATCTACCGGTGTGGCCTCTTATAGTGATATATAAATAAACATAACATAGGATTAGAAAACAAAATACATATATACTATTAAAATATGTCTTATTATAATTCGAATCAAATAATTGATTATTATTAATACTAACAACAACAAGGGCTATTATTGAAGTGATTAATCAGTAATAATACAAAACAAAGATCCCTCGCCTACTACAAAGTACATTCTACAGATTTCCTGTTTCTGGCCCGTGGGCAAAATTACGTAACCCGGTTTATTTGTGGAGTAATTGACGTGGGAAATTGTTTGGGCCATAATTATAATATTATTCTATTATTTACCTCGTATTTTGTAGGGTCAAGTTCACTGTTTGTCGTATCAATATACCTACTTAATAACTTCATGATGCTCTTGAATTAGCGTGGGTTTTTTAGCTAATATATAGATAAATTACGTAATAAAACAAAAATACTTAATCTAAAACGCATAGTACTTATAGAACTTACTGTGCCGTGGGAAAAAAACATACCTAAAGACCACACAATAAAAACAAACAAATATTATGACCTAATAAATGCATTAACCAAAAACGGTTATGTGGTTAATTTACATGCTGTAGAAGTTGGAGCACGGGGTATACCAGCGAAATCCTTATATAACCTACTTAAAGACCTTGGCCTACCAAGAACAACCGTAACTTCCAACTTCCATCCTAGAATGTTTATCTAAGGCGGCATAAGTAGGATCTTACCAAATTTGGTTAGGTAGGGGAGGAGGCTCGAGCGGTGAAGGGGAGCATTGATATATCATAAAGAGGCCCCTTAATCCTACTCCTGCGTTGCAAGTCCCAGGCCCCTCTAGCCTCTTCCTCTGCAACGCTATGGACCCGGCACCCGCACGGTGAATCCATGGAATGCTAAGTAATTCGTCTCAGGCTAGCAAAGTAAAGTAGTTTCGTCATATTTTAAATACCAAAAGTTCAAACTCGGTGAAATTTTCAAGCATGTCCGTAAGTCTAAAATGTATGCTTCTGATTGGTCAGATTTTTGTTATTTGAGTTAAAAAACTTTCGCGAATTTTGTCCATTGTTATTATTTAGTAAACGGCTAGGACTCACGCGGGCCTCAGCACGTAACTGCAGTTACGTGCTGAGGCCTGCGCTCGCCGCTATGTGCACAATCGTGACTCCCAGACGAAGAACTTCAAATAAGTTCGAAACTGGCCGGAGCAATATCCGGTAAATATTACGCGAGTCCTAGCCGGTTACTAAATAATAATTATAGATTTTTGTTATATTATTTATTTTATCTCTAAAAGTTAAAATAGGAATTGGCATACAAAACAATGTTTAAAAAAAATGTACAAAATACAATTTTTACGGAAACTGACAAACTTCTATTATTCCAAGGGGAATTGCTATAATCCAGCGATTAGTAGTTGTCTTTGGGAGGACACAGTCTAAGATGGCATGGCATTCTTTAGAAGGCGCTGCAGCTGTCCACTTTCTGATATTTTTCTTGTCATCGCTTTGAAGATTATTATTTTTTTCTCAAATAAAGCCTTAAGGCGTTAGTCTCTTCACAGAGCGTTCCTTCCATGTAGTTTCGTTACATTTGAAATACCAAGAGTTCAAAATCGTTGAAATTTTGCATTTATGCATGTTCTTGAACCTAATATCTATGCTTCTAGTTTGTCAGTTTTTCGTTTTATCTCTAAATGTGAAAATAAGAGTTCCCATGCCAAATGATTTTTAACAGACTTTAAAAAAGGAGGTGGTTCTCAATTCGACTGAATTTGGAAGCGCTCGTAGCGAAGTTTACTTAGCTGTTCCATAGATAAATGAACATTTCATTTATCTATGGCGGTTCTTAACCTATCAGCAAGGTTAAGCAACGTCGCCCGCGGTCATGAGTTGGATGGGTGACCGCTAGTGACATTACTACTGAGCGCTTCCGTGCTTCGGAGGGCACGTTAAGCCGTCGGTCCCGGTTGTCGTCTTACGATGGCAGTCGTTATAGCATGGTGGTAGGGCATTTGTCGAATGCCCGCCTGGCTAGCAACCACCCTCTAGTAGAAAATCTGTTGCCAAGCACCTAATGGCGTGTTCCGGCAGCTGTCCTTGAGAGCCAGTACTTCTAGGTTAGCCTGAACAACATCTTCGACCACATCATCACTTACCATCAGGTGAGATAGTGGTCAAAGGGTAACCAACCATGCATAAAAAAATGTAAAAAAAAAAATCGGGGCGGGCCTGCGCGTACGTTAGTAGGCGGGCCGGCGCGTACGTTAGTAGGCGGGCCCGGACAGGACACGGATCAGGTACTGTCTAATATTAGGTCCTTACATATGAAATTGGCGTTTTTCGTACTGGCCACTTTAATCACGAATTTCTCCTCTTTGGTAAGGAATTCCAAATTCAAATTTGTACAGCTATAGACTCATTTATTTGTGCTTCGATGATCGTCATTCCTTTGTTTTTTTTCTTCTGTTTTTTTCTGTTTGCGTCACTCATTTTACAAAATGGAAAACCTTAAATATCGCATTATTTACGAGTACGAGTTCCGCCGTGGCACTAGTGCTGCGGAAACAACTCGAAGGGTGAATGATGTGTATGGCGGTCGTGTTGCAAAAGAAAACACAGTTCGTTTTTGGTTCCAACGTTTTCGTTCTGGAAATTTCGACCTGCAGAACAAGCCCCGTGGACGGCCTGAGACTCAAGTTGATAATGAAGAGTTGAAGGCTATTGTGGAAGCGGATCCATCGCAAACCACGTCCGAGTTAGCTGCAGGCTGCGATGTTAGTGATAAAACTGTTTTAATTCACTTGAAGCAAATTGGGAAGATTAAAAAGCTTGAAAGGTGGGTACCTCACGAATTGACTGAAACAAACCGGCAAACGCGCGTCGACTGCTGCGTTACATTACTAAACCGGCACAATAATGAAGGTATTTTAAACCGAATCATTACCTGTGATGAAAAATGGGTTCTTTACGATAATCGGAAGCGCTCAGCGCAATGGTTAGATCCTGGCCAGCCAGCCAAATCCTGCCCCAAGCGAAAATTAACCCCAAAAAAGTTACTTGTAAGCGTTTGGTGGACTAGTGCCGGTATTGTTCATTACAGTTTTTTCAAATCTGGCCAGACTATTACGGCTGATGTCTATTGTCAGGAATTGCAAACCATGATGGAAAAGCTAGCGGCTAAACAACCTAGGCTGGTCAATCGCTCCACGCCACTGCTGCTTCACGACAACGCTAGACCACACACTGCGCTACAGACGGCTACTAAATTAGAAGAGCTTCAATTGGAAAGTCTAAGACATCCTCCGTACTCCCCGGACCTTGCTCCAACAGATTACCATTTTTTTCGAAATTTGGATAACTTCTTGCAAGGGAAAAAATTCAACTCCGATGTGGCAGTCCAAATCGCCTTCAAAGATTTTATTGATTCCCGTCCGACTGGTTTTTTTAGTAAAGGGATCAATGAACTACCTATGAGATGGCAAAAGTGCATAGAAAATAATGGTTCATACTTTGATTAATTAAATATATTATATTAAAAAATATTCGACTTTTTGTTCCTCCCATACAAAACGCCAATTTCATATGTAAGGACCTAATATAAACTGCTTCATACAAAATGCCCCGTCCGGGCCACGTACACGGCACGCCACAGGCACGGCCCGGTCTAATATAAATCTACCCTAACTTGTGACGAATATCTGAGTTATGCTTTATTATGCATATTTAGTTTGAAGCCGGTTTTATTTTGATTTAATAGAGATAGATATAAGATTTACCAAATAATTTTGAAAATAATTTTTTTACGGAAAACTGACATACTAGTAGCAATGAATATTTTATTCAAAATTTAACGAATTTGAACCCATTAATATAAAATATGACGAAACTACGAATGTATGGAAAGCTTTATGAAGGCAATAACCTTAAATACTTACACCTACTGCCCATACTTACAAGTACCTACCTTTTTATTAAGGAAAATGCTGCTCTAAGAATACCGCATCGGCTAATTCCTTTTAGTTAAGGTACAAGTAGTGGATTTCTAATTGAATGGTATTTCCTACGTGAGAGAAGCTTACTTCTTGGGAAACACTTTATGTTTGGAGGGGAAAAGTTGACAACAATATTGTTGTTATTCGCCGTAAGGAAATAGGTGACTTCCTTCCCACTCAGCAGACATGTTAACTCATTGGTATTTTTAACCGGCAATTAAGTAGGAGGCCAATAAATGGAGGTGATAAATCCACCAACTATGTATTGATTTCGATGATTCTTTTTGTAATTGTTGGGTTGTTTTTTTTATGTGATTCTGACGGAACAAGCTCGAGTTTAAGATGTTAAGTGGCCTATAACATATGCATTTTTGACGTTGCACTGCGTCCGTCACACTGAGACATACAGTTGTTAAGTCTCATGTGCCTGTAATTTTCCTGGCTCTCAAGGACTGCTGCCGGAACACACCGCTAGGTGCTTGGCGACAGATTTTCTACTTGAGGGTGGTAGCTAGCCAGGTGGGCAATCGCAAAATGCCCTTCCACCATGTGGTGAAGCTCAAGCTGACGGTGGGGATCGAACCAGAGACCTGCGGCACGGCAGTCCATAGCTATTACCGCTCGGCCATCATTGCTTCAGATATAATTCAATACTAATAATACTCTATATAATATTATAATATCTAAGTTGGACCCATTTCAATTTCAATAAAATCGTTTTCTATTGTTAATTAACTGAAAAATATATTTGCATAGCTGATCATTAAATTGCAGCTTTTCAAACAGCATTTTAGACGAGTGAATTATCTTGTATACTGTATCAGCCGGATTGTCTACGGGTGAACACAGCCTCCCCCGTTAAGGGAGGGTTTGCCGTAATCCCCACGCTTGGCAGGCGTCTTGGGGATCGCAGTATATGTTAACAGATCCTCAGAAGGCACTGCTGTCCACCTCCCGGTATTTTACCTTTAGTCGCCTCTTATGACACCCACAGGTAGCAATGGGGGGTGGCATTCTAGCCCGGCACCCCACGGGCACACACAGCGAGCACGCCTGCAATTCATTTCCATACAACATTGCCGGCCGCGTTCATTGTTCCAAAGACAAAAAAAACGCGCCGGCAACAGAATTGGTTTTTCTGTGTGAACAATACTTACTTCTTTATTCAAAAGTAATGACAATATTTCCCCGTGCGTTTGAGAAAAAACATTGTCCATAAGTTGCCAGCAAATAAAGATCCAAAGCCAGCAATAATGCAATACATTTCCGTCGCATTAACTTCCCACTAACTGGCTAAACAATTTTATAATTGAAACATTCGTTACCCGTAATAAATTGCTGCATTTTCCGACAACTCTCAACATGGCGCGGCGGGGTGGAGAATGCACTCGCCCGCGAAATACGCCGTATTCCGCTAAGTACTGCACAAGACAAATATCGACCTAGGGGAGTATGGGGACCGTTGTAACAGAGTAGCATTGTTTAATCTGTGACTGTAGTGGAAACGAATTTTAGTGGTTGTTGCTTTCATAATAAAAAATAAACATATCAGTCCGTTTTTAGGCCAGCTGTGGACTATTATCTTAACTGATGGCTATGCCGATGATTTGATTTGATTTGATTTTTGAAGTTCTTTATTAACATGAATAGGAACATGTCATGCACAACTCAGCGCTAGAAACTAAGTTACAACTATCGTTATAATTGTTTATTTTAACGATTTGCCGATGGCAAGTAAGGATTCTGTCGAAGATGTTGTTCAGGCTTACCTACATTATCGCCTTGGACTGCCTATGAGTCCAAATGCTTTTATTGTAGTAGCTGTAGTGTTGTGTGTAGTTCGTAGTATTTTGTTAGTATTTTATTTATACACCGTGTCCCAAAATTCAACGATAAGCCGGCATCGGTGCATGGACCTACTCATGACTCCTCGGAAAAAAAAAAAAAAAATTATAACTGTTTTTTTTATTAATTACAGAGACTTTTATAAATTTCATCGATATTCGATACCCAATATGCTATTTTCAACTACCATGACCACAATTTTTGATATTTTTTGTGCATTAGCAACCTAAGAAGGACGGCTATCTACCACAATCCTTTAAAATTACAGAAAGTCTGTAGTTATTTTACAAAAATCAGTAAAAAAAAAATTGTTTTCTTATAATTTTCATAGATTTTAACATTCTATGCACTTTCTATAGTCTGGGTTAAAAAAAAAAGTATGGACACTACCATGGCAAGTTTTATTAAAAGTTGGCGCAACTTTATAAAAGTCTCTGTAATTAAAAAAAAAAGAGTTATAATTTTTTTTTATTTTTTCCCGAGTAGTCATGAGTAGGTCCATGCACCGATGCCGGCTTATCGTTGAATTTTGGGACACGGTGTATGTATATGATTTTTATGATATTGATAGAATATGTCCTTTTTAGTATATTTAGATGTAAAAATTTATTTGGTTACTTCAAACAGTCATGGGCTTAAAAATTGTGTTGGTACCCATTTTAACTGTAGCTAATTAATTCCACACCTGAACAGTTTGTTTCGCAATTTGGTAAAGAGAAACACGTTAGCTGAAAAAGAAGTTCCTCGAGCATTGATTTAAATAAAAAAGGAAGACAGGTTACACTGTAATGTCACGACAATATAATGCGTCAAAAATGTAACAAAAGGAACGAAGTTAAGCTGTACACACTACTGAGACTCAATTAGGAAACGTCGCCTGATTTGACATTGTCATGTTCGAGGTACTGGTGCCGCTTCTTCCGATTTTTATAAGTTCATGAGTCATGCTAAAATGACCTACTACGGATGGAAAAAGATAACTGCCAGCGGGGCTTGAACCCGCAACCCCCAGAATACCGTCCTGGTGCACTACCAATTGTGCCATGGAAGCGGGCGCTGGACAGTTGAAAGTTCTCCATCCGATTGAATACACGTCTTTTTGACGTTGGCGACATCTACCCAAATAGCAGAGGACTATTTACTTAGGCTGTTTTTCTATGTTAATTTCTATGTTTCCGCTTAGCATGCGTCAATGCTCCTATAAAAATAATAATAAACATAGTATTCCATAATGTGGATTCTGATGAACTGATGAGTTCACGAAGGCTAGAGGACCCTGGTGAACGAAATGCACGGACCAAGTAGCAAGCCCTCAGCACATCATAAGTGAGAAGGGGAGAAGAAGATAAGAGTAAGATAAGATTATCCTATCTTACTTCTTTATAATATAAGATATATGTGTTACAAATACGTCCTACCTAAATTTCAAATCGATGTTTATACTTATAACGTCTGAATAATTACTCTATGTATTTTGAGCCGTATATACTAGGCCAGGTCAAAAGTACCCCAAAGCGACGCTTATGTATGAAAGGATTGATGAGTATAGATGAAGCGAAAGAGATATGTAAGGATCGTAGGAAGTGGAAATCCGTGGTCTCTGCCTACCCCTACGGGAAAGAGGCGTGATTTTATGTATGTATATATGGTGCTAGGTAGTCTAATATTGCCTGGATTGTTTAAGGCCTTAAGGCTTTTCCAGCTTTTCGGAAAACCACATTATAAAATAATATTCTAAATGCATTTACTTACTGTTAATAATCATCCATATGTACCTCATCATCGTCATCATCATCAGCCGGAAGACGTCCACTGATGAACAAATGCCTCTCCTATAGTGTGCTCCTCCCAATATGTACGTACATAGGTATAATATATCATATTTGCACGAATTAAACTTTGTGGCAAAATTAAGTTTTAAGAAGTAACAGTCTTTATTATTCGATGCACAGGGGCCTTGTAAATATAACTTTTTAACATGTTTAATATTATAAGAAATAATAAGTATACAGTTTAAAGCGACTCTTAGTTATTTTTTATGTCCTCTATGATACCCAAAGCATTGACACTAGGGTTAGTCCATTATTTTTCCTTGAGGCCTTATTATGTCATAGGCCTTATTTGCATCAGGTACCTACCTAATAAATTCGAAAGTGTGCGACAGTGTTGTTGCCTATACCAGATACGATTTTGATGAAATTTTGCATTAGGACATAGGTAAGAATTAGTTTTATCCAGGTTTAATGAGTGTATCCAAAAGAGCACGATTTTAACGAATTTCTAACGTGCGAAGCCGCGTGCGGTAGCATGTATCATTATAAAGCTTTCATTGCTTAGATCTGCACAAAGAGCATCTACACTTCGCATGAATTTTGCAATTGACCTCACCCAGATACAGTACGGAAATACTACTTGATGTTCCTAGAAGCCGTTTAAGCAAAATAAAAGCCCGTAACAAAGGAGTCCACCCGAACACATTTAGAACCTACTTGTACTTAGTAAGAACAACAATGCCATTGCCATTTTCCCAGAAATAATGGAAGTCCATCTGATATTTTGCTGCGTCGACGGCCGAAGTAAGCGTGTGCCACTTTTCGATACGCGTGCTATAGTAGAGTGAATATATTTTCGCAAGTTTTAGTACATTTCGAAGCGCTCGTAGCGAAGTTTGCTTAGCTGTTCTTAACCGATCAGCAAAGTTAAGCAACGTCCGTCTAGGTCATGAGTTGGATGGGTGACCGCTAGTGACATTACTACTGAGCGTTTCCATGCTTCGGAGGGCACGATAGGCCGTCGGTCTCGGTTGTTGTCTTAGAAGGGCAGTCGTTACAGCATGGTGGTAGGGCATTTTGCTAATGCCCGCCTGGCTAGCTACCACCCTCAAGAAAATCTGTCGCCAAGCACCTAACGGTGTTTTCCGGCAGCTATCCTTAAGAACCCTTCTATGTTAGCCTGCACAACATCTTCGACCACATCATCACTTACAATTAGGTGCGATAGTGGTCATAGGCTAACATAACAAGCATAAAAACATTTTGTTCTATTTTTAGACGTAGTAAAAATTATTCAAACTGTACTCTATTATAGGAAGAATTAGAATTTCATCTTCTTGTCTGCTAGATGCAAAGAGTACGAGTTTTGTAGATTCGGCGCGCTTTTGATATAATCTCAGACTAGTGCTTGTAATTTTTCAGATAGGCTAGCCTTTGAACACTACCTGAGATGTTAGTAAGTGAAGATCTATTCGAAGATGTTTAGCAGACCAGACCTGAAACGAGTCATTTTCTTTTTCCGTTCACTCTCATAATATAATGGAGTTCTCCATTTTTTTTCAATAATATTGTGGCGGAACAAGCCCGAGGCCCATCTGATGTTAAGTGTACTAACCTCTGCCTATAACAGACGGATTTCGTCAACGACGAATTGCACTGTGCCCGTCACACTACAGTTGTTAGGTCTCATGTGCCTGTAATTTTACTGGCTTTCAAGAACTGCTGCCGGAACGCACTGTTAGGTGCTTGGCGACAGATTTTCTACTTGAGGGTGGTAGCTAGCCAGACAGGCATTCGCAAAATGCCCTTCCACCATGCGGTGAAGCTCAAGTCTGCGGAGGGAATCGAACCATGGACCTGCTGCACGGCAGTCCATAGCCAATGCCACTGAGCCATCATTGCTTCAAAACTTTACTTAAGTATTATCAAGTAGAAAGTCTATCGCCAAGCACCTAACAGTGTGTTACGGCAGCAGTCCTTGAGAGCCAGTAAAATTACAGACTCATGAGACTCAAAAACTGTTTGTGAGTCTCGTGTGCCTGTAATTTTACCTGTTATTTTTTACTGTCTCAGGGCGCAGTGCAATTCATCATTTATGACGAAGTGCATCTGTTATAGGCAGAGGTTACCGCCTAACAACGGGTTGGGCCTCGTGCTTGTTCCGTCACAATATTGAATGTAGTAATTTTATATTGCTAATTGCTGTAAGTAATGATGTGGTCAGGCTAACTAGAATTACTGGCTCTCAAGGATACCTGCTGGAACACACGGTTATGCGCTTGGAGATAAATTTTCTACCTGAGATGGTTGGCTAGCCAGGTGGGCATTCGAAAATGCCACACCACCATGTAATAACGATTGTCATCCTAAGACAACAACCGACGGTGTCCTCCGAAGCACAGTGGAGCTCAGTAATAAATACCACTAGCGGTCACCCATCCAAGCAATGATCGTAGCGGATGTTGCTTAACCTAATTGATCAATTACGAAAAACCAGGCAAGCTCCTTTACGAACGTTTCAATATCACTTTTGATTTTTCCCCTAATCGTCCTTAATATGCTTAGAATATATTCGCTGAACAATCTTCTCTTTTGCGCAAATCAATGCTGAGATGTTTTCTGACCTACGAGTATCTTGAAAAACGTCGAAAAACATTAAACTCTCTTTTTATTCCTATTATTTTCTTACCACGATGTTCCGCACACTGTCTCACTCCACCCACACAGTGAGACGCAGGTTCTAATCAAGACCCTCTCATCTAAGCTGCATTTATTTATTTTACATTGATATATTCATATACAAACCAAGCCAAGTACGTTGTCCGATACCTAAACAAACTGATGGTTACTTCTCATAAAGAAAGCGTGCGCCCGCGCCGCTGTGTTCGCGGAACGCCCCGTCCACAATACGCCGCTCACTGGAACTCGCGTTTTCCTGGTAGTCTGGCAGGCTTGTGCCCGTCAGTCGCTTGCTATGCGACAAACACAGGCTTCTTTGAATAATTGGAGAAAATGTTTGCACATTTGTATAGTTTTATTAGAAAATATGTAGGTAAATATTTTGATTTTCAATGGCAAACTATAGGAGAACGAGGATCAGACGTAACAGTCTCATAATATTTTAATAAACAATCTACTTAGAGGCAGCGTGGCACCGCCCCGAGCGTAGGCGTCTTAATAAGCGTGGGATTCGGTAGAAAATAACTTGAATTGATTATTCTTTAGTATAGTTACCAGTTATATGGCTGTAACACACTATAGCATACCTACCTACATCATTCTGTAAATAATTTGGCTCTTATCCCAAAAAAGAAAATTATCGTCAGTTTAAATCCCCGAAAGGGTAGAGGCATGGAACCAACCATATTCGCCATGTTTTGTTAAGTACCACGCCATAGTATGCGAGTCAATTGTCATCCGTAGATGCCGATTATGTATATACCATCTTCTGACTGTAGAAAAAGCCAACAACATTTCTTCAGCCCGTGGTTTGAACGCAGGGTGTCTCGTACTTTTGCCTAAAGAGGCATTCCATCAAAATCTATCAGGAAAACGAAAAATATACGCGCGGGGCTGTCGGGTCGGGCCTTTACGGATTTCCCAAAAGCGAAATGAGATTAATATGGTTACCAAACTTCGCGGGGAAACCCGAACAGCTCGCAAATATTTTACAAGTCTTCATTAAACACTTTGATTGATGGGTACTTTAAGTATCACTACAATCTTATAAATGCGAAAGATTGTGTGAGTCGTAACTTTCTATAAAGTGAGATTGATTATTTTGGATTAAAATAATCAATCTCATTTGATAGTTCTGTGTCTTTTTGTGACTGTTTTTTTTTTGTTTTTTATGATATTGTGACGGAACAAGCTTTAGGCCCACCTGATGTTAAGCGGACTAACCTCTGCATTAACAGATACATTTCGTCACAAGTCACGAATTGCACTGTGCCCGTCATCTTGAGACATAGTTCTTAAGTCTCATGTGGCTGTAATTTCACTGGCTCACAAGGACTGCTGCCGGAACACACCGTTCGGTGCTTGGCGACAGATTTTCTACTTGAGGGTGGTCGCTAGCCAGGCGGGCATTCGCAAAATGCTCTTCCACCATGCGTTGAAGCTCAAGCCCGCGGCGGGATTTGAACCACGGACCTGCTGCGCGGCAGTCCATAGCCAATGCCACTGAGGCATCACTGCTTCAATATGGATAAGAATATAGAGTAAGCTATAAGTAAGGTAATATATGTACCGGTTGACTCTACTTATAGACTTCTAGGTTATAAATATCAGGAAACAAGGACGCTGTTAAGCTTGTAAGTTGTTCCATTCCTTTCCTGTTTGCATTATAAAAACGGATGTAAAACGCTGTGATGGTGATGCTCTACAGGAAATGTTGACCGTGTACAAACGTCGTGTCTCGTACGCCTTTGGTGTCCGATATTAGAAAGAACGTAGAGGAATTAGACCTTACAATTCTGTCGAAAAAACTCCACAAAGATTCCCAAAGACTAAAAATCTGGCTACTTTATGCCAAAGATGCCCAAGTGTCAGAAGCAAATGCTTGATGGAGTGAGAGTGAAAGATTGAGAGTGATTAACGTGCGTTGTATTATGGAGTTTAATATACAAAGAATTGAATGCTTTGAGCTGTGGTACATATTGAAGTATGAAATTACGGGTTTACGACGATAGCCATTTTTCTAGGTTCCGTACCCAAAGGGTAAAAACGGGACCCTATTACTGAGACTTCGCTGTCCGTCCGTCCGTCCGTCTGTCTGTCACCAGGCTGTATCTCAAGAACGGTGATAACTAGACAGTTGAAATTTTCACAGATGATGTATTTATATTGCCGCTATAACAACAAATACTAAAATAAAATAAATATTTAATGGGGGCTCCCATACAACAAACTTGATTTGTTTACAGTTTCTTGCTCGATACAATAACGGTGACAGGTAGACGCTTTAACTATTCACAGAATATTTAATTGTATGGTCTCTTTAAATATAATAAAATAAAATAAATAATTAAGGGGGCTCCCATACAATAAAATAGGTTTTCGCCGTACCTACCCAGCTTAATCGGACACTGTGAAAAGTGTCTGTAACTTGCAAGATTAGGTTACAGATAATGGTACGGAAGTTGAAGTTGTCGGTTCTGGTTGTTGTATCAGAATGACAGTTATATTTAGCATGTTGGTAGAGCATATTGTAAGTGCCCCCTTGGCTGCCTTTCCCAAACTGCGGATTAAGAATAAAACAGATTGTGTAATGATTGTGCTTTGTTTTTTTATAGCTTTTATGCTAGCCTGTGACCACTGTCTCACCTGATGATAAGTGATGATGTGGTCGAAGATGTTGTTCAGGCTAGCCTAGAATTACTGGCTCTCAAGGACAGCTCCAAAACACACCGTCAGGTACTTGACGACAGATTTTCTACTTGATGGTGGTAGCTAGCCAGGCGGGAATTCGCAAAATGCCCTACCACCATGCGTATTTTCACGATATTTACTTTCTCATTTTCGATGCCCACATGGTCGCCCACATTATGAGAGCTCTTAAGCCTGATGACGTAATGCAATGCATTCCTTACACTGTACTGTATCAACCAGATTTTCCTCTGCTGAATACAGCCTCCCCTATTAAGGCAAGCGTCTTTGGGATGTCAGTTCCTCAGAAGGCGCAGCTGCCCACTTTCCGGTATTTTACCTTAAGGCGACTCTTACGACACCCATAGGTAGCAGCAATGGGGGGGTTACATTCTAGCCCGGCACCCTACGGGGAACATGATTATTATAAAATATAAGTTATACGAGTATTATAGAGCTGGTTTCTTAAAGGACTATTTATTCTAGGGTGCTTTCGTCATGGACTTACTTGCTTCCTAATGTAAAAATATGAATTTTCTTAACAAACTTCGTAGCTTTGGATTTTATTCGATTTTTAGTGGTCGTCAAATGTTTGTACAATGTACCTTTACCCTAAAATTATTAAAAAACACATTTAAGATTGTTACTGAACTAACTTTGTAAGTTAATCAATACCTTAGCTTAATCGAGTCTCTATATAAAACCTTAATTAATAAAATTCAAAGTAATTTCGTATGGTAAAATTCCCACAACTTAATCATAATAAATCAACTATAAAAAAACGTTCATATAAGCTTCCGAGGATTTAATTGAAACGTACTTAATTACACTTTTTAACTGTTAGCTGAATCACCTCGTTAAAGCTCAAGGCATACCTAAGCGTCTGCAAGACGGTAGTTGCTAATTGCGAGTTAAAATAATTAAAATTATCAATCACATTATTTTCCTTATGATGAATTGAAAAATGTTTACATAGTTAAAAAAAATAACTGAAGATTAATTTCTTTTTTATATATGGTTTTTTAGATTTTCCACAGACTCCAGGGTCCGTGCCATTTTTTAAGTTAACTTAGACATTTGTTAATTAATTACATTACTATGGGGAGCATTCTTACATACTTAGGAGGGGGGACACAGTTATAAGGGATGCTAATTTTACTTAACTATTATATATACTATTACGAAAGAGTTACAAACTGGTTTGCACAGGCATTCTGAATGGACCAGTGTCTTCAAGCAGCACTCGTTCACGAGTTGACTCGCGTGCCAGCCATCGTCCTCCTCAACCATTTGTGAGGGAAGAGGGTGACCCGACACACGATGCCGCCGCTTGCCTACACTTTTTCGTGAGCATGACCGTTCCGAATGCCCGCGCCAATCCACTTGCGAAAGGGGGAGAAAACTATAATTAAACACTACATTTTTTCGCATACAATCAAATTTTAATTCTTTTATTCTGATATTTTTTCTTATTCTGACTCACCGACGTCCATTTTCACCAGGGCCTCTACCACCACGCTGTTAAGATCTCTAATTGCCATCTTTAGGTTATAATCGCGGAATTCTTTGCGAAGTTTAATTTTAAACCATAACCATCAATATACAAAACCGAAATAAAAATCAGAATGCCAGGTCGCGCGACATTGGTGGATTGTAATCAATCGTTTGCTGAATTATATTCGCAGATATTTCAAATATAAGGTGGTACAAATACGAGTATCTTATGTACTTGGTTTGGTAGAGACAAATTTTAAAATTCCGCAACCAAATGGCAAGAACGCCTTTTTATAGGGCCCCCTCAATGTCACTCTACCTGAAATTACATACTATGAAATTAAATTATTCTTTCTAAAGTTAATTGGAAGCCATCTATAGGTAATAGGTCAGTTTTAGACCAATTCACTTACGTGGCTTATCACAACAACTAAATTAAGTTAGGAATCTAGAATATTTGTATAATGTATCTTAATTAGAACTCATTTTATTATCATTTTATTAATTAACTCATATTATATACCTGGACAAATTTCCGATGTATAATGTAGTTTTTAAGTTGTGATCAATACAAATAACGATATTTTTCGTCATGGATTACATTGCATACAAACATTTTTATACTAGCATTTTAGCACTATGCCCGACAAGCACATTACTGATGTTTTCTACAGTATTACTAATACTTACATAAAATCTATTGTACCTACTCTACTAGTAGTGTAGAGAAAGTAAAATACATTTACCTTTGTAAATAAACCAATAAACTCCAAAAAAGCAGTTGTGGAGGCCAGCATATGACTGTTACAGCATTTCATTCGAAGGCGAAAGGGCTGCGGTTTCCACAGCTACGATGCAGCTGACACAATTTACAAGTTAAAATAATAAAAGTAAAGCCAGTGTGAAACTTTATCATTTAAGTACTTTAGTTAAGGGAAATGACAAAAACGAGTCGTTTTAGAATAATTTTCTGATGATAAAATCCTCAAAAACATTAGCAACGGCGAGCCAATTCGAAGTAATACTCACATGGATACGTCATCAATGGCTTTTCTACAAAACTTTCATTGGAGTCGCGTTGATCGCTCAGGTATTTACGTGCAGAGCTTCATTATGAATGTTAAATACAAGACACAGCTAATTGGTGTCACCGTTATTTCCTGAAACGCTGAGCGGAAGTGCTACTTACCCACTTACAATTATTGTGACACTAACCGTTGCGTTGGTAACCCAAGGTATTACTCATATAAGTTGTAATATGTACTTAATAGATATGTTCTAATTGTTTTTCTAAGTCCATAAGATATATCATTTCAACTAGTTCGAACGAATCGTCCCAGCAAATACTCTTATCTTATTCTGATCTATTGCAATAGGTACCTATAAACCTAGATCTGTTATTTAATTTATCTTGGAAATGTGTGTAGGTACCTAGTGATAAAAATCCTCAACATTACCTCGGTATTTTACAATCTAGACCACGATCTACTATCTACTACAACTAGGAAACGAGTTGTAAGAACTATGCATGCGTACCATTCTTCCGATGTCTTGTATCGAAATGTTATATATGTACTTATTCTATACTAGACGTAACACGCACCTTTGCTCACGTGGGTAATAGTCGCATAATTAAAAGAATTGTTACACAGTTAAATACGTTCAAGTACATAGAGCTACTTTTTTGTAAAGATTCTTCTTAAGGTTGAACTGGCCGGTAACTTTTCCATACAAACGCCGTAGGGTGATCACTCCCTTATTTGAGGTTTTAGGTCCACAACTAAGCATGATATCGATTTATCTCTTCATTATCTAGGCTTGTCTTGGCACCGATTTGTAAAAAAAATCTTCACATGATAGTTATAAGCCTCGAAACATCCCTGTAATATCACGAATTTTAGCGCATGTTTAGCCGTAAATAAACGACTTATAGAGCATGAAATCCCTAAAATTATTTACATAGAAGCATAGCTCAGTTCATGATCATTTTAGATAACATTTTGGAAAACAAATACATCCAGTAGTATAATCATAAACATCCTAGAGCCAAAGGTCGGCACACATAGTTTTGCGCGCTAGTTTTTCGTTCAAAATATTGGGCATCTCATGTCAATACTTCCTTCCATTCCGCGGTGAGGGAAGCGGGCGGGCGGGTCTCATGCGCAGCACACTAATATATAATTAACAAAACGCACACTACCAAAAGTCACGTGCACCGCGCCGCGATCTTAGAACATAATATTATATTGTAGGAATGCCCTGTTGCTTTTTGGTGTGCACGTTATGTATACACTACCAATATGTAGTGCCTATGCCTACTTACGTACTTATATATATATATATATATATATTTACATATGTTGGGAGTTGGGGACCGGATTTTCTTTCGCATTTGATTAGTTTGTTCGTGAAAGTAAGTGTGTGTCGGACGCCATAATCCATATAGATAGGTAAGTACTTGGGTAATATAAATACGTAACTATGTCTAGGTACTCACCTACTCTCACCTAAGTTAGTACCTAGTAGGTATTAGTCAATACGCAGGTCATGATAGCTATGGTGAGTACCTAATAATTTTAGCAACACTTAGACAATATAAAAAGCTGCATTTGGTTAGATACGGTATGGACGTAGGTAGTCCGCATTCTTTTTAGAATATAGTCTAAGCAGTAATATAACTTCGAGAAAGTACCTACCTAACACAAAGTAGTAAAGGGTTAGAATTAGAAGCTCAATGGAAGATACCTACCTATCTACGATATAATTATCATTTCTCATATAGGCCTGCCTAGGCACGCAACTGTCAGCGATGTCAAATCGACATTCGCGGGCGCGCATTACATTGCATACCTATCTACATGGCTATAAGATCACAACAAATAATAAAGTTAGTACTATGTATCTACCTACGTAAATTAGTAGAATAAGTATGTATATTTGTAGTAGGTACTTATACCTAAGGTAGTACGAAAGTTTATATGGTAAACTTAGCGATGATTGTAGGCACTTACCTAATCAAAAATAACCTATGATTAGTTATTGATTTTTATTGGAAATAATTTAAATCAGTTACGGGTAGGTAGAGAATTTTTATTCCAAATGTGTTCTACCAGGATTGGTAGATCCATGATGCCATCGTACATTACCGCTTAGAGACAGATTTTGAAATCGGTACGACACACTCTCATCTCAAAGCTCGCTAGCCGGGCGAGCATTCGCAAAACAACCTTCCACCATGCGGTGAAGTTCATGCCCGCGGCGGGATTCGACCCATAGACCTGTTGCGCGGCAGTCCATTGCTAAGAGCCATCACTGCTTCCCGTTAAGTGTTTAGTGACAGAATTTCTACTTGAGGGTGGTAGCTAGCCCAGCGAGCATTCGGAAAATGCCCTTCTACCAAGCGGTGAATTTCAAGCCCGCTGCGGGATTCGAACCATAGACCTGCTGCGCGGCAGTCACTAGCTAATGCCACTGGCCCATCACTGCTTCCCGTTAGGCGCTTACTGACAGATTTTCTGCTTGAGGATGGTGGCTAGCCAGGCGAACATTCGCAAAATGCCCTATGCCCTTCCACCAAGCGGTGAAGCTCGAGCCCGCAGCGGGATTCGAACCATAAACATGCTGCGAGGCAGTCCATAGCTAATGCCACTGAGTTCACGTTAGTTGCATGGTGACAGATTTTCTACTTGGGTAGCTATCCCGGCGAGCATTCGCAAAATGCTCTTTTTTTATGCCTGATAGGTTAGCCTTTGACCACTATCTCACCTGATGGTAAGTGATGATGTGGTCGAAGATGTTGTTCAGGCTAACCTAGAAGTACTGGCTCTCAAGGACAGCTGCCGGAACACACCGTTAGGTGCTTGGCGACAGATTTTCTAAATGAGGGTGGTAGCTATACAGGCGGGCATTCGCAAAATGCCCTACCACCATGCTATAACGACTGCCATCCTAAGACCACAACCGGGACCAACGGCTTAACGTGCCCTCCGAAGCACGGAAGCGCTCAGTAGTATTGTCCTAGCGGTCACCCATCCAACTCATGACCGCGCGCGACGGTGCTAAACTTTGCTGATCGGTTGAGAACAGCTAAGTAAACTTCGCTACGAACTCTCCACCACGCGGTGAAGCTCAATATCGCGGCGGGATTCAAACTATGGACCTGATGCGCAGCAGTCCATAACCAATGCCACTGAGCCATCACTGCTTCCCTTTAGGTGCTTGGCGACCGATTTTTTACTTGAGGGTAGTAGCTATCCAGGCGGGCATTCGTATAATGCTCTTCTACCACGCGGTGAAGATTAAGCCCGCGACGGGATTCGAACCATGGACCTGCTGCGCGGAAGTCCATAACCTATGCCACTGAGCCGTCACTGCTTTACAAGATATGTTGTAGTAAAAGCAGTAACTTGCTAATTATGTAATAAATAATTATTGTAGGTAAATATTTACTACATCAATATGAAAAGAACAAACTAATACATTTACTATGTACCTACAAATCATTGTACCTACTTACTAAATATTTACCTACTATAGGTGAAATAACATCAGTATGTTATTATAAAACGAACGAAAATTATAACAACAGGTACCTACTGTCCGAACCAAAATGTATTCCTCTGTGAATATATAATATTATTTTATAAGAAATACCTACACACGTCGTGACGTAGCTTGAGACACTATCTCCGTCCGTCGTCAAACATCGTAATTCATTCGGCATGGTTCGGCTTTCATTGATATATCGCAAACAAGTGTGCGTAATTAGCGTAGATGCAATACGGGTGTGTGATGCGCGATCACTATCTTCTTACTACTCATCACGGAGTCTTACCCTTTCCCACAAAGGTATAGGTGAAATAGCATGCTTTGTTGCCTCGCCCGCTGATAAGTTCGAGCCGCCGGCAAGTGCATCCTTAAGGTGCAGATGCCACCACAGCACAGTTTCAAGAGATATTATTCCAGGAGGTTACCAGCTGCGAAAGCGCTGGAGAATCTCCCTGCGGGCGTCGACCCCCAGGACCTGTACCTGAAGGTGGATGCTCGGGTTGTCCTACGTATTATGGAGGTGGGAAAACCGTACTCAATTCTCTATCACAGCTCTGGGCAAACGAGGCAAGAGTTTTAAGGCACCCCCTAACAAGATTGCTATGGACTTGTGTAACATAAGGAGTATCCGTTCTGATATGAACGCCATCCATTATCACCTGCGGAGAGGTACAGGCAACCTTAGGCTTTTTGACCATTTGTTTATGAACAAAATACATCCTAGATATGCCTATCGATTTCCCGTTTGTACTCCAAGTGGGGAACAACTATTCCTTTTCATCCATTCCATTTCGCCGCGGGTGGGTTCTTTGCGTCAGAGGATATATTTGCTCACGTCTCCTTATCAATCTTAAAAGAACCTATCTAACATCTGGCTGCACGTATATATGCATACATATATGCATGTCTATATATGCATATAGACTGCGATGATCATCCGCGAATTTACACATACATTCATGGGTCGCCTAGTAGCGGTAATGCCGAAATGGATCAATTTATGGAGCACATAGGTACAAATGGCTACAGATTCCCTGCTTGAGATCCCCACTGCAGAGATGGTGATACTTGGCGATTTCATGGCTAGCATGTTAAATGCCTTAATTCGCACACCACCGATCATGTAGGAAGTTTTTTTTTAATGTTATTGTGACGGAACAAGCTCGGGGCCTACCTGATGTTAAGCGGACTACCCTCTGCCTATAACAGATGCATTTCGTCACAAGGCACGAATTGCACTGCGCCCGTCACCTGGAGACATAGTTATTAAGTCTCATGTGCCTGTATTTTTCGGAGATCTTTCCACGACTTCACTTTGGCGTATAATCTGAAACTAATGGTCACTTTGAATTCTGAAGTGATTATCTTATGTAATTACCTGCCCTGGTGGACCCTCTGCTGTCCCGGATAACTATTCTGTGTATCGGACACTCAATAGCGACACCTCGGACTTGGGCGAAAACTTTAATTTTAGGGCCGGATGAAGGAACCTTTATTAAAAGAGCATATTCTCTCCTCAAAGGCCGGGAAAGTATCCTTAAGACCTCTGGATGGGGTATTATTTTATTCAGATCTGTGCCTATCGTTCGAATTGTACTTGACCAGATTTCAATAGCATATTTATTTGTTTCTAATATTCTAATGTTTTTACTTGATGTGATAATATAATCAAAGATAACAATTATTTATCCAATTGGGAAAAAATAAAAAAATACGGTTACTATATAGGTATTATAGGATCAGTACTTTTCACGTGATGCGTGTGCATACAGACAGACAGTTTTTTTTTAATGTGCCATATTCGTGTTTTGGCGGAACTTTTAAGCCATTTTTGTCATATCCCATGTACAGACTATATAGCCACAACTCCTACAATAAAAGTACTGATACTGCAGAAATTTTGTAATTTTATACGAGAGGAAAAATTTAAGTCAAGTGCGGGATTCGAACCCGTGTCCATCCACCCCTTTAGCCAGGGATGCTCTAACCAATTGAGCTAACATGACAATGACGTCATAACTCAAATTTTTCCTGTCGTTCTTTAACCATCGTAATGGAATGGAGCCTTAGGCACAGCCTGGACCTGGACTAATGTTGTTTTCGTACACGCGTAATAGTGTGCGTGAAGTCTAAGGTTGTCATCGTATGAATATTGTTGTACTTACCTACCTACCCAACAATCTTTTGATGCCGTTATTATGACTTATTAGATTTCGTAGGTTATGCGTACCTTACCTACCTTCAGAAACTTTTACAAGCACAACAATCCAACTCCATGTACGACGTAGGAATATGTAACACACAACCGAGTAGGTAACATTACTTCACATTTCACTCATTACCTATACAATAATAGATACCTACACTATAAAAAAAGGATCATTCCAAGTTCACATTTTATACAAGTAATGATAATAATTACAATCACAATAATAATACGAGTATAGGTTCTTCTCGTATAATAAACAACCATGAAGTGTGCCGCGTGTCAACCGTAGCGAAGGTCGGTAGGTATTTGTATTGCTTTTTTCTATGGTAGGTATAGGTTTAGGTATAGGTAACAAAGACACTTGTTTCGCTGCAAACGAACTCGATATCAACGGATATATTTTGCAAATGAAAATCTTCTATAATGATCATTATTTGAATAGCAATTTGAATAAAATACAAAGATAAAGTATTATGTTTGTATTTTTTCAATACCTACTGTAAATTACCGGTTTTAATAAGTTACCTACTGTATAACTGAAGAACGACAATTAGGTAGGTACTTAGTGTAGGTTACGAAGAATGACTAACCTTGTTTTATACTTAGGAAATCTAGAAAACTCCTACCCTTTTCTCGTTTAGTTGATAAGCAATCGTAAACAGCACAAGAGTACCCCATTCTCAGCTTTTAAAATACTCGTAAAATCGTCACGCTTCGTCGTCACGTCATCGTGCGCGAGTTGCGCGTCCCGTGCTCAAGTCAGCTCAGCGACAGCTCAGAATCGGTGGCGGGGTGAGGAAGGCTCGTTTTGGTGGGGGGAGAGGTGTGTCCATTCTATACGTAGTATTAATATATGTTCTATGCCTCAGGTATATCAAGCCTACGAATAAATATTATTTGAAGCATCAAGCTATAACTTTGATGGCCGTGATATTATATAATATTGCATAAGATTGCATAGACTTGATAATTGCACTAACAATTTGACCTTTATTCAAATCGGTTAATTTTCTTATGTGACGGTCGTAGGCAAACCGTAGCTGTTTATTATCTGTTTTTTTTTAGTAAGTACTGTTCCAACAACTGACCACCATAATATTGGTCAGATATTCGAATTTAGCGCCTTCTAAGGAACTGTTATCTTAGCCTGCGATCCCCATGACACCTGCCAAGCGTAGGGTTAATGCAAACGCATAATACAGTAAAGGTAGCTAATAATAGTGTGTTGTTTTGTGCTTTCAAATGTAGTTAAATTATGGATTCGTCGTAATGTTGCCTTGCAGTGGGAAGTTGCTGACAGCTGTAACACAGGTTCGACCTAGCACAGCTGTCGACGTTTCTATTTGTACTTATTGTAATCCTAAGTTACTTGTTGTATTATCTTAAAGTATGTTCTTGTTGTGTACTATTACTGTAGTTTTGATAATAAATTATTCTTATTCTTAAATGAAATGAAATGAAATGAAATGAAATGAAATGAAATGAAATGAAATGAAATGAAATGAAATTTATTTACTTGTGGTCCTAGGTTACAGTGTTAGGTATTATAATATACAAATAGTCTCGCTAGGGCCCGCTTTACGCATACAAGTATTACCTATGCATTTACAGGTATATTGTCAAAATAGTCACAAACATTAGGAAATTAACATATTTTTCTCATCTAAGAATTCATTAATTGTATAGTAGGCCTTGAAAATCAGGAAGTCATGTAACTTTTTTTTGAAAACTATTATATTATTTACATCACGTATAATGTTCGGAATTTTATTATAGACAATTGGAGCCATACAGAACACACTTTTATTTAGTAGTAACGTATTTGAGGCAAAGTGTCGTAGATCCTTTGCTCGTCTACCTTGAAAGTCATATTTAATAAAAAGGTGTAAGTTTTGTCGGACAAACAGAGCAGTTTCGTATATATACAGAGACGGAAATGTTAATATGTTAAGTCTGATGAAGTGAGGTTTACAAGAGTCTGTTTGAGCTAGGTTGCAAATAGCACGAATGCATTTCTTTTGTGCTTTAAATACATCCAACTTGTTTGTAGAATTACCCCAAAATATGACGCCATATCTTAAGACCGAAGCTACATAGCCATGATATGCTGTGAGTACAGTGTCCTGATTTGCTATTTTACTCAGTTTGTATAAGGCATATGAAAATTGTGAAATTCTTTTAGATATTATTTCTATGTGTTGCTTCCATGTCATTTTTCTGTCTATTTGTAAACCCAAGAACTTGGTTGACTCAATTTCATCAATCGTTTTCCCTTGGTAATTTACGTTCAAGTTAATCATCAGTTCATTAGGCCTTTGTCTAAAGTTAATTAAGTATATTTGTCTTTTCGAAATTAATTTTTAAATTATTCATGTCAAACCAGCTGATAAGCGATGTCAATGTATTGTTAATATCGATATTTAAATTGTCATTATTTGCTTTGTTATCCGTAAATAAAATCGTACTATCGTCAGCGAACAATGTTATTGAGAAGGGTGTAACTTTTGGTAGGTCATTAATATAAATCAGAAAGAGCAGTGGTCCTAAAACACTGCCTTGAGGGACACCGTAATATATTTGTTTAAATTCTGATGTATAAACCTTGTCTGTTTTTGTTCTCATACATATGCGGTTAATTTGTGTAGCCTGCACTCTATTAGTAAGATAGGACCTGATAAGCTGGTTTGCAGTGTTTCTAACACCATATGCCTCGAGTTTATATAAAAGCGTTTCGTGTTCAACGTGGTCGAAAGCTTTGGTCATATCCATAAATAACGCAACTGTGGGCTTAGTCTTATCCATATTTGTTATAACATTGTAGAGGAAGTTATAAATAGCAACGTTAATGTTTTTACATTTCCGAAAACCATACTGTTCCGGTGCGAAGATATTTTGATCTTCAAAATAAGAGTAAAGTTTTAGATAAATAACTTTTTCAATTATTTTTGATAAAATAGGTATAAGCGATATTGGCCGATAATTACATAAGTCATGTTTGTCGCCTTTTTTAAACAATGGCTTTATTATAGAAACTTTCATTTTGTCAGGAAATATTCCTTGCTGAATGCACATATTTATGATATGACTTATAACAGGGGCGATTATACTACTTACATTTTTTACTATTTTTGTAGTTATACCATCATACCCAAAACTATCAGTATTATTGAGAGATTCTATTATTTTATAGATGTCATATGGAATAGTCGGTGTAAGAAATACGGAGTTAGATTTGTCATATTTGATTTTATTAAAAGGATTATATTTCTGATGTAATGTCACGATATTAGTAAAATGATTATTGAATTTTTCTGATATGTCTTTGGGATTAATAAATGTATGATTATTAATTTTGATTTTAGTTATATGTTCCTTGGGGAAATTATCATTTGTATGCTTAATTATTTTCCAAGTTGCCTTTGATTTGATTTTTGCGGTTTTAATGAAGTGATCATTTTGTGACTTTTGCGTTAGCAGGATAACTCTTTTATACCTTTCAGAATACTGTTTAAATAATAATTTATTTTGTACAGTGGGATTACGTCTATATTTCCATAGCATCTCTCTTCTTTTTCTACCACATAGTTTAATCCCTTTTGTAATCCATTTAAGGCGCTTTTTAATTAATATTTTTACTCTCTTCCTTGGAAAGCATAGATCGTAGAGAAGAAGGAAATCGTCATAGAAAATATTGAAAGCTTCATTAGCATTTTCACATTTAAATACATCGTTAAAACTGAGTTGACTTAGATAATTTTTAAACTTTACGATATTTTCTGTGGAGTAGTCACGGTTTAAATGAAGGAAGGATGTCAAAGTACAGTTGGATTTTAGGTTTTTTTTTATGTTATTGTGGCGGAGTAAGCTCGAGGCCCACCAGATGTTAAGCGGACTAACCTCATGCGGTGAAGCTCAAGCCCGCGCGGGTTTCGAATCATGGACCTGCTGCGCGGTAGTCCATAGCCAATGCCACTGAGCCATCACTGCTTCAAGATAGGTAATGAAGTTCAGTTGCTAAAAAGTTGTAATGACGGTTCACACAATCAATATACTAAAAATGTTACATAATAGCCCAACAGAATTTATGCGCGAAATATATATATAATAGAAACATTTGTAAAATGTGTATAAAAAAATATAATTGCATGCTAAATGTCAATAAAATATGGGATAAAATGAAATTTAAGAAATCTTTTACATATTATAGTATAAAATAATATAAATTAATAATAACAAATATTATTAAAATGTTTGCATAAAATATTTTAAAAATATTTGTTATTATTAAATATGGATTTCCGCAAAGTAACGCCTGAATCTATTTATTAATATAAATTAGTTTCATACAAATATTTGCACGTCTGCTTCTAGACTGCATTGGATCTACACGGTCAAAATTAAGATCTTTTTGACATACATTCTAGCAAATAAATAAAGAATTTGATTTGATTTGAATGTTACAAGTGATATTGAGTGAAATATAGACGATGGACAAAATATCACGCAAATATAATGTCTCTAGTGAAACAATAATAAATAAAACAAAGACACTAAAGTTTTCATAATATTCTTGCGATATTATTACATCTTGGTCTGTAGGCAAAAATAAGACTCCATGTCCCATAAAATATTAAAAATAAATAAGAAAAACGAACCAAATCTTAACACCAACAAACGAGTGCAGAATTCAAGGGCGATGGGCACGAAAATAGCTCGGCATGTACAATAATAAAATTCTAGGAAACATAGCGGACCTGTTTACGATTCCAATTGGATTGGAGAGCTTGTATTTATAGAAGGCAATTTACTATGAATGTGAACAACGTAATAGAGAGTTGTCATAAAATAATTGGATTTAAGGGACCAAGAAAAAACATTGGTATATAATGTCAACCAATTATATTAAATGTTTTAAGAAAACATAAATATAAGTATCATAGAGAAACATACAGAAAACATAATTACTAATATTAGGAGTTTTTGATATGGTATTGCATCTACACAAATCTTTAGGATGTCTTGACTCTTCACAATAATAGGTTACGACTGAAGCTCTATTAACTATTAGGTAGACCGAGGACAATTATAACATTATACCATTAACGCAAAATGTTCAGCTTATTGTTAATATTATAGCAATCGTGCCAATACTTATTGGCACTTTATTTGACTATAAGAAAGCTTTATCTAGATGTAGAAATGAATATGTGTAGAAACAAAGAAACATGGCTATTTTGCCTATTTCGGCTCATCACAAGAATTGGTACAAATGTACCTTACCCTGGGTTGGTTGTAACTATAATGAATTCAACACAATGGTATAGTTCCCAAAATATATTTATGTAAGTGTGAAATCTCAACATTTCTACACCTTTTGTTGTTAATAGAAACAAAGCACCTTATATAATCAAGTTTAAATAATAATATAATTAATATAACATACAAATCTGAGTTTGTTCCTGCAAACATAGCTTTTAAAGTTCTGTAAGCTATATTTTGTATTTTTGTAATATTTGTGATTGTGTAATATATTTTTGTAGTTGTAATATTTATAATATGTCAATGATAATAAATTCTACTTATCAAAAAATCATATGGCAAAGTCATTTGGAACAATGGTCCCCTAGGTACCTACAATAATTATCCCCTGATACAATCGTACCTTACATTATAGATATTTTTATTCACTGATCTGATCAGTGTTCACGTTACATTAGAATTAATTCTGGGTTAGCCCGAACAACATCTTCGACCTCATCATCACTTACCATCAGGTGAGATAGTGGTCAAAGGCTAACCTATCAAGCATAAAAAAACAGCAATATTATACATAATATAGGTTTTGAGTTTTTGAATATACTTTGGTACCTATTCCACAAAATCGTTTATTTGTAACGTAAAAATAGTTTAAGAATGGTTTCATATTGTAGGTACTGGAAAAGTTCTATTCAACACCAACCCACACGTCCCGTGAAAAAAATGCAAAAGAAAATCAAATCAAACAGCTGCGTGCCCCACAATATTTTCATTAATACAATTTTAATTGACATTTTTAGCTCAAAGCTAAGAATATTAATAAATATCGATCCCAACACTGGCTTGAGCTTCACCGCATGGTGGAAGGGCATTTTGCAAATACTCGCCTGGCTTGCTAGCACCCACAAGTAGAAAATCTGTCGTCAGCATCTAACAATTTGTTGCGGCAGCATTCCTTGAGACCCAGTACATACAAGCACATGAGACTTAATAACTGTATGTCTCAGGGTGATGGTCCCATTGCATTTCGTCAATTGTGACGAATTGCAATCACACAAATCCATAAAAAAGTATAGTTGGCGAAAAATCTTACAATGGCAACGTGGAATCACCTTCGGAAAGACACTTCTTATATTGTGCGGGGTGCGTCCATGGACACAATATATCTATATATGGATGCGTCCGGCGCGCGTTAGAATATTTCTGTCAGACATTTTCTTACAATATGCGGCCGCTCTAAAGAGTCCGGCCTAAACACTATCACTGATTATACACTCTGTTTTACAAGCATGTAGGTAGGTACAAATAATCATAACTCGTCGAACAGTATAGATGTTACCTATATATATATATATATATATATCTCATCATCTCATGTGACTTATTTCTGCTTAATTTTATGTATTAAACCACCCTTGACAAAATAATTATACCTACCACTGAATATCCGATTCATTATTTGGTCGTCCAGAGAGCAGAGTGACATTAATAGGGCTCCGTTTTTATCTTTAGTTACAGAACCCCAAAACATATTATGTGGCGGCACGAAATACCCCGTGCTTGAATTTGACTACGCCGGTTATATGTCCTTTCATAAGAATAGGATACCTCTTATTACCAAATTCTTATCCAGAAGAAAAAAATACGTAATCATCAAGTCCTCGACTACACCTTCGTAGTTTCATTTACAACTGGATTAGCGGAAAAAAAAACTCAATAGACAATAGACATTATTAAATAGACCTTATTTTGACCTGCTGTCTCATAGTCTGTCGCCTGCGTTAGCGCGGCGTTTCAACCTACTCTGGAAATTCTCGTTGGTAGTATAACCATTACCGACAGCAAATAAAGACACTAACTAGTACAGGAGTCATGTGAGCCCCGAACTCTTTGTGTACACGCCTATTACACACGTTTCCTGCCAATATTGTCGTGTGACTGAGAGGGGATCGAACAAAGACAAAGAGGACCGACTAAGTAGGTACTATAACTAAGGACCTATGCGACTTGCGTGTTGAACAGGGGTGACAAACAGCGCGGAAATTATACATAGATTTTATATTATGGTTTATATGCTCCCTAAGTTTTCTATCTATTCTTTCCTACCGACACCTTTGATTAATCACTACCGATCTATTTTTCTTCGACCAACACATATCAAAGGAAATTATTGATTATAAAAAATGATGAAAAGACACTTGAAAGTTTCGTTTT
Source organism: Plagodis pulveraria (assembly GCA_963890685.1). Taxonomy (NCBI): domain Eukaryota; kingdom Metazoa; phylum Arthropoda; class Insecta; order Lepidoptera; family Geometridae; genus Plagodis; species Plagodis pulveraria. The sequence continues at coordinate 8,545,360 of OY982955.1, read as the reverse complement.
TGCCCTAAAAATATTAGGAATACTGTGTATGTGGAGGCGGGCTTGGTTTCTGACAGATGTAAAAATGCAACTTACTTCCTATAACATGTTTGCTTATTAAAAATATTTGTGTTTTTGCCAAACAATACCTTGACTATTTTCTGAAGCGCAGTGCAGTATATACCCGTCAAAAAGATCTAAGTTTGTAAATCTTTTATTTGAACCTCCTGCCCGAAAGGATTTATACAAGCGAAACGCTTATTATATTTCGCTATCAATTTATAACTGATTACCCAATAGCATAAAAATACCTTGGAAATAAATTTAAAAAACAATTGACTGCAAGGCTGCTAAATAATTGTTTTTATAGTGCTAAGAAGTTCGAGAATATAAATTTATAAATAAAATTTAGTAAAATATACGACTAATTAAAATTGCAATGTAACAGCATGAATTATTTGTACGTCTGCTTGCAGACAGAGTACAACTGTGTGTAATAATATTTTTAAGATCTTCTTTACTTGTGTTCTTGCAAATAAACTATTTGATTTAATTTGATGAAAATATGTCAGAACTCATATTTAAATTCGTTCTATGTAAAGATGGTGGTTCTTTATCGACTACGTTATTTATTTAGAATTAAATGGTTAGGTACACGAATATTTCGTGGATTAGATACGATATTTTGAATAACAAAATATTTTTTTTTTTATTCCTGATAGGTCAGCCTTTGACCACTATCTCACCAGATGGTAAGTGATGATGTGGTCGAAGATGTTGTTCAGGCTAACATAGAAGAACTAACCTAGAGTCTAACATGAACATATTGATGCTTTACATGCATCTGGGTAAGGTAATCCCGATTTTCAGTCATGAAGTATCATCGACCTCTGGTATAATAGAGAAAGAATTTCATTTGTTCGTAGGTATACCTTCAACTACACTGTGTGACGTATAATATCAAAACCTATTGTTACTGGTATTCGTAAATGTTGAGGTCCCCTGGCATCCCCATTGCGTGCGTGTCGCAAGCTGCAATTCAGTGGAACCCCACCGGAAAGCAATAAACGGTGCAATTTGTAGGTTCCATTGCGTAACGCAAATTGATGTTTGTTTCTACTGGTGTAAGTGGCAGCCGGCATTCTGCTTAGCGGTAATTTTTAGTGGCATGTCATGTTTGTTTATCTGTATACTTAGCGGGGACATATAATCTTCTTACCTTTTTTCATGGTTTGTCTTAGAATTTAGATTAACATCTTAAGTACTGCGCACGTTAAAAATCTTGTGATACGTTAATTTAGGTTTTTAGATAAAGCTGATACACTAATGTATAATAAAAAACTACGCAATATATTAATATGTTTGATAGCAAGTCTACTTATTTTATTGTCCCGTGGTTTATATTATTATTTAGTTGTATCAACATCGCCGGAGTAGTTTTTAATTATCTATACTAATATTATAAAGAGGAAAGATTTGTATTTTTGTATGCAACGAATAAACTTAAAAACTTCTGGACCGATTTGGATAAATTTGGTATGGAAGTAGTCTGAGACCCGGGAAAGGACATAGGATCATTTTTATCTAACTGTGCAAAAAGAGGTTAATGGTTTTGCGCGATAACTGACATACGCGCGGGCGGAGCTGGCAGCGGCTGGAAAGCTACTGGAAAGTAGTTAATAAATATCCCATAAGATGAAAAAAGTATATGCCAATATACATGCAGGAATATATATATATATATATAATTACAAGTAGGCGAGTACTTGTAAGCAGTATGCATTACTGAAAACAGTGTTTTAGTAATACTTATACTTTTTATTTAGTCTGTATATTAACGTAAATTTACTACATGCGTCGGTGCGCTCCGGATTCTATATTTTGAACAGGATTGATCCAATCGCTTCACTCATGGTTCAATCCTAGACTCCTTCGCTTCCTCAGGTTTCAATAAAAGTACTCCCGCCAAATAACAACTTTACAACCAATAACTATTATTTATAACCAACGGAACCGGCTTCCAACACTAAAAAGTACGAGTAAGAAATACAAATAACGAATTAAAACATACAGGCCATAAAAAGTTAAGCTAGAGTATTTTGAATCAGCGTTAAAGCGATTCTAACAAGATTTTTCATACTTTTCAGTTCTGGTTCAGTTGTTTTAAAACAGTGTATAGAGGTTGTTTTATTTTACAGAACTTACAACTTCATACCAACTTTATCTAGTTTTAAAATGAAGCTGTAACAAAAATACTCAAAACTGTCAAAAAGCTCCCTATATCTATACTTGAGAAAAAATAAAATTAGGTGCATATTAATTGTGTACTCTACTCATTGAGTTTTAGATAATGAGTCAATTATTATAAGGATATAAAAAAAAGCCTGCTCCATTTTCATGACGTAATAGATTAGAAAATTATTGAGGTTAGTATCTTAAAATGTCTAGGATGCTAAAAGTGTAGTATCCTATAACGTCAACTCCAACAAAGTCCTGTATCTCATAATGACTAGTTTCCAAACATGAACTGCTTATCATACTATAAGATCAAGCGTCTTCCATAGTTTATTGTTTTTCATTATATTCTTTATATCAAAAGCTGTGCTGATGGAATGTATCCGTATCATGGCGCTGCTGCTTCAGAGAACTTGATCTGGTAGGTTAGCGTTTGACTGCTTTTGATGAAACGAAGACAATCATCTGCGTTTCATTGATCTATAGCAATATCTTAAAATCCAAGGCAGGAAAGCAAACATTGTAATTCCTTCATTCGCCTGCTCATCCAATATTAATTACAAAGAAACGGATGCATAAAATTCAATTTATATTGACTATAATTATAAAATGTCGTTCTGTATGAATTGATAAATAACGACCCTTTATCGTACAAACTACGTGAACATATTTTAATCCAGTTATTAACATGTTTTCACAAAAACTGTGCCACAATCACCAATAAATTCAAATAAAAACTCTTTATTAGAAGAACGTGATGTAGAAACTTCATTGAAAACATTCTACTTTAAACCTGACAGAAAAATAAATCAAAGAAGAACCAATTTTAAAAATGAAAATGAACTTGCGTTCTTACTTCAGCTGTCTAAGCTCAGTTTTCAGAAAATTTTACACAGGACACATTAAAATATAAAAAAAACAACAGATTTGTCAACATATTTTTCCAAATTCTCAGTTAAATCTTTTTCAACTCGACGCCTACTCTCACGTGGTTATTTTCAAGACTTGGAACTCTTCACGGTTGAAGCGAAGAAGAAAATGTCTTGCTACGGTGGATTCTCAGGCTGCGGACCCTGTGGCGGTTGCGGGCCTTGCGGTGGATGCGGTCCTTGCGGCTCGTGTTGCGGTCCATGCGGCCCATGCGGGAGCTGCAGTCCTTGCGGCCCATGCGGCCCGTGCGGCCCTAGTGGCGGATGCGGGCCCTGCCGTTCCGGCCTTTGCTGTAGCCCTTGCTGCGGGCCATGTCCTTCCGGGCCGTGCTGCCAGAGTCCTCGTTCGCCTTGCTGTGGTCCGTGCAAGTCTTACTGTGGCCCTTGCTAGTCTCCCAGCCCCGATTGGATCTTTAATGTCCTGTGTCGTTAACCAGTTCCTTAACGCGGGTTGTGGCCAGACCCGCGCGACATCAGAGGCCATGCCACGTGGGTGTGTCCCTGTTCAGTGCAAGTTGACGTAATGAAAGAAAATATAAATCTCACATTTTTTCCAAGCATTTTATTTTTACAATTTGTGAGGTGATTTCTATTTAAGGGTCTTTAGCTGTACAGTGCTGCTCTGCCACAGAGCCGAGAGAGAGATAAGAAATACCTTATAAATTATTACTTAAAATGATGCATGTCGGTTGTGGCTCTGCCACCACCACCAGTGGGTGGACGTTCACCAGAATCCCCCCTCCACCCACTACACTAGTGTGAATAAAATAATTTGGTTCATAGATATTACTAATTGATAGGTACCTAGTGGTTTTATTTATTTTTAACCTTAATGATACATAGAAATGTCAGCATTTTTTTTACTTTCTTCCTGTGACTTAAATAAAAACTTTTGTTGTTACATATATTTATAGGTACTAACTTTCCGGCCACGGCTCCGCCCGCGCGTATATCGGTTAACTGTCGCGCAAAACCGATACCTAATAAAAAATATCCTATGTCCTTCCCCGGGTCTCAAACTATTTCTACACCAAATCGGTCCAGTAGAGTATAGGTATATATGGCCCGTAGAACACCTGGGTGTTCTACGAGGCGTTCCACGGGCAAGTACCACCGGGCCCATGGCACATGAGTGGGATATTCCACTCTATTGTGTGCGTGTGGACTGAGTCACCACATTTTTGTTTATTTTTGTTAAGTTAGTAACTTCAAGATTTAGTAAAAGTCATAAAATAATTTGTAAAATGCGAATTGTAATTTGTAATGAATTAATAATAAAGTTATGACTCTTAAACTATGGTCTCTCAGTTCACACACTCAAAATTCCAAATCTGCGTAAATACATAACTTATAGTCACATATTGTATACAGATATTTAGTAAAACATATTTTAAAGTGTTTAGAAGATAACAAACCACAACGTGGAAACTAAAATTGCAAATTACAAAATTCTTCCTGGTGTCACTGAGATACCACTTATAAAACACATATACTTTATTAATTATGCCACAAAAACTATATATTTTATGTCCGTATGGATTGAGGAGCCACTCCAGATTTTAAAATGAAACTCACACCCTTATTTAGTAGTAAAGCTAAAAATTTTGTAGGACAAATTCTACAATTTGTAGTATAATGCATCAAAAGTTATATCAATTTAAAAGTGGCTCCTCAATCTAAACATCTGAATTGAGGAGCCACCTGGAACTCCGAAAGTAATGGACCAATATATCTGAAAATTTGGTATCATTTAGTAGTAATTGTGTATGTTAACTACTAAAAGTCTGAGTTTCGTACTGATGAGATTAAAAAAGATACTAGAAATTTATTGTGGCTCCTCAATCTATATATAAGAGGGTTGGTTTCCAGTCATGTGATCGGTCCATTAAAACGTTCGACTTTATTATAGTTTAGTAGGGAGAGTATTAAAATTTGTAATATAGGATTAAAGTAGTAAAACTGAGTAGATTTGGTAAAACAACGCATATAGTTTGGCTCCTCAATCCTGACGTTCTGCATACAAACAATTTATTGTACTTACGTGAAATCACAACAAAATCAAAATCCAATGACACCAATATTTAGTAGTAATGACTACTAAATTATGAAGTACAATTCATCGCTGCATATATTCGGCATCTATGAAAAAAAGTTAATTTTAAATATTCCTTAAAGATTCGCTAACTAGAGTGACCATATTATTTGAATGTAACCAGGATTAATATTGAGTACCTAGTATAGTAAAATTAACATTACCATAGATGCACAGATTTCTCAAAAGAAGGTTTCAGTTATTAAGGGAATAAAACCTTTGTTTTATATCGACCCGCCGGCATTCTGTATTTTTTGAAAGTTTTCGCGCACGGTGAACTGATTATATGTAGTTAGAGGACACTTATACAGATGTGGAACAAAAATTTTAAATATTGTGGTACACTAAAGTGACCAAAATATTTGGAGGTAAACATTGCAAAATTTGTCCAGCCGTATGAGCGTGAAGAATTAACGAACATACAAATACACTCACAAACGTTCGTCTTTATAATATTAGTTCAATAAAGATCACTTTGTTACAAGCAAATATACATTAGAAATAAATTATGTTTTGTAGTATTTATGGTTCACTATTTTGATGTTAAGGGCTTGTAAACATATATCAAAGATACATTTTTTGTAGTACAATTTAAGATTTCCGTTATACATTTTTTACGTTTGATTTTTACAGCGCACGCCGGAATAGGTCGCATATGGCAGACTTTTTTTTCTATTTACTTGACACTATATTTTGGACAATTCACAAAATATCTTTATAAATTATAGCCTATGTGTTTTGATGTGTAAGCTATATTATTGTAAAGTTTCTAAAATCCATTCAATTTGGCGTGAAAGAGTAACAAACATCCATAAATCCATATTACCTAAACACTTTCGCGTTTATAGCATTAGTAAGGTAGGTGTTTTGTTTTATTTTGAACTATTATGAAACTTTACATTTTGTGGGATAGAAGTAGGTATGGTTTAACAAACAAAATAATGATAGTTTTTGGATGTGCTGTGACAACTGCTGTCTTGTAATAGTCAAGCTGTTTTAAGTCAAAGTAAAGCAACCTTGGAACTAGTATTTGAATACAATGGTAGGTATGCGTATGCACACACGTAATTAATGCATTTTAATCGTTTTCATTGTTCTCATAATGCAATCTTTACCTCCAAATATTTTGGTCACTTTAGTGTACCACAATATTTAAAATTTTTGTTCCACATCTGTATAAGTGTCCTCTAACTACATATAATCAGTTCACCGTGCGCGAAAACTTTCAAAAAATACAGAATGCCGGCGGGTCGATATAAAACAAAGGTTTTATTCCCTTAATAACTGAAACCTTCTTTTGAGAAATCTGTGCATCTATGGTAATGTTAATTTTACTATACTAGGTACTCAATATTAATCCTGGTTACATTCAAATAATATGGTCACTCTAGTTAGCGAATCTTTAAGGAATATTTAAAATTAACTTTTTTTCATAGATGCCGAATATATGCAGCGATGAATTGTACTTCATAATTTAGTAGTCATTACTACTAAATATTGGTGTCATTGGATTTTGATTTTGTTGTGATTTCACCTAAGTACAATAAATTGTTTGTATGCAGAACGTCAGGATTGAGGAGCCAAACTATATGCGTTGTTTTACCAAATCTACTCAGTTTTACTACTTTAATCCTATATTACAAATTTTAATACTCTCCCTACTAAACTATAATAAAGTCGAACGTTTTAATGGACCGATCACATGACTGGAATCCAACCCTCTTATATATAGATTGAGGAGCCACAATAAATTTCTAGTATCTTTTTTAATCTCATCAGTACGAAACTCAGACTTTTAGTAGTTAACATACACAATTACTACTAAATGATACCAAATTTTCAGATATATTGGTCCATTACTTTCGGAGTTCCAGGTGGCTCCTCAATTCAGATGTTTAGATTGAGGAGCCACTTTTAAATTGATATAACTTTTGATGCATTATACTACAAATTGTAGAATTAGTCCTACAAAATTTTTAGCTTTACTACTAAATAAGGGTGTGAGTTTCATTTTAAAATCTGGAGTGGCTCCTCAATCCATACGGACATTATATTTTAACTGCTAACTTTAGTAAAAGTTACATGTATATTTGTAGAAGTAAAATAAGAGCACTGTTTTTGGCTACTTTAGTAAAATTAACATTTAATTGTGGTCACTCAGTTCACACATGGTGAATATGTAAATTAATTGAAAGTTCATGAATTATAAGTAGTAGATTAAAATTAAATATATCAGTATTTAGTAAATATTTTTTACTGCAAGGATGTGTGTTTTTATCATGTATTGATTGCTCTTAAGACAAGATAACTGCTATTCAATATGTTCCATAAAATGTATGAAGTAGGGTGACCACACTGAAAATTAACTATGCAAGTGATTTAGTAATACAATTTGGGTTTTTCTTAACCCGTGATAATATTTTGCATCACTTTACTGTTTTACAATGTGTAAAACCAATGCTATTAGCAATAATTATTCGTATTTTAACACTTCTTTGTAAGTTCTAAGATTTTTGTGCTATTTTCCTAATGGCGCCAAATTTCAGGTATTTTTTTTTATTATTATGGCTTTTGTGTTCGTGTTCTTACTGCCGTTGTCTAATAGTTGCTTTTTTACATCCTTGACATTTTCAACAGACTTGGGAAATTAGGGTAATAGTTAGACACATATTTTTGTAAAATTATAGAAACTACTTATTCACATAATTATAGTGATCTATTAGGGCCTCCATACAAATATTAGTACCTACCCGTCTACGAGAATTTATAGGTGTATTAAATTTTTGTATGTATGTTTGTCCATGCATTTCTCCACAACTATGTGACGATTTTTAATGGATTCACTTTTAGGGAACAGTGCAAGTTTCATTAAAATCGGTTCAGTATCGAACAGAATATTGAGATCCACCTTTGTAGCGATATGATACCGACTTTCACGAGTAATTTTACGCTTTTTAGTATAAGAAGCCGGTTTTATTTTATATTTTATTCCATATATCATTTTATCGTAATATTAAATTCAGTGAGTATAATTCGTAGTATTTAAACAACTTTAAATGGTTTAAATCGCGTATATTTATCATTATATTTGTCCCGACGTTTCAAACACTTAGCAGTGATCGTGGTCACGGGGTGACTAATTTGATAAAAATAATGATAAGTATACGCGATTTAAACCGTTTAAAGTTGTTTAATTACAATGTGTAATAATCGCGAAAACCTAATTTAAACAATTTTTTAACATTAGAGTCTAATTCGGTTATATTTGCTTTGTCGTTATATTTTTTCTTATTAAACTTGGGAACGAAAGTTTCGCGTCATTAATTTGTTTGAAATAGGTATTCGGTGCTCGCGCGTTTGATTTGTTTTTTTTTACTACACATACCGACGCAGCGACGACGGTACCTACAGTGTTCAAAATTGTCAGTAAGTTTTTCATACTATATTTGCGAATAATCTCGTAGAGTGCATAAAGGCACTATATTACATGTTCCAAATTCAAATCTCATTACTGCCCTCCAAAACATCTAGTGGAAGATTTAGGCGGGAAAGAGTACGAGAGGAAAAGTCAATTTTGGGGACTTTGTATATTTTACTGAAACTAGTGTTCCTTTGAGTTTTGATATGTACAATTATGATGTAGAATGATTCATTGAGTGTTCATTATCGTGCACAAGTGTAAGCTTTGTCTTGACCACAATATTTTACTAAGCTCTGATTTTGACTTAACCTACTTTGTACTTGAAAATATCTGTGAAACTGTTATTTCTAAAACATGACACAGGCTCAATATACACATGTATGCAGGTATATATACGTACCCATATTCGTGAATTTAATCAGTTTTATAACAGGTATTAGTGTGTGTGATGTCACGCGGTGAAATTTATTTATGCCATTATTAAAAACGTCATCAACGTATTTCATTACTGGCGAACCTGGTGGTTCTGAGTAATGAAATACTTAGCGTAAATAAGCTTAATAACTCAAATGAATTTTCATTGTGTGGTCACCCTACTACATAAATTGTATTGAAAATATTAAATAGCAATTATCTGATCTTAAGAGCAATCAATACATGATAAAAACACACATCCTTGTAGTAAAAAAGATTTACTAAATACTGATATATTTAATTTTAATCTATTACTTATAATTCAAGAACTTTCAATTAATTTACATATTCACCATGTGTGAACTGAGTGACCACAATTAAATGTTAATTTTACTAAAGTAGCCAAAAACGGTGCTCTTATTTTACTTTTACAAATTTACATGTAACTTTTACTAAAGTTAGCAGTTAAAATATGTAGTTTTTGTGGCATAATTAATAAAGTATATGTGTTTTATAAGTGGTCTCTCAGTGACACCAGGAAGAATTTTGTAATTTGCAATTTTAGTTTCCACGTTGTGGTTTGTTATCTTCTAAACACTTTAAAATATGTTTTAATAAATATCTGTATACAATATGTGACTATAAGTTATGTATTTACGCAGATTTGGAATTTTGAGTGTGTGAACTGAGAGACCATAGTTTAAGACCATACCGACGCAGCGACGACGGTACCTACAGTGTTCAAAATTGTCAGTAAGTTTTTCATACTATATTTGCGAATAATCTCGTAGAGTGCATAAAGGCACTATATTACATGTTCCAAATTCAAATCTCATTACTGCCCTCCAAAACATCTAGTGGAAGATTTAGGCGGGAAAGAGTACGAGAGGAAAAGTCAATTTTGGGGACTTTGTATATTTTACTGAAACTAGTGTTCCTTTGAGTTTTGATATGTACAATTATGATGTAGAATGATTCATTGAGTGTTCATTATCGTGCACAAGTGTAAGCTTTGTCTTGACCACAATATTTTACTAAGCTCTGATTTTGACTTAACCTACTTTGTACTTGAAAATATCTGTAAAACTGTTATTTCTAAAACATGACACTGGCTCAATATACACATGTATGCAGGTATATATACGTACCCATATTCGTGAATTTAATCAGTTTTATAACAGGTATTAGTGTGTGTGATGTCACGTGGTGAAATTTATTTATGCCATTATTAAAAACGTCATCAACGTATTTCATTACTGGCGAACCTGGTGGTTCTGAGTAATGAAATACTTAGCGTAAATAAGCTTAATAACTCAAATGAATTTTCATTGTGTGGTCACCCTACTACATAAATTGTATTGAAAATATTAAATAGCAATTATCTGATCTTAAGAGCAATCAATACATGATAAAAACACACATCCTTGTAGTAAAAAAGATTTACTAAATACTGATATATTTAATTTTAATCTATTACTTATAATTCAAGAACTTTCAATTAATTTACATATTCACCATGTGTGAACTGAGTGACCACAATTAAATGTTAATTTTACTAAAGTAGCCAAAAACGGTGCTCTTATTTTACTTTTACAAATTTACATGTAACTTTTACTAAAGTTAGCAGTTAAAATATGTAGTTTTTGTGGCATAATTAATAAAGTATATGTGTTTTATAAGTGGTCTCTCAGTGACACCAGGAAGAATTTTGTAATTTGCAATTTTAGTTTCCACGTTGTGGTTTGTTATCTTCTAAACACTTTAAAATATGTTTTAATAAATATCTGTATACAATATGTGACTATAAGTTATGTATTTACGCAGATTTGGAATTTTGAGTGTGTGAACTGAGAGACCATAGTTTAAGAGTCATAACTTTATTATTAATTCATTACAAATTACAATTCACATTTTACAAATTATATTATGACTTTTACTAAATCTTGAAGTTACTAACTTAACAAAAATAAACAAAAAAAAAATGTGGTCACTCAGTCCACACGCACACTATTATATTACTATTTAGGTTCCATGGGGTGTGGTGTGCCCCATGCCACACCCAGCTTCGCCTCCATGGCGATCAGGATTTTACTTTTCCAATTGTACCCCACAAAAAAATTCCTTTCAATAATCTTGCTCTTTTATGTCTGCACTGCGGGTGGCATAACGCCTACTAATTTCAATAGCTTCTCATATCTTGCGAGGTTTGAAAAACTTTTCTCTCGACAAAACCCGTATTTTATCGAAGATGTAGTGTCCTGCACCAGATAAAAGAGAATGTTCTGTCTCGACCATAGACTTAGGATTTTTTCGCTAAAGCCTATGGTCACGACTGAGCTGTTGATGTTATGATTCTTCATGGAGCGAATGTGCTCCGTAAATCTACCAATTACTTGCACCAATTACACCTACAGTTGTCTTAGGTTCTAAGCTCCGTTTTATGGAATACTTTGAACTTAATGATGCCTAGTAGGGCACTTATTATTCAAAATAAAGTTTAACTCGAGCGCCTTACAAAAACTTCAAAGCAAAGTGATGTCGTGCAAAATACAAATGCTAGTGATAGAACCGTGGTTAATGTATCTTCGCAGACAATTTCCGAAAAGGTGACCATGGACGTAGCTATTGCTTAGTCCAACGGAAGACAGAGAAACATATATTTTTTTAATGTTGCTGTATATTTTTATATATAAGTGTCACTTGATATATGTAATATTTCTGATTTTAGTTTAAAATATTCTCAATATTACTGTGAAATAGGTATTTAATGTGACAGCTGTAAAAGTGACACTTCATGTTATATTCCTGGATTTTGTTTTCCTATTTTGGTTGCAAGTATGTATACTAAAATTTCAAGAAATAGTGTCACATTGGCAGCATGGCAGCTGTCACATTTGACTTTGACAGTTGTATCAACGGTTGTCAGAACCAAACTAATAACCACAAATAATTCTTATGGTACTACGCCAAAACTATATTTGCCGTATTACAATTATATGGTACCATGGCAAAATATATTTACCGTATAACCATTAAATATGTACCATGGCAAAATAAAGTTGCCGTTGTACCATCAAAGGAACTGTCTCATTGTACCACGAAAAATGAACATTTGTGTTAGTAGTACACTTGATCAGTACCGTTGATGGTACCCTGCTACTCTCAAAGTACCTACATCAGTTACATCACCAAACAGCAAACAGCCAAACGGAACTGTAGGTTCCTGTGGACCCGCATTGAAATCAAGTTTTTTAAATAACTATATATTTTCATTTTCCCCGTTGGGTGCCGGGCTAGAATTGCACTTCCCTATATCATCCCGTGGGTGTCGTAAGAGGCGACTAAGGGAATTATACTGGAAGGTGGGCAGCAGCGCCTTCTAAAGAACTATCTTATCTAACTTTCTTACACTGAGATCCCCAAGCTTGCCAAGCGTGGAGATTATGACAAATACCCCCTTAATAGGGGACGCTGTGTTCAGCAGTGGACGATCCAGCTTATACAGTATATTTCATTTGATTACGAAATTTGCCAAGGATATTATTAGACCTATATACATAAACAACAGTATGTTTATAATAAACATTATTGGTCATAAAACGTTATACCTATAGGGAATAAATTCTTATCTGATGTGAAAACTAAACCCAGCCAGTGCTGGGATTTTGAAACCGAGCCCACACAAACACGGCATCAAAGTTAAAATTATTAAAAAGATGCTGCTTTAGTCAAAAACAATTTATTTTATAAAACGTCACTGAAAATACAAAACAGACACAGTAAAAAGCGGTTAACATGGCACGAGGGGTAAATTTATCCGCACCTTGGTCCGCAGCAACTGGCGCAGAGACCACTGGTGCAGCCGCCGATGCATCCGTGACCACAGCTGAAGTATGAAGCGGCCAATCCTCCACGTGCCCTGGAACAATCAATAGGTGTTACTCGTGCGCTTTGCTTGTTAAGAAGCATGGATCCTTGACAGCTGTCAAAAACTAAACCTAAAGTCAGTCAGTGTGACAGCAGTCACATGTAGGTGTAACCTAATTTGGAGTCGACCGTGGCCTGATGCATGTGATATTAAAATAAGATATCAAATTATAAATCGTAGTTAAAAAATAATCAAATGTATATAAATAGTACCTACTACCATACTTGGTTCATGATTATATTTACCCATTCGTATAGGAGAGGAATGATACCATATATTTTTTTGAGCTGATAGGCTAGCTTTTGACAACTATCTCATCTGATGGTAAGTGATGATGTGATCAAAGATGTTGGTCGGGCTAACGTAGGATTACTGACTCTCGAGGAGAGCGGCGGGAACACACCGTTAGGTGCTTGACGACAGATTTTCTACTTGAGGGTGGTGTGGTAGCTAGCCTGGCGAACATTCGCAAAATGCCCTATGCTATAACCATGCTATAACGTCTGCTAACCTAAACCACAAACGGGACCGACGGCTTAACGTGCCCTCCGAAGCACGGAAGCGTACAGTTGTAATGTCACTAGCGGTCACCCATCCAAATCATGACCGCGGTGGACGTTACTTAACTTAGCTGATCGGTTAAGAATGGCTAAGCAAATTTCGCTACGAGCACTCAAAAAAAAAACTTAATTTTAATTATCTCTACAACCTTTCGTGTCTTCGAATATTAAAAGAAAGGTGTTCCAACAACTGCGAAATTGTATTTCGCAATACCATAACAAATTGGGCTTTGTTGGCTAGTCCTTATCTACCTTCACCTTCAAACGTATTAGATACATACATTTCAAATATATCACAAAAGGGCGGTGGGGAGCGGGCTTCCGGGCGGACGCTGTATGGTCTTACAGAACATCAACACTGTGTCTGCCAGAAAAGCGACTGTTACACTCCCACAACACCACCCCACTCTATCCTGTCAGCACATGGACCGTGAGTAGAAATCTTACCCGTGCAGTACTCCAAGTCTGTCACAACAGGGGGACGTGCAGCAGGCTCCGATAGCATGGACGCAGCATGGTCCCACAGCACAGCAGCACTCTAGTCTGCCAGCACAGGGTCCGCGTGGACCATAGGGACCAGGCATGGGACCCTGGCATCCCAGGCAGCAGTTCCGAACGGGCATGTTCACTTGTAGCTCGGAAAAAAACACTTTATTAACTGGTTTCTACGGGTAAGTATATGATATAATAAAATTTTAAAAAGCAAAGTAATTTTTTTGTGACTTTTGACGATTTTATTACATTAAAGTGACAGAAAAAATTAGTAGAATAAAACTGTGGAATGTCATATTGCTGATTTAGTTTTTTTTTTTATAAAAAATATCCACTCTTCTTTGCTGCGAAGAAGGATATGAGCCGTCTGTAGGCATTATGTACAAACTTCGTTTAGATTACGTTTGCATTTTTTATCTAAATGACTGCAGCCATCCTAAGACTACAACCGGGACCCACGACTCCGAAGCAGGAAGCGCTCAGTAGTAATGACACTGTGTAGCGGTCACTCATCCAAGTCATGAATGAGCAGGCTTTGCTCGTGAGTTAAGAGTAGAGCACGGAACTTCCTTATAGAACCTTGCTCCACCTATCAGTCTCGTGAAAATATACTAAGTTTGAGAAGATTTTAACAGCAACTTTATTGATATCCAGCAGCCCCCTCGGCTTCACATGGGTATTAAATAAAAAAATCCATAAATAAACTTATTTTTCCGATAATATTCCATAGCCTATGTTCATCAGGAATAATTTAGGATTCTAATGGTGAAAGATTTTTTCAAATTAGTCCAGTAGTTTTTATGTTTATTCGTTACATACAAAAATAAAAATCTTTCCTTTTTATAATATTAGTATAGATTATAGATATAGATTGCCGTCGACTAGGCTTCATGTATGCTGGTGATTTGCAATAAATGATTGATAAGCAGAATTAATAGCGTCGGTAAAAACGGAACCTAGAGGTAAACTAGGCTGTGCTGATGCAGTATAAAATACCAATAAAGACACTGATACTCCAATCAGCCATGAAACTATACACAAAGCCCTTCGCGTAAACCATAAAATGTATCTTTGCGAAAGCCTTAGCAATATCGAGGCTTAATAATACTAACACCTACCGCCTAACAACCGGGCTTTAGCGAGGCTGTGGGTGAGGTAGGTACACTAAAAAGTCACAAACCTGACTGACAGTGACGGAAGCCGTCTTTTTTACAGCTGATAGGTTAGCCTTTGACCGCCATCTCACCTGTTCTCGGTAAGTTAAGTATTACTTGCTCTTGAAAATCTCTAGAGCTATTGATCTTCTAAGTCTATGTAGCCAAGAAGCTGAGTGTTGACCACTCTTTCTATATACTTACTGTGTGCAGTAAGTGCAAAGATGAAATGCAATATATTGGTAAGGCCTTAATTGTCACCTTCATCAGAAATGGGTGGACAATATATGTGAAATATGTGTCCTTTGCAGGGAACTCATCCAACGTGAAATAGTGGGAAGAAAACGTTCCATTTCCTTACACACAAAGTACATTACAAACTGATATCGAAGTGCAACCTTAGAAGGTAACGGTAACGTTTGTAGGGTAAATTGGTTTTCCAAATGTTATTAAAGCTCATTCTTAAACCTTCTTCTTGTCATACAACCTTTTCAGAAATCCACAGACTACCATACATAGAGTACTTAACTGAAAGATCTGCCAAATATCTGCCATTTTATTAACCATACAAATAGATTTTCTAATGCAAAATCCTGAAAAAAACCCGTTTTTGGTCACAAACTAAAATTGTTGAAAAGTTACGAAGTCACAAGAACACAAATATCCAACATTTTTGCAAGATTATTTTAACGTAAGATGCCGTGCTGTGGTTGCCCAACATGCGGTGTGCCTTGCTGTGGACAAGTGGCTGGGCTTGCTTTCCCCGCGCCCTTCTGCGGGCCCTGCGGAGGGGTCTGCATGGGCCCCTGCTGCCGCCCCTTCGGACACTACAGCTGGCGGTATCGCCCCGGGTGCTGCCCTTGAATTAGTATTAACTGAAATGTGATTGTACCCTAAGTCAGATATAAAATTAAAGATTGTTACTTTATTATAACTTTGTTTTATTCACATTCACCTTACTCCCTAGATTGATATGCATTGCATCTCACTTGATGGTAAGTGATTATGTGGTCAAAGGTGTTAACAGGCTTGACCTAGAATTACTGGCTCTCAAGGACATTGCCTGGTGGTAGGGCATTTTGCGAATGCCCGCCTGGCTAGCTACCACCCTCAAGCAGAAAATCTGTCGCCAAGCACCTAACGGTGTGTTCCGGCAGCTGTCCTTGAGAGCCAGTCATTCTAGGTTCGCTTGAACAACATCTTCAACCACATCATCACCTACCATCAGGTGAGATAGTGGTCAAAGGCTAACCTAAAAATCATGAAAAAAAAACTTCCGGAACACACCGCGAGGTGCTTGGCATCAGATTTTCTACGTGAGGGTGGTCGCTATCCAGGCGGGCATTCGCAAAATGCCCTTCCACCACACGGTGAAGCTCAAGCCCGCGGCGGGACTCAAACTATGCACCTGCGGCAGTCCATAGCCAATACCACTGAGCCATCACTGCTTCAAAACTAAATATAACTGAGCCATCACTGCTTCAAAACCAGCTCGATGTTTATACCTCTAAGGTCAGTCTTTAACCACAAAATCTCGTTTATTTGTAATTACTGATGTGGTCGAAGGTGACTAAATAGATTTTGGCTGCGAATTCACCAGAGATGGTCATAGTCATAGTCATAGTCATTTTATTCATATTACAAATACACGTCAAACAAAATTAATACATTATAAATAAAAAGTAATACATTTCAATATTTTGATACAAATGTACATGAAAATGTTTACAAGTAATACACCAAGTATACACGTAATAATAATAATATCATTCATAATTTTAACATCATAATTAATTAGTATGTCAATAACATTATCATTTAAACAAATCGTCATATGTATAAAATGTCTGCTCAACAAGCCATTTTTTTAGTTGGCATTTAAAAGAATTGGTTGAATTTGTATTTTTGATGTATTCTGGTAGCCGGTTGTAAACCGCCGGCGCCATGACATGCACAAGCTTCGATGTTTTAGTTAGTCGCCGTGGGACTGCCTGCAATGTGGAAGAAAGATGAGTTTTGGAAAAAATCCAGTAATGGTTGTGAACCATGTGTGAAGGATGTGAGCGTGATACGCCATCGAGGATGAAAGCATAGCCTAGATTTCTGGCTTTCAAAGACAACAGCCGAAAGAGACTGTAATGTGTTGACGGACAAAATTTTTACTTAACTGTTGTAGACATTTCCCTAAATTGACATTCTGCACGGCAGTCCATAGCCATTGCTATTGTAATAACATTAGTATGATGAACAGAAGATTGATCCCTCATAGGTCTACTCACGGATTTACTCCCTTCCTAAATCCGTGGGCCTACTACATAGTATGACAAATTAGTAGGGGCACGAGAAAGCGGTCGAACCAACACTGCTTCAAATAGGTGGACTGACGACATCGAAAAAGTCACGGCCAATGGTTACAAGTGACTAGTAGCCGTTCTTTGTGACGTTTTATGGGGGAGGCTTTTTGTTCAGCAGTGGACGTCTTCCGACTCCTGATTATGGTTTTGTTCTTATTTTGGCTTTACGTGTAATTTCATCCGGTACCTTCTTACATAATAATATCATCTGTACTTTTTTATCTTCTGATACAAAACTTTTTCCCTGCTTAAGTACTCACGAGAATACATTAAGGTACTATACAGGTATATATGATATACCTATTCAAATATAGGTACGAAATAAAACTCGATTTTTCTTGGAGGCAGACAAGGTGTGCTAGACCGGAAAAGTACGCTCGTTTGGAGGAACCATGTCGTCGTGCAATCTTTCATGTGAACACCGGAAGCTCCGGGCGATGAACTCGAGATAAATAATATCGCATTGTCGCCTCTTTGTGCTATTCATTATTTACGTAAGTTTATTCCATCGGCTCAGACAAATCTTCAAAGAATCTCTTAAAAGAGGTTTGTAGAAAAATATAATACCAGCGCTACTTCTACTCCTCAATCTCACCAATGGAGAACACTGACGACGCGGCGAGATGCAAGTATATCATCAATGATGATTCATCATCCTCCTACCGTTGTCCCACTTATGTGGGTCGGCACTCAGAAGAACATATAAATAAATACTTCTCGTTAGCACTCCCCACCCCCTCTAGACAGCCAGGTAGTGCAAAGAAGCAACGCAGTTCGGAGTTCCGTAGCTACCATGGAGCTCCGGTTATATTGCGAAGAAAGCGATTCTGTATGACTTGACATAAATGGAGGTGAGGTTCGCTAGCATGACCGAATACTACTGAGGCGTAGGTATAGGACGGATGCACATGGTGTTAAGTGTTTTCTTATTTTTAAGGGACAGTTTACTTTCTTTGTGGATAATTGAAACAAAGCGGCTCATGACAAAGGCTGCCCTGTTGCCGGCTGTCTTATTGTGGTCAGCAAAGGTGACATTCCGATCAAGGATCACTCCGAGGTATTTGGTCGTTCTGACCTAAAGAATATACTGATACTGGGGGCGGCCTTTCTTAGTACAGTAAATAGCTTTTTTAGCCTTTAGCCACTTTTAGCTGGATTGACCGTGATGCGCTATTTATGGAACCAATCACATTTCACCCTGACGGACCTATGAATAGCGCATCTTAGTCTTATTTTGAACAAGCCGTTGGAAATGATAGCGGTGTCATCCACGAACTGGGGGACTACACTCCTCGCGCCCGTATAGGATTTAGCCCTCGATGTCTTACGTGCCCCTGGGTGGCGCCAAAAGAGCAGTACTTTTCAGGTGGTGAGCTTAGGCCGCGGCGTTTTACCATCCACCAGACCAAGGCATACTGCCAAGCGGTTGCGTTACGGCATGATGTTTGGCGACTATCTATGATTATTACTGAACGCTATATAGCTTACAACGAGAAGAAAAATTATAGTCATGTGCGGGATGTCGGCTTAGCGGTTAGAGCCATATATAGTCAGGCTATAGCGGTGGATGGCGCGGGTTCGTATCCCGCACATGTCTATATTTTTTCCTCTCTAAGTAATTTTGTAATGTAATCCACGGATCATGCGTAATTGCAAAAATATTAAAATTAATAAAAATTTGTTGATATTTGTATTAATTTGCACATTTGTCTGATTATAAGCTTATAAATAATAATAATTAATTTTTACTGAACGTGGAAAAATATTTAAATATTAAAATTTGTAATTAACCTTCCTAAGAGCGTCGTAAACACCTAAATTGAATAAATGAATTGATTAGATTGAAAATTGGTTATAGCATACCCTGGCTAAAGGGGTGGATGGACGTTGGTTCGAATCCCGCACATAACTATAATTTTTTTTCTAGTTGTTTTGTAATCGAATGAATGAATTTGACTTTTGACTTTGACTTTGAAGGCGCCTAGTTATTATAACTATTAATAGTGACAAATAAATATTATAAGAAGGTTAATTTTTTTTTACCATTCATAATATTACTTATACGGAATGAAATCCGCGATTATTGTTGAGTATAAGATAATAAGCAATTAGGTATCTCTAATTTTTCCCGTACCTACCTAATAATATGCGTAGTTATACATAGTATAACTATTGTTACGGTGCGTGTCAACTGAAATGACATTATAATATTATTCATTATCTGATTCCCAGTATTGAAATATGAATAGACACAAACAATGTACAAGTTTTCATGGAACCCACACCCCAACCGGCGTTACTAAAACATTTCTGTGAAATAGGCCCCCACATGCAAAACGTCCACTAAACCATGACCAGTCCAACAAAAATCTCACAATTACACCAGGGGTCATGATAGACTGGGTATTCTTCGTAAATAATTACCGTTGGACCATGACCTACGAAACTAAATTAACATAACGTATATGAGGTTCTCGGTAGCATGGTAAAACTATTCAATATAATTGTGGATAATAGAGATTCACCGAATCGTGTTAAAGCCCCTTTAAAAGTATGCGGGTTTATAAATATTAGGGTGAATATTTCATGTTCTAATGACATGACTTGATGTTACCACAGATATGACAATGGTACTCGTAGTTTTACAAAGCAACGAGTGCCTGCATGCTTGTCCAAAATATTAAGATTCTCCAAAAAGTGCTGGAAGACCTGAATGAGAAAAGTGAGGAGTTTTATTTTATCACCGCATTAAACGCCATCACCAGAAAGCTCATTCAACTATTATTATATACTAAATAATATAATATATATATTATTTAAAAAAAACCTGACATTTCATTTCTATATAGCACTTGTGTCACGACAAGTGCTATATAGAAATTTACTTAATTTTATCATAGAATATATAAGTAGGTAGTTACCTTATTTTAGTTAAAGCACATTTTTATTATTTTTTCACCGTTATTATTCACCATTTCAAGTGGGACATATGATAACGATAGACACATGTTTTTCAATTAATGTAATCCTCTCTGAATACCTATTTTTGTGACAAAGGTAATATTGGCCAATGTAAATTTTTTAGTTTCTTTTTTTAGTCTGTAACTGCATTTGCATTGATTTAAAAATATGTAACGGTTATCTTGTTAAGAGTAAAATTTTAGCTGTTGTAGCATTAAACCTCCGTGACGTCACGAAGTGGCTCCAGCGGAAGACCAGCGCTAGTTTTAAATTAAACTAGCATAATATGCTGAGTTGGAGACTTGTTTATGATGTTAAGCAATTGATCATATGAATTGTATTTATCTCTTTTATGTTTTTATGTATATTGCTGAAGTCATAAATAAAATATTTTTCATTTCATTTCATATACCTATAGATGCGTGGAGATCACATACTGTGCGATTGACGAGATCTAATCTACCTTACACCTGGAGATAGTGGAATGAGCTTCTTCTCATGGTATGTCTGAGTAGCTACTATTACCATAATAATTTATCCTTCACAAAGTTGAAGCGAATAACAAAACGAAGTAGTCGTCGCGCTAGTTTTCAGGTTTTGCACAAGATAAGAACGAATTACCGACACAACTATACAACAACCTACCGTCAAATATAAAAAATATCAGCTTGTTTAACGTATTTAAATCGCAACTTGCTCAGCACGTTATAAACAAAGATTTCATTTTATGAAACGGTGATATGCCTTACCTACCCGATTTAATATATGTTAGATGATTTAATAGATGATGATGATAGATATTTAAATGTGTATATAAAAAACTGAGCGGCGTTTTTTTGAACTGTTTACATTAATGTCATCTAAGTTCTCATGTAAGTGACTGTAGACATGAATAAATAACCGTATATATATTCATGTGCTATAGATAAGTCTTTATGAGAATAAATTTCCTTAAGCCTTAGCTACAACATCGCCTTTTGAACAACCAAAAGGCAAGTGAACGGAGTGAAAACAGGTCGGCGACGTATTTGTGATGCCGGGGTGTTACAGATATCCGTAGGCGACGGTGATCGTTGTCCATAAGATGGCCCATATGCTTGTTTAAAAAAATTGTGTAATGCTGATCGCGCTTTTTTCCCTTACACCTCATACGATCGTCAAAAGTGAAGTTGATAAAGATGAGTCCGGGAAGTAAGCTAAAAAAACACAACTTAATATTTAAAACACTATTTAACAAAAACCACTGGATGGCTACATTCTATTATGATAGATTTTTTTTATAAGGTATCTCTATCGTAAAGATGTATAGTTGTTCTCTATTCTATTTTTTATTGCTTATTGGTAAGCCTTTGACCACGATCTCACCTGATGATAAGTGATGATGTGGTCGAAGGTCTTAACAGGCTTAACCTAGAATTACAGGCTCTCAAGGACAGCTGCCGGAACACACCTTAGGTAATTTTCTATTTGAGGGTAGTCGCTAGCCAGGCGAGCATTCGCAAAATGCCCTTCCGCTATGCTCAAGCCCGCGACATGATTCGAACCACGGACCTGCTGCGCGGCAGTCCATAGCCAATACCCATGAGTCATCACTGCTTCAGATATAGGCCTTTTCGGCAAGACTCCGTCTTCCTGGGTACCACCACAGTGTCAGATATTCTGGCTCGAAGCAGTACTACTGTGTTTACGAGGAGCCCTGCAGAAAGTTAAATTACTGCAATAGAGAACATGGCATCAGTACTATTGAAGTCTCTGATTATGTATAAAACGCAATGAGGCACCTCCCGGAAGAAGTGGCAAATTATGCAGTGATCAACGAAGAAATAAAAAAATACTTAGTACATTACTCCACATAATTTTATCTCTTTATGCTATTTACCAATACAAAAACATTCCGAACAGAAGAGTTCCTCAAGACAAATTAAAAACAGCATGTAAAATGACACACGTCTACTCTAAGTATCAGACATAAGACTTGTTCTGTGTTAGATACCTACCACAAAAAAGGGCTCGTAAACTCGGCAAAAGTCGCCCGCTTTATCTACCCCCATTTATTGCTGAATCTTATTACTGTACTCATCAACAACGGCACGAGGCAGAACGGTTTCAACAAGATGGTTCCAGTATGGTCCAGGTGGAAGCAGCACCTCGACGCAGAACAAAAAGCAGCGTTTCATGCATCGCATATCCGCTTAAACACCGTGCGTAGCAGCAAGATGGGCAATAGTTGCATAGACATTGTTCCTCAGCAACAGTTGTAGCATGGTCCAACTGGTGGGCAGCTGCACAAGCGCTCCCGCAGGACGTAGCGTAGCATATAGGCGTCACAGAGGGAGTATGTCTTGTAGTAATTAGGGCATGAGACAGGCATTACTCCAGAGTATCAGTTGTAGCAGGGTCTAACGGCAGCAGCAAGTCTATTACTGGCAACAGTGCGGCATGCAGGCGTCAAAGCGGCCTGAACACCGTACGAGTGCGTGTAGTAATAACAAGGGTATGAGGCAGGCACGGTTCCAGTATGACAGTTGTAGCAGGGCCCGACGGGTGAGCAGCAACACCCCTGTACGCAGGGCAGGCAGCAGCGTGGCATGCAGGCGTCGCAGCCGCCCGGACACCGTGCGAATGTGCCAATATTGAATGAGCGGTAGCACCCATGCTGATACGGCATTGTAAATTATTTATTAATTCTTGATTGTTATTATGTACAAAAAATTTAACCTTATAATTTCTATAATTTACTACAAAAAATTTGTTATAAATTTAGTTGTATTTGACTTGTTTTTTTTTTTAATGAAAATTGTCTATGTGACAACCTAAGAACATTCCGCTGGAGACTAATCTTAGATACTACTCTTTAAACTAGAGAGCAAACTTCTTACGTAAAATTATTTATTGAAATTATATCAGAGAAAACTCTAAAGCGCCAAAAAGGTACTGTTACGAGCTGAGGGTTCGGGATAAATAATGCAATACGTTTTTCAGCAACTGACACCTTTATTCCACAGTTCTACAGTCACTTAACACTTCACTGAACACAACACTAAAACACTGAATGTTCGCACTTTACAGATCACTAATCACACACTTCACTGTATTTAACTATTCGCGCTTGGAGCACTTGGTCCAAAGGTAATCGCACTGTAGCTTGTTTCGAACTCAAATTAAGACTGTCCTGTCGGCCCGGACCCGACCCTATTTATAACCAAAAGTCAAAGCTACCAGAATATTCTATACTAGTCTAGATAGAAAAACAATAGGGGCCATAAATCACTCGTTAAACGTAAACAACTTTTGTATGCAATTCAATGGAAACTAACTGCTACTTATACTGTGGTTGTTTACTAGTTGCCTGAGAACAAAAGGCGACCCTTTTTTTATAACATTTTTTTGCGAAGTGTAGGTACATTCTTTGTTTAGTTTAACTTGTTTATCGACCTTGGATTACTCTAGATTGTTCGAGTTCTTGCGCCGTAACACTGCCCCCTCGTAAGACATGCTCGTCCCGAGCATAGTTGGAACCACAGTATGGCGCCAATCGATCCACATGAACAATCTTAGATACTCCTCGTTGGCCCTTTCGTATCCGATACGTGATGTCGTTGATTTTGGTCACAACCAGGTATGGTCCGTCCCATTTAGGCTGAAGCTTCGGTGACTTCCCTT
The DNA here is from genome assembly GCA_963890685.1 of Plagodis pulveraria. Lineage (NCBI taxonomy): Eukaryota > Metazoa > Arthropoda > Insecta > Lepidoptera > Geometridae > Plagodis > Plagodis pulveraria. Next base: position 8,521,178 of record OY982955.1, on the reverse strand, counting down.
TACTGCGTATAGCGTTATGCAGCCACACCATAGACCCTTCAGTAAATCCGGGATTGTTTAGTTTCCTGTCGTATCGAGTCTTCATTTTTGCGGACATCTGCTGGCCGGTATCTCTTACATGTTCATAAATGTCATTCATTTTGCGCCGTAGGTCACTCACGTAGTCTGTTATGCTGCGGGGAGCGTCAGGTGGAATGCCAGTTATGAGATCAGCAGGCAACCTTAATTCTCTTCCAAAGTTCGCAAAGGCTGGCGTCACAGATGTGCTTTCGTGAACTGCACTTCGGTAAGAGAGAAGAAATGGTTGAATGTGCTTGTCCCAGTCCCTTTGTCTGCTCTCAACAACTTTTGCCAAATACCTTTCTAGTGTTTGATTGAATCGTTCTACCATTCCATCAGATTGCGGGTGGTAAGAAGTGGTTCTAGTTTTGTGAGCTCCCATAACTCGACATGTTTCTTGAAATACTTGGGACTCAAAGTTCCGTCCTTGATCACTATGAATTTCAAGTGGGACACCGAAACGACAAAAGACTTCGTGAACTAATTTGTCAGCAACAGTCGTAGCTTCCTGGTTAGGAATGGCAAACACTTCCGGCCACTTTGTGAAGTAGTCCATGACGACCATGAAGTACTTGTTCCCATTTTCAGTAACAGGAAATGGTCCAGCTATATCTAATGCTATTCTTTCCCACGGGGCTCCAACGTTATAGAGCTTAAGAGCCCCTCTGCTTCGTGTCTGGGGTCCTTTCACCGCGGAACAAGTAGTACATTTCCGGCACCAGTCTTCGACATCGTCACGACAGTGAATCCAATAGAAACGTTCCCTTATCTTCAGCAGAGTCTTTTTCACACCCATATGACTTCCAGAGCATCCGTCATGGTAAAGTTGAAGAACTTCAGGAATTTTTGCTTTGGGAACTACCATTTGGAGATGACACTTTGTCCCTCGAGCATTTTCCCATTTCCGGCACAATACTCCATCTTGAATAACCAAGCTATCCCACTTCTGACACCAATTTGTTACGAGCTGAGGGTTCGGGATAAATAATGCAATACGTTTTTCAGCAACTGACACCTTTATTCCACAGTTCTACAGTCACTTAACACTTCACTGAACACAACACTAAAACACTGAATGTTCGCACTTTACAGATCACTAATCACACACTTCACTGTATTTAACTATTCGCGCTTGGAGCACTTGGTCCAAAGGTAATCGCACTGTAGCTTGTTTCGAACTCAAATTAAGACTGTCCTGTCGGCCCGGACCCGACCCTATTTATACCCAAAAGTCAAAGCTACCAGAATATTCTATACTAGTCTAGATAGAAAAACAATAGGGGCCATAAATCACTCGTTAAACGTAAACAACTTTTGTATGCAATTCAATGGAAACTAACTGCTACTTATACTGTGGTTGTTTACTAGTTGCCTGAGAACAAAAGGCGACCCTTTTTTTATAACATTTTTTTGTGAAGTGTAGGTACATTCTTTGTTTAGTTTAACTTGTTTATCGACCTTGGATTACTCTAGATTGTTCGAGTTCTTGCGCCGTAACAGTACTTTTGGGAAATAAGTGGATAATTTAAAGTATTTGTTTATTTATATAATTTTTTACTAGCGACCCGCCCCGACCTCGCTCGGGTAGGTACTTAATATTGTACCCGTATAATTTGTAAATATTCATTGAAATGATATGCTGTAAAGAGCCATATTGATCTAAATTCAATTCAATATGTATTTAAGGTACTTAATTGGATAAAATATGCTGTATTGTTTAAAATAGCTTCGTAAATAAGCCATTACTTCTCGTAAAAAATGTAAAAAAATAAAATATTGAGGTTATCCCTAAGAGATAGACATAATATACCTACCATTGTGGACTTTTTGTAGACCATTTTAAAGTGTAGTACATTATTTTGATCTATCTCGTAGGGTTCTGCCAGCGTTTGCAATGTAAGTGCAAAAATGTTTGCTATTTACGACAGTACATTAGAAACCTCTAAAATTATCAGTGTTTCTCTACTATATTATGCATGATTATACATATAAACCTTCCTCTTAAAATACTTTATCTATTAAAACCGACTCAAAATCCGTGACGTAGTTTTAAAGATCAAAGCATATGAAAGCGACTTTGTTGTATACTATGTAGTGATTACATATGTATCTTTTTTTATTCTATTAGTCGCTGCAGCAAAAGTAAGTTTTGAAGCAGTGATGGCTCAGTGGCATTGGCTATGGACTGCCGCGCAGCAGGTCCATAGTTCGAATCCCGCCCAGAGCTTGAGCTTCACCGCATGGTGGAAGGGCATTTTGCGAATGTCCGCCTGGCTAGCGGCCACCCTCAAGTGGAAAATCTGTCACCAAGCACTTAACGGTGTGTTCCGGCAGCCGTCCTTGAGAGCCAGTGAAATAACAGGTAAAATGAGACTTAACAGGTATGTCTCAAGGTGATGGGCGCAGTGCAGTTCGTCACTTGTGATACAAGAATGTTAATGATAGAACAGGTGGGCCTCGCGCTTGTTCCTTCATAATAACATAAAAAAAAGTATTTTAATGATTTGAAAATGTAAGTGAGGAAAGCCTACAGAAAAGAGTATTTTACTCGTTGGGAAAACCTGTTAATTTAATATATTGTTTGAATCGAATTCTTGGAAAAAATATTATAGATGGTAAAACCCAATTCTCTTGGAAAGTAAAAATGCGTACATCAAACCGCATAAATATTGTAAGTAAAGAAAAATTGCTAACGAATGTTTATTTTGGTTACAGTCGTAAAGAATCGTTCTAAAGGAGCGCTACAGTACACAGGCTTAAACAAAATTACTAGTACGAACATAATTTAATAAATGCAAGCAAAAGTCACTAAAGGAAAAAACTAAAAACCATTAAGCCTTTTAGCAAGAGCGGCGTTGATAAATTTAGTTAAAACGGCTAACTGCGAGTGGGACCACGCACGACGGGTTCCACACCATTATCTATACAACATTAAACACGATATTATAACCTTTTTTTAGTTTTAACGTGCTCCAGTTCGACTCGCACTTGGCCGATTTTTGTATTTGTTGTCTTAGCAGCAACAGAAATACGTCTGTTAATTTTCAACTGTCTAGCTATCATGGTTCATGAGATACACCCGGGTTACAGACAGACAGAGGGACAGTAGTCTATTAATAGGGTCCCGGTTTTACCCTTGTGGTACGGAACTTATGTAATGTCGTAAAGATATAAAAAAAAATATAATAATTGTATTAATATATAATTTTAGGATTCCTGAAGAAATTAAACTTTTGAAAGGTGATTTATTTAAAAATCGATTATGTGACTGGCTGTGATTTGATTAAGATGATATGATTAAGTGACATAAATACTATTTAATATTTGCACGCCTGCATGGCAGAATACAAGAACAAATCGCCATAGTGTTTAAGACCCTTTTATGACTATGGGTTCTTGTAAATTAACGATTGATTGATTGATCGCGATGACCCTAATAAATGAACACTGAAATGACGCGATTCCAACCGATGCCAAATGCATCTGTAAGCTGTATGCAAAGAATAGCTCGGCACTACTAGCACATCTATACTTATAATAAAACTGTAACAGTTCCAATTCTGTACACGGCAGATAATTTGAAAAAATATGTTTGAGAGCACTCTGTAGCTGACACTGATGCCAAAACAGCAGTATTTTTTTTTATTTTTGTCTCTCTGTCTGTCTGTATCCCGGCCGCGCATCACTCCCAAACTACTGAATGGAATTCAATTAAACTTAACACGATTTGAGTTCATACTACGAAGAAGGTTATTGTACACTTTTTATTCCGAAATTCAGCACGGTTCCCTCGGGAAAGGGGATGAAAGTCAAAATGTATACAAAGTTGTAATTTATTAACGCGTAGTCCGATTTCAATTATTCTTTTTTTGTTAAAATAGTAATGAGTGAGCCCGGCACCCCACGGGCAGCCCGGTACCCCACGGGCAGCCTGGTACACCACAGACAACCCGGGAGTTTCCAAACCCAAAGTAAAAATCTCCTTTCTGACCTATGCTTTACTAAGAATGCTTCACCGCAGACCACAGCGTTGCATATGAGATAAACAGTGCTCAAATGTGAATAATTAGTCTGCAGGTACGGCAATCGCGAACGAAGTGGCAGGTACAGCTAGTGAATAAATATGACGGTTCTGTATTCATGTACTACTAGTGCGTTATGTTATGTATATATGTATCAGCGGTGGCTACATACACGTACAGTCGCCTACAATAACATGTATACACATTATAATTTTCAAAACTGTGACAAGGACTTCTGTTTCTCTGTATTTATACTATACGAACTATAAGTATCTAAATATGATAGAATAATTTGTTTTTTTTACAAATGTTTGTGTTAATTTCGATAATTAAGAATTAAGTGACATCATATTATTTAGAAAATTACGTAATGTATTCATGTTATTGCAGCTGACTCGCGTGCAGCCGATCGTTGCAGTAGCAGCCTGCAGTTGCACCGCATGAATAAATAACCGTACCGTAGTTCATAACCGTCATTTTTCGTGGTACCATTTATGGTTCCTTTGAAGGTGCCGCGGCATCTGCTGTTTTCTGTTAACCATGATACCATTGATTCGGCAGACTAATATTTCCCCACATGTTACTCATGTACTTCATACAAAGACTGAGAAATAATATAGAATATTTTTGACGTAAGTAACTACATCGGCTCACACATAAAGATATGGCACATATTGACGTGAAGCTGTCAAATGTGATACCTACTTTATATCGTAAAGCTTGTTTTTAATTGCATATTATTGTTTTTAGTTCCAAATATTAAAAAAATACTAAGAAATAAGACTTGATATGACAGATGTTAAAGTGACAGTTGTGACGTTTTCATCGATTTTGGTTTTATATTAGGATGCAAATTATTCTAATACATACTAGGATGGGTGCGGACCATTTGAGTGAGATTCGCTAAAAACGCTAAAAACGATCACACTCCCAAAAAGTTTTCCACATGGGTCTTGGCGTTATTTTCGCCATAAACGCTACATTTAATGTCAAAAGTGACAGAAGTGGCAAATTTTAGTGGCATTCTCAGCGTTCTTATCCAAAAATGGAACGGGGATGACAGTTACAAACGATCACGTGAGCACAACCACAGACGCAGAATGTGATCAAAATTATCGAAAATAACGTTCTTAGCGACTAATGGAACATACCCGATATACGCCTTAGATGTGGTGTGGCAGATGTTAAAGTGACAGTTGATGGCATTTTCCTCGATTTTGGTTACATATTAGGATGACCATTATTCTAAACATTATTAGAGTATACAACTTAGATGTGAAATATACGTCAATATGACACATGATGTCATTTTTCTTGGTTTTAAATTCAATATTTGGTTCTCAACTATCACCTTGATATATCTGCCACGGAAGACCTCGTATTTTTTTTTATGTTTGCAACCCAGATTTAAAATTCATATTGAAAAATATTACATTACACAGTCATTTCTAAGAGCTATTTCCTAGTACTTTTTTTGGTTATTTGCTAATCAAATATAAATTCAAAATCGAGATACATGATAACAAGTGTCATTTTGACATCTGTCCCATCTAAGACCTATTTCAGTAATTCTAGTAAAATTTTCTAAACATTTAGTATCCGAATAATCCGTCATCAACTATTATTTCGACATCTGTCGAATGTCTGTCTCCCTCCGTCCATTTGCTCGTATGTGCTTTGCTGAATCCAAACCCGCAGTAGCCCAGTTTTTCATTTTTCATATTCGAGTGATAGCCCTGTGAAAAATGGTTGGAATTTTGGACTTTTCCAAAGTTCCAAAGCTTCCAGCTTTTATTCTGCCCGGTTATTTATTCATGTGGTTGCACTCAGTACCGTTTTTTTTTATTTAGCCCCGGCATTTTGCTATGATTTATTAGCGGCGCTGTTAACGCTGACCTGTGCAGGTTAATTTGCACACTACAGTGTAAATTTCCCTTTGTGGTCCTGAGTTGTTCACCTGTGTGAGTATACCCGTACTTGCATATACCACCTGGCCTAGGTGGTGTAGTGTGTGGTAGTGTGACCCATAGGCTTAGGATTGAGCGTAGCGAAAAAATCCTAGGTCTATGGTGTGACCTGTTATACCCATACAAAGTTAATCTATCGATGTGTGCCTGTGAGGATCTGTCAGGCACACCAGACCGTGTATGGCTGGCTTTAATAGTGGCAGAATGACTGGCATAAAATAGACTAGCAGTGGACAACACTGGAAGCAGAATATCATCAAAAGAACAAAAGTACTTCGAAATTCGTACAGCTCGTACTTCATTCAAAATGTGACATGTTTAGAAGTCAATAGACGTCAATGTTGCTTTGAGGCAAATAATACAAAAAATATTTTTATTTTTATTTTCCAATGCCTGTATACTATGGTGGGTTTGTCGGTGGGCCGCACAGTGGTGGCTACTGCATGTACTCGTTCCGGGGCTGCCCTTCCACCACCGGCGGATGCCCGGGATGCCCGATTCGGGGACCGTGCTGCGGATTCTCTTGTTGAAGATCAGGTACAACTTCCTTTGGATTACTCTATGTCCATCTGATTAGTTATATTGGGTGGGGTACTGTATGTAGGTACTTTAGTACCTAAGTATAATAAGTAAGATCGCGGATTTTACCGATTAAACCTAGTGGTTTAATCGGTAAAATCCGCGATCGTCCTAGGTAGAGTTCGGATATGTTAGGACCTCTCATCAGAATAAATAGGTACCTATTGTTCTGTATTCTGAGTCTACATAACATTCATTACTAGCGACCCACCCCGGCTTCGCACGGGTACAATGCTGAATAATCTGTAATATCTTCGAAAATATTCATTTAAATTATATGCTGTAAAGAGCCATATTGATCTATATGAAATGCATTTAATGGATAAGGATTAACCCATTGGCATAGGCGATAATGATAACAATAGAATTTCATTCATAACTAGGACATAGTGGTCCTGACAATGGCAACTTATGATGTATTGCTTAAAATCGTTTCGTAAATATTTCTCGTAAAAAGTAAGCAAATGATAAAAAAAATATTGTGAGTTAACACTTATCCCTAAGAAGTAGACATATACCACTGTAGATTTTTTTTTGACCTTTTAAAGATGTACAATACTGTAGTACCTAGATTATTTTTATCCATCTAGTAGGGTTCGGAACAAGCTCGAGGCCCACCTGATGTTAAGCGTACCTCTGCCTATAACAGATGCATTTCATCACAAGTCATGAATTGCACTGCGCCCGTCACTTTGAGACATATTTGTTAAGTCTCATGTGCCTGTAATTTCACTGGCTCTTAAGGACAGCTGCCGGAACACACCGTTAGGTGCTTGGCGGCAGATTTTTTACTTGAGGGTGGTCGCTAGCCAGGCGGGCATTCGCAAAATGTCCTACCACCATGCCATAACGACTGCCATCCTAAGACGACAGCCCTCCGAACACGGAGGCGAGCTGTACCTATCTCATAGGTAGGTACCTAATCTAAATGAACTAGGTTAATCTCTCTAAGCTCAATAAAATTGTCTAACCAAGTTTATCTTGTTTCAGATTGCTCTAGAAGAATTAATTGAACAAAGCAACATGCTGAGTGAAAACGTGCACTTAGTTACTTCTTTTGTGGTCTTTCTTGTTTTGCTAACAGTTGGTTTACTTGGGTTTATGGCTGAAAATACTAAAGTTGATGTCCAATAAATTATACAGAATCTACGTCGGTTTTATTTATTTATTTAATGCTTTTCAGAACCTAGGCTCCGTTAGTTGAGGTTAATAATATGAATTCCTTTTAGAGCTTAAATTCAAAGCGGGACATTCAGGTATTTTGACTGAAGGGCCTAGTGTAAAAATCGGGGTATTACCAAAAGTCTAACCAAAGTAAAGCCCTAATCTACGGTTTACGGTCTTTACCCAATACACTACTAAGCCATACTATACCAGTACTAGGAGGAAATATTTTGCACTTCTACACTACTGTCCAGTATTGTACAAGTATTATGATTAGTGCCCGTATTTAAACTATCCACAAAACTTCACATATTTGTACTGTACCAAATAGGTCGATGTAAAACATTATTTTGCAGATAATGAAACTAATGGGGAAAATAGTTCTCACTAGTTCCATTACCAAGTTCCATGGAACTAGTGAGAAAAAAAACTCCCACTAGTTCCGGAACGGAACGCGATGGATCTAGTGAGAATGATCCCATATTTTAACTTTATACTGCAGTATTTTTATTTTTATTATTTTTTTTTTTTATTGTGGCGGAACAAGCTTAAGGCCAACCTGATGTTAAGCGGACTAACCTCTGCCTATAACAGATGCATTTCGTCACAAGTCACGAATTGTACTGCGCCCGTCACCTTGTGACATAGTTGTTAAGTCTCATATGCCTGTGTAATTTCACTGGCTCTCAAAGACTACTGCCGGAACACACCGTTAGGTGCTTGGAGACAGTTGAGGGTGGTAGCTAGCCAGGCGTGCAATCGCAAAAAGCTCTTCCACCATGCGGTAAATTTAAATATCTAATACCTACTTATTGAAATATTCCGCATTTGAAACTTTATTGAATGAGCACTTTGTTAATTTAACATCTTACTCCCTACTACGTCCCTACTTTTAGAAAAACTTCGTGTGAATTATTTAATGAAAATACCTACCAAACTAAGTTATATAGGTACAACTATGGGATAAAATAAATATATTTCATTAGAAAATATCATTATGATCATCATCATAGTGATCTTGACTTTGTGATATCTATTACATTTATAAAGAAACTATTGGTCTAGGATCAATAGTTACCGAGTTAACCCTTATTTTGACAGCTTTCATGAAAATTAAAACTGTCAACATCAAATGTCAGTTTGACAGGTGTCACAGTCAGGACTTCTGAGTATTTTAAGCCACTGGCTCAAATATGAAATCAATACTGAAAAATAACATCAACTGTCACTTTAACAGCTGTCATATCTTAGGCCTGTCTTCTCCTTGGAAACTGAGGTAGGCAACTTTACACCAATGAGTGAGATTACTGGCTCTCAAAGACAGCTGCTGTAAAATACCATTAGGGGCTTGGCGACAGATTTTCTACTTGGGGATGGTAGCTATAGCCAAGCGATAAAAACCAAATTTTCCTTACGGTACTAATCGTGCGCAAAGCAGGTATATTTAAAAATACCCTTTACACTACCAGTGGTGTAAGCCGGCGCTGCCAGGGGTACGATTGGGATGTTTGCTGGTGAAAGACGAATAGTTATCAAACTTACGGTATGCGCATGATACTGTTCTTTAGTCTTACAATTCAATGGTGCCACGGTTAATAGAAGACCGCATTTTCTTGGTACCATTGAGGTAATGGTACCACAGCAAATTTATTTTGCCGTGGAACCATCTAAGAAACTGTCTAATGGTACCACGGCAAATGAACAGTGCCCGACCCGTGGTACAACTGCGATGTCCAACTGGTTGTACTACGGAGAAGTAAAGTTACCCATGGTTCAACTCTTTTTTTATATGGTTCAACTGGTTGTTCTATGGGGAAATATCTTTACCAATGATTCAACTCGAGTGAGTTATTCTTTCCTTGGTTCAACTAGTTGTACTACTGGGAATTGAATTTATCTATGGACTAGTTATTTATTTCTCTATAGTCTAGGGCAAAGTCATATTTAGGTGCGACGACGAGCGAAGCGAGGAGGAGCGTTAGGTTACTTGTGACTACAACATCGCGCGAGCCGAGCGAGCGTAGCAAGCGTGCCGCGGCAGCGGCCGGCGATGCGCCACATAAATTTAATTTCATATACTACTTTTGGTGATCATTTACTACTTTATCCCCTTAGTCCAACCAGTTGGACATACCATGTACACCGATGTGAAGTTAGCGGCCTAAAGTTAGCGGCCTATTATAACCCGACCAACTAAAAGAGTCCCTAAAATTGGACTGCTGTATTTATAAAGTTAACGTATAATACCTATGCAGCAGCTTACCTAGCAATAGATATAGCGGGTAAGAGTAAAAAGGAAACAACTATAGCGATTCGCACAACGTTAAAGTCAAACTAGAAAAAATAAGTATTCGTTTTATTATGATAATATAGACGAGGTATCATAATGTTTTCTACACCGGAAGATAGCACTAAAATAGACCTTTCTAACGTAGTAACTCAAAATTTCTTCGACCCCTTAGAAAGGGGCGAAAATCTAAAAAATCTTAGGCCGCTAACAGGTTAAAGCAAATTTCACTATGTTATCGACGAGGTATCAAAATGTGTTTTACACCAGATGATAGCACTAAAATAGACCTTTCTATAGTAGTAACTAAAAATTTCTTCGACCCCTTAGAAGTGGCCGAAAATCTGAAAAATCTTAGGCCGCTAAAAGGCTAAAGCAATTTTCACTATGTTATCGACGAGGTATCAAATTGTGTTTTACACCGGATGATAGCACTAAAATAGACCTTTCTATAGTAGTAACTCAAAATTTCTTCGACCCCTTAGAAGTGGCCGAAAATCTGAAAAATCTTAGGCCGCTAAAAGGCTAAAGCAAATTTCACTATGTTATCGACGAGGTATCAAAATGTGTTTTACACCATAAAATAGCACTAAAATAGACCTTTCTATAGTAGTAACTCAAAATTTCTTCGACCCCTTAGAAGTGGCCGAAAATCTGAAAAATTTTAGGCCGCTAACAGGCTAAAGCAATTTTCACTATGTTATCGACGAGGTATCAAATTGTGTTTTACACCGGATGATAGCACTAAAATAGACCTTTCTATAGTAGTAACTCAAAATTTCTTCGACCCCTTAGAAGTGGTCGAAAATCGAATAAATCATAGGCCGCTGGCAGGCAAATGGATATTTCACTATGTTATCGATGAGGTATCAAAATGTGTTTTACACCAGAAGATAGCACTAAAATAGACCTTTCCATAGTAGTAACTCAAAATTTCTTCGACCCCTTAGAAGTGGTCGAAAATCTGAAAAATCTTAGGCCGCTAACAGGCTAAAGCATATTGCACTATGTTATCGACGAGGTATCAATATGTGTTTTACACCAGAAGATAGCACTAAAATAGACCTTTCTATAATAGTAACTCAAAATTTCTTCGACCCCTTAGAAGTGGCCGAAAATCTGAAAAATCTTAGGCCGCTAACAGGCTAAAGCAATTTTCACTATGTTATCGACGAGGTATCAAAATGTGTTTTACACCGGATGATAGCACTAAAATAGACCTTTCTATAGTAGAAACTCAAAATTTCTTCGACCCCTTAGAAGTGGTCGAAAATCGAATAAATCATAGGCCGCTGGCAGGCAAATGGATATTTCACTATGTTATCGATGAGGTATCAAAATGTGTTTTACACCAGAAGATAGCACTAAAATAGACTTTTCTATAGTAGTAACTCAAAATTTCTTCGACCCCTTAGAAGTGGCCGAAAATCTGAAAAATCTTAGGCCGCTAACAGGCTAAAGCAATTTTCACTATGTTATCGACGAGGTATCAAAATGTGTTTTACACCGGATGATAGCACTAAAATAGACCTTTCTATAGTAGTAACTCAAAATTTCTTCGACCCCTTAGAAGTGGTCGAAAATCGAATAAATCATAGGCCGCTAATAGGCTAAAGCATATTGCACTATGTTATCGACGAGGTATCAATATGTGTTTTACACCAGAAGATAGCACTAAAATAGACCTTTCTATAATAGTAACTCAAAATTTCTTCGACCCCTTAGAAGTGGCCGAAGATCTGAAAAATCTTAGGCCGCTAACAGGCTAAAGAAATTTTCACTATGTTATCGACGAGGTATCAAAATGTGTTTTACACCGGATGATAGCACTAAAATAGACCTTTCTATAGTAGTAACTCAAAATTTCTTCGACCCCTTAGAAGTGGTCGAAAATCGAATAAATCATAGGCCGCTGGCAGGCAAATGGATATTTCACTATGTTATCGATGAGGTATCAAAATGTGTTATACACCGGAAGATAGCACTAAAATAGACCTTTCCATAGTAGTAACTCAAAATTTCTTCGACCCCTTAGAAGTGGTCGAAAATCTGAAAAATCTTAGGCCGCTAACAGTTTAAAGCAATTTTCACTATGTTATCGACGAGGTATCAAAATGTGTTTTACACCATAAAATAGCACTAAAATAGACCTTTCTATAGCAGTAACTCAAAATTTCTTCGACCCCTTAGAAGTGGCCGAAAATCTGTAAAATCTTAGGCCGCTAACAGGCTAAAGCAATTTTCACTATGTTATCGACGAGGTATCAAAATGTGTTTTACACCATAAAATAGCACTAAAATAGACCTTTCTAAAGTAGTAACTCAAAATTTCTTCGACCCCTTAGAAGTGGCCAAAAATCTGAAAAATCTTAGGCCGCTAACAGGCTAAAGCAATTTTCACTATGTTATCGACGAGGTATCAAAATGTGTTTTACACTCGATGATAGCACTAAAATAGACCTTTCTAAAGTAGTAACTCAAAATTTCTTCGACCCCTTAGATGTGGCCGAAAATCTGAAAAATCTTAGGCCGCTAACAGGCTAAAGCAATTTTCACTATGTTATCGACGAGGTATCAAAATGTGTTTTACACCGGATGATAGCACTAAAATAGACCTTTCTATAGTAGTAACTCAAAATTTCTTCGACCCCTTAGAAGTGGTCGAAAATCGAATAAATCATAGGCCGCTAATAGGCTAAAGCATATTGCACTATGTTATCGACGAGGTATCAATATGTGTTTTACACCAGAAGATAGCACTAAAATAGACCTTTCTATAATAGTAACTCAAAATTTCTTCGACCCCTTAGAAGTGGCCGAAAGTCTGAAAAATCTTAGGCCGCTAACAGGCTAAAGAAATTTTCACTATGTTATCGACGAGGTATCAAAATGTGTTTTACACCGGATGATAGCACTAAAATAGACCTTTCTATAGTAGTAACTCAAAATTTCTTCGACCCCTTAGAAGTGGTCGAAAATCGAATAAATCATAGGCCGCTAATAGGCTAAAGCATATTGCACTATGTTATCGACGAGGTATCAATATGTGTTTTACACCAGAAGATAGCACTAAAATAGACCTTTCTATAATAGTAACTCAAAATTTCTTCGACCCCTTAGAAGTGGCCGAAAATCTGAAAAATCTTAGGCCGCTAACAGTTTAAAGCAATTTTCACTATGTTATCGACGAGGTATCAAAATGTGTTTTACACCATAAAATAGCACTAAAATAGACCTTTCTATAGTAGTAACTCAAAATTTCTTCGACCCCTTAGAAGTGGCCGAAAATCTGTAAAATCTTAGGCCGCTAACAGGCTAAAGCAATTTTCACTATGTTATCGACGAGGTATCAAAATGTGTTTTACACCATAAAATAGCACTAAAATAGACCTTTCTATAGTAGTAACTCAAAATTTCTTCGACCCCTTAGAAGTGGCCAAAAATCTGAAAAATCTTAGGCCGCTAACAGGCTAAAGCAATTTTCACTATGTTATCGACGAGGTATCAAAATGTGTTTTACACTCGATGATAGCACTAAAATAGACCTTTCTATAGTAGTAACTCAAAATTTCTTCGACCCCTTAGAAGTGGCCGAAAATCTGAAAAATCTTAGGCCGCTAACAGGCTAAAGCATATTGCACTATGTTATCGACGAGGTATCAATATGTGTTTTACACCAGAAGATAGCACTAAAATAGACCTTTCTATAATAGTAACTCAAAATTTCTTCGACCCCTTAGAAGTGGCCGAAAATCTGAAAAATCTTAGGCCGCTAACAGGCTAAAGCAATTTTCACTATGTTATCGATGAGGTATCAAAATGTGTTATACACCAGAAGATAGCACTAAAATAGACCTTTCCATAGTAGTAACTCAAAATTTCTTCGACCCCTTAGAAGTGGTCGAAAATCTGAAAAATCTTAGGCCGCTAACAGTTTAAAGCAATTTTCACTATGTTATCGACGAGGTATCAAAATGTGTTTTACACCATAAAATAGCACTAAAATAGACCTTTCTATAGTAGTAACTTAAAATTTCTTCGACCCCTTAGAAGTGGCCGAAAATCTGTAAAATCTTAGGCCGCTAACAGGCTAAAGCAATTTTCACTATGTTATCGACGAGGTATCAAAATGTGTTTTACACCATAAAATAGCACTAAAATAGACCTTTCTAAAGTAGTAACTCAAAATTTCTTCGACCCCTTAGAAGTGGCCAAAAATCTGAAAAATCTTAGGCCGCTAACAGGCTAAAGCAATTTTCACTATGTTATCGACGAGGTATCAAAATGTGTTTTACACTCGATGATAGCACTAAAATAGACCTTTCTAAAGTAGTAACTCAAAATTTCTTCGACCCCTTAGAAGTGGCCGAAAATCTGAAAAATCTTAGGCCGCTAACAGGCTAAAGCAATTTTCACTATGTTATCGACGAGGTATCAAAATGTGTTTTACACCGGATGATAGCACTAAAATAGACCTTTCTATAGTAGTAACTCAAAATTTCTTCGACCCCTTAGAAGTGGTCGAAAATCGAATAAATCATAGGCCGCTAATAGGCTAAAGCATATTGCACTATGTTATCGACGAGGTATCAATATGTGTTTTACACCAGAAGATAGCACTAAAATAGACCTTTCTATAATAGTAACTCAAAATTTCTTCGACCCCTTAGAAGTGGCCGAAAATCTGAAAAATCTTAGGCCGCTAACAGGCTAAAGAAATTTTCACTATGTTATCGACGAGGTATCAAAATGTGTTTTACACCGGATGATAGCACTAAAATAGACCTTTCTATAGTAGTAACTCAAAATTTCTTCGACCCCTTAGAAGTGGTCGAAAATCGAATAAATCATAGGCCGCTAATAGGCTAAAGCATATTGCACTATGTTATCGACGAGGTATCAATATGTGTTTTACACCAGAAGATAGCACTAAAATAGACCTTTCTATAATAGTAACTCAAAATTTCTTCGACCCCTTAGAAGTGGCCGAAAATCTGAAAAATCTTAGGCCGCTAACAGTTTAAAGCAATTTTCACTATGTTATCGACGAGGTATCAAAATGTGTTTTACACCATAAAATAGCACTAAAATAGACCTTTCTATAGTAGTAACTCAAAATTTCTTCGACCCCTTAGAAGTGGCCGAAAATCTGTAAAATCTTAGGCCGCTAACAGGCTAAAGCAATTTTCACTATGTTATCGACGAGGTATCAAAATGTGTTTTACACCATAAAATAGCACTAAAATAGACCTTTCTATAGTAGTAACTCAAAATTTCTTCGACCCCTTAGAAGTGGCCAAAAATCTGAAAAATCTTAGGCCGCTAACAGGCTAAAGCAATTTTCACTATGTTATCGACGAGGTATCAAAATGTGTTTTACACTCGATGATAGCACTAAAATAGACCTTTCTATAGTAGTAACTCAAAATTTCTTCGACCCCTTAGAAGTGGCCGAAAATCTGAAAAATCTTAGGCCGCTAACAGGCTAAAGCATATTGCACTATGTTATCGACGAGGTATCAATATGTGTTTTACACCAGAAGATAGCACTAAAATAGACCTTTCTATAATAGTAACTCAAAATTTCTTCGACCCCTTAGAAGTGGCCGAAAATCTGAAAAATCTTAGGCCGCTAACAGGCTAAAGCAATTTTCACTATGTTATCGATGAGGTATCAAAATGTGTTATACACCAGAAGATAGCACTAAAATAGACCTTTCCATAGTAGTAACTCAAAATTTCTTCGACCCCTTAGAAGTGGTCGAAAATCTGAAAAATCTTAGGCCGCTAACAGTTTAAAGCAATTTTCACTATGTTATCGACGAGGTATCAAAATGTGTTTTACACCATAAAATAGCACTAAAATAGACCTTTCTATAGTAGTAACTTAAAATTTCTTCGACCCCTTAGAAGTGGCCGAAAATCTGTAAAATCTTAGGCCGCTAACAGGCTAAAGCAATTTTCACTATGTTATCGACGAGGTATCAAAATGTGTTTTACACCATAAAATAGCACTTAAATAGACCTTTCTATCCTAGTAACCTTAAATTTCTTCGATCCCTTAGAAATGGTCAAAAATCGAAAAAATCTTAGGCCGAGGGCAGGCTAATGCATATTTCACTATGTTATCGACGAGGTATCAAAATGTGTTTTTTTACGTAAGATAGCATTATAATAGACCTTTCTAACGTAGTAAATTAAAAATGTCTTTGACCTTTTAGAAGTGGTCAAAAATCGAAAATTGTAGTGTCTGTATTCACCATATCCTACCTAGTTATGTAAGTTGGTGCAACGTAGCGGGGCGCGGGGCGCGAAGCCGTCAATGACAGCGTGTTTCTGTTCTAATACTCTTTTTTGTTGCGGCCGCGTTTCTCCTATTGTAAATATAACAATGGACACCGGCCAGGTGGTGGCTAGCAAAACTGAAGGTGTGTGTGCCCACACCTGCGGTTTATGGACAGATTATTACACAAAAAGGTAATTTAAGTGCTGATGGAATCCGTTTAATTTTTGGCCTTGACTCGTGCTCTTACTCTATCAATTTTTATTTAGTAGGTAAGTATTTTATTATATTAACAAAATATTTTGGTTATCTTAAGGTACTTATAATTGACTTCAAAAATGAATGAGAATGTATTTATGTTCAACGCCTATGTATGTTTTTTTATGTTTTGAATTTGTTGAAGTCGGTATCGTGCAGACAATATTGGTGATAAGAGGTGCGTTTAAATGGTCATGGCACCGACTTTACAAATTAACTTACACTATTAAATGTTCGGGTTTTTTTATTAATAACCATTTTTGATAGTCTGGAGCTCCTGCCTTTTTTATGAGATTATTGTGTCTACTGTTGTAACGTAGTAATTTACCAACCACACCCCTACGTGCACTCAAGTAGTTTTAAATTTTTAATTGAATGTTGTCCTAAAAAAATATGTAAAAACATACTAAATATTTTTACCTAAAAACATTTGTTTACTAAAAGTATTACTCGGTAATACTCGTTTATTTTATTTACTTAAAATAAAATATTATAAAATAAAATTAAATACTCGTTTATTGTATTGTCTTTTTACTATAAGTTATTACTTATTTAATTATAAGTAATAACATAAGTTATTACTTATTTAATAATAAGTAATAACTTATGCTATGAAATAAATACCTACGATATGAAGATAGATAGATGGATGAACTAATTGTTAAACACCTTATCAAAATACAAAACTACTTTTTGAAGCGAATTTTGCTTTGCTGTTCTTAAGCGATCGGCAAAGTTAAGCAACGTCCGCCGTAGTCATGAGTTGGATGGGTGACCGCTAGTGACATTACTACTAAGTGATTCCGTGCTTAGGAGGGCACGTTAAGCCGTCGGTCCCGGTTATCGTCTTACGATGGCAGTCGTTTTAGCATGGTGGTAGAGCATTTTGCGAATGCCCATCTGGTAGAAAATCTAGGTTAGCCTTAACAATAGTTTCGACCACATCATCACTTACCATCAGGTGAGGTAGTGGTCAAGGGCTAACCTTTGAAGCATAAAAAAAACCTTTTGAATAACATCAACGAATATTTTTTTTATTGACATGACAAGGTAAAATACCTACTTATGAGGCATTTAACATTTTTAGTGGTTATAATATTCAATTAATCATCTTGTTATTGTTATTTAAAATTACTGAATTGTAAGCAATTGTTGTATGAAGTAGCTTCTATCGATTTAATATAGGTATCAATTATAATTATGTACAAACTAACTCATTGAATATCTTGAAAAGACTTGTACAGAATTATACTTAATAATATAGATATGGTAAAAAGTATTTTTAAAAGTTTTATTCATGGTAGGTAATTATGGATAGGGCCCTTAATTTTACTGTTTTTAAACAGACTCCATTACAATGCAATTGCTTTTTGCATAGCGGTGCCTTATTGTCACAGAATTAATCCTGGTGGCCCTTTGTTGTGTTCTACCTATAAAGATTAAAGGTAGTCAAGGTATTCACTAAATGATATTTTACTTCCAAATAGTTTAGATCATTTTGCATTTGTAAAAAACAGTTTTTGGATATTTAGTTAGTTTTACGAAAGATGCCATCAGATGATGAGCTCCGAGCTTTTACGTTAACTGATTGTAGGCTTTGAGAACCTACCTTAATTATGTTAAGTAAGTAAATAACGTGAGTTCTAATAGGGTGGTGAAGTGTGTAGCATAGTAGGTACCTACATAGTGACAGTAGTTTATTGTTGTCTTTGACATTTAAGTTTTACGTAAGTTTAAATATGTGATTACATAATTCGTTTGGACATCATGTAAGTAAGTTTATTTCATATTCCATAACATTAAACCTTGAAATTTTTGTCTTTGTTATTATTTAATAAATGCTCAAATGTATAAGCAATTTGTCAACTTTATCAATATATGTGTTTTAAGATTATTTTGTTCGGTTTTATATATGCCTAACTATACATAATTTTTGATTTTATTTTATAAATACTATTTCGTGAATATGCTTCGTTATTTAAGCTAGCCAAAATCTATTTATGTTAATATATAATAAGGCTCTATTAGGAAATATTATACCTTAAGCATATTTTTTGTCTACCTCGTACTTGGTAGGTACACTAGATTTTGGTTTACCTTAAAGGTCTATTTGAGTGCTATCATCTGGTGTAAAACACATATTGAACCTCGTCGATAACATAGTGAAATATGCGTTAGCCTGTTAGCGGCCTAAGATTTTTCAGATTTTCGACCACTTCTAAGGGGTCGAAGAAATTTTGAGTTACTACTATGGAAAGGTCTATTTTAGTGCTATTTTATGGTGTAAAACACATTTTGATACCTCGTCGATAACATAGTGAAAATTGCTTTAGCCTGTTAGCGGCCTAAGATTTTTCAGATTTTCGGCCACTTCTAAGGGGTCGAAGAAATTTTGAAATACTATTATAGAAAGGTCTATTTTAGTGCTATCTTCTGGTGTAAAACACATATTGATACCTCATCGGTAACATAGTGAAATATGCTTAAGCCTGTTAGCGGCCTAAGATTTTTCAGATTTTCGGCCACTTCTAAGGGGTCGAAGAAATTTTGAGTTACTACTATAGAAAGGTCTATTTTAGTGCTATCTTCTGGTGTAAAACACAATTTGATACCTCGTCGATAACATAGTGAAAATTGCTTTAGCCTGTTAGCGGCCTAAGATTTTTCAGATTTTCGGCCACTTCTAAGGGGTCGAAGAAATTTTGAGTTACTACTATGGAAAGGTCTATTTTAGTGCTATCTTCTGGTGTAAAACACATTTTGATACCTCATCGATAACATAGTGAAATATCCATTTGCCTGCCAGCGGCCTATGATTTATTCGATTTTCGACCACTTCTAAGGGGTCGAAGAAATTTTGAGTTACTACTATAGAAAGGTCTATTTTAGTGCTATCATCTGGTGTAAAACACAATTTGATACCTCGTCGATAACATAGTGAAATATCCATTTGCCTGCCAGCGGCCTATGATTTATTCGATTTTCGACCACTTCTAAGGGGTCGAAGAAATTTTGAGTTACTCCTATAGAAAGGTCTATTTTAGTGCTATCTTTTGGTGTAAAACACATTTTGATACCTCATCGATAACATAGTGAAATATCCATTTGCCTGCCAGCGGCCTAAGATTTTTCAGATTTTCGACCACTTCTAAGGGGTCGAAGAAATTTTGAGTTACTACTATAGAAAGGTCTATTTTAGTGCTATCATCTGGTGTAAAACACAATTTGATACCTCGTCGATAACATAGTGAAATATCCATTTGCCTGCCAGCGGCCTATGATTTATTCGATATTCGACCACTTCTAAGGGGTCGAAGAAATTTTGAGTTACTATTATAGAAAGATCTATTTTAGTGCTATTATCTGTTGTAAAACACATTTTGATACCTCGTCGATAACATAGTGAAAATTGCTTTAGCCTGTTAGCGGCCTAAGATTTTTCAGATTTTCGGCCACTTCTAAGGGGTCGAAGAAATTTTGAGTTACTACTATAGAAAGGTCTATTTTAGTGCTATTTTATGGTGTAAAACACATTTTGATACCTCGTCGATAACATAGTGAAATTTGCTTTACCCTGTTAGCGGCCTAAGATTTTTTTAGATTTTCGGCCACTTCTAAGGGGTCGAAGAAATTTTGAGTTACTACGTTAGAAAGGTCTATTTTAGTGCTATCTTCCGGTGTAGAAAACATTATGATACCTCGTCTATATTATCATAATAAAACGAATACTTATTTTTTCTAGTTTGACTTTAACGTTGTGCGAATCGCTATAGTTGTTTCCTTTTTACTCTTACCCGCTATATCTATTGCTAGGTAAGCTGCTGCATAGGTATTATACGTTAACTTTATAAATACAGCAGTCCAATTTTAGGGACTCTTTTAGTTGGTCGGGTTATAATAGGCCGCTAACTTTAGGCCGCTAACTTCACATCGGTACCATGTACCGTTGTACCATGGATCATAATCATAAATATATAAAAAAAGAGTTGAACCATGGATAACTTCACTTCTCCGTAGTACAACCAGTTGGACATCGCAGTTGTACCACGGGTCGGGCACGAAATGAACGTCCTTGCTACATCTTTAAATATAAACAGATTGGAGGTTGAAAGTCAAGTTCTAGGTCCTAAAACATCAATATTCGCAAATGCGAAGAATGGTGGTTGACGGCGCGGGTGTCCTGGCATATCTTCAGAACGTACCTGGTATGGACAGGGTGGACAATTTTATTTATCTGGGCTCGTGTATAAGCAATGACGAACCCAAAAGAAATCAAGAGTAGAGAAGTATCTCAGATATCAAGAGGAGAATAGCAATGGCTAAGGCCGAAATGACACACCTGTAAAATATCTGAAAAAATCTGACCAAGGGTCGTCGCTTACGAGAGCGGTAGCCAGGCATCTGACGGGGATTCTTCACAGCCCCTTATCCACCGTTACCTGACCTGCTACCGGAGCCTGCAATAATAGAGCAGCTGAGGACTGGGGGCAGTGTTGTATTTGTGCTTACCATTTGGGGATTTTGCCATAATCCCCACGCTTGGCAGGCGTCCTGGGAATTTCTGTTATACGTGTAATGTTCTCAGAAGGCGCTGCTACCCACCTACCAATATTCTTCCCTTAGTCGCCTCTTACTGCACCCACGGGAAGAGATGGAGGGGTGACATTCTAACCCGGCACCCCACGGGCAGCCTACACATCAACACTCCAACTTCTCAAAGTCTAAATACACTACGTTCCTTTGTTCTCAAAATATTACATTCGCAAAACATTATATTCGCAAAATATTACATTCTCAAATGAGTTATTGTGACGGAACAAGCACGGGGCCCACCTGATGTTAAGCGGTATCCTCTGCCTATAACAGATGCATTTCGTCATAAGTAACGAACTGTACTGCGCCCGTCACCTTGAGACGTACAGTTGTTAAGTCTCATTATGTGCCTGTTAATTTTACTGGTTCTCAAGGACTTCAAGCAGAGAAACACTCATAGAGAAAAGTGATAAACATACACTCCTCTATAAGCCTACATTTGAACATTCCTCCTTCTCCAAGGCCTACATACAATTTATATTCGTAGGGTACCTCCCACTAATACAACCCATTAGTTCAACCCTTTAACTAGTGGCAAACAACTCCCTCTAGGTAGTTCCATGGAAGTAAAACACGATGGAAATAGTGAGAATAATCCAGATTTTTATCTCAGTTGTTCAAATTCATATTTTTTTTTAAGTTCAACTTACTAGGACAAATAATTTGGAACTCACGATACCTAGCTGATTATCGCCCATTATATCCAATTAATAGAATGTATACCTTCTATTAATTGAATATAATCAGCCTAATAATTAGGTTTAATTTAAAAGAGTATATCGGAAACTTACACAACTGCTGCTCTTCAAACCTTAGTACATTATTCTTCAAAGTAAACATACTCTCTCGCTTCTCCCTGCTCGACTTATGCTCCATCTATCCTAGAGATCTTGCTGCCGACTGCTTATACTACTACACTCTTCAAAACCTGGTTACCTGAACGCCTTTATTATTATTATGTTATGTTCTATTGCCTATATATGAGCTCGCCTGCTCAAAACCTACATACAAGAACAAAAGACACTAGCTACTGCGTCTCAAAGACTGCATCGCCTGCTTCTCAAAGTCAAAGGAAGCGCTCGTAGCGAAGTTTACTTAGCTGTTCTCAACCGATCAGCAAAGTTAAGCAACGTCGCGCGCGGTCATGAGTTGGATGGGTAACCGCTAGTGACATTACTACTGAGCGTTTCCGTGCTTCGGAGGGCACGTTAAGCCGTCGGTCCCGGTTGTTGTCCTAGAATGGCAGTCGTTATAGCATGGTGGTAGGGCATTTTGCGAATGCCCGCCTGGCTAGCTACCACCCTCAAGTAGAAAATCTGTCGCCAAGCACCTAACGGTGTGTTCCAGCAGCTGTCCTTGAGAGCCAGTACTTCTAGGTTAGCCTGAACAACATCTTCGACCACATCATCACTTACCATCAGGTGAGATAGTGGTCAAAGGCTAATCTATCAGGCATAAAAAAAAAAAAAAAAAAAAGGCTGCCTTCACTCTAGCTCACCCAGCCTACCGACAGAAGTACTGTTACGCTATGTTGAAAATTAAAGTACATAAGTGAATTAAGAAATGTTTATTTCAAACCATACAGGAGCTTAGACAGGATAACATTTGACAAATGTTTGCAAAAGTGAAGAAGGCGTGACTACGCAAGAAGTCATCCTTCCGTACCTCTTGTTTTTCACACCAGGAGAAAGATCAGCTCACAAAAAACACGGGATTACCCTTGAGCACCGATGTCAATTCACACGCGAGGCAACTTTGCTCATATCCCAGTCCCTGTCGTTTCAATTGTTCTTGTTTACAAGCATCGAGCGGGCAAGATCTCTTTCCGTGTACTCCTTGCATGATCACGACAGGACGCCTCGCTGGTTACGTCAGGCTACAGTTTCGGAAAACGAAAGACTTCCATGTTGTCTTAGCAGTAATACCCGAATCCGTAGCACCCATAGCACGGTGAACAGCACTGGGTGTAGCACGGCGAGCAGCACGGGGTACTGCAACACGGTGAGTAGCATGGGCTGCAGCACGGGTAGCAAGGCATCTTCCGCTCTTCTGCAAAGTAAATGCAGCGGCGAAATGTGGGAGATGTGGTTGAGACGATCAGCACTATTTTTTTGTATTTTATAAATTTTGCTACCGAGGCGTGTTGAAGGCTTGAAGTTGGGTTGTAAACTGACGGAAAAATCTGTAAGCATGACAGAAGATGTCTCGGTGAAGACAAAATTAATTTGAAAATTTAAAACCATTTTTTGGAATAAACACGCGTATAGTTTGCACCTACATTTTATTTTTAATTTACCCGGAATCTCGTCAAAGCAGGTTTTACTTTGAGCTTCAGTACTGCGCAAGCAATACTTTTTAGTGTCTTTCAGAAGCCCGAAGATTACCCAAGTTGTATAAAAGTAGTCACAATCATGCAATAAAAAAAAAACATGTAAGATAGAGATAGAGATTAGTAAGGTGGTGGTAGGGTTATACGTTCCACCGTCCCTCCCTATACAACTATTGTGCGAGAAAAAGAAAAGTAGATTACTGATCTAGTTACCTACCTAAACTCGTGCAGGTTTACGAACGAACATGGCACATGAACACTAAAAATACAAATTAAAAATAACACAATGTCAAAGAAATCACACTTGAATGAGACCGAGGGAACAAAAAAAAAACTTCAATAAACGCTGTATAGTACCACAAACTTAACTGTGCACTTTTCGAGGGTGCTACTGGTCATGGAAATCAACTACAGACTGTCACAATTTGAGGGAAAGTTTTAGTTCTTTTTTCTGCCACCTGAACAGATAAGTTGGTGGGTCTGTACATCAAAAGGACGCGAGATGGCACGACGTTTCTTTTAGCGGTGATATTCACGTAATCCTAAGTTCGACATCCACTTGGCCGCATTGCTTATATTCGAACTTAAAAAATTATTGGTCTAATCTATACGTATAAAAAAAATCGTGGCGATAGGACCAACGTTACTCAAGTTATCGTCGGATATAAATATGATACATCCAAATATACAAACATACAAGCGCCAATTGTTCCCAGTGGACTCTGAGACCATTCGATAAAAAATCTGAGACCTCACTACGCTCGGTCAATGATGAATAGATTATTTTTAGACTATAGGATGTAAAGTTTATGTATTTGCGACGGCTTTAGTATATGTAACATAAAAATACACTGGAATTTGTTAAAGCTCTAACCAAATGCTTTACTGCAACCGTAAGTGTGACACGATGAGAATACGAGAAATGACCCCGTTTTTGACCATTCGTGCAAATTTTTGGTATGATTTTTGCGTTTATTGTGACCATTTATATATTTTGAGCATAATAGATGTTTTATCATCCTATACAAATGTTTTCTTCTATCTTATACCGTTTAGGAAATATTACTGTGTGACAACTGACCACCAAATTTTAGCTTCCATGAGAATTACCCAAATAGTTCACAAAAGTGATAAATGAAATGAAGATCATCATTTCGGATGCCATCTGTCAGACTTTAAAGAGTTTCATTTCGGAAACTATTGATCCTACGCCACCAGTTTCTTTACAAGAGTGATAGTTCTTCCGTTTGGATGACGGCTGTCAAACTTAAAAGCTCGAGCTGCAATAGGAGGGCAAGCGAGCAGGCGGCTCCTCTGGTGGTAAGTGATCACCGTCGTCCATGAACATCCGCAACAACAGAGATCTTGAGGATGCGTTGCCGGCCTTTGAGGAGAGAATATGCTCTCTTCTTGAAGGTTCCTAAGTCCTATCTGTTCGGAAATACTTCACCTGGCAGCTGGTTCCAGTGATAGCTTTTATAGAGATCTTCTTTTCTCATGACAGATGTGAAACTTTAGAGGGTAAAGCCCTCTTGGAAACTGTTGACTGTCGAATACTAGTTTCTGTATAGACATAACAAACCGTTGTTGCATTTTATTTGTCAAACTATTATCCATATCTATTGATCCTGGATCACTAGTTTGTTTATAAAAGTTATAAATTTCGCCGAGATCTTTATTTATGATGACAGTTGTCAACCTATAAAGATAATGTCGATATAAGTTCGACAGCTGCCATCAGAGTTGAAGATCTCGATGAGATCTATAACTTTTATAAAGAAACTAGTAATCTAGGATCAAAAGATTCCGAGTTAATTCCTTTTTCAGTTTGACAGCTGTCATCACTAAAAAGAATCTCTATGAGATCTGTAACTGTTGTATAGAAACGTGGTTAAGAATCATTAGTTTGAAAGATTAAGCCCTTTTAAGTTGACAGTTGTCATCAAAATGCCAATTGAAACCGTAAAATAAGACATTAAACAGTCAACTTCACAGCTGTCACATCAGGTTCACATTAGAACTTCTCTAAAAGTAAGAATCAAAACCGATAAAGACGACATCAAGTGTCACTGACAGCTGTCACATGTAAGACCTCTTAGCAGTACCACGTTTATTCATACTACTGAAACGAGAAACCAACCCGTTTTGATATTCGTTGTTAGTAAATGGGACACAAAACTACTACCTACGTAAAGTACGTAGTAGTTAGTTTTAGCCCCCGCTATCTCTCTATCTCTGCCCGTGGGTGAGTCATTCGTAAGAGGAACTAAGGGTAACACATCAGCAGGTGAGCAGCGCTTTCTGAAGAACTGATATCTCAAACTACGCACCACAAGGCGCCTGCCAAGTGTGGGGATTATGGCCAATCCCCCCATAATGGGGAGGCTGTGTTCAGCAGTAGATGATCCGGCTGATACTAAAGGGGATATACGACGCTACTAGTTGTCGATGAAGCAGTTGATTTGGTTCACACTTATGCGGTGGGTGGTTTTTATTTTAAGTTACCGCAACTTGAATTCGACGTCCACCCACCAGTGGTATAAGGAACTAATATTATGGATGACAACTAGTTGTGCACATTGCTTATTCCATAGGTAGGTAACTGCCCTTATTATCATAATATTACACTCGCAAGGTTCTGTGTGTATTACCGTTGTCCCCGTACGCCATGTCCCCGTCACGGGGACAGCGGGACGTGATTATATTTCCCGTTGTTAAAGGTCCTGTAAACCTACTTTTGAAGAACTTCTCCACGCTATTGGAGTTTTACCTTTAAGGATAACATAGAAAAATAAAATACCAGAAGTTAAATTAAGTGTTGTACGTATTTATTTTGAATCTGTACAGGAACCTAGACAGAACATTATATGACAAATGTTTGCAAAAGTGAAGAAGGTGACTACGCAAGAAGTGGTGATCCGTTGGGTGCATCATCCCATTCACACCAGGGGAAAGAACGGCCTTTTAACAAACGGGGATTACCCCTGAGCTCCGGTGTCACATTGTCCATATCCCGGTCCACGGCGGTAATACCTCGCCCTTGTATCCAAGTATCGTGATGGCAAGCTCTCTCTCCACGTACTCCTTGCATTGTCACGATACGGTACCAAAGCGGCTGGTGTGTGGCCTCGCTGGTTACAATAAGCGATAGATGTCAGTTTCTTCTAGTAGCAGTAGTAGCATGGTGAATAACACGGGCTGCAGCAGGGCGTGTAGCACGGGCTGCAGCAAGGCGAGCAGCACGGGTTGCAGCAGGGCGTGCAGCAAGGACTGCCGCACGGATAGCAAGGCATCTTCGGCTCTTTTGCAAATCAAGCGGTGAAATATGCGAGATGTGGTTGTTTAGATTATCAGCACTATTTTTTTCGATTTTTATTTTATTACGAGGCGAGAGTTGACGGCTTGAAATTGGGTTGTAAACTGACAGAAAATTCAGGGTTCATGTCAAAAAATAATTCGGTCGTGCAGAAATGGTTCAAAAATTTTAAATTGTTCTTCTGTAATAGAACTTATTTTTTAATTCAATCTTTGTTTAAAAAAGTTCCTATCCATCTTACATAATGCCTTTTTTTAAACTTATTGTGTGTTGGTTTCAATTAAAAATAGAGGTAGTGTAGTACATAAATACAACGTATGCCTTACGAAACTGCAATTACACCAAGTTCCATACATAGAAAAGTAAATATTATTTTTTAATAAACAATATTTTGTTATCACATGCCAAATTGCCAACGTAAATAAAATGGCGAAGTCGGATTAGCGAGTACACCTGGTAGTAATTAGAAAATTATTTGTTTTTATATGTACTAGGTAATCTATGTAAAGTAGTACTACGTCATCTGTTGGTAATTACTGCCGTGGTTGAAGGCGTTATCAGGTTGTCTATATAGATTTTTGAAAAATAATACGGGCGTCATTTTCTAAGCTTCTTGGTGTGGTGACTGGTGAGTACGAAAATGACATCCATTTTAAAATTTAAGCTGGCGGAAATTATTATTGTATAAGAATTTTTAAGGTGCTGGCGGGCCATTCAGATGGTGGACACATTTTATTTGAATAAAATCATATGAATGTCACTTTCAAGGTTATTTTGGGTGTTGCTTACAAAAATCACATCCGTCTTAAGATCCGTTTATCAGGCAGACACATTTTCTTTAATAACAATATAAAACATAGCTATGAATAGAATTCGACAAGGAACAATAATTGACAAATTCCTTAGAGTAGAGTATTTCTTAACAAGATGGTAAAAAAGCATTATTCAAATTATTTAAGTTGAATGGAATTTATTAACCATTAACATTTATTACGTATTTTATCCGTTACAAAATCACAAATATACGATAGGAAAAATTTAAGTCATGTACGGGTAATCCGCATAGCAGGCGTTATTGCAAACCTAACTTTTTTTTTATGTTATTGTGACGGAACAAGCCCGAGGCCCACCTGATGTTAAGTGGACTAACCTCTGCCTATAACAGACGCATTTCATCAATGACGAATTGCACTGTGCCCGTCACACTGAGACGACCAGTTCTTAGGTCTCATTAGCCTGTAATTTTTCTGGCTCTCAAGGACTGCTGCCGGAACACACCGTTAGGTGCTTGGCGACAGATTTTCTACTTGAGGGTAGTCGCTAGCCAGGCGGGCATTCGCAAAATGCCCTTCCACCATGCGGTGAAGCTCAAGCTCTGGGCGGGATTCGAACCATGGACCTGCTGCGCGGCAGTCCATAGCCAATGCCACTGAGCCATCACTGCTTCATCATAACTATATTAAAACGTATTTTATCCGTTCTAATAAGTTATGATTCAAATATAAAAAGTCATTTTTAGGATAGGAAGTACCTACTTTATTAATCTTAAGTGGTGGCCGAGATAAAGCTATGTACTACATTTGACCTAATTTCATGTAAATAATAATCTGTATGTAAAAAATTGAAAACTCGTAACAAAGAGGTAGCTAAATACAAAATAAACGAAGACAAGTGTGTAAAGAAGACTTCTGTTGGTTAGGTACATAACAAACATACATGCAGCACCCTTTGCGAATAAGTTTTCAGTAACCATCCCGATTGTGCTGTTACAAATAATACTTAACATGGTGGTAGGTACATAAAGTTTATTGCGGATACCCGCCTAGTCAGCTGTCTTAAAAGTCAGCTCCCATTAGATACCTATACCTATTTTTGTGGGTTGGGAAATGACTTCGCACTTGCCCCTCCACCACGGGGGTGTTGGAAGGTGATGTCTCGGTAAAGAACTTTATACAACCTGCCCGTGAGCGGTGCTCCACCGATGTGGGGCAAGATGGGGTCGCATTAGCAATCACCATCTTGCTCCGGCGGTAGGGCCTAACTTAATCTTAACTCTGCACCTATGGAGGTGCGGCCTTGCTGACCAAGACCACCACTCACACGAGTAGGGAACGTGCAAGCCGGTGGAGAATCCCCTAACTCTCCACCAGTGACCCCACTACGGAGATGGGAGGAGGCGTCCACCTCGCCCCCGTACTTCTGCGCCGGAGCGCGGCCCCATTATATATATCTACCTTACCATCTTCAACCACACCATCACATACTTACAAGAGAAATAGTATTCAGGCTACATAGCTTATCATCATCAATAACAAGTTAGTAACAAGTATGCTGTGACGTAAACGTGATATTTTTTTTATGATGTTTTCAATTGACCAGTATCGTTCAAAACACAATGTCATTTAAAGGTTTCTCAGAAGTTAGGTACCTAAGTACAAAGTTGACTTTGAAAGTGATAACATAAGCAGCGTATTCTCAGAACAAAACATTTATTTATCGTTATATAGCATTTAACTCTGAACAGTCACAATTCGTGGTAACTGAAACAATCTCATTGTAGGTAGGTACCTATTTAAAATAATAAACGTTAAACTAAAGTAAGACTTGAGTAATCATGTGAGGTAGAGATACCCATATAGTATTTGAATCATAATAAATTTGAAAATCTCAGATACCAAATATTAAAGTAAGCAAGAAAATTTTAAAATGTTAAATACAGTGTATTCTTCATTTTAAAATTTTGAATATCATTTGTAGTCATTCTTTATTAACAGTTTGAGAAAAGGAAAATAATGTATATTGCAAAAGCAAAATAAAACCGATAAAAAATTATTGCCACAATACGTGGTTACCGCCCAATTAGAAAAAAACAATAAATCATGTCAACCTAGGCCCTAGGGTATCGTCGTCAAGAGCCAATAATAAAGAAATGGACGGTCATTGACAATTTAAGACCATTTTTGGTACGGGCACAGAATAAAAGGACCAGAAGGATATCTCCGCAAAGCCATTCCAATAAATAAGCGACTCTAGTGATCAAAACCATTGTTTTTCTTTGACTGTTCACAAATAAGGTCTCCATAGATAACTTCTCATTTTTAGTAATCAATTTTCATGTTTGTTACCTTGATGATGTAGTATTATAATTAATGTAACATTGTAAGCATTGTAACTTTTTGATCAATAAACAAATTTATTATTAATTATTTTATTATTATTATATTACTGGTTGTTAATTGCTGCAATTTGTAACCTTAAAAGTTTTTTGTACATGTCCAAAGCTGGAAACACGGGTACAGACCTATTATACTTATTATACAGACATATACGGTAACTTCTTAGACATCATCTACTTTTAGATAAGTCTCAATTCTCAAAAGCCTTTGGACGATTTATAATAATTAAAAGAAAAACTACCTACTAAACGTCTCAAGTTATCTCCCATGCTCGCTACGAGAGGTGTTAGGTCTAGGATCATTTCTAAAGGGCAGGATGCAGTGAATCAGTAGGCAAATATAGCGTGCGAGAGTTTCGGTCTATGGAAACTACGCGGCGCGGCGCTCTAGTCAATTTCAACACAGCTCGCGTCAAAACGCTCACTCGTATCGATGTCCTGAGCCGCACGCCAATAGCGTCACAGTGTAACTAAAACAGTTGATCTACTTTAGGTATATGCTACTAAATCCAGTACTCAATTATTATATTCTTGTGACTATTCCCTTATAGTGCAACTAACACAGTTGATAACCATTAACTATTACTATTAAAATACATACCTTTAAGTGCTTGGCGACAGATTTTCTACTTGAGGGTAGTAGCTAGCCAGGCGGGTATTCGCAAAATGCCCTACCACCATGCCAAATTGCTGGTTCTAGAGGACACATAGCGGCACATACAGTTAAGTGCTTGGTGACAGATTTTCTACTTGATGCATAGTGGTAGCAAGCCAGGCGGGTATTTACAAAATGCCCTACCACCATGCAAAATTATTGGTTCTAGAGGACTCATAGCGCACATACCGTTAAGTGCTTGGCGACAGATTTTCTACTTGAGAGTAGTAGCTAGCCAGGCAGGTATTCACAAAATGCCCTACCACCATGCCAAATAACTGGTTCTAGAGGGCACATAGCGGCACATACCGTTCAGTGCTTGGCGACAGATTTTCTACTTGACACATAGTGGTAGCAAGCCAGGCGGGTATTTGTAAAATGCCCTACCACCATGCAGAACAACTAGTTCTCAAGGATACATAGCGGCACATAGCGTTAAGTGCTTGGCGACAGATTTTTTACTTGAGGGAGGTAGCTAGCCAGGCGGATATTCACAAAATGCCCTACCATAATGCACAACTACTAGTTCTCAAGGATACATAGCGGCACATAGCGTTAAGTGCTTGGCGACAGATTTTCTACTTGAGGGTGGTAGCTAGCCAGGCGGGTTATCGCAAATTGCCCTACCACCATGCAAAATTACTGGTTCTGGAGGACTCATAGCGGCACATACCCTTAAGTGCTTGGCGACAGATTTTTTACTTGAGGGAGGTAGCTAGCCAGGCGGATATTCACAAAAAGCCCTACCACCATGCACAACTACTAGTTCTCAAGGATACATAGCGGCACATAGCGTTAAGTGCTTGGCGACAGATTTTCTACTTGAGGGTGGTGACTAGCCAGGCGGGTAATCGCAAATTGCCCTACCACCATGCAAAATTACTGGTTCTGGAGGACTCATAGCGGCACATACCGTTAAGTGCTTGGCGACAGATTTTTTACTTGAGGGAGGTAGCTAGCCAGGCGGATATTCACAAAATGCCCTACCACCATGCACAACTACTAGTTCTTAAGGATACATAGTGGCACATAGCGTTAAGTGCTTGGCGACAGATTTTCTACTTGAGAGTAGTAGCTAGCCAGGCAGGTATTCACAAAATGCCCTACCACCATGCCAAATAACTGGTTCTAGAGGGCACATAGCGGCACATACCGTTAAGTGCTTGGCGACATATTTTCTACTTGACACATAGTGGTAGCAAGCCAGGCGGGTATTTGCAAAATGCCCTACCACCATGCATAACAACTAGTTCTCAAGGATACATAGCGGCACATAGCGTTAAGTGCTTGGCGACAGATTTTCTACTTGTGGGTGGTAGCTAGCCAGGCGGGTAATCGCAAATTGCCCTACCACCATGCAAAATTACTGGTTCTGGAGGACTCATAGCGAAACATACCGTTAAGTGCTTGGCGACAGATTTTTTACTTGAGGGAGGTAGCTAGCCAGGCGGATATTCACAAAATGCCCTACCACCATGCACAACTACTAGTTCTCAAGGATACATAGCGGCACATAGCGTTAAGTGCTTGGCGACAGATTTTCTACTTGAGAGTAGTAGCTAGCCAGGCAGGTATTCACAAAATGCCCTACCACCATGCCAAATAACTGGTTCTAGAGGGCACATAGCGGCATATATCGTTAAGTGCTTGGCGACAGATTTTCTACTTGACACATAGTGGTAGCAAGCCAGGCGGGTATTTGCAAAATGCCCTACCACCATGCATAACAACTAGTTCTCAAGGATACATAGCGGCACATAGCGTTAAGTGCTTGGCGACAGATTTTCTACTTGATGGTGGTAGCTAGCCAGGCGGGCATTCGCAAAATGCCCTACCACCATGCAAAATTACTGGTTCTGGAGGACTCATAGCGGCACATACCGTTAAGTGCTTGGCGACAGATTTTTTACTAGAGGGAGGTAGCTAGCCAGGCGGATATTCGCAAAATGCCCTACCACCATGCACAACTACTAGTTCTCAAGGATACATAGCGGCACATAGCGTTAAGTGCTTGGCGACAGATTTTCTACTTGAGGGTGGTAGCTAGCCAGGCGGATATTCACAAAAAGCCCTACCACCATGCACAACTACTAGTTCTCAAGGATACATAGCGGCACATAGCGTTAAGTGCTTGGCGACAGATTTTCTACTTGAGGGTGGTAGCTAGCCAGGCGGGTAATCGCAAATTGCCCTACCACCATGCAAAATTACTGGTTCTGGAGGACTCATAGCGGCACATACCGTTAAGTGCTTGGCGACAGATTTTTTACTTGAGGGAGGTAGCTAGCCAGGCGGATATTCACAAAATGCCCTACCACCATGCACAACTACTAGTTCTCAAGGATACATAGTGGCACATAGCGTTAAGTGCTTGGCGACAGATTTTCTACTTGAGAGTAGTAGCTAGCCAGGCAGGTATTCACAAAATGCCCTACCACCATGCCAAATAACTGGTTCTAGAGGGCACATAGCGGCACATACCGTTAAGTGCTTGGCGACAGATTTTCTACTTGACACATAGTGGTAGCAAGCCAGGCGGGTATTTGCAAAATGCCCTACCACCATGCATAACAACTAGTTCTCAAGGATACATAGCGGCACATAGCGTTAAGTGCTTGGCGACAGATTTTCTACTTGATGGTGGTAGCTAGCCAGGCGGGCATTCGCAAAATGCCCTACCACCATGCAAAATTACTGGTTCTGGAGGACTCATAGCGGCACATACCGTTAAGTGCTTGGCGACAGATTTTTTACTAGAGGGAGGTAGCTAGCCAGGCGGATATTCGCAAAATGCCCTACCACCATGCACAACTACTAGTTCTCAAGGATACATAGCGGCACATAGCGTTAAGTGCTTGGCGACAGATTTTCTACTTGAGGGTGGTAGCTAGCCAGGCGGGCATTTGCAAAATGCCCTACCACCATGCAAAATTACTGGTTCTGGAAGACTCATAGCGGCACATAGCGTTAAGTGCTTGGCGACCGATTTTCTACTTGAGGGTGGTAGCTAGCCAGGCGGGTTATCGCAAATTGCCCTACCACCATGCAAAATTACTGGTTCTGGAGGACTCATAGCGGCACATACCGTTAAGTGCTTGGTGACAGATTTTTTACTTGAGGGAGGTAGCTAGCCAGGCGGATATTCACAAAATGCCCTACCACCATGCACAACTACTAGTTCTCAAGGATACATAGCGGCACATAGCGTTAAGTGCTTGGCGACAGATTTTCTACTTGAGGGTGGTAGCTAGCCAGGCGGGTTATCGCAAATTGCCCTACCACCATGCAAAATTACTGGTTCTGGAGGACTCATAGCGGCACATACCCTTAAGTGCTTGGCGACAGATTTTTTACTTGAGGGAGGTAGCTAGCCAGGCGGATATTCACAAAAAGCCCTACCACCATGCACAACTACTAGTTCTCAAGGATACATAGCGGCACATAGCGTTAAGTGCTTGGCGACAGATTTTCTACTTGAGAGTGGTAGCTAGCCAGGCGGGTAATCGCAAATTGCCCTACCACCATGCATAACAACTAGTGCTCAAGGATACATAGCGGCACATAGCGTTAAGTGCTTGGCGACAGATTTTCTACTTGATGGTGGTAGCTAGCCAGGCGGGCATTCGCAAAATGCCCTACCACCATGCAAAATTACTGGTTCTGGAGGACTCATAGCGGCACATACCGTTAAGTGCTTGGCGACAGATTTTTTACTAGAGGGAGGTAGCTAGCCAGGCGGATATTCGCAAAATGCCCTACCACCATGCACAACTACTAGTTCTCAAGGATACATAGCGGCACATAGCGTTAAGTGCTTGGCGACAGATTTTCTACTTGAGGGTGGTAGCTAGCCAGGCGGATATTCACAAAAAGCCCTACCACCATGCACAACTACTAGTTCTCAAATTGCCTTACCACCATGCAAAATTACTGGTTTTGGAGGACTCATAGCGGCACATACCGTTAAGTTTTGAAGCGCTCGTAGCGAAGTTTACTTAGCTGTTCTCAACCGATCAGCAAAGTTAAGCAACGTCGCGCGCGGTCAGGAGTTAGATGGGTGACCGCTAGTGACATTACTACTGAGCGTTTCCGTGCTTCGGAGGGCACGTTAAGCCGTCGGTCCCGGTTGTCGTCTTAAGATGGCAGTCGTTATAGCATGGTGGTAGGGCATTTTGCGAATGCCCGCCTGGCTAGCTACCACCCTCAACTAGAAAGTCTGTCGCCAAGCACCTAACGGTGTGTTCCGGCAGCTGTCCTTGAGAGCCAGTACTTCTAGGTTAGCCTGAACAACATCTTCGACCACATCATCACTTACCATCAGGTGAGATAGTGGTCAAAGGCTAACTTATCAGGCATTAAAAAAAAAAAAAAAAGTGCTTGGCGACAGATTTTTTACTTGAGGGAGGTAGCTAGCCAGGCGGATATTCACAAAATGCCCTACCACCATGCACAACTACTAGTTCTCAAGGATACATAGCGGCACATAGCGTTAAGTGCTTGGCGACAGATTTTGTACTTGAGGGTGGTAGCTAGCCAGGCGGGTAATCGCAAATTGCTCTACCACCATGCAAAATTACGCGTGAAAACAATGCCATCGAGAAAGTATTTTTTTTATTTGGCATGGTTTGAAATGACGTACAAGACAGTCGCCTGATGGAAGATTCACGCCAGCGGATAACCATAAATGTTGCAGTGTCATCATTCTGCTAATAATAATTCTGTTTATAAATATTTCTAGCTCGTAATCGCCGGGGAGAATTTTGTTGGAGAAAACGACACGCGTCCTACCTCGATGACGCCTAGGCGGGTTCTGAATGACGTGCGCGAGGCGAGAGCTTGAATCTTTAGATTTGTAGTTTATTTTTTCTTGTTAAAAACTATAGCTAAATTTGAAAATGTGCCTTTAAACGTTACTAATAAATAACAAGCTCTATCCATTGGTAAAACTTCCACATAGTTTCATGATAGTATCTTTTAGTTCTACCTGATTTAAGTAGCGATATGGTGTCATGTTTGATATTTTTTTTTATCGAAGAAATTGTTCTTAGTCACGTTTTTGACTTTGTACGTTCCTGGAGAGTATGTTCAACTTTATATAAATGATTTTATATACTCTAAATTTTCAATTCTATTCGAGTTACAGATTTTAAAAAATGTCTAAAGTAGTGCAAGCTCGCCTTAAGCTCGGTATTGAAAATGTCACCCGTGTTATAAGATGCTCCTTGTTTTATCTCCTTGGTGTACAATCTACTAATTGACGACCACTCATGAAATCTAGTACCTACTGCTCGTGTCGCATGCGTGTCGCTCGGCACTGAGGTAGCCCTGGAGCGATCGCTTGACTTGACCGAAAGGTGGCGGACCCGTTGAACAATAATAGTTTGGCTCTTCCTACTTCGTATAATGCATAATAGTATACTCATAGGTCCCGTTAGCCACCAGCGAATACCCTGCTGCTCTACTTCGATGTTATGAGTGTTAGGTTTCTTTTCACCACAACAGGCGAGCGAAGCGAGCATGCCGCGGCAACGGCCGGCGATGCGCCAGAAGAGTTTTAGAGCATTTAACTTGTCACAACTTGCTACAACGACGATCAATGCGAAAAGTGTTAATTATACAAGCAAAAAAAAAATTACCTAAAATATTTATCGGCGTAATGCAATTTGTGTAAGAGAGTATTGCTCTTTTGTTTAGTCAGGCATTATTTATTTACTTATGAAATATATTAATAAGTTTCGACATTTACTTATAAATATATATTTATTAAAAATTTACTAGTATAAATAAGTATATGCAGTGATTATATTTTTTATAATAATAATTTCTTTGCTGCGTATATCACATGGATACGATAGTTTATAATATATATTAATCGTAATTGAAATAATTTTTTTTTAATTTCGATATGTATTTAATAAATCAAAGATTCTTTACTTTCCCCTTAATATCACTATTTATATTATTTCCGTAAAAATAGTTCTCCCGGTAAAAATAACTACCTACATAAAAATGTCATCGAGGAATGCTTTTCAGAATATTTCAGTACCTACCTACAGCAGAAAAGTGGCCTATCTGAAAGATCAGTAAGTACGCAATAACAATTCATAAAAAATCGTCTGGACACACGACGCCAGGTTTTCCGCACGTGACAAAATATTTATTATTCGCCTGAAATTATTTTGATCTCTTTTTATTTTTACCTCCTCTAATAACTGGAAAAGAAACAACATTTCACCAAAGACATCTTAAAAAAATAAGTATACACGCTTTCTATTCATTTCATTTATTAACGTGCTCCTTGGTGGTTCACATATCAGTCTCCACTTCAGACAAAAGCTGCGCTTCGGTGTGAATCCCGTCTGGATTCTATCGGGTTGTCGTTTTCTCAGTTTGAGGATTGATTTAAGAAAGCCGTTTGTTGAATAAACCGTGTCTACCACAGATAAATAGAATTCTTTGCATTTAAACCACACTACACCTACACACCCACTTTCCTAACTACACGTCTCGAAGTGGAATAGTCGCGCAAAATAATTAATGAGTTTATTTATCATTGCCAAAGTTATGTTTCAATTACTTCACGGAAATGTTTGGCCGGGTTTCAAGACTGATGCGTTGAACGCTTCGATGAAATTGTTGGAATTTCCTTCGTGAGCAGTGCGTGAACGGAAAGGAATCTGCTTTGGAATGTCATAAAAAAGCTTTATCCCGCTGATTTCAATAAGCTGTCGAGAGCGCGTCAGACATCGTTTTATTGGGGTTTCACATCGCACTTTTTTTTATTTTTTTTTGCCTGATAGGTTAGCCTTTGACCACTATCTCACCTGATGGTAAGTGATGATGTGGTCGAAGATGTTGTTCAGGCTAATCTAGAATTCCTGCCTGTGAAAGAAAAAGTATTGGTGGGTTTTGATCACAGCTTGAGAACTACATTAAAAATCAACGTTATCACATCGAGATATTATTACTAACCATATCTCAATGCGTTACCAGTATTCATTAGTTAAATAGAAGATATGACAAAATAGGACTACTTACCAATATTTATAAAACCAAAGCTTGGTTAATGACATGAGAAACATTAAAAATCTAGTGCCAAATCATAGGCCGAAATGTATTATAAGCAAAACGCCAATTTAATTGTAATATAACAATGCCCACAGAAGGAAAATCCAAATCAAGTTGCACGTGAAAACATTTTGATTAAGAAAGCCTACACTTACAGTTTATGATTATTTAAACGACAAATATGCTAGGACATGCTGTCTCTGCCCAGCTACCACCTGTCATGTACGTAAACTATAAAACAATATGAGTATTTTATTATTTTATATTGTATTTGTGAAGCGCTCGTAGCGAAGTTTACTTAGCTGTTCTTAATCGATCAGCAAAGTTAAGCAACGTCGCCCGCGGTCATGAGTTGGATGGGTGACCGCTAGTGACATTACTACTGAGCGCTTCTGTGCTTCGGAGGGCACGTTAAGCTGTCGGTCCCGGTTGTTGTCTTAGGATGGCATTCGTTATAGCACGATGGTAGGGCATTTTGCGAATGCCCGCCTGGGTAGCTACCACCCTCAAGTAGAAAATCTGTCGCCAAGCACCTAACGGTGTGTTCCGGCAGCTCTCCTTGAGAGCCAGTATCTAGGTTAGCCTGTACAACATCTTTGACCACATCATCACTTACCATCAGGTGAGATAGTTGTCAAAGGCTAACCTATCAGGAATAAAAAAAAACGTATACATTGTTATTAGACGCAAAGAAAGGCTCCTTCTTATTTTAAAGTCACTTTATGGCACATTCTTGCTGAAAGTGGCAATAAAATAGGTACCTATAGAATATTTCATTGTTAAAATTGATCGTATTGCTACTATATAATTTAGCGAGGCAATGCTGCCATCTGGTAGTGGCTGGAGCAATTGGACTGACTCTGGAATGACTTGTAGGTTGTCTAAATACTTTCATTGTAGTATAGCTGTAGTGTTGTATATAGTTCGTAGATTTTTATTTTGACGGAACAAGTTTTTTTATTTATTCCTGATAGGTTAGCCTTTGACCACTATCTCACCTGATGGTAAGTGATGATGTGGTCGAAGATGTTGTTCAGGCTAACCTAGAAGTTAGAGGCCCACCTGATATTAAGCGTACTAACCTCTGCCTATATCAGATGCATTTCGTCACAAGTCACGAATGGCACTGCGCCCATCACTGCCTCAAAGTTGTTAGATCTCATGTGCCTGTAATTTTACTGGCTCTCAAGGAATGCTGCCGAAACACACCGTTAAGGGCTTGGCGACAGATTTTCTACTTGAGGGTGGTAGCTAGCCACGCGAGCAATCGCAAGATGCTCTTCCACCATGCGATGAAGCTCAAGCCGGCGATGGAGATCGCAACAGGGACCTGTGGCACGGCAGTCCATATAGCTATTACCGCTCGGCCATCATTCCTTTAGATTTTTTTAATAAAGGCATTATATTAAAATTTGCAGATTAATTATCTCGATAAAAGCGTCGCAGACACCTAAATTGAATATTTTATTTTACTTTATAAAACAAAGTCATATCCCTACATTTCCGTACCTCAAAAGGAAAAAACGGAACCCTTATAGGATCACTTTGTTGTCTGTCTGTCTGTCTGTCTGTCAAGACCCTTTTTCTCAGGAACGAGTGGAGGTATCAAGCTGAAATTTATATCAATCACTCAAGTCTACTGTCCTTTGAAGCTGTGACAAAAAACAAACTTCTAAGCCAAGCCAAAAAAAGATACAACAGCAAATTTTCGACACTTGCAAGGGAATCAAAACATACAGGGTAAGTACTTCCACAGTGAACTCAGAATCTTGAAATTTGTAACGAAGCAACGTCTTATAGCGCAGATAAAGGAAAACTTGCGAAAAGTATAGATATTTTGTTACAATAATAACAATATTTTAAATATTTTTAATGTGTTATGGATTTCTTATATAGCAATAAAAATACCATAACTTTTACTTTTATATCTACAGGTTTGTACGGAACCCTCGGTGCGTGAATCTGACTCGCACTTGGCTGGTTTTCATATACCAAAACCGTGAATTAAATTATAATATGTGGCAGAATTTACGTGAAAAACGATAAAGTGAAGTATGGCTCAAAAACTCAATGATAGAAGCACTGGTAGCAAAGTTTGCTTAGTCGTTCTTAATCGATCAGCTAAGTCCGCCGAGGTCATGACTGGGTTGGGTGACCACTGCGACATAACTCTGAGCGCTTCCATGCTTCGGAGGGCACGTTAAGCCGTCGGTCCCGGTCCTTGGCTTAGGATGGCAGTCGTTATAGCATGGTGGTAGGCATTATGCGAATGTCCGCCAGGGTACCACCCTCAAGTGGAAAATCTGTCGCCAAGCACATAACAGTGTGTTTTGGCAGCAGTCCTTGAGAGCCAGTAAAATTACAGGCACTTGAGATTTGGACAACTTTTTTTTTTTTGCTTGATATGTTAACCTTTGACCACTATCTCACCTGATGGTAGGAAGGTAAAAAAAAACAACTCGAGATGTTTAGACTTAAATATTTTCCGGTAGGTATACCTACGAACATTTCTTCTAACATTAATACAAATTGTAATTAAACAACTTTAAACCGTTTAAAGTTGTTTAATTACTATGTGTAATAATCGTGAAAACCAAAGACAACATTATTAATACAAATTGATGATTTAATTGATTCCTGAATCCTGATAGAACTCAGTAGCTATTATCTAATCTGTGGCAGAACGTTATAATAGTACTCTCTATTCTATGGCATAACTACCTAGTAGTGATTATATGTATGACGAAGTCGAATCTTTGGACCTTCCAAGAAGTACAATTCGTTGAAGGCATTCGTTTTGGTAATTCTTGGTAGATAAGTATATTTGTATATATACCTAGGCTGCCGTCCCCTTTACTGGGAATAACGCTCTGCCCTTTTACGTAAGTAGGTAAGTAAATCAATTCCAGAAATTAATTTACCTTTAGTGAAATATAGTAAGGTACCTACTGGTTTATATATAGGTAGGTATATTGTATATAATAAATTTGTTTCATTAAGGGTCTGTTTCAGAATGTTCGAGTGAGTTCCGGTTATCTACTTAACTTAATTATTTAACAAATAAAACTCTATATCGTAACAAAATGGCCGTTATGGAGTTCAAACGACAAAATGAAGTTCATTTTCATTACAATTGTGTCAAGTGTCTAACATACATCAGACATTAAGGTCCCTGCTGCTACGTCATCTGTCGGCTGCCTATTAAAAACTAATGTAAAAACTAAATACCTACCTGTCGCACATTTTTACAACTGAGTATATGATGCCATTGATGAATATTGCGAATATAATTTCACTAACTACTGTATGTTAAATTCGAGAAAACAGCAATGAGCACACAACGTTACTTGGCGGTTTACGATTCAATCTTGGTGGGAACCATCGCATTGTCAGGTATTCGGCCGCAAAGCGCTAGTGTGCAAACACTAATTGGTTTATGCGTAAAAGGTACTGTAGCAAGTGATTATTGGGCGAACAGGATATAGCTAGGTTTTTCGGAGCGGCGAACCCAGTGCAGTAATGTCTCGTAGAACCTTCCTTCATCCAAGCGTAGAACGCTCTGCAATTGTGATTTGCATACATGACCCTTAAGTACCATCAGAACGGGTGCTTTATCAGTCTCGTCACATAAAACAACTTGGTGGCAATCAAAGTTTTACTACAATTACAATATGATGCGAAAGACATTAAGCATTTACACTGTACAGTCGCCTGCAATAAGAAGTATACACTTCGTAATTTTCAAAATAATGTGATGTCGCTAAGTTATTAATAATCGAAGTTAACATGAAACAATTTGGGTAATATTAAATTAGTTTTGTACGATTTGGTACATGAGTAAAAATATTCAACTTATTCTTTGATTTTAAGATACTTTTGATTATATAGAGAAAAACAGAACTCTTTGCCACTATTTTGAAAATTACAATGTGTATACTTCTTATTGCAGGCGACTGTACTTACCTATGACCTATGATATCGCGCTTGAATAGTATATGCGTGGGGAACACTGAATGTTTCTGTAAATGGCCACATTCAATAAAAACAATATTAAAGCAGTTACGAAATTCGAAAATGGAAGCATGTTACTTTTTAATTTGAAAGACTGACATTGCTTTTCTTATTTTGGTGCCTTTAGAAAATTGTGAAAGTTTTCGCTCAATGATTTTGTACGATTTTTGCACAAAAAAGTTGCCAGAAACTTCAATTTGGAATTTGGTGATGAAGCTTTATTTCCTAATAGAGAGTCGGGGTATCCTTGCTTCAATCTGAAGTTTGGGGCTTTTTTTTATGTGTTAGGCTAGCCTTTGACCTATCTCACCTGATGGTTAGCGATGATGTGGTCGAAGATGTTGTTGAGGCTAACCTAGAATTACTGGCTCTCAACGACAGCTGCCGGAATACACCGTTAAGTGCTTGGAGACAGATTTTCTACTTGAGGCTGGTAGCTATCCAGGCGGGCATTCACAAAATCCCCTACCACCATGGCTGATTAACAACAAGGCTCATGAACAGCTTGACGTATTAAATCAACTCTATATATAATATGTGGACTGATGGAAGGTGATCAGTTGACGTATTTCTAAATATGATTACAAGCACTAACGTATTTTAAGCGTAAATAACATTTTTAGAGCACAAAATTTGCGATCTTCAATGGGAATCGAACCCGCGTCCTCCGCTGTTACGCACCTGATGTTAATTTTAATTTTACCTCTTATTTATGGTCTTGTATGGTTTCACAATGTATTACCTATCTATCTGATGCCTACACTCGGCTATCAACGCTGGCTCAACTAAGCCGCATATTTTTCCCCATTTTTATAATTATAGTTTGTAAACGAGATGGTCCCTATATCAGATTTATCCGCATGATACGTGATACCTACTGCCATTTATGAAATGTATTGGATAGACATAATAAGACGTGACACAAATAACATATTCAGAGTTTATTGACATCCGTCGGCTGAAACGATGATAATGAATAGATTCAGGCGTTACTTTGCGGAATTCCATATTTTATAATAACAGAAAACATCAAATTAATTATTTAATAAAACGCTTAAAAAATCTTTATAAAAATTATATATATCTAGTGACAATTCCGCCTAATTTCCTGTACGTCACAAACGCCACGCAGCCAAACCGGAAGAGTATTCGACGAGTTTCGCTTCTAAACGAAGCATCCTCAGGAGGTCTTGACTCTACGAACGCACGATCGAGACTAATGGACTAAACGGCCGGGTTTTTTTTGTTTTGTTTTTAGGGAGGACATAGATTCTGTCTACCGCTAAACGGGCGTAAGTACAGCTCCACCGGATTTTGGGCGCGGGAAGGGAATTACTTATTAAAATACTCTTAAAATATTTGTTATTATTGAAACGATGATTTTTTCTTTCACTGAGGATAAGTTGCATGTAAAAGAAAATTACCGGAAATATAAGTATATTTATTCATTGTTCGTTAAACCACAATACAGCTCACATTCTACTTTGAACCTTCTGATACCTATATGCTTTTAACAAACAGTCCACTGAACATGAAAACCACGTGTTTTTGGTTTTAAACAACTGTACTGTACTGTATCAGCCGGATAGTCCACTGCTGAACACAGCTTCCCCGTATATGGGGGGTTTGCCATAATCCCCACCCTTGGCAGACGGCTTGGGGATCGCTGTGTGAGATATCAGTTCCTTAGAAAGCGCTGCTGCCCACCTTCTGGTGTTACCCTTAGTCGCCTCTTACGACACCCACGGGTAGAGATGGGGGGTGACATTCTAGCCTGACACCTCACGGGCTTGTAAACAATAATGACATTTAATTAATAATTAATTCAATGTTATTGGTTACCTTGACGTATACCTATTTGGTAGCAAAACTGTACCTGGTGAATGATGCCCTCTATTACTTGGGACCAAATGCTGCTAGGGATAGTTCTTATATTCTTAAGTCAGGAACTGTAACTGCGGCATACTCTTCAATAAGAGCACGAAAAGTTTCATCATCCATTGTGTGTTTCTACTTGATATATTTTTTACGATTTATTAACAGAGTACCTATGTCGTGTATGCCTCCTCAACAATATCCTCAATAATGACTAAATCAGCTGATGAGAAATATGGGCGCCATCTTGTTATGTATGTCTGTGGCTTGATTTAGTTGTAGCGTAGAAAGCGCCTTTCTAACCATTCCAAACAAAACAACAGTAGTTATAAAGTGTTCAACTCAAACAGAGTAAGTATTCAATTAGGCGCAGTAAAGCATTACGATAATTATATAGCTACCTAGAGTAGACTATAAGTCGTTACGCCTGGAGCCACGAAAAAAACGCTCGACTGCTCAAGCGGAGACAAGCGTCTTGTCGTCAAAACCATTCATTAGAAAGACCATACATTTTACATAGTAAACATGTTAATTTTTTGTGTCGTTCGTTTACGAAATGTTAATGTAGGTATTCAGTAATTTATAGGTAGGAAACTATTTATTATTAACTTGCTTGCTACATCGCTAAAAAAACAGGTGAAGTTTCTGTGTTTTTTCGTGGGTTCCGTACAAACACAGAATGATGATCGAGATCCTGCACTGTTTTAGTATTTGTTGTTGTTCGTTAGGTATTATTTTATAATGATATCCAGATTGACGCTTGTATGTAGGTTTAACCTTATGTAGGTTTATAGATAGATCAGCAAAAAAACAAACAACACATGACTATTTCTTTGATTTTAACCGACTTCAAAAAAAAGAGGACAGTACTACAGTTTCTTTTTGTTTGTTATCTCGTCATTCTATACAATCCCATTCAAAATTTCAGTGCAGAAAGGCATGTAGTAT
This sequence comes from Plagodis pulveraria, assembly GCA_963890685.1. Lineage (NCBI taxonomy): Eukaryota > Metazoa > Arthropoda > Insecta > Lepidoptera > Geometridae > Plagodis > Plagodis pulveraria. The sequence continues at coordinate 8,476,588 of OY982955.1, read as the reverse complement.
TGGAGTTATCCTTAATAATGCGTATTTTATGTTTGAAGTCGTAGGCAATCCGTCATATACGCCCTCGCCCATGGGGTACCGGGCTAGAATTTCATCCCCCCTATCTCTTACCGTGGCTGTCGTAAGAGGCTACTAAGGGTAACACATCAGAAGGTAGGCAGTAGCGCTTTCTGAGGAACTCATAACTTACACTGCGATCCCCAAGACGCCTGCCAAGCGTGGGGATTAGGGCAGAAATAATGAGGGGAGGCTGTGTTCAGCAATGGACAATCCGGCTGATTCAGTAATCCGCCATACTAACACATATTCTCTAAAATTTCAATCGATTACCTATTACCGTTCCCAAAATACAGCATTTTACGGTTGGACGGTCGGATGGACAGCTGAGGCTTAGTAATAGGGTCCCGTTTTCTAGTAATAAACCCTAAAAATCATCATTGAAATGTGTTTCTTTTTTTTATTATTGTAGCGTGAAATTATGTTGCTGTGAGCGTTTTTTTCGTGGCCGAGCTGTGTACTTCACAGAAGCCGGCTCTGGCCAACTGATATGATGGTTGCTGATTGCCGGAATACGGGCCGGACAGCTTCGGCGAAACGGGGACCGTTTGTAATTCTAATTATACATGAATAACGTCGATTGGCATGTTGCGGTTTCTGACGGAAACTAAATTCCTCAGTTACAGTACTAATTACCTATACAATGTTCTGTTTTTCAACAAAACACATTCATATTTAGTTTACGCTTATTCACTGGTTACTACGGTGCTTACGATTTTCCGTAGGTACTGTCATGTTATCCGTAATGTAATATTATAGGACTTCAATGCCAGAAACTGAGAGTGGACCAACCTTTGAGTACGAGAGTGTTGGGTTGAGCCACGCTGAATTTCTAACAACAACAGCTGAAAAATCAAGCGTGGTCTTAGTAAGGCTGTTTGCTATGCGGTCCTCAAAAAAAAAACACAGTATATTTATTATGAGGTCTATGATCGTATGAACAATATAAGTAGGAATGCACTAAAACTCACTCGTTAGTTTTTTACTTGTACCGGATCTTTAGAAAAAATAGGAGTACCGCAAGGATCAATTTTAGGACCTTTTCTGTTTCTAGCGTATATTGAATAGTTTACGTTATATGTTCAAAGATTCCGGAGATATTATTTATTCGATAATACCTCTGATTTATAAAGTACTTATATAGAAAAGAAAGTAAATAACGTATTATCTAGGATCTCTAAATGGTTCACCGCTAATAATCTACTCTATTATATTTAAAAAAAGCCTAAATGTTTAAAGTTTTCTTTACCAAATTATTCTTATCTTAAACGAAACATTAAGCTTGGCCTATATTAACTCTCTATTGACAACGCGACAGTCTTCCCGGGAATCAAAATGGATTCAACTTTACATTGGAATCCCCATACACACGACTTATCCGGAAGACTTAGTTCTGCCGCATATGCAGTTCGTAAGATAAGACAGTTAACGGACGTAGCTACAGCTAGGCTAGTTTATTTCGCGTATTTACGTCAACAGTACCTATTATGTCTATGGTGTGTTGCCGTGGTAAGATAAAGATTGTCTCTATCTCAGCAGCAGCTCCCCACGGCAATACACCATCATGATATAATACTGTGGAAGTAGGTACGCGCAATAAACTAGCCTAGCCGTATTGACCCTGGCGAATCTCTGAGGACCTTTTTCAGAAATTATTATTTTAACTCTACATATTTGAAAATATTACATTATGAGTATGTTCATATAAAACAGTTAAAACAAGGGTTTCGGTCCTATACAAATTCCCTAAACATAAAATTCTTTAAAATATGAAATTAAGTTGTTATTCTTTCATTTTTTTTTCATGAACAGAATAACGTTCATGATAAAATTCAAATTCGTATAACGCTTGCGAATGAGTCCTTGAAGTTGATTTTTATGTTGAATTGTGGTATGTTTTAAGCAAATTTAGTTAGTACGTACTATTTAAACTGACGAAAAATTGCCTACAATTGAATAGAATAATCCTATTTTAAGAATGGCCAGTTTAAGTGTTACACGATTGTGGATTATAGTGTGAACAGAATAAGAACTACAATAGGTTAAACAATCTTAAATTTAGAGAAGTATTTGTGTAGAATCCACACCAGTGACTATCAAGATTATAACACTAGAACGAAAGACAAAATAACAGTGCCATGTTTTAGATTAACTTAGGGACTTGTGTGCGATTTTATAATAAAGTTCCCAAAGATGACAAAAGAAACTTTCAATTTGCCCAATTTTTTTATTTATTAAAAAAGCCTTTTTGCATTACAGTTTACGATTATTTCAACGACAGAAATGCTTCGCCCATTCCGGCTCTGCCAAGACCAACGTAATTGAAACAAATATTATTATAATTTTATAATATACTAGCTTTCCGGCCGCGGCTCCGTCCGCGCGTATGTCGGTTATCGCGTAAAACCATTAACTTCTTTTGGCGCAGTTGGATAAAAACTATCAGGCCTTCTCCGGGTCTCAAACTATTTTCATACCAAATTTTGTCCAAATCGGTCCAGTAGTATTTAAGTTTATTCGTTTCATACAAAAATACAAATCTTTCCTCCTATAATATTAGTATATAGACTAGGGGCCCGGATTTGCACGGGTATTTAACAAGAAATATAAATTGAAACACATAAAAGGTAGTCATCATGCGCGGGACGCTTTCCTGAAAAGTCAGATTTTCCGTGATTTTTGGCTAATAGCGCCCTCTAAAAACACCGTCTCAAAAGGTTTATCTAATACCATAAATAACCACAAGATGACAGAACAATCAACTACATCAAAAACGTGCGAAGCCAAATGCAGTGGGATTAAAAAAAATCTCAACATCACCTTCTGTGTAAGTAGGTATTAAGTAAAAGGTTTATTGTTATATATGAGTTATATATATTACTTGCTCAGTGTAAGTTACTTTATGGCATGGAAGTAAAAAGTATTGTTGAGGTGATATACTAACCTACCTAGCATCAGTGTAAAGAGGTTGGACTACTACCATAGTGTAGTGGTTGCTAGGGAACCAATGTTTGTTAGTTTTATAATGTCATCGAATAAAAAACTTCTCTTGACAAGTTCCTTATAGTGTGTTATATTTTTCTTTGTAAAAATTGGTATCTTATATATATTTGTGAGAACTCTACTCATTTTCAATTCCACTATAGTTTTGCTAGGAATCAACATATTCCTTGAAGAGGTTCTGGTCCCCAGAGAAAAATAAGAAGAGAGGGTCCACAAAATGGATTTCAATACCAAAATAGATATAGGAAAATTGCAAGGCAAACAAAATTGGTCAACATGGAAGTATAAGGTTACCATCATGCTGGGAGGCACAGAAGGTGCCACAGAAGCAGTAGAAGGTAAACTCCAGAAGCCAATTCTTGTCGAAGGAGCAGGTGACGCCGAAATCAGCAAATACGACAAAGCGATGGCTAGTTATAGGAAGGCTGAAATAGGTACTTTGCTCATGCTTACGACAAATATGTCTGAAGACACACTAAAGAAGGTGATGAGGTACCTACAAAAAATTTAAAGGAAACTATTTTAATATATTGACTGGTAGGTAAATTAATATATGAAAGCAAGGATATAAATATACATATATATTACATTTTTAATTTGACATTGTAAAATTTAATGACTTTTATCAACTGTAATTATACCTAATTCTGTACTGTGTTAATATAGGTACCTAATTCTTAAAATTACTGTGTTTTCTGTTCATATTGTTTCAAAATGATAAGTACCCATAAATATGAATTTATAGGTAAGGTGCATCCTAATCCTAATCATTTCAAAACCAACTTTTACAAAATTATGTTTCTTAGGAATGATTTTGAAATGGTGCCAATGCAGGGCTACCCCTTCGGCGAAGAGTGAATCTGCGTGACGTGTGTGCCACTGGTATATTTATGTTCTTTCTAATATTGGACGCGTTTATAACAAATAGTTTTCCCAGAAGAAAATGTTTGTTAGCTAAACATGTTACATTTTAGAAACAAAATATATTATATCTGCGTCATACACGACGCCGCCGGCGTAGCAGGTAGGTATTATATGAATGTATGTGTAAGTAATACTAATCTAATCACACATTCATAGTCATGCATGTGTGAGTAAATTTTAGTTCCGGATTGTGATACCAGAGCAGTCTCTTGACATAACGGGTCGGCATAAAAAATCGTAAAGGGCCTCTCTATTCCCAGTATATTACTTTTCTCTATGGTAGTCATTGTGACATATCTGTAATAGTTAGACAAATGGTATTGCCAACTTTTTCGTAGATATTGATGTCCTCTATAAAATTGTAGTACATCACTTTGCTCTATTATCAACAATTTCCGCAGCGTACGCGATATACACACTTTGGGTTGCATTATCGAAGTTTTCATACGAATCCCTATGTTTTTGAAAATATTCTATACTCTATGTTCATCAGAGATAGTGTAGGATTCCAATAGTGAAAGAATTTTTGAAATCGGTCTAGTAGTTTTTAAGTTAATTTTTACAAACAAACATACAAATCTTTCCTCATTATAATATTAGTATAGATTTTGTAACACATTGTAAAAAGACATTAAAAAGAATGGCCCTGAGTTTCTTGCCCGTTCTTCTTTCAGTGGCTCTATACATTTTTTGTTGCTGAACGCGGCTGTATAATTTTGTATATTTCCATATTAAATATTGTTACGCAGCGCCGCGGCACTTGCAACCTCTCAAGTACAGTTATGGTTTAATTTCTTAATTCACTTAATTAACATTTAAAGTATTTATGTATTAAACAAATACTACAAACTATATACAACACTACAGCTACTACATAAAAGCATTTGGACTCATAGGGAGTCCAAATGCTCTATCTAGCCCACTGTCAGTTGGCAGCGTGCCCAGCATGCTGGCAGCATTGCCCCGTTGAATTGCAATGTTTTTCTTTGAGCCAAATAGGTGCCAGCATTTTGATCACGCGTCGCATCGACCAAGCGCTCTGAATTTTGGAAAATACGATGAGCTCCCGGTCCTTTATGTATTTAGATATTAATTTTGATTTTATGTTAACCTACTTATGAATTTTCTTAAATATGGAAAAGGGAGGTCTTCTGATACAGGTATACATTTACTTAAGAAGGCCTCTACACAATGTTATATGGATACATGTAGTTTATGAAAATAAAACATGTATTATAATTATTTCTATGCTTCTTTTTATTACTGATAGTTGAGCCTTTGATAAGTGATGAAGTTGAAGGCGGCATCAGCGTAAGCTCAGTATGAGAACTGACTCTAAGTACAGCCTTATAAACCGAAATAGAAATTATTTAGCCAGGCAGGCAAACATACAAAATACCCTACCAAGTTGTGAAGATCAAGTGCGTTGGAAGAATCATAATTACGTCAACCTGATCAATGGCAACCCTACTAATGCTGTTTTGAAACCTGTTTGCTTGACCTTCGGAAAAACGAGTATTTTCAGGTCCATGGTTCGAATCCCGCCGCGGTCTTCAGCTTCACCGCATGGTGGAAAGGCATTTTGCGATTGCCCGCCTGGCTAGCGACCACCCTCAAGTAGAAAATCTGTCGCCAAACACCTAACGGTAAGTTCCGGCAGCAGTCCTTGAGAGCCAGTGAATTTACAGGCACATGAGACTTAACAACTATGTCTCGAGGTGACGCGCAGTGCAATTCGTGACTTGTGATGAAATGCATGTGTCATAAGCAGACGTTAGTCCGCTTAACATCAGGTGGACCTCGAGCTTGTTCCGTCACAATCACTTTAAAAAAAAAAAGTTATCAATGACTGACTAACAATAAAATAAAACTACCCACTACAAATAACAATTATCAAAATATTTATTCGCAATAATATAAAAATCACATTACATACAATTACTTTTTGGAATAACTCCATACTTATTCTTAATTTCACAATAGCCAGCATGCTGGCACGCTGCCAACTGGTAGTGGGGCTGGAGCATTTGGACTGCCTGTGAGTCTGCAATGGCTTATAGGGATCTAAATGCTTTTATTGTAGTAGCTGTAGTGTTGTATATAGTTCGTAGTATTTTGTTATATACCGACGGTAAACAAATCACAATAGGGTATTCATCATAAACCCCACAGCTATCTGAGGTAAACCTGCGAAGTGGAGATTCAAGGCCTTGGAGATAATCGTATAAAGGAAGAAACATCACGAAACCCTTCTACGTTTTTTCTTTGTATTAGTTTCATCGTCACTGGGGTTACCGCTTGTACGTATTATTTCTGTAGCAGCGTCGTTTATATTCGTCTCTTCATCTGAAAATAAATAATTAAATAATATTCAAGTCAATAAAAAGGTTATTGCTATATTAGATCGCAGCAGTCGATAACAAAGGTGAACAAAGTTATATCAGATTGACTGTAGATTTTTTTTAATGTTTGTTACTTGATTCCTCCGCCATTAAGATTTGATTTTCAAGATCTTTTTTTGTTTGGTATGGCATGCTTTAGGCTAGTCCTTGACCACTATCTCACCTGTGGTAGGTGATGATGTGGTCGAGAATGGTAAACGGATTATGACCGAAACCCACTGGCTCTCAAGAACTGCTGCCGGAACACTCAGCTCTCTCTGGCTGGGCGACAGATTTCTACTTGAGGGTGGTAGCTAGCCAGGCGACCATTCGCAAAATGCCTTTCCAGCATGCTGTGAAGCTCAAGTAGGCGGTGGGGATTGAACCATGAAGTTGCGGTACGGTAATCCATGGCTATTATTACTTCAACTAAAAAGATGGTTCCATATAAATTTTATCAAAATTGGTTTAGTAATTTGATTTTATTCAAATAACTTTTATTAAATATTATCAAAATAACTGGGAAAAATTCTTAAGGCATTCAAGTAAATAAAAACAAATTGCGTTTCATACTTTTCAGTTGAAAGCGGTATTTTTTAAAGTATTCTTGATATTAGGTGGCATAGCGTAGCGATCTCATTACCTGGGGAATCACCTCTTCAACTTATCATTACCAATAACGAAATTGGCCAAATCTACCGTTGTAAGCTTTTTATTAATCATTAAAAGCCTGAAGACGTCCTCTGTCGAACAAAAGCTTCCCACATAAAGACAGGCTATTAGCCACTTGTATTCATTGACTTCCCGCGACTCTTACGATATCGTCCGTCCATCTAGTGGCGGCTTATCAACTCTATATCTTCTGGTATATTGTAGTAACCAGTCGAGAACCTTTTTTTCTATCGGTTATCGGTTCGTCAAGCAATGTGGCATACACATTGCCAGTTCAACTTGCATATTCTACAAGCTATGGCAGTGATATATTTTTTTATTGCTGATTGGTAAGGTAATCCTTGAACCACTATCTCACCTGATGGTAAGTGATGATGTGGTCGAAGGTGTTAACAGGCTTAACCTAGAATAACTGGCTCAAGGACAGCTGCCGGAACACACCGTTAGGTGCTTGGCGACAGATTTTCTACTTGAGGGTGGTCGCTAGCCAGGCGGGCATTCGCAAAATGCCCTTCCAACATACTGTGACGCTTAAGCCCGCGGCGGGATTGGAACCATGGACCTGCTGCGCGGCTGTCCGTAGCCAAAGCCACTGAGCCATGACTGCTTAAAAAAACTTTTGACTTTGGTTTGTTAACATAATTTATCAGTGTAAGGCTCGGTTTTTCATCAGATAGTTACTATTTCTAATATAAGAATAAATATCTAGACAAACAATATAAAATGATCGAATGCATGTGGTTACATAGAAAAGTTAATTTATTTTTAATTTAATTGGTAATCATTTTATCTGACTAATATTTTTTTCCGACAATTGCGTCTATATTAAAGCTAATTGCAGAAATGTGTCATGTTTGTAGTACAACGTAAGTTGAACTACAGATGTCGCTCCATCCCCATATAATAGTTAAGAACAAGAGGGAAAATTAGAGTCATAAAACATATCACGTTACCTTAGCGTACAACAGCATACCCCGCAGTATTCTGTAACCGCTCAGAAGGGTGGATGGCACGAGTTCAAATTCCGCAAATGACTATAATTTTTCTCCCATATTTTTACACGAAGCACTTAAAAAGAATTTGAGCACATTTTTTTTCGGTTTTAGGCTACCGGCGCTAAATCGGAGGACGCGGGTTCGATTCCCGCCCGGGGCATAACATTTTGTGATCCAATAATTTGTAAAAATATGATTTTCGCTTAGCAAGCGATAGTGCTCGTAATCATATTTAGATTTTTTTATCATGTTTAGAATTTTTTTCCCCTCGTAATTTTGTATGAAAATGTATCTGTCGGCCAATATAACATTAAAGATTTATATTTATTAACATGCATCACAGATTCAATAGTTACTACGTCCAGCACTTTTATTATCATTTGAGAGGTTAGCTTACCTTCATCCCTGGTCTCGTCGATTCTCTCCCTCGCGTTGAGCACCTCCTCTAAGACCGGTGCTTTTATTCTAAAGTCCCGCGCAGTGCCCAGTGATAGGTATTGTTGCCAGTTCACCTGCAAAATAAACGGACGTCAGGTTTTTTTTTTGTTATTGTGACTGAACAAGCTCGAGGCCCACCTAATGTTAAGCGGACTCACCTCTGCCTATACCATCACAAGTGACGAATTGCACTGCGCCCGTCACTTTGAGACATAGTTGTTAAGCCTCATGTGCCTGTAATTTCACTGGCTCTCAAGGACTGCTGCCGGAACACGCCTTTAGGTGCTTGGCGACAGATTTTCTACTTGAGGATGGTAGCTAGCCAGGCGGGCAATCGCGCAATTCCACTATGCGTTGATGCTCAAACCGGCGGTGGGGATCCATAGAGAACTGATATCTTAAACTGCGATTATGGCAAACACCTCTTAAGCCAGATCATCCACTGCTGAACACAGCCTGTATTCAGCAGTGGACGATCCGGATGATACAATACAGTAAGCAACGTCCGCCGCGTTCATGAGTTGGATGGGTGACCGGTAGTGACATTACTACTGAGCGCTTCCGTGCTTCGGAGGGCATGTTAAGCCATCGGTCCTGGTTGTTATATTACGATGGCAGTCGATATAGCACGGTGATACTTTTGTTTCAATCGCTAGTAGCGATCCCCTACAGTGGTTATGTGGATTTATGTTCCTTACATTATGTCTCTTTTTTTTATTTTTTATTGCTGATAAGTAAGCCTTTGACCACAATCTCACCTGATGGTAAATGATTATGTGGTTGAAGGTGTTAACAGGCTTAACCTAGAATAACTGGCTCTCAAGAACAGCTGCCGGAAACACACCGTTAAGTGCTTGGCGACAGATTTTCTACTTGATGTCGCTAGCCAGGCGGGCAATCGCAAAATGCCCTTCCACCATGTGGTGAAGCACAAGCCCGCGGCGGGATTCGTACCCTGCTGCGCGGCAGTCCATAGTCAATGCCATTGAGCCATCACTGCTTCTAAAATCTTAATCTTTAATTTATAATTTGCCTTACCTTAGCCTTGCCAGCGAGCAATATGACATGTTTGCTGTAGTTTTCCGCCTCGAGAACGACGCGCGGTATTAGCTTGGTGTCTCGCAGCACTTTGCTAGCGTTCTGTTGCGTTTGCGACGCCTCCAAGTACGTTATCAGATTGTCTATGACAAATGATAGCTTCTTGCCGCTTAGCTTCAACAGCCGCTCAAAACTGCAATGAAAGTAAATTCGCCTTTAATTTTATATGGTTCCCTATACATATATCTTATAGGAAAACTGAAAAGTAAATTATATTTGCATGGTGGTAGGGCATTTTGAGAAGGCCCGCCTGGCACCTAACGGTGTGTTCCGGCAGCTGTGTGAGAGCCAGTAATTTCTAGGTTGGCATGAACAACATCTTCGATCACATCACTTACCATCAGGCGAGATAGTGATCGAAGGCACACTTGATAGGTGTGCATAAAATATATATAGACAAATTTACTCGCTCTTATCACTTAAACTTCTCTGTACAAATGTGTCAGACTATAACGAAGAAACTCAGTAGACTTATTGCTAAAAGTAATCTTATATAGAAAGGAAGATTCAGACATTTTTATTTCTCTTGATTTATTTATTTATTTATATTTATTTATTATTCAATTAGTACCGCTTACACGAATTACACTAATGACAATGATAATTATTAAAGAATTACCTATAAAATTAATATATAAAATTAATGTCAAAAATAATATTATCAAAATGAAGAAAAAATCAAAAATAATAATAATATATACAAATGTCAATTGTAAAGAAAAATAATAGTAATAATACAATATATAATAACTATGTCACGACCTACCGAAATATACTAGATTGTTTCTGTGATGCGACAGACTCACAGTAATGTAAACAATATCTCATTACAACATTCCACTCGCCCGCTAGCACATCACAATCGAGTTGAGCGTCAAGTAAAGCATTAAGTGCATCAAGTGCAGCAAACTACAGGATAAACTACAGGATATATTTTTAGGCTTCCTGTTCCTGTTCTGTTGCTGACGTTACCATAATTTTAACAAACTAAGCGAGTTTCCAATTCAGTAGGTGTAATGTTATCATATACAAGCTGCGAAAACGATCAAATTTAATTATTGTCATATTCGTCGGCCGCTTTGATGTTCGAGTAGCGAAAAGCCCCGCTTTAGAACTTCGAGGTGTTGGGTTCGATCCCCGTGGAGTGGGGTGATTTTGTGTGTGGTATAATAATAAATCTTAATTCGGAACTTCAACATATTGTTGGAAAGTAACGTTCTTTGTAAACTCAACATTAAGCAGTCTCTATAAACTGTATTATTTGTCAATGTCAAGTGTCAAATCGTAAATTGGTGACACAAATAGCTCGAGTATATCTTTCTCTTTCTTGTTTTTCATGTCGGCTGCGCTATATAAACTTTCGCTATGTGAAGTAAAAGTAAATAGTAATCTACTTTCATGTGAAAGCTTTTCGTTTCTTTTTGCCCCTAATCCATCACATATGAACAAAAGCAGATAAAAACGATTATACTCACGAAAGGTTCAGATAAAAATCTGTTACGAATACGACGCCCTCCTCCTTAGCAACTAAGGTACAGTTAGTTCCACAGAATACATAGCATCAAAAAGTTTTAAGCAGAATCAAAAAGTGGTAAGCATAAAACGGCCGCTATCAAAACTGCGCGGTATGATATAGAGTTTTCGCGAATGGCCTCCATTAGGGTACGTCTCCATCGCTTCATTTTCCTGGCCTCGCTAAGTGCAGCGATCTTATTTGTTGATTTTTTCCTCGGACGTCTCGTGGATACGCAGCCGATGCCTTTGCCAACTCTTTAGGGGTAGCCTCTACATATGTATCAGTATGTAAAGGCTTTATAACATACATTTTAAACCATGAACAAAACAAATCAAATTAAAAATATAAACAAATAAAATTAATATACTTTGCCTAGTGGTAGGGCATTTTGCGAATGCTCGCCTGGCTAGCTACGACTCTCAAGTAGAAAATCTGTCGCCAAGCACCTAATGGTATGTTTCGACAGCTGTCCTTGAGAGTCAGTAATTCTAGGTTAGCCTGAACAACATCTTCGACCACATCATCACTTACCATCAGATGAGAAAGTGGATAAGCTAGCCTATCAGCTATAAATAAAAAAAGACCGAAGTCAAAACCATCTTCAAAATCTGCTTGTATCATCTTCTATTTTGCTGATCTGCCTGAACAACATCTTCGACCACATCATCACTTACCATCAGGTGAGATAGTGGTCAAAGGCTAACCTAGGAGGAATAAAAAAATATATATACTTTTGCGGGTAGTTGTGATGCGGAACAGTAATAGATCGATGCTCAACACACACTAGGCCGGATATTATGCTTTCCACATTGACCTATATATACTAGACGCGTCATCTCAAACAAGGACTGTCGACCAGTGCAGGTATGTCGGCCGGCATACTCTCCCGTAGTATTGTTCAAATCCGCTATACAGCACCAACGCGCTAGAGACTATAAACTATATTCGAATAACGCGCTATATTACACGCTATCGTTATAACGAAACCAGGCGCTCGCGCTACAAGGATCGTGCTAGGTGTTATCACAATAGCGTCAGGCGCAACGTGCTATTTGTCGTTTTCGTTCGACAATAGCGCAGCGTGGCTCTAATGAGAAACGACTTGATTCTAACACATACAAAATTAAATATTACATTCCTTCATTGTAATAAATAGAATTAACTTTTCTTCATACTATTCAGACTTAGGACTGTCTATAATTTTCTTGTACATTGATATGAAATGTGTGCATTTATAGGCGTATTTACAAGTTCATTTATGATAGGTATGTATATAAATACATCGTTTTGTTTCTACTTTTCTAGTAGGTTTTTTTTTTTTTTACTTTATATGTATACATTGTTCTTTTTAGTTTGTTGTATGCATTAACTTCGCTACTTTTACTACTACTACTACTAGGTAAGCGCGAATCAATAGATAACGCGTACATGCGCAAAGCGTGTTACCGCGTCGCTAGCACGCGAGACGTTAGACGTTATATTCATAGCGCGAAGAGAATATACACATAGCGTGTTGTATGCGCTACAAAGCAATAACGCGCTATACTATAGCGCTATATGCTATATTATCCACCACTCCTCTCCCGCACACGCAGCTGGGCACTCGTAGAGATTACACGTGCTTTACGTTCGAAAATTGTGTATTTTGAATACACAATTTTCGAACGTAAAGCGTTTCGAGAGTATGCCGGCCGGCTAACCTGCACTGGTCGACTTTCCTCGTTTGAGATGTCACGTCTGGTATATATATGTCAATGGCTTTCCACAGTTATTTTCTAATTGAAATACTGACCGCACCAGGTGTGCCATGGCGACGTCTATCTGCCTGGCTAGAGTGCCGAGCAGTGAGTACAGTCGCATGCACGTTGTCAGCACTTTGTCGCTGCCGCCGCCGACGCAGCATCGCAGCTTACCACAGCGGGACGTCCAGCTCGTCAGCTGGCAGAGCTGGATCACTATTGACTTGTACAGCTCTTTTAGTTCTGAAAAAAAGAACAGGTATATTTTTTATGTGGAAGAAGCACAAGATTCACATGGTGTTAAACGATAACCTCTGCCTAGTACAGATGCATTTTATCACAAGTCACGAGTTGCATTGCGCTCATCACCCTGAGACATAAAGTTAGTAAGTCCCCTGTGCCTGTAATTCCACCGGGACCTACACCCTTCAAACCAGGGCCGCTACTACAATTCGACTAAGTTTCGTTTTTCGTGTTTCGAGCGACACTTTAAACAACGAAAAATGAATTTGCGGTACGAAGTTCGTTGTTTGATATAGTCTATGGTCGGACCGCATCGTTCAACACAAATCTTACCCGCTATGGAATCTCCCATACTACTCTGAGAACGCTGTTATGCCTCAATCAGTTTTAAGTCTTGATACATAGAAATTAAAGAACATTTTCACATGGTAAGAGTATGAGTATCTAGTTATGGATCAGCGAGAGGTGTCGCTACTGTTCTAGAAATACAGGTTAGATATTTAGAATTTACGTTAAAGTCTTTGTTCTCTCTCTCTCTCTCTCATTAGTATGTGTTCTTTCTGCATATTTAGAACTCGACTGACTACTTATAAGCAAACTAATACATTATAATTTCATATTTGGAAAATGTACAAACCATACGAATCCGATATTCTAAATCTACACAGACAAATGCTTGGAAGTCTATGCTACGAACGAAGTTAAACAAAAGGAAGCCAATACGTGTGCTTACCTTTTTTTGGACCCGAAGTTCGATACTTCGATGAATTAGAGTACCCTGACCACAGAAATGCGAAAATTACTGCTTGGCGGTAGAAATAGGTATCATAGCAGTACTTCCCCGGACGAGTTGAGGGGGACTATACTGCTCGCGTCCGTAGGATTTAGCCCTCGATGTCCTAGACGTGTCTCCTGGGTGGCGCCAAAAGAGTAGAACTTTTTTCAGGTGATAGGCTTAGGCCACAGTGTGTTACCACCCACTAGACAAAGCCATGCCGCCAAGCGGTCGCGTTACGGCATGAAGTCTGGTGAAGCCATTATGGGGAACGGGTCGGAAACAGTTGCGCGTATTACTATAGCCAGTCGTGATACATCTGAGGTCAATCTTGGAGAGCAGCGGGATCCGAGGCACGGCTCTCCGCTGGCCAAACGCAGATAGTTGGGGGCTCAAGTGTGAGCCAGCCACTCATGAAAGGCTGCCCCGCCATCCCGCGATAAATCCCGGAGGTGCGCCATCGTGCTGGTTGGCGACCAGACGAGAGGTCCCGATGGACACCTCTGGGGGGGGCTCGGGCGTCCCCGCTATCTCCAGGATTGGTTCCCACAGGGTGGAAAGGCTTAATTTGGATCACGGGTTGGTATTATGCGCCGCGTTTCCACTTTCGTTTCCCTTTACCTATTTTCACTCCCCATAAAATGAAAGGAAAAAACAGAATAAAGGTTCAACAGCGGAAGCGCGTCCTCTCCCTCCGAGTGCACCTCTCAAACATTTGAGGCTTGCACTCAAATATGAACTCGGTCCACCACCAACTAGAGACCGAAAAACCGCATATTCTGTTCCTCACGGAGACTCAGATCAAATGTCCAGCTGACGCGGCATACCTTGCTTACTCCGGTTACATTCTAGAACATAGCTTCAAAGCCAGGGCGGGAGTTTGTATGTATGCCCGCGACGACATTTGCTATTGGCGTCTTCACAATCTTGAAGACCCCAAATTTTCAATCATGTGGGTTCTGGTGGACAATGGCATAGAGAAAATTCTTTATGCTAGAGTCTACCGTTCGCACAGCGGAGATGAGGATACGACTAGGCTCGCAAACTACCTTAGTGAGGCGGCCGATGTGGCCCAACCAGAGGTATCCTTCTGCTCAATTAGCGCTTCTGGGGGATTTCAACGCCCACCATCAAGACTGGCTATACATGGGTATGGACCTCACCTCAGGTGACAAATGCTGTAATTCCGTCACTATCTGACTGCTTAGGAGTGAAAGAGAGGCAGTGATGGTGAAACTGAGATCAATTGGGTGAAAAACGAAACAAAGATTATTCACACAAAATTAGGAATGTGACTCAACTTATCCCTCTTGATACAGTTTTGGTATTTAATTGTTATATTATTATACACCATGGTTAAAGAACGAGAGGAAAAAAGAGTTAGGACCACCTCACCTACCATCAGGTGAGATAGTGGTCAAAGGCTAACGTATCAAACATAAAAAAATGGAAAGTGACCATTAGGTGAGATGGTGTTCAATAGCTTAGCTTATATTAAACAAACCTCGTTCGATCCTATGTGCGTGGGCTCCGGCGGCCATGTTCTCTGCGTTGGTGAGATCTCTCGCTCGCTGCAATAAGTGCTCAGCACATTTGAACCTGTTGTTCAAATGTGCACAGATATGGTTGAGAACGGCGTGGCCTGTCTTCGAATCGATGTATGCGAAATTTGGAGATTCTTCACCTGCCGACGTGTCTTCTTCCTGGAATTACAATACCATTTTATGTAACTTTTTTTAATGTTATTGTAACGGTACAATCACGATGCTTAGATGATGTTAAGCAGTAGCCACTGCCTAAAACAGATGCATTTCATCACAAGTGTCGAACTCCACTGCGCCCGTCACCCTGAGACATACAGTTGTTGAATCTCATGTGCCTGTAATTTTACTGGCTCTCAAGAACTGCTGCCGGAACACACTGTTAGGTATTGGCGACAGATTTTCTACTTGAGGGTGGTAGCTAGCCAGGCGAGCATTCACAATCAAATGCCCTTCACCATGCGGTGAAGCTCAAGCGGCGGTGGGATTCGAACCATGGACCTGCGACACCGCTGTCCATAGCTATAACCTCTCGATTATCTTTGCTTCAAAATCAATTTGTTCAATGATAAACTTGAGTGACCAGCATTAATTATGATATCTGAGATAAGGTAGAACTAATATGACTTACATCCATCCTCGAGCTGATATGACTTACATCGATCCTAGATCTAATTATGACTTACATCGATTCTGCCCAAGGAGGCAGTCAGCTTCGTCAGTAGTTCGTCTAATAGTGGCGCCTCTTGTTGCTCGCTGCATCCGGCTGACAGAACCGCGGGTATAAGTGTGACACAATCTTGTTTACTGGTGCGAATGTATTCTTCGAGCTTCACTATTACCTAGTAACAATAGTAAATTGTATAGTCGGGGTTGGTCAGGTTAATAAAAGAGTCTTGCTTCAGGTCTAAACTTAATATAAACTCGGTATCTATTATTGTATAAGTAATGGAGTGAAATGTGAAGTAATGCTACCTACTCGGTTGTGTGTTGCATAGTCCTACGTCGTACATGGAGTTCAATTGTTGTGCTTGTCAATGTTTTTGCAGGTATATGGATAATTTACGAAATCTAATACGACTAATAAAAGTATCAAAAGATTGTTAGGTAGGTAAGTACAATAATTATTCATACGGTGACAACCTTAGACTTCACGCACACGATTACGCGTGTACAAAAACAACATTTGTGTAGTATCTGTGAAATAGGTAGTTAGAACGCGGCTTTTGTATTGGGAATGAGTCGAGTGTACAGGGTGTGGCAATAGTTAATTGTGAAGACTTATTGATACCGATATTTTCTATATTTTATATCTATATTTTCCCAATAAGGTGTTTACAATGTGTACTTAGGAGACATACGGCGTCAAGGCAGAATGGAATGTCGTCTATTTTTCATCGAATCATTTCGTTACTTTTTGTACATTAGGATATATTCCGTGTATCGCTTAAAAGTGAGCCAACCCGAAGGAGTTTTCTTTAACGTTTTCTGACACATTTCTGATAGGTTAGCTTTGACCACAATTTCACCTGTAGGCAAGTCATAAATGTGGTCAATTATGTTACCAGGCTTACTTAGTCTATAATAACTGGTTTTAAGAACAATTGCCAGGAAACACCATTAGGTGCTTGGCTACGAAGGCAGTAGCCAGCCAGCCGAGCTTCGCAGAATAGCATACCACCACAGATATGGAAGAGATATGCCTTCACCAACTATTCACTAAGTAATTTCCGTGTTCTATTGTCGTTTTTCTTAGGCACTTTATTTGCTTACACTAATATAAAAAGCTCTTGTATTAACGTTTGTTGTGATCGTCATTATTTTGCAGACTTCTGATCAATTAGTAATTTTATTAAAATTTCTAAAACACGTAAAGTGTCATCTGTTATTCAACTGACGGAGAGCGTAGCCCGCGCTCATATATAGCGTCAGTTTGACCGCAAGCTGGCGATATGTGCCACGCTCCCATGGCGTATCCCTCGATATCCGTGCCTATCACCATGCGGTGACGCTGAAATCCATGCAGGATTCGACCCATGCCCTGCGCGATAGTCCATATCAAAACAAAGACTGAAATATTCACGGAACAATATTTAAATTACCACTATTCTAACTAAAAAGAATGTATGAAATCGGTTTAAGCGTTAGTAAATTACAACTAAGTGTACATTTTAACGTTCATCCCCTTTCCCAAGGAAACCGTGCTGAATTTCGGAATAAAAAGTATACAATGTCCTACCTCGTAGTATGAACTGAAATTATGCTAAGTTTAATTGAAATTCATTCAGTACTAGGCCTTCGTTGCTTCAAAACTACCCCAGACCCCAATTTACGCCTTGCTAAAATATATAACACAACTTTTAACTTACATTACACATGTTAATGCACGAGTCAGTAGGCACTTCCAAAAGCACAGTGGCGATGCCGATCAGAGCTAGGTATATCTTCTTGTCGTTTTGATCCCTTTCTTCTTCCTCGTCAGCTGATTCGGTAACCATCAGTGAGGTGTATACGTGTTCTAAGACTGCAGCTATGCATGACGAAGGAGTTGTGTCGGTCAGGCCCGCTTGAAGAAAACACGCAGAATTAAATTGTGAATACATCAATATTCTATTTTGATATAATAACGCACGCGACTCCTTTGTCCCCTTCTTCGAATACCTAGGATATAACAAATTATTATCTAATAATAACAACAATAATTATTTAAAAAATATTTAAAGATAACATTAAATAAATATTTTAAATAACCAAAACAAAGGCACGCGGTGAAGTTTTACTGTTAAAAACAACATCGGCGGTACCCCGAGCGGGCGGGAAGGTCCAGCGCCCACCCACGCGTTTTGCGTGAACACTTTCAGATCTGTATTGTTTACGTAAGGTAATCAATTATGCCCAACATTCGGCCGAATGTTCATATTCGGGGAAAACCATGTTCGGGCCAACTCTACTAGCTACCACCCTCGAGTAGAATATCGGTCACCTAACGGTGTGTTACAGCAGCTGTACTTGAAAACCATGAATGCTAGGTTAGCCTGTACAACAACTTCGTCCACTTATCATAAGGTGAGATGATGGTCAAAGGCTAAGCGTTTCAGCCATAAAAAAAATACGTTTGTATGTTTAGAAAAATATTACAATAAAAGAGCTTAATAATAACAAATATTTCACGCACGATCGAATTTCTCGACTCTACGAGCGCACGATCGAATTTCTCGATCGTGCGCTCGTAGAGTCAAGACCTCCTGAGGATGCTTCGTGTAGAATCGAAACGCGTCGAAAATTCTTCAGGTTTGTCACTAGATATCTTTTTGTATTTTTTAAGTGTTTTATTAAAATATTAATTTGATGTTTTCATAAAATATTTTAAAAATATTTGTTTATATTAAATATGGATTTCCCCAAAGTAACGCCTGAATCTATTTATTAAAATAGCTTAACATCATAAACCCTCCCAGTGTATATGTAATAAAACAAATCGGGGTTCAATTATATCCCGGTACCCCACGGGAAAAACACATTACAGAACAAGAGCTAAGTAATTTTCCGAACGCTGCACATCGATGTTATGACGATGATCAAATATTCACTTACTGATTGCCGGTAGAAAGTTTTTCATTTTCAATGAATAGTTTTGTGAGAACAGCAAAGTTAGACATGTCTTGAACAGCTCCAAACACCCCAGCGCTGTTTGTTCGTCGAACTCTCGCATTGCCTGGAATCTGAAAACATACAGAATAATGAACATATACCTTTTTAATATTGTTAGGTTTGCAATAACGTCTGCTATGCGGATTAAAAGGTATATGTTCATTACAAAATCACAAATATACGATAGGAAAATTTAAGTCATGTGCGGCAATTTTTTTTACTATCGTATATTTGTGATTTTGTAATGAACCTTTTAATTTTAATATTATTATTTTTGCAATAACGCATGCTCTCCGGATTACATTACAGAATTAAAAATTTACAAGAAAAATTATAGACATGTGGGATATACCTGTATATAACCAATAAATATGTTATTTTTATACATTCGCTTAGAAATTACACTTCTTCTTCTTCGTGTCGACGACTCATTATTATCAGATAGATGACTGCCAGTACTTCTACTACCACCCCAAGGGTGGCTACAGCCCAGTACTGGCAGTCATCCAGGTCTGGCAGGCAGCCCAGTAAGTACACTAAAACTACTAGGTAGGTACACTAAAATACATTTAATATTAAAATATTTTTACGACATTTGCGTATGTACTTTTTTCATTGCAAATTTTTAGACTACACCCGCCCCAATTGTTTTGTTCGTTCAACTCAATCCTTAGGTTTCCTGGTAGAGATCACTTTTAGTGATAAGGCCACCCATTGTAACACTATGTTATTTTTACTTAATATGTAAACTTTAATATTTTAAATGTGGTGTTACAATAAAGAGGTTTCTATCTATCTATTTAGAATTTTCTTCGACCATGTCATCAACTTGCCAGTGGTGTACTGGCATATAAAAGAAGATGGATGTATACATGTCCAAACCGAAAGCTTGTACAGTACAGTCGCTACAGCAAGCCCGTGTATCGCAGAGCTGTTTGTCTAGCTCACTTAGCACAAGATTGCACAAAAGTCTCTATTACAATCTACTTAAAGTCTATTATTACTTACCAACATACGCATCGGTTGTACAATAAAGAAAGTACGTTAGAGAAAGCGTCGCGATACTGTTTTTTTATGGTATTGAGACGGAACAATCACGAGGCCCACTTGAAGCCTGACATTTTACTGAGACATAGAGTTGTTAAGTCTCATGTGCCTGTAATTTTACTGGCTGTCAAGGACTGCTGCCGGGACACACCGTCAGGTTCTTGTCATCAGATTTCTTCTTGAGGTTGGTAGCCAGGATAGCATTCACAAAACGCCCTTCCACCATGCATTGAAGGTCAAACCGGCGATGGAAATTGAACCATGGACCTGCGGCGCGGCAGTCCATAACTATTACCGCTCGGCTATCATTGCTTCAAAATGTTAGTATTTATTTGTTGTTTTTCCAAATTTTCACTAATCACATATGGTATGCAAGCCAACGTGTGGTTGATGTATTTATTCAAGACAACATTAAGGTCCCTATTACTTAAGACATTTATTTATTGAAAAAACAATGTGGCTAAGAGACTATAATATCAAAAACACCAACAATGTCAAAAACATAAATTCCAAACCCAAAACAAAACATTACTACCCAAAATACATTATTTGGTCGAGCAAAGCGAGCCCTATCACTATCCCACAACTTATACATTTTGTGGCCCCTTTTACTGAAAAACTGTCACGCTTATAGATTTGTGCTTTAACATAGTAATTTAACTTCATATATAGATGTGTTATCTGACAAAATAAAATTATAACCATTAAAAAAAAACTTCATTATCTATTTTGTATTCATTAGACAGAATTACTAATAACGCCATCTGTTAGAAAACCAGAGTTGACATCGCTGCAACAGAACTAAACTCAATACTTAATCCATGCGTATCATAGATAATGAGAACAATAGAATTTCAATCAAAAATAGACCCTTATTGTCCTGCTGATGCATCGTAAGTAATGTACTCAATACTAGGTGACACCACTAGAATCAGGTTGTAAAATAAACGCGAGCCCTTTACAAAGCTCAGCTTTTTTCTAGTATATTATATATCAGATACTTACCGGCACACACAGCGTTTGTACAGTACAGTCGCTACCGAAAGCACGTGTGTCGCGACACTACGCTTGTCCAAAGGTTCACTAAACACAGACTGTACACAACGCAACGCCCAGTGGTGGAAGTCTCGACGTCCGATCAGCTGATTACGTTGCTCTGAAGACGACCACGGCACTTCTTCGCTGTTGAGTAAACAAAAAAGTACATCAATAAGTAATTTTTTATTTCTAATTTTGTTTTCAAGCATTATCACATCCTAAGCGAATATCCGTGAGGTGCTGGGCTAGAATGTCAACCCCCCCCCCCCATCTCTATCCGTGGGTGTCGTAAGAGGTGACTAGGAGTAACACACCAGAATGTGGGCAGCAGCATTTTCTGAGGAGCTGATATCTCACACTGCGATCCCCAAGCCGACTGCCAAGCGTGGGGATTATGGCAATCCCCCCATATTGGGGGAGGCTGTGTTCAGCAGTGGACTATACAGGAAACTAATAAAAAAACAATATTTAAATATATTTATAGCTTGTCTATAGCGTGCCTACAACGTTTGCAAATACAATTAAAAGTACCAAGAGCCAATTAATAGTATGTCTTACACACCCGGTGGGGTATAGGGTTGGAATGTCACTCCCCCAATTCTTCCCGTGGGTGCCGTAAGAGGCGACTAAGGGAAAAATACAAGAAGGTGGGAAGCAGCGTCTTCTGAAGAACTGACAACTTTTACTGCCATCTCCAAGACGCCTAGCGTGTGGATTATGGCAAAAGACCTTGTTCAACTGTGGACGTTCCAATTGATGTGATAATGATGATGATGACGATTACAGACCCCTTATATTCACCTGTACAGTAGTTCCACAATCCTGGCGCAGAACCTTGGATCCCACAGGCAAGGTAAGGGCTTGAAGGGTCCCGCTCGATCCTTTACCAAATTGGACAACTTTACAGGCGCTCTCCCTTTCTCCTTCTGCGACTTTTGACTCTTCTGGGTTATCTCTTTTGATTCGTTTTTACTGCCCTTCTTGCCAGATTTTTGGGGCGTCTGGAAGTTAATATAAGTAAGGCTTAGATTTTATTTTAATGCATACATCATTCATGACTATTTACTTTACTACAGGGAGCAAAATATGAACACCTACATAAGCAAACACCTACGTAAATAAAAAGTAAGTAAAAAAAATTATTATATATTAAGGCACGGTGTTGTCTTTCAAGTCACATCAATAACTGACCTTTAAAACAAAAACTTTTCTTTTAAACAACAATCATTTGTCCTTTTCCATACAACTCGGTATACCTAACGTGTAGAGGGATAGACATTGTAAGAATTAAGACGCAGTATTTGACAGATTATTATCAGTCTGTAATCTGTCAAAATATTATCTGTCTGTAATTTGACAGTTGCCCTTGAGATGCTGCCGGGCTAGAATGTAACTCCCCCATCTCTACCCGTAGGGGCGACTAAAGGTAACACACCAGAAGGTGGGCAGAAGCGCTTTCTGAGGAACTGATATCCGACACTGCAGTGCCCAAAACGCCTGCCAAGCATGGTATAGCAGCCTTACTAACAAAACATGGACTAACGACAGCCGGCTCTAAACCATGGTTTTATATTCTTATTACAAAACGTAGTTTACCTGTTAGTACTAGCTAAAGTCTGGTACTAAAGTTAATCTTGACACCTTGTATAACTCAAAACCGTGGTCTTGTCATACCTCCTTGTTAAAATGACGGCAATTGAATTTTAGCTTATGATTGGCGTCAATATTGGCGTTCAGACTGTTTGATACGTTGTAAAGTTATTGTGACGGAACAAGCTCCAGGCTCACCTGATGTTAAGTGGACTAACCCCTACCTATAACAGATGCATTGCATCACAAGTCGATAATTGCACTGCGCCCGTCACGTTGAGACAAAGGTGTTAAGTCTCATGTGCCTGCAATTTCACTTTGTCTCAAGACTGACGCCGGAACACACCGTTAGGTGCATAGCGACAGATTTTCTACTTGAGGGTGGTAGCTAGCCAGGCGGGCAATCGCAAAATGCCCTTCCATGCGGTGAAGCTCAAGCTGGCGGTGGGGATCGAACTAGGGACCTGCGGCACGGCAGTCCATAGCTATTAACGCTCGGCCATCATTGCTTCAATTGCTTGTGTTATAAAATAGTATGAAAAAAATACGTATATATTAACAAGATTGATTTTATGGATTTATAAGATACCGACGATAATGATATGTCGAGTTGGAGGACTAGGGGGTGTCATGGCGCGATAACCTAAATAAAATAGGATTCGGTTGTATTTGTTCGTAGATTTATGATTAAGATTTTAGATAAATATATCGCTTCAAGAAACCTTATTGTAAGAAATTTATAGATTAGAGATAAGAGTTGTTTAAAAACCTGGGATTCCGTTCACACCAGATCCAGATACCTTCCCTAAAGTAGTTTGCGTGCTATGTAGCTGCATTCGCCCTGAATATTCTATTTCATATAGGTACTATTTTATTTGTGTGAGCAGAGTTACTGTTGTTCACTTCATACTCTATTTTAAAACCGACTAGGCATATAGCAACACTATCAACAAAACATTTACATCAAATCTAGTTCAAGAATTCAAGTCTACTTTCGAAGCAGTGCTGGCTCAGTGGAATGCCACTGGATACCATAGATCTGCGCGGCAGTCCATAGCCAATGGGCTACGGACTGCCGCGCTGCAGGTCCATGGTTCGAATCCTGATTTTCTACTTGAGGGTGGTAGCTACCACCTAGCCAGGCAGGCAATCGCAAAATGCCCTTCCACCATGCGGTGAAGGTCAAGCCCGCGGCGGAATTCGAACCATGGACCAGCTGCGCGGCAGTCCATAGCCAACGCCACTGAGCCATCACTTCTTCACAAAGTGTATAGTGGAAATCTTCGACAGTTACCTTGACCGACTATACAATAAAATTTGTACAAACAGTCATATATGACCATTTCAGAGTCTGCTTCAATAAGATTACCTTAGTTTGATCCAATAGTTGATTGCAAGCTTTAAACAACTTGTACACGGAGGTTGCAGAATTACTGCTGTTCACTTTCCATTGCATTATCCTGTACGCTATAAGGGCTTCGTAGCACTGAAGTATCTGTTGAACTTTAAAACTCTTCGCTTTAGATTCAGGTGTCAAATCTGCAAGACCTGGACCTTCCTGCTAAAATAAAAGTTACTGCGGTAAAATTTTTGTAAGTGTTGATTCTAAATGAGTGTTTATTTTTATGTTATTGTGACGGGAGAAGCACGAGACCCACCTGATGTTAAGCGGTAACCATAACAGATGCATTTCATCAGAAGTGCCGAACTGCAATGCGGCCGTCATCCTCAGACATACAGTTGATTAGTCTCATGTGCCTGTAATTTTACTGGCTCTCAAGGACTGCTGCCAGAACACACTGTTAGGTACTTGGCGACAGATTTTCTACTTAAGAGTGGAAGCTAGCCAGGCGAGCATTCGCAAGATGCCCTTCCACCATGCTGTGAAGCTCAAGCCGGCGGTGGGATTCGAACCATGGACCTGCGGCAACGCAGTCCATAGCTATAACCGAATGACTATCATTGCTTCAAAATTTAATGAATTAGATGGTTACAACAAATCTTTTTGAAACAAATTCATATCATTGGGGTTGCCTTGGCAGAAAAGGAGAACTTATTACTAAAACTTGACTACCTCTCTATGTCACTTTTAAAGGGCCACTCACTTCTCTCGTGATTCAAATATGCTCGGTGCAAGAAAAATAGCTTATATAATACAGTTGATTAGTGATAATTTATATTAAAAATTAAAAATTCAATTACTACAAAAAGTAATTTTGGAAATTAATATTTTTTTCTAGAACTGTTATAAGGATTCGATTTTTGAAAACATTTTCGACGCTCGCGTATAAAAAGCACTTTTCCATTCAGATTGGGCATGATAAACAACACCTATGCGAACTTGTGAGATGAAATATAAATTTCATTTTGGTGGTATAGAACCCTAAATAAGGAAATTATAATCTGTTATCTATCTAAAAATTAACAAAAAAATATTATACCAAATCAATTCCAAAATCTTCACAATTACATAGTTTCTCCATGATAATATTGAGTTTGCTCTTCAAACAAGCGCTGCCGGTTTCCACACTTTGACTCGCTAGTATGTCCTCGACTTCTTCTTCTTCCGCCGCTTGCAGGAATTGTGACACGGCGTATAGCAGACGTGAAATCGGCTCCTACAAAATTACAAATACAAACCTAACTTAATATGTCGTGAAATTGATATTTAACACTCATTACTACTATATTTTATTACATTAATTGATATCTTGTCCGTAATAGTAATAATTAATAACATTACAATACACACATAACATTACAAAGACACCTACGACGGTATTTTCCTTTCAAAGGGGCTGTAAATATTTGGCAAAGAGACCGGCATCCAAAAGGAGTTTTATTGCAAATTACAATCAACGAATTTGCTTGTTATTTGATGTGGAAACTATAAATTATTATTACCTAGGTAAAAACCTATATAATATATATAGTATATAAATATATAAACTATATAAATAAAAATTTAATACTGTATAGTTGTGTCTTGATTGTTTATAGGAGCAATCCCCCGTCCAATGACCAAAATAGACCCCTTGAAAATTAATAAAAAAAATATTTTATAAAAACTAGTGAACCTTATTATAATTTATACAAGAAGAGCTATTAAAATTTAAGCTATCAAACAGCATTGTACACATTTATAATCCATCTCACTTCACAGAACCACTTCAAGTGAACACTATCATGATATACTTATAGCGTAACCCAAAATTATGTCTTGCCATTAGAAACTTGCACATTAATACTCTACTTCATTAGTTCACAAAAGGCAACATCGCCATAACACTACATAATATTGTTGCTCAGTAACACCTACACAAGCATCCCTGTCAGGACAAACAACTCTCCAATTATCAGATACAAACTACCATACTCAGAGACCTCAATTAACTAACCTTAAAAGTACAAAACTTTTGACTGATTTTAACTGATAAACGGTAAAAGGTCCCCTGCGGAATCAATTAGTATCAGCCAAACCAAATTCTGTTTAGAAACAGCCAAGTTATAACATATTGTTACGTTAAAAATTAACGAGAGGAAAAATTATAGTCATGTGCCGGATTCGAACCCGTGAAAATTAGCAATTAGTCTTGTTTGTAGTACAACGAAAGTTGAACTATAGGTCTCCATCCCCATACAATGGTTAAAGGACGAGAGAAAAAATTAGAGATACGATTTAATGTCATGTTAGCTCAGTCGGTCAGAGCATACCCCGGCTATAGGGGTGGATGACGCGGGTTCGAATCCCGCACATGACTATAATTTTTCCTCTTAATTTTGTAATTTTATAATGCAGAGCATGCGTAATTACAAGAAATATATATTGAAACTTTGTTTAGTGCTTAGATTTAAAATCATAAAAATACTTACGGTGAGCACAGCAGTAGCGGCGGCTACATTGATGCATTTGTCGAGCAGCAAGGGTGTAGTCACGTCACTGTCTGGTATGTACTTGAATAGGTGTTCGTATAACAGCTCTAATATACATTCGTGGAGTGCCGGCTTCTCTTTCACGCAGTCGTATAAATCTGCAAATAAAATACTGGATAAATGGGTAGATATTAGTATATAAGGAGGAAACTAGGTTAGCCTGCACATTATATTCTATTTCCTCTCCATTCAAAAGTTGCCTGGAAGAGATCGCTGTTAGTGATAAGGCCGCCCATTGTAACACTTGACTGTTATTATTATTATTTGTGATACACAGGCAGCTCTTAAGCTGATGCGTGTATATCTGAGTCTTTGTCAATGCACTTTAAATATTTGTCCAGTCTATTTTTGAAAGAGTTCACTGAGGGAGCGCTGATCACTGATTCCGGTAACCGGTTCCAAGTTTTAACTATGCGATTCGGTAGTATGTGCTCTCTGGGTTTGCTTTTACTTGGCCCCCGTTGCAGCTTCAGCGAGTGTCCTCTCAGGTTTGTGTTTGTGTTCATAGTATATAGTGTCTCTGACAAATTTGGTATACTATATCTGTTGGTGAGAATTTTAAAGGTCTCTATAAGGTCTCCGCGCTCTCTACGTTTCTGAAGGGTGGTAAGCCCTAGTTCTTGCAGACGATCTTCGTATGGAAGTTCTTTAAGACTAGGGACCATTTTTGTTGCCCTCCGCTGTACACGTTCGAGAAGGTGACTGTCCTTCTTGAAGTACGGATTCCATATCTGGAATGCATACTCCACTAAGGGCCTCAGGTAGGTCTTGTACAGCTTTAGGAACAGTTCCTTGTTAATGTATGAGAAAGCCTTTCTTATAATGTACATTATAGAGTTTGCTCTTTTCACTACCTCTACAATATGGTCCCCCCATTTTAGGTTGCAAGTTACAAGTACTCCGAGGTCTCGCTGTTTTTCTACCTTTTCCAGAGGGCTACCATTAATTGAGTAGTTGCATTTTGGATTTTTGCCTCCAACGTGTAACACTGTGCACTTCTTTTCGTTAAGTGTGATTAGCCAGTCTTGGGTCCATTCATATATTCTGTCTAGGTCTTTTTGCAGGGTGTTATGAGCGATCAGTGGATTTCCCATGATTTTGGTGTCATCAGCAAACAGTGACAGCTGAGATTTAATGTGCTGATCCAAGTCTGTTAGGAATATTCCAAAAAGGATTGGTCCGAGCACAGATCCTTGTGGGACTCCACTGCTGACTTTGTGAGGTTCCGACTGAGCTTCTCCCACGCGTACTCTGTAAGTTCTATTCGAAAGGAACCCTTCTATCCACTTTAGGAGTTTACCTCTTATGCCAAAGTGTTCCAGCTTGAAAATTAGCCTTTTTATTGGGACTCGGTCGAAGGCTTTTTCATAGTCTAGGTATATGATATCAGTTGGCTGTCGTTTGTCCCAAGCTTGGGTCCACGTATCTATGCAGCTGAGTAGGTTGGTAACAGTTGAGCGACCTGGTATGAAGCCATGTTGTTTGTCTGATAAAACCTTTTCCTGAGATAAGAAACTTCTAATTTCTGCTGCTATTATCTTCTCCATAGTTTTGCAGATTAGGCAGGTAAGGCTTATAGGGCGGTAGTTGGCTGCGACTCGCTTATTTCCTTTCTTGTAGATGGGTATCACAATAGCTTCTTTCCAGTCTTGAGGGAGTTCACCTTGGTCAAATGAGATAGTCATGATATTGGCCAGTCTAGTACAAATAGCTTCACTGCATTTCTTCAGCAGAATAGCTGGGATCTCATCAGGACCCATGGCAGTATCATCTTTAAAAGTTTTGATGGTTTTTCTGACTGAGTCTGATGAAAACTCAACCGTCTCTAAGGATTGTGTTACTCTTTGTGCTTGGGTTTGTGGGATTGGTATGTGAGGTGGTTCTCTAACATATGACCTATCAAATTGTTTGGCAAATATTTCTGCGACTTCTTTGTGGTCTGTTGTGACAGTTCCAGTTTGGTCATCCAGAAGGGAGGGCGGCACTGATACTTTGGATGTCAGTTGTTGGCGGATGTATCCATAGAAGGACTTGGGTCCACTGTGGACCACTGTGGACGAGTTTCAAATTTTATTCGCGCTTTTCTTACTTCAGATGTTAGACTGTTATTAGTTTTACGGTACTTTTCATAATTGCTCTTGGCAGAGACAAGCTGATATGAATTCCAAGCATGAGCTTTTTCAGAAAATAGTTTAAGTATTTCTGGTCCTATCCAGGGTTTGTTTTGTCTTTTCTTCGTTTTTATTCTTTGGAGCGGTATGTGCAATTTTATAATATTTTGTGTTAAGGATTTGAAGCAGTTCCATGCGGATTCAACTGGAGTAGAGTCTGTTATTTCATATTCAGAATTTTCAAAGTCCTGTTTGACAAGAGTGTAGTCTGCGTAGAGAAAGTTATGTCTTGGTATTGAAGTAGGTTTGTGCTGTTGGTTCTGTGCAGGTAGTTGTAGGGTTGCAAATAGTACTTGGTGATCACTTTTGCCAATGTTAGGAAGATGTTCAATCATAGTGCATAAGTTTTCCTCATTACATAAAATAAGGTCTAACAGGGATTTTTGGTCATTTCTTTGTCTAGTTATTCCTGTTACTAATTGGTGCAGATTACTTTCGAGAAACATTTCAATAAATTTTTCATGTAATTGGTCGTACCCATCCGTGTCTGTAAGGGGCCACTTAATGCTCGGTAAGTTGAAATCCCCCATTATGAGGACAGTGTTACTTGTGTCTGCCTTCAACATTGTTTCAAAGAGCACTTTATCAGTATCTTTGTACGAGTAGTTTGTGGGGCGATACACTCCGGCAATAAGTAGTTTGAAAGTTCCATATGTCATGTTCAGCCATAGTGCCTCGACTTGAGAGTTGTTGTTATAGGTGCTATGGGGAGTAATGTGGATAGGTATATCATTGTGTTGATGTGCTGCATAGATTGCAACTCCCCCCCAACCACCTCCTCCTTCTCTGTCTTTTCTAAAAAGGCTGTAGCCCTTGATGTCAACTAGACTGTTTGGTATACTTGGTTTGAGATGTGTTTCTGTTAATATTATAAAGGTGGGTTTTAGTTTATTAATTTCAATCATAAGTAAGTCTCTTTTTGCCATTATTGATGCCAAGTTGGTGTAGAAGAATGTAAGTTCTGTGAGGTCGGTGACTAGTTTTTTGGGGGGTCCCCTTTTTTAATGATCTTGGGGGTGTTGCTTACATACTTAATGGTAAGGTCTGACTCACCATTTTGTGTCCTGCGCTCCAGCTCTTCACGCAGCCCTTGGAGGTACTCCCTTTGGTAAGGGGTAAGATCATTTTTTACCTTGACTCCCACAGGAAGCTTCTTCCCATTCTTCAAGACAGTTATAGCGGAACTTCTGCAAGCGAAGATCAGTTTCATCGGCCGCGGTGACTGACTTGGTTTTCCAAGACGGATGGCCGCGACAGGCGCTTCAGACTCGGGAATGTTGGCCAGGGCTCCATTCACCTTCTCAAGATCATGACGCTTGCAGGCGTCCACATCATTTCCGCTACTTAGTTCCGGAACTCCGAACATGATGACGTTCTTCTGCCTTTTTTCACGTTCACTGATTTCACTGATCACCGATTCCACATTGAGGCCTTTACTGTGCGACTTTTTCAATTCGTCGATTTCATCTTTCAGCTGCGACACCAGTTTCCTGAGCGCTGGGAGCTGCCGAATTCCGAGCTTGCAATCGGGGCACAAGTATATTTTTAGCATTGGTGATTGCAACATCACCACACGCAACTCTGTAGCACATAAACCACTGCACTTAACACATATTTGCCGATCGCAGCCGCCACATACTATTTTTGGATTTTTTTCATCAACTTTCGGTATTATTGGGCAGCTCATACACGACGCCATTATTCGAACGAATTTTTTTGTTGGCAGATTTTAGGCTCAAAAGTGATGTTTTTATAGATTTTACTATTGCACCACAGTAATTAATCACTAATTTATTGAGTTATTAGGTCCAATTTATCGAAAGATCACTATAAATATTTTATTCGCAAGAGATAACGAGAGACGCGTGTGCACTGACAAATCGCGGGTAGGCGAATCCATCTTATCCTTCGTATTTTGTTTTATTGTAATGTAGTGGTGTGTACAATAAAGAGTTATCTATCTATCTATCTATATGCAACCGCATTATCACTTTCCATTAGCTAAGAAAGTGGTCAAAGCACCTATCAGCATAAAGTTATAAAAATGGACGAAATACAGAAAATCTCTAGGACTTATTTGTAACCTTTGAAATTTTAAGTTTGACGAGGTCAGAGATTTGATAAAAATGCTGGAGTGAGGCTGATTGTTCAAATATAAGATACTCGCATAACAGAGTTGGCTAAAGACAAATGCCGGACTGAATACACTTACTGGTGTATAGAAGTTGTTTAACGGCAGCATCCTGCATTAGACAGCGACGCAGGATCGATACCACCTCCATGCATACCGCTTCATTTCGAACTCGAGACTTTACCCTAAACAGAAACACATTAGTATTACATTGTATTTAGTTATAGCGATTATCACACATAGTAACTAAGGTATACAAACGGTAGTGTGTAATACACACAATACCCTGATAATGTCTTTGTATTATACAGTATGTATAATACATTACCAGGGAGGACTAGATCAGGCAGGCGGCCGGCCATAAGACCATTATGCATCGTGGAAGAGTATTTTGCGAAGGTCTGTCTGGCTAGCTACCACCCTTAAGTAGAAGCCCCTTAAGTAGAAAAATCTGTCGCCAAGCGCCTAACTGTGTATTCCGGCAGCGTTCCTTGAAAGCCAGTAATTGTAGGTTGGCCTGAACAACATCTTCGACCATGTGATTACTTACCATCACGTGAGATAGTGGTCAAAGGCTATAAATATCAGCTATAAATAAAAAAAAGACCTAAGTCAAACCTTTCTTCAATATCTGTTTGTATTACCTCTATATTAATAGTTATAACGTGTGCTCACGAAATACTTTCATGTTACAGGCACAAGCTACCTACTACATATCACAATACTGGAGTTTTTAAAATCGAAGACTTCCTTGATGTTGTGTTAATTTTCCAAACTGTTTTTAGAGATATTTAACAGCCAAATTCACGAGTGTAGGCAAAAGCCCACCATTCACTACACGACCCTCAAGCTGCACCTTACACATAGGTATAAGATCGCTCCCAACTACCTTTTAATTTTCATACCACATTGCAATGTTTTAAAACAAAACATTCTAATGTGGTATGAAAATATATGTGGTAATAGGTCTTTATCTATGAAATTGTCGTTCTGCAGTACTGGCCATTTCAAATCAAAATATTTTTTTTTGGCTAAGAATTCTTATTTCAAATTAATTTTATTTTAAAAACATGGAATTCTTTTTCTAGAAGTAGTCATTTGTTTATTTATTAGTGTTACATTTTCATCGCATTTCAATATTTTTCATCATTATGGGATACGTTAAAAATTCGAGTAATCATGGAATATGAGTACCGTCGTGGCAGCAACGCGGCACAAGCGGCACGCATCATCAACGACGTTTACGGAGCTAACACTTCAAACTAACGCACCACCTGTTATTGGTTTGCTCGCTTCCGCTCTGGAAATTTCGACCTGAAAAATGAACCTCGCGGTCGTCCGAAGACTTTGGTCGACAATGAAGAATTAAAGGCGATTGTGGAAGCTGATGATACACAATCTACGGTTGAATTAGCAGCAGCTTTCGACGTTAGCATCAAAACAATATTGGTCCATTTGCGTCAAATTGGCAAGGTAAAAAAGCTTGACAAATGGGTGCCCCACGAACTCAATGATCGCCAGCGCGAAGTACGCGTCGAGAGGTGCT
The DNA here is from genome assembly GCA_963890685.1 of Plagodis pulveraria. Taxonomy (NCBI): domain Eukaryota; kingdom Metazoa; phylum Arthropoda; class Insecta; order Lepidoptera; family Geometridae; genus Plagodis; species Plagodis pulveraria. The sequence continues at coordinate 8,444,099 of OY982955.1, read as the reverse complement.
CAACAGACACACCAATGAAAGCTGCGATGAAAAATGGATTCTGTTTGATAACCGCAAGCGCTCAGCAAATTGGTTGGATCCTGGTTCAGCACCTAAACAATGCCCTAAACGAAAACTTACCCCTAGAAAAGTGATGGCCACTGTTTGGTGGTCTAGCGCTGGTGTGATTCATCACAGCTTCATACCAAACGGGGTGGGCATTACTGCAGATGTGCACTGTGAAGAACTAAACACAATGATGGAGAAGCTGGCACATCTCCAACCAGCATTGGTCAATCGCTCGTCTCCGCTGCTCCTGCACGACAACGCGCGACCTCATACTGCACAGCAGACGGTCTCCAAGTTGCAAGAACTAGGGTTGGAAGCTCTCCGTCATCCGCCCTACTCACCAGACCTCGCGCCTACAGACTACTATTTTTTACTACTTTTTCCAAAATTTGGATAACTTCTTGGCGGGAAAAAAATTCAATACCCGAGAGGCAGTTTAAAATGCCTTTGAAGAATTTGTTGCCTCCCGACCAGCTGATTTCTTTAAGAAGGGCATCAATAAACTGCCACTGCGTTGGCAAAGATGCATTGATTGCATGGGTGATTACTTCGATTAATACAAATAAAAAATACATGAAACAACTTCGTTTAAATGTTTTCATACAAAACGGCAATTTCATAGGTAAAGACCTAATATTCAAAACTCCAGTATTGTGTTCAGTTTTGATATGAAATGTCTGACAAGTAGCTTGCAGGAAGGTAAGCGTCACGTATGTCAATTACGTTGCAGTGTCACCATTCTCCTTCTGCGTGACACTACACCACACTGCGCTCTTCACTCCGAGTAAACTCTTATATCTACGTCGCACAGTAATTTCATTTCCTACAGTGCCTACACCTAAGTACAGTAGTATATTGCACTCAGAACATAATACCCAGTCGGTACTACCCACCAAGATGGACTCTTTCTAAAAAGATCACCTGGTATAATTATTTGACAAATGGCAATCTTAAAAAATAGGAATAATATTTTAATCATTGTACAGTTTGTAACTATCGACTGCCTCATTGCTGTATGTAAAAGCGCCACTACAGAATCTCTAAGTCCTGGGTTTGGTGCCTTGATCAGACAAGATATTTATTTTTTTGAAAGAAATTTACAGTAACAGTCAGGAGTCTGAAATTATGTCTTTTTAAATAAAAATACATACGTGTTTCCTTGCTGCGTGGCGTGTACGTCGACGGTGAGCTGCGTGAGGTAGGAGTATGCGCTGCAGGGTTCGCTTCCGCTCTGGCTGCTTGACCATGCGCCGCGTGCTGTGATACGGATGTGCCGCAGGACGGTCAGCAGGCCCGATACCGCCAAGCAGCGGTGGAGAGGGTTCCTGGACAACAGGACACTCATATACTCATACAATACTTTACACAAATACAAGTATAGAGTTTAGATAGATAAATATAACATTCTTTATTTGCACACCAAAATAATAACAAAAGAAAAAAAAAAATTAAACCATAGATAAATAATAGTATTATACAGGTATATGATAATATCCTATAGATGTAAATTTTTGAACAAGTCATCACGAAGTTATTTAAATTTTTCCAAAGCCGATTGATTCCAAAAGTTGATGCTTGATTACAAAATGACAAATTTACGCGATAAAAATTTAGGCATGTGCGGGATTCGAGCCCGCGTCCATCACCCCTATGCCGAGGTATGCTCTCACCGCTTAAGCTAACATGAAAATAGTTAGAGTTGATGCTTGATGTTGGAATTACTTATCCTCATGCTTTTGCTGCGAGTTTTTAAAAACCAAAACGGCCTTTTTCGTGCTGGAGGTGAAATTAATACCTGGAGTATAATTTTTTGGAGCACACCATGATCAAAACATCTCTTGTTCTAGTACTGAAGTTAAGGAGAGGATGTACGGCATCCAATACAGCCGCCGCCGGCTTGAACTCGGTGGGTGTCGGTTGGCAATTCTCCAGTATCGTACTCAGTTCCGTACACCGCTCCACGGCTGGTGTCAGCTTACAAAGAATGTACAGGCAATCTGCAAACAGATAGATATGCTAGTATATAGCTATTTCAGCTATTATGGGTGCAATTCCGCACAACAGTTTCCGTCACATCATGATGAAAAATAAACATACATTTGTGATTTATTGGGACGTATAAGTTGTGGCCACATAGTATTGTCCATATCATGAAATGCTTGAGAATTTTATAAAGTGGTCGCATTTCATGACGTGGGCAAATTAATTTGATCAGATCATTAAATCGTGAACATTTCACCATGTTGTGGCCACATCGTAAAATTAACCATGTCATGAAATGCTCGAGAATTTAATGAAGTGGTCTCATTTCATGAAATTTTTTTTTGTCCATTGGCCATTGAAATCGCATTGTAATGCGACTACTTCATGAAATTATCGAGCATTTCATGATATGGACAATTCTACGACGTGGCTACAACATGGTGAAAAGTTCACGATTTAATGACCTGGTAAAATTAAGTTGCCAACATCATGAAATGCGACCACTTCACAAAATTCTCGAGCATTTCATGATATGGACAATTCTACGATGTGGCCACGACATTTACACACGCGTTGCAAATTAATAACCTTTTCTAGTTTTAATTTGTCTATTAATACTGTGTAATAAAGTCGGCGGTTATAATTTACCATACGAACTCTCTGCCAAGAGATGTCAACAAGCTCGCCCCTTAATACATGGTACCAAAATATATCAGTTTAAACGTGGGCGTTTAGACATCTCTGCCTACCGTTCCTTCCTTCAAGCTTCGGGGATAAATAGGCGTAATGATGTTTTTTTTTTTTATAATGTGGCAAAATAATTTATGGTTCAGCCCTAGCTTGGTAACTACGTCCCAAGGTAAGCTGTCACAATACTGCATAAGTGCCCAAGCATCTACTTAAGTGGGTTGGTAGCTAGCTTCACCAGCATTCAGATTCACCACCAGCAGTCTTATTATCTAACTCTCAGATCAAGAAACAAGAGAGATAGGTAATGGAAGCGTGGCACGTGCGAACGCATCTGGCCTAAATCAGGCTTGTTTGTAAGAACAACATTGCGCGCTTAGTACAAATCAACAAACAAATCAGTTCTTCCGTTAACGCAATTGATCAGTGTTTCAATAGCTGTATCTGTGAGTGTAAAAAGTGACCCAAGCTACAGGCTGAAGCGCAAACCGTTGTTGCATGTGTACGATTAGATAGTGTATTCGTTTGCAGCGGAAATCTTGGTGTGCGTGGCAAAATGTGCGTATGTGTGCCATACTTATTGTTTTTATTGATCTGAGAGTGAAATGGGTGGGAGAGACGTTATGACACTTTTATGTGAACAAACGCGGACTGAAAAAAAACTCCCTTGTTTCTCTGATCTGTGATCTAACTAGTGGTTATAGAAATGAACTTCATTAAGACATTTGAACTCGAATAATAATAATAATAAATCTTTTATTTTGTCTGAACATTTTTACAAATTTGAGGTAGGGACTACCTTTTAAGTATAGAATACCTGTGCCAGGTAGACCCACTCTTCCTTATCTTAACATTAAGATTTATACATATATATTTAATTTAATATTTAGGTTACAATTTATATAAAACAATCTAGTATATACCAACTTAATATATAACAAATAAACAGGAGGTATACTTGGGTATAACGTCTAACTAAATTTAAATACAGTATTACTCAAATGGTTTCTAACAAATTGAACTGTGTAAAAGTAGTTATTTGTTTACAAGCCAAATATTCTATCTTCATATGTAACTTATTTTAGAACAAATATAACCGAGGGGATAAATAATATTCTGTTTATTATAGTCTAGGGTAGATATAATTAAACGATTACTTACAAAATGCAGAGTAAAAAATATACGTAAACTAAAAAATAGGTACAGAATAGGTTGGCGGAGTGATGTGTGGTACAAGTGACAAACGTTCATCCATTTAATTTTATTATGAATTAATTTATTATATCATTGTTTTATTTTATTTATGATATTTTATGTTTGAGTCTATAAATAGACTATATTATAATTAGATATACATATATTTATATAGATATATTATATTAAATATAATGTATCTATCTATACAAATATAAGTCAATGTTTTTAGAGGCATTGTCTTAGATTTTTTTTATGCTTGATAGGTTAGCCTTTGACCACTATCTCACCTGATGGTAAGTGATTATGTGGTCGAAGATGTTGTTCGGCACGGAAACGCTCAGTAGTAATGTCACTAGCGGTCACCCATCCAACTCATGACCGCGGGCGACGTTGCTTAACTTTGCTGATCGGTTGAGAACAGCTAAGTAAACTTCGCTACGAGCGCTTCGAGAGAATATAGTTGTAATGGGCTAGAGAACGAGCGAACGTAAACAAATGTTGTTGTCTTAGGATGGCAGTCGTTATAGAATGGTGGTAGGTATAGCTAACGCTAGTAGCTATATGTAGCTAGCTAGCCTAACGATACATTTTTTACCACATCATCACTTATCATCAAGTAAGATAGTAGTCAAAGCCTAGCTATGCAAATAAAAACGATGGCTTTTAGCGATAAGGCCACCCATTGCAATACTTTCATAGTATTTAAGATTTTAGGGTTCCGTACCACGAAGGGTAAAAGCGAATATAGGATTACTTTGTTGTCCGTCTGTCTGTCAAGACCCTTTTTCTCTAGAACTCCTGGAGGTATCAACCTGAAATTATTCATATCAAATACTCAATTCTACTGTCCCTTGGAGCTGTGAATGAAACCAAAATTCTAGGCCACCGCAATAAAAAGATACAGCCGTTTATGCCGCAAATTTTCGACACTCGCAAGGGAATTAAAACCTACACGGTACTTCCCGTGAACACGTAATCTTGAAATTTGGTACGAAGCAAAGTCTTATAGCAAAAATTACGAAAACATAAATTTTAAGTTACACTACATGATAAAAATAATTTTAATAATTTTAAAATGTTATGGATTCCATTAATCAATAAAAATACCAAAACTTTTACTTACATACCAACAGGTTTGTACGGAAAGCTCGGTGTGCGAGTCCGCCTCGCACTTAGCCGGTTTTTTTCCTTACTATGACGTTATCATTGCTTTTATTTTATGTCGTGTAACAATAGAGTGCTGTATATCTATTTAGCTATATATGTAGTACCTGCATATTGCTTCTGGCCACAGTCTTGTGCCATCCGATCCGCCAACTGGCTGAGTATGTACTTGGAGGTCTCCGGTTGTGAACTGCTTAAGCGCACGAGAATACATTTGCCGTGAGACCAGCAACTTGGAGCCACGGGCTTCGTTCGCGGCACGGCGAGAAGAGAGAACGCCAAGTGGATCAAACCGAGAACGGTTAGTTGCCGATGACTTGCGCTGAAACAAAATATATAACATTTAAAACTTATATTATAAAAGAGATTCGTTGTATATAAAATACTCTTCAAGTATTTTATCTTTCCTTTGTACATTGTTTCATATAAAATACTAAAAACGTATTTTATATTAAAAATACAAACTACTGTCGCCGTTGAGTGAGTAAAAAAGTAAGAAATTCTTATAGATTATATAGAAGAGTAATTTATATTAAAATATGTGAATGGATCAGTTGATGCAAAAATAAACCCACGTCCGATCCAACCTTCGGGTCGGTACATTATTCTACTAAATAAGCTATCGTTGTGTTGAATAATAGTTAAAATATATCCATTCTTTCTGAATATTAACCATAGTAAAGAAATGAATTATCTATCAATGTTATTCGCTTGGCTGGCGTTAAAGCAATAAAAAACCCGCCAAATGCGAGCGGGACTCGCGCACGAAGGGTTCCGTACCATTATCTCATTTTCATTAGCAAATAAACGGCGAAAACCTCTTTTATTGTATGGGAGCCCCCTTAATTATTTATTTTATTTTAATTAATTTTATATTTAAAGAGAACATAAAACCAAATATTGTGTGAATAGAAGCGTCTACCTGTCACCGTTATTAGTATCGAGCAAGAAACGGTAAAAAAATCAAGTTTGTTGTATGGGAGCCCCCCTTAAATATTTATTTTATTTTATTTTTAGTATTTGTTGTTATAGCGGCAATAGAAATACATCATCTGTGAAAATTTCAACTGTCTAGCTATCACCGTTCTTGAGATACAGACTGATGACAGACGGACGGACAGCGAAGTCTCGGTAATAGGGCCCCGTTTTTACCCTTTGGGTACGGAACCCTAAAAATTGTAACAGAATACGAGTTGATGTTTTAATAGTTAGTTTCGAGTTATAGAAACTGCCATTACGTTATATCAAAACTGAATGCTATTGAAGTTTGTGTTACGGGATTGTGACAGGACATGCACGAGGCCTACCTCATGTGAAGCGGTAACCTCTGCCTATAACAGATGCATTTCGTCACAAGTAACGACAACGTACAACTGTATGTTTCAGGGTGACGGGCGCAGTGCAGAGCCCGTCACCCTGAAACATACAGTTGTTAATCCTCATGTGCCTGTAATTATACTCGCTGTCAAGGACTACTGCATAAACACACAGTTAGGTGCTTGGCAATATTATTTGGACAAATAAATTGGATCATCCTTTGTAAGGCGTACGCACAGACAATGATCTTTCGTTGTGTGTGCGTACGCAACAACTGTATTGAAAGTATTTTTAACAAAGTGCAACTGTCAGATAACACGCACACTTTGTTAAAGCTTGTGAACTGCGCTGATGTAGTTTATAATTTACCCACTTTAGTATTAAAATGGTTTTGTATACTTGTCGAGAACGTAAGTGACTGGACAAACCTTACTTAGGTTTTTAGACACTACTTATCATATCACTATTGTAATACTTAATTTTGATAAATAAATAAATAAAAAATAAACAGAGTTACTTGAGGGTGGTAGTGGAGCATTCGAAAAATACTGTTACACCATGCGGTGTAATTCAAACTGGCGGTGAGGATCTACCTATGGACAGCACAAGGCAGTCCATAGCTTATACCGATCGGCTATGACTGCTACAAAATAATTAAAACAGCTAACAACCCTATATATCAACTCGCCGTCTTCAACGCTTCTATTCTTTTATAGATTTTTTTTTATGCCTGATAGGTTAGCCTTTGACCACTATCTCATCTGATGGTAAGTAATGATGTGGTCGAAGATGTTGTTCAGGCTAACCTAGAAGTACTGGCTCTCATGAACAGCTGCTGGAACACACCGTTAGGTGCTTGGCGACAGATTTTCTACTTGAAGGTGGTAGCTAGCCAGGCGGACATTCGCAAAATGCCCTACCACCATGCTATAACGATTGCCATCCTAAGAAAACAAGCGAGCCGACGGCTTAACGTGCCCTCCGAATCACGGAAACGCTCTGTAGTAATGTCACTAGCGGTCACTCAAGACCGCGCGCGACGTTGCTTAACTTTGCTCGGTTGAGAGCAGCTAAGTAAAGTTCGCTACGAGCGCTTAAAAATAAAATTATTTTGCGCTGATTTAGTTTTCAAAACTTAGATGCAGTTTGTGTTGCTTTTATCCAATTTCCGTACCTTTCCGTCGTTAGCACTTTGAGAACACAAGTGACATCTACGTCCGGTGGAGTGACGGAGCGAACCCACGCAGATTCCTTGCTCCTTAGATCGTCTGCAACTCGCTGTTCTATTGCCGATCTTACTACCTAGAAATAAGAACGTAAATGGACAGATTTGATAAATAAAAAGCAAGGTATATTCTAATTAATAATTTCCATAAGAGGAAATACCATTACAATGGAAGTCTACCTGAAATATGAGAATAACTAGAAATAATGGCTAATCTACACTGGTCAGCAAATAAACCGAGCCACCCGCTACCTAGGAACTCTGATTCGATTTTCTCAAAAAGTATAAAACTTACAACTATCAAAGTTATACCTACAAAAAGTGCGTTTTATGGTGATTAAAATGACTACAAATTAATTCGAAAGTACCTTCAACTCACATTTATATAACTATAGCCTATATCTCTCTGTTTCTGAGTCTAAGTCTTCCCACTAAGAACTAAACTTACGTCCAAACAGACAGCTTTAAAATCAGCTCCTTTACTGGTGAAAGCGAGCGCCAGGTCGATCACAAAAGGAGCTCGCAACAGCTGGGTTTTAGGCCACTGCTTGATGTGTTTTCGAACTAAATCAGCCTCCACGATACCTTGCGATATGTGGTAGATGCAAGTTGACAGGCAGCGGCTTAACTCAGCTGGGCTATGCGGTACTGTAACGATAAAAGATCGGGTTTTAGAAGTCCTGGCTCACTCAAAGCTCAAGGGCATTTTGCGAATACCCGCCTGGCTAGCTACCACCCTCAAGTAGAAAATCTGTCGCCAAGCACCTAACGGTGTGTTCCGGCAGCAGTCCTTGAGAGCCAGTAACATTACAGGCACACATGAGACTTAACAACTATGTCTCAAGGTGACGGGCGCAGTGCAATTCGTCACTTGTTATGAAATGCATCTGTTCTAGGCAGAGGTTAGTCCGCTTAACATCAGGTGGGACTCAAGCTTGTTCCGTCAAAATTACACCTCGTTTTTGTGTTTTGCCCTTACGATTCGCCTTAAGATGCAGTTTTGACTTTTAATCTACATCAGGGTTTCTTAAAGTGTGGTCCATGGACCCCTTAGGGGGTCCGTAGCTTGTGTTCCAGGGGTCTGCAGCAGCTCAGTTAAATGTTAGGAACATTTATATTAGAAAACTATGCCGTAAATTCACGCGTCGTTTTTTATGACGACTCTTTCCTTGCCTTATTGAAGACAGTTCCACGATTTATTGTGCTCATGTGAGTGTAAACAAAATCATCCTTCTCATTTAATTAGTTTTTTCAAATTCTGAAAGTGGTCAGAGACAGCAAAAAGTTTAAGAAGCACTGATCTACATGGAACATCTGTCAAAAACTGCGTCTTAGGATTGATTTCAATTTTAGAATGCATTTATTAATACGAGCCTTAGCTATTGTACGGATTTACATAAAATGCGTCATAATAATGATAAGACAAGAAAAATTACAACATACATCTACACTAATATTATAAAGAGTAGAGATTTGTATTTTTGTATGCAACGAATAAACTTAAAAACTACTGGAACAATTTGAATGAAATTTATTATGAAAATAGTTTGAGACCCGGGAAAGGACATAGGATAGTTTTATCCAACTGTGCAAAATGGTTTTTCGCGATAACCGACAAAAGGTGCAGGCGGAGGCGCGGCCGGAAAGCTAGTAGTAGATATATTTCAATCATCATCTTCTTATCTCTTTCCAGTTATCTTTCTCCAGTGGGGTCAGTACAATACAATCAGCATCTGAAGTCATAGACATTTGACACATGTGCTGAGGCACGGCCTTTTGTCACTGCCTGCAAATGTTTTTATTACTATATATTTTATATTTATTTATGTTGTGTCAAGAAATGGTTTTTATTCTTGATTTTAACTTTCTATATTATTATGTCTATCAATAAAAAAGACGACTCAAGTAAAATTTACATAGAGGGAACGTAAAGACACAATGACTTCGGCTTGTGGCTGACCGCGTTGCTGACGCCAAAGCTCCTTAGAAATCACATTGATAGTATTTCGGTTACCTTTTGGGTAAATAGAATGTGTAGACTGTAAGGATGACCCTGTTGTATCTACACTATAATTATAACTATAAAATACTTGTATTTTTGTATGTAATTAATAAACTTAAAAACTACTGGACTAATTTGAAAAATTATTTCACCATTAGAATCGTACATCATCCATGATGAACATAGGCATTCTCTATTTTTATTTTTTTAAATAACCCTTGCGGAGTCCTCGCGACCCACTAGTATATAATAAACCGTATTTTTCCCCTAGCCGCGCGTGTGTTGCAAGCGAAAATTATATTTAAATATTATCCAGTGATGTTCTTTGGGTTTGTTAGATAGATATATACATATATTATACGGATCCCACATAATTATGTGGGTTTGGGTAGGATGATGAGGAGCCCGTCACGGCCACGTTAAAAAAATAATATTAACTCACCAATATCATCAATATCCATAGTCGTTGACTCGGAATCCTGTGGTGGAGGCTCCAGTTTGGTGTATAAACGCGCGCTGAAGTACTGGCTTAGATGCGCGAGCACTATTTCGAAATTGTACACCCTGCATAGTCTGAAAAATAATCATAATAGTCAGTTATTGAATTATGTACAAATCATCGAGAACTTTAACCGGTGGGAGTATGTAGGGAAGACTGGTGGGATATAAATCACGCAGCGCGCAGTGTGGTTCTCAACTACCAAGAACACCTAAATGATTTTGTTTAATGTAATTAAGAAGTAACTCATATTCAATGTGCGCTTGGTTTTATATATTTCATAATTTACTGGTTACCTATTACGGTGGCTCAGAAAACCAGCCCCAATGAAGAGTGGTTGACAATTTGTACTCCGCTCATAGTTTAAATTATTCTAATCATTGTAATTTTTCTGTTTAGAAGCAGTTTTAATTATTTTTTTGAGACGATAGAAAGCTGATTATCCGAGTTAATTGGGACCGGTGAAATTTTCAGACAATAAAAATTCGGATTATCGGACATAGCCTGGTACTATAAAGAAAATCGAACTGTCACACAAATATAAAAAGAATAACCTTTATTGGGTTTAACAAACACAGTTCGACAATAATGCTCACTTGAACATCTCGATCAGAGTAAGTTGCAACCCCATCAGGCCTTAACAAAAATACAAAGTATAAAAATTCACAACAATAATAGAGGTTATATTACGCTTAGGACCGATTCAGATAATTGGCGATTCGGTTAATTGGCGTTCGGATAATCGTCGTTCTACTGTATCCACGGTATAAAATATTCTATCAGCCGGATTGTCCACTGCTGAACACAGCCTCCCTCATTTAGGGGGGATTTGCCATAATCCCACGCCAAACGTGTTGGGGATCGCAGTTTAAGATATCAGTTCCTCAGAAGGCGCTGCTGCCCACCTTCCGGTATCCATAATACTATTAAAAAAATGTTAAAGGGGCTGCGCAGACATATGTATGTACTTCATACATACCGAATGTGGCTGTTGCTAGTCCAGTCGCAGGTCAATGTCCACAGATATGTCGGCCTTTTAAGGCTGCGTCATAGAACATATAATAATACTACGGCTGGCGCCTACCAGATATAGGCGAGAAAAATGGGGTGTAAGATGAAAAAATCGACCAACAGGATTGTTGTGCTTGGCGAAGCTAAGAATATGAAGCGATTCTATCACAGGACTTTTTCATCTTACACCGCTCAGAATCGTACGCCGCCGTCCCTTTTAAGGGTACTCGTAGTATTGTAATTGTAACTCACTTGAGAAGTTGATGCACCAATGGAGGTAAGGTGTCCGGTGGAATGTCAATGATGTATGAACAGAACTTGTTCACTACTTGCTTGTGACTGTTTTTTGATAGATGCATGTCTCTGCAAACAGTAATTGTTCATTTGTTATTTTAATTTATTTTGCCGTGGTACCATTAAAGGAACTATCTAATGGTACCACGGCAAAGGAACGTATTTTATTTCAATTTAAAATTATTGTTTTGTGACAGCTAAGGTGTGAATCTCAGTATAAATATTTTCAGATTGAAATAATGATGTTAGTTTTTTATAACAGTTTTAAAAGGTAAGACTAAAAAGGAAACACATTTTAACCCTTGAAGAGGGTAACAGTGCAAAATGAGCAGGTGTTCTCAGTGGAGGCTTGTTAATCAATAACTGACAAAAGCTTTTAACAAATCAACTAAAATTTAAACCATTGATTGTAGATAATATAACAAAAAAAAAAACAGATTTTGGGCCCCAGGTCTCCATACTACATCTTGAGGCAGTGATGGCTCAGTGGCATTGTCTATGGAATACCGCGCAGAAGGTCCATGGTTCGAATCCCACTGTGGGCTTGAGCTTCACCGCATGGTGGAAGGGAATTTTGCATATGCTTGCCTGGCTAGCTACCACCCTCAAGTAGAAAACATGTCGCCAAGCACCTAACGGTGTAGTCATGCAGCTGTCCTTGAGAGCCAGTAATTCTAGGTTAAGCCTGTTAACACCTTCGACCACATCATCACTTACCATCGGGTGAGATTGTGGTCAAAGGCTTACCTACCAGCAATAAAAAAAACTATTATAAATACTGCACATACTATAAGTAATGTTGCATACAATGTAGAAGTATGGATAGATTTAACATTATTCATTTAAGATAGAGATACTTGAACTCACTTGAACATAGCAGCCAGTTGAACCAGTTGCCTCTCAGTCCATCTGCATTGACAGAGGGTGTGAACACTTTGCTCCTTATATTCTGTACTTGCCATCTCAGTTCCACAATGTTTGATGGTTTCGTATGAGGACAAAGACCGTATACACTCTGGGAGAACATCACGCCAACTAAATAAACAAATATTGATGCTTGTAATTCATTCAAAACAATTTTATTTGGTGAATAAACTTGAGCAAAAGAAATAGCCTTATGTCTTAAAACTGAAATAAACTTTTTTCTATAAAGTTTTATTAGTAAAATTACTTTTTAAAACCAGCATTGTTCCTTCTGGTACACTTATTTAATTTTTAAGAGCCATTTCACAAAATCACGCTACTGAAGTTTAGGTAAATGCCAGCGCATCGCTTACACAAGCGAAAGAAGTGACGACGGAATAGCGTGACTGTGAGTAACATATTTTGATACTAGCACTCATTAATAAAGAAATGTACTTACATTTCTTTATTAATGCGAATTTAAAAATTGTGTGATTGGCATGATGATTTCTTGTCGATTACTTGCTAATGTTATAGAAAAGAAGTAGGCATGTACATTAAATAGTCAACCTGCATCGTGAATCTTTTATTTAAATTTCATCCTTGGTGAAGAAAATATAGATATGTTTGAATCATTTATTGTAACAAAAAACTTAAATAATAAAAAAAATATACGGCTTAAAATTATATAAATATTTGATGTAACGGCATTGATTAAAAGCTGTGGACTAAAAGCTCTTTCTTTTAAATTTTCTAAAAAATGCTGTTTTCCTCGTTCACACTCTTCAGTATCTATATCCAGTCGATAACACTGTCTGTCATAATGACCATGCATAGGATTGAGGTTTATTTTTCTGTGCATCCGGAAAACAACTTAGTACCTACCACAAACGTCCCATGACGTTTTTGGTTTTCCATTACTCTAACATGTCACCCTCATATTCCCATACCATAATATATCACCTACACCATTAAAAAAATATCATCCATTTAGTTTGAGTAGACCAAACAGCGAAATGTAAATATATATTTACAGATTTTGAGGTTTTTTTGTTTTTAAATCGAATATCTTTGATGCAATCTATAATCAACATATATATTCTACTTCCGAAATCAGATTGAAGACGTTCTGAAAAAAGGCCAGGTCAAAAGTACCCTAAACCGACGCTTATGTATGAAAGGATTGATGAGTATAAATGAAGCGAAAGAGATATGTCAGGATCGTAGTAAGTGGAAATCCGTGGTCTCTGCCTACCCCTACGGGAAAGAGGCGTGATTTTATGTATGTATGTATATACTTCTTGGTACCAATGCAATCCTCACTATATACTCTTATGCTCACTATTTCCTCTATGGAAAATAAATGATAATACACCTTTTTATACAAAAAAATACTGGAAATGGGGTTTGAACACACGACAAAAATGGTGGGAAATAGTAATTTAATTGCTATTTCTATTTTTTCGTAACTAACTAACTCACCTAGAACTTCGATCTTCTTTAAATATGATAATTTACTATTGTTCTTTAGCCATGAATTGTTACACAATTTTACGCCAAATATTTTAAAGTAACAAAATTAAAACAACCCAATTGTTTTAAGAACTTTGGTGGGAAAACTGTATTGGAGAGCAATTAATTTTCTGAAAAACTTTACCACCTACGGCTTTGGTCCTTCTTTGATATTATTATTTACATGTAATTTATACACCTGTATTATTTCAGATTTTTTGGTTTAGAAGTTTAAAATTAGTAACGAGATTATTTAATACGCAAATTTGCATCGATAAGTGCTTGCGTTGCAAAATATATCGAGTGAAAAATGACTTATACATATGCAAAATTGCGGTTTTCTAGATTTATAACTGTTGAAGTAGTTACGATATTAATATGAAATGACGTAATATTTTGGGGCCAAAAGGTTTCAGATTTCATCAAAATATTCAAAATACTTCCTACTTCATACGTTATCTCAGAAAAATATGGATTTTTTCTTGTATGGGCAAGGGGATGCATCCTTTTGAAAACTATTTGGATTATGAACGTCGGACTTACGCAGATTTATGGTAAATTTGTAAATACGACTATCGACCGCTAACTGGTATCACGGCTTGTACAAATGATGGAAAAGCCGGGAGGCCGGTTTGTGCAAATTTTCAATAGAAGGTAGTTTAATTTCCAGCTGAAGTTATCGCTGTGTTCACTTATAGACATTAACTGAATCCAAAAATATTGGAAATCAATTATTCGCCTGTCATCTAATCCTCCTAAAACAAAAGTTATAGTGAGTTACTAATTTAAACTAGAATAATATAAAAACTAGCAGACCAAAAAGAAGAAGTCAACCCTGTGAGGTTGTTAGCATTTTTCCAATAACGCTGTATAAGGCTGCATAATTGTGACGTTTCCTTTTTTTAACACAATGGATGAACAGAAACTAAAGATGTAGTTACTTAACAAGACAACAATACTTATATTATGGACAACAAAAATAAAGTATAGTATGTTACTTAAAAAAAATATCGACATGATCAAAACTCTGTGGTTGCACTATAAACTTGCATCTAAGCGTTCCGCGTACGAGACGTCAGAGCAAGGAAAACGAACACAGGTCCTACCTCGATGGGCGCTCGCGCGGTACTGATCGCCTCGCGCTTGTACATTTCAATTTATGTGCATTTCGAGTTATGTTAAATATTTTTTCTTGTCTAACAAAACAGAGTTAATATCACAATTTATTAAAAATCAGATTAATTAAAGAATGAACTTTCTTTTTATATAATATCTGTTTGGAATTACACTTTATTAAACGCAATATATGGTGGTAAACTGCTGATATAATTCGTGGAAATTGGCGCAAGATCTTTATTTTTCTTCTACAATGACGATTAATTAGCGATATTCTAGTACACTATGTGTCAACAGGATTATATGCCCGATGCACAGTTTTAATTTTTAGTTAATTTGATGAATCTTTATACAAGAAATATAACTCTGAAGTTGGCTATGTGTACTTTAATTCGTAAAACAAGGTGCGGGAGATTGGTCACTACAAAATAATTAATGTTATGTTTGTAAATCTGGTACATTAACTGAAAAGAGAACAGATTATTCTATTTTTATCAATTATTAAACATCTTGTAGATATTTCCTATGATAGTAAATTAAGCGCTTAAAATCTTCGTATACCGCATTAAAATGTGAAATGCCTCTTAAGACATTGTTTAAATTATGATGACAGAGTAGTAAAATGGTAGGTTAGGTTAGAAACTACACACATCAAAAGTGCTTAGGGATCAAGTATGTTTTCGAGTACTGTTGCAATAGAGGTTTTTATTTGTGTGCTTTTCTGACAAGTCTCGTTTCGGTATGCGGTCTGATCAAGATGTACTACACAAGCTAGTGAAATTACAGGCACATGAGACTTAACAACTATGTCTCAAGGTGACGGGCGCAGTGCAATTCATCACTTGTAATGAATGCATCTGTTCTAGGCAGAGGTTAGTCCGCTTAACATGAGGTGGGCCTCGAGAATGTCCTGTCACAATAAAAAATAGGGATTTGTCGATAACTTAAACATAGGAAATAAATAAAAAAAAACCAGTCTGGATAGTTAGATTTGGTAAATATTAATTGAATATTTTTTTATAGTTCAAGATATACATGATCCCTGGGCACTACTTACTTACTTGGTACTTGGTGTGCGGGCTCTTTTCCGCAAATTTGCCGCTGATCCCTGGGCAATTTTGATGTGTGTAGTTTCTAACCTAACCTACCATTTTACTACTACATCATCATAATTTATACACATGTCTGAAAAATTAAATAAAAGTGTACCAGAAGAGAAATGTCAAAAATATGTACAGTAATACATATTCATCTATACAAATAAATGGCACTCCTCTTTTGGTGATCATTATCATAGGTGGATTAAAAGAAAGAAACTGACATCATATTCACATCATTATCATCGACAATGGACTGCACACTGTCAGTACACAATCTGACAAGATTATTGGCTGGCAGACTCAGGAATTCCAAGCAAAGTCTATTGATAACTTCTGCACAATGAGTGAGGGAAGTGGATTCCTTTCTCATCGTCAGCAGCACTATGTCTATAACCTGGAATAATCAAACAGAATACAATAATTAGTTCACATAAAAAAGCCATAATGTCCACAGTAGTGATTGCAATTTGTGGGCGATTTTCGCACAATGCAGTACTGTGAACATTACCATATTGATTACCGTGAGATAAAAATTTGTTTGGTTATTCAAGATAAAGTATATCTGTAAAAAAAGCATGCAGATACATTGTGGTGTATACCGATTCTAAAGACAAACCGTATACTTACCTCAGTAAATTTAAGATGTAAGAGTAAAATTGTTCTTGCATGGCCAGCGAAGGCCAGATTTCCTACACAAACATTATGCCAAATTCATTTGTAACTTGAGCATATTTATACCATACCATGCTGTTATTCTGGTTAAAATAGTATTAATCTAGAATGCTGTTTTTTTTAGTTACCCTTATATGAAATTTAACAATATAAAATAATAACTAAGCTAAACCTGAATAATAGCATGGTGTCATAAAAAGCGACTAAGTGAAAATTACTCTTTCTCAAGAACTGCTATTTTACACTGCAATCCCAAAGACGGATTATAAGCCTGGGGATTATGGCAAGAGCCCCACAATGTGCAGTGGACAATCTGACTTAAAACAGTATGGTATATGTATGCTCTAGTTATTAATTATTTTGATATCACATGAATGGGAAGTCTGTGAAACTCTTAGTAAAATATATTCTTTTACATAACTACCTAACCATTTATTGTAGTTATTACACACCTTGATTTTGTTCTCTGGTAGTACACCATTTAGTAAACAGTTTAACAAATCTGGCCCATCACTATCAATAATTCGCCTTGGTAATAATTTTAGAATCTGAAACAAAACAGATGTGCTTACGTGAAACTTTTGATCTCGTTTATTGTAAATGTGTTATTTTGCAACGTATCGGGAAAGAGTATTGTATGGATATTGCCGACCTGATCAAACTTT
This sequence comes from Plagodis pulveraria, assembly GCA_963890685.1. Classification (NCBI taxonomy): domain Eukaryota; kingdom Metazoa; phylum Arthropoda; class Insecta; order Lepidoptera; family Geometridae; genus Plagodis; species Plagodis pulveraria. The sequence goes on along the minus strand of OY982955.1, from coordinate 8,426,704 downwards.
GAAGTGCAAAATTCACGTAGTCCATCATGTTTAGACTTATCGTGACCTAGCTCCTTTAATTTAGAAAATATTTTATTTCCGTCCATTTCTCAGACAATTCTTCTTTTCGCACTTGTTGCTTGTGCTACGTATTCATCTAGGAAAAAAACACAGCAAAAAAATGACTAAGGTCGGAGAGAAAGAACCTCAACGGAGTAATCGGAAAACGTTATTAAATAAATTAACAAACATTCCGTACTTTGTGACGGACAGCGGCCGGTACAAAACAAAGTTACTTTACGCGGAGAAGTAATTTTTATTTTTTACCCGCCAAAAATATATGAATTGATGACATTTGATGACAATGACAATACTAAATAAGTGATAGTGACAGTATTCATAGACTGAGTTCCGTTTCACGCCAACAGCGATTTTGCGATACTATCGCTATTTTGATTCAACAAAATCACTTCAACAATAGCAACATTGGTACAACACGGATTATGTCATTCATTACATACCTACTCCATCTTGCGATTTCAATGACCACATGCTACAAACTGAAATCACCGTGAGCGGGGATGTAAATGACTGTCATTTTGTTTATTTAAGAAGACATTCTGTACATGTGGGTATTGAGGATGAGCCATACGGCAGTAACATTAACTGTTCATTGATATGTGGCCGCGTGACCGTGATCTATGTTAACGCAATTACGGCCGTGCCGAATTGTTGGTAGCATCCGACCTCAGCTTTTACAATAATTACTCTACTAAAAGTGCGATTTCTGAAACGGAACTGTGATGGTCGCCATAATCAATACAATTAGTTTTGCATAACAGAACGCAGCCACAGTAAAACGGAGTAATATGATTAACATCGCTCTACGATGCGACGCGACGCACGCAACCATCGCACTTTGGCGTGCACAAAGTCACTCTGACCGGCTTGCGGCCATGTGATTACACCAATAAAGTGTTCATGAACGTCAAACTAATTTAGTGAAGGTAGCTTCAACAAAGGTTTATAAGTTCTGGGATATAATACCTGAGAACCTTGAAGTGCGATTCATATATAAATACTACAATGTTGGAAGGTCCAGATAAACCTGGGGTGACAAATGCGATTTCTCTTCCGCAAAGATATATCATCGGTCATGCTGATTCAAAAGAAAGTTTTCTTGACAATTGTTTACTGACCTATAAAACTAAAAGTTTGTCAGCAGATTACCATCACGATATGAATTGAGAAAATTTCACCAAGTGGGTAATACATACAACAGTTATTCTAATAAGTGTTGCCAAACCGTCGGCAGCTGTCAGTTGTAGTGATAGATAATGCATCTTATCACAGTATGCATAAACAACTCTCCCAGTGCCAATGGCAAAAGAGACACATGAAAGAAATGGTTAGGCAATGACTAGGACTAGGATTATCCCTTAGAACTAGAAGCTTAAAGCTTCAAGGTCTAAGGGATAGTGCATTTTCTGGATAAAATATGTCATTTCCTAAACATTTCTTTCAGGTGTCTTTTTTGCTATTGGCCCTGAGTACAGAGCACAGAGTTATTTATGCGTATACTGTGATAACATGCATAATCTATCACTACAACTGACAGCTGATGAAGGTTTGGCAACACTTATTGTCACAGGCTTGCTCTTTGCCGGTGCATACCGTCACGGTTGTTAACCGTGGCACGAAGCAGTAGCATCTCTCGAAGTCACCAAAAAATAATCTATTTCTCAAGTTTGGTAAGGTGGAATGATACGCTGCTTAGGGCGATGGAATGTTGCTGAAATAAGCATTATTGATATGCTAGTGATTTTTGTACCACTTATAAACAATTTTTGGAGAAAAGTTATGACTAGTAATTTCTTTATTTTAAACCTATTCATATTATTTGGCAAAATTCACGTATACATGGTATTAGCACATGGATAAAGAACCGAAAAGAAGGAAAGCTTCACTACTACAAATACAGCTATATGTGTGTTACTTGTCACGGCAAGTCGCGCGGGGGTTGCAACGGTGACCGCTCGGGTACGAAACCGGATTAAACCAGCTCAGTCAGGGGACAAAGTTAAGGTGTGCCACAAAGCAATACGACGCGGACGATGATGCAGTTTGATTTATCACGGTATTGCAATATTGGATTATTAAACCATAATGGAACCAGACAAGTAGTTTTTGTTAGTTGTTTTGTTTTATATTGTTATTAAATATGCCAAACTGTTGTAAGTTTTGTTTGTTCAAATAATAGTAGCGAAATAGATTTCTCTTTTAGGGTGCTGTCCTGGAAAACAAAACCTTACTAATCCTCGGCCATCGCTGCGCTGGTCTGTCCATTTGTCCGATTTTTTGTTCATTTGTCACGGTACCATTTTACATGGTTCCTCTGAAGGGACCGTGCTGTTTTCTATTAACGGTGGTACCATTGAATCGTTAAACTAACACACACACACTTACTTAGCATTCCATGAATTCACCGTGCGGGTGCTGGGTCCATAGCGTTGCAGATAAAGAGGCTAGAGGGGCCTGGGACTTGTAACCCAGGAGTAGGGTAAAGGAGCCCCTTTATGATATATCAATGCTCCCCTTCACCGCTCGAGCCTCCTACCAAATTTGGTAAGATCCTACTAATGCCGACTTTGATACACGTTCTAGGATGGAAGTTACGGTTGTTCTTGGTAGGCCAAGGTCTTTAGGTAGGTTATATAGGGATTTCACTGGTATACCCCTCGCTCCAACTGCTACAGCATATAGACTAACCACATAACCGTTTTTAGTTAATTCATTTGTTAGGTCATAATAGTTGTTTGTTTTGATTGTGTGGTCTTTAGGTATGTTTGTTTCGCACGGCACAGTAAGTTCTATAAGTACTATGCGTTTTAAATTTTTTCCGTATAGAAATATGTCTGGTCTGGAAGACGAAACATCAACATCCTCAGGACTTATGTAGTGTTTTTCATACGAAAGAAGAATGATGGATTGGATTTAGATTTTGTAGATGACCCTTCTTTTACAAAAGCAACGTGTCGCTTGTTCATGGTCAAACCTTTTTTTGCTCTAGCTTCCGAGAGACTCGCCGCTTCTCGTATGATTACGAGGACTCTATCGTGGCGAAGGGAATAATGACCCCTATCAAGGTTAACCTTGCATCCTACCAATAAGTGCCTTGCTGTACCTATGGCCTCCCGACAAATACCGCAAGACTTTTCGGTGAATGAAAAATATGACAGATGTTGATTTAACAGCTGTCAAATGTGATACTTGATGTAATATACTCGTTTTTAATTGCATATTATAGTTGTAATATGACAATATAAAAGTTAATATTATTAGATACACATCTTAACGTCATATTCTTCAATTTGGATAACATATTTGGGTTGAAAATATTGAAATAAAATATTTGTAAATATATAATAAATATACGATGTATTTTTCAATACGGATTATATATTTAATAGCAACTATTAAATAAAAACTAGGACATAGGTCTTAGATGATGACTGATGTCAAAGTGGCACTTGAAGTCATATTTTTCAATTTAGATTTAATGGTTAAGTAGCAGATATTAAAAAAAGACTAGGACATAGGTCTTGGACGAGACTGATGTCTCAGTTATACGGGATGTAAAACTTTTCAGTTTATATTTCAACTTATTACCTATACTAACTTTCAAGTTTCAAAATATTTGCAACCCAATTATAATTGACACTTGCCACATCTAAGACCTATTTCCCTAGTCGTTTTTAGAATATTTGGTATCAAAATATGAAACTAAAATTGAGGTATATGTCATTGTCCTGTCACCTGTCACTTTGAAATGTGTCATGTCGACGAGCGAACGGAGTGACATTGGACATGTCAGTCCGTTCGCTCGTCTGTGCTCATTGCCGAATTCCAACTCACAGTTGTCTGCGTGAAAGCCCTATAAAAATAGGTAAGATTTTTTGAATTTGGAAGCTTTCCTTCTGGACAGTTATTTATTCATTTGGTATTAGATCTTTTCGGTGAATATGGATGTACAGACCCGCCAACTTATCTGTTCAGGTGGCAGAAAAAAGAACTACAACATTCCTTCAAATTGTGACAGTTTGTAGTTGATTTCCATGACCAGTGGCGCCCTCGAAAACTGCACAGTTAAGTTGGTGGTACTATAACTGTCGTCCTTTTATTAACATCAGTATAATATGGTTAGTACCACTTCGCGAGTTTGATAAGTTTGATTGAATTGCTTCCGTTGTTATAATGGCCATAAAAACATGTATCATCTATATACCTTATTTTTAAATTGTAATTTTAATGGCATTTTTCGTGTCTATTTAATCGTAGATGTGATGATTGACTATTGAGAATCAGATTTTGATTACAACACAGACTTAGAAGACCCATTGAATTAATATGAAGACATTTTGATCCATTTTATTATTATATGATGTAGCAAAAGTATCTGATTTAATTTTTATTTTGATTTATCTAAATATAGCTGTGATAAACAAAATCAAATATAATGAACAGAACTATTATGATCAGGAGTTGGTGTCTGTCTGTCAGAGTTTTGACCATGAACTAATAGAAAATGTTAAAGAATCAAAATGGATCCAGCGCGCTATGGTGTTGCTCGCTACACAAAATAAGGTCATATAACACAGTTTTTTTTTAGTAATTATTTTTTTACTTATTTTCAGAAATCATTAGCAATGCCATGTAACCAATAGCATACATACTCTGGTTTTTAATTCGAGGTCAAAAATTTAAACACAGGGGTTAACCGTGCAAAAAAATTATAAGTACTTATACTCTGGTTTTTAATTCGAGATCAAAAATGTAAAAAAAGGGGTTAACCGCACAAAAAAATTACGAGTACTTAGTAATTGTACTAATTTTGGAAACGGATGAAGCGCTGAACATAAAAAAAATGTTTTAATTATAATTGATTACTTTAGTATTAACTAATAAAACACTTTTATATATGCGTACATATTTACGCATATATTTAATCCTAAAAAAACGTGTATTATTTTTTTACTTTTAATTGCCACACTGGCGGGAGCGTCGACATTTTCCAGCTGATGTAATTTTTGCTTATTTGTAATTGGTATGTAAATTTTTAGATTCGAATGTGTTTCTCACCGATTGTTTTTTTTTATTGTTGTATTTCGTTGTTATTTGATATGTTTTTTATTGTTAGAGAGTTGTGTTCTGTTGTTTTTATTGTTACAAAAGTATTATTTTCTTAATATGGAGGCAGAATCCGGCAAACCAGAGCTTGAGCCAGGTTCTTAATGAACGAAAGTCATTGTATCTCTTGTTAAGAAACCTTTTACAGTAATCTTAGAGGGCTTCTGAAAAGCTGATGGCGATGATAGCGTATAATCATAAATTTTTGCGTGGCCGTAGGACGATTATATCAGGAGCGATACCAATAATGCCGACATGTTGGGGATATCGTCAGTTTCCACCAGAAGGATTATCAGCGAAAATAAGGGCAGTGATTGTTGAAGAAGGTTTTTCTCTTAATCTTTGTTTTTTATAATACTTTATTTATCCTGTCATTCCTACTATGTCAATATGAATGTTTCAAACATGTAATACGTTTTATTATTTTCGATCCATAAAATTCCTCTCAACATGGTAGCAGAGCGTTTAATTATATTGGAAACGATTGACTAACGTATCAAGTAAGGTTTAAACAAATAATTTGCAAAAATAGTTACCATATTTTTCAAGAAAAATCTAACGAAGGCCTATCAAAATGTCGACTTCGTCTACGAGTTGCAAAATTGATATCGGTCGTTTAGAAGGTGAAGAAAATTGGTCTACATGGCGCTGCAAGGTACTGTTGCTTTTAAGGGGTACTCCCGGCGGGTTGGATGCTATAAATGGAAATCTTATAGAACCTATAAAACCAGCTACTACAGCAAGTGCAGACATTAAAGCAAATTATGAAAAAACCTTAGAAGCATATCATAAGATAGATAGTACGGCGATGCTTATTTTGATGGCTAATATGTCTGATGCCACTTTACAAAAGGTCATGAGATTCTCAACAGCCAAACAGGTTTGGGATGAATTGCACACTTTGTTCAATGGAATATCTGAAGACAAAAGCTATTCACTATGCTACAGTTTCTTTGGCTATAAAAAAGATCCCTCACATGACATGTCAATGCATATATCCAAACTAAAAAATATATGGCATGAATTGAAAATGGAACTTCAAAAAGGTGAAACCAAATATGATCTTCCAGAGTTATTACTAATCTGCAAGATTTTGGAAACTTTACCCGATGAGAAGTACTTCTCCTTCAAGTCTAGTTGGATGCTAATGTCAAGAAAAGATCGAAATATAGACAATCTGACAGCACAAGTATGTGCTTACGAACGTTCACTTTTGACCAAAGAAGGTAGTACTGAAGCACAAGCTCTAGTTGTAAAAAACAAGTTTATGGATAAGAAAAAGTGTGGATATTGCGGACTATATGGACACAAAGTTAAAAAATGTCGTAAGTGGTTATTGGACGGGAAACCTCCTAAAACGCCTGGCCCACCGACAAGTCAAGCTAAAAATACAAATCTGACCCTCTCATTAATGGAAGTTGTTACAAATGAAGTCGTAAATATTATTGAAGAAGATCTTGACAGTTGGTTTGTTGACAATGGTGCTACAAGTCATGTCACCAGTCGAAACGACATATTTTCCAGCTTTCAACATTTCAGCAATAATCAAACAGTAACAACTGCAAATGGCTCAACAATTCAAGCTATTGGCAAAGGTACAGTTGATTTGATAGCAGACGTTCGCGGTCAGACACACAACATTAGACTGTGTGACGTATGGTATGTTCCAGAAATAAAGAAAAACTTATTTTCCGTACTTGCTGCGCAAGATAAACTTGAGAAGAGTGTCTTTACGTCTGAAAGAGAAATTTGTCAATTGATAGTTGATGGAAAAATTAATTTAATTGGCACAAGAGTCAAGAATGGAGGACTGTATAAACTAAATGTAAAGACAATTATAAATTCAACTCCTGAATTGAACTCACTGTCAACGAAAAACATTTTACAACTCTATCATGAAAGATTTGCTCACCAGCATAAAAGACATGTGAAACAATTGATTGAAAAGGAACTTGGTATAAAAGTCAAACTCGATTCTGAATTATGTACAGGATGTGTTTATGGTAAAACACATAGATATAAATTTGGAACAAGAGGTCGAGCTAAAGCACCAGGAGAAATCATTCACACAGATGTATGTGGTCCGTTCCCTAATTCATTTCAAAAGTTTCGTTATTTTGTTTTATTTAAAGACGATTTCAGTAAGTATCGTCATGTTTATTTCATCAAACACAAGTCTGAAGTGAAGGATAAACTTGTGGAAATGATAAACGAAACAAAGACTACTGGTCACATTATAAAGACAATTCTCAGCGATAATGGAGGAGAATTCCAAAATGATGCTGTAAAGAAGATCTTAAGTAATCATGGCATCCAACACCGTTTGACAATGCCGTATACGCCGGAACAGAACGGGTGTAGTGAGAGAGACAACAGAACTTTGGTAGAAGCTGCTCGTACTATGATGCACGCTCACGAAGAACTTCCACTCTCCTGTTGGTCTGAGCTTGTCAACACGGCTGCTTATGTTCTGAATAGAACTGGACCGACTTCTATAGAAGGAAAATCGCCATTTGAGTTATGGTTTTCAAAGAAACCATCAATCAAACATTTGAGAATCATTGGTAGTGAATGTTATGCTCATGTTCCAAAAGTAAAGAGAACGAAAATGTCCAGAAAAGCTCAAAAATGTATTCTCATTGGTTATGATGGTGATGACGGTTATCGGTTACTAAGCATAAACAATAAATCGGATCCAACACTGATAAGGTCAAGAGACGTAATATTCAACGAGTCAGTCATCAGATCTATTGGATTGGAGTCAGATGTCTCTGAAACAGAAAAACAAAGTCCAATTGTTGACATGGAGGTTCTTTTTCCTAAAACTACAGAAAATCATCCAATGTTAGATGCAAGGGAGGATATTTTACAAGACGCAACTATTTCAGATATGCCTCAAACATTGAATGATGGTGCGAGTTTTGAAGAAACAATTCCCAATTTGCCTACAATATCGGATGAACTTAGTCGAAATGAAGAAGATTCTAATGAGTCCTATATTACGCCTGAATTATCAGAAGTTGATTCAGATGAAGACGATGAACAAGGAAATTCTACGATAAATCTAAGAGATAGATCGACATTGCGACCACCACAACGATTTGAAGATTTTATTATGTCTACTATTGTTAGTGATTTTGATGAACCCAAATCATATAAAGAAGCGATAAAAAGTCCTCAGAAAGCGGAATGGTCAAAAGCAATGGAAAGCGAACTAAAATCTCTACGAGAGAATAAAACTTGGATTTTGGTGGATAAACCAAAAGACAGAAAACTAATTTCTTGTAAGTGGGTGTTCAAAGTTAAAACCCATGCTGATGGAAGTCTTGACAAACATAAGGCGAGATTAGTAGTAAGAGGTTATACACAAAAGAAAGGAGTTGATTATAGTGATACATTTAGCCCTGTTGCTAGAATGGCCACAATAAGATCGATCCTTAGCATCGCTGCAAATGAAGGGTTAACCCTCAGACAGTTTGATGTAGCAACTGCATTTTTGAATGGTTCATTAGATGAAGATATCTACATGAATCAGCCAGAAGGATACAGTGATGGTACGACTAAAGTATGTAAGTTGAAGAGAAGTTTATATGGTCTTAAACAAGCTCCAAGATGTTGGAACAAATGTATTGTTGATTATTTGAAAGTTTTAGGATTCAAACAATGTGACACAGATCCATGTTTGTTCATTAGAAACCGACTTAACAACAAGATAATTCTTGGACTCTATGTTGATGACGGATTAATTGCTTCAACGAACCCAAAGGAATCTGAAACGTTTTTGGCAGAATTGAAACGGAAGTTCAAGATAACCACAAAACCAGCTTCTTACTTTCTGGGTTTGGAAATCTTCAACAACAACAACGATGGTTCCATCAAAGTCTCTCAAAAACATTATGCTAAAAGACTACTGAAACGCTTTGGTATGAGTGATTGTAAACCCGTTAGTACTCCAATCATCAAAGAAGCACAACCATGCTCAGTAAAAGAGGATGATGTTAAATTTCCTTACCGTGAAGCCGTTGGTGCGCTAGCTTATTTAATGACAGGTACTAGACCGGACATATCATACGCTATTAGTGTCGTATCCAGGAAACTTACAAATCCCTCTTTAGAAGATGTTAACAAGGTTAAACGCATACTTCGTTACATTCAGGGAACCCTAGATACAGCAATTGTATACAAAAAAGGGTACAAAACTGGAATCTTGGAATGTTTCAGTGATTCTGATCATGGTGGAGATTTCGATACAGGACGCTCTACTTCTGGAATCTTATGCGTGTATGCAGGAGGAGTAATCTCTTGGGCAAGTCGTAAACAGACTTCTGTAGCTATCTCAAGCACCGAAGCAGAACTTGTTGCAGCTAGTGAAGCAGCTCGTGAGATTGTTTGGCTGAAGAGACTTTTCAATGAAATTACTACTTTGATAGAAGTCCCTACTTTACAAGTTGATAATGATGCTGCTATAAAGCTTGCACAAAACCCAGAGTTACATCGTCGCACAAAGCACATTTCTATAAGACATTTTTATTTAAGGGAATTAGTTACTGAAAAAGAACTTCAAGTTAAGTATGTTCCCACAGAATACCAGTGTGCTGATATTTTGACTAAGCCTGTGCATAAACCCAGACTGGATCTAATTTCAGGAATGGTGGGACTTATACGATAAAGATTATCGAAAAAGGGAGGATGTTGAAGAAGGTTTTTCTCTTAATCTTTGTTTTTTATAATACTTTATTTATCCTGTCATTCCTACTATGTCAATATGAATGTTTCAAACATGTAATACGTTTTATTATTTTCGATCCATAAAATTCCTCTCAACAGTGATGAGTTCACTTCACCAAGAAAAGCAATAGCAAAGCAGACATTTATGAACAAATTTGCTGAATTAACTTTTCACACTATACCGCATATTGACCAACGTTTTTTTTAAGACATCAAAACTATTTCTTTAGTAAAGATAATCAATACTTTTGAACCTACTGGTTCAAAAGTATTGATTATCTTTACTAAACCAATATAAAAAATAATCTTTCTATGAAGCACAAGTCACACAATGAAATCCGAAACGTCCATCGTTGAACAAGGTCCCATTGGCGGGATTTGCCGTAATCCCCACGCTTGGCAGGCGTCTTGAGTATCGCAGTTGAAGTTGTCAGTTCTTTAGAAGGCGCTGCTTCCCACCTTCCGGTATTTTTGTGGCCCAACTTTCCATGGGATGCTGGATTACAATGTCACCCCCGTTTCTTCCCGTGGGTGTCGTAAGAGGCGACTAAGGTAAATATATGTACATATTTTATAGGTGTGGAATTTTAAATATAATAAAAATGTGTGAAGCTAGCGCAGCAGATTACATATGAACATTTTTTAAGAAAAAATATTGAATACCTCTGACCTATCAGTTTGACAATGACATATATTAACATATCTTTGTTAACTTTTTTGATCTCGAATTAAAAACTAGAGTATAGTTACTTAAAAAGTTAGATATTAGGTAATAAGATTTCTATTCCTCTGAAAAACGACAATTTTCAGGTTGAGATACGGCAGCCCTAAAAATTACTTTGAATAACACTGACGTCTAGCATTATTCCGTCTTTATCTCTGGGGCCCGTTCAGAGCCTTGGTTAGAGCGCACTCGGAGTGCAACTATTCATTGGGTATATTCCTAAGGGTATATTCCTGTATAGTCGCTAAGAACGTTATTTTTTAAGTGATCACTGTGATCGTTTATAACTGTCATCCCCTGTTCCATTAAGGATAAGAACGCTAAGAATACCTTTAAAATTTGCCACTTCTGTCACTTTTGACATTAGATGTAGCGTTTATGGCGAAAATAATGCCAAGACCCATGTGGAACAATTTTTTGGGAGTGTGATCGTTTTTAGCATTTTTAGCTAATCTAACTCAAATGGTAAGCACCCATTCTAACGTCTCCGCGTCGTTCACAACCTTGATGAACCAAAAATGGATAATTTGAATCAAGTCGTTCCGAACAAGGAGTAAGATAAAACAACCTAACAACTACACTCTGAGGCTTGGAACGGCCCCTAATCTGTATCAACGTCTTTTGATGACGTCATCAGTTTATGTTTAGCGTAGCGAGTAAGTTTATTACGAAATTTACGAATCTCGTTGCAGTGCGTTATTTTACTGTACAAAAGTACATACAAAAAGTGTTATATTTACTCATTTAAACTTGTTTTGTATTACTAAAGTTGAAAAATAACCTTTGTTATTCTGAAAGTCACCGCGACATTACTTACGTTACTTTTGGCGGCATCGCACGAAACCACAGAAATAGATTTCCTTGTGCGATATTTGATGTTCTTAAGTGCATATCAGAGATTTTTGTAATGCTTTTGGATAGCTGATACATTCAGTGCCGGTCTAGTTTGAAAATGGTATTCCGGAAGTGCTAAAAAGAGTGGTGTAATCAAGTGGCTGTAAAATGGAGAATCCGTCGGTAAGCGGATTGAGGTCAAGGTCTCGCTCGAAGACACCTTTCCTGAGATCTAGTTGTGACCACGAAAGCTGCACTGAGACAGGAGAACACACCCACAAGTCCGGAAGGAAAACCCCAGTGAACAGAAGTACCCCTATCAAGTAAGCTAGGTCATTCTATTCAGTGCCTTGTTGCATTAAAATGAATCAATTCTATAAACATTTTTATGTCACATGTTTAATTGTCTTAAAATCAGTTAGTTTTCTTTGAAACCTAGCTGAATATTATTTGCTAATTTTGGATATATTGACTACCACACCTTTTTGTTTACATTTTGGATCAAAGCAATGCACATCATAACATTTTAAGAAAGTCATTGTAGGAATTTCTTAAAACTTATACTAAAATAATGTTGGCACAGAATCTATTTTAGGACAACATCTGAATTTATTGGACATCATTTATTGAAATATGTTTATGACGTCAACATTACTTGTTCACACACATTCTTTACAATGAGATTCATAGTACATTTTTAGAATATATTTATACCCAGATAAAATCTCAAAATCACAAGGAAAATTTTATAATAATTTCATGAATTTTTTGTTATTAAAATAATTTTGTTTTAATTTAATTTTGCACAATTTCTCAAGATGGTAAAAGCTTCTGGACATAATCATAAATTTTATATCTCTGCCTACATATATTACTTTTTGAGATAATGGATCCTGAAAAATTGTCTAATCTAAGGATTTCACTACACATTTACCATATTGATATTATGTTTAGGTATGTGACAAACGGAATGTTTTGTTAAACAAGTAAGCTTGTAACTACCAAATATACTTCTAAAGACTGCAATGTGTCTTATTGTTCAATAAGTTGAATGGATGAAAAAATTGTGAAATAATCCAATCAGCGTAGATTAACACATAATTATTGTAATGGCATGAAAAATATTTTAACAATATCAGCCAAACTACAATCATCATATAACCTTCGAATCTATTGGATTGATAAAAATACACAGATTGGATACTGATAAAAATTCAAGGCTCTGGTAAAGAAAAGGACACATTTGTTTACCTGATGACATCACTAAATACACTCCATGAGGCCATGATGTTCTAATACCATAGAAACATGGTTTGTATAAATGACCTTATTCATGTATGGTCAGCAACTCAACATCATAATTTTTTTTCCTGCTTTAATATTACATATTCTTGGTCTTCTACGATATTAAAATTCTATAATTACATCTTCCACATGATCATCCCTGAAGAGTGAAGAGAATTTAGTAAGATGGGAAAACCACCAAAAATGGCACTCTCACAATGTTGTTAGATGTCCGTGGACCAAAGATCTAAGTTACATTAATTGAATTAAGTATATTTAATTATTTATTTTAAATGATATAATAAAAAAAGACAGATTTGTTCAATAAAGTTGTCATTTACTATTTGTATTTTTTCACTGTTTAATTTGCTGACCATACTTGGTATAACCTTGATGACATGTGATATTCACAACTTGAGGCTACATAAGCATTCCATTGCCTATTTTTTTTTTTTTTATACTTATTTTTATTTATACATTTGTCAGGCCATAAACACTTTCAAAAAAGTTGTTAAATGTTGAATTTCCCAAACAAATGGGGATATCCACTATTGGCATTCATAGACCCACAGCTTCATTAGGCTATTTGAAAGTTAATATGTAATAAGCTTACAAGTTGTTGAAAATCATAATATGCTAAGTATGTAAACTTGTTACTATTATATGCATGACACCAGGAGTCTTTGTTGTTCATAATTTAAGCCTTGCCCTATTGATTGATTGTTTTGAGGAACTAAAACATTTCTGGCAAAAATGAGTGCTTAAACAGTATAGTCCTCATACATTACCAGTAATGGAGAAGGAAAAATATTCATACAGTTCATAATTGTGAGTTTTCAAAGATATGGATCAAAGACATGTACACTATGAAAGTTTACATTTTTCCCCATACATTTTTTAACAGTGCCTCTAGCGGGCATATTAGTTAATTAAAAATATGTATTGCAGAAAAAGATAAAGGTTTATTTGTGGTTACATAAACTATAAAAATTCATACAAGAGGTACAGAACCAGGTCTTGTCACATCTGCCAACCCTTTAGTGGAATTCAGGTGTGGTGTGTGCTAAGTGACACATTTTCTAATAGGATTCATCCTTCATTCAGCCTAATCCACAAGTGACATTCACAAACACAAAGCAGTTTTCACAACATTTCTAATTTAGTGAACAGAGACAATAATAAACTTGTTATTTGTAGACAACTCGGCCAACCCAGTAAAATAACAAAGGAAGTGATAACGGAGACAGTAGAAGAGTACACATCACCAGCAACGCATAGAACAAGACATTTGACCAGGAATAATGCAGAGAGGCTGGTGAAAACATCAGATTACTCATCCGAAGAGAGCTTGGATAGGGCGAAAGGACATCGAAAAGAGATCTTCCAGGTATTTTTCATCCTTAGTTTTAATTATACATTTTTTTATATTATCTCATTTCTGTATATCCCTGAAGAAGTCAGCAAAGGTTTAGGTCCTGTCTAATAGAAGGACTATATACCAAGCTTAGCGTCTTAGCCTTGTCTAAGATTTAAGGATATCTTCCTGTGAGATTCATGTCAGAGAAGTGTCTTTCTGAGGGAGTTACTGTGCAGTGCCTTCTGAAGAATTGCCATTTTACACTACCATTGCCAAGACGCTAATCATTAATGGCATAATGGCAAACCTAAATGGAGGAGGCCTTTGTTCAATGGTAGACTTGATGGCTGTTTATGATGATGAAAGCAAGCCAAGAATGTCAAGGTACATATTACATAATCAACTCCTGTTGATTTATGCCAATTCAAAGGTAATTTTCGTATATTTTTTTGGTTAGCATTAATATTTTTTATATATTCATTATTCAACTGAATATATCAATTTGAGAAACTCCACAGTTGTTGTTTCCAGAGCTCTTTGTGAAGTCTGAGTGAATAAATTGCACTATTAGGTTATAATTGTGCAAAAATTAAGGTTTGACTTACCTCCATTTTTATGGTCCTAAAAATACTGCAGTTCATTACAAACTCAATTTTATTTCTGTTTTACACAAGTACCCAAAAAAGGAGTGTTATATTTTCGGGGTTCATGTATGTAGGTATGTTTGTGTTTCTTTATTCCACCATGACTTCTAAACTGCATAACAGATTTGATTTGATGATGAGATATCATTAGTTTTGAGATGATAGCATAGGTGACACTAGGTGCATAAAAAAGTAAAAAAACAAACTGGTGGATTTGTAATGCCATATTATGAGAATACATTTTATTTTTTCTCCTAAACCCGTCAATTGGGGTATCAAAATGAAGGGCTTTAAGAAACGATTCCATAAATATACATCGCTTGCAGTTTTAATTTCAATGGAACGATAAAACGCTTAACAAAAATAAACGCTTAATTAAAAAAAAAGTCGGGTTTTTGTACTTTTTAATTCATACATGCTAATTGTTCCTTTCCGAAAATAAAGTTAAAATTATGTGAGGCTTCTTAACAATGTTATGATTTGGGAAGATGTGAACAAGCAAAAATGGGAATTATGGGAACTGGCTTGCTTCAAGAGACAGCTGCTAGAACACATCTTTACATGCACAGTGACAGATGTTTATTAGGATGTTAATAAGCCAGGTGAGAATTCATACTGTCTAGAGGCATTTCTGGACAGTACTTTGTGACTCAGGATAACTATATCGTACCTCTTATAATAGTGCCCTTGGCTCAATGTTTTTTTATTTTGAGGCTTCTGCAGTATTGCCTCAATTACTTCAATGTCGTGATTTCATTAGTATCTCAGAGTGCCTGTGGAGAGGTCTATGTTTAGCAATGGACTTAGAGATTTATGATAGGGCTATGACCCATTTGGCCCTTAATTCTTACCACCTTAAAATTGTTTTTACTTTACTAAGGTAGCTGTACATTCCAGGAATTCTTTTATATATTCGATTTTGAATTACGATCGGCATCGGACGGTGTGGGAGTGATAGTACGAAAAACAAAAACTAAAACAGTTCCGTGGGCGTATACTATGTATATATATGTTCGAAGTAAGCTATACACTTATAGTTCTTACAAAAGAAGCATATAATAAGAAATGTTGCACAACTATAGAACTTGAACAAAAAACACCTACATAGAATTTTAGTAATACAATCTACTAGTTATTCTATGACAACACGCTCGAAACGTAAAGTCAGAATGTGAACAATGCGGAGCACGTGAGAAAATGTACACATTGGCGGCGTCTCGAACAACACGCGGTATAATCGATTATGATAATAATGCTAAGTTATTTGTATAATTACGCTCTCTATATTAAAGTACATAAGACAACTGAAGATATATTGCTAATGGGACATATAAAAGGTCAATAATTTACTGTCAAGGAACAATTCACAGGAATGATCCTCTCTATAAAAACGGTCAAATAAGCAACGCTGAATAACGACTAAAATTTAAAATTAACGTTGACGACGCCCTCAGCTGCCCGCTTGCCGATACGATATTCTCTGTATTTTATACACGCTTCAGGACATGACATCATAATATCTTATTTGAAACTTGTACCACAGAATAAACTTGTACCACAGTGTGTGTTCTGCGGAGCAGGAACCTACGTGTTTCATTATAGAGCTACATAGTTGTTTACACTAAGTTTTATTAATTACTTTTTTTCTGGCAAAAAATGTAATATCAGAGATTGATCATACTTTGACACTAGCAGCATAGTGTTGATTTGTTCATAAGAGATTTAGCGCCGATCACGACTTTTCCAATTTGTAAGGTGATTTAAGAATTCAGAGATAAATTATTGTTAAATATGTCGAAAACGACTACTTACTCGAATTTAGAATGAAATACCTAGGTTTAAATGCAAAGCGAAACTGGTTGTTTTATGTGTTCATTATCATTTTATCAATATACCTATTGCATACCAGACAGCCGTGGCTTAAGAGGCATTTTACATTTTAATGCGGTATACGAAGATTTTAAGCGCTTAATTTACTATCATAGGAAATATCTACAAGTTGTTTAATAATTTATAAAAATAGAATAATCTGTTCTCTTTTCAGTTAATGTACCAGATTTACAAACATAACATTAATTATTTTGTAGTGACCAATCTCCCGCACCTTGTTTTACGAATTATAGTACACATAGCCAACTTCAGAGTTCTATCTCTTGTATAAAGATTCATCAAATTAACTAAAAAAAAACCTGTGCATCAGGCATATAATCTTGTTGACACATAGTGTACTAGAATATCAATAATTAATCGTCATTGTAGAAAAAAAAATAAAGATCTTGCGCCAATTTCCACGAATTATATCAGCAGTTTACCACGATATATTGCGTTTAATAAAGTGTAATTCCAAACAGATACTATATGAAATGAAAGTTCATTCTTTAATTAATCTGATCTTTAATAAATTGTGCTATTAACTCTGTTTTGTAAGACAAGAAAAAATATTTAACATAACTCGAAATGCTCATAAATTGAAAAGTACAAGCGCGAGGCGATCAGTACCGCGCGAGCGCTCATCGAGGTAGGACCTGCGTTCGTTTTGCCTTGCTCTGACGTCTCGTACGCGGAACGCTTAGACGCAAGTTTATAGTGCGACCACAGAGTTTTGATCATGTCTTTATTTTTTTAAGTCACAAACTATACTTTAATTTTGCTGTCCATAATATAATTATTGTTGTCTTGTTAAGTAACTACATCTTTAGTTTCTGTTCATCCATTGTGTTAAAAAAAGGAAACGTCACAATTATGCAGCCTTATACAGCGTTATTGAAAAAATGCTAACAACCTCAGAAGGTTGACTTCTTCTTTTTGGTCTGCTAGTTTTTATATTATTCTAGTTTAAATTAGTAACTCACTATAACTTTTGTTTTAGAAGGATAAGATGACAGGCGAATAATTGATTTCCAATATTTTTGGATTCAGTTAATACACAATAAGTGAACACAGCGATAACTTCAGCAGGAAATTAAACTACCTTCCTAATTTGTACAAAACGGTCTCCCGACTTTTCCATCATTTGTACAAACTGGGATACCAGTTAGCGGTCGATAGTCGTATTTACAAATTTACCATAAAATCTGCGTAAGTGTTTTCTGCGTAAGTTTAAGTTTTGAAGCAGTGATGGCTCAGTGGCATTGGCTATGGACTGCCGCGCAGCAGGTCCATGGTTTGAATCCCGCCCAGAGCTTGAGCCTTCCGAGAGAGAGCTTCACCGCATGGTGGAAGGGCATTTTGCGAATGCCCGCCTGGCTAGCGACCACCCTTTAGTAGAAAATCTGTCGCCAAGCACCTAACGGTGAGTTCCGGCAGCAGTCCTTGAGAGCCAGTGAAATAACAGGCAAAAATGAGAGTTAACAGGTATGTCTCAAGGTGATGGGCGCAGTGCAGTTCGTCACTTGTGATGAAATGCATCTGTTATAGGCAGAGGATACCGCTTAACATCAGGTGGGCCTCGCGCTTGTTCCATCACAATGACATAAAAAAAAAAAAGTCCGACTTTCATAATCCAAATGGTTTTCAAAAGGATGCATCCTTGCCCATACAAGAAAGAATCCATACTTTTCTGAGATAACGGAAGTATTTTGAATATTTTGATGAAATCTGAAACCAGCACAAATTACATTTTGGCCCCAAAATATTACGTCATTTCATATTAATCTCGTTACTACGTCAACAGTTATAAACCTAGAAAAACGCAATTTTGCATATGTATAAGTCATTTTTCGCTCGATACATTTTGCAACGCAAACACTTACCGATGCAAATTTGCGTATTAAATAATCTCGTAACTAATTTTAAACTTCTAAACCAAAAAATCTGAAATACTACAAGTGTATAAATTATATGTAAATAATAATATCAAAGAAGGACCAAAGCCGTAGGTGGTATAGTTTTTCAGAAAAAAATATTGCTCTCCAATACAGTTATCGCGCCAAAGTTCTGAAAACAATTGGGTTGTTTTAATCTTGTTACTTTAAAATATTTGGCGTAAAAAATTTGTAACAATTCATGGCTAAAGAACAATAGTAAATTATCATATTAAAAGAAGAATCGAAGTTCTAGGTGAGTCTAGTTACGAAAAAATAAAAATAGCAATTAAATTACTATTTCCCACCATTTTTGTCGTGTGTTCAAACCCCATTTCCAGTATTTTTTTCTAAAAAAGGTGTATTATCATTTATTTTCCATAGAGGAAATAGTGAGCATAAGAGTATATAGTGAGGATTGCATTGGTACCAAGAAGTATATATGTTGATTATAGATTGCATCAAAGATATTCGATATAAAAACAAAAAAACCTCAAAATGTGTAAATATATATTTACATTTCGCTGTTTGGTCTACTCAAACTAAATGGATGAAAATGTTATTTTTTTAAAGGTATATGTGATAAATTGTGGTATGGGAATATGAGGGTGATATGTTTAAGTAATGGAAAACCAAAAACGTCATGGGACGTTTGTGGTTGGTACTGAGTTGTTTTCCGGATGCACAGAAAAATAAACCTTAATCCTATGCATGGTCATTATGGCAGACAGTGTTAACGACTGGATATAGATACTGTGTAGTGTGAACGAGGAAAATAGCAATTTTTGGAAAATTTAAAAGAAAGAGCTTTTAGTCCGCAGTTTTTAATCAATGCCGTTACGTCAAATATTTATATAATTTTAAGCCGTATAAATTATTTAATTATTTAAGTTTATTGTTACAATAAATGAATCAAACATATCTATTTTTTATTCATCAAGGATGAAATGTAAATATACGATTCACGATGTAGGTTGTCTATTTAATGTACATGTCTACTTCTTTTCTATAACATTAGCAAGTAATCGACAAGAAATTGATTATTTACTCATGCCAATCACACAATTTTTAAATTCGCAACTTACATTTCTTTATTAATGAGTGCTAGTATCAAAATATGTTACTCACAGTCACGCTATTCCGTCGTCACTTCTTTCGCTTGTGTATGCGATGCGCTGGCATTTACCTAAACTTCAGTAGCGTGATTTTGTGAAATGGCTCTTAAAATATTTAATAGTATCCTTGTGTGCCAGGCATATAACGATATCACTACAAATTCTATTATTATTATATACGATGGATATTTATTTATTAGAATAGTTTAAGACAATAAAAAAGGCCAGGTTAAACTGAAAAAAGGCTAGGTCAAGAGTACCTAAACCGACGCTTATATGTGAAAGGATTGATGAGTGTAGATGAAGCGCAGGAGATATTATGTAAGGATCGTAGTAAGTGGAAATCCGTGGTCTCTGCCTACCCCTACGGGAGAGAGGGGTCATTTTATGTATGTATGTATCTTAAGATAATATTTCTCTCCACCGTTCAAGATTATTCCCATTCATGTTTCTGACTGTAGCGTCTAAAACAGAATTCAAATTCAAAGCTATTAATAACATTTACCTACTCCAACCTTGCTCTAGAAAATCCGACATTACCTCTTAGAATTTTGTATGATTCTTGCTGTACGTCATTCTCACTTATAATCTTCGTTGTTTACTCGATATTTATTGATTCAAGGACTCCAATGTTTACGAGGTATTAACAAGTACTTTACAGGGTTCTTTGCATTGCGGCTTTCAACATAGCATTTGTTTTGGTACTTTAATTTACGTACAAAATGTACGCACAAACGGTTAGTTTCCTTTGTGTCTTTGTTTTGCATTAAGTACGCCAGTGAAGTCATTTCTCCGTCTGTTACCTTTTTTTTAAGACATAATTAAATGAATGGCAGTTTTGCATTACCAGTTTGAAAATGTCAGTACCTATCAAGGTACTGGCAGCTGTCCTTAAGCATCAGTTTCCTCTGTAGACTAATCATGTTCTACATTATTATTTTCGTACTGTATGGATACGAGTTGATTAGATAGTACCCTTCAGTAATACTAAAATAAAATACTATCCAAGTCCACTATAGAACATCCATTAGGTATGCCCAAAGAATAGACCGTGCAAGTTTTTGCAATTATCAAGTTTCACGCTAATCTTTAAATGACTCGTAATTATCGTCAGTTCTTCAACTGCCAAATTATTTTGAATCGGGCTTAATTCTTGCATTAGAAAATAATAATCATTTATTTTTCTTCCACAAAGGTTATCTTACAGTTAAAAGGTATTTCAGCTAACTAGTAGTAACAATTACGTAGATGGATATGCAAAGATCAAAAAAACGTCTTCAAACATAATGTTGTCTTAGGATTCGCGATTATTACACATAGTAGGTAATTAAACAACTGCCTCGTGAGATGCCGGGTTAGAATTGCACCTCCCCATATCATCCCGTGGGTGTCGTAAGAGGCGACTAAGGGAATTATACTGGAAGGTGGGCAGCAGCGCCTTTTAAAGAACTACTATCTTACACTGCGATCCCCAAGCCGCCTGCCAAGCGTGGGGATTATGGCAAATACCCCCTTAGTAGGGGAGGCTGTGTTCAGCAGTGGACGAGTCGGCTGTTACAGTACAGTAGTAACTATAACAATTACGTAGATGGATATGCAAAGATCAAAAAAACGTATTCAAACATGCTTGGATAAATGGGACAGAGTAGCTTACAGCCGCGTGATTTTTGACCTACTTAAATATTGCTCAAGAAATTAGATAACATAACTGAAAGCTTTTAATCCACTTACAAAGTACACCTTAACAGGGTTATTCACCTCTCCCTAATTTTTATTATTGCCCTGCCAGCCAAAGGAAAGTGACCTTAATTTTTATGTAAGCTATAAGTACGTACATTCCTAACAACGACATTAGCGTCTCGTCTATCTTAATTGAATTACAATTATAGCCATACATAAATAACAATGAAGCAATTGAATTTAACAGACGCCCACCGTGCTTGATGCTGCGCTTCCTGCTTCTGTGTTCTTGAAACTGTGTCTATTTAGGGGTATGTGCACTAGTGAAGCAAATACATATTTAAATGTGAGAAAAAAGTAGCAGGCAATTTTTTATTTTTATTTTATTGTTACGGAACAAGCTCGAGGCCCACCTGATGTGTGGCATTAGTTCTTGAGAGCCAGTTAAATTACAGGAACATGAGACTTAACAACTCTACGTCTAAGTCTGACGGACGCAAGGCAATACGCCGTTGAAAAAAATGTTAAGCGGACTAACCTCTGCCCATAACAGATGCATTTCATCACTAGTCACGAATTGCACTGCGCCCGTCACCTTTGAGGCATAGTTGTTAAGTCTCATGTGCCTGTAATTTCACTGACTCTCAAGGACTACTGCCGGAACACACCGTTAGGTGCTTGACAGATTTTCCACTTGAGGGTGGTAGCTAGCGAGGCGGGCAATCGCAAAATGCCCTTCCACCATGCGGTGAAGCTCAAGCCGGCGGTGGGGATCGAACCAAAGTACTGCGGCGCGGCAGTCCATACCTATTACCGCTCGGCCATCATTGCTTCAAATATACTAGAACTATAAATCGGAAGCTAAAACTTTTTACAATTTTGTACTTTCGCTGTTCTTTGTTGCGAGAAGGAATCTTATATCCCCTCACGAGTGAGGAGGTGATGGTAGGATGATGATGGGAATAAAAAGGCTTTTAGTTGGAGCAAAATTATCGTCCAATCAAAGCTTTGGTTTATTCACTAGTCTAACATCTGCCACACACCTTACGAAATCGAATGCGATTTGAACTATACAGACGAACAGTCTCGTAAATGGTACAGTGACGTCGGCTCAATTTTGTCGTAGTATGCGTTGTGGAAGCAAAACGGTACAGTTTTGAACGGAATCGGTGATCGCATTCGATTTCGGATAGTATGTGGGACTCGTAAGGGCTTGAGTATGGAGACGCGGCGTTTTGTGCGGTCGTGGAGATAGCTCAAACTTATGGCCATGTATTAGAGCGTTCACGTTGAAGCGTCTAGCGTTGCCCGCGCCATGAACACCACTCGAAAAGATGATGCGTCGTCGAATAGAATAGAGAGATATAGCTTTAATTACCCTGCTCTTACCCTTATTACGTATTTTTATGTGATTGTGACGCAATAAGAACGAGGCCCACCTGAAGTTAAACGGTAACCTCTTCCTCCAATATAATATGCACTTCGTCATATGACAAACTGACATACAGTTGTTAAGTCTCATCATGTGCCTGTAATTTTACTGGCTTTCAAGTACTGTTGCCGGAACACTGTTAGGTGCTCGGCGACATATTTTCTACTTGAGGAGCTAGCTAGGCGAGCATTCTCAAAATGTCCTTCCACCACGCGATGAAGTTCAAGCCGGCGTCGAGGCTCGAACCATGGACCTGCAACACGGCAGTCCGTATTACCGCTCGGCCATCATTGCTTCAGATTCCACTTACTAGAGATTTGGAACTCTTCTCGCTCACATAGTTGAGTCTCAGGTTGGTTTACTATTTAGACACGAATGTCATCCCGGTGATTAAAATTGTATAACTCCGTCCAGGAAAGTTTTAATTACTTAAGTATACCTAGATATGAAGAAAAACTTAATTACTAAGTATCTATTAAGTTAAAAAAAACTGCGCTACGGCAATATGAAACGACCATTGTACACATAAAACATAGCTTATTGTTATTATGCGGTTGTATCATGCTTTAAAGATAAGAATAATATGATAAATAAATAAGTTGGAAAATACGATTGATTAGGTTTACGTTTGTTACAAAATCAACGGATTTATGCAAATATATTCCAATGGCTCAACGCAAACTTGTCTCAACCAAAACCGTCCCGCAGACTCTGATTTACAACTCTGACACTATTGAGGTCTAAATAAATGTTACGTCATTCAGCAAAACAACTCTTCAACTTGCAATCTGGGGCCTAAGTCTCTTAGCTATTGACCAAACGCAACGCTACTGCGTTGCTTCTGCGATTGAACTGCTGTCAATGTCAAATTGGATAGTATGTTAAATATAATTCCCAAAACTTCTATCATTCAAGCATCATTCAAAACATCAATTAAGTTATTTTCGAGGAAAAATACAATAAAATAAATTAATTATTAATCATTTAGCTATTTTGCTATCTAAAAACTTTCATAACATCTCAGAAAATGAGACTGCCAATTGTATGCCACTGTAGCAACGCAATGGCTTACAGCATACCAAATCTGTCAAAAACTATCGATAGCAAGCCGCTGGCCCGCGATCGAACGTAAATAGAGAGCAGAATACGAAAACTGTCAAAAACGATAATTTTCATACAATTGAGTTGCGTTAACGCGATTCAGTAGGTAAGAGACTTGGGGCCCTATTCAGATTTCATCGTATTTATAACAAAATGTCAATTTAATTATTACGCATCACAATTATATTAGACGTAATTGATTGTTTAAAGCAATCTGCAGTACTACACGCAAATGCTGTTTAGAGATTTCAAACACTGTGTCTTTACCGTGTTCGATGCATAACTATGTCAAGTGGTCGTTAAACAAGCAACAGGAAAACACGTTTAACAATATATTTCCTCCGAATATAACTGGAATCAAACATCTCCCGCGTTGATTTATTTTTATCCGCACTACATATGGGCATTATTATTTCAAGTCATCTGGCTTTCAGTCGCTACGTGAACTATACTCGAAGATAGCGTCGCTTGCGTTCATTTTGCAGTTTCCGTAGATAATAAGTGTTTATGGTGCTAAATCGTGGATTATTGACCCAGTTTTGTGTGGTTCTTTATTTAGATATCGCCAAGGATTCGTCGGCCGGGAGGTAGGTCTATTTTATAGTTGCTATGGCAATGGGTGTGTGATTACGCAAATTCAATTTAATCAGTTCCGTTCAGCTCATTGGAGATGTATTTTAAATCGAAGGTTAGTCCAATAACATTTATGTATTGACATTCTGTATGAATGATTGTGCACACTCGTAGCTTTAAACTTGAACTGGTTTTTGTTTTCCAACCTTGAGAATGAGAGCTGTTATGCATAATGCATTGTGTTTGCATCTGCAAAGTATGCAGATGGTGTTTAACATACCTACAAGTATGAAACCTGAAATTTAAATACTAGCTGCTAGAAGATTATAAACCTTCTGACACCAAAATTAAGGTTTTCTTTCCTGTTACAACTAAAACGCATCTGCACGATAGCAATGTTGACGCAGATGTCCTCGTAACATATTGATCGATCCCTATATAAGTATATATTTATCCATCAATCGCTCTCCACGTTTTTCATATACGCTTTTATAGTATGTTTACTTTACGCCGAAGTGGCAATCCAATTGGTTCTAGTAATAACATCTCTATTACATTCAGTAAACTTCCGTTTCTACCGAATATAGTCACGTAACTATTGTTTCATTGGAGCCATAAAACTAAAGGTGTGTTAGAACTTATCTTACTCGCAAGCGTAAGCACTTTATAATATGTATGCTTAATCACAGTATCTGATAAGATAACGATTCACTTGCTTCGTTATCTCATTGAAATACAATATGTTTTGATCCCTAAGTCAAGCATGTCAGTCTTATAAAACCAAATAAAAAATGTCGCAACTAGTATCTATACGAGTACATTATATGAATTGCTAACAGATTACGTTGTGTACTCATTATTAAGGAAGGTTGGATATGTGTTAAGGCCAGATCCTTCAAACTGTCCCCGGATGCGAAGCAATGCCAATAGTCAGTCAAGAACTGAGGCTGGTAGAACTACTTTTATTGATCACTTACTGGCCGTGGTACGTTTCAATTGTACGGTTAACCGGACTCCAAGAAAAATGATTTCTATGGTTAAACGACAAAAAAATTATAGACTAGTGTTGCTGTTTCTTATGGGTCACACGCATCACAGTATTCGTACCAATACTACAATACTACAGCTACTACTTTTGGTATTATTATTATTTATAATTATTACATTTATTAACATACGTCTGGAATGTGAATATAAACTCTTTGCCATCAACGGGTTTTAATAATTACCTCGTATACTATTTACTATTTATAACAGAATACTATCGTACACTCGTTATTTACTATTTAGTAGGGCCTCAGAATAGGATTGCTCTCAATTCTGAGAGTAGGGCATTGGTGTACAGCAATCGAATCCAGGCGTCTCGCCAGCCTCTATATCCTGAAATGACTCTTCCCCAGCTTTATGAAAAATACACTGGTTGATGGGATGACTTGCACATCTTACTGGATTCAGTACTAATCTGTACCAAAATACTGACCTTGCCAATGCACAAAAAGTCCTAGTAACCGTCCTGACCTTTGCGGTTAACAACCACCAACCACTTATCAGCTTGGTTTGCTGGTTTACAATTGTTTACTTGGTCGTGAATATTTTCTTTTTATCTATTCCACTGATAATCGAGTGTCTTATCCAACTTCTATCAAGTCTTATCTACGTTATATTCTTAATTCTTCTTTGTTATATTAGTATGTACCCGATCTTCCTTTGTATGTTTTTTTGTTTACTATCACTGCTGCACTATATTCTCCACTTTTTAGTTACAGCTGAAAACCAGCGTTGGGTAATGCACCCAACACATGCTAAGCTGAACACCAGTTAGGTACTTGCGTTCTGAAGTATTCAAACACATGAGACGAGCGGAAGTTACCTAAATCCGTAGTCTCTGTCTATCTTCCCCTCCAGGGTTCAGGTGTGACTTTATGTACTTATGTATCTTTGTGTGTTCCACTTTGTTTATTCATTTGTTAGATATCGGCTCTGTGTTCTATATTGTGTAAGTACCTAATAAAATGTTTCTTTCTTTCTTTTTTTAATTTCCGACGCTTCCATGGCTCCAATAATCAATGTCAAACACCTCGTGAATCATGCGGCATTTCGTTTCGTAGTGCTAGTTCAGCTTCACGCTGGACTCTGTCCTATTCTGTGTTGCACGGTTTAATTAGCACTGCAAGAAATTCTTACAATATGTTTTTGTTGCGTCCACTATTACCAATGATGTCATCGCTGGCGAGAGCGATGACTGATGAGGTTTTTTTAGTAAGATTTTTTTTTTGTTGTTTTGTTTTGTCGTTTTGGCTCGGTTTGTCGATAATTTAGAGTTGAAATGTTCAGAGGTAGAGAGGCAGGTGCATTTTGGCATCTGTTGTATTGCATCAGGTTCAGAAATAAATGACGTTATTGTGTGGTGTTTTATTGCTTTGTGGCTTGAAGCTTCTTTTGTTTTCTTCTTTGATAATAACGTAGCTTAATACTGGAAACTTAAAAAAAATTACAAAATAGGTTTAAGGGAAACGTTTTTTTAAACCATTGTTACTGCAATAGTCTAATTTCTAATAGATTCCTTAATTCTTTGCCTGCTCTAATTAATTTTTTCGTGAGCATGGGATTAAAATTACTTTATTTTATTACTTAGTATTCCTAGTTCTTGTTGTGTACTGTACAATAAACATTACTATAAAATTGTAATACATAATTACAATTCTACAAAAAACAATATTTCTTAGTATTTTATCTTGAGCCCGCGACATTTTGATCCGAACTTTTGAGTACATTGCGACCTTATACGGCTTCGATAAGAATGTTTCCTTATAAAGACATAACTGTCTTTGCAATGTACTTGAATAAATTCAAGGATATAATTATTATACTGTTGTCTCGTGAATACTTACTTAAACTGTGTACCTATTCGTCTGTATTTATTGCATATAATTTAATGTAGATGTATTTCATACATGGGTATATGTACATGTATTTTATTTTTTTAAATTATAAAGAGTAAGGAGCAGAAAATTTTCATGAAGAAATGATAAAAACATAGTTTATTTTTACGAGAAGAAACAGGAGAATCATCAAAACATCAATCAACATCTCGATTAACATATTTTTCAGATGTATAGACACTGAGTAAAAAGCAAACCAGTAAAAAATAACGAAATTAATTAACTTATGTACGGATAAAAAGTTAGTTAAGTACTTATCCTTATCTCCATGTCCGTTGAAAAGGTTCTTGTGTATTTATAAATTCATTCATTATAAATAGGGTAATCAATCTTACGAAAGTTTATTAAACCTTTGCACATTAATAAATAACAACTACTCTTGTTATTTTCCTTTATTTGTTCCAATGTGTAGGTTCGTTACAACATATTTATTTATTTATCTCAGAAAGACCAACAGCAATATATCATTTTAGAAAAAGTACCTAGAAAACATGAAGCCAATTAAAGGTCCTCACGGCTAGGTATAATTACTGTATTAATTATCAATATTGTGAACATGAAAGACCACAACTTAATTAAGGTTAATTATAACATAATTATTATTCAAAAACCTCTGCTTACTAGTCGCCTAGCCGACGCTATGCTTGTACAGAATAGGTCAATATCGTAACGCTTACATAAATCATTAAAGTTATTACATGCTCTCAATAAATACTAATTCTTTCTATAGTAAGTGATAACCTTTGGGACATTTATAGGGGGATTAAACCTTAACACTTTAGTTTTTTTTTTGTTTTTTTTTTTTATGTTATTGTGACGGAACAAGCTCGAGGCCCACCTGATGTTAAGTGTACTAACCTCTGCCTATAACAGTATATTAATTTTACTTAATAGTTCTGAACTATCAACGGAGTTTGAGGTAATTTTAAGAAGGTACGTTAAGTCCGCAATTTCTCTTCTCTTAGAAAGAGGAAGAAGATGGATTTTTTTACATAAAAACAGATAATTATCTGATTTATACGGTATTTTTAGACGATAACATAAATATTTTATCAATTTTTATTTGAATCCGCTTAATTCGTACGATATAAGTTACATAATGAGGGTTCCACACTTTTGAAGCATATTCTAATACGGTAAGAACAAAAGTGCAATATAATATTTTGAAAGTCTTCACTTTATTGAATGAAGCACAGATATAAAACTTATATTATACCCTTATAAGTTTTATATCTGCGTATAACATATGGTTGACCCTTTATATCTCGCGTTGAGGTATATTCCGCGCGAAAACTTGAGCCCTCTTGGTAACCTCATAAATGTTTAAAAATAATATTAAAAATAATCTCATTTGTTTATAATTTATATGGTATTTTGTTTTATATTTTTTTTGTGCCAGTTCTTGGACAAATTTGTTTGGATAATTACAACATAACGGAACTGCTTATGAAAATCAGGACTATTTAAAAACATAGAAGGTATAGTACACGTTCCAAACATACGTACATACATTTTTACGGTTACTTATCTATACTAATATTATAAAGAGAAAAGATTTATATTTTTGTATGCAACGAATAAACTTAAAAACTACTTGACCGATTTGGCTGAAATTTGGTATGGGAATATAGTTTAAGACCCGGGAAAAGACATAGGATAGTTTTTATCCAACTGCGCAAAAAGAGGTTAATGGTTTTGCGCGATAACCGAAATACGTGCGGGCGGTACCGCGGCCGGAGAGCTATAGTATTATATAAAATAGGATTGGACGAGCGAAGCAGTAATTGGCCTTTAAAGAAATGAACCAGATTCCTCTTAGATTTAGTACCTCCGTATTCTACGCTATAAAATAATAATATCGTAAATCGAAGATTAAATAATTATATGTAGATATCTAATATGTTTAATCTAGGTGATCTCGTTACATTAAACCGGATCAAGTCAATACATTGGCCATATTTCTGTAGGAAACTGTAATGCATTTACACCTTCATTGATATCTTCATATCCTAATATAATACGTTGGTAATTGGTATTACAAAACTGCAACCGAGTCAGATCATAATATAAAATAATTTCGATAAACTATGTGGTATCGGATCCTTGATCAATTGAGGCCGTGGTGTGCTGGGATCTTATACTGCGATCCCTGCCTAGACGCCTGCCAAGCATGGTGATAATGGTAAAAACCCCCTTAATGGTGGTAGGGCATTTTGCGAATGCCCGCCGGCTAGCTACCAACCTCAAGTAGAAAATCTCTCGCCAAGCAACTAACGGTGTGTTCCGGCAGCTGTCCTTGAGAGCCAGTAATTCTAGGCTAGCCGGAACAACATCTTCGGCCACATCACCACTTACCAAGTACCAAGCCAGGCGGGCATTCGCGAAATGCCCTACCACCATGCTATAACGACTGCCATCCTAAGACGACAACCGGGACCGACGCTTAACGTGCCTTCGGAAGCGCTCAGTAGTAATGTCACTAGCGGTCATCCATCCAACTCATGACCGCGGCGGACGTTGCTTAACTTTGCTGATCGGTTATGAACGTCTAAGCAAACTTCGGTACGAGTGCTTTATCTACTATTCTTAACTGTATATTAAAAACTAATCTAGTAAAATATGGTAATATAGTGTACGTTAGTTTCAGTTAAGTCCTTTGATTAAATAATAATTATTTTAATAATAACAAATATTTTTAAAATAATTTAAGAAAACATCAAATTAATATTTTAATAAAATACTTAAAAAATATATCTAGTGACAATTCTGCCTAATTTTCCTGCTAAGCCGACGTGTCGTCAGAAACGCCACGCCGCCAAACCAGAAGAATTTTCGACGTGTTTCGCTTCTACACGAAGCATCCTCAGGAGGTCTTGACTCTACGAGCGCACGAAAGAGAATAATAATAATTTTGTCCACAGAACGAGATCAACAGTCAATATGAGCGGGTGTCGTCCAATTCGCACTCTTACTCGACGCTGGATGACGTCACTTTTAGTCCGATACAGGCGTCATACAACGTGACTCAGGATCGGTGAGTTGTTTTTATGATACAATTGTAGATTTAAACTGAAACGGCTATGGCTTGATGATAACGATCAGAATCATGTTCAGTCAATATTTCAACGGAAGAGATTAGTTTCACCATTCAACTTGGTCGGTTCCTTAGTAATAGCTAAGTGGCGATGAAAATATTTTTTCAAGTTTTGCAACAAACTTGTTCATAAAGAGATTTTTAACTGTCGATTAAAAAATAACGCGTTCTTTTTACTTGACATTACAGCACTAGGGTTACTACGTTTACTTCACGTTTTGCCTTAAATCAGAGTAAAGAGTTTTCATATCCTGTTTTGAGGTCTAGATCAGATTCAAACGCGCTTCTGCTTCTTCATCTGAGCGCTAAGCTTTTAGGGCTTGATCGTCATTTTAGTTTTAGTCTGTTTGAAATCTTCGACCACATCATCCTCACTTACCAACTGGTAGCATAATGCTCAAAACCCACGATATAATGTTATATTTATTTTAGCTTCTGTTGCGGTAGTGGAGCATTTTCGAAATTCCGCCTGGCTAGATTCCACACTCAAGTAGATAGTCACCAGGCTCTTAACATTGTGCTCCGGCAGCTGTCCTTGAGAGGCAGTAATTCTACGTTAGAATGAACAATATCTTCGACCTCGTCGTCACTTACCATCAGGTGAGATAGTGGTCAAAGGCACAGAATAAAAATGACCAGAAAGATCATACCGCAAAGCCATTCGATATATAAGCGACTCTAGCTCAGAAGCAATATAGTCCACTTCAGCTCGCAAAGCACGCAGTATCTAATATTTATATTCACTTATAAGGCGTATCTTTTTCTATCGCATAGCCAGTAGCCACACAAAGCTTTGATCTATTTTGACGCGACACGCACCGCAGAATAATCCCATCCGACAACTATTAGCATTAAATAAAAATGCACCTTTAAAAGTTCTATGGACCCCTAATCGAGTCTTCTCGATGTACCGTTTTATGTCAAACTACTGCATTGATTAATTTCCACTGGATGAGTGGAAAGGATCCTTTCCAGTAGGAAGGCGCGCTGCTTCATATTTTTATTAGAGTGTATTTTCAACTACTGTTGCCTACCAAAGCGTTCATATTTTACCTTATTTAAATGCAAGTTTTTAATATTAAGCAGACTTGGTGTACAAACGAGGCGTACCCGTAAAAATGAGCATCAATAAGTTACTGTTGAGGGGCGCGCCTAAGTGAGTGAATAGGTCCGCGCTCATAAACGCACTTTTTATATAGTCAGTCAGCCATTATTTCAAGATAGGTCGCCAATACAGTGAGATTATATGTTTGATGATAGCATCCATCATGATACCGTGATGGTAGGTAGGTAGCTAGATGGGCATTTGCACGTGCACTCTCAGTAGTAACGCTATAAGCAGTCACCCATCCAAGTAATGACAGCAATGGGTGGCATGGCAACGGACGTTTAACCTAGTTGATAGGTTAAGAACGACTAAGCAAACAACCCTACGAGCAGCGCTTCAAAAATTGCTGTCGAGTTTGAGACAAAAAGTTTCCGAACTAAGACTTCAAAAGAAGAACTATTGCTTGATAGCGTGATGGAACAAACACGAGGCCTATATCGTCATAAGCGGTAGCCTCTACCTACAACAGATGCAGTTTGTCACAAGCCAGGGTGACATAAAATTATTAAGTCTAATGTCACTCTAATTTGACCGGAACACAGGATTTTGAACTATACGCAAGAAATAGGTGGTATAGGTAGGTGGCAGTACTACCCCAGAGGAACTCGCACAAAGATTTCTACTGCTTCATAAACCCAAACGATGTAGTTTTTGCATTAACGCCTACATGCTAAGTAAAGCTTGTAATTTTGTAAACATAAACCCATTAACGCATGATGCTGAGGTGTATTAGTATATCGACCCCTCGAGGCTGAACACAGCCTGCCCCGTTAGGGGGGAATTGAATCCCTACGTTTGACAGGCGTCTTAAGGCTCGCAGTGTAATAGCAGTTCCTCAGAAGGCGCTGCTGCCCATCATCCGATTTTTACCCCTAGTTGCCTCTTACGACACCTATGGGAAGAGATGGGGGGAGTGACTTTGTGCACATGGGCATTAATTATCATTGAAAAAAATTATAAATCTCAAAGAGGTAGCAAAACGAACTCCATTATACGTTATCTTTAACGTCCATCAGGTGAAATAAGTTCAAACGCCGCAGCTAACCGTGAAAAACAAATAAAAGACTAAGGTGGATTAGGTGCAAATTGGACTCACGCTCTGTGGGTTCCGGGCCAAAACACACAACATAATAGTAGCTTAGTATAGGACCTTAGTACGAGCACAACTCGAGTACATACTTACGTTATCACAATTTATTATGGATATACAATAACGATTCTGTTGTTCTTTATACTCTTCCACTTTCTCCCTGATAAATCTGAAAAAATAAGAGTACGATTGCTGACAAGTTACTATTTCAATGCACTTTTAATTTGAAAATTAAACAAAGTGCGCTTGTGACTTCTCTAAGTACTCGAATGAAAACGTAACGATAGCGCGATTCAAAAACAGTTGGTACAGCGCCATCTAGCGGTAGCTTTAGGAAACGTATGATATTTTATTAGGATTTTTAGCTACGAATAAATTATTCGTAGATTTTTAGTTAAGATTTGGTTTTTCAATGCAAGTCTTTACCCGTTATAAACAAGCAAGTAGGTACTTCATCTTAGACACTTTAAAAAAGTAAATAGAAAAGTATTTATTCTTAGGAGTTTGTTATTGGTTGAAACTTATCCAACTACCAAGTTTAACGACTATTACTGCTAAAATAATATATGTATGTATATCTTCACTGCTCTATTTGTACTTTAAAGTTCATGAAATGCACTATCATGATTTTTTCCTTTTAAAGCTAGATGCCCTACTGGAACAAAAATTTGCACTTTAAAGTTACATATTAAAAAAATGGAGCATAAATCGAAAAAAAAAAAATTTGCAACTCCTAAGTCATTTTAAAATATCTATTCAACGATACCCCACAAGATGGGGTAGACGTGGTAAACAAAAACAAATCCTTAAATCAGTACCTTAACAGTACTGTCAAACTGAATCAACAAAAAAAAAAATTTATTTATCGAACCTGCTTACAAAATTTCACAAGAATCAGTTGAGAAATGCCACCTGTAGAGGAGAGCAGCCGGACATCCGCTGAACAGACAAACAAAAGCATATTTGCTCAAGCAAATACAATTTACTTGAATACGTCGTAAAATATTTAATTGGTGATGTACCTACTGCTGTCTCAATGACGTCATCAATCGCGATACAGACGTCACTGAGTTCACCTGATGCAAGACGATGAACTCAATACAGATAACTGATCGATCAGCTCGCTATGGGCAGTAACGGTTCATTCATATACTCGTATGATTCAGCTTTATGCTTAGCGGAAGTGTTTCCGTTTCGTGACCGTAGGTACTTTGGTATCGTATATCGCACGCAGAACGTTCTTATGTTATTGCTGATAGGCCCTACCTTTGACTATTCTCTCACGTTTTGGTAAGTGATGTGATGACGTGAATGAACATTTGGTTCGGCTAAACCTACATTACGGACTGTCTCTCAAAGACAGATTTTCTGAGCATTCGCTAAATGACCCACCTCTATGCAGTGAAGCTCAAGCCCGCGGCAGTATTCGAACTATAGGCTCACTGTGCCACAGTCCATAGCCATTGCTACGGTGCCAACACTGCCTCGCATTCTTTTTAGGGCCTACGATTTTGAAACTATCTTTGCAGAGGTAGTTGGACGCTGTAGGTTGTTCCAAGTAGGCGTTCGCCGAAGTTAATGTTTGTTGTGATTGTTTTTGGATGATTACGTCGGTAGGAAATAATACGTTTGGAGACCACGTCGTTTGCTATCTCACGTCAGTGTTGACAAAACATAAATAAACTGCCGCCGGAGCAGTCTCGCCGCAGATGGAAAACTTCTCGCGTATGACATAACAATTGCCTCAACAAGCTTACTTTTTGCAGCTGTTCTTTTTCTAAAATGAGTCAGAAACTATTTCGTGTTCGGCAACATGATGAACAAGTGATACAGTGATGATATCTACAATTAAAAAAGAAACTGATTTGTCAAAATAGTATAGAGGTTCTTTTGTTATTCTGATGTTGTCTTTTACATACAAATTTTACGAAACTTGAGTTTAATTTATACGCAGTATCTATTATGAAGCAGTGATGGCTCAGTGGCATTGGCTGCCGCGCAGCAGGTCCATGGTTCGAATCCCGCCCAGAGCTTTAGCTTCACCGCATGGTGAAAGGGCATTTTGCGAATGCACGCCTGGCTAGCGCCCACCCTCAAGTAGAAAATCTGTCGCCAAGCACCTAACGTTGGTTCCGGCAGCAGTCCTTGAGAGCCAGTGAAATAACAGGCAAAATGAGACTTAACAGGTATGTCTCAAGATGATGGGCGCACTGCAGTTCCTCACTTGTGATGAAATGCATCTGTTATAGGCAGAGGATACCGCTTAACATCAGGTGGGCCTCGCGCTTGTTCCTTCACAATAACATAAAAAAAATGAACTTAATACTGTAAACCATTAAAATTTACTTTTACGAAATGTGACTTCAGACAGGCAACTGTTGCAAAGGAAAAAGTTTTATCCAGGATTAAATATGTATACCGTTGAACTTGGCGGTATAGCTCCATATGCTTAAAACATATAACACAAATATGGGCACATTGCTACAGCTGATACATTTACTGTCCACAGCTGCTGTTACATGTCATAACAATATCGTGGAAAAAGGAAAACTACATTGTTGTCGAGCAGTTTTGTTTTTTCCACGACAAAAATCCAACACACTTAAATTGTGCTACTAGGTTTGACGTTCTATGATAATAAAGGCCTATCACATTTGAATTGTTTATAATACAAAGTTATCCGCGTGGTAACTTATACCTTAGATTGGTTAAAATGGACCTAAATACTGTGACAATTTTATTATAATATTATTATATTATAATAAAATTGTCACAGTTTGGGTATGTTGAAAACTAACATTTCTGTTAGAGTCCTACCTTCTTACAGATCCAACATTTTCTTCAAAATTATGTTATCCGTGAGTTAATCCTTTCTTGTGATGAAACAATATTTGTTTACATACCTTCGAACCTTCAGGGCAATGTTCCAAGTGTTATAAAATGACAGCATAGATTGCGAAATTCTCTAATCGATTACAACACAATGATATGGAGCACAGACAAAGTAACACAGTTGGCTTGCGTCCAATTTTTTAAACTGCGTGTGAGTTTCGCTCGTAAATAATTGTCTACTAACGTAGGTACACTGATGTTCTATGAAAAAAACATTAGTACCTTATTGAATCTACCGCAAAATAATAGGTATTGTAATCCAAAAAATAAGTATACATCACGCCTGTATTCCTCGAAGCTGTTCCCCGAACAGGGGCCAGAGGTCTCAAAACACCCACATATCGCAATACATGTATTGGTCTCTTGCATTATTGGGGCCTATTGAAATCTTCCGAGTCAGGGCTATTACTGAGACTTAATTTGTCAGAAAACGGTAATAACTTTCTTAAGGCCCGGTTTAACAATCATGAGCATAACCAGTAAATGTATACACAATCAATAAAAAGAACGATGGTTTTTGTTTTTAAAAGATATGTTCATTACTTTTAAATTTGGTTGGTTAGTATTTTATCAGTCAGATTTTTTTTATCTGATTGATGAAAAACCAGCCCTAAAGCTACTTATATTTACCAGAGATCCTTGAGGCAGATAAGCGGTAGGAAAAAATCCACCTATAGTATCGCTGCCTTCAGTGAAGCCAGGAAAATCCCAAGTCTTTCTGTTCTTAACCGATTAAGTAGGTTAATAAGTTGGCATCGTCAGGACCACGTCCTAGTTATGAATGAAATTCTATTGTTATCATTATCGCCGATGTCAATGGGTTAAGCAGCGTCCGCTGTGGTCACTGCTTGGATATGTGATTACTGGACTATACTATTGAGCGCTTCCGTGCTTCGTAGGGCACGTATTCAGCCCCGGCTGTTGTCTTAGGATGGCAGTAGTTATAGCATAGTGGTAGGACATTTTTAGCTAGCACCCTCAATTATAAAATCTGTCGCCAATCGTAGACCGCATAATTACTTACCATCAGGTTAGATAGTGGTGAAAAATACAAGCCTATCAGCAATAAAAAAAAACAAATCAATGTTAGTTATCTGAAATACACAATCACTTTTTTTGATAAGGATTTTGAATGCACCTGGTTGCTGATACATTCAACAAAATAGTATTATGTAGCTATTTTTGAAATGACAATGTTGATTACGTCATGACAATAATTATTTATTTTAAATTTATTTTCTATATTATTTATTGCTTCGTTATCGTCAGGAGGATCGGAATGTTGTAAGTAATTACTTATTATTACATGTTTAAAAGACCAAGTTAAACCCTATATAACCTACTTAAAGACCTTGGCCTACCAAGAACAACCGTAACTTCCATCCTAGAACGTGTATCTAAGGCGGCATTAGTAGGATCTTATCAAATTTGGTTAGGTAGGGGAGGAGGTTCGAGTGGTGAAGGAGAGCATTGATATATCATAAAGGGGCCCCTTAATCCTACTCCTTGGGTTGCAAGTCCCAGGCCCCTCTAGCCTCTTCCTCTGCAACGCGATGGACCCGGCACCCGCACGGTGAATCTATGGAATGCTAAGTAATTCGTCTCTACTTAATGCCATAATTGTCATACGCCAATTTCGCTACGCGCTTTGTTTTTCTTGCGTATTTAAGACTCACTACCTTCCATTATATTTAGTGTTAAAAATAGAAAAAAATTACAAGAAGACTGGCAGATGGAAATTATTGGCTTTTGATCCGAATTAGATTTTACAGGGGTTTGTTACAATAGAAATATAGATTTTTTGAAACAAGCCGAATGGTATTTAAAAAAAATCCATATTTAATGTACACGATCCCACAAAGTTTTTAGTCTAGATGCCCCTTAACCCATTGGCATCGGCGATAATGATAACAATAGAATTTCATTCATAACTAGGACGTAGTGGTCCTGACGATGCCAATTTATTTACCCCTAGTCGCGCAAACAGAGATAAACAATGATACGTCAATTATTTAAGTCACTATCCAGATTGATGAATTCCTTCCTTCCTTTATTTAGATATCAACAGTCATAATATCTAAAATAGAACTCAGGCCTCTAAAAGTAAGTAGACGATTGGCCGGCGCGGCGTGTTGTGGATCGCAGTGTAAGGTGCCAGTTCTTCAGAGGGCGCTGCTGCACCTTGTATTCTTCCCTTCTTATGACTCCCACAGGAATATATGAGGGGTTGCCATTCTAGCCTGGCACCCCACTGGACCCCACCCCGGCACTACTTCCTTCATATAGGCTAGTAATACTGGAGTTTTGAGATCTTAACAAGTTATGAAATGTTGATACATAGCAAAGTAGCTAATTTCAGAACAAGAAGCAGTGATGGCTCAGTGGCATTGACTATGGACTGCCGTGCCGCAGGTCCATAGTTCGAATCCCGCCGCGGGCTTGAGCTTCAAAGCACGGTGGAAGGGCATTTTGCGAATGCCCGCCTGGCTAGCGACCACCCTCAGGAACACACCGTTAGCGGTGTGTTCCGACAATAGTCCTTGAGAACCAGTGAAATTACAGGCACATGAGACTTAACAACTATGTCTCATGATGACGGGCGCAGTGCATTTCGTGACTTGTGACGAAATGCATATGTTATAGGCAGAGGTTAGTCCGCTTAACACAAGGTGGGCCTCGTGCTTGATCCCTCACAATTACATAAATATATATATATATATAAATTTGTATTTTTTTTACTAATGGATATCTTTATGGTCCCAACAGTTCCAAACGCTTCGGCAGCCCAGCGTACAGCGCATGCTCGACAGACAGCTCGTTCGCCGAGCAGGCCCTCGCGGACACGAGCTTGCTTCTCACAAGGGACCCCAAGAGTGAACACCTACCGTCCCGGTTGTACAAGATGGCAGGCGAATACTGGAAGTGAGTATTTAAATTCAAATAAATTTATTCATAAGAATATTGTATATAAGGTCTTATAATATAAATCAGTCCAGTCCAATATTCAACCGCTGCCGGCGTACAAATATTTATAAAAATTTTACCACATAATATGTATTACACTAAGGATTAAACTAAACTACAAAAATAATTATAAAATTCAACAAATATAAGTAAAAACTATTAAAATTAATTTTTTCAAATTGATAATGTCAATATAAAATAATGCTAAATGTCATCAATTACATAATCTTAAATAACACATTCATAAATTCTGCTTAAATTTGTCAACTAAAAACTCATTAATGGTATAATAGCATTTTTCGATTAAAAAGTTAAACAATTTTATTTTAATTATATACTAGGTGTCAGTTCCTTGAAACTTTTATTACACCACATAGCCTGGAACTTATGGCAATCCGTGGCAACTAGACCCGGTTACAGTTGCCAAATCAGTGGTTTCTTAAGTAGAAAGTTCGCCTCTGGGAAAATAATCACGATAGTATTTTTTAAATTCATGAGTAAATACCGTAGACGCGTGAGTTGAACGCAGTCGGTGCGTAAGGGTCGGGAGCATCCATTCCCGCCGCTCGCACGGCACCCTCCAGCGGCCTGCAGTGTAGTGGTATCCTTGACACCTATCGTACGCTTATCTAACCCGTTGTACTCAAAATGAATCCAACGTTAATTTTACCTTTAGGACTGATCCGACCTCTAAATGGTTCGCCGCTATATATTTTTTCACATATGTATAATGTCAAAACACAACAAAGTTTGATCACTCCGTAAAATGACAATGGTCCCTAGGTTTTTCGAATAAAAGAAACAAAGGAAAATAATAAACAAGTAAAAATCGCGAGGAGAGTTTTCTATGTAATAAGAAAAACTAAATTGCTAAAAGTTAAAATTGGTTTTCTATATCCCTCGTAGGTATTATGTAAAGCATTATTTATAAAAGTAGGATCCTCTACTCGGGTGTATTTTGCACAAACTACACCCTCCTCGATGGGAATCAGTCTTTCTACCCTCGGTGAACAATTTACTATTAAAACACTTGTAATGTAATTCTGAGAACTTTCATTTATGGTGATAATAGAACGAATTCACAATATTGTTTTTATTAAAATTTCAATTTAGATTGACATTTTTTGTACTTATATAAAAAAAAAACCTAATTGATAAACTGCAAGCAATGTCATGTGCAAAATCGTGATGCCTGGATTGGGAATATCTTCCGGATTTGGCGGTGGGATACAATGAAAAAAAGCAAAGTACCTACACAAGTCTAGTAGTTATGTAGCAGTATTCTGTTCTAGTGACTAGATGCGAACAATCGTGTTTGCATACTTAGCAATGTAACCGATGTATTATGTTACCAAATAACTACTACGAAAATCGGAACTAAATTCTCCTTTTAGACTGTGTTCTGTCCCTTCTTAGCGTAGGATAAGCTCAGGAATAAGAAGAAAATATACACTGTAAACATAATTAACTAAATATACTGGCTAGCACTTTGATATTACGACTAAACACTATCCGGTACATTTAGTTAATCATTATGACAACTCACTGTAGACATTCAAATTTATGCTCAAAGTAAACAAAACGAATACGTACAGACCCACCAACTTATCTGTTCAGGTGGCAGAAAAAAGAACTAAAACTTTCCCTCAAATTGTGACAGTCTGTAGTTGATTTCCATGACCAGTAGCGCCCTCGAAAACTGCACAGTTAAGTTGGTGGTACTATACTTCGGAACATTGACAGATACAAAAGAACACCAAATTTTTTTAGAAGAAGTGGGTAGTTCATAATTAGTTACAACCGTTTCTTACTGCGGGCTAGGGCAACTGTTTTAATTTATATATTTTATGTGTTAATAATTTTAATTTGACGATTTATTTAATTTATTACCGTTGACGTTGTGTTGACTATTATATTATTTGACAATGGATAAAGTTGTTGCATTGATGGAAGTTGAAACCGTGGAAAATGTTATAACAATAAGGTATGTGAAAATGACACAGAAAATTATCGAAGATTTCGAGGCCGATTACGATACTGTTTGTTTCAGCTATCTTATACAAAAGAAGAGCCATCTAAGTAATTATAATCGATCATATAAGATGGCCAGAAATGCGAAAATTCAAACTCGTGTCATACGTAGTTTCCACTCTAGGCCTAGCATGCTTCAATCTTCGAACGAGTTCATCACTTAATAACTGGTCAGATGTGGTCAAAGGCTAGCCTTTCTGCTATAAAACAAAACCTATCATTGTAATTGTGCTAACGTCTCGAATAACCGAAAAGCATCACATTACATATTTGTTTCTGTTCAAATATAATGGAACCAATTGTATCAATTCTAGCTTAATTCAAGTACTGTGTAAGACTTAGGTAGTTTGATCCCAACAATAACCCAGTGTTCACTTGTTCAGTGTTTCTTTTGTTGTGTAAAGTGGCAAACGTTTAATTACAAAGAAATCGATTGTTTTTACATATTGACATATAAATTTAGTTGCTGATGAAAGAACGGGCTCTTTCGCTAGCAAATAACTATACTGTATCAGCCGGATTGTCTACTGCTGAACACAGCCTCCCCCACTAAGGGGGGATTGGCATAATCCCCCACGCTTGGCAGGCGTCTTGGAGATCGCAGTTTAAGATATCAGTTCCTCAGAAGGTGCTGCTTCTTCTGGTATTTTACCTTTAGTCGCCTATTACGACGTCCACAGGTAGCAAAGGGGAGGTTACATTCTAGCCCGGCACCGCACGGGCAAATAATAGCCAGCACAATTGCTAAACTTCCATGGAGCTAGCTACCATTACTTTATCTACAAGTTTGAAGTATGCTTGTCTCTTACCGGCCGCCGTGTCTTGCTCATAACAAAGCGACAAGCGCAACGGTACTAGGAAAGTGTAAAATTAGACATTATGCTTCTATATTCGCACAGGGGGCTAGTACTCAAATGCCAAATGCACGGCTGCACGTGCAGTGTTCGCTTAGTGACAAACAATTTAAGTAAAAGTGATTGTGTTATGGTGAAGATTTTTTGAATGCGAAGGTTAAAATTATGGTTTTAGTGCAATTCAGTAACTGTCTCAATGTTTTCAATACTTTATTATTTTCTACTACAAACATCTACATTCAAATGTTAAAGACAAATAGTCGGAATTTCATTGAAAAAGTGACTACAAACTATTCTGTGACTTTTACAAAAGATCTGCAGTGAAATTCAGATATATTGAAATGCGCGGTGAAACTGCGAATCGTGCAAAATAATAAAAATATTAAATAGAAATAAATTTAAGAGGTCATTCATATTTTTTCTATTGGGAAGTCCAGTTTTGCCTGACATATATAATCCACTTTTAATTCTAAGCATAGCTATATACCGGTTCGTAAAATATGCTAATACCTTTGTGTGCGATCAAAATAAACGATCTCTGAATTCAACAAGCATTCTATTCCAGTGGTTTCATATTCCGGCATTGCCTCAATAGTATTTAGATCGTTTGCAACACTTTGACGGCGACAAATCGTCGACAAGTGCCGTGATAATATCGAGGTTCCACATAATTTGGTGTGCAGCCATGTGTGAAGGGCTAAGGTTCACATCGATTGTAAGGTATTGGCTTTGTTGATTTGATTAAAAAAACCTATATATATATATTGTATTGAAACCTCCGATTGAAGAGGAAAACTAGCCCAACTATTTTGTGACCACTGGTCAATTTATTTGTACAAATATTCTTTTATTTGCTGCGATTATATTTATTTGAATATTATTGGTTATTTGTTTATAGATTTTATCAAAACAAGGCAAACATTTGGAAATTGTTCGTCAGTAGTTAGAAGTTTGCAAGCTTGAAAAAAATAACTGCAGTAATAATGTTAAACCTTACGAACAAATACGATTTTTTATGAAATAAACAAATATATTTGGTGTAATATTTGATGTCGTACAGTTCTTCACTTTGGAATTTAAGGTCTATCTATGATATGTTGTGCTCTATTGTGTTGTTAGAGAGGACCACGGTGTATGTATTGTTGTGTATTTACAAAAGTGAGGAAAACGATGAGATTTTCTTTAAAACTTAATATTTTGTGCCTTACTTCTATATACATATATATATATACGATTTCAGCAAATACCCAAAGACGGACTACACGTACTCCCCGCTGTCGAAGGACCGCGTGGAGCTCGCGCCTGGTCAAGTGGCGATGCCGAACATGTCGCGGCGGTCCCTCTCGCAGTTCCGCGTCCAAGGGCCCAACACCAGCGCAGACGAAATCGACCGCCTCGCAGCCACCACCGCCTGGACAGCTACCGCCACTAACACGCTGCGCAAGCGGTATACGGTGAGTATTTGCCATTCTGATAGTCACTGTAATATAGTGCTAACATTTTATTCTCGGCTCAAGAATGTCTGACTCGGAGTATCATCCTTCAGTTGAATATCGCAAAAGGTGACTAAGGGAAAGACTGAACTCATTCGGCTCACGAAACAACGACAACGTTCCAAGGGCCACAAAACCGGAGCCAAATCTTTTTATAATAATATCCGTCTGTTGTATTTGGTATTGTCAGCGAAAGTAGAATGATATGTGGTGGACATTTGCATACCGCACTACCATGTATAGAGTCGGCCTTTTTCAGGCCGCGTGAAAATCTTCGACATAGTCAAACGATTGCGAACCTAAAATAACAACTGGTACCGACGTTGTGGCCTGTGAAGCATATATGATCTCAGATAGTAAATATCACTAGCGGTCACCCATCCTAGTAGTGACCGCAGAGAACATTGCGGTTTTCTGGTTTAGACTAGTTTAGCTTAGCCGGGCACTAAAAGTAATATTTTGTAAAGGTCTCAATAATAATATTTTGTCGGAATACTTAGTCGACTTTGCTTAGTAAATATCTCAGATAGTTGATTGTTTGCTTTTCACAATATGGCATGTCTATTGGCGTAGCAAACAGGTGCACACATATACCGTATTGTGCAAATAAATCGATTAAATATTGGACGAAATATTCTAAGAAAAAAGCTAAGTGCTGGTAAAGTTCTGAGGGGTGAAGTTGGTTATATGTACGTCATTGTGAAATAGAAATAGTAGATAGTTGCGACAGCGGAAAGTGATTTGTTGCAACACTAGGGCACTAGATACATGAGTGGCTAATCAGAAATTACTCTTAGTTAGGTGCGCAATTTACTTTTCTTTCAACTACAACTGCAAAGAAAAACTGATTAAATAAAGAAATTGATTCAAAATTATCGCGATCGGTAACCCCAAAATTGAAGAATTAGAAAAGAATTAAAATTCTTTAGATCTTTTTGAAGGTACACAAAATTATTCAATTTATATGAAAACTTTGTGGTCAATGAAGAAAACAAAACAACATAGCGTATAAAACCGGCAATGAATGCATTTCCATTTCAATTTTTAATGTTTCTGCATTATCATTTATAAAGAAACTGGTTTTATAATTTCATACAATAGGTATTGCAAGCAGTGTTTCCATAAAAACAAATGTGCTTGCGTTTGAGATCAACCAATTATGATATTACTTGGTAGGTCTTAGCAATGATGGCCCGCTTCCCAGAGGCAATGGCTTCGGACTGCCGTGCAGGGATGAGTCTATATTGAAAGCAAATTTCATGAAAGTTTCCAGCTCTGATAGCTACAACGTCAATGTGACGTCAGAAACAAAACACAATCTGATAGGAACACATAGAAAAAACGATCAAGCACACGTAGTATACAATAATATTGCTATATTTTGTGAAGGGTAGAAAGGCGCGACGAAATTATCTAGACTGGAATAAGGGCGATGAAGCGCTCGTAGCAAAGTTAACTTAGCTGTTCTTAACCGATCAGCAAATGAACG
Source organism: Plagodis pulveraria (assembly GCA_963890685.1). Taxonomy (NCBI): domain Eukaryota; kingdom Metazoa; phylum Arthropoda; class Insecta; order Lepidoptera; family Geometridae; genus Plagodis; species Plagodis pulveraria. The sequence goes on along the minus strand of OY982955.1, from coordinate 8,382,306 downwards.
CCGCCCGCGGTCATGAGATGAATGGGTGACCGCTAGTGATATTACTACTGAGCGCTTCCGTGCTACGGAGGGCACCTTAAGCCGTCGGTCCCGGTTGTTATCTTAAGATGGCAGTCGTTACAGCATGGTGGTAGGGTAATTTGCGAATGCCCGCCTGGCTAGCTAGCACCCTCAAGCAGAAAATCTGTCGCCAAGCACCTAGCGGTGTGTTCCGGCAGTTGTCCTTGAAAGCCACTAATTCTAGGTTAGTCTGAACAACATCTTCGACCACTTCATCACTTACCATCAGGTGAGATAGTGGTCAAAGGCTAACCTATTACTAGCATTAAAAAAAAAACGGCGTTTTTGAGGTCACACATATATATGAGCGCGGGTTCGAATCCCGCAAACGACTATAATTTTTCCTCTTGTTGTAATTTTGTAATATAGTCGCTGAGTTGGAATTACGACAGTATTTTTTCAAACAATCATTTTCATAAAGATTGTATTTTTTCAGGCGATAGACAGCTCCGATGACGAAAGTGCATACGTCCAAAAAGCGGGAAGACTCGTCGACGATCGATGGTGGATCACACGACTCCTTGCAACCATCATTACCACAATAACGACGACCTCTCACGACGCGTACAGGAAGGTAGTGGGGCCTTCGCATCGGTACCCATACACGGACAGACGACCTCCACAAGGTTATTTTTTTTTTTTATGTTATTGTAATGGAACATGCTCGAGGCACACCTGATGTTAAGCGGACTAACCTCTGCCTAGAACAGATGCATTTCATCACAAGTCACGAATTCCACTGCGCCCGTCACCTTGAGATATGTTAATTCTCATGTGCCTGTAATTTCACTGGCTCTCAAGGACTGCTGCCGGAACAAACCTTTAGGTGCTTGGCGACAGATTTTCTACTTGAGGGTGGTAGCTAGCCAGGCGGGCAATCGCAAAATGCCCTTCCACCATGCGGTGAAGCGCAAGCCGGCGGCGGGGATCGAACCAGGGACCTTCGGCACGGCAGTCCATAGTTATTACCGCTCCGCCATCATCGCTTCAATAAGGTAAACATAAATGTTTGACTCGTATGAACTTTTTCTTCATTGGTGTATACTGTATATGTGTGTAAAATCTTCGCTTGAGGAAAGACAAGTTATGAGTATCGGTGAAATTACAGGCACATGAGACATAACAACTGTACGTCTCAGGGTTGGGCGAAATGCTGTTCGCCACTTGTGACGAATTGCACCTGTTATGGGTAGAGGTATCCCCATATTTCTGGTAAAGGAGTTTTAATTAGCATTACGGAATTTGTAACTGTGCCCAGTGCATGGGAATAGGATCGCCTCGTATTACTTCTCTGTAGAAACATTTATACAACCTCTGCCTATTCCTTTGAGGAATACAGGTGTTACGTTATACAACAGTAGTACAGGTACACAAACAAAAACCTTTATGGAGTCATGGCGAAGGTATGGCGTATATCATAGGAATCGATACTCTAAGGAGGACTGTCCTTCACGAGGTAGAGAGAATAAATTCAGGCTATATTTCAAAAAAATCTGGCATTAGTAGTACCATGGTAAGTCGTGATACGATGACTCGACGATGTTAATAGGCTTAGGCTGCATATCCAGCAGTGATGTGCAAGGAACATGAGCGGTGTGAGATCAAAAAGGCGATCAATAGGATAGCTTCATTTTCGTGGCGCCAAGCGCAGCGATCCCCTTGTTGAATTTTCATACATAGCTTATATCTCTGATGAATATGCAGCTTTAAGTTCCAGCCAGCGGAACAGGTTCCGTAACAACGCAACACTTGCACAGTATACACCAAATATATAATGATTTATTTTAGGTTAAGGTACAGACGTTTTTCATTTACGAAGGCGCAGTTCTCCATATTTTACCCCAACACTAAGAAGTAGTGTACAAATTGGGCATAAATTATTCAATCTGCAGTCTGCAGGGGCTTTGTGAGTGAACAGGTCTGTAATGAGGATGATTTGCTATGTTACAGCTAGTATCGCGTCCAGGACAGCTGCAGTGGCGGCGGCGCCTTTCGTCTGGATCTACACCATGATCAAAAGTGTGGTCACCACCACTGTCACGACGGTCACAGAAACTGTGAGTTTTATTTCATTACCATATTGCAATATTTATTTTTAGAGTGCCGTACAATTAAACGGGAGCCCATTACCTAAGCCTCTGATATCCGTTCGACCGACTATAAAGGCTAGCATCTTTTGTACCGTAATAGACAGCCTATTCAAATTATCATTGAATATGACATGGTGAATTACCTAATACAAATAAAAAATACGAAAATTTAAAACTATGGAAGGTACCTATACAAATATAACTTTTGTTTCCAACGATTATTTTTAATCTCTCGTAAAACTGGTTATACATACTAGCGTCAAACTTGCCATGAATATACTACAAACCCTTTGGTAAAACAACAAAACGAATTCAATTTTGTTAAGCGCTAGTTTTTGTCTTGCTAAGGATTCCGAACTGGGAGAAAAATAACGGTTTCCGGTAAATTGCGTATTGGTAGGATGCGCGAGAATTATTAAGCGGTTTTTTAGTATTGTAGTTAATTTAACCTTTGAATACCTCATATGTTGTGATCGTGTGGTGATTAAAATTTAGGTAGGAAGACTATCTAGAGCTACCTGTTTTGATATTTGATTTGAACGGACACAAGAAAAATAATTTTCTCAGAAATTGTTCACGTTTTACTGCAATGTTTTTGCAGTCTGTTGTGGTCGAATACGTTGTATAGGCTAACCTAGAATTTCTTCCGGAACACTTAGGTGCTTGGAGATAGTTATTCTACTTGAGGCGGGCACTCGAAAATGCCCTACCACCGTGCAAATGTGTTTGGAACATCGATGAAAATAAGTCTACTAATTCTCGTTTCGGCTAAAATAATTTTGATGAAATTGGGTGTGGTTGCCATAATAATATAATTTATTACATTCTTGAACAAAACAAAAAGTCATCCAGGGGACATTATTTACACTATTAGGGCGTTCGGATAGCCTATCTGTGCCAAAAATAACACTCACAAACGCTAAAAATGATCACACGGGCCGTTCGTTTTGGGACTTCGTGAGCAAAAATATCGTTTTCGCTCACCGTTCGGATAGCTTTGAAAACGCTACAAATGACAGAGAAAAGTGATATTTTTGACCCATGTCTTACCGTGGGATCGTTGTGATCGTTTTTTGACAACTGCTGGTTTGACAGTTGTATTTGGCGCGATTGAAGAGTTTCACAAGTTTTTTATATAGATAACTAGCAGAAGCCATTAACAAAGAAATAATATTAATATAGGTACCTACTTTTTCCATGATTCCATGTTTCGTACTGTGCAAAATTGTTAAAACATTGTCGGTTGTCAAAGTACGTTTTAAGCCGTTCGGATAGCATGCAGTAATTGGTGGTCAAAAATAGCAAAAGCTTCTATCCGAACGCTAATACACAAATGCGACTTTTGAAACTGCTACAAACGCAATCGAGCCAAAACGAACGCACCTTATGTGTAGGTGATTTTTCCAGCTATGACGTCTCGCTTTGTATTACGCTTTTCTCCCGCCAACTACCATCTTTTATACACAATATAACCCATAGAAAAGTTTAATCCGTCCTCCGTCCATTAACTTACTTTTAATGAACGTGATATTACAATCAAATTGGCTGTAAGAGGACCGGCCTGTATTAAGCTGTAAAAGACCCTGATAATACAATATACAGTAGTCACAGACAGATGTGTTATCATCAAACTCAAACTCACTTCAAATTTACAATATCCTATAGTCCACATTTTTTTTAAGTCTGTACAAAATTACCTTATTCAAATACTCTTTTACTCCTGGCCCCTTCCCCTACACACACACACACACACGTTTCACACATACATACTCGCCTACACACACACTCTTTAATAACTACACAGTTAACTAAAAATAATGCCGTCTTTATACACAACGAGTAACTTTAACTTTTTGGTATACTTCGCGCGCTCTTCTTAATACGTTCAATGAGCGTTGCAAGCAATTATTATCTTTTTGAACTAAATTTCATAGATTGTTTAATGGGAGAACTAGCCCTCATGGCACAGTATTTTATATGTCATTGATTAGGTAGTACCCATCAATTTGGTTTGTACTATTATTCAGTTTTTTTTTTATGAATTAAACTTTATTAATATATATAATAACGAAAACGCTCGTGGCGAAGCTTGCCTAGGTGAGATTTAACCTATCAACTATTTTAAAGCTATGTTTTGTTGCTGTCATTACTTGGATGTGTGACATACTGACCACTAAAATTTACTACTGAGCGCTTCTGTGCTTGAGAGGGCATGTTAATGCGTCGGTCCAGGTTTGACAGTCGTATAGCATAGTTTGATAGGGCGTTTTAAATAGGCATTCGCAAGGTGCTAGCTTGCCAAGCACAGGCCTGGCCACCACCTATTAGTAGAAAATCTGTCGCCAAGCACTAAGGGTGTGTTCCGCAGCTGCATTTGAGAGCCAGTTCCCTATTGGGAACTTTTGGGTATGCCTGTTGAACACATCGTCACTTACCATCAGGTGATATTGTAGTCAAAGGTTCAGTAATAAAAATTTATTATTTTTTACTATTAGAGTATTGTAATATTATAAATGTAAATGATGAGTGTTTTTGTTTCAACAGTTTGCGCCGAATCACGTAGGTGTGAATGAAAAGAACATAGCGCGCACGGCGCAGACGAAGGTCGGCAAGCGCCGCTGGTGGCCGTGGTTGCTGCTTTTATTGCTGCCTGCCGTCGGTTACGGATGTGAGTGCTGTTCCACATAATATAGTTAATAAAAAAAATTCATCACACTTGCACGTAAACAGTATCTACACATACAAGTTAACTTGACCGTAATGCCCCATATAAAACCCTCGAGCTTTCTTTTTGTCATGAAACCCAAGGTCAGTAAGTATTTTTTTTAATTTATAGCACAGCACACATTTCATGCAAGTTCAAACAGGGAGTTTACACGCAATTGAAAAAATGTCTTAAAATGTTATCTAAACAGGAATTTCATTGCAGTTTCGCTACATGTTATTTAAATACTCAACTAATTTTCTTAATAATCGATTTTAATAGTTTTTTTTTGTATCAAAACGTCGAATTTTTTTACACTACCTTTTTACTTTTTACTACTCTATTTATTTTACCTACGTCCTTAACTTTTCTGAACATAAAAATTTGTATAAATTGTGGTTTGGACAAAGCCACAAAGCCCGCCATCCGCTTAAAAAAAAGTTCACGTATTTCGTAATAATAGTTTTGCTGACTTGTGTCTAGCTATAATTCATATTTATTTACTCGCAAATGTGATGAAAAACGTTGTATGTTTCATGGGCGGTACGGGAATTACGAACCTCGACTCAGAAAGTCTTCGGGCTTCTACTTGAGCCTCGGTTGTAATTCCTTACTTACCCCCCTTAATATATCGCCAAGTAAGAAAATAAATTCCCCTTTAATTAGGTCAAGGATACCTGCCATGTAATATTGTTTTCTTTGTCACAACCAGCCATGTAGTACTTATTTACTCCTTTACACTACACGTAGTACAGATAGTGTAACAGGAAAGAAAACTCCCTGTGGCACCTCTCCCAAAATACAAATGACGGGAAATCCAGTGATTTCCCGTCATTTGTATTTTGGGAGACAAAAATACCACGAAAGCGTAAAAAAAATTGAGAATGGGTTGTTCAAGTTCAGTAAATTTTCCAGTTTTGTTTCAGGTATATTCGTATAACGCTTGCGAATTGCCGTCCTAAAATTTTATATTACTGTTCAGTTGTGGGTATTTTCTTACTCAGATTTAGTGGACATGTAATTTAGTGCTCACTAACTACCCATAATTAAAAAGAATAATCGTTTTTTAAGATTTTTCATTCTAATTGTTACACAAATGTGGACTTTACAATGAATTGAATAAGAACTACCATTGTTTAGAGAATTCTTATTGAACCCATATTTCTATACTTTTATTTAATGATTGTAAAACTCGGTATTAGAGTTTAGACAACTTCCTAAAAATCGATATCATGATCGAGAATTTGGGCTTCTATCGGCAGCCTTCTCTCTCGTCATGAGCGCGTTACGTTTCAACACTGTGGATGTTTGTACTCATCCATGTTTCTCTCATGTTATCCTTATAACCCATTTCAAATGGCGTTCTTTGTGAAATATTTCGTTCTGTGTAATTTTTTACAAATACTTTTTTTAAGTATATTATTATCATTCTCATAACTTATTGCACTCGTACTGACATGGTGTGTTGTGTTCTGCTGACCTGTTTGGCGCCATTTTGCCGATGATGGCGCGTAAGGACTAGACTGAAAATCAAATGTATTTTTTAATAGATATACCTAGTTTTTGTTATTAGTTTTAATATATTAACAGCAGGGCAAATGCTGATCTTGACCCATTCCAATTCTAATACTTGTATTAAAAATGATTTGTACTTTTAATACTCAGCAAATTGAACTTATACTTATACACAAATTGGTTTGAGATCTGCAACTGCCCAGCTAGTTACAACAAGTGAATCTAACAATTCCTTACAGCGCACTACACCTATGAAAACTGGGAGCACCTCGCTATGCCAAACTTCACCGATTTCCAGCTCGACCTGACCGAGTTCACAAGCAAACTACCGAACATACCTGTACCGAACATCACGTTATCCGATTTCAACATTCTACCCAAAATAAACCTTACTATGCCAGACATAAACATCACATTGCCAGACATAAGTGATAATCTACCAGAAGTACGGAAGACATACAACGAGTACAAAGATAAAGTTCAGGACAGAATGGCCGATGCGTCTGATTATATGAAAGTAGTTGGTGAGAGCTGCTTTGAAGAGATGCGTCGATTCTGGAATGGAGTAATTGGATGATTCTTAAAGTTATTGTAAACCGTCGTAAACAAGAAATGAAGCTCAGTGATCAAATAATTATCAATGCTTAATTATTATTATTTGAAAGTATTTTTTCTCCAGAATTTTATTTATTTTCTATGCTACTTACAATACAATATTTTTGTTTAAATCTTACAACATTTTGACGACTATCATAGGTAACTTCATCTAGTACTATCGTGGTTGATTTATCTATTTTTTTGAGTCAGGTCGTCGCGTATTTGCAGATGCATTTATAAAGTCGTACAAATTTCTCGTTGTTGGTAACACGCGCAATGAAGCGACTGTCTCATGGCCTAAAATAATGTACAACGAAATAGTCTTCAATGTGTGGCCAGCCTAAAGGCTTTTGTGTTTGCGCTTAGTCAAAATATGTACCTAAATCCGCCTTATTTTTTATCTGCACTTTTTTTTTGCAATTGTGTAAACTGTATTATCTAAATATTCTATTAAACCAAAATTATTGTACTATTCTTGGAAAAAAATAGGTTGTATATTTCACATTATTCTCAAACTCATATAATATGCTTAAACACCATATTGGATTTATACTGATAAGGGTGGCCTAAACTTTTTAAATGTACTTAAAATATGATGGGATTATTAACATATCTTAGAGATTTTAATAATATTAATTGTGTAATGCATGTTAACAAATTTGATTTGTTTAATTTTCATTTTAATTCGAACAATTTATAAATTAATAATATTATGTGTTTTAAAAGATATTTTTATGAATATCCTATTAGTTAATTTTATTTATATAGATTTAGATTTAAGACAAGAGCGCGCTGACACCGCAGTCTGACAACTTTTTACGTACAAGTTTTAAATACAAGTAGTATTGCCGATTCCTCCTACCAAATCATCTGTAAATCGTACTTACTCGTACTTATATAATAATCCTATGAATAATTTTCCTTCCTATCGGTAACACACTCATGATAAAACAACCATACGAGCATGTATTATGGTCATCGTCTCGGCTGTATACCTCGAATGGGTACAATGAAGTGTCCAAACACCCACTGGTTTGATTCCATGTAATAAAGGTACTACTGCATATATGTACTATACATATAAATAAAACATTTCATTACAATGGTTTTCCATATAAACAAAGCTTCACAAATTAATTCTTCTTATTCTTCTTTAGATGGCTTTTTAACGCTGCTTGTTTTTCTGCCAGTGTCAAAGTGGCCAGTGTTCGGTTTATAATGAAACATGGGTATAGGAAACTCCCTTGTTACGATTAAATTAAACTAATATTTCAAAATTGGTATGTGTATGTACTGTATAGGTTAATACGCTCAAATAATATTTTATGTTATTAATGTTTGGTGTTAGCGCGTTTTTGTTATAGACTAGCGTTTAAAAACGAGCTTTATATTGTGTCATTATATGAGTACAAATATTGATTTTAATGCAGATTTATATTTTATTTTATTTATCATCTCATTCCACCGTTTTATGTTATTTTTCATTTTATTTTAATACTAATTTTATTTCAGATTCTATCATCACATTATTATAATTTAAGATTTCAATTGTGTACCTTAAAAATATCATGACGTGGCCATAATTTGGATTTTTATAGATTGTAAGAGTAGTATACTTGAACTAATGATTGGAAAAAAATGTGTTCTAATAATAAAGATTAACCCCTAGTCCTCAAATATATTATTTTATGTTTGGTTTTTGTTTTGAGCTTTAAAATAATGAAGGTAGCTAATCTACTCGCAATCTTTCAAATTTTTATAAGACTTTATTTTGTGAAAGTATTATTTTCTTTGATGTTATACCAAATTGCAAAATTTATTGATTTAAATTTGGCATGTCAACAAGTTCTGATTTATATCTTTGTTTTGTGATCTAATTGTTGGTCACAAAATAATAAATTTTAAGCTTTACTGTTGACTTTATGGGCCTATGGAAATAATTAATAGTTTTCTTGCATTGATTGTAATTTAAGCAATATTCAATTTCATTTTGTGTTCTAATATTGGTCTAATAATGATTATAATATTTTTCTAAGCTATGCGTATTTTATTTAATCCATATTATAATTGACGGCCAGTCTCCACAATTGACCTGACACTTTTGTAGTCTGTGACTGAAATTAGAATTAATATTGTAATTTATATCGTACTTCGAGACTTATATAAACAAGGCAGTAAAGGTTATAATAACAACACAAAAAGTATATAGTACCACTAACTTAACTGTGCAGTTCTCGAGGGCGCTATTGGTCAAGGAAATCAACTACAAACTGTCACAATTTGAGGGAATTTTGTAGTTCTTTTTACTGCCGCCTGAACAGATAAGTTGGTCGAACTGTATAATGTTGTTTCAGCATAAAATTGATTTCGTACACAACAGACAGATTCCATATAAAGTACTCGTATATAGACTATGAGAACGAACATCCATAATAGCTTTATAATATTATAAACTGGCGATTATTGATGTAAGGAGGTACTGAAATTTTCGGAATGGCAAGAGCCTAATCAAGTGTGTTCAAACTTGATGCTTGTTTATGTAATCATTTTTAGGCAGAAGTATACTAGCTCACCAATATGGTCAGAATTATAGCGGCCCTAATCTCCACATAAGTTTTCATAGTGCAGATATAGACTCCTCAAACAGCACTTTATTATGAGCTACGTAAATATGTAAATAAATGTAAGTCATGCTTGAAAAGGCAGATTGCAAAACTACGCGTCGGGCGTGGTTTAAAAATGTACCATGTGGCGCAACAACATTAACTTGAGGCGACCAATCGGATGCGATCATTTCTAAGCGCCAAATTGAATTTGGAAGATAGTGCGTGTTTTGTTTATTTTATGCTTGAAAGGTTAGCCTTATAATCTATTATGACTTGATTAGTTCGAAATCAAAGCGTCTGTATGAGAGTTACACATCTTTATATATTTATTCGTAGATTATGAGAGTAATTCGACCTTACACTACTCGATGTTTTAGAAGTTTAGTGGGTTACAGAAAACATTGGGCACTGTACATATAATTACTCAGATATAATCTAAATGTAGCAAGAAAAAATATAGTTTGCCTTAGCCTGGCACGTGATCGTAGTTAATGTATTTTGTTAGAACGTGGCCGACTGTTATTATTATTATTTTTAATAAGTCAGGGAAGGATAGAGGCAAACATCACCTATAACAAAAGTGGACGTACTCAGATGGACGCTACACTTTTAGGTGAGTTTTTAACTTATTATATTGTTTAATTCTATCTCTGTCCTTCCCTGCCTTTAAACTCAATCTGAAATTCATGTAAACAAGCCATAATTTAACGTGGGAAGGACAGAGTATAAACAGGAAGTAAACGCACAATTTCTCTTTGCAGGTTACCATTACTCTGATCACATACTGCCTCAAAAACAACCAGTGATTTTAGACACTTATAAGTCACCACCGATCGTCCAAGACCCGGATTTAACTAAACGCATGGCGGCTCTAGAAGGCTGGGCATTGAATGTAGACCATCGACTCAAATACTTTGACCAGAAAATATCGAAACTAGACAACCTGGAAGCTCAAATAGAACAGTACTCCTTCAAGTATCTCCAGCAAAATCTTATTCAAATATTAAATAGTGAGAACAGCGGTGCTTTAGCGGCGAAACTGAAGCCTTACTTCGATGAGCATTACTTGTCCAAAGACCAGTTGCAGGCGCTAAGCCAAGAGATCCACGAACGTTTGATATCATCCTGGAAACCAGATATGGACGAGGATAGGATACGGGAAATGATACAGCAGTATTTGTCTGTGTTTGAGAAGCGGCAGATGGAGATGATTGCTGAAAGGCTGAAGGAGTATGTGAAAGAAGTGGAGGTCCATCATCATCACTCGGAGACTGGAATGGATTTGGAACTGGTGAAGAGGATCGTGGCTGGTATGCTAGATGTCTACGACGCTGATAAGACAGGACTGGTAGATTATGCTTTGGAATCCGCAGGTATGACAAAACTATGTTTTTTATATTACTGAGTCTTGCGCCTGTTGTCGCCCACTTTTATATGATTGTCTGAACAATTCTCTGGACTTTATAGAATTTTAATTGACACGTTTGTTCATAGTGCAACGAATAGTTGTTAGCGAGTAGGGTAAAAGTATACTTTACCCTTTTTTTTTTAAAACGTAAAAGTATGGAATAATAACAAATACTTTTAAAATATTTTAAGAAAACATCAAATTAATATTTTAATAAAACACTTAAAAAATATTAAAATATATCTAGTGACAATTCCGCTTAATTTTCCTGCTAAGCCGACGTGACGTCACAAACGCCACGCAGCCAAACCGGAAGAATTTTCGACGCGTTTCGCTTCTACACGAAGCATCCTCAGGAGGAGCGCACGATCGAGAAAAAATTCTCGATCGTGCGCTCGAAGAGTCAAGACCTCCTGAGGATGCTTCGTGTAGAAGTGAAACGCGTCGAAAATTGTTCCGGTTTGGCTGCGTGGCGTTTGTGACGTCACGTCGGCTTAGCAGGAAAATTAAGCGGAATTGTCACTAGATATATTTTTATATTTTTTAAGTGTTTTATTAAAATATTAATTTGATGTTTTCTTAAAATATTTTTAAAGTATTTGTTATTATTAAAAATGGATTTCCGCAAAGTAACGCCTGAATCTATTCATTATCTAAAAGTATGGACATAAACAGTACTTATTATGGGACGAGAAAGTGGACCATTCACTTTCTTATTTTGTACATTTTCTAAGACCTCCACTTTTTGCTGTTTATGACATTTGATCATAAATGAAGAAATTTTAAAAACCTTTCCATGGTTTGTATTCATTTTGTATTGCATTCTCTGGATTTTATGGAATAATTAACGCAATTTACATGCTTTTTTCATATCCTGAAATATCTTCACTAGTTACAATAAATAGTAGTTATTGATTAGGGCAAAAGTATTATAGTATTGACATACAACAGGTCCAATTTCCTATTTCGTTAATTTTATACGACATCCATTTTCCTGTTTTTGACATTTGATAATAAACTTAGAAGTAATTTTGTTTAACTACACATTAGTGAGGCTTACTACTCATCATTATTTTTGCATATCACTTAAACAGGCGGACAAGTGGTATCGACAAAATGCACGGAGCTGTACCAGATCAAAACCAAACAGTATTCCATCCTGGGCTTGCCTGTGTGGTGGGTGTACACGTCTCCACGCTTCGCCCTTACACCGGGCGCCATGCCCGCCGAGTGCTGGGCCTTCCAAGGATTCCCTGGCTATTTGGGTGAGTTATAACTATCCTATCCCTGACTTACCCCCTGTTTGTGAAGCGTTTGTCAAAGCTTTGATTAGTTTACAGACTAAATACTGTACGCTGATTGGTCAGTGGTACTCTATGACGTGATAGGTGACCAATGAGAGTTCAGTATTTAGTCTGTTAACGGAATTGACGGCTTTGGTATCTCAGAAACAGAATTTCCCCAATTCTCATTGTTGTTTGTTAATAATGTAGTTCACACAGACATTCACATAACAAAACAATAATATTATTATTATACAGATACTAAGATCAAAAGTGGACGCAGATCGCAGAAAATTGCCTTCTCTTTTAAACACAATAAATTAAAATCTGACTGTGGCGACATCTATCCAAACATTTCGAAACTATATTGTCATTGGCTTGTTAGCTGGGTTCGTTACAGAAGTTATAATTTATATAAGGTTTCTTCATTGTACAGATGTCGCTTCTCTCTATTTCAGTATTACGTACGTACGCTATTATCGAAGTGACTGGCTTCTCCTTGGAACACATGTCGCGCTTGCTGGCTGTTGAGGGGAAGATCGAGTCTGCGCCCAAGAACTTCTCCGTTTATGTAAGTACCTATTCATGTGGCAGCTTTGCAACTGGTTCTACAATTTTGTATGAGTTGAAAAGGGATAGCTGTAGTGGTAATACAAAATTAGGCAGCTTTCGAGCAAAGCGTATAAAAGAAAACTTTTCATGTGCAGTACAGTGCGGAAAGTAAAAAATCTGTCGCCAAGTAACTAACGGTGTGTTACGAAAGCTGTCGTTTTGGCTAACTTGTTTACCAACTTCGACCATCATCACTTACTATCTTTTGAGCGCGTGTCCAAAAGCTAATCTAGTAATCACCGAAAAACGCCCAACTGGTTTGCCTGGTAATTACCTCCTTTACTTGCCCATGGCAGGGTACCGCTCTTAAGGTTCAAAATACATAATTGCAGTATTGTGTTTCTCAATCGAGGCTGCCGACAACTGACGTTTCAAATACTGCAGTGATTGTGGTCATGCGTAGACTAGTCGTCGGGGGTAGTGTTATATGTCGGAACTTTTAATGCTAATAGTACACTTTGAGCCTGTTTCAGAATCTTCGAGTATGTTCCGATTATACTACCCAGAACATATTTAATAAATAATACACTATCTTTGCGTTTCACAGTCATCGATTCAGCCTATACATCGGCTAAAGTTTGAAACGCGCTGCATGTTAACTGTCATTTTTATCATTCAGTTATTTTATGTTCTGGGTAGTATAACTGGAACTTACTCGAACATTCTGAAGCAGGCCGAATGCCTATTGATAATAAAACTAGTTAAAAAACTATTACCTGCCAAGAGAGTCGTATTTCACGACTTCAAATAAGGGGAGGTTTCAGTGCGGTTGTAGGTTTTTTATGTATGACCTCAGAACCCTGTAAATTATAAACCAAATTGAAAAATAGGTATATTTTTATTTGAAAGGATTTACTTTTAGGTTGGTCCCAACGAAATTCTTCAAATTCCGTTCAATAGTTAGGTCAAATCTTAGAATAACTAGAAGAATATGTAATTTAACTAAACGAAATGGCGTGGTTGCTTTTAGTGGTGGAATTCTTTTTTGCTTTATTAATCTTCGATTGAATCCTAAGATTATGGGTTCGTTCTCTAGCTCAGAGAGTTATTGGGTTATCTGACAATAACATTCTCAGTAGCAGTCTGGAACTGTGCCTGATGTGACTGACACTCGCCACTACATGGGGGCCAAAATATGTCAGGCGAAGCATTAGTGTGCTTACAGCTCTTACCTCTTTTCGCTTCGGGAATGTGTTTTATAGACTAACCCCCAGTTTCTGAAACGTTTGTCAAAGCTTATTTTTTAGGTTTTAAACCTACCGTGCAGCTCCTTGCCTTTCCATACTACCTTGCGGTCATCGGTGCTCAGCATCGTTGGTTTACGCCAGTTATCATTCGCCAAGGAGAGCGGTGTGAGGCCCTTGTCAACCGCCACGACATCGCGATGCATTCCGCACTCGTGGTTACGGAAATAATCCCTGAGATTGACCGTTTTGAGTTTTGGAGTTGACCGGCTAAATACTGTACGCTAATTGGTCAATGATATTCTATGACGCGATAGGTAACCAATGAACATTCAGTATTCAATCTGTTAACTGATCAAGACAAACGTTCCAGAAACTGGAAATAATACTTGCTAACATGAATGGCTGTATATTTTGTGTATGAAAATTATTATTTATGTATGAAAATTTGTTTTTATGTGAACTTGAACTGAATGGCTTGGATTGCACTTGTAACTAATATTTTATAAATAACAGGCGAGTAATAACCTTTTATTTTTAGTTCATAATCAAGTTAAATAATATCTTGCATGTCACAAAATTAGTATGTTTTAATTTGCTTTCTTAAATTGTGAATGAATGCATGAATGAATGTGTTGCTCAAGTTTTTAACTTAGAAAATAAGCATTTCCAGGGAGTCCAACCTCTACCACCTGAAATGGTAGAATGTTAGCATTATTTAACTTCACTTTTTATTATTTTTATTTAACTTAGTCACGTAAACGCTCCATATTACGTTTTTGTTGTTGTTTTTTGTTTCTAATTAAAAACTTGACATGTTTTTGTTTTTGGTTAGCATGCTTTATTGGTAATTGTTTCTCATTCCATATTTATATCAATGATAGTGATTTTCGTCTATGAATTCTATGGCTTATTTAAAAGGTAATAACAATGATATTGCATTCTTTAATAACAAAATGGTGTTGGTGTCTGTCCACTCGCTTCCAAGACTTATTTTGTCTGGAGCATTAAAAACGTCTTCTAAGTTCGTGTATAAAATTATGGGTGAACTGGCCGGACGGTTCTCCATACAAACGCCGTTCACCCAGTATGATCGTAGTGATCACCCACTACCTTATTTGAGTATTTAGGTCCAAAATAAAGCATAAAACCGATTGATCTCGTCATTATCTAGGCTTGTATGATGCCAAAATTTTAATAAAATAATTAACTTGAGAATTATGAGCCTCGAAACATTATCATATAAAGTTTTCGAGGCTCATAACTTACATCTTAATTATCTTTTTAAAATTTTGGCATCATACAAGCCTAGATAATGACTAGATCAATCGGTATTATGCTTTATTTTGGACCTAAATCCTCAAATAAGGGTGTGATCACCCAACGGCGTTTGTATGGAGAACCGTCCGGCCAGTTCACCCTTAAGGATACAAACTAAAACTCACCTTATCTATGAAGATATGAGTTTTAATTAAAGCTTTCTTGAAGTTGAGATGTGATGAGCTTTGTCAGAAATTTGATCAGATTTGTTGTTCTTGTAGTAATATTGTGTATAAAGACTTTATTATTATACAATAGCACTCGAAGAAATAACAATAAACACATCAAACATTTTCTATTCACGAATGTGCACAAGTGTAGGCAAATATATATAGCCAAAGGACCTACCAACTTGTCCACCTTGAAAAAACAAATTGCATCCTTAGGTGTCCCAATTGCACATAGTTACCACGCTTTACGTGAACTAGTCATTAGTGAATAACAATACTAAAAATAGATTGGCTTGCTTGCCCTCCATGCAAAAACATAAATTCCTATTTTCATAGTATATATTTTTACCACAGTTACAAATTTATACATAACTTGACAATGAATTCCAAAAATCAATTGGACTATATCGTTAGCATTTAAATTTTCCCAATAATTCCAGGGTCTACACGGCGAACAAGACCCAGAGCCTCACCTCTTCGGTGACTACATGTACGACTCCAACGGGACTGCAATACAGTACTTCCCGGTGAAACATCCGAAAACAACCCTTATTGGAGGCGTCGAGTATCCCGTCGCTTACGACATTATAGAGCTGAGAGTCGAGAGCAATCATGGCAACCCTACATACACGTGTGTCTACAGATTTAGAGTGCATGGCAACCCATTGACAGACATTCGTCAAGCTACTGAAGACAGTATAAAGGACAGTGAAACTTGATTCAATGAAGCTATGATTTTAAAATTGACAAATGGCCAAGCATGAATACTTGAAGAACAATAATTCTATAATATTCAGTCAGATGAAATATAATAGCCTCCTCGCTCTCTAATACTAAAATATCATTTATCTGCAACATATTGGCAATAGATAAGTGATAATTTGTATAACTCGATTTAATAAAGAAACAAATCAAAGATGGCGCTGCTAATCATAACTTCTCACTCCCACACCATAGACTGTCTGTAGTGTGCAAGTGAGATGTAATGAATAGCTGAGCCATCTTCCATTGTTTATTTTCTATACGGGGTTATACAGGATTTTATTGACAGACGGTATGAATCTGAACTCAAAAATCATGCTCGGCCTCATTAGTGGTGGACTACATTTTAAGTGATGAGTGAAGTGTCTCGAAAACGTCCAATTAAGTTACGTTTACTTGGATAACATTCCTAGCTTGTAATCTAGCATGTAAGTTTTGTGGCCTTAACGGGGTGTTAACGTTGAATCGAAGAGTACAAAAACTTTGGTGACTTACAAGTGAACTATGTGCTTACAAAGCTGTTTTACAACTACTCTGAAATTTTTAAAGGATATAACAAAATTTACAATAAAATATAAAAAGTTTTTAATAGTACAAAAATGTGTGAGAAAAAAATTTCAGGGTAGTCATAAAATGCTATAAGATGTGGATATAAAAATCTCTTTTTTATAAAATATGTAATAATATATTAATTTATAATCATGTCGCACAATGTCCTGTTGATACAAGTATGCTTAGTTTTTATCAATTTTTACCGATATCTGTTAGATTCACGCTCATATTTTAATATTACGATTTTGAATAATTTCGATCAAGTAGGTACATATTTTTAAAAAATTATTAAGATATAATAACAAAGTTTTAAACAAATGGAATTAAAATCATGATTAACATGCATGAATCATATTCTTCAGTTAATTAATTGAAATCTCAATGAAGTTCAGCTTCCATTGGATAAAATTATTGTTGATAAAGTCTACATAATTTGATCTTTATTTCTTAATTAGGTTATAGTATAATTAAAATAGGTTAAATGAAGGAGCTAGTCCAGTTAGAGTTTAAAATTTTATGCCAACATAACTTTAAGACTTCTAATATTTGTTTTAGGCTAAATGCCGGGATAATATCATTTCTAAACAACACATCTTTCATTAAAAAAATGCCGTATCTCAAATTAGTTCCTGTTGTTAGTTGCTTTACTTGGGCTAGTATGTCACTCCCCCAAATACTACCTGTGGGTTGTCGTAAGAGTCGACTAAAGACTAAAAGTGGGAAGCAGTGCCTTTTGAGGCACTCATATCTTAAACTGCGATCCCCAAGACGCCTGCCTAGCGTGGGAAATATGGCAAACCCCCTTTTTAATAGGGGAGGCTGTGTTCAGCAGTAGATAATCCGGCTGATACAGTACATTAAGTTGTCCAGGTATGAACTAAATAATAAAAGAAATACCCGTACCAATCATGTATAATACCACGCCTCTGCAGATATTTTATATAGTAATAAATGATAAGTGAACACCAAAAATAAGCCAAAATAAATTGCATATAGATTATTTTCCCTACCGGGCAGTGGTTTCTATAATTGCGGATATCATATGGTTTTAATTCAATGGATCAGATAAGATTCATAATAAGTTAATGGCGAATGTTATTCCATATTTCTGTCGCAGTTCTGAGTTGGAGTAAATTATAGCGAGATCGCTCTAATTTCTCTCTTCAGCTTATCATATAGGTGCTCTGGCGGATTAATATCTGGTATAATCCGTTACCAGAATTTTCTGGTTAGTTATCGCCAGAATAAAAATAGCAGAGATGACTTAATTTTTTGTCATGGGTTAATGTCGTTCGAGTTCCTTTCCAAGAAGGCAATGAACAAATATGTTTTAAGGATATTGAGAAATTCTTATTGGCGTGTAACAACTCACCAGGTATAATTTTTTTTTTTAAACTTTAATCTAACTTATGTTCGCTATTTTCTCTATAACAAGTAGATATTGAATTAGAACTGTAAAATATGTCTCAAAAGTAATATTAGCATATAGTAATGGGTTCCCATAGTCAGCTACTAAGATTGTCTTATTATATGTGTTGAATTCTGTCCAAAACTTCACTTCACGATTTATTGTTTACCATGTTCAGTTGTTCAGTAATTTTTATAATTACTTGTGACAGTTTTACTAAGAAATAGATAACAGTCTAGTTGTGTCTATGTTCTTAATGCTCTTTTGTATGTTGTATCGTCTTGATATCCATACAAAAAGAAACATACACGCAACTGTGTAATACACACAAGTAACACATTAAACAAGTTATTTTTAATAAGAAATATGGGCGTCAGAATATTTCATGTCAAATTACCATGGAGGTCCTTTCACACTCCTTTTACATCCCAGTAAAATTTACACTTGCTAGTGAGAACTCAGTATTTGTTTGGAAATAATTTATACATGTGCTCGTTTTTGTTTCCACCATCTTAGTTTTACATTGCAGTTTTAATGTAGCGTTCAATGCGATAAGTGGGTTTCTTTTTATTTAGTTCATTATGGGTCCAACCAAACCAACATATGCGGTAGGAATTACCACACATATATTTACTTGCTAAAATTGTACTTTTTCAACGTTAAAGGAAAATTTTAACAGTATTCACTCATTCATTTTAATTGACTCAACTGAATTCCTGAATAATTAATAAGTTTTAAACCAAAAGGCAATTAAAGTTACGGCAGCTTATCATGAATTGATATATATTCGTAACTAATTATAATTTTTAAAACTATAATTTATCACATTTTTTTATAAAGCAGCATCGATTAAAGCTACCATAGGTGGCAATAGGTTACTCCCACCAAAGACAGAATTAAGTATTTAAGCTGCAGGCATTAGGCCTTCCTCCCACACGTTATTTTGTTTCGTAAAGAACGGTATTTTCAATAGGCTTGGCGTTCATTATATTTCAATTAAATACCCAATGTCATACATTTAATACAACCAATTCTAGGTGCATTTGTTTATAAGCATTGAAAACCAGGCAGATGTTCCGAAGCTTAAAAAACACGCACCTATGGTGAAAGGTTTTGTTAAAATTTACATAAGAGCAATTTTATAAGAATCTTCTCCTGCTTCTTTGTAATAACTTATATGTTTGAGCATATTATCTATCATAAAGTTTGGATTTACATTGCCGCAAATACCTATTGCATTCTATACTTTTCTTTGTTTCTGTGCCAAACTCTCCACCTTCAAGGGTGTATTTTAAAGTTTATTTTTAAATTTGTATTTGGTCTAGTTTATATAAAATGATAACATCTGTTGAACAGACAAATAAATCATGTTTCTCATATATAGTTTATAATTATTTTATTTAGGTTTAAAACGTTTTACATTGTACACAGTAATTTAAGCTCTAGATTTATAGCTATTTAATTCAAAGTTACCGCTTCTAATGTGTTTGTAAATTACCATTTTCCTTCCTTATTGTTATAGTTTTAGCTTAACGAGTGAATTATTAGTTATTATAATTAAAGTACAATCATTTATGTGTATACAACAGACATACTGAAATCATTCTCCTCTAACATACATATATCAACTTCCTGTAAACCTTTCTCATCTAATAGAAACTTATTTCTTAAACTAAGGTCACCCCAAAACTCTTGTTTACTACTGCACCTTTGTTTTAATGATGTTGACACTGTTTTTATCTCCTTAATTTATTTTTTTAATTTAATATACACTTTTTATAACACTAACATTTATACTATGAATTGAGCCTACTGATGTGTAATTATGTGAAGATATTTGTGATGTTCTTAATAAACGTTGTAAGAAATTTGAGAGCTTTTTCTTGAGTTATGCTGTTTCCTTATATGAGGTTTAACCGTCAGAGAGACCATGAAATATCTTATGCGACGTTACCACGATAACATAACGTATGGATTTTGTATATCAAACATGATCGACAAATCTCTTGAGACTCAAGAATATACTAGCATAATGATTCTGACAATGTACAATCATACTTGAAATTACCTAATTGAATGTACTTAATACTTAATTTTTGAAGCGCTCGTAGCGAAGTTTACTTAGCTGTTCTCAACCGACCAGCAAAGTTAAGCAACGTCGCGCGCGGTCATGAGTTGGATGGGTGACCGCTAGTGACATTACTACTGAGCGCTGTGGTGAGATAGTGGTCAAAGGGTAACCAAGCAGGCATAAAATCTAATATTAGAATCATTTCAAGCTCAGTCATTTCAATTTGTAGTTTATTTACATTTGTGAATGTGGTCTCGTGGTGTGTGTGTAAAAGATTTATCATAACAGTCTAATTTCAGACAAATTTTCCATCGCAGCGCTTCTGCAAAGAGCAATGAAACGGATTAGGTATACTTCAATATGCCTTCAGTAAGTCAGCATAGTAAAGGTGCTTGAACTAATAGTGTGTTATCTAATAACAGTAACATCAACATATACGGTTACTTAATGCACAGTGAAATATGCAATTTCAACAGATGATAGTAGAGACGTTTTCAAATTGTCAATCGTTTTGTGGGACCCGATGCTATTTGCTAATTGCTGCCGTTTCATACCGCCGGCGCCGCTGACGAATCAGTCAACTGGCCTTATCACCACCAACCAAAAATGATTAAATAGAAAACAGCCAGCCAGTATTTCAGTCTGATATTAGATAAGGAAGCTTACATCTAATATACCTACGACGCCGACGACGCTTCCAGGTTGTAAAATAGGCTAGGGTTGCTGCATCAGTGACAGGTGCAGCATCAGCAGCGAGTCCGGGAAGTAAGGTAGAGAATACCGAGCTGGAATGGAGCAGCTGTTATGAAAGTTTTATTAGTAAATGTGGCTTGTCTGCAGTAGAGAAATTAGAAGTGAATGAAAGCTAGAGTAATTAATGAGGATTTTCTAGAACTAACTTGTCTTTTCTACTACTGCGAACATAACAATATAACCAAAAGAAATGGAATGGGAATATATTGAATAGAGAGTTGGTAGAAAAAAAGAGTAAAAGTAGCAAAATAAATATATATATATTGATAATACTGACTTCGTAAAATTTATTTTAATATAAAATTAACAAAGTCAGTCAAAAACATGGTTTTATTTTAATTTTCTTATACTTACAATAAGCTCTTTTAATGCCCACCTAAATACGGCGTGTAAAGTTATTTTATCTTTATGAAGATAAAAAAATCTTTTCGTTTCACTGAAAGTATGTAATGTAAGACGATTTGGTTCTGAATATTGTGACGAATATGCTCGCAGACTGGGTGTGATAATAAAGTAAGTAATTGAGATATTTTGGGAGAATGTTTATGTGGTGGTAATGATTATATATAAGTTGTTAGAAGGTGGTGATTTAAATAGATATGTAAGAAAAATAAATAAAGGGTATGAAAAAGTATACGCAAGGATAAGGATGAGAAACCGCACTCACGAAAGAGGCTCTGCTCCAAGCAGCTTGCGCTTTCGACCTTGCAGTCACTACTAGTTAACAAACTCAAGAATAATAGGAAGAATATCAATATTGCGTATTTCACTTAATATTTATACAGCAAACAGAATAAGATAAACTTGCCGAGGCTGGTAGGCCTCTGGCAATAACAGCGAGGAATTATGTCCGCAGCATCGGGGCCAGAAAACGGAATAAAAATGTAGAGTAAGAATAAGAAGTCAAAGCCCCCTACATAATTGAATGGTACCTATACGCTAGAGATGGCCAAAGTTGCAAAATAATTTGGAATGAGTTGTAGAATAGTCGCGGCGGACGATGTAATTGAAAGACGACGGAGTAAGGAAATAAAGACAGAGGCATGAGATGGTGAAAAAAATGGGGTTTTAAGGAATGAAAGTGTAGATCATGGATGCAGTGGTAACAAATAATTTCAGGTTAAGGCACAGAATAAAAAGGACGTTGAGGTACAAAAATGTAAAACGAATGCTACAATCTCTAGGACGACTAGAGAATTTTCTGTTTTAGGAATCCCTGGACTCGGGGACAAAAAGAAACTACCTATTAAGACAAGCAGGAAAAGAGTGCAAGACATAAGCACAAAACGTGAAAGGTTCTGACGCATGGTGACTAATAATCTTGACGAAATTTATTTATCTTGGTGACTAATAATCTATGAAAGGATATTGTAAGAAATAATTGGTACCGAGAGTACCTACGTTTAAAAGCCCAACAATTTGGTAAGTGTCGATAAAGTGAAAGTACCGATGTAAGCTACAATGTAAGGCATGAAAAATGGAAAGCTGATGAGCTGAATGGAGTACCAGTTGGAATGGATATATGTAGCAGATTTTTCTCCTCAATACATTGTTGCAGGAGTCAAGGATCCGAGTTGGACACTTAATTAATGGAAAAAAATTGAGGATGATGATGTACAAGACTTTTTTTATGTCATTGTGACGGAACAAGCTCGAGGCCCACCTGATGTTAAGCGGACTAACCTCTGCCTATAACAGATGCATTTCATCACATGTTATGAATTGCACTGCGCCCGTCACTTTGAGACATAGTTGTTAAGTCTCATGTGCCTGTAATTTCACTGGCTCTCAAGGAATGCTACCGGAACACCGTTAGGTGCTTGGCGACAGATTTTCTACTTGAGGGTGGTCGCTAGCCAGGCGGGCATTCGCAGAAAGCCCTTCCACCATGCGGTGAAGCTCAAGCCCGCGGCGGGGTTCGAACCATAGACCTGCTGCGCGGCAGTCCATAGCCATTGCCACTGAGCCATCACTGCTTCAAAACTGACTGACTGACAACTATACTGAGGATGATGATCCTGACACATAGTATGAAGATTTGGGAGAATGTGATAGTGAAACGAACGATTGAGTTGACCCAGAACCAGTTCGGGTTTATTTCAAGGACGTGGGACAACGGACGCCATTTTTGCTTTGAAAACTATGCTTATTTAAGAAAGGATTGATAAGTGTAGATGAAGCGAAAGAGATATATAAGGATTAGTAAGTGGAAATCTGTGGTCTATGCCTACCCCTACGGGAAAGAGGCGTAATTTTATGTAAATATGAAAACTTTATTTATTTGAAGATAAAACTGGTCGGAGCAATATCCGGTAAATATAACGCGAGTCCTAGCCGGTTACTAAATAATAATTATGTATGAAAACTATGCGAAAAATACAGCATTGTGCACAAATACTTCGGTAGTGTTCGCTGAGCTGAAGGCGTTTCGGTTTGAAGGGTGAAGTTACAGGCACATGAGACAGCAACTTTATGTCTCACGGTGATGGGTGCAGAGCAGTTCGCCACTTGTGATGAACTGCATCTTTTATAGGCAGAGGTTATCATATGTGGGTTTCGTTGTTCCATATGACACATAAAAAAGCCTTTAGCCCTTACCTATGTGTTGTCGCTCAACCAATGAGCTTACTCTTTACTGTTTGTTCATTGTTTCATTGTACAAACCTATATATTGCTACTACCTTTAAGTAGACAAAGGTGTTTGTTTCCTATTCGTTCTAATATTTATCAGATAGACATAAGTATGTATATGTAATCAATTGAAAAGAAAACGTTAACGTGCTTATTATGACAAACTAATGCTATAAAACCAATGAAAGTTATATTCTATTCTGAATTAAGAGGTACAGGAACTATAGTAGGTATATGCTTCGCCGACCACATTGCTCTTGCTGGAGAAAATTCGCCTGAGTCCAGGTCTAGGACCCAGAACCGAGTGGAACAATGGACAAGTCTCGCATTGGATATCAGTAAAATGAAACCCAGGAACCTATTCTGCGTCTAATGTGGCATTTACATCTTTACAATAACTTTCAGTTCAAATTTTCGTTGATTATTCAAAATACTGGGTGGGTGAAAACATCTCTGGAACCATAAATATTATGTGCCCCACAAATACTTATACAAAAAACAACAAGAGCCGTTGTAATATGCTGAGAAAAGAAGGCAGGTATAATAGATGTGTGGTGTAATTAGAAGCACAGCTAACACTAGCTGAGTTACAGGTAACTCACCTAATATTATTCATATGTTCATGTCTATGGAGAGCAACAAAGCGTTTTTAACATCAGTTTAATCATGCGTGAATTTATGAACATGTTTTATGTATTTTCGAGAAGAGAAGTCGAACTGTTGTTTATACTGTGTGCACGCATTTTGCGAAGATTTAAGTCTACCTTTAATACTCGTAGATATGTATATTCCTATATGCAACGCATAAAAGTAAATGAAAACGCAACCGTCAGAAAATGTGAAATAACTTGTTGACTACATTCATTTGCCGTGTAACCATTAGTTCCTTTACCTACTAATTATACATAAATAATAAAAAATCATGCTCCATAGAAACAGAAATGAATGGATAAGATTTGCCGGTCCAGCACCCGCTTCCATAGCATAATTGGAAATGCAACAGGACAGTATTTTGTCATTGCGGATTCAAGTCCTGCTGCACTGATGTTAATGAAATTTATACATTATACATACACATAACATACTCAGTAGTCTTAATAAGTAGTGTAACTGTTACTAGTGACTAGTCAACTGGGAAGAATTTTCCCAATAAGCTTACGACGATTGGGATTTCTTCCTAGTAGACTTACTGATAGTAAGATGCGCCCATGTTCCGATAACCGACCAACTCGAGCTGCGAAAAAGCTAGTGTTCTGGGGGGAGTCCTTTGGACAGTAATACGTTTATTCACATCAGGACAGACACTACTTCAGAATTAAAATATATGTATATAATAGACGTTTTCTCTACAAATCCGTGCTGACGGGTTTTTCACTAATCTGCTAGGTGATAATTTTATCTGAAGTGTAGCTGTTCCCCAACAACTTGAATGAATTTTCGAAACTTATGCTAAAAATATGACTAATAGTATCTATTACTTCAGTGTAAAAAAAAAACGTACAATCGTAGCAATAAATAATGCGCAAAAATATTCGAAGTTTCCACATTTAAAAAGTATTTAGTTACCTTTTTTAATTCATGTATTATTTATGTAATTCACTTTGTTTTATTTTCCAAAACAGGCACCACCTAATTGATCTGAATAGCCCTGAATCAAGGTCAAGTCCGGTCTTGAATAACAGAATACTGACTGAACTCATCTCTTGGACGGTTTAGTAGTGCCGGCTCGAAGCTTTGGACACTATTGTCGAGCAAATAAGTAATTGGCGATGTACCAGTGTGTTGATGGGAGACTCCCAAAGCTTCGAAAGTAGACAGCTTGGTTTATTTTACAGGTTTTCGGAGAACGTGCGATTCAATCTACGCCCTCGTACTACAATTGAAACACTGACTACATACCTACGTACTTGTGCTAGGTACCTACCTACTGAACGTCAGTACATATACCTACATATGAAATAGGTTTGCGCGTATACTAAAAACACGCTCTCAATGAGTTCATAAAATTAATATTTAAGTACCCTACATATGTTTAACAGCTGTGCAATGTTAATTTTACTAGTTCTCTATTTATTGAATTTATAAGCCTTCCGGACCCATGACAACTGCAATGCTCAACTATGACAACTATGATGTTAATTGATAAGGATGGGAAGCATTTTATCTCAAACCCTAAAGGGACTTGAAATTGAAACTACCTACAATATTTTCTCGGTTTTTATTTTGAGGAGGTACACAAGTACATAACTTAGTAATTAAAATATTTACAACTAAAAGTTAATAAATGCCTCAAAGTAAACACTGTCCTATTTGTGGCAAAGCGCCGCGTGCATGTTCTATTTATGTACGTAGGTCAATGTCGGCCGTTGGCACGAGTCCGACAGCAATACTAGCGTACGGGATCATTAGGTGAAGATAAAAGAAACGTCAGGTTAATTTTGCAGATTTTTTTTTGTATTTTCGTTACTTTTTTATAATTTATAAATGACCTAGTAAGAAAGTAGTCTTATCCGTTTCAGCACATACAATCATCATTCATGAGATTACAAAAAATCCTTTGGCGAGTGCAGTACCGAGGGCGGCGGACGAGCGCGCCCGCGGCGTCGCGCCCATCCCACCGTCACTATTACGTTTTAATTACATAATAATATCTTACGTACAATTAAATTAACGGAGATTACAAGCCTGAGTAGAGCAACCGGCAGCGGGCGGCGCCGGGCCGCGCGAGACCGGAGGCGAGTTGCGGCGCGGCGCTTAGAAGCACTTCCTGTGGACGATTGAGGGGCCGGACTCATCATACTCTTGTTTCGAGATCCACATCTGTTGGAAGGTGGAGAGGGATGCGAGGATCGAGCCTCCGATCCATACGGAGTACTTCCTCTCTGGGGGCGCGATGATCTTGATCTTCATCGTGGATGGCGCGAGGGCTGTGATTTCCTTTTGCATACGGTCGGCGATGCCGGGGTACATGGTGGTACCGCCGGATAATACTGTGTTGGCGTACAAGTCCTTACGGATGTCGACGTCGCACTTCATGATAGAGTTGTACGTCGTCTCATGGATGCCGCAAGCTTCCATACCCAGGAATGAGGGCTGGAATAGAGCCTCGGGACAACGGAACCTTTCGTTTCCAATGGTGATGACCTGACCGTCGGGAAGTTCGTAAGACTTCTCGAGGGAGCTGCTGGAGGCGGCGGTGGCCATCTCCTGCTCGAAGTCGAGCGCGACGTAGCAGAGTTTCTCCTTGATGTCACGCACGATTTCTCGCTCAGCGGTGGTGGTGAAAGAATAGCCACGCTCTGTGAGGATCTTCATCAGGTAGTCTGTGAGGTCACGGCCGGCGAGATCCAGACGGAGGATGGCGTGTGGCAGTGCATAACCTTCGTAGATGGGCACCGTGTGGGAGACGCCATCGCCGGAGTCCAGCACAATACCGGTGGTACGACCAGAGGCGTACAGCGAGAGCACGGCCTGGATGGCGACGTACATGGCGGGGGTGTTGAAGGTTTCGAACATAATTTGTGTCATCTTCTCTCTGCAAAGAAAATTCTCGGTCAGATACTGCACTGTGACAAGGCAGACGAGAGTTGAAGGTGTACGAGGATGTAGGAAGGACGGACACTCACCTGTTTGCCTTGGGGTTGAGGGGAGCCTCTGTGAGCAGGACGGGGTGTTCCTCGGGCGCAACACGCAGCTCATTGTAGAAGGTGTGGTGCCAGATCTTCTCCATATCGTCCCAGTTGGTGACGATGCCGTGCTCGATAGGGTATTTGAGCGTGAGGATGCCTCTCTTGCTCTGGGCCTCGTCACCGACGTACGAGTCCTTCTGTCCCATGCCGACCATCACGCCCTGGTGGCGTGGCCGGCCGACGATGGACGGGAACACGGCGCGGGGTGCGTCGTCTCCGGCGAAACCGGCCTTGCACATACCGGAGCCATTGTCCACTACCAACGCGGCAACTTCTTCGTCGCACATTTTTAATTAGTCTGAAATTGAAACAAAAATACACCTTAGTATATCTCCTATTTACTATAGTCATATACTATTTAATAAATAAAACAAGTCTTTCCTATTAAAGATGGTTGGCAAATAATTCATGTCAACATTGTCCTCGATCCCCATATAAAGAATCGGGTGGGCAGATAGCCTACGCAAGCACAGGAGGCGCTAAGTGGGCGATGGTTCCACAAATTGATACCAAATAAGGATATGAAAAAGGAGGCGCGAACGTGGCATAATCGACGCGCACATCTCGCTGAGATGGGCCGCTCCTACCGCACGAGAAAGTCGATCACAAGAAGAGATACTTTCTAATTGGATAGTGCACTGATCAATTAATAACTTGATTTGCAACGCGTCTGAGTGACAAAAGACCACGCCCTACCGCAACCGGCTCAGGCTATCCCGCATGGCACCCCGGACCCGGGCTAGGCCAAGCCGATGTCGCGCCGCCGCCGCGCGACCCAACCCTGTGTCGTGTCACTGACCCGCAAGCACTATTCAAATTGCACATTTCCTCACACCACTAAATTCACCACAACAATAAAATACAGCACGATTTGTCAACTTACATTAATTAAATAGTCCTAAGTTAATAAATAAGTTAACTTGCTATTGCACAGCCTCGTTACGCTGTACAAAGCCACACAGCTCGAGCTCACTTCGTGGAATGTCGGCTGGCGCGGCTGACGGAGTATATAAGAGAGGCTGGTTATCGGGGTGCCCCTACCCCCGCCGCGGCGGCTGTCCACCAATCGCAGCTCGAAGGCACAATACGTGAGTTTTCGTGGCCATATATGGTATTCCACTGCAGGGAGCCTGCGCACTCCCCGTCACCTCACTTCTCTACCCCCGCCGCTGATAGCGCGTCTCATGCTTGATAACGAGATGTCCAGACCACACTCGGACGATAGGTAAACAGCGAGACAACATCCCCTCTAGCTCGTGCTTATAATATTCTTTGGCAATCTTGTTAAATTAGATACATAAATGAAAGTTCTATCGAATCTGGCTTCTTGCCAAAATCCGTTGTGGCCAGTTAGATATAGTTTGTAGGTACCTACCAACAATGACGCATTGAACGGGGCTCCCCTACCCTAAATGCACTTCTAAGAATATTCGTCTGGACGGATGAAATCAGTCAAGCAGACAGATGGTAGACTTGGCCATGACCACAAGTAAAAGGCAAAGATTTTAAGGTTATTTCACAAAACGTTAGTAAAGTAATCATTTTAAAGTAAAATGCAATACCTGTAAAATTAGTATATATAATATTCAATAAAGACTTACCAGTAAATAGACACGTAACTTGATCAGCAATTGAAAACCGTGAGAAATGCCGGCCGGTTTTTACTTTTTTCTGTTATGAGCGCTCGCACGTTCGGGTGAGGTCGCTCGATGTGCTTCACTAGAATAGAAACCGTTTCGTATTCCGCCGTCCGGGCGCCCCGCAACTTAATCGACTCGCCCGACAGACCTCTGCGTGTGATAAATAATTTGAAATTTTTCAATTGTATACACCACAACAGCTATCGAAACGATACGAAAGTTTCGTTTTCTGTCAAGTTGAAAAACAAATTGTCAACAATGGGTCATTCGGAATTCAAACAGCAGAACAATATATAAAAATATTCTCCCTCGCAAAGTGGACTCGCCCGACCTCCCCACTTAGCACAAACGATGGCCTTACCATATAAGGGCATGAGTAAAATCCTGGATTGTGATTGGCGCATGAAGGCAACGGTCTCGTAAGTACAGACTCACACAAACGTGGTTTAGCAGTGTTTGCAAGTCGAAACGATCCATTCAATTCAATATCTAGGGCGTTCGGATAGCCTATCGGTGTCAAAAATAACACTCATAAACGCTAAAAATGATCACACGGGCCGTTCGTTTTGGGACTTCGTGAGCAAAAATATCGTTTTCGCTCACCGTTCGGATAGCTTTGAAAACGCTACAAATGACAGAGAAAAGTGATATTTTTGACCCATGTCTTACCGTGGGATCGTTGTGATCGTTTTTTGACAACTGCTGTTTTGACAGTTGTATATGGCGCGATTGAAGAATTCACAAGTTTTTTATAGAGTATTTATATTATATATAAATATATAATATAAATACTATATTATATAGTAGGTACCTACTTGTTTTGTTAATTTTAGAGATTGATTCCATGTTTCGTACTGTGCAAAATTGTTAAAATATTGTCGGTTGTCAAAGTATGTTATAAGCCGTTCGGATAGCATGCAGTAATTGGTGGTCAAAAATAGCAAAAGCTTCTATCCGAACGCTAAAACACTAATGTCACTTTTGAAACTGCTACAAACGCAATCGAGCCAAAACGAACGCCCCTATCATAACATCTGTGCAAGGAAATAGTGCTGCCAAGTTACGAAGTCGTTCTAAGTATCGAGTTGAAATGTATACTGAGGTTTTTGACATTCGTCATATTTTGCATGCCTTATCTAATCGTATTGACTCCTCGACCATTTGAGCGTATTTTGGCAGTTTGGCAACCATTTTAAATTGGATGACGGTTATATTAAAAGTACTGTTTATAATCGACTTCCCGACACATAACTATTTTTAAAATTGTTCAAAAATAAGTTCATTTTACTTTGTACCTTTTATTATTTTTTTCACAGTAATTTAAGATAACTTACGTATTTATCCGTTGCCGTATTGATTCTAACCAAGTGGTAATTAGATAGGTACTATATATACCTAGGTGCCTAGTACACATAAGGTACATATGTAAGCAATACCGATAGGGAGTTAAGACTTCTATATCCCTAGAGAAACATTTGTGAAAGAAAATTATAGTCAAATCGATCATGATTTTATCGTCAACTGATTGAAAGACTCTGGATCAGAACTATTAATCCAATACAACCTGCGAACCTACCTACCGACTTATTAGAACATATTAGAGCAATGTTGTTTTGTCGTTATATACCTACTTAAATGATGCTAAGCATCTACTTTTGCTACTTTTACTTTGCTATAACGAAGTGAAACTTATTTAAATATGCAACAAATTATGAGCATTCGAGTATATTATTACTGTGAGGAAACCAAGATGACTTAAATTAATTTTAATCAATTCATCAAATAGTAGCCTAAGTTGGTATGGGTACACTTTCTCAAAAGATACCTAGGTACTTTTCTAGTATTTTATAGTGAATAAGGGATTTAATAAAAATACTTTTAATATTATTCCTGTAAAATAATGCACATATTTAGCTTCTCACAAAATACTTAACCAGAAATATTAGATCCACATCGCCCATTTTAGACAATATTAGATTAACATCGTCCGGCTAATGTAATGAATGATTATTAAGTAATAAAATCTACAAATACTATTTCTACCAAATATAATGAATATCAGATCAGCCCTTGCAAAGTTATGTAATGCTAAAGCTACATGAGTAATATAAGAAAGTGGTATGCTACTTATATTGCTTATTATTTTCAAAGTTTTATCCCCCATTCACATTACTTATGTTGCCAATTTATAAAATATCGTGCTTAGGTACTTTCCTAAACTGAAGGAACTATTTCATACATTTTGTTATTGATATTCTGATACTTATGGCTATTCAAAATAATAATACTTACAATTATATAAAACATCCATATCTGATCTAACCAAGTCACTGGTGTAAAATTAGATTTTGAATATTTTCTGCAAATAATTCATATCTCGACTAGAAAACTAGCTATTGATTTGTTCCTGAACATTGACCTTCGTAAACAGTGGTTTAGTCAACACGGATGATAAAGCTTCGCTCGGGTTATCTGCTCGATGCATAAACTGACTAGTTAGTGTGATGTGAGTCATCCATGCCTGCCTGAGTCGCACGCGTACTATGCTGATGACTCAACGCCTCCGGTAAGGAGACCATTATACTTATTCATTCCTTTGTAAGTCTTAATTTTCATGACTAATGTTTTGTTGAAGTTTATTAAATATTTAGGCTTACCAGGTATATTTGGTTGTTCAGCAAACCGTTGAAATTGTTTATATTGTGACATGATGATTTAAAAATAATAACTTGAATATTGACTGAATATATCTTTCTGGAAATCATATCAGGGAAACTTCAATTCAATATAAATTGTATAATGTTACAAAACACTTAAGGTAGGTACTTATTTCCATAATGGGCACCCCCATTCTTTCTTTTTCCATTTTAAAATTGTATCTGTTTTTGGGATGCTTTTGTCTCAGATTATTTTTAAGGTGAGTATTGCAATTCTGGTGATGTCAGTCAGTTATCTCATTGTATAGAAATACACATTTATTATTACCTTTACATACATCGTATAAAGATAATGCCTACCTATGAATCTCGGTAAAAGAGTTAAGGACACAATTTAAAATCTCACGTTGTTGAAATGACTCAACTACGAAGGAAATAACGCTCTCATGTAGAATTAACAAGTGTTGTGTGACCATTATATTAAAATAAATCGTTTTGGTTGTGGAATGTATAAATTATTATATTACGGAGCATATGTGTACAATCAAGAATGAGTCATAATGTAAATACTAAGTTAAATTTTCCACGACTTTTAAGAACCTAAGTAGATATTAGAAAGAGTGTATATTAAATATACTTGATTAATAAGTAATTTGAGCCTAAACAGCTGCTATAGTATAGATAATTATAAATAGAGCTATATGTAAACTGAGGTTACGCTGCGCTTTAGTGAATTTTACCCAATTTTAGTTTACTTATAAGTAAAATAATTAGATCTGTTCAACAATCATGGAGAGGATACAAACACATATTCACACTAAATTTCACATTTACAATAAATACGAGATAAAGTGTCAAATAGTGTGTAAAATATGTGTTAAAAATACACATTGACACTGTGTTTTGCGTTTTTATCACGCGCTTCCAAAATGGATAAAATGGTATCATTATTTTGATGACACTTACAGAGTATATGATTATATTCTTTGTCTTGTATTTCTTTGTTTTGGATTAGAATAAAAAGATAATAATTATCCCAATTTAGTTACGATAGGAACTAAAATACTAACCGTATGTTGATCTTTTGGAAAGGCCAGAGGAAAATCATCAAACATATCACGGTCATGTTCCATTTAAAATACCTATGTAATTGACGGTTTATTATGAAAGCTAGCATTTTTAGCTTCATTTGATTTTATTGCAGCTATTACATTAAGAGAGAAAGAGTTAGGCACAACGGAAGTCAATAGCAGCTATATTTTGGTTACGGATCTCAAGATAATCACTACATAGTATAACAACAAAGTCGCTTTCTCTGTCCCTATATCCCTATGTATGCGTAAATCTTTTAAACTACGCAACGGATTTTGATGCATTTTTTTTTTAATACATAGAATGATTCAAGAGGAAGGTTTATATGTATAAGAACATCCATTAAATAGTGGAGAAATACTGTTATTTTTGAGTTTTCTAATGTGATTTTTTCCGCTTATATTGCAAACGCAGGCTGAACCCTACGAGATTTATCAAAATAATGTACCTACTAAGTATTGTACACATTAAAAAGGTCTACGGAAAACTGCTATGGTATATATGTCTATCTCTTATGGATATCCCACAATAACATTTTTTACGACAAATAATATGGCTAATTTTCGAAGCGATTTTAACCAACAGCGTTAATCCTTATCTAATTATATCTTAAATACATTTTTGATTTAATATAGAATATTTAATATAAATCTATATGGCCCTGTACAGCATATGATTTAAATGAACATTTTCGAAGATATTATAGATTTAAAAATTGCGGGACGTAGCGTTTGCGGCGGTTCCGGCCGGCGTACCGGAGAAGATGTATTGATTCCCCGAATCCCTCTGATACCATCGGATTTACCCTTCCAATATAAACGTTTACAGTTTCCGGTAAAGACAAAACTTTAGTTTACGCTTGCCTGTATAGGTCACATAGCGGTGATATGGACACTACCTTTCTTTTCGAGCACCTTGCTGGAGGAGCTGATAAGGTCGGTGAGCAGTACCCTTCGGCGGAGTTAGTTGTACTTGGAGATTTCAACGCTCACCATATCGAGTGGTTGGGCTCCAAAGCTACAGATCACGCCGGCCGTACTGCTCTCGATTTCGCTTTGGCGTATGGTCTCTCGCAGTTGGTTAACACACCAACCAGAATACCAGCTGTCGAGAACCATACATCATCTTTATTGGATCTGATGCTGACTTCTCACCCGGATCAGTACCAGGTTACAGTTGAAGCGCCCCTAGGTTCTTCTGATCACTGCCTGGTACTATCTAAGGTAGCGATCGTGCGCAACCATCGTAACGTGCCTCTCGGGAGTCGTACGGTGTGGCACTACCAGTCAGCTGATTGGGATGGACTAAGAGAATTTTTCTCGTCCTACCCTTGGAGGCAGATTTGCTTCTCCTCGGATGATCCAAACGTGTGTGCAGACTCCATCACTGACGTCGTGCTTCAGGGTATGGAATGTTACATTCCTAAATCTGTAGTGCGCGTTGGTGGTCGGAGCCGTCCATGGTTTAATAAGTCTTGCGCTGACTCATCCGGTCAGAAAAACGCTGCTTATAAAACCTGGACCGAAGCACTTGCGCGTAAAGATCCGAATACGGCCGAGTTGAAGAAGAAAATGAATGCTGCCTCCAGATCCAATAAGAGGACAATCGCTAAGGCAAGGTCTGAGTACATCAGCAGAATTGGCGACCAGCTAGCAACTTTTCCCTCAGGAAGTCGTGCTTTCTGGTCTCTTGCTAAAGCTGCTGAAGGTAATTTCTGCCAGACCTCCTTACCAGCATTACGTAAGCCGGATGACTCTCTGGCCCACAGTGCTAAAGAGAAAGCCGACCTTTTGGGTACTCTCTTTGCCTCTAACTCGACTCTCGACGATAGGGACGCAACACCTCCGGTAATCCACGGATGTGCGAGTTCCATGCCAGATGTACGTTTCTCGCAGAGAGCGGTACGGAAAGAACTCTTATCCCTTGATGTGCGAAAGTCGAGCGGGCCGGATTGCATCTCAGCTATTGTCCTCAAGTCATGTGCTCCTGAGTTGACTCCGGTGTTAACGCGCCTTTTCATGCTATCCTACTCCAAAGGATGCGTGCCGTCTTCGTGGAAGGTTGCTCTCGTACACCCTATTGCCAAAAAGGGTGACCGTACAGACCCATCCAACTACAGGGCTATAGCAATCACTTCTCTACTCTGTAAGGTGATGGAGCGTGTAGTAAACAACCAGCTCCTAGGTTACTTAGAGGATCACCAACTGATCAGTGACCGTCAATACGGTTTCCGTCGTGGCAGATCGGCTGGTGATCTTCTGGTTTACCTCAGTCACCGTTGGGCTGATGCAGTCGAGAGTAGAGGAGAAGCTTTAGCTGTCAGCTTGGATATTGCTAAGGCTTTCGATCGGGTCTGGCACAGGGCACTTCTTTCGAAGTTACCATCCTACGGTCGTACCGAGGGGTTCTGCACTTGGGTCGCCAGTTTTTTATCTGGACGGAGCATTCGTGTCGTTGTCGACAGAGCTTGCTCCGATCCCATGCCGATTAATGCTGGCGTCCCTCAGGGATCAGTGTTATCGCCTACGCTATTTATTCTGCATATCAATGACATGCTACAAATCTGTAACATGCATTGCTATGCAGATGATAGCACGGGCGATGCGCAATATTCTGGCCGTGCTAATGCCCCTCGCGTCGAAGTAGAAGGAAGCAGAACTGGTCTTGTGTCTGAAGTTGAGGGTTCATTGGAACTCGTCTCTCATTGGGGACAGCAGAACCTTGTCCAATTCAACCCCAAAAAAACTCAGGCATGCGTTTTCACCGCGAAAAAGACCCCCTTCATCATCGCTCCGCAATTTCAGGGTGTTCCCCTGGAAATCGCAGAGAGTATTGGAGTTCTTGGCGTCGACATTTCTAAAGATGTCCAGTTCCGCTGTCACATCGCGAGTAAGGCTGGATTGGCTTCCAAGAAACTTGGTGTGCATATAAAGCAAAGCGGTACTTCACGTCGAGCCAGCGACTTCTGCTTCATAAAGCACAAGTTCGCCCTCACATGGAGTTTTGCTCTCACCTCTGGAATGGCGCACCAAAGTTCCAACTCCAGTCTCTCGATGCTATTCAGCGTCGAGCGGTAAGAATTGTCGACGACCCCGAGCTCTCTGACCGCCTTGAGCCACTGAGCCTCCGTAGAGACATCGGTTCGCTCTGCATACTCTACAGGCTCTATAACGGGGAATGCTCCCAAGAGCTGTTTGAGCTTATACCGGCATCGCGATTCTATCATCGTTCCTCGCGTCACCGGTTAAAAGCTCATCCACACATAATCGAGTCCTGGAAGTCTCACACAGCTCGATTTATGCGCTCCTTCTTACCGCATACTTGCAAAATGTGGAATGATCTTCCATCTAGCGTTTTTCCGCAGGGCTACAGTATGGATTTCTTCAAAAAAGGTGTTAAAAGAGTCTTACAGGGTCGGCAACGCATTGGTGACGCCCCTGGTGTTGCAAATGTCCATAGGCGACGGTAACCGCTTACCATCAGGTGGGCCGTCTGCTTGTTTGCCAACCCATTACATAAAAAAAAAAGACATCTTTTGCAATGACCATTAATAAAGCGCAGGGTCAAACCTTCAACGTTGCAGGCTTAGATTTGAGCGTTGACTGTTTTTCACATGGCCAACTGTATGTCGCTCTTTCAAGAGTAAACTCTAGAGAAAACATGTTTGTATTGTCTAATGACAAGAAAACTGTGAAAGTTTTATATAAAGAAATTCTGTAATATATTAATTGTTATATATTAAAAGAAATAGGTAAAAATGTAAAAAGTAAATAAATAAAAATGTAGTGTATGAATTTAGATATTCCATAGATAGCAGGAAATCTTCATGGTTTTGGGAAAGAAGAATTATTTTACTCTAAATTTAACGCGTGCGGGCCACGGGCATTAATGAATAAATCAAAACTACTGGATCGATTTTAATCATTTTTTCAGTGAGTGATATATATTTTATACCCGTGCGAAGCCGGAGCGGGCCGCTAGTAAATATATAAAGTTATGTAACTGGACAAGTACAGCTATCTGCAAAGCGCGTTCATCTGTGCTACTCCAGACATGATATTGTCATAGAATATATAATAATACTACGTAATTGTGCTAACCGTAACTATATTATTTGTAAATTCTGGGCATAGATAATAATTAGTGTCTATGACCACAATGTATAAATGATATCATCACATATTGTGCGAGATCGTAAGCTAGCCTAATATCAGATATCACTAACAATATAGAACCCTTATTTTACCAGTTACGTACATAGAATGCAGAGTAATTCAATTGGTATTTGTATTATAAATTTTAGATGTATTTAAATAAGGTACTAAAAGGGATTACTGGCAAATTCCCTTTTTGTTTTATTATTAACATGTCAGTTAACATCATTTTAAAAATATTCATTTTGAGGTAAACGAAGTCTTCAGTGAATTCAGAATTTAATATTTTATTAGGTATTTTTATTAGGTAAGTATCTATAAGAAATTTTATGAAATTTAAAGGCGCATGCTACAACAAACCAAAAGTTAAATAAATATTAAAACTGCGGTACATGAGTTAGGTTATGGCTTAGTTTGATTGAGTAATAAGCATCGTAAAACCCGAAAATACCTACTGGAGTAAATACTATATTTTCCTTTTGTGTCGTGGGGTGGGTCTAAAATGTTTTTTACAACAACAAACAATTCAAGCGGTGACAGCGGGTGATCTAGTTTCTAAGAAAATATTATTACTCTCTTGCCGGATACAATCTAAAAAACTTATTTTTAGTAACATTTCAATCAAAATATAACTGTACGGAGTTGTAATAAAGTGTTTTAGTTTGTTTTTTTTATTTTTATGTTATTGTGACTAACCTCTGCCTATAACGTCAACGACGAATTGCACTGTGCCCGTCACACTGAGAGGTACAGTAGTTAGGTCTCATGTGCCTGTAGTTTTACTGGCTCTCAAGGCCTGCAGCCGGAACTCTCCATTAGGTGCTTGGCGACAGATTTTCTACTTGAAGGTGGTTGCTAGCCAG
The DNA here is from genome assembly GCA_963890685.1 of Plagodis pulveraria. Lineage (NCBI taxonomy): Eukaryota > Metazoa > Arthropoda > Insecta > Lepidoptera > Geometridae > Plagodis > Plagodis pulveraria. The sequence goes on along the minus strand of OY982955.1, from coordinate 8,344,485 downwards.
GCGGCCATTCGCAAAATATCTTTCCACCCTGCGGTGAAGTTATGGACAGCGGCGAGATTCGAACCATAAACCTGCTGCACGGCAGCAAATGCCACTGAGCTATCACTACTTCTAAATTAGAAGTACTAAGACAACTACTGATATAAATGCATATAAGTACTTATTCATTTTAAGACTTACAAGGAATTAAGTGGTTTGGAAATCGAATCGCCAAAAGAGTTAGTAAATTGTAATTTTAGTTAAATAATAATGGTAAAGGGATGTAATAATTGGCAGTGGTTGCATTTGTTATAAATGCACACACACTTACCTATTTAAGACATGGTTGCACAAAAAGATTTAGTGAAATTCATTCGCAGGGGTGTAAACGGATATAATTGTATTTAAAAAATCCTTGGCTGAAACTAACGAGCAACGATTGTTATGCACCAAATATTTATTTTACTTACATCATTTTAATTTTTCAAAGAAATTGTAAACAGCTTCCATTTTCTTCCAAGCAAATTTAATAAATAGACGTTGTTGTTATGATCGTCATTTGATTTTATGATATATTTTATGATAATATATACCACGCCACTGAACTCCAGCCCGGCGTCCTCTCCAAGCAGGTTATATCAAGGATGTTAATGGCAATAGAATAAATAAAAATTAAAATCGAAGCGAAGGTTTTAGTGGCTAATAAGGCGCCCTAAAAAGGTCTAATTAACAATTTCATGTATTGCGTATGAATACATTGTATTTATAGCTAGAGTTTTACGTATCATACATTGAAGTTGTTCAAATTAATTACATACGAAATATCAAATAATCCATAACATTAAAATGGATTTCCAACATTGTCTCGGTAATTAATTATGCAAGAGAAAATTTTGCGTCATGTCTGACAGATGCATAGCTGTAGGGCAGACGGCGCACGGCGCGGCAGTTCGGGATCGATAAATGCCGGCTAGATTGTCGTCTAGCTAGGGTTATCGAGGTAAGTACGATCTGGCAACGTATTCTACGTTACAAGTTTAAACATTCTGGAATATAATAACGATTCAAGAAAAAATATAAGTACTTGTTATAATAGAAATTAGAATAACTACCAACATCAAGAAAAAAAATAGTTTTATAAAAAAACATAGAATTTGTTATCATTAAGCAGTATTCCATGACATTTTGTTTTGCTTTAATGTTACATATCAAGCTCTTAAGATATACAATAGCAGGTGCGCCTAAGAAACATAAGATTAGAAAAATAAAACTTGTTGAACTTTTAAAGTGCTAGGGCATAGTTCGGGAATTTTCTTCACTGCGCCATGATTTTATTCAACCCGGGCCCTGTAATTTATATAATATGTATTTGTTCAACCGTTAGAAATTACGCCTGGCCCGGTTGAATGGACTCCCGTTATCGATTTTTCGGTGTCGACAGCCAGCCCTAGCCCCGCCCTTGACCCTCGTCGGGGAGGAATGCTCTTCGTGTGTGAGCGGGGGCGTTTGCCCGTGTGCGTGCGTGCGGGGATTCGATATGACGTTCCCTACACGATCCATCCGCTGATTCTGGGGTTCATTCCAGCATTGTTTTGGGCAAATATTGGTCGAGCTAGGTTTGATCGATGCTCTTGGAAAAACCTTTATAGTATATGTGTTTGAGAGCGATGTTTTTGGTGCATGTTTTGCATGTTTTAAAAATCGGGCTAATTACGTAGTTCAACATAGGTAATTTAGTAATCACTAATCTCTGGCTAGGCTTGTACAACATATTTTGTTACCTATTTATTGTGAAATCCGTCATATTTGAAAGTAGGTAAGCCAAGATTTGGCCGATTCAAAAGGTCGGTAAGTAGGTAGGTAGTAAAGTTTCAGCTATGTAGATCATAAGTAGCTCTGACAAGTTGCCCTTGTTAGATAGGTAGATAATTCTTTATTGTACACACCACTAAATTACAATATTATAAAATAGAAGGGTTACAATCAAGTGTTATAATGGGCGCCCATATCACTAACAGCGATCTCTTCCAGACAACATTGGAATGGAGAGGAAATACAGGTTCAGCCTACCTACCTACTACTGTATGAACTTGTATGTTCAGATTTTGTCAGGTTCAAATTAAGTTCGATTGGAGTGCTGGAACTGCGTGTATCCTCTTTTAGAGCAAAATTTGGCTTATCCGAAATAATGCTGCAGTAGGTAGATAGGTAGGACCTGTGATGAATGTTGATTCGTTGCCGTTACTTTTTTTACACCTAAATGACACAGAATTAGCTATTGTATCATGAATGCATTGAAGCATGCATAATAGTCCTTTTTATTCTGTGTGTGTTAATTGTGTTAAGTCTCAGTGTAATATAAATAGATCGGTTTTTAGGTAGGTAGGTATTTACCAACGCACGATGCCCAGAATGAAGTACCAGGGTACCTATTACTTCTGTAGTACCTAGTACCTAGGTACTTACCTAACTACAATCATTAATGATCGAAGTTACCTCATTAAAATATAATTGTTTTTTAGTACAAAACAAATAAGATGAAAACATGTCGTATCGATCTTAAAATAAAATATATGAAATACATGTACTAATTCGTTCACATTTCATCTTTGATAAATAATTTTAATTAATATAGGCAGGTATGTCTTGGAACAAAATATAAACGCTTTCCGAACCTAAATAACAGCATGGTATGGTGTATGGTATATGCCGGCACTATATACCATTCAAATTGTTGCCGTACAATCATCGATGTAGGTAATTATTTTAATTACATCGATGCGTACAATCAATGAAGATTTCTCTGATTTACTTACACATAGTGCACATTGACACTACCACTATGGCCGTACTCCACTTGACACCACTATCGTTATTTTCGATAATTTTGACCACATATTGTATCTATGGTTCATATTAAATGTTGTACATAACCATAGACGCAAAATGATCGAAAATAACTATAGTGGCGTCAAGGTGGAATACGGCCTATGTGTATATAGTACCACCAACTTAACTGTGCAGTTTTCGAGGGCGCTACTGGTCATGGAAATCAACTACAAACTGTCACAATTTAAAGGAATGTTGTAGTTATTTTTTCTGCCACCTGAACAGATAAGTTGGCGGGTCTGTACTGTGCTATTATTTATTTCTTGTAATATGAACATATGAAAGTCATTCACATTTTTTGTATTATTTGTCCCTATTTTATAACGAGCGTTACCAACTACTGGTTAACTGCACTATATTTTCTATGATAAATATTAATATAAAAATATGAACATTCTTACTTAATCTTACTGTATATCAACAGCTATATTATAACAAGAATGCTTTTATACAAGAAATTATGTGACAAATTACCAATAGTGATATGACGAATTACGAGAAGTACCTACCTAATTGTAATAAAAGGACTAACTACCAACTTTATCAATCTCGTAAGAAAATACGTAAGAGATGACGAATGGAAATAAAGACATACACAAGACTAACAGAAGCGCCTCCTGAAGCATTGCCACCTTCACTGTGATGCCCTAAACGCCTGCCAAGCGTAATGAATATGCATGGATATGCAAACCGTTAATAACGTTAGAACATACAATAATAGGTACTACGTCATAGTATAAAGAGTGCGTCTCACTCTTTCTACTATGACTACGTGGTTAGAATATAAAATGTTCTTATATCTAGGTAGCTTGGAATCCGGTAAACGATTGGATTAAGTAATCGAAATGTAATGAATAGATTCAGGCGTTACTTTGCGGAAATCCATTTTTAATAATAACAAATACTTTTAAAATATTTTAAGAAAACATCAAATTAATATTTTAATAAAACACTTAAAAATATAAAAATATATCTAGTGACACGATCGAGATTTTTTTTCGATCGTGCGCTCGAAGAGTCAAGACCTCCTGAGGATGCTTCGTGTAGAAGCGAAACGCGTCGAAAATTCTTCCGGTTTGGCTGCGTGGCGTTTGTGACGTCACGTCGGCTTAGCAGGAAAATTAAGCGGAATTGTCACTAGATATATTTTTATATTTTTAAGTGTTTTATTAAAATATTAATTTGATGTTTTCTTAAAATATTTTAAAAGTATTTGTTATTATTAATCGAAATGTTTTGTAGGTCGTCTATTATTTTTACTCTGTATTATTATTCATCGATTGCTGATATATTCTGATACTGAGAATTGCCCTTTCGAATGAAGGCATTTCCGATACAAGTACCAAATTTGGTCAAGTGACCTACAGATTAAAATATAATCTTTTTATGTATCGTACTCGTTTTAAGTATACAGAAAATAACTCAATAAAATGTTTAGTCTCTACTGGCTGAAGTAATCACGCCACCCTGCAATATATTTCAGAATGTGAAACTACACGTATAAGTAGAAACTCACGTCTGTTTGAGGCGGGAAATTCAAAATTGAAAGTTTAGTCGCGCATATGTAATCTGTACAGCACGCTGCCAACTGTAAGTGGGCTGATACTAAAGCATTATGATATGACTGTAAGCGGGTGTGTGATGTGATGACTTGTAGGTTGTGTAAATGCTTTCATTGTAGTAGCTGTAGTGGTAGCAGTACTTGTTGTGTATAGTTTGTAGTATTTTGTGAATAAAGGCATACCGCCGCGCCGGTAAAAAAACTACTTATAGCTATAGCTAGGTTTGGTCATAAATTAACTTTACATTCTGGGTTATTGGTAACCATTCACGGAGAATGGTATTCGCGAGTACCTATACAATTACCTTGGTATATTATTCGTATTATCTTGAAAATTTATTGAACTTCAATGCATAAGATTGCATTGCATCCCCAAAACAGTCGTCATATTAAAAACTAGCTGTTACCCGGGGCTTCGCTCACTTGTTCATGTTAGCCGCATAATGTCATGTTACCTACTTAAAGTTCGAGCACCTGGAAGTTTCCTGGAAAGGTGTAGATGCTACCACGTAACCGTTTCAAGACATTATTCCAGGAGGTTCCAGCTGCGTAAGCGCTGGGAATCCCTCCGGACGTCCGCCCAAAGGATGTGTATTTTGTAAGTGGATGCCCGAGCTGTGCTGCGTACTCTGTAGGGAAGAAACCATACTCAACTGTCTATGAGTTGCTCGGAGCAAATGAGGCAAGAGGTTTAAGTCACCGCCTAAGACGTCTGTGTCACATACGGGGAGTATAGGTACCACCTGGAGACTGCTGAGCTGGCCTTTCAATTTCTGACCGAAACACATATATACTCCCAGACAAATGTTTTGTACCTCACCTATAAGGAACAAACTGGAGAATTCCTTTTCCGAGGAACGGCGTGCATACATATTTATTGATTAGTACAGTCGAAACCACTACATTATTTGGTGAGGCTTCCAACTATATGGACACGTAATTTATTTCACAAAATCACAAATATACGACAGGAAAAATTTAAGTCATGTTCGGGGAAAAATATATATCGTATATTTGTGATTTTGTGAAACAATATTAAAACGTAATTTATTGTTTAATTTTAAACACTGTGAGAAACATTTCTAAATTTTGACGTTTATGCAAATATAAATAACGTATAGGTACTTTTTTTTTAAACCGGCGGTATGCCTTTATTAACAAAATACTACGAACTATATACAACACTACAGCTACTACAATAAAAGAATTTAGATACCCACTCTTTCTACTATGCCCATAAGTCATTGCAGACTCACAGGCAGTCCAAATGCTCTAGCCCACTACCAGTTGGTAGCGTGCCCAGCTGGCAGCTTTGCCCCGTTGAATTGCAATGCTTATTCTATTATACTTACATACTTATAGGTACAAATAGCTCCGCTTAAAAACAATATAAAATACCAATCGGTCATATAGATACTTATAGGTACATTTTAACCAATAAAATCAATATAGGTAGGTATATGTCAAATGACTCATAAGCGAATTCATGGTCTCGTCTCTTCGTCATTGTCCATGTTGATATACGAGGAAGTTGTTATCAAAAGTATTCTAACTATATTCTCGGTTGTAGGTAGGTACGAATATGTATGGCATTGTAACGTTATACTTAGGTGTGGTTTTCCCTGTTCTACTTATGGTACACTCGAGCAAACAAATATGAATTGTTAGTACATAGGTACTAAAGTGAATATTACCACGTCTAAGTTATTTTAACCTCAATACTAACCATTAGTTCTATGTGTATTATCCCATTGAACTATATGTTACACGTATTTAGTATTTATCTAGAGCTGTCACGACGATACACACACTAAAGGAATAACCTATGGTGTATAAAAAAGTTATTATAAATAATATAGCTGTCCTCGAGAACTAGTAGTTTTAGGACTCGACTGCTTCGACCACCGTGACTTACCATCAGATAAGTTTGTAGTCAAAAGATTACCTATCCAATAAGGTAAAACCCGTTCTGCAGTCAGTTCTTGTCATTAAAACTGTTAATGCGTGCTGTTGAATTAGTTACTGCAACTCAGATTGTAAAATGCTAAAATTATGTTAATTTTAGCGGTCAATGAACACTGCTTTTGGAATGGAAATCTCTTAAGTGGGCACTAGACATGGATAGTAAATTCGGAAACACCGTATCATTGTTAGAACTGTAACCACTCACCGTGTCTTTCACTTTGTATTTGTATACTACCTAACTGTTCAGTCTAGTTTCTGTAATGATATTGAGGATAAGAATGGAAGAAAAATCATATTTATACCGGTATATAAATTAACTTTTATTACAAATGTTCAGGTTAGTAACGATCATTAAAAATAAATAAAAATCTTTGTCAAAAACGGTAACAACTTTGTTACGCGTAAAAACGTAATATGCATATTACGATACCTTACAGCCTATACTTAATTATAAAGATCACAAGCGTAATTTGAGCCGCCCTTTCAGGGGCTTGGTGTAGGGCATCATAAATTAGGAAAAGTCTTACTTGGCGCTTAGAAGCACTTCCTGTGGACGATTGAGGGGCCAGACTCATCGTACTCCTGTTTTGAGATCCACATCTGTTGGAAGGTGGAGAGGGACGCGAGGATAGAACCACCGATCCATACGGAGTACTTCCTCTCTGGGGGCGCGATGATCTTGATCTTCATCGTGGATGGCGCGAGGGCTGTGATTTCCTTTTGCATACGGTCGGCGATGCCGGGGTACATGGTGGTACCGCCGGATAATACTGTGTTGGCGTACAAGTCCTTACGGATGTCGACGTCGCACTTCATGATAGAGTTGTAGGTGGTCTCGTGGATGCCATTGGCTTCCATACCCAAGAATGAAGGTTGGAAGAGAGCCTCAGGACAACGGAACCTTTCGTTTCCAATGGTGATGACCTGTCCGTCGGGAAGTTCGTAAGACTTCTCGAGGGAGCTGCTGGAGGCGGCGGTGGCCATCTCCTGCTCGAAGTCGAGCGCGACGTAGCAGAGCTTCTCCTTGATGTCACGCACGATTTCTCGCTCAGCGGTGGTGGTGAAAGAATAGCCACGCTCTGTGAGGATCTTCATCAGGTAGTCTGTGAGGTCACGGCCGGCGAGATCCAGACGGAGGATGGCGTGTGGCAGTGCATAACCTTCGTAGATGGGCACCGTGTGGGAGACGCCATCACCGGAGTCCAGCACAATACCGGTGGTACGACCGGAGGCGTACAGTGAGAGCACGGCCTGGATGGCGACGTACATGGCGGGCGTGTTGAAGGTCTCGAACATGATTTGTGTCATCTTCTCTCTGCAAAGAAAATTCTCGGTCAGATACTGCACTGTGACAAGGCAGACGAGAGTTGAAGGTGTACGAGGATGCAAGAAGGACGGACACTCACCTGTTTGCCTTGGGGTTGAGGGGAGCCTCTGTGAGCAGGACGGGGTGTTCCTCGGGCGCAACACGCAGCTCATTGTAGAAGGTGTGGTGCCAGATCTTCTCCATATCGTCCCAGTTGGTGACGATGCCGTGCTCGATAGGGTATTTGAGCGTGAGGATGCCTCTCTTGCTCTGGGCCTCGTCACCGACGTACGAGTCCTTCTGTCCCATGCCGACCATCACGCCCTGGTGGCGTGGCCGGCCGACGATGGACGGGAACACGGCGCGGGGTGCGTCGTCTCCGGCGAAACCGGCCTTGCACATACCGGAGCCATTGTCCACTACCAACGCGGCAACTTCTTCGTCGCACATTTTGAATTAGTCTGAAATTAAGAAAAATCAAATCAGCTCTCAATAGAAGTTACTTATTTTAAAGTCACCTGACCACTGACGTCACACTAAACGAATCCCCATTACAAAAGTACACTGAACTGATTACGCAACCATTAGTATTATGTAACGCTGACTGAAGGCATTCGTCACAATTCTATTGAATTATCAACACTGAAGGATATAATTTTGTCACAAGCCACAAAACTATTTACATTATTAAATATCTCAAACTTCACAACTTATTTATATTAAACAATTAACTTACAGTTAAATAAAATCAAATAAATGACTAGTTACGGCTCCGCTGTGCTTCGCTCAAGCACACCTCAGTAAATGAATACGAACTCGTCGAGGATAAACTATATAAAACGCGTCTTATCAGAGTTCATACAGTATCAGCAACAGTTTATTTTCCACCAATCACGAGTTGGTTGTAGCTGCCTCAATTTTTGTCACCATATATGGTAAGGCTACACGATTTTATACACATACATCTGTTGATAACGATGCTATGCCTTGATAAGAGATAACGTTACAAGTATGCGCTCACGTGGAACTTAAATTATGTCGATGCGACGACGAACGGCGCGGCGCGGCGAGGACGACTACGCGGTGACACGAACGAACGCGTAGCTGTATCACACCAATTCCAGCTAAATAAATCATCACATGCGAATACGATCATTATTTTTACTGGAATCGATGCGGTGAAGAATGCATTCTTTCTACGTAAAAACAGCTGTATTATTTTCACAGTGTTCCGACGCTTTCTCTAGTATGAATCGGCTGTTTCGCGCTAATTGCCGCTATTGCTCGACATTAACCTAAATGGTTTAATTAGTTTAGACAGTGCGGTAATTATACTAACCGTTGAAAATATTATAATTATTGAGAGATAGAAAGAAAGCATCGCAATAACTCAATTTTATCTCATCCTCTCATATTTTGCGCAATGAGGTCCGCCCCGGTGATCAATTATCTGCATTGTTTAAAAATTGTTTCATCTTAAGATTTTTGCAAATTGGTAAAGAAACTATAAATCCATATTGTTTAAAACATATTGAAGTATTTTTTACTGTAACTGTGGTAAAAATGTTAATTAGGGCAATGTTGGGAATATCGTAATTCGTGACTAATGGTATTTATATAGGTATACACGTAGGTTGGACTTCTATTATGCTGTAGCTGTATATGTGAGACCTTGACCGTGATCGTTAACATTCTATGATGAATAGTGCATGCCTGATATGTTTCTACCTATAGTCTGGTTTTTATTATTATTTCTTTGTTAATGGCGGTTTTTAATTCGAGATCAAAAATGTAAACAAAGAAATGTCAATATAATATGTCATTGTCAAACTGATAGGTCAGGGTGTTCAATAGTTTTTCTTCAAAAATATTCTCACAAGTGTGGCTATTAAAAACAAAAAAATCTTACACTAATTTTTTCAGGCTTGAATATATGCTTAAATATGTACGCGCATATAAAAGTGTTTTATTGTTTCATAATAATGCAATAAATTATAGCATTAAATATATTTTTTACATTAAATGCTCCATCCATTCCCAAAATTAGAAAAATTACCAAGTACTTGTAATTTATTTGCACGGTTAACACCTTTGTTTACATTTTTGATCTCGAATTAAAAACCAGAGTATAGTTATTTTGTAATGGCTTCCAAGTTCAACTTCTATATAATTACTTATATCACAAATTACAATTGGTGACAACTGTTTTGTTTGTCTAAATGCTATATACCTCTCAATAAACCTATATATTCATATTTATACATTTATTAAATTTAAATTTTGTAAAATGTTTATTTTTTATTGAGTATAGCCACATTTTTGGTAAGTAAGTACTTATATGTCACTGTTCTATTCATGCTCCATTTGCTGATAAAGTTTTTATTTCAAAATCTGTCCCAGCAAAGTATTAGTAACTAAGTGTTACATTCACTGAAATCATGTTCTAGCATCTAGTTGGAAGCTTCAACAACTATGCCCTAACGTCTTCGCTTCTATTGAACACTGGTATTGAAACTTTGAAAATAGTGAAGAAAGCACTATCTAGTAATATTACGGCACTATATTTAAACATTAACATTACAATGATGAGTGCTGTCGTTTTTGGCGAGGTTTCTAACTATACGTCCAGTTAGAACTTTAGTATCTCCTAAGATACCGGGGTGAATACTATTTCTGCGCTTCGGGCACTGGCATTTCTTAGTTGAAATCACTGAATTATTTGGAGTGATTTCAAATTATACGGACCAACCAACTTGGGTATGTTAGTGATGTCTAGTACCTCCTTGGATATGTAGTAGGTACCTCCTTGAGTAACCCTTCAAAGTTTCCAGCTGCGCTCAAACTCTGTACAGGGTGGTTTTATCATATTTGTCCAACTGAAGTGAATCTGCAAACGAGAGAAACGAAACTATTACCATGAGTATTTTTAAACCTCCGTACCCATATAAAGAAGCAAATTGCCCTATTTATGAGACTACACTGACTGTCTATCTGTCCGAATGTAACGGGCTCATGAGTCTCTAGCGCGCTAACGGAAGGATGTGTAGAATTATGAACCAAAAACAAACATTGGATGAGAAATACGTAGATATAATTAAATTATTTTCTACGTTGAATTCCTCCATCTTTTTTGGAATTCGGTTCAAAAGCTGAATTTTGAAAAACTAGTCATGTACAGAAGCTCGAAGTGTGTTCATTACCACATTCTCTATGAAAATGGCGATTTATTCAATACATCAATGTTTGTTTTCACGGGTTGTTGCAATGTAGAAAATTCCGTAATAGAGCACAACTAGCATTTATGATTTGGACTTATTCAGGTGTCATCATGGCCATATCAGTTCTATAATAAAGGATGTCCTAACTTTTCCTCGGAATGTAGATAACTAAGATAGATAAAATTCACTTATACACTGTTATACAAATGTATGAAACAACAATGCGACAGTAATTAACCAAATTATTCCCGAATGAAGCCGAACAACTCAAAAACAATTACTCAACAAGTTTCGTTGTATCCTTTGTAGTTTTAAAAATATTTTACATCTGCATGAGATTGTTATAACGTTGAAAAGAAATGACTCATCGGTGATTATTGTTTCGAGCCGATGACTCAATGTGTCTGCAAATAATGATAATAGTCAACTGTTATATTTTTTTTGTACATATAGTTACATAAATACCTTCAAACATCGCAGATATTACTGTAGTTTGCCAAAGAGGTTCACAAAATCACAACGAAAATGCTACGGGAATTTGAACGAATGGGTTTCAAACCCCTTCGATCCGGGACGTTCTTTTACCAAATTGAATTTGTACTTATAATGTTATTTTTTTAAACCATTGCATCGCGTCCTTGATATTCACAGCGCTTTCCATATAAACGTATGACTGGCAAGCCAGAAGGGTAGTTCTTTTTTTTTAAATAAAAATTACACGTGGCCAGTTTAAGTTTTAGATTTGTTGATTAATTTACAATTATCAATCTTATTAGTATCCTACTCCATACAACGTTTCCTTTCTTACAACTAAGATGTTAGTGGTTGTAACTTACTTACTACTAATGTTGTTCTGAACTAAGTGAGTCCATTTTTTTTTCTTTAATATTTCACCTTTCGGGCACTTTTCTAGACAAGAGTGCTACGGCGAACTTCTTTGTCAGAAATACCCAATAACTGTCCGAGTCGAGAATAAACCCAGGTCTTTAAGATTCAAAAGGGACCTTATTAGGTTAGGGAAATGATTAATGCAGTTGATTTATGTGTAAAATCCTTCCCAATTTCTTATTAAATGTATCCGCATAAAAGTCAAAGAGTTTTATATTGGTGCGGTCACATAATATTTATAATAATTTTGATATGGGAGTGTTCACACATATCTTAGCGAAAGCTGCATCTGAAGCTGCGAAACTAATGATCTAGTTATTTGAGAGCCAATAACTCTCTTTTTAATACTATTATTTTGTTTATTAGTGTTTTTGGGTTATGATGGGACTGGCAGGTAAGTTAGTAAAAGTCACAAAAATAGTAAAAAAAAAGTATTCTTAGAGATTTTATTTTATTTCATACAGACTTATAGGAGCATACTATGAAGGTGGCCATAGCAGTGGCGGCAGTGCGGCGAGACATTACACCAACTCACATAACTATTCGTTGCGAGTTCAAATAATATTATCTGTTGTTATAGCGAGCAGTCTGAGTCTGCAAGTATTGATTTTGCACCCTCTCGACGTGCAACCCCGTCCCGGTGCAGGCGAGCCGCACCCTGTCTGGTGTGGGGCTCGAGTCGTGGGGTGTGCCACGCTACGAGCGTATACTGCGATATATTCTGTGGCTCCACAGTTAGGGGCAGCACATGCAATATATTCGTATGTGCTAGAAGAAAAAAAGAAAGACATTTGATTGACCCAAACTTCTAGACGAGAGGTCTGTTAAAGTGAAAGTTGATAACACTGAGTAACTTTATAACCTACAGGTCACAAGCATTTTACGTTTTCGTTTTTATGTAGGTCGACAATCGGCCGAAAATTACCCCGAATAACTTATCAAAGATGCCTGAATGTTGTTATATTCTCACTAAACTAATAAACTGTACTTTCTGACAAACTAAAATTGCTCTGAGACTGTACAGTAATGTATCAGCCGGATTGTCCACTGCTGAATAGCAGTTCCTTAGAAGGTGTTATTGCCCACCTTCCGGTATTTTACTCTTAGTTGCCTCTTACGACATCTATGGGAAGAGATGAGGGAGGGGAGGGGGGTTTAACATTCTAGCCCGGACCCCACTGGCTTAACAAACGCCTAAGTACTGTATTTTCTGTGGTTTATTAAAAGGGTGTGGTGTCTGTATATAGCCTATAAGGTGTATAAAGGAACTCAAGCAAGTGCCAACCATAACTGCAAACGAATGATTCATCGTGGAAGTCAACCTCACACGCGTCCTAATGCTATTTGATAAATTTAACAGCTATGTATAAGGGGAGGGGATATCCGGACATTATAGACCATCAGTGCACACTGCATAATCAGAAAACGGTCTGTCTATATAGATAGATAAACTTATGTATCTATATCCCTAGTAGAAGCCGCAGCGCAGCTGTCGTTAACTCATACGCTGTGTAAAAGTAAAAGTCGACAGATTATTTAAAAATAATGACCAAATCTGAGACAGGCAGGCGTTGTTGGTTTCCGGATCGCAATAACATTTCAATGAATTTAAATTGTTTATATCAAAGCTTAAAATCTACTTATATTTGTTAATAGATTAGGTATAAGATAAAGATACTTAATATACGAGTATACAATTTCCAGATTCCTTACCGGTTTTGTTTTTGAAACAGATGCCATAACAAATATGATCTTCAACTACTTCCACGGTTAGCTCCATATTTCTTTTCTTTTAGGTTCTATACTATATCAGCCGGATTGTCCACTGCTGAATACAGCCTCTCCCATTAAGGAGGGGTTTGCCATAATCTCCACGCTTGGCTTGAGGATCGCAGTATAAAATAGCAGTTCCTCAGAAGGCACTGCTGCCCACCTTCCCGTAGTTTTCCCTTAGTCGCCTCTTACGACACCTCCGGGAAGAAACCCTCCCAGGGTTACATTCTGTCCCGGCAAGGAGTTTTTTTTAGGTAATACACTTAATATATTTTGTATGTTATAAATAATATATTTACCTACTTACTCTACCTACTCGACGAATTACATTTCATGGATTGGAACTTACTGGAAAATCATGAATTTCTAATTCAATATTCGGTTCAGAGTCACGAGAGAGTTGACCTACTAGTATAGGAAGCTACGATAGGAGATAGAAAGGAATGGCTATTTTGTTGGTACTAGTTGAGCCTCTCCACTTAGGGCTGCGTAGTGGCATATAATAGTGAGTGCTATCCAGTCCCCTCGGGGATGAACTAGGGAATTTTAGTGTATAGCCTTCGCATTGGTAGGTAATATCCTATAAATTTACTTCTAACCAGATATCTAACAAGTACTTAAGTACCTACAAAATAACACTAAATTACAACTTGAAATGAGGTAGCACAAACCATAGCTGTAGGGCAGACAGCATGTTGACAGGAAGATCAGACTAAATTTTATTTTAATATTGTTATGTTTGGAATAACGCCTGCTATGCGGATTACATTACAAAACTACAAATCATCCCAATATGGTTAAAGAACGACAGGAAAAATTTGAGTTATGACGTCATTGTAATGTTAGCTCAATTGGTTCGAGCATACCTAAACGGCTAAAAGGGTGGATGGATGCCGATTCGAATCCCGCACATGACTTAAATTTTTCCTCTCGTATATTTGTAGATTTTTAAGATAAAAGCGGCAAAACTGAAAGTAAGTACCTACAACATTGCTCAATTTTGACTAATTACACATTACATTATGCAGTCATAATCATAATATATCAACGTCGAGAGGTCCAGTTTCTCACTTTGTATTAGAAAGCGAATGAATCATATTGCCACCTTATTATTACACCAAAGGCAACATTTGTGGTCGCATGACTGGCCCTTCGGGTACAGTCCCACCAACTTATCTGTTCAGGCGGAAAAAAAAAGAACTACAACATTCCTTAAAATTGTGACAGTTTGTAGTTGATTTCCTTGACCAGTAGCGCCCTCGAAAACTGCACAGTTATGTTGGTGGTACTTTAAGTCAAAAGCCAGTTAACATACAAATAAGTTCTTGGATTTGATCTCTGTGAGTCATCGCGCGTAATCGATTAGAGGTGACGATACGTCTCGATTCTTGAGCAATGTCTGCATCATATGATCGTAGTGACGCATCACTACTTATGTCTATGTACTACTCCTTCGAGGTTTTATTGCTATATCGAAGATCAGTGTTTCCACTTTAATAATTTCCTTTCCCCACGCCTCAATTCAGATTTCCCCTTCTCAGGGCTTTTTTCCCCTCAAAAATTGTTCTGCTGTAGTTTTTAGTTTTGGCCGTAGTGTTAACTAAAAAAATAATAGGTTTTATCGATTTTTTTCTATAACCTGGGCAGGTTATAGAATGATATGAAACGCTGGTGATACTATACTATAATAATATTATTGACACTAAATGCGTCAGCAAAATTATCGATAAAAATTGTCGACGATTTGTTTTTCTTCCCCACTGGTCCCTAATTTCCCCTCAAAAGGGGAAGTTCCCCTCATTGTGGAAACACTGTCGAAGATGTCAACTGCTGCGAGTAAAGGGAAAAAACTGGACAAGTGCGCATCTTTTTTTTATGTTATTGTGACGGAACAAGCTCGAGGCCCACCTGATGTTAAGCGGACTAACCTTTGCCTATAACAGATGCATTTCATCACAAGTCACGAATTGCACTGCACCCGTCACTTTGAGACTTTGTCAAGTCTCATGTGCCTGTAATTTCACTGGCTCTCAAGGACTGCTGCCGGAAAATACTGTTAGTTGCTTGGCGATAGATTTTCTACTTAAGGGTGGTAGCTAGCCAGGCGGGCAATCGCAAAATGCCCTTCCACCATGCGGTGAAGCCCAAGCCGGCGATCAAACCAGAGACCTGCGACAAGGCAGTCCATAGCTATTACCGCTCAGCCATCATTGCTTCAAAATCATCTGGGTGCAACAGCCGGTAAAAGAAAAACTGAATGATTATTTTGATCACAGCTTGTCAATTGTTTTAATAGGGTATGTATATTTTAAGGTATTTAATACATCAACAATATTACAGACAAGTTTGTAAGATAGAACCAAAACTAAAATGGTTTAAACCTGGCAACACTGACGGCTTTTTTAAAACAAATTTCGAAACAAGATATACCCTTCTATATACAACTACCGCGACGTAACCGAAAAGAACGGAACCTACCTAGCAAGATGGTGATCATAAGTTTATAACACTAACAAATTATTAGAACACACTTTTTTTGTAGATGTGTTTCTTGGTATCACGCGTCAGTGCTTGGAATCATATTTAGAGATTATGAATTTAACCAAATAAAATTGACTGACATGACTAATAAGTTTTTCATACATAAAAAATACTTAGTAAACTCGCTGCAATTTTTTCGTTGACGTGACGCTCGCCTTATTGTAAGCGACTAAGCGTCACGCGTCTGTCCCTTACAGTTGCATGTCACAGTTTTCGTTATGCTGCACTGCGCTCGTCATGCGAGACGTTAGTGCCCAACCCATGACTTGAAGACCAGCAATCAGGGGGGTTCGATTCTCGCTCGGGACAAAATAATTTGTACACGATACTTCTAATTGGTGCCACACTGTTGGTGTCATCATAATCAGCCGGAAGACGTCCACTGCTGAACATACGCCTCCCCCATTGAACGCCACAAATAACGGTTATTAGCCGCTTGTAACCTGTTTATTTTTAATTGTTACTGTTGGTGTACTAATTACGTTGTATATTAATTATAAATGTAGGTAGGTACATATAATATATTATTCATTTATACTCATAGGGATGCTACGTGTGCCAAAGATTATTTACAGGAAAATATATGCGACAACGGAAATGGACAGTGATTCATTTTTATTATTGCCATTCGAGGTTTGCATATATTATCCTTGACATGCTCAAACAACATTTAGGCTCTTAGGTAGGTACGAGGACTACGAGGTTTTGTTTTTTATCGCTGATATGCTAGCTTTTGACAACCTTACCTGAATGCAAGCGATGATATGGTCCAAGACAGTAAATAGGTTTAATCTAGTGTTAAAACTGACTATAAAGGATATCTGCTGGAACACGATGGATCCCTAAACAAGTGGGTCTAAGTAGCACGAAACAATGAATATATAGTTCAACTTACGTTGTAATACCCACAATTCGCAAAACGGTGGCGGCGGCGGCGCCGTGTAAAAAGGATAATGCAGTTTGACTTTTATTCTTTTTGCCTAGATTATATTAGGGTGTATGTGTGGTCGTATAATATATAATTATAGACAACTGCTATAAATGCCTGTGTTGGGAATATAGGTATGTCGATATGTGTGACAACAATTCCGGTAGTTTTATTTGAAATTTTGTCCTGTTTGAATAAATTAATACCTAATTGTTGTAAAGGACCGGTACTAACTTCCATCAAAACACGTATGAACTTGTGGAAGTCGGTAACATGCTGATACAAAACATTCTCTTGAGCTCACATTTTCATGACCCGATTTAAACAAGTTATTTCATACTTTACAGAGAAGTCGGTCCGTTTTTTAAACGTATATACATACTTCCAAAAAACCGATTTGATGATGTTTCTCAAATCTTCTGTATGTTTTTTTGTATGTTTGTTACGCGATCATACTCTGCCAATCATGAATTAATTTTGATGATTTTATTTTGTTAAATAACAAAAAGAGAATCAGCTTGACTGTGTGTTCCTTCAGACCTAATACAATAAGTTGTTGATTTGGATTTCGAAGATCTAGTAAAAAAAATGTAAGCATATAATAATGCGGGTAGTTGGAGAAAATACCCGCCCTTCAAGACGTTGACAACTTGAGACTGACTGCCTTTTCAGTCCAATCGTATATACGAGTATTATTATGTGTTCTATGGTATTAGTAACAATATTACTTTTTAATTTCCTCGCATTTGAAGCGTACGATTAGTGCATAATACCCATTTTAGACTCGACTTACATCAGACCTCGCCTTTGTCTCGGGCTGTTAAACTTTTCGGCTAAAATGATTTGTTTTATACACTACTTGTACATTATTTATTCATGTGCTCCTTGTATAGAAAAATTAGTATGTTCATTCTAAAATATTTAGAATTAATAATTTTTCGGATATTTTTATTGTATTGGAATCCCTTGAAAATAATTTATTTATAGCAGTAGTTTTTGTTGTACTAAAAATGTCTAGGTTTCTTAGTTACAAATAGGTATACAATAATGTAATATGTACGGAACCCTAAAACCACAACGGGCATGATATGCCCGTTGCATGATATGCGGGTATATACCGTATTTTTAATTTTGTTACCTTATAACTCTTTACACGGTGTACCGATTTGGATGATTTTTATAGGTATTCGAAGGCAGGTGCTTCTCTGTGTTCCCATGAGATCTGACGAGTAGTAAGTATTTGAGTTATCCTTAATAATACGTACCTATCTTATGTTTGAAGTCAGTTTTTTTTACTGACTTCCTAACAGGAGGAGGTTTTCAATGACACATATTTTATTATGTATGACCACGCATGACTTTTCACACAAACAGATTACTAAAAAGGATAAAAAAAATAACAAAAATTGGATCCTACTTCTAACACTGAATGGTATGAAATATCTTGCTGATGTCGGACTATGAAAATGTGATCTCAGAGTGTTTTGAAAAGCATGGGGCCGACTTTAACAAGTTATTTCATACATTTTAGTCTCAGAAGTCGGTCCATGTTTTTTAAAAAAATCTTAATATTATTGAATGTAAGAAGTCGGTTGCCTTTATGGTGATTTATTGACAGAGGTCGTACTCGTAATCCATGATTAATTCACCATTATAAATTATTCCGTATTGATATAGTTAGAATAATTTGGCACGGTTCCCATATAAACGAATAAGATAAGTTAGGTATTGTTTTTATGTTTAAAATAGCGCAGACAGGATCAATAAAGCTGCACATAAAGTCGTCCGCACAAGGTCGAGGCGAGCGGGTCTTGCCAGCCGGTGTATGAAGTCCAAGTTCATTGATCATTCATTCCATTGGGTACCTACAAGTACCTGCCCTTTGAGGCAGCTAGGAGTCAAAGAATATACATATTTGATTATGATTATGCACGCATCTTATTTGATTCTTGTTTTTGCTTCATATTACGCATTGATTGCTCACTGGTCTCAAAATATCGGTAACTAAACTGATTCCTAACATATTAATGTGCCAAGGTAACATAAACTACCTCCTTCGGGGATTTAAAAGGTGAACAAGAACATACTGAGCAACGGTGAAGAGTTTCAGTAGTAGGTGCGAGTCTGAACAACATTGACTTTGGTCAGATATATGTATGAAATTCAAAGTCAAAATCATTTATTAAATTTAGTCTTATCTCTCTTATGAAAGTCAATTACACATTTTAGTATTGAAATATTCTAAATTGTAATGCCACGTTCAGCAAAAAAAAATTGTATACAGCCACTGCGGGAAGAACGGGCGGCAAGTAAACCGGGGCCATTCTTTGACTATGTGTTGTAACACATTGTCAAATTTTTACTATTTTTTTACGAATAGACATAATATTTTCGAATATATACAGACTTGGTAAAGTTAATATATCAATTTCTTTAAAAAGATCCCTGAGAGATTCTCCTATTCTCGTATGTAAGTATCTCCTATTCATAATACCTCAAATACACTTTTCTTTAGTACATTATCAACTACAAGTTTAAGAGGGTGATGCAGATCAATTAGAAACTTATAACGGAAAACAAAATCTGAAGTAAACAAAGTTTAATCTCAATGAACTACGACCTTTTGTTTGTCGAAAACCGGCGAAAATTAGAATTAAAATTAGGTACTCTTCACGCGGATGCGGTTGTCCAGTTTTAAAAGTCACTACACGGATATAATATATTATGTAATTGGTCACATTTCAGCGAGATTTAGATGTGAAAATTGATCACTGTCTCAACATAACTCAACATGTTTAGAACCCTCTTCAGAGGAGTACAAAAAATTAATTTGAATACAGGTGCATTTAAATTTTTTATCAACATATTATTCAAGCAGTTATTAAAAACCTTCACTAACGTTGTTGCCAAAATGTCAGTAGATACATAGTATATATTCCTTTCTCAATCCAAACAATAATCATATGAAAAGGTTCACTTTCAAAGTGACCAAAATGAAGGAATCACCTCCTTAATCGGATAATAGCTATTACGAACCAAATAAGCCCACAATACCTAGGATAATTTCCGCTCCATTTGACGGTTGCCTTCGGCGAGTCGACGAAGCAGTTAGCCATCTAAAAGGCTGGCTGACGCCATAAAAGGCCTACCGTAGTGCAAACGTGCCTCAGAGTGCCATTTTTGGCCGGCCATCGATGAACCTTGGCTGAAGTGGACTTTTGCGGTGCGAGGCTCGGACCTCGGCCCAGATGGTTTCCATAACAGATGGAAAGCTGTGGAACGCTTAGCTGCTTTTGCAATGCTGGTAAGTATGTGTAATAACATTATTTCCAAGATACAGTAGGGTTACTCCCCGTGGGGTGCCGGGTTAGAATTGCACCTTCCCATATCATCCCGTGGGTGTCGTAAGAGGCGACTAAGGGAAAAATACTGGAAGGTGGGCAGCAGTACTTTCTAAAGAACTGCCATCTTACACTGCGATCCCCAAGCCGCCTGCCAAGCGTGGATTATGGTAAATACCCCCTAGGGGAGGCTGTGTTCAGCAGTGGACCATTCGGCTGATACATTACAGTACAGTAGGGTTTTTATTAGCGAAGCGAATTTGTGGGAATGATGGTAAGCGTTTCTAGCTTTAAAGGGAAATCCGGGTATAAAGAATCAGGGTTGCTATTGAAAAATGTCCTGAGATTAACCTTAATAAAAAAAATACAGACATGTATATTATATGCACTGTCAATTTCACAAATTTACTGTTAATTAGCAATGTTTTTAAACCAACTTTAAAAAAGGAAGAGGTTCTCTTTCGTCTGTATTTCGATTTTGATTTTTCTTTCTTTATTTGAAAGTTGATGTTTGTCGTGAGATCACATTTAAATTTAATCAAAATCGGTCTAGTCGTTTTTTAATAACACTCCGATAACTAAATTATTTTTCCTATCTTGATGATATAGTCATTGCTAGTGAATGACAATCGATCCCGTAAGTAGCTAGAAATACTAAAAAGGGTGAAATTTATTTTTACCTAAAAATGGAACCAACTTCAACCCTGAAATGTGAGAAATAACTTGTCGAAGTCGGTACCATCACAATATTGTCTTAATAGGGACTTTTGAACTCTCATGGTAAACTTCATCAAGCTATTTCACACTTTTGAGTGTTGAAGTCGGTTCTATTTTTAGGTACTTACTTAATTTTTCTTATTTGTTGGTAAGTCTCACTATAATATGCACCCTGAGGGCATAGAAATATGCATTAAAATGCATTATTTAAGCTTTACATGTAATACTGTTTTCAAATAATAGTTCGTTTAATATTGTTATGATTGCAATAAAGCCTGCTATGCGGATTACTTTACAAAATTAATTTGCCCCGGCTAAAGGGGCGGATGGACGTGGGTTCGAATCCCGCACATGACTTAAATTTTTCCTATCGTATATTTGTAATTTTGTAAAATAGTTCGTTTAGTTCGTTCTCAATGTAGATAATTAGATTCCTGATGATTTTATTTAACGGAACTTGATGTAATTTGACAAATTGTGAATGATTTGAGTGGGTCTAGCTCTCCGGCCGCGGCTCCTTCCGCGCGTATATCGCGGGTTAAACCATTAACCTCTTTTTTCGCAGTTGAATAAAAACTATCCTGTGTCCTTTCCCGGGTCTCAAACTATTTCCATACCAAATTTCAGCCAAATCGGTCCAGTAGTTTTAAGTATATTCGTTACATACAAAAATATAAATCTTTCCTCTTTATAATGTTAGTGTAGATTCATACATTAAATTACAATTAACTACAATACAAGGAAGGAGAGGATTAGTAGGAAGTATTACTAGAAGGAAAATAACATTTTAAATATAGTTACTTATACATATAGTACCACCAAATTATCTGTGCAGTTGGCGAGGGTGCTGCTGATCAAGGAAATCAACTACAAACTGTCACAATTTGAAGGAATGTTGTAGTTCTTTTTTCTGCCACCTGAACAGATAAGTTGGTGGGTCTGTAAGTTGGCGTAAATACTTGAATAGTGGTGTGCGACGCCAACGCGATGAGTTTTCTATACTCTGTGGTTTTAAATATTATGTAGAAAGGCCGATCTGTTGCCGCTATAAGAAAATATACTAAAAAGATTACAACAAAATGGCATCGACTTCAACACTCAAACAACAAATGTGTTTAATGACTTGTTGAAGTCGGTACCATTATGGTTCAAAAGTACCTATTATCACAACATTGTGCGCATGGTACTGACGACAAGTTATTTCACACATTTGAGTGTAGAAGTAGGTGGCATTTTTTTGTAAAAAAAATTTTTCACTCTTTTCAGTGAATAAAAAAAAATATGGCTCCTCTATTTTTTAAGTCGGTAAAAAATCAACCAAGTGCGATTCAGACAAGGCTATACAATATAGTGTCTAATGTTGTATAGATAATGACATTTGGCAGATTTTTATTTTATTTGGTTTCTAGTTCGTGTAACTATTGTTCTTGATCACGTAATACATGTACTCGAGATTCTAAGACTTTACGGTTTGACGGGTAGATTATGAAGTTGTTTGCATGCGAGGAAGAACTTTTCAATATTCCAAAATTATTTTAAACTCTTGAATACCATTATCATGTAGGATAATTACAAAATCTAGCTACAAGCACGATAAAACTGAAAAAAATAGGATTTTCCCTCATAGATGTCGCTTCACACCAAAGAAAGATATGTTGTGCTGACCCCTCTTAGCCTGGATAATGGCAAAATTAAAGTCGAAGCAATGGAAAAAAGAAGTCTAAATTAAAAGCAAAACTACGTGTTTGCCATAACATTACAATAAAAAAGACAAGAGACTTAAGAGAAGATATTTTTTTTGGCTTATGGTACCTATTAGCACAGAATAAAAAGCTATTAGTCTTACTTGAATTGAAAAGACCTGCTTAAATTTTGGATAGCGTGGCAAAACAAGCTAAACTAAAGTAACAATAAAGAGATAAAACACGGCAGCAGGTGGAGACCGACGAACATCTGGCGGAAGTCGGGAAGGAAACTGACGAGTAGTGTCAAGGTTAAGATGGTTGCAGCATGGCCTTGAAATGGTTTTACGGAAAAATGCAACCGAATATTCTGAAAATATCTTTGATTTGTAGGCGACTTCCAAACAAGGAGGATATTTTTAATTTGACTGTATGTCGCACCGAGAATTAGGAACTGATTTTGATGATTCTTTCTGTATTGGGTTTCATCAAAATCAGTTGAGTTGTTTTTTAGTTATAGTCAATTAACTGAAAAATTATTTACATGCTTGGATGATTTTATGGTACTTTATTGTAAATTTTATTGGTGAACATTATTTTGCGTGTGAATGATCTTGTAAGCAGTATAAATCACTAAACGGAGTAAATATTTAAAAAATGGAACCGACTTCCGACATAGAAAAGTATGAAATAACTTCTGAAAGTCGGAACATGAGTTGTACAAGTTATTTCATGTCGAACATAGTTATTCACAGTCATCGATTTAGCCTACCCATCGGTTAAAGCTTGAAACGCGCTGCATGTTAACTGTCATTTTTATCATTCAGTTATTTTATGTTCTGGGTAGTTTAACCGGAACTTACTCGAACATTCTGAAACAGGCCCTAAGTCTCATGTGCCTGTAATTTCTCTGGCTCTCAAGGACTGTTGCCGGAACACACCGTTAGGTGCTTGGCGGCAGATTTTCTACTTGAGGGTGGTCGCTAGCCAGGCGGGCATTAGCAAAATGCCCTGCCACCATTTGGCGAAGCTCAAGCGCGCGGCGGGATTCGAACCATGGACCTTCTGCGCGGTAGTCCATAACCAATGCCACTGAGCCATCACTGCTTCAATCTAGCGAAATGCGTGTGCCTAGCCTACCGCTGCCAACCCTGTGGAGTTATAATTATATTTGTATTCAATTTGTGAAAAAAAATAGTTTATTTCTTCTTTCTAGCTGCACGAGCTACATCACATCAACAGTCATAACGTCCACGTTAACGTTGAACAAATATGGAGGTTATAGCAAACCCTACCTAATGGTCATTAAGTGGGGCTTGCTTTAATCCCCACGCTTGACGAGCGTCTCGATCGCAATGTAAGATGGTCAGTTCTTCATAAGACGCTGCTGTCCACATTCGCTCGAAGCTCACCTGGTGTTATTTTATTTTATTTTATTCGAAAAACATAGTGTCTGCATAGCATTTTTATTTAAAAAAAAAACTTTATGCATTTTTTATGCAGTTACCTCTGCCTGCAACAGATGCAGTTCGTCACAAGGGGCGAACTGAACTACGCCCATCAACCTAAGACGTAAAGTCGCCTATAATTTCACCGGCACCTATGCACCCTGCAAACCGGAACACAGTTTCTGAAGCACTCGTAGCGAAAGCTTAGCTGTTCTTAACTGATCAGCAAAGCAGCAGCTAAGCAGCGTCCGCCACGGTCATGAGTTGGATGGGTGACCGCTTGTGACACTACTCTAAGCGCTTCCGTGCTTCGAAGGGCACGTGAAGCGGGTCCCGGTGGTCGTCTTAGGATGGCATTTTGCGAATGCCCGCCTGGCTGTGGTGGCTGGCCAGGCGGGCATTCGCAAAATGCCCTACCACCATCAAGTAGAAAATCTTATCGCCATACACCTAACGCTGTGTTCCGGCAGCTGTCCTTGAGAGCCAGTAATTCTAGGTTAGCCTGAATAACATCTTCGACCACATCATAACATCTTCGAACACATCATAACATCTTCGACCACATCAACACATCAGCCTTTGAAAAGGCCTTTTTCAAAGGCTAATCTATCAAACAAGCGTTAAAAACATACAGTAATGTGAACATGCTTGGGGTAAAATATGGTAGGTATGGTTGTAGTACTTCCCCGGACGCACTCGCAGAAAGAGTAACTACTACTACTGGAATATGTATCGTCAAGTTTACTCTAGTATAATGATTAATGAACAATACTATAATTGAATTGTTATTATTGTATTAGTCATTCCATTATTGCGTATTAATTCCTGCGAACTATTATTAATACAATAATAATTGGATTTACATATTTAAATCTTATTTGGTACCTAATTTTGATAAACAAGTATATTTCACGTCATAAAAATAACAATAACGCTACGAACAAGGAAAATAAACCGTGATGTGGATGAACTCTAGTAAATACCCGTAGGTAGCTACACTGATTCAATAAAGCGAAGAGTTTTATTTGTTGATAGCAACATGATAGCACATTCTGTAAGTCTTCCGCCAACGTGAAGGTCACCTTATTTAAATCCTTCTGTCAACTCTGAAGTCCAGAGTCTGGACAAACTACACTATAAATACACATGAACTCGAATGCCTTCATGCACATGAAGGCATTCGAGTTGTCTGTGGCAACAACTTTAGGCAACTCATGGGGCAGGAGCGTGACTGTAGTGGTATGTAAAGTATGTATGACATACACCATGGACTGTCTGACATGGTGGAAGGGCATTTTGCAAGTGCGCGCCTGGCTAGCGACCACCCTCAAGTAGTCAATCTTTTGCCTGTAACATCAGGTGGGCCTCGAGCTCTGATCGTTTCAGTGTATGATAGTCCAATACATGCCTTGGTTGGCGACGGCTTGAAGTGGGGATCTCTGGAAGGGCAGTCGAGTAGTTCGCTGCCTGGACAACCAGAGGATTCGGCGGTGGAGAGCAGCTACTATATGAAATGTCTAGTATCAAACTGTGTTTTCTTGGCTGGACTAGCCTAAAGTCAGTGACTTTAGGACAGGAGCGATGCCGACACTGCTATACTGCTATCATGATATGTGACCTACGAGTACTTATGTGTAGAAGTTAGCGTTATAGCTAAAATGATGTAACAATACCCAAGAAAATTTTACGTTTAGACAAACATTATTAAACAACACAGTCATTTTATTGTCCACCACGTAATTCATAGAATATTAAACACACTTTGTCCGTATAATTCGTTTATCGTGGCCCTTCTTTTTATAATAAAACTCACAAAACAGTACAGGGTACTACGTATCTAGTTATTAGTAGTATTAATACTTACAATATGTAAGAACTTACTTATAAAATTGCTTTCAATTTATTTTATGTGACTATCTCGTTGGTGTAGAGGCTACAGAGTTGTCTATACATATCACCATCGACGGACATAATGTCCACCGTTGAACAAATTCCTCCCCAACAGTGGGTTGCCATAATCCTCACGATTGGCAGGCCTCTTCGGGATCGCAGTGTAAGACATTGACCTATATATACTAGACTCGACATCTCTTACGAGGATAGTCGACAAGTGCAAGTATGCCGGCCGGCGCGGCGTACTCTTCCCCACACGCAGCTGGGCAGTTGGGCACTCGTAAATATTACACGCCCTTTACGTTCGAAAATTGTGTATTATCAATTGTGTATTTTGAATACACAATTTTCGAACGTAAAGCGCGTGTAAGCTCTACGAGTGCCCACCTGCACAAAACTGTAGGTCAATGGTGTAAGATTGCAGTTTTCCATGCGAGTAGATCTGTAATGTAAAGCTGGGCACTCGTAAAGATTACACGCCCTTTACGTTCGAAAATTGTGTATTATCAATTGTGTATTTTGAATACACAATTTTCGAACGTAAAGCGCGTGTAATCTCTACGAGTGCCCACCTGCACAAAACTGTAGGTCAATGGTGTAAGATTGCAGTTTTCCATGCGAGTAGATCTGTAATGTAAATAGCGTCCGGCCTATTAAATGGAACCAAAACATCTGGAAAAACATTTGTACACCTCTGATAATTTGAGGGCATAATACGATATGTTCTACGCTTGTACTTTTTATTAAAGCTGTAGATTACTTGTACACACACAGAAACTATCGAGTAAGTGAGAGTAGATAAGATAATAATGAGAAAGACGCTATCTAATGATCTCACCGTCGGATAATGCAATCATTGACTTGGTTTCGCAATTCAGGTATTGGCCCATGTTGCCTCCCACGTAGGGAACTCCTTGGAACCGGTTTAGGTGGATAACTAACCATCAAAGAATTTATATACCTACCTAATATTAACCTACAGAAACTGCTCAGGATGCTGTCTGCATGTGTTATCATTTTTATGAATATTTGAATGAACAGAGATTTCTTTTATACCCCATTTCTACATGTGGGTATTCGTTACCCACGACTAAGGGTAAAATAGTACTGGAAGGTGGGCAGCAGTGCCTTCTGAGGTACTATAACTTAAACTGCGATCCCAAGACAAGTGCAAATAGTGGGGATTATGGCTAAACCCCCTAAATGATACCTACTCTCGTCGCTCGCGTCTCTCGCGTCGTCAGAGCATTTTACCTACTTTGTGGTGAAATTCGAAGATAAATAAGTTCTTCTAAATAACTTATTATTCTTCAGAATTATGTGAATCGATAGATAAACAGAATATTTAGGTACGTATTTAACTTTAATCAGTATAAGTACATACTTACGATTTTGAAACATAACAATGGTTATAGTGTCCACAAAATGAAAAGTATTATTTTGTCTTATTTTCCTGCATTCCATTACGGTCATTGAAGCTAGCCCTGATATAGCATCTATATATGGTTTATTCCGAACGTCCCCCTCAGTGTGGACGTTGGGAATTTTAATTCTCATTGTCCCCACAATTTATTATATTAGTGGGAACGATGGAATTTTTTGTGAACTATTCTAGGATGTATTGGTCTGTAGCTGATATTAACCTCATCTCTTCTTCATTGAACTATGATCATCATCATTTGCAACAGCCGGAAGACGACCACCGTTGACCAAAAGCCTCCCCAAATAGTCAATTGAAGGCAAGGCAATTGACCCATTACCGGCAACCCCGCCCGGTAGCCATAAACCCCACGCTTGGCAGGTGCCCTGGGGATTGCAGAGTGATGGCAGTTCTGCAGATGGCGCAGCTACCCACTTTTTAGTAAATTTTCCGTTCGTCCCTGTTACGGCTCTCAAAGGAAAATATGGGTTAATGTACAGCCGCCTGCAATAATAAGTATACACTTCGTAATTCTCGTAATAATGTGATGTCACTACATTCTTAGTGATAGAAGTTAATATACACATGAGTGAAACAATTCAATTCATTCTTTGATTTTAAGATACTTCTGTGTACATAGAAAGACACATAAGTCCTTGCCAGTTGCCACAATTTTGAAAATACTTACGATGTTTATACTTATGGCAGGCGACTGTACTTACTATGTTAATTAGTTTACACAATCGTTACGAAAGGTAAAAATCACGAGCGGGATTCAAACCCGCAACGTAGCGAAACCTATAATTTTCTGTACCTACAGGACCAACAATCTGAAAGCAAACGAAGTATATTAAACGACCATAAATTGTTAAACAAATCGTATTGCTTTGTTATCCAGAAGGTTGTTGGTTCATTTCACCAGTAGGAAGAAGTGTACCCGTAGTCCTACTAGTAGTATAAATTAGTAGGATCACGAGAAAACGGCCGAAAAATAAGCAGAAGACACAAGTAATCCTAAACGTTACGTACACTACCAACCTCGAACGTAGTCGGTCCTTGGCACCGCACCGTACAACCGACGGACTCGTCGGTTGCAATTCGAAATTCAAACCACGCACGGATTTCGCTAACGGATGCCAGCCGTAGAGGTTACCATTGTCCCAACATTATTAACCATTGTCTTATATCGGAAAGTTCTCGTAAACTAGCAGTATCCTTGGGAAGGTCGACGACGACTAATTTTTCACTATACTTACCTATATGAATGCTTTCATACAATAATTTAGGTACCTACTTAGTTTACATGTCGACTGACAAATAAGTTCCAAGCAATAATAATTCTCTTCGCAGCCGTTATTGCAAACATAACAATATTAAAAAAGTTCCAAGCAGTTATTACTTTTCATTGTGTTCCAAACAAATAATGTTATTATTATAATATATTATTATATTTCTTTAAAAGATGTTATCTACCTAGATGTGATTAATAATTACTACAAACTATAAACAACAGTACAGCTACTACAATACTACAGCTACTACAGTAAAAGCATTTGGACTCATAGGGAGTCCAAATGCTCTAACCCACTGTCAGTTGGCAGCGTGCCCAGCATGCTGGCAGCATTGCCCCGTTGAATTGCAATGCTTATTCTTTGAGCCAAATAGGTGCCAGCATTTTGATCACGCGTCGCATCGACCAAGCGCTCTGATAGATTTTGGAAAATACGATGAGCTCCCGGTCCCCACGGACCCAACGTCTCTACACCAAACGGCTCAAATATGTAACCCATACCCAGGTTAGCATATTTGCGCCGCTTGAGTTGCTCCGCCGAAGTAGCCGCGGCGCCAGCCCTCACGTGGGTTTCAGAAAGGTGTGACGGCGCTAAAGTGTCTACGCATGTAGCGTCCCACACTAAGGGCCGTCCTAACTTCCATGGAACCAGAGTCATGCCGTCAGGTCTTTTACCATCGTCACGCATCAGACCGTTCGGTTCGAGAACAGCTGGAACATTGGCGCTGGTAAAAGCCCGGCGAATGATATCGTTAAGGCTGGCGTGGCGGGAAATTCGACCAGCACTTCGAGAGCAGGAGAGGCCATGGTGACCGAGTTGGTCAACTGCAGTACCACACTGGCAGTGATGTGCAACACAACACCTTGCACCCAAGCGTAAGCTAATAGCGAGACGAAAAGCGGAAGGATCTATAAGGCTACCAGTTTTGTAAGAAGGAATGGCTTGTAACCAAAGACCTGATTCCCACACAGAAACAGCGAGAATACGAGCACGATCTGCGATACTAGGGCACGTATTTAAAAGATCTTTCCGTGCTAGCTCGCATAGGGGCCGATCCCACTGTTTCTGAGATGACAAAATTTTTGGGAACTCAGTATTTGGACAAGCCACTCCCCATGTGGTTTTGGCCTCAGCCAGATATGCTACATCAAAAGAGCCTAAAGATTGTGCAAGTATTTTTTCTACTAATTTGTGTGTACTGTGTACAGAAGACAAAAAAGCTGGTAATGCCACACTAGAAATTTTGCGTATCCCTATGCCCCCCAACCTCACAGGGAGGGAAGCTTGCACCCAAGCCCTATCATCCATCTCAACATTCAAAACCGAAATTAACGTATCTTTTAATAAATTGTCTAAGCTTAAAAGAAGCTCACTGTGCTTCCAAAGCTGACAACATCTCAAAAAGTATGTAAATTTAGGAACGAAAAGGCAAAATCTAATAATAGTAAAAGCCATATGGGCGTTAATTTTGAATAATCTGCTAGAAGCATTTCTAAACTTTTGAATTTGTTCTTCGACAAATGGTGACAAAGATTCGTCAAAAATCGGTGAACCCAAAAGACGGAGCGAACGTTTTTCTACTAATTTTATATTAGGCGCAAGTAAGTTAAATTTTTCAATAATCGAAATTTTATCCGGACAAGTATCACAAACAAAAAGTTCACATTTGGAAAAATTTAGTTCAAGGCCAATAAGACGAAAATCGTCTATAAGTACTCGCAAGTCATTCAATACCGTGTTCGCATCGCCACCTAAGGTTCCGTCATCCAAATACCAAACGTTAAGTTTTGATTGGAGACGTTGAATTATTGAGTGGATGGCAAGGCTAAAGATGGCTGGTCCCAGAGGATCACCCTGTTGACATCCTACGGAAGATAATATAACGTTGTTTTGGTATGTTAATTTTGATGGTTTGCCGTAACATTGCCAAAGAAAAGGGTATAATTCCGGAATTTTATCTTTCACTTCGGTCAAAAGGGTGCCTCTATCTAATGAGTTGAATGCATTTTTAACATCCACCTTCAAAAGCACATCTCCACAATTTTGATCAAGAAATGTGCGTAGTGAATGTACAGCAGCCTCACAACCACCCTGAGAACCAAAACCGAGTTGTAGTGGTTGAAAAAGATTACTTAAAAAAGCAACCTTTTTCCTACAACCACATTTGGCTGTGAGGCGACGATAAGTGGTGCCTACTGCTATAGGCCTAATACCACCATCTTTTTTATTAAGGGCACATAAATTCGCACCGTACAGAATTTCGGTAATTTCATTGTTGACCTGACCCGACAACATCAAATTAACCAAAGCCGTGACATCCTTTAGAAGTGTCTCGCCTACCTCACCAGAACTAAAAGATAAAATATCTTTTAAGTGCTGAGGCGTCAGGCCATCTAGACCACCGGCTGAGCCACTTCGAAAAGATGCCACGGCTGCAGAAACATCCTGTGGGGTCACCTCAACAATGTCATTATTTTGTTCAGGAGAGTCGGGAAGGTGGAGACCTGCAGTTGCAGGCGGATGCTTTTCTATTAGGGAATTCAACGTGTCAGATGTGAAAGGGGCGATTGTATCACTCGAAAACAAGATGCGTGCCGCGTTTTTGATGTCACCATCATTAATTTTGTTTTCTACTATTTTAATAGTAGCTGAATCGACATTATTTGTTTTTGTATTCCGCCGCAGTGGCGGAATTATTAAAGTTGAGCCAAAATATTGCTCTTCCCGTGCCTTGTATTTCACGCAGTTTTCCTTTACTCTAGTTGTAAGGGATTTTTTGTTAGAAGGATCAAAATTTACGTGAAATACGTGGTACGGGAATGCTAGAAGATGCTCCCAGGCTTGCCTAGTATTAGTAGCCAAAACTTTTTTAATTGAAGAAGATAACGATTGGGCAACAGAAATTCTCGCACCCCGAGGTATGCGTTTTATAACAGGAATATTATTTTTGTACGAGCTTAAAACCTCCCAAAACGGTTTGGCAGGGGTAGCAGGGCTCGCAACACTGCTACCACTTACTGTTTGATTATTTATTGGTGCCGAAAGGGGAATTTCCGAACTTTTATGACACCTTTTTTGGTGAATTTTGAGGCCTTTTTGACCTTTAAAATATCGAGCCTGGGGGCACTGCGGACACAACATCTGGCTGTCTTGCGATACAAAGGTCCCAACTACTGCATTCATTGTTTGGGTACAAAGCATTGTTTACAAAATAAATCAAAGCTTATCTTAGAATCTCTAGGGTGACGTCTCGACCCGGATGAAGTCTCGCGTCAACAACGTCGTCGAAGTCCGTAGTGCGCAGGTGTCGCAGGCAGCGTTGCCATGGAAACAAAAAATAACCGATTAGAAAATAATAAGCTAATGAAACTAACTACAGAGGCCCACAGGAGCCCTACAAACAATACCTCGCAAAATTCCAAGCGGAAGAATGCGGTTGATGGGCAGATAATGCCTATCTACTATCTGAAAATAAAATTAATTATTTTTTGTAAATAAATCTGAAATTTACTGACCTGTCAATTTGCCTGATCATAGACAACAACATTAATAATTATATAAATATATTCTACTATTCTTTGTTTGGAAGACAATGATAACTTCTTAGGTAGGTACTAAAATACCTCGAAGTATTTTCCTTCAGCCTTTACGAGGTTTCACTTAAGATTTATTATGTAACGGTTGTGGTAATGGTTACTTTCTTCGAATCCACTTTTTAATCCCTAGTTTTTTTTTTTTTTTTTTTTTTTTTTAATTACCCGTACGGGAGCGATATATATCGTCCCGGCCCGCGAGCTAAGAGGTTCCTCTGACGTTATCAGAGACGGTGTTTTCCTTATTAAATCATTTTTACAAAACATTAGTCTAAATAAATCTTTTCTTAATTAAATTATTACATAAAAATACTTATTATGCTACTTTTTCTAACTGTAATAGTTTTATATTGCTTTATATGTGACTTCTATGTAATAGCGCTTACAAAATTATAAATATTTTGATTGTAATCATCAACAACCCCGCAGGCATAGATGCTTAAGCAGACACATTTTGCCACATAACCTATTATCAAAGATTGCCAACGACTCCCGAACCGGGATTCAAACATTGACGTATTAATAATATCTCGATGGATTCAAACGGAACACCTCGATATTCCAAAATATAAAAATCAATTAGTATCGATAGAGAGTATCGAGAGAGTACATAATAAAAATATATAAAAACAAAACGAAATCGCCATCTAACCCTGAAAAGTATGAAGTAACTTGTTGCAGTGGGTAGGTACCGTGTTCATTCAAAACACTGACCTTACATTATCATGCTTTGACTTCCACATGTTATTTCACCCTTTTCAATGTTAGGAGACGGTTTAGTTTTTTTTGTTCACTATTTTTGTGATGCGAAATGCTGACAAGATCAGTCACTCACCTAAAATGTTGTTGACAAGAGTTGCAATTATACGCTAATACCTTTTTCAGTTAATTGACTGTAACTTTAAAACTACCCGACCGATGTTGATAAAATGTAAATGGGATCAACATGGAATTATATTCTACCCAACAAAAAATAATCATCAAAATCAATTCATAATTGGTGGAGTCATCACGTGACAAATAAAAAGAAACACTATTTTCACCTAAAGCTACACTAATGTCTTTTTAGAACCTCCTTTTTGGGAAGTGATATCAACGATTGGTTTCGCCTTCACAGTATTTCTTTGTAACGTTATCTCATGTCATGATGATAACATAATATTTTTATACATATTTCATTATTTTATGTATGACTATTATTTAATTCGCATAAACAGGTATACTTACCTACGTATATATTAGGTCCTTACATATGAAATTGGCGTTTTGTATGGGAGGAACAAAAAGTCGAATATTTTTTAATATAATATATTTAATTAATCAAAGTATGAACCATTATTTTCTATGCACTTTTGCCATCTCATAGGTAGTTCATTGATCCCTTTACTAAAAAAACCAGTCGGACGGGAATCAATAAAATCTTTGAAGGCGATTTGGACTGCCCCATCGGAGTTGAATTTTTTCCCTTGCAAGAAGTTATCCAAATTTCGAAAAAAATGGTAATCTGTTGGAGCAAGGTCCGGGGAGTACGGAGGATGTCTTAGACTTTCCAATTGAAGCTCTTCTAATTTAGTAGCCGTCTGTAGCGCAGTGTGTGGTCTAGCGTTGTCGTGAAGCAGCAGTGGCGTGGAGCGATTGACCAGCCTAGGTTGTTTAGCCGCTAGCTTTTCCATCATGGTTTGCAATTCCTGACAATAGACATCAGCCGTAATAGTCTGGCCAGATTTGAAAAAACTGTAATGAACAATACCGGCACTAGTCCACCAAACGCTTACAAGTAACTTTTTTGGGGTTAATTTTCGCTTGGGGCAGGATTTGGCCGGCTGGCCAGGATCTAACCATTGCGCTGAGCGCTTCCGATTATCGTAAAGAACCCATTTTTCATCACAGGTAATGATTCGGTTTAAAATACCTTCATTATTGTGCCGGTTTAGTAATGTAACGCAGCAGTCGACGCGCGTTTGCCGGTTTGTTTCAGTCAATTCGTGAGGTACCCACCTTTCAAGCTTTTTAATCTTCCCAATTTGCTTCAAGTGAATTAAAACAGTTTTATCACTAACATTGCAGCCTGCAGCTAACTCGGACGTGGTTTGCGATGGATCCGCTTCCACAATAGCCTTCAACTCTTCATTATCAACTTGAGTCTCAGGCCGTCCACGGGACTTGTTCTGCAGGTCGAAATTTCCAGAACGAAAACGTTGGAACCAAAAACGAACTGTGTTTTCTTTTGCAACACGACCGCCATACACATCATTCACCCTTCGAGTTGTTTCCGCAGCACTAGTGCCACGGCGGAACTCGTACTCGTAAATAATGCGATATTTAAGGTTTTCCATTTTGTAAAATGAGTGACGCAAACAGAAAAAAACAGAAGAAAAAAACAAATGAATGACGATCATCGAAGCACAAATACATGAGTCTATAGCTGTACAAATTTGAATTTGGAATTCCTTACCAAAGAGGAGAAATTCGTGATTAAAGTGGCCAGTACGAAAAAAGCCAATTTCATATGTAAGGACCTAATATATCCGGCATGCGGCAGTAGGTAACTTACGCTTATTATGCTGATAAACTTTTGATAACATTTAGATTAGGGTGTTCTTAGAATCGTACGTACGATAGGAAGCATGTAGAACATAATTTAGATATAATACATTTTAAAAGGTCTCTAAAAATTAGCCGATACGAATATGTAAGTGAAGTACACTTCAGCATACTTATACGACTTTAGCAATCTTGGTGGTAGAAGTTAAAAATCTTTCGGGTATCCTTGCCTGGCTAGCTACCACCGTTAAGCAGAATATCTGTTGCTATATGCACCTTACGATATCTTCGGGTAGCTTTCTCAGTTAGGTACCACATTCTACACTACCACTATAAAAAAATGGCATGCCTTGGCTAACGACGCGGTCGAAGTTAGGCCACTGCGAAAATACTTGAATAATATATTTCAAATAACCAACATATTTTTGCATGGTGGAAGGGCATTTTTCGATTGCCCGCCTGGCTAGCGACCACCCTCAAGTAGAAAATCTGTCACCAAGCACCTAACGGTGTGTTCCGGTAGCTGTCTTTGAGAGCCAGTGAAATTTCAGGCACACGAGAACTAACAACTATGTCTCGAAGTGACGGGCGAAGTATAATTCGTAACTTGTGATGAAATGCATCTGTTATAGGCAGAGGTTAGTCCGCTTAACATCAAGTGGGCCTTAAGCTTGTTCCGTCACAGTAACATAATTAATAAAAAAAAAATAGTTTTTGCCTATATATTGATCCAAGCCAAAAACTCACTGTGACTTCGAGTTGGAAATCATTAGTAGTGCCAACTGTTTAGTCAAAGCGCCGTCCACCAATGCCGTCGAGGTCTTGGTGACCTTGAGTGGAGTCAAAGGCATCCTTTGAATTTCATACGTTAACGATCATAACGTCATATCAAATAATACGTCAATGAATTACATCACCGTCTCCGTGCACGGCTGATAAACTACGACGACGATCAAACATCATTATTATTTATAGATGATTTTTTAACCTTATTGTCAGTAGAGGAAAATTGAAGAAACTGTAGTAAACAACGGGAGTGGCCTCGGCCTTGTCGTTAAAGAGTCGTAGGTACATGGAAACAATCTTAACAAGAATTACCTAAGTACGATTAGATCTCTGATACAGATATGCTATCGCCTAAGCCAGCCTTAAAAATATGGAATGCTGTAGTATGAGTCATCACAGGCATTTTGATATAAATCATTAGTTTCATGGTGAACATTTGAAAATGTCCAGGTATGGTTTGGATATGTAGAGGTTGATATAGCAAGTAAACAAATTCGAGTGTGAATAGAACAGCTGGAGAAGCCTCGGCGAATTTATTCTGGCCAGATTGGAGACGGAAAAAATAATGTTACAAATGGAATTTGTAAATTGTTTTTGGTCCTGAAAGTAACCCTAAATTATAATCAACAAGAAACTGTATTACCTACTTAAATACCAAGTAGGCATAACAACTGAAGAGGGACTAGACAAATACTTGTCAAGCCCATTCGGAACTGAGAATACTGAGAGAAATTCCCCATGGGAAATGCTCTGTCAAGTCTATCTGATCATAATGGATTTTTACAAGAATTTTTTTTTCTTGAAGCCGCAAACTTAAACCGCTGCCTGCAGGTGGCTATAGGCCTCATTCAATTGAGTATTTTTTTTAACATTCACACATAATAAACACCAAAATCTATTTGGCAACACGAGCGCACGGCCTACCCGTATGTATAATCTATGTACCGTATGTATATATTTTTGTGTATTATCGTAAGGCAAGTCAGGAACATGAGGCTTCACAATTTTATATCTAAGGGTGATGGGATCAGTATATAGGCTGAAGTGGGCCTCGTGCGTGAACCATCACATTCACAGTAAAAAAAAAATACATCATACCAAGAGTTAAGTGTTTGAAAAAACACTACTTTCGATCAAATGCAAGGACAGCTGCAGGAACACACCGTTAGATGCTTGGCGATAGATTTCCTACTTGAGGGTGGTAGCTAGCCAGGCGGGCATTAGCAAAATGCCCTACCACCATGTTATAACGACTGCCATCCTAAGATAACCAGGACCGACGGCTTAACGTGCCCTCGGAAGCACGGAAGCGCTCAGTAGTAATGTCACTAGCGATCACCCATCCAACTCATGACCGCGGCGCACGTTCTTAACTTTGCTGATCGGTTAGGAACAGATAAGCTACTTCGCTACGAGCGCTTCAAAAAAATTTCGCCTACCTGCTGATACCCAAGGGATTAAGGAACAATCGGTGGCCACATTTTTTACTTGATTTTTGTTCAGAGCACACGTAGTCAGATGGGTTCCGACTGCGCTGTTGGTTGCTTGAAAGTGTTTTTTTTTCATCTTATTGTGGCGGAACAAGCCCGAGGCCCCCACCTGATGTTAAATGGACTAACCTCTGCCTATAACAGATGCATTTCGTCAACGACGAATTGCACTGTGCCCGTCACACTGAGACGTATAGTTGTTAAGTCTCATGTGCCTGTAATTTTACTGGCTCTCAAGGAAAGCTGCTGGAACACACCGTTAGGTGCTTGGCGACAGATTTTCTACTTGAGGGTAGTAGCTAGCCAGGCGGGCATTCGCAAAATGCCCTTCGATCATACGTTGAAAAAGCTCAAGCCCGCGGCGGGATTTGAACCATGGACATGCTGCACGGCAGTCCATAGCCAATGACACTTAGCTATCACTGCTTCAAAATTCAAAACATATACCTACATGGTGTGCATTCATTCAAAAAGTTATGTAAGGTACAACGTATATAGACTGAAAATTTCCATTTTTCAATCCAATCTGCTGGCAAGGTTATAGCTATGCCGTCAGTATATAATTTTTACTGATTTTCTTCAAAAGGGAAAACAATCAACGACGATGTGTTTGTGTTATGCGGACATATTGCCACGTTTGAGTGAGGAAATCAAGAAAAAACAGCCGCATTAGTCGTTAAAGGTGTTGTTTCATTGTAACAATGCGCCCAATGATATCATCATATATATATAAAATTCTCGTGTCACAGTTTTCGTTGCCATACTCCTCCGAAACGGCTTGACCGATTTTGATGAAATTTTTTGTGCTTATCCGGTATCTATGACAATCGGCCAACATCTATTTTTCATCCCCCTAAATGTTAGGGGTAGTCCACCCCTAAATATTTTTAAATTCTATTTTTTTATGATACAACATACAAAAATACATACAATCCTCAATTTTCACCTTTCTACGATCAACCCTTATTTTTTAATAGCCAATTATTTATATGGCAAAACAACGTTTGCCGGGTCAGCTAGTTATATATAAATTATATAATGCACCAATCAGAGATATCCGTTATCGCGATATGTCCAAAATCAATTATTACTCAAAGTTCGTGGCTCGTGTGGCTGCACTCGCACCCTTTTCGTCATATTTGGCATATTTTCTTCATATTTGCCCTAACAATGTGTTACAAGCTATATTATAAAGTTATTTTAATATTTGTTTAGATTACTTAGGTGACAGGTGGTAGCTTGGCAGATTAATTGTGTACAAGCGTTTTTGTGATATTAAGTAATCACATACTGTGTCGAAGGAATTCTTAATCAAAACGTTTTTAACGGGCATCTTGAATTTTTATTTAGTAGGAGCTCAACGGTTCTCATTTTAAACAAGGTATCGAAGCTATTGAAATTGGAATTAGTGTAATGAGGTAAATGCTACAAGTACGTTGAGAAATAATGAAAGTATACCAAATTTTTTTTAAATGTATTTATCTCGTCTGGAACGTCTGGGATTATCCTACTTTCTGATCCTTTAAGGATTACATTTTTTAAAGCGCATCAATGAGATCATTAAGGGTATATTCCATTAGTCGCTAAGAACGTTATTTTCGATGATTTTGATTACATTCTGCGTCTATGGTTGTGATCACGTGATCGTTTGTAACTGTCATCCCCGTTCCATTTTTGGATAAGAACGCTAAGAATGCCACTAAAATTTGCCACTTCTGTCACTTTTGACATTAGATGTAGCGTTTAAGGCGAAAATAACGCCAAGACCAATGTGGAACAACTTTTGGGAGTGTGATCGTTTTTAGCGAATCTCACTCAAATGGTAAGCACCCTAAGAGACAATTCACCAGCTAAGAGAACATTCACAAAACCTCAGGACTGTAAAGCACTACTCTAAGAGAAGCCTAGAGATCCCTAAAGTGCCAGATAGAAATTTGCCGGGGCCGTAGTCAGCAGTCAACACCAATGAGTATGAGGTCTTATAGGCTGCCAATGCAACTCAATCTATATCGTTTCAAGAGCACCAATAGTCGCCTCGCAGATCGTTTTGCATCAATATTACAGTATTTGCTTTACGTAACGGTACCTTGACATAATAACGCTGGATCTTGGTCATCGCATCGGTGGGAAACCGTTCCGCAAACTATTCCGTTTTTACATAAAACTGACACGCGAGACTTGCAATTTGCAACTCATAGTCGCTATCGACCAAGCCGAGACGAGTACTCGCATACATTTTGTATTGTAAGAAGTATGTACTTACAAACCCTACAACTTTTCTGTTCAGGCGGTAGTAAAAAGAACTACAACATACCTTCAAATTGTGACAGTTTGTAGTTGATTTCCATGACTAGTAGCGCCCTCGCAAACTGCACAGTTAAGTTGGTGGTACTATACTTCTTGCGCATTGTTTAAATAGGTCCACTCCAGATTTTTCGTCTCTTTGGAAGGGAATCAGCCGATATATAATTATTAGTGAACAAGATGTTTACTTATTTGATGTTACAGCATTGTGTCAACAGATTCGTATCGATTTTTATTTTAGATTTTTGTGATTTACACGACTACCGAAAAAGACGTGTTATGTTTTCAGGGTTCATGTATGAATGTATGTTTGTGAGTTTCTTTATTCCACCATAACTTGTAAACGGCTTAACCGATTTTGATGTATGTGATATCATTAGATTCGTCTTGATTAACGTAACCTACTCGATAGGTTTAGAAGTTTTTTTTTATGCCAAGATGGCGTAAGTATAAAATCTGCCAGTGTGTTTTTTATATTTTTTATGTACCTATTGTATTTATATACCAAAATGAAGGGCTTTGAAAACGATTTCATAAATGTATAATATACCTAACGCGCAGTTTTAATTTAAATGGAACGATAAAACGGTTAACGAATGTAAAATATTTTTTTACTTTTTTAATTAATTTATACTTATTATTTATTAACCGTCGTTGTATGTTTAAAAATATCTCAAATTTACACAATTAGGTACCTACCAATATTAAACAAAAAATCGCATTGAAGAACATTCTTTGAATTGAAGATTTCTCTGTATCAACTAGGTACTTTCCACACCTAGGTACTTAGATTTTACAACTTGCCTCAAATATGCCTATATCTCAACTTGACTGATACCCAAGTACACTACACTTCGTTGATACAATTCAGAGCAGTGCTGGTTCTTGGAATGATGTGGAAACGCTTCAATCTATGTCACCTGTGACTGTTTTTCCCATAGTTTTACACAATCCCATGCAACAATGGGCCAGCCTGTATCGAATTATGTACAAGTTCACGAAGATTCTGCTCTCATAATGAAGACGACTTGTGAAAGTATATATGAATAGAGAAAGTATTGAATGTAATGTGAACAACACCGAACGGAACTTTACGAAAGTAACGTCTCCATATTTGCGGCGGAAATTAAACTAGAAATTAAATGATGACTTTTAATTTTTACTGCTGCCTGTTTTAATACCAAGAAAGGCAGGCGATGAGCAGTGCTTTTTGCGCCAAAAACCTAATTTGTTATTCTGACAGCCAAAATGGCAAAGGCCATCTATCAAACAGCCGTTTTTGTCGAATCGCTGCGGGCTATTAGCCTAAAATATAGGTCACGCTTTGTAGTTCCCGCCGCGCCCTTTACAACAATAGTTTAGGAGTGGTACAGTTGCCGAGATCGCACCATATATGGTGAATTCTGTATGACACGCAGCAGTGCGGATAAGTGAGGAGACCACGCTCTGATGCGCATGCAAGCACGCGATAATTTCTTAGACGTCTCAGCTCCGAAATGCTGCATAACATAGCGGAATTCGTTAATTTGATCATTTTTCACCGAGCTCTGGCTGCTCTCTCTCTAAGTTATATCCGACAGTGCGTGGACAAGCTTGTTGATTATGAGATAAGCTGAAGAGCGGACACGTTCTACCACGTTATTGGCGTAGACTCACGCGACAGTGATTAAATTTAGGAATTTTCACGCAGTATAAAGTTTCTATACAGATCATACGCCATAAGGTCATCGCGTCACAAATACACAATACCTTCTGTTCTCTACACCTATAAAAAGGAATCCACTCGATGTTTGCCATATTTGGCCTGCAACCGACGCGCACTCCTTATGACCATAATGAGTTTATGAGGCTGTAACGTGAACGCGCTGATTGACAACTTTTATGGAGATCACTAATGATAAAGTAAGTACATAAATGGATCGAATGTTCCATATCTCCCTCACTAGCGTTGGTCATCATTTATAATTGCAATTTGAAGTGGCAATGTGCAGGCAGAC
Source organism: Plagodis pulveraria (assembly GCA_963890685.1). Lineage (NCBI taxonomy): Eukaryota > Metazoa > Arthropoda > Insecta > Lepidoptera > Geometridae > Plagodis > Plagodis pulveraria. The sequence continues at coordinate 8,302,930 of OY982955.1, read as the reverse complement.
ACTGCTTGAAGAACCGGTAGCCGATGCTGAAGAGGTTCCCGTGTGGATGAACTGGGAAGACATTTCGTGTCAGTCACGGCGAGTCACAGACCCATATACTTTTTTTTTATTCCTGATAGGCTAGCCTTTGACCACTACCTCATCTGATGGTAATATGGTCGAAAATGTTGTTCAGGCTAACCCAGAATTACTGGCTCTCAAGGACAGCTGCCGGAACACACCTTTAGGTGCTTGGCGACAGATTTTCTACTAGAGGGTGGTAGCTAGCCAGGCGGGCATTCGGAAAATGGCTTACCACCATGCAAAAATATATTCGGTGGATGAAAAATGGTTAGATAAAACCACAGCTTGTAATACATTTTGGAATGTTGGAGTTTGGGATATGTTTCGTTGAAAATTTTATGGCTAATATTATAATGACAATTCACAATTTTATCATAATAACTGACGTGGCTTTTACAAATTTCAGTAAATAATATGGAAAAGCTCATGTGAATAAATCAGCTATCTCCGACTATAGTTTTGAATACATCCGGTGGTCTTTTTCAATGAAAATTCGGTACATTTCATGACGTTTTGGAGAACTAATACAGTCCCACCAACTTATCTGTTCAGGTGGCAAAAAAAAGAACTACAACATTCCTTCAAATTGTGACAGTTTGTAGTTGATTTCCTTGACCAGTAGCGCCCTCGAAAACTGCACATTTAAGTTGGTGGTACTATACCGTAGGTGATTGAAGCTATAGTCGGAGTAATCTGACGCATTAACGTAAGTTATACTGTATTATTAAATTACAGGCACGTCTCAATGTGACGGGCACAGTGCATTAATTCGTCGTTGACGAAATGCGTCTGTTATAGGCAGAGGTTAGTCCACTTAACATCAGCCCTCGGGCTTGTTCCGTCACAATAACATTAAAAAAATTCACACACGCCGTGACCACGACCACTGCAAAGTGTCTGAAACGTCGGGACAAAAATAATGATAAATGTAAGCGATTTAAACCGTTTAAGGTTGTTTCACCCTCAAGTAGAAAATCTGTCGCCAAGCACCTAACGGTGTGTTCCGGCAGCAGTCCTTGAGAGCCAGTGAAATTACAGGCAAAATGAGACTTAACCAGTATGTCTCAAGATGACGGGTGCAGTGCAGTTCGTCACTTGTGATGAAATGCATCTATCATAAGCAGAGGATACCGCTTAAGATCAAGTGGGCCTCGTGCTTGTTCCATCACAATAACATAAAAATTAAAAAAAATACAAATAATAATGACTATGTTTAATAATCGCAAAAACCTAAGACAACAAATTATTTTTGTAAAATAACAACACCCTGATTCCTGTGATCATCATATTCGATATTTCTCTAACTGTGGCTTAGACATTTTTAAGCCACAGTTATACGAGAAATATCGAATGATATAATTGGATCTTCCTTTACTTGGCAGTTTGAATTTACGTGAGAAAATCTGTCGCCAAGCACCTAACGGTGTGTTCCGGCAGCTGTCCTTGAGAGCTAGGCCTAGAATTAGGCTAGCCTGAACAACATCTTCGAACACATCATCACTTACCATCAGGTGAAATAGTAGTCTAAGGAATATCTCACAACAGCAATAAAAAAAAAAAATGTTTTGAATACCTATGTCGAATGCATTGCTTTAATACCTGTACACAAAGAGCCCCAGAAAAACTTGAAGAAACTACTGGCACTTATCTGGTCAACACCTTATTTTCTCCATGGTACCAACGCAAAATGTTTATGAATTATGGTGCCTCTCTGCATGGGAAGCGATGTCATAGTATAAATCTCTTTCTACTATGGCGATGTGGTGGGAATGATTATACACTACTTATGTCAAAGCATGGACACTACGGCAACTGACCTTACTAGGCAAAAGAGACATAAGAACCTAAGTTCTCAAAAGACGAGCTATTCAATATCTCGATGGCTATTCCATTCTATACAAAATTATTATCTTGTTCTGGTAAAGCTTATGATTGACATATATGTACCTACCTACTTTTGTTTTTTTATATACTGTTATTGGTGTCTGTCCATGGCGAGCCAAAAAAGGGTGTGTCAAAAGTCTCGACTAAAACGAGTGAAAACTCAAAATAAACCGCTAATAATAACACATATTATACTCTGAAATGTGAATTAGTCGGTAACGGCAAAACTCTGCATGAAATGTATGTAGTAAGAAAAAACCCTAAAGATATGTGTCGTTTAAAAAATTCAATCGTGATCAATGTTTCATGTCAACTCAGATTTGTAATTCTTCCATGTAGGTTCGTGCCACAGAAGGTGGCACCTATAAACACCACAACTGCCATCTTTGATGTCAACCATCTGCACCATCTTTTAGCATTTTTGATGGTAACATGATACATTATCGTACTTTTCTCGTATCATGGTTGGTACATTGCAATTCATTTTACAAATTTCACGATCATAAATGAAATTCATGAGTAAAACTGACAATGTAATATTTTCAAATCTACGCACTCTATTGTTTGGTTTTGTATCCTTACCTCTGTATGTTTTTGCTCTCTTTGTATAGATGGCGCGGAAATAAATCAAATCAACGGAGGAAATAAGTTGCCACTGTAGAATAGTTATGTACCGGCCTTTTTTACGTAGAACTAAAATATTTATGTTGTTAACAAATGTTACAGAGTTGTCATTTTGGTGCAGGTAGTTGTGTTGTATTGAATTTTGAAGGAGCGACGACAAAAGAAAGGGGGACTTGCGAATGATAAACAAAAAAAACTGAAATTGTCAGGTGAACATGTTGCGAATGCCCGCCTGGCTAGCGACCACCCTCAAGTAGAAAATCTGTCGCCAAGCCCCTAAAGGTGTGTTCCGGCAGCAGTCCTTGAGAGCCAGAGAAATAACACGCAAAATGAGACTTAACAGGTATGTCTCAAGGTGATGGGCGCAGTGCAGTTCGTCACTTGAGATGAAAAGCATCTGTTAGGCAGATAGGCAGAGGATACCGCTTAACATCAGGTGGGCCTCGCGCTTGTTCCTTCACAATAACATACAGTAAATTTATGTGAAATTTTAGTTGTTTTCTTAAAAATTTATAAAACGTGGCTCGCTATTTACTACTTGGATGTAAAGAAACAAGAATTTATATATTCCCGTGTTATTCTAACAGAGGAGATGGGGAAAACCAAATAATACATATCTGTAAATGAATTTATTTGATAAAATACTTAAGTACTGAAATTTACGTTCATGATTATGCTGTGATGCCATTAGGTGGTGCTTTGATGGTACCACGGCAATTGAATGGAATTTAATTTCACGTATCTGCTGTGACCTAAGCCATCTTTGAGTTATGTGTAACTGGGGCATTTAAGGAAGGTGAAATCAAATTCAGTGATTCTATATTTCAGTAGCACTGAAAATTAGGGATCTGTCCTTACAGTAAGTTTGCAACGGCATTTGACTTTTAGCTGAAACAACTATATATAAAATAAAACGTTTTTCCGGAGAAATAGTTGTGAAGTGCTCAAATAACGTCTATTCAAATGATAAGTACTTCTAAGTCTAACGATACTTAATATTAACAAATTTTAACAATTTCATAATAAAGTAAGCAGCCAACTGTCATTCCGCCTTGTCGATTTATCTAAATAATATGTTTTTCTGTCTATTCATTCTTTATTAAAGTAAACTTATTAAAAAAAATATTAAGTCATATATGTACGTGTTTTTCGATTTATGTCTATAATTTTGTCAATATGTAAGTACAAAGTGAAGTTAAGTACAAATAGAAGTGATAATACATTCCACAGGTTTAAAGTAAAGTAGCGCTTACTGGCAATCTATAAAACAGCTGATAGAAATGTTCCAAGTTTACTAAAACTATGTCACGCATTTTTGTAAATCTTACTCTTTTTATCTTCGTCTTCTCTGCGGTCCCAATATTGTTGTCCTTGTCTACCTATGCTAAAAATATTAAATTCAGTTTTAGGACAAAAATATCATCCATCTTTGATTTGATTTCCACAATTCCACAGACACCTATATTCTCCATATTTCAAGCATAAAATTGTAGTGATAAATTTTGTTTGTTTTGATTAGATAATTGAGTAGAAGCTAGTGTGGATAAAACTGTGCCATCAAATGACTTTTAGGAAGGACGCCGCTTTGTATTGGAATGCTTGTATGACAAGTAATGGCAATTACATTGGAAATATGACAGAAAATAGGTAAATAAACTGAGTAGATAAACTTAATAAATCACAAAAAAATATTGAATTGATAGGTATTGATTGAATTTCTATTTATTTTGTTTAGAAAACGACCAAGAGAAGACGATTCATGTGACTTCATGCCGTTGTCAAAAAGGATCAACAATTTGCATATAAACAATAACCTTGCACAAACCACACACATATTAGAATCTAATTCTACACAAATCAATGGAATAATACCAGATAATGGAGTCTCTTCACCTGGCTCCTCCTCAGGCTCTGACAGAAGACCAAGTTATGACCCAGGAATCAACTCTTCTGATAGCAACTACTATTTTGATAACAAATTATTGTTTGAACTTCACATGGAGAGAGTACAAAGAACTGGACAACAGTATCCCTACTAGGATCTAGGATAAGTTTTGTGTATTATAAATATTGTTGCTACTTTTACCTTAGAAATATAATTTAGGATTCATGTTTTAATCTTAATTTATCACAATAAACTTAAATTGTTTTGTAAATAAACTGCATTGTATTGATTGTATAAAAATATGTATATTTTTAGTAATATAAGTTTTGTACTTACCACCACCAAACCTAAATTGCCACCGCTCAAATTTATTGTGTTTTTGTCATAAGCAGCTCAATTAGAATTACTTAATTCTTACTAAATGTTTAGGACATATTTAGTGCAATTATTATGAATACGAACTCAAAATTTAGGTCCCAGATAAACTTCAATGCTATGTTATTAGAGTGTTAGCTGATGTTATGGTACTCCAGTTGGCACATGCTGTATATGTGAAACCGCTGTGATTCTATACTATAGACAGACACTAGGAGCATAATGCGTGCCAGTGGCAATTTTTTTTAATAGTTTACTTGTAAACTGGGGGTTAATGGGTTAATGATCTTATTCAAACATGTTAGCTGAAGTCCTAGTCTACAGCTGCTCATCTGTATCTCCTGAATGGATGGGCCTACAGCGTTGTTTTATATGTCAAAATTAAGAGCATAATTAGTGCCACAAACACTCAAATCCAATGAAGGTTTATGAGCTATATTCTGAAATCAAAGTCAGCTGGAGACCCATGTCCCCAGCTAGCACATGGAGTACAGTTCAAACGGAAAATCTAGATTACCGTTTAATAAGTGCTTAAAATTTTGGGTATATATGCCTTGTGCACCAAAATTTTCAAAATGATGCGCTTCATGTTTTTTGCATAATAAGCAAAACCTTTCTACTATTATATATTTGATCAAAAACATTAGTGAGCATGGTGTTGCCGTCCTGTTCCCTGTAGCTGCAATCTTTTGAACTTGATTCCTATATCATTTGAGCTTATTTTTTGCTTTCACATAACTTGCATGTAAGTGACTAGGAGCAGGTAGTAGTTTGAAAATGAGAAATCACGACAGAACTTCTGAGAGCGGATGGAAAACCGGTCCACTCAGTCCTCCAGAAGTTATTGAATTCCGTCACCCTTGAAATTAACACCCCAGAAGTGTGGAGCAGAAGTTTAGTAGTACCTACTGTCCTTCAAAAAAGGCGACAAGACCTTGTTGAAGTACTACAGGCCAATTTCTCTTCTGAGCCATCTTTATAAGCTGTTCTCGAGTCATTACAATTCGTCTTGCTCGTAGGTTTGACTTCCAACTTCCCGAACAAGCCGGTTCCGAAAGAAGTTCCGAAAAGGCTTTAGCACTATAGACCACATACCTACATACGCTCCGCCATATTATACAGAAGACTGAGGCATATAATCGGCCATTGTGTCTAGCGTTTGTGGACTATGAAAAAGCCTTCGATTCGATGGAAACCTGGGCCGTACTGCAGTCTCTTCAGCTATGCCAAATCGACTATAGGTACATCTACATCGAACCGCTGAAGTGTTGGTATAGGAACGCCATCGGTTCGACTACAGGACAAGAGCACGGACGGAACCAATCCAACAGCAACGATGCATGAGACAGGGAGATGTTATTTCTCCGAAACTGTCTACGAATGCGATAGATGGCGTTTTTAAGCTCTTGAACTGGAAATAATTCGGCATCAACATTTATGGCGAATACATTCGTTTCGCCGATGACATAGTCAAATTGGCAGAATCGCTTGAGGAACTCAGTGCAATGTTCAGCGACCTCAGTAGAGTTGCCCAGCAGGTGGGTCTTAAAATGAACATGGACAAGACGAAAACTATGTCTAATGTCCATTGTGCACCCGTACCAGTAGTTGTTGGGAACGAAAAGAAAAACGAAATAAATCGTGAGGCACATTGTATATTTTTCTAATCTTTTTCAGTACATAATTATGTTCCAATATACATACCTAAGTAAGAATATCATTAAATTGATTTTCAGCCATTCAAATAGGTATTTTATTGAAAGTAAGTTTGATATTTTTAGTTTTTCTTTGTTCCAAGTAAGTATCTAATTTTTCTAATAAGTAAATAAACACAAGGTAACAATGTCCGTCATATCCAATCAGAATTTTTAATTCTAATTGTATATTCACGCTTTTAGGTAGGATTTTTACAAATACTTACCTAAATTATACCAAAACTTATTTTTCTCTCATTTTGCAAAAAGCGTAACAAATCATCTGTGAAAAATTGGTTGAATCATATATTATTATAAGCATGCAATTTTAATCTATCTCACCGGATGGTAAGTGATCATGTGTGAAGATGTTTTTCAGCCTAGCATTGAATAACTGACTTTCAAGAATAGCTGCCGAAACACACCGTAAGTTGCATGGCGACATATTTTCGACTTGAGGGTGGTAGCTAGCCAGGCGGGCATTCGCAAAACGTTCTCCCACCATGCTAGAACGACTGCCATCCTATGACAACTACCGGGACCGACGCGCGACGGCAGCGCTCAGTAGTAATGTCACTAGCGGTCATGACCGCGGCGGACGTTGCTTAACTTAGCTGATCGGTTAAGAAAGGCTCGGCAAACTTCGCTACGAGCGCTTCAACAAGCCCAAATTTACCATTTTCAACTCCAGTAATAAAGGAGTTGCCTGAGTTGTCTCCTGTACTGTACCTACTGTATCAGCCGGATTGTTCACTACTGAACACAGCGTCCCCGACTTTTACAGCTATGTATATAATAGCTTAAAAATCTATGAAGGTGTTGAAGGCCATTTAAATTATGGGGGGGGTTTGCCATGATTAGACATTTGGTAACACACCAGGAGGTGGGCAGCAGCGCTTTCTGAAGAACTGATATCTCACACTGCGATCACCAAGACGCCTGGTAAACTTGGGGATTATGGAAAATCCCCCCATAATGGGAGAGGCTGTGTTCAACAGTGGACAATCCATGGCACGCGGTCGGTCCAGTGGTGCGGCGAGTAGCAACGGCGCGGCATCTTGCTGTAGTGGCTCATCCCGCTGCCATGGCAGCGTGTGGCGCGTGGCGCAGCCGCTTCAACATGGTGTGCAGCCGCAACAGCACGAGGTGCAGCTGCAACAAGAGGCGCAGCCGCTGCAGCTCGAGGCGCAGCCACTGGTGCACGCTGCATCGCAGCTGAGCCAAGAGTGAAATGTTGCCTATACCAACTTATAATAAAACTGCAACAGATCCAATTCTGTGCATGGCAGATATCTTGAAAAAAAAACACTTTTGAAGCGCTCGTAGCGAAGTTTACTTAGCTGTTCTCAACCGATCAGCAAAGTTAAGCAACGTCGCGCGCGGTCAGGAGTTGGATGGGTGACCGCTAGTGACATTACTACTGAGCGTTTCCGTGCTTCGGAGGGCACGTTAAGCCGTCGGTCCCGGTTGTCGTCTTAGGATGGCAGTCGTTATAGCATGGTGGTAGGGCATTTTGCGAATGCTCGCCTGGCTAGCTACCACCCTCAAGTAGAAAGTCTGTCGCCAAGCACCTAACGGTGTGTTCCAGCAGCTGTCCTTGAGAGCCAGTACTTCTAGGTTAGCCTGAACAACATCTTCGACCACATCATCACTTACCATCAGGTGAGATAGTGGTCAAAGGCTAACCTATAAGGCATAAAAAAAAACTGTGTAGCTGACACTGATGCCAAAACTGTATTTTTTTTAAATTTTTGTCTGTCTGTCTGTATCCCGGCCGGGCATCTCTCCAAAACTACTGAATGGAATTCAATGAAACTTAACACGATGTGAGTTCATACTACGAAGAAGGTTATTGTATACTTTTTATCCCGAAATTCAGCACGGTTCCCTCGGGAAAGGGGATGAAAGTCAAAATGTACACTTAGTTGTAATTTATTACGAGTAATCCGATTTCAATTAATCTTTTGTTAGAATAGTGACTAGTGAGCCCAGCACCCCCAGGGCAGGCGGGCACTCCACGGGCATTCCGGCACCCCAGGGGCACCCCGGCACCCCATGGGCATCCTGGCACCCCACGGGCAGCCTTCCACCTCACGTGCAGCCCACTACCCCACGGACAGCTTGGCACTCCACGGGCATCTCGCATCCTTATTTAGATTTGCAAGCTAGCTAAGATAAAACTCTAAAATCTGGAATATTCGCCACAATCAGTTTATTTTACTTTTGCCGGATAATTTTGGAGACTGCGCAATGGAGCTGCACAGTCCTACTACCTACTTATATTACAAATACGAAAGTTTGTGGGTGTGTTTATATGTTTGTTACTTCTTCACGCTCAAACGGCTGAATCAATTTTGATGAAATTTGGTATGAATGTTTATAGCACCCTGGAATAACACATAGGCTACTTTTTATTCCGAAATAGTAAAGTGTGCCCGTGGGATGAGCAAGGATTTGTAATATATTTGTTTGCTAGCTTACCAAGGCAAGGATAAACCAATTATAATGAAATTTGGTTCGGAGGTAGCTTACACTCTGGGTTGACAATTAGGTCACTTTTTTGGGGAAAAATATGGTGTTTCCATGGGTAAAGCGCGGAATCCTATTAATATTATAAATGCGAAAGTTTGTGAGTGTGTAGGTATATATATTTGCTACTTCTTCACGCTCAAACAGCTGCATCAATTCTAATGAAATTTGGTATGAAGGTAGATTTTGAAGCAGTGAGGGCTCACTGGCATTGATTATGGACTCTGCACAGCAGGTCCATGTGTGTTCTGGCAATTGTCCTTGAGAGCCAGTAATTCAGGTTAAGCCTGTTAATACCTTTGACCACAAAATCAGGTGAGATTAAGGTCAAAGCAATAAAAAAATAGATAGGCATAGGCTACTTTTTTCTCTGAAAATGTATCGTGTTCCCGTGTGGCATTCATAGTCCTCTCTTCGTTGCAGCGCTCTGGATACTCTCATGATACGAAAATGAGTTCATCCGCTTTGTAATTGGACAAGAAAATTCAAGCTCTATTCATCACTATTGGTATCTACGCGATCAATTTATACCACTGTAGTGAAACTTTAGTTTTTGCTCCGATATAAGCAAATTAGGAATAAACTTCAATGATAAGGTGTACAAAAACAAAATATTAATAGGTTATAGTTGTTGTTGTTGGTTGGCAAGTTGTTAAGTTTGGTGGTTATGGTTTTAAAAATGGCTACGAGCACACATGTTCTTATGCCAGTCAACTTTGGTCTAATTTATGTCAAACAGCGGGAAACACCGCGGGGCGCAGCTAGTACTTATTTAAAAATGTGTGAAACTCACGAGAATTTAATTTCAAAAAAGATTAGAAAGCTGTTGTATTTCATGCACTGAGAAAACCGACTTAAAGGCTTAAATCAAATTTGACCTTTTACCGCTGAATTGTAACTACGTAAGATGAATTCACAACTCTTCAGATGATTTTCACCAATCAATAAAAATGAACCATGTTTTATAATAAACACAACCGTCAAAAACGCCTTCCGTAAAGTATTTTCAGAATTGCAACTTGTTATACGATAATAATTGCAGTATTGACCATAAAATATACCTTACTTTTACGGCGGTTTATATACGGTGATTATCACTATAACGTACGACTTAATCAGCCTTATCAAAAGTCAATATTTAAGTAAGACCACAAAATACACCTTAAATGAAGACGAAAAGAAACATTCGCCTTCACTGACCTCGTTTAACGCCTTCTAGTTGGAAGGCGTTTTTGTACGTGTTTACGTTTGGTCGGTTTTTCGCCTTATACCATATAAATTGGCCGTCATTAGGGCGCTTTTGACTTTAGATTTTTCTCAGTGTGGTCATGCAGTACGGACATGTAACGTGCGGCTATCATCAGACTTCGTTTGACACTTAAGTGGGGTACCTACCCCACTAGGATACCTATCCAATAAACAAAAGTTAGCAATGAATGTGGCGAGACGACGCGGACTCTCAGTGCGCATAGCCATAAAGTAACTTAGTATATTATTATATATAAATAATAAATATATATAGCTTATGCGCATAGCGACCCTATTGGACACCACTCATACTAAGCACTAATCCCTAAACACTCATTAACATTTTTTTGTACATTCAAATAGGCCTTTACTTGGCCAGTAAAACAGACACATACATACCTACATACAGTCCCACCAACTTATCTGTTCAGGCGGCATAAAAAAGAACTACAACATTCCTTCAAATTGTGACAGTTTGTAGTTGATTTCCTTGACCAGTAGCGCCCTCGAAAACTGCACAGTTAAGTTGGTGGTACTATATATACATACCTACATGTCAAGTTTGGCATACAAATACAGAATAGGCGTGTCGATTTTAAATTGATGAATCGGAAAATCGATTCTTTCTGGTCTAAAACTTGGTTTTTTCGATCGATCAAACATAGCCACGTAATGACGTGCTGCAGGCCCATGGTTCGATCCCCGCTATCGGCTTACGCTGCTCGCATGTTAGAAGGACATTTTGCGTACCTATGCTCGCCTAGATATCTACCTCCCTGAAGTAGAAAATATATTTCAAAACACCCAAAAGTGTGTTCCAGCAGCAGTCCTTGAAAGCCAGTAAGTAATTATAAAATCACATGCAGAAACTTAAGAACTGTATATATCACGGTGCTGGACACCGCTTGTGCCACAGTTTGTCACTTGTGACGAAATGCATCTGTTATAGGCAGAGACTACCACTTAACATCAGGTAGGCCTCAAGCGGTTTCGTCACAATCCCATAAAAAAAGATGGTCGAATGCCTATTTTTTTTAATCATGGTCAGCCTGAATCGAAACCCGCCGGGCCAACCCTACTGGCAGAATATGTTTAATACTCATAACTACTCTGTAGTCAACTGACCATAATTTGCATATCAAGAACTCAGAGTCACAAAACAAGAGTTGAAGTTGAAGAACTCAGAGCAATTAAGTAAGAAAGAGGGACACTAAGGAAATTCAAAAGTGAAGCATAAAATTCTGCCAATTTTATGTAATACACACTCTGCTAATTTTGTTCTCATTTACGAAAGAGGTTAGTAATCTTTGATTTACGATAGACCGTCGCACAATTGATATAACGCACGTCATAGATAACGGAATAAATAAATTCAAAATGCCGAATTGCGTATTAAAACACTTTAAAAAGTAAGTATGTATTGAATTTTATGTACTTTCTATAACAACTTATACAACGCAATTTTGGTTATAATATCAAATAAAAATGTAAACAGTGCAATCATAAAGTGTTGCCAGACATACATATGAGGTTGTTTCCAAAAGTGTGCAGTTATTAAGAGTCGGTTTGCGTAGCAGTAGTGTTATATACTTTAACTTAACAAAGCGTATGTTTATTAGGGAAATCTAAGAGGCTATTGTATCTTACAGCTAGTAACTAGTAAATAATTGTGACTTAAAAAAACTGGGCGTCTACCTAAGTATGTACGTATGTCAACAATTTTTTGAAGTTGTAAAGAAACCTTAAAAGATAACTTATTAATAAAAAAATTTAAGACGAAATTCGTGGAACCTAACGTCGATCCTGGTCCACGGCATACGAAATTGTAACAACCCCTCAAACCCTAACTTATATTGAAAATATTTATTTTTATTATTGTTAACCTAAAAACCTAGATGCATACAATTACCTATTCGAGTGTTGGACTGATAGTAGATTTGGCCAAGGTGTGATCGTCTAGTCTAATGGTGGAACCATACATTATGAACCGTTGTAGTAACCTAAATTCTTTTCGGGACGCTAAGACAAGCTAGATACCTATAAGTTCATAACTATGTACAGCCACTTCTTAGTATACAAATAAATATAGCAGAATAAGAAGTTTCTTAATAAGATTCTAACATTCCTGACAGCTGTGCTCTATCCACAAAGTACTATGTATATACGGAAAGCTCTATCCAACCATTGGACTCTGCATTCACATGCCATTTTCCAATGATTAATTATATACTTATACAATCCTAAGTTTGTCAGTAGTAGTAAAATTCAGTTTTCACTAAATGCCTATTTATCTTATATTCTCAGCTATCTATTATTGCATTAAATAACTAAACTTTAAGAACCATTACCTTAAAGTCCTCTGCTTCGGGGAACATAAAGTAAATTGAACACGATTAATATTCTAATAATTAAGAAATATTATATAACTAAGTTTCGTGCTTTGTCAACTGATGTTTATAAAATAAGGTAAATCAGATAAAATTAGATTATTAATAATGATGAGTATGAGATATATAAAGGATATATAATTTTCAAACTAAATGTAAATATTTTGCATAGATTCCATATGAACTGCAACTGCATGTGACAGAAGTTTTCTCTGAAGTATAGAATTGAATATTTATGCTTTTATAAAATACATAATATATTTTTAGAACTAAATGTAAATAGTTTCCATAGATTCTGTATGAAATGTAACTTATAAAATTGTGTGAAGTTTTCTCAAAATTATATGAATTTAATATTCTATGATTAGTAGGAATTCTATGGATTATTTACATTGTAGGGGATGAAGCTAGAATAACCCCATGGGCTTTCGACCATCTGGGCGGCCGGATTAAGGGGCCCCTTTGTGACTAAGTCAACGATCTCCGTTTATCATTTTACCTTTAACCCCTCCTTGTTTTTATTGGCGTTGGAGTTTGGAACACAATGCTAGAGCTTCGATTAAATTTATATTTTAGTTTTAAGATATTGTTTTATAAGTTCATTTATTGTTTCTCTTACTTTTGTTTTGTGTGATAAATATTTTCTGTTTGTTTGTTTTAATTGATTTTACAATTATTTTTGGTAATTATTATATTTGGCCTACTCTGATGAAATAATCAGACAGATCCATGTCTTCGGGATTTGTAAAGAATTAGTTGTTGTATATTAATTAACTGTCGCGATATACAGGTGATAATATCAACCAGTGACCGTGGATTGCTCTGACCGTAATATTTAGTCTACAAGCTATCCAAGGAGCGTATGTCTCCAGCCAATGACCAATGTTATCAGCAAACTCAAATATTGTAGTTTACGAAATGAAGTAGATATATATTATCCTTCAGACAATCTCTCCGAACTGAATACCACAACCAGGTAGATTATTTTAGTATTTAGAGTTTTTTTTATTACATTCATTTACTTAAAATTTATTTATATCTTATTTAAATAGAAAGTAATGTCCTTAGACTATTTACTTTAAACTTTTACCCCCTCACTTATAAAAAATCCGCTATGTAGTTGCTAAGTAATGGATAACTAAACAGTGTTTAAGTAATGCTTAAATATTTCTTACTTATAAACGCTACATAGCACCTGTTTAGCTAAGCAATGGATAATGAGGTCGAACGTATTTTAAACTGACAACATTGAACTAAAAGGTATTATGAAAGACCCAAATTGCCAAAAAGTATGTATCTAGTGCTGAAAATCTTAAAATTAAAAAGAAAAAAAAATACTATTCTTTGTAGACCTACTGATTTTTGTACATATGGTTAGGCGTACTGGAGACTTCTGAAGCGAGTTTTTTTTGTAATATGGTAAATTGTAAGTGCCCCAGTATTCTGTGAATTCGATCCAGCAACCTATTCCATAGCATAATTGGAAATGCATTATGGAAGCCCGAATACCTTTATATCCCGCTGGAAGTTATCTTTTTCCATCCCAAACAATACCTATGCCCAATTATGTCTACGTTTTTTTCTATGAAGCCAAGATTCCAATCTTCATATATATTTTTTAATCATTCTATAGCGATTCCTTAAATCACAGTAATATTATAAAGGCCGTAATATGTTCTTGTGTTTCGTCTAGTGTGTTAGAGAAATGATTTTGTATGACCCTGAAACTGTGCCCGGTGAATGGCAATAGGCTCGCCACCTATTACATGGGACCAAAACCCAATTGACCGAAACATGGGTGTTTACACACCTCTGCCTACCCCTTCGGGGAATACAGGCGTGATTATATGTATGTATCTAAAGTTTGTGTTTTTGTCTTCTACGTGTATTCACGTTTTAACGGCTTGAGGGTTTGGATGAAACAACAGAATAGTTAGTTTAGGTTCTCTATACTTTTCATCATCATTGTCTACGCGGGTGAAACCGCGTGGCGCGGCTAGATAATAAGAAAATTACAATGAGTTCGATCACCGGATCGGATCAGATGTTGGGGGTTTAACGAGAAAGGGATTTTCAGTTAAAACAGTCCGGCGTCTAATTTGGACCAGTTTATTACCATTTGGTGATAAACTCGCGACCTATTAAATGAGATCCTTAATACAAATAAGAATATTTCGACTCCCAAAATATATTTTTTTGCTGTACTGAATCGAAATCTATGCTGAAATTCGCAAATAAGTACTCAATTCTGCTTTTAAATAGAATCTCTAGTTCCTCATCAGTCTCAATCCTCATCCAATAGGAATATACGAGTGTGGCACAATCCTCATATTCTTAATTCAGGAACTGTACCTGCGGTATACTCTTCAATAAGATCACGAAAAGTAAGTAGGTTACGCATAATATTTATTTCATCATCCAATGTATGTTTCTACTTGCTATATTTTTACGATTTATTAACAGAGTATGTCGTGTTTATAGTTTTGTATACCTCCTTGACAATAACCTCAATAGTAACTAAATCAGCTGATCAGAAATTTGGGCGCCATCTTGCTACTTAAATATTTAAACAAGGGTCGGAAGGTGTTTAAATTGACAGCTGATTTAAGCAGTATTTAGGTACTGGATAAAGTTATGCAGCGTTTATGAGTAAGGAATTTTGCTAATTAGCGGCTAAGTAATGCTTAAAATTTAAGTAGCGTTTATATTATAAGTAAGGCTGTTAGTTGTTTTGTAGAATTTATATTGTTTATATTTGTTTCTATATTTACTGATTTCTTCTATTAGCTCTAATTTAAATTATTTTTGGTATATCAATATGATAAGACAAGAATGTCCTTTAGACATCTGCTCTGGCTGATTAGTATTGCAAATATTGCTTCATCTGTATGTTTTACAAATTATTACCAATAAATTTATTAAATCTTCAGACTTTATTAGTGTTAAAATCCCTGTAGCATTTCCTACAAATGCCCTACTCACCCTTATCCTCCTAATCCTCCTCTCCCTATTGTTTTATAGCAAACCGTATTTTCCCATTATACGTTCTCATAGGAACACCATGGTACACTACATTGTCCATAAATCTCCCATGTGGACCCTTGGTAATAATTAACACTAAAGCATATGCTCAGCTTTAACTTCATATAGTAGAGAGCTATGCATAACAAAACCTTCCTAAAAGCCTAATGATAGTGTCCTACCATATTCCCAATACTTAAACCTGTAACTTGAATTCCTAGTAAATATGCCTTACCTACCAGGCCTACAGTCTCCTAACATTCGAGCTAAAGTGTTAAGCAAAGCTAGGGCCCGTCTCCCACATTTACTCTCTTCCTTAGCCAAAGAATCAGCTCCTAACAAGAGAACTCGGTATGTCAGGCATTCTGTACCATACCTATCCCTCTAGCTGGTTCCCTAGGAGAAACGAACTGGAGTGGCCACGGCTCCGGAGACCTAAGAAAATGTGACCAGGTGCGAGTTTCCTATGTGTGCGGTGGACTCTCATCGGTTAGCAAAGGGGGTTTGAATCGAATCCGGGAAGTGATACCTACAGGTGCGAATAAATACATATATAAAGATAGACCTCCATAATTGACTCATAATCTCAGATATTGCTTAGTGAGGTCGTGGCACTCTTCGACTTGCCACAATATCCAGATAAAAGAATACAACTATTTCGGGAGACTGCTGGTCGCTTGCTGAGCAAGCGACCAGCAGTCTCCCGAAATAGTTGTATTCAAAAATTCAAATAGTTGTATTAATAGTTGTAAATAGTTGCAAGAATACGACCCCTGGATCGTCTCAAAGTCCAGGATCGAAGATAAATTGCAATAGGGTTATGTCAACACAGCGAGGTTCAATCCATTGCCACGGAAAACACTTCGTTTTCCTTTGTAGATCTTCACTCAATACAGAAGCTAGAATGAAATGTACGCGGAACAAATCTGTATTGACTCAGCTCAATAATTACTGATTCCCGTACGCGGCATACAACGATCTCTAAGTTACCACACAATAGCTGAGCAACACAGAATATTCTAGAATATCGGGGCGCAACTGTACCAGGCGATGATTTTTCGACGACGGATGAACATAAAAGAATCAGTAAAAGGCAAGAAATGCCTTCATTTCCCCTTCATCATGACAACGTCACGCGTTTGTTTTTAATTTTACGTTTTTCGTAATAATCCTCTTTAGAAGTTGATTCTAATTTTTTTTATTAAAATTCTTTTTTTCTTTGAAGTAGGTTGCGTAGTTTTTTGTACAAATCCTCTTTAGTTTAATTTTTAACTAATAATTTGTATGATACAAGAATTTATCAGTTCTTTTTAAGATCCTATCACCCTCTGCCTTAGATTGAATTAATCTTTTATAAATTATAACATTTCTATATTTGTGGACTGAACGAGACGCATGGTGGATCGTTACAAGGTCAATGTCACGTCCTAAACTATCATTAATAAGTCCTATACAGACACCGACCTCAAAATTATGTTCGTGTTATTTATAACTTATTAGTTAGATTATTTTGAAGACGGTTTAATTTCCTTGAATTATTTTTATTTATGCATTTTCAATAGTATTTACTCGTTATGTTTGAAACAAAAAAAAAAAACCAAAACTTCTTCGTAAATATATTCTTTACATTTATATCTAAAAAATGTTATATATGATTAACGAAAATAAAACGCAAAAAAATATATATCTTGAAAATTGTGCAGAATTATTGTATTTTAACGAATAAATTTTGCTGTAAGTAAGTATATTTATATCACCGAAACGGTATCTGCCATAAACCCCACAATTTAGTTACTTTTTCATTCATATGGCAACACTTCCATCGCAGACATATATAAAAAAATGTTTTACTGGGCTCTGTCTTTCCTTCTTACTTTGTCAGAGATCAAGAATCAGTTGGCCCATAAAATGTTGATTACTACAATGAGCCAAAATATTTTGTAATTACTGTCATATACTCAAATCTGTCATTAGACTTATAGATTGAAATAAATTGTGAATTTCTCGTGGATATGCTCAGGCGTATGGAATATAATGTTAACTCTCACTGTTTACATTCCATTTAAGCGTTAATTAATTATTTATAATAGCTTTGTTTAAATTTGAACCATTTTGTGCCGAACGATACCGATAGGAATTTAATAGTAATTTTATATAATTGTGTTTTGTATTTCTTTTATATCATAAAACTCAGTTTTCTACATGAGCAATAATTACTGTTTTAAACGTGTGGTCGTCGTAAATAACTTAAACGAAATACCAAAATATCTTTACCTGCTTCAATCATTATTTTTTATAATGTTAAAGTACTCGAAGTAACATAAAAATCGGGCCGATTAATTTATAATCGATTATTTGGGTGTCGATTAATCCAGACTCGTTTGAATTGATTTTTAGACCACAGGCGAATCCCTAAAACGCAAAACATTTTTGAGATGAATCTGATACAAGCAAGCATGAAAAGTAGTTTTAAGGCTCCCCCACACAGGCACGTTATTATCGGTCCATAATATTATTAGAACTAGTAGAATTCACCACTGTAGCAGAGTTGAGGGCGAATAGATCTTACTTAGAATAAGTGAACGGTTAAGCCTTTTTCTACTGCTGTAGATAAATAAAAGATTATTCTTTAACTTTTACGACGGCATATTTATTTGGCACTCTGACATAATATATATGAAAACATACTTTTTTCTTTTTGAATGACAACACTATTAAATGAGTTTTTTTTTTTACCGAAGTAGGTTTACTTCAATAAATATTGCATGCGTTATCGCGATATCTGTTTTCAGTACATTTTGTATTAGGATGGTCATGGAGTTACACACTGCTGCGATGATAACGCCGCATCGGAAGTAGGACGATGCTATACTAAGCAATTACATTACAAAGCAATTTACAAATTGGCGTACTTATAGCAATTCCAACTGAAGAAAACGTTTTGCCATAACAATAAAGATATTAAAGTTTAAGAGTTTTTGTTTTCTATACACCTAATAAAAAAATGCCTTGTGACAAATGATTAATGAATTTTCTGGGTGGCTTTGTTGCTTATGGGATGGTGGTGATTCATTGACTTTAGCAAATGGTGAATTGTGCGCCCCATTTCCAAAACATGCAGTAAATATTTTTTTCACTCGCTGTCAATTTCATGTTTTGTCAGTAGCTCTAAAGGTCGTTCCAGGTACCTTGGAGCAAATCTAGGTGGATCAATATTTGGCCCGGTCTTGCAGGAACGCGCTCATGATCAGTTACGAGATGATTCACGTAAATATACATTTAATAACTACTTAAGCAAAACGATCAGTCGTTGAAAATGCATTCGACATTATGACTATGAATTTTTAAGACCTATTAAAATGAAAATAGCTTGGGTTACTCTCAAAGTCAAAATATTTTATTCAATACTTTACATCAAGGGTGTCACTGACAACATTGGTAATATGAACATGCCCATTGCCCAGGACAAACCTAAATACTACATTCGGTTCGACAATCGACAAATCCTCGCCAGACAGACTCCGCTTATGCCAAGAATGTTACGCGAGGCTATTGAAATCAAAAAGTACCCAAATTTAAATAGAGATGATGGTTGGCAAGTACCACCTGCTTGGGATCCTGTTATCAAAATAATTAAATCCCGTGGCCGACGAAAATTTGCAAGGCCTCTGGACACTGAGCGAATATTGCGTGAATAGGGAACGTTATGATTAATGTAAAATTTTCGACGGTAGACCAAATAATTTTCTTAATAACTCAAGTGACAAATAAAACCAATTAGTCACCCCGTGACCACGATCACTGCAGTGTTTGAAACGTCGGGACAAAAATAATGATAAATATTTGTGATTAAAACCGTTTAAAGTTGTTTTATTACTATGCCTACTAGACCTAAGACAACATTAAATAAACCATAAGTTTTACTTATATACCTACGGGTTTGTACGAAACCCTCGGTGCGCGAGTTCGACTCGCACTTGGCCGGTTTTGTATCCTTCTCTCTTCTTTCTTTATGTAGTTGATTTCGTAACTCATTATATAAAACACGTCGTACCTTAACAAAAGCTGTGAATAACTCAATATTCATTTTTAAATAGGCATTATAGCGAAAGAACACACAAATACGTGCTGACTTGGAGTCTTGCTTGCATGTGCGTGCGTTGACACTTGACTTCGTTTTTGTATACCTGAGGGCTGAGACGGTATAGTGCGGGCGCGCCCTGAAGCTCTCTCCTAAGATATATCGGACGATAAATACGCAGCTGTGTGCGCAGGAATCGGGACGCATTATGGCGATAACGCATCCGATATTATCGCCGGATAATAGCGCAACTGTGTGGGAGAGCCTTTACTTTATCTACCGATAATAAATACATGTTTTTTGGTCATATAGACTAAGTGCCTATTGCGCCAACATAAATTCGAGAATTAAAGTCGGGTTAACTTGGTTTTTGTATGACAATTTACACTTATTAAAACTTTCGTAAGTATTACCGGTCGAGATCGAGCTACTCGACTGAATTAACGTAAGTGAAATCTGATTAAAAATTGTTTTAATTTACACTTAACTCGAGCTTCTTCGTTGGCGCAAGTGGGCCTTAGACTTTATTTTACTGCCTATAATTTACATTATGCTAAAATGTTTTTAATAATTTCCTAATGAAAAGCCTTGATTTGGTTGTAATGTACAACGTTCAAAACAAAATCATGTCTAAGTTAGTGTTGTATCATGTTCTGCTGTAATAAATCATATATTAACAATTACGTTTGTATTTATTCGTAAAAGCTATTTTTTAGAAGAATGATAAACTCGCGTTGACACTTCGTTTTTGTTTTCCTGAGGGCTGAGACGGTATAGTGCGGGCGCGGCCTTAAGCTCTCGTAAGAAATATCGGACGATAAATACGCAGCTGTGTGCGCAGGAATCGGGACGTATCATGGCGATAACGCATCCGATATTATCGCCGGATAATAACGCAACTGTGTGGGAGAGCCTTTACTTTATCTATCTATAATAAATACATGGTTTTTGGTCATATCTATAGACTAAGTACCTATTGCGCCAACGTAAATTCGAGAGTTAGGTACGACTTTCCATTGACGTCCGTCGAATCCAGGGGGTAGAGGGGGTTGCCACTCCCCCCTCTTCAAAGGAAAAGTCCCGCAGCCCCCCCTTTTTTACTTATTTTAAATTTTCCTCATTTTCTGGATTAATATTAAAATAATAATTTTAAAATCGATTGCTATGAAAGAGGGCAGTGGAAGGGGGAAGGGGAGGGTCCTCCCTTCCCTATCCCACCACTTTTATTACAAGTTAATGCAAAGTTTTCGAGTTAAGCATAGTTTTATAAAATCATAACCTTACGTTTTGTAACACTTCACTGATCAAATTTATTGTTTTGTTGGATGTGTAACAGATTCTATAGCGCTTCGCCGGCCGTTGCCGCGGCACGCTCACTTCACTCGCTCGGCTTGTGTTGTCGCAGTTTCAACCTAACCTGTTCTTTTTAAATAAAATGTTACCAAACGTATTTCACTTGACGCCAATTATTATCGCCGTTAAATATTTAGATTATTTTTACCACATTTTGTGTCTATGGTTCATATTAAATGTGGAACCATAGACGCAAAATTATCGAAAATAACGAAATTAACGTCAAGTGGAGTACACCTTTAACCGTTCGTAAACCTAAAAGTTCATTGGCGAGAATTATACTATATAATCTGTGCTTACACAGATTTGTCAATCCCTGGATTAGCATTAATATTGAAAAATAATTAATGTTCAATATTTTTTTCTCAAAAAACAACGCGTTTTCTGATTTTGAAACTTTGCGTGTGTGCTAATAATAATGTAACCTTTCTGTGAAAAAAATTTCAACCCTCAACCCGACGGACGGCAATGGAAAACTGAGCCCTAGATTTGGTTGTATTGTACAATACAACTTCATAACAAAATCATTCTGTCTTATTCGGTTCAACGGCGACAAAACATGAAAACACTTTAACATAAGACAGTTAGCGCCATCTGACGACAAATATAAAAACTAGCCATAACAGTATGGCCGCTGCTGCGTTTCTCTCATTTGTTGTAAAATTGTGAAGGGGAAAGGAAAGAATGGCCGCGAATTAGTTTAGTTGGCTATAAGTTAAAAAGTGAGGTCTCACGGACCAAAAATTGATTATATATGTCCAAAAGGCTTTAAGCATAGTGGAAAATTGGAACGTAAGTATTTGTTTACAACGTGTGAATATCCATGACCTTATTTCTGCAGCGGTACTTTGTTGTACCGTTAGACGGGGCGCGTGGTGGCCCCAGACTCCCCAGAGCTCCGACGAGAGAGTGCCGCGAGAGCCGTGCGCACCCCTCCTCTCGCGTTTCCCAGACGGTGGTGGAGTCGGGAGCGGGAGTGATTTGTTTGGTGACGGCAAATGGAGGGGATCCCGCTTGGTGGGGATGCGCCGTCGTACGGACGCTCTTAGGGCGTTCGGATAGGCTATCGGTGCCAAAAATAACACTCACAAACGCTAAATATGATCACACGGGCCGTTCGTTTTGGGACTTCGTGAGCAAAAATATCGTTTTCGCTCACCGTTCGGATAGCTTTGAAAACGCTACAAATGACAGAGAAAAGTGATATTTTTGACCCATGTCTTGCCGTGGGATCGTTGTGATCGTTTTTTGACAACTGCTGTTTTGACAGTTGTATTTGGCGCGATTGAAGAGTTTCACAAGTTTTTTATTTATGTAACTATCAGAAGCCATTAACAAAGAAATAATAATAATATAGGTACCTACTTTTTGTTAATTTTAGAGATTGATTCCATGTTTCGTACTGTGCAAAATTGTTAAAATATTGGCGGTTGTCAAAGTATGTTTTAAGCCGTTCGGATAGCATGCAGTAATTGGTGGTCAAAAATAGCAAAAGCTTCTATCCGAACGCTAAAACACAAATGCCACTTTTGAAAATGCTACAAACGCAATCGAGCCAAAACGAACGCCCCTTCTGTCATCGAGAGGAACTGGTAGGGGTGAACAACCTATGTATGCTCTCTGTCTGGTACCGCCCACAATCATATGGGCATCCTTTGAACTCAATCAATGCTTTATTATATTATTCAAGAAATTGCGTAACTTAAAAATGTACATAACGTCATTCTTGGCAAAACTCCTTTGTCTTGATTCTATTTATTGCTCTATCTATTATTATTTTGGTAACCGAAAAGAATATTTTAAAATTCTTTCTTTGCACATTTATCTCTATTACTAATTAAGGTTTTTAAAAATTGAGGTCATTGACATTCTAAGATGGCCTCATTGGAACAATGTTAGAAACTTCAAGGTTTCCTATCCAATTATTAAAGAATTAGAATTTTAGACAGAATTATTTAAAATTGCATAGACTCCTAATATACCTGTTCAATATGTTGACAACATGCAACATATTATTGCTGGTAATGCGCTAATATCTTGATTATGTAAAAAATTACTAGTGCATTAATGTTGATTGAGCAACAATCTTCAATACAAGCAGTGAACCACAACTACACTTCAACACAACATGTGTCTTGTGAAAGTACATAGCAAAGAGAAAGTGAGTACCACGCTAGACTCACACATACATAATATGTACAGAACATTTCTGTGCCTCAGTATGTATAACTAACTTGTCTGTCGACTATCGAGCCTGCACAAAAAACTTTCTTTAACCCACTTTCTTATTACTAGTTGCTGGCGATCATCTTTGCCTCTCACTGAGGTTGAATTAATTTTAGTGTTGTGCCTTGTGTGGTTGGTGGTGGTATGTGCCCTACCATAGTCCCGTATCCCGAGTGGTGGAACATGTGGGGGGATTGTGGCGACGACTGAGCGCTTCAAATGGGACAGTGGGGACAGTGTTTACTTTTTGTTTTTTTTCCCTCGCGGTTACGGCGGCGGAGGCGCCAGCCATGTGTGACATGCAGAAAATGCCTTCAAGAGAAGATGCCTCTTGGTATGAGAATCCCCACTTCGTAAATAAACACTTTAAAATGTCTTCCCTCATTATTATTTAATTTCCTCTAACTTATTCAAATTATGTACTGAGCTGCATTATAATCAAAATAACATGATTAATAAAGCAAGTAAAAATTAAAACATTTTGTAAATTTTGTACAGTTACATACACTAAGTATTAGCTTTCTAAGTATTTCCTGCTTTCACTGTTGTGTAATGAATTCCTGATGAATGAGGTAAACAACTTTCTTTATATTTTCTACAATTTTGTGGATACTCTCAGTAAAAATGTGTTTTGTTTTTATATACTGTAACACAACTAATATCCCCACCATACAGGATTTTTCTGCTGGTGGTATGTACCACAGGTCTTTTCGCAGTGATGCTAAAATGGGCCATGCCATCTTGATATCAATCCTGCCATATTGTTAATTATTCAATATTGACATACACATCACAAAAAATGGGCAGAGGCAGGAGTTGATAGAATACAAATTCTGGAATTCCTTAACATTTTGTCTCAACATCTAAAATTTATGAAGATCATTTTTCTATATCTTTTTAGATTGGGCAATTTAAAGAAATTTCACGTCAATATATGACTAGGTAAATATGTAAAAGAATACTTGATTGATCACAACAGATTAAAATATCTCTAATTTTAAATCCAGATATGATAATTAACTACAATGATAGTGTCATCATCGTTATCTTCATACTTTCAGCTTTTTGTCCTCAATTCAATCACTGATTTTCATTACTGGCCAGATTTGTTCAAATATTGCTAAATCCCACTGCACTGCTACCCAAAACAAACAAAATAAAAACGGCAACAAAATAAAATATAAAAATTCAACTCATTGTTTTTTTTTTTTTTTATATCTGATAGGTTAGCTTTTGACCACTATCTCACCTGATGGTAAGTGATGATGTGGTCGGAAGATGTTGTTCAGACTAACCTAGAACTACTGGCTCTCAAGGACAGCTGCCGGAACACACCGTTAGGTGCTTGGCGGCAGATTTTCTACTTGAGGGTGGTAGCTAGCCAGGCGGGCATTCGCAAAATGCCCTACCACAATGCACCATACAGGGACTTCTTAACCCTAATCTTCTGGGATGTAATTCCCAAGCATTGACTGGAACCTCGTCCTCTGCATAACGATGAACACATCACCAGAACACTGCATCCATAGAATTATAAGTAATTTGTCTCCCTTGATAATCAGTACTTTTTAAATTACTGGTATTTTTTTACTCTGGAGTAAGGTTAGTATCACTTAATGATGGTGATGATGAAAGATTAACATAAAACAAGCCAAAACGATCACTAAAAATGATGAATCTCTCTGAACGAGACGAACTAAGTTTCTTGCAGATTTAGTTCTTCCAATTTACTTAGACAAAGAATATTAATTTGAATGTAATGTGTACGTTACTGCAGTATTCAATTCCGGACTTTTGTCAGTCTGAAGTAGAAAATCGGTCCCCAAGCATCTAACGGTATGTTCAGGCAGTTTTTGCCTTTGTGAGCCAATAAACTACCAACAGGTTAAGCTTGTTTGCCTTACTTAGACACATTATCACTTACAAACAGGTGAGATGGTACTTAAACAGCCAAAAAATAAAATGATCATTATACAGATGAATGTAGATTATTCTAGATATACATAGACAAGATGTGATGGGGTGCCTGAGGCGGTGTGTAACATTTTCCTCTCCAAAGGCACCAAACGCTGTAAAAGGAATTAAAGGATGCTTTTAAGAAATAAAGATTATTGTTCATAATTTGTAATAGCAAGGAGAAAAATTGTTAAAAGTAAAGATGTAAGAAGTTAAGTCAGAATAAAAATGAGCAGAAGGATCACTCCGCAAAGCCGTTCCAATAAATAAGTGAGTCTAGCTACGAAGCGAAGCAATTAAGTCGTAGTTTGGGAAGCTTGGAGTATCTTACATTCACCAACATGGCGTCTCTCATTATATTGCATGGCCAAGCACAGAAATCTGTTCTGTGCGGCACATATTGTACATACAATAATCCTATCTGGACGGTAATGCCAATGTACTAAAATGTGTAGCTTTTATCTAAAGTGCGCAGTTAGCCAGTCCTGGTTAAGTGCTAAATAACCAATCACTATTGGCTAGCACCACACTTATGTGGATAATCCGTTGCCAAGAACCTAACGGTGTGTTCCGACAGCTGTCCTTGCTTGAGAGCCAGTAATTCTAGGTTTATCATGAACAACATCTTAACCCGAATGACACTTAACATGACAAATTTTCTACTTAAGGCAGTAGCTAGCCAGGTGGGCATTCGCAATATCTTACCACTATGGAATGAAGCTCAAGCCCCCAAAGAGGTATACACCATGGTCCTTCTGCTTAGCAGTCCGTAGCCATTGCCAGTGGGTCATCACTGCTTCGAAAACTTTGTTAGAGAGACTAGTTTAAAGTCTCATCATGAATCTTACTAGGTCCATTCATAGTCTAGCAATACAATAATTAATCGTTTCACATTTTCAGGTAAACAGTATCTTTATCCTAACAGATTGCTGTGGCCAGTAATGCGTAATAGAAGGCGAGTGTATTAATAAACAGTTAACAATTTCAGCGAGGAGGACGACGAGATGAATTTTGCAGCGTTCTCCGCGGTAGGGGCGGCAGGCACGCACTACGTCACCACTGGGGGACAGATGCCAGTCACGAAGCTTCAGCAAAACAACGGCAATGCGCTCTCACAAGTATGTACACTTTTTTGATTGCCGGCAATTAATATACAAAAAACAACCATTTATCTGTTGTCTTAGGTTTTCGCGATTATTACACATAGTAAATAAACAACTTTAAACGGTTTAAATCGCGTATATTTATCATTATTTTTGTCGCGACGCACATAGGAGTATTTCACATAAAAAACCGGACAAAATTATTTTATATTATATTTTACTATTTTATGAAATAAAAGTCAATAATTCATCATAATTTGGCATTTACTTAAAAAAAACTATAAAAAAAATTACAATACAAAGAGAGTATTTACTCTTAAAACAGGATTTGTTTTCAAGAGGATAATTAGGAGGAGACCGAATCAATCAGAATCACTGTCTCCGAGTTCACAGGTGATTTGGTCCTCATCATCTTCTTCATCGGAACTGTTACAATTCAGCGTTTTCGTGAGAAGCATACTTATAGCTTCCTGGGAAAAAGGCTTGCTTTTCTTCTTCCGTTTTATTCTGTTGCAGCTTATGAAGGGATCAGATGTCAGCAACAACCTATTTAAAATATCTCTGTTGCAGTCCACTATTGAAAATTTTCTTGCAAAGTCTACGCGATATTTACGGAAATGTTTGTTCCGGGCTTCAACAGCCTCCTCTGATAGCTGTCCGATAGGTACAATGTGACTTGATATTACTTGAGCACCATGCAGCAGAATCTTGGAACTGTAGGTGACATGGGATGCCAACCATACAGTTCCGCGTACAGTTTGGCAGTTGTGTGAGCAAAGTCATCGAATTTCACAGCAGCAATATCATATCCGCTTGATATCACTTCAAGAATGATATGTTTGTTGGTCGGCCTGCTTTGTGGGTCAAAGTAGGTAATTCCAGCGATACATTAAGTCATTCCATATTGTTTTCTACGAATCTTTTATCAGTATTACGGGCTGCCGGCCATCTTTCTTGGAAACTGGTCTTGAAATGTTTCAAAGAACGGGTAAGAACACTTGTTTCTTCGGGTGGACATGAAGTTACTTGCGCAAGTCTTTCTTCCAACAACGAAATTTTTTCTTCAATCTTCTTTCCTTTGAACTCTTTGATAATAATATAAAGCTCCATTCTCGTGATTTTTATCACTCTTTCCGAAGGATCTATGACAAAAGAAAACAAAAAAATAAGCTTTGTCAATATAACTATTAATCTTTCCCGCATAGTTTGAAGTACTATAAATAAATATGGGGTATGTTGGGGGGACTTTTTATTCTTGTTTCTACTTCCTTACAGTCGTCATTTTATGCCTACATAAATAATTTGAGGCGACAAGGCGCGACACATAAACAAAAACACTAATATATTTCAATTTTCTTTAAAAAAACCAGAAAAATAGTGCCGCTTTTTATTGATGGCTATACAAGTAGACATTTTGGAAGAAACATAATAAAATATACTTCAGTATATAGTACTAACCTTCTATATCCATGTCCGAATAGTTAATATCCTGTTGTTTGCTACACGAAGCCATTTTAGCAGAGAAAACTGATAAATACAAACGAGAACGCCGCGCCGAAATCTGTATGCGTAGAGTACGATGACTTGGTTCCGACTGATGCATGATGTTGTGGCACACAGTTGTGGTTGATAGGGGTCTGCCTTTTGATAAACCGGTTATCGTAGGAAAAGAAACATGTATTTTGGGTGCGGTTGGATTAACATCACTATTTTCAATTTTGTCCGGTTTTTTATGTGTAATACTCCTATGTGCGACGTTTCAAACACTTTGCAGTGATCGTGGTCACGGGGTGACTGATAAATATACGCGATTTAAACCGTTTAAAGTTGTTTAATTACTATATCCATTTATCTGTGTTTATTGAGCCTGTACTTATATCAATGTTGGATAGAAAAGTCTCCTGTAACTGGTTGCATATAGCTGGAATACCTCTCTGAATTCATAGTATTTTATATAATTAATTAAATGCATACAATTTGATTACGCTCGGCACACATTCAGATTATAATTATATGAAGCATTGATGGCCGAGCGGTATTAGCTATGGGCTGCCGTGCCGCAGGTCCTTGGTTCGATCCCCACCGGCAGCTTGAGCTTCACGGCATGGTGGAAGGGCATTTTGCGATTGCCCGCCAGGCTGGCTACCACCCTCAAGTAGAAAATCTGTCGCCAAGCGCCTAACGGTGTGTTCCGGTAGCAGTCCTTGAGAGCCAGTGAAAATACAGGCTCATGAGACTTAACAAATATGTCTCAAAGTGATGGGCGCAGTGCAATTCGTGACTTGTGATGAAATGCATATGTCATAGTATAGTGGGCCTCCAGCTTGTTCCATACCCAACATAAAAAAAAGAAGAAAAGTTTATTTATTATTCATATTTATCTGAAAACACTAAGACTGCTGGGTAAATCTGTTTTTTTAAGTATTGGTGATCCCACCTTGCTGGAATTCAGATTGTGTATTCACATATTCTATTGAATGTCTACCTATTAAGTTAGACACATTATTGAAATGTTCTTGCTATTACTGATTATGGTACACAAGCCGCATTTAAAGTAACGTAAGCATAGTTAGTATTAAGGTGCTGTATTCTTGTATGGAAACCTTATCATATAAGGAAATAATAAAAAATTATAAATTGCAGTATGTACATATCATAACTCCTTAAAAGTGGAATGGATGGCGTAAACATAGTAATAAAGTCCTAGGGGCCAACTTTCATCTCTTAATTCAGTCATATTTTAATCTTATATTAACAATTTTAAGTTGCACTACCACATATTACTACAGTAAACATACATTAGAACTTCAACGTGAGAGCGTGCTGCATGCATTGAATCAAGACGTTTGTGCGTTAGAGATATTGCTATATGAACATTATTGTTTCGTGACGGCCGTGGTACGAATCTTAGTAACAATATTTTAAGTTTGAAATAATGATGTTGGTATTCCATAATAGTTTTTAAAAGGTGGGAGTTGGGCCCCTGTATTCTTGTATGGACTCCTTATAAGGAGATAATGCCCATAAATGGCATTACATATGTATTATAAATGTTAATGTACCCAGGTGGTGAGTATGGTCGGAATGGACGGCGGCGTGCAGTACGTGCGGACAATGGACGGCTCCACCATTCAGGCGCCGCACCTCATCTCAGTTCCCATCCAGCTTCCTGGATCCAAGCCTGGTCAGTTTGCTTACTAATATCCCTTTTATATGTTCGAGGTAGATTTGTAATCAACTATGTATTGGTAATTAATATAAGGTATTTGTATCCATAGTAACCATTGTTGTATAACAAAAAAAGATGTCCAAGTTAGTGTTGTATCATTTTCTGCTGTAATAAATCAAATAATAACAACTACATTTGTATTTATTCGTAAAAGCTAGAAGAATGATAAACTCCAGAACTGCAAGTCCAGCGTACTAGTATTAATAGAGGTCAGTGAACCGAATCTATTTTTGATATTTAATTGATTACAATCAATACAGCCTAATATATTGAGAAATTAAAAAATGCTAAACTTCTATCCAAGAATGGAGTCCATTCTTGGATTCTTATTATATCAGGCAATTGTACTGGGTTGCTTGCTCTGAATTTTTATTTGAATAAATTACATAACTCTGAAATCTGAATAAGCAGAAAATATTTCCGAATGAACAGCAGTAGTAGGTTGTTACTGCACATTAGGGCCCTGGCCCACAACAAGGCTCATTGCCAGCGGTATTCTTTTATTATCCTAAAAATGTAAGTGGGTGACAATGAGAATTCTGATGTTCATCAGAATTCTCATTCAGATATGCTGCTGAACATAAAACATAGCTTTTTACAAATTATGTTCTTGTGTTGTACTTTGTGTTAGAGAAAACATATTAGTTTTGAGGAAAATCTCATTTATTGCTCCAATTCAGAGCATGATGATGATTGCTGATTCCTATTATTCTCAAGTCCAGTCATCAATTTCTACTATAAATCAGAAGTAACAATGTCCCATATAACATTTTCTAACTCGGCACAATCATCCGTTTTCCAGGAGACCCGCAACAAACAGTGCAGATCCAGGTGCTCAGTCCAAACCTGCTGCAAGCGCAGCAACAGCCCAAATACCAGATGCAGATACCAATACAGGGATTTCAACAAGGTATGTATACTGTTATTGTAATATTTTCTTGTTATTAAAGCAATCAAAGCATAAGGCACTTCTTATATTACAATACTCATAGGTGATGTGCAAGCCTCATATAGGATATAACTTGGAGTCTACCACATTTAGTACCAGTAGAGCTCTAAGCCCTTAGTGTAAGTTCCCCTTGGGGTGCTGGGATAGAATGTCACACCTCCATCTCTTCCTGTGGTTGTCGTAAGATGCAACTAAGGCAAAAATACCGGAAGATGGGCAGCAGCGCCGTCCGAGGAACTGTTATCTTATTCTGTGATCCCCAAAACACCTGCCAAGCGTAGTGATTATGGCAAACCACCCCTTAACGGAGGCTATGTTCAGATGTGGACAATCCGTCTGATACAGTACAGAACAGAGCTCTTAGTGATTGAGGTCGTCTGGGGAGTTATTGCCACCATGCTTATTTCTACCGCCGCGCCAAGCAGTAATGTTCGCATCACTGTGTTCCGGTTTGAAGGGTGCTGGTGAAATAACATATGATAAGCAAAGATGGAGCAAAAATGCTCAACAAATTATGCTTAAATGATTAAATCCAGCATTTAGTATTCGTCATTTGAGTGTTTTATTTCAATAAAAGAGGAAGACTACTAGAGCTTCTACGTTGTTTCACTCGACATGACCTAAGACAAAAAATAAAGAAGAGTAACATTAAGCTCCTATGAATCTCCTAAGAAATACTGAAATTTAGTTTCTTTTGTATAGCGTAATGTAAGGACATCTGGTAGCAAACACACATATCTTACTGGTATTTGGCCGTAAAACACGTGTGAATACCGTAAAGTAAGAAAGATCTTAAACCAGATCACAACAATAGGGAAATTGCTAGTTTTTCGTACGCAAATGTCGTCTAGTAGCGAGTTAGCAAGTATGAGATTCTGGCAGACCTCAGCAAGTAGTTGTTCTGTGTATACAATGCTAAGTATATTGTAGGTGGTGCAGTGTTGACTCTGCAATACTCACCCGAGGCGAGTGAGGCCAGCGGACTGCAGCTGGTGGGACAAAATACCCTCTCAGAATGTAAGGATCATGTTTTTTATTTTGTTTCTTGCATATTGTAGTTAGTACGTAAGTGCTAGCTAGATAATTAACACACTGTAATAGAAAATCAGTCGCCGAGCACCCAAGGGGTTGAGTGCCAGTCATCATTCTAGGTTTAGTCTGTTTAACATCTTCAATGACATCATCATTTACCACTTGTTAGAAGAAGGAGAACCTCGGCAAAAAGACGCCGTTTTTAAATCGAAATTCCAAAGAAACGCACTAAGCACTTTGCTTCAACATTTATTGTGCGAACCGCGAAGGAACTTTCTGAGTTACTTAACTACTGTCTTCTGGAAAATACAACCTGGGAGTTTTCAAACCCAAAGTAAAAAGCTCCATTCTGAGCTATGCTTTACTAAGGGTGCTTCACCGCAGACCACAGCGTTGCTTAATATGAAATAAACAGTGCTCAAATGTGAATAATTAGTCTCCAAACGGCAATCGCGAACGAAGTCACAGGTACAGCTAGTTGTCATTAAAGCTTGTGAAAGTCACAAAGGCTGGCCACGGCATAATATTAGATTTTGAATAGATATTTGATGCAAGTATGTTTATTTATTTTTCAAAGCTGGTCTTCAAGTGCTAGCGGCATTGCCACAAGAATTGCAGTTGGTGCAACCAGGGCAGACCCATCAAGGTGATGAAAAGAATCTACAGTCCAATATACATCAGGTAAATAAATGTAATTTTGTTTATAAACCACTAATGTATATATACCTTTTTTGTTTTTTAAGCTTTTGTAGCGAAATTAACTTAGCTGTTTTTAATCGATCAGTCCCAATTGTTGTCTTAGGATGGCAGTCGTTATAGCATGGTGGTAGGGCATTTTGGGAATGCCTGCCTGGCTAGCTACAAGTAGAAAATCTGTCGCCAAGCATCTAACTGTGTGGTCCTTGAGAGCCAGTACTTCTAGATTAGACTGAACAACATCCTCGACCACGTCATCACTTACCATCAGGTGAGATAGTGGTCAAAGGCTAACCAATCAGACATAAAAAAATAAAAAAATTGTTCCTATAAATCAAAAATTCTTAATTGCAGTTGTTCGTAACGCCGAACCAGCAAATAATAATCAACAATCCAGGCGATAAGACCCTCAACAACAACACGAGCAACAACAACAACAACGAGATGGAAGGACATCGGATCATTATCAAAGAGGAGTGCGACGATACTCCAATGAATGATGATGTGAGCATCATTAACTATCTTTTTCTCTTTCGATCGTCTCGTTTGTCACTTAGGGTTGAACTGGCCGGTCAGTTATCCATACAAACGTCGTAGGATGAGATGAGATGTGATTTTAGACACAGAATTAAGGGTGAACTGGCCGGCCTGTATTCCATACAAACGTCGTAGGATGATCACTCCCTTATTTGAGAATTTAGGTCCAAAATAAAGCATAATACCGATTGATCTCGTCATTATCTAGGCTTGTATGATGCCGAAATTTTAATAAAATAATTAACTTGAGAATTATGATCCTCGAAACATTTTCATATAAAGTTTTCGAGGCTCATAACTCACAACTTAATTATCTTTTTAAAATTTTGGCATCATACAAACCTAGATAATGACGATATCAATCGGTATTATGCTTAAGTCTGGACTTAAAATCTCAATTAAGTTAGTGATCACCCTACGACGTTTGTATGGAGAAGTGACCGGCCAGTTCAACCTTAAACATAATATCGATTGAACTCGTTATTTTCTAGGCTTGCAACGTAACGAAATTTTAAAAAGTTAATTAATTTGAGCCTCGAAAACTTTATATTAAAATGTTTCGAGGCTCATAACTCTCAAACTTGTTAAAAAACTGTTACGATACAAGCCAAGATAATAAAGAGATCAATCAATATCATGCTTTGTTTTGGACCTAAATCCTCAAATAAGGGAGTGATCACTAACAACATTTGTATGGAAAACTGACCAGCCAGTTCACCCTTAAACGCAATTAGTAGTAATATTATTGATAAGGTAGTAGTTGGGATTGATCCACTAACTTGTAAATGAATTCAGCTGCCATGAAACATGGGCTGTAGCTGTATCCTGGACATGGTTGCCAGTGAAACGGAATCGACATGTGGATTATAAGACAAATAGTGTGTATTTTGTTATTCTGCGTGATTTTTGGCCTAAGAACAAAATGGGTTGTCTGGAAGAGATTTTTGCTTTGAGCGATAAGACCGCCCATTGTAGCACTTAGTCTTATCATTTTTTTGTAATATTTGTATAAATTATGGTGTTTCAATAAAGTGTTCCTCTATCTATCTACTAACTATATGATCGCCCTATTAGGGCTCTGAATAGCTTGGGCATAGCTTTAATTTGATCAAACTACATTTTATATCGGCATTTTCAGTATTTATTGGTTAAGTAGCGAATATGGTGCATAGAATATCGAAATTTCATAATCCTAACTGGTTTAGATTTTGAGATACTATAGCAGAAATGGTCTATAATTGATAACTTTGACAGTCCCCATTTTTTTTAGGTTTTGTCTAATTTTATTTGTCTGTCATAAGGTGCGTTCGTTTTGGCTCGATTGCGTTTGTAGCAGTTTCAAAAGTGGCATTTGTGTGTTAGCGTTCGGATAGAAGCTTTGCTATTTTTGACCACCAATTACTGCATGCTATCCGAACGGCTTAAAACTTACTTTGACAACCGACAATGTTTTAACAATTTTGCACAGTACGAAATATGGAATCAATCTCTAAAATTAACAAAAAAGTAGGTACCTATATTATTATTATTTCATTGTTAATGGCTTCTGATAGTTACCTATATAAAAAACTTATGAAACTCTTCAATCGCTTAAACTACCCAAATACAACTGTCAAACCAGCGGTTGTCAAAAAACGATCACAACGATCCCACGGTAAGACATGGGTCAAAAATATCACTTTTCTCTGTCATTTGTAGCGTTTTCAAAGCTATCCGAACGGTGAGCGAAAACGATATTTTTGCTCACGAAGACCCAAAACGAACGGCCCGTGTGATCATTTTTAGCGTTTGTGAGTGTTATTTTTGGCACCGATAGGCTATCCGAACGCCCTAAATATCTACCCTAATGTTATAAAGAGCAAAGATTTGTATTTTTGTATGACACGAGTTAACTTAAAACTACTGGACAGATTTGGATGAAATTTGGTATGGAAATAGTATGAGACCCGAGGAAGGACATAGGATACTTTTTATCCAAATGCGCAAAAGAGGGTAATGGTTTTGCGCGATAACCGAAACAAACGCGGGCGGAGCCGCGGCCGGAAAGCTAGTATAGTATATACAAGACATGCTCGCGTGCAAAGTTATTTTGTTTTGTGTACTTCTCATGTATTAGACTTCTCTCTGAAAAATATTGAAATTGATTTAATCCTTATACTAAAAAATGTTTTGGGTTAACATTCAACACAAAATATCTAAATTTTCGGGTTTTTACAGACTCGTTCACTCAAGAAGGCTCGTCCATCCACAGTACATATTTCATACACATTTGTACCGGTAGGACTTGTTTGTTATATATGTCTTGGTGTGGGTGTAAATAAGCATTTACATCCATACTAAGACAGTAAACAGTTAAAATGTAAAATATGATCGCTTGGGTACAGTAGTTCCAACTTCAATCATATATAAAATATGCGGGGGCGTGCCTTCATGAGTGTTGAGCTCTGCTACTCGATTTGTTTGAATGTTTGAGTCTGATACCTGTGACATACGGATGGCCAGACCACTGAGTCTCATTGATATGGCACCATTTTTCCCATTTATGGTATGAACGGTTAAAATTTATATCAACTTGGTAGAAAGGAATTGAAACTGCCTTCTGCCCCTTTTCTTGCCTGTGGGTTGTTGTGTTTTTTTGGTATAGGAGTGCAAATGAGCAGGCGGCTACCCTTGTGCTAAGTCATTACCATCGCCCACGAACATGCAACACCAGAGGCCTCGAGGATGCGTTGCCGGCCTTTGGGGATATGCTCCCTTCTTGATAGCTTCTAAGAAATTACTACCCCCATTTAATTATGAGAATTTCTGCAACATTTGCTAATTTTAGTACAAATGGTGTTTTCTAGTTTTCTGTTGCTGAAAGGCAATGCATGGGTTCTGTCCAGTGATAGGTTAAGCCTGCTATGACATCACTTACCAACATGCAAGATAGTGTCTAATGCTGAACTGCCTGGAGGCCCAAGTAATATTTTGTTCATCATGAGTTCAATTCAGCCAAGCGAAGGATTCTATACTAGAATCACATAGCGAGGGACTGCCTCTCAGCAAAATTCATAACGCCGCCCGAGAAAAAATATTTTGAGCCCCTAGTGACACACACTATTTTTCATTCTATGAAAAAAAATATATATATCATAATATTAATTCTAAATATTTAACCTAACTAACTTAATCAATTAGAAGATTTAGAAGCACGAATGTGGGTCAATCAGAACAGGAAACTCATTTATTATTTATAACTAAATTTGAAATATGTTCACGTTGTCCGCTAAAACCAACTAACGATTTTGGAAAATGTGTGACGGTAAAAAAAAAGTGTTATCTATAGTATATTACTGTTTCATAGGAAAGTTCACAAGGCACGGAGAACAGTGAGAGCACACCCTGGGCCATTAGCAGCAGTCAACACGACCTTGTCAAGTACCTCAACAGTTTACCGGTGCAGGTTGGTGTTAATTATCAACACAACATTACTACAAATAGCGTTTAGTGAATAAGGAAAAATCTACAATAGAATTCCTTCATTTAGAAGTGAAAATCCCATTTTTGATCATATTGGTGGTTTTTTGGTCATGCTATTTTATAATATATACATTTCTTTATAGTTTTTTCGCCTGTGGGGTGCAAGGTTTGAATGTCACCCCATTTCTTCCAGGGGGCTTTGTCCGGTTGATATGATGATGATTTTTTATTATTTAAAAAAAATATATATACACCGTGTCCCAAAATTCAACGATAAGCCGGCATCGGTGCATGGACCTACTCATGACTACTCGGGAAAAAAAATAAAAAAATGATAACTCTTTTTTTTTTTAATTACAGAGACTTTTATAAAGTTGCGCCAACTTTTAATAAAACTTGCCATGGTAGTGTCCATACTTTTTTTTTTAACCCAGACTATAGAAAGTGCATAGAATGTTAAAATCTATGAAAATTATAAGAAAAAATTTTTTTTTTACTGATTTTTGTAAAATAACTACAGACTTTCTGTAATTTTAAAGGATTGTGGTAGATAGCCGTCCTTCTTAGGTTGCTAATGCACAAAAAATATCATAAATATGTCAAAAATTGTGGTCATGGTAGTTGAAAATAGCATAATGGGTATCGAATATCGATGAAATTTATAAAAGTCTCTGTAATTAATAAAAAAAAACAGTTATAATTTTTTTTTTTTCCGAGGAGTCATGAGTAGGTCCATGCACCGATGCCGGCTTATCGTTGAATTTTGGGACACGGTGTATAATGCCTGATTTGTAACGACGATATGTTTTATCATAGCACCTAGGCCTAGTAATTAGTGAAAGTCTTGAATTGGCTGGTGTAGTAGAATGTCCAGCAGAGCTAGGTGTGTGCTGTCCAAGAGGGACAAATCTCTTAGCTATTGACCAAACTCCACACTACTGCGATGCTTCTGCAATCGAACTGCTGTTAATGTCAAATTCGGTAGCATGCTAATTCTAGCTCCTAATTGCAGTTGTATAGCAATTGCGTCGTTATCCTATGGCTGTGCTATGGCTTGCAAATGTAGCCACTGAAATAATAATGTAAACTTCTATCAATCAAGCATCAGTCAAAAAATCAATACAGTGGTTTTCTAGCAAACAATACATTAAATAAATATATTTAAATCATTTAGCTATTTTTCTTTCTAAAATCCTCCAAACTATTTTATGCCACTGTAGCAACGCAATCGCAACAAAATAGCTTAAAGCATACCAAATATGTCAAAAACTATTGATAGCAAGCCACTGATTGCGATCGAACCTAAATAGCGGGCAGACTACGGACACTGTCAAAAACTAAGACAAAACAAGACGAAAATTATAGCTATAAAGTACATGCAATGAGCTTAGAAATGCAAAGCGAATAGCTAAATAGGTGAATTTTGTATCCCTTTGGCGTTTAAGTGGCGTACCTTGATATACGATTGGTCACCTGCTTTATTAAAATTTTATCTAAACGCCTTTCAGATGACCCTCCCAGACCAAAGTAATTTAGTAAGATGGGGGAAAGCCACCGAAAAGTCTTGCGGTATTTGTCGGGAGGCCATAGGTACAGCAAGGCACTTAAAGAAGGGTCATCTACAAAATCTAAATCCAAACCTTACTCCATCCTAGGCGCAGCT
This sequence comes from Plagodis pulveraria, assembly GCA_963890685.1. NCBI lineage: Eukaryota > Metazoa > Arthropoda > Insecta > Lepidoptera > Geometridae > Plagodis > Plagodis pulveraria. The sequence goes on along the minus strand of OY982955.1, from coordinate 8,264,933 downwards.
CCCGATTGGACTCTTTTGATGGACTCGTATGAAAAACACTACAAAATTCCTGAGGACGTTGGTGTTTCGTCTTCCAGACTAGATATATTTCTATACTAAAAAAATCTAAAACGCATAGTACTTATAGAACTTACTGTGCCGTGGGAAACAAACATACCTAAAGACCACACAATAAAAACAAACAAATATTATGACCTAACAAATGAATTAACCAAAAACGGTTATGTGGTTAGTTTATATGCTGTAGAAGTTGGAGCAAGGGGTATACCAGCGAAATCCCTGTATAACCTACTTAAAGACCTTGGCCTACCAAGAACAACCGCAACTTTCATCCTAGAACGTGTATCTAAGGCGGCATTAGTTGGATCTTACCAAATTTGGTTTGGAGGAGGCTCAAGCGGTGAAAGGGAGCATTGATGCATCATAAAGGGGCCCCTTAACCCTACTCCTGGGTTGCAAGTCCCAGGCCCCTCTAGCCTCTTCCTCTGCAACGCTATGGACCCGGCACCCGCACGGTGAATCCATGGAATGCTAAGTAATTCTTCTCATCATGCAATTAAGTTGCGTTAACGACGTTCAACAGCTAAGAGAATCGGGCCCCAGGAGCTGCTTGATTTTCATTAATACATCACCTATGTTTTTATTTTTAATCTGACTCAGCTCTTCACTTTACATTGGTCTAATAATATGACAGACCAGTCAAAATTTGTATTGTGTTCTGTAAGAGTCAAGTTTCAGTTATGGTGAAGTCCTGTCAATAAAAGTCTTGTTCAATACAAGTTTTTTTTATATGGCTGATAGGTTAGTTTTTGTCCAATATCTCACCTGATGGTAAGTGATTATGTGGTCGAAGTTATTCAGGCGTACCTTGAATTACTGGCTCTCGAGGAAAGCTGCCGGAATAACGGTGTATTCCGGCAGCTGTCCTCGAGAGCCACAGACACACACAGTGACAGATTTTCCACTTGAAATTGGTATGGCCAGGCGGGCATTCGCAAAATGCCCTACCACAATGAGTTAAGTGTTAGATAAATTAATTGGGAATGTAAACACGAAAAGTACCATTCTTTGCTACCTACACTTTTGCACGTTGACAAACACTCAACGGGGAATAATACACATCCGTTAGAAATTTTTCAATATTTACGAGTGGTAACACTCGAAAATACTCAAATATTGAAACACAATATCTTTTTATTTTATGTTCGCATCGAAAGCGCATCAACCTTTTCATCATACATGATTGATTGCAGCAAACGCAAGCGCTCCCGCTGTCGCTACAGCAGTTCCTAAAGCTGAACCCCTCGCCGACCGCCTTGCGGAAGGTTGAGAGGGACATCGAAGTCGAGGTTGAGGAGAAGAAGGATGAAGACGCCGTCGCCGAGGCTATCATCGGGGAAGGTATAATTTTATTTTTAAATTGCTGATATGTAAGCCTTTGACCACTATCTCACATGATGGTAAGTGATAATGTGGTCGAAGATGTTGTTCAGGCTAAGCTAGAAGTACTGGCTCTCAAAGACAGCTGCCGGAACACACCGTTAGGTGCTTGGCGACAGATGTTCTATTTGTGGGTGGTAGCTAGCCAGGCAGGCTTACGCAAAATGCCCTACCACCATGCTATAACGACTGACATCCTTAGACAACCGGGACCGACGGCTTAACGTGCCCTCCGAAGCACGGAAGCGCTAAGTAGTAAAGACACTAGCGGTCACCCATCCAACTCATGACAGCGGGCGACGTTGCTTAACTTTGCTGATCGGTTAAGAACAGCTAAGTAAACTTCGCTACGAGCGCTTCAAAAAGAGTGATAAGACTGTCTATTTCAGTTACACCATCCTCGTTATAATTGACACTGTAATGCGCTAGTCACACCGAGACGTTAGTTCTTATGTCTCGTTTGTCCAGTAATTTCTCATACTGCTGTGCCTTTCACGCCCAAACATAGTAGTGTGTGCACATTACTGTTTGGAGGGAGAATTTCTGACACTGCAGTGGTACCCACCACTCAGAGTCTTGCTGAAGAGACCTGGTCAGGTGCAATCTCAGTCTATGGACAGGAAGAATGTAAATTCAATAAACAAAATCCTCTCGACTTGCAGGCTAGATCTTAATCATGCTAGCACTAGTACATAAGCTGTTGTAAGTAGAGTAGTAGTAGTAGTAGTAGAGTAGTAGAGTACGATGGCGCTGCTGTCACAGTAAACATAGGCTCCGTATAAATAAATTTCTAAAAATTATAATCCTTTGACTTAAACAAATCTCATGTTATATTTGTGTTATGTATACATCAATTCACGTTATACATCATTTGCGGCTCTAACAATAAAATGATACATAGTGAAAATCAACCCGAAATAATAGTGAAACAAAAATAACGAACAGAAGAGAAATCTTTATATGTAAGTGCAAATATCAATAATCAATGCCCCAAGAAGAAGAAATATACACAATAAAGAAGGAATACCATCAGAAAAGCTCTACGTGAATTATCAAAAAAACACTACGATTATACCTTAGTTGCTGGTGACTTTAACATTAATATGCTTAAACCGAATAAGAGAACTTGTGAATTTGAATCGTTACTCTTAAATTTTGGACTCAAACTCTCTCTGAAACAACCAACACGTCTTAAAAGCCAAACTTGTATAGAAAATTTTGCTCATAATTTTAAAAAATCATGCGTTTCCGAAGTAATAGAGTTTGCACTGTCGGACCACACTCTACAGCTTATTAAATGTCCAATAACAAATTTGTCTTTGCTAAAATATTGGCGTATTAAGAGACGAGACTATTCAGCCGATAATATGAAGAAGTTTAGTAAGATTCTTGAACACATGTCTTTTTCTGAAGTATACAGTGAAAAGGACCCCAATATTGCATATAATATATTTATTGAAACGTTTAAATTATTTTACGATCTATGCTTCCCTAACAAATTAATAAAAGTAAAGACGTCAAGACCAGTAAATTGGGTATCACGCGGTATAAGGATCTGTAGTAATAAAAAAAGAAAACTTCTTTGGGAACTTAGGAAAACACCCTCAGATGTAAACGTAAATAAATATAAAAAATACTCAAAGCTACTTAAAAGAATTGTGAGGCTTACACAGAAAGCTCAGAATAATTGCAAAATTAAATCATCCAAAAATAAAAGTAAAACAACTTGGGGTATAATAAATAGTACAAAAAGAAACTTACCAAAAGATTTAATTGAAAAGATAAAAATAAACGGTCAACATATAACAAATCCACAGGACATATCAAATTTATTTAACAACTTTTTTATTGATAAGATAGCTCCAATTAATAACTCAGGAAAATATTTAACCAAATTAATTACCAGACAAGAAAAATCTATGTTTCTTAAGCCCTGCATACCTACCGACATCCTAATTATAATATATTCCCTTAACAATACTAGTAGCGTTGGATACGATGGTATCTCAACAAAAATACTGAAAGCTGTAGCTCATTGTGTAAGTGCGCCGATCAGCCATATTGTCAACTTGAGCCTTAGTGCAGGTGTGTTTCCAGATGCATTAAAGGTATCAGTAATAAAACCTCAATATAAAAAACAAAGTAAAGAATGTATCGAAAATTACAGACCAATATCACTTATCCCTGTTATATCAAAGGTGTTTGAAAAGTACATTTATAAACTATTCAATAATTATTTTGAATGTAATAAAATATTTTGTAATGAACAAAAAGGGTTTAGGGAAAATAAATCCATAAATATGGCACTATATGACTTTCTTTTTCGTGTGACAAGTTATGTAGATAAAAAAACACCAGTATGTTCGATTTTCTGCGATATGACCCAAGCTTTCGACTATGTTCAACACAATATATTGTTAGATAAGCTTGAACTTTATGGCATAAGAGGAAATTTTCTACAATTAGTTAAATCGTATTTAGAGAACAGAAAACAGGTAACGCATATAACAAAAATAAATTTTGAAACAAAACTAGAAGAAGTTTATGTATCAGAGGAACGTATAATTAAGTACGGCGTCCCGCAAGGGAGTGTACTGGGCCCGTTGCTTTTCATAGCTTATATAAACGACCTGCCCAAAGCTACTACACAACCTATGTCATTATTTGCAGATGACAGTACTGTGACTATAACATGCAATAATATTAACACATATGTAAATGACATTAATCTAGCATTGACATCGGTTATAGAATGGTTAAATAATAATAATTTGAAAATTAACATAAATAAAACAAAGATAATTCATTTTAGACAACGCGATAATGCTGCTTTACCAAATCTTGACATAAAATACAAAAATAATACCATTGAGGAAGTTGATAATACAAAATTTTTAGGAGTTAATATTGACAAAAAATTGAACTGGAAGCAACATGTAGAAAATCTGTGTAAAAAATTAAATAGCCTGGTTTATGTCCTATATAAGCTGGCCCCAGTAGTTAATGAGGAAACTCTACTTATAGCATATCACGGCCTAATTGCATCAAATATCAGGTACGGTGTAATGTTTTGGGGGAACTCTACCGATGTCGACAAAGTTTTTAAATGTCAAAAAAGATGTATCAGGGCAATGTTTCACCTTCGTATGACCGATACTTGTAAACCTTTATTCTATAAATATAAAATTTTAACTCTACCTTCGCTGTATATTTTAGAAACGGCTATGTTTGTCAGATACAATCCTGATCTATTCTGTCGGCTGTCTGATGTCGTCAGTCGTAATAGACGAGATCAATATAAAGTTTGCGTTCGTAACCCTAAGACAACATTGATGCGCAAAAGCATCTTCAGCATGGCTCCATTTATTTACAATAAAATACCTCTTTCATTAAGAGAATTGCCAACCTCATTGTTTCAGAGAAAGCTACGAACGATATTATTAAACAAAAGTTATTACAAAATTAATGAGTTTATGAACGATAATTCTGTTGATAAATAAATTTAATTAATTATTATATATTTTTTTTAGGCCAAATTTCAATTTATATATGTCATAGATTATAATTAGGAAGGTAATGGAAATTTAATATATCCTCATATTGACCAATTTTTATATTTCGCTGTAATTTAATTTAAATTCTAATTTGACATTTTCATTTCGTATTTTATTGTGTAATTTAATTATATAATTCAATTATTTGTTATTATATGTAAGATAAATATTGCACGCCCTTAAAAGGCAGGTTACATTGAAACAATTATAGTTTATAATATCATTTTACACATGTAATTCAGCAATAAATATACTTTGACTTTGACTTTGACTTTGTAACACATTTGACCTGTCACTTTTTGTGTCAACCTTGGGATTTAATTAATTTGGTGAATGGATCCCAAGCCATGTAGTGACCTTAACAACTACCACTGCAAAGTGTTTGAAATATCGGGAGAAAAGTAATGTAAAATAAACAATATTACTGTACTGTATCAGCCGGATCGTCCACTGCTGAACACAGCCTCCCCTATTTAGGGGGTATTTGCCATAATCCCCACGCTTGGCAGGCGGCTTGGGGATCGCAGTGTCAGATGGCAGTTCTCAGAAGTCAGAAGGCGCTGCTGCCCACCTACCAGTAATGTTCCCTTAGTCGCCTCTTACGACACCCACGGGATGATATGGGGAGGTGCAATTCTAACCCGGCACCACACGGGGTTACACAAATTAAATTAATTAAAAAAATATACTTTATATGTGAAATAATCTTGAAAACTATAGAAACTACTTAGGACAGAATATGCATGAGATCAAAGAAACAAACTCTTTGTTTCACGGGTAGCTGTGAATCAAAACCGTAACAGAGGCCCTATAAGCAGTTCGGCAATTTTTCTATACTTCAGTCTTTGTTCATTTCAGACGGCACAGTCCGGATACAGAGCAAAAAGAAGAAGAAATACAAGAAAAAGCCACCGAAGCCAGCACGCCCAAAGGTGGGACAAGTGGTGATAGCCGAAGCGGCCGATGGCACTCCAATATATTGCTGTCCGGAGTGTCAGATGGCGTATCCAGAAAAAGAACAACTTGAGATACATCTCGTGGTTCACAAGATCGAAAGGCGGTTTATATGCGGCATTTGTGGCGCTGGGTAAGTGTTTATTGCATCAGCCGCATCGTTCACTGCTTAACACAGCCTAAGCCATTAAGGGGGAGGGGTTTCGGGTTTGGTATTGGGGATGGCAGTGTAACATTGTTCTTCAGAAGACGCTGCTGCCCACATTTTAGTGTTTTTCCCTTCGTCTCTTCTTACGACTCCTTACGCAGAAATGGGAGCAATTCTAGCCCGCCGCCACAAGGGGCAACCATGGTGGTCTGGTTACCACTACCATAGCTGGATATCCAAACAGTCGTTAAACGATAGCGTCTAGATAGGCAATCGTGCGGGGTGTTAGGGCCGAGACGCGGGGGCGTCCCGAACATCATACACCACGGCCGCCGTATTTAGTTTGTTGTTGGGGACAAATCGTTCAGGGCCAAAGCGTATTTGTATCAATAAAAAATTAAGGTAACGTATATTACGGTACGTGTGTCGAAGATACAAGAAATCGTTTCGTACTTCAAAAAAAGCTATTATACACTAGTTTTATCGCACAGTAAAGAAAAATAATCAATTTAATGAGAACATGATTTTGATATTTCATGCCAAATTGCCAACGTAAACAAAATGGCGGTCGCAGTAGAAAACGCACGTGGCAGACATTATATAGATTGCCTTTGTCTACAATGTTACCTGTTGGTTATTGTTGAAGAGATTAAAGGTGTTATCAGGTGGTCTAGAATTTTAGAAATGATTTTAAGCTTAATGTGATTATGGCATCCGTTTTAAATTACAAGCTGGCGGAATGTATTATGAATAACAAGGTATTTTAAGTTGCTGGTCACGAAGATAGCATCCATTTTGAAATCCAAGATGTCGAAAATATTTTTTTAGTAATAAAAGTGGTAATAAGGTACTTTCGAAGTTTTTTGAGGTGCTGATTTCTAAAATTACCCCGGTTTTTGAAATAGCTCCAACGTCATTTAATTAATATTTGACTCCCATAATCCTCCCATTCATTTTTTTATAGCTGATATGATCGCCTTTGATCACTATCTCACCCGATGGTAAATGGTGACGCGGTCTAAGATGTGGTAGCTGGCCAGACGGGCATTTGGTAAATAAACATTTCAAATACTGCAGTGTTGTGCCATTGTAACCAATATTAAAACTGTGATTTCAACTGTTTATACTAGTTAAATTACTATGTGTGATGATTGTCGACCTAAGAAAACAGTACATTAAGGTTATTTGTTACAAACATTGCAGTTTGAAGCGGAAAGAGCACCTAGAGCGACACAAGCTGGGCCACAACCCGGAGCGTCCGTTCGTGTGCGGTGTCTGCAACAAGGGGTTCAAGCGGAGAGAACATCTCAACCTGCATACTGTCATGCACTCCGGAATCAAGACTGAGATGTGCAACGAATGTGGGAAAGGTAACAATGTTTTTTTTTCCTCTATTGCTGAAAGGCTAGCCTAGACCACTATTTCACCCTAGGGTTTTAATCTACTAAAATCTACTAAAATGGTAATGAAACTGAAGCTCATTTTAATGGAAACAAAAACTTTAAGAAAACATTAAAATTGTATTTTAATAGAACCCTTAAAAATATGTCTAGTGACAATTCCGCCAAATTTTCCTGCTAATGTGGATGTCCTGCAAACTTCAGTGGATAGAATGTTATTATACTACTAACGCCAACTGTTTGAAAACCAAAGAGTTAACATCGCTGCAACAGAACTAAACTCAATACTTAATTACATCGTAGTTAATCTACTTAATACTAGATGACACCACTAAAATCAGAGTGTAAAATTAACGCGAGCCCTCTCAAATCTCAGCTTTTTGCTAGTTTTATTCAAGACAACACACCGCATAATGTAGCCTAAAATATGAGTGATAACACTTAATTTAACAATGACATATTGCAGGGTTCTACCGCAAAGACCATTTGCGCAAGCACACGAGATCGCACGAAAACAAACGTGCCCGCGACGAGGCCAACTCAGACGGCAACGCCTTGTTCGACATCAAACCTGCGCCATCCGGTCAAATGATGGACAATAACGCGATACTGCCTGAAATTACCATACACGTAAGTTGCCACTATTTGTTTTTTTTTTATATGTCTGATAGGTAAGTCTTTCACCACAATCTCACCTGATGGATTAGAATTACTTAACCTAGAATTACTGCACAGCTGCCGGAACACACCATTAGGAGCTTGGCGACAGATTTTCTACTTGAGGGTGGTCGCTAGCCAGGGAGACATTCGCAAAATGGCCTTCCACCATGCGGTGAAGCTCACATGGATCTGCTCCGCTGCAGGCATTTTTTTTAGCCTGTTAGGTTAGCCTTTGACCACAATCTCACCTGATGGTAAGTGATGATATGGTCGAAGGTGCTAACAGGCTTAACCTAGAATGACTGGGTCTCAAGGACAGCTGCTGGAACACACCGTTAGGTGCTTGGCGACAGATTTTCTAATTGAGGGTGGTCGCTAGCCAGGCGTGCATTCGCAAAATGCTCTTCCACCATGCGGTGAAGCTCAAGCCCGCGGCGGGATTCTAAACATGGACCTGCTGCGCGGCAGTCCATAGCTATTGCCACTTAGCCATCACTGCTTCTTCAGCATAGAGTTACAGAACACTTGCCCAAGCTCTTTGGTCTCACGAGAGAACAATCGTGCCTGGGTTGAAGCCAACGCGGACAGCAATGTCTAGCTATAGGTCAAACCCACGGCCAGCCGCGCTTCCTGGATTCGCATTACATATATTTCATAAAGTACCTGTAAAATTATTGTTCACGAAGGGCCAAGTTCAGCATGTGCTCGCCGAGGATTAGTCTCGAAGTACTGGGCGAGAACTGTGAGAGTATCGACAGCAGCGGTTCCCAATTTTTTTTGATTATGGAACACAAAATTATTCACCTTCTTTAGGAGGAACAACTTGTTTTTTTACTTATAGCTCTTGACACTTTATTTATTGTTGTAAAAAACTTTAAACGATTGAAATCGTGTATATAAAATATACGAGTATATATATAGCATCATTTTTATCAAGACAACATAGAAAAGTTTCTCGACCATCGAAGAGTCCGGAGCTCCTGATGATGCTTCATGTAGAAGTGAAACGCGTCTAAAGTTCTACCGGTTGGGCTTTGTGGCGATTATGTCTGCATGTCGGCTTAACATTCCTGTTAGGCCGTTATGCGGAATGCTTACAATAACATATATTTTTGAATTAGTTAAATGTTTTTCCAAAATATTAATAATACTCTTTTTTATGTAGGGCACGCTAGTACATAACCTTTATTAGTACAGGTCTATTTTCCAACCTTGTGATTAAATCTCCTTTTTATACCTGTTGTCGTATAATTCGTAGTGTTTGTTAATATGTAGTGTGTGTATTTATTTGATTATATGTAATATATTTATATATTTTATGACTGTCAGTAGGAACATTTTTACTTCCTTATATAATGTAATCGCAACACCGTTACTAAAATAGTACGTTAACTCCTCTCCATCCAAAAGTTGTCTAGAAAAGATCCCTTCTAAGCGATCAGATCGCCCATTGTACATTATATTTAAGCTAATATTAAGCCCACTTTTTCTTACATTTGGTGTACAATAAAGTGTTATCTATCTATAATATTTATAAACAACAACTGTTATTAACTTGCGGTTACACAAAAACAAGTAAATCAACCGCAGTAGTAAAGTTGCCATCCTTTATATCCCCAGGTACCGACCAGTGGTAACGTGCAAGTGCCCGTCCAGATCAACATCCCGCAGCACGTGGTGACGTCATTGGCTGCTGCACAACAACAACAACAACAGCAACAACAGCAGCAGCAACAACAACAACAACAACTGCAGAACGACACGCAAGCGCAGCTAGAGGCATTACTCGCGCAGCATTCGTGACGACGCGTCTAGGCGACAACAGTATTTATGTAGGGACGAGTCTGACCATGACCGTGTAGTGCAAGCATTCATGTCGAAACGGTTTACACTAGTGAGTAGCTCTAGGAGCTGAAGCGATAGAAATTTCCTTTTTTATTTAGTTATGAACCCCCATATTTCCGCTAATCTATTGAATTTTTTCAAAAACTCCATCGACAAAAAAAATCGTATAGCAAAGCTGCTAACAAAATTTCACGAGAATCGGTTGAGATACGCGACCTGTAGAGGATTTCTGGACAACAGACAGACATACAAAATCATTTTTACCCATGCTGAATTGGAGACACTTCGCGCTCGCTCGGTCAATAAAGAAAACATCGTCACTTCTGCACATTTGGAAAATACCTAGAATAATTTCTAAATATGATTAAAAGCAGTATCGCGGGCTGAGCGAAAATCATATTTTTCAAATTATTGGAGTACAAAATTTTTGTTCCGAACGGGAATCGAACCCGTGTCCTCGGAACTCGGTGGATGCTGGCTCGATTCCCGTCCGGAACAAAAATTTTTACTCCCAACAATTTGTAAATGTGTGTTACCTAGAATAATTCAAACTACTTTACTCTATTATTTATTTATATACATACCGTTTATATAATAATCTACATTATATACCATTAAAAAAAATTATAGTAGCTTGCTTACTACTAGTCAAATCGAGGTCATGGAATTGGCTTCGGCAAAGGCGTCTTTTTCCAACGTCTCGCTTCATAAAATAACAACTGTTGTTGGCTCTCACTGATCCTTCCGAACAGTGACGACCTCGCTTGAACTCAAGCCGATATGTATTGTTTGCATGGAACTCCATCTTGATAAGTGTATGTTGTACAACGCACACTAATCATTGTCCCGTTAATTTCGTGAGCAGTCGTGAGATTAAGGCGTGGCGACATTGATACGGAGGAAGTGAGATCGCGTTGTCCTTTATACGTCTTAAGGTTTAATTTTAATTTTCGATCATGAGATACCATTTCTAAGAATAAATATATACATAACCTTTATAAGAATACCGAATGTTGGTTGTTTAAAAGAAAAGTTCATTTTCACCTCACAAACTCGGAATGATGTTGGATATCATTCGAAATCAACGTTAAACAACCATAAGAATACCGAATGTTGGTCAAGAAAAAATCATTTTCTCCTCATAACCTCGGACAGGTGTTGTTTATCAATCGAAATCTGCGTGGAAAAGTGCATTTTATCCCCTAGCGTGGAAAGGGTTTTTGAAATACTAACCTATTTAAAAATTCCAGAAAAAATAATTTACCTTAAATATTACCTATTTTGGTAACTTTACAATTAATTTTTAATAGAAAGTATCGCAAATTTACAAAAAAAATTAAGATGTTTATCTTACAATTTTCGTAACTGGAATGAGGTGAAAAATTGTGTGTTGCGCACGGCAGCAAAACTATTTTGCGTCTCGTACTTTGACAGCTTCGGTTAGCTCAGGTTTTTATATTTTGAACACTCGCTTCGTTTGTGGTTCAATCCTATAGGGTGCTTCGCTTCCTCAGGTTTAAAAAAAGTACCCGAGCAGAATAACACCTGCAGCCTTGCATAACAAATAAATATTGTTTTATATTTGGTCGGTTAACATTTATTAGTCTGCTATTATTTTATCTGATGATTTAAAATACAATAAAAAATAATAATTTAAGCAATTTCCTTCGATTTCGACAGTTATACTTGCACTGCAGTTTCAATCAAGGTTCAATATTAATTAAAACTAAATCCATTTTCTATATGTAATTTTTTATAATTGCATTGTCGCTATGATTACAAAGGAAAATATCTGATAGATGACGTATCAAAAGAATATTATTGTAATTTTCATATGCTCCATGCTGATTGATCGAGTTTTTGTATTTTTTGTACCATCGCGACTCTAAAAATAAATAAAATGAGAATGTTTTCTGTTTGAAAACACGGGTGTTTGAGCGTGAAACAACTTACTGTAAGTCGATATGACTATCGACAATGTTTCGGCTTCTACCGGAAGCCTTCCTCAGGATATTGTCGATAGTCATATCGACTTACAGAAGTTGTTTCACGCTCAAACACCCGTGTTTTCAAACATAAAAATGAGAATGGTTTTAACTTGTCATTAAAATGATTATAGTACATATCATTGTTGATGATATTTAAATTGTTAGCAATAATTTTATATAAAACGCGAATAGATTGTTGATTGGGTGAGTTTTCTCATAGATCATGTAATTAGATAGAGATGTTAAGACTTTAAACATGACAATTTTACAGTAATTTTGTATGATAGAAGATATTTTTGTCTAAGAGATTTCTTTCACGTGAAATAGATAATTCGTTGCACAGTCGTTTTGCTGTAAAAATAGATATAAAATCATTCATTTGTAAGTTTGCATTGTAAATATCATTACCACTGTGATATTTGAAACCTTTTCTGTTATTTAATAATATATTTCCGTTCGCGCTCTTCAATCCAGCGGCAGTTCAAAAATTAATGGAATCACAATGTAGTTACATTGTGTCCTGTTGTATCAATGCGGGCGTTACGTACGACGCATGCGTTTAAAGATTTTAAGATATAACTGGAAACTCACGCCTGTGTCTGGAAATTCAAATTTTAAGAGTAGAGTCCACGGAGCTCCTTATATACAAACGTAGTTTTGTCATATTTTAAATACTAACTGTTCAAATGGCATGTATATTCTTGAGCCTAGTATCTATGCATCTGGTTTGCCAGATTTCCGTAAAATTAAGTATTATATATTCGAATAATCGTTATATAATTTGATATTTAAGGATAAAATACATGATAAATCGAAAAACTGGTAAACTAGAAGCATAGATATTAGGCTCAGCAATATGCGAATTTCACAGAGTTTGAACACATAGGGTATATTCCATTAGTCGCTAAGAACGTTAGTTTCGATAATTTTGATCACATTCTGCGTCTATGGTTGTGATCACGTGATCGTTTGTAACTGTCATCCCCGTTCCATTTTTGGATAAGAACGCTAGGAATGCCACTAAAATTTGCCACTTCTGTCACTTTTGACATTAGATGTAGCGTTTAAGGCGAAAATGACGCCAAGACCCATGTGGAACAACTTTTTGGGAGTGTCATCGTTTTTAGCGAATCTCACTCAAATGGTAAGCACCCTTAGTATTTAAAATATTGCTAAACTACGTTTGTATGGAATGCGCTCCGTGCACTGTACTTTAAAACAGTTTTATCGCGCTTATAGCTGAGTTCGGTTACACTCGCGAATACATTATCAAGGTATTTGTGAGTTTAAAATAATATCGTTCGTATTATCTGGATAAGTCATTGAACGCCGATGCACTTGACTCCACAGATTACGCCTAAACCGTCAAAAATAAAAAAATCATAAAGAAAAAAGTAGAAGATCCCGGCGCAGACGTGAGCGTTTACTGTAAACTACTTTTTAATATTTGCCCACAGTCCGTGGTATAATTTAATTTAGTTTTTGGTTTGTTATGTTTTAAAAATCTGCTTCTTATAACATACCTTCTCTTTTTATAACATACCGCCCTGTACGTAGCGATTTCATCTACATTTTGCTCTAGATAACTTTAGCCGAACCCAAGCGTAAACAGTCAGTATCATTTTAGGCCAACGTTCATCTAGATATAACTAAGTCGTAGTTTCTGAGGGGACATCAAACGCCGAATTGCACGCCAATATACAGGGTTATTGGTAAAATGCTAACAACCTCTTAGGGTTGATAGTTGATAGTCAACCCTAAGAGATGTTATATTTTGTTTTGAAGTTATTTATTTTATTTTTTTCTGATCGGTTTATTTATGTTTATTTGACGGAATAAACACGATGACCACCTAAGTTAATTATCTTGTACCTGTCATTTAATATTTCATATTTTTTCATTACTTAGCTCAATGTAAATATTATAACTGGCGTTCGGTTCTAGTTGTGTGGCGGAATGTATATCTTAGCATGCTACTCCACTTGTTGTTCTTACGGTACAAATAAAACATGTTTATAATTCTGATATATGTACTTAACTTAAATATCTATAAGTAGTTTTCGGAAGCATATATGTCACTTTTGTGTATTATCCTCATTTGAATCAATTATTGCGTGAATGTGATTTTCATAAGTTTTATACATACATACCCTAAAAAAATCAGCCGAGTAATTGTTAGTAATAACCTGGTGTCATCAATGATATGGATGCCATTTTAGATTCATTTCTTTTTAAACCAGGTTAGAGATCTTTCAGTCTAAAAATGCACGCCCCTCTACCAAACGCAATTATTTAAACGTGTTTGCATGCAGTGATTTTACTTCCGGGCTATAATAGGGCCTACCTTCGCCTAAAATCCGGTGGAATTGGACGGCCGACCGCGGCAGTCAACATCTATGTCCTACCTAAAAAAAAGTTATTTTACTGTGTACTTGGACACGTCCGCGCACTCCGCTCACACCACGATGAATGAGGAACTAATGTAAAATATAATGGTGATGTCGAGGTGGTGTGTATTGCGTCTTTACATTACACATTATTTTAAAGCAGTGATGGCTCAGTGGCATTGGCTATGGACTGCCACGCAGCAGGTCCATGGTTCGAATCCCGCCCAGAGCTTGAGCTTCACCGCATGGTGGAAGGGCATTTTGCGAATGCCCGCCTGGCTAGCGACCACCCTCAAGTAGAAAATCTGTCGCCAAGCAACTAACGGTGTGTTCCGGCAGCAGTCCTTGAGAGCCAGTGAAATAACAGGCAAAATGAGACTTAACAACTATCTCGAGGTGATGGGCGCAGTGCAGTTCGTCACTTGTGATGAAATGCATCTGTTATAGGCAAAGGATACCGCTTAACATCAGGTGGGCCTGGCGCTTGTTCCATCACAATAACAAAAAAAAAAAAACATGTAACATTTTGCATGTAAGTGTAAATACATTGGAGGGGCGCGCATTTTTAGACCGAAATATTATTAATTTTGTTGTGTAAGTGAGAGGCAATGATAATCGTCGCCATTTTAGTTTCGTGTCTTTATGAAGGTTACATACGTTATAAGATAAACACCATCCATACTACCTTTTTTATTGTTTGTCACATATTTTAATACATTACCTTTATTATTCTCACACAGCTTTAATCTAGACGTAAATGGTAATGAATCGTGATGTTGATGTCTTTTTTATACCTAGAATAATAACTTTTATATATATATTTATAATAAATCACCGAATCACAGCACTGTTTGCAAACAATATAACGTAAATTTTATATACAAATTTTATCAAATCGCTCTGAATAACGGAAATATGTGTAACTGAAAACAGAGTAAAATCAGAATTCCAGTTTTGCATACAAATAGCGACTTGTTACCAATATATACTATACTATATACTATACATACTAGACTCGACATCTCAAACGAAGATAGACGACCAGTGCAGGTATGCCGGCCGGCATACTCTCCCCCACACGCAGCTGGGCACTCGTAGAGATTACACGCGCTTTACGTTCGAAAATTGTGTATTATCAATTGACTATCCTCGTTTGAGATGTCGCGTCTAGTATATAGGTCAATGCTGGTTACTAAATTTTGCGCGTTCTCATGTAGCGCAGGATATTATATTGTTAAATCCCGTTATATGTGTAGGTGTGCCTGAAGCTTACATAATTTCTACTGCTTTATGCAATTAACGCCCAATCTTAAAATTATACTCCTGGTCAATTATGTAATTTGTATTTGTTATCAGTTAATAACGTCTTTAGATACATATGTGTATACGTAAACGAAAGACACCGCGTTTTTTCTATGATATAAATCAGATTTTATGATTAACAAGTTACATAATTGGGCCTCTGTTTGGAAAAGCAATGATGATTGTGGCGATTACCATGGTAGCCTACCACGGATTTCAGCTATACCACACCACGGTAGTAAAAAGGTTTTTAGCGAATGCTATCTAAGCTACTGCCACTGTAAAGTCTGTTGCCAAGCACCTAACGGCGGCTATCTTACGGCT
This sequence comes from Plagodis pulveraria, assembly GCA_963890685.1. Classification (NCBI taxonomy): domain Eukaryota; kingdom Metazoa; phylum Arthropoda; class Insecta; order Lepidoptera; family Geometridae; genus Plagodis; species Plagodis pulveraria. The sequence goes on along the minus strand of OY982955.1, from coordinate 8,248,931 downwards.
GTCCTAACCGGCTGAGATATCTGTCGGATTACCTATCAGGAACAAAATAAAACTTCATAATATAACTCATCCACGACGGTTTTTTTCATATTTTTTTCAATTATTTGCCCCTTAATTTTATGAAAGATTTTAGTAGTAATGACTGCCTATACATTTTAATTTTTGTTATGAAAGATTTGCTCCGAAGCTTTTAAAACTTTCGTTTTGGCGTGTTTTAAGCGAATGACTTTGAAGAAGGAAGAGGTAGAGGCATTAGCTATCGTTTATTATGAAGAAAATGATAAAAAATAAGCTCCGACCCGTGTAAGCAGGCTAGGCCTAAGAAATAGAATTGATATTTAACTTTCAATACTTCAAGTAGGCGTGTACTTACGTAAAGTATACTTACATCATAGTAAAGCGACAATACTACAATATTCCCGTAAGGCTTATGGCGTCAATTAAAATAATAGTATTGCTAAGTCAGTTTTCGATGCATTGATCACATAACTTTTTATAGCTTAGGTTAGGTTTTATACCGTTAGGGAAAGAAAACTACCGCAGTTAGCACGGAGTGGTATGTGCATTCTGTACGACCCCTAATTGAGATTTTACAATTTTTTACCGATGAACTAATGTAAGTAATTTAATTTAGTAATAGATTTGACAATAACATCAGCATATAGCCATACTGATGTAATTGTGTGTAATATTGTTAGTGACAATTTCTGATTGAAATCGATATTTTGACAACTTTAGTTAGCTACCGAACCCAACTGCAACGGAAACATCCATACTGGTACAAGGGACATGATTAAAGCCCGAGTATTTTCGACCAATCGTTCAGGAACTAAATTTAACATTTTAATCACCTTACCTTGGCTTACGAGATGGATGTATGGATAGTTATATATAAAAACGCCATAAACAAGCCTTCAATAATAATATTTTTTCAACTGATATCCATCATAGCAACGATCATCAATAGAGGTCAATGAACCAAACTATTTTTGATAATCGATTACAATTGGCCAATGTTACGGCAACATAATCGCACTGCGGATAATAATATTGTCGATTAGTGCGACCGCGTCGATTCTCACCGCGCGAGTCGTAGCTGGCTTATATACGCTAGGTTTTCGCATTAAGACGCTGTCAAATGCTGAAATTTTGTCACTATCGGACTACGTAGGAGTGAAAGAAGCAGCGATGGTGAAATCGCGATCAGTTTTGAAGCGCTCATAGCGAAGTTTACTTAGCTGTTCTCAACCGATCAGCAAAGTTAAGCAACGTCGCGCGCGGTCAGGAGTTGGATGGGTGACCGCTAGTGACATTACTACTGAGCGTTTCCGTGCTTCGGAGGGCACGTTAAGCCGTCGGTCCCGGTTGTCGTCTTAGGATGGCAGTCGTTATAGCATGGTGGTAGGGCATTTTGCGAATGCCCGCCTGGCTAGCTACCACCCTCAAGTAGAAAATCTGTCGCCAAGCACCTAACGGTGTGTTCCGGCAGCTGTCCTTGAGAGCCAGTACTTCTAGGTTAGCCTGAACAACATCTTCGACCACATCATCACTTACCATCAGGTGAGATAGTGGTCAAAGGCTAACCTATCAGGCATAAAAAAAATAAAAAAAAAAATGAATATATTTTCATACACACGTAAATAATTAAGATATTTTCAACACCCTTGCTCGTAAAGTGAGCTTTATTATATCGTTCTTAGGGCCATAAACCGAACTATAACACCTCTTGCATAATAATATTATACACTAGTGCGTAATATAATTATCCCTTCAAAGTTAAGTTAGTACCTAACTGCAAATTATATGCGTGTAAACAGAGCATTTTCAATTTAACCGGGTAATACAGATTTGTAACATCAAAGAGGTTTATATGTAATCAACAAACAAATATTTGCCGCGCGCAAATAAAAAACTTGCGCGCTATTTTCCATAATTTTCGTATGTTGTTTGTATCGCATATGTGCAATATATATTTTTTTCCTCGCAAGGATGTTGAAAAAGTGCGTATGAAACTCGTGACCAACTTGCTCATTATACACGAGGCTGTGTGTTACAGCCCGGGTCGTAGGCGAGGGCGTAAATCAGCCGAGTGTATAATGAGCAACTTAGCTCACTTGTATCATAACTATTACGTAACAAGCGTAATTTAGAGTCAACTTTGCAATTTTATTCCATCGGGAAAATTTTAAGGAAACCTGATTCAGACTTTGCTTGGCCCTAGATAATGTGATCAACATTAACATGTAACTTTCTAACTGCTACGAACTAAATATGGCTAAAATCTGTTCAAGTAAAGCTATTTAGCATTTGACAGCGTCTTAATGTTTTATTATAGCAATAAAAGATAAGCTCAGAATGCCAGTACCGTGAAGAACATCTTACCTTATTGTTTATATTTGTGTTATATCTTGTCAGTTAGTGCTACGACGTGCTTTATTTTGATATGTAACTATTGGGTGCTCCAATATTTGTCTTAATTTTGTATAACCAATCATGCGTCTAGTTAGTATTTGTATATTTTTGCTTAAGTAGCCTGTAAATGTGCTGTTAGTTTGTAAATTTTTCAATTTAGTCTCAAGAATTGCGTGATTGAAAATGGTACTTTTAAATCAAGTTTACTTTTGTAATTTTAGATAAGTTTAATATACTTATGATTAAGCTAGAATAATATAAGATTGATATTTTTGTACTTTCGTTTGAAATTAGACGTTGTGAGTATTATAAAGTTAGACATAGAGTAAGACAAAACAACTTTGTTAGCACCTTGTAAATTTAGTGTATTTTTTTTGTATGAAACTTATTTATTAAGAAACACCGTAACAGTTACAAGATTCAAATAAATTTATTGATTTGTATCATGGCTTTTGATTTTGCATTATGATAAAATTAAATATACATATAGGTAAACTAAATCAAAATATTAAATAATTAATAATAACAAATATTTTAAAAGTAATTTAAGAAAACATTTAATTAATTATTTAATAAAACACTTAAAAAATCTTTATATAAATGATATATATATCTAGTGACCAAGAGTCAAGACCTCCTGAGAATGCTTCGTTTAGAAGCGAAACGCGTCGAATACTCTTCCGGTTTGGCTGCGTGGCGTTTGTGACGTCACGTCGCGTCGGCTTAACAGGAAATTAGGCGGAATTGTCACTAGATATATATCATTTTTATAAAGATTTTTAAGTGTTTTATTAAATAATTCAATAAATGTTTTCTTAAAATACTTTTAAAATATTTGTTATTATTAAAAACGAATTTCCGCAAAGTAACGCCTGAATCTATTCATTATATTAAATAATTAGTTTATTGATCAAAAAGTTACATTGCTTCAACACTAATTATAATAATAGATTATCAAGGTAACAAACATGAAAATTGAATACAAATAAAATCTAAGTTATCTATTGAGACCTTTTTTGTGAATAAGCAAAGACTTCCTTTAGCTATTTGAGGAGACGAGAAGAAAGCCACAAATAGGTGGCTGGCGGAATGTTGTAAATGAGCATAACTTACAACTGCGAAAATACTTAGAATGTACTTATATAATCGGGACAACAATTAAGAGGTTCGTATCATTTAGTTATATTTACAGAAGTGGAGATCAATACATCAAACATGTGTTCAGCGGGCATCAAAAATCCAAATGGATGTATGATCCTGTTTGTATGATTTATATTTTAAAAACACAAAGGGGCTATGTATTGTACATTTTCAGTGTCTAGCTAATTTTGAGTTTTTTTTATGGGATAGGAAGGCAAACAGCAGAGCAGGCGGCTCACCTGGTGGTAAGTGATCACCGTCGCCCACGAACATCCGCAAAGGTGTCGAGGATGCGTTTGCCGGCCTTTGAGGAGGGAATATACTCTCTTCTTGAAGTTCCCTAAGTCGTATCTGTTCAGAAATACTTCTACATGCAGCTGATCCCAAATCTGTAAAATTGTGGCAGTGCGAGGTAGGAAATGCCGTGAAAATCGCAAGGTTGTGGACTTCCAGACGTCGACATGAAATTAATGAAACATGCTACGTCGGGCCGTCCGATGGCGAAATTGAGCTGTAGTTAGTAAATCGCGTTCATTTGCCGTAGCACCATTAGACAGTTCCATTGATGGTACATCAATCATCGACTCAATGGTACCACTAAATCGAACAGTACCTCAGAACACTCCCCATGATAGATAAGGTAAAATATGTAGAGTGATCCAACATCTTTACGCAGTACGTGAGCCTTGGACAAGGGTCGAGCCTTCCGGCATAGTAGAAAGAGTGGGAAGTAAGTTATCTTCATACAAACGCACCGCGCGCGGCTTGTATGTGTGCGCCATAATATCTATGCGTCCCGCACGCACACTCTAACAAAATCTCGACCCGTTTTGACCGTGCGCCATTCGGGGCTAACATCGCACAAAGTTTGAGCGTGACGCGTTTTCGGCACCTCTAAATAAATTAAAAATGTGTGATAATCGCAGGAGAACTTATTGCTGTGTTTGGCTGTTTAAACAGTTCATCTATTTCAGAGTTGTCTCTGTTCAGATTACCTACTGAACAGGAAAGGTAAGCAAGTTATTCTAGCATACCTATAATTTTTAATTGATGATGAGTGAGATACCTATAGATTTTATTTGGTAGTTTTCTATCAGGCAAACGAAGTAGGCAGGCCTACTTTCCCACTACAATGTATTACCTAGGTATATTTGATCTGTCAAGTGATATGCCGCTATTGCTTTGTTTACATTTAGTCATGCCGATTTCTCAGTATTGTAGGTAGGTAGTAGTAAGTAGTAAGATTGAAACAAAGTTAATTGAATGTGTCTGTCTCGAGATATTGCTATCAAAGCCCCATTCTTGACATATTTTTAGTTCCACCAATATTTCCCATAGTACAACTTTTAAAAATGTAAGTTATTGTTTTCGAAATATAAAGATATTTAGCATCAAATTACAAAAGCAAAGTTATTTTGGTTTTTTCATATAAAATGTATGCGAAAACAAACAAAACTTACAAACAATAAAAAACTAACGCAATAACTACACATGAACTACGAAACCTTACATATGGGCGTGTCCGAAACGGCGCTTTTTTTTATAAATAGTACTGTTCTGAATCTTGAATACATTTCTGTATTTGTTAGGAAAACTATTGTTGAACTTTATTGAATCACTAAATTAGCTATACAGAGATGTGTCATCTTTGGCAAGGGCCGGGCTTTAAACTAGTGAATTGGTTGACAGTACTATCAGTAAACTACCGTAGGTACTCGTACACATCACCGCCCCGCGTCGCCCGTCTCTGGCCCCGCAACCACATAGGTATCTTTTGTCGCTCTTTCTATCATCGTGAAAGGCTTCATCATGGTTTAGGTAAAACCGACCTCACTTACCCTGAACCCACACAACATAAGTAAAAAACACATCTTCCCGGCCGTTGCCAATTTCTAGGCACTGAATTAAAATTTTGCTAAAAGTGACAACCCTGAGACAGACAAGTGTGGTAGGTAATTATATCGCGGATTGGGCCGGAGATGGCCTACTTCCTCTCTTTCTACTATGCTTCCGGAGAGAACTTGATCGTCGACAATTCGAGTCGCTCTGCGTTGAATAGTGGTCAAATGGAAGAAGTTGGTACTGAGGAGCTCCCGCCCAGAGGTGAGAGCAGTACTCCATGTAAGGCCGAACCTGGGCCTTATAAAGGTGCAGGCGATGGGCCGACGTGAAGTACCGTCTCGCCTTTCCGAGCACACCAAGCTTTTTAGAGGCTAGTACAGTTGTACATTATGCTCCGTAGCGATCATGCGCTCTTTTTTCAATTTTTTACCGGCGGTATGCCTTTATCACAAATCACTATAAACTATATAAAACACCACAGTTACTACAACGAAAACATTTGGGCAACTAAAAGCCATTGCAGGCCTACAGGTAGTCCAAATAATCATGACCACTACTAGTTGGCAGTTTGCCCAGCATGCTGGCAGCGTTGCCCCATTGGATTGCAATGTTTATTCAGCCAAATAAGTGGCAGCATTTTGATCACGCGCCGCATCGACCAAGCGCTCTGATAATTTTTGGAAAATCATACCCACACGGAGCCAATGTCTCTACACTGAACGGATCAAATATGTTATACCACTACCGTAGGGCTGCATGAGTCGCTCCGCCGAAGTAGCCGCGGCGCCAGGACTCACGTTTGTTTCAGAAAGATATGACGGCGCTAAAGTGTCAACGCACGTTCCTCACTAAGGGCTGCTCTTACTTCCATGGAACCAGTCATACCGTCAGGTCTTTTACCGTAACGTCTCAGGCGTGTTACCTGTGTTACCCTTCGGTTCGAGAATAGCTGCAACATTCTGCGTTGGTAAAAGCCCAGCGAATGACGTCTTTAAGGCTACAGTGGCGGGAAATTCGACCAACACTTCGAGAGCAAGAGAGGTCATGGTGGTCACCAGTATTGAAAGAAGGTATAGCGCGTAACCGAAAACCAGTTTCTAGACAGCGAGTAATACGAGCTCTATCTGCGACGCTAGGACACGTATCTAAGACATTTCCGTACTAGTTCGCAGAGGGGCCGATCCCATTGAAACGGAGGACCGTAAGGAATTCAGCATTTGGAAAAGCCAATCCCTATGTAATTTTGGCTTCCGCAAGGTATGCTACATCACAAAAGAGCCTAAAGAAGCTGCGACAATATTTTCCACCAATATTTTTGTAGGTATTGTGTAACAGAAGACAAAAAAGCTGGTAATGGCACACTTGCAATTTAGCGTACCCCTATGCCTCACAAGCTCACAGGGAGGGAGGTTTGCAAACAAGCCCTATCATTCATCACAATATTCAAAACCGACACTATCGTATGCTATTTCCACCGCTTACAACATCTCAAATTATACTATTAATTTAGTAACATAAAGGCAAATTCTAATAATAGCTAAAACCGTTAATTATCTGCTAGATGCACATCTAAATTTTTGAATTTGTTATTTAACAAAAGGACACCATCGTCAAGAATTGGTGAACATAAAAGACTAAACGAAAATTTCACTATCAATTTTATATTAGGCTCAAGGGGATTAAAATTCTCTGTATTACACCACTCTGTATTATACCAGCTACAAAAATACGGTAGGTAATCAATTCGACACGATATGTATGTAATATTATTAAAACTGGAATATATTTACATGTGATAGATAACCTATTAGTTTTCTAAGAAATAAACAAATATAGGTGAATCAATGTATGTTTGTCTACGCATTTATCTGATTTTATTTTTATTGCATTAAACTACTAAGTTTAGAAGTATGACGCTGAACAGTGCAAGCTTCATCAAAATCGGTTTAGTAGTTTTCGAGATTTTTACACATATTAACGGTCCGGTTAACTTGATATACGATCTACGGGTGTGGTGTCAGAAGGGAAAACAACTTAAAACCTTGGTCAAACTACTATGCAGGTTACATGCGTACGAAAGATCAAAATGGCCAATACCAAACTTCCTTCACGGTACAAATCCGAAATTACTAATTAAAATAATTAAAAAAATATATAAATAGTTATAACGAAATCTTTTAATAATATTAACATCGCAAAAGTGTCAACTAGGTTCATACATATACAAATTTCCATATTACGAAATAAAAAGGTAGCTAATAAAATGATGTCAAGTAAAACATTTTCAAATATGTAATAATATGTTTTTTTTTATCTACACGACATTAATATAACTATTGGATGGCGGACCATGAAAATGTGAGCTCAAATTAACAACTATTAAGGTGCCTACAAGGCCGTTACCACATATATTTGCATGGTGGTAGGGCATTTTGCGAATGCCCGCCTGGCTAGCTTCCACCCTCAAGTAGAAAATCTGTCGCCAAGTACCTAACGGTGTGTTCCGGCAGCTGTCCTTGAGAGCCAGTACTTCTAGGTAGCCTGAACAACATCTTCGACCACATCATCACTTACCATCAGATGAGATAGTGGTCAAAGGCTAACCTATCACGCATAAAAAAAAAAAAACAATATATGAAAATGTTCACATCATTCACATCAATGTGATGTTTCATGTCATCATGTGAGTCTAGTCTTAAAGTCAGAATTAACCAGCGTATAAGCAATGACGTTTAAAAATAATTGTACAAATCCGAACAACCTTGATCCAACAAATGAAGTTTTTGCTGTGCAGTAAATGTCGTGCCAAGTACCCCGTAGCGTTTGAATTCTCTTGGGTGCCAAGGGCAAAAGTTGAATGATCTTATTCCAATTCTCCCATTTCTGTCAAGGATATGTGGTTAGCCGTATGTTGTGACCTATATATAGCAATGTATACCTACGGCTAAAGGTTCATGGTACGGGTAACACAGGCAAAGGAACAGAACGGCACGTGTGTTAGGGACCGTGCCCCCTTGCCCACTCCGCGCACGGCCCCTCGTTACGAGACGACGGAGCTGGCGGCGGTGGCAACGCGCAGGCGCGCGCCCTGTGCGCATCATGTCCGCGCAAACCGATAACCCTCCACAAGTCCAATTTCATCAACCACCAACCATTAAAAAGCTATGAAAACCCACTCCACTGCCGCTGCGAAGGTAACCACCACCGTACTTCGCCGTCCTCTCGCGTCTTCCCGCAGCGCGGTCGCTGCCCGGCTTCGCAGCGTGGTGTGGGAGCGCGGGCCGGTAAAAAATAGAGCGTTAGAACGACTGGGGTGAGGCAATGGCGGGGGTTGAGTGAGCGCCTGCCACGGGGCCGCACCCTTCGATTCACTGTTGTGGCTCGCGCTCATTCCACTTACCTGTGCATTCCGCGCCTGCCGCCTCGAGTGCAATGTCTCTCGCGGTTTCAGATCCGTTGATCGAAGATGAACTTTGCGCCGTTCAACGGGCACATGCCGACGGCGACGGCGCTTCCAACTATCCACCAGTTCGCCGCAAAGCTCGGATATGAAGGGAGCTCCATGGGCGGCGTGGTGCAGGAGACGCGGTACCACACTGGTGGAGCAGGAGCGGTACAGTTCGCGGTGGCGCCCTCCTCGGGGAGCGTCACCGTGGATGGGGTCAAGTTCCGACAGGCTGAGAGCGTGGTGGTGGTCAGCGCCGCGCAGCCTGGGACCGTCACACTGGCAGGCCTTGCTCCTATACACACCGGTTCGTGTTTATTATTACAATAATGTGAGATTACAATCACATTCACAGAATAAATAAAAATATCAGAGATATTACACCACTAGTCGGTAGACCAGTGGTGTAATGTAAGATGTACTTAGGTAATACTTTCATTATACGACTGCAAAAAAGGTTTGTAATATTTGTTGATGTATGTATGCTAGATTATTTATTTCATCATAACTTGTAACCAGAACAGATTTGAATATATTCGGTATTGTAAGAATCCTTACATATCATCCCAACTCACACTAGCTGTAAATATTTATTAGCAGATCATTCCTATTTTTTTTATCTACATCTACACTAATATTCTAATGAGTAAATATTTATATTTTTGTATGCAACGAATAAACTTAAAAAGTACCGGACCGATTTGGATAAAATTTGGTATGGACTTTATATACTTATATTGAGACCCGGGAAAGGACACAGGATAGTTTTTATCTAACGGCTCAAAAAGAGGTTAATGGTTTTATGCGATAACCGACATACGCGCAGGAAAGCTAGTATTTAATAAAACAGCTTGTTTATTTTGCGAATAAGAACCTGTTGCGCAGTGTTAATCAAGCTGGTTTCCCCAGTGAACACCGGGGTGAAGTATCAGACGATATCTGCGTCGTCCTCCGTGAACCTGGGCAACATTGCGTACGGCGGACAGACGAGCTACGTACAGGCTGAGACCGTGCACCAGATGAAGGCAGAGCACAGGACCGACCGACGTGAATACCGAGAGGAAATACATCATGACCTGATGGCCACCATGATGCAGCAACAAGGTTTGTTTATTTTGTTTTCTAATATTTCGGTGACACTATGATATAGGTACCAGAAAGTAGGTACGTCAGTAAGTACCACCACCAAAGGTTCTATTCCGAGCGACGCTGCCGACTGAAACTGCAGACTGCGCGTGGCGCAGTCTACTGGTTTGTATGTAATTCTATGCAATGACATCGTACAGTTCTATGACTTCTATGCAATGACAGTTGTACTGAAACGTAACTATACTCTTAGGGCTTGTTTCAGAGTGTTCGAGTAAGTTCCGGTTATACCACCCAGAACATAAAATAACTCAATGATAATTAATAATTAATAATGACAGTTAACATGCAGCGCGTTTCAAGCGATGGATAGGCTAAATATCGATGATTGTGAAACGCAAAAATAGTGTTTTATTTATTAAATATGTCCTGTGTAGTATAACCGGAACTTACTCGAACATTCTTAAACAGGCCCTTAAAATGTTCTATAAATATCTTGTAACTACTTTTAAAATATTTGGCCTAAAAATCTGTAATAATTCATGAGTAAAGACTAGAGACTATATAGACAGTAAATAATCATATTAAAAGAAGAATCAAACTTGCCGGTGAATTAGTTTCGGAAAAAAAAACGAAATTAAATTACTTTCCTGACGTTTTCGTTGTGTGTTCAAACTCCTTTTCTAGTAAATTATTCATGAAAATGTCTATTTTCATTTTATTTTCCCGTGAAGCATTGATGCGGATTGCATTGGTACTACGAAGTTTATATATGGACTGGCGATTACATCAAATAAACTCGATTTCAAAACAAAATACCTCTAGATCTGAAAATAGATATATACATTTCGATGTTCAGTCTACTCAAAACAAATGGTTTGAAAATGTTATTTTTGTATGGTATAGGTAATATGAGGGTGACATAATTATGTTTATTGTTTAGGTATTGAAAAAAACTTAGTGCTAAAAATATCGTCACATGGCATCGAGGGATAAAAATCTTGGAAAATGGATGTACACATGCGTACACTTAATCCAAAAAGTACCTATATATTCGCAATCATTTGAGCGTTGTTTTTGCGGAAATTATTATTATTATATATGTTTTTATAATTCTCCTGTCCCTACTAGTGTATGTCACTAGTAATAGAACTCTTCCTAAACACCTACACCGATTTTGATGAATTCTTTGTGTGCGTTTGGTCATATGTACCAAATCTACCTAATATAAAATACTTACCAAAATATCTAAAAAAACAACACGAAAATAAAAATCTGTAAAAGATTTTACTTAACTTATAGTAACGAACAAAATCAAAACAATATATTAGGTCCTTACATATGAAATTGGCGTTTTTCGTACTGGCCACTTTAATCACGAATTTCTCCTCTTTGGTAAGGAATTCCAAATTCAAATTTGTACAGCTATAGACTCATGTATTTGTGCTTCGATGATCGTCATTCATTTGTTTTTTTTCTTCTGTTTTTTTCTGTTTGCGTCACTCATTTTACAAAATGGAAAACCTCAAATATCGCATTATTTACGAGTACGAGTTCCGCCGTGGCACTGTGCTGCGGAAACAACTCGAAGGGTGAATGATGTGTATGGCGGTCGTGTTGCAAAAGAAAACACAGTTCGTTTTTGGTTCCAACGTTTTCGTTCTGGAAATTTCGACCTGCAGAACAAGCCCCGTGGACGGCCTGAGACTCAAGTTGATAATGAAGAGTTGAAGGCTATTGTGGAAGCGGATCCATCGCAAACCACGTCCGAGTTAGCTGCAGGCTGCGATGTTAGTGATAAAACTGTTTTAATTCACTTGAAGCAAATTGGGAAGATTAAAAAGCTTGAAAGGTGGGTACCTCACGAATTGACTGAAACAAACCGGCAAACGCGCGTCGACTGCTGCGTTACATTACTAAACCGGCACAATAATGAAGGTATTTTAAACCGAATCATTACCTGTGATGAAAAATGGGTTCTTTACGATAATCGGAAGCGCTCAGCGCAATGGTTAGATCCTGGCCAGCCAGCCAAATCCTGCCCCAAGCGAAAATTAACCCCAAAAAAGTTACTTGTAAGCGTTTGGTGGACTAGTGCCGGTATTGTTCATTACAGTTTTTTCAAATCTGGCCAGACTATTACGGCTGATGTCTATTGTCAGGAATTGCAAACCATGATGGAAAAGCTAGCGGCTAAACAACCTAGGCTGGTCAATCGCTCCACGCCACTGCTGCTTCACGACAACGCTAGACCACACACTGCGCTACAGACGGCTACTAAATTAGAAGAGCTTCAATTGGAAAGTCTAAGACATCCTCCGTACTCCCCGGACCTTGCTCCAACAGATTACCATTTTTTTCGAAATTTGGATAACTTCTTGCAAGGGAAAAAATTCAACTCCGATGGGGCAGTCCAAATCGCCTTCAAAGATTTTATTGATTCCCGTCCGACTGTTTTTTTTAGTAAAGGGATCAATGAACTACCTATGAGATGGCAAAAGTGCATAGAAAATAATGGTTCATACTTTGATTAATTACATATATTATATTAAAAAATATTCGACTTTTTGTTCCTCCCATACAAAACGCCAATTTCATATGTAAGGACCTAATATTTACTTATATCAGTTTATTTTTACATACAAGTAACTATAATCAACAGCCAAATATTTGGGCATCGTCATTAAATGTCCGTTCCGTAATGTGCTTCGAAATTAAAGCTTCATCCCTTAATTTTCTCAGCACTCCTATTTCCTCACACGTTGAGCCATTTTGTTCAGCCCATTGTATGCATATGTCGAAAGAGTTTACTGCATCTTTGAGTTGCACTTGCATTGTCTTGCAGCTTTCCTCTATAGGATTTGGGGATTCATTTGTACAGTTATCAGCGTGGTCGTATTTACCATCAAACCATTTCCGCAAGGCGTCTACAGGGAACATCATGTTTTCGGCTACACTTCGCACCAATGCTGGGTCATATTGCTCATCTGTGTTGACCTCAACAATTGAATCGTCCATGTCTAATATCATACTCTCCCAAAGCGTCTTCCAAGAAACAGCTATCCTGAAAGCAGGAAGAGACTGCCACTTTTGAGCCAAAGTGAAAACCATATCTTTTACGTTGAATCGATTCAAACACTCTTCCACGGGAATATCCCTTGAAGCAGTAGTAAGCAATAAATGCCTCTTGTAGTTTTGTTTTACAGTTTTCATTGTATTTTCATCCAAAGGCATCATGTTTCTGCATTCAGTGGGATAAATCAATACGCTAACACCCTCATTTTTGGTTGATAATTTGTCGATATTAAACAGCGATTGATCGATTAAGAGAAGCGCTTTTGGGGGCAGATTATGTTTTGTCAACCAATTCCGAGCTTCTAGGGCGAAACAATCATCGAACCACTTTTTGACCGACTGCTCAGTAATGCGTGTTAAGTTTTGTTCGACATAATGGACAGGAAGATTCACACTTCCCAATTCTTGGGCCCCGTGCGAATTGACCACCAACAATGGTTTCAATTTATGTAATCCTGATGCGTTAGCACATGCGAGAAAGCTTATTTTATCCTTTTTACATTTTCTATTAGGATTATCACCCGGCAAAACACGCCAGCATAATTCATTCTCAATGGCCACGTAAACTTGAGACGGGCATAATTCTAAGTCAACTACTTTTCTAAAAAAGGAATTTTTAAATTCTTCTATATCTGCATTTTCGTCAAAATCCTCCGCCATTTGTAGAATATCGTCTTCTTGAGTGAATTTTATTTTATAACGCCTTTTAAAACCAGTCAACCATCCGACGCTGGCGGAAAACCCTTTATCCGTGTCAAATATCTCGTTGTGAATTTCCTTAGCTCTTGTCATTAAAATGGTGCTGCTAATGGGCGTACCTGTCTTCTTTTCCTGTAGATACCATTCATAAAGAGCTTCTTCCATGCGAGGATTCCTCCCTGTTCTCAAGTTTTGCCTTTTGCTTATCCGATATATTTTGGCTTCAGAAAACTCTTGAATTTTCGCGCGATTTCTGTATATGTCGTGAATGGTCGTTCTCCCGATACCGTACTCTGCTGCGAGGCTGCTCATTTTTTCACCGCGATTGATACGTGTAATTATTTTAAGTTTAATTTCTACCGATAAATGACGCTTTTGATGCTTACTGAACATTTTGAGCACGTTTTTCAAGGTAACTTGTTTTGTTATTGTTACACACTATTCGCGTCTTCCTAGCGTAGTTTTATATTATCTTTGTTCGCGTCAACTCACGGTACGAATTATTGACACACTGAATGAATGGTGTTCGTAAGAATGAGAGAGCAATAGAAACGAAATATGTCAAGTCGAGATACGATGAAACGATGCGTCGCTCGTCGCGTCGTCGCGTCTGGCTGGGGCCGGGCGCGGGGTCCTTCCATGGTCACAGAATAGAGAATAGCTACAACTTCTACTTACGCAAGAGAATTTCGGTGGAACGATTTTCGGATTTGACAATGCATTGTAATTCAATTTGAAGGGCGCCTAGTCGATATTATTTTCTACACAGGAGGGTTAGAGTGGTTTAAGTAAGTATATTACTGGTATGATATCGATTGAACAAGCTTGTACCTATTTATGCACGTATATACTAATAGATTATTTCCTAAAAAACCGGCCAAGTGCAAGTGAAATTTAATTATATTATTATTTTTAGCAAATAAACGGCGAAAACCTCTTATATTGTATGGGAGCCCCCCTTAATTATTTATTTTATTTAATTATATTAAAAGAGAACATAAAACTAAATATTCTGTGAATAGTTAAAACCTGTCATCGTTATTACAATCGAGCAAGAAACGGAAAACAAACAAGTTTGTTGTATGGGAGACCCCCTTAAATATTTATTTTATTTCATTTTTAGTATTTGTTGTTATAGTGGCAATAGAATTACATCATCTGTAAAAAAATCAACTGTCTAGCTATCACCGTTATACATTCTTGAGATACAGCCTGGTGTGGTGACAGACCATTTTTACCCTTTGGGTGCGAAACACTAAAAAAGAGGAACTGACTTTCAATACTTAAGTGTCAAATAAGTTATTTACAAGTCCATGCTAATTTAAAACACTGAGTTTCTAATACATCGGCCGAATTCCGCATAAATATAATTTATCATAAAAAGTATAACTAAGTAATAGAAGTTAAACTCTGTACTTAAAAAAGAATGGATACTGCTTACAAGGTCGATTGTGTCAATCTCCACAATACTTTTTTTCAGTTATAATTGAAACTACCTACCAGATCGAATCGATGATAAAATTTAAATGGCTTGCAACTTGGAAGTAGACTACGATTAAATATTATTTATTCGCAGGAGGTAGGTAATTTAGTACTTTACACAAAAAAATCAAGAATCAAGATACAGGGACAGTTGATATCGTATTTTTGTTTTATCTTATCATTCGGGTTAAATTCGACACTGAAAAGCTGTAATATTTGAGTGCTGCCATGGTATTTATTATAGTTATTTTTTGTTTACTTTTAAGTCTAGTATGTGTCAGTTGTCAGTGATGTGAATTACGTATATTTTATTTTCGTTTATGTGACTGATTACATATAAGATAAAACGGGCTATTTCACAAAAGAGACACTGACATTAACTTCATCATTTCAAGTAGCAGCTGTCAAACTCACAAGGGTGTTATTTCGGAAACTATTAATCCCAGACCACCAATTACACTTTTGAAAATAGCTTATAGCCCGGAAACTATTGATCATAGACAACACATTTCATTACTAAAGTGATAGATCTTTTAGAGAACTTCTTTTCTGATTACAGCTGTCAAACTTTAAAGGGCTTTATCTTACCTCGGATAACAACCAACTAGTTTCTTAACGGAAGTGATAGACGTCATCGAGATCTTCTTTCCGAATAATAGATTGTAAAGTTAAAAGAGCTTTATCTCGGAATAAACTTGACAGCTGTCATTCCAAAAGAAGATCTCAATGAGGTATATCAACTCCGTAAATAAACTTAGTGGTCTTGGATTCACAGGGTACCTTCCTAGGAAATTTTATGAATATCACAATGTTTATTACTAGTATTTCCGACTTATTGATTGAGAATTAAACCTAAGTCCTAAGTAGGTAGGTAGGTAGGTATCATAAAAAATACATACTAATGTATATTTTTACCCATCTTCTATGTATTATCATCACCTACTGCTACGGGTATTCTTCCTTGTTTGACGTTGCTCTACTTAAAGTTCTTGAATTTTAGAAATTCCAAGATTACAGAGAAATGTATTGAGCATATCGTGTATATTTGACTTATAATATTTAAAAAATGTAATGAAGTGGTGAGACGGACAAGTAGCCTGCCTAGTAATCGTCACGCTTGCCGTTGCAGTGTCCTGTATTACCATTCTCGTCATGCTTGCCACTGCACTGCGTTTATCACTCCGAAACGTTAGTTCTTATGTCTCGTACGCCCACTTGTTACAGTGCCCTTCAATAAGGCAGAATATCTGACACTGCAGCGGTACCCCGCCCGACCCCTCCGGGCAAAAAGGATAATCGGCACTTATTGTTATAGTCCATATATTAAAGTTTTTAAATTTTGAATAGTAGGTACTTCCTAAAGATGATTAAACATTGTGTAAATTAAAAGTACAAAGACTTCAATTGATTATTTGGTTGTGATTTTATTTACACTTTCTCTTAACAGATGCGTTTTGCCCCGGGCTTCCCCTAAGAATGATTATTATATTTCCTCGTAGATACCTCTATACTGTACAGTATAGTGTATAGAATAATGTGAACAATTATTGTAGGTTCTTTATCCAAATTTACAAATTCAGGCGTTACTTTGCAGAAACCAATAATTAATAGTAGTTACAAGTACAGAAAACTATATTTTTAGTAAATTTTAAATCTACTATTATTATATTAACTATTAAGTTTAGATATCTAGTTACAATGGCGACTAAATTATTTATTTAGTATTATCTTACATAATTTTTAATTAATTGTTCTTTATTAATGTTTTTATCAAAGCGTTTATATGCAGATTCGTCCGCGGATTTGTCACCAAGGACAAATCCAGTGGATTAGTGCTCCTGTGAATTGCGGGCTTTATAAACTCACCTCTGTAACATGTATCTATAACAGTAACACAAGCGACCCCGCTGCAGCAAGGGCAACAGTTGTTGGTGGTGCTTCATGAGCCGAAAGAAGCTGCAGCAATCGCTCGGCATATCAAACAGGAAGCTCGACAGGATCGCACTGCTTCTATCGCGCCCACTGCAGAGTTCATAAGTAAGTAAAAATCTACCTACCTACTCTTTTTTTAAGTGCTCGTAGCGGAATTTGCTTAGTTATTCTTAACTCAGTGTTTGCCGCTGTCATACTTAGATGGATGACCGCTAGTGTCATTTACTAAGCGATTAAATACTTCGATGGGAACGTTATAACGTCGGTCCCGGTTATTATCTTTAGAAGGGCAGCCGTTATGGTGCGTCGGAGACCTTCAGGCGGCCTGAAAACTTTGAATTTTCAAGCAGTGGTGGCTCAGTGGCGTTGGTTATGGACTGCTGCGCCAAGAAGTCCAGGATTCGAATCCCGCCACGGGCTTGAGTTTCAAATTCAAATTCAAATTCAAATTCATTTATTTGTCAGAATGCAGGTTATAAAGTTGTAACATGGTTAAAAAGGTAAGTCCCAGGTACATTCTCACCTATATAAGGCATGCAAATATTAACTAGTTTGTTATAACATATAGTATCTTAAAAAATATACAAATAATAAGAATTATGTGATTGAAAATCAAAGTCAGCGGTACAATCAAAACAAATAAAATAAATAGTTTCAGTACAAAATAAAATTAATAATTACAATACAATGTCATTATTTTATATTAAATGTTCTATCACTAAAAAATTCATTTATACTATAGTAACATTTGTCAAGGAGTAACGTCTTCAAATTATTTTTAAACTTCGATATATTACACGCTTTTAAGACTTCTGGCAATTTATTATAAATTTTAGGAGCCATACAAAAAACACTTTTGTGCATTAGCGTCGTATGGGACATTCTGATACACAGCCGAGATTTATTTCTTAAGTTCAAGTTGTGTACATCTCTTACCGATTCAAAGTAATCTAGGTTATTTTTAACAAAAAGTGCGGTTTCATATAGGTACATGCATGGTAATGTCATAATTTTGAGTTCTTTGAAGTGTGGTTTACAACTATCTGTAGATTTAAGATTTATTATTGCTCTAATGCATCTCTTCTGGGCCAGAAATACCTTTTCCTTATTAGTTGAGTTTGCCCAGAAGATTACTCCATACCTTAAAAGTGAAGCAACGCTTCCATGATAGGCTGTTAATGCTGTATCCCTATTGACAACTTTAGATAGATGGTGTAAGGCATATGCCATGCTATTGACCCGCTTGGTTAAGACGTCTGTGTGATACTTCCACGTCAGTTGTCTGTCAATATGCAGTCCTAGAAATTTTGTTACATATATTTTATTTATAGTTTGATTTAAATAGTGTATGTCAAAATCTGATTTAGATGTCCTTTGATTAAAATGCATTATCTTGGTTTTATTTAAATTAATTTTTAAATTATTTATTATTAACCAGTTTATTATGTTATTTAATGTAGAATTAATGTCAGTTATGTAGTCAGTAGATTGCTTTTTAAAGATTATAGTACTGTCGTCAGCAAATAGTACCATGGGGTGTGTTGTGCAGTTTGGTAAGTCGTTAATGTAGCATAAAAAGAGTAAAGGCCCTAACACACTCCCTTGAGGTACTCCGTACTGAACTATAAGTGGCTCAGATAAATATGTATCTTCACACTTATTTTGCATATTAATTCTACTAACCACAGTTTTTTGTACTCTGTTTGATAGGTATGATTTAATGAGATCTAAGACGTTTCCTCTTATTCCGTAGCATTCCAATTTATGACATAATATAATATGATCAACGCAATCAAAGGCCCTAGTCATGTCCATGTAAATTGAGCATACAGGATTTTTTTTGTCTACATTTTCCATTACGCAGTTTAGAAAATCAAAGACGGCCATATTAATAGACATTCCTTTTCTGAAGCCTTTTTGATGAGAAGATAAAATATTTTTCGTATCTAAAAAGTTGTATATAGCATCATAAAGTACTTTCTCAAACACCTTTGCAAAGACAGGAATTAAGGCAATTGGTCTGTAATTGGATAATATATCCTTTTTACCTCGTTTAAACAGTGGTTTTATTATTGTAGTTTTTAGTCCATCTGGAAATATACCCTTTTCTATGCTTAAATTTATAATGTAACAAAGTGGAAAACATAATATGTCTTTTACGGATTTAATTACCTTTGTCGAAATGTCGTCATAACCGACACTATTTGTGTTTTTTAAACTATTAATGTTTTGCATAACATTTTGCGGAGTTGTTGGGGCAAGAAATATTGATGAACAATTGGATTGTGGTAATTTTCTAAATTTTGAATTTAAATAATTGGTTATGTTTGAGTTGTTCTGAATGTCATATATAAAAAAATTATTGAATGCGTTAGAAATGTCAGCAGGGTCAGTTATTAATTTGTCATCAAGTAAAATTTCGAATATATAATCTTTAGATGTAACTTTCTCCTTATTGATTACTTGCCAAGTTGCTCTCGACTTATTTGCAGACCTTATGATGTGGTAATTATTCTGCGCTCGTTTTGTTAATCTTATAACTTTCTTATAAGTTGCAGAATATTTCCTAAATGCCCTTTTATTGTTAGGAGTTGGTGAAAGACGATATTGCCACAAAAGCTGTCTTTTCCTCCTGCTACATTTTTTAATACCGTTAGATAGCCATTTTGTTTGTTTCCGATCCCTTATAATTATTTTTTTCCAAGGAAAACATAGATCGTAAAACAATTTGATAGTTTCTAAAAATATATTATATGCATTGTTCGGTTCTATGGAATCGTACACTTCACGAAAACTTAGGTTGAGAATGGATCTTTTAAATAACTTAAGGTTATCTGTACGTAAATCTCTTTTTAAAATTGCCCACGACTTGAGCTTGCAGGTTCTTTTAACCGGACATTTAAATAATTGTGCACTGTGGTCTGACAGTGCCATTTCAATTACTTCACCCTGGGATCGGACATTACTTAAAATATTATCAATACAAGTCTTACTTATAGGTCTAGTTATTTCTGTTATAGAAGGTCTTAAGTTATAACATAACAATAAATTTTCGAAATCAAATGTCAAGTTATTTCTTTTCAGAATGTCAATATTGTAATCTCCACATATCATAACCTTCCAACGACAATTTTCTGTGACGATTTTTAATATGTTTTCTAAAACTTCAAAGAATACGCCTATGTATTTAGATTTAGGTACTCTATATATAGCCACTATTATTATATTATGTTTTGTCAATTCAATAGCACAACATTCTACAATATTCATTACTGACAGGTCTTTAATTTTAGTGATTTCTCTGTACTCATGGTGAGCTCTTACTATTATACACGCTCCTCCTCTCCTTTCATTTCTATAATAGCTTGCTGCTAATCTGAAATTTGGAATATGCAAATTTTCCTCGTCACCTAATTTCATGTTATGTTCAGTTGCGCAAACTACGTCAACGGATTTTCCTAATGCCTCTAAATCTTCCAAACTAACAGTTAGCATGTCTTGTTTATTAATAATACCTGAGATATTCTGATGTAAAACATTAACATGATTAAAGACGAAAAAACTTTTCGGGTACAGGCTTATGTTGGTAATCTTTATTTTGCTTGTCGTAGATTTGACAATCAGTATTTCTTTTTGGTTGCGTCAAAACAGGAAAATAATTAAGAATTGTATTTTTCTTATTGACATTCTTTTGAACAGTAAAAGAAATCTGTTTTTTAAAGTAAAACGGTATAGTACCTCTACGGGGTTCCTTGGAATCAGGTTTTTCATCATATTTTCTTTTCGTGTTAAAAGCATCATTTATTGTTTTAACATAACGTGGTAGATATAAGTTATTATAATCGATTGTATCTATCCAATAATTGATCCTTCTACACATGTCTCTAGTAAAATCTCTTACATTTTTTTCTAGTTCCAAAAAGTAACAATTGTCAACATGATTAGCTACATTTTTTAATAATTTGTTTAATGCATATTCATTTAAATATTTGTTCCTACGGACACTAAGCAAGAATATACTAGAAACTTTTAGATATTTGAGAGTAGCGTAAATTTCGAATGCCAGTTTCGTAGGATCTTTGTCATATTCACCTAGGCACAATATTAATTTATCTTCTTCATTAAACTGATAACCTTTACATAGTTCTAGAAGAGCTTCTGTGTTTGCCTGCGGTTTCAAGAAAGCTTCTACGCTGTATTTTTCATATTTTGTATTCACTCGACTGTATATAAGGTTCAATGCCAAATTTCTACATTGTCCACCGCCTATTATTACTACTTTCTTCTGTGGTTTCTTATCTTCTTTTCTGTTAATTATGCTTGTAGTCTCTTTTGTTTGCATATTACATACCTGAGAATCAGTATTGCAGTTTAATAATTCTGTCTCTTCTTTTGTATCTTGCAATAAATTTTTTAAAGTTGGTGCAATATTGCATTTATGTGCGTTTATTTTTTTCTCTGATATATTTAATTTATTTTGAAGATTCTGTATTATTTTCGAGAGCTTTTTTATCTTTCTCCTTAATCTTTTACTACTAAAAATATATGGTTTTGTCTTAAAATACTGCTTTCTAGGTAGTGGAGTTCTTTCTGTCAATTCTTTAATTTTATTGTTTCTTCCCTTTTCTTCTTCTAGCCATTTGGATAATTGTTCAATATCATTTTTCAAATCTGTTATTATTTTTAAGTGTTTCTTACAATCTAAGTTTATTTGTGCCATTGATGCAGATTCCAAAACCTCTATTGACTCAGTTGATGTTCTTGGTTTTTTTCTCTTTCTCCCTGGGAGAGGAGTCCCAACATCACAGAATTCAATTTTTTTATAGATTTCATTTATCTGAATGGCTTTTGTGAGATCTTTTTTTAAGTTTTCGTTTTCCAGTAGCAAATTATCTATTTCGTGATTTGCTGCCTTTAACTGCGTTTTTAATTTATCATTTATTTGTTGTAGGGAGATGACGGATTCATTCTGGTCAATATCTATTTGGGATTGACATATTCTCGTCGATTCAAATAAAGAAGAGTCAGACAAGGTTCCCAACGAATTAGCTCGTCGCCGTTGATGAAAGCGAAAAGTAATATTATCCGTTTCCATATTTTCCATGCTAATAATTAAATTCGGTAATCAAAAACAGTTGAAATAAAAATGAAAAAAAAAAAAAAACATGCACAAAAAGTTCGGATGTTGGTGGATTTGAACTCGGTTCCACCGTAACTAAAGACGGTGGAACCGAGTTCAAATGCATGCTTCACCGCATGGTGGAAGGGCATTTTGCGAATACCCGCCTGGCTAGCGACCACCCTCAAGTAGAAAATCAGTCGCCAAGCTCCTAACGGTGTGTCCCGGCAGCTGTCATTTAGAGCCAGTAATTCTAGGTTAAACCTGTTAATACCTTCGACCAAATCAATCATCACTTACGCTCACTTTAAATGTATGTCCTAAAAAAAAAAACCTAATGGAATCAATGAAATTTGGAAGGAACAGTTTCTTTTACTTCCTTAAGCATCTTAACTTATTCCTATTCTTTATAATCTGACAGGTATTGGCGATGTGACTGACTCCTCTACATGGCAGACCCTGGGCGGTGGCGTAGCAGACTACCTCTCCGCTTTACCATTGCCACTCCATCACCTCCTGAAGTATGCTCCTGCGGACAAGCGTGACGAGCAGCCAACCATCGTCACTGCCGTCAACGGGAACGTGATACCTGTCAGCGCTATAACTCAGGTAGGAGACAACTTCGCCGCTCTGGAATTGTGAATGCACAATCTATACTTACTGAATACTTCCACACATAAGCGCTTCAAGAATAATACTATTCTATACTTTGATGTTTTGTCTCAGTTTTTAATTGCCAGAATCTTGAAACTTTGTCTATTTTTTATATATTTATCTCACTTGATGGCAAGTGATGATGTGGTCGAAGATGTTGTTCAGGCTAACCTAGAAATTCTGGCTCTCAAATACAGCTTCCGGAACACACCTTTTGGTGCTTGGCGACAGATTTTCTACTTGAGGATGGTAGCTAGCCAGGCGGGGATTCGAAAAATGCCTAGTAATGTCACTAGCGCTCACCTATCCAAGTCATGGTTGCGGCGGACGTTGCTCGGTTAAGAACGGGTAAGCAAACTTCGCTACTAACGCTTCAAAAATTGTTTTGTGAATGTTTAGGTGCCAGCGAACAGCGTGGTGGTGCAAACGGCGACGATAGTGAATCAGACAGTGAACGCGAACGCGAACATTCACAACACCATCGTGCTCTCCTCCAAGAAGAAGAAGAACAAGAAATGCAAGAAGGACAAAAAGCTGCGTCCACGCCCCGGCGAGATACGTCTCACCACTGCTTTAGGTAACAATCACACATTTTATTTTATATTCGTGACTAAATTCTAGTTTATAATTCATTAACGGGTTAATTCGGTCATTTAAAATGTTGACCCCTTAGCGCCGTACAAAATAATCAAATAAATATTTTTCTAATTAACTAATTCCACAATAGCAGGTGCTTGTCTTTAAGTCTGTGCTTCTTTATAAATAACAAGGTTCTGCTACAGCTAGGTACTCTTTGGGACATACTCTATAGGTTCAAACGAGAGTTAATATGTAGTTTCATCAACACACATCAAAAGTGCCTAGGGATCATGTATATTTTGAACTATAAAAAATATTGTATCAATATTTACCAAATCTAATTATATAGACTGGTTTTTTTTATTTAATTCCACGAATCTCTGTATTATGTATGCATAGAGGAAAAAGTAATTTTGGCAATTTGAAGAAATGTAACCTAATTTAATTTCGTCAATCAAATGGCAGAAAAACGAAAAAAAATGGATATTTGCTATGTTTACCTAAAATAATATTAATTAATAATCTGTGTTTCCTGTGATTTCTGTCATTTTACACTAATCAGTAATCACACAAGCCCAGCGATTGGGCATGTTTAAAATCAGTTCATCAAAATCACTTTGAGGAATGGCCGCTCACGTACTTTAAGCTGTTGTGGGGTATGCACGGCATCCATACTTGGCAGAGCTCTTCTTGTAGCATATCCCATACATGTTCAATGGGGTCGCGGTCTGGCGATTGAGCAGGCCACGGCAGAACGTTGATGCGAGCATTGGCAAGAGTGCGAGTTATATGACTCTAGCCATGTATGGACGTGCATTATAGTGCATTAGAGGAAACGAATTACCCATAAACGGCTTCGAAAAGGGATGATCACTTCTGAAACAATACTCGCCGCATAAATCTGAGCATTGATGTTGCCCCTGATACAAATGACATCTGTTCTTCCACCGACCAAATACCGGCCCAAACCATTATTGTTACCATATGGGTGAACTTCTTGACAGAATTTTAAACTTTCTTAACGTCACGAGCTCCTCCAAACTCGAGTACCTCTTGTATCAGGCCGCATACCGAAACGAGAAAAGCACACGAATAAAATCCTCTATTGCGACAATGCTCGAAAACGTACATGATCCCTAGGCACTTCGGATTAAAAATAAGTCAATTCATAACAACCTTTTTATTTTAAGATGTGTGTTTCAAAAAGTTCATAGAAACACTGCCTGGTATATAAGGCGCGGGTTTTTAGCTATGCTATCATCGAACACAGTATAGACTTGAATCAAAATAATGTTTTTTTTTGTTTTTTTTTTAATTATGAAAAGCAAGCATTTGACCAAAGTCTCACCTGATGGAAAGTGACGACGCGGTCGACGGTGGAGCATGCTTGCCTAGCAAATACCTGTTTACTCTGTACTTGAAGACTTCCAGATTATATATATCGGGAAATAGAGACGCTGGTAGGGTGTTTCATAATTCGGCCGTACGCTTTATAAAACTAGATTTAAAATTTTTCATTTATTTTATTTTACAACTATTATTAGAAGTTTCGTATTATTTTGCATAAAATTATAGCCATAGAACAAATGTGACTAAATGGTTCTGTTGCTTCTGTCCCAGATGGCAGCACGCTGTACTGCTGCCCAGAGTGCCATATGGCGTACCCGGAGCGTGGCCTGCTAGAGCAGCATCTGCTCGGACACACCATGGAGAGGAAGTACGCTCTTGTATACATATACTACTTAACTATAACTATATACTTATGAACATAACTTCGATGCATATACTCATGGCCTGGCCTTTCTCCAGAAAGAAAGTGTAATATTTTTTTATATTATTGTTACGGAACAAGCCCGAGGACTACATGGTGTTAAGTGGACTAAACATCTGCCTATAACAGACGCATTTGGTCTACGGCGAATTGTACTGTGCCCGTCACACTGAGACGTACAGTTGTTAGGTCTCATGTGCCTGTAATTTTACTGGCTCTCAAGGACTGTTGCCGGAACACACTGTTAGATGCTGGGTGACAGTTTTTCTACTTGAGGGTGGTCGCTAGCTAGGCGGGCATTCGCGAAATGCCCTTCCAACATACGGTGAAGCTCTACCCGCGGCGGGATTCGAACCATGGACCTGCTGCGCGCCAGTCCATAGCGAATGCCACTGAGCCATCACCGCTTCAAAAGTACAAAGCAAATAAGTTTAGCTAAACAAAATAGTCTATGAGCGCTTCATTATTCTTTTCCAAAGATAAAACTACTTTTGCACTGGTTTTCAGATTTATCTGTGACATCTGCAACGCTGCTCTAAAGCGTAAAGACCACCTGACGCGTCACAAGCAGTCGCACAACCCGGAGCGGCCGCACGTCTGTTCAGTCTGTCTGAAGGCGTTCAAACGGAAAGAACAGCTCACTCTGCACTTTGTCATCCATTCGGGGGAGAAGAGGCATGTTTGCATGGAGTGTGGGAAAGGTAAGTTAGAGTAGAAACCGCCTGAAGCATCCCAAGTAGTCGCGCAACCAGGAGTGGCCGTACGTCTGCTCAATCTGTCTGAAGGCGTTCAAACGGAAAGAACAGCTCACTGTACACTTTGTTATCCACTCGGGGGAGAAGAGACACGTTTGCATGGAGTGTGGAAAAGGTAAGATAGAGTAGAGACCGCCTGAAGCATCCCAAGCAGCCGTACAACCCGGAGCGGTTGCAAGCCTACTCAGTCTGTCTGACGGCGTTCAACCGGAAGGAAAAGATCACTCTACACTTTGTCGTCGGGAAAGAAGAGGCACGTTTTTTCATGACGTCAGGATATTTAGGTTAAAGTAGAGACCGCCTGCCTGACGAATCATAAACAATCGACAAATCCGGAGCTGCTGCAAGGCTGCTCATTCTGTCCAAGGGCGGTCAAATTAAAGGAACAGCACACTATGTTTATCATTCAGCAGAGGCACATTTTGCGGAAAAGGTGGGGCAAGGTTATTATCTCCATGAGATCACTACACTCACAGGATTTAATGGAACAATTCAGTTCCAATTCCAACAAAAAAATATTATTGCAACAAAAACCTTATTTTCTCAACTTTGTTCATCATTTTTATTTACTGCACAAAAGATAACCCTCATAGCCTTCCTTATAAAACAAAATGCTGAATGTTTTCAGCGATAATAATGTGGTAGGATACTTCTTGTGCCAGATTTCGGGAACATCCAGCGCTATTTTCATTACCCATTGCCGAGTTCTGATTGGTGAAACACGGAGTCAGTGAAATTACGAGCGTGTTCTCGTGAACCCACTGTTGATATTATTCTCGTGATTGAAGATGATTCAGTACTATTGTTGAAGTAACGCATTGATTGTCAGGTTTCTACCGCAAAGACCACTTGCGCAAACACACGCGGTCGCACATCGCGCGGCGCGTGAAGGCGGAGCTGTCACAGCAAGCGGCAGCGGCGGCGGCGGGCGGCGGCGAGGGCGCGCAGCTGTCCGCCTCGCCCGCGCCCGCACCCACGCCCGTGCCCATCGCGCCCGCGCCGCCGCCGCCAGAACCCTCCTGACACGAGGATGACAAGAACGACCTCTCTCTCATGACGCTCATCGCAGCTGCTAAAGAAGTCTTCTAAACAGTTATCTTACCCAGCAGGCGAACAATAAGTAGTCGCTACAGTAGATATATTCCCATCCTTTGGCGGACGTTTAAAAAATTCATGGACAAAAAAAGAAGTTGGTTTGAATTTGATTCACGCCGAAATGAAAATTTTGTAAATGTGATGTTTGGATATTTGTTATATGAATTAGAGTCAAACGCTATGTTTGTATGAACAATGTACTATAGACTTAAAATGACGCACTAACTGTTGAAATAAGTCCTAGTAATAATTTAGTTTTAATATTTGTGAAAGCAGTTTATACATATACCTACTAATTCGTTCGATGAGTACAAGGTTAGTTCCCCCATACCATAGAACATATAATAATACTACCCCATACTATAAGGTATGTTATGGTTGCTCCCCACGGTCGCCAACGCATGCTCACCCGCCAAGGGCGTTGGAAGGTCAAATAACTTTTGGTGGCAAACCACCATCTCCACAGTTGTAAACCATGGTTGGCCACCATGGTAGGAAGCTCGTTGCCGACTGTGTAGCACAGCTTTTAGGATATTAACGACCTTGGACAACTTAGATGCTGAGGTAGGACATACTTTCTGGATGAACTTGTACATTACGATTGGTTGATTTGTATACGATCAAAAGCTTTTTCATTGTTTAGAACTAATACAGTCAATCGAGACGGTTTAAAAATCAGGAGATGTTTACTAGCCTGCTGGAATAAGCTCATCTGGCTTGCTTTCTTTGCTCAACCTTAGACCCTTGATAACTCAAACAGCTTTATACACCCATCCCGTTTATAGCGGCAAGATGCCAGTTAACTAGAGCACCACCGTTCTATAGTCTCAGACAAAAAGAATATTGAACAATGATGGCACTGTTATTTGTGGTTACTGTGTGTGTGTTCAATACAAAATTTGTTTAATTATACCTTGTTGGTTGTTGGCGATCTCTAAAAGAGTTTATTTAGATGTTTTATGTAATTTGTTGTTTTATGAATGCTTGAGGGAGTTTATAATACCATAAGATCTGTGATGGATCTGATTGCCCAACATAAACACAGGCGACTGAGGGAAGAGTGCATGTGGTAGAGATGCTAATGGCGATAAATAATAAGATGTAATAAGAACAATCAAGATTAGAAATGAGTATATTAGTAGAAGCCAGTGATAGAAAAGTTGAAGAGTGTCTATTATGGACATTAGATTGGTGTGGTATGGGCTGTCACGTGATATGCAGGTCCTGGGTATGGTGTGTTATGGCAGGTCATGAGGGATGGAATCATATGTAACTAAAGGATTGTTGAATATGAATTTGGATTAGGTAACAAAATGAGGCCAAAGAAGGTAGGTACCTACGGAAGGACGGTTTGAATAGGATATGTGTCTAAAATCTAAATGCTGCGTTGAGAAGTAATGTAACAGAGTGGAAGAACACAGGTTTTACGAGGTGGAAGGTCTCTTTACCAAGAGTTCTTCTTCGTGGGTACCACTGCATCATTAAATATTCTGCCTCAAAGCAGAAATGTGTAAGTGGTTTCAGCACATCTGAGTTTAGACGTGAAGGACGCAAGTAAAATTACTGACAATGTAATGGAAAATGATGAGGATTCCCATTTTGAAGCAATGATGGCCGTGCCGTGTGTTTATGGTCTAATTCCCGCCGCACCGGCTTGCGATTCACCGCATAGTATAAGGGCATTTTGCGAATGCTCGCCTGGCCAACTACCAGACCAACTAACTACATTTCAAGTATCTATCGCCAAGCACCTAACAGCGTGCAGCCATTCCAGCAGCAGTCCCTAAGAGCCAGTTAAATAAACAGGCACATGAGACTTACCAACTGTATGTCTTAGGGTGACGGACGCAGCGCAATTCGTCACTTGTGACGAAATGCGTCTGTTATAGGCAGACTGCTTAACATCATGTGAACCATGTGAGGCATGGTTCACATGATGTTAAGCAGTGGGCCATGTGAACGTTCCATCACAGGATCATTAAAAAAAATAAAAAAGGGCCTACTTCTCCGTCACACCACTTTATAACATTACTAAAAACATGTTGTGCCGACCACTTATACGTGCGATAAGGGCAGAGGAAGACGTGATTATTTTAGATTAGTCTATTTAATGTTGAAATAAAAAAAAAAACACAGAAAAGCTATCATGTGATTTAAATGTACCTAAGTAAAACGAATAAGGTTTTCGATAATATATCTTAGATAAAGCTGAGTACGTGTATTCATAGATATTGTAATAAATGAATTAGCGATGCCATATGTGTATATACAAATAATTTTATTCAATAGTTATAATTGGACTAAAATTTACTAGTAGTACCATAATAAAATTTAAATTATTTTTATAGGAATTTGAGGTATTTCAATCGTTGGCTTGTATATGTAGAATGAAGACATCAAGTACCTAATTACTTAAATATAATACCTAGTAGGAATACTCAATGTTGTAAAATATATAAAGATTTAGTCCGTACCTATTACTGCCATTAATTATAAAGTTCAAATATGTATCACTACTTATTTTTTGTAACGTCTCAAATAATTCAATAAGGGCCTGTTTCAGAATGTTCGAGTATACTACCCAGAACATATTTAATAGCTAAAACACTATCTTTTCACGTCAGCGTTTCACAGTCATCGATTTAGCCTATCCATCGGTTAAATGAGCTGCATGTTAACTGTAATTTTAATCATTTAGGGCCTGTTTCAGAATGTTCGAGTAAGTTCCGGTTATACTACCCAGAACATAAAATAACTGAATGATAAAAATTACAGTTAACATGCAGCGCGTTTCAAGCTTTAACCGATGGATATGCTAAATCGATGACTGTGAAACGCAAAGAGAGTTTTTTATGTATTAAATATATTCTGGGTAGTATAATAATAATAATATAATAATAACCGGAACTTACTCGAACATTCTGAAACAGGCCCTAAATGAAATAAACGCAATGTAGTAGGCACTACAAAATTCGCCAGTTAGTTCGCTCCACTAGTTGTCCGTTCTGTGGGGCCTTAGTATAATTTTATTTATACTTATCCCTACCGGTAGGTCTAAGGTGAGTTTTAATTTATACATATCCCTAGTTCCTACCAATCAACTTTTTTACTCGTTACACATAGCACTACCTTCTTGTATTTTTCTTCATTCTCATTCAAATAATAATATGCATCACTCGTTTTTATCTCTACATTAATTTTTAGAAATGATTTTGTATTGATTGCTATATTTGGCGGTCGGCGATGACTTTGCATTAGTATATCCCTGCTACCACTTCCTAATAGTCTTTGTTTTTCAAAGCTATTGTACTATATCTGTAAATGATAATAATTCTGGTAGTCCCTCGTTGGTCTATTGTCATATTGAACTAACAACGACGATACCAATTATATCATCATTATCTTATAAAGCAACTATAGCATTATGTAACGCACGGTTAAAAGAGTTTATTGGTAGGGATATGTATATCGGTGGGGCTAAGGTAATAAAATTTACCTTAGCCCCACCGGTAAGGGTACGAAGTATAAATAATAAAATGCTTAGCCCCACCGGAAAAAAACAATTAATACGGCTAAGTGTAACTGGGGATAAAATGTTGTGCAGTGCTAAATGCTGTATTATATATTTATCGAAAGTTTATGAATAAAGTACTTGTAATTATGTCTGTAATTTGTGTTTCCTGTAATCACCCCCTTATTCATGGACTTGTTATTGAAATGTCTTTGCTTGTTGATAACAAAAAATTTATTATATTTGATTTTGTCTCAAATGACAAAGACAGGTGATACTTTGTAAATAAAATATAGTAGTACGTAAGTTTAAGATCTGTTTCTTTCTATGAATTTGGGGGTCAAATTTTCTCGATGTAATTAAAGTATAAAAAGGAAATTCAATTTGATACGCGTTTTATTTTAACTTTTTGAAGCAATGATGGCTCCAGTGGCATTGGCTATGGACTGCCGCGCACCAGATCCATGGTTCGAATCCCGCCGCGGGTTTGAGCTTCACCGCATGGTGGAAGGGCATTTTCCCGCCGCCTGACTAGCTACCACCGTCAAGTACAAAATCTGTTGCCAAGCACCTAACGGTGTGTTCCGGCAGCTGTCCTTGAGAGCCAGTAATTCTAGGTTAAGCCTGTTAACATCTTCGACCATATAATCTTACCATCAGGTGAGATAGTGGTCGGGGCTTACCTACCATTAAAAAAAAAATCGTAACAATAAATACGCGGGCGGCCCACGTGATGTAAAGTGGTCACCGTTGCCTGTGAACGTTTGTAACTGCAGAGGGGTGCTAACGTGCTACTGACTACTACTGAAGGAATCTTATGAAGCCCTTCGATGATAAATTATATGTATATGTTACCGGTATTCTGTATAATCCGGTATTCTATACAATACCTAGGTAATGTATGAAGCTATGAAGCAGTGATGGCTCAGTGGCATTGGCTATGGACTGCCGTGCAGCAGTTCCATGGTTCGAATCCCGCCCAGAGCTTGAGCTTCACCGCATGGTGGAAGGGCATTTTGTGTATGCCCGCCTGGCTAGCGACCACCCTCAAGTAGAAAATCTGTCGCCAAGCACCTAACAGTGTGTTCCGGCAGCAGTCCTTGAGAGCCAGAAAAATTACAGGCTAATGAGACCTAACAACTGGACGTCTCAGTGTGACGGGCACAGTGCAATTCGTCGCTGACGAAATGCGTCTGTTATAGGCAGAGGTTAGTCCACTTAACATCAGGTGGGCCTCGGGCTTGTTCCGTCACAATAACATAAAAAAAATAACCTAGGTAATGTGTAGAATACCTAAAACGTGTAGGTAACGTATGAAATATTATTTATTTTATACTTTGCCCAGGTATTCTATACAATACCGAATGTGCAGCCGGTAATGTATGTAAAAGACGAGAGCAAGGAAGGACGTGCGGGCGGCAAACAACAATACTTCGGTTAGATGTTTAAGTTTCACGTGAATTTTATTGTGATTTTAATGTAGTCATAGAAAGACGCTTTTAGGTACGCTTTTCATAAAGATTATTTTTAAGGAGCACCCTAATTGTTAATTTTATGTAAATGTACATGTTGCATTTTCCCGTCATTTTGTAGGCCGGTTAACATTGATAAATATAGACCAAGATCTATTTATTTTACACAATGCCGGTGCAACAGCAAGTACTCTGTACAATGCCTAGGAATAGTATTAATTACCTAGGTAAAGTATGTAATGGACAATCATAATAATTATATATTCATAATAATACATAGCCCACATGCCCCAGGTAATCTATACATTGTCTAGGTATTGTATAGAATACCTGAATTATACAGATTGCCGGTAACATATATACAAAATTATTAATAATATTGTTTGTGGTTGTATAAATAGTTGTCTTTCGTAGTTTTTAAATTTCACGACAGCAAATCGTTTTCCAGAGACGAAAGAATGTTCTTTCCTCTCATCATGTAAATTCAAGTGTACTTTCCAAGTATAAACAATGAAAAGACTATTACGTGCAAAATACTTTATTTGTACTTCAAGTTAGGTACACATTTTAAAATAGACTTACAAGGTAAAATCACAACAGTTCAGTGGGATACACGACAAGTGAGGAACTTCACTTAATAACTAAACCTTACAAATAACTCGACTACATAATCAACAACACAATTCATAGGAGATTCAGGTGAAGATTTCATGATTAAATCTAAAAACCAAGTACCTAGGTATAAAAAGTTCTTTTTCTGATTTTCTTTGGTAAAAGAACATACTCGAATAGGCTGAGAACTTTTTTAAACGAGACATGCAGAACGAGAAAGGTGCCACTGCAGTTTTAATGGGCAGCTGTTACTCTTGTCATCAAGGCTTATGCTGCGGTGAAAGTTATCCGTCTCGTAACATTGAATAAAATCGAACTAAGAATATATTAATTACTACAACTATATAAAACGGAACCGAAAGAATGTCATATATATTTTGGCAATAATCACATAGATGCGTTATGGTCAGATTATCCCTGGAAAGATTCCTCGCACCAGCAATATTTGTAACGCGCGTTATTTTTGACATTTTGTATAGAACTTATGTTTTCTCCAGTATATATTCGCATGCGGGCGCTTTTTACACCGCGCACCGGTCGGTAGAAGCGCTTAAGTCGAAGGACAAAACACAATAACTTTTTTTGTTCTGCTTTAAAGTTAGCCTTTGACCACTATCTCACCTGATGGTAAGTGATGATGAGGTCGAAGATGTTGTTCAGGCTAACCTAGAATTACTGGCTGGCGCAAGAATTACTGGCTGACGCACAGTTGCTTCGCGACAAATTTTCTACTTGACGGTGGTAGCTACTCAGGCGGACATTCGCAAAATGCCCTACCATCACGCAACAATTTTTTTTATGCACGTTACCTGGCGAAAATGTCTTAAACTTTTATATCCACGTTTCAAATGCATTTTGTTTATTATAGTAGGATAGCATTAGTACCCTATTTGAAAATTTTGGTATACCGAAATTTCATATTTTTTTTCTAGAGGTGTATCATATTCGTTTGGTGTCAAACTTGGGTCAGTCGCTATTTAAGTTCGTATGTATGTTTCCATTTCTTCGAACAGTAATTGAAAATAAGTATTATAAGAGTAAAAGCTATTTGTACCTACTTAAACATAACTATTAGCTGTCGAAAAGCAACCTAATTTTCTCGCAAATATGATAAGGCAATAATAGTAAGGCAGCGTGCTGTCTATTAATTCGAACTCATGCTTTTCTTAATAAATAGACAACAAGCCCGTTTAATGCGCGAAATGAATTGACCTAACCTTTCGCCTTTATTAAAAGCATTTAGGAGAACGTAGCCTTACTTACAGTTGCCTGTATTAAATTAAAAGTAATTATATATAATACTTTCATTTACATCGATCTAATTACGAAGTAAATCATTTGTCAGCATATTTTATTTTAATTGCCCATAATTTTAATTTTGGAAATTAATGTAAAATAACGTGAAATACATATATATACAATTAAACTACAATAATTACATTAGGTACATCTCGTAAAAAGATTGATTATGTAGTCACAATAGAGGTTAAATTTTTGGTTCACATGGCACGATATGTGACGCAATTTAGTTACGATACAATTTTGAAAATCACTTCTTATGTACATATACTATTAAAAATTAAGAACTTAACTAAATCTTACAATATATTCAAAATCATGATTAGAAAATCCGATAAAGTCTCTAATATTTTAAAACTATATTGTTGAGAAAAATACACATATTAGGAAACTTTTTGAGTATAATACTTCACGCACACTAGAAGATAATAAAGATATTCAACAAAAGTTGGACCCTATCTTTATTGAATGTGGCATATAATATAGGAATGAGATCAAATTGAAGCTCAGAAACACTACTCCAGTAACACGGTGCAATACATAAATCTTTCTAGCATTATCATTAAAATCGTAGGAAACAACTGTTTATATACATTTTTATAACTGTAATATATTTTATCATAGTTAACTTAAAAAAATAAGAAATACCTAAGATCTCTTTTTGTATAAAGCTGCATTGACACGATCAGAGTGTACTCAGACTGAGCTGAGTCCACTCGAATGCTGACTCCGATGTTCCTCATATAGTGTCAAACGGGAATGCAGATCAGAGTGTACTCGGATTCGCGTTTGAAACGAGACGGATGACTTCTGTCAGCCAAGTGGACTCTGTCACAGTATACTCTTTCTTTACTTATCATAGTGAACTTTATGAAATAAGTCCCGGTAATACTTGAGATATCTTTGTATAAAGCCGCGTTGACACGATCAGAGTGTACTCAGACTGAGCTGAGTCCACTCGAATGCTGACTCTGATGTTCCTCATATAGTGTCAAACGGGAATGCAGATCAGTGTGTACTCGGATTCGCGGTTGACACGAAACGTGTGACATAAGTCAGGCAAGTGGACTCTGTCACAGTATACTCTTTCTTTACTTGTCATAGTTAACTTTATGAAATAAGTTCCGGCAATACCTAAGATCTTTTTGTATAAAGCCGCGTTGACTCGATCAGACTCTCACTCAGACTGAGCTGAGTCCACTCGAATGCTAACTCTGATGTTCCTCGTATAGTGTCAAACGGGAATGCAGATCAGAGTGTACTCGGATTCGCGTTTGAAACGAGACGGATGACTTCAGTCAGCCAAGTGGACTCTGTCACAGTATACTCTTTCTTTACTTATCATAGTTAACTTTATGAAATAAGTTCCAGTAATACTTAAGATCTTTTTTTATAAAGCCGCGTTGACACGATCAGAGTGTACTCAGACTGAGTTGAGTCCACTCGAATGCTAACTCCGATGTTCCTCGTATGGTGTCAAACGGGAATGCAGATCAGAGTGTACTTGGATTCGCGGTTGACACGAAACGTGTGACATAAGTCAGCCAAGTGGACTCTGTCACAGTATACTCTTTCCTTACTCGCGGCTTTAGACCACAAGTGTTTTAATCTTAAATTTTATTCAAATCTTGAATATCAATCAACTTTACATTTATTATTTATTACGCCCATTACAAGTTGAATATTTAGTATGAATGCCAGAACCGCATGTATATCTATTACTTTCCGCCGAATTCTGTGGTATATACTATTGCTTAGAAACACCGTTCATTAGAGCGAGAAACAATGCAACTGCAAGCGTCACCAGCGAGCCAACATTTTTCATTCAAAATAGAAAAAAAAATTAATCCTTGCACGTATATCCTTGATACTAATATCTATGCTTCTGAAGGCTTTACGAACGCAGCGACGATGGTTGGTATCGCCCTCCAGGTTATTATTTTCCTAATATTATAATTTTGTAAACTTATTCCCTAAGCAGGCGTTAATGCAATAATGTGAATATTAAAAACAGCTATTCACTTTCCAGCTCGCGTTAGTACCGCGGGTAATTTTAGTTAAATAAAATAATATATGAATTACTAATTAAGTCAGATCTTCTAATTGCGGTTGGATTTCGAGTGCTAGTGAGACTTCATGTAAAATCAACCAGAAAATGCGTCCAAAACTTGACCAGGGTTGCTTCACATCGGTGTTCTTAATTTATGATTTCTGACGGATCATGCATTTTTTTCTGATCTTTGTTTACAATTCCGCCAAAGATAAGTCTGAATTTTCGTAATATTGGTTATTTTTACTTGTGATGATGTTAAACACTGATAGATTCCGTCGAGGTCTGCGGGTCGATGGTAACCGCTCGCTGTTCGCCGTTGTCCATGGACATCACCATTTGATACGGCACTTTGATCTGCAGCGGCACTCGCAGTTTGGTGTTAGAAGGCGCCTGTAATTAACGACATTCATATTTATTTATTGCTTATATGGTAGATTTTGACCACTATCTATGCTAGATTTTGACCACTATCTATGCTAGATTTTGGCCACTATCTATGCTAGATTTTGACCACTATATATGCTAGATTTTGGCCACTATTTGTGCTAGATTTTGACCACTATCTGTGCTAGATTTTGACCACTATCTATGCTAGATTTTGGCCACTATCTGTGCTAGATTTTAACCACTATCTATGCTAGATTTTGACCACTATCTATGCTAGATTCTGACCACTATATCACCTGATGGTAAGTAGATGATGTATTCGAAGATGTTGTTCAGGCTAACCTACAATTACTGGCCCTCAAGGACAACACACCGTTAGGTCATCAATTTCATGTCGACGACTGTAATTCAACAACCTTCCGATTTTCACGGATTTCCTACCTCGGACTTCCACAATATGGAACCAGCCGCTATGTGAAGTATTTCCGAACAGATACGACTTAGGGAGCCTTCAAGAATAGAGCATATTCCTTCCTCAAAGGCCGGCAACGCATCCTCGATACCTCTGGTGTTGCGGATGTTCGTGGGCGATGGTGATCAGTGATCACTTACCACCAGGTGAGCCAACCGCTCGTATGCCCTCCTATCCCATAAAAAAAATGGTGCTTGTCGACAGGTTTTGTACTTTACCCTTTAGTAAAGGTGGTAGCTAGCAAGGTGGAAATTCTCAAAATGCCCTACCACCATGCCATAACGACGGCCATCATTAAACAACAACCGGGACCGACGGCTTAACGTGCCCTCAAAAGCACGGAAGCGCTCAGTAGTAATGCCACTAGCGGTCACCCATCCAAGTCATAACGCAGCGGACGTTGCTTAACTTTGTTGATCGGTTAACAACTAAGCAAGCTATGCTACGAGGACTTCGGATTATCTCTTTCTAGTATACTAGCTTTCCGGCCGCGGCTCCACCCGCATTTAATCCGGTGATCGCGCAAAACCATAAACCTCTTTTTGCGCAGTTGGATTAAAAGTATCCTATATCTCTCTTCAGGTTTCAAACTATTTCCATACCAAATTTCATCCAAATCCAGTAGGTTTTAAGTTTATTCGTGTCATACAAAAATACAGAAATCCGAAGATACAAATCTTTCCTTTTTATAATATTAGTGTATATGTAAAGAAATGCAAGTTGAGCTCGAAAACAGCAGAACGCAAACCTTACCGTGGCCGGTGTGGTTTAAAAAGTGTACCGTTCGGTAAAACAACATTACCTTGACGCGACCAATCGGATGCGATCATTTATAAGCTCCAAATCAATCAACCGATCTAATTGAATTTGGAAGATTGTGCGTCTTTTTTTATTGTGAACAAAGCGGTAATTGTAGAGAGTTATACTTCTTTACATATTTATTCGTAGCTATAAAAAAACCCGTGGGGTGCCGGGTTAGAATGTCACCTCCCCATTTCTTCCCGTGGGTATCGTTAGAGGCGACAAAGGAAAAAGTGCGCCTAATGAGCAACATGCCACTTCTCACATGGATGTGAGTAGGGTGTTAAACGCACAACAGGGCTGTATACAATCTTAGTGCCCTGCCAGGGCTACATACAATATGTTCTTGTATTCCTGTCTTATATGTTGTGAGCGTAAACATATTATTCGTAATGTATTCTTGTGTTTTGTCCTGTGTGTTAGAGAAAACATTTTGTATGACACTGAAACTGTGCCCGGCAATAGGCTCGCCACCAATTAAATGGACCAAAATCAAATTGGCGAAACGTGGGTGTATATTTCCTGCCTACCGCTTCGGGGAATACAGGCGTGCTTATATGTATAAAAAGTATACTTTTTTTATGTTATTGTCACAGAACAAGCTTGAGGCCCGCCTGATGTTAAGCGGACTAACCTCTGCCTAGAACAGATGCATTTTTTTACATGTGACGAATTGCACTGCGCCAGTCACCTTGAGACATAGTTGTTAAATCTCATGTACCTGTAATTTTACTGGCTTTAAAGGACTGCTGCCGGAACACTCCGTTGGTTGCTTGTCGACAGATTTTCAACATGCAATAGAGAAACTTACGTGTATAGTGATTTCAGGTTTGACGTCTTTTCTGGTATTGTTCTGTGCTCGTTCTTCGTTTTTCTTCAGCAGCTGGTTGATCGGGAACAGGTCCGGTAGCGCTTTCTTCGGCTTCGGCTGGGGTTTCGTCTTCGAGTGGACCAGAGCGTGCTTCTGCAGGTGGTCTTTGCGGTAGAAACCTACAAGTTGTTTAATAAGATAATATACCTGTTGGTGCAGTGGAACGACAGTTCTATCCCCGGGTAGGACAAGTTTTGCTTTTTTTTAGAAATTATCGTCAGTCATAATGTCCACTCGTTGAACAACTGCCTCCTCGAATACCCCACCCTGTTGCCATAACCCTCTCGCTTGGCAGGCGTCATGGGGATCGCAGTGTAAAATGACAGTTCTTCAGAAGTCGCTGCTGCCCAACTTCTGGTATTTTAGCTTCAGTTACCTGTTACAAAAGCCACAGGAAGATAAGGGGGGGGGACGTTAGCCCGAACAACATCGTCAACCGCATCATCACTTACTATCAGTCAGATAGTGGTCAAAGCCTAGCCTACAAGAAATCGATAATAAAGTTTTGATCTACTTTTCTTCTATGAGATAATTATTAATGCGCTACCTAGACGCATGAAAACTATAAACATTCTTTATTAGTCTCGAATAAATATGTACCATTGACCTATATATACTAGACGCGACATCTCAAACGAGGATAGTCGACCAGTGCAGGTAAGCCGGCCGGCATACTCTCCCTCACACGCAGCTGGGCACTCGTAGAAATTACACGCACTTTACGTTTGGAAATTGTGTATTCAAATGACACAATTGATAATACACAATTTTCGAACGTAAAGCGCGTGTAATCTCTATGAGTGCCCAGCTGCGTGTGGGGGAGAGTATGCCGTATTGCCATACTTGCACTGGTCGACTATCCTCGTTTGAGATGTCGCGTCTAGTGACGAATTTACTTAGCATTACATGGATTCACCGTGCGGGTGCCGGGTCCATAGCGTTGCAGAGGAAGAGGCTCCAGTCAAGGTGCCTGGGACTTGCAACCCAGTGAGTAAGGTTAAAGGGCCCCTTTATGATGCATCAATGCTCCCTTTCACCGCTCGAGCCTCCTCCCCTGCCTAACCAAATTTGGTAAGATCCTACTAATGCCGCCTTAGATACACGTTCTAGGATGGAAGTTACGGTTGTTGTTGACAGGCCAAGGTCTTTTAGTAGGTTGTATAGGGATTTTGCTGGTATACCCCTTGCTCCGACTTCTACAGCATATAAATTAACCACATAACCGTTTTTGATTAATTCATTTGTTAGGTCATAATATTTGTTAGTTTTTATTGTGTGGTCTTTAGGTATGTTTGTTTCCCACGGCACAGTAAGTTCTATAAGTACTATGCGTTTTAGATGCTTTGAGTATAGAAATATATCTGGTCTGGATGACGAAACACCAACATCCTCAGGGATTTTGTAATGTTTTTCATACGTGTCCATCAAAAGAGTCCAATCGGGAGCTGCGCCTAAGATGGAGTAAGGCTTGGATTTAGATTTTGTAGATGACCCTTCTTTTACAAAAGCGACGTGTCGTTTGTTCGTGGTCAAAACTTTTAATGCTCTAGCTACCGAGAGACTCGCGGCTTCACGTATGATTTCGAGGACTCTATCGTGGCGACGGGAATAATGACCCCTGTCAAGGAGCACCTTGCATCCTACCAATAAGTGCCTTGCTGTACCTATGGCCTCCCGACAAATACTGCAAGACTTTTCGGTGGCTTTCCCCCATCTTACTAAATTACTTTGGTTTGGAAGGGTCATCTGAAAGGCGTTAAGATAGAATTTTAATAAGGCAGGTGACCAATCGTATATCAAGGTGCGCCACTTTAATGCCAGAGGGATACAAAATTCACCTATGGTTAGCCACTCACTTTGCATTTCCAAGCTCATTGCATGCACTTTATAGCTATCATTTTCGTCTTGTTGTAGAAAAGATTTTACAACGTCTTTATCCTCACTTTTCTTCCTCGACCCAAAACCCGCTTTGCTGGACTGTGCACCCATAAATCGTTTATGGAATTGAAGCCTTGAATCAAGATCCGAGGCACTTTTGTCTTTTGGGAGAGATGCGACTATATCGTCTTGAGATTTTAGTAAGACGTGCGTTTTGGTAACTCTCAGGTGTTTATAGAGCTCCGATGGTTTCTTTAATTTCATCCCAAAATTATTTTGATCCCTAAATAAAGTAGATGGGTCTGCCGAAAGTGCGAGCCCCAACCATGACTTCAATGTCCTAATGACGTTTACATCCAGCTTTGTTAAAAGGGATTTAGTAATGTCGTATACTAGAAAAGGCCAAGTCAGACGTGATGTTAAGTAGTTGTCGTATATCCAAGCTTTTTTAACGTTGTTATATAGTTTATTGTTATATAGTTTAATGTATGTAACGAAGTGTAACTCTCATACAGTTACCGCTTTGATTTTAGACTCATCTAGTTCACAAGTAACAAAACACTCGAGTGAGTTCCGGTTATACTACCCAGAACATAAAATAACAGAATAATAAAAATGACAGTTAACATGCAGCGCGTTTCAAGCTTGAAAGTTGAAAGGTAGTATAACCGGAACTCATTTGAACATTCTGAAACAGGCCCTTAGTCTACTTAAGCAAATGAATAATGCTTTTTAACAATTATTTGTTCATATATTTGTATAAAAATAAATTATTTGGATGTAAGTGTCACAATAGTAATGTTTACCTTTCCCACAGTCTGTGCAGAAGAAGGACTTGACCCCTGTATGTATATGCAGATGTATCTTGTAGTGGTCCTTGCGCTTGAACGGCTTCGAGCAGAACTTGCACACGTACACTCGCTGCGGCGTCGGGATGTCGCTCTCGTCTTGGATCAAGTATTGCGTGGCGTCTTCTTGCTTTTCCAACTGTGGGGAAAAAGTGTGTTGTAATCAGTTGATAGAGCTTTAATTATCAAGTCATATTTCTTGTCTGAGCTGAATAAAAAAAAACAACTGAAAGTCGATAATCGAATGTTGCAATTTTTTTATATTTTTTTTTTATGCCTGGTAGGTTAGCCTTTGACCACTATCTCACCTGATGGTAAGTGATGATGTGGTCGAAGATGTTGTTCAGGCTAACCTAGAACTACTGGCACTCAAGGACAGCTGCCGGAACACACCGTTAGGTGCTTGGCGACAGATTTTCTACGTGAGGGTGGTAGCTAGCCAGGCAGGCATTCGCAAAATGCCTGCAATTCCTACCACCATGCTATAACGACTGCCATCCTAAGACAACAACCGGGACCGACGGCTTAACGTGCCCTCCGAAGCACGGAAACGCTCAGTGGTAGCGGTCACCCATCCAACTCATGACCGCGTGCGACGTTGCTCAACTTTGCTGATCGGTTGAGAATAGCTAAGTCAACTTCGCTACGAGCGCTTCAAAATTCAAGTCATATTTCTTGTCTACGCTGAATAAAAAAAAACAACTGAAAGTCGATAATCGAAAGTTGCACATTTTTTGAAAGAAGAACCTCATAGGTACCATGTATAAAAAGTTTTACTCAAAAATCTCCAACCATGAATATTCTATGTCAATTCGAAGTTCCTATTATAATAGAAGGGCAATTTTCATACTTTAACCCCTATTATCA
This sequence comes from Plagodis pulveraria, assembly GCA_963890685.1. Taxonomy (NCBI): domain Eukaryota; kingdom Metazoa; phylum Arthropoda; class Insecta; order Lepidoptera; family Geometridae; genus Plagodis; species Plagodis pulveraria. The sequence goes on along the minus strand of OY982955.1, from coordinate 8,206,774 downwards.
TTTTTAGATTGGACCAATATTTGTATCTACTTAAAGGTAAAGATATAAAAATATAAAGATATAAAGAAGTTTTATTAGCCCTTCAGTAATTTTTTTTACAGGCAAGTCCAAATTACATTTATCACATATAACTACTTAAATAATTCTAATTAGGTCTATGTAAATAATTGATAAAAATGTTATGATCGTAATTTTTTTACACTTAATATAGTTAAATAATTTACAGTTATCACGTTTGCGTTTGTCCTAAGAACAAAGATTCTACAAGCTGCATTGACATATATTCTTTTAATGTGTAGAAGGGATTTTTTTCAAAAAAGTTCTTAAGTTTTAGTTTGAACAAACTATATTTTAAGGTGGTCAAGCTTTTTGGTAATTTATTATACATCAGTATTTTCGAATAACGACCTTGTTTCTGTACTTTAGCTAATCTGATTTTTGGTACAACCCGAATTTCATTATTATAATTAGCTTTTCGTTATTACGCAGATTGTAAGGTAAACCCGTTTCCTGTTTTTCTGGAATATCCTTATCCTCATACATTTCTAATAAACAATTACATATATGTAAAGAGAAACAACTGTCATAATTTTGTCTTTATTAAAGTGCTCCCTTGCAGGGCTACGCTTTTTCAGTCCATTAATTGTTCTCAATGAACGTTTTTGACATTTGAGAACTCTTATTATCTCTGTAGCATTACCCTAAACAGTAATGGAGTATCGGTTAATTTGGTATACTTTGGATGATACTTACCGGTATAATTTGGATCTCATGCGGCCACTCGTTCTCTTTCTTGGCGTCGAGCGGAGGATTAACGATCTTGATATCCAGCTCCTCCTCTATGGGTGGCGGGTGTTCTATCTTGATGTCCAGAAACTGCTCCATCATGTCTTCCGATTGATTACAGCTGTGCGTCTCGAACATTTGACTTGAGTAGAAACCTGGAAAGGTTTAACATTTCGTAAAATATTTTTACATACTGCATGTCCTCCCCAGATCCCTACTAGACTCTAACGGGCTGAAAAGTGTTAAATAGCTTACTTGACCCGGTTTTGAACAAAATATGTTTAATTTTTTTTTTTAATGATATTTTGACGGAACAAGCATGAGGCCCACCTGATGGTAAGCGGTATCCTCTGCCTATAACAGATGCATTTCATCACGAGTGACGAACTGCGTTGCGCCCATCACCTTGAGACATACTTGTTCAGCCTCATTTTGCCTGTAATTTCACTGGCTCTCAAGGACTGCTGCCGGAACACACCGTTAGGTGCTTGGCGACAGATTTTCTACTTGAGGGTGGTCGCTAGCCAGGCGGGCATTCGCCAAATGCCCTTCCACCATGCGGTGAAGCTCAAGTCCGTGGCGGGATTCGAACCATGGACCTGCTGCGCGGCAGTCCATAGCCAATGCCGCTGAGCCATCACTGCTTCAAAAGTTTTTAGCAGTGAGAAAATTTTATGTTAATCTTGATCATATTTTTTAAGGCCAATTTAATTAATTGGCAAATACACGTAAATACTGTTTGTCTGAAGCTGAGCCGTTTTGTTTTCGCATTAAAAAGGGTGACGCAAACTGTTTCTGCGGAAGCTGCACTAACTGCATATCACGGCTACGTGTCGTCTGTTCTGAGTTACGGCCTAATAATGTGGGGAAACTCTGTAGACTCAGAGAGAGTATTCAAGATTCAAAAAAGGTGTGTCAGAGTTTTGAACAAGGCGTGGTTTTTAGATAGTTGCAAGCCATTATTTAAGAAATGTAATATACTTCCACTTCCTTGTATGTATATTAGGGACGCATGTGTTTTTGTCAGAACTCATCCCAAACATTTTCAAAAGTATAACGATATTGTTAGGCAAAAAAGAGTTAAATTTAACAATCAAATTTACCAGCCAACTTGCCATAGACAGATTTATAAAAAAAAACGTTTACAACATGTGCATAATTATTTATAATAAATTACCACAAAATATCAAACTTTTACAAGGCTATAAGTTTAAGTTAAAATTGAAAGACTTGATTCCTAAAACAAGGTTCATTAAATCATTATACTTACCTCAATGGAATAAAATGTCAATGTTGAAAATTTCGCTTGTAAAGAAAATATCTTTATACCACACCCACTCAGAAAAGGTCTCATTACTCGTTCAAAAACATGTTATAAAGTTCATCATTTTTCCCTTATAAATGTATGACGGGGAAAGTTATATGGATTTTCATTCCTTCACTCCGTAGCAGTGAAGGAATGTTGTATGAAAATCCATACCTGACCTGGTAGCGTTCTTTTGTTTTTAGCTGCTTACTTAAAAAAAAATCAATCTCAAAAAGGGGTTTATATCAAATAATTAGAAAAAAGAGGTGTGATTTTTATTTGTACGCGATTTTCAATGAAAGGAGGTTGGCAACCTTTTTTTGCACTACGAGAAAAAAGCGCGGCAATTTGTTGTTTGGTTAAATTTTGTTTTTATGAAAGTGATATTTTAACAGTACGCTTTTAATTATTCTAAATAATTTTCCAAAATGTAATAATTTTCTAAAATCGTAACTTTCACTTTCAGATGACTGATAGTGAAAGTGACGATTTTATAATGATGACGCCACCAGAAATAAGAAATGCAACTCAAGAAGTCATAAAGAACTTAATGCCTGAGAAGTCTCGAGGTAAGTACGAGAAAACGTATAATGATTTTATTTTCCTCGTAGGTGTAGTATAAAGCACTATGTATCACTCGGGAGAAATTTCTATTTCTGTTCTCGAGTTGCCTTTAAACCCTCCGCTACGCGTCGGGCTTAAACAAACTCTCGAACAGAAATAGATCGTTTTCTCCCCTTATTTTTATTTTATTTATTGTAACAAAATCCACAGCTCTTTGACTCTAAACATAATAAATTATAAATATAAACTTATAGCCAATAACGGATTTACATTTTTTAAATTAACATATATAAATACAGACGACTGTCACTTATTTATTTTAACTCAAATATATACAACAAAAAACTTGCTGAAATGCACGTAGGTACTCGTATTAAAATGTGTGAGTGTGTGTGTGTTTGTGTGAGGGCGTGCATGAGTGTGTATGTGGGGGAGAGGAGGGTTGGGGTGGAGAAAGGTTGTATACGTAACAGTCACATTAAGTTTTTTATTATCTGAGTGTTTTGTACACTTTTTGCTTAAAGCTTCCCTTGGCCTCATAAAAAATGTCTATATTGTCAAACCTTTTATTGTACCCCTTGATGTACAATGTACTATAATTTGTTTTTAGTGTTAGGTTGAAAAGATGAAGTAATGTTTTGTTTGTGGGTGCATGCGTTATAATGTAAAGTGTACCTTGTCCACACTTGGCGCACCAGATATTAGGCTGGTTCTTGACGTGAACGTTTCTGTGCACTACGAGATGTTGCCTCCGTTTGAACTTACGTCCGCACACGTCGCACTCGTGCCGACGCTCGCTTTTGTCTTCTACAGGGCCGGAGCCGCGAGGGACAACCAAGCTGCTGTCTGCCTGTAACTAGATAAACAATACACCATATTAGAATCATGCGTTTTCAGCATCAGTAATGTTAGCCCTTATACAGTTCTTTTACTAGTATTTTACATGTGAATGTGTGTGCCTATATTGTCCAATTCAAAAGTAGCATATTCAGTAAGGCTTCTCCAATATTCAACCGGTAAATTCAATAGATAAGGTTTTCAAGGTATATTGAATATAAAAGGCTACGAAGTAATAATAAGTAATTTATTCGTAGATAAAAGGTAAAGATTGAATTATATTCAATGTATGTTTAAGTTTTCGTTTCAACCATTGCTATTAAATAAAGCATATAACAATCAGGTACAAAATACTTGGATATTATATTAAATTCCACTTTTTTTTTCTGATTGTATACTTCAATCTAAATAAATGGACTTCTGAGTTAGCCTGAACAAAATCTTCGACCACATCATCACTTACCATCAGGTGAGATAGTGGTCAAAGGCTAAACTATCAGGCATAAAAAAATACAATTTTGTTAGTACATATTTATTGTAATTTTTTTTGTGTAATTAATTATAATATTCTTTGACATATTTAGCTGATATTTAGACACTCAATTTAATTATTGCTTTGATACAATGTTTAAATTAGAGTTACCATGTGACGTGCATAGGGCACATGGTCTGGTAAATGTGTGGTACTGTATCAGCCGACTCGTCCACTGCTGAACACAGCCTCCCCTATTAAGGGGGTATTTGCCATAATCCCCACGCTTGGCAGGCGGCTTGGGGATCGCAGTGTAAGATGACAGTTCTTTAGAAGGTGCTTCTGCCCACTTTCCAGCATATTTCTTTTAGTCGCCTCCTACGACACCCACGGGATGATATGGAGAGGTACAATTCTAACCCGGCACCCCACGGGGGAAATGTGTGGTAAATAGTAAATGGGTCATTAAGTCATTATATAAAATAAAATAACTAAACAAATGTCCAAAACCATTTAAATTGAACATTGTTAAAACTACACCATTATTATTACCACACATTTACCATACCATATACTCTATACTATACACATGGTAACACTAATTGAAACATTGTACCAAAGTAATAATTGAAACATATAACATAATAATACTTAACATATTTCAATAAGGCTGTACTGTATTATTTATTTTTGAAACTGCTGTTGTTTTGCATTCCTTATAGTGATATATGGTAAGTATTTCTCTTATTACAGAGGGTATCACGCGTTTACACAGTAATGTTTGCAGACTTACGAAGGAAGGGTCGATGTTGTGTTCAGCAAGCAACGCCTGCAGTTGGGACTTGTCTTCGTCCCCGTGCATCACGGAGTACGCCTCCAGGTGTCTGTTCATGTGGTGCAGCAATTTCTCGTCGGTATTGAACGCTGCGGATATTACACAAGTACTTCTTTTAATCATAGCCCAGCTTTTTTGATACCTTTTTTTTGTTATCGTGACGGAACATGTTCGAGGCCCACCTGATGTTAAGCGGACTAACCTCTGCCTAGAATTGCATTACTTGACGCCAATTTTGTTATTTTCGATAATTTTGACTACATTACTCTATGGTTCCACATTTAATATGAACCATAGATACGAAATGTGGTCAGAATTATCGAAAATAACGAAATTGGCGTCAAGTGGAATACGGCCTTGTATTGTATTGTAATTTACCTCCTTACACAAAAAAGCAGGATGGAGCTATATTATTGTTTCTGCTGTCTGTTCGTTCGTATGTTTCTGGTGTAATGATCGTAAAAGGATGTATAATGCTGAAATGTACACATTTTGTGTATTTTTGGCCGAAAACCAAATAGTACCGCCGAGCAGGCGTTAAAGCAAACATAAGAATATTAAAATCATAAGGTTGCGTCACAATTTACAAAAGTTTAAAACCAATTGCAAAATTGGTCTTGTTTGTAGTACAACGTAAGTTTAACTATACGTGTCGCTTTGGAGTGATGAGTCATTGTCATGTTAACTCAAGCGGTCAGAGCATACCCCGGCTATAGGGGTGGATGGACGCGGGTTCGAATGCCGCACATTTTTATAATTTTTTCTCTCGTAAATTGGTAATTTTGTAATGACCTTATGTCCTTTCAATTGAACTAAGGCCTTATAAATTATAACACAAGTGGGGACAGTAGCTACATATAGTAACTAACCAAGAAACCAAATTGGCAGACGGTGAAGCAAGCCATACGCTGTGAAAGTGAATTTCTTATATACATAAAAGCAATATCTCAACATTAAAAGCATGCGTGGGAGATTAGTAAAATACAATCACGAAAATCACGAAGTCATATCTCGACAATTTTCAGTTAAAATGAGAAGTACGAAACATATATATCCACGATTGGCAGTCAAAAAGAGTAATTATAAGAGATAACAAGTACTAGAGCTGACAATAATATTACCAATACGTCTGCACTGTACAAGAGATTAGTCTAGACTGCTCCGAGTGTGTTCCCAAGTAGAATCTACTATCACAATACTGCAGTGGAAGTCAGTTTAGCTACTGCGATAAATCGGAAATGGACTCCAGTCAATTGACTGCCACGCAAACGTCAGTAATGCACCGTGGTAGTCAAATGAATTATGGTAATAATTCTATATCGCTAACGGATATAGTTAAAGACTTGGGTACATATTCACAAATAATAAATTACGTTAACCAAGTGGAGAACTATTTATAAATGAATATTGAATGATATAATTATTAACTAAATTATCACAACAGCTAACAATAACTAGGATAAGTTTTTCTTCTGAGATAACAAAGGATTGACTTAAATCCGGTCGGAGATTATTAAAGATAAATCTTCGATCTTCAAATAATCAAAGTAAATACGCTTAAATTGAACGTGCGATGGCGGGATCCCACCACGGGCTCTAACTCCCACGCTCCCACTCCTACACTGAGAAAAACTACTTTTGAGCTTAAATCAAATTTGACTTTTTACCGTTGAATTGTAACTACGCAAGATGAAATCACAACTCTTAAGATGACTTTCACCACGCAAAGCGAAATCAATAAAAATGTACCATGTTTTATAATAAACACAACCGTCAAAAAACGCCTTCCGTAAAGTATTTTCAGAATTGAACTTGTTATACGATAATATTTGCAGTATTGACCATAAAATATACCTTACTTTTACGGCGGTTTATATACGGTGATTATCACTATAACGTACGACTTAATCAGCCTCATCGAAAAGTCAATATTTAAGAAAGACCACAAAACACACTGAAGACGAAAAGAAACATTCGCCTTCACTGACCTCGTTTAACGCCTTCTAGTTGGAAGGCGTTATTGTACGTATTTACGTTTGGTCGGTTTTTTGCCTTCATACCATATAAATTGGCCGTCATTAGGGCGCTTTTGACTTTAGATTTTTCTCAGTGTACACGTGGGAGTCGTTAGAGACTAAGAAAGCCTAATGTGCACCGGATATGAGCAGGACCATGTTAGTATGGTGTTGCTGCACGACGGACACACTATAATTTTAAGTATACTCGCAAAGTAGCGGGTAAACTCCAACGATAGCATTCGTAAAGCGGCGGAGTCACGTATGCGGCCGACAGAAAAATTGATGCCCATATTTGCACAATTATGCCCTTTTGTTGTCCTTTGTTGTGATCTAAGACATAATGTATCGACCGTACATAAGTGGGATAAGGGTAAGATGATAATGTAGCTACCTATATGAAATTTTATTAACGCCTAATAACTCGAAAACTTAATAACCTTTAAGCTCTTTCCCACATCACAACATCTGTCTACCGGTTAGTAATAATAGCACCACATTTCCCTAGCAAAATCGATATCCACATGTAAAAATAAAAAGATCCCCTCCGGTTCTCCGAGGCTGCCCCTCCCAGGAATAAATTGGATCCATGCGCCGCCGGTATCCGTTGAGCACACCCCCTATTTTAAGCCCCCTCGGTCCATGGGGGATCGACCCTAGGAGGGAAGGTCTAAAGGTCGGACAGTGTGTCCTTGCCTCGAGGCGGTTTGAAGCTTTATGGGGAACATACAGTAAGGGCTTTCGGACGAAAGATTATATTTTACAAAATATTCACTACGGCACTTAAGAAAAAACATACGAGTATAGTTATTTATTAATAAATGTTTTGAAAGTTATGATTAAAAGTTAAATAAATCCAACCAATTTTATACATTTTAATAAGAAAGCCCGTTTTTTTAATGGGATTGTGGCTAACTGCACTGCTCCCGTCACCCTGAGACATACGAGTCGAGTCTCATGTGCCTGTAATTTTACTGGCTCTCAAGGACTGCTGCCCGAACATACAGTTAGGTGATTGGCGACAGATTTTGTACTGGTATCTATATTATATTATACTGGTATAATCAAGCAAATTGTTTCTATAAAAGTTCTAAAAAAAACTTTAGGCACAACATAAAAGCAAATAACGCAACTTTTCATAGAATAGTATCGTGCCTAATAAATGACTTATATCGAACTCAATTTTCCACACTTACGAGTAAGTGATCAAAATAATATATTATTTGACTCAACGAAGAAAAGCCAAGTTGTTAAGAAGTCGTCCCTACTGTTAAACTGTAACTAAATTTGTACTGTCACTTAAATTTGAGCTTTATGTGTGAGGAGCCAAGGTCGTAGGGGAGACTATTATCTATAATGGGGGGCACTTGGGCAGCAACGGGTAGGCCACTCGCATTTACTGAATACTCAGGATATCGATTAGTTCGTTGACCATGCCATGGGCAGACGAATATAAAGGATTAAAATATATCGTAAAAAGACAAATGAGCGCAGTAAAACCCTGAAAATGTTTATGCCTATTTTACTACCTTTGTACTAATCAAACTATTCACTAAAACAATTATATTATAACAGTATCATTTTTTTTTATGCCTCATAGATTAGCCTTTGACCACTATCTCACCTGATGGTAAGTGATGATGTGGTCGAAGATGTTGTTCAGGCTAACCTAGAAGTACTGGCTCTCAAGGACAGCTGCCGGAACACACCGTTAGGGGCTTGGCGACAGATTTTCTACTTGAGGGTGGTAGCTAGCCAGGCGGGCATTCGCAAAATGCCCTACCACCATGCTATAACGACTGCCATCCTAAGACAACAACCGGGACCGACGGCTTAACGTGCCCTCCGAAGCACGGAAGCGCTCAGTAGTAATGTCACTAGCGGTCACCCATCCAACTCATGACCGCGCGCGACGTTGCTTAACTTTGCTGATCAGTTGAGAACAGCTAAGTAAACTTCGCTACGAGCGCTTCAATATCACTTCACTTATATAATGATAAAATAATAAATGCGAAGGTTAGCGTATGCTCGTTTTTCGCGACTAACCTTCGTAACGTCTAAACTGATTTTGATGGAACTTACGTCCAGGATAAGGCCATTTTTATCAGAATTTACTGAGATGTATGGAGAGACCGCGATGAAAACGCGGGTGAAGTCGCGGCGGGAAGCCAATTTTATATAATTTATCAGATATGTTCGGAACATTAAACATGGTGCCTGGAAGATTGTCTTTATTTGACAAAGCGGTAGGACCCATTTAATTTTTTTTTCCCTCGAGTAATTCTACATCTGCATGAGTAACACACTGCCATCATTTTTTGATGAATCCAGACGCCAAGCGGCGTGGTCTAGATTGATGTGTTTCGGATACAAGGCAGCCATTAAATTAAAAGCACGGCATTAGATAAATGGCGAACGCAAATTTACTGCTATTCAGTACAATTTAGTGTCCTGAAAGGTCTGGAAGTAGTATAATCACATTTCAAGGTGGTAGGGCATTGCGAATGCCCGCCTGGCTAGCCACCACACTCACGTAGAAAATCTGTTACCTGTAACTGTGGTCTGAAGATGTACTTTAGAACCAGCTCCCATTTAGGTTAAGGTGAACTCTAACATTTATGACGAGTAAGTATTCTAAAATTAGAAAACTATTTCACTTGATCACGTTATACGTGCGATTCTTAGACCTATTAAATTGATTACATTTGTCACGGTTTAAAATAAGTTTAAATAGTTTTGACGGTTTTAGGGGTAACTTATAGAATCATGTGCAATGTTGTGACTTTCAAGATAATACGAACAGAATTATTTTCGATTTGCCAATTGAATGAACATGTATAATGGCAACCAACCCTTAGCTAGCCTAGCTAGCCTACAAGCGCAACAAAACTCTTACAATCTTATATTTTCCGCCGAAGAGGTGAGTTTCAACCATAAGCCTATTTACCACCTTCGACAGAAATCACTTTCCATCAGGTGATCAGGTAAAGTAAAAAAAAAGCTCAAGTTTAAAAAATAACTATTTTACCATAAAATGGAACCGACTTAAACAATCAAACCTGTGAAATAACTTCTTGAAGTCGGTACCATGTTGAAAAGTACCTATTATCACAATATTGTGCGCATGGTACCGACTTCGAAAAGTTATTTCACACATGTAAGTGTTGAAGTCGTTCCATTTATTGGTAAAAAACAAACTCCCTTTTAGTGACCCTTGCTACTTATGGGATCGATTGTCATTCACTGTCAATGACTATATCATCAAGACAGGAAATACTTTTCAGTTATTGGACTGTAACTCAAAAACGGCTTGACCGATTTTGATGAAATTTAAATGAGATCACACGGCAAGCATCAGCTTTCAAATAAAAAAAGAATCATTAAAATCGGTATTCAAAGGTAACAAACTAAAAAAAATACACGAATTGAGTACTTCCTCTTCGTTTTACCAGGTCTTTCCAGTTCAGAATGAATATTTTTGGTAAACAATGAACATATATATTTTATTTCTCTAATAGTACCTAAAATTACGAGTATACAGACAGGGCTTTAAGAAGCATCAAGTCATACTGTTCCACGAATGCGAATTCATGGAATTCCCCCTACATCTAAATTTTACCTAGTCGGCGGGATTACCTGCCCACCCACAGCTTAAAGTAACAGTTACTTCGCCCCCAGCTTGCAACATGGCCGCCGCTACCTGCGCAAACCGGGATTGTTGAACCCCCTTTGTAACGGTCAGGTTAAACATTTACTCTAAACCAGACCTTAAGCCTGTACTTAAAGGATGGCTAGCCTCACAATATGCTGTCGAGAGATTTCAGATATCATCTATAATGCTGCGTAGGTACGGTTCTGTACGATGCTGTTAGACCTGCCTACGTGTCCTGGTACTTCCAAATATCCTATGGGTTGTTCTTCGGTTCAAAATAAAATGCTAGAATATATTTATAAAGTCAGCGCCAGGCGGTTTTGTTTGTCGATTCCTTTTAGCTATATACCCCCGCCCCGAGACCGCTCTCGGCCCTCGTCTTTTACTCATTAGTTTACTGAAGTTATGTAATTTTTATACAGCTATCGTATTTACATATTTATATCGTGCACAGGTACCAGTTTTGTTCTGATGACTCATAATTTTAACTCTTATCACAAATAACTTACTACTAGATGCATTTAGTATGGGAGACAACCTGTGTATCGTAGACTAACATAATGCAAGGTATGTTCGTCGTACCTGCTATTTATGGTTACGTAAACAAAGGCCCCGTGCCCGTGGGGTGCCGGGCTAGAATGTCACCCTCCCATCTCTTCCCGTGGGTGTCGTAAGGGGCGACTAATGGTAAAATACTGAAAGGTGGCCAGAAACGCCTTCTGAGGAACTGTTATCTTTCACTGCGATCGCGAAAAGCCTGCCAAGCTTGGGGATTTTGGCAAACTCACCTTTATGGGGAGGCTGTATTCAGCAGAGTACAGTACACAAAGGGTAAGATTTATTAAGTAATTTTTAGTTTTCGGACAACATTCTACATAAAATATCTAAATATAAAGTGTGTAACTCCTTCCGTTTACGAGCTAGGGACCCGCAACATAAGGACGGAGAGACAGACAGCAGAGTAACTTTAACAGGACTCTATTTTGGTCATTGGTTATCGAACGCTAGAAAAAAATACTCACATTCGCAAAGAGTAGATCATGAACAACACATTTATGCTCGAATAGTCAGGTTTTAAAGGAAACTTTTAAAAATAACTCAAGTTTTTTTTTTGTTTCATTTTATGCACCATAGACATGCATGGTGGAATTTTAATATTGTTATGTTTGCAATAACGCCTGCTATGCGGGTTCGGGTGCGGGTTCGAATCCCGCACATGACTTAAATTTTTCCTATCGTATTTTTGTAATTTTGTAATGCATGGTGGAATTTTGCGAATGCTCTCCTGGCTAGCTACCACCCTCAAGGACAAAATCTGTCGCCAAGCACCTAACAGTGCGTTCCGGAAGCAGTCCTTGAGAGCCAGAAAAACTACAGACACATGAGACTTAACAACTGTATGTCTTAGTGTGACGGGCGCAGTGCAATAAGTCACATGACGAAATGAATCTGTCATAGGAAGAGGTTAATCCGCTTAACGAAAAATGAGTAGAAAATCTGTCGCCAAGCACCTAACAGTGCGTTCCAGCAGCAGTCCTTGAGAGCCAGAAAAACTACAAGCACATGAGACTTAACAACTGTATGTCTCGGTGTGACGGGCGCAGTGCAATTCATCACATGACGAAATGCATCTGTCATAGCCTCGTGCTTGTACCATCACAATAACGTTTACAAAAAAAAAATTCACCCACAATTAGAAGTAGTGCACAAACGAGGCCTAACCGTAAAAAAACTGTACTGTGGAGGATCGCGCCTTCGTCAGTGAAGAAGTCTGTATTACATTTCAAATCTCACCTTCTCCACATTCGGTGCATATCTTGTCCTTTGCTTCGTGCGTCTGCAGATGCAGCTTGAGATGGTCCCTCCGCTTGTAATTCTTCTCACAGAGGTGGCATGCGTAAGGCCTATCTTCAGGTGGGGGAGATCTGGGCACCAATAGCTGTTGGTCAGGTGTTATTTCGATGTCCTGTGAAATTTGTTCCAAGTTAAGCATCTCAATTACGCATGCAAATTTTATGATGATTAACATGGCTATATGGATGTATCGAAACATCAATGTTTTTATAAGCTTTAATTATTATTATTATTTGTATTTTATAATAATTTAGTTTCAATTGTCCCGATGTTTGTCATGAAATCTAGTAAATCAATTTGATGCACTTCCCAGTTACCGATTGAGCTGAAATTGCATACGTGTTTAAATCGCGTGACAATGCAATATTATGATGACATGGTGCTGATCTGATGATGGAGCTGGAAGGTGACCAAAGGAACTTCGCAATGAAACGACACAACCTCATCGAGTTTCGGCTCATTTGAATAGTCTTGACGTGTATTTTTTTTTAAATGATTAGTTTTTTTTTTAATAAGAACATACTAAAGGGTTGTTTATAAAAAGTTTTTATATAGACCTAAGCTTGTGTTTTTGTGAGCTAGGTATAAAAGGACAGAAACGTGGAAAACACTATAATTATAATTAATCAAGATTGTATAATTTATTTTATTAGTCAATTATATCGCTTAACTGCACCCCGTCACTATCGGTTTTACAAATCCTCTCCATCCAAAGGTTGCCTGGAAGAGATTACTTTTAGTAATAAGGCCGCCGATTGTAACACTTTCACTGAAAATTATAATATTTACCTCTTATTTATTGTCTTATGTGGTGTAACAATAAAGTATTATCTATCTATCTATAAAGGTTAAAGTTTTTGGTGCATGATTATTATTTAGTAACCGGCTAGGACTCGCGTAATATTTACCGGATATTGCTCCGACCAGTTTCGAACTTATTTGAAGTTCTTCGTCTGGGAGTCACGATTGTGCACAGCGTCGAGCGCGGGCCTCAGCACGTAACTGATGACAGACTGAACATTTTGGTACATGGTTTTCAAAGTCGTGTTTCTGTTGCCGTCAAAAGATTGGATTGTTTGAATGACAGCAAATGTCTATAATATAAGTACCGCCCGCGCTTATTATGTCACCGCGCGCTTTTACAATAATCTTCTAAGTAATAATTACAACTGGTAATTTTCTGGTTAATCTCAGTTGCCATCCATTAACCCCATAACTAACTAGCTAAAAAATAATATCGTATAATAATAGGCACTATTTTAGTCTTAAGTATGGCGAATTAATAGAGCATTTGAACTATTATAGAAGAGTTTTAATTATCAAAGATTTAAACTAAATCGACATGTGTAGTTATTTTTATAAACTTTTATACAAAACATCGTTTCAATTAGCATGGATACATCGATGTTTTCAAATACTAAACATCGATGGCAAACAACGATTTTGTATCGTTTGTATCAGTATTCGAAATACAGAACCGGTCAGGCAGAATCAGCTAATTCATGGGTCGGCCACTTTTATTCACACACGGGACTGACGCCGACGGGTGTGAAATAAAAACTATTTTTACCTGGAACCGACTTCAACACTCAAAACAGTGAAATAACTTGTTAAAGTCGGTTCCGTGATAGTTCAAAAGTACCTATTATCACAATAATGTGCGCATGGCACCGAAGTCGACAAGTTAATTCACAGTTTTAAGTGTTGTAGTCGGTTCCATTTTTAGGTAAAAATTTTATAACCCTTTTCACAGACCCTTGCTACTGAAGTACGGGACCGATTGTCATTCACTGTCAATGACTATATAACAATAATATTTATTTGCAACAGTAGGATACATAATATATATAAAACATGTTGTCTTGTTAACACTATATAAACCTTGTTTATAAGTATAGAAATGTAATATAAAATAGAGAAAACATTATATATCAAATTTCTATACTTTATATCATCAAGATAGGAAAACACTTTTCAGTTATTGAAGTGTAACTCAAAAACGGCTAGACCGATTTTAATTAAATATAAATGGAACCACCCGGGAAGCATCAGCTTTCAAATAAAAAAGAATCATCCAAATCGCTTTACCCAGTCGAAAGTTCTGAGGTAACAAAAATAAAAAAACAGTCGAAATGAGTAACTCCTCCTTTTTTCGGTCGGTCAAAAAATATAGGGCTGATCTAAGCCCCGGACGGAACACGGTCCTATCAGTGGCCGGCCGCTGCACGGATATGTGAACCTAAATCTAATGCCAACATGGCGTGGGGCGTCCGATCCGATTAGATAGGCAAATCCCTGGACAATGGTTGCTTCGCTAGGAATATTTCCCGCCCACACCCAATAACCACTATTCCCTTCCGTGATATTTTAGGCAAGTATAAGAATCTATTTTTCGTAATGATCGCAACAAAGCTAAGTTCCAACTTTTCCATCTAAACTTGCAAAATTACAACACTCATCCACTCGAAGCAGTGATGGCTCAGTGGCATTGGCTATGGACTGCCGCGCAGCAGGTCCATGGTTCGAATCCCGCCCAGAGCTTGAGCTTCGCCGCATGGTGGAAGGGCATTTTGCGAATGCCCGCCTGGCTAGCCACCACCCTCAAGTAGAAAATCTGTCGCCAAGCATCTAACGGTGTGTTCCGGCAGCTGTCTTTGAGTGCCAATGAAATTACAGGCACATGAGACTTAACAACTATGTCTCAAGGTGACGGGCGCAGTGCAATTCGTGACTTGTGATGAAATGCATCTGTATAACAGATGCAGGCAGAGGTTAGTCCGCTTAACATCAGGTGGCCTTCGAGCTTGGTCCGTCACAAAAACATTAAAAAAAACTCGCCTATAATAGTTATGGATGAATGGGACAATTCAAGTAAGTAAGTGCATATTTTCAAGTATCTTCTAAACACGAAATAAAGTTTCACTATTAGCCATAATGACGCCATTTGTACCAGTATTTTTGAAGGTTAGCCTGAACAACATCTTCGACCACATCGTCACTTACCATCAAGTGAGATAGTGGTCAAAGGCTAACCTATGAGCCATAAAAAAAATAAAAAAATGTATATTTAATTTCGATACCCACAGGAGCCCAAAAACTGCTGGAAACTACAGGATGCATGTAGACTCCGAGAGACGCCTGTGGCCACATGGTTCGACCACGTGGTTCGATCAGTCGGACTATGCAAACTTTTTTTGCTATCAGTGCGTTCAATCTACGTAACGGCTTAACGTCTTCTAAATGCTGAGCAGACTGCGAAATATCGCGATAAATAACCTAAATTGTGAGACACTTGCCTAAAAGAAGTTTTGATGCGCTTGAAGCGAAGTTTGCTTAGCTGTTCTTAATCGATCAGCTAAGTTAAGCAAGCAACGTACGCCGCGGTCAGGAGTTGGATGGGTGGCCGCTATTGACATTACTACTGAGCGCTTCGGAGGGCACGTTAAGCCGTCGGTCCTGGTTGTTGTCTTACGATGGCAGTCGTTACAGTATGGTGGTAGGGCATTTTGCGAATGCCCGCCTGGTTAGCTACCCAAGTAGAAAATCTGTCGCCAAGCACCTAACGGTGTGTTCCGGCAGCTCTCCTTGAGAGCCAGTAATCCTAGCCAGTAGGCTCGGCTAGCCTGAATAATATCTTCGACCACATCATCACTTACCATCAGGTGAGATAGCGGTCAAAGGCTAGCCTATCATCTATATAAAAAAAAGAAGGAGTACATACAAAAAATACAATTTTATACAATTTTGTATTGCTATCGTACTCACCTCAATCTCCGCTTCATGGTCCTGCGAGTTATCGTCGAAAGGATCAGAGACATCGAGCTCCATGACTTCGGCCTTCATGCCGTCGATTTGTTGGTCTGCCAGAGATATGTTATGATCTAAGAACATCTTGCTGTGCGTCTGCAGATGCTTCTGAAGATGGTCCTTGCGGTAGAACGCTAAAAGAAAATGGCTTGTTTGGTATGGTTTAAGAAATTAATAATACTATTACAAAGTAGGTGAAATAGATTTGAAGCAGATTATATCTTCCTGTGAGGTGCCAGGCTAGAATTTTACCCCCATCTCTACCCGTGGGTGTCGTAAGAGGCGGCTAAGGGTAACACCCCAGAATGTGGTCAGCAGTGCTTTCTGAGGAACTGATATCTCACATTGCGATCTCCAAGACACCTGCCAAGCATGGGAATTATGGCAAACCCCCCCATTATGGGGGAGGCTGTGTTCAGCAGCACATGTCCCTAACGATGTGTATCGGCAGCGGCACTTGAGATCCCATTTTGGTAAGACCACACAATCGCTTACCTACAGGAGAGTGACAATGCGTCATATTGTTAAAAAAGGAAATTTATGTTTATTCGGAACAAGAAATAGACAACTTTTGTCCTTGTCCAAGAATAATCAAATATACAATAGTGCAAATTCATAAAAAAAACTGGTTCAGTATTTGACATAAAGCAGTAAAAATGTGTGCTTTGCGATCTTGTCATGGTGTTTAATCCAAAGTAAGCCGTAACCCTTCTCTCGAGTTTCACATGTGTAGATCCTATACAAGGCAGGAATTCGGGTGAATTACAAAGGGGGAATACACCCCTCTTTCTACACATGCCGTATGCCCAACTTGAAGAGGTGAACTCGTATGTCTATGGCGGGATTTTTTTCATTTTTCGGTTTTGTTGTTCGTCTTACTGTTGTACTTGATCACGTTAGTCACGAGATTCTGACAACATTTATTAGGACATCTAATATATGTTCATACTTAAAGAATTTATCATATTTATTACAAATAAACGTAATTTTTAATATTTTTTCAGCTTTAGGGGTAAGTTATGGATTCAACATTAGTCAACGTCTATAATAATATTATAAGGAAGAAAGATTTAAATTTTTGTATGTAACGAATAAACTGAAAAAAAACTGAACATATTTGAAAAATTCTTCATTAATTTGGGAGGGTTACATTCGATTTACGTTGCTAGTTTTGTGTTATTAAGCATACTTTCGGATTTTACCTAAACTGATCGCGATTTCACTATCGCTGCATTTCTTTCACTCCTATGCAGTCCGATAGTGACAAAATTCCAACTTTTGTCAGCGTCTTAATGGGCAACCAGTAAAATAAATTTATTTTAATAAGTACCTATGTCTAAGTTTAAATACTTAAATAACGAATATTAACAAAATTTCGGAACCATCTTTATATAAAGTAATAATGTACCTTCAGTAACATCCCAGAGTATGGACCTGAGCCTTCCTGGTTGGTGGCCAAAGGCTTGCCCCTTAGCAAACGGGACTAAAACATCTCACGAAAAATGTTTATCTCTAATCTCAGTTTTATATTGAGGACATACGAAAGCCGTGGATCTGTTTTTGGCGATAGTAGTCTTAGGCCCACTTGCACTATAGTAGGGTTAAATGAATAAATAAAGAGTTAGTTAACACCGAGTTAGTTACTTAAAATTTTAACTCTCATTGTGCCTTGCACCGCTAAAAAATAACACCGGGTTAGTTAATCTGACATTTCTTTTTTTTAGCTGGGAACATTGAAATTTCTATGCGCTTCTATTGTTACCCCGCCGAAGATGAAAGAACAGAAAACAATGAAACTTATATGTCTATCTCTTTTACACAACAGTACAATGTCTAAAGGCTTTCTTGCGAGTCCTTCATTGTTTGACAGTTGACGTAGTTTTATATTATCCGTATATTGTCTTGTGTCATTTATTTACTTCTGTCTGTGGTATTGTGATCCTTTGATTTTGGTATGGTTATAAATTTGTGGAAATAACTTGTTTTGAAGAAATATGGATAAAAATTAAAGCGTTTACGTGCCCCTACTTTCACAGCTAGTGATAAAATGCTTCTATTTGATATTAGCGAAATTCAAACACATAATTGACAATAAAAAAACTGACGGAGCTAACCTCCAACAAAAACATGCACCTTGGCTTGAGGTGGTCAAAATGTACAATTCGAGTACTACTAGTTGTTCTAGAATACGCTTTCTTTTTCAATTCGAAATCTACTATGAAAGTTTTTGTCTCTCTGGGAATTTTAATAATCTGACCGTTTTCCGACCCTTCTGTCATAGAAGCTTAAACTAATATATTTATTATTTATTTGTCATTATCAGGTAATAAACCATAATTGATCAATTTAATATATTAAATAAAAACGCACTACATAATAGAATAGGTACAGCTGAACATAACCTTAATTTATTTTGTCAAAATCTTCACTAACCCAGTGTTAGCGACTTAACCCTCCCACATCGGTGGGTTAATTTTTTAAGGTTTTAACCCTAGGTTTACTCTTAACTTTTGATGGCGCAAGATAAATTATTTATTTAACACTGTGTTAGCGGTTAACTCCGAGTTAATAAGGTTAACTCTGGAACGTGCAAGTGGGCCTTAATAGAATAAAATACGAGTACGTCTTTAACCATCCTATTATCACAAAGTTAAGGTAAAGGCGTCATTGAAAAAAGTCAGATTGGGTGCGTAGGACGGAGTGACCTCGTTTCTAAGGTGAGTGAGCGTAACAGAACTATACGCAATATTTAAACTTGTATAAAAATTAGCTTTTTCAAAACGGAAAAAATATTTCAGGTTTTGTCAAATGCCTTTTTATACTATGTACTAGCGTTCCAGCTGAGGCTCCGCCGACCCATATAGCGTTATCGCGCAAAACCATTTACCTCTTTTTGCGCAGTTGGATAAAAACTATCTAATGCCCTTCCCCGGATATCAAACTATTTCCATACCAAATGTCATTCAAATCGGTCCAGTACTTTTTAAGTTTATTCGATGCATACAAAATTACAAATCTTTTCTCTTTATAATATTAGTGTAGATTTCTTTTTATGGAGAGAAATGTTTGAAATTGTGTTTTTGGATCAGGTATAGTATTTGTCATTATTATTCAGAATATTATGTTTTATTCATATCAGTAAGCTACACTCTTTTTAAAATCATGTTCGTTATTTGCCTTCTAATGACATATTTCCCATGAAACTATAGAAGAAAGCAAGCGGATTAACAGTTCTATCAGAAAGTTCTTAGAAGCAATGCGTAAATCATCAACCGCCATGACCTATTTGCATTAACGTACAAGGTATCGGAACCTACTTACGTCTTTACAAAATTAAATAACAAAACATGTTTCCAACATCATACAAATACAAAAAAAGAATACCACCCCTACCCCATACACGTGGAAGGGTGGATAAAATAAGCAAGTGAAAAAAAATCACGCACCCCACTGAGAAAGGTTTAGGGGATGGGCTGGAAGGGGCTTTGGAATTCTTGTTATTTTATTTTTGAAAACCGTTAGGTGACGCCGTCTCTATGGCGACCTTTTCTTTTGCCTTGGACCTTTATGGGGGCTAATAATGCTCATTGTATAAACGGAGAATGTTGTTAAAACTTTGATATTTAGTTGAAATTACACTTTGTTTTGCATAAATTCTGTTTGGCTTTAAGGTATCATATGTCGCAGCGCTCGTAGCGATGTTTGCTTGTTAGTTCTTAACCGATCAGCAAAGTTAAGCAACGTCCGCCGCGGTTATGAGTTGGATGAGTGACCGCTAGTGACATTACTACTGAGCGCTTCCGTGCTTCGAAAGGGCAAGCTAAGCCGTCGGTCCCGGTTGTTGTCTTAGGATGGCAGTCGTTATAGCATGGTGGTAGGGTATTTTGCGAATGCCCGCCTGGCTAGGTCAAAGGCTAAGCTATCAGGCATAAAAAAAAACTACGATTGGACAGAGTTATATTTCGTCAGTGCTGAATTTCCTGAACATAAAATATGGCTCTCAAAGACAGTTGACGGAACACTTCGTTAGGTGATTGGCGATAGATTTACTACTTGAGGGTGGTAAATAGCCAGATAGGCATTCTTTAATGCCCTACCACCATACTATAACGATTGCCGCCCTAAGTCAACAACCGGGACTGACAGTTTAACGTGCCCTGAGGCAGGGAAGCGCTCAGTAGTAAGTACCTAATTTCAGTAGAGGTCACGCATCCAAGTCAAGACTCCAAGAAGAAGAATCAATTTAAGAACGACTAATCAAGCCATGCTAGCGAGCGCTTCGTATATTGGGCTATATTCTATTTATTGTGTCCTGTTTAAAGTATTTTTTTTATGATAAATACGCCGATATTATCTCGTTTTACACACATTGGCCGATAGAGGCAGCTGCACTGGAGACAAAATTATCATTCTTAGATGTAGCCTAGCCGGGAGTACTCGCATCGCAACACTACCTCTTTGCGAGCTTGGCTTCCTTCTTTCTAAACGAAACCCGGGGTAGGGCAGATTCGAAACACGTAGTGGTTCTTATTCGAGGCAATATTATGTACTGCCTTATTTACAGCTTTCTAGAACAGGCGCGGCGGTATGCATTTATTAACAAAATACTACGAGCAGTACAGAGTTATAGGTAAAATGCTAGCAACCTCTTAGGGTCGACTTCTGCTGGTCCTAAGAAACATTATGAGATGTATTTCTTTTTTCGAACACTGGACCTCGCCGCGCTCTTTGAATAGAGTTTTGAATGTTTACATCGAGATAAGTAATAAAAAAATATGAAATATTAAATTACAGGCACAAGAGACTTGTAACATCAGGTGGTCCACGCGCTTATCTATATATACTGTCAAATACAATTAAACAAACACGAAAAAAAGTTCTTCTCAAAATGTTTGTTAGGACTAACAGAATTCAACCATAAGAGGTTGTTAGCATTTCACCAATAACCCTGTATGACTTTCTAGGAAATTTGTATATAGTAATGCCATATAAATGAAAACCATAATACCCTATCACCATGCGATGAAGTTATTAAGCCGGCGCCGGGCTTCGAACCTGGCCCTTGCTGCACGGCAGTCTCACTAGCACTCAACTAGAGACACGTCCTAATGTTATAGTTTATTAAAATCGCCTAAACCCCTTTACTTTTAAGGTTTCTTTTCATCTCCTAATTAGGCATGTGTCAAAATGAGTATTATAATTGCACCCCCAACTTTCTGAGTCTGAATAACCTCTTCGCCACTTTTTATGACGCCAAGGAAATGGGTTTAATTAAACATACAATCATTTCATGTAAATTTTCCAGGTCCTAAATGCTTTTATAATGATGATTGGTTTTGACCTCATAGCGGTGTTGACTTGAGACCTAAGTGACCTTAATTAAAGTTGCTAGTCTCAATGTCCCCAACTCCACCCCATCCTACAAAACGGTATTAACTATTACTTGAAAAACTTCAGCAAAATTATTATTTTTTTGGGATATTTCTTAATATGATTACAAGCGCTATCGTGCGTTAAGCGAACATCACATTTACACATTTTTAGAGTACAAAATATCTACCTTGTAAAAATATACCTTGAGTGGGAATTGAACCCATATCCCCCAATTTCACGCACCAAGTGCCTTATGAGCTGCACGAGCCCAGTGATTAAGGTTTAAATTCTCATCCCCCCAATGTATGAGATCTTGTTCAACGGTAGACATTTCCTATGTCTTACAGAGGATAACTTTCATCATCATTACTTACTACAACTTAACTGTGCAGTTGGCGAGGGCGCTGCTGATCAAGGAAATCAACTACAAACTGTCACAATTTGAAGAAATATTGTAGTTCTTTTCTCTGCCACCTGAACAGATAAGTTGGTGGGTCTGTATCCTGCGCGGATGAAACCGAAGAGCGCAGCTATTAATGATCTAAAATCTACAGTACTAATGACATGTTGTTATGTCGTGTTTGACAGCCACTTCATATTTTATAGTAAGTAGACCATTTACGGGTGCGTACCATTTGGAGTTAAATACGCCAAAAACGATAAAACGATCACACTCCCAAAAAGTTGTTCCACTTGGGTCTTTGCATTATTTTCGCCATAAACGCTATGAAGCTACTGGAACAATTTGAATTATCTACATCTTATGTCAAAAGTGACAGAAGTGGCATTCTTAGCGTTCTTATCCTAAATGGAACAGGGGAGAACAGTTACAAATGATCACAGTGATCACAACCATAGACGCAGAATGTGGTCAAAATTATCGAAAATAACGAAATTGGCGTCAAATGGAATACGCCCTAAGTAATCATGTATACATACTATCTTATTATGATTACTTTACTACGTAATCTACATATTACTAATAATGTTTGTTGGTTTAATTTGATAATGGTATATGACGTTTTAGTTCAATCAGTAATAGTAATGTATGTAAAAACGAAAGTTTCAGATAGGGAAGACCAAAACATTTTTGAAGTGCATAATAAAACTATATAATCAATCAAGTAGAAAATCGTCCAGCACCTAACGGTGTGTTCCGGCAGCAGTCCTTGCGAGCCAGAGAAATTACAGGCACATGAGACTTAACTGTCTCAAGGTGACGGGCGCAGTGAAATTCGTGACTTGTGATGAAATGCATCTGTTATACGCAGAGGTTAGTCCGCTTAACATCAGGTGGGCCTCGAGCTTTTCGTCACAAAAACATAGAAAAAAATACGCTACTCAGATTATAACAGCATGGCTTGAGAAGTGTCAATCTCACAACGTGTATTCAAATAATAAATAATAAAAGTTTTAGGGTCTGTTTCAGAATGTTCGAGTAAGTTCCGGTTATACTACCCAGAACATAAAATAACTGAATGATAAAAATGACAGTTAACATGCAGCGCGTTTCAAGATTTAACCGATGCACGATGGATAGGCTAAATCGATGACTGTGTAACGCAAAGATAGTGTTTTATTTATTAAATATGTTCTGGGTAGTATAACCGGAACTTACTCGAACATTCTGAAACACCCTTAGGGTTTTTAGTTTATCAAAATTTCAGAGTTTCACTCATCATACCGTTTGCAAGTTATACGTCATTTAATGTATAACTTGCAATATATAAGTCTACAGATGCAGTTTTAGAGAAACGATATTAAATTTCAGGTTGTAAAAAAAAATAACATAAAAATCAATAATAAGACTAAGTAAATATAATAAGAACTAAATTGGACGCTGCCACAGAAATACGTTTTTTTGAATGTCAAGAACACATATATTTTTATTGCTTAAGGTTACTAGTGGGTACATTATGCAACAAGTCCGCGAAGTTGTTTATTACAACCGAGACGGATTTTAGCGTCTCGATTGTAATAAACAACTTCACGCTTCGATCTTCGATCTCAGGCCTAAATACGACGTTTTTCAACACACTTGCGAGGAACGAATACGAAAGTTTCGATACGAAAATATGTTCTTAATCTTTTTGATGGCAATAATAATCTGATTAAGAAGGAATATTAATTAAATCTTTTAAAGTTCTACTTAGGTCACTTTAGTAGGTAAAAAAGGTTTTGGCCGCCATTTAATCTCACCCCAGGGATAGTCAGCGTTGTGCTTGAAAAGCCGCCGCTCCCCTCCCATCCCGTTGGTGATACAACCAACCCTCCTACCCTCCCCCCGCCTTCCATTCCCCTTGGGGGAGACATATGTTCAGCAGACGACATTTTTCTTTAACGCCAAGGGTACGGCGTACGGGGCAATCGATATAAGGGGTTTTGTACCCGTGACGGAGAGCGTGGCACAGTAAGATATTAGCTGTACTAAGTCACGAAGGTATTCGACGTAAGTACATCATTAAACAGTTGGTAGAATATATATATTTCACGAATATATATATTTCAAAAAGATTTCTGCGATATTGTTTTATTCGCAGATGATACCTCTCTGATTTTTAAAGTATATAGGAAAGACAGTGAACTGACGCATGTAAATAATGTATTATCTACGATTTGTAAATGGTTCGCCGCTAATAATCTTCTCCTAAATTCAAAAAAGACGAAATGTTTAAAGTTTTCTTTACCAAATGTTCCTTATGTTGAACCAAACATAAAGCTTGGCCCAGATAAACTCCCTATTGACAAAGTGACAGTCTTCCTGGGAATCAAAATGGATTCAACTTTACAATGGGATCCACATATACATGATCTCTCCGGAAGACTTAGTTCTGCTGCATATGCAGTTCTTAGGATAAGACAGTTAACAGACGTAGCTACTGCTCGCCTAGTTTATTTCGCGTACTTCCACAGTATTATGTCGTATGGCGTATTGCTGTGGGGAACTGCGGCTGAGATAGAGACAATCTTTATCATACAAAAGCGTGCAATTCGAGCCATATATAAAATGGGTCCTAGGGAATCTGTGAGGGATCTTTTTAAAGAAATTGATATTTTAACTTTACCAAGTCTGTATATATTTGAAAATATTATGTATGTTCGTAAAAATTTGAGTAAATTTAAATTAAACAGTGACAATCACGATTACAATACTAGGAATAAAGATAAAATAGCGACAAATAAAAGGTCCTTCTTAAGTAATTGTGTGCGGTTTTATAATAAAGTTCCTAAACATATTACAGGGAAATTCAAGTTGCATGTGAAAAACATATTGATTAAAAAATCCTACTACACAGTTTCTGATTACATAAACGACAAAAATACCTGGACAATTCCGCCTCCGCCAAGCTATTGCCTGTCACCTACATAATTTAAACAAATATTGTAATAACTCTATTATATAGTAAGTATGTAACACATTCTTAAAAGATGTTTAAAAGAATGGCCCCGAGTTTCTTGCCCGTTCTTCTCGCAGTGGCTCTATACAATTTATTTGCTGAACGTGGCAGTACAATGTAGAATATTTCAATACTAAAATTTGTAATTGACCTTCATAAGAGCGTCGTAGACGCCTAAATTGAATAAATGATTTTGACTTTGACTTTGACGTCTGGCTACGTCACACGGTTTAACCTGTGACAAATAATGATGGTAATTAATGATGATGACAGTACAATTTTAGTTAATCCTGTACAAAGTTTCGCATTTATAATATTAGTGAGGAATAATGTATATATCAAGTAGAATATCTGTCACCAAGCACCTTAGAGTGCGCTCCGCCATCACTCCTTGAGAGCCAGTAAAATTACAGGCGTATATGTCTCACGGTGACAGGCGCAGTTGCGATTCGTCACTTGGGACGAAATGCATCTGTTACAGGCCTAGATTACCGCTTAACATAAGATGGGCCTTATCCTTGTTACGTCACAATATATTATATTATGTATTCTGACCGAACACGCACGATAACGACGTGATGGAAAACGGTAAGCTCGGTTTCAGAGTCGCTTCTTCATGGAGTACGTGCGCTCCCGACTACTCTTCTGATAAACGTAATTGAAAATAAAATATTTTAGTTATGATACTTCTATTTTACACTGCAACGAGTAGTGTATTATCCAAATCCAGTATTATGTATGAATGCGATCTCGATTCCAAGTGAAAACTCGATTCAAGTTAAAATGGGTAATATGCTGGATGTCATATGTCGATGGAGCCACGGTTCTTCCTAGGGTTCCATGTTAGAAAACGGGACCCTATTAATAACCCTCGGCTATCGTCCGTCCGTCGGGTCGGTCGGACTTTAAAGGACTGTATCTTTCGAACTGTAAAACTTAGCCGGTTGAAATATTCACAGAATATGACTGTGTTAGTATGGCGGATTGCCTAACACATAAAAACAGTAATAAACATTTTAAAATAAAAGGGACATTTCCGCTAAGGTTCTTGAACTATGAAAAATATAACGAAATATTGATACATTCTATCTATGTACGGAACCGTCGGTGTGTGAGTTCAACTCGCACTTGGCCAGTTTTATTATTAATGCAGTCAAAGGCAAGTTTTTTGTTATATTCTCGATTAAAGGACAAACTATCCAGTGATTACATTGCGTGCATATGATATATACATGTAATAATGATATCTCAAGTTGCAATGCAGTGTACTTGATATAGACAGCATATCATCAGTCGAGCCATTGCTTCGATTCGCCATTCTGTTATACCTATATATATAATAAATATATATATGTATACACAAACAAAAACAAAAATATAAAGTGATTACTTGATCTCACTTACATTTCCGACACAGCATGCAGACCTCAGACTTATCTCCCGAGTGAATGCTCCGGTGGATGTTGAGGTGCTCTTTCCTCTTGAAGGCTTTGGAACAGACGTCGCAGACATGCGGCCTCACTTCCTGGTGCTCCAAGGTGTGCCGCTCCAGGTGCTCTTTGCGTTTTAACCTTGGGGTAGAAAATGGAAGTTATGGTCTGGGCAAAATGATAACAGTAGTGGTATTTTGTCAGGGTGGGCATGCTTTATATGAGACTTGCCACTATCAACCTGCTGTTAAGTGATGATGCAGTTGAAGATGTTAGCTGGCCAAGCAAGGATGAGAGCCTGTACTACACCGATAAATGTTATGAGTGGTAGCCAGCTTGCAGTCAACAAACTTACACTGTATATGAATATAAAACACTAGAGGATTCGAAAAAGTATTTAAAAAACAAACTAATAAAATTAAAGTATTTTTCAAATCGGTCCAGTAGCTTAAAAGTTTAATTGTTACATACATACATACAGTAAAACAAATCTTTCCTCTTTATAATAGTGTAGATTATAATTAACTACAGTCAATTGTGTATATAAGGTTATTATACAATTGACTATACACATATAGGCAGTTCTTAATATTGATATATAATGAATTATACTCAATATAAAATAAAATATCAACAACAAATAAGTTTTAATCCTCCCATTTTGCTTTTTTATCTTATATCATAATTTCACAGGATTGCTATTCCAGCACTCATTGCTTTGTATAACTGGTAAGTATTTGCCTGTAATATCACAC
Source organism: Plagodis pulveraria (assembly GCA_963890685.1). NCBI lineage: Eukaryota > Metazoa > Arthropoda > Insecta > Lepidoptera > Geometridae > Plagodis > Plagodis pulveraria. The sequence goes on along the minus strand of OY982955.1, from coordinate 8,179,690 downwards.
TCTTGAGTCTCAAGACAGTTCTCGCCTAGTTTGACACTCAATGTTAACATAAGTTGATTTATAATTATACCTAAAAGCAGTAAAGTGTAACCGTAAATTTATTCATGAGCTTGTAGATTTTTTTTTGGAAATAAACATTTATTATTATTATTTATTAGCTTAGTTTAATTATTCAGTTGAGGTGGATTAAACTTTTAATATATATTATGTATCTAGCTGTAACATAGAGAAGAAATTTGTTTGATGCACAAAGTGATGGAATTTCAGCTAAAGCCTAAACTTGAATTAATAATTTTAATATATTATATAGAGTAATACTGTGGTATGACAGATTGCTATGTATTATTATTTACCTATTTTATATTTAAAATAATATATTATTTTTAATAGCCTAGTTCACAATGGTCTTCCATAAACACAATCATTGACATACATGTGATGATAACAGGTCAAAAGCATCTTAAAGTAAAAAATATGCTATAGTAGTTTGTAATTTTACTTGTTTATAGCAGAGATCAAAGATGTAAGTAAAATCAAACATCCTAACAAGTTTTTTTTAATGGCATTGTAATGGAACAATCAGGAGTCCTACTGATGTTATATAGGTTACTGGTAAATGACTAATGACAGATGCATTTCAACACAAGTGATGAGCTACACTGCACCCATCACCCTGAGAGACAATATAGTTGTTACTACTGCCTCACTTTTGCTCGGCTATCACATCAAAGTTGACAGATCAAATCCATATATAGCATCAACTTTTTTTCACCTGATGGATAATATGCTTTGATAAACATTCTATAATTGTGCATGCGTCTGCTTACCCAGTTCCACAAATCCCACACAAATGTCTGTATACATTGTTATGTGTGATGAGGTGTTTCTCCAGCTGCTCCTTATCTGCGCACCTTACTGGGCATTGTACACAGCAGAACTGTTCTCCGTTATTGCCTTTGATAATGATGGCTAGCTTGTTCTTGGCCAGCAAGCTGCGCCTCATCATGCTCTCCATTGAACTTTCATCTATCAACATTTGCTGGTTATTTGGATGTTATTAAATGGACATAATGCCTCATTATAGGTCTCAATATCTCAATGTAAGTGTTAAAATAGAAATAATAATTTAAGTAAATTTCTTAGAATGGACAGGATAAAAAAATCTACTTATTTTTCATTTTTACATCAGATATCTAATTTATTATTTTAACATTATTATATTTTAAAATTATGAATGTGTATCAGAAGCTAGCAAAATTTTAGAGGTAACAGACTTTTCATGATACATAGATAAGTGAATATTTAAATATAACAGAAGCAGGTTTTGGTTTGACTTAGCAAGATATTTTAAAATTAGTTATGTACCTTCAAAGTTTGTTGGGCTCCCTTCCATAGTAAAACCGCAATATCTGAAATATAATAACACAGTTTCAAACTACGCTTTCTACTTTCACTAGAACCAGTATTGAATTATTAAAAGCTTTCCGAAACCTGAACTACCGTTGAAAAAGCACACGCAAAAAAGGTGAACTTGAAACAGAGATCCCTTCCCCTACCTACGCTATCGCTAAGGACCGGTCGCCCCTCCGATTTGGGGTGACTACCCTTTGTCTACCTAACATCCCCAATGGGAAGGGAGGGTCCCCCACTCCGTTATTAGGAGGGGTGGCTTTGCCGTACCCAACATCGATTCAAAATCCCGCTACCTGAGTCTCAGACCCGTTTAAACGCATCTAATAATAATACTTATATCTTCTGGAGGAAAAAGTATGATCCTACTTTACAAACAAAAAATTATAGATCAAATTTTATTAAAAATATCTTCGCGCGTAAAAGTTTATTAACATTTGGATTACTGGTTGTACTTACTGTTTGGATAAAAGTAAAATAAAATCTATTTGTACATACAACAAAACGACTTTAATGTAATGTCTGATCTAAGGTTTATTTTATTTTCTGGATTAAGATACGATTTACGAAAACAAATAAAAATGTATACACAAAACACACACATCACGTCAAACCGCCATCACCACAGAATAATACTAGCCTAGCCATAGAGAAAAGTAATATACTGGAGTGCGTTCAGAGGCTCAGAGTGTAGTTGTTTCGTTGTTTGGTTGTTTTGCAACTTACCCTGAGGTATGGAACGATCGGTTGTTTTATAACCTCAAACAAATTGTGACATTGACAGACTTACATCATTATCGTAATAATAATTGCTATTTAACACTATCACAAAATTGTTTTCCATTTTTATTTAAGTTTTATATTTTGAGAAATTATATTAGTATTTATATTTTTTAGAGATATATGGGTGAGCGCATCAGATAGAATACGATATAAACGTCAAAGTCATTTCATGTCACGCGTTTTATGGTTAAAAAGTTGCAACCTTCAAAGGTTTGGAACGGTCCAGTTGTGACAACCGAACGCTCTACTCGAAGGTTGTGAACGACGACGTTAGACTTTTTTAATTTCTCAAAATATAAAACTTAAATAAAAATGGAAAACGAATTTCTGATAGTGCTAAATAGCAATTATTATTACGATAATGATGTAAGTCTGTCAATGTCACAATTTGTTTGAGGTTATTAAACAACCGGTCGTTCCATACCTCAGGGTAAGTTGCAAAACAACCAAACAACTACACTCTGAGCCTCGGAACGCACCCCTGATACTAGCCCTAGCACCCTAGCAGTGTTGCCAGATCCGTGAGTCAAAATTATCCGAGATTTTATGCAAAATTATCGTGTTTTTATCGCAACTTTATACGTTTCGCAACCTTGTCTAAAAAGACAATAAAATATACGGCTAAAATTTAGGATGTGGCAATTTAACAGATATCGTTATTCTTTTTTAAGTAGATCCTAAATCTAGATAGTCCTATCTAGATTTAGGATCTACTTACTACTACTAGTAAATTTTTTATTCAAACTAGAAACTCTCCCATGGCTTCAACCATCTTTAAACAATTATTTTCACATTCACTTTCGTTTTTATCTATTTGATACACATTTTCAGAGTTAAACTTTTTTAACATTTCCGAGGTAGGATAAAAATTTATGCAACCATTTGGCAGTGAGGCAATTTCACATGGTCATGTGGCAACACTGGTTGAACGACTTGAACGTGTTTTTCATAAATTAGTACTTATATTTCAAGTTTTTGTAGTTTGCTCTGTTTTGTATAATTCAATCCATAATTATGGGCTACGAAGAAAAACTTATAGATCTTGCAAACCGATTGTATTCAATAGATGCCGTAAAGTTCGGTGATTTTACGACAAAAAGTGGTATCAAGACTCCGGTTTATTTTGATTTGAGGGTTATTGTTAGTTACCCAGATGTTATGGTATGTGATACAATACTTAATCTTTAATGATAGGTAGCAGGGCTGTATGATACCGTACGGGATGAAAGACGGAGGCAGAAATCGCTATAATGCCCGCTCGGGCAAAGTGTCTTCGGCACTTCTGCTAACCTCTTACCACTATCTCACCTGATGGTAAGTGATGATATGGTCGGAAAAATTTTCTACTCGAGGGTGGTAGCTAGTCAGGCAGGCATTCGCAAAATGCCCTTACATCATACCTATAAGGAGTGCCATTCTAAGACAACAACTCGGACCAACGGCTTAACGTGCGCTCAGTAGTAATGTCAGTATCACCATCACCCTGTCTAGTCATGACCGCGATGGACGTTGCTTAACTGGTTGGTTAAGAACTGCTAAGTAAACTTTGCTACGAGCACTTCCAAACGTCCTGGCTTTCCCTTACCCAAAGTCCAGTGGAGTTGTATTTTCGTAGTGGTGAACAACATCCTTGACTTGATATCCCTAAAATTTAAAATATGAACGGGATGAATTGTTGTCTAATAACCACAAAAATATTGACTTGTTATGAACATTTCTTTATTTGCGGAGCAGCGTAATTAATAACTTACAAACAAAAATACATTTAGTTGATTAGATTAAATTATTTCTGAACATCAATTAAAATTAAATGTTATTGCTAAAATATGAATAAAGTATTATTAAAGTGACATAACACAAGCTAAGGGAAAACAGAAACTTTTGGATAATTTTCTAGTGACATGCTGTAGCCATATTGGTTACATCACAACCAGTGGCAGTACTACTCTCGCACATGATATTGACATGAAGTAGTGGCTTTGCCTTTCTATCACTTTGTGGTCACCTAGCCTTGAAAGCGCTGGAGAATCCATATCCAAGCATCCACCTACTGGATCTGTACCTGAAGGTGGATACTCAAGCTGCAGTATTCTGGAAGGGGCAAAACCTTGCTCAATTATGTTTCTGCTGCTTGGGGCAAACCCCTTTCTACTCTAATAATGGAAATTTGCAAACTGGACCTCAACTTAATTAACGAAATTGTGAGACTCACCTCTTGGGTTTTCTTTAAGGAAAAAGGAGCATATCAACTATATGAATAAATATGTTCAAACAAAACATTCAGTACGCGAACTACAAGCAGTACTATTTTTAAGAAGAGGCAGTTGTTTCCCTTTATTTGATTTTCTACATTGTAATGCCCAAGTACCAACTTCCATTTTAGTTACTTTTTGACCGACTTCAAAAAAGGAGGAGGTACTCAATTCAACTGTTTTTTTAATGTTTGTTACTTCAGAACTTTACACTGGATGAACCAATTTTGATGATTCTTTTTTTATTTGAAAACTGATGGTTTCTGTTTAGTCTCATTTAAATTTCATCAAAATCGGTCCAGCTGTTTTTGAGTTACACTCCAATAACTGAAAAGTATTTTTCTATCTTGATGATAATATGCGGGATCGATCATATAATCAATATATAATTATATAATCAATAATCGATAATCAATCCCATAAGTGGCAAGGGTCACTAAAAAGGTTGAACTTTTGTTTATCCATAAATGGAACTAAGTACTTCTAGGTTAGCCTGAACAACATCTTCGACAACATCATCACTTACCATCAGGTGAGATAGTGGTCAAAGACCAACCTATCAGGCATTAAAAAAAAATAGTTCAACACTCAAAAGTGTAAAATAACTTGTCGAAGTCGGTACCATGTGCAAAATATTGTCATAATAGGTACTTTTGAACTATCATGGTAAGTCAATGGTAAGAAGTCGGTTCAATGAGATATTACACTTGAGTGTTGAAATCAGTTCCATTTATACAACTAGGTATGAGGTACTGAAGCAATGGAGGATTTTCACAGCTTTATCAAACATGCAAGGATAGTTATCAGCAACCAAGAGCCACAATTTCGTTAACTGCATGCAATTCAATGAGCTCTTCGATTGCTTTGGTTTAAGTTGATAGGACATCTTGAAATGATTTTCCTAATTTTAATGCATAGACTCAAGCTTTTTCATATCTTGCCCAAATTGTTTGTCAAAGTAATTTTTAATAGTGATGAATAAGTAGAAATTACTGGTATGTAGTAAATTTAGCTACACTTGGCTTTCTATAGTAAAAGTTTCAGGAATTCCAAACCATTAATATGTTTTTTTTTTTTTTAAATGCGTGTCATTGTAGTGTTACAGTGTTATGGCATATTTTTGAAAGCATTGCCAACTGCTCCCAACAACATTCTACTAAGTAAATAAATTTAAATTTGTGTTTACTTAAATACAAATCTCTCACAACAATAGTTTCTTCATGAATGCTCAAATTCTACAGGAAATTGCAAAATGGCAGATCCATTTGAAGATTACAAATACAAGTTGACTATTAATTGACATTAAAACTGCCGCTGCTACTTTGTTTGAGCATTATGGTTGTAACATTACATTTCCTGTAAGAGACCAAGTCGAAAATTATTTGACAGTAAAACTGCCGATGACACTTTGTTCGAGCCTTATGGTTTACATTTCCTGTGCATGGGCGATTACTTGCAAGCTACAAAATATAAGAGATTTATAGGATTTATATTGAGTATGGCGATGTGCAAAGTAATTGCATCATTCACTTGTATGATCATCCGCTAATTAGTTCAACATCTGAGGTTAAGAATAGCACTTGTTCAAAACTTCACTATCAATGTGCTCTCTAACATAACTCTTTATTTAACTTGCGCGTCAGGGTTGTTAGTAAAAATATGCTCATATGAGTTTATTGTTGTTTACAGGATTTAATAACAACTTTGCTCTATAATTATGCTATCGCAGACCTTCAATACGATCATGTTTGTGGAGTACCTTATACGGCTTTACCGATAGCAACTCTATTGAGTGTTAAAGCTAGAAAGTCAATGTTGATGAGGCGAAAAGAAACCAAGGCATATGGTACTAAAAAGTCAATTGAAGGGCATTATAAAACTGATCAAAACTGTTTAATTGTTGAAGATGTGGTCACTTCAGGATCCAGTGTCCTTGAGACAGTGAGAGATTTACGCAAAGAAGGCCTAATTGTTACCAATGCAATTGTAATATTGGACAGAGAACAAGGTGGAAAAGAAAACCTGATTGTAAATGAAGTACAAGTTAAATCTCTTTTTACCATGTCAACACTTATTGATATACTCCAGAAAAATGGTAAAATAACAGAAGATATTGTTTCAAAAGTACATAAATATTTAAAAGAAACTAGAGCACCAGTAATCGGTAAGTAACGACTTATATTGGCGGCAGATTTCAGTGGGTGCAGCAGGGTGCTCAGGGAACGAATTGAACACTTAATTCTTATCATCCAGCCAAAATCCATTAGTTTAATTAAATACTGGGAATTTGGATTTGTTACTTGTCGTAAAACTGCATAAACTTACTGCATTGCTTTCCAACAGGCGAGGCTGTGATCAAATATGTAATGGTTCATATATATATTGTAGTACAAAATGTTTAGTTCCGGACGGGAAACGAACCCGTGCCCTCCGATTTCGCGCCGTATGCGAATTCCATTCGGTCATCGAAACCCTTTTTTTAAACATTTTGTACTCCATGAATTCGTTAAAGTGATTTTCTCTCTGTAAGCATATTTTAGACATACAGAAAATGTTGTTAAAAACATCCTTGTTACATCTGGTAGTGGTTAGGTAGTAAGCATATAGTGTTATATAACTTAACACTAAAATATACATATAGCCTAATATAGTTTGTTAGGGTAGCATAATAATTGAATTTTTATTAAAATTTTAATGTTTGTTAATGTGGCGCGTAAGTGTGGCGAGAATTCCGTAGAGCTTCCATTATAAAAATTTTCAAGTAAGGCTAATGTGCGCACATCAATGTATGCCGTTACCTTGATGTGCGCACATCAAGGCGTCATAGTAACAGCCAAAAAAATAGTTTTTCTTGATTTGCTTCATGTAGATTTGATCCGTTTAAAGGGTTGTAATTTTTTTTAATGTTATTGTGACGGAACAAGCTCGATGTCCACCTGATGTTAAGCGGACTAACCTCTGCCTATAACAGATGCATTTCATCACAAGTCACGAATTTAACTGCGCCCGTCACCTTGAGACATAGCTGCTAAGTCTCATGTGCCTGTAATTTCAAGGACTGGCTCTCAAGGACAGCTTCCAGAACAAACCGTTAGGTGCTTGGCGACAGATTTTCTATTTGAGGGTGGTCGCTAGCCAGGCGGGCATTCGCAAAATGCCCTTCCACCATGCGGTGAAGCTCAAGCCCGCGGCGGGATTCGAACCATGAACCTGCTGCGCGGCAGTCCATAGACAATGCCACTGACCATCAGATCGTATATCCTGAATGCTAAGAAAATTACAATTATAGTGTGAGTTTGTGAAAAGTCACACTTTGATCTTTGAATCCAATCTTTGTTATACTTATTAATAACTTTATGATTGAGTTCCTAATTTATGGTTTATAGTTGGCTGCTCCCCTTGGGGTGCCGGGCTAGAATGTCACCCGTCATTGCTACCTGTGGGTGTCGTAAGAGGCGACTAAAGGTAAAATAGCGGAAGGTGTTAGAAATATTATTAATAATAATTATTTAGTTTAAAACGGTTAGATTTTCAGATTATTTTATAAATTTATACAATATTATTTCCATATATTTTCAGATAACTCTTCAAACAGATTATTACTTCCATTTGAAAAGCGATTGGAATTGTCAACCAACTCTGTTGCAAAAGTTCTGTTTAACACTATGATTGTAAAGAGATCAAACCTATGTTTATCAGTAGATTTAACTAAAACAACCGAAATACTTGATCTCCTAGAGAAGGTTGGTGAACATATATGTATGGCGAAGACACATATTGACATAATAGAGGACTACAATGACGACTTCATTCAAAATATGCGCCGTTTGGCAGAGAGATTTAATTTCTTAATTTTGGAGGATAGAAAATATGCTGATATCGGTAACACTGTACTTCTTCAGTACACAAAAGGCATATACAAAGTTGGTAGCTGGGCTGATTGTGTGACAGTTCATTCTTTGCCTGGGGAAGGTATTTTGAAGGCCCTGGACAAGTCCACAAACGGTGTGAGCCGAGGTGTGTTTTTGCTTGCAGAAATGAGCTCTGAGGTAAGCTACAAAGTCAGTAAACATAGTTTCCACTTTTGTGTTTATTTTGTTATGTTTGCAATAACGCCTGCACGGCGGATTACATTACAAATTAAAAAATATTACAAGTCGCGGATTTGAACCCGCGTCCATCCACCCACTCTCCATCCGAATACGAAGGTTAAATGAAGAACGAGAGGAAAAATTGGAGTTATGAGTCATTGTCATGTTAGCTCAAGCGTTCAGAGCATACACCGGCTGGATGGACGCGGGTTCGAATACCACACATGACTATATTTTTTTCTCTATGGGTATGCTCTGACCGCTTGAGCTAACATGACAATGACTCATAACGCGGGTTCGAATCCGCACATGACTACCTATAATTTTTTTCTCGTAAATTTGTAATAGTTTCCACTTTTTAACCAATTTCTGATGAGGTTCTCATTTCGTGCTTTTTTGGGATGTTAAGCGATTCCTCCGCCAATTATGAATTCTTAAGTTGGTCCTATTAAAATGTCATCTACATTGGTCTAGTAGTTTTAAGGATACAGTAATTTAACTGAAAAAAGATCTTACAATATGTTTTTGCCATCAATAGAATTTGGATTTTTATCGATTGATATCAACATGTCATATATATTTGATATCACTGTCGAACAAGGTTTCCTCATTGGGGGATTGTCATAATCTCCACACTTGGCAGACTTGTTTTTATGCTTGATATAATATTAGCCTTTGACTATCTCACCTGATGGTAAGTGATGATGTGGTCGAAGATGTTGTACAGGCTAACCTAGAAGTACTGGCTCTCAAGGACAGCTGCCGGAACATACCGTTAGGTGCTTGGCGACAGATTTTCTACTTGAGGGTGGTAGCTAGCTAGGCGGGCATTCGCAAAATGCACCATGCTGTAACGACTGCCATCCTAAGACAACAACCGGGACCGACGGCTAACGGTAACATTCCAACCCGTCACTTTACGCGAACTTTTTTACAGTGAAACTTTTTTTATTTTGTCTCTATCGCCACTATGTATAGTATAATGCTTGAAAGACTTACGAGTCGCGTGGCCGCCCGCAGCTCATTGCCATAGTAAAACCAGAAAATTCGTTTTAATGGAAGCCCATAGAAGATTTATATGCTTACTTTAGTTTAGATGCAGGTTGTCTATATCTAAAATTAGATACCTATAAAAATTTATAGGTGTCTATGTAATATGTATAGGTATACTATAGAGAATCAATTACTAGTTATCTATAGACACGACTAATAATAATAATATATATACAATAATAAAGCCTGCTTATTCCCTAAATAAAAACAAAACAAAACTAACAATATTAAATTACAAAATTACAAATATACGATAGGAAAAATTCTAAATATTTGTAATTTTGTAATGTAATCCGTATAGCAGGCATTATTGCAAACATAACAATATTAAAATTTATTATTTAAGGACCCCTCTTTGGGTAAAGGCCTCCTCCATTCCCGACGACGACTTACTATATTCTTCTCTTTAAATAAATCAGCGCACTCGGGCTGGACATGCTAGATATTTGTCATTGTGTGCATGCCACAGGACAAACAAGCAAACGTGTCGCCTCATGGAAAACGATCACGGTCGCTTATGGATATCTGCAACACTTTTACTTTTGAAGCAATGATGGCTGAGCGCGGAGCTGTAATAGCTATGGACTGACGTGGCCCAAGTCCCTTCACCGCATGGTGGAAAGCCATTTTGCGATGCCCGTCTTGCTAGCTACCAGCCTCAAGTAGAAAATCTGTCGCCAAGCACCTAACGGTGTATTCCGGCAGCAGTCCTTGAGAGCCAGTGAAATTACAGGCACATGAGACTTAACAACTATGTCTCAAGGTAACGGGCGCAGTGCAATTCGCGACTAGTGATGAAATGCATCTGTTATAGGCAGAGGTTAGTCCGCTTAAGAACACGTGGACCTCGAGCTTGTTCATTCATAATAACATAATAAATACCGTCTAAGTGCGAGTGGGACTCGCGCACGAAGGGTTCCGTACCATTATCTGTAACCTAATCTTGCAAGTTACAGACACTTTTCGCAGTGTCCGATTGACCTGGGTAGGTATGGCGAAAACCTCTTTTATTGTATGGGAGCCCCCCTTTAATATTTTTTTTTTTTTAGTATTTGTTGTTATAGCGGCAATAGAAATACATCATCTGTGACAATGTCAACTGTCTAGCTGTGACCGTTCTTGAGATACAGCCTGGTGACAGACAGATGATTAGTTATGGGAGTTTTTTTAGGGTCCCGTTTTTACCCTTTGGGTACGGAACCCTAAAAAACTCCCATAACTGATACATTTATGACCTTTTAATTACTATGTTAGAATAATAAAGCATTTTTAAATAATAAAGCTTGTGTTATTACAGGGCAACCTTATCTCACCAGAATACAGAGATGCAACAGTTAACATGGCATCAAAATACCCAGAACTCATCACAGGTTTTGTTTGTCAAAACAAAGACACATTTAAAGATCCAGGTCTCATACAGTTAACACCTGGAGTAAAACTGGAGAGCTCAAAAGATGACCTCGGTCAGGTTTATAATACTCCTGAAAAGGTTATAATAGAAAATGGTGCTGATGTTGTTGTGGTAGGCCGTGGCATTGTAGCTGCCAACAATCCTGTAGCTGAAGCTGTTGTTTATAAGGAAACCTTATGGAAATGTTACCAGAGAAGAATTGCCCGGGAATAACCTCAAGTTAAAGAAAAAGAGCATTATCATACTACTAGTAGTAAAGTGCCTTAAAATAGCCAGTCTATTATGTAATATGAAGTAAATCATAGAAAATGTCTATTCCATTTATTAATTATTAAAAGGGACCAAAAGCCTTTATCAAAGCCAACAACAAATTTATATTAATATTTTAAGAATGTTTCTTTTAGATATTATGAAAAAATATATTATTATAATGTACAGGATCTTTTATTAACAAGCGCTTAACAATACCTTATACTCTGTACTCAGAATATCAATAAAAAATAGTTATTACCTAAAATAAAATTACTTTTAAGGTACATAGAACAATGTTTTATATGAGAGTACTTCCTAAAAAGACGTAGCAGACTTCTAACACCCGCCATTTTTCTAAAAAGTACACGGCTCTTGAGGTATCCTAGATAATTTCGAGGCAACCGGTGCACTCAGGGTTGCCAGACATGCGATAATTATCCTAGATCCACGATATTTTTGAGTACCATGCGATATAAAATAATAAGTACGTATCGCACGATATTTTATCCAACTTCTACGATATTTTTGTCAAATACACGATATTTTTGCTATGAATTTAGGTATCTGTAACGGAACGTACATTTTTGTAATATTTTTTTATAATCTAAGGCAGTCCAGAATCATACGAATGTGGAATGTGAATTGATTTTTCCAAAATACTTAAATTAAGTTATAAAAAAGCCGACACCGTCTTATAACAACTAATGTTAAAGGCATAGTTTTGGCTGATCAGGGTGTAGAAGGTTGTGACAGTGATAGCGCAACAACCTGCTGAATTGAATTTTACCAAACCGAGCATGATTGAGTGTATGAATACCTATTCATACACTCAATCATGCTCGGTTTGGTAAAATATCGTAATATATAAGTACAATAATACCTTACCTAAGGAGAATACGGCCCCGAAAAAAAAACAGAGCCCGTTAAGGCCTACATGGCTCATCCGCAGAAATTCAATCATTGTTTTCTGATTCTGAGAATTATTTACTTTTTATATACCTACCTATCTTTAAGATTTAATTTGTAGAACAACAGAAACAATCTGCTTGTAGCTTCCTCAGAATCAGAACACAATGATTGCAGAAATTCAATCATTGTGTTCTGATTCTGAGGAAGAAATTACTTTTTGATTAACATTAAAATAAGATGCATATTCAATAAAAATAAAAAAGTACGTTATATATACCTATCTATAAGATTTAATTTGTAGAACAACAGAAACCACCTGCGTGTAGTTTCCTGAAAATTCGGTGGGCGCCCAACATTAAAATTGCCTAATATGACGAGTAGGTAAGTCGTATCAATATCTAGAATCTACCTAAAAAAATGAACGATGTCTATTAAGGTTACATACCCTAATTTTTTTCCGTATTGTCTTTTTAGACTCGGTTGAGTTACTTATAGAGTAAATTTGGACTTGCGATAAAAACACGATAATTTTGCATTTTATCTAGGATAATTATTAACTCGCGGATCTGGCAACCCTGGGTGCACTACAACTACACGCACATCGCGCACATGCAAGGGAGCTGCTTACGTATACAGTGCCATAGAACATAATTATAATAATACTCAGTGCATCAACTATCTCGATAGAAAATATACATAAACTTCTAATATCTAACTCTTCTAATAGACTTGTGTATTTATTTATAAAAGAAAAGCTGAGCTTTGGGATGGCTCGCGTAATTTTTATAACGGGTAATAATTTTTAAGACATTTTGATTTTTATACAGGATTATTGATATGGGCTTGGGTAAATAATTCACGAATACTTAACAGTTAATAATCCACCATTATTACTCATTAATTCTCGAAGTAACTCGAATAAAACAATAAAAACAAAAAGTGCTGTGTGTCGTCGCTTTCCCGCCAAAATTCCCCCGATAGTTTTTTAGTAAAGTGTCACAAAATGTTCAGGTTGTGAGATAGTGATAAATGATAGCGTTCGCATTTTTTTTATGCTTGACGGGTTAGCACTTGCCCACTATCTCACCTGATGTTAAGTGATGATGTGGTCAAAGATGTTGTTCTGGCTAACCTAGAATTACTCAAGGAGAGCTGCCCGAACACACCGGTAAGGTCTTGGCGACAGATTTTCTACTTGAGGGTGGTAACTAGCCAGGAGAGCATTCGCAAAATGCCCACCACCATGCTATAACGACTGCCATCCTAAGACGACAACCGGGACCGACGGACGGCTTAACGTGCCCTGCGAAACCATAGACATAATTTTTCTTATCTCTAGGTATGTGCGAAACACGGAAACGCTCAGTGGTAATGTCACTAGCTGTCAGAAATCCAACTCATGAAAGCCATAAAGTAACTTTGTATATACTGAAACGGCGGACGTTGCTTAATTTTGCTGATCGGTTAAGAACAGCTAAGCAAACTTCGCCTGTGACTTCGCTTCAAAACAAGACAGGAAAAAGCCAGTATATCACCTACAGGTTTCTTTATTAGAATTCTACGGACTGTGTATTTTCCGAAATATTGATAATTCTACAAAAAATATTATTATTCTATACAAGAGTGGAAAGAGCCTGTATGTGTGTGAAAAGCAACGATCGTGAGCATGCCATGAGCATGCCAACTACAAAGGACCAATCGTGATTACTCTGAGCTTTATTATCACCGCTGCCCTAAAACGGACTATCTACGGCGTACACCACTTGACGGATATTTAGATATTTTCGATTATTTTGATCACATTTTGTGCCTATGTTTCATATTAAATGTGGAAACATGGACGCAATGTGATCAAAATTATCGAAATAACGAAATTGGCGTCAAGTGGAGTACGCCCCTAGTAACTTACTAGGGTTGTTCGTGAAAAACATCGATTCCTTTATCGATTTTAAATGTACTCGACAATTTCGATTCTCCTGTAAATCAACCACAAAAACAAGAAAACGATAATATAGCTATACTTTTCAATGTTGTTTTTGTATTAACTACACTGGTCAACAAATAAACCGAGCTACCTAGGAACTCATTCGATTTTCTCAAAAAGTATAAAACTTACAACTATCAAAGTTATACCTACAAAAAGTGCGTTTCATGGTGATTAAAATTACTACAAATTAAATTTTATATATATATATATTAACGGAACCTGACCCCAAAAAGAGCTGCTACAGGCCCAGCATTAACGGTAGCACACCGTCGAGCACGACTTGAATTTCCTCGAGAGCATAGGGATTGGACATTAGAGCAGTGGAGTAATGTACTCTTCACTGATGAGACCAGGGTGAGTCTACATGGAAGTGATCGACGTCAGCGAGTATATCGTCGCCCTGGAGAACGTTATTCTCAGTGTTGCATCGAGGAAACTGTTGCTTATGGAGGAGGATCTGTAATGGTCTGGGGCGGCATCTCGTTAACAGCACATAAAGTGTTAGTTTTCATCGAACCGACGGGCCGTACACGTGGACTGACTTCTCATCGCTACATTACTGAAATCCTCGCAGACCATGTGGTACCTTACGCAGGATATATCGGACAGGATATGCAATTGATGCATGATAATGCACGGCCTCATGTTGCTCATGTGGTGACCCAGTATCTACGCGACGTCAGCATTCGATCGATGGACTGGCCAGCTCGAAGCCCGGACTTGAATCCGATAGAACACTTATGGGATGAGCGGAAACGTCGGGTTCGAGCCCGGGTACCTGCTCCAACAAGGCTTGCAGAGCTGCGAATCGCAATTGAAGAGGAGTGGAATACAATTCCTCAAGATTTTATCGTCAGGCTCGTAAGGTCGATGAATACAAGGATGCTGGCAGCTATCCGAGCAAGGGGAGGGAACACGAAATATTGATCAACAACTTTTTTTTTATTTTATCTTTGACGCTTTAATTATTTTTTTTCACTTTATCATTACTAACGATTGTCACGACTGGAAAACGACTCTTTTTTGTAAAATGCTTAATAAACACTGAAATATTGATTAAACCCAATGAATTTCCTTTCATTTTAATCACCATGCCATAACTAAAGTATTTTTAGTGCAAAAAAATGCATAAGAGCTGTATGTGGCGTGGGCCCCCTAGATTCGTGTAGACCACAGTTCAAAAAATTAAATCTTTTGACCTTGACCGGATTATATATCATGCAAATAGGATTTTTTGTTAAGGAGCATCCTGAAAAATTTGAACAGTTTGACATATGTGCCTATACTGAAACTCAGAGTAGAGACCCAAGTAGATTAAGAGCAATTTATTGTAAGACGGCTCTAATGGGACGAAACTGCAATGTAATGGCTATTAAGGTTTTTAATAAAATTCCAAGGACTTTTAGGGAGCTCCCTCTAAAATATTTTAAAATAAGACTGCACAAATGGTTGGTGGAAAAGTGTTTTTATAACGTTACCGAGTTTTTTAACTGTTACAATTAGCCATTGTAAGTAATTATCCATAATTGACATACTATTTTATTTCTTAAGGTTGAATATATTTTTATTTTTACTGACATGTATATTTGTAATATAATTAATTAATGTTTTTTTTGTTGTTTTTAAAAATTTGCCACTATGGTACAAATAAATGTAATTATAACTATTTTTAATATAATTATGATGATTAAATATTGTAAGCTAAGTAAATACGCATAAAATTATTTGTGTTAATTAAAAAAAAAAAATTGTATGCCAGATAATGGTGAAACATGTATAGATCTGTTAATTGTATTACTAAGACCACCTTGTTATGACCATGTTTCTTGCAATAAATTTCATTTCATTTCATTTCATGAAACGCACTTTCTGTAGGTTCAAATATCAAATTTGTAGGTTTTTTAGTTTTTGAGAAAATCGAATTAGAGTGCCTAGGTAGCGGGTGGCTCGGTTTATTTGCTGTCCAGTGTATATTGCATTATAATCAACATTGATAATAACAATCTGTATTGTCAAGATTTTTTTGGATACTGAGATTTTGAAAATCTGAATATCTGACCACGCTAACTCGGAAACTGTGCAATAACTTGAAGTGATTATTTTTGAGATATTTTCTGAAAACTATTTAGCAGTCGCTGGATTTTGTTTTATCCAAATCAAAAAAAATATGCCGGAGTTATTAAGACCGATTCAATGTGAACTCTATTATCAGTATAAAAAATGGCGTCTTCTTATCAATCTATACTGGTTTATTACTTTAATGAATTTTTAAATCCATCTTGGATTGATACGTGAACACATACATTTATATTGACAAAGGAGCTCATAACTGGCATTTCTAGTTCGATTAGAATAAAACTAAGAATCGATATCTCTCAGCTTGCTCGTGGTGGACATTTGCCAGATATCATTTTTCATTCATAATTGCCAAACTTCTTTGTAATAAAATAAAAATTTTAATCATTCTAATTTTTCATCTAAATTCTTTGTTTTCGAAAACAAAGTTCGTGTTGGAAAATACTTAGTTTCCGAGATAGCATAGTCAGATATCCAGATTTTCAAATACATTTATGTCAACGGTGCGGTCATTTAGCCCATATTGTTCCAGAATATGAATGGTTTGTAATTACTAACCTTATTGATTTTGGAATTGCATTTTCGTACACGAAAAAACAATTGTTTGAGGGGGTAAAGTAAGTATGCCAGAAACGCACTATGCCCTTTGCTGGCAAAATAATCCGCCAATAGTTGGTACTCCACAGAGTATCGAGTAGTATAGATTAAACTTTTCTTATTCTTTAAACTCGGGACGAAGCACTCTCATTTCGACATAAATTGCAGTAAATAACGGTATTCGCGCAACGATACATGTTCAATCGATAAGCGACTTAGCGCATATAAAATCGATTTCCATTTGATAGATTTGCTTAGTCATATCCCTACTCTATGATTAGTTTTATTCATGTTGGGTATCGAAAACAAAACAAAGAATTAGAATTTTATTTTTAGTGAAATGGATTTGGTTGCTCGAGAATTAGGAATAAATATTAAATGTATATTTCCTACTGCATCGCCCAATTTAATAGCTGCAGTTGTGCACACAAGCTGGCTCAAGAAATGGTTGAAGAACTTAGAAGTTGAGAACATATTCAATAATGCTGATTTTTCCTTACAACCTGGTGAAAGTGTTGCATATCCGTGGAGAAAAATATTTATTAGGGTACGTCTTTAACCATTGACTAAATAAACGTTTGATAAATTTTATACACTTAAAATTAAACTTGTTATTGGCTTTGTAGGTCTTGAACAAGAAGGTATCCAAGGTCCTACCTCTTCCTCGATACAAATTGAATGAAAACAATGCGGAAACGGCGCTCACCTTCTCTCAATTGCTTCAATATATCTCTCATAGCAACCAGAGATCGCTTTGGAAAGAATCTTATAAAAAATATTGTCAAAACAGTGAAAACAGCAAAGAAAGCACCATAGTGAACTTATTAGAACATGATCAGCTCATATCTGATGTGTTACTTAGGCTATATGGTTGTAATATTATTAGGATTAAGAGTGATGGAGCTGGTAATCACATAGAGTACAAGGAGATGATACCTAATAAAAATCTCCTAAAGTCTTATGAAACACATGTCAATTTATTAGCAGCTTTATTTACATTGGAAACGGACAATAACTTCTTTATAGTGTACAGAGGGCATGATGAAAACACATTGTTAGACTGCCTCAATTTTAGTCCAAATTTGATAGATGTGAACTATGGTAGAGGCTTGTTCATTGTGTATCAGCTGCTTAATTTATCTAAGGCGATGGCTGATAGAGGTCTGAGCCTGGGCATGCTTACACTGCAGGATATATACATGTCTCAGAATCTGTGGCTGCAAGTGCTTCCTTCTATGACCAACAACATTCACTGTTTGGATGCTTCATTAATATATGAGCAGAGTAGAAGTAAGCAGAATACTCCATTGATTAATACTGAGAGTCCATCAAAAAGAGACATAACTTCTTGGAGGAGTAATGCTGTACACTTGGAGAAGCTGTGTATGCTGTGGGTGAGAGGAAGAATTTCTAATCTGGACTACCTTCTCCATCTGAACATGCTTGCTGGGAGGAGCTCCCTTGACCCTCAAGCTCATTTCATGGTACCTTGGGTTACAGACTTTGCTTCAAAATGTGGTGAGAATAGTATTAATGGGTAATTTATATTATGAACTAGATCTATTGTAATAATATAAGTAATGGGAAAAATAGAATTTCATAAACTTATGATTCCCAGATTACAGTGTTGGGACCAACAAAACTCTGGAAATCTATAAACTTAACTATCATATAAAATGTTGATATCAACTTTTAAAAATTAAACACTATTTTTTTTTTATATAACATTTACGTTTTTAGGTAAATGTCCAAAACAGAAGTTGATCACAGTATAAGTTAATAAGTCTTAAGTTAATGTTTACTGGCCTTAGTTAGTATTTTTAGATAATTTGATGATGTATCATGGCAGCAGCAACTCAGTTCCACATTCAACAAATTAAGCAAAAGTATACTAATACATTTATAAAAATATGATCTCAAACAAATTAATCAAATATATTATTCTTATGTTACCATCAAGAACTCAAATAGCAACAGAAAAAAAATTAAATTGCTACTACCTATTGTTGTATCATGTATTTTTATTATGTATAGTGCATTAAAGTGTACATGTGCTATGTATGACTTTGCATAGTCTCCATGCAAAATTTATATTTGAATTTTCTCTTCTCTCTTTATATGTCAATGAATTTAAGTAATGATTTAGTAAACATCTGATATTTTTAGGGAGAAACTGGCGAGATCTAACTAAATCAAAGTATCGCCTTAACAAAGGTGATCGGCAGTTGGACATGACATATGATGTAAGCAGCTGCAAGGATCAAATTCCACACCATGTGTCTGATGCACTATCAGATATCACATGCTATGTGTATTTGGCACGAAGGTATAGCAACTTTGTTGCAACTATTTAAGGTTCAATGTTGATTTGTAATTTGTAATGCTAGGATCATTTGTTGTAACTGTGTAAATATTTTCTTTAGCGACATAGAATGTCAATTTTTGTTTTTTGGAATTCACAGAGTGATGTGCATAACTTTATCCTCATATACTGCGAATTCTGAAAGGTGCACTATATAATTAAATCCCATTCAGATAAAGTTATGTGCAGAATCTAGTTATTGCAAATAAATGGAATCTAATTTGATCAAATTTTTGCTACTCGAGAACGGAATATTTTTTATAATATTGGGCCCCTTAATCCTACTCCTGGGTTGCAAGTCCCAGGCCCCTCTGGCCTCTTCCTCTGCAACGCTATGGACCCGGCACCCGCACGGTGAATACATGGAATGCTAAGAAATTCGTCTCATTAGATCTTGAAAACATTTGAAAACCACATAAATTATTTATATGTTATACCATGATTTTAAAGCTAACAAAGGACTTCAAATGTTTTCCTTTGAGGGTTGGCATAGTAGTATAGCTGTCATCTGTTTTTTTGATTGTCAGCGCAAAATGAAACCTAAGTCCATAATTAAAGAACACAAATACACAGATCACACAATACAGAAATCATATGATATATATATCTCTAGACTCATATTGCTGATATATGTTCGAAACATTCAGTTAAAATCATTACCTTACCTTAGATAACCTTTTTAGGGTTGTATACTTGAAAGTAGGACCCTACTACTAAGCCTCTGCTGTCTGTCTGAAGGTCTGTCTGTCCATGCATCTATTTTGCATTGAAAACTTTGTAATATTATGATATATTTGTTTGTAAGGGTTTTTATGGGGGATGTTACTGTATGGCTTTTGGGCAATAAAATTATAGTACATATAAATATACATTAAAATTATTTAAGGCTTAATTCCAATAAAACATGTATACCATATACCTCACATGTTTTCTTACAGGACACCAAAGGAAGTACTGTGCAAGTATGTGCGTAATAACTGGGTCCCCGCAGAATATCCCGCCTCCATCCAGCGTATGCAAGAGTGGACCCCAGATGAGTGTATACCAGAATTCTACACCGATCCTACAGTATTTAAGAGCATACACGAAGACTTGCCAGTATGTATAAATAACTACTTTCTTTGCATTAGCTCTTCCTCGATAATAGAACGAAGAATATGTTAGTCAAAACACGAAAAATGCGATCTTGAAGAATAACACATAACAACATATATTATTGGACTGCTGTGTGTTTGTCTTTAATTCAATGGACTGTAACAATCAATCTAATCTATCATACCTAACATTTCATTAGATGGCCATACCCTTTTATTATGACTGATATAAAAATACCAGGGGCCTAACTCCAACCTTTTAAAAACTATTATAGAACACAAATGTCATTACTTCAAGTTTAAAACATTGATACCAAGATGCGTACCATGGCTGTCACGAAACAATGATGTTCTTATAGCGATATCTCTATCGCACAAATGACTTGATTCAATGCATGCAGACCGCTCTCACGTTGAAGTTCTAGTGTAAGTTTACTATAGTAATATGTGGTAGTGGAAATTAAAATAATGTAAGGCTCAAATAAGACAAATTTTAATGAAATACACAAGATCACGGCCATATATATATTTTCGTAGAAGAAGTCCATGTATTTTCAAAAACTCCACTATATATATATATAACACCACTGGGGTGTCATTAACATTTTTTTATTCGTAATTAAACCATCATACTTTTTTATCACCCTTTTTTATCATAAGTGTCGGTTAATAATCTGAAAGTGCTACTTTTGAAACAATGCAAAAACTATCGGTCGCATCTTTTCGATCCAAAACGAATATAAATAATTTAACCGTACAATAGGTCTAGAGAGCGTCGAATGATATGCATAATTTTTGGCCTTGTGAATGCATTTTATACAGGAAGGATGTGAAAGTTGAGGGTAACACCGTACGTCAGCGAAGGTTTAGAACGGACACAAAGAAATAGATGAATAATAGCCGAAACATTGTTGTCATCCTAAGTGAAGATTTCTATGAGATCTATTATTTATCTAAAATTAACTTTTTGTCTAGAGTCAATGGCTTCCGATTCCGAAGCAACTCACTTTATACTTTGACAGCTGTCATCTGAACTGTAGATCTCATACATAACTATTGGTCTAGGATCAATACAGCCCTAAGTAAAAACCCTTTTATGTTTGACAGCTGTCATAAGCCTGGAAGCTAGGTGATAAGCTGCCCATGCTCAAAAACGGTAGTCATGCTGTTTCTGCCATCCAGTCATATTATCACTCATCTAATCGGTTTGTTATTAACGTGGGGTTTTCTCAGAAGTTCTTACTCTCTGTTACGTTTTTTCAACTAAACATCAACAATAATCATTTAAAACGAAATTAAACTAAATAACTGTGACAAGTGTCATTACGGATGGAACTACATAAACACCAAGAAACATATTTATAGTATGATTAGGAAAAAATAAATATTTATATTGTTGCGCGATGTCGAAATGGGTATACATACATAATACAACTTATGGAAGGTTCAAGAAAAAACTCGGCACTGCTTCCGGGTGGTAGGTACGTGTTAAAACAATGATGATCAACATCAATAACGTACGGGTTCCCAGCTCCGGATCTATATTTTTCGAACCGGGGCAGACACTTGATAGTGGCGCCCCTATCTTCAGCGCTTGAGAAAACTCATATAATATTTAGGTTGGCATTTTTCGTTAATGGAAATAACGCCCTTTAATAAATTTGCAGTAAAATGACGTCATTTGTTTACACGGCATATCTTAAATCGGCATCTCGAGTTCATCCTTACGACAAGGCTTCCGTATGCTAGCCGCTTTGTGGGACAAGATTTTTGTTTAAATCATACTATATTATGATTTTGGCGTCCCCTTAAACTGCCGCTCGGGGTGGGTACTCCGGTTTGACCCTTCCCCACCGTAGATGGCCTGAAGGCCTTTGGTTATGTAAATGACAGCACGGTAGTAATACGAGTAGGTACGTCTTATACCTACACGAACCTATAAACGATACTTTGCCATATATATATTTTAAATAATATTCATCTGAAAGGAAAATACTAATTCTGGGTTTTGTTTTGTTATTTTAATTATTATAATAGATGTTATGTATATAAAAGCCTATTTCTAATGGTGATAGGCCAGCCTCTGATCATAATCTCAGCTGATGGTAAGTGATAATAAAATAGTTCAGTGAGATAGTTCACAAGCTAAACCTAGAACGGGAACTGACCCTAGGATAACTGTCGGAACACACGGTTAGGTGTTTGGCCATAGGTTTTTACATGATGGCGGTAGCTAGCCAGATGACTCTACCGCAATGCCACAATTAAAAAATAATAATAATAGTATGATCACGTAACTGGTCATTTACAATTTAATTACATATCCACAATAAATCACTGGTTTATGAATATTATTTAATTTTACCCAATCATTATATTTAGTTTGTTTAACAAATTGATGAGAATCAATTGAATGAAGGAAATAATAATGTTAGTGAAACTTATCTATAATTTGTTACGTCTGGCGTATCATATATTGATATCTGTTTTATGAATAATTGTTGAAGCTTGAATTGCAATTGGTATTGAGTTCACTAACCGAGAACAAAAACAACTACATTGTAACAATATCCTTTCATAAATGGATGTTAGTAGGAATAACGTATCAGAGAGTAACCTACTTTATGTTGCGATACACTACAGTGCACATCTTTATAACACTGGAAGCAGTTCTCGATCGTGCGCTCGTAGAGTCAAGACCTCCTGCGGATGCTTCGTGTAGAAGCGAAAGGCGTCGAAAATTCTTCCGGTTTGGCTGCGTGGCGTTTGTGACGTCACGTCGGCTTAACAAGAAAATTAGGCGGAATTGTGACTAAATATATTTTTGCATTTTTTAAGTGTTTTATTAAAATATTAATTTAATGTTGTCATAAAATATTTTAAAAATATTTGTTATTATTAAATATGGATTTCCGCAAAGTAACGCCTGAATCTATTTATTACTGGAAGCAGTCATTGCTTAATGGTAATGACTATGGAATGCCGCGTGAGGGGTATATGGTTCGAATCCCACCGTGGCCTTGAACTTCAATTAGTTGATATTAGCCTAGCTAGCATCTATCGGTGTAGTAAAGGTGTCACACACCTCAACGTTGGAAGGTTTCTCTTAGTTCAAATGAATTGCCATTCTGAGTGTTTCGCTTTGCATTCACCATTTAATGTGAGCGTGTATTATACTCGTATATACGAGGGTGAATCAAAAAATTCTTGGAATCGATATTAAAAAATGCAAAGATTTAAATAATAATATTTTATTTTTCTACATAATCTCCCTCCAATGCAATGCATTTAGAATAACGCGTTTCTAACTTCCTTATTCCTTGTGAAAAAAATATATTTTCTTGACTCTCGAAAAAGTCCTCTACGGCAGCTATAACCGCGTCATTATCGTGAAATTTTGTTCCACGAATTTCCTCTTTTAATTTTGGAAACAAGTGAAAATCACTTGGGGCTAAGTCCGGAGAATATGGTGGGTGGTCAAGGAGATTGAAGCCAGCACAGCGGATTGCGTTGACCGCAACTTCCGATCGATGAGCAGGAGCGTTATCTTGAAGGAACAACACGCCCAACGACAGTTTTCCACGACGTTTTTCTTTAATCGCTTCACGCACTTTCGGGATTAAATTTGCGTAATAGGGTCCCCCGTGGGGTGCCGGGCTAGAATGTCATCCCCCCATCTCTTCCCGTGGGTGTCGTAAAAGGCGACTAAGGGAAAAATACCGGAAGGTGGGCAGCAGTGCCTTCTGAGAAATGCACACCAATAACTGCGATCCCCAAGACGCCTGCCAAGCGTGGGGATTATGGCAAACCCCCCCTTATGAATAGCACAAAAATAACTCGGCCCCCAGTCCCCGGCAGCTCTATTATTCCTGGCCCTGGTAGCAGGCCAGGTAACGGTGGAGCAGGGGGTGCGAAGAATCCCCGGCAGATGCACGGCTACCAACATCAAAAACGACGACCCTTGGCCCTGGCAACACACAACATACGTACGCTCAGGGAGGACCACAAGATTGTCGAGCTGGAGGAAGAATTGAACAAGTTACGCTGGGATGTCATGGGGTTATCGGAAGTCCGAAGACAGGGACAGGACACCGTTATCCTTGACTCCGGTAACTTGTTCTTCTACCGGGAAGGTCACCAAAAGTCTCAGGGTGGTGTTGGGTTTCTCGTCCGGAAGTCCCTTGTTAACAATGTTGTAAAAGTCGAAAGTGTGTCGAGCAGAGTAGCGTACCTTATACTCAGAATCACCAAACGGTATTCGCTGAAGGTCATACAGGTTTACGCACCGACCTCGACACGCTCAGACGATGAAGTAGAGGCTATGTATGAGGAGATATCAGAAGCCATACATTCCTCCGAAACATACTTCACCGTTGTGATGGGGGACTTCAACGCTAAGTTGGGCACACGGAATGGCGATGAGTTGAGAGTGGGGCCATTTGGATATGGGCAGCGGAACCAGAGGGGCCAGCGGCTGGTCGACTTCATGGAGAAGGAGGGACTCTTTGCGATGAACTCCTTCTTCGAGAAGCGACCATCCCGGAAGTGGACGTGGATAAGCCCCGATGGTTCAACAAAAAATGAGATCGAGTTTATCATGACGACCAGGAAGCAAATATTCAATGATGTCTCTGTGATCCATAAGGTGAAAACCGGTAGCGATCACCGTATCGTTAGAGGCACATTGAATATCAATGTAAAGCTTGAGAGGTCGCGTCTGATAAACTCCACGCTCCGGCCTAGCGTTGCCCAAATCCAAAACCCCGAGAGCTTTCAACTCGAACTACATAACCGCTTCCAGTGCCTAGCTGAATGCGAAACAGTGGACGAGATAAACAACGGGTTGGTGGAAGCTGTCCAAGCGGTGGGGTCTCAGTTCTTTAAGACCCCCCGCCGAAATAAACCAAAGAAACTCTCAGAAGTAACCATCAAGCTGATGGAAGATCGGAATGAGATGAGACTGCAATCTTCAGCTGACATGTCGAACTACGGCAAGCTCAATAGACGAATTTCGAAGGCACTGCGACACGACTTGCGCGCCTTCAATACAAATCGTATAAAGGCCGCAATTGAGCGTAATCATGGCTCCAAAGTGTTCGCTAAAAATTCGTCTATAGGGCAAAGCCAAATGACTAAGCTGAAGATCGACGATGGCAGAATCATCTCATCAAAACCGGAGATTCTGAGAGAACTTGAGAGGTTTTATGGACAGCTATACACCTCGACACAAGAACCCGTTGTCAGTACAGCTCAGGACACGAGAGCTAAACTGACCCGACACTACACCGAAGACATCCCGGACATCAGCCTATACGAGATTAGAATGGCTCTCAAACAGCTTAAGAACAACAAGGCGCCAGGTGATGACGGAATCACGACAGAACTTCTGAGAGCGGGTGGAAAACCGGTACTCTCAGTCCTCCAGAAGTTATTTAATTCCGTCATCCTTGAAGGTAAAACGCCAGAAGCATGGAGCAGAAGTGTAGTGGTACTGTTCTTCAAAAAAGGCGACAAGACCTTGTTGAAGAACTACAGGCCCATTTCACTTCTGAGCCATGTTTATAAGCTGTTCTCGAGAGTCATTACGAATCGTCTTGCTCGTAGGTTTGATGACTTCCAGCCTCCCGAACAAGCCGGGTTCCGAAAAGGCTTTAGTACCATAGACCACATTCATACGCTCCGCCAGATTATACAGAAGACTGAGGAGTATAATCGGCCATTATGTTTAGCGTTTGTGGACTATGAAAAAGCCTTCGATTCAATCGAAACCTGGGCCGTACTGCAGTCTCTTCAGCGATGCCAAATCGACTATAGGTATATCGAAGCGCTGAAGTGTTTGTATAGAAACGCCACCATGTCGATTCGATTACAGGACAAGAGCACGGAACCAATCCAACTGCAACGAGGCGTGAGACAGGGAGACGTTATTTCTCCGAAACTGTTCACGAATGCGTTGGAAGACGTTTTTAAGCTCTTGGACTGGAAAGAATTCGGCATCAACATCTATGGCGAATACATCACTCACCTTCGTTTCGCCGACGACATAGTCATATTGGCAGAATCGCTTGAAGAACTCAGTACAATGCTCAGCGACCTCAGTAGAGTTTCCCAGCAGGTTGGTCTTAAAATGAACATGGACAAGACGAAAATTATGTCTAATGTCCATGTTGCACCCGTACCAGTAGTTGTTGGGAACGATACACTCGAAGTTGTTGACCATTACATTTACCTGGGACAGACTGTCCAGTTAGGTAGGTCCAACTTCGACAAAGAGGTCGCCCGAAGAATCCAACTCGGATGGGCAGCGTTCGGGAAGTTACGCGACATCTTCTCGTCGAAGATCCCGCAGAGCCTGAAGACCAAAGTCTTCAACCAGTGTGTGTTGCCAGTGATGACTTATGGCACTGAGACGTGGTCCCTAACTGTGGCCCTTATGGACAAGCTCAAAGTCACTCAACGAGCTATGGAGAGAGCTATGCTCGGAGTTTCTTTGCGCGATAAAATCCGGAACGTGGATATTCGGCAAAGAACCAAAGTCACTGACATAGCTCTCAGAATTTGCAAGTTGAAGTGGCAATGGGCGGGCCACATTGCTCGAAGAACTGATAACCGATGGGGAAGAAAGGTTCTCGAGTGGTTACCACACTACACCGGAAGACGTAGAGTTGGTAGGCCCCCCACTAGGTGGACTGACGACATCGTGAAAGTCGCGGGTAGCCAATGGTTACAAGCGGCTAATAGCCGTTCTTTGTGGCGCTCTATGGGGGAGGCCTTTGTTCAACAGTGGACGTCTTCCGGCTGATGATGATGATGATGAATAGGGTCCAGTAATCGTCTGGCCTTTTGGCATGTAATCAATAAAAAGGATTCCTTCACTATCCCAGAACACAGAGGCCATAACTTTGCCAGCGGTAGGAGCAACTCGAAATTTTTTAATGGATGGAGAGGATGGTCGTTTCCAAGACATGCTTTGTCTTTTAGTTTCAGGATCAAAATGGTGGACCCACGTTTCATCCATGGTGACAAGACGACGGCAAAAATTATCCGGATCACGCTGGAACATTTCGAGATTACGCTTGGAAATTTCCAAACGTCGCTTTTTGTTTTCGTCGGTTAACATTCGTGGCACCCATCTTGCAGACACTTTTTTGAACCCCAGTGAATCAATTAAAATGGATTGAACGCTACCAAAAGATATCTTTAGGATCTCAGCTATATGTTTTATAGTCATTCTTCTGTCTTCCAAAACCAGATTCTCAACCTTTTTGACATTTTCTTCTGTAACGGAGGTTGAAGGCCGCCCAGAACGCGGGTCATCTTTACAGCTTGATCTACCTCTTTTAAATTCAGCCACCCAGTACGCAACCGTAGAATAGGGTACAGCATCACCCCCTAATGTCTGCTGAATGTCCAAAAAAATTTCCTTCGTAGACATTTTTTTCAAACTGAGATATTTTATCACCGCACGTAACTCACTTTTATCCATAATTTTGACTTTTTAGCAACTCGTTGCACAAAAAAATGTATTACATGCACGGAAAAAAAAGATTGTGTCAAATCAAGAATATATCTATTGGTCAAGACATTCCGTGTTTCATATATGGGGAAAACAATATATTCTTGTGATTAGTAAATATTTGTCTTGTTAATAATTTTTCGTGCAAGTATTTATATACTTTAACTAAGATTATTATTTTCTTATTAAAAAAAAGTAGTTATGTCTCTGTCTAAGTAAATCATTGTTCTAATTTAGAGAATCTGAAATTCTCAAAATTAAAACAATCCTTACTTGAATAAATGAACTCATACGTTCACTCATTCATTAGATTCTAATAAGAAAAAAATATATTTTACTATTAAGTACATAAATAGTTCAGTTAAGATATTATTCTTACTTCTAGTAAAATATATTCTTCTGAGTATATATTTTAATTAGACCAACAAAAGAGTTTTCTTCGTACAAGAAAATTACTTTTAGGTAAATAAAAATGCTTCTTATCTGAATATTGTAGCTTATTTAAGTTAAGAAATCATAGTTCTGGCTTCAACACGTACATGTTTTCATACGGAGATCAGTTTATATAGAACGAATAATTAATGCTCTCCAGTGAAGAATTTTCAGTTCTCATTTCAATATTAAGTGTTTTACTGTAAGTAGTTTCGATCTTAGTATTCTAATGGGTGTTTTACCCGAAAAAGTTGTATTGATTGGTTCAAAAGAATTTGTATTTTGCACGAAGATCGAATTGTCTACGGATAGAATATCAGATTTCTTGACTCGACAACGGAATTTCACTGGAAGAAACCTCAGTTCTTGTTCAAAATAATTACATGTTTTACATTTAAATTTTAGTCGTCTTGGTAAAATAATAGTGCGTTTTATTGTAAGAAGTCTCATTACTTGGTTCAAGTCATTACATATTTCATACGGAAATCAGATAATATATTGATAAGACTATCCATTTTCTAGCTTCAACAATGGTGTATTTTAGTAGAAGGAGTCTTAGTTCTTGGTTCAACTCTCTTAATGTTTCATATGGAGATCAGATTGTATAGTGTGAAAAATATTAATTATCTTGGTTCAATAATAGAGCGTTTTACTGGAAGGAGTCTCAGTTCTTGGTTCAACTCATAAAAGTGTTTCATATGAAGATCAAATAGTATTTTGTGAATAATATCAATTATCTTGGTTCAATG
Organism: Plagodis pulveraria; assembly: GCA_963890685.1. Taxonomy (NCBI): domain Eukaryota; kingdom Metazoa; phylum Arthropoda; class Insecta; order Lepidoptera; family Geometridae; genus Plagodis; species Plagodis pulveraria. The sequence continues at coordinate 8,150,716 of OY982955.1, read as the reverse complement.
ATAGTGCATTTTACTATAAGAAGTCTCAGTTCTAGGTTCAACTCATGAATTGTTTCATACGGAGCTCAGATTTGTTTCATCTGAACTCCATATATATTGTACAACATATTAATTATTTTAGTTTAATTATAGTGTTTTGATTGGAAGAAGTCTCAGTTAATAAATATATTATAAATTACAGCAAACTGTGAAATTGTTAATAAAGCACGCAGATTTCAAGAAGATATCGTTGTTCTTCAAAGTATTATTAATACCGTACTACCTAGATAAGAACTTCTTTATTTGAAACTGAAACTTCATTGAAATACAAATAAAACTACCAATTACGTAAGATTTTCCTTAGTATGCAATGAGATATACCTACACAAAAACATTTTATGAATAAAAAAAACTCGAATAAACTATGCTTCGAATTTCATCATTGAAATACTGAATAAGAACAAGATAATTGATATTTTCTACTATATACAATAAGATATTCATATAAAACTTTTAGTTAGTCAACAAGAACAAAAACTCACTTACAGAAAATAGCCAGCCTGGTGCACTGTCCAGATCTTCCAATCTGATCTCCGCCTTTCAAGTCTGCAAATAACGTAGGTTAATAGTTAAGTGTAGTTCTAAAAGGGATCAACTAAAAAACATCTATCATCGTAAAAATAAATAAAATACAATACATATTTTCAGTTGAAAATTATTTATTTATAAAATAAATTAAGAAGCATACAATTTTATATTATCATTATCAAAAATATTATACATAATTGTAACAGTTATGTACTGCGCCCCGCGGTTACATCCCGCGTGGTGATGGATGATGATGAAAAGTATCCTATGTGTTAATCCAGTGCTTCATCTACCTCCATACCAAATTATATCAAAGTTGGTCCTACCATTTGAGCGTGAAGAAGTAATAAACATACAAACACACTTACAAACTTTCACCTTTATCTACCTCCAAATAATATGATTTTTTCTCATTATAATCAGCACCACATTTTATGTTACGTTATAATATAAAGTATGGTTGAACACTTTGCTTGTTGAGTCGAGCCTTTTCTTCACCTCCTCCAGTTCAGTTTGGATATCTCCAGGATCCTAAAAAAAAAGAGCTACAGTGAAAATATTGCACAATCCATAAACTTTTTATAGATGATAGGCATATTTTGACCACAATCACATATTGTTGAGTAAGTGGTAAAATATAGCAAACAGGTTAAACCTAAATAAAATTAAAACTGTCTTTCAAAGTCAGCTTCCAGAAGGGCCCATTAGATGATTATCACACATAAATCATCTAAACTGCAAGTTAGCGATTAATCAGCGGTTAATCATTATTATAATCTATACAGGATCATGAAATATGATTAGGCACACTTTTAAAAGTTCTGTATACTAACTACTATGTTACTATAAAATACTGACTGTGTATATATATGTTATATTATAGTATGTAATAGATAATTTGATGAGATATCCTAACATCATAAGAAAAATATATAATATAATATTTTTAAAATTGTTTAAATATGTGTTTTATACTTGATGAAATTACCCGAAAAACAATAACAAAGTTCTGCTCCAACGTGGAAAAAAATCTACTCTTGTTTAGTCTTCCTCTTGGGGGTATTGAGTAGCGTAACACTTGTGTTTCATTGGTTATTTTTTTATCTGGAATGGAAAAAAACACATGTATATTCTTGAATATAGGTTTATCTAACAAAAAAATCTATGTGTATATAGTGTAGAGAGGATAGGTATATACATATATATATATATATATCGGAATTCATTCTGAATAACAAACGAGGAACAGACTAATAAACAAACACAAACATACATTCGCATTTATAATAATATTTAAGGATTATTAACCAACATCAGCCTGCTGTTGATCTCTATCATAAAGAGTTATCTTTAATTCTATATATGAGTAGGTATGTAATACAATTATGTATTACGAACCTACTGTCCGTTAACTTGGCTGTACCAACTTAGTGTTACCACACAGCACGTTCCAGGCAAAGAAAATCTAGCAGCCTCTATGATGGATATTTTTGACTATCTACAGTTATTTATATAGTAAGGAACCAACTTACCTAAATGAACACAAGTTAGGTTGCTATCTCAAACACAACTTGAACAAATATTCACTTTATAACACTATATTAAACAAATAATGCCATTGGCCATGCTACGGCGCGTGTACCTTTCACTCGCAACTCAAATTGTGTTGTGTGTAGCCAACATCGCCCTTATAAAGTCCCGAAACATATTCGTATCGTGATTATTACCAAATGAGCACATTCGAATAACTTTTCATTTAGGTTGACGATTTGTGTTAAATACAGAAAGTATTTGTAAGAAATAGATGATTACCTATGGCTGTATTATTACCGAGTCTGTACATATTTGAAATTATTATGAAAGATCGTAAAAAAAAAAACAGTGACAATCACGATTACAACACAAGGATAATAAGTAAAGATAAAATCGTGGTACCAGGTTTTAGATTAGCAAAGACAAAAGTAAAAAGGTTAATTGTGTGCGGTTTTATAATAACATTCCCCAACATATTATAACGCTCATAGAAAGAAAGTTCAAGTTGCACGTGGAAAATAATTTTGATTAAGAAATCCTATTCCAGTTTGTGATTACATAAACGACAAAAATACTTGAACAATTCCTCTCTTCCTCTGCTCTGCCAAGGTATCACCTGTCACCTACGTAATTAAAAGAAATATTGAAATTATTTTATTATACAGTATGTAAAATATTGTTAAAAGACATTTCAATTAATGGTCATCGAAATTTCTGATTCATCACAAGTTTAGTTTTTGTGATAGACCTTGTGAGTATTGTATAGGCACCCAAACTTAACAAATAGGTCCTCTAGGCCTTGGCCTTCGCCACTTATGGCGGTGAGTATGAACTGTCACATGGGGGGTCCATGGGTTCCTGCAGCGGGTTTAAGATTCAGTGCATGGTGATAGGGCATTTTACTAATGTTCACCTGGCTAGTTTTCAAACCACTTTGAATTAGGAAATGAGAAACCGAGACCTAAAAATAATCGGACAGTTTTAAAACATTTTTTACTTCAGATACGAATCAATATATTGGGGCACTAGCGGGATTCAAACCCTGCCGCTTTGCCGTTGTACTATGAGTATATTAGACTCCCAGCTATTACCTGACTATTAGCTGAGTAACCTTATATTTTTCAAATTATAATTTACATATTTTATTCTTAATATGAATTGAAACAAGCTTATTCAGCATGCAATATTGCTTATAATGAATAGTATTCTTAGGTTCAGTAGTTTCCCCACATCAAGGGAGAACTAGACAAAACTAAAATATTGCAACACTAAATAAAATCGGGAACAGAGAAAACCATCTCAAACTAAAAACTGAGTACTTGGTCTGAAAATACACATTTTTAATGGAGAAATAGTTATTCTTGACTGGAAATTTGTCTTTTTACTTTAAAATTCATGGTTTTGATTGAAGAGCCAGTGAAGAAAACTGTTTTGTTTTAATTATGTTTGTTTTTTTTATTCCTGATATGGTATGGTGAGGTGCCGGGCTAAAATGTCACCCCCCCATCTCTACCCGTGGATGTCGTAAAAGGCGACAAAGGGTAACACACCAGAAGGTGGGCAGCAGCGCCTTCTGAGGAATATATACCTTAAACTGCAATCCCCAAGCCGCCTGCCCAGCGTGGGGATTATGGCAAACCCTCTTAATGGGGGAAGCTCTGTTCAGTGGACAATCCGGCTGATACAGTATGATGTGTATCATTTACTAGTATGTAGATATATATTTGTTTGACTTCTACATTTAATGGTTTAAAACTCTATTCAAAAGGTGGGGAAAAAACAAAAGAAAAAAATACATTTCGAAATGTTTGTTAGGACTAGCAAAAGTCAACCCTAAGAGGTTGTTAGCATTTTACCAATAATCCTGTATATTTGTAGACCAAAAAAAAACATGTTAAGCCAAGATTGATTTTCTTTATTGAAGATGAGTAACTAATGTTACAATCTATCACTTTGCATTGAAAACTTTAATATTCTTCATGTAAGATACCTAAGTCACTCTCTACAGTAGAGATATATTTTCTTGGTTCAACGTGGGATATAGTTTGATCTGTTAATCTAATATCTCTTAACCTAAGAATATCGTATCAAATATCAATCAAGAACATGGTACACTTAAATTCAGTATTCGTTTTTTCAAGTAAAGATGAATAACTTCAACAATTAACAATATATCATTATTGACTCAAAAACTTAAAATTCTTAATGTAGTAGGAGTCATTCTCTGCAATTGAAATTTATTTTTTAGGTTAAATAAAGAGTACAGTTTTGCTGTAATGCTAATGCCTCTTAACCTAAGAACAACGTATCAGTAATCAATCAAGGATGTTTTTTCTTCACTGAAAATGATTTACGTTAGCAATTGAGAATTATTCATTATTGACTTGAAAACTTTGAAATTCTTCATTTAATAAAGCACCCTTTGCAATCGAGATTTAGTTTTTTAGTTATAAAATAAAATTGTTTTGCCTTAACACTAATGTCTCTTTACCTAATAATACCGTAACAAATATTTATCAAGAATAAAGGTTTATGATCAAGATTTTTTTTTTCTTTACTGAAGATAAATTACTATAACAATTAAGAATATATGATTATTGGCTTGAAAACTTTAAAATTCTTTTAGTTAGATAAGTTTCTGTCTATAATGGACATGTATTTTCTTGGTTCAATAAAAGATATTGTTTTCCTGTTAATCGAAGATTCTTTACTAAAGAATACAATAACAAATAAATATTAAGAATAATCAAACACAGATCAAGATTTGATTTCTTCACTAAAGATGAATAAATACAACAACTAACAATCAATTACTTTTGCTTTGACAACTTTAAAATTATCTATCTAATATAACTCACTTCTCCAGTTGAGATATTTGTCTTGGTTATATCAAGTATATAGTTTTGTTGTAAATCCAATGTATCTTAGCATGACAATACAAATTCATAGATAAATAAAACAATATATGTCTCAGATTTAGAAAACTGTCATTTTTAAGAGGAGAATAATTTTCTTGCTCGGACATATGTATATCCTTGTCATTTACTTCTCTCAATTATTTTAAATGAACAAAAGAAATATCTTGTATTAAGCCCATTGTTGTTGAAAGAATGGAAATATTTTCTTAATCCAATAAAACGTTTATTATTCTTGTATAAAATTTCAGATTTCTTACGCTAACTCCGTACGTAATTAGAATGAGAATTCATAAAATATTTAATTCAAAAAGATACTATTTTCTATAGTTAAGACCAAAAATATCTTTGACCAATAGTTATACTCTTGATGTAAAAATATATGGTGAGAATAATATTATTTATCTTAGAGAAAATGACCTTACTTCACTCAAGAAAATATTTTTATTTTAAGTAAATATATACTTGAGATTAAACAACACTCCCGAGAATAATATTATTCTTGGATTGACACTTTGTCAGGACCCATTTTTTTCCGTGTGCGAACGAACTGACAAAAATAAGTGACAGTCTGCATAAATATAGTGTGATAGACACTCTTTAATTTGAATATCGAACTTGATCCAAAAAGGTTTCATATATATGCACTTCTAAGAACTTTTTGATTCACCCTCGTAGAAATATGTAAAATTAAATTGACATTGATTTTGATTGATTGATTTTGAAGCAATGATGGCCGAGCGGTAATAGCTAAGGACTGCCGTGCCGCAGGTCCCTGGTATGATCTCCACCGCCGGCTTGAGCTTTACCGCATAGTGGAAGGGCATTTTGCGATTTCCCGCCTGGCTAGCTCTCTCTAGTAGGAAATCTGTCGCCAAGCACCTAACGGTGTGTTCAGGCAGCTGTCCTTGAAAGCCAGTACTTCTAGGATTAGCTTGTTAACACCTTCGACCACATCATCACTTACCAGGTGAGATTGTGGTTAAAAGGCTTACCTATCAGCAATAAAAAAAAGCTAGCATTTAAAAATATGTGTCGAAATTTGAGTGTTTCATCGAGTTCTATTTTTGCTTAACCCATAATAATCGTATAAAACTACCAGATCAGGGCTCAAAATTGAAATGCAACTTGAAATTTGTGTTTGGGTTTGGCCGATATTGGATAGTTAGCTTTCAAAAGTATAATCATTCGTTAGTGTCATAAACTTTAAATCTTTTCGTAGGACTTGGGAGTACCATCGTGGTCAACATGCGCCGAAGACTTCATCACAAAACACAGGGAGGCATTGGAGAGCAGTCATGTCTCAGAAAATCTTCACCATTGGATCGACATTACTTTTGGATACAAGTACTAATGACATGTTCTTATTTTACAAATTATTGGAGCACACATTTTTATGCCCCGGACGGGAATCGAACCCCCGTCCTCCGATTTCGCGCCGGATGCCTGAACTACTCGGCCACCTGGGCACTCTCTATCGAGCCAAAATTTCGTGCTCCAATTGTATTAGTTTAACCGTCATAGGGGACGACGACATGTTCTTTTTTTTAAATAGAACGACGCAACGTACCGTAGCATGCGCCCCCATAGATATTAGAATTTATATATATAGCTTTTCTGACGCTTAGTAAATAATTCAAATATTAACGTTTAGTTGCTGAAATAACCTATTTAGAAAACGGCTGTAACGATTTTGCAAATTAGTACAGTGCTTTAAGAGGCAATAATCGATCTGTGTCTCATCTCTGGAAAATCTAGTTATACACCGTGTCCCAAAATTCAACGATAAGCCGGCATCGGTGCATATACCTACTCATGACTCCTCGGAAAAAAAAAAAAAATTATAACTGTTTTTTTTTATTAATTACAGAGACTTTTATAAATTTCATCGATATTCGATACCCATTATGCTATTTTCAACTACCATGACCACAATTTTTGACATATTTTTGATATTTTTTGTGCATTAGCAACCTAAGAAGGACGGCTATCTACCACAATCCTTTAAAATTACAGAAAGTCTGTAGTTATTTTACAAAAATCAGTAAAAAAAAATTTCTTTCTTATAATTTTCATAGATTTTAACATTCAATGCACTTTCTATAGTCTGGGTTTAAAAAAAAAGTATGGACACTACCATGGCAAGTTTTATTAAAAGTTGGCGCAACTTTATAAAAGTCTCTGTAATTAAAAAAAAAAAGAGTTATAATTTTTTTTTTATTTTTTCCCGAGTAGTCATGAGTAGGTCCATGCACCGATGCCGGCTTATCGTTGAATTTTGGGACACGGTGTATATATCGATTGATTTCAAATTATGTTCGATTCGACATGTTTGTTTTTATGTAGGCTGTCAGGCGCAGCCGCTATAAAGGCGAAAAACGTGTGCTTGTCCCTGGTGGATGGTCACACGAACACGCGGCGAGGTGGTATGGTACAACTCCTGACTGCTCCTCATCCACCACGAGCCTCTAGATCTTTGCCGGCTGCTCCGCCGAGGTTACACTGGACTACGCCTAGAGACACTAGTGAGTGGCAAACTTGTTATTGTGTGTGATTTTTAAATCTTGTCCATAATATATAAATGATGGGTAACGACAAATCAAACCTGAGTGTGGTCTTCTTCCTTCAATATTTCCCTAAGATATCTCCTTTCATCAAATCGTCAATTAAAGAAACAGCAATTGACTCAATGTAGTACTTTGTGGAAGCCTTGTTATAAATTTATAATGTGTAATTTTTGTACACATGAATGTATTTCCCAATTCGAAATAATAATATTTCCTGTCGTAATTTTGTAATGTGACTATAAGTCATGTGCGGGATTCGAACCCGCGCCATCCACCCCTATAGCCGGGGCATGTTCTAACCGTTTAAGTTTAACATGACATATGACTCTTAACACTAATTTGCCCTCATTTATTCCAGACAATTCAACTGCCGTGGTACTAAAAACAAGATTAATTCATGTTCTAATCGTTCTAACGATATTATTATTGTGCGATCGTATTTTTGGTGTATTATGGCTTCGTTTTTCAATCATCAGTTACTATTCATAAGAACATACACAAGCAATACAAATAGAACAAATATGGTTCAAATTAAAGTTAATATGTTAATAATTTGGTCGTTTAACATTACATAAGTCTGATGTATTTTTTCTGATGATTGAAAAACCGGGCCTCAACCTCCTAATCTTGAATTTTTTATCAAATTTAATCCTCGTATTAAATTTAAATTCTTCAAATAATTAACTATAACTAAGACGAAGTTTATGAGGATGATCAAATCAATGATGACAATGTTACAAAATAACTTAGTAACTTTATAATGTTTACAGGAAAATCAATAAAAAACGACAGTTCAGATGACGTGAGTGACGATGAAGAAGAATCAACTAGTCTGCCTCAGCACGTATCTCGGTTACACGTGCCTCCTCAACGAGTTAGATCTCGCCACAAAAGTAGCAATAGAGCCAGATCACTCTCCAAAAGTATCGATGATTCACAACAATCGCATACCACCGAAGCTAGAGCATCATCACACTCAAGACATTACAGGGTTCAAAGATCAGAGCTAGGAAAAGGAGTCATTTACTTACCAAAAGAATTCAATCCTGTCGCGTCAATACAAGCATTGGAAGCGTTGGATAACTTTAGAACGAAATGCTTCCTCTCCAAGGCTGAAGATAAGGAAAAGCACAAAGAAAATTTGACTACACTAAATTTGTATCCGGTTCAACAAGAGGTCAAACAAGATGTCAGTGTTGGCACAAAAGACGATACGGCTTTTACGAATCATATGTTCTTGGCGTCCTATGAGCAAAGCTATTTGAAGAAATTCAGCCAGGATGCACATTTAGAAAATGTGCTGAAAGAAAGGAAAAACAGGTCGTTCAATACCAGGTACACGACGGATGCAGCGGTTTATAAACAGTTTGTGATTGAAAGTAGAAGACAAGATATGTTGGTTATTGGTTGTCTCATCGTGGAAATCTTTCTGCACACTTATATGCGACCATTGAGAACAATGGACGGCAACTTTCTAGAAAGATTTAATACTTGCCGGACAGTCTTAAAGAATAACTTCAACGTCATGCCTAAATGTGTTAGTTACATTGCGTCTTTACTTCTTAACGTGCAACCGCCTAGTTTGACGTTCAGAAACGAATTAACGCCCAAAAAAGAGGAACCGTTGAAGAAAACTGTGGTCACAGATAAAGGCTTACCAGCACCCAGCGCGTCGCAACTTTTGCAACCTTTATTGATGCAGCATTTGATTCCCTTCCCGCAAAACTTTAGCATTTTATATAGTCTACTAAGTGCCCTTCACGAATACGAACTTACAAGCAACGAACTCAACATACTATACATGTATGAATGCGACGGAACTCAATGTGAAAAGTATCAGAACATTGACAAAACGAAGATGTTTTTCACCCAAAAAATTGCTGAAGGAAAAATTCAAGCGTGCGCTACACATTTAGACGCGCTCTTAAACCAAGTTAACTATAGCCAATTCGATGTGCTGGATATTTTCCTCGCCCATTACGTTGAATTGTTAAGAAACAAAGACACATCAGTATTAGCCGCGTGGTATTTATTTGATACTGTGAGCAAGGCCCTTGGGCCTGCGAAAACTAGAAGAAAACTTCTTAAGCACATTCTGAATCTTTACGAAGATGACGATTATATCATAGACAAGCCAGATCAACATAAGATCATAGATGTCGATGCAGCAGCAGTGAACGCAGGCTCCGCAAGCAAACAAAAATTTGTGAAGCTTTACCATAACATTTTTCTGCTTCAGTTAATGGTCAGACTTGGGTTGCAATGTTTCCTGGACAATTTCACGCAACATTTGGTTGAAGCTGTGGGTGGATACAAAGATGTCAATGCAGAAGTCGGTTCTCCGGGACATCTCTGTCATAATCGATCCATGGCCAACAAAAAGCCGAGATATTCAGATGACAACTTGAAGAATGCTCTTACAACAAACAACGACATATTTTCTCCTGACACTTCCTATGGATCCGAACATGTTGCTACACCAATTATTGACAAAACAATTAACGATACTTTCAAAGACAAGGATGCCGACAGTAGAAGTGAAAACGAACTGTTTCACTTCGAAACAGACAAAGACAGACTCCCGAGTAGAAATAGCCGAAGTAAATCGCCCGCTGAATCCATAGACTCTTTTAATTCTTCTAACGCTCCACTAGAGAATAACATTCAAACACCGTCTCCGTCCGCTGAATTAGCTTCTCCGATTAAAACAAAACTTAACTCTGCCGGAAAAGAATCTATAGTTATTACAACAACAGACGTGAATTGCGAAACAACTCCGAGGAAAGCTCTTTCACCAACTATTGAAATTCCTACTAAATCAATGTTCACAAGTTACTTACATTTCGCTGAAGAAGATGAAGTTGGAAACGTGCAAACACGGAGAGAGCCGAACACAAGGCAGGTTAAAAGCTTAGATATCGGTGGAAATATAGAAAACCATGTTAATAGTGTGCCTATAACTACTATAGAGGAAGACTTGGATTTCAAAGAAGGTGGAACGTGTAAAATATCGGATATGAGTTCGGAAAGTTTAACCTGGTTGGCGCATAGACTAGGGCCAGTACTGACTTGTAGATATATAACAAGAAACTTGCTTAAAATGTTAACTTTATGTTACATTGGCAAAGAGAATCTTAGCCCTTGGGAAACAGATGAAAAGGATGAATTTGATGAGATCACAATGGTTAATAGTAAAGTTATTGGCGATAGAAATGCAATGAAGGTCATAAATTGCTTGACTGCCATTGTTGGTAAGTAAATTATACCCTTTTATCTTATGTGGCAATTTTAATGCTGTTGTTATTTTGTTGATGTATGTGTATGATCTTAACTGAGACATCGTCAAGGTCGGATAGTCACGCATGCATTATCTTATAACGAAATATTTTGCTGTGACCTTCAGTACATGAAGGCTTCAGTATAATTTTTTGGATGAGATTTCAATTTTATCTGCTTCCACTTGTCTGTTTGTTGCGCAAAATATATGCATGAGTGCTAATAGTGATTACTGTTACTTACGGTGAAGGATAATGTTCAGTAGTGTGTAGTTGAAGAGAAAAGTCTAGCCTGGATCGATTTGATACTATACTCTGGTTTTTAGTTCGAGATCAAAAAGGTAAACAAAGAAATGTCAATATATGTCATTGTCAAACTGACTGGTCAGGGGTATTCAATATTTTTTTCAAAATATTCTTACGTAATCCGTAACGGCAGTCCCGCTGCGCTAAGTTTCACACATTTTTATTTAATTTAAAAAAACCCACACCTATAACAGTATGTATATTTACCTTAGGCGCCTCTTTAGACACCCATACGGGAAGAAACGGGGGTGACATTATTACCCAGCATACCATGGGACGTTGGGCCACAAAAATACCGGAAGGTGGGAAGCAGCACCTTCTAGAGAACTAACAAACTCTGCTGCGATCTTCAAGACGCCTGCCAAGCGTAGGGATTATGGCAAATCCCCCCATTGGAACCTTGTTCGACGGTGAAAGTTTCGGATTTGATTGTGTGACTTGCGCTTGAGGAGGTATATATTTTCTTATTTTGGTGAGAAAGTATACTAAAGTATTGATATCGGCAATAATGATAACAATAGAATTTCATTCATAAATTGGCCACAGTGGGTCAGCCGATGCCAAGGGATTAATAACCTTTACTAAATTATACTTCTGAATATTGCTGTCTTGAAAAAATGTTGATAATCTGCCGTATCTATAGCGTGAAAAGTGATCTTGGCGAAGTGAACTCACCGCTTCCCTTATTTTTGCGGACTATCTTTCTGACTGAAACTGACGATATTCCCAACATGTCCGCGGTATTCAGGTCACTTGACGCAGTGATGGCTAAGTGGCATTGGCTATGGAACGCCGCGCAGCAGGTCCATGGTTCAAATCCCACCGCGGGCGTGAGCTTCACCGCATGTTGGTAGATAATTTTGCGAATGTCCGCCTGGCTAGCGACCACCCTCAACTAAAAAATCTGTTACCAAGCACCCAACGGTGTGTTCCGGCAGCAGTCCTTGAAAGCCAGTGAAATTACAGGCACATGAGACTGTATAGACAGAGGTTAGTCCGCTTAACATCAGGTGGGCCTCGAGTTTGTTCTGTCACAATAACATAAAAAAGAGCAATACTCGTCTTTTGGCCACGCTATAGATGTGTGTTAAGAAGCACTCTTAAATTTGCGAACACGTTTCTTAACAGGAGATACAATATCTTTCGTAGTTGAATACCCCGGTTAGAGCTCTGGCTGGGAGCCTCCATATTACGAAAATAAATAATTCGCAACAATAAACAAAAACTGAACACAACTCTCTAAAAATAACTATAATAGATAAAAACAATAATAAATAACAAGGAAATTTACAATAACAACAAAAAATATTGGCGAGAGATACATTCGAATCTAAATTCGATTTACGAACAAGCAAAAATGGCGTCAGCTGGAAAATGGCGACGATCCTGCCAGTGTGGCAATTAAAAACAAAAAAATCTAACACCAGTTTTTTCAGGCTTGAATATATGCGTAAATATGTACCAGCAGAAAAAAGTGTTTAATTAGTGAATACTAAAGTAATCAATTATTGCTTAATATATTTTTTTATGTTAGATACTTCATCGGTTTCCAAAATTTGTATAATTACTAAGTACATGTCATTTTTTTTCTCGGTTAACCCCTTTGTTTACATTTTTGATCTCGAATTAAAAACCAGATTATAAAAATATATTTTTTTGCATGTAAAGTAAGTAAATAAGTAATAAGCTCCATAAGTACAATGCGATTTAATTTTTTGAGTACTGAAAAATATCTTTTCTGGATGACGAAACACCAACATCGTCAGGAATTTAGTGTTTTTCATATGTATCCATCATTTTTCATATCATCTTTTCTCTCTGTGTTAGTTACGAATTATTTTTAAGTTTTTCTTGTGCATTGGTTGTCATAGTTGTTTCTATCTATATATTTTTATGTGTGGCAATAAACTAATTTTGATTTGATTTAAAAAGAGTCTAATCGCAAACTGCGTCTAAGATGGATAAATATTAAAAAAAAGTCGTTCTTTCAGCAATGTACGGCGAGCAGCTGATAATATTCCAATACCTGCCTCACATGAGCGAGTTGATAGCATCGTGTCGGAAACGGCTCTCCGTGCCTCTAGAGGGCGGCGTGGTCGCCTGTCTGAGGCTCATCATACACCTTATACCTTACATGACCGATGTCAAGGTCATGGAGCAGTTGCAGGTCAGCATGATTAAATCGTAGTGCTGGTAGATTACATATTACTGAAAAATGCAAATAATATCTCTATTCTATATGTTTTTATCGCTTATAGGGTAGCCTTTGACCGCTATCTCACTTGGTAGGTAATGATGTGGTTGAAGATGTTATTCAGGCTAACCTAGAATCACGAACTCGTAAAGACTGCACCAGGAACATACCATTCGGTGCTTGGCGACAGATTTTCTACTTGAGGGTGGTATCTAGCTAGGATGGTATTTGCAATAGCCCCACTACGTCTGCCATCCCAAGACACAACCATCCGCTTAACGTACCCTCTGAAGCATGTGCTCGCTCAGTAGGAATGCCACTATCGGTCACCCATCCAAGTCATTACCGCGGCGGACGTTGCTAAGTTAAATTGAAGTTATATTCGGCACTTAGTCTTAAACATGTTCAACATCTTAAATGTTTTTTTTTTATATTGTTATGATTGCAATAACGCCTGCTATGCGGATTACATTACAAAATTACAAATATTCGATAGGAAAAATTTAAGTCATGTGCGGGATTCGAACCCGCGTCCATCCGCCCCTTTAGCCGGGGCATGCTCTAACCAATTGAGCTAACATGACATGACGTCATAACTCGAATCTTTCCTACCGTTCATTAACCATCGTATTGGGATGGAGCGACATCTATAGTACCACTTACGTTGTACTACAAACAAGACCAATTTTGCAATTGGTTTTATACTTGTAAATGATGACGCAACCTTATAATTTTTATATTGTTATGATTGCAATAACGCCTGCTATGCGGATTACATTACAAATATACGATAGGTCTTTTTTTTTTTTCCTATCGCATTTTTTTTTTCAGGGGCTGGGTGGACGCGGGTTCGAATCCCGCACATGACTTAAATTTTTCCTATCGTATATTTGTAATTTTGTAATCTTAAATGATTTTTCCACTAATTGGAAGAAGTTAGTTGAGGGTGGCATATAAATCTCGAAACTTCCAAGACATAGGTACGACGGTGGACATGTAATGCGTAATAATAATTACCATCTGCTGCAAACCAGTATGATGGGTAAAATAAAAAAGATTGGAAGTCGTAAAATGTCCTGGCTTCGGAAAAACAGGAAGTGGACAGGCATTGGTAGGTAATATGGTAGAAAAACTGTTCAGACTAGCTCTAGACAAGCAGAAGTTTAATGAGCTGCCAACCTTCAGTAATAAAGCGGCATTGAAAGAATAAGATAGGTACGAGATGTTTTTTCTTTTTTTATGCCTGATAGGTTAGCCTTTGACTACTATCTTACCTGATGTTAAGTGATGATGTGGTCGAAGATGTTGTTCAGACTAACCTAGAATTACTGGCTCTCAAGGACAGCTGCCGGAACACACCGTTAGGTGTTTAGCGACAGATTTTCTACTTGAGGGTGGTAGCTAGCCAGGCCGGCAATCGCAAATTGCCCTACCACCATGCTATAACGACTGCCATCCTAAGATAACAACCGGGACCGTCGGCTTAACGTGCCCTCCGAAGCACGGAAGCGCTCAGTAGTAATGTCACTAGCGGTCACCCATCCAACTCATGACCGCGGGCGACGTTGCTTAACTTTGCTGATCGGTTAAGAACAGCTAAGTAAACTTCGCTACGAGCGCTTCAACTACTTTCGTTCTAGTCTATAATGCCCGGTTATAGAACAATGTGTTTGTAGTAATTGATTTAACCGCGTCAATGTTCTTTTGCCCGCGCATTGCCGGGTTAGAATGTCACCCCCCCTCCATCTCTACCCGTGGGTATCGTAAGAGGCGATTAAAAGTAACACACCAAAAGGTGAGCTGCAGCGTTTTCTGGGGAACTGATATCTCACACTGCAAGACGCCTGCTAAGCGTGGGGATTATGGCAAACCCCCCACATAATGGTGGAGGGTAATGGTCTTTATAATCTGGTAAACATTCTTACAGGACACGTTCCTGAAGTCGATCCTCCAACCAGCCCTACGGCTAGCGTCCACAAGCCGTTCGCCGTACCCTTCCGGCAGCACTGCTCGCGCAGCACTAACTCGCAAGTTAGCGGTGGCGCTGCAAGCGTTGGCGCTGCGAGTGGGGCCCGAGATGACTAGGAAACACCTGTGCGTGCCAGCTATACAGAGGTATGTTCTTAGTCATGTCCTAAGGTGGACAGCGAGATGCGAAAGATGTGTGGAACTGAGATATCGTAAACAAAAACAAACAATGCAGCTAGAATGGACAGGTAGGCGTGAGGCTGACCATCAAGCGGGCGACTTGTTTATCCCCTCACTTAATAAAATAAAAAACTCGGCTTACAATTAGAGATAGATGGCACAAGGATATGCGTGCAAAATTTCACCAAGTTTGAACTTGGTGTGCACGCTAATCTTAATAATGACGTTCATTAAATGGCACATATAACGTATTCATTTCGTTCACGTTAACAGTATGATGTATATTTTGTCTTATACAACTATATCATATACAATTTTCTAGTCAAATCATAATTAAAGTCTTTAAATTAATAAAAAAATACTTTTTATTAAAGTCTTTTATTTTAATTAATTTAAAAAAAAAATACTTTTTATTAAAGTCTTTAAATTAATAAAAAAATACTTTTTATTAATTTAAAGATTTTAATTGTGATTGTTATGATTCGTGCTTCGCGGATACTGATAAAAGATAAAGATATGTTTATTGTCCAAAACACGGGTACATGATACATAAGATGAGATTTAAGCACATCGAATGTATATAAGATTGTCTGATGGTCACATTGCAGTATTTGAAGCCCTTATTTCGCTTCGGGTCATGTCATTGCCTACTTAAAAAAACACTTTTTTACAGGTTTTTCCTCGCATTTGATAAAGCATCTGGGAAGACTGACAATTGGCCAAAACAAGACGATACCAACTCCGATAAGGTAGGTACTATTTTTAAATGCCATTAAGACGGGATGCACAATGGTTTCGCTAGATTGCTTAATTTTTCAATCATCTGATTACTGTAACTATACACGACCAATTTAAATATAGTCAGTAGCACCTATAACTTGTCTGACCAAACTCAGGACCTCGTAGTTCCAAAGCAGTGTTTTTATACACACAACAACGGTGCAGTATTTATATATTATATATAAAAGAAACAAAAAAAAAATTGCTCTTTTAATACCAATTAGGCTACAAGGTTTTATTACAAAATTTTACTTAAAGTTAATTTCAAATTTACACATTTTTAGAGCACATTTTTGTCACCTCAAACGGGATTCGAACCCCGGTTATGCACTGGGTGCCATAGACTTGGGTATCGTGGCTGGCTCGACTGAACCGAATTTTGTGCTGTAATTGTGTTACTATAACCGTTGCAGGGGACGGTGTAATTATAAAGACTAATAGACTTCAACAAATCGAAAAAAGTGCTTTTTCAAACATATAACAGCTCTCATGATGTCGCTACCATTCCATATTTCTAAATATGATTTTACAGGCTTTATAAATGTTATGGCGAAAATAACAATCACAAATTTTTAGAGCCCATTTTTTATCGTACATGAGTTTAATACTAAAATAGGAGCACAAAATTTAGCTCAGTCGAGCCAGCCTCCATTGCTAAGTTTTAGGCACCCGATACCCGTGCGCTCAACCAGGGGTCGCGGTTAAATTTAATTTGGTTATGGCCACAAATTAGCCCCATAATGCCGGTTCTTAGCATTGATCATCATTTGAAGATCTTACGTGTGTAAGATCACCAAAATATGGTTCAAATTCACTCGATACACACTTTAGTTCGCGAAAGAGAAAAGATAAATGTTACAAAGAAATCACGGTAATGTTATACCTACATGCGTCAGTGTATGAGTGAAGATGTGAGTATATGTGATGTATAGTATGATTGTTAATCTGAAAAAAATATAGTTTAGGTCCTGGATAAACACATAGGCTACTTTTCAATTACTGTCTATGCGGATGAAACCGCTAAAAGGTACATACACAACATAACAGTACAGAAAATAAAAGCCCTGTGGTGAAACCAGAGGGCGCGTAGATGTTGTGAAAAGTAGCCTATTTGTTTATCCGGGACCTTACCTATACATAAGTCATATTACTTGAATAATAGTAATTCAATCATTTTAATTTTCAGCAGCAATAAAAACATACTAAATTTTTCTGTGTTTGCATTACTTAGACTATATTATACATGTACAAGAGTTTACTGTGCTTTTTAATGTGCAGTTAAATGTTACACATTTTTGACTTTGAATTAGTTTAAAAAAAAAAAAAAAAACTAAAGCTACGGTTGAATCTTGTACCAACATTTACTAGCTGCATACCGGAAACTACCTCTGAAAGCGGCCGATCTTGCATAGTGAGTAATAATAATGCTCTGTTGTAGGTGATAGAGCCGGAGGTTTCTGAGACTAAGGTGGAAGGTTTCCTGGAGCTATGCCGCGACGGCACGACGGCGGAGTGGCGCGTGCAGGAGGGGCGCGTGGTGCGCGTCGACCTGCCCGACCTCGCGTGCTCGCCGCCAGACCGCCCCGACCGGTCTGAACCTGCCGACAACACGGCGCTCACGGTCAGTATACAATATCTTCCTACGCTTATACTACTTCCCTACTCTTATACTACTTCCCTACTCTTATCTACTTCCCTTCTCTTATACTACTTCCCTACTCGTATACTACTTACTCTTACACTACTTCCCTTCTCTTATACTACTTCCCTACTCGTATACTACTTACTCTTACACTACTTCCCTACTCCTATACTACTTCCCTACTCTTATACTACTTCCCTACTCTAATACTACTTCCCTATTCGTATACTACTTCCCTACTCTTATACCACTGCCCTACTCTTATTTCACTGCAACAATCTTTGACCACTGCCCAACCTAGCGTGCTAGTCGCCGCCGTCAATATGGTAGATTCCACTGGAAACAAGGTGCTCACCGTTAGTGCGCAATATGTTCCTACTCTTATACTACTTCCCTACTCTTATACCACTGCTCTTCTCTTATACCACTGCAACAAAATTTTAACACTACCCGACCTAGCGTGATCATTGCCGCCGTCAACAAGGTAGATTCCATTGGAAACAAGGCGCTCACCGTAAGTACCCAATATGTTCCTAGGTAATCTTATACTACTTCCCTACTCTTATACCACTGCTCTTCTCTTATATCACTACCACAAAATTTTAACGCTGCCCGACCTAACGTGCTAGTCGCCGCCGTCAACAAGGTAGATTCCTCCGGAAACAAGGCGCTTACCTTCAGTACACAATATGTTACTGTTATTATTCCGCCCTACTATAATCTTATACCACTGTCCTACTCTTATATCACTGCCCCACTCATAAACCGCTTCCCGACGTAGCGTTCTCGCCACCACCGTACGACCGGGCAGTACCTACCGACAACGGTCAGCGCACACCGAGAGCAGAGCAGAGCATTTTCTGAGACTACTGAAAAATGAACCTTATGACAATTCCATACATTGCAAAATTAACACGCGTCCAAACTCGATGCTCGACCATGCAGGACGCGATCGCGGTCGAGGAGCCGCTGCGGCCGGCCGCCCGACCCGCTCGCTGTCAGTAGCGTGCCCAGTCCCTACAGCTAGAAAACTGTCTGGGCGTATTTATTACCCGGCGCGGCAGGCGCGGCGTCAGTCGATAATTCCTATCATGTTTTTGGATATGCGGGCGTAGAATATTAACTATGTTTTAAATTTTTCGCAATTTTTTTTTATTAACTATGTTTAAAATTTTTCGCAGTTTAACTTATAATAATTTGAAAATGGACACCTCTTAATGGTAAATTCTTACACAATGTATACTATTCGCCTAGGGTACATCTTTCCCGCCAGGTTTCTTCTATACTGTTCGTCTCATTTTATGACTGTGTATTTACATATTCTTCGTGTTCCTCTTGATCTGCCAAAAGAGCTATAATTACTTAGTCCCAATCATCGAGCAAGTAACTAAGCTCGATGGACCCAATCGACCATATTGAACACGTCTGCCAACGTCGGATTCTGGCATCAAACTGGTCATCGGCGCGCCCCCGCCTCGCAACCCAGAGCATTTTCAACGTAGCTTGCTCACGGAGGATCGAACATGCCGCCTGCATAGTAGAGTAGTCAAAATATTGTTCGAGCATACGCGAGCATAATGCAGTTCGGTGTGCGCAGACCGCAACACAGCGCTGTACACAACATCTTTCTATAACTTTATTAAGTGATTAGGTATCTTTTAGGTCAGCACGTTCCACCTTCAATCGATATATTATAGTTGCTCAAATAGATTAAGAAGGATTCAGTTCGCAAAAACTTATCACTACTGTTTTTTTTTAAGGCACAAGAGGAACTCCTAATTGTGTTCGACGAAGAGCTCGCGTACCAAACATACACTACGTTTGCGAAGCTAGTCGGCGTGGATACAATGGAACGATGCCTTAAGAATGCGGATACGATTCGAGCCCTATGTAGAAAGTACGAACAGAACCATTCAATTAGGTAAGAGATACTTGTTATTTTTGTGCTAAGTATGGTAGTGGTTGTGGACTTAGTTTGAACCAATACCGCCGTACCGCGCCTTAGTTATGCGCGCGGCGAGACGGGGGGTGGGATCATCGGCTGTTGCTCTCATGTCATTCCGCCGTTAATGCTCATGGCAATCGCTAGTGTCAAAGAAAAGAAAGCTTTGAATTTAAAAGTGATGCGGAGGCTACGGGGTACTGGGAAAAATCTGTGAGAAACGTGACTAAAGCGGGTAATTCATCAATTGAAAATTCAAGCCGATTCATATTTCAATCGCCAAAAAAAAAAACAGAAAAAACATGTTGTTGATGATTTTGACTTAGGAGTTATCAGAAGAAAAAAATCAAATTGAGACAAGGTGGCATATTATAATAGGCAGGTGCCTATTTTTAGTGAAATATGACTATATTTCGGTTATATTACTTATTTATATTAGTTATATTACATACTTTTTTGTTTTAAAGATCTTTATTAGCCATAAATAGTAATAAAAATTATATATTTATAGTGTACATTAAAAAAAGTATAATATATGATATATAGTTCTATTAAATGAAATATTTACGTATTCTTTTTTAATGAAATTCCTTTACATAATTTAATACGTACGACTGGTGTGTAAAGAACTGGCGTGCCTTAGAACTATCTGATATCGTAAGTTCTATCCGACAATAGGTGCGTTCTTTTTGGCTCGATTGCGTTTTTGTAGCAGTTTCAAAAGTGGCATTTGTGTATTAGCGTTCGGATAGAAACTTTTGCTATTTTTGACCACCAATTACTGCATGCTATCCGAACGGCTTAAAACGTACTTTGACAACCGACAATGTTTTAACAATTTTGCACAGTACGAAACATGTAATCAATCTCTAAAATTAACAAAAAAGTAGGTACCTATATTATTATTATTTCATTGTTAATGGCTTCTGATAGTTATCTATGGGTGCGTACCATTTGAGTGAGATTCGCTAAAAACGCTAAAAACGATCACACTCCCAAAAAGTTTTCCACATGGGTCTTGGTGTTATTTTCGCCTTAAACGCTACATCTAATGTCAAAAGTGACAGAAGTGGCAAATTTTAGTGGCATTCTTAGCGTTCGTAACCAAAAATGGAACGGGGATGACAGTTACAAACGATCACGTGATCACAACCAGAGACGCAGAATGTGATCAAAATTATCGAAAATAACGTTCTTAGCGACTAATGGAACATACCCTATATGAAAAACTTATGAAACTCTTCAATCGCGCCAAATACAACTGTCAAACCAGCAGTTGTCAAAAAACGATCACAACGATCCCACGGTAAGACGTGGGTCAAAAATATCACTTTTCTCTGTCATTTGTAGCGTTTTCAAAGCTATCCGAACGGTGAGCGAAAACGATATTTTTGCTCACGAAGTCCAAAACGAACGGCCCGTGTGATCATTTTTAGCGTTTGTGAGTGTTATTTTTGGCACCGATAGGCTATCCGAACGCCCTTAATATCGATCTCAGGTGAACTCACGCTTCTTCCTTCCCGGCTCCCACATCGCCGGGCCTTGCTAAGGTGCGGTACAGCAGTAATGGTCAAACTATAACAAAAAATATTTCTGTTCGACTCGACAATTGAACTATATATTAGGATTGCTGAAAAGAGCTGAAATTTCATCACTATCGTTCTGCGTGTTGTTGTTGTTCTTGGCATGGTCTTATCTTGTCACCAGGATATAGGCTCAGCAAGCTAACACAGTATATGATAAGTTAATGTCCAAAAAAATTATGTGCTGGACAATAATTGATAATCTAAGTATATTAAGGTTTACAATGACATCTACTGCGGGAAATTCCTAGCAACTACACTGAGAGAGATAAGTTTTTTAAAAAACACTTCTTTCTATTAGATAAAGTCTAGTAGTCTGCTTGATGACCGAGCACCGTCCCCTAAGACGGTTGTAATAATGCAATTCGAGCACAAAATTTCAGTTCGAACGAGTATGTTCCGGTGTCCTAGTGGAATAGGCATCGGCGCGAAATCGGAGGACGCGGGATCGATTCGCGCCTGGGACAAAACTTTGCGCTCCAATAATTTCTAAATGTGTAAGATTATTCCTGTTTTTGTTTGATTCACAGCTCTCCCCTCCAAATAAACCGCGACAAACGCTTCCAAGCTTCATATAGTGACGAACCACTAAACAGAAGAGATATCACTCCCACAAAGCCAGACCTCGTCAACGATCACATATCGAGTTCAAACAGCTTTGGGTCAAATGTGACGTTAGTGGGGAACCGCATAGATGTCGCTAGCGACGCGAGTGAGGCGAGTGTGCAGAGCGGGTTCGACGCAGTCGCTTGTAAGATGGACAACGGCGTCAAGAGTAATCGGTAAGTAAGCGAGAACATTCCAGAACCTATATGTATAGTTTTGAAGCAGTGATGGCTCAGTGGTATTGGCTATGGACTGCCGTGCAGGACCATGGTTCGTATCCTGCCACGGGCTTGAGCTTCACCGCATAGTGGAAGGGCATTTTGCGAATGCCCGCCCGAGCTTGTTCCGTCACAATAACATTTAAAAAAAAGTTTTTGTATGAAAGTCCAGATCATATGAAAGTCAACTTTATTAACGACCGCATATCCATTAGTAGCAGTCTAAGAATTAATATGTCAAGAAATGAAAGTCAAACTTAAAAACAGCAGAACCATACCGCGGCGGGCGTGTATTAAAAAGTGTACCGTGCGGCCCAACAACAGCTCGACGCTCCAAATCAATTAACCAATACATTTTAATTTGGACGATTATGTATGTTTTGTTAATTGTGAACTTGACTAGAACGAAATCAAAGCGGTAACTGTATCGACCCTTCGAGTGTCAAACGTTGTAAAAGCTGGGAGGGACATTTCTTTACATATTTATTCATAGGTAGCAGTAGATCTCCTTAAGGAGTTCGTAAGGCAGCTAGAAAGAAACCAAAGTTCTGCCTTGATTTTGGACTTCACATCCGTTAGGTCAAAGTCAAAAACATTATAATATTTTTAATTTCGCAATAACGCATGCTCTGCTGATTACATATCCATCCCCATAAGATGGTTATAAGAACGAGAGGAAAAATTAGAGTTATGAGTCATTGTCATGGTAGCTCAGTCGGTCAGAGCATACCCCGGGTATAGGGGTGGATGACGCGGTTTTGAATCCCGCACATGACCATAACTTTTTCTTTCGTAAATTACTAATTTTGTAATCAAAAACATTTATTCAATATTAAGGAAGTCAGTTACATAAGTTTACTATACTCGGTGCCAAATAGCATGGCAATACAGGTCATTCGCTGGCCTTCACCACGATGATGTCGCAAAATACATTGCGTCTATCGCTTATTCTATCGTTTACCAAACAAACTATTGCTAAACTCGTATCGCTAGAATTTCGTGATACAGGGCCTACAAGGACGCAACGGTACAAATAAACAGCTCTAAAATATACGAAATCTATTGCCATGCTATTTGGCACCGACTATATCAAAATATTCTACTGCCAGGTCATATATGAAGCGCTCGTAGCGAAGTTTACTTAGCTGTTCTCAACCGATGAGCAAAGTTAAGCAACGTCGCGCGCGGTCAGGCGTTGGATGGGTGACCGCTAGTGACATTACTACTGAGCGTTTCCGTGCTTCGGAGGGCACGTTAAGCCGTCGGTCCCTGTTGTCGTCTTAGGATGGCAGTCGTTATAGCATGGTGGTAGGGCATTTTGCGAATGCCCGCCTGGCTAGCTACCACCCTCAAGTAGTAAGTCTGTCGCCAAGCACCTAACGGTGTGTTCCGGCAGCTGTCCTTGAGAGCCAGAACTTCTAGGTTAGCCTGAACAACATCTTCGACCACATGATCACTTACCATCAGGTGAGATAGTAGTCAAAGGCTAACCTATCAGGCATAAAAAAAAACATGAAACTTATTAAATTATTTTTCAGGCATCTACGAGGCGACTGGCTTATTTACTGGGAGCACGAAATCGGCCGGCCCGACAAAGACAATCGATTCAACCTCAAACAGATAAAACTGCAGACGTTCGTTGGACACACTCACTCGGTCAAGTCTATACATTGTCTGGACAACGAGAGTAGTTTCATGAGCGCGTCCAAAGACAAGACTGTCAAGTTATGGTCGTTGAGGAATCAGGTTAGTGTTATTATAAAATATCTGGGGCATTCGGTGCGACATCTATGAAGACTGTATTTATTATAGAAAAAAAAAATGAAACGAATTACTTAATATTCCATGGATTCACCGTGCGGCTGCCGGGTCCATAGCGTTGCAGAGGAAGAGGCCCAAGTCGAGGTGCCTGGGACTTGCAACCCAGTGAGTAAGGTTAAGGGGCCCCTTTATGATGCATCAATGCTCCCTTTCACCGCTCGAGCCACCTCCCCTGCCCAACCAAATTTGGTAAGATCCTACTAATGTCGCCTTGGATACACGTTCTAGGATGGAAGTTACGGTTGTTCTTGGCAAGCCAAGGTCTTTTAGTAGGTTGTATAGGGATTTTGCTGGTATACCCCTTGCTCCGACTTCTACAGCATATAAATTAACCACATAACCGTTTTTGATTAATTCATTTGTTAGGTCATAATATTTGTTAGTTTTTATTGTGTGGTCTTTAGGTATGTTTGTTTCCCACGGCACAGTAAGTTCTATAAGTACTATGCGTTTTAGATTTTTTGAGTATAAAAATATATCTGGTCTGGATGACGAAACATTAACATCCTCAGGAATTTTGTAATGTTTTTCAAACGTGTTCATCAAAAGAGTCCAATCGGGAGCTGCGCCTAAGATGGAGTAAGGCTTGGATTTCGATTTTGTAGATGACCCTTCTTTTACAGAAGCAACCTGTCGTTTGTTCGTGGTCAAATCTTTTTTTGCTCTAGCTACCGAAAGACTCGCTGCTTCTCGTATGATTTCGAGGACTCTATCATGACGGCGTGAATAATGACCCCTATCAAGGAGCACCTTGCATCCTACCAATAGGTGCCTTGCTGTACCTATGGCCTCGTGACAAATACCTTGTGTCTCAATTTGTTTATCCGTGTTTATTAATATAGTTTATTGTGTAGTTAACTTTTTGCTGAATGGCGAGCCTTAGACCACTAGCTTACTTGATGATAAGTGATGATGCGGTCGAAGATGTTGTTCAGGCAGTAAGAGCTTGGCAACATATTTTCTATTTGAGGGTGGTAGCTAGCCAGACGAGCAAATGAAGAATGTCGGAATAGCAGTTATATAGCATGGGAGTTCCGCCTGCCTCTCTACTACTCTCAAGTAGAAAATTTACCGCCAACCGCTTAAAGAAACATTTTGTGATAACATTGTAAACTATAAAAAACTAAAACAAATTTGCAGGGCGACGGCAACGCTACAACACAATGTAACTGGACATATACGGGTCACAAGAAAGGAGTGCTATCTCTTTCCTTCTTGGAGTCGCTACGTCTTGCTGTCTCTACCGACTCAGTCGTGCACATCTGGGATCCTTTCATGGAGAGCGTGGTTTCTCAGGTCCGTATAAAAAATAAGAAGGAAAGCTCTACAATTTTCCTTGTATTTACTATTTTGAGTTTAAACACACGCGACTATATATGCAACAAAAATATTACAAAATACTATTAAATGACAAATAAATACCTATAGATAGATGACACTATTGTACACTAATATAATAGAATAACAAAGCGATGTACTTAGCAGCGGAAAAATATAATGTAAAATTGGCGGTCTTAGCGCTAAGAAGCGAAATGTTCCAGACAACCTTTGTACATTTAAAAATAAATGAATTTACTATTTTACTATATGACTCAATGTCATTAGAAACAGGCGGGAAAGCGAACAGCGAAAATAGCATTGCATGATTTCGTAACCTGCAGTTGTCCATAGTAACCACATAAGATTATTTCAGATTACTTTCAGAATATTAATGAAAAACTTGAAACGGTTTAAACAGCGTATATTTATAAGTCAACATAATCACTACAAAATGTTGGAAACGTTAGGATATGTAATGTTAAATATTTTTTGATTTGTAATCTGTTTAAATTGCCCGTGAGTTGCCGGGCTAGAATGTCACCCCCCATCTCTACAGAGGCGACTAAGGGTAACACACCAGAAGGTGGGCAGCAGTGTTTTCTAAGTTCATAATCCCCACGCTTAGCAGGCGTCTTGGGGATCAGTTGCTGCCCATCTTCTGTTGTACTGCCCTTAGTGTTAGTACTAGCCCCCTTTTACGACACCCACGGGTAAAAATGGGGGGGGGGGGGGGGCGCCATTCCAGCCCCGCACCCCACGGGCTGGAATATCACCAAGTTAACTAATAAAGTAATAAATACTAAACTTGAATGTGCAAAAGGGTTTTAGAGATTTATCGGAAATGTGTGTTACACAGAAACCTGATGTTACGTAAAAATAATGCGGGTTTTGTTTGATTCGCAATGGATGCCGTCCGATACAGGCCGATAGTCTGCATGTGGATGGTCTCGTTTATCTATATCGCTCATACGTATGCTTAGCATATTGTATTTCTGTTTTCATTGCCGATCTAATGGTAGTATAATTAAATCTTTAACAGAAACACGAAATTCCTGGAACCTTACGTGCGTTCTTTATCGATCAATGAAAATGAGCCATTAGAACGACCGCTTTTAAGGAAGACATTTCAAATGTTAATTTGTTTTACAGTTGGATCATTTGAAAGCTCCAGTAAGTATAGTGCGAGCGTTGGGCGACGGCTCGGCCGCCATTTTAGCGGCCACAGGGGACGCGCTGAGGGTCATTGACGCGAGGGCGCCACACTCTATGTACGAATTAAAGGTAACAAACTTGACTTGACTATCAATGCGTGGTAGTAGGACGTTTTGCTAAAGATCACCCGTCGATGGTTAGCGTATTCTGAACCTTTCGGTATCCTCTTCGCACCGACTCGGGACATGCTCCCGAATAATTGTGAAGATAAGGTGAGGCGAACTTGATACGTTGCCCCGGAGAAACGTCTGCGTTGCCTTAAGAAAAGTGTTTTCATAGTGCTTTTAATTTCAAGACAAACATAATGTCAAGACGACACTACAAACGTAGTGTCGTCTTGTTTATACTCTCGTTTTTTTTTTTTTATGTTTGTGTTCTCGATGAAATTGTGCATGCAAGTCCTTGAGCCTAATATTCTTTTGGTAAGCCAGTTACCGGAAAATTATGTATTATCAAAATTCGGAAAAATCATTACGAATAAGATTTTTCATTTTCACTTATAGAGATAAAAATAAATAATATTACGGAAAACTGGCAAACGACACGCATAGATATTAGGCTCAGACAAAACTAAGTTTGTATGCATAGCGCTAGGATATGAATACACTCTAATACAAAAGTAAAAAAAAAAAACTAGCAGAGTGCGGTTCGAGCTTCGCTCTTTTAAAATTTCATTATTGCAACAGTCTGTTAAATACAAAATGTTTGGATTTTGATCACAGCTTCAAAAACACATTATAAGACCTACCTATAAACAATTCATTTGAACGTTTACTATAACAGTCATCTTTATGTCACCGTTTTATACTAAATAATAAAATTTCCAGTTCCTAACTCATTCCATTGATGAACGAGATACCCCTGGCATGCGGACTGACATACAAATATATCGCTATAATAAAAAGAAACTGTTTTAAGTCACCTAAAGTGTGTTCCAGCTAAGATCATATTTCGAACCTTACCAATAGATTAGTTGGATAGTGTTGCTAAGGCTAACTTATAACTATGCAACTATGACCATGCAATTTTTATTCGAACCACTATATGTTCGAGAAATACTCATTTTCACATGGTGAAACATACGTGTTATTTCGGCGTGGGATCTTGAAGAGCGTTAGCTCTACGTTTGAACGAACCCGTTGTTTATTCGTTCACTTTTTGTGTGTACCGCAAGCGATTTTTTTATTGATTGATTTGAGTCGGTGCGCGCTAATCCCTCGAATTGGAAAGCAACACGCGACCTCGCGTGTTGCTAGGGCAAGAGCGTACTCATCGAAATAAAATAGTTGGCCTACCGCCGCGCCGGAATAATATTGTGAACAGTATCCGTGTCCGCGCGAATATGAACCCTATACGCCAAGAGATAGGGCTTCAACCGGAATGCATAGTTTACTGAACAATGTTTGTTATTGGTTTGTATAGGTGCCGATGACAGCGACGACTTTCGTGCGATGCATGTGTGTGTGTGCGGGCGGAGCTTGGGCGGCGTGCGGCCTCGCCTCGGGACACATCGTCGTTATAGAGCTGCGGACGGGCCTGCCTCGGGCCACGTGGCGAGCGCACGACGGTGAGGTATGTACTGCCTCGCCTCGGGACACATCGACGTTATAGAGCTGCGGACGGGCCTGCCTCGGGCCACGTGGCGAGCGCACGACGGTGAGGTATGTACTGCCTCGCCTCGGGACACATCGTCGTTATAGAGCTGCGGACGGGCCTGCCTCGGGCCACGTGGCGAGCGCACGACGGTGAGGTATGTACTGCCTCGCCTCGGGACACATCGACGTTATAGAGCTGCGGACGGGCCTGCCTCGGGCCACGTGGCGAGCGCACGACGGTGAGGTATGTACTGCCTCGCCTCGGGACACATCGACGTTATAGAGCTGCGGACGGGGCTGCCTCGGGCCACGTGGCGAGCGCACGACGGTGAGGTATGTACTGCCTTGCCTCGGGACCTGGAAATCTCACCTGATAGTAAGTGATGATATGGTTGAAGATGTTTTGCGAATGCTGTCTGGCTAACTACCAATCAAGTAGAAAATCGGTCACCAAGCACCTAACGGTGTGTTCCGGCAGCTGTCCTTGAGAGCCAGTAATTGTAGGTTATCAGGAACGATATCTTCAACGACATCATCTCTTAACGTCAGGTGAGACAGTGGTCAAAGACTAGCCTATCAGCTATAAATATAAATTAAAAAGTAAAAAACTTGAGAGGTGTCAAGGGACACCCGGATGGAACGAAGTTCTTTTCGATTAATTAGTGAAGGAATTGTAATAAAATATATATTTTTAAAGTTACAATTTTTTTTTTTATTATTAACAAATATAATGTAATATAAACTTAATATTAACTTAAACGAGAGAGAGAGAGAGAGAGAGATACTTGAGACTGCGGTCAAATGTATGTCTATTCTGAATAAAAAGAAAACTAAAATAACTGGCTTGCTTTCTATGAGAGAGACAGACAGAGAAACACGCGCACGCCGCACGGCTTACAACTATAGCAAAAAGTGTCAGTCAAGTTACCACTTTTGGTCTTATTTTTTTCCGTTTAGCCCCCTTTCGCAACGCCCGATAATGAACTTCGTTCCAAAACTTCTGGTGGATACGCATCCATAACCTCAAAATGAATCAAAGAATTAATACTTACTTGTGTTAATTGATATTTAATCTGCAATAGTTCGTTGTTGTCAATACTATCTCGAGGGCTCTTAGTCTTACACACGTTTTGTTTGTAGGTACTTCGACTAGCGGCAGTGGACGAACACAGACTGTTCAGCTCCGGGTTGGACCAAGTCACTGCCCTCTGGAATCCTGACGACGGAGAACTTATAGCACATCTCAAGTGAGTTTATATGATATTATCTTGGAGCTGTGGCTTTTAAACTTGAAATATAAGAAAATAATCTGCTTCCATTTCCTTAGTTGTCTCAGCATATGATTGCATTATATTAGCTACTTATAGTATATAAAGCTAACTTAGTTATACATACATAATAACAGTTATTGAACTGTCTCATCTAAAATATACTATTAGTTATTATCTGCCCAGAGCTAAGGCGTGGATTACCTTTTTCTGATCGTTAAAATTTCTGGAATTGTGTCCGGTAGATGGCTTCCTATTACATGAGATGAGACTAAATTATATAGCTGGTAAAACTTGGGTGCTGAGATGGATATAAAGGCGTGTACTCGTATATTGTCAAGAAACTAGTTGAGAATATCAAATAAGTAGCAGAAAGTTGGTAAGAAAAATGACATAATGCACAACCGATATATTTTTACAGTAAATTTGTGAAAAATTGTGTAGTTTAATCGATAATTTTTATCGAATAAAAATTCGAGATAGAAATATTATATACTCCTAAGTTTTGCTGTTATTTCCATAAGCAAAAATTCTTATTGTTCGCTTTCGATGCGACTGCACACCTCCGCTTTCCATAAATGGACTCATTCATTGAAATAGAGTAGGAGACCAAATTAACGAACCCACGCTGAAAAATCATACCAGTTCCTTTTTAAATAGACTTGGCTGACAATGGTCGTGATTCTGTTATGCATCACAAAATTACTAAAATTGTCGGAGCTAGTAAAATACTGGTTCTTATTATTTACGTTAAAATCCAAATTGAAATAACAATTAAGAACGACAATCCTAAAATGTAATTGTTTCTTTTCAACTGCGGGTGTATTTACCTCAAAATATTTAGCAACAATTTACATGGTAGACTTAGATGGCATGCAGTCATGTCACCTAAGTCACAGAATAAAAAGGACCTAAGTCTACTATGTAAATTGGTGCTAACTTTATTTTATTTTTTTATTCTTACCCTTTGACCACTATCTCACCTGATAGTAAATGATGATGTGGTCGAAGATGTTCTTCAGGCTAACCTAGAATTACTGGCTCTCAAGGACAGCGGCCGGAACACACCGTTACGTGCTTGGCGACAGATTTTCTACTTGAGGGTGGTAGCTAGCCAGGCGGGCATTCGCAAAATGCGCTACCACCATGCTGTTACGACTGCCATCCTAAGACGGACCTAACCGGGACCGACGGATTAACGCGCCCTCCGAAGCAAGGCAGCGCTCAGTAGTTATGTCAATAGCGGTCACTGCTTAACTTTGCTGGTCGATTAAGAACAGCTAAGCGAACTTCGCTACGAGCGCTTCAAAAACTAGCTTGAGGTTTGTGGTGCAAACAGAATTACAGACCCACCAACTTATCTGTTCAGGTGGCAGAAAAAAGAACTACAATGTTTCTTCAAATTGTGACAGTTTGTAGTTGATTTCCTTGATCAGCAGCGCCCTCGCCAACTGCACAGTTAAGTTGGTGGTACTATACAACTATTAACTATGTTTTCCCAGGGGCACCACGGAACCCGTCCACTGTCTATCAGTCTACTACAACGAGTTGATAACGGGCACCACGAACAACCGCATCGGCGTCCACACATCCCTCGCGCAAGACGCCTCCTTCTCAAGCACCAAACTGCGTTCTGACTCGTTCAAAGGCGTCCTCACTTGCATGGCGGTGCTGCCTTTGAACAGGCTGCTGTTGTTGGCTAGTGATAACGGGACTATCAGTTTACTCTGCTGAGGTAATAAAATAACATCACACATTTTCCGGATGTCTTTGCCGTTTAAGTTTAGAGACAGAGAACGGAGCTGCGAGTTTTCAGGTCTTATTTGATTTATAAGTTACGATGCATCGAGTAATTTACAGCGCTTCACTCACGAAGGCCCCTCTACAGTAAATTATAGATCCGCTTTTGTATGGGTATACTTCGATGTACAGTAAAACAATAACATGTAAAATATGATCGCTAAGATAGACTGTCCCTACGTATACTATAGAAACTAAATATCGCGAGTTTTAAGTTTCGGGACTTTACGAGGACCAGCGACATCACATTCCATACTTTACGACTTGCTAAAACTGAATATATTAATAATATTTGAAATAAATTTTATCTACATTGTAATATAATGTGATAGAAACAAGTTGCGACGGTAATAAAAAAACCCTTTTTTGAGTTTCGATAGTCTACGTAGGGACAGTCGAGATATGCGGTGGTAGTTAGCAACTACACTCCAAAAAGTATGAAGGAGCGCACCTTTGTAAGAAGAAAGAAGAAGCCTTTGAAGAAAGGTCTGTACTCGACTTTGTTTGAACGAAAGTCTTTTACAAACGCAAACTTTCGTTAGGACATCGCTACGTTGACTTTTTAAATTAAATGCGAACATGTGATAGCATCGGTTCATGAACATTTAGTAAGATATCGTTCTGCGTTTATATATTCTTAGCCCAAAAAGTATTTCGAGCGCTAAAGCGCTTTAGCGCGTTCAGAGGCGTGCAAGTGAACGCCTTTTAAACGAGCTGCTGTCGTTCGTTAGTTGCTCTGCTGAGAGATTGGATACTGGAGTAGAACTTGTATGAAAAACTTAAAGAGAAGTGAGGCTCTATGTGATTCGTATTTTAGATTATATTTATTAATTTATTTCTCGCATAATATAAACCGCCGTTATCAGATCATGGAATGTTTCACAATAATCTACTTGGCTGTCTTAACTAAGTAATAATCAAGATAATAAAAAATCACTAGAATTGTGGACTTATTACCAAATTGTAAGTATCAAAGTGTATAAATAAAGGATGTAACTATGTAAATTGTTTATTGATAGGAAAATCAAGATGTATCTAGATTTTAAGATAGAAATGAAATGTATATATTGTTGTTTCACCATGCCCTAGTATAACAGGGTGCATTACATAATTAGCTTAGCATAATTTAAGATAAGGTACATGTGTGCGTGAGTAAATAAATAATTACATTTTATATAATCCAATAATGTATAATAATGTAAATTATATATGTATTATAATTGTAAGTGCATTAAAGAAAAATACGATATACCTAGTTGTAATATTTATCTATATGAAAATAGTTATAAAATATTTATCTATATGTACCTATATGAAAATAGTGAGGTTCCGTAATGGTGTTTTTACTGAAGTGTGAGCAAATTAATTGGACATTAAAATTAAGCGGGTAATAACGCTCAATAACGCCACAAATTAGTAATTCTTAATGGGCTACCGCTAAGATTGACAACACTTGGGATGCAGGACCAATACCGCCATAGCAGCCACGGCGGTACCTTTTTGGGGACCTACAGTATTAGTTTTGGGGCATGTTACTATCAGTATTAATACCAGTAGTAATTAGCTAAAAGAAAACCTGGTCCCTTCTGGCACAGTGACTTTCAAGCAATCTTTTTTTTTTACATAAAATCAAGGCCTGTCATTTCCTGTTTTTCTGGAACAAACTACTATTGAAGAAAATATGGCATGAAAATCACTAAAAATGCCCCGTTTTCAACCATGATCAGAGTGCCACAAGACAAAAATGAAGAGGTTTTGACATAAAAAAAATGATAAAGAGCCTAGATAAACTCGTTTCTTAAAAATTTATTGCAAGAAAATAATTGAATTTAGTCAGTAGTGTAGAATACAAAAGGGAAACACGAAATAATCTCATGAAGTTTCTTTTAATTCCTAGCAGGCCTCGTTCCCTTCAAGTCACTACTCGTGATCAGGAGAGTTGTTTTTTCGTCATATTAACGCGTTTTCACACTCGCGGTGTAGCACGACAATAACTGGCACTAGTCCCAGTGCTCGTACCATTCGTACACGTGTATACATACACGTCTAGTAGCATAATATGTACATGGAAAGAACAGTATACAAGTTACAGTGACATGTGTAAACTCAGCCTTAAGCATTGCTCTGCTTTACATCTCTATAATTCGATTGAACACATTCCAGACCATCATTCCTCTGTAATAGCTAGCAGTAAATGTGTATGTGCACATTTATTTCAATATATCACTTTCTCGAATGTGTCCGAAGAATAAAGATAAAATTTATATAAAATGTTTCTACGGCGATCAAATGTCTATCTCGAAGACTCATTATAAATTATAGAAAATATAATAGAAAAGCATGTTCTATAACTGTAAACTTATAGAGCTATCCTTCTATACTTAGCCTGAACATCATCTTTGCATCATGCTACCTATCATAATTTGCCAACAACTGATGGTCAAAATAGCGTAAGAGTAGAGTCCATGGAGCGCTTTCCATACAAACTTAGGTTCGTCATATTTGAAATACCAAGTGTTCAAACTTGGTTAAATTCTGATAATAAGATAAGTATGCATATTGCTGAGCCTAATATCTCTACTTCGTTTTTCGATTTATTAATGTCAAAATAACAATTCCCACACAAAACGATTTTTCGAATTATTTTTGAAAATACTAAGGGCCTGTTTCAGAATGTTCGAGTAAGTTCCGGTTATACTAACCAGAATATAAAATAACTGAATGATAAAAATTACAGTTAACATGCAGCGCGTTTCAAGCTTTTACCGATGGATAGTTTAAATCGATGACTGTGAAATGCAAAGATAGTGTTTTATTTATTAAATATGTTCTGGGTAGTATAACCGGAATTTACTCGAACATTCTGAAACAGACTCTAAGTTTAATAAGTTCCTATTTAGGACATAACTGAATCAAGATAGAATTCAAATAACATCAGATCGGTAAATGCTATTAGTTATTTATAAGAAAGCGGCCATTAGTGGTGTCGATTCTACACTAATTGTCTACATTTAAAATTATCGAAATTGGTAGTTTCTGTCGCCACTAAATCCACATTTCTGTAATATTTAAAATGGTAATCCTAAAAATAGGATAATATAAAATTGTAAGCAATTACATGAAAGTCGACATTGAGGACCTATCAGATATTTCTAGCTGGAAAATATGTGATTCCAGGACTATGTGTGTTAAGGAACAAAATGTAATAGCCCAACTTACATTACTACTGGCAGATTGACTAAAGCCGTTGCTGATTGCCTATTTATTTTAGTTAATACTGAATAGAGATGAATATTCTTGCTTATGTAAATATTATTTTAAACCGCATGTTTATAAAATAAAACTATATTAGGATAGGTAGCCAACCTACAATGTAAATATCTTTTTATCAGGAGTATTAAATGTATAAATGCAAATAATTGTTAAGAATTAAATATTGCAATAATGTAATAATAATTTTAAGATCATTTACAATAGTAGCTCCAAAATTAAAATAAAATCAAAACCCAATAAAAATATTGTGCGTACAGATAAAACTAGTGACTTCAGGCATTAAATAGATTACAATACAAAATTACAAATTTACGAGGGAAAAAGTTATAGTCATGTGCGGGATTCGAACCCGCGTCCATCCACCCCTATAGCAGGGGTATGCTCTGACCAATTGAGCTAACATGACAATGACTCATAACTCCAATTTTTCCTCGTTCTTTATTTACGAGTCGATGGAGCGACACCCATAGTTCAACTTACGTTGTACTACAAACAAGACCAATTTTGCAATTGGTTTTAAAATTGTATATGATAACGCAACGTTATAATTTTAATATTGTTATGTTTGCAATAACGCCTGCTCTGCGGATTACATCACAAAATTACATATTTACGAGAGAAAAAAATATAGTCATGTGCGGGATTCGCCTTTAATAGATATTCCCCGTCAAAAAACTTCGTTTGAGTCGACATATGAATACTTTATGAAATAGCATTCTACAGCATAGCGACATAGTAGAACCAGACAAGTAGATTGACTGGAGGCCCGCAGAAGAAACAAATGCCTACTCTAGTCTGGATACGCAGGGTTGTTAATATCACTAATTTTTATAGGTACCTATGTAATAACAAATCAATACGTACCCACATATAAGAATTATATGAAAAATAATTATATTCTCTTATAAATCCATATTCGTACCGGCCATTGACTGTGAGGGGCTTGTAAAAGATATCGGCAGTACCTAGACTACAAAAAAAAACTATCTATCTGTTAAATTGAACAAATACGGCCATAACTAGGTATTTGAAATTAATCTTAAGGTATATCATAAAGTTCAATTCATTATTATGATTTATATGCTTAATGGGTATGATACAGAACAATAATTCTGTATTCGCAGTATTGTTGAGGCACCCAAAGACATTACAGTAGTTGCTGCAGGGTGTAGACATTTTTGCACAATAAGTACCTTTATAAACAAACGGAGTGTGATCGGCGGCCCCTAGTAGCGCACGCTGGAAACGTTATATTCGAATTTTTAATTAGACGGGAGTAAACTGACAGATGAAATGTCACATTTCAAAATAAAGTTTCCAACTTCAAATCATAATGATGTTTCTAGTTCAGTTTTTATGAGCGTAACTATGAGTATGTTGAACATTTAATAAAACAATTGCAATAATTGTTTGAACTTTGTCACTAATGTATTAAAAAGTTAAATACAGAGTGAATAAGTTTAACAAGTATAAATTGATTAAAAAAGTAAAAAAAGTGCAAATTTTTTGTTGTTGTTAAATTGTGTTATGTAAAATTATACAGCTCACTGAATTGTCGAAGTGAAAGAACTAAATCATTTTACCACAGCACTATATCGATTATTATGATTATTATTGTATCGTCAAAAAGTGGCAACACTCGTAATGTCGCTTTACTCCGTCTGATTAAAAATTCGACTATAGACATTTGTCATAGTGTGCATTCTGTGGATCGTGCTTACGGGCGTGCACACATACAAGCCGCGTTTAGTACCCGCTATATGAAGTCAAACTACTTGTCTGGTAATACTACGATAGCGATTCCGATTCATTTGAAAACATTCCCGGTCCACATCGCAACATCGCGATGTTAGTACGTACGATGCATCGTAAGCTTTCGTCGTACCCAGAATTGTATCCGAGTCGATTTTTAATCGAAATTTACATTACATGTTATTTGTTAAGTAAATAAAGCCAAACTTTAGCATCACAAAGCATATATAGGTGTAAACATAAAATGGTTATTTAACACATATAAAGGTGATTAGCCGGTTAACTATATAGCAGTTGCACTGTTGGGTTGACTCGCTACCATACTGTCGAAAAAAAAATGTAAAGCCAAGTACCCAACAGTGTGTTCAAGCAACTGACTTTGAGAGCTAGATTCCATTCAAAGCTTAACTTGAACAGCATTTTTGACTGCATCATCACTTTGAAGGGCTATAAAATGTTATTAAAATATTGTTAAAAAGCTAAAGACATATAAACTTGTCCATATAATTGCCCAAAATGTAGTTTGTTATATATTTATGTAAGATAGTTTTCTGTGTTATTTATGTAGCCATCTGCATTAAGGGTGAACTGGCCGGCCCGTTCTCCATACAAACGTGGTATGGTGGTGATCACTCCCTTATTTGAGGATTTAGGTCCAAAACAAAGCATAATACCGATTGATCTCGTCATTATCTAGGCTTGTATGATGCCGAAATATTTTAATAAGATAATTAACTTGAGAGTTTACCCTACGGCGTTTGTATGGAGAAGCGACCGGCCAGTTCAACCTTAAGGCTTGTTTATGGAGACGCGACAAGTTCTGCGGTGCGCCATGCAATGTATGGCCATGTATTCATATATAAATACATATATATGAGCCTTTACGTATAAGCGAATAGCGTTGCATGCGCTGTGAGCACATCGCTCTATGCGCCGCGTCTACATAGTGAATGAAAATCTTTACAAGAAAATGTAAACAAGGTTTTGTAAAATGAATTCCATAATTTAGCTACATAAAATCTAAAATTATTTTATATCATTTTACGTTTTTTTAGTTGAGAATAACTAAAGTTAGTAGTGTTAAAACAATATTTGCTATATTTTACTTACGTTTAAAATAACACTGTATTAACCTAAGTATATCAGACTGTTTAAATAATGTAAAATCATGTTACCTACGTAGGTATGTACAATTTAGTAAATAAACTTAATTTTTGTAACAAAAGTATTTTAGAGATCAATAAATGAAGTGATATCGAATATTTACGTTTTTAATTAAATCACAACGTTGCAAGATCAAATTAATTTTTTCAAGATTATAGGTTGCCGTGTAGATGCGTAATAAAGGGACTGATTAATATCTAGATCTTCCTGCCCGATGTCGTAAAAGGCGATTAAGGGGAAAATAAAGAATACACTAGTAGAGTTGCATCAAAACGTGAGCTATGGGCTACAGTTTTTTTATGCCTTATAGGTTAGCCTTTGACCACTATCTCACCTGATGGTAAGTGATGATGTGGTTCAGGCTAACCTAGAAGTACTGGCTCTCAAGGACAGCTGCCGGAACACACCGTTAGGTGCTTGGCGACAGACTTTCTACTTGAGGGTGGTAGCTAGCCAGGCGGGCATTCTCAAAATGCCCTACCACCATGCTATAACGACTGCCATCCTAAGACGACAACCGGGACCGACGGCTTAACGTGCCCTCCGAAGCACGGAAACGCTCAGTAGTAATGTCACTAGCGGTCACCCATCCAACTCCTGACCGCGCGCGACGTTGCTTAACTTTGCTGATCGGTTGAGAACAGCTAAGTAAACTTCGCTACGAGCGCTTCAAAGTTTGTAGTTGATTTCCTTGATCAGCAACGCCCTCGCCTACTGCATAGTTAAGTTGGTGGTACTATACAGGCACTTGCTTGTCACAATAACTTTTTAATAGTTCCAGAACGGTGTAAAAAAAATATTAAAATATGTACGTACTACCTACATGATTGCCGAAATTAGTGAAGTTGGTATAAACTACACTCGAGAGCAATGAATCCGGGTCACTTAAAGAATCCTAAAAATCTCGGAAACTAAAAATGCTAGGTTAATGCAATAAATTGTATTTAATAGACAATGTAATACTCCTTAAATGAAGGTATTAAAACTTCTTAGTTATTGTAAAGTTATATCATAAAAAAATCAAATTTGAAAAAGGGCCACTTTCGAAGATGGAACTACGAAATTACAGCATTTGGTTTTGCTTTTGTTTGTAATCTGTCATTTATGTGGGTACATAAACCATGTTGATAGTGCTCTATATTCATTATTCAAGCTGAAATTATGTCGCTTACGCCTGAAGAATGCACCAGAATACTTACAATGCTGGAAACCGGCCGGAGCCAGCGCGATACAGCCAGGACTGTCGGTGTGTCGCTGTCAACAGTACAAAGAGTTCTCCGACGTTACGAAGAAACTGGTTCTAACCTACGCAGACCAGGAACGGGCAGAACCAGGTGTACCACAGCACGAGAAGACCGATACTTGGTGAACACCATGCTTCGAAATCGCTTTCTCACAGGAACTGAACTCACCAATCAGTTTCGACGCCTCGGAGGAAGTAACCCAAGTGCATGGACAGTAAGACGTCGGCTTGCTGAATCTAACTTAAAACCCCTTAGACCTGCAAACGGCCCTAAACTGGAGCGTGGGCATCGTATTTCGAGACTAAGATATGCCCAGAGCCACGTAAATTGGAGTATTGAAGATTGGTCAAAAGTTATGTTCTCCGACGAATCAAAATTTATGCTCTACAAGCACGATGGAAGACACAGAGTGTATCGAAGACCAGGGGAAAGATTCAAGCAAGCATGCATCGAAGAAAAAGTAGCCTACGGTGGTGGGTCTGTACTTGTGTGGGCCGGAATTTCTTCTGAAAGTCGCACAGAGCTGGTGATCATAGAAAACGGCTCTTTAACTAGCGTAAGATATGTGGAAGAAATCCTCAATGATCACGTTGGTCCATTTATGGTCAATTTAGGTGAGGATGCTATATTTATGCATGACAATGCCCGACCTCATACAGGTAGGATTGTGAATGACTACCTTCAAGAGATGAACATTACTCGTAATGAGTGGCCAGCGCGCAGCCCGGATATCAACCCGATCGAGCATGCTTGGGACGAGCTAGGCAGATGCGTAAAACAACGAAACCCTCCCCCAATCACGCTTCGTGAGCTCAAAATTGCTCTCACAGAGGAATGGGAGAATATTCCCCAAAATCGTATAAGGAACTTTTAAAACTTGGTGTACAGCATGCCAAACCGCGTAAACGCAGTAATGGAAGCACGAGGAGGCAATACGAAGTATTAAAATTCAAGAAAATCGTAATAAAGTTCAAAAATTTCATGTTTCCTATTTTTGTTTTAAGGAGAGATCAGCAGTTTTTTTCTTTATGTAATTTTGTGTTAATAAAATGTATGGTGACTCATATTTTTTTTACTTTCATTTAAGGAGTATTACATTGTCTATTAAATACAATTTATTGCATTAACCTATCATTTTTAGTTTCCGAGATTTTTATCATTCTTTAAGTGACCCGGATTCATTGCTCTCGAGTGTATAAAGGATTCTTCACGAAGTTCAATGCATGCCTATATTTCCATAACTTTGCTTGAGTAGGTAATAACATGTTTTATTTTAACAAAATTGCGCGGCTTCTCAATGCGCATTTCTCGCAGCGTTGGCATTATTACATTTAATATTAACATTATAAAATAACATTAACTTCCATATTTTATCTTATCTTGAGAAAGGTTATACGCACCGATTCTTAATGCGCATTTCTCACAGCATTGGCATTATTCGTTACATTTAATACCTACCTTCTTTAGCGTAAAATACCTAGATACTTCTTTTTATTTACTTTTTGCCTCTTTCAGACAAGAGTTTTTGACAGACACATGCCAAACATTCTATGGGAGAGTAAAAGTCACACATTTTATGCAAAGTAAATTTTATTCTGTAACTTACGAGTGTGATTTGATGGCGTGATCCCTATTAGTACGATTGAGTACCTCCAAGATGCCGCGTCGTTCGTCTCGTCACGTGAGTGCCTCCTTGGCCAACGTACGGAGAGGCAGCGGAAACATGCACGGCCTCGAGGCTTCTGAGCTCAATCTTCTCAAGGAAGATACACACAGTGGAGACCACTTCCTCACTCCTGCCCAGCTCGAGGAAGTGTACCGTACTGACTGCGTTAACGGGCTCACTGAGAGCATGGCTAAAGAACTTTTGGAAATACATGGACCGAACGCGCTAAAGGAATTAAAGGGAACCAGCTATTGGAAAATATTTCGACGTAACCTCTTCGGTTGGTTCCAATGCCTCCTCTGGGTAGGTGCGTTACTCAATTTTGTCGCTTATTTCTCAGCTAGCTTATTCGACTCTGGGGGCGAGGGCCATACTGAAAAAGAATACCTTTATTTGGGAATAGTTATTACGGGCACCATAATTGGCACGGGTCTTTTCGGATTCTACCACGAGGCAAAGAATATGGCTGTTATGAGCGGCTTCGAGAAATTGGTTCCACCGAATGCTGTTGTTATTAGAGATGGTGTTAAAAAGGTTATACCTAATTGTGACGTAGTGTTAGGAGATATAGTAGAGATGTCCGGTGGGGAAATAGTACCGGCTGATGTACGAATACTCACGTGCAGCAACTTTAAAACTGATATGGCGTCGTTGACTGGTGAGTCTGAGCCGATCTCCCATAAGAGTGTGTGCACTCATAGCAATCCGCTTGAGTCAAAAAACATGTGCTACTTCAGCTGCCCGATTACTGAAGGAACAGCTCGAGGCGTAGTAATAGCTGTTGGAGAAATGACGCAAATCGGAAAAATTGCGGGCTTAGTAACGGGCCTAGAGAAAGAAGCAACACCAATAGCAAAAGAAATTACTCATTTTATTAAATTGATCTGCGGTGTTGCATTTGTTATGGGATTTGCGTTTTTTGTTATGGTATATGTTATACAGAGAAGCTGGTTGGCTGCGATGCAATACATGCTTGGAATTATATTGGCCAACGTGCCGGAAGGTTTAATCGTAACATTGACCGTTTGCATGACATTATCTGCCAAACAACTAAAGAAAAAGAATTGCCTTGCTAAAACATTGCAAGCAGTAGAAACCCTAGGATCCACTTCATGTATTTGTTCAGACAAGACCGGCACATTAACTGAAAATCGAATGAATGTTTCTCACTTATTCTGCGACTTTAAAATTTACGATAAGACGGATCATACGCATGTTTCTGCTCCTACATACGCTAACTTCTGTCTTGCCGCTTCTTTGAATTTAAAAGCCACCTTCGATCATTCAACCCTAGATCAACCAGTAGATAAAAGAAAAATTATTGGTGATGCATCTGAGTCTGCCATTTTACGATACATGGAAAAAATCCGTTCAGCAACACAGATTCGTGAAGACAACCCCAAAGAGGCCGAAATACCGTTTAGTTCCGCTTATAAATATCAAGTTACAATTCATCGGATGGCAGCAACTCAAAGTTACTATTTAATCATGAAAGGTGCGCCTGAAATTGTACTGGAGTACTGCACACGCGTACACACCGACGAAGGTGAAGTGCCAATAACACCACAATTAAAAAAAGAGCTGAAGGCTAATTTTATTAAACTAGCAAATATGGGAGAGCGTGTAATTGGATACTGTGATCTTAAATTGCCTTTGGAAACTTATCCTATGGGATATAAGTTTGACACTCAAGCCAAAAACTTTCCACTCGAAGAGTTGATTTTTCTAGGTGCAATATCAATGATTGATCCTCCGAGACGAGATATTGAAAAATCAATTGCTCTTTGTCGTCAAGCGGGGATCAAAGTTGTGATGGTGACGGGGGATCATCCCGTTACTGCTTTGGCCATATCTCGTAAGTGTGGAACAATCACACACCCGACTGTTTACGACTACGCTTTTGAACATCACATAGAGCTCTCCGACGTGCCATCCCATATAAAGAATCAGTTCGTTTCTGCTATAATTACCGGAGAGGAGCTTCGCAAAATGTCCGTTAATGATTTGAAGACAGCACAAAACAGATATGAAGAAATCACATTTGCAAGAACTAGCCCACAGCAAAAGCTATTTATTGTTGAAACTTATCAATCTTTGAAGCATGTCGTTGCTGTCACTGGAGATGGTGTTAATGATTCACCGGCTTTGAAAAAGGCGGATATTGGGATAGCAATGGGCATTAACGGAACGGAAGTATCTAAACAAGCTGCTGACATGATACTCTTAGATGATAATTTTTCTTCGATTGTATTGGGTGTGCAAGAGGGGCGGCGAATTTTCGATAACTTAAAGAAGACAATAGCATATACACTGACTTCAAATACACCAGAAATGTTGCCGTTTGTTTTATATGCTTTGGCCGGTATGCCTTTACCGTTGACCCTTATGTTGATTCTGGTTGTGAATGTTGGAACCGATTTATTACCAGCCATGAGTTTGGCCTACGAAGATTCAGAAGAGGATATAATGTCGATTCCGCCCCGAAAGCCCACCGATCATCTCGTTGATAGAGTACTTTTGTACATGGCTTACTACCAGGTGGGACTTATTCAGTTTTTTGGTGGAATGTTCGCTTATTTCATTGTATTTGCTCAAGAAGGATTCTTCCCTTCCACCCTATTTTTTATTAGACAAAGTTGGGAAGCTAGGAACGGTACGGTGGCAGATACCTTAGGGCGGACTTGGCTTTTCAGGGATAGAAAAAGATTGGAGAGGAAAGCTCAAACTGCGTACTTTTTTGCTATTTGCTTGACTCAAGTATCAGATGTTATAATTTGCAAAACGAGACGTATTTCGCTCCTTAAAAAAGGCATGAAAAACAACGTGTTAAACTTCAGTATTGTAGCTAACTTGGGATTGGCCGTTCTCGTCACATACCTTCCTTTTTGCCACGAGGTATTCGGAACTGAGCCTCTCGACTGGTACGATTGTTTTTTTTCGCTCCCTTTCTGCGTTTTGATGATAAT
The DNA here is from genome assembly GCA_963890685.1 of Plagodis pulveraria. Lineage (NCBI taxonomy): Eukaryota > Metazoa > Arthropoda > Insecta > Lepidoptera > Geometridae > Plagodis > Plagodis pulveraria. Next base: position 8,107,359 of record OY982955.1, on the reverse strand, counting down.
AGGTGACGAAATCAGGCGGTACCTTATTAGAAACCAGATGTCCAGTTGGGTCGAAAAGGAAACTTACTACTGAGTTTAAAGCATTTTCTCTTTTAAGCTGTACTAGATAGTTTTATAATAATAATAATTTAGTTTAAATACGAGAAGATTTTAATTACTTTTAATTATTTTTTTCAATATATTACTGTAAATAAAACTAGTTCATTATTTAATGTAGTTTTAGCAGCTGTAGAACCCTTTGTTCGAGTTCGTACTGCTACCATTCCTATTTCTACTGCCAAGCAGTGACTGTGTTCCGTATGTGTTGCTGTGAAATTAGAGGCAGATGAGACTTAACAACTTTATGTATCAGGGTGATGGACGCAGCGTTGTTCGCCACTTGTGACGAACTGCATCTGTTATGGGGAGAGGTTACCGCTTAACACCAGGTTAGCCTCGTGCCTATTTCAGCTATTAATTTTCAGAGTTATTGGTTAAATGCTAACAACCTCTTAGGGTTGAGTTCTGCTAGTCCTAACAAACACTTTTTTTGGTTTTTGTTTAATTATATTTGACGGAATAAGTACCTGATGTTATACAGGGTCATTGGTAAAATGTTATCAACCTCTTAGGGTTGACTTCTGCTAGTCTTGAGAAACATTTTGAGATGTTTTTTTATTGTTTTGAACAATAATATAGAGTTTTGCATATTAACATCGAGCAAATTAATAAAAATACGAAATAATACATTACAGGCACAAGAGACTTTTGACATCAGGACGTGCTTATTCAGTCAAAAACATGTAAAAAACACAATTTTTTTTATTATAAATCTTAAAAAATATTATTTCCCAATGTTTCTTAGGACTAGCAGAAGTCAACCCTAAGAGGTTGTTAGCATTTTACCAATAACCCTGTATAATTTGACCTTAAACCTGTTGTTGTTAAATAACCCTGCATACAACTTTATTATGTAGATGTAAAGTATAAAACCTTACATATGTTAGTAAGTATCTCTAGGTAGGTAGGTACCTAGATACCTGCCAACCTAGATAAATTATGTGGCATATGCTCAGATATAAGTTAATATCTCAAGTTGCAATCGAAACTTGTCCTTGCAACATACAGGTATCAGTTCTCTCTAATCTAGGTACTTCGAATTATGTGTCTGGCACATATGTATCTACGGGCGCGGTCGCTTGTGAATTTAAAACCAGCTTTCGCATGCCCAGGCTCATGCGTGAGCCAGTTACCTACTAGTACAGATACACCTATAATTTATACCAAAGTATTGGTTCTACAAAGGCATGTTCTTATTAAATATCTACGCAATTCACGAATTAGATTTCTGGAATAAAATCAAGATCTTATTTATTTATTTGCAGAAATAGGTACAATTATTTATGGTCTTATATGAATAAAATAAGCTTCTCTATATTCAATCAGAATCCTGATGTGAAAATCTTGATTCATTATTTCATATTATAGACTAAAACATACAATATAATCATATATCTATGTCCGATAAAATTTGAATAGGTATTACGAATACTACAATGCACTTCCGTAGACGTAGAAACGACATGACGTTTTCTTAAGAAATTCTTCGATTGTGTAATAACTTTCATCTACCAGCCAGTCGAGCAAAATCGATTATAAGGGAGGTTTACTATTACTAAGGAAAATAAGCCCATAGAGTAAGCCTATAATCCACTAAAAAATAAATAAAATGTAGCTAGTAGATATGACTAGGGTCAATATTTATCGATAGAGCTAGAGTAATAATTGTCGATATATTAGGATGAGACGCGAGGCTGTGGACTCGTTGACGGAGCGACATTTTGAAGGTAGTGGTCACGGCGACTTCATTGTTCTCCATCGTATCGTATCTATCGCCCAAGCAGGTCTGTTTTTCCGTGATAGGTTTATACAGGTCACTATCATAGAAGGATGTTACTGAAGATCATAGTAACCTTAATGTAGGATCACTCGGGTGTCTGTCTGTCCGCTCCCAATAGGATACAAGTATTTTCGTCCGCTCATCACAAAGCTTTATCTACATGTATCAGGCTACAGCTATTACAGTAGGTACATTTTATTCAATGCTACGTTTTGCATCAGTATAAGTTTGCTGATGAGTTCAATTTTTAAACGTGGAATGTCGGCTCTCTTTTCAGTTAGTTTCGACGAAAAGAAAAACGCCCGTAAATGAGGACCATATCCTTCTGACTAATACATATAGCATTCCCAAAAAGGGTTGAAAATGGGTAGGCGGATCGTCATAAAAACGAAGTCAAAACTTTATATTTTTTTTGTCGTTGTGACGGAACAAGCACGAGGCCCACCTGATGTAAGCGGTAACCTCTGCCTATACAGATACACTGCGCTCGTCACCCTGAGACATATAGTTGTTGAGTCTCATCAATTTAACTGCCTCTTAAGGAGTGCGGCCGGAACACACAATTTGGTACTTATCGACAGATTTTCTACGTAAGGGTGGTAGCTAGCCAGGTGAGAATTAGCAAAATGCCCTTCCACCATGCGGTGCAGGTCAAGCCGGCGGCGGTGGGGATGAAACCATGGACCTGCGGCATCGCAGTCAATAGCTATAACCGTTTGGCTATCATTGCTTCAAAACATCTAAGTTCCTTGTCCTGATGTGTTATGTGTTTAGAGAAGATATATCGTATTGTGCTGTATCAGCAGGATTGTCCACTGCTGAACACAGCCTTCCCACTTAGGGGGTTTGCCATAATCCCCACGTATGGCAAGCTTCTTGGAGGTCGAAGTACAAGATATCAGTTCCTCAAAAGGCGCTGCTGCCCACCTTGCAGTATTTTTCCTTTAGCCGTCTCTTACGAGTTACATTCCAGCCCGGCACCGCACGCGGGTATATCGTATGGACTCCTATAAATAGGATAAGGGTAAGAAGATGATTCGAATGACGAAATTGGATGGCTTTTGTCGTTGAATATACGACGATATGCACAAATGTTACAGGCAACAGGTATTTATAATTATGTGTGTGAGGCATGTACGTTATCACTATCTATCTAGCACACAGCCGCAGCTGCGCCCGCCCAACCGACATATTGTATATTGAATAAGGTCAGTATTGTCCGAGGGAATGGTCGCATGCCATACTGTGACAGTACACATATTGATATCCATAGATACTATGATATAGTGTAATTAAGGCGCGCCACATTAGTACGAATACCTCGATTAATGATACATTTTTCTATATTGGCATGAGTCATTTGTTTCATCTTTTGTCGTTTGAAAATGGTAATAATTAGTTGATGGCTGGAACATAAACCTTAGGTTTTCATAGACGAGATGTACAACTAAAATGGTGTTAGAATTCGTTTCCCCTTTCTAATTATTGTGACGTAAATGAGGCAGGGACAGGTGATACTCACAATAACAATTTACTAATCTATTTTTAATTTTATTTTTTTATGTTATTGTGGAAGAACTAGCGCGAGGCCACCTGATGTTAAGTGGACTAACCTCTGCCTATAACAGTTGCAATTCATCACAAGTCACGAATTGCACTGCGCCCGTCACATTGAGACATAGTTGTTAAGTCTCATTGTGCCTGTAATTTCACTGGCTCTCAAGGGCTACTGCCGGAACACACCTTTCGGTGCTTGGCAACAGACTTGTACAAGGAGTGTACAAACACCACTGTATCAGATATTTATCCTCCAAGCAGTAATATTCTTACGCCATTATGTTTAGGCTTGAAGTAAGTGAAATTCCTTGGAGAACGAGGCGTAAGATGTCGCGTATAACGGTGACACTGCAACTGTAGTAAGACGTTGCGCTTACCATTTGCGGAAGACTTGTTCGACTCGTCACTTCATAAATAAAGTTTAGTAGGTACATTAAAGGTATGTCGGAATTGGATTAAAAATTAAGTGGTTTTCTATACGCTGATACATTAGAGATGGCAGAGACGGGTTGTATTCATCGTGTGCCAATCCCAACAAGTCAAGTTCGATTGAGAAATACGTATAAAATGAGGTTTTATTTATACAATTACCTACTATCTTCCACCCGTGGAACTACGTTTATAGCTTTCCCTTCGGGACGTAAGGGTTATTTGTATCATATTTCATTTAAATCCGTTTAACCGTTTTGGAGCGTAAGATAAAATATACACATAACTACGCATTTATTATCATTTTACGTACAATTATTATCCAACTAGCACACTGGCAGTTGAAATCTTCGAAAGTCGAGCCGGATATATAAGACAGGTTCAGGGTCTTTAATAATATTGTTGAGCCGTATAAGCTTTTAACCGGCAGGTGGTATTTCATCCCGAAGAAGTGAGAAAACCGAGCTGTAGTTTCATTTTACTGGCTTGAGAAGTAAGGCAGAATTATGATCTTCTTTTGCAGAGATATGGCTTGAAGCGAGTTATTAAACATAAAGGTATACTTTACTACCAGGTGGTAGGACTCTTCAGGAAGAGTCCGTCTTGGTGGGTACCGCCACACATCAGAATCTGTCCTAAACTGACACTGTAATTCTAGGTTAACCTGAATGACATCTTCAACCACATCTTCACATACCATCAGGTAGGAGATAGTGGTCAAAGGCTATATAGCCTATCAGCTATAAAGAAGAAAGAAAACCCCCCAATATTTCCATAAATCTTACAGACAATATTTTTTTTTTGTTATTGTGACGGAACAAGCTTGGGGCCCACCTGATGTTAAGTGGACTAACCTCTGCCTATAACAGATGCATTTCATCATAAGTCACGAATTGCACTGCGCCCGTCACTTTGAGACAGTTGTTAAGTCTCATGTGCCTGTAATTTCACTGGCTCTCAAGGACTGCTGCCGGAACACACCGTTAGGTGCTCGGCGACAGATTTTTTACTTAATGGTGGTAGCTAGCCAGGCGGGCAATCGCAAAATGCCCTTCCACCATGCGGAGTAGCTCAAGCCGGCGGTGGGGATCGAACCAGGGTACTGCGGCACGGCAGTCCATGCGGCTATAACCGCTCGGCCATCATTGCTTCTAAAATGTAAAATAAATATAATTAACCACATTACATTTTATTTGTACTTTATTTATTAAATAACTGGGTACTGTAAATAATGGGGACCCGTGAAAATGTTTGCTTAATTCTGACTCCATCTGCAAAGTAGCTCCATGGTGGATTTGCCAAATTTTAGCTTACAGCGAGAGCTTGAAAAAAATTAAATAAATGTTGTAATTACTTGAAAGACGAACCAGCAAGTTAAATACTTATCATATAGGAACACTCCATCGATTCATTAAAAGTTAGATGGTCAAGTACTTAAGTTATTAGTAGTCTAGTATACATATATTTTGATGCTGCACAGCGTTGGCAAGTCATATGTTATATATGCAAATATAATTATACAGACCAGTATTTCAATCTAGAATAGAGCAACACTATCACTTGTGCATGGTGGAAGGGCATTTTGTGAATGCCCGCCTGGCTAGCGACCACCCTCAAGTAGAAAATCTGTCGCCAAGCACCTAACAGTGTGTTCCGGCAGCAGTCCTTGAGAGCCAGAAAAATTACAGGCTAATGAGACCTAACAACTGGACGTCTCACTGTGACGGGCACAGTGCAATTCGTCGCTTACGAAATGCGTCTGTTATAGGCAGAGGCTAGTCCACTTAACATCAGGTGGGCCTCGGGCTTGTTCCGTCACAATAACATTAAAAAAAAAAAAAAAAAAAAACTTACAAAATTAAAACGAGCGGAAAAATCATAAAAAAGTTTTTTTTATTACTGATAGGTGAGCCTGTGAACACAATATCACCTGTTGGTACGTGATGATGTGGTCGAAGGTGTTAACAGGCTTAACCTAGAATGTGCGGGATATGAACCCGCGCTATCCACCCCTATATTTTTCTCTCTCGATGTAATTTTGTAATGTATTCCGCGGAGCATGCGTCGTTGCATAAATAATAATCACGTTTTTAATATTGTTATGTTTGCAATACCGCCTGCTTGGCGAATTACATTACAAAATTACAAATACACAAGAGAAAAAATTATAGTCGTGTGCGGGATACGAATCCGCATCCATCCACCCCTTTAGCCGAGGTATGCTCTAACCAATTGAGCTAACATGACACAATGACTCATAACTCAAATTTTTGCTCTCGTATTTTTCCTCTCGTAAATTTGTGATTTAGTAATAAAAATCACTTGTTTTATCTCTTAACAAGGCGGTTGCTGTACAACCCATCCAATAGTTTTTAATATTTTTTTTGAAGTCGTCATCCTTAATGATAACGCAATGCAATCTTAAATGATTTTTCTAGGTCAGTAATTACTTTAGAGCAACACGTATGCTTTGACGAAATAATTATAGACTGAAGAAAAAACTACAAAATGAAACTACAAGTATGGCGCGGCAGCATTACTCAGGAACTAACTACGAATAAGTAATACGACGTTAAGTGTGTCAAAACGTATTAGCATATTTTATATCGCATATTAACCTCATATTTTACGAATATCGTAATGTGTCACTCTAGGTAGTATTATTAGGTATATGTTCTATGGCTCTAGTTTGAATGTATATCACATACCTACATCAGTGTCCATAGCATAGAGTGCAGAATATAATGTCTAATAGCCTATTTATACCTGGCTAAAATACGAGTAAAACCTGTCAGAACTAGCAGGCCCTAAAAATCCATCTATTTAGTTACAAGACTTGTTGTCTGACGGAGGCGCGCCTCTCCAGTACCTACATTAGATGATGCGCGTTTTCTGGGTAGGTTTAAGTGTTACATAATATAGTGAAACAATAAAATGTAAAATATAATCGCTTGGATTGGCAATAGGAGTTTCAATTCATACGTTACGAGGTAGGTTATACCTACTGGATGCATTACTATGCATCCGGTAGGTATAACCTACCTGTGTTCTTTAATCATTTGAGGTTGTATAACTTTCGTACTTCATTTAATTAAGTACTTACCTACTTTAATCAAATTACACAAAAATCGGCTGTGGTAGGAACTCGCTCTATTACGTTTCCACATTGCAAAATCCCATTGAGGTTTTTTTTTTGCTGTAAAAAAAATTACCAGAAAATGGAATGGAAGGTAAGTACATAACTAAATGAAGTACGAAAGTTATAACAACCTCAAACTATTAAAGAACACTTACTACGAACCTACCTCGTATGAATTGAAGCTCCTATTGCCAATCCAAGCGATTATATTTTACATTTTATTGTTTCACTATGTTATGTATCACCAGAAAAAGCGCATCATCACACACATTTGAGTGTTGAAGTCGGTTCCATTTTTAGGTAAAACCCCTTAGGTTCACCCTTTTTAGTGACTCTTGCTACTTATGGGATCGATTGTCATTCACTGTCAATGACAGATGATGCATCAAGATAGGAACACATTTTTCAGTTAATTGAGTGTAGCTCAAAAACGGATTGACCGATTTTGATGAAATTTAAATGGGACCACACGGCAAACATCAGCTTGCAGACAAAAGTTATGAGGTAACAAACATAAAAAAAAAACAGATGAATTGAGTACTTCCTCCTTTTCATGAAGTCGGTAAAAAGTACAACGACACGGCATTAGTAGGGATTTACAGTTCCTAGAGTTAAAGAAATTCGAGATTCATAGCCTACTAGTTTTGTTTTTGAGAAGACCACCAAAATTGGCCATACTGTAGATAAGATGACGTTTCTACACAATCAAAATTATTGCAGAAGTTCCCCGTAAGAATCGTATACCTATTCATATCAATCGCGCGAGCGCACAGCGCGAAGCTTTCTCTCGATCCGAGCGCCAAAGACAATGAACGTGAACACTGAATTCACATGAATAAAAACCAGTAGTACTACACTCAACTACAATGCTTCCGTATGAAACCTTTACCGAAAGGAAAATATAAATTATTATGTTCTTATTATTTACGCAAAATTCTATAACTACCTACGTTACGAAGCATAATGTCACTGTTGTTCTACAAGGCAATATTTTTATCCACAAGTAGCTACTAAAATAATAATTTGAAGAGAAGATTAACAACAAGATGAAACAGAACAAGATGAAGTAAAATTAGCATTATTTTTTTGAAATGCTTTATAGTTTAGCCTTTTACCACTATTTCACTCGATGGTAAGTGATGATGTGGTCGAAGATGATGTTCAGGCTAACCAATAATTACTGGCTCTCAATGACAGCTGCGGGAACACACCGTTAGGTGCTTGGTGACAGATTTTCTACTTGAGGGGGGTAGCTAGCAAGGCGGGCATTCGCAAAATGCCCTACCAACATGCTATAACGACTGCCATCCTAAGACAACTACCGGGACCGACATAATGTCACTAGCGGTCACCCATCCAACCCCTTACCGCGGCGGACGTTGCTTAACTTTCCTGATCGGTTAAGAACAGCTAAGCAAACTTCGCTACGAGCGCTTCAATTGTTTTATTACAAGTTTTACCCTATGTAAAATTTAATGAATATGCTAAACTCCAATGTCACATGTGTATACTCTACATTTATTAAGATAAACTTGTCGCACAACAGTCTGATACCTACTTAGGTGTAGGGGCCATCTGTGTTCCTGATGGCAACTCTGACGCATATCATCATGGGTAAAATATAAACAGCCGCTACCAATCAGAAAGAACAGGGCAACGGCTTCGATATCTTATGGTGCTCCAAGTCAAGCTCACCTACCCGTGTAGCATCCTGCCGAAAAATGTACAAGGCTCTGACGACCGGCTGATGGTGGAAGAAAACGCCCGAATGAACATCAGGAAAATAATAGCATAGATAGAATATATATCAATTCCACAGACTGCTGATGGCCAATAGCTGGTGGCTGGCTGGCTGGACAAAATTGGTCGAATTTTGGATAAATACTCCATAAAAACCATATTTACTCCCCATAAGAAAATAGCGCAGTCTGCGTTCCCCAAAGGATAAAATACCATTCAAACATTCCGGGGTGTATAAAGTCAACTGCAGCTGCGGAGGTTCTTACATCGGACAAACCAAGCGAACTATCTCATGCCGCATCAAGGAGCACATAAAGGCAGTAAAAACAACGAAGTGCACAAATCTGCCATTGCAGAACACCTGATAAACTCAGGCCCTAATCACTGGATCGAATTTCATAATCCACAGGTTCTATCTACGGAGCGCCGCTACATTCCCAGATTAGTCAAGGAAGCGATTCAAATATCCAAATGTAAGGGTTTCAATAGGGAAGAAGGCTATAAACTGTCCGGCACGTGGAATCCAGCATTAGGAGTTTCGAAAAATGTTACACGTTCACATAAAAGTGACTCTAATAACATGTGCAGTGATACTGTAGGTGTATTTTGTCGAAACTTTCAGTCGAGTGCGAGATCCGGTGGTACGCGTAGCAAAAGACAAAGAAAGAGGGTAGACCGTTTCGTCTGCTCTTGATTTTTGTCAACCGCTCGTTACTCCAGTCACCCCGCGATCATGATGCATGCAACTGCGTCGAAATATCGGGAGCTCAAAAATATAAATCATCACGGTACAAATCCCGTAAGTAATAATATTAGTTATCGAGTGAACCGTGATAGTTTAAAAAAGGTATATCTCTATCTCTGTGGTCTACCACAATAACCATTTTTATCCTTTACTTTTATAGAGAAATAATTGCGAATTTTCGAATCGATTTTAAGCGATAAAACATTGATCCTTGTCCAATTAAGTTCCTTAAAACCATTGCGCGTTTAATTAAGATCAATATGGCCCTTTATAGCATGTAATTGAAATGAATATTTCGAAGATATTAATAGATTATTAAGGATCAGCATTGCATCCATGCGAGCTGGGGCGGGTCGCTAGTATCTAATATAGTGTAGATTGACTACCGGGCTTTTGGTTCTGAACCATTGGAGTCTGAATCAACGTAACTCTCCAGGTCTGAAGGAATGTCATCTAAGAACACTTCAATATCTACATCGTACAACCGATGCGACATTAGCAAATAAAAACTAAAAGTAGTCAGCGTTCCTAAACCACCTAGACTGAAAGAACAATTAAGTATGGCATAGCATATATCGAATATTTAACCATCGATGACAGCAAAGCAAGCCTACAAATGTCTCCGGCAACTCTATATGTATAAAATAGGTAAACAAAACTGGCGTCTGCGTGTCAATAATGTTATTGAATAAACGATAAAACCCGACTCGGTGAAATTGCATCACATTTTAAAATGGAATACTTTTTAGATACGCCTAATTGGAAAAACATACAAGTCGGGCTTGTAAGCTGAATTTATATGGAGCCTGAGAAATATTTATGTGCCTTTATATCGCTAACTAGGCTAAGTACATACCTTAAATATGCATTTACCGATTTCTAAATAAATAGTGGATCAAAGTTATCTTTCTTCAAGTAACGATACCTGTGCGGTTATATAGCTAAGAACTGCTATGCCATATGTCAATGGTTCGATTCCCACCGTCAGCTTTTACCACATAGTGGAAGAGTGACATGCGCATGTTCGCCTGACTAGCTAGTAGCTACCACCCTCAAGTAGAAAATCTGTTGCTAAGCTGTGTCAGCATGTTCCGGCAGCAATCTTTGAGAGCCAGCAAAATTAAGGGCCCGTGAGACTTGACTGTATGTCACAGGCGGACGGGTGCAGTGGAGTTCATCACTTGTGACAAAATGCATCTGTTATAGACAGAGGTTATCGCTTAACATCAAGTGGGCCTCGGGCTTGTACGGTCACAATCTCACTAGAGTAATAATAATTCTGATACACACGAATCAACAATATAAATCAAGAAAGAATGTTATTGAAAAGTGAACAAAAAGTGTCTAATCGAAATTGAAAGCGAACAAGTCGTTATAAGACGATTGGTTTGATACGTGCAATGATGCCTTTTGAAGCGCTCGTAACAAAGTTTGCTTAGCTGTTCTTAAGGCTGGGCCCAATGCCAAAATTACGCAAAAGGAGTATTTTCTAACACACTTTTTGATGGTAACGAATGCAAATATTCCAATAAAAAAAATAAAGGAGGCAGGGGATAATCTTGAAGAAGTGCAGTAATCGAATAGAATTTTGAAAAAAAACCTCATTGCACTGTAAAAAAATAACAGATACCGCGCTAAAAAAAACTGTTTTAATTCAAATGCTCAGAATTATCAGCGACAACCCCACTTTATTTTTTATAAATATAATAGCTAGACTAATGTTCTAGGCGAATAATCGATTACATTTTTTATTACTTGTTTATATTTAGAACAATTAAATAAAACTCCACCAAAAACTGTACCTCAAACCTCAAAACCATTACCATCATCAACTGAATCGTGCAATTTTCGACTATAAACGAAGCTATTTAGACCAAAAATAGAGTACAGCATTCCGGTTAGTTGTCGGGCAGCGCTCGACGTGAAAGGTTGGTTCCGGCCGCTCTGTCTGGCAATACAGCGCGTAATTTTATTTGGGAAATAGGTTGTTTATTTTGTGAATAAGAACTGTTACATAGCCTGTATTATATGTTAAGTTTATAAACTTGTATAACTGTGCAAATAAAATATTTTTAAATAATAAGTTATACTTTATTTGTGTTGTGTGTGAAGTTATAAGCCTGTAAATAGTATTTTGAAAATGGGGAGAAAGGACAAAATACGAGATTTAATTTTTTTGCGAAAAAAAGAACTATAAAACATGATGGAATGTTCGGGTAAGTTGAGTTTTGTATTGAATATAAATATCAACTTGTACTTATCTGATTTTGTTATATAGAATATGTATAGTCAAATTCAATAACAAATTTATAATGCATATTATTTAGAGGCCCCATTCCAGCTAAATGCAATTTACATTATGTTTATTCACTGATAAAGAATAACTAGCCTTTCAGATAAAATGAACGGCTGCACTATATAATCTTAGGAATAAAGCCTACTTACTATTGAACTAAACACCAAAATTGCTTGACAACGTAGAACAGAGAAGAAATGGCTAGTTGCTAGTCTCCACTACGTTGACAAACATACTTCGAGTTGTAAAATTTAACGGTAGCACCCTATTCTGCTTCAAATTGAGTCTACATTTGATAATACTTAGTGCCATCGTAATTTGGGCTAACGCTCAGATGCGGCCGGGCCGTGCCGCGTTCTACGTTATCTACACAGTATATCCAAAAATGTTTATAAATCATTGTATGTATCGTCGACAACAGGTACTCGTATCACATAAATTCATGATTCGTATTACAAATTAGATTCCATGTATTTAAGATAGTCATACGTTAGTACTACCAATGCTAGATGACGTTATATAAACTTTGTCATTTACCGAATTTATTTTTTAGGTCAAAGAAGCGCAAAACCGATTCAGATATTGACCAACCTGGTACATTTGAAGAGCTAATTAGTAATGAGTAAGTATCTCTCATAATATAAACATGTGTATATTTTATTTATAACTATTTATTTTTTTGGTTGTAACAACGTTACATCTGGGTGAAATGGAAGTGAAACATACCTACTTCACAGGAAAATAATTATGCTTTGCCGATTTGTGAGGTAAACAATAGATAAGGACCTTTTGTGTGATTACTCGGCCGCAACACCCGTTTGGGATTTCTGGGAACTTTACAAAATACTTATTAATTTGAAATCCCTACAAATAGCTTTGAACTCTTGTTCAGTTCTAGCAATTTTCATTTTCATACATTTTTAATAATAACAAATACTTTTAAAATATTTTAAGAAAACATCAAACTAATATTTTAATAAAACACTTAAAAAATATAAAAATATATCTAATTAATTACGCGGAATTGTCACTAGATATATATAATTTTTATAAAGATTTTTTAAGTGTTTTATTAAATAATTAATTAAATGTTTTCTTAAAATACTTTTAAAATATTTGTTATTATTAAAAATGGATTTCCGCAAAGTAACGCCTGAATCTATTCATTAAAAATATATCTAGTGAAAATGATGAATGAGAAGCGAAACGCGTCGCAAATTCTTCCGGTTTGGCTGCGTGGCGTTTGTGACGTCGCGTCGGCTTAGCAGGAAAATTAAGCGGAATTGTCACTAGATATATTTTTATATTTTTTAAGTGTTTTATAAAAATATTAATTTGATGTTTTCTTAAAATATTTTAAAAGTATTTGTTATTATTAAAAATGGATTTCCGCGAAGTAACGCCTGAATCTATTCATTATTTCATACATTTTATTTACTTCAATTACTTTCAGAAATTTGTTGACAGTTTTGGACAATGTTGCAACTCAAGCTCAATTAGTAGCTCAAGAAAGGAACGTTACGTATAACAGCTGTGTAATCTCAATAGCTCGAATTTCTACGAATATCCTATAAATTTCGAGTTAAAAGGATATTCTATTGATATGTATGTCATATATGGACGCTTCATAGCGGATGGCGATTCGAGTACATATGCAAGAATTTTGGAAGTAAGTCATTATAAAGACATAATTGTGTGGGAAAGGTGAGTCCAAAAATCACATACTACGCAATATGTGCAATAAATTGGTCTCTGTCAGTAAAGATACGAAGTATCCATTAGACCAGAGAAAGAGAATTCTCAAGAAATTTTACCAGAAAAGAATATACCAGTCGTGGGTATCTAATGACATAGAACATTTTAGAAAACTGTTAATTGACGTTACTGATATTAGTAATAAGTATTCTGACCATGATTTAATAAACAATGTGTTGCACAGTTTAAATAACAAATATGATACTATGATCAATCAAGAAAGATCTAAATTCTACACCAGACTGATAGAAAGTAGTAGAAATACCTCAAAATCTATATGGAATGTGATAAACCAACAAAAAGGAAAATGTAATGTATCTAATATTGACTTCACAGATCTTATTAGAGACGATACTGGCCAACCTTTTCAATCAAAACAGGAGGTCATAAATACGATGAACGCGAGATTTATGGCAGCTGCGGTTGGAAAAAAATTGAAAACATCACCTTCCAAAACCATCTGAACCTGGATCCTAAAAATTACCATGCGTGTAATTCTGTCCCGATATATCTACAGGTTCAGCTTTTCCTGGATTATTACATTACACAAATGAAAAAAATATTTTGTCGATTGTTCAATACTGATTTAGAAATAAATTCTATGTCTTTTTGGAAGTATGTTTATTCAATAATCCTTTAATATTATCTGATTGTCTCCCAATCTAACCTTATTTTTGCAATTCAAATTAATGTTAATTTTGATTCATCTCTATTCTAAATATCGTTAATATCCGTTAAGCTATTTTAATAGTAAAAAACAAATTAAATAATATTTTTAACCAATTTCAAAAAAGTAGGAAGTGTTTTAATGACAGTACTTTTTATGTATTTTACGTGATTATTCCACCATATACGAATTGATTTTGATGATTCTTTCTTATGAGTTTTATCAAAATAGTTCCGCTAGTATGGTTTTTTAAAATCCACACAACTGGAACAATACCTATGTCATGCAAATAAAGTACTTTTCAGCAATAAAAGCCGTCGTTTTTTAAGTATTCATGAATAATACCCAGTCCTAGTTTCAGTGGTATAGATTTAATTTATCTGACTGTAACGCATATACTGCGCTCAACGTCAGGGCCTTGAGCGAGCGCGGCGCAGGGCTGTTTGCGATCGTGACGCTGCCGCCTGGCTGTGGTTGTATTTCGCACTCGAGTGGGCGATGGAAGAAGTGGGGGTAAAAACTGATTTTTTCCTGGCTTTGGGCGCACTCTTAACCGATCAGCAAAGTTAAGCAACGTCCGCCGCGGTCACGAGATGGATGGGTGACCGCTAGTGACGTTACTACTGAGCGCTTCCGTGCTGCGGAGAGCACGTTAAACCGTCGGTCCCGGTTGTTGTCTTATGATGGCAGTCGTTATAGCATGGTGGTAGGGCATTATGCGAACGCCCGCCCGGCTAGCTGCCACCCTCTAGTGGAAAATCTGTTGCCAAGCAACTAACGGTGTGTTCCGGCAGCTGTCCTTGAGAGCCAGTAATTCTAGGTTAGTCTAAACAACATCTAGGACCACAACATCACTTGAAATGCACAACATTTTAAATTTATATTTAAATTACAAATATTTTTTATCAATGATGTAACTAAAAATGTATGCTTTTCGCAATTTTTCCTTTATATGTGCTATAAGACGTTGCTTCGTACCAAATTTCAAGATTCTGAATTCACAGGAAGAACCTACCCTGCGGGTTTCGATTCCCTTGCGAATGTTGAAATTTTCGGCACAATCGGCTGTGTCTTTTGATTGCGTTGGTTTAGAAGTTTGATTTTTCTACAGCTCCAAGGGACAGTAGACTGGAGTATTTGATATGAATTTCAGTTTGATATCTCTACGCGTTCCTGAGAAAAAGGATATTGACAGACAGACAGGCGGACAACAAAGTGATCCAATAGGGGTTCCGTTTTTTCCTTTTGAGGTACGGAACCCTAAAAACTCACTAAATTAATAGCTTTTGAACTCTCGTAGAGTAGGTTACTTAGTCGTTCTGAACCGATCAACTAAGTTAAGCAACGTCCTCTGCGGTCATAACTTGGATGGGTGAATGCTATCATTTCTATTGAGCGTGCATGTGCTTTGAATTATTGTCTTAGAACGGCAACCGTTATAGCATTCTGGTTAGAGCTTTTGCCTGTACCCGCTTGGCTAGCTACCGACCTGGAGTAGAAAATATGTCGCCAAGCAGCTTTCCTAGAGAGCCTGTAATTCTGGGTTAGCCTGAAATCTTCAGTAACACTTCATAATGTTCACATCATCACTTACCATCACGTATTATAGTGATCAAAGGCTAGCCTATAAAAAACTGAACGAAATATTTAAAGTGAAGAGGAATGGATATTCCGATCTATAGCTCCTAAACTTCGCTGCCGAAGTCCTGATAAAAATTAGCTGATAATGGCCACTAAAAGTAATGAATACATTTATGAAGTTTCACATATCATATGATCGTGCCTGCATATACCCGAAGAGGTATGTAGAGGTATATATATGTACTCTAGTTACGACAGATATGTCTTGATATTCCGGATCCCAAACCGGATTTTTGGGTCTCAGATCCAAACATCTTGTCTGCTATTACAACTCTTTATCCAAAAACCCCAATTAACTGGGTACTACCATTACTACACACCCGGATATCATGCTCAGGACATCTAAATTACAACTTGATGCTTCACACTAGACCAACGGGGTAGTCGTTTAAAATTTTTGCCTATAATAAAATGAGATGAATTGTAAAATGCATCTGATGCATGCATAGATAGTTTGTATAGAGACCTATGTCATTATACAAACAAGTACTTCAGGTAGGTACTTCATGGTTGGAAAAAAAAAATTGTTCACCAAGATTGGACCTTATTGATAAAACGACTAAGGAAGTTATAAAGGCTTAAACTTGTGAAACAGATCGTTCCGATTGCATTATACATATGCGTCTAGGTCGTTCATTAAAACATAATCCAAAGCTTTCATGTATGCCCACGTTGTCTCCACATGTGGTAGTAGTTAGGTAGGTATCCTAGTTGCGAAATATGTATCAAGTGCAGCGTTTGAGCCCTGCGGTGTTCCTTTATATAGGTTCGTGCTCTATGCATTTTCCATCACACGTGAACAGTACAACGCCAAGTAAGCACGCGCCAAAATGATTGCTAAGGTGAGAAATTTCATATATTTATATTTGGATAAAATGTGTATCAATTTACCTCTTTTCATATCCGATAAAATTTATCAATACCTGATATCTTTTATGAACAAGATATTTTTACTCACATTATTCCCCGAATCGCACAGTATAGCAAAGAAGTCGGTAAATAGTCTCGCGCCCTTATTTGGTAATTTATCCTTGTTAATATTAGAACTGCGAAAGTTACTTTTTATATGTCTGTCTAAATGTTTGTTTTACCTTTTTATGTACGAACTACTGAACTAATTTTGATAAAATTTGGCCCATAGAAAGCCTAGTCTCAGAGACAGGTGTTTTGACCTTTTACCTCTATTTAATACCAATACATAGTTTTTGGAGCATCTATATATTATTAAATTACACTAGTAATTGCAGACTGAGACTTAATCGTATATGTCAAATGATATTGTATTAGTTCATTAAAGCAATTTCCACTACGGTAGTATATACTTCATATAGTAGGTATAGCAAGTGCATAATCTAGTTCCATCCTAATAAAATCAAAGACTAATAATTGTAATGGAAGGAGCGATATGACGTTTTTACTTTACCGGTCATTGTGTCCTTAAGTGACGGTGCATTAGGTTTTTTATCTAGCTGTTAGCCTGTTAGCACAGAGAAAATTTGTCCTTTCTCTATGCTGTTTCAGTGATATTAATGATATGCTGTTTTAGTTTGAGTTACTTAGTGATAATGTGATCAAGGAAAGCTGCCGGAATACACCGTTAGGTGCTTGGCAACTTTTTGACTTGAGGGTGGTAGCCAACCAGGCGGGCATTCGCAAAATGATTTATCTGTGATTAGTAGTGCAATGTATTATAGCATAGTATCATGGCGTGGTATATTAAAGTTGAATTTCACATTTCCAGTTATTTGTGTTGAGTTGTGCGTGCGCGGCTGCAGTGGCTGCACCTGGCTTACTGGACGGCTATGGCGTAGGATACGCTGCACCCGCTTATGCGGCTCCCATAGCACACGCTGCTTATGCGGCTCCCATAGCTCATGCTGTTGCGGCTCCAGTAAGTACTAATCATCACCATAATCAACCAATTGCAACCTATGTGTTGTTATACCGAGATATATAAATTAAGATCCATTCTTTTTTTTTTTTTTTTTTATTCCTGATAGGTTAGCGTTTGACCACTATCTCACCTGATGGTAAGTGATGATGTGGTCGAAGATGTTGTTCAGGCTAACCTAGAAGTACTGGCTCTCAAGGATAGCTGCCGGAACACACCGTTAGGTGCTTGGCGACAGATTTTCTACTTGAGGGTGGTAGCTAGCCAGGCGGGCATTCGCAAAATGCCCTACCACCATGCCATTCTATCTAAACATAAAACCATTTTTATTGATAATTACCCTACAATTTTATCGTCTCGACAATTTTTGCTCGCCCTGCAGTTTTTACAGTGTAGCGCTATACTTTCCACGTTTAATTTAAGAATAAAAAGTGCTGATTGTTTGTAGTAGATTTGTTTGTATTACTGGTACTGGAAGACGAGATAGGTTTATAAAGCCTCGGCCGTTCTCCGGCACCTGATCGATCTATGGCAAAAATCAAAAACGTCACTGAACGAACTTATGGTGAATAACAAAAACATCACTGACCAGAAATACGGCGACAAAAACCAAACACAAAAAAGTGTTACTTAGATTGTTTTGTTATATTATTATTATTAATTATAGTTTTCACGAGCACTTTTGACTTGTAAATTGCTTTACCAATAAATTGACTATCTGACTATCTGGCGCTTAAAGGTAGGTACTTTGATATACTTGTGAATAAAAATTACAATTAGATTAGTTTTATTAATAAAACGTTAAGTTTTGGCGAACTGAATAATGCGTGCTACAACAAAGACAGCTACGCAGATTTTTTTACCGTAGCATCTGTCTACGTTAACAAAAAGACATCAACGCGTTCGCTTCTTTCGTAGCATTGTAATTTGTGAAAGTTCTATTCATATATTTCTTATAATTTGTGAGAACAATAATGTTAGACTACTAGAACCACTAACCAAAAACCGTCTTAGTATATAATAAAGATAAAAAATGTAAGCCCTATCCTTGAACGGCACCCACATTAACAGGAGATATTTTTACCTAGACTCCGATTCAGTATTTTGGTACTTTTGTTGAAACAGTACACACCCTGAGTTTATAAAACTGATATATAAGCGTAAAACTGACTAAGCACAAATTAAAGCTGTGTTCCCTGTTTTCTCTTCTTATATTTACAAGTATTCTATAACTTACAAACTACTGTGGTAGATTTCCGAAATACAATTTACTCTACTTTAACTTAAGTACCTATTCATACTCCGGCTAGGACTTATCAAGTTGAAGTTTCTTGCTCCTTTTATGTATAGTTTGTTATTTATGTATGTCTTGCCAGAGTGACCAATTCGATCAATTAAAATCAATTAGAAATCCAACGATAATTAAGACATTTACCAATTATTGGAGCACTAAATTTTATATTCCCGACAGGAATCGATATACATCTTTGTTTTCATGTTCCAGTGGCCGAATGGAATAGGCATTCGGGGCAAAAACGCGGGGTCTATTCCCGTCCGGAACAAAAAAATGTGTACTCCAATAATAAGTTAATGTGATTTTCGCTCAGCATGCGATATGTGCTGCTTAGTGAGAAAATTATGACAGATTACTTTTATTGACTTATTGGGCTTATGTCCCCACCGATAAATTTCCAATTGTTGCCGTAATTGTTTTTTATAAAGTTATTAATTATTTTCTATCATTAATAGTACCTTTTAACTCAACCACCATATCAATGAGGTTGCCTACATACCACATCAGCTTAATGCACTCCCACCAAATGACCAACTTAACGATGAAAAAACACTTTACGACTAAAAATACTATACGCCGAAAAATCATCTGGGATTTTTATTACAATAATTTGTATAGGTGGCAGTCCATGCAGCAGTCCGCGCTGAGCCTGTTGACCCTAACCCAGCCTACAGCTTTTCATACGGCGTGTCAGACCCTCACACGGGAGATCAGAAGGACGCCTCAGAGACGCTGCAGAACGGCGTGGTTCACGGCTCCTACAGCCTAGTCGAGCCCGATGGCCACCTCAGGCGGGTCACCTACACAGCCGACAAGATCAACGGATTCAACGCTGTCGTCGAAAGAACTGGCGGAGCACATGCGGTTTGTGATTTCGTTTATCTTTCTAGGGTTTCTTTAAGCGTGGTCTGCGACTCATACAGGCTATCGAGCAAAATATTTTTTTTGAATTTCTACGGTGTGTATTAAAGAACCTGAGATAACTTTAAGAGGGTCATCGCTTCAAGCTCGTTAGGTCACATGCGGTTTGTGATATTGCTTTCACTTCAATCTTTTTCATAGAATTGGTCATAAGCACAACTAGTTGTACAATGTACATGCAGAATATCAGTTGATTCATGAGAAACACTTGGTACAGTCACAGTATAACAAGTGATACCCAATTATACTCACTATACTCAATAGAATATTAATACTTGTATTTTCTTTACTAGATTTTACTAATAGAGCCTCAATTTCATACCTTATCCTAATATGGAACTGAACTGTACTCGACTCTGACAAATATAAACCAGTAGTAAATGAGACTAAATTCAAAATCTAAAACATGGTGTACCATTGTTAAAGTAAGGATAGATATATAAATTATGTAAGTAAGTTATGTTTCCAGTTTCCATACATGATTAAAAACTATCTAGCGACTGATATCTAACTATTTTGTAGTATCTAGTAGTGAAGCATAGGTGAATTCCCCTAAAATGTGTACAAACAATTTATGAATATGTTATCATGTATAGTTTTGTATGTCCACTAATAAGTCAATCTCACAATCATATTATGCACCTACATATTATTGTAGCTCGATTTTATGTGCCTCATCCTCATTCACCCGATTTTAGAATCGTTGGAACCAAATGACTTAATCTCATAGAACCCTCAAAATATGGCTGTTTCTGTTCAATTATGAAAGCATATTACTCCTTGATTTACAACCATTTTTATGTACAGGTGGCGGCTCCAGTAGCTAAGGTATTCGCAGCACCCGCGCCGGTCGCTGTCGCAGCCCCTGTGGCCAGGTACACCCTCCCAGCGACCTACGGTCACGTCGGCGTCGCGCATCCCTGGGGCTAAACCAGCATCACCACACTAATGAACCTTATACATTACTGTAGATATACTGGAACGAGTACCCGATAGAATCCGAACGAGTTGTTTGTTAGATGGAAGTTAGTACCAAATTTTAGGATAGTTAGGAAACATTTGAAAAGAAAGGAGCCATTGTGAGTGAGTTGTATAAGCTAGGCCGCGGCTACATCGCAAAGCAATACGCTGCTAAAGTTTTGTTTTAGCTTAAATATGTTTTTATATAGTTCTTGAATCCTTTGCTATCTAGCCACAGTCTTGTCGAAGTTGGTGTTTTCAACAGTAATGTGCAAGGTTTGTCTCGACCTCGCAAACGAAACGTTTATTATTGTTAATTTATTACGTACTGCTTGACTGTTGCCTACGGACTCGATCTTGACGCGTTGTACCTATTTACTTATTGTAAATATAATTTAGTAGTTTTAAATAAAATGCCATTTTTGCGCTATTATTTCACTATTTTAATTTATATACCCTCCTTACTCCTCCTAATATATACATTTGGGTTAGTCCATATAGTGACAAAAATAATTATATTGAAGTACTTATATGACCAACTTAAGTAATTATTACTTAAATGCGATACTAAGAAGGTGGAAGCAATCAATTACTCGGTAAGTATTGCAAATAACTCGTCCAAGATAAGTAGGCCTTATATTAGTGGCAAATATTTTTATCGAGGCGTTGGTATTGGACCAATTCTCCTGCAAGACTAGACATAACTTAAAGCCTAGTTTTAAAGAATTTAATAGACCCTTGAGAAGCTTGAGAAGAATTTAATAGCCAAGTTTTGAGTAATTTTATCAACATACAATAATCAGGTCATGGAATATTAACACAATGTAAAATCTTAGATAATTTCAGTAGGTAGAGAATACTTGTATTTTGGGAGATCTCTAAAATTACATATTTGTTAATTGAACCAATAGTTAGCGAATTTTTTATTATACTATTATATGTATCGATAGTAAAACTTACGTTAAATATTACTTTTTGTCACTTTTCCTTACGATTACCCATGAAATGAACTGAATGATTTATATTTACAAATTTTTGGCCCGGGCGGGAATCGAACCCGTCATCCGATTTTTCGCCGGATGCTTAACCTGATATGATTTCTACTTACGTCTAATTTCAATTGCTACTTAAACAGGTTCCATTCAAATGAATTGTCAGACTATAAATCAACTTTAACTAAAAGGAAGTTGTCATTTGTAATGGATTAAAAAATTAAAAACTAGCATAACTTTCAAAGTACGTTCTCATAGTACTAAAGACGAAACAAGATTTATAAACACATGATAAAGTCGTCTGAAACACTAAAAACTTATCCTTGGTAAGGGGGTCATAACATTAAGTTAAGCTGAGCTAGTCACTAAATGACAGGATATAATATAACGTTATGTCCACAAAATTACAGAAAATGTAATAGGTACTTAGTTACTCAATTAATACTGCACCATTCGTAGAATTAAGAAATAACACGCTTAATATTATTCGTGCCTTTATACATAATTCAACGTCGCAGCGGAAAGGCATTTGGCTAAACATACTCATGTCCAAGGAAAAACGACTATGTCTATAACTTCGGAATGTTGTGCAATTTCCTCCGCGAATATGGCAAAATATAATTTAAAGTTAATTTTGTAAATGGAAAACCTGCTCTTTTCCGTTCGACCTGTGTATGTGTTGGTAATTTTAATGTGAGTCAAGGTACATGCAATATGTCGTTCATTCAAGCATAAAGATTTTTTGAAGCGCTCGTAGCGAAGTTTACTTAGCTGTTCTTAACCGATCAGCAAAGTTAAGCAACGTCGCCCGCGGTCATGAGATGGGTGGCCGCTAGTGGCATTATACTACTGGGCGCTTCCATGCTTCAAAGGGCACATTAAGCCGTCGGTTCCGGTTATTGTCTTAAGGTGGCAGTAGTTATAGCATGGCGGAAGAGCATTTTGCGAATGACCGCCTGGTTAGCTACCACCCTCAAGTAGAATATCTTTCAGCAAGCTCCAAGCAGTGTGTTCCGGCAGCAGTCCTTGGGGGCCAGTTATTCTAGGTCCGTATGGATTGAACAACATCTTCGACCACATAAAGATTATTCAAATTATACAATTTAACTAACTTACTATAATTATGTATATAGACGAGGAGCCAAGTTTTAGAAAACATGCTTTTGTGTATAATAGAGCTTAGAGAAAAAGCTACTGGTGAAGGACATTTATACTATGAATGTACCTACTAAACATCTAGTTTAGGAAGATTTGAATGTATTTTACTGTCACGTATAGTTTTTAAGAGCGTGGTAGTTTTTCTGGAATATTCGTGGATCGTTGTTGTAGAGGTATCAGTACCTCAGATTCACGAGACGTAATGTGATGGTTTGCCTAAAAATGTAAAACGCGAATTGGTAAAGTTACAAATGGGCCCAACCCTCATAGGTGAGAATTTCCCAAAGTATGTGGGCATATCTCGGTTATGTTAATTTTATAAGCTGTTTAATTTAACAACTTGATTTTCCACAGCTCTCAGTCAAACCGATTGTCTGATCGCGAACTGATCACAATAATTGGCTTGAATTGTGTAAACCTCAAATCAATTAAATCAAACCTATAATTAAATAAAGATAATAAAATACTTAGAAGAATTAATTTTCAATCTAGAAGATTTTATGTTTTTAGCATGTGCAGTCCCCTTTTTGAATTCGTGAAGTGCTGCAGTAACAGCCACCAACGAAGTATCGCAAGGATGGGATCAAAACTCAATAATGAGTTTTTTTTTATCCAATGATAGTACTTCTAGTAGAAATAGACAAAATCCTCTGCTCCGCATCCACGTTTTGGTACTAGCGCTTCGTACCATAATTGCTAAATTCGGTTTTTAAGTAATTTATTTATACTAACTTTATATCATACTTATAAAATTAATAAGAGTACAATCAAAAGAGATAATTTAATAAATATTTTATTGTCCGATCTTACTTTTTTCTTAAGCGGAATTTTACCTTCACAAATCTCACACCATATAAACATAATCATTTATTTTAATATTGTTATGTTAGCAAAAATGCCTGCTATGCGGATTACATTACAAAATTACAAATATACGAAAAATTTAAGGAATGGATGGACGCGGGTACGAATCCCGCACATGACTTAAATTTTTCCTCTATTTGTAATTTTGTTATATAATCATTTATTATTAAAGCTATGGCTTCCCACGATCCAGAATTTCACGGTTACACTCAAATATCAAATCGTTTCGATCTTTGTCACGGTACCCTCCATGTCTTTGAATGGGGAAATATCAAATCAAACTTTTAGAACTATCTCCAGTTTGTTTCCAAAATTACTTTGGCACCGATAATAAGCAACACCTAGATGCAACAGAAACAAAATTATTTTAAGGCGTCTATTCAATCTGTGAGGACAGCGAAATAATGGAGCTCTGGAAGGCACAATTGAAATAGCATGAAATATTTATTATTATTTATATTATAATGTCTTAATCTAGGCCTCGAGCTCTGGATTCTTCCAAAATGTTGCGCACTAGTTCCCGTTTGATCAGACGGGTATCCTGCTCTGCTGGCACCACCGCGCGATGGGCCGCACGATGTGGTCCGCACGTGGGTGCGCGCGAGGTCCCTACCGGAACGATAACACTATAAATATTTTTTTATTATGTACTTTATGCATATTTCGTGGAGATCAGTATAAAACAGAGGTTCAAGTGATGACAGCACAGTGGCAGTAACAACAGAATTTCTAATTATTTTCATCATCATAGGCGATAGGGCTAAACATTGACCACAATATCAAAGTGAGAGCAGGCTTGGTCCCCGTGTGGTAGAACCATGTGTTCTGGTACGTCGTGAGGGGTGAGCACCCCAGGTTGTCCGGCAACGGACAACCGTGGCGGGTTCGTGGTTAAATGCTAAAGCGTCCTTGCGATCCCGTCGAGAAGCGGTAGAGATGGAACACCGTGTGTTATTTAGTCGGTAAGGGCACTTGCTGCTGTGTGAGTAGTTGGTGTCGAGCCCGACATATCCCGGCCACCATCCCCGGGGTGGACGGGAATGCGTGAAGGCATTTTTCACACGATAAAAAAATTAAAAATTAAAAAAAAGGTTGACCTCTTGCTTGTTCCATCCCGACAGCAGAATATCTGACACTGCGGTGGTACCTACCAAACCAAGAAAGACTCAACAAGAAGACAAACAAGAAGGTGAAGTGACCTACCACCTGGTGATGGTCAAATATGGTAAATAGAACCTAGAATGGGAATTGGCTCTCAAATGTACAATTTACCATCTTCATGTCTATCCCCTACCCTTTTAAGTGTTGGAATCAGTACACTATTCTATAACAACATAAAAAAAAACACAAGATCATATTAAAAAACATATTTTGCATTATTTAACAATAAACATAATTGTAAAAGTTTGGCTTCGGTTTTATATGGCCAGTAACTTGCGTGAAGTCAACAGTACTTGGGAATGCTTTCGCTGGTAGTATATCCTACTCTTTTGGAAATCAAGGCGGTAATGAGCTTCTTATGCACCCAATGTGCAACAACACCCTAATAACATCGACGTGAGTGGTAGCATGCTAGTTATTAGGCCCTTTTTTTATTGATGTGCATTTAACGACATCGAGCAGGAGGATATGGAACAATCCAAACATTCTTAGAGGTAATAAAACGAACAAACCAACGCGTGCAGTCGCGTCTGCGGTGGCGTTCAAGTTAATTTTATAAATTTTTTTTAAAGTATTTTTGTGCGTACCATTAAGGTTGCTCAATTTAAAACCGTATCATTAAAAGACGCTCAAAAAAACTGAAAACTATACTTAAAAAGCAGTGATTGGCCCTATTGAAGCCACTGTGGACGCAGCTGAACGCGTTGGTGTCAGCTTAGCTTTTGTAAGCCGTAAACATGGTGAACATTTTAGCATGGTGGAAGGGCATTTTGCGATTGCCCGCCCGGCTAGCTACCACCCTCAAGTAGAAAATCTGTCGCCAAGCACCTAACGGTGTGTTCCGGCAGTAGTCCTTGAGAGCCAGTGAAATTACAGGCACATGAGACTTTACAACTACGCCTCAAGGTGACGGGTGCAGTGCAATTCGTGACTTGTGATGAAATGCATCTGTTATAGGCAGAGGTTAGTCCACTTAACATCAGGTGGGCCTCGAGCTTGTTCCGTCAAATAATATATATTAAAAAAAAAACAGTAACAGTATGAAGAGCTACCTTAATGAGCGCGAGAGCATCCCTCAGGTCCGCAGCGGCGTTGGGTCTCGCGGCGGCGGCGGCCTGCGCGCATCCACACACCGCCCCTCGCAGACCTTCCCACATCTCGGGCCCGCCCTCCATTCTGGGTAACAAAATAGAAAACCGTACCACATTAAACTAACAAAATACAATACAAATACTCTTTATTGTTTACCAAGCTAATTTACACTTTAGAGTAAGGGCCTGTTTCAGAATGTTCGAGTAAGTTCCGGCTATACTACCCAGAACATAAAATAACTGAATGACTGAGGGTCATACGGACGTTTTCTTGTACGGAACCCAAAAAATCCACGATTTCGGCATATGGTGACATACCTGTCGAGCATGTGGAACGCCTTAGCGGCCACTAGGAACTGTCCCATCCTGTAGCTGTCGTTCGCCACTAGCTGTAGCAACGCGAAACTGTCCGAAGTACCTGCAGACTATACATACAATCTCAATTACTGAAAGAAAATATCATTAGTCATTATTTCACCGAAACTTCTACTTCTATAAACCGGGCGGTGACGTTAGTAACTCCACGTCCTATTATAAGTTTCTCCAGCTAACATCCTCGGCCATAACATCACTTATCAACAGTGAGAGAGTGTAAAGCTAGGTTATTAGTAAAGAAAAATCGAGTGATCAGATAATAAGGAATTACTTTGCGGAAATCCATATTTAATAAAAACAAATATTAAAAAAATATTTTAAGTAAACATTAATATGAATAAGATATGGAAACATACTTTAAAAAAATATAAAATTCGACGTCGAAAATTCTTCCGGTTTATCTGCGTGGCGTTTGTGACGTCACGTTCAAGTTTTTGATTTGTTTTTCTAAAATATAAATTTAATGTTTTATTGAAATATTTTTCAAATATTTGTTAATATTAAATATGGATTTCCGCAAAGTACATAAGGCCTGAATCTGTTTATTATCTAATGATCACTTTTATAATCGTTTGCTAGCCCGGCGCTCCACGGCACAACATCCACAACAGTTCCATTAAAAGCACAATTCCCATCTGTCACTCATGGTTTCCAGCACCAAGCGTTTCCAGTTCAAAACCACGCTATTACTCCTACCTATACTACAAGGTCAGGGTTCATACGCTTCTGTGCTTCGGAGGGCACGTTAAGCCATCGGTCCCGGTTGTTATCTAAGGATGCCAGTCGGTAGGGCATTTTGCGAATGCCCGCCTGGCTAGCTACACCCCTCAAGTACAAAATCTGTCGCCAAGCACCCAACGGTGTGTTCCGGTAGATGTCCTTGAGAGGTTAGCCTGAACAACATCTTCGACCACATCATCATTTACTAACAGGAGCGATAGTGGTCAAAGGCTAACCAATCAGGAATAAAAAAAAAACGGAATTTGTGCACGATGTGCGTATTTATTTTTATTCCTAAAAACTTGACATCCTACGTCTCAGCAGCTTGGTTATTTAAAATATTTAGATATAATGTAAAATACCTTGACGCATATGTCCCATGCAAGATGGGCCTCCTTATTCATAACGTGACAACGGCAGAGGCAAGCGAGGAACGTGAACGAGCCGCGAATGTTCTCGTCCTGTATGCTGAGTAAACTCTCTTCTGCCTCACGGTAGAAACCTGTTGCCACTTTCGCCTGGAGTGGGATTAAAGGAAATGGATCAGTGGTAAAAAACACGACTGCATACTATGCTCAAGGGATAGGTCTATCAAACGCATATTATCCCCAAAAAAAGTTTTACCTAAAAATGGAACGCGCTAAAATATTGTGATAATAGGTACTTTTGAACTATCATAGTACCGACTTCAACAAGGTATTTCAGACTTTTGAGTGTGGAAGTCGGTTCCATTTTTAGGAGAAAAGAAATTAGTACCCTTGCGACTTACGTGATCGATTGTCATTCACTGTCAATGACTAAATCATCAAGATAGGAAAACACTTTTCAAGTTATTGGAGTGTAACTTAAAAACGGCTGGACCGATTTTGATGAAATTTAAAGGAGACCACACAGGAAGCATCAGCTTTTAAATAAAAAAAGAATCATCAAAATCGGTTATTCCAGTCAAAAGCTCTGAGGTAACAAACACACAAAAATCGAATTGAGCACCTCCTCCTTTTTTTAAGTTTATAGGTCTATCAAACGCATATTATCCCCAAAAAAATGTTTTACCTAAAAATGGAACGCGCTAAAATATTGTGATAATAGGTACTTTTGAACTATCGTAGTACCGACTTCAACAAGGTATTTCAGAATTTTGAGTGTGGAAGTCAGTTCCATTTTTAGGAAAAAAGAAATTAGTACCCTTGCGACTTACGTGATCGATTGTCATTCACTGTCAATGACTAAATCATCAAGATAGGAAAACACTTTTCAAGTTATTGGAGTGTAACTCAAAAACGGCTGGACCGAATTTGATGAAATTTAAAGGAGACCACACAGGAAGCATCAGCTTTTAAATAAAACAAAGAATCATCAAAATCGGTTCATCCAGTCAAAAGCTCTGAGGTAACAAACACACAAAAATCGAATTGAGTACCTCCTCATTTTTTTAAGTCGGTCAACAAATTGGCAGAGCATTGGTGTACCAACTGCATAATATACTCAAATGATAGGCAAAAATGTTATCAAAACCCACATTACCTACACCAAATATAAAAGTTAAAAATGGACATGACTTTTCATCATAAAACTGTTTTAAGCCCCTGAACTTTAAATAAATGTTCTGGGCCCCATTTAATACTGCCAGCAGTGCCAGCTTATTAATATACAGATCTTGGTGATTTCTTTAGAGCAACACCCGATAACACTTGCCTGACGACATTTGTCCTTCGTACAGAACCCAGGAACTCGCACTTTGTCCTCTTGTGCATTAGAATGTTATTTTGTTTTCTAGTGAACTAGTGCTTTAATTCGTTAGATCACTTGTTTATATCATATACTCAAGAATTAAATTATTTTCTCAAGTATTTAGTTAGTCTTTTGATTTCATACATACATACAATCACGCCTGTACTCCCCGAATGGGTAGGCAGAGGTATGTAAATACCCACGTTTCGCCAATTGGGTTTTGGTCCCATGTGATGAGCCTATTGCCATTCCCCGGGCAAAGTTTTAGGGTAATGCAAAATGTTTTCTCTAACACATTGGACGAAACACAAGAACATATTACGAATAATATGTTTACGCTAACAACATATACGACAGGAACACAAGAGCATATTGTATGATACCCTGGCTGGGCACTAATATGGTACACAGCCCTGTCGTGCGTCTTGCACACAACACCCTACTCACATCCATGTGAGAAGAGGCATGATGCTCATTTGGCTCACTTTTCTCTTAGTCGCCTTTTACGACACTCACGGAAGAAACTTTAAAAGGCGAAAGAAACTAAAGGTAATTAACATATCTAGATTAAGTAAGCAAAACCTACCTGAGCGTAATTGAAGTTGAACGTGTCATCGTTGACAAAGAAGCTCTTGATGGAGTTGAGGTAGACCAGCACCTCCTCGAAATGTCCGGAGAGGAAGTACGAGGAGGCCATGCACTGACGTCCCGGGATGGTGTCACATTCTGAAGCGGAGCTGCCGACCAGGTGGAAACTCTGCTGGGCCAGTTTCATTTGATCTTCCTACGAGCGCCAAAAGGTAATGTGAGTCTAAAGGATCTACAGGATAAGAATAAATCTAGTCTACTAAAAGGTTTTAATTTCTGCAAATTTAACCGCATCCATATGTAGGTTTGAAGTAGTGATGGCTCAGTGGCATTGGCTATGGACTGCCGCGCAGCAGGTCCATGGTTCGAATCCCGCCCAGAGCTTGAGCTTCACCGCATGGTAGAAGGGTATTTTGCGAATGCCCGCCTGGCTAGCGACCACCCTCAAGTAGAAAATCTGTCGCCAAGCACCTAACGGTGTGTTCCAGCAGCAGTCCTTGAGAGCCAGTGAAAGAACAGGCAAAATGAGACTTAACAGGTATGTCTCAAGGTGATGGGCATAGTGCAGTTCGTCACTTGTGATGAAATG
Source organism: Plagodis pulveraria (assembly GCA_963890685.1). Taxonomy (NCBI): domain Eukaryota; kingdom Metazoa; phylum Arthropoda; class Insecta; order Lepidoptera; family Geometridae; genus Plagodis; species Plagodis pulveraria. Next base: position 8,077,176 of record OY982955.1, on the reverse strand, counting down.
CATCTGTTATAGGCAGAGGATACCGCTTAACATCAAGTGGGCCTCGCGCTTGTTCCTTCACAATAACATTAAAAAAAAAAGTTACATATAAAATATCCGTGGGGTGTCGGGCCATGCCGGGAGTCGTAAGAGGTGATGAAGGGAAAAATACTAGAGGATTGGCAGCAGCACCTTCTGAAGAACAGCCAACTTACGCTGTGTTACCCAAGACACCTGCCAAATGTAAGGTTATGGCAATACCTAATAATATTTAGATGAAGTATTAGGCGAGCGGTAATAGCTATGGAATGCAGTGCGATTAGAAACTTCAAACAATAAGTTTTTCTAGTACTGTCTGACACTTTTAAGTTCTGTGTCTGGTAGTAAAAGACAATACCTACTTCGAGCCAAGAGCGCCCGCCGCGGCAACACTGGACCGCGCCGCGCTCCTTTTGAATGGAGTTATGAATATTTACATCGAGCAAAGTTATAAAAATATAACATAATAAATTACAGGCACAAGAGACTTTTAACATCAGTTGGTCCTCGTGTTTATTCCGTGAAATACAAATACACAAACACAAAAAGAAAAAAATATTTAGACACATTAAAAAAATCTACTTAAATGTTTGTAGGACTAGCACAAATCAACCCTAAGAGGTTAGCATTTATCCAATAGCCCTGTATAATATCAAATGAGGTAGCCTACTCACATCTCCAGTCTCATTGTACAGTCGTACAGCCACCACAGCCCGCAGTATATAGTGCAATGGAGACGTCGGCTGTAACGGCTCTAACAAAGCCCGAGCTTCCAGCGGCTCCCTGTTGCGTAGACGATATCCAGCCAGGTTCAGGCGAGCTTCGGGAACCACATCAACCATCTCGGGTAACACCTGTGTCATTGAAATATATTACCAATTATGAACTGTTTCTTCCTATATACGAGAAAAACATTACAGACATGAGACTTAACAAATATGTCTCAAGGTGAGGGCGGCTTTAGGCACTTTTTTTTATGTAATTGTCGCGGGTCAAGCACGAGGCCCACCTGATGTTAAGCGGACTAACCTCTGCCTATAACAGATGCATTTCGTCAAGTCACGAATTGCACTGCGCCCGTCACCCTGAGACATAGCTGTTAAGTCTCATGTGACTGTAATTTCACTGGCTCTCAAGGACTGCTGCCGGAACACACCGTTAGGTGCTTGGCGACAGATTTTCTACTTGGGGTGGTCGCCAGCCAGGCGGGCATTCGCAAAATGCCCTTCCACCGTGCGGTGACGCTCAAGCCGCTGGGATTCGAACCATGGACCTGCGGCACGGCACGGCAGTCCATAGCCAATGCCACTGAGCTATCACTGCTTCAAAACACTTGTTAGGAAATGCATCTATTATAGGCAGAGGTTGGTCCGCTTAACATCAGATGGGCCTCGAGCTTGTTCCGTCACAATACCTTTTTTTTTTAAAGAAGTGTAACTATCATACATTTACTTTGATTGATCGGACTCCTCAAGTTCACAATTAGCAAAACACGCACAATCTTCCGCATTTAATTGGATTGGTTAATTGATTTGGCGTATAGAAATGATCGCATCCGATTGGTCGTGTCAAGGTAATGTTGTTGCGCCACATGGTACACTTCTTAAACCACGCCAGCCCCGGTACAGTTTGCGTTCTGGTGCTTTTGAAATTGACTTACATTTCTTTACATATTTAATCGTAGAATTATTTCGTATATGTATGAACTATGAAGATTACCGTCCCATTTGAAAACACAGATGCAAAAGAACGCAGCAATATTATTCACTTCTATAGTTCATCGGTTTGAACGACTAGACTATTAACTGATCAACTAGCTCTAAAATAAGCAACGCCCGCTGCGGTCATGAGTTGGATGGGTGACCGCTAGTGGCATTAGGTAGTACTGAGCGTGCACGTGCTTCGGAGGGCATGTTACGCCGCTGTCCGGTCGCGGTTGTTGTTAGGATGGCACTCGTTATCGCATGGTCGTAGGGCATTTTGCGAATGTCAGCCTGGTTATACTCATGCACCTACCGAAAATCTGTCGCCAATCACTTAACGGTGTGTTTCGGCAGCTGTACTTGAGAGTTAGTAATTCTAGGTTAGCCTAAACAACATCTTCGACTACATCATCAATTACCATCAGTTGAGGTACCTACGTGGTGGTCAAGCTTATCAACTGATAAAAATACAATTATAAATAACAATACAAAAACCCCATAAAACATTCACGTTACCGTTTTGAAAATAAATACGATAATGTATCAAATATAATATGTACTCTTATTTAAGCAGTGAGTACATACTGTTCTTTGGTAAACAGTATGCCTATACTTTTCGCATAGCAACTACGTCATATATGAATAAATTTAGTGTGAACCCACCTTTAAAGCCCCTTCGCCGTTTCTGAACACGACCAGATTGTGCTTCACTAAGTCCTGACCAAATGTGTGCTGGTCTGAAGATATTTGCTTTAGTTCGTTTTCAGCCGCCTTGCCGTTGTACAATCTGAAACACAGACATAACGAAATTAACACCTACATTTTACCACCACAGTAGGTTACCGGTAGGCCACTTGAGCAAGAGTCCGTCTTGGTGGGTACCACCGCAGTGTCAGATATAAGTGTGCAAACACTATTGTGTTAACGCGTGGCAAGTGAATATTGTGGCACATTGGTGCCAGATTAAGTGTTACTTACGTAGTCAGTAAAACATACTGACGTTAATCCTAGTAAATCTGTATTTTTTTTAAAATTAGTATATATAAGTTGTTTTGAAAACTTTTTCAACCAAAATCATATTTTTACTTAGGTTGATTATATTTTCTACTATATGGTACCTATTGTGAAATAAATAATGTTTGAGATTTAAGTACATGTTTTCTTTACTAACAAACTTTCTTGCTTATCATATAACTTTGCAGCTGTACCTATGTTATCATCGGGAGATAAATACTATGAAGTATTCTATGGTGGTTGCAGGTATTCACTAAGTATTATTAATTCTGTGACGCAGGGCTGAGGTGAAATGAAATCGGACTCTTGTATTATTCCGAGGCGAAAACGGATTCAGTATTTTTTTTTTTTTTGTGTAAGATGAAAACGGACACACCCAAATTACTGGGCAAACGAGACATAAGAACGGACATAAGGACGAAAAGTCTTGGAGTGCTGAGCGCTGGCAGAGCCATGCCTACGATTTTCCCATAATGATCATCGCGTTAAATATCAAGAGTCCTTTAGAAAATTCTGTGTATGTATAAAAATAAAGGAAGCATCTTCAAAACCTGATCGCGGCACAGATCACGGGAAGATCACGGGTTATTAGAACTTAAATCATAGTAGAGCAGTATCTACTTGTTAAGGGTAACTCATATTATTTTTTGTTTTTATGCCAGATAGGTTAGCCTTTGACCTAAATCTCAACTGATGGTATGTGATGATGTGGTCGAAGATGTTGTTCAGGCTAAGCTAGAATTACTGGCTCTCAAGGACATAGCTGCCGGAACACACCGTTAGGTGCTTGGCGACAGATTTTCCACATGGGGATTGTAGCTAGCTAGGCGGGCATTCGCAAAATGCCCTACCACCATGCTATAACGACTGCCTTCTTAAGACAACATCTGGGACCGACGGCTTAACGTGCCCTCCGAAGCACGTAAGAGCTCAGTAGTAATGTCACTAGCGCTCACCCATCCAACTAAGACCGGTGCGCTCGGTTAAGATCGGCTAAGCAAACTTCTCTAGCGCTTTAAAAATACTTCTCAGAAGTAAGTGGATATAGGCCTAGATAGGTCTTACCTGAACAAATTGCATGCCTTCAAGTTCCCGGCGACGGCAGACGTCGGGTGTTGCGCGAGATAGACCCCCAGCACTTCCTGGGAGACGTCGTAGTAATCCAGCTTGTAGTAGCACAGAGCTACGTACACGTTCAGAGCCATGTACGCTCTACAAAACAACAGCATCTATTAGATAAGCTATTAGCTCATAACTTATATAATAATCATACTAAACATCAAATTACCTGTAAGATACAGCATAATATACTAATTAGTACGGAGAAAACTTACTGACACTAACTTTATCTTTGTCACACAAAACATGGCTATAGAAAAAAAAAACATGATTAAAATTTGAATTTATCGAATTTAGCGGTATGGTAAACTAAAAACCATGATACAATATATCTTTACACAAAAACAAACTAAAAACTAATATACCAAGCTTTACAGCTGATAATATTATACTAATTCTACTTAATGTCTACGCTGCTGTCACATCTCATAAATAATCTCATAAAAGTACAAACTAAAGAGTTTAGCTTTTTCAATGACAGAAATACAACGAATAAAAAATCGAATACTAGGTTTAACTTTCTAGAAAAGGGCTATCACATTTGATTGGTTTATAGTTTATAGTTTCCACGTATTATTTTAACGCTAGGTTGGCGAAATTGAACCATAGTGGATTACTGGAAGTAGTAGAGTCGGCAAAGGAAGTTTAACACGAGCAGAGTCTTTTCAGAAAGAGAATGCACGTGGAATTTGTTTTGAGACTGTGCTACATTGATAACAATGATAAATAATATACATATTAATTTACATATGCGTAATTGCATATTAAATATTGTTAATACATATATGACAATTACTAACTACGGGAAAAAGCTATTGATATAGATTTTGAAGTAATGATGGCTAAATGGCCAAATCCACTGGGCTTTGGCTATGGACTGCCGTGCAGCAGGTCCATGGTTCGAATCCCGCCGCGGGCTTGAGCTTCACAGCATGGTGGACGGGCATTTTGGGAATGCCCGCCTAGCTAGCTACCACCCTCAAGTAGAAAATCTGTCGCCAAGCACCTAACAGTGTGTTCCGGCAGCAGTCCTTGAGAGCCAGTTAAATTACAGGAACATGAGACTTAACAACTGTACGCCTCAGTGTAAAGGACGCAGTGCAATTCATCGTTGACGAAATGCATCTGTTACAGGCAGAGGTTAGTCCACTTTACACCAGGTGGGCCTCGGGCTTGATCCGTCACAAAATCATTAAAAAAAAAAATAGATTATTTCAATTTTAAATATAAAACTTGTATATATATTTTTTTATTGCTTATAGGTAAACCTTTGACAACAATCTCACCAGATGGTAAGTAATGATGTGGTCGAAGGTGTTATAACAGGCTTAACCTACAATTATTGGCTCTTAAGGACAGCTCCGGAACGCACCGTTAGGTGCTTGGCGATAGATTTTCTACTTGAGTGTGGTCGCCAGGCGGGTATTCGCAAAACGCCCTTCCACCATGCGGTGAAGCACAAGCCCGCGGGATTCGAACCATGGACATGCGGCGCGGCAGTCCATAGCCAATGCCACTGAGCCACCACTACTTCAATATATAATACTATCTTTCCATCTTTAGGAGTCCCACTTTACCATTAATCTACAAACCATTATCTATCAAGTATTGAATGACTATACCAGCTGATTAATATTATACTCCGGTCAATTTAGACATTCGAAGTTACATAAATTCCCACCAAGCTGAAAATCAGTAAGATTGTTTAAAATATGATTAAAAATATAATTTGAAAGTTCACCATCTTTCCCCTGTATGGAAAAAAAAATATTCAAGGTCAAAGGTCAAAATAATGAGTTTTTCTCGATTTCACCAAAACGGCAAGTTTCATCATAAAAACACTTCAGGTAAAAATTTTAGATCATAAAATTATCTATAAAAAATGTGTCGAGTTTTTTTTCTACGACCCACCGTTTTTGAGATATAGCGATTCAAAAACACTACACAACTACAGAGATGCATATACAGGGTGGAAACTTTCAGCGGGGCAGTAAGGGGAAGTACCTTATCCATTGCAGCTACTCGGAAATGATCTTAGGAGACTATCCATATTTTTTTATGGAATTTTGATCCCCATTAACAGATTTTAAAAAAAAGCAGCAAGAAAACAGCCATTTTACACACAAACATTTTTTGATGCCAATCGATCCTGTTTCTAATACTGATCAAAGACTTCTATGGGACCAACCATCCTTGGAGTACTCAACAAGTCACCAATTGCAAAAAACTTTTCCCGTAAGTACATTTTGTAAAGGATTTGTGTACCTAACTGAAATACAAAAAAAATAATAAAAGACAAATGATCACGTAGAATTTTACACATATCAAAAAGAAGGCGTATTAATTATTTTTTTATTAACTAACGTAACTTGATGATGTTATTCTTATTTAAAATCTTGCAGTTACTTGCCCTGCGATATCAAGTGCTCGAAGTGACCGCCATTTTGGCGAATACAGGGTAGAGATGGGGAACTTTCAAATTTTATTTTTAATCATATTTTAAACAATCTTACTGATTTTCAGCTTGGTGGGAATTTATGTAACTGCGAATGTCTAAATTGACCGGAGTATAATTGTCACTTTGACAGCTGTCTAAGGCCTTTCTTCAGAGTAGTAGTAATCAAATAGCAAAACTATTATTTGTAATATCGATGAAGCAGTTGATTTGTTTCCAACTCTAGTGCAGTGGGTGGAGGGGGAAACTTGAATTCCCCGTCCACCCACCAGTGGGAAAGTCCAGTGGGTGGACGGGGCATCGCCCAATGTTAATCAGTTGGTAGTAATGCAATACTTGATAGATAATAGTTTGTAGATTAATGGTAAAGTGGGACTCCTAAAGATGGAAAGATAGTATTATATATTGTTTTTTTTTTAGCTAATTTTACCGAACTATTATAATATAGTAGGCGATGATGGACTAATTTGAACAAAAGTCCTTGAGAGCCAGTAAAATTACAGGCACATGAGACTCTACAACTGTATATCTGTGATGGGCGCAGAGCAGAAAATGCATCTGTTATAGGCAGAAGATATCGCTAACATCAGGTGAGCCTCGTGCTTGTTCCATCACAATAATATAAAAAAACGTTCCTTAATGCTCTGTGCTGTAGTCTACATTGCATCGTTGCACGAAACAATGTTCCATGACAGGATAACACTGGTTATGCTGTCTTTGATTCAGGAACACAATGTAAGCAATGTTACCACGACACAGGCAACCAGTGATACCCTTCCAAACGATCCTTTGCCCGTCATCTACTTCAGGCCCTCTAAGATATATGAATTCCGTACCATCTTGCCTTCGACGAATCACAACAATGTCTATTCATGAGTACTTATTATTTTAAAGGATTACCCAGAAGAGAGTGTTAAAACTTTGATCCAGGTCATATCATCGTTTTCGTATCTTTTGTATCTGCAATATAGATTCAATAATGAAAGAAAACAATTAATTGTCATTATATCTATCTATATTAGATTTTTGTTTGTAGCCGTTCAAACGTAAGGATATTTCCAAGGCATAGAGGATTGTCGCCTACTACTGTTGTATATAAGTATTTCTGATGGTGGTAACCAAATAACGTGAACTACTTAGGCTGGTAGGTTGATATTCGATGAACAATCACCTCTCTACCGATACCAAACCTTCTTTCCCTCGAAATATGAGAGAACCCCTAAGATACATACTCGTATATACCCATATGTCCAACGCGTTTGTGTTATGGGTAAATACTAAAAATTAAATGTAGATATAATGCTTATAGTCGACAAAGCGTTCGTCGGAGGCTAGACTCCAAATTCTCGAATAAGCTTTTCGCAATTTTTAACTGACTTTAAAAAAGGAGGAGGTTCTTTTTCAACTGTATTTTTTCTTGTTTAAACGCGGGAGTGATTAAATAAATCCTGCGTCACAGCGAAATAATAACACATAGGTATACAAAATTTTTTGAGCACAAAATATAACCCTCAAAATTTTTTGAAATATATAACTACCGTCTCTCCAGTAACAGCTTCTTATAAACGTCGATGGCCTCTTGATAGTGCGCGCGCAAATAATGGACAGAGGCCAAACTGAGCTGATCCTCGTGAACGTCTCGAAGCGACGCATGAGCCTGCATTAGGGATTCCTCATCGCCCAGCTTGTGTGCGAGGTGGAAAAGTAGCCTGTTCTGAAACGGAAGATAATATACATTTAACCTAACTCGACCGATTTCCAGGAATTCGTACATACTGATTGCCAAATTTGGCAGTAAAGATATTATAAGCCCTGAGTGGACACGCGACAAAATTGTGGCCGGACCGCATGGTCCTGACCAGAAAGTCATCAATCATTTCTCAGATTGACTAAGCTTGAAATGGAGACAATATCCACCTAAAGGACCTCCTTTATGACAATCTTACTAGGATCTTCAAAAAGGCGCATTATTAGTAAGTTCTGTAGACTGAGCTCAGACCGTCATGGTCTGGGAAATAAATTTTTACCTTTAGAGCACATTTTGGAGCTGCCTCCACAGCTTCTTGGGATTCTTTGTACATTCCTGCAAGAGAAAGTCTTTATTTAATTTTTACGTCTTTCAACCCCATAATAGAGGATTCTTTACACAGAATTCCATTTGATTCAGCAATTAATCAACCTTGTTCATTTAAGACCTACAAAGTGCCAAGTTTGGTTATTATTGAGTGTTGCCCGCATGGACCACTGGATCCAGTCGGCCAATTTTAGGGGGTAGGGATTTTGGGACATGAAACTTTTTTTTTATGTCTGATTGTTTAGCCTTTGACCACTATCTCACCTGATGTGATAAGTGATGATGAGGTCGAAGATGTTGTTCAGGCTAAACTAGAATTACTGGCTCTCAAGGACAGCTGCCAGAACACACCGTTGGGTGCTTGGCGACAGATTTTCTGCTTGAGGGTTGTAGCTAGTTAGGCGGACATTCGCAAAATGCCCTACCACCATGCTATAACGACTGCATTCCTACGATAACAACCGGGACCGACGGCTTAACGTTCCCTCTGAATCACGGAAGCGCTCAGTAGTAATGTCATTAGCGGTCACCCATCCAACTTATGACCGCGGCGGACGTTGCTTAACTTTGCTGATCGGTTAAGAACAGCAAAGCAAATTACGCTACGAGCTCTTCAAAATTTTTTGAGGCAATATATCTGAATAATACACACCTGGACGGGCTCTTGCTAAAAAGACCTACTACTAAATATGACCTGACTCTTATCTATCTATAGACTATGGCAGAGCTACCTAAATAGAAGTAGCAGACCGCTGTATCTAGTGCCAGCGTATCTTGGACCCTCGCGTCGAGCTGCGGCCGATCTCTCGCCTGCAGGTATACGTCCAGCGCACGCCGATACTCGCCCAGGTGGAACCAGCACCATGCTGACCATACATCGACCCAGATGTCGGTGTTGCCTTCGTGCTTAAGAAACTATGATACAAAGAAATAATTCACAAAAATTAAAAGTAATCTTCATACAGACGAATTTACTTAGCATTCCATGGATTCACCGTGCGGGTGCCGGGTCCATAGTGTTGCAGAGGAAGAGGCTCAAGTCAAGGTGCCTGGGACTTGCAACCCAGTGAGTAAGGTTAAGGGGCCCCTTTATGATGCATCAATGCTCCCTTTCACCTCTCGAGCCTCGTCCCCAGCCCAACCAAATTTGGTAAGATCCTCCTAATGCATGGATCCTTATATTATGCACGTAATTACAGTTTCAGAAGATTTGGGCAGTTCGTATGTCCTGTGCTCTTTAGCCTCTTTATCTTGAACCTCCCACTGTAAGCGCAATTATTCCACTGCAGATAGTTAAAATAAAAATAATTTGCAGCAGTTTATGACTCATACTAAGAGTAACTTTTTGGCACATTTAAACCAGAGTATACATACTATAGGAGCCTTTTGTCAAACAAAACGGCAATGGATATGAACTTCATTTTTCAGAGTACCCAACGGTAGATTGCTCTTGGGTAATCAGAGTACCCAAGCGTAAAAAAACGTATTTTATTCCGCGCGCTCTCAAATCCATTTAATTAATCTTGGGTACTTCAAGGATACAAGGGCTTTTGACCGTCGAATCATGGATTCTAGAAATATGCCAGCCTAAATAAACTTAGGTATTAATTTAAGCGTCGATCTTTTGAATCCTGCCATTTTCAACCTATTAATGGGTTTTTTGGCGAGCAGAGGTGCGGGAATTGAACGGAGTTCGAATGAAGCTCATCTCTACTACCCTACTTAAATAATAAGACCAGGATGGAATGAAAGATAATATAATAAATCATAGATCCCTTCACGTGTAGGGGCAAGGGCTGTGCTTTAGAAATGTTCGTATGGTAACACGTGAGACTGAAAAGAAAACTCGTCAAGATTTAAATTCAATGTTTAAGGTAGCGAAACCATACCTAATTTTTTTTCTGAACGGTGGTGTGCGATTGTCATGGGTAGGTAAGTAATCGTGTATTAGCTTAACATAAGAATACCGCCTACTAAAATATTATAGAAAAATTGTTACAATGATGAAATTGGTTTCTCACCTCAAGCAAAGTAAGAGCACCGACATAGTCTCTCTTTATAATGAAGTCCTCGAGTTCCGGGAAGTATTTCTTCGCTGAATTGCTGCCCGTACTGCCGCGGTTATCAGCAGCGGGTTTTGAACGCGAAAGAATCTAAAATATCAAGTAGTTATGAATACTATGGAGGTATACTTATTTGTTACAATATTGTATCAGATGGATTCTCCACTGCTGACTGAACACAGCCGTTCATTGAGACATTAAGAGGGGATTTGCCAGAATCACCACGCTCGGCAGGCGTCTTGGGGATTGCAATGTAAAATGGCAGTTTTTCAGAAAGCACTGCTGCCGACTTGCGGGTATTTTACCCATAGTCGCCTCTTACGACACCCACTGAAAGAGATGGCGGGATAACGTACTAGACCGGTACAACTTGCTACAATAGGCTATAATAAAGGCTATAGACATAATTTTTATTTTTTATTTTACATTTATTTGGGGGGCTTACAGCTATCATTACAAAAAGGTTTAATAACTTAATTAAAAAAAAGCCATTATCAAGCCTCCACAGATATAAAAAGAAGTATTTTACACACACGTAATAAGATTATACAAAGCAATAGTGATAATATAGTATTTTATATGTCTGGTTTTACTATGTAGTAGTCTTTTTTTAATAATGAATTGTGTACTTATATGTAACAGCTACATTTTCTCTAAAAGGAGCTAGCTTTGTCTATTTTAGTAAAAATATTTTCTTAAATTAAAAATTTTAGTTATAATTTTTTTTTGTCTAGTTTAAAAGGAAAGGAATCAATTTTGAACTAAGATTGATAAATAGTAATGTAATTTTTAGTATATCATCATATCTTTTAATCCCCAAATTTTTAGTAAAAGAAATCTAAGGAGTCACTCAGTTTTGAATATTTTACATTAGTTTCTTAATAATAATTTTATAGTTTTAAAACATACCATTTGAAGATTTTTTTGCTTACCACACCCATGTGTGACTTCCATAATTCATATCTATTTTTGGATTCTTTTTTTGTGCAAGCAAGTCTTAAGAGGCTTTGGAAGTCTGGGAAGACTTGAGTAAAACTTTCAAGTTGGCAGTGCTGTGCTTACCCAGTGGGACAGAATGCATGGATAAATGAATAAATACAATACTTAGTAAATAAATGGTAAAAAAAGCCGTCTTCCTATTCCAAAGACATTCAATTTACTTACCTATATCTCTTTTATCTTCTATCTAAATCATAATTTCTTTTTAAGTATTTTCGGTGCAAAAATAGAGAAAAACTTTTGTGATTCTAAACTTTGTAGTTATTGTAGGACTTACATACAGAATTTCGGTTATAATTTCCACAATAGATCTTAGGTGCAGAAACCGGAACTTACCATGATTATATTATTCTTATATTCACTAAGTCACCTAAATTATTTTCTAGAATTGAATCACAAATTGAATAATTATTATCTTTTGTGCCTGCTTTTGTTGACATATACGTATCCATGACAACATGACCACAGATTAAATAATAAGTGACGCTCAAACTCAACGACCAAACAATAAGGTTCATGTAATTAGGTTAGATACCAATAATTTAATTATGGTTTCCTATAGGTAACCGAAATAAACATTGATATCTAATGTTAAGATATAAATGATGCGCTTACCAAAGTCAGTTTTTTCAAGACCTAACATAGTAAAACCAGAAAGTCTGATTTTACCATGCCTCTGGGCCTCAAACACGCGCGGGGTACTGCAACAGCTGAATTCTCCACTGCTGAACACAGCCTCCCCCCTTATGATTTTGTCTCCCCCCATAATCCTCACGCTTGGCAATTTAAGTAAAAATAGGTACCAGAATGTGGGCGATAGCGCCTGCTGAAGAACTGACATCTACACTGCGAAACCCAAGGCGCCTGCCAAGGTGTCGCCAATGGTAAATATCCCCCCCCCCCCTCCCTTAATCCATGCGAATCCTAGATATTGAGAACAATAGAATTTCATAAATAGACCCGTTTTCCCCCCGAAGGGTAGAAAACGGATATTTAGGTTTCAGCCGTAGCTTGAACCACTTGAGATTACGCTTCAATGAAATCGTCACTCACACATTCGCAAACTCGTGTTTTACCATCTATGCATGCTCTATTGCTATCTCTTTCTATCATGACGCAGCGCTCGGTGGGGCGGCGCTAGCGCCGCGCTCTTCAGTACCTGTAAGTCAGCCGGCAAGGAACTTAAAGGCGTGGTTCAAGCTACGGCTGAAACCTAAATATCCGTTTTCTACCCTTCGGGGGGAAAACGGGTCTATTTAGGTGTTCGAGCCTTCGCTTGAACCACTTGAGATGTGTTTCTATTCTGCCGGCGCTGCTAATGCGTACTGTGATTTTTAATTGTGTAAACGTTTGAGATGAACAATAAAACGTAACATTTTATTCAGTTTCTTGATTTGGTTAAAATAATATAGTTTCTTGCAATTATAACATATAGCAATTACATAGATAACAAAGGCCGTCCTTATGGCTTAGTATCAGATGAGATCATAAGTCATCATGTCTGTAATAGACATTTATAAAATAGAAAAAATATAGCTTAAAGTGTTATTAGTAGGATTACGCTAATCATTTAGACTAGTTGCGGGTATTTCTTTAAAATAGTAGTTAGGAAAGTATTTCTTTATCTCCAGTTTCCTCTCTTTAGAATCTCTTCAATATCGTATATTTCAATATTTGTCCAGTTGTCGGATACAACAGCAGCTTTAAAACTGCCTACTGAAGCGGATATGCCCGATTCACGAAACAAAGTTCGGATCCATTCTGCGATCACGGAGTGAGATACACTGTGCATCTTGCAATATAAATATTATTAGTGTTTTTTTATTTTTTATTTTTATTGTCTGTGATTAAGTAGAACCACATCATCTGTTTCATATTCAAAGGACCCAAGCAGATTGTCAACTATTTCCAGTGTCTGTTTTAGAGCCGAACTGTGGCCATAAGATTATTTCATTGCCGTATGTTGTTGTCATTCATATGGTAGATCTTAAGGAACCCAAGGAGGTCATTTATGTTTCAAGACAACGGTTTTTCACTGGAGTATTCTTTGAGAAAATGACTTTCAGGAAATTTTTTTTTTTTTTTTTTTTTTTTTTTTTTTTTTTTTTTTGCTATTTAATGACAGCTTAAGCCTTCTGTCTTTTCAAGATTTGACTAAGTTGTTAATACTGAGTTGTGTAAGGCTATATTTCGAGGGACCTGCTTTATATCCTTACGTAGGGGATACATATATTGCGCTACAGCAAGAGGCCTTGGATTGTCAGTAGCAATATTGTTATAGTGGGTCCACTTCCACCATCCTAGCCAAATGAGTGTGTAGGTTTTGATGGTGGATTTCCTCCAGGATGCCTCTAATAGCCTTATTATGTCTATTTCTGACCAGCTTTCCAGATGTCTACTCCACCCTGTTCCTCCCAACCCAATAAATTTAGCCTTTCCATATTCTATGATGGTTGATTCATTCGGAAGTCAACAAGGTTCATTCTCAGGTCCGGTATTGGATTTGGAGGGCATATAGCAATTCACCTTAAATCGGGCTCCTTTCTAGGAGCTTCGTTTTGTTCCAGCTCGGCGCTACTATCAAGAAAATTGGGAATACTCTGGGAGGTTTTGAGGTGGCGAATCACCAGAGGAATCATTAAAGGGGGAGGAAATATCCAGCCTAGGTCGCATTGCCAAGTCTGACTGAATGCATCCGTAAATGTGCTCCGATTGTCTATCGCATCTTCGCTGACATAATTTTCCACAACAGCGGACCTTGCAGAGGCAAATAGAGGTTTTTCTGCGAGATAGACCGTCCGCCAGACCGTTGTAGATTCTAGGTATGCATCGTGCTTTCATATGACAGTAATGTTGGTAAGTAAAATGTAATATCTGTCGTGCTGTTTTTAGAAGTCACAGGGTTTTGTCCCCCCCTTCTTCGTAACATACGCTACTGTTGTCCTGTTGTCTGTCTGGAACATTATAGTATTGCCTTCCAAGATATGTTGTACTTGAGTCAGGGCCTCCAATATCGCGTGTAATTATTTTTGGTTGCAGTACCACTTTTTCTGCTTGTTTGTCCAAGCTTGTGCTTGTTCCTCCCAAAATTTCAGACCGTCTGTTGTCACAAAGATGAATGGATCTGGTAAGTGAATTGGTGAGGGCTTGTCAACATTCGCTTTCCACCATACTAGTTTTTCTATTGCTTGATTTCTATTGTGGCCTCCAAGGGCTTTGATTCCGATAGACATTTCAGTTCTCTTTGGAGACTGCGACAATGAAAGTGACCCAGCGGTACTGTAAAGGCTGCAAAACCAAGCTTTCTGAGGGTTACTTTTGCATCGTACCAGCTCCAGCGTTTTTTCGTTAACACAGCATCTACCAGGTTTAGTATTTCCACCGTTTTATCGTTTTAAGCGATAAGACCGCCCATTGGACCTACTTAAGTTAACTACTCCATGTATTGTTTCCTTTGTTAATCTGGTGTCAATAAAGAGTTTTCGTATCGTTTTTCCTCTGGCAGATATTTCAGGTTTAGTTTTGTATCCCAGGTTACTTCCAAGTATTTTAAATTTATTGTACTTTTGAGGAAGACTTTTCCTGATTGATGAGCCAATCTAACTCCTGCAGGTGTGCTATTACATAATAAAATATGTTGCTTGTCTCAAGCTCTGATGAATCTTCGTGTATTATCAAAAAGTCGTCTGGTCTACTTGACCAGTAGCTTTATACCCAGAGTTCTTAGGATATGAGCGACCCAATTTGTAACTTTGGCGAAGGCTGCTGGTGAGCTTGCTAGTCCGAATGGCAAGCTGTCATTTGATATATTTTTCTCTGAAACCTAATAGACAGGTAGCGCCGGTGGCTAAGTGTCACCGCCAGATGGAAAAATGCTTGCGAAATATCCAGTTTCAGCATTTAAAACTTTTTTAAAAGACTGTAGGTATCTTGAAATGATTGAATAACCGAAGCTTTCGTACCAATATGTATTGGTTTAATCCTCCTAAGTCGAATATGGGTCGATGTGACCCGTCTGTCTTCCTTCGAAGGAATAATTGTGACAGATAGCCGCGTTGGAATGGGCTTTCTTCGATAGCATTTGACTCCAGACTCTTTCTGTATCTGATCCTCCATGTGTGGTGAAGTTTTTGGTGCGAGAAAACTTTTTCAAGGATAGTTTTAGACATGGTGGCTTTGTTTTAAAAGGGAACGATTTTGGGCGCTAGTTGCCATTTGCGAGCATACTTTTGTAACCGAAAAGTTTGCTAGCATGAAGGCGAGGGCCTTTAACGAGTAATTTTCCTTTACCAGCCCGCCAGTTTCTTTTTGATTGCTTTTGCTGCTGTTGGGGGTACTGATTTTGTGGCTTGAAGTTAGCGCGCTGTACTTCTGGCGGTCCTCTTGGATTAAGATTCGGTCGGGGATTATGTTTTGATGCAGTATACTGTCGGGTCTGTCTAAATATATTCTTTGGTTGGGGGTATGTAGATTTTTTGCTTTGTAGGTAAAAAACTTGCACATGTCCGTGTTTGAGCAGGTTTTTATTGCTTCCACTAAAATTTCATCGGAGAATAACTCTTCAGGAATTCTGAAGGAAATATATTGTGTAGAACATCTTGAGCGATTTGTCAGGCACTTTAAAAGGTAGCTCATCTTTGCTGAATCACCTCTGTTTGTCGGCCGCAAACATATTGGAGCAGAGCGTCTGATTTTATTCTAAACTGTGAGTCAGCCGACAAATATTCTTTTCTCATTTTATTTTTTAATTATGGGGGCAGCTTTTCCAACAAATCTTTAAATATTTTCCTTTGGTGTAGAAGGCGATGAGTGGTAATTCCTAAAGTTAGGTCATATTTCTCGAGCACACGGTAGATTTCCAATTAGGTGCAACAGAAGTAAAAATGTTGTTAACTTTTAGAGCAGAAAAGGCTGGTGAGGCCTGAAATTGTTTTTGTATGTACTACATATCTTATGTCGCGCCGATCTTCCTGACCGAGAAGTTGACATTGCTTTCCCTTAAGAAATAGTGAATCAGTCTTAGATATTTTAGGTTCGGCTTCAGTTGTATTTGGGTCAGTCCCCGTTTCTGATTTTAATACGCCTAGCTCTCTCTGAGCTTCACAAACCTTATTGCGTAGCGCAAGTTCTCTCAAAGAGCGATTGTCTAGAGATTCTGCTTGGGGGCAGGATTCGTATTGTGGTAATCCTTCATGATTATTCGATTGTGTGCTGTCTGGCAAAGAGTCAAAAGATGCATTGAGCGGACTCAGGGACATCGTTCTGTATCGAGTGGGACTTTTTTTTTTTTTTTTTTTTTTTTTTTTTTTTTTTTTTAATATATTATAAGCGGTTAAACATTTCTATTTGTTTGTTTAGAATGGTAACAAGCCGGTGGTCACTGCTTCCTTGCCCTTGGGACGGGAAAGACTGTTTTCTCTGGGGGCTATCGATTTCTACTACTTCTTCCCGGGCTCTTTTTTTTTCTATATAATGTTCGGGCTCTTCTATGATAGCACGTATTGGCGTTGACGCTGTCCGGGTGCAGTTTGTGGTAAAGTTTTCTCTTTGAGGGCATGGAGGGTCAGAAAAGACACTTTGACGTGTGGTTGGTTCTTGCTTTTAATGTCACGAACTGTACCCATCTATAAAGGCAAGGTAGTACTTGCTTGAGCCGAATGTTTTAGATACAACATGGTGTGGTGAATACAAAAACGCCCGGCCAAGGCACCAGTGTAGGATCTTTAATCTAGCACTTCGATACTTTCTTTCCGATAAAACATTAGCGTTAGGATCGAAAACCTTAGTTATGGCTGTTGTTGGGATAGCAAATCTTAGCTTGGCTGTGACTTTCGGAGGGATTTGTTCGACGAAGAGTTCATGGTATGAATGGTCGTAGGCCCCCCCATGATCGCCAATCTGGAGGGAAGTATTCGTCGATTGAATTTACTACGATATGCAGATTGAATTTACTATGATATGGGAAGAAGCTCATGCGATAGCATGAGCGGTGGACAGGGACGAGATGGTAGTTCTCTCAGAGTTGTCAGTCAAAAGTGAATATTGACTTGTTTGTAGGAATACCACACTCTATGCGTCTTAAGAGTCACCGGGTGTTACGATGGCTCACACGAGGCGAAGCATATTGTACAACATGATGCGTAGATAGGTGTCGTCTCATGTTCTAGTCACATCAACGGATACGGTGCTTTGCATCAGATGAAACAACGTGTGGCATCAGATGATACTACGCGTCCCATTAAATGATACGACGTGACGTGAAGAGTCGCATCACTTCATTCGACACTACCGATAAACAAAGTGAGTGTCGTATCGGTTCAGACGACGTCGCATCGGCACAAACCTCGTCTTTGCGAGTGGCACGGTGTATTGTTCAGTGTTTGGAGCGTAAGGTGAAAAGCGATACGACACGCGCATACGACGGTGAGCGCATCGACGTTTCATACATCGTGTCGTTTTAGATCTAGCGACACTACGACCCAATGGAGAAGCAGAGCTTCAAGTGACTGGCACTTTGACGTCGCCGGGCCATGGGCGCCGCGCGGAATTAGGGTCAGTCGTAAGTTTCAACAAATATATACTTATAGATAAGTAGAAGTATATCTGCACTCACTGTTCCATTTTGTGTTTTTTTAATTTGAATTTACGAAGAGACGTGTGAGTCGTTCGATATTCAAAAGCGTACTGTAGAGCGCGGCGCTAGCGCCGCCCCACCGAGCGCTGCGTCATGATAGAAAGAGATAGCAATAGAGCATGCATAGATGGTAAAACACGAGTTTGCGAATGTGTGAGTGACGATTTCATTGAAGCGTAATCTCAAGTGGTTCAAGCGAAGGCTCGAACACCTAAATGGACGATATCGTCAACGCTGATTCCAAAGGGTTGGGGGAGGTTTTGTTTAATGGTGGGGATTCTCCACCAGCTTGCACGGCCCCACGTGTCTGGGGGGCGGCCTTGGTGAGCTAGGTTGCCCCTCCATAGGGCGGAGGCCCGGTTGGGTTCGGGCCTACCGTTGGGGTGAGATAGTGAATGCCATCGTGACCCTATCTTGCCCTACCTCGGCGGAGGACTGCTCACGGGGGGGTTTTAGTGGGTGCAAGTCCCACACATACCCTTCCGCCACCCCCCGTGGAGGAAGGGAAGTGCGAAGGCATTTCCCCCCCAAAAAAAAAAAAAAAAAAAAAAGGTTTTGTTTAATGGTGGAGGTACAACGTCTGTTGAAGTAGTGAAGCTGATATAATGCTATTAGGGTAGGAATATGCATTAATATAGCTATAATATCTATTTCAAGAAAGAATCATACATATCGGTAGCTGTCAAAGGAAATATTATTTGGTGGAGATATAATATTTCGGTTATCTATCTATGTTATTATAAAATCGATCGCCGTAGCGAAACAATAATAGAATCAAAGGTATATATTTAGACAAACTAAATTATAAAGTACCTACTAAAATCATATTCAAAAATATCAACTGTGACACCACACAGGACAATACAAGGGTATAAATATTAAACATTTTTGGCTTCGGTTTCGGCGTCTAACGAAGCCCTCCTTGGTGCTTTTATTAGTATTGCTACCTTTTAGGTAATCAGGGCGTAAGGACGATAAAACATCCCTGTTATGCTTCCAATGTGCAGCAGCACCTTACTCACATCGAAGCCAGTGTTGACATGTTCTCAATAGGGCATTTGCCCCTTTACAATAACCAACAAGAATATATAAATCAATTCTGCCAGGAACTATACGGAAGTATAACTATTTAACCATGTCATTGCAAAAATATATTATCACAGCAAATACTTGACATGATATCCAGATAAAAATGTATGCAGATCAGTGTCAACAAGAATGTCGCAAGAAGGTTGTTAGTCAATAATACAATGCAACTTTTTGAAGCAAATAATCATTAATCGTTGCTAGGCAACAACGACTTATTGACGTTATCTTTTTGAAGTTTTTTCTCTGATAGTGAATCAGTTGGCACAAAATATTAATTATTGTCTAAAGTTATTTGAACTATACTCTACTTCTGTGGCTTTTGTGATGGCTACGTCGCAGACCTCAGAAGTGTCGTGTCCGTGCACGGAAGATGCTTCCACAGAAGACTCCCTTTTGTCCCCTCATTGCGAGTGTCCCAGGGATGAGCACGACATCGTGATCCACCAGGAAACCTGCCTCATGTACAAGAATGAGATGATTATTTTTCCGCATGTAAGAATTAAGAATCTTTTTCCTTTTGAAATATTTTGGATAACTTTGCTAATACTTTCTTAGCGGTAGGTTAACGGTAGTGTGCCATACTTGGAACAAGAGTGCTTGTTCCTAGGTGCCATGTGTTAATATTTGACGCATATAGATTTGACGTCGTCATCTCGGGAGAGTGTCGATTAAGTTGGTAGTATACCTCGTGAAAAAGACATAGTATGGATACCACAACACAACCTCACAGATCACTCTCTACCCAACTTTAGCAATTAGTTCTTTTCTTCTATAACAATTATTCAGTCTTGTCTTTGATTTAGTGATTCTGATTAAAGGAAAATATAACCAGTATAATAACAGGCACACTGTAATGTCTCGCGTGGCGAACGTAATTCAACGTCAAATATCACTTACGTTTTCTGTACGTTATGTGCAGGGGCATCTATAGGTCACTTGCTTTCATACGTAATTCTGCTGCCGCGTTCAGCACAAAATGACATAGAGCCACTTTGATAAGAACGGGCTAGAAACTCGGGGCTATTCTTTTTCTGTATCTTTACTCTTATACAATTTGTAAGACAAAAAAATATTTACGTGATTGGCGGTGGTTTGGCAGGAATATCCCGAGCATTTTTGTATTCTAAATAATTAACTTTATAATACGCTTTTGAAATTAAAATATGCATGTAAAGAATATTAGCTTGATTTTTTCCTTCTGTGGAAACTCACTAGTATCTTTAGGTATTTTACTAGTAAATTTACGCACATTATTTACCTATGAACAACTTTTTATTTGTCTTTGCTAATCTAAAACCTGGCACCGCTAGTTTATTTTTATTCCTATAGTATTGTAATTGTGGTGCTCGCCGTTTAATTTGAATTTACAATATATTTTCAACAATATAAAGACTTGGCAAAGTTAATATGATGCTTCTTTATTATGTTATATAATGATAAGACGGAAGCGCTCGCGCAAAGTTAAGCAACGTCCACCGCCATCATGAGTTGGATGGGTGACCGCTAGTGACATTACTACTGAGCGCTTCCGTGCTTCGGAGGGCACGTTAAGCAGGAGGTTGTCGTCTTAGGATAGCAGTCGTTATAGCATGGTGGTAGGGCATGTTACGAAAGCCCGCCTGGCCAGCTACCACCCTCAAGTAGAAAATCTGTCGCCAAACACCTATCGGTATGTTCCGGCAGCTGACCTTGATAGCCAGTAATTCTAGATAAGCCTAAACAATATCTTCGACCACATCATCACTTACCATCAGGTGAGATAGTGGTCAAAGGCTAACCTATCAAGCATAAAAAAGTCGCCCTCCTGATGGAAAGCGTCACTCCTGTCCAGTACAGTTGCAGTGTCATCAGCAGTTCTAGAAGCGTTACATGTTACATTTTTAGTATTTTCTCCTAGTGTGTTAGTTGGTGCTAACTTGGTGCTTTATTTAATGCAAGTTAACCAAGTTAACGTAAGCTTACAAAAGAATTGGCTCTAAAGAACAGCTACCGGCAATAACTGTTAGGTGCTTTGCGACAACGGGGATCGCATTTCTTCAGAAGACGGTGCTGGCTAACTTTGATGTTTTTACCATCTTTGGCATTTACGACTATACCACATAACGATATGGGGAGGGTGCAATTCTAGTATGAACTTTTTGTAGTTATATATGTACTGTGTATTTTGTGAAATGAATAAAATAAAATGGCTTATGTTTAACTGACCACCAGATATAGTAACATATAACAGACAAAAATAGTAAATGATCACCAAAATTAAAACCGCATTTTAATGTTAGCTTATGACCAAAGTTTTAACATCTCGCTATCCTATTTAAGCAAAATGACTACGAATAAATCATTGTTAACCCATAAGTAGTAAATTATCACGAATAGTTACTACTATAGTATGACCATCAAATTTAAACTTGAAATATTAATCTTAAAATTACAATTTTTAGTAAAAGAAGTAAGGGTATCAAAGCATTTTATGGTGGTAATTATATTTAATCTATATCTATGCCTATAATAAAACTGTAACAGTAAGAATTCAGTACATGGGAGATATTTTGAAAAAAATCATTAAAATAATTGTGGGATACTTTTTTTTATTGGATAGGAGGGCAAACGAGCAGGCGGCTCACCTGATGGTAAGTGATTACCGTCGCCCACGAACATCCGCAACACCAGAGGTCTCTAGGATGCGTTGCCGGCCTTTGAGGAGGGAATATGCTCTCTTCTTGACACCGGAACCACACGAGCATCCCGGCACCTCACGAGCAGCTCGGCATTTTTTTTTGCCTGATAGGTTAGCCTTTGACCACTATTTCACCTGATGGTAAGTGATGATGTGAACGAAGATGTTGTTCAGGTTAAGCTTGAATTACTGGCTCTCAAGGACAGCTGCCGGAACACACCGTTAGGTGCTTGGCGACAGGTTTTCTACTTGAGGGTAGCAAGCCAGGCTTGCATTCGCAAAATGCCCTATCACCATGCTATAACGACTGCCATCATGAGACGACAACCGGGACCGACGACTTAACGTGCCCTCCGAAGCACGGAAGCGCTCAGTAGTAATATCACTAGCGGTCACCCATCCAACTCATAACTACGGCGGACGTTGCTTAACTTTGCTAATTGGTTGAGAACAGCTAAGCAAACTTCAAAAAGTTCTTTTACCAATAATTGTTATCAAACACCAAATGTAGTAAATGATCACCAAATGCAGTTAATGATCGCTAAAGTCACATTTAGGTTCGACGACGAGCGAAGCGAGGAGGAGCGTTAGCATACCTGTGACCACAACAATGCGCGAGCGTGCCGCGGCAGCGGCCGGCGATGCGCCGGAAGAGTTATAGCAAGATGTGAAAACTTTAGTTATAATTTTACAGTAAAATACTGTTTTAATTTTTGTCGATCATTTATTACTTTTGGGTTAACAATGATTTATTTGGAGTCATTTTGCTTAAACAGGATAGCGAGATGATAAAACTTTGGTTATACATTTAAGTACATTAAAATGCGGGTTTAATTTTGGTGATCATTTACTATTTTGGTCTATTATATGTTAATATATTTGGTAGTAAGTTAAACATAAGCCTTTTTTTAACCGTCTATCGTTTGCCGTAGACTGTGCAATGGAAGTGCACAATCTAATATATGTTCGTTCTTGTGTGAATGTCTCCAGCTTACTCAATCGAAATTTCTTGATTCTGAATATGCCAATATTTAGAGCATATTTTGTGCAATTATGAATACCAACTCAAAATTTAGGTGCCAAATAAACTTCGACGCTACGCGTGATTATTAGTGTGTTAGCTGACGTTATGGTCTCCAGCTGACACATGCTGTATATACGAAACAGCTGAAGATGTGGTTATATACTTTATCCAGGGATTTAGAGCATAATTTGTGCCAATGGCACAAAAAAATTTGAACGTCATACTTGAAAGCTGTAGTAGTTATGACTCGATTTTAACGTGTAAGCTGGAGACCTCGTGTCTACAGCTACTCATCTGTATCTTCTGAACGAATGGACCTACGACTTTGTTTAATATGTCAAAATTTAGAGCCAAATTTGTGCCAAAGGCACTAAAATTTTCAAGTCTCTGGCTATTAAGGTTTTGGAGATACAAGCTCAAATCAACGTGTAAGCTGGGGACACATGTCCCCAGCTAGCACATGCTGGACAGCTCAAACGGGAAAGCCTAGAATACTATTTAAAGGCTTAAAATGTAGGGTAGAATTTGTGCCATCGGCACCAAAATTTTCAATACAATAGGCCCCATAGTTTTTGTGTAACAAGCAAAAACATTTTATCCCGCCAAAAAATTTAAATATTTGGTTAAAAACATTACTGAACGCGGCGTTGCCATCCCGTTCACTGTAGCTGCAATCTGTTTTGAACTTTATTTCTATAGCGTTGGAATCACTTTTCTCTTTTATAGCAAATGAAAGCAGTTGGGGCATAGGCTAGTAGCAGAGAGTATTCATTTTAATGTTATCTGATTGAAATGTGACGCTTTCCGGAATTCGTAGGCATTGAAATCGTGATTATTACGCGCGCACCGCCTATAAATATAGAGCGATGGAACAATACCCGAAAAAAAATATGTTCAATAATAAAACGAGCCTAAAATCACCACTTCTAAGTTGACATTCAGAGACGAGTTCGAGTTTAGACTCGAACTTCATTATGTCAAATATGAATCTAGACTCAAAACTCCAAAAAGTTTTATATTCACAGACGAGTTTGGCATAATGGAGCCTTTGACCAAAATCTCACCTGATGTTAAGTGATGATGTGGTCGAAGGTGTTAACAGGCTTATCCTAGAAGTACTGGCTTCGAAGGACAGCTGCCGGAACACACCGTAAGGTGGCGACAGAATTTCTACTTGATGGTGGTCGCTAGCCAGGCGGGCATTCGCAAAATGCCCTTCCAACATGCGGTGAAGCTCAAGCCGCGGCGGGATTGGAACCATGGACCTGCTGCTTGGCAGTCAATGCCACTGAGCCATCACGGCTTCAATTTATATAATTATGGCTGATTGACAACTGTCTCACCTGATGGTACCGAAGTGATGATGCGGCTGAAGATGTTGTTCAGGCTAACCTAGACTCTCAAGGACAGCTGCAGCTGATCCCTCACAGATTCCCTAGGACCCATTTTATATTAGGTCCTTACATATGAAATTGGCGTTTTGTATGGGAGGAACAATAAGTCGAATATTTTTTAATATAATATATTTAATTAATCAAAGTATGAACCATTATTTTCTATGCACTTTTGCCATCTCATAGGTAGTTCATTGATCCCTTTACTAAAAAAAGCAGTCGGACGGGAATCAATAAAATCTTTGAAGGCGATTTGGACTGCCCCATCGGAGTTGAATTTTTTCCCTTGCAAGAAGTTATCCAAATTTCGAAAAAAATGGTAATCTGTTGGAGCAAGGTCCGGGGAGTACGGAGGATGTCTTAGACTTTCCAATTGAAGCTCTTCTAATTTAGTAGCCGTCTGTAGCGCAGTGTGTGGTCTAGCGTTGTCGTGAAGCAGCAGTGGCGTGGAGCGATTGACCAGCCTAGGTTGTTTAGCCGCTAGCTTTTCCATCATGGTTTGCAATTCCTGACAATAGACATCAGCCGTAATAGTCTGGCCAGATTTGAAAAAACTGTAATGAACAATACCGGCACTAGTCCACCAAACGCTTACAAGTAACTTTTTTGGGGTTAATTTTCGCTTGGGGCAGGATTTGGCTGGCTGGCCAGGATCTAACCATTGCGTTGAGCGCTTCCGATTATCGTAAAGAACCCATTTTGCATCACAGGTAATGATTCGGTTTAAAATACCTTCATTATTGTGCCGGTTTAGTAATGTAACGCAGCAGTCGACGCGCGTTTGCCGGTTTGTTTCAGTCAATTCGTGAGGTACCCACCTTTCAAGCTTTTTAATCTTCCCAATTTGCTTCAAGTGAATTAAAACAGTTTTATCACTAACATCGCAGCCTGCAGCTAACTCGGACGTGGTTTGCGATGGATCCGCTTCCACAATAGCCTTCAACTCTTCATTATCAACTTGAGTCTCAGGCCGTCCACGGGGCTTGTTCTGCAGGTCGAAATTTCCAGAACGAAAACGTTGGAACCAAAAACGAACTGTGTTTTCTTTTGCAACACGACCGCCATACACATCATTCACCCTTCGAGTTGTTTCCGCAGCACTAGTGCCATGGCGGAACTCGTACTCGTAAATAATGCGATATTTAAGGTTTTCCATTTTGTAAAATGAGTGACGCAAACAGAAAAAAACAGAAGAAAAAAAACAAATGAATGACGATCATCGAAGCACAAATACATGAGTCTATAGCTGTACAAATTTGAATTTGGAATTCCTTACCAAAGAGGAGAAATTCGTGATTAAAGTGGCCAGTACGAAAAACGCCAATTTCATATGTAAGGACCTAATATATGGCTCGAATTGCACGCTTTTGTATGATAAAGATTGTCTCTATCTCAGCAGCAGTTCCCCACAGCAATACACCATACGACATAATACTGTGTAAGTACGCGAAATAAACTAGGCGAGCAGTAGCTACGTCTGTTAACTGTCTTATCCTAAGAACTGCATATGCAGCAGAACTAAGTCTTCCGGAGAGATCATGTATATGTGGATCCCATTGTAAAGTGGAATCCATTTTGATTCCCAGGAAGACTGTCGCTTTGTCAATAGGGAGTTTATCTGGGCCAAGCTTTATGTTTGGTTCAACATAAGGAACATTTGGTAAAGAAAACTTTAAACATTTCGTCTTTTTTGAATTTAGGAGAAGATTATTAGCGGTGAACCATTTACAAATCTTAGATAATACATTATTTACATGCGTCAGTTCACTGTCTTTCCTATCTACTTTAAAAATCAGAGAGGTATCATCTGCGAATAAAACAATATCGCAGAAATCTTGGACCATGCAAGGCAGATCATTAATATATGTTAGAAACAGAAAAGGTCCCAAAATTTATCCCTGTGGTACTCCCATTTTTACCAATGACCCGGAAGAAGTATTGCCACTTATTCCAACCCTCTGTAGCCTGTCTGACAGATATGACTCTATAAGATTCAGAGCTTTTCCACGTATACCATAGTGGTAAAGTTTACGAATCAGAGTGCAGTGCTCTACACAGTCGAATGCCTTGGAAAGATCACAAAATACGCCAATAGCATCATGTGAACTCTCCCAGGCTTCCAGTATATGCGACATCAATTGAACACCTGCATCTGTTGTGGATTTGCTCTTGGTGAAACCAAACTGATTCTCATTAAATAAATTATGCTTGTTAAAATGGGATAGTACTTGTTTGAGCATAATTTTTTCGAATACTTTACTCAGAACAGGTAAGATGGAAATAGGTCTATAATTGCAAGGGTCAGATGTAGACCCCGACTTTAAAATTGGAGTGATTTTACTTTGTTTCATTAAATCGGGGAAGTTTCCACTATCGACACAAAGATTGAATATTGTTTCTAAATATGGTGCAATAATGTAAATTATAGACTCTACCACTTTTACTGACATACCCCACAAGTAACTTTGTACCAAAGTGGTGTTTTTAAGCTAGTCGGTCACTCTTCACATGGCGCGTGCGCGTACGCATTTTGCCTAAAGTAAAGTGCATTCAGCACTTGTTGCCCAACGTCTGGTGGGGCTTCAAATGTTTGGTTAAAACGGACTTTTTACACTAAAAACATGAAATAACTTGTTGAAGTACCTGATAAAAAAACTCTCTGAGCTCATATTATTTACAAGGTCCAATAACATGTGAAAATACATGTCTTTTTATACTTTTCAGAAGACGAAGCCGTAATTGAAAAAAAAAACACACTTTTCAGTGGTGTATACAATGTTTACACGATCTCCCACATTCGAACATTTTTGTTATTTATGCAGCCAAATGCAATGCTGTATGATCTTGCCCTCATTTCAACCTACCTACAACATCGTGAAGAAGACAATTTACAAAAATCAAGTAGAAAGGGGTACAAGAAAATATCTTCCACGTCGCGTCGGTGTCGGCATCGGCGTTGGCGGCGGCGTCGGCGTCGGCGTTGGACCGACGTCTGCGTCGGTGTTGGTGTCGGCCTCAGCGTCGGTGTCGGCATCGGCGGCGGCGGCGGCGTCCACGTCGGTGTCGGCATCGGCGTTGGCGGCGGCGTCGGCGTCGGCGTTGGACCGACGTCAGCGTCGGTGTTGGTGTCGGCCTCAGTGTCGGTGTCGGCATCGGCGTTGGACCGACGTCAGCGTCGGTGTTGGTGTCGGCCTCAGCGTCGGTGTCGGCATCGGCCTCGACGTCAGCGTCGGTGTCGGTGTCGGCGTCTGCGTCGAATTTGGAATCGGCGTCGACGTCGTCTTTGGCGTTGGCCTCAACGTCGGCGTACACGTCGGTCTCAGCATCGGCGTCAGTGTCGGCATCGGCGTCGGCGGCGGCTTCGACCTTCGCGTCGGTTTCGGCCTCAAAAAAGTTGCATCCTCTTAACAAAAAAGTTACGTAACATTTTTCAATATATTTTAATACAGCTGCCGGTAATGACAATTAATTTTTATAATAATCCAGTAGTGCGTTGTAACACTATTAAGGAGTTTTGAATAAAAAAAAAAAAAACAAAAAAAAAAAAAAAAAAAATCAAAATCAAATCAAATCAAAATCAAATCAAAATCAAATCAAAATCAAATCAAAATCAAATCAAAATCAAATCAAAATCAAATCAAAATCAAATCAAAATCAAATCAAAATCAAATCAAAATCAAATCAAAATCAAATCAAAATCAAATCAAAATCAAATCAAAATCAAATCAAATCAAAATCAAATCAAATCAAATCAAAATCAAATCAAAATCAAATCAAATCAAATCAAAATCAAAATCAAAATCAAAATCAAAATCAAAATCAAAATCAAAATCAAAATCAAAATCAAAATCAAAATCAAAATCAAAATCAAAATCAAAATCAAAATCAAAATCAAAATCAAAATCAAAATCAAAATCAAAATCAAAATCAAAATCAAAATCAAAATCAAAATCAAAATCAAAATCAAATCAAAATCAAATCAAAATCAAATCAAAATCAAATCAAAATCAAATCAAAATCAAATCAAAATCAAATCAAAATCAAATCAAAATCAAATCAAAATCAAATCAAAATCAAATCAAAATCAAATCAAAATCAAATCAAAATCAAATCAAAATCAAATCAAAATCAAATCAAAATCAAATCAAAATCAAATCAAAATCAAATCAAAATCAAATCAAAATCAAATCAAAATCAAATCAAAATCAAATCAAAATCAAATCAAAATCAAATCAAAATCAAATCAAAATCAAATCAAAATCAAATCAAAATCAAATCAAAATCAAATCAAAATCAAATCAAAATCAAATCAAAATCAAATCAAAATCAAATCAAAATCAAATCAAAATCAAATCAAAATCAAATCAAAATCAAATCAAAATCAAATCAAAATCAAATCAAAATCAAATCAAAATCAAATCAAAATCAAATCAAAATCAAATCAAAATCAAATCAAAATCAAATCAAAATCAAATCAAAATCAAATCAAAATCAAATCAAAATCAAATCAAAATCAAATCAAAATCAAATCAAAATCAAATCAAAATCAAATCAAAATCAAATCAAAATCAAATCAAAATCAAATCAAAATCAAAATCAAATCAAAATCAAATCAAAATCAAATCAAAATCAAATCAAAATCAAATCAAAATCAAATCAAAATCAAATCAAAATCAAATCAAAATCAAATCAAAATCAAATCAAAATCAAATCAAAATCAAATCAAAATCAAATCAAAATCAAATCAAAATCAAATCAAAATCAAATCAAAATCAAATCAAAATCAAATAAAAAAAAAAAAAAAAAAAAAAAAAAAAAAACAAATAGATTTACAGTTTTATTTACTTGAATTTCGGACACAAAATACGTTTTTTGTAGTTATCCGAGTCAATGTAATTATTCACATTTTAATACATATATAGAATAACAAAATATATCGCTTATATATAAAAACTAAAATAAATTATTTGGAAAGACTTGTTTTGTATAAAAAATATTTTTTGCAAAATATCTATATTAAGAGATATGGTTCTGCCCATAAATTATATGTAAGAAAAAAATTAAATTATAAAGGGGATTTCAACAAGAACTTTGTTTTCTAAAACAAAATAAAAGGTTTGGCAATCAAGAATGATAAATGATATCTGGCAAGGCAGCAGTCCTTGAAAACCAGTGAAATTACAGGCACACATGAGAGCTGTCTCAAGAGACGGGGGCAGGGCAATTCGTAAATTGTGATGAAATGCATCTGTTATAGGCAGAGGTCAGTCCGCTTAACATTAGGGGGGCCTCGAGCTTGTCCCGACACAAACATAAAAATAAATAAAATAAAAGCTCTCATTGTATTCGTTTAAAAGTACTCGATACTGGAGTACTTCGAAACATTTGTTCCAATATCGATACCGCAGCGATGCTTTGAAACGCAACGGTATCGATACTTTTATTTCAATTCCAAATCCCTACAATCCACAAAATAGAGATTATTATGTATAGTTTTTACATAATCATAGACGTTTTATGTAGGTAGGGAGTTGGCATAGAACATATAATAATACTACGTATGAACAACCGGCGCACAGAGGGGTATTTGAGACATCTAGCTGGCCAAAATTATTTATCGCTCTTAATCAATTAGAAATGGTTCAGTATCTCATAAAACCTTAAATACAAGTGTATAAATACTCTTAACCTTCAGTTATAGGACAAATTCATACATTAAATTTGAATAAAGAGACAAAAAGATGCGGTAGAAAAAAAAGCGTAGTTTTGTATAAGAAAATATATTTTATAACACAAAATAATGTATAAATATAATTATAATAAACAACTATCGCAAAACAAATTTATAAACTTAAAATATAAATAATAATTAGGCATAACTTTCTTCACATATTAACATTTCTAATGTTTCCTGCATAAAATGATTTTGTTTTATTTTTTTTAACAATTCTTCTTGATGCAAGTAGGGGATCTGATGTTAACAACAATCTATTCAAAACATCTGTATTACATTCTAATCTGCTGAATTTTCTTGCAAAGTTTTGCCTGTATAAACGAAAATGTTTATTTCTTGCTTCTGCTGCTTCTTCAGATAATTGTCCTATTGGTAAAAGTGCATCTTCTATTACAGTAGCCCCATGCATTAAGATTTTATGCATAGTAGGCGTCATATTATGTCTACCATATAAACTAACATAAAGTGCGGCAGTCTCTGTAGTAAATTTTTTGAATTTTTCTGCGTCTATTTTGTACCCGCATGAAATGCACTTAAGAATCACTGTGATTTAGTAAATTTTTTGAATTTTTCTGCGTCTATTTTGTACCCGCATGAAATGCACTTAAGAATCACTGTGATTTTTTTGATAAAATTTATATCTAGACCTGTAATTTCAGCTGCCAACTCTGGATTTTCAATAAATCTTCGACTGGTATTTCCGTCATTTGTATTGCCAAATCCAGCTTTAGGAAAATCTACCCGAAGACCTAGTTTATTTTTAAATTCGTTTTGAATTTATTCTTTGTTTTTTTGTATTAGCAGTTTGTCTGCTTAAGATTTTGGTGGCAAATCTTGCACACCGAGCTTGTAGGCAATATGTAATAAATTTTCAAATAGCCGAATTCTGGCATCTAAAGTAGATAAGCCGAACTTCAATGTATCTGTATTAACTACATTTGTTTTATTCAAATCGTTAAAATCTTTTGATGTTGCTCCACATATGTAACATCTCATTGTAGATTTTGTCCCAATTGCCGCGTTGCACACTTTTGCATCTATCATTGTTAGCATCATTTTGGTTTTAACAACATATGATCTTCCACCGATTGTTACTGATATAGGTTCTAATTTTTTAGCTGCGGCTTCCACATTGTTGATTTCGTCGTTCGTTATATCAACTGTTTCCTTTAAAAATCGTATACGGATAGGTCTACAGTAGCGGGGTGATGATGGAGTTGTGTTATGCCATAATATTTTATTTTTTTCCCCATACACTAATTACAGATCATTTGAAGATCTCTCTCATTATCG
This sequence comes from Plagodis pulveraria, assembly GCA_963890685.1. NCBI lineage: Eukaryota > Metazoa > Arthropoda > Insecta > Lepidoptera > Geometridae > Plagodis > Plagodis pulveraria. Next base: position 8,045,886 of record OY982955.1, on the reverse strand, counting down.
CTAAGGGTTTTCAAAACGTCTTCTAAGTGGATAAGTAATCTTTCGGCAGTATGATTCATTATTCCTTGTAAATTCACTTCGGCACAGGTTTCGGTTACGCTAAAAAATTCATTGGAAGGATAACATTGTTTCTTATACAGCTGCAAAACTGAATAGCATGGAAGATTTCCTGTGGTTTGTCTGATCCTTTCATATTGGGACCTTGAAAGATTCGCATCTACAAACATTGCATTGTCTCAGTTTTACGTCTTTTGCCTCGTTCACTAGTCTCTTCATACGGTTTAGCGGGTCTACCTGCCCTTGTGGGTATTAGAGGTAATTCAAAAGTCCCATTCAGCCATTTTTCGTTGGTTTTTTCAAACAGATCACTTCTATATTTTGCTGCTACCCATCGATGCTTCATTTCTGATTTCATGCGTGCAAAATTACGCTTTATGTCCTTTATTTGTTCTTCCGAGTACGACTTATGTGAAATCAAATAATTTTCAACATATTCTAATTGGTCGTTAAAATTGAGATCATTTTGTGATCTCAATAGACCAAATATCTCCTTGCGAGTCATTAAAGTACTTCCAGATGGTCCTGAAATAATAAAAACTAAATTAAATCAAAAATTTTTTTTTTTACATTTTTAAGAACGATATCTAAAATCGCTCCAGATGACGGAGTAGGAATTAGTAGGAACCAACTTTTTCCTTTTTTAAAAGTAGAAAGTCGATATTACGAATATATAAAAATTATAGCCGGGTAATGCCGGGCACTAAAACAAAAAGCCTCGTAAAACTAAATTTTCTTGAAAAAAATAGGGAATTAAACCGGTATTTTTTCAAATGACGAAAAATAATATAATCCCGTCACAAAATTAAATATGTAAAATAAGTCACTTACCAGCAGTTTCAGAATCCATAGCCAATTTTGGATTATTCACAATACAACATAAAATAAAAAATAGTTAAAATTGAGTTTTAAAGCACGAATATTGAAAATAAACAACCGCTTCGAGCAATGTCTCAGTTTCAACTGACTATATCTTGTTCAATTTGGGGTGGGTAAAAAAAAAACAATAGGGTTGGGTCGCCCAACTACCTGGCTCTTCTAGGAATTCATTTTTTTTTACCTGAGCGTAATTCTGAGAAATGTAATTTTGGCCGGCTAGATCATGTAAATACTCCTATGTGCGGCGTACCTACTTATGTAAGTATGCAGCGCACATAGCGAATATTTAGCTTACCTTTTTGACTACGTCACACTGGCCGAACTAAGCTGAGTAGTTGGTAACTTATCTTTACATTCTCTAGTAATAGGTACTACACGCTAATACTTTTAAGTCAAAAGCTTTCTACGCGTTTAGGTGTGTGATAAACTGATAATATCTCTTTACAGTTATAAAATTACAGTGCCTACCTAATAGGTATGTGATCATCACGTTCTGTACATGCGTGGATTAGTTTCCAGTGCATTATCTCGTTCATCGAGGGTCTTATACAGATCTTATATATAGGATTAGGTATATAAGTTAACATACTGAGAGAAAAAATACCAGTACATTTTGTACTTACTCACTCCTAGTCTATACACCTACTGTTTTTTTGTAACTTCTTCCACCTATTCATAACGTGAAAGCAAAAAGTAAGTTCAAACGCAATAGGAATAAGGTTCAAGATAGATTGCAGCTACAGGCAACGGGACGGCAGCGCCGCGCTTAGAAATGTTTTTGTCCAAATATTTAAATTTTTTGGCGGGAAGAATTGATTTTGCTTGTTACACAAAAACTATGGGGCCTATTGTATTGAAAATTTTGGTGCCGATGGCACAAATTCTACCCTACATTTTAAGCCTTTAAATAGTATTCTAGGCTTTCCCGTTTGAGCTGTCCAGCATGTGCTAGCTGGGGACATGTGTCCCCAGCTTACACGTTGATTTGAGCTTGTATCTCCAAAACCTTAATAGCCAGGGACTTGAAAATTTTAGTGCCTTTGGCACAAATTTGGCTCTAAATTTTGACATATTAAACAAAGTCGTAGGTCCATTCGTTCAGAAGATACAGATGAGTAGCTGTAGACACGTGGTCTCCAGCTTACACTTTAAAATCGAGTCATAACTACTACAGCTTTCAAGTATGACGTTCAATTTTTTTTGTGCCATTGGCACAAATTATGCTCTAAATCCCTGGCTATAGTATATAACCACATCTTCAGCCGTTTCGTATATACAGCATGTGTCAGCTGCAGACCATAACGTCAGCTAACACACTAATAATCACACGTAGCGTCGAAGTTTATTTGGCACCTAAATTTTGAGTTGGTATTCATAATTGCACAAAATATGCTCTAAATATTGGCATATTCAGAATTAAGAAATTTCGATTGAGTAAGCTGGAGACATTCACACTCGTTCTTCCGACAAACAAGGGGAATCTCGGCAAAAAGACGCCGTATTAAAATCGAAATAACAAAGAAACGCACAAAGTACCTACTGTATTTTCACATTTATTCTGCGAACCGCGAAGGAAGTCTCTGAGTTACTTAACTACTGTCTTCTGGAAAACCCGAGAGTTTTCTAAACCCAAAGTAAAAAGCTCCTTTCTGAGCTATGCTTGAGTGCTTCACCGCAGACCACAGCGTTGCTTAAGTCTGCGGGTATGGCAATCGCGAACGAAGTCGCAGGTACAGCTAGTATCAAATAAAATAGCTCGTCATTTCCAACAACACCCAAGGAGATTAATTATATGTTATTTTCACAGGAGCCAGAAACATGCGAGTGCCAAGATCCCCCGTTCGAAGATGGCATCTGCCGTTGTTGCAGCTGTCTCCCCGACCAATGCCGGTGCAAGAGGTCTGGCAGGGAAGCATTTGATCAGTAAGATATCACCTTGTAACTGTACTGTAGTGGATCAGCTGGATTGTTCACTACTGAACGCAGCCTCCCACATTAAGGGTGGGGTTTGACATAATCCCCACGCTTGGCAGGTAAATTGGGGATCGCAGTGCTTACTTGATGGTTTATTTAATGCAAGTTATAAAAGTTCACGAATAAGCGGAAAAATGAAAACCATAATTAAGTATTTTTTTATTGAAGATTTTTTGGAACATAGTCTTACTTGATGATGCGGTCGAAGGTGGTAATAAAACCAGAATTGGCTCTGAAGAACAGCTACCGGCAATCAACTATTGGTGCTTGGCAACAGAATTTCCTAATGCTATCGTTCGGTAGGCATCTGATCGCAGCGTATGAGATGGTAGTATTTCGGAAGGCGGTGCTGCACACCTTTCGGTATTTTACCCTTAGTCGCCTAATGATATAGGTGCAATTCTAACCCGGCACCCCACGGGGGCCGAGCATGAGCATTTCATAAAAGATAATATTAAATGCGCTTTTAATGGATACTCTATTTAAAGCTAATTAAGGTAATATGACAAAAAATAAGTTTTTACAATGCACAGATGGCGCAAGCAGGGCAGAATGGCCGGGATGCCGGCAGTGCTCGAGGCGACTCACCCGCTGATGCAGCGCTTCCAGCAGACCCTTCGAGAATTCCTTATCAAGGAGAACGCTATAGCTGAAGAAGAAATCTTGAAATTGGTAAATTTATGTTTTTTTATCACTGGCAAATAGAATGACCAAAAATTCTCTGTGCTTATGCGGAGTGTAGATCTACTTCAGATAGATAATAGATTGGTACACACTATATATATATAACAAATAAAGACCATGCGAATAGTATAGTATACAGCTCCCAGCTTCAAAATAGGTCCTTACATATGAAATTGGCGTTTTGTATGGGAGGAACAAAAGTCGAATATTTTTTAATATAATATATTTAATTAATCAAAGTATGAACCATTATTTTCTATGCACTTTTGCCATCTCATAGGTAGTTCATTGATCCCTTTACTAAAAAAACCAGTCGGACGGGAATCAATAAAATCTTTGAAGGCGATTTGGACTGCCCCATCGGAGTTGAATTTTTTCCCTTGCAAGAAGTTATCCAAATTTCGAAAAAAATGGTAATCTGTTGGAGCAAGGTCCGGGGAGTACGGAGGATGTCTTAGACTTTCCAATTGAAGCTCTTCTGATTTAGTAGCCGTCTGTAGCGCAGTGTGTGGTCTAGCGTTGTCGTGAAGCAGCAGTGGCGTGGAGCGATTGACCAGCCTAGGTTGTTCAGCCGCTAGCTTTTCCATCATGGTTTGCAATTCCTGACAATAGACATCAGCCGTAATAGTCTGGCCAGATTTGAAAAAACTGTAATGAATAATACCGGCACTAGTCCACCAAACGCTTACAAGTAACTTTTTTGGGGTTAATTTTCGCTTGGGGCAGGATTTGGCTGGCTGGCCAGGATCTAACCATTGCGCTGAGCGCTTCCGATTATCGTAAAGAACCCATTTTTCATCACAGGTAATGATTCGGTTTAAAATACCTTCATTATTGTGCCGGTTTAGTAATGTAACGCAGCAGTCGACGCGCGTTTGCCGGTTTGTTTCAGTCAATTCGTGAGGTACCCACCTTTCAAGCTTTTTAATCTTCCCAATTTGCTTCAAGTGAATTAAAACAGTTTTATCACTAACATCGCAGCCTGCAGCTAACTCGGACGTGGTTTGCGATGGATCCGCTTCCACAATAGCCTTCAACTCTTCATTGTCAACTTGAGTCTCAGGCCGTCCACGGGGCTTGTTCTGCAGGTCGAAATTTCCAGAACGAAAACGTTGGAACCAAAAACGAACTGTGTTTTCTTTTGCAACACGACCGCCATACACATCATTCACCCTTCGAGTTGTTTCCGCAGCACTAGTGCCACGGCGGAACTCGTACTCGTAAATAATGCGATATTTAAGGTTTTCCATTTTGTAAAATGAGTGCGCAAACAGAAAAAAACAGAAGAAAAAAAACAAATGAATGACGATCATCGAAGCACAAATACATGAGTCTATAGCTGTACAAATTTGAATTTGGAATTCCTTACCAAAGAGGAGAAATTCGTGATTAAAGTGGCCAGTACGAAAAACGCCAATTTCATATGTAAGGACCTAATATAAAGACTGTATAGTATCCTCTTCTTACATGTCCCAATAGGCGACCTTAGGAAAAAAGTTGCCTAATGGAAAATTAGCGGCAACTCATTGACGGTAAAACCCCACTAACATGAAGACTGTATAGTATCCTCTTCTTGCATGTCCCAATAGGCGACCTAAGGAAAATAGTTGCCTAATGGAAAATTAGCGGCAGCTCACTGACGTCTGTCAGTCCGCTAATAACTGCCGTTGGGACATGCAAGAAGAGGATACTATACAGTCTTTATGTTGTGGGGTTTTACTGCTCATCGGGCACATAACAGTATAGCGATAACGTTATTTAGTTAGTATCAATTTCTGATTGAAAGCTTCATTAGCATTTGCATGGTGGTAGGGCATTTTGCGAATGCCCGCCTGGCTAGCTACCACCCTCGAGTAGAAAATCTGTCGCCAAGCACCTAACGGTGTGTTCCGGCAGCTGTCCTTGAGAGCCAGTACTTCTAGGTTAGCCTGAACAACATCTTCGACCACATCATCACTTACCATCAGGTGAGATAGTGGCCAAAGGCTAACCTATAATGCATAAAAAAAAAAATATTCATTATGATGTTAACACTAGTCAGCATCCGAGTTCCACTGCAATGGAAACATTGACCTCTACACAATGCCTGCAGGATATTGTTGGGATTACCTTGCTTTTGTGATTCTATGGTATGTACGCGGAGGCAAGAGTCGATGACTTCTACTCCATCGTACGCAAGAGAAGTGCCTCGCTGCTAAACCGCGTTCGTACCAGCTCGAACGGTATCCTGAACGCATTGACAATGATAGATGGGATTGTCCAGTCTTACATTACAACACTAAATACATCTTCATCATCATCATATGTGACTAACAATAATTTTAGCTAGACTAAAACTCGTTGGATGCAAGCGGCGAAAACGTTGTATTAAAATCTAAAGGACCTGTCTTCGATCTCGTGGCTTCTGAAATTGTGTGCGGTAGAAGGCAATAGGCTCGCCAAAAGGATACGTACATGCAAAAACATGACACTAAAACTTTTATTGCTAAACGTGGGTGATTATTTATACACCTCTTTTTTTTTTTTTTTTTTTTAACTTGTGAAAAATGCATTTACGCATTCCCGTCCACCCCGGGGAAGGTGACCGGGATATGTCGGGCTCGACACCAACTACTCCCACAGCAGCAAGTGCCCCTACCGACTAAATAACACACGGTGTTCCATCTCTACCGCTTCTCGGCGGGATCGCAGGGTCGCTTTAGCACTCAACCACGAACCCGCCACGGTTGTCCGTTGCCGGACCCCTCCTGGGGTGCTACCCCTCACGACGCACCAGAACACATGGCACGTCGCTACCACCCGGGGACTAAGCCCGCAAATGGGCGTCAGACGACTCCGCTTCCGACGCCCAAGGTCCCCCTGCGACGGGTCAGATGAGTAGCCCCGTCGCCTGCTACTTCGGCCGCAGAGGATAGGGAGAGCGGCGCTTCGCTATACCAACACTCCTCCTCCCCTGCGGCCCCTCCGCGTCCGCCATCCAACGGTGGCGGCCCCGCCGTGGCCACGGAAGGTAGGGAGAGCGGCGCACCGTGATACCGGCACTCCTCTCCCGCCGTGGCCCCTCACCGTCAGCTGTGGTGTTGCCCATACAACACCACAGCCCACCTCAGATGCGGTGCTGCCCATACAGCACCGCAGCCTACCCGTTGCCGCTCCAGTCTGGACTTAGAGGCAAAGCCCAGTGGAGCGGCCCCTCTGGGGCCGGCCGACTGCCCAAGCCAGCACGGCCCCTGGTTCCTCTTCGCTTCACCGTGGGTGACGAAGCCACGGCTACTAAGCCCCACCGCCACGACAAGGCGGGAACCCTTCGGGGGGATTTATACACCTCTGCCGCAGCCTCTGCTTACCCGCCTTTGGGGAATAACAGGCGTGCCGATATATATTATCTGCAATTATTTTTTAATTTTTATTTGATAATATATTATATTGGACTTAAGTAGCAGTCGAACTCTTTATGAACGAGTTTGTACGGGGTACTACTCCCACCATACCTATTTCGCATTACTGTGGTCCGGTTTGAAAGGTATGGGTGTTGGTGAAATTACATGCAAATGGGTCAACTTTTTGTCTCAGGGTGATGGGTGCAGTGCAATTAGGCATTTGTGGCGAAATGTATCTGTTATAGGCAGTGGTTACCAGGTGGTCCAAGATCTTGTGCCATACCTCAATTAAAAAAAAACATGACATAAACGTATTCATGCCTAATTTTAGGAAATTTTATGGGCATTTATGTTATAGGTTATAATATTAGATATATAATAATATATAAGATATGATAATAAGTTAACTAAGTCATTTTTCTAAATCTATGTCTAATATATTTTCTTTTTCAGAAAGACGAACTGCGTCTCAGCAAACTTGCTTACGATAAGGATCTCGAAGCGATTTACAAGAGTGATCACGACACAAATGCTCAAAGGGTACGTAGTAGGTACCTACTATGAACATTTTTCATAGATTGATAATTGTCGTACAGACCTATTCACTCATGAAGGCGCGCCCCTCACAGTAAATTATTGATGCACTTTTGTACGGATCGTGTGTACACTATAAAGAGACAGTTCTGCAATCCTTGCAGACCCATGGCCTCTCATTTCACTTGCTATTCGCAGCACGTGTATTTAATAAGTTTGTGGAGAGATTAGGTTGATGAGGATATTTTAATCTACAAAAATGCGCGTTAAAGGCACATTATATGGTCTTTCTTTACAAAAATCCAAAAATAAATACAAGGCGAGGTTTGCAAGCTATAGCTTCGTTACAAGAAGATGAACTGCCTGATTTAGAACTGTTTGTCTTTAACACAATAAAAACAATTGTCCAAACAAGTCCTGATGCCAGTATGTATGGACATTAATGGAGCTCAGAGATGGGATTGTATCAAATAACATCCAAATAATCCAACTTTTAAAAAGTTATTGTAAGGTTAGAAATAGCACTTTTCATCAGTTGAAGTTTACTAGTCTGGTTGACAGCCGTACCGTCCCCTATGAGGGATAAAATTAGGGCACAAAATTTCGGCTTAGTCGAGCCAGTCTTAATAGCGCAGTGGTTAAAGCACAATATAATGTATAATAAATATAATCCATAATACCAAGGGACGAGAGATCGATTCCCATTAAAAATGTTGTGTGCGATTAAAATTTGATGTTCTATCAAATCGTTAATGCTTCTTAATCATATTTAGAAACAATTTTAAATATTGTATATTGCACCCACATTATTGATGAAAGAAAAAGTTGATAGCTGAGTGAGACTCAGTATCATTTTGAAATTAAGAAGTGACTAAAATAGTTGTTGTTCTTAGGTCCTCATAGAAGAGTATGAGAGCAACCTAGGTCAGCGGACTTCTGAGCGCCAGGCAGCGGAGCAGCGGGCACGGGAGGCTGCAGAGATGCAGAAACGGGCCAAAGAGAAGCTCGAACAGGATCTCATGACCGGTACATAATCACAGTAAACACTTTATTTTTTTAGATTGTTCAATAATTGGATTATCGGAATTGAAATTGGAATTGGAATCGGGCCATTTGCCTGTCTGGGAAGTTGTGAATTTGAAAGATAGTCTTCAACGTGTAGGTACGGTAATTTGCGTTTTGGCACTGTTCTTCGGAATCCCTTGAGAAGAGTTTTGGTCCTATATACCCCCAATATAGGACCCCGTTGGATGCCGGTCTATAATTGCACTCTGGCATATCTTCGTGTGGAAGTCGCAAGAGGCGACGAAAGAAAAAATACCAGAAGGTGAGCAGCACCGCCTGCCGAAGAACTGCTGCGATATCAAGACGCCATACAAGAGGGAGATTATGGCAAACGCCTTTTAAGATGCGTATCTACCGAGGAAAAATTGAACCTATAGGATCGCTTAATTTTCTTAGACTCGCTGAGTGCAGCGATGCTATTTGTGGATTTTTTTCACCCACACCGCATACCAATTTTCCTTTGTTTGGTCAACGGTGCTCGATGTTTAGCAAAAACATTTACATGCCTATGCCCATGACATTTGTTCAACAACTTCCGGTCTTTGTTAATTTTAATGTAGGTATAATAACTAAGCTTGTTCATTTAAATTTCGTTTTTAATTTGTCAGAAAGGGAGACCACAGAAGAATTAGAAGCGCTCTCTACGCTTTGCAAACAGCTGGAGCAATGGCGTGACGAGACCGAATCTAACTTGACCGTTAGCCATCGCATGTCGGACAAGATGCGCGCTGAGAAACGAGTGCTGGCCGAGGAAAAACGTGAATTGGTAAGTCTGTGATAATGGATGAACTTGTAGCACATTTTGAATTTTGCAAAACAGTGTAGCAACCGCGTGACGAGATCCAGCCGAACTTAATTATCAATCATCGGATGTCGGATAAAATGCGCGCCGAGAAACGAGTGCTGGCCGAAGAAAAACGTGAATTGGTATAAAGTCTAAAATAATGGAAGGACTTGAAGCACATTTCAAACTTTGCAAACCGTTGTAGCACCATCGTGACGAGAACCAGCTGAACTTAGTTTTCAATCATCAGATGTCGGAAAAATGCGCGCTGAGAAACGAGCGATGGTGGAATAAACAGGATTGGTAAGTTATATGAAACCGAAGAACTAAATGCACTCCCTTGGTTTGCAATCAGCTGGAGCAATAATAGCGTGGAGAATTTGAGAAACCCTCTATGCTTTGCAAAAATCTAAAGCAATGGATATACGAGAGAAAGACGAACCTGACCGACATTTATTGGATGTCGCATAAGATGCGCTAAACTAGCAGTGCCTGTAAAAAAACTGGCATTGCTAAAATTTAAGAAACGAAAAGGAACAGGAGAAATTTCAGAGTTTTGCAAACAAGCAAAAATGACGAGACTGGCTCTTAGTCATCAAATTTCGGCCAAGATGCTTGCTAAGCATCTGCCCTTTTTCTATTAGATAACCCTTAAAAAAGGGGATTGGTAAGTTTTCTCGAATTGATCAGGAATAGTGCGTAAAAATTGCGGGCCCCATTTGGCCTGCGGGACCACGTTATACGTTGGTTTGCGCGCTATATATCAATAGTGCATTCAGCCACCTTATTGCTTCGTAGCAGCAATACCTTCCAGACAGAAATTAGGTTCTACCCACGACTCCTCCAGCGTTGCACAATAACTTCGCACCCTATGGTTCTTCTTAGAAAATTTAAGTAAGCAGTATCACATTTCCATATACACCCTGAAGCCCTATATTATCGAAATTAATTTAATCTATGTGTTGACTTCATGTCTATTTGTCCCTACGTGAAAGTTTGACAAAATAACCAAACACTTAGAGAATGTTTTATTATGAATAATGAAATTTGTGCGGTGATGTTTACAGGATATGATAATCTTCAGCCTGAGCAATGAAGTGTGGAAACTCGAATCCAAGTTGGAGATGTTCCAGAAACAACTCGATGTCAAGAATGGTGAAATGGAGAAAGTCAACGACAAGGTATTGGATAATTGTTATAATTTTGTATCATTTACCTTTCTATAAAAGTACCTAGATACCTATATTATATCGTTCATGATCCCACGGTCGACAACGTAATGTCGCTTTAGAATCTTAAGGTCCATGCGATACGGGGTCGACCGCAAGATTCACGGGGATGTCAAATGGTTATTGGGTTTTTCTGCCAATACATTTTCGGTGGCAGTCCGAAGTCTACCGAATTTATGGCTTTCGGAAGTCTAGATCTGTGGCATTCCTAAGTCTAGAACTGTGCCCGGTAGATGACAATAGGCTCGCCCACTATTACATGGTATCTCACCATAACTGTTGAAACGTGGGTATTTAGACCCTTATGCCGAACCTTGCGGGGATATGGAGGCACTTTTTTTTCATATACTCATCTTCTACTATATGTAGCGAATGTGCCATAACGCGCTGAGAGAAGTAAGTCCACCTAAACGGCTCGACCGATTTTGATAAAATTGTATGTGTTTGGGTGGCTGAATGGTTGAGAATTAGCTTGGAGTAGGAATGCGATGTAAGGAATGCCTACGTTACATTAGGTATCTAGTAGACTAGGTATCTACTGATTGCACAGGATTACCTAGAGAATCAAAGATCAAGCAAGGCATTCAGCAGGCTAGCTAGATTGGTTGGTTACCTGATATAATCTAGCCACACACCGCGCCCTCAATGCCGTCGCCTATAGCCTCCGCGACCGTTTGAATAGGTACGCAAAACAGCTCTTTTGTCCTAGCATAGTGTCCTATTCACTTCGCGTAGCGTTCGTACGTGTGTGTGAATCGAGTTAACCACGTTTGTCGCTATGCTCCACTGCTTAGATAATAGTAAGTACCTACTGTTTTGTGTATGTGAATACCTATTAAACATGAGTGCAACACACTCAGTTATCGATTCCCTACCACCCCCTGCAGTATTGTTGATATATTAATAGCCACCTTATATGATAAACTATATAAAAATATTTAATTAATATATACCAAATCTAATTATCCAGACTGCTTTTTTAATTTGATTCCTATGTTTAAGTAACAACGAATCCCTATATGATGTATGAAAAAAGAAAAAAATTTTTTTTGGCATCTAAAGAAATGTAACCTAAGTAAATATCGTCAATCAATCAAATGGCAGAAAAACCAGTAAATTAAGTGTTCATTAGACTATTTAAATACGGACGTATATTTTTTGGAAAATGTTTGTTACTTCTACATAAATTTTAATTTTACCCCTATATTAAATAGCGAAAAATAAAGTCCTGTGATATAAAGTAGTAAGTAGGCATAGATCTGTATAAAAATTCAAAGTGTACCTAGAAACATCTACCAACTGCGGATACTCACTAGAATCGTACGGTAGCCATAAAAAGTGCAAAGCTACCGGCGCATCGTGCACCTGCATATTCTTTGACCGTTATATTGGTGTAGCGAGCGCGGAACGTACAATGATTAGGTATGAGCTTCGATGCGTGGGTAAAGTAGTCTCGATTAGGCCCAGATGCTCAAGGCCATTGGCGACTCTATACGCCTTAACCAAACGGCTTCGCTAAGGAAAATATAGAAACAATATTATACTCTCCGCATAAGTCTGATCACTGAGGTTGCCTCCTGATCCAAATGGGATCTGTTCTTACACCGTTTCAAATATCGACCCAAACCATGCTCCCTCTCCATGTGGGAGAACTTCATGACAGAATTTTAACGTTCTTGGCGTCCAGAGCTCCTACAAACTCGAGTACGTCTTGTATCAGGCCGCATACTGAAACGAGACTCGTAAGAAAAGCACACAAATAAAATCCTCTAATGCGACAATACTCGAAAACGTACTTGATCCCTAGGCACTTTTGATGTGTGTAGTAAAAATAATTATTAATGAATTCTGTTTTTCATATGTAATATTCAAACTCGATAAATATTTAACCCTTAAAAGACTAGTAAATCGTATTTAGGTCAAGTTAGTGGCAAAATTGGCTCCCCTACTTTGTGACGAGAATATCTACTCGTACGTCGAAACAGTTAATACTTCATTATATAATACGACTACCTACCTGTAGAGAAAAAGTTACAAAAATATTCTACTATACTCTTTTGGAAGGTGACCGCATATGCCGCCGAATTGGAGGACCTAGAGCTGGACAAACGTCGTTTAGTCAGCCTGTGGAACTCTGTTCTGGTCAACATTAAACAGCGCGACAACGTTTACGACTCTGTCCGTGATGATTACAAGTAAGTATGATTCAAACTTTGTTTTCTTCACAAATTACAAATTTACAACGAAAAGAAAAATTATAGACTTGTGCGGGATTCGAACCCGCGCCATCCACCTCTATAGGGGTATACTCTGACCACTAAGCTATCATGCCATATAACTCATAACTCTAATTTTTCCTCTCGTTCTTAGCCATCGTATGGGGATGGAGCGACACCTATAGTTCAACTTACGTTGTACTACAAACAAGACTAATGTTTGCAATTAGCTTTACACATGTTAACGATGACCCATAATCTCCACGCTCCATCCCAATACGATGGTTAATGAACGGTAGGAAAGATTCGAGTTATGACGTCATGTCATGTTAGCTCAATTGGTTAGAGCATGCCCCGGCTAAAGGGGCGGATGGACGCGGGTTCGAATCCCGCACATGACTTAAATTTTTCCTATCGTATATTTGTGATTTTGTGATGACCCATAATTTTATTATTTTTATTTTTGCAATATACAAAATTACAATGAGAGGAAAAATGATAATCATGTGCAGGATTCAAACCCGCGCCATCCACTGATAGGTCGAGGTATGTTCTGACCACTAAGCTAACATGTCATATGACTAATAACTCTAATTTTGCCTCTCGTTGCTGTTTTCTTCTTTTCAGATTTATTACTCATTACGGCAATACACTTTTGATCTTTTGATGTAAATGTTGAAGAAACTGATTGAACTAAGGACTCGACGCACACTCACCCACAGGTTCAGCGCCTAAATGTAAACTTTTTTTCTTCCTCTTCTATGCTCCTAGCTTCCAACCGCGGCTTCCTCCATTTAGAATTTGGTTAAATCCGCTCCCTCAGATGTTCTCGAGTTCTTGAATACAAGATCTATCCATTAGTCCTTATCCTCAATGCTGACGGTCGTGTCGTGATTCTTGACCACCTCTATCTATCTATATAATCAGATTGTTTACACTCACTGCTGCGTTCTGTGCGAGCCTCATTCTTTGACTTTTTTCATGCTTGACAATGTCGTTTGACCATCAGGCTGGTGGTCTGTCTCTACGACGCCAGTCATATCGTGGATACCATTCGGTGACTGTATTGATTCACTTGTTTATATTACGTCTATCTAATAGTCCTGCTCATCTCCAACATATCTACGTGTTGTATTTTTTGTTGCTGGTAAGTTAGGGTATGACTACAATTAGGGTTAGGGTATCACTACCTCCTCCTGATAAGTGATAATGTGTTCGAAGGTTTTAAGAAGCTTAACAACAACTTTTAAATATGTAGTATTTCGGGTCTCAAGGATAGCTGCAGGATCACGCTGTTAGGTGCTTAAGAGGCATTTTACATTTTAATGCGGTATACGAAGATTTTAAGCGCTTAATTTACTATCATAGGAAATATCTACAAGTTGTTTAATAATTGATAAAAATAGAATAATCTGTTCTCTTTTCAGTTAATGTACCAGATTTACAAACATAACATTAATTATTTTGTAGTGACCAATCTCCCGCACCTTGTTTTACGAATTAAGGTACACATAGCCAACTTCAGAGTTCTATCTCTTGTATAAAGATTCATCAAATTAACAAAAAAAAAAACTGTGCATCAGGCATATAATCCTGTTGACACATAGTGTACTAGAATATCGATAATTAATCGTCATTGTAGAAAAAAAAATAAAGATCTTGCGCCAATTTCCACAAATTATATCAGTAGTTTACCACGATATATTGCGTTTAATAAAGTGTAATTCCAAACAAATATTATATGAAAAGAAAGTTCATTCTTTAATTAATCTGATCTTTAATAAATTGTGCTATTAACTCTGTTTTGTTAGACTAGAAAAAATATTTAACATAACTCGAAATGCTTATAAATTGAAATGTACAAGCACGAGGCGATCAGTACCGCGCGAGCGCTCATCGAGGTAGGACCTGCGTTCGTTTTGCCTTGCTCTGACGTCTCGTACGCGGAACGCTTAGACGCAAGTTTATAGTGCGACCACAGAGTTTTGATCATGTCTTTATTTTTTTTAAGTAACAAACTGTACTTTATTTTTGTTGTCCATACTATAATTATTGTTGTCTTGTTAAGTAACTACATCTTTAGTTTCTGTTCATCCATTGTGTTAAAAAAAGGAAACGTCACAATTATGCAGTCTTATACAGCGTTATTGGAAAAATGCTAACAACCTCAGAGGGTTGACTTCTTCTTTTTGGTCTGCAAGTTTTTATATTATTCTAGTTTAAATTAGTAACTCACTATAACTTTTGTTTTACTTCTAAATAAGATGACAGGCGAATAATTGATTTCCAATATTTTTGGATTCAGTTAATGTCTATAAGTGAACACAGCGATAACTTCAGCAGGAAATTAAACTACCTTCCTAATTTGTACAAAACGGCCTCCCGGCTTTTCCATCATTTGTACAAACCGGGATACCAGTTAGCGGTCGATAGTCGTATTTACAAATTTACCATAAAATCTGAGTAAGTGTTTTCTGCGTAAGTTTAAGTTTTGAAGCAGTGATGGCTCAGTGGCATTGGCTATGGACTGCCGCGCAGCAGGTCCATGGTTCGAATCCCGCCCAGAGCTTGAGCTTCACCGCATGGTGGAAGGGCATTTTGCGAATGCCCGCCTGGCTAGCGACCACCCTCTAGTAGAAAATCTGTCGCCAAGCACCTAACGGTGAGTTCCGGCAGCAGTCCTTGAGAGCCAGTGAAATAACAGACAAAAATGAGACTTAACAGGTATGTCTCAAGGTGATGGGCGCAGTGCAGTTCGTCACTTGTGATGAAATGCATCTGTTATAGGCAGAGGATACCGCTTAACATCAGGTGGGCCTCGCGCTTGTTCCATCACAATGACATAAAAAAATAAATTAAAAAAAATCCGACTTTCATAATCCAAATGGTTTTCAAAAGGATGCATCCTTGCCCATACAAGAAAGAATCCATACTTTTCTGAGATAACGGAAGTATTTTGAATATTTTGATGAAATCTGAAACCAGCACAAATTATATTTTGGCCCCAAAATATTACGTCATTTCATATTAATCTCGTAACTACGTCAACAGTTATAAACCTAGAAAAACGCAATTTTGCATATGTATAAATCATTTTTCGCTCGATACATTTTGCAACGCAAACACTTACCGATGCAAATTTGCGTATTAAATAATCTCGTAACTAATTTTAAACTTCTTAACCAAAAAATCTGAAATAATACAAGTGTATAAATTATATGTAAATAATAATATCAAAGAAGGACCAAAGCCGTAGGTTTCAGAAAAAAAATATTGCTCTCCAATACAGTTTTCCCGCCAAAGTCCTTAAAACAATTGGTTTGTTTTAATCTTGTTACTTTAAAATATTTGGCGTAAAAATCTGTAACAATTCATGGCTAAAGAACAATATCAAATTATCATATTAAAAGAAGAATCGAAGTTCTAGGTGAGTCTAGTTACGAAAAAATAAAAATAGCAATTAAATTACTATTTCCCACCATTTTTGTCGTGTGTTCAAACCCCATTTCCAGTATTTTTTTCTATAAAAAGGTGTATTATCATTTATTTTCCATAGAGGAAATAGTGAGCATAAGAGTATATAGTGAGGATTGCATTGGTACCAAGAAGTATATATGTTGATTATAGATTGCATCAAAGATATTCGATTTAAAAACAAAAAAACCTCAAAATGTGTAAATATTTATTTACATTTCGCTGTTTGGGCTACTCAAACTAAATGGATGAAAATGTTATTTTTTTAAAGGTATAGGTGATATATTGTGGTACGGGAATATGAGGGTGACATGTTTAAGTAATGGAAAACCAAAAACGTCATGGGACGTTTGTGGTTGGTACTGAGTTGTTTTCCGGATGCACAGAAAAATAAACCTCAATCCTATGCATGGTCATTATGGCAGACAGTGTTAACGACTGGTTATAGATACTGTGTAAAGTGAATTTTTGGAAAATTTAAAAGAAAGAGCTTTTAGTCCGCAGCTTTTAATCAATGCCGTTACGTCAAATATTTATATAATTTTAAGCCGTATAATTACTTAATTATTTAAGTTTATTGTTACAATAAATTATTCAAACATATTTATTTTTTATTCATCAAGGATGAAATGTAAATATACGATTCACGATGTAAGTTGACTATTTAATGTACATGCCTACTTCTTTTCTATAACATTAGCAAGTAATCGACAAGAAATTGATTGTTTACTCATGCCAATCACACAATTTGATTAATTCGCAACTTACATTTCTTTATTAATGAGTGCTAGTATCAAAATGTGTTACTCACAGTCACGCTATTCCGTCGTCACTTCTTTCGCTTGTGTATGCGATGCGCTGGCATTTACCTAAACTTCAGTAGCGTGATTTTGTGAAATGGCTCTTAACGACAGATTTTCTATTTGAGGGTGGTAGTTAGCTTGCCACAAAAATGCCCTAACACCAGGGAGCACTAAAGAACTCTGTAGTTATTGCCACTGTACTGTACTAGATCAGCCGGATTGTCCACTGCTGAACACAGCCTCCCCCATTATGGGGGGTTTGCCATTATCCCCACGCTTGGCAGGCATCTTGGGGACAGAGCATGAGATATCAGTCCCTCAGAAAGTGCTGCTGCCCACCTTCTAGTGTCTTACCCTTAGTCGCTTCTTACAACACCCTCGGGTAGAGATGGGTGGGTGACATTCTAGGCCGGCACCCCACGGGCAATGGCCACTAGCGGCCTTGAAATTGTGACCGCAGAAGACATTGCTTAAGCAAGTAAATTCGGTTACTATATATATATATATATATAATAAGAACCACTTGGCAAGCTCTGCTAGTTTAGCTTTAAAGCATTACCAGCATATCCAGGAATAGGTACTACTAAGAACAGTAGGTTTGTTTAAACACACACAGTTATTAATCTCAATCCCTTCGTCAGAGCCCTTCAAGAAAATTACCGCACTCTGCTGAGCAACTTGGATATCACAAAAAAGGTCACCACGGAGGAAATGCAAAAATCTAAAGAAATAGCCATGCAACGGGATAAACTCCTGTACGATATGGAACACGCAAATAAGAACTGTAAGTCAATTATACTGTCACTATTATAGTTTAAACGCGTATTATGCTTTTATGATCGAGATATTTACTATATATATATAAATACATTTACCACAAAACAACTTTTTTTTAAATTCAATATTTGCTCCAAAGACACATTAACTTGGATTTATTATTTTTGCATAAATTACTGCACAACAATATCAATTGTCCTATTCTTTTAACAAAATTTAGACTTAGAGTACCATTTCAATATCCATGTCACGAATAACCCCTTTTTGCTCCCATATTCCGTAGAACTGTTTTGGGGGCGAACTCGCCTGTTCCCAGAATCAGCAAACTAATTGACGAATATCAAAACGATACAGCAGATATTTTTGGAGACCCCTTGGCAAAATATAAAATTAATTTGAATTTAACAGTCATGGCCAAATCGGCCAACCCTACTCTCTAACTTATCCTATATTGTATAATATCATATTATATTACATTTAAAATTTGTATTCTTTAAGTTTTGTTTTTATGTTACAGAACAGAAGGTACATCCTTCTCGGTTTTTATAATAAATAATGCATGCTGTGCTTGTCTTTATAAACAATGCATTTAGCTTAAGAACCTAGTAAGAATATGGCATAACCTATACTTGTAACAGTGTAATTGTTAATGATAAGCCTTAAATAAATAAATAAATTTGTCAATCCATAAAAACTAAGTCTTCAATTTGTATAAACTCTGCAGTTTGAAGCAGTGGATGGCTCAGTGGCACTGGCTATGGACTGTCGCGCAGCAGGTCCATGGTTCGAATCCACCGCGGGCTTGAGCTTCACCGCATGGTGGAAAGGCATTTTGCGACTGCCCGCCTGGCTAGTGACCACCCTCAAGTAGAAAATATGTCGCCAATGTGTTCCGGCAGCAGTCCTTGAGAGCCAGTGAAATTACAGGCACATGAGACTTAACAACTATGACTCAAAGTGACGGGTGCAGTGCAATTCGTGACTTGTGATGAAATGCATCTGTTATAGGCAGAGGTTAGTCCGCTTAAGATCAGGTGGGCCTGGCTTGTTCTGTCCCAATAACATTAAAAAAAAACATCATTAAGGGTATGTGATTATTTAATAACAGTAGGTTACGATAATCTTGAGAAGTTAGGTTCTTATAATAACTTAGCATTTAGCTTTGGCTTCACCGTGAGAATGCCGAGTTCATCGCGTTGCAGGCGAAGATGTTCCAGTCCTGCCTGGCACTTGCGACCCAGAGGTTTAATTGTAATCATGCGGCATTGACGTAAACACATGCAAAAGTGTTAAAATTTTATGTTTCAGTTGACACTGAGGATCAAAAACGTATTTCTCTCGAAACTCAGATTGGTGAACTAGCTGAATCCATTGATATGGCTGAAAGAGACCAAGAACTGATTAAAATGGTAAGCGTATATAGTCACCTTAATTGTGACTAAGGAAAATAACCTAAAAGTATATTATGTAGGATGTAGGTACTACCTACTCTTATCACGACTGCCCAAAAAAAGAGAGTTATGTTTTCAGGGTTCATGTATGTATGTATGTATGTTTGTAAGTTATTTATTCCACCATAACTTCTAAACAGCTAAATCAATTTAAATGTATTAGATATCATTAGATTTGTCTTGGTAACGCAGAGTTTCTCCGACTCTGGTATAACCTTGTACGTACGTAAACGTCATATTTTTATAAAATAATCAAACATAATGTAAAAAAGAACGCTCGTTCAAGTTTTCACAGGAGCTGTCAACGAGAAAATGAAGAAATGGAAATAGTATAGATACATAAAAAAAGTAAACTGGCGAATTGTAGACGCTATATTGTGCGTTAAAATATATTTTTTAATCCGAACTCACTTTACTCTATTCACTCGGATATGAAAATGAAGTGCTTTAAAAAACGATTACATAAATATTTATAACATGCAGTTTTAATTTCAAAGGAACGATAAATTGTTAAGGATAATAAATAATTTACAGTCGGGTTTTTTACTTTTTAAATTAATTTATTACTTATTATTATAAGAAAAGATATAAGTAATAAGAAAAGTTTACTTTACTTTTGTTTACTTTTGAAGCGCTCGTAGCGAAGTTTACTTAGCTGTTCTTAACCGATCAGCAAAGTTAAGCAACGTCGCCCGCGGTCATGAGTTGGATGGGTGACCGCTAGTCACATTACTACTGAGCGTTTCCGTGCTTCGGACGGCACGTTCAGCCGTCGGTCCCGGTTGTTATCTTAGGATGGTCGTTATAGCATGGTGGTAGGGCAATTTGCGAATGCCCGCCTGGCTAGCTACCACCCTCAGGTAGAAAAGCTGTCGCCAAATACCTAACGGTGTGTTCCGGCAGCTGTCCCTGAGAGCCAGTAATTCTAGGTTAGTCTGAACAACATCTTCGACCACATCATCACTTACCATCAGGTGAGATAGTGGTCAAAGGCAAACCTATCAGTCATAAAAAAAAAAAAAATTAAACTAAGAAAAAATAAAATGATGTAGGAAAAAAAATTAATTTTTATCTTTGTTGCTTCTATATTCAGAAAAAAAGCATTAGTTTGGTTAGTTTCGAGGTAGAACATTTATTTTTAATCACAAAAATGCAAGCATTTGACCAAAATCTTCTGGTGGAAAATGATGACGTGGTCTACGCCAGAAAATGCCTGCAGATACCGGCAATAATATTACCTAAAGGGAAATTTAAAATGTTACCTATAATGATAAAATTATTCCCGATAGATAATGTGACAATAGCGTTTCTGCCCAAGCAAAGAAAATAGAAAGTTGTATTGATAACGATCAAGAGAAGAGAGAGAAAGATTATTAATAATAACAAATATTTTGGAAATATTATAAGAAACCCTTACATTATATTTTAATAAAACACTTAAAAAATATATCTAGTGACTATTCCGTCTAATTTCCCTGCTAAGCCGACGTGACATCACAAACGCCTAGCAGCCAAGCTGGAAGAATTTTCGACGTGTTTCGATTCTACACGAATCATCCTCAGGAGGTCTTGACTCCAAGAAAGAATATTATTTTTACAGGAAAACCTAACGATGCGTAATATTCTGAAAGGCACCCAGAAGGAATTGGACCGTAAAACGGAGAACAAACTAAATCTGGAGAATGAGATCCTCACGAACCTTCAGGATTGTCTGCTCAACGACAAGGCAGTAGAGTCCATGGCTAACGGCATCAAGAAGATGAGAGAGATGTCGAGAAAACAGGTAAATTCTGACATTTAACAAAAAGTAACTATTAGGAAGGTTACTTTTTTCTATTAGTTAATTGAATGGATTATTCTTTTACTTTTCATTACTTTCATACATTAAGACGCTGTCAAATGCTGTAATTTTGCCACTATCGGACTGAGTAGGAGTGAAAGAGAGGCAGCGATGGAAATCGCGATCAGTTTCGGTAAAACCCGAAAGTAAGCTTAATAACACAAAACTAGTAACGTAAATCGAAAATGTAACTTTTTTTGTCCCTCTTGATAAGGTTTTTCTATTTTATTGTTAAATTTTCATCCACATTAATACGTAAATAATTAAGATATTTACGTTACAAGCGTAATTTAGAGTCTACTTTGCAATTTTATTCTATTCAAGGAAACGTGTTTCGGACTTTTCTTGGTCTTAGATAATGGGATCAAGATTAACATTATTTTCTTACTGCTTCAATCTAAATACATTTTGCTGAAAATCTGTTTAAATAAAGCTATTTAATACTTGTCCGCGTCTTAAATCTGGGCTTCTCTCATGTCCGATTGTGGGTCAAATAATTCACATTTGTGGTTCAGGTTTTTTACATATATGGCATAGCATGAATTGAACGCATTCGCGAATTATATATTCGCGAAAATGACAAGTGATATCTCATCTTGTGTAACCTAGTTCTTTGGTTCAATACATTGCTAGGCCCAATAAAAGGTTTTTATTATACTTTTTGTCTTATCCAGGAAATATCACTGATGGCAATGGAAAATCAGCACGCAAAGATGATGTTGGACATCGAGGTACATAGAAACCGACAGGCCAACAATAGTCAGATTTTAGAGGAGCACCTCGCTAACGTCCGCTCCAGGGAGAAGGAAATAGACCAGCTGCAGGACAAGTTCGACCAGAAGGCTCTCGTGATCACGAGGAAGCAGAGGGAGTTGGATGTTACTATCAAGAAGCACAATCAGCTAAAGGAAGTGTTTGATGTAAGTTATTATTATTGCGAAGTTTTGAGTTGGTAGAAACTTTATTTATTGCATTATTCGAAGTAAATTACGCGAAGCTCGTGCACTAATAAGCTAGCTACTAGTGAAATTACTGGGCAAACGAGACCTTTTTTTTTATGCCTGACAGGTTAGCCTTTGACGACTATCCTACCTGATCGTAAGTGATGATGTGATCAAAGATGTTGTTCAGGTAAATCTACAATTACATGGCTCTCAAGGACGGCTGCCGGAACACACTGTTAGGTGCTTGGCGAATTTTCTACTTGAAGGTGGTAGCTAGCCAGGCGGGCAATCACAAAATGGCTTTCCACCATGCGGTGAAACTCAAGCCGGCGGCGGGGATCGTACCAGGGTACTGCGGCGCGGCAGTCCATAGCTATTACCGCTCGGTCATCATTGCTTCATTTGGCCTAATTTGTTCCACGTTCAGTTGAAGTCTCCACAAGAGCGTCGTATAGAAGAGCTAGAGAAGCAGATCAAGAGCCTGCGCGAGCGCACAGAGAGCATGCAACACGAGTGGCTCCGGCTGCAGGGCCACGTCGTCAAGCTAACGGAACACCATCACAAGACGATAGCAGACATCAACCTCATCAATAAACGTAAGTATTGACTTCTGTTATACTCGTAGTATCTCCTAAAGTTGAAGACTAGAATGAGCAACTCAAAAGTATCAAAGAAGCAGTAGAAGAGCTTGCGCGAATGTTTATATAAACATACAAAGGTATATTGAAATATAAATTTATTTTTAAGGCTTTATTAACATAACTCTACGAACTATGCGGGGTTATTGGTAAAATGCTAACAACCTCTTTGTTATTGATTGTATTTTACCGTATTTTAGCTCGGAGTATAGGCATTGTCTTTTACTACGAGACATAGAACTAAAAAGTGTCAGACAGTACTAGAAAAACTTATTGTTTTAAATTTTGGGTCCCTCCGAGCCAAGAGCGCCTTAAACAGCGCTGCGCTCCCTTTGAATAGAGTTTTGAATATTTACATCGAGCTAAGTGATAAAATATATGAAATATTAAATTACAGGCACAAGAGATTTAACATCAGGTGGTCCTCGTGCTTATTTCGTCATAAACACAAAATAAACATCGGAAAAAAAATGTCATCTCAAAATGTTTGTTACGACTAGCAGAAGTCAACACTAGGAGGTTGTTAGCATTTTACCAATAACCCTGTATACAACACTGCAGTTACTACAATGAAAGCATTTAGACAACCTACATGCAAGCTTACAGGTAATCCAAATATAAGAATATTGACCTTAGTGGTAACACAGTTTGTTGTATTGACTGCACGTTTATTTTATCCCCATTCGCACCCACACGTCCGCACTTTTATTTCCAAAGTAACATAATATAGAGATCATATTACGCAAAAAATTTGGCCCCAATATTTATCCAATCTAGGCATAACGCTTTCTTATATCTACTAATTTACACAGAATCGACAAGAATAGAGGACTTAATTATCAAACTTCTTTGTTGAGCCTAATATCAGTGTTCTGGTTTGCCAGTTTTTCGATTTATTATATCCCTAAATGTCAAAATAACAATTCCCATACAAAAGGATTTTTCGAATTATCTATGAAAATACTTATTTTTAAGCTCAAGGATATACATGCAAAGTTCAAACGTGTTTGAACACTTGGTATTTAAAATATGACGACACTACGTTTGTATGGAAAGCGCTCCCTCTGCTCTGAAGCTTGCAGGATGCGACTCAGTAAACTTGCCTGATCGCAGCAGGCTGTCCCTATCACGATTTCAACGCTTACCTACTTGTTACAGAAATACAAATCTGCGAGCAGAAGACGATGCGCATACAAGCAGAATGCGATAACGTGAAGCAAGAGCGAGCGCGTGTTGACAGAAATCTGCGGGAGTTGCGCGGCAGGTAATTGAAATTGTTTACTAATGTTCATTTCCCGTGTGTTGCCAGGCTAGGATTGCACCCCCTATGGAAAGCGATGAAGGCATAGATAACAGAATCACCGCCTACTGAAGAACTGCCATCTCCCACTGCGATCCCTAAGACGCCAAGCGTGGGAATTATGGCAATGAATGTTCAGCTCGAAGCCTCGGATTCCATAGAAACTCTAATAAAAGCTTAGAGTTCCTAGTGGACAACAATGTTCAGACCAAATATCCACTAAGGAGTATTCAGAATCGTCGAAGAGCTTATCAGTATTTTAACAACAAGATTTATTTTCAAGACTTCACTGAATTCACAAAATTGATTCTAGAACCATCTGTTTCACCATCTGTCAAGACTTATAAAAACACAGTATCCAAAGGCCGGCATTCCTTTCTTTGTTTCAGTTTTCCTTCTATGTACGTGCAGAGAATGGAACATCTTGCCAGCGTCCTTTTTTTCTAATAACGTAACCCGGGAGTCTTTAGATCCAGATTGAACCTCTGGAAGCAGTAGGTACTCATATGATATGCTCTATCTTCCACTGGGTCTCCTTTTGCTTTGTCAGACCTACATCGTGGACATAATTGCAAATTAGAAATGGTGAATAAGCGTACAAAATTCCAAAGAAATTTAAACTTGAACTATGATCACGAACCGGAATGAATCAAGCTCGTGGTTTTTCTGATTGAGACTTTGTTAAATCTTGATTTGTAATTTGCACAATATTTGTTACGTTAATACATGTGTTGATTTGAAGGCTCGAAGTGCTCGAGCGTAACCGGAAAGAGGCACACGAGAGGAATGACGTCGCGCAGAGGGCTAACGTCTCCATCACTCAGGAGTATGCTTGCAATTTGAAGGTAACGCCACAAACGAAAACAAAAAGTTCAGTTGCTCTATATATTTTCAAACCCATATAGAACAGATAAGCGACACAATGGTATAGATATTTTCTTAACCAATCGCTAACAGAATCGAACCCTTCATCTTTTATTGTTGGCGCTGGCTATCTGCGTGTAGGTACTATTTAAGCTCTTTACGTACATTAAATAAGTTACGTAAAGGGCTAGTTACAAGTAAAGGGTTTTTCAATAAGAATTTTGTTTTCTAAAACAATATAAAACAAAGAATTTAGATGAAGATGATTCAAATTTTTATTGTATTACGGAGAGAAAAGTTTGGCAATTACGAATGAAAACATCTCGCGAAATAGACCCGTCATTTTGCCAAAAAGTGATTAAGAACTTTGATGAAAGAATCGACATCTGTCAGCGTGCTCGTGGTGGACATATGCCAAATATCATTTTTCATTTATAATAGCCAAACTTTTCTCTTCGTAATACAATAAAATTTAAATCATCTTCATCTAAATTCCTTGTTGAAAACCCCTTTATTAATGTTGAAATCCTATAGGTTCAAATGAGGTATACATTATTAGTATCTGGCAACATCCATTTTGCGTCACATAGTAGCAAACATTTGTTTCAATAATCAATTATTAGTATCATTTTGGGGATGGAATTTTGCATAGCATATCTGCAATGGCTATTACTAACAAGCACAAACATATCTATTGAAGTGTAGGTGTTTAGGATATTAAAATGTAATGTATTATACAAAGGCGTGATAATATAATAGGTGTTATAGTTACTACGCCATTACAGGGTGCAGAAATGGATATTATACAACTTGAAGAGGAAATAGAGACCCTGGACAAAGAGAAGATGGACCTCACACAAGAATTAGATCGGTCTCAGAGGGAAGCTCTCATATGGCAACGAAAGGTATAAATGACACATTGCGATAAGGAAATTATAGTGTTTGTATGGTAGATGATCATCGTTTATGTTTGCAGGGGATATTAGCCGTTGAGCTGAAGAAAAACATGCAAGAAGCAAAGTCGGCCGTTGGCGAAATAGGACAAATGAAGGCGGAGATCCACAGAATGGAGGTATATTAGTAGTCTTAGCTGAAAATAGTTTCTTTATTTTAATAATTTGATAACATGCTGAACACCAGTTTCTCTTCAGACACGTGCAGCATATTGATATACATTTTTATTGATATCGTTGAATACTTGGATTCATCTAAGTAGGTTTCAGGCATTTTCGATGACTTTGAAGCAATGAGCGGTAATAGCTATGGACTGGTCCCTGGTTCGATCCCCACTGCCGGCTTGAGCTTCACCGCATGGTGGAAGGGCATTGTGCGATTGTCCGCCTGGCTAGCTACCACCCTCAAGTAAAAATCTGTCGCCAAGCACCTAACGGTGTGTTCCGGCAGCAGTCCTTGAGAGCCAGTGAAATTACAGACAACAACTAAGTCTCAAAGTGACGGGCGCAGTGCAATTCGTGACTTGTCATGTAATGCATCTGTTATAGTCAGAGGTGAGTCCGCTTAACATCAGGTGGGCCTCGAGCTTACTCCGTCACAATAATATAAAAAAGAAAACTTACATGAGGTGAGTTTCAAGTAGTCATTTCCGCGTTTAGTTCCATGGACTCTCCTAATATTAAGCATCGAAAATGCCCAAAATCTTTATATCAAATCTATTTGACTCATAGTCTGCTTCTCAAAGTCATTAGTTCGTCAAAAACAGCAGTAATTGTTTCACTAGGTCCGTCGTGAACAACTCCGTCGCACCGGCGAGAAGTTGGCTGAAGATCTGGCGCTGTATGTGACGCGTCGAGAGACAGCTATAGACAAGACACGCGCCGCAGCCGCGGTCGAAAAGGCGCACGGAACTGGACAAGTGTCGCAATCGGTCTACCACCACAAGCTGCGACTGGCGAGATCCGACGTGACGAGGGTTACCAAGGTATGAGCGGGAAAACGTGGATATATGCGTAAAAGTGATAATAATAATAATTTTATTCAGCAAGCAAATTGTTTTACAATCTTAAAACTATTTTTCTACATGCAAATGTTAGTTTAATTTTGTTTTAGATGTTTGGACTCTGTTCTCCACACTAGGATTCCCTGTGTCGTGGAGATCCAGTTCTTTACAGCATGAATTATTATATAATGTTTCAAGTGCTCATTCACACACAGTAGATCCTAATTTGATATGAATGACCTGCGCCGTAGCCGCCGTTGAAACAGCGCACGGAACTCGTCAAGTATCGCTGTCGATTGACCATAAGTTTACAAACTGCGGCTGGCGAGATCCAGTGTCACGAACCCTCGTAAGCCTTGTAGGTTGCTGAGCTAAGTTCTGCATATAGTGGCGACTTTATTCAACATCGAAGGAAAGAAGTAGTTTATACGTAAATCGGGATACAGCTATAAAGACCTAGCCCTCGTTGAAATTGCTCACGAATCTGCAAAATTTTGGAATTTTCTATTTGGGTTGCCAAGGAATAATTTCCGGTCACCACCAGTAGCTAATGCTACTATTGGTAGCTGTGAACTGTTTTCGATTGTACCTATGTTGATAAGTTTTGTTAAGACAGACAGTCCTTATCAGGAGTGGAAAGCCCTGGTTTTGTACGCGACTGGTCGGGAGACCACTTTAAGCAAGACCGTACTGCCCGCAGCTGCTGTGTTAACAGCTTCAGATAAAACCGGCCCCACAACCACACATTGAATGGACTCATGATAATAGATACATATGTCATTGGTGATATTCGATGTTGCGAGGGTTCTCATGGTATTTACATAAGCTGAGTACTACACATAGTCAGGATGTTGCCTGAGTTGTACACAAATTAGAAGATACATATTATATTAAATGTAACTTATAGATACCAAAAGTTCTATAAAGTCTGGTTTCTTGTTGGTAGAATCGTGCTGCTGTAGCTTTGAAGAAAACATATAACAAAATAAACAGTCTTACGGTAAAAAACATAACTTACAGTTAAGAAGGTTCTGGGCAAAAAGTCTTACAGAACTTAGTCTATAACATCTATACAAGACCATGCACCATGAATACAAGCTACTTTTTTTTGCTATTTTTTAAATATAGGACCTGGCCGAAGCTGAAGCAAAGCTCAAAGAGCTACAAGCTGAGCAGGAACGCCTCGACCGAGAAGTCGCAGATACGAACGCTCTGAACGCGCAGCTGGAAGAACAAGTAGCTGGCTTGATAAGAGAATGTCGTGAAACCGACAGGCAGAAGCAGTGGGTGAGTGACGACTTCTCTACTTTCTTGGTGCAATTCACTCTTAGCAATTCTTTATCTAGATTTTCTTTATACACACTTCCGGATTTATATAATTTTGATCTGGCTTCGATCTGGTCTATAGAAATTCTAAATTTTTTTTGGGTTGTTTAGGCAAACCTTTCCCTCTTCAAATTTAAATATGATTTTATCCACTACCGTATGCGAACATCACATTTACAAATTTTTACATATTGTCGGGAAACCCGATTGCCGTAACCCTTGGCTTGAAAATTTCCTTGTGCTCTAAAAATTAATAGATTTTAAAATGTGGAGATAGATGGCACTCGATCCGAGATAGATGATTATCCATATATACACACACTCCACATTGCTTTGAAAACGGTACCGAAAATGTCTCAAAAGTAAAACTACACATACCCTCAAAGTAACTGTACTTTGTTTTATATTTCATCAGTATGATTATATATATCAAAGTCGATAACTTTTTCGACTTTAGACATACTTTAGAATAAACACAACCCTTATAGTGCCTCTGATTTCAGATGATTGCCAAAGTAACTTGAGTGCTGATTAACAAAACCTCAGTAACTAATACCGGAAACTTTACAGCTTCTGGAACGCGTCGTCCGTAGCCAGCGGCTTGGGAACGAACTGGCGACGGTAATCAAGCGTCAGACAGTCCGCGTCAAGAAGCCAGCCTCCGTCCTTACTGCCGAGTACGCACAAGCCCAAGCACTCAACTCTAGACTTAGGTACATCGTCGAGTGCCTTACAAAGGAATACCCGCATTTTGGCGACAAGTTTGCCGCTATTGCCAATACTTTGAACATATGCTCACCCAGCAGCTCGCCGAGACTGGTCGATGATGTGTCGTGTATCTGTGACCCGATCGATGAAAACGAAGAGAACATTGCTGAAAAGCCGCTATGTCCTTAGTTGCCTAGGAGTGTGTTGATAGCCTGAATATTTTTCAAGCATTAAACCCAAGTGACTTGTTATGTGACCTCAGAACATCGTGTCCCTCCGTAAAAATGCTCACATTTTGTTAAGAAATTAGCTACAGTTTTGGTCATCTGCTCGTTTCAATTTATCGACGATGTATCTATTAGTGGCTCCACAATGAGCCCTCACTTTCAAGGAGGAAACCACGTTGTCTTTAGAAGTTTATCTTAATGTTTGACTTGGTAGTTGAATGATTTTTATTTCCTTATCGGGTACAAAATACTTCAAACAAGTTAAGGGCTAGTATATGAAGTTACAGTATGTATGTACACGGTCAGTAAAATTTTATGGGAGATTGTGCCGAAACGTTTTGGAGATCTTTTGTAGTAGATTAGTTTGTGTGTATAATAATTATAATAAAGACTTTGAGAGTTACTTTCGTAAAGCTTTATTCAGATAAAATCACACAGTTCACAGTATTCTAGAAGGTAATGTTACGTCATCATCTTACGGATGATAATTGGTATTTACATGTAGAAATAAATTAAGTGCCAACCAGTATTTGCCAATATTCAGTAAAATCAAGCGCAGTAAATATCAGTCAAGTTGCAAAATAAGATTTAAAAGATGGCAAAGTAAGTATCACATTTTGATACAAAAATGAACTAAGACGAAACGTATTACGGTCATTTACGCTGTTTCAAGTGCACTTGTGCTTTTGTTTTTGTAGCGGCAGATTTTTTCTGGCGTTGCTTTCTTGTTTTGGGTTCCAAATGCGCGGTGTGCTCGTGTCGGTTCCGGTGGTCGGAGCGATAGTAGGCTTTCTGGCAGTACCGGCACGGGTGGTCCTTGACCTTAAGGTGTGTCTTCAAATGGGCTTTCAGGTACCTAAAAAAATGTTATTGCTGTATATATCCACTTGGATACATTACATCAGTTCGTACTGTACACTTGTTTAAGAGGAATCGCTTGGCATTCCAAGAAAACACCGCGCAGGTTTTGGTTCTGACGCGTGCTGTAGATAAAGAAGCTATAAAGTGCCTTGACAACCCAGGAGTAGGGTAGAAGTGGCCACCTCCATGACGCTTACTGCTAAAGCATTCTTCCCTGTCAGCTTGAGTCCCTTGGCATAGGACGGACGGGCGGAAAGACAGATAGTGAGATCGGAGTCTTATTATATGGCTCCGATGTTCACATTGGGTACGGAACGTTTAAAAAATCAAAACACGTCCACGCAAAGGTCCAACAGATCCTCCCAATAATGATATTATTCATGGAAAAGATTTATTGTCGCCCGAAAACTTGAAACCCCCAAAAATTTAAATAAACATTATAGTTTTATTTATTAATGTTTTTACAAAGTCTGTTTTTATGGTTCCGTACCTAGACGGTATACACCGGACCCTATAACTAAGACTCCACTGTCCATTTGTCTATCTGTCGCCAAGCTGTATCATGAACCATGATAGCTAGATTGGTTGAAATTTTCACAGATGATGTTTTTCTATTGCCGATATAACAACAAATTCTAAAAATCGGCCAAGTGCGAGACGGAAACTTTCCTGCTCACGCTTGGACATTTTTTTTTTACTATATGTCTACTACTATAGGTCTCTATGTAGACCAGATAATTTAGAATACTGCAGTTCATCTACACAACCAGCTATTGTGAATGACTGTGTCTTAACTGGGGGACGATATGAACGTCACGTCTCAATTCGGAGATCGGTACGGTTTCTCTGTATTTTTATGTGTCTTGTAAATAACAGATGCTTACGTGGGATTTGAAAATGTCATATCACACTTGGTACAGTCGAATTTCAACCCAGAGTGAATGTACTGATGTTTTTTTAAACTGCCAGTAGATATAAACTTCATCTCGCATTTAGGACATGGATATGGCTTCTCATTAGTGTGTACCCTGCAAAACAAGATATGTGATCACATAAGTACGGTACTCCTGTTTCCCGGAGATCAGAGACGACGATTCCATTTTGCCATATCTGTGAAATCTCTCTCGCTTCCTATATCACATTCTTAGGCTGCGTATCCACCAGAGATGTGAGAGGAAGACGAGCGGTGTAAATGGAAAAAAAAGGACCAATAAAATCGCTTCATTTTTCTAGCCTCGCTGAGCGCAGCGTTCCTATTGGTAGATTTATTCCTCGCATGTTCCTCGCATATTTCTGGTGGACACGCAGCCTTACTAAGGCAAGAAATGTAACTAACAGAGCTACCGAGCTACCTACATTAACAACGCACACAAAGAGGTTATATTGGCAACTCCCGCCGTTGCGGCAACGGCGGTCGTAGAGTATATTGGCAAATATTGTTATACTCTATTCTATGACACTAGTATAATATTCTTTACGTGTTATTTTTTTAATATTTCTAATTACAATAACTTTTAATTTGGTTTTTCGTACAATTTTAATCAGATAATAACTTATACTTGACTAAGTAAGTTTATGTACATCGCGGCGGTACATGGTATTTTTAATTCTAGTCAATATTGATTGTTTAGTAACTAAAATATCAAGTAAATTAATTTAATTGAAATTTGAACACAATAATTGTATTGAACTATATAGATTAGGTAAATAGTAAATTAACACCAATTTAGTAGTAAACTAATTACGATAATAATTGAAATCTTAGTATCCAACAAAATAAACCTTTATCATTAGAGGACCAATGATGTTGCATTATTTTAAATTTTCTATGGTATTTATTTTTATCTTTTTTGATATTAGGCAGACAGCTGAGTAAATGAACAAGTTTTATCCTAGATTAAAGAAATTATACCGTTATACTTATTTGGCGGTACTTCATAATCTAAACACAAATATGGCCACGTTGCTGTAGCTTATCAGCTACAGCAACATATTTGTGTTTAGGAGTTAGTTAGTTTAGGAGTACCACTTATTATGGAATACACTATTTCTTAGCCCATTGGCATCGGCGATAATAATAACAATGGAATTTCATTAATAACTAGGATATATTTTCCTGATGATACCAACTTATTAGCCTACAGCTGCTGCCACATGTCGTAATGAGTTGAATAAGAAATGAACGCAGATTATTAATGTACTAAGTATTTATCTTTGCTTTCATATTGCATTCAAACTATCCAGAATCATCAAGTACAGGTTTCCAAAATATGTGCGTGTGGACTGAGTGACCAAGTGTCACAAGTGGCGAACTGCACTGCGCTCATCACCCGGACATATAAAGCTGTTAAGTCTCATGTGCCTGTAATTTCACCGGCACCCATATCCTTCAAACTGGAATAGAAGAGTAACATGAACATCACTGCTTGGCGGTAGAAATATCCCCACCATTTGCCATAATCCCTATGCTTGGCAGGCGGCTTGGGGATCGAGTTCTACTTGCAGTTCTAAAATTATTATAATGCCTGAAGCTTTCTTATAGCAATATTAAATCTTTATGGTACTACCCAAAACATCCAAGTGAGGTTATTTTACTGTCAAGATTCTGGACAGTCAGTGGTAAAATTTAACCTTAATTTTCTGACTTAATTATTTCTAGTGAATTATGGAGGTCAATGTTTCTGATAACACTGGTTAGGATCCGAGTCCCACGACTCAGATCTTAACTAGTGTTATCAGAGTAAAGTTTTCATTTAGAAATGATTTCTCACAAAATTCCATGCTCGCCATATACGTCAGGCAGGAGTACCTACCCTTAGTACTACGAATAATGTATGTAAGAAAATGTAAATCCAGCACAAAGACAGCAACAGTCAAACTGTACCACGGTGGGTGATGCTTAAAAACTGTACCGAGCGGCGCTGACAGTCGACTCGAGTCATATTGTTGCTTAGCGGGAAGTTTCGATTGTGTCTTATATGTTTAATTCTGCAAATGCCGTCGTGTGTTATAAAGTGGTATTAAGCCATATGCATATTATAAATTTCATATGTGATTAAATAATAATTTTGGAATGTGCGTGTGGACTGAGTGACCACATATTTTTTTTTGCTTATTTTTGTTAAGTTAGTAACTTTAAGATTTAGTAAAAGTCATTAAATAATTTGTGAAATGCGTATTGTAATTTGTAATGAATTAATAATGAAGTTATGATTCCTAAACTATGGTCTCTCAGTTCTCACACTCCAAATTCCAAATCTGCGTAAATACATAACTTATAGTCACATGTTGTAGACAGATATTTAGTAAAACATATTCAAGTGTTTACAAGAAAGATAACAAATCATAACGCGGAAACTAAAATTAAAAATTACTAAATTCTTCCTGGTGTAACTGAGAGACCACTTATAAAACACATATACTTTATTAATTATGCCACAAAAACTACATATATTAACTGCTAACGTTACTAAAAGTTACATGTAAATTTATAAAAGTTAAACAAGAGCACCGTTTTTGACTACTTTAGTTAAATTTATATTTAATTGTGGTCACTCAGTTCACACATGGTGAACATGTTAATTAATTCAAAGCTATTGAATTATAAGTAGTAGGTAAAAATTAAATATTTCAGTATTTAGTAAATATTTTTTACTACAAGAATGTATGTTTTTATATTGTAATGGTTGCTCTTGAGACAAGATAACTAAATGCTATTCAATACGTTCTTTAAAATGTATGTGTAGTAGGGTGACCACACAATGAAAAGTCACATGAATTATGAGGCTTATTTAGGTATTCATTTTATATATAAGTTACGACATTACAGTAATGCTTACAGTGTTATAACTATTATAATGAACGCCAAATTGATTTTTTCTTAAAGAGCGAGTTAGACCTGTGCTAATAATTTCGAAGTACCTAAATGTTGTTATTGGCACCAAACCTTCGGTGCGCGGGTCCAACGCACTTAGACGATAGGTAATTAAATATGGAGTTGAATTTAAATTGCTCTTACCAGATGAACAATTGGGAAAACAGTAGTATGAAATACAAACCCATTGTAGCTCAAATATTGCTCGTTGCACGGTAAAAAATATGTTAATTTATTTGCAAATTGCGCCAAATATGAGGCAATTTTTTTACATTTTATGGCTGTGATCTTTGTGACCTTACTGCCGTTGTGCAATATTTGCTTTTTTTTTCACCATTTACATTTTCAACAGGATTGGAAAATAAGGGTAATAGTTAGACACTTATTTATGTAAAGTTATTGAAACTCTACATATTCAAATAATTATGGTGATCTATTAGGGCCTCCAAACAAATATTAGTACCTATCTGTCCACAAGAATTTTTAGGTGTATGAATTTTTGTATGTATGTTTGTCCACGCATTTTTCCACAACTATTAATCGGATTGTGACGATTTTATTTGGTATTCACTTTAAGGGAACAGTGCAAGTTTCATTAAAATCGGTTCAGTATCTTTTAAAATATGGATTTCTACTAAGACCAGAATGTTGAGATGATATCTTTGTACAGATATGGTACAACCGACTTTCAGGAGTAATTTCACGCTTTTCAGTATTAAAAGCCGGTTTTTTAAAATATGTATAATATTCGGTTCTATTTACTTTGAAAATTTTAGAAAAATCATCTGTGCAGTTTTCTACGCAACAGTACACGCGGGACACAATCCCCGATCTTTTACCATTGATTTGAGCGCGATCGTAGCTATAGTTTTAAAAAAATCTATTAAATATTTTTCGTTATAAATTTCTTTTTATAGTTTTCTTTTTATTCATGAGAACGAAAATACCGAATTCATTTGTTTGAAATAGCTATTCGGTATTTGCGCGTTTCATTTGTTTTTTTTATACACACCGGCGGTGCAGTGTTCGGAGTGGCCAGTAACTTTTTCATATTATATTTTAGTATGATCTCGTAGAGTGTTAAAAGGAACATGATTACGTGTTCCAAATACAAATCTCATTACTGCCCTCCAAAAAGTCAAGTGGAAGTTTTAGTCCGGAAAGAGTGAGAGAGGAACAGTCAATGTTGGGGACTTTGTATTTTTTACCGAAACTAGTTTTCCTTTTAGTTCTGATGTTGAATTTAGGTTTAGAATTGTTCATTGAGTGTTCAATAACGTTCACAAGTACTAATAAGTGGAAAAACATGACATCTCGTGATTTCTTCTCCATGAAAAAATCTTGTAAAATTTACACCACTTTACGAAGGCATGAATGACTCAACTTGGCGCTGATTTTGACTTGACCTACTATATACTTGAAAATATCTGTAAAACTGTTGTTCCTAAAACGTGACACTGGTCTAGTGGATAAAATACCTACTTTAGTTTGCACTTATACTTGCACTTATCTTCGAGCGGAACAACGTTTATACCTGTGTGGAATAAAAAGATACAATAAATGATCAGTACATTTGTTATATCTTCACCTTGCAGTAAAGTGCATTCTTACAGAGACTTTTACATGTTTATGAAAAGAACATTCCAGAAAAACGCCCAAAATATTTTAAGACTCAATAGAACAATTTTGGTAGTAACTTTCGTGAATGTTATTTACATAACAACTAGTATACATATATTCGTAAATTTCATCATTTTTGTAACAGGGATTAGTGCGTGTGATGTCACGTGATGAAATTTATTATGCCTTGGTCATTGTTAAAAAACGTCATCGGCGGTTCTGAGTTAAGAAATACTCAGCGTATATAAGCTTAATGACTCTGGTGAATTTTCATTGTATGGTCACCCTACTACACATACATTTTAAAGTACATATTTAATAGCATTTAGTTATCTTGTCTCAAGAGC
Source organism: Plagodis pulveraria (assembly GCA_963890685.1). Classification (NCBI taxonomy): domain Eukaryota; kingdom Metazoa; phylum Arthropoda; class Insecta; order Lepidoptera; family Geometridae; genus Plagodis; species Plagodis pulveraria. The sequence continues at coordinate 8,010,073 of OY982955.1, read as the reverse complement.
AACCAATACAATATAAAAACATACATCCTTGTAGTAAAAAATATTGACTAAATACTGAAATATTTAATTTAATCTTTACCTACTACTTATAATTCAATAGCTTTGAATTAATTTACATATTCACCATGTGTGAACTGAGTGACCACAATTAAATATAAATTTAACTAAAGTAGTCAAAAACGGTGCTCTTGTTTAACTTTTATAAATTTCCATGTAACTTTTAGTAACGTTAGCAGTTAATATATGTAGTTTTTGTGGCATAATTAATAAAGTATATGTGTTTTATAAGTGGTCTCTCAGTGACACCAGGAAGAATTTAGTAATTTTTAATTTTAGTTTACGCGTTATGGTTTGTTATCTTTTTTGTAAACACTTTAGAATATGTTTTACTAAATATCTATATACAACATGTGACTATAAGTTATGTATTTACGCAGATTTGAAATTTGGAGTGTGAGAACTGAGAGACCATAGTTTAGGAATCATAACTTCATTATTAATTCATTACAAATTACAATACGCATTTCACAAATTATTTAATGACTTTTACTAAATCTTAAAAGTTACTAACTTAACAAAAATAAACAAAATAAATATGTGGTCACTCAGTCCACACGCACATTCCAAAATTATTATTTAATTACATATGAAATTTATAATATGCATATGGCTTTTACACCACTTTATAACACACGACGGCATTTGCAGAATTAAACATATAAGACACAATCGAAACTTCCCGCTAAGCAACAATATGACTCGAGTCGACACGGCAACTGTCAGCGCCGCTCGGTACAGTTTTTAAGCATCACCCACCGTGGTACAGTTTGACTGTTGCGGTTTTTGTGCTGGATTTACATTTTCTTACATACATTATTCGTAGTACTAAGGGTAGGTACTCCTGGCTGACGTATATGGCGAGCATGTAATTTTGTGAGAAATCATTTCTAAATGAAAACTTTACTCTGATAACACTAGTTAAGATCTGAGTCGTGGGACTCGGATCCTAACCAGTGTTATCAGAAACATTGACCTCCATAATTCACTAGAAATAATTAAGTCAGAATATTAAGGTTAAATTTTACCACTGACTTTCCAGAATCTTGACAATAAAATAACCTCACTTGGATGTGTTGGGTAGTACCATAAACATTTAATATTGCTTTATGAAAGCTTCAGGCATTATAATAATTTTAGAACTGCAAGTAGAACTCGATCCCCAAGCCGCCTGCCAAGCGTGGGGATTATGGCAAATGGTGGGGATATTTCTACGGCCAAGCAGTAATGTTCACGTTACTGTATTCCAGTTTGAAGGATAGGGTGCCGGTGAAATTACAGGCACATGAGACTTAACAGCTTTATCTGTCCGGGTGATGTGCGCAGTGCAGTTCGACACTTGTGACGAACTGTGTCGGTTGTGTAAAGCTTGTATATATCGGATCTTTATTATTGAAACGTTGTTAGTTAGCTAGTATATCACACATTGCATCAAATAAACCCAATTTAAAAACAAAAACCTCAAAATCTATTTACATTTTGCTATTTAATGTACACAAACTAAATGAATACATATGATTTTTTATAGTAAGTATATGTGATATATTGGGGTATGTGGATATGAGGGTGTCAAGAGGTATTGGAAAACGTCTTAGTACTAAACAAAACGTCATGGGGCGTCGAGGGCTGAAAAACTGGACAATTCACGGACTGTTGCAGCGTACCCTATATTCACGAAGGACTGTGTTGAGATACGCTGTATAAATCTGCCAAAAATTAGAGCATAAAATTCGTATCTTCTACCATTCTCGGTGACCTCTTGGTTAAGACGCCCGGTGAGAAAACTAGGAGTGACGATTTCAATTTACGTCAAGACTAAAATAAAAAGTACTCTATTTTTTTTAAATGTCCTACAGCATTTTTTTTTGTCTTATAGATTATCCTTAGACCACTATCTCACCTGATAGTAAGTGATGTGGTCGAAGATGTTGTTCAGGCTAGACTAGAATTACTGGCTCTCAAGGATAGCTGCCGGAACACACCGTTAGGTGCTTGGCGACAGATTTTCTACTTGAGGGTGGTAGCTAACCAGGCGGGTATTCACAAAATGCCCTACCACCATGCATATTACTAATGGGTGAGTAAGTATCATATACACACATCAATAGAATCTAGGGATACCTTAATCGTAAATTATTTAAGGCTATATAGTTTTAAATCTTATTAGTTTCTATAAAAAGTTTATATACATATTGAAATCTCTTTTATTCTATTTTCAAAATTTGGCTTAGTAAAAAAAACAAACAAAATACGGCGGCAAAATTTTTCCAATTCGTTACGTTATGGAAAATTAAAATTGTTTTATTAATATTAATTAATGAAAAGTGATTACCTTGTTTTTCTTTTTTAATTAAACGTGCTGTGTGAGCTTTAAGAGTCATGTCACGTCGTCATTTGATTCGAGATGAAATGTTAAGAGCCGTGGGCATGTTAGACAATGGTGCTATTCAACGCGTCGTTGCGGAGGCCCTACACACAAGCCAAAACGTGATATCAAGGTTGTGGTCACGTTATCGCAGTACAGGGGATGTAGCTGAACGGCACACGGGTAGATATCGTGTTACTACGCAGCGGCAGGATCGATTTCTCCAAATGACCGCCAGAAGACAACCCAATATCACTGCGATGCAATAAGTACAAAGGTTCCAGGAGGACCACCAGCTGCTGGTAAGCGACCAAACCATGCGAAGGAGGTTGCATGAAGTTGGTCTTCATGCTCGAAGACCGCTACGTGTTCCAGCATTGCGCCGTGGCAATCGCGGTCGGCGGCTTTCGCGGGCTCGGGAGCATTTGGGTTTGGGTTTAAAGACATTTATTCTCAAAAAAGACCAAAGTCACTTACATGAGAACAATAATTAATAGTTACATTATAAAATAAGTCGTTCGATTGTAAAAATTTAGGTAGCTACTCATCTAACACATTACAACAAATAATTTACTAAAATATGTTCATTTAACTTAGCTTTGAATGTGTTAAATGAGTGTACATTTTTAATATTTGTGGGTAGTGTGTTATAAAGTTTTGCTCCTTCATATGTAATAGTTTTTTTACCATAGTTTGTGCGACATCTTGGCACAACTAAGAAACTAGCTCGCCGAGTGCTACGTTTGCTAATATTTTTTAATTTAGTAAAGGTTATATCTGAATGTATATTTTTGTCAAGAGTTTTTCGAATAAAGATACAAGTGTTCTGTATGTATAACTGCTTTATATTCATTATTTTTGTATCCTTGTAAATTTTATTTGTTGATGTAAGGTAATGATAATTGAACAGCATTTTAATTATTTTGTTTTGTGTAACTTGAATATTTGCAAGTTTTGTTTTAGGAGCATTACCCCAAATTTCGATCAAGTATAACAAGTGTGGTTTGACTAAGGCATTGTAGACTATGTACCGCAAATTCCGTGGAATACATCGTACTATGTTTCGGAGTGATCCTAAAAGTGATGAAAGCTTGCTTTTTATGTGGTCTAAGTGAGCATTCCACGTTAAATAGCTGTCCATTCGTAAACCTAGATATTTTTCACATTCTGTTCGTTCTAAAGGTACATTGTCAATTGTAAGTGATATGTGCGGTGGGATGAATTTATTTTTGGCTTTGAATATAACATAGCATGTTTTGCTAATGTTGATAGTTAAAAGATTGTGCTGAAACCATGTGACAAATTTGTTTAAATCTGTTTGTGCTTTAAGAATGATGTCGTGTATTGAAGGCCCAAAATAAAATAAACAGGTATCATCCGCATACATAGTGAGATGGCCATGCAATTCAATATCTGCTATATTATTAATATAAATTAAAAACAATAATGGTCCTAAGATGGAGCCTTGTGGAACTCCACATTTTAATGGTAAAGCATCACTTCTATTATTTTCATCTATTTTAACGATTTGAGATCTGTTTCTGAGATAAGACTCTAACATTTTTAGGGCTTTGCCAGTAATATTTACGCGTTCTAACTTTTTTATTAGCAGGTCATGTGACACAGTGTCAAATGCCTTTTTTAAATCAATAAAGACACCTAGTACTATATTTTTGCGATCTATATTTTGTTTTATTTTAGTAACCAAATCTACAGTCGCTGTTAAGGTATTGCTTTTTGGTCTGAATCCGTATTGGCGTGTGGAAAGAAAGCTAATGGAGTTCAAATGTTTATCTAATCTGATATAAAGGATTTTTTTAAGTATTTTCGATAGTACCGGCAGCACTGAGATAGGTCTGTAGTTACCTGGATCCATTGCTGACCCTGACTTATAAATAGGGGTGACCTTTGCTAGTTTCAGCGAGTCTGGAAATGTTCCTTCCAGCAGAAGTCTATTAAAACACTTACCTAACTCATTGGCAATGATATGTCCTATGCACTTGATAACTTTAGTACTGATTCCATCTAAACCTGTACTGCAGTTAGAATCTAGACTGTTGATTAACTTCATAATTTCGTCAGGATTGCATGGGTTAAAAGTATGTAGCTGTGGAGTGCCTAAGGGAAGCTTATTTGGTAATGCAGGTGTGAAATCGTCATGGAACACTTTCGGTATTTTATTCGCTAAACAAGGCCCTATGGAAGCAAAATACTCATTGAATGTACAGCAGATGTCTCTTGGGTTGGAAATATAATTTGAGTCTACTATGAGTTTTGAAGGAGCAGAACTTTGTTTAGTTTTATTGTTTGCTAATGTATTTACTAATTTCCACATTCTCTTTGGCTTATTTATGCAATTGGTAAATTCTTTGTTGTAATATGTATCTTTTGTGCCTTGAATTAATTTAAAAACATGGTTTCTTTTTGCTACAAAGTTAGATTTCAATGCGGCGTCACTAGGTTTTACCATGAGTTCTGTCCATATAGCGTTCCTGTCGTTTATTTCATTCATAATATCTTTATTTATCCAATCTTTTTGCGGCAAGTTCAGAATTTTAGTTTTCATTACTTTGTTGTCTTCTATGATGACTTTTATTTTATTTTCTAGCTGTAAATAATCGTGATTTAATTCTTCAAGAGTTACACTCTCAAAGGAAGCGCGTAGCTTTTCATAATTTAGTGTTTCATATTGAGTCCGTATCTTTGCGGGAGCTTTAGCTTTCTTGAGTTCTAGGTATATTTGCTTATGATCAGACATAGATGAGTTAAGTATTGCCATGTAGAAGGTATCATTTTTTAAGTTAGTGCTAACATGATCGAGAATAGATTTTCTTGTTGAAGAATCTCTTGTGCAGTATTTTTTGTTAATTTTGTTGAGTATTATATATCCAGCTTCTTTGTTTATTCCTTTATACTGTTTTGTGTTTTTGTCTTTTGTTAGTAAATCGATATTGAAATCACCAAAAACAATCGCCCTTTTTCGTTGTTGAAGTTGTGAATCGTAGACCTCTAGAAATTCGTTATAATTCGTATCGCCAGGATTGTATATAACTCCTACATCCACTGCATATCGTTCCAATCGTATCCATAAGTAATTGTTGCCTCCCAAGTACTTTGACTCTGTCAGACTATGTTTTAAATCATTGTGGACATACGCAGAGACTCCGCCTCCCCTTTTATCAGTTCGGAAGTTGTAGTAGTGTGTATAATTGCTTAGTTGTAACTGTAAAGCTTGTGAGTCAGAAGTGATCCATGTTTCTGTGAGCAAGATTACATGTATGGTCTTTGGCAATGACCGTATAACACATTGAAGTTCATCGAATTTGCCTTTTTTTCGTATACTCCTGGCGTTAAGGTAGAAAAATCTAAGACGGGATTTATTAGTTTGAAGGTTTTGGTAATCGTTAAGTACTTCATACGCGTTGGTGTTTTCTGAGACTGAGTCACTAGAACTTAGTGTTTGGAGTTTTTTGAGGGTAGTTTTGTTATTGTAGGGGTCCCATTTATGTATTTTATAGTAAGTTCACTTTCTCCCTCATTTTGGCGTCGAATTAATTCATCTTGAACGTTTTTCAGATATTTTTGTTGCGCTGGTGTTTGGTCTGAAAATATTTTAATGCTTGCAGGTAACTTGTCCTTGTTTCGCAAAAGTTCTTTAGCGGGCTCTATGGTATCGTAACATACCTTTAATCTGCGATTCTTTTCAGATGAGTACTTTCCTATTCTTATAATTCTGACCGGTTTTGGAAGGTCTTTTCGCACCAATGAAGTTATATTCAAAATAGCAGCTTCGTCTTTGGATATTCTTTCTTCTACGTTGGATGATGTCTGCTCTGGCAGGCCTAGAATTATAATGTTCTTTTCACGATTTTTTCGATCTTGCATTTCTTTAATTACTTGTTCATTTAAGCTTAATTGATTTTCCAACACAGAAGTAGAAGACTGAGTAGTAAGTTTAAGAACACTGAGCTGCGATTCTAAAGATTTTATCTTTTGCTCACCAAGAGTGACCTGTTTTCCCAATTGCGACAAGGAACTCTTAATATCCTTTTGTTCGATGATAATGCTTGATGTGGAAGATTTAATCTCATTAATTTGCGTTACATTTTGTTGAATTAAGCTTAAAGCTTGTTCATTTGTTGCCTTCATTTCAATTATTTGAGTCTTTACTTCAGATATGGTTTCCTGCATTTTATTCATTAACTGCTCATTAGAACCGACATATCTTTCCAACAAAGAGCCAATACGATTTAGTTCTGACCGAACTTCTTTCATCTCATTGTAACATCCACAATCTGACTGGGATGGTTGTTTTCTTTTACGAAGAGTAATTAAAGGATCCACCGTCATTGCCAACGCACTTAGCTTCGATAGGTCAGGATGTGAACCACTCCCGGCCGCCGCCGTCGTCACCGAAGCGGTGGCACCACTGGTCGGCGGGCGTGGTGGCGATCTTTGCACACTCATACTGACGCAGCTGTGGTTAGTTTAACACTTTAAGTTCTCACGGTACACAATACAGACCGTCCGACCGGTTCACGGTGCGAGCAAGTCAAAAAATAACAACCGTTTCGTTCTCGCGGGGGTGAGGTGCGGAGCAAGAAACGCAGACGCGTGACTTCTTTTGACTCAGGCGCACAGTACAAAATGTTGTAATTAACACACACTAAATTGACTTTTGAGATCTATTATGAAGGAACTAAAACTTGTTTTTAAATGACATAGAATTACTAATTTTTAGCGAAAATCAACACACGTCTACTCTGCGAGGCTGACGAACGACGATTTAGCATGGAGTGACGAACAATGGTCTTTAATGCTGTTCACCGATGAGTCCCGGTTTGGGTTTCATCCGGATTCACGTCGTATGCGCGTTTGGAGAACACCAGGGAGAGTTAGCCGTCTACGGCACCCTCAGGAGGTCCACTCATACCAAGGCGGGACAAGCATGGTGTGGGCAGGAATTCGTCTTGGCGGACGAACCCAGCCCGTTTGGATCCAAGGCAGCATGACTGCTCAAAAATACCACCAGGAGGTAATAGAGCCTGTTATTGACCCACACAGAATACAAATGGGCCAAGAATTTCTACTCATGCACGATAATGGTCTTTCCCATACGGTGCGGCTGGTGTCAGCCGCACTCCGAGACCGTGATATTCAAGTTTTGGATTGGCCTGCACAGTCGCCCGACTTAAATCCTATCAAGCATGCCTGGGACATGCTACAAACAAAAGCTTTGAGAGATTTCCCGCCAAATTTGACGGTGGAACAACAACTTTACGAACACTTACAAAGAACATGGGACCTCATACCACAGCATGATATTGACAATTTAATTTTAAGTATGAACAACCGATGTCGATGTGTAATTAATGTAAGAGGTGGCAACACTGATTATTAATAATAAGATTTCATATTTGTTTCCATTATGATTAAAATTAATAGTTTTATAAGAAGAAATGAAGTTTATTTATCATACTAATTTTCTATGGAGATTAAAAAACATTTTTTTTGTTTAAAACCATAAAATCCCGAATAGTTTTTTATTTATTATTAAAGCCCTTAAAATAACCAATCCTTCTTCCATTTACTATATCAGAAAACTCTTCGTAGATTTTTAAATATTTGATAAAATATAAAATATCCCCAGATTTTGTTGATGTGTGTATATATAATATAAATAAAATGTATGAAACCTACCTCATATGCATTATAAGTCTGTGCTTAATGAAAAAACATTTGGAACAGTAGTCGCATTGGAAGCCTTTTTCCTTCAGATGTATTCGTCGCCTAAAACAGAAATTAAATTGATCCAGAAGTTTATTACCGGTTATACATAATTAATACTAACAAATAAAAAAAACAACTGAAAATATTAAATTAATGTTGTCTTAGGTTTTCGCGATTATTACACATAGTAATTAAACAACTTTAAACGGTTTAAATCGCGTATATTTATCATTATTTTTATCCCGACGTTTCAAACACTTTGCAGTGATCGTGGTCACGGGGTGACTAATTGGTTTTATTTGTCACATGAGTTATTAAGAAAATTATTTGGTCTACCGCCCGAACATTTTTATATTAATCATAACGTTCCCTATTCACGCAGTATTCGCTCACAGTGTCCAGAGGTCTTGCAGATTTGTGTCGGCCTTGAGATTTAATTAATTTGATGACAGGATCCCAAGCAGGTGGTACTTGCCAACCATCATAGTACCACCTGCTTGGGATCCTGTCATCAAATTAATTAAATCTCAAGGCCGACACAAATCTGCAAGACCTCTGGACACTGTGAGCGAATACTGCGTGAATAGGGAACGTTATGATTAATATAAAAATGTTCGGGCGGTAGACCAAATAATTTTCTTAATAACTCATGTGTCGGCCTTGAGATTTAATTAATTTGATGACAGGATCCCAAGCAGGTGGTACTTGCCAACCATCATAGTACCACCTGCTTGGGATCCTGTCATCAAATTAATTAAATCTCAAGGCCGACACAAATCTGCAAGACCTCTGGACACTGTGAGCGAATACTGCGTGAATAAAGAACGTTATGATTAATATAAAAATGTTCGGGCGGTAGACCAAATAATTTTCTTAATAACTCATGTGACAAATAAAACCAATTAGTCACCCCGTGACCACGATCACTGCAAAGTGTTTGAAACGTCGGGATAAAAATAATGATAAATATACGCGATTTAAACCGTTTAAAGTTGTTTAATTACTATATTACATTAATATTTTATAAATACACTTAATAGAACTATAAACATAACAAAATATATATATATATGTAATGACAATTCCATTCCGCCTGAAATTCTAACTAAACCAACAACGTGACGTCAGATATGCCACGTACGAGGGCGGCACTGAAAATTCGGGAATCAAGGAAGTGACACAACATTACTATTCAAAAATGTATTTATTGCTTTTCGAAGTATTCTCCGCGAAATTTGACACATTTTTCCATACGATGGAACCAATCATTGAAGCAACCATTCCATTCGGAAGTTAGGGTATCCAAAATGGCCGTTTTGTAGGCGTCCACAGCTTCTTCAGGTGATGAAAATCTCTGACCACGCAATTTATTCTTTATTTTAGGGAAAGTATAGAAATTATTAGGGCTTAGGTCGGGGCTGTACGGCGGATGGTCTAATAATTCTATGTTTTCTTGCTCTAAAAACTCTTTTGATCTGTGCGCGGTGTGAGAACTCGCATTGTCGTGATGGAGACGTGGAGGAGATGAGGATGCGGCGGTTGCAGTTCTCTTTACGGAGTTCAGAAACGACCTGTGGCAAACAAATGCTAGCATACCATTCTGCATTAACCGTTCTTTGTCCCTCAAGAGGAATAGTCGCAACATGGCCGGTTTTGGAGACAAACGTGGCCACCATTTTTTTGCAACACTCCGTGAACGAACAATTTTTGTTGGCTTTAACTGATTTTGGAACACCCAAACTCGTGACTGGTTTTTTGTTTTGGGTTCGTACGCGTATATCCAGGATTCGTCACCTGATACAATGTTGTATACAGCATTTGAGGATCCTGCGTGGAATCTTTCGAGAGTTCTGACGCACCAAGTAACGCGGGCCGCTTTTTGCTCTTCACAGAGCGAATGCGGTGTCCATCGGGAAAACAACTTTTTATACACCTAATTGTTCATGCAAGATTATTTGTATTTGACTCATGCCAATGTCTAAAGTTGCCTGAATTTCGCGGTATGTCACATGTCGATCTTCTTCAATTAGCTTACCGAGAATGACTTACCTCGTTTTAGGAAATCTATAGAAACTCTTATCCTTTTCTCGTTTCGTTGATAAGCAACCGTAAACAGCACAAGAGTACCACACACATACACATACTCAACTTTTAAAATACTCGTACAATCGTCACGCTTCGTTGTCCACGTCATGGTGCGCGAGTTGCGCGTTCCGTACTCAAGTCAGCTCAGCGACAGCTCAGAATCGGTGGCAGGGTGAGGACTGCTCGTTTTGGTGGGGGGAGAGGAGTGTCCATTCTATACGTAGTATTATTATATGTTCTATGGCACAGCATCAACGTTTTCTTGGGTGACTGCAGTTTTTGGACGACCTTGACGGGGATCATTACTGAGCTTGACACGTCCACTTTGAAATTCAGCAAACCAGCGATAAATTGTGGTTTTGGATGGGGCTTCATCACCAAATGCAGAAATCATCCGGTCAACACACTGTTTTTGTGTTAAACCACTTCGAAAGTCATAATGAATCATTGCTCTTGAATTTTCTCGAGTCAATTCCATTTTCTCAAAGAATAAAAAAGTTTGACAAAACCTTGTGACGGGACCGAGAATCTTTTTTTAAAATAATTAAATGGTATTCGATTTTTAAAACCAAGGAGTTTTCAATTAAAAAGATTTTAATATGACAGGAACAGTGGAAATGTTCCATTCCCGATACTTTTAGTGCAGCCCTCGTATAATAAATAGTTTTCGACTCGTTTCGTCTACACGAAGCATCTTCGGGATGTCTAGACTCTTCGAGCGCACAATTAAGAGGTTCTAGAAATAAGTAGGTTGTAAAATGGAAGTCGAGTTTGTATTTCAATACTAAAATTTGTAATTGACCTTCATAAGAGCATCGTAGACGCCTAAATTGGATAAATGGTTTTGAGTTTGAGTATTTTTTAAAGATTTGTTAGTCTATACTTATAATAAAACTGTAACATATCCAATTCTGTAAATGGCAGATATTATGAAAAAAAAAAAAGAGAGCACTCTGTAGCTGACACTGATGCCAAAACTGTATTTTTTTTTTTTTTGTCTGTCTGTCTGTCTGTATTACGGCCGCGCATCACTCCAAACTACTGAATTGAATTCAATGAAACTTAATACGATTTTAGTTCATACTACGAAGAAGGTTATTGTATACTTTTTATCCCGAAATTCAGGACGGTTCCATCAGGAAAGGGGATGAAAGTTAAAATGTACACTTAGTTGTGATTTATTAACGCGTAGTCCGATTTCAATTATTCTTTTTTGTTAGAATAGTGATGAGTAACCCCACAGATAGCCTGGCACCCCACGGGCAGCCCGGCACCCCACGTGTAGCTCGGCACCACACGAGCAGCCCGGCACCCCACTGGCATTCCGGCACCCCACGGGCAGCCCGGCACTCCACGGGCAGTTGCACGGCAAGCTTGCTAAGATAAAACTAAAATCTGGAACATTCGCCACAATCAGTTTTTTTTTACTATCTATCTTTTGCCGGATCCATTTTGCAGACTGTGTAATAGAAGTGCACAATCCAATATATTTTCGTTCTACCGCCAAACAAGGAGAGCCACGGCAAAAAGACGCCGTTTTAAAATCTAAATTCCAAACAAACGCACAAAGTACTTAGCTTCCACATTTATTTTGCTAACCGCGAAGGAACTATCTGAGTTACTTAACTACTGTCTTCTGGAAAATACAACCCGGGAAAACTCCCGGTAAAAACACAAACCCAAAGTTAAAAGCACCTTTCTCAGCTATGCTTTACTAAGTGCTTCACCGCAGACGACAGCGTTGCTTATGAGGTAAATATTGCTCACATGTGAATAATTAGTATGCAGGTACGGCATTCGCGAACGAAGTCGCAGATAAAGCTAGTGTTAAATAAAACAGGCATAAAGACAATCCAATTGTCGGTGTAGCCGGTAATAATACTTTCCACAAACGGTGCAATGTTGGTAAGTGAAGATGTGGCTAAAAATGATAGGTAGACTAAGAATAGAATTGGCCTTTTAGTACAGCTGCTGCAGCAGACTGCTAAGTGCTTGGCAACAGACTTTGTACTTAGAATGGTGGCTAAATAGACGATTATTCTAAATACTCTACCATCATGATATTAAAAATATAAAAGCGCGGTTACTTTAAATATTAGAAATGTAACAAACATTTTCGAATGTGCGCAAGTCAACTGCCTTTGATAACTTTGACGTTTTCAATCCTAGTTTTTTTTTCTTATTGCTCATAGATAAGCCTTTGACCACAATCTCACCTGATGGTAAGCAATGATGTGGTCGAAGGTGTTAACAGGCTTAACCTAGAATTACTGGCTTTCCAGGACAGTTGCCGGAACACACCGTTAGGTGCTTGGCGGCAGATTTTCTACTTGAGGGTGATCGCTAGCCAGGCGGACATTCGCAAAATGCCCTACCACCATGCGGTGAAGGTCAAGCCTGCGGCGGGATTCGAATCATGGACCTGCTGCGCGGCAGTCCATAGCCAATGCCACTGAGCCATCACTGCTCTAAAAGTCGAGTCAACGAAATGAAGACTGTTCTGACTAGTCCGTGACAACGAGGCACTACAGACTTTTCCAATCAGGAATAAAGTAGTAGTATTATCACTCATATTGATGTAATATATTAATCCTTGCCAGCATGTTTATGAGGACCGAGACAAGTAAAATTGAGACTTGAAAGGGTTTTTATGCAATGTTACTGCAGCTGGTTGTCTTATAAGACGGTACACTGTACCACGAGTAGGCGGAACGTTAAAAACTTACTTGTGTTTATTCAAAAGAAAGTTCGTCCTACAGCTGTGTCCACATTCGTCGCATTGGAAATTCTTGTCATTCATATGAACCGAAACGTGGTCGTCGAGCAATAATTGCGTAATGTACTTTTTATCACATATCACGCAGTGGAACCGACGTGCTTCTGGCTGGTGGATATTTTTCATGTGCGACTTTAGGTGTAGCACCTCTAAAGAAGAAATGAAGCAATAGTTTTATATCAAGCATTCGTAAACAATTAATATAATTGAAATCTAAAAAGAAATAGTTATTTGTTATGTAAGACTGCATAGTTATTATTGCGAGTACTTGTGAGTATTGAAACCTGAGGTGGCGAAGGATTCAAGGATTACACAACATAGAATCCTGACCGTTTTATATGTACGAGACGTAAAGCTAACTTTGCTGCGTAACACAAAATTTCTCACCTAACTCCCCGAGGAAAATACTAGGTGAAAGAAAAACAGCATAAATAATGTAGTTTTGGGTTTATTTTATAGTAAAAATGAAGAATAAATAAAGTATAATTAATAATATGGAAAATATTTTTCTTTAAATATGCATTAGAAGCCGAAAGATAACCTGAGCACGAATATAAGAGAGACGAATTTCTTAGCTTTTCTCGGTGTGATTTTCTATTTTATAAAATAACTAAGCCTTTTTTTTTATTTGCTATAACGCCTGCTCTGCGAATTACATTACAAATTACAAATTTACGAGAGAAAAAATTATAGGCATGTGCGGGACTAAATTATATGTGTGCGTGTGCAGTGAGTGAGCACCCTCAGAAAAAAATTTATGAAATAGGATAATTTAGTAAAAGTTCTAAAAAAATTGTAAAACCAATATCCCTTTTTGTAAAATGGTAAAACAGAAGATAAATCGTTTACAATCTGCTCACTCAGTTCTCACAGAAAACCGTCAATATCTTCAAATGTATTGAGTTTACAAAAATAAATTGTATACTAGTTTTTAGTAAAACTTGTGAAGAATATAAGTATCAATGGACAGATTGCCTAGTGCCGTATTTAAAAATTTACAAATAGATAATTATGCTCACTCAATCCTCCATTTTCGCAAGGGCCGATTGCTCTCTAATAAACTATAAAATTGAACTTCGCTATATTACCCGTGTTTAGTTCATGTTCAATAGGGTTTCGTAACATAGTAAACGAAACTATATTTTAATACATATAAAAGTAATTAATTATTTAATGTGCTCACTCAATCCACACATTTATGAAAATCAAAAAACATGGATATCGTCAGATTTGTAACCATAATTTTTTCAGTCTAGACAGCTTTCGATTTGCACGATTCTAAAACCGCGCGCTTTTTTTTTTTTTTTCAACCTAGGCTAAATGTGCATTTGCTTATTCAGGCTTTATGATACCGGTATTTTAACTTAACTTTATTAATAATGATATAAATAATTGTTACAAATTATTCTATTATTTTGAAGTATTAAATTGTGTTTCAGTGTTAGTATCTATTCTAAGAATGCTTATAGAAAGCATCATACTTTGTAAGATTTTGGTAAACGATCGCACTTGCTTGTTGATTGAAAATTTGTAGCAAAAACGCGGGAAGCTACGACTTGTATTACTCTATGCCCGTTCGGAAATAGCTAAAAGTTTACCTGGAAGGCAATTCTCGGAAAGTGATATATATCCCCATAGATAAGAATCGCAAAAAAACTGATTTTTCAGTTATTTATCTATTGGGATATTTGCCCTCCTGGCGTTTCACCATGACTCACCAGTGCAGTGTTACACACGTGAGGAATTTATAGTTTCTGAACGCAGCCTAAGTATCTTAAATACAGACCATTTATTTTAGTTACTAGTAAACTTAGTAGGTAAGTATTCATAAATTAATGTTTTAAAGAAAATATAGAACTTGTAATGAGTATTTTATACGTTTGGTGGGTAGGTACCAAAATCGAACAATTTTCTTCTGTAATATTATGCGCGTTTCTTTTTTTCGGTAAATTACAGGTTTGTATTGTCTATATTATACTTAAAATAAAGAAGTACTAACTTGGAAGAAAAAAAAAAGCAGGTCAAAAAACGTAAAATTAGCTAATGCAAACGAGTAGCACTCTTTAAAAAAACTGTCTGTCTGTATGTTCAAGCGTAACTTAAAAATACCGCACAGATTTTTAAGTGACCCGATGAAGTTCGGGTTTATGGATAGAATAGAGCCCGGAGCTCCCAACATATAAACTTACTTTTTATCTTGATACATAATTTAAATCTAAAACGGCATGATGAAATGAATTGAAATGAAATCTAACCCATGGCGTCACTTTCGTATGCGAAAGTTGAATGAGCCATTCAAAACTAGGCCCCCATGTCGTATAATATGTGGTTGTGAAATATCAACACGAGCTAATATTACACGGCCAATAATGCACAGCCAATAAAAGATGAATTATTGGCTGTGCATTATTGGCCTGGAAATACGGCTCAGACACTTTTTGTACAGGCGATAATGTTCAGCCAATAATTCGTGTACACCACACAGTAGATAATGTTATCGTCAAAATTTCATATTGTGACTGCTTCGGTTTTTTGGTCACATTTGACCAGCCTCAGCCACACCAGATCGCGCCAAAACACTGTTACAGCAGCGGGTGGGCCTGCCATCCTTCCTCAGTCTCCAGTTTTATAAAAACACTCTAGGTTAGGACAGACAAGACCAGGTGCTGTCAGGGTTGGTCGATTCGGTTACGCATCTGTTTGAGGTCTACTTAAATCCACTTTTTTAACTCAGTAACAATTTTTTAAAATGTAATTGCCATTATTATCCAACTTTTTAACCAACTTCCCAAAAGAGGAGGTACTCAATTCAACAGTATGTTTATTTTTTTTGTAATTATGTTACGCGGTAATTCCGCCAGTTATGAATGTATTTTGATAATTCATATTTTGTTTGGTAGAGTATACCAGCTACTGCTAAGCTGGTACCATTTATATTTCATCAAAATCAGCTAAGCTGTTTTTGAGTGACACTCCAATAACTGAAAAGTGTTATGCATATCTTGATGACTTACTAACTAATTAAAGGTGGATCACAATCCATCCCGTAAGTAACAAAGGTCAATAAAGAGGGTGAATATGAAAAAAATACCAATAAATGGAACCGACTTCAACACTCAAAATGTGAAACTTGTCAAAGCCGGTATCATGCGCAGAAAATTGTGATAATAGATATCTTTGAACTATCGTGGTACCGACGTCAAGAAGTAATTTCACACATTTTAGTGTTAAAGTCGGTGCCATTTTTCTATATAAATTATTTCCATGAATTAATTTACAAATATATTTTAGTAAGTTTCTGATTTACAATCGTTAGTTATTATCTTTTATCAACATCACTTCAGCACTACTGTCGTAGAACTGTCGCAGTGATCAAACTAAGTATGTTTTAGAAACTGGCACAATACGTAAACACTAAACACGTCATGGCCAAGAAGAAAGAAAAAAAAGTTTTAAATAATAGTTAATTTTCCGAAAATAGTGACTGAGTTTTAATGTGTATTATAAAAATTCTATTTCTCAACAACCTCCCAACCAACTTCGCTAATCTCCGGACTTGCAAATTCTATTAGTATAAGCATTACAATGTGACTTCATGAATTTCTACAGAAAATTATTTCTGTCGAAATTGATGAAGTCACATTCTCTCGGTCAAAAGTAGCCTGTGTGTTCTATGTCCTAATTATGTATCAAATATCATCACAATCCGTTTTGGATGCGAGTAGTAACAAACTTACACACACACACATACTAACTTTCGAAATATAATATTAGTAGGATCGATTATAGGATTAACTTGAAAATATCACACTGATATTCTAAAACTTTATAATGGTTAATTTAACAATGGTAAAAAGTTAATGGTAATAAAAAAAAGGTAGGTATATGGGAACTTATACATAACGGATGGTTACCCTACATTATGAAATTTCATACAAATAATAACATAAGCATATCTCATAAAGTAAACAAATTTAATTAGAAGTTAAATGACAGATATTTAGTAAAATTGTTTACTAAAACATGAGCTACCTGGGCTTTTTGTGATGGTTACAAATCTGACGATATCCATAAATGTGTGGATTGAGTGAGCACATTAAATAATTAATTACTTTTATATGTATTAAAATATAGTTTCGTTTACTATGTTACGAAACCCTATTGAACATGAACTAAACACGGGTAATATAGCGAAGTTCAATTTTATAGTTTATTAGAGAGCAATCGGCCCTTGCGAAAATGGTGGATTGAGTGAGCATAATTATCTATTTGTAAATTTTTAAATACGGCACTAGGCAATCTGTCCATTGATACTTATATTCTTCACAAGTTTTACTAAAAACTAGTATACAATATATTTTTGTAAACTCAATACATTTGAAGATATTGACGATTTTCTGTGAGGACTGAGTGAGCAGATTGTAAACGATTTATCTTCTGTTTTACCTTTTTACAAAAAGGGATATTGGTTTTACAATTGTTTTAGAACTTTTACTAAATTATCCTATTTTATTAATTTTTTTCTGAGGGTGCTCACTCAATGCACACGCACACTATTAGAGGTGTAATTTTGTAATAACTAAGACTTATTATGTCAAGTAGACAAAAATCAAATATTCTCCCCATAAAAAACGCACACACACATTCAACTTTTATATTAACATTTTAAAACACTTGGTTGCCTACACGCAGAATTTTCTTGTAAACAACTACACTTTCCTTCTTACAAAATTGACAAACTGGATCCGTACCATTTTATCAACGCTATTTTATGACTATAAAGATGGTTTCACTTATGATTGGTTATCACGAAACCGTAAACATTGACTGTCATACACTTGTCTATAGATAATTGCAAGAGTATGTTGGCTGTGCCATACTTCAAGTTTAAAATACTTACGTGACTTGTACTTTTCAACTATCCGTACCTAACACTGACACAAAATATTTACCGACACTAAAATAATGAACATAACCAATTATATACTTATAACACTTGCATTTAAATCAGGAAAATTTTAGACAAAAACATACACACGGACACAAACATCACAAATTCATAAAGATAAGTAATATTACTAAACGTAGTTCTCGACGAGTTTTTTAGTTTTATCTTAAATATAAATTTGTTATAATATATTAATTATAAATTGAAAAATTTAGAGAAGGCACACGATCTCAACGATACCTTCTCTAACGAAATAGATACTTAAGACTCTAAAGTATCTATTTTGTTAGAAAGTACCGACGAGATCGTGTGCCATATCAATGTTGAAAGCGTGTATATCCAAGCTTTTTGTATGTTACTTATTGGTTGTTGCTCTACCTTACTAAGGTCTTTGAGAAAGCTATCGAGAACTGCGTCTAGAGATAGTGTTCGTCCTTTATAATCTATTTTTCTACCAAGGAATTTAAATAGCACAGCTTCAGCAATTGTGGAAACACATTGTCCTTCTATCAAGTCCCGGATCGTAAGAGGTACATTTGATATTAGAATTGTTTATTAGCCTAATAACATTAGTAGCTATACCAGGCAAGTCAATTTACAAAAAATACTTAATATTAACATAATAATAGAATAAAATTTGGTAAGCAATACACTATTAAATTTAAGATCAACAAGTAATATCTATACTCTTGTTAATCTTAATATATAAAAACAACTCATAAAATTACAAAAGCATATATAAATACAACATAAAATTGGTGGATTGTACAAAGTTATGATGAAAATCAAAGTTAAAATTAAATAATAAGCATAAAATATTGTATTTTTGAAGATTAATAATAATATTATTATTATTCCGCGTACTCAGACACAGACAATGGCATTATTTGGTTAGGTTCTTTATCTTTCAATCCATGGACAGAGCTCATCCACTTCTCGTAAAAAATCCTGACATGGTTTCGGGTTACGTGTCAGTGTTACAAGGTCGTCAAAGCAAAAGCTAATATGTACTATGTGTATCTGTTATTGATCTTAAACCGATAGCCCCATATTTTCGTGGATTAACACTTAAAATATTAATTATTATATTAAATGATATTGGTGACAAGCTTGGCACAAACCCACATTGAATTGCAATATTTTTGTCCCTTTTTACATAGTAAAACAAATTTTAATTGGGAGTAATATGACGCCACGATGTCGCTGACCGTAAGTTATACCATTTTATCGCGAACATCAGCAGTTCGTGCTACATAGAACCAAACGCGCTCTCTAGGTCTATCCAGCACACCGTTATTTTCCTTGCGTATGTTTTGTCATCTTTAAGAAAAATACTATTATACATCTACAATTTACGGTAGCACGGAGCACCATGGGCAATTTTATCCGGGTCCATAGAGTTGCAGAGGAACGCTACGGACCCGGCACCCGCACCGTGAATCTATGGGATGCTAAGTAATGTGTCTCATCACTTACCGATATTACAAATGCTGCATTGCTTTTTAGCATTGATTGAATGAGTCGACGCATGCCTGTACTTTCCATGTATTGTTTGAAATATTTTAGGACATAAGTCACACTTGAACTTTCTCCGTTGCTCATAAGAGGAATGTGTTTCCAAGTGCTGATCTAAGTCTTTCACCAGCTTTCCGCATTGTGGACAAATTTGTGATGAATTTTTTTTTCTATATTGCTTTTTGACTCCCATTTTTTTAATATTATATATTTCTGAATGTACTTTTTTCGTAGAAGTCAGTTCTGTAATTTATAATTATATTTTATTTAAGATTTAGTTCTAAAATATTCAATACAAAACTATAATTTAACATGAGGACTGTTTATTATATTAGAACTTAATATTATGGTATTAAGATTATATTAATATCTGATATATTTATGTAATATATTAGAGATGTACAGTAAATGTACACCTCGAGTGGGAATACAAAACAACAAGTAAGAAATGAATATTAGCTGAGAACATCTGAAGTATAATTTTTTTTTTACTTAAGTACATTTTATTTATATTAGGTCCTTACATATGAAATTGGCGTTTTTCGTACTGGCCACTTTAACCACGAATTTCTCCTCTTTGGTAAGGAATTCCAAATTCAAATTTGTACAGCTATAGACTCATGTATTTGTGCTTCGATGATCGTCATTCATTTGTTTTTTTTCTTCTGTTTTTTTCTGTTTGCGTCACTCATTTTACAAAATGGAAAACCTTAAATATCGCATTATTTACGAGTACGAGTTCCGCCGTGGCACTAGTGCTGCGGAAACAACTCGAAGGGTGAATGATGTGTATGGCGGTCGTGTTGCAAAAGAAAACACAGTTCGTTTTTGGTTCCAACGTTTTCGTTCTGGAAATTTCGACCTGCAGAACAAGCCCCGTGGACGGCCTGAGACTCAAGTTGATAATGAAGAGTTGAAGGCTATTGTGGAAGCGGATCCATCGCAAACCACGTCCGAGTTAGCTGCAGGCTGCAATGTTAGTGATAAAACTGTTTTAATTCACTTGAAGCAAATTGGGAAGATTAAAAAGCTTGAAAGGTGGGTACCTCACGAATTGACTGAAACAAACCGGCAAACGCGCGTCGACTGCTGCGTTACATTACTAAACCGGCACAATAATGAAGGTATTTTAAACCGAATCATTACCTGTGATGAAAAATGGGTTCTTTACGATAATCGGAAGCGCTCAGCGCAATGGTTAGATCCTGGCCAGCCAGCCAAATCCTGCCCCAAGCGAAAATTAACCCCAAAAAAGTTACTTGTAAGCGTTTGGTGGACTAGTGCCGGTATTGTTCATTACAGTTTTTTCAAATCTGGCCAGACTATTACGGCTGATGTCTATTGTCAGGAATTGCAAACCATGATGGAAAAGCTAGCGGCTAAACAACCTAGGCTGGTCAATCGCTCCACGCCACTGCTGCTTCACGACAACGCTAGACCACACACTGCGCTACAGACGGCTACTAAATTAGAAGAGCTTCAATTGGAAAGTCTAAGACATCCTCCGTACTCCCCGGACCTTGCTCCAACAGATTACCATTTTTTTCGAAATTTGGATAACTTCTTGCAAGGGAAAAAATTCAACTCCGATGGGGCAGTCCAAATCGCCTTCAAAGATTTTATTGATTCCCGTCCGACTGGTTTTTTTAGTAAAGGGATCAATGAACTACCTATGAGATGGCAAAAGTGCATAGAAAATAATGGTTCATACTTTGATTAATTAAATATATTATATTAAAAAATATTCGACTTTTTGTTCCTCCCATACAAAACGCCAATTTCATATGTAAGGACCTAATATTTTTATTAAATTAAAATGAAAGTAAAATTTAAATTTACACATTTGGAGAGCACAGGTTACATTATTCAAGGATTTTTAATTGCTTTTTTGCAAGAACATCTTGAAATTTGCGAGAGATAAAGCAGTGAAAAGGTCTTACTTTATTGTACACCAACATTACATACTTAAACGAAAAATTCAACAAAATAATACTTAAATTATTTTTTTACTATTGTTGCACAATGGGCATTGAGACAAACCTTAGATGGAGAGGAATTATATTCCGGTACAAGAACCATACCTTAAGAACATACAACATGAAAGAATTTTGAATTTTTTTTTGCTCTTTTTATATTTTTGATATTATGCAAGAAAATAAAATTTTAATACAAATTTTAAGAAACATTGAAAATGTATAATATTTATATATAATTATATGGTAGGTAGTATGAATTATCCGAAGAATACTATTTTGAGTTATCTTTTTCTACTACCACAACTCAGTTTCGTAGGGTGATTGTGATGCTGCTGTACATTCACTTCGCACAATTCTTGATCAAATTTGTGCTTTTGAAGGTGGATGTTCAAAATGTTTTCAACTCTTTAGATAGAAGCACAGTTTTGACTAAAGTGTAAGATAAAATTCCGGAATTATACCCTTCTCTTTGGCAATGCTATAGTCAACCATCAAAATTAACATACCCAAATAAAGTTCTTTTATCTTTCGAAGGATGTGAACAGGGCGATCCTCTGGGATCAGCCATCTCTAGCCCTGCCATCTACTCAAGAATTCAACGTCTCCACCCAAAACATAATGTTTGGTATTTAGATGACGGACCTTAGTGGGCGATGTGAACACTGTATTGAATACAAGTAGCTGTAGTGTTGTATATAATTCATAGTATTTGTTATTAATGGCATACTGCTGGTAATAAGAGAGTATAAACAGGAACAGTCCATAAATTTCAAACCTATAAATACTAACTATTTATACCTTTTAACATGACTTTTAAAACGCATACATGCTTACCATTTTTTAAGTCTTCAACATTTTCATTTGTAATACTACTGACACTTACAGGTGTATCATCAGGCTGAATTTCCGTACTACTTACTCTTCCTACTACCTCTTCATTGTCATTTGAAGACAGATCATCTTCTTCTTTTGTAATTATTTCATCATGAACTATCTCATCAATACCCTGTAGGTCAATATCTGTCAAAGTTTCTGCAATAAAATAACTCTCAGTTACATGTAAATTATTCTCTACATAGTTTTTTTTATATAGGTTAGCCTTTGAACACTATCTCACCTGATGGTAAGTGATGACGTGGTCGAAGATGTTGTTCAGGCTAACCTAGAAGTACTGGCTCTCAAGGACTACTGCCGGAACACACCGTTAGGTGCTTGGCGACGGATTTTCTACTTGAGGGTGTTAGCTAGCCAGGCGGGCATTCGCAAAATGCCCTACCACCATGCAATAGTTTTCATATACGGTCACCGTGGTCTTTAGAAGGATGTGAACAGGGCGATCCTCTGGGATCAGCCATCTTTAGCCCTGCCATCTACTCAAGAATTCAACGTCTCCACCCAAAACATAATGTTTGGTATTTGGATGACGGAACCTTAATGGGCGAAGTGAACAATGTATTGAATACAAGTCGCTGTAGTGTTGTATATAATTCATGGTATTTGTTATTAATGGCATACTGTTGGTAATAAGAGAGTATAAACAGGAACAGTCCATAAATTTCAAACCTATAAATACTAACTATTTATACCTTTTAACATGACTTTTAAAACACATACATGCTTACCATTTTCTAAGTCTTCAACATTTTCATTTGTAATACTACTGACACTTACAGGTGTATCATCAGGCTGAATTTCCGTACTACTTACTCTTTCTACTACCTCTTCATTGTCATTTGAACACAGATCATCTTCTTCTTTTGTAATTATTTCATCATGAACTATCTCATCAATACCCTGTAGGTCAATATCTGTCAAAGTTTCTGCAAAAAAATAACTCTCAGGTACATGTAAATTATCCTCTACATAGTTTTTTTTTATGCCTTATAGGTTAGCCTTTGACCACTATCTCACCTGATGGTAAGTGTGTTAAATTGTGTGAGTTTTGTGAAAGGCGCGCGAGAAGTCGCCCTTTTTTCTTGCCAGCAGTAAGAAGCTTGCGTCCATCTATGTTCAATGTTTATGCTATAAGCAAAATTTATGTTTAAACTGAAGAAAAATGTGTGTAGATCTGATTTTGTAGATGACCTTTCTTTTACAAAAGCAACCTGTCGTTTGGTCGTGGTCAAACCTTTTTTGCTCTAGCTACCGAGAGACTCTATAATATATCGACGATGACTCGGTTATAATCAATATTTTATTAAGTATTGAATTTTCGTAAATATCCAAAGATTTAAAAGCTAAGTTCATACTTTAACAGAAAACCTCTAAGCTTGTACTTAAAATAAAAACATTATGAGACTGTTTTAATGTTACTATTTACTTATAATTTATATAGGTACAAAAATTGCTGCTATAAGATTTTTTTTAAATAATATGTTGTTTTATTTACATGGTCAACCACTAGATCATCGACCGGTCAAACATTGAAATCTTCTGGTCAAACTTAGGAACATAGGGGTAAATTGACAAAAAAATATTGTAACAAATTTTCTGTAAGAAAATAATTAAGAGTTATTAGTTCACTGCATTAAACATCTAAATGGGATGATACATTAAAATAATTTAGTTTCTATCTCATTTCATATTAGAGGAAAATAGTAATTTATAATAAAATCTGGCTTAATTGGTCAATTATACCCACGGTGACCCTATAACATTATCCAATAAGGAACAGTCCATAAATTTCTAACCCATAAAAACTAACTATTTATACACTTTTAACATGACATTTTACAACACATACATGCTTACCATTTTCTAAGTCTTCAACATTTTCATTTGTAATACTACTGACACTTACAGATGTATCATCAGGCTGAATTTCGGTACTACTTTCTACTTTTACATCAATATCGAATCTTAACTCTTCATTGTCATTTGAACACAGATCATCTTCTTCTTTTGTAATTATTTCATCATGAACTATCTCATCAATACCCTGTAGGTCAATATCTGTCAAAGTTTCTGCAATAAAATTATTCTCAGGTACATGTAAATTATCCTTTAAGTAGTTTTCATATATAACATTCTTCGATATAAGACATCTCAAGTGTGCATCACTTTTGAGAGCCAATAATTTGAATTGATAAAACTCAATTATCTTTTCGTGGCATTTTGTACATAACTTTGTGGTTATTGTAGAATCTTCTGCAATCTAAAACCAATTTAACAGATCATAGTAATTTTAAACAAGTGCAAAAGTGGAATGTACTCTGCTCTGCTAATCCCTCGAGGGAAATAATGGCATGAATATCTTCTACGGTGTCAAGGTATTTGTGTGTACGGTGTTCAGTGGTCTGTTGGCTCACCAAAGTGAGTCACAGATCCGACACAGAGCACACCAATTCCACCTGGTCTTGTGGTCCATACCCCTAGAGTGTATATAAAAAATGTGGAGCCAGAAGCTCGCTTTAGCGCCCCTGAGTGTCGCTACACTCTAGGGGTAGGGACCACAAGACCAGGTGTAATTGGTGTGCTCTGTGGTGGATCTGTGACTCACTTTGAACCTTACCCATTCACAACACTAATAACATAGGTTTTAGCAATTAGAAGTACATTATCTACCTACTAAACCTGAGCCGGTGGGGGTCGCAACTTCCCTTTCACAAGGTGGGCTCTACCCTTACCCAGCACCACCCTCACCCCTAAAATAAAAATACTAAAGTCGATGTCTGGAAATAGTGAGGTTATAAAATAAAAAAAATCATATCTCCGAAAGGGGGGGGATCGCAACTTCCCCTTTACGGGGGGATCTACCCATACCCCCGCACCCGCCCCCACCCAACACCCCCATTAAATCGATGTTTTTTAATCTAAACCAAAGCCAAAAAACATGACTTAATGTACGGTTGGGTATGTAAAGTAATATACCGGGTTGGATATCTCCAAAAAGTTTATTGTACATACTTACGATATGTTTATAGTATTGCTTTTATTTTATTTTTTAACCTAATTAAATTGTATTACATACCTCAACATCTAAGCAAAACTCCATGATATCCTGATAATTTGGTTTTCTATCACCATCATTTAATTCTATAATATCTATCCTAGGTTCACTACAAAGACATACTCGACACACGCTCATGCTTTCAGTGACTTGGTTTTACTGATAAAATCTTTGACTTTAGTTTATAACATATCTCACTTTAATACTATAAACGTAACTAATCTTAGTCAATCGTACGTATAAACCCGGTTTACTATTGTAGTTTTTGGTGTAAATAAACGTAATATACCGGGCAGTGTTGCCAGATCCGTGAGTTGAAAATTATCCGAGATTTAATGCAAAATTATCGTGTTTTTATCGCAACATTATACGTTTCGCAACCTTATCTAAAAACACAATAGAATATACGGTGAAAATTAAGGATGTGGCAATTTAACAGATATCGTTATTTTTTAAGTAGATCGTAAATCTAGATAGGACCTATTACTTATTAATTATCATATTAGGCAATTTTAATGTTGGGCGCGTAGGTGGGCCTACGTGTAATTTTCTGAAAACTACATGCAGGTCTTTCGGTTCTTCTACAAATTAAAAATATTTTTTTTTTCTTGAATATGTACGTATGTTATTATAATGTTAATGTAAAAGTAATTTCTTCCTCAGAATCAGAACTCCATGATTGAACTTCTGCGGTTGAGGCATGAAGGCTTTGATGGGCGCTGGTTTTCTCAGGTCCGTAAATTCCTGAGCTGTTCATTCCCTCAATCAAGCTCGGTTTGGTATAAATTCAATTCAGCAGGTTTTTGCGCTACTACTGTCATAGCCTTCAACAGCCTGATCAGCCAAAACTATGTCATTAAAAGTAGTTGTTAATGCATTAAAAGTGTCGGCTTTTTTATAACTACATTGAAGTGTTTTGGAAAGAAAATTCATATTACATTCCTCATCTCAATCGACTGGAGTCTGGAAAGCCATACATTATAGAAACATATTACAAACAGTTGCGTTTCGTGACAGAGATCTGAATTCATTATAAAATTATCGTGTTATTGAGAAAAATATCGTAGACGTTTGATAAAATATCGTGCGATACGTACTTATTATTTTTTATCGCATGATACTCAAGTATATCGTGGATCTAGGATAATTATCGCATGTCTGGCAACACTGAATTACCGGGTAAACTAGGATCAAGTATCACTACTTGATCCTAGCGGGTAAATAAACGGCATAGGGCTATTTACACAAAACTGTGTATACATATATATTTTTATACACTATTTGAGTTATTTTCTATAATTTTGACCACATATTGCGTCTATGGTTCCACATTTAGTACGAACCATAGACACAAAATGTGATCAAAATTATTAAAACTAATTGGCGCCAAATGGAGTACGCCCTAAATGAAATGAAACTAACCCTGAGGAGACAGTCCGGATCGGATGATCTGCTCCACATCCGCTCAATTAGAGTGGTAACATTCTCACTTCCTTTAAAATATTATTTATGTGCTGTGCTTAGATAGTGTATAATTCATATACAGTTATCATATATATTGTACAGTTGTATATTGTTTGGGTATATTTTAAGTTCTAATTAACTATTACCTACACAAAAATATTAAGAATTGTAACTAAATCTATATATTACCTAAATTGAAGTTGGAAAAAAAATGTGATCTCGGTTTTCTACCAGAAGGCATTCATAAGTGGAAAACAGAGCTAAGATCGTTGTCCACAGGTAGGGTAGCCAAAAGACTGGCAGCATTACCTCGTTGAATGGCAATACTTATTCGCTGGCCGAGGTAAGTGCCAGCCCTTTGGTCGTTTGTCTTTTCTATCAGCCGCTTTGATAAATCTTGATAATTGATATAGTCCATGTGCTTGGACCCCAAGGACCTAATGTTTCAACTCTAAAAGGCAAAAATATGTAACCATCGCCGAGACTCATATTTTCGCCTTTTGAAACCTTCTGCTGCCACTGCCGCTGCTCGGGCTGTCTTGGAGATGGAGGGTAAATGAGACGCAAGTGGCATCCCAAACTAGCGGCCTTCCACGAATCCGTGCGATACCGTTCGGCTCAAGAATAGCCGGCACGTTTACGGTGGCAAGGGCCCTGCGGATAACATCATTTGCGTTGCATTAGCGTGGCGAGAAAGGCGGCCAGTACTGCGACGGCAGGAGAGGCCGTGGTGTCCTTGGCGATCTACTGGGGCTCCACAAGAGCAGTAATGTGGTTCATTTGTGTTTGAACCAATTCGCAAGCTGATAGAAAAGGCAAACGACTTATTGTCCAGTAGCGTCCCAATGTTGGCAGATGGTAATGCCTGAAGCCAGAAACCTGATTCCCGCTCTGCAGAGGCAAGAAGCCGAGCCGGACCTACCGGAGAAACAGTGTCATTCAAAAGATCAGTTGTGATCTTTTTATTTAAAGGCTCATCCCAATGTCTCTGCGCACGGAGTTTGTTGGGGAGGCTGTCGCCTGTACGAGCTAAAGTACAAGCGTTTGTAGCATCTTGCATACAATCAATTTCAACATTTACTAAAGATTTTTCAACTTTTTTTTTTGGCGCTTGTTTTGTACAATATTTTTTTTTCTTTCCAAACAATAGAGTCTGTGCGGAAAGAGAACCGTCATAAAATGTGAGGGCGCAGGAGGCAGAGGTTAGTACGCTTAACATCAGGTCAGCCTCGTGCTCGATCCGTCACAATAATATAAAAAAAAAAAATAAGCTCGAATTTACGTTGGCGCAATGAGCACTAAGAATTCCAGACACAACATCAATTGGCACACAGTTAAGTGGACAAATTGAGAAGTGTCAAATTAATGGTACCAGAATCTATAATGAAGATGAAACCGGCATTCAGAATTCGCTATGTATTTGTGTTCAGTTTGCCCTATCGTCCTATACACTACCCGACTTATGGGGCAAAGTGGATACCGGCATATGTTGCAATATTATTGACAATTAAAATAACCGAAATGCTATCAAGCAATTTTTGTAGATTATATTAAAAACTTTAATATACTATATTAAATATATTATTTAATATTTTTAAGACCCACCTGTTGGGAAACTCTACTGAGGTCGCTGAGCATTGTACTGAGTTCCTCAAGCGACTCTGCCGTAATGACTATGTCATCGGCGAAACGAAGGTGAGTGATGTATTCGCCATAGATGTTGATGCCGAATTATTTCCAGTCCAAGAGCTTAAAAATGTCCTCCAACGCATTTGTGAACAGTTTCGGAGAAATAACATCTCCTCCTATAACCATGCTATAATGGCTAAACTCTAATCTGTGTCTGGTACTATGTTTTTTCTAAGCAGATCTATAGAAGATGACCTACTGTTCAGTAAGTAAATTTCATACTTACTTACTGGACAGTAGGAGATTCCAAATTTAAAATCTCGCTTCTTACTGGACAGTTTGTGAATAAGTCTCGGGTGAAGTTCACTTTCTGGATACTTTTTAGAGATGTTATGACAACATTACATAATAATAATAATAATATAATAATAAATTTGTTTATTGATCAAAAAAGTTACATTGCTTAAACACTAATTATAATATTTACACTAATTATAATAATTGATGATATAATCAAGGTAACAAAAATGAACATTGATTACAAAAAAAAAAAAAAAAAATTTTGAAGTTATTTATGGAGACCTTATTGGACCTTATATAAATTTGGTATCAGTAGAACTTTTTTAATAATAACATACCATTTTTGAGAAAAATAATTATAATAAAGACTTTTGAGAGTAACTTTCGTAAGCTTTATTCAGATAAAATCATATTACCTAAGATATTTATAAGATGAATTTTACATGAGCGCTAGTTCTAGCATCGGTGTTCGTGTCATGTAGGACATTTTGACAAGATTTCATTAAAATATCAGCATTAGAAAGAGAGCTATATCATTTAAGTGAATATACGCGATCGTTTGATCTTGAACTGTTCTGTTGGGTAGTCCTGTTGACAGAACGATCGGTTTATATTAATCAGTTGTTTTGTGAGTGGAAATATTTGAAAAACATCTGTTGTTCTGTTCTTAAATAAATAACAGAAATTTATTTTTTATAGATCAATGAGATTTTTGTCTAATGCATTTTTATAAACGCCTGATTGAGCGATTACACGTCTCATCAATGACAACACTATAGTACATTGTACATCGAGGGGAGAAAACGATCTATTTCTGTTCGAGAGAGAGAGAAGCAAACTCTGCCATGCAATATGCGGTGAAGCTAAAGCCCGCGGCGGGATTCGAACCATGGACCTGCTGCACGGCAGACCATAGCCAATGCCACTGAGCCATCACTGCTTCAAAATATAGTAATTGTATAATTCCCAAAATTATATTTAAAAGATGCAATATAAATGTATCATTTGTGCAGACCTACTCGAACGCCGATACTAAAATTAGCTTCCATCCCTTATAATAAATCTTTATAATTTTGTAAGGTCGTTTTGTAAAATAGATTAATATGTTCATATAACATTTTTAAAATATTTGTAATTATTAGTCAATAAAATAATTAACATTCCCAATTTCCCCATTTTCCAAGTTCCCATTTTTCCACCATTTCTTTTGTGTATAAAATCTTTGCCTCGTTCTATATTATAAAACAACTAGCGGCCCGCCCAGGTTTCGCACGGGTAATTGCGACTATACATTAATATGTAAGCTATCCTATATTTCAATTTGGATCAAATTGCACACTGTGTGCAAATCAAATTTAAAATCGGTTTAGTAGTTTAGGAGTCCATCGCGGACAAACAACGTGACACGTTATTTTTAAAAGATGTACAAAACAGAGCAATGTATAATTTGACAAAGGTTAACTGTGGAGATGTCTTTCTTTATCTCGACTAGGAGTCATTTTGTATCACAAAATGATACCAAACTGCACTTAAACGACAATTGGGTTTACACTTCGTGATGTATTACGGGTCTTTAGGCTAAATTTCATATGGTCCCATTGCACTATGATGCTTTTGTTTTTGTAGCGGCAGATTCGGCTTTAGGTTTCAAATGCGCGGTGCGCTCGTGTCGGTTCCGGTGGTCGGAACGATAGAAGGCTACCTCGCAGTACCGGCACGGGTGGCCCTTGATCTTCATGTGTGTCTTCAAATGGGTTTTCAGGTATCTGTAAAAAAAAGTTACGCCTGTATCTCCACTTGGATACTTTACATCAACTCGTAATTTACACTTGTTTGAGAGGAAATGCATATAGGAATACTATAGTATTCCTAGAAAACACCACGCATCGGGTCTAACGCGTGCTGTAGAGAAAGAAGCTACAGAGTGCCTTAGACAACCCAGGAGTAGGATAAAAGTGGCCACCTCTACGATACTCCTTCACTGCTAAAGCCTTTTCCCTGCCAGCTAGAGCCGTGGCATATGAACGGATGGGCGGAAAGACAGACAGTCCGAATGAGATTCGGCCTGCCTGTCACATTCGGTACAAACAAAAAAATCAAAACACTTCCACGCAAAAGTCCAACAGATCCTCCCAATTATGATATTATTCATAGAATAGATGTATTTTCGCCGAAAACTTGGAACCGCCATTTTAAAACCTCAAAATTTCCGAATCAATGTAAAGTAAACATTACGTTTCAATTTATTAATGTTTTTACAAAGTCTATTTTTAGGGTTCCGTACCCAAAGGGTATTAAACGGGATCCTATTACGAAGACTTCACTGTCCATCTGTCTGTCACCAGGCTGTATCTTATGAACCATAATAGTATGAAGCGCTCGTAGCGAAGTTTACTTAGCTGTTCTCAACCGATCAGCAAAGTTAAGCAACGTCGCGCGCGGTCATGAGTTGGATGGGTGACCGCTAGTGACATTACTACTGAGCGTTTCCGTGCTTCGGAGGGCACGTTAAGCCGTCGGTCCCGGTTGTTGTCTTAGGATGGCAGTCGTTATAGCATGGTGGTAGGGCATTTTGCGAATGCCCGCCTGGCTAGCTACCACCCTCAAGTAGAAAATCTGTCGCCAAGCACCTAACGGTGTGTTCCGGCAGTTGTCCTTGAGAGCCAGTACTTCTAGGTTAGCCTGAACAACATCTTCGACCACATCATCACTTACCATCAGGTGAGATAGAGGTCAAAGGCTATCCTATCAAGCATAAAAAAAAAAAAAAAAAAAAAGCTAGACAGATGACATTTTCACAGATTATGTATTTCTGTTGCCGCTATAAGAACAATAATAAAAATCGGCCAAGTGCAATTCAGACCTAATGTTGTACAGATAACGGTACGGAACCTTTCATGCGCGAGTGTAACTCGCGTTTGGCAGATTTTATTTTACTATACATGTAAATTTCTCTAAGTAGACAAATATATTCAATTAATTTGATTGTTCCGAATCTGGATTCCGATTACGTATGGCATTGGAGACGTCGGTCTCCAATGTCATACGTAATCGGAATCGGAAGTTTGTCTGCTCGACTTTCTTGGAGTTTATTAAGGAGAGGAACAACCTACGAATTCAGGATACTGCAGTTGATCTACACAACCAGCGATTTGTGAACGGCTGTCTCTTCAAACTGGGGGACGATATGAACGTATCTATTTGGAGATCGCTACGAGTTCTCTTTAGTTTTATGTGTCTTGTAAATAACAGATACTTACATGGGATTTATAAATGTCATATCACACTTAGTACAGTCGAATTTCAACCCAGAGTGAATGTACCGATGTTTCCTTAAACTGGTAGAAGATATAAACTTCATCTCGCAGTCAGGACATGGATATGGCTTCTCTTTAGTGTGTACCCTGCAAAACAAGATAATTATGTGATCTCATAAACACATAACAACCGACAGATCAGATACGACGTTTTTCTTTTTTCCGTATCTTTGAAATCTCTCTCGCTTCCTGCATCACATTCTTAGGCTTCGTATCTAGCAGAGATGTGAGAGATAAATCAGCGTTGTAAGAGGAAAAAATCCACCAATGAAATCGCTTCATTTTCCTAGCCTCGCTGAGCGCAGCGTTCCTATTGGTAGAGTTTTATTCGCACGCATCCGTACGCATCTCTCTCGCACATCTCTGGCTTCTTAACTAAGGCAAGAAATGTAACTCTAATACAGCTACCGCTTTAATTTCAGACGCACTGACGCATTCCAAGTACACAAACTTAGTGCAAAAATAATATACACGCCCTCTCTTTTAAACATAATTGAATTAGTTAATTGATTTATGATGATAGGCACAGATGATAGGTATCGACCACCGTTCCCATACAGACCGATAAATGGATGGCGTTATGCTAAAGTATGTAGCTTGTTTATGTGTTCAGTTTTAATATAATAAGACTTCTCAATACAATAGCTTTTAATTTGGGATTTCATACAAAGTTAATCAGTAAATCAGCTATACTTTACTTTAAGTTAATTTGATGTAAATTGCGGCGAAAAGAAAAGACCCGGAACTAAAGTTCAACATTTTAATTCTAGTCAATATTGATAATTTTAGTAACTGGCGTCAAGTGGAATACGCTCTATCAATGTACTGAATTTCTTCTCTTTGCTTTTATGTTGCGTTTAAGTTTCATAAAACTATCCAGAGTCGTCAAGTAGTGGTTTATAAATTTTTTTTATTGACTCACTCAAGGAAATTAATTCGAATTTGTCATAATATGCTTCTATGCCACTTTACACAACACGACGACATATTTGCAGAATTAAACATTTATAAAACACGATCAAAACTTCCCGCTACGAAACAGCATGACTCGAGTCGACACGGCGAACTGTCAGCGCCTCACGGTACGAGTCCGTGTATGTCTATCGCAGCGTACGAGTATTCCGAGACAAAACCAAAATAGCGAGCGTTGATCGAAAATCGATCCTGAATTGTGATCTTCAATCTTAGGGAAGCAAAGTCCAGTGGGTTGGTTGAAATTCACCCCACCCCGTATGACGACAAAAAATTATAGCATACCATTTTTATCTCTTTAAAACCTCTTGTTTACCTGGGGTGCGTTCCAGTAAGGCCGGGCCAAATATTGGTCGAGCTACATTTGATCCAAGGTACCTGGAACGACCTTTTGGCGCTATTGTCACA
This sequence comes from Plagodis pulveraria, assembly GCA_963890685.1. Classification (NCBI taxonomy): domain Eukaryota; kingdom Metazoa; phylum Arthropoda; class Insecta; order Lepidoptera; family Geometridae; genus Plagodis; species Plagodis pulveraria. The sequence continues at coordinate 7,976,582 of OY982955.1, read as the reverse complement.
ATATGAAATTGACAGCGATGTTCTTAAGTGATCCAATATTTTCTGTATGTTTTAGAATGAGCCCCATTACGTAATTAAGCAAAGACAGCATAGAAATCACTAATCCTTGGCTTAGCTTGTACACAATTTATTATTTATTGTACAATCTGTCACATTTGATTTGACTAGCCAAGATTTGGCCGATTCAAAAGGTAGTAAAATTTTGGCCAAGTAGAGCAAAATTAGCTCTGACAGGTCGCCCGGAACGGGTATGATCAAATCTTGCCAGGATCAAATTAAGCTCGATTGGAGTGCTGGAACGGCGTATATCCGCGCTTAGACCAAAATTTGTCTTGGCCGAAGGCGTGCGGGAAAGCACCCCTGTCTCGGTAAACAAGAGGTTAAGGCGCCCGGTGCGTACAATTGGGAGTGGAGGGTTCAATTCACGTCACGACAGTGACAATCACAGCGATAGTGACAGAAGTGACGGTTTGGTCGGAGGATTCACACTTTGACAGCTACGGCGCAACCGTCTCAACGCCAGTTACGTGCTGAGGCCCGCGCTCGACGCTGTGCACAATCGTGACTCCCAGACGAAGAACTACAAGTAAGTTCAAAACTAGTCGGAGCAATATCCGGTAAATATTACGCGAGTCCTAGCCGGTACTAAATAATAATTATGGACAAAACTCGTGACAGTTTTTTAACTGAATTTAATTATTACTTATTAGTAAGCATGTTATGTATAAATCCAATGTATGAAACCTACCTCATATGCTGTACAAGTCTTTCTTTAATGAAAAAACATCTGGAACAGTAGTCACATTGGAAGCCCTTTTCCTTTAGGTGTATTCGTCGCCTAAAACAGAAAATAAATTGATATTACCAGAAAATAAAATGAATACTAACAAATATTAAGTTATTGAAAAAATACTAACAACCTCTTAGGGTTGACTGCTGCTAGTCCTAACAAACATTTTGAGATGTTTTTTTTGTTTGTTTATGTGTATTTGACGGAATAAGTACGAGGACCACCTGATAATAAAAGTCTCTTGTGCCTGTGATTTATTATTTCATATTTTTTGTTACTTTGCTCGATGTAAATATTCAAAACTTTATTCAAAGGGAGCGCGGCGCGGTTCAGTGTTGCCGCGGCCGGGCCCTCTTCGCTTGAAGTTAGGCATTGTCTTTTACTACTTGGTCGGACCGATCAACTTAGCGGCAAGGTTCTGAACGGCCCGCTAGGTAGTCGTCTATTTTCATTTGTGGATTTTTGGTGTGAAAAAAGTTGAACTTCTTGTCGCTTTGTCCTTGGTTTTTAACACTTTTGAATACTATGAACAATTGGTAAAAAGGGGGTTTTGTAAAATTGATAACTGCTCGTGGCAGAATAAATTTGTTAATATAATTAGTGTTGTGTTGTGCAAAACAGCAGACCTGGAACATATTCGCCTAGGCAAGTACCGTTCTAATTAAATCGGCCAATTAGGTTAGATAGGTAAGCCTTGGTTCGTCCAAATTGATGAGACTTCACGTTATGGTACGTAAGTTTCATGTATTGAGTAGTTGTACTTCTTGTGTATTTTGTTCTTTTACTTTTCAGCCCGGCGAGTTAAGCATTCAAAACAGATTGTCCAGGTGGAAGAACTCTGCGTACAATCCCTGCCTGGGCAATCTGGAATCTTAACAATACTCAAAACCTAAAACAATAAGTTGTTCTAGTACTGTCTGACACTTTAAAGCTCTGTGTCTCGTAGTAACAGACAATGCCTATTAATGAAAAGTAAAAAAAAGAATATGTTCGAATATTAGCGAAACGAAAATATTGCAATACTTTTAAAATTAAGGAATAAAGTAGTAGTATACTTATATTGATATAATATATTAATCCTTGCCAGCATGTTTATGAGGACCGAGACAAGTAAAATTGAGGCTTGCCAGGGTTTGCATGCGAGCTTAATTGTGCTGTATTGCGTGAAAAAACGGTACACGGTACCACGTGCAGGGAAAAAGGAAAACAGTATCCCGTGTAGGCAAGACGCTGCGTGTAGACGGAATATTAAATACTTACTTGTGTTTATCCAATTGACGTGTCGTCCTAAAGCTGTGTCCACATTCGTCGCATTGAAAATTCTTGTCATTGATATGAACCGAGACGTGTTCGTCGAGCATTGCTTGCGAAACGTATTTTTTATCACATATCACGCAGTGGAACCGACGAGCTTCTGGCTCGTGGACATTTTTCATGTGCGCCTTTAGATGTAGCACCTCTGAAATATAGAAGAAATGAAACAATAGTATTACATCAAACGTTTGTATACAATGAACAATTGAAATCTAAAAGGAAATAGTTATTCGTTATGAGACCCTACAAAGTTGTTATTTGGCGCGAGTACTTGTATTCGAACCTGAGGAATCGAAGGATTTTAGGATTGAACCACGGGCCAAGCGAGTGGTAAATTTTACTGGTACAGTGGGCAATTTTACTGGTCTCGTACTCGAGCAAAGTCGATACAGCAAGACATTATGATCTTGCTGTATCGACTATACGAAAAAAAAAAATGTATATTACCGGCATTCTACTCCAGCACCTGCCAAATTCATCTCATACAAGCAAGTTTATACAGGTACTCGCCACCTAAAACGGAGCCCCCCATAAGAGCCGCCAGTACTGGCGACGAAATGGGCAACTTTGGTGTGGGTGCCTAAAGGGTGTATAGACTAAAGTGGTGTGCGCTGCTGTTGCTCTAAGCAATCCTCCCATCGACCTTCGGAAGTCAGCCAGTAAGACCTAGCCGGGGACCAGTTATTAATTATTATTATGATACTTTAAACGGATTCAAGAGTATATATTCTTCAATACGGGTGTGGTGGAGTTCCTTTGTGACCACATTCACTGCAACGTGTTTGAAACGTCCGCGTCGGGATAAATTATGACGTAAGCTATTTAGACCGTTTCCATAGCGACACAAGATCTCACACTAACTAACATAAGAAAAATATCATATCATGAAATTATATGAATTATGTTAACAAAAATACCATTATTCACCTACAATTTTCGTTAGGACCATGGACATTTATTTCACTTACCGATATTACAAATGCTACATTGCTTTTTAGCATTGTTTGAATGAGTCAGCGCATGCCTGTACCTTCCTTGTATTGTTTGAAATATTTTAGGGCATAATTCACACTTGAACTTTCTCCGTTGCTCATAAGAGGAATGTGTTACCAAGTGCAGTTTTAAGTCTTTCACCAGTTTTCCGCATTGTGGACAAATTTTCGATGTGTTATTTTCTCTATATTTCTTTTTGTATTCTCTTCTTTTAAGTGTATATCTTTCTGAATGTACTTTTTTCGTAGAAATCAGTTCTGCAATTTATAATAACATTTTATTTTAGGGATTTAATTGTAAAATATTTAATACGAAACTATAATTTGTGGTATTAGGCCTATAGCAATAGGCGCCATCTATCGTCTCCTCGCAGCGAAATGCGGTTATAGGAAAAAGGTAACTTTTTTAAAGAATCTTATTTTACCACTACAACAAACTTTTTTTTTTTATGCTTGATAGATTAGCCTTTGACCACTATCTCACCTGATGGTAAGTGATGATGTGGTCGAAGATGTTGTTCAGGCTAACCTAGAATTACTGGCTCTCAAACTGGTTTGCGGGGTGTTTGTGAGTTGTGAGGCTGCTGTACATTCACTTCACTCATTTATTCATCAAAATTGTGGAGATGTGGTTTTGAAGGTGGATGTTAAAAATGCAATCAACTCTTTAATTAATGAATCTTATAGAGTCATATCTGTCAGACGAAGGTTGGAACAAATGGCAATACTTGTTCCGGGTCATTGGTAAAAATGGGAGTACCTTAGGGATCAATTCTGGGACCTTTTCTGTTTCTAACATATATTAATGATCTGCCTTGCATGGTCAAAGATTTCTGCGATATTGTTTTATTCGCAGATGATACCTCTCTGATTTTTAGAGTAGATAGGAAAGACAGTGAACTGACTTATGTATATAATGTATTATCTATGATCGGTAAATGGTTCGCCGCTAACAATCTTCTCTTAAATTCAAAAAAGACGAAATGTTCAAAGCTTTCTTTACCAAATGTTCCTTATGTTGAACCAAACATTAAGCTTGGCCCAGATAAACTCCCTATTGACAATGCGTCTTCCTGGAAATCAAAATGGATTCCACTTTACAGTGGGATCTACATATACATGATCTCTCCGGAAGACTTAGTTGTGCTGCATATGCAGTTCTTAGGATAAGACAGTTAACAGACGTAGCTACTGCTCGCCTAGTTTATTTCACGTACTTTCACAGTATTATGTTGCATGGTGTATTGCTGTGGGGAACTGCTGCTGAGATAGAGACCATCTTTATCCTATAAAAGCGTGCAATTCGAGGCATATATAAAATGGGTTATAAGGAATCTCTGAGAGGTCTTTTTAAACAAAATGATATTTTTAACTTTACCACGTCTGTATATACTTGAAAATATTATGTATGTGCGTAAAAAAATTAGTAAATTTAAATTAAATAATGACAATCACGATTACAATACTAGGAATAAACATAAAATAGAGGTGCCAGGTTTTAGATTAGCAAAGACAAATAAAAGGTCCTTCTTAGGTAATTGTGTACGGTTTTATAATAAAGTTCCCAAACATATTACAACGCTCACAGAAGGGTGGTGGGACACGTGAAAAACATATTGATTAAAAAATCCTACTACACAGTTTCTGATTACTTAAACGACAAAAATGCCTGGACAATTCCGCCTCTGCCAAGCTATCGCCTGTCACCTTCATAATTTAAACAAATATTGTAATAACTTTATTATATAGTAAGTATGTAACACATTGTTAAAAGACGTTTAAAAGAATGGCCCCGAGTTTCTTGCCCGTTCTTCTCGCAGTGGTTCTATACAATTTATTTGCTGAACGTGGCAGAACAAAGTAGAATATTTCAATACTAAAATTTGTAATTGACCTTCATAAGAGCGTCGTAGTCGCCTAAATTGAATAAATGATTTTTGACTTTGTCTTTAGATAGAGGCACCTTTTTGACTGAAGTGAAAGATAAATATCCGGATATATCCTATTCTTTGGCAATGTTAAGGCAAACCGTCAAAATTAACATACCAAAATAACGTTTTATTACCTTCCGATGTCAATAGGGTAATCCTCTGGACCAGCCATCTTTAGCCGTGCCATCCACTCATAACAATTCAATGTCTCCAATCAAAACTTCACATTGGTTTTTGGTATTTGAATGCCAGAACCTTAGGAGGCGATCCGAACACTGTATTGAATGACTTGCGTGTACTTATAGAATATTTTCGTCTGATTGGCCTTGAACTAAATTATTCCAACGGAGAACTTTTTGTTTGCGTGCGTTTACTTGTCCGGATAAAGTATTGATAATTAATAATTTCAATTTACTAGCGCCTACTAAAAATAATTTAGAAAAAGTTCGCTCCGTCTTTTGGGTTCACCAATTTTAAACAAATCTTTATCATTTGTCGAAGAACAAATTCAAAAGTTTAGAAAGTATCTAGCATATTATTCGCAATGAACGCATATGGCGTTTATGATTATTAGATTTTGTCTTTCGTTCCTAAATTTATATACAATTTTAGATGTTGTCAGCTGTAGAAACACAGTGAGCTTCTTTTAAGCTTAGACAACTTAGTACAAGTTACGTTAGTGTCAGTTTTAAATGTTGTTATGGATGATAGGGCTTGGGTGCAAGTGCCCTCCCTGTGAGGTTGGGGTAAGTATACGCAAAATATCGTCGTCTGTACACAGTACACAAACTAGTAGAAAAAAATCTTGCCCCATCTTTAGGCCATTTTGATGTAGCATATCTGGCTGGGGCCAAAAACACATGCGAGGATTTTTTGCCCCCATAGACAATGGAATCGGCACCAATGCGAGCTAGCACGGTAAGATTTTATAAATATGTGCCCTAGCATTTTCTACTGCAGTTCGTACTTGTGTCTCAATGTTTCTGTGTGGGAATCTGATATATGATTACGGGCCATCCCTTTTTTTAAAGCTGGTAGCCTTATAGATCCATCCGTCTTTCGTTGCAAATCACTGCCAGTGTGATACTGCAAGTGCTGATTGAATTTCCCGCCAAGCCAGCCTTAACGATATCATTCGTCGGGCTTTTACCAGCCTCAATGTTGCAGCTATTCTCGAACCGAATGGTTTGATGCGTGACGATGGTAAATGACCTGGCGGCATGACTCTGGCTTAGCGGAAGTTAGGGCGGCCCTTAGTGTGGGACGCTACATGCGTGGATACTTTAGCGCCGTCACATCTTTCTGAAAATAACGTGAGGGCTGGCGCTGCGGCTACGTCGGCGGAGCAACTCAAGCGCCGCAAGTATGCAAACCTCGGTACATAATTGAGGCGTTTGGTGTGGAGACGAGGGTCCGTGAAAACCGGGAGCTTACCGTATTTTCTGAAACTTATCAGAGCACTTAGTCCATGCTACGCGTGCTCAAAATGCTGGCACCTATTTGGTTCAACGAATAAGCATTGCAATTCAACAGGGCAATGCTGCCAGTAGGCTGGGCACACTGCCACTGCACACTGATAGTGGGCTGGAACATTTGGACTGCCTGTGAGTCTGCAAGGACTTATATGTTGTCTAAATACTTACATTGTAGTACATATTACGAAATCTATACAATACTAGTATTGTATAGATTTCGTAATATGTTTTAATAAAGCCATACAAGTATTAAGGAACAGTCCATACATTTCTAGCCCATTAATACTAACTTTCATATCATTTTAATATGGCGTTTTAAAATACATACATGCTTACCATTTTCTAATTCTTCAACATTTTCATTTGTAACACTACTGACACTTACAGATGTATCATCAGGCGGAATTTTCTTACTACATTCAACTTTTACTTCAACATCGAATGGTAACTCTTCATTGTCATTTGAACACAGATCATCTTCAATTTGGTCAAAGTAATTTTCTTCTTTTATAATTATTTCATCTTTCTCGCCAATACCCTGTAGGTCAATATCTGTCAAAGTTGCTGCAATAAAATAATTCTCAGGTACATGTAAATTGTCCTCTAAGTAGTTTTCATATTTAACATTCTCCGATATTAGACATCGCAAGTGTGCATCACTTTTAAGAGCTAATAATTTGAATTGATAAAACTCAATTATCTTTTTGTAGCATTTTGTACACAACTTTGTGGTTATTGTAGAATCATCTGCAATCTAAAAACAATTTTACTGATCTTAGTAATTCTAAACAAGTGCAAAACGGAATGTACTCTGCTCTGCTAATCCCTCGAGGGAAATAATGGCATGAATAACTTCTTCTTGGAGGATATAATTGCATGAATACTGTCTACATTGTCAAGGTATGCAATGGTACTCACCAAGACAAACTCTTGCTAAAAAGATCTACCACCTGGCAGAATATAAAATTGGCAACCTAGTTATTCCCTTTATTTATTTTTATAGAAGAGAATATTTAAAAAAAAAATGTACTCTTCTCCATGACTTCTAGACGAAGCGCTCGTAGCGAAGTTAGCTTAGATGTTCTGAAAGGATCAGCAAAGTTAAGCAACGTCCGCCGCAGTCATGAGTTAGATGGGTGATCGCTAGTGACAGTACTACTGAGCGCTTCCGTGCTTAGGAGGGCACGTTAAGCCGTCGGTCCCAGTTGATGTCTAGATATGGCAGTCATTATAGTATGGTGGTAGGGTATTTTGCGAACGCCCGAATGGCTAGCCACCACCGTCAAGTAGAAAATCTGTCACTGCCACATCATCACTTACCATCAGGTGAGATAGTGGTCAAAGGCTAACCTATCAAGCATAAAAAAAAATTACTCTTCAAGCTAGGGCGTGAAACATTTACTCCGGTACTTCTCATGAATTGTAAAATAAATTATCATCTTTGGGTCAACATTCTACACAAAAAATCTAAATTTCAGGTTTTTGCAGTTTATGAGCTAGTGACTCATGCATGACATACAAACAGACAGACCGCAGAGTCTCATTAATATAATTCTGTTTTCTCTTTGCCTAAAGAAACCCAAAAAGATATTAATTTTCAAATTTAAAAAAAAAATATGGTATTCATTAAATTTGCTTTGAGTTGGGAGTTCACAATTCACATTAAAATAATTTGTTTGTTTGTCCGTTTATTTTTGAGTGATCCTTGGATTCAAAAATGACATCAAGTTCAGAATGACTAGACTTGCTAAAAACTTATTTTCTCCAGGATTAATGTGACATGCTTATTTAAAAATATACAGGGTTATTGGTAAAATGCTAACAACCTTTTAGGGTTGAATTCTGCTAGTCCTAAGAAACATTTTGTACGGTTTTTTATTTTTTAAAGAAAAATATATATTTAGCATTTGAAGTATAGCATTGAGAAGCATGATTGGAGTCAAACAGAGTGACAGGAAAAGGAATAGTGTGATAAGGGAACAATGTGGTGTGAATGAGGATGTAATGACTAAAATCGTGAAAGGAATGTTAAGATGGTCGGAACATGTAGAGAGAATCATTGAAATTAGACTAACTAAACAGGTATACATGGGTAAGTGAAGGGAAGTGTTGGAAGGGACCTTGGTGAACGTTCTGAAATCAGATTAAAGACGTTCTGAAATAAGCCCAGGTCAGGTACTCCTGAGAGTACCCTAAACTGACGCTTATGTATGAAAGGATTGACGAGTGTAGATGAAACAAAAGAGTATGTAGGCCATGTAGGGATTGTTGCAAGTGGAAATATGTGGTCTCTGCCTACCTCTATGGGAAAGAGGCATGATTTTATGTATGTCTGTATGTTTGTTTGTTGATTAAAGAATTAAGAAATAAGTAGAAGGCAACTTATCATCAGCAGCTAAAATCTATAAAACCATGTAATTAAAAATATAACCAACAAAAATACTTTACAAATACGAGTAAAGGCTCTAAGATAATGAGCGGCAACATTTAAGAACTAATCAATTTTAGTCTATAAATTATAAGAAGTATGTAACTTAAAACATTCATAAAATGTATATCTTAAAATAATCTGAAAGATATCTGAAAGATATCTATTTTACTATAATAATAAACAATGAACAGTAATTTAATATACCTATATAAGTAAATTTATCATATCAAAAGAAGTTATATAGACATTTGCGTCTATATATACATTTTGAAGATTTAATTTTACAAAATAAAATCTTCAAAATGTATTGTATGTATAATATAGAAGAGGTAATTTACACTTACATTATAAATAATCCACTTACGATAATAATATATCATAAAAAGTCAGAACACCTCACAAATCCTGTTACACTCTAGGCAAATGACTAGGTACGCGTTGGTTCATGTTGTATCTTGTTTGACAATAGTGCCGCAGTATCACCGTTTTAAACTTACTCGTTATTCTATTGGGTTAATTGAACAATTTACAAACGCGTCTACGCCAATCAGAATAAGTTACTGACAGCCACCAAATCAAATTTGTTTCTTTTGTGGATGCACGGTATCTAACAATACTTGTTCCGCAGTATTGAACTATCAACCGTGTTATATGAATTTAAGAGATAATTAAGTATTTTAATATAATAAGATTTCATGAAATTACTTGACACAAGTAAAAGGGATGGACACATGTGTTAGGAAAGATGAAAGTGAACAGGGCTATGGATATCCAAATTTCGAATATTATATAGAATATGAAAGTTTTGGCCAACTGAAAAATTTTGGATCTAGAGGACCTCCACATTTAAATTAATCCCTGAACCTAAAATGGTAACATAAGAATAAACAGAATATGGTTGAAGTAGGTACATATGCGTTGTAGTTTTATTTATTTAATTTGTAAAACCTTGTTTTTCACACAATGTACGGTTGGATATTTCCAAAACGTCTATTTTACTTACCTTATTTTCAGGGTTAAATTGTTTTACATACCTGAATAGCTAAGCAAAACTCCATGATATCCCGATAATTTTGTTTTCTATCATCCTCATGTTTTAATTCTCTAATATCTTTTCTAGGTTTACTACAAAGACATACCCGACACACGCTCATGCTTTCAGTGACTTGGTTTTATTGATAAAATCTTGACTATATAGTTTTTTACAGTACATAATTTAATCTCACTAAATATTGTATCCCAAAACTAAACCAATCTCCGCCAAATTCGTAAACGTAAACAAACAGCAAAGGGCTATTTTCACAAAATCTTAATACTCTATGGAAATATTATAAAAAAAAAACTAAGGGTGCTTACCATTTGAAGTTAGATTCGCTAAATCTAACTTCAAAAAATCACACTCCCAAAAAGTTGTTCCACATGGGTCTTGGCGTTATTTTCGCCTTAGGGTATATTCCATTAGTCGCTAAGAACATTATTTTCGATAATTTTGATCACATTTTGCGTCTATGGTTGTGATCACTGTGATCGTCTGTAACTGTCATCCCCTGTTCCATTTAGGTTAAGAATGCCACTAAAATTTGCCACTTCTGTTACTTTTGACATTAGATGTAGCGTTTATGGCGAAAATAACGCCAAGACCCATGTGGAACAACTTTTTGGGAGTGTGATCGTTTTTAGCGTTTTTAGCGAATCTCACTCAAATGGTACGCACCCTTAATGCATCGAGAAATTAACCCTGAAGCAGAGAAGGTCTGGATCGGATGATCCGCCTAAACAGAGTGGTTACATTCACACTCTTCCGAAATGTATTTTATTGTTTTTAGTGTTAGCTAGTGTATATGGTAACATCATAATATGTATTTTTTTTAATTCCGCATAGGTAACCCTTTGACCAAAATCTCACTTGATATTGAGCATTACTCACTATCAAGGGTATGTTCCATTAGTCGCTAAAAACGTTAATTTCGAAAATTTTGATCACATTCTGCGTCTGTGGTTGTGATCACTGTGATCGTTTGTAACTCTCATCCCCTGTTCCATTTAGGATAAGAACGCTAAGAATGCCACTAAAATTTGCCACTTCTGTCACTTTTGACATTAGATGTAGGGAATTCAAACTGTTCCAGTAGCCTCATAGCGTTTATGGCGAAAATAACGCCAAGACCCATGTGGAACAACTTTTTGGGAGTGTGATCGTTTTTAGCGTTTTTAGCGAATCTAACTTCAAATGGTATGCACCCCAAGGGAGATGTTGCTAACACGCTTAGCCTAGAATAGAATTATTGGCTCCTAATGATAGCTATTGGAACACACTGTTAGGTACTGGCCAATTTAGTTTCAGGTAGCTAGCGAGGGGAGCATTCGCATATGCCCTATGACAATATGGTGAAGCTAAAGCCCACGGCAGGATTCGAAGCAAGAAAAATCTAATCTGACATAATGGAAGTACGATATGGTTTTTGGGCCACAATTTTTTTATAGTGCCTTATATTAAGTAGAATTTGCAAATTAGAGCTCTCATGTAGGGTATCTTCGTGTTTTTGCCGATACATACACCAGTAGAATGAGAATTACTAAATAAATAAGTAAAGTACCCAAATTTAGCTCTGACATTATTGAAGAAAATGAAATATTATTTTTCATGTAATGGTGGTGTATAGACATAACGGCAATATACCATATTTTAACGTTGAACATCTTGTTAACACGCATAGTTTCTAGTACACCTCTTAATTCCTGATATCCCTAGACCTATGAATTTCAAATATCATCGGTGATATGTCTTTATTAATATATATCTTACGTAATTTTATAAGTCTAATAATATTCGTTTAAAGATCTTATTATTTTTCTTATATACACTAAGTGCTTATTGCGCCAACACTAATTCGAGAGTTAAAGTCAGGTTAACTTGGTTTTTGTGTAACAATTAAAACTTAACTCGAGTTTAAGAGGCATTTTACATTTTAATGCGGTATACGAAGATTTTAAGCGCTTAATTTACTATCATAGGAAATATCTACAAGTTGTTTAATAATTGATAAAAATAGAATAATCTGTTCTCTTTTCAGTTAATGTACCAGATTTAGAAACATAACATTAATTATTTTGTAGTGACCAATCTCCCGCACCTTGTTTTACGAATTAAAGTACACATAGCCAACTTCAGAGTTCTATCTCTTGTATAAAGATTCATCAAATTAACTAAAAAAAAACTGAGCATCAGGCATATCATCCTGTTGACACATAGTGTACTAGAATATCGATAATTCATCGTCATTGTAGAAAAAAAAAAAAAAGATCTTGCGCCAATTTCCACGAATTATATCAGTAGTTTACCACGATATATTGCGTTTAGTAAAGTGTAATTCCAAACAGATATTATATGAAAAGAAAGTTCATTCTTTAATTAATCTGATCTTTAATAAATTGTGCTATTAACTCTGTTTTGTTAGACAAGAAAAAATATTTAACATAACTCGAAATGCTCATAAATTGAAATGTACAAGCGCGAGGCGATCAGTACCGCGCGAGCGCTCATCGAGGTAGGACCTGCGTTCGTTTTGCCTTGCTCTGACGTCTCGTACGCGGAGCGCTTAGACGTAAGTTTATAGTGCGACCACAGAGTTTTGATCATGTCTTTATTTTTTTAAGTAACAAACTATACCTTAATTTTGTTGTCCATAATATAATTATTGTTGTCTTGTTAAGTAACTACATCTTTAGTTTCTGTTCATCCATTGTGTTAAAAAAAGGAAACGTCACAATTATGCAGCCTCATACAGCGTTATTGGAAAAATGCTAACAACCTCAGAGGGTTGACTTCTTCTTTTTGGTCTGCTAGTTTTTATATTATTCTAGTTTAAATTAGTAACTTACTATAACTTTTGTTTTAGAAGGATAAGATGACAGGCGAATAATTTATTTCCAACATTTTTGGATTCAGTTAATGTCTATAAGTGAACACAGCGATAACTTCAGTAGGAAATTAAACTACCTTCCTAATTTGTACAAAACGGCCTCCCGGCTTTTCCATCATTAGTACAAACCGGGATACCAGTTAGCGGTCGATAGTCGTATTTACAAATTTACCATAAAATCTGCGTAAGTGTTTTCTGCGTAAGTTTAAGTTTTGAAGCAGTGATGGCTCAGTGGCATTGGCTATGGACTGCCGCGCAGCAGGTCCATGGTTTGAATCCCGCCCAGAGCTTGAGCTTCACCGCATGGTGGAAGGGCATTTTGCGAATGCCCGCCTGGCTAGCGACCACCCTCTAGTAGAAAACCTGTCGCCAAGCTCCTAACGGTGAGTTCCGGCAGCAGTCCTTGAGAGCCAGTGAAATAACAGGCAAAAATGAGACTTAACAGGTATTTCTCAAGGTGATGGGCGCAGTGCAGTTCGTCACTTGTGATGAAATGCATCTGTTATAGGCAGAGGATACCGCTTAACATCAGGTGGGCCTCGCGCTTGTTCCATCACAATGACATAAAAAAAAAAGTCCGACTTTCATAATCCAAATGGTTTTCAAAAGGATGCATCCTTGCCCATACAAGAAAGAATCCATACTTTTCTGAGATAACGGAAGTATTTTGAATATTTTGATGAAATCTGAAACCAGCACAAATTACATTTTGGCCCCAAAATATTACGTCATTTCATATTAATCTCGTAACTACGTCAACAGTTATAAACCTAGAAAAACGCAACTTTACATATGTATAAGTCATTTTTCGCTCGATACATTTTGCAACGCAAACACTTACCGATGCAAATTTGCGTATTAAATAATCTCGTAACTAATATTAAACTTCTAAATCAAAAAATCTGAAATAATTCAAGTGTATAAATTATATGTAAATAATAATATCAAAGAAGGACCAAAGGCGTAGGTGGTATAGTTTTTCAGAAAAAAATATTGCTCTCCAATACAGTTTTCCCGCCAAAGTTCTTAAAACAACTGGGTTGTTTTAATCTTGTTACTTTAAAATATTTGGCGTAAAAATCTGTAACAATTCATGGCTAAAGAACAATAGTAAATTATCATATTAAAAGAAGAATCGAAGTTCTAGGTGAGTCTTGTTACGAAAAAATAAAAATAGCAATTAAATTACTATTTCCCACCATTTTTGCCGTGTGTTCAAACCCCATTTCCAGTATTTTTTTCTATAAAAAGGTGTATTATCGTTTATTTTCCATAGAGGAAATAGTGAGCATAAGAGTATATAGTGAGGATTGCATTGGTACCAAGAAGTATACAGGGTGCCCGGGTAATGAATGGATAACCTTAAATTAGGTATTTGTATATGTAATGGCCATTCAGAAAAAAAAAACAGAACAAAAAAAAATCAAGTAGTACCAAAGTTATGGTATTTTTAATAAACAAACATATTCATTTTGCCAAAGTTTAAGCATCCATAGCGTAAAAAATAAGTATGAATACACATGTGACCAATCATTTTAAAATAAAGTGTGCCTAAAGCCGGTTTCAAAATGGTATTTTTTTCATTATTTAATTATTTTTTTTTGTGCTGTTTTTTTTTCTGAATGGCCATTAGATATACAAATACCTAATTTAAGGTTCATTCATTACCGGGCACCCTGTATATGTTGATTATAGATTGCATCAAAGATATTCGATTTAAAAACAAAAAAACCTCAAAATGTGTAAATATATATCTACATTTCGCTGTTTGGTCTACTCAAACTAAATGGATGAAAATGTTATTTTTCAAAGGTATAGGTGATGATATATTGTGGTATGGGAATATGAGGGTGACATGTTTAAGTAATGGAAAACCAAAAACGTCATGGGACGTTTGTGGTTGGTACTGAGTTGATTTCCGGATGCACAGAAAAATAAACCTCAATCCTATGCATGGTCATTATAGCAGACAGTGTTAACGACTGGATGTAGATACTGTGTAGAGTGTGAACGAGGAAAATAGCAATTTTTGGAAAATTTAAAAGAAAGAGCTTTTAGTCCGCAGCTTTTAATCAGTGCCGTTACGTCAAATATTTATATAATTTTAAGCCGTATAATTATTTCATTATTTAAGTTTATTGTTAGAATAAATGATTCAAACCTATTTATTTTTTATTCATCAAGGATGAAATGTAAATATACGATTCACGATGTAGGTTGACTATTTAATGTACATGCCTACTTCTTTTCTATAACATTAGCAAGTAATCGACAAGAAATTGATTATTTACTCATGCAAATCACACAATTTTTAAATTCGCAACTTACATTTCTTTATTAATGAGTGCTAGTATCAAAATATGTTACTCACAGTCACGCTATTCCGTCGTCACTTCTTTCGCTTGTGTATGCGATGCGCTACCTAAACTTCAGTAGCGTGATTTTGTGAAATGGCTCTTAACTCGCGTTTTCTCGTTGGCGCAAGTGTATATTTGCTCGAAACCTTAATTTTAATATACCGGGAATGCTTCATGTAAACCGTACAGGGTGTGGCCACACACTCTGACACTGGCAGAAAAACGTCAAGCAGGTTAAGTCATCTAAAGAAGAAGAAGAATAATAAATAAAGTGAAAATCTTTCCAAATATCTGTAACTTTATTGGGGGTTATCCCCACAAAGTCATAAAGTTTTAAATAATGCTGGAATTTGTAGATAAAACTAGGCTGAGCACTATGAGCCTGTGTAGAATCTGTTTACGCCAGAAACCTAGAAAAGATATAACTCAATTGATACTGGACAACAATGAGGCAAAGCCATGTTACAAAGATGTATTTATGTTTTGTTTGTCTATACAAGTAAGTAATCTACCAATCACCTACCTAGGTACCTAAAGCATAGGTATATTTAATAGTAATTTCTAGTTTTAGAATACAAAACAAAACAGCAGGTGTACAAAACAAGCCATAGAGCTGAGGCAATCAAAATAACACTTCAATTGATTTGATGTAATTGAGCCCAGCTTGTCAGTATACTTTGGAGTAATTATTGTATGAAATTATAATCTAAATATGCTGGCTTTTGCCTTCACAACATGCAAAAATAATGACAGGTGTTAAGTCCATCACTTTGCAGAGGAAAAGTCTCAAGCCTCAAGTGCCTGGAACATACAACCCAGGATTAAGGGAAATCTTTAAAATGTATTGCTGCCCTCCACCGCCTGAGCCTCCTCCCCTGCCTCACAAAATTAAGTAGAAATACAAATTATCCTACTGATACGTAAGACCTTACTGATAACGCCTTGGATACACATTTTAGGATGGATATAATGGTTGTTCTTGACAGGGTAAGTGTTTTTTTAGGTTTAAAAAGATATTGCTCGTATACACATTACCCCAACTTCTACAGTTTTTAAATTAATTACATATCTATTTTCAGTTAATTCATTTGTTGAGGCATGATATTTGTTTGCTTTATAACTGGAAACACAGACTATAGTGTTAGTAGTATGCTAGAATAGGTAATTATCTATTCTAGCATACTTAAGTATAAAGTCTAAAATCACCTCTGCCATTAACAGATGCAGTTTGTCAGAAGTAGGAAACTGTTTGGTTTATTGTGTTAGTAGTATGTTGAAATAGGTAATTACCAAAAAAAAATCTTTTGGAACAAGCACAAGTCTTAGATCACCTCTGCCATTAACAGATGCAGTTAGTCAGAAGTAGGAAACTGCAATGCTACTTAAACAAAATCATTCACGTCCTATATTGGTTACATTCACCTAATTGAATGTACTGAGTTCTTTGTTAACCTTTCAGTACTGATGTGGTTGTCTCAAAGACTGCGCGTGAAAGAGATTTAGGTCTCATTTTGTCATCTTTAAAGATACGCCCGGCCCTCTCAGCTACCTTCGGTATTTGAATTGTTGATTGGTCAGTCAAGCACTTGCATGTGGCACTGCAAAACATTCGGCTGTAGTGCTAAGCAGTGTCTCCGAGACAGTAAACTTGATATTTACCATTACTAGGATAAAGTTTGATTATTGGTTTAGTATTATGATAAATACAGAGGTTTTAGTAATACGATTTTGCTAATTAATGTCCCAAATAGTCAAGCTATCATACGAACCGCCAGGGAATAGAACACCCTGCCTGAGTCTGTGTTTCCAGTTAAGTACGATATGGGGGTCTTCAAAACGCGAGAGTGAATAGGTATCTTCTGGGTAAGCGCGCTCCATCCTCGATTGCATCATCACTTAACATCAGGTGAGATAGTGGTCAAGTGCTACGCAGTTCAGTATAAAAAATAAAGAAAAAGCTAGTATGTAACAAATATCAATGTGAAGCGTCTTTCATAAATGTTGCCTTAAGAAGTGCCAAAATACATGTTGATTTCATATAACAATGTTGTATTTTTTTTTCTTGGTACATAAGTAACAGTTTGAACATATTTTGGCAATTACCTAATACATTATTATACTTTTGCTTATATATTTTCATTGCCTGAAGAGAAACGCCACTACACCATTTATGACAGCTAACCACCTCAGTACTCAAAGGTTAAACTGAACTAGTTTACCAAATTTATTTTCAAAACTATTTTAATACCTATTCTCCATGGTAAAAGGGTAATTCTCAAATGTTGTGTCAAAAATTTTTTCCAAATAAAAATTTAAGATTAATATAATTTTTTTATGTATTAATTACATTTAAAAACAATACTTTGCATTTTTTTTTATGAACCTAGGAAGTTATTAAAAAATAGTTCAAAATCACAGTTGTGACATGAGTTTTCATGGATTTTACAGAAGCTTACATGGTCAGCAGCAGCGCTTTCTGAGAAAGTGATATCGCACACTGCGATCTCCAAATGGTGATTACGGCAACCCCAAAAGGGGCAGGCTGTGTTCAGCTTGGACAATCCCGCTGATACAGTACAGTACTCTGTGCATGATAGCTTTCTCAAATTTATTATTATGGGGCTCCTGTCATAGCCAAGACAACTGATACATCTTTTTAGTTTCAGAAATTATCTCTATAGGCATCTACTTAACAACAAGTTATCGATTTGGATAATGTCTTCTTCATTCAACTTGCACAACAGTACATTGGAATGCGCTTAATTTGAATAAAAAAAAATTAAAATTTTTAGAGGAGGCATATTTACGAAACGCACTGACTGCCACTGGCTGTCAAAGAAGAAGCCAGTTGGTAGAATGGATCTATCCTTTTGAAGATTTACTAAAAAAAGTAAAGAAAAATCAAAGCATGGCTAAAAAAATTATTGCGTCTTTTTAGATAAAATCAGGACATTACAAAACCGTATCGCTTGAAGACCCTATGGTCTTGTCTCCCACTGTCCTATGACAGTGACTGCAGATTGGTACATCAACACTTGCTTGCCCAGAGACTTAGTAAAAGTTCGCGAAAAGTGTCCTCAAAGCAACCTCGTCCTTCACCACGATAACGCGTCCTCACCACCTGCTAAGCTGACGGAATCGTATTTGATAGCTTCAAATATAGAGCTGATGACGAATCCGCCATACAGCCCCGAATCGGTGGTGAATTCGTTCCACAAAGCCACAAAAAAGGTCCCCGAGGAAGACTGGTCCAGAAATAACAAAAAACATTGCGAAACAAAACTAGTATCATAAGTCTCTATCTGGTCTTATTTATCAGAATCCAGAACCTTTCAGTATGACCTAACTAAAGTGTACTTATCTGATTCTGTACTTGTACTATTAGCTATTCCTATGCTTAAAGCAGCAAATAGTAGTCCCACAGTAGGGATGGAGTACTTTTTGATGTTATGTTGAAGCAGGTAGCCCTGTAGCAGCGAATTAACTTGTTTGTCTGCCAATCCATAAGTCATTTCCCTTATATCGTATTGAAATCAAAACCTTAAAATGTTTTTGTTTGATTCTAGATCTCTCAAGAATCAATTCCAAGTACAAAATTATGT
The DNA here is from genome assembly GCA_963890685.1 of Plagodis pulveraria. Lineage (NCBI taxonomy): Eukaryota > Metazoa > Arthropoda > Insecta > Lepidoptera > Geometridae > Plagodis > Plagodis pulveraria. Next base: position 7,957,767 of record OY982955.1, on the reverse strand, counting down.
GTCAAATGCTACAGGAAAATACTAGATTTTTACAAATTCAAAACGTTAGCGTTGAAAAATAATGTTTACTGGCAAACCCTGAGCTCATCAGAATTAGAAAATAAAGTATTTCAGGATGATAAACATTACAAAATTATCAAAATAGAACCAGATCCTGAAGTCAGTGATAATGAAATAAATGAAGAAACTTTATTTGAAGAATTTGGAGTAAAGGAAGATATTATTAATGCTGATGCTGCGCTGACAGACTTGAAAATAGAAGTTAAAGAAGAAAATCTTTCCGATGATGATGATGAGTTTCTTAGTGTTATCAAAAAGGTCAAAGATCATTCGCCTAAGGAAACAATAGAAAATGGTAGGATCTTATTCAACCAACTTACTCTACACTAGTTCTAAATTTTTTTTGTTTTATGACCAATTAGTAGTTCTGTTGTGTACGTAAATAATGAACTTAATTTAAATTTTACAGCACTAACTGCATGTCAGCATCTTGAAAAGGCACAGTAATGAATGCATTTTCGTTGTATTTTTAATTTTTCCGGTCGCATACGTAATTTCGAATGACACCGTAGCGAGGAACGTTGAGGCGAAAAACTTTCAGTGTGGTACGCTGGGGCGTGGATTTCGCTCCAATGATTTTTCGCTCCAAAACTCTGAAATTTTTTCGACCCAATGTTCTTTGCTGCAGCCTCATCGAAACTACGTCGTATTATTATACTAACACAACCAGCACAATAATAAAAAAAGTATGAGTTATTTATAGTGATAATTAATAATATTGGGTATATAATCTTCTTTTAGGGGCTACACAATAATAACCATAAAATTTATGGATTTCTTATTAAATAAAAAAATTATTATTTTAAGCTCTGTTTTGCCACTGTATATAATTTTATTTTCAGCTTCAATCAAAACAAAGAGAGATAAACCAAAAAAACTGCAGATAAAGGAGGTTGTGACAAAATCAAAAATATGTGATGAATGCGGAAAAGCAGTGAAAGATCTAAAAAGACACTTAATAAAACACATACCTTTAGAAATAAGAAGAAAAATTAAATGTGAATTATGTGATAAATTTTTCTCTACTAACATTTTAAAACAGAGGCATATACAGAGAAAACATTTAAGTTTAAAGAAAAAATGCCATTTATGTGATAAATGTAAGTATACACAAAGGTTATTTGAGGCTAAAGCTACTAATGGGCTACGAATAAATATCATTATTTGTAGGTAAGGGGCTACAATATGATCTAAATAAAACCCCTTTATTTATACCAGGAAGTTATTGTCACTTATTTTTGAAGCGCTCGTAGCGAAGTTTACTTAGCTGTTCTCAACCGATCAGCAAAGTTAAGCAACGTCGCCCGCGGTCATGAGTTGGATGGGTGACATTACTACTGAGCGTTTCCGTGCTTCGGAGGGCCCGTTAAGCCGTCGGTCCCGGTTGTCGTCTTAGGATGGCAGTCGTTATAGCATGGTGGTAGGGCATTTTGCGAATGCCCGCCTGGCTAGCTACCACCCTAAAGTAGAAAATCTGTCGTCAAGCACCTAACGGTGTGTTCCGGCAGCTGTCCTTGAGAGCCAGTACTTCTAGGTTAGCCTGAACAACATCTTCGACCACATCATCACTTACCATCAGGTGAGATAGTGGTCAAAGGCTATCAACATTAAAAAAAAAAACGTTGAACAAATAATATTAAATCTTATTTACTGTACTGTATCAGCCAGATTGTTCACTGCTGAACACAGCCTGCCCATCAAGGTGTTTTTTTTTTATGTTATTGTGATGGAACTAGCTCGTGGCTCACCTGATGTTAAGCGGACTAACCTCTGCCTATAACAGATGCATTTCATCACAAGTCACGAATTGCACTGCGCCCGTCACTTTGAGATATAGTATTTTTTTTATTACTGATAGATAAGCCCTTGACCACAATCTTACCTGATGTTAAGTGATGATGTGGTCGAAGGTGTTAATAGGCTTAACCTAGAATTACTGGCTCTCAAGGACCGTTAGGTGCTTGGCGACAGATTTTCTACTTGAGGGTGGTGGCTAGCCAGGCGGGCAATAGAAAATTGCCCTTCCACCATGAGGTGAAGCTCAAGGCCCGCGGCGGGATTCGAACTATGGACCTGCTGCGCGGCAGTTCATAGCTATTACCGCTCGGCCATCATTGCTTCAAAACTACATAGTTAATGTTGATAATTTAAGGTACAGTTTTTCATAAGTATATAGTAATTTATATGAAACAGGCCTCTGTGTCATTGGCATAGCTCAGCACGATTTAAAGTAAATATAGACAAATTGCTATTATTAAAAATAAAATATTTTTCTAGTTAAATTGTAGTATTAAAAAATGTCCACAGCTGTAAGTAATTTGAAACTGCACATTAGACTGATACACAATCCGGAGTCGCTCCCGTACCAATGCACGTCGTGTGGACGGCGGTTCCAAAACCAGGGCCGCCTGGACAGTCACCTCTCTGTGCACACCAAGGATCGCCCGTTCGAGTGCGATATATGCGGCAACAAGTTCAGGATCAAACTAAGTCTAGACAATCATAAGTAAGTATTTTGTTAATCATACTTTTATAAAAGTGTATAGATATAATCTGCATATGAAATTTATTCACAATCTGAAGTTGCTCTCGTACCAAATTGTGTGGGTGTTGGTTCCACAGACAAGGTCGCATCGACATCCTTCTATTTATGCACACCTAAACGTTAGATCGAGTATCACATAATACAATGCGATTAAAATAAGAATAGGATCGGGCTAGCGCCATGTTGTGACGTCAAAACTAGAACACGGTACGGTGTGCAAAAATAAATAAATGACACGTATGAAAAACATTACAAAATCCCTGAGGATGTTGGTGTTTCGTCATCCAGACCAGATATATTTCTATACTCAAAGCATCTAAAACGCATAGTACTTATAGAACTTACTGTGCCGTGGGAAACAAACATACCTAAAGACCACACAATAAAAACTAACAAATATTATGACCTTACAAATGAATTAATCAAAAACGGTTATGTGGTTAATTTATATGCTGTAGAAGTTGGAGCAAGGGGTATACCAGCAAAATCCCTATACAACCTACTAAAAGACCTTGGCCTGTCAAGAACAACCGTAACTTCCATCCTAGAACGTGTATCCAAGGCCACATTAGTAGGATCTTACCAAATTTGGTTAGGCAGGGGAGGAGGCTCGAGCGGTGAAAGGGAGCATTGATGCATCATAAAGGGGCCCCTTAACCTTACTCACTGGGTTGCAAATCCCAGGCACCTTGACTGGAGCCTCTTCCTCTGCAACGCTATGGTCCCAGCACCCGCACGGTGAATCCATGGAATGCTAAGTAAATTCGTCTCTCTAAAACAACTATGATAGGTAACTTCTAGGTTAGCCCGAACAACATCTTCGACCACATCATCACTTACCATCAGGTGAGATAGTGGTCAAAGGCTAACCTATCAAGCAAAAAAAAAAGGTAAGCCTTTGACCACAATCTCACTTGATGGTAAGAGATGATGTGGTCGAAAGTGTGAACAGGATTAACCCATTGGCATCGGCGATAATGATAACAATAGAATTTCATTAATAACTAGGCCGTAGTGGTCCAGGACGATGCCAACGTATTAACCTAGAATTACTGGCTCTCAAGGACAGCTGCCGGAACACACCGTTAGGTGCTTGGCGACAGATTTTCTACTTGATCGCTAGCTAGGCGGGCATTCGTAAAATGCCCTTCCACCATGAGGTGAAGCTCAAGCCCGCGGCGGGATTCGAACCACAGACCTGCTGCGCGGCAGTCCAGAGCCAATGCCACTGAGCTATCATTGCTTCGAAATTATTGCATTAGTGCCACCAAATTCATATGCCGAGTAACGGCAAAATAGGAGAGCTAAATTTAAAACACTAAAGACCTATGTAACCTTCTCTATTTTTAAGGCCTGTTTCAGAATGTTCGAGTAAGTTCCGGTTATACTACCCTGACCATATTTAATAAATAAAACACTACTTTGAAACGCTCGTAGCGAAGTTTACTTAGCTGTTCTCAACCGAACAGTAAAGTTAAGCAACGTCGCGCGCGGTCATGAGTTGGATGGGTGACCGCTAGTGACATTACTACTGAGCGTTTCCGTGCTTCGGAGGGCACGTTAAGCCATCGGTCCCGGTTGTTGTCTTAGGATGGCAGTCGTCCATAGCATGGTGGTAGGGCATTTTGCGAATGCCCGCCTGGCTAGCTACCACCCTCAAGTAGAAAATCTGTCGCCAAGCACCTAACGGTGTGTTCCGGCAGCCGTCCTTGGGAGCCAGTACTTCTAGGTTAGCCTGAACAACATATTCGACCACATCATCACTTAACATCAGGTGAGATAGTGGTCAAAGGCTAACCTATCAGGCATAAAAAAAAAACTACCTTTGCGTTTCACAGTCATCGATTTAGCCTATCTATCGGTTAAAGCTTGAAACACGCTGCACTGTCATTTTTATCATTCAGTTATTGTATGTTTGTTTATGTTAGTATAACCGGAACTTACTCGAACATTCTGAAACAGGCCCTGAGTGAATTATATTTATTTTATAAATGTAGTCTGGATTATGATATAGTAACATTAGTTTTTTTTGTATTTCAGGCGCCAAGTGCATGATAAGGAAAGGACACATCTATGCCAGTTTTGTTCCAAGAGTTTCTTCAAAAAGCACCATTTGAATGTACATCTCAGGTATGGAATTCTCTGCCAAACTAGTATTTCGTTTAATCCCTTGGCATCCGACATAACAAGAACAATATAATTTCATTCGTAAACAGACGATATTGTCCACGCGGATGTCGATGGATTTATATGTATTTTATATCTAATCTTTGATGTAAGTACTATTTTTTATAGAAAACTGGCAAACCAAAAGCATTGGTGTTATACCAAGGACAAGCATGCAACATTGCAGCAAGTTTGGACACTTGGTATTTAAAACATCACATGGTCCCGAGTTTGTTGCCCGTTCTTCTCACGGTGGCTCTATACATTTTTTTTGCTGAACATACTGCCACGTTTAGTATAGAATATTTCAATATATAATTTTTAATTGAAGAGCGCCGTAGACGCCTAAATTGAATAAATGACTTTGACTTAGACGAAACTATTTGTATGAAAAGTGAAGATGAATACACTTCACTTAACCAATAATTATATCAATAAATAGCTACTTATGTACGTATTTATAACAATGCCATCACGCTTGTATATCCGCTAAGGGGTAGGCAGTGGGTTACAGCTAGCTGTAACCCCCTGCTCGGCAGGCATCTTGGGGAACGCAGTGTAAGATTACACTACGTTCCCCATTTGGGGATTGGTGAAAGCAGTTCTTCATAAGGCGCTGCTGCCTATCTTCTGGTACTGGGCATATACATATACACCCATACATATATATGGATATGTCTATAGGAAAGCCCCCTATTACATAAGATGTCATACGTGACTGGTCGATTGTGGTTTTTTATACTATACATTAACATGATATACATACATGATAGTATGTTTTTGTTGCAGATCGCATACGAAAGAGAACCCATACCCTTGTTCCGAATGCGGGAAGAGTTTCCGCACCAGCACTACGCTCAAGAACCATCTGCTGATACACAGCACCGACAAGAATTATAACTGCACTTTGTGTGACATGTCCTTCGCTACGAGTAGGTGAGTACAATAGATAGGAACTGACTAGTGACAGAAGACTTTTGAAGCAGTGATGGCTCAGTGGCATTAGCTATGGACTGCCGCGCAGCAGGTCCATTGGTTCGAATCCCGCCCAGAGCTTGAGCTAAACCGCATGGTGGAAGGGCATTTTGCGAATGCCCGCCTGGCTAGCGACCACCCTCAAGTAGAAAATCTGTCGCCAAGCACCTAACGGTGTGTTCCGGCAGCAGTCCTTGAGAGCCAGTGAAATAACAGGTATGTCTCAAGGTGATGGGCGCAGTGCAGTTCGTCACTTGTGATGAAATGCATCTGTTATAGGCAGAGGATACCGCTTAACATCAGGTGGGCCTCGCGCTTGTTCCTTCACAATAACAAAAAAAAAAGACTTGGGCCGCTCAAAGGGTACTTACTTATTTGGTACTTGGAAGGCTTGTAGGTCGCTGATGCTAGCTAGTACACGCCTCCCCAGTGACCCGGGGATCTACAGTACTAGTGACATTCTAGGCCGGCACTTGCCAAGCTGAAAGCAAAATGCAGACATATTGCCGCGGTACCTTCATCAACGCCGCCTCATTCCCTCAACACGCAAACTTGTCCCGAAGTCGAGCCGATGCTGATGGTTTACCCTCAAATAATGAACAAAATCTGTCGCTAAGCACCTAACGGTGTGTTCCGACAGTGTCCTTGTGAGCCAGTTCTCAGGTCAAGCCTATTTACATACTATAGTTTTCGCTCCATCCCCATACGATGGTTAAAGAACGAGAGGAAACATTAGAATTATAAGTCACTGTCATGTTAGCTCAGTCGGTCATTGCATAACCTGATTATAGGGGTGGATGACGCGGGTTCGAATCCCGCAGAGCATGCGTTATTACAAAAATATTAAAATTAAAATGTTTCCTGCTGTTTTTTTTTTTTTTTTTTTTTATACCTGGTAGTTTATCCTTTGACCACTATCTCACCTGATGGTAAGTGATGATGTGGTCGAAGATGTTGTTCAGGCTACACACCGTTAGGTGCTTAGCGACAGATTTTCTACTTGAGGGTGGTAGCTAGCCAGGCGGGCATTCGCGAAATGCCCTACCACCATACAGTAACGACTGCCATCCAAAGACCACAACCGGGACCGACGGCTTAACGTCCCCTCCGAAGCACGGAAGCGCTCAGTAGTAATGTCACTAGCGGTCACCCATCCAACTCATGACCGGGCGACGTTGCTTAACTTTGCTGATCGATTAAGAACAGCTAAGTAAACTTCGCTACGAGCGCTTCGAAAATCTTAAATAATCTTGGGAAAAGATCTATTAAAAATATAAAGATTTATTAAAAATTAATTCATCAATGAAATGGTTCTTTTCTTATTGTATAATAAGGCATTTGTTGCAGCTACCTCCGGTCGCACATGGTAAGCCATAAGAAAGAGAAGCGGTATCCGTGCAAGTACTGCGAGGTTCGCTTCCACCGCTCTGATCACCGCAAACGGCACGAGTACACCGCGCACTTACGGCCCACCGCCACCTGACCAGATCATACTTAGGGCCTATTCCATTTGACGCTAATAACGTTATTTTCGATAATTTTGATCACATCCTGCGTCTATGGTTGTGATCACTGTGATCGTTTGTAACTGTTCTCCCCTGTTCCATTTAGGATAAGAACGCTAAGAATGCCACTAAAATTTGCCACTTCTGTCACTTTTGACATTAGATGTAGGGAATTCAAACTGTTCCAGTAGCCTCATAGCGTTTATGGCGAAAATAATGCCAATACCCAATTGGAACAACTTTTTGGGAGTGTGATCGTTTTTAGCGAATTTAACTTCAAATGGTAAACACCCTTACTAGAAGCAATGATGGCCGATCGGTAATAGCTATGGACTGTCGCGCCGCAGTACCCTGGTTCGATCCCCACCGCCGGCTTGAGCTTCACCGTATGGTGGAAGGGCGTATTGCGATTGCCCGCCTGGCTAGCTACCATCCTCAAGTAGAAAATCTGTCGTCAAGCACCTAACTTTGTGTTACGGTAGTAGTCCTTGAGAGCCAGTGAAATTACAGGCACATGAGACTTAACAACTATATCTCAAGGTGACGGGCGCAGTGCAATTCGTGACTTGTGATGAAATGCATCTGTTATAGGCAGAAGTTAGTCCGATTAACATCTTGTGGGCCTCGAGCTTACTCCGTCACAATAACATAAAAAAAACTTAATATCCTGTAATCTGTAAAACCCAGGTGAATGTTCCGTGCTTGTCCTGCGCTCGATGTGCAGGTGTTCCAGGTAGGACTCCGCACCTGGATAGATACTACTAGATAGGCCTTAATTTGTATAATAACCGTTTACCATGTCCGCCTGGCTAAGAGCCAACTCATGCAAAAAATTCTCTCACTGAAGCTTATTAAAATATATCTAGTGACAATTCCACCTAATTTTCCTGTTAAGCTGACGTGACGTTATACTCGTAACGCACAGTCCAGCTGGATGTATTTTCGTTGCGTTTAGATTCTACACAAAGCATCATCAAGTCTTGACTAAATGTACGATAGAATTTTCTTGAATTGTCTTAAAAGTGTTTTTATTTAAATATTAATTTTAGTACATAATGTTTACAATATTTTTATTTTATGCGGATATCCGCCAAATAAACGCCTGAATATATTAGATGAAAATACAAGTGCCTTATTCTGTATGCACTAAAATCCAAATTTGTAAAAAGCTCAACATTAATTTAGATATACTTCTAAGTGTTTTAAGTCCAGTTAGCTCCAATTATTTGCATGTACCTACTCGAAAATTAATAGCAAAATATATTGTCCTTCTAGTGTTTACCAATTTGGATTTCAGCGTCTACAAAATAAGAACTTTGTATGTCTTTGTATGTATACGTTCCTGTGTCTTCCGGATCGACAGTGTGCACAGTGATGCATGTGCACCTTAATATGTCGCTTGAAGCCGTTTGTCGTATTTTTGAATATTATGAAAGTTAACAGAATATATTTTTAAAACTGATGAAATAGATATTTTCATCTCTATAGCACGAAAAGAGCGGTTTGGTTGTTCAAGCTATCGCAGCTAGTTAAGAAAAACGGTAAGAGTATTGTAAATCACAAGTCTTACTTTTTTTTTTTAAATAAACTATAGATAATTATCCGAAGAAAAGTTGCTGCTGTTCAGTAGGTTAGAAGTAACAGTTTTGTTCGTGAATCACTTTACCTCACTCCTCAGTGAAAATAGAATTAGTGGGAATTTAAGAATACCAAATCCACACTTTTCGTACTAAAAAGGTGCAAAATTATTTTCGTTTCATAAGTCATGTAGTAGGCGCCTGCTAAGGTAATTAGCAAGGTGAATTAAGTACCTAAACACCTTATTGGTGAAATTGTTGATTTTACTACAGTCTATTTGGTTTCGGGATTTTAACTGTGTTGTTTTAACTTAAGTAAGTTTTAATATTTTAATAAAACTATTTTTTGTTACTTTGATTTTCACTCATATATATAACTACATATTTGTGTACACGAGCTATTACCCCTGAACCCGGTGGTTGGCCCCATTGACGGGTCCACGGGTAATTTTATTTACCTTTAGACCCATGATAGTAGTGATAGAAGTGATTATACGAGGGACGGCACTGAAAATTTCGGGAATCAAGGAAGTGACACAAAATTACTATTTAAAAATGTATTTATTGCTTTTCGAAGTATTCTCCGCGAAATTTGACACATTTTTCCATACGATGGAACCAATCATTGAAGCAACCATTCCATTCGGAAGTTGGGGTATCCAAAATGGCCGTTTTGTAGGCGTCCACAGCTTCTTCAGGTGATGAAAATCTCTGACTACGCAATTTATTCTTTATTTTAGGGAAAGTACAGCCCCGACCTAAGCCCTAATGATTTAGGGCTTAGGTCGGGGCTATGTTCTATTCTATGTTTTCTTGCTCTAAAAACTCTTTTGTTCTGTGCCCGGTGTGAGAACTCGCGTTGTCGTGATGGAGGATTATGCGGTGGTTCCAGTTCTCTTTATGGAGTTCAGAAACGACCTGTAGGAAAGAAATGCTAGCATACTATTCTGCATTAACCGTTCTCTGTTCCTCAAGAGGAATAGTCGCAACATGGCCGGTTTTGGAGACAAACGTGGCCAACATTTTTTTTGCAACACTCCGTGAACGAACAATTTTTGTTGGCTTTAACTCATTTTCACCCAAACATCCAAACACCCATCACACACCCAAACTGGGTGACTGGTTTTTTTGTTTCGGGTTCGTACGCGTATATCCAGGATTAGTCACCTGATACGATGTTGTATACAGCATTTGAGGATCCTGCGTGGAATCTTTCGAGAGTTCTGACGTACCAAGTAACGCGGGCCGCTATTTGCTCTTCACAGAGCGAATGCGGTATCCATCGGGAAAACAACTTTTTTACACCTAATTGTTCATGCAAAATTATTTGTATGTGAGTCATGCCAATGTCTTAAGTTGCCTGAATTTCGCTGTATGTCACATGTCGATCTTCCTCAATCAGCTTACGCACAGCATCAACGTTTTTTGGGTGACTGCAGTTTTTGGACGGGGATCATCATCATCATCACTGAGCTTGACACGTCCACGTTGAAATTCAGCAAACCAGCAATAAATTATGGTTTTGGATGGGGCTTCATCACCAAATGCAGAAATCATCCGGTCAACACACTGTTTTTGTGTTAGACATTAATTAAGTCGAAACAGAGTTCCTCTTAATCTAAACCGCTTCGCCGTCTTGTTCAGGAGCCTACACAAAAGCTTTCTAGCGACCACGTGGCGAGCGCAGTGGCCGGACGTAATTACCTTACCTTGAGAATGCATCGAGTATGGAATAAGTAGTAGATAAAATAGTATGTATTAAATACTATGAACTATATGCAACTCTACAGTTACGACAATTAAATTATTTAGACAACCTATAAGTCATTGCAAACTCACAGGCATTCTAAATGCTCCAGCCTACAATCAGTTGGCAGCCTGCCCAGCATGCTATATAAAGAATGATGCTAATGTAGGTATGAAAATGAAAATACCATTTGTAATAATAACCTTAACTTTTATTTCGTGTAAGAATGTTCGGATACAAATAGCAAATTCCGTATCAAATATTCAAAATGCGGAGAAAAATTGTACATTTTTATAAAGTGAAGCCAAGTCGCACGACATACAAGAACCCTCGACACTTCCTACAGTATAAACCTACCGCCATTGGCGCGCAATACGATGTTCACTAAATAAAATAGACAGGCACATTTAAACTTATATCTAATGAATAAAATAATAATGTCTAAAACAATAAATCAATCCCTTATATCACAAATTGTGATGTAGTTTTACGTGTGCTTCTTATATAAGTAGCAGCTGCCAGAATATTTTAAATACCTTAAAAAGAACACAATCAAATAAAAGTCGCAAACAAAAATATAAACTTGAAAATCTCTATTAAAATGCTAAAAATATTGCAATATAACTTTCAATTCGTTCATTAACTTAAAATACATTATTTTTTAGTACAAAAAGTTATATCTACACCTCAATTGAAGTTCTGTAGCTTTAAATACTTATTACAAATAAATTGGACAATACTATACTCAAACATGTGGAAAGTAATATTAAATGTTTTAAAATATTATCTAGTCATAACTAATTGTCAAAAAACGTTCTAATACTAACACCTAAATACAATTTCTTTTCAATATAAAAAAAGGAAATAAATAGGCACATCACATTCGCTCCGAATGGTTGAAACATTTAACTTAAAATTGCTAAATTAAATTTCTTCTTATATTTAAAACGTTGATTGATAAACAATCCACAATTATATTGCAGTATTGCTAGTGCAAATGGTATGGCTTTCTGTTTTGTACTCAACTGTTCAAGCTTTTTAAACAACAATTTGAATGCTATCATAAGAAATGATAAAAAATATATTATATCTTTTGCTTAACCTCGTGCATAAGTACGGGATATAAACTCAAAAAAAGTAGTAATGAAAATTACATCAAGACACAGCTGTAATCATGCAAGCTAAAAAACTAAAAAAGTTACTCTCATTCTTTATAAAATTCATTAATCATATGTAAAAATATAAACACATAATTTTACATATACTTCAGCAGCAAATATATTATATATTTATTATAGGTAATACAAAATTACATAAGAAAATTTTGCTAGTATATGGCAGTAGTTTTAGCTGTCCATATGGAGAATAATAACAATACTTCATGTGACTAAAACCATGTTCGTAAAGGGAATATTTTTGCTACAACGTAAATATAGGGTCCGGTATCCAGAGCGGCATATCGGTGGAGCTGACACCGGACTCAGAATTAGATTGGGGGAATGCCGCCGGGATTGAAAGTCTATAAAACTGATGCTGGACAAGCGTAGTTTGCTCGAGTGTATTGTAAGGATGGGTGATGTCAGGTTGGCTAGTTGGTCTCGGTAGCGGCAGCGGCGGGCGGTACCGGGACGGAGAGAGGCGAGCGCTGTCTGTCAAACATCTCCAGGATCAGCTTCGGATCTGTCCCGGCCGGAACCGTGACCGTGCCCGTCTGTTGGACACATCTCATGAGTACCACCGCACGTTCTTTGCTCCAGTGCGTGGCGGCCGCGCGTGTGCCTCACCGTCTGATATCATTCAATCTTTTAACTCACATTTCAATTTTCCCATACAAATTATCAGTATCTTGGGTTTTTTTTAATTTGTGAAGGTACCTTGATGGATGATGAACGGACACGAGCGGACGCCACAACATTGCGCAGGACATTTTTTTGTTAGTAGATTAATAATTAGAGAACACTAGGTTAATTTATATTGCCTGAAAAATATTATTAGTAAGTTAATAGTCTTAAAAGTGACAAAGAGGCATTGTAAGCTTTTAATATAATATTCGCTACAAGTCTATTTAAAATTCACAAAAAAAATCAATAAAACCGGATCTCTTGCTTTTTAGTTTTGATATCCAATCCATTCCATATTCTCTATAATTTTTGATGAAGCCTTTTATTTTATAGCATTTGCCTTAGCTAAAAACCCTTAATACAGGCAAATGGCAATGACAAGGGCATGTAGACTAGAAAAACGTTTACACATCTATCTTTTGTGTGAATTTATGAGGTTCAGAAGATTTTCTCCTTTATATCTCACTTACTTTAAAGATAGTCACAAGTTCTCAAGCATATTTTAAGCTCCAGAATAGAGCCTGAGACAAAAATCAAGAAGGAAAATAGTCGCCGAAAAGCTTTTAACAAGAAGAATAATGTGGGATGAATTTCGAATTATAATAAAATACTTTCTATGTAGACTTATAGCGAATATTCCCTATAATCAAAAGGGGTCATGCGATTTTACACTCTATTATCTGATAGATAAGGTATGTATATAATATTAAAGCAAAGTGTGGGATACCTCGATACGCGTGATGACGCCCTCCTCACGACTGTGCTCTAGGACTACAAACAAAACACAAAGCGGCCGTCAAACATACAAACAAACATAACAAGTATACATATAAACATGTGTATAAAGCAGGATCGATTTAATTCTGAACAGATTCATTGCTTTTTGAGGTGCAGGATTGTACACGTCATTGCTATGTGGTTGATATTGTATATTTATTCATTAACTTGATATGTGATTTCAAAATAGAGTCAAGTGGGATTGGGCTTTTTTGGTCAGTTTATGTATTATGAAATAGGGTAATGAAACTTTTTATTTTCTGTAAAAGGCTTCTCAAAAGTTTACTCATTATCATTCGACTTTTCGATAAATAAAAATATATATTACAACCACAGGTTGTTATACGTACCAACACTCCCCCTATTTCTGGAACGTTTGTCAAAGTCCTGATCAGTTAGCAGCCTGCATACTGAACGCTCATTGTCACCTATTACGTCATACAATACCATCGACCAATCAGCGTACAGTATTTAATCTGTAAACTAACTAAGGCTTCGACGAAGGTTTCAGAAACTGGAGGGTCAGTACATCAACGTTTCTGATACAAAAAAATATATAAAGTACATAGCCAACTGGACTTTTTTACCGTTGCGCGGCTTCCTATCTTTTTTAAAATATATTGTAACCGAATAATGCAATAAAAACCGATATATATAGGTCAGTTATCACTTTGGCATCGGTCATATCTTGGTGTTATTCTAAACCAGGTTAGTATGTATCACGGTTTAGTGTATATATACAAAATTTTAAAATTTTCTTAATTAGAACCTAATTTACTATAATAATCTACAGTATACAATGTCCACTATCCATGAAACAATAACACAACCTAAATTACAATGTTTTTCATATTACCTTAAATCTATTCTTCAAGCAAATAATATGTTCAATTGCAACCTAAATTTAAAATATTTAATTCCATTTTTATACCTTTTAAACTCAATGTTTTCATATAATAAGATTATTTTATACAGAGGGATAATGATAAATAATTTATGTACCCTGCATTGTTTTCTGTTTCAAGTAATATTTCTCACTTACCACATGAATAATATCGGTAATACTGATAATATTATCTGTAAATCAAACCAAGTAAAATGTATTTATAGATTGTTAAAAAACATTATTCTCACTGACCTACTGAAACAGCAATGCATGTTTGGAACATGTTATGTTATATCACTTTGTGGTTTCTTAGAAATTATACCAAGCTTACAATATAAAACAGTATATTGCTATATCTATATAATTAAACACTTCTTTAAGGTATTTTATTACCATCCAATACAATGTGTTATGATTGGCTGTTCCCATAACGATTCATACAATATTTATGCACAATTTTTGGATGGGATCATTATTGCTCTGTCAACTTTAGCTATATGTTTGCTTAGCAAGTATTGTAGGTGGTACATTCAGAAACCAAACCAACATAATAATGCAAGTAATCATTACAATAGTTGTTTTCTATTTTATTTCACTAATGTTATGTTATGTAATAGTAACTTTGTACTTCAATTCATGACAGAGTCTCATAGTTATTTGAAATGGATCCCTCAGAAATAAATATTAACAATATTGACAATATCTCTGTATCTGAGTCTTGTCTTTGTCATACTAATGATGTTCCTGCTATAATAAAAAATTCAAATAAATCGTTTAATATAATATTACAAAATATACGTAGTATTTTAAATAATTTTAGTGAATTTCTTCTATCGATGACCTTGATGAAGGTACAACCGGACATGATAGTTCTTACAGAGTGCTGGCTATCAAAAACCTACTTACCTCCGTCATTACCCAACTATACATTTGCATATACACGTCATACCTACAACCAAAACGATGGGGTTGTTGTTTATATTAAATCTAGTGTTGCAGCTAGTACAATTGAACCAGATTTTGTAGAAGCCAATTGTCTTGTAACTAAATTAGGAACTGATATAGCCATTATTTCTATTTATCGCCCATATGAATTCTATAGATCGAATAAGTTTATGAGGTCCTTAGAGTTAGTACTTCAATCTTTAACCACTTTCAAAAATATTGTAATTGTAGGTGATCTCAATATAGATATTAAGCTGGGTACGGTGGACAAACTGGCCGATGAATACCTTTTACTTCTAGCTTCATACGGTTTATTACCAGCACACCAGATTCCAACTCATCTTAGAACTTGTTTAGATCATGTTATTCTGAAAACTTGTTATTCAGCTAAAACTCTTGTAGTAAATAACTCGGTTACTGATCATTTACCAGTTATTCTCTCGTTAAAATTGACTAATATCTCTTGTCAAATGAAAAAAACCACAAGTAAAATAAACTACACCGCTGTCACTGATAAACTCAATAATTCAGATTTTTCACCAATATTCTTGACAAAAAATATTGACATTGCAACTGATTATTTTCTTTCCACATTATCTACAGTTATCAAAGAGAGTTCCATCTTCTTGTCAATCTCAAGAAAGTTTGCCCCTATCAAACCATGGATGACACCTGGTCTTCTGCGATGCATTAGGAACCGTGACCGTATGCATATTAAAGTAAGAAAAAATCCAAATAATGAGACGCTTAAGGTAACTTACACGCGATACAGAAATTTTTGTAAATCAATAACTAAAAAAGTTAAATATACTTATGAAAGAGAACAACTTATTAAAGCAAAGTCAAACATTAAAAAAACTTGGAAAGTAATAAATGATATAACAAACTTTAAATCCCCAAAAACATATTCCAGTGACATACTAAACTTAAGTAATGATCCTCCCGCAGTTGTTGTAGATAATATGAACAATTACTTTGTTAATGTGGCCAAAAATTTGGCTGAGCAAATAAAACCTGGTACTGGTCTTCATCAAAATGTACAAAATCATGTAATACCTTTGAAATCTTTCGTCTTACTTGATACTGATCAAACTGAAGTTAATCACATTCTTTGTAACTTAAAAACAGATAGTTCTCCTGGATGGGATGAAGTTCCCTCATCCATCCTGAAACAAAATGCCACCTTACTTGCTCCGGCTGTTGCCCATATATGTAATTTAAGTTTCAACACAGGAATTTTTCCTCATGCCCTAAAAAAAGCTGTAGTTCATCCTATATTTAAGAGTGGTGACAAATCGGTGTTTATGAACTATCGACCCATATCAGTGTTGCCAGCCTTATCTAAAGTCTTAGAGCGTTTAATAAATAACCGTTTGATATCTTACTTAGAAAGTAACAAACTTTTGAGTCAAAATCAATTTGGATTTCGTAGAGGTTTATCAACTTCAGATGCAGTGTCTGCTCTGACTAATCATGTTGTTGAAGGGATAGACAATGGAGATAAATGCCTAGCTATTTTCCTCGATCTAGCTAAGGCGTTTGATACGGTCCCAATGTCAGGTTTAATTATTAAGCTGGAACGCCTTGGAATTCGAGGCTTGCCTCTTCAACTTCTTAAAAGCTATCTGACATATAGACAGCAATGTATTAAAATAGGAGAACATGTTAGCAACACTTTATATGTTAAACAAGGAGTCCCTCAGGGAAGTATTTTGGGACCTACCCTTTTTCTCGTCTTTATAAATGATTTATGTAACTTACAAATCAAAAATTCTAAAATCCTCACCTTTGCAGATGACACAGTCTTAGTATTCCGAGATAAGTCATGGCCCCTAGTCTTTAAGGCAGCTCAATCTGGTTTTAATGTGGTTACTTCCTGGCTATTTAATAACATTATTACCATAAATGCATCTAAAACCAAATATCTAACATTTTCCATACTAGATTCTCTACAACCTCCGTCTGTGGATCCATTTCAAATAACTGTTCATAGCTCATTTTGTGACACTAATACAGTATGTTCTTGTGCTAGACTAGACAGAGCTGATACAATTAAATACTTAGGAATATTAATTGATAAAAACCTTTCTTTTAAACCCCACATAAAGAATGTAGCAGGACGAGTACGTAAGCTTATACCCATTTTCAAAATCCTAAGACATGTGGCTGATTTCGATATCATAAAAATTGTGTACTTTTCTCTTTGTCAATCTATCATATTGTACTGTATCTCGAGTTGGGGTGGTATTTGTACTTCGAATTTACTTCCACTTGAAAGAGCTCAGAGGGCCATCTTAAAAGTTTCTTTGTTCAAACCATTCTTATATCCCACTGTAACGCTGTATAAGGACTGTCAGGTTTTAACAGTCCGGCAACTTTTTATTCAGCAAGTTGTTATGAAACAACATGCCAGAATTCCTTTGGAAACTATAATAAACATAGCTACAAAGCGACGTCAGGACATAGTATGTACAGTTAAACAAGTCAAAACTATCTTCGCTAGAAGATATGACTACTTTCTATGTTCTTTTCTGTATAATAAAATTAGTGCAATTATAACAATATATCCACTCAATTCCTACTCTTGTAAAAAAGAATTAAATCAAATATTAAGGAATCTAAACTACCATGACACAGAAAATTTATTTCGCATATTTAGGTAACTCCCTAAAATTTGCTCATTTCCTTTAAGAGTAAAACTTATAACATAATTATACATATTAAAAATCTACATACTTAAATATTAGTTTACATTACACCTTCTCAAAACCGTTAGTACATTCATTCCATATCGCTTTTATACAAACCATCCACATTTTTTTATATATACTCATACACACTAAAACATACAATAGTTGAGTAGGTATTTTGGGTCTTAGTTCTTAATTTTTACTTAATATAATTTTTCATAGTAATTATTTCATTAATATTTTCATAACCTGAACTTTGTATTTACTTAATATCACCTGTAATTTGTTAAGACTACAATTGTTTATTTAAAATAGGAGGGTGAAAAACGGGATTTCTTAGCACGGGGAAACCTAGTAAGAATTCTTGTTTAGCACTCATGTTTTCTTCATTTTATATCAAATTTCAATACTTATATACAAGGTTTATATAGTCTCAACTAGACAACATGTTTTATATATATTATGTATCTTACTGTTGCAAATAAATATTTTTATTATTATTATTATTATTATAATTATATACTAGCGTATTTACTCGTCTTTTAGATCATATGACTGAACCTATAAAATAAAGTTAAGCAAACAATTGGTATTCTTCCCTGTGAAGTCATAGTTTGGCCACGAGAATCTTTCTGTTTGGAACTCGATTAATGCATACAATTACAAGGATGTTTTCGACCAAAGTTATGAAATTGCGGAGCTTCAATTTGGCAAATATATTTATTACAAACACCTGAGTAAACTTTGTAACAATCCAGCACCTCAAGTTAATATTCTTAGCTGTAGATTGACAAATATATTTATAACTTTACATATCTATAGTATAAATACGAAAGCTATTGCATATAATATTTTGCGTTCATGCAACATATTTTCAATAAATTTTCCAAATGGCAGTATTTCTTTTAAGCCATTTTATCTTGATGGAAACTTATGACTTAAGAATAATTTGTTATTTCTAACTCCAATCGACTCTCGGTTTAACAGAATGCAATGCTAGTGAGGCAAGGATATAGAAAGTTCTCAATATTAAGTTGTGTGCATATTGTATGGAACCAAATATGTAATTTATATTATTAAAGAATCCTAAATATTTATCCATTATTCAGAAATAAGAAATTCATATGTAGTAAGTCAAGAACTTTTTGTTTAAAGAAATAATTATATTTGTATAATCCCTCTTTAATAAGACTTGTGTCGTGTCGTGTACAAACAGGGGGCGACAAGGCTGGGGAGAATAAATTAATCTCAATGTACCCATTATCATCTCCGTAAAAAAAAAAACTTATGAAGTGCCCAGTATATGGCAACAGGCTCACTACATATTACACGGGACCAAAACGCCAAATAACCTCTCTATAACACCTCGGGAAATGTAAATGTGACTGGATTGAGAACTTTCCATCCACACAGCAAACTGCAATTGAGTATTAGGGTAGTTGACCATTTTTGTACAGTAAATTAAATATATAAAGATCACCGAACTACCCACCAGTTATCATTTTAATTAAATGTTGCTGTCAAATGCTTTAACAACTGTATATTATTCGCTGTCAAAATTAAAATACAAAATAAAGTTATAACTTAAGCCCGAGTCGTTCAATACTTAAACATTTGTTTTGTTGTTTACAACACAATTACGATTAATCAATTATACACTAATCGACTGTTTCATTTTAACGAAGTGATTGGATAAAGTGTATAATCGTGCTATATCAATCTCTTTTACAAAAGTATGCAGACACATAGCTATTTTTTCAAAGTAGTATTAGGTATTCATTCAAAAACAGTATTTATTATTATTTTCTATGGGAGAAACCGCGGGTTCTTTATAACTGTTAATATATATACGGAATGATTACGGACTCAATGGTTATGGTAAACTCGACTCTAAAACTGCGACATTTTTTATGCCAGATTGATACCATTGCAGCCCGTTTCAAGCTTTAACCGATGGATAGGTTAAATCGATGACTGTGAAACGCAAAGATAGTGTTTTATTTTATCAAATATTTTCTGGGTAGTATAACCGGAACTTACTCGAACATTCTGAAACAGGCCCTAAATGTGCAGCGCGTTTCAAGCTTTAACCGATGGATAGGCTAAATCGATGACTGTGAAACGCAAAGTTAGTGTTTTATTTATTAAATAAGTTCTGGATAGTATAACCGGAACTTACTCGAACATTCTAAAACAGGCGCTAAATGTTTAAGTTACTCTACCGGTTAACCCACTTGACGCCACTATCGTTATTTTCGTTAATTTCGATCACATTTTGGGTCTATAGTTCACAAGTTAATTTGAAGCGCTCGTAGCGAAGTTTACTTAGCTGTTCTCAACCGATCAGCAAAGTTAAGCAACGTCGCGCGCGGTCATGCGTTGGATGGGTGACCGCTAGTGACATTACTACTGAGCGTTTCCGTGCTTCGGAGGGCACGTTAAGCCGTCGGTCCCGGTTGTCGTCTTAGGATGGCAGTCGTTATAGCATGGTGGTAGGGCATTTTGCGAATGCCCGCCTGGCTAGCTACCACCCTCAAGTAGTAAATCTGTCGCCAAGCACCTAACGGTGTGTTCCGGCATGTGTCCTTGAGAGCCAGTACTTCTAGGTTAGCCTGAACAACATCTTCGACCACATCATCACTTACCATCAGGTGAGATAGTGGTCAAAGGCTAACCTATCAGGCATAAAAAAATAAATAAAAAAAAAAAAAAAAAAAAAAACAATAAATGTGGAACCATAGACGCAAAATGTAGTCAAAATTATCGAAAACAACGAAACTGGCGTCAAATGGAATACGGCCATGATTAAGGTAATCCTGCATTAGTGTGACTGGGTCAACTACCCTCGTACATAGGAGAAGCTTAGTGTTTGTTTCGAGCGGTATGTGTGTCGACACTCACTGTTCTCGGCTGCGTTGTTGGTGGTTGTTGTGGTAGTGGTGGTGGTAGTACCGCCATCCACACTCTGTTCGTTCATCGTTGTCCGCGTCGTCGTCTTTATCACCATCGAGCTCGTGTTCACTTGCGAATTCTGACAGAAGAAAACAAAACTATGATAACGACTACTTTCTTAAAAAAAAAATACAAAGTATTTTATTTCAGGGATAGTGAAATATGGCGCATCTAGTATACCTATAGCTGATCCCCGCGCCTATTTATTTAAACTATCTATATTTCAAGTTTAATCTAAATTGGTTTAGGTCTTTCAGCGTGAAAATTCGCATTTATAAAAATAGTGTGATTGCTTATAAAAGTGATAATCTGTAAAACATCTGTTCTAAGAAATACAAATCTAAGAGAGGAAAAATTAAAATCTTATAAGACTTTAATTTTTCCATTCGTAAATTTGTAATTATGTAATGTAACCCGCAGAGAACGCGTTATTGCAAATATAAAAATATTAAAAAAATATTACTGTTCCACTCAGTTTTTAGTTAATGATGATAACATGAAAGTTTTCTGTACATATTGCAGATATATTAAAATCATTTGCCCATATTCCATTACGTTCTGTAGACATTCTACACTTATTTCAATCATAATCATTCGGTTTTAGATCTACACTACGATTTCTTAGAAATTCCACAAATTCATTCAATTTTATAGGAAACTATTGAAGATATTATTGTAGCGTTGACAGTGAGTGCGTGCGACATCCTACTTAGAATAAGGAGTATTCCCATTTGTAACTTTTTACCTGGGGACAGAAGGGAATACAAAGTTTTGTCTGTCCGGGAATAATTTTTTTTATGAATACCACTGTCAACCTAGACAAATTATGAGCGAAAATCAAAGGAAGTCAAAGGCGTGTATATGTTGCAGAAATTTTCGTAACATGCACCCCAATCCGTGGGTAATAGCATGTCCCATTTTACCGTGATGTTGGCCAACGCAAGAGCTGTATCACCTGAGGTGACCAGTGTGACTGACCTGCAGGTTGATGTTGAGTTCAGGCTGCGGGGGGTCTGGCGGCGCGCTAGTGTGGTCGCGCACAGAGTCCACGGTGATGTCAGCCGACGCCGCCGTCACGTCATGCACCGTCTCTTGCGTTTCCTCCTGCAATTATATCTATATTACGGAAATCTACCGTGTCTCAGAAGGAATGATGGCCGAGCAGTAATAGCTATGGACTGCCGCGCCGCAGTACCCTGGTTCGATCCCCACCGACGGCTTGAGCTTCACCGCATGGTGGAAGAGCATTTTGCATTAGCTATCACCCTCAAGTAGAAAACTTGTCGCCAAGCACCTAACGGAGTTACACAATTACAAATATACTATTGAAAAAAAATAAGTCATGTGCGGACCTAAAGGTGTGTTCCAGCAGTAGTCCTTGATCAAAAGCACATCTTCATTCAACTTGAGATTCAATTTTGACCGTGTTTACTGCTTATGCCACCCGGAAGCGTATATACATCGCGTCGATTCAAGACGCTCAGTAAGACTTTTTATAGTAACGCGTAATTATTACACCGTGAATGTTAATTTTGCCCTATACAGGGTTATTGGTAAATGGCTAAAAACCTCTTAGGGTTCTGTTAGTCCTAACAAACATTTTGAGTCGTTTTTTTTATTTTTTATAAAAAAAAAGGTTTTTGTGTTTTAATGCCTACTCCGAGCCAAGAGCGCCCGCCGCGTCAGGTGCTTATTCCGTCAAAAACACATAAAAAAAAACATGTCATAATGTTTGGTTAGGACTAGCAGAAGTCAACCCTAAGAGCTTGTTAGCCATTTACAAATAACCCTGTATACTTTTTAGGTGGTTCCATTAGGCTATGTCAAAACCTTCGGGCGGTCTGGGAACTTCGACACTAAGGCGGAGCCACCTGCCAAGCCTACGGTAAATGTAGCGGAGCGAGGGCAGATAATAAATATATTATTTGTTCTTACTTTGTGTTCTCCATTAGTCAAGGGTTCTTCAGCCGGCCCTCGCAGCGCGGCCGCCCACGGCGACAGGATTATATGGCACTGCGCTATTGTCACCTGCAACACAAATTATTACATATTATTTTCTCGTATTTGTACGTTTTGACAGCTGAGATGATAAGTTTAAAAGCTTTTCACTGAATTAATGACAGTCGAGCGTGTACATAGTCGCTTTAAAACCTCGTGAACAAGAAATGTATATACAGGATGACTATGATAGTTGGCGGTCATATATGATCAAAAAATTTTACAGTAATAATAAATATTGAATGAGTGCTTAGTAAACTTAGTAAACAGTTACGGAGAGTCCTGCGCAACACTTGGACACCGCGCGAACGCACGTGTCGCGCTATCAACACAAACATACGTAGGTACATTGTACAGCTGTTGCTTACCTACATCAACACTCTCCTCGTCTTAACCATGCGTGCTTGCTAAGTTTGATGAAATAATATGATCCGTTTTCACACACACACACACACACACACACGGCGGATTACGCGCGTAAGTTAGGTACTTCCCGAATACGATTGCGGGACGCGGAAGCAGGAAGCGGGCACGGACATACGCACCTGTCGGCGCTTGCGCTCGCACTAATGAGTCACGCAGTGCGCCCGGTTTTGCAACAGGTAGCGGGGTTGAGGGCGGAGGGTGGCGGCGGCGTTTCTTTATTGTCGTATGTAAGCGCGTGCCGCCGCACGTGACTAGATCAACGTAATCAAACAGCGCGGCGTGCGTCGGGAGTGTATCCACATTTCACGTATTTTTAGAGAAATTTGGTCAAAATTTAAGCACCTAATTTTATTATATCATTGTAACGAGAATCATGTACCAAGTACTCTCCTTAAATATTGAAGGTATCTCACCAGTCAGCCTGTATAATGTATGAGTTTTCTGATAAAAAAAATAATTTAAAATCCCGTAGATAGCAATACGCTCTAATTATTTTATTAATACCAATAGAAATGTTAAGCATTTTTTTTAATGCTTTATATGTTAGCCTTTGATAAGTGATGATGTGTTCGAAGATGTTGTTTAGGCTAACCTAGAATTACTGACTTAGAAGAACAGCTGCCGGAACACACCGTTAGGTGCTTGGCGACAGATTTTCTACTTGAGGGCGGTAGCTAGCCAGGCGGGCATTCACAAAATGCCCTACCACCATGCAAAATTATCGATTTACTGGTACATGTAGAATTATGTGCATTGGTGTTTAATGACATTTCAGACCAATATTATAGTAAACTCGCGAATTCCGTGATAATGTGGGATGGTTACCGAACGTAGCTGCAAACCTGATAATACTGTTTAAATCGTGTACATTCCGCCATAGACGTGAGTCTGCATCTTAAACCCGGTCAGGTCTAGTCCCGCCCAATACTTGGGTAAGTATAGAATATATAATAATCGTGACACCCTACATTTTCGAATTTACATAAATCAAAAACATATGTTATATTTATATTAATATTTTATAAAAAAATAAACCAAATTAAATCAAAGGCCCGCCCCACACTGTACCTGGCGCATACTTTTTATTTATTTGTTTTATTGCGACAGAACAGGGCCCCAATTATCTTAGCTATTGACCAAACGCCACGCTACTGCGATGCTTCTGCGATCGAACTGCTGTTAATGTCAAATTCGGTAGTCTGCTAATTCTAGCTCCTAATCGCAGTTGTATAGCAATCGCGTCGCTATCGTATGGCTGTGCTATGGCTTGAAAATATTGACACTGAAATAATAATGAAAACTTCTATCAATCAAGCATCAGTCAAAACATAAATACAGTGGTTTTCTAGCAAACAATACATTAAATACGTATATTTAAATCATTTAGCTATTTTAATATCTAAAATGTATGCTATGCTATCAATGCCACTGTAGCAACGCAATCGCAACAAAATAGCTTACAGAATACCAAATATGTCAAAAACTATTGATAGCAAGCCACTGACTTGCGATCGAACCTAAATAGCGGGCAGAATACGGATACTGTCAAAAACTACAATTTTCATGCAATTAAGTTGCGTTAACGCCGTTCAATAGCTAAGAGAATCGGGCCCCTGATAGATGTATAAGAGTAAAAAAAAACACAATTACCTTGGTTGCCGATAGTGAAATCCTTTGCAGTTCAGAGGACGAGTGCAAGTAGAGAGCTTCACCTCGTTTCGAGAAGCACATACTTGAGATACCACTGAAAGAGAGAGAAGAGAATCAGAATTACAAGACTTCTCTTAAGGTTAATGTCGGAACTGTGCTCGTTGGATGGCAATAGACACGTCTTCTATTACATAGACAATAATAAATTTAGCGGAACGAGATAGTTTAGATAACTCTTCCTATAAGTACAATACATCATGATGCTTATTTATGAACTTGGCTAAGATTTAATATCATTTTTAATGTGATGGAGTGACGAAACGGACAAATTTAGGCGGGGACTTGTCCGTTTCGTCACTCCTATATATAGCTTATTTATTTAATGACTTTGCAGAGTGATCCTTTTGGTCCTTTTTTTCTGAGACACTAATATAAAAGGATTTAGTTAAATTTTTCAACATAGACCTTTCTTTTGCATAAATATTATTTTACTGTAAAGCTTTCTGCTGTACAAGTGTCGATTGGCACTCACTTGATGTCCTCTTTCCTTACAGCCGCCGCGTTGATCTGCCGACGTAGCTCAGGACTCAGAACAAGGCAGTCTCCAAGGTTGGTGAGGCACAGCAAGCACCACTCGCGATGCTTCTCCGCGCCAGCGCCACATTCGAACCACGAGAATGCTGTTCTTCTAACCTATAATAAATAAAATACTTCAGCATTCGGCTGGTTGCTGGTGAAACTAACTACTTTTTTATGTTATTGTGATGGAACAAACTCTAGGCCCACCTGATATTAAGCGGACTAACCTCTGCCTACAACAGATGCATTTCATCACAAGTCAAGAATTGCACTGCGCCTGTCACCATGAGACATAGTTGTTAAGTCTCATGTGCCTGTAATTTCACTGGCTCTCAAGGACTGCTGCCGGAACACACCGTTAGGTGCTCGACGACAGATTTTATACTTAAGGGTGGTCGCTAGCGCGGTGGGCATACGCAAAATGCCCTTCCACCATGGGGCGAAGCTCTAGCCCGCGGCGGGATTCGAACCATGGACCTGCTGCGCGGCAGTCCATAGCCAATGCCACTGAGCCATCACTGTTTTACAAGTGCTTCTAATATTGGAATTTTAATGCTATACAGATATATCATATTTTAAATTCAATTGGATAGGGAATTAATTAGCTACAAGCCGCATATCCAGCCCTGTCTCTTATTTTTCACGAAAAAAATGCTGTTTTGCAATGTGTTTAAATCTTAATGCCAATGTTAGCGCCATCTACATACATTATCTAGTACTGTTTTCGCTGGCCAATATACTAAAAAATAAATATTGTTTCTTCGTAGCCAGTGGCTCTCAACACTTATTCATTGACGCTTGCATTTTTTTATTCTATTAGCGATGCAGACCAATCACACGCCTGATGGTAAGCGTCACGCCTGCCCAATACAGTTGCAAAGTCACCAACCTCGTTACACACTGAACTGCAATCCTCACTCCTAAATGTTCATTCAGTAATTTTACTTGTTACAGTGCCCTTTACTCCCAAACACAGATTTTTTCACTACTGCTTCGAGGCAGGTTATACTGCGATGACACTCACCAAGATAGACTCTTGGTGAAAAGAACATGTAAAAAAAATCTTATAAAAATATTTTTACTTTTACCACCAACACTAATACTGTACTTTACAATAAACTACATGAGAATACTTGATGCAATTTTTTTGCATGACAGACAAATTGCGAGTCTTACCTTTTTTTTTACCTGCGTTGTACCTTTATTAACAAAATACTAAGAACTATATACAACACTACAACTAATACAATAAAAGCATTTGGACTCAGAGGCAGTCCAAATGCTCTAATGCTCTCTAGTAATTTAAACAAGCATACCATATGATACTTACTCTAGCGCCTTCATGTGCCGTCAGTTTGTATTTGTTGTGTGGTTTGAGGGATGGCAACGTGAACACCTTGAACTGTTCCTCGGAGGTGATGACCACGCGGTGCGTGCCCGGCTCGGGCAGTGGAGACACTCCTCGTTCCACCTATACATACATACACAATTGTTAGCTAAATTAATATAATAATGAGGTAAGATTTGATTGTCTGTTTGTTCGTTTGTTTGCATTGAATAGGCTCTGATTCTACTGGACCGATTAGGATGAAATTTGGTATGGAAATGGTTTGAGACATGGGGAAAGACAAAGGATTTGGAGTTTTTATCCAACTGCGCAACAAGAGGTTAATGATTTTACGCGATAATAAAAAAACATAAGAACAAATAGAAGGGTTTATGTGTGTGTATAATAATTAATTTTTTTTTAATACCCGGTCGAAGCCGGGGCGGGCTGCATGTTGGTAAATGAAGATGTTTACCTCAACTGCAAATATAAAGTAACCTTGGTCCAATCCACACACCTACCGGCAATTTTACTGCCAAACCATTTTCGTCTTTGTCTCTAAAACTTTAATGCATAGTGTCGCTTGAAAGACTTGCATCAGTCGCGCGGCCACCCGCAGGCCGTACCGTCAAGTCTATCATCTTATACCATACATACTAGTAGCAGAGGCAAAGTCGAAAAAGGTTTGCCAGTGAAACTGCTGGTAGCTGCCACTTCGGTGTAGATTGAGTCTAGGTCAATTTATATGCGCATGACTATTGATAATTTGCGGAAATCCATGAAATTTATACAAAAAAATAATTTAAAAAAAATTAGAAAACATAAGCTATTCTGACGTCATAAATAAGAAATTTCTCGATCATGCGCTCGAGGCGTCAAGTCTAGACCACCTAATGATGTTTCGTGCAGCAGCGAAACACGACGAAAATTCTTCCGGTTAGGCTCAGCAGGAAAATGGTGGTCACTAAATATATATTTTATACGAGTTATGTTTTCTAAAATATACCGATAGTAGTTATTACCCCTGTGGGGTGCCGGGCTGGAATGTCTCCCCCATCTCTACCCGTGGGTATCGTAAGAAGGGTAACACACCTGAAGGTGGGCAGCAGCACTCTCTGAGGAACTGATATTATACACTCATGATACATGTATCTAAACCATACACGCTACTGATATACGCACTCACACATGCACACATATACACTCTACACTCTCAACGCACACATAACAACACACACAAAACTAACATACATCTTCACAAACATTATCATTATAAACATACCTCTGTATCTACCAAATAATTTCACAGTAAGAATATAAAATAAGTTCATAGATTATTATGTAAATTGGATAAATTAAAGTAGAACTTACCAAATGCACTACACGGTACTACCAATATTGTTAACACGAAGGAAGCAAACACCCTCGATTCAAGATTTTTCTTAGTGAGGGCTTTGCAAGTCATATATAATTTAGTGAATAAAACATATCATGTTATCTTAAACCTCTTGAGTAATGTATTGTATTTATGTGTGTGTGTTTTAATGAACAGTAAACTTATTATTATTATTATTTTACATTGCGATCCCCAAGAGGCATGCTAAGCGTGGGGATTATGGCAAATCCCCCCATAATGGGGGAGGCTGTGTTCAGCAGTGGACAATCCGGCTGATACAGTTCAGTACAGTTCTAAAACGAATAATAGAAAAAGGTTCGTAATAGAAGAATATACCATACCTCAAGCGCATCAGGTAGAGGCACCGATGCTCCGTCGAGAATGGTGATGCCTATTACGGGCGCTCTGTGCTTTAGTTGGATTTCTTTCGCGAGTTGGCACGTTACCTGAACACAGAGAGATACATAATTTATATATGATTTAAATCTTAATTTAACCTTGAAGCTCTATTTCACCGACAAGATTTTGATCAGGCTAAACCTAGAATGGGAACTTACTTTCAGGTACTGCTCCCGTAGCACACCGTTAGTTGCTTGGCGACAAATTTGTCTACTTGAAGGTGGTAGTTAGCAAGAGATGAGTTTCCGTGAAATCACCATAGACCATACATTACGGCATTGGCCATAAATATAAAATACGACTTCCACCAAAAAGCCCCTAATACAGGCCGCCAACATAGGGTGGGTGAGTATTTTTATATGTAGGTCTTCAAATCTTAAAATACTGTAACTGGCATTTTTATTGAATTCTGTTCACAGATTAAGCGAAAATAGCTGTATGCTGTATTCTATTAATCATACTCGTAAGTATAACAATAATGTTTTTGTTAGCGAATTATCTTTTTAATAGTTATTTTGCAGAAACTGGATTTCTGTTAATTTGCCGGTTTATTGACCGACTTTTCAATTATTTTTTCAGCGTTGGTTCCCTTCTAATTCTGTTTTAAAAACTCTTTGGATAGAAAAATGACCTGCGCGAAATGAAGATTATATTCAAGTATTTGCGAATATATTTTTAATTAATAGGATGTGTTCAAGCAACGATGATATGGATTTGACGCCGGAATCAGTGCAACTAGAGACAAAAGCAGTTGCAGAAAACCTTCGATTCGATTTCAAAAGATTGATATGCCATATGACGATTTTATCATGTGAATCAATGAAAAGAAAGTGAAATCTTTGTGAAATATGTGTATTATTTTAAGAAATCTTGTGCTGTAATCTCTGATTTAGATTTCGCATTTATGATGAAAAATATGGAGAGTTCTATAGGAAAAGCGGTGTAAGTTATAAATTGCACACTCGAACTAGGAGCTTTAAAATATTTCGCGTGCAAATGATTATTTACCACCCTTGGTTATTTTACACTTTTCAGTGACTGTTTACTGTCTACGATCCTTTAGACATAGAAAGAGAAACTAATAGACAATGTGACACAATACTTACAGCTTCTTCTTTCCTCTTATTACTGTTGGGCACGTTGAGCGTGAACGCGAACACTGTCCCGTTGTTGGTGCCCGCCCATAAAGTCGGTATGCTCATTTGTGCTGCAGACATACAATATCTTTTTTAGGAATATTTTTTGAATAGAATATAATTATTTCTAGGATTTACATGTTTCTGTGTTCCTAGTACTTTTGGGCTGTTTGTGACACTGAGGGCCTCTCAAATACATTGCCCCCCCCTTTAGTACTACACCTACACAAGGATGAAATAAATCCTTCGGTTCTTCGGGACTCTTATGTCAGTACTGGATTGATAATGATGTTATTTACATGAGTCGTAACTAACACCAAACTAGATGTGAGACTCTATGTGTGGCTACTATCATTGTAAAATTATAATTTTCCACCAACTAGATGCAGCTGATGAGAGATAAAATTACAGCCTATTATTGTGTTCGGTAACGAGTGCAGTCTTATAGGGTTTGATTGAAATATTTGTGCAATGAATGTATTGGCCAGTTGGGTCTCAACTAGGCGACCGCTTCGCTAGGTCTTATACGTAACACCAAACCACATTACAAAATATTATTTTTTGATCTAATTGTGTAGCAATGGGCAGATGCAAAGGCATGTGATAATTTACATTTACTGATGGCAAGCATATGAAACAGGCTGGGTCTATATCATAAAATTGGTACCACTTAAAATACAAAATATTTTGAAGATCATAAGCTCTAGGAATTCAATATACATACTATATATGTTTTATTGTGACTAGTAAAATTTTCTAGCTAACTCTTAGACAAATACATTGAATAGGTCTCCTGATCTTCAAAACAGATAATTCTGTATCAAAACCAGCAAACAGGCTGAAAATTTAATTAAATTTATCGAAATAAATTAAATGGAAATGAGAGATCAAATTAGGTTATATTTATCAAGCAAAATAAAATGTGGCCAATTGTCTAAATAAAACAACAAATTCAGATATCATTCCCACTAAACAGTCCGCAAGCACAAAGCTGCATATATGCAGAATATCGCAGACCAGTGTCTTCTACATGGATATGGGTCTGTGAAGGATATAGTCACTACAGCAAGGTTCAGCATATTATGCTGTTTGATTTGTGGCTAAATATGTATTCTATATACAGCAGTCTACATTTCAGTTTACCGGTGTAGGGTAAGAGATTTACTCGTTAATATTAAATGTTTTCGAAGATAGAAGTCGTTCTATATAAATCGATACGCAATATAAAGGTAAAGAAACAACACAGATTATAGGTAGTTATCGATATATTTGCGCGAGTTATAGCCTTTACCATCTATAACTCGCGCAAAACTTTAAGAGCCCTGACCGAGACATGTGAGTTCACATCAACAATCCATATAGATTGTATACTGTACAGGTCACGTGGCATGTCAGCCAGAGCTCATAAAGTTTTGCGCCAGTTTATACCTCATTTTTTGATAAGGGATGATGAGGCGATAGAAGTAGCAGACAAGATCTAGTAATAGCAACTTACTCTGAAGGAAACCTGCATGAGCACAATATGAGTTTTTTTTTATTGATGATGATAGGTAAGCCTTTGACCACAATCTCACCTGATGATTAGTGATGCTATGGTGTTAACAGGCTTAACCTAGAATTACTGGCTCTCAAGGACAGCTGCCGGAACACATGGTAACAGTTGCTTGGCGACAGATTTTGTACTCGAGGGTGGTCGCTAGCCAGGCGGGCATGCCCTTCCACCATGCGGTGATGCTCAAGCCCGCGACGGGGTTTTAACCATTGACCTGCAGCACGGTAGTCCATAGCTAAAGCCACTGAGTCATCACTGCTTCAAACGTGCTTGGTACTTGAGAGTAGTAACTAGTCAGGCGAGCATGCAGAAAGCCCAGTTACCATATTAGCGAGTATCTTTTAACCTGCGACCGGTAAACTAAATTATAAAATGCCAAATGAATGAAACATTTAGTCACCAATTCTACTAATAGCCTGCAAATAAGGTGTAGTAATAAATCACGGAACACAACACGTACACTCACAGTCGGGCTCGCCTTCAGCCTGTTTGTCGTCTACAATATAAACAAAGACAGATGTGTATCTATGTCATAAGAATTAGTTTATCTGTGCAATAGAAAGGTATTTGTAGTATAAATGTTTTGTGTATGTTCTGTTAAGTTATTGTTTATTTAATTTAATCACACAAATATTGTCTGACTTGTATTGGAATGAATCATTAATCAAAATTTAAAAATAGTCTATGTCATCTTAAACATTAATAAAAATATGCTAAATATAGTCTAAGCATGGCTGATAATTTATATTACTTGCTTAATTAAATAGGTGCATGTGTTTTTATACAATAATGTTGCATACCTCAAACAGGTTAAAACATGGCGAACGAAACATTGTTAACCATAACATCTGTAATTTAATTTTACCCATGTATAAGCAAATAAATAATTTGAATTTGAACAGTTCCGGTGCATAGATTTTATGGAGGTTTTTTACAATATGTATGAGAAAGACATAAACATATTTACGATAATAGACCTGTTCAATATTTACATAACAATCCCAAACCAGTCATGTACAGATCACATAAACACTCTGTGCTGTGCAAAAAAACTGTATAGTACAGTGATTTAAATACTAAGTAGGTTTTTATCTATATCATATAATCGTATCTAACAAGAAAATCCGTCATTTAGGATGGTACTATCCTAATTCGTTGCGAAATAAAATTGTGCTTTTGATTCACTGTTTATGTAGTTCAATCTGTCATTTAAGATTTATGGTTCCATGCAGAAATGAAAAGAATAAATAATAGTCGCATATGTATGCCTCCACATCCTGGAATGGGTAGGCAAAGTTGCACAAGCACCCACAAACTCTCAAAGTGTGTAAGTCTTATGTGGTAGGAGATGAGTTCATTTTCATATACAAGAACAGTGACATAGTAGACACTTAAAATTTCTAGTGGAAAAAAATCCAACATAAAGTAATTTTATTTTACCATTAATAAGTTGGCATCGTCAGGACCACTACGTCCTAGTTCTTAATGAAATTCTATTGTTATCATTATCACCGATGCCAATGGGTTAATTACCTCAGTAGTTTGTCTATGTAATGTTTTGGACTTCATGTCTGTGAATTACATGTGAGAATCAATAAATAAATAAATAAAAAATAATCGGGAATACATACTGTTGATAAGGAATGTCTTCGCGAAGTATAAACACCGCACCATTGAACCGAACGCATCATCTGTCGAGCGCGCCTCTACCGCGCGTTCTATAGGTTTCACTTCCGCATCCGCTTCCGTTACCGCTTTGTCCAGTGGCTTCTTGGGTGGCTAGACAATTTGAAATATATCCAACTTTTTAATATTGTTATGTTTGCAATAACGCCTGTTCGGCGAATTACATTACAAAATTTATGCGAGAAAAAATTATAGTCATGTGCGGGATTCGAACCCGCGTCCATTCAGCCCTGTAGCCGGGGTGTGCTCTGGCCACTTGAGCTAACATGACAATGACTCATAACTCCATTTATTTCTCTGGTTCTTTATTTAACCATCGTATTGGGATGGAGCGACATCTATAGTTCAACTTACGTTGTACTACATAAAAGACCAATTTTGGAATTGGTTTTAAACTTGTGTTTTTTTCTCTCGTTAATTTGTAATTTTGTAATATATCCAACTCTGTGAGTAATTTCAGCATACATGCACTTACACATGCGAAACGACATAATACTTAATCACTTGTAACACACACTAGTTGAAGATTTAATAGTTCAGTGTCTGTGGTCTTAATAGAACTTTGGACAAGCAGATGTCGCGTAGTTTCCCTGAATTTCATCCGAAACGCGAAATAATTTAATTAGTTTTGTGATGTTCCAATAGTAAAAATAGTAATAAAAAATATTTTAAAAGTATTCCTAGAAAAAACTAAATAAACGTTTTAATAAAACATTAAAAAAAACACATATATCTAGTGACAATTACCGCCTAATTTTCCTGTGAATCCAACGTGATTTCACAAACACCACGCAGTCAAACCGAAAGAATTTGGGACGCGTTCGCTTCTACACGAAGCATCCTCAAGAGGTCTTGACTCTACGAGCGCACGATAGAGACATTTTTTAGTCTAGACTCATACATATCTCACTTGATATATTTTTTAAGTGTTTTGATAAGATATTGATTAAGTTTTTTCTTAGAATACATATAAAATTATTTGTTATTATTAAATACGGATTTCCGCAGAGTAACGCCTGAATTTAATCAGTAAAAATAGTAAACCAAATTCCAAGTTAGTTAAATTTCGTCCTGAACTTCTACAGCTGTGGAACTAGACGTTTAGAGTGCTATGTGAATAATATTTTTATACTATAGGTATAGTATAAAAACTCGGAAGTAGTGAATAACTTATTTTAAAAGGAGGCAGAAAGTACTTCATTTATGTAGACATGTAAACATTAAATAAATTTAATATATTTGCAGTAATAAATTTGGTATAGTATAAAGCACTATATATACCTCGGTAGAAAGTGCGATTTCCAACTCGGTTTTTAATACAACCGAGTTCTTGCTGCTACTGAGTGCTCAAAATACACTCTCCTCAATGGGTATCGGTCGCTGTCTTCCCTCGGTGATCAATGTACTATATTAGGACACTTTCACTAATATCGTACATATTAATAAAGGATGACTTACTTGTGTGGGTGAGGTGGGGCTAGCTGTGGTGGTCTGTCGACGTTGCGACCGTCCTTTCCTCAGACGTCGGAACGACTCTCGTAGGGATTTTTTGAACGATTTCCGTCTTGAAATGGGCGTGTCACCCGCGCCCGAATGATCTGGAAATAAAAGTTCATATAATTAATATGTTGTTTTTCTGTTGTTGTTGCGTGGCAAAACAGAATCTTCAGTTTATCATGTCTGGATAGTCTGTATATCACGATAATGTTATTCAGATTACAAATAAGATATATTATAACAAATCTTATAGAAAAACACAACACGTTTCGCTTCTACACGAGGCATCCTCAGAAGGTGAAAAGGTGGCTTGACTCTTCGAGTGCACGATTTAATCTAATATTTTCTTAAAATATTTATGAAATATTTGTTATTATTAAATATGGATATCCGAAAAGTAACCTGAATCTATTCAATATATTTTTTACTCTAGCCGAGAAGCAGATTACATAGCTAGAAAAAAAATTTATATCTATCCCTTCGAGTAAAGTTGTATTGTATTGTGAATTGAACAGGGGTTTGAAGTTTCTATAAATGTCGATTCTGCTCGGTATGTTCTTGTTATGCCCAATGTAAAGGGACTAAACCTAATTTATATGTTTCAATGAAGTCTAATGCATAATAAATATATATAAAATTGTTTTAAGAGGTTTAGTTTGTAATATATCTAAAATAGAAATTTGCCTTAGTTTTTAAATAACTAGCTCCTGTGGTTACTAAACCACAGGAGCTAGTTATTTAACATTCAGGTATACAATTAAGTATACCATATACTAATATGGTATACTTAATTGTATACCTGAATGTTATATATGTGAAACTTTTTGCCAATAACTAGATATATTTATAAACCGACGTAAGAGGCCTGGAACCTATCGTACGGGTCTTTATGAACCTAGTTCAGGAACCAGGAGCTCTTTTTTACTTAATATGTATTAAATTGCCTGTACCGAAATACAATTCTATAATTATTATTTTTCACTTTATTTATTTTTTAACATAATTAAGATCTATATTATATCGTTCTTAGGGCCATAAACCGAACTATAACACCCTCGTGCATAAAAATATTATACATCAGTGTATCCCTACAAAGCTAAGTTAGTACCTAACTGCAAATGATATGCGAGTTAACAGAGCATTTTCAATTTAACCGGGTAATACAGATTTGTAACATCAAAGAGGTTTATATGTAATAAACCATCACACATTTGCCGCGCACAAAAAAATAATAATTCGTATGTTGTTTGTATCGCATTTGTGCAATATATATTTTTTTTCCTCGCAAAGGTGTTGAAAATGTGCGTATGAAACTCGTGAGCAACTTGCTCATTATACACTCGGCTGATTTACGTGCTCGCCTACGGCTCGGGCTGCAACACAGCCTCGTGTATAATGAGCAACTTAGCTCACTTGTATCATAATCTACTACAGTGTTCTTGTATTCGCGGGTTGGTGCAGTAGAGTTTGCATGGTGGTAGGGCATTTTGCAAATGCCCGCCTGGCTACCTACCACCCTCAAGTAGAAAATCTGTCGCCAAAGCACCTAACGATGTGTTCCGGCAACTGTCTTTGAGAGCCAGTACTTCTAGGTTAGCCTAAACAACATCTTCGACCACATCATCACTTACCATCAGGTGAGATAGTGAAAAAAGGCTAACCAATTAGGCATAAAGAAAAAAAAAAGTAGAGTAGAGAGACAGCGTCGTTAAGCTTTGGTCTGGTGATCATGACGCACAACGCTGCGGTATGCGGTATGTGATGCCGGACACTCAATCATATGAAAAACGTCGAGAATGTTCTCTTGTTCCGTCGCAGTATGCGTCTGCGGCGATGGGCAAGCGCGGTGAAGTGGGGAGGTGTACTCCTGCACAGCGCGGCGTCGTTCTCGTTCATCGCTGCGGTGTGCGGGTGTGCGTCACGGGATATCACTATGGATTTTTTCGAAGACAATTTAATATAATTAGTTCGCAACTATCCTTGTTTATATAAAAATAAAGACAAAAAACTTTTTTCGTAACAACCTTCACTCCTCCGTTGTAAAACATGTTTCTCGGAGAGTTTCTTTGTCTATTCAGAAGCAGTAAAAATTCTCTTCTTCTTCCTCCTCTTCAAGCAAAGCACAAATTACAGAAACATTGTTCATGTTCACGTCTACCTTGGTAGCTGCGGCAAAATCAACTGACCACCTCTCCGCAGGGACGGTAAATGCTGCGTCGTGACGCTGCGTTGGGGCGCATACCGCAGCGTTGTGCGTCAGGATCACCAGACCAAAGCGTTAGTTACCGTGCGGGTTGAGCGTGCACTTGTGCAGCAGTGGCTGGGCGCGCACCGCGTCGAGCAGCGCCAGCCCGTGCGCCGTGCCCGCCGCCACCACGCCCCACTCCCACTGCGCGCTCAGTGACGTCACCGCCGCCGGCGGCGCCAGCTGCACCACTGAACTAGCCTGCAACAAGTGCATCACACCACATTATTTATGTCCTACCCACACTCATGCTCAGAAAATAAAAATTAAATTATTAACATTCATTGACCTATATATTAGTCTAGTCAACAAGTTCAAAAACGTGAAAAATATAGATAAAGGTCCTAAAAATATGAGCGATGGCTCATTCGATTCGGAATCAGTTCTAGAATAATGTTTCTGAAGGATTTTGGTGCAGGTTAAAAATTGCAATTGTTATTAACAAAATAAGACTTACTAGGTTAGCCTGTACAACATCTTCGACCACATCATCACTTACCATCAGGTGAGATAGTGGTCAAAGGTTAACCTATCAGCAATAAAAAAAAAAAAAAAACATTTTTTTTTTCATCTTATTTTGTTAATAACAATTGCAATTTTTAACCTGCACCAAAATCCTTCAAAAACATTTTTCACGTTTTTGAACTTGTTGACTAGACTATATTCTAGACGCGACATCTCAAACGAGGATAGTCGACCAGTGTAAGTATGCCGCCTGGTATACTCTCCCCCACACGCAGCTGGACACTCATAGAGATTACACGCGCTTTACGTTCGAAAATTGTCTATTATCAATGTGTATTTTGAATACACAATTTTCGAACGTAAAGCACGTGTAATCTCTACGAGTGCCCAGTAGCGAGTGGGTGAGAAGATGCCGGCCGGCTTCTTTGCACTGTACAACTATCTTCGTTTGAGATGTCGCGTCTAGTATATATAGGTCAATGTTAACAGTATCAGTTACGTGCTGAGGCCTGAGCTCGACGCTGTGCACAATCGTGACTCCCAGACCAAGAACATCAAATAAGTTCGAAACGGGTCGGAGCAATATCCGGTAAATATTACGCGATTCCTAGTCGGTTACTAAATAATAAATTATTAACAGTTTGAAGCAGTGATAGCTCAGTGGCAGTGGCTATGGACTGCCGCGCAGCAGGTCCATGGTTCGAATCCTGCCGCGGGCTTGAGCTTCGCATGGTGAAAGGGCATTTTGCGAATGCCCGCCTGGCTAGCGACCACCTTCAAGTAGAAAATCTGTCGTCAAGCACCTAACGGTGTGTTCTGTCCTTGAGAGCCAGTGAAATTACAGGCACATGAGACTTAACAACTATGTCTCAAGGTGATGGGTTCAGTGCAATTCGTGACTTGTAATGAAATGCATCTGTTATAAGCAGAGGTTAATCCGCTTAACATCAGGTGGGCCTCAAGCTTGTTCCGTCACAATAACATAAAAAAAGTAATAAGATAGGTCCACACAGGAGGATCCACTTTGGATCGGCGATCCGTGGATCGGCCGCGGTAGGAAGCGCCTCCAATCGTAAGCTTGAAGCGCGGCACGTCCACACCGTCCGTAATTGTTATAATATGACTATTAATATAAATCTAATCAATAGATTCAGTTCTTACTTAGCTGAAATCCATATTTAATGATAACAAATATTTTAAGAAAACATTAAATTAAATCTAATATGATTTAATAAAATATAAAAAATATACCTAGTGACGTTTACGCCTCATTTTCCTGTTAAGAAGGCCGTCCTGACGTCACAAACGCCAAAACGGAAGAATTTTCGACGCGTTTCGATTCTACACGAAGCATCTTCAGGAGGTCTTGACTCGAGCGCCTACGAACGCACGATCGAGAATGATTTTCGATCGTGCGCTCGTAGACGTTTGTAACTTCACGTCGGCTTAACAGGAATTAGGCGGAATTGTCACTTAATATATCTTTAAATGTTTTATTAAAATATGTAAAAAAAATGTTTTTATTAAATATCGATTTCCGCAAAGTTACGCCTGAATTTATTCATTGGATTTATGTTCATAATCCTAACATAGCAATTATTATCATACTTTATTGTTACACCACATAATAAAAGAAAGATAATAATTGACATTTTCAATGATAATGTTCCATTGTAACAACCTAATAATCTCTTCCAGGCAACTCTGCATAATTGGCTATGTTACAAAAATAAGTTGAATGAATTCGATTTTGATGCGTATAATTTACCTGATATCCTTGTGGGAAGGTAAGCGAGCCAGAGCGTAGTGTGAGCTGGTCGTGCCCTTTCCACACAAAGCCGTCGCGATCTGACACGATGTTCACGGATACTGACTGGAACATGGAAAATAAAATTTTTGTGTAACAAGGTCCTTAATCACATCAAAGATCCAACATATAAAAAAAAACATTTGCACTTTTCATGCTCTTAAAGTTCTTGTTTATGCCCAGTTTAAGCGGACTAAAACTACTTTTTATGATCTAGTCCATACAAGCTTGTTTTTTTAAGCACAAGAGCATAAACGAGATTTAGCTCGTAATATATTTCATCTAATAAATTTGGCTGGGTCTTTAACAATACCCATTGATCCAGATATGTATTTTCGTTGCAATGACTCTCGAAACAGAACATTGTTAAAATATCAGTTTCAATTTTAATTACCGATATGTATCGCTAACAATATCATAATATAATTACCTCGCAATTGAACTGAAAATCCAAGTGTATAACTCAAACATAAAACCAAGTAACCTCGCCTTTAGCTCGGGCTATTAAAAGTCTCGCCTAAATAAACTTGTTTTATGCATTACAAAATAATAACGAGAGGAAAAAATTAAGTCATGTGCAGGATTCGAACCCGTGCCATCCACCCCTATAGCCGAGGTATGCTCTAACCGCTGAGCCAACATGACATTTGACTCTAATTTGTCTTTCGTTCTTAACCATCGTATGGAGCAACAGACAGTCCTCTATGTAGAGGCTGTATGCGTGAAGAGACCGTGGCGCACGTCCTATAGCACTATGAAGCCACGGAACAACTAAGGGTTGAAACGGGTCTATGTGAGCCATTCGCACAAAACAAATCCTTTCCACCACCACATACGCTACTGGAGCAGCTATGCCAGCGACCCAGAGTCCTTCTCCGCTACGTTAAGGAGTTGGGATGGCTTGGGTAGAAGCTGGCGGGGGAAATGCACAAAACACCCCAAGCGGGACGTCAGTGCAGGACATATCGCCCCCAATTAGAATAACCATCGTATGGGGAAGAAGCGACATCTATAGTTCAACTTATATCGTACTACATACAAGACCAAACTTTGCAATTAGCTTTAAACTTGTTTACGATGTTCTCGATGTTCAATTTACTATTTTACGACCAATGTATGGCGAAACTAATGATAATGTTACCTTAACTTCCGCCGTGTTGGGGGTATTTTTCAAACTGGCAATGACGATGTGTCCCGCCGCGCCACCAATAGTCAACATGCCCGACAAGGGGCAAAGGATTACCTGCGTTACAAAAAACATAGTCATTTCTTGTTTAGTTATACATGTAATTGTATTGTATTGTACGTAGCTTTGAATTTACTACTAATTATAACAACATGCTTAAATATATATCAAACAACCCTATACAAAGATTTTACTGTAATTTTTTTTCTTACCTAGGAAATTGTTTTGACTAGGTCAGTTAATATGAAATTTAATATTCGAAAACATGCACGAACATTTTATATTAAACGAAACCTACTTTCAACATTGAAATAACTTGTTGAAGTCAGTACCACGCTGATTCAAATCCAGCCGAGGTCCCATTTTTATTATCTAACTTGCATAAATTATCTTTTCATATATCTCAGTGGAAGAAATTTTCATTCTGTTTTTTATTAAAAAAAACTTTCCATTATTTTTAGTATTCGTTTTTTCTATTTATTAATACACAATACTGGTCACCATTTTGCAATTAGCATATCATCAAGGTATACAATAGGCATATTATCAAACTTACTTGACAAATACTGTTTCTATAATTTGAGTGTAACTTAAGAATGAATTTAAATGGGCCCAACTTTTAGGTATACTCTACTAAATGAAAATATCATCATCGAAAACATTCCCTAATTGGCGGTGCAAGCGCGAAAACATCCAAAAATAAACAGTTGAATTGAGAACTTCTTCTGTCTAGACCTTATCCCATTTATTTGGGGTCGGCCCTCCTTGTCCGTTTTCTCAGTAAACAGTTGAATTGAGAACCACCTCCTTTTTTGAAGTCTGTTACAAATATAGTTATGCATAATATATAATAACGTAATTTCTTAAATTTCTTGCTATGTCAATTTTTGATAATAGGATCTTGGGAATATTTTTCCTACAATGTGCAATCAAATATCTTATAACTTACTCTCTTGACAGCGAGTCGTGGGTCATCACTGTAAGGATCGAATGTGCCGACTCGTCTAAACGGAGGCCATTCTTCATCGTCCGTTTGGCTGTCGTTGTTTTCGCCTATTTCTTCACCGCTGCAATTTATCATACATATTTAGCATACCATAGACAATTTTATTTTTTCAGTAATAAATACATCAAGTATTGTAGGGGATCACACATTACCGTATTTTTATACGTAATTTAGAGATCTGGTATCCCTCGAAAAAAAAAAGACAAACTTAACGTGATTTATTTAACACTATAATAATGGACATGATTGTATTTAACCCTAAATCCACCAAAAGATAAAAAAATACGTTTTTTTAACTTAAGTAATCATTAATTAATTCAATAACTGTTAAACCAATATATCAGATATCGTACAAATTCTTCTTCGAATCTCGCAAACTACGCCATCAAGTGCAATGGTAAGACGAACGGACCTAGCATCAAAACAAAAAAAAAAAAATTGAATTTTCTCCATAGACAGCGTCAGAGTCTACCTTAATCATGTATTCCTTTTATGTTAAATCCCTAATTCACTTAGGCGCAATTTCTCCATACTAGGTTTTAATTAATCTGCAGATAACATTATACTATACACCTTTAACACCTAATAGGCTTTTGCTACAATGAAACGAAAAACCTAGTTAGTAGCATGAATTTGTTGGCTTTCTGTCGTGGCAAAAAGATAACTCCTTGGTATAGACTTTTATGACATGTGACATAGAAATAGCATGTATTATCAGCTGTGGCACAGCGGCCATATTTGTAAGTTTATAGAGTTATACCGCTAAACTCTACGGTGTAGTTTTTTATACTTGGATAAGATTTTTCCTTTGCTACAGCCGTCTTCGTGATGGCACATGCATATATGTCTATACCGTGGCAATTTTTAAATACTACAATATAATTGGATGTCTATGGTTACAAAAGCTTCTTATACTTTGGGAGAGATTAAATTTATCCTCGTATTAGTTATACCCTAGTTTGGTGAAATTAGCCCTCAATGAGGTTAATGCCACAGTAAAATTACATTTTCATAACAGCTTCTGAAGTGGATCAACACCTAGACGGGTCGAAACTATTATAAATATATATGATCATTATATGCAACTTTGTTTACAAACTACTGTGCGGTACATTTTCAGAATGAACTGCTACAGTAAACTAATGTAATATTCATATCACTAATTACTACATATACATATATATATATATATATATTAGATTTTATTTAGTGGCAACATAATGGCAACAGAATCAAGCCAAATTAAAATGGTAAAATAAATCAAAGCAGAACATATAATTTTTGTCTATATAAATATGTTCTTAACGCAATCAAAATTTCGTGCAGAAAATTCCTACCAAAATGTTGCTACAGAAATCAAAAAATGCTGGTATTTTATACATTTAAACACCATGCTTATAATAATCGGATTTACCTCGTAGTAGATCTTTTCAGGCCACTTCGTTAGTAAGCGACAAGCAAAAGATGAAAATATTAGCTAGTTTTTAACGCAAGCTTTGATTCAGCTATTAAGTTATTAAATGATTTTATCTATATAATGTGTAAACTTCTAAAGATATTTAATTTGAAGTACTAAGAATAAGCCTACTAGTGTCAGAGGGGCAAGATTGCTGAAGCATAATTTAATTATGTTGTTCCGTTTAAAATCAATTCAGCAAAACCACATATCTGGACATTCAGTATGATGCAAATGTTTAGAACAAATTACTACAATTAATGGAATTTCTAATGAAATTTGTCATTTTCTTAACATTTTGTTAACTATTTGAATAACATTTTTCGTAACGTTTTAGACCTATTAGATTAATAAGTTGGCATCGTCAGGACCACTATATATAGTCCCAGTTATGAATGAAATTCTATTGTTATCGTTATCGCCGATGCCAATGGGTTGAAATCGATTTAACTTATGTTCAACGCATTTATACACAGAGACGGGCAAAATAAGCCTGAGGCCATATTTGACCGAATACAACCGATCAAAGCTCCAATGGTAAAGGGGCTACAAATAATGCAGTTCATTACTCGTAGCATACAATTATTTATTTCAAAGACGGAGTATCTCCTTATTTGGCATTTATCAATATTTAAGGCGTTTAGTG
The DNA here is from genome assembly GCA_963890685.1 of Plagodis pulveraria. Lineage (NCBI taxonomy): Eukaryota > Metazoa > Arthropoda > Insecta > Lepidoptera > Geometridae > Plagodis > Plagodis pulveraria. The sequence goes on along the minus strand of OY982955.1, from coordinate 7,914,644 downwards.
AAACAAAAAAAGAGGTTTTGATATTTTTAACGTTTTCTACAGTAGGCATCTCACCTGAAAAGCTGAGCAGTGGTATATTTGTATAGAGGCGTCATGGCGACTCCGCTGACGTCCCAGAAGCGCACTGAGCCGTCTTCGTGTCCCGTCAGAAGTAACTGCTTCTCGGTCACATCCGGGGACTCTACAATGCCGCCGGATATCGGCCAAGCACTCTCCGAGTACATGTTCTCCGTTTGTTGTTGACCTGTAAAGAAATGAATCATACCAATTGCTGCACTATAATACATACGTTCTGATTTGTATAGTATGAAGTCAAGAGCATGAATATACAATTGATTTTTCTGTAGTATACATTGTCCACTGGTTCGGTTCGGTCAAAGACAATAAATAACAATGGTTCCAAAGATATAGGGCTCCAAATCTTCCATGGCCGATATCGGCTTTGCAGGTCACGTGACTGAGCCCTATATGCACCTACCCTACGTTAAAGGTCATTTTTCGCGAGCCGTCTCTGAGGCTACCCAATGCTGAAGAGTGGACTGGACTAGAAAATGGCATTCGCAGATAGTTCAACCATCATTTTATAAAAAAAAAGATTAGGTCTAGCAATAAATATGTAAAGAAATGTAAGTCAATCTCAAAAATAGCACAATACATACCTTACCGCGGCGGGCGTGTTTTAAATAGTATACCGCGCGACGCAACAACATTAACTATACGCGACCAGTCAGATGTTATCTATTCTAAGCGCCAAATCAATTAACCAAATGAAATTGGAAGATGGGGTGTGTTTTGTTAATTTGTTAATTACAAGGCGGTAACTGTATGAGAATTACACTTCTTTATGTATTTATTCGTAGGGTTAGGCAGAGGTATCTAACATAATATTGTCCCTATCATACACATCTTCAGATGGTTCCAGTTATATATCCCAATATTGGGATAAGAGGTCAAGGCAATTCATTGAGACACCTCCTCGGATATCATAATATAACATGGCACAGCCTCTACGTTCACGAAGGTGCCTATTTTATCTTTAGGTCTTTATATTTTTAGAATGTATTTGCATCTACTACTGGATACCCACCCCGTGTGGGAACGGGTTAGAATGGCACCCCCGATTTGTTCCCGTGGGTGTCCTAAGAGGCAACTACGGGAAAAATACCAGAAGGTTTGAAGCAGCGCCTTCTGAAGAACTGACAACTTTTACAGCGATCTCCAAGATGCCTGCCAAGCGTGTGGATTATGGAAAACCCCCCCAATGGGGTAGACCTCGTTCAACGGTGGTCATTACGGTTGATGTGATGACGATGATGACTGGATACCCAAGCGATGATAATTAACATTTTAATGTTTTTTTTTTTAAATATGATTACAAGCACTATCGCGTGCTAAGCGAAATCATATTTTATCAATTAGTAGCCTGGTTGATGGCCGCGCACCGTCCCCTATGACGGTTAAAATAATACAATTGGAGCACGAAATTTCGGCTAGAAATAGCGTGTCCAGGTGGCCGAGCGGCTTAGGCATCCGGCGCGATATTAGAGGACGCGGGTTCGATTCCCGCCCGGAGCATAACATTTTGTGCTACAATAATTGAGAAAATATTTTAATGTTTTACTGTATGTATACCTTTAGCATTTAAACCCATACGAAGTAGTGTATCAACGGGGCCTACTCATACTAATGCGTATCAATAATTTAGTTTCAAGGGAGCCTTCATGTACGTACCGGCAGCGACAATATTATCGTATACGTTATCGGCAACGTTGTCGACAAGCTGCGCGGTAGTGACGGCGGACGCGTGGATGGACACCAGGTACGGCAGCCGCAGTGGCCGCCATCTCTCATCACACAAATCGATCACCACAAGCTCTTCTTCTGCTAACACCACCTATAATAACAATAAGAGGTATTATAATACAATGCATAGTATAATGCCCGTGGGGTGAACGCTAGAATGTCCCCCACAACTCATCTCTACCCGTGGAAGTTGTAAGAAGCGTCTAAGGCTAACGCACCAGAAGGTGGGCAGCAGCACTTTCTAAGGAACCGATATCTCATACTGCGATCCCCAAGCCCTGCCAAGCGTGGGGATTATGGCAAACCGCCCCGTAATGGGCGGAGTGTGTGAATGAGGCTGTGTTTAGCAGTAGACAATCCGGCTGATACAGTACAGCACAGTACCTTCGGAACGCTTACTACGCTCAGGATTGTATTGTACCTGCATGGCCATCATATAATTTAGTTAATAACAATTTCTGATTCAAATCGTCTTTAGAGAACGCTATGAAACATTGACGTCCATACTTGGTGCACTGGACACGTTTAATGTCCGAAAATTACAGCAAAATATTTCGTCCGGGAACTAAATTTAACATTAAAATTACCTCACCTTGGCTTACGACCTCACGAATGCATTGATGGATTCTTATACATTTAATATTGTTGCAAGCCTACACGAATAATAATCATTTTATAATTGCAATCCAGCGTATGAGTATTAATAGTGATCAGTGTATCAATACTTTTTTTTATATCTGATAGATAAGCCTTTGTGTGCAATCTCGCCTAATGGTATGTGTTCGAAGGTTTAACTTAGAATTACTGTCTCTCAAGGACACAGCTGCTGGAACAGGTGCTTAGAAACAGATTTTCTACTTGAGGGTGGTCTATAGCCAGACATTCGCAAAATACCCATCCACAATGCGGTGAAGCTCACGCCCGCGGCGGAATTCGAACCATGGACCTGCTGCGCGGCAGTCCATAGCCAATGCCACTGAGCCATCACTGCTTCATTTAATTGATTACAATAAACCAATGTAAAGGGTTAACTCACTAGGGTTGCGGCGGGTTGGTTGACGGTGGAAGCGGGGATGGCGGCGGGGGTGGGGGGACGGTCCTCTTGGAGCGGCGCGCCGTCGGGCGGGACGGTGGTGGCGGTGAACAGGTCAATGACCCGCGACGTGAACTCGAACGCTACGTGCTTCTCGCCTTCTTGTACTGTCACTGTGTACTTCTCGCCGTACGATGCGCGTGGCATCCCACCTGTAATGATACCATACATTTTAGTGTGTTAAAGTTTACAATTGTTGAACTAGTCACACACTGCTTCAAGATGAACGATATTTAATTACGGACAAATTGTAACTCAACGGATTATAAATTTTACCCTTGAAAAACAATTGAAAAACGTGGTTGGTCAAAGAACGTTTTTATAAGTTAAATATATATACACCGTGTCCCAAAATTCAACGATAAGCCGGCATCGGTAAATGGACCTACTAATGACTCCTCGAAAAAAAAAAAAAAAATTATAACTGTTTTTTTTATTAATTACAGAGACTTTTATAAATTTCATCGATATTCGATACCCATTATGCTATTTTCAACTACCATGACCACAATTTTTGACATATTTTTGATATTTTTTGTGCATTAGCAACCTAGAAGGACGGCTATCTACCACAATCCTTTAAAATTACAGAAAGTCTGTAGTTATTTTACAAAAATCAGTAAAAAAAAAAATTTTTCTTATAATTTTCATAGATTTTAACATTCTATGCACTTTCTATAGTCTGGGTTAAAAAAAAAAGTATGGACACTACCATGGCAAGTTTTATTAAAAGTTGGCGCAACTTTATAAAAGTCTCTGTAATTTAAAAAAAAAGAGTTATAATTTTTTTTTTATTTTTTCCCGAGTAGTCATGAGTAGGTCCATGCACCGATGCCGGCTTATCGTTGAATTTTGGGACACGGTGTATATATATTTTGAAATAGAGATGGCTCAGTGGCATTGGCTATGGACTGCCGCGCAGCAGGTCCATGGTTCGAATCTCGCCCAGAGCTTGAGCTTCACCGCATGGTGGAAGGGAATTTTGCGAATGCCCGCCTGGCTAGCGACCACCCTCAAGTAGAAAATCTGTCGCCAAGCACCTAACGGAAACCTATGTTCCGGCAGCAGTCCTTGAGAGCCAGTGAAATAACAGGCAAAATGAGACTTAACAGGTATGTCTCAAGGTGATGGGCGCAGTGCAGTTCGTCACTTGTGATGAAATGCATCTGTTATAGGCAGAGAATACCGCTTAACATCAGGTGGGCCTCGCGCTTGTTCCATAACAATAACATAAAATATATATATATATATTAAAGAGAAGGACTGCCGTGCCGCATCATGTCGTCTTAACGTCAAAAAGGGTAAACGTTAAAGATTTTCTATAGCCAGGCTAAAAAAAAAATAAGATTCGAAGTTCGATACGAGAGGTAAAGTTATAGTCGTGTGCGGGATTCGAGCCCGTGTCATCCACCCATATAGCCGGGGTATGCTCTGACAGACTGAGTTAACATGACAATGACTCATAATTCTAACTTCTCCTCTCGTTCTTTTACCATCGTATGGGGATGGAGCTACATTTACCTACTTCTATTACCTTCAAATTACATTGTACTACAAACAAGACTAATATTGCGATTAGCTTTAAACTTGTTAATGATGAGGCAACCATATAATTTGAATATTTTATATTTGCAATAACGCATGCTCTGCTACATTACAATCCGAACAGCATGCGTTATTGCAAAAATAAGAATATAAGAATCTTTAACGTATAAAGTTTTAAGTAAAAGTTTTTCTAGAGAAGGCATCCTGCCGTTTAGGTCAAAGAAGATTTAAATAAAGATTAATTTAAATAATAAAGCCTACGGGCTAGGATAACAAAGCGACAAAAGAACGTTCACAGCTGCCCAGTTTTTACTAATTGTGGCAACTTAAAAGGAACTTTTTATTTTGTATTACTTAATTTTTGTCGTTATTGAGAGTGGATGTAATGCTATATAAAGTTTTTCATTGTACGGAAAACAAGCTTAACCAACCAAAGCCAAGTGATTTCGACGCTTTAGGGAGTTGGTCGTTAAATCGATGGACGTTACATGGAGTTTACACTGTATTTTAAATTTATATTATATTATATAAGTAACCATCGTTTAAAAACGGGGCAGTGTGGTGCCCCGCGCGTGTTATGATGTTATAAATAAGACCGCATGCAACAAATACATATATAATAATAACAAATATTTTTAAAATATTTTACGAAAACATCAAATTAATATTTTAATAAAACACTTAAAAATATATCTAGTGACAATTCCGCCCAATTTTCCTGCTAAGCCGACGTGACGTCACAAACGCCACGCAGCCAAACCGGAAGAACCTTCGACGCGTTTCGCTTCTACACGAAGCATCCTCAGGAGGTCTTGACTCTTCGAGCGCACGATCGAGAAAACGAACACGATTCTTATATTACACTTACACTTACTACTTACGATTACAAATATAAAATATTTACTTGTTCAACATAATAGGTTATCTAATTTATATAGTTGAATCCCTGCCTTCTGCTTTAGTATTAATACTGTGTTGCAGAAAGCAGTGTCTTCCCCAAATAATGAGGACTAGTTACATACCTAATATATTACAATTTTTTACTGGTTACATGAAATTAAATATCTCAAGGTATAAACGAAACTGGTTAATTTATATTTAGTGTGTGTATTAGAGTGTATGTGCGTGGGTATATAGGGACGAGAGAGTGTATGTGTGGTGGTAGGGTTAATATAAGAGTTTGTGCGTGTGAGTGTGAGAGCATGAGCATATTTGCACATGGAAATAAATATATGTGTGTGTGTTAAATTAATTTAGGAGTCATCACAACACAGACGAGTTAAGTGTCAATGGATTTTAACTAGCATGTTTTCTATATTTTCGTAATCTCTGTTTTGCAGCCATTCAATGGATGTTTAAGTTTTATTAAAGGTTTAAGTAATTATTAAAGGTTTAAGTTTTAGCAACGGAGTGTTAATGGTGGAAGGCTGAGTTCAGACGATTCGACTGATTCAGTAATAAGAGCCTAATAACAGTTCAGCTAGTCGAGAACGCAACGACGTACGACTAGACAACTAGCTTCGTGGGAGTCTGACTCACTCCTTCAAGGACCACCAATGCTCGAGTGGACGCCGTCGAAGCCGTCCGTGATTATTAATTAATTAATATGATCCTTGATAAAGCCTTCGCCGGAATACTCATATTCTTTCTCTACTCTTCAATATATTGTTTAATTCTTATTCTCCGCGCTATCTCAGAGAACGCTTTTAGTTTCTTGAATCGGCTCACGCCTTGTCATTGAGGTCATCAGTAAATCTTCTACTTAAAATAACGTAACACATCTTTCTATGATGATTCATTCTCAGGGCAGGCTGTTCGACATTGGAACAATCTGAATTTTAAAAAATACACTAAAGAATTTTCTTGGCTAGTACCTAATATATTTAATTTGTAAGTAATATTTAGAAACATATATATCTATATTAGTTTATGTATGTGTAAGTAAATAAGTAAGGATTTATATTATAATGTATGTAAGTTTCTTTATTTAAATCGTACTTCGTGAACAATATTTTTTTATGTAATGTTTATGTATTAAGGCAACCTGTCTATTTTTTGTAAATCTTTCCTGTTCGGTTGAAGAAATTGCTTTAAGCAATAAGACCGCCCCTTGTATACATAAAATTTATGTTAATTTTCACTGTAATGTTTTTAAGGTATGCAAATAAAGTGTTTTCTATCTATCTAAAGTCAGTCGGAATCCGAAACTAGTCAAGAGTCTATTATTCTGATGTAAGTTAAACCGTAATTCATGTTGCTATACGTATACTTACGTAAGTTTCATTAAAATTCTTGTGATGTCAACATACCAGCAAATATGGTGATTTCCTCGCCGGAAACGCTGGTGCGGTTGAGTATCTTGGAGATGGCCTTGCAAGGGTAGGGTCCGTAGGGCGTGATGGGTTCCTTTAGCGGGCGGTCGCTGGCCGCACCGGCTACTTCCCAGGTCACGTATGAGCCGTCGTTGTGAGATGATGTGAAATGTTCGCCTGTATAAAAAATACATTATAAGTCTACATACCATAAAAAAAGGCTTTTTTTAATAAAAAATTGCTAGATTACTGTTCTGTATGAACAAAGTAGTCTACTTCTCCTTAAATATTTTTATTTACATATATACATACATAACTTCACGCCTTTTTCACAGAGATCACAGATTTCCAATTACTACGATCCTTACATATCTCTTACGCAGCATCCACACTCACCAATCCTTTCATACATGAGCGTCGGTTTAGGATACTCCAGACCTGACCTTATTTCAGAACGTCTTCAATCTGATTTCGGAACGTTCTCCTAGGTCTTCCCCTTCCAACACTTCCGTTCACTTGTCCCATTTATACCTGTTTAGTCATTCTTATTTCATTCATTACCTCTACATGTCTAAAACATCTTAACATATCTTTCTCATTTTTGTCACTACATCCTCATTCACACCACATCGTTCATGTATCACACTACTCCTTATCCTGTCACTCAATTTGACTCCAATCATGCTTCTCAATAGTCACAATTCAATGGACGCAGATGGAAAAGCGGTTAAATAATTTTTGTGGATTTCAAAGAGGTATGTCTAATTTAAACAGAGGACCACTTTTCTGAAATGCTTTTATGATAGTGCAATTATTTATGACATAGTGTCAAATACTGACCTTCATCATTCCAGCACAAGCTTTCCAGCTGTTGGTTCGAGACGAAGGTGTGTGTTGGCGCGGCTGTATCTCTATCCCACAACACGACGAGCCCTCGGTTGTAGCCAATAAGCAACTTGCTCGGGATCTTCGGGTGCTCGCATACCGCCTCCACTGCACCTGGATTCACTTTGAAGTCCTCTGGACAGCTGGAATATTTACGATACAGAATTAATTTATGATTCAGTTGGTAACTGACTCGTTGGTGTGCATGTAGAAGCGCCGCTTTGGAATCTGAGTACTTGGATGCGATGTTTCGATTTGCTAACAAAGAAATTATCAGTAGTAGTCCAGAGTTGAGTAGTAGTCCACAAGGATGTTGCTTTCAACTGTCGACAATACATTGCACTGGACTTTGGGTCTAGCGAAGGCCTTCTTATAACCATGGAAGGGAAATGCAGAAAGAAGAAGGAGAAAAGCGCCTCCAACAAGGGCTCAAGGGCACCACTGTGGTACGGACCTCGGCTTGAGTTGCTGCCGAGAGAAGTTGGAGAGGTCGGAACTAATTGCCCTGGTACAACTGCAGTGTTGTAACGATGAGAGTGGGCCCTACGGATATCTAATCTGTGACTATTTCGAGAGACACTAATCGAAACTTTATTTTTGCCTCGAGCTCGCCGGCGAACTCGGTGTTTGATCGTGTGACCTCTGATTACCGCACACCTGGGGATGTTACCAGGACGAGTTGCGTCCAATACATGCCTAGACCGGCGACAGTTTGAAGTGGGGATCGGAGGAAATAGTCAGGAGCCTAGAACTGTTTTCAAATTTCTATCTGTAGCACATATTTAACTTTCGGTCGATGATAATGACAAGGTCGGGTCCAATAATTAAATTGGCAAGCAGTGTTTACATTTCTATGTTTCGGAATGGAGGACATGGTTGTGGACGTCGGCGTATGAACAGGCACCTGAGATATGACATTTAATGTCTCCATTTGCGAACGCTATGCAGTTACACTCAGAGCTTACGTGTTTTCTTTTTTTAAGTCTTTCAAGTTGCCTTTGACCACTATCTCACCTGATGGTAAGTGATGATGTGGTCGAAGATGTTGTTCTGGCTAACCTGGAATTACTGGCTCTCAAGGACAGCTGCCGAAACACACCGTTAGGTGGTGGCGACAGATTTTCTACTTGAGAGTGGTAGCTAGCCAGTCGGGCATTCGGAAAATGCCCTACCATCATGCATACAACGTGTTCTGAAATTCGTATGTAGGTACTTGTTATAGGCAGGAGTTGAAGTTTTACACCAAAGCGGTCCATCTGTTAGTTTCTATTTTGAAGCGCTCGTAGCGTAGTTTGCTTAGTCGTTCTTAACCGATCAAATAAGTTAAGGAACGTCCGCTGTGGACGACTTGGATTGTGGCATTATTTCTAAGCGCTTCCGAGCTCCAGAAAGCATGTTAATCCGGCGGTACGGATGTTGACTTAGGATAACAGTCTTTATAGCACGGGGGAAGGGCATTTTGCTAATGCATAGCTAGCTTTCATCCTCAAGTAGAAAATCTGTCACTAAGCACCTAACGCTGTGTTCCCGTAGCTGCCCATCAGAGTCAGAAATTCTAGATATGCTTAAACAACATCTTCGACCTCATCATTACTTAATATCAGTTGAAATTTTGGTCAAAGCATATCATCTGTAAATAAAAATAATGAAAATACTCTATGGCAATAAAAATACTTAATAAATGAGTAAAAACGAAATGGACTTCTACAACGTCTACATGTCGTGACAACTGACTGAAATCTCGACTTACTTCTGCATAACAACTTCCTGGTATATGACATCTTCTGTGACCGCAAACGTGTTCAAGTCCAAGCTGTACAAGTTCCCTCCCTCGGTGCCCATCAGCAGATGTTTTCCAGATGATTCCACGCATAGCGACGAAATCCTCTTATTCTTGCCCTCGAACGTGTGCGATTTTAGTTCGACGAGAGACTTTTCGGTTATCTCCCACAAGTGTACGGTGTTGTCGTCACATAGAGATATTAATCTGCCTGTGCCTGTAAATAGGAAAAGAACTTTAGAGTCTTCAGTTTCATAAATAGGAAGGAGTAAGTTTGTGCACCTAATTAGCTCAAACTTTCTTGCAAATCATTAGTCTGGTTAACACTTTCTTTTCACACGACTGCCCAAATGGAGTCTAATGTTTTTAGGACTCAAACTGAAAGAACGGAGCTGAAAGCATGCTACGAAAACTTTGTCCGCTTACTAAGCTGATTCAAACCGGTTCCGCAACCGAGCGGACACTGCTGCAACCCCCGCGGGTCTTGTTAAGAAACGCACACCTGTGAATGTTTTTCAAAACATAAAACTTTTACCTATTGTCGAAGCAAAATCTATGCCTTTATACAGTTATACTACGTGAACCAATAAAATGTACAAAGTTAGGTTCTAAAACAAAGTTTTTGCGTATATTTTGCGGCTAAAAATGCTTAGTGTTAGGAAAGACATTGACAGGAGGGCTGCCTTTAGTGAGTTTAGTGAAAGGTTCACTAATAAGTAAAGCTTTTATTCTATTCATTTCTTTGTTCATGTGCTCTTAGAAAGCGTTTTCATAATACCGAATTTGTGAATGTTCCCAATAAATTTTTTAGCATCGTCCCTAGCGGAAACGTGATCGACCTCAAAATATGTACGGCAGAAAACGTAATTTTTTATGATTACGTAAACTATATAAACTCGTACTGGGGGGTTACAGGTTTATATGTGAGCTTCTATATTCTACTATAACTTTCAAATACTGTACATATTTGTACGCATGGGGTATCGTGAGAATCCTTAAACCATCGAGTGATAATGTCTATACATTTTTCGAGAAGTCAGTCATGTTTTTTTTTTATGTTAGGTTCTCTATATTTTTTAAACATTTTAAATCCTAAATATAATTAAAATTACGTTATGGCTACATCATAAAAGGAGTTTAGTCGAAAAACGCCAAGAGTACAACGACTTAATTGATGTTGACGCCTTTAGAGACGAATTGATGGAGATTGCAGGGGACCGTGATCTCATAAAAGTTTTTTTAGCCTTTGATCCTTATCCCACCTTAAAGCAAATGATGATGAGGTCGAAGACATTGTGCAGGCTAACCTAGAATTACTGGATCTCAAGAACAGCTGCCGGAACACATCGTTAGGTACTTAGCTACAGATTTTCTACTTGAGGATGGAGAGATTTTCTAGTAGCCAGGCGAGCATTCGCAAAATACCCTACCACCATACTATAACGACTGCTATCTTAAGACAACTTGTTTATGAGACCCACATAACAAAGTAAAAATGAGTTTGAGGTCATGGTAACAAACACTCGTCTAATCGATCATATAATACTGATTATGATAGTAAAGTACGTCTATAGTAAGTACGCCTTATCAAATATTACGGCCACTCCTTGCTTGATTTATCAATGATGATACTGAACATACAACATTGATAAGCTAGCTTGTATAAAACAAAGTGTTTGTTTGTTTTTTATACCTGCCGATTGCCTAACGCAAAACGTCCTTGAGAGTGCTTTTGTTAGCGTTGGTGGTATACCGATTTTCGGTTAATCAGTAACGTTAAGACAAGGAGTGCTCGCAATATGCAGCAACAGCCCACTCACTTCGACGTGACCAGTGGTATGCTGCTCATAGTGATATAGTGCCCATATGTTGTATGTTTTCCCTTTGTCGCCCCTTACGACTTTCAAACGGAGATATGGGGGATACAAGTTCCAGCTCCGCATCCTCGGCGATTTTAATAAGGTGGACACTGACACGAGGCGGTTTTTTATATATATTTTTTAGATTATTTAAGATTTTTAATAGTTTAAGAAATTGATTACGGTTTTACACGGCTAAATGTAATTTCTAATATTTAAGTCTGCCTCAGGGATAGTTGATGACGAAATCTTTAGTATTTAATGACTATTGAATAGAAAGCAATATAATTGTGATGTCGCGAATAGCATGATCTTGTACAATACTTACTAAACATGGCTTTTAATTCCGTGATGTTTAAGAGTGCACGGAGCGCTTTCCATACAACGTATTTTAAATACTAATCGTTCAAACTCGGTGAAACTTTGCATGTATGTCTTTGAGCCTTTAAAATATGACGAAACTACGGAAAGCGCCTGTGCACTCTACTCTTAACATCACTGAACAGGTTACTTTAATATGCAACAGACGTGCGTTTTCACACTTTATACGTTTATTTATTTATTTATTCTTGTGCACAAATAAGTGTACAAGGAGGACTTAATGCTATGTAGCATTTTCTACCAGTCATCAACGTTTTCCTTGGGTTCTATTTTTTAAGATATGTTTACGTAGCTGTGGTACTGTCACATAATAAAAAGCATCAGAAGGATCACTCCGCAGGTTATTCCAATAAATAAGCGACTCAACGAAGCAATAAAGTGCACTTCAGCTCGCAAAGCACGGAGTACCTAATATTTATATTCACCTACAAGTCGTCTCTCTTTTTATCGCATAGCTCTGATCTCTTCTGACGCGGCACGCACCGCAGAATAATCCCGTCCGGACGGATACGCCGATGTACCTGTATCTTTGTACCTAAAGTGGGGAGTGAGTCAGGCCTGACACAGTCATAATGGCTGTATAATATTTAATCACCTTTCAAATGCAAATATGCAAAAATTTCATTGATCATCTGTTCCGACAATGTATCACACAATAATAAACATTCCCACGACAAATACAACAATGTCGCTTGTAGCCCCGGGTTCAATTCCGCTGAATGCTGACCAACGATCCTGCAATTACCTAGTAATTCGTAAATAAACAGTACATTGCTATTTCCTCCTTACTTTGTTTTAAATTTATATATCGACTGTGTTACCTATTAGTCATCGAACTTTGGAGAAACCAAGAATAATTATAGTAATGGGAATAGGGTCTTCTACAAAATGAGTTGGTATTTTATAACAGACATTTTAACGTGTGAATGAAGATGTAGTGACAAAAATAGAGAAAGGTTTGAATATGGTTCGGACATGTAGATAGAATGAATGAAATGAGAATGACTAAACAGGTATACGTGGGATAAGTGATCGGAAGTGTTGGAAGGGAATGACGTAGGCGAACGTACCGAAATCAGATTGAAGACGTCCTGAAAAAACCTAAACCAACCCTTATGTATGAAAGTATTGATAAGTGTAGATGAAGCGAAAGAGGTATGAAAGGATCGTAGCAAGTAGAATCTCTCTCTGCCTACCCCTACGAGAAAGAGGCGTGATTTTATGTATTTATATTTGAACGATCCGCCGATTGCGCCATTGAATTGTTTTTTAAGCAGGATGATTGTGTCATCCAAAGCCTGGAATTCTTCAATAGAATGTGGGCATAAACTAGCCTGTTCCCGTTCAGTTGTAATGCATTTTAAATAAAGTATTAGTTCTTGCACCTATTTTGTTTCCTGTGGCAAGGCCAGTTTTTGTAATCATTCTACATGATTATGGTATTCGAGATTTAAAATTAATATTACTCGTATAATTTACAAAATTTATTGACTTGCTTCCATATTTGCCCAAGACCGTCAAATATTACGTTTTCCCGTACGACAGTTATTTGATAAATAGTTATAAAAAATTATATCTACCGTAAACAATCATCTCCGAATCTCGAGCATTACGTAATCAAGTACAATAGTGAGGTAATATAGCAACAGAACCAAAAAGAATTTTTAAATTTATATGTTCTGCTCTTAAGGTGAACGCTGGCACCTTAAGACGTTACGGAACTAAATCAGTCATCAGAAAATAGGTCCATCAAAGATACATGATATATATGATGAGAAAACGTTTTCGTTCTAGGCAAGGAAATAAATCATCAGTGAGTGTGCCAATATTTGCAAACATTCTTTTTATTTTAGCCCCTATTCCAATTAATTTTGGGTAGATGTAGTACGCATTTTAGCTCCACTCTCCAATAGTTGCAAAGCTAGTCATAAAAAGTTTGGTTTGGTGCCACCTACCGGGTATAAACTGTATCTGAGTGACGGTCAAGTCTGGGTTGGAGTGTTGTCCGTACAGTTCCACTCCAGGCCGTCCGTAGACCTTGATCGCGCCTGTAGCTGTGCCGATCGCTGCGAGCCTGAGGAGTGGGTCCCATGCGAGTGCTGATGCTCTGTGAGGGAAGCCGTGCTGCACTGTCTGTAACCAACGAGAACTGTGTGTTAATTTTTTTATTAGCTACGGTCTTTGCAGTACTGTATCAGCCGGATTATTTACTGCTGGACACAGCCTTACTCTCGCTACTACCTTCAAGTAAAAATCTGTCACCTATCACCTAACGTTGTGTACTGCCAGAGCCAGTAATTTAAAGTTTAGCCACATTTTCGTAAAACTACATTTTCGATCACATCTTAATTTTTTTACCTAGAGAAGTTCTACGTAATGATGGACATCGCTCGTTATTAGGATACTTCGTTTGTATGTCTCGCTATTACAATACCTTATTAATAATGCTAGTGTTACTAGGTAGTTTTGTATGGGAGGAACAAAAAGTCGAATATTTTTTAATATAATATATTTAATTAATCAAAGTATGAACCATTATTTTCTATGCACTTTTGCCATCTCATAGGTAGTTCATTGATCCCTTTACTAAAAAAAACCAGTCGGACGGGAATCAATAAAATCTTTGAAGGCGATTTGGACTGCCCCATCGGAGTTGAATTTTTTCCCTTGCAAGAAGTTATCCAAATTTCGAAAAAAATGGTAATCTGTTGGAGCAAGGTCCGGGGAGTACGGAGGATGTCTTAGACTTTCCAATTGAAGCTCTTCTAATTTAGTAGCCGTCTGTAGCGCAGTGTGTGGTCTTGCGTTGTCGTGAAGCAGCAGTGGCGTGGAGCGATTGACCAGCCTAGGTTGTTTAGCCGCTAACTTTTCCATCATGGTTTGCAATTCCTGACAATAGACATCAGCCGTAATAGTCTGGCCAGATTTGAAAAAACTGTAATGAACAATACCGGCACTAGTCCACCAAACGCTTACAAGTAACTTTTTTTGGGTTAATTTTCGCTTGGGGCAGGATTTGGCTGGCTGGCCAGGATCTAACCATTGCGCTGAGCGCTTCCGATTATCGTAAAGAACCCATTTTTCATCACAGGTAATGATTCGGTTTAAAATACCTTCATTATTGTGCCGGTTTAGTAATGTAACGCAGCAGTCGACGCGCGTTTGCCGGTTTGTTTCAGTCAATTCGTGAGGTACCCACCTTTCAAGCTTTTTAATCTTCCCAATTTGCTTCAAGTGAATTAAAACAGTTTTATCACTAACATTGCAGCCTGCAGCTAACTCGGACGTGGTTTGCGATGGATCCGCTTCCACAATAGCCTTCAACTCTTCATTATCAACTTGAGTCTCAGGCCGTCCACGGGGCTTGTTCTGCAGGTCGAAATTTCCAGAACGAAAACGTTGGAACCAAAAACGAACTGTGTTTTCTTTTGCAACACGACCGCCATACACATCATTCACCCTTCGAGTTGTTTCCGCAGCACTAGTGCCACGGCGGAACTCGTACTCGTAAATAATGCGATATTTAAGGTTTTCCATTTTGTAAAATGAGTGACGCAAACAGAAAAAAACAGAAGAAAAAAAACAAATGAATGACGATCATCGAAGCACAAATACATGAGTCTATAGCTGTACAAATTTGAATTTGGAATTCCTTACCAAAGAGGAGAAATTCGTGATTAAAGTGGCCAGTACGAAAAACGCCAATTTCATATGTAAGGACCTAATATATTGCATTACACCTAGCTCTAGGGATATGACCCATCAAGAATGACATTTGATCAAGAGAATTCCTGCGAATTCACTTAGCCATAGCACAGACCATAATATACTTTTAAGGGTTCCGTACCTCAAAAGGAAAATAACGGAACCCTTATTGGATCACTTTGTTGTCCGTCTGTCTGTCTGTCAAGACCCTTTTTCTCAAGAACGCGTGGAGATAGCAAGCTGAAATTCATATAAAATACTCAGGTCTACTGTTCCTTGGAGCTGTGAAAAGAAACATTTTTAGACATCATATAATAATTAAAATTCATTTATGTGTCATATAATAAGTTTTTTTTTTTTTTTTTTAAATGTTATGGATTTTATTTAGCAATAAAAATACCATAACTTTTACATAAATTTGTACGGAACAAGTTTGTACGGAACCCTCGGCCGGTTTTTATAAATAATAATTATTGCCAGTGCCAGACACACTGTCCTTCTAATAACATACAAATATAACGGGAACGCTATTCATCATCTCTAAAAGTTATTATAAACATCAATTGTGTCCACAAGCTTTTTGCCTTAAAATTTAGCGCCTTAGCTCTCAGTTAAATTGATAGATGGCTCGCAGACACGCAAAGCGCATGGATACTATCCATATACGTATTTTATTATGACTCATAGAACTTTTTTTGTATGTTTAGGTTTCAATTATAAACGTTTTTAACGCAGATGTATAAAAGAGGGACGTCATAAGTTATACGAAGTCAAAGTCAGTCATTTATTAAATTTAGGCGTCTACGACGCTCTTATGTAGGTCAATTACAAATTTTAGTATTGAAATATCGTACATTGTACTGCCACGTTCAGCAAAAAAAAATGTATAGAGCCACTGCGAGAAGAACGGGCTAGAAACTCGGGGCCATTCTTTTAAACGTCTTTTAACAATTTGTTACTTAATATATAATGAAGTTATTACAATATTTCTTTAAATTATATAGGTGACAAGGCGATAACTTGGCAGAGGCGGAATTGTGATGATATAAGCGAGTTAATATGGCCAAATGAGGTTACTCTGATGTAGGAACCCAATGTAGTTGTGGCGCTACGTAGGACATGTCTCACTTGCTGTCCTGCCCTAAGTGTCCCAATGCTTGCTCTTTGGGTGACCTGTACGAGTACCCTTGGGGTGGCAGCCCAGTACTGGCAATCATCCATCTAAATGAGAATCGTCGACACGAAGAAGAAGTGAGTGTGTGTGGATAAAGGAGATTAGGATAGGTTGTGTAACCACTCTCAGGATATGTAGAGCCGTATTACAAATATTTGAATGTGTTATATATTAATTAGGGACGTATTATACGAGTAGAACTAAGCTTAAGGATATAAATAAGGACTCTTAGAAAATAATATAAATTCCATTTACTCATGTTGAATGTCGTAAATTCGTCAAATAAAGATGCGTCTAATAAACATCACGAAGAACGTAATGTAACCGAAGCATATTAGTCAAAAACTTTTGGAATTGGATTCTGCTGCCAAGCCAACTTTTACCTTCCACCACTCAATGAAACATGAATGTTAAACACAGAAAATATTATGTTTGCTCAGAAAAACCTAAAGCCTGCAAAAACGTGGGAATATCTTCACACGGCACACGTAACATGGTACGGCATTCGTGTTCTCGAGTAAAATTACGTGATTAATTGCCATTATGAGTACTACTAATCTTCTGTGCAGATTTATGAAAATTATGTTCAGTATTATGAAGACAATATAGTGTAGGACGGGCACCTTCCTTCCCTTATCCCACGTATGTGGTGTCGTTTACATTCCGTAGTCTTTAACAATACAAGAACATTTTGAAAGGTTTGACTTAGGTTTTTCATGCCGTTTCTGTGACGATAACCCTCCTTGAGACTGTTCTCGTATACCGTCTACCTTTCAGTTAGGGAAGATGCTATAAAGACGTCAAGATGGTTATTTAAAATCATGTGAAATATAGCCCTAAATTGTCGCCAAGAAGTAAACAAATTGAAGTTAGCCAAGCATTTACATGCAAAACCCCTTTCACCGTGCTCAAGCCAGCTGCGGAAGGATTAAAAGTAGGAACCAAATGCTCATTCTACCGCACTACCGTAGAGATAAAGGATATTCGCATGGTAGTTTCATTAAAGTAGAAAATCTATCACTGAGAACCTCACGATGTTTTAACAGTGCCCTCATAGACAGCTGCCCGTTCCATATTAAGATGACCACATCACCGCGTTCCTTTAGATGAGATTGTTACTTTGACCACAATCTCGCCAGATCACTAGCTAGAATAGTTTTTCAAAGTAAAAATTGCTCTTGCTTCATGAACCAAATCCGAAAGCAAATTCAACGAGTCGGGTGTAATGAAATTAAAACGGCCAGCAGTTATCCTAGTCAAAAATAGATGAAATATCTCTACAATCAATATTATGAACACTGCACCTCACTTTCCCATCACGATTAATTTTAGAAAGCTTTTATTGAGTCGTTTTATTGTGGCCGACACATAATAACCACTTTGGGTGTTTTTTACCATACTTTATAGAGCAGGCGATTAAAAGTTCCGAGCCGATGTGAAAGTTGAATTGCATACAATATATACAGATAACAACAAACATTATTTTATAGTAACAGTACATTTACAGTTGCAATTTAATAGTGACCTTATGTTGTACGAGGTTAGGTCTACAATCAGTCATTACATTAGATATTGAAATGGTTCACGGTTCAGCGTTTCTGTCAGAATGATGGAATACATTCCTCGGTGGAATCAGCATGACCGATGACCTCAAAACTCAGAGGTGTCATTTATTTTTGCTGCATTCCTGTTTCAATTTTACATGTATTCCATTGTAATATGGAAATTTGATGTATCGAACATTGTATGGTACTTGTTTAGTAAGGTAACGTATACATACATACATACAATTTTAAGCAATTTTGTGAAACTAAACTTAAAACATAAGTGTATCAGCCGGAAATTACACAAGAGTTAGAGTAAAAAACTACTTTCACAACTGAAAAGTAGAAAATACGTTATTTCGTTAACTTGAAACTAACATATTTTGTTAAGTTATTTTGATTTAAAATATAAAGAACTCAACCGATTAGCATGAAATTTCTATGGGACCAATCTGAATGTATATTGTTTCTTTAAGATTTTCTAAATTGGTTTATAAATTGCGATGGTCTGATGTAACAAACAAATTAAAAACAGCCGAGTGTGAACATCCTCCTTTATTTAAATCGGTTATAAATAGCGATGAGCTCTATTCCTCCGTCCTACTGCTTGTGTGGATAGTCTATGACAAAGCCTTATTACCCACAAACTATTTACATTCAATAAGGCACAAAAAATAGGGCTTTTACTAAGTAGCGTTGCATGTTTGCAATTAAAAGAAACCCATGACAACAAAACTGATTTATCTGAGCCATGTCGACTCGTTGACTAATACCACCAAGATTGCATTCAAAGTTCAATCACCGTAGTTCATTCTTTTATTCTTCAATGTATGTATGTAGGCATTGCATTCAGTTGCTGTTTCGTGCATTTCAACATCCATTCCTTTTAGTGCGGGCTTAGTGCACTTGCCCTCGCGGTTGTACAGCAAGCGTAATAGACATAGACGTGTGTAATAGACACGGCGACAGAAACAGCATCATACATTTTAAAATATTTTTGGCCAAGTCGGCGATACCGCACGGGCAAGCTTGCTGTGTAGCGACTTCCGACTGAGTGAAACGGAAAAGATTTTTTGGACAGTCCAACATCACTGGCTTTCGCATCCTGCTTATGGTTTAAAAGTTTCCTTTCGATGTAACGAATTATAAGCAGGCGTTAAAAATTACAAGTTATAGCATTTTTTGGTTGCGTCATCATTGCGTTTGTTCTTAAGGGTGAACTGGCCGGCCCGTTTTCCATACAAACGTCGTAGGGTGATCACTCCCTTATTTGAGGATTTAGGTCAAAAATAAAGCATAATACCGATTGATCTCGTCATTGTCTAGGCTTGTATGATGCCGAAAATTTAATAAAATAACTAACTTGAGAATTATGAGCCACGAAACATTTTCATATAAAGTTTTCGAGGCTCATAACTTACAACTTAATTATCTTTTTAAAATTTTGGCATCATTTTACAGGCAGCTATTAATCGGTATTATGCTTAAGTCTGGACTTAAAATCTCAAATAAGGGAGTGATCACCCTACGACGTTTGTATGGAGAAGTGACCGGCCAGTTCAACCTTAATTTATCAAAGTACTTTATAAGTAGAGTTCACGGATCGTTTTCCATACAAACGTAGTTTCGTCAAATTTTAAATACCAAGTGATCAAACTCGTTGAAATTGTGTGTGCATATTGTTGAGTCTAATATCTATGCTTCTGGTTTGCCAGTTTTTCGATTGATTATTTATTATACCCCTAAATGACAAATAACAATACCTATACAAAACGATGTATCAAATTATTTTTGAAAATACTTAACTTTACGGACATCTGGCAGACCAGAAGCATAGATATTAGGCTCAAGGATACACATGTCAAGGTTCGAGTTTGAACACTTAGTATTTAAAATATGACGAAACTACGTTTGTATGAAAAGCGCTCCGTGAACTCTACTCTTACAACAAATTAAAAATTGTATATTGATTCATTCATATTAATTATAGATACAGCTCCGTTCCCGTCCGATGGTTTAATTCAAAATAAGAAAGAATAATTTCGAATTATATCACATCACCACGGTAGCTCAAATGGTAAGATTAAACGGGCATGGGTCAAGTTCTGTTCGTAATTCTACTTTTAGTGTTTTTAATTTTAGCTGGCTACAATCACTGGTTTCAAATAGCCGCACTCCCGTAGGTCTGCTGTATCTATGTTTGAGTTCTAATGAACCGGTTCCGAAGCACCGTTAGCGAGGTCTAAGCCAAGACATTCACAGGATAACATTTGTTATGATTATGAACGTTGTTCCTATGCAAATAAGAATCGAATTCAGTTGTTGCGGTTTGATTTTGAGATTGTGTAGTTGTTTTGGCGAATGAACCGACTGAATTTTTACTTTGTGGTCATCTTTTAAAACCCTGTCGAGGAAGACTATTTGGGTTTAGTTATTGGTCCTAAAATTTTGAAATTAATATCATCAGCCACTTTATCGAGACTCCGAAGTAACATTTATGAAGCGCCGATTGTAGGAATTTCTGAAACTATGTTATGCTTATATGACTGACATATATTTTTATGGGATTTTGGATGAATATTATTATACAACATGCATGTCATATAGGTATATTACCTTTAATATGCTTATTTTTATGGAGGACAAGCCTGCAACAATACAACTCCATCGGACTTTGGGTAATTTAATATGCTTGAATTTTCCTGTAGCAAGCCTTTGCTACTAGTTAGCTTATTAAAGTTAAGTATAGTAATTAAACAACTTTAAACACGGTGGTCACGGGGTGACTGCAAACCACGATCACTGCAAAGTGTTTGAAACGTCGGTACAAAAATAATGATAAATATACGCGATTTAAACCGTTTCAAGTTGTTTAATAACTATGTGTAATAATCGCGAAAACCTAAGACATTATTGAAGTTAAGTATATTTTCTGTAAAGTGAGTTGGTTTAAATCAACTTTAGTAGTAATAATGCAGTAGGCAAATTTGTCCAAATATAATAAATCACCCAACTTGTCACTGAAGTGTCATCATTGAAATATTAATTAACACTGATATGCAAGTATAACTCATTTAGCGCACGTCGGTTCTGCGTCAATTAAGCGCTAATTGCATGAATGTAAATTACACTGTTCATTCATATTCGAGCCACGGCATATAGTCGGAATTGTGGAATCTCATCAATTTGGTGGAATTTCGGGCATTTAGTTGTTTGGTCACAGTGTACATAGCAGGCGGTTAAATCAAAGTGAAATCTTGGCGGTAGGTATTTGATAATCAAATGCTTAGATTGCCAATGTAGGTCAAGGATATATTATATCTAATGTTAAATTTGTGTCTTTAAGGCTGTTTCAGAACTTTGCGATTGTTACGGGTTGAAGATGAAAGTTCAAATAATAATTTATTAACAAAAATTGTGATAGAATAGTAATGTAATTAGGGTTCCGTACTAGAAAACGGGGCCCTCTTACGAATCCTCGTCTATTCGCCCGACCTCCAAAGGGAATCCAATCTTTGGAATGGTAATAGGTAGTTGAAGTTGTCAGAAAACGTGAACGTTAAAATTACGGATTGCCTTATAAATAATAATAATAACAAAGAGTTAAAAAAAGGGGCGCACACAAGAACCGTGTTATGTTTTAAGATTTTCGCTTTAGCTCTATCGTAACAACAGCAATATATACAAGGTTCAAACTTGGTATGATTTTAGTTTAACATCTAACGATCAACAACATATATTAATAACCACTCAAGTGCTGGTCGGAGTCCCGATAAGGATCTCAAACTGTATTAAAAAAATAACGATTTTATGGTACGTTACATATTGGTACGGAACTCACGGTGAGTGAGTCCAATTCGCTCTGGCCCACATTTTTTATGTATATAAGCTAGATATACGAGTTATTAACTGGTTTCATAATGTTACGCTATTTCATCCAATGAATAACAGACATTACTAGGTATATACGTTCGTTATACTTGTGCGCGAGTTTGTTTTCCTAGTAGACATTGCCAGCAGCTATCCACAAACGGGTTATTAAGTCATATGTCCGAAAATGGATGCAACTAGTAAACTGAACACGAAAGGACAAGGTCGCGAACGAGTAGATTGGATACAGTAGATGCAACTTATTAGTTACAAAATTGGTAAAAAATAAATAAATAATATATATATAAGTACTACGAATTCGTAGACTAAGTATTACTTTTGACTGCATTTAAAATGTTTTCCAGTTTCTACCGCATTCATTGGGAAGAGTAACCTAAAATGACCTTACCCTGACGAGGATCGATATCCAAAAAAATAGAATATATATAAGTTTTTCATACAAATGACATCAATTTACAGCTGAATGCACTAGAATTGCCATTTGTACATAAAACACACTTGATGTTCTCTCTTCTTGGTGCATTTAAAGCATTTCAAAGCAATGAAAGCTTTAGAAAAAAATATTAGCGATGAACCTAGGTCCGTAGTTCGTGCCCCACCGGCGGCCTGAGCTTTACCGCATATTGGATGGGCAGTTTGCAAATGCTCGCCTGGCTAACTACCACCCTCTAGTAGAAAATATGTCACCAAGCACCCAGCTGTGTGTTCCGGCTCCATGAAAACTAGTAAAATTACAGGCACATTTGCCGTGATACCATCAAAGGAACTGTCTAATGGTGCCAATGCAAATGAACGCACTTGAGACTTAAAAACTGTACGCCTTTAGGTGTCGGACCCAATGTAGTTCGTGTGTCGAAATGCATCTGTTATAGGCAGAGGCTACCCCTTAACATCAGGTGGGTCTCGCCTAAGTTCCGTCACAATTCCATATAATACAAAAAAATGCCATGTGGTTGGAGTTTGAGCTCAAATAAAATAAGATGAAGTTGAGAAGGACTAGCGCTAACTCCAGACTAACAAATGAGTATTGCAGTAAAGTCACCCATAGATTTAGCAGTCCGCAGTACCCACATAATGTATGTTCTGATGAGTGTCTTAAGTTACAAGTCTAAAAGGAAACTGTGGTAGAGTTGCGATGACTGTGCCTACGTAGCGTGCAAAAATGATGTCACCGAGCCACTATTACAGCTGTTGCTTTCGATGCCAAATTACGTCATCCATGAGGACAATTTTATGCCACTGATAAAACAGTAATGGCACAAGTGGGATGCACTGATTGTTGGAGTTTTTATTTATAAAATGAATCTATACTATTTCTATTTCTTTATTTTCTCGATGACAACTCCTGTGAAAACTTGAACGAGCGTTCTTTTTACATTATGTATGTTATAGTTTCTCAGACTCTGGTATAACCTTGTACGTGCGTAAACGTCATATTTTTATAAAATAATGCATACATAATGTAGAAAAGAACGCTCGTTCAAGTATTCACAGGAGCTGTCATCGAGAAAATAAAGAAATGGAAACAGTATAATGTACACAACTTTTTAGAAGGACCGTTTATTCTAAATTAATAACGTTCAATGAAAATTGTCTCTATGGTTTATACTTTGGCATCATACATACCTCATTTTGTAAGTAAGTACTTTAAAACATAGTAACTATAATTTATATAAAAGCGCGTGATGGACACATTTAGATCGTGTTCGACCGTTGCGGTGGCGGGCTTTTTTGATAGGTAGATGACGTATATTATAGAATTATTCATTTAATTTAACTAATTATTATTGATTTTTTGTTTGTTATGAAAATAATTTAAGAATGTGATCTTATTAATCGTATGGTTTGTAATAGATTAAAATATATATAGATAAATTTCTCTACATTTGTTTTTTTTAGTTCGTTAGGAAGCCGAAATTAGTTGTATATACACGAATATTGAAGGATCTCTTTTTAGTAAATAATACGGGATAACTCACGTGAATAAGTCAGATAGCTCCGACTATAGTTTCAACCAAATCCGGTGGTCTTTTTAAGGAGAGCTCGCGACGCCTGCGTTGACGTCTCGCAAAACTATAGTCGGAGCTATCTAACTTATTCACGTGAGTTATCCCGTATTATTTATTAAAATGAAGAATATCTTAAATGATTAATACCTAAAAAAGTTATGCTTATCTTGTAGGTAAATATAACAAATACCTACGTACTTCCTAAAATAATTATATATTTCACAGCCGGATGTAAGTACATTGGATACGAAAAAAAACTTTGTTGTGGTGATATATTGTAGGAAACTAAACTTTTGTCTTATTTGGGTTTTTTGATAAAACGTTTGCATCATACCGAAGGATGTAGATACTTTGTATGGCTTGAATGAAACTTATCATGTATTCATTAAGTAATATAGAAAATGATAGCGTGCGCTATGCTATGCTTTCGTATATGTATCAAGTACATTAGCACTTCGTTAGTGTATTATAGGCAGTGGATTGAAGAAGGTCTTAAGGCGTTGTGTGCAGTTCTGATGATATTAAAAGAGTTAGGTATATTATCAGACATGGATCTGGAGAGTGGATTGGAACTCCACAGCGGAACAAAGTCCTCACCATGTTTGAGCCTGTTGTGATTTGAACGCACCCATACACTATAATACGCATTGGATCATAATTAGAACTGTCTTCAATTTAAAAATTGTCAAGTTTTGTCACCACCACCTATTGGCATTAAACAAAACATTTTTTTTTGTTTGTTGAAACCGAAAATCTATGGAAGCATTGATGTGTTGGCGAAAAATGTTGCCAACCTTTCTTTGGTAGTTTTAACTATGAACCCATTAATCATATAGTTAAAGAGGACTTACATAATAAACTAGACTTGAGCTATGCATGTTTATAAATCACAGAAGGGTTTATTCACGCACAAATTAACATCAAAAGGTTAGTAAAAATACGATTTTGATGTTAATTTATGCGTGAATAGACTCGTTATTCTAAACTGATATTATAAAGAGCAAAGATTTGATTGTTTTTTGCATTGAATAGGCTCTGTAACTACTGGACTGATATGCTACTTTAACTTACATTATCCCTGAAGTACATAGGCGATATAATATTTAAAAAAAAGTAGATTTTTGAATCGTTTGTTGAATACCGGTGCGCCGCTAGTGATTTTTAAACATGAGTTTAGTTCACCAAAGTTTAATGAACAGTGTTGAGCTATGTAGTTTGAAGCGAATTCAATACGTCCAAATGATCAAATCCTATAATTTAAACTTGATTACGCATCAAAACCACTTGATATACAAACAGTAGAACCCGACCTTGGTGTTTGATTGTAACACCATTGCAGATTGGCATATGGTTCGCTGAGAGTAGCAGTTTCAGTAATTGATGGTTCCTATGGAATTTGATGATGTAAGCAGATGGTGGTGTTGGTTTTAAATAGACAGCGCGGCTCCGTTATAAACTTATTCTTGAATTTTATCTTGTGATCGTATTATTTAGAATAGAATCGTGTGTAAGTACTCTAGGATAATTTTATAAAGAAGTGAGTACATACACATATTATGAGATGCTATTGAAATATTGCACGAATAACATGATACATTTTTTTTTATCAATACTAATACTATATAGAGGAAAAATTTGTATTTTTGTATGCAACGAATAAACTTAAAAAGTACTGGACCGATTTGGATGAATTCTGGTATGGAAATAGTTTGAGACCCGGGGAAGGACATAGTTTTTATCCAACTGCACAAGAAGAGGTTAATAGTTTTGCGCGATAACCCACACACGCGCAGGCGGAGCCGCGACCTGAACCGCTAGTAGACTAATATTTTTATAGAATAACTTATAAAACATAAAAACACAGTCACAAAATATGCATTACAAAATTACTTGTATGATATTTGCATACAAGGGTTGAAAACTATTATTTGAATTATTTAATTTTCCTCACAAGGTTCACAATAACTAAATTAGACTAAAAAATAAACCGTATAATGTAAGGTTTTTCTTCTGCCAACTCCCTTTACACTTCAAAGCTGGCGGTAATTCTTTTAAAAAAACTTATTGCACATCTGTAGGTAGTATACTGCCTGGTGCAGCTATAAAATAACCAAAAAAACGTAAGGTATATTCGCCATCGTAGACACAGTTGAGGTGTCACAGACCGTCAGTTTCCTGGACAACTTCCGGAGGGACGACGTGAGTTGGCGCTCGCTATTGTTGCCAGTAACAGTGCGCATGTGTACATAGGTTGCGAGCATTAAGCCGTTTCAAAAATTTCAAACATCATAACAGTATTATGTACTGTTGATATATTAAAAATCTCTACATATATAAGAAATATGGTCTAGAGTTAGACTATAAATTTAAAATTGAGTTTTAAACTGTCACGGTCATTAACACTATAATTATTATTTCAAACGGGATATTTACTTAAGTTAATTAAGGAGCATATAAGGGCAGTCAAAAATAATGATATCGAAAAATCTGCCACAGCTCAACACCTTCTGGAGTCTGGTTTTAACCGCTGGATTGAGTTACACAACCCACAGGTACTCTCGACAGAACACCACTACACACCGAGAATGGTAAGAGAAGCGATCGAAATAACGAAGTATCGAAACTTGAATAGGGAAGATGGGTTTCAACTGTCGAGAACATGGAAGCCAGTGGTTAACCTATGCAAGAGCCGAAGAAGTGTTACAAATAGTTCACGACCAGATATCGTTAGTATTGAATGTCGATATTTAAATAGTGGAGTGAGTGACAGTGACAATTATAAGTTTGTTATTCGTCATTTATAAGTTACATCGGTGAGCGTGTTCATTAGAGTTTCTGGAAGATTTCGTATTACTGCGATTAATGTATGTAAATATAATATACATCGCTTTTGTTGCCCCCAGGAACACCGAAAAATCTCTCTCATCAATCACTCATGTATTATTCAATGAATAAGTTCAAGTTCATATCGACCCGATGACTCAACATCAACAACGTCAAATGTTATAATTGAGTAATCTCATGCATATGTTAGCGGTGTCATTCAAATTGTTTCCTCCGATTGAAATCCCTTACATATGCAGAGCGCCATGCGAGAGTCGATGACAGCTAATTCCGTAGGCCAAGTTTACATTGGTGCAGTAAATGGTAGAGCTGACTGGCATTGGGTGCTGTGAGACCAAGACAGGACTTGTTTTAGATTCTTTTTGGGCACCGCATCCTAGTTTTATCAGTATCAATTATCAGTTACTATGATATGTAGAGTTTTTAATAATTCATAGAGCAATTTGGATAGTAAGGTGAAGAGTCACAAAAAGTGAAATTTTGAACTTGATTTTGGGAATGAGTGTAAGGGACACATGAATATGAATATAATACTCTAGACTAGAGGATATGACCAATACTTTGCCTGATCTGCTAAATACGATTTGAAGACTTTTTACTCGTTTTTTTTAAATATTCTAAAATTAAAATACAAAAAAAAGAATCGCTCACGTTATTTAAATATTGCGAAGTTGTTTTGCTCACTCGCATGCGAAACGAGGTCTCTCTCTCTCATTCTCTCAAGCACCGCGTCCTCAGGCTGACATTTTCAAAGACCACTCCACCTTAATAGTTATTATATACTGTTAAAGTTATTTACTTGCTTGGATTTAAGAATATTACATTACATTCCTAAGGGCAAGTAACCTAATTACTTGGTTCGCTTTTACTTTATCCTATACTATTGGAATCTTAAAGAGATTGAGGGTGTGTTTAGGATTGTAATAAAAATAACATAAATGTGAACATGTAGGCTTTTGGACATCTCTGGAAACCTCTTCGGAGCTAAAGAGGCGTTATACTCACGAGGCTATATGTATTTATTGGCAACATTTCAGATGACGCGATTACTTTAACGTATTTTACCATCAACTTTATTTCCCATTTACTCTATCCGTGTAAACAAGACATAACGCTTGATGTTGCGCTGGCGGCGCTTGTCATTCATAATATGGCGATAATGGCTCTGTGCCATTACTCAATGTAATAGAGTTGTAAACACAATACATTGTCACAGTATGCCGCTGTATGATTTACATTAAGTATGTAACAATTTATACATTATTACTATTGAACATAATTGAATAATTCAAATAATATTTCAAGTGAAGTTTTAGTATATTTCACATATTTTATAATATTATCATTAACCGGCAAGACACTCACGTTAGGGATCGAATACGTCGGCCGGTGGCTATAGCATATCAGATGCTCATCAGGCTCATTAGGGCCAGTGGTTTGCGAGCTATCGGTGGCGGGCACTGACGCTACACAGCACTCGCCCTGATGATGCCCATTTCATATGCTCGAAACCCGGGTCGACAGTTCGATTCTTTACATGAGTATTATGCTGGTATAACATATAAATATGATTGCCAAATTTAACTATTGGCTTTTTAGAGTATCTACATGTGGTACTTTTAATTATTTTCATAATTAAAATTTTCCCGTGGGTTGCCGGGTTAGAATGTCACCCCTTCATCTCTACCCGTGGATGTTGTAAGAGGCGACTAAGGATAACACACCAGAAAGTTTCCCAGGAACTGATATCTCACTGAGATCCCGAAGACGCCTGCTAAGCGTGGGAATTATGCCATAATGGGGAGGCAGTGTTCAGCAGTGGATAATCCGGCTGATGATACAGTACATAATTGGAATGGTAGCTTGGAAAACCCAGTAGGTGCAGAAAACCCACATCTATGTGGTAATATTATGATTAACATAATTTAAGTAGGTACCTAGTAATATTCATGTAGGCATGTAGTTGAGTAGTTAAGGCAAGACATATCTTCATGAGCGTTGATAACATCTAGCCTCTTTTTTTCACTTCAAAAATCATTGCATTAGTATGTTTTTTACATTGTAATATTTGGATTCAGGAAAAATATATGCCATGAACGGACGTTCTGGCGACAAAGTCTTGATCAAAATCTTTTCATAACTGCTTGATTAATAGGTAATAAAAAAAATTGAATTGTAGCGATTCAAAAAATATTTTTTTGGAACTCCTTAACGATAACGAATTATTCACATTATCGTTGTGTTTCACATTAGTTGTGAAAATTCATTGTCGTTGAGCTTTCGCTAACGTTTCATTATCGTTCTACTTTAACAAATAAATGTTTTTATTTTTTAATTTTTTATTAAGTTCTATACACTACAAACTCGTGCTCCGTACGCTTATTTGTTTTTTTTTTGTACATATAATCATTAACTTATCAATATTCTTCGGTCTTCCTGAAGAGAACATATACATGTTTACATTTTTTTGGAGAAACAAAAGAACGCAGCCGCCACGTGCAGCGCGCATTAAAAATGAACTTTATTTAATTCATGTTTTGTTTTATTTTTCTTTATTCGATCCGAATTCGCTCTTAAATTAACAAACTAACGTACATGTAATTACACAATATATACCTCTAAGGTAAGTCATTCTGTTTATGTTAAATAAACAACAGTAAAGTGTATCATGCACTTGACAAATGTCCTAGATAAGATTTACAAGAAAATCAGATTATAATACGTATGTGGATTCCATTCGCGGATAAACTGGAAACCATGAATCAGATTCCGGTTCCAATGATAACCTGTCGAACACAAAAACCACTATCATGTGACAAACACCACAGCACGTTGATTCATCAATCAACTCCATACGAGAACGACGTAAGTGATCCCAGAAAAATAAATCATACCATTTTTTTTAAGTATTAACAAACTACTATACACCAATTTTAATATTGTTAGGTTTGCAATAACGCCTGCTATGCTGATTACATTACAAAATCACAAATATACCATAGGTTTTTTTTTGTAGTAAAAATTGAAACTTAACAATATAAAAATTATAAGGTTGCGATATCATTTACAAGTATAAAACCAATTGCAAAATTGGTCTTGTTTGTAGTACAACGCAAGTGGTACTATAGATGTCGCTCCATCCCAATACGATGGTTAAAGAACGATAGGAAAGATTTGAGTTATGACGTCATGTCATGTTAGAGCATACCCCGGCTCAAGGGGTGGATGGACGCGGGTTTGAATCCCGCACATGACTTAATTTTTTCCTATCGTATATTTGTGATTTTGCAATACTATTACCAAGTTACGAAATACAAAACTTACGTTTCGTCCTTTTTTAGTAAAAACAGTTTTGGGAGTAAAACGTGAACGGTATACATTTCACGCCACGTGTATATTGTTTATTTTGTTATTCGAGTAAAGCCGGAGATGTAAACTGTACATTGCGGAGCCGACGTCATTGATAATGAACCTAGAAATAGCATAATGAACGTGTAGGTGATTGTGGAGGCATGCGCGTGAGTCAGCGCAGAGACTTCATCATTGACATTCTGAACGAGTAGGCATGCCCCAGTCATCCTTACGATAGTGGTTTCCTTCGCTTCTGATGTACATATATATTTAAATATTAATAATATTTAAAAATTACGATTTCTTCGACGTTCAATATGTATCAACTTCGTATGTAAAATCCAAACAAATAGAATAGGAGGCAATGGTAAACCTCATTGCATCCTCACTCCATTATCATCGCAAAATATATTTATGCAATTCATATAACGACAAAATATGTAACGTGAGCGTTTTGCCGATGAATTAAAAATATTAATATAAAGATGAAAAAATAGGCGCAGGTCTCTATGAGCTATAGGATACATTTTACCAAGCGCGTATTGGATTTGTGCTAAGGAACGTTTTATCTAATAAGGAGTCATATATATATATAGAATAGAATCGCCACTTGTGACGAACTGCATCTGTTTTAAGCAAAAGTTACCCATAACGGTATTAATAAAACTTCCCTTCTCCTAAAATTTCACATCATATCTTTTACTGTATTCGAGTAGTTTAGATGAAATTACCATTAACCGTCCTATTTGTTATCTGCGGCGGACAGACGGATGATATCTGGGGTGGCATGTGAATTGTGAATCCTAAAAAAACACTGAATAAAACTAAAGGTTATTTTTGTCTGTTAAAATTATAGATATAATAATTGTCCTCTGCTTGCTTGTTTGTAAAATTATTGCTACAATAATACTTCATTAAATATATGAACGCTTATAATTTGTGAGGTATATGTAAAGGCCTTACTTGTTACATTACCGATTTTGAGCGGAACCAGCTCATTATTTGAGGATTATATCATGAAGCAGTGGTACATTCCTGTAATCCCCATCTGCACAGAGATTTCTGCCGATAACGTACAAAATGGGATTTAATTTGTTTATATACATGTGTACTGAATGTTTCATTTCCCTAAGGGCCTGTTTCAGAATGTTCGAGTAAGTTCCGGTTATACTACCCACAACATATTTAATAAATAAAACACTATCTTTGCGTTTCACAGTCATCGATTTAGCCTATCCATCGATTAAAGCTTGAAACGCGCTGCATGTTAACTGTCATTTTTATTCATTCAGTTATTTTATGTTCTGGGTAGTATAACCGGAACTTACTCGAACATTATCAAACAGGACCTAAGTGTATTAATAACTTCTATGATAAATATTTTGAGAACAGTTAATTGATATAATTTCTTATTAACGGTATTATTGAAGTGAATTGAATAATATGCTTATCAGCATTTAAGAATTGCCTTGGTGATGAAGACAATGGTATAGCTTTTAGATTGTTGTATGTATTTGGAATTTATAAAGACAGCTGGCATAAGGAAAACTTAAGGAAAAACATTGCTGCTTAATTCTACAAAACAAAATCAGATACGTTTCAGAAATCTTTTATGTATTTTACTGTACTGTTTAAATTTTTCCTCGACTGGTACACCTACACAATACAGGGCGTCCCACGGAAATGCCCATGGAGAGAAAGTACCTTGAATATTGTAGATTGAACATGTTGAAATTCATGTTCTTCTTTTAATTTCTGTCACTATGTTACTTAGTAAAAAATAATCCTTATGATGAAGCCTTTCGATCGGTATGATAAAGCTACAGGGTGATTATTTTTCTCGTGTAACGGGTTCGATTCCCTGTTCAACCATGTAATTATTTAAATATCTATGAATGCAGTTTAAATTATTTTCTAAATTCAAATAATATCTTCTTTCAGTAAAATGTTCCATCTACAATATTCAAGGTACTTTCCCTCCATGTGGCATATCCGTGGAACGCCCTGTATATTTTTAAACAGTTTTTGTTTTATTTCAATAGGGCAAGTCGAATTACCATCCAATCCGAATTTCCTTAATTGGCCGAATGAAATTAAACATGTATTTAAAACGAATAGGATAGATACTATCGATTGCTGGGTATCATTACATAACAATATTAAATACAAAGATCTTCTCCAAGCGATATATTGATCTGTTCCAAGCGTTGATTTGCCCAGGTATAAAAATACTGCTGCAAATTCACACCGTATGGTTCAAAATGCCACACTGAAAAAGAACACTTGAACGATTCACATACCATGGTCCGAAACAGACGTATTGTGAAAACCTCCATGGCCATTGTGCGTGTAGTGCAGATTTCAATTTAAGCTAAACGGTATAAAATTAAAGTAGCTTTTTTAAACATAAACCACAATTCTCTAATTAATCTTGAAGCGTAAGTTCTTGTCGTTAAATTTCATTATAACGACAATTACGTCGGTTGGCTTCTTCAAGAAGGCGGAGCACCGTAGCATTAGATTTGAACCCACATACAATTTCATCACATCCTTGAACGGATTCTCTTACAATGGCACAAATTATTCATTAGCTTCTGCTCATGACATTAAAGTTTATATTTGCCCGCAACTATATCGGTATTAAACTTTCGGATGTAGACTTCACGGTAAATTATGGTGATGAAAAGTAGTACTTAACGGTGCATTAGTGTTTTAATTGAATTCCAAACTACCTTGATTGAAGGTGCCTTTTGATTCCAAATACTATTCTATTATGTTATATTGATATCTAAAGTACATTCAGAAGTAAACAAAATATGTATGCCGTCAATTGATGACACACTTATTCAATATTATGGCCACATTTTTATGTTCTCGTCTATAACGATCCATTGAGACGTCACCGTGACTATGACGATTTTCTATGGAAACGTATGAACGAGAAAGTGAAAATCGATTATCATGATGTATTCTAGCAACCATTGAATATCGAGCTATCGAGTAACTGCTGAATTATGCAATGTAGGAGGAAATGGAGCACGCCACGATCTCGATATCGTGTGGCGGAACGGTAGGCGCGGTTACCATTGACGGATCTATTCAAGACATGCCAATATTTCCCGTGCGTGAAATCACCACACTACTTAAGTGCGAATGGTGATTTCAAGGAGTGCCTTGTACTTAGTACTTATATATAGCGTTCTACCAATAAGAAAGGAGATTTGTGATTTTGTAAGAAGGAAGATTTTTTATTTTAATAATGACAAAAAAATGAAAAGCGACCAAAAAATTCTAGTAGCACAGTACATCTAATATGGAGCTCAATATGTGTACTATGCTAGAAGTACGACTCTAAATATTAAATAAAAAAATTGTTTTCAAAGAAACGGAACCGACTTCTAAAACTGAAGTGTGAAATAACGCGTTGAAGTCGGTACCATGCTGATTCAAAAAGGTGACATATTGTCATGGTCCATAAGTTATTTCACACCCTTAGAATGCTGGAAGTCGGTTCCGTTCTTTGAAAAATATTTATTTTCACTCTTTTTTGTGATGCATACTGCATACAGGATCATTCTGTCCCAACCGGATACCTAGTCCACTGCTGGACACAGCAGTAAATATTTTTTTACTAACATACAGAACAATTGCGAACCTCCTCCATTGGTGAAGTCGGTTAAAAATACACACACAACTACCACCAATTCTCTTCCTAAAGGTTTACCCATAAACAGTATTTTTAAATGGCTTAGCAAATTATTCAGTGCTGCGACAGTTTTATGCTGTCACCGTTAAGACAATCAGCCTTTATTAAATCATAAATTAATCTTTACAATTTATCTTAATACACTATATCCTGTCTGCGCCTACTCAAATTCCAGATTCATCAAGTCACACTTTCAAACAAGACATTTTGTACAAAGATCAGTAGAACGGTTTTTTAGACTAGGAATCCCAATGAATCATAACAAGCAACCTCCAACATAAAAACTTAACTTTTTTGGGCCCTCGTTCATACAGATTATGACTGGAGGGAAGTCTCGAATTTTCATACATTTTTTTTTTTTTTATTTTTTTTTTTATGCCTGATAGGTTAGGCCACTATCTCACCTGATGGTAATTGATGATGTGGTCGAAGCTGTTGTTCAGACTAACCTAGAATTACTGGCTCTCAAGGACAGCTGCCGGAACACACCGTTAGGTGTTTGGCGACAGAATTTCTACTTGAGGGTGGTCGCTAGCCAGGCGGGCATTCGCAAATTGCCCTACCACCATGCTATAACGACTGCCATCCTAAGATAACAACCGGGACCGACGGCTTAACGTGTCCTCCGAAGCACGGAAGCGCTCAGTAGTAATGTCACTAGCGGTCACCCATCCAACTCATGACCGCGGGCGACGTTGCTTAACTTTGCTGATCAGTTAAGAACGGCTAAGTAAACTTCGCTACGAGCGCTTCAAAAAGAGAAAACGTTTCTAGCCCCCTAAACAATTACAGATTTTGATGAATATTGGGAATGTTGATTGGAGTTGATGTTATCAATATCCAGGTTTATAGGTTTTGATTTTTATCATTATATTGAAGGAATTTGAATTAATGGGTATTTAAATACCGATATTATCTCAAAACTGTATCTCTAGTTTGTGAATTATTTATTGGAAAAATAATTAAACAGTAAATGGCTTAGCAAATTATTCAGTGCTGCGACAGTTTTATGCTGTCACCGTTAAGACAATCAGCCTTTATTGAATCGTAAGTTAATCTTTACAATTTATCTTAATACACTATATCCTGTCTGCGCCTACTCAAATTCCAGATTCATCAAGTCACACTTTCAAACAAGACATTTTGTACAAAGATCAGTAGAACGGTTTTTTAGACTAGGAATCCCAATGTATCATAACAAGCAACCTCCAACATAAAAACATAACTTTTTTAGGCCCTCGTTCATAGAGATTAAGACTCGAAGTCTCAAATTTTCATACATAAAGAAAAAACGTTTCTACCCCCCTAAACAATCACCGATTTTGATGATTTTTGGGAATGGTATAGATGTTATCAATATCCAGGTTTATAGGTTTTGATTTTTATCATTATGTTGAAGGAATTTGAATTAATGGGTATTTAAATACCGATATTTTCTCAAAACTGGTATCTCTAGTTTGTGAATTATTTATTGGAAAAATAATGACAAATAAAGAAAAAGGAAAACCTATAAACCTAGCTTATTCTATCAGTTATAAAATAAGACCAACATTTTTAGAATTAATTAATGTTTACTATAGGAGAAAAGTTTTCTCCCAGAACGCAAATTCTAAGTCAAAACTTGAATAAGCTGCAATTGTCCTTATCGCACTATTCTGTTCGGGCGTTTAGCGGCGAGATAGCATCACATTGTTAAAATACCAAATTTTCTGTACGAGCTTCTCTTCCCGTTCCTCTTAAGAATTTATGGAATCCACACAGTTGCAATTGCAAAGATGCACGTTACTTAGCCATGAGAACACTTTTTATAACAAATGAGAAAGACAACATAAAACAATCCCTTTCTTAATTGCGTATTGGATGTGAAAGCGAAACTATTATAATGTAAAAGCTGTACACTCCTACTACCGCTTGTTTCATTCGAAGGAAACTCAACCAAAAGCATTAACATATATGTCTATTCCTATTGGAATATGAGTAGTGCTTCGTAACAAGTCAATAATAGTCAGAAGATTGAGATAGATTGATAAAGTTATATCATCAGAACACGTCTACTGCTGAGCTTAGGTCTTTCTCTAGAACTCCACTATGGAGTCCTTTCTTTATATGTTTATTATGGGATTGGATGGCAGTCGTGCAGGCGGCTCACACAGTGGTAAGTGATCATCACCGTCACCCACGGAAATTCATTCGCAACACCAGGTTTTAGAGGATGCGTTTCCGGTCTTTAGAGGGAATATAGAAGACAATTTGCATCGATAAGTCTTTTCTAATATTGTGATTATTGCTTCAACACCAGATGAATAAGGGTACAATAAAACAAAAATTATAAGGGTTGGTTTTTCAATTATGAGAGAGCAATTTATTTGTGGGATCATTTGAATGAAACTTAAACAATGTTACCAATACGCGTGAGTACAGCCGGTTATTGAAAACATTAAAATGTTAGTAAAGTTTAGTATTTCTTTGGGATACTTTTTATTGTATATCTAACTATCTCCTGATCGAAATATGGGTCTAAATGGCGGTGTCAGTATGAATAGCGGATTGGTCGTGTGTTCGATTACTGTTAGTGGTTGTTCTTGTTTATGCTGTGATTTAGAAATTAGTCTTTTTTTAAACTACCGATAAAGCATTATTCTGAGTACGTGGCATTTTGTGTAATTATGTATTATTGCAACAAGGTTACCGCTCACCAAGCGGCGCGGCATCACAGAACTTCAAGTATCTGCTTTGCTATGCTGTTATTTAAGGTAAATACATAACTACATAGCAACGGACGATATTCATAATGAGAGTTCCGATAAAGGGCGGTCCGATAACATACCTGAGCGTCCGATTCGACCTTCGAGAGAATGCGGCTCGGAACCAAGACTGCTCATGTGAATAACTGGATCAGAAGGGATAACAGGGCGTTGTGCTATATTTCAGGGTATACAATTACCGGAGTAAACTTTTTCATCTTCTTGGATGACTAACCTAGCCAGCTTGGCTCGATTATTACAGGATTAAAGACTCAGTGTTTGTTTCCCTTTATTTCACGGGATCGAAATAATATGCATTAGCTGTAAAGACTAGCAGAACTGCGGAAAAGAAGATCTACATACTTGGGAAAAAAATATAATTTTAAGAGCATGAACACACGACGCTCGTGAAAAACTTTTTACTAGTAGATTCACTGAAAATATTTAATATTAAGCAAATATGTATATATATTTTTTGAAATGTTTTGAATATAATTCACTAAAAATAGGGTATTACATAGTTCTTAGGTATTTTAAATTAAGCTCTCCTATTTTTCCGTCACTCTTTTCTTTTTTTTATGTCTGAGAGTTTAGCCTTTGATCACTATCTCACCTGATGGTAAGTGAAGAAGTAGAAGTAGACTGAAGAACCTAGAAGTTTACTGGCTCTCAAGGACAGCTGCCGCAAAATGCCCTACCACCATGCTATAACGACTGCCGTCCAAAGACAACAACCAGGACCGACGGCTTAACGTGCACTCCGAAGCTCGGAAGCGCTCTAGTAATGTCACTGCGGTCACCGATGGGTGACCAAGTCATGACCGCGGCGGACGTTGCTTAACTTTACTGATAGGTTAAGAAGAAATAATCAAACTTCGCTACGAGCGCTTCAAACATGGTATATTGAGTGACTACTCAAATGTTGTTTAGTAATAAGAATAGTTAAACCATGATAATGGTAAGATTGACAGTCTTTCTTTGAAATCTCCTTGGAAAGGGTAAAAAGTACAACTCGATAGTACGATAACGGTTTATCAATAAGCTGATAAATTGTGTGGCACAATCAATATATTTTTAGAAGTTGATATAAGCTATGCTATGTAGCACTTGTACGTGTTTTCGTATCATACTGACCTTTAGAAATAGTGCTAGTACGAAGTAATAATTTTTTATGTGTTTACTACTCTATATACCGTTTACTAGTCTATGTTTCAAAATGGAAGAGTACAGCGAACATAAGCATTACTCAATATCTTAGACAGGATACACTGAGAAAAATCTAAAGTCAAAAGCGCCCTAATGACGGCCAATTTATATGGTATAAGGCGGAAAACCGACCAAACGTAAATACGTACAAAAACGCCTTCCAACTAGAAGGCGTTAAACGAGGTCAGTGAAGGCGAATGTTTCTTTTCGTCTTCATTTAAGGTGTGGTCTTTCTTAAATATTGACTTTTCGATGAGGCTGATTAAGTCGTACGTTATAGTGATAATCACCGTATATAAACCGCCGAAAAAGTAAGGTATATTTTATAGTCAATACTGCAATTATTATCGTATAACAAGTTCAATTCTGAAAATACTTTACGGAAGGCGTTTTTGACGGTTGTGTTTATTATAAAACATGGTACATTTTTATTGATTGGTGAAAATCATCTTAAGAGTTGTGAATTCATCTTTCGTAGTTACAATTCAACGGTAAAAGTTCAAATTTGGTTTAAGCCTTTCAGCCGTTTTTCTCAGTGTACATCACATTATACATACAGGGATCTCTAATGAACAGTCTGGAGTCAATATCTTAATAATTTCACTTATTTGATCTAAGTCTAAGTCACACGAGCGCTTTTTATATTTCTGAAAATATTGTACGCATGTTACCGACTTCGACAAGTTATTTCACACATTTGAGTGTTGAAGTCGGTTCCATTTATTGGTAATAAAGAAATCCCCTTTTTAGTAACCTTTGCTACTTATGGGATCGATTGTCATTCACTGTCAATAACACCAAGATAGTAAAACACTTGTCAGTTATTGGAGTGTAAAACGTAAAGTGAACTAAAAGGGCTCGTGCGAGCCAATCCTAGTTTATTTTTTGTAGTCATCGAATTTAACAAGTAAACTTTTTTTTTTTATGTCTGATAGGTTAGCATTTGACCACTATCTCACCTGATGGTAAGTGATGATGTGGTCGAAGATGTTGTTCAGGCTAACCTAGAAGTACTGGCTCTCAAGGACAGCTGCCGGAACACACCGTTAGGTGCTTGGCGACAGATTTTCTACTTGAGGGTGGTAGCTAGCCAGGCGGGCATCCGCAAAATGCCCTACCACCATGCTATAACGACTGCCATCCTTAGACAACAACCAGGACCGACGGCTTAACGTGCCCTCCGAAACACGGAAACGCTCAGTAGTAATGTCATCCATCCAACTCATGACCGCGCATGACGTTGCTTAACTTTGCTGATCGGTTGTGAACAGCTAAGTAAGCTTCGCTACGAGCGCATCAAAAAAAAAATGAACTTAAAAATTACTCATTGAAGCCTGCTCCAACTAATTTGAGATCCTGAAATAATTAGTGAGAACACAGTTTTCTCAAGAACACATGACACCGATCGAGGTAAAGTTAATATGCAACACCAATGGGGTTATCAGACGTAGACCTACAATAAACGTGCAGCGAAAATAGTCTAGCATCGTTCATCACAGAAGAGTTACGTCAGCAATAAAACTGTAACGGCTGCAATGCACATTAGTACGGTATTAGCTAAGCCGTGGGAATCGTAAAAGAATAGTAAAATGTTGGAATTAAATCCAACGACGCTCGTTATGAGTACGGACGTTTGGGGGATCGCATTTACAGATACAAGGGATTATAAGCTATAATGACAAATGTTTTCACAAAAAACAGGTCAAGTGCGATTTGAATTCCGCATCGATTAACTAACACTCGTTAATTAATAAATATTTAATGAATAGATTCAGGCGTTACTTTGCGGAAATCCATTTTTAATAATAACAAATATTTTAAAAGTATTTTAAGAAAACATTTAATTAATTATTTAATAAAACACTTAAAAAATCTTTATAAAAATGATATATATCTAGTGACAATTCCGCCTAATTTCCTATTAAGCCGACGTGACGTCACAAACGCCACGCAGCCAAACCGGAAGAGTATTCGACGCGTTTCGCTTCTAAACGAAGCATCCTCAGGAGGTCTTGACTCTACGAGCGACTGAGTCTCGATCGTGCGCTCGTAGAGTAAAACATGAGTCTCGATCGTGCGCTCGTAGAGTCAAGACCTCCTGAGGATGCTTCGTTTAGAAGCGAAACGCGTCGAATACTCTTCCGGTTTGGCTGCGTGGCGTTTGTGACGTCACGTCGGCTTAATAGGAAATTAGGCGGAATTGTCACTAGATATATATCATTTTTATAAAGATTTTTTAAGTGTTTTTATTAAATAATTAATTAAATGTTTTCTTAAAATACTTTTAAAATATTTGTTATTATTAATAAATATTTGTTTGTTTTGATTACAGTCTACAGTGTGTTCAGTAGATGTTCAAATAGAGTATGTAAAAGGTTTTTCAATAAGAGCTCTGTTTTTCTATTGGGGCAACACCAAGAGCATGACAGTTTTGACATTTAGTTTTTTGACGTATTCTTAACAGATGCTTTTGCAATTGTTGCAATGAATTAAATTTCGCTCGAAAATCGTATTAAAATAATTAAAATCCACTATGAAAATGGTGGTTCTGTTAAAGTTACATTTTGTTAAATTTGTGATATTTTCGTATACTTTGTAACATAATCGTCCTTCTGAGACCGCTATTAAAAATTTGGTCGCTAAAGAACAATGGCGAACTCCCATACATGGTTTTAGTTGACAAAAAAATGTTTTTTTTTTCTTTTTTTTTATGTTTTATAGGTTAGCCTTTGACCACTATCTCACCTGATGGTAAGTGATGATGTGGTCGAAAATGTTAT
The DNA here is from genome assembly GCA_963890685.1 of Plagodis pulveraria. Classification (NCBI taxonomy): domain Eukaryota; kingdom Metazoa; phylum Arthropoda; class Insecta; order Lepidoptera; family Geometridae; genus Plagodis; species Plagodis pulveraria. The sequence continues at coordinate 7,874,032 of OY982955.1, read as the reverse complement.
TCAGTCTAACCTAGAAGTTGCGAATTAAGATGAAAAAAATAAAAATAATATAGGTGTAAATTTCTGATTCCGATTGTGGGAGAATTTTTGACAGAGAAAGCCTACGTTTTAAGATATTATGATTTGAATTATTGTAGGTTATGTTTTGTCTTAATCAAAAAGAAGTCTTAGATATTTAGTTTCATTTTGTTATTTATGCATAGGATGTAACTCTGCTATGTGGATGTGTTATTTACCTAGGTAAGTTTATGTTAGATACAAAACGAAAATAATTGTAGCTGTGAACAGGTTCGAAGCGCTCGTAGCGAAGTTTACTTAGCTGTTCTCAACCGATCAGCAAAGTAAAGCAACGTCGCCCGCGGTCATGAGTTGGATGACCGCTAGTGACATTGCTACTGAGCGTTTCCGTGCTTCGGAGGGCACGTTAAGCCATCGGTCCCGGTTGTCGTCTTAGGATGGCAGACGTTACAGCTTGGTGGTAGGGCATTTTGCGAATGCCCGCCTGGCTAGCTACCACCCTCAAGTAGAAAATCTGTCGCCAAGCACCTAACGGGGTGTTCCAGCAGCTGTCCTTGAGAGCCAGTACTTCTAGGTTAGCCTGAACAACATCTTCGACCACATAATCACTTACCATCAGGTGAGATAGTGGTCAAAGGCTAACCTATCAGGCATAAAAAAAAAACAACCAACTATTCAACTACGTATCAAGACGACCTATAGATTTACATTATTTAATATCTTAACACCGTGTATACATAGTATCACGATTCAAGCTTGATATATAACTTCAAAGCTACATGCACAAGTACATTACTGCATCTCATTTGAATATAAATAATGGCACGAGTTATTATAAAATAATCGAAGCTCGGCAAGGTCTTCGCCTGTGAACGTGATTGCGAGCCGCTGGTGAATGAGTTAAACAATATAAACGTTATTGTTTACAAAGAACAAAATTGTAGCTACGTGCAAACATAAACTAAAAATAACAAGTGATTACACCAAACTCCGTATCTAATGAAACGATCTTACACCATAAGAAACAAGTAAAGTACGATTTAAGCTAAACTAGATGAGTAAACGGCAAATGTATTTTTTTACCTAAAAATGGAACCGACTTTAACACTCAAAAGTGTGAAATAACTTGATGAATTCGGCACCAATATAATAAAAAAAATTACCTAAAAATGAAACCAACTTCAACAATCAAAAGTGAGAAATAACTTGTTAGGTCGGTACCTACCATGATAGTTCAAAAGTATCTATTATCACATTATTATTGTGCGCATGGTACCGACTTCGACAAGTTATTTCACACTTTTAAGTGTTGAAGTAGGTTCCATTTTTAGGTAACAAAAAATATTTACACTCTTTAGTAACAGCAATTTTTTAGTAAGTAGCTAGACTTATTTACGGGATCGATTGTCATTCACTGTCAATTACTATATCATCAAGATAGCAAAACACTTTTCAGTTATTGGGTTGTAACTCAAAAACGGCTGGACCGAATTTGATGAAATTTAAATGAGACCACAAGGGAAGCTTCAGCTTTCAAACAAAAATAATCATCAAAATCGGTTCACCCAATCAAAAGTTATGAGGTAACAAACAAAACTGTATCAAGACGAAACTAACGATATCTCATACATTAAAATCGAAGCCGTTTAGAAGTTATGGTGGAATAAAGAAATTCACAAACATACATACATGAACCCTGAAAACATAACACTCCTTTTTTGGGCAGTCGCGTAATAAAAACAATGCAATCTGCAGTATTGCAATCTAGTGACAGACGATGACATAAAAAAGACAGCAAAATCAATACGAGTGCGTCGAACCCTCTACCTCGTGGGGCTTCTAAAGCCCTGCCTTCGTCACACATAGAGTCACTATATACTTGATAGTAGATACTAAGCGCAGTGCAGGCGATATCAAATCCACCTAACTTCCTAAGGCTTCGAGTGCAGCTGAGCGTTGCAGTTATGTGTTTTGTTGCGCCTAGATTATGTAATTGGTTGGGTTTGTTCAGAGTGCAGTGTACGGTACCACAAATCTCACGAGTTTATGTTTTATGTTAGCTTTAAAACCCTGAAATTAGTATCAGACTTGGCTTTAAAAGCGATTCACCTAATTTTGCAGAAGGTATTCAAAAATGTAAAAAAAAAAAAGATTTAATCACCAGATCTTGAACTACATTTTCAACAAATACTTTGATATTTTACAAATTATTGGAGCACAAAATTTTATGCCCCGGGCGGGAATCGAACCCGCGTCCTCCGATTTCGTGCCGGATGCCTAAACCGATCGGCCACCTGGGCACGCTATTTTTAGCCGGAATTTCGTGCTCCAATCGTATTACTTTAACCGTCATAGGGGACGGTGCGCGTAATATAATTTTCGCTTAGCACGCGATAATGCTTTTACAAGCATTTACAAATATTTACCTAAATATGATTACTCATATTTAGGTAAATACTTTGATATAGTTAAGTTAAATTTCGGAACAAAATTCGCATCTCCTTCTAAAATATATTGAGGTTTTTCTTCAAACTTTTAAATCGAAGATCAGCGTCTATGTGTAAAGTTTTATTATCTCAAATTTTCTTGTATTCCGGACGTAACGATTACCGTTAGTGTCACGTTGCAGCGTGCACTGATGAGTCTTCTATCAACATTCTAGTCAATCCTCATCCAACATCAATTCTAGGTTAAGCCTGTTAACACCTACGACCACATCATCACTTACCATCAGGTGAGATAGTGCTCAAAAGCTTACCTATCAGCATTAAAAAAAATGGTTTGTTTGATTTTCGTACTGACCGGTAACGATTTGCTAATTTAGGGACTGTAAGATCATTAAGTACGAGTATTATAGATGCCTAAAATTAGGACATTAACTATGAGTTTGGGTTTGTAGGCTAAACTAAGAATTTAATCAGAAATATAATATCACACCAATAAGAAATATTGATAGCCAAGCAGTAATAGCTATAGACTGCCGTGCCGCAGCTCCAATGGTACGATCCCCACCGCCAACGCCGCCTTGAGCTTCACTGTTAATTTGCGAATGCTCGCCTGGCTAGCTACCCTCAAGTAGAAAATCTGCCGCCAAGCAGTGTGTGCGGCAGCAGTCCTTGAGAGTCATTAAAATCACAGGCACATGAGATTTAACAACTGTAAGTCTCAGGGTGACGGGCGCAGCGCAGTGCAGATCGTCACTTGTGATGAAATGCATCTGTTATAGGCAGAGGTTACCACTTAACATCCGGTGAGGACGATGCTCACTTTTACATGGTACTGTAACATATCCAGTGAAAATTGGGCATTTAGACACACTTAAATATCGTGAAGATGTTTTTTTTTGGAGCTTTTGTCAGTAATTATGTTTAACCGACTTCAATATAGGAGTAGATTCACAATTCGATAAAAAAAAATTTGAGTATGTTACATCAAAACTTTTAACAGGGTATACCGATTTTGTATTTTTTTTATATTGTAAAGCTGGTTATCTAGTCCTATTTATATTTAAGTAAAATCTGACGAGTAGTAATTTAATTATCCTTAATAATGCTTATTTTATTGGCTTCGACTACTTTGATGTTCTCATTTTTACTTGTCGATGTATGCGCACGATGAAAAACTATATCCGATGGTTTGGTTTATTTAATTTTAGTACATTTTTCGTATTAGAACATTTTACGTAAGAAGTCTTTTTTTTTAAACCTTTTAACACATTATTCATTCTTAATATCAAACAAACTTAACCACCTCGGTTAAGTCAATTTATTTACTAATGTGTGACACAACACATATCACAATGCCGTTTATGTGTGTGTGTAAAATCGGTAAACTTCAAACAATGTTAGCAAAAGCGTACACTAAACAATGTGCATACATCGATTTTATGATAAAACTATGTTTCGAGGAATCATATCGATAAGGTACTGAGAATCGTAAAGGTGTAGAGGATGAACACACAGGTACGATAAAAGCCTGACCTTCGCATAGAGGTGATCGCCCTATCACAAAGGAAGCCTTTACCTGTTATACTAGATACTCAGCATAAGTACAATAATAGAATGTAACCACTATGGAACTGTGTCACTATAATGTTTAGAAATAACCTCGTAAATACTGGAGCTATGCTAAAAAAGTCTATTGCGACACGGCAATACAACCGATCTTGCTAGACTCAACGTGCTAACTTGTCTATTAATCATTTGGGGGCACAAAAAGCTCGATAAGTAGTCTATTGTTGAAAAAAAAACGCTATAAGTTTTTTATTGAAATCGAACATATAATCGTCTAGCTAGAAGATATACTTCATGTAATTGCTAGTTATTTCACTCCTGGATAATATGTACCAAAAGTTTACACGCGTGTTTTATTCAGTAACATTATTTTGAATTAATTTCAGGCCAGTGACTAAATATGTGTGCAAAGGAATAACTTCTATGCAAAGATGCACATCAGATAAGAAATCTCGAGAAGAATTCTATGATATCAAAAATCAACGCAATGTCTCGAATTTCGTGACAACTAAATCGATCTTTTCTAAGAGCATAGATAACTCTATGCCTCCCATAACTACCGTGTGCACCAAAGAGAATTCCCTTGTGAAGATTTCTTCTCAATTGCTACTTGCACTAATCATATGGATTTATAAATTCCTAAATAAAAACTAGAGGCACGACTCTCCATTAATTTCAATGACGAATAGAATTCTATATATCACGCAAACTGTGCCCTAACTGGTTGCCGCACCGCTTATAGGCACAGTTCGGGGTTTAATCTGGCAAACGTTTGACAGACAGACAAAGCTACCCGTGGATACACATTGATATATGGGATTACAGAGCAAACACCATTAATTTACTGGACGTTGGGGACAATGGAATTGATGTAGGTTATACGGGACTAAGAAAGAACTATTTATTTTGGGCGATTATGATGCTTTGGCTACGTATCAACCGCAGCCTAGGGTTATACATTCCAAAAATCTACCATTCATTACAAAATTACAAATATACGATAGGAAAAATTTAAGTCACGTCAATATATTTCAATTTTTTTAATGTAATCCGTAAGCATTCGTTATTGCAAATATACCAATATTAAAATCTACCATTCATTTAATTAATTAATATTTAAAGAAACTTTTTAGTGTTATCTGAACGTCATTCAAGCAACTCGTCAAGTGAAAAAAGACTCAACGAAAGATGAGCATTTTGTTACACTTCCCTTAAGGCCTGTTTCATAATGTTCGAGTAAGTTCCAGTTATACTACCCAGAACATAAAATAACTGAATGATAAAAATTAGAGTTAACATGCAGCGCGTTTCAAGCTTTAACCGATGGATAGGCTTAATCGATGACTGTGAAACGCAAAGATAGTGTTTCATTTATTAAATATGTTCTGTGTAGTATACCGGAACTTACTCTAACATTCTAAAATAAGAAAGCGTTGCTTAGTATATATTGAGATCTGTATTGCATTTACAAAATGATTCACGATTCATTCCTAGTTATTTATACTGATGACTCCTTATAAAACATACAATAGAATTGAATAAGCAGTCGGTTTACAATATAGTTCAAGGTAACACAATAATAGACTTCTGACAAATCAAGCGTAAAACATGACAATATTTTGAAGGAATCCTATTCAATTTGAAACGAGATTATGAACGAAATGAATAATCCGAGTAATATTTATTATGCGGTGTTATACCAAGGGCTCAAACAAGAGGGAAATGTAAAGAACGCGCGGTATCCGCTCCGCAAACAATGAAGTACGTGACATTATTGCCCAACTAAATATTACCAATGTTGTATTCAACAGCATGATAAAAGAAACCAGAGACACACATACCCACTTATTCACTAGTTATGACATATATATATATGAAACATACTGGCAAAAGAGTTATGATACTTTTGTAAAATAATGATGGCCGAGCGGTTATAGTTATGGACTGCCGTGTCGCAGGTCCATGGTTAGCTGCCCACCGCTGGCTTGAGCTTCACTGCATAGTGGACGGGCATTTTGCGAATGCTCTCCTGGCTAGCTACCATCAAGTAGAAAATCAAGCCAAGCACCTAGCAGTGTGTTCCGAAAATTACAGGCACATGAGACTTAACAACTGTATGTTTCAGTGCGCCGGGCGCAGTGCAATTCGTTCGGATGAAATGCATCTGTTATAAGCAGAGGTTAGTCCGCTTAACATCAGGCGGGCCTCGTGATGGTTCCGTCAAAAACACATAAAAAAAAATTAGTACCATCTTGCTAATAATAACTAATATTTTAAATTTTTTATAATAAAACATCATATTTATATTTAATTAAAAAACTTAAAATATATAAGAAATACATCTAGTGACAATTCCGCCTAATTTTCCTGTTAAGCCGATGTGACATCACAAACGCCACGCAGACAAACTGGAATAATTTCGACGCGTTTCTCTTCTACACGAAGCATCCTCAGGAGGTCTTGCCACTGCTCAGACTCAGAGCTCACGATCGAATTCTCGATCGTGAGCTCGTAGAGCACGTCAGCGTAACAGGAAAATTAGGCCAAATTGTCACTAGATATATATTTTTAAGTGTTTAATTAAAATTTTCATTTGATGTTTTCTTAAAATATTAGTTATTATTAAATATGGATTTCCGCAAAGTAACGCCTGAATCTAGTCATAACCATCTTGCTATATAATATAATGTCTGAATAAATTTGTTATTTTTGCGTCATCTCCAGTTTCCGCAAGTTCATTTCGCTCATTAAGTTTTCCTGCCAAATAAGTAAGTCTATATAAACGCAGGTAAATCGGCAAGGATTAAACATATGACAGACGATTACAATAAGATAAAAAGATAGAGGACGAGACGGTTGGAAACAGCTACAGTGGTGTGAATGAACCAGGTCCCAATGCTTATCGTGCGGCGACTTGCGCCGGTTGCGGAAACGATGTCAAATGCAAATATTTGGACGGGATGGTCCGCTCAGGGGAATGTTACTGTTGATTTATATAATTTAAATCTCGAAGCTAATATTTATTTACATCTAAATCTACAATCATAGATTGAATTCAAGCAACATTAGGTTGATTTTGAACATTTACTAACGGACAAACTTTAGGAATAACAGGTAGTGATGATAAGGTTAGAACTTGCGTATTATAAGGTACATGATACAAATAATGCTTGCCTTATTTCAAATCGATTTATATACGTTTTACGTCTAAATAATTATCTCATTACGACTGCACGTGTTGATTCTTAAATTTTTTAACTCACTTTAAAATAATTACACGTCTTTTTTAAACCGTATCTCTTTTGTTAGGTCTCATGTTTTGAAGCGCTCGTAGCGAAGTTTACTTAGCTGTTCTCAACCGATCAGCGAAGTTAAGCAACGTCGCGCGCGGTCAGGAGTTGGATGGGTGACCGCTAGTGACATTACTACTTAAGGGTGGTCGCTAGCAAGGCAGGTATTCGCAAAATGCCATTCCACCATGCGGTGAAGCTCAAGCCCGTGGCGGGATTCGAACCATGGACCTGCTGCACGGCAGTCCATAGCCAATGCCACTGAGGCATCACTTCTTCAGTCTAACTAGGCCTGGATTGTTTTTAAGGCCTCAGCTTTCCGGAAAACTATGATAAAATTAAAATAATTTAAGAGAATTACTGTAAATACTCAACTATTTATACATAGTTAGATATATTATAAGATACTTATATCACATCTGCAATAATTAACTTTTGCAACAAAATTGACTTTTAAGATGGAACAATCTTTATAAACATATTTTTTTAACATGTTTAATATTATAAGAAATAATAAAGATACAGTTTTAGGTGAATTGTTCTTAGCCTAGAATTTTCATGCTTTATGTCCTCTATCTGTAAAAATATCGTAAAATAATAACTCTGACGCAAAAATCTCAAAATGAGTATTTTATAAAAAAATCGGAAAATAAGTCCAAAGCAATGTGGAGAGTCATAAATAAATATACAAATAATTTTCCGAAAGAGAGTATATCTTCTGTCAATGTGAATAAAGAACATTTAACAGACCCTGTACAAATTGCCAATGCATTTAATAATTATTTCACTGACTTAGTAAAAAAAATCGCACCAGTCGGTAACAAAAATACAGTTAAACAAACATCAAATTCAATATTTCTGACTCCAATAACTGCAACGAATATTTTTAATATAATAATAGCTCTCAAAGACACAAAAAGTATAGGATACGATGGAGTATTGACCAGAGTATTAAAAGACACTGCTCATTTGATAGCCCCAGTACTAACTCATATTATCAATCAATGTCTAGAGCTAGGTATATTCCCAGAAAAATTGAAAATGTCTGTAATAAAACCACTTTATAAAAAAGGATCTAAGCTTGAATTGGGTAACTATAGGCCAGTAGCTCTTGTACCGGTTTTCTCTAAAATTATTGAGAAAGTTATCTATAACAAGCTTTATGAATATTTAGAAATTAATAATGTATTAAGCGTCAATCAATATGGTTTTCGGAAAAATAAGTCTATAAATTTGGCAATCTATAACTTTATCTATGAACTGACAATAGCTATGAATAATCGTAAAAAAGCAATGGCATTATATGTCGATATGACAAAAGCTTTTGACCACGTTAGCCACGAAATACTTTTAAACAAATTATATTGTTATGGAATCAGGGGGATAGCGCAACAGCTAATTAAGTCTTATCTACATAACAGAAAACAAATAACACATATAAATAGAATCTGTTCAAAAACATTGACAGAGACAGAATATAAATCTAAAATAAGAACAGTAAATAATGGGGTACCCCAGGGCAGTGTATTAGGCCCCCTCTTATTTCTATGCTATATTAACGACCTTCCAAATATAACGACAAATTCTATGACATTATTTGCTGATGATAGTACGATCTTATTTGTAGATAATCATTCTAATAATATTCTTAATGACATTAATATAACCTTGACATCTTTAATTGAATGGCTTAATGCAAATAATTTAATGATAAATTTGGATAAAACCACCTTAATGGACTTCAAACAACGTGATTCAGTACCATCCAACCTTCACGTACCTTATCTGGATAATAAATTAAACGTAATTGACGTAACAAAGTTTTTAGGTTTGACTATTGATAATAAATTGACATGGAAATATCACATTGATAATATATGCAAGAAACTATATAAATCTTCATATGCCCTCTACAAATTGAGCAAAGTATCAAACACAAATACATTATTAACAGCATACCATGCTCATGTCGCTCCGATAATTAGATATGGTATCCTGTTTTGGGGAAACTCCACGGACAAACTAAAAGTTTTTATAGCGCAAAAACGATGTGTTCGAGCAATACTAGGCTTAAAACCGCTTGACTCATGCAAAGAACACTTTAGAACCTTAAAACTCTTAACAATGCCGTCGATTTATATCAGCGAAATAGCGGTATTTGTAAAAACCTATCCGAAGCTATTTATTAAATATGAAGAAGCCAGTAGGCGAGAGGGACAACTGCGTCATCTGCCAATTAAATACAAATCCTTTTTGTTGCGTCGTAGTTTGTTTTGTATGGCCCCAATCATTTACAATAAGGTACCAAAAAGTATACGTGCTGAAAATGAGATCAGGACTTTCAAATGTGCTCTTAACAAATTTTTGATAGAAAAATCGTATTATACTGTCAATGAATTTCTTAATGACAAAAATATAAAATAATTTTATTGAATATATGACATTAGTGTATTATTTTATAAGTGTGATATTTTGTATTAAGTTATGTTATATGTGTATTATTTTGTAAGAGCGACATTTTTTCATTAATTTTCATTAATTTTTTGAATTATGACATCAGTGATGGTATTATTTTATAAGTGTGACATTTTTAAATTGATATTTTGTATAATATTAACTGATAACAATATTTCCCATGCGTAACTTATGTAACCCTTGCATGCTTATATAGCGGAGATAGAGGAACTAAAGCTACCTATTTAAGACCACAATGTTATGAAATGTTGTTTACCTATTCTCGCAAGTGAATAAATGATTTATGATTTATGATTTATAATACCCAAAGCATTTACACTATGGTAAGTCCATTGTTTTTATAGAGGCCTTATTATGTCGTAGGCAGTATATGTATCACATACCTTACGTTTCATTTAACGCATTGAGAAATAGTAATGTTTCAATTGCAATCCACATCAACAAGAAGGCACAAAACAGCTTAACAAATCATGTTTGATTGAAGCGCCGTCATGCGAACGGGAAGCCAATTAACTTCCAAATAGGACGGAGACTAAAATAGGAAACCCCACCCTCAGGCAATAGAAGGCCCGCGAAATAGTCCAAATGCGAATATGACAGTTAGCCTGAATTGGCGAAAGAGGAAGCTGTGGGAGGCAGCCGCATTAGGCAATGTAGTGGCTTAATGGAGGTTAAGATGTGTGGCCCCCTGTAACGAGCATCGCGCCTCGTTTCACGCAAGTGTACCACACCACACAAATTGGACGAGTTTTACGAGTAAGAACACGCAGCCGATGAGAAGAGAATTATAAATATGACTATTTAAATTCCTTTTATTAGACTAGTAATTCAAAATTTCGTCATTAAAAAAAACCTTGTAGTTTCTTGAATTTTCTGTCGCATCTTATTTGAAACAATGCAATGAAAGAATTAGGAACCTAAAGCTATTAAACCTACTTCGTAACTCATCTATTTTTTTATTGTGGCGGAACAAGCTCGTGGCCCACCTGATGTTAAGCGGACTAACCTCTACCTATAACAGATGCATTCGTCACAAGTCACGAATTGCAACGCGCTTGTCACCTTGAGACATAGCTGTTAAGTCTCCTGTGCCTGTAATTTCACTGGCTCTCAAGGACTGCTGCCGGAACACACCGGGCATTCGCAAAATGCCATTCCACCATGCGGTGCAGCTCAAGCCCGCGGCGGGATTCGAACCATGGACCTGCTGCGCGGCAGTCCATAGCCAATGCCACTGAGCTATCACGGCTTCAAAATCTAGTTAACATTATTAAACTACAAAATGCCATTACATACTTCTGTAATAGGAATAGACATTTCCACTCAACTCCCCTCCATATTTCTTTGTGTAGTTGCAACTACTTCTGCCTACCCAAGCGATCATATTTAATGTTTTATAGTTTTATTATATGTATCATTAGTATTTACACCCACACTAAGACGTAGTGTACAAGCTAGATCTACCCGTGATAATGAATGCCCATCAAACAATTGAATATGGTATTATTGATTTCATTTTAATTTAATTTCGATCTAATTTTATTTAATTTTGATTTAACTTTGATTTAATTTGGTATTGATTTGACTTTGATTGAATTTTGTATTTATTTGAATTTGACATTGATTTAATTTTGTATTGATTTGAATTTAAAATTGATTTGATTTTGATAAGATTTAAATTATTTTTTTATTTAATTTAATTTGATTGTAGTGATTATAGTTTTAAGTTACGATTATGAATTTTACTTACACTGTTATACACAGAATTTGTAAAGATAGTTGTTATTGTATTTTGAAGAAATAAATAAATTTACTATGAAGGGATGAGTCTTCGGGAGTGCACCGGCCGTAGTCATATATAAACAAACACCCATACCTCACTAATTGTATATAGGTCCCAATACGATGCGATTCATTTGACATACGAGGCAAATTTTAAATTTCACTGAGCAGAAAACGACCAATTGAAATTCCAGTATAGTTTTATATCGTTTCAGGAAACTGTAATAGTGATAAACATATAGTCTGGTTAAAATCAGACTTACTGTAATAAATGTTCTTCGTTTCACGTAAATATTTATTCGCAGAATCGGAAGAGCGCAGATTTTAAGATATTTCTCGTCAAAACTTCTCTTTACTACAATTAGTATTATGTATCCAATTAATGTTCCTTTTACTGTGCTGTAGTTAAATTTACATATATCATATAACTATACTACTAGGTAGGGGTACGCAAAAAATAACCGCAATTCGATGTATAAGACCGCCGTTGTCAATTAAAGAAACAAAATAAATCACCTACTACACGTGTAGTAGAGGTCCATTTTGTGACGGAACAAGCCCGAGGCCCACCAGATGTTAAGTGGACTAACCTCTGCCTATAACAGACGCATTTCGTCAGCGACGTATTGCACTGTGCCCGACACACTGAGACACAGTTGTTAGGTCTCATTAGCCTGTAATTTTTCTGGCTCTCAAGGACTGCTGCTTTATTTTGTGGTAGAGGTAAATACAATCTTTACGACATGCTTTATTAAAAATATTTCCTTTAGGAGAAAAATTACGACGTCATCTTTTTTATGTAACCTAAATGTTTGGTTTTATACGAAAAGGCTTCTCCAGTTACGATATTGTTTTTTATATATATATTTTTTTTTATGCTTGATAGGTTTGCCTTTGACCACAATCTTACCTGATGTTAAGTGATGATGTGGTCGAAGATGTTGTTCAGGCTAACCTAGAATAAGTGGCTCTCAAGGACAGCTGCCGGAACACACCGTTAGGTGCTTGGCGACAGATTTTCTACTTGAGGGTGGTAGCTAGCCAGGCGGGCATTCGCATAATACCCTACCACCATGCTATAACGACTGCCATCTTAAGATAACAACCGGGACCGACGGCTTAACGTGCCCTCCGAAGCACGGAAGCGCTCTTTAGTAATGTCACTAGCGGTCACCCATCCAACTCATGACCGCGCGCGACGTTGCTTAACTTTGCTGATCGGTTAAGAACAGCTAAGTTAACTTCGCTACGAACGCTTCAAAATCTATTATTTAAAATAATACGATATTGCAATGTGCTAGAGTTTAATAAACTACATTATTTTTTGATACATATATTACAAGTAGTTATAATGGTCCCTTAAGAGTAAAGTGCACACAGCGCTTTCCATGGAAACGTAGTTTCGTCATATTTTAAATACTAAGTGTTCAAACTCGGTGAAATTTTGTATGCATATTGCTTAGCCAATTATCCTATGCTTCTGGTTTACCAGTTTATCGATTTATTATATCCCTAAATGTCAAAATAACAATTCCCATACAAAACGATTATTCAATATATTTTTGATTTTTAATTGTACGGACATCTGGCAAACCAGAAGCATAGATATTAGGCCCAAGAATATACATGCAAAGTTTCAACCAGTTTGAACACTTAGTATTTAAAGTATGACGAAACTTCGTTTGTATGCAAAGCGTTCCGTGAACTCTACTCTTAAAACTCACCGCTCCTAAAGGATATATAATAACAACTGCGGGTGAAAATGATTGTTTTGACCTTAGTACACATGTGAGAAACGGCTATCCTGTTTTTTTTACAAGAACTGTTTTTTTTATTCCTAAATTACAGGCACAATGAGACTTAACAACTATGTCTCAATGTGACGGGCGCAGTGCAATTCGTGAGTTGTCATGAATTCCAACTGTCATAGGCAGAGGTTAGTCCACTTAACATCAGGTGGGCCTCGAGCTTGTTCTGTCACAAGAACATAAAAAAAAAACATCGATTTTCATCATTTTTTTTTTTTTATGCCTGATAGGTTAGCCTTTGACCACTATCTCACCTGATGTTAAGTGATGATCTGGTTGAAGATGTTGTACAGGCTAACCTAGAAGTACTGGCTCTCAAGGACAGCTGCCGGAACACACCGTTAGGTGCTTGGCGACAGATTTTCTACTTGGCAACTTATGATCGGCAACTAATAGATTATGTGCAAAGTTCAATGACTTCGCTTAATAAATCTCAAAATATTGAAATCAATAAGTGGCCTTATCATGATGATCAGCTATTATGTCAGCCATCGACAACAAAAATAAAGCGATCGTCGGCCAGAGCGGCGCGACAACGCGACGACCAGCTTTATGTTGGTGGTGTGTGGAATGCGGTCTTGTTAAGTCTACATTATTGTGCTATTAGAATAAGCTATGTGTTTGTTTTGATTGCTGCAAGAATTCTGTACCAATAGAAGAAATCACTGGGTACCATGAAGCAATGATAGTCGAGCGGTTATAGCTATGGACTGTGGTGCCGCAGGTCCATGGTTCGAATTCTACCGCCGACATGAGCTTCACCGCATGGTGGAAGAGCATTTTGCGAATGCCCGCATGGCTAGCTACCAACCTCAAGTAGAAAACCTGTCGCCATGCAACTTACGGTGTGTTCCGGCAGCTGTCCTTGAGAGCCAGTAACTAGGTTAGCCTGAACAACATCTTCGACCACATCATCACTTACCATCAGGTGAGATAGCGGTCAAATGCTTACCTAAAATCATAAAAAAAAACGGGCACATGAGACTCAGCAACTGTATGTTTCAGGGCGCAGTGCAGTTCGTCACTAGTGATGAAATACATCTGTTATAGGCAGTGGTTACAGCTTAAGGGTCTCGTGCTTGTTCCGTCACAATCAACATAAAAAAAAACATAAAATAAATTTAAAGGTCGAATTAGACTTAGCTTAATTCCGCATATTCATACTAAGATCTAAAAGAGATACTATGCTTTTCCTTTTTAAAGTATGAATCACATTCAAGTGACAAGCGTCAATGGTCAAAACACACCTACATAATGGGGTAATCCCATTCACTCAGTTTCTGCGAAATAATTCATATTCTTCCGTGGCTTAGTTAACAATGTTATACAAGTTATGCAGTTCAATTAGTTGTGTTAGACAACGCCCTCTTTGTCGACGTTATAGGGTGCGGTATCTAGGGCAGGTTTGTTGTATATAATATAACAAGATTGACTTTCTATTAACTTCTGACTTTGCTGGGAATATTTAATACCAAACCAAAGAACAAAACAAACGCTGCGTTGAACTAATTACAAGAAATTAGTTCAATGCATGGTGGTAGGGCATTTTGCGAATGCCCGCCTCGCTAGCTACCACCCTCAAGTAGAAAATCTGTCGCCAAGCACCTAACGGTGTGTTCCGGCAGCTGTCCTTGAGAGCCAGTAATTCTAGGTTTGGGGCAGAAAAGTTGACTGCTAATATTAAAAAAAGCATTATACGGTAATTCCTATAGTGCTAATAATTTGAGAACCCTCAATCATGAAGCAGATAGTTATTGAAAAAGTAAATTTTCATATCGATAATTATTTATGCGATTAACAGATACATTTTCGTTTATTTATCACCTAAAATCAAGAGGATCGGAATTCGTCAAAATTAAATCTAAATATCGATCTCAACTTTGTGATGCATATTCTCTATAAATTATTATTTTGAAACGGCGCGCGGCGCGGCGGTGGCTAGAGATTTTGAGATAAACAGTGTTTTAGTAATTGACCATCATAAAAGCGGCATAAAAATAGATATAGCCACGGTTTTATTATATCCCCGATGTGCTAGGCAGAGGTGTTTAAGAGTAGAGTGCAGCGCTTTCCATATAAAGGTAGTTTGGTCATATTTTAAATATCAAGTGTTCAAACTCGAAGAAATTTCGTATGCATATTGCTGATCCTAATATCTATGCTTCTGGTTTGCCAGTTTTTCGATTTATTATTTATTTTATCCATAGATGTTAAATAACAAATTCCATACAAAACGCCTTTACGAATTATTTTTGAAAATACTTAATTTTACGGAAATCTGGCAAACAAGAAGCATAGATATTAGGCTCAGTGACATACATGCAAAGTTTCACAGAGTCCGAACACTTAGTATTTAAAATTTGACAAAACTACCTTTGTATGGAGATTGCCACGAGCCCTTTAGACTTAACGCCCACGTTTGGGCAAGCTTATAGCCCAGACACAGCTCAGGCAAAGAACATATAATTCCAAAAGCGGCTTACTTTTTTTTTACTTTTACTTTAATGTCTGGCTTTAAAAATATCAAACCGCTCCAGAGGTGCACTCCAGGTGCACGCCAGGATGACCTCCAGCAGAGAGAAATGGCGGGGCGTCGTGAGGCGTGTACTATCTGCCAAATCCACCATTGCCACATGACGGCCACGACCGCTCTACCAAGAGTGTATCGACTTAGAAGAAGAAGAGGTGCAATAGTCAGATAATAAAAATATGTACTTACATCATAGTAAATATAACTATAACAGCGAACCTGTCCTGTAGATACACAACATACGTATTCGGTCAGACTTTATAAGTCGACAACCTGTTAAAGGCTTATTATATCACAGTTTTTGCACGCTATGGGAAGCTCGGCCATAACCCCAGGCTAGACCAGTTTCTACACTTGGTGCCTAGTTTTGATATGGCCAAGCACATGGGCGATCATCTCTTCCTACCCATATTACTCTTGTGTAGGATCGGTACAATTGTATATATTGTAACAAAACATTAAACAACACAAGTAAATAATATAATAAGAGTTATATATGAGCTTTGAGTGTTTTCGTTTTAGACTGGGCTAAGTAGAACTCCTGACCTCCCTATGGTGTACTTGACTGAAATTTAAAATTTTTAGAGCATACTATAATTTACTCATATGATTTTAGCTTAGCTCGCGAAGGGGCTTGTTATCTTATTTAGATATAAAGAAGGGTAGCGACATCATTACGAGAGCTGTTAAGAGTTTGAAAAATCACTTCTTTTTGAAGTCCAGTATTTGTATATGTATTGTATTGCGCAAGGGTACATATGTGTTGCGCACTGTGCACTCACAACTGATACATAATTAGACAAATTTTTTTCACCCAGATTAGCGGACTATAGCTTAGAAATACCACCGTATGTGTATATTTTATGGCTTGCTACCGAGAACCCTTATAGGGAGTTTTGCTAGTATAGATACCAGACCAAAGCCAGAATTTTAAACATATGGGAATAGGATGTTTCTTTTTATCGCCAAGTCATCATACATACCCATTTTTATGAC
This sequence comes from Plagodis pulveraria, assembly GCA_963890685.1. NCBI lineage: Eukaryota > Metazoa > Arthropoda > Insecta > Lepidoptera > Geometridae > Plagodis > Plagodis pulveraria. Next base: position 7,857,120 of record OY982955.1, on the reverse strand, counting down.
GTCAAAGGAGATATAAAAGAAGACAAAATAACGTATGTCAGTCAACATCTTCCTTGGTGCACTCCGTGCATGTCTATGATAATGTGTTTTGTCTATGTAACAACCAAAAAAGTATTGTATATATTTTTGGCTTCGCTATTTCGCGAAAAGTACCGATAAAAATAATGTTAGATACAAACAGTTGGCTTGGCTAATCGCTTGTTTTTATGGAGTATAAGTGTAATCTTTAGAAGGGATTAACTAGAAGGAGCAAATAGATTAACTCTTGGTTAATCTAGGTCTCTAGTTAGATATTAGCAGGATAGGTGTGTTAATTAATATTATAATAATGTAAATTTAGGTATAACATTTTACCTTTTGAAGAGAAATAATTATTTGACATAAGTAGTAATAAACATACAAGTATGTGTAAGCAGAGGCTAATGATACTGGCTTAAAATAATAAAATATAATAATTTTTTTTATTCAGAAATAGACTTTGAACAAGCTATAACAAATTATATATTTGAACTTTACTCAAGTAATATATTGGCATAACTTACTAGTTTGGTGCCTAGATATATAGAATCAGTAAGTATTATGTCAGATGTGGCGGTTTTTAGGGTTCCATACCCAAAGCGTAAAAACGGGACCCTATTACTGAGACTTCGCTGTCCATCCGTCCGTCTGTCACCAGGCTGTATCTCAAGAACGGTGATAGCTAGACAGTTGAAATTTTCACAGATGATGTATTTCTATTGCCGCTATAACAACAAATACTAAAAATAAAATAAATATTTAAGGGGGGCTCCCATACAACAAACTCGATTTATATAGGCTCGATACTAATAACGGTGACAGGTAGACGCTGTAACTATTCACAGAATATTTAGTTACGGAACCCATCGTGCGCGAGTCCCACTCGCACTTGGCCGGTTTTTCCAATTATCGAAAGTGGAAATAAGCAATTCGAATAATCATTTACACATTGTTAAAGCACAAAATTTGTCCCGGTGGGAATCGAACACGCCCCCGATTTAAGCACTTAAGAACAATTTGTAAACGTGATTTTCGCTTAGCACGCGACAGTGATTGTAATCAAATTTAGAAATGAGAACAAAGTTATTGAAGATATGAAAGGGCTGCTGTTATATATTATAAACTTTACCGTGAGGTAGACTACAGAAGGAATCCAAAGTTGGCTTTCACAATCGGAACTTTGTATATTGTGTACCAACAATAGGAGCTGCAGTGGAAACGGCATTATCTGAATGCTTGAGTCTACCCATTGTAAAATATTGTAAGAGATAACAAACTTCGTTTTGTTGTAGGTAGACCGTTATGGGACACATTTACTAAGCATTCGAGCAATTTAAATACAGACTTAGCAGTAATATCCGAACCAGTGCATTCCATACGCTCATAATAAAAAAACAGCCAAGTGCGAGTCGGACTCGCGCCCCGAGGGTTCCGTACAGACCTGTACGTATATATAAGTAAAATTTATCTTATTTTTATTCCTAAATGAAATCCATAACATTTTAAAATAATTAAATATATTCTTATTATATGATGTAACTAAATTTGTACGCTTTTCGCAATTTGTCCCTCATCTGTGGTATAAGAAGTTGCTCTGTACCAAATTTCAAGATTCTGACTTCACGGGAAGTACCCTGTAGGTTTTGATTCCCTTGCGAATGTCGAAAATTTGCGGCATAAACGGCTGTATCTTTTGATTGCGTTAGCTTAAAAGTTAGATTTTTTCACAGCTCCAAGGTACAGTAGACCTGAGTATTTGACATGAATTACAGCTTGATAACTCCACGCGTTCCTGAGAAAAAGGGACATGACAGACAGACAGATGGACAACGATGTGGTATAATGGTTCTGTTATTTTCTTTTGAGGTACGGAACCCTAAAAAACAAGCCCATATCATGTTAAATTGTTACATTTTTTATTGTATCTCTTCAGGTGGATGTCGTAAGAGGCGACAAAGGGAAAAATACCGGAAGAAGCAGCGCTCTCTGAGGAAATGCTATCTTACACTGCGATCCTCAATACCTCTGTTAAGCGAGGGGATTATGACTGCACCCCCTTAATGGATACAGTACAGGTCTGAACTAACCAATAACAAAATAAATACCTAAGGGGTAATTTATGCTTTATTATGTGACACCGAAATTTCAAATTCAAATACCATGGCCATCGCGTTTATTGCGAGCAAGTGCATATTATACATGTTTTCACAGCCATGACTAAAAAGGATTAATGAAAAAAATTTATTATCTCCTAAGACTGCAATTACCGCTTTTATAAGGTATTTTATTGGTAAGTTGTCAATTTTACATCCGAAATATTGTAACACACGAGCGAGTGTAAAGAGTGCTTGTAGTCCGAAAATATAATTGATAACTCACACCCAAGCTAAGTAGTCCGAAAAGCAATCAGAAATATATATCTTTTTCCAAATATTCTGATTACTAGCTGTTGCATGCTTAGCGAGAATTACATTTAAAAATTATTGGAGAACAAAATTTTTGTCCTGCTTTCCCCGATTTCTTGACGCCAAAGCTGTTTGGTTTAGACATCCAGCGCGAAATCGGGGAACGCTGGTTTGATTCCCGCCTTGAAAAAAAAATTTTGTGCTCTTTTCTACAATAATATTATAAAGAGGAAATATTTGTATTTTTGTATGTAACGAATAAACTTAATAACTAATACCGCTAGTAATTTGATTTGTGATCTAAAACTCTATAGGGTAAAGGTACGCCCAAAAAACAACGCGTTCAACTATCTGCGCACGCGGTGGTGATCGTTTCTTTATTTCTATTTTTTTTAGTATGCTTTATTTGAAATTGACAACATTAACTAAATAAATAGCCGCATTGAATTGAACGCAACAGCGGTTGAAAAATATCATCTATCACGTGAGCTTTACTTTGTTTATTGGACGGAACGTATGTAATATTCAAGAGAAAAAAACCAGGACAACATTTAGGCAACTTTTACAATCATCGAATTCAAATGCGGCCTCATTATGAAACATTGTCATATATTTATTTTATATCCCATCGAATTGAAGTAAAGTTTGGTCGAAAAATGACGAATCGTCATTACAAGTTGAAGACTTTTAATCGAAAGACTTCTTTGAGTTGTTAAATCTATTAGTTTCATAGGTCTACAAAGATTATACTATTGTTAGGTTTGCAATAACGCCTGCTATGGAGTGGAAGGAGTGGATGGACGCGGGTTCGTATCCCGCACATGACTTAAATTTTTCTTATCGTATATTTGTGAATTCTACAAAGATTGTTATTAATCCTGATTATTAGTTCTTAAGCCTCGCATCAACTGTATGGGAATTCTTTCTAATTTATATTTATCGATGTGCACGGCATTCGGCATCAACGATATAGATAAAAAATTAACAGCCCAGGCGAGGCCGGGCGTGGCGGTTTATTACTCCCTAGGTCGCACCGGATAGATTATACCTCGATTTATAACACAATCAAATCAAAATTATACATAATAACTATTCAAAGTTGCATAGTATCGGATTCTGCGAAAGCACGCCTGGGTATGGATACCACCCTTAAGTAGAAAGTCTGTTGTCAAGCACCTAACGGTGTTTTCCGGCAGCTGTCGTTGAGGGTCAGCAATTTTGCGTTAGCCTGAACATTTTCGACCACATCATCATTTACCATCAGGTGAAATAGGGTTCAAAGGCTATAAGCTATATCAGCTATAAACAAAATAAAAGATTTTTATGTCTTTGAATTATTTTGGCTTACTTCTACGCCATTTAAACTGAATTTTGGCTTTATTGATAATAGGTAAGCCATTGACCATAATCTCACCTAATGGTAAGTGATCATGTGGTCGAAGGTGTTAACAAGCTTAACCTAGAATTACTGGCTCTCAAGGACAGCTGCCGGAACACATCATACGGTGCTTGGCGACAGATTTTCTACTTGAGGGTGGTCGCTAGCCACGCGGGCATTCGTTGGCTTTCACCATGCAATCAGGTGAGATAGTTTTCAAAGGATAGCCTACCCCAGCAATTAGAAAAAATATAGTAATGCGAACATTATTGGCAGGCGGTAGAATTAGGTATGCCAGTACATCCCGGACTAACTATTGAGAACGTCAATGAGATATATTACCACTGCAAATGGAAAGAGAGGAATATCGGTTGCGGCCTTTGGAAGCGAGGAGACGCAGGTATAACTTGGAGTACACGACAACGGCAATATTATTTTTATTGTTAAATCGTTACCTAGTGTGGAATATATTCGGTGAAGTTTACATGAGTCGACGGTGTAGTTATCAGATATCGATTGGGTGGTATCGTTATCTCGTTAGGGCCGATAACTGCGCCCGTTGACAACTTGTGTTTGAACACATGAATCATTTCAAATAATAATATATGAAGTAAGTTTTCACCGAAATACATTACTGTAAAATTATCATCATGAAATCGCATAGACCGGAATTGAACTTGTCTTCAGTGAGACGAACTTACCACCTTACGTCAAAACTCGGCTAGCTGAATTAGCGGAATTATTTAAATGTATTAGAGATAATTTTTTGAAAAAAAGCCAAAAAACTGCTTCTAAATTAGTTTATGTTTTCAACTGTACAGGCAAAAAACAAAGGATACATTTATAAAGTAGGTATCCTGTTCAAACTTGTGACTCAAAACTTGTATTTTATTTGTTAGCCTTTGACTTCAATCTCACCTAAGTACGTGATGATGTGGTCGAAGGTGCTAACCTACCGGAACCCATCGTGAGGTGCTTGGCCGTTGGTTGCTCGGCAGACAGAATTTCTAATTGAAGGTAGTAGTTTGGCAGACGGACATCACAAAATGCCCTACGACGAGGATATTCAAGCACACTGTGTGTGATGATGATAAGATAAATGTCATATATCATATATATATGTTTCTGTTTTCAATGGAATCATTTAGAAAGTAATGTTTTAATATGTATCAAAGCAAAGCCTGTCAAGTAGAAAGTCTGTCGCCAAGCACCGAAAGGTGTGTTCCGGCAGTAGTCCTTGAGAGCCAGTGAAATTACAAGCACAATGAGACTTAACAACTATGTCTCAATGTGACGGGCGCAGTGCAATTCGTGAGTTGTCATGAAATGCAACTATTATAGGCAGAGGTTAGTCCACTTAACATCAGGTGGGCCTCGAGGTTGTTCCGTCACCATAACATAAAAAAAAAAAGTTAAGTCCTAAGAATGAATTGTGTTGAATGGTATAATGACATCAATGCACGATTATTTTTTATATATTTTTTTATTAATTTCCAAAGTAATAAAAGCCTATTTGAGTTAGATGAATAAAGGGTGAACTGGCCGGTCACTTCTCCATATAAACGTCGAAGGGCGATCACTCACGTATTTGTTTTAGTTCCAGAACTACGCACGATATCGACTACTAGAAATAGTGATAGATTGGTTAGTAAGTATGCACATAAGTCGGCACGCTATCAAAAAAATAGTTACTCTATGTCAATCAAAATATATAATAAATTACCACAATATATTAAACAATTACCTTTGCACAAATTTAAGCGTGAACTAAGGGTCTGGTTGCTCCATCATGCCTTCTACTCTCTTGATGAATATTTTATTTTTAAGGCGCATTGTTAGTTATATTCGATTAGATTTAAGAAACCTGTTTACCATAACAATATGTACTTCTAGAAATTAAATTTTCATTATAATTTTTTGCATGCCAGTAATTTGGTGAAATGTGTAAGATCTTAAATTGATTTACTTTCAACAACATTATTGTACTCGCATTTGAAGCAAATAAATGATATTCTATTCTATTATATTCTATCGATTCCTATCTAAAAACAGATTCACTTGAAAGTTATGAATGTGCCTCGAAAAATTTACATGAAAATGTATCAACTTTTAAGTTAGGTAATTATCTTTGTACAAATTGGTGATGATACAAGCCTAGATGGATAATAAGGAGATAAATCATTGTCATGCATAGTTCTGGTATTAAAATCTCAAACAATAACTGTGATCACTGATCACCCTTCGACATTTGCATGGTAAAATGACCGGCCAGTCAACCTTAACACCTTGCAATAAGGTACATTATCAAGCATTGATCCCACTAAAGTGATATCAATCGACATACCAATGATATTCAACTTCATGTTAATAGAAACAATATAACGGCCTTGATTTCATTCTGTATGGTGTCATCAGTACGATTGGGCAAACCGACAGATTCATTTATTTGGTAGGCACTTATTCTGCTGATTAAAATGTTTGTTGAGCTAATACAGTTGTCAAATAGTCTGGTAGGTTTAATGGAAGCAGTTTGGTTAGCATAATTAATAATTATATTTCAAGTTCCTAACTATAATTTTTCTAAAATATTAGGTAGGTAGAATGTTCTACTTCCTCTACTCGTATCTCATAAAAAGAGACAAGACTATGGCACAGAACTCACACAGTACACTGAGGGAAAGAATGCGTTAAATGAGCAGTAGGTGCGCTACTCACGTCAATAAGAGACGAGTAGATTTTTGCTGTACATTAGGCAAACACAATTTCATTTACGCAAAGGTTGCAGGTATATAGCCAACAGCACTCCTTAGAAGGGTTGGCGACTGGAAGGCAGCACAAAATGTTTATGTCCTATAAGTAAGTTTAACTGACTTTATTTAAGACCATTATATTCTTTGATTTAGGACATGGAGTTGAAAAGATTATGCATTTGCCATTCATAAGAAAGAAATCTATAACTCTACTGACAGATAGATGTATATAATAATTAGAAGCACAGTAGTGTTCCCCGTGGGGTGCCGGGTTAGAATTACACCTCCCCATATCGTCCCGTGGGTGTCGTAAAAGGCGACTAAGGGAAAAATACTGGAAGGTGGGTAGCAGCGGCTTCTAAAGAACTGCCATCTTACACTGTAATCCCCAAGCCACCTGCCAAGTGTGGGGATTATGGCAAATATCCCCTTAATAGGGGAGGCTGTGTTCAGCAGTGGACGATCCGGCTGATACAGTACAGTGTACCAAAACAGAATTTTTTTACAGGTGAATGTAGGTTATAGCCACCTACTAAGCACATAACCATATTTGGACTGCTACTGAAAATGTCTTGTAAGATAAACGAAAATACATTGTCACAATTTAGTTATTGAAACACTGGTGATCCCTGGCGACAGTTGGATGTGTTAAGACTTAAGTAATCTTGATGATACAGTTTAGTAACTATGGTTACAGGATAACATGTTCATCCTTATATATCATAATAAAATGTGTAATGCTCATGCATAGAGTTTAGACCAAAACCTCCAATTGGAGACAGATTGCTGGGGGCCAACTCCCATCTCTTAATTCAGTCTTATTTTAACCTTACATTAACAATTTTAATTTGCACTACCACATGTCACTATAGTAAACTTACATTAGAACTTCAACATGAGAGCGGGCTGCTTACATTGAATCTAGACATTTGTACGATAGAGATAGCGCTATATGAACATTATTGTTTCGTGATGGCTACAGTACGAATCTTACTATCAATATTTTAAGTTTGAAATAATGAAGTTGGTCTTCCATAATAGTTTTTAAAAGGTGGGAGTTGGGCCCCTGTTCGAATTTAGAACTTTCATACATCATATATCTTAACAAACATTCAAAATCATGATAAAAATTTGGTAACATAAAACATACTATCAATGGCCCTGGCCCCATTTAGCCCTACCCACAAAGTTAAAAACACAAGCAATATAAAAATGCTCTTGCATTTAATCTAAAAACAAATACTATAGCATAGGGCTTGTGATAAGATACCAATTGAGATGCAAACATTATGAAATTGAGGTTAAAAACTTGTTTATTTTTTATGGACTAATATGTATGTAAAGTAATTTTGCACATTTTAGCAGACAGAGATATTCTTTATCATTTTATGGGTGAGGCAGTTCTTCAGCAGTGGACGTCCATCGGCTGCTGATGATAAGACATTTCTTGATGGTCGTTTTATAACTACAATACAGGAGAAATTATTAAATATTCTCAGTTTTTCTTTGATTGATGTAATTTTTCTATTGCTCTATACATGGAGCTTGTGACCTCACAATTATTTATGGTATTAGATGCATGTGCAACATGTGTGTGAAATGGCACAGGCGATTTTAAGCAGTAAAGGTACTTGCCTGCCTTTTTGGTTAAGTAATACAGTATCTAAGATACATAATGTACTGTTTGCTTTCATAATGTTTACATTTGATACAACACTATAATCTCTCAAGCTAGTTCAGAAGTCTTTTATGGAAATAAGAGATGAAGATAAGATGAATAAAAGGACTTCGAGTTCACACTCATGTGTATGATCCAAAAGAAACAAAACCTAAAAAGATGAACAATAATTGTGTCATCAGACTTTGTTTTTTAGTCTGTTTTGTAAGTCCAGACATCAAAATGAACTTATTTTTGCCCGAATGGCAAGGAAGGGTTATATTTTTCACTCGTTACTTAAAATTAAGTATGTTTGTATGTACATTTCTTTATTACCTTATATATTCCAAACAACTAGACAATATTTACACTAGACACCAAACTACCCTACTGCTAGACGAAAAAGGCCTATGAACAAAGACTTAAGATTTTAAAACTGCCAACCCTACAAGACCGGAGTAGACGAGGTGACCTCATCGAAACCTATAAAATAATCTCGGGCAAATACAACTGCTCTAACCTGCCTTTCGTCTTCAAGCCCAGTGATATTTCTTGGTCAGGGATCACGGACCACTATCTAAATAAAATAAACTTAAAGTGAAAGTGCAACAGCAGTAATTTAATATATTTATTATAAACAGCTATGGACAAACACACACCAACCTAGATATAGGCACATCAGCCTGTGGCTGCTTGCCTATTATTCAATAACAATAATAACATTTCAATCAACAATCACAATATTGAAATTCAAGTATGATGTTCAGTACATTATATAACTAGTTATATTGGGCAAAATGAGCTATTACAGCACTTGAGTATGATTGATGTTGTCTGACTCATGGTGAATTCTTATTTCTATTTCAACAGCTCGCTGATATATAGTGGTGTATGCGCAAACCTAGCTTGTACCCACAAGACAGGCATATTTATCACAATGAGATTAACCACTTTAGATAGGTAATAATTCATTGAAACACTAGAACCTTGTTTAAGATAAATTGTGATAAGAATTAATCTTTAGGGGTTAATTAACACTCTTAATTATTTCAGATATATAATTTAATCGCAAATGAAAATTATTAAAAATTAATACTTTTCATCTTGTAAAATTATCAGTTACAAAAGTCCGTTCATAGGCATGACAGAGAAAAGTGGTAAATACACACTTTCATAATTCCACAGTAAATAACTTACTAACGATTTACTCACACACACTTGTCTAATACTAAATGAGTCAGGAAAACATTTTTTTTTATTAAAGACTAAATTGACAACACCTATGACTAAACTCCACCTTCAATTATTAAAACAGTCACAAAAAAGGTGCAGAATAATATTAAGACTTTGGTAGTGAATAATTAAAAATATTGGAATACTTCTTCAACTTTGTATTGGAATAGATATGGGGACCTCAAGGTATCTTTAACTTACAAAACTAACAAAACCTATTTCAATGACCTCTCTATTGGTACAATAAAAATATTTATTGCTTCGAGTCAGCTTATTATTGACTAGGTACTCACCTTGCGGAAGGCAAAGAGCTCATTCTGAAGTTTCTGTCGCTCAGCAGAGGGCTGCTGGCCCTTGCCTCTTATGAACTTTAGCATCCTGCCAGCCTGCAACAGAATAATCACTTAGCACCGCACATACACTCAAAACAATTATTGCCACTGTACAGATTTATCTACCATTATTAAAACATGCTCAGTATACAAGCACCAGTACACCGACCGGCATCGAAAAGCCGACTGGCCCCTATAGCCTGATGACTCCTTCGCACAACATAAGTACGTAGCACTCGCGTTCAGATGATAATAACACGAGTCTCTCTGAGAATCGAACGATAATCGCTCGCCAGATAACGTTATCTGGAATAGCGAAGCCCTAAAACATGCAATTTACACCTCTTTCAAAGCAAAAACCTGGCTGTGCCCACTCACAAGTTTGAGACAACGCCTGTTTGACGAGACGAGTTGTGTGGAGCACAATAAAACAACTTGCCGGTCATAACAATCCTAACGCATTTATAGTAGTTTTCAAAAGTACGTACCGAAAGACGACAGTTTGAGGAGTTTCAGTGATAAAATCCAAAATTAGAGATATGACAGAATGGTCACAAACAGCGTCAGAAATACACACAATCATGAACCGAAAAGCGAACGAAACGCGAAATTATTCATGAACGCACGCACCCACACTAACGCCAAGATGACGTGACGTACTGCACAGACTATACTAAAACATTGCCAGAATATTACTCAAAATTACCTGTTCTTAAAGCATACATATTATCTATTGACATATTACAGATTTTTGACTTATATAATGAATGCATTGATAAAATGTAATTTTATAATAGGTAATATATTGTCCAGTAATCGTTCACAACAAATTGAGACGTTGTGACTACTAAAGTTTGCTATAGTTATAGTCAATTAGCTGCAAATTATATTTGTATACCTGGATGAAGGGAATAGAGTCAGTGATTTATATCTGCATGGTACCGACTTCCACAAGCTATTTCATACTTATTAAAATTGGTATATAATTATGTTGTTTATTTATTTATGTACAAGCCTAAGTACATATCAAGTCCACGTCAATTAGATTAAGAACTTAATTTTGACATTTGGAAACTTACTAACTACCTATTTAATTTAATTTATTTTGTCATACCTATTGCGAGCAAAATATATATCTATACAGGGTTATTGGTAAAATGCTAATAACCTCTTAGGGTTGACTTCTGCTAGTCCAAAAATAAATAAATTTTGAATATTTACATCGAGCTAAGTAATAAAAATTATGAAATGTTAAATAACAGGCAGAAGAGACTTTTAAGATCAGGTGGTGATAAAATACACATAAACAAACACAAAAAAACGTCTCAAAATGTTTGTTAGGACTAGCAGAAGTCAACCCTTAGACCCCTTAGCATTTTACCAATAACCATGTATATGTTTTAAATTTGAACTTGGTGAACTTATGATATTAGCTTTACCATCTGCCAGCCCTCCTATGTAGTGAAGGGCCCCATTTTCACAGAAAAATTATTACTGATAGCATCATAGGCATCCTATCATATAATCCAGGCTGGAAACCCGGAAAAAATAACTCATTGATTTGTTAATTCCATGAGGGCTTTACTAAACCAAATTCTAGTACATATCAGCTTGTCAGTCAGAACTCTGAAGGAATATAAGAAATGCCACCGCAAAAATATATATAGCAAAAGAGGTTTATGAGCAAGTTCTGGGATTAAACAAGTTGCCCAGTAATCAAAAATTGACAATATGATCACAGTATAGGTGGTCCGAGCGGAGTCATCCAGCTGGAGAACGCAAGCACAACCATTTTTTTGAGGGTTGGCTTCAACGATGATGGCGAAAAGACAAGACTGTTTTAGACTTATACAGATTTTTAACAATCTTCACTTCACTGGCTTTTACTTTTAAACATCAGCATTCTAATATAGTTTGTAAAACGATATTATTTCTTACAATAGCCAAAGTTATAAGAATAATATAATAATTTGAGCTGTTAAGCCGCAAATCGCCACTATTAACGATTTTTCGTATAGGTAGTCCTCATATCTCAGAGTGCTAATGTGTATAGTTAAAATAAAATCATAGTTTCAGAACAACATGCGAAAATACTCTCAAGAAGGCAACGAATATTTTACGAAGACTATAAAAAAGAAAAATATATATATATATATATACAAAAGAAAAAAAAAGAAAAATATATAGGTATTAATTTAAATGTACTCACTTAGCTTTTAAGAAACAACACCTGTTTACACTAACTGAAATCCTTGTGTAATAAAGTCAATGATGTATGGAGCATTCAGATAACATGAAAATTGATTAATGTAATTAAATAAAGATAAATAGTACAGACCAAGAGTCTGTAGTGCGTAGTTTTATAATAATAATTAAAAAAAAGACGTGTGGCACTCGGAGACTGTCGCGGTAAAGCTATTGCATAGCATTTTTTATCAATTCCACCTAGAGGCGAGTTGCTGAACTAAAGAGACAAGCGTGATATTTCAAAAAGTCATTAAAAGTTCTGCTATACATCGATAGATGGCAAAACTAAAAAGTATTACCGCTGTGCCGGTCGCAGTGGAGCGTGTTAGATTATTTTTGTTACGGAATTTCTGGATTCGGTCTCCACGCTCAAGACCCGGGATAAAAGCTATGCAATAGCTTAAAAACGGAATTGTGTTACCCACAATATGAGGTATAATCGTTAGGCTGGCAACTAAGCAATATGTTTCGTTTAAAATTTTATAGTATTTGTTTTTTTTTTTTTCTAAAAACTTTTCTGTGTTGATTAAGCTACAAAAAAAAAAAAAAAAAAAAAGAAGCGCGGGAAACTTTCTTTGAACGGTTGTGTTTTTTCATTTGAAAATTTCAATTTTATTATTTTATGGTTTTGGTGATCAGTTAAGTAGTACTTTGTAGTTAGTTAAGTTACTTATTGTACAGATTTTGTATATTTGTGTATATAATTTTCTGGTAAGTCTTTTAAAACTTATTTTCGTCGACGATGAATGATCCCCCAGACCCTGGGGGAACAATTCCCTCCGTCGGATGTAATGTAACCATTGCATCTGAATCTGGTATGGAGACGGATGGATCGCATAGTGTACGAGCCATTAAGCGTAGTCGCCTACATAAAGTTTGCAAGCATTGTAACAAACGCAGGAGAAAACATAATTCTGAATTGAAATCTACCGATTGTCATTGCGCTGAAAATGAGCCTCTTATGGAGAAATTAAATTCGGAACCAATTGTACCCGCTGATACCAACCCTCCACGTCCGACCCCGGTTGCTAGAACTTTATATGAACCTTCTGATAGTGCCCCTTATGTTGTACACATCCAAAAGGAACAATCTGCCCCCAATGATGGAACAGTACTCCACCCCATAGCTTTTGGTAAATTTTTGAAGCAATATAATATTCAAAACATTATGAACGGGACTTTAAAACGTATTGGACGGAATAGAATCACCATCTCATTTTCACACCATTTAAATGCAAACTCATTCCTTACACACAATAGCCTTTCTTCACACAACCTAAAAGCCTTCATACCTTCATTTACTGTAACTCGCATGGGTTTAGTTCGCGGAGTGCCTAGTGAGTGGACCCCTGAAGAAGTAATTGAAAACATTAATGTTCCCATAGGGTGTGGAAAGATTTTAAAAGCTCGACGACTTAACTATAAAGTTACAATCAATGGTGAGACAACATGGAAACCATCTCAAACAATGGTTCTTACTTTTGATGGTCAGATTTTACCCAAGCGTATTTTTATGTGCTACAATGCACTACAAGTAGAATTGTATACCTACCCCACAATACAGTGTTACCTATGCTGCCGCTTCGGTCATACCAAGAGTCAGTGCAGGTCCAAACCCCGTTGCTTCAAATGCGGCCAAGATCATCCTGGGAGTACTTGCAATACTGAAGAAGACAATGCAACATGCTGTTTATGTGAAGGCTCACATTTTGCAAATAGTAAATCGTGTCCAGAATTTGTCCGTCAGAAACAGATTAAGTTATCAATGGCTGAAAGTTGTTTATCCTATTTTGAGGCTTGTAAACTATATCCTCCTATTTCAAAATCTTTTGCAGATATTACTACTAAGCAACAACCACAAAAGTACTCTATCCCTATCAGTTCACAACCCACTAATAATACTAGCACCTCACAATCATACAAAAAAACTGTTTTTAAGAAACCCCACTCACTTCCTAAATTTTCTAAGGGTTATGACCAACATGCTCATAATGAGCTAACCAAAGAGTATGATGCACCAACACCCTCCAATGGGTGTGCACTGAAAAATAATATTTCTTCTAGTGCAACAGAAAAACAATCTGTTGCTGATATTATTATTGCTTTAATTAATTTACTTTCTCAGTCCCAAAATATTGAACCGTCCAACGTTGCCCCATTAATTGCAGCTATTACAAATTTATCGGTCCAATATGGATCAAGTCCAGGTAGTTCAGTGGAACTGCCGCAGCATAAACAGTAAGAAAAACGATCTTATATATCTTATAAATAAATTTAAACCAAATGTCTTCGTCCTCTCTGAGACATGGTTAAAACCCAGTTTTATATTTAAAATTGGGGGATACTCATGTCTCAGAGAGGACAGACAAGATGGGTATGGCGGTGTAGCCATACTTATTAAACATTCTCTTTCTTATACGCAAATTTGTCTTCCCCAACATAGTAATGAGTATTCTGTTGTCGCCGCCTTAGTCAATGGTACCTGTTATGTTTCTGTTTATATTCTTGAGCCTTCTACTGCTATATTTGATGAACTTAACTCAATGTTGCATTCACTTCCCAGGCCCTATATAATTTTAGGGGATTTTAATTCCCAACACCAATCTTGGGGTAGTTCCATATCCAGTAGCCATGGTAAAGATTTGTTAGAAATAATTGACATACATAACCTATGTTTATTAAACACTGGTTCCCCAACTCGTCGCACTAGCCCTAATGAAAATATTAGTGCTGTAGATCTATCTATATGCACTCCTAATTTAGCCTCTCAGTTAACCTGGTATACACTCCCATCCACATATGGTAGTGACCACTTTCCTATCATTATCTCTTCCATAGAAAAATCTTTAGATCCGATTCAGATTCGGCAACCTCGTCTTAAATATAGAATCCAGGAAAATGATTGGGATAAATTCAAATCTTGTGTGGAATGTTACTTTAAAGATCTTCCGGAAATATCTGCAGGTAACAGTGATATATGTTCTGAAGCACTTGCAAAAGCTATTTTGTCAGCTGCGGACCAAGTTTTCCCCCGTAAAAATTCTGCTTCCAATTTGATACCCTCACCTCCCTGGTGGGACAATGAATGTACAATAGAAGTTCAAAAACGTAAACAGGCAGAAATAAATTATAACAACTATATGAGCCAAGAAAACTTTGATGTCCTTACTAAAATCATTTCAGATACAAAAAAATTTTTAAGAGAAAAAAAGTTTTCGGCATTTAAAAGATTTTGTCATTCAATTTCGCCTAGGTCACACCCTTCTACTGTATGGATTTACATCAGAAGATTCAAAGCAGGTATGTCTAATACTAACCAACCTCCACTTCCAACTTCTATGGCTAGCTCATATTTAGACTATCTTGCACCACCTTCAGTTGCTCCTTCACCACATACAATACTAATTCCAATTCCCCAACAACTTCCTTTGATTCAATCAGATATTTCTTCCCCCTTTACATTGACGGAGATTAAAGGAGTGTTTTCTAAGCTTCGTGACTCTGCGCCTGGTGAAGACGGTATTCCATATTCATTTTTGTGTAATTTAAGTGACAACACTCTTTTATATTACCTTAATATGATTAATGGCATAATCATGTCTGGTAACGTTCCCCAATCTTGGAAGTCTCAAATAGTTATACCAATATTAAAGCCAAATAAACCACCAACATCTGTAACATCATACCGTCCTATTGCACTTTCTTCAGTCATTGCCAAAATCGCGGAACATCTTGTGAAAAATCGTCTTGATTGGTATATAGAAAGTCGTGGTTTGCTTGCAGACTCCCAGTATGGTTTCCGTAGAGGTAGAAGTACTTTGGACAGTTTGAGCATTTTTGTAACGGATATTCGACTGGCTTTTACAAATAATGAATCTATTGTTGCACTGTTCTTAGATATTAATTCCGCATATGACAGTGTACTTTTGCCAATACTTAAAGAAAAACTGCAACTGTTACATGTTCCTCCTATTATTTGTAACTTTATACTTAATATGCTTTACGGTAGATCTGTGAAATTGGATAATTCAAATGAAATTAGATTTTTATGGAAAGGCTTACCACAAGGTTCAGTTCTTAGTCCGATACTTTATAACATTTACACTTATGACCTTGAATTGACAATTAAAAGCCTAGTTAAAATTCTTCAATATGCAGATGATCTCCTTCTCTATTGTTCAGATCGCAATATAAATAATTCTAGTTCCAATGTGTCATCAGCTTTAAACAATCTAAACACTTGGATGGAGAATAATGGTCTAGAACTTTCCGTTTCTAAAAGTAATGTGGTAGTTTTTACTAGGCAACGCACCGCTCCACCTGTTAATATTCTCTGTAATGGGCAACCAATTCCAGTTCAAAATCAAGTTAAGTTTTTAGGTTTGGTTTTAGATTCTAAACTTACATTTCTTCCACATTGTGATTATGTCGCAACAAAATGTGAACGCCTTCTTAACATTTTAAGATGTCTCTCGGGTGTTTGGTGGGGAGCACATCCCTCTTCTTTAAGAATTGTCTACATTGCTCTAATAAGAAGTGTCATTGATTATGGCTCATTTTTGTTAGAACCATGTAGCATTGCTGGAATAAGGAAGTTAGATGCTATTCAATCCAAAGCTTTGAGAATCATCACTGGAGCAATGAAGTCTAGTCCAATAAATGCACTCCAAGTGGAATGCATTGATCCTCCATTTTATTTACGGCGCCAGTATCTTTCCGATAAATTTCTTTTCCGTTCACTTAGATTCTCTAGACATCCTATATTTTTCAAGTTACAACAATTATCTCAACATATCACATCACATTCCAGTTATTGGTCACATAAAACTACACCCTGTCTTATTAATAGCAGGCATAAATTCATGGACTTAAAAGCGCCTACTCACAGCATTGACAAACTTCCCATTTATAATGTTAGGTATGAATGTCTATCACAGGATCCTGTAATTATCTACAACATTGGTATTGATAGAGATGATCCCAATGCTAATATTCACTTCAATTCAATAGTTCAAGAAAGATGGAATGGATGGCACCACCTTTATAGTGATGCATCCAAACACACATCTGCTGATTGTGTTGGTGTGGGAGTTTATCACCCGCAGTATAATATTGTGCAAAAAATTAAATTCCCCCCTGAAACATCTGCTTTCACTGGCGAATGTTTTGGAATTCTAAAAGCATTGGAATATATTCTACTTATGAAACTATTTAAAACTGTAATATTCTCGGACTCCCTAAGTGCTCTTCAAGCTTTAGCTAAGTTTCCATTTAAACCTCAATCACATATCCCTATAATTATTGAAGCCAGATCAAAATTATATCAATGTACTCTCTTAGGTTATTCAGTTTCGTTTGCTTGGATCCCAAGTCATTGCGGCATTAGAGGTAATGAAAATGCTGATCGCATAGCAAATGAAGCTGTTACATCTGGAGACATTTTTCCATTTGTAAACTATTCCCATGATTTAACATCTTTACCAAAAGTTTTTCTCAAGGAATCATGGAACAGAAATTGGGCCAGCAGTGCTCAATGTAAGGGAAAGCACTATTTTCAAATACAACCAAATATAATGAATAAACCATGGTTCAACTGTTTGAAGTTACGCAAGAAAGTGACGTCAATAATAATAAGAATGCGGCTGGGCCATGTTTGCAGTCCAGCTCATCTTGCAAAGCTTCATATTGTTGATTCTCCTACCTGTGCATGCGGGGAGGATGTGGGAGATTTAAATCACATTATGCTCTCTTGCCCCCAACATGACCAAACTGCAATGCTTGAGGCTTTGGCTGTTCTTAAAATTCCGTTTCCAACCAGTATTGTTTGTATTCTTCAATGTTCTGACCCAGATGTATATAAGGCAATATCTGAATATATCATTACTAATAATATTAAACTGTAAATATGTAAATATACATTGTATATAAATATGTATCACTTATCTTTGTATGTATTATGACTAAAATTTAAAATGAATATATTAGTAGGTAGTTTTATCTTATGATAGGTACATATAAAGGTAGTTATTCCTTTCTCTATCCTCCTCTTCTATTCCTTTTCCATGTTATACTTTCCTGATCCGATTACCTGTTCCAAATTTCCCGTGATCCGTCTTTTTTCCTCCCATTTTTAGATTTCTTAAGGTTTCCCCGTTTTTATATCAACTTAACATAACAAAAATCAAAGTAAGAAAAACTAACGAGGATTTAAAACTTGACACTGGCAAATGCACAAGACGTGCGAGACCATATCCCGACATAGGGAGCAAACGAAAAAAAAAAAAAAAAAAAAAGCTACAAAATACTTTTAAAACGAAAACTTTAACACTCTTTACGTCTATGGTATGGATGTATGGCGGCAAATTCAAAATTGAACCCGTTTCAGATGTAAAAGTTGAATAAATATTGCACTTGCTCATGATAAACGACAGTATTGGCACATGAATAAATAACCATATTCTTTATTCCTTAGGTATTGGTGACTATTAATTACATTATTAAATGAAGATTGTTGAAAACAACAACTAATTTAGTATCTTACGAGTAAATGTAAATTTCGATACTATTATTACGTATGAGGTTTTTGGGCTAATTTATGTAATCAAGTTCGTAAATGTTATAAGAAGTAGAGTTCTCTAATCTGTAAAGATGCCAATAACTATTATAATATTCACTCCAATTCCTGTCACTCATTGGGCGAAGCATCATCCTTAAAGCCAGACAGAAGTCAAGACATAATTGAGTGGGAGCTAACGATAACATCAGGGCTGGATGCCATTGCAATCGTCATCATAACAATAGGACATAAGCCTGGAGAAATTAGCTCCATTCAGTATTAGTAATGCACGTATGGGTATTGTAACTCTGTTAAGACTTAACTAAGTGTTATGATTTTATATGATTGATTGTTCCTACCTTTATTTATTTTCATTTCGTGTAAAGTAATTTTAAAGATACATTTTAATACAAGAGTTATTATTGGTTCCTGTAAATCTATGATTATTTATATATAGTATTAAGAGCCATTTCACAAAATCACGCTACTGAAGTTTAGGTAAATGCCAGCGCATCGCATACACAAGCGAAAGAAGTGACGACGGAATAGCGTGACTGTTAGTAACATATTTTGATACTAGCACTCATTAATAAAGAAATGTAAGTTGCGAATTTAAAAATTGTGTGATTGGCATGAGTAAATAATCAATTTCTTGTCGATTACTTGCTAATGTTATAGAAAAGAAGTAGGCATGTACATTCAATAGTCAACCTACATCGTGAATCGTATATTTACATTTCATCCTTGATGAATAAAAAATAGATATGTTTGAATCATTTATTGTAACAATAAAGTTAAATAATTAAATAATTATACGGCTTAAAATTATATAAATATTTGACGTAACTGCATTGATTAAAAGCTGCGGACTAAAAGCTCTTTCTTTTATTTTTTCCAAAAATTGCTATTTTCCTCGTTCACACTCTACACAGTATCTATATCCAGTCGTTAACACTGTCTGCCATAATGACCATGCATAGGATTGAGGTTTATTTTTCTGTGCATCCGGAAAACAACTCAGTACCAACCACAAACGTCCCATGACTTTTTTGGTTTTCCATTACTTAAACATGTCACCCTCATATTCCCATACCACAATATATCACCTATACCTTTAAAAAAATAACATTTTCATCCATTTAGTTTGAGTAGACCAAACAGCGAAATGTAAATATATATTTACACATTTGAGGTTTTTTGTTTTTAAATCGAATATCTTTGATGCAATCTATAATCAACATATATACTTCTTGGTACCAATGCAATCCTCACTATATACTCTTATGCTCACTATTTCCTCTATGGAAAATAAATGATAATACACCTTTTTATAGAAAAAAATACTGGAAATGGGGTTTGAACACACGACAAAAATAGTGGGAAATAGTAATTAAATTAATTTTTTATTTTTTCGTTACTAGACTCACCTAGAACTTCGATTCTTCTTTTAATATGATAATTTACTATTGTTCTTTAGCCATGAAATTGTTACAGATTCTTACGCCAAATCGTTTAAAGTAACAAGATTAAAACAACCCAATTGTTTTAAGAACTTTGGCGGGAAAACTGTATTGGAGAGCAATATTTTTTTCTGAAAAACTATACCCCATACGGCTTTGGTCCTTCTTTGATATTATTATTTACATATAATTTATACACTTGTATTATTTCTGATTTTTTGGTTTAGAAGTTTAAAATTAGTTACGAGATTATTTAATACGCAAATATGCATCGGTTAGTGTTTGCGTTGCAAAATGTATCAAGTGAAAAATGACGTATACATATGCAAAATTGCGTTTTTCTAGGTTTATAACTGTTGACGTAGTTACGAGATTAATATGAAATGACGTAATATTTTGGGGCCAAAATGTAATTTGTGCTGGTTTCAGATTTCATCAAAATATTCAAAATACTTCCGTTATCTCAGAAAAGTATGGATTCTTTCTTGTATGGGCAAGGATGCATCCTTTTGAAAACCATTTGGATTATGAAAGTCGGACTTTTTTTATTTATTTTTTTATGTCATTGTGATGGAACAAGCGCGAGGCCCACCTGATGTTAAGCGGTATCCTCTGCCTATAACAGATGCATTTCATCACAAGTGACGAACTGCACTGCGCCCATCACCTTGAGACATACCTGTTAAGTCTCATTTTTGCCTGTTATTTCACTGGCTCTCAAGGACTGCTGCCCGAACTCACCGTTAGGTGCTTGGCGACAGATTTTTTACTAGAGGGTGGTCGCTAGCCAGGCGGGCATTCGCAAAATGCCCTTCCACCATGCGGTGAAGCTCAAGCTCTGGGCGGGATTCGAACCATGGACCTGCTGCGCGGCAGTCCATAGCCAATGCCACTGAGCCATCACTGCTCCAAAACTTAAACTTACGCAGAAAACACTTACGCAGATTTTATGGTAAATTTGTAAATATGACTATCGACCGCTAACTGGTATCCCGGTTTGTACAAATGATGGAAAAGCCGGGAGGCCGTTTTGTACAAATTAGGAAGGTAGTTTAATTTCCTGCTGAAGTTATCGCTGTGTTCACTTATAGACATTAACTGAATCCAAAAATATTGGAAATCAATTATTCGCCTGTCATCTTATCCTTCTAAAACAAAAGTTATAGTTAGTTTAGTTAGAGTTACTAATTTAAACTAGAATAATATAAAAACTAGCAGACCAAAACGAAGAAGTCAACCCTCTGAGGTTGTTAGCATTTTTCCAATAACGCTGTATAAGGCTACATAATTGTGACGTTTCCTTTTTTTAACACAATGGATGAACAAAAACTAAAGATGTAGTTACTTAACAAGACAACAATAATTATATTATAGACAACAAAAATAAAGTATAGTTTGTTACTTAAAAAAATAAAGACATGATCAAAACTCTGTGGTCGCACTATAAACTTGCGTCTAAGCGTTCCGCGTACGAGACGTCAGAGCAAGGCAAAACGAACGCAGGTCCTACCTCGATGAGCGCTCGCGCGGTACTGATCGCCTCGCGCTTGTACATTTCAATTTATGAGCATTTCGAGTTATGTTAAATATTTTTTCTTGTCTAACAAAACAGAGTTAATAGCACAATTTGTTAAAGATCAGATTAATTAAAGAATGAACTTTCTTTTCATATAATATCTGTTAGGAATTACACATTATTAAACGCAATATATCGTGGTAAACTGCTGATATAATTCGTGGAAATTGGCGCAAGATCTTTATTTTTTTTTCTACAATGACGATTAATTATCGATATTCTAGTACACTATGTGTCAACAGGATTATATGCCTGATGCACAGTTTTTGTTTTTAGTTAATTTGATGAATCTTTATACAAGAGATAGAACTCTGAAGTTGGCTATGTGTACTTTAATTCGTAAAACAAGGTGCGGGAGATTGGTCACTACAAAATAATTAATGGTATGTTTGTAAATCTGGTACATTAACTGAAAAGAGAACAGATTATTCTATTTTTATCAATTATTAAACAACTTGTAGATATTTCCTATGATAGAAAATTAAGCGCTTAAAATCTTCGTATACCGCATTAAAATGTAAAATGCCTCTTAACTCGTTTAAAGTAAACACTGATTTACCGGAACTCGTATATTATGTTACACTTTCAGATAGCACTGATTAATGGTTCCTGTAAATGTATATGTAATTGATTTAGCATTTGTATTATTATTTATATTCTAACTTAGTAAATAAAATCAAGGTAAGTAAATTTCTTTTAGTTCCGGTAAATCAGTTTTTAAACGTAGTTTTAAGTTATTTTTTAACGTAACATTTCGTATATAAGGCAAATTTTTACTGGTTGCAAGTGTAAAATCGTTTAGAATTAAAGAATGAAGAATGACTAAATTTTATTAATATTATGAATGTTGAACTGATTTCGTTCCTGTAAATCTGTGATTATTTTGAATTAGTGTTAAGTAATCTTTTATAACACATTTGCTCGTAAAGGGTCTCTTATTTCACCAATTTCAATATCGTATTGTATCTCATTGCGTACTTGTGCGTTATTGTAATGTAAAACGCACGAGTTTCTTTTTAATAAGGTAAAACGCACGGTTTATCGTGATGCTCCGTCTAAAACGAAAATCTTCGCAAATAGTTTTTATGTAAGTGGTCAACTTTTTATGAACAAAATATTAGGTCCTTACATATGAAATTGGCGTTTTGTATGGGAGGAACAAAAAGTCGAATATTTTTTAATATAATATATTTAATTAATCAAAGTATGAACCATTATTTTCTATGCACTTTTGCCATCTCATAGGTAGTTCATTGATCCCTTTACTAAAAAAACCAGTCGGACGGGAATCAATAAAATCTTTGAAGGCGATTTGGACTGCCCCATCGGAGTTGAATTTTTTCCCTTGCAAGAAGTTATCCAAATTTCGAAAAAAATGGTAATCTGTTGGAGCAAGGTCCGGGGAGTACGGAGGATGTCTTAGACTTTCCAATTGAAGCTCTTCTAATTTAGTAGCCGTCTGTAGCGCAGTGTGTGTCGTGAAGCAGCAGTGGCGTGGAGCGATTGACCAGCCTAGGTTGTTTAGCCGCTAGCTTTTCCATCATGGTTTGCAATTCCTGACAATAGACATCAGCCGTAATAGTCTGGCCAGATTTGAAAAAACTGTAATGAACGATACCGGCACTAGTCCACCAAACGCTTACAAGTAACTTTTTTGGGGTTAATTTTCGCTTGGGGCAGGATTTGGCTGGCTGGCCAGGATCTAACCATTGCGCTGAGCGCTTCCGATTATCGTAAAGAACCCATTTTTCATCACAGGTAATGATTCGGTTTAAAATACCTTCATTATTGTGCCGGTTTAGTAATGTAACGCAGCAGTCGACGCGCGTTTGCCGGTTTGTTTCAGTCAATTCGTGAGGTACCCACCTTTCAAGCTTTTTAATCTTCCCAATTTGCTTCAAGTGAATTAAAACAGTTTTATCACTAACATTGCAGCCTGCAGCTAACTCGGACGTGGTTTGCGATGGATCCGCTTCCACAATAGCCTTCAACTCTTCATTATCAACTTGAGTCTCAGGCCGTCCACGGGGCTTGTTCTGCAGGTCGAAATTTCCAGAACGAAAACGTTGGAACCAAAAACGAACTGTGTTTTCTTTTGCAACACGACCGCCATACACATCATTCACCCTTCGAGTTGTTTCCGCAGCACTAGTGCCACGGCGGAACTCGTACTCGTAAATAATGCGATATTTAAGGTTTTCCATTTTGTAAAATGAGTGACGCAAACAGAAAAAAACAGAAGAAAAAAAACAAATGAATGACGACCATCGAAGCACAAATACATGAGTCTATAGCTGTACAAATTTGAATTTGGAATTCCTTACCAAAGAGGAGAAATTCGTGATTAAAGTGGCCAGTACGAAAAACGCCAATTTCATATGTAAGGACCTAATATAATAACTGTGCGAGATGAAATATAATAAATAACCATTTATTTCTTTATTTTAATAATATATTGACCATAAAAACAACCATTTATCTGTAACAAAACACAAAAATATTAATTTACTTTATTAGTAATTCTGGCTGTTTTCTACCGACTTCAAAAAAGGAGGAGGTACTCAATTCGTCTGTATTTTTTTTTTTGTGCCTTTGCCTTAAAAAAAGCGCTTTTTCTTTTCGCTTTATCTAGTGGTTAAAGATTTATTCGCTTAAGAAAGTCCGAGTTTTATTTATTTCCTCGTAAATATGTTATAAAACGTCATATTACAAACGTCCGCTATGATACTTACAGCCTCTGCTTTTTTGTAGCAATATCGCCTCGGCTGTAATTTTCAACTTACCGCACTTATTTCATAATGTACTATTACGTACAATTTCATATATAGGTACCTAAGGTAAATTATTATTGGCTACAAGTTTATAATCATTTAGATTCAGAGAATAGTGTAAGAAGTAGAATGTCTAATTTTATTTACACTTTAATAGTGTAAATAAAAATTAGACATTCTACATCTGAGACTCATATCAGTTATAAAAAATTGATTTAGTTCCTTTTGTTTATGTCTGTGATTATTTCTAATTAGTATTAAACTTACATTTTCATATAAGACTGATTATTATTGGTTGCAAGACAACAAAATTATTAAGATTTAGGGAACTTAATAGTTATTTTTGATCATGAGGGTAGTAAGAGAAGAATGTAAGATAAGATTTTATGCATAGATATTAGACTCAGCAATATGCACACAAAATTTCACCGTGTGTGATCACTTGGTATTTAGAATATGACGAAACTACGTTTGTATGGAAAGCGCTCCGTGAACTCTACTCTTAAGAGAATATGAGAAGCAATCTTCAAATTTCGCTAATTCTATGATCACATACGAGTTGTACAATACTCACTAAAGCCAACTACAAAAGCAAAAGATTTCAAAAAGTTTTGTATTTCCCGTCACGTACGTGGGTCTCTGAGAAAATAGAAGAAAAGACGGAGGCTCGTAAAACATCAAACTGAAGCCACACTTTTATACATGTGTGCGATAGAAGTGTTGCCATATGAAAGCAAAAATAACTAAATTGTAGGATTTATGGGCGAAAAAATTTATAGATATAAATATACAGCAAAATCTGTTCGGTAGAATACTTCGCAATAACATAATATTATTTATATTGCGACAGCAACAAGTATTACGGGAGTGTTTTAAAAAAATATTTTCGTGTGGAAGTTTTGGTAGCCTAGTCGATATTTCTAACTTTTAGACCTAGAATTTCATTATTTACCATAGATAGATTATACTAAAAACATCAAACGAAAATTGGTTTGAGCATTATGTGATAATAAAATAACAGTTCCTATCATTTGAAGGACTTTTTCCCGAAATATTTTTGGTTTATAACTGTTAAATTTTGAGAAATTGTAAACAAAATAAAAAACCAACATTACTCGTTAAATGGTTTTCTATTTATCTACGGTATAGGATATATATCAGGGAGCATATCATATGCTTGTCCTGACACGCTCTTGGTCGATTATTGTCTTCGTTAGTCATCAAAATGTAGGCTTTTGCCCAACTGTGGGACAATTATGTAATAACTTTTAACCTGCAAACTTTTATAAGAAGTATCAAATTTCTTGGTCGAACTATCTAACTACTATAGTTGCAGTGATAACAAAGATATTGCACTATAACTATAATAAATTAAATTTAACTAAAACATGATTAGTTGCAAAACTCTTTGCTGGTAATTTCCACTATAAGATAAGATAATCCCTAGTTTTTCTTAATAAACACACGCTTGTTTAGATATAAAGGATATAATGTTACAGCTACATGAACCGACTATTAAAAATGCACACTTTTGGAAACAACCTAAAATGTATGTCTGGCAACACTTTTGTTTACATTTTTATTCGAAATTATAACCTAAATTGTGTTGTATAATATCAAAGAAAGTACATTATATTTAATACTTACGTGTGTTTTAATATTTAAGTCGGTTTTAAATTTATTAATTCCGTTATGTGTGGCGTGTGTGATGTGCGACGGTCTATCGAGAATGAGGACAAAATTGGCTGAATTTGGATACGTTCGTGTGATATGCCACAGAAGCCATTAATATAAGAATCAATCAATCAACGTTTGTGTGAGTGAGTTGTGTCTTACATAAAATTGGCCGAAATTAATGCTTCATTTTTGATTTTCATTAGACTCCCTCTTTCTTATTCATTTCTCTGAGACGTGGTTTCTTTCCTAAGACGACGACGTCACTAAACATTTAAAAAAAATTAAATGGATTGCTACAGGTTAAAATTATAGATACATACAATATAATAGTACAGTCGCCTGCAATAAGAAGTATACACTTCGTAATTTTCAAAATAATGTAATGTCGCTAAGTTATTAATAATCGAAGTTAACATTAACATGAGTAAAAATATTCAACTTAATCTTTGATTTTAAGATACTTCTGATTATATAGAGAAAACCAGAACTCTTTGCCACTATTTTGAAAATTACAATGTGTATACTTCTTATTGCAGGCGACTGTACATACATTCGTTGTTCCAATGGGGAAGCCCACTGTCAAAGTAATTCCACCCAGATGGTGCTAATGTTTTCCTAGTGGTAGTGCCATGCTGAAGCCCTATTGGTTGCATTGCAGCTGAATGGGCCGGCACGACCGTGGGCTTTCACTTAATATCGACGTGAAGTAGTACTGTGTATTGATCGATTTGTGGGAGACCCGCAGCAGGCCCAATCGTTTGTCCAATCGTCTCTTTATAGTTCCGGTATTACTACGGTAATGCTAAAATAAATCAATTCATGGAGCACATAGCAGATGGCTATAGATTCGGTGCTTGAGCAGATCCCAGTTGATTTGAACGCCCACCATGACGAATGGCTTGGTTCGCGTACCACTGATCAAGCGGGGAGATCTGGTCACGACTTCGATTTAGCATATAATCTCCCCCAAGCGAATCTCAGAACACTTTCCCGGTTGAACCTTCTGTTGACATCATACCTGGACAGCTATACTATATGTCTCCGTTAACGCTCCACTCGGATCGTCAGACCATTGCCTGATCCGGAGTTCAGGGCCGTTACACGCCTTACTTAACGTGTCTTTCGGGTCTGTCGTCGCGTGTGGCACTACAGGTCTGCAGATTGGGATGGGACGCGGTCTTACTTTGCATTATACTCATGGGAGCAAGTTTGCTTCTTGTCGGATGATCCAGATGTCAATGCTGACTCTGTTGCTGCTGTAGTATTTCAGGGTATGGATCTCTTCATTCCATATTCTGCAGTGGCCATCTTACCACAAACTTACCAAAGGTATCAACCGAGATAAACTAATTTTAACTTCGATTCAAGTTGTGTGTGGTCTGGGCGCCTTTTACATCTGACGACTTTTGTTTTAAGTAAACCATTATATATGGTATCTACTTATGTAGGTATTAAAAATAATTTGTTAGGCGTTTACCATTCTAATTGGCTATTTGTATGATATCTATGACGTGTCTTTATGGCTTCCTTGAGTATTTAGTAAGGTACACTCCAGTTAACTTTTCAAAGGCTGACTGGTTGAAATCACTTCCAATGTGAGAAGTCTGTTCACGGTCTCACTAGGTATTTCTCAACTAATTAAGAAATTATTAGAAAGTACTCTTTGATTATATGAAACTTAATAGTCATAGCTTAGAAAAAAATAAACCATAAAAAATGTCATGATGAAGCCAACTAAGGGAAAACAAAACGAAACAGCGCTTTCAGCAGACGCTTCAACGTCCACGTAATACAATTGAAATATCTTAAACGACTGTAAAGCACCACGATATGGTAAATCTTGAGGAGGGTATGTATTAGTAGGGGCTTGTAGGCACTGATACAATACGGCTAAACTCTTCTATTATAGATCTGGATGTATCTATCTGTTTATACTGTATTAGCCGGGTTGTCCACTGCTGAACACAGCCTCCCCCATTATAGGGGGGTTTGCCATAATCCCCACGCTTGGCAGGCGTCTTGGGGATCGCAGTGTGAGATATCAGTTCCTTTGAAAGCGCTGGGGGCCAACTCTCACCTCTTATAGTAATAATAACTTAATCTTACTGCTAAATTTTATACCTCCACGTCAATTAAGCAGGCTTACAATCGGTAATGGAATCGCTCAGCGTTTTGATGACGTTATAACAAATTATTCACTCTATTCGCGAACTCTAACGTACAAGCGACTGTTCCAGCGACAAATCCGTCATGTTTATCCATATTAAAAAAGTTACTAGCAGCGGATTGAATCTTCATTTTGACTATTTTACGGTAAAAATGGGTTTAATTAATGTGTAAATTACGTAAAAATTGTTTTTATTTCTATTATACTTTAAAATAAATACAGCAAAAATATTTAATGAGTGAAACTATAAAAATCTACAGACAGTTATGTGCAGCATAGAATAAAATGTCGTAAAACTATGGTAAAACCGGTCCATAACATCGTAGTTCGGAACAGTGGAGCGGGATAACGCTATATTATAAACATCTTGTATCTCGCTTGCACATCCGTGATACATATTTCATTCGTTCTTTAAGTAGGATCAAACCAATATTGCTTGAAGCGATTGTGGGTCAGTGATAGTTTGTGACTGCGAATTATTATTTTAAGCATGAAACAAAACGCTCCTTCTTTATGATGGTTTCGTAAAAGGTGGGAGTTGGCCTCCTGGTGCCCACTTTCTGATGTGTTACCCTTAATCGCCTTTTACGACACCCAGGGGAAGAGATGGGGGGGGTGACATTCTACCTCGGCACCCTACGGGCACGGCAGCCACTTTGAAGAGCAGGTCGAAATAGTTGCGTTAAAAAGAGGTATGTACAGTCGCCCGCAATTAGAAGTATACACTTCGTATTTTCAAAATAATGTGAAGTCCCTAAGTTATTAATAATCGAAGTTAACTTTTACACGAGTAAAAATAGTCACATTATTCTTTGATTTTGTGATACTTTTGATTACAAAGAGACAAACAGAACTCTCTGCCTCTATTGAAAATTACAATGTGTACCTATACTTCTTATTGCAGGCGACTGTACTCCATTTTTGTTTTTACTGTCTGGACTATTCTTCTTCCTTGTCTCACTCCAAAAATCGAGAAATCAATACACTGTTTTACAGCGATTGCATGTCGTCTAACTCCGAGTATGTTTTTCCAACTTATTTTCTGGGCCGAACCATTCTCATAGACGGTAAAAAAAAAATGAGCGCAAAATTCGCAATTCTGCCTTCGGTCAAAGTAGCGTAAATGGAAACGCGCCCGGGACCTTTGCCAGAAGATTTGCGGGTTCAATCCTAGCCCGAGGCAAAAAATCCCGGCGAATGGGCTGTAATATTTCTTATAGGATAATATTAGATTTCTATTGTTTAAGTAATATACAGATCTATAGGGTATCCTACTGCAGATCTGGATTAATGGAATTCAAAAAGAGAACACAATATATAATAGTAGATAGTAGTAAACATTACTATTAGTAATGATTTTACATTGAAAAAGAAAATCGTTGCAAAAACCACGTAAGGTCGTCACGTCAGATGTAAAATGCCCTCGTAGGCGGGCGGAGCGCGTCGTCATAGCAACCGACATCGATTGACGCCGCGGCGCATCTTGCAATGTGCACAACATGGACCTAATAAGGCTTTGTTGAGGATATAAACAGGATACAGTGTTTTATTCAGAAGCCTGTTCTATTAAAGATATTGCTGATTTAAGTATCATAGAGGAAAAGGGGACCGATGTTTTGGAGAATAACGTTTGTTGTTGTTAAGTATGTTTACGTAAGAGAGGTCTTTGTGGGGTAGATTTCTATATTAAGAGAAGGAATGAGGGTAAAATATAAGATATACAGGGATATTGGTAAAATGCTAACAATCTCTTAGGGTTAACTTGTGCTAGTCCTAACAATAGTACATTACTGCAGAATCCAGTAAGTAAGCCTTCCTGGCCACAGGTGAAGTCCGGTTATATACAAGGCCAGGATGGCTTTCTTACTGGTTGAGGCTTGTATAATACTTTTCTCAAAAATGAGAGAAACTTTAACAACAACACATGTCAATAAAATACATACACAATTATCGCAATTGAATGTGCAATCCCGCCAGCCGTTGTTTTCTTTTACTAAAAAGTTTGCGTTTAGTTTAGAACATTGTTTTTTTTACATTACATGAATGTTTTAGTAAAAAATGTAAATGATTGTTTTTGAAACTCCATGTTAATTTTGGAATTTGTATGTTTTAATCCAACATGATTTATAAACTAAAATTTTAGTTAGTCAGAGGTTATTATACGTGGGTAAGATAGTCACATATATCTACAATTATATATGAAGGAAGGTAAGAAAGGAAGGAAGTAGCATCAATAACCAAGAAACCATAAAAACTCTTAACTTTGAGGAAAAATTTGATTTAATTCCATCGAATACTTTTCACAAAGATATTTTTTATCCGGTGTTCACAGAATTTGAAGCCGCCGTGAGGAATTTAATTTCGCTGGCTTGTGATCTCGAAGATGTTTTGAATTATTCCCCCTTCTATTGGAAATCTTCGCCTTAGCTAAACTAATTCCATCGCGGGTTGAAATAATACTATTAAGCTTTGGTCGTATTCAAAGTAAATACCTATTTCGTATTGGAGAGAATATCGCTAATTTAATGTTAAACTGAGAAGGAGCACACCATCTTCTTGAGCTTATCCTTCTATGTGGTGGGGTTGGAAAAATAAAAAAGTTGTTATAAATTGGGCGAAAAAACTCTCGGGATCAATGTAAGTGTATGTACATACAAGTATATAATATTATTTAGATATAAAAAAACTGACACAGTAAGGATTGACAGACCAGGAAGTTTGATAGTATAGGTTGGTGAAAGCCATAATAATACATTGATTGCTATGAATGATTGTATACTAGTACTCAATGACGGGATGAACAAGGTTTCTTGTTGGTACCTCATTACATATTTTGACATTATTATAAAACTACTTTTTTCACTACTTTTTTTTCAATGTACCTACATAACCTTTCCAGTTTTGTATAGGCCGACGAACTTTTATAAAAACTTTAAAAAAAATTACAACATAAACATTAGTTTTATTCTGTCCCCTTGCAATGACTGTGTCGTCCTTGTACTCGACGAGGTAGTGTTACCGACAGTAGCTAAAGTGTTTATCTTAAATTTATCGGTACTCGTGTAGATCATTTTAGTTTTATACTCGTAATTTATTTTAAATCACGGCTTCATTCACAAATACAATGATATCTGTGCTCTGCGTAAGGATAAAACTATCCTAATATATCTCCTAATTCTTTTAACTCGATAAAAAAAACCTGTGCATTAAATTGAAGGATCTCTTTCTTTTTGAAACTCAATAAAAAAGTAAAACGTGTGTTACGGTAACACATTTTGAAGCGCTCGTAGCGAAGTTTGCTTACCCGTTCTTAACCGATCAGCAAAGTTACGCAACGTCGGCCGCGTGGATGTGATGTGAGTTGGATGGGTGACCGCTAGTCACGTTACTACTGAGAGCTTCCGTGCTTCGGAGGGCACATTCACGTCGGTCCAGGTTGTCGTCTTAGGATCGCAGTCGTCATAGCCTGTTGGTAGGGCATTTAGCGAATGCTCGCCTGTCTAGCTACCACTCTCAAGTAGAAAATCTGTCGCCAAGCACCTAACGGTGTGTTCCGGCAGCTGTCCTTGAGAGCCAGGACTTCTAGGTTAGCCTGTACAATATCTTCGACCACATCATCTTTACTATCTATGAGATAGTGGTCAAAGGCTAACCTATCAGGCATAAAAAAAAAAGTTCCTCAGTTGAAAATGGAATTATTGGATGAAATAACTTTCACCTCACCGATTGTATTCACAGTTCCCAGAGGGATATTGAAGTAGTAACCATCTATACTTAATCTAACCTGTATCTTGAATTAAGAATAATGATGGATTCGAGTACATAAAAGGCCACGCTGAAAGTATTGCGAAACAAGCTTTTTTGGATGAGACACTGTTCATATAAAGTTTATTTTAATTTTATTTGTTAAATGTAATTACTTATAAATAACATTTTCATTAAAAAAACTTCCACAATTAAAAAGTGTAAAATGCAATTTTGTAGTTCTTTCAAATAAAAAAAATATGTTTTTAACCCGTTCGTATATGATGGAGTTATGGTTATAAGGCAACGAACATATCAAACACTCAGAAACGAATTCATGGGTGTATTTATTTTCAAATGAGTTAGCAAACAAAAATACGATCTTTTTAAATGCATTTTTTTATTAAGTTTTCTTTTGAAGCAGTGATGGCTGTATTGGCTACCGCTCAACAGGTTCATTGTTCGAATCCCGCCTCGGGCTTGAGCTTCACCGCATTGTGGAAGGGCATTTTGCGGATGCCCACCTGGCGACCAACCTCAAGTAGAAAATCTGTCGCCAAGCATCTAACGCTGTGTTCTACGTAAGCCTGTTAACACCGTCGACCACATCACCACTTACCATCAGGTGCTATTGCGGTCAAAGGATAAAAATATCAAAAAAAAACAAAAAAAAACTCATATTTCTAGGAGCTAAATTTAAATAGAATACTTAATATATATAAGTTACATAAAACCAGTCTAATCAAAAGGCATTTATTAATAAGGGACTTATGAACAAAAGGCATTAATGATAAACAAGGAAACCTAATGCAATCGTTACCGCTTGTAAACCAATTTAAGTACAGTTGTTTCAATTTCAGGGGAATGAAAATAAAAGTCTGACTTTTCGACGTGTTTCGATTCTACGCGAAGCATCCTCAAGTGGTATTGACTCTACAAGCGAACGATGGAGATCTCGACTTACGAAAATTCTTCTGGATTGGCTACGGGGCGGTTATGGCGTCACGTCCAGCTTAAATTAAGCAGAATTGTAACTAGATATATTGTTATGTTTATTTTTCCTTAAGAAACAAATTGTTAATGTCACATACAAATACTATAAATAACACCTGAATCATTAATTTAAAAAATACTTTACTTAATTAACTACATTACTAATTTTTTACCTTTCGCCTTGTTTTCTGAGTACCCGCGCATTTGTACTCGTACCTAAGCGCTTAAGCGACAGATTTCTTTGAACCATTTTTCATAATTTTCGATATCCCAGAGAAAGCTTCTACCATTTATCCTTATTCACACGAATAGAAAGAAGATAAAATGAGTTAAGTCTGGTTATTTGGCAGTGAGCCAAGATTCAGGTATCTCAGGTATCGTCTCTATATTTTCCTACAACTCATTCGATGAATATTTAATAATCTAGTGTGAAAATGGTAGTATGCTGCACCTGCCATTGTGTCAAATGTTTTATTTATGAGCTGTGAGGAAAATATACGAATATCTAATGACTATTTTTACTAACGTAGATGAAAATGATGCGCAGAGGACCTACAAGGTAGTAAGAAGTGCTCTATATCAAGCTGTAAACAATGAAGGAACCTGATTAATTATCACTATCCCTATACAACTTGTACATTTTGTGGCAAACTTTAATGAAAAAATATCATGCTTATAGATTTGTGCCTTAACATCTACGAATTATTCGTAGTTTAACATAGTAATTCAATTTCATCTAGATGTGTTATCTGTCAAAAATGTACAATCAAGTAAGTACTGTAAATTATATAATTTTTATACTAAAATAATATATGGAACATTCATCTTGCTGACGTGATTTTAAAGATTATGGAATGTGAAACGATTCCAAGTTAAAACAACAGCTGTAAGAATGCAAAGCTACTTCTGATCTCCCGACTTTATATTCCCTTAGCGTTACTCTGAGAAGCATATAATTATACATATGATCATTATGATCATATTTTCTTAAAATATCTCAAACATATTTTAAGAAAATATGATCAAATCCAATCAATTACTGAAAATATAAATAATGATAACATTCAGCCATTTGGAATGCCAAAATCCATTAGCTTACAAATAATACAGTACAGTCTTATTAAAATATTTCTACTTCATATATATTTATATCACATTGCCAGAACTTGAAAACAGAGGGTTCCGTATAAACACAAAGTATTAATTAGTATAGTATATATTCTATCGAAAAATCGTGTCTATTTTATTCAGTTTAATATCCTTAGCGCGATGGAGATACACCGATTAGCATATAGCCAGTTCTTATTTATTATTGTTGCTTACTTTGGAGCTAATACTATAATCGTGTATTGTTATTAGGTAATCCGCCATAATAACACATTCTGCGGAAATTTCAACGGGCTACCTATTACAGTTCGAAAGATACAACCCTTTCCCTGGCGTCATAGCCCGGAGCTGTTCTAATCCACACGGCACGTGTGCACCTACGCTTCGCTATCAAGATAGATTACATAAACCTCGGTACTTGGGGGTTAAAGCACTTTGTACAGCGGAAATTTTGAATCCGTTATTTTGGTGGACATACTCGTATCACTAACACTCTGTGTAAATACCGTGTCAACCTACCTAGCAGTTTATAATGGGTGAAGCCAGCGGCAAGGGGGTTACAACTGACAATATACCCATTTGGGTTATATAAAAAAACATTTGATAAAGTAAACATACCGTGTAATTGCGAAGCGCTCGTAGCGAAGTTTACTTAGCTGTTCTCAACCGATCAGCAAAGCTAAGCAACGTCGCGCGCGGTCATGAGTTGGATGGGTGACCGCTAGTGACATTACTACTCAGCGTTTCCGTGCTTCGGAGGGCACGTTAAGCCGTCGGTCCTGGACGTTGTCTTAGGATGGCAGTTGTTACAGCATGGTGGTAAGGCATTTTGCGAATGCCCGCTTGGCTAGCTACCACCCTCAAGTAGAATGTCGCCAAGCACCTAACGGTGTGTTCCGGCAGCTGTCCTTGAGAGCCAGTACTTCTAAGTTAGCCTGAACTAAATCTTCGACCACATCATCACTTACCATCAGGTGAGATAGTGGTCAAAGGCTAACCTAGAATGCATAAAAAAAAATGGCATATTTGCAAACAACATTGCCCACAAGGGAAACTTTGCCCGAAGAACAATTCATAAGCATATCTTTGATTAGCAGAAATATCTTAATATTAAGGCAACATTAATTGACTTTTTTTTTCGCAGGAAAATTTTAGTGAAAATTTATAAAATTTTTAGTAAATGTAAATTCTGCGAGATGCAAAAACTCGAAATCACAGGTTAGTTTTTAAACTAGGATGGTGCGCACCGCTTAAACCCTCTGCTCCGGCTTGGGCTTGTAATTTTACAGCCTACATTGTAATAATAAACTTTCCTCACTCTGATCATAATGTTCTATACTATAAATATATATTTTTTTCTTTACAGTACATAGATAGCTTATATTTCATTTCCCTTTTCTCATTATGTCATTTGTTCGGATTTTACCCTTCATCCCCCATGACTCCCTCTGGGAGATGTTAGCCAATGAGTCAGTGAGTCAGCAACACGTTGATGGATTATCATAATATGTACATTTTCTGACCGCTCAGCATTTTCACATACCTGTTCCACTCGCATATTTACAACAGTAAAAGTGACGTAACTTATGCCTCATTTTAAATAGTGCTTTCCGATCAGGTATAAGTAATAAACCAATTTATTGTGTAATAATTAATAAGTAAAAAAGTTTATAATTATAAATGACAAAAAGAAAAAAGGCGCATACTTATAATTTCAAAAGCGATGGTTTGTTCGGATCGGTAACGAATCACGGCGATAAATTACTCCTCCACGCTACCAATCCCATTTCGAGGTAAATACTACATAGGTGCTCTTCGAGAACGAGGTGTAAAGAGGTATACTTAAGTAATTTGCAGTTTATCTACTCTCAGCTCACGCACTAAAATCTGTAGAACATAGTTTTTTTTTATAAATCTACAGCCCACAGTCTCTAGGGTACGTGACTTTTTTACAAATTATGACAATTTTGTATTTAAAACTAGATACAAGATATAGGAAACATTAGAATTAGAAATTAAAATTAAAACTAGAACATTCTAAACGAGAACAGAGTTAAAAAAAAAGTTTTTTTTTTCGGTAATGTCATTAGCACTAGCATCTAATGACCGGTGTCCTCTAGCAGCACCCGTTCACGAGTTGACGCATGTGCCAGCCATCGCCTTCCTCAACCATTTTTAAAGGAAGATGGCGACCCGACACACAACACCGCCGCTAGACAACACCTTTCTGTGAGCACGACTGCTCTGGATACCCGTGCCAACGATTACAATTTGGGACTACAGATATTTACATTTTTGTTTGTGTCATTTCCCCAACGTCACATTGTTACAGGGTCTCCATTTCCACGCTGTTTCGATCTTTATCGCCATTTTGAGATTGTAATTATGGCTTTTGTGTCGCAACCATCGCCTTCCTATAACGTACCGTCCTATGGCGTCTTCTTCGTCATCTGCGTAGTATGAGAAAGTTCCAGTATGCCGTGAAACTGCAACGACTGCGTGCAGGACGCTTTCGTGCAGCTTCATGCTGCTCTTGGTCTAGATGGCGATGACAGAGAGAACATAGCCTTCAGATGTTTTACTTCAAAGATGCTCGTGAAAAATTGCTTGGTGAATTACTAACCATCAACTACTTCACTGATACAGTGCAATCAGCGGTATGTCCAAAGCATTTACTCAACGTTGCATGTCTAGATTGCATTCTTAGATAACATTTTAAAATTAAGAACATATAATTTTAGCGTTATGCCTTTATTAACAAAATAGTACGAACTATGTATATGTCACAGCCAAAGTAATAAATCTGGATATTATATATACTGTCTAGCCATTATATATAATGTCTACTCAATGTGTCAATTATCACATTATCTAAATTAAGTTGACATTATATATAATGGCTAGACAGAATATATAATATCCAGATTTGTTACTTTGGCTGTAACATATACAACACTACAGCTACTACTACGAATAATTTATTCGTAGAGCTACTACAATAAAAGCATTTAGATACCCATAAGTCATTGCAGACTCACAGGCAGTCCAAATGCTCCAGACCAATGAACCACTAACAGTGTACCAACTGTTTCATAATTGAATAACGCTACGGCTTATTTTCAACCTTCGCTACCATGCATTTACAGGAAAAAATTCGAATGGTCCGCGGCGGACACTTTATAATAAATATTAGTCTTCTTGTGTATACACTATATAAATATCATGTAAGCAGTGAAGGGGTGTGTTGGGAGTCAGTATGCTAGTGGGCCAGGGCTGAACATTAAATATTCATCCCCTTTCGCGAGTTATCGCTTAGTAAGTGGTTAGGGTGGCGTTGTCGACATAACAAGGTAAGGGGGTATTTCTGTATTGTTTTTGTTTGCACTTACACAGTAGTTGTGAAGGTCAAATCAAGGTTACATGTATCGTGTCGTGGTACAGGCATTTGATTCGTTACAATTGTTAAAATAATACAAATTTTGCTAAATTAATTAGGTTGTATTTTACTGTCTTGAAAGAAAAGCCGCTTTTGCTTTATATTTTATGGAATAACCTGATATTATGAATTTATTATTATTATTTATGTTCGTAAAAATTTGACTAACTTTAAATTAAACAGTGACAATCACGACTACAATACTAGGAATAAAGATAAAATAGCGGTGCCAGGTTTTAGATCAGCAAAGACAAATAAAAGGTCCGTCTTAGGTAATTGTGTACGGTTTTATAATAAAGTTTCCAGACATATTACAACGCTCACCGAAGGGAAGTTCAAGTTGCACGTGAAAAACATATTGATTAAAAAAACCTACTACACAGTTTCTGATTACATAAACGACAAAAATGCCTGGACAATTCCGCCTCTGCCAAGCTATCGCCTGTCACCTACACAATTTAAACAAATATTGTAATAACTTTATTATATAGTAAGTATGTAACACATTGTTAAATAAAAGACGTTTATAAGAATGGCCCCGAGTTTCTTACCCGTTCTTCTCGCAGTGGCTCTATACGGTTTATTTGCTGAACGTGATAGTACAATGTAGAATATTTCAATACTAAAATTTGTAATTGACCTTCATAAGAGCGTCATAGACGCCTAAATTGAATAAATGATTTTGACTTTGACTTTATTTTTGCTGGTCCCATTTAAATGTAATAGCTTTGGTTACCCAGTTATACTCAACTAGCTGCACCGCTGCTGCAGTAGCATCCGCTCATTGTGTATGCTCTTTAGTTTCGTTGTTACTGTACTCATTAACTGTCGGTCAATGACGGCATTAAGATGGTAAAGAACTCTGTTTTGATTCTAATATGCAGCTACACCCTGCTCACCTTGAAGTGAGTAGTGACTAATGACTCAGCTCATCCAGCGCATTTTCTTCCTTATTCACTTTTATGACATCCATCTTTCTAATTCAATCGGCAGGCAGTAATGTTCGCATCACTGTGTTCCGGTTAGAAGAGTATGTTTTTTTTATGTTTTGTGATGGATCAAGCACGAGGCCCACCTGATGTTAAGCGGACCTCTGCCTATAACAGATGCATTTCGTCACAAGTCACGAATTGCACTGCAGCCGTCACTTGGAGACAATTGTTAAGTCTCATGTGCCTGTAATTTCACTGGCTCTCAAGGACTGCTGCCGGAACACACCGTTAGGTGCTTGGAGACACCAAGGTCATTCATGCCAGGCGGGCATTCGCAAAATGCTTAGGTATGCAATTTAAAAAAAATATGTAGTTTAAAATATGTACCTGTATAGGTGAGCCTTTGACCACCATCTCACTTGCTGCTAAGTGAAAATATGGTCGAGAATGGTTAACAAGCTTATAGTAGGCACTAGCCGTCAGGGTGAGCTGCCAGAACACAACGTACTTGGTGGCAGATTTTCTACTTAAGAATGGCGAGCATTCGCAAAATGCCCTACTACCGTGTAAGCATGGAACATAAATTGAACAGAGATGTTTCATCTAAAAGACGCGTAGAATGTTTTGTATGAACGTGGCCGGACATAGGAGAAGACCAAAGAAGGTATTAGTGGACTTCGTGTAAAAGAATATGTGTGCAGTTAGTGTGAGATGAAGAACAGAATGTATAATGAATAGATTCAGGCGTTACTTTGCGGAAATTCATATTCAATTATAACAATTATTAGAAAAATATTTTAAGTAACCATTACATTAATATTCAAGAGTCAAGACCTGAGGGTGCTTCGTGCAGAAGCGACACGCGTCGAAAGTTCCTTCGGTTTGACTGCGTAGTGCTTGTGACGTCACGCTTAACAGAAATATGGGTAAATTGTCACTAGTTATATTATATACTTTTTAAGTGTTTTAGTAATATAATATTTTAAAGTTTACTTTAAATATTTTTAAAATATTTGTTACATAAGCAGTAACTTAACACAATTATTTATCACTTTGTTAATACAGAGTGGAGGGAAAGCACTTTTTTTTTTTTTTTTTAGTTTTTGTAATGGAACAAGCACTAGGCCCACCTGATGTTAAGCGGTATCCTCTACCTATAACAGATGCATTTCATCACAAGTGACGAACTGCACTGCGCCTATCACCTTGATAAGTCTCATTTTGCCTGTCATTTCACTGGCTCTCAAGGATTGCTGCCGAAACACACCGTTTGGTGCTTGGCGACAGATTTTCTACTTGAGGGTGGTCGCTAGCCAGGCGAGAATTCGCAAAATGCCGCACCATACACATCTTCTGGAGAGTCTATTTAATGTTGGATAAGTTAAGGAAGAAAACTGATTAATTTTAGGAAAGCATTGAATAGATTTCCGCATGTACCTAATGCGCAATTGCCGCTATTTAAAATAACACCTTGACCTCGAATCTTGGAGCATTATTAGGTATCACTTTGTTGTACATTCAGTATCATTATGAAAAAACATACTACCTAACCGTAACCGTTACCCGGCTGACTCACAATGGTGAATCACGTAGAGCTTTACGTACCTAAGGGTGAATATATCCCGTTCTATGAAGCGATACAATAATGAGCCACGATGACTCAAGTAATGAATCCACCTTCAATGCCGAAGGATACCATCACATTTTGAAAACAAACGGGATAATCAATAATAACAAATATTTTTATAATATTTGTTATTATTAAATATGGATTTCCGCAAAGTAACGCCTGAATCTATTCATTATCTTGGGACAATCAATACTGGACAGACACATATTTTTTTCTTAAATAAAGCTGAAGTACCTTGTCATAACGCCAAAACTTTATATGTATCACAGTGTAATAACCGCAGTTGGCAATTTTATCTTAACATACTTAAAAGATTTTAATATATATATATATATTTTTGTGATAAAACTTGCTCTGCGTATTACATTACAAAATTACGAAAATATATAAATTGTAATTTTGTAATACAAGTGTTAAAATCTCATCTATATTTTTAGCTTACAGCTTTAAAATACTTATAGCTTTGTTTTTTATGACTAAAACTGCTTAAGGATCTAATCTAGTCAAGTTAAAGCCAGCAAAACGATAGCTGACACTTTTCTCGATAGATTTATTTTCTTAATTTAGCCCTTTTCAAACACTTTTTACGTTTTTGTTCATAAGTTTGAAAAGATTAACATTAGATATGTAAGTTTATATACAATTTGATAGACAATCATAATATCTAGTCAAATTAAAGAAGTATTTAGTTTAATTTGACAGTTTCTTAGATAATCACAACTTACAAGCCATTGCAGACCCATTGGCAGAGCGCCTAGCATGCTGGCAACATTACCCCGTTGGATTGCAATGCTTATTTGTTGAGCCAAATTGGTGCCAGAATTTTGATCACATTTCTATCAACATCCAACGCAACGTGTTAATAATATGTCTATCTCTTTTTGAAGACATGATTCCAAAATTAGCACTATCACTTTCTCGTAGGTTCGCCGAGCTTATTCTATGAATTGCTGAGCGACGCCAACTCCGAATAGTATGTATCGTCTTTGCAGGTTGAAAATTACGAAATTGGTTTTCAAATTGCACCTAATTACTGTTTCTTTCTATAAGTCAAGCATGATATATCAAATAAACATATTTTATTTCTTGGTTAGTTGATACTTAACTGATTTCAATACTTATTTATTTGACTGTACTTCATAATGTATGGGCGCGCGAGTTGACGACAAAAAAATTGGTAAACTCGACCGAGTTTATCAATTTTTTTTGTCGTCGTTTGTTCGCGCGCTCTCGCGAGTTTCACGCTCGCCAGTTGACGAATGAGTCAGATAGAAAGGTACTTAATAATGTCACTCAAAACTAAAATTGCATATTTGGGGATTATTATGGAAAATAAACGAAAAGATATAACAAGTACCTTTGTCTACAGTCCAATCATACGAATAATTCAATCACAACACATACACATAAGGCATCTGCGCAGCACTGTATTACGTTCGGTCGCGATATTGAATCGCAGTAAGTAGTCGTTTACATAATCGAATATGTTTATTATATTAATAAATATATTATATTAGCAAAATTATGAAAAGTTTTCATCTGTCCACGGTACTACGAAGCCGATGGAAACACCAAGCAGGTACCTACAAACAAATGAACAAAGGATTCAAAGAAAATCCATACCGTTCATTATACTTGGAAACATTAGCAATACAAGGCCGGATTTAGTATAATTATGATTTCAGTTGTGAAGTGAAATCAATATGTACGCAATTTGTTATTTTACTTTTATTTGTGCTTCATTGAATCCACAATGAAATATGAATAAGGAAATAGAATGTATTTGCTAAGTTCAGCGATCAAGTCTTATTAGTAAAAAAAGTGTTACGAGTAGTTTGGAGACAGATTGCAATAAAAGTCTGTGAAGTATCTGAGCGGTGCGCAATCTGCTTGTCTACAGAAGTTGGTCCATGTTATACAGGACAAACGTAGCTCTACGTCTGTGAGTATTTTGTTAGTGGATTGACCTGAATTCAGGTAGTAAGAAAACCAAACCGATCCCTAAAGAATAATTAAATAAATAAAAATAATGATATAAGAATAATAACAAATCCCTAAAGACTGTGCAACAAATGTAATAAAAGAAGTAATTTTAGCCAAGATTATTAGTGATATTTACGAGTTCGAGGCTAAAATATGTGTTTAAACTGTGGACCTAGACTCTACAAACTATGTGAAGGCAATTTTGTACACCTGAAAAAAAAAAACAAATGATGGGAAAGTTGTAGTACATCGTCCACCCATATCTTGTTTATAGCTAATTTGGTCCAATAACACTTAATTTCTGTACCGGTTTAATCAAGATTCTACGGGGGCTGGTATTGGTATATCAATCAAATAAAGAGGCACCCATTTTTCATTATGCTGTTTTATTTTTATTTTTTAAAGATACCGATTTGCTGCTATTTATTCAATATTGTGGGTATACTAACGTCAAATCATACTGTTAGCTGTTGCTTGTATGACATGGAACGGCTTCCACCACCACCTTCAATTCTTCGTTAATTATTCCACTACGAAAGCGGTTAAGCTAATAACGGATGCTGTGTTTGTTTGCTATACCATCTCCAAACAGAGCACTGACATGAGCAGTTTCTGCTGCGTCAGTCCCGTGTAAGAACTCGTTTTCATATATTAATCTGATTTTCGCTGAATCCATATTCACGTTAAAGCTGAATGTACAAAAACAATTGAAAGTCGAATGTTGAATAATTGTTTTTGTGCGATAAAAGTTTCACTCTGAAAGCTGTCACTATGCAGGTAGAATTATTTATTCAAAGTGGCCAGTCCATTATAACGACAACTTCTACTTGAACCTCTTTTATTTTGTTCTACCACTATACGTTTTAGAGAAAAAATCACTTAACCTTGAGTCAATTTGGTCATTACAATATCATCATCAACAGCTAAAAGACGTTGATAAAGTAAAAATAATATCAACCATGGGGAGAGCGCTGTACGCTGAAATACGGGTGATTAACTAGTTCGTCAGAACTTTCGAACAGATGCACAATATATATTTTTGTATAACTTTTTAGCCAGATGAGTTTCATCAACCATGTAAATACATGGTTGATGTAATTACATGAATAAATGATTATTATAAAGCCTTCCTATTAGAGGAGTTTGCAATAATCCTTACGCTTGGTAGGCGTCTTGGGGATCGCAGTTTAAGCAGGTCATTCAGAAGTCACTGCTGCTCACCTCCTGGTATTGTGTCCTGTTATTGTTTCTGGAATTTATATATGAAGGTTATTTTAAAAGGACAATACAAAAAATCCCCATGAATGCTTTTTGTCAATAAGAACCATTAAGATTTAAGTAGCAGTAGAACTCTTTGTGCGACTTTGTCCGGGGATTTACTGTCACCATACCTATATCTACCGCCAAGCAATAAAGTTCACATTGTGCTCTGGTTTGAAGGGTATGGGTATCGATGAAATTACAGGCACTTAAGATTTACGATTAACAACTTAATGTCTCATGGTGATGGGTGCAGTGCAGTTCGCCACCTGTGACTTCGTTATAGACAGAGACTACGGTTATGCGCCTAATTTGCATGTCTACTAACGACAGTATTTCCATCAATCAAAAATGTAATTACTTAATAAAGGCATTAAGATAGTTAATATAGAGTCTGGTTGTGCGCTTAATTAGCAAATGTGATGTGAGCAGTGTCATGCTGCTCATTCAACACATTTCT
The DNA here is from genome assembly GCA_963890685.1 of Plagodis pulveraria. NCBI lineage: Eukaryota > Metazoa > Arthropoda > Insecta > Lepidoptera > Geometridae > Plagodis > Plagodis pulveraria. The sequence continues at coordinate 7,813,348 of OY982955.1, read as the reverse complement.
TCATTCAGACGTCTTTTGCGATTGTACAATTGGAGGACATGAAAATATTCCATACAATCTTAATCCGGGAACTGTAAATTATGATTGTTTAATTTTCCATTATTTCGCATCGAACAGTTAACGAATAATGTACTAATACGAATATAATATTATTCGTAGAATACAGTACATAATGTAAAATTCGAAATAAGAAGAAGTAAAACACAAATGTATGCGAAGAGTATTCGCATTCAATATTCTACAATCCAATTCCAAGATACACGTTTCCCCGCAAAGGAAGCCCGAACTGTTCTTAAAATGATTCCCCCTGCTTCGGTGCCATCCGATATTTCCTCTATCAGGTTTCTTATAACGGAAATGTGGGTAGACTTTAAACATAATCGAAAGTAATGTCAACGTCCCGAGATCGATTCCTGACGAGGCGACCCTCGTCACTCCTCGTTAGTTGAAGTGTTTCGATACAAAAAGCAGATTAAGGCTATAAAGTAAGCGTTTTTATGAGCAAAGTTAAATGTTGAATCGTTACGATTATCGTAGCAGCGTAGACGTTTTCGTAGCACCGTAGACAATTGCTACAAAATTGTGCACGAAATTAAGGTGTTCAAGAATGGGGCTTCTTGATTTTTGTGTCTTGTTTTTATGTAATAGCTCATAGTAGTAGGCTGATAAGTCATGTAGTCGAAGTTTGAATAAGTTAATTCTAGGATAGTATAGTGTTTCTTAAAGACAGCTGCCGGAACATACCGTCAGATCCTTAGAGACAGCGTTCTTCCACTTGAGTGTGGTGCCTGGCCAAGCGAACATTCTCTAAAGCGGTACTAAAATGCGGTGTCTATTGTTATTGTCTCTAGTCAATCACTTTTCAGGTCCATGGTTCGAATCCCGCCCAGAGCTTGAGCTTCAACGCATGGTGGAAGGGCATTTTGCGAATGCCCGCCTGGCTAGCGACCACCCTCAAGTAGAAAGTCTGTCGCCAAGCACCAAAAGGTGTGTTCTGGCAGTAGTCCTTGAGAGCCAGTGAAATTACAGGCACAATGAGACTTAACAACTATGTCTCAATGTGACGGGCGCAGTGCAATTCGTGAGTTGTCATGAATTGCAACTGTTATAGGCAGAGGTTAGTCCACTTAACATCAGGTGGGCTTCGAGCTTGTTGCGTCACAATAACATAAAAAAAAACTACTTGTAGCTTTTATTTTTGGAATCAAAACTTGTAGCATTACAATATTGCCAATATGCTGGGTACACTGTCAATTAGTTGTGTGTATAATAATAAAATAATAACATAGGCACTTAATATACACGACTACAGCTACTACAATAAAAGCATTTACAACCTATAAGTCATTGCAGACTCACAGGCAGTCCGATGCTTATCGGTAGTGGTCTAGAGTATTCGGAATACCTGTAGGCCTGCAATGCCCAAATGATTTTATCGTAAAAACTTCTGTGTTGTAGGTATAATGTAGGCTTTTATTTATAAAGGCAAACTACCATTGCACTTGCACTAGAAAAAGATAATAACATATAATTTATTGGCTCGTAAAATTTCGGTTTTTGTTCACAAATTGTGTAGCTAAAATATTTGTGTTGATTTTTTATTTCTCCTGTTGCATATACGTGCATGTACCTAAGTACAATAGTAACTTTTTAAATATTCAGTACTGTACTGTATCACCCGGATCGTCCACTGCTGAACACAGCCTCCCCTATTAAGGGGGTATTTGCCGTGATCCCCACGCTTGGCAGGCGGCTTGGGGATCGCAGTGTAAGATAGTAGTTCTTTAGAAGGCGCTGCTGCCCACCTTCCAGTATAATTTTTCCCTTAGTCACCTTTTACGACACCCACGGGATGATATGGGGAGGTGCAATTCTAACCCGGCACCCCACGGGGAATATTCAGGTACCAATCAGAAATGTTTACCTAGCTGTATACAACATAGAACGGAAGCCAGTGGCATTACTGGACGGGGTACACGGGGTAGTCGTAATCTCATTCCTGTTGAACCAATTATGAGCAACAGATAAAACTATGGAGACATAAAAAGTTATCCCCCGCAAGTTTGGGTGCCTCTGGGATGGTTTCCCGCGCCGTCTGAATCTCCGTCGCCCGCCATAACGGCTAATTAATTCTCCTTTACCGTTCGTGAACCAACATTATAATTTCAAAGCGTGGTTTAAAAAATGCTTAATAGTACATTCTAGAGAGTTCAGATGGTATGTGGTGTCGCTTACATTATTGAAAACATTACTCATTGATTAACCAAACCAGAGTAAATTTTTACTTCTGCAATCAATTCTCGGTGCCGCAGTGACATTTTGGCTTTATGCATACAAGTGACGTCCTCAGACTAGAATTACGCAGTATACGGACAAACAGCAGAAAAACACAGACCCTAATATAACATTATAACAATATTGTGTCCCGCAAGTTTGGATGCCTCCGGGATGGCTGTCCCAACGTCGCGTTGTCGACGCTGCCGCGCCGTCCCGCGCCATGACAGCTAATCAATTCTCGTTTCCCCTCTGCAGACCGCATTTTTAATTTCAAGTCGCGCTGCCTTCTGAGACATGTTGGCTCGTTTCCCGACTGATATAAACGTGGCATGGAATATAATCAGTTATATGTTTCTTAACATTATTTAGAAATATAGTGTTGTTTTTGAGCTACCGCCCTCAAGTAGAAAATATTATAGTAAATCTGTCGCACACTCTCGAGGTGTGCACTTCGTGGTCCGAGCTGCGCCGCAGCTTGGTCGAGGTAGTCGGGCTGGACCTCTCGCTTCCCAGCGTGGTCAACGCCATGCTGGAGAGCGAGGGGGCCTGGGCAGCGGTCGCCTCCTTTTGCGAGGAAGAGCTTTCGCAAAAGGAGGCGGCAGAGCGCGCAAGGGAGGAAGACCCCCTTGCGGCGCCACTGCGCAGACGAAGAAGGGGTGGGAGAAGGCGATTGAATAATCTTCTCACACCCGGTGGTTAATAGCGAGAGAAAGGCGCGGGGGCACCTTCTCTCGCATTGCACCTATTCACCACCTACATCGGGCGGGAATGGCCAAGCATTCCTGGTCATTCCCGGGATCCTCCTGCCGGGAGGGGCGTGTAGGCCCCGCTGTAAAGCGGGCGGTCGTCAAAGGGGGACTGGACGCAAAGGCTCTGCCCGTCTCCCAGTCCTTCTCCACACAGACGATGCTGGAATGCCGCTGGGTCGTTTAGTAGGTATACCGGTCTTCTACCGGGGAGTCCCACATATCCCCTCCATCCCCTGATGGGGGGGCACGCGTAATGCATTTTTGCTAGCGAAACAATAAAAAAAAAGGGGTAGTACTGCTACCTATACCATATTTCTACTGCTAACCATTAATCTTCGCATTACTGTGTTCCAGTTTGACCTTTTAGGTATTTTAGGGCTTAGTGGATGATTATACTAGATATCAGTAGACCCAAGGGGTGGCCCCCTGCATTTAAGACATGATATAGTCATCATCGTAAATCAGGTTACTAGGTAATACTAATTCAAAAAGGGAAAGATAGCTGGTATCTAATCTTTGACCTCTGACAGTATCACAACCTTATCGGTAGTTTATTTTTGTATTTTTTTATGTTATTGTGACGAAACAAGCTGCTGAAATCCGCTTAACATCAGGTGGGCCTCGCTACCTGATGTTAAGAGAGTTTTGGAGTGCGTACAATGACCCGCTGTAGAGGAATGGGACAAGTCTTGCTATTTAGGTTCCCCCCAGCAGAAAGTGGCATTGACGCGCTAACGTTTCAAGTAGTCTCCGACCGTTATCACCGGAGAGATAAGTGAATTCATATGTTCGGGACGTAAACCATTCAGGCCCGCAGGAGATCCTCGATAGAATGATTGCACAGTGGCAGAAACATCTTCAATCTTTACAGTTAGCTAGGGTACTAAGAGATCGGAATGCGAAGAGATTAAAGGGGACGGGATGTTTCTCTTTGAGAGCTGCTAAGGTGCAGTTGAAGTAGGAAGATCTGCCGCACCCAATAGTATCTAACCTAATAAGGTCCCCCTCATAGACCTTGGTCTGCACAGACTTGTACAACGAGGCCTTGCCTGAGAAGCGCACATTCAGCCAGCACTTCTGGTTGTATTACCTATATGCTTAAACATACATTTCCGTAAATCAATTTTTTATTTTTTATTTTATTATTTATGTGATAGGAGGGCAAACGAGCAGACAGCTCACCTGGTAGTAAGTGATCACCGTTGCCCTCGAACTTCCGCAACACCAGAGGTATCGAGGATGCGTTGCGAGGGAATATCCTCTCTTCTTGAAGGCACCTAAGTCGTATCCGTTCGGAAATACCTGGCAGCTGGTTCCATATTGTGGCAGTGCGAGGTAGAAAATGCCGTGAAAATCGCAAGGTTGTGGACTTCCAGACGTCGTCATGAAATTGATGTAACATCATGCTTTGACGGGACGTCCGATGGCGAAATTGAGCTGCAGGCAGTAAATCGAACAGTTCCTCAGAACACTCTCCGTGGTAGAGGCGGTAGAAGATGCGATCCAACATCTGTTGTGATTATGATCTTTAAGAAGAACATAGAGAAGAACCATTTTTAAATATGTTTTCAATATTGCATAAGTAGAATTTCAACTAGAATTAATACTACAATCACGACGCGAAATAACGGGCAGTAGTCAGTGCAAAAAGAATAAAACAATGTGGAATTCCCACGGTACAGTTGGTTGCATCAACTCGCACATGCATCCAATTTCGCTTCCATTCGCCGCAACTCTGAATAGAGCTCGAGTAGGTATGCTGTGGCACTACACGCTTCCAATAAACTTCGTCTCGTCCGTGTTCCCGCCCAGCTATCAGGACGTCAATTCTGCAGTTGGGACTATTGTTGCTTATCAATTGAATGTAAAATTTACCTGATAATACCAAAATAATTTTACAAAATCACTTCTGCAATAAATAGTGAAGGATCTCTTGGTATTATCATGAGTCCTATTTGTGTATTGACATATCATAAACTCTAATTTCTACACCTACAGTAGGATACATAAACGCATACTTTGTAATGTACGTACTCACATACGTATGTCATTCATCAGCTGTATTACAGAATAGAATCATAATAAGTGGAAAACAAACGTAATTAAACCGCAGTGCGCGTCTAGCAGCCCTCGAAGCTGCCCGCATTCTTTGAGAATGAGCATCTTTACTGCTCAAACACCGGTCGGATATTACGACCAAACACCGTGAGTGCTAGCCGGTATAATAGTAAATAATCAAACTTTATTAAAATTAGTACTTATATAGCTAGATGGCACGGTGACCCAATAATGGGTCTTGCCCTTCGAATTTAGCTCCGCGTTAGATATCATAGCAAAGGGGGGCGTTCCCTGGATAGCAGAGGGTGGAACGTTGGTATTACCAGCTACCGTCTCAAGTCCAATGGACTCATTGATCGAAGTAGAACATCGGGTATATGCATAATAACATAACAAGTTAAAAGCTTGGGTTCATAGGGTGCGGTTAAAAGCAGCGTGACATCCATGCATCCAATTTCACTGCATGGCTGGATATCAGAACAGAATTCGAGTTGTTCCAATTGCGCTACACCGCTTTAACCAACGTAGTGTCTACGATCCTGCCGAGTCATCAAGGTATCAATTCTGCAATTATACCCAATTATGGTTTAAGTCATTAGAATTTCTAGCTGCCTGATAAACGATATGTAAACCCTCTAGAGTTTTATCCATTAAATTGACGTAGTAGTATCAGGACTGTTTGCGAATCATAATCCGTTGGTGATGCGCAAATATGTAAAGAGAAAAAGGGCAACGTAATATAATCCGCGATTACTATTATAGTTAATAAAAAATAATTAACCTACCTAATAACAGGCACTTTAATTTGATGTGTCACACGAAGTACAATAAATTACAACGAGTGCATAAAACATGTAGTTTTAGCCGAGGCGTTTAACTGATATTAAGTCGAAGCCAAAGTGGGTTTAGGCACGAGTTATACACTCAGATTTTCTCTTTAATTGCGAAGAAATGATAATATCGCAATACATACTTTAATTGAACCTATGGTGATTTAATAATGTTCTATTTTGAGTGTCATTGTTTCGACAAAATGTATGTCCCACTATCCTTCTACCACGGGGGTGGTGGAATATGTGGGACTTGAACCCACTAAGTTGATTTTCTATTATTGAATCGCGTAACTCTACATAACTATGTAGCAGCTTCAGAACTTCCATCCAAAGGACAGACAGGACGGGCATGCTATTGATAATATATGACTTCTGTTGTTTTCATTAGATCCTGGATGGATGGATTTATAAGAAAATGAGACTATTGTGACAAGCAGTACTCAAATTGCAGAATTATCTTTCAGGTCCCAACCTTGCCGTGGATTTCAAATTTCGTTTCAATATGAGTGGTATATTTTTAACCAACACGCTCAATGTGTTCTGATACAAACACAATATTTGCTATGAAAGCGGAAAAACTTACAAAATACTTACAATACAAAGTACCTATAAGTAATTTAGGTATATCATATTATAAAGCATGGAAACATTGCTAATTTTCAACTCCGTTTATTTCATGTAAATAAATAGATCGAGCATCAATAGATTAGTAGATTTGCTTTTTTGTGTTCTCTTGAAAGTGTTTATATACAATATCAAAACAATGAATGTTACTTCGGGCTTTGTTAGCAATTTTGTAAGATTTAGCGAATACTTGTAATTTTCAAAGTTTTTCTCTGCATATTCAATAATTGATTACTTCTGCTGATGCTTCATTTGTTTTATTTATATTTTTTAAGAGAAACATATTGTTTTACTTATATTTCCAAAGGGGCATCGGGCAAGTATCTAAGCACCCACGTTTGGTCCCATGCAATTGGGGGCGGACTTATTGCAATCTACTGTTCACAAATCAAGACTCAGGCTGCTAGTTCATTTGTTTTTTCAATAAAACTCATTAACTGTCTAGCCCGGGGATCGAACCCAAGACCTAGTTTCCCAAGCATAATGAGGTTATATGTTTGATGTTGATGATGATGAGATAGTATACCACAGACTTACTATTATAGTAGTGAAAATATTTTTTATTTCTTTTCCTTCACCAATAAATCTTACTTGCTAAACTAATGATAGTATATAAAACAGTTTATTATCTTAAGAACAGTGATGGGAAGGAAAAGAATTCCAAGCTAGGTAGATCCTGTGCTATGGAAATCCTGGCCCTCACCTCGAACCTTTAATCTAAGAAAAAGCATCAAAAATTACAAATAAAACGTCCCTAAATACCTAATATAATTACAATTTATAACATTCCTTACAAGTACTCGTAACACGCCGTAAATGATAACGTTTATTTATAATAACACGTGTAAGAAAGAAACATGGTGCAAGGGCATTTTGCGAATGCTCCCCTGGCTAGCGACCAACCTCAAGTAGAAAATCTGTCGCCAAGCATCTAACGGTGTGTTCCGGCAGCAGTCCGTGAGAGCCAGTGAAATCACATTTACATGAGACTTAGCAACTATGTCTCAAGGTGACGGGCGCAGTGCAATTCGTGACTTGTGATGAAATGCATCTGTTAATAAGCAGATGTTAGTCCGCTTAACATCAGGTGGACCTCAAGCTTGTTCCGTCACAATTAAATAAAATAAAATTACTTCTATATTATATAAGTAATGTATTAAAATAATAGTGTAAATATAATTAATGTATATCGCTATACTCGTACTGAGCGCAGTCTGTTCATAAATCCGAATAAAAGTCACCAGCAGCAGCCGACTTCATTCCCGAGCTTCATTTGATGTCACTATCTCAGCCAGCCAGTTCCGAGTGGCTTATAAATAAATAATAGACTCTGATGAAAAATTCATTATTAAGCTGGTTCCGAAAGACACTGCGTTCGTATCTGGACGGTACTTGGATAGTTTCTGTTTACTTCAGCCAAATATGTTTAAGTTTTCGAACTAACGAGGGACGGAGATGTGAATAATTGATTAAGTGCTTAAGTAGGTACTAGGGTTCTTGAGGTGGTTGTCATGGAAACTTCACTTAGTTATGGTTTGTTATCTTTATTGCATAACCAACATTTACGATACAAAAGTGGAAACGCACGATTGTATTGTAAAATACCTATTTTTACATTCTTATTGCCTTTGTAGCTGTTTGGTTACAAATCTACATGAAAATATAACTAACTAGCTGAAAATTGTCTAATACTGCTCGTAATAAATTTAAAAGTCATTAAAAATTTGCATGTTGGTAGGGCATTTTGCGAACTGTCGCGAAGCACCTAACGGTGTGTTTCGATAGCTGTTCTTATAAAGCAGAAATTATAGGTTAGCCTGAACAAAATTTTGGACCACTTCATCACTGTAGTCAAAAGCTAGCCTATAAAAAAAAACTATGCTCATGATTTCATACATTACCACTGAAACATAAAATATTGAAAATCACGTTCCACGCGTAACAAATGTAAAAAAATCAATAACTATTTGGGAGTAAAATATTATATTTATTATTATTATTAATTTTACCACTACTTATTACAGCAGATGGTAAATTATGACTTGGTCTAAGATCCTGTTCAGGCTTACCTAGAATTATTGGCTCTCAACAACAGCGGCCGGAATACAAAGATACTTGACGAGAGATTTTATACTTGAGGGTGGTAGCTAGCCCGGCGGGCATTCGCAAAATGCCCTACCACCATGCTAAACGACTGCCTGGAAGACAACAACCTGGACCGACGGATTAACATGCCTTTCGAAGCACGGAAGCGCTCAGTAGTAATGCCACTAGCGGTCACTCATCCAAGTCATGACCGCGGCGGACATTGCTTAACTTTGCTGGTTCAGAACGGCTAAGCAAACTTCGCTACGAGCGCTTCATGTCTTGTCTCTCTGGTCACTTCATCACAAAAAAAAATAGCAAGCAGTGCAAATTTTTGTACTGGCTAGAGCATTTGAATTGCCACTAAACCTGCAACAACCTCTAGGTTGCTCAATAACTTTAGTGATTTTAATATAAGTAAAAATCCAAGTCAACAATCTAAGATTCTTCTTAAGTACTGAGTTTTCGAACAAGAACAAGTACTAGGCACGCAGAACACAGAAGCGATTCTCACGCGTCAAAAACTAAGAGCTCTACACTTCGAAGGCTCTTCACAGATCGTTAAAATCGAGCGCACTTCACTCTTCCTGCATACAGGTTTTTATGATCGGAGCATTCCTCGTGGGCGTTTTATCCCGGATTCACCGTCTGGCCGGGAAATAAAACCGTAAGCTCGAAAATAAAGAATAGCACGATTTTTATTGCGAGAGGCAGGAATACCTTGGTGATATTTCTATAAATAAAGGTAAAACTTTTTCGTTTAAAATAAGGTCCTTAAAAAGGAACACATGAGTGTTTTATATCATTGAACAAACATTCAGATATTCTGTTTTTGAATATCTAATTATTCTTGAAAATTAAAAACAAGCTATTTTACTAACATTAAGGGCCTCTTTCACGATGTAAAATCTCGAGTTAGCTAATTGCCAGTTAAAGTCACAAGTAACCGCGCATATGAATTCATCACAATAGCTGAGTATCTAGTACTAACCCACAGTTAATGTAACCACTAACTTACTTCATGGTAATTATTTTCGACGTATGAATGAGTGACGTTTTTGACAGATTATGAGCGGATATTTGAATTGACTTCGAAGATTCTTCAAGTAACCATCGAGTTGTTAATCAGAAGCCAGTTTTCTATTGTGAAACTGAAAATAAGTATTCATTATCATTGAGAGCAATAATAACAAAATTTTGGAGGATTTTGTATTATGCCCTTACTACCCAAACCTTTCACTTGTTCTGTACGTTACTTTAAATAGCTACCATACAAAATTCTTTGAAAAATCCTACTTTTTAGTGGGGTCTTGGCAAGACGAATTTTATAAACTTTCATTTGACTTATATCCTTTGGTCAAACACTCCTAATTTAGCGTTTTCGAGATACGTCGTTCAATATATTACTTGGCAGACGACATTTTGACATTTTCAGATTTTTTCTATACTCACCCAAATCCCTCTTCACCCATACATAACTTTCTTAACCCATCACTCCTTAAATTGGCTACCACAGGTATTCCTTCGAACCCCCTGAAACTCGGCTCATCTCTAGTTTCCCTATGACATTTGGTTAAACACCGTTACTCTTACCGTTACCGTGATAAGCCATCCAACTTCACTTGGCAGGCGACATCTTATTGTCGGATTTTTCTATACACACACAAACTCCTACAATTTTCTCTTGTATCACATTCATCCTAGTTTATCAGTCAGTCAGTCCGTCAGTCGGTCTCTCAGTCAGTGTAGAGGAATAGCTAGATAGAATAGGTTTTTTGTATAAAGCATAATAAATATAGGTTTATTATATAAACCATAATAAAATACAACAACACCCATTACAGGGGGAGGATTTCCATAACCCACGCTTGACAGGTATCTTGGGGATCGCAGTGTGAGATGGCAGTTCCTCAGAAAACATATTTTCCTCTTTGTCGCCTCTTATGACTCCCACGCAGGAAGATGACACTAGCCCAGCGCTCCACATTAAGATGTGTTGTTATTTTATTCGAAAATGATGTTTACTCTCCGTATAGAGGAACTGTGTTAAATTTTTAGATATAATTTAAGAACCCATAATTATGGCTGCGCAACCGCGCCGAACCCTAACCGCAGAGCTTACGGCGCGGCCATGGCGTCGTCAGAACGGAGCCTTACGTTACACTCGCAAGGTAAATTCTACATGAAGGCAAAAAATAATGTACTATATTTGGAGTTTGCAACTATTACGATATATCTTATGGGTGCAAGCATGCAGTGGCTTTTTTGACGTGAGCACATCAATAAAATGAGTAACTTGCATGCACATCTACGTTATTGGAAAAGTCAACTTTGTCCAGAGTTAGGAAAATCATAGTTATTATCGTAGTCCTATGTCACAGTCGTAAAATGATAAGCATTATGCATATAAATAGAGTAGTAATCTATACTTATAATAAAACTGTAACAGATCCATACTGTACATGGCAGTTATTTAAAAAAAAAAAATGATAGCACTCTGTAGCTGACACTGATGCCAAAACTATATATATTTTTATTTTTGACTGTCTGTCTGTCTGTTTCCCGGCCGCGCATCACTTCAAAACTACTGTTACAAAGATATCAAAATCGATGACACCTGCAGAAGTATATAACTGTGTCGCAGATGTCAACCTCCCTCCTCCGAAAGTAAGCTAATTTAGTTCCTTAGTAACAAACAAAGTACGTAAATCTATAACTATCTAACAAATTTGTATATAGTACGAGAAGACTAATTGTTTGGTGATTTGTATTTGTATTTGTAAAACAACAAGGAGGTTCTCTGTATCCTGGTACGACAAAGATTGCAACCATTCAGTACATCACCATGCATTTATATAATGTAAGGGGATATATATTTAATTGCCTGTTAATCTTATTGTACAGCATCGAGCTGATTTAGTGATAATGACGTTTTGCTTTACCGTCCGCCTTTTTTCTGTGATGCATACTAGATCCCATCTGCGTTTATTATTTATCACGTTTGGATCATATGGCATATGAGCACGTTTCCTTAACGCAGTTTGCAGAATGAAAAGTTTTCTTACAGTTAAGACTTTGCATAACGAGTATAGCTCAGTGTAGGAAATCGCCGTGATTTATAAGAGAGGCTTTTAGTACAGCTCTTTGTGCCCTTTCCAAATATATCATATTTAATTTTACAGAACCACCCCACGAAATTATGCAGTATGTCATTATAGATTGGGCTAGGCCGTAGTATACAGTCTTTGGATACTGAAAATCAACAATTTGTCTAATATTTTTGAAAACATAGAGCAATTTTCTGATCCTTGACACCATAGATGTATTATGCTGATTACAAGTCATTGCACTGTCTATCATGACGCCTAGATATTTAATGTGATAGGCCCGTTCTATTAACATCCAGTTACAGTCGGTAGAACCAATATGAAATAAACAGTGCTCAAATGTGATTAATTTGTCTGCAGGTACGGCAATCGCGAATGAAGTCGCAGGTACAGCTAGTATGGTAATAAACGTGTTCTATACTAAGGCATATCAACTAAATGAATTACAAACTTTCAACTAACCTTTATAAAAGTTCTTGCTTCCACTATCAAAGACCTGTGACTGGAAAATTCCCCCATTACAAAGTTGCGTCTAGTTTTACGTTGAACTTTGCCCTGAGCGCGTACAGGGAACTTTAGGCAACCTTAGGAAACTGCAGGGCGGTAGGGAAATTCTAAAAGGCTTCATCAGCTTCAGATAGTTCCTCAACTATCTGCATTCAACTTGTGTTCTGCGCGATCTTTATTGCGAATCGTATTGCAATGTATAACCCGATTTAATAAAGAAACGAAAATAAAATGGCGCCAAAAATCATTACCTCTCACTTGCACATTAAAACACCTTTTTTACGTTTATTTATATTATTATGACACATAATTACATCCAGGTTATTTTATACAGTCTTAGTATCTAAGTTATATTTATGTAGACAGTAGCAATCACGAGATGACATCAAGATAAAGAAAAAATATATTCGAGTAAGTGATTAACATAAAAGCACATCGTTAGTCGCACGCGTATGCGTTCAGCTAAAATTACATATTTTTTTTTATCTTTTTTTTGAAGGTACAAGCGCGAGGCCCACCTGATGTTAAGCGGTATCCTCTGCCTATAACAGATGCATTTCATCACAAGTGACGAACTGCACTGCGCCCATCACCTTGAGACATACCTGTTAAATCTCATTTTGCCTGTTATTTCACTGGCTCTCAAGGACTGCTGCCGGAACACACCGTTAGGTGCTTGCCGACAGATTTTCTACTTGAGGGTGGTCGCTTGCCAGGCGGGCATTCACAAAATGCCCTTCCACCATGCGGTGAAGCTCAAGCTCTGGGCGGGATTCGTACCATGGACCTGCTGCGCGGCAGTCCATAGCCAATGCCACTGAACCATCACAGCTTCAAGAAAAATATATCTAGGTAGATGTTTTGCCGTGCCCGTGGGGTGCCGGGCTAGAATATCACCCCCCCATCTCTTCCCGTGGGTGTCGTAAAAGGCGACTAAGGGAAAAATACCGCAAGGTGGGCAGCAGCGCCTTCTGAGAAATGCACACCAATAACTGCGATCCCCAAGACGCCTGCCAAGCGTGGGGATTATGGAGACCCCCCCCCCCCTTATGAATAGTACAAAAATAACTCGGCCCCCAGTCCCCGGCAGCTCTATTATTCCTGGCCCTGGTAGCAGGCCAGGTAACTGTGGAGCAGGGGGTGTGAAGAATCCCCGGCAGATGCACGGCTACCAATCTCAAAAACGACGACCCTTGGCCCTGGCAACACACAACATACGCTCAGGGAGGACCACAAGATTGTCGAGCTGGAGGAAGAATTGAACAAGTTACGCTGGGATGTCATGGGGTTATCGGAAGTCCGAAGACAGGGACAGGACACCGTTATCCTTGACTCCAGTAACTTGTTCTTCTACCGGGAAGGTCACCGAAAGTCTCAGGGTGGTGTTGGGTTTCTCGTCCGGAAGTCCGTTGTTAACAATGTTGTAAAAGTCGAAAGTGTGTCGAGCAGGGTAGCGTACCTTATACTCAGAATCACCAAACAGTATTCACTGAAGGTCATACAGGTTTACGCACCGACCTCGACACGCTCAGACGATGAAGTAGAGGCTATGTATGAGGAGATATCTGAAGCCATACATTCCTCCGAAACATACTTCACAGTTGTGATGGGGGACTTCAACGCTAAGTTGGGCACACGGAATGGCGATGAGTTGAGAGTGGGGCCATTTGGATATGGGCAGCGGAACCAGAGGGGCCAGCGGCTGGTCGACTTCATGGAGAAGGAGGGACTCTTTGCGATGAACTCCTTCTTCGAAAAGTGACCATCCCGGAAGTGGACGTGGATAAGCCCCGAAGGTTCAACAAAAAATTAGATCGAGTTTATCATGACGACCAGGAAGCAAATATTCAATGATGTCTCTGTGATCCATAAGGTGAAAACCGGTAGTGATCACCGTATCGTTAGATCATCCCCTCGACATATAGCATATATAATGATATATAGAATCTCGATATATGTAGAAAATATATACATGAAGATGTTCATTCATAATTCGTATAATGTACCTGTATAAAAATATTAGCATATAAAATATCATAGTTCTAACTACTAAAAACAACTAACAAGTGTCGTTAAACAATTAAAAGCACTGTAGTTGTTTTACTAAGATCAATTAGGAAAAAAAAACACATGCTCGGATTTTAAGGACCTCCGAAAACTACAAAATCGTTTTATATAAAGTTAGTCCACCAATTTGAAACCAATCTGAAAAGACCCATATAAATTAAACATTTTAATCAACGTAGTAACAGTTATATCGTTCGAACCCTCGTCCCTTTGGTTCCTGTGTTATTAGACGCTGACAGTTATTGTAGGAACTTTTGTCCAGAGCAGCGTCAGCGTGTCGGAAAATTTGTTGAGTATTTAACGGATATTCAAAAATAGGAAGATCTCAGGGCACGATTTTTTGAATGCCTTACGTCGCATTAATTATTATTTTTCGTTAGATATAATTATTTTAAACCTCAAAGTTCATTCATCAGTTCCTGTTCATCAATTTTGTCCCAGCAGACACAAAGTTTTTTGTTTTATGCCTGATAGGTTAACCTTTGACCACTATCTCACCTGATGGTAAGGGATGATGTGGTCGAAGATGCTGTTCAGGCTAACCTAGAATTACTGGCTCTCAAGGACAGCTGCCGGAACACACCTTTAGGTGCTTGGCGACAGATTTTCTACTTGAGGGTAGTAGCTGGTAGTGGTAGGGCATTCGAAAATGCCCTATCACCATGCTATAACGACTGTCATCCTAAGACGACAACAGGGACCGACGGCTTAACGTGCCCTCCGAAGCACGGAAGCGCTCATTAGTAATGTCACTAGCGGTCGCCCATCCAACTCAAGACCGCGGCAGACTGTGCTTAACTTTGCTGATTAGTGAAGTACAGCTTAGCAAACTTCGCTACAAGTGCTTCAAATTGGTATTATTTAAAGTGAATTCATTATTCTAGAACTTTTATAGAGGTACGAATTTCAAAAACGTTTCCACGCCAGCGGATAAAAGGCACTTCTCCGTGCAGATTTCGAATTATAAACAACACATTTCCGAGCTTGTGAGGTTTTTTTTTTTTTTATGCCTGATAGGTTAGCCTTTGACCGCTATCTCACCTGATGGTAAGTGATGATGTGGTCGACGATGTTGTTCAGGCTAACCTAGAAGTACTGGCTCTCAAGGACAGCTGCCGGAACATACCGTTAGGTGCTTGGCGACAGATTTTCTACTTGAGGGTGGTAGCTAGCCAGGCGGGCATTCGCAAAATGCCCTACCACCATGCTATAACGATTGCCATCCTAAGACAACAACCGGGACCGACGGCTTAACGTGCCCTCCGAAGCACGGAAACGCTCAGTAGTAAAGTCACTAGCGGTCACCCATCCAACTCATGACCGCGCGCGACGTTGCTTAACTTTGCTGATCGGTTGAGAACAGCTAAGTAAACTTCGCTACGAGCGCTTCACTAGGTGAAATAGTTTTATGTTATGCAAGGTTGCGGAATTGTTTTTTGGCGCGAGTATTTGTATTGAAACCTGAGGAAGAGAAGGATAATAGGATTCATAATATAGAATCCTGAGCGTAACGAAGGTATCAAAGCTCCGTCATATATTTTCTGTGATAGCGAGAAAACGATACGCACAAGTGCATGTATTTATGTTAAAACTTAGTATGTAAGTAGGAATCCATATACAGTGAATAAAAACAAAAAAGTAACCAGAGTTTTGGAAATCTATGTGCTTATTAAAAACTACGACAACGTCTTATGTACGCATCTTTTATATTATTATTATTCCATATTTAAAAATGTTCCGAAGTTCAAACCCTTGTTATTGTTTCTCTACATTTACCTCGACATAAACTTCTCATATTTTTATATAAAATTCAAAGATAAGCACTAAAGAAAAAGGAAGCTCTTAAAATTACGTTAAGTTTTATGATTGCTCCAGCGGCTTTTATTATCTTGGAAGTTTCCCTTCGGTAGAAACCTGCTAACTGCTAAACGATGTCGAAGAGGAAACGAAAAACGATGACTGAGACTCTTTCGAGTTCGCTCTTTTCATGTAAAATGTGGATGTTTAAGTAAATTGAACACTATATAGGTTTCTTTCGTGGAAAAAATAGCCCACCCAATATATTTTTATAGCTTTGAAAGACACCATAAGATTCCCGCACATGAATTAAATTTTGCCTATCGTATATTTGTAATTTTGTAATGTAATCCGCATAGCAGGCGTTATTGCAAACATAACAATATTAAAACACCATAAGATTTTTTTTCTGGAATAATATTTTTTATCCAGAGAAGATAAATATAATAAACGAAATGAGTCCAAAACACTATCCGCGAGTGCTACTGAGGTGTCTCATTGTGCTACCTTTCGTATCCTTCCTCTGATCAGCGACTCCTCCATTGTTATATTTTTGTTAGAATATGGCAGGTATACAAAATTTTGGCTCAATCTAAAACTTTGGGAGTGGACGTAAAATCAATTGGGTATTAACGATTTTAAGAACTAATTTTTTTTGTAAGCCTTTATTAACAACACACTACAAACTAAATACAACACTACAGCTACATACTACAACGATTAGATTAGAACGATTAGAATTAGGCGAATAATTTAGGCCTATATCCAAATGCTCCAGTTGGCCTCAACTTGTTGCTCTAGTTGTCAGAGTGCCCAGCATGCTGGCAGCATTGCCCGTGGGATTGCCATGCTTATTCGTTGAACCCCGTTGACCAAGCGCTCTGATAAGTTTTGGAAAATATGATGAGCTAGCAGTCTCTAAGGGCCCAATGTCTCTACACCAAATGGCTCACATATGCTAATAATAGGCTAAAATGTTCCAAATATTTTTTCTATAAATTCATCTATAAATCTCCAAGTACGGTAAGTTCCCAACGAATCTCACAAACCGGTACCCATTTTTAAAAAATCCCATTCGTTCCCACAAATCAATTGGTCTCTCTCTCATCAGATCGCACCTAAGGGTTCATTGTTTTATCATGGTCGACGAAAGTGCTACATGCTTTGGTACGTAATTTACTCGTACAAATGTCAGGTGATAAGTTACTAAACTGAACGCAGATCACTTGAAAGCAATTTATGGAAATATAAATGAATATTTGAACATATGCGAGCATAATCATCAAAGAGGTGTATTATAGATTTTTTTCGCTAGCTCTTTGGATGTCTCATTAAGAGATGGTACATTTGCCGAACACTTATGTCAAAATATGGAAGTATTTTGAATAGAACGTAATGAGCGAGAATAATCGTTAAAGAGGTATAATCATATAGAATATTTGTACTAATTTCTTTTTTGACTTATTATGATACGCAAAATGCACAAGCAGAATATTTTTTTCATCGCAAAATTGCTTAATGACTTTCTGCATATAATATAGTGTTGAATTCTGGATTTTTTCTTTTCCAACTGCCGCTTTAGGGACTAA
Organism: Plagodis pulveraria; assembly: GCA_963890685.1. NCBI lineage: Eukaryota > Metazoa > Arthropoda > Insecta > Lepidoptera > Geometridae > Plagodis > Plagodis pulveraria. Next base: position 7,795,655 of record OY982955.1, on the reverse strand, counting down.
CCTACTATGTAAGTATCAGAGAGTGAAAATCTTAATAATTTTTAAAATGATTAGAAAATCAGAGAGGGTTGATCAAAAACTTCTAGTAGTTTACTTTACACTTCTGTCGAAGACGATATCCTTAACATTAAAAAAATTGGTTCCGACAGCATTGATTGGTTTGTTTGCTACTTTTTGTATGGAGTTCAATAAGAATGCTATATAAAATTTTAGGGATCTTTAGCAAGGAATATTCAGTGGGACTTACTCTTAAATCATCTTCACCTCTCTTTAATCATCTTCACCTCTCTTAAATACAACTCCATTTACAGTACAGTTCGGGACAGTTACACGAAATTTTCTAAATTTCAAACAACACACGGCGTCATTAACGCGTTGGCGCTTGGTTCTAATAATTACCATCACAACATTAGTCATTCATATCCAATATTTACCTTCCCACTTTTGTAAGGCATTTTTTCATTCAGTTATCAGACACCTCTATCTACAACCAACATATCCAACTATCCTAAAATAGCGTTTTGTTCTACAAACCTGTGTAATTATGGCTTGTACTCTGACAGGCATCATTACGCGAGAAACGAGTGAAGGATGCGAAGGGTGCAATTATGAAAAATGATAATAGTCGGAGTGTTGCCCGAAACAAAGGTCCGTAAAGGGCGAGCGCGCTTCCGGCCGCTCTACGTATCGAATATATACCACCCGCCCTGGTGGGCGGTGGCCAAAGAACAGCTTATTGTACCGATAAGAAACTTTTTCTTAAAATAAAAAAGTATACTTTGTTGCACGTTATTGCAATAAAAAAAAATACGGTTTAGTCGATGTCCATGCGTAGCTACGAGCTGTATTTGAGGTCGATATTGAAGTTATAATATATTATTTATAAATTTATCTAATGTTTGAATTATACGTATTTTTGTTGTTAATCTAAGGTAATTAAGATTATTTTGAGTTACTCCACTAGATTTTCACGGCTGCGCCAGCGATCTAGGTAAGATTTTTAACCTTTTTAGGACTCCATACACAAGAGACAAAAAAGCCCCATTAATGTCATTTTGGTGTCTATCTAAGCCAGCCCATAAAGTCGAGCTATAGACTTCGTAAACAGAACTACAAACCTGAAAGAAGTATATTTTGTATAGAACGATGACCTAAAAACCAAATATATTAATTTAAAATCAACAAAATGGTGATGATAATCTCAAATTAAAAATAAATCCAATTCATGAAAAGTAAGCAATTAAATTTTTTGTAGGTATCCTTGCATATTGGGTGTCATTGTATAGCTACAAGTACTATCTTATTGAGTAGAGTACCTACATATATATATTTTATACCGCAAGGACGGGATCTATCTCAATATCTGGATTTTCTGTAAATTATGTGTCATATAAGTACCTATATCATATGTAAACAATAATAACGATGCCTGACTCGCACTTGACCGTATTTGTACAAACTCTTCTCGTTTAAATATCAATTCGTATACGAAAACACTTCAACAATCACCCAGTTGTAACCACAAGACATTCAGAGTGTTTGATAAGATATAGTTATTTGGATAGCTACTTTTATTTATGTTGCTTATTACCAACATGGTTCATATATAACATTGTAAAAAAATATTCAAGACAGGAATAAATGTGTGTATCGATTAATGGAAATCAAATAATACAATATTTTTTTTAAATTTCTATAACTGTAAACACACCTCGAGTTTGCAGGTATTGAAATATAAAAAAAAGCATTGAGAATTGAGGTATACTACATTACATATATAAAGCAAACACACACATATATTTTGATTGCATGATTGTATTATTTGATTTCCAGTACTCGATTCACACTTTTATTCCTGGTTGAGTTATAGATTTGTGTAAAGTCTTCTAACAATTCAACCCTCTGCCCCTAACATAGTCTATCAGGTTTCGCGGTGTGCGAAAGGGCGGCGCAGCGCAGACCGTCAGTACCCCGCGCGTCGCGACTCTGTTCGCTCGTCTCTCCACTACGCCACATCTGAAAACCTCCAATCACCATTAACATTTTTTAATTACACATTTCACCCTGCAAAGGAATGACACTTACATTAATTATTCTGTGAAGTTTTTGCAAATGTGGAAGGCGTAGGGTTCGCGACGACGCGTGCGGAACCAACTCTAAGGTAAGACTATTTTTAGACCATGTGTTTCAGGAAAAACCCGGCGCGGCGATTTTGCATAAATAGACTTGATGAATTCATAGGTCGTAGTTGAGCATCATAACAATAATACAGATATTATCATTGGAATGATTATTTTTGGTTTTTAGATTATTTTAAAATCAAACCGTGCCAGGACAAAAAAATTATAGCAAGAAATGGAAGAATACCTACGTGCTGTGTAGTGCCGATCTCACTAAGCATGGGAAAAGGGCAACACTAAGAACAGTTTTTTATTTATGTGACATAATTTTTTTCTCTTTTGTACTGATTTCTTCCCGAGATACTTTCCAATTATCAATATAATTTAATAAATTAAAAACAGAGTTAATGAGGGTAGATACTGACTCACTTCACTAATTGCTTTGATGCTATATCAGAAGATAATTCGATATATTTTTTGTAAGGAAAATGCCGTCCTAATCTCGAGGGCTGATTTCTCTTTGATCATAAAGACCTTTATATACAGGAACCATCTTCGCTTTGACGGATGTTTTTCATGCAGACAGTTCATAACATCGTATATGAACGATAAATTTTATTCGATAAATGACATTGACGACGAAAATGAAGTGAATTAATTGAAATGTTAAATTCTAATAATCACTATTGTTTATGTTGTTTTAAATTATTTTAAGTTAATGTTTGCATGCCACAGTTTGGCAAAATGTACCAGGCGCACTTTGCAAAATCATTGTTCCATCCTTTGTACCTACATTTTATGTGAATAAACGATATTCTATTCTCCAATCATTTATTTTGATATTATTAGTTATTATAAAATAACTATTGAGCGATGAGAAAATATCTTCTGAAGACATTTTCAATGTTGCACTATCTATTTTCCTCAATGCTAATTCTGGGCATTTATTTGTTTGGAGTTTGAATTTGAATTGTATTGAAGATAGTTCAAACGTCATCAATATTAATGCAATTTATATGATAGAAAAGCATGACCCCTCACCATTTAAATAAATTTCATGAATGTCACAAACCTCTGAGTAACATGAGTACATACATTTTCTGAACTATTGAACCTTCTTTCAACCCCTAAAAGAGTTGAATGTATGATTACATTCGAAGTAGCAAATATTCCAAATAAAGAAAAACTATCTATTGATAATGTAGTTGCTTCGGTCTTGTATGTAATTTTTGAGTAGTCTTCCCTGCATGTTGGTATGATAACACATTCGACAATATACGTTAATAACATTCAAAATATAAACTAAAACTGTTAAACTTTATATGTCTGTCATATTATTTGAACTTCTGAAGCTGAGTTTAACAATTTTGTCAATCAATATACGTGTTTGACGCATTTGATCATGTGTTTGGTAATTCACGTCAAATTTATTTGACGGGGTGTTTGTCAAACAAGATCTTTAGGGAAAATTCAAAACTTGACAAGTTTGACAAATTTGTTTCATGTATTGTTTGATCGTTTACGCTCTTGTTTGATAAAAACGTGATATTTGAGAGATGTATTTTTTCACTTTACCCGTGCTCATCATAGATAATAGTAACAATTGAATTTGATTCATAAATGAACGATATAATTTTTGGAAAAATCTAAGTTATTTCTTTCTATGAAGATGGTTCAAATATGTATAATATATAGCCCAAACTTACACTTATCGAAAACATCCGCAGCTAAAATAAATCACACAAATTGGCTTACAAACCCCTGAATAATAGAAATACATTTGTTTTTTCAAACGTTTGCACACTTCTTTGGACTTGCGCACATTGCATATCTAGGGGTAAATTTATAATTGTATTTTATACGTATTTAATACGTCAAATTATTTTTCACAAAGAAAAGCAATTGCCTAAATCGGTTGATGATTAATGTATCTTGTTATGCATGTTCTAACAGATGCAAACCTCGACAGTTTTTTTTATTGAAAATTACGAAAAATCACCTATGAATTTTACCGACTTTTTTCAGTTATTACCCACCGTCCACCTCCTTTATGCCTGATGGATTAGCCTTTGACCTCTATCTCACCTGATAGTAAGTGATGATGTGGTTGACGATGTTGTTCAGGCTAATCTAGAATTACTGGGTCTCAAGGACATCTGCCGGAACACACCGTTAGGTGCTTGGTGACAGATTTTCTATTTGAGGGTGGTAGCTAGCCAGGCGGGCATTTGCAAAATGCCCTACCACCATGATATTAACGTGCCCTCCGAAGCACGGAAGCGCTCAGTAGTAATGTCACTAGAGGTCACCCATCTAATCGGTCGGCGGACGTTGCTTACCTTTGCTGATCAGTTAAGAACAGCTAAGCAAACTTCGCTACGAGTGCTTCAAAAAGGCGATTATCCATTCTACATACGTATGTATTATGTTATGTTGCATAATTGGAACTGCAATATATCCACAATAATAATAGGGCTTCCAAACCAACATAAAAAAATGAATAGGTGTATGTATGGTTTTTAACACATTTCTACAAAAAGTTTATGATTTACTTCAACTTAGGAAACTTTATCAAAATTGGTTCAGTAGTTTTATGATATGTATATGTTTGACAGTCTGGCTTATTGATATAAGCTATGGATATCATAGAGAAAACATCTGATCTTCGTCAATTTCTCCCTGCTTGAAAGGAAAATAAGAATTTTCAGTTTGAAGTGGTAATGTTTGACGAACTGTTAACAATGGGGAAGAAAGGTTATCAATTGGTTACCTAATTACACTGGAAGAATTAGAGTTGGCCCCCCACTAGGTGGAGTGACAACATGGTAAAAATCGCGGGTAGCTAATCGTTACAAGTGGCTAATAGCAGTTGTTTGTCTCGTTCTATGGGGGAGTCATTTGTTTATCAGTAAACATCTTCCTGCTGATGATGATCAATTAATTTTTTTAATTGTATTTAATTTTTATAAAATTACTTTTGCTTATTAAATCATGAATAATTTTATTTTTATTCACCTAACTTTAACTAAAATGTAGACCAATCAAAATATTTAAATGAGCACAGCGGCCAAACATAAAAATATGTAAGATATCATTCATAAAAACCGTGATGAATAGAGAAACTTTTTCGTAGTTGGCTAAAAAGGTCTACGAACTCGAGCTTATCCAAAGACTCACAGCTGGATTGGAGTAGTACTGTACTGTGAGACGATGTATAATTGTGAGACGATGTATAATTATGAGACGATGTATAATTATTTATTCAACACAGTCCAAATGCTCTAGCCCACTACTAGTTGGCAGCCCGCCCAGACTTTGCAGCATGCTAGCAGCATTGCCCCGTTGGATTGCAATGCTTATTCGTCGAGCCAAATATGTGCCAGCATTTATATGACGCATCGCATCGACCAAGCGCTCTGATAAGTTTTGGGAAATCAGATGAGGTCCCGGTCCACACGGACCCAACGTCCATTCACCAAACAGCTCAAATATGTTACCACTACTGAGATAAGCATATGCCTAAGTAAAATTATAGTCGTAGAAAATATTCACTATATTTTCAACGCAAGTAATAATTTGTTGATTGATCTATAACGACTCAATCAAGCTCATTTCATATGCAGTAATGGGTTCACCATACGTGCTACATGGGCTTCGAATGTCCATTTGAATATTTAGTTTCCATTATGGATGATAGCTTATTCAGGCAGGTGTAGCTTAAAGTGATATTTTCAGGTATCAATTGGTATAATATTAAATAAATAGTGGCAGCACGCGATCATTGGACAAACGGTAAATATACAATAAATCTTCTTATAATTTTCTAATGTTTTAAATTCCCGATGAAATAAGTCTACATTATGTAAGTCTTGTAGCATCGCAAATCCCAAAGGCTATAGGATTGATGTAATTTGTAGGGTTCCGTTTAAAAAAATGTGAAATTACGTACAACGGTTTTTTTTTAATATGTTTCCCAAATTTGGCCATAAATTGAAACATCAAGTATTAAATCATTGTAAACGTGACCAAGCATTAAGATTCACATTTGTATGGTTAAAAATGTGACTCTTGTTGAACATCATAGCTAGTAACTTAAAAATTGGACTGGTTTTTGTTAGATAAAGCCAATGCAGGGCTTGAGTTTAAAACGGGTATTTCTCAGTTTGCTCTTTATCCGTTCCTTTTGTGGACTGCTTTTGAGAGTTTCTTTGTGAGATAAACCGAAAACTGTAAAACTCGGAAATGCACCTCGAATTTCCGAGCGACGTTTTACACCACTCCACGATTCGATAGGTACCCAGCCACTTTGGCCCACAGAAAAGATAAAGAGGAACACTACGTGACTGATGGTATTACTATGATAATACCATCGTACGAGCCCCATTGTCCTTTTGTAACCCTTATCTCACGTACATGAGTCGGTAAATTAGGGTCTATGAACTAGTGTTGAGTATAATTGTGGGCGAATATAGAGGACAGAGGAAAGCTGAAGGTATGGATTGACTGAGCGAATGTCTACGAAACTACTACTGAACCCGCTTAAGTGGCCCCAAAACTGTCACAGGTATCTACTTTTTACGATCAGAAACTATTGTAATCATTATTATTTCTTTGGTGCGGCCTAATGTTAGCACAATTCAGCCAATGTCCGGCCATGCTACCTCAACGGTCACAACTCTCATCAAACTCTTCTGCCTTGACAATTCTTTTAAATTTTTTTTTTTTTTTTTATGCCTTTGACCACTATCTCACCTGATGGTAAGTGATGATGTGGTCGAAGATGTTGTTCAGGCTAACCTAGAAGTACTGGCTCTCAAGGACAACTGCCGGAACACGCACCGTTAAGTGCTTGGCGACAGATTTTCTACTTGAGGGTGGTAGCTAGCCAGGCGGGCATTCGTAAAATGCCCTACCACCATGCAATGCCCTACCACCATGCAATAATCAGTTAAAGGATTTATTTCGTATATCACGTTTGGTAATTACCACGTTATATCACGTTATTTTTATTAAATAAAAATGAGATTTGGTAATTCACAAGTGACTGTTCCCAAGAACACCGATAAAGGTAGTAGAGAACGGGTAGGATTCGACAATATCCAATATTTGTGATGCATTTGGGTTATTTGTAAATGAGCTCTCATGCTCAGTTATTTGCGTAAGCATATGAGTGGGAGTGACATAACGATCATAATGTAAAACGTTATCATAAATTAACAGGAAGGCAGTCCGGGCAGTAACCTTCCTTTAACCGAATCGATACGTTTTTTTTCCGTGTAATTTTTATAATTCCTTACTAGTACAAATACAAATACGTGAAACGTGTTTTATTTTGTTTTTGCTCTAACGTTTTTTTTTTGTTTTTGCTCTATCGTGTTGAAAGGGTAAGACAGATAAATAAGACTGAAGTACAACGAATAATAAAACTGGCCATCGACAGTTCGCACAGCGGTTCAGGAGTTTGAAATGTATGAAAAATATAATGATATTTTTGGTACATTCTGGGTTGGTACGGATCCGAGTGTGAGTCCAACCAGCACTTAGCTCTGCTTTAGTTTATCCGCTTAGCGTGAGATACCTAGCTAGCACCAAGAAGAAGAGTGGAGCCATTCGAGTGAACTACGATTATATATATAACAAAACCATTATAATGACTTTTACTGAAATATCACTTAACCTGAGATATAAAATTTAAAATAATGAATAGATCCAGGCGTTACTTCCCGTTTTTAAACACGTAATAACAAATATTTTAACAAATAATTTTAAAAATATTTGTTATGCTATTTTAAAAATGTTTGTTATCATTAAAATTTAAAATTTTACACAAATAACCAGCAATGTGCGAGCTGTAAGAGTACCAAAAGTTTTTTTATACAGTTCGAGATCCGTAGCTATGTACACCCGCACTTGCTTCGTTTTTATTATTTGTTGTCATACGTTAGATATTGGACTATAACCATGCCAAGTTTGATGCTTGTAAAACGTAGCGTTACTTGCTCGATGTATGCTTGTATGAATTATTATTTATACGATAGAGCGAAAACTAAAGAGGCATACCCACATTAACTGCATAAAATAAAATATAATAATTGCATTACATTATTTTCTAAAATCATACTGACCTTTCATGGAAGACTAGATTTTGTTCTTTTAAACTGCCGTCTGAAAAGAATATAGAAGTGATATTCTCAAGTGGTTTTGAGGTTTTTATCGGATAAATATGATTCTTTTTTTGCTATAGGTCTAGAGTATGCCTCTAAACTAGTTCTATATAACTAAGAGATCATTTTAATATATATATTTGTGATTTAGTAATGTTATGAGAACATTTTTATCAACTTTGTTACTGTAGCTTTTTAGTTATTCTCATTAATCTTAAATGTGTTCCTGCTACCTAAACGGATCTGTGATTGTTGCTATTATAGACCATTATTGTTGACGAATTACTGTATCAATCCTAACCGGTAAACTAAACTGTCATTTATTATTATTAAAAAACGGAAACGACTTCTAGGATAAAACATATAAAATCAAAGTCAAAAAGAGTCAAAGTGTTCAAAAAGCGTTTGAATAAGCATGATACCGACTTAATAAAGTATATAACGACGCTGTCGACAATCATACGTAGATACGTACACACCTATTTTGAATTCTAAACTATCTTCAAAGAAACGACAATATAATAACGACATTGTGAGGCATAATTGTTGGTACACAGACCGTCGTAGCCATTAGCTGTAACAGAGTTAGAGGCAGAAGCGCAGCCAATTTGTGGGGAAGGGGGGTGCTTTTATGGGGCCCTTGGAAATGGAGAAAGGGGGTTGGAGGCTGGTATATAAGATTAGGGTTGCTAAAATTATGAAAGCTAAATTATTATCCCTTATTTAGAACTGGTATTATTGAACAAGTGAAAGCTAGTAGCTTTTCATGTGTCTCATCATATTTTCCAAAACCTACTCGTATCCCAGCGTCTAGTCGATCAATGTGTGCCGTGACCAGGATGCTGGCAGGTATTTAAGTCAATGTGCCAGCAATACTGTCAGCATTCTGGGACGTAGTCATATCACATGCATTTTATCATGTCGATTATTATTAAACGTATATTGTTCAAAATAACACAGTGTACAAAAATAACAAAAAAAACACCAACAAAATCATGTATCATACTCTTTATAGCCTTGAAAGGGGAGGTTAAGATGTGTGAACATAATATCATTGTAAATGTATCATTATGTATTTACAGACCTGGATTAAGTAAATTGTGTAGAACGTTGATCCAAAATCAGATTGTAAATAGCTTTGGTTTTTTTTTCTCCCGCGACTGCGATGTTAGTTAAATATTTGATATACTAGGTTGTATGATTTCTGTTCATGTAGATGTCTAGAAACGAAGTCAAGTGATAACGCCGTGAAGAACATTTACGTGTTGTGAAGGGTCTGTACCTGTTATGTACAACTTCCTCGTTTTGCCGCTTTATAACGTAACAAAAGTTGTTAAGCAACCCTATTGAGCGATGTGGAAGCTACGGATGGGAGGTTATCTGAGTTTTTTATTCGCAGTGAACGCTTTTAAACTTAGAGCTTACGGTTTTATGGCACGAGATAAACACTGTCTGCACTTAACACGGTACGGCAGCTTGAATGTAATTAGCTTTACTTTTAACATGAAGGTATATATAGTAATATAATGAATAGATTCAGGCGTTACTTTGCGGAAATCCATTTTTAATAATAACAAATACAAACGACGCGACATCACAAACGCCACGCAGCCAACCGCGTCGAAAATTCTTCCGGTTTGGCTGCGTGGCGTTTGTGATGTCGCGTCGGCTTAGCAGGAAAATTGAGCGGAATTGTCACTAGATATATTTTTATATTTTTTAAGTGTTTTATTAAAATATTAATTTGATGTTTTCTTAAAATATTTTAAAAGTATTTGTTATTATTATATATATATAATAATAACAAATATATATATAATAATAAGTAATGTTTTTGTGTCGTTATATATTGGCGTGTTTTGGCACTTATCTATAATAACACGGTTTTGTATTTTTTATTTATATTTTTTTTAAGTTATTGTGACGGAACAAGCCCGTGGCCCACCTGATGTTAAGCGGCCTAACCTCTGCCTATAACAGATGCATTTCGTCACAAGTCACGAATTGTAGTGCGCCCGTCACCTTGAGACATGGTTGTTAAGTCTCATATGCCTGTTATTTCACTGGCTCTCAAGGACTACTGCCGGAACACACCGTTAGGTGCTTGGCGACAGACTTTCTACTTGAGGGTGGTAGCTAGCCAGGCGGACAATCGCAAAAAGCCCTTCCACCATGCAAAACATCATATCTACAATTTAGATTGGTTTCAAAGTGAGATCGTTCAGAACGTCGTTGTATTGTTAATTATCGTTGATTCTACTGCTCGTGCCACTCGGTTTTTCATATCATGGTTGTAGGGCATTTCCTGAATGCTTGCTTGGCTGCATATTGCTATTTTCCTGTTGCTCTTGCCTCTTAAGTTTAGCCCTGGGTTTAGGTCGGTTCAGTTTGTTTGTAGCCCTGTGGTAGGGTTAAGATTCGATAACAGGATCGAAATACAATAGTTTCGTGGTGTAGTTAGTTAATAGTTATAGTAAAAGACAGAAAAGTCTTCCAGCGTATCTGGTTTCGTAAAAGGAGAGAAAGTGTTCAATCACAACTGGTTACGAAGGTCCAACTTCGTACGCGGTCGTTGCGGAGCAAGTGTTGTTTTTCCTGGAACAAATTACCAATTACTGTCTTGAAGTTAACTGAGCCCAGTGCATGGAAAATGGCTCGATCGACCTAACACTGGATCCTCAAACTCTTCTTCTTCTTCTGTCTAGACCTTGTCCCATTTATTTGGGGTCGGCCCTCCTTGTCCTTTTTCACCATTCAGCGCGATTTAGCGCTATGTCGTTGTCAAGTTCAGCAGTTTATAGGTTCTTTTGGACCGTCGCCAGCCAAGTGGCTGGTGGTCACTGGATCCTCAACCTCATCAGGCAAAATTGTTGATTCACTTAATTCATTTATAAACTTGATTCAAATTTTTAAATATTATGATCTATTTCTATATTTAGGTACAATGTATAAATCCCCTACTATTATTTATTCTATAGTTTAGGTTCTACAATAACAATTATTTGTAAACTTCAATTGAAACTGAAGACTTACACAATTCAATGAAAGGAACTGCAAAAGACTGGAGTGCCACGGCTCTGCCATGAGGGCTCTTCTATGTCCCGAACACAGAGCACTACGGGTTTGAATGCAATTCTTTCACAACGATATTATATCTATAGACATATCTCTACGTTGTCGTATTTTAAATAAGGACTGGGTAGTTTTTTTGTATAAGCTTAGACAATCAACGCATCTAGTTGAATAGATTAAAATATGAATGATAAAAGTACAAATTATACAAAAAGGGTTCAATAAAAATTAATTGCTCCGATCCAAAAGCTTCCAAAAACTCTTTAACGATTTTCGGTGCTGGTAGAATTACATATCGGAGGTTTTTCAGTGCTAAATGCCCGTAGCATAACGTGGCGCACTAGACACAAAGTGAACAAATTTGACTCAAGTCAATGCCTTTCTTTTAATCACTTCATTTAAAAACTCAGTTTTTGTGACTACCGAAAGCAAACGGGGTTGGCTATCGTAAGTGAGAAGCTTTGTGCGGCATAAATGAGAAGCTTAGCTTTGTGTGTCATTCTGTATCGTGACATAGTTTCCAAAACGGTTAAACCAAATTTGATGCTATTTTTTATCCGAAAGCACGCACGTACACTGGATATGTGATAATCAAGGCTAGATGCTTCGGATTTGAACTAAAATTCCTGTTAGGCCAATGTAAAGAAAGCTTTCAGTTTTAACATTGAAGGTTCAACTTAAATGTCAAGTCGATTCATAATAATTGTATATGCGCCTAGAGATAAGTCTATTATGCTAGAATTGCCCTCCTGGAACTGTGGCTGCCATTTCGTGTGCTCAGTATTTGTGAAGAGTTTTTTTCCATTTTAGCGGACTCTTCACAAGTTTTGGGTGGACGTCCAATTTACAGTAGGTGCCGTTTAAATGCGTGTTGTCACGAGCAAGTGGATCGAGTTTGCGGGGGAAATGTCCCTACACAGTACCACACTGCATTCGCCATCTTAAAAAAATGTTTTCATTCAGATACCTGTAATTTTACAATTAACCAGTGTCTTTATACATACAGCTCAACAATTAATGGTATAATACTTTTTCTCCATATAAAGCTAAACTAATATACCTGTCTAGCCATAAATATTGTTACGAAGAAAAAACATTTTTTTTTATTGCAAATAATATTTATTACTTTTACAGTGTGTTAGTTTAATACATAAATATAAAACAATTCAAAATATAAAAAGCTTATTCGAAGTGGTCTCCATTGGCTGCAACACAGTCCTTTAAACGTTGAGGCCAGTTATCAATAGAAGCACGCACTCTTTCCATGGGAAAATTCTTCACTGCCAATCGTATGGATTGTTTTAGGGACTCCAAATTATCATGGCGTTTAGAGCAAGCCATACTCTCTAAAACTGACCATAAATCATAATCCAGCGGATTAAGATCGGGACTAGACGACGGCCAGTCTTCAGCTCTGATGAAGTCCGAAACGTTCATTTCCAACCAAGACTGCGTGGACCGAGCTTTATGACCCGGCGCTGAGTCTTGTTGGAAGGACCATACTTGGTTATTGAACATGGTGTTGTTAAGGGGTTTAACTACCTTCTCAAGAATGGTATCTTGATACACTTGTGCCGATGTTTTGATACCTTTTTCACAAAAATATGGCTCAGTCACTCCTTCATAGCTAACACCCCACCAAACCATCACTGAAGTCGGATAATGCCCACGTTGCACTCTGTCGACTAATTGGGAAGCTTCCTTAGAGCTTTGAGCATAAATACGGTCATTTTGTTTGTTAAAATGTTGCTCAACTGTAAAGATTTTCTCATCCGTAAACAAAATTTTTCTGTGACCTCCCTTTGCGTACCGCTTCAGTAGTTGCTTCGATTTTACCACCCTATTCTTTTTTAAATTATCAGTTAAAAAATGACCAGTGCGTCTCTTATAGGCTGCAAGTCCTAAGTCATCTTTTAAAATGCGTGACATGGTTCTGGGTGCTATCTTCATCTCCCGAGATAAAATCTTTTGCTTTCGGACAGGATTTCTTCGAATTCTTTCCCTTACTGCTTTGACCACCATTTTCGTACGAACACTACGTGGACGGCCAGATCTTTTTCTGTCACAAACAGAGAAGGTCTCATTGTACCTATTAATAGCCCGGTACACAAACATTTGACTAATACCAAGCGTATGGAGAGTTTTAAAAATTACATTCGGCTCCATACCAACTTTGTGTAATGCAATCACAGCGATTCGGTTTTCTTTATCACCCCACTCCATTTTAATATAGCAAAATATTGTACAATGTATTGGCGCCAAAATTTGAAAATACAATGAACAATCGTATAAAAATGACAGATTCCAAATTCAAATGTAATATCTTTCTTATTTTTAATTGTAACAGTATTTATGGCCAGACTATGTACTGTAAAGGCAATTTCATCGTTGAATCAATCAATATAAGACAGTGTTTTTTTATATGCTATCCTGATGGAACTAGCACGCGGCCCATCTATACACGAGACGTTAAACGGTAACCTCTGGCCATGACAGCTGCAGTTCGTCAAAAGTGGCGAACTGCACTGCGCCCATCATCCTGAGACATAAAGTTGTTGGGTCTTACGTATCTTTCATTTTACCGGTATCAATACCATTCAAACAACAAAGTAATATGATAAATACCGCTTAGCGTTAGAAATTGCTATGATGGCAGTACTTCCCCGAATGAACTCGCACAGTAAGTTCTACTGCTACAAAAATGAGCGAAGATTGACCATACTTAATTGGACAGCACTTAGAGTAGACTGCACGCAGCGCCTTCCATACAAACGTAGTTTTGTCATATTCTAAATACCGGTTAATATCCACTCGGTGAAATTTTACATGCATATCCCTGAGTCTAATTTCTATGCTCAAAGTTTTTCGATTTAACATTTATTTATCGCCTAAATGTGTATATAAGTATTCCGATACAAAACAATTTTCCGGAATTTCTGAGAATAGTTTAATTGAAAACTGAAAAACCAGAAGCATAGAAGTTAGGCTCAAGGACATGCATGCAATATGGCGAAACTACATTTGTATGAAATGCGCTTCGAAGACACTAGCCTTAACGCTGAGTTCTGGCTGGCATTCTTGAGAGCTTGTTTACCATCAATATACCTACTTAATTACTTTAGTACCAACAGGAGAAATAGTGTTCAAAGCGTAGCCTACCAGCCATAAATATATTCGTTGTATAAATTCTAACACCTTCTCAATATTTGTGATTTATTATATGTCTAAGATCAGGAAGTAAACAAACATCCTCACCTAGTTACTAGTCCTTTTATTAAGATCGTCTCATATTTTCCTTCTGACGTTAATATTAAGAGCTGTAACAATAGCTCCCCTGCTGAGCACACCATGCGTTATAGTTTCATTACAGAAAAGCGAGCTTTATTTAGTAGTATATTACATAAAGCAAGGTACAGGTAAATCAGCTATACAGGTACCTATGTTTAATCATATACCGAAAAAATAATTTGACGCATTTGGCGGAATAGTCAGTTTTTTTCTGTTATATTGTTTGAGTATAGATTTCCGATGACGCATTTCATACTGACTACATATGAAGTGCGTCTTTGGAAATCTATACTTAAACAATTTCATAGGTAGTCAGTATGAAATGCGTTTTCGTAAATCCATATTCAAACAATAACCTAACTAATTAGTGAGGGTTCCGCCAAATGCGTGAAATTATTATTAAAAACGCGTATTTTTTGTTTATTTACCATATAGTTAGTCACTATCACACTCTGAAAACATAGCTGCTGAGTAGGTTAAAAACACGATTTGCACGACTAATGTAAAAAATAATAATGACCAAAGCCAATGTCTTAAATAAAAGTGTCTATAATAGAAATTGTCAATAATAAAAATATCCCACAATAAAAAAATGTCATATAAATTTTTTTGTCGATTCAGTTTTTGGAATTATTCAAAATGACGGAGATATAAATTATATGGTGTTGAAAGTATGGACGCCTGCGCTTAATTTAATGGCAATGCCCGTGAAACGTACGTTGCCTATAAGTGATAGTCTCTCTCTCGTATAATAAATTAGGTATTTATTTTCGATGTTTTTGTAGCCATTATATAAATGCGACATAAATACGGGAGAAAATTAGATCACAAACAACAAAATTATGTAATTATAACATTACCAAGTATTGTATATTTACTACTTACCTACCTATTTCTGATACAACTAGCTTTTGCTGGATCCCGCGTGTCATTCATTTAAGTACAAGAAAATCATTTATTATTTACCATTCGCCATCAGTGCTCAGTGAACCTTTATTCAATTGTAAGCTATGCAAGGTCAGACTCGCGAGGTTAACAGCTCGGAGAGCCACTAGTATTAATTGTATTCTAGCCCTTCTGGTTTTTATGAAAATTTATTGATTGAACATGGCTTTTGTTCTCGTTCACCATTGATATATTAGCCAGAGTTAGCAGGCAGACCAAATTCAAATATTGTAGAAGAGTAAAATTAAGTGAATTGAAGCAGATAGCTAAGCGGTAATAGCTATGGGCTGCAGTGTCGCATGTCTATGGTTCGATTTCCATCACCGGCTTGAGCCACTGCATGGCTTCTACCATTTTGCACATGCTCGCCTGGCTAGCTACCACTCCTAGTAGAGAGTCTGTCGCCAAGCACCTAATAGTGTATTCCGGCAGCAGTCCTTGATAACCAGTAATTCTAGACCTAGTTCGTTTACCGTCCTCGACCACATTATCACTTACCAACAGGTGAGATAGTAGTCAAGGGGCTAAGCTTTATATATCAGAATCACAAATGCTTATAAAAATAATTGTCACGTGGGTATGCAAGCGGCACCAATTTTTTGTTGAGAGCTGTTCGAAATTAAAAAATGTATATGCGTATGTAACTATAATGCGTACATATATAGGGTGGAAACTTTCAGCGGGGCAGTAAGGGGAAGTACCTTATCCGTTGCAGCTTCTCGGAAATCGTCTTAGGAGACTAGCCTTAATTTTTTATGGAAAATTAACCATAATTTTATATATAAATTCACAGAATTCAAAAAAATTATAATGAGCAAGAAAATAGCCTTTTTACACAAAAACATTTTTTGATGCCAATCGATCGTGTTTCTAATACTGATCAAAAACTTCTATGGGACCAACCATCATAGGAGTACTCAACAAGTCACAAATTGCAAAAATCTTTTCGCTTACTTTTTGTAAAGAATTTGTCTAACTGAAATACAGAGAGATAGAGATAGAAAAAAAAAGATAGAGGTAAGTAGAATTTTACACATATCAAAAAGAAGGCTTATTAATATATATTTTTTAGTGAACTAACATAACTTGATGATATTACTCTTATTTAAAATCTTGCAGTTTCTTGCCCTACGATATCAAGTGCTCGAAGTGACCGCCATTTTAGGGAATACATAAATTGGTTCGTTTCTGTACCGACCTAGTGGCTGCTGACAATTTATTTGTATGATTTCCATACAAAATTGTGGTTAGTGAGTCTTTCAGTTCTTGAACGCTATCGTATTGTTTTTTGTAAACCTCAGTTTTTCAGGTAGCCCGACAAAAATAAATCTAGAGGCGTCAGATCTGGACTACGCGCTGGCCAATAAATAGGACCATATGTTCCTATCCATTGATCACCAAACTGTCAAGATTGTTTTTTATTTAGTAATGACAAGATTGAAATTTTAATTCTTTTTAACTTATCTTTTTATTCAGTCACCAAAAAGATCTCAACCGTCACTAAAAAAGCTTTTGCATAAAATTTTCATTCAAAATGTAGGGGAAAACTTTTTTGCAATTTGTGATATATTGAGTACTCCAACGATGGTTGGTCCCATAGAAGTTTTTAGTCAGTATTAGGAACAGGATCGATTGGCATCAAAAAATGTTTTTGTGTAAAATGGCTATTTTCTTGCTTACTGTATTTTTTTTTAAATCTGTGAATGGGGATCTAAATTTCATAAAAAAATATGGATAGTCTCCTAAGACCATTGCCGAGTAGGTGCAACGGATAAGGTACTTCCCCTTACTGCCTCACTGAAAGTTTCCACCATGTATATAGTATATGGCTAAACTAAGTATTCTATATATAGGATATACTAGGTACGAAGTTTTTAATTATGCTTCTCTGTTACGACGTTTGCTACAAAAGTTTATCAAAGTCCCGTGAGTATAACTGCATTAAATTCTAATTTTCACAAAAATGTTCGTTACGGCTAGTGAGCTAAGTATCGATAGTCTTATATACCTTTCAGTCTTTGCCAGAAATGCGAGAAAATAATACTTTCGAGATGCAGCTGTTCGATTTTAAAATATTCTTATGGATTTTTTAAGGATGTTATTTAATAGCGAAAGTATGATGTGAAAGTTCGTTATTGTTGAGAAAGTCCAATCATAACTTTAAAAACAGCTGCACTTCACAAACTTGATACAAACAATTACAACGCTGCAGAAGCACTTCACTTGTTTTACTAATTAATGAAGCAGTAATGAAAAATACCTTCACAACATAGCATTGGTCGATACGACGCGTGATCAAAATGCTGGCACCTATTTGGCTCAATGAGCATTGCAATTCAACGGGATAATGCTGCCAGCATGATCCGCACATTTCTATTTATTTCGTACACATGTACAAATATATTTTTCCATTCTTTTCATAGGTTCATCCTACTAAAACGTACCAAAGTGCCCTACCACCAATGCACATAACGACTGCCATCCTAAGACAACAACCGAGACCGACGGCTTAACGTGCACGTTAAAATACTGGCACCTATTTGTGTGCAGCTACGTAGCACGAAAGTGCTCAGTAGTAATGCCACTCGCGGTCCTAAGTTATGACCGCAGCGGACGTAGCTTAGCTGGTCGGTTGAGAACAGCTTAGCAAACTACGCCACGAGCGCTTCAAAATTATTTACTTATCAAAAATTACTCGTAGTTTGTTTCTAAATGTTGCGAGTATGTTTTATTCTGTATTTATGTAGACAATACATACCTACTGTATCAGCCGGATTGTCCAATGCTGAACACAGCCTATTAACGGGGGTTTTGCCATAATCCACACGCTTGGGACACGTCTTGGAGATCGCAGTTAAAGATATCAGTTCCTCAGAAGGCTGCTGCTGCCCACCTTCCAGTATTTTACCTTTAGTCGCCTCTAACTACACCCACAGGTAGCAATGGGGAGTGACATTCTAGCCCGTCACCCCTTTTTATGGGCATAATGTGTAAACATAATCAAACTCAATCACTTACGTTTTTTTACTGTTTTATAATGCGGCTTCGATAGGTTTAGTTTTTATTAGATAATTGAAGTTACTATACGAGAGTATACTGTAAATCAAACTTACTATACTGTGTACAGCGGACAGAAGAGAAGCAGAGATTGGCTGAAAACTCATTTTGCCAAAGTTTAACGGATTTACCGACTAACATTGTCAAAATTTGCAATTTGTGAATTTGTACACAGAAATACCACCAGTTAATTTAGTTACTGCGTCCCCTAATAATTGAGTTAGTGTGCTTTCTTCCTTTCTAAGGCTAAGAAAATACACACTGGTAGCTTTATTGTATTCTGTCTTCTGTTTTATGTATCAAGATAGAAATAATAAGACACGTACAGGATAATTCAAGTTTAGTAATAGTAATCACATTACATGAAAAGCATATCCTCTCCCATGCATATAATAAACGTAACGAATTGTTTATTTACAAATTATTTTCAGAGATGTATATATTTTCTTATGGGCATAATAAAACCTAAAATGTATATTAACCTATACATATCGGTATGTAATTTATAACAAAACAAATATACTGTTATCTTCTGAATATATGCACAACACAGCTGATCCTCAGGGGTTAAGCGTAGACGTTTTATTTAAAACAGGAAGTGAAGGCTCAGTGGCATTGGCTTTGGACTGCCGCGCAGCAGGTCCATGGTTCGAATCCCGCCGCGGGCTTGAGCTTTACCGCATGGTGGAAGGGCATTTTGTGAATGCCCACCTGGCTAGCGACCACCCTCAAGTAGAAAATCTGTCGCCAAGCACCTAATGGTGTGTTTCGGCAGCTGTCCTTGAGAGCCAGTAATTCTAGGTTAAGCCTGTTAACACCTTCGACCACATCATCGTTTACCATCAGGTGAGATTGTGGTCAAAGGCTTACCTACCAACAATAAAAAAACAGGGAATTTTTGGTATTTTATTCATAACTGAAAACATAGATATTCATAGAATTGTGTATGGGATTCCTGATCTTAAAACTTTTATTGAAAAGAGTATTTCTCAGGGGATATTTTCTCTCCACTTCGAGAGCACTGTCGTGCCTTTAGTTTGCAAAATATGTACATTCAGTTGGGACGACATGTATAGAGCAGTAAGTCATAATGCGAAGGAGTAAAATAGCTGGCAATGGCTTTATCATTCTTACACCTGATAGGAAACTTTGTCTGAACAAATTTGGCAGTAATTTTTTTGGTTAATAGTTAGGTCTCCTTAAGTAAGTAATTTGTTTAATTCAAGTAAACTTTTTAACTTAGTTAATTGAATATGGAAGTCCCGTTGTACTTTAGCGTTTGTTGTATAATCACACCAAGTTGGACACTCGTATTTATTACAGTATTAAAGCATAAATACTAATTTTCAACATTTTGTATTAATATTATTCTGAAAATTCGCCTTATTAACGCATATTATGTGAGTTTTAATTAGTTACCTATTACAAATGTACGCTTAGTATTAGGGTCCCATTTTCTGGTACGGAAGCCCAAATAGGATACATAATAATAACAAATATTTTTTTTAAATATTTTACGAAAACATCAAATTAATATTTTAATAAAACACTTAAAAAATATAAAAATATATCTAGTGACAATTCCGCCTAATTTTCCTACTAAGCCAACGTGACGTCACAAACGCCACGCAGCCAAACCGGAAGATTTTTCCACGCGTTTCGCTTCTACACGAAGCATCCTCAGGAGGTCTTGACTCTTCGAGCGCACGATCGAGATTTTTTTGTCGATCGTGCGCTCGAAGTCAAGACCTCCTGATGTTTTTCTTGATGTTTTCGTAAAATATATAAAAAAAAAAAATTATTATATATGGATTTCCGCAAAGTAACGCCTGAATCTATTCAATAATAAAAAATACTTAAAATCTAAAAGTCAGACTTATCAAATCAGACACTATTGTACTCTAAAGTATAGCCTACAAAACTTGTTCGTCTGATAAAAATTAAAAGCACGCTTCACCAATTCTCTAACTTTCAAAGACTTTGATGTGAACAAAAGAGAAAGTTTAAATTAAGGACAAGGCCGATCTAAGTATCTAATCCCTCTTTGTGAAAACGAGAAGCGTTTTAAAGAAATATATTGGGCAACTTATCTTTGGTAATGTGAAAAAATATTGATTTTGTGTGTGTTTATACAATATATTGAAGCAGTGATGGCTCAGTGGCATTGGCTATGGACTGCCACGCAGCAGGACCATGGTTCGAATCCCGCCGTAGGCTTGAGCTTCACCGCATATTGGAAGGGCATTTTTTAAGTGCCCGCCTGGCTAGCTACCATCCTCAAGTAGAAAATCTGTCGCCAAGCATCTAACGGTGTGTTCCGGCAGCTGTCCTTGAGAGCCAGTGAAATTATATGAGACTTAACAACTATGTCTCAAACTGACGGGCGCAGTGCAATTCATGACTTGTGATGAAATGTATTTGTTATAGGCAGAGGTACGCTTAAAAAACCAGGTGGGCCTCGAGCTTGTTCCGTCACAATAACATTAAAAAAAAATGGTGGTGATTATCGCTCTGTGCAACTTATTATTTGATGTATCGAGTCAGCTATGCCAGTCATATCTCAAAGAAAAAAATAGGCTATGGAGCTGGTCTTACCGAGATCTATATAGCAGTTAGTTAGAACGGCAAAGTAGGTAAGCAGTTAGTGATTGACATCGTTCTTCTTGACACATTACAATGTTTGGTACCTACGAATAAATAATTATTCGTAGTTTGTTACCAATAAAATTAAAATCATGTTGTAGCTTTTGTTTTATAACAGTGGAGGAAAACGTGATGTGGTTAAATACATGTTGAGCTGCCTGTGTACTTAGAATAAATACAGAAAGAAGAAATAAAACAAGTACAAATTGATTAAAAATTAAAAAACCCGACTGCAAATTATTTATTTAGGTGAAGCGTTTATCGTTCTATTGAAATCAAAACTGGAAGTTACCTACATATATTTATTGAATTGTTTTTTTAAGCGCATTTTAATTTCCCACTCGATGGGTTTGGAAATAAAATATTTTTTCTCATAATTTGGCGTCTTAATTCCGCCAGTTTATTTTTTCTATTTTTGTATGTAGTGTCGCCTGCGTTATCAAGACAAATCTAATGATACATCATACATTAAAATCGGTTATGATGTTTAGAAGTTATGATGGAATGAAGAAACTCACAAACATACATATATACATGAACCCTGAAAACACAACACTCCTTTTTTGGGCAGTCGTGTAAAATACTAGATTTATTTTATATTAATTTATACAATGTAGCTTTTTAATTAGGAAATGTCTAGTACCTGTTTAATTTAGTTCATCTCTGGGAAATGATCAGGCCACGGGCGTTATGAGAGGCTGCAAGTGTGCAGTCAAACGGGTGACATGACTTCTGAATGCCTTTTGTCCCCGGAACGAGGGTAGGCTTTAATTACTCCCTAGAACGAATTATATTTATTAAAATCGGTATTTTTCGTGTTATTTTCAATGCTTGGAAATTATAATCTTCACTCTAAACAAATTGTTAAAATAATTTACATTTGAGAGCAAGATCAATAATTGTACTTATTATTACTTTTCATAAATTTGTAGCGCGGGCCTTTCTAAGTATGGTGTTAATATTTTTTCGTAAGTCCAGTTTTAATAATTAGTTCTCTTAATTGTTGACTTGTGTATCCCCAAAGAGACAGGCGCAGATGAGATAAACACCCCAACTTTTCCAAAATTATATGAACTTTATATCTGCATTGGAATTTTCTGCTCTCACGTCTGGTATCCAGAAATAACCAAATAAGCAGAATTTAGAAACCAAAGTGGTTTGTTCTTTGTAATTATCGAGATTTCAATGTACCGGTATTAATTTATTTTTTTTGGTAAAATACAAGCAAATATAATATATATATAGTTTAATATACACAAAATTGTAAACACGTGTGGTAAATTATTTAAAAATATTTTCAAGTGGAAAAATAATTATACTAATATAGGTATTTGCGTGATTAGTTTTCCCTAAAATGTCCATGTTTTCTCAAACGTAATATTTTAATAGCTGGCTATTAAAATATATGCACTGTTTTATTTAATTTGCTTAAAGTGTTTAAATACCAATTGTTTGTACGTTTGTAGGTTTGTACTAATGATTTTTCTATTTTTCTTAATATACCGAATATACGTCGCATGTTACAAGCGCCATAATTTTTCCACGTTGAAAAGTGTTAACGGTACTCGGTGGTTCAATTTTCTTTAAAGGGAAACTTGTTTTAAAATTGAAATTGTTATAAAACTAGTTTTCCTTGAAACTTATTCAGTAGAACAAGGTAGCGAATGTGTTGTATATATAGTAGGTACAACACATTCGCTTCCTCGTTCACTGGCACAAAATTGGCTTCGCCAACCTCTGTCCAATTTCCGCGGAGCCATGGATGGGACAGGCCCCATTATGCAGTGACAAGGCTGCAAGCGCGCATCTACTTCACAGCTCACGGGCTCTTCACAAAACTGGTTCTATCTATTCACTTTAGTGGAGGAAAATAGCTGCATTTTGTGTTAGTCAACATTTACCGAGACACAAAGAACTTTCATAAATTAAAGTTTAACAATGTATTTTTTATAGAAGTCCTCTTAGCTTTCAGTTTAGTAAACTAGACTTGCCATTATTAAATGATAATGAAAGAACTCACGTATAAACTAACCGTTATATCATCTGCATCCTACCCTTACGTACTTACAAACTTATATGGGGTCGGTGGGGTAAAGGATACGGCGCAACAATATATTATGTGAAGTTTTGGCATTGCTTTTATGGATGATCACCTTTCTGAGGCTAACAAAGCTTGGGAATGCTCTCGATGGCAGTACACCCTAGCGGGTACTGTTCTGAGTGTTCCAAATGTAGCCCTCTTAGTGTAATTAAATTCAAAGCATCTATATACTCTACTGATGATACTAACATTTATAAAGTATAATTGGTGGTATATTAATAAAAGTTTCCAATAATATATACCACGGTAATGGTGGTTAAGGAATTAAAAACAAAAATATTACTAGATAATATTTTAAAATTATTGAGTTTTGTGTGTCATAAGTTCATTTAAGTTAAGTTACAAAAACAATTCCCCGTGACCATAATAAAAAATGGATAGAAATATAAATTTGTATGTAACATGATCAAACAATTGTGGTAATGTGGCTTATAGATGTAATTCTTTAAATTTATCAGGTATAAGCTTATTATTATTATTTAGTAACCGGCTAGGACTCGCGTAATATTTACCGGATATTGTTCCGACCAGTTTCGAACTTATTTGAAGTTCTTCGTCTGGGAGTCACGATTGTGCACGAAAGTGAAAGTTGTGTTTTTAAGCTAATTATGTTCGTTTATCCCCCTTGCCGTTACTGCTTGGCACTACCAGTAGTGAATAATGCCAATGGCATTAAATTACTTTAAGAGCAGAACACTTTATATTTAAATTTAGTTAGACTATATCTCTGAGTTGAGTGTGAAGAGTTTATGCTTTACACAAAGTTCGTACCTATACTTACATGCAAGTGGAAATTATTCGAAATCTCTTTGAACTTGTACGCAGCTGGCAGGCCTAACACTAGGTTCCAAAAATTACCCTAACACATTTATTTTGTATCATAAAAGCCTTTTAAATCATGACCTAGTTACCCCACAAAGCAGGTAATCAAGATGTTAAGATCGTAAAAGGCTCTGTTGTGCGCACAATGTGCAGCAACACAACACATGTGGACCTGCTGGTCATTCAGTACATTTTTACGACAGCAGGAAAATATGGAACAGTCCTTAAAGAGGAGTGAAGTAGAAATCCTCACAGCCGGGAACTGTAAGGCTTAAACTCACCGTCATCCATTACAAAGCTTCATAGATCTCATTGGATATTTATTATTACTAAGGGCTTTCGTATTAGGTATCTATACTCGTAGTTTCGAATGTACTTGTGACACATTGTTATTGCAACCTTGTCCTCGAACGTGTTCACTAGCTCTCCACATAACTACAAGTGGCTCTATCGATCTAGTGCCAGATGTGGGAAATAGCTCCATATTTTCTCGTGTCAAGGTGAACCATAGCCACGCTTTGTAGCAGACGTAAAGTACAGCCAAGGACGCGATAAGTGACCCGAAGGTTGCACCGTGTTGAGACAGGAAATGCCCCTTTTTATACTTGGTGGGCATTATTTATCACGTGCAGTTTTTGTACCTTACTTTTGTTTTTTCACACAATTTTATTGCAAGTTCTTAAGAACTTGTAATTGTAATTTAAGCCTATTTACCAAGCACCCAACGGTTTGCAGTTTCATGGGTGGCTGTTCCGCTACACCGTCGGGTGCTTGGCGCCAGGTATTCTACTTGAAGGCAGAGTAAGGATTCGGAAAGAACCCTACCTGAAAGTAACTAAAACCTAAAGTTTTAACTATAACACTTATTATGCTACCGGATTGGGTCGTGCTAAGTTCACATTCAGGCCCCAGCAAAAGCTAGAGTATTTTGCGATTCCTCTTCTTGCTACTAAGTATATCCTTCTGAAAAGTGGTTGTAATATATTCTATACATTGCTTACTTCGCACAAGTCAATTCGAAATAATTTATATATTTTAAATATTAATATATACATTTTTTTAATTTTTTTTTAATGCTTGATAAGTTACCCTTTGACCACTATCTCACCTGATGGTAAGTGATGATGTGGTCGAAGATGTTGTTCAGGCTAACCTAGAAGTACTGGCTCTCAAGGACAGCTGCCGGAACACACCGTTAGGTGCTTGGCGACAGATTTTCTACTTGAGGGTGGTAGCTAGCCAGGCGGGCATTCGCAAAATGCCCTACCACCATGCTATAACGACTGCCATCCTAAGACAACAACCGGGACCGACGGCTTAACGTGCCCTCCGAAGCACGGAAACGCTCAGTAGTAATGTCACTAGCGGTCACCCATCCAACTCATGACCGCGGGCGACGTTGCTTAACTTTGCTGATCGGTTGAGAACAGCTAAGTAAACTTCGCTACGAGCGCTTCAAATTGAGCAAATTGAGCAAAAAAAAAAATGTTAGAGCCACTGCGAGAAGAACGGGCAAGAAACTCGGGGCCATTCTTTTAAACGAATGTGTTACATACTTGCTATACTCGTATCATAAAGTTATTACGATATTAGTTTAAATTGCGTAGGTGACAGGCGATTGCTTTATATCTAGCATCATCAGTTACCGACGTGTAAGGCACTAACTGGTTAAACATTTAGCATATCTATATTATAAAAAAAATATGCACAAGATTATTAATTTCATAGTAGATTATTTGTTTCACAAAAATGTACTGTTGAGTATACAGGGTCATTGGAAAAATGCTAACAACCTCTTAGGGTTGACTTCTGCTTGCCCTAATAAACATTTAGAGATGATTTTATATTTTTTAAATTCTTTTTTTTTTGTTTTTGACTGAATAAGCACGAGAC
Source organism: Plagodis pulveraria (assembly GCA_963890685.1). Lineage (NCBI taxonomy): Eukaryota > Metazoa > Arthropoda > Insecta > Lepidoptera > Geometridae > Plagodis > Plagodis pulveraria. The sequence continues at coordinate 7,769,550 of OY982955.1, read as the reverse complement.
CACCTGATGTTAAAAGACTCTTGTGCCTGTAATTTATTATTTCATATTTATTATTAAAAGAATATGTTTTTCTACTTAATAGTATCTATATCAATACTATACTTAGTAGTTCCTTTTCGTTAAGTACTTTTTCAAATGTCTTAATAACATCAAAGAAAAATTGTGTTCTCAATTTTTTTATATCTTCTGATAAAACAACGTTACATTTTTCAGGTAGATACAATAGCCCGTCCCTAAACTAAAGGCCCTCCTTTGTAGAGATAACGGAAATTTTGTACCGTAAAATGAAGATCTAACAAATATTCTGGTTTGTTTTACGCGTATTTTTTAATGTTTTCGCTGAATAGGATTCCTATAATAGAAACATGAATTGAAAAAATTTACTGCTTGGAGTATAGAATCCGTTTGTTAGCAATTTCATGGAGGATTTACAAGGCCGATTACTAAGCTTTGGTACAACATACACAGAGACTAAAGTTATAGTGCAATTGGCCACATGTGAGCAAGTGTACAAACAGCTCCCGTCGCACGTATAATCTGTTTGTCCGGAATGCCGCATACATCGACCAGGGCACAGATAACAGGGGTAACTCTGAATTCTGAAAATTTCAAAGTCGATGACCTCAATTTGTCGTTAAAACGTGTAATTTGACGTATCGTTCTTCTTCAACGGCTCTTTCATCGCATTATGTCCGCACCATTGCACTGTGATAGGATTTCTCGTGAAGGAGAAGTTTTATTTCACTGCTGTAAAATTCAAAATTCCTACTAAAAGCACAGCTAAAAGCCGAATCGTTTCAATTTAATAAATTTTGAAAATAATTCATTCTTATTTATAGTAAGACTCCATGAAAAGAATGACTCGTTATTGCCATCTTTTTCTTATATTTCCGTTTTATTAATATTTACAAAGCAATTGGCTTTATTAACATGAAGCTTTCCTGTCAGTTACCTATTAATTATTGTAGCTTGTTGTATTTAGTGCTGGCTGAAGGTATTTTGCTTAGAAATCGTTATGGTGAAATGTATAGACTGGTTCCACAGTTATTTCGGTCTCATCAATAGCAAGTTTCGTGCTATGTACTCACCGTTCGTGTTTGCTCGTGCTTGTTTGCAATGCGTGGCGAGGACTACGTATCTGGTTTTAGCAATGTAGCGTTATGTCTGTGCTTACGTATTTCACTCGTGATATTGCGCTGTATAAGCGGAATGAAAAATATGTAGCAGTAACCGACATTAATATATTTTTATGCTTTAATTCGTTTTGAGTTTTAACATATCATACCCTTTTTTTTTTTTTTTTTTTTTTTTAACGTGTGAAAAATGCATTTACGCCTTCCCGTCCACCCCGGGGAAGGTGGCCGGGATATGTCGGGCTCGACACCAACTACTCCCACAGCAGCAAGTGCCCCTACCGACTAAATAACACACGGTGTTCCATCTCTACCGCTTCTCGGCGGGATCGCAGGGTCGCTTTAGCACTCAACCACGAACCCGCCACGGTTGTCCGTTACCGGACCCCTCCTGGGGTGCTACCCCTCACGACGCACCAGAACACATGGCACGTCGCTACCACCCGGGGACCAAGCCCGCTAATGGGCGTCAGACGACCCCGCTTCCGACGCCCAAGGTCCCCCTGCGACGGGTCAGATGAGTAGCCCCATCGCCTGCTACTTCGGCCGCAGAGGATAGGGAGAGCGGCGCCTCGCTATACCAACACTCCTCCTCCCCTGCGGCCCCTCCGCGTCCGCCATCAAACGGTGGCGGCCCCGCCGTGGCCACGGAGGGTAGGAAGAGCGGCGCACCGTGATACCGGCACTCCTCTCCCGCCGTGGCCCCTCACCGTCAGCTGTGGTGTCGCCCATACAACACCACAGCCCGCCTCAGATGCGGTGCTGCCCATACAGCACCGCAGCCTACCCGTTGCCGCTCCAGTCTGGACTTAGAGGCAAAGCCCAGTGGCCACGACAAGGCGGGAACCCTTCGGGGGGAACATATCATACCCTAAGTTAAGCCTGTTTATCATCTTCAAGCATCCCATCAGTTACCATCAGGTGAGTCTGAGGCCAAAGACTAACATATCGCCAGTAACAAAATTCTAAGATATATTTGTGGTTAAAGCATGGCTTCTTTGTTTTAATGAATTCAATTTAAGGTTTTTTTTTTCATAATAAAATAACTGTTGTAGATAACATTCAGGGGTTGCGAACAATAAAACCCCAGGAAGCATTATTTTTCGAAAATAAAGAGTAAAAAAGACGCCGAAGGATATGGTTGTGTCTTCGTAGCGCTTTCCATACAGACGCAGTTCCTTCATATATTTAATACCAAGTGTATATATGGTGAAATTTTACTTAAACTGGCAATCCATAAAAATAAATATTGGGTAGATCTTAGGTTCAAGGACATATTATGTCCTTTGGTAATAAAAAAAGACCCCAAAGGGTCTTTTTTCCTCTTTCTTTTCGAAAAATATTGCGTCCTGGGGGTTTTTGTTCGCAACCCCTGAATGTTATCAAATATTGCGTAGATCTTAGGTTCAAGGACATATTATGTCCTTGAACCTAACATCTACCCAATATTTATTTTGTCTGGATTGCGACTGTTATGTTTTCAGGGTTCATGTATGTAAGTTTGTGAGTTTCTTTATTCCACCATTACCTCTAAACGGCTTAGCCGGTTTTAATGTATGAGATTTGTCTTAATAGCTCAAGTGATACTAGGTGCATAAGAAAAAATGAAAACCCAACGTGGTGGATTTTAGACGCCGTATTGTGAGAAAATTTCATTTCATCCAAACCCATCGGTGTATCAAAATGAAGAGCCTTAAAAACGATTCTATTCATATTTGTAACTTGCAGTTTTAATTTCAATGTAACGATAAAACGTTTAATAAAAATAAATAATGTGCAGTCGGGTTTTTTCATATTAATTTATACTAGCTATTATGTACTTTTTCTCTAAAACGTGAAAGAAGAATTCATGTACAAAATGATTGATCTGAATAATTCTGAGAAAACAATCTTGCAGAAAACGGCTAAACTAGAAAGATAGAGTATATCATATATTAAACTCAAACACATGGATGCAGGATTTAACCGACTTTGAATATTTGACATTTATATGACGAATATACGTTTGTATGGAAAGCACTACGCAGACAGTTCTATTCATAAATTTGATCAAGTGTGAACGGATTAATAATTAAGCTTTCAATTTTAATCCGTTTTCCGTATGTTCAAGTTTTAATTAAAACTACTAAACATCGTTCAAAAAAATAAATCAGCCTTAGTGGTTTTGTGCCGAAAGCGACGCTTTGGAATTTCAGTGACCTGATTGTTCTAAGAAACAATACCAATAAAATATAATAAAGAACCCGGAATTCTTTATAAAGTTGTTTCTGATCATCGCCTTTTCAAGGAAAACAAGCGGAGAAAGCCGATACCATCCTAAGAGACCACGTATAAGCAAACAAGTAGGTATACTAACCTATGAGAATATATATGATATTTCTAATATCTAGACGTTACTACGTTAACCTCTACGTAGTAACGTCTAAGATTGTACAAAATAAATAGGCAAATAAAGGACAGGTTTGGTTTTAGAAAAGGAGTCAGAATAAAATACAGGTTTTATTGCTTTTTAGGGTTCCGTACTCAAAGGGTAAAAACGGGACCCTATTACTGAGACTTGTCTGTCCGTCCGTCCGTCCGTCTGTCACCAGGCTGTATCTCAAGAACGGTGATAGCTAGACAATTGAAATTTTCACAGATGATGTATTTCTATTGCCGCTATAACAAAAAAATCTAAAAATAAAATAAATATTTAAGGGGTACGGAAAAAATGTATGGGAGCCCCATACAACAAACTTGGTTTTTTACCGTTTTTTGTTCGATACTAATAACGGTGACAGGTAGACGCTTGATCTATTCACAGAATATTTAGTAACGGAACTCTTCGTGTGCGAGTCCCACTAGCACTTGGCCGGTTTTTATATTAATGTTGCTGAATTTCCGATAAAACGTACTTGCCTAATCATGTAATTTTAAATGTTTATTATCATTTGCAATATTTGGTAACAAGCTATTACTCTGATTTAGTAATAACTTACTATAACGTTCAAAATGACATTGTGTAATAGCTCCAGTTACAAACCACGTAATATCTAAGGGATTCAATAGAGCCCTTTATATCAGTGATAATTCATAACTGCTAGAATAGCATATCAGCTCCTAATAACCCCTTCATAAAGGTTACATTAATGACATAACGTTGAGATATGATAGAATTCGTATAATAATTGATAAGCAATACAATATGTAGTACTTCCATAAATTTATATTTCTATATAGATTTAATACAATAACCAACTACTTGATAAGTCAACAGTATTGTGAAAAGCTTAACAAAATTCTGCATTGTACAACATGATTGTGATAATAAAATAATTTCTTTATGACAGTATTCCACAGTGATTAATCGATGAATTATACGAATAATCAATGTAAATTATGATTGTGGCCATTAGTAATAATGTTATTTTAATATTGTTATATTTGCAATAACGCCTGCTTGGCGAATTACATTTTTTATTTTATGTTATTGTGACGGAACAAGCTCGAGGCCCACCTGATGTTAAGCGCACTAACCTCTGCCTAGAACAGATGTTTTTCATTACAAGTGACGAATTGCACTGCGCCCGTCACCTTGAGACATCATTTTTAAGTCTCATGTGCCTGTAATTTTACTGGCTCTCAAGGACCGCTGCCGGAACACACCGTTAGGTGTTTGGCGACAGATTTTCTACTACATAACAAATTTACGAGAGAAAAAAATATAGTCATTTGCAGGATTCGAACCCGTGTCCATCCATCTCTTTAGCCGGGGTACGCTCTAACCAATTGAACTAACATGACTCGTACATAACTCTAATTTTTGCACTCGTTCTTCAACCATCTCTCGAATCCATTGTCCGGGAGGACATGACTATAATTTTTTCTCTCGTAAATTTGTAATTTTGTAATAATATTATTGTTGATTCATCATTATTAACCGGAAGACGTCCACTGTTGAGCATCGCCTACCCCATAGAACGCCACAATGAAAGGCCACTTGTAACCATCGGCTACCCGCGACCTTAACGATGTCGTCAGCCCGACCTAGGAGTACCAACACTACGCCTTCCGGTGTAATTACCCACTCCAGAACTTTTCTTGCATATCGGTTATCAGTTTTTCAGCCTGCCCATTGCTACTGTTGCATTTGTTGATTACTTGTATTGAATGGAAATTCAAATTAACTGCTCCTTTTCAGGGAAATTGTTACTCTCAAATACTGTTCGGAAATCTACCCTTTAAAATATAGGTAGGTACCTATTATCATCAGTCATGAATCACGCCAGGGTCCAATAACTACATTTTAAAGCTTAAGTCAGCTCCCCTTTTTTGGAGTTGGGAAAGTTTCTGCTATAAATTCTATTTCAACTATGTAATTATCGTCACTTTTTTTTATTGTGACGGAACAAGCTCGAGGCCCACCTGTCTCTTACTGCTATTGCCACTGAAATTACGAAATTTAATATTTCAGTTTATTCTTTCATATGGGTTGTTAAGATTCCAGATTGCCCAGGCAGGCATGCAAGGCAGAGTCCTCCACCCGGACAATCTGTTTTGAATGCTTAACAACCGGCGATACACCGGGAAGGGTGAAAAGGATAAAGTACAATTTAAAAAATCAAATTTCATAGATCACAAAAAGACGACAGCAAAGGGGTGCATTCCATTTGCCCGAAAAGTTGATCGGTCCGAACATGGGTATTTGCATCTTAACAGTAATTATTTTAATTTAAATAAAAAAAAATCGATTATAATAGTTTGCTATAATCTTGAAACACGTGTGTTTATCTATCAAAATTGTTTTCTGAATACCTTACTCTTCTCTTTTTATTTTTTGTTATGGCAATATCGTCAAAGCAGCCTATAGATTCATAATAAATTCATATATTCTTAGGGGTTCAGCAGACTACTGATTCTGTCTTGTATGAATCTTGAATGAATCTATGCTGAATATTAACATGTAATTAGCAGACTCGCCCCCCTGATGTTAAGCGGACTAACCTCTGCCTATAACAGATGCATTTCATCACAAGTCACGAATTGCACTTTCTTTACACCTTCCACCATGCGGTGAAGCTCAAGTCCGCGGGGGGATTCGAACTATAGACCTGCTGCGCGGCAGTCCATAGCCAATGCCACTGAGCCATCACTGCTGCGAAACTTGGGATGAAATTCATCTGTTATAGACCAATGTTACCGCGTGGACCTCGAGGTTGTTTCGTAACCTAATTTTATCAAAAATAAAGTTTCCATATGTACAACATTTACATAATTATGGTTTTATAAGGACTATTTAATTTTAAATTAGTTAAGAATATCAATTGGGCAAAAAAATTTGGAAGGTGAAGAGAAGTTTTATAATAACGAATGTCAACGCAGACAAGGTTATCCTAATTTTTTTTTAAATATATTTGTCATTATTAAACTTGGCCTAGTGCAAAATTAATTAAAGTAGCTATGTAAAGTAGCTAATTAATTAAAGTGTATTCGCGGGAATAAATAATACGGTAGTCATATTATAATATGGAATTTTATATTTTATATACATTTTTATATTTAAAATATAATATATTATTTTAATCGTAGTATGCCGTAAATTTGGGAATGGATCCATAGATGGCTGAAGTTTGCTATATTGACGGTAATCTTGATTTCCGATGTAGGTACTCGTTCAGTTCGAAAACTATTTCCTCCTGATGACAGAATGAATAAATTGACTTCGCTAATGTTTTTATCCAAAAATATTACAAGGAGGTTGCTGCATGCAAGTGAATTCTTTTTCATACTGATAATTGAAAATAAGTATTATAAATAAAATATCGTTAGTTACCCGTGGGTGCGGGTGGCGGTGGTGGATGGGTGCCGGGCTAGAATGTCACCCCCAGTGGGTGTCGTAAGAGGCGACTAATGGTAACACACCTGATGGTGGGCAGCAGTGCTTTCTGAGGAACTGATATCTGACACTGCGATCCCCAAGCTGCCGGCCAAGCATGGGGATTTAGGCAAACCTCCCCATATTGGGCGAGGCTTTGTTCATTAGTGGAGTATCCGGCTGATAAAGTAAATACCCTTGAGATTTTTATTATAGAAAACAAGCACATAATTATACAACCGCTGCCTCATGTGGTGGAAAGCAACGAAGTCGGCAATGTTAAAAAAAAAAAAAAAACTAACGCTTGGCAGGCGTCTTGGGGATCACAGTTTAAGATATCAGTTCCTCAGAAGGTACTGCTGCCCACCTACCGGCATTTAACCCTTAGTCGCCTCTTACGACACCCATGATGGAATAACATTCTAACCCAGCATCCCACGGTCCTACTTAGAAGATGCCTAGTCAGTGTCAGTAGCACAGTCCTTAAAGGCTCTTAGGTTACATCTATCTATAGGTACATTACTTCCGGTAAATTCAGAGACTCAAAGCGGACGTCAATCTGCATCTCGAGCAGAAGATTACATCTTGCAGTCCGGTAAGCGCAACAATACCCCTCCAACGGAAATAGCCGACTTGATGGCTGTTGGCGAGGCTTTGAGACTCTCCTTGATGTCTAGCTACCCTACATTGTTCCAATATACATTATGAACAGGAAACTGGATTGATTTACTAAACGGATGTTATGGTGTTATGTAAGCTGATTGGAATCATGGAATGAATAACAATTGCAAGGGATATCTCTATGATTATGATCTGCACTGCCTCCGGGACCTTGAGACATACAGTTGTTGTGCTCTTGTGCCTGACATGATAGATTTTTATACATTCATTCATTCCCTTCCTCCCTCATGCTTACAAGAGTAGGATTTTCTGCCGATGATAACTACAGTAAAAATAATATAACTTTCTTATTCAATTACAAAATTACAAATATATGAGAGGACAAATTTAAGTCATGTGCGCGATTCGAACCTGCGTCCATCCACCCCTTTTCTTATTCAATTCTAATTTGAAAAAACTTTGACAAAACGAGTGTTATTTTTTTTATTTCTGATAGGTAAGCGTTTTGACCACGATCGTGAGATCGTGGTCAAGTGATGACTGATGATAAGTGATGATGTGGTCGAAGGTGTTAACAGGTTTAACCTATTATTACTGGCTCTCAAGGACAGCTGCCGAAACACAGTTAGGTGCTTGGCGACAGATTTTCTACTTGAGGGTGGTCGCTAGCCAGGCGGGCGCAAAATGCCCTTCCACCATTCGGGATTCGAACCATGGACCTGCTGCGCGGCTGTCCATAGCCAATGCCACTGAGCCATCACTGTTCTAAACTAAAAACGATGTAATGCTATTTGAATATGCATAATTCAAAAACCACAGCATAGAAAATGTAGCACTCAAACAACGTAACTATGAAGACAAGGGCATTGTTTCGCCAACACTGCAACGTCAGAGCGGGATCGAGTGCCATCCATATTGCCGACTTCATTATACGGAATTTTGCCTTTATTCCGCTGGCGAGCGATGAGGTTCGTCGAACACAATATTGGAGTACTTACGTATTAGTTGGAAAGGCCAAATTGGCGCAGCAACTATTCTCAATTTTATTTCGTATGAATATGCAGATATGCTGTACAAGCTTTGGCACTTCTATAAGTGCACATTTTTTGAGAATTATGCAGAGTACGACAGAACATTCTTGCCCATATCACAGAAAAAAAACAGAAGGAGGATCCCTCCGCGAAGCTATTCCAATAAATAAGAGACCCTAGCTACGCAGCAATAAAGTTCACTTCAGCTCGCAAAGCACGGAGTACCTCATATTTATATTCACCTACACAGCGTCTCTCTTTCTATCGTATAGCTCTGATCTCTTCTGACGCAGCACGCGCCCTAGAATAGCTCAGTCCGGACAGATACGCTGATGTACCTGTAGCTTTGTAGTGGGGAGTGTGGCAGGCCTGCTCATACGTTAATAGATCTTATATTTTTCTTCTCGGGTGGCATCGTCGTGATGCCTACAATGGTTATATGAAAAAAGATAAATATTAGAAAAGATATGAAAAACCCATTGAAGTGAACGCTGAATTGATATATTTTATATAATCATATGTATATAAGGACAATATGCTTGTTTTATCATAGTAGTTGTCGGCGTACGGGCACATTACCGATGAAAATACGATAATCGATGTACAGGATAGCCGTTTGGCATACAGAGGTTAAAACATTTATTTTCAACCACAGTTCTCAAAAATATGTTCCTTAGGAGGAAAGTACAATAAACTTTAGTATTTTTGTAACCTATAATAGAAATACAAAATAAAAGGGGAAAGTGACATTTAGGGGACTAGGAGATCCAATTTTGGCACTTTCGAGTTACATACTATACAGTTTTTTATGCTATCGTGTTGGAACAATCACGAGGTTCACATAGTGTTAAGCTGTAATATCTGCTTTTAACGGATGCAGCTCGTTTCAAGTGGCGAACTGCACTGTGCCCATAAATCTGAGACATAACGTGGTTAAGTCTCATGTGCCTGTAATTTCATCGGCACCACAGTTATGTGAACCTTACTGCTTGGCGGTAGAAATAGGTATATAGTGGCAGTGATTCCCCGGACGAACTTCAAAGAGTTCTAATAACTACTAAAATTGTGTGTTACGTACTAAAGTGTCCCGTGTGGTGCCTGGCTAGAATGTTACCTGTTGGGTTGGCAGCAGCGCCTTCTGCGGAATTGATATATTAAACTGCGATCCCAAGCCACCTGCCAAGCGCGTGGATTATGGTAAACCTCCTAAATGGGTGAGGCTCTGTTCAGCAGTGGACAATCCGGCTGATACAGTACAGTACTAAAGTATGCCGATATAAAAATTATACCAACTGATGAAATGGCACAGCAAAAGAGTTAAAGTGATATCCCCCTTAACTCTATTTTCCCCCTTTCATGTTCCATGTGACACTTAGCTACTATACGAAAATGTTTCACAAAGATCTGTAAGTCTATAGAACTCTCTTTGTGATTAAGATTATGAAAGAAAATTACTAAATGTTATAATTTTTTAAATTGCTTTCACCATTTGAGGCATATTTTACAAAATAATATATTAGCCCGTATTGTTTAAACCCACTTGGTATGCTGTAATGTAGTATAGTTTTAGAATTATTACACAAAGTCTTTTCATTGGAACCCCACGCGATAGATATCAGAGGTTATTTTTACATACAAAAAAGGATAACGTCATAACTTCCCAAGGGAAATATTTTATAAAACTACGGCTCTACATGATTGTTTCGACCTTTAGTACACGTGTGCCAAACGGCTAAGCTGTACATCAATTTGCGTGTTATTGTGTGAGTTGACTACTTTTGTATTGAACAAGTTAGTCGTCACCAACGACAGTAAATTTAACTCTTTTCTAATATATACAGGGTTATTGGTAAAATGCTATTCTCTTAAATGTCTAAAATGTTTATTAGGACAAGAAGAAGTCAACCCTTTTGCTAGTCCTAATAAACATTTTGAGATGTTTTTTTTTGTGTTTTAATGCCTACTCCGAGCCAAGAGAGCCCGCCGCGGCAACACTGGACCTTGCCGTGGTCCATTTAAACATTTACATTGAGCAAAGTTTTAAAAAATATGAAATAATACATTACAGGCACAAGAACCTTTTGAATCAGGTGGTCCTCGTGCTTATTCAGTCAAAAACATGTAGAAAACACAAAAGAAAATTAAAAAAATATTCAAAAATAACATCTTAAAATGTTTTTTAGGACTAGCAGAAGTCAACCCTAAGAGGTTGTTAGCATTTTACCAATAACCCTGTACATTTGTAATAAAAATTGTTCGCGATTTCTCACTATTTTTATGTTCCGTGGTTTCCGGCGTCAAGCGTTCTTCATGCAGTCCTCCAGCCTCCCTCAGAACGCTTGGCAATATTAAAATCTCACGTTATAAGTATCGGGTATGGCAGTACGGCAGTTTTATTGGAACCTATTCTATACAAATTCCAATAGTGAAATTGAGCTTCAGCAATATATTACCTCTCAGTTATTACTGCTTCATAAAAGGTAGCTCATATAATCCAGTTTCGATTGGTGGGAATATGGAGAAACTATTGAAGAGACAGTAGAGTGAAGGCTTACTGTTGCAATTAAATTGCCATATAGTACATAATGATATAAGTGCGGTAAGTTGAAAATTACAGCTGAGGCGATATTGCTAGCCCGAGCCGTAGGCGAAGGCTATTAGAAAGCAGAGGCTGTAATTATCAAAGCGCTTAAACGACGTTTTATAACATATTTGCGAGAAAATAAATAATACTCGGACTATCTTAGTACGAATAAATCTTTAATCACATGTTAAAGCAGTTAGAAAAATTTCAACAATTTGAATATAAATATTTTTGTATTTTGTTACAGATAAATGTTTGTAATTTATGGTCAAAATTAAGTAAATTAAATAATTAAATGTTAAGTTATTACATTTTATCTCCCAATAAATGTTGACCACTTTTCTGACATAAGAACTCTTTGCTAAGATTTAAAAAAAGTACCGTTCGTTTTAGACGGAGCATCTTGATAAACCGTGCGTTTTACCTTATTAAAAAGAAACTCGTGCGTTTTACATTACAATAACGCACAGGTACGTAATGAGATACAATACGATATTGAAATTGGTGAAATAAGAGCCCCTGTACGAGCAAATGTGTTATAAATTTCTTTAATTAACCTGTACAACATTTCACAAACAATCTTATATTCCAAATAAAATCACTTGTCCGAAGAAATCTTTCTCTCCCATCTGCTCCATTATCCATCGCTATATCTAACTATTATAACTAAGTTGGAATGTAAGCACTAGGAAGCACACACCGAAGTAACGTTCAGCAATTAAGCCAGCTCCACACCTGTTCCTAGGGCAGGGCCTAATCAAACAAACGCGCAATACGTTACCGAGCGGAGGTAAGCCTCCGTAATAACTTTGGCCTATATTTTATGCGTTAAGTAGACGAAAATTGCACACCTGTTTCATAAATGGTTGTGTTGCAGGGAAAAGTTGATATTGAAAAAGTTGGCGGTATACTTACAATTTGGGTTTGTAATGAAAAGAAAACGTATTCAACTTCTATTCTTAGGTATCTCGTAGAACAGCAAAGTAAATTCTGAGTACATATTACTATGTGTAACAAATAGAATACATCTGCTTCACTAGAAATATAAGTACCAACAGTATGAATTTGGTGTAGATTTTTGGACGAATATAAAAATATACAAAATCAATTAAACTAGGATTTTGGATTGGAATAAAAAAAAAAAATTTAAACTCAAAAATCAAGCACTGGTAACATCTTAATATAGAACACTAAGTAGCGGGAATGGATCTTTTAGGTCTTTTTGGAAATACTTTTAGTCACAGAGTACATCTTTCAGTCACCATTCTAAAAAAAATTTGTTTTTTATTTTGCCTTTGTACCACCTACGATTAGGTACAACAGTAAATGGTTTGTATAATACCTTAGGGTAGAAGATTAAATGTGCCCCCAGCTTTAGAAGATTTACAGCACGTTGCACTACAAGATATTTTCTATGAAACGCATGCTTCTAATACTGTATTTCCAGTTCCATTGCAAATCCTCTCCATAGCTCAAGCGATAAATTTTTTTCATCTGTAGGTATGTAATTTGAGAATGATAGTATAGATCCGGAGAATGTTAAAAAGTACTTTACCCCGATCATTAGAATATTTATAATCCTTTTACACTCTAGTTTAAGATAGCTAGATGGCTCAGTGGCATTGCCTATGGACTGCCGCGCAGCAAGTCCATGGTTCGAATCTCGCCATGGGATTGAGCTTCACCGCATGATGGAAGGGCATGTTGCGAATGCCCGCCTGGCTAGCGACCACCTCCAAGTAGAAAATCTGTCGCCAAGCACCTAACGGTGTGTTCCGGCAGCAGTCCTTGAGAGCCAGTGAAATTACAGGCACATGAGACTTAACAAATATGTCTCAAGGCGCAGTGCAATTCGTGACTTGTGATGAAATGCATCTGTTATAGGCAGAGGTTAGTCCGCTTAACATCAGGTGGGCCTCAAGATTGTTCCGCCACTATAAAAGTTATAGTTGTTCCTTGATATATCCTGAAACTTTTTCATAACAAGTAAAACAAATATTTCAATTAAATACAATGGGACAAAATACAAGCAATTATAACTGAGTATCAGAAGAGTGTCCCAATAATTTGGCACACAGTCAGAGGTGCTCAGGAGCCAGAACAACTTAAATTAAAGTCCCATTAGGTGGGCACTGCCATCGCCCGGATTGCGGACACGTTTCGCTGACTGGATTATCTAAAGTTATTCGGGTTATGAGTTCTTGTTTTGATTTTGTTTTTGTGTAGCATTTTCTGCGTCTGCTACTTACAAAGATTTCTATTTATCTAAATATATATAGTTATATAAAAGATATAATATAAAAGATACATATATATATAGTAATAATATATATAGTAAAAGAACTTACCCAAATATATATAGGGTTATTGTAAAAATGCTAACAACCTCTTATAGAGTTGACTTCTGTTGGTATACTAACATTTTGAGATGAATGTTTTATTTAAATATTTTTTTGTCTTTAACCTACCTTATGTGAAAATTATCTTGTGCCTGTAATTTATAATTCATATTTTTTATTACTTTGCTCGATTTAAATACTCAAAAAACCAACTTCCACAACTTAAAAATATAAAACGCAATAAGATTTTGTAAAAAAATATGAGAATAAGGGCCTGTTTCAGAATGTACGAGTAAGTTCCGGTTATAATACCCAGAACATAAAATAACTGAATGATAAAAATGACAGTTAACATGCAGCGCGTTTTAAGCTTTAACCGATGGATAGGATAAATCGATGACTGTCAAACGCAAAGATAGTGTTTTATTTATTAAATATGTTCTGGGTAGTATAACTGGAACTTACTCCAACATTCTGAACAGGCTCTAAGTCTTAAAATGACATACTAAACTATAATTAAATTAAAAACAAAAAGTTGAATTGAGAACCTCTTTTTTTGAAGTCGCTTAAAAATGTTTGACAGTATGGATCACAGCTAGACTACAATATGAAGTGGCTTTTTCAGTTGTTGATTTTTAAATAGAACAGAATACTTATATCGATATTCCAGATTCCTATCGTGTTCACATTCTGAGCCTAGGGACGTGATCTATTGAACCAACCTCAGACTAAACTCAAACTGCAACATTCACAAAACAGTAACAGACAATGTCTACTCCGAGCTAAGAGCGCCCGCCGCGGCAACACTGGACCGTGTCGCGCTCCTTTTGAATAGAGTTTTGAATATTTACATCGAGCAAAATAATAAAAAAATACGAAATAATAAATTAGAGGCACGAGAGATTTTTAACATCAGGTGGTTCTCGTGCGTATTCCGTCAAAAACAAATAAAAATATATTAAAAAAGAACATTTGACTCAGAATTTTTGTTAGAACTAGCAGAAATCAACCATAACCGAGTGGTATAAAAACTAACGAACTGCCGATTCGAGCCGCAGGTCTATAGTTCTATCCCCATTGCCGGCTTGACCTTCTTCACCGCATGGTAGAAGGGCATTTTGCGAATGCTCGTCTGGCTAGCTTCTACCCTCAAGTAGAAAATTTGTCGCCTAGTGCCTGTGCTCTAGCAGCAGTCCTTGAGCGACAGTGGATTACAGGCTCATTTTTCTTATTATTTTTTATGGATTTCCGCAAAGTAATGCTTGAATCTCATAATTGTATCCACTTTAACCAAACATGACTTGGATACGACTGAGAGTTATTGACAAAACTTCTACATGACTGGGATTTGATTGAGCGTGATGAAAAATATGAAGAATGGCTTATATACAAACCGTACGAGTCTAATTCAAAAGTAAAAATAATGATAACAAATATTTTAAGATAATATTAAATTAATATATTAATAAAACACTTTGAAGATATAATAATATATCTAGTGACAATTCCGCCTAATTTTCCTTTTAAGCCGACGTGACGTCACAAACGCCACGCTCTCGTTCTCGATCGTGCGCTCGATGAGTCAATACCTCCTGAGGTTGCGTCATCTAGAATCGAAATTCGTCGAAAATTCTTCCGTTTTGGCTGCGTGGCGTTTGGGACGTTTACAGGAAAATTAGGCGGAATTGTCACTAGATATATTTTGATATTTTTTAAGTGTTTTATTCAAATTTCAATTTATACTTTTTTTATATTTGTTTTCATTAAATATGGATTTCCGCAAAGTAACGCCTGAATCTATTCATTCAAAATTTAACTTAGGCAAAGTCAAAATATTGCGAAAGTTTTCCTAGTGATTATCTGGACAAACTTTCACGTCCGTTTTCAATAAAATGCGCTACTTTAATTGAATTGTTAAAAATGCCGCATTGTGAAGCCCGGTGAGACAGCGCCTCCATTGTCCCTCCATTGTCCTCTAAATGTTTGCTTTTAATTAAATTCCCTTGTTCGCGAGTCCACAGCCACTTCGGGACGAGGAATTAATGGAACCGCAGATTATAATGGGCTTTAGTTATGACAACTTGCTGATTGTTTAGGTTTTCGGGTAACAAACTAAATAAAATTTGGGTTCGGATGAAAGTTTTTAGGCTGTCAGTTTTTGTGATAACATTGTAATATTTGTCTTAATATCTAGTTTATCAAACAACGATACTCCAAGTAATCCAATTAAAGCCTGATTTTTATTAAATTATTTTAATAATGTTGTGACTTCTAGACTTACCTACATATTATTATATATCGTACTAGAGTTTTCACAGATGCAGGCATATTAATATTAACATATAGTTTGCCATAATTCTGCAATCAGTTTCTTTTTTTTATGTTATCGTGTCGGAAAATGCTCGAGGCCCACTTGATGTTAAGCGGACTAACCTCTGCCTATAACAGCTGCATTTCGTCACAAGTCACGAATTGCACTGCGCCCGTCACCTGAGACATAGTTGTTAAGTCTCATATGCCTGTAATTTCACTGGCTCTCAAGGACTGCTGCGGCAACACACCTTAGGACCTGCTGCGCTGAGCCATCACTGCTACAAAAGTTTCTACTAAGCCAACGTCTCGACAGACGTGCTTATTAATTACTTAGTAATAAATACAAATGTACAAGAAAATATTATAATAAATTTTCTTATATTGTTTTACTTCCTGACAGGCCAACAAGACGTCAGATCTGAAATAATACCTAATACATAAAAATAGTTTCCCCGCTTAGGTCAAACCATTAGAATCATAATAATAATAATGCAAAAGTATGTATTGGTATGTTTGTCTTCTGCAATGCCCCCACCGTAACGGCTAGCAGCTAAATGAATTTTTAAGAATTTGGTACATAGATTCTCTATACAAAGCCATACGTAGTAAGAAAATATATTATGTAAAAGGTAGTTTCCATGCTTAGTTTAATATCTTTTATATTATCATCTTATTCTATTTTTATATATATATTTTTGCAATAACGCACGCTCTGTGGATAACATAACAAACTTACAAAATTAGGAGATGAAAAATTATAGTCATGTGCGGTATTCGAACCCGCGTCATCCACCCCTATAGCTGGGGCATGCTGTGACCGCTGAGCTAACATGACATACGACTCATAACCCTAATTTGTCCTCTCGTTTTTAACCATCTTATGGAGATGGAACGACAACTAAAGTTCAACTTACGTTGTACTACAAACAAGACTAATTTTGCAATTGGTTTTAAACTTGTTAACAATGACGCAACCCTAAAATTTTGTATATTTTTATCCGCACATTACTAATCCCGCTCATGACTATAATTTTCCTCGTAATTTTGTAATCTTATTCTATACCTACCAATTAGGTGCTAAAGGCTAATCAGTCAGTCACTTTTAAGTGAGTCACTGTGCTTTGTAAGTTTTATAACTGTTTCCTGACCTGTAAGTCACTCCTGAATCACATCAACAACCCTTGTATCCCTGTATGTGTGGTCGGCACAATAGGTTTCCAAGAAACACAAAGGACGTGACACCAGAACATAATAATATGTATTTTTCTAAATATGATTAGAAGCAATATCGCGTGCTGAGCGAAAATCACATTTACGTTAATTGGAGTATTTTTTTTTTTGTTCCGTATAGGGAAACGAAATCTGAGGACGCGGGTTTGTTCCCGTCCGGAACAAAAAATGTTGTACTCCAATAATTTGTAAATGTGAATAATATTTATTCCCTAAAGGCAGAAAATACAGCAACTTAAGAACATATAATGTATGAATGATATTTTAGCTTTGTTTAATATAGCCAGATGTCTGGCGCAAAGCCTCCCTAGGAATACCCTTATTGATAGTATATACATGCTGCCTTTAGGTTTACGATAACGTTTAGATAATAAAGCAATTTTTGGGCATAATATGCAGCAACACCCTACTCACGTCAACATGCTGATAATTTGGCTCATCATTGCGACATCCGACAGGAGGATTTGGAACATTCCTATTCTTCACTTCTACATCGACACTAGTAACCTATTCTAATAAAATAAGAAGGAAAGATTTGCATTTATTGTGTAACAAATAAACAAAAACACTACTGGACCGATTTGAAAAATTCTTTCAACATTAGAATCTACATTCCTCACCCCGATGAACATAGTCTATAAAATAATTAAAAAAACATATTTTTTAGATTATTTGTTTAATAGCCGTGCGAAACTGAGGGGGGCGGGCGGCAAGTAATATTATGAAAAGGAAAGATTTGTATTTTGTAGGTAACGAATAAACTTAAAACTACTATACCGATTTGAAAAATTCTTTTATAATTCGAATACGAGTACTATACTATCCATGATAAACAAATGCTATAGAATATATGCAGAAAAGCATTTTTATATATTTTTTGTTAAGTACCCGTGTGAAGCAGGAGGTGGTCGCTAGTGTATAATAAATAACAATAAGCCTCACACATTTTGCAGCATATTAGAGTCAATAGATTTTAATGTAAACACGAATTAAGGGCTGTCTCAATACACTATTCATTGGTAAACTTTGTCCATTACCGCGTGGTTTCAGTACATGTTACGACATCCAAGAGTGATTATACTCCCCAATATTCCCAAATTGGAAATTGGCAAGTTGCGGCCACTGGCCTGCCCTCACCCTCGTCACGGGGTTAATAATTGCCACCCACTGGGAAACTGACGTACATCAAATTGTATTATACTGCGCAGTATTTTGTCGTTTACTGCATAACTTCGGTACTGAATTCTAGCAATATAATTTTAAAATTGGAAATCTGATATAAATTTCGGCAAACAACTGGATCAAATTACTAACCTATTTAATAATCTTTAGGTTATTGGTCAATTTTACAAAATATGCTTATTAAAATTTACGTAAAAAGTACATACATATAAATATAATAATAACAAATATTTTAAAAGTATTTTAAGAAAACATTTAATTAATTATTTAATTAAACACTTAAAAAATCTTTATAAAAATGATATATATCTAGTGACAATTCCGCCTAATTTCCTATTAAGCCGACGTGACGTCACAAACGCCACGGAGCCAAACCGGAAGAGTATTCGACGCGTTTCGCTTCTAAACGAAGCATCCTCAGGAGGTCTTGACTCTACGAGCGCACGATCGAGATAATCGTGCGCTCGTTTGTGACGTCACGTCGGCTTAATAGGAAATTAGGCGGAATTGTCACTAGATATATATCATTTTTATAAAGATTTTTTAAGTGTTTTATTAAATAATTAATTAAATGTTTTCTTAAAATACTTTTTAAATATTTGTTACTATTAAAAATGGATTTCCTCAAAGTAACGCCTGAATCTATTCATTACATACATATAATTTTACGCTGCGATTTTTTATGGTCATTGACAGAAGAAGTGTTGTTGTATCTGTTGATAGTACGATATACGAACATACGGCTGATACCAAGCTTTTGAAGTTTCTGGAATATGACCGACGGCTCCATACCCACTTTGTGCAAGGTGATCACTGAATTCCTATTTTCTTTAACACTCCATGCCATATTGTAATTTCATAATGAACACGAAAAATATGTGAAATGGCGGGAAATCGAAAGAAGTTTTAAGAATAATAAAAGCGCTCCAAACTAAAAAAAAAAGACGGGTTGCACTCCGGGAGTGCCGGCAGAAGTGAAAACTTGATTATTAATTAACGTTGAGCATGTTTGATATTTTGGAATGGTTAGGGAATAATTTTGCACCAATTGCTTTATCAGTATAAAAGTACTATCATTTATGTGGTAGAATACAATATTCATTTATTGCGCTATCGTACACAAACATGACAATTTATATTACATTAAAAATTTAACACTTTAAAACTATTACAATTATTTTACATTAAAAAGTTTATCTCTTCGAAAAATCAACTTTCATCCATAATTTCAACGACTTTTTCACCATCATCATTACCAGAACTATCATCGCCAATCTCTAAAACTGATACGATAGGTTTATGGTAGCTGAAGTAAGAAACGAACAGTTTTGATTCGAACCTATTTAAATGTCTAATAAAGACCGCATCAATAGTAGTTTTGTATTTCGTTGTGCTAAGATTGCGATCATTCGACATAGTTAAACCAAATTCATTATTTAAAAATTCAATTAATAGTTGATTTTTATCGATATATTATTATTATTTATAGTTGCACTCCCGGAGTGCAACCCGTCTTTTTTAGATGTCAAGATTTGATTCGAACTCTTTTCTTCGATCTAGAATAAGTGCCTCATTTTCTTCGTATAACTGAAGATATCGCGATTCTGCAAGAATTTCCGATTCTTCATGACGGAATGGAAGGTGCAAAGTAACCATTTCTCTCCGATACTCATTGTAGTCTGTACCCATATCATAATTGCGATATCGTATAACTTTTGGTTCTTCCCTGAGTACATAGTCACCCTTGTTATTTTTATAATATTTAGCAACAAACTGAGCAAGAGAAATACCTGCTAAATCTTCAGGTCTCTTCTCATACTTGTCGAAATAATTTTCCTTCCATATGTCGGTTGAATCATCTTCTAGTTCACTTAATTCTTTCATTGTCTTCTTTATTCTATGCCTTTCGACTGGCCAAATGGTTGGTATATAGACAATAACAGTTGAACTTTTTGACATTGGTTCTCTCAATATGCAGCCTCTTGACTCGTCATCTCAGTGTGGTTCAAAAGATTAATGCTAATATTTTTAGTAATGTCAAATAAATTAAACTCAGGATGTTCATCCATTATTTCAATTATTTGTCTTTGTAAATTGCTAACACCTCTATTAGTTTTGTTAACATATTCGACCACGTAAGCTGCACAAGAATATTCTTCAGTTATAAATTGGAAATCAGTGTTGGATCTAACAACGTTGAATATGAAGGGATTAAATGGATTATTCCACTTTTCACATGGTTCACGTTTTGGAAAAACTCGTGGTATATTAATTCCTGCTCGAATAATGTTGACATATTCGTCATCTGAAGCAATATTATTTTCATCGTAGAACGATTGAAAACCATTGTATTCGTATTTTTCCAAGTTTTTTTGGATTAAATTATATTTAGCCTTGTACCGTGGAAACCATTTTCTGTATCTGGCATAGGCGTCAAAATCATGGTTTTCTTAACTGGCATAAACGGAGCGTCAAATCTACATTTTTGTTGTCGTCTCGATGCTATACCTTTATAGCAAGTAAAAGTATGCTTATGAGTTTGTAATCGGATATCACCAGAAGCCTCGGCAGCAGATACTGATATCAGAAAATTGATAAGATCGATAGCTTCATTATAATCTCTGTTAAGGGCGTCTTCTGGGGCATTATCTAACCAAGCTAAAATATGCGCATGTGGACTACCTCGATGTTGGAATTCAATTCTTTTAAAGTAATGCAAAAACCTGTATTTTTTGAAAGGACTGTGCCTTTTTGATTGTATTTTTTTAAAAGAACTTTGACTAACTTATTGAAGTATATAGCACATGTTACGGCATCTTCAATAATAAGAGTGTTTTTCTCAATAAAATGCAAATCTGCAGCCTCTTCAACCGATATTTCCGCATTATTTTTCAAATTATGCAACAATTGTAATAATTTAGGCCATCCAATTTCATTAGCACTTATGGTAAAGAAAACAGTTGGCTTACCGTATTGACGAATCATACCAAAAAGATCTCTTTTTCTTTCTGCCCAATAGTATGCTGAATTCGGAATAGAACGAAGGAATGCCAAATTAGTTTCAATGCAGCCGTGAATATAATCATCAGATTCTATTTGCTCTTTAGTTATTGCAATACCTTGGCCGACATGCTTAAATGCAATGTGAAGAGAGTCCTTAATTCTAATTCTCATTATTTTCATAGCCATGTACAATAAGTGTTGAGTTACTTATTTTAGTAGTAGTAGTAGTAGTAGTTGGGTTACTCCGCGTCTATCAGATCTTCTTAATTCACTCGTAGCCATCATGAAGGGTGTGACCGCATTCCTAAATTCTCTGAAATGCCCCAGATATATTTGTGGAAAAGATAATTCTTCAGCATGTTCATCAAACAGCAAACTCTTTGGAGCATTACCTAAAAAAGAAAGCAAAAGTAAATCATATATATTATGTATCTTCTTGTTCAATAAATTAAAGAAACATACATTTTATAATTTTTTTTTAACTTGACCTATAATAAATGAAGTAGATGAATTACGTAAATTGATAAATTTTACTTACTTGTGAAAGGTAATTCCATCTGTTTTGTAATTGGATGTTTTACTATTTTTCCCGCACCATTTAATGGCGCATGTAGGCATTTTTATTGCACTCAATGGCCACGATCGTAAAAAAAATATTTTTTACAGAGACATACGTACGGATCAAGCTTCTGGCCGCGTACTGTTTATGTGCGCTCATGCAATGACTTAAGTGTGTCCGCGCCGTAGAGAGGGGATAGCTGTCTACTCTCCATCCGTCTTACGCTTTTTCGATCAGGTCACGTGTCCTAACGCGAGTTTAAGATTTTATACCTATTACAGAAAAAGTGCTCAACGCCGCTAAAGAAGTTTTCACTTCAAAAAAAAGTTGAAAAAAGAAAAGTTTTATGGAACAATATTTATGGCCTGACTAGTTATAATAGACAGGCGTGATGCATACCATCAGCAGGGCGACTTAACCATATAAAAAAACAATTCAGAAAATTTTAAAAAAGTTTTTAGGTTGCGTGTGTTTAAGTGTGACACTAATTGTTTTATGGGAGTGTATGTATAAGTGTGTTTGTTACTTACTGTTCCGAAACGGCTAGATAGATTTTCATGAACTTAGATTTCTATTCATATATATTGTTTTAAATCGTAATTCATCTAGCTGCAGTAAAAATAGTCAAATCAAGTCGATAAGTCACCGCTATGACCAAGTCATTGGGAGGTGTGTATTCATTAACGAACATATGGTGCACAAACGTGTTTCTTGCTATTGTACTTACCACGGATTTAGGAAGGGAAATCCGTGGTACTTACTTTCTATTAGCCAATAATCTTGTACGTTCAGGAACATTAAGTCATCTAAACATTAACAAAATCATAATCCACCCTCACAGACTTTTACTCTCGCGGACTCTTACTGTCTCGCGAACTTTTACAAAAAAAGCTCTTGTCGTCAAGTTGCTTATCAGGGTGCGTTTCAGATCATAGTCAACTACTTAATTTCATTTCTGCGGACATAATTATTTAATTTGTATTTTAAATGACCCTTAAAGTTGTGGACATAATTTAATTAGAATTTTA
The DNA here is from genome assembly GCA_963890685.1 of Plagodis pulveraria. NCBI lineage: Eukaryota > Metazoa > Arthropoda > Insecta > Lepidoptera > Geometridae > Plagodis > Plagodis pulveraria. The sequence continues at coordinate 7,746,673 of OY982955.1, read as the reverse complement.
TTGACAGATGAAAATTGTAATCGTTCACTAATTATCATATTTCTTATTAGACATTTGCACACCAGTTACACTGATAGAATGTATTGAGTCAATTTATTTTTACTTATAACAACTCTGTTACATATGTTCTGCAAGTAAATAAATGAATGAATGAAACAGATTACTAACGAAGAAACATATTTTGTAGTAAGATGTAGCGTTTCCGATATTTACGCGAAAATAAAGATTTGTTACAAGCTTTGACAGAACTTTTGCCATTACCTTCTTATTTAGCATGAAACCCGTGTTCAAATATCTAAGTGTTTATTGAAAATAGATACCTAGCAAGTTAGATCGTAAATTACTTATTCAATATTTTTGAATAAGCTTTAGGTATATTTTTTGTGGCTATGTCTCAAAGAATGACACTGTCTATTCACTTCAAGTAGATATGAGTCTAGTACGTTTACTAAATGAGAGTAAATATAAGGTCACGCAAGGGTGCCTGGGTCATAGGTAGAGTTCATTTGAAGGCGCTCTTTTATTAGAAACTCTTAAGGGCATTAAACAGGCATAAAGAAATGACTGTTCACCGAATAGAATACGAAATTGACTTTTACACTTCAGTCAACCTTAACAGTTTCTAAGAAGTTTTAGCTAAGGTTATAATTTTGTAAATAACTTTTACGTCTGCAAGCATTCAGAGAATACTAGCAGACTTTTCCAAATTGTATTACAAGGTTTTAGTTAAGAGGTCTTATATTTGTTCAAGGGTGATGTTTGACTATAAGTTTTGTTGTTTTGTCTAACTACTCGGTTATAATTTTGATTTTATTATGATTGCATGTCCATAACGTTTCTACGACGGTCTACTATATTCAATTACAATACAAACTGTTTTTTTTTAATGTTTTTGTGACGGAACCAGCCCGGGGCTCACCTGATCTTAAGTGGACTAACCTCTGCCTATAACCGATGCATTTCGTCAACGTTGAATTGCACTGCACCCGTTACACTGAGAGGTACAGTTGTTAGGTCTCATGTGCCTGTAATTTTACTAGCTCTCAAGGACTGCTGCCGGAATACACTAGCTAGCCACGCGGCATTCGCAAAATGCCCTTCCACCATGCGGTGAAACTCAAGTGCGGCGGGATTCGGATCATGGACCTGCTGCACGGCAATCCATAGCCTAAAAAAAATACAACATCAACTACAAATCGTAAATTTGATTGAACTAAGGATTTAAGCATAATTATGTATATAGGCATTCCAATGGTTCCAGCGCACTACGAGTAGGCAGCGGGTGAAGCATAGTAGGAACTATATTCTTTTGGTCAAATAAGGTGTCAACATTTTGATCAAAATTGGCATCGACCACTCACTGCTATAAGTTTTAGGAAATAATGAACCACCGGTCCCTACGGAGCCGTTTTTTGTTAAACTTGAATTGGCGCAATAAGAAACAAATATTTGTTTCTTACAATAGCATATTTGCGCCGCTTAGGTCACTTGCCGTAGCCGCGGTGTGGCACCAGCCCCGATGTTCTTCTCAGATAAGAAAGCACTTAGGTATGTATGGACGCATGTAGAATCTCTTAGGGTCCGTTTCAGAATGTCCAAATAAAGTTTTGGGTGCTAACCAACACATAAAATAACTGAAATATAAATTACAGTTAACATGCAGCGCGTTTCAAGCTTTAACCGATGGATAGGCTAAATCGATGACTGTGAAACGCAAAGATAGTGTATTATTTATTAAATATGTTCGGGGTAGTCTATCCGGAACTTACTCGAACATTCTGAAACAGGCCCTTAGACTATCTACAATTACATTTTCCCGATTTGGTTGTTAATTAAATAATAGTTTCATTGATCGCGTGACACTACATTGCACGATCAATGGAACTATTACGCAATCTGTTTTAACATGATTAAGTTTTAAGTATCTCATAGCTACTGATAATATGGAAATGTTTCTATTTGTATAATAACTACCCTTAATTCCCGTTCACAGCAATTCCTAGTGTACTCTCTGTAATTACGCAGTACTCGTGTATCCGTTCCATTGTTCGTTTAACCACAATGGTAGCCACAGTGCACTATTCTGCAGTGCTGAACACAATTGCCGCTGTGAATATAAACATTTTCAATTTTAATTTGAAGCTACAGTAAACTTGTGAGTACAGTGTAATTTATAATCAGTCAAGAGTGTTGTAAGGGCGATACGAACTTATGAATATTTCGTATATGCAAATCTGTTGGTTTTAAATATTTATTTAAAAAATAAAACAAATGCAACGACATCAATAGAGGTAATTTTATTGAGGTTATTTCCAAATATGATATAAAGCATTGTCGCATGCATTTATGGTATGTAATATTACTTACTTCACGGTAGATATTGTACTATGATCATACCAAGTTTCATGCTTACATGCATTACCGCTTTAATAATAGCACCAAAGCAAAAAAACTACTTGTTTATATAATGATCTACCATTTAATTTTTTTTCTATTATTTATTAAGCAATCCGTCATAACATATAACACATATTCTGAGAAAATTTCAATTGGCTATCTATTACTATTGAAAAGATACAGCCCTTTAAAGAACGGACTGGTGGAAGGACGGACCTACAACCGAGGCTTAGACACAGGGTCCTGTTTTTTAGTACAGAATACTAAAAAGGTCAAATTTTTTAAGTGTAACTTCAAAAAGTAACCTTTTTTAGGATTGGCCCTCGTTTTTTTATGTAATGAATGATTATCTAAGTGCCTCGGTTACGTCTTACGACTAGACTCTTACGCTGTTCAAGTTTTACGAAACAGTACTCGTCGTATAAATATAAAGTGAAGCATATCGCCCGATGTGACTCTAGTACCTATTGTACAGGTATATCACAGAAGCATAACATTTTTCATTTGCAATTTTATGCCAACTGTGGCGTGAGAGCTGTAGATCATAGAGACAAAAGGTCCTCGAACAAAGCATCAAGTACGACCAGTAAATTTATCGACGTGCCTTCCAGAATTTAATTCACATTGCGACTTTGCACAATTTTATGCACGTTGTAGATTGCTTTATGTAAATTCAAATAGCTCGAAATTTCAAGGAATTAACTTGATGCGGTTTTGTTTAATGTTTTATTTTTTACGAGGTTTCGTAAAGTTTATAGTCTATGTATATAGTATATTCGTTTGGACAAGTAGAAAGCACGTTAACGCAAGACGGAAAAATTGTAACTCTGTTTAATAAAGAAACGAATCGAAAATGGCGTCAATAATTATTACGTCTCACTTGCACACTAATTGCTGTTTATAGTGTGCAAGTGAGATGGTGAGAGGTAATGATCAGCGGCACCATTTTTGTATTTTTTTCATATTATACTGTCTTATAAAATAACAAGTAATATCCTCAGTAAACATATTTTAACTTGATTGGAGAGAAGCTAAAGAACAGCTAAGTCAACCTATCCATACAAAGACGGTAGTGTGATAAAGAATGTGATGCGTGTAAAGGAACAAATAGAAATATTTCAAGATCTAAGTGAGGAACCCTTTCGAGGAATAGGGATAGCGTATGTAGGGTATGTAAGTCTTTATGTTGTCTTAGGTTTTCGCAATTATTACACATAGTAATTAAACAACTTTAAACGGGTTAAAGTTGTTTAATCGCGTATATTTATCACTATTATTGTCCCGACGTTTCAAACACTTTGCAGTGATCGTGGTCGCGAGATTTCTAATTTGTTTTATTTGTCACATGAGTTATTAAGTAATTATTTGTCCTACCGTCAGAAATTTTATATTAATCATAACGTTCCCTATTCACGTAGTATTCGCTCAGTGTCCAGAGGTCTTGCAGATTTGTGTCGGCCTTGGGATTTAATTAATTTGATAACAGGATCCCAAGCAGGTAATCCTTGCCAACCATCATTTCTATTGAAGTTTAGGTACTTTTTGATTTTAATAGCCTTGCGTAACATTCTTGGCATAAACCGTCGGGACAGAAATAATGATAAATGTACGCGATTTAAACCGTTTAAAGTTGTTTAATATTACTAAACATATAATAATATGTAAGTCTTGTTATATAGAGTCGTATGTAAATAATCGACGGGTCTATTAACGCACAAATAAACATCAATATAACATTTTGATTAACCTCGAAGTTTTGATCAATTTGCATAGACCTTGGTCACGAGTACATTGTAATCACATAAATTTGTAATTATTTGTAAAGTTCTAAGTTTTATTAGACCACCATGCATTCTTGTAATTGATTGAAAACACATTTTGGAAAATGTCAGCTTTTCCTAAACACTAACAGGTTTTCATTTACCTTTAGATTGGTTTGTTCTGTATTTCCGGAGTAGAATTGCGAGTGGTTGACGAGAGAGAGGTTCTCGGTCCAATGGTTTACGGGCCAGTGGTTCGTGGCAGAGTGGTTCATTGTAGAGTGGACGGTCAGGTGGATTTCAGTAATGGGTGAGCTTTTAGCTGCCGCGCGACGTAAAAAATATACGAACTAGAGCTTGGCTGTTTGTAGTTTGTAAATGCCAACCGAAAATGGATTAATGAATATGCAGGACTTTAAAAAATATGCCTTTACCAGAAGTTTGAGTTTCTTTTTTTATGATATTGTGACGGGACAAGCTCGAGGCCCACCTGATGTAAAGCGGACTAACCTCTGCCTATAACCGATGCATTTCTTCACAAGTTACGAATTGCACTGCCGTCACCTTGAGATAGCTGTTAAGTCTCATGTGTGCCTGTAGTTTCATTGGAATTTTCAATCTGAAGGACTGCTCTTGGAACACACCGTTGGGTGCTTGGCGACAGATTTTCTACTTGAGGGTGGTAGCTAGCCAGGCGGGCAAACGCAAAATGCCCTTCCACCATGCGGTGAAGGTTAAGCCCGCGACGGAATTCGAACCATGGACCTGCTGCGCGGCAGTCCATAGCCAATGCCACTGAGCCATCACTGCTTCACAAAAGTGAAATTGAGTGAAGTTAGAGTTATTTGCATATACTAGGATGTATACATTTATTACAAATTGGCGCAACAAACCAAGAGAAGCTACTTGAGACTGGTGCCTAGTGGTTGACAGAAAGACAAATATTTACGAAATTCCCAAGACCGTGAAGCTTATATCCCCTTCATGATTCGGATCATGGACCGGGCGGCAGCATATATTTACTGCCAATTGTCATCAGTGCCACAATTTCATAATGTAATTACATTCTGGAATTATGTAGCACTCAGAAATACACTAACCTACCCTAAAATAGATAGTTGGCAGTTGTTTCAGTAGACAAGTCTCAAATTTAGTGCGGCCCTTCCACAAACAAAGGCCTAGCTCAGCCTAAGGGCGAGTACTCACTGCACCTGCGTTCCTCAGAAATGCCATTGAATTACGGCGCATAAGTGCGCAAGTAGGTACATGGCAATGGCTGCGGTGTAAATGCCACGCCACATCAAAGGCAGCGCTGAAATTGCTTAACCATTTGTGCACTTGACTGGCTAAAGCGGCTTTGTACACTGTGTGCACTGTGCTTTATAGACGGGGAAACTTAATCGAGTAAACGGAACGGTTAGAGGCTGTGTTAATGTTTTTCCTTTAATGTTTGAGGACTAGTTTTATGACCACCGTAAACGTTTCACAGGTATATGTGTGGCCACCTAAGTATTGATTCTGCTGGTCGTATCACTACCAATGTTCTATATCACTCGTAGTGATATGTATACCATTAATTTAGCCGTTAAAGGGATATCACCTAGTTCAAGTATCAGTAAAGGACATCGTAGTAAATGTGAAATAGGCTTAATATCTTATGAAAAGCGCGTTATATCTCGGGTAGCAATTTCATTTAAGTGGTGCTTATATATATATATATATATAGATACCCGTTATAGGTACCTACCGCCAGAAATAATTTAAATTCAATCTATATCGTATTACTATACAAATATAAAAGTCCTATAAAAATTAACAATCACTACTTTGATATCATTCCATATTCAATCCACTTAAGCACCCGCTTGCACTATTATCAGTCAGCACAATACAATGAAAGTGTTCAAAAATAGAATTCCAATACCAGCGCAAGGCAATTTACTTATTCGCGCAGATAAAAATTGTCTCCAAAGCGAATAACGCAGAGAAGCGAGGATAGAAATCACGGGAGCAGATAAAACCCTTCTTGCGACAAAAGGTGACCTCTCTTTGACAGCACAAAGTACCGTAGCTCGGGGCACAATGCGAGTCCGCCTGTTGTCTGAAACTAGGCTAGCGTTGAAAAAGTAACGTCCCGCCAAACGGGCGGGATGATTTCAGATTTGGAACTTTAACATTATATTTAGCAATGGGAACCATATTTGTACTGTCATATATTTAATTATATACATATTATAGCCAATATATCTTTGCTGTATTTTAGTTGCGATTATGTGGACTAATATGTTCACAATGTTTTTTTTAATAAGAGAAGATGTTTATATAAAATAATTTTACTATGCACAACATATACAGTGCAGTAATTATTTACTGAGATATAATATGTTGTGCAAATCATGAGCTAGTCCAGCATATGCTGTGACGACTAGCATCACACCACTGGGATTCTACTATCATTTTATATTCAAATAGAAACTATAATAGAGTCTTATAATAATAATCTTATGATATATAAGTTTTATTTGTACAATGAGGAAGTGAAGACAAAGGAGTATGTATTATGGATTGTATCATAGCAAGTTAGAATAAGTTTCAAAGCAGTGACGGCTCAGTGGCATCGGCTATGGATTGCCGCGCAGCAGGTCCATGGTGTGAATCCCGCCGTGGGCTTGAGCCTCACCGCATGGTGGAAGGGCATTTTGCGATAGCTAGCGACCAACAAGTAGAAAATCTGTCGCCAAGCACCTAACGGTGTATTCCGGCAGCTGTCCTTGAGAGCCAGTGAAATTACAGGCACATGAGACTTAACAACTATGTCTCAAAATGACGGGCGCAGTGCAATTCATGACTTGTGATGAAATACATCTGATATAGGCAGAGGTTAAGTCCGCTTAACAGCAAGTGGGCCTCGAGCTCATTCCGTCAAAATAACATAAAAAACGTAACTGATGATATATTGAAAATGTCTGTACATTTAAATTTAGTGCCTATCCTGCGTCCTTAAGTATGAATATGAACAAATCTCACTGTAATGTTTTAGGGCAGCTGCCTAATGAATAAGGCGAGCCATCTGGTCTTTTTAGTGAAGAATCCTGGTCTAGATACCACTTCGTGTTAATATTGATCGTACCTACATAATATAAAGTTAGTTAATGTTAAAATTTACCATTAACTAAAGGAAACAAAGCTGATATTATCAACAGTAATATTGCCTTTTTTTAAAGGGTGGGTATTTACAATATTTTACTTTGAACCGGCGGTATGGCTTTACAAAATACTACGAACTATATACAACACTACAGCTACTACAGTAAAATAATTTAGACAGCCTAGTAGAAAATCTGTCGCCAAGCACCTAACGGTTTGTTCCGGCAGCAGTCCTTGTGAGCCAGTGAAATTACAGGCACATGAGACATACCTACTATGTCTCAAGGTGACGGGCGCAGTGCAATTCGGGACTTGTGACGAAATGCATCAGTTATAGGCAGAGGCTAGTCCGCCTAACATCAGGTGGACCTTGAGCTTGTTCCGTCACAATAACCTAAAAAAAAACCTTTAAGTCATTACATACTCATAGGCAGTCCAAATGCTCCAGCCCACTACCAGTTGGCAGCGTGCCCAGCATGCTGGCAGCATTGCCCCGTTGAATTGCAATGCTCATTCGATAAGCCAAATAGATGCCAGCATTTTGATCACGTGTCGAATCGAATAACTTTGAATAAAAATTTGATATATATATATTCATTTGTATAAATAATTTAGACAGCTTTATTATATTTTATTTTATTTTTTATGTATATACACAATTTGCAATATGGGTGTAGTATTATTTTTATATTATGAAATAATTAATCCTAAACTTTTATCTGAACAAAGACGTTGGGCATTCTGGTGATTGTATTTTTGTACATATCCTTGAGTATGTATACCTTATAATTTACCAGTAAGAAATAATAATTTGGAACTCCTTAACGAAAATATTTTTATATATAAATTTGACTAAAATGTGACCTAGTATTTCTCTAACAAATTCATAATTACGTGTCATTCAATATACGTGAAAAGTTATTATTATTAAATAAAGATTGGTTCTATTTACAGAGCTCATTGATATTAAACATTATATAAACGGTATTTTCGATTTTAATTCCTAGTTCAACTGATCACTAACAGATTTTTAACTGAATCAGCCCCTTAAAAATATATTCTTAAGGTTCAAGTTTCATTGCTCATAATATTAATAAGTGTACATCAATATAATTTTCTTTTTTTTACACAACATCAAGGGCTTGGCAGAAACAACGGATTTCAAGTTGCTATGATCTTGACACATTTGAACTTGCATCCCACACTTTCATTTCATTCTTCATACTCGTCCTTTTCTTCTCGTAAAGGGGTGATTCAGTTCAATTAGGAGCATTTAACGGAATCAAATCAAAACGTTAATTAAATAAAGTTCACTCTGAACGCGCGCTGCACCTGGCGACTACGACCTTTTGTTTCACAAAATGCGCAAAAGTTAGAGAAAATAATACCTTTCACATAAGGTAATGGCAACTGTCCGGCTTAAAAAATTTCAACAAAAATTTGTTAAGAATATTTCACAGCAAAGGTTAGATGTCATAATTCATTATAGCTGAGAAGTTCCAAAAAATAATTACAAAATAGTTGCTCATCAGATTCGGTTTCCACTTATTAATCACCTCCTTCAATGTGACAAAAAACGGAGAATTAAGCCCTCTTATAAGTTCTTTTGACTTTGTTTTATTGCAGAACGTCTGTAATCTGGTCATTATTTTGAAGCAGTGATGGCTCAGTGGCATAGGCTATTGATTGCCGCGTAGCAGGTCCATGGTTCGATTCCCGCCACGGGCTTGAGCTTCTCCGCATGGCGGGCATTTTACGAAAGCCAGTTATTCTAAGTTAAGCCTGTTAACACCTTCGATCACATCATCACTTACCACCAGGTGAGATTGTGGTCAAAGGAGCAATAAAAAAAATACGTACCTTTGCCAAGGTTTTCCATGTCCAACTATTCCATTCACACAAGCCGTGTATACTTGTTAATCCCCATTCGTCCATGTTCATGTAATACATATGCCCGCACAGCTCTTATGTCCACATTATGCGTTTGAATAAACATAGAGAAGACGCCCGCACTGCTTTGAGAACTTCGACAATCGACGAACAAACTTATACAAGGTACTCACTACTAACTTGTGTCGTACCATATTGTGCGCGAGGGAAACTTTAACGAAGTCCTCTTCTATTATATGTTCTATCTATATCCGATTTCACGATAGTCAAGTTTAAACGTAGGCTTTTATTATCTACACATATTTTTATCCGACTACCAAAAAGGAGGAGTTTATCAATTCAACACATATATTTTTTTTATACACCACGCATGACTTATCATTGTTTTCCAATTTTGATAATTCTTTTTTTATTGAAAAGAATATACCTTTGCCGTAATTCTTAAGTTACACTCAACTTACGGGAAAATGCTTGACATACCTAGATGACTTGGCAGTTGCAAGTTTCATCGATGGTGAACAGTATTGTAGGTGAGTGAAAATCAATCGTCTCAACAGTAATTATCACTAAAAAGAGATATTTTTTAACAAATATGGAACCGACTTTTAACACTGAAAGTATAAAATAACTTGTTGAAGTCAGTTATTTCATACTTCAGTGTTACAAATGGGTTACATTCTTTGTAAAAATATTTTTATTTATCAAGTATTGTATAGTTATCTTAATGCCTATCTACTTTTGTGTACGTATGTATATATAACACACGTTACTTTAATTATATCGATATGCTTATTTACTTCCGTCCACAAGCTTTATGTTAAGCGCAAACACAGACAAATGTACATTAAGACCTATAACTTCATTTTGTTTGAGGTAAAAGTATTTACAGTATTATGTTATGTATGACAAATAGCTGTATAATTTCCAGCTCATGAATATAAGGATACATATCTATATACTGAATGTCATAAAATGCAACTAAAGGATAGAATGCGGTGAATAAGCAACTCTCACTACAAAAGTACAACTTGATAAGGGTGTTGCTATTATAAATTGCACAACATGGCTCTCTTCACAATCTCAACACCCTCTTTTACGAAAATGTATACAACCAACAAGAATATACCTAGCCATATAACTGAGGCCACGACTTTCTACAATAAGTTCTTATGGCCTTGTATCGTTAGTGAAAACATAAAGTACCAATCAACCATTTTTTGGGTAAAGATAGGATAATGACCACGTCATATCATATTCCACTTTCCTACGTATTGTAATATCAATGCGAAATAAAGCGTGTATGTGTGTTTGTACCCATTCCCTTCTAAAAAAATGAATGAATTCTAGTGAAATTTAGTGGTTATACCTATTATATACCAGACATAGGATACCTTTTATCTAGATTGTTGAAATCTTTCACGAGCACGATATAACAGATTTTAAAGCGGTTAAAGCCGTAGCCTCTAATATATGGGGTAAGCAAAAAATATGTAATACTATTAAACTTGTGATATACGTACCATTCATTGTGTATTACAATCAAATCATATAATAAACGTAAAAAAATGCGAAATTGAAAACATATATTTACAGTGAAATACCATTAAACTACATGTGATATAAGTACTCCACAAAAGATATAACAATTATTAATAGTTCATAGTCAATTATTCGTATATCAAAATACAATTGCTATTTTGTGCTTGTATAACATGAAATACACATAAGAAAATAAAATCAAAGAAATAACAATAATAATAACACAACGATATAATATTAAACTATAATACTATAAAAATCATAAGACATGTACTAACCAGCCAGCGTTTGAGCCTCGTTTTGAAAATATTCAGGCTTACCGCTTGTTTGATATCATTTGGGATTTGATTATATACTGACGGACCCATGATGTGCGTTAACTTGCAAGACTTAGCTATGGAGCAGAACAGCAACAGTCTCCTATTCCTCGTACAATAAGAGTGGGTATCGCCTAGTTTTACGTAGCTATCTAGATTCTGTCGAAAGACTACCGCCACTTGAAAAATCCCTATTGATGGTAGTGTATGGATTCCTAATCCATTAAGCGTAAAAGATTTACTTACATAAAACCAAACGCAAAGAGGTGCACTCAAAGTATGAGCTTCTACGAGCTATGGTAAATTTTAATTTAAACCATAACTAAAATAGCTTAACAATAAAAATAAATTATTAACTAGCAATTTGTTACTTTTAAACATAACATAATAATTAATGTTTCAAAATTACGAGTGCAGTGCAGTGTCAAGCAGAAGAATGACTGTGATGCAGCAACGGTAATGGACATGCGCTATGCTTACCACATGGCAGGTGACTAGTATCCTAAAATAAACGAACCACTCGTATATTACTTTGCTTAAGGCTAGATAATAATACTTATATTAAACAAAAATATTTATCTTAACAGAAATTTGCCAGACGTATACTACTCGTACTTCAGGCAATTTAAATATCAATGAAAATCTTACTATTCGATCAGTATTTCACATGACTTTGAAATGATTATACATTGAATTTCAGTAGATCGATATATCAAACGCTATGAAATTATACAATATTACATTGTACATCGAGGGGAGAAAATGATCTATTTCTGTTCGAGAGTTTGTTCATCTCGAGAACAGAAATAGAACTTTCTTATAACTTCCTATACATAGTGCTTTATAGTACACCTACGAGGAAAATAAAACCATTACTTATCTCGAGATTTCTCAGGCAGTAAGTTTTATAGGACTTCTTGAGCTACATTTCTTATTTCTGGTGGCGTTATTATTAAAAAAAAAACACTTTCACTATCAGATGACTTTTTGGAAAATTATTTAGAATAATGAAAAGCGTACTGTCAAAATATCAATTTAATATAAAACAAAATTTAACCAAACATAACAAATTGCCGCGCTTTTTTTTCTCGTAGTGCAAAAAAAGGTTGCCAACCTCCTTTCAATGAAAATCGAGTACAAATAGAAATCACACCTCTATTTCTAATTATTTGATATAACACCTTTTTGAAATTGTATTTATGTTAGCAGCTAATAAACAAAGAACGCTACCAAGGCAGGTATGGATTTTCATACAACATTTCTTCACTGCTACGGAGCATAGGAATGAAAATCCATATAATTTTTCCCGCCGTACATTTATAATGGAGAAATGACGAACTTTTTAACATGTTTTTGAACGAGTCATGAGACGCCTGCTGAGTGGGTGTGGTATAAAAGATCATTAAAACACATATAATGTATGCGCAGTGAACGATATTAAAACTAAAATATGTAAAATTACTTCTCAACAAATTTAACGCACTCAACTATATAGTTAACAATGATTGAGTTTATATGACTGTGCGCATAGGATCTGTGTACATGCGGGTCACTGGTCTATGATGCCACGACGATACCGCCTGATATATTTTCCAAGTCGTAAAGGACTAGCCTCTATAGGGTTACAACACTAATATGGCACCTTGAAACTGCCATTTTAGATTTTACATTGAAATGCAATCTTCTGTGCGATGAAATACGTTCTAACTTTCTTAACTGCACTTGCTAAGACTTTCCAAGAAAATATAAGATCACACCCATACAAAAATTCAGATATAACTCCAATAAATTGCTTACACGTTCACATTCGTGAAACTTTTGCTCCCTATAAAGTTTATAATTCTTATCTAACTACGCAGTTGTGAAGTTTGTTTTATCTGCAAGATTTATCGCTGAAAAGTTATTGTTAAATAAATTTGTGCATATATGTAAGTAGGAGATCGCGTAAAGCTTCTTCTTAATATCATCAGGTTTAATGGCAGAGCTTTCATAATGTGGGCGTACAATGTACATGCGGGTAGCCCAAATCACTAAAACAATTTTGATTTAATCCTAGTCCACAGTATATGCTCACGCTGTTGTGTTGTGCTCACGGTCTGACGTACCTACAGTTTTATGATTTTAAGTTTTATATCATAAAACTGTTTTAGTAAACGAAAAATAAAATGTTATTGTGGCTATTAATAGTACTGTCTGGCCCTTGAAAGTAAACCCAATCTTGTTATTCAATTTAATTTGTTACGCATAAAAGGAAATTTTATAAAGTTTTCTTCACATCGTTTACACATTTATTAGAGTTGTTTAAAATAGTCTTAATATGTTTTTGTTTTTATTACGGATACTCAAGTCGTTTGTTAGTTTCTCTATTGCACTATGAATAGTAGTAACTTGTTCCCTATAGTAATTAAACAACTTTAAACGGCTTAAATCGCGTATATTTATCATTATTTTTGTCCCGACGTTTCAAACACTTTGCAGTGATCGTGGTCACGGGGTAACTTGTCCCCTAGTAAAAGAAATAGTTTATTAATTATAATAGTATAGTTAGCTATATCGTCCTCAAGTTATTTCTAGTATAATACAATTGTCACCAATCGCAAAAATTCAAGTCGCACTAATTGTCACCAATTAGTGCGACTTGAATTTTGTTGCTAATAAAGTAAATCTTTGCATAAAGACCTCCCGTGTTCCAAATGTAATCTACGTCTATTACGTACGTCTATATACTATAAGTACGTATTTTGTTCTACGACTATATACTATATGTACGTCTTTTGTTCTCAGAACCATGGCCCGGCTGTGGTGGTTTGTGCTGGCGGTACTTGCATCGGCTGCAGCTGATGAAGCCACTGACCCTGAAGGATTGCAGGAACCTGGTTCTGGTAAGTCATTGACCCTTAATCACAATGCTTGGGATTGATTTCTATTATATAGTAGCTTAGCTTGTGCACGTCATAATGAGGTAAAAGATTAGCAGAGTAGCTGGGTACAATCAAATTGGGGCCTGAATCTCAATAATAGCTGCCGTACCACGTTTCCTGCTCAACGATAAATTTTTAACTTGAAGTTGATAAAGATAAGGTATTAAGTAAAGATTATATTATTGCGGAAAAAAGTGTTTCGCTGCTTTCAAATCAACTACGTCTTCAGGTTTTACCTTACTTGGTACATACCTTGGGGTATACTGACTTTCATTTATCAAGTATATTCCACATACACTATGTGGCATCCGTACGAGAAGTGCAAATTCGAGGCATTGCCATGACATCACCAGGTGTGCGAGAACCTTTCTAGTTAATGGTTAGTTATTATTTGTGCCGCAATCGTTCTTTTTGCATTACAATAATTATAAAAACAAAACATACCTTCGTTTCACTAAAAGCTTGTGGAGCAATAAAACACGACTCCATATCAGAATGGCTGGGCATTAAAATATATTCTACATGGCACGGTTTAAAATAATCTCCGAAGTCATAAATTAGAGAAGTGAAACATACCCCAAAGGGGTGAATGCGTAACTCTAAATGCGGATACATTACACTCATTTAAATTCTCTTTATTATCTCTGTAATAATGCATGAATGGCAAAAGGACTGGCAGCGCTATGCGGGCACTTGAAATTTATTCATTCGCGCAATATAATCGGATATATAAATCCAAATGGAGTTTTTGGTAACATTTTCATTTATCCATCAGTAAATTTACACAAAGAGGTTTTAGGGCTGTCACCTCCCGGGAGTTGATGATGTAAATTTTATTTTTCTTCTCTGGCAAGATAATGGTTAGTTTGATAAATTTAATAACAGTTTAATAAAACGACGATTAAAAAACACACGACATTAATATTTCAATTCTGCATTGTTTTGGCCTAAGATACGTCACAATTCAAACCCAAAGCATGTAACTATGATGTTCGCTGTTATCCGCGCTACGCCATGCGCTGGCTTTGCCTAAACCTTAATATCTTGGAAACAACTGTTCATTGGATCAAATGTTCATCAAATATGGCTTCAATCCGTTAACTAAGCTAAAATAAAAAATATCGTAAGAATTGGTGCTGCCTGCTACTGCTCCTGGTTTTAGCCGTCTATGGGTCCCCTCTAAATACGAATATGAAACAAAAAACAACCATCTCGCTCCTATTTTCCTAAGACGTAGGCAGAGCTGTCTAAGCGCCAATCTTGCACTGGTTAGTTTTTGGATGTTCCATTTGTTAGGGGCGAACCTATTGCCAGAAAAGATTGCAGGAATTACTTATGAATCCGTATTTATATATCCATTCTTATAATTTTAAATATAAACTCGTTACTTTCCGTTTAATATTTTAAGTCAAACAGTTTAATACCCATGGCCGGCCTTGTGAGCTCTTAATCTATTAATTACTTTAGGCGATGCGATGAAGCCATAACATTGGCAGAGCCTTAGCATTAACGGAGCAATAAGCTTAGAGTAATAACCAGTAATAGCTAAAAAAATAAACGTTAGTCAAAGATTACTTCCGGTATAAAGTACCAGCTTAATATGGCTCGTAGCAGTTACTCTAATAACGTAGGGAGTTCGTAGCTACGTAGAGGATCTACGGCGTAGTTCACTACGTCTGCATTGCCATTATTGTCTGCTTTCCCCCCTCTGTTGTTATAGTATTTAACAAACCACCATTAAAGTGTCCGATAAAAGAATTAAGCCTGTCTTATTCTACGATTAGCATTAAAAGCACGTCTTCCTTTTATAAATGCCCTCTTTCGAGTGTTTTTCCGCGTAACGTATATTTTTACGTAGCTATAAATAATCTGGCTTGATTACAGAGAGCAAAGAACGCTATTTTCTTGCGATTAATATTTTAAAATGCAAAGTGAATAAAGATCTCTTTAAAATTCAGTTTCTCGTTTTTTCATAGCCTGTGGGTAGATTGCATGCTTTTGCTGAGGTAAAACTATTTTTAATTATGAGTCTGTTTAAAGTCCTTTGTGGAACCACCGTTTTTAATTGCAAATTTACATTGTTGCTTTGCAATTACGGTTGAATTAGCAGTGCCTTCATGTAGATATGGGTTTTTACGACAATTTACGCCGCATTTTGTAAAATTCTTGTCTAGACATGGTAGGTATGTATAAAAAAGGCCAAAATTACAATATATTAAAACAAAAATAAATTTAGACAAAAAGAAATCTATGGTAGGTACCTATGTCATGTATCCGATTTTCCCACCAAAACTTGTTTGTTGTTAACAAAAAGAGGAAATTGTTATTGGTTGTAAATGTGTACAATTTAAAAAACTCGCATTTTGTAATGCCATCAAGAAGATAAGAAAATCTTTGGGGATAAAAACTTTACAGCTCGGTATTTTTACGATCAGTGCTTTTCTTAACCATAAAATTTTTCCTTCTCGTCACACATCGGCATAACATTCACACCAACAAGTCTTTGCAATATCGAAGAGGAAATATTGGCAGCAATCTTGTTTATGGAATTTACATAACAAGCAAGCAGCTTATGTGGTCGATTTCCATTTGCTGTCGAGTTCGCAGTATAGCGAGGTGAAATGTCGCCTTTCTGTATTCTGTAAGGACATCTGTGATTTAGACCATGTCCATGAGATATTAATACAGGACTGTACGACGAACTCGTACCAGTAGTACCTACTTACGAATTTGACGCAGTAGACATTGAAGTGACTCTTGTTTCGAAAATAATATACTTCAGATAATGAGATGAAAACTGAAGTGATCGTGTATTATCTTAAAAGCTTTAATAAGGTGCCGAAGGGTGATAAGGTAAATTTTTTACAGTAGTGCTTCTAAAGAGGAACTTGCATTGTACAAAATTGCGGCTAACACCAATCTGGTATATTTTTTTACTTTAATATTCATTATTATGTTAACATTCTTGAAAACTGCGGTTAATAATGCCTAGCCGGCAAGGTATTGTTGTTTATATTATATTAAAACATATGACGCGTAAAAGGAATTCATATGTGTGTTAAATTGTTTGTCAAGCAAAATATGCCTATGTCATATAATAATTATTTTGGACTTAGCATGATTGAAAGATACTTAAAATAAGATGGACCTTATGACGCTTCGGTATCTCACTAGTTAATTTTAGAGCGCGTGTAAGTGACGCGTGTTGCGCAAGCTTAATTTTTGGGTTGGTTTTGAACATGTCTAAATACGAGGACGATCGGTTTTCTTTGCACACCTCCGCCGGCGCGCGAAAATAGAGAGAAGTGTAGCAACTGACCCGCCACGCTTGCGGAATTCGGTCCCGTGATTGTGTACCAAATTTGTGGCAGAACTTTTATTATTATACTCTTTTCGTTTCGTGAGAACCTGCTTTTTCAAGTGATTACCCAAACCCTGAGGAATATATACAAATAGAACATTATGCGCGTGATTATAATCCTGGAACTTATTTAACTCACTCTATTAACTGGAAGTGGTATTAGGGAGTATGAGGACTGCTTAAGCATCGATCGTGTGGTTAATTATCAATAACGTATTTGACTATGGAACTTTTGAAAAGCGAAAAATGAGCTTCCTATTCATTGCTATCACTGTAAATTGTGAATAGTTTTTGACCATTTCAAAAACAAAAGAAGCTTTCTATTCAACTCGTGCAATGGACAGTGGTTTTAGTAGATAGCTGTTCTATATGAAAAGTGGAATTAGGCAGTTAAGCCATAAGGCTAAAAATTTCATTTCATTGACAGCTGTAGCAGCTGAAACTGTCAACCAATTGAGGTGATTGTTTTATGTTCAGACAATAATACCGATTACTCTGAGATTGGTGGATGGAATATGATATTGGCGTCATAAACATATTTTTTTATGAAAATGTCAATTTTAAAAGAATCGTTAATCCAAATCTAATAAAATATAAGCGTTCTAACAACATACGTACCCTAAATAACTCTAAACTATTTCAGCTACCTCGATATAATAATAAATATTGAAGGACCCAAAATTACCTTCTACCTAAATTAATTAATACTTTAGCGACATGCATGACATGTATCTCCACGCACCACGCCCTTTCAAAATAGTAAAATAGAAACTTATAATATTAAATAACTCAGATTATGTACTTTGAAAAGCTTTTCCTCTTATAATTAATTTATTATTTTAAGTAC
Source organism: Plagodis pulveraria (assembly GCA_963890685.1). Classification (NCBI taxonomy): domain Eukaryota; kingdom Metazoa; phylum Arthropoda; class Insecta; order Lepidoptera; family Geometridae; genus Plagodis; species Plagodis pulveraria. The sequence goes on along the minus strand of OY982955.1, from coordinate 7,728,494 downwards.
CAAACTTATTGACTATATAAGCCCTTCAGACTTTCGCAGTCACTATTTTCAAGAAAAATTGTATTTTGTAACGTTTCACAACACTAAATGTGTCAGTGTTGTTTTTAAACAACGCAAGACTAAGGCAAAGCTGAACAAACATGATTGAAGAGTCATAATAACGAACACAAAAAATACTAAAACATTTTAGTATCAATATTTTCAAGGTTGGGAAATAGGTTTTATAAATATTTTATTGATGATCCGTGTTTTGTTCAAAAATGTTCAGTTCGTTACATCTCTTGTAAAAAGATACAATTGTTCACAGAAACTATTACAATTTATCATACTACGGCACCGAGTTGACACGCTCGTCAATTCTACTCAGAAGCAACAGACTTAATGCAATTTAGCTTTATTTGTATTCTTAGCCTTATTTGTCGTTTTATTTCCCCTTCATTCCATTGCTACGGCGGCATGGGGTAACGGGCCGTAAATCGAATATCCTCATGATCTTCCTCGTTTCCCGCATGACTCCATATCAGGGGTTTTTCTTGTGTTCTGTATTCGTTACATATCAATATGTCAAGTTTGGTTTATTACGCTCTGGAAATTGAGGTCATGAACTCGGAGCCGGCAAAAATAAATCATGTCGTGTAAGGATTTTCATTTATGTATGGTGCAAAATTTTCTTTGATCAATATACAGAATATGAATTTAGATAAGGTTGTTTTTATACTTATGAATACAGTTCCAATGAACTAAAATAAAATGAAATTAATTTAAAAATAAATTAAAATTTTGAGAAAAAAAAACATTATGCTTTATGTACGCTTAAACTATATACTTAAATTTTTGGTTCATAAAACAGCCCATATGCGATTCCGGCCTTCGGTTTTGCCCTGTAACAGCTTGATTAGAACTTTCCTTGCGAAATCTGTCGGTACGATACTCATCACCAACCAGCTTATGAGACGCGTAATAATATGATAATGAGCTATATACAAGTGTCAAGTTCTATTCAAATTCTCTAAAAAAAAACTGTGGTTATTTTAACCCAGATTTAGTCTTCATGACACTTGGTGCTCTCTAAGCTGATATAAAATTATCCACAGTTGAAAAGAACAATCCTATTTTTTTAATTTAAATTCTGAGTTTTACCCGAATGTGGACTTGAATCTAAGGTCAAAACTGTGGTAGTTCTGATTGTGTTCATACGAACAGAATATAAACTACCATAGCTTATAGAATTAAGTTTGAAAATTGATAGGGAATCTTACACCATAGTGTGCCTAGTACTCAGCAACATCTTACTAATCGTCGACATGAGACATTTGGCCCAAAATTCTTACATAGTTGTCGTTTACGACATTTGAACAGGCTTCATACTAATACAACATTTATGTGTAGATAACTTGATTTCAGTAAATCGAGAATGCACAATAACTATTCCCCCCTCCCCAACTCACGACAACATTAAAATCTTAAAACAGGATCCTTAAAACTCCTCTTGAAAACAAATCAAACCAACACAACTGCGTATACAAGCTTCGTAAACACAATATCAAACTAGTTTCTTCTGTGCTAATACTTAGCTCTAGATACTCCATAGCTATGTAGTTACTGAATGCTGTAGATATTGTTGTAACTTTATGTTTGATGGCCTTTGTGTAAGCCAATATAAGTTTATATAGGAATTTAATGTTGGGCTTGCATCCAACCAATAGATACAAAGCGAAGACTAATAAGCTAATCCTCAATAAATTGTTGTATAAAAGCCAGAGCTAAGTAAAGTTCCTAAAAAGCACTCGCTTGGTACTTACGAACACCAGTTGTCAATTGAGCGAGTAACCGCCTGTCGCACTCGAAAACTAGCTCATAGCCCAGCGACATTTATTACAGCTACACACTTGCTTCTCGCTGCTCGCCAACTCGTTTCTATCTTCTCGCTCGTCGCCGGCGGGGGGACAAATGCCTAGCAACCACATCTATCTTAGCCTTTCAATTATATACAGTGATATTAAAAAAATGCTACCATTTATTATTTTCTGTTAATTCTAAAAAATATATTTAGTTTAATTTTTTTTTATTTACTCGTCGGCGGCTTACGTCTCGTTTGCTACGTGTGCCTGCGCTACGCATACGAGTAGCTGTGCTACGACTTGTGCTACGCGTGAGGCACTCTCCCTATTTCGTTTACTACGAAACACATTATTTGTCTATTAATGATTTATATTTTAGACACAGTCGTTTGACTCAAATTGTTTATTAATAACAGATATTATTAAAATATTTTATGAAAACATCAAATTAATATTTTAATAAGACACTTAAAAAATATATCTAGTGACAATTCCGCCTAATTTTCCTGTTAAGCCGACGTGACTTTAACGTCTTGACTCTACGAGCGGACGTAGAGTTAAGACCTCCTAAGGATGCTTCGTGTAGAAGCGACACGCGTCGAAAATTCTTCCGGTTTGGTTGCGTGGCGTTTGTGACGTCACGTCGGCTTAACAGAAAAATTAGGCGGAATTGTCACTAGATATATTTTTGTATTTTTTAAGTGTTTTATTAAAATATTAATTAGATGTTTTCATAAAATATTTTTAAAATATTTGTTAATATTAAATATGGTTTTCCGCAAAGTAACGCTTGAATCTATTTATTATCAAATTGTTTATGTTGAACAGAAGTGGCCCATAAGAGGTTGTTAGAATATTTTGAATTTAGAATTTACCCAATACCTGAACCTATATATACGAGCGCACAACAATTACAAAATACGCATCACGCTGGTAGTAAGGGCTTCGATCAATAACTTTCATAGGTTTTCCCCAGTTTATAGAATATGGAGTGCGAGTAGGTAGGTAGATATATGTATGTCTATCACAGGAATTCGACCTAAGTAAACATCAAACATGTCTTGAAAGGTTTCTAATTTTCAGCAAACGTCGAGCGTCGCAGTGATGTAATCGAAATTTAAATTCGTGTTACGTGAATGATTGATCGGTTACACAGTCGTGTGTACACAATTTTGGAAATTTGCTTATTTTATCCCATACTTTTTTTTTGTAAGCTGCTGTGAACCTGAACAATTGATTTTCTGAGAGATTTCACAATTATTTTGTACTAAAAAGTGTACGTATACTATGATGAAATAATCATCGTAGCGTATAAAAATAAAAGCGTGACATCACTTCTATATTTCAACAGGTAGCAGTAGATCTCTTTGTGCGAGTTTGTCCGGGGAAGTACTACCACCATACCTATATCTACCACTAAAGAGTAATGTTTTCATTACTGTGTTCTAAAGAGTATGGATGCCGGTGAGAAATTACAGGCACATGAGACTTAACAACTATTTGTCAGGGTGATGAAGCAGTGATGGCTCAGTGGCATTGGCTATGGACTGCCGCGCAGCTGGTCCATGGTTCGAATCCCGCCGCGGGCTTGAGCTTCACCACATGGTAGAAGGGCATTTTGCGAATGCCCGCCTGGCTAGCGACCACCCTCAAGTAGAAAATCTGTCGCCAAGCACCTAACGGTGTGTTCCGGCAGCTGTCCTTGAGATCCAGTGAGATTACAAGCACATGAGACTTAACAACTGTGTCTCAAGTGATGGGCACAGTGCATTTCATTGTGATGAAATGCATCTGTTATATAGAGATTAGCCCGCTTAACATCAGGTGGGCCTCGAGCTTGTTCTGTCACAATGACATAAAAAAAACTTCGCTTCTTGTGACAAGGCACCACTCTTAGTATAAAATCTGTAACCAAGCACTAGTACCGGCAGGTGTCCTGGAGAGCACATTTAATATAAAACCACCATTACATAACATCTGGTGAGATTATATACATTTCTATAAATTAATTAAATAATATACAACGAAGCAAGTTCCAGAATTATGAATATAAAGTACTATTATATCCCTTAGCTAAATTTAATTAAAGGCTTCTATGTAGGCCGAAAAATACGCCTATAGTTTGCATAATACCACTACTCACGTGGAAGTTTGAGAGTTTCTATGCTGGCCATTTGAGAGAGCCTCTTTATGTCGTAGGAGGTGACTAAAAGACATAGGTAACACCTTGGGGGAAAGAAACCACCCATAGAGTCTTCAACGCAATATATATATATATATATATATATATATAATGTATGCTCTTTTTTTTAAATGAGCGCTTAGATGGTGCAAGTATACCAAGAAACAAGATAAGTTTTTTAGATAATGAATGTATTTGTTTACAATTTATTTCAATATATTTGTACCAAATTTTAAATAGGTTACGAGAAGTATTGCATCACAGGCTCATAATAGGGCATTTAACTATCTTAGCGCCTTTACTTAACCAGAAAGTAGTGGGTTTACTACCGACAAGTGCACTTCTTAGGAGGGATTAGCGTCAAAAAAGAGTTCGGCCCTGAAACCGAGGCTTTATACAATCGTGTTGTAGTTTTTCGTGTTGTTAGAGTAAACATATAGTACCGACGCCACATAAAGTGGGACATGGGCAGATATATGAACATGAACTCCTAATTTTTTTTTATTTTTTTTTTATATGGCGGGTGGTATGCCTTTATTAACCAAATACTACAAACTATATACAACATTACAGCTATTGCTATATACTATATACAACACTACAATAAAAGCATTTGGACTCATAGGCAGTCCAAATGCTCTAGCCCACTATCAGTAGACAGCGTGCAACTCCTAATTAAAATAAACAATATATTCTCATATAGTCTCCTCTGCCCTGCTCTCCCTACTTAATTTTAATACTCGTTTTCGATCGCGTAATGTTAATTATAATATATTTACCCTCCACATTTACACAAATAATACTTCCTTTTATAACCCTATCGTAAGGATGTGTCGCCAATGTAATGAAATTCTCGTCTCAAACCGAGACATAGACATATTTCATTTTAATTTGTATACATTCCGGAAGCATTTAATGACACATTTATTTGTTTAATTTCACATAAATTTAAATAAACAAGAATATAAAAAATTACCACAGATTTAAGCTCTCTAGCTGTCTATGTTAATATATATAATATTTACGAAGCTCTTAGGCATACATAGTTTAGGAATACTGTCTAGATCTAAGCAAAATACTTGTATTTGTTTCATCTTTTGATTGTATTCTGTATTGTGCTATGAATAAATAATATAAAATAAAAATAAATAGCAATAACCCTTCCAAAGTTACAACAGTAAATTTTACCGAATTCACCTAATGATACCGAGAATGTACGAAACAGCGATATACACGAAATGGCAAGGGAGCCTCCAAAATCTCCCCAAGCGGAGCTATGACTACGGATACAGCTTATCATCTGAACGCAGGCAACACTGACAGTAGGCACGGTCACAGATTATATAACAGTCACTACGTAAGTACATACAGTAACATAAATTATATTGCCTCTCTGTTTGACCTGTTTGTTGCGGTTCGCAGTTATTTTTAATTTTGAGCTTTGAAAATGTTTTTGAATGTTTTGATTCAGTTGGAAAAGTTGTGTGAAAAGTTGTTGGTTGTTTTAGCGATGTAATTGTTTTTATTCTGACGTACTCGTATGTGCCAAGTAAAGTACTTATTTATTTAAATATATGAACGTAGCGTCATGGTTTTACAGTTTTGCACGTTTCGTGTGTAAAATCAATACCTAGGCACCCTTTTTGATGGATTGCGGTCTTGTGTGGGGACATTTAGCAGAAACATATATAACAAATTTTTGTGAATATTTTAGACATTATAAGGTAATTTTAAATCCTTTGATGTTGCACCTCTTTGTTTTAACAACAGGAGTAGACACTTTCTTCAAGAATATTTTATTTATTTATACAGTACTCTCGCAAACTCTCTTATTTATACTACTTAAAGAAAAAGACTGCCCCGGTACCACGGGGTACCAGGTTAGACGACCCTGTGGGGTGTCAAATTAAAATGTCATCCTAGCAGTGGGTAGTAGCGTCTTCTGAAGAACTGACAACTTCTACTGCGATCCCCAAGACGACAAGTGTGGGGATTATGGCAGATCCCCAATGTGGGAGACCTTGTTCAACGTTAGACGTTCGGGTTTATGTGATGAATCTTGTATATTATAGTTAGATCACACATCCAGATTCATTGTAATATTCGTAAGTAATATTATTTGTAAATGGCACGCTATAAAATTATGTACAGAAGAAAGGACCGTAACTTGTAGGGAGGTACTGTATATTAGTAAAAATAAAAATAGGTTCTTCCTTTTCAAACCGAGGGATAATAGAAACCCATTCATGAACAGCAAGAAAAACTATTAAAGGTAAAAGACATGAACAGGTAACAAGAACTATGGCAAATACCCCTAATGGGGGAGACCTTGTTCAACGTTGGACGTTCTGGTTGATGTGATGACTCAAATAAATTTTGAACCACTAGTTTTATTATATTATTACTTTTTTGAGCGCTTCCGTACTTTCGAGTGCACGTAAATCCATCGGTTCCAATTGTTGGCTTGAATATTGCAAATGATCGTCAGGCGAGCTAACACAACTTCGCGGAAAGACTTCCGATGGAAGGTGGGATGTGGAACGATCCCACAGGTACGCGAAAGAAAGCAGCGACAAAAGCGAACATAGTGTGATGTCCATACTTGCTGCATGTGGGGGTTGGTCTTTTGACGGTGTTAAGATGTGCGGTGATAAAATTTCGACGCAGGAATATGGTCCAAAAAGCTCGTCGGAATATTCCCCGAAAAACAACTACAATAAATAACGTCTCGGTCGGACTTGATGTTTTCACATTTACTCATGGTACCGATGAGGCGAATCATACTGCTTAAATCAGCTGTCAATTTAAACACCGTCCCACCCATGTTTAAATATTTAAGTAGCAAGATGGCGCCCATATTTCTGATCAGCTGATTTAGTTACTATTGAGGTTATTGTCAAGGAGGCATACAAAACTATAAACTAAACTATACCAAAATACCCGTGTTTCTTCGTAGGCCGATAAGTCGAACTATGAGAATACTTGATTCCCGTTTGTCCGATCGGTACCATGAGTAAATGTGAAAACATCAAGTCCGACCGAGACTTGATGTTTTCACATTTACTCATGGTACCGATGAGGCGAATCATACTGCTTAAATCAGCTGTCAATTTAAACACCGTCCCACCCATGTTTAAATATTTAAGTAGCAAGATGGCGCCCATATTTCTGATCAGCTGATTTAGTTACTATTGAGGTTATTGTCAAGGAGGCATACAAAACTATAAACTAAACTATACCAAAATACCCGTGTTTCTTCGTAGGCCGATAAGTCGAACTATGAGAATACTTGATTCCCGTTTGTCCGATGAATAGGATCTCACAGATCACGTGTTCAGAGTTTTTTTTATCTTATGAAGTAATTAGACATATTGCAAAGTGTTGCTACATGATAAGCACTCATAGGGTTACAAAAAACATGACTGAGTACAAAAACTAAGGCTCAATGTTTTAAAAATACTCTATCTAGGTATATCATATGATGTATTTACTCTTTTGTACTGAAAACCTCATAAAACAGAAGGGAACGGTAAGATGTAAAATGTAATACACTATGATTGAAAACATTGTATGCAACTAACGTTATAGAATAAATGTAGGAACTCTCGTACCGTGAAAATATGTTGACTAAAAAACCAAGCGAGGTGAAAATTTTCATACGAAAATATTTTTTTCAGAAGATTCCGCGAGATGTGTTTTCTTTGCTAATGGTAATGCCGGCTTACATTTCCCCACTCACGGTGATATAGTGGGGAACAACGGTATAAATTTAATAACTTTGCGAAATACCTGACAATGCATTAAAATTAAACTTTTCCATCTCTTGAAAATAGATATTGTACATAAAAATATATACATAGCTGGAATAAAAAGTCCTGCTAGAAAAAATATTGTCTACGGAAGATTTTATTTTATTGCATTATTTATTAAACAACTATGGATATTAACTTATTACTTATAAACGTGAATAAGCCAGTTATAATTATTAAAACTGACTTATTCACGTGAGTTATTCTGTATTATTTACTAAAATGAGTGAAAACCACGATAGTTTTTTATAATTAAACTATGGTTAGGTGCTAATCTCAGTATCTTAGGGGGAATAAACCAAACTGTCAACGTAAAGCATTTTCGTTCTTATGCGTTTTACATTTTAGACATCATGGTCATAACCGGCGCGAATTATCAAAGTAACTTATAAACGTGTCATAACTTAAAAATTACAACTGTCCTAAAATTATTTTATCAAAATGTTTTCTGCAGTAGCAACAAATACGAACATATACATACCTAGGATACTTTCGAGTTTATAATATTAGAGTAAATTACATGTGAAAAAAATTACCCAAGTTACGCTACAGCCTCGCCAACTATACTGTATCAGCCAGATTGTCCAGTGTTGAACACAGCTTCCCCCTTTAATAAGGGAAAAGTGTTTCCATAATCCCTACACTTGGCAGGTGTCTTGGGGATCTCAGTATTCCTCAAAAGGCTCTGCTGCCCATCTTCCGGTATTTTACCCTTACTAAACTCTTACAACACCCACGGGAAAAGATGGGGAGAGACATTCTTGTTGTTCAATTGAAGCGCTCGTAGCGAGTTTGCTTAGCTGTTCTTAACCGATCAGCAAATTTGCGCAACGTCAGCCGCGGTCATGGCTTGAATGGGTGACCGCTAGTGATATTATTACTGACCGCTTCCGTGCTTCGGAGGGCACGTTAAGCCGTCGGTCCCGGTTGTTATCTTAGGATCGCAGTCGTTATAGCATGGTGGTAGGGCCTTTTGCGAATGCCCGCCTGGCTAGCTACCACCCTTGAGTAGAAAATCTATCGCCAAGCACCTAACGGTGTGTTCCGGCAACTGTGCATGAGAGCCAGTAATTCTAGGTTAGCTTGAGCAACATTTTCGACCACATCCTTACTTACCATCAGGTGATATAATGGTGAAAGGCTATCGTATAAGGCATAAAAAAAATCTTATCCCGGCACACCACGAGCACGGACGAACATTTTAAAGACTACTCTCCTCATTATCGATAAAGCTGTCACATTCGGTTCCGATTTCCGTCGGATGCGGTGGCGCGCGGTCGGCGAGTCTTCATTTCCCGCTGTCCGCCGCGCTGCTGCCGGAACTCCGCAGTAACTTCACCCTAGTTTTTACACCGTGACACTTTTGGGGCGCGATAAGGCTGCTATTGTAAAATATGGGATATAAAAAGTGCTCTGAAAAATGGCCATGCTAGTTTCCTGTTGGCCTCAAGATTTAAACAGAGTATATAAATACGAGTATAAGGGAAGTGTAGGTTATCACACGGACTCGATTTGAATACTCAATGAACACTTATGCGAAAAAATTAAAAAAGGTACAGAAGATCAGTTTATATAAAAATTTACATATGTTTTGCGGCTGACATTGCATCTAGTTGTACCGATTCATGCGTGAAATAAATACGATTCATCAGCGCACCAATTTGTTTTATCTTTGTTTGCAAAAACGTTTTTAATTGGCACAACTTTCCGTTTTTCCTTCAAGTGCCCTGCTAACAGTATGATTTTAAATAATATTTCTCGACCTCTCGATTTCTCTATTCGTAGTTCCCGATCAAATTAATCTCATTCCTTGAAAGATTAAATGGCCTAAAATAATTGCTAAAGTATTGCCATACATTAGATCCCTAAAGTATGTCAACGCTTTAACGGCTTGTAATTTTTTTTACTGCTGTTGTTCTAGTCTTTGACTATAATATAATCTGATGGTAAGTTATGATGATTGGTAAACAGGTTTAATCTGGAATGGGAACTGGCTCTCAATGACAGCTGCCGAAATACACCGTTAAGTGCTTGGCGATAGTTTTTTCACTTGGGAGTGGTAGGTTTGGACATTTGGAATATTGTACCACCATACCACCATGCTATAACGACTGCCATCCTTTTTTTTTTTTTTTTTTTTTCGATGGGTGGAAATGCCTTCGCATTGCCCATCCACCACGGGGGTGGTGGAAGGGGATGTGTGGGACTTGAACCCACTAAAACCCCCCCGTGAGCAGACCTCCGCCGAGGTGGGACAAGATAGGGTCGCTTTAGCATTCACCATCTTGCCCCTTTTTTTTTTTTTTTTTTTTTTTTTTTGACGCTGGGAAAAATGCATTACGCATGCCCCCCCATCGGGGGATGGAGGGGGGATGTGGGACTCCCCGGTAGACGACCGGTATACCCACTAAACAACCCAGCGACATTCCAGCATCGTTTGTGTGGAGGAGGACTGGGAGACCGGCAGAGCCTTTGCGTCCAGTCCTCCTTCTACGACCGCCCGCTTTTACAGCGGGGCCTACACGCCCCTCCCAGCAGGAGGGGCCCGGGAATGACCAGGAATGCTTGGCCATTCCCGCCCGACGGAGGTGGTGAGTACGTGCAATGCGAGAGAAGACGCCCCCGCGCCTGTCTCTCGCTACTCACCACTGGGAGGGGGAAGGCGATTATTCAATCGCCTTCTCCCACCCCTTCGACGTCTTCGCAGTGGCGCAGCAAAGGGATCCTCCTCCCTCGCACGCTCCGCGGCCTCCTTTTGCGAAATTACTTCTTCGCAAAAGGAGGCGACCGCTTCCCAGGCCCCATCGCCCCCCAGCATAGCTTTTACCACGCTGGGAAGCGAGAGGTCTGGCCCGACTGCTGCGACCAACTTGGTGCGCAGATCGGACCACGACGGGCACATCTCCAGGGTGTGCTGCGCCGTGTCCTCCACCGCGGGACAGTGGTGGCACGCTGCCGCTTCCTCCCTTCCGATCCGGTGCAGGTATGAGCCGAAGCACCCATGCCCAGTTAACACCTGCACCAGACGGAAACCATCTTGCCCCGGTTCAACGACTGCCATCCTATGGCAACAATGGCTAAAGGTTAAGCCATCGGTTAACTTGGCCTTTGAAGCACGGAAGCGCTCAATAGTAATTGGTCCCCAATTTAAGTAATGACCGCACCGGACATTTCTTATCTAAGTTGACCGGTTAAGAAGAATGTCTAGGCAAGCTCCGTTATAAGTTTTGCTCACAAATAATCCTACAAGTGATTAATGTTCGCCGTTGTGCCGCTTAAAAAGCCGAAAACGTCTAGCCTCTAGCGACTCCGGCGTCAAGTATGTGAACCACGACACAGATATATGTCTGTATATATGCGTTGGTTCCGTGGGGACCAAAAGTCCAGAAACTCGTTAGACTTTTCAAATGTTTGGTGGGGGCCAAACTCAGCATCGCGAATACCATACAATGAGGTAATTCAGCCAGCATTCTGGGCTATATACTCGTATATATATTTTATTTTTGCTTAAGTAAATCCGTTTGTTTTTGTGTTGTTATCCTTTTTTGTTATATTTAATTTTATAAGTTTATGTTGATTAACTCATAATGTTATGTTATAAACTCTGCTACCCTACTATCGTGTATAATAATAGTTTTCCCATAGTCAGCAGTAAAAAAATCAATATCTTAAGATAAACGCCACTTTTACAAATAAAGTAAGGAAACGCACTTACATCAGGTAGTTGCATCAACGGCAACATGTACCAGTTAATATAAATATTTATACCACACCCAATCAGAAAAGGTCTCATTACTCGTTCAAATACATGTTATAGAGTACGTAATTTTTCCCTTGTTTGAAATGTACAGCGGGGAAAGTTATATGGATTTTCATTCCTTCACTCCGTAGCAGTGAAGGAATGTTGTATGAAAATCCATACCTGCCCTGGTAGCGTTCTTTTGTTTTTAGCTGCTTACATAAAAAAATTCAATCTCAAAAGGTTTTATATCAAATAATTAGAAAAAAGAGGTGTTATTTTTATTTGTACTCGATTTTCAATGAAAGGACGTTGGCAACCTTTTTTGCACTACGAGAAAAATGCGCGGCAATTTGTTATGTTTGGTTAAATTTTGTTTTTTAATTAAATTTATATTTTAACAGTACGCTTTTGATTATTATAAATAATTTTCCAAAATGTCATCTGATAGTGAAACTGACATTTTATGATGATGACGCCACTAGAAATAAGAAATGCAGCTCAAGAAGTCACAAAGAACTTACTGCCTGAGAAGTCTCGAGGTAAGTACGAGAAAACGTATAATGATTGTATTTTCCTCGTAGGTGTAGTATAAAGCACTATGTATCACTCGGGAGAAAGTTATATTTCTGTTCTCGAGTTGCTTTTAAGCCCTCCGCTACGCGTCGGACTTAAACAAACTCTCGAACAGAAATAGAATGTTTTCTCCCCTCGATGTACAATGTACAAGGATCATAAATGAATTAAAATTACTTATGACATTCCTTAAGTCTGTGATTCAAAGTATTTTTTTTTTGCCAAGAGAATGCGTTTGACAATTTGCGATTGTATTGTTAGATGGAGTAAAATATACGATAAAATATATTTTTAGACATGCCCAACTGGCGCAATACTACGCCTAATCAGACTGCTTGTGTTATTTTGAACTGGGTAAAAATTATTAACACGAACTATCATCAGCCTCAATTAAGGGGGCGATTCGGTTCAATTAAAAGCTAGTGCATAACGGAAAATAAAACAGAATATGAATTAAATAAAGTTCAATCTCAATTCGCACTGCACGTGGCGACTGCCACAGTTTGTTTTTAGAAATGCGCGAAAGTTAGAATAAATACCTACTACTTTTCACTGGGATGCGATTGGCCTATTTTAAAGTTTCAACGCGAATTTGTTAATAATATTATTGGTCAAATTGAAGTGAAAGTTAGTTGTGATAATTCGGTATCGTTGAGGAGTTAACAAAATAATATTGAAACAGCTGCACTTCATAGACTGCATCGATACATTGCTTTATAGTAAAACAAGAATAGTTTGAATGGAGGCCCCTGACCCGAGGAGATTTAAAAGCGTACTCTAGTCTGGATACGCAGGTTGTCCATATCTTAACGTTGTATAGATAAGTAATATGTATTGTAAATCAATTCGTAGCTGCCTACAGACACGTCGTTCATGATTGTTAATATTTATATTCTCTCAATAAATCAATGCACTCTTGACACGCTAGATATTTGCCATAGTGTGCATACTGTGCCGAGTGCGTACGGGCGCGCACACGTACAAGTCTCGTTTGGTACCGCCCAGTAAGAAGTTGAAGTTTAACTACTTGTTTGACTTTACTATGGTTATATTGTCACACATCCCGTCAGACAGAATAGCAGTAAAATACAAGACTATACAGTGTAAAACAAAAATATAGGCTTTCAATACAGCACTTAACAACAAGGTATGTTTGTAAAATCGTCTCGTATTGAAAAAAAACAGGTCTTAAAACAACAATCCTGTGTGTATATGAATATTAACCCAATATCGAGGTCCAAATCACTCAGCTCCAGTAAAGCTTTAACCCTATAAGCCGATCGACACAAATTCGATTATATAGCAAATGCCTGCAGAGTACAGGATGTTGCAAATGGATATATCATTGGCAACAGACTTGGCGACAGATTTTCTACTTGAGGGTTGTCACTAGTCAGGCGGGTATTCGCAAAATGCCCTTCCACCATGCGTTGAAGCTCAAGCCCATTGCTTTATAGTAAAACAAGAATAGTTTGAATGGAGGCCCCTGACCCGAGGAGATTTAAAAGCGTACTCTAGTCTGGATACGCAGGTTGTCCATATCTTAACGTTGTATAGATAAGTAATATGTATTGTAAATCAATTCGTAGCTGCCTACAGACACGTCGTTCATGATTGTTAATATTTATATTCTCTCAATAAATCAATGCACTCTTGACACGCTAGATATTTGCCATAGTGTGCATACTGTGCCGAGTGCGTACGGGCGCGCACACGTACAAGTCTCGTTTGGTACCGCCCAGTAAGAAGTTGAAGTTTAACTACTTGTTTGACTTTACTATGGTTATATTGTCACACATCCCGTCAGACAGAATAGCAGTAAAATACAAGACTATACAGTGTAAAACAAAAATATAGGCTTTCAATACAGCACTTAACAACAAGGTATGTTTGTAAAATCGTCTCGTATTGAAAAAAAACAGGTCTTAAAACAACAATCCTGTGTGTATATGAATATTAACCCAATATCGAGGTCCAAATCACTCAGCTCCAGTAAAGCTTTAACCCTATAAGCCGATCGACACAAATTCGATTATATAGCAAATGCCTGCAGAGTACAGGATGTTGCAAATGGATATATCATTGGCAAAACGTAGCTATTATAGTTACGTCTATGCCGCGTGTTGGTGTAGCAGACGGTACACCTGATGCTAAATGGTCACCGTCGCCTATGAACACCTGTAATACCCGCAGCATTACTGGTGCGTTGTCTGCAATAAATAGAAAGGACTCTATTCACGCCTCTTTTGTAGCTAATTATATTGTAGACCTGAGGAAAATCTCGGGTGGAAAAGCATTCCTCAAGTTACAAGTATGTGGTAGAAACAGACGATTAAATCGAGTGGTACGAGACTTCCACGTATCTTAAATGTGCAGGTTGCTTGTCTGGCGATAGTAGCCAGATATGATATACATAAAAATATTAATCCTTATGTGATTTTATTGAGTTATCGATCCCACCACTGCCTGGAATATTGTCGATAACTTATTATGGACTTAATATATAAATATAATATATCAGGTCTTTATGTCTTCGGATAAATACCACCGTTTCACTAAATAGGTATCATATTAAGGGCCTGTTTCAGAATGTTCGAGTAAGTTCCGGTTATACTACCCAGAACATATTTTAATAAATAAAACACTATCTTTGCGTTTCACAGTCATCGATTTATATTCATTGGTTAAAGCTTGAAACGCGCTGCATGTTAACTGTAATTTTTATCATTCAGCTATTTTATGTTCTGGGTAGGCAGTATAACAGGAACTTACTTGAACATTCTGAAACAGGCCCTTAATATAATATAAGTATAGGTCCCATGTATTAGAGAAGTGTGAGAACCCATGTGAAGCTGTTGCTGCCATCATTTGGGCACATTTATAGACCCCGCACTACTACTGAAAATTTAACTGTCAGAAGAACCGAATAACCTCCCGACCCAGAGTTCGAATCCAGAAATTCATATTAAAAAGTGGCGCTTTACATTCGACCAATGAGGCATTCCGAATGTTTAGTAACTGGTATTATAAAAAAATAGTCCTATTTCAAAGTTGTACCACATTTTAAATTTTTACACTAGTAAGCACTCGGCATCTGAAAGTTTTGTGAGTTTTCTTATTATTTTTAATAGAATATTTTTCATGGTTAAGTTTTATTTTACGTGTGTTTGATGATAAGATTTTTTTTTGTAAATGTAACGATTTTATGTAGATTCATAATATCATTATGTAAACTGAATTCATTAAGGCAAACTTTAGGTAGACAACTGCCTGCTTTTTACTTCTAAGCACCTGTAAAGTTAAAATATAACGACAAATCTTAAAACTGTAAACATCCTGTATATGCGGGGAGTGTGTATCTCTCACCTGCCAATTCTACTTAGCGGGTAACTTCCTCCGGCAGAAACGTGAATTTATTCGCACGGAAATTTATCGAATACGTACGACGTAGGTATAAATGGTGCAAAAGCGTTTTCGATATTGATTGCTATTTATGAGATGGATGCGAAATATAATAATAGAGCACCCGATCGCACTTCTAGCCGTGTATCACCGTATAATTAGGTATATGAGCTTTTTCAACCCTTGCCGTGTCCGTCTACTTGCCCATTAGTTATATCACTGTATATAACAAATGGCAGTTTTTTTTAATGTAATTGTGCCGGAACAAGCTCGAGGCCCACCTGTTGTTAAGCGGACTAACCTCTGCCTATAACAGATGCATTTCGTCACAAGTCACGAATTGCACTGCGCCCGTCACCTTGAGACTTCTTAAGTCTCATGTGCCTGTAATTTCACTGGCTCTCAAGGACTGCTGCCGGAACACACCGTTAGGTGCTTGGCGACAGATTTTCTACTTGAGGGTTGTCACTAGTCAGGCGGGTATTCGCAAAATGCCCTTCCACCATGCGTTGAAGCTCAAGCCCGCGGCGGGATTCGAACCATGGACCTGCTGCGCGGCAGTCAATAGCCAATGCCACTGAGCCATCACTACTTCAAACTACAATGATTTAAACTTTAAAGTTCATTACATCTACCAGGGTAAATCACCAGCCCGATTAGTGTATATTATGGGGTCACATCAAAAGATAAGTGCAAGAAAATATTGGTAAATTCAAAAAGTGGATGACGCGGGTTCATGTCCCACACATGACTAGAATTAATCCACTCAAAATGTTTAGTTTTGTATTTTAATCCGCAGAGCAATGTTAAAATTCATCCACATCGGTTTAGCCGCTTCGTAGCCGAGTAACAAACATACACAATCACAAACTTTCGCATTTATTATAATATAAATGTGATGTTATGAAGCTTATAAAAACGTCTCTAAATATGAAAAAAGAGCACAGGAGTCAAGGGGAAATAAATCTAATTAAACTAGATCTCATCTCTAAAAATCTCGTTTACATCGTCAGAGAACGTCGTTCGGTCGCCCAGTTCACATACTTTGGCCATACGATGGGAATACTTCTTAATTTTATTTGTGCTTGACTTCTGTGCCAAAGTTTTCCTTAGGGGGAAAAACAGTTTGAGTATTTCGTACACCAGGAAGGAAGTTTTTCCTTTTAGTATTACATGTATAAGAAAGGAATCAGCTTACGAGTTGCGGCTGTACGTTTTATTTCTGTAAATTCTTATAGATTGCAGCTTAACTTTACAACGTTGTTACTTTTTGTTTTATTGGTGGAAATAAAAATACTTATACAACAGACATATTGAAGGTTTTTTTCGGATGTACTTCAAACACGATTTATGTGATGATTTAAAAGCCGTATGCCATATGTTTACAACTTAACTCGTTTTTTTTTTTAAAGTAGGTATTCTATATAAAGGTATAGCTGACCACAGACCGCATGGAATGGACATGTCGGATTTTTTCGGGAAATATTGTTAAACAGGAGTATAAGGTAAAGAGCTGGCTATGAGCGAATCTTTTAGGGATCCGCATTGAAACAAACCGTAAAAGAAAATTAACAAACTTTCCTCTACAAAAGAATAAAATAAAACAAGCTTTTATTATGTTCTTGTTAATATAGAGAACAAAAAAATAATAAAAAAATACTCGTCAAGACGATTCATATGAGCCCAAACTCGATGAGGTGGTGTCATTTAAATGCGAAGTACCTTCCAGCTCCATCATCAGATCAGCACCATGTGACCATGATATTGCATTGTCATGCAATTTACACATATATGCAAAATTTTAGCTCAATTGGTAACCGGAAGGTGGATCATATCTAATTTTCAAGATGTGATAACAAAAATCGGGATAGGTGAAACTAAATAATTAAATTTAAAGCTTGTAGAATGATTTTTATCACAATATCAAATGTACATTTTTAATCGGTGTTTTAAGTATTTGTTGGATAAGACGTTGTACAACTTTTCAGATTCTTTATTAGTTTTTGAGATATGGCAAATAACTTCTGGAAGACGGGACTGTGAACACGATATTGAACTGTAATTGTAAAAGTCAGTATTGTCGATACAAAACTGACTTCATTAAGACATTTTTCGGCGTCGGAAATATCTTTTTTCATACACGTTCTGCCAACTCCCTTAGCGTGGAATAAGGGTAGCAAAGAAGGATACGTATTCGTATTATTTTTATTGTATATATTATCTACTTTATGTGCTATATGAAGCCATATTAATATTTTACACGACGTGGCTTTCCCGAGTCTTACGTTGAGTGATATTTAATTAATCACAAACGTTTACTAAACCCTCGAGAAGACCTTGCTAAAGCAATTAGTGACTCTTTGAGCATGCAGACACGACGGACAAAGACGCGACATACAACAACACGACAATACAGATTTAGTTTCAGTAAGGATATAATCACGGTGCCGTTTAGTGACTGATGTAGTAATGTTTTGCTTGTTAAAGTTTCGAATGATCATCGAACCTGTTACTACCCGTTCTAATTTTAGCCTTCAAGACTCATTCGTATTTTACACTCCAACGCATTGTTCTAACTGTCAGGGGTTGGTGCCAGCTTGAATTTTTCTGACATAAAGTAAGTAACAAAAAAGAAAGTAAAAATATTATCTAATATATTTTCGCTGAGAGGGCGATGGAGCTTGAAATGTTTAGAAATCAATTGTTCAGATTCAGCTCAATGCTAAGAACAAGATCTGTAAACTGAATTTAGAAATAAACCCACTTTCTTACTGTGATTCGAATTTGCCACCCGTAAACGAACAAACGTAACGTTAGTTGTCTTTGGTTTTTACAAAGTTAATTTTCGTATCAAACATTTTATTGTACTATTTTCTTTGATAATTAGACTTAAATATCTATGTTTTATTTATATATTTCACCTAAAAATACCACTTGTTAATTTTTCAATTAATGATAATATAAGGTATATGAGATAAGGTAGAGTAAACCAAGCCATTACAAATTCCAGTAAGATTGAATCAATAATGTTACTATTTACACCATTCACTGAACGAATAACAAAGAATTCTACGACTCGTTTAGCGTAAAATCACACAATGAGTTCTAACCATTTTAATATTTCATCAGCAACCACTACTAATATTCCCTACTGTTTACGTCATATAAGTGACATATATGTACATGCGACGTTGTCTCGTGCACTCGCGCTCGAAACACGCCAAATTACATCATTTAATGCGCATTAAAGAGGTTTTGACGCGGCCGGTTTTACTGGAAAACACACGGAGAGAGAAAATATGTAGTAAATATTACCTTAAAATTTAAATTAAATTACCCATTTGAAGGGGGGTTGCCCATGCTCGGCAGGCGTCTTGGGAATCGCAGTTTAAGATATCAGTTCCTCAGAAAGCGCTGCTGCCAACCTTCCGATATTTTAACTTTAGTCGCCGATTACGACACCCACAGGTAAAAATGGGGAGGTGACATTCTAATCCGGCATCCCACGGGACAATAATAAATAGTAGCATAATAAAGTACAAATAATAGAAACTAAGAATATTGCAAACCACTCCTTGTGCAGCTTCACAAAAAAGGACTGAGCTGCCTCAAAATATATATTGAGTTGTTTTTTTCATCAAAATAAAAAAAATAATTAAAGTCAGTCACTCACTTCAGATTTTTTATGCTGGCACTGTCTGTAATGCCTACCTGTTACCATTTTTATAATAAGCAAATCAAATAACGTTAAGAAAACACGTTTCTCGTACGTAAAATTACAGCTTTCAAACTCTGAAGGACAGACAGCGAAGGCTTAGTAATATGATGGTGTTTTCTAGTATGGAACCATGAAAGTACTATATAAACTGTCATTTTGACAGGTGTCACATCAGAGATCTCGAACCAAATTTAATATTTACCGGTGGTATGCCTTTATTTACAAAATACTACGAACTATAGGTATGCAACACAGCTACTACAATGAAAGCATTTAGACAACCTACAAGTTATTACAGACTCACTGGCAGTTCAAATACTCCATCCCACTACCAGTTGGCAGCATGCCCAGCATGATGGCAGCACTGCCCCGTTGAATTGCAATGCTTATTCGTTGAGCCAAATAGGTGCCAGCCAATATACTATGTTGAACTTATTAATTCACAGGCTCAGTAGTTACTTTGCAAAAAATCATAATGAATAATAAAAATATTTACAAAAATACAAAAAAAAAAATCTAGTGTCAATCCCCCCTATTTTCTGCTAAGCCGACATGATGTGAGAAACGCTACGTAGCCTATAGTTGAATAGTTTCGTTACAAAGAATGGAATGGTTAGATCTACAAGCGGGAATAGAATCCACCAGGCGATCGATCTCTCAGGCTGGGACTGAGAGTATGTCCCGCCGTAAATAACTTTTGAAGCGCTCACAGTAAAGTTTACTTAGCCGATGAGCTAAGTTAAGCAATGTCCACCGCGGTCATGACTTGGATGAGGAATTGCTAGTGGCATTACTACTGAACGCGCACGTTCTAAAAGTTCAGCCGTCGGGCTTAACGTGCCCTACGAAGGACGGAAGTGGTTGTTGTCTTAGGATGGCAGTCATTTCAGCATGGTGGTAGTGAATTTAGCGAATGCCTGCCCGTCTCGCTACCACCTTCGAGTGGAAAGTCTGTTGCCATGCAGCTAACAGTGTGTTCCGGCAGCTGTCCTTGAGAGCGATGTAATTCTAGGTTAGCCTGAATAACGTCTCCGACCATATTATTACTTAACATCAGATGAGATAGTGGTCAAAGCCTAGCCTATATCAGCTATAATAATAGTTCCGGCCTTATATCATTTCCTTATTATGCACGTCCCGTAAAGAGAGATGAGGCAGCTACCATTTTGTAAGGACCTAAACAACTACAATATGGTATACAGTATGTCTCTCCAGTATCGAATATGATTCGCAAATTTAGCTCCGTTGTAATCGATACTAATAAGGTAATGTTTTTTCAAGAAACGCTCGCAAAAATAATCTCTGCTTTTGGCATCTAGCCTTCGCCGCTCCAGTTCCGCGAAGCTAATGATCCTCTCTGCTTGGCAACTCACGCCACGTACCATCAATAGCAGAAACTGTCATATAGTTGTTTTTTTAATTTATCCTAAATACCGCATTGATGTATTTCAACTCTGTTTCATCTTATCAACGAAATAAACAATACTGAATTTATTTCATTTGTGGTTGAGTGTGATTAACTATAGAGCTCGAATGAACAATAAAATATGCTTAGCTCCCTGTGGTATTTGCATTTTAGTTTGGTCGTTTGACACGTTATAGATGACATGATGGATTCATGATAAATACGATTATATTCAAAATCTAAAATTAGTATGACTTATAAAATTATTAGCTTATTGATAATATTAACAAAATACTACGAACTATATACAACACTAAAGCTACTACAATGAAAGCATTTAGACAACCCACAAGTCATTGCAGACTCAATACCAGTTGGCAGCGTGCCACGCATGCTTGCAGCATTGCCTGCGTTTAATTGCGATGATTATTCGATATATTGATAACAAATATATTATTTTCTATTTATTACCTGGTTGTGGTAGAACATCCACGAGATCCACCAGGTGTTAAGCGGTAATATCTGCTAATAATTGCTCAGTTTGACATTTGTGACGAAATGCATAGCAACCACTCAAAATAAAGTTGTGAAATATCATGTGCTTATTATATTACCAGAATCCATACCATTAAAACTGGAATACATGTAATACGAACATTACTGCTTGGCGGTAAAAATAGGTAATAGCAGTATCTCCCAAAACGAACTCTTTCACAAAGAGTTCTACTGCTACAAAAACGATGCTACGTTGTTTATCAAAGTCTCAAAAACTAGAGTAGTAAGAGAACTGGAAATACTAGACAACAATTAACCAAAACCGGCTATAGACTGAAGATAGAAGTGCAAAGCACCCCGAACAAAATGATTTTTTTACATACATATAAATCATAAATTGCAGTGCGCGAAACCGTCAAGCACTTTGCTGGTTTTTGTATGACAAGTAAGATGGCAAGTGATAGGTATCGATACCTCGTTGCAAATGCTGTTGTACCTAACAAATGCAGATTGAAATTTAGTTGTATTCGATTGCTACGCTGTTATTCTTTGCTCTCTTTGTTATTTAAATAATGTAATACAAACAAGGACGTAATTTTTGAAGCGCTCGTAGGGAAGTTTACTTAGCTTTTCTCAACAGATCAGCAAAGTTAAGCAACGTCGCGCGCGGTCATGAGTTGGATGGGTACCGCTAGTGACATTACTACTGAGCGTTTCCGTGCTTCGGAGGGCACGTTAAGCCGTCGGTCCCGGTTGTTGTCTTAGGATGGCAGTCGTTATAGCATGGTGGTAGGGCATTTGCGAATGCCCGCCTGGCTAGCTACCACCCTCAAGTAGAAAATCTGTCGCCAAGCACCTAACGGTGTGTTCCGGCAGCTGTTCTTGAGAGCCAGTTCTTCTAGGTTAGCCTGAACAACATCTTCGACCACATCATCACTTACCATCAGGTGAGATAGTGGTCAAAGGCTAATCTATCAGGAATAAAAAAAAATGTAAACACGTTGACGGAATATATCTTAATACCTCCAGCTCTTGCATAAATGTCTGCCTCAACAAATTGAAGCAAAACATTTGCGCCAACATAAACATGTCAATGAAAAGGTAACATAAGCTGTTTATGAAGACAGACGACGACGTGAGGGATCGCTGAGTACATCAAGTAAGATATTTATTACAGTACCTGAGATACTTACAAATTCCTTAAAAGTAATATATTCGTACACATTACATAACTGGGTTATTTTCTCTGGAATAAAAAAACATATCTCGTACAATGTCAAATTGGATCACGACGACAAAATATTGCCAGAAATATTAAATTTAAATTCAGTACTTCAAAACAAAATTCTATTTTAATTTATATATTAATCTAACGTCTTAAAGGTAGGTAAACAAAATGAAAAATATTCCAAGCCTTTTCACTTTAAACGTCACTGATTACGTTCACTACCATAAATAAGTATATTGAGGCAGTGTCAGAACACATTAAATAAATTGGCCGCAAAATTAAAAACAAAAGGTCGGTGTCTGTCCACATGTCAGTATTTTATTAACATTATGTTCGAAGGGCCCTCGTAAACAGACACGGGCCCGCAGATAAAAGTACCGGGGTCAACGCTCATCACACCTAGCCAAGCCACGAAGCCCTACGCCTAGTTATATAAACCTAATTGATTATGTAATTTAATATTTAAATGAAGTGATTTGCAAAATTTTCGAATTCATTATCTCAATATGTTGTTTAGAGTTTATATTGGCATACTTTCGTTCAGGTGAAGCTATGTATTCCACTTCCGCAAATCTATAGGATAATCTTTTGAAGTGAGTTTAAAATCAGAAAATCATAAATCTTCTTTTTGATATAGTTTTTACGGATTAAACTTACTTTCTTCTTCTTTAAAAACAAACAAGTACAATTATTTTTAAATCAGTTATTTTCACATTATTAACTTATAATTGCACCCTTTTCTATAATTATGTAGATGAATCACAATTTATATTAAATTACAACGAAAGGAAAAATTTAAATAACCACGAGTAATATAAAATTTTTCTTTGCGTAGTAAGTAATTTTGTAATCTGAATTGCTCAGCAAGCCATAATGAAAAGAATACACTGTTAGAACGTATATATCTATAGAATACCTAGATGCATATTTGATTTGAATTTGTATAAGTATATTGCTGAGAAGAGTAATGTGCAAGTCGTCTTTGACAAATTGAGTTTGCCATGTATATTAATCTTAGCTCGAATCCTCGCTACTACAGTAGGTAGTAATGTTTATCATTATTCAGAAGCTATTCAAGCAGTTTCAGTAAATAATGAACATTTGTTGGATATATGAAGGGTTTTATTTCATTATCCTGGTAATATAAGTGCGCAGTGAGCCGTCAGTTTTCTGTTCCTGACAGGCAAATAATGGAGACCGAGAATGCTCATATGACAAAACCATTCTCCCGTATCCATGCCAACATGAACGGTCAAACAGAGGGAAGATTTACGTAATAACGTGTTTGAGTATGTATTGAGCAGATGCTTTTTATTGGATAGGCATTGGCAACAATGTTCTTTGCTAGAAGGCAATTGATGAAACGGTTGAAGGAAGCAAAAACAGCTGCTTTATCACGCTGTTAAGTACTTTGTGGCAGATTTTCTACTTGTGTGGATGTATGCTAGCGAGGCTACCATTCAAAATATTCTACCACCTTGTATGGTGAAGCACGGAATAATTTATCGATATTGTATCCACATAATTCATAGCGTGTTTGTTTTCTGCGCTTGAGGGAATAATAAGATATTTTTTACAGCTTATTTGTTAGGAATTGACTACCGGTTGGTAATTGATGACGTGGTTGAGGTAGGTAGACGGACTAAACCTAAGATTACTGGCTCTCAGGCGAGCATTTACAAAATACCCTTCCACCAAGCGGTGAAGCTCAAACCGGAGATGGGGATCGAGCCATGGACCACCTTCTGCCACAGCAATCCATAGTTATCACCGCTCGGCTATTACTGCTTCAAAATCTCTTTACCAAGGTAAGTATATTTTTTTGAAGACAAATTACGAACAGAACGTTGGAGAGAAAAGTATTTATTTTGTATAAACATATATTTTTAAAATATTTTAAGGAAACACTTAAAAAATATATCTAGTGACAATTCCACCTACTTTTCCTGTTAAGCCGACGTGACGTCACAAACGCCACGCAGCCAAACCGGAAGAATTTTCGATGCGTTTCGCTTCTACACGAAGCATTCTCAGGAGGTCTTGACTCTACGAGCGCTCGATCGTGCGGAATTGTCACTAGATATATTTTTATATTTTTTAAGTGTTTTCTTAAAATGTTTGTTATTATTAAATATGGATTTCCGCAAAGTAACGCCTGAATCTATTGATTATTTATTTTGTATTGGTTTCTATCCAAAGTCTACGAAAACTATATGTATACGTATATTTTATTGTTGTATTTTATGATCAGATTAGGCTTTTTTTCATGTCCTTTATTTAACAAGCTGTCGGTACAATGTGATTATATAAACGAAATCCCAAGATGGCAGTTCGATTTCCACAGGAATCCATTAGCTGCTGCGCGGTTTTGCAGTAATTGTACTGCTCACTATGAAAACAAATACTCTAATGATAGTAGATATAAAGTGCAGAATCTACATGTAAATGTCTCTCCGAACAGATTTATCCCTAGTTTTAGGGTTGTTACGCAAAAGAAGGCTCGTATTAATAAATGTACCTATCTTAAAGTTAAGACCGATCGCGTAATGTATGGAACATCTGTCAAATACAGCATCTTATGTCCGATCTTAACTTTGAGAGGCATTTAGTAATATAATCCTTAAATACAGGTGAAAAAGAACTAGCTTGCTTACGCTCAATCCAAAATAATATTGTTGGGATTATATTTATTCTGACATCTCCGTTCTACGGCTAATTTAAAACCACTGTCACCACTGTATATTAATGGATTTTCGATGTTCGAGCAGACAGCTTGCAGTTTTTTATTTATTGGTAGCCCTCCCTCCCCTCTGTGGCCTGAGGGTATATGCCACCCCTTATATCACCCAGTATAATCGATCGGATTTCAGTGTTGCAAACCCACACCATTTTATGCTCCTGCATAAAGTTTTCTTCAATGAGCAGCCATGTTTTGTTGATTGCTACCTTATCAAAATCATTCTATTACCATTGAATCAATGATTCGATAGAGAAATATTTCGGTTTTAAAACTTGTTGGAATCTATTCAAGAAAACAAAAAAAACTACATAAAACTACAGCTAAAAAAAAAAAAACTTTTTTATGGAAAAATGGGCCCAAGTTTGATAAAGTCTCCTGGTGGTAAGTGACAATATGGTTTCTGGTGGCACGCTTATCCTATAGATATATTTTTGATTTCTGGAAGACATCCAGTTTCCTGGAAAACATCCACGTGAACTAAGTCCATCTTCATTAAGGGGGATATGCCATAATCTCTGCTAAATACCGGCAAAAAAAAAACTAAAAGTGTATACAAGCATATCGTGAATTATAAACCGCACTTTTTTACATTTATTTTTACACGACTGCCCAAAAAAGGAGTGTTATGTATTCAGGGTTCATGTATGTGAGTTTCTTTATTCCACCATAACTTCCAAAAGGCTTAACAGATTTTAATGATATATCATTAGATTCGACTTAATAGCGCAGGTGACACTAGATACATAAAAAAGTAAAAAAATAAGCTGTAGGATTTTAGACGCCATATTATAAGAAAAAATATATGTCTCAACTCAATCGATTAGGTTATCAAAATTAAGGGCTCTAAGAAACGATTCCATGAATATTTAAAACTTGCAGTTTTCATTTCATTATAACGATAAAATGCTTAACGAAAATAATTAATTTACAGTTGGGCGTTTATTTTAAATTAATTAATACTTGTTTATAATTCGAAAGAAAACATCATATTTCCGTTTAATTCACGAGTCCGTCACACAGTCACGTTTTAATTAAGAACTTCAAGAGCTCTGAGAAAGTACCCAAGTGTCCGAATTTTATATCTGAAAGGCAATAAAAAAGATGCCTTCAATCAACGGAGTAATAGATCAATGCTGGATCTCAGTTATGAAAATTGATGAGCTCGGGCTTTGTGCGTTGATTAATGATTATGATAGGTAGATAAGCCCTTGTAGACGGCACCTGCGTATCTAACTTACTACTATCTACCTTACTTACTTCCTCCCTAAGTATTTTGATGGATAATAATGAATTCCTATGGTCCTATGTATGTATAAGGTGCTCCTTATCATGTAGATACTGAGTAGTTTCCGAACGCGATACAGACAAAAAACTATATTGGTAATAATATTTAAGTGACCAATCATCACTTAGAATTCTTTTGATCGGAGCTTACATAAAGAAGACCTAGCTAAATGGACTTTAATTGTCCCGGAAAATACATTTATTTATTTATTAAGTCTTACAATTGTGAACTTACAGCTAAGCCAACACATCAACAATGTCATAGGTAACACTTATAGGCGGTATGCCTTTATACACAAAACAGTACAAACTACGAATAAATATGAAAAGAAATGTAATTCAAGCTCAAAAACAACAGAAAGCAAACTATACCGCCGCGGGCGTGGCTTAAAAAGTGTACCGCGCGGTGCAGTCAGTTTGCCGCGTGGGTTCGAGTCATGCGGTTGTACTGCTGGAATTTTCAAATGAATATTTCAATGTTCTTCTACGTTTTTTAATTCTGAAAAACTACCATACTGTACAGTAAAATGGTGGAGAAGCCATATGGATATAAAAAAATCGGGAATAACTTGTATAAACGAGTAAATCACAATATTTTGGAAACCCATACTTGACTACCCTGGATAGTTTTATTCAACATGAATTTAACATTAAGTCAAAAATAACTATTGTTAGTCTGAGGACATTTTATGTGAATACAATTCCCAATATTTTTTTCGTAGGCTTAATTTTTATGTCAAACATGTACTATAAGGTCCTCAATTCTAATTCAGTGTTTATGCTTCTAATGACATAAAATATCCTAGAAGTAGGACTTAGATCTGACTACTGTCAAAGTGTCAATTGATATCGTATTTCTCAGAATTGGTTTAATTTTCGGGATACCTACATACTATATAAAAATTACAAATAAATTGATTTTAGGTCTTATAGCTGTCATACGTAAGAATAATTTCTCGGTACTTTTCATGTCATTTTAATCCAAAATATAAAATAGAAACGGAAAAATATGACATTAACTGTCATTTTGACAGCTGTCATGCTTGAGATCTATTTTTAGATAACTATAATGTCATTTGTAAACCTAAAACATAAAACTTAAACAGATAAATACTACATCAACTGCCTCGTTGATAGTTGTCACACCTATGGCTGCGGTATTGTAGGTTCCAATAGGTATATATAATCCATCTACTTAATTTGGTACAATGGAATACTAGAATAATAGTTCTGGGCATGCTGGGCACGCTGACAATTGGAGAGAGCTGAAGTGTTTAGACTGCCTGCAAGCCTGAAATGGCAGCTAGGTTGACTAAATACTTTCGTTGTAGTAGCTAAAATTATTTATAATAGTTTGCAGTATTTTGTTAAAATACATACCGCGAAAAAAACTTGATGTACTTATTAATCTAACACACGCAATATGACATTTTTAAAATCTAATTTAATTCTAAGTTATATCCTACTATCAATATTAACTTGAATAACACAAATTTACTTGAAATCCATTTCATTTTTTCAGCGCATTATATGTACCGACTATTAAATTATAGAATATTGTTTCCAAGAAAGTAATTCCAATCTACTGAAATAAATTGCATGAAAAACCTAAAATATTTTATTGAAAATACCTGTAATAGAAAATGAATGTAAACAAACTTACATATTGTGGCATAACGCCATCATCGCGTATCTAATGCTAGGAACGCACTACAGAGTTACGTCGCGACGCGGTATCTTAGCCGCTACTAAAATTCAACGAAGTTTCGTTTTTCGTGTTCGAGCGACCTTTTAGACAACGAAAATTGAATTTGCGGTACGAAGTTCGTTGTTCAATATTGTCTATGGTCGGACCGCATCGTTCATTACAAATCTTGCCTGCTATGGAATCTCCAATACTATTCTGCGAACGTTATTATGCTTCAATCAGTTTTACTTCCTCAAACAGAGAAGTTAAAGTATATTTTCCCATGGTCTCAAGACTCTGAGAATCCTAGTTATGGAGCTCAGCGAGAGATGTCGCAACTGTTTTAGAAAATACAGGTAAGATATTTAGAATTTACGTTAATGTCTTTGTTCTGAATAGGTATTTATATCCGTGTTATTTCTGCATATTTAGAACTCGACTGACTACTTATAAGCAAACGAATAAAGTATAATTTCATATTTGGAAAATGATTAAACCATACGAATTCGTTAAAAAAAATTATTCAGAATCTACGCAGGCAAATGCTTGCAAGTCTATAGGAACGAAGTTACACAAAAGTAAGCCAATGCTTGTTTTGCGGATACCTTACTTTAGAACCCGAAGTTCGATACTTCGTTGAATTGTACTAGCGCCCTGAGCCGACCTTTTTGTTCACAATAATACGGCGTAGCAGAACGGTTCTTCCAACTAATGGCAAGAATTCGAAATGGATGAAGTCGTCGAGGTAAAATAGTCGTGGTGTCTTGCAAAGAGGCAGATATAGCTGCAAAATTAATAAGTGATATATTTGGGTGCAAAATATAACAAAATACTCGTTCGAAAAAACCTCTTTTTCACGACTCTTTAGAGATAATAATCGATTTCACACAGATTTTAGAACGTAAAATAAGGTCTTATGAATTGTTGAAACGTGGGTGGAACGTGAAATGACTGGATAATTTACTGCACCGCGTCTCTCCGGTGCTGAAAGGCGTGGTGCACGCGTGACGCAGAGGTGCCTTCGGAGACATCTCTGTAGCACTGCGCCGTGCCTCTCTGAAGCCACATCACTATAGTGCTGTTTACGCCATTTATAAATCCATACAAATTAATATTCCCCGAGCCACGCCGTTTCGCTGCCGCGCTGTGCCGCAGTAGTGCGGTTTGGCCTTAGGCAATGACGGCGGTGACAACATCACATTGACGCGACCAATCAGATGCGATCATTTCAAATCGCCAAATAAATTAACCAATCCAATTGAATTTGGAAAATTGTGCGTGTTTTGTTACTTGTGAACGTGATGAGGCCGAAATCAAAGCGGTCACTGTATCAGAGTTATACTTCTTTACTTTATTTATTCGTAGAGTACAAACTAAAATAACTAAATACAATTTAAATAAGATAAAATATACACATAAATACGGCTAATAGAATCATTATGTAAGTCAGCATTTTGGACCACGTTTAGAAAGTCGTTGATAAGAGTAATAGCCCTCGCCGTCGGTGCATTGTGCGCGTGCAATGGGTGCATCCCTGAAGGGGGCGCTAGTAGTCGAAGCTGGCGCCTCTGTCCCATGCGAATATAACTCTCAGTAACAAATTAACCTATTTCACATGTATAACAAATAAAATAAATGGAAATCATTAGTGCTATTTGGGGAAACGTGGTAAGCAAATAATACTTGAATTTATTTAAGGTTAAAAAATCATCAATAAAGATATATACGATGATAGAACAATCAGTATATATATATAGAACAGATATGAAAGATAGTTATCGTCAACTAAAAAGCAACTAACGAGTACAATAGCATAGCATTGGAAGGAGTTCAACAGAGGCATGGTTTTTAGTAGCACAATTCACTCATTCACCACAATCGACCAAGAACGCAACTTTGTGAAGATCCCAAAGTATTCATAACCTCTAATACCCAAGTCCCAAAACTAATTAAACAAACATCCCGTCAACTTTTGCTTAATTTTTTATATTTTAACATAAAATTTTCTTTGGAGTCGCATGATCCAGTGGAACAAAGCTGTTGGTGAATAAGAGGGGATAAGTCGGGATTATTCGGCCAAAGAATACGGTTGGAATGAAGGAACAAATCGGCGAGACTCATTAGCTGAGCGGGCGGGGCGGCAGCGGCGGGCACCACGGCGGCGGTAGCTAACATTCAGTTGATGGAGTTATGCTTTCAGAATCAAGCTGATTGTGCAAATTAATGCCATTTGTGATGAGATTTGTCTTTGGGAAGGGGAAAATAAATTTGAATCAGTGGCGAGCTTACAGCGCTAAAACATGCAAGAATATTCGTGCAGTACCAACTGAATTTAAGAATATACAAAATATATGTCACCGTTTTATTGTACTATCCGTTAGTTTATAATAAATCTAGTTAGATTATAAACTGTCGATAGATTGTGAATGGAAACTAAAATTTACATTCTAACGATTAAATTTTCGTTAGATTATAAACTGACCATGTCAAACCGTCAAATTGTAATTATGTGGATCAACAACAATTTACCATAGATCTACGAAAGTATTACAGTGGCCATAAGCAAACTACGTAGGTACAGGTTTCAAATGTATTATTTTTTGGCTTATGTTTAACTTACCACCAGATATAGTAGAGTAACATATAACAGACAAAAATAGTAAATTATTACCAAAATTAAACCCGCATTATAATGTAATCTTATAACCAAAGTTTTAACATCTCGCTATCCTATTTAAGCAAAATTACTCAAAATAAATCATTGTTAACCCAAAAGTAGTAAATGATCACCAAAAGTAGTATCTGAAATTAAATTCTTGTGGCGCAGCGCCGGCCGCTGCCGCGGCACGCTCGCTTCGCTCGCTCGGCTCGCGCGTTGTTGTAGTCACAAGTAACCTAACGCTCCTCCTCGCTTCGGTCGTCGTCGCACCTAAATATGACTTTGCCCTAGACTAAATGATATTTAACCCTTCGCTAAAATATATTGATAATTTACTACATTTGGTGTCCGATTAAAATTTTTGGTAAAAGAACTAAGGGTATATAACAAAGCATTTTATGGTGGTCATTATTTTCAATCCCTTAATTTTTTTAATGTACAAACTTGAAATGAATATGTTTTTTTTTGTATGACTATTATTTTTGTTCGTAACTCTATGAAATGAACTCATGCCACCTATAACGGCGACAAATCAGAGGACAGTTCACAACTTCGCGGGCGATTATAGATCGTTAGATTTTAAACTGCCAGCTAGACATGGTCAGTTTATAATCTGACGAAAATGTAAGCGTTAAATTGTAAATTTTAATGTTCGTTTACAATCTATCGACAGTTTATAATCTCACTAGATTTTTTATAAACTAACGTATCGTACAATTATACGGTGACATATACATTAACAAACGTTAAAATTAATTCAGGCTTTAAAAGGGCTATAATTTATTTAAGATTTTTTAGCATGGTGGAAGGGCATTTTGCAATTGCCCGCCTGGCTACCACCCTCAAGTAGAAAATCTGTCGCTAAGCACCTAACGTTTATGTTTATGTTTTTGTTGTGTTTATGTTTTGCCAGCAGCCTTTGAGAGCCAGTGAATTTACAGGCACATGAGACTTAACAACTTTGTCTCAAGGTAACGGGCGCAGTGCAATTTGTCACTTGTGATGAAATCATCTGTTCTAGACAGAGGTTAGTCCGCTTAACATCACCTCGAGCTTGTTCCGTCACAATAACATAAAAAAAAATTAGATTAGTCTTCATAGAAAAATTACAATAGATTACCAATTAACAGTCCTTTATTTGATAAATTTAACTGGCAACCTTTTCTGTTTCCTCGAAAATAAGCTTCGTACCCCAAATGCGATTTTTATTCAAATCTCTAGAAATATGAATAGTCACGGAGTTGTTTACTTGCAAGTCACGGAGGAGGCCGCGGCGTGGGCCATGTATGTACTGATTTATGGAAGTAATCTCCCAACTGACGGGGCTGACTGTATTTTCCACTTAGAGCAGCATTTCTGTGGTTTACTAACCTAAAGTAAAGATCAAACATTGCGTTTTTTATATAAGATGACTTTATTTTTGAATTTAAATTCTTTATTTGGTTTAGGGCCTGTTTCAGAATGTTCCGGTTATACTACCCAAAACATCTATATCTATACTTATAGTAAAACTGTAACAGATCCAATTCTGTACATGGCAGATATTTTGAAAAAATAAATTTGAGTGCACTCTGTAGCTGACACTGATGCCAAAACTGTATTTTTTGTTTTTTTGTCTGTCTTTCTGTCTGTATCCCGGCCGCGCATCACTCCAAAACTACTGAATGGAATTCAATGAAATTTAACACGATTTGAGTTCATACTACGAAGAAGGTTATTGTGTACTTTTTATCCCGAAATTCAGCACGGTTCCTTCGGGAAAGGGGATGTAAGTCAAAATGTACACTGAGTTGTAATTTATTAACGCGTAATTCGATTTCAATTATTCTTTTTTTTTAGAATAGTGACAAGTGAGCTTGGAACCTCACGGGCAGCCCGGCACCCCACGGGTAGCCCAGCACCCCATGGGCTACTGAATGGATTCAATGAAACTAAACTCGATTTGAGTTCATACTACGAAGAAGGTTATTGTATACTTTTTATCCCGAAAATCAGCACGGTTCCCTCGGGAAAGGGGATGAAAGTCAAAGTGTTACTTTGTTGTAATTTATGAACGCGTAGTCCGATTTCAATTATTCTTTTTTTGTTAGAATAGTGACGAGTGAGCTTTGAAACCAAGGGGTAGCCCGGCACCCCCAGGCCAGCCCAGCACCCCATGGGCATCTTGGCATCCCACGGGCAGCCAGGCACCCCACGGGCAGCCCAGCACCCCATGGGCAGCTCGGCACCCCACGGGCAGCTCGGCATCTTTATTTAGATTTGCCAGCTTGCTAAGATAAAACCCTAAAATCTGGAACATTCGTCACGATTAGTTATTTTAAGTATGTATCTTTTGCCGGATACATTTTGGTCGTCGCAATGGAAGTGCACAATCTTATATATTTTCGTTCTACTGCCAAACAAGGAGAGCCTCGGCAGAAGATGCCGTTTTATAATCGAAATCGCACAAAATACTTTGCCTCAAAATTTATTGTGCGAACCGCGAAGGAACTCTCTGAGTTACTTAACTACTGTGTTCTGGAAAATATAACGCGGGAGTTTTCAAACCCAAAGTAAAAAGCTCCTTTCTGAGCTATGCTTTACTAGGAGTTCTTCACCGCAGACCACAACGTTGCTTAATATGAGATAAACAGGGCTCAAATGTGAATAATTAGTTTTCAGGTACGGTAATCGCGAACGAAGTCGCAGGTACAGCTAGTATTTAATAAGTAAAACACTATCATTGCAATATACTAATATAAAACTTACAACGATTACTTAGTAAACTGTATTAAACTGATTAGAAAAAAGAAGATCTAAAAAGAGTACGGACCCAGAGTCTGTAGTATAAAAGTATAAATAATAAAAAAATGTATACATAGAACTTCACACATAATATATAATTAATTATATTTAATGTAAAAGCTTAATGAAAATTTAATGAAGTTATTAACCTTAGGGAGAACAGTCGAATCCAAACTAGGACAAACGTGTATGGTGAGCCAACGTCCTACTCCTAAAACATATAGGTATAGTGTGTATCAGTAATTCATCAAAGCTATGTTACATATCTGCGCAAACTATTCCTATTGTCTCGCCAAATGTTTAAATAGTTTAATGATACTAATTTGAAGTTCTCTCCCTCCATTTCCACTCAGTTCCAATGATGCCTTAGGTCTACAAATTCGTCGGGTATCCTACACGTATACTTTACTAATGTAAGCACAGCATAATCTAGGATTCTACCGCATAATTAGAACATGTTCACATTATTGTTTGTGTAATCCTTTCCTTAGAGCGTCTTTGAGCGTAATGAATTAATCCTTCTGAGACCTCATAACGTATGAAATATTAGCGGTGTGCTACGTAATTAGTGAGAGGCCTACGCCGTAGTAACTAAGAGTCTACAACGTAGCGTTTGTGTGTTTGTCATTTGTTTGAACGATTTCTTTAAAAGGGGAGAATTTTGCTTCTGTTTATTAAAAATAGCTTTTACCCGTGGTTTTGCTCACGTTAATTAAAATATTGTTATAAGTTTTTGTTAATAGAGCCCCAGTCCAGAAACACACAACAGATCAGAGTTTCAGGACTTTATCGTATAGGTACCAAGTTCATGTCCGTAATTTATATTCATTCAAGTTTTTCATTCATTATACTCTGCCCTTGTTTAAATAGTTTTTGATGACTATACTATAATGTAGTATCTTTTATATAAGTATATAGCTATTTCATCAACTTTTGGTTTATATGGCAACTTTTAGTTCTGTTGTTCGGGTTAGTCAAATTACTATTTTGACATTAATCTGTGCGGGAATTGACCCAAGAGTGTCATTTAAAATACCTAAGTATTTTTATCTGCCGCTTAGGCTTGGTTTCTCACATTATGGTTGTTGCACTAACTTAAATATTATGCTAAAAAAACTATTTGATGCTTGTTTGGTCTAACTGATTTTTAATTGTTATCACGTCGACGTTTCGGAACACAGTACGTCTCGCACTTCAAATGGAAATATCATCTATGCTTCGTGTTTGAACTTAGCGCCTGTAAATAATATGGACTAGCTTACCTCGTGACGAGAATTTTGATTGTGGCCACCTCAGTGCTAAACTAAACACAGCAGTGATTCGTGGAAATTGTAGCAAATTGCCACAAATCACTGCTGTATTTAGTTTTCCAGAATCAACGTTCTCATGCTATGGCACTGAGGTAGCCACAATTAAAATTCTCGTCACGAGGTAAGCTAGTCCATATTATTTACAGGCGCTAAGTTCAAACACGAAGCATAGATGATATTTCCATTTGAATACACAATAACTCAGAATCAACGTTCTAATGCTATGGCACTGAGGTAGCCACAATTAAAATTCTCGTCACGAGGTAAGCTAGTCCATATTATTTATATATAGCTTACTGAGAAAAATAGATTACTTTCTGTCAAATGCGGCAATACATTAACATTTTGAGGTTGACGACATTGAAGGTATGGAGGAATGAAGGCGTACGAGTCGATGGTTGGGCGAAAAATCAGTGAGTTCGAAACGGACCAGCTAGTATGGCACTGGTGGATAGAACTATATATAAAAATTACAAATGAAACCTACAAGGAAAAATTACAAATAAAACCCAAAACATATATTTTTTTTAAATTTCGGATTGGGATTATAAATCTATACAAAGTTTTTGAAATGCAAAACTGTATTAACAAGTGCCTTATCATAACATCCTACAGGAATTGTTTTTGTTGGGAAAAAGTATTCCAAGTTACCTTTAATCTATATATTTCTGAGAAAAACATGTCAATCCATTCCTCCGTCAGGGTAAAAAACAAACCAATGACCCAAGAAACCAACAAACGCACTTACAATAGGTGTGGATAGTAGAACGTAAGAACATACGGTGCACCGACTTTTTAACATATCAGTTCCGTCATTTATACTCTTTCATTTGGATATGGAAAAAGTTGACTAACGGAATGGAAAGTTTCAGCATATTAAGCGCACAGCTCAGCTTATTTATTTCTTATAAGCTCT
Source organism: Plagodis pulveraria (assembly GCA_963890685.1). Classification (NCBI taxonomy): domain Eukaryota; kingdom Metazoa; phylum Arthropoda; class Insecta; order Lepidoptera; family Geometridae; genus Plagodis; species Plagodis pulveraria. The sequence continues at coordinate 7,692,719 of OY982955.1, read as the reverse complement.
TAGAGATTTGGCGTCAGGTATACAGAACAAATAGAAATTTAAATTCATATTTTACTTATGAACATTTCCTGATGTAATATGTGATACCAACTTTTAAGACGAACATATTCGTTAACGTTTTTGGTAACATAATCCCGTTTTGAAAACATCTCTGAATACTACGTATCCATCCTTATGATCTCAAAGCGTTGGAGATATTCACGGTGTGCTACGCAATTAGTGAGAGGTCTACGCCGTAATAACGAATAATACGTAGCTTCTGTGTGCTCGACATAATAATTATTGCTTGTATAAACACGATTTTTTTTAAATGCGTTTTCCTGCTGTTTGACAGTTTATGAACCTCATGAACACAATTAATCGACAGATCGTTAAAAAATATATGCACTGATATTAAATATTTTTAATAAATCTTCTGTATTAAACTGCTTGCATTGCTTTCTCTTCTGAAAAACATGAATTTTCAAATACGAAGCATCTTGTCCGATAATGTATGCGGTACGATGCACGGGCTTCGCGTAAACCTGAAAATCTTTAGAGAGAGAGACAGATCAGAATTTTGAGAAGCATGGCTTATGACCATCGCCATATTGCCCGCTAATAAAAAGAAGGAGATGGAATAGTATTCAGCGGTTTGAAGCTACGACACCACGACACAGATATATACATTCATACACACAAAAACGCATATAAAAGCTTCAAATTTGTATCATTCCACTTTTGGCGACGTTGGTTTAAATGGTAGAGTGTATTCTAAGATTAGGACAAAAAGTTAAAATAAAATGTTTTCTCCAAAACTACTATCGGGACTTCCATCTTGGTCTTAACAAAATACTTTGACAAAATTAGTAACTAATATTTTTATTAGCTATGAAAATAACTCAGCACAGCACTAGGTCAAGATAAAGCAAGCGATTATTGTGCATACCCCGATCTTTACCAACTGTCACCGTCAAGATGGCCGGTGACGAGAGGTGGTGGCTTCCAGCGGTCGCGACGTTGCTGGGGGCTGCTCATTGAAGCGTAGGGGCCCGAGCCCTCCCCCACCTCCACTTGACAACGGCGGAACATCATAAAAGTTTTGATCGGTAGTGGGCTTTATGGTCATTAGCCCGACATAACCCTTTTTTACTCTTCGGAAGGTGGGTATGCGTAAATCCATCAAAAATGCATCGATAAGTGTAAGTTCATTGTGTAGATTTCCGCCTTACCTAAACAATTCTAATATAGGTATAGCGATTTGATTGTATACAAAATAACAATGTTTGCAAAGGTAATGGGCCGCAACAAGTTTTTTCTTTAAGTATGAGGGCTAAAACACGTCTGGACATACACATACACATTACAATTTTGTAACTATAAGCTTATGATTAAATTAAAATTTAGTCGGAACATTACAAGTGTTAAAAAATGCCTTCATCAATAGGTAATAAGCTGCTTGTTTCGAAAATAATACTATTGATTTGGACGTAAAGAGCTTATTATTCTACTTCGAAGGATCTCGGAAATTGTTCTCGCTAAAAGATGGAAATAGACTCTTATATCCACGTGTAAAATAACAATGATGATACTTGGAAATAGCGTAGGCTTGTATTGATATTACATTTGCCAGAATATTATGTATTTCTTATTTGGCTTTCCGTGTTTTTACATTTATAGATGAAAAACGTTTATGCGTATATTCCAATTTGTAAAGTATAATGCCAAATTTCGTTAAAATCGTACGTAAAGTAGTTTTCTATACCTTACCTTGAGAGTCGAAGCTCCACCGGGTCTTCAAGATTTCAAAGTAATTGATTAATGGACATCATGTTGGGGTACTACGTTGGAAGATTGGAAGCATTTTCAACCCAAGATAAAAAAGTAACAAATATTATTTCATATTCAACCCACGTACTTTTAGCATTCCGTTTTCAACCTTTTTTAAGTATATATATACCTATGGTTGCTAAAAGTCCATATGGTTATTTCCATGTAGTAAAGAGAATGAGGTAGTGTAGGTGCTCTTATAAGGGCTTTGTGTACGTGATAATGTTTGTTAATTTAGGTTATCAGTAAATATTTATTTCTATTTATAAACTTGGCAGTATTTAGATTTATAAACTTGGCAAAAATAAAACAACCTGTGCATAGCTTTAAAAATTGCAGTATGCTTCAGTTAACTGTATTTAATTATTATTTTAACAATTCTTTATACAACTTTTTAACTTCTAGAAAACGAACAACAATAAATAGATTCAGGCGTTACTTTGCGGAAATCCATATTTAATAAAAAACAAATATTTTTAAAATATTTTATGAAAACATCAAATTAATATTATAATAAAACACTTAAAAAATTCAAAAATATATCTAGTGGCAATTCCGCCTAATTTTCCTGTTAAGCCGACGTGACGTCACAATCGCCACGCAGCCAAACCGGAAGAATTTTCGACGCGTTTCGCTTCTACACGAAGCATCCTCAGGAGGTATTGACTCTACGAGCGCACGCCTTTGTCTAGGCTCGAGCGTGAGTCACGCTCGAGTCTAGACAAAGGCGTGCTGACTCAGCCCGAGTCTATATAAGGCGGGCTGAGCCGCCGGCCGCTCGCTCATTCTCGATCGTGTAGTCAAGACCTCCTGAGGATGCTTCATGTAGAATCGAAACGCGTCGAAAATTCTTCCGGTTTGGCTGCGTGGCGTTTGTGACGTCACGTCGGCTTAACAGGAAAATTAGGCGGAATTGTCAAGAGATATATTTTTGTATTTTTTAAGTGTTTTATTAAAATATTAATTTGGTGTTTTCATAAAATATTTTAAAAATATTTGTTATTATTAAACTGAACAATGCTTTAGTCAAAATCACGCTAGCTACTATTCACGTAAGTTACAAATTTGAGTTTTTTTTTTTGATGTACACAAAAATATAACATTAATTATCATCCCTGTAAATCTTAACACCCATTTAAGTCAAGACGAAGATAGACCTGTCCGAGAAACTGTTAAGTTTTATACCTGCGGCATAATGTCGCCATCGCACGTCTTCACACACCATGAAGTTTCATAAATTTCATGTCGACGTCTGGAAGCTCACAATCGTGCAATACTCACAGCATTTTCGGGCTCTCACTGCCACAATGTGGAACTACAATGTGTAGTATTTCCGAGCCAATAGGACTGAGGAGCTTTCGAGAAGAGAGTATATTCCCTACTTAGCGGCCGGCAACGTATCCTCGAGACATCTAGGTAAAGCGGATGTCCATGGGCGACGGTAATCACTTAACACCAGGTGAGCCGCCTCCTTGTTTGCCCTCCTATCCATAAAAATAATAACTGTATGGTACAATAGAAAGATGTCTATTGTACCGTATTTGGCATTGGCATGTTTTAACGGAAAACATGCCAACCATTGAACATTTTTAGATACTTGAGAAATAAAGATAACTTAATTGTTAAAGTAATACGCTTAAGAGTTTAGATATTACGACAACAGAATTACAGAATATTCACCGATTATCTTTCAAAATACCCGAATTTCTGAGATGTGAGTGCTTTATTTTCCCTTTCACAAGACCCTAGTTTACAGTGTCAAAAGATATGTATCTCAATTTTAAAGCACTATATAATCCACGTATTTAAAGAGGCGCATGAAAGCCACATCATTTCAAGTCTACTCTTCCATTTTATGCATTGATTAACTTTTACTTAGTATTATTAACATTTTTATAATAAACAGGTCGCCATTTTCGACCAAACTGTAGTTCGTAAACGAATAGTAAAACTGCAGGCTACGTTAAACGTAACTGTACACAAGTACTGTGCCCGACAGGAGCCTGACTCCTCCTTGAACGACCCTAGAGAATAATAATGCCCCGTGCTATAAAACTGCGCACGTTGACCTCTTGCCTGATAAGACGCTTCCACAATGGAGAAAAGTTGGTTACATTTATTTTACTTTATATTCGTAAGTACCTCGATAGCTTAGAGTTGATTAGGACAAAATTCAGACCAAGTGTTTTTTAAATAATGCTTAGTAATTTTGAGGGCAACAAGCATTCGCTTGTGGAGTTTTAATACAGAATTTAAACGAAATAAGTCACCTCGTGCCTATTAGGCAAATAAATTTGAGTACTAAATAATATATTCTCGTATATCTGCCCTTATTTTAAAAAGGGTAATTAACGTAATAAATCTACAATTAATATATCTTGTTACAAAATCACAAATATACGATAGGAAAAATTTTAGTCATGTGCGGGATAAAAAAAATTTAGTCATGGGCGGGAAAAAAATTTCCTATCGTATATTTGTGATTTTTGTAATGTAATCCGCATAGCAGGCGTTATTGCAAACCTAACAATATTAAAAATAATATATCTTGTACCTACATATTCGGATTATATACCATGACGATACCATATATTGATATTTTTCCTTTCGTTGTATTTTTATAGGTTTACGCGTTCAGTTAACGAATCAGATACCAAAAAAACAGAGTAAATAGATTATCTTTGCCGTTTTAGCAAATACTATTAGACATTCTGTGCTCGAGTTCACGGGCATAAATTGTGGTATACGTTAGGGCGGAATAAAAAGCGGATATGGCAAAGGCCACGAACATTTGGGATAACAATGGGTTCGTCGGGATATCGTATTGCCAGGAAATAACCCTCGTATTTCAAACAAATATACCATTTCTAGGAAAATATATGACTAATATATAACAGTGATAAGATCTGGGCCATTTTGTGTTTGTTTTTGAACGGTGACGAAAAGGCTCAAACTTTTAGTTAAACATAAAATACAAACAAAATATAAGTAGTCGATTATCATAGAGTGCCGTGAACTACAATCTTATTTGCTTATTTTATACATTTTATTCAGTAAAAGTGCCTACCGTAACAAAGTAACAAAGTAAAATATTCTCAACAACAACTAATTATAAAGAGAAGCCTATTTAGTGGCCAGTTCATTCTTTCACCTAGGGGTTGTTAAACTGCTTTTCATAACTAATTTATCAAGCAAACAATGGCTGTTGTTTGCTAAATAAGTTAAAATACTCGCTGGAAACAAAAGGCATATTTTAAGTGCGTATTTGTTCGTCTACTCAAAATTTTAGACTTTCCAGACGTCCAAGTTCAACAACCAATTAGTAATAATAATAGCGAAACCCTCCAAATTAATTCATTTGCTGAGTACAACTTCTTTAAATTGGATGTCTTATGTACTAGTTGACAATTAGAACTGGTACAACGGTACTGAAAATTTATAATTTTCATAACATATTGTGTATCACTTAGATTAGATAGACGAATAATTAACAGGTTACGCATAGGCAAGTACTAATCTTGCAAATGTTAAACGATTTGAGAAGTTAGAAGTTTGAAGCAGCAATATTGTTGCTATATTAATATTATCTGAACTTGTTTCTGCGTTCCACAATAACATTATCGACTATAATAATTATTTACGAGTAATTCACAAAGAATACGAACCGGTAGACGTATTCAGTTTTGCTTACAATGCATACGTTTGTACGCAGGCAGCTTTGTTTATTATATGATTGCGATGACAGCTGTTTGACAGTCACATATTTCCTCTAACTACTCGAAGTTGTGAGCGTTGTAACGATTGATGAAGTCACAAGGATTTTGTATGTAGCTTTCAGTGCATCTCGGGACGACTTCGTGCATGCAACGATGCTCAAAGCTCATACTCGTAGCGCAAAAGGGAATGTGTGAACAAATGACAAGCCAAATCAATTCTTTTGTTCACTTCGCATAGTACACAAACTTGTCGAGATCAATATTGCAAATGCTCCCTCTGCTACCGGTCCTATTTAATTTTATTTTATTTTTGACCAAATATGAAAATTATAATACTATTTTTACCGACTTTAAAAAAGGAGGAGGTACGCAATTCGTTTGTATTTTTTTTGTTTGTTACCTCAGTACATTTGACTGGGTTAACTGATTTTGATGATTCTTTTTTGATTTGTTAGCTGATACTTGCTGTATGGTCCCATTTCAATTTCATCAAAATTGGTGAAGCCGTTTTTGAGTTTCACTCCAATAACTAAAAAGTATTTACCTATCATAATGTTATAGTCATTGACAGTGAATGACAAATCCACTAAGTAGCAAGGGTCACTAAAAGGGTGACAAAAACCAAGTTTATCAAAAAATGGAAACGACTTCAACATACAAAGGTGTGAAATAACTGTTATGAAAAAAAAATTACTCGTTGTCATTACTTTAAAGCTAGTATTCTACATTTTTCCAATGTTCGCTTCGAATAAAATGATCGATGAAGTTTCTGTGAGATAAAAGAGCTCTTTGTAAATAAATTAAGCGTTGACCTAAAACCCTTATTGGGTGCCACTAAAACCCGAAATAGGAAAAGTTCTTTTGTGTGTCTCATTCTCCTCAAGTTTTCAAAGCAGAGAATGGAGAACTTGTGAATGAAAGTACGTATATTATAACTAAGTTTTTGATTAAACTGTAAATATAGATAATGTAAATACATACTAGGTAGGTGGTTTGGGGTCTGATTACATTATTTCTGGTTAGAGAAACACAAGACTCAAGAGATTTTGGCTTCTGATGGAAATTCTTACCGCATGAACTGTTACGAGGGGAATTATTAGAACGGAATAAATAAATATCATGACGCTTAGTTTACTCCGGTACTAGGCAATGGCTTCGAGAACATAATTAAGTAAGGTATTTAGAATTTTCTGTCGTGAAATGTCTACTCCCAACATCACATAATACAAGGATGTAATTGTTAAAATGTTTGGCTTTGGTTTATACTGGCCGGCCGCCTGACGCCAACCCTATTTGAGAATGCTCTCGTTAGTAGTTTACCCCCTACCTCTGGGTTAATCAGGCGTTTAGATGGTAAAGAGTCCTGTTATGCAATACCCTACTCACATCAATGTGACTGGTGTCATGCTACTCATTAGGCGCAATCCCTTGTCGCCTTCTATGACATCCGACAGAAGGAGCAAGGCGTAGTTCTCATATTGTTAAGCCGAGAGCTTTACTGCTTATGACTTTTATTTTATTGATTGTTGAATAATGTTTACTTTTGCAAGGGACAAAATCCAATTCAACGAGAAATTTTGTTCAACAACAATGCTGAAGTGGGCTGAGCTTAATACCATGCCTATTTAATCTTATATAGACGGACGATGTGTTTTTGTCTTTGTTCAGTTTTGAAATATAATAAATACCCTAGTGGGTTATAGTGCACCTTAGGCTAGTCTGAGATTTGAAAATACTCCCGAGTTACATATCGGCCTGCGTGGTTGCCTGACTTTCTTTATGAATCCTGGTTCGATTTCTGATTTGGACTTTTTTATACTCCAGCGGGTAGTGGTATACAGCAAAAAAATAAATATTAAAATATAATTACTGCAATCTTATGTAAGTTAAACACATTTTTTATAATACATTTTTAAACGGGTCCCTTTCAACTCTACTTTTTTCGTCACGTCATCTACCAACTACCATAAGCCGAGATTGTTATCAAAGGCATAAAAAAAGTAGCAAATCAAGCAACTTCAGACCGAAAGCTCGATTGAACGCAGACAGTCAACAAACAAAATAATCCATTAGTATTTTATACGTACGGGCGTAAAGCGTGGACGCTCACGCAAAAGAAGAAAAAAGAATTCTTATTCCTAAGAGAAACGTGCTTCAGAAAATACTGGGACCAGTAATGTGTTATTTTTTTCTTTTTTTTTATGTCATTGTGAAGGAACACGCGCGAGGCCCACCTGATGTTAAGCGGTATCCTCTGAAGTGTGAAGCCGGAAGCTGGAAATACCGAGGTAGTGGAGCTATTTGCAGAGTCAAACAACATGGTTAAAGCACAGAGCCTACGGTAGTTAGGCTACGTCTTGCGGATGGGAGACAATCGAGCAGTGTGATTGGGCGTCCTAGGTATCCTTATTCGGACGAGGTGGCAAACAACCTACATGAACTAAACCTGCCATATAGGAGATAAACCGTTCAATGAATGGAGCAGTGACGTACTTTGTTGTCGGAGGTCAAGACCCATCAAGAATCAAAAGACCCAAAAATCCGGCATCACCACGCCATCTCAGTAAGGATTTTAAGCACTCTACCTATCGAAATCATGATTTTTCCATAATATAAGAATATTACTTAACCTGCGGGGAACTTTCCTAGTCTCCTTTCTACTCGTTATAACATAGATACTGTATCACGCGTTCAGGACAAGCTCAATTGGCCCCAGTCTAATGACCTAACTAGGTATTTCATTAGACTGCTAGACTCCGTCGTATTAAAGTTATATCCTGAGTGAGATTACTATTACTATATTAAGCTTGCATTTGAACTCCTTTGTTGGCTTTTGATATATTGACTGTACAGCAGAATATAAACGGAGGCCAAGAAAACTTCAAGTATAATCTGTGTCAGCAACCCAGCCGTGTATACGCTACGAGCGTTTCAAAACCTAAATAAGACTTTGAAGCAGTGATGGCTCAGTGGCATTGGCTATGGACTGCCGCGCAGCAGGTCCATGGTTTGAATCCCGCCGCGGGCCTGAGCTTCACCGCATGGTGGAAGGGCATTTTGCGACTGCCCGCTTGGCTAGCGACCAAGTTCAGGTAGAAAATCTGCCACCAAGCACTTAACGGTGTGTTCCGGGAGCAGTTCTTGAGAGTCAATGAAATTTTAGGCACCTGACACTTAACAACTAATGTCTCAAGGTGACGGGCGCAGTGTAATTTGTGACTTGTGATGAAATGCATCTGTTATAGGCAGAGGTTAGCCCGCTTAACATCAGGTGGGCCTCGAGCTTGTCCTGTCGCAATAACATATATTGTTAATATGCAAGCGTAAAAGAGATGAAAAAAATATCTCAAAATTAATCTACTCGTAACTAACTGCAAATATATAGTCAACTTCATAAATCAATTATTTTTCTAATTCCAGCAGATTTAGGAATTAAGAAATGCATCTGTTCAATAAGAGATAAATATGTTACAAATATTATAGTCGAGGTATGTGCAGTAGGAAAAGTACGAAGCATTACTTAGAATGGGGTCTGCGGTCATACACAGTGAACTTTATTCCTTATTTCCTGGGCTTATAGTCTGTCCGCGGACTACGCTACGTTTTCTCGACAAAATTGCAGTGCAAATGCGGTGAGCTCTGTCTATGTATATAAAGTAAATACGTCTCATTGCAAGTGGTATTTGGTTTCAGTTTATGGTCAGACGAATCGGAATGTGATCCTTATGTTTGCGGCTACAGTTTTAGTTATACTTGTAATATTGTCAGACCATTTTCGAGTTGTTATTGTACAATATTGTATATAAAGTTATCATTTGAAAAATGAATGTAAATTTATCTCAGTGTTAAATGTCTTGAATATCTCGACCTACTGTGATTAATCTCTAATTAACAGGGATCTGATGTTGATTCCCACAAGGAACAAGTCTGGGTGCTGTTCTGCACCTGTAATATTAACGTTACATGAAGAGTGTAATAAAATTAATTAAAAAGTAAAATACCCGACTGCAAATTATTTATTTTCGTTATACTTTATCGTTCCATTGGCAATAAAACTGCAAGTTGTATAAATTTATGGAATCTTTTTTTAAAGCCCTTTATTTTGATATAAAAATCGATCATACATTATTCTATACTATATATATATATATATATCTCATACATTAAAATCGATTTAGCCGTTTAAAAGTTATGGTGGAATAAAGAAACTCACAAACATACATACGTTCATGAACCCTAAAAACATAACTCTCCTTTTCTCGGGCAGCCAGGTATTAAAATATACAAGCTTGAGAGTAATATCCACAGTACTAAGCCGGCAATAGGCTTTCCGACACATAAGTTCAAAAAACAAAGTAATTATATGCACAATTTCCTAATAATAAATGACCTCTTATTTTAATGGACAACGCAATATTTGGTGGTGAATGAACTGAAAACTATTGAACTAATTATGTTAGTCCATGTAATTTGCAATCTCTACGCTGCATCACGGCGATTTTACATAAATTACCAAACTAATCGTATAATTACCGGAACAATACGCTGATTCCCCAACCATGTATGATACATATGTCGTTATATAACTACTATTGCCAACAAAAGTTATATAACGCAGGGTGTACGTGTATATCTAGGTATACCATGTAGCAAGGATGAGTTTACATTGTAGTAAACATATTGCTGTCTGTTGGTATTACTTTTATTGACAAAACGGTTTCATATGCCTACAACATTATGTACATAGAATTTTAAACGACATAGATATTAAATCACCTATGTATTTGTATGACCGCGTGGTGTTCAACCGGACTTAAGTGCCTTGGAAACAAATCAGATAAGCACGTATCGCATACCTATACCTTCTTACGTAGCATAACATATATATTAGTCCATTGCCCGCACTTATAGGGCAGATTAATATAAGATAGCATGGAACTGGACATTGGACATAGAATACTCTTTATCGCGATTTAACCTTAGTTAGTTTCCGAGGGAGCGCATTCAAGGTACATAAATCCCTTAAGATTGAAATTGGGGGTGAGACGGTTATTTTTTTTTACGGCGTTATTCATTTTTTAACAATACAGTACAAATAATATACAACACTACAGCTACTATAACGAAAGCATTTAGGCAAGCTAAAGGCTATTGGGCCCACAAGTAGTCCAAATGCTCCAGTTTACTGCCAGTTGAGAGCGTTCCCAGCATGCTGGTAGCATTAGCATAAACTTATACATATACTAGCTTTCCAGCCGCGGCACCTCATATCGGTTATCGCGTAAAACCATTAACCTCTTTTTGCGCATTTGGCTAAAAACTATCCTATGTCCTTCCCCGTGTCTCAAACTATTTCCATACCAAATCCAACATACTAATCGGTCCAGTAGTTTCAGAGCCTATTCAATGCAAACAAACAAACGAACCATCAAATCTTTCCTCTTTATTATATTACTTTAGATATATTGCCAACGTCGTTCAATCAAAAGTCGTTAAGGCGAATAAGTGCCAGCATTTCGATCTTGCGTCGCATCGAGAAAGCGCTCTGATAAGTTTTAGAAAATTAGAGAAGCTACCGGCCTCTACGCACCCAATGTCAGTTAGTTAAAACAAACAAGTGAATGTGCCATTAACCTGTGCGCATAATTCTATATATATATAATATTATTATGTATGTGAATTAATGGAGCGGATACCAAAGGGTGGTAATTTATGGACGCGACCCGCGGTCAGCGCACAGCGACCCTATCGGACTCGACTCGTTTACTTGTTAACGTGGCTTTTAAATATCATATCGTATCAGCACATTAATCTTTTGTTGCTTCCATTTTCGAGGTTCATTTAATGACACATTCATTACAAGTTACAACGCGTCATCCATTACAGCAGATTGATTGTTAGTTTAAAAGTTTCAACTTAGTTCATTTATTACATGTCCAAAAAGTTTTGGCTATTAATATTCATGATTAGAGATTAATCGACTAACTTTAATCAATTTTGAAGCAGTGATGGCTCAGTGGCATTGACTATGGACTGCCGTGCTGTAGGTCCATGGTTCGAATCCCGCCGCGGGCTTGAGCTTCACCGCATGGTGAAAGGGCATTTTGCGAGATGAGACATGAGACTTAACAACTATGTCTCAAGGTGACGGGCGCAGTGCAATTCGTGACTTGTGACGAAATGCGTCTGTTATAGGCAGAGGTTAGGTCGTTTAACATCAGGTGAGCCTCGTGCTTGTCCCGCCACAATAACATAAAATAAAAATGGTTACATATAAATACTGTACATTGTTTTACTTTATAATAATAAAGTCAAAATAATATCGGTTGCCAACATGGTCAGATTTAAAAGGTAGTCGGTACATAGCTACTTTAATTCAAGCATTGCTAGAAGGTTCTTCACTACGCTGCTCTACTTTTCTTTAAACGCAGCTCTAACCATCAGATATTAGCTTTTTTGTTATGCTAGTTTAATTGTACATATAAATATGATTTTAATTTCTATAAAATGTTATTCCCATGTGAAAAATGTTCGTGTACCTACCGCGTATAATTTTATAATATTTCCGGTTTTTTGCAAGTAAACCTTTCAGATTCAGTCTGGCAGTAAGGAGCACGACTATTGCAACCGTCCAAAAATAAACAGATACATAACAAAAAACTATTTCATCACATCATTGGCTATATTTTTTACAGTATCTAACTAATACCGTCACAAAGCAAACATTTGAAAACATACAAGAACATTTGTAACGACTGAAATGCACCTTTTCAAGATAATATTCACAATCTCCATGATTTACAAACCCGGAGTGTTCCCGTTAGATATAAAGTGTTAGAATCTACATGTAAAAGTCGTTTAGCTGGCTTTCAGGCATGTAAAGCACTTGCACGAGCGTTACAGACTAATGTTATTATTATCAAATAGTATAGGTTCTAATACTAACTTATTATTTTCTGTTCTGTGGTAGCAGTAGGTAGTTGAGTTATTGTATGATTCGTTTTATGTTTGTGACAGTGATTTTAACTTGGACAACATTAGAAGCACAGTAGATTAGGCTGAGAGCGCAGTAGCCTACCTTTGTGAGACAATAAAAATCAATTGTGTCTGCAAAAGATACGCTACTAGTAGTATTTGTATGTTATTTATTAAAAACTTTAATAATATTTGACTATTCCTGACTGAACAAAAATTGATTAGCAGATTTTACGTTTTGATGATTTGGCAATATTAAATCTATGTAGTAATCTCAGTAGTATATAAATATATACATTTTTAAATAATGTGATATTTTTTTTATATAAAAGAGACACGCACATTCTGGGCTATTAGGTTAGGTTCTTAAACTCTTTCACGCAATCATTTTTAGAGATATGTACGAGACCTTAGAACTTTATCATAAGCCCTACTCTGTTAGTTTTTCATAGAAGAAAGAAAAGAAAGAAAGAAAATAAATTTATTTGGCACACATAAACATCACATAATACAGTTCACATTTTTAAAACCAAAAGGGTAAATAAACAATGTTTAGGTGCTGCCAAAAAGGTAATATCTCAGCAAAATGCCGAATTTCTGAGACATCCGGCGCTGGTTAGAAGTGTATTATAGCGGATATTGTAACAAATAATATGATAACAAAAACTTAAGAGGGTTCCCCATTTAAGTAACGTGTTTTATTTTGCCCTATTATAAAATCTGTTTGAACAAACATCCAACTCTCTACATTATAAAAGAAACTCTAAAGTAAGCACAAATATAATAAAAATCGGCCAAGTGTGAATTAAATTTGCGTTCAAGATATCAAATAAAAACTTTTATTATAAATACATATGGTAGGGCAATTATAAAGTGTGTCGGTGCGAAACCTTATATTAAGTCTCATGAACAAACCATGTCTTTTACTACTTTAATATATGGTATTTACTTATGTAATATATCAAAGTTGGACAATACGAATCCTTTGTTTTATAATATATGGCTATACTAGATACATGTATAAAACTGGGTACAGACCCACCAACTTATCTGTTCAGGCGGCAGAAAAAAGAACTACAAAATTCCCTCAAATTGTGACAGTTTGTAGTTGATTTCCTTGACCAATAGCGCCCTCGAGAACTGCACAGTTAAGTTGGTGGTACTATACGTGGTATTTACTCTATATAACGTGCACAGAATACACAAGAGCATATGTATTTGGAGCATGCTAGATAAACACGTAGACATGTATTGTGTTGTGTTACATGCGACATGTCTAATGGGTGAACTTAATTGCTATTGGTACGAGGAACCGATATAATCTGGGATTTAGCCATGCAATCCAGGCGAGTGTGATATTGGAGATTTGATTAGACATAGATAAAAACATAGCTCAGTATGTTATGTAACGCTATATCTACTGAAGCATTATAAACTGTGATATGCCCATTAACGTTTCATTAACATTCTCCTTGCTATAAAAACATGGCATGTTTTTATAATGGCATTGAGATGGAACTCCCTCGAGTTCCACCTGATGTTAAGCGGAAACCTGTGCCTATAACAGATGCATTACGTCATAAGTGACGAGCTGCACTTCGCCCATCACTCTGAGACATACAGTTATTTATTCTCATGTGCCTGTAAATCACTGGCTTGTACTGTTTTCGGAACATACTGTTAGGTGCTTGGCGATAGATTTTAGACTTGAGGGTAGTAGCTAGCCAGCCGCGGATTCGCAAAATGTATCGCCTAATTAACGGAATACTACGAACTATATATAAAACTACAACTACAATGAAAGCATTTAGAGAACCTACAAGGCATTGCAGACTCCCAGGCAGTCAAATGCTCAAGCTACCAGTTGGCAGCGTGCCCAGCATGCAGGATTACCCCGTTGAATTCCAATGCTTATTCGTTGAGCCAATTAGGTGCCAGCATTTTAATCATGCGTCGTATCGACCAAGCGCTCTGATATGTTTCGGAAAATAAGATGAGCTCCCGGTCACCAACGTCTCCTCATCAAACGGATCAAATATGTAACTACTGCCAAGATTGTCTTTATATTTGCGCCACTTGAGTTGCTCCGCCAAAATGGCCGAGGCGCAAGCTCTCACATTGGTTAAAATATTCTTGTACCGTCCTTTGTTTGTAGAACACATGATGCAACGCCTCACATACGTAGACTGAGAAAAGGCAAATGATGATGGTGAGATTCCTTATTACATTTTTAAGTTATTGTTACTTGTAAAATAAAAGTTTAATTAGGTGACATAATTTTGACAATAAAATTGATAAAAATTTCGATTATGTTACTTGGTTTTAGAGCGGTGATTTCATTTTTGGACCAGTGCGTTCTCTCTTTTTCGGTATTTTCGGAAGAGTATAGTGATGTATATGTCTTGGCGACACCTCAACATTGACGCATTTTGCAGCTTTTAACCCTCTTTTTGGGCCGTATATCTCAGCAGCCCTTAGACCAATTTATCTAACAATCAATCTTATCATTTCGTTGCCTGCCACAACATCCTGTGCCAATTTTCAAGAACATCTTCGCTCTTCCACAGAGACTAACTTCGCTTGGCTAACTAAAAGCTTAAGCTAAAGACTTCATGGTTTATTTTTGACGATTATACGAGTAGTTCTAAATCTTGGACTAAACAAATCTGTACAGTTTTGCGTGGATACATTTATATTATTACATTTATCGCAATAGTACCGCTAAAACAATACTTGAATTGTCCTTTCAAAAAATGATAATTTCAATTAAAATGATAGCAATGATTATCCGCTCAAGAAATGAAGCGCAACATAATTTACCAATTCTCATCTATCTATAAGGCACTCAAACAAATTACTTGATCACCGCGCGTTAATTTGATGAATCCGGCTCCGCGCGGGACCCGTTAAACGAGTTTACTGTTTAATTTTCTTTGAAGCCCTCGTTTTAAGGATATTTTCAAAGCTTTTCATAAAACTCCACTTTATCTTAGCTGTAAGACCACGGAAGATAAAAATATTTGTAGCATAAAAAAATATCTATGATCCTTGCTTTTGTTTTTCTGATACTGTTAACACAGTTGTTATTATCTGTGCGTTACTTAGCTTAGTTACTTGTGCGTGTTAGTACACTTAGTACACCAATCTTAGTAAATTACTTGAGTGCGCTTTGAGATACTACAAGTTAAGATGAAGAAATATCTACATTATGGAAATATATCAAAGACTCTACGTTATATCGACGTTGTCAACCTTTATGAATATACTAGCTTTTACCCGCAGCTTCGCCTGCGTGGAGTATCCCTTCGAAATCGTTACTGGTTTTTAGGAGCCGTGTAAAACATATCATATAGAAGTAGGTTACTTATTATTCCTTTTTAATCTTTTTATATTGGCCACGGAAATCATAATCTCTTATAGGTTGACCTGTATCCAATTTTCCATTCTGGTACATTTCGAAAATATAGTTACCTACTTGCACCGCGGCTACCAGTTCAAACGTAGTGCCTATAAATATTTTTGTGTCTGGAAAGTAAATTAAAAAGTTAATTTTCGAACGCTACTATTTCATTTTGGAAGTCTTTCGTGCACGGGTCTACGTACGTCGGCTACGAAATTGCTACGCCATAGTATGACATACCAAAATAATACTTTGTTACTAGCGCATTTACGCTGAATTTGGCCTCATAAAACTAAGTTTTATTCATATTTACAGCGAATAATATTTCTAAATTGAGCTTTCAGATATATTCAATATTTTCCACAATTAATACTTTTCACTGCACTTAAGAACTTAAAACGAACATTTTACAGTGATAGCATTGAATTATATAACCCTTTCAAAGTCCTGCCTTTCAGTTAACCAACCAAGAGCAATAATTCTAAAATTGAGGTTATTAAATCAAAGTTAGGCTCAGAAACCTCAACTCAATTAAACTTTAACAATGTACGATTGGAGCACACAGGAGCAAATTCTGTGTAGTTATTACAAGCGATTGAAAATAACAAGTTAGGAAAATAACTGGAAAGTTTAATTTATAGCGGTGTAATTTACTTTGGTCAAAGTCCACAATAAGTTTGATGTTCTTTTGTTGTTGTTTTGTGTTTTTGGTGGTAATTACGTTCCATAAAGATTGTGTTATTTGAAACTGTATCACATTACTCTAACAAACTCTTCAGTTAAATAAATGCCTTTCACACTTTCTGTTTTTTTTGTATCTAGACAAAGGAGTAATTTTTATATTATTTAGTACACTCTATTTTTGGCCCTTAGATATTTGATACGTAAGTATTTCTTTCACTAGGTATAATATGCAATTTATTATATCCATAGTGGAAGAAATTACTGCCGAAAAGTATTGGGCTCGAGAATTTTCGGAGACTGTCTGCAGGCCTGCAATGGCCTTTAGGTTGTTAAAATGTTTTCGTTGTAGGTGTAGTGATGTACATAGTTTGTTATGTATCGTATATAAAGGCATACGCTAAAGTAGGTTATTGATGAAATGCTTAGATTTGATGGATAAGTTTGTTAAAACCTTTTTTATTGATTTTATTACAAATTCATTATACATAGGTATAATTGTACAAAAACAGAAGGAACAAGCAATATTAAAATTATCATGCATTAAACAAAACATATCAATGTCTAACAAATATGCACAACACGACCAGCGAAATGTGCGGTAGACACCAAAACCGGCCATGTGCGCGTAGGGCTTTCAAACCGAATTTTCCACTCACTGCTGGTATTTACCAAAATATTTATATATTTTATTCATGCTCTTTATATGCGAGTCATACTTGGGCGATATAATAATATTTTTGTTTTACCTCAGATATATTTCAATAATCAGACCACAAAAACATTACAAGTTTGTCTGTATATATGGTATCGTTTTTACAACAAAGAAAAAACATAAAAATTTTCATAATCATTATTTATTATGATATTCATCGAAATAACACAAATTGTGTGAAAATTTCAACAAACTACCAATGAAATTAAATATTCAAAATAACCAGCCCTTTAAAAGTAGGACAGGACGGCGCGGCGTAGGCGAACTAAGTAAGTAGGACTTAGTTTTTTGGAAACCTAAGATGTTTTTTTGTAGCTTTCAGATAACTTAACAACATTAACCTAACAATATTAAATACTACTTATATGCCAAATGAAACCCCACTTTACAGTATACATACTAAGATTTAGACATAGTTAATCCCTAGATCCGCAGAAACTGCAATTTTGAGTTAACGACGCAGCGCGCGGCGTAGAGCAAATATTTGGTTGGGTCCGGTCTCCCGTTCCCGATACATACGTAAATGAATCGTTCCAAAATAGTGCACATTTCACAAAAGCGTTTGCGTTCTACATACATATATGTGTACGTACTTCAAATAAGTTCGAAAACGGTTGGAGAATTTTCCGATAATCATCACTCGAGTATCTATTAAGCACCCATAGTTTCCATCTAAATATGGACGATTATGAGCAGCTTTGAATTTGCTACCTAGTTCATACAGAAATACAACATATTGCCACGTCCATATCTTCGAAGTCTCGAAGTAAGGCAGAGGTGTCTAAACACCTACGTTTCTTTTGGCCGCATGAAATAGGGCGTGAGATTTTTGCCACAACCTGTGCACAGTTCTATACTCGGATTGCTTCTCAGAATTTATATGTCAGAAAAGTCCTTTGACAACTATCGATGATAGTTGTCAAAGGGCATTGCAAGTGGTGATGTGCTCCAAGATTTTGTTCAGGTTAACCTAAAATTACTGACTCTCAAGTACAGGTGCCGAAATAGATAGCCAGGCGGGCATTCGCAAAATATAATTATGCTATATTATGCCCTATCATTATTCTATAATGACTGCCATCCTAAGACAATATTTAAGTTGCCATACGCAATAAAGTTACTGCGTAATCATACTTGGTATATGCAGAGTCAATAGATAATATCAGGCTGGCTAACACCGCTTTTTGCCTTTGGTGTTGAAGGTATTTATATATAACATACAAAAAAATTCTTTTTCATGTAAAAAAAATTAAAGTGTATTTGAAACACCAGTAATGGTTACAGACTTTACAGCTACCCAGCTGTAATGTATGTAATATTATTAGGCAGCTTATTTTTTATTCAAGTAGCTATAAAACTCATATCGACGGCATAAAGTTAAAATGTGACTAGCATGAATTGAGACTTAGCATTTCAAGAAACTTTAATGTTTTAATATTCTTGTTACGTTCATCTTAGAGAGTTAAGTAACTACTTAGGAGCTGTCAAAGCTTAGTGCAGAGAGGCATTACTCATATTGCGTGACAGTTCGTTCTCCTTGGAGGCTAATCTCGTTCGGCCCGTGTTTATCAACCGTAGGTATTGCGCGAGAATTTGGTACAATATAAAATAAAACTTAACAAGCCTGAAATCGAGGCGATTGTCAGCGTACAGTAATACAGATAACAAGCCCCGTAAATAGCGGCGATCACGCTCCGATCCACAATACACCGAACCGGCAAATATTTTCATGAATCTGGGTCACTCAAATTGGAAAGCGAAATCTTTCATCAACATTTTCTCTGAGCATTGTCACGATAAGCTGAAAAGTTTCGTTGTTGGAAAGCTGCTGCAATTTCAAATTTCAATTTTCATATAGCAACACTGCTGAATATTAAATCGAAATTCGCAACGTGATTGAATGACTGGCTTTACAAATCATTTTTGAATTGTTCATACTGTTTGGCAGATAAAAAAATCTCTCTGTGTCACAACTTTATCTCTTACATTATATCCTTCCCAGTTTGGGTACCAATGTATTTCCAATGTATTATTGTACTCTGATAAATTTAAGTCCAATGATATTAAAACGATAAATAAATTTCATTTCTTTTCAATATCTAAAGTATAACAAATAATAAAATATGTTGTAACACATGTACCTAGTAAATTATAATACATCAGCTATTTACATGAGTTTAAAATATGTATTACGAAACGTACCTATGTAACCTAGATGTCAAGACGCCTAGCCGGCGGGTACAGCCTTGGCGAAATATTGTTATAGCAACATATTTTAATATAGGTTTCGATTCTACACAAATACTTTAAATTTCTCTTAACTATGGTAGTTCTTATTCGCTTCACAATAAAATCCAAATTCCTGTAACATCTAAATGGCTATTCTGAAAAAAAAAAACATATTCTATTCGATAGGCAATTTAGCGTCAGTTTAGAGAACACCAAGTAACATGCCGACTAAATTTGCGTAAAATATACCACAAATGAACCCCAAAGTCAACTAAAAGGACTGTCATTTGCAAGCGTTATTCGAATTTGAATTTCAATGTGAACAGAATAAAAACTAACATAATTTCTTTCCCGAGCGTTATACGAATTCAGATTATAGTGAGAACAGAATAAGAAGTACTTACAATAATTTAGAGAATTTTAGGTTTAGAGAATTTAGTAAATAAACAACAAATGGTTCGAATCGCGTATATTTATCATTATTATTGTCCCGACGTTTGGATGTATCGTTCTGTTTCAAAGTTTGTCTCGGATTGCGACGTATGTGCTGCTCACAAACATCCCAATCACCCAATCTTAGGTACAATGGGTAGACCAAAACAATGCTCCAGACCATTCCAGGTGGTGAGTATGGATCTGATTGGTCCACTACCTGTTACCCGTAAACAGAACACCTTTATATTCGTGATTACCTGCTGTTTTTCGAAATACTCCTTGCTATTTCCTATTAAACGTGCTACTGCAGAAATTATAGCTCGTATAATAGAAGATAATGTTTTTCTTGTCCACGGCGTTCCTAGCACGGTTTTGATGGATAATGGTAGGCAATTTACGAGTAACATAATAAAAAATCTATTTTCGCACTACAAGGTTCCTAACGTACGATTTACACCAAAATACACTCCACAAGTTAACACAGTGGAGCGCTATAATAAAACCATAATGGTAGCTGTCTCTTCTTACATTGAAAATGATCACCGCTTATGGGATTCACATCTAAGCAAAATACAATTCGCGATGAATAGCTCGGTAAACGAAGTCACTGGATTTACCCCATCTTTTCTGGTATTTGGCCGTGAGTTAGTGAGTTGTGGGTCCCATTATATTGATACTAGCGAAACAGATGATATGATATTTTCACCTCGTGATGAGTATGCCGAAAATTTAGGAACCTTACATAAAATTTTCGATAAAGTTCAAGTCTCATTATTAAGGGCTCATTCTAGAAACTGTACCAACTACAATTTAAGACGGAAATATACTGAATTTGACGTAGGTGACATTGTTTGGAAACGGACATACTATTTAAGTGATAAAGACAACCGCTTCGCAAAAAAACTTGCTCCAAAGTTTATTAAATGCCGGGTCGTTGCAAAAAAATCACCTCTCGTCTACGATCTTGAAGATATGGATAGAAATAAATTAGGAACCTGGCATATCAAAGATCTAAAATCAAAATGTAATAAAAGCTAGTTTCCGTCAGTTATGCTAATACAGATTTACAATTTTATGAATAATCGATTTTTACTAATAAAACTAAATTTCACGACTTTGCAGTGATCGTGATCACGGGGTGACTGACACTTTAGAGAATTGGTCCAAATCGACACTATAATAACATTTAACATTTTTTTTTATTATTATTCTAACCCCCGATATCTACCATCCCTTACCATCTGTCTGGCTAAAACCTATTTATAGAGACCATTCCAAAAACCCCAGACACGATACTTCTACTTCACAATACATCAGGTCAGGGATACCATCTTCTTGCAATATTATTGAAGTAACAGGATCGATCAGACCCGATGGAAATGCGCACATTTTTTTATTTTAAAACAGCTGAAAAATTTTCTTGAATCATAGCTAAATCGACTAAGACACCTTTCCGAAAAAAACAACAGCATAAATCGACTCATTCGTTTCACACAGATAAACACTTTCAACTTTAAAAAACCCATATATTTGTGTTGGGAGTTTTTTTTTTTATGCCTGATAGGTTAGCCTTTGACCACTATCTCACCTGATGGTAAGTGATGATGTGGTCGAAGATGTTGTTCAGGCTAACCTAGAAGTACTGGCTCTCAAGGACAGCTGCCGGAACACACTGTTAGGTGCTTGGCCACAGATTTTCTACTTGAGGGTGGTAGCTAGCCAGGCGGGCATTCGCAAAATGCCCTACCACCATGCTATAACGACTGCCATCCTTAGACAACAACCGGGACCGACGGCTTAACGTGCCCTCCGAAGCACGGAAACGCTCAGTAGTAATGTCACTAGCGGTCACCCATCCAACTCATGACCGCGCGCGACGTTGCTTAACTTTGCTGATCGGTTGATAACAGCTGAGTAAACTTCGCTACGAGCGCTTCAAGTTAAAATATATCGTATAACATACCCAAACATATCCATACTTAATATATTAGTACTAATTATTTATAAAGTTCATCTTCAAACTTTTTCGTCTGGAATATTCTACAACGAAAAGCGCTTTCCCTTCCGTCTAAACACTTCCATTATCGGTTAGTTAGATGATGCAAACAAATCGAGCGCCCTCAAAGCAGTTGGAGCTAATTCGATATACTCCCCATCCCCTACTTGGGTTTCATTTTCCACCTATTTCCTCCCATTTGCCCCACCACCCCTCTGTGCGCGCACTTAATTAATTAGAGTGAAAACTGCTTGGTATAGCGTTCCAGTGTTTCTCGTAACCTTAGGTTCATCTAATGATATTAGATGGCGTGATTCTAACGGGGTTTTCACAGTGTATTTCCATTGTTTTTCATAGTTAATGTGCTAAATCAAGTCTAAGCGGGTATGAAAAAAAAGTAGACTCTTAAGTCTCGTAAGTAGAGGACAGGTCACCAAACTTAGCTTACTAAGTTTGGTGACCTGTCCTCGCGAGTACATAATAACATCGCTCGTATAATCTTGAAAACTTATTGAAAATAAAATTTTATAATACTACTAGCTGACCCGGCAAACGTTGTTTTGCCATATAAATAATTTAAAAAATAGGTTGATCGTAGAAGGGTGAAAATTGAGGATTGTATGTATTTTTGTATGTTGTATCATAAAAAAATATAAATTAAAAATTTTGTCTAAAAAATAAAAAATAAAATTTAGGGGTGGACTACCCCTAACATTTAGGATGACAAATAGATGTTGGCCGATTCTCATAGATACCGGATAAGCACAAAAAATTTCATCAAAATCGGTCAAGCCGTTTCGGAGGAGTATGGCAACGAAAACTGTGACACGAGAATTTTATATATTAGAGATTATAGTTGCCCCGAAAGCCGTAAACTAAAATAATATTAATGAAGTTTACCCGTAAAAAAATGTAATCAATGCATGTAATATACTATTAAAAAAGAAAATTAGGTAGATATCATAAAAATCTATCTCGTGTATTGTGAATTAAGTACAATAGATCGATAACTAAGCAACAAAACCAAAAATATTATGTAAACATTTTGAATTTCCCGCCATAGTCACCAGCTTAAGACTTGATAGACTGTGAGCTCTAAATAAAGATAAACATTTATATTTATATTGATTAATCAGTAGCTTCATGAATTGTTCATTTCAAAGCAAGGAATAATTAAGTACCGACCGGGAGTTTAGAAAAAACTTAATATAGGTAAGAAATTACATACATTAATCTTAAAACGAATAAGGCAAGAAGAATTTCATTAACGATAACTAAGGAATACGACCTACGTACAAGAATTTAATAAAAGAGACTTACTTTCTGTAGAGCATCCGCTTTGTATTACTTCTAGAGATGCGGAAGCTTTGTAACATGCTTCATTCTAATTAAGGTACAGATCTTTCCACCTATACGAAGGTGAGGAGGAGGGGTGCTTTTCCATATTTTTTTAATGTAATTGCAACTACTGGTGCCTACCCAAGCGATTATACTTTATGTTTTATCGTTTTACTCCATGTCCCATAAACATTTCACCCAAACAAAAACGTTGTGTACAGACGAGGCTTACACGTTCAAATCCCCATCAATAATTTGCTGTGTGTGTGTTCCTTTGTGAGTGAAAATATCTGTATTGTATTAATTAAAACAGCTGAGCTTAAAGACAACTTTTGGTTGCTAGTTATCATTTCAACAAGCTGTACAATAATGCACAAACGCATGTGAGTGAATGCAAGAAATTTGAACATACGTGATTAATATTTTTTTGATAATATATCCAGTATTCACTTCCAAATTTTTTTTTAATGGCGGTATGCCTTTATTAAACAAATACTACAAACTATATACAACACTACAGCTACTACAATACTACAGCTACTACAGTAAAAGCATTTGGACTCATAGGGAGTCCAAATGCTCTAGCCCACTATCAGTTGGCAGCGTGCCCAGCATGCTGGCAGCATTGCCCCGTTGAATTGCAATGCTTATTCTTTGAGCCAAATAGGTGCCAGCATTTTGATCACGCGTCGCATCGACCAAGCGCTCTGATAAATTTTGGAAAATACGATGAGCTCCCGGTCCCCACGGACCCAACGTCTCTACACCAAACGGCTCAAATATGTAACCCATACCGAGGTTAGCATATTTGCGCCGCTTGAGTTGCTCTGCCGAAGTAGCCGCGGCGCCAGCCCTCACGTGGGTTTCAGAAAGGTGTGACGGCGCTAAAGTGTCTACGCATGTAGCGTCCCACACTAAGGGCCGTCCTAACTTCCATGGAACCAGAGTCATGCCGTCAGGTCTTTTACCATCGTCACGCATCAGACCGTTCGGTTCGAGAACAGCTGGAACATTGGCGCTGGTAAAAGCCCGGCGAATGATATCGTTAAGGCTGGCGTGGCGGGAAATTCGACCAGCACTTCGAGAGCAGGAGAGGCCATGGTGACCGAGTTGGTCAACTGCAGTACCACACTGGCAGTGATGTGCAACACAACACCTTGCACCCAAGCGTAAGCTAATAGCGAGACGAAAAGCGGAAGGATCTATAAGGCTACCAGTTTTGTAAGAAGGAATGGCTTGTAACCAAAGACCTGATTCCCACATAGAAACAGCGAGAATACGAGCACGATCTGCGATACTAGGGCACGTATTCAAAAGATCTTTCCGTGCTAGCTCGCATAGGGGCCGATCCCACTGTTTCTGAGATGACAAAATTTTTGGGAACTCAGTATTTGGACAAGCCAGTCCCCATGTGGTTTTGGCCTCAGCCAGATATGCTACATCAAAAGAGCCTAAAGATGGTGCAAGAATATAATATAATATTAATTAATATAATATAATATTATATTAATTAAATTAATATAATATAATATATAAACCGACGAAAGTCGAGAAAACAAAACTAATATATAATATTCATTCCAAATGAATATTATGAAATGACATGTGGAAGTCGGACTATTATAATGTGATCTCAGAGTGTTATCGCAAAGTGTTATATAAGTATACAGTAAAGATTTTGCAGTCTTTTTTTTATATTATTGCGAAGGGACATGCGCGAGGCCCACCTGATGTTAAGCGGTATCCTCTGCCTATAACAGATGCATTTCATCACAAGTGACGAACTGCACTGCGCCCATCACCTTGAGACATACCTGTTAAGTCTCATTTTGCCTGTTATTTCACTGGCTCTCAAGGACTGCTGCCGGAACACACCGTAAGGTGCTTGGCGACAGATTTTCTACTTGAGGGTGGTCACTAGCCAGGCGGGCATTCGCAAAATGCCCTTCCACCATTCGGTGAAGCTCAAGCTCTGGACGGGATTCGAACCATGGACCTGCTGCGCGGCAGTCCATAGCTAATGCCACTGAGCCATCACTGCTTCAATCTTTCTATTTTTATAAAAAAAATACTATTACAAACTACGAATAAATAATGGTAGATTACAAAATTACAAATTTAAGAGAGAAAAAATTATAGTCTTGTGTGGGATTCGAACCCACGTCCATTCATCCCAATAGGCTCTGACCGCTTGACCTAACATGACAATGACACTCCAATTTTTCCTCTCGTTCTTTATTTAACCTTCGTATTGGGATGGAGCGACACCTATAGTTCAACTTACGTTGTACTACCGCACATGACTATAATTTTTTCTCTCGTAAATTTGTAATGCAATCCGGCGAGCAAAAAAACTATGTTTAACTATGCTTACTTACAAGGTCCAATGTGTCGCTTGCCTACAATACTGGGTAAAATCGGCAAGAGTTACAATTACTAGTACGTCGTTTAGGTATAGGTGTATTAGCGAATACTTTTTTAGTTAATTAAATGTAACATGAAAAGCAATTAATTGATTTTGTGAAATTTAAATGGGACCGACTCGGAGGTACACCACAAAAAAAGTTCTTTCATCTGGTTTTGGAGGTCTGTATAAAAAAGGGCTTGCAAGATCCAACAAAATAGTCTCGAGATAGCTATCTCGAGAGCTTGTTCCTATTCTAATTCTTACTCTGACTTGTTAACAGTGCGGGTGATCAGAAACAAATGATTGAAATAAAAATCGACAAGAATATCAGAAGCCTATTGGTTTTTTAAATATATTTTTATAGCTTATAGGTTAGCCTTTGACCACTCTCCTGATGGTAAGTGATGATGTCATTCAAGATATTGCTGACGCTAACTTTGATTTTCAGGCTCTCAAAGACAGCTGCTGAACACACCGTTAGTTGCATGGCGATAGATTTTCTACTTGAGGGTGGTAGCTAGCCAGGCGGGCATTCGCCAAATACCCTATCAGCATACCGTTACGACTGCAATCCTAAGATAATAACCGGGACTGATGGCTTACCATGCTCTCTGAAGCACGGAAGCGCTGAGTAGTAGGTAATGCCACTAGCGGCCACCCATCCAAGGCATGACCGCAGCGGGCGTTGCTTCACTTAGTTGATCGGTAGGACGACTAGGTAAGCTACGCTGCGAACGCATTAAGCTACTAATCTCAGATGTGATTCGACGAATTCATAAGCAAACCAGTCCAAACATAGTCTTCTCTAAAAAGTGGAACTCTTCCACATATCTGGCTTTTACCCAATTGCATTTTAAAAGCTGTTAAAAGAGTAGCTAATTTTTCAGGCTTGCAAAGAGCTGTCGTATGTGTGCGCTCGTTCCGTTCGCCAGCTGTTTTCACTCACTCAATTTCAGCTAACGAATGTTTTAGTTTGAGAGAGAAAATTGCATGTCTTTACTCATAGAATATGTGATGAGATTTTTTCCCGTGAGTAATATTTTTGCTTTATATTCGAGATGGTCTTGAGTAAACAAATATTGTCTATTAAAACTAACTTCTTGGTTATGGTTTCTGTGTTGTTGTTATGGAGATGGTAAGAAATTCTAGTTGTTTTTTTTTATAACTGATAATAAGTTTATGACATTGTGTCGTATGGTCGTGGATCCAACTTATTGGTTTTATTAATGTTATTTCTATGGTTTTGCAAATAATATTGAAGTCTTTGTGATATCGTAAGTAAATAGTTAAATAAGATGGAAAATTCTAGTTGCCAAAATTGAGCAAAATACCATGTTTATTTATAGTCCGGATGTTTATAACTGATAACAAGCCTAACTAACACAATATAATTGTAATATTAAGTAGGCACTTAAAGCACCTTATGCTTATACTACCTTATAGTTATAAATTACTTATTCTAGTAAGATACAAACAATTCGCTTAAAGAGTACAGCCGGAATAAATATGAAACACAATTAACTGCAATGAGAAACTTTTGTATACTGTATTAATGGCAAAACGTGGAGGCATTTTTTTTTTCATAAAATAATTTTAATATAAATAGATGCGTTAAATTTTTGTTTAGAAAATTCATTCAACCAAGACATACCCATATATAGTATTAAGACTTCGTTCGCACGAACGCTTTGCGTTCGGAGTTTTGAATTAGCGCTTGGACCGATGAAAAAGCTCCCAGTACAATAAGCTCCCGCGAACATATTCAGGACATCTACTCCAAAATTTCCAAACGAGAAAAATAACACGAGTTAAAAAAAAGCGCTCGTGCAAATGTAGCCTGACGTGTATCCAGTATAACAGAGCACTCCTCGAAACTTTTAGTGATATTTTTCCGGCATTTCACCACAACAATCCGGCATTCCACCATCCGTTAATAATGTCTCGTTTCTTTTTTACAGAGTCGGTGGCAAAGGAACCGCAGTATTCCATCAACGTCGGACGCTGGACTGAGTGCGCCCGAGCGGGACAAGGCGAACATGCCACTAGACCCCTCGAAAGGTACGTAACCCACTACTTTAAATAAATATTTCATGATAGACTTGGTTGCAATGAGAACTAGACTGATATAATCATAATCACCCTTTTTAATTTTAAATTTATGCAGCAGAGCTTTTCTATTTTTTTGCATATGATTTCAAAGAGCAGGTGTTGATTGTTGTATTTTTAGAGGACCATACCAAAAAGGCAAAACGGAGCCTTAATAATGAGACTCCATCGTCAGTCTGTATGTTCGTCCGTAAGTTATAAGTAAAAAAAAAGGTTTGCATGTCATTATGTTTTTAGTCTTCACATAGTTATATTTTCCATTCTAAGGTTGACTGAAAGAGATCGCTTTAAGCGATAAATCGGCCCATTGTACCTTAGCTTTAAAAATCCTTTATATGTGTTTTATAACATTTGTGGTGTACAATAAAGATTTTTTTGTATTTTGTATTGTATTGTAAGTTTATGGACATATAAACAAGAATTGACTTATAGACAATAATGGCCTAGACTATTGTTTGTCGAAACATAAGAAGGTAGAAAAGAAAAATATTTTTTTTATACCTTAGCATTTGTGTTGTAATATAACCGTCTGGACCTCATTGAGTATAGTACAAATATTAACTTTTATATTTTTTATCTCAAATGTCTAAAAAAACCGGTATTGAAAAAGTTGTCAAAATTATAGTCCAGTTTTGTTACGTGGTCTATTTCGAAAACTAATTTTGTTAGGAATCTGAATTGTCTGTATTTATGTATATCTTATAATACATATACATAACATCCTTTATTAAGTATCAAATATTGAAAAAGCTGATTAATTAGGTAGATATACTTGAGATCATTATTAAAAGTTATTTTTTTTTATTTTACGATATGTTGCAATGCGGAACCCTAAAAAAAAAACCCGTCTCGCACATGGCTAGATTTTTACTTTACCTCGAACAAGAAAATTATATCTTCTTATCGTAGCCTTATGTACCTGTTTATGGCAAACATAAGGTATTACGAGGCTTCAAAATACTACTGACAACATTTACAGTGTACTTACAAAATGTGTAGGTAACTAACGTTTGTTTTATCTATCCAAATATTTTATACTAGAAATACTCTTAAAGACTGTATAGACATAAGTCATAACTCTAGGGATATAAACCATTGTACAAAATAACAAATTTACGAGAGAAAAGCGAAGCGCTCGTAGCGAAGTTTCCTTAGCTTTTCTCAACCGATCAGCAAATGTTCAAATGAGTTGTATGGGTGACCGCTAGTGACATTACTACTGAGCGTGTCCGTGCTTCGGAGGGCACGTTAAGCCGTCGGTCCCGGTTGTTGTCTTAGGATAGCAGTCGTTATAGCATGGTGGTAGGGCATTCTGCAAATGTCCGCCTGGCTAGCTACGACCCTCAAGTAGAAAATCTGTCGCCAAGCACCTTACGGCGTGCCCTACCACCATGCTATAACGACTGCCATCCTAAGACAACAATCGGGGCCGACGGCTTAACGTGCCCTCCGAAGCACGGAAGCGCTCAGTAGTAATGTCACTAACGGTCACCCATCCAACTCATGACCGCGGGCGACGTTGCTTAACTTTGCTGATCGATTAAGAACAGCTAAGTAAACTTCGCTACGAGCGCTTCAAAGTAATTCGCCAATCAGGCGGTATTGCAAACGTAAGAATATTAAAAATATGAACCATTTATTGACAAGATCACCAAACGCGACTATTGAAAATGCTGAATTTAGCATGAATCGATTCCATTGATAACGGTCTTTCGGTGTTTCTTATACTATTTGTGAAAGCCACGAAAAGCAACTATTGTTCGTTACTAAAAATTGTATTGTACGAACAGTACTAGATCCCTGAATCATAAGGTTTCCGAACTTTTGTAGTATGTACCTACACTCAGGCCGCTGACTGTACCTTACCGAAGCTGTTTGGTATTTGAATTCTTAAACGACCAACAAAAGCAGTGTACATAAACGTGTCGCTACTGTTCATGGTTTTATTCCCTTCCAAGTCCCTAGAGGGGCTGTAAAAAGATTCGCGTGATCGAGAAAGTAGTGTAGGCTTTTCTAAATATGCTATTCTGTGTTAATGTGACGGACCAAGCTCGAGGCCCTGGTGTTAAGTGAACTAACCTCTGCCTATAACATATGCATTTCATCACAAATCACGAATTGCACTGCGCCCGTCACTTTGAGACATAATTGATAAGTCTCATGCACCTGTAATTACTCTGGCTCTCAAGAACTGCTGCCAGAACAAAACGTTAGGTGCTTGGCGATAGATTTTCTACTTGATTGGTAGCTAGCCAGGCGGGAAACCGCAAAATGCCCTTCCACCATGCATGCAAATTCTGCTTACATAATTCTGTTAAAATATTTCTGATGTCTATATTATTATTTTTAATTGAATAGTAGTTAGCACGCAGTAACTTAGTATTATTACACAAACACATTCTATTACAGCAATTTGCAGTTGCCCTTGACCTAGATGCAGGCCAATATTCCCATTCAACATTCGACCATCATTAAAAACATCCTACATAAAAGCAGTTCGAATATGTACATAAATTTCGAATAGCAAATTCATGCGCGAAGGATTTGTTTGAAATTCCACTAATAAAAACATCTAAAATAATAACATAAGATAAAAAAATAGCATAATATTTCCTCCACAAAGGCCGGCAATGATTTCTACCCCTGGTTTTGCGGATGTCCGTGGGCGGTGGTGATCACCTACCACCAGGTGTTACGCCTGGTCGTTTGTACGGCTATCCTATACTTAAATGAATGATTTTTTTTAAATAGTTTATTTCTTTCTTTAAAATAGATATAAAAATCACGATTTTGCTAAGCCTTGTATAGGTACTAATTACAATTAATGCTGTGTATTTATTTCAGGATGATGGAAGATACTTGTCATAATAGTACAATAGAAAGCCTATGTGTTAAATCAGGACCTTAACTATCTATGTTCTAAGTTCTTACTCATCCATTTACTATGCCTATGTTCATTATGTTCTTTATGCCATAACTATATGGGGTAACGGTGTTGCTATGGGGATAATATTGAGATGTTAGAAGAGATCTATAAGAATAATATAGTAAATGGGCTTAGAATAAGAGAATAAATGGGCTTAGAAAGAGAACATCAGCTAAGAAATATTTTGTACATAACAAAATTATGACAGTGATATCACTTTATGTTTTTAAATGTCTATTAGAGATACACGAAGAAAAAGATAAATATCTTAAGAAAATGGATAATAATAATTATAACTTAAGAAATAAGGAGAAACTGCACGAAGCTAGAGTTAAGCTTGTTAAAGTGCGAAAGCAAGGCACCTACAATAAAATAAAAATGTATAATAAACTACCTACATCACTATCAAAATTACTATTGCCAGATTTTAAGACCAAATTAAAAATATTTTTCTAAAGCCAACCGTTCTACAATTTAAATGAATTTATGACTATGAAAATCAATGAATCTTCGTTTATCAATACTGACTAGATTATTTTTCTATATTATTTTACTTTCGAATTATTTGAAATCTGTATTATTTATTTATGAAACATTTAATTTTATTATTTTGTGACATGACATATTATTTGATTTTATCTGTTTAATAAATTGTATTTAATTTTATATAATTGCGAATATTATTAGTGCAAAATTATAAATTAAGATATTATGTATATGATTAATAACATACCTAGTATAACGTACCATTGTTATAAGGTGAATAAAGAATCTTAATCTGAATCTGAGTTTTATCCAAATGGGTTTAGTGGTTTCGACGTGAAGGGGTAAACTAACATACACACTCATAGCCTCACTGACAAACTTTTTTTATGGTATTGTGATGGAACACGCACGAGGTCCATAACCTCTGCCTATAACAGATGCATTTCGACACAAGTGTCGAACTTAAAAACAAAACTAAAAAAAACTCATAATGCTTGTTACGACTAGCAGAAGTCAACCCTAAGAGGTTGTTAGCATTTTACCAATAACCCTGTATATAACATACTGTGAGTGTGATGTGATAAGGACCGACTCAAATGCAGCCTCTCTGTGTTTCGTGTATGTCAGAATTCAAATATATTCAAATATTTTTATAACCGTAGGGATCATCCGCCATTCTGATAAATCTGGCGGCAAGCTTTAATATTGTGATTTCTCGGTGTTGATAGAGGTACAATTAAATTAATGATAGGTACTAAATTGTACATTTTAGGTACATTTATTTTTAACTGACTCCAAAAAAATATGATTAACAATTTTTGTTAGTTTGTCAGGTACCTCATTTCTCTATACAGAGTAAACAGATTTTGATGTTATTTTTTATAATCGTAAGCTGTTGCTTCTCTTGTGCATTTAAATTTGAGTATTTATTTAAATGGTTTCGACTACATTGATGATGTTTTCATTTTCACTTGTCTATGTTAAATAAACAAAACAAAACTGTGTACGATGGTTTGATCTATTCACTTTATAGTGCATTTTTTAGTTTAAGAATATTATCTGTTTAAGTTTATCTTTTTTTGTTGAAATTTTAGACAATTTATATCCATATTAAAACAGTATTGAAGCACTCGTAGCGAAGTTTACTTAGCTGTTCTCAACCGATCAGCAAAGTTAAGCAACGTCGCGCGCGGTCATGATGTGGAGGGGTGACCGCTAGTGACATTACTACTGAGCGTTTCCGTGCTTCAGAGGGCACGTTAAGCCGTCGGTCCTGGTTGTCGTCTTAAGATGGCAGTCGTTATAGCATGGTGGTAGGGCATTTTGCGAATGCCCGCCTGGCTAGCTACCACCCTCAAGTAGAAAATCTGTCGCCAAGTACCTAACTGTGTGTTCCGGCAGCTGTCCTTGAGAGCCATTACTTCTAGGTTACCCTGAACAACATCTTCGACCATATCATCACTTACCATCAGGTGAGATAGTGGTCAAAGGTTAACCTATCATGCATAAATAAATAAATAAAAAGGTATCCATACCCGCTATACTAACATTCGTATTTCTTGCTTAATAAATGCAACAACGTTTGTTTATTGTGCAGATCTGGAAATTATTATTCTCAAAGTCATACATAAACATCCTTCATTATCTTTGACACAGTCAAAGAATCAGAAACCACTTGTATGCGGCAGTAACTAAAAAGATATCGGAAGTTATTCAAAGTGCAATAAAAACGAAACTTTGATAGCTTTCCCACTTTACTTCGTAACTTCACTTTGTCCTTACCTGTTCGTGTCCTTTACCTTTTATTGTTTTTCTTGCGGTTCGTGAATGGGTTTCTATTATCCTTCGGTTTGAAAAGGAAGTACCTACTTTTATTTCTACTACTGAACAGTACCTACCTACAAGTTAAGACCCTTTCTTCTGTAAATAATCTCATAACATACCATTTACGAATAATATTACTAATTTGTATTACGAATAAATTTGGATGTGTGATGTAACTAGAATATACAAGTTTCATCACATCAACCCGAACGTTCAGCGTAGATAAAGGTCTCCCCTATTGTGGATGCTGCCATAATCCTCACACTTAGCACGCGTCGTGGGGGCAGCAATAATGGTGAAGATCGATTCATGAGTCGGGGCTGTTTCACTGCTAGTTTTGCTATCAATGTTCCGAGTTCGGCACATCTGCCGTTATTGCTTGACCAGATCGGAGAAAGCTATATTGAATAACACCATGCTGTGACCACCAAACAGTTACCATTAACTTGTTATTGCTAAGCTTAGCTTTAGGACACTGTTGCAGCGTTTGAACTGGGGTCAGCCATTGCATTTTTCGCTTACGATTATCGTAAAATATCCATTTTTTATCACATGTCCCAATTCGATCCAATATTTCTTCATTTCTGTATTGATTCAACAAGGCAACACAAGTTTCTACACGCGTTTCTTTCTGCAGATCAGTCAAATCATGAGGCACCCGTTTTTTTATTTCAATTATCTGACGCAAATGAGTCTATATTGTTGGTAAGGTAACGTTAAGCCATGCCGCTAACTCCTGGGTAGTTTGGCTCGGATCGGCTTCCACCATCTCTTTCAATTCATTTTTGTTCACCTGTGTGGGCGGTCTTCCACGTTCGTTCTTCAAATCAAAGATTCCATCACGAAAGCGTTTATACCAAAATCGCAAAGTGCATTTATTAGCAGTCCCCTCTCCAAACGCAACCTTGATATTGCGAGCTGTTTCTGCCGCGTTAGTTCCGTGTCGAAACTCGTATTCAAAAATCACTCATATTTTCGAAGTATTCATCTTTCTTATCTAAGCTGAATAAAAAAAAACAACTGACAGTCGATAATCGAATCTTGCACATTTTTTAAAAGAAGAATCTTAGAAGGTTCCATGTGAAAAAAGTTTCACTCAAAAAATCTCACCATGAAGGTTCTACGTCAATTTGAAGTAGGTACCTATTACAATAAAACGGATATTTCATACTATAACCCCTATTATAAAGTGATCAATTACCACAGTTAGACGGACAAACTAGCAAGAAAACTGTAAAATGTTTAATTT
The DNA here is from genome assembly GCA_963890685.1 of Plagodis pulveraria. Classification (NCBI taxonomy): domain Eukaryota; kingdom Metazoa; phylum Arthropoda; class Insecta; order Lepidoptera; family Geometridae; genus Plagodis; species Plagodis pulveraria. The sequence continues at coordinate 7,658,427 of OY982955.1, read as the reverse complement.
CTCGCTACATATGTATGTCTATATAAGAAAGCGCCGCTGCCCACCTTCCGGTCTTTTACCCTTAAGTAGTCGCCACTTACGACACCCATTGCTGGCAAGGGAGGGGCAACATTCTATCACGACACACGGGGCATCTTAAACTGCGATCCCCAAGACTAAGACGCCTGCCAAGCGTGGAGATTATGGCAACATAATAAATTATTGAACTGGAGCAGGATACGAACCCGCGACCAAACATGAAGGGGGTCGAAACATGGTCTTAAAAAAATCCATTCGCTGTATTTTTTAAGCATATGCGCTTAGCAAGCGTTAGTGCAAAAACTTGTAAAAAATGTTAGAATAACATATTGTCTTGTTTTATTTTTTAGGACCTTCAGATTGGAGTCGGACTCACTTGTGCATACACCCCGGCTTGGTTTACAGCGGCGACAAGTCCAGTGCCGCAGCAAGGATGGGCAATTTGTTGAAGCCATGTAAGTATATGATTATATTATATTACCATCAAAATAAACTCGTACATATTGCCGGCTGCTCATTGTAGTCCGTGCGCTCGAACAGTCAAGACCTCGACCATGCTATGTGTAGAACCGAAACACGTCAAAAATTCTTCCGGTTGGGCTTCGTAGCGTTTATGACGTCACATCGGCTTATCAGGAAAATTAGGCAGATTTGTTAATAGAAATATTTTTAGTAATTCTCAAAAAAAAAGTCCATGTATGGGGATTCGGTCAAACCCCATAATAGATTATTGTACAAAGATGGAAGTCATGGCTGCTGATGATTATGATGTTGAAATATAAATATCGTTTAATCCGTAAACACCAAGCTAAATACGTACTAACATTTCTTAGTCGTTAATCATAAAATTCACTCCACATTATCTACACACAGCGGTAAAAACTCATCACGCATGCACGTCTGCACAGAACGAGCACTTACTTACACAAAGCTCTCGAGTTTCCTTTAAGTGCTCGAGCACCTTCTGCAAAATTTCCAATTCATCTCATCAAACCCATAAGCGCGACGTCAACTTTCCACATCGCGAATTCTTATCACACTTCCAAAGTAGGTCACTACGATCGTGTGTGTATTGATTTAACACAAGCTTTTCTTTACGTAGGTACCTATTCTATGTTTGTATGTGTTAAACAGCTTACCTATAAAACGAAAAATTCTATGTTAGTGATCATAAATCTTTTGTGTTCTCTAAAGACGCCGGTTTTAACACTGGTGGGTGATGTGTTTTTTAAACCTGTGAGAATTATTTTGCAAACATTTACGTATGTTGAAGAAGAATAACAGATTCTGTTCTAACAGTTTAAGGACTCCAGTGTTTTCCATCTTACAGAATTTGATGAATCTATTTGTGATTAGTGACCTTTGAATAGTATCTATAACTTTTTATAATCGCAATATATATGATAGAAACTAGAAAAACATCTATAATTACTTATCTCTAAAGTACATCAGCATTCTGTCGTAGCTAATTTCATACATAACTTTATCCCTTTTGGAAAAGTAAAGTCCAAGTTTTCTAACGTTGTAAGTGTCAAGAAATCCATCCAACCAACATTTTGAAACGTTGACATAATCGAGAGATCGGGTCAGGTTAAGAGTCAAGACATAAAATTTGACAACAGCGGCAACGCCATATTTTACGAGGTACTAGGATATAACATCACATAACTTTGTCATCACATTTTGTAGAGCACGAAGTTATAACTATATGCATTTTATAGAGCTTTACGTGCTTATGTTACCAGTTACTGGCCACAGGAAAGCATATGTATACCTATCTACGGAATTGTTTTGTTTGCATTATTATCTAGCGAATTGAAAAGGTTTAACAATGGCTTTTCCGAGATACTGCAAGATAAAGCAATCCACTAGAACTCACTGGGGACGTATCATTGTGTTGTCAGCTCCATGTTTCCGGTTTAAAAGTTAAGGAAATTGCAAATATTACGGCAAAGTGATACTGAATAATTTAATAAAGCTGAGCATTGTGTGAATTTACGTAAGTACTTGGTTATACAGTTTACTTAAAATGAAACACGTTTTAAATATAATATTGTATCTGTTCTGTGCATATACTTCAATAAAACTTCATACAAGTATACGGCTTATCAAAATAAGTAAGTTTATTACCACTATAATGTTACTCTAGTAACTTTTTGTAACCACGATAGAAGATTGAATACCCGCATGTAAATGCCGCCAGTTTCTGTAACGTTTATCAGTCTTGAGCAGTTAACAGACTGTATACTGAACGCTCATTAGTCACATATCACGTCATAGAATGCCATTGACCAATCAGCGTACAGTATTTGGTAGGTTAACTAATCAAAGCTTGGACAAACGTTTCAAAAATTGAAGTATGATCTTCACTGACCACTTAACATTATGTCTCATTTTATTATATACACACAGTTTCCTAAACCTATGGAAAATTAATATAACAAAATTTTGTTCTCCCTAGGTTCTGTGGACCTACGATTTCGAAGATAGGAACGTCGAGGGTATGTGTGATCCCTGAAGATTGCACCCTAGCTGAATGGTTACCATGGCGACCCCGACCAGATGGAGCTCTGGTACGCACCCGGCGTCTCAGGAAACTGCCGCAAGGTAAACTTTCTCACCATACATATATCTTTCTCTTTACTGATAAGTTCCTTGCTACATATAATATAAAGAATATTGAAGTTTTGTAATATCTTGGCCAATTTTATACTTGAATGACTATGAATCTGTTTTTGACCCAACACCGTGATGTAGTAGTTTGATTTTTATTATAAGTTATAAAAAAATATGGTCAATTATCAAATTCTGACCAATTAATATAAAAATCATACTTCTTCATAAAAAAAAACAATGAATACTGCTGAAAAATTTGTCCATAATTATCATGTCTTATACAGGTATGGCGCAAGATATTGCATTTTTACTCTGCTTATATTTTCACTCCCTTGTTATCGAGCTAGTTCCCGTTGTTTCTTAACAAAATAATTAACTTTATATAAGTTTAGGTGAGGTCAAAAGTTCACGACAATTTTGCCATGCAGCCTTTTTGTTTTATTCGGAAATTTGAAATGGATTTCTTAAAATGTAGGGGGTGGAAAGGAATGCGATGTGGTGGAGGAAGTGAGGCCTGCAGCCTTGGAAGCTAGTGCTCATTGGACACCCGGTGCCTGGGGTTCATGTCGTGTTGCTGTCGAGATGCCTACTCCGATCCTACCCTGTAAGTAATATATCTACTCTAGCTGTAAATAGCAAACAACCTTTTTCTTCTGTTTTATTTTGTTCAAAGTAAATATTTTAGGTTTGTTTACTTGCTATATTATTGAAACATAATTCAAACAATTGAATTTATGTTCGTTGTGTGTCTACATGAAGTAATGATGGCTAACCGTTAATATCTATGGACTGCCGCAGGTCCCTGGTTCGATCCCCACCGCCGGCTTGAGCTTCAGTGCATGGTGGAAGGGCATTTTGCGTTTGCCCGCCTGGCTAACTACCCTCAAGTAAAAAATCTGTCGCCAAGCACCTAACCGTGTGTTCCGGCAGCAGTCCTTGAGAGCCAGTGAAATTACAGGCACATGAGACTTAACAACTGTGTCTCAAGGTGACGGGCGCAGTGCAATTAGTCACTTGTGATGAAATGCATCTGTTCTAGGCAGAGGTTAGTCCGCTTAATATCAGGTGGGCCTCGAACTTGTTCAGTCACAATAACATAAAAAAAACATCAAGAAACTAACCTCCTTTCTCAAAGTGTGCCTAATACAATAAATAGTAGGTACAGGCTACCATTCGGCATTATGTTAATAATCCTACTGCGAACACGTATCTGAATCCGGAAGTATTTATTAGCTGTATTTTGTTATTCATAGTAAATGAAGATGACGACGAAGCAGATGACGATGACGCTATGTATGACGATGGAGACGACGACGCTGACGATGAAGACAGAGATAGTCAAGCGAGCTGCGGTGGCGGAGTGCAGAGACGAGATGCTACTTGTGTTCGAGCTGATGGAAGAGCGTTGCATCCAGCACAGTGTGCCCATGCACCCATGCCGACACTTGTGCAACCCTGTGAGGTAAGATATATTATAGCTAATGATAAAGACAGACATTCGAGTGAGCTGTAGTGCTTGATAGAAAAGGTTACTTGTGAATAAGGACAGAGATATGCGAGCTGCGGTAGTGTTTGAGCTGAAGGATGAACATAACTCATTGAATAGTGTTTGTGTCCTCCACATATGTCTAGAAGTCCAAATACATGATATTTAATATAATGATAGTCAGGCGCACTGCGCACTGCGCATAGCACCCAGAGTATTCATTCATCTGTAGACACGTGGTCTCCAGCTGACACGTTGTAATCGGGTCATTACTACTACAACTTTCAAGTAGGACGTTTAAAAATGTTGAGTTTTTATTCTTAATTACACTTTATGCTCTAAATATTGGCATATTCAGAATTAAGTAATTTCAATAAATAGTTTTACGCATTTACTTGATAGTTTGATGATCACAAACTGCAGCGGAAACCTAAAACTTAAACAACACAATGGGACAAGAACGTTTGAATGATTACACTATAATAATATTACAAAAAAGATTTACTTAAAAATATTGATTTCACGAGTGTAATTTGCTCGCTCAAAACTAAATACTTTTTGTATAATATGCTCTTTTTTGTTCATATTTAAAATTTTAATAAGGAATGCGAATTCAAGGGCCATTTGTTCACATTTGCTACGGGTCTCGTGCTAGATTTACTTGCTGGCACTGCCTCCGTTTTCTTTGTATGTAGTTTATCAAAGCCTATGTGCTCGGTTCATCAATGATCTTGGTAATGAGGAGGAAGTAATGAGGATGATGATTCTGGTGATATGCTCGTAACCCGGGTCGACGTATTCAATCCCGAACGTGGTTATTTTATCGGTTAATTGATAATATCTAAATATGTATAAAACTCACGAATATTTAATTTTAAATATTTATATCTTTCATAACTTTTAGGTCCCTTGCCCCCGTGATTGTGAAGTGGGCGAATGGAGCGACTGGGGAGCTTGTCAGCCTACTGATGGATGCCCTTTATTCCCAGTTCAGCAACTTACAACCACTGGTACATGAGTTTCCTTGAATAAATAGGTTTAAAAATTACTAATCTACTTCTAGGCTTCAGGATAGTACTGTTCCATACCCTCCTGTTAGAATTGTTAGTGGTGACTAGGGGGGAAAGCAGCATGCTACAGCTAATGTCGACGTGAGTGAAGTGTTACTGTTTAACATACTCAACGCCCCTGTTATCTAAATGGTAGCAGATATACGAAGAACAAAAACATCTTCAATGGGAGTTGTTGTCTGGAAGGCAGCCGGCCAAAAACCCGAGCCAAAAATTATATACAATTTATGTCCTTGCAATGTCAATTGTGTTTTTTTTTTATTGTCTTGTGTGGTTACAGGTTACATATTGTAACGACCCACATATGAGTGGGATAAGGGCAGGAAGATCCATTTAAATATGAGCATAACTCCATATCCAAATTTACAGGTTACAGTGTTCGTCGTAGGCGAGTAGTTTCCGCAGCATCTGGTGGCGGAGCACCCTGTCCTCCACTGGAAGAGAAGCGAACGTGCAGCACCCCCCGTTGCGCCTCGTGGAGAGCTCTGCCTTGGGGCCCTTGCGTCCTGAACCAGCCTCACACAACCTGCGGACCGGGTAAAAGGAGCCGGGAGCTTAGATGTGTGGGTCACGATGGGGTGAGAATTCCTTATCATCAATACTTATCGTACATAATAAAAGAATGAGAATTCCTTATCATCAATACTTATCGTACATAATATGAGAATTTTATATTTTACATAGTATATTTTAGAAAATCAACCTAAAATGTTAATATTTGCCATAATTATAGCTTGATAGTATTATGTCATATACATGCAACCATGCGTTAAGTTACTTGACTTTATTTTACTCAGCATTAAGTCGATTTTTGCTAGTGTTTTGATGGAAAGTGGTCAATGTTGCCTTTGGACGTTTGCAACATCAGCAGCTTCAGCGTGCCAACAGCTGTCATCCTCTATGAAACTTTATAAAACCCTTGTTAGCCCGAAATCATAGTTCGGGAAGTTCTTTCCAAATCTTTGCTGCAAGCGGAATAATGTTCTAGAGAACCGTTGCCTAGTTGTAGCTCAAGGTCGTGGGGGTGAATATCCCATCGATGAATAATGAGCGGTGCAATGGTATAATTGAAGCCTTGGCATCAGATCAAACAGTTCCTCAGTACACTCCCCTTTGTACAGACGGTAGAAAACGCAGAGAGATGCAAAGTCTCTCAATGTCATACCGCTTCATAGTATGTGATCGTTATCGATACGAACGGTACGATGTTTGGTGGAGTTGTCAATCCGGCAAACGGCTGCCCAGGCCCATAGATATGAACAGTATTCCATGTGTGGTCTGACTAGCGCTTTGTAAAGCGCAAAGTGCAAGTAATGCAGTACTGCTTGGACCGGTTTAGAATTCCAAGCCAATCATCACATCTCCATGTGACCCTGAAACAGCATGTCATTCGTTTTACGACACCGAGGGTCCCGATACTGCTAGAGATGGTCATGGGTGTTCCTCGGAACTCTGACGCAGGACTAATGGGTTACCTACTTATTAAATATATATACTTTATGGTTGCGAATAATAATTACATGAGACATGTCCTGAATCTTCAGCAAAACTTCAACAAAACTGTTTTATAGCATTGTATGGTGGCTTTGGAAAATAGCCACCATACAATGCAATCCGACTCCAACGTAGCTTGACCTTTTACAATACATATGCATGGTGGAAGGGCATTTTGCGATTGCCAGGCTGGCTAGCTATCACTCTCAAGTAGAAAATCTGTCGCCAAGCACCTAACGGTGTGTTGAGGCAGCAGTCCTTGAGAGCCAGTGAAATAACAAGCACATGCGACTTAACAACTATGTCTCAAGGTGACGGGTGCTAAAATGCATCTGTTCTAGGCAGAGGTTAGTCCGCTTAACATCAGATGGTCCTCGAGCAAGTTCCGTCACAATAACATAGAAAAAATGTTATGTTGTGCAGAAGGAGGCTCAGCGCGCGTGGTGCAGCGGCAGCGGCGCGCCGGGGCGCAGCGAGCGGTGCCGCATCGCGTGCGCCGGCGACTGCGTGGTGTCGGCGTGGGGCGCGTGGTCGCGCTGCGCCGCGCCCTGCGCCGCGCCGCTGCATCCGCGCCCGCAACGCACGCGCACACGACACATACTCGCGCACGCTGCTCCAAGTCAGTACCTCTTCTATACCCTGCACAAATAAGAACCCAATCTAGTACCCCCAATACGAGTTTTCATTGCATGAATACTTTTTTTTAATGCTGGTAAGCCTTTCCCCGTGGGGTGCCGGGTTAGAATTGCACCTCCTCATATCATCCCGTGGGTGTCGTAAGAGGCGACTAAGGGAAAAAAATACTGGAAGGTGGGCAGCAGTGCCTTCTTAAGAACTACTATCTTACGCTGCAATCCCCAAGCCGCCTGCCAAGCGTGGGGATTATGGCAAATACCCCCTAATAGGGGAGGCTGTGTTCAGCAGTGGACGATCTGGCTGATACAGTAAGCTTTTGGCCACAATCTTACCTGATGGTAAGTGATGAAGTGGTCGAAGGTGTTAACAGACTTAACCTAGAAATACTGGCTCTCAAGGACAGCTGCCGGAACACACCGTTAAGTGCTTGGCGACAGATTTTCTACTTGAGGGTGGCCGCTAGCCAGGCGGGAATTCGCTAAATGCCCTTCCACCATGCGGTGAAGCTCAAGCCCGTGGCGGGATTCGAACCATGGACCTGCTGCGTGGCAGTCCATAGCCAATGCCACTGAGCCATCACTGCTACTAGTTTAGTGTAATTGTCTAATTAGAATAGGCAATTAGACTATATTCCATGCAACTATCGTCGCGTGATTATCTAAGAATTACCAATGATATGACATGCGTTCTAGTTGAAAACTTAAACTACTCGTATATAGCAGACATAGCTGTAAACACCTACATTTCGTCGGATATACTTATAAATTCAAACTAAATATACATAATCATAACATTACCAAAACATTATTTAACACAGATGGCTGGCCATGTCCTTCCGAAGAACAGCTCATACAGAATGAGACGTGCAACACCCACGCTTGCGCCACCTACTCCTGGCTGGCCACTCCCTGGGGACCCTGCGAGAGAAGACGCCAAGACTACGTACCGGCGAACAACTTCACTGACTTTCTGGTACCATTCAAATTAGATTCAATTACTATAACAATGAATACATCTCTTAAAGATTCTAGATCTGACAACTCTTGGCACATATCGCTCTTATTTTGCATGCATTAACATTCAATGATGACTACCCAAGGGGCTATCACCAATTCCTACGGACGTCGCATATGTTCAGTTGTTCACAATTAATTTCTGAATATATCTTATTATTTTAAACTGCTCTTATTTATCCATCTCTTTTTTGAATTAATTCTACTTCTAGGTATTAGTCGGATTACTGGCCAAGCAATTTTTGTTTTTTTTTTACCTAGTGTTAAGTCTATTCAGGAATATGGTATTATTTTAGGATGGAGAGCCATTCAACGAAAGCGATGAAGAAGAACCGTGCGTAGAAGAAGGAGAGATGATCAGAGACGTCATGTGTGTGCAAAACAATGCTGACGTCGTCCGAGAGGCTCTGTAAGTACTCAAATGAAATATTGTCAGGTTTTTATAAAAACAAACAAATATTATAACTTAAAAATGTATTACAGAAAAACGGATGTAACCGCATTTAATTTATCTGTCGGAGAATAAATGCATTTTGTCATCGGTTTAGGTACAAATAAGCGGTCAAGCGCGTGTCGGGCCACGCGTAATGTAGGGTTCCGTAGTAGCCCGTTATAATAATATAGAATAGTTCTGTTGTTTTTTTTCTTTTTATCTCCCTACCTATAACTTTCTAAGCAATTTGTTCTTTTGTTTATAAATTGTGATTGCTTGCACGTGTAGACTGTTGTTGACCGTGACTATTAAGTTGGAATATACGTTTCTTAGTTCCTCACAAACTTTTTTCTTCTCTCCATTTAACGACACCTCTCTATAACGCCATAAAATGCACAGTCCCTTGAGTTTACACTGTATATATATATATACATCTATATATAGTGTAAACTATATAACGACACTGAAGGACTGTGCATATATATATATACATATATTATATATTCAAGAACCAACAAACAGAGTCACAATATTTTCCTAATGAAAAATTATTCTTATTTATAATAATAATTATGAGACGGCGAGGATGAGGTCTAAAAAGTACTTTATACTCGTACCGAAGCTAATCGATCAACTTTGTACAGTCATATCTGTTATGACTTATGATATAGGTCATACAGAAGCATTATATCTAATTGTTGCCTTCTAGAGTTTAATTGCAATAATTTTTATTTACTTAGCAGCTCTTCATAATGGTTTAATATTATGCAATAAATACGTTAATTCGTTATTGAAGTTACTAGATGACCATATGACGAAATTAAATATTTTTAAACCACGTGTTGTTAATATATTTTGAATATTTACAACTAACGAACGAACGACTAATTTACTATCAAATATTATTACTTAATCCGTTATGACTTGAACTTCATCAAAGTTAGAATCCCATAACACATATGTAAAATTACACATTACAAATCACATACCCTTCACGTGCACGTATACTCAAACATACAGAAACACGCACCGACACATACACCTTTCAAATTCCTTACAAACATTCACTTAAACTCGTACACCAATACTACACCACAGAATAATGACTACACGTAAATATTATTTATTAAAAATATACAAAATGACGTTAATTTCGAATAAAAACATTTCGTTAAATATTTTTCCTATATGTATATATGTTTCAATGTATTGGTTCAATTTTGAATTGTTACTAAATAGTATATATAAAAGAAAATATATAGATTTGTTACAGATTCTCTAAAGCCAGGAAGAACCTGGCTCTTGAGATACAGGCCACCAGCCTAGTTTTAGAGTCATAGACTCATTATAAATGTATCAGAGTAAGGAAGAATAAAATTAATTTGTATTTGTATTAAATTATTTGTTTTTCGTCTTAGGAGTAAAATTATATTTAATAAAATACACTAAAAATCTGTCCAGATCCTTTTGGAATTTTAAGTGGTCTTGATAAGTATTTATAGAATGATACATTTTCAGGTCATCGGCAAGTAATAGCAATTTAAAAAACTTAAAATATTTTTAGTAAACACACTGTTTGTTTGTTTGTTATTGTCTACGTTTAAAATATTTCAGTAAAGCTTCGATAAGGCGGGCAAAATTGAGATTGGGCGATAGTTTGCTACAACTTTTAATAATCCTTAGGTTGAATATATGCTGGACTGGAAAACAAATGGTGTCAGCGGTGTATTTAAGAACTTATGGTGAAACATTATTAACTCCAGCGCCCTTAGTTGGATCGAGCCTATGTAGTTCCGATTTGATAAACATTTGATTATAGTAAAACAAACATCACTGATAGTTAAATCTGGCTTGTGGTTCACGTGCATCATCTTCAGAAATATAAAATGTATTATCTGCATTATAACCGTCGGTAACAGTTGAGGGTTCAAATACTGATTGGAAGTGATTCTAGAAAATGTTACTATTATCTAATGGGTCACTTGCTGTTGTTGGAGCCCCCATCTATGTAGCAGTCTTGTCTGCCCTACCCCTACAGTGTTTTTTATAAGCCGGAGACGCGGAGAGGGAGAGGATTAATTATTTTCATGAAGAAGAAGCTTATTTTGGGAAATTTCGTTAGTATTTAAAAAAAACTATAGGTTTCTGTAACCCCCCTCCCGTCAATGGGGAATGTTCCGCCCTCACTCCCCCTCCCCATTGCACATAAGTGCCTAAAGTCCTTCCAATGTATGTAGATACACATATTTTTTTAATATTATTATTATTAAAAATTAATAGTTTCCGTAATCCCCAACCCCCCCGGGGGGATGCTACAACTCCCCCTCTCCCCCTTCCACCCCTTCCTATAGTACATAAGTATGTATATCGATTGTAAAGTCCTTCCATTACTTCATCTTAGTAACTTTAAAGGATTTATTCTAAGAATTTTGTATTTGGTACAAAATTATCTTACACCCAAGTTCAACGACTATTACTGCTAAAGTAATAAAGTTATCTTGATTGCTATAATTTTCCTTGAAAGTTCATGTACTGCACTATCATCACGAATTTTTTCAGATTTTTCAAGCCAGCAGTTTAGGTTTTAGAGGGGGGGGGACGCCCTACTGGAACAAAATTTTGCACTTTAAAGTTGAATATTTCGTAAATGAAGCATTAAATCGTAAAATGGTATTTGCAACCCCTAGATCATTTCAAAATACCTATTCAATGATACCCCACTCGATGGGATATACGATGAAAAAAAAATTCATAACCATATCACTTGTATGGTAGCAAACCTAAAAAAATTTTTTTTCAAAATTTTATTTTACCACTTTGTCGGCGTGGTAAGTTTACATACCCGTACAAAATTGCAGCTTTCTAGTACAAACGGTCTCTTAGCAAAACCTCGGACAGACGGACAGACAGACGGACATGACGAAACTATAAGGGTTCCTTGTAGGTACTACGGAACCCTAAAAAACAGTGAGCGTACGTATGGGTATCGTCCAAATGATAAGCCACAAAATAATAACAACACTTGGTTTATTCTTAAGGTCCAAGAACTACATGAGCTTCTTTCTCTACAGCGCGATTAACCCACCATTCACACGGTGAATCCATAAAATGCTAAGTATTACGTCTTTCTCAGATGTGCTCCATTGAAGAGGCCAGCATCACGGCGCGCCTGTACTGTCAGGTGCCATCGAGGATGCAAGGTAGAAGCATGGATGCCGTGGTCGCCTTGCCCTAACACTTGCGGTACGTAGTTTTATTAATAGAACCTTTTAAATCGTGTCTTTCCATTGTTGGCCACCGCAGAATTGTTGGGTTCAAATTCAGTCTTTATAAGCTACCGGTTAATGGGACAGTAGAGGGGAAAGGCCGCGAGGAAGAAACCCTACGCACTAAACGGACCTAGCCCCAAATATTTCAAAGGGTTCCTCTCAAGTAATTGTCGAAACTCCCGGCAAATGGCAAAATATCGATCAGAAAATGTCATACCCTGAAAAGTGAGCGTTAACGTTATAATTTAGGAATTGACGCTTGGTGGTAGGGCATTTTGCGAAATCTCGACTGGCTAGCTACCACCCTCAAGTGGAAAATCTGTCGCCAAACACCTAACGATGTGTTCCGGCAGCTGTCCTTGAGAGCCAGTAATTCCAGGTTAGCCTGAACAACATCTTCGACCACATCATCAGGTGAGATAGTGGTCAAAGCCTAACCTGTAAAAATAAAAAAAAATTGACGTTGATGGAAAACTCCTTTTTGTAAATTTATCAAGTCTCTTTTGAAACGTCCTTCCCACAGACCCTGGAAAACAAACCCGAGTCCGCATCGTACACGGGGGCCCTAGCTGCGGCCCTCGCCAGGAAACTCGTGACTGTCCCGTCCCTTCGTCGTGTCAATCTCGGGCCGTCTCCTGGGTTGCCGGTGAATGGAGCACGTGCAAACTGCCGCCTGCGCAACTGTGTGGAGTTGGCTTCAGATTGCGAAGTAAGTGCCACAGAAATGCTAATCTTGATGCCCCCTTCTTCTCTCTTTTGACTTTCGATTCGGAGCACTCTAAAGTTATAAACTTTTTACTAAGAATGTATAGCTACATTCTACATTCTATCTGATTTCGTTCTAGTACAACTGTTACATCACTACATAGTATAAAACAAAGTTGCTTCCCGCTGTCAGTCTATCCCTTTATATGCTTTGATATCAAATAGATAGAATATTTAAGGAGGAAGGTTTATATGTATAATACATATACAATATAGTAGAGAAACACTGATAATTTTAGAAATTTATAATTTGATGTCATAATGAAACAGATTGTTTTGTGCTTACAACGCAAACGCTGGCTGAACCCTACGAGATAGATAAAAGTAATTAAAGATATTAAAATACTTTTCAGTTATTGGAGTTTAACTCAAAAACGGCTTAACCGATCTTGATAAAATTTTATCACGGTAAAAATCAGCTTTCATATAACAAACATAAAAAAATTATAATACAGACGATTGAGTACCTCCTCGTTTTTTTGCAGTCTGTAAAAAATACAACTGTATAGAGAAATTTCCTCTTGTTTTAAGTTGATTAAAAAATGTAATTGCACAGGCATTTGGTGTGGCACTGAGTCCCACCGCGTGGAAGCCGGCTCGTGCGCAGGTCAGCTGGTCCCGCGTAGCGTCGCGCCTTGCCAGGTCTCTTGCGAACATATCACGCCGCCCACGTGTGCCGTCATCTGCATGGATCCTCTCAGGTAAGAAAGACAAAGGCTCAGCCTTGAACTGGATGAAACTGTCGCATAATTTCTGCTTTAAATTTATAAAAGTTTTGTTCAATGATTTTTTTGTATAAAACTAAGTTTATCTGATTCATCGCTGCTGGTATCATTCATCATCAGCCGGAAGACATCCACTGTTGAACAAAGGCCTCCCCCATAGAACGCCACAAAGAACGGCTATTAGCCGCTTGTAACCATTGGCTACCCGCGACTTTCACGATGTCGTCAGTCCACCTAGTGCGGGGGGGCTCCTTGGTATACTTTTCCTAAATTTGAAACTGATATCATAAATAATCATAACTACGAAAATATAGACAATAAATATGATTACAAGCACCATCACGTGCAAAGTGAAAATCAGAAAATTATTATAGCACAGTATTCTTGTCAGCACAAGAGCACAAGATTCGGCTCAACTGAGCATTTTCCGACAGCCTGTTAGATGTCAGAGTAGCAGCACGAATACGGGGAACACGCGTCAACTACGATTCCCGCTTGGTTCAAAAATGTTGTGCTCTAATAATTTGTAAATCTAATAGTACGCGATAGAGCTTGTAATCGTATTTAGAAATATATAGAAGGGTACCGACAGTATTGCGAGAGTTAAGTGTTTAAAAAAGCACTTCTTTCAATCAGATGAAGTCTAGTAGTCTGGCTTATAGCCGCTCCGCCCCTTTGACGGCTAAAATAATAACAGAGCACAGAATTCTGCTCAGTAGAGCATGATCCTACACCCCATAGTCGGTTATAATTAAAAAGCTATTTACGCTGAGTAGTAGGGCTTTGCACTACTCAGGCTTAATAATACTACAAAAACTTACGGTGACTCCGTAAGTTTCTGTCTTATCAAACTCAAGTCTAAGGCCAGACTAATGATTTTGTGTTATTTTTTATGTGAAGAGTAGTACAACATACTGCAACTTCGTCTATACCTACACTTAAAATCTTTAGGTACATATTTTATTATTCGAAATTCAAAACATTTTAAACACTAAAATATAAAATACTACTATAAATGTTCTTTTGTTTTGCAGATATTTGGATGCTTCTGAACCAGACATTCCAAACTGCGTTTGCAAAAACGTTTCATTAGAACTGCTGCCTTCTGACTCGGATTGCATTCTTCCTTCTGGGTAAGTTAGTCCACGGCAGGATAAAAACGTTGGCAAAGAAATGGTATAGACATAAATATAGACATACCTACATATAGAGTTACGGATAATGAATCTCTAACAAGCTTCATACAAATATAGTTTCGTAATAATCTATGAGTATTCAAACTTTACTTTAATTATTTTTTTTCAGTTTGGGTATGATTTCTAGACCATTTTTTAGGTTTATCAGCTTTCCGTTATATTACCATCACTCACTTTACTCACATCGCTTAGCTTAAGAGAAGACGAATTCCAGTGAAAGACATTTTTCATTTCTGTAAGGATTAAACAGTTTTCATTATCTATAGATCAACCTACGAATAAATTATTCGTAGAGCAACTGATAAACCAACAAAATATGCACCTGGATACCATTGTATTGTATATATAATTATTAAATTCATTTATTAAACTCTTGATGTTTAAAATGCAATAAAAATACGCGCAGGGATCGCGCCGGACTCATTCCATTATGTTATGATACAGATAAGTTTTTAATACGATATTTGTTCACATAGTGAACTGTTTTCGCATAGATTGGAGTGCGGAGAGGGGAGGGCTTTACGAGCGGCGCGATGCTTGGTAGCAGGCAGAGACGTGCCCATGGACGTTTGCAAGAAGTACCACCCGCTCACTGGTAAGACACCTCGCATCTTGTTAGCTAAATATTACTAACAACTACAGGCCTTCCAGACCAAGTGAGAACATATCATCAAACTTATTCTTGTTTGGTTGGTACCTAAAGTGCTTGGTTATAACAGACAAAGAATCTATTGAGCAGTTACGACATGAGGAAATATCAGACGAAGTATAACTACATACACAGTGTACTTATTTTTAATACTTCGAATCCAGCAAAAGCTGTAAATAAAAGGGTATGTATATACGTATCTAGTAATTACGATATCATTGATAATAATTCAGCGAAAATTTCTTATGTCACGACCCTACGCTCAGGATCATCTAAATCGTTAAAGCTGTGCTTGGTGGCGCTTCTGAAGTCACGTTGGCTTATCAGGAATCTTTATCATATCATATCATGTTTTTGAAATAGTTAATATTAAGTACGGATTTATGCAAAGCATGTTTCATCTTACATAAGTTCATAAAAAAACTATCCCTTCCAGGCCCCAGCCGTGTTCGCGAAGCATCTACGGATGGTTACTCATACGACGTAGAATTTCCCTCTCTCCTGCGGGGCCCTTGCAGCATGCGGTGCGCTCGCGACTGTGCCGCTGGGCCTTGGGCGCAGTGGGGCCCATGCGCAGCCGAGCCGGGCTCTCGGGCTGCATTCCGATTCCGTACTAGGTAAAATCATCTATTGTGTTTTTTATGTCATCGATAGACTGCCATCTGTAATGATTAGTAAGTGTACATGCAGTGGAAGTGGAAGATGGTAAACAAGCATGGAATGAAAAGGGACAGCTACAAGAGCACACCGTTAGGTGCGTGGCAACAGATATTTTACTTGAAGGTGTTAGCTATCTAGGTGGGCATTCTTTAAAACCCTTACCCCCATGCAAAGTGTAGGAGTTTTCAGGTCATCCGAAGTCTTCCAACATGACTTAACGACTCCTAGGAATATAACCGGGCCAACGGCATAACGTATCTACTGAAACATGGTAGCGCTCAGCCTCCGACTTTAATACCTCTGACTAGAATTTTCCAGCTCCGAATCTGGTTCAAGTTTACCCTCTTCTGTAACATCCCTAATCTAGAGTAAAACAGGGTTCCGAAATACTATCCTCCGTAACATTTCAAATTCAGAGTAATGCAGAATAAACTACATATGTGTTTTGGTAATAAGTTAGTTTCATCCATTCCATTCCGTCACACTGAGACGTAAAGTTGTTAATTCTCATGTGCCTGTAATTTTACGGACTCTCAAGGACTGCTGCCGGAACACACTGTTAGGTGCTAGGCGACAGATTTTCTCCTTGAGGGTGCTCGCTAGCAAGGCGGGCATTCACAAAATGCCACCATGCGGTGAAGCTCAAGTCCGCGGCGGGATTTGAACCATGAACCTGCTGCACGGCAGTCCATAGCTAATGTCACTGAGCCACCACTGCTTCAATGGTCATCACACCATCACACTTCGATGTTGGAATATGTGCACTTATGCCGCTGTATCGTTTGTTAGAGAAGTGATAGAGGAGGGCAGCGGTGGTGGTCGAGAATGCGGCGCGACGTTGCAGCGCGCCACGTGCGCAGTGTCAGAGCCGCGCTGGGCGCTCGGCGAGTGGGCGGTGTGTGCGCCGCGCAGGGCTCTCTGCGGTCGGGCCATCATCAACAGAACTGTCACGTATGTATACACTAGTGGTTCTGTGAGCTGAGACCTTACGACTGAAACATGTTTTCTTTTTTACTTATTTAATCCCCATATCCTTTTGAAAATTTACCGAAATATAAATAAAAAAATTAATTCTTTAATTGCTCACAAAATCTCACGAGAATCGGTTGAAAAATGCGACCTGTAGTGGATACCCGCCGGTCTTCCGCCGGACAGATAGACGTCAGCATTTTTGCCCTAGCTGAAACGGAGACGTTTTTCACTCGCATGGTCAATTACACATTGGAAAGATTTATTGCTATCTGCTACCATGAACATCCCCTATGCAAAACGGTAGCACTAATGGGCATCTGGACCTACAGGAGCCGTTGAGCATTGTATGTTGAAATTATTACCATAAACCTTAGCAGTAAGCCGACGGGTGTGTTGGCAGACGGTAACTCATATATATTTAAGTGTGGGCCATTATACCTGCATGATATGTAGGTAACTCTTTACGAATTAATACCTATATATATATTGCTACATATTGATACCTGCATGTTATGCCACTGATACCTGCACTTATTTTGAATAAAACTCTACAATTTTAATCTTATAAATTAACCGGCAAAATCGGCATTCGGCAACCGTTCGAATACGCTACGTCGGCCTGAGTTTCGAACATATCATAATGCTCATCATCAGGGTGAGTGCGTAGACACAACTAAAGTACGAGCTGGTAAGATAATAACAGTTAAATATGTTTTCATTTCGTATATTTAGAATTACGCTTCACGTTACCTGATCAAGGGAATGGAAACAGTACTTATCATTCAAGGGAAACTATTCTCACTGCTGTAAATAAAACTATGCAAGCTTTGTCCCAGCTTTTTGTACAGTCACTGTCTAATCGAGGATTAAAATTGTATTAAAAAAATTCAATAAAAATTTGGAAACATGACTTTATTCTTATAATTTACTTTTCACTAATTGATATTTTGAATTTATGAAAAACTAGTATAGTAAATACAAAATATAGTGCATATAAAAGTGAACATAATGTGTATTTAATTCATGAATTAATTAGTTTGTTTATATTACTTTATATACTTAGGTTTTAATTTACTTTCCTCATATTCGAAATGAAAAGCAGAGTGTTAACCTATAGTTAAAGACCTGTGTAAACACTAGACCTAATAGTTTGAGTAAAATTTCCATTGTAATCTAGATGCGTAGACGCAGAAGGGCAATGGCTAGAAGACACTACGTGCGAGGCGGCTGGCGCAGGCCCCGCGCCGTCACATGAGGCCCCGTGCCACGCGCCCTGCCCAGGGGACTGCGTGCTCAGCGCGTGGTCCGAATGGAGTCCTTGCGAACAGGTGACACAGGCTTACGCATTATTTTATGTTGTACTGTTTACCTTCCTTTTTAATGTATCTTCATCATCAACAACCATCACGGCCACTGTTGAACAAAAACCTCCGCCGTTTGGGGGGTTTGCAATAATCTCCACGCTTGAGGATCGCAGTATACGACACCAGTACTTCAGAAGGCGCTGCCACCCACCTTCTGGTATTTTTCACTTTATCGCCTCTTACGACCATCATAAGAAGATATGGGTGGATGCTATTCTAGCCTTTTTTCTAATGTACCCGTATTGTATAGTTAGTAAGTGTATTTTTCATCTTCAGTTGAGAATCCACCTTCTGAGAGATACCCTATGCATCATTCTGTAATGAAACTTACCTCCATAAGACAAGTACCTACGTTTGCATATCCTCCATTACGAAAATATATTTTCTTTAAATATGAAAAGACATTATGCTTCACTTATGTTAAATAGCTATCTATTTTAGTTTATTAGTCAGGTTTATTAGTCAATAACTGTTTTTCGGTGATAGACTTATAGGAGGTATTTAGTTCGAAAATGGTATATGCATGTCTTTCTTTTATGAAACAAGAGACTAAATAGATCTAGCACATTCTTTGTTAGGCGTATTATGGACTCGGTATGGTTTTATATATTTTTTGTATCATTTATTATGTATGTCTTTACTCTTTACTTTGCAGTTACCAATTATTATAATTTCAACCATTTTTAATTAAACTTTCTCCCTCTTTTTTCTTTAACGGGCAAGTGCTGCTATTTTCTACTTCATTCGTGCAAATGTTTAGAATAATCAAAAGCAGTAATAGTTTACCATGCCTTCATAGGAATTTCTTATATTAACTTCTGTCCTGAACATCTACCAAGTAGTTTCATTATCTTTCCATCATTTATCTTCCGTCTTAGGAGCCCGTTACGACAGTGCGTTCTTGAACCATTAATTACACTTTGTTAGACTAAATGGGGCGGTCGGCGCGATCGCACGCGCGTGGTGCTCCGGCCGGCTGACGAGGGAGGCGCGCCGTGCCAGCAGCTCGTGGCCGCCGAGCCCTGCTCGCCTCATGCGTACTCCTGGCACGTGGCACCCTGGGACGACTGCCAACCGCTGGGTATGGAACTAATCTTCATGACAATATATCCGATAACATTTTTAAAACATGTTACTTACTACACAAGTGTTTACACACAATTAAATTTATGTTTCTTCTACTTTTAGGAGGTTCACCTTGTGGTGAAGGATTAAAGAAACGCTCTGTTCGATGTTTGAGGAGTGACGGTATTTTTGTCAACGACTCTTATTGCCCTGTAAGTTTTTCATATCAACAATTTGGTACTTTACCCCAAAATCCATTTTTGAAATACTTAAAACCTTATGTACAAAACGGTATATATTATATTATTTACAACAGAATACTACGGCGATAGAAGCAAAGGAATCCTGGTGCTACGTGCCGTGTGGCGTGGATTGTGAACTTGGGGAATGGAGCCCTTGGGATATGTCGGCTTGTTCTTGTGGAGATACTTCTTCTGCCAGACACATGCGAAGGACTAGGTAACGAAACTGACCAACTGCTTCGGTAATAAGGTTATCCTTCTTCGAATATTAAATATAATTATTCGTAGGTATCCTGTAACTATGCACCGTCTTGTGTTGGATAGTAGTCTTTGAGATTGCCGTTCTCGACAGACAACCACTTTTTGTTAAGCTAAAATCTTCTGCGTACTAACTATAGTAAACCCACAGTAAAATTAAATTCTTGATGTTGTTGATTGCAGGCAGCACCTGACGGCGGCAGTGTGGCCAGGGCGGGCGTGTCCTCCCACCGAGCAACGCGCCCCTTGCCCCCGCACTCCTTGTCTACGTCTCATTGCTAGACCATCTCTCGGATGTCATGTGCAGGTAATATACTCCACTTGTGGCTTTCCCAACCTGAAATTTGGCTTAGCACATCATTGAACTTTAAAAAAGGCTTTTCAAGCAATAATATCCAAGTGGCAGAAGCTGCAGGTTGCTTTGCAGGGATCCATGATTCAAATTCCATGGTGGGCTTGAGCGGCACCCCATGATGGTATGGCATTTTGCTAATGTTCGTCCGGCTAGCTACTAGACCCATGTAGAAAATCTGTAGCCAAGCACTTATAAATGTGTTCCAGCAGCTGTTTTTGTAAACCAGTAATTCTAATTTAGCCCAAACAACATGTTTGACTATATCAGTACTTAACATTAGCTCTAAATAACCAGTTGTGACAATTTATTTGCAAGACGTCTATGGGACAAGAAGCGGAAGGTGCCTGCGGTTGGGGTATCAAGGTGTCCCACGCTCGCTGCGAGCTGACGAGTGTTGGTGACGAACCTGCTTCTGAGGCGTATCTGGAGCCCTGGCGCTGCGCCACCGTGCTCCCCGGCCGGATCGTAACTCCACCCATGCATTACCAGGTGGGATATTCCAGAAGCAACATGAAGCAACATAATTTAGGCTATTAACAGGCTTCGGCCTACATGTGGTGAAAAGAGCAAGTTACACACCAACGACTAGTAACTAGTGCCCCTGCGATATGCTATAACTAGTGCAGACAGAAATCAATTCAATAGTCTGTTAAAACTTTCCTCTTATATATCAAACAAATTATAAGTGACTATTAGAGGGTGTCTGTTGGTCACTTTAGCCATCTCCACGTGTCCTCTTATCGCCAATGTCCATTGTTATGTGCCCAAAATGATTATTTTATGAAATCGTTACCATTTTGCTAAAGACCTTTCAAAACCCGATAAAATCCACTGGTTTGTCGTGCTTAGCGACAAAACTATAAGAACCTCAAATGTCAAATTTGAATTCCATGCTAGGGGTCGACAAGGTTCCGGTTATTTCCTATATGTTGATAGAACTTTTCGAGTATATCGAGAGACAGATAAATAAATAATCCATTCTACCGATCTTCGATAGAACCACTTTTATCGATAAATTACTGTAAAATTTTATTCCAATCCCATCGACAGTCCATGCTCGAATGGACAAAGGCTTTAAATAAACACTCGCTTAGTACGAAACGGTTGTAAGGAAGCGCTCGTAGCGAAGTTTACTTAGCTGTTCTCAACCGATCAGCAAAGTTAAGCAACGTCGCGTGCGGTCATGAGTTGGATGGGTGACCGCTAGTGACATTACTACTGAGCGTTTCCGTGCTTCGGAGGGCACGTTAAGCCGTCGGTCCCGGTTGTCGTCTTAGAATGGCAGTCGTTATAGCATGGTGGTAGGGCATTTTGCGAATGCCCGCCTGGCTAGCTACCACCCTCCGGTAGAAAATCTGTCGCCAAGCACCTAACGGTGTGTTCTGGCAGCTGTCCTTGAGAGCCAGTACTTCTAGGTTAGCCTGAACATCATCTTCGACCACATCATCACTTACCATCAGGTGAGATAGTGGTAAGTAATTGCGTATCATTGGTTATCCGACCAGTTTACATAGTATTGTAATGCTTTCAAAGACCAACTAATTACTTTATCCGATCGTATAGACTGTAATACCTGTCTCAGTATATCTGATTGATACCGAATAAA
The DNA here is from genome assembly GCA_963890685.1 of Plagodis pulveraria. Lineage (NCBI taxonomy): Eukaryota > Metazoa > Arthropoda > Insecta > Lepidoptera > Geometridae > Plagodis > Plagodis pulveraria. Next base: position 7,636,535 of record OY982955.1, on the reverse strand, counting down.
TATAGATGTATGTCCCATCAAACGGTTGTTTGTATAAAGGTTTCTTTGAAACAAAAGCTGTCGGAACATGAATTAATCTGTGATTATGGATGGTAGGTATCATCAGCAATTGACTGTTACAAAGCTTCATAATTTGCCTACTAGATACCAGAGCTCTATAATCAAAATTTTAATTAATTTTCATTAGCAGTGTTTCTAACTAGCCATTTGTAAATACGTTCAGTACCATCCACGTTTAACTAACCCTTTGCTATTTAGGAAGAGGAGACGTGCGAGGTGGGGTGTGGATGCGGCGAGTGGGAGCGCGGCGCGGCGGGCCCGTGGGGCGCGTGGGGCCCGTGCCGCGGCGGGGCCCGCTCGCGCACCCGCCAGCTCACCGTGCGTCCGCGCACTCCCTGCAACACGCCCGCGAGGTACATAATGGTCGCACCAAATGAAAGGCTTTACAACCTTATAAAATCAACCATACATACAGTCTTTAGAAGAAAAAGTTGTCCCGCTAGAAGAAGAATATTTATATATTATTATAAATTTAGATATTAATATAGGTAGTACTTAAATGGCTCAGTCCAAAATAAGAAAATGTTACAGAAAATAATACTTTTCACATGGAAAACAACTCTTTAATATCAAAATCTTATGTACCAAATATACATAGATAAGATCAAATAGAGCTTATCATTATTCTGAAAAAAAAAATGCGATGTCGTTTAGGAGATACAAATTTTGTTACGTCAATTAATATTATCGTATGACAATATTTGGCGCTATAGACAAAGTATAGCTTGGAAATGCAGTCAAGAATCTGGCAATTATCAGTATGTTTAGGTATATTTTTCATAATGCGTACCCTTATGTTTTCTTAGGTTTCACGATTTTTACACAAAGTATATACTTAACAATTTTAAACGGTTTAAATCGCGTATATATAACATTATTTTTATTCCGACATTTCGAATACTTTGCAGTGATTATGGTCACGGTCAAAGTGGTTTAACAACTCAGAAAATAATCTTTGTTTCCGTCGTTTAGATACGTGACCATCGAATGGGCGAACTGTACCGGCGAGCGCGATGAGATCCCCACGCTGGTGGCGGTGGAGCCGCGCGAGGAGCACCCGCGTCGCGCCTGGACCACGCACGATGTATACCACGACGGATATCTCGGTGCGTACTTACCACTTCAACAAGTGGTAATTTCAAGTAGTGTAATTTCAAGTAGTGGTCATTTAAAGCAGTCGTGATGTCAAGTAGTAGTCATTTCAAGTAGTGGTCATGTAAAGTACTTGTGCATTTCAAGTATAGGCTATTTAAAGTAGTGGTCATTTCAAGAAGTTGTGCGTTTCTAGTCATTTCAGTAGTATCATTCAAATAGTGTTATTTCTAAAAGGGTGCATTTTCAGGAGTAGCACATATTTTATGCAGGTTAGCTCTCTTTAGCAAGAATCCGTCTCCATAGATATCACCGCAGTGTCAAATAAAAAAGAATTGAAGCTTGAAAGCAGTATTGTGCAAAGACTAGTGTGCAGGCGTGAAGGGCTTTGTAGCAAGTGAAATCACTGGGCGAGCGAAACATATAGGAATTACCTACGTCTAGTGATCACATGAAGAAGTGACCTAAATTGCCGAAAAGTGCTCATATCATACACACAAACTACCAATTGATTGTCTTCCTAGAAAATATGACAAAACATATCGTCATGTATACCTGTATTCCTCTTATATATATTTTATTTATTATAATTTGGTTGTTATCTGTATTACTTGGTAGGAAACCAAATAATTAAAAAAGTATAAAAAAAATATAAAGGATACCCATCATTAAAAAAATCTCTGCTTTCGTATTTTCATCGCTGAAGTCCTTTTTGTGTTCCTTTTTGCATTTTGTGTTCTCAACGATGCTACCACTGTAATTAATATTAATAAGCTTCACTCTGGTATGTTCGAATTTGCATTATTTTTCAGAGGGCAGTAATTCAGTACTGGTGGTAGTGTGGACGGCGACTATCGTCCTCAGCCTCTACGGAGCTTTCATGATCTACCACGGATTTCTCAGGTAACTACTTATTATTCTAGACATAATGTTCAATCGGAGGCAATCAATAGAATAAATACCGTCACCCTACCAAAAGTGCTCAATCTGAGGAATGGGAATAATCTCCAATTATTTGAACCAATCGGAGTACCGATAGGAGGACTGGAAATAACCCTAAAAGAAGGTGAATTGAAAAGTAGCAATTAAAAACAAGCATAAAAAACGAAAATGATAATATAATATCAAACTTAACATTGAATTTTGAGTCTAGTGCATTTCAAAAATAAATTGACCTTATTTTAACCTTCAACACATAATATATATTATTCTGTGTGCAAAGTTAATATACAGTTTATTAGTATAACCTTGCACAAATGTTGAAGCAGTGATGGCTCAATGCCCGCCTGGCTAGCGACCACCTTCAATTAGAAAATCTGTCACCAAGCACCTAACAGTGTGTTCCGGCAGCAATCTTTGAGAGTCAGTGAAATTACAGGCACGTAAGACTTAACAACTATGTCTCAAAGTGACGGGCGCTGTGCAATTCGTGACTTGTGATGAAATTCATATGTTATAGGCAGAGGTTAGTCACTGTCAAAAGCCAGTGACGACAACTTCCAGCACCTATAGTAGAACAAGCTTGCTTTCAAACAGTACCTAACAGCAACCGCTAGATACATAGTCTAACTACCACGAGTTGTTAGACCAGTCTTATCTCAGAAGTTCAGAGCAAATCAAAAGTTTTCCATAGACCTCTTCCAAAATATAGTGATCGAATTAGTAGAATTAATGCAGGTATTGTAGCTTATTGTTATTATTCAGGTGTCTTAGGAGCAGGAAGATGAAAACGATCACCAAAGTGTAAACGAAGACCTGACGACGTTTTGTGACAACTCGACTTGCACTCGACATCGGTGTACGCGCGCCGCTCGCGCCTTTCTACTTCGTTACTATTTGAACTATTCAAATGTTTCACACTTTTGTTGTCTATATTTGTTAACTTTGTACCATAAGCGTACCAAAGAATTAGTTGATGTTTGACGTTAATGTTAAGAATGTGTTTGCTCATGTCTCCTATCTCTATCGATTTGCAGATTTTAATAAAACTTGATTCACCAAGTTCAACGTCTTATAGCCAGTTCACAAGACAGGGGGAAAAAACCATTTGGGGAATTAAATTATCTAATAGTGTTTCAGTATCACAGAATACCAAAAGTCCTAATTGTTGATCTAAGAAAATAGTACCGGTGAGTCAAAAAGGAAACGATAAATATCGCCTTGGTTATAATCGTCCACGTCTTGTGAACACGTACCTTTTGTACTAAGTTAGTAATATGATATACAGAATTATAGCCAGCAAAGAGTCTGTCCGCGGAGTGCTTCCATGTTTTACTACGTATATTAAAAGAATGCTTTAGACGGTTTTATAAATCCATACAAACGTTTAGCAGTGTTTGTTGGGCTTTTGGATTGACAATATACTCGTGTTAGCTACGGTGTAGCCGCTCGATAGTATAGTATTGGACATTGAGAGTAGGGAGTAGCCCCTTTAGAGGTCCCGCTGCCTGAGGCTCTGTGTGATACCACACGGCCGTCCATTTTGATAGGCTTCTAATCAATCGCGATCAACTTGTTGGCGAAATTTTTTTATACGATTCGTAACTTTGTTCTCTTTAATACAAATCTGTTACATTATAATATGTACCTACTATTTTTGTAATACATGTTTTCTCGATAATATCAACCAGTAACTCGGCACAAACTTTATTTAAGATTTACTAGTTTTATTGCTGTTTCTATTAATTTAATTTTAAATAATTACTTAATTCAATAGCGAACGTATTATAGTAAAATTACGATAAGTCGGTGACAATGTCTGACGGAGGATTTGAGAAACGCCCGAAGAAAGACTTGTATAGAGCTGCAGGCTCGTACGACCAACTATTGACGGGACACATCATGCCACATATCAGTGTTAATATAAAGAATCATAATTGACTTACGACTAAAGTTAACTAACCGTCTTCTGCAACTGGCTTTACTATCCATAAAGTCGTCAAAACTAACTAAAATCACTTGCAGAAGAAAACTATGACAATGCTTTTGATATCATCCAAGTAGAGCTTTGGCGCACAAAACTACTTATTATATAAAATAGTTTGTAAGACGTATTTATAAACTGATGATCTAACAGTTTGAAGTATAATCATGTGTAACACTTTTTGTAGATTTTGCATATAAACTCATGTATTGTGTACAAGTATTTATAGTGTGAATGTGTTCTAACTCTACATTTCATCGACTTCTTTCCATTTCATCGATTTCTTTCCATTTCATCGACAACTTTCCATTTCAACAACTTATTTTTATTTAAATGTTTCATTTGAATAACTATATATAATTTCATTTACTTTTCGTTTAAATTTATTGTCTATTTTGGAATATCTGCATGTCATTACCTAAATAGATATATTTTATTAAATCTCTATCTCGTTAAGCTATATTCTAAAATAAAACTATTGTGTAACTATAACTTGTATTACATACATAATAATAATGTTAGTATTTATTCTTGGCTACTTCTTGTTCCTTCACGACAATATTATGGATAAATCATATCATGTTTAAGTTGATCTAAATGTTATTGTGTGCTATTGAAGTTAGTTTATCCTATGGTGTATCCTGTCTATTCTTTACATGTATTTTGGTGATGTATTTAACCTGTGTGTAATACTTTCTTAACCCAATATATTTGTAACCGTAACATTAATAATCCCATTATTACGAGATATTGATGTGAAACATGATAGTTAAGGAATCGTGTTAGACAATACAATATTTGATATTAAATAAAAATTTGATTGTGTTTTTATACATTATTGTTTTATTTCTCTTCATTATAACGTCACGCAGTTGTTTAAATTAAAATTTACTAACTATTTATAAGTATATTTTATTATTCACAATTTATAGCATACAATAAAATTAATTCATACAATTTTATACGTGTGTGTATAGTTTGAGCATTTACTTATGAATGTATTTTGGAGTACTGTACTGTACTGTAACAGCCGACTCGTCCACTGCTGAACACAGCCTCCCCTATTAAGGGGGTATTTGCCATAATCCCCACGCTTGGCAGGCGACTTGGGGATCGCAGTGTAAGATGGCAGTTCTTTAGAAGGTGCTGCTGCCCACCTTCCAGTATTTTTCCCTTAGTCGCCTCTTACGACACCCACGGGGTGACATGGGGAGGTGCAATTCTAACCCGGCACCACACGGGGGATTGAATATGTTTTTTGAGTAAATCAGTTTAATTGAATTTTGAACAGCTGAGTGCACCAAATGAAGCTATAATACATATTATCAAATAATATACATATATATTTATGTTATATATTACACTAGACATCCTGTAACTTCGTATGTATCAAAACCTTGGATCCGTAGTTAAGAACAGCCAGACCCTTCGCAATGGCATTGAAACATGCAAGAAGCAATGATGGCTCAGTGGCATTGGCTATGGAGTGCCATACATCAGGTCCATGGTTCGAATTCCGCCGCGGGCTTGAGCTACACCGCATGGTGGAAAGGCATTTTGGGAATGCCCGGCTGGCTAGCTACCACCCTCAAGTAGAAAATCTGTCGCCAAGCACCTAAAAGTATGTCCCGGCAGCAGTCCTTGAAAGCCAGTTAAATGACAGGAACATGAGACTTAACAACTGTACGTCTGTGTGACGGACCCAGTGCAATTCGTCGTTGACGAAATGCATCTGTTATAGGCAGAGGCACTTAACATCAGGTGGGCCTCGGGCTTGTTCCGTCACAATACTATTAAAAAAACGCAGCTTTCATTGGAAATCATCACTTCCTCCACCAACGTAAGGTATTTGAGGTCGTTTGGACCTGACACATGTATTATTTGCCTCTGTACGGTTATATTGAAAAACTATGAATAATTATACAGCAAAAGTTTTACTTGAAAATGAGTCTATAACACTAATAGAACACGTCAAAGACTTTTCTCTACTAGTTCTCTTGCATGTTCAAGTGCTTCAAAGCCTTGGGTTCGTAGGTGAGCTCGGCGAGGCCCTTCTTCGCGATAGCGTTGACGCGAGCAGCGCGGAGCTCTCGGCGACACCGCGTCACCTCCTTTTCAGCCACTGCGAGATTCTCCAAGTTGTTCAAGAGGACCTATAACGTTGAAAAATTACCCTAAGTAACTACGGAAAATATCGTCTTTTTTTCTTATTTTATTCGGAGCTTGTGTGACTGCTCAAAAATGTCAGTCACGTTGTGTAAATTCACGTCTATTCCACTTCAAAATCTAGTACTTTATATATTTTTTTAATTTCAAATTTTTTCTTTTATGCTTAATAGGTTAGCTTTTGGCTACTATCTCACCTGATCGTAAGTGATGATGTGGTCGAAGATGTTGTTCAGGTTAACCTAGAATTACTGGCTCTCAAGGACAGCTGCTGGAACATATCGTTAGGTGCTTGGCGACTGATTTTCTACTTGAGGGTGGTAGCTAGCCAGGCGGGCATTCGCAAAATGCCCTACCACCATCCTAAGACAACAACGAGGACCAACGGCTAAGCACGGAAGCGCTCAGTAGTAATGTCACTAGCGGTCACCCATCCAACACATGACCGCAGTGTAAGTTGCTTAACTTTGCTGATCGGTTAAGAACAGCTAAACAAATTTCACTACGAGCGCTTCAAAGTTCATAAAAAATCGCGTTCTAGTCGTGTCGATTATTGGCGTGTACAGGACACCTTAAATAAACAAGAAAATTGGAACTGTATTCAATAAGATATGTTTTCACACATTGAGTCCGCACACATTCCACTAGGACGTGATGCGTGTCGTTTTAAGACTCCACAGGTGCCACGATTAGAGGGCTGATGAAGTTGTTTCAATTTATTCAGGGGAAAGTGTCCAGAGCGGAGTTTTAACCAAATAATGTATTTGTTTTCATGTTACTATTTACGAACTATGGTGATTTCTGAGGTTGTTGTTGCAAAATTTTGTACCAAATTCGTTTCTGAGATGAGATGGCATCGTAAAGGGATTTCTTTACAGGAATCAGTTGTAGTCTCAAATCAAAAACAAGGATAATTTGCGAGATTTAAAAAAAAAAATATCGCAATAGCGCATGCTCTGCGGATAACATTACAAAATTAATAGCTTACGAGAGGAAAAATTATAGTCATGTGCGGGTTTCGAACCCGGGTCATCCACCCCTATAGCCGGGGTATGCTCTGACCGATTGGGCTAATATGACATATGACCCATAACTCTATTTTTTCTCTTGTTCTTTAACCATCGTATGGGGATGGAGCGACATCTATAGTTCAACTTACGTTGTACTACAAACAAGACTAATTTTGCAATTAGCTTTAAACTTGTTAATGATGACGCAACCCCATAATTTTAATATATTTATTTTTGCATTCACGTACGTTCTGCGGATTACATTACAAAATTACAAATTTACTACAGGAATTTAATTTTTAAATTACTGTTTTCCTTCTATTCTTGTGCATAAAAGTTCTATATATATTTTCCTAATTTAGTTTCTGTTAATATATAGGTAAGTAGACAGGGCTTCTCTCAAGATAATTAATAGATTCAGGTGTTACTTTGCGGAAATCCATATTTAATGGTAAGTAACCAAATAATTTTAATTTTTTTTAAGAAAACCATAATTTTAAAATAACATTTTTTTTAATATATTTTATAAAAACATCAAATTAATATTTTAATAAAACACTTAAAAATACAAATATATATCTAGTGCCAATTCCGCCTTATTTTTTTATCCGCCTTTATATAGACTTGAGCTGAGTCTGCACGCGTCTAGACAAAGGCGTGCTAACTCAGCTCAAGTCTATACAAAGCTAGGCAGAGCCGCCGGCCGTTCATTCTCGATTGTGCGCTCGTAGAGTCAAGACCTCCTGAGGATGCTTCGTGTAGAAGCGAAACGTGTCGAAAATTCTTCCGGTTTGGCTGCGTGGCGTTTGTGACGTCACGTCGGCTTAACAGGAAAATTAGGCGTAATTGTCACTAGATATAATTTTGTATTTTTAAGTGTTTTATTAAAATATTAATTTGATGTTTTCATAAAATATTTTAAAAATATTTATATTATTAAATATGGATTTCCGCCAAGTAACGCCTGAATCTATTCATTAATAATTTAAAATTTAAGTATGTAAACCACTTCAAAAATCGTTCGATTGTATCCAGTCGATTTGATATCGATTTGACGACGCGCTCGAAGACTCAAGACCTCTCGATGATGGTTCGTGTAGAAGTGAAATATGAGCAATATTCTTCCGGTTTGGCTACGCGACGTTCATGAAGTCACGTTGGCTTTTAGGTAAAATTGTCTCTAGATATATTTCTATAAGTTTAACATAAAATATATCAGAGATTTGCGAAGAAAATAAGCGGTGTAAGACGAAAAAATCCACCAATGGGACAATTGGGCTACTGACCAATGACACAATGGGATCCTATTGGTGGATTTTTCGCACATCTGATTAATACACAGCCCAACGGCAAATTATAATGTAAATCAGTAGTACAATTTCATCCATTCCCCACAAAGAAACAAAACATTCATACTGTGGTAACAGTATGAATTCGGATATGCTCATCTCCATAGAGAATACCATAGTGTTCATGTAATTATATGTTTTTAATGATGCAAAATTAAAGTGTTACTTGCTCAGTGATGCAAAATAATAAAACAACAATAAACTCGTTAGTCTACCAATAAATATATTAAGGTTTCTAGCAACATTAAATGCTAATGCAATAACATAAACAATTAATTAATACAACTCAAATTCTTTTAATTTATAGCATATTTGGAATCGGCAAATTCAGTAGCAGCTTTTTGAGCCCTTATCATCGTCGGCGAATTGAAAGTGAAAACATCAGAACAATAATAATCCTTCATAAACTTCATTTCTATGTCTATCAGTCCACCAGTCTCTTCCGTACTACTCACCAAAGATGGGAGAGCTTCATCAAAAAGTTTTGGCTGGTAAGATCCCAAGTTAATGAAGTTAGGACTGATCTGTGACATACGGCACCTCAATGAGTCTGCATCAGAGTAGGACAAATTCACCCCACAATATTCAGCTAAAGCTCTAATGATCTTCCAATCGTGCCGAGAGTTTCCCGGCGGTGTCACTGCTGGCATCGCGTATTGCGATCGCCCCTCCATATTTAGATAAGTTCCAGCTGCCTCTGTGTAAGCGCTGCCAGGTAGGACGATATGTGCAAACTCACTACCACGATCTCCTTGAAAGCCAATGTAAATTATACAGCAGCCCGGCGGTGGACACCAGTCATAAAATATGTCATCAGCACCTAAACTGATAACTACACTTGGCATGGTCAGGCATAAACCTTGCTTTGCGCCTGGCTTCCAACCAGCTTCAAGAGCACCAGCAAAGCTTGCTTCTTGCGGTATAACATTCAATATTCCCCAACCAGGACTTTTGTTTAGAGACGCTGCTAAGGGAATTAATTCTTTCATTATCGGCACACCATTTTTACCACTAAATTGTGATATTCCAACGAAAATAAGAGGTGTTTTGGCGTCCTTCAGGGCTCTGTATGCTTCTTTTAGCGCCTTGGTGCTGTCCCCTAAGTAACACACGTGGTAATTGTATTCACAAGTTGGTCCAATTGCGTAAATATCACACTCATTGCTTGTATAGGCGTTACGAATCCACGCATTCAAAATTGGAGCTTCGAATCTAGGGTTAGTTCCTACAAGTAAAATCTTGTCAGCTTTTGCAATATCTTTCATATTCACGTTTAAACAATACGCCGTTCTAAGATCACTACCCGTAATGGTGTAGTCAAGGTCACGTTCCACGTATGTATGTTCCGATCCTAAAACATTCAAAAAGTCTTTTGCTGCAACTAAAGTTTCACTATTGCAATGTGGACCTGCAATAGCCACTAAGCGGTCTGGACTACACTTCGTGATCATATCACCAGCTAATGAAAGAGCACAGTTCCACTCTATTGGAGTTAGGCAGTGGTTTACTCGACGCATAGGTGTCACCAATCTTTGCATCTCCAGTGAATCTATTGCCCAGCGACCCTTATCCGAAAGCCATTCCTGGTTAATCTCATCATGCTCTCTAGGCAACACGCGCAAGACTCTGTCAAATCTATGATTAAGGATAATGTTTGTTCCTGTAGCATCAGTGACATCGATGGAATTGGTCCGTGTTACTTCCCATGGTCTGGCTTTGAACATGTATGGTATGGATGTCAGCGCACCAACTGGACACAAATCAATTATGTTTCCGGATAACTCAGAAAGAAACATTTTATCGACGTAAGTTCCAACTAGCATGTCAGAACCACGTCCTGTGGATCCTAAAACGTCAATACCGCAAACTTGTGAACCAAATCTAATACATCTGGTGCAGTGTATACAGCGCGTCATTTCGGAACGAATCAAAGGGCCTAGGTTTTTATCCTCGACAGCTCTTTTTCCTGAAAAGTGGATATCTGTAAATCTTGACCGATCATTTCCAAACTTCATGGATAGATCCTGAAGGTCACACTCGCCACCTTGATCGCATATGGGGCAGTCCAACGGGTGATCAATTAGTAGGAACTCTAAAATACTTTCTTGAGCACGCAGGGTGATCTCTGAGTTAGTTCGTATCTTCATGCCTTTCGTAACATTGACCGCGCAAGCAATTTGTGGTTTCCAAGAGTCTTCAATTTCAACCAGACACATGCGACAGTTACCAGCGATAGAAAGACGCTCGTGGAAACAGAAACTTGGTATTGTAACCCTATTCTTCTTAAGGGCTTGCAACACTGTATAATATGAAGGAACAAAAACTGATTTCCCATTTATGAATACTTCGATTTCTTGACTATTATGCGCTCTTGAAAGTAAGTTTTGGTATAAATTCCGGCACTTTAAGAGCTTTGAAACTTTTCTAAACATTTTGTTTTATTGATTCAACGACAATTTGATGTCGATGTCACAGTCAATGTCAGGGTAGCAATTGTCCTAATGTCCTAACGTTGTCAGTTGAATATGTTAACAGTATGCCAACTGCCAATAAAATTGCATTTAGACAATCAAAGAGTATTCAAACCACGATACTTTGTAAATTAATTCTAACCGTTAATCACAGTACCTGTAATACACATGTTCGCCGTTAATTGACTTTTGGTCCATATGACGGATACAGGCTTTAAGATATCACAATATCTGTTGGCGACTGGCTGGTGCAGCCTTTTTGTTAATATATTAAACCTATTATGTAGTTATTTTGGTACTGTCAATGTATTTGTTTTTTTTTGTGTTTGATTGTGTCAAGCCTCGATGCGAGTAAAAATAAGATGTATTTAGTTTTGAAACGATTATAAAGAGTAACAACGAGTAACTATCTAAAGTGTTTTTATTTACATTATCATACAGTCCACCAATCGTCCGTAATATTTGGTCCTTACGAAGCCTAAATTTATACCAATGGTAGTTACTCGTAGTCAAACTAAATCGCAATATGCGAATCCGACGACACAAGGCTCAGGCGAAGCACATCAAGAGGACAATTCGCCACCACCTCTCCGCGAGCGCGCCGAGCCGCAGCCGAGCGGATCGCATCAAGCGGCACACATCGCTGAACTGAAGGCGGGAGCTACTACAAACATTGCACAGCAAGAAACGACCGTACTCCCGGCTAGTTCCGGTCTTCAACATCAGCCGCACGGAAACAGAGGTCAGTCAACATACACAAGACGCTCTTCAAGCTCTTCTATTCAAGCTAAAAAACTGGCCATAGAGGCCGAAATTCAGCAACGTCGCGTAGAGCGTGAATGCAAGCTAGCAGAGCGAGAGCGCGAACGTGAACAGCGCGAGCGCGAACGTGAACAGCGCGAGCGCGAACGTGAACAGCGCGAGCGGGAGCGAGAGCGCGAAATTGCGCTTCAACAGCAAAAAGCTGACGAGTTGGAGCTGTGCGCAAAGCTTGCTTCCCTGGAAGCACATTCTGACAGGTCTGGTAGCGTCTCTTCCCGTAGTTCGCACAAAGAACGTGTAACAACATGGGTGGGCAACCAAAACGCACACAACATGGCACTTGACCCACAACCACGAGTATTACGCGTTCAAGCACCCGTAGGTAACGCACATTCTGACAGGTCTGGTAGCGTCTCTTCCCGTAGTTCGCACAAAGAACGTGTAACAACATGGGTGGGCAACCAAAACGCACCCAACATGGCACTTGACCCACAACCACGCGTATTACGCGTTCAAGCACCCGTAGGTAACACTGCTACCCCAGGAGCGGAAAGCGATCCGATTGTTCAGCTTGCGAAGGCTTTTTCATCTTTACCCAATCGCCCGAGAAAGCAGGAGCTGATTCCTTTTACAGGCAATATAGATGAATGGTTAGCTTTCAAGTGTACGTATGAGCGAACTAAAACCTTTTTCACGCCCGCAGAAAATTTAGCTCGCTTAACATCCGCCGTTCGTGGTGCCGCCCAGGCAGCTGTTTCTTCAATTTTATGGCAGGCACAAGATCCCGAGGAGGTGATGACTGCTTTGGAGAAAAACTACGCGCGTCCAGAGCAGCTGGTCGCACACGAGATTGCCGGTCTACGCAGTATTAAAATAGGTAACGCAGAACATTTAAACATTCTGGCCAACAAGCTGAGGAACTGCGTTGCCATTATAAGATTGTTTCAGCAGCACGAGTACCTATCATCACTCGAGCTTCTTCGTACGGTCCTTTTAAAACTTAATGATCACACGCGAGACCGTTTTACGGATTACGCAGCCACACACAAACCTTTTGAGCCAACGATTACTAAACTAGAGTTGCTTTCTAGGTTCTTAGTGATCGAAGCTGAACGACAACTCAATTACAACTTTTTGGTTGACGTAACGCCGAGCTCGTCACAAAGTAAAGCAACATTTTATAAGCCAAACGTAACGAAAGTTTTGAATGTTCACGCTACTACCTCGAATGACAAAACGACACAGTGTGCATACTGTAAACAAGGGCCTCACTCTGTTAAAACATGTAAAGCTTTTTCGTCGCTTTCGGTTGACGATAGATGGCGCTGGATAAAAGAAACCAAAACGTGCTATAGATGCCTGAAGTCTAGCCCGCATACATGGAATACATGCCAGACTAAGCGATGCGGTGTTAGTAGCTGCGACAGGCGCCACCACGCCCTCCTTCACGGTGACAAATCGGTATCTAATAGTAACCTCTCCGCTAATAATACTGTTTCTCTGCAGAGCTCACCTAAGAATGACACTATCGTGCCTCCTCAAGCTGACGGCGGCAACGTGGTGGCTAACACGATCGGGGTACCTGCATCTGGTAGGCGAGGACTGCTCAAGATTCTACCTGTCACTTTAGAAGGTCTACGCGGCACGTTTGATACGTTTGCGCTCCTTGATGAGGGCAGCACCGCTACACTTATCGACGGTGACGTAGCTGCGCGCATCGGAGCTGACACCACGGACCGTCAGAAACTACGTGTTACAGGGGTAGGGGGTATGTACCTCGACACTGAGGTATGCTTTGTCAATTTTTACATTCGAGGGCGCGACATGCCTGAACGCCACTTAGTCCAAGGCGCACGCAGTATTACCCCTCTTTCTCTTACTCCGCAAAGCACCGACATGCTTGATTTATCAAAATACAACCATTTGTTGGATTTGTCGGCTAGTTTAGAATATCAAGACGCTACGCCAACTGTACTCATTGGAGCGGCCGATTGGCATTTGTCTTTAAGCCGTGAGATGCGAGTAGGTAAGAAAAACGAACCTGTCGCCTCAAGAACGCTTTTGGGCTGGGCTCTACACGGCGCTATGTCCCCGTCGTCTAAACCGGTAGATTTTGTCAATAATGTTTGTGAAGTAGATTACGCCTCAAGGGCAATTAACTCTCTTGAAGCACTAATTAAAATACAATATGAAGTAGATTCTTTAGGCATCCAGAAGCTTGCCACCCGACAAAACAGCGACGATGCACGTGCGGTAAGTTTGGTAGAGTCTTCCGCTCAACGACTGGCTACAGGACGTTTTGAGGTAGGCTTGCCTTGGAAGGAAAGGGTAACAAACGACGTTCCAGATAGTTACCCTCACGCCTTATCATGACTCAAGTCTCTCGAAAAACAGATGGCCAAAGATAGCACACTTGCGTTAGCTTACAAAAAATATATTGAAAGCATAGTTCAAAAAGGTTACGCAGAATAATGCGCGCCCTCTACCTTCCACGACAATTTTCTCAGGTACAAGTCCTCGGCTGGCGTCTCTTTGAGATGGTACTTACCACATTTTGGTGTGTACCATCCACAGAAGCGTAAGTTGAGAGTAGTGTACGACGCAGCAGCTGTCACTAGAGGTGTAAGTTTGAACGAAATGCTACTGCAAGGTCCGGATCTATTGCAGTCTCTTTTAAACATTTTGTTCCGTTTTAGAGAAGGACCGATCGCGTTTAATGCCGATATAAGGGAGATGTTTCTTCAAATCAAAATGAAAGAAAACGATCGTGATGCGCTACGGTTTTTATGGCGCAACGAAAACTCTCGGGATACCGTCAAAGAATATAGGATGACGTCTTTAATTTTTGGCGCTGTATCTAGCCCTTTTATAGCAATGTTTATTAAAAACAAAAATGCTAAAGATTTTGAGCACAAATATCCAGCTGCTACTAACGCGATCATTCACAACCACTACATGGACGATTATATTGGGAGTGAGTTTAACCTCCCCGACGCGAAACGTTTAGCCTCCGATATAGTCACGGTTCACAAATCATGTGGTTTTGAAATGCGTTCGTGGGTATCCAACGTGCCCGAGGCGCTTGCTTTAGTACCCAAAGAGCTTTGTAGCGACTCGAATTCTGATGTCAACCTGCCTTTAAATAATGACGTACGTGCTTTAGGCGTAAAGTGGAATCCTCTGACCGATACTTTAGGTTTTCGCACGTGTCGCAATCGCAGTGGCGTATGCACGATAACTAAACGAAGTTTACTCTCCAGTGTTATGAGCGTCTACGATCCTTTAGGACTCATCATGCCAATAGTTATCCAAGGTAGAATTTTGATACAAAAATTATGGAGGGAAGGGACTGACTGGGATTCGCCGATCCCACCCAAGTATGAAGTCGACTGCAAGTCGTGGTTTGATCAGATTGATTCTGCAGCTAATCTCCGTATTCCGCGATGGTACGTAGGCAAATCAGAGCAGTGCAGCATTCAACTTCACGTTATAGCTGATGGGGGGGAACAGGCTTATGCCTCCGTTGCATATTGGCGTTATGCGTTCATTGATGGTTCAGTTAGTTTAGCGTTGATAGGCAACAAAGCGCGTGTTGCACCTTTAAAGCCACTTTCTATTCCGCGCCTTGAACTGCAGGCTGCTCTGATCGCGACGCGTTTTGCACAAACTATTTTGAATGCTCATCGGACACAACCTTCCGCTGTTTTCTACTGGACTGACTCCACAACGGTCTTAAAATGGATTCGCAGCGACGCGCGGTGTTTTAAGCCGTTTGTAGCCCACAGGTTAGGCGAAATTTTAGAATTTTCGAATCCATCAAATTGGAAATGGCTTCCTAGCGAACTCAACATCGCAGACGATGCTACTAAGCCAAAACATTTAAAATTTACATCATCGCATAGATGGTTCGCCGGCCCATCTTTTCTCATCGATTCACCCTCAGAATGGCCACATGAACCAGAACACATCATTGACGAAGTTTTACGTACTTCTGAGTTAAGGATGCACTTGCCGACGGCTCGAACTTATCAGCGGGCGAGGGAACAAAGCATGCTATTTCACCTATACCTTTGTGGGAAAGGGTAAGACTCCGTGATGAGTCGTACGAAGATAGTGATCGCGCATCACACACCCGTATTGCATCTACGCTAATTACGCACACTTGTTTGCGATATATTAATGAAAGCCGAACCATGCCGAACGAATTACGATGTTTGACGACGGACGGAGATAGTGTCTCAAGCTACGTCACGACGTGTGTAGGTATTTCTTATAAAATAATATTATATATTCACAGAGGAATACATTTTGGTTCGGAGAGTAGGTACCTGTTGTTATAATTTTCGTTCGTTTTATAATAACATACTGATGTTATTTCACCTATAGTAGGTAAATATTTAGTAAGTAGGTACAATGATTTGTAGGTACATAGTAAATGTATTAGTTTGTTCTTTTCATATTGATGTAGTAAATATTAGCAAGTTACTGCTTTTACTACAACATATTTTGTAAAGCAGTGACGGCTCAGTGGCATAGGTTATGGACTTCCGCGCAGCAGGTCCATGGTTCGAATCCCGTCGCGGGCTTAATCTTCACCGCGTGGTAGAAGAGCATTATACGAATGCCCGCCTGGATAGCTACTACCCTCAAGTAAAAAATCGGTCGCCAAGCACCTAAAGGGAAGCAGTGATGGCTCAGTGGCATTGGTAATGGACTGGCTGCGCATCAGGTCCATAGTTTGAATCCCGCCGCGATATTGAGCTTCACCGCGTGGTGGAGAGTTCGTAGCGAAGTTTACTTAGCTGTTCTCAACCGATCAGCAAAGTTTAGCACCGTCGCGCGCGGTCATGAGTTGGATGGGTGACCGCTAGGACAATACTACTGAGCGCTTCCGTGCTCCGGAGGGCACGTTAAGCCGTTGGTCCCGGTTGTGGTCTTAGGATGGCAGTCGTTATAGCATGGTGGTAGGGCATTTTGCGAATGCCCGCCTGTATAGCTTCCACCCTCAAGTAGAAAATCTGTCGCCAAGCACCTAACGGTGTGTTCCGGCAGCTGTCCTTGAGAGCCAGTACTTCTAGGTTAGCCTGAACAACATCTTCGACCACATCATCACTTACCATCAGGTGAGATAGTGGTCAAAGGCTAACCTATCAGGCATAAAAAAAGAGCATTTTGCGAATGCTCGCCGGGATAGCTACCCAAGTAGAAAATCTGTCACCATGCAACTAACGTGAACTCAGTGGCATTAGCTATGGACTGCCTCGCAGCATGTTTATGGTTCGAATCCCGCTGCGGGCTCGAGCTTCACCGCTTGGTGGAAGGTCATAGGGCATTTTGCGAATGTTCGCCTGGCTAGCTACCACCCTCAAGTAGAAAATCTGTCAGAAAGCACCTAACGGGAAGCAGTGATGGCTCAGTGGCATTAGCTATGGACTGCCTCGCAGCATGTTTATGGTTCGAATCCCGCTGCGGGCTCGAGCTTCACCGCTTGGTGGAAGGTCATAGGGCATTTTGCGAATGTTCGCCTGGCTAGCCACCATCCTCAAGCAGAAAATCTGTCAGTAAGCGCCTAACGGGAAGCAGTGATGGGCCAGTGGCATTAGCTAGTGACTGCCGCGCAGCAGGTCCATGGTTCGAATCCAGCCGCGATATTGAGCTTCCCCGCGTTGGTGAAGAGCATTTTGCGAATGCTCGCCTGGATAGCTACCACCCTCAAGTAGAAAATCTGTCAGAAAGCACCTAACGGGAAGCAGTGATGGCTCAGTGGCATTAGCTTTGGACTGCCACGCAGCAGGTCTATGGTTCGAATCCCGCCGCGGGCTTGAAATTCACCGCTTGGTAGAAGGGCATTTTGCGAATGCTCGCTTGGCTAGCTACCACCCTCAAGTAGAAATTCTGTCACTAAACACTTAACGGGAAGCAGTGATGGCTCTTAGCAATGGACTGCCGCGCAACAGGTCTATGGGTCGAATCCCGCCGCGGGCATGAACTTCACCGCATGGTGGAAGGTTGTTTTGCGAATGCTCGCCCGGCTAGCGAGCTTTGAGATGAGAGTGTGTCGTACCGATTTCAAAATCTGTCTCTAAGCGGTAATGTACGATGGCATCATGGATCTACCAATCCTGGTAGAACACATTTGGAATAAAAATTCTCTACCTACCCGTAACTGATTTAAATTATTTCCAATAAAAATCAATAACTAATCATAGGTTATTTTTGATTAGGTAAGTGCCTACAATCATCGCTAAGTTTACCATATAAACTTTCGTACTACCTTAGGTATAAGTACCTACTACAAATACCTATACATACTTATTCTACTAATTTACGTAGGTAGATACATTAGTACTAACTTTATTATTTGTTGTGATCTTATAGCTATGTAGATAGGTATGCAATGTAATGCGCGCCCGCGAATGTCGATTTAACATCGCTGGCAGTTGCGTGCCTAGGCAGGCCTATATGATAAATGATAA
The DNA here is from genome assembly GCA_963890685.1 of Plagodis pulveraria. Classification (NCBI taxonomy): domain Eukaryota; kingdom Metazoa; phylum Arthropoda; class Insecta; order Lepidoptera; family Geometridae; genus Plagodis; species Plagodis pulveraria. Next base: position 7,618,226 of record OY982955.1, on the reverse strand, counting down.
TTATATCGTAGATAGGTATCTTCCATTGAGCTTCTAATTCTAACCCTTTACTACTTTGTGTTAGGTAGGTACTTTCTCGAAGTTATATTACTGCTTATACTATATTCTAAAAAGAATGCGGACTACCTACGTCCATACCGTATCTAACCAAATGCAGCTTTTTATATTGTCTTAGTGTTGCTAAAATGATTAGGTACCTACTCACCATAGCTATCATGACCTGCGTATTGACTAATACCAACTAGGTACTAACTTAAGTGAGAGTAGGTGAGTACCTAGACATAGTTACGTATTTATATTACCCAAGTACCTACCTATCTATATGGATTATGGCGTCCGACACTTACTATCACGAACAAACTAATCAAATGCGAAAGAAAATCCGGTCCCCAACTCCCAACATATATATATATATATATATATATATATATATATATATATATATTTATATATAAGTACGTAAGTAGGCATAGGCACTACATATTGGTAGTGTATACATACGTGCACACCAAAAAGCAACAGGGCATTCCTACAATATAATATTATGTTCTAAGATCGCGGCGCGGTGCACTGCACGTGACTTTTGGTAGTGTGCGTTTTGTTAATTATATATTAGTGTGCTGCGCATGAGACCCGCCCGCCCGCTTCCCTCACCGCGGAATGAAAGTATTGACATGAGATGCCCAATATTTTGAACGAAAAACTAGCGCGCAAAACTATGTGTGCCGACCTTTGGCTCTAGGATGTTTATGATTATACTACTGGATGTATTTGTTTTCCAAAATGTTATCTAAAATGATCATGAACTGAGCTATGCTTCTATGTAAATAATTTTAGGGATTTCATGCTCTATAAGTCGTTTATTTACGACTAAACATACGATATTACAGGGATGTTTCGAGGCTTATAACTATCATGTGAAGATTTTTTTTACAAATCGGTGCCAAGACAAGCCTAGATAATGAAGAGATAAATCGATATCATGCTTAGTTGTGGACCTAAAACCTCAAATAAGGGAGTGATCATCCTACGGCGTTTGTATGGAAAAGTTACCGGCCAGTTCAACCTTAAAATCAGAGTACGTAGGGCATCTTGTAGATAATCCTTTGTTAGTGCCGCCGGTTCCAGACGCAGCTCGTTTTAGCAGCTGGCTACGGTTACTAAGATCTACGGCCCGCGTTTTCCAAGCCGTACGAAAGTTTTGGTCAAAATCCAGTTCACCGCGCTTGCTATCGAAATCTGTTCATGATACTACGTCCCCCTCGCATCTTTCAGCTGATGACATTCTTCAAGCAGAGAAGAGGCTTTTCTCAAGGATTCAGATAGACAGCTTTTCCGAAGAACTGAAGATTTTGAAAGCCTCGCAACCTGTACCCAAGACCAGTCGCATAGCCGCACTCGCCCCGGTTCTTGACAAAGATGGTCTGATTAGATTATACTCACGAATAAAATCCGCTCCTGGGGTGAGTGAGAGTGTTAAGTCACCGATCATTCTTGACGGTCGTCATCGTATTGTACACTTAATCATTTTGCATAAACACGCTGAAGCCGGACATGGGAACCATGAGCTTGTGCTCAATGAAATAAGACAGACATTTTGGATTCTACGGGCTAGGGCTACCATCCGAAGCTTAGCCAAAGGGTGTCTACAATGCAGAAGACAGAATGGTCGTTTAGTAACACCAGCAACAGGCGACTTGCCACCAGAGCGGCTAGACCACCACACACGGCCGTTTACGCATGTTGGTGTAGATTATTTTGGCCCCATAGTAGTTGCAATTGGCCGACGACGTGAAAAGAGGTGGGTGGCTCTTTACACATGCCTTGTTACAAGAGCTCTACATCTGGAAGTAGTCCCTTCATTATCATCCAGCTCTGCAATAATGAGCCTTAGACGCCTAATTTCCCGGCGAGGGACCCCAGCTACAATCTTCTGCGACAACGCAACCTGCTTTGTTGGAGCCAAGCGTGAGCTTGCATCACTCTACGATGAGGCAGTAGAAAATTTCGCGACCAGCCGCAAGATCTCCTGGCGTTTCATTCCACCTGCCTCGCCATTTATGGGTGGAGCGTGGGAAAGGCTGGTACGCTCGGTGAAGACAGCTCTACGAGTCACATTAAAGGACAGAGCACCTCGAGAAGAAGTTCTTACCACGTTGCTCATGGAAGCGGAATCGATCGTCAACAGCAGGCCATTGACTTATGTACCAAACTCACCAGACACCCCCGAGGCTATAACGCCCTTTCATTTCATCCTCGGAACTTCATCAGTGACATCATGGCCCTGCAAACTTCCGGATGCAGATTCATTACGAGCGACTGATTGGCGGCTCGCTCTTAGGCTGGCTGAACATTTCTGGGCAAGATGGCTGGCTGAGTACCTGCCTACTCTAATTCCTCGAGGTCGAAACAGAAGCGAATCTGGATTATGCGAGGGTGACGTGGTCCTTATAGCGGACAATACACTACCAAGGGGTCTTTGGCTTCTTGGTAGGATAAACAAAACCTTTCCAGGACCTGACGGACTGGTTCGTGTCGCAGACGTTGCTACCAAAGGAGGTATCTTGCGCCGACCAGTCCGTAAGCTTCTGCCGCTTGTTGCACATACCCAGCCAGTTGCCACCAGAGTTTAGTGCTCCACTAGGGGTCCGGAATGTTGGCGACTGGCTGGTGCAGCCTTTTTGTTAATATATTAAACCTATTATGTAGTTATTTTGGTACTGTCAATGTATTTGTTTTTTTTTGTGTTTGATTGTGTCAAGCCTCGATGCGAGTAAAAATAAGATGTATTTAGTTTTGAAACGATTATAAAGAGTAACAACGAGTAACTATCTAAAGTGTTTTTATTTACATTATCATACAGTCCACCAATCGTCCGTAATAATATCATTGACGTGTTTTCAGTGGGATGGATGTGGTTGAAACCCGCTTAACTTCGGACGAAAATGTAGTTTTAAATTATTATACCAAGAACCATGTCCTAGATTGAGACCTCAAGAACAGCTACCGGAACATACATTAAGGTAAAGTTTGAGCTTGCGCGGTAGGATGAGACGCAGCAATCGCTCGATTGCCAGCTGACACTCTCCACCAAGGAGTGATACGATGTTGGTAGATAGAAATACCTAATGATCTACGTGTGTTGTTATATTAAAAATAGTTTATCAAACCTGATGTATGGAGTCGATAAGTTGCACAAGAGCTCTTTTAAACTGCATAAATATTTCAGTTGCACGTTGATACCTGTAACGAGGGAGACTTTATCAATTACAATTGCCTGTATACAGGATAGACCAAAACTTTATAAATAATACAGTAAATACTCACCACAGTGTGAAGAAACAAACCTGTCATTGCTTTACAAACCACATGATTTTACAATGAAGACAGTATAAGGTGCGTAATATATATAAGTATATTTTTTTATGCTTAATGGTTAGTTAGCCTTTGACCACTATCTCACCTGATGGTAAGTGATGATGTTGTTCAGGCTAACCTAAAATTACTGGCTCTCAAGAACAGCTGCCGGAACACAACGTTAGGTGCTTGGCGACAGATTTTCTACTTGAGGGTGGTAGCTAGCCAGGCGGGCATTCGCCAAATGCTCTACCACCATGCCAAATATGTAACTAGTGTTTGGTATAGTTGACAAGGTACCGAAAATTTAAACCAACCTATTTTAACACTATAAAATTTACTACTTTACAACTAGAGGAAAAATTATAGTCATGTGCGGGATTTGAACCCGCGCCATCCAACCCTATAGCCGGGGTAGAATAGAAATAGGATAGAAAATATTTTATTTGCGACATTACAATGTATGCAATAACATACAATGTTTGGTATGTTATTTTAACAGCCCCAGTTCTTTATTTTTTAAAGTAAACAATATCATATCAGTTTTCATTAGACTTAATTCAATATTCCGTATGAATCAAAGTTCCACACAAATTTCAGTTGAATTATCTGGTTCAACAATGTTATATTCAGCTATGCCAGCTATATACCCGAAGTCCTTATTCGGTACTTTAAGGAGCTAGGATGGCTTGAGCACCAATAGAACTGGACAGGGAGAAATTTACAATACACCCCAAGCGTGACGTTAGTATGGTACTTATAACCGCTTGCCGCGATACTGCAGCGCGTCCGAAATGTTTGCGGCGGCTCGTGTGCCGACGCTCGATGCACTGATAAGACATCGCATTGCCAGAGGGCCTTACCTTTAAATCGGGGAATGCGATCATACAGATCCTGGTAAGTCATTGCCACGAGTATTTGAAATTTTGTTCAAGTTTGTTAACCTATATCGATAAGTAATTACTACAATAAAAAAAAAATATATTGTCTATGTATTCGCTGTCGATGTTTAGAGGTTAATTTAATGTAAAATTGTAATTTAGTAGATTAAGTAGATATGTAATACTTAGATTATGTTGTAAGTGTGATATTTGTGTATGATCCTAGTTGATTGAAATAATGAATATTATTATTATCACCTCACAAAATTAGGTAACAAAAGAAAACGATTTCAAACAGAATGTACTCTAATACGAAAAATGCACCAAAACGTTAATAAACATTAACGCATTATTAGGGATTACTAAAATACTACTCGACAGATTTCAATCAAATATAACTGACAAGCACCAGCCAAAATTAAAAAATCATCAAAATCGGTACACTCAGCAAAAAGATAAAGTGGAATTGAGAACCTTCTCCTTTTTTTGAAGTTGGTTAAACAGAATCAGGACCGTGTATTCACTGTACCGTCAGGCGAAGCTTACTTGTGGTCGTGCATAGTGTCAGTGAACGCGTAGTCGAGCGCAAGGCGCAGCGTGCGCGCAGCTCTAGGGGCAGCGGGCGCGGCCAGCACGCGCCGCGCGCCGCGCTCCAGGCAACGCGCCTGCACGAACAGCCGGCATGCGTCCGCGCATGCACTCGTACGCACCCACCCACTCCTGTACATAGAAACAACCAGAACGTACCTGACACGAAGGCATTGCCTTTTTTATGTATAGTTTATTTTAGTGCGCGTGCCAATACATTACCATCTGCTTTTTGACGACATTCATCAATTTTAATATTGTTATGTTTGTAATAAGGCCTGCTTAGCGAATTATAGTACCACCAACTTAACTGTGCAGTTCGCGAGGAAGCTGCTGGTCAAGGAAATCAACTACAAAATGTCACAATTTGAAGGAATGTTGTAGTTCTTTTTTCTGCCGCCTGAACAGATAAGTTGGTGGGACTGTACATTAGAAAATTACAAATTTACGAGGGAAAAAATTACAGACATGTGCTGGATTCGAACCCGCGTCTATCCACCCCTTTAGCCGGGGTATGCTCTAACCAATTGAGCTAACATGATACAATGACTCATAACTCTAATATTTGCTTTCGTTCTTCAACCAACGTATCGAGATGGAGCGACACCTGTAGTTCAACTTACGTTGTACTACAAACAAGACCAATTTTGCAATTCGATTTAAACTTTTAAATGATGACGCAACCTTATAATTTTGTATGTTTGCAATTACGCCTGCTTGGCGAATTACATTACAAAATTACAAATTTACTAGAGAATAAATTATAGTCATGTGCGGGAGAACTCGCGTCCATCCACCCCTTTACTTTCGTTTACTTTAGGGTTCGAATCCCGCACATGACTATATTTTTTTCTCTCGTAAAGTTGTAATTTTGTAATGACATTCATCAAATTCCAGGTGAGTAAAGCGTCTTTCAAAGACCTCAATACTGCAATATGGGTGACCGATAATGACATTACTTCTGAGCGCTTCCGTATTTCGGAGGCACGTCAAGCCGTCGGTCCCGGTTGTTGTCTTAGGATGACAGCCGTTAGCATAGTTGTAGGGCATTTTGCGAAAGCCCGCCTAGCTTGCTACCACTCTCAAGTAGAAATCTGTCGCCAAGCACATAACGGTGTATTCCGGCAGCAATTCTTGAGAGCCAGTAATTCTAGGTTATAGTAATTAAACAACTTTAAACGGTTTAAAGTTGTTTAATTACTATGTGTAATAATCGCGAAATCACATCTTCGACCACATCATCACTTAAGATCAGGTGAGATAGTGGTCAAAAGCTAACCTATCAAGCATATAAAAAATATAAAAGCATGTGCATTACTTATACGCAGCAAGCAGTCTTGCATTCACTAAAGCCATAGATAAATTCCTATAATTTTTCTATGCTAAAGCTAAAGGCCAGTTCACATTAATAAATCTTTAGTGGAGTGCTTTTATGCCATAGATGTTTCCACATCTTCCAGTAGTTTTTTGGCAGTGACATTTCGTCACCAGGATGGTTAAGCAACGTTGGGAAACAGGCTCCATTGCGCGAAGGTTGCGCAGAGACATGACATTTTAAAATCCGTGCGTGCTTTGTCATCTTTACTAATGTAAAATGATATGATCAGTTCTCTCACGACGGCACGCCTCTCCACATTAAATTATTGGTGTGCGTTTGCACGAATAAGCACATACGTGCAAATGCGCATTCGTGCAATTGGACACTATGTCTTTGTGTGGGTGTTAATGCTAAAAAACACATAATAAGTAGCGGTTCTTTATTCATGTACTATGGTACAGTTATAAAACAATATAATAGCGGCGAGCCGCATGGACGTGCAGTAAGACGCCCCTCGACAGTAAGTTAATGATTTGCATTTGCACGAATACGCTTCTGTATACTATGTCTTAGTTAGTGTAAATGTTTGTAATCACATGAATAAATTACGGATTTTTATTCATGTACCTACTAATGGTACCTATACTGAAACAATATAATGGCGAGCTGCGTGGATGTGTAGCTCAAACAAACTCAACTAAAAAAAAACTGTTTTTAAGAAACCATATAATATTCATCTAAACATTATATATATTTTTTATGTATAGATTAATATTTTTTACTTACTGTTGTCTTAGAATGTCTGTCGTTAGTCTTAGAATCGTGGTAGGCATTTTCCGAATGCCATATAAAACAACCTATACGTGCCTGGCTAGCTACCACTCTCAAGTATAAAATCAGTCGGCAAGCACCTAACGGTGTGTTCCGGCAGCTCTCTTTGAGAGCCAGTAACTCTAGTAACTTTAAGACTTTCGCGACTTGAACATATATTTATAAGTATTTAACGGGACTTAACCCATTGACATCGGCGATAATTATAACAATAGAATTTCATTCATAAATTGGCCATAGTGGTCCAATCCGATTTCAACTTATTAATCAATAAAATTATGATTTTTACCACGCAAAGCGAAATCAATAAAAATGTACCCTGTTTTATAATAAACACAACCGTCAAAAAACGCCTTCCGTAAAATATTTTTAGAATTGAACTTGTTATACGATAATAATTGCAGTATTGACCATAAAATATACCTTACTTTTACGGCGGTTTATATACGGTGATTATCACTATAACGTACGACTTAATCAGCCTCATCGAAAAGTCAATATTTAAGAAAGACCACAAAATACACCTTAAATGAAGACGTAAAGAAACATTCGCCTTCACTGACCTCGTTTAACGCCTTCTAGTTGGAAGGCGTTTTTGTACGTATTTACGTTTGGTGGGTTTTTTGCCTTCATTAGGGTGCGTTTGACTTTAGATTGTACCTATTCACTCTAGACTTGAAGACTCCCAAATTATGCTGTTCGGGAAAAAAAAAGCGGGCAAGAGATATTGCACCAAAATCATCATCGTCTTATGGCATTACATATTGGACGTGCCTAACTAGCGTCAAAATGTAAACTTTCAGCCTCCCAAACTTTGCATAATAGCTTTTATTAGATCAAGTAGAAACATCTTAAGTTGCTATACTAAAGTCATCGTGATGCCATGAAACCGTTCTACGTAATTAAAGTTTTTGAACTTTTTATATTTAAAAGCTTTGGGGTGTGGTCTAAAATATATAAGAATTAACATATTTTACAATTAAAGGAATAAAACAAACAGGATTTTATTTGTACGTCTCATGTATGTTTTTACCCCACTTCAAAGAGGAGGAGGAAAAATAAAAAAAAAACACATGGTGTATTGAACATTATGTTTTTATGTTTACAATGAAAAATTTCAACCAATTATAAATTTAATGTGTTGAGACATGTTATGTAATAATTTTACCTCTCAATATGTCGTCTAAAATCCGCGGGTCTTTTCTTTATTTATCCTGTGGCACTTGAGCTATGAAGACGAATCTAACGATATCTCATACATTAAGATCGGTTAAACCATTAACCGATCGGTAAACATTAATAAATCTTTAGTGGAGTGCTTTTATGCCATAGATGTTTCCACATCTTCCAGTAGTTTTTTGGCAGTGACATTTCGTCACCAGGATGGTTAAGCAACGTTGGGAAACAGGCTCCATTGCGCGAAGGTTGCGCAGAGACATGACATTTTAAAATCCGTGTGTGCTTTGTCATCTTTACATTAATACATACTTGCCAACAGTAGTCAGTTTCCAGGCAGGTAGCGCATCGTCCAACAGCCTCACTGCAGCGTGTGCGTACTCCGCCGCGGCCCGCAGTCTTGCACTTACTGAAGCTAAGGCATCGCGGAGAGAGGTAGCTTTCATAAGAGCACCTTCTATAGGGGTGCCTGGTTGAGGGGATTTTCCCCAAACACTTTCTGTAACCAACCAGGCTTACTTTTAAATTTTCAATTCACATAGCTCTTCTCATGGAGATGAGAAATGGACGGTGGCAGAGAACCAGCATTCCTCTTTAGGTATATATTGCCGTTAAAAGCGCATCTCGTTGACGTTACGAGCTCTATAGAAAAAAGTTCATCGTAACCAAATTTCTTGTGTCCCTCATCCTAGCGTACTCACCTAAGAAATTTTTGATTTTGACTATGCCATAAAATAGTGCTGAAATAGTGACAAATAGTGCCGTAAGAAAGAAAAATAGTGCCACTATATAAAAAAAATTACAGCTATAGTTTGGTGAGGTCGCTAGGATGATATCATTCTGGCTTACTCACCTCTCGTCAGTAAAAACGGCTCAAGCTACAATTAATATTAATATCTCAAAAAATAGTGCCTAAATAGTGACCACGGTATACCAAGTCTCAAAAATAGTGCTTCACACAGTCAAAAGTTATTCAGGTCTCTTGGTGAGTAAGCTGGGGTGAGGCTCATCCTAGCGTACTCACCTCCATATCTCAGGAATGGCTGTGATATTCAATTAGGTCTTGGTCTCAAAAAATAGTGCTGAAATAGTGACAAATAGTGCCACAAAATAGAAAAATAGTGCCACTCAATTAAAAAAGTTACAGCTATAGTTTGGTGAGTTCGCTAGGATGATATCATTCTGGCGTACTCACCTCTCGTCCGTAAAAACGGCTCAAGTTACAATTAAGGTTAATATCTCAAAAAATAGTGCCTAAATAGTGACCACGGTATACCAAGTCTCAAAAATAGTGCTTCACACAGTCAAAAGTTATTCAGGTCTCTTGGTGAGTAAGCTGGGGTGAGGCTCATCCTAGCGTACTCACCTCCATATCTCAGGAATTGCTGCGAATTTCAATTAGTTCTTGGTCTCAAAAAATAGTGCTGAAATAGTGACTAACAATGGCAGAAACATCAACTTGGCTCAAAACATAGAACATAACTAAAAATACATTGGAAGTCCTACGTACATTTTGTTTGGTCTAGTACAGTCGGACACATATTGCTTTAAGAGGTTTTATCTGTTGACGCTATGACCGTCCTCAATATTATTCTGATTTCATTTCATTTACACATGGTTACTAATTCGTATCTATAAATCCTATAATAGCTAATTCATGTAAAATATTTAATTAATTAATATTTAACTTTCTTATTTGCTTAGTAGAATAAACAAAGCACAATGCATTGGAAAATATGCTAAACTAAATATGAGTAATAAAAACGACTTAAAATACCATAGAAAAAAATATTAATGATTTTTTACGTTCACTGATTCCGTAGTTAAAAACAAATTTTATGTTAGGAAAAAAATAAATGGGTATGTCTTATTATTTAGTATCTATAACTATGCTTCCCAAAGGTATAGATTGATTTCAATAAAAATACATGTCATTCATTTATAGCAATAAAATATATTAATTTCAGTCAATATTTACACATTTCACATAAGTATCTATCTTCTGACTAAATATTATTCTGACTTGAGCACCATAAAATAAAATGTATGATCTAATTATTTTTTTTATTTCACTCCTTCATTAAAAAAAACTATTCAAATCAAATCTATTCAGTATGCTATTTTATCTGTGAAAATAAACATTTCTTAAAAGTAATTGTAGCTAAGCTACATATATGCGTACTATCTCTCCACAACAATATACAACAGAAATATGTTATATATTAGCAAATCTTATAATACATGAGCTATCTAATTATTTCTATACACATAAACTATGAAAACACCAAAAAAAAACATATTTTCCTATCTTTTCAGCTTTAATGTTTGTTAACAAAGAATAACTACTTTCCATAGTCACATATTTTTATCCAGGATAAAAATATGACATATAAAATCATAATATATTTTATATTATTACATATATTCACAAATAATAGCGACAGATACTTTTTCCTACTATTGTTGTTGTTGTTGTAAAAGTTAACAGTTCCCTAAACAACGCAACATTTGGTAAGTTTCTTTAGCCAAAATCATTTATTCAATTTAGGCGTCTACGATTATGAAGGTCAATCACAAATTTTAGTATTAAAATATTCTATATTGTACAGTCACGTTCAGCAAATAAATTGTATAGAGCCACTGCGAGATGAACGGGCAAGAAACACGGGGCCATTCTTTTAAACATCTTTTAACAATGTGTTACATACTTACTATATAATAAAGTTATTACAATATTTGTTTAAATTATGTAGGTGACAGGCAATAGCTTAGCAGAGGCGGAATTGTCCAGGCATTTTTGTCGTTTAAGTAATCAGAAACTGTGTAGTAGGATTTTTTAATCAATATGTTTTTCACATGCAACTTGAATTTTCCTTCTGTGAGCGTTGTAATATGTTTGGGAACTTTATTATAAAACCGTACACAATTACCTAAGAAGGACCTTTTGTTTGTGTTTGCTAATCTAAAACCTGGCACCCCTATTTTATCTTTATTCCTAGTATTGTAATCGTGATTAACACTGTTTAATTTAAATTTACTCAAACTTTTACGAACATACATCATATTTTCAAATATATACAGACTTGGTAAATTTAAAATATCAATTTCTTTAAAAAGATCCCTCAGAGGTTCCCTAGGACCCATTTTATATATGGCTCGAATTGGACGCTTTTGTATGATAAAAATTGTCTCTATCTCAGCAGCAGTTCCCCACAGCGATACACCATACGACATAATACTGTGTAAGAAGTACGCGAAATAAACTAAACGAGCAGTAGCTACGTCTGTTAACTGTCTTATCCTAAGAACTGCATATGCAGCAGAACTAAGTCTTCCGGAGAGATCATGTATATGTGGATCCCATTGTAAAGTGGAATCCATTTTGATTCCCAGGAAGAGTGTCGCTTTGTCAATAGGGAGTTTATCTGGGCCAAGCTTTATGTTTGGTTCAACATAAGGAACATTTGGTAAAGAAAACTTTAAACATTTCGTGTTTTTGAATTTAGGAGAAGATTATTAGCGGCGAACCATTTACAAATCTTAGATAATACATTATTTACATGCGTCAGTTCACTGTTTTTCCTATCTATTTTAAAAATCAGAGAGGTATGATCTGCGAATAAAACAATATCGCAGAAATCTTAGACCATGCAAGGCAGGTCATTAATATATGTTAGAAACAGAAAAGGTCCCAAAATTGATCCCTTTGGTCGACCACATCATCACTTACCATCAGGTGAGATAGTGTCTACTACGACTAATGTCTTGTATATATTAAGCAATGTGGCACTGTGTTAGGAGAATTGTAACAAACTTTCGTGCGCAAATCGTCATAACAATTCCAAGTCTTTCTTAAAGTACGATAGCATTTGCATTTATAATGTCCCATGGTTGCAATATCACCACCGGAGTAGTCGATAACAGAAAGTATTTCAAATGAAAACCCATTCAACTTAATAATCTTAGGCACATCACTGATTTTGAAAGATTTATTGCAATTCATTTCAAAGAATAAAATCTCTGAAAACTCGTAATTGTACCTAGTTTGTCCTTTACACAATGGATAAAATGTACACGGTCTCTCTACATCGTTTAATAATGCGGCTTCAAGGCAGAGCTCCAAGTCCTTGGTTTTTAATTATCTCAGTATTAATAAGTACCCAGCTACACTTTTTGCTGGACACTTTATTAACGCCACAATAAAAATTCGAACATATATGGGTTCTTTCTGACTGTAAATTCTGTAATTTTGTAAACTGTCAACTATTTTAGAAACATTACACGCGCAGTCTATACATTGTTCATTTTTAGAAACTTTGTCTTCATGTATGTTAGTTAATATTTTAGAGCGCAAATTATATATATCTTTTGGTTTTATTGTTTTTTTAACGTTTTGTGTTTTAATATTTTTAGTGTACGTTATGAGGCTTCTAATCAATTGTGTGAGATGGGTATTTTGACTATTTATATGTTTTTTTATACGTAATCTATCTAAATAAGCTATTGCCAGACTTTGAATAACAGAATCAAAAGCACAAGTATTCACGAAAGTTGTGTTTGAGATCCCTGAGTTAGCAATGCTTCCATTTTGTAAAATATGGAGTTTAACACGACGGTTACGCTTATTTTGTGTAGTGTTTCTTTTCATAGTAGCTTGTCCTCGCCAATCTTCAATATATTTTGGATCTGTTCGGAATATTGAATTTCCGTAAAACGAGCTTTCGTCTTCTATTAATGTTGTTTCAGTAACTGGCTTACAATTTTTATAAGAGTGTGCAGTTACTGAATTTTCCCTTTCATTGATATCTCCAAAGCTGCTTGAGGCTAACCGTAAAGAACCAGTTATTAGGGGTTCATGTTTAACTATAAATTCGTCAACACGATATTTGTTGAGAGAGGTTTTAAAGAAAAGTTTTTTTATATCTTTGAAATAGTTTTCAGCGTTAGAACTGCTCGGAGAAAGATTGTCTGTTTTAAAATAGCCGATCATGACATTTCCCCAAAGGGGCAGTTTTTTGAGTAATCTAAGCAAAGTATTTTTTATTGTTGGAAGGTAATAAATATTTCCATACTCAGTTATTTCTTCATCAGTAAGTAGACTAATTAATGCTTCCTTCGATTCAAGTTCGTCATATAATAAAACCAGAGGGTTTTCCTTCTCGGTCCAAATACAGTTTGGGGTGCCATTTTTGATATCAGAGTCGTTTGTGTCCATTTTATCGTCTCGTAAGTTAGTACTGATTTTGTTTTTAATTGATGCAAGCGCTAATTCACATCGTGTTTCTTGTCCATTTCTATAGCCACGGTATTTATTGTTAGCGACAACTACCATATTTGCTAAAACATATTTCACTTCATCATATGATATACTTCTTTTCATAAATCTAATGATATTGACATAAAACTTGACAACTCTTGTATCTAGTGTTTTGAAAAAACTTTGGTTGTATAATGCTTTCTCGAAATGCGACGTATCTAATCTAATGAAACATGTAGGTATTTTTTCATAGGTAACTCAAGTATAATAAAATAAACAATATAAGTACCTTGGCAGGCAGTTGATAATCCATCATGCAAAAGTGATTAATGCATGTTTTGAAATTAACATGTATAGGTACCTAGTTAAAAAAAACTATAATAGTTAACGTATTTAGTTAAAACCTACCTAAATGTAAGTTATTATAAAATAGATTGTGACAAGTCTTCATTATCTCAAATGCTGTCATTTTTAGGGTATTATATTGTGTACTCGTCTGTACTACACCAGATCATTTTGTATGTGGTAGTTCAAATGTATTTTTAGCCATGTTCTATGTTTTGAGCCAAGTTGATGTTTCTGCCATTGTTAGTCACTATTTCAGCACTATTTTTTGAGACCAAGAACTAATTGAAATTCGCAGCCATTCCTGAGATATGGAGGTGAGTACGCTAGGATGAGCCTCACCCCAGCTTACTCACCAAGAGACCTGAATAACTTTTGACTGTGTGAAGCACTATTTTTGAGACTTGGTATACCGTGGTCACTATTTAGGCACTATTTTTTGAGATATTAACCTTAATTGTAGCTTGAGCCGTTTTTACGGACGAGAGGTGAGTACGCCAGAATGATATCATCCTAGCGAACTCACCAAACTATAGCTGTAACTTTTTTAATTGAGTGGCACTATTTTTCTATTTTGTGGCACTATTTGTCACTATTTCAGCACTATTTTTTGAGACCAAGACCTAATTGAATATCGCAGCCATTCCTGAGATATGGAGGTGAGTACGCTAGGATGAGCCTCACCCCAGCTTACTCACCAAGAGACCTGAATAACTTTTGACTGTGTGAAGCACTATTTTTGAGACTTGGTATACCGTGGTCACTATTTAGGCACTATTTTTTGAGATATTAATTTTAATTGTAGCTTGAGCCGTTTTTACTGACGAGAGGTGAGTACGCCAGAATGATATCATCCTAGCGACCTCACCAAACTATAGCTGTAACTTTTTTTATATAGTGGCACTATTTTTCTTTCTTACGGCACTATTTGTCACTATTTCAGCACTATTTTATGGCATAGTCAAAATCAAAAATTTCTTAGGTGAGTACGCTAGGATGAGGGACACAATTTCTTGGCCTAATTACAAGTAGGTCCTAGATTGCCCCAATTCCTGACATTGTGTAACTCATGTTCTAATATATGATATAAATATAAATTACATAAGCAGCTTATTTATGAACCACAACATGGGAATGGAGAGTATCTGTGAGAATAAATAAAATCAACAAACAAGAGGGTTGGCGCCGCGGCTACTTCGGCGGTTCGACTCAATCGGCACCAGTATAGTAATCACGGTAGTGGTTACATATTTGAGCCGGGGACTGGGGGCTCCTCTTCTTTTCCAAAATATATCAGAACGCTTGGTGTAGTAGCTGTAATGCTGTGGGTATATAATTTATAGCGCTTTGTAAATAAAAGATCAAGATAATCTTTGTTTTACAAATTTCATAATATTCGGTTCAGCGTTACCTACAAAAATTCTTCGGTATTTGTAAGATTAAGGAGGTAATGTAGATTGTTGTAGATATTTACCAAGTAGCTGTTGCAGTTGTGCGTATAAAGACCTCATGTGCAATATATGTGCGTGGAGGGCAGTTCTCTCTTTTTGTAGTTCTGCGAGTCGGGAGCGGAGCCACGTCAGTTCTAGCCGTTGCATTTCCTAACATAAAAGTCATCATTAAAACTATAGGTCACTGATTGTTAAAACATGTTTTTTGGATAGGAATGCAGTCTCAAATAGAAACTTAGCTTTCAATTATAGCACTCCGCTGGGTGCTTAGCGACATACATTTCACATGTTCAAGATACGTCATTTGATAGCCTGATCTTGATCCTCATTATATAACATTGAATGGATGTATTTCTGTATGTTAACAGCTAAATCTATGAACAAGAATCACAAACACGATTTGAGTCTGGGACTTCCCTGAAGATAATTTTATATTTTGTCACGCAATTTAAAATAATAGTTATTAACATTCTACTATATTTAGAATTGCAGAAACCTACCATCACCCAACTTTTTATAGAAAAAAAATACGAAGGCTAAATGCATTTCGTTTTGGGCGTTTTTATACTTTTGCACATATTTTTTTATTTCCTCCACGCATATTCTATATTTTATCGTTTACTATTTTTGATCGATCTCATTTGTGATTTGAACATTTACTTATAAAATCGTCATTCCAAATTGAAATCAGTTTTAGTAATACCTACCTGTTGATTAAAAAGCTATTTTATTCCTATTTACGAAATTCTAACCAGCTATTTTTGAATAAATTGGATAAACAAGAAATATTACCTTTCGTAGAATATTATAGATAAAAAACATAATCTAAAACGTATTTATGCATGTTAAACAGAATACAACTAATCGGGTAATGCTCGAAATATGGGTTACAAGATTCAAGGAGGATTCAAGGAACGAAAGACAACTAGTGATAAAATTGTCTATATGATGCATATCACACGCATCTAATAATACCTTACTTAATTAGCTCAAGTAGTCTTATATTCTAATCACTTTTCTTATTGAAATTGTTATGTATTACTTGTGTCATTCTTATTGTCTACCGCTATCGGCGGTAGGCCAAATAAAAGCAGTCTACATTCAACCGTTGTTTGATTGACATCACGTAACACTGGCGACGAGCTGGTAAATTAAATATCCAACCGCGTATGTGCATATTTTGTTGAATCAAAATGCCTATTGGACATATCGAGCCATATAGTTTCGGAGGAAATAATTGGGACGCCTATGTTCGACGAGTTAAACAGTTCATAGCATTAAATTGCATCGACAAAACCTTACGAGTTGCTACATTAGTAACGGTGGTAGGCGCGGAGTGCTATGAGTTAATGTGTGATTTGTGCTCGCCGAATACTCCAGAATCAAAATCATTTGATGAGTTGTGCACACTGGTAAAAGAACATTTAGAACCTGATCGTTCTGAAATTGCTGAACGACATGTTTTCCGTCAACGAACGCAACGACAAGGGGAGAGTGTCCGCGAATATCTATGAAGCATCTAGCAAAAACGTGCAATTTTGGTGACAAATTGGAAGAGAATTTGCGGGACCAATTTGTGTCGGGGCTGTACAATGAAGACATGAGGTCAAGGATCTTTGCAGAGAAGAATGTAGACTACAAGCGCGCCGTGGAACTAGCGCAGGCGCTGGAGGCGGCGGAGCGGCACGCAGCTATGGCGTGCACTCCGGGCGCAGGTGCCGGCGGTGGCGGCGCTGCTGGAGCGCATTCGGCGCATGGAGATGTCGACGGCTTGCATCGGATCGGTGCGGCTGCTGGCGCTGGAGGGTGCTCCCGAGGGAACGGGGGAGCGGCCCGAGCACAGCGCGCATGTTCTCGTTGTGGTAAAGTAGGACATCCGGAAGGCAAGTGTCGTTTCAAGTATTACAATTGTAATGGATGTGGTGAAAGAGGTCACATAAAGTCAGTGTGTGTGAAATATAAAAATGAAAATAACAATAGCAAGAAATCAACAAAAAATCAGTTTTTCATGAACGAATCGGACACGGGCGAGGAAGGTAGTAATTTTTATAATCTAGTAGTTAGTAGTGAAGGTGATGGACCTTATTTTGCAACGGTAAATGTTGAAAACATATTGTGTAAATTTGAGATTGACACCGGAAGCAAACTATCGGTTATTTCTAAAAATTATTATGATAGGAATTTCTCGAATATTCCTCTTGAAAAGCGGCCATTATGTTTAAAATCGTATACAGGAGACGTCATCGAGACTCTTGGTTTTATTGTGGTCAATGTTTGTTATGGGAAAAAGCAAGCAAAGTTAAACTTATTTGTCATTGAAAACGGGGGACCACCACTAATGGGTCGAACTTGGATCAAACATTTGAAATTGGCTATTGGTGAATGCCACAATTTAACCGAAGAGGACTCGATTGCGAATTCTTTACGAAAAGAGTTTCCTGAAGTATTTTCCGAAGGTTTAGGTACATTTAAGTCGGAATTTAAACTTTATCTCAAAGATGAATCGCCTGTTTTTATAAAAGCGCGCCCAATTCCATTGGCGTTACGGCAACCGGTGGAAAGGGAGCTCGAACGGCTGCAGCGGGATGACGTCATATACAAAGTTGAGCGATCAGATTATGGAACGCCTATTGTGCCGGTTATTAAAGCTAACGGTAATATTAGATTGTGCGGTGACTACAAAGTCACAATAAATCCACTTTTAAAGGACTACCATTACCCGCTGCCGCGCATCGAGGACCTTTTCGCCGCATTAGGAGGTGGTGAACAATACACAAAACTAGATTTGTCAAATGCTTTTCAACAATGTTTGTTACATAAAGACTCGCAAGCTATGACGGCCATCACAACTCATACGGGTACCTATGTTTATAAACGCGTTCCATACGGTATCAAATGTATCCCTGAAAATTTCCAAAAAATAATGGAAGAAACGCTAAATGGGCTACCATTAACAGCGGTATTCGCTGATGATATCTGTGTCACAGGCAAGGACAGAATATCACATCTGGCTAACTTAAGAGCGGTGTTACAAAGACTCAAGGAAAATGGTCTGAGAATAAATTTCAGTAAATGTCAATTTTTCAAGGATAGTGTACAAAATTGATAAATTTGGTTTGCATACAGACAAAAACAAAATTGAGGCTATTGTAGCAGCGCCACCACCAACTAACGTTACTCAACTGAAGAGTTTTATGGGCTTAATTAACTTTTACTCTAAGTTTTGTATGAATATGAGTGTCATTCTAAAGCCAATGTATGATTTATTAAAAAAAAACAGTAAGTGGGAATGGACATCCGATTGTAACATGGCTTTTAAGAAAATAAAGAACGTTCTAAGCACTACCCCTGTGCTGGCGCATTATGATCCGAGTCTTGAGTTAATTTTGTCAGTTGACAGCAGCGCATATGGGCTAGGTGCGGTGCTGACACAGCGCTATGCTGACGGCACAGAGCGCCCGGTGTCTTGTGCGTCGCGCACGCTTAACTCTGCCGAAACAAACTATTCTCAGCTAGATAAAGAGGCTCTTGCTATTGTATTTGGAGTCACAAAGCACCACCAATATCTGTATGGTAGATATTTTACGCTACGCAGCGATCACCGCCCGTTAAGTTACATATTTGGTAAAAATAAAGGACTACCGGTGACGGCCGCGAGTCGGCTTCAACGCTATGCTGTTAAGTTAGCAGCATATAATTACAAGATTGAATTTGTGACATCAGCAAAAAATTGTTTTGCTGATGTTCTCTCTCGTCTCCCTCTAGAATTGACAAAAAGGCAATTACGAGGTGAAGACAAAGAAGGTAGGTATCTTAATTTTGCACAAGAAAGTTTCCCAATCAGTTTTAAAGAAATTAAAACTGAAACCGCAAGGGACGCGTTGCTTAGCAAAATGTATGGGTTCATTATGTACGGTTGGCCCGCAAACAATGGGTACAATGACATGGAAAAAATATATTATAATAGAAGAGATAGCTTACATATCGATCAGGGGTGCATAATTTGGGGTTATTGCATAGTAGTTCCGAATTCTTTACGAAATTCTATCATGAAAGAAATCCACGAGGGTCACCCGGGCATAGTGAAAATGAAACAAATCGCGCGGAATTATTTTTGGTGGGAAAATATAGACCGAGATATAGAACATATAACGCGTGAATGTATTCCATGTAGAGAACTGCGATCCGCGCCACCAACCGCCCCTCTGCATTCGTGGTCTTGGCCTGCAGAGCCTTGGTCACGACTGCAAATTGATTTCCTCGGTCCATTCAACAACAAATATTACTTAATAATTATAGATGCGCACTCAAAATGGATTGAGGCAGAAAAAGTAAATACGACATCAGCTACTGTCGTTTGTGATTGCTTAAGAAAACTATTTTCTCGTTTTGGCCTGCCAAAACGTATAGTCAGCGACAACGGCCCACCATTTTCTTCCGCTGCTTTTGCTCAATATTTAGAATGTAATGGTATAAAACATACTTTAGTGCCACCGTACCATCCTTCAAGCAATGGAGCAGCAGAAAATGCTGTACGTACCATTAAACGAGTCCTTAAAAAGGCAGAATTAGAAAGAGATGACGCTAATAGGGCATTGAGTCGATTTTTATTTATGTATTGAAATACTGAGAAGAGTACTACGGGGCGCGAACCGGCAGTAGCTTTGTTGGGCAGACGACTGCGAGGTCGGTTAGATCTACTGCGTCCTGATGCTGCAGAACGAGTACGCGCGCGCCAACTCACTGACGAACAGCGTTGCAATAAACCGATTCGCGTTGTTCAACCAAATGAACCTATACTTATACGAAACTATACTAAATCTGGCAATAGGTGGGCTGAGGGCTTTGTAGATGAACGACTAGGGCCAGTGTCATATACTGTCAAAACTAAAGATGGCCAAATTCATAAGCGGCACATAGATCAAATACTCACAAGAAAATCACGTCATTCACTTAGCCAGGTCTTGGATACTTCGCCAATCAATGCAAACGTTTCTTCCCCAGTCGTCACGTCGGAATGTGACAAGGAAGAATTCTATGATAGTGTGGAAGAGGAAGTGAGTGGGAGTGCACATCCGGTTTCCTCACCACAGCCTCCGGGGGGTTCATGTCTAGCACAGCCTCGGGGATCGCTACTGTCAGCTTCGACCAACCTTAATACTCGGCCACCGCGCAGGGGAGCGGCATTACGTTGCATTGAAAAGTTTAAGGAGTAAGTTTAGGTATTTAGATTAAGATTTTCAAGTATCTACCGTATAATTTTGAAGATTATATTGTATGTCACCTATCTAATATCCACCATGTTGCTTATGCGGTAAGACAAAAAAAAATTATGTGAACAATAAATGATAACTTGTATCCTATACTCTGTAAGGTAGGTAGGTATACATATATATACCTAAAGCACCATACCATAGTATTATTTTTAAGCATGTTTGTATAGGCTTCACTATTCTCTGTATACATGTTATTATAGTTATGATTTAAGAAGGGAAAAGTGTTATGTATTACTTGTGTCATTCTTATTGTCTACCGCTATCGGCGGTAGGCCAAATAAAAGCAGTCTACATTCAACCGTTGTTTGATTGACATCACGTAACAGAAATATTTTTACATAGCAATGTATTTTACCAGCTTTCACATCAGTGATTTTTAAGGGAAGAATATGTTTTAATTGCAGCACATACCTTTCTATTAACATTTGCCACAAAGTCTTCGTTTTCAGACGCTAGCATTGGCCTTCTATATAAGTCTAGACTCACAAACATCTGAAATTGAGAAAAATGTTCGTATATTATTATCACATATTATATTAGCTATAATATGTGACCCCCGTGGGGTGCCAGAATTGCACCTCCTCATATCATCCTGTGGGTGTCGTAAGAGGCGAATAAGGGTAAAACTGAAAACTAAACAGACGTTTTCGTAGTCATACACTACCGACAACAAAAAGTAAAGTAAGGGAAAATGCGTTTTGACTATGAAAAGGCGGTCCTTTTCATAGTCAAAACGCTTATTTCAGATGATAATGACGAATAAATTTTTTTTTACTTTGAAAATATAGATTGAAGTACCTGATGCATAGTCTGTGCGTAAAGATCTTTAGCTACAGTCCGCGTCGTCTCCTCAAATGAATGAATTTCCTGAAAACACAACACTATTAGACAATGAATTTACACGCGATAGTAGGAAATACTTGTGTAAGTTATACATAAGACGGCGTCTTATGTATAACGTCTTATATTGTAGCGTCTTAAAGACGCTACAATATTTCAAATTATCAACGATTACGAATTCATACCTCAGCTTTCCTAAAAGGTGACCAATTATATTCTTAACAAATCCAAGTTGAACATTCTCAAATTGGACTATAGTATCCCTACGAATAAATAATTTGTCTATTTATTCCTCTTCCGTCTGGATCTCGATACCGAGTACACGCGTGCAGGAACACAAGTGAATTTTCATATACTTTCTCATAATTTAAATCAATTTGAAATAAATTAAATTCGGTGCAAATAATAGGAGTGCATAACAAGTGAAGAGGTTGAACGCAAGCTGGCTACGCTACGACACGCGCACACATCGCCAATACCTGTGCAAGTAAGCCGCACACTACATACGTCCTACTCACTCACGGACGTGAGCGCCCTCCATTGAATGTGACCAACAATTACACATCTCGCTCTACAGCTGTATTCATTGTGTATACGCTAACTGCGATTACATCTACACGTTACCTGTTCACTCTGATTGGTTGCTCACTTTGCATACATACTCAGCGCCTTTGGATCGATCTCAGTTCCAGTTTTTTAACATACTTGCCAATTTGCCTACCTGCGCTTTGTCATTAAAAACCACGTGTTACGCGCTAGTGAATAATGCCGCTAAAACGTACGCCCCCAAAGGAAAAATCACCATCGCTGGCGGACTTTGCATCGCCTTTGCAACACTACGCGTCTGATTCTAATGTTGCTGAAGTCGGACATGAGGCTACGGGGAGTGCTGCGTCATCGCTTGGCAACTTGACCAAGCGAAGTGTGCCTAAGCGGAAACGGGGAGATACTGATGACTTTAGCAAGACGGAGTTGATGGCTATGTTTTCTGAGCTGCGGAAGCGGCAGGATGATAAGTTCGACGCTGTGCTTGCCTCAATTAGTCAGGTGCAAGTTACTGTGGACTTGATCTCCACTAAATATGAAGAGGCACTAGAAAAAATTCATTTCTTAGAAGAAGAAAACGAAAGTGCTAAGAGTCTTATTAAGGATCTACAAATCCAGTTAGAGGCGCAACAGCATCATTTCCGATGCACCAGCATAGAGTTAAGAAATATCCCCCAAAACCAAAAGGAATCGAGGGACGATCTCATGGAAATTGTTAGTAACATAGCTAAGTTACTTAATGTATCATTGCCAAGTACTGCGGTTAAAAACATTTACCGCATTAATACAAAAGCTACTGATAAGCCAATAATAGCGGACTTTACTACAGTCGCTATGCGAGATAATTTCTTGAGCTCCTTTAAAAGGTACAATAAAATGCACGTAAATGCAAAACTTAGCACATCCAGTCTTCAAATAGGCGGAACTCACAAACTATTGTATATTTCGGAAAATCTCACACAACAGGAGCGTAAGCTGTTTTACCTTGCTAGAGAATTTGCTAAAAGAAATAAGTTTATATTTTGCTGGACGTCATCTGGAAGAATATTTTTGCGGGAAAGACAAGGTTTGCCTCAAATTCGCATAACGTGTGAAAGTGACCTAGACAAGCTACAACGAGATAAGTGACTAGAATGTCAGCAGCAAAACGCGAGAAGTTTCAGTTTTATATCCATGAACAATATCGATTGCTTATATAACCTGTGTTACAAATCTATGCTAATATTTTTAATTCCTAAATTGTTTTATTATCTAAGCTTTATTCTAAATATGTTATTTGCTAGTATAAATAGCAAGTATGCCCAGTGCTACTCGTATCCTTTTCTTTTACCACTTACCTTACCTCATACACGCTCATCAGAACATACATATATACAACATAATAGTGATAAACACCACATAACAGTTATATCATATAATATCATATTTCTCATACCCCAAAATCGTACGACAGTAAATAAGAAACAACTCATTAAAAATTTAATACATACCAATACATACAAACTTTGCCCCGACTCTTTAGCAATATCTTGCTTATTTAAAAATACTTGGCACAAATATCACTGTTCAAGCCCCAATACCGCAGATCACTCCCTATATATACCTAAAACCCATCACAAATATATGTGTGGTAAATTAAACTATATAAGAAACAACTTAACGATTTTAACTATGATACTTTTATCTTATGTGTATATTCACTACACGCACGTTTCTAAGTTCTTAAACAGTTGTTTTATTGCACTCATATTTTACTTCATTACGGTACAGCCACTACGTCATGGCCAGGAATCACGTCATAGTACATGCGCACGCGGCGGTGTCGCTTGCTTAACTGGTTGTTCACTTACAATTTTTCTGATTAAGATGATAACCAGTTTATATTTCACAAATAACCTATACTTCTGCCTACACTCCTTTAACCTATATATATTATTACATACTTCATTAACCCTCCGCATTCCCCTACTAAACTCGAATTGTCTATTAATATATATGTTCTGTCAATGCATACGTTTAGTTAAAATTGTTTTTAAAGCCAGGATATGTTCCTGTGCGAATAAAATATTTTATTAATTATCATGACCGATCATAAAGATTTAATTGATAGCATCGACAGCACCACCATGATAGACAATTTTCGGGTAGGCTCGGCGGAGGAATGTAGGTTAAAACTAGGCGATTACCAAAACCAAACTTTAGTGCTCACGCAAAACATAAGAAGTATTCGTAAAAATTTCGATGAATTTGTAGTATTTTTAACACGGCTTAAATTACTACCGGACATTATAATACTTACGGAATGCTGGATAGACGATTCTTTTCAAAACTTATCTCTGCCAAATTACAACTGTCACTCATCAACGGTATTCAGAAACCAAAATGATGGCTTGGTCATTTTTTCCAAAATAGGACTGAGTGTAGATATTTGTGAACCACAATTCATTGATGCGAATTGTCTTCTGATAAAACTAGGTCTTGAAATCAGTATTATTGCAATATATCGTTCCCCATCCGTAACCGACATTACGAATTTTTTATATTCGTTGGAAAAAACAATCGAAACCATGCCAAGGGAGTCTTGTGTCATACTATCTGGTGATCTTAATATCAACATAAAACCTGACACGTGTGATCCTAAATGCCCAGACTACCTAGAGCTCACTGCCCATCATGGTTTTATTCCAGGACACCTTCTGCCCACACGTGGCCCAAATTGTCTGGACCACGCCATGATTAGATCAAAAAACAAGAGCCGTGTTGTAGTATGTGACTCTGATATTACTGACCACGATACAGTCCTGATATGTATAGATAATGCTATCTCGAAGAATCCCCCGCCGTCAAGAGTTATAACTAAAACTAATTATCTTGATGTTACGACTTACCTTGAGTGTGTTAATTGGTATGGTTTTTATGAAGAAACTGATGTGACTGTTGCTACTAAAATTTTGATAGACAAGGTTTCCGTCGCTGTCAAGATAAATACCACGCATAAGAAACTTAGCAGCTCTGAAGTTATAAAGAAACCGTGGATGACAAAAGGACTACTAAACTCTATCCGACGACGCGACTCTCTGCATTTACAATTAAAGAAAAATAACAATAACCATACACTTAAACAAAAGTACAGGACGTATCGGAATCAATGCCAATCCTTGCTCAATAAACATAAAAATAAACATGATGCAAATCTTATAGCTAACAACAAAAATAATAGCCGAAAGCTTTGGATGACGGTTAAGAGCATTTGTCATATACACCCTTCTAAATCAAACTCAATTAATCTTCTGAAACTGAAACCCGATTCAGCTAGCTCTTTGAATTTTGTTAATAGCTACTTCTCTTCTGTGGGTTCTGACCTTGCTAACAAAACTCTAAAACACATACAAAAAACCGAGGCTGAGTTAGCTAACTCTATAACTTTTAATCAGTCACCCAAAGATTCTCTCTTCCTGACGCCTACAGATGAGGCGGAAATCAGCAATATCATTTCAGGGCTTAAATTAACTTCTGCTCCAGGCTGTGACCAAATAAGCAACGCGGTTCTTAAACATTCTAGCCACATCCTAGCTTCGCCTATTGCACATATCTGTAACTTAAGTATGTTATCCGGAGTGGTCCCTGATTGTCTTAAAGTTGCAGACATCTGCCCTGTGTTTAAATCTGGTGACTCTTCATCGGTATCAAATTTCCGTCCTATATCTTTATTGCCTTCACTATCCAAAATTTTGGAAAAAGTAGTCAATAAGCGCCTACTGAGTTATTTTGAAAAAAATGAGATATTGTCCCCTAAGCAATTTGGATTCAGGACTAATAAATCGACTGAAGATGCTGCTGTGGCTCTAGTGAACCATGTATCAGAAGTTTTGGACACAGGCCAGAGGTGTGTAGGTGTGTTCCTAGATTTGGCCAAGGCATTCGATACAGTGTCTTGGCCAATCCTGATAAAGAAGCTCGAGCGGCTAGGAGTTCGAGGAATTGCACTTACCTGGTTCCGTTCTTACTTAAGTCGAAGAATGCAAAGAACTCGCATTTTGGACCAGTATAGTGACTATAAATTAGTCACTTTTGGCATCCCTCAAGGAAGCGTTCTCGGGCCTACCCTTTTTCTGACCTACATTAATGACTTCTGCCAACTTGAGATAAATCTGTCGCCAAGCACCTAACGGTGTGTTCCGGCAGCTGTCCTTGAGAGCCAGTACTTCTAGGTTAGCCTGAATAACATCTTCGACCACATCATCACTTACCATCAGGTGAGATAGTGGTCAAAAGCTAACCTATCAGCATTAAAAAAAAAAAAAAAAAAAAAAAAAAAAAAATCAAGCTGAAATATATACATTTGCCGACGATACTGCTCTCATATTCCGTGGTAACGACTGGCCAGCGGTCATAAATGCTGCGCACTTAGGATTATCACAGGTAGCGCACTGGATGCAAAACAACCTGCTTACACTTAATGCAAGCAAAACAAAATACGTGGCCTTCCGAATCTCCCAGCGGACGGAACCAGAATCAATCAACTTAAAGATTCACTCCTGTGGATCAATTTCATCTACCATATGTTCATGTCCATGTCTAGAACGAGTAGAATCAGTGAAGTACCTTGGTATTTTGATTGATCAGAGGTTATCATGGGAGGGCCAAATTCTTGCCATGTGCGGACGGCTTCGCAAAATGACATATATATTCAAACGATTAGCTTCAGTTGCCGATCCCCATACGCTAAAAATTGTATACCAAGCTCTATGCCAGTCTATACTTAATTATTGTATAGTTCGCTGGGGATCTGCAACCAAGACACTATTTCTGAAGATTGAAAGAGCTCAAAGAAGTCTTCTCAAAGTGGCCTACAAAAAACCGTACAGATACTCAACAGATCGTCTATACGAAGACACTCAGTATCTTAGAGTACGACAACTATATATTTTGGCTGTCACATTGCGATACCATAAATTAGCACATAAATATATAATCCATTCTCAACGATCTTCACGTCGTAACACTTGGCTCAAATCTAAAGCCAAAACTGATGTAGCGAAACGATCTTTTCCTTACAAAGGACCACGGATCTACGAGCAACTAGACACAATTATAGGTATATATCAGACATCGCGTTTTGTTTGCAAAAAGAAGGTTGCATCATGGTTGCTACGGTCTGACTACGTTGTGACGGAAATGTTTGTTAAACCCAATACTTAACACTGCGGGGCCTGTTCTTCCATACTGGATTCATTTGCTACTTTACTCTAGGCCCTACTGCTTTCGGAGTACATTGGTCAAATAACTGTCATCAGTCATCAGGGCTATTGTAGCTTATTGAGTCCTGTCTCGGGCTCGTGTTGGTAGATGCGTCTCAGAGTTTCGATCAGCTTATTAATGTATGGAACATTTGTCAATGACTGCATCTAACGATCGGTCTCGGGTTAAGGATGCATTTATTTGCACGAGTAGGTGAGTGGAGAACAGGTCCCTTAACTACTTAACTACTTTCATCCCATCAATATGTACAATATAAATTACCTAATATTCTTCATACTTGCACATATCACACACGACACTATTCCCATAATTTATTCTATCGTTGATTTTTACACAGTACTTTTATATACACATGCTCATACTTACACCCTTACACATAACAACAAAAAAAAAACTGGAAAGGATATTGGTATCACCTACATACTTGCATACTTAGTATTAGTCTAAATTTTGCTAGAGTTTACTGTTCGCAGCATCATATTACTGTCTGTATACATATATATTTTATTATAATATAGGTAAACAAATTAACATGTTTCTTATCATGCCATGTTCACAAGGAAGAGACTGAACTTCACGACACAGGTTATCCTAGTGTGAGGTTCAGGGAACTATGCTATAATTTATTATATTCTTATACCTACAAACTGATAACTGTAACCATTAACTCATGTTTTGGAGACAAATAAAGATTATTATTATTATTATTATTATTCGTAGTAGCATCCATATGAAAATAATTTATTAACATTTTTCTTTATTTTTTGCGCAATTGACAAACATAAGGTCGTAAACACCACTTGCGGCGCGCATTGAGATTAAACTTCATCTAATTTCTTTTTTATTTAATTTTCTGTTTCTAGCAGTTAATAATTGTGATTCAGAAAGGTAGGAATATATGGCAATGGAACGGCGGATTTCTATCAGTAAGCCACCCTGTTCAGTGACCTTGTAGACATTTTTTTTTATGTTATTGTTACGGAATATACACGAGGCCCACCTGATGTTAAGCGGTAACATCTGCCTTTAACAGATGTAGGTACTTCATCACAAGTTTCAACTTCGAACTTCACTGTGCCCATAACTCTGAGACATACAGATGTTAAGTCTCATGTGCCTGTAATTTCAAGAATATAATTTAATTTAAATTTAATTTCAAGGCTCTCAAGGCCTCCTGCTGGTGAAACACTGTTAGGCGCTCGGCGACAGATTTTCTACTTGAGGGTGGTCGCTACCCAAGCGTGAATACGCAAAACTTCATAACGAACCATGGACCTGCGCACGGAGCCTATAGCTATTATCGCTCGACTATCAATGCTTCACAACAATTATTTTGAAGCGCTCGTAGCGAAGTTTACTTAGCTGTTCTCAACCGATCAGGAAAGTTAAGCAACGTCGCCCGCGCTCATGAGTTGGATGGGTAACCGCTAGTGACATTACTTCGGACCGCTTCCGTGCTTCGGAGGGCACGTTAAGTCGTCGGTCCCGGTTGTCGTCTTAGTACGACAGTCGTTATAGCATGGTGGTAGGGCATTTTGCGAATGCCCGCCTGGCTAGCTACCACCCTCAAGTAGAAAATCTGTCGCCAAGCACCTAACGGTGTGTTCCGAGAGCTTTCCTTGAGAACCAGTAATTGTAGGTTAGCCTGATAAACACGTTCGACCACATCGTCACTTACAATCTGGTGAGAAAGTGAGACAAACCTATCAGGCATAAAAAAAATTGCTAATGATAAGATCGTACTAATTTGGAAACGTCTTACCTGATGAAGAATGTCCATCTCAGCGTTGACCACGGCGAGCCTTGCCGCGGGTTGCGCCCTCTCGCCCAAGGTGATCTCATCATCAAGCCGTGTCAGGGCCGCTACGATGGTTTCCCCGCCAAGTTTCGAACGTGGTTTAAATACCTATAATAATAGTATAATTGGTGCAGGAATATGAAACTTTTGAAGAATGTCAGCTAAAAAAATTATATATAATATTTTCGCTGAACACGTGATAGTGCTCTTCAATAAAAAAAATAGAAGGATAACTTATCATATATAGCTCAACCGATTCTGATAAAATTTAAAAGGACACAATACAAAATTTCCGAGTGAAAAAATTATAGTCATGTGCTGGATTCGAACTCGCGTCATCCACCACTATAGCCTGGGCATGCTCTGACCGACTGAGCTAACATGTCAATGACTCATATTTCTAATTTTTCTTCTCGCGCTTTTTCCATCGTTTAAGGATGGAGCGACACCTATAGTTCAACTTACGTTGTACTACAATTTATAGGTGTGATGTCATGTATGGTAAGATGCTAAGATGTTTGAAAAACAAATAAAAATTAAATTATCATAAGTCTAATATCTAGTCTTATTTACCAGAATCCAGAAACTTTCAGTATGGCCTAAGTATGCAGCATATCTCTCTGCGATATATTGTACCGATTAAATAGGTATGATTTAACCTATTTAATCGGTACAATATATCGCTAATTAATTTAAACAATTGATCTATAGTTATTCCGAATGAACTCTAATTCGTCGATCTGTAACATATACGAGATCGTCCCATTGTTAATTTGAATCCTTTTTAATTGGCAACATTATTATATTAAATCGAGAATCTACCTTGGCCAAGCTTAATGTTCAATCTAACATTAAGGGTAAAATATATACCTATTATGCTTTTCTTCGTGTTCGAATTTATGATGTATGTTGATGATTCAACGGTGAACTATTAAGTGCATAAATAACTTTAAAATTAGAGAAGTATAGCAAATAAGAAAACGTCTGTAAAAATCTTGCCCATTTAGGGCTAATCTTTAATAAATGCGAGAAACAGAAAAAGTACTAACAATGGAGCATTGCGAAATATCTATTTTCAGTTGATTTTCTAAAATATACAAGTTCTGAATTGACGTGTTTCTATACCTATAATGTGCATATATTTTTACACGCACAACTTTTTAGTGATTGATCTTCTTATATTCTATTATTATTTAGTTTGTTAGAGTTCTACCTACTTGACCAAGTTACGTCAACTTCTATCGAGTAGGTACAGAAATTTTGTACATTAAAAAGATAACTTGGATGGATTAGTTTTTAAATTACGCTCAATAACCGTGTGGTGTGCGACTTGAACTTGGCTGGTTTCATTGCACGCTCGTAAACTGCATGGTTCCCGGCGGTGACACACTACTCGCCATCTCGTATATAATTCCCGATAAGTTTGCGTGTTTATTCGTAGCGTGTTACACATTTTTGCAGCGAATATAAACCTACAAATTATACAACACAATACACAAATTGTGATTGTACACCTTAAAAATATTACAATACACACATATATATATGGAATTATTAAAGCTAAGGTGCAATGGGCGGACCTTGTACCTCTTCCAGTCAGCCTGGGAAATGAGAAAAACAAGAAATACGAAATACGAGTACAACAGGTAGGCGGCGGCGTACATTACGCTGTTAGAATACTCAGGTAATACAATATGTAGATAAAAATAGCTTTACCTCCACTTAAAAATCCTTTGTAACTATTAAATTTAAGAAATATATAGTACGATATTTCGTTCTTTTTTTAATCAAGGATAAGACTTATTCCTTTGCTTCTGCTTGAGAACGTAATATTCATAAAAGTCAATACCATGGCATATTTAAATAATTGCAACTAAAATGGACGCATATGACGACAAAAGTCTATCATAGCAATGGTAGCAGAGCGTTTAGAGCTTTGGACTTCAACGCTAACTGCCACCCTCAACGAGAAAATCTCACCAAGCACAGTCACTGTCGTAAAGTCGCAACACACAGTGTTTTCCGGCAGCAGTCCTAGAGAGCCAGCAAAATACAGGCACATGAGTCTTAACAACTGTATGTCTCAGGGTGATGGGCGCAGTGCAGTTCGTCACTTGTGACAAAATGCTGCATCTGTCATAGGTAAAGGTTACTGCATAACAGTAAATGGGCCTCTAGCGTGTTACTTCACAATCCTATAAAAAAACAATATCGAGCAATACAATAAAAAATAACTAATATGTATTGACAAAAACAAATATTAATAACCTATCAAAACAATAACATACTTTATCTGCGAGTACCTTAGAACATTGTCGTCCCAAGCGAATATCTGTATACTATTGAACACTATTCTAACTTTTGTCTGTGCTTTTGTTTATAAGTAACAAGTTATAAGTAATTAGCGTTTAATCTTCTAATATAGTCCAACCCCCTTATTCAAAAAAATCCGATAACTTAAAAGAGCTGCTACAAAGTATTATTTTTCATTCTGACTTAGGTCAGTAGAAGAAGACAGAGTGAGAATTAGCAATGCCTTAAGTTAGCAGACTATTAAGCGTTTCACAAACGACAGCTATAATATAAAGCTATATATTATAGCTATATTTCAATACATCTCAACACATTTTCCATACATATTGACAAGTGATAACACACGGCAGCTATAATATATAGCTTTACATTTTCGTTTCTTCATACGGACAGTTATGCTATAATATATATTATATAGAAAGCCGGTAGGTATAACTACTTACAGTGGAATCTGTTGGAGATCCTATTTTCCGCGAGCTCGCCACACAACCCATCCGGACCATCACACCCACTGAAGCTACACCCAACTGAAAACTAACAAACGAAGCCAAGGCTCCTACTTCTTTCAGTTTTATTCCACCTCCCAATTAAATACATGCTAATATGTGCCAAGGCTAGCTTCTAACGGGTATTTGTTCGCTCCTCACATCATTCATCAGGTATATTCAGTTAAAAGAACGTTTATCGAAAACAATAAGTGAAAGCACGTAGTGGCACCGGTGCCGGTGACTACACGAATATGATTCACATATAGGTACCTATTTACGTAGGTAAACTACCACAGAATAGGTACAACCTACCCTAGGTTGTACAAAAGTCGCATGAATGTTTTATGGTACCTAGGTACTTGTAATAATTGTAACTCGTTTATTCAATATCTACGAATTGGATGTGGTAATTTTATCATTATTTATGTGTAAAAAAATTTTGTATGATATCCGATAGTAACTAAATTTGCGCCATTCAGCGATGGTCTGCCTTCATCGCCGAAGCAGATCAGGGAGTACCTACCTGGGGGTAACTGCAAAGATGAACACGATTGCTCTCCGCTTACATGGGTATATATCGCGGAGCATTGAGGTGGATACAAGACCTTTTAATTTAACGTTGTCTTTATTGCTGATAGGCTACCTTTTGACCACTACCTTGATGCGGTCGAAGATATTGTTACGACTAATCTAGATTTACTGGCCCTCAATATCGATCGCTCTCAATAACGTTTGGGCAGCGAGAGTTGTTTAGGACTTTGGTAGCTATATTGACACCAAAATTGTGACCGTTGCGTGCAGAAAACTTGTTGGAGCCTCTAATGATGTTACAACTTGTGTTTCGACTTACAATTATATCATTCAGTCAGTATGGTTTGATATAAATGATTCAATCTCATTCGGGATCTTTATATTACTTGCTTTTCTTCCCATACCTACCTATTTTGGGCACGGCATAACGATTTTTTAAGGTAGAGCCGAGGAAGAGTAGTAGAATGTAGTAGCGGAGATCATTAATTATATTCGCTGTTCCTCAAGTATCGTATTTAAAAAAAAATCGGTTGATTATTATATTATCTGGAGGAACAACTCGTTTGTATAAAAAAATATTAGAATGAAATGCTGAGGTTATATAAACGTATGATGATGACATGATCTTTCACCGTCACCTAGAGTAATGATTTCGAACTATGAAGTAACGAAGTAATAATTATGGTTTTGAAAAAAATATGAGTGTGTCTACTACGTAGACATTTTTGTAGGTATACTCGTGTTTCTTGAAAACCAACCACATTCGCGCCTAGGTTGATCATCGGTGCTTGTAGATGTGCTCTAGGCTATTCTCTAATAGGCCACGGGAAAGAAAGCTTGATATGAAGCGCTCGTAGTGGAGCTTGTTAAGCCTTTCATGAATTCGATGGGCAATCGTCAGTTCGCTCAGCTTAGCGATATTCATTGCTATGCAGATGACAGTTCCGGAGATGCCTCTTACACCGGCCGTGCTAAAAAGTCTCGGTAAAACGTTATCGAGAGTCGGAACAAACTTGTATCTGAAGTCGAGACTATGTTGTAAAATGTATCGAAGTGGGGCCGACTGAACTTAACCAAATTTAACACACGATGACCACAATGTCTCTAGAAGATACAAGTTTGTGCGTTTACCGCTAAACTATCCCACTTTGTCGCATCCCTCAGTTTAACGATCAAGCTTTCTCCGCTTGGCTTGACCCTTTGGCACTGCGTAGAGAAGTTGGATCACTCTGCATCTTTTACCGTATCAATCTGAGGAACTGTTTGATTTAATACCTGCAGCTGAATTTTGCCATCTGACATCCCGACTAAGCATGACGTTTCATCAATTTCATGTCGACGTCTGGAAGTCCACAACTTTGCGAATTTCACGGCATATGCTCGCACTGCCACAACATGGAACCAGCTGCCAAGTGAAGTATTTCCGAACCGATACGACTTAGGAGCCTTCCAGAATAGAGCATATTCCCTCCTAACAGGCCGGCCACACTTGAGACGCCTGTACATTTAAAAAAGTGGTATTTACTATACTGAGCTCCTTAGTGCTTTGCAATGCCTGCCGTCAGGCTACCACGCCCAAGTAGAATAGGTAGGTATATGTTGCCGAGCGCTTAACGAGGTGTCCCGGTAGCTGTCTTTGAGAGCCTGTAGTTTTTTGGTTAGCCTGAACAACATCTTCATCTACATTGATGAATGTTTATGGGATCGTGACGGGCCAGAGCGAAGCCCATCTGATGTTAAGCGGTAACTTCTACCTAAAACAATGCATTTCATCACAAGTGACGAGCTGCACTGCGCCTGTCAGCCCGAGACAAACAGTCGTTGCCAGTGACCTCTTTATCGCTCAAAAAAAATGTATTCGGATACTTGCCAATATAAGGTATCTACAATAAGTTGCCTAATACGCTAAAAGACGTTGAAAAGGTAGAATGTTTTATTAAAAACCTAAAATCACATGTATCTAAATGTTATTATACCTTAGATGAATTCTTCAATGATAAATTGAATGATATAAAAATAGATCATTCCGTTCCTACCATTGCGATACCCTTATAGGGTCATATGTATAACACAATAAGACCTGCATGTAGCTACATATGTTGCAATAAATAATTGAGTATTGAGTATTAAATCTCATGTGCCAGCATAATTTCATAAACTACTTACTGGTTCTCCAGGAACATCTCTGTTGGAACACACAGTTAGGTGCTTGTGACAGATGTTCTACTTAAGGGTGATAGCTAGGCAATCATTCGAAAAATGCCCTTCCACCATGCGGTGAAGCTCAAGCCGGGGGTGGGGATCGAACCATGGATCTTCGACACGGCCGTTTTACCGTTCGGCTTCACACATTGCTTCTAATTTTTTTTTAATTGCTGGTAGGTAAGCCTTGATCACAATCTCACCTGATGGTAAGTGATGTCGTCGAAGGTGTTAACAGGCTTAACGTAAAATGACTGACTCTCAAGGACAGCTGCGGCAACACACCTTAAGGTGCTTGGCGACAGATTTTCTATTTGAGGGTGGTCGCTAAGCAGGCTAGCATTCGCAAAATGCCCCTACACCATGCGGTAAAGCTCAAGCCCGCGTCGGGATTCGAGCCATGGACCTGCTGCGCGGCATTCCATAGCCAATGCCACTGAGCCACTGCTTCAAAAAGATATCATGAACATTTTTACGATATCATGAATCAAACTTGTTTGTTATATTCTATACATACATTATAATGCCCTGTAACACGGAATAGTGTTTATTGCATGACAGTTTACGCCCCTCATGTCCCCGATAAGGTTATAATGGTCACGGTCAAAGCGTGGTATAGATGCATTAACATTGCTTACCTAAATAGAGACCCCGGGTCTACCTTTGACAAGATTAATTTCACCGAGGAATTGATTAGGTAGGTAAGAAAGGTTGAAGTTGCCTACAAACTTAGTTTCTCGGTGCCTACAAACTACTCGTACTTAAGTAATTTTCTTTAATAATAATATAATAATAATAAATCTTTATTTCAGGTAACAGACACAATAAATAAATTTTAAAATGTACGGACCCATAGAACATAAATACCTTAATCTAAAATATATATATATCAAAAATTATATTATTCGATGACACTACATAACAGGTTTACTCTTCTTTCTCTTCCTGAACAAACGGTATACCACCCCTGCAGGCCAAAAGTCCGGTGTCAGGAACATCTTGGATTGAGCTGCTAGGACCTGAAGGGTATATGACTTAAAGTCTGTACCCCTAATCTGCTCCAACCGCATCAAATTCAGTGAGATTTGCTCCTCACACCTATAAGTAAAGCTCAAAAGCTCTCACGCCTATTGCTTGGAATGGAATAGTTGCAAATTAAATAGGCCGTAATAATATTATATCAATAGGCTATCATCACACTAATCATATACTATCACACCAGACTAATCACACTTTATTTTTTATATGATAAAGGCGAAAGTTTGTCAGTGTGTTTGCATATTTGTTACTTCTTCACGCTCAGACAGCTGGACCAATTTTGAGCAAACTTGGTATCGAGGTAGATGAGGCGCTGATTAACACAGAATACTTCATCATCCGTCACCACGCGGGTAAAACCGCGGGAGCATCTGGTGATTTAGTAAGGGTGAGCGCGCACATAGACTCGCCGCAAAAACAGCACGCGCATAATTCATCGAATTCATTCATAAATGCAGACGCGGATTAACGCGTGACCTTGCATATCAAATGAATTCAAAGTGTGTGTGCCTGTGTTTCAGAATAGTAGATAATGATACAAGTGAGCTAAGTTGCTTATTATACACGAGGCTGTGTGTTACAGCCCGAGCCGTAGGCGAGTTGCTGAGTGTGGATGGGAATCCATTGCCATAGTAAGCACGGTCCCTCACAGGTGGAAGCTCCATAAGGTCTCCTAGCAAGTACAAGCACATACCACCAAATGGTTCTTGTGCTTGTTCTGGTTTAGCTTGCTGCGGTCAACTTAATGCAGCAACGAGCATCCTACCATATTTATTTCATCAATTATGATGAAATGACAGAATTCAATTTCCGTCTATAAAATTATAGCTGCTTTGCAAACCAATTCTCTGAACCCTCTTTCAACTGTTATTTGCAGTATGAATCGTTGATCCACCTACGTTAACTGCTGCAACTTCAGTCGTCGCTAAAATCAGAAAACTCTTGGGCCCCAGCTCCTTGTATGACATACTACTAAGGTATATTAACACACACAGGAATATTAACACATATGCGAGAGATGCTTTCCAGAAAATTCAGATTTTTCGTGTTTTTTGGTAAATAGCACCATCTAAAAATATCATCTCAAATCTTTTACCTAATGCCTCAAATAAACATTAGATGAACAATCAACTTCATCAAATCGTGCGCAGCCAAATCCCGAGAACGAGGGAACAAAAAAAACTTCAATATACGCTGTGAGCAAATGTACGCGAGATGGCACCATGTGTCATTTAGCTATGATATTTACGTAATCTTAAGTTCGACGACCAAATGGCCGAATTGGTCATATTCGAACTTAAAAATATTATTGGTCTAATCTATACGTATAAAAAATTTCCTGGCGATAGGACCAATATTACTCAAGTTATCGTTGGACATAAATGACAACATACATACAAACATACAAACGCCCCAGTGGACTCTGAGACCTCGCTACGCTCGGTCAATAATTTCTTATTGTGAACACAACACTACATTTTTTTTTAATATATGTACCTTACACAACACAATGGGAACTTTATTTTACCCTTGTGTTAATCAAAAGTCATCCTTATGCTGTTCTAATTTCGAACTACAGCCCGACAAAAATGGGTCCGAGGGATTTAGTTATATATAATAACTAGTTTTTCGGGCAGTGTGCGGGCCGCATGCGGCCCGCATCTATCTTGAGTCAGTAGGAACTGTCAAAAAAACACCTGATACATTAAAAAAAGTATGTTCAAAACTCCATTAGAAGTATGAAATCCCATATAAACTCTCAATACAATAAAGAAACATACTGTAGACACTAAAGGAAATTCACCCTACTGCCATAAAAAGGTGGTATTGGCAGAATGGGACCAGGGTTCTGAGTCACTTTTAATAAGGAACCCCACTCGTAGGTGCTTCGGTTACCGCGGGCAGTTGCCATGGAGACCAGTCGGAGACGTGGAAAAAACTCTCAAGTCGGAGCTCGGCCTTCGGCCTCGCAAGTTACTAATACGGCTCGGCCTACGGCCTCGCCAAGCGCTCGCCCTTCGGGCTCGCGCACCGAAAGTTCGGCCTTCGGCCTCACCAGGAGCTCGCCCTTCGGGCTCGCTACTACACTAATGTTGGACAGTAACTCCAAATTCAGTCGAAAATCCCACAAAAACTCCTAATATAGTCGAAAATTAAGGAAAAACACTCCAAATGCAGTATAAAGAATGATAGGAGCACGTAAGACACATCCAAAATCCCCTACTAAAAGCCCCTACTGAAGCTCGGCCTAACGGCCTCGCTTCAGCAGGCTCGGATCACTTTGTATGGCGGCCATCTTGAAATCCGCCATTTTGGATTTTTGACAGGTGTCATTCGACTAAACTTCCGATTCCCTATGACATTTGTTCAAACACCCCCTACCTATCTCTTACCGTTTTTGAGATACGTCATCCATCTTCACTTGGCAGGCGTCATTTTTATGATTTTCGATTTTTCTCATACTCACCAAAACCCCGCGAACATTTTTGCCATACTTCATTTTTACCCTACTCTGCTCCTTCTAGGAGAACATTTATGTCAATGAGTGAGTCAGTGAGTGGTAATCGAGCTTTATATATTATAATAACTAGTTTTTCGGGCAGTGTGCGGGCCGCATGCGGCCCGCATTTATCGTTGTGCAAGTTTGAACAATATCAAAACACCTTATACATTAAAAAAAGTATGTTCAAAACTCCATTAGAAGTATGAAATCCCATATTAATACTCAATACAATAAAGAACAATACTGTAGCCACTAAAACAGATTCACCCTACTGCCATAAAAAGGTGGTACGGGCAGAAAGGTACCAAGGTTCTGAGTCACTTTTGTTAAGGAACCCCACTCGTAGGTGCTTCGCTTACCGCGGGCAGTTGCCATGGAGACCAGTCGGAGACGTGGAAAAAACTCTCAAGTCGGAGCTCGGCCTTCGGCCTCGCAAGTTACCAACATGGCTCGGCCTGCGGCCTCGCCAAGAGCTCGCCCTTCGGGCTCGCGCGTCATACGCTCGGCCTTCGGCCTCGCGGACTGAAAGTTCGGCCTTCGGCCTCACCAGGAGCTCGCCCTTCGGGCTCGCTACTACACTTATGTAGGACAGTAACTCCAAATTCAGTCAAAAATCCCACAAAAACTCCTAATACAGTCGAAAATATAAGGTAATACACTCCAAATGCAGTATAAAGAATGATAGGAGCACCTGGGACAAATCCAAAATGGCGGATTTCAAGAAGGCCATCATACAAACTGCTCCGCCCCTACTGAACCTCGGCCTAACGGCCTCGCTTCAGCAGGCTCGGATCAATTTGTATGGCGGCCATCTTGAAATCCGCCATTTTGGATTTTTGACAGGTGTCATTCGACTGCTCTCCAGATTCCCTATGACATTTGTTCAAACACCCCCTACCTATCTCTTACCGTTTTTGAGATATGTCATCCATCTTTACTTGGCAGGCGTCTTTTTAATGATTTTCGATTTTTCTCATACTCACCAAAACCCCCCGAACATTTTTGTCCTACATCATTTTAACCCTACTCTACTCCTTCTAGGAGAACATTTATGTCAGTCAGTCAGTCAGTGAGTCAGTCAGTGGTAATCGAGCTTTATATATTATAACTAGTTTTTCGAGCAGTGTGCGGGCCGCATGCGGCCCGCATCTATCTTTAGTCATTTGAAAATTCCACAGAAACACCTAATACTTTAAAAAAAATGTGTTCAAAACTCCAATAAAAGTATGAAATCCCATATAAACTCTCAATACAATAAAGAACCAAACTGTAGCCACCAAACCAAATTCACCCTACTGCCATAAAAAGGTGGTACGGGCAAAATGAGACCAGGGTTCTGAGTCACTTTTGTAAAGGAACCCCACTCGTAGGTTCTTCGGTTACCGCAGGCAGTTGCCATGGAGACCAGTCAGTGACGTGGAAAATACTCTCAAGTCGGAGCTCGGCCTTCGGCCTCGCAAGTTACTAATACGGCTTTGCCTACGGCCTCGCCAAGCGCTCGCCCTTCGGGCTCACGCATCATACGCTTGGCCTTCGGCCTCGCGGACCGAAAGTTCGGCCTTCGGCCTTACCAGGAGCTCGCCCTTCGGGCTCGCTACTACACTAACGTAGGACAGTAACTCCAAATTCAGTCAAAACTCCCACAAAAACTCCTAATACAGTTGAAAATAAAGGTAAAACACTCCATATGCAGTATAAAGAATGATAGGAGCATGTAAGACACATCCAAAATGTCGGATTTCAAGACGGCCACCATACAAACTGCTCCGCCCCTACTGAAGCTCGGCCTAACGGCCTCGCTTCAGCAGGCTCGGATCAATTTGTATGGCGGCCATCTTGAAATCCGCCATTTTGGATTTTTGACAGATGTCATTCGACTGCTCTCCTTATTCCCTATGACATTTGTTCAAACACCCCCTACCTATCTCTTACCGTTTTTGAGATACGTCATCCATCTTCACTTGGCAGGCGTCTTTTTAATGATTTTCGATTTTTCTCATACTCATCAAAACCCCTCGAACATTTCTGCCATACATCATTTTAGCCCTACTATGCTCCTTCTAGGAGAACATTTATGTCAATCAGTCAGTCAGTGAGTCAGTGGTAATCGAGCTTTATATATTATAATAATAACTAGTTTTTCGGGCAGTGTGCGGGCCGCATGCGGCCCGCATTTATCGTTATGCAGTACTAAACTATATCAAAACTCATGATACGTTGTAAAAAAGTATGTTCAAAACTCCAATAGAAGAATGAAATCCCATATAAACTCTCAATACAATAAAGAACCATACTGTAGCCACTAAAGCAGATTCACCCTACTGCCATAAAAAGGTGGTACGGGCAGAATGGTACCAAGGTTCTGAGTCACTTTAGTTAAGGAACCCCACTCGTAGTTGCTGCGGTTACCGCAGGCAGTTGCCATGGAGACCAGTCGGAGATGTGGAAAATACTCTCAAGTCGGAGCTCGGCCTTCGGCCTCGAAAGTTACTAACACGGCTCGGCCTGCGGCCTCGCCAAGCGCTCGCCCTTCGGGCTCACGCACCATACGCTCGGCCTTCGGCCTCGCGAGCCGAAAGTTCGGCCTTCGGCCTCACCAGGAGCTCGCCCTTCGGGCTCGCTACTACACTAACGTAGCACAGTAACTCCAAATTCAGTCGAAAATCCCACAAAAACTCCTAAAACAGTCGAAAATATAAGGTAAAACACTCCAAATGCAGTATGAAGAATGAGAGGAGCACCTGGGACAAATCCAAAATGTCGGATTTCAAGACGGCCACCATACAAACTGCTCCGCCCCTTCTGAAGCTCGGCCTAAAGGCCTCGCTTCAGCAGGCTCGGATCACTTTGTATGGCGGCCATCTTGAAATCCGCCATTTTGGATTTTTGACAGATGTCATCCGACTGCTCTCCCGATTCCCTATGACATTTGGTCAAACACCCCCTACCTATCTCTTACCGTTTTTGAGATATGTCATTCATCTTTACTTGGCAGGCGTCATTTTTATGATTTTCGATTTTTCTCATACTCACCAAAACCCCCCGAACATTTTTGCCATACTTCATTTTTACCCTACTCTGCTCCTTCTAGGAGAACATTTATGTCAGTGAGTCAGTGAGTCAGTCAGTGGTAATCGAGCTTTATATATTATTAACTAGTTATTCGGGCAGTGTGCGGGCCGCATGCGGCCCGCATTTTTCGTTATGCAATTGGAAACAATATCAAAACACCTTATACATTAAAAAAAAAAAAAATCCATAACAGTATGAAATCCCATATAAACTCCTTATACAGTAGAGAACCAAACTGTAGCCATCAACCCAGATTCACCCTACTGCCATAAAAAAGTGGTACGGGCAGAATGGTACCAAGGTTCTGAGTCACTTTTGTTAAGGGACCCCACTCGTAGGTGCTTCGGTTACCGCGGGCAGTTGCCATGGAGACCAGTCGGTGACGTGGAAAATACTCTCAAGTCGGAGCTCGGCCTTCGGCCTCGCAAGCTACTAACACGGCTCGGCCTGCGGCCTCGCCAAGCGCTCGCCCTTCGGGCTCACGCACCATACGCTCGGCCTTCGGCCTCGCGAGCCGAAAGTTCGGCCTTCGGCCTCACCAGAAGCTCGCCCTTCGGGCTCGCTATACATTATTGTAGGTCAGTAACTCCAAATTCAGTCAAAAATCCCACAAAAACTCTTAATACAGTCGAAAATATAAGGTAAAACACTCCAAATCCAGTATAAAGAATGATAGGAGCACGTGGGTCAGATCCAAAATGTCGGATTTCAAGACAGCCACCATACAAACTGCTCCGCCCCTACTGAAGCTCGGCCTAACGGCCTCGCTTCAGCAGGCTCGGATCATTTTGTATGGCGGCCATCTTGAAATCCGCCATTTTGGATTTTTGACAGGTGTCATTAGACTGCTCTCCTGATTCCCTATGACATTTGTTCAAACAACCCCTACCTATCTTGTACCGTTTTTGAGATATGTCATCCATCTTCACTTGGCAGGCGTCTTTTTAATGATTTTCGATTTTTCTCATACTCACCAAAACCCCGCGAACATTTTTGCCATACATCATTTTTACCCTACTCTACTCCTTCTAGGAGAACATTTATGTCAGTGAGTCAGTCAGTCAGTCAGTGGTAATCGAGCTTTATATATTATAAACTAGTTTTTCGGGCAGTGTGCGGGCCGCATGCGGCCCGCATCTATCTTGAGTCATTTGGAAATTTCACATAAACCCCTAATACTTTAAGAAAAAGAATGTTCAAAACTCCAATGGAAGTATGAAATCCCATAAAAACTCTCAATACAATAAAGAACCATACTGCAGCCACTAAAGCAAATTCACCCTACTGCCACAAAAAGGTGGTACGGGCAGAATGGGACCAAGGTTCTGAGTCACTTTTGTGAAGGAACCCCACTCGTAGGTGCTTCGGTTACCGCGGGCAGTTGCTATGGAGACCAGTCGGAGATGTGGAAAATAATCTCAAGTCGGAGCTCGGCCTTCGGCCTCGCAAGTTACTAACACGGCTCGGCCTGCGGCCTCGCAAAGCACTCGCCCTTCGGGCTCGCGCATCATACGCTCGGCCTTCGGCCTCGCGGACCGAAAGTTCGGCCTTCGGCCTCACCAGAAGCTCGCCCTTCGGGCTCGCAACTTCACTAATGTAGGACAGTTACTCCAAATTCAGTCGAAAATCCCACAAAAACTCCTAATACAGTCGAAAATATAGGGTAAATCACTCCAAATGCAGTATAAAGAATGATAGGAGCACGTGGGTCACATCCAAATTGTCGGATTTCAAGACGGCCACCATACAAACTGCTCCGCCCCTACTGAAGCTCGGCCTAAAGGCCTCGCTTCAGCAGGCTCGGATCACTTTGTATGGCGGCCATCTTGAAATCCGCCATTTTGGATTTTTGACAGGTGTCATTCGACTGCTCTCCCGATTCCCTATGACATTTGTTCAAACACCCCCTACCTATCTCGTACCGTTTTTGAGATACGTCATCCATCTTTACTTGGCAGGCGTCTTTTTAATGATTTTCGATTTTTCTCATACTCACCAAAACCCTCCGAACATTTTTGCTATTCTTCATTTTTACCCTACTCTGCTCCTTCTAGGAGAACATTTATGTCAGTGAGTCAGTCAGTCAGTCAGTGGTAATCGAGCTTTATATATTATAACTAGTTTTTCGGGCAGTGTGCGGGCCGCATGCGGCCCGCATCTATCTTGAGTCAGTAGGAACTGTCATAAAAGCACGTTATACATTAAAAAAAAGTAATATCCAAAACTCCAATAGAAGTATGAAATCCCATAAAAACTCTCAATACAATAAAGAACCATACTGTAGCCACTAAAGCCGATTCACCCTACTGCCATAAAAAGGTGGTACGGGCAGAATGGTACCAAGGTTCTTAATCACTTTTGTTAAGGAACCCCACTCGTAGGTGCTTCGGTTACCGCAGGCAGTTGCCATGGAGACCAGTCGGTGACGTGGAAAATACTCTCAATTCGGAGCTCGGCCTTCGGCCTCGCAAGTTACTAATACGGCTCGGCCTACGGCCTCGCCAAGCGCTCGCCCTTCGGGCTCACGCATTATACGCTCGGCCTTCGGCCTCGCGGACCGAAAGTTCGGCCTTCGGCCTCACCAGGAGCTCGCCCTTCGGGCTCGCTACTACACTATCATAGGACAGTAACTCCAAATTCAGTCCAAAATCCAACAAAA
This sequence comes from Plagodis pulveraria, assembly GCA_963890685.1. Taxonomy (NCBI): domain Eukaryota; kingdom Metazoa; phylum Arthropoda; class Insecta; order Lepidoptera; family Geometridae; genus Plagodis; species Plagodis pulveraria. Next base: position 7,574,494 of record OY982955.1, on the reverse strand, counting down.
ACTCCTAATACGGTCGAAAAATGAGCACTTTGTATGGCGGCCATCTTGAAATCCGCCATTTTGGATTTTTGACAGATGTCATTCGACTGCTCTCCCGATTCCCTATGACATTTGTTCAAACACCCCCTACCTATCTCTTACCGTTTTCGAGATACGTCATCCATCATCACTTGGCAGGCGTCTTTTTAATGATTTTCGATTTTTCTCATACTCACCAAAACCCCCAGAACATTTTTGTCATACATCACGTTGTTCCTACTCGTCTCCTTCTAGGAGAACATTTATGTCAGTCAGTGAGTCAATGGTAATCGAGCTTTATATATTATAATAATAACTAGTTATTCGGGCAGTGTGCGGGCCGCATGCGGCCCGCATTTTTCGTTATGCAATTGGAAACAATATCAAAACACCTTATACATTAAAAAAAAAAAAAAAATCCATAACAGTATGAAATCCCATATAAACTCCTTATACAGTAGAGAACCAAACTGTAGCCATCAAACCAGATTCACCCTACTGCCATAAAAAAGTGGTACGGGCAGAATGGTACCAAGGTTCTGAGTCACTTTTGTTAAGGGACCCCACTCGTAGGTGCTTCGGTTACCGCGGGCAGTTGCCATGGAGACCAGTCGGTGACGTGGAAAATACTCTCAAGTCGGAGCTCGGCCTTCGGCCTCGCAAGCTACTAACACGGCTCGGCCTGCGGCCTCGCCAAGCGCTCGCCCTTCGGGCTCACGCACCATACGCTCGGCCTTCGGCCTCGCGAGCCGAAAGTTCGGCCTTCGGCCTCACCAGAAGCTCGCCCTTCGGGCTCGCTATACATTATTGTAGGTCAGTAACTCCAAATTCAGTCAAAAATCCCACAAAAACTCTTAATACAGTCGAAAATATAAGGTAAAACACTCCAAATCCAGTATAAAGAATGATAGGAGCACGTGGGTCAGATCCAAAATGTCGGATTTCAAGACAGCCACCATACAAACTGCTCCGCCCCTACTGAAGCTCGGCCTAACGGCCTCGCTTCAGCAGGCTCGGATCATTTTGTATGGCGGCCATCTTGAAATCCGCCATTTTGGATTTTTGACAGGTGTCATTAGACTGCTCTCCTGATTCCCTATGACATTTGTTCAAACAACCCCTACCTATCTTGTACCGTTTTTGAGATATGTCATCCATCTTCACTTGGCAGGCGTCTTTTTAATGATTTTCGATTTTTCTCATACTCACCAAAACCCCGCGAACATTTTTGCCATACATCATTTTTACCCTACTCTACTCCTTCTAGGAGAACATTTATGTCAGTGAGTCAGTCAGTCAGTCAGTGGTAATCGAGCTTTATATATTATAAATAAACTAGTTTTTCGGGCAGTGTGCGGGCCGCATGCGGCCCGCATCTATCTTGAGTCAGTAGGAACTGTCAAAAAACACCTGATACAAAAAAAAATGTGTTCAAAACTCCAATAGAAGTATGAAATCCCATATAAACTCTCAATACAATAAAGAACCATACTGTAGCCACTAAAGCAAATTCACCCTACTGCCATAAAAAGGTGGTACGGGCAGAATGGTACCAAGGTTCTAAGTCACTTTTCTTAAGGAACCCCACTCGTAGGTGCTTCGGTTACCGCGGGCAGTTGCCATGGAGACCAGTCGGAGATGTGGAAAATACTCTCGAGTCGGAGCTCGGCCTTCGGCCTCGCAAGTTACTAACACGGCTCGGCCTGCGGCCTCGCCAAGCGCTCGCCCTTCGGGCTCGCGCACCATTCGCTCGGCCTTCGGCCTCGCGGACCGAAGGTTCGGCCTTCGGCCTCACCAGGTGGTTGCCCTTTGGGCTCGCTATACACTATTGTAGGACAGTAACTCCAAATTCAGTCAAAAATCCCACAAAAACTCCTAATACAGTCGAAAATGAAGGTAAAACACCCCAAATGCAGTATGAAGAATGAGAGGAGCACGTGGGACAAATCCAAAATGTCAGATTTTAAGATGGCTGCCGTACAAACTGCTCCGGCCCTACTGAAGCTCGGCCTAAAGGCCTCGCTTCAGCAGGCTCGGAGCATTTTGTATGGCGGCCATCTTGAAATCCGCCATTTTGGATTTTTGACAGGTGTCATTCGACTGCTCTCCCGATTCCCTATGACATTTGTTCAAACACTCTCTACCTATCTTGTACCGTTTTTGAGATATGTCATCCATCTTTACTTGGCAGGCGTCTTTTTAATGATTTTCGATTTTTCTCATACTCACCTAAACCCGCCGAACATTTTTGCCATACTTCATTTTTACCCTACTCTGCTCCTTCTAGGAGAACATTTATGTCAGTGAGTCAGTGAGTCAGTCAGTGGTAATCGAGCCTTATATATTATAAACTAGTTTTTCGGGCAGTGTGCGGGCCGCATGCGGCCCGCATCTATCTTTAGTCATTTGAAAATTCCACAGAAACACCTAATACTTTAAAAAAAATGTGTTCAAAACTCCAATAAAAGTATGAAATCCCATATAAACTCTCAATACAATAAAGAACCAAACTGTAGCCACCAAACCAAATTCACCCTACTGCCATAAAAAGGTGGTACGGGCAGAATGAGACCAGGGTTCTGAGCAACTTTTGTAAAGGAACCCCACTCGTAGGTTCTTCGGTTACCGCGGGCAGTTGCCATGGAGACCAGTCGGAAACGTGGAAAATACTCTCAAGTTGGAGCTCGGCCTTCGGCCTCGCAAGTTACTAAAATGGCTCGGCCTGCGGCCTCGCTCGGCGCTCGCCCTTCGGGCTCACGCATCATACGCTCGGCCTTCGGCCTCGCGGATCGAAAGTTCGGCCTTCGGCCTCACCAGGAGCTCGCCCTTCGGGCTCGCTACTTCACTTATGTAGGACAGTAACTCCAAATTTAGTCAAAAATCCCACAAAAACTCCTAATACAGTCGAAAATATAAGGTAAAACACTCCAAATGCAGTATAAAGAATGATAGGAGCACGTGGGGTACATCCAAAATAACGGATTTCAAGACGGCCACCATACAAACTGCTCCGCCCCTACTGAAGCTCGGCCTAAAGGCCTCGCTTCAGCAGGCTCGGAGCATTTTGTATGGCGGCCATCTTGAAATCCGCCATTTTGGATTTTTGACAGATGTCATTCGACTGCTCTACCGATTCCCTATGACATTTGTTCAAACACCCCCTACCTATCTCTTACCGTTTTCGAGATACGTCATCCATCATCACTTGGCAGGCGTCTTTTTAATGATTTTCGATTTTTCTCATACTCACCAAAACCCTCCGAACATTTTTGCTATACTTCATTTTTACCCTACTCTGCTCCTTCTAGGAGAACATTTATGTCAGTGAGTCAGTCAGTCAGTCAGTGGTAATCGAGCTTTATATATTATAAACTAGTTTTTCGGGCAGTGTGCGGGCCGCATGCGGCCCGCATTTATCGTTGTGCAAGTTTGAACAATATCAAAACACCTTATACATTAAAAAAAGTATGTTCAAAACTCCATTAGAAGTATGAAATCCCATATTAATACTCAATACAATAAAGAACAATACTGTAGCCACTAAAACAGATTCACCCTACTGCCATAAAAAGGTGGTACGGGCAGAAAGGTACCAAGGTTCTGAGTCACTTTTGTTAAGGAACCCCACTCGTAGGTGCTTCGCTTACCGCGGGCAGTTGCCATGGAGACCAGTCGGAGACGTGGAAAAAACTCTCAAGTCGGAGCTCGGCCTTCGGCCTCGCAAGTTACCAACATGGCTCGGCCTGCGGCCTCGCCAAGAGCTCGCCCTTCGGGCTCGCGCGTCATACGCTCGGCCTTCGGCCTCGCGGACTGAAAGTTCGGCCTTCGGCCTCACCAGGAGCTCGCCCTTCGGGCTCGCTACTACACTTATGTAGGACAGTAACTCCAAATTCAGTCAAAAATCCCACAAAAACTCCTAATACAGTCGAAAATATAAGGTAATACACTCCAAATGCAGTATAAAGAATGATAGGAGCACCTGGGACAAATCCAAAATGGCGGATTTCAAGAAGGCCATCATACAAACTGCTCCGCCCCTACTGAACCTCGGCCTAACGGCCTCGCTTCAGCAGGCTCGGATCAATTTGTATGGCGGCCATCTTGAAATCCGCCATTTTGGATTTTTGACAGGTGTCATTCGACTGCTCTCCAGATTCCCTATGACATTTGTTCAAACACCCCCTACCTATCTCTTACCGTTTTTGAGATATGTCATCCATCTTTACTTGGCAGGCGTCTTTTTAATGATTTTCGATTTTTCTCATACTCACCAAAACCCCCCGAACATTTTTGTGCTACATCATTTTAACCCTACTCTACTCCTTCTAGGAGAACATTTATGTCAGTCAGTCAGTCAGTGAGTCAGTCAGTGGTAATCGAGCTTTATATTATAACTAGTATTTCGGGCAGTGTGCGGGCCGCATGCGGCCCGCATTTATCGTTGTGCAATTTTAACTTATATCAAGACACCTAATACGTAAAAAAAAGTGTGTTCAAAACTCCAATAGAAGTATGAAATCCCATATAAACTCTCAATACAATAAAGAAACAAACTGTAGCCACCAAACCAAATTCACCCTACTGCCATAAAAAGGTGGTACGGGCAGAATGGTACCAAGGTTCTGAGTCACTTTTGTTAAGGAACCCCACTCGTAGGTGCTTCGGTTACCGCGGTCAGTTGCCATGGAGACCAGTCGAAGATGTAGAAAATATTCTAAAGTCGGAGCTCGGCCTTCAGCCTCGCAAGTTACTAACACGGCTCGGCCTGCGGCCTCGCCAAGCGCTCGCCCTTCGGGCTCGCGCATCATACGCTCGGCCTTCGGCCTCGCGGACTGAAAGTTCGGCCTTCGGCCTCACCAGGAGCTCGCCCTTCGGGCTCGCAACTGCACTAATGTAGGACAGTTACTCCAAATTCAGTCAAAAATCCCACAAAAACTCCTAATACAGTCTAATATAAAGGTAAAACGCTCCAAATGCAGTATAAAGAATGATAGGAGCACGTGGGACACATCCAAAATGTCGGATTTCAAGATGGCCACCATACAAACTGCTCCGCCCCTACTGAAGCTCGGCCTAAAGGCCTCGCTTCAGCAGGCTCGGATCAATTTGTATGGCGGCCATCTTGAAATCCGCCATTTTGGATTTTTGACAGGTGTCATTCGACTGCTTTCCCAATTCCCTATGACATTTGTTCAAACACCCCCTACCTATCTCTTACCGTTTTTGAGATACGTCATCCATCTTCAGTTGGCAGGCGTCTTTTTAATGATTTTCGATTTTTCTCATACTCACCAAAACCCCCCGAACATTTTTGCTATACATCACGTTGCTCCTACTCGTCTCCTTCTAGGAGAACATTTATGTCAGTCAGTGAGTCAATGGTAATCGAGCTTTATATATTATAACTAGTATTTCGGGCAGTGTGCGGGCCGCATGCGGCCCGCATTTATCGTTATGCAGTACTAAACTATATCAAAACTCCTGATACGTTGGAAAAAAGTATGTTCAAAACTCCAATAGAAGTAAAACATATAAATATATAAACTCTCAATACAATAAAGAACCATACTGTAGCCACTAAAGCAGATTCACCCTACTGCCATAAAAAGGTGGTACGGGCAGAATGGTACCAAGGTTCTAAGTCACTTTTAATAAGGAACCCCACTCGTAGGTGCTTCGGTTACCGCAGGCAGTTGCCATGGAGACCAGTCGGTGACGTGGAAAATACTCTCGAGTCGGAGCTCGGCCTTCGGCCTCGCAAGTTACTAATACGGCTCGGCCTACGGCCTCGCCAAGCGCTCGCCCTTCGGGCTCACGCATCATACGCTCGGCCTTCGGCCTCGCGGACCGAAAGTTCGGCCTTCGGCCTCACCAGGAGCTCGCCCTTCGGGCTCGCTACTACACTAATGTAGGACAGTAACTCCAAATTCAGTCAAAAATCCCACAAAAACTCCTAATACAGTCGAAAATAAAGGTAAAACACTCCAAATGCAGTATAAAGAATGATAGGAGCACGTGGGTCACATCCAAAATGTCGGATTTCAAGACGGCCACCATACAAACTGCTCCGCCCCTTCTGAAGCTCGGCCTAACGGCCTCGCTTCAGCAGGCTCGGATCATTTTGTATGGCGGCCATCTTGAAATCCGCCATTTTGGATTTTTGACAGGTGTCATTCAACTGCTCTCCCGATTTCCTATGACATTTGTTCAAACTCCCCCTACCTATCTCTTACCGTTTTTGAGATATGACATACATCTTTACTTGGCAGGCGTCTTTTAAATGATTTTCGATTTTTCTCATACTCACCTAAGTCCCCCGAACATTTTTGCCATACATCACTGTGCTCCTACTCGTCTCCTTCTAGGAGAACATTTATGTCAGTGAGTCAGTCAGTCAGTCAGTGGTAATCGAGCTTTATATATTATAAACTAGTTTTTCGGGCAGTGTGCGGGCCGCATGCGGCCCGCATCTATCTTGAGTCATTTGGAAATTTCACATAAACCCCTAATACTTTAAGAAAAAGAATGTTCAAAACTCCAATGGAAGTATGAAATCCCATAAAAACTCTCAATACAATAAAGAACCATACTGCAGCCACTAAAGCAAATTCACCCTACTGCCACAAAAAGGTGGTACGGGCAGAATGGGACCAAGGTTCTGAGTCACTTTTGTGAAGGAACCCCACTCGTAGGTGCTTCGGTTACCGCGGGCAGTTGCTATGGAGACCAGTCGGAGATGTGGAAAATAATCTCAAGTCGGAGCTCGGCCTTCGGCCTCGCAAGTTACTAACACGGCTCGGCCTGCGGCCTCGCAAAGCACTCGCCCTTCGGGCTCGCGCATCATACGCTCGGCCTTCGGCCTCGCGGACCGAAAGTTCGGCCTTCGGCCTCACCAGAAGCTCGCCCTTCGGGCTCGCAACTTCACTAATGTAGGACAGTTACTCCAAATTCAGTCGAAAATCCCACAAAAACTCCTAATACAGTCGAAAATATAGGGTAAATCACTCCAAATGCAGTATAAAGAATGATAGGAGCACGTGGGTCACATCCAAATTGTCGGATTTCAAGACGGCCACCATACAAACTGCTCCGCCCCTACTGAAGCTCGGCCTAAAGGCCTCGCTTCAGCAGGCTCGGATCACTTTGTATGGCGGCCATCTTGAAATCCGCCATTTTGGATTTTTGACAGGTGTCATTCGACTGCTCTCCCGATTCCCTATGACATTTGTTCAAACACCCCCTACCTATCTCGTACCGTTTTTGAGATACGTCATCCATCTTTACTTGGCAGGCGTCTTTTTAATGATTTTCGATTTTTCTCATACTCACCAAAACCCTCCGAACATTTTTGCTATTCTTCATTTTTACCCTACTCTGCTCCTTCTAGGAGAACATTTATGTCAGTGAGTCAGTCAGTCAGTCAGTGGTAATCGAGCTTTATATATTATAAATAAATAATTAGTATTTCGGGCAGTGTGCGGGCCGCATGCGGCCCGCATTTATCGTTGTGCAATTTTAACTTATATCAAGACACCTAATACGTAAAAAAAAGTGTGTTCAAAACTCCAATAGAAGTATGAAATCCCATATAAACTCTCAATACAATAAAGAAACAAACTGTAGCCACCAAACCAAATTCACCCTACTGCCATAAAAAGGTGGTACGGGCAGAATGGTACCAAGGTTCTGAGTCACTTTTGTTAAGGAACCCCACTCGTAGGTGCTTCGGTTACCGCGGTCAGTTGCCATGGAGACCAGTCGAAGATGTAGAAAATATTCTAAAGTCGGAGCTCGGCCTTCAGCCTCGCAAGTTACTAACACGGCTCGGCCTGCGGCCTCGCCAAGCGCTCGCCCTTCGGGCTCGCGCATCATACGCTCGGCCTTCGGCCTCGCGGACCGAAAGTTCGGCCTTCGGCCTCACCAGGAGCTCGCCCTTCGGGCTCGCAACTGCACTAATGTAGGACAGTTACTCCAAATTCAGTCAAAAATCCCACAAAAACTCCTAATACAGTCTAATATAAAGGTAAAACGCTCCAAATGCAGTATAAAGAATGATAGGAGCACGTGGGACACATCCAAAATGTCGGATTTCAAGATGGCCACCATACAAACTGCTCCGCCCCTACTGAAGCTCGGCCTAAAGGCCTCGCTTCAGCAGGCTCGGATCAATTTGTATGGCGGCCATCTTGAAATCCGCCATTTTGGATTTTTGACAGGTGTCATTCGACTGCTTTCCCAATTCCCTATGACATTTGTTCAAACACCCCCTACCTATCTCTTACCGTTTTTGAGATACGTCATCCATCTTCAGTTGGCAGGCGTCTTTTTAATGATTTTCGATTTTTCTCATACTCACCAAAACCCCCCGAACATTTTTGCTATACATCACGTTGCTCCTACTCGTCTCCTTCTAGGAGAACATTTATGTCAGTCAGTGAGTCAATGGTAATCGAGCTTTATATATTACTAGTTTTTCGGGCAGTGTGCGGGCCGCATGCGGCCCGCATTTATCGTTGTGCAAGTTTGAACAATATCAAAACACCTTATACATTAAAAAAAGTATGTTCAAAACTCCATTAGAAGTATGAAATCCCATATTAATACTCAATACAATAAAGAACAATACTGTAGCCACTAAAACAGATTCACCCTACTGCCATAAAAAGGTGGTACGGGCAGAAAGGTACCAAGGTTCTGAGTCACTTTTGTTAAGGAACCCCACTCGTAGGTGCTTCGCTTACCGCGGGCAGTTGCCATGGAGACCAGTCGGAGACGTGGAAAAAACTCTCAAGTCGGAGCTCGGCCTTCGGCCTCGCAAGTTACCAACATGGCTCGGCCTGCGGCCTCGCCAAGAGCTCGCCCTTCGGGCTCGCGCGTCATACGCTCGGCCTTCGGCCTCGCGGACTGAAAGTTCGGCCTTCGGCCTCACCAGGAGCTCGCCCTTCGGGCTCGCTACTACACTTATGTAGGACAGTAACTCCAAATTCAGTCAAAAATCCCACAAAAACTCCTAATACAGTCGAAAATATAAGGTAATACACTCCAAATGCAGTATAAAGAATGATAGGAGCACCTGGGACAAATCCAAAATGGCGGATTTCAAGAAGGCCATCATACAAACTGCTCCGCCCCTACTGAACCTCGGCCTAACGGCCTCGCTTCAGCAGGCTCGGATCAATTTGTATGGCGGCCATCTTGAAATCCGCCATTTTGGATTTTTGACAGGTGTCATTCGACTGCTCTCCAGATTCCCTATGACATTTGTTCAAACACCCCCTACCTATCTCTTACCGTTTTTGAGATATGTCATCCATCTTTACTTGGCAGGCGTCTTTTTAATGATTTTCGATTTTTCTCATACTCACCAAAACCCCCCGAACATTTTTGTCCTACATCATTTTAACCCTACTCTACTCCTTCTAGGAGAACATTTATGTCAGTCAGTCAGTCAGTGAGTCAGTCAGTGGTAATCGAGCTTTATATATTATAACTAGTTTTTCGGGCAGTGTGCGGGCCGCATGCGGCCCGCATATATCGTTGTGCAAGTTTGAACAATATCAAAACACCTTGTACATTAAAAAAAAATATTTCAAAACACCAAAAGATGTACGATTTCCCATACAAACTCTTAATGCAATAAGGAACCAAACTGTAGCCACCAAACCAGATTCACCCTACTGCCATAAAAAGGTGGTACGGGCAGAATAGTACCAAGGTTCTGAGTCACTTTTGTTAAGGATACCCACTCGTAGGTGCTTCGGTTACCGCAGGCAGTTGCCATGGAGACCAGTCAGTGACGTGGAAAATACTCTCAAGTCGGAGCTCGGCCTTCGGCCTCGCAAGTTACTAATACGGCTTTGCCTACGGCCTCGCCAAGCGCTCGCCCTTCGGGCTCACGCATCATACGCTCGGCCTTCGGCCTCGCGGACCGAAAGTTCGGCCTTCGGCCTTACCAGGAGCTCGCCCTTCGGGCTCGCTACTACACTAACGTAGGACAGTAACTCCAAATTCAGTCAAAACTCCCACAAAAACTCCTAATACAGTTGAAAATAAAGGTAAAACACTCCATATGCAGTATAAAGAATGATAGGAGCATGTAAGACACATCCAAAATGTCGGATTTCAAGACGGCCACCATACAAACTGCTCCGCCCCTACTGAAGCTCGGCCTAACGGCCTCGCTTCAGCAGGCTCGGATCAATTTGTATGGCGGCCATCTTGAAATCCGCCATTTTGGATTTTTGACAGATGTCATTCGACTGCTCTCCTTATTCCCTATGACATTTGTTCAAACACCCCCTACCTATCTCTTACCGTTTTTGAGATACGTCATCCATCTTCACTTGGCAGGCGTCTTTTTAATGATTTTCGATTTTTCTCATACTCATCAAAACCCCTCGAACATTTCTGCCATACATCATTTTAGCCCTACTATGCTCCTTCTAGGAGAACATTTATGTCAATCAGTCAGTCAGTGAGTCAGTGGTAATCGAGCCTTATATATTATAAATAAACTAGTTTTTCGGGCAGTGTGCGGGCCGCATGCGGCCCGCATTTATCGTTATGCCGTACTAAACTATATCAAAACTCCTGATACGTTGGAAAAAAGTATGTTCAAAACTCCAATAGAAGTATGAAATCCCATATAAATTCTCAATACAATAAAGAACCATACTGTAGCCACTAAAGCAGATTCACCCTACTGCCATAAAAAGGTGGTACGGGCAGAATGGTACCAAGGTTCTGAGTCACTTTTGTTAAGGAACCCCACTCGTAGGTGCTGCGGTTACCGCAGGCAGTTGCCATGGAGACCAGTCGGAGATGTGGAAAATACTCTCAAGTCGGAGCTCGGCCTTCGGCCTCGCAAGTTACTAATACGGCTCGGCCTACGGCCTCGCCAGGCGCTCGCCCTTCGGGCTCGCGCATCATACGCTCGGCCTTCGGCCTCGCGGACCGAAAGTTCGGCCTTCGGCCTCACCAGGAGCTCGCCCTTCGGGCTCGCTACTTCACTTATGTAGGACAGTAACTCCAAATTTAGTCAAAAATCCCACAAAAACTCCTAAAACTGTCGAAAATATAAGGTAAAACACTTCAAATGCAGTATAAAGAATGATAGGAGCACGTGGGGCACATCCAAAATAACGGATTTCAAGACGGCCACCATACAAACTGCTCCGCCCCTACTGAAGCTCGGCCTAAAGGCCTCGCTTCAGCAGGCTCGGAACATTTTGTATGGCGGCCATCTTGAAATCCGCCATTTTGGATTTTTGACAGATGTCATCCGACTGCTCTCCCGATTCCCTATGACATTTGGTCAAGCACCCCCTACCTATCTCTTACCGTTTCAGAGATACGCCATCCAATTTTACTTGGCAGACGTCATCTTTGAGTTTTCGGATTTTTCCCATACTCACACAAACCCCCTCTACACTTTTCCCATACATCATATTCTTCCTTCTCGACTCCTTCTGGGAGAACAATGATGTCAGTCAGTCAGTGAGTCAGTGAATCAGTCAGTGTACGGTAATCCAGCTTTATATATTATAAATAATAACTAGTTTTTCGGGCAGTGTGCGGGCCGCATGCGGCCCGCATTTATCGTTGTGCAGTACTAAACTTTACCTTAACACCTTATACATTAAAAAAAATAGGTTCAAAACTCCAATAGAAGTATGAAATCCCAAATAAACTCTCAATACAATAAAGAAACAAACTGTAGCCACCAAACTAAATTCACCCTACTGCCATAAAAAGGTGGTACGGGCAGAATGGGACCAGGGTTCCGAGTCACTTTTGTTATGGAACCCCACTCGTAGGTGCTTCGGTTACCGCGGGCAGTTGCCATGGAGACCAGTCGGTGACGTGGAAAATACTCTCGAGTCGGAGCTCGGCCTTCGGCCTCGCAAGTTACTAACATGGCTCGGCCTGCGGCCTCGCCAAGCGCTCGCCCTACGGGCTCACGCACCATACGCTCGGCCTTCGGCCTCACGAGCCGAAAGATCGGCCTTCGGCCTTACCAGGAGCTCGCCCTTCGGGCTCGCTACTACAATAACGTAGAACAGTAACTCCAAAGTCAGTCAGAAAAACCTACAAAAACTCCTAATACAGTCGCAAAATTTGAGGTAAAACACTCCAAATGCAGTATAAAGAATGAGAGGAGCACGTGTGACACATCCAAAATGTCATTCGACTGCTATCCTTATTCCCTATGACATTTTTTCAAAAACCCCCTACTTATCTATTACCGTTTTCGAGATACGTGATTTATCTGCACTTGGCAGACGTCATCGAAAAAAAAAATTCATATTTAGAATGAGGACGTCCAGAACAACCTAGATATCGAGTTTCAGCCAAATCGGAGTAACTTTTTTTACTTGGCAGACGTCATCGAAAAAAAATTTTTAGATTTGGAATAAGGACACCCAGAACCACCTAAATATTGAGTTTCAGCCAAATCGGAGTAACTTTTTTTACTTGGCAGACGTCATCGAAAAATTTTTTTTTGATTTGGAATAAGGACGTCCAGAACCACATAAATATTGAGTTTCAGCCAAATCGGAGTAACTTTTTTTACTTGGCAGACGTCATCGAAATAAAAATTTCATATTTGAAATAAGGATGACGAGAACAACCTATATATCGATTTTCAGCCAAATCGGTGCAAGTCTGAGCTCGGCCTTCGGCCTCGCCAGTTACTAACATGGCTCGGCCTGCGGCCTCGCCTAGCGCTCGCCCTGCGGGCTCGCGCACCGTCCACTCGGCCTACGGCCTCGCGGCCCAAAAGTTCGGCCTTCGGCCTCACCAGAAGCTCGCCCTTCGGGCTCGCTACACGGCCAGTAGGACAATTACTACAAATTCAGTTGAAAATCCCACAAAAACTCCTAATACAGTCGACATTGTAAGGTCAAATACTCCAAATAATGTATGAAGAATGAGAGTAGCACATTTGACAGGTGTCATTCGACTGCTCTCCCGATTCCCTTTGACATTTGTTCAAACACCCCAAACCTATCTCTTACCGTTTTCGAGATACGTAGTCCAGCTTTACTTGGCAGGCGTCATTTCTAGGGTTTTTAATTTTTTTCCTACTCAGCTAAACCCCTTAGTCATTTTCGTGATACATTACTATAACCGTACTCAACTCTTTCTGGTAGAACCAGCTACTTTTTTGAGGGATCGAAGGATTTTGTATGGCGGCCATTTTGAAATCCGCCATTTTGGATTTTTGACAAATGTCATCCGACTGCCCTCCCGATTCTCTATGACATTTGGTCAAGCACCCCCAACCTATCTCTTACCGTTTCAGAGATACGCCATCCAATTTTACTTGGCAGACGTCATCTTTGAGTTTTCGGATTTTTCCCATACTCACACAAACCCCCAGAACATTTTTGCTATACATTACTTTCTTCCTTCTCGACTCCTTCTGGGAGAACAATTATGTCAGTCAGTGAGTCAGTCAGTGTACGGTAATCCAGCTTTATATATTATAACTAGTTTTTCGGGCAGTGTGCGGGCCGCATGCGGCCCGCATTTATCGTTATACAGTACTAAACTTAACCTTAACCCCTTATACATTTAAAAAAAATAAGTTCAAAACTCCAATAGAAGTATGAAATCCCAAATAAACTCTCTATACAATAAAGATCCATACTGTAGCCACTAAAGCAGATTCACCCTACTGCCATAAAAAGGTGGTACGGGCAGAATGGTACCAAGGTTCTGAGTCACTTTTGTTAAGGAACCCCACTCGTAGGTGCTTCGGATACCGCGGGCAGTTGCCATGGAGACCAGTCGGAGACAAGGCAATTACTCCCAATTCGGAGCTCGGCCTTCGGCCTCGCAAGTTACTAACACGGCTCGGCCTGCGGCCTCGCCAAGCGCTCGCCCTTCGGGCTCACGCACCATACGCTCGGCCTTCGGCCTCACGAGCCGAAAGTTCGGCCTTCGGCCTCACCAGGAGGTCGCCCTTCGGGCTCGCTTCTACAATAACGTAGAACAGTAACTCCAAATTCAGTCAAAAAACCTACAAAAACTCCTAATACAGTCGAAAATATGAGGTAAAACACTCCAAATGCAGTATAAAGAATGAGAGGAGCACGTTTGACAGGTGTCATTCGACTGCTCTCCCGATTCCCTATGACATTTGTTCAAACACCCCCAACCTATCTCTTACCATTTTCGAGATACGTAGTCCAGCTTTACTTGGCAGGCGTCATTTCTAGGGTTTTTAATTTTTTCCCTACTCAGCTAAGCCCCTTTGTCATTTTCGTAATACATTACTATAACCGTACTCAACTCTTTCTGGTAGAACCAGCTACTTTTTTGAGGGATCGAAGGATTTTGTATGGCGGCCATTTTGAAATCCGCCATTTTGGATTTTTGACAGATGTCATCCGACTGCTCTCCCGATTCCCTATGACATTTGGTCAAGCACCCCCTACCTATCTCTTACCGTTTCAGAGATACGCCATCCAATTTTACTTGGCAGACGTCATCTTTGAGTTTTCGGATTTTTCCCATACTCCCCTAAACCTCCTCTACACTTTTCCCATACATCACTTTCTTCCTTCTCGACTCCTTCTGGGAGAACAATGATGTCAGTCAGTGAATCAGTCAGTCAGTCAGTCAGTCAGTCAGTGTACGGTAATCCAGCTTTATATATTATAAATAATAACTAGTTTTTCGGGCAGTGTGCGGGCCGCATGCGGCCCGCATTTATCGTTGTGCAAGTTTGAAGAATATCAAAACACCTTGTACATTAAAAAAAAATATTTCAAAACACCAAAAGATGTACGATTTCCCATACAAACTCTTAATGCAATAAGGAACCAAACTGTAGCCACCAAACCAGATTCACCCTACTGCCATAAAAAGGTGGTACGGGCAGAATAGTACCAAGGTTCTGAGTCACTTTTGTTAAGGATACCCACTCGTAGGTGCTTCGGTTACCGCAGGCAGTTGCCATGGAGACCAGTCAGTGACGTGGAAAATACTCTCAAGTCGGAGCTCGGCCTTCGGCCTCGCAAGTTACTAATACGGCTTTGCCTACGGCCTCGCCAAGCGCTCGCCCTTCGGGCTCACGCATCATACGCTTGGCCTTCGGCCTCGCGGACCGAAAGTTCGGCCTTCGGCCTTACCAGGAGCTCGCCCTTCGGGCTCGCTACTACACTAACGTAGGACAGTAACTCCAAATTCAGTCAAAACTCCCACAAAAACTCCTAATACAGTTGAAAATAAAGGTAAAACACTCCATATGCAGTATAAAGAATGATAGGAGCATGTAAGACACATCCAAAATGTCGGATTTCAAGACGGCCACCATACAAACTGCTCCGCCCCTACTGAAGCTCGGCCTAACGGCCTCGCTTCAGCAGGCTCGGATCAATTTGTATGGCGGCCATCTTGAAATCCGCCATTTTGGATTTTTGACAGATGTCATTCGACTGCTCTCCTTATTCCCTATGACATTTGTTCAAACACCCCCTACCTATCTCTTACCGTTTTTGAGATACGTCATCCATCTTCACTTGGCAGGCGTCTTTTTAATGATTTTCGATTTTTCTCATACTCATCAAAACCCCTCGAACATTTCTGCCATACATCATTTTAGCCCTACTATGCTCCTTCTAGGAGAACATTTATGTCAATCAGTCAGTCAGTGAGTCAGTGGTAATCGAGCCTTATATATTATAAACTAGTTTTTCGGGCAGTGTGCGGGCCGCATGCGGCCCGCATTTATCGTTGTGCAAGTTTGAACAATATCAAAACACCTTGTACATTAAAAAAAAATATTTCAAAACACCAAAAGATGTACGATTTCCCATACAAACTCTTAATGCAATAAGGAACCAAACTGTAGCCACCAAACCAGATTCACCCTACTGCCATAAAAAGGTGGTACGGGCAGAATAGTACCAAGGTTCTGAGTCACTTTTGTTAAGGATACCCACTCGTAGGTGCTTCGGTTACCGCAGGCAGTTGCCATTGAGACCAGTCAGTGACGTGGAAAATACTCTCAAGTCGGAGCTCGGCCTTCGGCCTCGCAAGTTACTAATACGGCTTTGCCTACGGCCTCGCCAAGCGCTCGCCCTTCGGGCTCACGCATCATACGCTCGGCCTTCGGCCTCGCGGACCGAAAGTTCGGCCTTCGGCCTTACCAGGAGCTCGCCCTTCGGGCTCGCTACTACACTAACGTAGGACAGTAACTCCAAATTCAGTCAAAACTCCCACAAAAACTCCTAATACAGTTGAAAATAAAGGTAAAACACTCCATATGCAGTATAAAGAATGATAGGAGCATGTAAGACACATCCAAAATGTCGGATTTCAAGACGGCCACCATACAAACTGCTCCGCCCCTACTGAAGCTCGGCCTAACGGCCTCGCTTCAGCAGGCTCGGATCAATTTGTATGGCGGCCATCTTGAAATCCGCCATTTTGGATTTTTGACAGATGTCATTCGACTGCTCTCCTTATTCCCTATGACATTTGTTCAAACACCCCCTACCTATCTCTTACCGTTTTTGAGATACGTCATCCATCTTCACTTGGCAGGCGTCTTTTTAATGATTTTCGATTTTTCTCATACTCATCAAAACCCCTCGAACATTTCTGCCATACATCATTTTAGCCCTACTATGCTCCTTCTAGGAGAACATTTATGTCAATCAGTCAGTCAGTGAGTCAGTGGTAATCGAGCCTTATATATTATAAACTAGTTTTTCGGGCAGTGTGCGGGCCGCATGCGGCCCGCATTTATCGTTGTGCAAGTTTGAACAATATCAAAACACCTTATACATTAAAAAAAATTATTTCAAAACACCTAAAGATGTACGATTTCCCATACAAACCCTTAATACAATAGAGAACCGTACTGTTATCACCAAACCAAATTCACCCTACTGCCATAAAAAGGTGGTACGGGCAGAATGGTACCAAGGTTCTGAATCACTTTTGTTAAGGAACCCCACTCGTAGGTGCTTCGGTTACCGCAGGCAGTTGCCATGGAGACCAGTCGGTGACGTGGAAAATACTCTCAAGTCGGAGCTCGGCCTTCGGCCTCGCAAGTTACTAATACGGCTCGGCCTGCGGCCTCGCCAAGCGCTCGCCCTTCGGGCTCGCGCACCATTCGCTCGGCCTTCGGCCTCGCGGACCGAAAGTTCGGCCTTCGGCCTCACCAGGTGGTTGCCCTTTGGGCTCGCTATACACTAATGTAGAACAGTTACTCCAAATTCAGTCAAAAAACCCACAAAAACTCCTAATACAGTCGAAAATATAAGGTAAAACACTCCAAATGCAGTATGAAGAATGAGAGGAGCACCTGGGACAAATCCAAAATGGCGGATTTCAAGAAGGCCACCATACAAACTGCTCCGCCCCTACTGAAGCTCGGCCTAAAGGCCTCGCTTCAGCAGGCTCGGAGCATTTTGTATGGCGGCCATCTTGAAATCCGCCATTTTGGATTTTTGACAGGTGTCATTCGACTGCTCTCCCGATTCTCTATGACATTTGTTCAAACACCCCCTACCTATCTCTTACCGTTTTCGAGATACGTCATCCATCATCACTTGGCAGGCGTCTTTTTAATGATTTTCGATTTTTCTCATACTCACCAAAACCACCCGAACATTTTTGCCATACTTCATTTTTACCCTACTCTGCTCCTTCTAGGAGAACATTTATGTCAGTGAGTCAGTCAGTCAGTCAGTGGTAATCGAGCTTTATATATTATAAATAAATAACTAGTTTTTCGGGCAGTGTGCGGGCCGCATGCGGCCCGCATCTATCTTGAGTCAGTAGGAACTGTCATAAAAGCACGTTATACATTAAAAAAAAGTAATATCCAAAACTCCAATAGAAGTATGAAATACTATATAAACTCTATATACAATAAGGAACCAAACTGTAGCCACCAAATCAGATTCACCCTACTGCCATAAAAAGGTGGTACGGGCAGAATGGTACGAAGGTTCTGAGTCACTTTTGTTAAGGAACCCCACTCGTAGGTGCTTCGGTTACCGCAGGCAGTTGCCATGGAGACCAGTCGGTGATGTGGAAAATACTCTCAAGTCGGAGCTCGGCCTTCGGCCTCGCAAGTTACTAATACGGCTCGGCCTGCGGCCTCACCAAAAGCTCGCCCTTCGGGCTCGCTACACGGCCAGTAGGACAATTACTCCAAATTCAGTTGAAAATCCCACAAAAACTCCTAATACAGTCGACATTGTAAGGTCAAATACTCCAAATAATGTATGAAGAATGAGAGTAGCACATTTGACAGGTGTCATTCGACTGCTCTCCCGGTTCCCTATGACATTTGTTCAAACACTCCAAACCTATCTCTTACCGTTTTCGAGATACGTAGTCCAGCTTTACTTGGCAGGCGTCATTTCTAGGGTTTTTAATTTTTTCCCTACTCAGCTAAACCCCTTAGTCATTTTCGTAATACATTACTATAACCGTACTCAACTCTTTTTGGTAGAACCAGCTACTTTTTTGAGGGATCGAAGGATTTTGTATGGCGGCCATTTTGAAATCCGCCATTTTGGATTTTTGACAAATGTCATCCGACTGCTCTCCTGATTCCCTATGACATTTGGTCAAGCACCCCCTACCTATCTCTTACCGTTTCAGAGATACGCCATCCAACTTTACTTGGCAGACGTCATCTTTGAGTTTTCGGATTTTTCCCATACTCACATAAACCCCCAGAACATTTTTGCTATACATTACTTTCTTCCTACTCGACTCCTTCTGGGAGAACAATTATGTCAGTCAGTGAGTCAGTCAGTGTACGGTAATCCAGCTTTATATATTATAACTAGTTTTTCGGGCAGTGTGCGGGCCGCATGCGGCCCGCATTTATCGTTATGCCGTACTAAACTATATCAAAACTCCTGATACGTTGGAAAAAAGTATGTTCAAAACTCCAATAGAAGTATGAAATCCCATATAAATTCTCAATACAATAAAGAACCATACTGTAGCCACTAAAGCAGATTCACCCTACTGCCATAAAAAGGTGGTACGGGCAGAATGGTACCAAGGTTCTGAGTCACTTTTGTTAAGGAACCCCACTCGTAGGTGCTGCGGTTACCGCAGGCAGTTGCCATGGAGACCAGTCGGAGATGTGGAAAATACTCTCAAGTCGGAGCTCGGCCTTCGGCCTCGCAAGTTACTAATACGGCTCGGCCTACGGCCTCGCCAGGCGCTCGCCCTTCGGGCTCGCGCATCATACGCTCGGCCTTCGGCCTCGCGGACCGAAAGTTCGGCCTTCGGCCTCACCAGGAGCTCGCCCTTCGGGCTCGCTACTTCACTTATGTAGGACAGTAACTCCAAATTTAGTCAAAAATCCCACAAAAACTCCTAAAACTGTCGAAAATATAAGGTAAAACACTTCAAATGCAGTATAAAGAATGATAGGAGCACGTGGGGCACATCCAAAATAACGGATTTCAAGACGGCCACCATACAAACTGCTCCGCCCCTACTGAAGCTCGGCCTAAAGGCCTCGCTTCAGCAGGCTCGGAACATTTTGTATGGCGGCCATCTTGAAATCCGCCATTTTGGATTTTTGACAGATGTCATCCGACTGCTCTCCCGATTCCCTATGACATTTGGTCAAGCACCCCCTACCTATCTCTTACCGTTTCAGAGATACGCCATCCAATTTTACTTGGCAGACGTCATCTTTGAGTTTTCGGATTTTTCCCATACTCACACAAACCCCCTCTACACTTTTCCCATACATCATATTCTTCCTTCTCGACTCCTTCTGGGAGAACAATGATGTCAGTCAGTCAGTGAGTCAGTGAATCAGTCAGTGTACGGTAATCCAGCTTTATATATTATAAATAATAACTAGTTTTTCGGGCAGTGTGCGGGCCGCATGCGGCCCGCATTTATCGTTGTGCAGTACTAAACTTTACCTTAACACCTTATACATTAAAAAAAATAGGTTCAAAACTCCAATAGAAGTATGAAATCCCAAATAAACTCTCAATACAATAAAGAAACAAACTGTAGCCACCAAACTAAATTCACCCTACTGCCATAAAAAGGTGGTACGGGCAGAATGGGACCAGGGTTCCGAGTCACTTTTGTTATGGAACCCCACTCGTAGGTGCTTCGGTTACCGCGGGCAGTTGCCATGGAGACCAGTCGGTGACGTGGAAAATACTCTCGAGTCGGAGCTCGGCCTTCGGCCTCGCAAGTTACTAACATGGCTCGGCCTGCGGCCTCGCCAAGCGCTCGCCCTACGGGCTCACGCACCATACGCTCGGCCTTCGGCCTCACGAGCCGAAAGATCGGCCTTCGGCCTTACCAGGAGCTCGCCCTTCGGGCTCGCTACTACAATAACGTAGAACAGTAACTCCAAAGTCAGTCAGAAAAACCTACAAAAACTCCTAATACAGTCGCAAAATTTGAGGTAAAACACTCCAAATGCAGTATAAAGAATGAGAGGAGCACGTGTGACACATCCAAAATGTCATTCGACTGCTATCCTTATTCCCTATGACATTTTTTCAAAAACCCCCTACTTATCTATTACCGTTTTCGAGATACGTGATTTATCTGCACTTGGCAGACGTCATCGAAAAAAAAAATTCATATTTAGAATGAGGACGTCCAGAACAACCTAGATATCGAGTTTCAGCCAAATCGGAGTAACTTTTTTTACTTGGCAGACGTCATCGAAAAAAAATTTTTAGATTTGGAATAAGGACACCCAGAACCACCTAAATATTGAGTTTCAGCCAAATCGGAGTAACTTTTTTTACTTGGCAGACGTCATCGAAAAATTTTTTTTTGATTTGGAATAAGGACGTCCAGAACCACATAAATATTGAGTTTCAGCCAAATCGGAGTAACTTTTTTTACTTGGCAGACGTCATCGAAATAAAAATTTCATATTTGAAATAAGGATGACGAGAACAACCTATATATCGATTTTCAGCCAAATCGGTGCAAGTCTGAGCTCGGCCTTCGGCCTCGCCAGTTACTAACATGGCTCGGCCTGCGGCCTCGCCTAGCGCTCGCCCTGCGGGCTCGCGCACCGTCCACTCGGCCTACGGCCTCGCGGCCCAAAAGTTCGGCCTTCGGCCTCACCAGAAGCTCGCCCTTCGGGCTCGCTACACGGCCAGTAGGACAATTACTACAAATTCAGTTGAAAATCCCACAAAAACTCCTAATACAGTCGACATTGTAAGGTCAAATACTCCAAATAATGTATGAAGAATGAGAGTAGCACATTTGACAGGTGTCATTCGACTGCTCTCCCGATTCCCTTTGACATTTGTTCAAACACCCCAAACCTATCTCTTACCGTTTTCGAGATACGTAGTCCAGCTTTACTTGGCAGGCGTCATTTCTAGGGTTTTTAATTTTTTTCCTACTCAGCTAAACCCCTTAGTCATTTTCGTGATACATTACTATAACCGTACTCAACTCTTTCTGGTAGAACCAGCTACTTTTTTGAGGGATCGAAGGATTTTGTATGGCGGCCATTTTGAAATCCGCCATTTTGGATTTTTGACAAATGTCATCCGACTGCCCTCCCGATTCTCTATGACATTTGGTCAAGCACCCCCAACCTATCTCTTACCGTTTCAGAGATACGCCATCCAATTTTACTTGGCAGACGTCATCTTTGAGTTTTCGGATTTTTCCCATACTCACACAAACCCCCAGAACATTTTTGCTATACATTACTTTCTTCCTTCTCGACTCCTTCTGGGAGAACAATTATGTCAGTCAGTGAGTCAGTCAGTGTACGGTAATCCAGCTTTATATATTATAACTAGTTTTTCGGGCAGTGTGCGGGCCGCATGCGGCCCGCATCTATCTTGAGTCATTTGGAAATTTCACATAAACCCCTAATACTTTAAGAAAAAGAATGTTCAAAACTCCAATGGAAGTATGAAATCCCATAAAAACTCTCAATACAATAGAGAACCGTACTGTTATCACCAAACCAAATTCACCCTACTGCCATAAAAAGGTGGTACGGGCAGAATGGTACCAAGGTTCTGAATCACTTTTGTTAAGGAACCCCACTCGTAGGTGCTTCGGTTACCGCGGGCAGTTGCCATGGAGACCAGTCGGTGACGTGGAAAATACTCTCAAGTCGGAGCTCGGCCTTCGGCCTCGCAAGTTACTAATACGGCTCGGCCTGCGGCCTCGCCAAGCGCTCGCCCTTCGGGCTCGCGCACCATTCGCTCGGCCTTCGGCCTCGCGGACCGAAAGTTCGGCCTTCGGCCTCACCAGGTGGTTGCCCTTTGGGCTCGCTATACACTAATGTAGAACAGTTACTCCAAATTCAGTCAAAAAACCCACAAAAACTCCTAATACAGTCGAAAATATAAGGTAAAACACTCCAAATGCAGTATGAAGAATGAGAGGAGCACCTGGGACAAATCCAAAATGGCGGATTTCAAGAAGGCCACCATACAAACTGCTCCGCCCCTACTGAAGCTCGGCCTAAAGGCCTCGCTTCAGCAGGCTCGGAGCATTTTGTATGGCGGCCATCTTGAAATCCGCCATTTTGGATTTTTGACAGGTGTCATTCGACTGCTCTCCCGATTCTCTATGACATTTGTTCAAACACCCCCTACCTATCTCTTACCGTTTTCGAGATACGTCATCCATCATCACTTGGCAGGCGTCTTTTTAATGATTTTCGATTTTTCTCATACTCACCAAAACCCTCCGAACATTTTTGCTATTCTTCATTTTTACCCTACTCTGCTCCTTCTAGGAGAACATTTATGTCAGTGAGTCAGTCAGTCAGTCAGTGGTAATCGAGCTTTATATATTATAAATAACTAGTTTTTCGGGCAGTGTGCGGGCCGCATGCGGCCCGCATTTATCGTTATACAGTACTAAACTTAACCTTAACCCCTTATACATTTAAAAAAAATAAGTTCAAAACTCCAATAGAAGTATGAAATCCCAAATAAACTCTCTATACAATAAAGATCCATACTGTAGCCACTAAAGCAGATTCACCCTACTGCCATAAAAAGGTGGTACGGGCAGAATGGTACCAAGGTTCTGAGTCACTTTTGTTAAGGAACCCCACTCGTAGGTGCTTCGGATACCGCGGGCAGTTGCCATGGAGACCAGTCGGAGACAAGGCAATTACTCCCAATTCGGAGCTCGGCCTTCGGCCTCGCAAGTTACTAACACGGCTCGGCCTGCGGCCTCGCCAAGCGCTCGCCCTTCGGGCTCACGCACCATACGCTCGGCCTTCGGCCTCACGAGCCGAAAGTTCGGCCTTCGGCCTCACCAGGAGGTCGCCCTTCGGGCTCGCTTCTACAATAACGTAGAACAGTAACTCCAAATTCAGTCAAAAAACCTACAAAAACTCCTAATACAGTCGAAAATATGAGGTAAAACACTCCAAATGCAGTATAAAGAATGAGAGGAGCACGTTTGACAGGTGTCATTCGACTGCTCTCCCGATTCCCTATGACATTTGTTCAAACACCCCCAACCTATCTCTTACCATTTTCGAGATACGTAGTCCAGCTTTACTTGGCAGGCGTCATTTCTAGGGTTTTTAATTTTTTCCCTACTCAGCTAAGCCCCTTTGTCATTTTCGTAATACATTACTATAACCGTACTCAACTCTTTCTGGTAGAACCAGCTACTTTTTTGAGGGATCGAAGGATTTTGTATGGCGGCCATTTTGAAATCCGCCATTTTGGATTTTTGACAGATGTCATCCGACTGCTCTCCCGATTCCCTATGACATTTGGTCAAGCACCCCCTACCTATCTCTTACCGTTTCAGAGATACGCCATCCAATTTTACTTGGCAGACGTCATCTTTGAGTTTTCGGATTTTTCCCATACTCCCCTAAACCTCCTCTACACTTTTCCCATACATCACTTTCTTCCTTCTCGACTCCTTCTGGGAGAACAATGATGTCAGTCAGTGAATCAGTCAGTCAGTCAGTCAGTCAGTCAGTGTACGGTAATCCAGCTTTATATATTATAAACTAGTTTTTCGGGCAGTGTGCGGGCCGCATGCGGCCCGCATCTATCTTGAGTCAGTAGGAACTGTCAAAAAAACACCTGATACATTAAAAAAATAGTGTGTTCAAAACTCCAATAGAAGCATGAAATCCCATATAAACTCTCAATACAATAAAGAACCATACTGTAGCCAATAAAGCAAATTCACCCTACTGCTATAAAAAGGTGGTACGGGCAGAATGGTACCAAGGTTCTAAGTCACTTTTCTTAAGGAACCCCACTCGCAGGTGCTTCGGTTACCGCGAGCAGTTGCCATGGAGACCAGTCGGAGATGTGGAAAATACTCTCGAGTCGGAGCTCGGCTTTCGGCCTCGCAAGTTACTAACACGGCTCGGCCTGCGGCCTCGCCAAGCGCTCGCCCTTCGGGCTCGCGCTTCATTCGCTCGGCCTTCGGCCTCGCGGACCGAAAGTTCGGCCTTCGGCCTCACCAGGTGGTTGCCCTTTGGGCTCGCTATACACTAATGTAGGACAGTTACTCCAAATTCAGTCAAAAAACCCACAAAAACTCCTAATACAGTCGAAAATATATGGTAAAACACTCCAAATGCAGTATGAAGAATGAGAGGAGCACCTGGGACAAATCCAAAATGGCGGATTTCAAGAAGCCCACCATTCAAACTGCTCCGCCCCTACTGAAGCTCGGCCTAAAGGCCTCGCTTCAGCAGGCTCGGAGCATTTTGTATGGCGGCCATCTTGAAATCCGCCATTTTGGATTTTTGACAGGTGTCATTCGACTGCTCTCTCGATTCCCTATGACATTTTTTCAAACACCCCTTACCTATCTCTTACCGTTTTCGAGGTACGTCATCCATCTTCACTTGGCAGGCGTCATTTTTATGATTTTCGATTTTTCTCATACTCACCAAAACCCCCCGAACATTTTTGCCATACTTCATTTTTACCCTACTCTGCTCCTTCTAGGAGAACATTTATGTCAGTCAGTGAGTCAGTCAGTGAGTGGTAATCGAGCTTTATATATTATAAATAACTAGTTTTTCGGGCAGTGTGCGGGCCGCATGCGGCCCGCATCTATCTTGAGTCATTTGGAAATTTCACATAAACCCCTAATACTTTAAGAAAAAGAATGTTCAAAACTCCAATGGAAGTATGAAATCCCATAAAAACTCTCAATACAATAAAGAACCATACTGCAGCCACTAAAGCAAATTCACCCTACTGCCACAAAAAGGTGGTACGGGCAGAATGGGACCAAGGTTCTGAGTCACTTTTGTGAAGGAACCCCACTCGTAGGTGCTTCGGTTACCGCGGGCAGTTGCTATGGAGACCAGTCGGAGATGTGGAAAATAATCTCAAGTCGGAGCTCGGCCTTCGGCCTCGCAAGTTACTAACACGGCTCGGCCTGCGGCCTCGCAAAGCACTCGCCCTTCGGGCTCGCGCATCATACGCTCGGCCTTCGGCCTCGCGGACCGAAAGTTCGGCCTTCGGCCTCACCAGAAGCTCGCCCTTCGGGCTCGCAACTTCACTAATGTAGGACAGTTACTCCAAATTCAGTCGAAAATCCCACAAAAACTCCTAATACAGTCGAAAATATAGGGTAAATCACTCCAAATGCAGTATAAAGAATGATAGGAGCACGTGGGTCACATCCAAATTGTCGGATTTCAAGACGGCCACCATACAAACTGCTCCGCCCCTACTGAAGCTCGGCCTAAAGGCCTCGCTTCAGCAGGCTCGGATCACTTTGTATGGCGGCCATCTTGAAATCCGCCATTTTGGATTTTTGACAGGTGTCATTCGACTGCTCTCCCGATTCCCTATGACATTTGTTCAAACACCCCCTACCTATCTCGTACCGTTTTTGAGATACGTCATCCATCTTTACTTGGCAGGCGTCTTTTTAATGATTTTCGATTTTTCTCATACTCACCAAAACCCTCCGAACATTTTTGCTATTCTTCATTTTTACCCTACTCTGCTCCTTCTAGGAGAACATTTATGTCAGTGAGTCAGTCAGTCAGTCAGTGGTAATCGAGCTTTATATATTATAAACTAGTTTTTCGGGCAGTGTGCGGGCCGCATGCGGCCCGCATCTATCTTGAGTCAGTTGAGACCGTCAAAAAAACACCTAATACGTTATAAAAAGTGTGTTCAAAACTCCAATAGAAGTGTGAAATCCCATACAAACTTTTAAAACAATAAAAAACCAAACTGAAGCCACCAAACCAGATTTACCCTACTGCCATAAAAAGGTGGTGCGGGCAGAATGGGACCAAGGTTCTGAGTCACTTTTGTTAAGGAACCCCACTCGTAGGTGCTGCGGTTACCGCAGGCAGTTGCCATGGAGACCAGTCGGAGATGTGGAAAATACTTTCAAGTCGGAGCTCGGCCTTCGGCCTCGCAAGTTACTAACACGGCTCGGCCTCCGGCCTCGCCAAGCGCTCGCCCTTCGGGCTCACGCACCATACGCTCGGCCTTCGGCCTCGCGGACCGAAAGTTCGGCCTTCGGCCTCACCAGGAGCTCGCCCTTCGGGCTCGCTACTTCACTTATGTGGGACAGTAACTCCAAATTTAGTCAAAAATCCCACAAAAACTCCTAATACAGTCGAAAATATAAGGTAAAACACTCCAAATGCAGTATAAAGAATGATAGGAGCACGTGGGGCACATCCAAAATAACGGATTTCAAGACGGCCACCATACAAACTGCTCCGCCCCTACTGAAGCTCGGCCTAAAGGCCTCGCTTCAGCAGGCTCGGAGCATTTTGTATGGCGGCCATCTTGAAATCCGCCATTTTGGATTTTTGACAGATGTCATTCGACTGCTCTCCCGATTCCCTATGACATTTGTTCAAACACCCCCTACCTATCTTGTACCGTTTTCGAGATACGTCATACATCTTTCCTTGGCAGGCGTCTTTTTAATGATTTTCGATTTTTCTCATACTCACCTAAACCCCCCAAACATTTTTGCCATACATCACTTTAACCCTACTCTACTCCTTCTAGGAGAACATTTATGTCAGTGAGTCAGTCAGTCAGTCAGTGGTAATCGAGCTTTATATATTATAAATAAATAACTAGTATTTCGGGCAGTGTGCGGGCCGCATGCGGCCCGCATTTATCGTTATGCAATTTTAACTTATATCAAAACACTTAATACGTAAGAAAAAGTGTGTTCAAAACTCCAATAGAAGTATGAAATCCCATAAAAACTCTTAATACAATAAGGAACACAACTGTAGCCACCAAACCAGATTCACCCTACTGCAATAAAAAGGTGGTACGGGCAGAATGGTACCAAGGTTCTGAGTCACTTTTGTTAAGGAACCCTACTCGTAAGTGTTTCGGTTACCGCGAGCAGTTGCCATGGAGACCAGTCGGAGATGTGGAAAATACTCTCAAGTCGGAGCTCGGCCTTCGGCCTCGCAAGTTACTAATACGGCTCGGCCTGCGGCCTCGCCAAGCGCTCGCCCTTCGGGCTCGCGCATCGTACGCTCGGCCTTCGGCCTCGCGGACCGAAAGTTCGGCCTTCGGCCTCACCAAAAGCTCGCCCTTCGGGCTCGCAACTTCACTAATGTAGGACAGTAACTCCAAATTCAGTCAAAAATCCCACAAAAACTCCTAATTCAGTCGAAAATATAAGGTAAAACACTTCAAATGCAGTATAAAGAATGATAGGAGCACGTGCAGCACATCCAAAATAACGGATTTCAAGACGGCCACCATACAAACTGCTCCGCCCCTACTGAAGCTCGGCCTAAAGGCCTCGCTTCAGCAGGTTCGGAGCATTTTGTATGGCTGCCATCTTGAAATCCGCCATTTTGAATTTTTGACAGATGTCATTCGACTGCTCTCCCGATTCCCTATGACATTTGTTCAAACACCTCCTACCTATCTCTTACCGTTTTCGAGATACGTCATCCATCATCACTTGGCAGGCGTCTTTTTAATGATTTTCGATTTTTCTCATACTCACCAAAACCACCCGAACATTTTTGCTATACATCACGTTGCTCCTACTCGTCTCCTTCTAGGAGAACATTTATGTCAGTCAGTGAGTCAATGGTAATCGAGCTTTATATTTATACTAGTTTTTCGGGCAGTGTGCGGGCCGCATGCGGCCCGCATTTATCGTTATGCAGTACTACACTTTACCTTAACCCCTTATACATTTAAAAAAAAAAATTTCAAAACTCCAATAAAAGTAAGAAATCCCAAACAAACTCTCCATACAATAAAGAACCATACTGTAGCCACCAAACCAGATTCACCCTACTGCCATAAAAAAATGGTACGGGCAGAATGGTACCAAGATTCTGAATCACTTTTGTTAAAGAACCCCACTCGTAGGTGCTTCGCTTACCTAGGGCAGTTGCCATGGAGACCATTCGGAGACGTGGAAAAAAGTCTCAAGTCGGAGCTCGGCCTTCGGCCTCGCAAGTTACCAAAACGGCTCGGCCTGCGGCCTCGCCAAGCGCTCGCCCTTCGGGCTCGCGTATCATACGCTCGGCCTTCGGCCTCGCGGACCGAAAGTTCGGCCTTCGGCCTCACCAGGAGCTCGCCCTTCGGGCTCGCTACTTCACTTATGTAGGACAGTAACTCCAAATTTAGTCAAAAATCCCACAAAAACTCCTAATACAGTCGAAAATTAAGGAAAAACACTCCAAATGCAGTATAAAGAATGATAGGAGCACGTAAGACACATCCAAAATGTCGGATTTCAAGACGGCCACCATACAAACTGCTCCGCCCCTACTGAAGCTCGGCCTAAATGCCTCGCTTCAGCAGGCTCGGATCACTTTGTATGGCGGCCATCTTGAAATCCGCCATTTTGGATTTTTGACAGGTGTCATTCGACTGCTCTTCCGATTCCCTATGACATTTGTTCAAACACCCCCTACCTATCTTGTACCGTTTTTGAGATACGTCATCCATCATTACTTGGCAGGCGTCTTTTTAATGATTTTCGATTTTTCTCATACTCACCAAAACCCCCCGAACATTTTTGCCATACATCACTTTGCTCCTACTCGTCTCCTTCTAGGAGAACATTTATGTCAGTCAGTGAGTCAGTCAGTGAGTGGTAATCGAGCTTTATATATTATTAATAACTAGTATTTCGGGCAGTGTGCGGGCCGCATGCGGCCCGCATTTATCGTTATGCAGTACTAAACTAAAACAAAACACCTTTTACAATAAATAAAAATATTTCAAATCTTCAATAGAAGTAGGAAATCCCATATAAACTCTCAATACAATAAAGAAACAAACTGTAGCCTCCAAACCAGATTCACCCTACTGCCATTAAAAGGTGGTACCGGCAGAATGGTACCAAGGTTTTGACTCACATTTGTTAAGGAACCCTACTCGTAGGTGCTTTGGTTATCGCGGGCAGTTGCCATGGAGACCAGTCGGAGACGTGGAAAATACTCTCAAGTCGGAGCTCGGCCTTCGGCCTCGCAAGTTACTAACACGGCTCGGCCTGCGGCCTCGCCAAGCGCTCGCCCTTCGGGCTCACGCACTAATCGCTCGGCCTTCGGCCTCACGGACCGAAAGTTCGGCCTTCGGCCTCACCAGGAGCTCGCCCTTCGGGCTCGCTACTACAATGACGTAAAACAGTAACTCCAAATTCAGTCAAAAAACCTACAAAAACTCCTAATACAGTCGAAAATATGAGGTAAAACACTCCAAATGCAGTATAAAGAATGAGAGGAGCTTGTTTGACACATCCGAAATGTCATTCGACTGCTCTCCTTATTCCCTATGACATTTTTTCAAAAACCCCCTACCTATCTATTACCGTTTTCGAGATACGTGATTTATCTGCACTTGGCAGACGTCATCGAAAAAAAAAATTCATATTTGGAATAAGGACGTCCAGAACAACCTAGATATCGAGTTTCAGCCAAATCGGAGTAACTTTTTTTACTTGGCAGACGTCATCGAAAAAAAAATTTTAGATTTGGAATAAGGACACCCAGAACCACCTAAATATCGAGTTTTAGCCAAATCGGAGTAACTTTTTTTACTTGGCAGGCGTCATCGAAAAAATTTTTTTTGATTTGGAATAAGGGCGTCTAGAACCACTTAAATATCGAGTTTCAGCCAAATCGGAGTACCTTTTTTTACTTGGCAGACGTCATCGAAATAAAAATTTCATATTTAAAATGAGGATGACGAGAACAACCTATATATCGATTTTCAGCCAAATCGGTGCATGTCTGAGCTCGGCCTTCGGCCTCGCAAGTTACTAACATGGCTCGGCCTGCGGCCTCGCCTAGCGCTCGCCCTGCGGGCTCGCGCACCGTCCACTCGGCCTACGGCCTCGCGGCCCGAAAGTTCGGCCTTCGGCCTCACCAGAAGCTCGCCCTTCGGGCTCGCTACACGGCCAGTAGGACAATTACTCCAAATTCAGTTGAAAATCCCACAAAAACTCCTAATACAGTCGACATTGTAAGGTCAAATACTCCAAATAATGTATGAAGAATGAGAGTAGCACATTTGACAGGTGTCATTCGACTGCTCTCCCGATTCCCTATGACATTTGTTCAAACACCCTAAAACTATCTCTTACCGTTTTCGAGATACGTAGTCCAGCTTTATTTGGCAGGCGTCATTTCTAGGGTTTTTAATTTTTCCCTTACTCAGCTAAGCCCCTTAGTCATTTTCGTAATACATTACTATAACCGTACTCAACTCTTTCTGGTAGAACCAGCTACTTGTTTGAGGGATCGAAGGATTTTGTATGGCGGCCATTTTGAAATCCGCCATTTTGGATTTTTGACAAATGTCATCCGACTGCTCTCCCGATTCCCTATGACATTTGGTCAAGCTCCCCCTACCTATCTCTTACCGTTTTCGAGATACGCCATCCAATTTTACTTGGCAGACGTCATCTTTGAGTTTTCGGATTTTTCCCATACTCACACAAACCCCCAGAACATTTTTGCTATACATTACTTTCTTCCTTCTCGACTCCTTCTGGGAGAACAATTATGTCAGTGAGTCAGTGAATGAGTCAGTGTACGGTAATCCAGCTTTATATATATACTAGTTTTTCGGGCAGTGTGCGGGCCGCATGCGGCCCGCATCTATCTTTAGTCATTTGAAAATTCCACAGAAACACCTAATACTTTAAAAAAAATGTGTTCAAAACTCCAATAAAAGTATGAAATCCCATATAAACTCTCAATACAATAAAGAACCAAACTGTAGCCACCAAACCAAATTCACCCTACTGCCATAAAAAGGTGGTACGGGCAAAATGAGACCAGGGTTCTGAGTCACTTTTGTAAAGGAACCCCACTCGTAGGTTCTTCGGTTACCGCGGGCAGTTGCCATGGAGACCAGTCGGAAACGTGGAAAATACTCTCAAGTTGGAGCTCGGCCTTCGGCCTCGCAAGTTACTAAAACGGCTCGGCCTGCGGCCTCGCTCGGCGCTCGCCCTTCGGGCTCACGCATCATACGCTCGGCCTTCGGCCTCGCGGATCGAAAGTTCGGCCTTCGGCCTCACCAGGAGCTCGCCCTTCGGGCTCGCTACTTCACTTATGTAGGACAGTAACTCCAAATTTAGTCAAAAATCCCACAAAAACTCCTAATACAGTCGAAAATATAAGGTAAAACACTCCAAATGCAGTATAAAGAATGATAGGAGCACGTGGGGTACATCCAAAATAACGGATTTCAAGACGGCCACCATACAAACTGCTCCGCCCCTACTGAAGCTCGGCCTAAAGGCCTCGCTTCAGCAGGCTCGGAGCATTTTGTATGGCGGCCATCTTGAAATCCGCCATTTTGGATTTTTGACAGATGTCATTCGACTGCTCTACCGATTCCCTATGACATTTGTTCAAACACCCCCTACCTATCTCTTACCGTTTTCGAGATACGTCATCCATCATCACTTGGCAGGCGTCTTTTTAATGATTTTCGATTTTTCTCATACTCACCAAAACCCTCCGAACATTTTTGCTATACTTCATTTTTACCCTACTCTGCTCCTTCTAGGAGAACATTTATGTCAGTGAGTCAGTCAGTCAGTCAGTGGTAATCGAGCTTTATATATTATAAACTAGTATTTCGGGCAGTGTGCGGGCCGCATGCGGCCCGCATCTATCTTGAGTCAGTAGGAACTGTCAAAAAAACACCTGATACATTAAAAAAATAGTGTGTTCAAAACTCCAATAGAAGCATGAAATCCCATATAAACTCTCAATACAATAAAGAACCATACTGTAGCCAATAAAGCAAATTCACCCTACTGCTATAAAAAGGTGGTACGGGCAGAATGGTACCAAGGTTCTAAGTCACTTTTCTTAAGGAACCCCACTCGCAGGTGCTTCGGTTACCGCGAGCAGTTGCCATGGAGACCAGTCGGAGATGTGGAAAATACTCTCGAGTCGGAGCTCGGCCTTCGGCCTCGCAAGTTACTAACACGGCTCGGCCTGCGGCCTCGCCAAGCGCTCGCCCTTCGGGCTCGCGCTTCATTCGCTCGGCCTTCGGCCTCGCGGACCGAAAGTTCGGCCTTCGGCCTCACCAGGTGGTTGCCCTTTGGGCTCGCTATACACTAATGTAGGACAGTTACTCCAAATTCAGTCAAAAAACCCACAAAAACTCCTAATACAGTCGAAAATATATGGTAAAACACTCCAAATGCAGTATGAAGAATGAGAGGAGCACCTGGGACAAATCCAAAATGGCGGATTTCAAGAAGCCCACCATTCAAACTGCTCCGCCCCTACTGAAGCTCGGCCTAAAGGCCTCGCTTCAGCAGGCTCGGAGCATTTTGTATGGCGGCCATCTTGAAATCCGCCATTTTGGATTTTTGACAGGTGTCATTCGACTGCTCTCTCGATTCCCTATGACATTTTTTCAAACACCCCTTACCTATCTCTTACCGTTTTCGAGGTACGTCATCCATCTTCACTTGGCAGGCGTCATTTTTATGATTTTCGATTTTTCTCATACTCACCAAAACCCCCCGAACATTTTTGCCATACTTCATTTTTACCCTACTCTGCTCCTTCTAGGAGAACATTTATGTCAGTCAGTGAGTCAGTCAGTGAGTGGTAATCGAGCTTTATATATTATAAATAATATAATAATATAATAATAAACTAGTTTTTCGGGCAGTGTGCGGGCCGCATGCGGCCCGCATCTATCTTGAGTCAGTAGGAACTGTCAAAAAAACACCTGATACAAAATAAAAGTGTTCAAAACTCCAATAGACAATGAAACAGTATCCGGGAACACAAATCATCCAATGCACCCTTAATAGAAAAAAACCGGTAAAAGCTGCTGTAATTGTATTTGGTGACAAGCTGGAGGTAATTCACGACCCCCAGCTTGTAACTGAGACGGAAGCAGCAGTTTTGCTGGTAAACAAAGACCTAAAACTTGGAGTCGTTTCTGTTTACTACGAAGGGGATCAAGACATAGAGCCATATATAGAGAGGACTAAAGCATTTTGCGGGAAATTGGCGACGAAAGATATCATAGTCGCCGGAGACGTCAATGCATGGAGCCACTGGTGGGGAAGTGAGACGGAAAACCAGAGAGGAAAAGCCTACGGCGCGTTCCTTAATGAAATAGGCTATCATATTCTCAACAATGGAGATGAACCTACCTTTGAAACCTACAGGAGAGGCAGAGCGTGTACAAGCAGAGTTGACGTAACCGCTTGCAGCGCTCCGCTCTTGGGTAAAATCAAAGACTGGCAAGTAGACAGTAGTATCACAACGTCTGACCACAACAGCATCACCTTCACTTTGCGCCCCGGAAAGGACTTAGAATCACTAAAACCTATTACGACGCGCAAATACAACACAAAGAAGGCTAAGTGGTCAGATTTTACGTCCAATGTGAAGACCTGTCTTGAGGCTAAAAACATCACGCCAGCCTCCGTGAGAGAATTAAATAGCACAGAGGCCCTCGAAACAGTGATCACAAGCTACACTAGTTGCATCCACGAAGCCTGCGAAAACACCATCCCAACGCTAGGCCAATGGAAAGGGGACCGGATTCCCCCGTGGTACACTAAGAAGCTAGACGATCTCAAAATCGAGGTTCTAAGGAAAAAAAGACGCATAAGGAATGCTGCCCCCTGTCGAGTCGATGCAGTAGTAGATGAGTACCAAAAAGCCCGAGAAGAGTACAAGGAGATAGCCGATAAAGCACAGACAGAAAGCTGGAAGGAATTCTGCACCACCCAACTTAAAGAAAGCATGTGGGATGGGATATACCGAATCCTTCGGAAGACCTCACGGAGGCATGAAGACATGCTCCTGAGGAACGACGAAGGCAGCACCCTGTCCCCACAACAATCTGCAGAGCTCCTAGCCAGAACTTTCTTTCCAGACGATAACGAAAACACAGACCATCCGTGTCACTCGGCAATCCGTGAGAAGACAAGAGCATCACCATCCAACCTACCTGATGATGACCCACCATTCTCACCAGCAGAATTAGACTCAGTGCTCCAAGCACTGAATCCAAGGAAAGCCCCAGGATCCGACGGGCTAACCGCTGACATATGCACTACAGCCATCCAGAGTGAAAGGGAGGTATTCATGGCGATAGCTAACAAATGTCTATCGCTGAAATACTTCCCCAAGCAATGGAAAGAAGCGCACGTCATCATCCTTAGGAAGCCCGGCAAGACGGACTACACCCATCCGAAGTCTTACCGGCCCATAGGTCTCTTGTCAGTTCTCGGTAAAATCGTCGA
This sequence comes from Plagodis pulveraria, assembly GCA_963890685.1. NCBI lineage: Eukaryota > Metazoa > Arthropoda > Insecta > Lepidoptera > Geometridae > Plagodis > Plagodis pulveraria. The sequence goes on along the minus strand of OY982955.1, from coordinate 7,539,751 downwards.
AAAGCTTTTGATCGGCAGGCTGCAATGGCATCTCCTCCCTACCCTCAGCCCAAAACAGTACGGTTTTATGCCTCAACGCGGAACTGAAGACGCCCTCTATGACCTGCTAGAGCACATCAAAACAGGAGTAAACAGCAAAAACATCGTACTCCTAATCTCTCTTGACATAGAGGGCGCCTTCGATAATGCATGGTGGCCCACTTTAAAACATCAGTTAGCGGAAAAGAGGTGCCCATCAAACCTCTACGAGATGGTATGCTCATACCTCAGTGACCGAAAGATCAAGGTCAACTATGCCAGAGCAGCACACGAAAAGGAAACCACCAAAGGTTGCGTCCAAGGGTCTATTGGAGGTCCGACCTTTTGGAACATAATCCTAGACTCGTTGCTGCAGAAACTGGATAGCGAGCAAGTGTACTGTCAAGCATTCGCTGACGATGTCGTTCTCGTATTTACAGGCCAATCAAATACCTTAGAGCAGAAAGTCAACACGACACTGGACATGATAACGGAATGGGGTCTACTTAACAAACTCAACTTCGCAGCTCATAAGACCAACGTGATGCTCTTGACAAGAAAGTTGAAGTACGATACCCCGAACCTCTTCATGTCTGGTGTTAGACTTAACCTCGTAGAGGAGATTAAATTGCTCGGCCTTGTGATCGACCGAAAGCTCACCTACAAAGCACACATCTCCGCGCAATGTAAAAAAGCAGCGGACATATATAAGCAGTTGGCGTGTGCAGCGAAGGTGACTTGGGGTCTAAACGGCGAGATTACGAGAACGATATATGTCGCAGTGGTGGAACCCATCATAACTTATGCCGCAAACGTGTGGGCACAGGCAGTGGACCTGGAAATGAATAGATCCCAGCTATTTGCCCTACAAAGAGGCTTTGCCCAAAAGATATGCAAGGCCTACCGTACTGTTTCTCTCACCTCAGCACTCGCACTCTCAGGTCTGCTTCCAATAGATCTGAGAATCCTAGAAACAGCGAGCCTGTACCGAACGAAGAAGAACCTCTCACTTGACTACCTCCCTCCAGAAAAGGAGCTCGAACAAAGCATACGCTTTATGGACCAACCCCATCCGTCCACAAGAACATCCGTGGAGTACGAGCTTCTCGAAACCGACACCAGCCATATCGCCGGACCCCACATTTACACAGATGGCAGCAAAATTGAGGGGAGAGTAGGTGCTGCCCTTACCTGGTGGGAGGAAGGAAAAGAGATCAGCTCTTCTAAGTTCAGGCTCCATCCTGACTGCACAGTCTTCCAATCGGAACTATATGCTCTTTACAGGGCAACTCAACAGGTGAAAATGAGCAAAGATCCACTAGTCAACGTGCTTAGTGATTCAAGATCCTCACTAGATCTGCTCAAAAGTCCCAAAACGAGTCACCCCCTGGCAAAGAGCATAAAAGAGAACATTGGTAAGATTAAAGCTGAAGGTAGAGATATTCGCATGTTTTGGTTGAAGGCTCATGTGGGAACCGCTGGTAACGAGAGAGCTGACGAGCTTGCAAAATCAGCGGCACGCACAGATACCTCCCAAGACTATGACAAAATCCCCCTGTCTTATGTCCGACGAAAAATCCGCGAGGAATCTATCCAGAAATGGCAAGATCGGTACGAGACCTCAAGCACTGGTGCAGTCACGAAAAAGCTTCTACCGGATGTCACCAAGGCATACCAACTGACGCGGACTGTGAAACTGTCACCTCTTGTAGTGCAAATGATGACAGGACACGGGGGAATATCCGAGTATCTCCACAGGTTCAAGCTGAAAGACAGCCCAGGATGCGAGTGCGATCCAAACATCCCCGAGACGGTATGGCATATAATGTTAGAATGTCCCCGCTTTTCCGCTGCCAGACTGGATCTCGAAATCTTGCTCAACAAGAAACTACTAGAATCTGATCTGCCCACCATCTTAGCAGATTCAGATAGCAGAACACATTTCTTGTCTTTTGTTGAGAGGTCCTTCAAAACAGCGGTTAAAAGCAACTCAAACCTACCCCCCCGTTCTAATACCCCGCTTACCCTTCCTGCCCAAATCATAGCCCCACACATCCCCGTCACGAAAAAAAATACAGAAATATCCCAACTGCTGGCATGTGGAGAGCAAGGAGAGCCTGGGATTTGCATCCGAGGTGTTGCTCTCTTTATGGAAGGCAGTAAAGAGAGACTCGGAATAAGCTTCTGCCATGCTGGAGCCAAGAGCCGCGTCCGATTATCACCCGGGTTAGCTTGCCTGCTGAATGGGAGCAGCTTCAAAACAACCATGAAGCGTAAAACGTACAACGCGATGCCAGTGAAGATTGTCATGGGAAATCCATGTCGTTTAGTACGACTGAAAAACAGGACAGTCGTACTAATCGAGTGGACGGACAAGACGCCCTTTGCTCAAGCATGTGCGTTGCTCTCAAGTATTGCAGAAAATGCCGAGAGAGCCCGAGTGATAAGCGTAGACGCAATGGTAATAGAACACTCAAAGGGAGAAGTTGCTGACCAACTTGGTTGCATTAAAGCCTCAGAACACCATGAGGTAGTTGTGTATGAAGACAGAGGAGAAAATCTTAGTTACCTCAAAAACCCCATACACAACAATGCAACTGATTGTTGGGGACATCCGATTCCGAGCTCAGTTACCAAAAGTGGTTCAGAAAGACTCCAAGAAAGAACAGAGGCGGAAAAAAGCCAAGAGTGTAGCCCAAAAAAGAGCAGTGGCCGAGTCGCCGCATTCCTGACTGCTTTCGGTACAGCAGTAGGAAGTTTATTCCGACACCCATCCCAACCCCGAAACCCAATGCCCACGAAACCACCATCCCGTGGCAAAGCAGCATCATCAAAAGCTATCCGGACGAGAGCCGACATGGGACAGGTCAGTCCGCCCCGATATATCCCCGCACAGGAACCAACGAGCCATGCAGCTAATGCCTTCCTAGAATTTCTAGCCATTACAAGGGCGACCAAAGAGATCAACCAAAGAAACTGCAAAAACATCTTGCAGTCCTTCAGGCTAGAAAATGAAAACCTTTTAAAGGTGAGACTCGAAGAGGCAGAAGCCGCTATATACAACAACGACACAGCCCAGGTCGTCAAGGGGAAAATGTCAGGTAAGTATATGGCGGCATACAATGCAATAGGCGGATTTGTGTCCCTGGACGAGGGAGAAACGGAGCGACTAGGTAGGCCTAAATACGCGACACCACAAAATGACCCAATAGTAGTAACGGCCCAGTGCACCAAAATAATGTTAGATGACCGTATCCTCGAAATGGCGAAATCTATTTTGGGGGGAGCGGACATTGAAGCATTCTGGAAACACTGGGAAGTACCGAAAATACAATGGGTAAATGGAGTTCCAGGATGTGGTAAAACAACTTGGGTGGTAAGGCAATTCGATGTGGACAAGGACATCATTATCACAACAACTACAGAAGCAGCAAAAGACCTGAGGGAGAAGCTTGCGCACCGAATCGGAGACTTAGTGAAAACCAAGGTGCGCACAATGGCTTCTGTCCTCGTAAATGGTTTTAAAAGGACTGAGAGCTACAGCCGCCTCACAGTGGATGAAGCTCTCATGAACCATTTCGGAGCCATAGTCATGGCTTCCAGGCTGGCTGGAGTTGGTGAACTTGTCCTCATCGGAGATGTCAATCAGCTGCCTTACATCGATAGAGATAATCTCTTCGTATTAAGGTACAACCGCCCTAACCTGGTCACAAACATCACCCAGGAGTTGTTATGCACGCATCGGAACCCAATGGATGTCGCGTACGCACTGAGGGAAATATACTCTGGTATATATTCCTCAGCTCCCCGTATTAAGTCCCTGAAGCTTGAAAGGTACACGGGTGCGAAAATTCTCAAGTCTCTCCCCAACACCTTATTCCTGGTTCACACCCAGGAAGAAAAGGAGACCCTGACAAGCCAGGGCTACGGAGAGGGAAGGGGATCACGCACCCTTACCATCCACGAAGCTCAGGGACTGACATACGAGTCGGTCATCGCCATCAAGACCAAGAGCAGCATGAAGCTGCACGAGAGCGTCCCGCACGCAGTCGTTGCAGTTTCACGGCATACTGGAACCTTCACATACTACGCAGATGACGAAGAAGACGCCATAGGACGGTTCGTCAGGAAGGCGATGGTTGCGACACCAAAAACCATCCATAATTACAACCTAAAAATGGCGATCAAAGATCGAAACAGCGTGGTAATGGAGACCCTGTTACAATGTGACGTGGGGGAATGACACAAAAAAGTAGAGTAATCCCAAATTGTAATCGTTGGCACGGGTATCCAGAGCGGTCAAGCTCACATAAAGGTGTTGTCTAGCGGCGGTGTTGTGTGTCGGGTCGCCATCTTCCCTCAAAAATGGTTGAGGAAGGCGATGGCTGGCACATGCGTCAACTCGTGAACGGGTGCTGCTAGAGGACACTGGTCTGCTCTGGATGCAAGTGGTAATGACATTTATCGGAAAAAAAAAAATTTTCTTTTAACACTGTTCTCTTTTAGAATGTTGCATGTTTCCTATATATTGTAAGTATCTAGTTTGTAAATAAAATATGGTCATAATTAAAAAAAGGCACGGACCCTGGAGTCTGTGGAGTGTAGATATATATAATAAAAAAAAAAAAAAAAAAAAAAACTCCAATAGAAGTATGAAATCCCATATAAACTCTCAATACAATAAAGAACCATACTGCAGCCACTAAAGCAAATTCACCCTACTGCCACAAAAAGGTGGTACGGGCAGAATGGGACCAAGATTCTGAGTCACTTTTGTTAAGGAACCCCACTCGTAGGTGCTTTGGTTATCGCGGGTAGTTGCCATGGAGACCAGTCGGAGACGTGGAAAAAACTCTCAAGTCGGAGCTCGGCCTTCGGCCTCGCAAGTTACCAACACGGTTCGCCAAGCGCTCGCCCTTCGGGCTCGCGCATCATACGCTCGGCCTTCGGCCTCGCGGACCGAAAGTTCGGCCTTCGGCCTCACCAAGAGCTCGCCCTTCGGGCTCGCTACTACACTTATGTAGGACAATAACTCCAAATTCAGTCAAAAATCCCACAAAAACTCCAAATACAGTCGAAAATATAAGGTAATACACTCCAAATGCGGTATAAAGAATGATAGGAGCACGTGGGTCACATCCAAAATGTCGGATTTCAAGACGGCCACCATACAAACTGCTCCGCCCCTACTGAAGCTCGGCCTAAAGGCCTCGCTTCAGCAGGCTCGGAGCATTTTGTATGGCGGCCATCTTGAAATCCGCCATTTTGAATTTTTGACAAATGTCATTCGACTGCTCTCCCGATTCCCTATGACATTTGTTCAAACACCCCCTACCCATCTTGCACCGTTTTCGAGATACGTCATCCATCTTTACTTGGCAGGCGTCTTTTTTATGATTTTAGATTTTTCTCATACTCACCAAAACCACCCGAACATTTTTGCCATACATCACGTTGTTCCTACTCGTCTCCTTCTAGGAGAACATTTATGTCAGTCAGTGAGTCAATGGTAATCGAGCTTTATATATTATAATAACTAGTTTTTCGGGCAGTGTGCGGGCCGCATGCGGCCCGCATTTATCGTTATGCAGTACTAAACTATAACAATACACCTTTAACATTAAAAAAAAATATTTCAAAACTCCAATAGAAGTATGAAATCCCATTAAAACTCTCAATACAATAAAGAAACAAACTGTAGCCTCCAAAACCAGATTCACCCTACTGCCATAAAAAGGTGGTTCCGGCAGAATGGTACCAAGGTTTTGAGTCACATTTGTTAAGGAACCCTACTCGTAGGTGCTTTGGTTATCGCGGGCAGTTGCCATGGAGACCAGTTGGAGACGTGGAAAATACTCTCAAGTCGGAGCTCGGCCTTCGGCCTCGCAAGTTACTAATACGGCTCGGCCTACGGCCTCGCCAGGCGCTCGCCCTTCGGGCTCACGCCCCATACGCTCGGCCTTCGGCCTCGCGGGCCGAAAGTTCGGCCTTCGGCCTCACCAGAAGCTCGCCCTTCGGGCTCGCTACTACACTAATGTAGGACAGTTACTCCAAATTCAGTCAAAAATCCCACAAAAACTCCTAATACAGTCGAAAATAAAGATAAAAAACTCCAAATGCAGTATAAAGAATGATAGGAGCACGTAAGACACATCCAAAATGTCGGATTTCAAGACGGCCGCCATACAAACTGCTCCGCCCCTACTGAAGCTCGGCCTAAAGGCCTCGCTTCAGCAGGCTCGGAGCATTTTGTATGGCGGCCATCTTGAAATCCGCCATTTTGGATTTTTGACAGGTGTCATTCGACTGCTCTCCCGATTCCCTATGACATTTGTTCAAACACCTCTAACCCATCTCTTACCGTTTTCGAGATACGTTATCCATCTTTACTTGGCAGGCGTCTTTTTTATGATTTTCGATTTTTCTCATACTCACCAAAACCCCCCGAACATTTTTGCCATACATCATTTTAGCCCTACTCGTCTCCTTCTAGGAGAACATTTATGTCAATCAGTCAGTCAGTCAGTCAGTGAGTGGTAATCGAGCTTTATATATTATTAATATTATAATAACTAGTTTTTCGGGCAGTGTGCGGGCCGCATGCGGCCCGCATCTATCTTGAGTCAGTAAAAACTGTCATAAAAGCACGTTATACATTAAAAAAAGTAAGGTCCAAAACTCTAATAAAAGTATGAAATCCCATAAAAATTCTTAAAGCAATAAGGAACCAAACTGTAGCCACCAAACCAGATTCACCCTACTGCCATGAAAAGGTGATACGGGCAGAATGATACCAAGGTTTTGAGTCACTTTTGTTAAGGAACCGCACTCGTAGGTGCTTTGGTTACCGCGGGCAGTTGCCATGGAGACCAGTCGGAGACGTGGAAAAAACTCTCAAGTCGGAGCTCGGCCTTCGGCCTCGCAAGTTACTAATACGGCTCGGCCTGCGGCCTCGCCAAGCGCTCGCCCTTCGGGCTCGCGCACCAATCGCTCGGCCTTCGGCCTCGCGGACCGAAAGTTCGGCCTTCGGCCTCTCCGGAAGCTCGCCCTTCGGGCTCGCTATACACTAATGTAGGACAGTCACTCCAAATTCACTCGAAAATCCCACAGAAACTCCTAATACAGTCGAAAATGAAGGTAAAACACTCCAAATGCAGTATAAAGAATGATAGGAGCACGTGTGACACATCCAAAATGTCGGATTTCAAGACGGCCCCCATACAAACTGCTCCGCCCCTACTGAAGCTCGGCCTAAAGGCCTCGCTTCAGCAGGCTCGGAGCATTCTGTATGGCGGCCATCTTGAAATCCGCCATTTTGGATTTTTGACAGGTGTCATTCGACTGCTCTCCCGATTCCCTATGACATTTGTTCAAACACCCCCTACCTATCTCTTACCGTTTTCGAGATACGACATACATCTTTCCTTGGCAGGCGTCTTTTTAATGATTTTCGATTTTTCTCATACTCACCAAAACCCCCCGAACATTTTTGCCATACTTCATTTTTACCCTACTCTGCTCCTTCTAGGAGAACATTTATGTCAATCAGTCAGTCAGTCAGTGAGTGGTAATCGAGCCTTATATATTATAAACTAGTTTTTCGGGCAGTGTGCGGGCCGCATGCGGCCCGCATTTATCGTAATGCAGTACTAAACAATACCTTAACACTTAATACATTAAAAAAAAATAACAAAATTCCATAATAGTATGAAATCTCATATAAACTCTCAATACAATAAAGAACCATACTGTAGCCACTAAAGCAAATTCACCCTACTGCCATAAAAAGGTGGTACGGGCAGAATGGTACCAAGCTTCTGAGTCACTTTTGTTAAGGAACCCCACTCGTAGGTGCTTCGGTTACCGCAGGCAGTTGCCATGGAGACCAGTCGGAGACGTGGAAAATACACTCAAGTCGGAGCTCGGCCTTCGGCCTCACAAGTTACTAATACGGCTCGGCCTGCGGCCTCGCCAAGCGCTCGCCCTTCGGGCTCACGCGTCATACGCTCGGCCTTCGGCCTCGCGAGCCGAAAGTTCGGCCTTCGGCCTCACCAGGAGCTCGCCCTTCGGGCTCGCTACTACACTAACGTAGGACAGTAACTCCAAATTCAGTCAAAACTCCCACAAAAACTCCTAATACAGTTGAAAATAAAGGTAAAACACTCCATATGCAGTATAAAGAATGATAGGAGCATGTAAGACACATCCAAAATGTCGGATTTCAAGACGGCCACCATACAAACTGCTCCGCCCCTACTGAAGCTCGGCCTAACGGCCTCGCTTCAGCAGGCTCGGATCAATTTGTATGGCGGCCATCTTGAAATCCGCCATTTTGGATTTTTGACAGATGTCATTCGACTGCTCTCCTTATTCCCTATGACATTTGTTCAAACACCCCCTACCTATCTCTTACCGTTTTTGAGATACGTCATCCATCTTCACTTGGCAGGCGTCTTTTTAATGATTTTCGATTTTTCTCATACTCATCAAAACCCCTCGAACATTTCTGCCATACATCATTTTAGCCCTACTATGCTCCTTCTAGGAGAACATTTATGTCAATCAGTCAGTCAGTGAGTCAGTGGTAATCGAGCCTTATATATTATAAACTAGTATTTCGGGCAGTGTGCGGGCCGCATGCGGCCCGCATTTATCGTTATGCAGTACTAAACTATATCAAAACTCCTGATACGTTGGAAAAAGTATGTTCAAAACTCCAATAGAATTATGAAATCCCATATAAACTCTCAATACAATATAGAACCATACTGTAGCCACTAAAGCAGATTCACCCTACTGCCATAAAAAGGTGGTACGGGCAGAATGGTACCAAGGTTCTGAGTCACTTTTGTTAAGGAACCCCACTCGTAGGTGCTTCGGTTACCGCGGGCAGTTGCCATGGAGACCAGTCGGTGACGTGGAAAATACTCTCAAGTCGGAGCTCGGCCTTCGGCCTCGCAAGTTACTAACACGGCTCGGCCTGCGGCCTCGCCAAGCGCTCGCCCTTCGGGCTCACGCACCATACGCTCGGCCTTCGGCCTCGCGAGCCGAAAGTTCGGCCTTCGGCCTCACCAGGAGCTCGCCCTTCGGGCTCGCTACTACACTAACGTAGGAAAGTAACTCCAAATTCAGTCCAAAATCCCACAAAAACTCCTAATACAGTCGAAAATATAAGGTAAAACACTCTAAATGCAGTATAAAGAATGATAGGAGCACGTAAGACACATCCAAAATGTCGGATTTCAAGACGGCCACCATACAAACTGCTCCGCCCCTACTGAAGCTCGGCCTAACGGCCTCGCTTCAGCAGGGTCGGATCACTTTGTATGGCGGCCATCTTGAAATCCGCCATTTTGGATTTTTGACAGTTGTCATTTGACTGCTCTCCTGATTCCCTATGACATTTGTTCAAACACCCCCTACCTATCTCTTACCGTTTTTGAGATACGTCATCCATCTTCACTTGGCAGGCGTCTTTTTAATGATTTTCGATTTTTCTCATACTCATCAAAACCCCTCGAACATTTCTGCCATACATCATTTTAGCCCTACTATGCTCCTTCTAGGAGAACATTTATGTCAATCAGTCAGTCAGTGAGTCAGTGGTAATCGAGCCTTATATATTATAAACTAGTATTTCGGGCAGTGTGCGGGCCGCATGCGGCCCGCATTTATCGTTGTGCAAGTTTGAACAATATCAAAACACCTTATACATTAAAAAAAATTATTTCAAAACACCTAAAGATGTACGATTTCCCATACAAACCCTTAATACAATAGAGAACCGTACTGTTATCACCAAACCAAATTCACCCTACTGCCATAAAAAGGTGGTACGGGCAGAATGGTACCAAGGTTCTGAATCACTTTTGTTAAGGAACCCCACTCGTAGGTGCTTCGGTTACCGCAGGCAGTTGCCATGGAGACCAGTCGGTGACGTGGAAAATACTCTCAAGTCGGAGCTCGGCCTTCGGCCTCGCAAGTTACTAATACGGCTCGGCCTGCGGCCTCGCCAAGCGCTCGCCCTTCGGGCTCAGGCACCATTCGCTCGGCCTTCGGCCTCGCGGACCGAAAGTTCGGCCTTCGGCCTCACCAGGTGGTTGCCCTTTGGGCTCGCTATACACTAATGTAGAACAGTTACTCCAAATTCAGTCAAAAAACCCACAAAAACTCCTAATACAGTCGAAAATATAAGGTAAAACACTCCAAATGCAGTATGAAGAATGAGAGGAGCAACTGGGACAAATCCAAAATGGCGGATTTCAAGAAGGCCACCATACAAACTGCTCCGCCCCTACTGAAGCTCGGCCTAAAGGCCTCGCTTCAGCAGGCTCGGAGCATTTTGTATGGCGGCCATCTTGAAATCCGCCATTTTGGATTTTTGACAGGTGTCATTCGACTGCTCTCCCGATTCTCTATGACATTTGTTCAAACACCCCCTACCTATCTCTTACCGTTTTCGAGATACGTCATCCATCATCACTTGGCAGGCGTCTTTTTAATGATTTTCGATTTTTCTCATACTCACAAAAACCCCCCAAACATTTTTGCCATACATCATTTTAGCCCTACTCTGCTCCTTCTAGGAGAACATTTATGTCAATCAGTCAGTCAGTCAGTGAGTGGTAATCGAGCTTTATATATTATATACTAGTTTTTCGGGCAGTGTGCGGGCCGCATGCGGCCCGCATTTATCGTTGTGCAAGTTTGAACAATATCAAAACACCTTATACATTAAAAAAAATTATTTCAAAACACCTAAAGATGTACGATTTCCCATACAAACCCTTAATACAATAGAGAACCGTACTGTTATCACCAAACCAAATTCACCCTACTGCCATAAAAAGGTGGTACGGGCAGAATGGTACCAAGGTTCTGAATCACTTTTGTTAAGGAACCCCACTCGTAGGTGCTTCGGTTACCGCAGGCAGTTGCCATGGAGACCAGTCGGTGACGTGGAAAATACTCTCAAGTCGGAGCTCGGCCTTCGGCCTCGCAAGTTACTAATACGGCTCGGCCTGCGGCCTCGCCAAGCGCTCGCCCTTCGGGCTCGCGCACCATTCGCTCGGCCTTCGGCCTCGCGGACCGAAAGTTCGGCCTTCGGCCTCACCAGGTGGTTGCCCTTTGGGCTCGCTATACACTAATGTAGAACAGTTACTCCAAATTCAGTCAAAAAACCCACAAAAACTCCTAATACAGTCGAAAATATAAGGTAAAACACTCCAAATGCAGTATGAAGAATGAGAGGAGCACCTGGGACAAATCCAAAATGGCGGATTTCAAGAAGGCCACCATACAAACTGCTCCGCCCCTACTGAAGCTCGGCCTAAAGGCCTCGCTTCAGCAGGCTCGGAGCATTTTGTATGGCGGCCATCTTGAAATCCGCCATTTTGGATTTTTGACAGGTGTCATTCGACTGCTCTCCCGATTCTCTATGACATTTGTTCAAACACCCCCTACCTATCTCTTACCGTTTTCGAGATACGTCATCCATCATCACTTGGCAGGCGTCTTTTTAATGATTTTCGATTTTTCTCATACTCACCAAAACCCCCCAAACATTTTTGCCATACATCATTTTAGCCCTACTCTGCTCCTTCTAGGAGAACATTTATGTCAATCAGTCAGTCAGTCAGTGAGTGGTAATCGAGCTTTATATATTATAAACTAGTTTTTCGGGCAGTGTGCGGGCCGCATGCGGCCCGCATTTATCGTTGTGCAAGTTTGAACAATATCAAAACACCTTGTACATTAAAAAAAAATATTTCAAAACACCAAAAGATGTACGATTTCCCATACAAACTCTTAATGCAATAAGGAACCAAACTGTAGCCACCAAACCAGATTCACCCTACTGCCATAAAAAGGTGGTACGGGCAGAATAGTACCAAGGTTCTGAGTCACTTTTGTTAAGGATACCCACTCGTAGGTGCTTCGGTTACCGCAGGCAGTTGCCATGGAGACCAGTCAGTGACGTGGAAAATACTCTCAAGTCGGAGCTCGGCCTTCGGCCTCGCAAGTTACTAATACGGCTTTGCCTACGGCCTCGCCAAGCGCTCGCCCTTCGGGCTCACGCATCATACGCTTGGCCTTCGGCCTCGCGGACCGAAAGTTCGGCCTTCGGCCTTACCAGGAGCTCGCCCTTCGGGCTCGCTACTACACTAACGTAGGACAGTAACTCCAAATTCAGTCAAAACTCCCACAAAAACTCCTAATACAGTTGAAAATAAAGGTAAAACACTCCATATGCAGTATAAAGAATGATAGGAGCATGTAAGACACATCCAAAATGTCGGATTTCAAGACGGCCACCATACAAACTGCTCCGCCCCTACTGAAGCTCGGCCTAACGGCCTCGCTTCAGCAGGCTCGGATCAATTTGTATGGCGGCCATCTTGAAATCCGCCATTTTGGATTTTTGACAGATGTCATTCGACTGCTCTCCTTATTCCCTATGACATTTGTTCAAACACCCCCTACCTATCTCTTACCGTTTTTGAGATACGTCATCCATCTTCACTTGGCAGGCGTCTTTTTAATGATTTTCGATTTTTCTCATACTCATCAAAACCCCTCGAACATTTCTGCCATACATCATTTTAGCCCTACTATGCTCCTTCTAGGAGAACATTTATGTCAATCAGTCAGTCAGTGAGTCAGTGGTAATCGAGCCTTATATATTATAAATATAAATAACTAGTTTTTCGGGCAGTGTGCGGGCCGCATGCGGCCCGCATTTATCGTTATGCAGTACTTAACAATATCAAAACTCCTTTTACATAAAAAAAAAATATTTCAAAATTCCAATAGAAGTATGAAATCCCATATAAACTCTCAATACAATAAAGAACCATACTGTAGCCACTAAAGCAAATTCACCCTACTGCCATAAAAAGGTGGTACGGGCAGAATGGGACCAAGGTTCTGAGTCACTTTTGTTAAGGAACCCCACTCGTAGGTGCTTCGGTTACCGCGGGCAGTTGCCATGGAGACCAGTCGGAGATGTGGAAAATACTCTCAAGTCGGAGCTCGGCCTTCGGCCTCGCAAGTTACTAACACGGCTCGGCCTGCGGCCTCGCCAAGCGCTCGCCCTTCGGGCTCACGCACCATACGCTCGGCCTTCGGCCTCGCGAGCCGAAAGTTCGGCCTTCGGCCTCACCAGGAGCTCGCCCTTCGGGCTCGCTACTACACTAACGTAGGACAGTAACTCCAAATTCAGTCGAAAATCCCACAAAAACTCCTAATACAGTCGAAAATATAAGGTAAAACACTCCAAATGCAGTATAAAGAATGATAGGAGCACGTCAGACACATCCAAAATGGCGGATTTCAAAATGGCCGCCATACAAAGTGCTCCGCCGCTACTGAACCTCGGCCTAGCAGCCTCGCTTCAGCAGACTCGGATCACTTTGTATGGCGGCCATCTTGAAATCCGCCATTTTGGATTTTTGACAGATGTCATCCGACTGCTCTCCCGATTCCCTATGACATTTGTTCAAACACCTCTAACCCATCTCTTACCGTTTTCGAGATACGTTATCCATCTTTACTTGGCAGGCGTCTTTTTTATGATTTTCGATTTTTCTCATACTCACCAAAACCCCCCGAACATTTTTGCCATACATCATTTTAGCCCTACTCGTCTCCTTCTAGGAGAACATTTATGTCAATCAGTCAGTCAGTCAGTCAGTGAGTGGTAATCGAGCTTTATATATTATTAACTAGTTTTACGGGCAGTGTGCGGGCCGCATGCGGCCCGCATTTTTCGTTGTGCAGTACTTAACTTTACCTTAACCCCTTATACATTTAAAAAAAATAAGTTCAAAACTCCAATAGAAGTATGAAATCCCAAATAAACTCTCCATACAATAAAGAACCATACTGTAGCCACTAAAGCAAATTCACCCTACTGCCATAAAAAGGTGGTACGGGCAGAATGGAACCAAGGTTCTGAGTCACTTTTGTAAAGGAACCCCACTCGTAGGTGCTTCGGTTACCGCGGGCAGTTGCCATGGAGACCAGTCGGAGATGTGGAAAATACTCTCAAGTCGGAGCTCGGCCTTCGGCCTCGCAAGTTACTAATACGGCTCGGCCTACGGCCTCGCCAGGCGCTCGCCCTTCGGGCTCGCGCATCATACGCTCGGCCTTCGGCCTCGCGGACCGAAAGTTCGGCCTTCGGCCTCACCAGAAGCTCGCCCTTCGGGCTCGCAACTTCACTAATGTAGGACAGTTACTCCAAATTCAGTCGAAAATCCCACAAAAACTCCTAATACAGTCGAAAATATAGGGTAAATCACTCCAAATGCAGTATAAAGAATGATAGGAGCACGTGGGTCACATCCAAATTGTCGGATTTCAAGACGGCCACCATACAAACTGCTCCGCCCCTACTGAAGCTCGGCCTAAAGGCCTCGCTTCAGCAGGCTCGGATCACTTTGTATGGCGGCCATCTTGAAATCCGCCATTTTGGATTTTTGACAGGTGTCATTCGACTGCTCTCCCGATTCCCTATGACATTTGTTCAAACACCCCCTACCTATCTCGTACCGTTTTTGAGATACGTCATCCATCTTTACTTGGCAGGCGTCTTTTTAATGATTTTCGATTTTTCTCATACTCACCAAAACCCTCCGAACATTTTTGCTATTCTTCATTTTTACCCTACTCTGCTCCTTCTAGGAGAACATTTATGTCAGTGAGTCAGTCAGTCAGTCAGTGGTAATCGAGCTTTATATATTATAAATAACTAGTTTTTCGGGCAGTGTGCGGGCCGCATGCGGCCCGCATCTATCTTGAGTCAGTAGGAACTGTCAAAAAAACACCTGATACAAAAAAAAATGTGTTCAAAACTCCAATAGAAGAATGAAATCCCATATAAACTCTCAATACAATAAAGAACCATACTGTAGCCACTAAAGCAGATTCACCCTACTGCCATAAAAAGGTGGTACGGGCAGAATGGTACCAAGGTTCTGAGTCACTTTTGTTAAGGAACCCCACTCGTAGTTGCTGCGGTTACCGCAGGCAGTTGCCATGGAGACCAGTCGGAGATGTGGAAAATACTCTCAAGTCGGAGCTCGGCCTTCGGCCTCGCAAGTTACTAATACGGCTCGGCCTACGGCCTCGCCAGGCGCTCGCCCTTCGGGCTCACGCATCATACGCTCGGCCTTCGGCCTCGCGGACCGAAAGTTCGGCCTTCGGCCTCACCAGAAGCTCGCCCTTCGGGCTCGCTACTTCACTTATGTAGGACAGTAACTCCAAATTTAGTCAAAAATCCCACAAAAACTCCTAATACAGTCGAAAATATTAGGTAAAACACTCCAAATGCAGTATAAAGAATGATAGGAGCACGTGGGTCACATCCAAAATGTCGGATTTCAAGACAGCCACCATACAAACTGCTCCGCCTCTACTGAAGCTCGGCCTAACGGCCTCGCTTCAGCAGGCTCGGATCACTTTGTATGGCGGCCATCTTGAAATCCACCATTTTGGATTTTTGACAGATGTCATCCGACTGCTCTCCCAATTCCCTATGACATTTGTTCAAACACCCTCTACCTATCTTGTACCGTTTTTGAGATATGTCATTCATCTTTACTTGGCAGGCGTCTTTTTAATGATTTTCGATTTTTCTCATACTCACCTAAACCCGCCGAACATTTTTGCCATACTTCATTTTTACCCTACTCTGCTCCTTCTAGGAGAACATTTATGTCAGTGAGTCAGTGAGTCAGTCAGTGGTAATCGAGCCTTATATATTATAACTAGTTTTTCGGGCAGTGTGCGGGCCGCATGCGGCCCGCATCTATCCTGAGTCATTAGGAACTGTCAAAAAAACGCCTGACACATTAAAAAAAAAGTGTGTTCAAAACTCCAATAGAAGTATGAAATCCCATATAAACTCTCAATACAATAAAGAACCAAACTGTAGCCACTAAAGCAGATTCACCCTACTGCCATTAAATGGTGGTACGGGCAAAATCGGACCAAGGTTCTGAGTCACCTTTGTTAAGGAACCCCACTCGTAAGTGCTTTGTTTACCCTGGGCAGTTGCCATGGAGACCAGTCAGAGATGTGGAAAATACTCTCGATTCGGAGCTCGGCCTTCGGCCTCGCAAGTTACTAACACGGCTAGGCCTGCGGCCTCGCCAAGCGTTCGCCCTTCGGGCTCACGCGCCAAACGCTCGGCCTTCGGCCTCGCGAGCCGAAAGTTCGGCCTTCGGCCTCACCAGGAGCTCGCCCTTCGGGCTCGCTACTACACTAATATAGGACAGTCACTCCAAATTCAGTCAAAAATCCCACAAAAACTCCTAATACAGTCGAAAATAAAGGTAGAAGACTCCAAATACTGTATAAAGAATGATAGGAGCACGTGAGACACATCCAAAATGTCGGATTTCAAGACGGCCACCATACATACTGCTCCGCCCCTACTGAAGCTCGGCCTAAAGGCCTCGCTTCAGCAGGCTCGGATCATTTTGTATGGCGGCCATCTTGAAATCCGCCATTTTGGATTTTTGACAGGTGTCATTCGACTGCTCTCCCGATTCCCTATGACATTTGTTCAAACACCTCCTACCTATCTTGTACCGTTTTTGAGATATGTCATCCATCTTTACTTGGCAGGCGTCTTTTTAATGATTTTCGATTTTTCTCATACTCACCAAAACCCCGCGAACATTTTTGCCATACATCATTTTTACCCTACTCTACTCCTTCTAGGAGAACATTTATGTCAGTGAGTCAGTCAGTCAGTCAGTGGTAATCGAGCTTTATATATTATAAACTAGTATTTCGGGCAGTGTGCGGGCCGCATGCGGCCCGCATTTATCGTTGTGCAAGTTTGAACAATATCAAAACATCTTATACATTAAAATAAAAATATTTCAAAACTCCAATAGAAGTATGAAATCCCATATAAACTCTCAATACAATAAAGAACCATAATGTAGCCACTAAAGCAGATTCACCCTACTGCCATAAAAAGGTGGTACGGGCAGAATGGTACCAAGGTTCTGAGTCACTTTTGTTAAGGAACCCCACTCGTAGGTGCTGCGGTTACCGCAGGCAGTTGCCATGGAGACCAGTCGGAGATGTGGAAAATACTCTCAAGTCGGAGCTCGGCCTTCGGCCTCGCAAGTTACTAATACGGCTCGGCCTACGGCCTCGCCAGGCGCTCGCCCTTCGGGCTCGCGCATCATACGCTCGGCCTTCGGCCTCGCGGACCGAAAGTTCGGCCTTCGGCCTCACCAGGAGCTCGCCCTTCGGGCTCGCAACTTCACTTATGTATGACAGTAACTCCAAATTTAGTCAAAAATCCCACAAAAACTCCTAATACAGTCGAAAATATAAGGTAAAACACTCCAAATGCAGTATAAAGAATGATAGGAGCACGTGGGGCACACCCAAAATAACGGATTTCAAGACGGCCACCATACAAACTGCTCCGCCCTTACTGAAGCTCGGCCTAAAGGCCTCGCTTCAGCAGGCTCGGAGCATTTTGTATGGCGGCCATCTTGAAATCCGCCATTTTGGATTTTTGACAGGTGTCATTCGACTGCTCTCCCGATTCCCTATGACATTTGTTCAAACACCCCCTACCTATCTCTTACCGTTTTCGAGATACGTCATCCATCATCACTTGGCAGGCGTCTTTTTAATGATTTTCGATTTTTCTCATACTCACCGAAACCACCCGAACACTTTTGCCATACATCACGTTGTTCCTACTCGTCTCCTTCTAGGAGAACATTTATGTCAGTCAGTGAGTCAGTCAGTGAGTGGTAATCGAGCTTTATATATTATAAATAACTAGTATTTCGGGCAGTGTGCGGGCCGCATGCGGCCCGCATTTATCGTTATGCAGTACTAAAGTATATCAAAACTCCTTCTACGTTGGAAAAAAGTATGTTCAAAACTCCAATAGAAGTATGAAATCCCATATAAACTCTCAATACAATAAAGAACCATACTGTAGCCACTAAAGCAGATTTACCCTACTGCCATAAAAAGGTGGTACGGGCAGAATGGTACCAAGGTTCTGAATCACTTTTGTTAAGGAACCCCACTCGTAGGTGCTTCGGTTACCGCAGGCAGTTGCCATGGAGACCAGTCGGTGACGTGGAAAATACTCTCAAGTCGGAGCTCGGCCTTCGGCCTCGCAAGTTACTAATACGGCTCGGCCTGCGGCCTCGCCAAGCGCTCGCCCTTCGGGCTCGCGCACCATTCGCTCGGCCTTCGGCCTCGCGGACCGAAAGTTCGGCCTTCGGCCTCACCAGGTGGTTGCCCTTTGGGCTCGCTATACAATAATGTAGGACAGTTACTCCAAATTCAGTCAAAAAACCCACAAAAACTCCTAATACAGTCGAAAATATAAGGTAAAACACTCCAAATGCAGTATAAAGAATGATAGGAGCACGTGGGTCACATCCAAAATGTCGGATTTCAAGACGGCCACCATACAAACTGCTCCGCCCCTACTGAAGCTCGGCCTAAAGGCCTCGCTTCATCAGGCTCGGATCATTTTGTATGGCGGCCATCTTGAAATCCGCCATTTTGGATTTTTGACAGATGTCATTCGACTGCTCTCCCGATTCCCTATGACATTTGTTCAAACACCCCCTACCTATCTCTTACCGTTTTCGAGATACGTCATCCATCATCACTTGGCAGGCGTCTTTTTAATGATTTTCGATTTTTCTCATACTCACCAAAACCACCCGAACATTTTTGCCATACTTCATTTTTACCCTACTCTGCTCCTTCTAGGAGAACATTTATGTCAGTGAGTCAGTCAGTCAGTCAGTGGTAATCGAGCTTTATATATTATAAATAAATAACTAGTTTTTCGGGCAGTGTGCGGGCCGCATGCGGCCCGCATCTATCTTGAGTCATTTGGAAATTTCACATAAACCCCTAATACTTTAAGAAAAAGAATGTTCAAAACTCCAATGGAAGTATGAAATCCCATAAAAACTCTCAATACAATAAAGAACCATACTGCAGCCACTAAAGCAAATTCACCCTACTGCCACAAAAAGGTGGTACGGGCAGAATGGGACCAAGGTTCTGAGTCACTTTTGTGAAGGAACCCCACTCGTAGGTGCTTCGGTTACCGCGGGCAGTTGCTATGGAGACCAGTCGGAGATGTGGAAAATAATCTCAAGTCGGAGCTCGGCCTTCGGCCTCGCAAGTTACTAACACGGCTCGGCCTGCGGCCTCGCAAAGCACTCGCCCTTCGGGCTCGCGCATCATACGCTCGGCCTTCGGCCTCGCGGACCGAAAGTTCGGCCTTCGGCCTCACCAGAAGCTCGCCCTTCGGGCTCGCAACTTCACTAATGTAGGACAGTTACTCCAAATTCAGTCGAAAATCCCACAAAAACTCCTAATACAGTCGAAAATATAGGGTAAATCACTCCAAATGCAGTATAAAGAATGATAGGAGCACGTGGGTCACATCCAAAATGGCGGATTTCAAGAAGGCCATCATACAAACTGCTCCGCCCCTACTGAACCTCGGCCTAACGGCCTCGCTTCAGCAGGCTCGGATCAATTTGTATGGCGGCCATCTTGAAATCCGCCATTTTGGATTTTTGACAGGTGTCATTCGACTGCTCTCCAGATTCCCTATGACATTTGTTCAAACACCCCCTACCTATCTCTTACCGTTTCAGAGATATGTCATGCATCTTTACTTGGCAGGCGTCTTTTTTATGATTTTCGATTTTTCCCATACTCACCTAAACTCCTTCTACACTTTTCCCATACATCACTTTCTTCCTACTCGACTCCTTCTGGGAGAACAATCATGTCAGTCAGTGAATCAGTCAGTCAGTCAGTCAGTCAGTGTACGGTAATCCAGCTTTATATATTATAAACTAGTTTTTCGGGCAGTGTGCGGGCCGCATGCGGCCCGCATTTATCGTTGTGCAAGTTTGAACAATATCAAAACACCTTATACATTAAAAAAAGTATGTTCAAAACTCCATTAGAAGTATGAAATCCCATATTAATACTCAATACAATAAAGAACAATACTGTAGCCACTAAAACAGATTCACCCTACTGCCATAAAAAGGTGGTACGGGCAGAAAGGTACCAAGGTTCTGAGTCACTTTTGTTAAGGAACCCCACTCGTAGGTGCTTCGCTTACCGCGGGCAGTTGCCATGGAGACCAGTCGGAGACGTGGAAAAAACTCTCAAGTCGGAGCTCGGCCTTCGGCCTCGCAAGTTACCAACATGGCTCGGCCTGCGGCCTCGCCAAGAGCTCGCCCTTCGGGCTCGCGCGTCATACGCTCGGCCTTCGGCCTCGCGGACTGAAAGTTCGGCCTTCGGCCTCACCAGGAGCTCGCCCTTCGGGCTCGCTACTACACTTATGTAGGACAGTAACTCCAAATTCAGTCAAAAATCCCACAAAAACTCCTAATACAGTCGAAAATATAAGGTAATACACTCCAAATGCAGTATAAAGAATGATAGGAGCACCTGGGACAAATCCAAAATGGCGGATTTCAAGAAGGCCATCATACAAACTGCTCCGCCCCTACTGAACCTCGGCCTAACGGCCTCGCTTCAGCAGGCTCGGATCAATTTGTATGGCGGCCATCTTGAAATCCGCCATTTTGGATTTTTGACAGGTGTCATTCGACTGCTCTCCAGATTCCCTATGACATTTGTTCAAACACCCCCTACCTATCTCTTACCGTTTTTGAGATATGTCATCCATCTTTACTTGGCAGGCGTCTTTTTAATGATTTTCGATTTTTCTCATACTCACCAAAACCCCCCGAACATTTTTGTGCTACATCATTTTAACCCTACTCTACTCCTTCTAGGAGAACATTTATGTCAGTCAGTCAGTCAGTGAGTCAGTCAGTGGTAATCGAGCTTTATATTATAACTAGTTTTTCGGGCAGTGTGCGGGCCGCATGCGGCCCGCATCTATCTTTAGTCAGTAGGAACTGTCATAAAAGCACGTTATACATAAAAAAAAAATAAGTTCAAAACTCCAAAAGTGGAATGAAATCCCATATAAACTCTCAATACAATAAAAAAACAAACTGTAGCCACCAAACCAAATTCACCCTACTGCCATAAAAAGGTGGTACGGGCAGAATGGGTCCAGGGTTCCGAGTCACTTTTGTTATGGAACCCCACTCGTAGGTGCTTCGGTTACCGCGGGCAGTTGCCATGGAGACCAGTCGGAGATGTAGAAAATACTCTCGAGTCGGAGCTCGGCCTTCGGCCTCGCAAGTTACTAACACGGCTCGGCCTGCGGCCTCGCAAAGCGCTCGCCCTTCGGGCTCACGCACCGTACGCTCGGCCTTCGGCCTCGCGGACCGAAAGTTCGGCCTTCGGCCTCACCAGGTGGTTGCCCTTTGGGCTCGCTATACACTAATGTAGAACAGTTACTCCAAATTCAGTCAAAAAACCCACAAAAACTCCTAATACAGTCGAAAATATAAGGTAAAACACTCCAAATGCAGTATGAAGAATGAGAGGAGCACCTGGGACAAATCCAAAATGGCGGATTTCAAGAAGGCCACCATACAAACTGCTCCGCCCCTACTGAAGCTCGGCCTAAAGGCCTCGCTTCAGCAGGCTCGGAGCATTTTGTATGGCGGCCATCTTGAAATCCGCCATTTTGGATTTTTGACAGCTGTCATTCGACTGCTCTCCCGATTCCCTATGACATTTGTTCAAACACCCCCTACCTATCTCTTACCGTTTTCGAGATACGTCATCCATCATCACTTGGCAGGCGTCTTTTTAATGATTTTCGATTTTTCTCATACTCACCAAAACCACCCGAACATTTTTGCCATACTTCATTTTTACCCTACTCTGCTCCTTCTAGGAGAACATTTATGTCAGTGAGTCAGTCAGTCAGTCAGTGGTAATCGAGCTTTATATATTATAAACTAGTTTTTCGGGCAGTGTGCGGGCCGCATGCGGCCCGCATCTATCTTTACTCATTTGAAAATTTCACAGAAACACCTAATACGTTCAAAAAGTGTGTTCAAAACTCCAATAGAAAAATGTAATCTGATACAAACTCTTCATACACTAAAGAACCATACTGTAGCCACAAAAGCAAATTCAACCTACTGCCATAAAAAGGTGGTACGGGCAGAATGGTACCAAGGTTCTGAGTCACTTTTGTTAAGGAACCCAACTCGTAGGTGCTTCGGTTACCGTAGGCAGTTGCCATGGAGACCAGTCGGTGACGTGGAAAATACTCTCAAGTCGGAGCTCGGCCTTCGGCCTCGCAAGTTACTAATACGGCTCGGCCTGCGGCCTCGCCAAGCGCTCGCCCTTCGGGCTCGCGCTCCATTCGCTCGGCCTTCGGCCTCGCGGACCGAAAATTCGGCCTTCGGCCTCACCAGGTGGTTGCCCTTTGGGCTCGCTATACACTAATGTAGGACAGTTACTCCAAATTCAGTCAAAAAACCCACAAAAACTCCTAATACAGTCTAAAATAAAGGTAAAACACTCCAAATGCAGTACAAAGAATGATAGGAGCACGTAAGACACATCCAAAATGTCAGATTTCAAGACGGCCACCATACAAACTGCTCCGCCCCTACTGAAGCTCGGCCTAACGGCCTCGCTTCAGCAGGCTCGGATCACTTTGTATGGCGGCCATCTTGAAATCCGCCATTTTGGATTTTTGACAGGTGTCATTCGACTGCTCTCCCGATTCCCTATGACATTTGTTCAAACACCCCCTACCTATCTTGCACCGTTTTCGAGATACGTCATCCATCTTTACTTGGCAGACGTCATTTTTATGATTTTCGATTTTTCTCATACTCACCAAAACCCCCCAAACATTTTTGCCATACATCACGTTGCTCCTACTCGTCTCCTTCTAGGAGAACATTTATGTCAGTCAGTCAGTCAGTCAGTGAGTGGTAATCGAGCCTTATATATTATAAACTAGTTTTTCGGGCAGTGTGCGGGCCGCATGCGGCCCGCATTTATCGTTATGCAATTTGAAACAATATCAAAACACCTTATACATTTAAAAAAAAAAACAATATTCTATAACAGTATGAAATCCCATATAAACTCCTTATACAGTAGAGAACCAAACTATAGCCACCAAACCAGATTCACCCTACTGCCATAAAAAAAGTGGTACGGGCAGAATGGTACCAAGATTCTGAGTAACTTTTGTTAAAGAACCCCACTCGTAGGAGCTTCGCTTACCACGGGCAGTTGCCATGGAGACCATTCGGAGACGTGGAAAATACTCTCAAGTCGGAGCTCGGCCTTCGGCCTCGCAAGTTACTAACACGGCTCGGCCTCTGGCCTCGCCATGCGCTCGCCCTTCGGGCTCACGCCCCATACGCTCGGCCTTCGGCCTCGCGGGCCGAAAGTTCGGCCTTCGGCCTCACCAGAAGCTCGCCCTTCGGGCTCGCTACTACACTAATGTAGGACAGTTACTCCAAATTCAGTCAAAAATCCCACAAAAACTCCTAATACAGTCGAAAATAAAGATAAAAAACTCCAAATGCAGTATAAAGAATGATAGGAGCACGTAAGACACATCCAAAATGTCGGATTTCAAGACGGCCACCATACAAACTGCTCCGCCCCTACTGAAGCTCGGCCTAACGGCCTCGCTTCAGCAGGCTCGGATCACTTTGTATGGCGGCCATCTTGAAATCCGCCATTTTGGATTTTTGACAGGTGTCATTCGACTGCTCTCCCGATTCCCTATGACATTTGTTCAAACACCCCCTACCTATCTCTTACCGTTTTTGAGATATGTCATCCATCTTTACTTGGCAGGCGTCTTTTTATGATTTTCGATTTTTCTCATACTCACCAAAACCCCCCGAACATTTTTGCCATACATCATTTTAACCCTACTCTACTCCTTCTAGGCGAACATTTATGTCAGTCAGTCAGTCAGTGAGTCAGTCAGTGGTAATCGAGCTTTATATATTATAAACTAGTTTTTCGGGCAGTGTGCGGGCCGCATGCGGCCCGCATCTATCTTAAGTCAGTAGGAACTGTCATAAAAAAACGTTATACATAAAAAAAAAGTGTCCAAAACTCCAATAGAAGTATGAAATCCCATATAAACTCTCAATACAATAATGAACCATACTGTAGCCACTAAAGCAGATTCACCCTACTGCCATAAAAAGGTGGTACGGGCAGAATGGAACCAAGGTTCTGAGTCACTTTTGTTAAGGAACCCCATTCGTAGGTGCTTCGGTTACCGCGGGCAGTTGCCATGGAGACCAGTCGGTGACGTGGAAAATACTCTCAAGTCGGAGCTCGGCCTTCGGCCTCGCAAGGTACTAACACGGCTTGGCCTGCGGCCTCGCCAAGCGCTCGCCCTTCGGGCTCACGCACAATACGCTCGGCCTTCGGCCTCGCGAGCCGAAAGTTCGGCCTTCGGCCTCACCAGGAGCTCGCCTTTCGGGCTCGCTACTACACTAACGTAGGACAGTAACTCCAAATTCAGTCCAAAATCCCACAAAAACTCCTAATACAGTCGAAAATATAAGGTAATACACTCCAAATGCAGTATAAAGAATGATAGGAGCACGTGGGTCACATCCAAAATGTCGGATTTCAAGACAGCCACCATACAAACTGCTCCGCCTCTACTGAAGCTCGGCCTAACGGCCTCGCTTCAGCAGGCTCGGATCACTTTGTATGGCGGCCATCTTGAAATCCACCATTTTGGATTTTTGACAGATGTCATCCGACTGCTCTCCCAATTCCCTATGACATTTGTTCAAACACCCTCTACCTATCTTGTACCGTTTTTGAGATATGTCATTCATCTTTACTTGGCAGGCGTCTTTTTAATGATTTTCGATTTTTCTCATACTCACCTAAACCCGCCGAACATTTTTGCCATACTTCATTTTTACCCTACTCTGCTCCTTCTAGGAGAACATTTATGTCAGTGAGTCAGTGAGTCAGTCAGTGGTAATCGAGCCTTATATATTATAAATAAATAAATAAATAATAAAAATAAATAAATAAAAGATTATTTTCATGCGGTTATAACTGCCCTGTCTATCTCGTGCTATCACTGTACTTGGGGTTACTACTCGGATATTACATACCTATATTATATAGTAATTTTATTACAATTTGGTAGTATTGTATGCGGACTTTTATACATATTTGTATTATTTATATGAAAACCTGTTTGGTATATTATTTGTGAAAACCAAATAATATTGATTCGGCCACTATTAAACTGGTAGAACACAAAAGTAGTAACGGTGATATTCAAATCGCCCTTTTTCTCCACCTTCCCGTACCAGCATTCCGGTGAAGACGTATAGGGAGCCACTTGAGCTTTGATCGATATTAAGAAATCTGATCATACTTGCGCAAACCAAATATAAATGTTTTGCAGAAGTTTTGAAGACGCTCAAGCTTATCTAGCTGTTCCTCAGTGAGATCTGGATAGCTCAGACATCAGCATAATCTATAATTGGGAGTGAAAGAGATTGAACTACAGCAAGGATTCCCAAAGTGGTCGATAGGTCTTTTGTGATGTTGGGAGTCGACGAGGTCTAAAAATCGACCTCTATTAAATTAACACAAGTTCTTATTTAAAACTTTCAAGATACCTATTTTGAAAGGTATTATTATATTTATTATTACCTACTGAAGGTATTGTTTATGTTGCGTTACGTGTAAGTAGGTACCAGGAATAATTAATATTTTTGTAGGAAATAGCATTATTGTAGTAATATAAAGTCTCAAGTTCGTACAAGATGAAAAATCGGCAAGTCAGTGTGGACAAGTTTGTGCAAGATAATGAGGTCGAGCGTACGTCTTTCAGGCGCGTTTTGACCTGATATTTTACTATTTAACGAGCTTGCACTTAGGTTGAATGTTCATTTGCGTTTTGAAATTCGTTGGTTACTCATATAAGTGCTCATTTATTTTAAGAGATTACAAAGTTATTACACAGCTAAATTAAGTAAAGTAAAGTAACTGAAAAAGAATTTACAAAATGGTGAGGTCCCTACGCGAGTTAATGGCGTAACCATACAATATCTGCAGTTTATGAAAAAGTGACAGGGTAAGTACCAAACAGTTTTTATCCGACGCAGTGCATCAGCATTGCCATACATAGTGATCAGTTGAGCTATCTGTAGATTGTTTGCAACAGTTTGCTGTTGCCTCAGTTATTTCAATTGTAAAAATTTACCAATAAATTTAACAGTTTATTATTGTTTTTATTTTGGTGTTTTCTAATTTTTTTATTTGCATGATTACTGAGTGTTATATGATGGCGGACACGAAAAAAAAAAGCAGACAATACAGTTTGGACTACTTGAAGTTCGGATTTATTGCATCTCCATCAAATCAACACTTGCCGATGTGTCTCATATGTGAAAAAGTATTCAGTAACGATGCCATGAAGCCTTCAAAAATGGATGACCACTTATCAAGAGTACATGCTGACAAAAAAAGTAAGCCCATGTAATTTTTTCAAGCACTTAAAGAAAAACTAGACAAAAGGCCATCCATAACATCGATGTTTGCGTCATCATCTATTAAAGACGGTGATGGTTTACGAGCGTCCTATAATATATCTTTACTAATAGTGAAGTCGGGGAAACCCCACACAATTGGAGAGCAGCTTATCTTACCAGCCATTGCGGAGGTCCTTAACAATGTATTGCAAAAACCCGCACATGATATTTTAAAGAGACCTTTGAACAATAACACCGTTCAGAGACGCATAGACGAGATGGGACGCGATGTGGAAAACATTTTATGCAAGTTCTTACATACCAACAGATTCTCTCCAGTTGGACGAGTCTACATTACCCAGCAATGAAGCTCTGTTGTTAGGATATGTTCTGAAGCCAGGGTCCTAGGTTGCATAAGTCTTTACAATATGTAATAAATGCTATCAACAAGATTCGAAGCAATTCTTTGAACTCTGGGTTTTTTCTCAGCTATGTGAGGAAAACGACGAAGTCTTTACATGATTACTTCTGCACACTGAGGTTAGCTGGACATCAAGAGGCTTTTGCATAGAAAGATTTTCAGTCATTTTTGAATCTGTGTTGGAGATTTTACAAGAAAAAGATCCGAATTGGAAAGAAACTCTGAACAATTGTAAAACAGATAGGTATTTATTACTTGACTGACATCTTTGGATTTTTCAACAAAGTTAATTTGCAGCTGCAGGGTGACGATCTTAACTTGATTAAAACAAATAATAATATCGGCCTTCGTGGGTAAACTAATCCTTAATAACAAAATTTAGGCAGAAAAGATTATTCGCAATTTCCGCATTTGTCAAAATTACCAGAAATGCTTCGAGATGATGACATTTTATTATATGTCACTCACTTGGACGCATTACACAAGGATTTCACGGAGAGGTTTGAGGATCTTTTAAATTTACAAATTGCTCAATGGATATTAAATCCGTACAATACCACAGCCATAGAAGAAGCCAATGTGATAATGCAAGAAGAGTTGATTACCATCAGCACAGAAGCAGACAGCTTAAGCAGAAGTTCAACCAAGGCTATCAGAAGTTCTGGTTGCAACGCAACATTGAAACACAGTATCCTACATTGTGGAACATTGCTGAAAAATACCTTATCGCTTTCCATCATCATAACTAGTTGAAAAAAAACTTTAGTGTGTTAACAAAAAACATTTTGACGAAACAAAGAAACCGTTTGAAAATCAACGAACGGGATGCACTTGCCGGCGGCCCAAACTTATCAGCGGGCGAGGCAACAAAGCATGCTATTTCACCTATACCTTTGTGGGAAAGGGTAAGACTCCGTGATGAGTAGTACGAAGATAGTGCTCACGCATCACACACCCGTATTGCATCTACGCTAATTACGCACACTTGTTTGCGATATATCAATGAAAGCCGAACCATGCCGAACGAATTACGATGTTTGACGACGGACGGAGATAGTGTCTCAAGCTACGTCACGACGTGTGTAGGTGTTTCTTATAAAATAATATTATATATTCACAGAGGAATACATTTTGGTTCGGACAGTAGGTACCTGTTGTTATAATTTTCGTTCGTTTTATAATAACATACTGATGTTATTTCACCTATAGTAGGTAAATATTTAGTAAGTAGGGACAATGATTTGTAGGTACATAGTAAATGTATTAGTTTGTTCTTTTCATATTGATGTAGTAAATATTTACCTACAATAATTATTTATTACATAATTAGCAAGTTACTGCTTTTACTACAACATATTTTGTAAAGCAGTGACGGCTCAGTGGCATAGGTTATGGACTTCCGCGCAGCAGGTCCATGGTTCGAATCCCGTCGCGGGCTTAATCTTCACCGCGTGGTAGAAGAGCATTTTACGAATGCCCGCCTGGATAGCTACTACCCTCAAGTAAAAAATCGGTCGCCAAGCACCTAAAGGGAAGCAATGATGGCTCAGTGGCATTGGTTATGGACTGCTGCGCAGCAGGTCCATAGTTTGAATCCCGCCGCGATATTGAGCTTCACCGCGTGGTGGAGAGTTCGTAGCGAAGTTTACTTAGCTGTTCTCAACCGATCAGCAAAGTTTAGCACCGTCGCGCGCGGTCATGAGTTGGATGGGTGACCGCTAGGACAATACTACTGAGCGCTTCCGTGCTTCGGAGGGCACGTTAAGCCGTTGGTCCCGGTTGTGGTCTTAGGATGGCAGTCGTTATAGCATGGTGGTAGGGCATTTTGCGAATGCCCGCCTGTATAGCTACCACCCTCAAGTAGAAAATCTGTCTCCAAGCACCTAACGGTGAGTTCCGGCAGCTGTCCTTGAGAGCCAGTACTTCTAGGTTAGCCTGAACAACATCTTCGACCACATCATCACTTACCATCAGGTGAGATAGTGGTCAAAGGCTAACCTATCAGGCATAAAAAAAAGAGCATTTTGCGAATGCTCGCCTGGATAGCTACCACCCTTAAGTAGAAAATCTGTTAGAAAGCACCTAACGGGAAGCAGTGATGGCTCAGTGGCATTAGGTTTGGACTGCCACGCAGCAGGTCTATGGTTCGAATCCCGCCGCGGGCTTGAAATTCACCGCTTGGTAGAAGGGCATTTTGCGAATGCTCGCTTGGCTAGCTACCACCCTCAAGTAGAAATTCTGTCACTAAACACTTAACGGGAAGCAGTGATGGCTCTTAGCAATGGACTGCCGCGCAACAGGTCTATGGGTCGAATCCCGCCGCGGGCATGAACTTCACCGCATGGTGGAAGGTTGTTTTGCGAATGCTCGCCCGGCTAGCGAGCTTTGAGATGAGAGTGTGTCGTACCGATTTCAAAATCTGTCTCTAAGCGGTAATGTACGATGGCATCATGGATCTACCAATCCTGGTAGAACACATTTAGAATAAAAATTCTCTACCTACCCGTAACTGATTTAAATTATTTCCAATAAAAATCAATAACTAATCATAGGTTATTTTTGATTAGGTAAGTGCCTACAATCATCGCAAAGTTTACCATATAAACTTTCGTACTACCTTAGGTATAAGTACCTACTACAAATATACATACTTATTCTACTAATTTACGTAGGTAGATACATAGTACTAACTTTATTATGTGTTGTGATATTATAGCTATGTAGATAGGTATGCAATGTAATGCGCGCTCGCGAATGTCGATTTGACATCGCTGACAGTTGCGTGCCTAGGCTGGCCTATATATGATAAATAATAATTATATCGTAGATAGGTAGGTATCTTCCATTGAGCTTCTAATTCTAACCCTTTACTACTTTGTGTTAGGTAGGTACTTTCTCGAAGCTATATTACTGCTTAGACTATATTCTAAAAAGAATGCGGACTACCTACGTCCATACCATATCTAACCAAATGCAGCTTTTTATATTGTCTAAGTGTTGCTAAAATGATTAGGTACTCACCATAGCTATCATGACCTGCGTATTGACTAATACCTACTAGGTACTAACTTAGGTGAGAGTAGGTGAGTACCTAGACATAGTTACGTATTTATATTACCCAAGTACCTATCTATATGGATTATGGCGTCCGACACTTACTATCACGAACAAACTAATCAAATGCGAAAGAAAATCCGGTCCCCCAACTCCCAACATATGTAAATATATATATATATATAAGTACGTAAGTAGGCATAGGCACTACATATTGGTAGTGTATACATACGTGCACACCAAAAAGCAACAGGGCATTCCTACAATATAATATTATGTTCTAAGATCGCGGCGCGGTGCACGTGACTTTTGGTAGTGTGCGTTTTGTTAATTATATATTAGTGTGCTGCGCATGAGACCCGCCCGCCCGCTTCCCTCACCGCGGAATGGAAGTATTGACATGAGATGCCCAATATTTTGAACGAAAAACTAGCGCGCAAAACTATGTGTGCCGACCTTTGGCTCTAGTATGTTTATGATTATACTACTGGATGTATTTGTTTTCCAAAATGTTATCTAAAATGATCATGAACTGAGCTATGCTTCTATGTAAATAATTTTAGGGATTTCATGCTCTATAAGTCGTTTATTTACGACTAAAAATGCGCTAAAATTCGTGATATTACAGGGATGTTTCGAGGCTTATAACTATCATGTGAAGATTTTTTTTACAAATCGGTGCCAAGACAAGCCTATATAATGAAGAGATAAATCGATATCATGCTTAGTTCTGGACCTAAAACCTCAAATAAGGGAGTGATCACCCTACGGCGTTTGTATGGAAAAGTTACCGGCCAGTTCAACCTTAAGGCTGCAACTCACCAATATTGAACCGGATGTATGAGAATATTGTTGCTGTTCGGGACGGTGTGCGAAAAAATCCCAGACAGTCCATACCACGTCGTGCACTAGAGCTGGGTTTTTCTGCGACATCAACTTGGTAGATTTTGCGCCCTGAGCTCAAGAGCTAAAACCCTACTACCACAGACAGTGCCGTGTATTCCCTGATTGGGCTTTAGATGACTTGGAAGCTGACACTGCTTTTAGAAAAAAAATCATCAGTGATGATGAGACTCATTTCTGGTTGAGTGGATTTATTAACAAACAAAATTGCCGGATTTGGAGCGATGAAAATCCACGGGAGATCAGGTGCACACTCTGCAAAGTCACTGTTTGGTGTGGAGTTTGGTCGTTGTTGATTCGGCCCTTATTTCTTCGAAGATGCGCAAGGAGCCGCGCTCACTGTCATTAGCGACCGATATCGGACGATGATAACATTTTTTTATGGCCTAGGTTAGATGGTATGGATCTCACAAACATGTGGTTCCAACAGAACAGCGCCACTGGCCATACAGCACGGAAAACATTCAATTTATTGGATGAGAAATTCGAAGGCTTCGTCATCTCGAGTGGTGGCGACATCAACTGGCCACCAAGATCGTGTGACTTAACACCACTCGACTACTTTCTGTGGGGTTACGTGAAGTCTCTAGACTATGCAGACAAACTACAGTCAATTGCCGCCCTGAAGGCCAATATAACTAGCGCTCTTCGTGAAATTTTGATGACATTTTAGCATAAATGGGGCTCATTTATGCGAAAATGTCATCCAAAATTGGTCCACCAAGATACACCACCTACTGCGGAGTCGCGGCGGCCATTTGGCTGAAATTATATTCCATACATAATGGTAACAATTCTGTTGGCAAAAACTAACTAAAATTTAGTAAAATTAGATTTAGAAATGTCAAATGAACATTCCTTATTCTCATGGGGCCATAGTTTAGTTAATTCACTCTAAAATGATTAAAATTACTAAACTTAGTAAAATTTGCATATTTGATATTCTGTTGTACCATAATTTAGTCAGATTAGGTGGAATCATAGATAATTTAATCTAAAATTAATCAACATGTAAATTGGTGTAGACTAAAGCTATAATGTTCTCCAATCAATATATGTTTGCGGATTTTATCATAATCACGGCTTTAGTCGGATAAACAATGGAGCATGCAGCTATGTGGTTGCTAGACTTGTGGGTTTTCCGGAAAGGATTGTAATTTTCGGTAATTCAAAAGGATGATTAAATATCCACTTTTATTAGATAGACTTCGGACAGCTATGTGCTTTGTTATTTTTTTATATGTAGGTAATCACCAGTAGATTTTGTTACTGAACCTAGGCTTTCGAGATTGCGAAGCGACCAGTTGAAGCTGCTCTGCCAAGCACCGTGGCAAAATCATTATTTTTGGGCTTTATCACAGGTTTCGAATACAAACAAAGTTCCATAGGTAAATAGGGCGTATACCATTTGACGCTAAATTCAATATATTCGATAATTTTGATCACATTTTATGTCTATGGTTCATATTAAATGTGGATCCGTAGACGCAAAAATTAATTAAAATTATCGGAAATAACTCATATGGAATACGGCCAGACTAAATTTTTTTATAAAACAACTTGACTTGTGCGCCATCTAGCGTAGAGTAGCGGCAAAGTGAATTATATTTAGTATTGATAATTTGCTGTATTAAATTTAGTTCGAGGTAACAGGAGAATGACTTTTAGAAATCCTCAAACTAAAATTAGAACTTTTTGATTAGTAAGTATAGTTAGTGAGTGTACAACAGAATTGCTACCAATGTCAGCGAATATCCTTTAAAATAAAATAAAAATTGTTCCAATATCACATAAACAGGTTTTTTAATTTATTTTTAAGTTCGAGCGCCCTTAATGTAAAACCCTGTATTTCAACTCTCTGACTTAAATAGATTTTTGTCGCTTTACTCAAACTATGATTGAATTAGCGCCCCTGTGTACCATAGACTCATAAAATTTACAATTTATACGAATCTAATAACAAACTAAAAAACATTTACTGTCAAATACTGTCAACGTCATACGTATGCCCCCTCAGTCCCCCACCCCTCATCATCCACCTTTCTTCTAGATTCCGATTCATCCTTGTCATATCGTTATTTTAGCGTAATTTTGTAATTTAATAAATTATTTTAGTTTATTTTTCGTTATTTTAAACTTATTTATTAATAAAATAATCTAGTGAATCCAAAAACTCCTGGTGAGTAATTCTTTTCTGCAATTTTATTTGAAAGTAGTCATTGTCGGTAGATGAACATTTTCTACATTCGAAATTTCTTTCAGGTCTGAACAAAAGTAAACTCCGGGACCTCAGGCTTCGGCCTGTGGTCATTAACATTGGAGGTTAGGGCCTAGAAGTTACAACAGTTCACTAGGAAACAGCTAAATTCTTCACTCAATTTCCCGCAAATTTTCATTAGTATTTCACAATATTGTTAGTATTACTCACTATCACAATGTCTCAGTGGAACAACTCGTACTCTTACAATAACCAATACCAAGGCCCCAACAGCTGGAATGGAGATATGAATGGTCAGTTCGCCAACCAAGCATATTATGCTAGGACAGATGGAGGCAACCAATATGTGAGCTTTAATGAGTTCATAAATCAAATGCAGACTAACAATTCTACAACAAGTAATTCTGCCAGCTATAACAATGTACAATATGAAAATTACCCTAACCAGACCAATCAGTTCAACTATCAAAATATACCATCTACATCCCAAACACAGTTGAACAACTACAACTACCCACATGTGCCTTCAAACATACCCAATGATGTTAACAACTATCAACAAAATGTACAAAGTCAATATAACCCTCAAACTGAATCTAGTTCATATACCAGTGATATGATTTTGAATTCTAACCTTACACCTACTGCTACAGAATTTGTGCCAAAAAGTACTATTTCGCAATCTTCTACTAGCAATCAAATCATTCCAGACGCTACTAATAATGTAAATATGGCAATTGAACCACAATCTAGTTATCAAAAAAGAGCTGGTGGTAGTTCATCTGATAGAAACTGGAGAGAACGACCACAGAATGGTCAACCAAATGGAACTAAAGAAAAACATGATTATTCACATGATAATGCCAAAGGCAATGGAAGCAATAACCGTAACCGTGAAACATATCATAGGAATAATGAAAATAATGGGCGGCATCATGAAAAAAACAAAAATAAAGACCCTGTCCGTGATCATGAATCCGTTGCTCAAGAATCCAACTCTCAAGAACTCAGTCAAAATAATGAATCCAATCCACGTAGCTATGACAACCGCAGTCGGAACTATGAATCTAACAGTCATGGCCATGAACCCAACATTCGAAATCAAGAGCCTAATAGTCGTAATCATGACAATAGTAGTAGGAGTTCAAACACTAGAAACTTTGGACCAAATAATAAACAAGAATTCACTAGGAACCAAGAAACAAATAGTAGAAATTCAGACACAAACCCTCGAAACTATGAATCAAATTACCGTAATGAAAGAAAAAATCTGTCTAAAGGAAATTCTAGATTTAAAGGAAAAGAATCTGAAAACCGTACATTCTACAATAGTTCTATAGGAAAAGACCAAGATACATATGGAAGGGATCAAGACGCAAGGGGAAGAGAACAAGATACCCGGGGAAGAGATCAATATACACGAGGAAGAGATATAGATGCTCGTGGTAGAGATCAAGATACTAGAGGTAGAGATCAAGACACAAGAGGAAGGGATCAAGATACACGGGGAAGGGGAGAAGGTAGTGGGCGTAATAGAAACTGGATAGGATCTCAAAGAGTGCGTGGAACTGACCGTAACAATTTAGAAGATGAACAATTTGCTAGCAGTTATCAACAACAGAGAGAAGAGAGGATAGAAAAAGATAGAGGTCATAGAGTACACAATCTTTCAAGTCCAGTCCGATTTAGAAATAAACAACAAGGGGACCAAGGTATGTGTTGAAATTTTTCTTAACAAAATAAATTGGCAACTATGGCAAATATATTGATTTTCATTGCAGTCAATTAATGTATTTTCTGTCAATTTTAGTACAGAATAATCATATAAATACTAATGTTTATGAGCATATTATATATCTGTAATTTTTATATTCTAGTTAATAAAGAAATGACTCAACGTGAACGTCTAGCAGAGCAACTAGACAAAGGTACCTTAGAGTGCCTTGTATGCTGTGATCGAGTGAAACAGGTAGACCCAGTATGGTCATGCACTAATTGCTATCATGTACTTCATCTGCGCTGTATTCGAAAATGGGCCATGAGCAGCATGGTTGGTAAGTGGGATTGTTTTATTATTATATTGCATTAGTATTTAGTGTTACAGCCTCTTGTTTAAATAGAATAAAAAATTAAGAGGTTCTTGGTGGACAAGGGTTTATTTCCCAGAAAAGTCACAATACAATAATAAAGCATTTGAAATGCTTAAATTCTGCGATTTCTAAAATAACAACACCATAATACAATAGACACCACTGTTATCCAACAACCTTTTTTGTTTTCGTAAGTGAGATTTCTTATTTCAGAGAATCGAATCTGCCTCAGATCATTTTTAATCCAGTCTTTTTTAAAGTTGTTGCATGCATAAGTAAAGTTTTGCAATAATTTTTATTGACTCTCACTGCAACAAACAAGTTTAGAATAGTGGCAAACTTATAATCTCTAAGCTGTGATCCTCTACTTGCTACTAAAGCTCATATTAATAAATATATCTCAATATTAAAATTGGTCTTAAGATGTAGTGTTTGACACATTCCAAGTTTTCCTTGTTTGTTGTAATTTTATTTGTTTGTAATATAATTATGTAACTTCTATCCTAGAATGTGTGTATCTAAGGCGGCATTAGTAGTAGGATCCTAACAAATTTGGTTAGGCAGGGGAGGAGGCTCGGACAGTGAAGGGGAGCATTGATGACATTGTTAAGGAGCCCCTTAACCCTACTCCCTGGGTTGCAAATCTCAGGCCCTCTGGCCTCTTCCTCTGCAATGCTAGGGACCCGGCATCCGGTAGGTAAATCCATGGAATGCTAAGAAATTTGTCTCAAACGTGGAGCATGCATCATTGCAAAAACTAAAATATTAAAATTATAGGGTTGCACTATTATTAATAACTGTAAAGCTAATTGCAAAAATTTGTCTTTTTGTACCATAAGTGGTCATTCCATCCCCATAAGACGGTTAAGAATGAAAGTACAAATTAGAGTCATGAGTCATACTACGTCACGTTGGCTTATCAGTCAGAGCATACCCCATTAGGGGTATATGCCGCGTGACTAGAATTTTTCCACTCATTGTAATTTGTTCCATAAATTGAACATAAAAACTACATCTTAAGATAAATTACAAATTTGAGATGCAATCTACAATAATATTATAAGGAGAAATAGAGGAAAGATTTGTATTTTTGTATAACACGCATAATCTTAAAAACTACTAGACCGATTTGGATGAAATTTGGTATGGAAATAGTTGGAGAGCCAGGGAAGGACATAGGATACTTCTTATCTAACTGTGCAAAAAGAGGTTAATGGTTTTGCGCATTAACTGAAATAAACGCGAGCGGAGACGCTCCTGGAAAGCTAGTTATTATTATTATAAGTTATTAGATATAAGCCTAAGAGGTTTTGCTTCCCTGTGTGAATTGCAGAAGGCAGATGGAGGTGCCCAGCGTGCCAGAACACGAATGATGCCATCCCTACGGAGTACCGGTGTATGTGCGGCGCGGTGCGCTCGCCGGAGTATCAGCGCGGCGGTGGCGGTGGCGGCAGTGGCGGCGCACACACCTGCGGCGCGGCGTGCAAGCGCGCCAGGACCTGTGTGCATCCCTGCACGCTGCTCTGCCACCCAGGGCCTTGTCCACCCTGCCAGGCCACTGTCACCAAGTGAGCAATCTCCCTGTTCTATAGCAGCGACTGACTACAGGCCGTTCGTAATAAGTTGTCATCTGCTTACAGACTGTAACTCCTAACTGTAACTAAGAAGATTATGATTTTAGGAAGAAATATTAATATATTAGAAAATGCACTTCCTTCCAAGTAATACTTACTGCTTTATAAATTCCCTATGGGATATTAAAAGATTTACACATTTAACAAATTATTTAATTGAAGATTATTTATTTATTTGGGCAATCAACAGTGTTACAGAGCATATGTAAATTAAATATATATATTAACTATTATACCCAATAACATTAATGCCTATTATTATATTATCTGCATATATTATCTGGTTACCTCTAATGGATTAATTAAGTTACCATAGGGAACTCAATTACTTAACAGTTCTATGCTACAAAGGTAATACTAATACCATAGTATCTACCTTATATTATTACTTTCATAATAACCTACTTATTATTGTTTAGAACTTTCTACAGAATAATGTACATACATGTACAAAATATTGGGCAAAGTGTTAGAGAATGTAGATGTATACCTAAGGTAAAAATCAGATTCGAAGCACAACACAGAAGTATATATGGTATGAAACAGGGATAATAATATTGAACCTTGGATTGAACTATTGGATAACAAAAAAATATATATTATGGAGAAATTAATGAAAGTATTTCGGGTAAGCATACCTAGGACATACCCCTTGCATAATATATAAGCCCTACTCCGAAATCGAACAATTTTGGGTATAAAACAAATAGATATCTTTACGGATGATATATTAATATCTATGTTTGTGTAGGCACAATACTTATAAATAGCTAAATGTTAAGGTAGGTATAGTACTGAAATAGACTCAGTATCTTCAGTTCGCTACTGGACCATTTTGAGGTCATGCTAAACACTTGTCTTTTTTTCAAAAACGATAACTTAATTAACAAATTTTATCATTAGTGTTTGACGACGCACCACATTGAAAAACCCGGAAGGCGTGTTTAATGTATATATAATAATTTATTACAGTAATAAAATGATACAATTGACCATAGCAACATTATCAGTAACAACCAACAATAACAAAAATGTAAAGTAACTAACGCTACTGAACCGACTGTATTCTCAAGTGGCAATGAGTGCGTATTTCATGTACGAACGTAGCTCCAGTAGCACTGGTGACGGGCGCGAAGCATGTGGGCGATGCCGTCTTCCCCCCCCCCACCCACTGCACCTCGTGTCTCTCACACCTACAATGTGCGTACTCCGCACTAATTCGCGTTAACTTCCGAGGGCTCGTAAAGATATGCACGATCTATCCTGTTTTCAAATGCACTTGACGAACGTCATAGATTTATGACAGGTGTCATGTGAATAATCATTCCGTTCCCTATGATATTTGTTTTGAAACAACAAATAATTCTAACCTGTTGCATTTGGCAGACGATATGTATGTTATCGTATTTTCTCATGGTCAACAAAACACCCCCTCCAACTATACCACTTCATCACCTCATATTTGTACAACAGTAATGGTAATGCTTTCCAACTTATTATAGTAATTAATTATAATAAACTCATGTTTCTAAATCATAAACGGGTCTATTCACGCACGAATTAACATCAAAACAATAATATTTTGACTAAGCTCGACGTTTCGATCAAGTTGCATTGACCGTGATCACGAGTAGACTGAAGAAGCGGGTGTCATCGTCTTGAGAAGGGACGGGAGCGTTTTAATTCTACCCTCGTTCGGTTTACGTTTTTGTGTCTATCAAAATATTATTATTTTGATGTTAATTCGTGCGTGAAGACCAGTTTATGATTAAGGAAAGGGTTTTTTTCATTATTATCAAGTACAAATAGATTATTGTGATAGGTAGTGGATATAGAAATTTATATATGTAGGGTACTAATGACAATATGGGTAATATTTGTTCAATAGTATTGTAAATTTTTCAGACAATGCGGTTGTGGTGCAGAGTCCCGCTCCGTACTGTGCAGCAGTAAACTACCGCAAGTCTGCGGACGTGTTTGCAATCGCACCCTTGAATGTGGAGTGCATACCTGCACCAAGGAGTGCCACGAGGACCCATGCGATGCTTGCAACGAAACTGTTGTACAAGGTCAGTAGTAATAGGCTTTTATAGCAGTAATGTCCAGTGGCAAGGAATATGGACGCTGCACCATAGGTCTATGGTACGAATCCCGCCGCGGATTTCATGTTCACCGCATAGCGGTAGGGCATATTTTATGAGTGCTCGCTTTTTTTATGTGTTGAGTGACAAACAAGCATACGACCCGCATGCTGTTTTTTTATATTTTTTATTGCTGATAGATAAGCCTTTAACCACAATCTCACCTGTTTTTTTTTTAAATGGGTTTCGTGTGGTCGCTAGCCAGGCGGGCATTTGCAAAATGCCCTTCCACCATGCGGTGAAGCTCAAGCCCGCGACGGAATTCGAACATCGACCTGCTGCGGGGCAGTCCATAGCCAATGCCACTGAGCCATCACTGCTTCAAAAAGCGGCTACCGTCATCTTTAGACATCTGCAATACTTTAAGTACTGTCAATGCGTTCCCGACCCTTAATGACTCTATTAATCCCCTTTTTAATGATCCTATATCATATTTATGAGGAAAGACCAAATAAGGAACGTCGTTCTACATTTTAATGGTATGCGGAATAAACGACTGTTTGAACGGCGCTTGGCTATCTACCAACCGCCCACCTTCAAATTCTGTTGCCAACTAACGGTGTATTCCGGAAGCTAACTTTGAGAGGCAGTGCGTTCTCTCTGTTTATCATCTTCAACCACATCATTATTTATCATCAGAGGCCCGATTCTCTTAGCTATTGAACGGCGTTAACGCAACTTAATGGCATGAAAATTGTAGTTTTTGACAGTATCCGTAGTCTGCCCGCTATTTAGGTTCGATCGCAAGTCAGTGGCTTGCTATCAATAGTTTTTGACATATTTGGTATGCTGTAAGCTATTTTGTTGCGATTGCGTTGCTACAGTGGCATACAATATTTTGGAGGATTTTAGATAGAAAATTAGCATAATGATTTAAAAATATTTATTTAATGTATTGTTGGGTAGAAAACCACTGTATTGATGTTTCGAATGATGCGTGATTGATGTAAGTTTTCATTATTATTTCAATAACAAAATTTGCAAGCTATAGCACAGCCATACGATAGCGACGCGATTGCTATACAACTGCGATTAAGAGCTAGAATTAGTAGACTACCGAATTTGACATTAACAGCAGTTCGATAGCAGAAGCATCGCAGTAGTGTGGCGTTTGATCAAAAGCTAAGAGAATTGAGGCCCAGGTATGATTGTTGGTATTAATAATTATTATTGGTACTAATTATTAATTTTTAACATTTGTATTGCCTAGTGGCATTAATAAAGTTAAACAAGCTCTGCACTTTATATCAGTAATAAAGTAATAAACTAACGCAAGTTTTTAGTGAGGACTTATGTTCGATCGCACCTTTGAGTGAAAGGTGGTTTGAAGGTGGTAGGTCTCTTCAGCAAGACTCCGTCTTGTTGGATACCGCAGTGTCGGATATTCTGCAGTCTCGAATGTTTATTAGTGAAGAGCACAGTAGCAAGTGAAATTACTGTCCGAACTTTCGTAAGTTATGCACATATTTAAACAATTGTGGAAAAATAAAAAAATAAAAATTACGAAAATTCTTCCGGTTTGGCTGCGTGGCGTTTGTGACGTCACGTCCGCTTAACAGGTAAATTAGGCGGAATTGTCTATAGATATATTTTTTATATATTATAAGTGATTTATTAAAATATTAATTTGATGTTTTCTTAAAATATTTGTTATTATTAAATATGGACTTCCGCAAAGTAACGCCTGAATCTATTCATTACAATTGTTTAACCAATTTCCGTTAGGAAGCGACTCTGGAAAGTTGCAAACCCGTTCAAGATCAAACTACTCGGCTGATTAATGTAAGTGAAATCTATTCAACAATGGTTTAAATGATGGCAATTATTGTGTATGTATAGATTTCAAACTGTGGGTCGTATGAGGAATAGATCTTGGACGAACCACTTTGCTTGAGGTATAGCTTCAACTTCTTTTTTTTTGGGTGGCTTCTGTGGTGATGCCACAATTTCGCCAATGACGAGTTGCACGGATAGAGTGGAAACAAATGAAAGAGACTGATCGGTATTAATAAAAAGTGATCGGTTACTTGATTTTTCAGGATAACTTGTAATATAAAATAGGACAACATATGACATACGATCAAACATATAGATATATGGTGACAAATGAAAAATCAAGCATTTTTTTTAATTCTTCTCACTGCAATCGGCTTGGGCAGAATCCAAAACTGCCCATAGAAATTTAAACTTGATAATGTGACCTGAGATTGATTGAATTAGCAGGGTAGGTTAGGTACTGGTTTTTACAAGTAGGTACATAAATTTTGTTTATACAATTCAACACTGAAAGACTTAAAAATGTTTTTTATTTTACTTATTTTATGCTTCAAATAATACATTATTTGTCTATTTGTGGTATTCCCCGGTAGTGTGCCACTGCCCGGCGGCTAGCGAGCGCGTAGTACCGTGCACGTTGGAGACGAGCTGTGTGCGCGCGTGGTCGTGCGGTGAGGCGTGCGGGCGCGTGCTGTCGTGCGGCGCGCACGTGTGCCGTGCCACGTGCCACGCGCCGCCGTGCGACCCGTGCCGGCTGCTGCCCGCCGCCGTCGTTACCTGCCCCTGCGGGAAGATCAAGTTAGTACTCCAGTGTACTCCACCGCGTAGAAACATTCATAAAACCGGCCAAGTTCATGTTTAACTCGCACATTGAAGGTTCCGGACAGAAAAACCTTTATTTTGACCAGGTTTTAGCTGGTTTTTAGAGTT
Organism: Plagodis pulveraria; assembly: GCA_963890685.1. Classification (NCBI taxonomy): domain Eukaryota; kingdom Metazoa; phylum Arthropoda; class Insecta; order Lepidoptera; family Geometridae; genus Plagodis; species Plagodis pulveraria. The sequence continues at coordinate 7,498,098 of OY982955.1, read as the reverse complement.
CTTTCCCCAAAAGGCAAAACGAAGCTCTTATTAATGAAACAGTCCGTCAGCCGGTATGTCATGCGAGAGTTACAGACCTGTTTTTTTATATTTTGTGGATATAATAGTCCAAAACAATACTATTGGCATAGAACAATTAAATTACTTACAATTTAATAACCTTAGCTCCATGCGAAGGTAGCCGAAATAAAACTTTTGCAATGTAGCATATGACAATGTGGTGTGAGCTCGTTGAGTTAAGAATAAATATATATATATATTTTTAAATGCACTGAGGAGATTTCCAATTCTAATTCAAATCTGTAAGTTTTTTAATATAATTGTGTTTCGAATGTTTCGAAAAACACTTAGCAGGAGACCTGCCTTAATAACCCTATTACCAGGGGATCTATAACACGACCTTGTATATGTAAAGCGACGCTTCAGCCCATTAGAGCAATTGTATAATGATATCCTGTTTATTAATTAAGTATTTCAATCCACAGATTAGATAAAGATGCAAGGAAATCGTGTACAGACCCTATTCCTCTGTGCGGGAACATCTGCGCCAAGCCGCTGCAGTGCGGGCCCAACGGGGACAAACACTTCTGCAAGCTGGACTGCCATGATGGTATTATTATAATTCTTTAACGTTTAGTTTCCTTCGTTATTTAAAGTTTTAAATGCATATTCATTTTCACGAAGAAACTGAAATCTAAAGGGCTACCAGTGGAGAAATTCCCAAACAATGGGCGGTTATTGTGTAAGAAACCTACATTAAGTAATAATATGCAGCCTGATTTGCTTCAATAGGTATATAAAAAAAGTTTTTAGTTGAAAAATTATACTACCATAAGAATTTTGTCAATACAAAAGTTACATCTCATGTACAAAACCCTTAATTGGACATACATTACTCATACTATGAAATGCATTTATGTATATTACACGTGGACACGCCGGAATAGGAATTAATCCCACCCCATATCTTGTCATGAAATGAATGAAAGAGAAGACGAAAAATCCCATACTACACTGCGACCCCCCAAGATGCCTGCCAAGCGTGGACATGTGATGAGAAAAAAATGTATCGTATATTATGTTTTCTCGAAGTTGCTTTCCTTGAACACAGGAAATTACTCGTATTTAGGCTACAAAGAAATTATTTATTCGTAGTATTTAGGATTAATGTACGACTTGTGTTTTTAATGTTATTGGTAGGTCCTTGCCCGGTTTGCCCCGACAAGACGTTGGTGCAGTGCCGCTGCGGTCACTCGAGCCGCGATGTGCCTTGCGCAGACCTTCCTGAGATGCTGAACAATGTTCTGTGTCAAAAAAAATGTAACAAGGTAATTCCTTTAACCTATTCATACCAAAATGACAGACTTCCCACTGACAAAATAGAAGTACCACCCCGGAGCTGGGTTCAACTTGACATGCACTTCACCTGGTTGTATCCTGATTTTGCAGTCTAGTTTTCTTTCCTGGAAAAAATAGCCCTCCCAATATATCTAACTAATTGCTTTGATTTTATCATAATAAGTTTTCTGCAGAAAGATATATGTATCCAGAAATGAGTTAAAAATATGTCATTACTACTGTAACCTGGCGCATGAGGTGCTGGTCAAGAATATCACACATATTTCAATAATCACGCTTAGAGAAGGGAGGAGCATTTTTAGACTGAAAGATCTCGACCAATGTGTCAATATGCGAGTCTATACAAATAGTTTGGAACGTCTTAAAAATGACATCAAATACATTCTCACACAAGGAGAAGACAACAAAGTCTTAAAATACCTTCTACCTCAGTTTACCGGCGCAGAGTTCCTGGTTTATAAGATTTCTACTGTCGAAAACATTTCGGAGAATGTTGTGGAGTGCCGCAGTTTACCTTCCTTCTACCTCGAGTGGTCAGTTAATTTCATTCTCTCTGATTTTGCGTTAGTCTCAAACATTTAAATCCGACGCGCTTTATGATGTTGACCGAGACTGTCTGTGCCTATGTTAGGATACTTGCCGACTGCCTGTGACCACTTAAAACTACTCCAATGTTTTATTTCCCTAGAGAGAGATATGGTCACCTAAGTCTCATACAAAGAAATTATAGAGGTAAGAATGCATGCGATGTATAGGATGAAAACTCAGAAAATCGACGTTTCGTTATCCCTTGTTTTTCCCTCCACAACGGAGCAGATTCCATTTTTTGCATTAAATCTAGACCGCGTGTGGACACGCCCTTCTAATTGTTTTTTCAACAACTGATTATTACTAAAAAAGATGACCCTTTAAATCACAGAAATGACACGTAATTTAATATTGTAAATAAATATTAAAATCATTTTTAATAGATATATGTAACGAATTGTAAAAGAGTCAGATAAAAAGAATGGCCCCAATTTTCTTACCCATTTTCTCTCAGTGGATCCATACCCTGTAGGCTGAACGCGGCAGATTTTTATTGAGGTCCATAATACCGTCTTCATTTAACGAATCGAATTTCATTAAGTAACAAATACTTACATATCCTTTCCCATATTCAATACAAAGAGATTTAAGAAATCTATCAGAAAACGTCCAAAAAACGAAATTTTATCTGCAGAAAATTAAAAACATAATCTTAGTCTATACAGTCAAAAGATTTGTCACAAAGATTGGTGCACAAGGATCCATCCGGCTCAGTTCCGGCACCGTATCTACATCGCCTTAACTAGAACCGTTTTCAGTGTGTTTTGTATGGAACTCTATACTACAACGCACACTAATCAGGAGATGATTATTGTAGTCTTAATCCGAGTTGAAGCAAACCTTATGATTAACCCTGAGTATGAGACAAGGCGACGTTTATACGGTCCTGGGGCGACACGTCTGCGTTGTCCTTTAGTTTGATATATACACGGAAAAAATATGTATTAATTACCTTTTAACTGACAGTGTGTGGTACGTAGTGGGTGTCGTAAGAGGCGAGGGAAACACACCAGAAGGTGGGCAGCAGCGCTTTCTGAGGAACTGATATCTCACACTGCGATCCCCAAGACGCCTGCCTGTTTGGATTATGGCAAACCCCATATTCGGGGAGGCTGTGTTCAGCAGTGGACTATCCGGCTGATACAGTACAGTAAAGTACCCTTTATGTTGAATGTCTATGTTCAGAAACTATCGTGCGGGCGACACCGCTGCCGCACTGCTTGCTGCGCGGCGACGACGCACCGCTGCGCCGTCACGTGCGGCCGCTCGCTCACCTGCGGCCTGCATCGCTGCGAGGACTTCTGTCACACCGGCCACTGCGCCCCCTGCCCGCGTGTCAGTCAGTATACTCCACTCACTCACTCACTCACTACTCTCTATCTGTCTCAATACAGGGTTATTGATAAAATGCTAACAACCTCTTAAGGTTGACTTCTGCTAGTCCTAATAAACGTTTTGGGAATGTTTATTTTGCATTAAAAATAAATTTACAGATTTTTTTCTGTTTTAATTCTTGAGTTTTGAATATTTACATAGAACAAAGTAATAAAAAATATGAAATAATGCATTACAGGCACAAGAGAATTTTGACATCAGGTGATCCTTGTGCTTATTCAGTCAAAAACATATAAAAAAACAAAAGAAAATTACAAAAAAGCTTTTTTTTTTTCAAACAAAGTAAAAGTAATCTCAAAATGTTTGTGATGACTTCTATTTTGAGGTTGTTAGCATTTGACCAATAACCCTGTATATTCCAATTTATGTACCTTTCTGTGACCTGTATAAATGGACCTTTCAGTGACAAACAGGATAATAATAAAGTTAAATTTATACGACATGACATTTTTCACCCTTGTAATACGATTGTTTTACAGTGAAAAAACTATTTTGAATCCAGAGTGGATCCCAGATTTAGAGTAAGATTAATAAACTAAATTATGTTGCGGCCTCGTGATACTCGACTCTTCATGTACTCTTTCTCTATGAGAAATTATGAGAACGTAGTTTGCACTAACATTTTTATATTGTTTATCAGTCATGTTCTGAAAGTAGGTCGTATTTAACTTGGAGTAATCTAAACTCATAAAATAAATAGGAAAGATTTGATTGTTTTTTCGTATTGAATAGGCTCTGAAATTACTGGACCGATTTGGATGAAATTTGGTACGGAAATGGTTTGAAACCCGGGGAGAGAAGCTCTTCAAAAAGAAAATAATGGTTTTGCGCGATAACCGATATACCCGCGGTTGGAAAGCTAGTAAGGGATAAATTATTTTATTCGCTCTCATGACGTTTGAGGGTGTGCTCGGGAGGGTGTGTTATCCGTGGCGTGGCATCTCGTTTTTTTATTATATCTCTATTTAGGTTTACCTTATAGATAAACAATCTTACAAATGAAATGATGTACTTTTTACTGCGCTCATAGCGAAGTTTACTTAGCTGATCAGCAAAGTTAAGCAACGTCGCCCGCGGTCATGAGTTGTATGGGTGACCGCTAGTGACATTACTACTGAGCGCTTCCGTGCTTCAGAGGGCACGTTAAGCCGTCGGTCCCGGTTATTGTCTAAGGATGGCAGTCGTTGTAGCATGGTGGTAGGGCATTTTGCGAATGCCCGCCTGGCTAGCTACCAACCTCAAGTAGAAAACCTGTCGCCAAGCACCTAACGGTGTGTTCCGGCAGCTGTCCTTGAGAGCCAGTACTTCTAGGTTAGCCTGAACAACATCTTCGACCACATCATCACCTACCATCAGGTTAGATAGTGGTCAAAGGCCTATCAGGAATTAAATATATATATATACTAGCATACCCGGCAAACGTTGTTTTGCCATATAAATAATTTAAAAAATAAGGGTTGATCGTAGAAGGATGAAAATTGAGGATTATGTATTTTTGTATGTTGTATCATAAAAAATAGAAATTAAAAATTTTGTCTAAAAAATAAATAAAAAAATTTAGGGGTGGACTACCCCTAACATTTAGGGGGATGAAAAATAGATGTTGGCCGATTCTCATAGATTCCGGATAAGCACAAAAAATTTCATCAAAATCGGTCAAGCCGTTTCGGAGGAGTATGGCAACGAAAACTGTGACACGAGAATTTTATATATTAGATATATCAGAAGAAAGTAGAGTATTGTAGATAAAGCGGGTGTTAGAGTTAAGGATAATGAAGTTATATTGATTGTTGGTAGGTTTCTCTGAGCTGCGTTGCGAGTGCGGCGCGCAGGTGGTGTTGCCGCCGGTGGCGTGCGGCACGCGGCCGCCGCCGTGCGAGGCTCCGTGCCGCCGGCCGCGCCCCTGCTCCCACCCGCCGCACCACAACTGCCACGCGGCCGAGTGCCCGCCCTGCGTCGTGCTCACCACCAAGCGCTGCTACGGGGGACACGAGGTAGGGGGAATACGCAATTAAACGGACGCGTTGTGAAACGGACGCGTTGTGAAACGGACACTATAGATATCTTAAAATTTTTGAAACACAATTTTCGTATGTTTTGGTAGTTGGCAGCACTAATGACCATAGGCAAGCCCACAATGATGACAACTTCCGGGAGCCATATTTTTGTTTGCCTTTAAGCACATTCTTGAAGCACTTGATTTTTGTAAAAAATATTGTATATTTGCAAACTGGTATAAAATTCGATAGTAACTTGGGCTACAGTTTTGGTGGTCGTATTTGTTGTGACATATTCTTCAAAATACACGGAGCGGTGAGTCATCATTTTATCTCACTTCACTCGCTACTCGATACCGTGATACCGCCCCCCCAGTAATGCCATCTACCGACCACAATACGCAACTCTCAACCCTAAATGGGTGATAGACGTTCGACCTGCGGGGCGATCACGTATCTTCTGTAGCAATGAACTGCTGATTGCAACAATTAAAAATTACAGTTTTGACAGATTTAGTATATAGTATAAGTAGAATGGATAGTACGAAATTTTTTATTCTATCAAAATATATGCCAGTTATCGTCTCAGGTATAAATGAAAAAAAAAACGGTCAGCGACTAACGTTTGGGCGCATGGTCTGTTACCTGTCTTTTGACTTTTGATTCTATGCTACAAAATCTGTCAAAACTGTAATTTTGATCATCATTTGATCGCCCTGCTGTTTCGAACATTTGTCAGCCTAACCCCCGGTTTCTAAAACTTTTGTCAAAGCTTTGATTAGTTGACAGACTAAATACTGTACGCTAATTGGTTATTTGTACTCTATGACGCGATATGTGACCAATGAGAGTTCAGTATTCAATCTGTTAACTGATCAAAACTGAAAAACGTTCCAGAAACTGAGAGTAAGTATGCAAACTTTAAAACCGCCGAGTTAGGTGGTCGACGATCACAAATGGTTGAAGTCTTGCTCATATAGCCCGCGGCGGATCGCTTGTCTTTCATCGCCGTGGGCTGCCGTTTTTTTACGTCGAGATCGATCGTCTAAGTTTTGGTCGCAAACTAAAATTAATTTATATTTAAAAATTTCTACAAAAGAAAGATACTTAAAAAATATTTATGATTATACGCGAACAGTTTAACCGCGATTTTTATGACGGTCCATCTATCACCCACCTTAAAAAGCACTCTCAAATATATAATCTTGTGTGCACGCCAACGTTATTTGCCATAATCCCCTCGCTTGGAAGACGGCTTGTGAACCGCAGTGTAAGATGGCAGATCTTCAGAAAGCGCTTCTGCCCACCGTCTGGTACAATATATACTTAAGTCGCCTCTTACGACTCCCACAAGATATGGAGAAGAGGGAAGCCTTAAATATTGTTCCATTTAGAAATGACAATTTGTACCATACCCTAATCTTGATCTTTGTTGTACAGGAGCGCAAGACAATTCCGTGTTCACAAGAGGAGTTCTCGTGCGGCCTGCCGTGCGGCAAACCGCTGCCGTGCGGGAAGCACACTTGCATCAAGACCTGCCACAAGGGTCCCTGTGATACTGGCAAGTTAGTATACTGCTATGTACTTTACAATAATTATTACTAGTGTGTCAATTATTGCTAGAGTGTGCTTAGTAGGTCTGTTAACGATGTGTATAACCAGCGGTTGACCATGTATTATGAAAAAAAAATTTGCTTATTCTTTAGTACCAAATTTGTTCCATGCATTTTGTACTGTCTTTATTTCACGATTATTTAAGTTTTAATGCGGCCTTTAGCCAGAGATGTCCTACTAAATTATATAGTTTAAAAACAAAAGTGTTGAGCTATATTTTAGTTCTGTCATAGTGCTATAACACCCATAAATTGTTTTTCAACACCCTTGCTCGTAAAGTGACCTTTATTATATCGTTCTTAGGGCCATAAACCGAACTATAACACCCTCGTGCATAATAATATTATACACTAGTGCGTAATAGATTTATCCCTACAAAGTTTAGTTAGTATGTAACTGCAAATTATATGCGAGTAAACAGAGCATTTTCAATTTAATCGTCTGCCGCGTGTGCGGTTTGGCCTTAGGCAATGACGGCGGTGACAACATCGCCTTGACGCGACCAATCAGATGCGATCATTTCTAAGCGCCAAATCAATTAACCAATCCAATTGAATTTGGAAAATTGTGCGTGTTTTGTTACCTATGAACTTGATGAGGCCGAAATCAAAGCGGTCACTGTATCAGAGTTATACTTCTTTACTTTATTTATTCGTAGATCGCACTAGTGTTTTAAATAGAAAAAAACAACGTTTCCGCACTTTTCACCAAGGAGATTGTAGTTTGTTGCGTTCGTTTTTCATATAAAAACAAACCAAAGAGTTTTTTACCTACTGAAGTAGAACTAGATTTAATTATAAACCTTCATAATCAGATTATTTTTGGTATCAAAAAGATCAAGAAAATATATTCGTATCGAAATTTTCGTATTTGTTCCTCGCAAGTGTGTTGAAAAACGTCGTATGAAACTCGTGCGCGTTGTTTATTACAATCTCTGCTCCATTTAGGCCTGAGATCGAAGATCGAAGGCAAAACCAGTCTCGATTGTAATAAACAACCTCGCGCACTTGTTGCATAATGTACTATTCCTTATTATTAAATTACTTTTCTAAATATAAGAAGATAAGAAAAAGATCTGGTTATACTCAAATGTACTCGAACTCAACTGCCATCTTACACTGCGATCTCCAAGCCGCCTGCCAAGCGTGGGATTATGGCATATACCCCCTTAATAGGGGAGGCTGTGATCAGCAGTGGACGATCCGGCTGATACAGTATACTCAAATGTTAATCTCGAGAATGTTCGATAAGAGTACATTTAGATCAATATATAAACCCCGTACATGTTTGTTCACCAGATGCACACAGCCGTGCATGGAGAAGAGGCCATCGTGCGGGCACCCGTGCGCGGCGGCGTGCCACACGGGGTCGGGCGGGCCGTGCCCCGCGGCCGCGCCGTGCCGCCGCCCCGTGCGGGCCGTGTGCCCCTGCGCCCGGCGGCATGCGCAGCGCACCTGTACCGACAACGCGAGGGACTACGCCAAGTTAGTAACACAATACCTAGCCGTTGTATAACGTAACCTGGGCCTTATTCGTCGAACTATCGAACTTCGGGTCCGAAAGAAAGGTATCCGCAAAACTCGTATTGACTTACTTTTGTTAACTTCGTTCTTAGTATAGACTTGCAAGCATTTGCCTAGTTCGCCGTAGATTCTGAATATTTTTTTAAATCGGATTCGTATGGTTTGTAATTTTTTTTAATATAAAATTAATGAATAGATAATGAATAGATTCAGGCGTTACTTTGCTGAAATCCATTTTTAATAATAACAAATATTTTAAAAGTATTTTAAGAAAACATTTAATTAATTATTTAATAAAACACTTAAAAAATCTTTATAAAAATGATATATATCTAGTGACAATTCCGCCTAATTTCCTATTAAGCCGACGTGACGTCACAAACGCCACGCAGCCAAACCGGAAGGGTATTCGACGCGTTTCGCTTCTAAACGAAGCATCCTCAGGAGGTCTTGACTCTACGAGCGCACGATCGAGACTAGATAGTCTCTAAAATTATATTTTTTTAGTTTGCTTATAAGTAGTCAGTTGAGTTCTAAATATGCAGAAATTGAGGATATAAATACCTATGGAGAACAAAGACATTAACGTAAATTCAAAATATCTTACCTATATTTTCTAGAACAGTAGGGACACCTCTCGCTGAGTTCTATAACTAGGATTCTCAGAGTCTTACCATGGGAAAATTTTCTTTAATTTCTCTCAAGTAAGACTTAAAATTGATTGAAGCATAATAGCGTTCGCAGAGTAGTATGGAAGATTCCATAGCGGGCAAGATTTGTGATGAACGATGCTGTCCGACCATAGACAAATCAAACAACGAACTTCGTACCGCAAATTCAATTTTGGTTGTCTAAAAGGTCGCTCGAACACGAAAAACTAAACTTCGTTGAATTGTAGTAGCGGCCCTGACGCGCGTTCTTCCACAGTAAACTATGCTTACTTCATGTGTACAGGTAGGCCTTGTTTGTACACATCTTAGTGTGCGTGTAAATGCTACTGGTAATAAAACATTACCAGTAGCATTTACACAGGCACAATAACATTAAAAAAATATATTTTTTTTAATGTTATTGTGCCGGAACAAGCTCGAGGCCCACTTAATGTAAAGTGGACTAACCTCTGCCTAGAACAGATGCATTTCATCACAAGTGACGAATAGCACAGTGCCTGTCACCATGAGACAGTTGTTAAGTCTCATGTGCCTGTAATTTCACTAGCTCTCAAGGACTGCTGCCAGAACACACCGTTAGATGCTTGGTAACAGATTTTCTACTTGAGGATGGTAGCTAGCCAGCCGGGCAATCGCAAAATGCCCTTCCACCAGGCGGTGAAGCTCAAGCCGGCGGTGGGGATCGAATCAGGGACCTGCGACGCCGCAGTCCATAGCTATTACCGCTCGGCCATCATTGGTTCACAACAGTGAAACAATAAAATGTAAAATATCAGCGCTTGGGTAGGTAGTGGTAATTCGATCTACGCTGAAAGTGTATGGAGAGGCGTTCCTTCGTGCGTAGAATGGTCTGGTAAGATAAAACGTGTATGTATTCATTTTGTCAACAAATGTTACGAGGAATAAAAACGGTGTACGTTGAAAATCCGCCTTGATATTTGTAGTTTTACAAGCTCCAATGCCAATTCATTTAGGAATTTACTTGTTTCAGTCAAAATGTGTGTAAGCTTTGTATATTATTCGCGAATTGATTCGTGATAAAACTGAATTACTTATGCCATTTCGAAAAAGGATATGCATTAGCCATCAGGACGTGGTTCTGGCAACTCTCTTTCTTTAGGTCTATATAAACTGTATTCAAAATTGTAGGTGATTATTAGAATTAGTGATGAAAAACTTAGCGTGTAGCTGTTTACTGGATACTCAGGAGTAATATGCTGTTTTATATTGCAGAATGATGAGCACCCTGGCGGCGGCGAAGATGCAGGAAGGTGGCTCCGTTGACCTCACCGATGTTCAGCGTCCAGGAAATATGCTCAAAACGTGAGTTGTTCTCTCTCTGTACATACAGTTAGAGTATCTACGAGTATATTCACTTTAGGTATCACTGAGGGCTATGCTAAAGGTTTTTAGGGTTCCTTGTGTCAAAAACTTCAGTAGTAGTATAATAATTAGGGCGAGCGAAACGATCACTATCCCATAACTTGAACATTTTGTGGCCCCTTTTACTGAAAACCCTATCACGCCTATAGACTTGTGGCTTTAACGTAGTAATTTAACTTCATATCTATATATGGTATCTGTAAAAAAAAAATTATGAAGAGAAATTTTCCCCCTTTAGGTTGGAGTGTGACGACGAATGCCGCGTAGAAGCCCGAACCCGGCAACTAGCGCTAGCCCTCCAGATCCGTAACCCGGACGTGTCCGCGAAGCTAGCGCCGCGATACAACGAGAATCTGCGCGCCACCGCCACCAAGGAACCCTCCTTCGCACAACAGATACACGACGCGCTCACGGACCTAGTGCAGCGAGCCAAGAAGGTATCCAAACTTACATTTCAACTGGCCGGTGGTATGCCTTTATTAACAAAATACTACGAACTATATACAACACTACAGCTACTACAATAAAAGCATTTAAATACCCATAAGGCCTTGCAGACTCACAGGCAGTCCAAATGCTCCAGCCCGCTACCAGTTGTCAGCGTGCCCAGAATGCTGGCAGCACTTCCCCGTTGAATTGCAATGCTTATTCTTTTAGCCAAATAGGTGCCAGCATTTTAACATGCGTCGCATCGAGCAAGCGCTCTGATAAGTTTTTTTTTTTTACTGGCCGGTCAATTCTCTATACAAAGGTTGAAGGGTGGTTATTCTACATACACTCCATTATCTAGTCTTATTTATTTAAGTACATTACTATTGGTGGGCATTATTGTTTCCCAATTCGCCTACCCAATACTGGACCTAAAATGATTACATTACACTATACATACACACAAAACAAAAAGATACATAAATAATCATAAATACACTTCTGGACTCATCTATTGGCCCACCTTGTATTTTCAGTTTCGTTTGGTCCTAGCTAAAATTTTATATTAGGTCGAGCAAAAAGTTTTTATGCAGTTTTGAACCTGGCACATTCACAATTTCATTCAATAGTCTTTTTTTTAATTTCGAACACCGAATTTAAAGAAACAAAAGACAATTTGGAGCCTGTTTGTTGATATCAAACAATCGAATACTAAGAAAACTTGGTTTTATTGGTTTACTTGGATTTAATTTTTGAAAAAGTGATTGATATCTTTGGTTTTGCAACAAACATTACTTATTCTTAACATTAAGGTGAGGTTCTATCAATAATCTATGGATACTTCACCTGAAGTCGCCGCCCAAGCTGTGGCACTTATTCAGGCCGGACACAGCCAAAGAAACGTGAGTGCTCAACTTAATTTAAGTCGATCTGCGGTCCGAAATGTTTATCGGAGGTACCTAGAGACTGGCGGCTTTGTTCGTCGCCAAGGAAGGCCACGATCTCGGGTCACAACTGAAAGGCAGGATCGATTCATCGTGACGACCAGCTTGAGAAATCGTCACCTTACCTCCATTGAGATACAAAACCAACTTCGCGACTTCCACGGAGTATCTGTGAGCGCTCGAACTGTTCGGAGAAGGTTAAAAGAACGCGATATGGTACCACACAAGCCAGCTAATGGGCCCAAACTAACGCGAGCCCACCGAACAGCGCGCCTTCATTTCGCACGCAGTCATTTAAATTGGACACAGCAAGATTGGAGCCGTGTACTCTTTTCTGATGAGTCTAAAATTGTGTTACATGGCAATGATGGAAGGAAGAAGGTCTACCGACGTAAGGGAGAGCGTTTCGCACAATGCTGCTTTGAAGAGAGGGTTGCTTATGGCGGTGGCTCATGGACTGTCTGGGGCGGTATATCCGCGAGCGGCAAAACTCAACTTGAGGTTGTTACAGGACCACGGCTGCCAACATTAAATGCTGAAAGGTACATTCGTGAGTGCTTAGAACCTCACGTGATACCATACGAGGACTATGTGGGCCCAAATTTCCTTTTTATGCATGATAATGCAAGAGCCCATGCGGCCGGCATCGTCAGGGAATATCTTCGGGATGTGAACATCACAGTTATGGACTGGCCAGCCAGAAGCCCAGATATGAACCCTATTGAGCACATGTGGGACGAGCTAAAAAGACGTGTTAGGGCTCGTCAGCCAGTTGCCCCAGACGATGCAGGAGTTGAAAACTGCCATAGAAGAGGAATGGGAGATGATCCCTCAAAATTTCATAGAGCGGTTGATAAACTCTATGCCTTATCGTATGAGAGCTGTGGTAGATGCCCATGGAGGCAACACGCGTTATTAAATTAAACCTTTATTTGATAAAACATGTTTTTTATTCAAAAATCAATTGCCTTTAACAAGGCGCATATCCGACTTGTTAGGCGTAGCTCCATGTCGTATGGTATTCTGAATTCAAATTTAAAACAATACGATCGAAAAAGATGGTAAAATGTGCCAGGTTCAAAACTGCATAAAAACTTTTTGCTCGACCTTATATAAAATTTTAGCTAGGACCAAACGAAACTGAAAATACAAGGTGGGCCAATAGATGAGTCCAGAAGTGTATTTACAAATGCCCCAAAGAGTAACTCTACATACTCTACTGCCATTCTGTGAAACTATTAACGTGCAGTGGAACAAATCCAAGTGCTGGTACTTCTGAGTAGCTCCGTTAAGTACTCGCAAAGCACGCTGGAAGGTGACTGACGTCCGAGCTCAGTATTGCATCTCCGGACTTCAAATAAGTTATGCCGCCTATCGATATACATTTAAAAAAAGACAATATACATACTTGAAAGTTATTAGCCTCAAAAAAATCATGTGAATGTTTCGAGGCCCATAACTTTATACTGTAACTATTTACAAATCACACGGAATTTGTAGTCTCCATGTATATGAAAATATCTGTCCACCCACGGGGGAGGTGGCAGAGATATGTCGGACTCGACACCAACTACTCCCACAGCTGCAAGTGCCTATACCGACTAAAAACCATACCTGTCCACTCACAGGGGATATGGCAGAGATATGTCGAACTCGACACCAACTACTCCCACAGCAGCAAGTGCCTATACAAAACCATACCTGTCCACTCACAGGGCATATGGCAGAGATATGTCGAACTCGACACCAACTACTCCCACAGCAGCAAGTGCGTCTACCGACTAAAAACCATACCTGTCCACTCACAGGGGAAATGGCAGAGATATGTCGGACTGGAATCCAACTACTCCCACAGCAACAAGGGCCTCTACCGACTAAAAACCACATGGTGTCACACCTCGTACACAGTTGGCAGGAACTTTTACGCACACGAACGTGAACCCGCTACGGCTGTCCGTTTCCGGTCCCGACGCTATGTTATAGTCCCCACCCACTGCGAGTGTCTGAGACAGCACTAACACAGAAGACAATGGATGTCTGTCATAGTAGTGTGGAGGTGTCTAAGCAACGTCGGTGCTTAGACACCTCTTCCTACTGGCAGCGTGATGATATGTCATTTAATTCTAATTAAAAAATTGTGTATTTTTTTTACAGTCAAAGCAAAAGACCCGTTCCCACTCGTTCCCGAGCATGAACTGGCAGAAGCGACAGTTCATCCACGAACTGTGCGAACACTTCGGGTGTGAGAGCGTCGCTTACGACGCGGAGCCTAACAGGAACGTGGTCGCCACCGCCGACAAGGAGAAGGTAACATATAATTCATACCATAAACATCACCAACTCAACTGTTCAGTTTCTAAGGCCGCTGCTGGTAAAGAAAAAAATAACCGACAACTGTCACAATGTTAGGGGATATATAAAAAAAGAGTTGAACCATGGGTAACTTTTTTCTCCGTAGTACAACCAGTTGGACATTGCAGTTGTACCACGGGTCGGTCTCCGATTTAATGGTTATTTTTCTGCCTCCTGTACTGATAAAGTTGCCCGTGGGGGGCCGGAAGAAGAATGTCACCACAGATTGCTGCCTGTGAGTGTCGTAAAAGACGATTAAAGTTAAAATGCCGGAAAGTGGGCAGCAGCGCCTTCTGTGGAACTGATATCTTAAACTGCGATCCTCAAGCCGCCTGACAAGCGTGGCGATTATGCCAAACCCCCAACTGTGGTCAAAGTGGACTATCCGGCTGATACAGTACAGTAGCTTCAATGTCTAAGACAGTTGTCCAACCGCCGGCGATGAACGATTAGCGAGTAGACATGCGCAAAATGTGTCAGTAAAAAGAAATGAATGAAGTATATCTTTTGGCTCGGTGAAGTAGTCCACTCATTTAGTTCAGTACTTCATTTAGTTCAGTAGCTCTGAACGAGTCAATAAGATATCCAGCTCGTGTAGTGTGAGTGATAAGGTAACGAATGAAGCACTTCTGATTTGTAAAGTGCAATATCAGATATAATCTATCACCTTCATTAGAAAAACTTTATTTTTAGTACATTTTTGTATTTTGATTTTCCTTTATACAGGCTTAGGACTGTGAACCAAAAAACCTATGTTTCATGACTGATTTATTTATTTAACTTTAATTAAATTTAATTAATTCAGAATTCTAGTGAAAAATGGAAATTTCTAATTTCCATTTTTCATACATACAAAACAAACAATCAATTTTGGCGAATAAAAATGTACCTTATCTCCACCATGAAAAGTTTAGTTTTGATTGCATTGAAGAAAAAAAGATAGAGTTGATGCTTCAGCTAACTTACGAAAGCAAGGCGAGCAATAATGAACTTTAGGTGAACGCCGCAACTCTCTTTTTACTATCTAGGGCCATGCGCGTGAGCAAGACACATTATCCTTCGATCGGTAGGTACGTGAATACTGAACGAAATGAAGTAGAGACACATTTGAATGAGTGGCGAAGGAATGGACTAGATCAACTTGCGAAGTGAAGTAGTTCATTTCCTTCAGTCGTTCGTGAACTACCCATGTCTATTAGCGAGTAGAGCTATAAACTAGAAACGAGTCGGCGAGTAGCGAGTAGTAGTGTAGTGGTAACAGATTTGTCGCAGGCTATAAGCGAGCGAACTAGTATGACTCGCTTGGGGCGGCCCCCTAGTATTCGAATCTACCAAGCGATAGTCTCGACGAATGTTTTGACAAGCGAGCATCACTGAGCAAGTATAGCTCTGCGAAAAAATTGCTAAATAGCTATGAACTATGTATTTATATATGCATCTCTGTTGTTGATACGGGAATTGTTTCTTGAGCGAGAACATAGTCTAATAGCTACTCGCTTTCTCCCTGACTCGGTGGGACAACTGCCTCCGGTAATGACACTGGAGATAAACTTTATTTTGACATTTAAAGTTCAGACTTGGAAAATTGTAATCAATTATTAGCTTTGCTTGCCAAAACCACCCTTAAACCCTAGATAGAGTACCTATAATACCTTTGAATAAATAATTTCGTTCTCGAAAACCATCACCACCAGATTCTTACACAATTCCTCTGAGAACAATGTCCACTCTGACTGTAGTTAAAATTTTAAAATATAAGTCCATTATCATTTTAGACAATACAGCTGCTGGTGACATATTTGAGTTGGTTGATTCAACGATCGAGACAGATCGTTGCGCTCGTAGAGTCAAGACCTCCTGGGGATGCTTCGTTTAGAAGCGAAACGCGTCGAATACTCTTCCGGTTTGGCTGCGTGGCGTTTGTGACGTCACGTCGGCTTAACAGGAAATTAGGCGGAATTGTCACTAGATATATATCATTTTTATAAAGATTTTGTAAGTGTTTTATTAAATAATTAATTAAATGTTTTCTTAAAATACTTTTAAAATATTTGTTATTATTAAAAATGGATTTCCGCAAAGTAACGCCTGAATCTATTCATTACTTGAAGGTGTTTCTATTCGTACATACGTACGTAACTATATACATAACATATATATAGTAACAAGTCCGCCTAATTTTCGTGCTCACGAAATTTTTTCGACGCATTTTAATTCTTTACGAAGCATCATCAGGAGGTCTTGACTCATCAAGCGCACGATCTTGAAAGTTTTTAAGTTATCTAAAACACTAATTTAAGGTTTTATTTAAAAAAAAAACACGTTATTATTGTATACGGATTTCCGCAGAGGCTGAATCTTTCAAATAACTCATACATTTTATTATGTTTACATTATTTATCTGTAATTCTATTTTTGCTACTATTGTTTCTGTGTACGAGTTATATCTGTTGTAGGATTTCTCTTAAAATTCTCTTAGATTTCTCCCTCGTTGTTTACAGTCGTGGCTGCCGGCGATGTCAGTGCTGGAAGTGGTAGCACGCGAGGCGGGTAAACGTCGCGTGCCGGGGCCCGTGCTGCGCGCACCGCCTGCCGCCGCCGCCTCTGCCTCGCTCGCCTCCACATCCAACACCAACAAGTAAGTTACGTACTACGTTAGTTTCGGCGGAAAATAAAGAGATTTAACTAACAATAAAACTTCTGCTATTTTTCCAACGATATCCATCTTTAGTCAAGCATCTGTCTTTTGTGGGTTTCCCTTCTCCTCTAGCATATAAAATTTAGTCAGTCTTTGACCGGTGTGACATTTGAACACTATATAGATTACAAGTTTTACAAATATAGACCTTAAATTATTCACCAATAGTAGTAACAAAAAAAAATGCAACTGGATACAGCCCCGTGACGGATGTGACCCCAGCTATGGTCAGTAAAGCATCCTTTAGCTAATGCCTAGACATTTTAGCAAAAGTAATAAGTTAATTTATGTTTTGCTTTACATGATAAGTTTAAAATAAATTAACTTTTATGTGTTCAATAACATTACATAAAAAAGTATTCAATTAATGTATTAATTGAATACTTCTGAAGCAGTGATGGCTCAGTGGCATTGGCTGTCGGAACAAGCACGAGGCCCACCTGATGTTAAGCGGTATCCTCTGCCTATAACAGATGCCTATTTCATCACAAGTGACGAACTGCACTGCACCCAGCACCTTGAGACATACTTGTTAAGTCTCATTTTGCCTGTAATTTCACTGGCTCTCAAGGACTGCTGCCGGAACACACCGTTAGGTGCTTGGCGACAAATTTTCTACTTGAGGGTCGCTAGCCAAGCGGGCATTCGCAAAATGCCCTTCCACCATGCGGTGAAGCTCAAGCCCGTGCCGGGATTCGAACCATGGACCTGCTGCGCGGCAGTCCATAGCTATTACCGCTCGGCCATCATTGCTTCAAAATCCTGTTTTAGTACATACGTCTAACATCTGGTTTATTTATTGTGTCATATGTTATTTATGTATTATGTTTCTTGTATTGTAGACAGCCTCAGCGTTTTATCTTATGCAAAATATTATTATGGTTTTGGATACTTACTGTTGCTACCTATTGTGCCGGCTGAAAGGAAGCTGAAAGTTTATCATAATAAAATTGCAAGAAATTAAATTATTCGTGTTCATTTAGATCGTTCGTTGTCTAAACTTCCCATAAAGGTTAATCATGTAACCTTACTAAAACATTCATTGGACCCGACTGTGACACAATGACATGAATTCTAGTACTTGATTGTGAAAAAAATTATACAAATGTAACTTGACGAATGGCCAAACGACCGTTAATAAACTAAGACCCTGTTTTCTTCAAAGCGATGTAAATTGTTAGATCAGTTTCTGATTGATATCGTCGGTCAACTGTTAATATGACACTAATTTGTTACAGATTATCACAATATCATATATTAATAATAACAAATACTTTTAAAATATTTTAAGAAAACATCAAATTAATATTTTAATAAAACACTTAAAAAATATAAAAATATATCTAGTGAGAATTCCGCTTAATTTTCCTGCTAAGCCGACGATCGAGAATGAGCGGCCGGCGGCTCGGCACGCCTTTATATAGACGGGCTGAGTTAGCACGCCTTTGTATAGACTCGAGCGTGAGTCACCGCTCTTTGTTGTAGCTCCAATTGTTAGCTACAACAAAGAGCGGTGACTCACGCTCGAGTCTAGACAAAGGCGTGCTAACTCAGCCCGTCTATATAAAGGCGTGCCGAGCCACCGGCCGCTCATTCTCGATCGTGCGCTCGAAGAGTCAATACCTCCTGAGGATGCTTCGTGTAGAATCGAAACGCGTCGAAAATTCTTCCGGTTTGGCTGCGTGGCGTTTGTGACGTCACGTCGGCTTAGCAGGAAAATTAAGCGGAATTGTCACTAGATATATTTTTTAAGTGTTTTATTAAAATATTAATTTGATGTTTTCTTAAAATATTTTAAAAGTATTTGTTATTATTAAAAATGGATTTCCGCGAAGTAACGCCTGAATCTATTCATTATATCATATATTAATTATATTACAGGTCTGGCGGTGGATGGGCAACGTTGACGTCGACGAACGCGTGGGCAGCGCGAAGCCAGCCTAAGCAAGCCCCGCCCGAGGCCAAGATAGACTACTTCGACAACCCGCCAGACAACTAACGCACCTAGCTCAATTTTAAGATAAGCACCACTATTATTTATTGTTAATACTAACGTGCTTTTGGGAAATATGACGAGATTTACAAACATATACCAGTTATTCCAGCACACGCTGACTGGATGATATCCTGGAGTTCGAGCGGATTCAGGCCGGCT
Source organism: Plagodis pulveraria (assembly GCA_963890685.1). NCBI lineage: Eukaryota > Metazoa > Arthropoda > Insecta > Lepidoptera > Geometridae > Plagodis > Plagodis pulveraria. The sequence goes on along the minus strand of OY982955.1, from coordinate 7,478,990 downwards.
GAAACTCGAACTTTTTCATTTTACCGACGACCTTTTTCGGATAAAAAAATGAGCGTCTCTGAGCGTAGAAAAGGTACATGACTTTTGACAGCGTGGCAGCACTGTATATGAGAACCTCCATAATTAATGGTCGTTTCTTATTAACGCCGCTAGAAACAATAAAAATTGTCTGTATGTGATGTATGTGTAAATCCCTTCACATTTCTTTAAAAACCACCGTTGTTAAGTAATGTGTTACCATGTGACTTTTCAATGACACGTGTTTGTTCATTTATTTCGTAATAAAATTATTTCCTTAGATAAACGAACTTTATACTATAAGTTCGCGTACTGCTATCTAAAACAATAAATAACGATTTTTCTTAAAAGTTGTGTCCTACCCCCAAATTCGTAAAAATCGTTTAGATTTGTAAATGTTTTTGGGAGTATAGCCTGTCCCTGTCATGTACGTCACGATAATAAGAGAGGTGTAATCCTTATTTTAGTACCATTTTACTCGTAAAACGTTCATTTAAATGTCTCCTATGAACAACGGTGTTAGTTTTGTGAAGCCTGTATATAAACATCTCGAATGCTCTGACTTGATAAATATATCTATCGTTATCTTAGTTTACAGATAATGTGATCATTATCATAAAATATTGGTAATTGTAAAACGGAATGTACTCCGGAAGTCATCCTACAGGTAAAATAAAATAATTATTACAATTGTTATTGCTGAACTTTCAATGTAGATTTCAATGAACTTCATAATATCAATTTATTTATTTAAGGTTGATTTGTTATACGTTTTCAATAACGACAACAATTTAACATAATGTTTTACCTACGTAACAGCCACCCTAGTTGTTCAACCTTGTCTTGTACTACTAACGATTCCATGCTGCCTGATTTTCTGTTCCCACAGGTAATTTATCGATTTGAATGACAAAACGTATTGAAAAGTCACCATTACACAACTATTTATTTATTTCCTACTACAGTTCTGTCATACGAATTTAAACGAGCTCTAATGGACTCTATAATAAATTCTAAGCGGATAATTTACATTTTTTTTTTGTTATTTAAGTTAACGCTTTAGAAATATATTGTAGCCTTTTCGTCTGCCCTTACTCGTGTCTACCCATCCACGACTTCAGTTTACTCTTAAAGGATAACTTGACGCTTGCAACATAAAATCAGTAAGTTACACTGACTTACGGCTTTTATAGTGAAATCAGTAACTGTAGAAAATAAATCAATAACTTTTGAATGCACGTTGAAGAGACGCAATTATAATACCTCAGAAACTGAGCAATAGTTTATTAATGTGTAGGTACTTTATTAGCCTATCAACAACATACAAAAAAATATTGTAAAACATCTCACAGCCAAAAGGTTTCTATTCTACCTAGTCACCTGCAAAGTATGCATGCGCCTGGTTGTCCTCAAATATTTTTTTTGGTTTGGCACCAATAGGTGCCTAATGAGAAGCGTCGCGGCATTTGATAGCGTAGCACTAATTTTACATGAGCAAATTTTCAGGCAATGGCTTGTTCTTATTATTATTTCTTTGCTAATGGCTTCTGCGGTTGGTTTGTTCTTCTATACGCTATGCACGACACGACCCTTCCGTAGATAATTGACGACCGAATGACAAGCTTCACTAAACCGCGGATTCGTGACCATAGATTTCATAGATCCATGCTAATGACCGACTTGTTGGTCTTTTTAAAAAGGAGTTTTATCCAAGCGGTTTGACAGAACTGTAGTAGGAACAAAAGTGAGCTCAGTATCGGGTAACGATTAATCAAAACTGAAGTGTCATTAGTTAAGTGTTTGTATTAGATCTTTCTTACAATATCTACAATGTCGAGGAAATTTGTCCGTGAATGTTATTATGCTAAATATTTGTACCTTTTCTGTAACTCTTTAAGGTGGAATTAATATTGTTTTAAGTATGGAAATAAAAATAACGAGTGATTCTGTTGTCGATACTATAAAAGTTCTCTTGACCATGTTATTTTTATTCTGTTTGCACTAAAATCCTAATTCGTGTAACACTTAGGGCCTGTTTCAGAATGTTCGAGTAAGTTCCGGTTATACTATCCAGAACATATTTAATAAATAGAACCCTATCTTTGCGTTTCACAGGCATCGATTTAGCCTATCCATCGGTTAAAGCTTGAAACGCGCTGCATGTTAACTGTCATTTTTATCATTCAGTTTTTTATGTTCTGGGTAGTATAACCGGAACATACTCGAACATTCTGAAACAGAATCTTAGAATGGCAATTCTGAAAGTAGGATTATTTCATTCAATTACGTGAGATGTTTAGAGAGCGCCAAGTAAAGTTACATGACTGGTAAATCTGCGTAAAACATATACAGTTTAACAGAAATGTCAAATTAAAGGATTGTCATTTGCAAGGGTTATACGAATTGGAACTTTAGCATGAAGAGAATAAACACTCACATAATTTAATTCGTAAACCTTAATACCAATTTGCGGTTTTAGACTGAAAAGAATAAGAACTACCATGGTTTAGACAAATTTTAAGATTTTTAATATCGGATTGACACCACTATGTATTTATAATAGAAATATCATCTGCCATCCCAATAGCTTCGCAACAATCATCATTATTATGAACCCCAATAAAATGTATAATGTAATAGCTTATGTGTTGCCTTTTTGCATGCTATTTGTACAATCTCCGCCCCTATTTATTGGAATATCATTATTTCGATTGTCAGTTTTGATTGCACAGAAGAAAAAAGACTAGAAGAATCACTCCGTACTCGTTAGTTTGATTGATTGCGGTCGATTGTATCGCTGAGACTAATAATGTTGTTCTATTGTTCTAATTCCCAAGTCCCAGTAGTTGAATCAGTTTTTATGTATCAATTATTGTAATTCGCCTAATGCACCACTATGCAATTGCAAACAATTATGATAATTATTCAGCAAACAAAGTGTTATACAATGATAAAACTAGATAGAATAATATTAATTTGTATTAGTGCGGTAATCCTTTGCAACGATTGTTGGTTCAGTTTAAACCGATATAACGAACATGTATGTTACTTTAAGATTACCTGAACTGAGCTTACTTAATATAGGATCAATTTGTAATCGATATTCTTAAAATTATAATCACCAATAAAATATGTCTAAAGTATATAATTCGCTTTATATTTCGTATGTTCTTAGAGCAATCAACTTATATATTTTTCTCTCTATAAAATTGGGGGATTGTTTGATTAATGCCAGGTACATTATATACATAAATGCAGCCGAGCAAGAGTTTCTTTAATGTACTAATAAACTTTTCAGTTATAACTTAGGTAAATTTAATATTTTTTGTACTTTAATATATTATACTTTGTCAGCTGATTTATCATGACTTCGTCGTGTATTCTTTTTATAACCATATTAATTTATTTCATGTCAATTAAACTGCCGCTAATAGAACGTTAATATTTGTCAGTTCTTTTTTGTTCTTTAGTATCGTACTTCAATATAGTACTTTTTGTGATGTCGTAATACAATGCAATATACACCTTATACAATTTAGATATTCTTAGGAAATGTTATGTTGAATATAACCTCAGTAATACCTCATGCTTGTATGAGTGTCCGTATATATCCGCGAACACCAACAAAAATAATACTTAACCGAAATTAAAATTTTTCCTCACACATATTTTTCAACAAAACCTTCATTGTAAAACAACATTGTGATTATGTTTATCTCATGTTTCTTCACTTGTATCTTGGCGCCACAAAACCAGAACTGAGGATGCATAATTAACGCCAACTGTCCATGGTCACTTACCATAACCTCTCTCTTATCTATCAGAGGCAATGATTTTAATGGAACATTCTAATTAAATTAAACCTTTATTAGGCATCGATGCGGGTGACCGTCTGGTCCAAACAGTGGAATGGATAAACGACAAAGCAATATTAAATTAATCTTTTGTAAGCCATACTATTATACAATATAAAACACATGATAATGGAAGTGTAGCCTGGCTTACAAAAGGTTTATATATCCAATAGTAGGTTCACATATTCTAAATATACGCCTTGGCATGTGTAGCATATTTTTTATAGGAATTCCAGTTAAGGTGGAGGGGGTGCAATCTTATGATCTTTTGTGAACTTCATATTATATTATATATAAATATTGTAACAAACTTAAATTCGCTGTTGTACAGGCGACCAGTGTAATAAAGTGTTACATATTTGTTATTTAGTTGTTTTAATTAGGTTATCAATGAAAAAAACGGTTGATACCCAGTTTCCGAAACGTTTGTGATGATCTCGTCATTACTTAGGCTTGTATGATGCCGAAATTTTAATAAGATAATTAACTTGAGAGTTATGATCTTCGAAACATTTTCATATAACATTTTCGAGGCTCATAACTTTCACATTAATCATCTTTTTAAAATTTCGGCATGATACAAGCCTAGATAATGACGAGATCAATCGGTATTATGATTAATTCTGGACCTAAAGTCTCAAATTAGGGAGTGATCACCCTACGGCGTTTGTATGGAAAAGCGATCGGCCAGGGGTACCGTATTGCAACAGCCCTTTAAGGATGCACTTGCCGACGGCTCGAACTTATCAGCGGGCGAGGCCACAAAGCATGCTATTTCACCTATACCTTTGTGGGAAAGGGTAAGACTCCGTGATGAGTAGTAAGAAGATAGTGATCGCGCATCACACACCCGTATTGCATCTACGCTAATTACGCACACTTGTTTGCGATATATCAATGAAAGCCGAACCATGCCGAACGAATTACGATGTTTGACGACGGACGGAGATAGTGTCTCAAGCTACGTCACGACTTGTGTGTAGGTATTTCTTATAAAATAATATTATATATTCACAGAGGAATACATTTTGGTTCGGACAGTAGGTACCTGTTGTTATAATTTTCGTTCGTTTTATAATAACATACTGATGTTATTTCACCTATCGTAGGTAAATATTTAGTAAGTAGGTACAATGATTTGTAGGTACCTACATAGTAAATGTATTAGTTTGTTCTTTTCATATTGATGTAGTAAATATTTACCTACAATAATTATTTATTACATAATTAGCAAGTTACTGCTTTTACTACAACATATTTTGTAAAGCAGTGACGGCTCAGTGACATAGGTTATGGACTTCCGCGCAGCAGGTCCATGGTTCGAATCCCGTCGCGGGCTTAATCTTCACCGCGTGGTAGAAGAGCATTATACGAATGCCCGCCTGGATAGCTACTACCCTCAAGTAAAAAATCGGTCGCCAAGCACCTAAAGGGAAGCAGTGATGGCTCAGTGGCATTGGTTATGGACTGCTGCGCATCAGGTCCATAGTTTGAATCCCGCCGCGATATTGAGCTTCACCGCGTGGTGGAGAGTTCGTAGCGAAGTTTACTTAGCTGTTCTCAACCGGTCAGCAAAGTTTAGCACCGTCGCGCGCGGTCATGAGTTGGATGGGTGACCGCTAGGATAATACTACTGAGCGCTTCCGTGCTTCGGAGGGCACGTTAAGCCGTTGGTCCCGGTTGTGGTCTTAGGATGGCAGTCGTTATAGCATGGTGGTAGGGCATTTTGCGAATGCCCGCCTGTATAGCTACCACCCTCAAGTAGAAAATCTGTCGCCAAGCACCTAACGGTGTGTTCCGGCAGCTGTCCTTGAGAGCCAGTACTTCTAGGTTAGCCTGAACAACATCTTCGACCACATCATCACTTACCATCAGGTGAGATAGTGGTCAAAGGCTAACCTATCAGGCAAAAAAAAAGAGCATTTTGCGAATGCTCGCCGGGATAGCTACCCAAGTAGAAAATCTGCCACCATGCAACTAACGTGAACTCAGTGGCATTAGCTATGGACTGCCTCGCAGCATGTTTATGGTTCGAATCCCGCTGCGGGCTCGAGCTTCACCGCTTGGTGGAAGGGCATAGGGCATTTTGCGAATGTTCGCCTGGCTAGCCACCGTCCTCAAGCAGAAAATCTGTCAGTAAGCGCCTAACGGGAAGCAGTGATGGGCCAGCGGCATTAGCTAGTGACTGCCGCGCAGCAGGTCCATGGTTCGAATCCAGCCGCGATATTGAGCTTCCCCGCGTTGGTGAAGAGCATTTTGCGAATGCTCGCCTGGATAGCTACCACCCTCAAGTAGAAAATCTGTCAGAAAGCACCTAACGGGAAGCAGTGATGGCTCAGTGGCATTAGCTTTGGACTGCCACGCAGCAGGTCTATGGTTCGAATCCCGCCGCGGGCTTGAAATTCACCGCTTGGTAGAAGGGCATTTTGCGAATGCTCGCTTGGCTAGCTACCACCCTCAAGTAGAAATTCTGTCACTAAACACTTAACGGGAAGCAGTGATGGCTCTTAGCAATGGACTGCCGCGCAACAGGTCTATGGGTCGAATCCCGCCGCGGGCATGAACTTCACCGCATGGTGGAAGGTTGTTTTGCGAATGCTCGCCCGGCTAGCGAGCTTTGAGATGAGAGTGTGTCGTACCGATTTCAAAATCTGTCTCTAAGCGGTAATGTACGATGGCATCATGGATCTACCAATTCTGGTAGAACACATTTGGAATAAAAATTCTCTACCTACCCGTAACTGATTTAAATTATTTCCAATAAAAATCAATAACTAATCATAGGTTATTTTTGATTAGGTAAGTGCCTACAATCATCGCTAAGTTTACCATATAAACTTTCGTACTACCTTAGGTATAAGTACCTACTACAAATATACATACTTATTCTACTAATTTACGTAGGTAGATACATAGTAGGTACTAACTTTATTATTTGTTGTGATCTTATAGCTATACATATCTACAGATAGGTATGCAATGTAATGCGCACCCGCGAATGTCGATTTGACATCGCTGACAGTTGCGTGCCTAGGCAGGCCTATAAGATAAATGATAATTATATCGTAGATAGATAGGTATCTTCCATTGAGCTTCTAATTCTAACCCTTTACTACTTTGTGTTAGGTAGGTACTTTCTCGAAGTTATATTACTGCTCAGACTATAGTCTAAAAAGAATGCGGACTACCTACATCCATACCATATCTAACCAAACGCAGCTTTTTATATTGTCTAAGTGTTGCTAAAATGATTAGGTACTCACCATAGCTATCATGACCTGCGTATTGACTAATACCTACTAGGTACTAACTTAGGTGAGAGTAGGTGAGTACCTAGACATAGTTACGTATTTATATTACCCAAGTACCTATCTATATGGATTATGGCGTCCGACACTTACTATCACGAACAAACTAATCAAATGCGAAAGAAAATCCGGTCCCCAACTCCCAACATATGTAAATATATATATACATATATAAGTACGTAAGTAGGCATAGGCACTACATATTGGTAGTGTATACATACGTGCACACCAAAAAGCAACAGGGCATTCCTACAATATAATATTATGTTCTAAGATCGCGGCGCGGTGCACGTGACTTTTGGTAGTGTGCGTTTTGTTAATTATATATTAGTGTGCTGCGCATGAGACCCGCCCGCACGCTTCCCTCACCGCGGAATGGAAGTATTGACATGAGATGCCCAATATTTTGAACGAAAAACTAGCGCGCAAAACTATGTGTGCCGACCTTTGGCTCTAGGATGTTTATGATTATACTACTGGATGTATTTGTTTTCCAAAATGTTATCTAAAATGATCATGAACTGAGCTATGCTTCTATGTAAATAATTTTAGGGATTTCATGCTCTATAAGTCGTTTATTTACGACTAAACATGCGCTAAAATTCGTGATATTACAGGGATGTTTCGAGGCTTATAACTATCATGTGAAGATTTTTTTTACAAATCGGTGCCAAGACAAGCCTAGATAATGAAGAGATAAATCGATATCATGCTTAGTTGTGGACCTAAGACCTCAAATAAGGGAGTGATCATCCTACGGCGTTTGTATGGAAAAGTTACCGGCCAGTTCAACCTTAAAGAAAAATAGTTCGTTTTGGATCACAGCTACAAAGCTATATTATGTTATGATACGGTGTTTTTAGTATTTGCTGGTGAAGTAGAGGATACGGTATGACAGGATTTTATTATATTTTTATGAAAAATTTAAACCGAAATCCCAATTCCATTCGGGTATGCTTCCTCATGCTCCTACTGTATTTTAATCGTAGGAGACAAAACATTATATACATGGAGGAGTGGCGTGTAGAGACGCTGGCATAATGGCGTGCGCATGCCCGGGTAACGCCATGGCAGATACTCTGGCAAAGAAAGGAGCAAAAAAACAAGTTTGTGATGACGTAAGGAGCCTCTGCAAGCCATCAGCAATGGAAGTACGGGAACTACTACGTCGTCACACCGAGAGAGAACAACAAAACCTGTGGAATAAGACAGAGGATTGTAAACAAACAAAGGCCATGTTCCCAACTCTAAATAAGAAGCTGACAAACAACCTGCTGAAACTAAAGCGTGAGGAACTACGCATTGTAGCAGGCCTTATCACAGGTCATTGTAACCTGAATTACTTTCTGCATAAAACTGGAGCAACAGACAGTCCTCTATGTAGAGGCTGTATGCTAAAAGATGAGACCGTGGAGCATGTACTGTTGCACTGCGAAGCCACGGAACAGATACGATTTACAATCGGACTACAAGAGTCATTCTCATCGACGACATCCTCACCACCATCACACAAGTCACTGGAGCAGCTATGCCAGCGACCCAAGGTCCTTCTCCGCTACGTTAAGGAGTTGGGATGGCTTGGGTAGAAGCTGGCGGGGGAAATGCACAATACACCCCAAGCGGGACGTCAGTGCAGGACATATCGCCCCCAAATAGAATAAGAATGGCGTGCGCGACGTAGTTAACTACTCATAACTTTTAATGGCGTACTGAGAAGCAACGTCGAGAGAACTTTTTGAAGGCTAGAGCTTTTATAGCGCTTTCCACAAAAACTAAGTTTAGTCATATTTTAAATACCAAGTGTTCTAACTTGATGAAAATTTGCATGTCCTGGAGTTTAAAATCTATGCTTCTGATTAGTCAGTTTTCTGTTAAAATGTGTTTTTGTTTTAAATATAGAAGATAGAAAAATAAAGAATATAGAAGAATCGTTGTTAATGGGAACTTTTAATTTCACATTTAAAGATAAAATAAATAATAAAACTTGCAAACTACAGGCAAAGTTATTGGGCTCAAGGAAAACACGCGTATTGGACGTAAATCGTTTGACACTATGCGTCAAGATGTTTGCAAAATTTAAACGAGTTTGAACACTTGGTATTTAAAATATGATGAAACTATACGTATGTATAGGAAGAGCTATACGAAGACCTTAATAAAATAAGCCACAGTACCTTGATTTGGAGGAGTGCCGTAATGGTACGGCTATGACGATCGTGACGTACTTTAAAATTGTTATAATGGGAGTTACGTCAAGGGATTAATTCTAAAAGGTATAAAGACGCTTCATTGCACTTCAAGATAAACAATAACTTATACTTGGTTTTATTTACAAGGAACAATCTCTTCTAGGTACCAATATATTCGTCATCTCTAAAGTCACGGTGGTTAAGGCAATACTTATCTCTTGTACCAGAATCCGTAGCTTAAAAGATTCCGTTTATTACTAGCGTACCACCCAAACTATCCACCAGAGTGGTCGCTTAGGAATTTGGTTCTTAATAGACGACCAGATTTCTACATAGTTGGTCATCTCTCAGGTCCCTGACATTTGAGTAAAATCCTATGGTGATATGTTTGCCTGGTACATTTTATTTGAAAAATATTATTTAGGTAAATTACAAGATCATTTTCATGCGTGCTATACAAAAGTTACAATTTTGCTTCAATAAATCAGAAGGCGATCAGGTTGTTCATGTAAAAACGATGGTAAACACTGATATATTCCGTTCGGTAAAGGAATCTTGTATCGTGAACACACACGTGCACCGACAACTTTAGTATCTATCAAAGGTACTAACAGCCAGATCCTTCCTAAGTCTAACCTAATACCATTCTTCGACTGCTAGGGCATTTGTATCCTGGTCATAAGTGATATGAGGGGTGTAGAAACAAAGTCGCCACTATCCAACTGAGGTCAAAATGAAACTGAATGTCATCTTGTGTACATTTTATGAACTAATAATGGTAGACATTCAATGTGCCCCATAGAAAATAACACCTAAAATGCCAGCTTAGATTCAAAAACGACGCTGTCCTGTGCATATTAAATTGAATGCGGCCAATCAGCGGACGACATTTCGACGGTAACAATATGGCCGGGCTTCAGTTTCTTCATCAAAATAGTGGCAGAGGTAAGGTCCAAAAGTATCACTGTCCATTTTAGGTACAAATACGACACTATCCACTATTGGGAAACAGGGCATAACTGTCCAAACCCAGTTATTAAAAAAAACAATTTTTTTAAAATACAGTTTTTTTTAAATACAATTACAGGACATGGTGAATAATTATTGTTCACAAAATATATTGTGACCTAAAATAAAAAGAAATGGTGGGCGAAATATCATAGAAGAAACTGTAACCGCCGTTCTATCTGATTATAATAACTAATAATGGTTACATTGTAGCCGCGACATTCGTCAAATTCTACATTCGTCCACGAGAGCTCGTCTAGTCCTATTCAGTTTTCGTCGATGGTAACTAGGTACAGTCATGACCTATAGTAGTGTGATCACAATGAAACAGCGATAAAAAGGAGTCTGCGTCAACTGGTTAGGGAAAGTCTATAAATAATAAATAGTCTTGCATGGTGGAAGGGCATTTTGCGAATGCCCGCCTGGCTAGCGACCACCCTCAAGTAGAAAGTCTGTCGCCAAGCACCGGAAGGTGTGTTCCGGCAGTAGTCCTTGAGAGCCAGTAAAATTACAGGCACAATGAGACTTAACAACTATGTCTCAATGTGACGGGCGCAGTGCAATCGTGTGTTGTCATGAACTGCAACTGTTATAGGCAGAGGTTAGTCCACTTAGCATCAGGTGGGTCTCGAGCCTGTTCCGTCACAATAACATAAAAAAAACAGATAATTTTATGTCTACGACATACATATTAGGATTTGAGAACTGTCATCAAAAACTGTGCCCCGTGGGTTGCCGGGTTAGAATGTCATCCCCCACCCCATTTCTACCTATTGGTGTCGTAAGAGGCGATTAAATGTAAAATAGTACCTACCGGAAGGTTGCCTGAGGTACTGATATCTTAAACTGCGATCCCCAAGACGCTTGCCAAGCTTGTGGATTATGGCAACCCCCTTAATGGGGTTGCGTTCATTAGTGGGAAATCAAGTGGAACCTAGTAAGTACAAGTAATATTTCCGACAGCTTGAGAACTGATGTGATAAAACCTCTGATTTATTAACTATTGAATTTTCGGTCGTAGTGTTAATGAAAGAAAACCGTGATTTTTGTAATTTTATTTAAACACATTATAATTTTACATAAATAAAGGATCATCGATATCCCTCATTAGTCTATCCAAATATGTGGATAATCGCAACATAGGATTTTCTACTTTGTGACAACTACACGTACATTGTTTGGTAAACGTTTTTCGTGTGCTGCCACTCGATATTGGCCAAATACTGTGATATGAACATTTCGAGGTTGGATTTCTTTTATTCATTGAAACCTTCGATATACTCCACTGTCCGCTTGTGCTATCTTTTCTGCAGTTCTTACTGTGTTTTACCGAAAATGGTATATCTTGTTCTTCCCAAAAATTATCTAAACGGTGCTTTGAGGTTGTAATTAAATTCGTTTTTGTTTTAAATTTGCTATGGCTTGGATAATATCGCTGCAATGAGAAAAATAACCTATATTATATCAGAAAACTTCTTCTTGTCCTTATCCCATGCTGAGATGTGTCTGCACTAAATATATTTTTCTATACTCTGCTCAGTACGCACACCTCCATACAAATCAACATCGGCCTTCCTCTGCCCCTATATACGTCCATATTCAAACTCATACATACCTGTTTACTGAAGGAGTATACAGTAAATTATTGTGGCGCATTTGAATAAACAGGCCTCGTTTGTGCACTATGTCTTAGTGTGGGTGTAAATGCTAAATACAATTTTTTGATGGAATGATGGCTGAGCGTTAATAGCTATTGACTGCCGTGCCGCAGGCATCTCCCTGGTTCGATCCCCACCGCCGACTTGAGCTTCACCGCATGGTGGAAGGGCATATTGCGAATGCTCACCTGGCTAGCTACCACCCTCAAGTAGAAAATCTGTCGTCAAGCAACAGTGTGTTCCGGCAGCAGTCCTTGTGAGCCAGAAAAGTACAGGCACAAGAGACTGAAGAAATACATCTGTTTTAGGCAGAGGTAAATCCGCTTATCATCAGGTGGGCCTCGTGCTTGTTCCGTCACAATCACATAAAAAAAACAGTAGTAAAATAAATAGAAGTACAACAATAGTAGTTCCAAGTTCCAACTATACTAATAACATGTGAAGGTGTGAGCCTTCGTCAGTGGAAAGTTCTGTACACGTTTATGTCTTTAAATATATGTGACCCTATTACGTGCATCCAAAAGATTACGTAAAAGAAGCTCGTTTGAGGATACCTTGTATTCGTGAGTTCTGAAACGTTTTAGTTTTATGGGGTTTCTTCTTTTAACATTTTTGTTATTTTCATCGGCTGGTTTTGTATCAGTAGCAAACTTTATTGGAGAAACGTAGAGCTGCAAAATATCGCCTAAAATTGTATTACTTAACTATTACAATAAGTTTGGTAATATAATAGTCATTGGCTAAGAAACGTTAGTAACAGCATTATTTTTCACATTTATGACAAAACATTTTAACTTACACATTCTATTGATGCCCCTTCGAAGCACATCGCAAGCCAGCACTGCAGTTAAGAACTGAGAGCCGTAATCATGGTAGCAGTTCCCTTAAAACAGTGTACACATAATCAAACCTGAGCATACAGTTTTTACACAAAATACTACAAATCCAATATTATACACTTACCATGGTTTAGTTGCATAACTTGCGAAGCGAACGAAACCAATCTAGACCACATGAAATAAATATTTTTGTCCGTCGTCGATGTGTTTACTTTTTTATCTTTCATTATAATTTGCCTTGTTTGGTTTTCTTCAGCTTCCACAGAATATTGACTATCACCCGTCTCAGAAACTCTATCGCATTCTTTCAATTGGGTCAACCTTTCCAAACAGTGCAGTTTCTCTGTGACTTCATCAAAATCTACCACGACTTCATCAAATTTAGTTTCTTGTTCAACGTCAACATAATCATTTGCATTACGAGTAGCAACAGATTTCACGTTTATCACGCTATTGACGGTTTCAGCGCAGCTATCATCCTTAGCGTCGTCGATGGTCTTGAAATCATCATCGTAGAAATGTTCAGTTTGTTGATCCTCTTCACTGTAATCGTCTAGTAAGTCTTGTACTACAATTTTAGCTAGACCATCTTCCTGCAGCTCGTGGAAACTCTCTAAGAAATCATCGTTGCTAACATTTAGAGAAGTGTTAGTTGAGTCACTTTTGATAATGTTCTCTATTCCAGACTCGCTCTGGCTAAGTCCGTATTGATCGTACAGCTTTCGTCTAGCCTTTCTTTCAGATAGCTCCTGCTGCAATATCTTGTCCTGGTACGATCTGTTCATGAGTTGACGAGCAGCGTCTATTTGGTTACGTTCTAGAGACTTGAACTGCTCGTAAAGGTACCAGGAGCGCACGCGGCGCGATTTTTTATATTTTGGGACATCTAAATCTACAATAAAAGTTTTTGTTAAAACTATTCAAGGCATAAATTTAAAGCAAAACCATGCACCGGAAATTACTTACCAAGAGAATCTAAGAAATCCATCCAAAATACGAGAAAAATAATTGTCGCTAATTTTTTTAAATAGTAAAGTATCTAAGAATTTCACATTATATAAAAATAATGAAAGGAATAGTGAAATGAATTTTGAGATTGTAAAATTTATTGTCCCTTTCTCATCTGTCAGAGGATTTTGGCAGATCTATCACAATATATATTTTGTGCCTGTGTTAGCTGTGATTTGTGGGTATCCAATGCGAACCTTCATAGTTTTCTTCTTTACAGTATTTATGTATACTCTCCTGCATATATTTCTACATGTTTCTAATCCTATCCTATAGTTATATATATATATATATATATATATAGTGAGCTGTATATATATTGGGGTGATTACTATATCTACTATAGAAGCTAGATGGTTATAGCCAGTGTTGTTTCAATTTACAATTGGAAGTTATAAAAATATTCTACGGTGTACAACACCGAACAAAAGACTTTCAACATTGAATTAAAGGTGCAAAAAATCAGAGTCATTAACAGTTACCGCACTGCAACGCTTAATAGGAGCAGGCTTTTAACACTGCTAGATCTTTTACCATGGACGAAAGGGGTGGTTCGCATTTACACTAAAAAAAATGTAAACCTCGAGCCTGACTTTATTTAAGTAGGTATCTAACCTAATGGCTCCATGCGATACTACGAATATATTTATTCGTAGATGCGATATTAAACTTATTGAAAACTTAAGTAATGATGTATATTTTGTAGGTCCGTAAAAGCGAAGAAAGCACTAATTTGTTCGTTAATTGGACCAAGCGACTAAACAGTTCAAATTGATCCTCCCCCCTTTTATATATCATCCCTCAAAATAAAAATAAATGAACCAATGCAATCTGTAGGTATTTATTACATATCGTTTTCCAGCGTAACAAGGAATTGTTTATAAGTATCCAATTTATTATTTACCGATACACTAAAAAGGTCTAAGTCAGCAGCAATATGCTCTACGCAAAGAACAGTGAGTTAAAAAGGCGGGAAGATTTCTTCAAGCCTATTTAAGTTTAATAGAAGAATATGGCCCCTCCAGCCGGCTGTCTGCTGTACCCTGGGTTGGTCTGCGAGGAATGTACTCCGGAGTTCATGAGCTTCACGCTGAACGGTGACTTGCGCTCCTTGATACCGCCGGTCTTCATCGGATGACCCTGAGTAGGTATGTAGACAAAAATAATTACTATGGGTTGATTGTACCGATACCGAGTCTCGCGCCTGTATGGCCCCGAAGGGGTATATTTATTGTATATGTTTTCGTTCCCCATTACATAGGACTTTGTCTATAGAATAGCCCCCTTACTTATAAAAAATCCGCTATGTAGTTGCTAAGTAATGGATAACAAAACAGTGTTTAAGTAATGCTTAAATATTTCTTACTTATAAACGCTACATAGCACCTGTTTAGCTAAGCAATGGATAATGAGGTCGAACGTATTTTAAACTGACAACATTGAACTAAAAGGTATTATGAAAGACCCAAATTGGCAAAAAGTATGTATCTAGTGCTGAAAATCTTAAAATTAAAAAGTAAAATAAATACTATTCTTTGTAGACCTACTGATTTTTGTACATATGGTTAGGCGTACTGGAGACTTTTGAAGCGAGTTTTTTTTTGCAATATGGTAAATTGTAAGTGCCCCAGTATTCTGTGAATTCGATCCAGCAACCTATTCCATAGCATAATTGGAAATGCATTATGGAAGCCCGAATACCGTTATATCCCGCTGGAAGTTATCTTTTTCCATCCCAAACAATACCTATGCCCAATTATGTCTACGTTTTTTTCTATGAAGCCAAGATTCCAATCTTCATATATATTTTTTTATCATTCTATAGCGATTCCTTAAATCACAGTAATATTATAAAGGCCGTAATATGTTCTTGTGTTTCGTCTAGTATGTTAGAGAAATTATTTTGTATGACCCTGAAACTGTGCCCGGTGAATGGCAATAGGCTCGCCACCTATTACATGGAACCAAAACCCAATTGACCGAAACATGGGTGTTTACACACCTCTGCCTAACCCTTCGGGGAATACAGGCGTGATTATATGTATGTATCTAAAGTTTGTGTTTTTGTCTTCTACGTGTATTCACGTTTTAACGGCTTAAGGGTTTGGATGAAACAACAGAATAGTTAGTTTAGGTTCTCCATACTTTTCATCATCATTGTCTACGTGGGTGAAACCGCGTGGCGCGGCTAGATAATAAGAAAATTACAATGAGTTCGATCACCGGATCGGATCAGATGTTGAGGGTTTAACGAGAAAGGGATTTTCAGTTCAAACAGTCCGGCGTCTAATTTGGACCAGTTTATTACCATTTGGTGATAAACTCGCGACCTATTAAATGAGATCCTTAATACATAAGAATATTTCGACTCCCAAAATATTTTTTTTTGCTGTACTGAATCGACATCTATGCTGAAATTCGCAAATAAGTACTCAATTCTGCTTTTAAATTGAATCTCTAGTGCCTCATCAGTCTCAATCCTCATCCAATAGGAATATACGAGTGTG
The DNA here is from genome assembly GCA_963890685.1 of Plagodis pulveraria. Lineage (NCBI taxonomy): Eukaryota > Metazoa > Arthropoda > Insecta > Lepidoptera > Geometridae > Plagodis > Plagodis pulveraria. The sequence goes on along the minus strand of OY982955.1, from coordinate 7,462,601 downwards.
GCACAATCCTCATATTCTTAATTCAGGAACTGTACCTGCGGTATACTCTCCAATAAGATCATGAAAAGTAAGTAGGTTACGCATAATATTTATTTCATCATCCAATGTATGTTTCTACTTGCTATATTTTTACGATTTATTAACAGAGTATGTCGTGTTTATAGTTTTGTATACCTCCTTGACAATAACCTCAATAGTAACTTAATCAGCTGATCAGAAATATGGGCGCCATCTTGCTACTTAAATATTTAAACAAGGGTCGGACGGTGTTTAAATTGACAGCTGATTTAAGCAGTACTTAGGAACTGGATAAAGTTATGCAGTGTTTATGAGTAAAGAATTTTGCTAATCAGCGGCTAAGTAGTGCTTAAAATTTAAGTAGCGTTTATAAGTAAGGCTGTTAGTCTCTAGATTGCCACTGAAATATTTTTAACAAAATGCCCCAACTATCCAACCCTGGTCCGACCTAGGTCTTCGAAATTCCAATGCGACACTCGACTATCATTCATCGTATTATTTTAAAATTATAGTCTTCGCAAAAGCAGTCACTGTATACTACCTCTGCAAAGGTACATGGTCTCCGTAGAGAAACAGGATCTTCAGAAAAAGATATACACTTACTAAAGGTATGACCACAGGTGGTAGTTTATCGAAGGTGTTCCGCAGCCGACGCCAAGTGTCGCACCCCAAAGTCTCAGGCTGCAAGTGCAAGTCTTCCTTGTCCGGGAACCTTTCGGTCGAATGATTGTAAGTGGATGTCAGGACCAAGTCCAGGCTGTCGTCGGGCAGACTGAAACCAAAGATCAACTTGGAGGTTTTGCTTCTTACTTGTGCATATATCTACAAAATATTTTCTCTCTATTCTTTTGGCACAATGTTACAGTACTGTACCAGCCGGTTTGTCCACTCCTGAACACAGTCATAGCTGTTTGCCATAAGCTCCACGCTTGGCAGGCTGCTTGGGGATCGCAGTTTAGTAAGGCTGTTCTTTTTTTAATGTAATTGTGAAGGGACAAGCTCGAGGCCCACCTGATGTTAAGCGGACTAACCTCTGCCTATAACAGATGCATTTCGTCACAAGTTACGAATTGCCCTGCGCCCGTCACCTTGAGACACAGTTGTTAAGTCTCATGTGCCTGTAATTTCACTGGCTCTCATGGACTGCTGCCGGAACACACCGTTAGGTGCTTGGCGACAGATTTTCCACTTGAGGGTGGTCGCTAGCCAGGCGGGCATTCGCAAAATGCCCTTCCACCATGCGGTGAAGCTCAAGCCCGCGGCGGGGTTTGAACCATGGACCTGCTGCGCGGCAGTCCATAGCCAATGCCACTGAGCCATCACTGCTTCAACTTCATTGCTGTTCTTAAAAGTAGCTCCTGCCCACTTTCCAGTATTTTCCTTTAGTCGACTCTTACGACACCCACGGAAGATGTAGAATTCTAACCTGACAACCCTGTGTAGGATGTAACAGGCACCTACTCTGCCTGTTTTTTCATGCACAGGCGACCCGCTCGCCTCATATAGATGCAGAGGGTCATCGCATTTTAGTGTACATTTTAGTAAGAGTACGCGTTTTCCTAGCGCAAAAAAGGTGCTCTTATATATTCCTAAATCTATTCGTTTAGGTATAACGCGCCTCGAGTGAAATATAGGCAGCGATGACGAAATCGAGATCAGTTTCAGTAAAATCCGAAAGTAAGCTTAATAACACAAAATTAGTAACGTAAATCGAAAATGTAACTTTTCTTGTCCCTCTTGATAAGGTCTTTCTATTTTATTAATATATTTTAATACATATCTATACAAACGTAAATAATTCAGATATTTACGTTACAAGCGTCATTTAGAGCCAAATATGCAATTTTATTCTATATTGAGAAAAATTTAAAGAAACGTGTTTCGGTCTTTTCTTGACCTTAGATGAAGTCATCAAGATTAACATATAATTTTCTTACTGCTACAAACTAAATACGATCTGCTAAAAATCTGTTCAAGTAAAGCTATTTAGCACTTGTCAGCGTCTTAATGCCCGTAACAAGAAAATAAGATAGCACGTTTCGTAAGTATTGTACTTTTAGATCCGACGAATGACGCCAACTTTAGCATTTTCTATGGCTCTTCTAAACCAGGGTTGGCATGATTAAATCACATTCTTGAAGCGCTCGTAGCGAAGTTTACTAAGCTGTTCTCAACCGATCAGCAAAGTTAAGCAACGTCGCCCGCGGTCATGAGTTGGATAGGTGACCGCTAGTGACATTACTACTGAGCGTTTCCGTGCTTCGGAGGGCACGTTAAGCCGTCGGTCCTGGTTGTCGTCTTAGGATGGCAGTCGTTATAGCATGGTGGTAGGGCATTTTGCGAATGCCCGCCTGGCTAGCTACCACCATCAAGTAGAAAATCTGTCGCCAAGCACCTAACGGTGTGTTCCGGCAGCTGTCCTGAAGAGCCAGTTCTTCTAGGTTAGCCTGAACAACATCTTCGACCACATCATCACTTACCATCAGGTGAGATAGTGGTCAAAGGATAACCTATCAGGCATAAAAAAAACATTGATTTAATCAAATTGTTATATATCTGTTCTATATGTAACATAACTTAAAATTCTTCATTTTAGATAACCAATATACATATACATATTTATAAACATATCAATGCGTTTATTCTCACTTTGTATTAGAATATATGAATTATAATTCATAAATAAAAACGCCAAACTTCCAGCTTTTTCCGTTCCTAATCTGTTCCTGATTTGAGAACGTACTAATCCAAAGTTGATAATTTTTAAATTGGCGTTTCTTCCGAAAAAAGTGAGCCGAACTCAAGTGTCGAACAAAACAAAGCGCGGGAAAGCCGGGAAATGAAATCAAGAAATCGCGTTTAAATTCTCACAGTGATTTAGATTTTCTAGAGGGCTTTAAAACCAGAAGCAAAAAATCTAAAAAATCACGATTTATGATTTTTTGGCAAATAATCAATGATTTTTTGTAGAAAATCGTGATTTTTTTTTTCCAACCATGTTCTAAACCAACACTCTTTCGCATTCTCTCTATCTCTGAAAAGGGGCTCTACTGTCACCACTCGACAACCAAGCACAACATCGTGTTCCACCAGCTATACTTCAGAGCTTGTTACTTTTCTAAACGTAGCTTCCCACAGTCCGCGGTTCTACGGATCATCACGCACAGCCGACGACCACGGACGGCAACGCACGCAGACAGGGCTCTTCCAAGGGTGCGTATCGGTCTGTAGATGTAGTATGTAGATCTTTCGATAGATTCATTGCAAAATGCAAAGAAAACAAATAAGACACGGACGCACTCGGACCGCGTCGCAGGAACTCGCACCGCACCTTTGAAGTTACCGACTCGCGACGGATACCGGGGCACAGCCACGGACCGCCTGTGCTACCACGGACGAGACCCTTCCCACGTGCGATCTGGTCCGCGTCTGTCCGCGATATTGCGGATCATGGGAGTGGGAAGCCACCTTTAAGTTGGGTAACTTGTTTCACCACCTTCAGCTACACCATCAAGCGAGATTATGGCCAAAGGCCATATTATATTTACTTATGACAAAAGGTGAGACCTATCAGCCATAAAAAAAATATTATTTATTTATTTTATGATGTTAAGTTAAGCACGAGGCCTTCCTGATATTAAGCGGACTAACCTCTGCCTATAACAGATGCATTTCATCACAAGTCACGAATTGCACTGCGCCCGTCACTTTGAGACATAATTGTTAAGTCTCACGTGCCTGTAATTTCACTGGCTCTTAAGGACTCAATCTATTTATTATTTTATTTATTCTCTTAAGGACTGCTGCCGGAACACACCGTTTGGTGCTTGGCGACAGATTTTCTACTTAAGGGTGGTAGCTAACCAGGCGGGCTATCGCAAAATGCCCTCCCAACATGCGGTGCTGCTCAAGCGGGCGGTGGGGATCGAACTAGGGTACTGCGGCACGGCAGTCCATAGGTATTACCGCTCGGTCATAAATTGCTTAAAAAAAAACAAGTTGCGTAGGTACATTGCCGGTTAATAACACTTACTGGAATGGATGGTAGAAACTTAGTCTCCTGACACTGGCCAAAGTATGATGGGAATACAATCTTATTCCTACTGGCACCCCATGCTTCTCTTTAGTGGCAAGATTTATTTCCTTAGTGAGGATACCTTCCTTGCTCAAGTTTGGAAGAAGATTTTTGTTTCTCACTTGTTTCACACCGGCCATTCCGTAAAGATATTTTCTAAAATACCTACAATTTTAATTCCCTAGTTTCCCTAAATAACTGGCCAATTGCCCTAACTCATAATATTTAATGATTCATGGAAATACTGACACTTCAATAAAAACGTAAACAAAGAATCCATGGCAACGTGTGAAATAATGAAATTGCAATAGATACCTATATATCGAGATTAACGACTTTCGGCGGGAAAACCGGAAATTATGACCATAGAGTAAGTTTCTTTAATTCATGGATAGATCAATGTTATAATTATACTGAACAATATGATATCTTTGATAAATTGGCATTGCGTTAGGGATTGAGTGATTTTTTACCAGTGTCTTTTATTCTGTGCCAGTGGTATTATTATATTTTCTTTACGAGGCGCATGACGTGGCTACTAGAAAATAAAATAGAACGTGCTACTAAACATGTTAACTAAATAGGGATAATAGACACTAAACAGTCGCTAACCAAACGCGTTTAGTACTAAGTTTTTACTACCAATCAATTTTACTCAAGGTCAAGAGAGTCATAGGTTAAGGCGTGCCTCCTGCAATGTTTTTCAACCAATATATGTATACAATACGTGTTTCAAAAACAAAGTTTTGTGTATAGGCCCGTCTCTTGCGCGGTTGATGCGAAATACTGTTTTTGTAAGAGTTTTTGTTGAATGTTTGAAAAAAATGCGCTACGGCATTACGGAAGCATCCAATATTCCACGAAAATTCTTAAACGCCGTTACCAGCTGGGTTTTTTTGCCCTACGCATCTCTAGAGAGTTGTATCCCAAATCCAGGATTTTTGTGTGATAGGTATAAAGATATAAGTATACATATAAGGGTATGTTCCATTAGTCGCTAAGAACGTTATTTTCGATAATTTTGATCACGTCTATGGTTGTCATCACGTGATCGTTTGTAACTGTCATCCCCGTTCCATTTTTGGTTAAGAACGCTAAAAATGCCACTAAAATTTGCCACTTCTGTCACTTTTGACATTAGATGTAGCGTTTAAGGCGAAAATAACGGCAAGACCCATGTGGAAAACTTTTTGGGAGTGTGATCGTTTTTAGCGTTTTTAGCGAATCTCACGCTAATGGTACGCACCCTAAGCCGTAAATGTTTGAATCGGCTCCTAAAAGCCTATTTACACATGGCTGAATTCAGTGCACTGAATTCAGACAAAAGGCGTGGGGAAATTCTAAGCTTGCCGTTTACACTTTGTCTAATTAGCTAGATAACTCAATATAGCCGCGGACTTTATACGTTTTATACGTACACAGCTCCTTCAAAACATCGAAGAAAAGGGCTCGCCTTAGCTATGGTGGCTATATCAACACTACTTTAGCTGAAAATAGTTTAAAGTGTTTTGTTAAGTAAGGTAAACCATCCTTTTAAATACATTCCGGTTCTAATCAAAAAAGTCATTGCATATAAAAAGAGTACTAATAGTGTAGGAAAGAGTAACCTATATTCAGAATTATATCTCTATTTGTAGGTATTACGTAGTATATTATGTTCTATGCTATTGCTACAGCAAGTGAGAGAAAAAGCAAATATCGACGAGTGCGCATCTCACCGCAAATGGCGAACAACTGTCTAAATCGCTATACACAAGGCTCAATTCAGCATGCTAACTGATTTACAGAGTGTGACAGCTCTAATAATTACGGTGTCTTACTCTCTGAATGCGTTTTTATTTGGCTAAATTCAGAGTCGTTTTTATTTAGTGTACTGAATTGACCCAGGTTTAAATGGGCTTTTGGAAACGCTACCACGATGTAGCTTTATTCTTTTATACACATAGGCAATATCACCTTAAATAACCACACAAAATTTTGTCATACGGACATAACTTTTTACTAGCAAATTACTAAGACTTTTTAAAAAATAAATTATCTAAGTTTTATTTTTATACCGAATTATTTGTGTATTTTGCACGTTACACGTATATTAAATGCATACACATAATCGATAAAAGATTAATCGAATAATACACATATAAAAAAACACAGAATGTACATCTAAGTTTGTTCGCGTGATAATGTGCGGCTTATATTGTACTATCAATTCTGTATATTGGTTAGCCTGATGAATTCAAAATACTCGTCTGACTGTTCCTGACGATGTTGTTTTCTATTAATAAATAAATAGATTCAGGCGTTACTTTGCGGAAATCCATATTTAATAATAACAAATATTTTTAAAATATTTTATGAAATCATCAAATTTATATTTTAATAAAACACTTAGAAAATACAAAAATATATCTAATGACAATTCCGCCTAATTTTCTCGATCGTGCGCTCGTAGAGTCAAGACCTCTTGAGGATGCTTCGCGTAGAATCGAAACGCGTCGAAAACTCTTCCGGTTTGGCTGCGAATTGTCACTAGATATATTTTTGTATTTTTAAGTGTTTTATTAAAATATTAATTTGATGTTTTCATAAAATATTTTAAATATATTTGTTATTATTGTTTTCCATTACCTAAACATATCCACCCCAATATATCACTTATATTATACCGTATAAAAATAACATTATCATACATTTATTTTGAGTAGATCGAACAGAGAAATGTATATTTTTTTATAGTTATATTTTTTTTTTTGACAGATAACTAATTTCTATTTCAAAGCCCAATACTATAGGCGTGATAGTTTTTCAGTACAGTGTGCCACATAATGTTCAAGTGGTGGGATAGTGACAGATTTTGTGGCTTTATGTTTGCAATTCTTCCGCATACATAGGTATGGAGAACAATAGAATTTCATTCATAAATTGGACAGTGACCCTTACCACTTATGGGATCGATTGTCATTGACTGTCAACTACTATACCGTCAAGATAGGAAAATACTTTCAGTTATTGGAGTGTTATTCAAAAACGGCTTCACCGATTTTGATGAAATTTAAATGGAACTGCATGGCAAGAAAATACTCTACAGTATTTTCTCGTACGATAGACAAGTGGTGGACGATAGCAGCAGCCGCACCACGCTAAGATCCGTTCATTGAGATTATCTATGGACGATTCCCCTTTGTGCTATTTGTTTGTTGAATTGCGAACAGTTTTAGGAAATAAGCAGTAATGGACTTTGAACCAATTAAATACTATACTTTTATGAACGATTAAACATGTTTACCGTTATCGACACTTCACTGGGAATTATGATAGTTTTATGATCAAAAACTGTTCCCGTTGATGTAATTTTCAAACGCTTTTTTCTGCATCAAGTAGGTATTTCTTTTTTATCTCTTTTGACGATGGTTGCTTATATGATCTGTTTTTCTTGGTGATTAATACTAAGTAGCGAAAAACTAATGTTCAGGGCCCTATTTATTTTTTCTTTGTTAAACAATATAATTATATTTTAAAGCTATATAAATGTAAAGAGCCCTAAAAAGAAGTTATACATTTAGATGATCTTATATGTTGGGAATTTCATGAAAATTTTACGACATTTTTAATACGGACTGATTTTTTTATATATAACAATTTTTTGTGAGTAATCAGCAACCTATAATTTTAATAAAGTTATGTGTGCAATAACGCAAAAAAAATTAACTGGGTTACCTATAATTTATTTACATTAAAAGTAGTTGAAAACACTATCTACAGTATTATTCTAAATCAAAATCAAATCAAAATCAAAATCCATTTATTTGCCAGAATATTGTCATAAAATAGATGTCACATATTAAAAGTTTCAAATATTCTACCTTTATCAGGTGTACAAATGTTAAATTTATATTAAATTGTCATAAAATTACATATTAAATTAATATTATATTTAGTGATCCTTTAATTATTTATTGATTAATACATTTAACAAATATTCTAAATCTGTATTATATGGTACAAAATGATCATTATTGGATACATATCTGTGTCAGTTTATCTTTTAAAAAATCATCTACATCATAATAACATTTGTCAATTAAAAATTTAAATAGTTTACATTTTAGTCTATTGTAATTAAGTTCCTTGAAACAATTTGGTAATTTGTTATAAATAGTGATAGCCATACAGTATACATTATTACTATATACACAAACTCTTTTACTCGGAACAAGCAAATCATGTTTGCGACGTTTAGATCTGTCCCTTCCAGCTTGACTACTATTTAAATGAAATTGAGATTGGTGTTGTCGAACAAATAGACACATTTCTAGTATGTAAAGGCAAGGTAATGGCAAAATATTACATTTCCTAAATAGAGGTCTACATGGTGCTAGAAAAGGAGCACCACACATTACTCTGATGCACTTTTTTTGCACCTTAAAGGCTCTCTCCCAGTCCACAGAGTTACCCCAGATAATTAAACCATATCGTAACAGAGATGACACATACCCATGGTAAGCACTAAGTGCGGCTTGTGTCGTGGCTATACGGCGCATTCGGCCTAACACATAAACATAGCTGTTTAGTTTAGAGCATAGTATCTGAATATGTTCTTTCCAGTTACAGTTTTTGTCAATAATTAGACCTAGAAATTTTGTTGATTCCACGGTTTCCAAAGCATTATCATTATAATTAATATATAGTTGTAGAGGGATACTGTTATAGGTTTGAAAATTAACTAACTTAGTTTTTTTTAAATTGATTCTTAGGTCATTATGTTCTAGCCATGTCACTGTACTATTTAGAGCGTCATATATGTCATATTCTAATTGTAATTGATTTATGTCATTTTTGTTTCCTTCTATTAGTAGTGTGATGTCGTCTGCATATAAAATACTTTTATGTTTAGTCACGTCAGGAAGGTCATTAATATAACATATGAAACACAGGGGTCCTAAAATACTTCCTTGTGGAACTCCTCGATTGTTTGGTTCATATGAGGATTTAAACATCACTTTATCCTTTCCTGAGAGAGCTGGTATTTCAACACATTGTGTTCGTTTGGTTAGATAACTTTCCATCCAGTCCAATGCTTTCCCTCTGATGCCATATTTCTCTAGCTTATGAAGTAGCAGACTATGTCTCACGCAGTCAAATGCTTTTGACATATCCAGAAATATGGAGACAATCGGGATTTTTTTATCTAAACATTCAGTTATTATTTTTATTAAAGAGAAACATGCTAAGGTTGTAGACATGTTTTTTCTAAATCCAATCTGCTCTGCTTTAAGAATATGGTTGGTTAGTAGAAAGTAAGATATTTTGTTATACATCACCTTTTCAAATATTTTTGATATAATAGGTATGAGTGTTATAGGTCGGTAATTATTCATAATATCTTTGGCGTCTTTTTTATGGACAGGTTTAACAATCGATAATTTTAAGCGATTTGGGAATATGCCTTGTGTTACACAAGTTATGTGTGTGTTAATGTGGCTCAGTGGACAAGCTAGAATTTTCGAACAACTCTTTATCATTTTTGTTGTTATCTCATCATATCCAGTAGCGTTAGTATTATTTAGGGACATTATTATCTTATTGATATCAAATTCATCCACAGGAGTAAGAAAAATTGTTTTCGAGTTTGTGGGAATGTCATATGGGTAATCATTATTAAGAGCGTTTAAGTCGTCATTATTATTTGTCAAATTGATGAAAAAGTCATTAAATAATTGAGCTATTGTCTCCGGTTTATCATAGGTTGTGTTGTTTATTTGTAGGGATTCTATACTTGTAGAATGGTCATTTTTATTCGTACTACTTTTGATTATCTTCCAGGCTGCTTTACAACTATTTTTAGCGTTAATAATGAATTTAGTGTTATTTATTTTTTGGGCACAAGATATACATTTTTTATATATGTTACTATAGCGATGGTACACTTTCTTATTTTGACTTTTATTGGAACCTGAAAGATGATATTGTAAATAAAGTCTGCGCTTGATGATAGACGATCTCTTTATTAGTCAATTTTACTCTTACAACAGGAAAACATAAATTATAAAATAATATCAAAATGTCATGGAATTTATTAAAGGCTTCGTTCAAATCGCCTGATTCATATATGTCAAAAAAGGTTAAAGAAGATAGACTGGATATAAATTTCTGAATATTGTCTTTGCTATAATCTCGTCTTCTTTCAAACCAAAAGCGGCGCTGTATATGTGAAGATTTGGATTGATCAAATTCAAGGTCGAATGTTAGGGTTTGACAAGTTTCATGATCTGATAAACCTAGAATGAGTATGTTGGCCTTTACATTGTCCAAATTACTCGCTATTAAATCTAGACAAGAGTACTTTCGTGTTGGTTTAGTTATGTGATTAGTCAAGTTATGGTTGCTCAGTATGGAAAGCAAAGTCTTAGTAGCATTGGATTTGGTAAGCATATTAATATTCCAATCGCCACATAATATTACGTTTTTGTTGCTGTTCCTAAGTAGTTTGTCAAGCAATAGTGCCAAATTATCTAAAAAAATATTAATGTTTTTTGTTTTAGGAATCCTATAAATACAGATTATATACAGTCTTAACATAGGTATTTCACTTGCACAGTATTCAAAGTTATACAAAATTGGGTCAATAATACGTATTTCATTACATTGAAACTTATTTTTTACTAAAATACAAGTTCCTCCTCGTTTTTCTTTCGGCCTGGAAAATGATGCTGCTATTTTATAATTTTTCAATTTTATATTTGCTTCAGTGCCTTTTCTTATATTTGTTTCAGAAAAGCATAAAAAATCTACAGTTATGTTTTTGCATGCTAGTTCTTCAAGTGCAATTTCTATTACATCTTGCTTGTTTATTAAGCCAGCAATATTTTGGTTTAATAATGTAAAATTCTGTTTAGGGACGAAAAAACGCAAGTTTTTTTCTTTTTCATTTTCTGGCACACATATAACTTTATGATTACTGATTTTTGAAAAGAAATAGGGAATTGTTCCTTTTTTGGTATTTATGGATTCCTTTTGATTCTTGTTTAATTTACTAAAGTAAAAAGGAATAGTTCCCTTTTTCACATATGTAGCCTTATTTATAAGTATACATTTTGGTTCATTTTGAAGTTGTATTGTTCTACTGTAGTGCTCTATCATCCGCTTTCTGCAGTTAATATTATCGACCTCGATGTTCAATTTTCGGCATGTAAAATTTCGTGTGATGGCATTACCATTAATCTGTTCACTAAGGTCTAAATAATTGCAATTTTTATAGTTTTTCACCAACAAATGGATATTTTGGTTAAGCCATGTCACATTGAGATATGATACGGCAAAACAACCGCGACATTTTTAAGTTGGTACAAAATATTACATAGATTCGTATAAATTTCAAACGGATTTTTATCATTAGCGCCTAAACCCAAAACGACCACATCATCTTTGTTTAGAGACTTAGATATACTTTATACACTATTTAAGATGATATGCGACGTTGCATTAGGTTTTGTTATAGCTGTCACGTCGTAAATGTCATTCCATTTATTGTTTCTTCTCTGAGCTATCATCTTCTCGGCATAGCCAGTTACTTGTTGGTCACCTAAAATGATGATTCGAGGGTTTTTTTTAAGACAGTTTTGTTTAACGGTAACATCTTCGTTCAAAGAATATTGTTTTTCATTTTCTTGCAGGAGTTCTTCTTTGTCATCAAGTTTTTGGGACGTAATGATTTGAGGGGCTTCATGTATATTTTTTTTTGTATCAGCTCCTACATTTTTTCGAACTGTAGCGTGAGAGTGTAACGGTGACATTCTTGGTGTTTTCATATAAATGTTAATGATCCGCTTAGCAATAGGAGTTGAAAGAGTGTGTTTTCTCGAAGGCGTGCTAGATGCACTCTTTTCTGGCGTCAATTTTCTTAAAACGTATAAATTTTGATCTTTATCTGTTATAAGTTTTTTGAGAGTACTAATTTCGATGTTTAGGTTTTCAATTTCTTCATGTGCTGTACATAAATTTACCGACTGCGTTTCAATTTTTTGTTTAAGAGTTAAGACCAACGAGTTATCAATGACGTTACAGGTTCACGCTTTGTGCTGTAATGTCTAGTAATGTTGAGTGTACGAGCGATCTAGATGTCTCTGATCGAGATAAGTCTAAGTTCATTATACCATTTTCTGACCAAGCTCTTTGGCGTCTTCTTAAGGTAACGTGCTCCATTTTTCTAATTTAAAAAACTTAAATCTTTTTCTAGTAACTGGATATTTGTGGTAGAAGTGTAGTCGTAACGATCACTCCTTACTCGGTAAGCGCCTTTTAATATTGTTACTCAAGATTAACAATCAAACTTTGCCATACTTTAAACACCAGATGCCAATATATTTTTTGTATGTGCAAAATTAAAAGTACGTGGTGAGATTTGAACTCGGTGTCGGCTTCACGCACGACTTTAGCTGGTGTTGAGTACCGCTCGACTACAAGCTCATTGACACTTGCTGCGAAATTAACGTACGGTTGTATGCTTTACAATTTTTAGCAATCTCATCGGTTTTTAATGTCGGGTAGCTATGAGTCAACACTTCACGTTGAACAAAACAAAATAAATAACACGGCACACGTTGATTAAATGTTTTTACAAATATTAAGACCAGTACGGGGTCTTTCTTCACTATATTTCACAGATAGCACTTACTGGTAAAGAGAAACACGTTAATAAGACAGTATTTATAATAATTTTTGGTTTTTGCATCAAAGTCAATTAGTTATTTTTGTTACGATTTTTATGTCTAGTCAGGATGTTTTTCTAGGTAATAACACATACATTAACAAAGTTGGTTCACTTTACACACATTTTAACTGTTTTCCAATTGTTTCACGCACATATATAATTTTAATTTATTTTTAAATACAGAGGCAATGTTGCTCCTGGCAGCGCCCTCTCGCGAATTTTTAAGTTTTTTTTTTTTTAAGATGTTGTATTTAAGATATGCTAAAACTAAAATACAAACACTTAGAATTAATGTATATATGCACTCACTGAGTTTTTAAGATTTAACACCTTTTACACTAACTTAAATCTAAGGCCCACTTGCGCCAACAAGAAAACGCGAGTTCAACTCGAGTTAAGTGTAAATTGTCATACAAAAAAACTAAGGTTAACCCGACTTTAACTCTCGAATTAACGTTTGCGCAATAAGCACTAAGTGTAATAAAGTCAATGATGCATAGATAATGATATTTGTAAAATTGTAAAATGTAATAAAATAAGGTTAATCAAAAAAGAGTACGGACCAAGAGTCTGTAGTGAGTAGCTTAATTATTTAAAAAAAAAACATAGTTTGTGAGTTGTGTTCTCAAATTTCGTTATTGTATACATTACACACACATATATTACGGGTCTACTAACACTGGACGGAAAGTAAATTTATACTGAATCGTCGATCACCCCCATTATACTTGGATCGCTTGAGATAGACTACCGATTTATCTCGTCCTCAAAAAGTAGGAAGAGAAAATTCACGCAAATACTCGCAGACACATGTCAAAAATCGGTTAAACTGAGACGCGCATGTTAATGTTGGTAGACAAGTTGCCACAAAATATAGGTAAACAAGGACGAGTTATTTGCCCTGCCATGTTAGCTCTCGTAGACATAGCGCAATATGTTTACGAGAGCTATATATGTATTTTACACGAGATAAAGGTTAGACAAAATCAAATGTCAGTTTTCGGAATATATCTATGATTTTTTGATTTTGTAACCCATGCGTGCGCAGTGAACCTTTATTCAATGGTATGCTCAATGAGGATACAATACTACGTAAGAAGAGGCGGGACTTTAGAACATAAAATGGGTTTTGATGGTTGTTCGAAACGGGTACTAAGCTCTAGTACCAACATAACGCAAGAAAAAAATGTCTTGCCAACATTAGCTAACTGATAGTGATGTCCCACAGACAAATAACCGATTGAATCAATATTAGATTTCCAAATAGTGACGTGCTGATGAAATCATCGATTTATATATAAACAGGTTTATTTTTTAATAATAGAAATATTTATATTAAATTAGTTTTATTACAACCAAAACAAGTTCAATCAAAACAAAATAGTCTAAATCCATCGATGGAATCAGTAGAAGGGCTATATAGATAAGACGTTTCGTGAGCGCCATTTTATCAAATAAAATTGCGCAATTTTTTTCTTCTTCTGTTAATTTATCGCCCTTATTTTTAAGGTTTTCCATAACTGTTTTATCTATTCCAGTTTCATATTTGTAGGACAGTCTGTAATGTGCGTATACTCGGCATAGGTAATAATTCACTTAAATACCACTTCGGAATTTTTTTGTAAATAGCTAACGCTTTTATTTAATTTTGTCCATCGCTTACCATGCGCTTTTCGGTTTTGATTTTTGATGGTAGAATCAATAAGACTGTTTAATATGTTTTTCTATCTTATATTTTTCGATATGCTTCAAAAGCCTGCGTTTTCGAGGTGTAGTACCTTTTTTGAATCTGAAAAAATATATGAACAAAATTAATTAATTTAAAATATAATTTAGTAGTATTCGCAGTATTTCATAACAACTTAATTTCATACCACTTACCATGACAAGTTACTGTAGCCATTGCTACGTCTGTCTCTACTGTTGAACATTTACCTGCAATAAATAATATAAACATTAATAAGATAGTATTGTAGATTTAAGCACCCTACTATAACAGGTTAACGATCAAGGTTAGCCAGATGACCCCCTAGTCATCTGTACAAAGCCCAGTTAATAATATAAATAGAAATTTTAAAAATGTGAAGCTTTTGATGTGACTCTCTGTTTGACAATACTTATTTACTATAAATTATTGAGAGTTTATTTAAAGTTGATGCAAATAATAAGTTATAAAAAATATATACCTGACAATGACACATTTTTTTATAACTTTTCAGTAAGTCCTCTATTTGGTTCAATCAATAACAAAATGTATATATCGCTTTAACACCAATTTTCAATTTGTGGGCATTTTGTGTCTATTTTATAGAAGGTTAAAATAATAGAGAATCTTACTTGGACTGCATGGTCTTTCTTTTTCGGTAATTGATTCACTAATGCATTAATTGTGATCCACTTTGAATTTGGTTATGCTGGTCTGAAGCTGAAAAAAAACGTTATTTCATTTATAATACAAATTTATTCTTCTTCATTATCTTTCTAACCTTATCCAACTTATATGTACTAATCATTGTGCTCGAAACTTTGTTAGTAGTATATCAACTACTACTCAGCTGATAATATGACTCATTACAAAATGATCCATGTTTTTCACCAATAACTTGAAGCAAAACCCCACTAATACTATAATTTGAGAAGTAAAATGGTGCTCATTTTAAATAGATATTCATATACCCTAATAATTTACACAATAATACAGAAGTAGGATATTGATTATATATACAACATTATACATAAAACTATTATGATTAACAAATAATAATCATTTTATTTGAAACCATAATGAACCATAACATGATTTAGTTATTAACATATCATAATCGATGACACCTGCAGAAGTATATAACCGTGTCGCAGATGTCAACAACCTTCTCGGAAAGTAACCTAATTACCAACAATTTTGACCCACTGCTTTCATCTGTTTAAAGATAGTAGTTAACACAATTAATTATAACAATGACTACACCAATTGTTAATTAGATATTGTCACTAATAGTCACAGCGGAAACAATGTCTTATCTGAAAAGAGAGCCTGGATCTGATTGTTTTGTCTTTTGGAACTTTGTGATAAGAAATACCTTTATATAAGCAGTGTCAAGTATTGCAATAAATTATTACGTAAACTACTTCTGCCCTTAAGGCAGCATTAGTAGGATCTTACCAAATTTGATTGGGCAGGGGAGGAGGCTCGAGTGGTGAAACGGGGCGTTGATGCATCATAAAGGGGCCCCTTAACCTTACTCACTGGGTTACAAGTCCTAGGCACCTTGACTTGGGTCTCTTCTTCTGTAACGCTATGGACCCGGCACCCACATGGTGAATCCATGGAATGCTAAGTAAATTTGTCTCATATAGATAAGTTTTTCACCATCTTTGAAACATGTGATCCATAAAAGCACTACACATGGACAATGGGAGATAGTGCGTACCCAGGTAACACCATGGCAAATACTTTAATTACAGGTGCATCGATATTTAGTATCGATTATGATGTCCACACTACGCATTTGGTTATAAGACACGATTTAGGGAAAACTTATAAAAAAGACAGGTTAAACTACGATAATTCGCTTTATATTATGAAAATGTACATACCTTTCTTCGTTTAAAAGAAATTTCGCCATAAACATCCGCTTTTTGTTCTTAGTGCGGCCGGCTTTTAGGCCACATATTTCACATGTTTTATAACATGTAAAGCTACTTTTACTTTTTATAACTCGTAAAAAACTTGGCTGTAAAATATGAATTTGGTTCTAGAATAACGAGAAAAACACCGAAAAGCAATCACAAACAACAACAAGCAAAAGTTGACATGTGACACCACATCACAGACCACAGACAGAGAAGGGCTATTTGACAGAAATTACCACAGATATATCACAAATTAGAAAGAGATGTATGTATGGATCGAAAAAGATAGAAAGAGTCGCCATGAAAGTTCGCACCCTTTTCATACAAACACTTTTCCCATAGAGAGTTTCGTCAGACTGGGTATGCTATGCAAAGGCAGACTCGCAAGGTTTACAGCTCCTAGAGCCACTAGTATAAAAAGAGTATATAAGGTGTAATCATGGAAGTAATAAGTACTACGGTTGTACGTAGTACTTATTACTGGTGTAATATTTAATTAGTAGCTATGTTCAGATTGATTTATTTCTATGTGGGCTATTGCCTATTGCTACTCGAAAGCATTCAGTGGCAAGTGAGAGAAAGGCTAAACGACGACGACGCGACGACTCAAGTGCGCATCCACCGCGAGTGGCGAATTGAACGCAAATTTTCTCTAAATCGCTTTACACAAGGCTAAATTCAGCATGCTGACTGACTTAGTCAGCGACAGCTCTACTTGTCTAATTAGTGCGTCTCACAGCCTAAATTCTTACAGGTACCTATGGGCCTACTCCATTTGACGCTAAATTCGTTATTTTCGATAATTTTGATCACACTCTGCGTCTATTATTTGTCGCTGATCACTGTGATCGTACTTTGTATGTTCTCCCCTGTTCCATTTAGGATAAGAATGCCACTAAAATTTGCCACTGCTGTCACTTTTGACATTAGATGTACGTAATTCAAACTGTTCCAGTAGCTTCATAGCGTCTATGGCGAAAATAATGCCAAGGCCCATATGGAACAACTTTTTGGGAGTGTGATCGTTTGTAGCGTTTTTGGCAAATTTAACTTCAAATGGTACTAACCCCATATAGAAGTCGCCATTGAGTCATTTTTTGTCACTGTTACACAATGTCCCAATAAATGTATAATGTCATAATTATTACTGCAATGAATTAATACGGCAGAAATTGAATTTGTCATATGTAGGGCGTTCGGATAGCCTATCGGTGCCAAAAATAACACTCACAAACGCTAAAAATGATCACACGGGCCGTTCGTTTTGGGACTTCGTGATCAAAAATATCGTTTTCGCTCACCGTTCGGATAGCTTTGAAAACGCTACAAATGACAGAGAAAAGTGATATTTTTGACCCATGTCTTACCGTGGGATCGTTGTGATCGTTTTTTGACAACTGCTTTTTTGACAGTTGTATTTGGCGCGATTGAAGTTTTTCACAAGTTTTTTATATAGTATTTATATTATATATAAATATATAATATAAATACCATATTATTTAGTCGATACCTACTTGTTTTGTTAATTTTAGAGATTGATTCCATGTTTCGTACTGTGCAAAATTGTTAAAATATTGTCGGTTGTCAAAGTATGTTTTAAGCCGTTCGGATAGCATGCAGTAATTGGTGGTCAAAAATAGCAAAAGCTTCTATCCGAACGCTAAAACACAAATGCCACTTTTGAAACTGCTACAAACGCAATCGAGCCAAAACGAACGCCCCTATGGCAACCCAGGCATAATGCTATTTCCGGCTGAACAGACGCGCGCCGCCGCGGCTTGTTCATTTCCTTCGCCCCTCCGCCATCTTGAAGTTGAATTTGCGGTGTGGCGTGTGTGAACTGTGAAGCTTATAAATTACGATTTCATTGTGTATAGGTTTCTGTTGTTTTGGTGATTGTAAAACAGAGAATCAAAATGAGTTACGGAAGACCACCGCCACGTATTGACGGCATGGTATCTCTTAAAGTTGACAACCTCACATATCGCACGACGCCAGAGGATTTGCGCAGAGTTTTCGAAAGATGTGGGGAAGTCGGCGACATATATATTCCCAGAGACCGCTACACTAGAGAAAGCAGGGGATTCGCTTTCGTCAGGTAATAACTTATATTAAGTATTTCGTATCTCCTTTGTCATGACGTCATATCGACCGGTTTAAATCCACGCTTACTATATGTCGCTTTGCCTGGATATTGATGCAATGTTATATAGAAAGATCAGTATTCCTTGATTTATTTACCATCTCTCAGTGATATTTTACTTGTGCTCTAATATGCCGCCTGTAGTGACACCTTAAGTATCTAATATAAGGTACTTGTTGAACTACTATTACATAGGATTTTCATGGTGGCTAACTGATCAAAGATGGTAAACAGGCTTGATGCTCAACCTAAAA
The DNA here is from genome assembly GCA_963890685.1 of Plagodis pulveraria. NCBI lineage: Eukaryota > Metazoa > Arthropoda > Insecta > Lepidoptera > Geometridae > Plagodis > Plagodis pulveraria. The sequence continues at coordinate 7,443,768 of OY982955.1, read as the reverse complement.
TGGAAACTAGCTCTACAGAAGAACTGCCTGTACTAACCGTTAGGTGTTTGGCAACTGACATTCTACTTGTAGGTAACCTTGTTAATTTTTAACAAAAGTTGTTAATGTTTGTTGCTAATAGTTAGTGTTAAGTGATCATATAGTAGGACATGTTAACAGGACTAATGTATAATTACTGGATCTCTTGGACAACTACTGTAACAACTCCTTTAGTTGATTTTGGTAGCTGTCCAATTGGACAAATCTCTAAATGCCTTACCACCACATTATGGAACTCTAGCCTGCCACGTCAAAATTTGAACCATGGATCTTTTCAGTGCACTTGAACTAGAACGATAGAAAAGATTTGAGTGGTCATGTCATGTAAGCTCAATTGGTTAGAGCATACCCCGGCTAAAGGGGTGGATGGACGTGGGTTCAAATCCCGCACATGACTTAAATTTTTTACTATCATAATTTTGTAATGTCATTATATTCTCAAACTAAACCTACCTGATCATGGGAAAAAAATTATTATGAGAATAAACCACTAGACTACCATTTTCACATAGAAGATAATTATTACAGAAATGGATGATATAGTCCAATGCGGATCCTAAGCTAAACTACCAGGATTGAAGTAAAGTGGAATCCGTTTATAATGACATTGCAGGGAGATAACAAACACGTCATACTTAGCAGATGTAATACAAAGCATTTTATAGAAAATTATTGTCTAATTCTCAGAGAGATTATTTGCATTCTCCATTTTCTATCTATATATAATTTCACATTAGTTCAATCGTAAATGCTGTATGATGTGGATGAAATGTAATTTTTTCTCAAATCACTAAAGAATAATTTGTGACCTTCAACTATTACCCACTTAACTACAGACTCAAAACAGCCATGCAAGCGCTGAACGTCATCGGGTATCATGTGACTATTCTGAACATTGCCAAGGGTGTTAGGAATCATGTCTAACACTAGGATGCAATTTATAAAAACAAAAAACAGGTTACAATAAGCAGCATGTAATGTAGCAAGGTCTATATCCAACTTAGTTATAAAGAATTTTATATGAATACTAAACTTTGTGTATTTATGTCATAATAAGCAGTCAGTTAATATAGGCAGTCTTAAACAAGTTCTGATAGTCTCTGTATGACATTTGCAAAATTGGTTATCCTGTGCTACCCCAGGCCCTTCATACTTCATACCCCATAGTAAATTGGGATGAAAATTTCTGTCTGTCCTAATCCACAACTTAAGGAATTTCAAATTCATTAAAAAGATGTTGTGGTAGAGCAGTTCATGAATGCTCACCTGAATAGGCATTGAAGTGCTTCTGACAACTTGCCTAGTCATTCTTAACCAATCATACCATAGGTATGAATAGTGTTTGCTGTCATTACTGGGATCAATACTGAGCCATACATGATACATTTACTACTGAGCCCTTCCAAGCTTCGGAGGGCAAGTTAACCACTGAGGATCATCTGTAAATATATTCACTATATAACAATGTCAAAAATTTGTATAAAAATTTTACCAATCTGTTGAGGTAAAGCCATTATTTCCAACTATCAGATAGGTTATTCCTACTGATAAATGCATCAATGCATTGGGACCTCTCATGGCGCTCGGCAAGTCTCAGGCTGTGTGTTTTCATGGTTCTAGTAGCCTCGGGGATTCAATAAGGTTGTGGGTGACACAAGCATTGGGGTTGGATCCAAGATGATTTATCTCAGACTCACCCATGATGCTAGGTGCACTTCAGCTGCATGGTACCTCAGCTCTTGAGTGTGGCAACTGCTTTAAAACGGCTGCTGCCTAACCTTGGGGGGCCCAATGCTAACAGCTGCTCCTTGTATCTTAGAGTGGTGCTGTCAATGGCTTTGCACGGTGCTCCCATCTGGGGAGGAAAGCTATTAGTATAGAAGGCCATAGTGATCCATGGCTACCGCACCATTTCTTTGAAGCGGTATGCTTGCTTCTGGGGTCCCTGTGGGATCTAGATGCGGAGTACCACATGTTCAACTAATTAAATGTTTCTTACAGATTTTATGATAGGAGGGATGCTGAGGAAGCCCTTGATTCACTTGATGGCCGCATGTTGGATGGCAGGGAGCTGCGCGTCCAAATGGCAAGGTACGGTCGACCATCTTCACCGTACAGGAGCCGTCACGATCGCCGCCGCAGGTATGTTTTGGCTACCTCTGGTCATCCTTTACGGCCTCATTGATTCTAGCAATCTAAGTTAAAGATTACCTACCCTGCACATATTGTAAAAAATACATTTGTGCTTTTTATTACCGGTATATGTATGATTATTAGAGATTATTTATATTATTAGAGATAAGACAGATAGTGGCTCTCTCTCACTCATGTTTTAGAAAACTCAGCATAAACAGAGATATTTGTGTACATGTCAAAAACTCTGCACTCTTTCATTCAATCTTAAAATCATGGATTATTGTTGTGACAATATACTGTCTAGGTAACATACATAAAATCCATAATTTTCAGTGATGACTGTGGTGTCTGATCATTATTATTATTACAAACCCCTATTACATTATCATATGTATAGGACTATAATTAATAAGTTGGCATCGTACTGGACCACTATGTCCTAGTTATGAATGAAATTCTATTGTTATAATTATCGCCGATGCCAATGGGTTAAGGAGTATTTCCACTACTCTAGTCAACTTCAAAAACTTTAACTGAACAAAAATTTCTACCTTTTGTCACAAACACTTGTTGGAAACAATGACTGCCAATTTTTATGATTCCAATCCAACAGAATATTTTTAGTTTCCAACATTATATAAACTTTGTTGTACCTTTTGTTGGTGGTGACAGCTTTAACCTTGATCATACATATATATGGTAGTATAGTAGTGCCCCTAATCAATACAAAAGTATGCCATTCAGACCTAATATGCTCTTCAAATAATATTAATAAGAGAATATTACTGAAATTTTAGATTTTCGGATCCTGGCTGTGGTGTTACAATTATTGTGAGTTGGTGCTCAAGAGAGAACTGCAACAGGCAATATTAAAAAGGCTATTATCTGCCACAGATGTGGAATGAGAATGCATTCATATTTAGTCATACCTACCAATATCTACAACAGTTACCATTTTGCTTATCTATCAAATATTATATTAATATAAAATGAAAAAACTAAAGATGCACTCTGATTCTGCATGCTGTAAGCTTCTGTGGCAGGTCCATATTTGGACAAGATTGATATGGTTTGTGTGATGGTATCTCTTTTAGCAATTCCCGTTCACGGTCTCGTTCACGTCGTCGTACCAGGTCCCGTTCCCGCTCTCGGAAGCGCTCGTACTCGCGCAGCCGTAGCCGCAGCCGGTCCCGCTCCAGGTCCGATTCGAAGAGCTCCCGTGGCCGCTCCCGCTCCCACAGCCGCTCTCGTTCCCGTTCCAGGCATTGAAGTGCTGAGTATGTCATTTTGTTGTACCCTTCATGTAACATATATTAAACCCCGGGCTTGAGCTTCACCGCATGGTTGAAGGGCATTATGGAATGCCAACCTGGCTAGTGACCACCCTCAAGTAGAAAATCTATCGCCAAGCACCTAACAGTGTGTTCCAGCAGCAGTCCTTGAGAGCCAGTGAAATTACAGGCACATGAGACTTTAACAACTATGTCTCAAGGTGATGGTATGTCATTTTGTTGTACCCTTCATGTAACATATATTAAACCCCGGGCTTGAGCTTCACCGCATGGTTGAAGGGCATTATGGAATGCCAACCTGGCTAGTGACCACCCTCAAGTAGAAAATCTATCGCCAAGCACCTAACAGTGTGTTCCAGCAGCAGTCCTTGAGAGCCAGTGAAATTACAGGCACATGAGACTTTAACAACTATGTCTCAAGGTGATGGGCGCAGTGCAATTCGTTACTCGTGTGAAATGCATCTGTTATAGGTAAAGGTTAACCCGCTTAACATCAGGTGGGCCTCAAGCTTGTTCTGTCACAATAACATAAAAAATATATATACATAATTTGAACAACTACATATTACAATGCAGCATGGGGATCATGTAACTCATTTATATCCATTTCTGATAAAAAATTCGTTGTGAATGCACTTGCTAGCAACCTAGCTACATAGCACTGGAAAAACTGACCAAGATCAAAGCCTGAAAATGACAGCTAAATTTTTCAACCAACCATCCAGAAATCAAATTAATTAAGTTCACCTTGACATACAAATTGATGGATGCATGGTGCCATATGCGCTTATATTAAGTTAAGTCAAGCCTACAAGCACTATAATAATTTGTCATGTGTTAAAGTCAGCTGCTGTAAGCAGGATATACAGTTGGACGCAAGTTGCACATTGCTACCGAAATTAAATTCAATTCTTATCATTACCTATGATTTGCAAAGTTTTATATATTTGTATATAGTATTAGCATTTAATCTAAATTTTACCATTGTAGGATTTACTGCACATAACTTTAACCTTAATACTATAAACCATTAAAATCTGATAGCCCTTTGTTTGTAATTGAATGTCAAACCTACAAGCAGGTTTTAAATTTGTTAGATTCCCATTGTGAAAAAAGAAAATCCTTGGTTTGGTCTTTTTATAGTTTAGGCAAACTGTATGTTTTTGTATACTTGCCACATGTGGCCACCCCCGGGGCTGATCCACTTGAGAGCAATTGCTTACAATACCAATATCATTGCACAGCAAATATCAATATCATTGCTATTTATAAAACATCTACTTTAATGTTGCAACATAATATGACCTAACCATGATGACCTCTAATCATCCACCTTCATTAAATAGTTAAATGGGGAAAAAACAACAGTGCTGAAATATTAAGGTCACACTATCACACAATTATTATAAATGTGAACGAAACTACTAGTGTATGTAGTTTTATTTAGCTCATTGAATAAGCATTGCAATCCAACAGGGTAATACTGCCAGCATGTTGGGCACACTGCCAACTGGTAGCGGGCTGGAATATTTAGACTGCCTGTGAGCCTGCAAGCCTTTGGTTGCCTAAATGCTTTGTTGAGGTTGTATATTGTTAGTCGTGTTTTGTAAATAAAGGCAAACTGCCAGTTAAAATAATTTATGCTGATATTGAATGTGTATTTTATTGTTTTTACAGGTAGAAGGTACCAGTTGTGAGCTGAAGTGCTGTGCTGTATGGCCATGAGCAGCATTCAGCCAAGGTACTATTCTCACCAGTTACTTTAATGCTATACAGACCTAACTATGATCACATAGTGGCAACATTCAATGTAACAAATTACTTTTTAAGTGTCCCCTTGAATTTTATTGTTTAGGCTAACTTCATCATTGTTATACTTTCTTTTCTTTGCTACCTGTTGGAGAATGCTTGTACCAATATTTGACAAACATTCATATTTTTGAAAATGAAATTATGAGCACAGGAGTACAGCTAAATTAAGCTTTATTTTAGATTACTAGAGTACCTACTTTAAGTTTATTTAAAAATATTTTTGTTTAATTGTATGGATATTGTGAACTTATACTCTTGAAGTAACATGTATTCAAACTTTAGACACCCTAATGAATGTATAAATGTTTTGATGTGTAAATGTAATTATTATTACAGTTAGATGGGAATACTTAGAACCCAGATGTAATTTCAGGTTTAAAAATCATTGGAAACACCCAGTACCTCTACAATGAGGGATTATTGGGCTAAATTGGGCAAAATTTGGGATATCCAACTTTGGGTAAATAATTATAATCATAAAATGATTCATGTTTTCTCTCCTCTATGGTAAACAAGTCTTCATAATGTTTCTCATAGATTGATATAAATCTAGCTGTGGACTAGAGAAGGTGGAAAAGGATGACTGGAATCTAAAATTGTCTGAAGGCAAATTCAGAAATAGAATTCAATAGCCATTTCATCAGCTAAATTAATGTCTTGTAATGTTGTGCTTTGATGGTTCATAATAATCTTAATTCATTTTCACCTTCCTATGAAGACTTGTTGCTTGTTTAGAATTAAATACTTAAATGTAATGTAATGATGATTTAACATTAATGTAAATGTTGGTATGCTCAGGGCGTGTGGCGTTACGCGGAGCGCGGCAGAATGCGGGGCGGGGGGGTTTGCTGATTGCTGACAACTGCTGAATTTGCTGTTGTTGCCGTGCATAAGTTATGAGTAAACTTTTATAATTATTGACAAACCAAGACACGCATTTCGTAAGCAAAGTATTATTCCATCTGATGACTAACGGTGCCTCGTTGCGTATTTGTTTTGGTGAGAAAGAATTTCCATATTCTTTACTGCACATAATATAGAAACTTACTAATCATAAAATTAAATAGCATAAAATCAGTATCTACCATTTTATTAGTCACAGTATTTTAATGACATATGAAGCAAAGGGTCACTTTGATTATTATCATTATTAAAGTAACATTTATACACAAGTGGAAGGTGGAGTGCAGCAGACAGCAGATCACAGACTAACATGAGCGTTTGTTTGGCAGGCCGGTGCTGCCTGCTGGCCAGTCCTGTCCTGTCCTGTGCTGATTGCTGTGATTTGCAGATATGCGCGCGTCTAGGTTTATGTGTAAACGCAGCGGGACTACGCCCACCCTGCCCCATCGACTCTTAATATTTTGTCCCAAATTAGCACAACCACTACAAAGAAAAGGTTTTGAGTGAACCTTCTCTTTGTAATGCATTGTTCAAGACAAACACAGCGTAGCAGACGAAGAGCAGAGAGGATAACCCAACACTGAATTCTTAGTTTAACTTTTCCGTGAATAAATTTATATACTTAATGAAGGTTGTCGTTTCATTTTAAACTTGTAAAACATATTTAGGCGTGTTGTCTCAAGCTTCCTCAAATGTTAGTATCTGGACAAAGGGTGAATTGCTGTGTCGTCAAACAGTCATCACTGTGTTTATATATCTATATCCTAGCATGTCTTGTTATGCTACATACATGAAAACTACCCTCGGAGTCCCGCATATGTAATACCAGCAGTGCAAAACACGGCCGTTCCCAGGGGTGGAGCCAATATCATAGATTGGGCTCAAAATTTCCAAGAAGTGACCCAATAACTAGAATCTGTGCCTCCGTCATCGAACTTTTTTAAGTGGCAGAAACTGCACCCTTACCTCGAACATGGCAATGTAAATTTTGAATTATAGAAATACCTAAGTGCGGGATACGAACCCGCGTCTGCCACCCCGATAACCGGGGGTTTGCTCTGACCGCTAAGCTATAACTGTAAGATATTTATTACCCACCGTAGATAGAGATGTGCCCTGACGGTGTAGCGTCAAGTCGTGTTTTTGGATATTTCGTATTTAATTTAGCTTGATATATTACTCATGTTTTTAGACCAGGGTAGGTACATTAGTATTTGTAGATTGGTATTCTAGTTTTCATGAGCTATTCTTAAACCTCCAGCCGCGTTTGAATCAATATCTATGTCTATATGATCTGCCATACGAAACAGTTACCTATTCGAAAGCGAAAAAAGCATGATAATGCAGATCGTTCTCGTTCAGAGTCAGTCGTCCGATGACACTCATTAAAAGCAGATGTGGTTCTCCAACCTGGTCAACACCCCCAAACATCATTCAATATCTTCCGTCAGAGATTCAAACGCTCATATTGGCCAACAAATAGCCCCTTTCGTCCCTCTTCCTGATTCCCCTCGAGTTTCCCCACTCCAATCACAAAATACTCCCAAGTTGTGTGGCCCACGGCTGAAAATCTGACGACGTACATTGTGTCAATAGACGTACATGTAGCAATAGAAGCGCAAAATCCTGATGTTGATTTTATACCAAACCAAGGATTGAGCGTACTAACGAACGCAGGAATTTACTGAGAAAACCAGATCCCATGAAACTACATGCCCAGCCCTCAGAAATTGATTTTATCTTGATCAGTACTGACTGAGGAAGAAATTACTTTTTCACCATCATGAAAAGAAGATATTGTATTATAATTACAGCTATTTAAAGAAAATATTATTGTAAGGTCAATCCTCCTTGATTACTATATTAATTAGATATTAACCTTCTTTACTGTTGATTTTGTAAAAACTGTCAAAATGTTGCGATAGTAATAGAATGAGTTAGTTAAGTTGTCATCTTGAAATCTATTACGATTACTCAGTGAACAACCTTTTTACATTATTTTCCGGGCTTATATTTTTTGTACCATGTTTAAAAGCCTCAGTAAAAGTATAAAATACTAATATTAATTTTACAGTACTTGCGTCATTCGATTTCTTTATTAATGGCTTACTTTTTAAACTTGTTAATTTTGGTTCATAATATTGGCAATATTGAAAGATGAGCGCGGAAAAACAACGCCATCCGCCACGCGGTGAAGAAAAACGAAAGATCAAGAATTCATTACATTCGTGGCTTTTTGAAAAAGTAGGACGTGTACATCGGATTGTATCTCGGTTATTATATATTTACGGCATGATGTGTTAAGGTTGAACTGGCCGGTAACTTTTCCATACAAACGCCGTAGGATGATCACTCCCTTATTTGAGGTTTTAGGTCCAGAACTAAGCATGATATCGATTTATCTCTTCATTATCTAGGCTTGTCTTGGCACCGATTTGTAAAAAAAATCTTCACATGATAGTTATAAGCCTCGAAACATCCCTGTAATATCACGAATTTTAGCGCATGTTTAGTCGTAAATAAACGACTTATAGAGCATGAAATCCCTAAAATTATTTACATAGAAGCATAGCTCAGTTCATGATCATTTTAGATAACATTTTGGAAAACAAATACATCCAGTAGTATAATCATAAACATCCTAGAGCCAAAGGTCGGCACACATAGTTTTGCGCGCTAGTTTTTCGTTCAAAATATTGGGCATCTCATGTCAATACTTCCATTCCGCGGTGAGGGAAGCGGGCGGGCGGGTCTCATGCGCAGCACACTAATATATAATTAACAAAACGCACACTACCAAAAGTCACGTGCATCGCGCCGCGATCTTAGAACATAATATTATATTGAAGGAATGCCCTGTTGCTTTTTGGTGTGCACGTATGTATACACTACCAATATGTAGTGCCTATGCCTACTTACGTACTTATATATATATATATATATATATATATTTACATATGTTGGGAGTTGGGGACCGGATTTTCTTTCGCATTTGATTAGTTTGTTCGTGATAGTAAGTGTCGGACGCCATAATCCATATAGATAGGTACTTGGGTAATATAAATACGTAACCATGTCTAGGTACTCACCTACTCTCACCTAAGTTAGTACCTAGTAGGTATTAGTCAATACGCAGGTCATGATAGCTATGGTGAGTACCTAATCATTTTAACAACACTTAGACAATATAAAAAGCTGCATTTGGTTAGATATGGTATGGACGTAGGTAGTCCGCATTCTTTTTAGAATATAGTCTAAGCAGTAATATAGCTTCGAGAAAGTACCTACCTAACACAAAGTAGTAAAGGGTTAGAATTATAAGCTCAATGGAAGATACCTACCTATCTACGATATAATTATCATGTATCATATAGGCCTGCCTAGGCACGCAACTGTCAGCGATGTCAAATCGACATTCGCGGGCGCGCATTACATTGCATACCTATCTACATAGCTATAAGATCACAACAAATAATAAAGTTAGTATTATGTATCTACCTGCGTAAATTAGTAGAATAAGTATGTATATTTGTAGTAGGTACTTATACCTAAGGTAGTACGAAAGTTTATATGGTAAACTTAGCGATGATTGTAGGCACTTACCTAATCAAAAATAACCTATGATTAGTTATTGATTTTTATTGGAAATAATTTAAATCAGTTACGGGTAGATAATTTTTATTCCAAAAGTGTTCTACCAGGATTAGAGAATTTTTATTCCAAATGTGTTACCGCTTAGAGACAGATTTTGAAATCGGTACGACACACTCTCATCTCAAAGCTCGCTAGCCGGGCGAGCATTCGCAAAACAACCTTCCACCATGCGGTGAAGTTCATGCCCGCGGCGGGATTCGACCCATAGACCTGTTGCGCGGCAGTCCATTGCTAAGAGCCATCACTGCTTCCCGTTAAGTGTTTAGTGACAGAATTTCTACTTGAGGGTGGTAGCTAGCCAAGCGAGCATTCGCAAAATGCCCTTCTACCAAGCGGTGAATTTCAAGCCCGCGGCGGGATTCGAACCATAGACCTGCTGCGTGGCAGTCCAAACCTAATGCCACTGAGCCATCACTGCTTCCCGTTAGGTGCTTTCTAACAGATTTTCTACTTGAGGGTGGTAGCTATCCAGGCGAGCATTCGCAAAATGCTCTTCACCAACGCGGGGAAGCTCAATATCGCGGCTGGATTCGAACCATGGACCTGCTGCGCGGCAGTCACTAGCTAATGCTACTGGCCCATCACTGCTTCCCGTTAGGCGCTTACTGACAGATTTTCTGCTTGAGGATGGTGGCTAGCCAGGCGAACATTCGCAAAATGCCCTATGCCCTTCCACCAAGCGGTGAAGCTCGAGCCCGCAGCGGGATTCGAACCATAAACATGCTGCGAGGCAGTCCATAGCTAATGCCACTGAGTTCACGTTAGTTGCATGGTGACAGATTTTCTACTTGGGTAGCTATCCCGGCGAGCATTCGCAAAATGCTCTTTTTTTATGCCTGATAGGTTAGCCTTTGACCACTATCTCACCTGATGGTAAGTGATGATGTGGTCGAAGATGTTGTTCAGGCTAACCTAGAAGTACTGGCTCTCAAGGACAGCTGCCGGAACACACCGTTAGGTGCTTGGCGACAGATTTTCTTCTTGAGGGTGGTAGCTATACAGGCGGGCATTCGCAAAATGCCCTACCACCATGCTATAACGGACGCCATCCTAAGACCACAACCGGGACCAATGGCTTAACGTGCCCTCCGAAGCACGGAAGCGCGGAAGCGCTCAGTAGTATTGTCCTAGCGGTCACCCATCCAACTCATGACCGCGCGCGACGGTGCTAAACTTTGCTGATCGGTTGAGAACAGCTAAGTAAACTTCGCTACGAACTCTCCACCACGCGGTGAAGCTCAATATCGCGGCGGGATTCAAACTATGGACCTGCTGCGCGGCAGTCCATAACCAATGCCACTGAGCCATGATTGCTTCCCTTAAGGTGCTTGGCGACCGATTTTTTACTTGAGGGTAGTAGCTATCCAGGCGGGCATTCGTAAAATGCTCTTCTACCACGCGGTGAAGATTAAGCCCGCGACGGGATTCGAACCATGGACCTGCTGCGCGGAAGTCCATAACCTATGCCACTGAGCCGTCACTGCTTTAAAAAATATGTTGTAGTAAAAGCAGTAACTTGCTAATTATGTAATAAATAATTATTGTAGGTAAATATTTACTACATCAATATGAAAAGAACAAACTAATACATTTACTATGTACCTACAAATCATTGTCCCTACTTACTAAATATTTACCTACTATAGGTGAAATAACATCAGTATGTTATTATAAAACGAACGAAAATTATAACAACAGGTACCTACTGTCCGAACCAAAATGTATTCCTCTGTGAATATATAATATTATTTTATAAGAAATACCTACACACGTCGTGACGTAGCTTGAGACACTATCTCCGTCCGTCGTCAAACATCGTAATTCGTTCGGCATGGTTCGGCTTTCATTGATATATCGCAAACAAGTGTGCGTAATTAGCGTAGATGCAATACGGGTGTGTGATGCGCGAGCACTATCTTTTTACTACTCATCACGGAGTCTTACCCTTTCCCACAAAGGTATAGGTGAAATAGCATGCTTTGTTGCCTCGCCCGCTGATAAGTTCGAGCCGTGGGCAAGTGCATCCTTAAAGAGTCTGATATTATAGTGAAATCTATCTGTATCCTTGGCGTTTTCAATTCCACCTGACCTTTCCCAAAAGGTCAGAAGTGGGATATCAAGAGAATATAACGTTTTCTTACCACGCTCGCAGCTCGGAAAAATGTAAGTATAGTGCATTTTAGCTAACTTTAGTTAGTACAATTCCATTTAATGAACTTTGATTTGTTAGATTGATCGGCGGGCCGATCACGTATTTCTGTAGCTATCAGACAGTTGATGCTATCAAAGTTTTGTAGCAATCGATATTATGCGATCATGTATCTTGTAGCATCCAAATATCAATAGGGGCGTTCGTTTTGGCTCGATTGCGTTTGTAGCAGTTTCAAAAGTGGCATTTGTGTTTTAGCGTTCGGATAGAAGCTTTTGCTATTTTTGACCACCAATTACTGCATGCTATCCGAACGGCTTAAAACATACTTTGACAACCGCCAATATTTTAACAATTTTGCACAGTACGAAACATGGAATCAATCTCTAAAATTAACAAAAAGTAGGTACCTATATTATTATTATTTCTTTGTTAATGGCTTCTGATAGTTACTTAAATAAAAAACTTGTGAAACTCTTCAATCGCGCCAAATACAACTGTCAAAACAGTAGTTGTCAAAAAACGATCCCACGGCAAGACATGGGTCAAAAATATCACTTTTCTCTGTCATTTGTAGCGTTTTCAAAAGGGGCGTTCGTTTTGGCTCGATTGCGTTTGTAGCAGTTTCAAAAGTGGCATTTGTGTTTTAGCGTTCGGATAGAAGCTTTTGCTATTTTTGACCACCAATTACTGCATGCTATCCGAACGGCTTAAAACATACTTTGACAACCGACAATATTTTAACAATTTTGCACAGTACGAAACATGGAATCAATCTCTAAAATTAACAAAACAAGTAGGTATCTACTAAATAATATGGTATTTATATTATATATTTATATATAATATAAATACTATATAAAAAACTTGTGAAACTCTTCAATCGCGCCAAATACAACTGTCAAAACAGCAGTTGTCAAAAAACGATCACAACGATCCCACGGTAAGACATGGGTCAAAAATATCACTTTTCTCTGTCATTTGTAGCGTTTTCAAAGCTATCCGAACGGTGAGCGAAAACGATATTTTTGATCACGAAGTCCCAAAACGAACGGCCCGTGTGATCATTTTTAGCGTTTGTGAGTGTTATTTTTGGCACCGATAGGCTATCCGAACGCCCTAAAAGCTATCCGAACGGTGAGCGAAAACGATATTTTTGCTCACGAAGTCCCAAAACGAACGGCCCGTGTGATCGTTTTTAGCGTTTGTGAGTGTTATTTTTGGCACCGATAGGCTATCCGAACGCCCTAAATGTGTATCTATCGATAAATTGCAAAGTGAAGTTGATGCGAATCATTGGCTATCTGACCAATTTAAATGGCGCCATCTACTATGAATGTCAAAATAACCAAGGCACAACTTTATACAATAGTATAATACTTTTATGTCTCTTTCTAACCGGTGATTGATACAGAAACTGTCAAAAACGATATAACCTTTGATTAGGGCGTTCGGATAGCCTATCGGTGCCAAAAATAACACTCACAAACGCTAAAAACGATCACACGGGCCGTTCGTTTTGGGACTTCGTGAGCAAAAATATCGTTTTCGCTCACCGTTCGGATAGCTTTGAAAACGCTACAAATGACAGAGAAAAGTGATATTTTTGACCCATGTCTTGCCGTGGGATCGTTGTGATCGTTTTTTGACAACTGCTGTTTTGACAGTTGTATTTGGCGCGATTGAAGAGTTTCACAAGTTTTTTATATAAGTAACTATCAGAAGCCATTAACAAAGAAATAATAATAATATAGGTACCTACTTTTTGTTAATTTTAGAGATTGATTCCATGTTTCGTACTGTGCAAAATTGTTAAAATATTGGCGGTTGTCAAAGTATGTTTTAAGCCGTTCGGATAGCATGCAGTAATTGGTGGTCAAAAATAGCAAAAGCTTCTATCCGAACGCTAAAACACAAATGCCACTTTTGAAACTGCTACAAACGCAATCGAGCCAAAACGAACGCCCCTGATATAAACTATTCCCGCGAAGCGAATTGAAATTGTGAATAGCAATATAATGTTGAGAGCTTTGACTTCAATTCAAGAAAGAATTTGTATTGTGAAGAGGTATGTACTTATCATGGATCATTAAACATTTTTCTCAATACAATAATTACGCAGGATAAGTGTGACCGTACTTACTTGTGATTCTTTCAAAGCTATTGCGCCAATTCGAAAGGTTTCGAACCGCCAGCTGCAACTGTGGAGTTGGCAGTGCAAAACCCCGAAGTGGCGCTAAACTCCTGCCGTGGTAGCGGACCTCTTGGTCACCAGCGGCAATTTTATGTCCGCCCCCGTGTCTCAAACTATTTCCATACCAAATTACATCCTAATCGGTCCAATAGTTTCAGAGCCTATTCAATCCAAAGAAACAATCAAATCTTTCCTCATTATTATATTAGTTTAGATTGTTTCAGCCGTTAAACTCTGAACATTGTTACTACTGGTATTATCTTACCAGTGTGGGCTATTTCTGTAGCTATCAGACAGTTGATGCTATCAAAGTTTTGTAGCAATCGATATTATGCGATCATGTATCTTGTAGCATCCAAATATCAATAGGGGCGTTCGTTTTGGCTCGATTGCGTTTGTAGCAGTTTCAAAAGTGGCATTTGTGTTTTAGCGTTCGGATAGAAGCTTTTGCTATTTTTGACCACCAATTACTGCATGCTATCCGAACGGCTTAAAACATACTTTGACAACCGCCAATATTTTAACAATTTTGCACAGTACGAAACATGGAATCAATCTCTAAAATTAACAAAAAGTAGGTACCTATATTATTATTATTTCTTTGTTAATGGCTTCTGATAGTTACTTAAATAAAAAACTTGTGAAACTCTTCAATCGCGCCAAATACAACTGTCAAAACAGTAGTTGTCAAAAAACGATCCCACGGCAAGACATGGGTCAAAAATATCACTTTTCTCTGTCATTTGTAGCGTTTTCAAAAGGGGCGTTCGTTTTGGCTCGATTGCGTTTGTAGCAGTTTCAAAAGTGGCATTTGTGTTTTAGCGTTCGGATAGAAGCTTTTGCTATTTTTGACCACCAATTACTGCATGCTATCCGAACGGCTTAAAACATACTTTGACAACCGACAATATTTTAACAATTTTGCACAGTACGAAACATGGAATCAATCTCTAAAATTAACAAAACAAGTAGGTATCTACTAAATAATATGGTATTTATATTATATATTTATATATAATATAAATACTATATAAAAAACTTGTGAAACTCTTCAATCGCGCCAAATACAACTGTCAAAACAGCAGTTGTCAAAAAACGATCACAACGATCCCACGGTAAGACATGGGTCAAAAATATCACTTTTCTCTGTCATTTGTAGCGTTTTCAAAGCTATCCGAACGGTGAGCGAAAACGATATTTTTGATCACGAAGTCCCAAAACGAACGGCCCGTGTGATCATTTTTAGCGTTTGTGAGTGTTATTTTTGGCACCGATAGGCTATCCGAACGCCCTAAAAGCTATCCGAACGGTGAGCGAAAACGATATTTTTGCTCACGAAGTCCCAAAACGAACGGCCCGTGTGATCGTTTTTAGCGTTTGTGAGTGTTATTTTTGGCACCGATAGGCTATCCGAACGCCCTAAATGTGTATCTATCGATAAATTGCAAAGTGAAGTTGATGCGAATCATTGGCTATCTGACCAATTTAAATGGCGCCATCTACTATGAATGTCAAAATAACCAAGGCACAACTTTATACAATAGTATAATACTTTTATGTCTCTTTCTAACCGGTGATTGATACAGAAACTGTCAAAAACGATATAACCTTTGATTAGGGCGTTCGGATAGCCTATCGGTGCCAAAAATAACACTCACAAACGCTAAAAACGATCACACGGGCCGTTCGTTTTGGGACTTCGTGAGCAAAAATATCGTTTTCGCTCACCGTTCGGATAGCTTTGAAAACGCTACAAATGACAGAGAAAAGTGATATTTTTGACCCATGTCTTGCCGTGGGATCGTTGTGATCGTTTTTTGACAACTGCTGTTTTGACAGTTGTATTTGGCGCGATTGAAGAGTTTCACAAGTTTTTTATATAAGTAACTATCAGAAGCCATTAACAAAGAAATAATAATAATATAGGTACCTACTTTTTGTTAATTTTAGAGATTGATTCCATGTTTCGTACTGTGCAAAATTGTTAAAATATTGGCGGTTGTCAAAGTATGTTTTAAGCCGTTCGGATAGCATGCAGTAATTGGTGGTCAAAAATAGCAAAAGCTTCTATCCGAACGCTAAAACACAAATGCCACTTTTGAAACTGCTACAAACGCAATCGAGCCAAAACGAACGCCCCTGATATAAACTATTCCCGCGAAGCGAATTGAAATTGTGAATAGCAATATAATGTTGAGAGCTTTGACTTCAATTCAAGAAAGAATTTGTATTGTGAAGAGGTATGTACTTATCATGGATCATTAAACATTTTTCTCAATACAATAATTACGCAGGATAAGTGTGACCGTACTTACTTGTGATTCTTTCAAAGCTATTGCGCCAATTCGAAAGGTTTCGAACCGCCAGCTGCAACTGTGGAGTTGGCAGTGCAAAACCCCGAAGTGGCGCTAAACTCCTTTTTTTTTTTTTTTTTTTTTTTTTTTATGTTATTGTGACGGAACAAGCTCGAGGCCCACCTGATGTTAAGTGGACTAACCTCTGCCTATAACAGTTGCAATTCATCACAAGTCACGAATTGCACTGCGCCCGTCACATTGAGACATATGTTAAGTCTCATTGTGCCTGTTATTTCACTGGCTCTCAAGGACTGCTGCCGGAACACACCGTTAGGTGCTTGGCGACAGATTTTCTACTTGAGGGTGGTCGCTAGCCAGGCGGGCATTCGCAAAATGCCCTTCCACCATGCGGTGAAGCTCAAGCTCTGGGCGGGATTCGAACCATGGACCTGCTGCGCGGCAGTCCATAGCCAATGCCACTGAGCCATCACTGCTTCAAAACCTCCTGCCGTGGTAGCGGACCTCTTGGTCACCAGCGGCAATTTTATGTCCGCCCCCGTGTCTCAAACTATTTCCATACCAAATTACATCCTAATCGGTCCAATAGTTTCAGAGCCTATTCAATCCAAAGAAACAATCAAATCTTTCCTCATTATTATATTAGTTTAGATTGTTTCAGCCGTTAAACTCTGAACATTGTTACTACTGGTATTATCTTACCAGTGTGGGCTATTTCTGTAGCTATCAGACAGTTGATGCTATCAAAGTTTTGTAGCAATCGATATTATGCGATCATGTATCTTGTAGCATCCAAATATCAATAGGGGCGTTCGTTTTGGCTCGATTGCGTTTGTAGCAGTTTCAAAAGTGGCATTTGTGTTTTAGCGTTCGGATAGAAGCTTTTGCTATTTTTGACCACCAATTACTGCATGCTATCCGAACGGCTTAAAACATACTTTGACAACCGCCAATATTTTAACAATTTTGCACAGTACGAAACATGGAATCAATCTCTAAAATTAACAAAAAGTAGGTACCTATATTATTATTATTTCTTTGTTAATGGCTTCTGATAGTTACTTAAATAAAAAACTTGTGAAACTCTTCAATCGCGCCAAATACAACTGTCAAAACAGTAGTTGTCAAAAAACGATCCCACGGCAAGACATGGGTCAAAAATATCACTTTTCTCTGTCATTTGTAGCGTTTTCAAAAGGGGCGTTCGTTTTGGCTCGATTGCGTTTGTAGCAGTTTCAAAAGTGGCATTTGTGTTTTAGCGTTCGGATAGAAGCTTTTGCTATTTTTGACCACCAATTACTGCATGCTATCCGAACGGCTTAAAACATACTTTGACAACCGACAATATTTTAACAATTTTGCACAGTACGAAACATGGAATCAATCTCTAAAATTAACAAAACAAGTAGGTATCTACTAAATAATATGGTATTTATATTATATATTTATATATAATATAAATACTATATAAAAAACTTGTGAAACTCTTCAATCGCGCCAAATACAACTGTCAAAACAGCAGTTGTCAAAAAACGATCACAACGATCCCACGGTAAGACATGGGTCAAAAATATCACTTTTCTCTGTCATTTGTAGCGTTTTCAAAGCTATCCGAACGGTGAGCGAAAACGATATTTTTGATCACGAAGTCCCAAAACGAACGGCCCGTGTGATCATTTTTAGCGTTTGTGAGTGTTATTTTTGGCACCGATAGGCTATCCGAACGCCCTAAAAGCTATCCGAACGGTGAGCGAAAACGATATTTTTGCTCACGAAGTCCCAAAACGAACGGCCCGTGTGATCGTTTTTAGCGTTTGTGAGTGTTATTTTTGGCACCGATAGGCTATCCGAACGCCCTAAATGTGTATCTATCGATAAATTGCAAAGTGAAGTTGATGCGAATCATTGGCTATCTGACCAATTTAAATGGCGCCATCTACTATGAATGTCAAAATAACCAAGGCACAACTTTATACAATAGTATAATACTTTTATGTCTCTTTCTAACCGGTGATTGATACAGAAACTGTCAAAAACGATATAACCTTTGATTAGGGCGTTCGGATAGCCTATCGGTGCCAAAAATAACACTCACAAACGCTAAAAACGATCACACGGGCCGTTCGTTTTGGGACTTCGTGAGCAAAAATATCGTTTTCGCTCACCGTTCGGATAGCTTTGAAAACGCTACAAATGACAGAGAAAAGTGATATTTTTGACCCATGTCTTGCCGTGGGATCGTTGTGATCGTTTTTTGACAACTGCTGTTTTGACAGTTGTATTTGGCGCGATTGAAGAGTTTCACAAGTTTTTTATATAAGTAACTATCAGAAGCCATTAACAAAGAAATAATAATAATATAGGTACCTACTTTTTGTTAATTTTAGAGATTGATTCCATGTTTCGTACTGTACAAAATTGTTAAAATATTGGCGGTTGTCAAAGTATGTTTTAAGCCGTTCGGATAGCATGCAGTAATTGGTGGTCAAAAATAGCAAAAGCTTCTATCCGAACGCTAAAACACAAATGCCACTTTTGAAACTGCTACAAACGCAATCGAGCCAAAACGAACGCCCCTGATATAAACTATTCCCGCGAAGCGAATTGAAATTGTGAATAGCAATATAATGTTGAGAGCTTTGACTTCAATTCAAGAAAGAATTTGTATTGTGAAGAGGTATGTACTTATCATGGATCATTAAACATTTTTCTCAATACAATAATTACGCAGGATAAGTGTGACCGTACTTACTTGTGATTCTTTCAAAGCTATTGCGCCAATTCGAAAGGTTTCGAACCGCCAGCTGCAACTGTGGAGTTGGCAGTGCAAAACCCCGAAGTGGCGCTAAACTCCTGCCGTGGTAGCGGACCTCTTGGTCACCAGCGGCAATTTTATGTCCGCCCCTGTGTCTCAAACTATTTCCATACCAAATTACATCCTAATCGGTCCAATAGTTTCAGAGCCTATTCAATCCAAAGAAACAATCAAATCTTTCCTCATTATTATATTAGTTTAGATTGTTTCAGCCGTTAAACTCTGAACATTGTTACTACTGGTATTATCTTACCAGTGTGGGCTATTTATGGTTTTATTAGGATCTAAGTAATCAACTTATTTGAACCAATAGTTGTGCATGTCATTTTCAGCTACATGATGACCATAATTATCTTGGGGCTTCCTCTCAAATAGAGATGGTGGTAGAACCGTTGCATGCCGTGGAAGAAGACAGCACAAGTAAGTTTCTTAGAATTTGTCCTAATCAGTTAATTATCAAAATATCTACAGTAAACATTGTTTTTAAAATAAATATGTTCCTTTTGAACAAACTGCTACTACATAGTATCTTTATTCAGTGCTGCTACTAAGCGAAACATGCTTACAAAATTACAATGAATATAAATTTTTAAAAACTATGAGTAGAGTGAAGGCAGTTTCATCAATCATATGCCCCTTAGCTTAGGACAGAACTATGGCATTGAAAGAAAGTTCATAAATGTTAACACTCAGTTTAAGTTATGTTACAATATATAATTGAATAAAAATCAGTCAGAGGTTAAAAACTATTTATTGAATTCACAAAGCATTCTCTCTCATAATTGATGCCTAGTAATTTTGACCTAAGTAACTAATGACATATTTCAGATACAGAATCAGAAATACTGAAAGAGATGCCAACGACCATACCCATACAACCAGCTGAGCCGACACTAGGTAAATATTACATTGGTTGTTAAGATATTCAACTCATTAAGTAGAATACTTGGATGGTAGACAATACCATCCATTCTATTCTACTTCCATACCACCTACTATCTCAAGATTAGTATTTCTGAATTGTTAGTTTTAAAATGGATTAATCTGGAATTATCAAAAATACAAGAACAGAAAATATTTTACAAATTTTTATTTGTGATAATAATATACAGTAGAACTCCAATTATCCGAACTCCGACTATCCGAATCGCCGATTATCCGAATCACAAAAAATTGTCCAAAAAAAGTCTAAGTGCGCTATTATTCTTCCCCCCGCGAAGCCAGTGTTTGCGCGTCAAGTCTTGACTTGACTTGTCTTAAACTTGCCGTTGTGCCTACACTGACTTCCCCCCGCGTGTGTAGGCACAACGGCAAGTTAAGACAAGTTCCAGCGCATTGCAGTCACGGCGCACCTGTCATTGTTTGTTTTGATTAGCCAGTGTGCTATTGACCTTGCTCGAGGACGCTACTCTTTCGCTACGGCTTACTTTTGTTTGTGCGTGTACCAGTCAACCCAAGGCCTGGATGACTGCAGCTTTGTTTACCGAATGGTATGATGAAGTGTTTATTCCTGAAGTGAAAAAGCACCAAAAATCGGTGGGAAAAGAAGGCAGTAAGGTGCTTTTAATTGTTGATAACGCACCCACTCATCCTACAGCAGAACTGTTGGAAAGAGGAATGGGCAGTTTAAAACGACGTTTTTGCCTCCCAATGTTACAAGTTTGCTGCAACCCATGGACCAGTCTGTTATTGAAACAATGAAGCGCCATTACAGAAGGCAACTGCTGAGAAAACTGCTGATCGAAGGTGCTGAAGATGAAGAATTGGTTTTGGCAAATCATAGCAAAATAAATTTAAAGGACTGCTGTTACATGGTAGCGGAAGCTTGGAGTTTGGTTACGGCAGTGACGCTAAGACGTGCGTGGAATAAACTGAAAGGCCTACCGTCTGAGAAGAACAAAAAAAAAAGAAAATGAGAAACAAGAATATGGAGAGGATGATGATGATAAAGATGCGTTGTCACTAGAGGAAATAAGAAAAATTATTGTAAAAATTCCTGGTTGTACAGAAGTAAGTGCTGAAGATGTAGGAGAGTGGATGGCTTGTGACACGTCTAACCCAGGTTTTCAAATTCTGAGAATTTGAATGACGATGAAATTGTTGTAAGTGTGAGAGAAGATGTTGAAGTGGAAGTGGAAGAAGAACTTTCTGCTGATGTTGAAGTAGACGCTGGACCATCAGCTAGTGAAGCATTTGCCGGCCTCGAGACTGCTTTGAAGTGGATGGAGCGTCAGCCCGAGTGTGACCACTTGCAACTGCTCACCGTCAAGCGAATGCGTGACCTGGCTGCCCGAAAACGGTTGAATACCGCAAAACAGCTTACATTGACGGAGATGTTTAAAAAACAATGATTTTTATTTCTAAACTTGTACATAAGTACATTTTATTTATATTTAAAACATGTGAAAATTTCATGTTTCTTTCATTTAATTCAATAAAAAAATAGTGCAATATCAAAACGTAGCTTTTATTCTCTCCAATGGCAATTTTTTTTAAAAAATCCGATTATCCGAATATTTGATTATCCGAATGGGTCCCGGTCCCCATTAATTCGGATAATTGGAGTTCTACTGTATAATACATTTTGCAGTATCATCTCAAAGCATAGGGATCAGCCGCCCCCAGCCCTCAGTCTCTGGGCAAAGACCAAGCTGTGGTACCCCAAGAACCAGTAACTAAGAATGGTTTATTAATTAGGAAAATTTATCCCTCATACCAAAGATTATTTTATGATCTTTTTAATCCAAGTACTTATTTAAAATTGTATTTATGTTAATACCTTTATTACAGGTCACGATGCAAACGTTCCTACGTGGGCATACGACGTAGAAGAACGCCGGATTGCAGAAAATTGCCGCGTCACTAGATGAACTTAATAATACAGTTACTGCGGGGTGGTCAGCAATCATGAGCTGCACTCATGACCTTCATTCATAATGATGTGATGAATGAATGGACAGTGCTTTGGGTTACATGTAATTAATGCTAGGTACTCAGCATAAGCTAAGATGGACTTTGTATATTTGGTGTTGATCTTAAATCAATAGCGACACTTTTATGAATTACTAATTAGCTTGTCGGTTGAAATGTTTTAGTACATGTTAAATGCTATTGCAGACAAGCAGCTAACTTGAAATAAATCTTAATTGTAGTGTAAGGCTGCGTTTCCACCAGAGATGTGCGAGGATGCATAGCGAGGGATGTGTTTGTAAAGAACCAATAGGATCGCTTCATTTACCTTGCCTCGGTCAGCACAGCTCTGGTGGAAACGGCTCAGCGGAGCTAGATTTTTGCGCATACAAAACAAGCGCGGGATGTGTGCGAGGGATGTGTGCGAGGGATGTGTGCGAGGGATGTGTACGAGGGAAGTGTGCGAGGAATGTGTGTTGAGAAAGATGTGTTGCGAGGTTTGCGCATACTGTACCAGCCAGTCCATAGACGGAGTTTGTTGGAAGTAGAAGTGCGCAAAATAGATAATAATATGGATAATTGGAAAAAGAAAATACTTTTATATTTAACAATTTGTGATGAAGAAATGGAAGCAGAAGATACGGAGTTTATTAGTTCTATAATTTTGAGCAATACAAGAACACACAGGTTTTGGATACGTAACCATATTAAATATCATCGATTACATGGAGAATTCTTTACCTTTTTTCATACGGCTGATGATGAAATATTCGAAAATTCTTATCGAGTATCTAGAAGTAACTTTTATGAGTTACACAATTTGATTGAGAACATTATCAAGAAAGAAGACACTCACTACAGAGAATGCATCAGCACCAAGGAAAAATTGGCGGTATGTTTAAAGTAAGTAAAATAGTTTGAATCAATTTTGTCTTTATTAAACATATTAATTGAAAAGTAATCATAATCTGCAAAATAAGTAGACAACAAGTTCCTCTTTTTCATGGCAAATTAGGCTCTGTTCCTACTTTGTTTGAAGTATTTGGCGTTTGTAGGTCTGAATGTTGTGTTCCCGGAGATGCTGGTTGTACAGCTTCCAGTTGGAAAGATGAATCCATCTGGCCCACTGTTTTATTTGTATTTCTACCAGAGCTTGAAGAATAACCAAGTTGTTCAGGATCCAGCTGAGGCGGCAAATCCATCTGGCCTGCTATATTACTACCTACTGCTATACTGCTACCAGAGCTTGAAGAATAACCAATATTTTGATTATACCACGTCAGCACGTAAGATTCTTCGGCTTCGCTAATCATATTAAAAAGTTTCCTTTTTAAAGGAACTTGCATGTAATCTGGTAATTTTTTAAATGTTTTCGCCATTGAAAGAAAAAAATGATCAGTATCATCGCAGTCCGTTGGTTTTAAAAGTTCTCTTAATTCTTGCCTTTCTTTTCGAAAATCTTCTTGATTTTTCATATGTTTTTGTATTAAAATTGATAATTCATCGCCTTTTTTCTTCTTTGATGATGACGGGGTGACCGAATCTGTTGAAATGCCTGAAGTTGAGGCTATTTCGTAAAGATTGTTGGGATTGTCAGCTTGATTTGGTGTATGTTCAGTGCTCTGCGAAGAGTCATCTTGGTTTAATGAATATTGAGTGCTCTGCGAAGAGTCATCTTGGTTTAATGAATATTGAGTGCTTTGCGAAGAGTCATTTTCATTATTTGGTGACGAAATATCCTCTTTATAACTTGACTCTCTATCTCTGTTGGCCATGTACGGTAAAAGAAATTCCATCAATTTTTGGTATTTCCATTCACGTGTTTTGGTTGTAGCCTGTCCGCTTTTTTTAGATTTCTGCCTCTTTAGCGCGTCCCGATGGCTATCCCGTAGTTGTTTCCAACGATACTTAGCGCTTTTCACTGAAATAATAGAAAATTATGATTAGGAATATAACATTTTTATACCAAGCATGTTGTCTTACAGATCGCAAAAAATCAGTAACAGGTAAAGAGTACTTTTTTATTTGTTAATTATTTTTCTTACTATTATTATAAACATTCCTTTTTTTGCAGGTATTTATCCACGGGCTCGTCGTTCACACGATTGGCAGAAAATTTTAGGATTGGAGTAGCAAGTGTGTCGAGAATTGTGGCAGAAGTTTGTAATGCTCTTTGGCTTGTTTTACAACCTCTTGTTATTCCAAAACCTACCAAAGACGACTGGAAGCGAATAGCAAAGGATTTTCAAGAGCTATGGCAGTTTAAAAATTGTTTGGGGGCTCTAGACGGTAAACATGTTTATATAATGTGTCCTGCAAACACTGGGTCCTCTTTTTTTAATTACAAACAAAGATTTTCTATAGTGCTTATGTGCTTAGCTGACGCTAGGAGAAAGATTATAATGGTTGATGTGGGATCCATGGGAAGATTTAGTGATGCTGGAATATTTGATGATAGTGTTTTTGGAAAATATTTGAAAGAAAAAAGATTGAATCTTCCAGAACCTGAACCATTATATGAAGGAGGTGAACCAGTACCATTTGTATTCATTGGAGATGAGGCTTTTCCTTTGATGGAAAATTTCATGCGCCCATATCCGCGGGACCAGTTAGACCAACAGAAACGTATATTTAACTATAGACTTTCGAGGGCACGTCGCATTGTAGAAGCTACATTCGGTGTATTGGCACGAAAGTGGTATGTGTATCGTAAAGACTTTGAATGCAGAGTGGAAACGGTTGACAAAATCGTAAAAGCCACATGTGTAATGCATAATTTTTTAATTGAAAGACAAAGTAATTATTTGGATTGCATTGATAACACAAATACAAGTACTCTTGTATCGGTTCCTAGCATTTCCGTCGTCGTGTCAAGTGATAGTTATGATGTAAGAGAGAAATACTGCTCTTATTTCAATAATCAAGGAAAAGTGTCATGGCAAGATACTCGTATTTCGTCACGAATTCATCGCACACAATAAATACCCAAATATTGTAACTTGTATTTTAATATACCTGATTTTAATACATGATTATTACTTACCATCTTTATATTGTATTTCTTTGACTATTTCCTCCCACGCAGCGTCCTTAGTTTCATTACATTTGTAAAATGGGAAAGAAGTGTTCCACAAACACGGAAACTTTTGAACGGCATCAATTAATTTTTCGTCCATTATGCCACGCAACCGTACGACATGCGTACGACTACAAGCGCTTACGACAGCAAAGTGAGACGTGAGCGCAGCGCGGTGAGCGGCAGGCAGGCGTTCGCGTTACTCCGCTCCCACTACACCGCACCCCCGTCGACACATTTCACAGCTTCGCAACGCATCCTCGCGCCACACATTAATGCGCATTTTCACAGCTCCGCTACACATCCTCGTAGGCACATTATCATCGCACAGCTTTGGTGGAAACACCCACACATTTTCACAGCACAGCTAGACATCCTCGCACGACACATTTCCATCGCACATCTCTGGTGGAAACGCAGCCTAAAGCTTCTGTGCCTATTATTTGTTAGATAATGGTAAAAAAGATATTAAGAATAATAGGTAGCAATAATGTTGCTAACTAATGTTAAATATTCCATAATTATGGAAATCTGCTTGTGTTTACATTTTATGTGATGTGAAGTTTTAAGTAGTGCTTGCAAACCTGCATATAATTGTTTAATATAAAGTTCTAATAACATTACTGTTAATTAATACGTAATGTATATCATAGAATATTTTTATGTGATCAACTTAAAAGGTCTTAAAAATCTCTATATATATAGGTATAGTAACTCTGAGGTCCTTATTATGTAATTTGTTATTATTGTTTGTTAGGTCTTACAAAGTCACACAACAGGAAATTTAAAATTTATATGACACTAAGCCAGTTATATGTCTTTTTAGGTGTTAGATTATATACCTAATAAAACTTAAAAACATTAATTTTATATTGGTTTTATTTTAAGAATTGCTTACATAAAAAATATATTTATTTTCAAGATAGCATTCCCAACAGCCTAAACAGACAGTAAACAATATTCGTGGAATGGTCTTATAAGAGTAAATCAGTCATTGTAATTAGTCTGCATGCTGACATGCAAATATTCATACAAGTTTGTCACAATAACTTACTAATTCCTTAATGTCATAAAAACAATTATGCAAGAGCCAGACACTTATACATTTCTTTCATTTATGTCCTAATAATAAAAACTCTTGGAAGCTTGTTATACAAATATAGTAGAACTCTGTTGGAAACAAGTTTGTCCGCAGGAAGACTGCCACTATACCTATTTCTACAGCCAAGAAGTAATGCTCGAATTACTGTGTTCCGGTTTGAACGGTTTGGGTATTTAGAGGCTATGAATCATTCACTGCTGCCGTCTTGCTGCCCACAACCTTTGGACCAGCATGATCCTTGTGTCTGATTCAGCATTATCAGCAATCGTCAAATCTTGCTGACTGCGTTGTAGGGCCTCTCAATCATCATGGGAGAGCTGGGGTACTGGGCCATTGTGCGCATTGGCAATGTTATGTAGACACATGTATTCACTAGCTTTCCTAGGAGTATAGTGAAGCACACGATGTGATAACAAACACCGCCATCGAGCTTTCAGAACCCCAAAGCACCGTTCCACAACATTGCGTGCACGGCAGTATAAATGAGTGTAGTGCTCTTCAGAGGATCCTTCTGCTGCTCTCAAGATGGGGGTCTATGAGAGACAAACTCGTTGTTGGGTTGCTAGAGTCTCTCATTGTTCGTCTCAAGATTTTGTGGAGCTTTTTGCGCCGCTCTTCGTCCGCCAATGCCAACAAAAAAGTTCTCGACATAATTTAGCTAAAACGGAAAATATAACAATATTATTTTTTCTACAGTAGGTATTTAAATACCTAGGTACGTTAACTTATGCAGTAATTTCCTATTTATATTCAGCATAATCACTGCAAAATCTTAATTTTGTAATTTACTTTTGGCTGTAGCTAATGATTTCTATCCTTTGATACAACCCAATACTTGTATCTATCTACAGAAACTGTCATTCTAATTGATATTGACTGTACCGCTATTTCATACAAAACAGTATCTATCGATAGATACAAGATACGTCAAACGAGGTTCTGTAGCCATCAAGATTTCTTTGCTACAAGATCTGTCAAATTATGGATACGTAATCGGAAAACTGTCATTTTTGATTGTTGCAATCAGCAATTCATTGCTACAGAAGATACGTGATCGCCCTTCGGATGTTCTATTTTAAAACGTGATGTGATCACCTAAGAACGGACAGTGTTATTTTTTTTTCTTTTCTTATGTTTTGTGAACCATTTTTTTAAATTGCTTTATATCTATATATTTTCCCGTTTTATGAAACCGTATATCACGAGACTTTCTGGGAAAATTATAGTTATCGCTCACAGTGCTCCTTATTGACTGGAGTAACAAAGTAGATGGTAAAAATTAGGTATGGATCTAAGTTTGAAGAATAATATTTGTATCATTATACACTACTTTATTTAATCATCCAACAAAATATTACTCGAATTCGTATGTACGCAATAGCGCCAAAATTGAAAAAGTCTGTTATTGGTCTATGGCCCGGAACCAGCGCGTTGCGCGCGCAGCTCCCTCACCACAGATAATGTGTACAACTGAATTGAAACCTCCTTGGTCGGGACACATTGTTCTTTAATAATTAGGGAGTTGTTTTAAAGCATTGTTTTGTTAGGAGAATAATGCTTTAATTTAATTTTCTTAAAGAAGTATGTAAATATAATATGCTAATAAAAGTCTGTATTTCATTTCATAATTAGAAAATTACCGAATGAGATTATATAAATGTACTTAGAAACTTCTTTGGCAGTAAGGTACAGGGTGTAATCAATCATCTTTTATATATGATAAGGCAAACAAATTATTATTATGAATGAAATCTTGGACTGTTCGGTGGATTGTAAGGGCGGCTTTAGTTAAAGCCATGCGTATTCAGCCGCATACATTATCATAGTATGACATCGTCAGGTGTTAAACTGTTTGAGATGTCGAGTGCCAGGTCAGCAATGGAAACACTATATTCTTATTATATTCGGTGTAAATCTTGCAATACAGAGATAAAGCACCTCTCTTCAACCAACAGGGCTGAATCTCTCCTTAAACGTTTTGTTTGACTGACGATGCAAAGTCAGCTAAGATACGGCATTTTAAATTATAAACAAAAAAATGATGCACTAGTTTTATTTAATGCACTACCACATAGGTACGAGGATATTGGTATATGAGTTTGTTTTTAGCAAAACTTTTGATTACTCACTGGATTAGGACAGATTAAATCAAACTGGTTGCCTGATTGGACTGAAATACATAATTTGGACGGAATTTAATGTATATTTTTATTAAGACTACTATTGAAAGTTTCAGATCTGAACTTGAACGATGGAGGACACTGGTGAAGGTGCCCGAGGTAAAGGGCTTGAAGGGAGGAAGGAAACCCGAGGTAATGGGTCAAATAATTTTGGAGATGTGCTTAGTCCAAGGATAGGACTAGCGCATGGGACGGATAATGTAGGACCCGTGGTATTGGGTTTAGGACGGAATGTGCTTAGTCCAAGGATAGGACTAGCGCATTGGACGGATAATGGAGGACCCGTGGTATTGGGTTTAGGACGGAATGCAAATTTGGAAGGAAATGGGTACTGCTCAAGGCAAGAGCATGGCTGCCAAGGCAGGGAAGGTATGCGCAGAGGATCGGAGTCCGTTGACCTTGACGAGAGAGGAAGGGAAAGTTGCAGGTTACTTTCGGGACGACCGTCGCGTACAAGCAAGCGTAAGCGATACCATTCTTCCTCGTCGGAATCGAGGGAGGATTCACCACCAAGGAAATCAAAAAGGTTGCGGTCGAGGAAAGAAGATTCTAGCAGTAAGTTAATTGATAAGTTTTTGACTGTTTTAGAAAATGTTAAAAGCTCGGATAAACCTAAAATGACCTTCAACACGAGTGTGGTACCGGAGTTCGACCCTTTGGTAAAGGAACAAAGCATTTTGAACTGGATAATTAAGGTAGAAGAATGTGCTGAAATTTATGGGTGGGAGGAGAGAGAAATTATCCACTACTCTTTGCCTAAATTAGTTGGTGTCGCGAAAACATGGTACCAGGGTCTAACTTCGATATTGCACACGTGGGCGGAATGGAAGAGAAAACTTATCGAATCCTTTCCTTCTAGGGAAGATTACGCCGAGCTTTTAACCGAAATGTTGGCTAAGAAAGTAAAATACGGAGAATCTCTAGAAATGTATTACTATGTAAAGATGAATTTGCTAAATAGGTGTAAAATCAAAGGTAGGCAGGCGGTAGATTGTTTACTGTACGGTATAGAGGATCGGGCGGTAAAAATCGGTGTATTTTCGAACAGTGAAGGTCGGACAGGCTAGAGAGACTCTGGACACGGCGCGGAGACTGAACGAACGCAGGTTTGTAACAAACTCAAATCGTCCAGGCCCCTGGAAATCAGGTACAAGCGCAGTCAATTCTAACATAAAATGTTACAACTGCAGCGAGATCGGTCACACAAGCTTTAAATGTGATAAACCTCTTGATAAATGCACAACTTGTGATCGTATTGGCCATCAAACCTCCAACTGTTTTAGGAACAAAGCGAGTAACGACACCGAAAGGAACACAACTTCAGGTTATGACACGAAACTTAAACAGGTATCGGAAGTAACAACGGATGACTAAGGTATTGACAAATACGTATTGGATATTAAAGTGAACGGGTCGTCAATTTCCTGCCACGTTGACTTGGGGAGTCAATGTTCCCTTATCAGGGTAAGTGAATTAAAGTCTCTGAACCTCGAGATCACTACGCATCCAGGTCTACCTGTACTAAAGGGCATTAGGGGTAACTTGACACGTCCCTTAGGAGGTGCACATGCTTCTGTAGACATTCAAGGCCTGACCGAAATGGTTGAATTATACGTGGTTGAGGACTATGTCTTGTTACATCCCGTTCTATTGGGTCATTCGTTCACATAAAAGCCCGTTATTGTTATCATCAAGACTCCCACTGAGATAAAATTCCAGCGATTACCTCCAAATAAATTTAACCTTATGATCTCTGCTGACGTTGAAGTCCCCAATGACGCGATGCGAGCAGTTAAAGTCTCGGCAAACGTACAAACGGATTGTGACGTCTATGTAAATGGTGAATTCTGAGGTCCTGAAGGTAAGGAATATTATCTATTTCCTGGACAGTACGAGATCAGGAACGGAAATGGAGCAGTCCTGCTCTACAATGCTTCGCCGAGTCCTTTGTGTTTCTCAAAAGGTACCCTTTTAACTCGCTCCTTACAGCGGAACACAGTCAGTTCGGAAAATGTCCTGAGCTCATTTAGCATTACTTTTGATGACGCCGAGATGGAGTCCTCTATGAATTGTAACTCGAACCTAAATGAGGATCAACGCCAGCAACTTCAAAATTTGCTATCCAGGTACAAACGTTGCTTTTCTAACGGATCTGCTAAAGAAAAATGTAGATTGGTGTTGGGGCAGTGAGCACGTGCGTGCATTTACAAAGGTAAAAGAATTACTTACAAATAGACTTATACTTGCTTTATATGACCCGATTGCCGAGACAGAACTTCATACGGACGCCTGTAAGAAAGGCCTGGCAGGAATACTTCTCCAAAGAAACTCAAATGGAGCGCTGCAACCAGTGTCCTATTTCAGTCGTAAAACTACAGTCGATGAACGTAAGTTGCACTCTTATGAGCTAGAGACCTTGGCAGTGATTGCTTTATTGAACCGTTTCCGGGTCTAACTAGTAGGTGTACCCTTTAAAATTATGACTGACTGCAACGCTCTCCGGTCAACCCTGGTAAAGCGGGATCTCATACCCGGATTGCACGATGGTGGGTTCAACTCCAGGAGTACGACTGCGTGATAGAACATCGCCCTGGAAATAGGATGTCGCATGCAGACCACAAAGTTCCCGGTGGTAAACGAGAAGGCGAACTACACCCCGTCGAAAAAGGCAGCACTCCTTTATACACTATTCATGCAGACCACCTGGGACCGTTCGTTAAAAGCAAGAAAGGCAACTGTTACCTGCTAGTGCTGGTGGATCGCTTTAAAAAGTACGTGAGTATACACCCTGTGAAAAATACAAAGTCAGTGACTTCAGTTCGGGTGATGAAAAACTACATCAGTTATTTTGGAGTCCCTTCACGCCTAATCATTGATAAAGGTACTAGTTCCACTAGCAAAACTTTTCAGGACTTTGTCAAATCATATAGCATAAAGCATGTTCAAAATGCTGTTGCTACCCCTAGGGTATATGGTCAGGTAGAAATATTCAACAGGACAATATTAGAAGCTTTGTCAGCTTCTAGCCATGGAGATGACGAGAAGTCCTGGGACGAGCATATTTCAGACATACAGGTAGGTATCAATACGACAAAACATAAAACTACACAAAAAGGTCCGTTCGAACTGCTGTTTGGATTTAATATCATGAGCAGAACGGAAGGTAAGATGAGCGAAATTAGGAACAAGACACTAAACAGAACTCCCGTGGATCAATTGGAAGACCTAAGACAGGATGCAGGAGACAAGATCAAGGAACAACAGGTAAATGACCCGGCCAATCATAATAAGCACAGAAAAACCACAATCCAGTACAATGAAGGAGACTTGGTGCGCGTACAGAGACAGGTCCCACATGATGGTAAGTCGCAAAAGTTAATCATAAAATATCAAGGCCCCTACCGCATTGCCAAAATCCTTCCTATCGACAGATTTCTTGTTAATGACACACCTCTTACTCGAAAACAGGGCAGGAAGTATGTAACTATCGTTGCAATTGACAAAATTCAACCTTGGGCGATTTTCAAAAGAGATTTGAAATCATAGTCATCCGAAAACAATAATTTAAGTGATAATGAGTAGATGTGTGTCTCAAATAAAAACACCAAAATTTAGCTAAATTCATTTAAGTTTAAATATTTTTAGCGACATGTGAAATAAAGTAAGATGAGCTAAGTGAGAATTTAAATTTAAGTGGTAGCACATTAATTGTAATTACAACACATTCTGATAAAATAAAAAAATATATATTACATCAAAAGGACTCATTACATAAAACGTTTGTTATGTTATTATATTGTATTATGTAGTTGTTTTTAGTCTTGTTTGAAAAGCGATGGGACTCGCTTGTAACAGGATGGCCGAGCTGTAAGGTCAATCCTCCTTGATTACTATATTAATTAGATATAAACCTTCTTTACTGTTGATTTTGTAAAAACTGTCAAAATATTGCGATAGTAATAGAATGAGTTAGTTAAGTTGTCATCTTGAAATCTATTACGATTACTCAGTGAACAACCTTTTTACATTATTTTCCGGGCTTATATTTTTTGTACCATGTTTAAAAGCCTCAGTAAAAGTATAAAATACTAATATTAATTTTACAGTACTTGCGTCATTCGATTTCTTTATTAATGGCTTACTTTTTAAACTTGTTAATTTTGGTTCATAATATTGGCAATATTGAAAGATGAGCGCGGAAAAACAACGCCATCCGCCACGCGGTGAAGAAAAACGAAAGATCAAGAATTCATTACATTCGTGGCTTTTTGAAAAAGTAGGACGTGTACATCGGATTGTATCTCGGTTATTATATATTTATGGCATGATGTGTTAAAGAGTCTGATATTATAGTGAAATCTATCTGTATCCTTGGCGTTTTCAATTCCACCTGACCTTTCCCAAAATTATGTTACTATTTTAGAGAACACTTAAAAATATATCTAGTGACAATTCCGCCTAAATTTCCTGCTGAGCCGACGTGACGTCACAAACGTCACGCAGCCAAACCAGAAGAATTTTTGACGCATTGCGATTCTACTCGAAGCAACCTCAAGAGGTCTTGACTATTCGAGCGCACGATCAAAATGTTATCAATATACTTACATTACATAACAGAAACATTCGTGTATTTTCCAAAAAAAAGGTGGTGGGCTGACACTACAATGGCCTTATATGATAGGTACAATCTACGAATAATACGATGTATATTAATATATAACAATATATACATTTATTTTTTGTTATTCGTAGGGTACAAAAATAAGATCAACTTCAAATTTTGCCGTTATCAGTTAGGGTTTCACACCCTACTATATATACCCTACTATACCGAGATTATTATATAATTGAGGTGTGAATGTCTCCAGCTTACTCAATTGAAATTTTTTAATTCTGAATATGCCAATATTTAGAGCATATTTTGTGCAATTATGAATACCAACTCAAAATTTAGGTGTCAAATAAACTTCGATGCTACACGTGATTATTAGTGTGTTAGCTGACGTTTTGGTCTCCAGCTGACACATGCTGTTTAAACGAAACGGCTGAAGATGTCGTTATACACTTCTGGACTCATCTATTGGCCCACCTTGTATTTTCAGTTTCGTTTGGTCCTAGCTAAAATTTTATATTAGGTCGAGCAAAAAGTTTTTATGCAGTTTTGAACCTGGCACATTTTACCATCTTTTTCGATCGTATTGTTTTAAATTTGAATTCAGAATACCATACGACATGGAGCTACGCCTAACAAGTCGGATATGCGCCTTGTTAAAGGCAATTGATTTTTGAATAAAAAACATGTTTTATCAAATAAAGGTTTAATTTAATAACGCGTGTTGCCTCCATGGGCATCTACCACAGCTCTCATACGATTAGGCATAGAGTTTATCAACCGCTCTATGAAATTTTGAGGGATCATCTCCCATTCCTCTTCTATGGCAGTTTTCAACTCCTGCATCGTCTGGGCAACTGGCTGACGAGCCCTAACACGTCTTTTTAGCTCGTCCCACATGTGCTCAATAGGGTTCATGTCTGGGCTTCTGGCTGGCCAGTCCATAACTGTGATGTTCACATCCCGAAGATATTCCCTGACGATGCCGGCCGCATGGGCTCTTGCATTATCATGCATAAAAAGGAAATTTGGGCCCACATAGTCCGCGTATGGTATCACGTGAGGTTCTAAGCACTCACGAATGTACCTTTCAGCATTTAATGTTGGCAGCCGTGGTCCTGTAACAACCTCAAGTTGAGTTTTGCCGCTCGCGGATATACCGCCCCAGACAGTCCATGAGCCACCGCCATAAGCAACCCTCTCTCCAAAGCAGCATTGTGCGAAACGCTCTCCCTTACGTCGGTAGACCTTCCTCCTTCCATCATTGCCATGTAACACAATTTTAGACTCATCAGAAAAGAGTACACGGCTCCAATCTTGCTGTGTCCAATTTAAATGACTGCGTGCGAAATGAAGGCGCGCTGTTCGGTGGGCTCGCGTTAGTTTGGGCCCATTAGCTGGCTTGTGTGGTACCATATCGCGTTCTTTTAACCTTCTCCGAACAGTTCGAGTGCTCACAGATACTCCGTGGAAGTCGCGAAGTTGGTTTTGTATCTCAATGGAGGTAAGGTGACGATTTCTCAAGCTGGTCGTCACGATGAATCGATCCTGCCTTTCAGTTGTGACCCGAGATCGTGGCCTTCCTTGGCGACGAACAAAGCCGCCAGTCTCTAGGTACCTCCGATAAACATTTCGGACCGCAGATCGACTTAAATTAAGTTGAGCACTCACGTTTCTTTGGCTGTGTCCGGCCTGAATAAGTGCCACAGCTTGGGCGGCGACTTCAGGTGAAGTATCCATAGATTATTAATAGAACCTCACCTTAATGTTAAGAATAAGTAATGTTTGTTGCAAAACCAAAGATATCAATCACTTTTTCAAGAATTAAATCCAAGTAAACCAATAAAACCAAGTTTTCTTAGTATTCGATTGTTTGATATCAACAAACAGGCTCCAAATTGTCTTTTGTTTCTTTAAATTCTGTGTTCGAAATTCAAAAAAAGACTATTGAATGAAATTGTGAATGTGCCAGGTTCAAAACTGCATAAAAACTTTTTGCTCGACCTAATATAAAATTTTAGCTAGGACCAAACGAAACTGAAAATACAAGGTGGGCCAATAGATGAGTCCAGAAGTGTATATTATAGCCATCTCGTATATAGTCAACATTCTGCGAGAAAAAATACTTACCAATACATTTTGTAAATATTAGGTCCTTACATATGAAATTGGCGTTTTTCGTACTGGCCACTTTAATCACGAATTTCTCCTCTTTGGTAAGGAATTCCAAATTCAAATTTGTACAGCTATAGACTCATGTATTTGTGCTTCGATGATCATCATTCATTTGTTTTTTTTCTTCTGTTTTTTTCTGTTTGCGTCACTCATTTTACAAAATGGAAAACCTTAAATATCGCATTATTTACGAGTACGAGTTCCGCCGTGGCACTAGTGCTGCGGAAACAACTCGAAGGGTGAATGATGTGTATGGCGGTCGTGTTGCAAAAGAAAACACAGTTCGTTTTTGGTTCCAACGTTTTCGTTCTGGAAATTTCGACCTGCAGAACAAGCCCCGTGGACGGCCTGAGACTCAAGTTGATAATGAAGAGTTGAAGGCTATTGTGGAAGCGGATCCATCGCAAACCACGTCCGAGTTAGCTGCAGGCTGCGATGTTAGTGATAAAACTGTTTTAATTCACATGAAGCAAATTGGGAAGATTAAAAAGCTTGAAAGGTGGGTACCTCACGAATTGACTGAAACAAACCGGCAAACGCGCGTCGACTGCTGCGTTACATTACTAAACCGGCACAATAATGAAGGTATTTTAAACCGAATCATTACCTGTGATGAAAAATGGGTTCTTTACGATAATCGGAAGCGCTCAGCGCAATGGTTAGATCCTGGCCAGCCAGCCAAATCCTGCCCCAAGCGAAAATTAACCCCAAAAAAGTTACTTGTAAGCGTTTGGTGGACTAGTGCCGGTATTGTTCATTACAGTTTTTTCAAATCTGGCCAGACTATTACGGCTGATGTCTATTGTCAGGAATTGCAAACCATGATGGAAAAGCTAGCGGCTAAACAACCTAGGCTGGTCAATCGCTCCACGCCACTGCTGCTTCACGACAACGCTAGACCACACACTGCGCTACAGACGGCTACTAAATTAGAAGAGCTTCAATTGGAAAGTCTAAGACATCCTCCGTACTCCCCGGACCTTGCTCCAACAGATTACCATTTTTTTCGAAATTTGGATAACTTCTTGCAAGGGAAAAAATTCAACTCCGATGGGGCAGTCCAAATTGCCTTCAAAGATTTTATTGATTCCCGTCCGACTGGTTTTTTTAGTAAAGGGATCAATGAACTACCTATGAGATGGCAAAAGTGCATAGAAAATAATGGTTCATACTTTGATTAATTAAATATATTATATTAAAAAATATTCGACTTTTTGTTCCTCCCATACAAAACGCCAATTTCATATGTAAGGACCTAATATTGGCATAAAATGGTTGTCAAACTACACAATCATTCGTCCAACTCTACGAATAAATTATTCGTAGGTCCAACTACACAATAACCATCTGCTCTTATCTATGCTCGATCTGGTTTTTTGTAACTTCTTCCACCTATTCATAACGTGAGAGCAAAAAGTAAGTTCAAACGCAATAGAAATAAGGTTCAAGATAGATTGCAGCTACAGTCAACGGAACGGCAACGCCGCGCTTAGAAATGTTGAACATTTTTAAAAGAAAATTAAAATATTTGTTGACTGAAAAATGCTACACAGTAGACGAATTTCTTAACGATGCACTAGTATAACATAATAATTAATAACTATTTGATCATTATATAACTTATAAATTTAACTTTGACATTAATTAGGATAAATTTATTAATTACATTAACTAGTGTTGTATATAGTTTGTAGTATTTGTTTAATAAAGGCATAACGCCGGTAAAAAAAAAAACTAGGATTTAATATAACTTTAATTACGAATGAATGTGAATTACTATTAATTAAATCCTACATTACACTGAATTACTATTAAGTATATAAATTAAATTTATGACTTGTAAAATATTGTACGCCAATTATGGTATATTACAGAGACAACTTATTATGATATTATCTACATTGTAACCTGTAATAATGCAATAAATATGATTTGATTTGTTTTTGTCCAAATATTTTGGCGGGAAGAAATGTTTTTGCTTATTACACAATAACTATGAGGCCCAATGATTTGAAAATGTTGTTGCCGATGGCACAGATTCTACCCAGCATTTTAATATATTAATTAGTAATCTAGCCTTTCCCGTTTGAGCTGTGCAGCATGTGCTAGCTGGGGACATGTGTCTCCAGCTTACACGTTTGTTTGAGCTTGTAGCTCCAAAACCTTAATAGCCAGGGACTTGAAAATTTTAGTGCCTATAGCACAAATTATGCTCTAAATTTTGACATATTAAACAAAGTCGTAGGTCCATTCGTTCAGAAGATACAGATGAGTAGCTGTAGACACGTGGTCTCCAGCTTACACGTTAAAATCGAGTCATAACTACTACAGCTTTCAAGTAGGACATTCCAATTTTTTTTGTGCCACTGGCACAAATTATGCTCTAAATCCCTGGCTATAGTATATAACCACATCTTCAGCCGTTTCGTATATACAGCATGTGTCAGCTGGAGACCAAAACGTCAGCTAACACACTAATAATCACGCGTAGCATCGAAGTTTATTTGGCACCTAAATTTTGAGTTGGTATTCATAATTGCACAAAATATGCTCTAAATATTGGCATATTCAGAATTAAGAAATTTCAATTGAGTAAGCAGGAGACATTCACACGCAAAAAATACATCTTCCCGGCCCCTGCCTATTTCTAGGTACTGAATTAAAATTTAGAATATACGAGTACATACATTATAAATACGTAACAACCCTGAGACAGGCAAGTATGGTAAGTAATTATATTGCGAATTGGGCCGGAGATGGCCTATTTCCCCACTCTTTCTACTATGGAAATAGTATTTAACCTTAGTATGCACCTACATTTTATTATTTATATATTATAATATGCCTATATGTATAGGTAGGTATTTCCTCCTCCTGTATGTCAATTGTCAAATTTGATTTTGTACGCACCTTTCGCTCGTTGTTTATTAAGAGACCTTTTACATTTTGCAGCCCTCTCACTCGCACTTTTAAAGATTATTTCAAATAGCAAGAATATGGTTTATATTTTTTTAAATGTAGTCAATCATTATTTCGCTGCATGCAACTATAGATGTTCTCAACATATTTTTACTTTGTTACATGTTGAGTCCAATTAGAATTAGAGGCCCAAAATTTAAAATAACTAAATTACGCGTTTTGGATCCCCCATAACAGATATCAACATGAAAATTAGTAGAGAACATCTATAGTTGCATGCAGCAAAATAATGATTGACCACATTTAAAAAAATATAAACCATATTGTTGCTATTTGAAATTATCTTGAAAAGTGCGAGTGAGAAGGCTGCAAAATGTAAAAGGGCTCTTAAGAGGTTAGTAATCTTTGGTTTCGAACCTTGGTTGGAGTAAGTTAAAACCAGAGAACAATAACCAAGAAATTGTTAAAACAACCACACCCTGAGGTCAGTGTTGCCAAGTTAGCCATTTTTTGGCTATATCTGGCAACATTTAAGATCGATTTAGCCAAAAATATCAAATAATATTGGCTCATTTTAGCCACAATTTCAGCAACTTTTAATTATTGACAATGATAAATATTAAAAAGGCAAAAGTACAACATAATAATTTGTACTTCGATTCCGCAGTCGTGTGCTTCTTGCCAAAAACCGTTGGAAGTGATGAATCAAATAGGAAAGCAAGAAACAATACTTTTTCCTTGTTTCTAACGAACCAGAATCATCAACATCAAATGATGTAGAATTAACCTTTGATTAGAGTTAATAAACGTTTTAATAAAGTTATGGACTTTGTTTTTAACCCAGTAATTAATAATTTTAATTGGCCACTTTTAGCAACTTATTAGAGTACAAAATTTTGAACATTCTGGCACCTTTTTAAAAGTATTTGGCCATTTCTTGTTTCATAGACTTGTTCCTAGCCTCAGGCAACACTGCCTGAGGCTAGGAACGGCCATAGAGAAAAGTAAAAAGTAATATACTGGGAATAGAGAGGCCCTTCACGATTTTTTATGCCGACCCGTTGTGTCAAGAGACTGCTCTGGTATCAAAATCTGGAACTAAAATTTACTCACACATGCACGACTATGAATGTGTGATTAGATTAGTATTACTTAAACATACATTCATATAATACCTACCTGCTACGCCGGCGGCGTCGTGTATGACGCAGATATTATATATTTTGTTTCTAAACTGTAACATGTTTAGCTAACAAACATTTTCTGCTGGGAAAACTATTTGTTATAATCGCGTCTAATATTAGAAAGAACATAAAAATACCAGTGGCATACACGTCATGCAGATTTACTCGTCGCCGAAGAGGTAGCCCTGCATTGGCACCATTTCAAAATCATTCCTAAGAAACATAATTT
Source organism: Plagodis pulveraria (assembly GCA_963890685.1). NCBI lineage: Eukaryota > Metazoa > Arthropoda > Insecta > Lepidoptera > Geometridae > Plagodis > Plagodis pulveraria. The sequence continues at coordinate 7,404,072 of OY982955.1, read as the reverse complement.
TGTAAAAGTTGGTTTTGAAATGATTAGGATTAGGATGCACCTTACTTATAAATGAATATCTATGGGTACTTATCATTATGAAACAATATGAACAGAAAACACAGTAATTCTAAGAATTAGGCATATTAACACAGTACAGAATTAGGTATAATTACAGTTGATAAAAGTCATTAAATTTTATAATGTCAAATTAATAATGTAATATATATGTATATTTGCTTATGCCTATTATAATATATTTGGCTCCATTGTTAATTACATCCTTGCCTTCATATATTAATTTACCTACCAGTCAATATATTAAAATAGTTTAATTTTTTTTATTATTTTAACGTGGATCGTACGCTTTTCACATAATATAATGTATCAATACATCACTCAGGTTACTATAAAGAAGAGAAACATTCAAAACTAAATTGTAGATATTTGTTTTATTAACTAAACTTTTTTTTTTACTTTACTGACTATATTACAGTTGTTCACTAATAATATGAATAAAATAAGTATACACGAAACCTAAAAAAACTTAGCAGCCTAAATAGTGACCGACCAGTTTTGAAGTTAAGCGTTCGTTACCGGCTGTACTATGTTCTGGTTCAAAGGTTTAACAAATAACCTTAAATGCAACCCTCGTAAACGTATTATTTTTCACAAAAATATGAGAAGCCTGTGACATATTATTTTGAAAATGACTTAAACAAAACATGTGACTAAACCGTAATTAAATATTGTCTTTTGCAGACTAAATTAAAAACGTTTCCATATTATTTGACATAAGCACTGGTAATGTAAGATTTATTTAACTAGCTGTACCTGCGACTTCGTTCGCGATCGCCGTACCTGCAGACTAATTATTCACATTTGAGCACTGTTTATCTCATATTAAGCAACGCCGTGATCTACGGTGAAGCACTCTTAGTAAAACATAGCTCAGAAAGAAGTTTTTTACTTTGGATTTGAAAACTCCCGGGTTGTATTTTCCAGAAGACAGTGGTTAAGTAACTCAAGAGTTCCTTCGCGGTTCGCCCAATAAATGTTGAAGCAATGTACCTGCTTTGTCTGTTTCTTTGGAATTTCGATTTTAAAACGGCGTCTTTTTCCGAGGTTCTCCTTGTTGAGAGGAATTTTATGGATCGAAAATAATAAAACGTATTACATGTTTGAAACATTCATATTGACATATTAGGAATGACAGGGTAAAATAAAGTATTATAAAAAGCAAAGATTAAGAGAAAAACCTTCTTCAACATCCTCCCTTTATCGATAATCTTTATCGTATAATTCCCACCATTCCTGAAATTAGATCCAGTCTGGGTTTATGCACAGGCTTAGTCAAAATATCAGCACACTGGTATTCTGTGGGAACATACTTAACTTGAAGTTCTTTTTCAGTAACTAATTCCCTTACATAAAAATGTCTAATAGAAATGTGCTTTGTGCGACGATGTAGCTCTGGGTTTTGTGCAAGCTTTATAGCAGCATCATTATCAACTTGTAAAGTAGGGACTTCTATCAAAGTAGTAATTTCATTGAAAAGTATCTTCAGCCAAACAATCTCACGAGCTGCTTCACTAGCTGCAACAAGTTCTGCTTCGGTGCTTGAGATAGCTACAGAAGTCTGTTTACGACTTGCCCAAGAGATTACTCCTCCTGCATACACGCATAAGATTCCAGAAGTAGAGCGTCCTGTATCGAAATCTCCACCATGATCAGAATCACTAAAACATTCCAAGATTCCAGTTTTGTATCCTTTTTTGTATACAATTGCTGTATCTAGGGTTCCCTGAATGTAACGAAGTATGCGTTTAACCTTGTTAACATCTTCTAAAGAGGGATTTGTAAGTTTCCTGGATACGACACTAATAGCGTATGATATGTCCGGTCTAGTACCTGTCATTAAATAAGCTAGCGCACCAACGGCTTCACGGTAGGGAAATTTAACATCATCCTCTTTTACTGAGCATGGTTGTGCTTCTTTGATGATTGGAGTACTAACGGGTTTACAATCACTCATACCAAAGCGTTTCAGTAGTCTTTTAGCATAATGTTTTTGAGAGACTTTGATGGAACCATCGTTGTTGTTGTTGTTGAAGATTTCCAAACCCAGAAAGTAAGAAGCTGGTTTTGTGGTTATCTTGAACTTCCGTTTCAATTCTGCCAAAAACGTTTCAGATTCCTTTGGGTTCGTTGAAGCAATTAACCCGTCATCAACATAGAGTCCAAGGATTATCTTGTTGTTAAGTCGGTTTCTAATGAACAAACATGGATCTGTGTCACATTGTTTGAATCCTAAAACTTTCAAATAATCAACAATACATTTGTTCCAACATCTTGGAGCTTGTTTGAGACCATATAAACTTCTCTTCAACTTACATACTTTAGTCGTACCATCACTGTATCCTTCTGGCTGATTCATGTAGATATCTTCATCTAATGAACCATTCAAAAATGCAGTTGCTACATCAAACTGTCTGAGGGTTAACCCTTCATTTGCAGCGATACTAAGAATCGATCTTATTGTGGCCATTCTAGCAACAGGGCTAAATGTATCACTATAATCAACTCCTTTCTTTTGTGTATAACCTCTTACTACTAATCTCGCCTTATATTTGTCAAGACTTCCATCAGCATGGGTTTTAACTTTGAACACCCACTTACAAGAAATTAGTTTTCTGTCTTTTGGTTTATCCACCAAAATCCAAGTTTTATTCTCTCGTAGAGATTTTAGTTCGCTTTCCATTGCTTTTGACCATTCCGCTTTCTGAGGACTTTTTATTGCTTCTTTGTATGATTTGGGTTCATCAAAATCACTAACAATAGTAGACATAATAAAATCTTCAAATCGTTGTGGTGGTCGCAATGTCGATCTATCTCTTAGATTTATTGTAGAATTTCCTTGTTCATCGTCTTCATCTGAATCAACTTCTGATAATTCAGGCGTAATATAGGACTCATTAGAATCTTCTTCATTTTGACTAAGTTCATCCGATATTGTAGGCAAATTGGGAATTGTTTCTTCAAAACTCGCACCATCATTCAATGTTTGAGGCATATCTGAAATAGTTGCGTCTTGTAAAATATCCTCCCTTGCATCTAACATTGGATGATTTTCTGTAGTTTTAGGAAAAAGAACCTCCATGTCAACAATTGGACTTTGTTTTTCTGTTTCAGAGACATCTGACTCCAATCCAATAGATCTGATGACTGACTCGTTGAATATTACGTCTCTTGACCTTATCAGTGTTGGATCCGATTTATTGTTTATGCTTAGTAACCGATAACCGTCATCACCATCATAACCAATGAGAATACATTTTTGAGCTTTTCTGGACATTTTCGTTCTCTTTACTTTTGGAACATGAGCATAACATTCACTACCAATGATTCTCAAATGTTTGATTGATGGTTTCTTTGAAAACCATAACTCAAATGGCGATTTTCCTTCTATAGAAGTCGCTCCAGTTCTATTCAGAACATAAGCAGCCGTGTTGACAAGCTCAGACCAACAGGAGAGTGGAAGTTCTTCGTGAGCGTGCATCATAGTACGAGCAGCTTCTACCAAAGTTCTGTTGTCTCTCTCACTACACCCGTTCTGTTCCGGCGTATACGGCATTGTCAAACGGTGTTGGATGCCATGATTATTTAAGATTTTCTTTACAGCTTCATTCTGGAATTCTCCTCCATTATCGCTGAGAATTGTCTTTATAATATGACCAGTAGTCTTTGTTTCGTTTATCATTTCCACAAGTTTATCCTTCACTTCAGACTTGTGTTTGATGAAATAAACATGACGATACTTACTGAAGTCGTCTTTAAATAAAACAAAATAACGAAACTTTTGAAATGAATTAGGGAACGGACCACATACATCAGTGTGAATGATTTCTCCTGGTGCTTTAGCTCGATCTCTGGTTCCAAATTTATATCTATGTGTTTTACCATAAACACATCCTGTACATAATTCAGAATCGAGTTTGACTTTTATACCAAGTTCCTTTTCAATCAATTGCTTCACATGTCTTTTATGCTGGTGAACAAATCTTTCATGATAGAGTTGTAAAATATTTTTCGTTGACAGTGAGTTCAATTCAGGAGTTGAATTTATAATTGTCTTTACATTTAGTTTATACAGTCCTCCATTCTTGACTCTTGTGCCAATTAAATTAATTTTTCCATCAACTATCAATTGACAAATTTCTCTTTCAGACGTAAAGACACTCTTCTCAAGTTTATCTTGCGCAGCAAGTACGGAAAATAAGTTTTTCTTTATTTCTGGAACATACCATACGTCACACAGTCTAATGTTGTGTGTCTGACCGCGAACGTCTGCTATCAAATCAACTGTACCTTTGCCAATAGCTTGAATTGTTGAGCCATTTGCAGTTGTTACTGTTTGATTATTACTGAAATGTTGAAAGCTGGAAAATATGTCGTTTCGACTGGTGACATGACTTGTAGCACCATTGTCAACAAACCAACTGTCAAGATCTTCTTCAATAATATTTACGACTTCATTTGTAACAACTTCCATTAATGAGAGGGTCAGATTTGTATTTTTAGCTTGACTTGTCGGTGGGCCAGGCGTTTTAGGAGGTTTCCCGTCCAATAACCACTTACGACATTTTTTAACTTTGTGTCCATATAGTCCACAATATCCACACTTTTTCTTATGCATAAACTTGTTTTGTACAACTAGAGCTTGTGCTTCAGTAGTACCTTCTTTGGTCAAAAGTGAACGTTCGTAAGCACATACTTGTGCTGTCAGATTGTCTATATTTCGATCTTTTCTTGACATTAGCATCCAACTAGACTTGAAGGAGAAGTACTTCTCGTCGGGTAAAGTTTCCAAAATCTTGCAGATTAGTAATAACTCTGGAAGATCATATTTGGTTTCACCTTTTTGAAGTTCCATTTTCAATTCATGCCATATATTTTTTAGTTTGGATATGTGCATTGACATGTCATGTGAGGGATCTTTTTTATAGCCAAAGAAACTGTAGCATAGTGAATAGCTTTTGTCTTCAGATATTCCATTGAACAAAGTGTGCAATTCATCCCAAACCTGTTTGGCTGTTGAGAATCTCATGACCTTTTGTAAAGTGGCATCAGACATATTAGCCATCAAAATAAGCATCGCCGTACTATCTATCTTATGATATGCTTCTAAAGTTTTTTCATAATTTGCTTTAACGTCTGCACTTGCTGTAGTAGCTGGTTTTAAAGGTTCTATAAGATTTCCATTTATAGCATCCAACCCGCCGGGAGTACCCCTTAAAAGCAACAGTACCTTGCAGCGCCATGTAGACCAATTTTCTTCACCTTCTAAACGACCGATATCAATTTTGCAACTCGTAGATGAAGTCGACATTTTGATAGGCCTTCGTTAGATTTTTCTTGAAAAATGTGGTAACTATTTTTGCAAATTATTTGTTTAAACCTTACTTGATACGTTAGTCAATCGTTTCCAATATAATTAAACGCTCTGCTACCATGTTGAGAGGAATTTTATGGATCGAAAATAATAAAACGTATTACATGTTTGAAACATTCATATTGACATATTAGGAATGACAGGGTAAAATAAAGTATTATAAAAAGCAAAGATTAAGAGAAAAACCTTCTTCAACACTCCTTGTTTGGCAGTACCTAGAAAGAACAAAAATCAACCAATCCGAAACAATACATATTCACAATATTAAATATTAACACGGCGAGAGGTCCATATTAAATGCCATAATTTGTCCACAAATTTATCAACCATAAAGCATGGAAGTAACAAGTCTTAAAGGAATATGTTGATAAAAATTGAAAAATGTATTAAATAATTATTATTATTTATTAATTTGAAAAATTGTAGACATAAATTATAAGCTCTGTCATCCGCTTGTCCATCAAATACTCTATGTAACTCCAACCAGACTGCTCGTGCAACTTTGTACCTCATCACCTTCTTTAGTGTGTCTTCAGACATATTTGTCGTAAGTATGAGCCTTTGCTCATACTTACGACAAATATATCTGTAAACAAATATGTCTGTTTCAGCCTTCCTATATCTAGCCATCGCTCTGTCGTATTTGCTGATTTCGGCGTCACCTGCTCCTTCGACAATAATTGGCTTCTGGAGTTTACCTTCTACTGCTTCTGTGGCACCTTCTGTGCCTCCCAGCATGATGGTAACCTTATACTTCCATGTTGACCAATTTTGTTTGCCTTGCAATTTTCCTATATCTATTTTGGTGTTGAAATCCATTTTGTGGACCCTCTCTTCTTATTTTTCTCTGGGGACCAGAACCTCTTAAAGGTATATGTTGATTCCTAGCAGAACTACAGTGGAATTGAACATGAGTAGAGTTCTCACAAACATATATAAGATAACAATTTTTACAAAGAAAAATATAACATACTATGATGAACTTGTCAAGAGAAGTTTTTTATTCGATGACATTATAAAACTAACAAACATTGGTTCCCTAGCAACCACTACACTATGGTAGTAGTCCAACCTCTTTACACTGATGTTAGGTAGGTTAGTATATCACCTCAACAATAAGTACTAGATGTAGGTACGTGGACCTTTTTACTTCCATGCCATAAAGTAACTTACACTGAGCAAGTAATATATATAACTTATATATAACAATAAACCTCTTACTTAATACCTACTTATAGTCCCACCAACTTATCTGTTCAGGCGGCTAAAAAAAGAACTACAACATTCCTTCAAACTGTGACAGTTTGTAGTTGATTTCCTTGACCAGTAGCGCCCTCGAGAACTGCACAGTTACAGTCCCACCAACTTATCTGTTCAGGCGGCAGAAAAAAGAACTACAACATTCCTTCAAATTGTGACAGTTTGTAGTTGATTTTCTTGACCAGCAGCGCCCTCGCGTACTGCACATTTAACTTGGTGGTACGATACACAGAAGTTGATGTTTAAATTTAATTCCACTGCATTTGGCTTCGCACGTTTTTGACGTAGTTGATTGTTCTGTCATCTTGTGGTTATGTATGGCATTAAGATAAATCTTTTGAGATGGTGTTTTTAGAGGGCGCTATTAGCCAAAAATCACGGAAAATCTGACTTTTCAGGAAAGCGTCCCGCGCATGGGAACGGCCTCTTGTTCAGTGGAAATTATTTGTACCTATTTAACTTTATTTTGCAGTTTGTAAATTGTATGCACTGGGTAAGATGACTGGAGTTTCTGAAAAATTACACTGTTTCAAATTAGAAAACAAATTCATTGTTAAAAGTGGATGTAAAAAGCGCATGTGGAGGTCACTAAAACAGATTTTGACTGCTGAAAGAGCTCTTCCTTGGCCTGACGAAGCTGTTTTGTGTATGTATATAATAAACAAAATGAGTTTCATGTGTTATCAAATTGTATTATGTGAACATTCCATTATTTGTTTTTAGATTACTCCATAAATGCTCCCCCAACATTCAAACCCACAAAGAAATACTCAGATATTTCTGGTCTACCAGCTCCATACATGGACCGACACTCTAAACTTTTCTACAGCAATGCTGAGGAGTTTGCAACTGTCAGAAGCTTGCCAATGGACATTACTGCTGGATATTTACAACTGCGAGGCGCCAATACCATAGTAGGATGAAAATGGTTGCATTAAACCCAGTTACCAGTTCCAGGCTTCTGCACATGAGAAATATATATGGTCGATATTGTGATTGCCATTATTAAACATGCACATTTTTAGTGCATTCATAATGAAATGATAGCGTATGTTGCAGTTTTAATAATTGGCATTAGTATTGTGTTTGGAAAGCCAATTTAGATAATTTTGCTACTTTAATTTACTAATGATTTGTTCCAAATCAAATGACTGATAACACTTCTTGACTAGCTTTCACACTCAAAGGATAATGTGTGAGCAGTTTTTGATTTAATTTATTTAAATATTATTATGCAGTTTTACATTCAACCAAAGTGAATATAACAAGTATTGTCAATAAACAATCAATAAAGACCTATCTTGGGACTTGGGTCAAAAATAGCACTTCATAGTGTAATTTGTAGCTGTTTTCAAAGCTTTTTTCAGTGTAAGAAAACATTCAAACCACTATTTTTATCTAGAACATCTAATTTTTTTTATAACTGTTAGGCTAGCCTTTGACTACCATCTCACCTGATGGTAAGTGAAGATGTGGTCGAAGATGTTGTTCAGGCTAGCCTAGAACAATGTGTTAACCCATCTGCATTGGCGATAATGATAACAATAGAATTTCATTCATAACTTGGCCATAGTGGTCCAGTACAATGCCAACTTATTAATTATCAGCATTTGTGGGTGTTATTTTTGCTAGCAGTAGGCTATACAAACATCCTATTTGTGGAGATATTATCAGGTCACAATATCCTTTGTGAATTATAAATCAAAACCTGGTATTGGGAAGTTCTTTTATTTCCAAGGTGCACATACATATAATAACAGAAAGTTTAAATGTAAAAGATTGCAAAAAAGTTAAAGAAATAAATGAAATGGATAAAAAAATATATAAAAATTTAAGTGTATTCCTTACCTGAACAAATTTCATTTAGTTCTAAGCAAATTGAATTTTAAATTATATTAGAAATACCAACTAATATATTTACTTTTATCTATTTTTAAATACTATTGGGATCTAACTATGTACAATTAAGATTATTTACACTTGCCAAAACTTATTTATATAGACTTTCCCAAGGGCTGATTGAGTTCACCTGTGTGGACTTAGGTGGTCCAAAAAAATACTGTACATAATAATTTGCATAAAATCTTTTAACTTTTTTATTTTAACCAATTCTAGTATTTAAATTTAATGTTATAATAGATTATATCATAGTTTATTGGAAACATTTGATTAAAAATCCAGTTCAGTGTGCATTTGTTGAGCGGGATGATAGACTTTGGCCATTTATCAACACAGGATATTGGATAAGTTGTACGAGTAACAGCCTCTTACAAGCCATTTCTGTTTCACATATAAAATAATGAAGTCAGTAGCAATGGTGTTCAGAGCTACAAAAAGTATGTAGCTGGTCTTCATTTGTCCTTAAATGGAAAACCCCTAAAATACGTTTCTTCGTTTAGGTACCTAGGACATGTAGTTGCCAGTGATCTTGTGGACAACCATGGCCAACATGCTAGGTAGAAAGTTTAGTAGTTGCTCACGTGCTGTGAAATTATTGCTTAAGACGTATTGTACTCTACACTCCACAATTATGGTGTAAATACAAGGTGGAAAGTTACTGTACACTTAAAGTGCAGTATAATGTACTCTTTCTGCATAATGTTTTGCCTCCCGCGGTGCTGCAGTGCTTCCTCCATGTTACGGGGACCCGCATGCCAGTTCTTGATATGGTGATAAATGACCAAATTACCAGATTTAGAGTAACACTGTTTAAGTCTGTTAATGAGACAGTTACAACTATTAACGACAATTGTTTTAAATTTCAAAAATATTAGTCTGAATTAGTAATGTAAACATAATTCTATTTAATTTCATAATTGTCTTCAAATGGATCCGTCTTATCTGTGATAAAGCATTATTTTTATTATAATAACTTCAGTTCTATGAACCATATTATTGAATCCCTAAAAAACTAATATAAATTATTCATACATTCCCTGACGAGATAAAAGTTGCAATAACAATACAAGAAGTGTTTGTTACCACCTCCAAAATGGGAATACAAACAGATTCTAAGATAATATTTTGTGGAAAGTTGTATTTCCTAGGACCTGCATTCTATTTAACCCAATTTTCTGAGCCAGAGGGAGTGTGATACTACTATATTCCACAAAGGCAGCTCATGTAATGTACAGAAAGGGTACTAAAAGTGTAAGAAACTCCAGTCCCAGAACAAATCAATTTGAATCAGTGAATACAATGGAAACCTTAAGTTAAAAAAAGTAACAATTACCATTTTTAATTTAGGTTGCAAAAAAACACCAGCATTCTTTTATACCTCTTGGGGGTAGGCAGCAGTGTACATTTTATATTGAGTATATAAACACAGCATCATTTTAATAGTTTATTTAATTATAATATACCTATGTCTTAGTATTAAGAGTAACAGCTAGTAGTCCATTTTTTGCAGTCCCTAATTTAAACCACCGTCCTGCCTTGTGTTCCTGTCCAATGGCAGCATATAACATCTTACCATCACCTGTAAACTGCATACTGTTTATAACACCATTCACTTCTATGCTAAACAATGGTAAAATTTTTCTATATCCATCACAGACTTTCCACAATCTTATGTTATCGTCATAAGACCCTGATGCAAAAACATCTGAATTTAATAAAGTTGCAATACTTGTTATCCATCGAGGCACATCATTTTCTGACCCATGAGCCTCAAGTACTGAACATAAAGGCTTCTTCTTCATAAGACTCCATAGACATAGTGTTCCGTTATCACTTCCCGAAACAAAATGTTCTTCATCTATAAGCTTGACTTCATCTAAACTGCCAACAGGTCCGTTGAATATCAGTTGAGACTCTTCAACAATTTTCCATATCCTCACAGAACAGTCTCGCCCTCCAGAGGTTATAGCTCTCTCTCTTGTCAGAGCATCAATTGACGTAATTGGGGACTGATGACCAAATAGTGTCTCTACATAAGCCATCTCATCCAAAGACCAAATCTTGACAGATCTATCTTTACTAGCTGAATATAGATCATGTGTGTTCTTTCTAAAAACTAATCCCATTATTATATCCTTGTGTCCTTTAAATGTGTGTGTATGCTTCAGAGAATTTGGGTCCCATACTTGTATGTTTGGAGAGGCATCAGAAGTCACTAAGAATTTTGCATCCATTGATATTGCTATGGCCATTATTCCCCCTTTTAATAAATTGGGATGTGTCTTGTATGTCAAACAACCATATTTCTTTTTCTCTTTAATACCCCATTTAATAATAGTGCCACATTTACTACCAGAAAATACAAAGTTGCAATCATTAGACACACATACACATGTTAGTGTTAGCCTATGTTCTCTGGCGCGAATTAGCCTCAAATCATCTTTAGTTGGCGATACGTAGTTGTCTGCTATTTGAACGCGTAATTTACCCTTCTGTTCTAGAAAGTCTATTTGTAAACGTTTTCCAACTGCTTCGTCAAGCTCCTTGTCTTCTGCTCGTTTTGCTTCTTCCTTTTCTATTTCTTGTAAGTATTTCTTGGCTAATCTCAGCTTTTTCTGCTCTGCAGTCTCGTGGTCACTTTGAGACTCTTCTGCGTCAGAAAACTTATTCAATTCCAAATCACTATCATCGGAGGATTCTTGTCCATTTTCTAGGTTAGGTGCGGTTTGTTTATTAAGTTTTTTTCTTTTTATTTTGTCTCCTTTTCGCTGGTGTACTTGCCTAGATTTGCCTTTAAGGAAAAAAGAAGACGACATTTTTGAAATGTACCTCTACTTCTATTCAAAAAATTTAATCTAATGTTCAACAAGGCAACAACACCATGCTCGTTTTTGTATGGAATGTGGAAACAGAGAGAGAAGGGAAAAGCGTGATGAAATGTCAAACTCAAAGGAACTTGACATGTGACATTATCAATGAACTTGACATGTTAAAATCGGTCGAGTCGGTTAGCTTACAGGTAAGTACCAAGTGGAGTTAAATTCGCCAAAAACGATCACACTCCCAAAATGTTGTTCCACTTGGGTCTTGGCATTATTTTCACCATAAACGCTATCAAGCTACTGGAAGGGTGCGTTCCCGCACGCCGTCGGCCAAGCCAAATTTTGGTCTAAGCGCGGATATACGCCGTTCCAGCACTCCAATCGAGCTTAATTTGATCCTGGCAAGATTTGATCATACCCGTTCCGGGCGACCTGTCAGAGCTAATTTTGCCCTACTTGGCCAAAATTTTTCTACCTTTTGAATCGGCCAAATCTTGGCTAGCTGTCAAATGTGACAGATTGTACAATAAATAATAAATTGTGTACAAGCTAAGCCAAGGATTAGTGATTTCTATGCTGTCTTTGCTTAATTACGTAATGGGGCTCATTCTAAAACATACACAAAATATTTGATCACATAGGAACATCGCTGTCAATTTCATATTGTGACAATAGCGCCAAAAGGTCGTTCCAGGTACCTTGGATCAAATCTAGCTCGACCAATATTTGGCCCGGCCTTACTGGAACGCACCCCGGTTTGAGTTACCTACATCTAATGTCAAAAGTGACAGAAGTGGTAAATTTTAGTGACATTCTTAGCGTTCTTATCCTAAATGGGACAGGAGAGAACAGTTACAAACGATCACAGTGATCCCAACCATAGACGCAGTATGTGATCGAAATTAGCGTCAAATGGAGTATGCCCATAGACAGATAGAGTGTGCCAATAGTTACATCTGTCACATTGAGAGCTGCAAAGTTGACATTTATCAATATATTTACACGATTATCTACACCCCTGTATACTAGTGGATCTCAGAGCTGTAACCCTCGAGAGTCTGCCCTTGCATAGTTTACAGTTGAATAAGGGTTCACTGCGTAAGATGATGGGGGAATGGGTCACAAAATACAAAAATAAATATAATTTGCGTTACTGTCTATCATATATAATAAAAATCATTGAACTCCAAACAATATCAATATTCCAATAAGAAAGCAACGAAGTCCGTACAAAATAAACCAAACTTGGGAAGTAAGTACTCAAAATCCAAGTGCAACTTATTCCGAAAAATCATCAAGATCGTGTACGCTCGCGCGTCTTCCTTTTTTTTTGTTTTTTTTTATTATTCGAAACGATTCTCACTTGCTAAATTACACTGGCTTAGTACAAAATATTTATATTGGTTTTTGTTTTGTCAATTGTGGACACTGATTGCGGGCACCAATAATAGAACGTTTGATGTTGATTTCAAGTCTATATGTAGAATAGCTGAAAGTTATTTACATTTGTTTGATAATTTAATTAAAATTTCGTAATTTTTTGTAATAATAATGAATTTTTTAAATTGTGTCGCAATTTTCTCGCCTCAATACACACGAGCCCCGATTCCCGATCGTACCACGTTTTTTTGATAGTGATAAGTGCATTACTTTTTTTTTAAATTTCGTGCATTCGGAAATTTCAATCCCTGACGTACCATACCGTGTATATTTCAAAAGTTGCATGTCCGGTACCACTACTGAATAATAAAATGACACTAGCTAAGTACAACATTTTTTCACCCAAAAGCAACAAACTGATTTTGCTTCAAAATTACAGTGGATAAAATTGTCGAATAAACGCTATTGTGAGTTTGATTTAAATGTTTATCACTAGTATCCGAAATATCCGAATAAATCCGGAATGTGTTAAAAAATAAGACGGATAGTGACATGCCCTAATCAATACACAAAATAGACCGACTGAAAGTAAAATTCCTCTTCAATTCAAGGTTGGACCTGATGAATTTCCTGCTGAGCTGTGGAAATGTATTCTGCCTGTAGGTGTAGTATCGTTGACAAGGCTGTTTAATACCGTAGTCAAACATAACTCTATACCTGAATCGTGGTACCCATCTTGTTCCATTTTACAAAATCAATGGAGATATTACCCAGTGTGGTAAATACAGAGGCATAAAGTTGATATCACATACCTTGACGATCAGGGAACACATAATCAAGAACACCTACAACTTATGTCATCAATAACACCAAATCCGTTTAGATTCACACCATCGAAGTCATGAACTGATGCGATAGAAGCCTTACAACAAGGATACTTTGCAGAAACACATAGCTTTTTTACGCCAAATAGCCTTTGACCACTATCTCACCTGATAGTAAGTGATGATGTGATCGCAGATGTTGTTCAGGCTAACCTAGAATTACTAGCCCTCAAGGACAGCTGTGGAACACACTGGTGCTTGGCGACACATTTTCTACTTGAGTGTGGTAGCTAGCCAGGCGGGCATTCACTAAATGCCCTACCACCATGCTATAACGACTGGTATCCTAAGACAACAATCGTGCCCTCCGAAGCACGGAAGCGCTCAGTAGCATTGTCACTAGCGGTCACCCATCCAAGTCATGACCGCGGCGAACGTTACTTAATTTAGCTGATGGTTAAGAACGGCTACGCAAAATTTTCTTACCTTTTGATTAAAGCTATTGCAACTGTTATAGGAAGAGGTTAGTCCACTTAACATCAGGTGGGCCTCGAGCTTGTTCCGTCACAATAACATAAAAAAAAGCTTAATAAACATGTTACTAATAAACTGTGCAAAATTGTTTGAATTTTATATTTTCATAAGTTACAATCATACTGCTACTGGACTACATCAATTGCTTTGTGGATTTTATAGATAGACAATTAATATAATAAGTAGATTCTTTGCAGGTATTACTTTGCGGAAATCCATGTATAAAAAACGAATATATAACTTATTACTAAACTTGTAATTATTGCACTAATGCCTGCTAATCGAATAAACATACAAAATTACAACGAAAAATTTCGTTCTTTTGCCGTGATACCAGTAGACAGTTCGTTTGATGGTACCATAGAAAATATTTTGCTGTCATCTGAAAAAAAGATCTCTATGAAATATATCATATGTGTGAAGAAACTAGTAGCCTAGTTCAATCGTTTCTGCGATAAACCCTATTATAATTTGAAAGATGTCATCTGAAATAAAGATCCCCATGAGATCTATTACTTTTGCATAGAAACTATTGGTCTAGCATCAGTAGTTTCCGAGATAAACCCTATTTTAATTTGACAGCTGTCATCTGAAATGAATATCACTATAGGATCTATAAAAATTTGACAGATATCTCGAAAACGAAAGTAATTGAGTACATAAACTGTCACTTGACACCTGACACCTGTCACAAATCACACCGGCCTATCTGAAATAAATTGTCACTTTGACAGCTGTCACATCCTAAACCTTATTCCTAGGCATTTTTAGAAAACTTTTAATTAAAGTATGAAATCAAAATCGAAACCTAATCTTATGTCATTTGGTGTCACTTTGACATATGACGTATCTAATACCTATTTGCTTAGAGTTTTTATGTTTGTTTTCAACTGAATCATTAAATAATAATAGGGGAATATGACATCAAGTGTCACTTTGGCAACTGTCACATTTGAAAGCTGACACATCAACATCTACCGTAATAAAATATATTTTATTATTCAGCAGGCAAAATAAATAAAGACAGCCAAACAATAGATACGAAAGTATACCTACATTTGAGATGTGTCTCACTTCTTTAGAAGATTACTTCACTACGATATATATACGACAGAATTGGCAGAGCATGTCCCAACTCGAGAGACGGATCTCCGCGGGATCGAATCCCGCTCGAATATATATTATTTTCCTTTCGTTGTAATTTTCTATTAAATTAGTATTGTAGGAAAACAATTAAAAATTATAAGAAACATATATAGTGACAATTATTTTCACATAATTTTCCTATTACACCAAAGTGACTTCATATATGCCACTTAGCCAAACGGGAAAAAAATCGACGTGGTTCGATTCTACACGAAGCATCATCTAGAGGTCTTGACTCTTCGAGCGCACGATTGAGAACGAGAATACAATTTTCAATTCCTTCTTGTAAATCACTCTGGGTAGAAGCGAAACGCGTCCAATAATCTTCCGGTTTGGCTACGTGGCGTTTACGCCGTCTTAATAAGAAAAAAGTAGCGGAATTGGTTACATATTTATAGTTTTCAAGTGTATTTCTTAAATATTCATTAAAGGTTTCCTTAAAATATTTTTAGAATATTAAACATAGACACATTAATATTCGAATGTTAAAAGTCAGACACCAAAATACTGATTAGCCACTAAACATTTTTTTAACTAGAGATGCCATGTTGAAGTTACATGTTATATGTATGTTTCTACAAATGGTAAGTGCAAAATATGAAATAATTTGTGGAAGATAAGTCCACGATATTATGTATGATCTTACGAGACCGTTTTAATATTATAAAGAATAATATAAAAAGAGCCTCCTTTGAACATTTTTCCCGGGCTTTTTTTTATAGTTTGTACGTGTGTCGGACATCGATACGGGTGCGTTCGTAGTTCGTAAATCGATAATCGTTAGGTAAATGTAAACATTAGCGGAGTGCTATCTGGAAGTCACCTCATCGAAAATTTGTGTCACTCGTCCGTTCGAAAATGAGGTAATAAGGCACTTGACAGTTGGATTTTTTTATTTCTTTTTGTTTTTTCTGACACCATGAAATTTATGCACTTCCACAATAATAATAATAATTTAATTTTTCCAAAGATTATCCAATAATTAATTTATATCAATAGGATTCCCTATTTTGGGAAGAGTTGAATTATTGATGTAAAATAGGGTGATAATTTTAATCTGCCAAGTGAATAGTCAGTTGTTATTTGAGAGTCATTAATTAGCAATATAGTTATTTCTTGTAAAAAATACATAATGTAATAGGTACTTATAACATATTTCATTAGGAACGTGAACCTTTTTTTGTTTATATATTAATATTTTCCAGGATTTTGGTGCTCAATTTAATAAAAAAATAAATGCAATGGGCCATAAAATAATAAACAAGACTACTGCGTGTCCTACTCGATGCTCGTTCGGGAACGATGAACTTATAACATGAATGTAAACCACGAGTAACTGGCACTTGACAGCTTTCAAGGTTGGTCTGCGCTGCGGTCTCGTTTCCGAACGCAGCCAAAACTTTTCTTTGGCGGCAAACTTTAAGTGATTTTGATTAGTGCTTTATTCAAAAAATTGCGGTCTTGTGCAGTTTCCACACATTAAAAACGAGATAACACGATAGAAGCTACGCAAAGAACCTATTGTATTACAAATATTATAAAAATGGATATTTCTGATATATCTCAAGTTGCAAGCAGAAAAAGAGTTCTCGCCGATGCTCAAACTCTCAGGGAAAAGGTTTCCAAAGAAGCTGCTAACATTGTCAAGCTAAGGGTAAGAATATCTTACAAGATTAATAATCGGTACTACAAATTCTCTAAGTACCTACTTATAATGTTATAAAGTAGGTACCCTGAACGAATCTTCTCAACCACAAATGTTAGGCTCATAATATATAGCCAGCCGCCTATACGAATACCGCCATTAAAATATAGACTAATGTGAATTCAATGTGCCATTTGAGCAGCAGCTTGCTAATTCTTCTACATAATATTATGTAGAAGAATTAGCAAGCTGCTGCCGCCGACATATTTATAAGTAGATGTTCATGCGCATTAAGCATGCAACTATAGATTTGTAACGTATAATTGAAACTAAATATTACTCATACTAAGTATTAGATATCTACTTATTTCAATCCCCTTGATTGAAAGTAACTTGCTCCTTTGAGCTCTTCATCGAAGGAACTCTGTCTGGATAGTCTGGAACCGCAGGTCTTGTCGTAATAAATTGAGACGAAAAGTAGTTTTCGCTACTTTTCGTCTCAATTTACGCATGCAACGCATGGTTCCGTACTAGAAAGCAGAGCCATCGCTGTTCGTCTCATCTATTTTTGGAACCGTAAAATAGCCAGCTTGTTGAAATTTTCACACATTATGTGTTAACATGGCAGATTGTGTTACTAGTACAGAAAAGTACGTGTTTTTTAACGGTATTCATTTTTGCTCTACTTGTTGTATAAGCGGTAGCGTGAAAGTTGGTGTGATTATACTCCGAAATTAAACGCCGAAACCGAAGTCTCGTTAGGGATCTTAGATCGTATAAAAAAATAAGTTATTTTGGCACATTTTGTACATGGTATTGAACAATCGGTGTGCGAACCCAACTCGTTTTTGGCTGTTGTTTTTGCCACCGAGGATCATTCCACTGTCGGCACATCAGCAGGTTGCGCGAAGAATGTGCGTTCATGTTAGAATGTTTCACCATCTCATCATGCAAGATAAGCCGTTGCAGTCAAACAGCAATGAGTGTCGGCATACAATATATTTCAGGCCAAACTTTAATTATTTATTTTATATACTAATTAGCATTTTATACTACTTTCACAGTTTTTTTTTATAACTGATAGGCTTGCCTTGACCACTATCTCACCCGATGATATGGTCAAAGATGTTGTTCAGGCTAGCTAATAGAATTACTGGCTCTCAAGGACAACTGCCAGAACATACCGTTAGGTGCTTGGCGACAGATTTTCTACTAGAGGGCGGTAGCTAGCCAGGCGGGCATTCGCAAATTGCCCTATCACCATGCTATAACGACTGCCATCCTAAGATAACAACCAGGACCGACGGCTTAACGTGCCCTCCGAAGCACGGAAGCGCTCAGTAGTAATGTCACTAGCGGTCACCCATCTAACTTATGACTGCGGGCGACGTTGCTTAACTTTGCTGATTGGTTAAGAACAGCTTAGTGAACTTCGCTACGAGCGCTTCAACTTTAAACTCATTTCTTTATATATATTTTACATATTATTTTAACGGATTTCCCAATAAGAAGCGCGGATAGAGTGGTAATCTTACTTGATTAATCCGCATATTATGAACTAGATTTATTGATTCTTTCAATATCATCAAGTGCTGCGTGATGACTGTACTGCGTACCTGAATGATTTAATAGTAAATACAACTGTTGTCGGTGAACAGTATTTTGGCGAGTGAATGATCTTCCGGATGGTGGGAGAGGATGCTTATGGACTTTATTGAAAATAGACGAAAGCGGTTAAGTACTATATCTGCGCGAGTGGTGAATGGTGGCTGTATTTTATTGCTAGTTTGGGCTAGTTTTTGCCTACTATCTCATTAACCTATTGGTAAGTTATGACGTGAAGGTCTGATGCCGACCAGAATCCTAACTCGATCTTGATCTTTATAGCATGGTAGTGGGGTATTTTGAATGCTTACTTGGCTAGCTATCATCGTCTAATATAGACGATCTGACAGCTATTCTTCATTCTTATGCCAGTTCTCTTCAAGCCTGCTAACACGTTAGACCTAAAGGCATTATTTTTTAATTAGAAGTACTTAAATACTTAATAAAAACAAAACATATTGTAAGACCGGCTGGGAAAATAGTAATAGGAGTATACTCCTAGCAAGTTGAAATCCGTTGTCTCTAGCCACCCATCTGGAACATAGGTGCACCTAACGTTAAGTACCTAATAGTTATTAAAATAAGTGTAAGGAGACATGTTCACCTGCTTATGTTTGGGCAGGTGGAGCAAGATACGGCATACTGGGAACTAAAGGAAAAGCTCAGTGACGTTGAGCGCGAGCATGGACGCCTGCAGCAGAATATGATCGAAATGCAAATGCAGCATGAGAACCTCTCGTCGCTGTACCAAGACGAAATGCGTATGCGTCCCGAGACACTCAATAGGTGAGAGAGATGGGGGGGACATTCAAATATCTGTGGCTTCTACACACCTAAAGCGATGCGATGACGCTTCCGTTAGTGCGCGCTCGTTTTCGGATGTTTTAGGTTCCGTAAGATTTTTTAATATTTTTTTTTATTGTGACGGATCAAGCACGAGGCCTACCTGATGGTAAGCGGACTAACTTCTGCCTATGACAGATGCATTTCGTCACAAGTCACGAATTGCACTGTACCCGTCACCTTAGGACGTAGTTGTTAAGTCTATTGTGCCTGTAATTTCACTGGCTCTCAAGGACTGCTGCCGGAACACACCGTTAGGCGCTTGGCGACAGATTTTCTACTTGAGGGTGTTCGCTAGCCAGGCGGGCATTCACAAAATGCCCTTCCACCATGCCGTGAAGCTCAAGCCCGCGGCGGGATTTGAACCCTGGACCTGTGGCACGGCAGTCCATAGCCAATGCCACTGAGCCATCACTGCTTCAATGTGTATGGAACACCGGTCAAACGAAACTTCGAATTTCGTTGTTGGTAGTACCTCAAGGTTTGTCAAACATCGAAGTAGTAAATGGTTAACGACTAATAAAATGTCAATACACGAACTACCTACGGATTAAAAATTGGAGCCGAAAGTGTATCGTGGTAAGAAAAGGTGTGACCCGTCAAACGAAACCTCGAACTTCGTTTTTGGGAGTAGACCTCCGGAAATGTCCGCGTATGACATGTATTGCAAGCTAGCCTCAATCACCGATCTTGGATACGTTCGCTCTTCGCTTCAGCTAACGCTTTTAATTTGTACCTTTGTAGTGTTCTTAATTTGTTCCGGACAAAGGATGCTCTGACTGGCCATAATCTTACTATCTTTTGAATCAGCTATACGAGTCTGTGTTACTTTTATGGTCATGTGTTTGTATAAGAATTGAGAGGTAGCGAACATGAATTAGGGATGAACGAATTCCTCGTCAGATATACCTATCTGTACGCAGATGGTCCGGTAATACTTGCTTTGTCGCTAGATGAAGAGTGACAGGAGATTAGTAAGGATTCCTCAACAGCCATATCGACTACAGTTGAACAAAGGCCTCCTCCATTAGGGTTTGCCACAATACCAATATCCCCAATTGCCATAATAATGTATGTGTGTATATTTTAATAATAAAAGTCAAGCCTCTGTATGGAATAAACAACACGACGTTCGATGTTTTAAGAATGAACTGGCCGGTCACTTCTCCATACAAAAGTCGTAGGGTGATCATTTATTTGAGATTTTAGGTCCCAGAACTAAGCATTATATTGATTGATCTCTTCATTATCAAGGCTTGTGTTTTTAAAAGATAGAAATTAACTTGGTAATTATGAGCCTTGAAACATTTTTATATATAGATTTCGAGGCTCATTACTTTATCTTTTTAAAATTTCGTTATGATACAAGCCTAGACATTGAAGTGATCAGTCGATTTAATGCTTAGTTCTGGACCTAAAATCTGAAATTAGTGATCACCCTCATCATCACGAACTCATCACCAAGTTAATAATCTTTTTAAAAGAAGTACAAGCCTAAATAATGAAGAGATCAATCGATATAATGCTTAGTTCTGGATCTTAAATTTCAAATAAGGTAGTGATCACCCTACGACGTTTGAATGGAGAAGTGACCGGCCAGTTCAACCTAAAGAGTGTTGTACTGTACTGTAACAGCCTACTCGTCCACTGCTGAACACAGCCTCCCCTATTAAGGGGGCATTCGCCATAATCCCCACGCTTGGCAGTTGGCTTGGGGATCGCAGTGTTAGTTGGCAGTTCTTTATAAGAAGGCGCTGCTGCCCACCTTCCAGTATTTTTCCCTTAGTCGCCTCTTACAACACCCACGGGAAGATATGGGGAGGTGCAATTCTAACCCGGCACCCGCCGGGGGTCTAACCCGGCACCCCACGGGGCAAGAATGTTGTACATTTAAAAAAAACTCGTTTTGTAGATTGAGTGGCACACGGGAGATTTGCGATGTGTTGGAGGAGTACGTAGGGCGGGTTCGTGACACGCTGCAGCGCTGTGCCGAAGACAAGAGCGTGCTTAGCGATGTGTATGCTCGCGCTTCCAGCGTGGTCGCTACAACACGCGCCGACATAGAGCGGCAAGTAGCCAGCGTCGCTCAGCAAGCGCGCGCCGAGCGTGAACAATGTAAGTACTTGTATGTACCATACTAAGGAAAAGTGCCACATGTTATCAGCAGTAAAGCAGTAAGAACGTGCGTGTCAGGTTGGTATTTTAGGGTTCCCCATGCAACATCCCGTAAAAGGAACAATATTTGTAATGATTATTCAGGCGTTACTTTGCGGAAATCCATATTTAATAGAAAGAAATATTTTTTAAATATTTTAAGAAAACATCCAATTAATATTTTAATAAAACACTTAAAAAATATATCTAGTGATAATTACGCCTAATTTACCTGTCGAGCCGACGTGACGTCATAAACGCCACGCAGCTAAACCAAAAGAATTTTCGATGCGTTTCGATTCTACACGAAGCATCCTCAGGAGGTCTTGACTCTACGAGCCCACATTTAGGTAACAGGTAAATTAGGCGGAATTGTTACTAGATATTTTTTTAAAGTGTTTTATATATTAATTTGATGTTTTCATAGCATATTTTAAAAATATTTGTTATTATTACAATATTTGTAAATTTTCCCTTAAATTCCGCTGTCTATCTGTTTGCCCGCTCGTCCAATGACCAATGTGACATATCTCACGAGCCGCTAGGTCGTAAATGGAGTGTGAGATACCTGTTTTTTTTGCTACGGTACAGTACGTGTAAAACGGTGATCCATAGTGGAATACTGGTCTAGAAATCCCCATTCATGGGCCCTCCAACACATGTGAGAAGTGAGACTAAAAACTATTTTGCAGACTATATCGCGTATCGGGGGAGTCGTCGTATAGAGTCATTGAGTAGAATACAAATAAATATTTTTAATATTTTTTTATAAAATGGGCTGTGAAATTCGATTTCTACGGGGACCATTTTAAAGTGCTTAACTAGTTATGAATCTGAAAGTTTGGTATTTTGTTCAAAGTCAGAGTCAAAATCATTTATTCAATTTAGGCGTCTACGACGCTCTTATGAAGGTCAATTACAAATTTTAGTATTGAAATATTCTACATTGTACTGCCACGTTCAGCAAATAAATTGTATAGAGCCACTGCGAGAAGAACGGGCAAGAAACTCGGGGCCATTCTTTTAAACATCTTTTAACTATGTGTTACATACTTACTATATAATAGAGTTATTACAATATTTGTTTAAATTATGTAGGTGACAGGCAATAGCTTGGCGGAGGCGGAATTTTTTTTAGGCGGAGTTTACCATATCCTGTAATTCTACAAACAATTACAGAAAATGCCGATTTTAGTTGGCATCGGACCGCTATGGCCAATTTATGAATGAAATTCTATTGTTATAATTATCGCCGATGCCAATGGGTTAAAGTGGTTTTGAAGCTACCCACAAACATTTATTATTTCACGGGTTGTTGCAATGCGTGCTCTCACTCGGCTAGTTATTGTTAGATTTCACTTTATCGCCAAAATGGTAATACGTACAAGCGTTAATCTTAGTACCTACGCTTTATTGGCCAATATCTCACATATAACAACATATAAAAAAACTTAAATTAATTATCTTATATATTGTTTTAACCGACTTCCTAATAAGGAGCAGGTTCTCAATACGCCTTGGCTTTGTTTTTTTATAACTTTAACTTCTTTTTGTGGTTTCTGTGGTGTTCCCACAATTTCGGCAACGAAGAGTCGCTCGGATAGAGTGAATTAAAAAAATGCCAAGATCGGGTCGTACCCTGCTGAGTCCCTTGAACGGTATGAAAAAATATCGAGTTTTCGTTAGGTACCTAACTACATTATTGTAATTTATTTTTTGTAAATTCATCGTACATCTGTACTGTGGTGTTTCAATAAAGAGTTTTCATTCTGTGTTGGAACTTGCCCGATTAAATTGAATTATAAAAAGTAACACACAAACCGCTTCCCGCGCGACATGTTCTATGGCGCGATACTCTACATGATAAGTACTTATAAAGTGTCAGATCATACAGACCTTCATCATAGTAGAAAGAGTGGGAAGTAAGTTATCTTCATACAAACGTACCGCACGCGGCTTGTTTGTGTGCGCCATAGTACCTATGCGTCCCGCACGCACACTCTAACACAATCTCGACCCGTTTCTCAATGCGCCAGCCGGGGCTAACACCGAACAAGGATCGCGCGTCACGGCTTTTCGGCACCGCTAAATAAACGAAAAATGTTTGATAATCGCAGGAGAACTTATTGCTGAACTTAGTGTTCGGCTGTTTATATAATTCATCGATTCTTGTTGTCTCTGTTTAGATTACCTACTGAACAGGACATTTTAACATGATGATGAGTGAGATACCTAGTCTACCTATTATAAGTACCTAGAATATTCAAGGTACTTATTTTTTTATTGTATTAGGTAGGTATGCCCCGCGTTGCTCGTCTCTGGCCCCACAAACACATAGGTATCGCCTGTCGCTCTTTCTTTCATCGTGAGAGGTTTCTTCATCGTTTAGGTAAAAGCGGCCTCACTAACCCTGAACCCAGACAACGCAAGTAAAAAATGCAACTTCCCGGCCCTTGCCTATTCTAGGTACTGATTTAAAATTTAGCATAGACATACATTATAAATAAGTAACAACCCTGAGACAGGCAAGTATGGTAGGTAATTATATCGCGGATTGGGCCGGAGATGGCCTACTTCCTCTCTTACTTCTACTATGCCTTCATCACGAAGTTGCGTCCTTCAACAGTAAATTATTAATAAGAGTTTGTGACCACGGGTAGATCTCTCTCAACGTCTAAGTGCGGTACAAAAATGCTAAAGGTACACACAGTAAAGCAATAAAATGTAAATTGTAATCTCTTGTTCTTTATAGTAGGGAGCAGAAGTAACAACTACACTTAAAACGAGTATTTCACTATAAAAAACTGTTTTTAAAAACAAGCTTTTGTTATGTTCTTGTTAGGAAAATGACAAAAAAAAAAAAACAACTCGTTTAGACGATTCGAATGAGCCCAAACTCAATGAGGTTGTGTCGTTTTATTGCGAAGTTCCTTTGGCCACTTTCCAGCTCCATCATCAGATCAGCACCATGTCATCACAATATTACATTGTCACGAAATTTACACATGTATGCAAAATTTCAGCTCAATCGATAACCGGGAAGTGCATCATATTTAAGTTGCAAGATTTGATGACAAACTTAGGGACAGGCGAAACTAAATATAAGTTTGTAAAATATAGTAGGGGGGCTCCTTCGTAAGTAGTTGTCTTTACTCTGGTGTTTGTAGTGCGGCAGAGCGTTGAGCAATACTCGCAAAGTTTGAAGAACGCGGAGGCAGCTCGCCAGCGCAGCGAGGCGGCAGTCGCAGAGGCGCGCGCGCAGCTTGCTGCTTCCAATAACGAGATGGAGCGTCTTCGTGATCACAAAGATTCACTTTCCACGCAGCTCGCCCGTCGTGATGCTCTCTTCGAAGAGGTAACTTATCTTGTTCTTGTTGATAAAAAATATTAGAACAGCTCCATCTGGTTCTTTCTTTTGAAGTCCAGTTTCATTCTTCATACAGCTTAATCATTAAGACCTGGCATCCTGATTTTTTAAACTTAAGTTTTCTGTGATTTAAGACAACTTGCGCACCCATTAGTAAACGTGTGTTACTTTATTATTAGACATAAAAAAGTAACACACGTTTATATTCTATGACATTTCATTCATTACCAAATTGTCTCATTTTTACAGAGAGAGCGCACAGTTGCTGAGCTGCGAGAAGATATTAAAAGGATCAACATTGAATTCTCAGCTGAGAGAGAGAAGATGAATACTGTCCTATTAGGACTAGAACGAGAGTGAGTGAGCTCAGAGTTGACAATAATTCACATGGATCAGCATTGTTTAGAGTACAGCATTTCAGTATTTTATAGGCCCGCGTCGTTCACGACGCTACTGAAAAGATGGCAGTCACTGAATCTTGTAGTCACATCTGTCAGATAATGTTGAAATAAATGGAAATACTTCTTCCGAGTCTTTGGTAAAGATAGGAGTACCGCAAGGATCAATTTTAGTATCTTATCTGTTTCTAGTGTCTATTAATGATTTTATTCGCAGATGATACCTATCTGATTTTTTAAGTAGATAGAAAACATAGTGAACTATTTCTACTAAATAATGTTGTTATTCATGATCTCTAAATGGTTCCAAGTTATATTTACGAAATGTTATTTATGATGAACGAAACATTAAGCTTGGCTGAGATAAACTCTCTATTGACAATGCGACAGTCTTCCTGGGAATTGAAATGATTCAACTTTACAGTGGGATCCACATTATGATCTCTCCGGAAGATTTATTTCTGCTGCATATGAAATTCGTATAAGATAAGACAGCTAATAGACGTAGCTACTGCTAGGCTAGTTTATTTCGCGTTACTTCCACAGCATTATGTCGTATGGTGTATTGCTGTGGGGAGCTACTGCAGAGGTAGAGACAATCCTTATACACAAACACGCTTTACTTAGCGTGTTTGTATAAATTATAAGTTAAGGCAGTACCCGCGCCTCACTTTCAGGTCAGCCAAAAAAGCCGTGCTGAACGACGCGTTGAAGGAACTTGAAGTTCGCAGCGAGGCTGACGCACGTGAAATAACAAGTACGCGCGAAGCGCTAGCCGCGGCTGAGGCTCGCGCTGATACAAATGCGCGTGACGCCACTACACTGCGCGAAGCGCTTGCCGCAGCTGAGGCTCGTGCTGATTTAAATTCTCAGGACGCGACAACACTGCGCGAACTGCTTGCGGCGGCTGAGACTCGCGCCGATACAAATGCACGGGACGTAACTGCACTACGTGAAGCTCTTGCCACGGTTAAGACTCGCGCTGATACAGATGCGCGTGATGTGACTACACTACGCGAAGCGCTTGCCGCAGCTGAGGTGCAAATGAAGGCAAATGCACTTGATTCGACTACTTTGCGCGACATGCTTGCCGCAGCCGAAGCTCGCGCTGATGCAAATGCTCGTGACATGACTACCCTACGCGAAGCGCTTGCCACGGCTGAAGCTCGCGCCGATACTAATGCGCGTGATACAAATACACTGCGGGAAGCACTCGCAACGGCGAATACACATGTTAATACCATCGAAGCCGAAGTTGTTGAACTGCGCAATGCATTGGACACCACCGTGGTAGAACGCGACTTTGCCTCTTCAACCGTCAAAGAGCTAAACCTTCGTGTTCAGGTACAACATTTCCCTTAAATTGTTGTATATAATAAATATTTCCTTTCTTAAAATAATTAATTTATTTATTATCTTAGTAGATGACCAGAAATTGAATTTCAGTCGCTCATTTAAAGTCAAAAGAATTCTGAAGAAGAAATGTAATAGTCATTCTAATGTCGATTTTATGATGTTGATGAGATCTCTCAATACAGGATATAACAGGCAATACGAATGTAAGAAAACTGTAATGCGAACATAAGATTTTTTTGCTTGACGTTTTGTACTCCAACCCCAACGGCTGAATTCATAATGCTAATATATAAAATGTAATTATTACTACATACTTGAACTTATCACTGCACTACTTGTGCACTACCCTTACCACGAGACATTAGTCTTTGTATTTCTTTTGAATAAATGAATGCATGATTGTAAAAACCCACCTCAAACCACTTTTTCCGAAATACCGTTTATTGCGGATTTGTATTCTCTATGGCAAGACAAACTGTTTGAGTGTAAAAACACACCTCAGTCATGTAAGAATCCCACAGTTATAGAGGCGCGAATATTTCAATGAGTGTAAAAATCCACCTTATCCTGGATGAGGTGTTTTTTTACAATCAAACATGTGGCTACACCTGAAAATGTCAGCTGTCAATATTGACGTTTCTAATGTTAGTTTGAACGACTGAGGTGACTGTAACGGACACGGATTACTTGTATTACACAAATTAAATTGAATTTTACTGCGTACTGGTGAAAATGAGTGCTGAAATGGAGGAAAACCAAGGTGAGTCCTCTTTGGGTGAAACACGCACTAAAAAACGACGTGACAACTCTGCTGATTATTCTCGGAATAAGATCAAACAAGCACGTATTCATGGGCAAGCTTATGTGACGGCGAAAAATAAAACTGTACAGGCTAAGACAATAGGACCTCCATGCAAGTGTGCTAAAAAATGCTGGGAAACCATATCCGAAAATGACAAATTAGAAAACCTTGCCAAATTATATAACTTGGCGACTAAAAATGAACAAGATATCTATCTCCAGGGGTTAATATCCTGTAAGGACATAAAACGACGCAGAGTGCTAAAGGAGAACCCATTGAGACAGAAAGTGTTTACATACACCGTTCAAATTGGTAATGAGAAGAAAGATGTATGCCATTCTGCTTTTCTTAGCTTGTTTGGTATTACTAAGGACCGTGTTAAGAGGCTCCGTGACTTGTTGGTCTTGGGTAAAATACCGGAAGACAAGAGAGGGAAATCGAAAACGGTCAATGCGATGTCTAGTGATGAAATCACTGCAGTGATCTCTCATATTTCCTGTTTTCCGGCAAAAGAGAGCCACTATTCTTCTGGCATAATAAAGTATCTTCCTGCTGACCTATCAGTAAAAAAAATGTTTCGACTTTATAAGGAAAAATACCCAGGAACTAGGATTAAGTACGAATATTATAATAAAATATTCAGGGAGAACTTCGCTCTTCGCTTTGGGCGCCCAGCAGTAGATACGTGCTGCCTCTGCGAGAGTCTAGACTTGAGAATCAATTCGAAAACCCTGAACGACATAGCTAAAAAGGTAGCTTTGGCCGAAAAGCTAGTACACAAAAAGAGGGCTAAGAAGTTCTATAATAAACTTCAAGAAGCAAGGCAAAGATCTCAAGAAGATGAAACATTTTTAGGAATTTGCTACGATTACATGCAAAATGTGTCACTGCCAATGATTCCAGTGCAAGAAATATTTTATTTGCGGCAACTAAGCGTCTCTATCTTCTGCATCCACAATTTGAAAACGGGTAAAAATGTCCTGTTTGTATATCATGAAGGGCAAGCAAAAAAGGGACCAAACGAAGTATGCTCGTTTATTATGACATACATTAAAGAGTACGTTGACAAAAAAGTGGTGGAACTAATGCTCTTTTCTGATAACTGCGCCGGTCAGAATAAAAACATTACATCGGTACGAATGAATATAGCCCTAGTTGACAGTGGGCGTTTCAAAAAAATTCAACAGGTCTTTCCGATGCGAGGTCATTCTTTTCTGCCGTGTGATAGAGCATTTGGTATTATAAAAAGAAGCCTTCGTCGTAAAGAAAGGCTGTACAGTGTACAGAAACTTATGGAATTGATCGTATCTTCGAGCAGGCAGAGTGATTTTTTTACAGTTCACTTAGTCAGCGGAGAGGATGTGATAGAATTTAAAAAATGGTGGGTTCAACATTTCAAAAAGACTGCACTATCCCTTGAAACAAAGGATCGGCGAATTCCGAGAACGGAGAAAGTAAGCTTTAGTATCTCAAAGTTCCATCACCTCACTTTCAAAAAGATCGGCAGTGACGTGCCGGTAAAAACGCAGGAATTCATTGATGGACTGACAAAACATACGTTCTTGTTGAAAATAAGGCCACAGATTACCTTATCGCTACCGAATGAACCTGCATATGGATCAAGGCAGCTCTGCATTAATGCAAAGAAGATGCAGGACCTGAAAAAATGTGTTCAGTTTGTACCTGAAGACGAAAAAAATAAGTTCTGGGACGAAATATTGCAATGGCCAACAGCTGAAAACGTCGAAGATGAAGAATTAGATTAATTCTGTTAGTTTTTTTATGAAAATAAATATTGTTTAACATTGGTACAAATTGGACTTTGATTGTAAAAACACACCTTGTACACGATGACTGTAAAAGTCCACCTTATACCAAAGTTAAAAAAATCAAATAAAAATATTATGAATATATTATGCTACCACTTTTTAACATATCATATATTACATATTTTTCAACGTAAATAGTAAATAAAAAAAAACATGGACTTAATTTTTTTTTACACCACACAGTTTTCATTGATTTTCTGAAACTTTTGCATTTGGTCTGAAGTGGGTTTTTACAATCATGCATTCAAATATAATAATATTTTGCTACAGTGTCTTTCAAATTAACACATTTTGTACTCAAAGATTGCCTTGCTTGAGTGCTCTCACTTGCTCAAGAGGACTAACACCTAAAAAATATATTAGATGTAGTAAAAATGAGATATTAAATCCCTATTTTTCAGAAAAACCTTGCGATTATAGATGATTTACAACATAAATTAAAGGCTTCAGGAGAAGAAACTGCAGCGTTACGAGTGGAAGTTACTGATAAAAATCAGGTAAGTACGAGTTAGGGCCGTACCTACATACACGGCTTTGCTTACTGAGGCTTTGCGTGCGCGGCGTTGTCGATCTTGGGAATTATAAATTACTGTATAGATGAATATATAAGAACGTAAGGCACACGATCGGCTGATTCGCAATTTGTCTTGTTCTTAATATCTTTGGTGTGTCATGTTTCCTTAGCAATTGATCTGATATTATAGTAGAATTATTTAATTCAAGACTGACAGAAAAAAGACAAACTGCGAATGCTTTATAGTTCATCCACAATTGAAATAAATGGCTAATTAGTAAAATTTCGTTTGCTTGACAATCTGACGCATACGTCTACTGAACAAATTTTATATAGGATTACCTGCATAACAATTAACCTCACATTATAAAAGAGTTAAAGTGAATTGTTCTAGAATATAATTATTAATAAAATAAACAAAATACTCAAAGGAACACTTCAACATTTTCTATGTGATATAATTAAAATAAGGGACACGAGTGGAAAGGAAATCCCTCAGATACAATCACCCAGTTAAAACAAGGTTATATGAAACTGGTGTAAACAATTTTTCCTGCTTTCTGTAGCGGATATGTTAGGTAATCATCTAATGCTATATTTTATCAACACATCAACGTATATAGATCTTCCTTGTACTTCAAGCCGTCTCTCATTGCTATGCCGTTTATATATATTATAAACTACGCTTTTATGTGTTTAAATCCGGAAGGGCCACCAATGAGTGAACTCACCCAGTTTCTATCGTGTAGGAGCTTTATCTATCATAATACTAATAATATATAACTAAAGCGTTACTCTGGAACTCGAGTCTTGGGCTCGATTCCAGGTCGTCTTTGTTAGAAGAGATAAAGAAGGCTATTGGAATACTTTCAGTAGGCGTATAATTATTAAACGTCAGAATGCAACTTTCTTTCTTGGCATTTAATTTTTTTTTATTCCATTCAAAAATCTAACGATAGTAAATGTTACCATACTGAATTGGCGTATCTATAAGCTTAGCACACAAAAAAAAAATCAAGCATCTACCGCAATAATTCACGTCACCGTAAATAAAAATCTCATCGTTCTCGGCGATAGGTGAAAAATAAAAATAAAAAAGTCATAACTCCGAAAATACGAAAAATCGCGGAACATACATGGGGGTGATTCAGATAGCCCTCTAGGTCCTCTACCTCCCAGCTTCAGTATATCACTACTTCTTGGGACACCCTGTATAGTACCAGGAGAACAGATATATTGAAGAGATAAGGGTAATACAGTAAGTGAAAAAAGATATTGGTATGATAAATGATAATGATAATGATAATGATAAATGATTTATTTTCTTGTGGTTCTAGGTAATACATAAAATGTGGTGACAAATAAATTAATCATAATTCGCTAGATCCGCTTAATTAGCATACAAGAGCTTTATACATAAAATAAATTAAAAAGAAACAATACATAATGAGATGCAAATACAATTAATTGTCGTAACTTAATATTATTATCAAAGATTCTCAATTAAAATGTCAGAATAATTATAATGCATTGAAAAATTTCATGTCAATGATACAATTAGCGATAAAAAAAAAATTAGTAAGTATAATAATGAAATTGAATGTCAGTTATGATTCTTATCCTCTAAAAACTCTCTAATAGAATAGTAGGTTTTGTCTAGCAGAAATTTTTGTAGAGTTTTTTTAAATAATACAATACAATCAATACGTCTGATTCGTTGTGGAATAGCATTGTATATTTTATGTGCCATGCAGAACACACTCTTACGCATGAATAATTTGGTCTTAGTACCTTATTAGTCATATAACTAAGCTTATTAACTTCTTGAATATTTCTAATCTCCTGGTAGTAGTACCGCTCTAATTTGCAGAAGTTCTATAGTAGAGGCAGGTGAAAGTCGTGACCCTTTTTATCATAAAATGATATCATACATTATAAGCAAACAGGTCGTAACACCACGATACTATATAATCAGTAGGCAGGTTAGGCATCTATACCCCGGGCTATAAGATGGCCTTCCCTCGCCCAAAATCAGGTGGAGCTGAACGACCGACACCGTTGTCAGCATCTAATTCCACTCTAAAAAAAAGGCATCTATTTCTTAACCGTCACCAGTGTGACAGACAGAGCAGTGTCGACCGCGAACTTTTATAAGTATACATCAGTTTTGTAATTTATATCCCAGGTCATCGAGAAACTGGAGGAAAGAGTGAAATATCTCAAGCGAGAGAATGAAGAGCAAGCCGCCGAACAACAGCGGATTGCGGTGACGTTGCATGACGTCATCGCTGAGCGCGATACAATACAGCGGCAACTGGACGAACACAGGTACAGTATACAACTAACTAGTCGAGGAACGGCTTGCAGATTGTCTCATGACGTCATCGCTAAGTGTAACTACGACAACTGGGCTAGTATGGGAACCACATGAGTATAGGTAAATACTTAGGTCGTACTGATAGTTTCTGGATTGTGATAAATAAGACCTATTAAAGACTTTCATTGTTTTTCAAAGTACATGCCTTCCCAATTAATATTTTTTTGCATTTTCTGGAACCATTGTAAAAAGCAGTTGCACCAGCCTTCGTTAGGGACTGCTTCAATGGGACAAATATAATATATATATATATAATTCGTGCAATGCATTTACCGCCGATTCAGGGCTCGTAAAATATGTGCCTCTAAGTTTGTCTTTAAGTTTAGGAAACAAAAAGATGTCGCAATGTGAGAGGTTTAAGCTGTATGGTGCGTCATCAGATCTAAATTTGATGCCTTCAAAACCGCTTCCGTTACCTTAGCGGAATGTGATGAAGGACGACATTGATTCGAGGACGTAATTCCCGAATTTTCTCTAAGACCCTGGCAAGCAAGTTTGGTCTAACCAATCTGCGATCACTGTCCTTTGGTATACAAGGTGACACTGTTGTGTATAATGTCCTGATTAGTGCGAAATAAGACGCTATTATTTTCTTACCAAATAACCGGTAAATCTTCAAAAGGAATCCATTCTGCCGACAAGCTTTTGCTTTCCGATTCAAAGCTGTACACCCAGGCAGTCATTCACTGTCTTCCATAAAACTTTTTTAACATTTTACTGCAGACGTCCCTGGTCTTGCTTTATATCATGGATACCGCATGATTTAAACCTTTTGAAATCATGCGATATCCATCGAATGCAAAGCTTCCAATCCTTCACAGACAAAATGTTTTATAATTGGCTCATTCCAAGGCCTAATACAGTACCGTTTTTTTTTCGGTCAATTCTAATAAGTTGTCGTATCAATATTGGATTCTTAAACCGCAGTTGCCGGCCGGCCTTCACGTATATCGTCATAGAGATGATCACATACACGTATTGATTCTCCGAACACCGTATACACAGCTTCGATGTGGGACTTCATCTCCAAATGCCAATTCAAATCTCCGGCAATACTTTTATTAACAGCCACAGCAAAAAATTTAAATGTGCGAAAATTTTACCTGAATCTAGTGTGATATCGATATAACGTTACATCTGGTTTATATGGTATTGGACTAAATTATTGGATCCAACTAACATGACTTAAAATTAAATAGAAACAATATAATTTAGGATTATCGTACTTATGTGTTTTACTAATTTAGATTTAAACGTGAACAAGGCATTTCGTGCTTTATTTAATAAATACGACGATTGTGAAGGGCGGAGAGCGCAAGCGCAGCTGAGCTAGCGGCCCGCGACCGCGAGAAGCTCGCAGACACAGTCGCGCGGCTGATGCGCGAACTGTCCAGGGAGTCGGAGGCGCGTCTTAGGTCCGAGTCGGCACTCGCTGAGACAACTACTGAGCTAGAGTCTACGCGCGCTAACTGCACCCGGGCGGAGGAAGAAACTCGACGCCTTAACAACGTGCTACGGGTTAGTTTATTACCATTACCATTACAGCAGGTCCATGGTTTGAATCCCGCTGCGGGCTTGAACTTTCACCGTGTGGAAGGGCATTTTCTGAATGACGTGCCGCTCGGTGGTCAAGTAGAAAATCTGTCGCCAAGCACCTAACCCGTTGTGCTGTACTTGAGAGCCAGTGATTCTAGGTTAAGCCTGTTAGCACCTTCGACTACATCATCACTTACCATCAGGTGAGATTGTAGTCAAAGGCATAGCTATCAGCAATAAAAAAACTATAGACATATTTTTTACCCTTTATTAGTATTTGACAACAATCTCATGGATTTATCGGTAAGTGACTATGTAATCCTCGAAATTGATGGTTAATTTTAAAACTATTTTTTTTTTTTTTTTTTTTTATGTTATTGTGACGGAACAAGCCCGAGGCCCACCGTGTTAAGTGGACTAACCTCTGCCTATAACAGACGCATTTCGTCAACGACGAATTGCACTGTGCCCGTCACACTGAGACGTCCAGTTGTTAGGTCTCATTAGCCTGTAATTTTTCTGGCTCTCAAGGACTGCTGCCGGAACACACTGTTAGGTGCTTGGCGACAGATTTTCTACTTGAGGGTGGTCGCTAGCCAGGCGGGCATTCGCAAAATGCCCTTCCACCATGCGGTGAAGCTCAAGCTCTGGGCGGGATTCGAACCATGGACCTGCTGCGCGGCAGTCCATAGCCAATGCCACTGAGCTATCACTGCTTCAAGTTATCAACAAAGAGGTGCATTTTAGCTTAACAACGTGTTACGGATCAGTTTGTTAGCATATCTGTTAACCTTTAGTTAGTGTTTGACCACAATCTCATAAATTTATTGTGATTAATTGACTATGTAATGCTTGAACTTGGTGGTTTGACATTATAATTATAATCAACGTTGACTATGGGCGTGTACCATATGACGCTAAATTCGTTATATTCGATAATTTTGATCACATTTTGTGTCTATGGTTCATATTAATGGGGATCCATAGACGCAAAATGTGGTCAAAATTATCGAAAATAACTCAAATGGAATACGGCCTAGATATCAAGAAAGAAGTACATTAGGTAGTTAATGTACTTTTTACCCGTTAAGACAAAATTCTGACACATTTACCTAGAGTAGTTAAACTAATCTAAAAACCCGGAGTAGTTAAACTACTAACATCTCAAAAAATATAATTTATATAGAATTGGTAAAAGTACATGAATGAGGTTACATAAAAAAGAAGCCTGTGATTTTATTCTATAAATTATTTTAAGATCATCATCATCCTACCCTTGTCTCGTATATGTGAGGTCGGTAACGTTGTAAATAAATTGTAAAGGTATTTGTAGACGTTTTGTCCACAAATCCCCTTCATACAATTTAAATTGTTAGAAAAGAAGATATCTGGACAAAATGTCAAATAATCCACTTTGTAGTGATTGTCTAAGATCATTTCTGGAATATGCCGTTTTATTTTAATTGTACCACAATGTACTTTTGTATACCGGGCTTGCATGAACTTTGACATCTCGCATACTATTGCTGCTAGTCAAAATATTTCAAGAAAAAAACTAGCTTTAAAAGAACTTAATTGAAAAATATTATTTCATCATTTTGCAATCCGGTATATTTTTAAGATCATTTTAGCATATTATAATATAAAGTATGTATTTCACTCGAGTTCATATTTACTATTATCGACGCCAATTCACTTAAATCATATTTGTATGGTTCTAGGAAAAGGAAAAGGAGGCAGCAGACCAGTTGAAACTCGTTCTCGAGATGAAATCCGAGAAGGTATGTCGATAAAAATTATAACTTACGTGATGTGGCGTGTTATATAAACCAAACCAAGATTATCCATTAGCTTGATGGTAGCGCAGATACGAGGACCGTGGACACCGGCATGTTTCTTCAGACGCTAAATGCTGTTGGCTCTAACACAAAAACAATGCATCCATCTACATTATTCGTACCTCGAGGCTACACCACATGTTACATTAGTGTAACGACAGGGGAACAAGAACTATCATAATCGTATAACGATTGAAAGGTATAAGGTAAATCTGTGGTAGCGATGTCATCGCTTCATTTCAGCTTCAGAAGCGTCTGACGCTCAGCGCTGGCGTTTGTAGCCCTCCTAATAAATACCAGGAGTATTAATTGGAATATCGTCATTGCTTAACGTTGCTCGTGTATTATCCTACCGTGAGTTCTGTCATTTATTTTACAGGTGTCGCCTCTGTTCATGCTTAATTTTATTTCAAGGTGAACACAGAAAACTAATTGTAATAATTTATCATATCCACTCACATCACCTGCATCCATTCAGCTACGGCGTAGGTATACACACATCAAAAGTGCCTAGGGATCAAGTATGTTTTCGAGTATTGTCGTTATAGAGGATTTTGTTCGTGTGCTTTTCTGACAAGTCTCGTTTCGGTATGCGGCCTGATACAAGACGTACTCGAGTTTGGAGGAGCTCTGGACCTCAAGAACGTTTAAAATTCTGTCAAGAAGTTCACCCATATGGAGGGGGAATAATAATGTTTTACGAAACTTAAACAACTATTGGAAAGAATCTATTATCAAAATAAAAAGGTAGTTATCTGTGGGGATTTCAACATAGACCTACTTAAAAATGATCCTGCTGCGAAACAATTTGAACAAATGTTGTCAGAATTCAACTTAAAGCTAGGCGTATGCCAACCCACTAGGCTTCGCAGCAAGACGTGTCTAGATAATATTGCTCATAATATAAGAGGTAGCAAAACTACGGTTATGGAGTATGCCTTGTCAGATCATACAGCTCAAATTTTAACATGTCCTGTTAAGAAAAGCTACTTTCTAACTCATTTTTTTTAAATGGAAACGAGATTGCAATAAAGCCAATATTAGTAAATTCATTGACTGTCTAAAAATGTTATCTTTTAGTGATGTCTATAAGGTCGACGACGCAGACTTGGGATATAAATATTTCAAAACAGTATTGCGCAAAGTTAAAACTAATTATAAAACAGACACAAAAATCTCAAAATAATTACTATATAGGACAGTCAAATAAAAAAAAAAGACGGGTTGCACTCCGGGAGTGCCGGCAGAAGTGAAAACTTGATTATTAATTAACGTTGAGCATGTTTGCAATAATTTTGCACCAATTGCTTTATCAGTATAAAAGTACTATCATTTATGTGGTTGAATACAATATTCATTTATTGCGCTATCGTACACAAACATGACAATTTATATTACATTAAAAATTTAACACTTTAAAACTATTACAATTATTTTACATTAAAAAGTTTATCTCTCCGAAAAATCAACTTTCATCCATAATTTCAACGACTTTTTCACCATCATCATTACCAGAACTATCATCGCCAATCTCTAAAACTGATACGATAGGTTTATGGTAGCTGAAGTAAGAAACGAACAGTTTTGATTCGAACCTATTTAAATGTCTAATAAAGACCGCATCAATAGTAGTTTTGTATTTCGTTGTGCTAAGATTGCGATCATTCGACATAGTTAAACCAAATTCATTATTTAAAAATTCAATTAATAGTTGATTTTTATCGTCTGCGAAGTTTATGTTGAAATCTCCACTCAAAATCATTGGCAATTCATCAAAGCTTTTTCCAATTATTTTTTTAACCAATGCAGATGCATCATGAGAATAATTGAATAAATTTTCATACAAGAAGTCTCGTATAGCACGCAATGACTTATCTGGAGAGATGTAAACGGCAACCATAATTATGAACTGATTATCACCAGAGTGGCAACGACTTATACAAATATCACCGATATCAGAAACAGTGGCATTAAACATGCTGTTGTATTTCACATGCACATCCATATAATTTGTGCAATAATGAACTGTGTTCATATTTTGATAAATAGCTACTCCTCCCGCGGGACGATTATTTCTTCTGAAACTCGCAACAAAGTTGAAATTCTGAATGTCAATTATTTCATTGTTACCCATATGAGTTTCTGATAAAATTAACACATTCATCTTTTTAACAAGAGCGTCAATTGCTAGATCATCTACATGCGCACGTAAACTCTGACAATTGAATGAAAAAATAGACAATCTATTATTCCTAGAAATAAAATCTACAAGTGTTTTGGTGATGGTTTGCAAAGGATTTTCACGTAAACGTTTCAATTCAATTGATAAATCTTCTCGATGAGTTGTTGATCTCTTTTGATTTTTTGTTGCGTTTGAATCTTCCACCTGTGCGTTTCCTACTCTGCCATGATGAAATTTCCAGCTCGCCCTTGTGTCGTCTTCAGTGACTAAGAACAAACCTTTTATACTAGTTACTCTTGATAGCGCAACGTACACCAATTCTCTTGAATGAGAACGATTGTATTCATAAACGATAGCATCAAACGTACCTCCTTGGGATTTATGAATTGTCATCGCCAAAGCCGAAATCAGTGGAAAATGTTTTCTTTTTGCCACTATAGTTTTATTTCTGTTGAGTGGTATTGACGATGATTGTAAAGAAATTGGAACAGCGTCTTTGTCGATTTTCAAGCGTGCAATGTCGCTTCTAAATTTTGTTGCACGTTTTTGACCAATGGATTTTGAGAATTTGAACCAAAGTCTTGTGATTTCATCATTTTTATCAGATTCTATGAGTAGTAATTTTCCTACAGTGCCATTAGATAAACCATCAGCGACATCTATGTTTATGGTTATCATATAGGGTCGGTTAGGAACTAGAACTAGTTCATAAGGTAATCCACCAGTCTCGTCAGGTTTCATTTTATGTAACTTTTGCCTTACAAAATTTTCTTGTTCTGCCAACCAACGAAAACATCCGATGCCAATGAAACAATTTTATTTTCAAAACTGTTCAAAATTGTACTGTTGTATTCATTAACCTTATTATTCGTGAACTAATTATTAATTTTATTTTAAACTATATCAAAACACCTTTTACATTAAAATAAAAATATTTCAAAACTCCAATAGAAGTATGAAATCCCATATAAACTCTCAATACAATAAAGAACCATACTGTAGCCACAAAAGCAAATTCACCCTACTGCCATAAAAAGGTGGTACGGGCAGAATGGGACCAAGATTCTGAGTCACTTTTGTTTAGGAACCCCACTCGTAGGTGCTTCGGTTACCGCGGGCAGTTGCCATGGAGACCAGTCGGTGACGTGGAAAATACTCTTGAGTCGGAGCTCGGCCTTCGGCCTCGCAAATTACTAACATGGCTCGGCCTGCGGCCTCGCCAAGCGCTCGCCCTTCGGGCTCACGCACCATGCGCTCGGCCTTCGGCCTCGCGAGCCGAAAATTCGGCCTTTGGCCTCACCAGGAGCTCGCCCTTTGGGCTTGCTAAACACTATCATAGGACAATAATTCCAAATTCAGTCCAAAATCCCACAAAAACTCCTAATACGGTCGAAAAATGAGCACTTTGTATGGCGGCCATCTTGAAATCCGCCATTTTGGATTTTTGACAGATGTCATTCGACTGCTCTCCCGATTCCCTATGACATTTGGTCAAGCACTCCCTACCTATCTCTTACCGTTTTCGAGATACGTGATTTATCAGCACTTGGCAGACGTCATCGAAAAAAAAATTTCATATTTGGAATAAGGACGTCCAGAACAACCTAGATATAAAATTTAAGCCAAATTGGAGTACTTTTTTTTACTTGGCAGACGTCATCGAAAAAAAAAATTAGAGATGTGATAAGGACACCCAGAACCACCTAAATATCGAGTTTCAGCCAAATCGGAGTATTTTTTTTTACTTGGCAGACGTCATCGAAACAAAAAATTTTGATTTAGAATAAGGACGTCCAGAACCACATAAATATCGAGTTTCAGCCAAATCGGAGTAACTTTTTTTACTTGGCAGACGTCATCGAAATAAAAATTTCGTATTTGGAATAAGGATGACGAGAACAACCTATATATCGATTTTCAGCCAAATCGGTGCAAGTCTGAGCTCGGCCTTCGGCCTCGCAAGTTACTAAGACGGCTCGACCTGCGGTCTCGCCTAGCGCTAGCCCTGCGGGCTCGCGCACCGTCCACTCGGCCTACGGCCTCGCGGCCCGAAAGTTTGGCCTTCGGCCTCACCAAAAGCTCGCCCTTCGGGCTCGCTACACTGACAGTAGGACAATTACTCTAAATTGAGTTGAAATTCCCACAAACACTCCTAATACAGTTGACATTGTAAGGTTAAATACTCCAAATAATGTATGAAGAATGAGAGTAGCACATTTGACAGGTGTCATGCGACTGCTCTCCCTATTCCCTATGACATTTGTTCAAACACCCCCAACATATCTCTTACCGTTTTCGAGATACGTAGTCCAGCTTTACTTGGCAGGCGTCATTTCTAGGGTTTTTAATTTTTCGTCTACTCAGCTAAGCCCCTTAGTCATTTTCGTAATACATTACTATAACCGTACTCAACTCTTTCTGGTAGAACCAGCTACTTTCTTGAGGGATCGAAGGATTTTGTATGGCGGCCATTTTGAAATCCGCCATTTTGGATTTTTGACAAATGTCATCCGACTGCTCTCCCGATTCTCAATATTAAAGGTAATAACATCTGTTTTGTAATTGGATGTTTTACTATTTTTCCCGCACCATTTAATGGCGCATGTAGGCATTTTTATTGCACTCAATGGCCACGATCGTAAAAAAAATATTTTTTACAGAGACATACGTACGGATCAAGCTTCTGGCCGCGTACTGTTTATGTGCGCTCATGCAATGACTTAAGTGTGTCCGCGCCGTAGAAAGGGGATACTCTCCATCCGTCTTACGCTTTTTCGATCAGGTCACGTGTCCTGACGCGAGTTTAAGATTTTATACCCATTACAGAAAAAGTGCTCAACGCCGCTAAAGAAGTTTTCACTTCAAAAACTAAAGCTGTATGGGATATTATAAATAATATAAGCAACACAATATTCCAGAACAAATCACAAACATTAAAGTAAACGGGACAATAATCTCCAACCCAAAACAAATAGCTCAATGTTTTAATAACTTTTTTATGGACGAAATAGAAGATACTACAGAAGGTACTACAATCATTCAAGAAACACTGAAACATTCGCAATAGAAATCTCGTTTCTTGGAACCTACAAATGAATATGAAATTGAAAAAATAATACTATGTCCAAAAAACTCAAATTGTACCGGCTATCTGCACGAAGATAGTGAAGGGAACTGCTAAAATAATATCGCCTGTACTTGCCTTCATTGTCAATTGGCATTGAAAATGGTATATTCCCTGACAAGTTAAAGACTTCAATCATAAAACCAATCTTTAAAAAACAAGATAAGGAGGATATGCACTATTATAGACCGATTGCTTTAATGACAGTATTTTCAGTATAAAGAGTGACATCACTCTTTTTGGATATGACCAGAGCTTTTGATCATGTAGACCACAAAATTCTATTAAGAAAGTTAGAAATATATGGTGTAAGGGGTAATGCACTGAACCTAGTCTCAACATACCTTACAAATAGAATACAGTACACAGAAATCACAAGACTAGATTCCAAGAGTAAATTAGAGAAAAAATACTTGTCAGAATGTGGGATAATAAAATATGGAGTGCCGCAGGGCAGCATACTGGGACCCCTATTATTTTTTGTGTATATTAATGATCTTCCTCATGCCGTCAATCATCCGATGGTCATGTTTGCCGATGACAGCACTGCCATATTCATGGACAACAAAACTAGTAATTATGAAAATTACATAAACAATTCTATAGAACTGATAATTGAATGGCTAATTAAAAATAACCTCAAAATAAACTAGATAGACACATATTATGACATTCAAAAATATTAACTCAAAATGTAATACATTAAATATAAATTATCATGGTAAAACTATTAACGAAATTCGGACAACTAAATTTTTAGGCATTTACATAGACTCAAATCTATCGTGGAAGTCGCATGTTGCACACGAATGTTTAAAAGTAAACCAATTTGCATATGCATTGTATATACTACGTAAAGTTGCTAATGATAAAGCTCTTTTAAGTGCATACCATGCCTACGTCGGCTCTACACTAAAATATGGAGTTCTTATATGGGGGAACTCAACTGAAAAAAACTCTGCTTTTAAATCCCAAAAGAAGTGCATTCGTGCTATGTTGAGCTCATTTCAAAAGATTAAAACTGTTAACGCTTCCTTCGATATATATCTACGAATCAGCCGTGTTTGTAAAAAAAAAAATATTAAAGACTTCGGTAAGTTGAGGAACAAGCGACATAACGACAAAGTGCAAGGAGTTTTTCGCAGAACTGCACTGAGCAGTAACAGCACATTTAAAATGAGAGGATTAATTTATAATAAGCTACCTCATTGTTTAAGAGAAATAGGCAATGAAGACATTTTTAAATTTAGACTGAAAAAAATTCTAATTGATAAGTCATATTATTCTATAGACGATTTTTTTAATGATAAGGACATTTAATTAGTAATATTGATATTAATAATGTACTTAATGATTAATGTAATTTTGATATATTTTTCTTATGATTGTAATTTTAGTTTGAACACAATTAAACACAAATTTTGCATGCCAATTTAGTTAAAGCATGGTGATCCTTTCTATTGACACACATACCACCATACATACCATTATTTTGTACCCATGCTTTGCGAAATAAATACTTTGAATTTGAATGGTTTGGGCCGGTATTTGGATCGGTTAAGAACAGATCTCATTTGGCAACCTCAATGCTCAGATTTATGCGGAGAGTATTGTTTCAGAAGTGATCATCCCTTTGCGAAGTCGTTTGGGTAATTCGTATCGACTAATGCACGTCCACACACGGCTAAAGTCGTAACTCACACTCATGCCGATGCTTGCATCAACGTTCTGCCGTGGCCTGCTCAATCGCCAGAACTCAACCCCATTGAACATGCACGGGATATGCTACAAAGAAGAGCTCTGCCAAGTATGGATGCCGTGCATACCCCTCAACGGCTTTTCGACTTGTTACAAAGAACGTGGGCGGTCATTTCCCAAAGTGATTTTGATAAAATTATTTTAAGCATGCCATATCGCTGTGTTTGTGTGATTAGTGTAAACGGTAGAGACACAGATTATTAATTAATATAGTTTTACAATAAACATAGCATAAATCCTATTTTTTTTACGTTTTTCTGCCATTTGATTGACGACATTAACTTAGGTTACATTTCTTCCTATTGCATTTTTTTTCTTTATTCATAGATAATAGGGATTCGTTGTTAACTTAAACATAGGAATTAAATTAAAAACTAGTCTGGATAATTAGATATGGTAAATATTAATTTAATAATTTTTTATAGTTCAATATATACACGATCCCTAGGCACTTTTGATGTGTGTATTTCTGAGATGCACAAAGTCGAATATTTATACATAAACAAGTTTTGTGCAGGAGCGGCTGCAGGAAAAGATTCGCAGCATGCGACTCACCATCGACAACATCCAGAAGGAAATAGTGCGCGGCCCACCACCCTCCACGAAGGTCAACCGTGACACTCCCGAACAAGACAAAAGTGTACTACGTTTTACCCAGGTTCCGAATGATTTCATATGTCTCTCACGCCACAATTTGATTCCAGACCATCGGGTATCTAAAATCTGTAACCAACTTCGAATTGGGACAAGAATATTGCATTTGGTAACCAGTTACAATTTGGTATTCGTTTTCGTTGATATCCGGAACATAATATCTTATTTGGTAACCAGTTACAATTTGCGATTCATTGGTAGCAATTATTCGAAAGTAGATTCTATTTGGTAACAAAATGACTAAATTTGTAACCAATTACAATTTGGGTTTTTTTCTGGTCACGAAATGGTAACCAGCATTTCGTAACCGATATCTGTAACCAGCTACGATTAATCAGTATATTTTGGAAATTTGCCGTCTTTTGTTTTGCGGCTGTAATCCAATGTGATAATTTCAGTAAGATTTTCATGTATATATACATAGTCATGAAACTTGTTGTCTAGGATATTTAGCTTTGGAGATAAAGTCTTTTAAAGTTTGATAGCTGTCACACGAAAAAAGTTCTTGTTGAGATCTTTTGTGTTGTTTCCAAAATCAAGCTATTTTAAGTTTGATAGTTGTCGTCAAAAATGAATATCTAAACTGACATTAAGTGTTGTTTTGTCTGCTCTTACATCATACACATATTGTACTTAAGTAGCCCAAAATGGATATCGTAACCTAAATATAATTTACAACAATTACTGTCACTTTAACAGCTGTCACAGTAAAAAGAAAATACACTGGCCTGCAAAAATAAGTACCTACTTCTAAAATTTCATTTTTTAATTCATAAAAGTTTGAGATTGATAATAAAAACCTTTTGTAGCAATTTTTATCAGCTTTCTTTGAAACTATAGTAAATTATACATTAGTAACATTTTAAGTCCAAAAAAGATAAAACCTTAAAAATAAAACATATACATATATAAAATCTTTAGCTTAGGGCCTGTTTCAGAATGTTCGAGTAAGTTCCGGTTATACTACCCAGAACGTATTTATTAAATAAAACACTATCTTTGCGTTTCACGCACGATTTAGCCTATCCATCGGTTAAAGCTTGAAACGCGCTGCATGTTAACTGTAATTTTTATCATTCGGTTATTTTATGTTCTAGATAGTATAACCGGAACTTACTCGAACATTCTGAAAAAGGCCCTTACAGCCGGTTTCTGAAACGCAAATTAGTGATAAATTACCTTAAATGCTTGTTAATCTATTGTCAAATGCAAATTGGGTTGCTGAAAACTTCATGTGACTGTTTGTCAACACTGATGTCAAATCTCAGATTAATTCAATTTTGGGTTTCCGAA
Source organism: Plagodis pulveraria (assembly GCA_963890685.1). Taxonomy (NCBI): domain Eukaryota; kingdom Metazoa; phylum Arthropoda; class Insecta; order Lepidoptera; family Geometridae; genus Plagodis; species Plagodis pulveraria. The sequence goes on along the minus strand of OY982955.1, from coordinate 7,359,501 downwards.
AAGCCTTTTTTGTATGTTAACGGTTTGTCAAAGTGAATTGTGCTAATTGCCCAAAATCGACCGATTATTCGAAGATTAACATCTTGAAATCGTAAATATATATATAATATGGCTTATAAAATGGTTTTAGGAGTAGCTACCTAAATATTTCCTCTAATAACTGATACGATAGTACAAGTACATATTTATACCAAATATGACTACACATATTACTACTACGTAAATATGGTATTAAAGTCGACGTGATTTTTTAGTGTTGCTGCTCATTAGGTTTATCATCATCACCACATCAACCGGAAAGTCCAGTATTGAACAAGGTCTCCTGCATCAGGAGATTTGCAATCCCCACGCTTGGCAGGAGTCTCTTGGGGATCTCAGTAGAAATTGTCAGTGTATAAAAGGCGATGCTGTTATTTTTCCCTTAGACGCCTCTTACGATATCCACGGGAAAAATTGTGGGGGGTAACATTCTAACCCTGCACCCCACAGGACTGCTCAATACGGTGCTATAACCTCCTGACGGCCTTATTATACAAACCCCAGCTGTATGTACTACCAACGGAAGAATTCGCATGAAATCTTATGGATGACCGCGTTCCAGACCTCAACAATCTTTGTGGGAGCACCTTTTGGTTAAGAAAGGCGTTAAGATATGGTTTAAAATTTTGTTGCGCGTCTGATATGCAGCAATAACCCGATGTGAGCAGTGTATTCTTTTGTATTGCTGCGCTAGAGATCCATGTTTAGAATCTCAAACCACATCACAAAAAAATGGACTTGCATTTTGCCGCATGGTGCAGGTGCATAGCGGGAGTTTTTAGAATGCGTTATTTGTTGGCCGTTATACAGAAAATCTGTCACCAAGCATCTAATGGTGTGTTACGAAGGCTGTTCTTGATGAAAAGCCTACTCTAGGTTAAACCTGTTTAGATTTTTTGAGTACATCATCAGACATCAATCACTTACCATCAGTTGAGATATATATATTTTTTAGGCCTGTTAGTTTATTCTTTGACCACTATCTCACCTGATGGTTAGTGATGATGTGGTCGAAGATGTTAGGCTAACCTAGAATTACTGGCTCTCAAAGACAGCTGCCGGAACACACCTTTATGAGATTGGCGATTTTCTACCTGAGGGTGGTAGCTAGTCAGGCGGGCATTTGCAATATGACTTACCACCATGAAAAACAAATGCTGCTGTTTCACTTTTACCTAAATCGACTTGTGTGATCATCCGACCAAAAACCAAAACGTAGTGATTAAATACTCATTGCAACGGTGGAACCTTCCCTAGATTAATAAGCTGGTAACCATAGTAACGGCGGCGAAGCACAGAAATGATTTGGCATTGATTTCATGTTAAAACAAAAGAGACAACGTTATGCGTTAAATAAAGACAAAATACTACAGAATGAATGAATATGAACGACTTTTTCAAACTTCATGTTATCATAGATAAACAAGCATGTGTTATGTAATTTTATGTTAATATGCGTTCCAGAAACCCGTTGAAAGTTAGCAGATTGTTAAATGTGACGGCTTGTTAGATGAATCGAGTTTTGACACGCGTACGGGAAACCGGCGGTTAGTGTCATAAAACTCAATTAACATTTACAGGTATGTTTTACATGTTAGGTTTTAATTTTTTAATAACTAATTGCCTCCACGGGCTCTGATTACAGCTTTGAGTCGATTTGGCATACTGAACACGAGGTTTTGGAGCCAATGTTGGGGAATATTCTCCCATTCTTCTATCAGGGCCTGTTTTAGTGCCCTGAGGATGGTTGGTGGTGGTCTGTGGCTTCTGACTAGCCTCCCTTGCTCATCCCAGGTGTGCTCAATAGGGCGAGATCAGGACTTCTTGATGGCCAAGCCATCACGCTGATACTAACCTCCTGAATATACTCTTGCACGACCCGAGCCGTATGTGACCGGGCATTATTATGCATCAGCATCGATCCATCACCCATATTTACTTAATACGGCCCTGCATACTCATTGAGAGTCTCCTGGGCATATCTTTTCCCAGTCAGAGTGCCATTTTCTATGGCCACTAACTCTGTGCGACCTTCTGAAGATATGCCAGCCCATACATGTACACTGTCTCCACTATACTGGACTCTTTCTGAGAAACAGGCTTGAAGGTATCGCTCACCAGGTCGCCTGCCACTTCGCCTTCCATCAGAAGTGTAAAGTGTGAATCGAGATTCATCTGTAAACAAAATTCTTGACCATTCTGCTTAATTCCACTGTATGTGTTCACGGGCGTATCGCAGTCTCACTACTCGATGCTTTCAGGTTTGCTTCAGCCAGTCTTCTGGTTTCAAACATTAGTTAGGAAATGAGTTATATATTCCCAATTAATGTATTCACTGGTTACGAGCTGGCTAGTTTTAGTTCCCGTTTGTAAACTGGTTACAAACTTCAGTTTAGGAATGGGCAATATATACCTGATTGAACTGGTACATACATAATATAGGGTATATTCCGTTTGCAAACTGGTTATAAATTTTTGTAATGAAATGGATAATATATTCCCGATTCGTAACTGGTTACGAGCTGGTTATATTCTACATCCGATTGGAAACTGGTTACATATTTCAGATACCTAATGGGCTGGAACCTTCAGTTTTTCTTTATGAACAGAATCTACTCAAATATCCGCATTACGTAGCTACTATCGACAACGTCGAGAGGGAAATAGCAAGCGTTGCTATTTGCCCTCTTTACCCGTCACCACACATACCGTACAGCTTTGATTCACCCATTTGCATACACTAAATAGGTATAGTCAGTAATAAGATGGATATACCTAATTTAATTACCATCTGGTTGTCTTACTGTTGCTAATCCTAGCCTTTGACTATAATCTCACGTGAAGGCAAATGATAAAAGTTGTCTAAGGTGGTAACAGTCCTAACTTAGAATGGAAACGCTTTGAAAGCGGAACAAATCTTTCTGTTTAGGGCTTGATATCTGTTTAATAATCTGTTTGACAATTTTGACCAGAAAATGTTTGTGAAGCCTGAGCAGAGGAAGCCGATGTCGGGGCGCCAGATTGACCCGATGCTATACAACTTTCTGAGTGACAGCAGCATGGAGTCCGACGCACTTGACGTAAATATCCCAACACGCCCACTTCCTTTTGATTTATCCCCTTCTGCGGGGGCAGAAGGTGCCCCCGGTATTCGTGGGGATGAACGTCACCCATGTGGTGACAGATGTTAACACTTATATTTCTTATACTTCCTCTTTGTCTTATCTTCCCCTTTTACAATCTCCTCTAATTCTATTACACTCCCCTTTTTCTATTCGAAGAACATCACTCACCAATGTTATATGAGCGTCTTATTTGAACCCAGGTGGTGAAGAGATTTTGTTTGAAGCTTTGTGTTTGACTTAAGTAACCATTGTTTTTGCAATTTAATAGATAAAAATTTACCTCCTTAATAAAAAACAAAAGTCGCAAATACCAAGACCATGAGACGATACGCCACGCGTAGTTACTTCTCAAAAAAACATTATTATGGTCAATTTTTGCAGCCAGCAGAGGTGACAGAGCGGTTCGAAGCGCTATCACGTGACGTTGGCGTATCGCCCGCACCTAGTTCTCACAGCAGCCGTCCCTCCACAACTCGAGTGAGTTATTTGATGTAGCCAGTAAAGGTGCTATCACGATGACATCTGCGTATCACCCGCAAGTAGTTCATACAGCAGCCCTCCCACCCAACACAACCCATTTGAGGTATTTGGTCCATCCAGCAGAGGTTCTGTCACTATGACATCTGCGTATCATTCGCGAGTAGTTCATACAGCAGCCCTCCCACCCAACACAACCCATTTGAGTTATTTGGTCCATCCAGCAGAGGTTCTGTCACGATGACATCTGCGTATCATTCGCGAGTAGTTCATACAGCAGCCCTCCCACCCAACACTACCCATTTGAGTTTTTTGGTCCATCCAGCAGAGGTTCTGTCACGATAACATCTGCGTATCATGCGCGAGTAGTTCTTACAGCAGCCCTCCCACCCAACACAACCCATTTGAGCTATTTGGTCCATCCAATAAAGGTACTATATCACGGTGACATCTGCGTATCACCCGCAAGTAGCGGGACGGCAGTCCATAGCTATTACCGCTCGGCCATCATTGAAAACTAAAACATGCACTTAGTGCCCACGAGTAGTTCACATAGAAACCAGCCCAAACCAACCCGAGTGAGGTATTCTGTGCGGCCAGTAGAGCTACATGTTAACTTCTATAGAAATTAACATCTTCATAACGTTTTATTTCTATGGAAATTAACATTGCTTACTAGTATACACTGTGGTTGTCCCAACACAATCAGTGTCATCAGTGGAGTCTGGGAACTGAAAATATATTTGTCAGAAAAACCCAATAACTGTCTCCATCTATCTCAACTATTCCTAGTCAGATCGAAGGAAGGACTTGTAAATCTAAAGTTTGATGTACCTCGACTATCGGCTTGTCAAATTATCACTTGATTTTTCAGAAGGAGTTGGGGCAACATAATGTTACTTTGTCGCTGTCTCAGGTGCGAGAGAGTATTAAGGCTCGCGCCTCAAAAAACAAGCGGCAGGAGTCTCGCATCAAGAAGATTGGGAAGTAAACGTTTGCCGTGCATCTTCCACGTCACGTGGTCGACCAGCCTAATCTTACAAATATTATCAAATAATACGATAATATTTGTAAGATTCGGCTGGTCGTTAACTAATTATATGTGATTGTTTGAAATCTCACGTAAGTGAAGTAGTTAAAATAATCGTCTTACAAAGTTCGTTTATTTTGTCATGAAACAATAGACAATTAATCTGTTAACTTTATGGAATACCTATCTTTTTTTTTGTGTAGGGATAAGTTTGGACAATGCAAGATAAGAATAACAATATTATATATAATATAATAACCAATGATTGATCTCTTAAATCTGAAACCAAATAAACTATATACATATAGTACTTATATGATTTTGTTGTATGTGATATAATGCTAAGTAATAGCTGTTTTAGTTCCATGTAATTCATTTTAAGTTTTAAGAGTACATAAGTAATATATTTACTAACATTGATAATTCAGGAATTAGTCAAGTGTTGTTATTTGTTCATAAATAAACAATAGTATTCATAAAAACAATTGAATTTATCTTTATTAGTACGATTCTTTTTCGTTTATAATCTGAACTTATATCTCGTCAGGCGTATTTGCAAAATGGACTACGCTGTGCGGTAAAGATCTATACCGCGTCTAACTGAGGGCCTATTCCATTTGACGCTAATTTCGTTATTTTCGATAATTTTGATCACATTCTGCGTCTATGGTTGTGATAACTGTGATCGTTTGTATAGTTCCACCAACTTAACTGTGCAGTTTTCGAAGGCGCTACTGGTCATGGAAATCAACTACAAACTGTCACAATTTGAAGGTATTTTGTAGTTCTTTTTTCTGCCGCCTGAACAGATAAGTTGGTGGGTCTGTAAATTCCCCTGTTTCATTTAGGATAAGAATGCCACTAAAATTTGCCACTTCTGTCACTTTTGACATTAGATGTAGGTAATTCAAACTGTTCCAGTAGCTTCATAGCATTTATGGCGAAAATAATGCCAATACCCAAGGGGAACTAGGTACTTTTTGGGAGTGTGATCGTTTTTATAGTTTTTGGCGAATTTAACTCCAAATGGTACTTACACTGAACAGCTAGGTTTGAGGGTTGTAATACCTCACTTCGATAATCTGTGCTTCTATGGTCAAAACCTCGACGTCTCATCAGTCCCACCAACTTATCTGTTCAGGTGGCAGAAAAAAGATCTACAACATTCCTTCAAATTGTGTCAGTTTGTAGTTGATTTCCTTGATCAGCAGCGCCCTCGCCAACTGCACAGTTAAGTTGGTGGTACTATACTTCGACAGCACACTGCACAGCAGAGTCTTAACATAAAAAGATCAATGCCTCGATGGTTTACTGACTCGATGGCTCGTTACGACCATGATTGAATAATACCTGAATATATACAAAGTATATTTATCCTTATGCATTTCCGCCCTTTCCAGTACATTTATTACAATAAGATATAGTCCATCATTATTATTTAGTAACCGGCTAGGACTCGCGTAAGTTACGTGATGAGGCCCGCGCTCGCCGCTTTGCACAATCGTGAATCCCAGACGAAGAACTTCAAATAAGTTCGAAACTGGTCGGAGCAATATCCGGTAAATATTACGCGAGTCCTAGCCGGTTACTATATAATAATTATGGACAAAACTCGCGAAAGTTTATTAGCTCAAGATATAGTCCGTTGGTGAGGGTATAAAAATCACTGCGACTATAAAACTTTCAGTCTATATTATGAATGTTACAAACAATTATAAACAACAAGTGATAGGTATGTAGGTAAATAAACGTGGAGAATAAAAATGCATCCGCGCAGCGTGCGCTTTGCGTAAGGTAGCTATGCCATGGAAGTAATAAGTACTACGTACTACGAATAAATTCGTAGACTACGTAAAACTTACTTCCATGAGCTAATGCAGACTGCGGAGCGAGCGAGACGAGCAAACGGAGGCGCAGGCAGCCGGTAAGCCCCGAGCCGCATTCCACAGCTATTGTTCTCCAATATGCTTGCGCGTTCACATTAAGTCGGCGTCGGTGCACGTTCAATATGGAGTTAAGTATAGAACATTATTTATACATTAACATGTATTGTTTTAATTTATTTATTTTATTCTTGTTATATTAATTTATTTTATTTTGTTTCAGGTCCAGCTCAGCTTCGTTAATTATGAGACTCCACCACAAAGACTTTAGTAATACATGACTTTAGTAAGGAGTAGAGTTAAGGTCTTAATCAAAATTTTTTTTAAATTAAGTACTCGTATAGCAACAGTTGATGATTTTATATTATGTTCTTATGAGTGCACAAATATAGAATATTATTGTAATTTTTTTTAAGAACTACCTACGTAGAGGTAGTAAGTAATTAATCTTATTTTAATATTACATTAAAATAAAAATTAATATAATGTATAATTTTACACAGAACAATGAAACAAAGACGTCTGAAAGTGAAAATTTCGTCTTTTTTTATTCTTAACTCTCAGGTTTTTCACAACTTTTACTAGCACTACTATACTGTGTTGTGTATATTAGTTACAACAAAGGACTGTAAGTAGCTGCTCTTACGTATTACAAAATTATAGGTAAAACTTCCATTGCATCACGGGGAAATACGTGCATCCATACCAATATCACGCGTACGACGTTACAATCAATCTATTCAACAATTTTCGTAAAATTCGTTGGTAAAAAAAACGTTCGCGTCTGCCCTAAAAGTTAGGGTACCTACACAAACTCGTCGAGCCTACCGCGGAACGTGCTGCCCGATTCGGATCTCCGCGAGAACCCCTCTGCTCTATGCAAATACATTCATTTCACAAATATAACTGAGATTGTAAAATTGTTTCGAGGTGAGAGAGCACTGCAACTATAATTGACCGGTGTGATGCTTACCATCAAGTGATTAGTTCGTCTTATCACTTCATAACATAAAAAACCAAGTTTCGACCAAATAAGTTCAGCCGTTTTAGCGTGAAGGAGTAACAAACATAAATAATGTTTCGCGTTTATATTTATTATTAGTGTGATTATGGAAAATTTTCATTCAACGCTTACATTACAAAATGGCAGAAATTATCATAAGCGAAAAAATGTGGTAGGCGTTGCCGGTCACATGCCAACTCAATCACAATTGGTTTGTAAGCGAAACAAGAAGGCAGAGGATTGAAGGCCTTTGAAGGAATAGGGCATACCCTGGCACATACCACCAATCTTGTTGTATGCCCGCAAAATATGCTATGTCTTAGGTACTTGAGACCAGCACGCGAAATATACTTAACACCTAAAAAACAAATCAGTTATGATGCGGACTAACTACCACTAATATTAGTAAAAAATGTGAAGAACTGAGCTTACCTACTTACTACTTACTAATTAACCAATCCTTCAGTGAAGACGGTACGTTTCTTGATCTATTAATAAAGCCGTTATCAAACCTATCCATAAGAAATCCTCAAAACAAGATCCAAACAACTACAGGCCAATAGCGCTCTTGCCTACCTATTCATAGATAATACACCTGCGAAAAATTTCACATATTTGACGATTCTCAAAACGGTTTCTGAAAAAATCACTCGACTATTTTGGCGGTAAATAAATATGTAGGTACAACAATATTAAATACAATTATTGATGACAAAAATATGCTATATGCATTTTACTAAAAAAAAAATTATATATACTTAATTATAAAACAATTTAACTTCATATCTAGATATGAAGTACAATTATTATGTGTTATCTTATCTGTCAAAAAGATATAATTTTATAACCATTAAAAAAATTACATCAACAAGATAAGATAAGATAATAATTTATTTGCATTAAACATGAGTATTATACATAACAAACGCATGCATATTGGTGTCATAATTAAGTAGTGATCATCATGTTTTGCCCATATAAGCGTACAAATTTTTTGAGAGGCGGTAATCAATTAAATAAATTAACAATAGCAAAGGAGAAAAATATGATTCTAGGCACTTGAAGAATTCACACAAGTTTCAATATAATGTCAATACAATGTCAATTATAAAAGTCAATTCTAGATACATACAAAAAAGTGGATATAATGTAAACACGAATATTAATGTCAATAATATAAATTCAATTCAGATTTTTGTCAGTTAAGAATTCACTTACGCTATAATAACATTTTTCCAATAATATTTTCTTAAGCCTAATTTTAAACATATTATTATTTCGATTCTTTAAGGAGCTAGTTATGCATCCGCCCGAACCATCTATATTAGATTAGTAAGCGAATATTCTGCTGACTTAGCATTGTCAGCGGAAAGTTCCATAAAATGTATCCCACGACGATGCACTCTTGCATCGTCGCATGACAGTAATTGTAAGCCAGAATAAATCGAGCCTCTATATCGGCTGGACGTATTTCATAGTTTTTATTTTAAATTAGTTTTTAAAAACCCTTCCTTCCTAAAGGGAAGCTTGACTGGCGCAGCCGGTAGGATTGTTTCGTAAAGGCTGCACCGTCCTTGTTCGAATTTTGGGTATCCGAATATACCCGAAAAACGCGAGTGCGGCGCGATTGGCTGTGAAACAATCCACGAACCACAAAAATTCGTCATCTTCCAAATGGTGTCGAGTACGGGAATAGCGATCGGTTGGTGAGTAAAACTCTTTGCCTTCCTAATAACCTCCCGTATTTTTCATAAAAGGGTTCTAGTTATACATTTGTTATTCTGAGATCGAAACTCTCTCATTATAGCGTATCTGGTTGTTTGGTATAAAACTCTACCGAGTGCCTATCTTATTCTAAGAACGTCTGGACAAAACTGATAAGCTTTGAACATAGAGCTACCGATGAATGGATATGACAAATAATTATTTTATTAAATTATAATTATCAGTGGTAAAATATTTTAACAATAATTCTATCCAATTAAAATTCTTCAAACAGCTATGTATAGATAATATCACCTATACAGAATATATGATAGTTTTATTTTTCTAAAACTATTATCTGGACTTTACATTTTTATTACTGTTATATTGTTCTATTGACTGTGTTTATGTTCTACTTTAAGTGTCTTTTGATATTTGTATTTTATTTTGTGTGTTGTATTTTTGTGTAAATCGTTGTGCGTCGACAGTTGTTTTTTTTTTTTAATATTTTAAAACTCTACCAATATGGAACCGTTTCCACACCAAATTCCGTTGCCGGAGTCCCCTGCTAGTGTGCAAATTGTGCCTATTCCAAATGAAATGATACGACTCATCCCATTATATAGTGGTGATAAACGCCAATTGAGTTTATTTCTTAGAAAATGCGAATATGTTATAAGCAGATATAGAGGGACAGAAGAGCAGAATATTTATGTGCTCCATGCAATCACTAGCCGATTAACGGATAATGCTGCCGCTTTGCTATCTGAAAGAGAGGACGTTACAAACTGGTCCGCCTTAAAAGAATTATTGCAGCAACACTTCGGTGATCCGCGAAGTGAAGAATGCATAAGCATTGAGTTAGAGTCAAGCAAAATAAAGTCTGGAGAATCATATCTCGATTTTTGCTGTAGAGTACAAAATATTCGTTCTCTGCTTATCTCTAAAGTAAATTTAATGGGTGATACGGAATTGAAATGTGCTAAAATTGCAATCTATAATAATATGGCGTTAAACGTATTTTTATACAATTTGCCTGAGAATATGGTTCGTGTCGTGAGACTTAAGACACCTTCTACTTTAGAAGATGCTCTTAGTGTAGTGCTTGAGGAAGTTAACTTCCACGAGCAGTATTCAATGCGCAATCGTACGCAAAACAACAGTTCGGTGCCAAAGACATCCATCATGCCGAATCAAGGCTTCAAGTTTGGAAACAGCGTCCCCATTACGTCACCACCACAAACTAATTTAAAAACTTACATGCCATATAATTCTGGTACTCAACAAAAGTTTAGTTTTGGTATACCACAAAACACACAAAGCTTTAGACCGCAACAAAATTTTGGATATAAGCCTCAATTGGGCTATCGACCCCAACAACAGTTAGGTTTTCGTCCCCAACTTGGCACTCAGCCACAGTTTGGATATAAACCACCACAATTTGGGTACAGGCCGCCACAGTTTGGTTATAAGCCTCAACAAAATTTTGGTACGACCCCACAACAATTTGGCTACAAGCCACCCCAGGTTCAAAAACCACACTTCCAATCCACTGACATATCTATGAGAACGATGCCGCCAAGGCCGCAACCTCAAGTTCCACAGCAAGGCTTTAGGTTAAACGAACTTACCTTAGAAAACGACGACGCACAATATTATGACGACCATAATTACTACTATGACCATGGATACGATACGCATGTTCATGACGCATACTCCATCGATGACGTAGAATGGACCCAACCTCAGGATTATAGTGACGAAATATCATCAGACGAAAAAGACGCAGCTAATACTGAGACAGAAAATTTTCACATAGAAGCCTCTCGCAAAAACGAGAAGTCGTAGAATTAAACTGTGACGCTAACTTAAAATTACCTTACGTCTTATTACCAGAGATCAGTGCGAAATTTATGATAGATACGGGGAGTACTCGATCTTTTATAAGCCCTCGCATTGCCTATCAGTATTTTTCAGACTATATTAGACACGAACCATTCCAAGTCGTGAGCACTCACGCAAGTAGCCAGCATGACCAAGTAATAGAGATCCCATTATTACCCACATTTAATAGTAGCGACTACCATAAGTTCTACTTGTATGACGTAGACGAACGATACGAAGGGTTGATCGGTAATGACTTACTTAAACAAATAGATGCAATTATCGATTTAAAGGATCTGATCTTAAGGACTAAAACCACTTTCATACCAATTATAAATAATCAGAATTACGTCATTGAATTACCCCCACGATGTGAACAACGCGTTAATATCCCAACAGACCAACACTCAGGTGAAGCTATTGTTGAGTTGGGGGATCTTTAATTCTTTGCAAAAACGAATTTGAATGCACTGAAATCAAATTTAATACTGGCGTAGACAAACATTATGAAATTTGCGGGATAGAAATTAAAAAGTTAAAAATGTGTGTCATCTGTCTCTACAGAATTCCGAAAGGTAATTTAAAAATATATTTTAATAAACTAAAAATTACTTTATCCGAATTGCAACACAAATATGATAATTTGATAATTTGTGGAGACTTAAATATTAATATCAATAAGGAGTCAACGTCTAGTACGAAACTGCTTCGTCTTTTGTCTAACTTTGGTATGAGTCACCATATCACAGATCCAACACGGGGAAAAAACTGTATAGATAACATTATTAGCAATATTTCGCATGTAACTGCTAGAACTATCAATCTCTATTTGTCCGACCATGATACAGCTCAAGTAGCTATCTTTAATAAAATGACATGCAAAAAAAGTACTGATTATTGTTTTAAATACATTAATGACACGAATCTGGATAATTTAAGAATATTTTGTAAATCTATAAGTAGCTTATCTTTCTCTGAAGTATATGATCATCAATTGGTAAATGATGCATTTAACGCATTTCATGATTTACTCATACTGTTTCACAAATTATGTTTCCCCATTATCAAAGTTAAAATGACAAAAGTACCTAGTAAACGTATTAAAATTACTAAAGGTATTCGAATAAGTTGCAAAACCAAACGTAAGCTGAGACTCAGACATTACAGAAATAAGACGTCAGAAACAAAAAAAGATTTCAAAATTTACTCTAGTTTATTAAAAAAGTGCGTAAATAAAAACAACTTATTAAGTAATGTTAAATACATAGCAAATTCGAAGAATCAATGTAAGGCTTCATGGAAAATAGTTAACGAAGAGATGGGAAAGTTTAAACCTAAAGAGTACATTGAAAAAATTATTGACAATGGAATAATTCTTTCATCTGGGTCAGATATAGCTAATTCTTTTAACAATTTTTTTACCGACATAACTAATAATCTGTCTGCGAATAGCCAACGTAATCCACTGTCATCAGTGAATTACACGATGAAAAGTATTTACCTTGAACCAACGTTACCTGATGAAATATATAAAATTATTAAATCATTACATGACAGCAAATCATCGGGCTATGATGACCTCACAACAAACCTGATAAAAGCTATTTGTCCTTACATTTGCGAGCCACTTTCATATATAATTAATCTTTCTTTAGAGCAAGGGCGTATACCGGATAGACTTAAGATATCTATAGTGAAGCCATTGTATAAAAAAGATACCAAACTAAAGAAAGACAATTATAGACCTATTTCGTTGGATCCAGTCTTTTCAAAAATATTTGAAAAGGCTATGTATAAAAGAATTCTTTCATACCTTAATCACTATAACATCCTGACGAAGGAACAATATGGTTTTAGAAAAGGCAGATCAACCACCTTAGCTACTTATAATCTCCTTAGCTTGATTTTAAACAATTTAAACAGTAATACCACGTCATGTGGTCTATTTCTCGACCTGAGCAAAGCATTTGATTTTGTTAATCACGACATTTTGCTAAATAAACTGTATAGATATGGCATTCGAGGTCCTGCTCATGATTGGTTCCTTTCCTATCTAAAAGATAGGAAGCAGATAACTCGCATCACCCAGTATGACATAATTACGAATTGTGTAAAAAATTATGACTCCGATGAACGCGTTAAATTAAATGGGGTCCCTCAAGGTAGCATCATGGGTCCATTGCTTTTTCTTTTATTTATTAATGACTTCCCAAGTACTATCGAACACAGCAGTATTCTCTTTGCCGATGACACAACCGTTTTATTAAAAGGTGATACTAAAATAAATATATCTTGTGACATAAACAATTGCCTCAGTAAAATTATGGAATGGCTAGATATGAATCATTTAAAAATAAATTTAAATAAAACGAAATTCATACAATTTCAAACTCATCAGCGAATAAAAAATAATATTACTGTAAATTATGGAAATGACATTATTGAACAGGTGACTTATACAAAATTTCTAGGAATAAATATTGATGCTAATTTATCATGGGTTAATCACATTGACATGATTTGTAACAGGCTGCATAGCTTTGCATTTGCACTTAAAAGATTGAAGCGATGCGCTCCTCTGCATTCGGTTCTGGGAGTATATCATGCTTATGTTTGTTCGGTAATTCGTTATGGGATCATTGCTTGGGGAAATTCTAAGCACATAAACAAAGTTTTCAAAGCGCAGAAAAAATGTGTTCGTGCTGTGTATAATCTTAAATGGACTGAATCATGTAAGCCTGTTTTTAAGTCAAATAATCTGTTGACAGTAGTAGGCATATATATATATGAATTGGCAAAGTTTGTAAGATCTAACTCTTCCTTGTTTCCCGAATATACTAGCTTAGGTAAGAGGACAGTTACACAAGAACAGCTCAAAATGCCAATTCCTAAACTAGAGCTGTTTAGGAATAACTGCATCTACATGACGCCTCTCATTTACAACGCGATTCCAAAAACTATAACAAAGTTACCTAATTATAAGTTCTACCCGGAGTTAAAAAAGTGGTTGGTTAACGAAAGTTTTTATACAGTTAAGGATTTCCTGCAGAAGACTTCTAATCGCTACTACATTTACCACGTTAAATAATTGATTGTATAATTAAATAATATATACATTATGACAATTTAAAAAAATATATATATGACATCGTTATTATTATTAATTCTTAATTGTATATTATATTTAATTGACATTTGCACACCTCGTATGAGGTTGTTTATGGTGAAACTATTTGTACGTCCTACATATTTTATATCTTTGTACCCGTATTCAAGCAAATAAATGAATTGAATTGAATTGAATTGAGTTTAAGGAATTTACTTCTGGCGTGCGAATGCCTTGTGCCCTGGTTAATTGTATGAATGGATACGCATTGACTGTTATTCAAAACACTTCAGACTTACCTATGACACTAACAATAACGAGACCTTTTACGGTCACACAATATGAAACGGCAAATTGTAACTTAAATTATACGGGACACAGTAACGACATCAAGACGGAACAGTTATTAGAACAAAATTTACAAAAGCTTAGACTTGACCATACTAATAACGAGGAACACGATAAGATACTGCGGCTTTGTAATGAGTACAAGGACATATTTTATTGTGATCAAATCCCTTTAAGTTTCACAAATCAGGTCAAACACAAAATACGGACAAAAAACGAAGATCCTATTTTCATTAGACCATATCGGCAGGCAGTTGCACAGGTAAGTGAAATAAATCAACAGGTAGAGAAGCTCTTAAAAGACAATGTCGTTCGAGAATCTCATTCTCCATGGAACGCACCAGTACATCTTGTTCCAAAGAAAGTTGATGCATCAGGAGAAGTAAAGTGGCGAATGGTTGTAGATTTTCGACGACTAAATGATGTCACCGTGGACGATCGATACCCGTTACCTAACATCAATGACTTATTTGACAAATTGGGAAAAAGTTCTTACTTTAGCACACTTGATTTAGCTAGCGGTTACCATCAGATTGAAGTCGAGGAGCAGGATAGGGAGAAGACTGCCTTCAGCACACAAAATGGTCATTACGAGTTTCTAAGAATGCCATTTGGTCTCAAAACGGCCCCGGCGACATTCCAACGAGCCATGGATAATGTTTTGAGAGGTCTGCAGGGACTGCATTGCATGGTTTATTTGGATGACGTCATTATATTCTCTGCAAGCTTAGATGAACACATCCTAAAACTCCGAACCATATTCGATAGACTTAGGACCACTAATCTTAAAGTTCAGCTAGATAAGTCTGAATTCCTAAGAAAGGAAGTACTTTACTTAGGTCATACCATTACTAAAGACGGCCTTAAGCCCAATGACGATAAGGTCACAGCAGTGTTAAATTATCCCTTACCTAAAACCACTACTGAAATAAAAAGTTTTCTCGGACTTATTGGCTACTACCGCCGTTTCATCAAAGACTTTGCACAGGTAACCAAACCTTTAACAGCGTGCCTTAAGAAACGTAATAAGATAGTTACAGACCAGACTTATATCGACGCGTTTAATAAGTGTAAAGAACTTCTGACAAACGCCCCACTTCTACAGTACCCCGACTTCGATAAAACTTTCATTATTACGACAGACGCATCAAATGTTGCACTTGGCGCAGTTCTATCTCAAGGCCAAATAGGCAGCGACAAGCCAGTCGCATACGCTAGTAGGACACTCAGTGACACGGAGTCACGTTATAGCACGATAGAACGGGAATGTCTGGCCATTATCTGGGCTGTTAAACATTTTCGTCCGTACTTATATGGCCGTAAATTCACCATCTATACCGACCATATGCCTCTATCATGGCTTGAAGCTCAACAAGACTCTAGTAGCAAACTTACCCGGTGGAGACTAAGACTACTTGACTATGACTACGACATCGTTTATAAAAAGGGTAAACAAAATACGAATGCCGACGCGCTATCTAGAATAAAAATTAATGCCCTATCCGACACTGACGGAGGCCAATCTATGAAAGTTAACGTTGACAACAAGGAACAACGACTTCAGTCACATATAAAAGAAGTAATAAATGACATTACAAGACTTACGACTAACAAGAAAACGGTACGTAACGACTCGTCAACCATAAGCATATCTGACCCCAGCTCCACAGCAACAGTTTCAGGTTCCGATACAGCATCCATATTAAGTCTAGATAGTGAACCCCAATTCCCTATTCGGGAACCGTCTGAATCAACGAAATCAGATACTATACACTCAGCCATGGACGTAGACGTAACCGACATACCAATCCTTAGAGAAGCGATAGACACAAAACCAAACCAGATACTTGTGTTTACATGGTTAAAGAATGATATACAGGTTAAAGACATTTCTCGCGCTAAACAGAAGGTGCTAGAAATATTTTTACCCATAGATAATACAGAACTTATGAAGAAATTTCTTAAGGAATATATTAGACCTAAAATAAAACACTTTATATACTTTGAAGACGAAGAGCATCGTAGGCAGTTTAGCCGTACAGTAGTAGAATTATTTCGAAAGGGTACCGTACAATTGATTGAATGTACGGAGCGTGTAGTGTACGTAGAAGATGAAAAAGAACAGCGAGCGATTGTGGTAAAGTATCATGAAGGGAAAACGTGTCACCGAGGAACCAAAGAAACATTAACTAAAATACGTAGGACTTATTTCTGGATAAACATGCATGAAACTATAGCAGCCATAGTTAATGCCTGTGAAATATGCCGTAAAATGAAATACGATAGAAAACCACTTAAGCCCATTTTGCAGTTAACCCAAACACAAGATGCCCCGTTTCAAGAGTTATTTATTGATCTGTTCCAAATTGAAGGACAATATTTCCTTACAATTATAGATGCCTTCAGCAAATTAGGTCAGGCAATATCAATATCAAATAGATCAACACCTGAAGTTGTAAGAGGCCTTATGAAGTATTTTTCTTTTTATGGCATACCAAAAAGGATTAGTTCAGACCCTGGAACGGAGTTTAACAATGAATTAATAAAAGAATTCGCTAGTCTACACAAAATTGAATTACATATTGGCACGCCCAATAACCCTAACTCAATGGGCCTTATAGAACGATTACATTCAACAATCTGTGAAATCTATAGATGCGCTAAATATGAGCAAAAGTGTACAGATGTGGCGTCAGTCATGATGTACTCTATTATAGCGTACAACCATTCTGTTCACTCAGTCACGGGACTAACTCCATTTGAAATAGTATTCGGACACACTGACTCAAGTAATCCCTTCGGTATAGAAATGAATAAACAGTATATGCAACAATTGGTGAAGGATCATGCTAAACGAACTAAATTTCTTTACAATCAAATAGCAAATAAAATATCAGATAGCAAGGAAAAGATTAGGGAGAAGAAAGGTGGTGAGCAGAGAATAGATTTTCCAGAAGGAAAAACTATCTTTGCTAAGGATGTTAACAAAAGAAAAAGTAAAGACAAACCCAGATATACCAAAGCAAAAGTTGTAGGACAAACAGAAAGAAATGTAGTACCAATAAAAATAGGCGAACGTACAACAAAGGTACCAATTAAAAATATAAAACGCCCTCCACAGGTGGAGCGTCCTGATGGTAATGATGCCGGCGCAGGGCCTTCATCTGCAGTCACTTGAGGCGAACCCAGGCATATTACCAGTAAGGGAAGGTCAAGCTTACGTACAAACGGATCATTGGATAATTATTAAGGTTATTAGGTAATTTAGAAAAGGTTTATGAGAACCTTAATTTTATAATAAAAAACTATGCAAGACTTATTGATTTGATACAGCGAAACGAATCATATTCCCCTGATTTTGTTACCCTAAGTATGCATTTAGATTACTTACGCGATATAACTATCGAAAAATATAGACAACTTGTACCGCAACAACGATTTAAGAGAGGTATCCTTAACCCTTTGGGTTCCATTATTAAAGTAGTCACGGGAAATCTCGATCATGATGATGCATTAAAATATGATGAACTCACTTCTAAACTTGGTCATAATCAAATTGTTATTTCAAAGAAGTTAACTCTGATTTCACAAATAATTGATAGTTTCATTAATACTACAGATATTGTAAGCCACAATTCGGGTCTATTGGAATCACGCTTTAAAATCCTTGAGTCTATTGTGAAAGAGTTGGCTTCTCAGAAGAAACGATGGGACCAGTCTATATACATTGTAAGTTTCTTTAATCTTTTTATGAGCAGCTTCCGAACAATATATATTAAATTAGAAGAAATTGAAACTGCTCTAGCTTTTAGTAAAATATCCATTTTACATCAATCTGTAGTCAATTCCACAGAATTATTGTACCATTTGAATTTGATTGCGAACACTGAAAATTTGATTTATCCTGCGACAGAGAAAAATTTAGTGAAACTCGAAGAAACTGTTAATATTAAGTCTTATACCAAACACAACCAGATTACGTTTATAATAGAGGTACCACTTACAGATAATAATACTTACAATTATTATAAACTCTACACCTTACCGATCTTTCGTGAGACTGAGAATAGAACCTTATCCATATTCCCCCAATTCCCATACCTTTTGGCAAAGGGAATGAAATACCTTCCGATCATAAAACCATGCCGGTCTCTTGGTGCTGGAGGCCACTATTTATGCGCTGACGACAACCGAGCTCTTTACCACGAGCTCACCTGCATTGAACAACTCATGAGGTTCGAAAACAACCTTACTCGCTGCGTGCAACACCAAATTCATATCGAAGATGTGAGAATCCAACAAATATCTACATCAAGTTGGATTTTATATACGCGACTTAAAGCAGTATTAACTACATACTGTGACTCTGAAATCGCTAAGCTTCCAGTCATCGGTACTTACGTAGCAACCCTGGACAAGCCGTGTGATTTTGAAATTGGCGGCATTAGAATTCGACACCATCGTGCCTTCACCGAGAGTGATCTGGTAGAGCCTGATCCTATTATAAATCTACCTGCGTTATATGCTGCTGTGAGTACGGGCGCACCCTTACCAGGTGCAAGCGTACTTAATATGCAACGAATAAACTTAGACGAAGTTAAATACATGGCCCATGCGTTAAGGCACAGTGAAGTGATAAACAGTGTTTCAAGAGAAAAGGACTCTAGCTTCAGTGTAATTTTATATGTTACTCTATTCCTAGTTTTGATCTGTCTACTTATAATTTTAACATATGTGTTACGAAATAAGATTATTTTAATGTGTGCTAGAAATTATCGAAACGTTATTAAAAATGAACGTACCGATAATTTCCCTCTTGGGGAGGGAGGAGTTATGCATCCGCCCGAACCATCTATATTAGATTAGTAAGCGAATATTCTGCTGACTTAGCATTGTCAGCGGAAAGTTCCATAAAATGTATCCCACGACGATGCACTCTTGCATCGTCGCATGACAGTAATTGTAAGCCAGAATAAATCGAGCCTCTATATCGGCTGGACGTATTTCATAGTTTTTATTTTAAATTAGTTTTTAAAAACCCTTCCTTCCTAAAGGGAAGCTTGACTAGCTTGGTATCTGATTGTATATTTTTGGTCCCATACAGAAAATGCTACTTTTACAATTTTGTATTCATTGTATTGAATGTCTTGAAACTTCTAGGTTAGCCTGAACAACGTCTTCGACCACATCATCACTTACCATCAGGTGAGGTAGTGGTCAAAGGTTAACTTATCAGATATAAAAAAAATGTTATTGTACGAAAAAAAAGCGCCATCTGTTAGAAAACCAAAGAGTCAAACGCGCTGTAACAGAACTAAACTCAATACCTATATACATCGTAGTTGATGTACCTAATACTAGACGACGCTACTAGAATCCGGTTGCAAAATAAACGCGAGCCTTCACAAAGCTTAGCTTTTTGCTAGTAAATAAATTGCTAGAAAAAATACTTTGTGGACTTAAATAAAAGTAAGTTTGTTTAGATATAAAATCTGTTTGAGATGAAGAGAGCGAACTTGGCCATATACTACTGCTATACTAGAATACATCATCTTCCAATTTAGGTAACGTATTCACCGATTTAATCGGCAGCGATGGGAAGCGCTTGTCATTGACGTGCATTTGTAGAAGCGTACAGCGAGAGTCTGCGATACTGCGCCTACTACTTTCAATCTAAATCGCGATCAGCGGATTGATTGATTCTAGATGTTTTGTGATCAATCCATCAGCGTAATCAAAGAATCAATCTTTCTACTTCGTACATTGTCAATCTGGATCGCGATCATGGATTTTGATCACAGATCGCTATCGAGATTGAGTATGTACGGGATTCCCACAAGCGTACGGTAGCCCGTACATACTCAATCTTGATTGCAATCTCACAGCTCTGATGGCAATCACGGGATCGCGCCACAACATTTCACATTCGATCTTGATTACTTGAGTCCGTATATCGTAACCGCCGCGTTAACAACACCTGTTGGTTTGTCTTATTAAAAACTACTCTGTGGTCATTGATATAAATGAGGTTCAAGTTGTAGTATCTCTTGATTTTGCCCTTACTTTTAAGAAAAGGATTCGTAAAAGTCTACTACTTCTCTAGTTTACTTAACCATGTCAATAAGAATACCAAATAAAAAAAAAACCACTTCATTAAGCTCCTTCATGCCCTCACTATTAGTACCGAATTTTATAATAGAGATATATATAGAGATATCAGTTCCTCAGAAAGTGCTGCTGCCCACCCTCTGGTGTGTCACCATTAGTCGCCTCTTACCACATCCTCGAGTTGAGATGGGGTGAAATTCTAGCTCGGCACCCCACGGGCCTAGCCTGGCACCCCACGGGCAGTAATATAAAATAATATTTTTACCTCTTTTTTTGAAGTCAGTAAAAATGGAACCAATATGGAATAGAATATTCATTCGAATAAAAACGTTTTTAACAAATCGGTTTATAGATGATGAGGTAACACGTATGAAAATAATATTAAGAATACGTCCTCTTCCAATTTAGGTAACAAATTCACCGATTGTATCGGCAGCAATGGGATGCGCTTCTCATCGACGCGCGACGTCCATTTCGTGGAAGCGTACGGCGAGACTGATGCGATCCTGCGCTTACACTTTAAATCAAGATAACGATCAGCGGATCGCGGTCTTGGTTTTAAAATATCTAGATATTTTGTGATCAGATGCGTCAATCCATCAATCTACTTCTTACATTGTCAATCTGGATCGCGATCATTGATTTTGATCACAGATCGACATTGAGTGTGTACGGGCAACCATGACGTGCTGCTTAGGGTATATTCCATTTGTCGCTAAGAACATTATTTTCAATAATTTTGATCACATTTGCGTCTATGGTTGTGATCACTGTGATCGTTTGTCTTTTTGGGAGTAGGTTGCAAAACAACCTAAGGGTGCTTACCATTTGAGTTAGATTCGCTAAAAACGTTAAAAACGATCACACTCCCAAAAAGTTGTTCCACATGGGTCTTGGCATTACTTTTGCCATAAACGCTACATCTAATGTCAAAAGTGACAGAAGTGGCAAATTTTAGTGGCATTCATGGGTATGTTCCATTTGTCGCTAAGAACGTTAATTTCGATAATTTTGATCACATTCTGCGTCTGTGGTTGTGATCACTGTGATCGTTTGTAACTGTCATCCCCTGTTCCATTTAGGATAAGAACGCTAAGAATGCCACTAAAATTTGCTACTTCTGTCACTTTTGACATTAGATGTAGGGAATTCAAACTGTTCCAGTAGCCTCATAGCGTTTATGGCGAAAATAACGCCAAGACCCATGTGGAACAACTTTTTGGGAGTGTGATCGTTTTTAGCGTTTTTAGCGAATCTAACTTCAAATGGTATGCACCCCATATCGTTCATATCCTAAATAGAACAGGGGATGACAGTTACAAACGATCACAGGGGGCCGTTCGGAACCTCGGTTAGAGCGCACTCGGAGTGCAACTTTTCACTCTAACGTCGTTCACAACCTTCGAGTAGAGCGCAACTTTTCAACTATCAAAAACGGTCGTTAAAAGGTTGAATCTTTATCTGACATGACCTTGACATTTCTTGATAAGAGAATTATAGGCACTCTTTTGTATTTTGCAGGTAACAGCAGTTATTGCTTTTCAAACATCATAAAACTTCTATATATTTTGCTAGTTCCCCGCCAAAAATCGATATTTGAGGTTATAAAACAACCGAGTCGTTCCAAACCTTCGAGTAAGTTAAAGCAACCGACAACTACACTCTGAGGCTTGGAACGCGGCCCAGTGATCACAACCATAGACGCAATGTGATCAAAATTATCGAAAATAACGTTCTTAGCGACTAATGGAATATACCCCAACAACACTCTGAGGCTCTGAACGTAACCTAGGTGTCACAGATTACAAATCACTTTTTTGTTTTGACTTTTAGAGAATTTTTAGGTTATGCCTTTATGTTGTGGTGTTGTAGAAAATATGGACACATGCTTTCTTTAGATCATTTATCAATTACTTAATATGGATATTGTAAACCAAATCTTAGAGAGAGAGCAAAAGAAAACAGAAAAGTATAAACCTATCGCAGTTGAAAAACATTTGGACGTAGAATTTGACCTAGGCACTTTATTGGGTTCGGACACAAACGACTTGGACACGAAGTTGTTAAAGTAAGTTTTATTATAACAAATTATATTCTGCGTATAGTGTCGCTTAGTACTTTAACGCGCGGTTGGAAAGTACTGAGGCATTTATTTTAAAAAGCATAAGAAAGTTTATAAATCTTATCGAAATTGTTGGCATTACAGATCAGAGAAGGATGTATACCTACAATCTCTTGCACGTGACAATACTCAACTATTACTAAACAAAGTATGGGAACTCCCTACGGAGCGTATTGAAGAAGCCATTGTAGTCCGTCTACCACAGCCAACAACACTCCTGCCCCGTGCAAAACCTGTTCCTAAACCAAAGCCTCTCACAAAGTGGCAAGAGTTTTCCAAAGCAAAGGGCATCACCAAGAAAAAGAAAGATAAACTACAATGGGATGATCAGTTGCAGAAATGGGTGCCATTGTTTGGGTAAGCTCACATGTTCTGAATATTTTTATTATGCTCAGTAATTAATATATGGTAGTTTAAATCATTTTCGTACCTACTTATAACCATACTGAGCATATACCCTTTTTACTAAAAACAACAAATGTATATTTGTTATTTATACATTATAATATATATTCGATCCTGAATGTGAGTGTATAATTTTCCTGTAAAGCCAATGTGACGTTATAAACGTCATGTAAACAATGTTGTTAAATGCCTTAAAATACCTTTTTTCAGACCTTATTTAATTTATGTATGTCAAGGAAAACAAATGCACAAGTAAAACCAAGTCTTTTATATTTAAAGACTTGGTTTTTGGACTTGGCTTACTTTTCAATAGCTTGTGGCTTACTAACATTGTAATTTTAATTACAGTTTCAAAAAAGCAGCAGCGGAAAAAGAAAAGAACTGGTTAATAGAAGTTCCACAGAATGTGGACCCCATGACTGACATGTATGAAAAGAAAGCCAATGAAAAATCAGAAAAAGTGGCAAAGAATGACCTACAAAGGCTGAAAAATATTGCTAGAGCCAAGAAAGTCAAAATACCCAGAGTTGGGCTTCCAGTTACATCTGACAAAGCATCAGCAACTCAGGTACCTCACTTAATCCTTCATTATTATCTTGATCACTCAAGTTTTTTCCATCAATGCTATCATGTTACGTAGATTCAAAGCAGGGTTGAGCTGAAAATGGAATAATAGATTGACTGGCCAAAAGAAATTTAATTCATGCTGCTTGGCAACATGGCTTTCTACATTTGATGATAAGCCACCACCAGAGATTATCTTATTAACATTTCAAAAACTACATTACTGCTACATTAAAACTGTAATGTTTCCACTAACAAATTATCTTGAAACAGGTCTTAGATGCTGTTAAGAGACAGTTCTTTTGTATTTTCTTGTTATAAGCATGTATTATTGTGACAGATCTCCTAACAAATAATATAAACAAAAATAAAACATCAAGGGTTGGCACCATGGCATTCCACCAATCTAGTGTATTCTCTAAGTTGATTGTGTGGGATTTAGTATCAATACTACTTCTTGAAGATGAAGAGAGACAAATACAGACTGCCCAGTTGAAGAAATTATATACAATACCTACTCCTAGGCTTGTAGTGGCTTACTTACTTGGTACTTGGTGTGCGGGCTCTTTTCCGCAATTTTGCCGCTCTTGTGCGGCCTATTTTGCGTGGAGTTTGGAGGCTGTCGTTAATCCAGCCATCCAACATCGGCCAGGAAGGCCAGCAACTCGCTGATGCCGGCGCAGGCCTCCTGGACGGTCCCTGGCGTACCAAGGTGCTCTGCTCTTTGGGACGCCACACTGCTGCACTCGACGAGCACATGTGCGGCTGTCTCCTCTGCTTCCATACAGCCTCTGCACAGGGGGCTGTCTGTGACACCTATAGTAAACAGGTGTTTGTTTAGATGACAGTGACCAGTGACAATTCCAACGACCCGTCGTAATTTGTCTCTTTTAAGCTTGAGGAGCCTTCTAGAGTACCTTAAGTTTAACTCTGGGAAAGCTTCTTTCGCCTGTCTACAGTCTATTGTACCTGCCCAGTAATTTTGATGTAAGTTTTTAGTTCTTTGGCGGATCCAGGCCCGGACTTGGCTGAATGGAAGTGGCATCAGAGGCTCTGGTCCTGCAGGGTGAAGACCCGAACCTCTCCGCGCCAACTCGTCTGCTTCATCGTTGCCTCTAGACCCACTATGCCCTTTTATCCACTGAAGAGTAACTTTGTTATTGTGACTACTTACTTCTTCCAGTAGCTGATGGCACTGTATGATCAGCCCTGATTTTAGATCATGTCGTTTCAGGGCTCGTAGAACTGCAGTACTGTCCGAGAGGATTTTGATAAAATGACCATTTACCTTTCTACTTAGTAGCGCAGTCAAAGCCTGGATAATACCCACACATTCGGCTTGAAATATGGAGTTGTGTGCACCCAGGCCTGTTGCTATGTGTATGTTAAATTCTTCGGAGAAACTACCTGCTCCTGTACCTGTAGTCATTTTAGAGCCATCTGTATAAATTCTATATTCGTGAGTACCTGAACTGTCACTAGGCTCTTCGTGTGTTTGTATAGTGTAGCTCTTAAAGAAGTGGTACTGCTTGTTAACTTTGTCATAGAGAGATAAGATCAAACCATTATTGTTATCAGTGTAGTTCTCTATGATGTTTGTGTGTGGTGCTTGTCTACTTAGATTCCAGAGATTTAATGCTTTAAGTCGATATGCGGATGCCGCTGCTTCTTGCTGTATGTACAGCTGTAGCGGTATCATGCCGAGGAGAGCTTCAATCGCGACAGTAGGCGTGGTTTTCATACACCCAGTGATAGCGACGCAGGCTAGTCTCTCGAATTGTTTTAGTTTGGCAATAGCAGTTTGTAGTTTGGTTCTGGGCCACCATACCACTGCTCCATGTGTGAGGGATGGTCGGATAACCGTTGCATACAGCCATAGGGTGATCTTAGGGCTAAGCCCCCATGTTTTTCCGATCATTCTTTTGCATTGCCAGAAAGTAACACTGGCCTTGTTCAACTTATTCTCTAGGTGACTTGCCCAGTTCAATTTGCTGTCTAGTATGATGCCCAGATATTTCACCTCCTTTGACAGTTTTAGTTCCTTATTGAACAGACTGGGTAGGGTAAACCTGCCCAGTGCTCTTTTGTTTGTGAAAAACAACAGTTCTGTTTTTCCTGGATTCACGGTGAGCTCTTGTTCTGTGCACCATGCTTCAATGATCCTCAGGGCTTTCTGCATCAGTTCACATGCGACGCTAGCACATAGTCCCGATATTAGAATGGCCAGGTCATCAGCATAGCCCACCGTGTAGAATCGACTGGAGTTGAGCCTGGTGATCAGGTCATTGACTACCATGTTCCAGAGAAGTGGAGACAGGACTCCCCCTTGTGGGCAGCCCCGTGATACCACCCCCCTGGTTTCGCCATTTAAGACTATGCGTACCGCCCTTAGCCTAAGCATGTTAATGATCCAATCGGTTAGAGTGGGATCAACTCCATGTCGACACATAGCAGTTCTTATGCTGGTGAAATTTGTTTTGTCAAAGGCGCCCTCTATGTCAATGAATGCACCTAGGCATAAGTTTTTATTTTGTAAATCTCTTTCTATTCTGTGTTGTGCAAGGCAGATTCAGTACATTTGCCTGCACTGTAGGCATGTTGTTCAGGATGAAGAGGTGTTATAGTGAGTATGCTATCTCTGATATACCTGTCACACAGCCTTTCAAGGGTTTTTAAGAGGAAGGACGTGAGGCTTATCGGTCTGTATGCTTTCGCTTCTGTGTAATCACTCTTGCCTGGTTTGGGTATGAAGATAACCTTGACCTCCCTCCATTGCACGGGTACATATCTATATGCTAGACATGCCCTAAAAATGGGGTTGAGTACTCCGGCTATATCAGGCAAGCCCCATTGTAGGAGTGCCGGGAAAATCCCGTCCAAGCCTGGTGTTTTGAATGGAAGGAATGTGTTAATTGCCCACCTGATTTTTTCCTCCGTGACCACAGTCTGTGCTACTAGCCAGTCTGTCGGTGTGGGTGTGGTTACTACATCTGGACTCCAGCGTATGGTATCCTCGATATTGCAGCCTGGGAAGTGTGTTTCTAATAATAGTGTGTTTGTCTCTGTGTCTGTTTTTGTGTAGGTGTTGTCACTTTTCTTCAGAGTACCGATATCTTTACTCGGATTGGTTGCCATTATTTTTCGTACTCTGTTTGCCTGCGCGTTGGATGCTATGTTTGTGCTGTAGTTTCGCCAAGACCTACGAGATTTAGACCTGATAAGTTTCGTGTAAGCTGATCTAGCTTCAGTGTACCTGTCCCAGTCCTCGTCCCTGTAGGTGTTCATGGCTCTGTTAAACAGTTTGCGTACTTTTCCTCTCTTTCTTTCTAAGTCTTTTGACCAAACTATTTTCTTGCCCTTGTCGTCACTCGGCAGTGTCAGAGGGCAGGCATTTTCGAAACTATTAGTGAGGTCAGTTGCAAGCTGTTTAACGTTCTGCTCAATGTTTATGGTGCTGTTTAGTTGTGTTGTGTTTGCTGTTTTGAGGTACTGAGTCAGAGATTTCTTAAAGATTTCTCTGTCAGTCCTTCGAGGGTTTCTTGTGGGCACTGGTGTAGTTTTTGTTACCTGTAGTTCAAACCTTATCCACCTATGGTCGGAGGCTGAGAGTTCATCCGAAACTCTCCAGTTCGCGATTAGACTCGAATTACCTGATACCAAGGTGAGGTCTATGATGGTGCGGCTCTGATTTCTCACAAAGGTTGGTTTCGCACCCGTGTTAGCTATTGAAAGATTGGTAGAGAATAAGAAATTTACCAGATCGTTTCCTCTGCTGTTTGATGTTGGCATGCCCCAGATTGGATGATGGGCATTCGTGTCAGCTGATATTATTAGATTAAAATTATATAGTTCACAGTATCTTACCAGGTCATCAACGTCTTTCGGAGGAACCTCCTCATCGCCGGGCATGTAGGCTGACGCGACGATGACATCCCCTGTCACCTCCCCAATTACGCTCGGGAGCCTGGCTGTTACCAAGTCTCTGGAACAGAACTGGGTTAGAGGCACTGCTATTATATTTTTTGGTACATAAATGCAAGCTCGATGCTGGTCACAAGTGTTGTCAAGGATCAACTTACCTCGTAGATTAGTGAGACCACACACACGCCCTGCCCTGATCCACGGCTCCTGGATCAGGGCGATGGTCTCCTCGTTGTCTGCCTCCAGCACTCTGCGCAGGTTAGCCGTTGCAGTGAGGCTGTGCTGGAGGTTGCTTTGGATGACACTACAGGTTAAACGGGTTTGGGTCGCTGTCATTCGAGCTTCCCTCCCCATCTGACTCCGTTTGGCTCCTTCTTGGCCTCCGCCATACCTCCTTTTTAGGGTGGTCGGAATCCAGACTCATGCCTTCCGTCGCCTTTGAGGTTGATGGTCTAGGCGATGAGTGAGACGGTGCATCCGGAGTGACATCCATCGTCCCGTCTGTTGGAGCTGGTTGGTCTGCTGTCGGCACCATAGGTTGAGACTCACTCACACTGGATGCCTCCATTGTGGTCTTCGTCGTCATTGCCTCTGGTGGTTCATCTTGGAGCGATCCATTGGCCGCATAGAAGCGCACGTATATGTTCCCCAGGTTATACCAGAGTCGTCTTCCATGATCCAGGAGAGTCGGTATGACGGTTTCTGGTATCCCCAATGTAAGGAACATTGTGTCTTTTTCCGGTCCGTGCAGAGAATGGGAGAACAACTTCCACGTGTGGACAAGTGCCCACTGGTTCTGATCTGCCAGGACTAGGCTTGTATCTTCCACTGTGCCCACGCATTCCGGAACGAAAAGAGCTGCTCTAACCAGTCTGGTTAGGTCCGCCTGCTTCTTCACGACCAGCTTTGCGCCTGCTTCAGTGGGTATGCTATTTATGGCGTTTTTGAGCCACTCAAGTGAAGCCTCATTCTCACACCACAACTTCAGTGCTCCATCTGCTATGATGGGTTTGCCTCTGAAGAGGGGGGAGAAGGAGATGTTGGGGTCCTTAACGTCCGCCAGAATCCGCGCTGTCAGGAACTTCTTCACCTTCGTGGCTTGCTCGGCTGTCAGTTCATAATTTGCGCCAGTCACAGCTACGCAGAGGTCGTTCTGGACGATCTCGGCATAGCTGGTCTGGGCCCTGCGTGAGCTGTCAAGCTTTGTTTTTTTGTGGTCACCTCTGGGTGACACTGTGTCGTCTAACCGCGTCCTTTTGTAAGGTTCGGCACGAACTGGGGCCTGTGCCGATTTGGCAATGGCCATCGCTGCTCGTTTCTGCCGGTTGTAGCGGTTGCCGTGTTTGGTGTGCATCCATTTGCCTTTGGATCCGGAAGGTATGGGTTCTACCACTGGTAGGCCAGCAACGATCTTAGGCTGTGATGCTCTGCTCAGTTGAGAGGGTTTGGGGGCATTCTGGGCTCGGACTCCAGTCGTCGGCTTTTGTCCCGTCGGACAGTCTCCCGCTTTAGGGTCTCCGGCTTGAGGCCTTTGTCCCGTCAAGCATGAAGCCGAACTAGGGTCTCTGGCTTCCGGCTTTTGTCCTACCCGTGTTGCCTCAAGTTGCAGTCTTTTCCTCTCTTTCTGTCTAAGTTTCTGCTTTTGTTTTTTCGTCAAGCGCTCCGGGACTTGCGCCACCTCGAGTCTTGACGAACCTGCTGAAGGGTCTCCGACTTGTGGCCGTTGTCCCTTCCTCTCCTTCGACGGTCTTACAACCGTCCACGTCGAGGTACAAGGCTCCGGGGCCGATAAGGCCGCCACGAGGCTTGTAGTGGCATGTCGTGTCATGACATGAAAAGCTACAGTCTTATTGTACAGACATAATGTACATAATATGAGTTCTTAACTCATTGAAATTAGTTTAAAAATAACTAAAAAAAAATATGAGCTGTGCTGTCAGTCAGTGCCTGCTATTATCTCCAAGTATTTGTTTTTGTATAATGATTTGGAAATTAACTAATATAAGGCAATTACATGTAAATAATCAAAAGAAGAACCAAAGTGGTATACTTGTTGAGAAAAAAAAAATGCTGTCCAGTTGCGTTGTTTTTATCTCGTAACTAGTTTCAAAATATCTGGCCTAAAAATCTGTAATAATTCATGTGTAAAGAACAATAGTAAAAAATCATATTAAAAGAAGAACCGAAGTTGTAGGTGAAATAGGTTAAAAAAAAACGCATTAAATTACTGTTTCCCGCCATTTTCGTTGTGCGGTCATCCCTTTTCCAGTAATATTTTCCATGAAATTGTCTATTTTCATTTCTTTTCCTGTAAAGCATATATGATGAGGATTGCATTGGTACCAAGAAGTTAATATGTTGACTGGAGATTGCATCAAATAAACTCGATTTAAAAACAAAAAAATAATAAAATTTTAATATATAATCTAAAAATAAATCCTACCATGATTTTAAAACTGGCTGAGTGAGGCCTAAGTACTTTTCAGTCTATAGCTGTAAAATACCCACAATTTACAATAAGTTTTTGAATACTATGAGTAATGACATGGCCAGCTATTGCCCAATCCCCATCAACTCAAAATTACCTTCTTGTCAACTCTCTCATTCACTGTGACCTAGGTCAAAACAACTTGTTATGAAACCCAAGAGCCCAAAGTTGTTTTCAAAATTGATTTGTACTGTATTAATTTTACTAACATATTAAATATACTATTAATTACACATATACTTTTTTAAAGAAAACTTGGAAACTAATCATTTATAATTTGACTAATCCCTACATCTTGGCTGCTTTACACTACATGAAATCTTGTTGAGCAAGAAGGCATGGAGAAAGTACTTTAATGAGTCTCAGTGGGTTCAGTACCAAAGTAATAATTATCCTTTTCACCCATTTTCATTTCCTGAAAGAAATTCTATCTATATTGTTAATGTTAGTTCACCTACAACTACATGTTTCATATTTTTACACAGTCTACAAATTACAGTTTACTTCACTTTATCAAATTATGTTACTCTAAAGTTATTTATTTATATATTTTCAGTTGTCAACTGCAGCAGTAGTTGCTAAAGCCTCAACAGCATCCCTTGGCAAGTTTCAAGGCAAGTTACCTAAGGAGAAAGAGGCCCGGGGCAAGGGAATCCATGAGCTCATTCCTGGCAAGGAGAAAAAGCGAAAAGCACCAGTGCCCACTCCTCAAGCTGAAAAGGAGAGCAACTTGAATCTTATAGACAGTATACTGAATAAGAGACCTAAGATTGATATGGATAAAGCTGTATCTAAACATATTCACGAGGAGCAGACACAGTAAGTTTAGTAAAATTAATTCTAAAATTTAAATTATCTATCTCATGGTTGTTGTTATTTTCTTCTTACTAAAATCCACATTTGTGTAACACTTAAAATGACATTCTAAGGGCCTGTTTCAGAATGTTCGAGTAAGTTCAGGTTATACTACCCAGAACATATTTAATAAATAAAACATTATCTTTGCGTTACACAGTCATCTATTTAGCCTATCCATTGGTTAAAACTTGAAACGCGCTGCATGTTAACTGTCATTTTTGTCATTCAGTTATTTTATGTTCTGGGTAGTATAACAGGAACTTACTCAAGATTCTGCAACAGGCCCTAAGTAAAATAAGACTACCATCTGTGACTCAGAAGCTACTTTCCACATACCAAAGTGCACTAACACTGTACAATAGTATTATTATGCATATAAATACTGGTTAAATTTATTTTTGCATTTTAGTCGCATATAACTACTAGGTACACAATTTATTTAAATATTCAGCATTACTGTGTTTAAAAGATAAGCTCATAACAAGTAGCTACTAAATGTTGTTCATTGTTGGAGAGAGTCACAATAATATCATAACATAATCCCAACACAAGAATTCATCTCAAAATTTTGCTTCATCATATTTTGTGTTTATATGGTAAATGGTATCAATACTATCTTAATTTCTAAATATTATGTAGCAATCATGTAATATAGCACCTGAGTAATTTTATCTGTTTTTATAAAACTTACAATATACAAGGTTTATTAAAAAAAAATGCTTTATATAAGTTTATTTAAAAAAAAAAAAGATATAGTTCTGTTTTGCTCACTTGTATGCGAAACAAGGTCTGTCTGTCCCTCAGTCTGACATTTTTCAAAGCTCACTTCACCTGAATTCACGAGAGTTCCTCCTTTTTTAATTGAACTGCATTTTTCTGCTTTAGCCGGTCAGAAGAAAAGAAAACGATGCCATCAAAAGGCATTGGTAAGCGTAAGGGCGGCAAGGGTAATGCTACTAACTTTACAGCAAAGAAACCTAAAGGAGGGAAGGGCAAGCGATCACCAGGGAAAGCTGTTGGAAGGAAGAGGAGATAGAATTTAAAAATAACTAACTTAACATCTCAGGGTTCTTTGTATGTATGTTGTTGGCTCCTGAATATAGTTATTTCTGTATAAAGTTATTACTTTGGTTTTATTCTCATCAATCCGAGAGTTACAAAATGTCTATGCTACCTAATAAGTGTTCTGGACAGCACTTGAAGAATTCCTCAAGGAAATTGATGTCACATATTTCTAATTACTTTTACAAAATTCTAAGAAGTCTTAGGGTAAAGTTCTCGAAATTAAGTATGAAGAATGAGAGGAGCTCGTAGGACATATTCAAGATGTAGGACAGATTCCACCCTACCCAGTCGTAAAGCCGGCAAGAGAGATCCAAGCACATTGTATAGCGGCGTTAGCGGCCATCTCAATCGTAATTTTGGATTTTGACAACCATCATTAGACAGCTGTCACTATGACATTTGTTCTAACGACTTTACATATCTCATAACCGTTATCAAGACGCTGTCCAATTTTACTTAGCTGACGACATTTTCAAGTTTATAAATCCAATGATAATCTACTCCAAAACAAATTGTCTTCCGGTCAGAACAATAGATCTTATATATATAAAAGAAAGTCGTGTTAGTTACTCCACTTATAACTCAAGAACGGCTGAACCGATTTAGCTGAAAATTGGCAGGGAGGTAGTTTAGAGCCAGGAGAAGGACATAGGATACTTTTTATCCCGTTCGACAGCATTCCCGTGTGACTTGACATGAAACGTCAGGAGGAGTACATCCATTTACGTGATGCAGTTTGTACTGAAGGAAATGCAGCTAATATTGGTCGATTAACTATTCTGCCGGCGACATATATTGGTAGTCCACGTCATATGCATGAATATGCACATGATGCAATGACATATGTTCGTCATTACGGTCGGCCCGATCTCTTTATTACCTTTACCTGTAATCCAAAATGGATAGAAATTACTCAATTGCTGCTTCCTGGACAAACATCAAGTGATAGACACGACATCACAGCACGTATATTCAGGCAAAAAATTCGGTCCCTGATGAACTATATTGTTAAACAACGCGTCTTTGGAGATACTCGATGCTGGATGTATTCAATCGAATGGCAAAAGCGAGGCCTGCCGCACGCACACATTCTTATTTGGTTAGTGGAAAGAATTCAGCCTGACCAAATAGATGATATCATATGTGCCGAGATTCCTGATTATGAAGTCGATCCAGACCTACATGATGTTGTTACTACTAATATGATTCATGGACCGTGTGATCAATCCCCAATCACCTTGCATGGTCGATGGAAAGTGCTCTAAACGATATCCACGGAAATTAACGGCGGAGACTGTCACTGGCAATGATGGTTATCCGCTGTATCGGCGTCGATCACCAGATGACAACGGTCGAACTGTCACAACGAAAGTGAAAAGAATGGATTTCGTTGTCGACAACAGTTGGATTGTTCCATATTCGCCACTTATTTCTAAATCGTTCAAGACACATTGCAACGTTGAATACTGCAATTCAGTTAAGTCCATAAAATATATTTGCAAATATGTCACGAAAGGCAGTGATATGGCGGTTTTTGGATTACAATCCTCGAATACCAACGATGAAATTTCACGCTATCAAGTTGGTCGTTATGTGAACTGTAATGAAGCAATTTGGCGTATATTTGCATTTCCCATTCACGAACGTCATCCTACTGTTACGCATTTGGCGGTGCATCTGGAGAATGGTCAACGAGTATATTTCACGGCTTCGAATGCTACGCAACGTGCTGAAACACCTCCAGCAACTACATTGACCAGTTTTTTTGCAATCTGCTAAAGCGATCAGTTTGCACTAACTTTGCTTTACTCGGAGATGCCACGTTATTATACTTGGAATGCTTCATTGAAGAATTTTCAAAGACGGAAGCAAGACGATGCGGTTCCTGGGTATCCAGATGTGCGTTCTACTGATGCTCTTGGTCGTATGTATACAGTTCATCCAAAGAATAATGAATGTTTCTATTTGCGGTTGTTGCTGGTAAATGTGCGTGGGCCAACGTCATTTGAGTCACTACGAACTGTTAATGGTGTTATATTCCCAACATATCGTGCTGCATGTGAAGAATTGAAGTTATTAGAAAACGATAGTCATTGTGATACGACAATCGCTGAAGCCATTATCTCTGCATCTCCAAGTCAGATACGCACATTATTCGCTATCATAATTTCGACATGTTTTCCATCAAACCCATGTTACCTGTGGCACAAATACAAGGATAATATGTCAGAAGATATTTTACATCAAATTCGTGTCAGTTCCAGGAATCACGATATTGAGATGAATGAGGAGATACATAATCGTGCTTTACTCTTGATCGAAGATATGTGTTACCTCATGTGCGGTAATTTATTAATCAGGTTAGGAATGCCAGCACCATATCGTGAAATGAATGACGCATTTAATCGCGAATTGGAACGTGAACGTGAATATGATCACCAGGAATTAGATTTAGTAGTTCAAACGAAAATACAAGGCAATCGATGATGAAAATGGTGGTTTATATTTCCTAGATGCCCCTGGTGGAACTGGCAAGACATTCCTCATGTCATTAGTTTTAGCAACTGTTCGGGCGAGATCTAACATAGCGATTGCAGTTGCTTCTTCTGGAATAGCAGCCACATTGTTAGAAGGAGGCCGTACGGCTCATTCAGCATTCAAATTACCGTTAAATCTTCAAACTATTGAAGAACCAACGTGTAATATTGCAAAACACTCAGAAATGGGCAAAGTTTTAGCGGTATCGAAAATCATCATCTGGGACGAATGCACAATGGCGCATAAACGTGCATTAGAAGCACTTAACCGAACATTAAAAGATTTACGCAATGACTCGAGATGTTTTGGAGGAGCAATGATTTTACTGTCTGGCGATTTCCGCCAAATATTGCCAGTAATTCCAAGATCTACGGCTGCCGACGAAATAAACGCTTGCCTCAGATCGTCAAATCTATGGCGCTATGTGAAGAAACTGCAACTGACAACAAACATGAGAGTTACATTGCTTAATGATACATCTGCTGAAGATTTCTCGGAGCAATTGCTGACTATCAGTAATGGTCAAGTACCTGTCGATGAATCGAGCGGATTAATATCATTTCCAAATAATTTCTGTAATTTTGTCTCATCAAAAGACGAACTTATCAACAATGTATTTCCAGAAATTATTTCTAACTACAAAAATAATGAATGGTTGAGTGAGCGAGCAATTTTAGCGGCTAAGAATAAAGATGTAGATGACCTAAACTACATAATTCAAAATAAGATCATTGGAACAATGCATTCATTCAAATCTATTGACTGCGTCACAAATGAAGATGAAGCCACCAACTATCCAATTGAATTTTTAAACTCTTTGGACGTGCCTGGCTTACCACCGCACGATTTAGGGGAGGTAGGGGAGGGATGGGCACTTTTTCACAATTTAAGGCATAAAAAATCTGATTTTGTAGATAATCAACATTTATTGCCACTTCTTATTGCACCATACATTTGGCTAGATATCTTATAAAGAACTTTCTTATAATTATAATCAGTCTCAACATTACGAGTTAATTAAGAAATTGAGTCAAAAATGCCCAATGCTCCCAATGGTAGGGAGATATGGGCACACCCTGTGGGAGGCTTGGGCATGGCCTGTAAAACACTTTATATCTGTAATAGACTCCAAAAATAAACTCAAAAAAGCGAAGAATCTTTTACAAAATCTTGTTTAAGATACCGTTGCAAACTTGATCTAGGGATTTGATATTTGTCAGCTGTTGTTTTTATTTTTGATCCTTTTGATACCTCTTCTATGGCTCGTAATATCAAATCTTTGGGTATTTCTCGTCGCAAACCTTTCTTTTTGAATTTAAACGGCATCTTTCTGTAATTAAAAATAATTCAAATAGTATGATTAAAACAGGTAATTATAATTTTCAAAAGTCTTCCTGTACGCAATATAAAGAAGGGAGCATTGGGCATGCCCAAACCTCCCTCACATCAGAATGCCCATTGCTCCCTCTGTACACATTTTCAACACAATTTACCGGCATTTTTTTTTATTTAGGTATATAAACGTGAATTTTGTTTAATTTATTAGTTAGTAAATATACAATAGATATGTAATAAAAAATACACATACCTTTCGTTACTTTTCTCTGTATTACGATCCGAAACCACAACAAAATATTTACTTTTACGAGCGCGTAACCTTCAAATGTCTTTGTGTTTGACAACTGACGGAAATGACAGATAGTCTATGGATGACCAGTGTTGCCAGACGGTAAAGTAAACTACCAAATTAAGAAAAAAGAAAGACCTATGACAGGATCAGAATAAAAGGGGGGTGCCCATGTCTCCCGACTGCCCGTCCCTCCCCTACCTCCCCTACGCCTAAAGGTTGGCTCCGTAGTAATCATGCTTCGAAACATAAACCAACCAAAACTGTGCAACGGTACGCGTTTGGTGGTTAAAAAATTGATGAACAATGTAATTTACGCTACGATAATGATAGGAAAATTCAAAGGTGAGGAAGTTCTCATACCGAGGATACCGATGATCCCAACCGATATGCCGTTTGAATTTAAAAGACTTCAATTTCAGATACGTCTTGCATTTGCCATGACCATCAACAAATCACAAGGCCAAACCTTAAAAGTTTGTGGTTTAAATCTAGAACATTCATGTTTTTCCCATGGTCAATTATACGTGGCATGTTCACGGGTCGGAAGACCATCTGCGTTGTTTGTTTTTGGGCCTGTTTGGTAATATTCCCAATTTATCCAATTTTATGAACGCATCCCTTCTAACTCAACTCCTACCTCCAACATATCCTTATATTTTTCCTTGGCTACCTTGGGGGTAGAAAAATCTAGCCGTTGACGTCTGGCGTGCATACCAACGAGTCGAGCTCCGGTTAACTCCTCGCTAAAATATCGAAAAACCCAACGTTCAACAATCAGCCGCGATCCTCGCGCACGGAAAATCAACCGAAAATCATCACCAAAGCACATCATCATATTGGAGAAGGAAGAAAGGAACATTGCAGATGCGTCGCAATACATCCAGCACGCGGGGCGAGTTTCGAACCAGGTAGCCTTCCTATGTTCTATTTTTTCCCAACCAGGGCCTGATAATAAAACAAAAAATGTCGTGTATCACAAGGTACTTAAATGAAGAGCAACCTATGTACTAAAATACAGAAATAATTATGAATGATTAATGTAGGTATTGAATTTTTTTTGTATTTTTTCCAATAAAAAAAAACTGCTTATTTATTGCCTTTAAGGCGGAACAAAGTTCGCCGGGTCAGCTAGTATTTTAATAAAAAAAAATATTTGGAATCTGGGCCCCCATAACAGCAGTTGCTCCAGGATTATTGGGCAACTGAGCTGCTTAGATGTTGATTTACAGGCGCAACAGCAATTTGATTACCAGCCGCCATCTTGGATTTTTGTCATCTGACTTAGGTACTATGCGATTAAAATAAGAATAGGATCGGTCTAGCGCCATGTTGTGACGTCAAAACTAGAACTTGGTACAGTGTGCAAAAAAGAAATGATAAAACATGTACAAATTAATAAAGAAAATAAAAAACCCGCCTGCAATACTATTTTCGTTAAGCGTTTTATGAATCCATTGAAATTAAAACTGCATCGTAATCGCGAAAACCTAAGACAACATTATTAAAACTGGAAGTTAATATATTTATGGAATCGTTTTTTAAAGCCCTTCATTTTGATACCCAACACGATGGCTTTGGAAGAAAAAATAAATTGTTTTTCTTACTATATGGCGTAAACTCCACCAGTTTTTTTTTATGTACATAATGTCACTTGAGTTATCAAGATAAATAAATCTAACGATATCTCGTACGTTAAAATAGGTTAAGCCGTTTAGACTTGATTTTATTTCTTAGCAATATTTTATTAATAAACTGATTTTATTTCTTAGCAATATTTTGTGCTAAAGTACCTTAATTTGAATCGCTTAGCTCTTCGATGCCGCATGTCCTGATGGCCAACTGAGTCAGACTCATAGTTATCATCGTAACGGGTAAAAAAAAAACAAATATAACAATCACCAAAAACATTTTAAACAGTCAAAAAAAAAACAAATTAAACGAGAAGATCAATAAGCACTCTGAAACGTGTCGCGTAGTACACTGTCGGAGAAATGAAACCCTGACGCCCGCGTTGTCATCAAACCAAGATGGCTTCTGTGCTGTCAACCTTAAAAATATGAATTTATTAAAATATAACATTATAATAACAATTTCGGGTCACTCATTTAAATTTACATTTAAATATATGGCACTGCTCTATTTTTTAGTTTGTTCTGCTGATCATACTTATTAGAGTGAATGTGAGTGAAGTTAGCCGAGAGCCCGTCCTATTCTTATTTTAATCGCATTACCTACATTTAGTTTCGGTAGTCACCCCTTACCCATAGTTTCTGTGATCTCCCTAGAAGTTGCAACAGACCTAGTGTTGCCCAAAAGCAAGACTGGTCCGCTCATGTTAAGCGGAAACCTATGTCAAATATATGGATTTCGTCATAAGTGACGAACTGTATATCTCGGGGTTACGGGCGCAGTGCAGTTCGTCACTTGTGAGTAAATAAATATTTTATAGGCAAAGGTCCACTTAACATCATGTGAGCCTCGTGCTTGTTCTGTCACAATCATATAAAAAAAAATTAACTTACATCGGCATAAAAGAAAATTACATTAATTTTATACCTACTTGTACATAACTGGATTCGATGAAGTAGTTGTTTACTCGTCCGTAACTGGTTTCCTGGTTGTGTTAATCATGAACATAGTGCCGTTCTAGACACCATTGCATTCATATGATAAATAAAAACCTGATAAAGAATATTTCTCGATCGTGCGCTCGTAGAGTCAAGACCTCCTGAGGATGCTTGGTGTAGAAGCGAAACGCATCGAAAATTCTTCCGGTTTGGCTGCATTTGTGACGTCACGTCGGCTTAGCAGGAAAATTAGGCGGAATTGTCACTAGATATATTTTTGTATTTTTTAAGTGTTTTATTAAAATATTAATTTGATGTTTTCATAAAATATTTTAAAAATATTTGTTATTATTAAATATAGATTTCTGCAAAGTAACGCCTGAATCTATTTATTATCAAAAAATCATATTAAATGAAGAAATAGGGAGTAATCATAAAATAAAACCAAGTTTGTATATAAACGAAATAAAAATATATTGATATCTTTAATTTCATATTACAACTAAATTAATTAGTTGCTTTTAATTCAATGTGTAATCAATTAAAAACACCTCATAAATAAATTTTTGATTTATCAGTCTATCACTGATTAAATTATAACTAAGTAATCAATTGGAAATAAAAAAACATGAATGTACTTAACATAATTTATTCCATCAACAATTCCTTTCTTTGGCATTACAGTACATAATTCCGTCATAAAGTTAACACTTTCACAAACCTTTCCATACAACTAGATCAGCAGGCTAATACACATTTTGAATACAATAATGATATATTTCCTTACTTAGTGATTTTTAGATAATATAGGAGAAGGTATATAATACTGTATACTCATATATCATAAAACCACGAATAAGCTACGGCTATCGTCTATAAAATTAACTTGGAAGCATCTAAATCCTATACTTTTCTTAACACGTCTTTTTTAACTGATTGTTCATACACTGCCCACAGATGCGGATCTAAACATTCCTTTAGTATTACAAATTTATGAGACAAAAAAATATAGTCATGTGCGGGATTCGAACCCGCGTCCATCCACCCCTATAGCCGGGGTATGCTCTGACCGCTTGAGCTAACATGACAATGACTCATAACTCCAATTTTTCCTCTCGTTCTTTATTTATCCATCGTATTGGGATGGACATGAATATAATTTTTTATCACTCGTAAATTTGTAATTTTGTAATATAATCCGCCGAGCAGGCGTTATAGCAAACAAAACAAGAAAGAAGGTTTTTATATATTCTCTTAAGTCATAATAATCTTTGGGTTTAATTCCATACTCAAGTGTGACTAGGTAATTTTACTGCGTAAATTTATTTTGTTATGTTATATACAACGATTTTATTATTATCTAACGATCGGCTCGTCTAAACATTGTTTTTAATTTAGTATATTTTCTCGTGTAAAACGGTTTTTTCGTACAATAAATCTCATGGTTACGTATTTGTCATCAAATTGGGTTTGAGAGTCAATCGTATATAAAATTGGTCTACCAAAAAATAGTTCTGAAACTGAGTACCTATTGGTGGCGCCCATATAAGGAATAAGACTGAAAATTATGAGGTTACTGGCGTGGAATTGTAACTTTGGGGGGGAACGACACAGCCTGAGCTCTGTAGTCGCGGGTTCGAATCCTGCATGTAACCAATTATTTTTTTCTAACAAAATTTTATATTCACCCTTTTTAAGGTTCCACGTAGTATAGAAAACGAGACCCTATTAAATATTCTGAATCTTAATTCACCACACAGTTGAGGCTAATTCAGGAAATATTCAAATACTGCTCTAGGCTGGATAAAATCTCAGAATCTGTCTTCTTACTTGCAGGAAAGCAAGTACAGGGCATTATCCCCACAGTACACTTATGTTAATAAAATAATACCTACTATACGGTACTTAATAGCTATTGGAGTTTCATTCAATTATAAGTACATTACTTGCATTGTAGAATATTTAACAGTTAGTTAATCAACCAATAAAATAGTTAGGATGTTGCAGGCAGTGTATGACCAGATCAGTTCAGTTTGACCTATATCTTTACAATTAACAATGCTAATTGTTCACTATAATTGATACATGACTATACAAAGCCGAAACCAATCGAATTGAAAATACCAAGCACAAAATTACTGTACCTACGACGAAGACAAAATATTCAGTTTTCAAGTTAAAGAGATACGTGGGCAGCGTGTGGTAGTACAAAATTCTATAAAATAATTATTTATAATGCCTTAGGTATTATCTAAGAAATATAATTTGATTAATCAGCAGGGCGATCATGTAACTTGTGAGTATCGATTTCTGATTGAAATCGTCATTCCGACAGCACTTGTTAGCGACCGAGGTACATTGCAATGGAAAAAGTATTATAGAATCTTCGTAGAGTATTTTGCGAAAGCCCGCCGGGCTAGCAATTATGCCTCATTTAGAATAGATTTTCTAAATGAGGCATTTAGAATAGATTTTCTAAATGAGGCATTTAGAAAATCTATTGCCAAGCACCTAACGGTAGCTGATCATGAGAGCCAGTTCCTATTCTAGATTAACCTATTGGCTAAGCTAAATCGTCGTTTACAAGTTGAGATTGTGATCAAAAGCTAGCCTATCGATATTAAAAAAATCAAATTAAATATTGTAGTTTTGTAATAAAATACAACTGCCTTCAATCATAATATACGCACTATAACTCAAATACTACTCGTAAAATCTCAATCAAATTGAAATGGTACCACATAACAAACATCAGCTTCCGATTATAAAACATCATCAAAATCCGTACACCTTGTAAAGAGATAAGCAGTCGATTTGAAAACCTGCTTCATTTTTTTAAGTCGGTTAAAAATAATCAAACCTCCATACTAGTGCACTAGACGAAAATTACAGCAACATTTGTCGACCGGCCATCAGATTTTTCTTTCTACAGCTGATAGCTAAGCCTTTGACCACGTGTTTAGAAATTACATGACCTAAAATGGTAAACAGGTATAACCTATACTGGGAACTTGTTACTGAACTACAGCTGGACATTTTTCTATATTCACGCACGAATTAACATCAAAATAATAATATTTTGATAAAGACAAAAACGAAAACCGAATGGGGGTAGATTTAAAACGCACAAACATGAGTTTAGTTCACGAAGGTTTAAAAAGAAGCTGCTGGACACACTGCTAGGTGACAGATTTAAGTAATTACACAGATCTAACTAATTAAGTTAACATCACTTTGACTTACGAACTAATGGATGGATGAAAAGTTACCAAGACGTTTTTTACTGCCTGTCTGACTAAAGCAAGCCAATAGGAACAATAATAATTTACCAACAGCAAGTCCAGCGTACAACTACTAATAGAGATCAGTGAA
Source organism: Plagodis pulveraria (assembly GCA_963890685.1). NCBI lineage: Eukaryota > Metazoa > Arthropoda > Insecta > Lepidoptera > Geometridae > Plagodis > Plagodis pulveraria. The sequence continues at coordinate 7,317,264 of OY982955.1, read as the reverse complement.
CTGTAAATATGTTTGAAAACAAGTACATATAAATTAATTAAAAAAGTAAACAACCCGACTGCAAATTATATGTTTTCGTTCCATTAAAATTAAAACTGCAAGTTGTAAGTTGTTTTCATTTATGGAATCGTTTTTTAAAGCCAATTTTGATACACATATCGGGTTTGGAAGAAAAAAGATTGTTTTACTTCTTTATGCACCTATCAAGACGAATCTAACGACATATCGTACATTAAAATCGGTTAAGCTGTTTAGAATATAAGGTGGAGTAAAGAAACTCACAAACACACATACATACATGAACCCAGAAAACATAAAACTCCCTTTTGGGGCAGTCGTGAAATAATCAACTGATGACTATCAACCAATTCCAAGATACATAATCGCCTTGCTACATATTACATAAGTACATATGGTACCACCGACTTAACTGTGCAGTTTTCGAGGGCGCTACTGGTCAAGGAAATCAAATACAAACTGTCACAATTTGAAGGAATAGCATAGAACAACTCTATGCATTACACTTTTTATTCGGTGGTACTACCGACAATAGCGTTCGAAGTGCTAGATCGAACGTTCGGAGAGTAACCTTGTGAAGAGGCAAAATAAGTACCGACTGGGTGTTTCAGAGGTCGCTGTTGTCTTTGCTTCGGTTTACTTTACGTAAATGTAGGTATTTTTTCATCAGCTGTGCCTGGTAGGTGGCATCAGATTCGCCGTTCTTTGCATTGAACTGAAACACGTCTCACGGAACGTGGATATTTAGACATATGTGCATACACCTTCGGGGATATAAACGCGTGATAATATGATGCTGTAGGTACTGGTTTATACTTTACAATTTTTAAGCCATCAAGTTTATTATTAACATGCAAAATTTCAATAAACAATTGTAAATATTTATAATATTACTAAGAAATAATATACAATAATATCCTATTAAATCACATAAATACTGATTGTGCCCATTTGCGACTAAACTTAACGCCCCATGTAGAAGCAACAGAGTTATACATTTTGAAAATTGATTATAACAGAACGATAAACACATTATTACAGCATTCTACACATAGTTTTTGTCGAAAAAAATAACAAAGTCTTATTCAAGTTGTGTTACTAAATGGGAATATTTTGCAAAAAATCCTTATAGTACCACCAACTTAACTGTGCAGTTCTCGAGGGCGCTACTGGTCAAGGGAATCAACTACAAACTGTCACAATTTGAGGTAAAGTTTTAGTTCTTTTTTCTGCCACCTGAACAGATAAGTTGGTGGGACTGTACGTTGCTTTGCTTTATTATATCAATTATAGACATAACAATTTTACAAACGGAATGTATATTACATTCTACATATTACATTCCTATTGACCATTGCACAAAAATCTACCGCGCACTATAGCGCCTTAGAACTAATATTGCTATATTTGACTAATAACTACATGCTATGTAGCTACTTATACAAATAGGTAAACGCGATTGTCAGAAAATAGGATTTTTGCTTTCTTAATATAATGAAGATTTATCACAAACACCAGGTCTGAGAGAACTGTACCAGCAATGATAGTCGGTAGTTACTGTCGTACTAAAGATATTTATTATAACGTTATCAACTCCTAAAATTGGGTGGGTATCACGATATTATTTATACACACCTATTCCCCTTATTTGACTAAATTTTAACTTATAAGTATAGGTTATCAAATACATACAACATTACGGTAAAAAAATAATGCACTGCTGTAAGCAAGACGTAAAAATGGTTTTGGGGTAGCAACAAACAAAAATTAATTAATTAACACACAATAATTAGTACCATTATTTTCATCAAATTCGCGGTTAGGACATTTTTTCTGGTTTACAGCTGTAAGCTGCAGGGAATTAATATCACCTCGCTCCACCCTCAAAATAATTCCCTCAGATTTGGTATTTGTGATATACCCGCTATAAACTATAAACATGTCTTTAATTTTATACATATTGATGAAAAAATAGTTTCAGATAAATCCATAGGTACTGAAAATACCTAATTTTAAAGGGATATATTTTTTAAAACTTACAATACATCTTGCAAATGCCCGGCTGGCTAGCTATCACCTTTCTACCCTCATGTAGAAAATCTGCCGCCATGTACCTACGCAACGGTATTCCGGCAGCTGACCTTGAGTTCCAGTTCCCATTCCATCTTCGACCATATCAACATTTAGGTGAGCTTGTACCCAGAAGCTAGCATATCGGGAATAGAAAGAAAAAGCAATCATAACCTTAATGATTTTAAAAACATTGGCACACATGATAAATATTTCATTACTACGAGTAAATGTACACTGTATTAGAAAGATACAGTTACAATAAAAAGATCGTATCCATTGAAATAGAAACACCTATCTATTAAATAAAAAAATACAAACAGGCAACTGTTAAAAAATATTAAGGCTGGGTTGCTCCAACTTTAGTTAACGTTAAACCGTTCGTAAAATTAATTATTCCGTTGGAATTAGGTTGAGTTCGAATATCCTTCGGCGATTTAATCGTGGGAAAGTTTGATGCAATCCAGCCTAAGTATATAAAAACCTCCACTTCGGAGATAATGTAATTAAAGCATAACTTTTCTTTGAGAAAAATATATATTTGATCTAAGAAATTCGATAAATTGTAGACACCTTTACAAAATAGCTCATCATATTTATTGTAATAAACAATTCAAGAGATAAAAATTATCCTAAGTAGTAACAATTTTAACAGTATTCATCTAATAACTTGTCATGAGTTTACGCAGTAACCGTATAATTAATATAAAGAAAACTATTTAACGAGCACTTGTGTTTTATTTCTTATTCTTTGAACAGACCATAAACATTCAATAAATAAAATATCTGATTGGTAGATAAGTACCGGCGAGAGTCCAAGCCTATGAGACCAATTTCACTTTTGTTTAATCATTTTCGTAAATAAGTGCAACTATCTATAACCCTGTATTTATACTGAGGTAAAAGTAATAATTATTATGATTACTAGATAATGTTTGTTAATATATATTCAACAATGGCGAACTTTAGAAGGATCAAACAAAACTGGCATAATTCAAAATCCGTTTTTTTTAGCTGGATGATAACGTTTTAACTTTTGAGATACACTAAGGGCCTGTTTCAGAATGTTTGAGTAAGTTCCGGTACCCAGAACATATTTAATAAATAAAACACTATCTTTGCGTTTCACAGTCATCGATTTCGCCTATCCATCGATTAAAGCTTGAAACGCGCTGCATGTTAACTGTCATTTTTATCATTCAGTTATTTTATGTTCTGGGTAGTATAACCGGAACTTACTCGAACATTCCGAAACAGGCCCTAAATATTTTTCACATTATGTATACCTAACAGAGAATTTGAACACAAAATAACCTACATCTGTATGTTGCGGGTAACTTTGATATTTTAGACTGTTTCAGGACTAACTGATGTTGTTCACTTGCTTTTCCAGATAATATTAGCAATTTTTATCATGTCACGAATTCTATTATCATGCGACAGCCAACACACAGCTTCAAAAGCGAAAACTGTTTAAATTTTGAACTTCTAGCCGAAGATGTTCGTTTTCGGATTTTAAATTACTCTACCAAAAGCAAACACAGAGTGTGGCAACGCCATAATTTGTGAGATTTTGAATTGAAAAGCTTCCTCCAGCTTTGTATCTGTTCATAATCAAGGCTAATTTATAAGACCATTTTTCACACTCTCTTAATTAAAAGCGATGGAAAACATTGCGAGGTTCAAATACCTATACAAATTTGTCTCTCTACAACTCGATGAAAAGAGAAAGTTTTTGAAATCAGACAAACCACACTGAATCCAGATAGGTTATGTTATGAATCACAATATACACTTGTAATATTAGCCTTAGAATACAGTACCGACTCGAATATTAGGAGGCATATAGTACAAATGTATATATGTCAATATATATTCTTATCGAGATATAGTGGTAAAGCTGCTAACCCAAACATACGAGTAAACTTTTCAAATCGTTTACCGTTAGCAAAAAAATATTGCAAATAAAATGACAACAAGTATACTGTTTCCAGAAAACTAGTAGCATTGTAACTTATTCAGCCACATTAAATAAATGTGAATATGTTTTGCAATCGCCGAACCAAGAGGACTCAAAAATCACGAAAAAAGTTGGAAACTGAGACAAAGTAAGTGTGGTTTTGAGTCGATAGAGTGCGCGAAGGCCTTCAGGGTCATAAACTCGGCACTCAAAAGAAGGAGTAACCTTAACCCATTGGCATCGGCGATAATGATAACAATATAATTTTATTCATAACTAGGACATAGTAGTCCTGACGATGCCAACTTATAAATATCGTGTATCATAATTAGTTCATCAAATAAAACACCGCACAATATTTACATTATTAAAAATATTTCTCTAGTGAGTATTCTTTTCTACAACTTCATATCAAATATACTGAAAACAATATTATTGCTCTTACACCTAAACTACGAAGGGAGAGGAGATCAATTTAAGGAATAGAAAAATCTATAAACTCCAACAAATTGCGTTGTAAACAATCACTACTTCAAGGCTACTTAGTTACTCTAATATACTGTACATTTCATTTTTTATCAATATTATGATTTTATTAAATTTCATTTTGTCATTTCATTCTCATTATAAATAAATAAACCTAAAAAGTTTCTATAAATCATAAAAATTACAGAGTTACAAATAAAATGTATATAAAATTATAACTTACTAATAAGCGTCTCTTCTACCTTTAAATATGATATAAACGTACGAAAAGACACAGTAGCACGTAAGATAGTTCATGTCTCTTTATTTGTAACTACCCTCTATAACTCAAGATTTAATGAGAACTAGTTAAATGTTAACATTTTGTTTTATAAGTTTTAAGAGGCGATCCTAGCCTGTAAAATAAACAATTATAATGATAGTTGTAACTTAGTTTCTAGCGCTGAGTTGTACATGACATGTTCCTACTTATGTTTATTTATTTATTTATTTGTTTGTTAATAAAGAACTTCAAAAATCAAATCAAATCAATCTACCTTTAAAGTACAACAGCATTTATAAATACAAAATGTAAATTATAGACCTGTTTTCTTGCATTTTACTCACAAAATTAGATTTAGAGAAGTTTTAGTTACATGTGTAATAAATGTATACTATGTATATATAATAGTGGTCAACTACTACTGGTGGTGCCGGGCAAGAATGTCAACCCCCCATCTCTACCCATGGGTTTCATAAGAGACGAAAAAGAGTTACACACCAGAAGGTGGGTAGCAGCACCTTCTGAGGAACTGAAATCTCACACTGCGACCTCAAAGGCGCCTGTCAAGCTGATTATGGCAAACCCCATATTGGGGGAGGCTGTGTTAAGCAGTGGACTATGCGGCTGATACAGTACAGTGGGCAACTTGGCAGATGCGGCTGCCCGATAGCAACGATACATTGCAGCATGAAGGTAAACGGAGTCTCCAACTGCCCGCGCGCCAACAGCTCGACTTCTATGGCGCGCTGGGACTATAAATCATGAGTTTCAACTACAAGAAATAGCTTGAGCCGCTAAACATGTTTAACTTTCTTTTATGGACGATTTCTTTGGCTCAAACTCACCTTAGAGGGGGATACGAAAGTAATACATATTAAAATATCTTACAAAACATATAATTATTTCTTATTTCTATAATTATTTTCAATTGAACTGATAAATGTATCATACCTAGAGGTAAGATATATTATATTATTAAATACATATAATATTATTAGCTCTATGTTTCAATATTACCTACCTAATCAATTGCAGAGAACCAGATGAAGTCGCAGTGCGAAGTCAGTAAGCATAATATAATTTAGTTTAACATGTCATAACGTAAGAACTATACAGGGTTATTGGTAAAATGCTAACAAACTCTTATAGGGTTGACTTCTGCTAGTCCTAACAAACATTTTGAGATGAAATATTTTTTTTGTTTTATTTATATTTGACGGAATAAGCACGAGGACCACCTATCTTAAAAGTATCTTGTGCCTATCATTTATGATTTCATATTTTTTATTATTCCGAGCAACGAGCGCCTGCCGCGGCTACACTGGACCGCGCCGCACTCCCTTTGAATAGAGTTTTGAATATTTACATCGAGCAAAGTAATAAAAAATATGAAATAATAAATTACAGGCACAAGAGACTTCGTCAAATACAAATAAAAAGAAATGTTTGTTACGACTAGCAGAAGTCAACCCTAAGACCTAACAAGCATTTTACCAATAACCCTGTATAAAATCATATTGTAAGCACAAACAAAAATTCAGCGACAAGTCAGACGTCTGTGGTTATTTTGCGCTGCGACAAAGGAGTTGACACACTATTAGTATTTACTACACATGTTTTAGTTACGACTATCATACAGAATACTTTCGTTACCGTAACAGTTTTTGCAAACGGTATACACATCAGAGTGTGCACTATGTTTCCCTTTATAATGGCATACAATATGCACCAGCTTTAAATTTTCTTTCGTGAATATTTGTAAGTAATACCTATCAGGCTCCACTCCTCCAGGCTTGTTCCCAGTCTTGCATATAATGCATTTGAAATCACCATTGCACAAGCTTTCAATCGCTTCTACAATCTTAGGAATGATGGACCTGGACAGCTCAATGTTGTGATCCAAGTTCCAAGTTTGGAATATGATGCGTTCCTCTCGACTTCGATAAGGATTGATGGTATGTTCCCCTTCATACGAACATTGGGCCTTGTTCCATAGACCTCCACACTCAAAAATACCGTTTTCATGGCACAACCGCGCGTCTTCGGATGCCTTTCTATTGAAGTAGCTTTCATTATACTTATGAGATTCGAGAAGTTTACGTAGATCATTGAGGAACTGATCAATGAGTTTCTTACCACGGCCATTCCTTGATTGCACGTAGATATCTGACGATTGCAGCGCTGACTTTGTCTTGTAGAAGTAACCTCGCATTCGATCCTTCACACGTTTGGACATCGACTGTTCTTTATTTTTCTCTGATTGCTCTAAGCCTGTAAATAGAAACTTTTTTAGCATATTTTAAAATCGTAAAATCTTTTTTTGTGAAAGCTTTACTTATCTTACGAGTCAAATACCTAATCAGAGAGCGCCAGTTCTATTTTAGACCTACCTACAAATTTACGCACAGTAAGGTTCACTGGTTTATAAGGTTTATCATAATATTTTTAACATGAATGAATATAGGTACAAAATAGAAATATAAGAACAGGCAGATTCTAATTTTAACAATATTAAAAATAGGTCACAGCCCACAGCTGCCCAGCCTGCTGTTCAGGTGTTATTAATGATACAATATCTACTATAAAATATTTTATAGGACCAGAATGCTGTCAGATTCTGCTCATGTATTTATATACAAGGGGGAACGATATAATTATAGTGAAGCGATTATAGCCCAGCGGCAGTAAACATCGATTGCCGTGGATCTGGGGTACAATTACTGCTCCGAGTTGGAGTTCATATTGGTAGTTTGGTTCTAGGACATTATATTATGGATATTTAATTAAACGAAATTCTACCCTTATATGACATGTCATGATTGACCAATAAATAACTATGAGCTACTAACTAGACTAGTAATCATTCTTAACCCATTCGCATTACATTTTTTTTTTTTTATTTATAGCTGATAGGCAAACCTTTGAGCACTAACTCACCTGATGGTAGGTGATGATGTGGTCGAAGATGCTGTTCAAGATTATCTACAATTGTCATATTTACAAACTGTCTTTCGAAGACAGCTGCCGGACATATTTTCAACTTGAGGGTGATAGCTAGCCAGGCGGGCATTCGCAATATGCCCTACCACATGCTATAAAGACTGCCATTGTAAAAAAAACAACCGGGACCGACGGCTTACGGCGAGGATGAGGTCTAAAAAGTACATTATACCGAAGCTAATCGATAAACTCTGTACAGTCATATCTGTTATGACTTATGATATACCAATCCTCTGCTATGTCTTTAACAATTCCATATCAAATGCTACAGTCCCGTCAATATGGAAGGAAGCACAAATTATTGCCTTAGCGAAGTAACTCAATCCTAAATCCCTTTCTGAATACCGTCCAATATCTATACTTCCTATTCTATCCAAAGTCCTCGAGCATCTAGTTCACCAACAATTAAACTCATTCCTCATTCATCACCAACTCCTTAATCCTTTCCAATCTGGATATCAACCTGTACTATGTGTACAATTACACTTTAGTAAAAATTACTGAGGACATTCGTTTTGGAATGGAAAACAGAGAGTTAACATTGCTGACTTTACTTGACTTCAGCAACGCATTCAATTCCGTTGACTTTGATGTCCTTCTCGCTCTACTTCGCTCCATTAACATATCTCCAACGGCAATTAACTGGTTTCACAGTTATCTGTCTGGCCGCCGACAGCGGGTTCGCCTTGATGAGTCTGTCTCCTCTTGGTGTAACATCACTGTCGGTGTGCCTCACGGCGGTGTTTTATCTCCTCTTCTTTTCGCCATTTTTATAAATACTTAATTACGTCTTACTTCTTAATAACTTCTTACTTCTTCCTACCACCTCTATGCAGACGATCTCCAAATTTACTGCCAAGCCAGTGAAGCGGTAAACATTGTAAATAATGATCTACGTTACATTTCGGACTGGAGCAAATCATACGGTCTAAGAGTAAATCCACTCAAAATCCAGGTTATCATTTTAGGCAGTTCACGGACTATTTGTAAAATAGATTGGGATACTTTACCAAACATTTTCTTTGAGGGTGTGAACATACCGTACAGCAAACAAGTTAAAAATCTTGGGATACCAAGCTCAAGTGGCTTCCTATACGACATCGCCGGAATGCTCACATCCTATCTCTTCTCTACAATATTTTCTTTAACCCTTCTACACCCAAATACCTTAAAAAAGCGTTTTGAATATCTTGATGCCTCTAATTTACTTTGCTTACATTCATCTGAGAATCTTATGCTTAAGTTCCCCCTACACACTACCTCGTTTTATGACCGTTCTTTTTCGTTTGAGGCCGTCAGACTGGAATGCATTGCCACTTGATACCAAGCGAGCTCCATCCTTAAATGTTTTTAAAGACCAAGTCAAAGCTCTTTATCTGTCGTGCTAGCATAAACTCCATACATTTAAATATTATATTTATATATTATATATGTATGTTTATTCATGTGTGTAAGTGTATATGTATAGTATTTGTATGTATATAAATATTGTATTGTAGATATGTGTAAATACTAATAAATATATTGTACACCGCCATCCCTTTTCAAAACTTGCTCCTCTTCATTCAACGGTTGTCTGGAAGAGATCGCTTTGAGCGATAAGTCCGCCAATTGTTCACTATATATAAGTCTATTTATTTTATTTTCATAATATTTTAAATTCTAGTTTAGTTTAAGGTGTTCAATAAAGAGTTTATCTATCTATCTATCTATCTATAGGTCATACAGAAGCATAATATCTAATTGTTGCCTCCTAGAGTTTAATTTCAATAAATTAAATTTGTTTAGCAGCCCTTGCTCTTCCTAATGGTTTAATATTATGCAATAAATACGTTAATTCATTGTTGAAGTTACAAGAGGACCTTATGACAAAATTAAATATTTTTAAACCTCGTGCTATTATTATATTATGAATATTTACATTAAAGATTAATTTACTATCTAATATTATTCCTTAATCCTTTATGAAAGTTAGAATCCCATAATACATATGTAAAATAACACATTACAAATCACATACCATTCACGTGCACGTATACTCAAACATACAGAAACACGCACCGACACATACCTTTCAAATCCCTCACAAACATTCACTTTAACTCGTACACCAATACTACATCACAGAATAATGACTACACGTAAATATTAATTATTAAAAATATACAAAATGACGTTAATTTCGAATAAGTGAAATAACAGGCAAAATGAGACTTAAAAGGTATGTCTCAAGGTGATGGGCGCAGTGCAGTTCGTCACATGTGATGAAATGCATCTGTTATAGGCAGAGGATACCGCTTAACATCAGGTGGGCCTCGCCCTTGTTCGTTCACAATTACATAAAAAAAAACCAATTTCGTAAATATTTTTCCTATATGTATATAATTATGTTTCAATGTATTGGTTCAATTTTGAATTGTTACTAAATAGTATATATAAAAGAAAAAATATAGATGTGTTACAGGTTCTCTAAAGCCAGGAAGGACCTGACTCTTGAGATACAGGCCACCAGCCTAGTTTTAGAGTCATAGACTCATCATAAATGTATCACAATAAGGAGGAATAATATTAATTTGTATTTGTATAAAATTATTTGTTTTTGTCTTAGGAGTAAAATTATTTTTAATTAAATACACTAAAAATCTGCCCAGATCCTTTTGGAATTTTAATTGGTCTTGATAAGTATTTATAAAATGATACATTTTCAGGTCATCGGCATGTAATAACAATTTAAAAAACTTAAAATATTTTTTAGTAAACACACTGTTTGTTTGTTTGTTATTGTCTACGTTTTAAATATTTCAGTAAAGCTTCGATAAGGCGGCAAAATTGAGATTGGGTGATAGTTTGCTACAACTTTAAATAATCCTTAGGTTGAATATATGGTGGACTAGAAAACTAATAGTGTCAGCGGTGTATTTAAGAACTTATCGTGAAACATTATTAACTCCAGCGCCCTGAGTCGGATCCAGCCTACGTTGTTCCGATTTGATATACATTTTATTATAGTAAAACAAACATCACTGATAATTAAATCTGATGTGTGTATCTTCAGAAATATAAAATATAATGACATTTGTCTCTAAGTCTAACCATTTTTTGTTGACGTTTTCGTGCTTGTGATTTATGATTAATTATTTTCATGAAGAAGAAGCTAATGTTGGGAAATTTCATTAGTATTAAAAAAAACATGTAGGTTTCTGTAACTCCCTCCCATCAATGGGGAATATTCCGCCCTCTCTCCTCCTCCCCACTGCATAAAATATATACATATATACCATACCTAAAGTCCTTCTAATGTATGTAGATACACATTTATATTTTTATTATTTATATTTAAAAAACAAAAATAGTTTCCGTAATCCCCACCCCTCTGGGGGGATGCTACAACCCCACCCTCTCCCCTCTCCACCCCTTCCTATAGTAAATAACTATCTATACCGATTCTAGTCCTTCCAGTACTTCATCTTAGTAAATTTTATTATAGTAAAACAAACATCACTGATAATTAAATCTGATGTGTGTATCTTCAGAAATATAAAATATAAAGACATTTGTCTCTAAGTCTAACCATTTTTTGTTGACGTTTTCGTGCTTGTGATTTATGATTAATTATTTTCATGAAGAAGAAGCTAATTTTGGGAAATTTCATTAGTATTAAAAAAGCATGTAGGTTTCTGTAACTCCCTCCCATCAATGGGGAATATTCCGCCCTCTCTCCTCCTCCCCACTGCATAAAATATATACATATATACCATACCTAAAGTCCTTCTAATGTATGTAGATACACATTTATATTTTTATTATTTATATTTAAAAAACAAAAATAGTTTCCGTAATCCCCCACCCCTCTGGGGGGATGCTACAACCCCACCCTCTCCCCTCTCCACCCCTTCCTATAGTAAATAACTATCTATACCGATTCTAGTCCTTCCAGTACTTCATCAAGGATTTATTCTAAGAATTTTGTATTTGGTGCAAAATTATCTAATACCCAAGTTCAACGACTATTACTGCTAAAGTAATAAAGTTATCGTAACCGCTATAATTTTCCTTGAAAGTTCATGAACTGCACTATCATCATGAATTTGTTCAGACTTTTCAAGCCAGAAGTTTAGGTTTTAGAGGGGGGGGGGGACGCCCTACTGGAACAAAACTTTGCACTTTAAAGTTAAATATTTCGTAAGTAAAGCATTAAATCGTAAAATGGTATTAGCAACCCCTAAATCATTTTAAAATACCTATTCAATGATACCCCACTCGATGGGATAGACGACGAAAAAAAAATTCATAACCACATCACTTGTATGGGAGCTACCCTAAAAAAAAATATTTTTCAGAATTTTATTTTACCACTTTGACGGCGTGGTAAGTTTACATACATGTACAAAATTGCAGCTTTCTAGTACAAACGGTCTCTTAGCAAAACCTCGGACAGACGGACATGACGAAACTATAAGGGTTCCTTGTAGGTACTACGGAACCCTAAAAAAGATTATAAACGTTAATTCTTAAAATACTTTAGAATATATTTCTTACTAAATTGTAGGTCTTAGTTTTATCACATGAATAGAGAACCTTTATTCATGTGGTTTTATAATGAAATGCTATAAACATTAAGCGTATATCAACCCTTTACATCATTTTGTACGTTGTATTGGTGAAATCGCGAGCAGCAGCAAGTACATATAACATAAAATTATATCAGGGCAGTTCAAAAGTAAGAAGAGTAAAAATAATATTTTATTTTACTATTCTTAAAAATGCGCTCCAAAAATCAAGATCTCCTAAAGATCGACGAAAATTCTTCCATCTAGCCTACGCTCATCACAAGTTGACTACACAGATCTTAAATAAGAATACTTTTATAAAATATTTGATATAATATTTTTTTTAATTATTATTGTTGTTATTAATTATGTTTTTCCGCAAAGGATGTTAGGCCTGAATATTATATTAATTAATCATAGAGCGTCTTCTATTTTTGATTTTCTCGTCATTGATCCTGATCTAATCCTGAATTTTCAAAGCGATGATAGCCGCGCGAGCGGTAATAGCTATCCGAGCGGTAATAGCTATGGACTACCGTGTATCAGGTCCAAGGTTCGAACCCCATTGTCGGCTTGAGCTTCACCGTTTGGTGGTAAGGCATTCTGCAAATGATCGCCTGGTACACTCTCAACTACTCTACACTTTTGCGAAGCGCTCGTAGCTAAGTTTACTTAGCTGTTCTCAACTGATCAGCAAAGTTAAGCAACGTCGCGCGCGGTCATGAGTTGGATGGGTCACCGCTAGTGACATTACTACTGAGCGTTTCCGTGCTTCGGAGGGCACGTTAAGCCGTCGGTCCCGGTTGTTGTCTTAGGATGGCAGTCGTTATAGCATGGTGGTAGGGCGTTTTGCGAATGCCCGCCTGGCTAGCTACCACCCTCAAGTAGAAAATCTGTCGCCAAGCACCTAAAGTGTATTCTGGCAGCCGTCATTGAGACCCCGTATATTACAAGCATATAAAACTTAACTGATGATGATCGTCTCAGGATGATGGGCGCAGTGAACTTCGACACATGTGACGAAATGCATGTGTTATAGGTATAGGATACCACTTAACACCAGAATGCGTGTTCCGTCAACAAACCCCTAAAAATAAGTATGGATGGCGAAAAATCTGCTACAATGGCGACACTGAACCACCGCCAGAAACACATTTCTTATATTATGCGGGGTGAGTGCGACGCGCGTAAATATATTTCTGACAGACATTTTCTTTCAATATGCGGTCGCTCAAATAGTAGGGGAAGGGGGATAAACAAGAACAGCGGGCAATCCCAAACTCTTCGATTATACTATGTTCGTCTAAGACTGGATGCAATGATGGTTTTATAATACAAAACCAATCCTCTCTGACGTCACAAATATACCAGTTAGTACAGATAAAAATGAAAGAACAACATCAAAAGGAAGCGTTGCATAATTCTGACACAATCATTAAAGACAAAGTGGAATAATAGCTAGAAAAGAAATTAAGCTAAACATGATCAAAAAAACAAGTTAAACTTAGTCTAAAATAATAGTCACTTTTTCGAGAAAACAGGCACGTTTATAAAATTGTCAAAGATTTGTGTAATTAAATTTGTCAACAAATTTGGAGATAAAGGCAGTTGTTGGCATCAGTAAAACATTGCCAAGTTTCATGTTGTATATATATTTTGTTTCTCTTCTTTTAATTCTAATAAATACCTTAACTTTGTTTACAAGTTTTATTTATTGTAAAGTCAAGAGGAAGAGAATGGACCTTGGATTACAATCACCATAGGCGAGTTTTACGCCTATGGTATGGTATGGTACCTAACTACCAATGTAAAGTGTTTTTTCCAGTAGAATTTTGCTTCATGTGCTTTTTCCAGTATTTAGAATCCATATTTTTCTCATCACACAAGTGACAAGGAAAAATTACTAGGAGGTGGGAATCACCACCTTTTGAAGAACTGAAAACTTCTACTGCAATCCCCAGGATGCCTACCAAGCTTGGGGATTATAGCAAATTCCCCTCATGGGGGAGAACTTATTCAATGGTGGACATTCATGAAATGATATATTAAGTTCCACTTGTGGTTTTGAATATCTTACCTTCAAACCACTCAGGGTGTTGGGTCCGTTCACTGAGCATTGTTTTTGCATCATTAGCTGCAGATATATATCTCTGGAACACCTTGAACTTCTCTTTGATGTTGGAAGTCAGAAACTCCTTGGCTGCTGCTCCAGTATCAATGTAGTCTTTCTTGTGGGAATGTATTAGATTATAGATGTAGTCAAAATCTGTAAAAAGCTGTCATGTTAACATCTAAATGTTCTGTTTATAATTTCAATTAAAAATCATACAACAAGTGGCAACTCTATAGGTAGCCACACTAGAGCAAAAAAATAGATTGACAATGAACAAAAGACATCAATTTTGTAATAGGGTCTGATACAAAATCTAAATCCATGTCATTCCATCTTAGATAGCTTCCAATATTACTCTTGATGAACACATTTGATAAAGACAAAAAATTAACCTAAACATATTGCACTTAGAGAACTTACTGACCACACAATTAAAACAAAAAAATAACACATCACAAATTGTTTAACTAAAAACTGTTATGTAGTTTTATGTGTTGTAGATGTCAATGCGGTATATCAGCAAAATCCTACTAAAAGACCTTACAATGACAACTGAAATATCTATCATAGAATGCAAAATATGCAAAGTGGCATTAGCAGGCTATCAAATTTGGCTGGGCAGAGGAGGAGAGAGGAGTGGAGGACTTCACTGGTTTGCATTCCAAGGCATTGACTTCAGCATTTTCCTATGCAACATGGTGGATACTGCATCTACATGGTGAATACATAGAGTGCTAAGTAATTATGTTCATATCAAACTAACTTTCAAAATAGTATGCCAATCTTTCCCACGTAGACCTTACGAACTTAGGTATTTTATTATTTTATAAGAAATAACATACCAGTTACCATTTTTTCTTCATCCTTCAATAATATGAACAGCGTCTGTGGAGGCAGCGTTGCTAAGTACTCGTCGTCATCAACCAACGTGCCATCTTCGGCCACGAACAGACGGCATTCCGCGTATCCGACATTGAACTGGAACCAGGGGAAATAGGTCAAGGCGACAAAATATAGGTCACGGCTACGACCGTGACACACTTCTAACTATTCAAGGATAAACACCCCAAAAGTGTACATAAAATCTACTTAATTTAACCCAATATTAATTGAAAGTATGCTTCAGATATCTAAAATGAAATAACCAGTAAATAATAACTTACACCCAATTTATTGCTAGATTTCCGTATCAACTCTTCAAGATTCTCGGCGGCCACGCCGATCTTCTTCTCCCTCTTTACATCTGTTACTTTGTATCCTTTCTTCATTATTTCATACACAGGTAATTGAAAACATAACAAAAACAAAGAAAAGCTACTTATGAATTACGCATAAAACAATTGAGCAAACGCTACACGTTATCAGAGTCTCAAAAACAGAACCGAACTGAGCCACAGAACTTCGCGAACAGACTGAGCATTTTTTTTTTATTTTACTTTACTTTGGATACTTGTCCTTAAGCCAAATCTTGTATTCATTAATGGAAGACAGGGGGTCGTTCGGAACCTCGGATAGAGCGCACTCGGAGTGCAACTTTTCACTCTAACGTCGTTCACAACCTTTGAGTAGAGCGCAACTTTTTAACTATCAAAAACGGTCGTTAATAGGTTCAATCTTTAACTGACATGACCTTGACATTTCTCGATGAGAGAATTATAGGCACTCATTTGTATTTTGCAGGTAACGGTAGTTATTGCTTTTCAAACATCATAAAACTTCATGCCCGCCTAAAATCGATATTTGAGGTTATAAAACAACCGAAGGTGCGTTCGTTTTGGCTCGATTGCGTTTGTAGCAGTTTCAAAAGTGGCATATGAGTATTAGCGTTCGGATAGAAGCTTTTGCTATTTTTGACCACCAATTACTGCATGCTATCCGAACGGCTTAAAACATACTTTGACAACCGACAATATTTTAAGAGTTTTGCACAGTACGAAACATGGAATCAATCTCTAAAATTAACAAAACAAGCAGGTACCTATATAAAAAAACTTGTGAAACTCTTTAATCGCGCCAAATACAACTGTCAAACCAGCAGTTGTCAAAAAACGATCACAACGATCCCACGGTAAGACATGGATCAAAAATATCACTTTTCTCTGTCATTTGTAGCGTTTTCAAAGCTATCCGAACGGTGAGTGAAAATGACATTTTTGAGATTTTTCGTTCCAAGCCTTCGAGTAAGTTAAAGCAACCAACAACTACACTCTGAGGCTTGGAACGCGGCCATGAGCTATGTAGTGCAGTGTTGCCGGTTGCGAGATGAATTTTGGTTACAGTCACCAAAAATTTCCTGCCAAGTAACTTAAAACTGGCATATTCTTTTTTATTGTAAATTAAAATCACCCAAAAACATTCAGCGGGGTGATCACGTATCTTCTGTAGCAATAAATTGCTGATTGCAACAATCAAAAATGACAGTTTGTGGCAATGAAATGAAAAGTCAAAAGACAGATAGGTAACAGACCTTCATGCGCCCAATCGTTAGTCGCCGACTGTTTGTTTTCTTTTATACCTAAGACGATAACTAGCATTTGTAATAACATAGTGTTTATACAGGTTGTACTCCCATGGTCAGTATTTCCTTATATTTCATATTATTATTATTCTAAAATCTAATTAAAGCAAAATTTAAGTTTCTGTTGGCATTTATTTTAAAATACAATTTTTTCTTCCTCACTTAACACAAATTAGCCCAAAATATATCTTCCTACACTCCGTTTCAATTTTAATAGCGCATGCTACAACGCTCTGCGGATAAAATCATTTTTTTAGTTATTTTTTTAATGTTATCCGCATAGCATGGGTAATTGCAAAACATAAAAATATTAAAAATATCATAGTCGCTTTACAGATATTTTTTATGACATTTGGTTTTATTTTACAATCAAGCGTATAAATCGTGTTGTAGTATCCAAAGTGTAGATACCCATTGGCCATTACATACCATAATTAAAGCGGAGTGGCGGAAGATATATATTGGGCTAATTTGTGTTAAGGGAGGAAGAAGAAATTATTACTTGTATTTTAAAATAAATGCCAAAAATCTTAAATTTTGTTTTAATTAGATTTTAGAATAATAATAATATGAAATAAAAGGAAATACTGACCAAGGGAGTACAACCTGTATATATACTATGTTAATGCAAACTCTTTAGTAGAATGGATGGTACGAAATTTTTGATTCGATCAAAGTATATGCCAGTTATCGTCTCAGGTATAAAAGAAAAAAAAAACTGTCAGTGACTAACGTTTGGGCGCATAAAGGTCTGTTACCTATCTGTCTTTTGACTTGTGTCAAAATCGGTCAAAACTGTCATTTTTGATTGTTGCAATCAGCAGTTCATTGCTACAGAAGATACATGATCGCCCTGCAGGTCACCTAAGTGGCTATGACTATTAAGTTCCTACCTACTATATTTTCTTACTTATATATATAAAAGCCTTAGTCTTAAAGCCCATCCTATACAATACACCCCAAGCGGGACGTCAGTGCAGGACATATCGCCCCCAAATAGAATACGAATAAGAAGCCCATTCTATAGAGTCTATACACTCGAGACCTGCATACAGTGCTATCCCTGTCAGATCATTGACATTGCCCAGGGTGCACCGGCCCAAAACACTCCTGTACTTCCCGGATAAAACGTATCCGTAAGAGACCAGCAGCATTCGGGCACACGAGGAGGTATCCTGACCAACCACCCCATGCCGCAGGTGCCATTATGGTTTAACCTCCATCGTTGGCTTGACCTTCACCGCATGATGAAAGGGTATTTTGCGTATGCTCGTTTTGTTAGCTACCACCCTCAAGTAGAAAATCTGTCGCCATGCAGCTAACAGTGTCTTGCAGCAGTAGTCTACGAGAGCCAGTAAAATTATAGACACAATGAGACTTAACAAATGTGAAGAGTGAAAGCTGCAGTGCAATTAGTTGCAGGCAGAGGTTTGTCCGCTCAACATCAGATGTACCTCATGCTTATTCCGTCACAATTACATTTAAAAAAAAACTATTCGTTATTACGACCTATCGACGAAATCAACGACGGACGGTCCGCAATCGGTGACACAATTTTTGTTCGCGGGTGTAAAACTTTAGTACTCACCAAGTGTATTTTTGTTTTAGATTAATAGTGCGCAGCCATATTAATGTGATAGATATTATTAGTAGGTATATATTAAATAGATATACTCGTAGACTATGAATAAATAATAAAAGAAAAGAAAAAAATAATATGATTCGAATATTAAGTAAATCAATATATATATTTGTAATTTCCTTTAATGTGATACCGTGTGTTTATTAATGTAATCGTCAACGTGAGAAAAATATTTTTATTTAATTCTTAACTATTTTGCACAAAGAACTGTAGGCACAAAAATAATGTGAGTGGACATTGCACTGCTTCTTAGCTTCTACGTATATACAAAGTTACTTTATGGCTTCTACAGCTCAACCTAACGCACGTATTTGTTTATGTATGAGTGAGATATTTTCCTTGTCTTCACTGTTACAAACTATAACTACATCCTCTTTTTATACTTCCTTTTTAATTTGAGCTATGTCATGTGACTTTTGTCTGACCACTGTTATTCAAATATTTACTTAATTATAAATAAATATTGCTTGATAAAATACATGGATTACCTTATTAAATTCACATTGGTATTTTCTTCAGTTTGTATGATAATTTTACCGTCAGTGATAATTTTAACGTCAAAATGCTATAATTTGTACTCTTGGAGTTGGCAGCACTGCCGTATAGATTACAGAATTTTGTTTTGTATTCTCTCTCCCGGTGGCTGGTGTAATACTTTTCTGATTACAGAATTTTGTTTTGTATTCTCTCTCCCGGTGGCCGGTGTAATATTCTCGCTATTTTGATTTCGGTTTATTTTTCGTTGTTTATAGTTTTTACATTTTTACGGAGTTATCTTCTGTTTAATAATTTATTTGATTCCATGTTGTGTAATTTATATAAATAAGTTGACACGGTAAGTTGCCTGGTGATATGGTGATTTTCATAAATCTGTGACTGCAGTAGGTACGAAATTAAAACGCTGAAGTAAATTTTTATTCTATTATGAAACGAGGAGCTTTAATTGTAATAGAAGGTGTGGACAGGACTGGTAAATCAACACAAGCTAAAACATTAGGTAAGTGTACTATTCGGCTCGTTATTAAGGCACATACAGCCCCATTTGTGCAATATTCACAACCGTTTTAATTTTCAGTTGAAAGCTTAAAGAAACGGGAAATCCAAGCTGAGTATACAAACTTCCCAGCACGAGACACGGAAATAGGCAAAGTAATCAACAGTTATCTTACTTCTAAGGTGAAGTATTAATTTTAAAACAATTTATAGCCCTGAACATTGCACGTGTTTTTCATGTACTTACACAATAACATGAAATAAAACTGTATTCTTTCATCTACACTAAACCCCCCACACAGATGAGGGGGATGAGGCGTGTTACTGTCATTTAAACTGGCTCTAGAGCTCACACATTCAGTTAAACGAAAGATGTGTCATTGACTTCCTATTCTGTGATTTGGAAATTTTAGATAGTATGGTGGAATCTAAATAAAATACCGGATGCTGCAATGTGGATGAAATTGCCAGCAACTCTATCCACTTTTTTGTTGTTGCCCTTATCCCCACTCTAGTCCCCAGTCTTGGGGATTGCAGTGTAATATGGCAGGTCTTCAGATGCTGCTGCTTACATTTGTGGCTTTTTCCCGGTTTAAATTAGTTTTATATGTATATTCTTCCATCAGGAACCACACAGTAAATTGATATTAATCCCATATTCTATTTATTGATAAAAGGTATTCATTAGGCCCTCAGAAACCTGCGTCTTACAAGAAGATGTGCATTTTTATCAGTCTCCTTTTACCACTCCCAAGGGTAGATCTGGGGAGAGAGGTGCAATTCTAGCTTGGAACCCCATGAGCAGTTACTTATCACATAATAATAATATTTGGATAGGCTATACTATAAAAATACCTCTAAGCAGCCCAAGTTACATTTTGGTAAGGTCTAAGGAAGATGGTATTACAAATGTTAACAGTTTGTTCTACTTGTATCTGAAGCAGCTGAACAGCTGAAGCCATATGAAAATTTAAACATAGGTCTATGGGCGTATTCCATTTGATGCCAATTTAGTTAATTTCAATAATTTTGACCACATTCTGCATCTATGGTTGTGATCACTGATCATTTGTAACTGTTCGCCCCTGTTCCATTTTGGATAAGAACCCTAAGAATGCCACTAAAATTTGCCACTTTTGACACTAGATGTAGGTAATTCAAACTGTTCCTGTAGCTTCATAGCATTTATGGCGAAAATAATGCCAAGACCTAAGTGGAACAACTTTTTGGGAGTGTGATTGTTTTTATAGTTTTTGGTGAATTTAAGTCCAACTGGTAAGCACCCTATGTTTCAATTATCATATAGCTTCAGCAGTTAGTTTGTTTAAATTTTCATAGGTCTATGTTTCAATTTTCATATGACATCAGCTGTTCAGCTGTGTCAGATATGAATTACATTTTTAATACCATCTGCCCTGTGTCTGAGGACCTGTATTAAAACAGGATATATTTTTGATACCAATTTATTGTATAATTTCTGTACATACAACTATTTTCCACCTGGGCAAAGCTACAACTGGAAGCCAGTACTATTATACAATTAATATCAAAATTTCAATGCACTATTTTTTTTAAATAGGTTCTTAATCAAAATTATTTATTCTCAATACCATAATATACTATTGCAGGAACTGAAAACTAAAAAAAAAGATATGGCCTCTCGACAAATACCGCACGACTTTTCGGTGGCTTTCCCCCATTATAATAAATTACTTTGGTCTGGGAGGGTCATTTGAAAGATGTTAAGATAGAATTTTAATAAGGCAGGTGACCAATCGTATATCAAGGTGTGCTACTTTAATGCCAGATGGATACAAAATTCACCTGTGGTTAGCCACTTCACTTTGCATTTGAGATCAAAACTTGTTTTTGCCGTAAATATTTTCAAAAACCCCACCTTTCTAATCATCTTTCTAATCACCTTTCATGTCAGGTTGGTATGATATGCTTCCTCCAACAGCAAACAATACAATACAAGAACATATTAAAAATAAGTGTATGCTTACAGCACACAGGCCAACACAGACATAATTGTAAAAAGTTAAATGATATAATAGCCAGGGACCTTCTTCACACAAACCCACTGGTAATGAATTGTTGGGTTTAAGTAACTAATTATGGAGCCGAAAGTATATGCACTAGACAGCAACACCTCCTTCACATTGCTGTCAGTGGTAGTATGCTATTCATTAAGCATGATTTCCCTTGATTTCTTACACAACATTAAATTTGACATATGGATCAGGCCTTGACTACATGGCCTAGTTAAATTAAAAATAATTAAACTTATTAAAACAGGATAAGAGTTATTATACAACTGCCCAAAAGGGCTGTGATATTTTAACGGTTTGTGTATGTAGATGATAAATAAATAGGTACCCGGCTGGGACTCGCGTTATATTTACCGGAACGATTCCGACCAGTTTCGGGCTATATTGTAGCCCTTCGTCGAATATAAAATATATCGAATACAATATATATAATGTCGGTAAATATAACGCGAGTCCCAGCCGGGTACCTATTTATTTATAATGGACAAAACTCGCGATAGTTTTCTAAGTGATGTATGTAGTTTTTATTCCACCATAATTTTGGAATGCCTTTATTTTTCTGACATTTGACACAATCTCACTGTAAGTGATGATCAATCACATAACCAAATTATGGGGGTTTAACTGGGGATGAACATTTGTTATGTTTTGAAGCTAGGACCATTAAATTTATTACTAACTTTAATTAAATAAATACTGTACCAAGACTTACAAGAGGGAAAGAATTAAGGATACAAACAGGGGTTAAATATTATATAAAAATTTTATATTTTTACTGCCGTATGCCTTTATTACGAACTATATAAAACCCTACATTTAAATACAGCTACTACAATAAAGGCTTTTGGACAACCTGCAATTCATTGCAGACTCACAGGTAGTCCAAACGCTCCAGCCCACTACCTGCTGGCGCATTGCTCCCTAATGATTGTAGAAATCAACATAAAGATTGAGGTTGATGTAAAGTCAATACATATGTCAATACAATGCTGAAGCAGTGATGGCTCAGTGGCATTGGCTATGGACTGCCGCGCAGCAGGTCCATGGTTCGAATCCCGCCCAGAGCTTGAGCTTCACCACATGGTGGAAGGGCATTTTGCGGATGCCCGCCTGGCTAGCGACCACCCTCAAGTAGAAAGTCTGTCGCCAAGCACCGAAAGGTGTGTTCCGGCAGTAGTCCTTGAGAGCCAGTGAAATTACAAGCACAATGAGACTTAACAACTATGTCTCAATGTGACGGGCGCAGTGCAATTCGTGAGTTGTCATGAATTGCATCTGTTATAGGCAGAGGTTAGTCCACTTAAAATCAGGTGGGCCTCGAGCTAGTTCCGTCACAATAACATTAAAAAAAAAAATGTGTATTTTTACATCCGATAGGTTAATCTTTGACCACTACATCTTTTTGGAAAGATGGTGAATAGGCTACCTATCAAGGACAGCTACCGGAACGCACTGTTAGGTGCTTGGCGACGGGTTTTCTACTAGCTAGCCTGGTGAACATTTAAAATGCTCTCCAACCATGCAAGTAAAAAAAAAATGTAAAAATGTATATATTATAATATTTATTAAATATGTTTAAAAAAATTATAACATGTTTAAAGTAAAATTTAGAAAAGGCTTAAATAAACACGTATGAATCCACGGGACAAAGCTAGTTTCTAATAAATTTACTTTAAATATTTATAAGAAAATTGCTTTTTACTTACCATACTAGCCAAATGTCTGTTCCCATGTTACCAAGACAATATAGATTCTTTGTGGTAAAGTGTATAGATAGTTATTATGTATTTTATGCTTTCAGAATGACCTATCAGATGAAGCAATCCACCTTTTGTTCTCAGCCAATCGCTGGGAGCGAGCGAATCATATAGTGAAGCTTCTAGAATCTGGAACTACACTGGTTGTTGATAGATACTGCTATTCTGGTGTTGCATTCTCAGCTTCAAAAGGTATGTGTTGTTTATAAGTCTTGCATTTCCTTACAAAATTACAATAGAAGGAAAGTTTTGAACCGCCATTTGGAGCATCCGTCCCTCGGGCCTGGATACCCTGCCAATTTGAGCTACTTATGAATCCTTACTTATATTATAACCGCGAAAGTTTGTAAGTATGGATGTATGTATGGAAGTTTTTTACTCTTTCATGCAAAAACTACTGAATGGGTTTAAATGAAACTTTACAATAATATAGCTTACACATCAGAATAACACATAGGCTATGATTTATAATATATTGTGTTAATTGTCCAAAATATAACGATAAGTCAAGTAAGTAGGATAAAATTCTGCCATGTGCGACCTATTCTAGCGTGCTCTGCAAAAATCTGTAGTATCACACGTATATAATGTATGACAGAAAGTTTATCTTAAATTATGCTTATAAGCCCGCAACAGCATATATCTATGTTTATGTGTAGGCCATTATCGCCAAAATAATGAACCAAAAATACTATAAAAATTTATAACTTATTTCTAATGCATATTTGATAGTAACAAATTGATTCTTATAGGCGAACATTTGTGAGTGGGTTTGTATGTTTATGACTTCTTCACGCTTAAACGGCTGGACCAATTTTAATGAAATTTGGTATAGATGAGACGCTGGATATTAACACATAAGGTGTAACCACGGGGCGTAGCTATTGACTGTATATAATGAATGATTTCTTCTGCAGGGCTCGATTTAAACTGGTGTAAGTCTCCAGATGTGGGTCTCCCTCAGCCAGACAAGGTTTTCTTCTTGACCATGCCATTTGAAAACATTCTTCAAAGAAATGGTTTTGGCAATGAAAGGTAAATTTTTAACTATACTTATAATGTCCAAAATATTTAAATAATACAACTTTTTTACTTACTGACTTGGAATGATTCCATCCTTGATAGACATAATAACTGTAGGATAATCATTAACTTGTTGTTTCCATGTAATGTTTGTATTCCAAGTAATGTTAAAGGCGAAAGGTAAGGCCAGTTGATTTTGTGCATTTAGCGATCGCACGCGAATCAACTATTTAGCAAGAAGTGCACGAGTTCAAATCAATAGGCGGAACGCTGCCTTACTATTATTACTGTAATGTATCTATACTCTTGGAGGGTTTGCCATAATCCTCATGCTTGGCAGGCAACTCGGGGATCGTAGTGTAAAATGGCAGTTACTCAGAACGGAAGGCTCTGCGGCCCACCTTAAGGTATTTTGCCCTAAGTCGCCTCTTACGATACCCACGGGATGAGATGGGGTCGTGACATTCTAGGCCGGCACCATACGGGCATTGCTATTATTGCCTGATCACATTTACGGGCAACCGATGTTGGTTTTCGATTCAAGTAGTTATGTTTTAGTAGGCCAAAATAGCTTTTACTCTTACAATCCTCATTTTTAATTACTGTTCGAAAAAATGGACCATGAAAACATCCGTACCAACTTAAAGAATAACGTGACCCAAGTTTGGTACGAATAGAACTTGATACAGATTTAAAAAAATGCCTTTAATCTCGGTACTCCAATATTTTCAAGTGCTAATTCTATTCTACTATTTTAATATTGTGTTGTTTGCAATAACGCCTGCTATATGGATTACATTACAAAATCACAAATATACGATAGGAAAAATTTAAGTCATGTGCGGGATTCGAACCTGCGTGCATCGACCCCCTCAGCTGGGGCATATAGCTCAACTGGACGCGGGTTCGAATCCCGCACAAGACTTAAAATTTTCTTATCGTATATTTGTGATTTTGTAACTATTCTACTATTACTAAAAAAATGCATTTAAATCCTGGATAGCAAACTTAAATATACTTGTTACAGGAATTGTTTATTGAATAGCTTGACACGCTATATTTTCGCCAGGAATCGTGCCTAAAAACAGTTCGTTTTTACGTCTTGCCCTTTTCGCCTTAACTTGCTTTGTTTATTTCCAGGTATGAAGTATTGGAGTTCCAGAAAAAAGTATCAGAATTGTATATGAAATTAAAAGACGGCAGTTGGGACATATTAGACGCCAACAGGTAATAAATACTATATAAATTATACCTTGATATCGTAAGAAGTTTTTAATATACACACATATTGTAACTTTGTGATTTTTGCATTAACGCCTGCTGAGCTAATAAGCTTATAAAACTACAACGAAACGAAAAAATATATTATTCGCTTAGCAGGCAAAAATCACAATGTCAGAATTATTGGATTTTTTATGTTATTGTGACGGAACAAGCTCGAGGCCCACCTGATGTTAAGCGAACTAACCTCTGCCTATAACAAATGCATTTCGTCACAAGTCACGAATTGCACTGCGCCCGTCACCTTGAGACATAGTTATTAAGTCTCATGTGCCTGTAATTTCATTGGCTCTCAAGGACTGCTGTCGGAACACACCGTTAGGTGCTTGACGACAGATTTTCTACTTGAGGGTGGTCGCATGCCAGGCGGGCATTCGCAATATGCCCTTCCACCACGCGGTGTAGCTCAAGCCCGCGGCGGGATTCGAACCATGGACCTGCTGCGCGGCAGTCCATAGCCAAAGCCACTGAGCCATCACTGCTTCAAAAGGTTGCGTCATAAACAAGTTTAAAGCTGTTTAAAAAGTCTTGTTTTGTAGTTCAATTGAGTTTGGCTGCAGATGTCGCTCCGTCCCCTTAAGGCGGTTAAACTATAGGCGCAAAATGCTAAATTTGAGCTATGACTCACTGTCTACGATACCTATGTTGGCAGAGCATGTCCCGGCTATAGAGACTGATGATCGCGAGTTCGTATCTCACTCGTGAATAAAATTTTTCCTTTCGTTGTAATTTTATATTACTTACACACAATTTTTTTGTGTTATTTTTGAAGCGCTCGTAGTGAAGTTTACTTAGCTGTTCTCAACCGATCAGCAGAGTTAAGCAACGTCGCCCGCGGTCATGAGTTGGATGGGTGACCGCTAGTGGCATTACTACTGAGCGCTTCCGTGCTTCGGAGGGCACGTTAAGCCGTCGGTCCCGGTTGTTGTCTTAGGATGGCAGTCGGTACAGCATGGTGGTAGGGCATTTTGCGAATGCTCGCCTGGCTAGCTACCACCCTCAAGTAGAAAATCTGTCGCCAAGCACCTAACGGTGTGTTCCGGCAGCTGTCCTTGAGAGCCAGTACTTCTAGGTTAGCCTGTACAAAATCTTCGACCACATCATCACTTACCATCAGGTGAGATAGTGGTCAAAGGCTATCCTATCAAGCATAAAAAAATAAATAAAAAAAAATCTAGTTCAGTGGATCATTTTATACATCAATTTTCCATATGTTAATTTATTTCTTTATTAGCTGCGCCCCGCGGTTTCACCCGACAAGGCAGATGATGATAATGTTGAAAAGTATCCTATATGTTAAACCAGGTTCTAGACTACGGATATTTCAAGTTTCATCCAATTCGGTTTAGGTTTTTCAACGTGAAGGTGTAACAACATACTCAGATCCTCACTTGCCAACTTTTGCGCTTATAACATTCATGTGATCAAAACTAGGCAGGTATTCTCAAAAAAAAGATAATTTCACCTATTGAAAAACATTATCGAGATAAATCATAGCAAGTTTTTTTTTTACAGATCCATAGACGAGATTCAAAAGGAGTTATTGTGTAAATCGCTTAAAGTTGTAGAAAGCAGCACTGACAAGCCTATTGGGAAAATGTGGATAAATCCACAATAACTAGCACAATACATATTTAGGAAAGTATCACATTTTAATATAAAGTAACAAATCAACAATATTTAGGGATAAAATAAGAATAATGATGTTTATGTTAAGAATAAATGTGTAAGTAAATAAATGTGCCTCTTTACCATTTCTTTTTTTTATATTAAACAGTGCCTACTATTTCTGTCTGTCCTTCCTTCAAAGAGTTGTATGTTTTGAACTTTAATAAATACTACTTACTGCTGTATCAGCCGGATGGTCCACTGCGAACACAGCCTTCCCCAATATGCAGAGGTTTGCCATTGTCCCTACGCTTGGCAGGCGGCTTTGAGATCGCAGTGTGAGATATCAGTTCCTCAGGCAGTGCTGCTGGCCACCTTCTGTTGCGTTACCCTTAGTCGCCTCTTACGACCCACTGGTAGAAATGGGGTGTGACATTCTCCCGGCACCCCGCAGGCAGTGAATAAATAATCGATTGAAATTTCCTCAGAATGTGTTCGTATTGCAGATTAAGGAATAATAATAATAATAAAAAAATAAAAAAACTGAACCGACTTGGATATTATGATATAACTTGTTAAAGTCGGTACCATGCTGTTTCAAAATCATGACTTCACGTTATCATTTTCCGACTTCCTCAGGTTATTTCAAACTTTTCAGTGATGCAAGTGGGTTAAGTTTTTTTTAAATGTTAATTCACTCATTAGTTTTGCATACTGCTTATAAGATTACTAAAAAATACTGCTTATAAGATTACTAAAAAATATTGAACCGATTTAGATGAAATCCAAAACTTGGAGGTATGAGTATACCTCCAAGGTATGGATTTTATCAGAAAACGATCACCATAAATAAGTTTATTATCGTAGTATAATATTTATAAGAATTGTATTATACATTACAGAATTACAAATATACGATAGGAACAATTTAAGTCATGTGCGGGACTCGAAAGTTAATATTAAGTCATGTTAACTCAATTGGTTAGAGCATACCCCGGCTAAAGGGGTGGATAGACGTGGGTTCGAATCCCGCACATGACTTAACATTGGAATCCCGCACAAGACAAAAAAAAATTTACCCATCGTATATTTGTAATTTTGTAATGTAATCAGCATAACAGGCGTTATTGCAAACATTATAATATTAAAATTGTATTATATATTTTATGAATTAAATTCTATTGTTCTCATTATCTATGAAGCGCATGGATTAATGGTAAAGTAGTAAAGGATCATATACTATTTCACGCGCCGGCTTCGGGTATTTAACAAAAAAATAAAAATTAAACATATTTTTTAAATATTTTACTGCATATGTATTCATCAGGGATAATGTAGCATTCTAATGGTGAAATAATTTTTCATATCTGTCCAGTAGTTTTTAAAGTTTATTCGTTACATACAAAAATACAAATCTTTCCTCTTTATAATATTAGTATATTTTGATTATTTTATATTATTGATTAAGAGTGACGAAATGGAAAAAATAAGTAGTCTGCTTGATTTTTTATTATAAAAACTAATGGTAATAAACAAAACTTGAGAAATATATTTTTTTGTTTAAAGAACACCTGCTTTATGGAGTCATCGTATTTATAAAACTACATTAATTTGCCGAATTTGATCAAAGTCGGCCCAGTAGTTTTCACTTCGATGTTCCAACTTACATAAACAATATATATATATATATATATATATAATAAGCCTATTAAAAAAATACTATGATATACTTTTTCATTTGGTAAGTCTCATAGAGCATCTAATAAATGTTTCTTTATAGTTATATGACGAGACGGTAAGTCAGCCGTTTGATGGTAAGCGTGATGCTTGCTCATTACAGTTGTAGTGCCACCGTTCTGCGTGACACTGCACTGCTCTTGCAACTCCGAGATAAAAGTTCTTATGTCTCGTTCGCTCAGTAACTTGTTTGCACATGTACTACTGCTTCGAGGCTGAATATGTGACACTGCGGTGATCTGTGGGTACCTACCACTGAAATTGAACTCTTGGTGATGAGGCCTACTAGTAAAATGTATAGAAATGTGTCTTCGATGATAATTTGGCTTTATTCTTTTGTTGATTTGAGATAATGATATAACTTTCGACAGCCCCCAACAAATATGGCTTATATTTAAAAGATCTAATTCGTTACAAACTATGAGAGGTAAAATTATAGTCATGTGCGGGATCCGAACCCGCGCCATCCACCCGTATAGCCGGGATATGCTGTGACAGCTAAGCCAACATGACTTATTAATCTAATTTGTCCTCTCGTTCTTCACCATCGTATGGGGATGGACCGACATCTATAGTTCCAACTTACGTTGTACTACAAACAAGACAATTTTTTTCAATTAGCTTATCACGCGGCACTGATACCTTCCATTTATGAGTGAAATTCAATTGTTATCATTATCTATGATGCGCTTGGATTTAACTTGTTTTCGGTTCGAATTCGATCTTATCACTTGTTTTATAAAAATAATTATTGGTTCGAGGTACTGTCCAACAAAGATACAAGTCGAACTATTCAAGTTGCCAAGCCTAACGTCGCTCAAAGAACATGAAGGAGGTTGAATGACATCTGAAAAAAATATATAATACAGACTTAATTTGTAATAAATATGTTCCGCTTGTAGGTTCGCTCTGTTGAAATCGGTCTCCATCGGGATCTAGTAAGTAAATCGGGATAAATATTATTTGGTCTATTAGTACCTAAGGAATATTTTGTAGAAACCGGTTTATAAAGGTTTCGAATCGTAGATGTATAAACCGGCTTAAACAAAACGAATCGTAGCAGCGCCAGCTGCTAATCATTACTTTTTTTTTAAATTATAAGTGCTAGGCTATCCTTTGACCACTATCTCACCTGATGGTAAGTGATGATGACAAATTCGGACGTTGTTGACGCTGACCTAGAATTACTGGCCCTGAAGGGCAGCTGCCGGAACACATCGTTAGGTGCTTGATGACAGATTTTCTACTTGAGGTGAGGTTGGTAGCTAGCCACTCGAGTTTTCTCAAAATGCCCTACCACCATGTTTTATCAACTGCCACCGTTATACGACAACCGGAACCGACGGCTAACGTGCCCTCCAAAGCACGGAAGCGCTCAGTAGTAATGTTATGTTACTAGCGATCAATCATTTTTATTTATTCAAAATAGATTCGCGTTTGACCACACCCTGTCTGATGTTAAGCATTGATGTGGTCTAAGATGGAGCACGCTTACCTAGAAGAAACATATTTACTCTTTATTTGAAGACACCCATGTTGTATCCATCGGGAAAAACTGACGACGGTAAGGAGTTCCACTCATTCGCAGTTCGCACGAAAAAAATGGAAGCGAAGCGCTTCGTACGAGTCCTGGGAATATCAACCATGTAGGTACTGATGGCGCCTCTCCGTTTCTCTGGAAATTTTTGTTTCCGTTGCTTAACTTAGCTGATCTATTAAGAACGGCTAAGCAAACTTCGCTACGAGCGCCAAAAACATCTCAACTTCATCACTTTCACACTATAGTCGTAGTTAGCAATGATTAGTGGTGCCATCTTTATTCGCTTCTCTATTAAACGGTGTTATACCATGTTACATCAAAATCCGTTCAGTCGTTTCGTAGGTAAGTGGCATATATCACTAGGTTTCTACCTACTAATTATATTCGAATATATTTATTCGTAGCAAGAAACAGTATGTACATATTTTTACATTATTTACAATATTAAGTATGTAATGATTTTTGGGGTAAAAGATACTATGAAATTAAGTTTACACTTAAGAATAAAAAACATTTCTCATTATTTAATATTCATGTTTTCATTTCCTATTATATAGTATATAATTATGTATCTTATAAAATTATTGCACTAGACATATAACAAAACTGCTTCCCTATATCGAAATACAAAGCGTAGTAATCCTTACTAATTTTTAATAATTACAATTCGTGTCTTTAGTATTTTGTGTAACCCGGTTTAATAAAGAATCGCATAGGTAATGGCGCCGCTAAACCTCTCACTCGCACACTATTGCTGTCAGGTTTAAAGGTGTCATTTTCTATTCGTTTCTTTAGCGGAGTTTATATTTCCCAGTCCGATTCTAATCTTACTAGGTAATAATTGGGTCCTGGTTGTCGCCTTTCACCTACTGGTTCGCCCAATTCTTAGTTTTCAATTTTCATTCTAGTCATGCGTCAGCTGCCGCCGTGAGAGGTCGTGTGATATGGGCGAGGGTTAAATTGTAAAAGTAGCTTTCTGTGGTTGAAAAGCACTGTTACTTTGATTTAAAGGAAAATGAAATGCTTTTATACTAACTATATTTATAAATATTTAGTGCTATAACATTTTTAATATAATATTAGTATGTCCAATATTTTTATTTTAATCGAGACACACTAAGCGAAAATTATCACTATATTCCAAGGCATAGAGTTGAGAATACACTGACGCCGGGGCAACCGGATCGGGTTCGACTTGCGAGTCTTGCGACCTATGTGTATGCACCGATGGAAAGCTTTAATACGTAGCGGGCGCCTCTTGTTTACCGGTTTGGGCATTGATCACGCCCCAAACGGCTGATAGCATGCTTACTGCTCTTGCTGTGCAGGCAGAATCGGGCGTGTGTGAGGCGAGCAATATATTTTGTATAAGACCTCCAGATATCCTGATTATTAATAAGAATCGGCCCGGACCGAAAGCTTCCTCAATTATTAAACCGGTTTATACAACAGTTTGTCATATTAAAATTCGTGCAATGCAAAATGTATTGTTTCACTCATTGTTGTGGTTAACTTATAGATTTGTACAGAATCAGCACTTCGTACAATCAGAAAGTCCTCGCGCGAACTGCTCTGCAAATCGAGATAAAAAAGATTGACCCACACCTAAGAAATCTATGTAACAATATATCATCAAAGTCGAGGTATTTGGTTACATAATATACACACAAATACAATCTTTCACATGTTTAATACTGTAGGATTAATAACAGTTGATTTTCAACATTATTGTATTGATATACCTACATAAATACATGCAATTTTATGTATCTGTACCGGATAATTGTACGATACGTTAGTTTATAAAAAAATCTAGTGAGATTATAAACTGTCGACAGATTGTGAACGAACATTAAAATTTACAATCTAACGCTTACATTTTCGTAAGATTTTAAACTGACCATGTCTAGCTGGCAGTTTATAATCTAACTATCCATAACCCGTCAGATTACAAATAAATTAACCAATTACTGCTCTGTCTAACAATATATCGGTCGCGATTTTGTGAACCGTCCTCTGATTGGTCGCCGTTATAGGTGGCATTTCATAGAGTTACGAACAAAAATAATAGTCAGACAAACATATACATTTCGAGTTTGTACATTTAAAAAAAAAAAGGGATTTAAAATAATGAATACCATGAAATGCTTTGATACCCTTTAGCGAGGGGTTAAATATCATTTCGTCTAGGGCAGTCATAATTAGGTGCGACGACGAGCGAAGCGAGGAGGTGCGTTAGGTTACTTGTGACCACAACATCGCGTGAGCCGAGCGAGCAAAGCGAGCGTGCCGCAGCAGCGGCCGGCGCGGCGATGCGCCACAAGAATTTAATTTTGATGATTATTTACTACTTTTGGGTTAACAATGATTTATTTGGAGTCATTTTGCTTAAATAGGATAGCGAGATGTTAAAACTTTGGATATAAGTTTCCAATAAAATGCTGGTTTAATTTTTGCGATCATTTACTATTTTTGTCTGTTATATGTTACTCTACTATATCTGGTGGTAAGTTAACATGAGCCAAAAAATAATACATTAAAAACCTGTACCTACGTATTTTGCTTATGGCCACTTTAATACTGTCCTAGATCTATGGTAAATTGTTGTTGATCAACATAATTACAATTTGACGGCTAGACATGGTCAGTTTACAATCTTACGAAAATGTAAACCTTAGATTGTAAATTTTACTTTCCATTCACAATCTATCGACAGTTTATAATCTAACTAGATTTATTATAAACTAACGGTTAGTACAATAAACCGGTGACATATCTATTATACAATTATTCAGCACAGTAGCCTGCGCTAATGTACATACACATTCCATAAATTTGCCATGACATGGGATTAAAGTTCGTAAAGTGTACGAAATAGTATTGTATGCAATATAAATCTAGATAATATTAAAAAGTAAGTACGTTTATATTATATACGTTTTTATAAAAATAAATCTGTGGTAAAATTAAAACATAATATGAAGTACCTTTAAGTATACTTACACAATATGTTACATCTAAAATTAATTAATAGAAAAAAATAAATTACACTAGTAAAAGTTAAAACTATGTCGAGAAATTCACAACTTGAGAAATTTTCTTGGTTTTGTTGCTAGGCCGTGTTACACGTGATTCGGTATTTTTTAACGTTTCTTTTTTGGTATTTATTAAATTTGTTGCGGGTTATCGTACTATTTTATATTTTTTACGCTTTTAGGGGTAATTTATGGAATCATGTGCATTGACTATTGTTTCAATAACCTTACAAAATACTATGATCAATATTATTTTTAACTAAGAATACCATGATCATGAAGAAAGGTTACCAAGAATAGTTAAAAGCGCGATAAAACAAAAAATTACTAAATTTTGAATATTCCGCCACAGACCTAAAGAGTTTGAGTACCTTAACATAGGAGATATTTACAAATTTACGAGTAGAAAAATTATAGTCATGTGCGGGATTCGAACCCTCGCCATCATTAAAATGAGAGATATTTGTCTAGTTTCAAAAAGTATCCGTTGTATTTATTTAAGACCTAAATACAATATATTATTTATTATATCTAATCAAATATTCTAATTCACAATTCAAAACAAAATATTTTAAATTATAAGTCAATTAAATTAACAATACAATATTATATACGTAAAGTAAAGTAAAGTAAAGTTTCAAAAATTAATTATATCAGTATAAATTCCACTTTTGTTTTTAGCCAAAATATGAATAAATTAAAGTCTTTTTTCTGGTAGATTGTTTTGCGAATACCCTCCTGGCTAGCTAACTTCAGCTCAAGTAGAGAACCCGTCGCCAAGCACCTATCAATGTGTTCGGCCAGGTGTACTT
The DNA here is from genome assembly GCA_963890685.1 of Plagodis pulveraria. Lineage (NCBI taxonomy): Eukaryota > Metazoa > Arthropoda > Insecta > Lepidoptera > Geometridae > Plagodis > Plagodis pulveraria. The sequence continues at coordinate 7,282,808 of OY982955.1, read as the reverse complement.
GAGAGCGTAATTCTCAGTAAGTCTGAACAACATCTTGGACTGCATCATCACTTACCTACCATCAGGTGAGATAGTGGTCACAGACTAGCAGGAATAAGAAAACCGAACATGAGCCAAATTCGTATGTGTGATTGAAGTAAAGTATTTTTTTTTATTATTACTGATGACTGTTAATCGACATTTGAAGGCTAACCGCCTTCAAATGTGGATTAACTCTAACCACAGATGTAAAAATTATGTTTACGACAGATCATAGAAAGAAACGAAGATGACAACAGACCTACCAAACTAAGATTAATAAACAACCACAAATATTATCACTTCGCTACTTTTAAAGGGTGGACAGCTAGCCAGGCGAGCATTCGCAAAATGTCTTACATGCAAGTAATCGTAGTTATCTGGTCGTCCGAAAGCTTTCGATATAGTCTAATGACTACCAATTTTAGACTACAAACAGAACCTAGGGCTTTATGGCCGTGCCCTCCGAATCACGGAAGCACTCAGTCAGGAATAAATACCTACCACTATTAGTCACCAGTAGTGATCGCAGAGAGCATAGTACTTATAACCTAGCGGTCTCGCTTTTGTTTGCAGCCGGAAGTGACGTCATTGATAACATTTAATGCTATCGTGGTGTCTGTTTAGCACGTTATGAACCGACCATTTGCGTGAATTCATACAGTACAAATAGCGCATATTTGCGTGACTTGAACCGCGGGGAAAATGTAATTTGAGTGCATGAACGTATTTCCCAAGTTATTAGTTATACATATTTACTTAAATATAGTCCTATATATAGTCCTATGTCTAAACTACCTAAGAGGTAAAGAAAGTCTATAAATGCTCAATTCAGGAAATATTTCGCTTTTACCGTAATGAGTCGGAAATAATCGGTCCACTGAGAAACGAAATGTATGTGTACATTTACATAAATATAAAATAAAATCAACATATAAACCTTTAAAAATTGTACGTACATAAAATGAGGAATAAATATGAAAATATTACAATACTGATTCAGCCAGACGATTTCAATTCTTCTAAAACTAGTAATATTTTTAGCAATAAAATGCACTAATACTAAACAATTCCAATAAAAATAATAAGTTTGACACAGCGTTTGCTCTAAAAATAAATAACAAACATAAATATTTGCCTCCAATTTTGTAGCCACAATCTACACCATACAATCAATAATATCCACAATAATCTCTCGATGGCACGTGAGGCTGTGTTTACCGTAACATAATCGGACATTATCTTATAACCACTATATATACTTTAAAATTAGTCAATGTTTAGATAAAAATGACAAACATCATCATGCGAATTATTTAACACTCTGAAGTTTGATGCTACAGATAGTTTTATACGTATCTTATGATATTTCTGCAAAGTAACGTCTGAATCTAATGAGTTTTATTGGACACGTCAAAGAAAGATACATTAAACATTACTCATTAAGTTGCAAAAACATTATTATTGGGACATGGAACGCAGCGTTAGCGTTACACACATTGAGTAGTAATTTGTTCGCCTGAGTTACGAAGTTTCTGAAATTTCTGAATAAGAAATGCATCGCCTCTAGTCAGTGTTGCTTTTTAAAATAAATATTATAGCGTGCTAGAGATTTCGCTAGAAATGAGGAAAATATAATGAAGCAGTGATGGCTCAGTGGCATTGGCATTGGACTGCCGCGCAGCAGGTCCATGGTTCGAATCCCGCCCTGAGCTTGAGCTTTACCGCATGGTGGAAGGGCATTTTGCGAATGCCCGCCTAGCTAGCGACCACCCTCAAGTAGAAAATCTGTCGCCAAGCACCTAATGGTGTGTTCCGGCAGCAGTCCTTGAGAGCCAGAAAAATTACAGGCTAATGAGACCTAACAACTGGACGTCTCAGAGTGACCGGCACAATGCAATTCGTCGTTGACGAAATGCGTCTGTTATAGGCAGAGGTTAGTCCACTTAACATCAGGTGGGCCTCGGGCTAGTCCCGTCACACTTGAATTAAATAGTATTTCTTTATATTATTTCGTTATTCAAAGGATGATCTGATATAAAAATCATTTCCAACAAATTTTCCAAGGTAAATATTGTAACATTGCCTTTTTTGATTGCATCCCAATTATTAGTGGGACATGGAACGCAGCGTTAGCGTTACAGACATTGAGTAGTAATTTGTTCGCCTGAGTTATGAAATTTCTTAATGGAACGTAACGATTTTTTTTTATATAATTACATTTAAATATTTGTTTACTGCACGTGGTTCTATCTATAATTGATTATATATTGGAAATCTACTCCGAAAGTATCAAAATAAATTACACAAAACGTGATTCTTAAACCGTCACTCAGTGGAATTTGGATATGAAACGCTGGTCGCATCCTTATAAAATAGCGTTTTTTAAATGACCTTTGTTTCGAAATATAACAAAAGAATCGCTAGCTCTAGCTAGAAATAAGGAAAAAAATTCGTAGTTCAAAACGAATTTCCACTCGGGCGTATTTTGAGTCCTCGAATTAAATTGTATTTCTTTTTATTATTTCGTTTCGTTATTGTTTGGGATTAGGATGGCTTGATCAATGGTGACTAGGTAAATGAATGCTTTATTGTCTTTGTATGATAATGACGTTTAATGTGGTTTTTTAAAATCGTACATGAATAATAAATCTTAGGTTATAAGAGAGGTGAAGTTGCTCGCGCTAAGTGAAGTGAGGAATAGTATCGGAGAGGGGTGACGTTAGCGGCAGGTACCGAGCTTGCTGGACCGATGTGACGTTGGATGCGCGTAGACATGCCCCCGGCCTTGGAAGCTGGCTGGCTGGCAGCTTGCAAAGTTCAGCACACTTCAACAGGAAGCGGACATATTGATGAAAACGCCCTCCTTATGACGCCAGTAGCAGTGCGGATGTCAGCGACTCTGGATACACCGTCTTTGCCTGGTGAAACTGATATAATTCTGCCCAGTTTCCATTTCAGAGGTGGCGCATTGGAGTCTTTGATCACGACTAATGTGTCAGCTTTCAGCTCTGACCTGGTTGACTTCCATTTTGATCTAGTTTGCAGCTCACTCACGTACTCCTTCGACCAGCGGGTCCAGAAATGTTGTCTTATTTGTTCTACTCGCTGGTAGCGTGTAAGACTGGATATGCTTCTCTTGTCCAGGTCAGCGCAAACAGGTGCAGTCAGTGGACGACCAACCAGAAAATGAGCTGGACAGAGAGGGGAGAGGTCATGTGGATCTGAGGAAAGAGGGGTGAGAGGTCGAGAATTAAGAACGGCTTCGATCTGTGCCAAGGTCGTGCTTAACTCTTCAAAAGTTAAATGTGCATTACCTACTACACGCCGAAGATGATATTTACAACTTTTGACTCCGGCTTCCCACAATCCACCAAAATGAGGCGCGTAAGGGGGAATAAATTTGAATTCAATATTCTGACTACTTGCATAATCAATTATTTCTTGTGAGCAAGATGACAAAAACTTTGCGAAATCATTCATCATCCCTACAAAGCATTTTCCGTTGTCTGAATAGATTACGGAAGGTTTTGAACGCCTAGAAATGAATCTTTTTAACGCTAGATAATACGCATCGGTGGTGAGGTCACTGACCGCCTCCAAATGGAGTGCGCGCGAAGCGAAGCAAGCAAATAGGCAAACGTAAGCTTTAGAAGTCCTAGCTCCTCTACCTTTTCTGTTTAATATGAGCACTGGACCTGCGTAGTCCACGCCGCAATACATAAAGGGATAGCCTGGGTTCAATCTTTCCCTCGGTAAATCACCCATGATAGGTACTGGTGTCTTACCTCGCAATCGTGCGCACAGCACACAATCACGGACAATTTTCCGTGCTAAGTTACGTCCTCCTATTGGCCACCAAGATTCCCTTAAAGTGTACAGTAGTTGTTGTGGCCCAGCGTGAAGAAGTTTGTGATGTTCGTGTCGAAATATTAAAATTGATAAATAATGTTTGCATGAAATTAACATTGGATGTTTTTTATTATAATTAAATTCTAAGGAATTGCTGAGTCGACCACCTACACGTATGATTTGATTATTATCAATAAATAAATTCAAATTTGATAATTTATGTTTATTTGGTAAGGGCTGCTTGTTATTTAAAATTGTATAAGTATCAGAAAATAAATCCTGTTGTGCTAAGCGAATTAAGAAATTTAATGACTCATCTAACTCGTAAACGCTTAATGGCCCTACGCGTGGGATATTCGTGTGACATTTGTTAAACAATATACGCTTCAAGCGGGCAACGCCTCGTATCATTCGAGTGAGATTAGAAAATCTTTCAAAGGGGAATTTAAATTGTTTTTTGTTAATGTTTGTGACAAATAAATGAGTAGTACTGAGTTTAGAAGTATTCTTAACTTCAGGTAGGTCACACTCTATGGTAGAATTATTTAAGCTGTTATTTGTCGAATCTAAGTTTATGTTGCGAAGGAAGTCTGGACCGTCCCACCACAAAGTAGATACATTAAGCGCATCTAAACCTAACCCCCGTGAGACAAGGTCAGCTGGGTTGTCCTTGCCACTGACGTGACGCCAGGGGTGTTCCTTCGTCAACTCGCGTATTTCCACAGCCCTAATCTGAACAAATGATTTCAATAAACTTGGTGACATGCGTAACCAACCTAAGACAACTGTTGAGTCTGTCCAGAAGAAAACCTGACGAAAAGTACAACGCAAAGACTGTGCGATTTTATTATACAACTTAGCGCTCAGTAAAGCACCGCATAGTTCCAATCGGGGAATGCTTGTTGGTTTGATAGGTGCGACCTTACCTTTTGAACATAATAGCTTTACACTAATAACATTGACTGTATCAATCGTACGGATATATGCACACGCTCCGTAACCCAGCTGCGATGCATCGCTAAATATATGCAAATCGATATAGCTACAGTCTGCACCTATAGCGTGCCGCGGCACCCGTAATGTGTGAAGCATTGGAAAAGACTTTTCGAATTGACGCCAAATGTTTATTATGTCGCTGGGAACAGGTTCGTCCCAGTCGAGTTTGAGTAACCATAACTTTTGTAATATAATTTTGCCAGTCATGATAAATGGACTAAGTAAACCCAGCGGATCGAAAATTTGAGAAATTGTAGATAGTATCCAGCGCTTTGTTAAGTGGTTGTAATCGGTTTTAAATTGTGTGTGATAATAAAGCTCATCTGTACAATTATTCCAGCCCAAGCCTAACGTACGACAGTTAATATTTTCGCCTAAGGAAAGATCTTTCGTAATGTCGTTATGGTTAGTTGGACTTGAATTGCAATCATTCGTATCGAAGTTAAATATCCATTTGCGCAATGGAAAACAGCCAGAATCTAAAACCTTTTTAATTTCGTCACACAACGATAAAATGCGCTGCTTTGAATCTAAGCCCAGGATCATGTCATCAACATAAAAGTCATTGTTTATAGTCTGTGCCACCTCAGCATTACTACACTCTGCTGCTAGCTGCTTCAAACATCTAACAGTAAGAAAAGGAGCAGAGGCGGTGCCGTATGTAACTGTGTTGAGTTTGTAGCATTCAATACGATCACTCTGGTTATCACGCCACAAAATCATTTGAAGGTCACGCTGACGTTCGTCAACTAATACCTGTCTATATGCCTTTTCAATGTCGGCGCACGCTACGTACTTATATTGTCTAAATCTCAATAATATAGCCATTAAATCACCTTGTATTGGCGGGCCAACTAACTGTAATTCGTTAAGCGAGATGTCAGAGCTTGACTTCTGACTGGCATTAAACACAACTCTTAATTTAGTAGTAGTGCTGTGTTCACGGAAAACACCGTGATGCGGCATGAAATAATATGGCTTTCCATATGTGTCAGTTCGAGTCATGTGACCCATACGAATATATTCGTGCATAAATTCCGTGTACACAGTTTTGTAAGAAGGTGTTCGCTGTAAACCTTTTTCAAGCGCTAAAAAACGCTGCTTAGCTACCGCATATGTGTCGCCTAATGTGTCAGGAGAACCTTTGAATGGAATTTTTACGCAAAATCTACCATTAGCCATTCGTTTCGTATTTTGTGTAAAATGTTTCTCGCATGCCACTTCATCCTTGGTGAGAATATTAGCTCTTGGTAGCTCCTCAAGTTCCCAAAACATTTTTAACTGCGTATCAATTGATCGTGTGAAGTTACAATGAACTAGACTCTCGCTTTTTAATTTATTACTATGAATAAGCCCTGATATAATCCATCCTAGCTTCGTATTTTGAAGATAGGGGCCGTTTCGTAGGCGCATCCTCCCTTCACTCAGCAAGTCCCAAAACATATCGGCCCCAATCAAAATGTCAATATGTTGACTTTTGTAATAATGCGGATCGGCTAATTGAATATGGTGAGGTAATTGTAAAAGATCGCTTTGTATAGAAGCAGGCGGTAATGATGACGTAATTTCGGGCAAAACTAGACATTGCAAGCGCGTAACGAAGGTGCTGGCTATCGCTTTAATTTCAATATCACATGACTGCGTACTGTGTGTTATTGAATTTCCAACACCTTTTACATGGATTGTGGACTGTATCGTAGGATAGTTAAGTAAATCGCATAATCGCTTTGTAATAAAACTTCTTTCGCTCCCGCAGTCGAGAAGAGCGCGCGCAACTAGATGTTTACCGTTATCAGTTATAATCTCCACCAGCGCCGTTGATAGTAATACAGGACTTGCACTAAACAACTGCTCGCATTGGTTATCTAAGTGCGAAGTATGCGCATAGGTATAGCTATCGACAACGACGTTGGCATCGGAGTTGTGACTTGAGCTTGGAGAGACCGGTTTGTTATCGGTAGATTTTGTCACATTAGTGGCGATCGGCTGATCCGTATGAATCATAGTGTGATGCCTTTGATTGCATTTACGGCAGGAACTGAATCTACAATTAGCTAATAAATGTCCTGTGCGTAAACAATTAGGACACAAGTTATTGTTTTGTATGAATTTTAGTTTGTCTTGCAAGTTGAAATTATTAAACGATTGACAGGCATAAATTGGATGATAATTATTACAAACTAAGCAAGCGCGTGATTTTTTATATTGTTGTGAACTATGCGTAGTAAGTGAAACAGGTGATGCATGGCAGTGTACCTTGGGCATAGGTACTTGTCTATTCACTTTGTTTGCAGTGCTATGTGTGACTAATAATGTTTCTAACATGTCCGCCCTATCTTTGAGGAATTTTATTAAATGATCTACTTTAACTGCCGGCGCAGATTCTATGGAACTGTTTCGGTTGGCAGTACTCGTATCTGTAGGTATGGAACCTCGGAATTGTTCCCACTCGCGTTCAGTAGTACTATCTAATTTAGAAACTACTATGTAGATTATGAGTGTGTCCCAAGATTCCACCGGTTCGTTAAGTAGCTTTAAAGCGCGTAGATTTTTTAAAATAGTGTCAATTAGTTTGCGAAGATGTACTGGAGCTTCTTTGACAACATTCTGAATAGAAAATAGGGCTTTAATGTGATTGTGTACCAACAACCTAGTATTATTATATCTATTGCAAATGAGATCCCACGCAGCGGTATAATTGTTAGAGGAGAATTCTAAAGAATCTATTACCAACGCTGCGACACTTTTCAAAGAAGATTTTAGGTAATGAAACTTTTGAATTGGTGAAATGTCTGTATTGTTGTGTACTAGAGAAATGAATGTATCCCTATACTCCAGCCAGTGCTCATATGATCCATCAAAGGTAGGCATAGCTATAGTAGGCAGTTTAACGGCATGTGTACTAGAATTAGAGCTTGCAGAGGCCTCACCAGATGAAAGTAAAGCTTCAGCTTGGGCAATAATGGTGTAATATGAACCTTCAAATCCTTCACGTAATTCTAATTGTTGGAAAAGCTCATGATCATTAACTAACACCTCAATTTCACCTTGAATTGAACTAAATTCATTAAAAAATCTTGAAGCACCATCAAGGCGCAATTTTAGCTCGTTTCGTTTATTTAAATTTGAAGCAAGCTCTGATTGATTCAAGCTATTGATATATTTCGTTAACACTGTTAATCTGCCCCTCATAACACCACGTTTTTTGTTCAACTCACTAATTCGGTCATCACTTTTAGAACTAGCACTTTTAGGTGATTTCTCAGGAATAGATAACTTGTCGGTGCTCATTTTGGTAGATGGTGGAAAAACTCAAGAGTACTTACAGTTTTACTAGGAGAACCGGCATGTAGCAAGAACTGCGCACTGACCACGATAAAATGGCGGCCCTTTGCCGTTGCCGCTTTGTGGCGATGAACTGGAATTTGCAAAGGAGTACGATGTTACCACAGGTAGGTAAGGAGGATGGGAAGGAAACTGGTGGCTGTCTTACCGAAATACACCGTTTGTCACGCTGATCACTCCATCCACGCAAGAACGCTTTATCGCATAGGTCGCTTTTTCGCTTCGAAAGATATCCGGCTTCGGAGGTCCACTTTCTTGTTTGGGATTAGGATGGCTTGATCAATGGTGACTAGGTAAATGAATGCTTTATTGTCTTTGTATGATAATGACGTTTAATGTGGTTTTTTAAAATCGTACATGAATAATAAATCTTAGGTTATAAGAGAGGTGAAGTTGCTCGCGCTAAGTGAAGTGAGGAATAGTATCGGAGAGGGGTGACGTTAGCGGCAGGTACCGAGCTTGCTGGACCGATGTGACGTTGGATGCGCGTAGACAGTTATTCAAAGGATGATTTGATATAAAAATCATTTGCAAACAAACTTTCCAAGGTGAATATTGTAACCTTATGATGAAAATAAGGGCGATTAAAAACAGTTAATAATAGACTTGAAATATTGACCATTTTGTAGTGTTACTTTTATTCTGTATAGTTTTTTTTAAGCCTGACAGGTTAACCTTTGACCACTATCTCACCTGATGGTAAGTGATGATGTGGTCGAAGATGTTGTTCAGGCTAACCTAGAATTACTGGCTCTTAAGGACAGCCGCCGGAAAACACCGTTAGGTGATTGGCGACAGAATTTCTACTTGAGGGTGGTAGCTATACAGGCGGGCATTCGCTAAATGCCCTACCACCATGCTGTAACGACTGCCATCTTAAGACAACAACCGGGACCGACGGCTTAACGTGCCCTCAGAAGCACGGAAGCGCTCAATAGTAATGTCACTAGCGGTCCATCCAATTCATGACCGCGGCGGACGTTGCTTAACTTTGCTGATCGATTAAGAACGGATAATCAAAGTTCGCTATGAGCGGTTCAAAAATTACAGGTATTGTACGTTATTAGGTAAGTACCTTTTTCAAAATAATTGGTTTTGAGCTTTTTATACCTACACAAAAAAACTCATACAAATATATACTGCAATACCTTTGAAGGCCGCTCTTATGGTTTTAGTTCTGTCTCTTACCATTTCCGATAAACACCACCCAATACTTATTTATTTGTCTACGTATTTATTTGTAGATATTTATATATGTTAGTGAAATCTTTCAGTGTGCCCCACGTTATAAACATACCACCTAAGCCTGTGTATGTACGCCAGAGATATGCGAGCAAGATAAGCGGTGTAAGAGAATCCACCAATAGAATAGCTTCATTTTCCTAGCCTCGCGGAGCGTAGTGATCCTATTGGTCGATTTTTTCTCGCACACCGCGTCTTCCTTGCACATCCCTGGTGAGTACGTAGCCTTTGTCCGTTCAAATAGCCCGGCGGCGCGGCGGCTCGAGCGCGGAAAGCAGAGCAAAATGTTGATGGTATTTCATTCTTTACACATATGTCTCACTGTACTGTACGTAGGTCGATACGAGTAGGTATGTACCTACTCGTATCGACCTATGTACCCTTTCTCAATTTGTCTACTTTTCAAATATTTAGTATATACAAGATTCCCATCACAAAAAAAATCTCTCTAATTTTTAAGTCAGGCTAAATCTGACCTTGGCCGATTCCATCCTTCCGGTTCTGAGTAAATTGTTCTAAACAATTATGCTTAAACAACTTCTATCCCATTTTAATGAGCATAATATATTGAATGAGAATCGGTTTGGCTTCACAAAGGGCAGATCCACAGCAGATGCAGATGTTAAATTGATTATATTTGAAGCCTAGGAGAGTTCACATGATGCTTATTGGCGTATTTTGTGATCTTTCCAAGGCATTCGAGTGTGTAGAGCACCGCACTCTGATTCGTAAACTTTCACACTATGGTACTCTGAATCTTATAGAGTCATATCTATCAGACAGGCTACAAAAGGTGCCAATTAATGGCAATACTTCTTCCGGGAGTTTAGCATTACCCCAAGGATCAATTTTAGGGCCTTTTCTATTTCTAGCGTATATTATTGATCAACCTTTCATGGTCAAAGATTTCTGCGATATTGTTTTATTCGCAGATGATACCTCTCTGATTTTTAATGTACATAGAAAATATAGTGAACTAATTCAAGTAAATAATATGTTATCTATGATCTCTAAATAGTTCTAAGTTGACGGGCGACAGAAGAGAGTGGAAAATAAAATAAGTAACAGCCTTTGCATATGGCATACACGTCTGAGTAAACATCATGTTCCCCTTTATCATGGCATAATATATCCACCAGCTTTAAATTCTTCCTCGTGAATATTTGTAAGTAATATTTATCAGGCTCCACTCCTCCTGGCATATCCCCACTCTTGCATGAAGTACATATAAAGGCATCACTACACAACCTTTTGGTAGACTCGATAATTTTAGGATATATAGACCTCATTTCAATTTTATGATCCAAATTCCAAGTTCCAAACATGATGCGGTCATCTCGGCTGCGATAAGGGTTAATGGTATGTTCCCCGTCATAGGAACATGTAGTAGCGTTCCATAAACCACCACATTCGAATTCACCATTTTCGTCGCACATGCGCGCGTCTACAGCCGCCTTCCTATTGAAGTATTTTTCATTAAAGTTGTTTAGTTTCAGAAGATTTTCTAGCTCTAGAAGGAACCTGTCAATGTACATCTTACCGTCGCCTTCGTAGACGTCCGATGCTTTGAGTTCTTTCTTTATTCGGTTGTAGTAATTTCGCATGCGTTGTCTAAGTAGAAATGCCATCGACTTCTCCTTGTTCTGATGTCCCTTGTGTAAGCCTGTTAATATAAAGTTATTTCTCTTGCTTAAAAATTTACCATTCTATACTATTAAACGAGCAAAATATTTTTATATTAATAGTCAGCTATTTTCATATTAATAGCAGTCAGCTTCACAAAGGTAACTGGTATCGTTTCTTGTTTATTACTACATATTTTAAACATTGTTTCTTGATATTGATTTTGTTAGAAAACTTGTCTCCTCTTCGTTCCACTCAAACTAGAGTCAAATTGGAAGCCTCAAAATGTGCCTTAATATATTTGCTTCTATTGATGCACTATTATTGAAATTACAACGTAGATTAGCATTATTATGACTTATTTTTGACATATAAATCATTGCGATCTGTGTTGTTCTTGCTCAGACTAATACCTAGACTTCTAGTTGGAACTTTCAGTGAATGATCCAAATATGTCCCAAAATACGGTACATGCAAGTTATTGTAAAACTATACTAAAATGTACTAGTATTATTTTTGACGCATGCTAAACGAAAATATAGAAATTATTTCGTATGAAAAAGAAAACTTTCAATAGGATTTGAACCCGCTACCCCAGAAAACCGACCTGGTGGACATGTCACCAGATAATTGTACGATACGTTAGTTTATAAAAAAGAAAATTATAAACTGTCGATAGATTGTGAACTAACATTTAAATTTACAATCTAACGCTTACATTTTCGTAAGATTATAAACTGACCACGTCTAGCTGGCAGTTTATAATCTAACTATATATAACCCGTCAGATTACAAATAAATAAACCAATTACTGCTCTGTCTGACAATATATCGCCCGCGAAATTGTGAACTCTTATTGGTCGCCGTTATAGGTGGCATTTCATAGAGTTACCAACAAAAATAATAGTCAGACAAAAAACACATATTCATTTCGAGTTTGTACGTTTAAAAGGCATTTAAAATAATGCCCACCATGAAATGCTTTGATACCCTTAGTTCTTTTACCAAAAATTGTAATCGAACACCAAATATAGTAAATAATCACTATATTTTAGCGAGAGGTTAAATATCAATTAGTCTATGGCAAAGTCCTATTTAGGTGCGATGACAAGCGAAGCGAGGAGGAGCGTTAGGTTACTTGTGACCAGAACAACGCGCGTGCCGAGCGAGCGATACGAGAGTGCCGCGGCAGCGGCCGGCGATGCGCCACAATAATTTAATTTTGGTGATCATATACTACTTTTGGTGATAATTTACTACTTTTGGGTTAACAATGATTTATGATGGTGAGATGTTAAAACTTTGGTAATAAGTTACAATAAAACGTGGGTTTAATTTTTGTGATCATTTACTATTTTTGTCAGTTATATGTTACTCTACTATATCTGGTGGTAAGTTAAACATAAGCCAAAAAATAATACATTAAAAACCTGTACCTACGTATTTTGCTTATGGCCACTGTAATACCTACTTTCGTATATCTATGGTAAAGTGTTGTTGATCAACATAATTACAATTTGACGGCTGGACATGGTCAGTTTATAATCTTACGAAAATGTAAACGTTAGATTGTAGTTCTCAATTTTGTGTAAATAATCTTAAAAGTATCTAATGTAATTTTTGTTTTTTTTTAGTCATTTTTCATTATAAATAATACATTACCACATTGTATTTTCTGTAGTTAGTATGTAAGTTTAAGATATTTTTCCATTGTTTCAGATATGTATATAATACACCAAATTCTAAATTCCGTTCAAGATTAGATTATTCTTTCTAACGTGACATTGGCAAAGATGTTCTAAACAATTGCCCAAAAAAAATGTTAGATTGTAAATTTTAGTCATAAAGTAACTTTGTATATACTTTAGTTTCCGTTCACAATCTATCGACAGTTTATAATCTAAACTATACTCTGGTTTTTAATTCGAGATCAAAAATGTAAACAAAGGTGTTAACCGTGCAAAAAAATTACAAGTACTTGGTAATTTTTCTAATTTTGGGAACGGATGGAGCATTTAATGTAAAAAATATATATTAGGTCCTTACATATGAAATTGGCGTTTTGTATGGGAGGAACAAAAAGTCGAATATTTTTTAATATAATATATTTAATTAATCAAAGTATGAACCATTATTTTCTATGCACTTTTGCCATCTCATAGGTAGTTCATTGATCCCTTTACTAAAAAAACCAGTCGGACGGGAATCAATAAAATCTTTGAAGGCGATTTGGACTGCCCCATCGGAGTTGAATTTTTTCCCTTGCAAGAAGTTATCCAAATTTCGAAAAAAATGGTAATCTGTTGGAGCAAGGTCCGGGGAGTACTAAAAGCTAAGCTCTTCTAATTTAGTAGCCGTCTGTAGCGCAGTGTGTGGTCTAGCGTTGTCGTGAAGCAGCAGTGGCGTGGAGCGATTGACCAGCCTAGGTTGTTTAGCCGCTAGCTTTTCCATCATGGTTTGCAATTCCTGACAATAGACATCAGCCGTAATAGTCTGGCCAGATTTGAAAAAACTGTAATGAACAATACCGGCACTAGTCCACCAAACGCTTACAAGTAACTTTTTTGGGGTTAATTTTCGCTTGGGGCAGGATTTGGCTGGCTGGCCAGGATCTAACCATTGCGCTGAGCGCTTCCGATTATCGTAAAGAACCCATTTTTCATCACAGGTAATGATTCGGTTTAAAATACCTTCATTATTGTGCCGGTTTAGTAATGTAACGCAGCAGTCGACGCGCGTTTGCCGGTTTGTTTCAGTCAATTCGTGAGGTACCCACCTTTCAAGCTTTTTAATCTTCCCAATTTGCTTCAAGTGAATTAAAACAGTTTTATCACTAACATCGCAGCCTGCAGCTAACTCGGACGTGGTTTGCGATGGATCCGCTTCCACAATAGCCTTCAACTCTTCATTATCAACTTGAGTCTCAGGCCGTCCACGGGGCTTGTTCTGCAGGTCGAAATTTCCAGAACGAAAACGTTGGAACCAAAAACGAACTGTGTTTTCTTTTGCAACACGACCGCCATACACATCATTCACCCTTCGAGTTGATTCCGCAGCACTAGTGCCACGGCGGAACTCGTACTCGTAAATAATGCGATATTTAAGGTTTTCCATTTTGTAAAATGAGTGACGCAAACAGAAAAAAACAGAAGAAAAAAAACAAATGAATGACGATCATCGAAGCACAAATACATGAGTCTATAGCTGTACAAATTTGAATTTGGAATTCCTTACCAAAGAGGAGAAATTCGTGATTAAAGTGGCCAGTACGAAAAACGCCAATTTCATATGTAAGGACCTAATATAATGACATTTCTTTGTTTACATTTTTGATCTCGAATTAAAAACCAGACATAAACTGACGGTTAGTACCATAAACCGGTGACAGACATAATAAATAATTTCAATACTTAAAAAAATATGCTTAAATTTACACATTTGCTGAAGCTGAATATCAGTTTGGTCAAATGTGTATAAAGGACCTCAACAGAGGGTTACTTCGTACCTTTAAACCACTCAGGGTGATTCTCGCGTTCACTCTTCATTGTCTTGGCATTGCTTATTAAATTCATATATTTCTTGTACATTTTTCCCATACTTTTGCATCGAGCAAGTAGGAAAGTCCTGCTTTCCTCTCCAGTTTTAAGGTAGTTTGATATATTATGTGTGATGAGCTCAAAGATGTCGTCAAAATCTGCAAAATATGATAATGGTACATCTACAATTGACATGTATTTGGTACGCAGTCTACAAATAGAACGTACTTTTCAAGTCGCGTGGCAAAACTACTTTGTGGGGACATTGAAGTAGTAAGTCTAATCATATAAATTAAACATATTTTTAAGGTTGAATCCACGGATGAAAGAAGTAGTTCGCTAAGCCGTTCTTAACCGAGCTGCTAAGTTAAGCAACGTCCGCCGCGGTCATGACTTAGATGGGTGTTCCCTAGTGACATTACTAATGAGCGTGCAAGTGCTTCGGAGGGCACGTTAAGCCATCGGTCCCAGTTGTTGTCTTAGGATGGGAGTCGTTACAGCATGGTGGTTGGGCATTTTGCAGATGTCCGCCTGGCTAGCTACCACCCTCAAGTAGAAAATCAGTCGCCAAGCACTTAACGGTGTGTTCTGGCAGCTGTCCTTGAGAACCAGTAATTCTAGGCTAGCCTGAACAACATCTTCGACCACATCATCACCATCAGGTGAGATATCGGTCAAATGCTAGTCTAATAGCTATAAATAAAAATGAAATAAAAAAGAAGAGAAGAGAGAAGCTGTTTTTTCACAGATTATCCCTTGACGAAACGAATTCGTCGCACGATGAACGAAAGGAAACGAAGCGCAATAGTAGACTATTGCGCTTCGCTTAGTTACAAAACGCGCTTACAAAACTTTTAAGTATACGGTAGCTCAATGCCAACCTTTTGAACACACCATACATTAGATGGTACTATGCGATCCATGCGACCATGTCTTCATGGAGCTCATATGAATGCTAATGATATGTCAAGTGACAATGTGGTGAGCTCCTTTTCCTGAGACATTCCCCGAACAGTGTTCTGCCAGTGGTGATAAAGAGTTCTCTCTGGAACCGCCGAAGAAATATATATACTGTACCCCAACCCCCGCGACGTCAATGCCCCAATCTATGACGTCGCCTGCGTAACTGCAGCCCGCAGTTCAAAGCGAGACGTTACTGCGAGCGTCTCGAACACTCCTTTAAAAGGACCATCGGATGTGGTTGAAACTATAGTCCGATTGATCTGGTGATTTCGTCGCACGATGCTTAGGTAGGCCTACTATTGCGCTTAGTTGATATTACAAAACTTTCAAGTAATCGGTGGCACGATGCCAACAATTCATCATAAACTACAACGCACTGTGTATATAATTGCATACTTATAGACAAATATTTTCAAAATTAAAATATTCTAATCATTATGCCTACTTTGGTTATCGTCATACCACCTACTTGTCTGACCACCCATCCATACACCATCGCGTTTATGCTTGTTAGCAACCATAATAATTATTTTTAATGTAAGATGTGACAGATGTCATAGTGCTAAATTATGTCGTATACTTTGGAATTGACTTTCATCACCGTTGACAGCTGCCTAAAAAAGGCTATATTTAACAGGGAGGTAGAACTAACACTATTTAGTTTATTTTATAAAAGTGATAAATCCAATCTTCAGTTCTGATGACAGCTGACAAACTTGAATTGGCTTTATCTTGGAAACGGTTATTGATTCTAGACTTTTTTCGTTCGTTACAGGAGTGATAGATCTAATAGATATCTAAATTTTAGATGAAAGCTATCAATTAAAATAGGGCTATAACTTTATTACTAAGAAAAAAAACATATTATATAGAACATGTAGGTTTTGAAAAATTATGTGTGATGTACTAAAGAAGGAAACTTAACACATGAATGGCACCTACTTAAAATTTGGAGTTAAATAGTACGGGACTTCCACATGGTCCCATATGCTTCACCTGTCAATAAAGTACAGTCTAGTCAAAAAAATGTAGTAGAATTCAACAAATGATTTACACGTCCATCCGTAATATGACAGTTATTTGACAGTTACTAAAAACGTAACATAATAAATAGGTATACATTTGTTATTCTTTAGTGTTCGCTCCACAGTACATTAACATTGATGCTCTTTACAGCGTTTGTTGGAATTCTTATTTGAAGATGCATTATGAGCTCACCCTTTTCCTCTAGCAGCTTGTCTAATGAATAGTTTAAACGTCTAGACCGCCTGTTTTGATTGCTATTGACGCTGGAGCTGCTTGGCAATCTCCTTTGAGAGTCTCTTTTCCGCCTCTGACTCGGTTCGCTCGCCACATCATCGGTTCTATCTATGAAAAAAGTAATAAAATTACTACACCATGACTTTATTTTGTTAAGTAGGTACATCATCTTTAAAAAAAGTCTTTTCGTCCCCTATGACGGTTTAAGTTATACCTTTGGATCACCAAAGTTTCGGCTCGAAAGAGTATGCTACCGGTGTCCGAGTGGTTTAGGCATCCGGCGTGAAATAGGAGGACGCGGGTAGGGATTCCTACCCGCGTCCTCCTATTTATCCTCCTATGTAAAAAAATATGTAAAAAAAAATGTGCTCCAATATTTTTTCAATATGTACTAATAAACGCATCTTCTATACTTATAATAAAACTTTAACAGATCGAATTCTGAACATGGCAGATATTTTGAAAAAAAATATTGAGAGCTCTCTGTTACTGACTCTGATGCCAAATCTATATATTTTTTTATTTTTGTCTGTCTGTCTATCTGTATTCCGGTCGCGCATCACTCCAAAACTACTGAATGGAATTCAATGAAACTTAACACGATTTGCGTTCATGCTACGAAGAAGGTTATTGTATACTTTTATCCAGAAATCCGGCTTGGTTACTTCGGGAAAGGGTGTAACTCAAAATGTACACTTAGTTGTAATTTATTAACGCGCAGTCCGATTTCAATTATTATTTTTTTGTTAGAATAGTTGTAACCCCATGAACACCCCAGGGGCACCCAGCACCCCACGGGCATCCCGAAAACTCACGGGCAGCCCGGCACCCCACGGGCAGCCTGGTACCCCAAGGGCAGCCCGGCACCCCAAGAGCAGCCCAGTACCCTTAATTAGTTTTGTAAGCTTGTTAAGATAAAACTCTAAAATCTGGAACATACACCACAATCAGGTTTTTTTAACTATGGATCTTTTGCCGGATATATTTTGGAGCCTGCGCAGTGGAAGTGCAAAATCTGATATATTTTCGTTCTACCGCCAATCAAGGGGAACCTCGGCAAAAAGACGCCGTTTAAAATAGAAATTCGCAAGAAACGAACGAAGTACTTTGCATCAACATTTATTGTGCGAACCGCGAAGGAACTCTCTGAGTTACTTAACTACTGTCTTCTGGAAAATACAACCCGGGAGTTTTCAAACCCAAAGCAAAAAGCTCCTTTCTAAACTATGCCTTACTAAGAGTACTTCACCGCAGACAACAGCGTTGCTTAATATGAGATAAACAGTGCTCAAATGTGAATAATTAGTCTGTAGGTACGGCAATCGCGAACGAACCTTCTAAAACGAAACCTATACCATACCAATACTACCTACCAGTGCTCATTCGCACATATGGTTCATTATCCTTCAGTAGTACAAAAAACGTCTGGGGCGGCAGCATAGCCAGGTACTCGTCATCGTTGACAATGGTGCCGTGTTCTTCCACACACAGTCGGTACTCCCCCTTATTCATGTCGTACTGAAAACAGAAGAAATTAATGTATGTCATTACTTGTATTTTTGTCGCATACTACCTAAATCCAGAATCCGAAGCGAAATACAAAAAAAAAATATGTACTTGCCGGGCTTGACGAAATATTGAGCTATAGCATTATAGGTCACTTTTATCTCCGGAAAGATGCTGTGCGTCAGAGGGTATATATGTCACCGTTTTATTGTACTAACCGTTAGTTTATAATAAATCTAGTTAGATTATAAACTGTCGATAGATTGTGAATGGAAACTAAAATTTACAATCTGACGTTTAAATTTTCGTAAGATTATAAACTGACCATGTCCAGCCGTCAAATTGTAATTATGTGGATCAACTACAATTTACCATAGATCTACGAAAGTATTACAGTGGCCATAAGCAAAATACGTAGGTACAGGTTTTTAATGTATTATTTTTTGGCTTATGTTTAACTTACCACCAGATATAGTAGAGTAATATATAACAGACAAAAATAGTAAATGATCACCAAAATTAAACCCGCATTTTTATGTAATCTTATAACCAAAGTTTTAACATCTCGCTATCCTATTTAAGCAAAATTACTCAAAATAAATCATTGTTAACCCAAAAGTAGTATACCACCAAAATTAAATTCTTGTGGCCACAAGTTACCTAACGCTCCTCCTCGCTTCACTCGTCGTCGCACCTAAATATGATTTTGCCCTAGACTAATAGCTATTTAACCCCTCGCTAAAATATAGTGATCATCTACTACATTTGGTGTCCGATTAAAATTTTGGTAAAAGAACTAAGGGTATCAAGCATTTTATGGCGGTCATTATTTTTAATCCCTTAGTTTTTTTAATGTACAAACTCGAAATGAATATGTTTTTTTTTGTCTGACCATTATATTTGTTCTTAACTCTATGAAATGAACTCATGGCGCCTCTATCGGCGACCAATCTGAGGACGGTCCACAATTTCGCGGGCGATTATAGATCGTTAGATTATAAACTGCCAGCTAGACATGGTCAGTTTATAATCTGACGAAAATGTAAGCGTTACATTGTAAATTTTAATGTTCGTTCACAATCTATCGACAGTTTATAATCTCACTAGATTTTTTATAAACTAAAGTATCGTACAATTATCCGGTGACATATACATTACGCAGTTTCAGTCCCGGTTGTTGTCTGGGATGGCAGTCATTAGGTTATGTAGGAGGCTTCAGGTGGCCTGAAACTCCGGCACTTTGCATGGGGATAGCGCATTTTTCAAATGCACCCCTTTTTAGCTACAACCTTAATACAAGCTACAATCAAGTAGAATACATATGTTGCCAAGCACCTAACGGTGTGATCTGACATTAAGAGCCATTTACCATTCTAGTTGAAGCTAGTTTACAATCTTCAACCACGTCATCACTTACCATCAGGTGAGATTATAGTCAAAGATTCATTTCTAGCTATCAGCAATTAAAAGATGGCGCTGGTACTCAATTACACACTTTCTAAGGTTGTATAAAATAATAGCAGAAAATAAATCTTCAACCGTAATTTTGCATGGAACCATAGAACATATAATAATGGAACTCTATAATCCCTGTGCATACCTTTCAATTTTACGTTACACTACTATGTTACAAGGCAGTTTGGAGATAATTTGGTGATTACCAAGTGTATTGCTTATCACTATAGGTAAAGCCATGATAAAACACTCACAATTTACACATTAAAATATTAATTTAAAGATAAACAATGAAAACGTTGATAAAAAATAAAAATGATGGATGCTTAGCCACAAATTAAAAATACATAGGTACATACAACATTTTCTCTAAATACTAAGCACATATACTTAAACATAATCATAATCTAACAATACGTAAACATTACGATCTTTGAATTATTGCAATCCGATAAACACTACTTATTATTATTTTATAGCATTGCGACGCGGTTACATCCTCCTCTCGCAATCCTCCCGGAAGCGTAGCCATAGCTGTCTGTCTGATCCATGATAGTATATCACGGGTATCTAGATCGTAAACCGTACGAGACTTCTGACATTTTGTGTTCAACTTTCGGAATGATAAACAGCATCTTTACGAGTTTGTGAGGTGAAAGTAACTATTTTCATCAATTGTTGAAAATTTAAGACCATTTTTGTTACGGGGTCCACCTATATTTTTTAGAAATCAGGAATTTCTGTGCATTATGTACCATATACTCCAACAACAGGAAACAACGTCATATATATATATATATTATTTTAGTTTTTAGACTGCTATCAAAACCAATAAACAGTTTTTCTTTAACGGGGTTTTGCAATTCGAATCCCCGGAGTCGGCCCTAGTCGCATTTGGAAAGTTTTTTATAAATACTATATAAATTCTTTCTATTAAAATGGACGATTTACCAAAGGGCTAGTAACTACGTAGGCATAAATCTAAAGAAGACCACTCTGTCTTTATTAATTTTATGTCGAAATAGACCAAAGAGATTTAAGTCCCTTGCAGCTCCTGTACAAAAGTATGAATAGAATAGAAATTGTATTAACCCTATTACATTGTTTGTCATACTGGACAAGTCGAATCTTAGTTCAAATACATTCTTACCTTCTTAATGTGTTTATTCGATCATAAATAATATCGAAGCATGGTTGTAAAAAAAAAATTAAACAATTATTTATAACGAAAGATTATTTCATTAACTATTCTTAAAAATCAAGTTAGGAGTTATTTATTACGACCTGTCAAAATAAAAACTCATAGCGATTAGAGTAGGTCTTAAATTTGGATATTTACATCTAACTTAGAGTATCTAAACAGAGTAGGGGAAACACCTAAATATATCAAATCACGATGACGCGACGCTATCAGCTCTGTTTTTGTCATATTGTTAGCGTCTCCGAAATAGAACCAGACTGAACATTAGTATACACCACAACTTATATTATAGATCTCACAAATTCACATAATTATTCGTTAACTTAATTTAACTTAACTACACGTCTGTTATCGCTGAACGCCAAGGCAAAAGTGAGCGGCACTGTTAGCATCAACAACTCATTCCGTGTGCGGATATTACGTGATTATGTTGTCATAGAGAAAGACTATCGGAAGCAAGTCGTTGACACTAGTGGTAGTTTCTAACCAAATCCATACTTTTAAGTATATCTATGTCCCTAAGTGCCAGATAGATGGCGGTAGTGATGTAGTTTTTCTCTGGGATATTAATGATTGTTATAGGTGGCGCCAACATTCGGCCCTCCTGCGCACGCAGCCGTCCTCGGCCGCGTTCTAGTCTGATGCATTTTCTGAGAACAACAATTAAATATAACAGTTTATTAATAAATGTGTAAAACGTTTATTGTGTGTTATTGTCCTTGAAATAAAATAAAAACACACACAAAAAGTTGTAGCACTAACACATGAACACCAGGTATATTGCCATTCATTGGGGCCTCAAAACTATTCCATCAGCGGTAAGTTTACCGGAGCTTGCAATTTACCCTAGGCGAAGCAGTCGACAACCCTAGTTGCATGTCATTACAAACTCTGGCATATTCAGACATAAAAGCTTCACAATCTCATGGTCATGACCAGCAATTATGCCGACTTCAGCCCAAAGGAATAGCAATATATAAGTGCTCATAGGAAATGCATTTGACAAAAGTAAAGCATTGTATTTGCGTATCCGCAGAGATTTCATTTTAGCAAGATGAAAGTATATATTGGCATTATGGGTTATTTCACTAGAACTTTCCATTTACCCCAGGCGAATCTCATACTCATTATTTATGTTTTTATTTGACTCGGCTTCTCCTGACTCTAATATTTCTCTTCTTTTGAAAGTCTTGATAATTTATTATACAATCAGATCACCCAAAGGCACGAGCATTGGCTTCAAAAACATTAACCCACATAACAGTATCGTCCACTAAAGGATTAAATTCCGGAATCACTGAAGAAAGTATAACAGTTTTACTTACTGCGGGTGACGCACGTCGCGGTCGTTTTACTTTTTTTTTCTCCTTCTATCCGTTTCATTGCTTCTCGACGATTGTTCCGAGCTTGAAGATGTCGATGCACGCCTCATATTCTTTGTTCGTTTTCGGCTTCGCGGCATATTACGTGCTTCTATCCCACTTCTGATGTTAGCGTCTCCGAAATAGAACCAGACTGAACATTAGTATACACCACAACTTATATTATAGATCTCACAAATTCACATAATTATTCGTTAACTTAATTTAACTTAACTACACGTCTGTTATCGCTGAACGCCAAGGCAAAAGTGAGCGGCACTGTTAGCATCAACAACTCATTCCGTGTGCGGATATTACGTGATTATGTTGTCATAGAGAAAGACTATCGGAAGCAAGTCGTTGACACTAGTGGTAGTTTCTAACCAAATCCATACTTTTAAGTATATCTATGTCCCTAAGTGCCAGATAGATGGCGGTAGTGATGTAGTTTTTCTCTGGGATATTAATGATTGTTATAGGTGGCGCCAACAATATTTACATAGATATATTTCTACTACCATTATGGCCTTTCGCTCGGAATGGTCGCCGTGGTAAACAGTAAGCATCGAGCAAGGAGATTTAAAGCTCGAACGTAAGTCATTCAACATGATTAGGTGTGGGTACACGAAACTTGACATAGCTTTACTGTTCCAAAATTATTCAAATAAATATAAACTAAGAATTATATGTAACGTCTGGTTTATGAGAAAAAAAATCAAAGATGTGGCACCACCACTATAAACGGATTTAATTCATCACTATCACCATGCCGAATGAAACTTAACACTGGCGGAGCCACCTTTTCCTTGAAATATTTTTGTACCTACCTGTAGACAGACACACATTTTTTGAGCACTATTGAAAACGAATGTTTCAGATGGTGACATATGACATCGCGGTGTTAGTACCTACATCCCTCGGTCGCCTCAGAATTTCGCCTTATTTCTCAGTAGGTCTCATTGGCTCCAACCAACTATTTTCAATTACTTAACATTGAAGCTTGTTAAATATTTTCCTGTGGCACAGTATATCTTCATATTGTTGTTATTATATATATAGCTATGTTTTTAAGTTAGGTAATATATCACAAACAACTTACACCCAACTTATTGCACGCCGTCATCATCAACTCTCCAAGGTTCGCAGCAGCCACGCCGTACTTATTTATCCTTCTCGCATCCGCTACTTGGTATCCTATTTTCGTTTCTGCAGCTCTCTTAACCACAACCATCACGGTCACTTAATTTATTCTCAAAGTAAAATTAATTATTAAATGAATTAGATCAATGGGTCCAATCACTAGCACAAGGTGTAGTAGGTTAATTACTATTATTATTCTACTCGTAGCGTTAATTTACACGCGCACTCAACTGCATGACAACTAAGTTTATACCCAGATAAATATTCACCACGATTAGTTCGGCGAAGTATTGATAAATAACATATGATAACAGCGGGCAATGAGCAAGTTATCACACAAGAATATCGACGCACACTAAAAATGATACTACAATATCAAGACTAAAATACACTGTTGCAATGTTACGCTACTTCAGCTACAGTAGTGGCACATAAATCAGGATTACAGGAAGGTCCGCGCGGTTTGGTCTCGCAGATAACGCGAGCCGTTTTCCAAATCCTGATAAGGCAGCCACGTACCTACAAACATTAGGTACTAAGCCAAAATATGTAATGTAGTTGTACAAGTTCAGGAAAATATGTACTTATTTTGGCTATAATTGCTATTTACTTAATTAAACAGTCGCTCGGCATTATGTTCCTCTAATTGTTAAACACGACTATATATTCATAATTAATTGGATATTTTGGTTGTAAAATATAAGCAGTAAACATGACAATAAGAAGTCAAGTATTTCGAAATAACTATTCTAATTTAACTTTAAAACTACTTAATGCATGATCAATTGCTAAATTAATTATAGTACCAATAGATCGAAGTTTTTTGCTTGTGTTAAGTATATTATAACTATTACAAGCAAAAAAGGTAGCTCTATGCTGGACGTAGAACTTCATAGTAGGTATCCTAGATTCTACGACCAGCCTCCTATAAACCTTCGTCCACTTCGCCACTTATCTACAGGTGAGATAAGTGGTCAAAGGCAAACCTATTAAATTACAAAAAAAGACAAAGTACGTAGTGAAAATGACAACATTATATGTATATGTAACCGATCTAAAAATATCGGTTAACTTAATAATTAAAAATTTCACTAAATACTAATTTAAATCAGCGCGCCATCTGTAGGCAAACGACCAAACGTCTATCTAAATTCCATCTGAATTTAGAAAGAACCTAGGTTAACCTTAACTACCGCGCGCTGAGGTAGTTCAGCGACTCACCAATAGAGGTCGCGCATAACAATCACAAATGTCAATCGAGTCTGTCAGAAAATACCATGATGGTGGTTTTTGAGTTCCGCTAGAGGAACGTTGCATTTTAAATATTTTCAAAATCAAGTGCAGTCATTGGCTTTGCGACGCCAACGGTTTTGGAGGCTTTTTTCGTTACCATATATGGTAATGAAATTCGCCCCCGACATCCGCCCAACTTGATGTCTTTCCTCAACGAGGAATCGCGATGACTTTGACCCCAGCCATCCTCTGTGCAACTACTACTAAAGACTCAGTTTAACTAAATCAACAAGTTCTAACCTACTTACAAGCCCCAAAATCTGGGTAAGTTTGTGTTTTAAAGTGAAAGTGTACTTGACCACCCCATTAAAAACTAACCTAAAAACCTTTGGTATGTACTCTCATCGTAATTGCTGTATTATATTATGTGTAACTCTTGTTGAATTTATGTGTTTTTATGTTGCTTCTCAACTTACTACTGTGCTTTATTTTACGCCCTTCTGGCAAACTTTAAAGGGTGTTGCTGGTAGCTCGCAATTCACGAGGTACCTAGGCTAGTTCCTTTTTTGCTCGGTAGTGAACGGACCTCGTGGATTGTGAGCATCATTACCGGCAACATACCTACTTGCGCCCTTCTGGCATTCTGAGCGGCTGGTGGTTCGCCTTCGCTTAGGGCCTAGCTAGTCCCTTTTGCTCGGTAGCGGAAGCCTTAGCGGAGGCGAATTCTTCACCAGCAGCATCTACCTCTTTGGCCCTTATGGCATACCTCTTGTTTGCTGGCGGGCCACATCCCTAAAGGCCCTCTGCGAGTCCCTAATATGCTCAGTAGCAGAGGGACAGTGGACCCACCAGCTCAACACTGTACTAGGACCCATCATAACCGGAGCACATGTGCCTTCCAGGGTTCAAGTACAAGGCTGAACTTCAAGTACAAGGCTGAACTTCAAGTACAAGGACGACTTCGAGTACGAGGCTGACCTTCTAGCAGCACACTACTGCTGAACTCCGGCCGTCCTCTGACCTCCAGCACCGACCGCGGCCAAACGTCACAGCATCTAGCTGGGACAATTCTACCGGCGTGGCGGTGTGGAGCCGAGCCCTGCACGGCAGACCTGCTGCTGAGCATCGACTCATTTACTAGCGGACCGGAGATAAGTCCTTAACAAGGAAGCTTGCCAAAAATTACCATACCTGTCTGAGATCCACGACCCTTTCTATTCATTATACTTATATTCTAATCTCTCTCTTGTTTCTTTTCTATGCTCCCTACTACCAACCTTAGGTAGGTAGGTGACATACAATGGCGCCCATACAAATTAGGATCAGACAGGTCGGTTTGGCAATCTTTCTTGGGTGTGGCTCTGCCATACTTATTCTGTGTACTGTGTTCTATTGTGTTCTTTTTGTGTGTGTTATTTGTAAGTTGTGATTGGCCCTGTGCTGGCCCGGGGCTTGAGAATAAGCCGGCTGCAGCTCTGCATGTCGTAAGAGGCGACTAAAAGACAATCGGGTTATACCCAGGTGGTAGGAAATCCACCCATTATCGTCTTCAACGACCTTTTTTTTTTTTCTATAATTAAATTTTAGTTTTTTTTACAACCTTGCAATTTTAATTAATTTTTCTTAAATAATATCTAATATTCTGTTTCATAACCTCTCTTCAGCTTATAAATAGCACACACCTCAATTTTAATTCTACCCACGTGTTTTTTTCATCTGGAAAAAATTGTACCCTCTAAAATATTTTTTTATTTGACCTTGTATGACACTGTTGTCATTAGGTATATAGGTCAAGTATACTTTCACTACTTCAAACATGAGTCTACAACTTAACTTTTTATCTCTGCAAAAGGCTGAATTAGCATATGAAGTGGCACTGCGTGGTGGCTCGCATACTGAATCTGTTCAGGATTTAAGGAAGCAGATTGTGAAACTATCCAAAGACATGCCTTCTGAGGATATATTGGAGTCACACCTGGACCCTGAGGTCGATATAAGTGAACTCAAGGAGTCAATGACAAAAACAAAAAACAACATTGCTCTCCTCAAAACTAAATTTGAAAAAAATCTTTTTTTAAGAACAGAAGTTTTAATCAACCATATGAACTATAGGTTGATAAGAATAAGTGCATCCAATAGTGAAGATTTTAAGTCGGTGTCTTCTAAACTAAATTCTCTTAACAAGGACTTACAAATCTTAAAAACTATGTTACCAACTTCACAACCTTCAACTAGTAATCAACCTGAGACTCCCTTAGAGCAACCTGTGCTATCTGTAACTTGTGAAAGAAATTCAATTTTCTCTGATATTAATAAACTTAAATTTAATGGCAAAACTTGTGTCCGTGCTTTCATACAAAAGGTGGAAGAATATGTGCAATCTAGAAACATTTCTTATGAAAAAAATTTAACTCACTCATATGACATGTTCACTGATGAGGCTCTCCATTGGTTCCGCTGTGTAAAAGACAATGTGAAATCATGGAGTGAATTAACTACTTTATTAAAATCAGACTTCAGCATTACTGACTATGATTACAGGCTGATGAATGAAATAAGGTCTCGTACACAGGGAGAGCGAGAAAATATCACTATTTATGTTGCAATAATGCACGGTATGTTCTCTCGACTCGACAGACCCTTAACAGAAGAAGAAAAACTTGAAATTCTCCTTCATAATATTAGGCCAACTTATGCTAGTACCTTAGCTGCTTCTCCTGAAATACAATCTGTTGATGCTCTTAAAGCTATATGCAAAAATTATGAAAGTATTCAGTCGCGTCTGACACAATTTCATGAGCCCCCTCAATGCACTTCACAAACATTGGCTCCAGAATTTGCTTATTCTAAAGCCAGTAGCTTCACTACACCCCAGTACCGTAATAATAATAATTATAACTCTGCCTATAATAAAAATTATGATAATAAGTCCTACAACAAAAATCATAATAATAATAATAATTTTAAAAGAGTAGCTGCTGTAACAGTGCAAGGTAATTACGCCTTCGCTTGTCCTAGATGTAGGTCAAATTCACATGAGCTAAAACATTGTAAAGAACCTAAAACGATACTATGTTTTGGCTGTGGCAAAAAGGATGTACGACGACCTGACTGCACTGTCTGCAATCGCAATAATAATAATCTACCTAAACCAAAAAACTAGGCAATTTGGATTGCCGAGACAAGTCTAGTAAATTAACTTCTACACAGTCTGACTGGAAAGACTGGCTAAAAACTATTTCTAAATTTTTTTCTTGTTATTCTGTCTCGTCAATCCGGAATGAAAAACTTAATAGCTTACGCCCTTATGTAAATATAAATGTGCTCTCTCACTCCATAGTAGGTCTCTTAGACACAGGTAGCAGTATTACAATTCTTGGTAATAACTCTCATATTAAATTTCTTGACTCGGGATATCAACTTCACTCTTCCAGTCCTTTGCAACTTCTTGCAGCTGGAGGTCAAAACATGACCGCCCTAGGTTATATGACCTTACCCTTTAATTTCCAAAACAAATGTCATGCCATGAACGTACACATCGTTCCTGAAGTTCAAAATGAACTTATATTAGGCATGGACTTTTGGAGAACTTTCGAACTCTTCCCGGGTCATCTTGAGGACATCATTCTTAGTCACACTGATGACTGCCAACTGGCTAACGTCTCCCTTGACGACAAGCATCTGCATGCTTATGAATATCTTTCGGTCGCTCAAAGGGAAATCGCTGACAACATGATAGTTCAATTCCGAGATATCTCTTATGAAGAACGAGGTCTGGGTCGAACATCTCTCATCACACACACCATAGACACAGGTGATACCCCTCCAATTCGTCAGAGATATTACAGAATGTCTTCAGAGAAGCAAAGACTGTTGTGCGAACAATTAGACCAGATGCTTGCTGATGATGTGGTTGAACCCTGTGAGAGTCCTTGGTCCTCTCCAGTACTTTTGGTTCCTAAGAAGAATGGTGAGCTTCGTTTCTGCCTAGACAGTCGAAAACTAAACGCTGTCACCAAAAAGGATGCCTATAACCTTCCCTACATATCTGAAATTCTGGATAACCTCAGGGACGCTAAGTACCTGACCAGCATCGACCTTTCCAAGAGTTTCTGGCAGACCTTGATAAGACCAGAAGATCGTTGTAAAACGGCTTTCTATATCCCAGGCCGAGGTACATTTCAATGTAAATCTATGGCATTCGGTTTGACCGGAGCCCCTGCTACGCAGCAGAGACTGGTAGATTCCCTGTTCTGCGGTCATGAATT
This sequence comes from Plagodis pulveraria, assembly GCA_963890685.1. Taxonomy (NCBI): domain Eukaryota; kingdom Metazoa; phylum Arthropoda; class Insecta; order Lepidoptera; family Geometridae; genus Plagodis; species Plagodis pulveraria. The sequence continues at coordinate 7,253,809 of OY982955.1, read as the reverse complement.
CGAAAACAAAACATTTGTTTTTGTTGACGATATCATTTTAGCAACCTCCTCCTTTGAATCACACATCACCCTACTCAAAAGAATCCATGAGAAACTAAAACATGCAGGTCTTACCATAAACTTCACTAAAAGTCTATTTTTCCGAGAGAAATTGAAGTATTTGGGTTATGTTGTGGATTCTAACGGCCTACATGCCGATCCTGATAAGGTAGCACCCATAGTAGACTACCCCTGCCCTAAAAACAGGAAAGAGGTACGCAGATTTATTGGTACTGCCTCTTGGTACCGTAGGTTCATACCAAACTTCAGCTCCTTAGCAGCACCACTCAATAAACTTACTTCTCAGGGTAAGAATGCTCCTCCATTTGTCTGGACAGAAGAAGCTAATGCAGCTTTCCTAAAGCTCAAGGACTGCTTAATCTCTTCACCGGTACTGTCTTGTCCGGATTACTCTCAACCTTTCCAAGTCCACACAGACGCCAGTGACTACGGCGTTGGTGCTGTCTTAACTCAAATCATCAACGGTGATGAAAAAGTCATTGCTTATATGAGCAAATCTCTATCAGCACAAGAGCGTAACTACAGCGCCACTGAGCGTGAAACTCTTGCTGTGCTTATAGCTCTGGAACACTGGAGATGTTATCTAGATAACGGTCTCAAATTTCTGGTCTATACCGACCACGCCTCTCTCAAATGGTTCTTAAACCTCAATAACCCTACTGGTCGATTGGCTAGGTGGGGGGTGCGTCTATCAGCATTTAACTTCGACATTAAATATAGGCGTGGCAAGGATAATGATGTTCCAGATGCCCTTTCGAGAGCTGTGCCTGTAGCAGCAATTTCTAGTACCACCCAGACTCCTCTAGTAACATCTGACCCTTGGTACTTAAATATTTTAAATGGTTGTCAGACCTCTCCTATGTCTTATCTAAATTACAGGGTAACTGATAATAAGTTATACCGCTATATGAAAACTCTAAACCCCTTGGCGCGTGAATTTGAGTGGAAAGAGGTCGTTCCTAGCGAATCTAGGAGGGACATCATGCATAAATGCCACTCTGAACCCACAGCAGCACATTTAGGAGCTTTCAAAACTTATAGGCGGATAGCTCTCAGTTATTTCTGGCCAAGTATGATGAAGGATGTAACTAACTTTGTCAGTAACTGTGACACATGCATAGCTCATAAACATGCTAATCATACTACTTTAGGACTGATGGGCCGACCCAAGCAGTGCTCCCGTCCATTTCAAATGATCAGCATGGATCTAGTAGGACCTTTACCTACATCCACTAAACAAAATACTATGCTACTAGTTGTCACCTGTTGTTTCTCTAAATATTGTCTTTTGTTCCCAATACGCCGAGCTACGGCGGACGCCATTACTAAAATCGTTGAAGAACAAGTATTTCTTGTACATGGCGTTCCTACCACAATTCTTATGGACAATGGTAAACAGTTTGTTAGCAATAAATTGCAAAACCTATTTTCTCAGTATAAAATACCTAATGTCCGCTACACTCCTAAATATACCCTTCAGGTAAATACTGTGGAACGCTACAACAAAACTATTATGATAGCAGTCTCTACTTTCATAGAAAATGATCATAGATCTTGGGATTTGAACTTGCCAAAGATTCAATTCGCACTTAACACAGCAGTCAGTGAAGTCACAGGTTACACACCGTCATTCTTAGTATACGGTAGGGAATTAGTAACTTGCGGGTCCCACTACGTCGATTCCGACCTGACGGATGACTTAATATTTGCCTCTAGAGACGCATATGCTGAAAACGTCGGAAAATTGAGGAAAATCTTTGACCAAGTCCAATCATGTCTAATTAAATCTCATAACAAAAATTGTGGACCTTATAATCTTCGTCGCAAGAACCAAGAATTTAATATTGGCGACATAGTATGGAAAAGGACTTATTATCAAAGTAATAAGGATAATAGGTTTTCTAAAAAACTTGCCCCTAAATAATTAAAATGTCGCATTAAAACTAAAATATCTCCATTAGTATATGAATTAACTGATTTGCAAGGAAAAAACCTTGGGTCCTGGCATATCAAGGATTTTAAAATAAGTAAATACATATCCTAGTAATTATTTCACTTTCTTAACAATTGCAAATCTTTGTACTGAATAACTTGTTGTCGACTTAAAATATATAGAAATTCTCAAATAAAACCAAATTCATACTATGAATTAATTTATTAAAGCTTTAAATATACAATCTTACAACTAAAACGCATATTCTATGTATCTTAAATAACTAAAATATATTGGTAAATAAAACCAAACTCATAGAGTGCAACTTTTTAATAATCTCTTAAAATATTCTTATCTATATAGGAAAAATAAATACTTATATACAACTAATCTTATAGGTAACAGTATCTTATATACTTCTTGTATTCTAATAACTTGTGATCATTGCTTATATTGATCATTATTTATATCTTATATACAATGATGGCATAAGATATATTATAACTTAACTACAATACATACAATGTACTACAAACTATACATCTTAACTTATATACTGAATTAATTTAACTTCCTTAAATACTCTTTGTCACTCTCCACTTTCAAGGGAATAGTGTTATAACATGCTAAAATCATTCTTTTACGTGCCAGATGGTAACTCTTCAAATAGAGTGCGGTTGTACAAACACTTTAAAAACAAGCCTATTGTACTGAGCGGTGGATAACTCACTAAAACAAGCCATTATCTAGAGCGGGTTACAGACTCTCAAAAGAAGCCTAATGTAAAATTTCCTTTTGTTTAACTTCTCTGTCTTAAAATTTAATTTAACTTAGGCAATTATGGAACTTATATTTTAAAAAATAATCCATGAATGTCTACTATAAGTACTTAACTTGACTATGTTCTAGTGTGTTATTCATACCTATAATGTAGCTAGCTGTTCATAGAAGTTAACTTCTGCAGCCTACAAATTCCATTCCTCTCAATATATTGCTGTCAATTAATCGTTTCTTGGGATATCTAATCCAAACGATGGAGGGGAATTCTAGGAAATACTTAGGTGTGTATCTGCACATAGACATAGTTAATAACTTAAGATCATATACTGGAGTTTCTGTAGCTTATATAAGATACTCAAAGTTAGGTCTTAGGTGAAGTATTTTTATTTTTTTTCTTAGAACTGCTCAAGGCTAGTGAATTTTTTTTTTCTAGTAAAAAAATTCTTTCTTGGGTGGGGAGATATGTAACCGATCTAAAAATATCGGTTAACTTAATAATTAAAAATTTCACTAAATACTAATTTAAATCAGCGCGCCATCTGTAGGCAAACGACCAAACGTCTATCTAAATTCCATCTGAATTTAGAAAGAACCTAGGTTAACCTTAACTACCGCGCGCTGAGGTAGTTCAGCGACTCACCAATAGAGGTCGCGCATAACAATCACAAATGTCAATCGAGTCTGTCAGAAAATACCATGATGGTGGTTTTTGAGTTCCGCTAGAGGAACGTTGCATTTTAAATATTTTCAAAATCAAGTGCAGTCATTGGCTTTGCGACGCCAACGGTTTTGGAGGCTTTTTTCGTTACCATATATGGTAATGAAATTCGCCCCCGACATCCGCCCAACTTGATGTCTTTCCTCAACGAGGAATCGCGATGACTTTGACCCCAGCCATCCTCTGTGCAACTACTACTAAAGACTCAGTTTAACTAAATCTACAAGTTCTAACCTACTTACAAGCCCCAAAATCTGGGTAAGTTTGTGTTTTAAAGTGAAAGTGTACTTGACCACCCCATTAAAAACTAACCTAAAAACCTTTGGTATGTACTCTCATTGTAATTGCTGTATTATATTATGTGTAACTCTCTTGTTGAATTTATGTGTTTTTATGTTGCTTCTCAACTTACTACTGTGCTTTATTTTACGCCCTTCTGGCAAACTTTAAAGGGTGTTGCTGGTAGCTCGCAATTCACGAGGTACCTAGGCTAGTCCCTTTTTTGCTCGGTAGTGAACGGACCTCGTGGATTGTGAGCATCATTACCGGCAACATACCTACTTGCGCCCTTCTGGCGTTCTGAGCGGCTGGTGGTTCGCCTTCGCTTAGGGCCTAGCTAGTCCCTTTTGCTCGGTAGCGGAAGCCTTAGCGGAGGCGAATTCTTCACCAGCAGCATCTACCTCTTTGGCCCTTATGGCATACCTCTTGTTTGCTGGCGGGCCACATCCCTAAAGGCCCTCTGCGAGTCCCTAATATGCTCAGTAGCAGAGGGACAGTGGACCCACCAGCTCAACACTGTACTAGGACCCATCATAACCGGAGCACATGTGCCTTCCAGGGTTCAAGTACAAGGCTGAACTTCAAGTACAAGGCTGAACTTCAAGTACAAGGACGACTTCGAGTACGAGGCTGACCTTCTAGCAGCACACTACTGCTGAACTCCGGCCGTCCTCTGACCTCCAGCACCGACCGCGGCCAAACGTCACAGCATCTAGCTGGGACAATTCTACCGGCGTGGCGGTGTGGAGCCGAGCCCTGCACGGCAGACCTGCTGCTGAGCATCGACTCATTTACTAGCGGACCGGAGATAAGTCCTTAACAAGGAAGCTTGCCAAAAATTACCATACCTGTCTGAGATCCACGACCCTTTCTATTCATTATACTTATATTCTAATCTCTCTTGTTTCTTTTCTATGCTCCCTACTACCAACCTTAGGTAGGTAGGTAACATATTATATTTATAGTGAAAATGTTGTCTTATTTCACTACGTATTTTGCCTTGTTTTGTAACAAAATAGGTTTGCTTTTGACCACTTATCTCACCTGTAGATTAGTGGCGATGTGGACGAAGATGTTGATTTGATGATGACGAAGCAAGTCAAACCCAGATTGGGAGCTGGCCCCATCAGTAGGTACTTCTTTCACATATCGTTCTTCACTGAGTCGATCACTCTTTACATCTGATAGTTAGGTACGTCTACGTATCAACGGAAACAATCAAAACGTCATGGTAGCTAGCCAGGCGAGTATTTGCCACTGTGATACTAATGTCCCTGGCGGGATGATAGGAACCACGTACCCTCAGTGGAGGGTGGGAAAATGCCCAGTAGTTGTGTGTCTGCTTCTGAGTGCAAAAGCAGACATACAACTACTGGGCATTGACCTTCACTAGATAATTCTCAAGTAAAGTCAGCGACAGGCAAAATTAAAAAAATGTGCTTGTAATCTCTTAAAAACTTATCCAACGAGAATATTTTATATTTCTTCGTGTGGAACTCCTTTAAATTATCACGGCGGCCACCAATCAGCGAATCGCATTTATTTCATGTCAAATGCCTCATAGCCTCCAAGTCGATGTCTTCCCTTTTTTTATAGAGGGTAGTTATTTGCTACTGAAAAGTTGTTATTTAGCGACACCTGAGGCAGCGAAGGATTCAAAGTCAAAGGTACGAGACGAAAAAATAACTTTACTGCAGAGCGGAACACACATTTTTTCATCTTACTTCACCGAGTAAAATGCAGTTAAGTAATTATAGTAAACAGTGTACATTAAAAATAGATACTTACATTTACTTAAATGTGTAAAATTAAAAGAAAAAATATTTTTATATAGTTGTCATAAAGGTTAGAATTTTATAAACCCTTTCCACGCATATTTAGAATGATAAACAACGCCTTTCCGAGCTTGTGAGGTGAAAATATATATATGTCGCAAGTAGGCCAATGTGCCACCCCCCCCCCCGCACCTACAATCTGCGTACTGCGCAGCCATTTCATATCCGTGGGGTAGTGTATTCATGGGGCTTTTTTTTATGGGGCTGTCAATACAAACGTATACAGTTTCGTCATATTTCAAATACTACCAAGTATTCAAACTAAGTGAAATTGTGCATCTTTGAGCCTAATATCTATGCTTCTGTTTGCCAATATTCGTATTATTATTTATTTTATGTATATATGAGAATAAAAATTCTCGTACATAACGATTTACAAACTTATTTAAAAAATTACGTTGTTTTACAGAAAAGTTTAGCAAACCGGAAGCATAGATATTGGGCTAAGGACATGTGGGCAATGCAAAATTTCAGCGAGAACAGAACACACTAAACTAGGTATTTAAAATATGACGAAACGGGCGATGTCCCGTCCACCCACTGGACGTTCCCTCTGGTGGGCGGGCGGGGAATTGAAGTTTCCCCCTCCACTAGAGTAGGAACCAAATTAGCTGCTTCATCGATATAACAAATAATATTGAACTTAATGAAAAGGAATAATTGCCATGAAAAGCATGAACATTACTTTTTCTATTGCATTAACTCTGAAGACAGGCCTTAGATGTGACAGCTGTCAAATTGACATTTGAAGTTTCTACTACTTTATCTCAATACTTTAGTTCCATTCTTCTTCTTCGTGTCGACGATTCACATTCAAATGTACCTACTGCCAGTTCTGGGCGGTAGCCACACCAAGGGCAGAGTCCTCGTACAGGTCACCCAAAGTGCAAGGATTGGGTCAGAACAGCACAACTGCATTAGTGGTGTCTCTTTTTTCAATCATCAGATAGTTATTCCAATAATAAATGTATACATCACCCATCTAGAAAGATTCTCGATGACACAACCAATATAAAAAAATTTGGTTATTTAAATAAGAAAAGTTCATTATACCAGTCTGATATAGTTTATCTGATGTTTGAAAAACCACTACTAAGTTTAATGAAACTTTCAAAAGTATTTAATTATTTATTTAACCAATATCTCCTTATATCCATACATAATATTATAGGTTAGTAATATAGTGTAAATAAAATCCGTTAAATGATTGAAAAACTATTTATTCTGTACATTCTGTAACAATAGTTTAGCTCCCTCAGACGTCTGCTTCTTCAGTAGATCGGAGTGGGGCTTGATCTTCTTCTTTAGCGCTTTAGCGACGGTTTCTTTGTTGTTCTCTATCAGTTTCAGAAGGAAGAAACAGCCTCGGTTGGTCGGCAGCCATACTTTCAGCTGAAGGAATAAAACAACATGTTACTATTTACTTTTTATTAGATTAACTTAAACTTAACTTAGGAAACATTCTTTGTAGTCAGCAAAAAATAAAACTACCTTGTACAAGCAAGTTCTTATGCCTGTATGGACTTAGGGAACTCAGCTAAGGAGCTGTACCAAACAAAGCAACATCCAGATAATCCAACGATTCCAAAATAAAGTATCTATTCAAAGGTAAAGTCAATGCACCATGCTGGAAGACATGAATATGAATATTGTTGTGGATAAAATAAGAAACATGAAGAAGCTCACGAACACAGACTTCACCACCACGTGAAAGTTGAGGCATGATGATCTAGCTCCTCGTCGAAACAGATATAGTGAGAACGCTAAAATGGATAAAACCTTTTGAGCTAGTGTAGTTGAGTGTCAGTGCTAAGTTATGAAGTGAGTGTTACGTATATAGAATAAAGTGGACACGTACTTTAATTTCACTCCTTTAAGCAGTTTAAGGGCCTGTTTCAGAATGTTCGAGTAAGTTCCGGTTATACTACTCAGAACATATTTAATAAATAAAACACTATATTTGCGTTTCACAGTCATTGATTAAGCCTATCCATCGGTTAAAGCTTGAAACGCGCTGCATGTTAACCGTAATTTTTATCATTCAGTTATTTTGTGTTCTGGGTAGTATAACCGGAACTTCTCGAACATTCCGAAACAGGCCCTAAATCATATTAATATTATTCATTAGTTGGCTAGATTTTAAAACAATGAGGTACATAAAGTATCTCATTAGAAAAAAACCTTTTATTACGTGACTCCTAAGTGGAATACGGCCTTAGGCCCACACTAAGGCCGTATTCCACTTGACGCCACTATCGTTATTTTCGATAATTTTGACCATATTGTGTGTCTATGGTTCAAATTAAATGTTATAACCATAGACACAAAATGTGGTCAAATTATCGAATTAAGTTCGAAATTATCGAAAATAACGATAGTGGCGTCAAGTGGAATACGGCCTTAGTGTGGGCCTAAGGCCGTATTCTACTGGTCACGTAATAAAAGGTTTTTTTCTAATGAGATACTTTATGTGCCTCATTGCTTTAAAATCTAGCCTACTAATGAATAATATTAATATGATATAGGGCCTGTTTCGGAATGTTCGAGTAAGTTCCAGTTATACTACCCAGAACTACGAATACGGAATACGGCCTTAGACTGTGGGGGTCAGCACAACATTTTTTTTTGCAGTACCCTGGTTCGATCCCCATCGCCGGCTTGAGCTTCACCGCATGGTGGAAGGGTATTTTGCGAATGACCGCCAGGCTAGCTACCACCCTCAAGTAGAAAATCAGTCGCCAAGCACCTTTTATTCACATGTCACAGAACAAGCTCGAGGTCCAAATGCCCTACCACCATGCTATAACGACTGCCATCCTAAGACGACAGCCGGGACCGACGGCTTAACGTGCCCTCCGAAACACGGAAGCGCTCAGTAGTAATGTCACTAGCGGTCACCCATCCAACTCATGACCGCGGCGGACGTTGCTTAACTTTGCTGATCGGTTAAGAACAGCTAAGTAAACATCGCTACGAGCGCTTCAAAAGGGTTAGCGTGACATTACAGTTTTAGTGCCACCGTTCTGCACTGTGCTTGTTGCTCCGAGATCTTATTTGTTTACTCAGGAACCATCAGTGTATGCACACGAATGCTTCGAATCTTAATATCTGCCATCATTGCAGTGGCACCATCCAATTCAAATTCTTGCCAAAGAGGTCTATATTTTTTTTGAAACCAGGTGATTCTAAAGCACAATACTTTGTTGTAGTAATGTCTATGCCGCACCGCGCCGTAAAAACGCCACTGTCCTTACCCCTATGAGGCTGTATCTTCTGAAGCGTAATAAGTAGTCATTTGAAATTTACACACAATATGTTTTATTACGGCGGATATAGAATAATATAAAAGAGTATAAAAAGACTATTACGCGCCATAGTCGTATAGTATTTTTTTATAATTATTGTTTTTTCTCTATCGTAATAACGGGAACACATACAAGCTTGGTCTGATTATATAACAAAGTTGAAAGACAGAGAGATGACCATAAAAAGAGAGACGGAGCATCTTATCGGAATTGCTATTGAATAGCCAATAGAAGATTTTGCAAATGGCAATACCTTTTTGCAAATTTTGATACGCTTCTAAGAACTATCAAAATAGTATAGTACGGTAAAAATGCCAGTTTATAATTGAACCCCTCTACATCTTCCTATAGCAGTCGTAAGAGGCAACCAAATGGAAAATACCAGAAGTAGCCTCCGAAGAACTGCCATCTTACACTGCGATCCTCAAGACGCCTGCCAAGTGTGGGGTTTATGGAAAACCCCTCCCCAATGATGCAGGCATTTTAACGACGGATATCTTCGGGCTGATTATGTGATGAATGGTAAAATAAAGAATAAAGAAAGTAATCCATGACTCACAGCATCTTCTTCCAAAAACTCAGCCACAGCTTCACCCAGGGTGCTGTGGTCTTTGTCCTTGTCCAAGAGAGCTAGTTTCTTGAGGCACATGTGTATACCGGCGTCTTCGACCGCGAGGCACTCCTTGCCGTCGGCACCGGTCGCGACGCGCCACTCCGCCTTGCAGATCACTTGTGCGAGAGCTGATACGATCTCTTTTGTACATTCTGTTATAATCAAAATTTCTTATTCAAATATTTGTATTTTTAAAGTTACAACTAAAATACAAACAATAAAAAAATTTATCAATCTATTGTACATATTACAAAAATACGAGAAAAAAATATAGTCATGTGCGTGATTCGAACCCGCAAGGGGTGGATGGCGAGGGTTTGAATCCCGTTTTGTAATGTAATCCGCAGAGAATGCGTTCTAGCAAAAATATAAAGCTAATCTTAAATAATAATAAAAATGTATAATATGATAATATTGAATCTTAGTGTTACAATTTTGGCTATATTTCTAAAGATTTACTGAAGTGATTAAATATCAATATTTAAAATGAGGATATTTGAAATTAAGGCATATTACAGTTCCAAGCTTAAGAATATAAGCCCTGTTTCATATTCTCCTGTTGGTTGTCGTAAAAGGCGACACTAAATGAACAAGTGTGCCTAATGATCAGCATGCCACTACTCACATCTATGTGGATTAATGCATATTACAGTTCCAAGCTTAAGAATACAAGCCCTGTTTCATATTCTCCTAATGGTTGTCGTAAAAGGCGACACTAAATGAAGAAGTGTGCCTAATGATCAGCATGCCATTACTCACATCTATGTGGATAAATGCATATTACAGTTCCAAGCTTAAGAATACAAGCCCTGTTTCATATTCTCCTGTTGGTTGTCGTAAAAGGCGACACTAAATGAACAAGTGTGCCTAATGATCCGCATGCCACTACTCACATCTATGTGGATTAAGGCATATTACAGTTCCAAGCTTAAGAATATAAACCCTGTTTCATATTCTCCTGTTGGTTGTTATAAAAGGCGACACTAAATGAAGAAGTGTGCCCAATGATCAGCATGCCACTACTCACATCTATGTGGATTAAGGCATATTACAGTTCCAAGCTTAAGAATATAAACCCTGTTTCATATTCTCCTGTTGGTTGTTATAAAAGGCGACACTAAATGAAGAAGTGCGCCTAATGAAAAGCATGCCACAACTCACATCTATTTGGGTAGGTGTTGATTGGATATGGATATAATACAATGAAAATTGAGCACAGCAGGGCTTTTTACTGTTTTAAAGTTAGAGTGCACGTGAGTAACACACGTTAAAGTTTTCATAACATTCTTGTGTTATCCTTTTTAGGGTTCCGTACCCAAAGGGTAAAAATGGGACCCTATTACTGTGACTTCGCTGTCCGTCCGTGCTCAAGAACGACGATAGCTAGACAGTTGAAATTTTCACAGATGATGTATTTCTATTGCCGCTATAACAACAAATACTAAAAATAAAATAAAAATTTAAGGGGGGCTCCCATACAACAAACTTGTTTTTTTAACGTTTCTTACTCGACACTAATAACGGTGACAGGTAGACGCTTTAACTATTCACAGAATATTTAGTTACGGAACCCTTCGTGCCCGAGTTCACTCGCACTTGGCTGTTTTTTTTGGGGTTAGTATATGAATATACCTACAGTTAAATATTAGTTTATAACGATAGAAGTTCAAATAAATTACCGTTATGTATTTGTTACAATATTTGTAAACATCCTTGTTTTTTTAACGTTTCTTGCTCGAGCAAAGGCTCATTTCGTAAATATCTAACGTGGGTTTTTGTTTCATGTTTAATACTATCTTTTTGAGCTCTTCGAGAGTGGGTAATACGTAAAAATTGTGATTGGCTTATCTAAGTATTTTAAACAATTTAAACAACTGCGTTAATATTTAAATTACGGGTCAGATTTTGAGCAATAATCCAACAAAAAAAACATCAAATTGATTTGCACTTTTTTCCCACTGCCTGCTCATTAATAATTTTCCAATATTATTTTGAATTTGTTGAATTATTTATTATATCCCTTAATTGTATTTTTATTTTTAGCAACTACCATAGTTTTTTACAGTAGTTTTCTATATTTTTTAAATTTTGTTTGTTTACTGGGATGATGTTTTCGTAATTCCAATTAACATAGATTGTTTTCACTTGTTTCAATACCGAAAGTAGTCTTTTTCTGATTATTTCTCACTTGTTTCCTTAGTTTTGGAAAAGCATCATAACACTTATAAAAATTTGTTAATGTAGCCTCTGACCATCACAAGTGATGATGCGGTCGAAGATTTTGTTCAGGCTAACCTACAAATAATAGACTACCTGTAGGCCTGCAACGGCCTTTGGGTTGCCTAAATACTGTAAGTGTAGTTAGCTGTGGTGTTGTATATAGTTTGTAGTATTGTTTGTAAAGGCATACCGACGGTAGAATAAAAACTAGATGAGAACTGGGTCTTATGGACACTAGTCCTGCCAGCAGCTGCGGAAACACACCATTAGGTGCTTGGCAGATTGTCTACTTGAGGATGGTAGCTAGCCAGGCGAGTATTCACAAAATACCCTACCACAATGCAGACTGGATAAGAGTAAATAATATGATTATTTCACAATACAAGTAATTTTTATTTTCAAGTGATATTAAATCTTGCTCACCTATAGATAGAACAGCAACAACTAGCAACATATTAGTTTTGTTGCTCAGCCAGAAGTCAGGATCGGACTGTATATGTTCTCTCAAAGCAGGTAGGATGGACTCTCTCAGCTCCCCTATGCGAATTTCTGCGTCTTTCTTAGAGGTACCGCTTTGAAAGCCATCCTCCAAAAATTTGATGAAAGTTGGGTGAAACGCAGCTGAGTCTTTGGGTTTGACTAGCCAGTGAAGTGTCTGGAACAAAATAATTGTATAGAATACAAAGTCTTCTGAATTTAAAATTGTTTTACAGTTGGGACAACGCACTTTTATTAAACAGACTAAGAGCTACTTCCATCATCTTAGGTTATCAATGTTGATTGTTATACTGTATCAGCCAGATTGTCCACTACTGAACACAGCCTCCCCTATTAACCCCTTGATTTGCCATAATCCTCACGCTTGGCAAGCGTCTTGGGGATCGTAGTCTAAGATATCAGAAGGCGCTGCTGCCCATCATCGGGTATTTTACCTTTATACGCCTCCTATTACACACAGGCAGCATTGGGGTGACATTCTAGCCCGGCACGCCGCGGGACTAATTGTTATGCAAGGATTAAAATAATCAACTTTTATGCACCACAAATAGTTAATATTTCAACTTGCATGACAAATGTATGAACGAGACAACAGAACCAGTTGCAGACTTTGAAGAGATAGGGTTTGTCTTAAGTTTAAATCGTTAAAAATTCAATCCCTCAAAATTGGAAGGTTAATTTTTAAACGCTGGTTTAGTGATGTCAACATTTCATGTTTCAGTGGTCGGATCAACCGAGCAAGAAAAGTTTTCATATGTGACTTTATTTCCACATTTCTGCTTAACGCTGATGCGGATTTGCTCAGTGTATGGAGCTCACTTAGCCATATAGATAAATATACATTTATCTAACATGATCTGTTTCCATCTCCCCACCACCACCACATAATATAATGATTATTATAGGAACGTCCATCATTGACCAAAGGTTCTCTCATTGGAGGGATTTTTCATAATCGCCACGCGCGGCAAGCGACTTGGGGATCGCAGTATAGGATCGCAGTCTTCAAAAGGCGCAGCTGCCCACCTCTTAGTATTATTCCTTTCGTAGCCTATCAGACTTCCACTGGAAGATATGGGGGTGCAACTTCATCATCCTATGTAGAAGGTCTCCATCTGCACAATGAATTTATATAACCTGGGTGTCTTCAACTACAGAGTGAAAAGATATATTGCAGATGCTTGTTTGAAAAATCGACCGCGCCTTCACTTTCCACCAAACGACACTGCAGCAAATTTAGGTAAAAACCTTATGTAGGGTCGATACAATATGTTTTCTGAGTAGAAGAACAGACATGACAACACAAGAACAATTATTGGAAGAGTTTTGGATTCGATTTTATGGCCAGCCGCTTGCGTGATGCTTTGAACAACTTAAACCAAATAATCGCTTACCATGTTACCCCAATGATCTTTAGCAATATCCTTTAAGTTAGCAGCAAGCGTGGATACAATAGCTTTCTTCACCAGGACAGTGTCATCAACCGAGTCGAATATAGTGATGAGAAGCCGATAGCCGGTCTTATGCTTGCTGAGCGCCACCGCGTGTTCTTTCACCACTTTCAATATGGTCTGGAACATAAACTATTATGTAACTTTCTGAAAAAACTTTGTCAAGACTGGAGGGAAGTCTCGAATTTTCATACAAAAAGAGTAAACGTTTCTACCCCCCTAAACAATCACCGATGTTGATGATTTTTGGAAATGTTATAGATGTTATCAATATCCAGGTTTATAAGTTTTGATTTTTATAATTATATTAAAGGAATTTGAATAAATGGCTATTTTAATACCGATATTTTCTCAAAACTTGTATCTCTAGTTTGTGAATTATTTATAGGGAAAAATAATGATAAATAAAGAAAAAGGAAAACCTATAAACCTAGTTTATTCTATCAATTATAAAATAAGACCAAGATTTTTAGATTTCATTACTGTTTACTATAAGGAGAAAGGTTTTCTTCCAGAACGCAAATTATGCGCAATCTCTAAGTCAAAACTTGAAGAAGCTGCAATTGTCCTTATCGCACTATTCTGTTCTGGCGTTCAGCGGCGAGACAGCATCACTTTGTTAAAATACCTATTTTTCTGTAGTAGCTTCTCTTCCCGTCCCTCTTCTATAAGAACAATTGAATTGTCAGGGCCATGAAAATAGTGTACATAATACTACATAATATAACAACTGACTAGGAACATTTCGCGTTGTACGAAAACTCGTTAAGACGCTGTCAAATGCTAAAGTTTTGTCACTATCGGACCGCGTAGGAGTGAAAGAGAGGTAGCGATGGTGAAATCGTGATCATTTTCGGTAAAATCCGAAAGTAAGCTAAATAACAACAAACTAGTAACGTAAAACGAAAATGTAACTTTTCTTGTCCCTCTCGATAAGTTTTTGCTACTTTATTAATGTACATATTTTCATACACATTCATACGTAAATAATTATGACATCTATGTTATAAGCGTATTTTAGCAATTTTATCATATCGAGAAATTTTTTAGGCAACGTGTTTAGGACTATTCTTGGCCTTAGATAATGGGATCAAGATTTACATATAATTGTCTTACTACAAACTAAATACAGTTTAATGATCTACTGTAACCAACATGTTCATGTCGTTTCCACTAAAATCATCTGATCATTTAACTTCGCTCGTCGTCGGGAATCACGTGATATTTGCAATAACCTCCCCCTCTCCGCCAGTATTATATAATAATATAAAGAGCTATTCTTCTCAGTAATTTATAGTAAAATAATTTTGTGATGCATTGTAAGAGAATAACTATAATAATAAGCATCAATTGAATAATCAATCTCCTAATTTAACCATTGTCAATAGTTCCCGAACTTATTCAATTATAGTAATAATAATAATAACTCTTTATTTCAGGTAACTATTAGCGATTAAATAATCACTGACCCATAGAAATATATACCTTACAGACTAACATAAATAATATAATAAAAACACTTTTAAATAGTTTTGGGATTCATTTTCGGCCTCGCCTCCCTATAGCGCCTGTATACTACTCCTTCCGGCCAGAAGTCGGAGACAAGGAACGCATCCTTATTCTTCGCTGGAACCCGGAGCACGTATGATTTGAAAGTTTTCACCCGGCTGGATTCCAGCCGCTGCAACGCCACTTCAAATGGTACTCGACGTCTTTCACATCTCTCTTTGATGTATTGCAGTACATCGTTCCCGGATGTTGTTGGGTCCAAACGAGAGAGATATATAGCGATGGTCGGCTCCACAGCATGAAGTACAGTCTTCTCTGCTGTAGGCGTAGCTGTGCCACGATGGTTGCGCGATGGTCGCACTCTCGATTTCTTCTTCACGAGAGTGAACCCCTCATTATCGCTATTGGTGGCAGGCCTCCCCGTACCCTCATTCTTTGGAACTGGTATCGTACACTTTTTACGATGCGCCACTTGTGCGTATGATTTCTTCTGCTTCCCGGATATTGGTAGTACTTCGGAAGATATCATAACTTGAGGGGGAGTCTCGATGATCGAGGTCGGTTGCGTAGTTCGGTCAATGCCCCGCGGTGAAACGGTGATATTAGATTCCGCGGGACTGCTGAGTCGAGCATTTTGTCGGTTAACGTGTCGCAAAGTCACATTTTGCATAGAATCCGGTGACGGCAGTTTTGCCTGCGTAGCGTTATTGCGCAAAGCTATGATTTCAGTTTGCAAACTAGAAACCACAGCATTCGATTTTTCCAATTGTTTTTTCAAATCGGTGACATCAGACTTCAATCGCATGATATCCTTTAAAAGGCAGGTCACATCGACTGAAGAAAAATCTACCGGAGGTAACAAATGGAGGTCCCTGGCGACATAGGTCACTGAAATCTCATCAGGATCTGTTTCCTTGAAAACCCTGAAGATGTCTTGCAGGTCTTTCTTGCCGCTTCCATCTTTTTGACGTGTTCCTAGCCGAGTCGACGTCTTAGCAGTGTCCGCTAAGACCTTCTTGGCTGCGAGGATGTCTGTCTCCTTGTAGCTAGACAGACATATCTGCTGCAAACTCAGCTCGTCCATGACGTCCAGCTTATTCTGCACGAAGGCCAACAGCTCGTTGACCACGAGGGTGTCCGAGCGCGTAGATTGCGCCATCACGTTTTTGCAGCGCTCACGTAAACGGTGCGCCGCGCGGAAAGTAGGTCGGCATCGGAGAAGCCGTCAATTGATATTTGAAGCGACTTCCCTTGTCGGCGGTATGAACGCGACTGATGTTAACTATTACTGGCAACACAGATCTGCCTTTTCGGGCATAAACACTAGTTACCAAGTCATTGAAAACATCCTTGCTAATTTACCTTTTTATCTTTGTTGGTGCCCTGCCACACACATATACTAGCGGCGTTTACCCCTGGCAGTGAATTACTGAGAGGCACTATCAGAGGGCTGAGTGTGGTGATCAGTTCCACTCTCTCATCTGGACTGCATTCACGGATGTAGTCATACAGTACTGAATGGAGGAGTCTGGAAAGTACAACAATGGAATTGTGTTATCTGTTTAACACTTTTACTTATATCATATAGTCTTTTCCTTGACCACTATCTCACCAGTTGGTAAGTGATGACATGGAACTAGACCTAGAATTACTGGCTCTCAAGGACTGCTGCCGGGCCAAACGTTTAGGTGCTTACCGACAGATATTCTACTTGAGGGTGGTAGCTAGCTAGTCAGGTGAACATTCACAAAAGGTGAAGGTCAGGTCAGTGTCAGGTGAAAATTCCCCTTCCACTATGCGTTGAACCTCAAGCCGGCAGTGTGGATTTTACCATGGAGCTGCAGCGCGGCATAGCTATTACTTCTACAAATCTCTCATTATATATGAACATAAGATATTTTTTCAATAGATCATTGTTTTTTTTTTTATCTTACTGTGACGGAACAAGCTTGTAGCCCACCTGAGGTTGAGCGGACCAACCTCTGCCTGTAACATGCATTTCGTCACAAGTCACGAATTGCACTGCGCCCGTCACTTTGAGACATAGTTATTAAAGTCTCATGTGCCTGTAATTTCACTGGCTCTCAAGGACTGCTGCCGGAACACACCATTAGGTGCTTGGCGACAGATTTCCTACTTGAGGGTGGTCGCTAGCCAGGCGGGAATTCGCAAAATGCCCTTCCACCATGCGGTGACTCGAACCATGGACCTGCTGCGCGGCAGTCCATAGACAATACCACTGAGCCATCACTGCTTCAAAATATGACATTAGGAAAGAAGCAAAAAAAGAAAAGAAGCAAAAATACACACTAGTATGCATTAATGCAAACTGTTGTTCTTAACTCTTAACTGACAAGTATTTTAAATATGATCATGGTGAAATAGTATGTATTATTGAATATTTTACTTACTCTCCATCATGTAAATTTTTGTCAAGTATTTTCTGTATGTTAGCCTTGCACGACTGTAAGATGGCTGACTTCATTTCTGGACTATTCTTATATGTATCACATAAGGTTTTCACTTTGTCATCTTTAGACTGAAAAAATAATTATATAGCTGTTATTCTACTTCCCCGTGGGGTGCCGGGTTAGAATTGCACCTCCCCATTTCATCCCGTGGGCGTCGTAAGAGCCGACTAAGGGAAAAATACTGGATGGTGGGCAGCAGCGCCTTCTAAAGAACTGCCATCTTACACTGCGATCCCCAAGCCGCCTGCCAAGCGTGGGGATTATGGCAAATACCCCCTTAATAGGGGAGGCTGTGTTCAGCAGTGGACGAGTCGGCTGTTACAGTACAGTATTCTACTTATAATGATACAAGTACATAAATCAATCATACTTGATAAATTGATGGCAAGTAAATTGGTAAATATAATTCAATTAATAGTCAAATGGAATTATAGCAAAATAACAGAAATTTACACCATAACTACTAAAATCCTACTTGTTATAGGTATATATATCTCTTTAAAATGAATGATTTATTATAGGTATGTTTTATGATAATTAAACATTGTTATCAACTCTACACAAACTCTCTAAATTTTAAACTATAATAGTTTTTATTCTGTTCAAATAATAAAATCCACATTAGCAGGAGTAACAGAGGCCTAGAAGAACTGAGAAAGATATTTATTGGTGAATGACCTATCTATATCTATAAAATAATTTGTATAAATTAAGTATAGGCCATACTTACATTTTTATAAATGTCTCCATAAAACTCCTGCTGCATATGTAACTTCTCTTTCTTTGTGGCAAACTCACCATATGCATAATCAAGCAATGGAGCGCTTATTTTATGAGATGCCAGAGATACAATATGACCAGAAAACTTTTTCAAAACTTCATGCCGTATGAAATCTGTTCCATACTTTAATATCCTCTTCACTGAATGATGAGCATATTTAGACTGTGCCATTTGAACTATAATGTTGAGTAATTCCTCAGTTATTTCAGTCTTTATATCTTCAGGACCATGTTTTAGTAAGACTTGAATGACGCGGCTCAGGTCATGTGTCAGTGCTATGGACTTATACTGCCCCTTTAGCATTAAGTGTAGCTCTTTGCATGAGGTCATTTTAAAGTCTTCTTTCACTACTTTCCTGAAATTTTAATTATGAACAGAGCTTTAATAAATGATCTAATGAGATGTAGAGGTCATAGCAGACACTCCCACTCATGTGAGGTTGGTAATATACTGCTTCTTTTTTTTTTTTGTCCTGATAGGTTATCCTTTGACCACTATCTCGTTTGATGGTAAGCGATGATGTGGTCGAAGATGTTGTTCAGGCTAACCTAGAAGTCTACTTAGAACCTAGAAGTTCTTCTCGTATTTAGGATGTTAAGATGATAAGAGGGCTTGTGTTGTAAGTAATGTACAGTAACACCCTACTCACATCAATGTGAGTTATGGCATTCTGCTAATGAGGGTTTTTTTTCCCTTAGTAACCTTTTACATGGAACAGGAGGATATGGAGCTTAAATTAATGCTAACTATGAACGCTTACTTAATGAAAGTACATAATATAAACTAAAATTGACTTGAACCCAGTATCAATTACGCTGGGTCATATTGGCCTGAGGCAATTTCAAACAGCCATATTTATTATTTTAAATTCTCTGTCGTTTTTAACTTTCTAGTAGCTGGATATACAGTACCCCTCCACCTGCACTAACTTGTGCCCTCAATGCGACGTCACCTGTACAGTGAGACACACATGCATCAAGCAAAAATGGTTACATATGACCCAATGTCAACAATATCATAGTGTTTACATAACATTTTTTATTTATTTTATATTATTGATCATTTTCTTGTTTGTTTTTAGGAATTTTTGATATATAACTTCCCTTAAAATTTATTCAAAATTTTAGAGGAATCAGACTCCAACAATGAAATGTTTTAGAGGTTATTGAGACCAGCCTCATCCAGGATTATTTGCTGTAATTGCAGTAATGAAGAACTTGTGTGAATTTACGTCGACAATTGAGATAAACTCCCAGGTTTCGCGTGGGCGGCACCCCCTGAAGAACTTAACCCAACGGAAGTTATGAGTGCTAGAGCATGTCAGAGATATAGGTGTGACCTTGAAAACAGGGTAAGAAACCTAGCCACACTTACAATCCTGTATCAGCCAGAATGTTCACTGCTGAACACAGCCTCCCCCATTAAGATGGGGTAATCCTACACTTACAATTAAGCAAAGTCAATATCATTTATTCAATTTAGGCGTCTACGACGCTCTTATGAAGGTCAATTACAAATTTTAGTATTGAAATATTCAAAATAGTACTGCCACATTCAGCAAAAAAAATTGTGAAGAGCCACTGCGAGAAAAACGGGCAAAAAACTCGGGGCCATTGCATAAATGTCTTTTAACAATGTGTTACATACTCGCTATAGAATAAAGTTATTAACAATATTTGTTTATATTATGTAGGTGACAGGTGATAGCTTGGCAGAGGTGGAATTGTCCAAACATTTTTGTTGTTTAAGTGTGCGTACCATTTGAAGTTATATTCGCTAAAAACAATCAAATTCCCAAAATGTTCTTCCACTTGGGTATTGGCATTATTTTCGCCATAAACAATATGAAGCTACTGGAACAGTTTGAATTACCTACATCTAATGTCAAAAGTGACAGAAGTGGCAAATTTTAGTGGCATTCTTAACGTTCTTATCCTAAATGGAACAGGGGAGAATAGTTACAAACGATCACAGTGATCACAACCATAGACACAGAATGTGGTCAAAATTATCGAATATAACGAAATTAGCGTCAAATGGAATAGGCCCTAAGTAATCACAAACTGTGTCGTAGGATTTCTTAATCAATAGTTTCTTACATACAACTTGAATTTCCCTTCTGTGAGCGTTGTAATATGTTTGGGGAACTTTATTATAAAACAAGGACCTTTCATTTGTCTTTGCTAATCTGAAACCTAGCACCGCTATTTTATCTCTATTCCTAGTGTTGTAAAGGTGATTGTCACTGTTTAATTTAAATTTACTCAAATTTTTATGAATATACATAGTATTTACAAATATATGTATAGACTTGGTAAAGTTAAAATATCAATTTCTATAAAAAGATCCCTCAGAGATTCCCTAGGATCCATTTTATGTATGGGTCGAATTGCACGCTTTTTCAGGATAAAGATTGTCTCTATCTCAGCAGCAGTTCACCACGGCAATTTACCATAACACATAATACTGTGGAAGTACGCGAAATAAACTAGGCGAGCAGTAGCTACGTCTGTTAACTGTCTTATATTACCAACTGCATATGCAGCAGAACTAAGTCTTCCAGATAGACCATGTATATGTGGATCCCACTGTAAAGTTGAACCCATTTTGATTCCCAGGAAGACTGTCGCATTGTCAATAGGAAGTTTATCTGGGCCAAGCTTAATGTTTGGTTCAACATAAGTAACATTTGGCAAAGAAAACTTTAAACATTTCACCTTTTTTAAATATAAGAGAAGATTATTAGCGGTGAACTATTTACAGATCATAGAAAACACATTATCTACATGTATGAGCTTAATTATTTTCCTATGCACTTTAAAAATCGCAGAGGTATCTCTAAGTCTAATGGTGAAGATACCAAAGATGTTTGAATCATACAATTCCGACCAGAAAAGCCAGAGAAAAAATATTTATAAAAGAGTGTCTCCCACAGCCCCATAAAGGTTTAACCACTAATAAAAAACATATAACTAAGCCTCTAGGAATAGAATAACAAGAGACAGGTTAATGTGATCATCAAATAATCAAGAAGTCACCTCTCCTTAACCCATTGATATCGGCGATAATTATAATAGAATTTCATTCATAAATTGGCCATATTGGGCCAGTCCGATTCCAAGAGGTTAAATTTCACACACAAATGAGGGTGGAAAATTTTCCAAATGCTGAGTAGGACAGTCCTGCCACCGTTCACTCTCTTGTTTGTTTGATTTCATTTCTATCTAAGCAACATAGGCTAAATTGTGCCAAGCCTGCACAAGACTAATCTTGCAATAAAAACAATCAAAAAGTATGTGGTTACCTCTGAATCTGTGCAGCCAATAGCTTGGCTTTGTGTGAGACTTCAAACACTTCAGCAGTAGCTTTGGCCTTACGCCTCACAAGCCTCAGCTCTTTTTTTTCTTTCTTCATTTCAGACCATTTAGGCTTCTCTCCATTAACCTGTTCTTTTCCAAATGAAGTTTTCCCTTTGGCCTGTTTCTCGAAGTTTTTTCCATCTTTAGTACCTTTCTTAAAATCCCTTTTGCCTTTGGCACCAAATGTTTTCGTTTCCTTGCCACGTTTCTTGAAATCCTTTTTATCGTTGTTAACAATACCATCCACCTTAGCTTTTGGTACTTTTTTTTTATCTTTTTCAGTATTCTTCTGTGCATCACTAAAGTCGACGCCTTTGGCGAAGTTTACTTTCTTTTTTTTTGGTGACCCTGCTTCGTTAGCTTCTGTTTTTCTTTTAACTTTCTGCATTTTATAATTATCGGTTAAAATTATAGGTTATTTAAATTTCTGTGAAGCTATGATTAAAAAAACAAAAGGGTGACCACAAGTCTTCAATTATGAATTTGTTTATAACACAGTACGTGGTTTTATTTTTAGTCGAGGTTTATAATTTATAAATTATTTATTTACAATAAACACACGTGATCTCTCACCGCGTACGGGGGTACGTTCGGAACTTTAGTACGCCGCAGTATATATTAAATTTGATCTATGCTTTAGTACGCATTGTACCATTGTACGGTGTGCCGCCGTGTGCGCCACGCAGGGGGTTAGTAATCTTTGGTGTGCGCACTCGGCTAGTATCAGAGAACTTTTTTATGGGTATATTCCATTTGACGCTAATAACGTTATTTTCGATAATTTTGATCACATTCTGCGTCTATGATTGTGATCACTGTGATCGTTTGAAACTGTTCTCCCCTGTTCCCTTTAAGTTAAGAATGCCACTAAAATTTGCCCCTTCTGTCACTTTTGACATTAGATGTAGCGTTTATGGCGAAAATAACGCCAAGACCCATCTGGAACAAATTTTTGGGAGTGTGATCGTTTTTAGCGTTTTTGGCGAATTAAACTTCAAATGGTAAGCACCCTATCTAACGTCGCAAGTAACAC
The DNA here is from genome assembly GCA_963890685.1 of Plagodis pulveraria. Classification (NCBI taxonomy): domain Eukaryota; kingdom Metazoa; phylum Arthropoda; class Insecta; order Lepidoptera; family Geometridae; genus Plagodis; species Plagodis pulveraria. The sequence goes on along the minus strand of OY982955.1, from coordinate 7,230,964 downwards.
ACAACTCGTCTGTCCAAACCGGCCTCCGTTTGCACAGATGGTTGGCAGCCTATAGCCGTATTTATAAAATCACCATAAAATCTGCGAAAGTCCGATTTTCATGATCCAAACGGTTTTCGGAAGGATGCATCCTTGGCTATACGAGAAAAAATCCATATTTATTTCTAATAACGGAAAGTATACTTAATAATTTTATGAAATCTGAATTGAACCTCAAATTATTTTTTTTATGTTAAATATTACGTAATATATAAATAATCTCGTAACTACTTCTACAGTAATATACCTTGAAAGTTTTAGATTCGATTAGATTAGGGAACAAGTCAATAAAAGAAATGATAAGGATTAAGAAGTTTTTAATTTTTTTGTCCCCTGTCTGGCCCGACTGGATCCCGGATGCATGAAAAAAAGGTTAAGTGTGAAGCTTGTATATATATCCGATCGTTATTATTCAATCGCTGTTGGTAAGCTAGTTATAATGTTTGTAACTAGGAAGTTGATAAAGGAAACCACAAGTACTCCGTTGCGTAGCTATATTTAGAATGCCAACCGATAGCAGATTATTTGTTACCCTCCTTACTTAATTAATACTTAGCTCTTAACTACCCTACCCTAGTACACTACAATCCTCCACACTTAATTAACAATAAAAATAACAGCAATATATTAATAAAACACAGTACTAACTAAGTACATCTAGGGAACACATACCTAAACAATGGTGCTCCTAGGTAGGTAACTAAACTAACTCTATAGCAGTAGTTCCTTACAATACAAGTGCCGTTGTCACAAATATTTGGGTCTATTTAATGTGCACTTCCGTACTGGTCTAGCCTTAGGTGTACACTCAAGTGGTTGGGTTTCTGGGGAAGGCTCACGAGTCTTAGACATCGCGTTTTTAATAAGCTCAGGGCTCGTACTAGATGACCGCGATCGTCCCGTCTGCTCCGAATGCTCCACCTGGTCAACTGCTGGAAAACAACTGGAACCACGATCGTTATTGATCAACCAATCTGTAGTAGATTCAGTCGTAATACTATCTACAGTCCTGTCATGATTTAAAAACTTCCATAGATTTTAATAAAGTAGCAACACTGTCGTAATTTAAAAACTTCCATAGATTTCAATAAAGTGGCAACACTGGTATCGTGCTCCCTTCCATGTTATTCTCGTCCCCACCACTACGAGTTACTGGAGGAGGGGTCGAACGAACGATCGAGGAGGCCTCTTACTGCAGAGGCATTCTTGGACGATCACTCGTTGGTTTCGGACGTGGAGAAATTATTCTGTAGGCTGTGGAAAATATAGTTGTGAAATATATATATTAGTATAAAGTAATAATTGTTAACATCGTTATTAAATACAGTGATCATTGAGAGAAAATAGGAGTTTCATTTCACTTCAGAAGCGGGATATACCCACAAAGGTACAGTAATATATATATATATATATATATATATATATATTATAATGATTTTTGTTCTTTAAATTAACGATCTCCCTTTTCAATCTACCTACATATTTGAAAGTATTTTTTCTTTACTTGTATTATTCCATGCTTACGCAACCACAATGATTTCGGATTAAAACGTTTGGTCAGGGCTACCCTCTGATAACGTTTTATGCATGATGTGTAGATGTATCAGGGCATTTGGCCGGGGCTACTCCTTGGTATTGTCGGTGGTACACTACATAATGATGCAAAGGTTTTAGTCGTCGGATGTTTCTGATCGGGGCAACTCTCCGATAACATCCCACGTAAGTAATTTTCGACAGTAATGTTAGTATTATGTTTGTAACCAGCATTTGGCCGGGGCAACTCCCCGGTAGTGTTAATGTTGCAATATAATTATAACATTACAATTCTCTGTAGTCGTCGGATGTTTCTGATCGGGGCAACTCTCCGATAACATCCCACGTCAGTTATTATCGACAGTAACGTTATATATTGTTTGTAAACGGCATTTGGCCGGGGCAACTCCCCGGTAGTGTTAATGTTGCAATATAATTATAACGTTACAATTCTCTGTAGTCGTCGGATGTTTCTGATCGGGGCAACTCTCCGATAACATCCCACGTCAGTTATTATCGACAGTAACGTTATATATTAATGTTTGTAAACGGCATTTGGCCGGGGCAACTCCCCGGTAGTGCTTAATGATGCAAAATAATTATAACGGTACAAAACTCTATAGTCGTCGGATGTTCGATTGGGGCAACTCTCCGATAACATCCCTCCTCAAAAATGTGGTTGTTTGAGTTCTGTGGACATGATACCTTATTGTAACTAATAAAATATCGTTAGTAAATTCCACAATAATTTACCTATAAGGGAGATCGGATGTGTATCATTAAATTAATAATAGGTTAAGTGTGCCTACCCGACCATGGTACAGGTTAAGTGTGCCTGTAAGATAGTCATAGGTTAAGTGTGCCTATTAAACCATGAAACAGGTTAAGTGCGCCTGTTAAATTATTTACAGGTTAAGTGTGCCTGTAGGATAATCATAGGTTAAGTGTGCCTATTAGATCGTTAAACAGGTGCGCATGTTAAATGATTTGCAGGTTAAGTGTGCCTGTTGGGTTGCGAACCAGGTTATGTGTGCCTGCTGTGTAGGTTAGGTGTGCCTACTGAGTTATTTAGTATGTTTAACCCATTGGCATCGGCGATAGTGGTAACAATGGAATTTCATTCATAACTGGGACTTGGTGGTCCTGACGATGCCAACTTATTAGTCTACTACATGTACACACGCTATTTTTGATGAAATTTAAATTACTTTATACAAATGGTACATTGGACGATGAAATTATAGTACAAAGTATCAACTATGTTAAAGTCACCAGTTAAACAAACTATTCCCTTTAAATTCTAATTCGAATAGGGCCGCACCAGATTATTACGCTGATTATATCTAATGATTTCAGAATCAAGCGAAGGAGTCCATCGTAAACATTATGAATCCTTTTAAAAGAGGAGGTACTCCACCTGGTAAACCACCTAAACAAAGGCGACAGAAAAGGAAGACCCGGCGTCGCAGTTCATCTTCTTCATCCACTTCGAGCGATGAAGCCCCACCACGAAGGAAGCGTAAAAGTCGTGAGTCGGTCACAGCTAAGGATGTTCTAAAACTATTATTATCATGGAAGGGAGAATCAAATAAGAATATGGACCAGGATACTAGACTTAATAACAATACTTTCAATAATGTCATTCCTGAATTTGACCCAACGAAAGGGTCTCAAACCATTGAGTGCTGGTTGCGTAAAGTGAACGAGTGCTCTTCTATTTATGGGTGGAATGACAAGCAAACGATTCACTTTTCATTACAAAAGCTAGTTGGTCTGGCAAAGAAATGGTTTGAGGCCCTTCCGACCGTTGTTTTTACTTGGGAGGAGTGGCAGTTAAAATTAAAAAGGGCCTTTCCGAGTTGTCAGAGTTATGGCCGCCTTTTGGAGGAAATGTTAAGCCGCACCTCCCGAAGTGATGAACATCTGCGTGATTATTTTTACGAAAAATTAACTTTACTAACTAGGTGTGAGATCGTAGGTAGGAAAGCAGTCGAATGTATTGTATATGGCATTACAGATAGGACTATTAGAAGTGGAGCTCAGGCACTGAATTGCTCAGAGCCTGAGGATCTTCTTAACTTTCTTTGTTCTCAAAAGCCACAACAGCCGTTCATTAATTCTAGCAAAACACGTGACCGCGTCTATAAATTAAATACACTTGATAATGCGGGATCATATTCCAATTCATCTAACAGTTCCGTCCTTTGTTATAATTGTCATAAAAGGGGACACCCATTCTTCAAATGCCCAAAGCCTTTGGTTAGATGCAAGAGAGTCGGACATGATATCGACTCTTGCAAATTAGAGCCACTACGCTTGAGCAACTCGAATACTAATCGTACAGACGATCCCCCGGAGAAGAAGACTTTGAAGATTGACACGACGTGCAAGAGTAATGACAAATTCTATAAAACCGCCACTGTTAACGAATTACCTTTAGAAGCCTATATTGATTTTGGCAGTGAATGCACGCTGTTGCGAAAAAAGGAAGCGGAGCTGCTTGGACTTGAAAAAGGTTTTGATGCCGTACCTGTGGTAAAAGGATTCGGGGAATCCTCTGTCATACCACTTTACAGAGCGTTTGCACATGTAAAGGTTGATGAAGTGGATTCTAAGGTTGAGGTACTTGTTATTGACAATGAATGTATGCAAAACGCATTAATCATTGGTCAAAACTTTACAGAATTGTCATTTATAACTGTTTTGAAGGACAGTCAAAGATTGACCTTTTATCGAAGTCCAAATCACATAGATGGTTGTGATGAAAAACTGAAATTGTTTGTTGCCGAGTCCATAGAGGTATCCGACACCGCAGTCGTGCCTGTGTGTGTAGAATCCGGATTTACAGGAGATATTCTCATTGATGGTTACACTGCCACAGAACCGGGAAAGGAATACAGCGTACTACAAGGTGCATATCACCTTACAGATGGCAAGGGTGAAGTGATTATTAGTAATCTTACGCCAAGGGCCTTAATATTCAAAGAAAATCAACTGATAGCACGATCCATACCTTTCGAAGAAAGAACGATCACCCACGTTAATAAGATTGTGCAAGATATCACACAATTAGAACCTCTTAATAAGGATGATATCAAGGTGGGGCCTGGTATTGATGGGGCTCAGTTAGATCGTCTTTATACACTTTTGCAAAATTATCGGGACTGCTTCGCAATGAATTTGGGTGAGGTGGGATGTGCGGTAGACATGGAAATGAAGATTGAATTGTTAGATCATAAACCGATCGTGTATCGACCGTACCGCCTATCTCACACTGAGCGTGAGAAAGTTCGAGAGACTATAGAAGAATTATTACACCATGATATAATTCAAGTCTAATTCCGACTATGCCAGCCCCATATTAATGGTCAAAAAGAAAACCGGAGAACAAAGGCTCTGTGTTGATTTCAGGGCACTTAACAACAAGACTATTAAGGATCGATTCCCGTTACCAGTTATAGATGACCAAATATCAAACCTCAGTGGCAACAGTCTTTTTACCACTCTTGATCTAGCTTCTGGCTACTACCAGGTCCCGATGGCTGTCGAAAGCAGACATTTAACAGGCTTCGTCACGCCAGATGGGCATTTTGAATTCAAGCGTATGCCGTTTGGCTTAGCCAACGCACCCGCTGTTTTCCAACGAATGATAAATAAAATTTTGGGTAACAGACGCTTTGAGTATGCTTTGGCATATTTGGATGACGTGCTTGTGCCTTCGAAAAATGTCGAAGAGATGTTTCAACGATTAGAGGATATCTTGAAACTTTTCAAACAAAATTGCCTCAGTTTGAAGCTTTCTAAGTGTCGATTTTTCGATACAAGCGTCAATTATTTGGGATACGAGATCTCTTCGGAAGGAGTAAAGCCAGGAGAAGCTAAGATAATGGCCGTCAAGGAATTTCCGAAACCGAGTAACATTCACGAAGTTCGTCAATTCCTGGGTTTAACCGGATATTTTCGCAAATTCGTAAAGGGATATGGTGAACTTGCACAGACACTGACGTCTTTACTCAGAAAAGATGCTGTATGGGAATGGTCTGATAGACAAGATGCTTCATTTATTCAATTAAAGGAGAAGCTTGTTAGTCGACCAGTTCTAGCTTTATACGACCCAACACTCGAAACGGAGGTACACACCGATGCTAGTTCATTGGGCATCGGCGGTATGCTCATGCAGTGGCAAAGAGAGACTCGCGAGCTGAAACCAGTAGCCTATTTTAGTCGTCAGACCACTCCGGAAGAGAAACACCTCCATTCCTATGAATTAGAGACGTTGGCAGTCGTGGGTACTTTAAAAAAATTCAGAGTCTACCTTTTAGGGTTACATTTTAAAGTGTTCACAGACTGTGCAGCGCTCCGAACCACGTTGACCAAGAGGGACCTTATTCCAAGAATAGCCAGGTGGTGGCTACAAATTTGTGAATTTGACTTTGAGATTGAATACAGAGCCGGGCTGAACATGCGCCATGTTGACGCATTAAGCCGAAACACTACGTTGACCGTAGAATCAGATGAAAACCAAGCGGTTAACATCTATAATATAGAAAAAGAGAATTGGCTCCTTACACTTCAAATTGCAGATCCAGATATTTCTAGAATACTGAAAGTTCTAAAACCACAAGACGATCTGGAGTGTAAAGATATCCGCAAGAATTACATCATGAAAAACCATACCTTGTATAGAAAAGTGGATGATGGACATCGTCTAGTAGTACCACGGAGTGCAAGGTGGCAGATATGTCGGGCTAACCATGATGATATCGGTCATCATGGTTACACTAAAACGCTTGAAAAGATACAATCGCTGTATTGGTTTCCAAAGTTAAGGAAATTTGTTAAAAAGTATGTTTCCGCGTGCATAGAGTGCGCCTATAACAAAGATTCTGCATCAAAACAAAAATCCGGTTACCTTTATCCTATAGAAAAGGTAAATATACCTTTTCACACGGTTCACATGGACCATCTTGGACCTTTTGTCAGGAGTAAGAACGGAAATACTTACATTTTAACAGTCGTCGAGGCTTTTACCAAGTATGTTTTCGTTAAAGCGGTGAAAGATTTAAAAACCAAAACCACGACAAAGGAACTACAGAAAATCTTTTACGATTTCGGAATACCAGCTAGAATAATATCTGACCGCGGCACTTCGTTTACTTCGAAAGCGTTCAAATCTTTTTGTAATGGGCATGGCATCAAACATATTCTTAATGCTGTCGCTTGTCCCAGAGCCAACGGCCAAGCTGAAAGGTATAACCAAACAATATTGAATTCATTAGCATCTCGGAACTCATTGGGCCATGAGCGTGATTGGGACAAGTGCTTAGGTAAAGTGCAATGGGGTATTAATAATACGATTCATTCTTCTACCCAAAAAACAGCCACAGAGGCTTTATTCGGGGTTAGAATGCAAGACGATTTGACCAATAAGTTAGACATGGTAGACAATTCGAGAGGTCAAAACTTGCAAGAAATTAGACAAAATATTGATCAAAATATTAAAAGAAAACAAGCTACTATGAAAGCCAAACATGATCAAAACAGAGTTCCAGCTGTGACATACAATGTAGGTGATCTAGTAAAAATCAGGCGAAACAATTTCGATAACGGCGGTAAAAGCACAAAACTATTATCTAAATTCATAGGCCCCTATAAAATCACAGATGTGTTAGGAAACGATAGATATAAAATTGCTAATGTTCCAGCAGGCCGATCGCGCTAAATTGAAACAACGCTAAACGGTTAAGGTTCAGCTGCGGTTCGATTGCAAGTGTGGTACAGTTACGATTCAGCTGAAACGAATTTGGTATTGCACTAAAGTTCAAACACCAACCAAAGCTGGACCGTAATTGGAACGCTAACGCATTAACATTGTTAGAGATGTGACTTTTGATAAACAGACTTTGTCTCAAATAACGGTAAATCGAGTGTCGATTTCGCATTTTATACAGGTGCATCTCTAGTTTGAACAGCTGACAGCACGGCGCGATATTCGAATTTTGAAGACGAAAGGTAAACAAATACAAAACCAAAATTACTTTTAGCAAGATTCAAGTGTTTCTTGAAAAAAAAGGGTCGTGGAAGTTTTTAGTTGATGATGAAGTACTTTTTTGTGCTGATGTTGGCCGACGCTGACCTTTTCAGGTACCTGCCTCACATTTCAGAACCACTCTGGGATAAGTAAATATTTCACTTGCTTCTGAGTTGCGATTGTGAATACACTAAGCTATCGGATTTAGTTTGATAACTCTAGTTATTTTGTATTAACATTTTAGTTCTACTGTTCGTTAACTTTATTATTTAACATTACTTGTGATTTTTTTAGAAAATGGAAGAACGCCGCAGATGCACAACTGTACGTCAGCTAGAGCACAAGCCATATGCAACAACAATCGCTTCAGATAGAATGAGACCATGGATTCATGTGAAAGCCCTGGAGGTACATAATACTGATTCTAGTAGTGAACTAAGCAGCGACGATAATTAAATATGACAACTCACACATGCATCGTCGGATCCGATTTCATATTTGACTATTGTTCATATTGCATTGTAATATTAATTTTAGAAGCATAGTAAGTTGTAATATAAATTAACTACTAATAAATTGTATATATTGACCAATCAATTAACGTAAGGTATTATTATATACAAATGGTAGTAAAGGCATTTTTTTTTACCTTGTTTTTGTTTGTAAAAATTAAATAAAAAAAATAAAAAAAAAACAACCAATTATGTACAGCTGTAATCACCGAATGTCATGATTTAAAAACTACACCTTAGATCAGTAAAATTTAATTCGTTTTGCAATGAGTAATTACACAATTAAGTAGACATTAAAAATAAGTACCTAAACGCAATTATGTCGAAACTATTGAAATATTATGATCATTACATTACTAAGTTGTAAAGTTTGAAAATAATTAAATTAAGCTAGTGTAGTTATAATGTAATAATGTCAATAGTGTAAGTAGTAATAGCGTAAATAGTAAGAATGTCAACATTAACTGTGTAATAATAGTGTAAACAATGTGACTAAATACGTGCGCCAGGGGGCAGCACGATGCCGGATGGCCGAATGTCATGATTTAAAAACTTCCATAGATTTTAATAAAGTAGCAACACTGTCGTAATTTAAAAACTTCCATAGATTTCAATAAAGTGGCAACACTGGTATCGTGCTCCCTTCCATGTTATTCTCGTCCCCACCACTACGAGTTACTGGGGGAGGGGTCGAACGAACGATCGAGGAGGCCTCTTACTGCAGAGGCATTCTTGGACGATCACTCGTTGGCTTCGGACGTGGAGAAATTATTCTGTAGGCTGTGGAAAATATAGTTGTGAAATATATATATTAGTATAAAGTAATAATTGTTAACATCGTTATTAAATACAGTGATCATTGAGAGAAAATAGGAGTTTCATTTCAGTCCGGTCTGGGTTTGGACAGATTAAAGAACTTCTAGTCCTGAGTTTTAACTGATCGACATGACGATGTACTTGTTCCCCTCTATTATTGCTTACTTCAAAATTTGATGAGCCCAATCTACTCCCTATTTTTCCAGGTACCCACTTTTCCCCCTTTAAATATAGGCGGTACCAAACATCTCCCCGGGATTTATTTTCCTTTCCACGCCACCTGCATCATTTACCTGGCGCTGCTGCACGCGAGTTATCCGCTATTCTCTATCGGGCATTAACGCATCTAAGCGCGTACGAAGTCTTCTGCCCAACATTAAGTTAGCTGGGCTTTCCCCTGTCGAACTATGTTCCTTATTCCTATAATACAACAAGAATGTATGCAAAGCCTTATTTATGTCCTCTTTCTCATAGTCCGCCTTCTTAATTACCCTCTTTAGAGTGCGTACCGCATTTTCAGTAGCGCCATTTGATGCCGGATGATAATGTGCTGTGAAGATATGCTCAATACCCTTTATTTTATTGAAACTAGCAAGCTCGCTACTTATAAATGGAGGCCCGTTATCAGATACTATTTGTTTTGGCAAACCCCACCTACCAAGCAATTCCGTCAGCTTGTCAATCGTCCATTTGGCGGCCGTACTAGGAATATTAAATATTTCTACCCACTTAGACATGGCATTAATGACAATCAAGTAAGTTTTTCCAAATATGGGTCCTAAGAAGTCTAAGTGAAGGCGGGACCACGGTCGCGCCGGCCACGGCCATGGTCGGGGCATCTGCTTAGGCGGAGCATCCTTGACTATACAACACAAAAAACCGCATAACTCTACAATAACGGAAAGTTATTCAAATCGTGAAATGAAAAAAAAACTCACACGTAGTAGCCAGTATATTAATTCGAGATAAATACGGGAGAAAAATGAGTCACAAACAACAAAATTATGTTATTATAACATTACCAAGTATGTAAAATTATTGTTTATATGTTTCGCTATTCAATGTTTCGCTATGGAATAAGTAATATATTGGGGTATGTGGATATAAGGGTGACAAGTTTAAGTATTGGAAAACAACATAGTAAAAAAAACGTCACGGGGCGGCGAGGGATGAAAAACATGGAAAAAGCACGGACTGCTTAATAAAGGGTACCTACCCCGTTTATGCAAAATCGACATTTCAGATGTAAGGCTTAAAAACCTTATCCGACAAGACTTTGACATTTTTTAATGATAGAATTTAGGCAAACGTTATTAATATCAATGACAATACAGTAAAACCGCGGTAATCTGACAAACGTTTTGCAAGGCCGGGGGTGGTGTCGGATAATTGAATTTGTCGGACTACAGAGTACTGCCACGAGCCTCTTGCAGTCCAGAACATTTTCGAAAAGGAGCAGCATGTAATCCGAAAAATACGAGTAAAATACTTATAAAATGTTAAGATTAAATCTAGATAGGCACTAGCTACATCATGATACATATAAATCTACTAGCAAAAAGCTGAGCTATGTGAGGGCTCCCGTTTATTTTACAACCTGATCGTAGTGTCTAGTATTAAATAGATTAACAACGATCACATTTACTTATAAAGGCTTATTAAAATCTTATTAATTGAATAGTAGCCTATAAGAAAATCTTTGTGGTATTCTTAACAGTAACACAAAGGCATAGAACATATAATAATACTACGACAAAGGCAAGGTTTCTTATTAGGCCATATTTGACTTGACACCACTATCGTTTTTTTCGATAATTTTGAACACATTTGTGTCTATGGTTCATATTAAATTATTGAAAATAACGATAGTGGTGTCAAGTGGAATACGGCTTTACTCGTTCGTTCGATATGATCCCCCGTTTTGGTTTTCCCAAAATTGAACACCATCTTTTAACGTTATTATAATCTAACATCATAGTTGTAACCTACTAACATAGATATTTTTCCATTGTTTCAGATAATATATATAAATTATATATATTAGGTCCTTACATATGAAATTGGCGTTTTGTATGGGAGGAACAAAAAGTCGAATATTTTTTAATATAATATATTTAATTAATCAAAGTATGAACCATTATTTTCTATGCACTTTTGCCATCTCATAGGTAGTTCATTGATCCCTTTACTAAAAAAACCAGTCGGACGGGAATCAATAAAATCTTTGAAGGCGATTTGGACTGCCCCATCGGAGTTGAATTTTTTCCCTTGCAAGAAGTTATCCAAATTTCGAAAAAAATGGTAATCTGTTGGAGCAAGGTCCGGGGAGTACGGAGGATGTCTTAGACTTTCCAATTGAAGCTCTTCTAATTTAGTAGCCGTCTGTAGCGCAGTGTGTGGTCTAGCGTTGTCGTGAAGCAGCAGTGGCGTGGAGCGATTGACCAGCCTAGGTTGTTTAGCCGCTAGCTTTTCCATCATGGTTTGCAATTCCTGACAATAGACATCAGCCGTAATAGTCTGGCCAGATTTGAAAAAACTGTAATGAACAATACCGGCACTAGTCCACCAAACGCTTACAAGTAACTTTTTTGGTGTTAATTTTCGCTTGGGGCAGGATTTGGCTGGCTTGCCAGGATCTAACCATTGCGCTGAGCGCTTCCGATTATCGTAAAGAACCCATTTTTCATCACAGGTAATGATTCGGTTTAAAATACCTTCATTATTGTGCCGGTTTAGTAATGTAACGCAGTAGTCGACGCGCGTTTGCCGGTTTGTTTCAGTCAATTCGTGAGGTACCCACCTTTCAAGCTTTTTAATCTTCCCAATTTGCTTCAAGTGAATTAAAACAGTTTTATCACTAACATTGCAGCCTGCAGCTAACTCGGACGTGGTTTGCGATGGATCCGCTTCCACAATAGCCTTCAACTCTTCATTATCAACTTGAGTCTCAGGCCGTCCACGGGGCTTGTTCTGCAGGTCGAAATTTCCAGAACGAAAACGTTGGAACCAAAAACGAACTGTGTTTTCTTTTGCAACACGACCGCCATACACATCATTCACCCTTCGAGTTGTTTCCGCAGCACTAGTGCCACGGCGGAACTCGTACTCGTAAATAATGCGATATTTAAGGTTTTCCATTTTGTAAAATGAGTGACGCAAACAGAAAAAAACAGAAGAAAAAAAACAAATGAATGACGATCATCGAAGCACAAATACATGAGTCTATAGCTGTACAAATTTGAATTTGGAATTCCTTACCAAAGAGGAGAAATTCGTGATTAAAGTGGCCAGTACGAAAAACGCCAATTTCATATGTAAGGACCTAATATAATACGCCACATACAAAATTCCGTTGAAGATTAGATTATCCTTTCTGACGTGACATTGGCAAAAAAGTTCTAAACAATTGCCAAAAAAATAACATGCGGTGGTACGTGAAAACAAAAGTGATAAATAATTAAAATAATTACAATTTGCCTATTTATCATATTTATTGTACTGTCATACGTAATGGTAGATATAAACAAGTACCTCGAAAGCCAACTAGCGCTAGCTAAGCAAAGGCATCACGTAAAAAACAAGGACGATAGTGTTTCTCAAAAGAGCAAAGATGCTGCAGATCTTATTTCAAAGAAGCAAGGTAAAAGCTTCAGTAAAAGTGTTACGAAAGGAACATTTAAATGCAATGAAACAGTTTTTGATAACCCGAGTACTTCCACCGGCTCCGACGAGGATTTCGATTTCCTCCCATCTGACGATGAAGAAACATCCAACTGTCCTAATCCATTTCTTTCTTCTACATCTCGACAAAAAATGAACGTAAAGAAAATTATTGACGATGGTGATGCTCACATGTATGATGAAAGAATAAAAAGTTGGCGTAATGGCTTAGCAGCTGCAGTAGCTACCACAAGTAAATATAATGGAAGTATTATAACAGCTGATATACAATATTTGTTAGATGGCAACATAAACCCTGATGAAAAACATGAACTTCAAAATGGTCTATGTGTACCTAATTTTATATGGAAACAACTATACAAGTTCCAGCGGATAGGTGTTAAATGGTTATGGGAGCTTCATCAAGTACAGGCTGGGGGGATGTTGGGAGATGAAATGGGATTAGGAAAAACTATTCAAATCATTGCATTTCTTGCCGGACTTGCAAATACTGATGCAGGACCTTGGAATGGACTTGGCCCAAGTATTATTGTGGCACCGGCTACAGTTATATACCAATGGGTAGCACATTTTCATTTCTGGTGCCCTCACTTGAGAGTTGCTGTACTTCACCATTCTGGATCGCATGCTGGGAACCACAATAAACTAATTAGGGATATTCATGGCTCCCACGGAATAATTCTAATCACTTATGCTGGCATTGTAAAATACTCAAAGGATTTGATATCTCGAAAATGGCACTACATCATTTTAGATGAAGGCCACAAAATAAGAAATCCAGATACTCAAGTAAGTAAGCTAGTAAAGAAATTTTGTACACCGCACAAACTGCTTATAACTGGGTCACCATTGCAGAATAGCCTGCAGGAACTGTGGTCATTATTTGATTTTATGAGACCAGGCCTATTGGGGACATATAATGCATTTATGGAGCATTTTGCTCAACCTATTACTCAGGGAGGTTATGCGAATGCCACGGAGTTCCAAGAAGCCACAGCTTTAGAAATAGCTAAAGCACTCAAACTTCTCATTACGCCATACATGCTAAGAAGAACTAAGGCTGAGGTTCAGGATAACATTAAACTGCCAGATAAAAATGAACAAGTATTGTTCTGTGCTTTGACAAGAGAACAAAGAGACTTGTATATGGGTTATCTAATGAGTACAACAGTAAGAAGTATTTTGGATAAAGACAATAAATATGGAGATCCTCTAAGAGCAAGAATGTTGGTGGCATTGACTACTCTTAGAAAAATATGCAATCATCCTGATTTGTATTTATATGAAGCACAAGAAGACTATGAAGCAATAGATGAAGAGAGATTTGGACACTGGAAAAGATCTGGAAAAATGACAGTTGTCAATTCCTTGCTACGGATTTGGCAGAAACAGGGCCATAGAGCTCTAATATTTTCACAGTCACGAGCCATGTTGTGTATTTTAGAACAATATTTACAAAATCAGAATTACAAATATTTGAAAATGGATGGATCTGTAATGGTCAGTCAAAGACAAAACTTGATCAAAACATTCAATGAAAATTCAGACTATTTGGTGTTCTTAGCTACAACTAGAGTAGGAGGCTTGGGAGTTAATCTGACTGGTGCTGACAGAGTGATAATATATGATCCAGACTGGAACCCAGCTACTGATGACCAAGCAAAAGAGAGGGCATGGAGAATTGGTCAAGAGAAAAATGTCACTGTGTATAGGCTGCTCTCTGCTGGCACTATTGAAGAGAAAATATACCAGAGACAAATTTTTAAACAATTTCTTAGTAATAAAATACTTGTTGATCCAAATCAAAAGAATGTTTTAACAACTAGTACACTGCAGGGCCTATTTAATTATGAAGAGCCTAATTGTGATGGTGATACTGAAACAGCATCACTTTTCAAACATACCAAAGTAAATATCAAGGATTCCAAAAACAAAATTGGTGACAAAGAATCATGTACAAGTAGAAGTGATGTAAGCAAAAGAAAGAAAATTGAAGCTATGAGAAGAATGGCAAAAGCTATTAGCAAAAAGATATCTCAAGGAGATAACTTGAAAGAAGAAAATGTGCATAAAGATCCCAGAGAAGAATATAAAAGGAAAAGAGAGTCATTACTCAATCCACCTAAAATTGAAATACCTGAAATAAATACAGTTGATGACAGAGTAACTGATGTACCATTTGAAAGTATTCTTTCTGAACTTGATATTATTAATAAACATGTAAAAAAAGACTATAAAGAGAATTTACTTAAGGAGGTATTGAAAGATCCAGAACTTGAAGTAGAAGATGGAGAGTTAGTAGAGAATCCAACAGAAAACAAAAATACAGTAGATATTCCAGAAAAAGAATTGATTGAAGAGAAAAATATAATAAAAAATGCTAATAAAGAAGGTAAAAAACGAAGAAAAAGAAAACATTTGGTATGTGACACTGAAGTAGAAAACTTAGTTGCTGTAAAAAAAGTGTCAAAAAAGAATCATAAGAAAGATATAGATATGAAACACAGTGATGATGACTATGTGTTGAGTAAACTATTTGCAAAGTCTTCTGTGAAGAGCGCGTTGCATCATGATGAAGTGGTTGGATTAGCTGAAAAGGAGAAAAGGCATAGATTAAAAGAGGAGGCTGCAAGAAAAGCCAGAGAAGCTCTGCGCGCTATAAAATTTTCATCAAAATAATTCCATGACTTAATTCCGTCTAGGTTAAGAATAATTTTATTTAAAATCCGTCTATATTTGTTACAATATAAAAATATTTTATTATGATCATTTAGGAACTTGTTTTATTTTGTGTTCTAATAATTTGTAATTTTTCTTTTATGTTATTGTGATGGAACAAGCACGAGGCCCACCTGATGTTAAGCGGTAACCACTGCCTATAACAGATGCTTTTCATCACAAGTGACGTACTGCACTGTGCCCGTCACCTTGAGACATATAGTTGTTGAGTCTCATGTGCCTGTAATTTTACTGGCTCTCAAGGACAGCTGCCGGAACACACCGTTAGGTGCTTGGCGCCAGATTTTCTACTTGAGGGTGATTGCAAGCCAGGCAGGCATTCGCAAAATGCCCTTCCACCTTGTGGTGAAGCTCAAGCCCGCGGCGGGATTCGTTCCGTGGACCTGCTGAGCGGCAGTCCATAGCCAATGCCATTGAGCCATCACTGCTTGAATCAAATGTTGTTTTATTGTATTACCTATTCCCACACTATTACTCTCAAAACTCAATTATGCAGTTCTCCATCTGGAAATATTTGAGAAATATGCTGTCTAATACTATTTCTTTTTACACGACTGCCCAAAAACAGAAGAATTATTACAAAATCACAAACATACGAGAGGACAAAATTAGTCATGTGCGGGATTCGAACCCGCGTCCATCCACCCCTTGAGCCGGGTTATGCTCCAACCAATTGAGCTAACATGACATGACGTCATAGCTCAAATCTTTCCTATCGTTCTTTAACCATCGTATTGGGATGGATGTGATTTTGTAATATAATCCGGGCGTTATTGCAAACATAAAAATATTAAAACAGAAGAGTTACGTTTTCAGGGTTCATGTATTTATGTAATACATATTATGTGTCAACCGATTTTAATGTATAATATGTCATTAGATTCGTCTTGATAGCGCAGGTGACACAAAGTACATAAAAAAGTAAAAAAAACAAACTGGCGGATTTTAGACGCCATATCGTGAGTACAAAATATTTTTATTTTTCCCAAACCCAAACAAGTAGAGTGTCAAATGAAGGGTTTTAAGTAACGACTAGCTGTACCTGCGACTTCGTTAACGATTGCCGTTGCCGTACCTGCAGACTAATTATTCACATTTGAGCACTGTTTATCTCATATTAAGCAACGCTGTGGTCTGCGGTGAATGACTCTTAGTAGTAAAGCATAGCTCAGAAAGGAGCTTTTTACTTTGGGTTTGAAAACTCCCGGGTTGTATTTTCCAGAAGACAAGTAGTTAAGTTACTCAGAGAGTTCCTTAGCGGTTCGCACAATAAATGTTGAAGCAAAGTAGGTACTATGTGCATTTTTTTGGAATTTCGATTTTAAAACGGCGTCTTTTTGCCGATGTTCTCCTTGTTTGGCGGTAGAACGAATATGTAATATATCCTGCAAAAGTTAAAAATCTGATTGTGGCGAATGTTCCGGATTTTAGAGTTCTATCAAGGAAGTTTGCAAAACCAAATAAGGGGCTGCCCATAGGGTGCCAGGATGCCCGTGGGGTGCCGGGCTGTCTGTGGTGTACCAGGCTGCCCGTGGGGTGCCGGGCTGTCTGTGGTGTGCCAGGCTGTCCGTGGGGTGCAGGGCTGCCCGTGGGGTTCCGGGCTGCCCGTGAGGTGCCGGGCTCTTTCGTCACTATTCTAACAAAAAAATAGTAATTAAAATCGGACGACGCGTTAATAAATTACAACTAAGTAGGTAAGTGTACATTTTGACTTTCATCCCCTTTCCCGAGGGAACCGTGGTGAATTTCGGGATAAAAAGTAAACAATAACCTTCTTCGTAGTATTAAACAAATCATGTTAAGTTTCATTGAATTCCATTCAGTAGATTTTGGAGTGATGCGCGGCCGGGATACAGACAGACAGACAGACAAAAATTAATATAAATACAGTTTTGGCATCAGTGTCAGCTACAGAGTACTCTCAATATTTTTTTTCAAAATATCTGCCATGTATGAATTGGATATGTTACAGTTTTATTACAGTACAGCTACTACAATACTACAGCTACTACAGTAAAAGCATTTGGACTCATAGGGAGTCCAAATGCTCTAGCCCACTATTTGCTTTTACTGTAGTAGCTGTAGTATTGTAGTAGCTGTACTGTTGTATGTAGTTTGTAGTATTTGTTTAATAAAGGCATATCGCCAATTTAAAAAAAAAAAAAAATTAAAAAAAAAAAGTTTTATTATATTTTATAAGTGTATATATGTATAAACTGGCAGTTTTAATTTCAATTACACGATAAAACGCTTGACAAAAATAAATAATTTGCATATGTCTTCTTAGGTTTTCGCTATTATTACACATCGTAATTAAACAACTTTAAACGGTTTAAATCGCGTATATTTATCATTATTTTGCCATTGGATTTACGACACAAATCTGCTAGAATCTGCTTCTAGTAGATAAATATCGAGAAAACATGGCAAATATCGAGCCGTGTAGTTTGTGTTATTCTCGCAATATCACTATCAATAAATATCAAGCCCTAGCGATCGACACGCAACATTGCGATATCGGGATTATCATTATACTTTCTATACACATGAACACAAGTTCATTTGTGGACATATTTTTATATCTACCACTCGCGAGAATAGCATTTTTGTGAAAAGTCGAAATTTTTGGGATATAGGTGACACGGGATAAATATCGAGAATCAATAAATTTATCCCAATTTTGAGAATTGCCCCCCTGACGGTATGTACATAGCATCGAGAAACTAACCTCTAGTAAGGTTTGTGATACAAATAAGGCTATGACGCCTATTTTTCGGACATCGCCTTTTTATTGTAAAAACTGGTAGATATAATCATAAATATACCAGATTTGGTATCCATATAGGTACCTATTTAACCAGTTCGTAAAGTTTTTGAAAAATATTTTGTTTTTGAATCGTCTTTTTTCGTTTATAGAAAAAGATATATTTTTCTTAATCTATGCATGATACGCAATTCAATGTTAGATACATAGATGGCATCTTCTATGCTGCATCTTTGAGAGAATAAACGAACCTCGTAACTATGTTAAATTCACATGTATACGCGTTATTCAGTTTTTAATTTTATTTATTATTCTCGAGAGTTCCGTCGTATTGGGAAAAGTTATTTATACTGAAATTATGCTCTTAACTTCCGCAATACTCCACATACATTTTGGATCCCAATTCCATGGATTGTTTAAACTACAAGCATTTTAAGTTTTATCCGGATTTTCTATCTTCAGGGTTGTCAAACTATTATATAACAAATTATATCCGGATCTGGTATGACTTTGCCATAAGAAGTATCTACTACTAATAGTAGGGTAGACCGGGGGCAATAGTACCACGTTGCAATAGTAACACTGTAGATATCTCTATAAGTATTCATGCTGCATATGTGTGCAAACGTCAGACCAAGCGACGAACAGGTTCAGACTTGTACACAAGTCGGCTGCGTGATCGCGGCGATACGGACGTGTTAGTTGGGAATTTTTGAATTTCACCCCGTCAAGGTAAGTTTTTTCTGTCGTGTAACTAAATTAATACTCTATTGTAGCATGAATTTTTGAATAAATATTGCTATCACTCCTTTTCTATGCTATTGAACTTAGCAATAGAGTATAATTTATGCGTTATTGTCTGTGTTTTTTTTGAGTTATTATGCTAAATCGCCAAAACGGCTCCTTGGGCTCCTTCAAACGTAACATGATTGTTGGGGTCAATGGTAACGTTACTATTGACCTCGTGTTACAAATGACCACTGGATAAAAAAAATACTGACTTTTAAAAGGAAGGGTTCGTGGCATCTAAAAATAACATCGAGAAAAAAATCGAAGCATGTGAAAAAGAACCTTGATGTCACAGAAAAAGGGAAAGGTAAAGGAAAGAAGTAAACCAACATTAACTAAAAAGAAACCACGACGTTTAACAGAACACCATGACGAAAGTAATGATGAAGAATGTTTTTGTATTGTATGCATGGAACCTTACAGCGCCAGTCGGTCTAATGAAACTTGGATTCAATGCACAGAATGCTAAATGTGGGCTCACGAAGAGTGTACACCACAGGAAGTAAATTATGTTTGTCACAATTGTGAATCAGATAATTAGAATTATCTTAACATGTGAATTGACACAGGGTTTTTGGTGCTGTTTAATCGCTTGTAGCATGCAAAATTTAATATTTCTATATCTTAAAATATTTTTAGCAAAAATGAGCACAACATTTTCAATATTATATTAATAGGGGCAATTGTACCATGGGTCAATTGTAACACCATACAAACTTCATTTTGTTTATTATATGTATGTATATATCGAAATATATTGATGTAAATTCAAATCCGTAGCTATATAGCAGAGCTGAAGCCAAAATAATTTTAGGAATAGGAAGATTTAATTTTGTTTATTGTTTAGAGCTAAAACAGCGTTTATGTTCAATTTAGTTACTTTGTTGCGTTAATAACATAGATTGTTTTGAATATATAAGTTCCTAATTATAGAGACTGATTAATATATAATAAGAAAGCAAATACAGGATAGTGCAGCTATCTCTGATTACAAAATAGTGTTTTTTTAAAAATCATATTTTTTGTTACAATTGACCTGGAGTACAGTGCAATTGTAACACTGCACCTTGTATGATTGTTACTAAATTTTCACAAATATGTATACATTTGAAGAAAATTAAATAGTAAACTGTGTAGGTTTTGAATATAGATTCTTGGTTACAAATACATATTATTCTGAAATATGCAAGTAGTTTTTGTTCAATCAACCGAAAATCAAAAAGTGTTACTATTGCCCCCAGTCTACCCTAATTTAATGACGTAGCACTTTGGATTATCTGATGTAAGACCAAGGGACAACCAGAAGCAGTTATAGGAATTATGGTTACATAGATGGATATACAAAAATCATTTTAAGCAATATACAATTTAATGCTACATGGTAATATTGTAGTACATGACACGCAAACGACACGTACACAATAATGGTAACATAAGCTGGGAGTATATCCACACGGTCAAGGCGGTAACAGTTTTTACTGGCTAAAACTTCCATAGCTACAACTTCGAATGAATTCATATTATGTTCCGAATTTCAAAGAATATCGTATCATTTAATAAAAATAACCTGCCATGTTAACTTGTATATGCACTTGGTATGTCATTTGTTTCATATTTTCTACAAACAAGCAAGTAGGTAATTCATTCTGAAAAGCTCGTTATGTTTGCATGGCCGCTTCAGCAGTACGATGCGAGTAAAATGGTTGCCTGTTTTATCTTTGTGACTACATAGCCCTAAAAATAGTATAAGCGGTAAATTTTATTACATTTTATTGTATTGTTATTTTATTATTAGGATTTTTTCTAGATAGTTAATTTAGATTTGGCAAACACGTTACGGAAATAATAAAACTAACTTCTATAAGTTAAAACTTCATTATGGGATCCAGAAACATCTTTCGGAAGAGATCATAATTCAACTGTGAACCTTGTTGGTATCGCCCCTTAACTGGGCAGCTCAGTTGATGGCCCGAGACTTGCTAAAACCGATAATCCCATTCAAAATGCTTGTGCTAGATTTTGTATTAGCATTAGGGAACATTATACTCTTTATCACGTCAAGAATAAAATTCTGAACATCAAATAAGAAAATAGCTTCACTTTGGTTGGTATTGTGGAGGATAAACCCGAATATCTCTTCGAGATATTAACCTTTATGAAATATACTGTACTGTACTGTATCAGCCGGATCGTCCACTGCTGAACACAGCCTCCCCTATTAAGGGGGTATTTGCCATAATCCCCACGCTTGGCAGGCGGCTTGGGGATCGCAGTGTAAGATAGTTTCTTTAGAAAGCGCTGCTGCCCACCTTCCAGTATAATTATTCCCTTAGTCGCCTTTTACGACACCCACAGGATGATATGGGGAGGTGCAATTCTAACCCGTTACCCCACGGGGATATAAAATATAACTACTGATTAAATACTAGAACTTTTGCTCATTGTATACCTAAATACCTAAAAACGAGACCACTCGATTAATAATTTTCTTTAAATATAATCCGTCCAAAATAATCTTCTCCCTCCAATGCGAAAAAAAAGGTGATTTCTGGTATTTATAGACTCAAAAACAAAAAAAAATATAATTGGTCAATATCGAAACAGACAAATTTAGCCTTACTCACATACTTGTAATTCACGTAACGCAATCTGAAAATACACATTATGCACCTGTATAACTTACCAGCTTTACTACTTTTATATCTATAGTTAATACATGGTCTATGGGGTATGCTGAAAACTAGCCCTGCTGCAAGGTCTGTACATTACAGTGATAAACTTACCCCGATAGTCATCTAATTTCTTTATCGTGTTTAACCCTTACATATCGTTATCTAATTCAACAATATAACTTTTATGTTATCTTGTGAATATATTCACCGCCGATCCTCAGCGGTTAATACCATGTTTGTGCCTAATTTATGTTTGTAATTGTTAGTGGCAATAATATTATTCTATCCTAATCTAAATATTTAATAAGTAACAGTCATCGATATAGAACAAAATATGTACTCGTAGTATGTAAAAACCGAGTACAAAAGTGACATCACTAGCAAAAATAGTTATTTATATTTATATATTATTATTATAATATATAAAGCTCGATTACCGTACACTGACTGACTGACTGACTGATTCACTGACTGACATCATTGTTCTCCCAGAAGGAGTCGAGAAGGAAGTAAGTGATGTATGGGAAAAGTGTAGAGGGGGTTTGTGTGAGTATGGGAAAAATCCGAAAACTCTAAGATGTCGTCTGCCAAGTAAAATTGGATAGCGTATCTCTGAAACGGTAAGATATAGGTAGGGGGTGCTTGACCAAATGTCATAGGGAATCGGGAGAGCAGTCGGATGACATTTGTCAAAAATCCAAAATGGCGGATTTCAAAATGGCCGCCATACAAAATCCTTCGATCCCTCAAAAAAGTAGCTGGTTCTACCAGAAAAAGTTGAGTACGGTTAAAGTAATGTATGACGAAAATGACTAAGGGGTTTAGCTGAGTAGGGAAAAAATTAAAAACCCTAGAAATGACGCCTGCCAAGTAAAGCTGGACTACGTATCTCGAAAACGGTAAGAGATAGGTTTGGGGTGTTTGAACAAATGTCATAGGGAATCGGGAGAGCAGTCGAATGACACCTGTCAAATGTGCTACTCTCATTCTTCATACATTATTTGGAGTATTTGACCTTACAATGTCGTCTGTTTTAGGAGTTTTTTTGGGATTTTCAACTGAATTTGGAGTAATTGTCCTACTGGCCGTGTAGCGAGCCCGAAGGGCGAGCTTCTGGTGAGGCCGAAGGCCGAACTTTCGGGCCGCGAGGCCGTAGGCCGAGTGGACGGTGCGCGAGCCCGCAGGGCGAGCGCTAGGCGAGGCCGCAGGCCGAGCCATGTTAGTAACTTGCGAGGCCGAAGGCCGAGCTTAGACTTGCACCGATTTGGCTGAAAATCGATATATAGGTTGTTCTCGTCATCCTTATTTCAAATATGAAATTTTTACTTCGATGACGTCTGCCAAGTAAAAAAAGTTACTCCGATTTGGCTGAAACTCGATATTTAGGTGGTTCTGGGTGTCCTTATTCCAAATCTAAAAATTTTTTTTCGATGACGTCTGCCAAGTAAAACAAGTTACTCCGATTTGGCTGAAACTCGATATTTAGGTGGTTCTGGGTGTCCTTATTCCAAATCTAAATTTTTTTTTTCGATGACGTCTGCCAAGTAAAACAAGTTACTCCGATTTGGCTGAAACTCGATATTTAGGTGGTTCTGGGTGTCCTTATTCCAAATCTAAAATTTTTTTTCGATGACGTCTGCCAAGTAAAACATGTTACTCCGATTTGGCTGAAACTCGATATTTAGGTGGTTCTGGGTGTCCTTATTCCAAATCAAAATTTTTTTTTTCGATGACGTCTGCCAAGTAAAAAGAAGTACTCCGATTTGGCTTAAATTTCATATCTAGGTTGTTCTGGACGTCCTTATTCCAAATATGAAATTTTTTTTTCGATGACGTCTGCCAAGTGTAGATAAATCACGAATCTCGAAAACGGTAATAGATAGGTAGGGGGTTTTTGAAAATATGTCATAGGGAATAAGGAGAGCAGTCGAATGACATTTTGGATGTGTCTTACGTGCTCCTATCATTCTTTATACTGCATTTGGAGTGTTTTTCCTTAATTTTCGACTGTATTAGGAGTTTTTGTAGGGATTTTTGACTGAATTTGGAGTTACTGTCCAATTTTAGTGTATAGCGAGCCCGAAGGGCGAGCTCCCGGTGAGGCCGAAGGCCGAACTTTCGGCTCGCGAGGCCGAAGGCCGAGCGTAGGGTGCGTGAGCCCGAAGGGCGAGCGCTTGGCGAGGCCGTAGGCCGAGCCGTATTAGTAACTTGCGAGGCCGAAGGCCGAGCTCCGACTTGAGAGTTTTTTCCACGTCTCCGACTGGTCTCCATGGCAACTGCCCGCGGTAACCGAAGCACCTACGAGTGGGGTTCCTTAACAAAAGTGACTCAGAACCTTGGTACCATTCTGCCCGTACCACCTTTTTATGGCAGTAGGGTGAATCTGCTTTAGTAGCTACAGTATGTTTCTCTACTGTATTACAAGTTTATTTGGGATTTCATATTTCTATTGCAGTTTTGAACATTTTTTTTTTATGTATTAGGTGTTTTGATATAGTCTAAAATTGCATAACGATAAATGCGGGCCGCATGCGGCCCGCACACTGCCCGAAATACTAGTTTATAATATATAAAGCTCGATTACCACTGACTCACTGACTCACTGACATAAATGTTCTCCTAGAAGGAGCAGAGTAGGGTAAAAATGAAGTATGGCAAAAATGTTTGGGTGGTTTTGGTGAGTATGAGAAAAATCGAAAATCATTAAAAAGACGCCTGCCAAATTAAGATGGATGACGTTTCTCGAAAACTGTAAGAGATAGGTAGGGGGTGTTTGAACAAATGTCATAGGGAATCGGGAGAGCAGTCGAATGACACCTGTCAAAAATCCAAAATGGCGGATTTCAAGATGGCCGCCATACAAAGTGATCCGAGCCTGCTGAAGCGAGGCCGTTAGGCCGAGCTTCAGTAGGGGCGGAGCAGTTTGTATGGTGGCCATCTTGAAATCCGACATTTTAGATGTGTCAAACGTGCTCCTCTCATTCTTCATACTGCATTTGGAGTATTTTACCTTTATTTTCGACTGTATTAGGAGTTTTTGTGGGATTTTGGACTGAATTTGGAGTAACTGTCCTACGTTAGTGTATAGCGAGCCCGAAGGGCGAGCTTCTGGTGAGGCCGAAGGCCGAACTTTCGGTCCGCGAGGCCGAAGGCCGAGCGTATGGTGCGTGAGCCCGAAGGGCGAGCGCTTGGCGAGGCCGCAGGCCGAGCCGTATTAGTAACTTGCGAGGCCGAAGGCCGAGCTCCGATTTGAGAGTTTTTTTCTACGTTTTCGACTGGTCTCCATGGCAACTGCCCGCGGTAACCGACGCACCTACGAGTGGGGTTCCTTTACAAAAGTGACTCAGAACCTTGGTCCCATTCTGCCCGTACCACCTTTTTATGGCAGTAGGGTGAATTTGCTTTAGTGGCTACAGTATGGTTCTTTATTGTATTGAGAGTTTATATGGGATTTCATACTTCTATTGGAGTTTTGAACACATTTTCTTTTGTATCAGGTGTTTTTTTGACAGTTCCTACTGACTCAAGATAGATGCGGGCCGCATGCGGCCCGCACACTGCCCGAAAAACTAGTTTATTTATAATATATAAAGCTCGATTACCACTGACTGACTGACTGACTCACTGACATAAATGTTCTCCTAGAAGGAGCAGAGTAGGGTAAAAATGAAGTATGGCAAAAATGTTCGGGTGGTTTTGGTGAGTATGAGAAAAATCGAAAATCATTAAAAAGACGCCTGCCAAGTGATGATGGATGACGTATCTCGAAAACGGTAAGAGATAGGTAGGGGGTGTTTGAACAAATGTCATAGGGAATCGGGAGAGCAGTCGAATGACACCTGTCAAAAATCCAAAATGGCGGATTTCAAGATGGCCGCCATACAAAATGCTCCGAGCCTGCTGAAGCGAGGCCTTTAGGCCGAGCTTCAGTAGGGGCGGAGCAGTTTGTATGGGGGCCATCTTGAAATCCGACATTTTGGATGTGTCACACGTGCTCCTATCATTCTTTATACTGCATTTGGAGTGTTTGACCTTTATTTTCGACTGTATTAGGAGTTTTTGTGGGAGTTTTGACTGAATTTGGAGTTACTGTCCTATATTAGTGTAGTAGCGAGCCCGAAGGGCGAGCTCCTGGTGAGGCCGAAGGCCGAACTTTCGGTCCGCGAGGCCGAAGGCCGAGCGTATGATGCGCGAGCCCGAAGGGCGAGCGCCTGGCGAGGCCGTAGGCCGAGCCGTATTAGTAACTTGCGAGGCCGAAGGCCGAGCTCCGACTTGAGAGTATTTTCCACATCTCCGACTGGTCTCCATGGCAACTGCCCGCGGTAACCGAAGCACCTACGAGTGGGGTTCCTTTACAAAAGTGACTCAGAACCTTGGTTCCATTCTGCCCGTACCACCTTTTTATGGCAGTAGGGTGAATTTGCTTTAGTGGCTACAGTATGGTTCTTTATTGTATGGAGAGTTTATTTGGGATTTCATACTTCTATTGGAGTTTTGAACTTATTTTTTTTAAATGTATAAGGGGTTAAGGTAAAGTTAAGTACTGCACAACGAAAAATGCGGGCCGCATGCGGCCCGCACACTGCCCGAAAAACTAGTTTATAATATATAAAGCTCGATTACCACTGACTCACTGACTGACTGACTGACATAAATGTTCTCCTAGAAGGAGCAGAGTAGGGTTAAAATGATGTATGACAAAAATGTTTGGGGCGTTTAGGTGAGTATGAGAAAAATCGAAAATCATTAAAAAGACGCCTGCCAAGTGATGATGGATGACGTATCTAAAAAACGGTAAGAGATAGGTAGGGGGTGTTTGAACAAATGTCATAGGGAATCGGGAGAGCAGTCGAATGACATCTGTCAAAAATCCAAAATGGCGGATTTCAAGATGGCCGCCATACAAAATGCTCCGAGCCTGCTGAAGCGAGGCCTTTAGGCCGAGCTTCAGTAGGGGCGGAGCAGTTTGTATGGTGGCCGTCTTGAAATCCGACATTTTGGATGTGCCCCACGTGCTCCTATCATTCTTTATACTGCATTTGGAGTGTTTTACCTTATATTTTCGACTGTATTAGGAGTTTTTGTGGGATTTTTGACTAAATTTGGAGTTACTGTCCTACATAAGTGAAGTAGCGAGCCCGAAGGGCGAGCTCCTGGTGAGGCCGAAGGCCGAACTTTCGGTCCGCGAGGCCGAAGGCCGAGCGTATAATGCGCGAGCCCGAAGGGCGAGCGCCTGGCGAGGCCGTAGGCCGAGCCGTATTAGTAACTTGCGAGGCCGAAGGCTGAGCTCCGACTTGAGAGTATTTTCCACATCTCCGACTGGTCTCCATGGCAACTGCCTGCGGTAACCGCAGCACCTACGAGAGGGGTTCCTTAACAAAAGTGACTCAGAACCTTGGTACCATTCTGCCCGTACCACCTTTTTAGGGCAGTAGGGTGAATTTGCTTTAGTGGCTACAGTATGGTTCTTTATTGTATTGAGAGTTTATATGGGATTTCATACTGTTATGGAATTATGATTTTTTTTATATGTATAAGATGTTAAGGTATTGTTTAGTACTGCATAACGATAAATGCGGGCCGCATGCGGCCCGCACACTGCCCGAAAAACTAGTATAATATATAAGGCTCGATTACCACTGACTCACTGACTGACTGATTGACATAAATGTTCTCCTAGAAGGAGCATAGTAGGGCTAAAATGATGTATGGCAGAAATGTTCGAGGGGTTTTGATGAGTATGAGAAAAATCGAAAATCATTAAAAAGACGCCTGCCAAGTGAAGATGGATGACGTATCTCAAAAACGGTAAGAGATAGGTAGGGGGTGTTTGAACAAATGTCATAGGGAATAAGGAGAGCAGTCGAATGACATCTGTCAAAAATCCAAAATGGCGGATTTCAAGATGGCCGCCATACAAATTGATCCGAGCCTGCTGAAGCGAGGCCGTTAGGCCGAGCTTCAGTAGGGGCGGAGCAGTTTGTATGGTGGCCGTCTTGAAATCCGACATTTTGGATGTGTCTTACATGCTCCTATCATTCTTTATACTGCATATGGAGTGTTTTACCTTTATTTTCAACTGTATTAGGAGTTTTTGTGGGAGTTTTGACTGAATTTGGAGTTACTGTCCTACGTTAGTGTAGTAGCGAGCCCGAAGGGCGAGCTCCTGGTAAGGCCGAAGGCCGAACTTTCGGTCCGCGAGGCCGAAGGCCAAGCGTATGATGCGTGAGCCCGAAGGGCGAGCGCTTGGCGAGGCCGTAGGCAAAGCCGTATTAGTAACTTGCGAGGCCGAAGGCCGAGCTCCGACTTGAGAGTATTTTCCACGTCACTGACTGGTCTCCATGGCAACTGCCTGCGGTAACCGAAGCACCTACGAGTGGGTATCCTTAACAAAAGTGACTCAGAACCTTGGTACTATTCTGCCCGTACCACCTTTTTATGGCAGTAGGGTGAATCTGGTTTGGTGGCTACAGTTTGGTTCCTTATTGCATTAAGAGTTTGTATGGGAAATCGTACATCTTTTGGTGTTTTGAAATATTTTTTTTTAATGTACAAGGTGTTTTGATATTGTTCAAACTTGCACAACGATAAATGCGGGCCGCATGCGGCCCGCACACTGCCCGAAAAACTAGTTAATAATATATAAAGCTCGATTACCACTCACTGACTGACTGACTGACTGATTGACATAAATGTTCTCCTAGAAGGAGACGAGTAGGGCTAAAATGATGTATGGCAAAAATGTTCGGGGGGTTTTGGTGAGTATGAGAAAAATCGAAAATCATAAAAAAGACGCCTGCCAAGTAAAGATGGATAACGTATCTCGAAAACGGTAAGAGATGGGTTAGAGGTGTTTGAACAAATGTCATAGGGAATCGGGAGAGCAGTCGAATGACACCTGTCAAAAATCCAAAATGGCGGATTTCAAGATGGCCGCCATACAAAATGCTCCGAGCCTGCTGAAGCGAGGCCTTTAGGCCGAGCTTCAGTAGGGGCGGAGCAGTTTGTATGGCGGCCGTCTTGAAATCCGACATTTTGGATGTGTCTTACGTGCTCCTATCATTCTTTATACTGCATTTGGAGTTTTTTATCTTTATTTTCGACTGTATTAGGAGTTTTTGTGGGATTTTTGACTGAATTTGGAGTAACTGTCCTACATTAGTGTAGTAGCGAGCCCGAAGGGCGAGCTTCTGGTGAGGCCGAAGGCCGAACTTTCGGCCCGCGAGGCCGAAGGCCGAGCGTATGGGGCGTGAGCCCGAAGGGCGAGCGCCTGGCGAGGCCGTAGGCCGAGCCGTATTAGTAACTTGCGAGGCCGAAGGCCGAGCTCCGACTTGAGAGTATTTTCCACGTCTCCAACTGGTCTCCATGGCAACTGCCCGCGATAACCAAAGCACCTACGAGTAGGGTTCCTTAACAAATGTGACTCAAAACCTTGGTACCATTCTGCCGGAACCACCTTTTTATGGCAGTAGGGTGAATCTGGTTTTGGAGGCTACAGTTTGTTTCTTTATTGTATTGAGAGTTTTAATGGGATTTCATACTTCTATTGGAGTTTTGATATATTTTTTTTTAATGTTAAAGGTGTATTGTTATAGTTTAGTACTGCATAACGATAAATGCGGGCCGCATGCGGCCCGCACACTGCCCGAAAAACTAGTTTTTTATAATATATAAAGCTCGATTACCACTGACTGACTGACATAAATGTTCTCCTAGAAGGAGTCGAGTAGGAGCAACATGATGTATGGCAAAAATGTTCGGGGGGTTTAGGTGAGTATGAGAAAAATCGAAAATCATCAAAATGACGCCTGCCAAGTTAAGATGGATGACATATCTCGAAAACGGTGCAAGATAGGTAGGGGGTGTTTGAACAAATGTCATAGGGAATCGAGAGAGCAGTCGAATGACACCTGTCAAAAATCCAAAATGGCGGATTTCAAGATGGCCGCCATACAAAATGCTCCGAGCCTGCTGAAGCGAGGCCTTTAGGCCGAGCTTCAGTAGGGGCGGAGCAGTTTGAATGGTGGGCTTCTTGAAATCCGCCATTTTGGATTTGTCCCAGGTGCTCCTCTCATTCTTCATACTGCATTTGGAGTGTTTTACCATATATTTTCGACTGTATTAGGAGTTTTTGTGGGTTTTTTGACTGAATTTGGAGTAACTGTCCTACATTAGTGTATAGCGAGCCCAAAGGGCAACCACCTGGTGAGGCCGAAGGCCGAACTTTCGGTCCGCGAGGCCGAAGGCCGAGCGAATGAAGCGCGAGCCCGAAGGGCGAGCGCTTGGCGAGGCCGCAGGCCGAGCCGTGTTGGTAACTTGCGAGGCCGAAGGCCGAGCTCCGACTTGAGAGTTTTTTCCAAGTCTCCGACTGGTCTCCATGGCAACTGCCCGCGGTAAGCAAAGCACCTACGAGTGGGGTTCCTTAACAAAAGTGACTCAGAACCTTGGTCCCATTCTGCCCGTACTACCTTTTTATGCCAGTAGGGTGAATTTGCTTTAGTGGCTACAGTATGGTTCTTTATTGTATGGAGACTTTATTTGGGATTTCATACTTCTATTGGAGTTTTGAACTTTTTTTTTTTAAATGTATAAGCGGTTAAGGTAAAGTTTACTACTGCATAACGATAAATGCGGGCCGCATGCGGCCCGCACACTGCCCGAAAAACTAGTTTATAATATATAAAGCTCGATTACCACTGACTGACTGACTGACTCACTGACATAAATGTTCTCCTAGAAGGAGCAGAGTAGGGTAAAAATGAAGAATAGCAAAAATGTTCGGAGGGTTTTGGTGAGTATGAGAAAAATCGAAAATCATTAAAAAGACGCCTGCCAAGTAAAGATGGATGACGTATCTCAAAAACGGTACGAGATAGGTAGGGGGTGTTTAAACAAATGTCATAGGGAATCGGGAGAGCAGTCGAATGACACCTGTCAAAAATCCAAAATGGCGGATTTCAAGATGGCCGCCATACAAAGTGATCCGAGCCTGCTGAAGCGAGGCCTTTAGGCCGAGCTTCAGTAGGGGCGGAGCAGTTTGTATGGTGGCCGTCTTGAAATCCGACAATTTGGATGTGACCCACGTGCTCCTATCATTCTTTATACTGCATTTGGAGTGATTTACCCTATATTTTCGACTGTATTAGGAGTTTTTGTGGGATTTTCGACTGAATTTGGAGTAACTGTCCTACATTAGTGAAGTTGCGAGCCCGAAGGGCGAGCTTCTGGTGAGGCCGAAGGCCGAACTTTCGGTCCGCGAGGCCGAAGGCCGAGCGTATGATGCGCGAGCCCGAAGGGCGAGTGCTTTGCGAGGCCGCAGGCCGAGCCGTGTTAGTAACTTGCGAGGCCGAAGGCCGAGCTCCGACTTGAGATTATTTTCCACATCTCCGACTGGTCTCCATAGCAACTGCCCGCGGTAACCGAAGCACCTACGAGTGGGGTTCCTTCACAAAAGTGACTCAGAACCTTGGTCCCATTCTGCCCGTACCACCTTTTTGTGGCAGTAGGGTGAATTTGCTTTAGTGGCTGCAGTATGGTTCTTTATTGTATTGAGAGTTTTTATGGGATTTCATACTTCCATTGGAGTTTTGAACATTCTTTTTCTTAAAGTATTAGGGGTTTATGTGAAATTTCCAAATGACTCAAGATAGATGCGGGCCGCATGCGGCCCGCACACTGCCCGAAAAACTAGTTTATAATATATAAAGCTCGATTACCACTCACTGACTGACTCACTGACTGACATAAATGTTCTCCTAGAAGGAGCAGAGTAGGGTAAAAATGAAGTATGGCAAAAATGTTCGGGGGGTTTTGGTGAGTATGAGAAAAATCGAAAATCATAAAAATGACGCCTGCCAAGTGAAGATGGATGACGTACCTCGAAAACGGTAAGAGATAGGTAAGGGGTGTTTGAAAAAATGTCATAGGGAATCGAGAGAGCAGTCGAATGACACCTGTCAAAAATCCAAAATGGCGGATTTCAAGATGGCCGCCATACAAAATGCTCCGAGCCTGCTGAAGCGAGGCCTTTAGGCCGAGCTTCAGTAGGGGCGGAGCAGTTTGAATGGTGGGCTTCTTGAAATCCGCCATTTTGGATTTGTCCCAGGTGCTCCTCTCATTCTTCATACTGCATTTGGAGTGTTTTACCATATATTTTCGACTGTATTAGGAGTTTTTGTGGGTTTTTTGACTGAATTTGGAGTAACTGTCCTACATTAGTGTATAGCGAGCCCAAAGGGCAACCACCTGGTGAGGCCGAAGGCCGAACTTTCGGTCCGCGAGGCCGAAGGCCGAGCGAATGAAGCGCGAGCCCGAAGGGCGAGCGCTTGGCGAGGCCGCAGGCCGAGCCGTGTTAGTAACTTGCGAGGCCGAAGGCCGAGCTCCGACTCGAGAGTATTTTCCACATCTCCGACTGGTCTCCATGGCAACTGCTCGCGGTAACCGAAGCACCTGCGAGTGGGGTTCCTTAAGAAAAGTGACTCAGAACCTTGGTCCCATTCTGCCCGTACCACCTTTTTATGGCAGTAGGGTGAATTTGCTTTAGTGGCTACAGTATGGTTCATTATTGTATTGAGAGTTTAAATGGGATTTCATACTTCTATTGGAGTTTTGAACACAATTTTTTTTGTATCAGGTGTTTTTTTGACAGTTCCTACTGACTCAAGATAGATGCGGGCCGCATGCGGCCCGCACACTGCCCGAAAAACTAGTTTATAATATATAAAGCTCGATTACCACTCACTGACTGACTGACTGATTGACATAAATGTTCTCCTAGAAGGAGCAGAGTAGGGTAAAAATGAAGTATGGCAAAAATGTTCGGGGGGTTTTAGTGAGTATGAGAAAAATCGAAAATCATTAAAAAGACGCCTGCCAAGTAAAGATGAATGACGTATCTCGAAAACGATGCAAGATAGGTTGGGGGTGTTTGAACAAATGTCATAGGGAATCGGGAGAGCAGTCGAGTGACACCTGTCAAAAATCCAAAATGGCGGATTTCAAGATGGCCGCCATACAAAGTGATCCGAGCCTGCTGAAGCGAGGCCGTGAGGCCGAGCTTCAGTAGGGGCGGAGCAGTTTGTATGGTGGCCGTCTTGAAATCCGACATTTTGGATGTGACCCACATGCTCCTATCATTCTTTATACTGCATTTGGATTGTTTTGCCTTATATTTTCGACTGTATTAGGAGTTTTTGTGGGATTTTCGACTGAATTTGGAGTTACTGTCCTACATTGGTGTATAGCGAGCCCGAAGGGCGAGCTCCTGGTGAGGCCGTAGGCCGAACATTCGGCCCGCGAGGCCGAAGGCCGAGCGTATGGTGCGTGAGCCCGAAGGGCGAGCGCTCGGCGAGGCCGTAGGCCGAGCCGTATTAGTAACTTGCGAGGCCAAAGGCCGAGCTCCGACTTAAGAGTATTTTCCACGTCTCCGACTGGTCTCCATGGCAACTGCCCGCGGTAACCGAAGCACCTACGAGTGGGGTTCTTTAGCAAAAGTGACTCAGAACCTTGGTATCATTCTGCCCGTACCACCTTTTTATGGCAGTAGGGTGAATTTGCTTTAGTGGCTACAGTATGGTTCTTTATTGTATTGAGAGTTTATATGGGATTTCATACTTCTATTGGAGTTTTGAACATACTTTTTTCCAACGTATCAGGAGTTTTGATATAGTTTAGTACTGCATAACGATAAATGCGGGCCGCATGCGGCCCGCACACTGCCCGAAAAACTAGTTATATATATATAGATATATATATATTGTTGAATTAGATAACGATATGTAAGGGTTCAAGTCAAAGTCAAAGTCAAAATCATTTATTCAATTTAGGCGTCTACGACGCTCTTATGAAGGTCAATTACAAATTTTAGTATTGAAATATTCTACATTGTACTGCCACGTTCAGCAAATAAATTGTATAGAGCCACTGCGAGAAGAACGGGCAAGAAACTCGGGGCCATTCTTTTAAACATCTTTTAACAATGTGTTACATACATACTATATAATAGAGTTATTACAATATTTGTTTAAATTATGTAGGTGACGGGCAATAGCTTGGCGGAGGCGAAATTGTCCAGGCATTTTTGTCGTTTATGTAATGAGAAACTGTGTAGTAGGATTTTTTAATCAATATGTTTTTCACGTGCAACTTGAATTTCCCTTCTGTGAGCGTTGTAATATGTTTAGGAACTTTATTATAAAACCGCACACAATTACCTAAGAAGGACCTTTTATTTGTCTTTGCTAATCTAAAACCTGGCACCGCTATTTTATCTTTATTCCTAGTATTGTAATCGTGATTGTCACTGTTTAATTTAAATTTACTCAAATTTTTACGAACATACATAATATTTTCAAATATATACAGACTTGGTAAAGTTAAAATATCAATTTCTTTAAAAAGATCCCTCACAGATTCCCTAGGACCCATTTTATATATGGCTCGAATTGCACGCTTTTTTTGATAAAGATTGTCTCTATCTCAGCAGCAGTTCCCCACAGCAATACGCCATACGACATAATACTGTGGAAGTACGCGAAATAAACTAGGCGAGCAGTAGCTACGTCTGTTAACTGTCTTATCCTAAGAACTGCATATGCAGCAGAACTAAGTCTTCCGGAGAGATCATGTATATGTGGATCCCATTGTAAAGTGGAATCCATTTTGATTCCCAGGAAGACTGTCGCTTTGTCAATAAACACGATAAAGAAATTAGATGACTATCTAATTTCTATTTATATATATATATATAAGTATTTTTCATTTTTTAGTTATTTATACTGAAATTATGCTGTTTACTTCCGCAACACACCACATTTTATTATACATCCAATTTCAATGGAATCTTAAAGTTATTTCAAATTAACTATTTTTGCTAGTATATATATATATATATATATATACACTGCACTATATACGGCACTGGAAGTGGTTATGTAGTTCGAGTTGAAATCGGGGTTTTGGATTCGGGCAACGCTAGGACAGAGCGTGGAGTACGTAAAGTTTAATGTAACATGTAAAGTTTGAGAGGTCGTGTCTGATAAACTCCACGCTCTGTGGAGCACTCGCAGTGCCTAGCTGAATGCGAAACAGTGGACGAGATAAAAAACGGGTTGGTGGAAGCTGTCCAAGCGGTGGGGTTTCAGTTCTTTAAGATCCCCCGCCAAATAAACTGAAGAAACTCTCAGAAGTAACCATCAAGCTGATGGAAGGCCGGAATGAGATGAGACTACAACGTTCAGCTGATGTGTTGAACTATGGCAAGCTCAATAGACAAATTTTGAAGTCACTGCGACACGACTTGCGCGCCTACAATATATATCGTATAAAGGCCGCAATCGAGCGTAATCAAGGCTCCAAGGCAAGTGTTCGCATGTTCATCAAAACCGGAGATTCTGAGAGATATTGAGAGGTTTTATGGACAGCTATACACCTCGAAACGAGAACCCGTGGTCAGTACAGCTCAGGACACGTGAGCTAAACTGACCCGACACTACACCGAAGACACCCTGGACGTCAGCCTATACGAGATTAGAATGGCTCTCAAACAGCTTAAGAACAACAAGGCGCCAGGTGAAGACGGAATCACGACAGAACTTCTGAGAGCAGTGAAAACCGGTACTACCAGTCCACCAGAAGTTATTTAATTCCGTCATCCTTGAAGGTAAAACGCTTGAAGCGTGGAGCAGAAGTCTAGTGGGTATTGTTCTTCAAAAAAGGTGACTAGACCTTGTTGAAGAACTACAGGGCCATTTCACTTCTGAGCCATGTTTATAAGCTGTTTTCGAGAGTCATTACGAATCGTCTTGCTCGTAGGTTTGAAGACTTCCAGCCTCCCGAACAAGCCGGGTTCCGAAAAGGCTTCAGCACCATAGACCACATCCATACGCTCCGCCAGATTATACAGAAGACTGAAGAGTATAATCAGCCATTATGTTAACGTTTGTGGACTATGAGAAAGCCTTCGATTCAATCGAAACCTGGGCCGTACTGTGTCTCTTCAGCGATGCCAAATCGATTATAGGTACATCGAAGCGCTGAAGTGTTTGTATAGGAACGAATGTCGATTCGACTACATCAAATCCGTTGGTGGACGTTTTTAAGCTCTTGGACTGGAAAGAATTCGGCATCAACATCTAAGGCGAATACATCACTCACCTTCGTTTCGCCGATGACATAGTTAGTCATTATGGCAGAGTAGCTTGAGGAACTCAGTACAATGCTCAGTGATCTCAGTAGAGTTTCCCAACAAGTGGGTCTTAAAATGAACATGGACAAGACGGAAGTTATATCTAATGTCCATGTTGCACCCGTACCTGTGGTTGTTGGGAACGATACGCTCGAAGTTGTTGACCATTATATTTACCTGGGGCAGACTGACCAGTAAGGTAGGTCCAACTTTGACAAAGAGGTCGCCCGAAGAATCCAACTCGGATGGGCAGCGTTCGGGAAGTTACGCGACATATTCTCGTAAGATCCCGCAGAGCCTGAAGACCAAAGTCTTCAACCAGTGTGCGTTGCAAGTGATGGCTTATGGCACTGAGACGTGGTCCTTAACTGTGGCCCTTAACGACAAGCTCAGAGTCACTCAACGAGCTATGGAGAGAGCTATGCTCGGAGTTTCTTTGCGCGATAAAATCCGTAACATGGATATTCACCAAAGAACAAAACTCACCGACATAGCTCTCAGAATTTGCAAGTTGAAGTGGCAATGGGCGGGGCACATTGCTCGACGAACAGATAACCGATGGGGAAGAAAGGTTCTCGAGTGGTTACCACACTACACCGGAAGGCGTAGAGTTGGTAGGCCCCCACTAGGTGGACTGACGACATCGTGAGAGTCGCGGGTAGCCAATGGTTACAAGTGGCTAATAGCCATTCTTTGTCGCGCTCTCTGGGTTTTTGTTCAACAGTGGACATTTAAACCGATTTGAAATAAGGCAGGCCTTATAATATAAGGCCTATATATATTATATATCATATACCTTACATATAATTACTAATACCTCAAGTGACATATAAAACCAATTAGCCTCCCCGTGACCACGAGTAAATTTTAATTGTCATTATAAAATATTAATTATTTTAATACCGAACTTTACGTTATTTCAATTCTTCGCGCTATAATTGAGTAGCTGTATAGAAAGTTGCAACATGTATTTTTTTATAGCTTACAGTTGAAAGTTATTCTCCTTAGGGCTGAAAAGTATTAGGTACTTTCAACCCGGTCCTCAGGGAACTTCAGACCTACTTTATGTTTATTAGTATGAGCTGTGGTATAAGTAATGTAATTGTCTGAGGTAACCAAAGATAAATAAAAATGGTAGGTACCTAGTTGCCTATTTGTACCTACTGCAGTAGCAGTAGGTAATTTTGTATTTTGAATGTAATTTACATACCTAAATGATATCGCGCACAGACGTGGTAAGGTCATGCTACCTACTTCGCAACTGTACACTCAGTTCTGCAATATAGTGCAGAGCTGTGGGCCAGAGGCGCAAACCGCGAAAGAGTCTTTCGATACCATAAACGTGCCTTTTAAGAGCTAGTCAGCTATCGTGCGAATCACCAGCGACACGCCAGTTAGACCGTTCTTTAAGTCACTTAGGATCTTAACACTACCCTCTGTAGTAATTTATCAGTAGTAGTTTTTGCCCGGATAAACATTGAAAAATATCCAAAAGTAGGGGATTCACGCAAGTGCCCAATCCGTAGCCGTGGTCAGCTGGCGGCCGTGAGCCGTTCCCTCGACAAATTTTCAAAGTTGACTCACGTTATGGGACTGACAGTCTATAACAAACTAAACTAACCTAACCATAATACAGAATCAACAAGTCTTACTGTCTTTAAATCACAACTAAAGAGCTGGCTTATTGACCAAACCTTTTACTCTATTGAAGAATTTTTTGACATGAAAAGATTATTCCCAGTATGTACATCAGAGATGTTTGTGTTTTTATAAAATTCCACCCGGAGTATTTTAAGAAGCGCAGTGAAGTATTGACTAGGCAAAAAAGAGAAAAGTTTGCTGATGTATCAACCTTGTTGTAGTAAAGATATTTATTATAGAAACGCATATAATATGTGTATAAATTTGTATGACAAGCTTCCAAGAGAGTTTTTATTATTAGAAGGACATACATTTAAGAAATGCATAAGTGACTGGCTCTTGCATAATTGTTTTTATGACATTAAGGAATTTTTAGTTTATTGTGACAAACTTGTATAAATATTTGCACGTCTGCATGCAGACTGATTACAATGACTGATGTACTCTATAAGACCATTCCACTAATATTTGTCCTACTGTGTAATCTTACAAGTATTTTTTTTTTATTCTTATAACTTTGATTGTTATTTGTTTTTACTATTTTGGACATATAATTATAATTATAGATTGTAATTAAATTCTTTTTTTTTTAAATATACCTATGTAGGTATATTCTATTAATCTATTATGTTAATGAAATCTGTAAATTATTATATGATGTATATGTTATGTGACCCAATATTGTAATTATGATATAAAATGATCAATATGTTGACCTGTACCTATACAGTGTGTCTGTTCAAGGAATAGCGATATTTTAGGTAAGGTCAATGTGGCGAAGACCGTCTACGGTAGAAGATCGCCCACCCGAGTTTTCATTGATATCCTGCCAGATACGCCATTTTACGACACCATGGAGGAAGCAGTATCATTTTTTAGTTCGATCAAAGATTCAGAGATGGCGCTATGTAGTATGGTTGTAGAAATAATGCATTTTAAATTTTATTCGTGCTTTTACCTAGTAAGTCGAGTGACACCTGCCACAGTTCATCACAACGTAAATTTAAAATAACCTTTATTATTGATTCGCTCGATATTACAATTGATAGTGTAATGTATATTTAAGAGTTTTTATGTTGTAGAATTGCATAAAGTGTCATTTTATCAAAGTTATTTGAGGTTAAAAATACATAATCTCAAAATGGTCAAGTGCCAAAGTCCGTCTATTTCTAGATGGAAAAGACCGGTGCCGGTGTTTCACGATTCCATACATCGCAAACCTTTCGGGCCACAATGTAATGTTTTATAAATAAACCGTTGTCTGAAAATCGGTCACAATTGTTAATAAGTAGTATAATGTGTATTAGACCGCACCTTAATGAGTATACATTTATTCGTACTTATATTATAAATACGAAAGTCTGTTTATTTGTTACCTTGTTTTGTTTCTCTGTACTGTAGTTACTGTAACAGCCGGATCATCCACTGCTGAAAACAGCCTCCCCCATTAAGAGGGGTATTGCCATAATCCCCATTCTTGGTATGTGGTTTGGGGATCGCAGTTTCTCAGAAGGCGCTGCTGCCCACCTTTCAGTATTTTACCCTATGTCGCCACTAACGACACCCACGGATAGAGATGAGGGTGACATTCTAGCCCAGCACCTATGGGGGCTCCTCTATCACGTCTCAGAAGAGTTATCAATTAAACTGATTTTAGCAAGTATAGGGAGCAGAAAGTGACATACTTGACCACTTATACTACCCGTGGGAACTCGGACATTGAGCACTATTTTAGGCGAGTGAATGATCTTGTAAGCAGTCTTTATCACGAAAAATACGGTACGACTTCCAACACTAGCGGTACCATGCTGATTTAAAACACCGACATAACATTAGCATGGTCCGAGTTCTACAAGTTATATCATACTTTTCAGCGTTGGAGTCGATTTTTGAAAAATATTTTGAATAGACTGGTATCGCAAAGTTAAAATATAAATATTACGAGTGCTATATACATTTTATTACTATTGCATCAAGTTTTGTAGGTCTGAATATATGTCTATGTTTATATTATGATAGTATATAATTATATTCAGTTTGAGTGCCTTTTAGTTTAGTTGTTGGGTATGTAAGTTTAAAATAAATTTATCACCTACGTTAAAAAGTTGTGTACCTCTGACTGTCTAAATATGCCGGTCTTAACCAGTTTATGATGTTTTTGTTAAAATGAAGGGATTTTGATCTTAATTTAAATGGATGAAAGCGTGTATTTGGTTAGTTTACACTACTGCGTGTAGCTACTGTATCCATTCGTAAAATAATTAGAGTTTATTAGTAAACTTGCTTCTAGACGGTCTTACCCGATACTTGCGGAGAAGATCGTCTACATGCTATGTTTAAAAAAAAAAAAAAAACAAATGTACTGAGAGCAGATAGAATTACGTTAATACTAGGAACTTGCTAGTAAATAAATTGCCTAGCACATAGTACATTTAGTTTTGCAATAACTAAAAGTTTACTTTGATCGATCACACTTCATGAAGTATGATCGATCAAAGTAAACTTTTAAAAATCTATGCCGGTCTTCGCCATATTGACCTTACTTATAATTCGACATTTTTTATATCAAAAAGCACTATACACTCGGATCCAGCCCCCCTTACCTCAATGTGGCAGCCATTTTGTTTTTTATGTAAAGATATTCAATACGTGGTTACAAAAAAACCATATATCTCAAAGTTTTGCTACAATATTGCCTATTGTTAAAAAATCAAAATAATGTTTCACATTACCGGATTTAAAATAATAAAATATTTTTTAAAAAAATATGCAATTCAACAAATTATTGTAAATTACTGCAAAAACAACAACATACAATACAATATTCAATTTACAGCTGTATATTTATTACTTTAAAAAATATTGTAGTTTGAACATAGCGAATGCGCAAGCACAAAAGACGTTTGTTGTAATACTCAACATTAAACCAATAAAAACAGTTAACCTTTTAAATAGCTTTTATTTTACAAAATCACAAATATACGATAGGATTTTTTTTTCAGTCATGTGCGGGATTCGAACCCGCGTCCATCCACCCCTTGAGCCTGGGTATGCTCTAACCAATTGAGCTAACATGACATGGTTCATAAAAAAATTAATGCTTTTATTTTGATAATTTACAACATTGAAATACTAAAACAAAAACTACATAAGTTGTTCAAAGTAGCCACCACCAACTCGTAAGCAAGTTAAAGCTCTCCGTGCCACTTGAGACGATGAACGCCTAATCGTGTCTAAATCTGACCTTAATTCTTCGGCAACTGCCGGTCATTTCTATGGTTTATAATTCCAGCTCGTGTAAATTTTGCTTCATCAGTCCACATTATTTTTTTCAGAAAATCACAGTCGTGTCTCACACTTCGCATTATCCACGAACAATTTACAGATCTTGGAGTAAAATCTGGTTCACGAATGTCTTGGACCCGCCGAAAATCATATGGATGTTATCCTTCTCTTTTTACATTTCTCCATACAGTCCATCTAGACAGTTGTAGTTGCACTGCAATCCGTCTCTCACTTAGTCATGATAGATCACTTGTTATTTAACTAAGCACTTCTTCGTCGTTGGGCGATATCAAACAAGCGCGTTCACTAACAGGTCTTTGAATGCCCCTCTCTGCTAGTCTGCCGTTGACAAAAAAATTACGGCTTGGTGTTGGCCTGTTGGAGTATCTTCGTTGATATTCTTATACAGCTGCATTTGCGCTTCCGTAGCAAAAGCGGGTACACGAAGGGTATGTCTATGTTGCGTTGAATATTGATGGTTTTCCATATTTGTATCGCACTCTTAACTAAATATAGTAATACAGCACGTAAGCAGTACGGACAGAAAATGAAATTAGTGATCACAACGCAGGGCGAGGGGCAACTAATTTAACAAATCATCAACCTTATAACTGAGTGTTTTTTATCTAATTACAGGAGCAATATGTTCCTTCTCACTTGTTCACGCTAGGAGCAAGCAGTATTTCTTATCTTTTCTCCAATGGAATGCGGTGGGTGACAGATGTCTAACAAAGGCCTTTTGTGCTTGCGCATACGCTATGTTCAAATAACAATAGGTTTTAAAGTAATAAATATACAACCGTAAATTGAATATTGTATTGTAGCTTGGCACAAAATCTATCGATCTAGTAAAAAAGTAATAAGAGTAATGACGCTGTTTTTGCAGTAATTTACAATAATTTGTCGAATTACATAATTTTTTGTTATATTTTTTTTTATATTTCATTTTATTATTTTAAATCCGGTAATGTGAAACATTATTTCGTATTGTTTAACAATAGACAATATTGTTACCTTTCGAATAAGCTTATTAATATATTAAATTTTTGAGAGATATGATTTTTTTGTAACCACGTAGGTACAGAATATCTCTACATAAAAAACAAAATGGCTGCCGTTGAGGTGAGGGGGTTGGACCCGAGTGTATAGTGTTTATTGATCTATAAAATGTCGATATATTTGCACCTAAAATATCGCTAGTCCTTGACCAAACACACTGTATATTTATACCAATAAATACCATGAATATGAGCATAAGTTAAGGTTGAAATGCAGCGTCTGATAAACTCCACGCTCCGTCCGTTGCCCTCATCCAAAACCCCTATCTAAATACTGCATTAATTCAGCAGGCATTGTACCAAAACTTCTGACAAAAATTTCATTCCCCTTCTTCCAGAAAGTGTTTCTCGATGTTCCCCTAAAGGTCGATTTACATCAAACGAACATAGAGCTAGAGCTAGAACAAGAGCATTCTTTCGTAATCTTTTAGTGTGAACGAAAGCTAGACGTATCCATTTACATCAAACGAACACAGAGCCAGAGCTAGAACAAGAGCATTCTTTCTTAATCTTTTAGTGTGAATGAAAGCTAGAACGAATGTTCTTTGCTCATTCGAGTCAATACCGTGGTTTATATTGGTAGTGCTTCGCTATGTCTGATTCTGAGAGCGATATCATTATTGCAAGTGCTGCATTTACTATTAATAATAAATGCAGTACTTGCGGCGGTAAGATGCAAGTCCATCTGTTTTTTTAATTCTTCAACATTACATTCCAGTAGTATTGCGATTTCCTGCCAAGCATCTTGTTTGTAAATTGCATTTTTATATGCTCATATGTCGCATCCCATAGACATCTGGAATTTCGGTAGGCTTTTATCATTATTAACATTTTTCTTGAGACCAATCCATAATTTCATTGATACGATATGTAAAAAATCGCTAGAACACAAGAACGCTTTGATGAGACCGCTCAGTGGCGCGAGCGCGTCCGAACACGCTGGAATGCTCCAAGCAACTGTTCACGCGCTCTTGCTCCGTTTACACCGAGCGAGCTAGCATTCTTAGAATATTCTAAAGAATCTTTGCGAACGCACTAAGAACAACGAAAGAATGCTCTACGCCTGTTTACACTAGAAGAATTTGACGTAGTGAGGATAGAATGAACATTCGCTCGTTTGGTGTAAATCGACCTTTAGACATATTGATCAAGAGCATATCTATATATCTGTCCCAGGAATTATATAGAGGAAAAAAACGTAATATAGAGTAAATAAAGTACGGTTGCTTCATGGAAGTAATAAGTACGTTGTACGTAGTACTTATTACTTCCATGGGTTGATTATGTTTACGATGACGTTGTAGTCAGCAATTGGCTAGAAAAATTTAAACTTATTATAAAAATATATCGAGTCACTATAGGTGCGTTCGTTTTGGCTCGATTGCGTTTGTAGCAGTTTCAAAAGTGGCATTTGTGTATTAGCGTTCGGATAGAAGCTTTTGCTATTTTTGACCACCAATTACTGCATGCTATCCGAACGGCTTAAAACGTACTTTGACAACCGACAATGTTTTAACAATTTTGCACAGTACGAAACATGGAATCAATCTCTAAAATTAACAAAAAAGTAGGTACCTATATTATTATTATTTCTTTGTTAATGGCTTCTGCTAGTTACCTATATAAAAAACTTGTGAAACTCTTCAATCGCGCCAAATACAACTGTCAAACCAGCAGTTGTCAAAAAACGATCACAACGATTCCACGGTAAGACATGGGTCAAAAATTGTGGCAAAGCCGCAGAGGCCATTAAATTAAAAATTGAAGTTGAAGTTGACATGGGTCAAAAATATCACTTTTCTCTGTCATTTGTAGCGTTTTCAAAGCTATCCGAACGGTGAGTGAAAACGATATTTTTGCTCACGAAGTCCCAAAACGAACGGCCCGTGTGATCATTTTTAGCGTTTGTGAGTGTTATTTTTGGCACCGTTAGGCTATCCGAACGCCCTAAATATCTACATTTCAATATTAAACTATCGATATATCGCCCAAAAAATATTTAGTACTAAGTATCGATATTTCTACATAATAATATCGATATTTCGATACTTTCATCAAGTCCTAATGACAATGACAGTTAGACTGATTCAATCTATCATTGTTTGCTAGTTTCTTACTAATCTGTGATCAGTATGTTAATTGTCTCTATGGTTATTTGGCTATTGCTGACTGCCTTCCCTAAAACGATAAATTGGTTATTTCGACTCGATTCGATAGTGTTTCTTGATAAAAATAAACCCGACT
Source organism: Plagodis pulveraria (assembly GCA_963890685.1). NCBI lineage: Eukaryota > Metazoa > Arthropoda > Insecta > Lepidoptera > Geometridae > Plagodis > Plagodis pulveraria. The sequence goes on along the minus strand of OY982955.1, from coordinate 7,186,975 downwards.
TCGTAAAAACAACCCACACGTTGTTTTTAGATGTATAATAATTTATGTTGATACACAGCGACCACCAATTGGCTACAAGTACGGGTACGGGTTCAAAAGTATTTCATTGATACATAATCTCGGTCTCATTTGTAAATCAATTTACATTTCTCAAATATTAGCGTTTAGTAGTTGCGTCATGTCTGGAAGAAGAAAGCCGCCGCCGCCTGGCTTCAGCTTTAAACCTCAGGAACAGGAGCCAGTAGTGTAAGTGTCCAATCATATGGCAATGAAAATAGCTAGAAATGTCTATCATCTGTCGCCCGTATTTATGAGGTGTTTTTATCTAGACAAAAATAAATAATTATAGACTTATTGCAATTATTGATCTTTTAAATGTTTCGCATTGTTATGCATTACTCTTGAGTATTTTGCTACACAATGTATCATGACATTAATTAAACCATTCGTTATATTTGCAGAACGCCGCCTGGTAACCTGGATAAGCAGACAACTATTACTGTAGATGACAAGACTTTCACAGTGCATGCAGATGACTTAGTCAAGATATGCGACCTTGGCCGTGGAGCCTATGGAATTGTTGAGAAAATGCGCCATATACCAAGCGACACTGTAATGGCTGTGAAAGTATGTTGAATAATTTAATTTAGATTCATAAAATCAGGCATTTTCACTATTGTACTGTAAGATTTGATGGCTGATGTCAACTCCTGTATATGGCTTGAGTTGTGTTCCTAAGTATAGTATAATCTTATTTTATTTATTTATTATCAGGCAGACAGTGGGGCTGTACAGTCTCAAGGTGGTGGTGAACTGAGTAAAGATAGGTGTGCAATTCTCTAATATTTGTGTATAAGTTCACATAAAAGGAAAATGCTTTGGACCATAGAGCTGATTCGGAGACCACCAAACTCCATATCTTGGGCACCTTTCTACCAGTAGTCTGCTAGCAGAGGACCATGTTTTGATTACTGCTGGGCTGTGTCTGTGGTTCCGTGAAGTACAGGCTCGGTTTAGTAGCAGTAGCACAACTGTCTTGACCTACCTTCTTGGATGGTTGCACTAAACATTGTGTTGGAACACAGCTATGTTGGTTGGCAGAGTTATGATGAGCCATGGCCGAAATCTATAACCAGTATAAGGTCAAACATTTGGCACCACCAATAGGTTACATGTAGCGCTACTCGAGGATGAACTTACAGACGCGGGTAACTTTGGGCCTCCAAAAACCCACTGTTACAACTGCTTCTTGGTATCAGACATGGACATAATATCCTTCTGGGGTCTCCAGTGTACTCTGGTAGATTCATGTTTTACAAATCATCCAACCTAAGGTTAAATAATGTGAAATTCTCCTCTCCTTTGAAGTTGTCACATGCATCATTTTGCGGCTGATTGAGTGCAAGAGCGGCACCTATCATGGGGATAGCGTTGTTATACCTGAATAATTAAAATTAAACTACCAACTCGCGAAATATCTGTCAACACCACAATAATTTTTCTGTTTATTTTTGAGTTCACTATTTGGTGTCATAAATGTTTGGTAAAAATTTACATTGTGCTACCACAATGAAAAGTACTTTTTTATTTGGGGGCGATAAGATTTTTATCGCCCCCAAATAGAATAAGAATAAGAAATTTCGCCCCCCAAATATCACTTTTTTATCATCACAATTGATGGTGCTACCCCATAAATATCCCACTTTTATTTTTTTTGTGTACATTTTCAAGAAATGCATATTAAGCACACAAAATAATTTCTATTATCTTGAAAATTTGCATTCTTTTCTTTTTCAAGGGCTGTCATGCACCTATACCATTGAAAGATGGCGATTGATCATATACAGTCACAGACTTATTGCCCACCCTTTGTTAAAATCTTTCTTTTTCAATTTGATCAAAATTATATTTTGTATTCCAGAGAATTACTGCAACTTTCAACAGCAGCCAGTCTTCAGAATTGAAGCGTCTTCTCATGGATCTGGATGTGTCTATGAGGGCCAGTGCCTGCCCTTACACAGTCCATTTCTATGGTGCTATGTTCAGAGAGGGAGATGTATGGATATGCATGGAAGTTATGGACATGAGCCTGGACAAGTTTTATACAAAAGTGTATAAGAATAACCGCACCATCCCAGAAAACATCCTTGGAAAAATTGTATTCTCTGTAGTCAGTGCTTTACATTATCTCTATTCAAAATTGAGAGTTATCCACAGAGATGTAAAACCTTCAAACATACTGATCAACAGAAAAGGAGAAGTCAAAATGTGCGACTTTGGTATCTCAGGATACCTTGTTGATTCTGTTGCTAAGACTATTGATGCTGGATGTAAACCTTACATGGCCCCAGAGAGGATTGACCCTACTGGCAATCCAGGCCAGTATGACATACGTAGTGATGTCTGGTCCTTAGGTATATCAATGATTGAGCTTGCTACAGGTACATTCCCTTACAACACTTGGGGCACACCATTTGAACAGCTAAAACAAGTTGTTAAAGATGATCCACCTAGACTACCTAGTGGACAATTCTCAACAGAATTTGAAGATTTGATAGTAAAGTGCCTGCAAAAAGACTACAGACAGAGGCCTAACTATGACGCATTGCTCACCCATCAGTTCTGTGTGGACCATAGAGATAAGGATACAGATGTGGCATCATTTGTACAAGAAATTTTAGACTTACCTGATGACTCCTAGTGATAGATATACTTATTTTACATACCTATAAGTACAATGATTAGTAACTAACAATCATGTAGAAATTAAACATATACAATTGTCATAACCAAATTAATTTAGATTTAAATGAAACGGCAGTATTCATGTAATGATTTGCCAGTATGTTGGAGTTTGTCATTGTTATAGAGAGCTACGCCTATGGAAGTATATCTAGGACATTGCCTAAAGCTAAATCAGAAGATTTACTTAAAAAATTTAATAGTCTGAATCACAGTCACAAGATGTAAAGCGACAGCAACAAAAAGCAGGTAGCATGTTTTTATCATTTAGTACTTTTTGTTATACACATGATGTACTAGTACATGCCACACTACTTGTTTCACTTGTATCAATGCAAAAGAGTAGCTTTCATTAAAGTTGACTATGCATTTGTCATATCTTCACATTTTCAATATAGAGGTGTCTGTAAGTAGCTAATACTAAGATTACAGTGACAAAACATTTTATTTGACTAGATACTAATCATGTTGCATCACAAGTTAATTTAGTTGTAATAAACTACCTACATTGTTTTTATTTTAGTTTATTTTATGAAACCCTTGCACTTTTACAAGTTTATAGTAAAATAAAATATGCACATTATTTTAAAAATATTTATTTAAAATCATCAAAACTGAGTACTACAATAAATTAGTACAAAATATGTACATGATATAAGTACATTGTCACATTTATCACTTAAAAATAAGTTAGTTTCACACTTAATCAATAGGTAACTTACATACTTGAACACAATATAATTAATATATACTTTCACTTTCTTATTTAGGTTTGTTTTAAAAATAACAACTGAGTGCAAACAAAAAATATAATGAAACTAGTTGCACTGTAATCACAGTAAACTGTTGTTATAATTCACTTGTCGCCACAAAAGCCATTAATATAAGAAGTCAAAGTCAATTCACTTGTCATTAGGGCATAGTCAGGAATCGTGTATGTATCTTCTGCACTAGTTTTGACAAAAAGCTCCATGTATTGTAGGAGGAAAGTGAAAGTTGCAAGTGTGTTCTTAGAATATAGTTTTCAGTACATGTTCGAAAATTAAGCGTAATTGACTAGAAGAGGCCGCAGGTGTTCAGAACGGAGAGTTCATTCCGAGTTTGGTGCCGAAGTCAAGCCGAGCGCGTCGCTGGTTGCGAATATCCGCCCTGTTTACATAAAACAACAAATATATAATTAGAGTCGCTACATTTTCGTACTCTCGCTGAGCGCAGCGATCCTATTCGGCGATTTTTTTCTCTTAAATAGCTCATCTTCGAACATTACTAAAGGATACGAATTGCTGTGTGCCAGGTCCTATTCTTACTGACCACATTTTCACTGACCCGCAGGGTGCCGGGTTATAATTGCACCTCCCCATATCATCCCGTGGGTGTCGTAAGAGGCGACTAAGGGAAAAATACTGGAAGGTGGGCAGCAGCGCTTTCTAAAGAACTACCTTCTTACCCTGCGATCCCCAAGCCGCCTGCCAAGCGTGGGGATTATGGCAAATACCCCATAAATAGGGGAGGCTGTGTTCAGCAGTGGACAATCCGGCTGAAACAGTAACAGTAACATTTTCATTAGGGAATGCAAACAAGTTTCTCCGTAACCTCGGTTTATGAGTATAGAAGTCCCCTTGGGTACTAGTCCGATAGCGCTAGGCTATTTTGGGGTCATAAGTTAAAAAAATTCTAAAGTTGCTAATTTCTTGCCTGTGGATACAGTCACACCTAAAAAACTTATTTTTGCGTTTTGTGCCACATCTGTCACTTGCATTTTCAGCAATGCAGTGTTATGTGGCTAATTTGTTCAAATTAAACCAAAACTGTCAAAATTAATTTAAAGTTTAAAAATATGATGGCATGGTATCTGAGATAGCCTGCGTAGTGTGCAAATCCAGTTTGTGTCATTTTCGTCCAGTGCAAACAGCTCTAGGGACAATATGTAAAAAAGGGGGCGAAAAAAAAATTACAATTTACATAATAAATATTAACTACATCAGATCACCAAACTGTGACCAATAAATAAATTTGTGCCATATTAGGTCATGGAATTCTTAGATTTTTAATAATTTTGGTTTTCCAAGCTACAAATCCTTCAAAAAAATATTATAATCATTAGAGTTCACATATTCAATATTGTGAATGCATGGAAGATGGACACTGTAAATTTGTGTCATTTTCATGCATGGAAAACGCAATTAAATAATGTTTGCGGATAAGGTGTGCAGACGCGGGCGGCGCGCAGAAGCGGCGGCACGTCGCGCGGCGGCGGTGGCGATGCGTCGGCGCGCGGCGCACGGCTTTGCGAATGTTTCGATAGCTGGGATGCACACGTTCTTATTCCAAGTGAATTTAGTATTTACATTATTATTTAGGCATATTAACCTTTATCCCCATTACTACTTATACTTTATATCTACGATCAAATAAAAAAAACATAGTAAGTATATATTTATTGAGTAGTATTTACATTATTATTTAGGCATATTAACCTTTATCCCCATTACTACTTATACTTTATATCTACGATCAAATAAAAAAAACATAGTAAGTATATATTTATTGAGTAGGTAGATAAGTACCCGCTAAGTTTAAAGAACAATATGTGTTATAATAAGTTCCGCGCGAATTTAGTACAAAGCGCGCGTCTGCAATCTCAATACCAATTTATCCTTTTATCTATGGAGTTAATGGTCAATGTGCTTCATATATCCACAACAATATCTCGGTATTTCTTGACCTAAACACAAACTCTAACAATAGGGTTATTATTTTTAAATCGCACTTGATGTAACCCTACTTTTTGTACTCCCCTGTAGGAACAAACTACAGACAAAATTTATTTAAGGCGATACTTAGCAACCAATTCAATAACATCTGCAGGCATAATGTTCTAGATCTAGATACCAAAGCTTAGAACATTTTTAAGTAAGAGAATTTGTATAGAATCTACCCCAATATTTGAACTTTGAGAACATGATGCAGCTAGTTAAAAACCTGATAACATAGCAACGCGTACACGTACTAATATTCTTTATAAAAAAATCGGTCTTTGAATAAAATCATCGTAAGTTTACGCCATGCTTTAAATAGGTGAAAAGGCAGTCGTAGTTGTGAATTTTTTAACGTATAATAATTTTTTCTCAACTACGTATACTCGCTTAATACTATAACACCAACTATTGAGGTGAAATATAACATTGTTTTTAGCACTTTTCTGTATTCTAACTTATTATTTGAATAAGTTAGTGTCAACTTATTACAAAGGTTTTTTAAAACATACCGAAGCTAATAGTGCGTTGTATGTTTTTTTTACATGAAATAAATTAATTGGACATATATGAGGATATGTTCTCTTTTTAAAATATCAGTTGTTGCCTGTTTGGATACAAACCAAAAATATTTGTTAATTTTATATTTGTTATAATTTTGGATACTAGCAAGTCGGATTTGCATAATGTCAATGCTTTGTAATGTAATTGTATATTTTGAACCTCAATAGGGTACCTATATAATTCCATCTTTAATTTTATTTTCTTCCATTAAATAAATGTCATACGATAAAAAAAAAATATCACGGACGAAACCTAAAATCATCTTTTACAGTGCCTTTCCGTCCATCGTTATTTTTTAAAAGGGGTACAAAGTATGGAAGCATGTTTACTAATTGCAATTATATATTGTGGTCTGGTCTATAGGGGCTACTCATTTCCAGACTTAAGATGACGACTGAAAATTTCTATGACAGAAAAACGCGCAATATGCGTTGCCCAAGATCACACTCAGAATGTCGTTGTTATAAAGCGGCCCTCTTTAAAACACACTGCCGGTTTTACAATATATAATAAATACGATGACTGTGTACGAATGTTTCTCTACAGTATCAATGTAATGTATCTATTTATTTTGAATAATAACTTATCATTTTCCGACCCTTATCCCACTCATATGGCACACTATAATATATCTTCTCTAACAAAACAAAATACCAACACAAGAATAATATCTGTGGCCAAGCACCAAACGGTGTGTTCCGGCAGCTATCCTTGAGAGCCATTACTTCTAGGTTAGCCTGAACAACATCTTCGACCACATCATCACTTACCATCAGGAGAGATAGTGGTCAAAGGCTAAACTATCAAGCATAAAAAAATAAATAAATATATATTATAAATAAGAACATGTGTTTGCTAACAAAATACGAGACAGCAAAAACACATAACTGTAGAAGTTTTCAGTTCAGTTATTAATGTTATTATAGCTGGCTACCTGAATTACCTTTTCTGGTTGCTGTTGTTGATAGTTTACCTGCTACTTGTCTAATAATCAGGGCGTTAAAATGGTGCCCCTTGAGCGCTCAATTTTCAGCAATACACCAGTAAATTAACGTGAATATAAGTATTATATACGGCATGAAACAGTCCTTGTTAGTATGGGGGATAACAATAAATATTTTTTGACATAAAAAAACAAATCTGAGTAGGCTGTAGCTTTTTTCGGTCATAAACATAAAATATCATGTATGCTGACTTAAAGTATTGTACAGTTAATGAAAAGATGTACTTACATCATATACAGTTGCTTCATCTTATGACGTGTACTCATATGCAGGCGATACGATGACTGTATTCTACATATTACCATGATCACACCAAGATATATAGTTATAAGTATTTAATGAGACTTAATCGCGATTAAATCATGTATATTATTTACCCCAGCGTTTCGCCCTAGTTGAATTGGTCATGGTAACGAGTGGATTGAAGAAGCGGATGTCAACATTTTGTAGGGTGGGTAGTTTCAGTAACTACCCTCATTTTATACAGGTATGTATCGTTTCGACACATATCTCCATTCCCATTAAATACTAATTATGATTAGTTCAAGTTGTAAAAGTCTTTAAGTTACATACTTATATACATTTTAATAACCTCGTTGTGTGCGGAAAAGTACCGCTTAGCAATAGCGAGGTTCTGGGTTCAATCCTCGGAATGAATAAGTTATTTGTTGGGTTTTTCTGAAAAATAATGCAATTGGCTTGCATCCTATTATATGGAACCAACACATGTCTGGCAAAACCTGAATCTCCTTACCCCTTCAGAGAATAAAGGTGCACGTATGTAGCGATATGTGTAAGTACATGTATATATAAAAACATCTGGAATTTTGCTTAAGTATATTGGTTTCCGGTATGAAATGAGTTTGATTAAATTAGGTATAAACATTTTCAAGACAACTGGATTACAACACAGGATCCAAAATCTGAATTGTTTTCCAGATTAACCGAGTTGTTCTAGTGGGAGTACGACGTTATAAATTTTTATGCAGACAAAAATCGTGCCGTAAGCAGTATGTAATACATACGGTAGAAATCTTAAAAATACTATAAATACTAGATAATTTTTACTTACCACTTATTATCACGCAGTTATTGTTGATATTAAGCATCTATGAATCTTTGAAGCATCAGAACTACAAATATACGATAGGAAAAATTTAAGTCATGTGCGGAATTCGAACACGCGTCGATCCACCCCTTTAGCCGGGGTATGCTCTAACCAATTGAGCTAACATGAAATGACGTCATAACTCAAATCTTTCCTATCGTTCTTTAACCATCGTATTAGGATGGAGCGACATCTATAGTAAAACTTACGTTGTACTACAAACAAGACCAATTTTGCAATTGGTTTTACATTTGTAAATAATGACGCAACCTTATAATTTTAATATTGTTATGTTTGCAATAACGCCTGCTATGCGGATTACATTACAAAATCACAAATATATGATAGATTTTTTTTAAGTTATATGCGGTATTCATATCCGCGTCCATCCACCCCTTTAGGTTAATTGGTTAGAGCATAACCCGTCTTTTTGATATCGTATATTTGTGATTTTGTAATGTAATCCGCATAGCAGGCGTTATTGCAAACATAACAATATTAAAATCTTTGAATATCTTGAAATTCTTATAGGTATATAACATTACAAAAGAGATATAAAATATCATAACCAGAGAAACATAATAGCCCTATCGAGTCACAAGTCACAGTACTGTACCTACGTAAACCATACTGTGTACCACTTTTAAAAATTATATGGACGGAAAGCTATTCACTGTTATTGGCATTTTTAGTTTTCGTCCACGTTTTCATCGCATACGGCTCATGATTTGAGTGGATGGCAATTGAAAACGCGATTATATAGTTACCCAATTGATATACATAGCTATTTAAAAACCTTTAAATATTATAAATGAAACCGGCAAAAAAAACTCACGTTGAGAATCGAATACCACGACCCGGGTTTCGAACATATCAGATGCTCATCATCAGCGCGCAGCGGCGTCTGCGAGCTCCCGGTGCCCTGGAGCTCGCAGACGCTGTGTTTTTGCCGGTTTAATTTATAATGTTTAAATATGTATTTCATTTCAAAAATAATTAAAAATTATTGAAATTTTACAAACTCATAATTCAGAAACTAGTACAAATCTGACTTGCATGTATCAATTTGTGCCCAAAGACGGAGGAGACGATACCTGTCATTGTGGAAGAAACGTATTGTAATAATATCAATCCATTAAAATTACCTAATTACAAACGTTTCAAAACGCAGGTAGGTACCTACCTACCCTACACAAATCTCGCTATGTTTCATAAGCTTCACTTCGTACCTACGACTGATTTTGAACTGGATAAATACTACATAGGCATTCTACCTACTGATCATTTAGCTTCGTAATAATTATTTAGGTAACTGAAATCAATGAAATCGAAAAGTTGCACCGCATGTAAGCAAACTAGACGCGCGCCTGGCTGGCCGGCTCGTTGTTGAGCTCCACTCGCACCCGCCCTCTTCCCCGCGCACGCCCTCCGCGTAGTTTCTGTTTCTTTTATCAAATAATAAGATTTCATGGATGAAAACGACACAAAATAAGAAGATGGATAAGTAATATCATAATAATATTATAAAACGTAACTCTAATAACTTGGATTTTCTTTTGTAGCTTATACAGGGCGTTGTGAGATAAAAATATAAAATATACAAAATCCATGGATGAATTTGGCACAAAATATTTTGAACAATAGATGCTGCTGATCTAAAACACCTAACACATATTTAACGTACTGTAATTTTCTTTTATAAGTATTAAGGCGACATGGAAGGTTCTACTTAAACATCAGTATTCCCGTGGACAGAGATGACACAAAATGCATATGTACATCGGTTACTACTTTGTTATTATCATGGAAGTAAAATTTGCATCTCTAATTTTCTTTTCATCCGGTACGGTTCGAAAAGACAAATACCTACATTCTTACCTAAGCAAGCGCCTAGGATGACACAAACTGATGTATTAGGTTGGGCAATGGGTCCGGAAACAACATGCGAAATATTAACAACTTTAATATTTTTGAAACCTCAAAACCTAGCGCTACCGGTCTATACTGAGATAGGAAACAAAGGGTTTCTAGGCACATGTTTTTATATTTGCAATTAATAAAAAACTCAGGTTTTCATTATTTAAAAGTTGTTTTAGCTACTATACGTGTTGTTTATTACTTATTAGTATTGGTAACTGTTTTCAATTGTCGTTTTTTTTTTTTATTTGCCTGATAGGGTAGCCTTTGACCACTATCTCACCTGATGGTAAGTGATGATGTGGTCGAAGATGTTGTTCAGGCTAACCTAGAAGAACTGGCTCTCAAGGTCAGCTGCCGGAACACACCGTTAGGTGCTTGGCGTCAGATTTTCTACTTGAGGGTGGTAGCTAGCCAGGCGGGCATTCGCAAAATGCCCTACCACCATGCTATAACGACTGCCATCCTAAGACAACAACCGGGACCGACGGCTTAACGTGCCCTCCGAAGCACGGAAACGCTCAGTAGTAATGTCACTAGCGGTCACCCATCCAACTCATGACCGTGCGCGACGTTGCTTAACTTTGCTGATCGGTTGAGAACAGCTAAGTAAACTTCGCTACGAGCGCTTCAAAAGAACTGAGTGATTTTTCGTGCAATTCAGTTACTTTTTTAGGTATTAGATATTTAAAGCAGTATGTATGTTAGGTTATTACTTATTATGTACAAATTGGTATTATAAAATATTAACTAAATAATTACATGGTAATGTAAATGCGAAAGTTTGTTACTTGATAACGCTGAACGACTCGAGTTTTATTTTTATTATATAAATACTATTATTATTTGCACTACAGACACTTTGGTTCGTAAATTTTTCATATTAATTTTGCTAGATTGATTTGGATGAAATATCGAATAGAGATACCTTATATTTACCCTTGTACATACGCTTATACAAAGTCTACCTTTTATCCCCAAAAATACATGTTCCACTTTTGCTACGCTAACCAAATCACGGGTAGAAGGTAGTAATTAATTATCAGTACAAAATCACAGTTGAACTACATAATAATTATAATAAATTTATTGTTCAACAAAGTTCAATGATGTTTCCTATATCATATTTAATAAGTAGTATTATAATACTAACAAATCTATTTCGCCATTACATCTAAGTGTCCAAATCCCTGTACCCTGCACTAGTGTAACAAAGCTTACATTTCCTTGCCATAAACTATTGAAAACTTATAAAATTAATTATTTACGACACTGTATTTCATGCTACAGCGATACATAATACCATAATACAGACTGACATGTAATATTAAGGGTTGAGAAAGATGTGAAGAGGTGTGTATACTGCGATGAGCGCGTGTGTATGTGAATGAACGTACCGTGAAGTTGAGAGTTTGAGTGGGGTGAAGTTTTGCGAAGACTATTTGTATAGTACCACCAACATAACTGTGCAGTTGTCGAGGGCGCTACTGGTCAAGGAAATCAACTACAAACTGTCACAATTTGAAGGAATGTTGTAGTTCTTTTTTTTGCCGCCTGAACAGATAAGTTGGTGGGACTATATGTGTTTATGTATGAGGTGGTGGTGACAGGGTTACCTAATAAGAATAAATATCTAAGATATGAAATCTGGTTTCATGAGAACAATCTAAGTTTTAGAATAGAATATAATATTATGAACAAAACTTGAGCCGGTTTTCTGTGTCTTCATAGATCATGTTTTGTAGCCATTTCATGACAACTCGTTTGCACTCTCTTTGGGAGAGGATATATATCCTGGTATTGGCATAAGCGGTTTTGTGCTACCCCAGATAGAAATACAATATGTCATTATTATTATAATTTGTAGGTACGTTTCTAATGAAGAATTGAAGAGACGAGCATGAGTATTTTAATCATTAAGCTAAACGAGTAGTAATTATGAAATAAATAAAAACGTACTGTCGTTCTTGACAGTTTGAAAAAGAGTTGATTTGAATATTTACTGAATATACCGGCTAGCACTCACGGTGTTTTGGTCGTAATCTCCGACCGGTGTTCGAGCAGTAAAGATGCTCATTATCAAGGAATGCGGGCAGCTTCGAGGGCTGCTAAACGCGCACCCACGTTAGTTTTTATGAAAATATATACTCTGGTTTTTAATTCGAGATCAAAAATGTAAACAAAGGTGTTAACCGTGCAAAAAAATGACAAGTACCTACTTGGTAATTTTTCTAATTTTGGGAACGGATGGAGCATTTAATGTAAAAAATATATTTAATGCTATAATTTATTGCATTATTATGAAACAATAAAACTCTTTTATATGCGCGTACATATTTACGCATATATTCAAGCCTGAAAAAAATTGTGTAAGATTTTTTTGTTTTTAATAGCCACACTTGTGAGAATATTTTTGAAGAAAAACTATTGAACACCCTGACATATCAGTTTGACAATGACATATATTGACATTTCTTTGTTTACATTTTTGATCTCGAATTAAAAACCAGACTATAGTTGATTTGAATATAAATATCTTTCAGATTAACTTTACTCGGATACTAAATTGACCCACATGTTGAGTTGTACAAAGGCCTGCCACCGATCATTCTCTGTTTCGTTTGTTTTTTCTGTATCCACGCGAGATTGGCGAAATTGTGGCAAGCCCTTCATAGTAAAATATGAGGCAGTCAAAGAATAAAAATCTCCGCGTAAACCAAAAGTTATAAAAAAATTAATGCTTCATCAAAAGTAGATAACATTTTAGATTGCCTTTGATTACCTTTTCTACTAAGCACTTGCTTCACACTTGAGGTCTGGGATATTTATTTAAAATGTAATTTTGTAAATTTTGGCAATCCAATCGGAGCTTGGAATTTATATCGATATGTAGGCATACGAAGGCGTTTAATAAATAGTTCAATATCTTGGAATAAATCTCTATATTGTATTTAAACTCATGTGCGTCCTTTCCCACCGCCTCACACCTGTCGCTATTATTCACTTAACAGATGATAATGGAAAAACAATAATATTATGACAATGGAACTTACTTGATCTCCTGCCACTTGATGACCTCGATGATGAGGAAGGCGAGCACCAGCGACGCGGCGTACCCCACAGCTAAAGGCCAAGGGATTGAGTAACGCAAATCGCACACTCCCCACTCCTCACAATATCCGTATTTACCGCTCAGCATTACGCCACTGAATATACTTTGGATTATTATTCTGGAATATAAAATAGGTATTTGTATATATTATTGTTTTCTTTCCTACAGGAAATGCCTAATACTTCTATTTATAATGAATAGATTCAGGCGTTACTGTGCGGAAATCCATTTTTAATAATAACAAATACTTTTAAAATATTTTAAGAAAATATCAAATTAATATTTTAATAAAACACTTAAAAAATATTAAAAATATCGATCGTTCGCTCGAAGAGTCAAGACCTCCTGAGGATGCTTCGTGTAGAACCGAAACGCGTCGAAAATTCTTCCGGTTTGGCTGCGTGGCGTTAGTGACGTCACCTCGGCTTAGCAGGAAAATTAAGCGGAATTGTCACTAGATATATTTTTATATTTTTTAAGTGTTTTATTAAAATATTAATTTGATATTTTCTTAAAATATTTTAAAAGTATTTGTTATTACTTCTATTTATCTTTAATGGGTGTGCATAGGGTGGCCCTCGAACCGCTTCTTCACCAAAAAGTTGACAAACATTAGTCAGCAACAAGACATAATAATATGTTACCAATACGTGCATACTTATAAGTGAGTGTTGGTTACGACACTAATGTATGGTAGTGAAAATTGGGTATGGCAGAAAAAGAATGAAAATAGAATAAATGCAGTGGAGATGAGAGCATTGAGAAGCATGATTGGAGTGACAGGATAAGAAATGGTGTGATAAGGGAACGATGTGGTGTGAATGAGGATGTAGTGACAAAAATCGAGAAAGGTTTTTTAAGATAATTTGGACATGTGGAGACAATGAAATGAGATTGATTAAACAGGTATATATTGGCGAAGTGAATGGAAGTGTTGGAAGGGTACCTAGACGAATGTTCCGAAATCAGATTGAAGACGTTCTGTAAAGAGGCCAGGCCAGGAGTACCTTAAACAAACGCTTATGTATGAAAGGATTGGTGAGTGTATTTGAAGCGAAAGAGTTACGTATGGATCGTAGTAAGTGGAAATCTGTGGTCTCTGCCTACCCCTACGGGAAAGAGGCGTGATGTTATGTATGTATGTGCTTAACTTTTATTTGGCTGAGGCCCGGCTGAACATCCTATTAAATTTAAAGTAAAAATCTAACTATTATCTAACCTAACAAAACAAAATAAGGGTGGTAACTGTCGCCATTTACCGAGCACTGTGCCCATGGTACGGACTGTTACTGCGGGGATCAAACTCTAGACCCCAATTCTCAAAAGCGATCTGAAATATTTAGTAGTTAAACTTTACCAAAAAAAATAGGTTACATACAGAATTTTAATTAAATTTGTTCAGAGGCCCAGCGCAAACTTTTATAGAAAACAAACATCCTTATTTCAAGCCTAAAGTATCAATAATTTGATCCAAACCACGTCCTTCATGAAATAATAATGTTTATATACCGCTATCTCTATCGCGCAAATGACTTTGTTCAATGCATTCGGCCCGCTCTCACTTTGAAATTACAATGTAAGTTTACTTTAATGGTATTTGGTAGAACGAACGTAGATTTTTAGCAGTCATGGCTCAGTGGCATATGGACTGGCGCGCAGCAGATCCATTGTTCGAACCCCGCCGCGGGCTTGAGCTTCACCGCATGGTGGAAGGGCATTTTGTGAATACACGCCTAGTTAGCGACCACCCTCAAGTAAAAAATCTGTCGCCAAGTACCTAACACTGTCTTCCGGCAGCTGTCCTTTGTGTTCCGGCAGCTGTCCTTGAGAGCCAGTAATTCTAGGTTAAGGCCTCGTAACACCTTTGATCACATTATCACTTACCATCAGTTGAGATTGTGGTAAAAGTCTTACCTACAAGGACAAAAAATAAACGGAATAAAATTGAAAATTTAAGGTTAAAATATGATTGAACTAAGAGATGGTAATTAGCCCCCGAAAATTATGAGCATAAGTGATAACGAACACACATACAAACTTTTACAACTATTTATGGTATCTTTACACTGAAACTGTGCAAGAGAAGTGTCGTGTGAAAATACCTCCATAGAATAGCTTCAACAAATTTATCCTGCAATGTAATCCTACCATATGGGTTCCATTTAAATTCTTTGTTCCACTTGCTTCAACAGCTTGAAGCCTCTTACTCATAGATACTTACAAAAATAGAACAGTTCCGCACCATACTTTGTTCGACCAGAATCCCCTCTGCCATATCGATGACTGTCTGTGCACGAATGATAATGATATTATAACTGCAACAAACAATTTTAAACAATGAGCATTCATAGTCATTATAACATATATTTATAAGTACCTATGTAAATAGGTAGATATGTCATTTGTATCTTAAGTCAATCATCAATGTTGGAAGATCAATTTATTTTTTGATGAAACCATCCATTAAGAATGTTTTTTGATAATGCACCCCTCAAGAGGTGAAAAGGGATATTTTTTTATATAAGATGTAGTGTATAGAATTTTTGTGGCTCAAATCCAGGACTTTCCCTTATATAAATAAGGGAAAGTAGGTACTGAATTACATAAAATCAAAATGCATTCTTTATTATATTTATTTAACATTTCATTTTAATAGCCCATATTGACCTAAGTTCTTGCATATGAATTCCCATTTTGTCACTTGTTGAAAACCACCTCCACTTCGAATAACACCAAAAATTAAAAATAAATATTTTTTTATAAACCTAATATTTTATAGTAAAACCATTTTTCACCCTTTTGGATTACTTTTAAAAATCCATTATCATGGTGAAATATTTAATATTTTTAATTATGGAGTATATTACCAGTTACAATTTTAATTTATCTAAGATTTGTAAATGGTTCGCCGCTAATAATCTTCTCCTAAATTAAAAAAAGACGAAATGTTTAAAGTTTTCTTTACCAAATGTTCCTTATGTTGAACCAAACATAAAGCTTGGCCCAGATAAACTCCCTATTGACAAAGCGACAGTCTTCCTGGGAATCAAAATGGATTCCACTTTACAATGGGATCCACATATACATGATCTCTCCGGAAGACTTAGTTCTGCTGCATATGCAGTTCTTAGGATAAGACAGTTAACAGACGTAGCGTACTGCTCGCCTAATTTATTTCGCGTACTTCCACAGTATTATGTCGTATGGTGTATTCCTGTGGGGAACTGCTGCTGAGATAGAGACAATCTTTATCATACAAAAGCGTGCAATTCGAGCCATATATCAAATGGGTCCTAGGGAATCTGTGAGGGATCTTTTTAAAGAAATTGATATTTTAACTTTACCAAGACTGTATATATTTGAAAATATTATGTAAGTTCGTAAAAAATTGACTAAATTTAAATTAAACAGTGACAATCACGATTACAATACTAGGAATAAAGATAAAATAGCGGTGCCAGGTTTTAGATTAGCAAAGACAAATAAAAGGTCCTTCTTAGGTAATTGTGTGCGGTTTTATAATAAAGTTCCCAAACATATTACAACGCTCACAGAAGGGAAATTCAAGTTGCACGTGAAAAACATATTGTTTAAAAAATCCTACTACACAGTTTCTGATTACATAAACGACAAAAATGTCTGGATAATTCCGCCTCCGCCAAGCTAATGCCTGTCACCTACATAATTTAAACAAATAATGTAATAACTCTATAGAGTTATTATTTTATTGATATATATGTATATATAGTACGCATCTGTGATTACTTCAGATAGTTAGGTACAAAATTGTTTGTTAGCGTAATGTCTTTATGATACTCTTGATACGAGACGCAGATTTTTTGTTAAAAAAATATTTTTATTTACCGTTGATTGTTTGTTCATGTTATAAATACTCATTTGTATTATAACAACTTTTTTATTTATAAGGCATTCATTTTATCAGTATTTAGATGTAACATTCTATAGCGGGGCAAATAAAGCTTTATCCGTGCCATCTGCCCCGTCAAACGCGATACCGGGGTTAATGATACTTAATGTGTGCCATCCTCCCCGTTAAACTCCAAAACCGTGACCAAAGGGGTCGATGAAACTGTTTTTTCCATCTGCCCCTTTAACGGGACAAAGACACCGGGGCGGATGGGAGCAAGTCGAAAATTGCAATCTGCAATAAATATAATTTTCGCAAGGTGGAAGCGCATTTAGCGAATGCTCGCCTGGCTAGCTACCATCTTTGAATAGAAAATCTGTCGCTAAGCACCTAACAGTGTGTTCCGTTATTAATTAATATCATTTTCAGCTGTAAAAATAAACCATTGACAAGAAGATGTGGTTAGTTACAGGAAGATACGGTCGAATTCGCATGCGCTGCTAGCTTTAATTATACATACTTAAATGCAAAGTGATGAGTGCCAGAGTGATTTGTTGCGCCACGTAGAAACCGTCGTAGAAGTCATCTCCCCAACCGTGCCAGCTCTTCAAGGTAAGGTCCCGACCCTCGGAGTAGTTCCCCACGTTCACGGGATACACCAGCCAACAGGACGTCGCCTCCGTCGCCGCAGAGATCTGCTCGCAGAATGTGCGGAGAGTGAACCAGTACAACACTAGTATCGATATGGCCGAAGGTAGGAACTTGCACGCGTAGCACCAGAAGATAAATATCGCCATCTGCAGGTAACAAGTACAAATTAATTTAAAAAGTAAAAAAACCCGACTACAAATTATTTATTTTTGTTAAATATATGATTGTTCCATTGAAATTAAATCTGCAATTTATATAATATGATTGTATGGAATCGTTTTTTAAAGCCCTTCATTTTGATAACCCACTGGGTGGATGAAACACGGTAGGATGAAAGAAATATATTTTTAAACCAAATTATGGCGTCTAGAGTTCCCCAGTTTATTACTTTACTTTTTTATGTTACTGTTTCAGCCGGATTGTCCACTGCTGAACACAGCCTCCCCTATTTAGGGGGTATTTGCCATAATCCCCACACTTGGCAGGCGGCTTGGGGATCGCAGTGTAAGAAGGTAGTTCTTTAGAAGGCGCTGCTGCCCACTTTCCAGCATTTCTCCCAGAGTCGCCTCTTACGACACCCACGGGATGATATGGCGAAGTGCAATTCTAACCCGGCAACCCCCACGGGAAAACTTTTTTATGGACCTAGTGTCAATTGCGTTATCTTATCAAGACAAATCTAACAATATCTCATACATTAAAATCGATTCAGCCGTTTATAAGTTACGGTGGTATAAAGAAACTCACAAACATACTTATATACATGAACCCTGAAAACATAACTTTTCTTTTAGGGGCAGTCGTGTAAACAAATGTAAGTAGATAATTGCTTGGTGATAAGGCATTTTGCGAATGACTTGGCTAGCTATCACCCTCAAGGAGAAAATCTGTCGCAAAGCACCTAACATTCGATTCTGGCAGCTGTCATTTAGAGCTAATTCCTATTATATGATTTTGAACCATATTCGACCACATCATTATTTACCAGAGATAGTGGTTAAAGGCTAACCCATCTGGAACAAAGAA
Source organism: Plagodis pulveraria (assembly GCA_963890685.1). Lineage (NCBI taxonomy): Eukaryota > Metazoa > Arthropoda > Insecta > Lepidoptera > Geometridae > Plagodis > Plagodis pulveraria. The sequence continues at coordinate 7,168,227 of OY982955.1, read as the reverse complement.
AGGAAAATCGTGGGCCGTACGTTTATTATTCTTATTTATATTCTGAGCTTAAGTATCTCAAATGAAAAATTACTGCTACATCTAATGCTAATCGACTAAGAACCAGGTTGCGTGAGCAAATAGTTTTTTTCTCAAAAATGGTATATAATGTTGCCGTAACATCTCTAAAAAGTATCCAGAAAGTGAACTCTACGGGAGACTTATTCACAACTGTCCAGTAAGAAGCGAGATTTTAAATTTGGAATCTCCTACTGTCCAGTAAGTAAGTATGTAATCCTCTTTAGATCTGCTTAGAAAAAACATAGTACCAGACACAGATTAGAGTTTAGCCATTATAACATGGTTACAGGAGGCTCCAATTATATATCTATCTCCCTTTTTGTATGACTTTTTATAAGAGAGATATCATTTTGGAGCCATATATATTTTATAGTGTGTGACAATAAACGCGACGCAGAAAAAGTATCACGTTGCGTTTTGTACTTAGTAATGTTGTAGAAGTATAGTGTGGGTGGGATTTTATGTTTGTATTTAGTAATTTCAGTTCAAAGTTGCTATTGTGAAAATTATATCAAAGTAAGCTTCTAGCTTTAAAAGGTTTCTTCATAACATATTTTATACCCCTGACATCTGCTACTAATGGTGGATGATAACGATCAAGTTTGCTCAAAGGTTCAGCCAGAAAAGCAGTTAAAAAAAAAGAAAAAAAAAGTTGAAAAGATCAGCCTTCTGTCTTACCTGTACAGAAGTCGAAGTAAAGAAGATAAGATCCAAATACTTGTTATCCTTATTTGGAATTTATACCTGATAGGCTAGCCTTTGACCACTATCTCACCTGATGGTAAGGGATGATGTGGTCGAAGATGTTGTTCAGGCTAACCTAGAACAACTGGCTCTCAAGAACAGCTGCCGGAACACACTGTAAGTGCTTGGCGACAGATTTTCTACTTGAGGGTGGTAGCTAGCCAGGTGAGCATACGCAAAATGCTCTACCACTATGTTGTAACGACTGCCATTCTAAGTAAACAACCGGGACCGATGGCTTAGCTTGCCCACGGAAGCGCTCAGTAGTAATGTCACTAGCGGCCACCCATCCAAGTCATGACCGTTGCTTAACTTGATCGGTTAGGAACGGCTAAGCTAACATTTGATTAAAACTTTAGTAAGTAGTACACATATTTAAACGATTTTGAAATAATCCAATTTCATTTACGTTAAAACAGCCGAGTAGTTCGGCTAAGCTAAGTTCGCAAGGAGAGGTTGTAAGAGAGTGCGATGGCCTCACCCTGAAGGAGAGTATCCTGGCGGGCCTGGTGGCGGCGCGCTGCATGACGGCGGGGTCGAGCGGCGCGAAGGCGAGCGCGTGCGCCAGTAGCGGGCACGTCGCCACGCCGCACCACACAGCGCCGCCCACGCTCAGCGCCAGCGGCAGGAACCCGCACAGCGACCCTGTCTAACGATACACACTTTGCCTTATAAGGGTGCGTACCATTAGCGTGAGATTCGCTAAAAACGCTAAAAATGATCACACTCCCAAAGAGCTTTCCACATGGGTCTTGGCGTTATTTTCGCCTTAAACGCTACATCTAATGTCAAAAGTGACAGTTGAAGCAGTGATGGCTCAGTGGCATTGGCTATGGACTGCCGCGCAGCAGGTCAATGGTTCGAATCCCGCCCAGAGCTTGAGCTTCACCGCATGGTGGAAGGGCATTTTGCGAATGCCCGCCTGGCTAGCGACCACCCTCAAGTAGAAAATCTGTCGCCAAGCACCTAACGGTGTGTTCCGGCAGCAGTCCTTGAGAGCCAGTGAAATAACAGGCAAAATTGAGACTTAACAACTGACTCAAGGTGATGGGCGCAGTGCAGTTCGTCACTTGTGATGAAATGCATCTGTTATATGCAGAGGATACCGCTTAACATCAGGTGGGCCTCGCGTTTGTTCCATCACAATAACATAAAAAAAAAAACCAAAAAAAAAAAGTGGCAAACTTTAGTGGCATTCTTAGCGTTCTTATCCAAAAATGGAACGGGGATGACAGTTACAAACGATCACGTGATCACAACCATAGACGCAGAATGTGTTCAAAATTATCGAAAATAACGTTCTTAGCGACTAATGGAACATACCCTATGCTGACCTTTAACGACTTTTTATTTTGATAGCCTAGCGCGAAAGGAAATAACTATGTACTGCCGTCCTGCAGGTTTATGGTTCGGTCCCATCACCGATTTGCAGCGAAGCTCAAACGATAAACAAAACGACAAAAGAAGGCGATGGGATCTCTATTCTGGTGTCTCCACGTCACTCTCGTTAGGTCTCGTAGGGGTAACGAGAGGCAGGGGTTTTGTGGCGGCAGGAGTGGACCCTGTTGTCATCGTAGGTGTTTATCACTCCCGGAATAGGCCCCGGCACGAACTGGAGGCTCTTCTCGGCGAGGTGCGGACCTTCATAGGTCAGACCCACCCACGCCCCGTGATCGTCATGAGAGACCTCAACGCCAAGGGCATTTTGCAAATTTAATTTAAATAAATATGACTGTCATCTGAAAAATAATTATATAACTGTGTGAAGGCGGCAGTATGCCTCAGCACAATTAATTTTAAACAAGTATTTTCACCTTTTTGAAGGAGTTATGGCTTAGTGGAATTGGCTATGGACTGCAGCAGGTCCATGGTTCGAATCCCGACACGGGCTTGAGCTTCACCGCATGGTGGAAGGTCATTTTGAGAATGCCCGTCTGGCTAGCGACCAAGTGGAAAATCTGTCACCAATCACCGAACGGTGTGTTCCGGCAGCAGTCCTTGAGAGCCAGTGAAATTACATACAGGCACATGTGAATTATGACGAAATGCATCTGTTATAGGCAGAGGTTAGTCCACTTAACATCAGGTGGGCCTCGACCTTGTTCCGTCACAATAACATAAAAAAAAAACAAAATAATTAATTGAAGATTTTTTTGGTGCTATGATCATAAAGCTTATTACATACTACATAATTAAAAATATTTACTAAAAGTTAATTGAGTGTTACTTAAAAACTACTTAACAGAATTGATCAAATTGAAATGAGGTACAGTTGAAATTTCTTTAAAAAAAAACAAATAAAAGTTATTCGTGAAACATGCATAGAAAGAACGCATCGACTTGACAATCTTCCTCGATTTTTGAATATACAGTAAAGCTCTCTTACTTTGGTAGATTACCTTGGATAAGTATAACATACCTGAATGAGCGCAATGAAGCAAACGCTGCACATCCAGAACTGCGTGCTGTTCCACACGCACATCATGAAGTGTCGCGACATCGTGATCAACGCGAACAGGGAGACGTCAGCGTCGCGGGCCATCTGTTATATGTGCACATCCACAATAATCACGATCAAATACAATTCAACATAGTATCTGGTTATTGGCTTTTTGACAAGTAGAACTAATGTTATTTTTTTATGTTTGCTCTTTAAATAATAAAAATACTCACGTTTTGACTGCAGTAGTTGGTGTATGGCTGATTTTGCCATTTGCATTGCAACTTTAGGCAGCGTGTAAAAATAATTTTGGAAACCACATTTAAATTAAAAAAATAATAATATTAAAGAACGGTTTTCTAGACTTAGGACACATTGGCATGTGGATAAAGTCACGAAAAAAAGATTCATCCGGAAGATTGGAAAATCATAAAGATCAATAGTGAGCGTAATATTAGAAGGTAAGTCAAGCTGAAAAAAAACTATTCATTTGATACATGAAAAAAAACTAATCATTTGATCCATTATAACTAAATAGGTACCCGGCTGGGACTCCCGTTATATTTACCGGATAGATTCCGACCAGTTTCGGGCTATATCGTAGCACTTCGTCTGGGAGTCATGGTTGTGCGAAGCGGCGACCGCGGGCACACTGGTCGGAATCTATCCGGCAAATACAACGTGAGCCCCAGCCGGATGCCTATTTAGTTATAATGGACAAAACTCGCGATAGTATTCTAAGTAAAAATATGCTCCATTATTAATCATTATATAAGATAAGAAATTTCAGGCACATGAGACTTAACAACTATGTCTCAAGGTGGCGGGCGCAGTGCAATTCGTGATTTGTGACGAAATGCATCTGTTATAGGCAGGGGTTAGTCCGCTTAACATCAGGTGGGCCTCGAGATTGTTCCGTCACAATAACATAAAAAAAACAGTTAAAATTGCTACTTACAGAGACGGAACACGGAACAGAATTGAGTGATCGCGCCAAGTCGACAGGTCCGATACACGTGTCAGGTACTTTGTAAGGCGGCAGTTTTTGGCATAGTACGGGGTATAAGGGTTCCACTGCTATGCTGAAAATGTAATGATAAAACAATTCATAACTCATGAATAACCCGTTCGCAAAAGCAGACCACGTAAACCATAGTTTTATTTAAAAAGATGACTTTTACTAGTATTTTGTGGTATATTGCATGAAAGTAGAATAAATGCATTGGAGATGAGAGCATTGAGAAGTATGATTGGAGTCAAACGGGGTGACAGGATAAGGGAACGATGTGGTGTGAATGAGGATGTAGTGACAAAATCGAGAAAGGTATGTTAAGATGGTTTGGACATGTGGAGAGAATGATAAAACAGGTGTACAAGGGACAAGTGAACGGAAGTGTTGGAACTTGGAAGGGGAAGACCTAGGCGAATGTTCCGAAATCAGATAGAAGACGTTCTGAAAAAGGATCAGGTCAGGAGTTCCCTAAACTGACGCTTATGTAAGAAAGGATTGATGAGTGTAGATGAAGCGAAAGAGATATATAAGGATCGTAGTAAGTGGAAATCTGTGGTCTCTGCCTGCCCTACGGGAAGGAGGCGTGATTTTATGTATGTATGTATTACAATATACCGCAAATCTCCGCTACGTCTGGACAAGCATCAGGCGGGGGACACCATAGGTATGCGAAGATAGCGGTGAGCGACCAATCCTATTAGTCGCTCACCGCTATCGCTGCGTTTAGCGAGGCTAGGTAAATGAAGCGATCTGATTGGTGGTTTTTTTCCTCTTACACCGCTCATTTTCCTCTCACACGTCTGGTGTCCCCCCTCCCTGGTGCTTGTCCTGGCATGGCAGGGATTTGTTGTATATTGTTACGTTTGTTATGTTTTACATTTGTATTGGTGTTTATATCGCGAATTCTATTATCACTGAAAATAATAACACAAACTAACTAAATAATAAAACGCAAAAAAGTTTTCACCTTTCCAGCACGAAACGAACTGTTTTGAAGTTTAGAAAGCAAAGCAGCAAAATCATATTATGCCGCAAGCGTAAGGAAAAATGAGTTCTTTAAGATTGCCTTCAGGATTTCGTACCTGTCATTTTTCTCACTGGTAGTGGTGAAAAGTTGTATGTTTCAGACGAGATTATTTTTTAGGTTTCAGGCTCCGAATAAATATGTAAGCCAAGAAGAAACACTTACAGCGTCGAACGTGGTTTAAAGACTGTAGCATGCGGCGCAACAACATTACCTTGACGCGACCAATAGAATACGATTATTTCAAAGCGCCAAATCAATTATTCAATCCAATTGAATTTGGAAGAGTGTTTTGTTTATTGTAAACTTGATGAGTCCGAAATCGAAGAGGCAACTACATTAAAGTTATACTTCTATTCATATTTATTCGTAGGTCTAATATACCTTTAAATCTCTCTCTGTGATAAGTTCATAAGTCTATATTAGAAATACTCACTACACTCATGATTCAATTCTATGCTACGTCATTAGCTAGCGATTTAAAGTATTTTAGTCAATAATTTACCTTGCATCGGCTTGCATGAATATTTCCATATTCAAACAATTTGCAGCGGATCCCATAACGCACACAACTTCTCCATAGTCCTAGAAGTAAATACATAGTTATACCAATACGAAATTAATGAAAGAACTATTCAAAATTAAGCTTTACGTAAATGCGTTAAAGTTGAAAATTAATCGAGTTGTTACCTGCATGATCTGTATCATATGGTGAACGGATTGATTGGTACAGTCGGTGAACAAAGACACAAGCAGCGGGACGTTGTCCACTTGTTCTATGTGGGGTCGGATGTTTTCTATGCCACGGGGTAGTTTCGCCTAAAACAAGATATGACTATTTACTATGTCACTATACTGCAATTTGGAATGTAGATAACGCGATTGTTTCAATTGCTGTTAAATACTAAAGCACCGTTTGTTTATACCGAAGTTATATCAATATATAGATATATATTGAAACAATTGCTTATAGATTATCAATTGCTCTTATAGATATACAATATCTTTCTATAAGAGCAATTGATTCTAGATGTCACGTACTGTATCAGCCGGATTGTCCACTGCTGAACACAGCCTCCTCCATTTTGAGGGGTTTTGCCATAATCCCCACGCTTGGCAGGCGTCTTGGAGACCCCAGTGTGAGATATCAGTTCTTCAGGAAGCGCTGCTGCCCACCTTCTGATGTGTTACCCTTAGTCGCCTCTTACGACACCCACGGGTAGAGATAGGGGTGGGAGGTGACATTCTAGTCCGGCACCACGGGAGTATGTACAAGATGTCACGTACCTATATGGAAATGTTACACCGGTTCAGAATGTCCATACTTCTGAGATGCGGGAGAACTAACTAACATAATTCAAATAATTGATCCCTTAAACCGTTCCGTTATACAACTCAGTGTACGATCCGAATATGAGTATTAATTTTCGTGTATTACTCTCGAAATATTAATTAAAACGTTTCAGCTATTCAGAGTAACGCACGAAAATAGGTGCAATTTGAGTCGCGGGAGATATGTGTATGTTCCTAAAGTCAGATTGTGAGCGGCACGCGAAATGGTATACTTTTGGTAGTATACTGTGTTAAAGTAACTATTTTTATTTAACATAAGGTTTAATTATTAGTCTAGGGCAAAGCTCGGTAATCGAGCCATTAAACCGCTCCTGCTACTCAGAATAACGCACAAAAGTAGGTGGGATCTACGTCACGGGAGGAATTCAAATGTTCCTCGAACTCAGACCCGTAAGCGGCACGCGTCACGTATACTTTTGGTAAAAAAAATTACAGCAACTATTTTTGTTTATAAATGTAGGTAAAGGTAACCAAGCCATAGGTAATGACGATCGAAGCGGAAGAGCGTTAGGTTACGGGATGGTGACTGTTGACTATAACGACGCGCTAACCGAGCGAGCGAAGCGAGCGTGCCTCGGTAGTAGCTTGTCTCTCTTGTCGGACGGAGAATCAGCGACGTTCTATCATTACTCACCCGATTGCTCATGTCAAAGTTGACCGGCGCGGAGTGGTCTGTCGAGTCAGTGAGGCAGGAGAGAGATCGACATCCGTCAGCCGGTGAATCCGCCCCTTCGTCGTCCTCTTCATCCAGCAATGAGTCTGCAGACGCAGACGGATGGTTCGTGGCGACACTGCCGCGCTACACAAGGTTATTTTTTTTTAAATCAATAAATAGTACTTTATTATGATGGCACGCTTATAGGCAGATCGCTATAATGAGTCCTCCTCGCCCATGAGGTACGGGGGTGCAGGGGTATGACGACAAAGGGGACTGAAAAAGGTGACTTTTAGGAAAATAGACTACATTTTTCCTAAAAGTTAACTCTACTTTTTGACATGACATAACTGTATACCAATAACAAAGTCTATGTAGTTTGGTTTCATTATACAAAACCTACTTCAAAAATTTTGAGAATGTTATCTCATATGAATCTGTTCTATAGTATCCCTGATCCTGTACCCCCGCGGCCCTGCACCCCGTGGGCGAGGACTCATTAAAGCGGTCTACCTATAGTAGGTTCAGTTGAATTTCTAGTGATAGGGTATTTTTCAGGTTAATAATAGAAAACAGGAGGATTTTATGTAAGTTAACCAGTTTTTTAAATGAAAATTGGTTTACAAGTGATAGTGAAATTATTATTACGATTATTGATTTCCTTTCGAAAAGTCAACCTGACTTCTGAGGCAAATTTGACTATTCAATTACTGTTACCATCTAAACTAGTATTATTCTTACCTTTGTTCCAGTATGTGTTGTGATAGAATTTCGTGCTTTCTTGATTTCATTGTCAAACTTCACCGTAGTCAAATCTAAGTTAATGGCGCCGGGAGCAGACATTGAAAGTGCTTTTGATGATACCATGTTGTTGCTACACCATACAAAAACAATTTTAATTAAAGGGTTATGTGATTTGAACCATATCATGAAATAATAAGGTTCATAGTTGAATTTGGCACAGACAGGACCCAGTTTAGGAAACAACAGTAGTAAGCATTACTATAAATGTCTTTTTAGCACAATGATACATTAAAGGGGACTACTTGGGATAAAAATATATGAAATTTGCCGTAACTATGACTATATTTTATTGTTTTTTGAGGAATTATTAAAATTTTATAGGAATCGTATATTATATAGAACAGGATTTAGAATATGTATCTCACATCCTTGTCTTACTGACCCAGTAACTGTATTTATTAAGTCATATTACGGCAGAACTGTCTACTCTACTATAATATAATTAGTATATATAGTGCGTCTAATAATTCTGTTACTACTAAATTACACATTGTTTGATTGCATACGCATACAATGACAATTTAAAATTATTACCGGAATTAACGGTTATATTAAAACAAAAGTAACTCCAAAAAACCTATAAGAGTCTACTAGCTGAAAGTTAGCTGTGTACAGTAACTACATTGTTAGTATTAGTAAGAGGTGTACTAAAAAACTCAGTATGTGCCTGGGCAGTTTTCGTATTTTAAATATAACTATTTCGGAAACAAATCTTGCGCTTTGATTATTTAAACTTTATTGTAATGCACCACAGCGTTAATTCCCATGTATTTCTGAAGATTGCTGACGCGCATGCTGAGTTTTGTAGTGCCAAATGTAAAGCTACAGAGCAAAGCGAACATAAACATATCAGTAAGTTAGAAAGTAATGCAAAGCGATCGACGACAGTCCTGTCTCTGTATTTATTACTGTAACAACTTTTCGGGAACATCTTTGCATCGAAATTTAACATGAATTCATATCGTGCACAATGCATAGTCTTTTTTATTAGATATTGTATTTAAAGGGTCTATTGGAACTTTATACAGCTTTAGCCTGAATAATCATTAAGATATGAATATGTAGCCGAGTACTCTATTGAGAATCAGCATAGTTTTTAGCAATGTTGACCTCATATTTAGGACATAATACATTTCAAGCTCCACAAGCATAACATATACTTAATTCAATGATATTTGATTGGGTTCATACGGATATTTCTTTCAAATTGACAAGATTACAAGACACTTAAATGTAGGAATATTTCCAAAAAAACTAGCTTTTAAAACTTTATAGATATACGTGAAAAAGTTTAACATATCGTGAATTCTCTTTGAAAATAAACTCTGCCGGTTTTTACTGTGATAATTTGTCAGAATTTTCTGTCGTCTGGATTCAACCATTTCGAACAATTTACAACCGAACTAAGTGTCACTTTACGTTCTTACATTTTGTTTTCATTTCATATTTAATTAGGAATTTACGTTAAATTGAACATGCATCAATAATTTTAATAAAGTCAAAGAAATAAAAACAGAGACAAGAAATCGTCAAGGGTGCGCGATAGAGCGACAGGAACAAACCTATAGTAAAAGCCGAGCGGTGTCGCGTCATACGTTTGCGCGGCCCTAGCGAGCGGCGTGGCCTTCGCACCGGCCAGGGCCTGAGACGGCGGGGAACCGCCTTTGCTGTCAAAAATACGCCGGGTGAGGTCACGAATTGCGGCTTTCTTTACTGTTCGACGGTATATTTCTATTTATCCGTTACTCTGGATAGGTCCTCAGCGAGGCGGTATAGCTAGGAAAAATACACATCTCGACTTATCTTCTGGTAATATTGGAGGGTCAGTTTCTTTCGCATAGATTTGATGTCTTACAGTCTTTCTTTACTACTTTGTGTCTTGAACAGATTAAATAACTTGTGTTGTATATTATACTGCATGTATTTGGCTTATTGTCTCTTTCATTACTGCAGACAATTGTTCAATTGAGAAAATTTTTATGGAAATTATTTTATATAGGTATTATAATGATCTGAATAAAGTATGATTAAGATGTATATAAAGTTACTTGACTAATAATAGACATTTAAAATAATGATACAACTAGATAATTGTATTAAAAGGATATATAAACCGCAATTAGTGACTCCACTAGTTAGTAGATCAAAGTGATGGTTAAAAACCACAAATGGGTGTACAGTGATTGCAGTCTTTACTAAATCTTTCAAAGAACTTATTTAAGTATGTAGTAATTTAATTTGGTGCTTTCATAAACATATGGCGCGTCAAGATATGTAATATTCTAATAAACATTTAGATAAAGTCCTACACATCGAGATTATGAAAACTTACAAAACAACATCGATCACTTAAGAAGGGAACATTAAAAAGAACACATCAAGATTTTAACTAGTTTACTTTTCAATTAACCTAATATCTATCTATAGTATCTTCAATCTATTAATTATTGTATGTGTAATGTTATGAATGTTATTTAAACTCTGATTAGTCACGCATCTTATGTTATGAAAGTTATAAACAACAGAACACTGAAATTATGTGAGTAAATTTTCAAAACGATAATGATGCGATTTTCATTAGTCTTATTTACATATCACACTTTTATATCCCCGTAAAGAAGACAGAGGTGACTAATCACTCACAATTCACCTGGTATGTTGTAATAGGGGGCAAGCCTAAGGCCATCTACAGATCCCAATTTCAGACTCCGAATTGGTGATCATTATTCTGTCAGGAACATCCAATAATTTGCGGCTTGGGCTTCGAACCCAAGACATCGATATAAAAAAGCGACACTTCAACCCCAATGGTCTGACGGCCTCGGTTCCGTGGAATCAAAGCACGTTATATAGCTATTATCGTAAAAACGCCACTTTGAATTTTTGGAAGCTCTTATAAATGTAATATTCCGAACGACGCTGCCGATTGCCAATGCAGGCTTCATAATCTTCAAGTGCAGCACGGCACTACTGGTTTGTATGTATGAATATGAAATAAGTTCAGAGCGCCGAAGCAAATCATCTGCTCCACTCTGCACCCGCTGACGGGGGGCGGTGATGAGAACGAGTTCCTACCTACCGTAGTAGTTAACTGATAGTACTATCAACCATTTCGTTAGTTTAAAGCCCGGCCTTGCCAAAGATAACACATATCTGTATAACTAATTCAGTGATTGAATAAAGTTCAACAATAGTTTTCCCAACAAATACAGAAAGATATTCAAGATTCAGAGCAGTACTATTTATAAAAAAAAGCGGCACACCCATATGTAGGGTTCCGCAGTGAATGTTTAGATATTGCTTTTCATGTTCATCTCATCTAACCGAAAAGTGTTGTTTGTTTGCGCATATACACTGGTCAGCAAATAAACCGAGCCACCCGCCTATGAACTCTGATTCGATTTTCTCAAAAAGTATAAAACTTACAACTATCACAGTTATACCTACAAAAAGTGCGTTTCAAGGTGATTAAAATGACTACAAATTAATTCGAAAGTACCGTCAACTCACATTGTAATCAAGCAACAAACACAATGCTAACGATTTGCTCTGTTTTCACCAGAGTTTGAAATTAGCGTTCTTTTTCTCTACAATGAGGGCAGTCGGATATTTCTTATCATTTCTTTAGTTTTTGTCCATCGATTGCTCAGACGCGTATGTTTTTGCTAATTTTTTCGATTAATAATGGATACAACACCTCAGGAAGCAGCTCAAGCTGTAGCATTACTTCAAGCAGGCATTGCGCAACGTGAAGTCGCTCGAAGGCTTCGAATCAGCAGATCTTCGGTGCAACGACTTTACAGACGATACCTAGAGACTGGAGCATTCGATCGCCGTCCAGGTACGGGCAGACCTAGGGCTACATCAGCAGCAGATGATCGTTATATCCACCTTACTGTTCTGCGAAATCGCCACCTCAACGCAGTTAAGTCCAACAAAGTCTGCGTGACGAACGCCATGTGGTCATAAGTTCAGATACCGTCAGAAGGAGACTTGCTGAACGGAACCTGACCCCAAAAAGAGCTGCAACAGGCCTAGCATTAACGGTAGTACACCGTCGAGCACGACTTGAATTTGCTCGAGAGCATAGGGATTGGACATTAGAGCAGTGGAGTAATGTACTCTTCACTGATTAGACCAGGGTGAGTCTACATGGAAGTGATCGACTCCATCCATCAATGAATTTCCATTCATTTTAATCACCATGAAACGCACTTTCTGTAGGTACATATTTGATATTTGTAGGTTTTTTAGTTTTTGAGAAAATCGAATTAGAGTGCCTAGGTAGCGGGTGGCTCGGTTTATTTGCTGTCCAGTGTATTTTGTACGAAATAAACTACTTTTTCATTTATTTAGCGGTGCCTAAAAGCCGTGACGTGCGAAGCGCACCTTGTGCGGTGTTAGCTCTAACTGGCGCACTGAGAAGCGGGTCGAGATTTTGCTTGAGTATGCATGCGGCCACGCATAGATACTTCGGCGCACACATACAAGCCGCGCACGGTTCGTTTGTATGAAGATAACGTAATTCCAAACTCTTTCTACTATGCTGGAGCCGCAGTCGACGTCGTCGTTCGAAATAGTACCTTTATGATTGCATTCCGTATTCCCTACGTCATTTTTTCATACATCTCCTCTTTACCGTTTCCGACATCCTCCTGCCAGTTCGATTTCACTTTCCACTTTCCTCGGATTTTCCCCTACCCTAATAGTGTCAATCACTGAGTGAGCATAAAGGTTGGATTCCGAGCAACGCTGCCGATTGCAACTGCAGGCTGCAAGTGCCGCGGCTGCATGCAGTTGGCAGTAGCGGCACAACTGGTTTATATGAAATGACTTCTGAGCGCTGCGGTACTGCAAATGCCACGTGTCTGCGCTGCGGTCCCGTTACTGCACTTGCAGCTGCTGCGGCGTTCGGGAGGAATTTCATAGAAATAAATTAGATATGCACAAATACCAGTAATGCCGCTGCAGCAGATTGTATGCAACCGCTGCACTTGCAGCCTGCAGTTGACAGTGTCGCTCGGAATAGAACCTTAACGCGCAGATTAATATAACAGAATTACAAAATAAAAATTTACTAAACTGTATATTTATATAAGTATATACGATTGTGCTTTAAGTTTGTCATTCTGCTAAAAGTATATAGGCGGTGTCAATAAGTGTCTTTAACTTTTACATCAATCTGAATCTATTTCGTCACGTCTGCACGCAATACAATCTATTGGTACGCATGCAAGCACGCCATTTGCGTATGCGCACGTAAAGTGCATATACTCCAGGAAGTGAATTTCTACGAAATAGATATACATCACGTTTTCAGTTGTGTCTAATACTCAGAAATGAACTATGATTAGAAAAGAGACAAGGATATGACACAGACGAGTGCTTATAAACGATACCTGCCACAACAGCAAAATGAGTTAACACTTCGTACCTGGATGTCTCCTCACTCATGAGCGATATGTGGCAGTTCCAACCTGACTCCAGTCCCATTTTCTCGCTGAAGACCCTGGACCTCAGTTCATTTTCCTTGCTAAAGTGAACAAAGCGTATGCACGCGCGTTCTAAGCGCTCAATCAGCTCCACCATGTCGCTTTGCGCCTGGTACTGCATGGTCACCATGCCTATAAACACCTAAAAGATAGTTTGCTATTAGCATAGATAAACCAGAAAATTAGTTCTTCAAAGTCACTAGTAACTTCATAAAGTGGTCCGATAAAAATAGAAAACGCGATAGATACGATATTTTTTTAGTGGTTTATTGTTTTAATTTAGAGCCGTGAATACTGTTTTGATTATTTAATTTACCAACTAATTTGTACTTCTGCCTATATAAGTTCTGGCACAAATTTTGTATGAATTAATATCTTATGTACCTACCTAAAACTAAATAAATTGTTAAGGACAGTAGACACCTTTTAAAGTACGATATTTCACGCATGCATTTCGTCACAAGTCACGAATTGCACTGCGCCCGTAACCTTGAGACATAGTTGTTAAGTCTCATGTGCCTGTAATTTCACTGGATCTAAAGGACTGCTGCCGGAACACACCGTTAGGTGCTTGGCGACAGATTTTCTACTTGAGGGTGGTCGCTAGCCAGGCGGGCATTCGCAAAATGTCCTTCCACCATGCGGTGAAGCTCAAGCCCGCGGCGGGATTCGAATCATGGACCTGCTGCGCGGCAGTCCATAGCCAATGCCACTGAGCCATCACTGCTTCGCATACAGTAAGTTAGACAATAAGGCTTGGTTCATTGTAGATAATCAATAGTATGTACCTGGTTACATTGCAAGTCGAAGAATCCCTCAGCATCTGTTACATCCTCATCCGTCACTTCGTTAAATAGTAGCGAATCTGCAACAGAACCATTTTTATATTTCAAATGAAGAAATTAAATATTAATGACGGTTATAAAAAAAATTTCGAAGCGCTCGTAGCGAAGTTTACTTAGCTGTTCTCAACCGATCAGCAAAGTTAAACAACGTCGCGCGCGGTCATGAGTTGGATGGGTAACCGCTAGTGACATTACTACTGAGCGTTTCCGTGCTTTGGAGAGCACGTTAAGCCGTCGGTCCCGGTTGTTGTCTTAGGATGGCAGTCGTTATAGCATGGTGGTAGGGCATTTTGCGAATGCCCGCCTGGCTAGCTACCACCCTCAAGTAGAAAATCTGTCGCCACGCACCTAACGGTGTGTTCCGGCAGCTGTCCTTGAGAGACAGTACTTCTAGGTTAGCCTGAACAACATCTTCGATCACATCATCACTTACCATCAGGTTAGATAGTGGTCAAAGGCTAACCTATCAAGCATAAAAAAAAAAAAAAAAAACAGTGGTGGTATAGCGGCTACTAATAAATATGTAAAGAAGTGTAACTAGCGAAGGTAGAATCATACTGATCCAAGTGACATTTTTTCTATATTGGAGTAATATGCAACAAATGCAAGGAAAAAATATTGAATTCATGCCACATTGATCCAAGTACAAAAAGCGCCTTATATTGCTAGAGGACCTCAATTTTTCACTTTAGCATTATAGTTACTTACAAAAATATATCCTGCTATACTGATCAAGTAAAAACCGAATTTGGATTACTATGGCCCTGATTTATTGAAAAAGATATACAAGTACAAAATATTCATTCAACCGGCAACGGAACAAGTATTATATTACATATTTTTTCTATGAGTTCTATTTTTCATATAGTTTTTCGATGTAAGTCAACTTGAATTTGGATAAATATTTTGTGTCAAAATGATCCAAGGTCAATCAAAATATATATTTTATTAGAGTTTTTTTCTTTTGTCTAACATATTAGCCATCATTTTGATAAAGATTAAAGCATAATAAACCACGTATTATTTTAAAACAAGTTCTAACGCGTTTTCTTCTTTTTCTCAATATAATGAAAACGATACTTGGTTCTACCGTCGCCAACTATTATTCTGTTACCGCTTTGATTTCGGACTGATCAAGTTCGCAATAAACAAAACACGCACAATCTTCTAAATTCAATTGGATTGGTCAAATAATTTGGCGCTTAGAAATGATCGCATCCGATTGGTCGAGCCAAGGTTATGTTGTTGCGCCGTACGGTACACTTTAAACACCGCCCGCCGCGGTAAGATTTTGCGTTCTGTTGTTTAGAATAGAATAGAATAATTTATTTGTACAATTACATAAGTATACAGAATGATATAAATAAATTGTATTATTACAACGTATGTCCTTGCCTATTTCAGCGTACAAATATTTAGTCAGAATTTACATTATTATAAATAATTATAGTTAATTAATATTAAACATTATGTCATACTTATCATAGTTAGATAGTACAATTATAAACGTCACATTATTTATCAATTATATTTCATGTAAAATTTATCATTTAAAAAGTCAGTTATACCGTAATAACATTTATCAGCGAGTAATCTATTTAATTTATTCTTAAACTGGTCGTCTCGGTCTCTAATACTTTATTGTAAATTATTGGTCCTATATTAAAGTACTATTATGTCTAAGAGCAGTGTTTGTAATGTCTCGCCTGCTACGAGTATTAGTAGACAAAGTTCAAAATCGGTCTGGGTTGTTTTTTTTACAAATCTGGCTACTTTTTGATCTTGACTTACATTTATTTACATATTTCTACTTGAGAGTGGTAGCTAGCCGTGCGGGCATTCGCAAAATGTCCTACCACCATGCTGTTTATTTTCATTCAGTTCAAAACGCACAACAACTCAGACTTGCCGACCTTTATTATTTGTCTCTCTTTAGAGCTCGGACGACTTTGACTACATAATCACACTATTTCGTTGCTTGTATTGTATGTATTATCGTTGTTATGATGAAGTGACAACATTGTGTTTTAAATGTCAAAGACGAGCCACCGACGACTGATTGGTCAACGACGCGCGACGCTCAGTCCGAAGCAAAGCTTTAGTAGACACTTGAGCATCGTCGTAAAGTAGCCAGCTTGGAGTGTTCGAAGGCAAGTCCGTACTCGACATCCGTTCCTGGTCAACATTGCCATCGAGCATCACCATCCAAGCGTTTCGCATCCACTTTTATAATGGGAACAGCAAAGGAACTTGCAAGCGTTCTTGTTTCCTGATGATTATAACATGAGTCTTTAAGTCTAGAGTGACCAGGTATCTCTTAGGCAGTGCTCCATCTTCGACCGCACGATCCCTTTTCGTCAGGTGAGATCGTGGTCAAATGCCTTTATTGGATTATGCGAGGAACCGTTTTTTAGAAATGAAGAATTGGAGCTATGGGATGGGAACAGGCTCTTTTTTATTATTGGCTTTTGTTTGTCAGCAATCTCAGCAGCAGATACTGTACCGTATCAGCCGGATTATCCACTGCTGAACACAGCCTCCCCCATTACGGGGGGGATTGCCATAATTCCCATACTTGGCAGGTGGACAGGCAGACAGTGCGATATCAGATCATCTGATATCCAACTCATGACCGCGGCGGACGTTGCTTAACTTTGTTGATCGGTTAAGAACAGCTAAGCAAACTTCGCTACGAGCGCTTAAAAAAACACATCTTTCAATTGACTCAAGAGCCTCACGTTGGTATTTCGAGGAGCTGACACAAAAGTGTGAACAGTACTTCATAAAAGATCGAATGTGTGTATTAATTCAGCACTTGTTCTGATTTGAAGTACCGCCTCACCATGCGATAATGCCCAGCTTCTTGGCTGCCAAATAAGATTTCGATTCGATAGAACACGTTAGGTGCTTGGCTACAGATTTTATATTTTAGGGATCACCCTAAAATATAAAATCTGTAGCTGGTATCGATTGTAAGCTCAATATTATAGCACCTGTACCCGTTTTACGAATGCTCGCCAGGCTAGCTATCAAGCTAGCCTGGCGAGCATTCGTAAAACGGGTACAGGTGCTATAATATTGAGCTTACACATAATGGTAGGGCATTATATGTATTCTATAGGCGCAATATTAGAGCACCAGGTACCTAGCTAACCGCTTACTTATTAGCAATAAAAAGTATTAAAAAAGTTACCAGTCGAGTGAAAATGCAGCGCGGGCGTAGTGCCAAAAGGCGTTGCCCGCGGCGCGTACTGTCGGCTGTCCGGCGGCAATTCCAAGTACATGTGCGACAGAGACGGCGCTATACCTCGGTTCAGGGGCCTGAAAGGAAAAACAGTATTTTGTTAATAACTTTGTAGCAGCCAGGAAAAGTTACTGTCGAGACAAGCAATGTAATTGAGTGGGGCAAAGTTTTTTATGTTTGATTGACGACAACTTTTCAAGAATGATTGACACGAAATCATTCACATCAGGCAGAGAGTTAACACAAAATCATTTTCGTATTATGTGACCTGGCTCACTCCGCACTTTAGGTACAGTCCGCGAGGCATAAGCTGAGCTTTGCATTAGTGTGAGTGATCACCAATCGGCAGGAGCGCGGCGAGACAGAATGGCGCCGCGCCTCAGGCCGGTTACCCAAAATCAGGTTTTTACCGATCGAAAATGGCGCCGCGCCTAAGGCCGGTTGTCACACCTACACTATCCATGTACACTCACACAAATGCAAAGCTCACCTTATACCTCGCGGACTGTACAAAGGTATATTGGCGTATCCGTCTGGACGGGATTATAGTACGGTGCGTGCCGCCGTTTTTAAATAAACAAATAAAGTAATTTCTACTTCGATCAAAGCTTTCATATTATATAAAAGATTAATTACGGCAAATTTTCGAAGCACTCGTATTGTAGTTTGCTTAGCCGTTCTTAGACGATCAGCTAAGATAAGCAACGTCTGCCGCGGTCATCACTTGGATGGGTGACCGCTAGTGACATCAGTACTAAACGTGCACGTGCTTTGGAGAGCTCGTTAAGCCGTCGGTCCCGGTTGTTGTTTTAGGATGGCAGTCGTTATAGCATGGTGGCAGGGCATTTTGCGAATGCCCGCCTGGCTAGCTACCACCCTCAAGTAGAAAATCTGTCGACAAGCATGTAACGGTGTGTTCCGACAGCTGTCCTTAAGAGCCAGTAATTCTAGGTTTAGCCTGAACAACATCTTCGTCCACATCATCACTTACCATCAGGTGAGATAGTCGTCAAAGGCTGACCTATCAGCTTTAAATAAAATAAAAAATACCCAAAAATGGAACTGACTTCAACACTCAAATGTGTGAAATAACTTGTTGAAGTCGGTACCATGATGGTTCTAAAGTACCTATTGTCACAATATTGTTCGCATGGTACCGACTTTGACAAGTTATTTCACCCATTTGAGTATTAAAGTGGGATCCATTTTTTCGTAAAAATGTTTTTCGCCCTTTTTAGTGACCCTTGCTACTTATGGTATCGATTGTCGTCCACTGTCAATGACTATATCATCAGTTATTGGAGTGTAACTCAAAAACGGCTTAACCAATTATGATGATATTGAAAAGGGACCACACGGCAAGCATCACCATTAAAAAAAAGAATCATCATCTCGGTTCACCGAGACAAAAGTTCTGAGGTAATAATAATAAAAAAAACAGACAAATTGGGTTCCTCCTCCTTTATTTGAAGTCGGTAGAACAAAGGAAGTTCATCTGTAAACATAATTTTTTTAATAATTAGTTTTTTTAATAATAATAACAAATATTTTAAAAGTATTTTAAGAAAACATTTAATTAATTATTTAATAAAACACTTAAAAAATCTTTATAAAAATGATATATATCTAGTGACAATTCCGCCTAATTTCCTATTAAGCCGACGTGACGTCACAAACGCCACGCAGCCAAACCGGAAGAGTATTCGACGCGTTTCGCTTCTAAACGAAGCATCCTCAGGAGGTCTTGACTCTACGAGCGCACGATCGAGACAGCCGAGACACGATCAGTCTCTCATCGCGTCGAATACTCTTCCGGTTTGGCTGCGTGGCGTTTGTGACGTCACGTCGGCTTAATAGGAAATTAGGCGGAATTGTCACTAGATATATATCATTTTTATAAAGATTTTTTAAGTGTTTTATTAAATAATTAATTAAATGTTTTCTTAAAATACTTTTAAGTAGTTGTCACATCTTTTTCTAATCACTAGGTCTGATTGCCGATGGAATATGTGATTATTTTTAACGAACATCGAAGTTTCATAAATGTATAATGACGGAATTGTTAATAAGTTGTACTTTTTGAAAAAAGGTGCACATGTGTCTGTCATTTTAAGCCGAAACATAGCTCTAATAGCTCGTTTTTGGCATTTAGATATTTTGTCGACATCAGTAGAATTGCCCCAAAATATAATCCCATATCTAATGTTTGAGGCGATAAGACCATGGTATGCAGTTAAAAGAGCTTGTGCACTAACTATTGTAGAGAGTTTATAAAGAGCATAAATTTGACTATTTAGTTTTTTGCACAATTTATTTATGTGTTCTTTCCAGTTAAGTTTTTTGTCAATTGTTAGTCCTAAAAATTTTATTGAGTCTACCTTTTCGATTTCATTATTTTCATATTGTATGTCTGGTATATATTGCGTATCATTATCGCGTTGTCTGAAATGAATTATTTTAGTTTTATTGAAATTAATTTTTAAGTTATTATTATTTAACCATGTAATAATATCTCTGAGAGATAAATCGATGTCAGTTTTGTATGAGTCAATATTGCTACATTCTATGGTCACGGCGCTATCATCTGCAAAGAGTGCAATGGGTTGTGCGGTGGCCTTTGGAAGGTCATTAATGTATGCTAGGAAAAGAAGCGGTCCTAGCACGCTGCCTTGTGGTACGCCGTATTGTGGGTTACGCTCGTTAGATGTGTAAGTTTCTTCAATTTTAGTTTTAACATTTATTTTGTTTATTTGTGTATATTGTCGCCTGTTATCTAAATATGACTTTATTAATTGTAAAGCGTTACCTCTAATACCATAACCTTCAAGCTTTTGCAGTAGAGTGGTATGTCTTACATAATCATATGCTTGGGTCATGTCGCAAAATATGGTGCATACTGGTGCTCTTTTATCAACTTTTGTGATGACTCGTTGCAGAAAATCATAAATTGCCATATTTATAGTTTTATTTCGCCTAAATCCTTTTTGTTCCTTGCAGAAAATATTTTTTTTTCGAAATAATTATAGAGTACATTATACATATACTTTTCGAAAACTTTAGATATGACAGGAATGAGGGAGATTGGTCTGTAATTTTCCATTTGCTCTTTACTTTGTTTCTTGTGTAAAGGTTTAATTATCGAAACTTTTAGACTATCTGGAAATATTCCAGAACATATACACAAGTTTATTATAAAACTGAGAGGTTCACATACCATATTAGCTACTGATTTTAATATTTTTGTAGAAATACCATCATAGCCTACACTATTTGTGTTATTTAATGAGGTAATAATATTTAGTATGTCATGTGGTAGAGATGGTTGAATAAATATAGAGCTTTGTTGGGGTAATATAAATGTCCTGTTATTGGAATTGCATTGTTTAGTTGGTTTAATTTTATTCACAAAAAAGTCATTAAATGAATTAGCTATGTCAATTGGTCTGGTAATTATTTTATTGTCTATTTTTATTTTATCAATGTATCCTCTGGGCAAATTTTGCTTAGCGCTATTTATTATATGCCATGTCATTTTTGCTTTATTTGATGAGCAATGAATCCTATGATTATTTTGTGCCTTTTGGGTAAGTTTGATTATTTGTTTTAATTTATTTGAGTATAATTTATATAGAAAGTTATTAGATTTAGTAGGTTTTTTCCTATATTGCCAGAGAAGTTGTCTTTTTCTCTTACAACACACTTTGATTCCACGTGATATCCACCGAACAGGTTTCGTTATTTTTATTGTTACTAATTTGTAGGGAAAACACAAGTCATAGAATAATTTAAAGATATTAATAAATTTTTCGTACGCAATATTAGGGTCCACTTCATTATACATGTCAGCAAAACTTAAACTACTTATACATTTTTGAAACTTATTAATGTTGACTGTAGAAAAGTCACGTCTCCTAACCCGCCAATATTTAGATGTAACAATATTTTTGACAGGACATTTAATCAATTGGGCTGTATGATCCGATAGACCAAGTTCAATGACCTCAGCACGGCATAGGTTCTTAAAGTTATGCGCAAAATTATCTATGCATGTCTGGCTCTTCATTCTTGTAGGCTGTCTCAAAGAAAGTTTTAAATTAAAGTTTGAAGTTTTGTAGAGAGGTTAGCGTTGCATTGCATAACATTCCTAATTATCGTGATAATTAGAGGATATATGTAACTACAATGGATCGCCAGGTTGCTAAAACTATATTCTGCACTGCAGCAAATGTCGTGAACAATTTCATGGCAATGAATTGTGAAGACGACGATGATAACAGCGAAGAAGAATTTATAAAAACTCAAATTTATGTTGCAAATGAAGATGAACGTATTGGTCCACGTAAACACACAAAATATAACAACGTTTATACAATTTTGTAAACATAAGTCTACGTAGTAAACAAAAGTAACCTAAAAAATAAACTAAAATCAAGTCCCAACTGTCAAATGAAACGTCAGGGCGATATTTATCCACCGATTTCGTGGGGCGACAGGTGCGTCGTCGAGCGAAATATAAGAACGCTCCGGATGATCATCGGACGATCGCTCCGGGCATATAAAAACGTTCGGGGCGTCGTCGGATGACAAATAAGAACGCACCCCAGGAGTAATCTGGATACTAGTGTAAAACGAGTAAAGGTTATTGAACTAGTCCTTCACTGCGATCTTAGAACTTGCGATGTACAATATTAAAAAAACTAATGAATAATGAATAGATTCAGGCGTTACTTTGCGGAAATCCATTTTTAATAATAACAAATATTTTAAAAGTATTTTAAGAAAACATTTAATTAATTATTTAATAAAACACTTAAAAAATCTTTATAAAAATGATATATATCTAGTGACAATTCCGCCTAATTTCCTATTAAGCCGACGTGACGTCACAAACGCCACGCAGCCAAACCGGAAGAGTATTCGACGCGATGAGAGACTGATCGTGTCTCGGCTGTCTCGATCGTGCGCTCGTAGAGTCAAGACCTCCTGAGGATGCTTCGTTTAGAAGCGAAACGCGTCGAATACTCTTCCGGTTTGGCTGCGTGGCGTTTGTGACGTCACGTCGGCTTAATAGGAAATTAGGCGGAATTGTCACTAGATATATATCATTTTTATAAAGATTTTTTAAGTGTTTTATTAAATAATTAATTAAATGTTTTCTTAAAATACTTTTAAAATATTTGTTATTATTAAAAATGGATTTCCGCAAAGTAACGCCTGAATCTATTCATTATTCATTAGTTTTTTTAATATTGTACATCGCAAGTTCTAAGATCGCAGTGAAGGACTAGTTCAATAACCTTTACTCGTTTTACACTAGTATCCAGATTACTCCTGGGGTGCGTTCTTATTTGTCATCCGACGACGCCCCGAACGTTTTTATATGCCCGGAGCGATCGTCCGATGATCATCCGGAGCGTTCTTATATTTCGCTCGACGACGCACCTGTCGCCCCACGAAATCGGTGGATAAATATCGCCCTGACGTTTCATTTGACAGTTGGGACTTGATTTTAGTTTATTTTTTAGGTTACTTTTGTTTACTACGTAGACTTATGTTTACAAAATTGTATAAACGTTGTTATATTTTGTGTGTTTACGTGGACCAATACGTTCATCTTCATTTGCAACATAAATTTGAGTTTTTATAAATTCTTCTTCGCTGTTATCATCGTCGTCTTCACAATTCATTGTCATGAAATTGTTCACGACATTTGCTGCAGTGCAGAATATAGTTTTAGCAACCTGGCGATCCATTGTAGTTACATATATCCTCTAATTATCACGATAATTAGGAATGTTATGCAATGCAACGCTAACCTCTCTACAAAACTTCAAACTTTAATTTAAAACTTTCTTTGAGACAGCCTACAAGAATGAAAAGCCAGACATGCATAGATAATTTTGCGCATAACTTTAAGAACCTATGCCGTGCTGAGGTCATTGAACTTGGTCTATCGGATCATACAGCCCAATTGATTAAATGTCCTGTCAAAAATATTGTTACATCTAAATATTGGCGGGTTAGGAGACGTGACTTTTCTACAGTCAACATTAATAAGTTTCAAAAATGTATAAGTAGTTTAAGTTTTGCTGACATGTATAATGAAGTGGACCCTAATATTGCGTACGAAAAATTTATTAATATCTTTAAATTATTCTATGACTTGTGTTTTCCCTACAAATTAGTAACAATAAAAATAACGAAACCTGTTCGGTGGATATCACGTGGAATCAAAGTGTGTTGTAAGAGAAAAAGACAACTTCTCTGGCAATATAGGAAAAAACCTACTAAATCTAATAACTTTCTATATAAATTATACTCAAATAAATTAAAACAAATAATCAAACTTACCCAAAAGGCACAAAATAATCATAGGATTCATTGCTCATCAAATAAAGCAAA
Organism: Plagodis pulveraria; assembly: GCA_963890685.1. Classification (NCBI taxonomy): domain Eukaryota; kingdom Metazoa; phylum Arthropoda; class Insecta; order Lepidoptera; family Geometridae; genus Plagodis; species Plagodis pulveraria. Next base: position 7,144,152 of record OY982955.1, on the reverse strand, counting down.
AATGACATGGCATATAATAAATAGCGCTAAGCAAAATTTGCCCAGAGGATACATTGATAAAATAAAAATAGACAATAAAATAATTACCAGACCAATTGACATAGCTAATTCATTTAATGACTTTTTTGTGAATAAAATTAAACCAACTAAACAATGCAATTCCAATAACAGGACATTTATATTACCCCAACAAAGCTCTATATTTATTCAACCATCTCTACCACATGACATACTAAATATTATTACCTCATTAAATAACACAAATAGTGTAGGCTATGATGGTATTTCTACAAAAATATTAAAATCAGTAGCTAATATGGTATGTGAACCTCTCAGTTTTATAATAAACTTGTGTATATGTTCTGGAATATTTCCAGATAGTCTAAAAGTTTCGATAATTAAACCTTTACACAAGAAACAAAGTAAAGAGCAAATGGAAAATTACAGACCAATCTCCCTCATTCCTGTCATATCTAAAGTTTTCGAAAAGTATATGTATAATGTACTCTATAATTATTTCGAAAAAAAAATATTTTCTGCAAGGAACAAAAAGGATTTAGGCGAAATAAAACTATAAATATGGCAATTTATGATTTTCTGCAACGAGTCATCACAAAAGTTGATAAAAGAGCACCAGTATGCACCATATTTTGCGACATGACCCAAGCATATGATTATGTAAGACATACCACTCTACTGCAAAAGCTTGAAGGTTATGGTATTAGAGGTAACGCTTTACAATTAATAAAGTCATATTTAGATAACAGGCGACAATATACACAAATAAACAAAATAAATGTTAAAACTAAAATTGAAGAAACTTACACATCTAACGAGCGTAACCCACAATACGGCGTACCACAAGGCAGCGTGCTAGGACCGCTTCTTTTCCTAGCATACATTAATGACCTTCCAAAGGCCACCGCACAACCCATTGCACTCTTTGCAGATGATAGCGCCGTGACCATAGAATGTAGCAATATTGACTCATACAAAACTGACATCGATTTATCTCTCAGAGATATTATTACATGGTTAAATAATAATAACTTAAAAATTAATTTCAATAAAACTAAAATAATTCATTTCAGACAACGCGATAATGATACGCAATATATACCAGACATACAATATGAAAATAATGAAATCGAAAAGGTAGACTCAATAAAATTTTTAGGACTAACAATTGACAAAAAACTTAACTGGAAAGAACACATAAATAAATTGTGCAAAAAACTAAATAGTCAAATTTATGCTCTTTATAAACTCTCTACAATAGTTAGTGCACAAGCTCTTTTAACTGCATACCATGGTCTTATCGCCTCAAACATTAGATATGGGATTATATTTTGGGGCAATTCTACTGATGTCGACAAAATATCTAAATGCCAAAAACGAGCTATTAGAGCTATGTTTCGGCTTAAAATGACAGACACATGTGCACCTTTTTTCAAAAAGTACAACTTATTAACAATTCCGTCATTATACATTTATGAAACTTCGATGTTCGTTAAAAATAATCACATATTCCATCGGCAATCAGACCTAGTGATTAGAAAAAGATGTGACAACCATAAAATGTGCGTTCAAGGCTCTAGAACAAAATTGTTACGCAAGAGTATCTTCCGTATGTCTGTCACTATATATAATAAGTTACCAAAATCCATAAGAGAATTACCTGTTAGAGTATTTCAAAGAAAATTGAAAACATTTTTATTAAATAAATGCTACTACACATCTAAAGAATTCTTGAATGACAAGAACATGACATTTTAAAAACTGTATTTTTTTTATTTTTTTTTATTCGGATGATTATTTATGTATTTGTGTTAGTTTATTTTATGATTATTATTAATTATGTAATTTAATTTCATATATTTGATTTAACATGACATATTTACGTAAATTTTTTTTTTTGACTAACGATAATAATTAATATGCTTTATTTTGAGAATTATTTTGACAATTAATTTGGTGTATTTAGATATAAAATTAGTCTCATTAATTTAATGAAATTTGTAATAATATGAACATTGCACGCCTTATGAAGGCAGAATACATTGAAACTATATTTATAATAATTATAACATCTTCTGTACATGTATTTCACGCAATTAATAATTTGATTTGATTTGATTTGATTCAAATAGTTGACGTGTCGTGTCGGCGATTTTGACAGTGACAGATATGATACAGTGCCGTTCTTAAAAGGCGGATGACGAGCGTCGCTCTGCTTGGAGCGATCGTCCGTCGTCGGACGACATAAAAGAACGCACCCCAGGACATGAGGAATATGATACAGAAACGTCTTACTTGTAAGCAAAGGCAGTGCAGTAGGCAGTGAGAGAGTTCCTCTGATAGAAGTCGATGATCTTCTTGCGATCGGACGCCGATATCGGCGAGAGGTCCCGCCCGGTCCAATAGTCGACGCACGAGTCTAGGATTATATCTGCAGTACCCTAAAGACAGCCAATACTTATTAGTAAAACTAAAAACCAAGTAAATAGTATAAGAAATGATAATAGTGTAATACAAGTAATAGTGAATCAATGCGGTATTGTCATCAATAGCTAATCATGAACTTGGCGAATTGGTTTATAATAATAACCAAGCGATAGTGAGCCTTTGCAAGTCAGAAAAGTCTAGATGTCTGGAGTGATTATCATCATCTGCAATCCCTTATCCCACTCATATGGGGTCGGTACATTTCTTCTATAGCATTTTACAGGAAGACACAAGTTTTTATAAAAACAAACACAATTTTCTCATAGCGCGCACTCAGCTCTCAAAGGTTTTTTTTAGTATTGTAGGATGTAATAAAGTAGGAATCTCAAGATCTCTCTCCACACAAACACCATCGGAGCATTCAGTCCTAACGGCCCTCACAACTGGCCCCAATGAACAAATTAAATTGAGTCCAGCAAGGGGCATTTTGGGATAAAAAACAGTGTTTCACTTGGTCACTGGTAGTATGTATGTTATAAAACACGTACCACTATTGGTGAGTTTTAGTGGTGAGACGGTCCTAAGTTTCAGTACGTAATATGAAAATGAAACAAAGAGGGTAGATGTACAGACCTGCGTCAACATCTGCAACTGTTCAGCGCGGTCCCGTACAAGTACGGCGAGCATGTGCGGCAGCGGGACCTTGACGCGCGTGCTCAGCGCTAACGAGCGGACGAACTTGCTCTCGCGCCGGATTGACTCCGCTTGCTACAACAATACCTTACATTATTATCATTCCTACGTCAACCCTACCCCTCTTAGTCTACAAATTATACACTTCGTTTTCAGCCATTAAATTGTAATCTAGCCTTTCTCGATTGAGCTGTACAGCATGTGCTAGCAAGAGACATGGGTCTCAGAAATTAACATAGAAATTTCCTCAGTTGGGGATCGAACCCGCGTCTTGCGCCTTAACGCGCACGATAAAGGCGTGAATGTTGCGCTTTAGTTAATTTTTAACTACCACAGGGCCGCCGCCATTGCGGTCATACAATATAAATTTGATACATAGTAATCGAAATATCCGGCAGCCAGGCCAGTCAAAGATGTCACAGTAACATTAAAAACCCTGCAGTCTGCAAACTCACCAAATGCCTGAATATCGCCAGGCAGTCTTGTACTGTGTAGTTGTCGGCGACTACGTCGTTGAATCCGATCTGCTTCGCCAGCTCGCACAGGCATCGTCGGTTCGTTACAGGCACCAAATCTTCACTGTAATATACAAATATTGCTATGAGTCCAGTTGTCCAGAGTAAAAACATATCCGCGAAGCAGTCGCCACATCTGACTTTTCTCAACGGCTTAACACGGTCAGTGCCAGTGTATTATTTAAGATACACCAAAGGCTCTATTGTCCTAGGCCGATGTATCTCTTCACGCGACGTGGGTGTTTTCGTAAGCTGGGTACATATACATTTTAGTACCTACGTGATTAAAAAGGGTTGGCACTGGATAATATATTTAAAGAGAATACTTTGTAGGTTGAAATTTATGAAAAAACATGGAACAACATTAGTTTTTCGAAGAACAGTTCGTTTATATTTTATAAATACGCAATATTAAATCTTCTTTTCGTAAAAGAAAGATTTACAAGGGTACATGAAAAAAACCAGCAAAAATAATATAACAATATATATATTATATAGCAGCAATATAGCTGAAATATAATGAAAAAGTCCAACCAGAGCCACTACAATATTCTTGAACTGAATCGCGAAGGAAAGCGACAGCAAAGCTTTTAGAACGGTTGTAGGCAAACTTTTAGAGCTGGTGAATGTAAGCACTTATCAAAATTGTTCATTCGATTTTGGTATCTATGCTACGCATGTCCTATGACATGCGATTTGGCTCTTCAGAGATGAAGAAAAATTCAAAATTTACTGTTTTAAAATTCAACTGCCGCGTTTAGCAAAGTGTATGGCCACTGCTAGAAGATTGTGAAAGCATTTCAATACCAATAATTTTAAACTCTTTTATAATGTGTTACATTAATCTATTAACGAGTTAACTTTTCGAGCTGACGAAAGCGAAATACTCTTTAGGTGTATGTACTAAAATGATTACCTGGAATGCGCTTCGGTAGTGAGATGCGCACAGAAGTGCGCATAAGTATGCCTCGCCTGTGGTGCGCAGGTATTCAACAAAGCGGCGAGGCCAAGCGGCTTGAGGCGCGCGATGTGGCTCCTCCAGCGCTGGTCGTCGAACTCCACGCAGAACGGCGCGTTCTGGTCGTGGGTCAGGTCTAGTACCTGAACACAACAACGTTTGTACCATGGTGTAAACGTTAATTACAGAAAATAATTGTGGCTCAAAATATAGGACCAAATGATTGGTGGGCGAAACACGAAAATTTGTGAAAATGTCATAGTCATTATGGAAATTAAATGAAACAGAGTAGTGCAAAAACTAGGTGACAAAATGATATAAAAATGTAATAAATACAAGACAAAATGGCTACCCAACACCGAAAAAGCAGTGTCGGAAATGTCATCGGCAGCTCAATGCGCCGACAAAACGGTCATAGTTGGGGGGGATAAACATGCATAAAGTTGCCATACAATAAAACAGAAGAGATACTGCCGTGCAGGCACGGTTCGATCCCCTCCGATGGCTTGAGCGTCACCGCATGCTAGAAAAACTGCAAACGTTTACCAGGCTAGCTACAACCTTCAAGTAAAAGATCAGTCGCCAAGCACCTAACTGTATATTCCGGCAGCAGTCCTTGAGAGCCAATAAGTATGAAATTACAGGCACATGAGATTTAACAATTGTATGTTTGTTGTTTCATCATATCAGCCTATTGCCGTCCACTGCTGAACGTAAGCCTCCCCCAAAGAGCGCCAACCATCCCGGTCCTGGGCAGCCCGCATCCATCCACCGCCCGCCACCTTCTTCAAATCGTCGGTCCACCGTGCGGCAGGACGTCCTACGCTACGTTTGCCTAAACGTGGTCTCCACTCTAACACATGTCTGCTCCACCGACCGTCTGTTCGTCTGCAGACATGACCAGCCCACTTCCACTTCAGCGTACTGATTCTGCGAGCAATGTCGGTGACTTTAGTTCTCTGGCGGATGACTTCATTCCGAATTCTATCCCTCAGAGAAACTCCGAGCATTGCTCTCTCCATCGCTCGCTGAGCGACCTTGAACTTGTGGACCAGCCCCACGGTGAGTGTCCACGTTTCGGCTCCGTAGGTCATTACCGGTAGGACGCACTGGTTGAAGACCCTGGTCTTAAGGGATTGTGGGATCGACGATTTGAAGATTTCACGCAACTTCCCGAATGCCGCCCAGCCCAAGCGTATCCTTCTGTTCACCTCCGTCTCGAAGTTGTGCCGCCCCAGTTGCATTGCTTGGCCAAGATAAATGTACTCTTGCACAACCTCGAGTGTAGCACCATTAACGACTACAGGTCTCGGGGAAACAAGGTCATTGTACATGACTTTGGTTTTATCCAAGTTCATCCCGAGACCCACCCGTCTTGAAGAATCGCTCAGGCTGTTCAGCATCCTTTCCAGCTCATGCAGAGATTCTGCCATGATGACAATGTCATCCGCAAACCGCAAGTGTGAGATGTACTGACCGTTGATGTTAATGCCCCGTCCTTGCCAATTAAGCGTTTTGAAAACGTCCTCCAACGCGTTGGTAAACAGTTTCGGAGAGATTACGTCTCCCTGTCTTACCCCCCGACGCAGTTGGATTGGTTTTGTGCTCTGTTCTTGTACTTGGACGGTCATTGTTGCGGCCTCATACAGACATCTCAACACTTCGACATATCGGCAGTCGACGAGGCACCTCTGCATGGATTCCAGCACAGCCCAGGTCTCGATAGTGTCGAAGGCTTTCTCGTAGTCCACATACGCTAGGCACAGAGGCTGGTTGTACTCCTCTGTCTTCTCAATTATTTGCCTGAGGGTAAGTATGTGGTCTACGGTGCTGTAGCCTTTTCGAAACCCGGCCTGCTCTGGTGGCTGAAAGTCATCGAATTTTTGGGCGAGACGATTCGAGATAACTCTCGAAAACAACTTATATACATGGCTCAGGAGAGAAATGGGGCGGTAGTTTTTAAGAAGAGTATTATCACCCTTCTTAAAAAACAGTACCACCACGCTCCTGTTCCATGCCTCCGGTGTCGTGCTAGTGTGGATGACGGAATTGAAGAGTTTTACAAGTTCTGTCAAGACAGTTGTTCCGCCTGCCTTGAGTAGCTCTGTGGTTATCCCGTCATCCCCCGGAGCTTTGTTATTGTGAAGCTGTCCGAGAGCTATTCTAATCTCGCCCATGTCGACATCGGGAAGTTCATCTGTCAGATGGCGCGTGAGCCTGGCCCGTGGATCACCCTCGATTTGTGCTTGAGGTGGGTTAGTTTTTTGGGAGTACAAGTCCCCGTAGAAGCTTTCGACTTCAGCGAGTATTTCTGGTTTGGAGGTGACCGTGGTGCCCTGTGACGTTCTAAGTTTCGTCAGGTGACAACGGGAGGCAAGAGGCTTAGCAAATACCTTAGAGCCTTTGTTACGCTCGATGGCTTGCTCGATAGAAGAGGTATTTGCGCGCCGTATATCGCGTCTTACCAGCCTCCTTACCTCCCTGTTAAGTACCTGACGCTCTGACGATGTGGCAGTTGTGTCTTCACGTCGTTTCCTCATCAATTCCAGAGTCTCGCTGGTGAGTTTTGACTTATGTCCGTTACTCTTCGGTCGAAAGTATTTACAGCCCACCTCGCGGATGACACGTACCAGGCTCTCGGTGGCGTCGTTTACGTCCTGAGTGGTTTCCAACATGGCGAATCGATTTTGTAGCTCCAACTGGAAGCTTTCGCAGCCAGCTTCGACTTGGGGCAGCGTTGGTCTGAGAATCGACTTCGCTAAGCGCGCACGTTCGATTTTGACATTGATATTCAGAGTGCCTCTTACCAGTCGGTGATCACTTCCGGTATTGACCCTGTTGATCACAGAGACATCTCTGAATATTTGGCGCTTGTTTGACATAACGAAGTCTATCTCATTCCTCGTCACATTATCGGGGCTTCGCCAGGTCCACTTCCTTTGGGGCTTCTTCTGGAAAAAGGAATTCATCAGAAAAAGTCCCTGAGCCTCGAGGAAGTTTACCAGCATTTGCCCCCTGTGGTTTCTGTGCCCATAACCGAATGGACCTACTTTCGACTCGCCACTCTCTTGTACTCCCACTTTAGCGTTGAAGTCACCCATGACAACAGTGTAGAAAGTTTTGGTACGAGACATAGTTTTCACTATGTCTTCGTACATGGCTTCGACTTCGTCGTCAGGGTGTGCAGACGTTGGGGCATACACTTGTATGATTTTTAAGGAATACCTTTCTGTGATTTTGAGCACAAGGTATGCCACCCTTGCCGACACACTGCCTACTTCTACAACGTTGCTCATGAGTGACTTATGGACCATAAATCCGACGCCACCTTGGGATAGTTGGTGTCCCTCTCGGAAGTAGAGTAAGTGGCCGGTCTCGAGAGTTATCGTCTCCTCCCCCTGTCTTCGGAGCTCTGATAAACCCACGATATGCCAGTTAATTCGACTTAACTCTACTTCCAATTCGGCAACGTGCTCGTTCAGCCGCAGAGAGCGTCCGTTAAACGTTGCCAAGTGGAGTTTCTGATTTTGGTACCCTGCCGTCGCCCGGGGATTCTTAGCACCTCCCGCCACACCGTTACCAAGGCCGGTACCGTGGCCTGGAATAGTGCAGCTACCGGGAACTGGAGGCCGTGATTTTTGACTGTATCTCATTGAGGGGATTCGCCGTAGTCACCACGCTTGGCAGGCGGGTTGGTGACCGCAGTTTCTGGAATGATTTCGCTGCTGGTGCTGCTGCCCACCATCAGTTTGGCATTTAAGGTCATTCCAGTATAGTTTATGGTTATACCGCCATATATCGGTCCGGAAGTGGATGAGGTAGGTGTTGTCACCTCATGTTCCGGTTTAACCCTTAGTCGCCTTCTACGACACCCAATGGAGGAAATGGGGTGGCCTATTCTACTGCCCGGGACCACACGGGGAATGTTTGTTGTTTGCTGTTCGTCAATTGTTACTAAATGCATCTTTTCTAGGCAGATGTTACTGCTTAACATCAGGTTTGACTCGTTTTGTTACATGAAAAACACAGATTGCAATTTTTTTATCATTGCACATTAAATGTTTTTTGTTGACTTTACCTCGGCAATAGTAGATGGTTCATTCTGTTTGCCATCGTTTAACTGTTCCAGATTATCTCCACTACTGTTGTGGTCAATAGAACCCACCAGGCTGGTCTTGCTAGAGCTGTTTGAGGACGGACTAGAGTTGCGAAGAAAGAACACCTTCTCCGCGGTGGGGTTAGGCCATGATAGTACACCTTTTTTGTCCACGCAGCATAATGCCTGTTATAGGAATAAAACTATTTTAAGGCTAGAGTGCTTGTGGCACTTTCCATACAAACGTAGTTATGTCATATTTTAAATACTAAGTGTTCAAACTCTTTAAAAGTTTTGCATATACACGCAAAACTTCAACTTCCTTGAGTCTGGTATCTATGCTTAGGGTTCGCAAGATTTCCGTAACATTAAGTATTTATAAAAATAACTCAAAAATATTTTTGTATGGGAATTGCTGTACATTTAGAGATAAAATATACAATAAATCGGAAAACTGACGCACCAGAAGCATAGCTATTAGGCTCAGCAATACACAAACAAAATTTCACCGAGTTTGAATAATTGTTATTTAAAATATTACGAACCTACGTTTGTATCGAAAGCGCTCCGTGCAGTCTACTCTTAATGGAATTAATAATAATTGATACTGCTGTAGGGGCTGACAGATATTTTCTTTTAGATGTGTTTTACATCTTTTAAAATGTTATGGCATAATATGTATAAATCATCTTAAATCGTAGTTAAGTTTAACACGTTAATATTCTGAGTAATTTTGCATTTTAGTTATTTTACACAATATACATAGTTACTTAGTACATTTTGTTACTGACACGTTTTGCGTTTTAAGATTTTAGAACGCCTAGCATTAAGCGTTTTAGACGTTTTGTGGACCATCATATTTCACTTTCCGGTGTGTATGTTGAAGAAGAACTTCCAGTTCTATACTACAAGATCCCCAGGTTTGTAGAGTTCCTTAGCGTTTATATAAAGAACGAAGTCAATATATAAATAGTAAAACTTACTGACAGCGAGCCAAGAACGTGCACAATATTCTTCGTTCGGAACATCATATTCCACTTTCCGGTGTGTATGTTGAAGAAGGACTTCCAGTTCTATACTTCAAGATCTCCAGGCTTGATATTAGAGTTCCTTAGCGCTTATATAAAGAACGAAGTCAATATATAAATAGTAAAACTTACTGATAGCGAGCCAAGAACGTGCACAATATTCTTCGTTCGGAACATCATATTCCACTTTCCGGTGTGTATGTTGAAGAAGGACTTCCAGTTCTATACTTCAAGATCTCCAGGCTTGATATTAGAGTTCCTTAGCGCTTATATCAAGAACGAAGTCAATATATAAATAGTAAAACTTACTGACAGCAAGCCAAGAACGTGCACAATATTCACCGTTCGGAACATCATATTCCACTTTCCGGTGTGTATGTTGAAGAAGGACTTCCAGTTCTATACTTCAAGATCCCCAGGCTTGATATTAGAGTTCCTTAGCGCTTATGTGAAGAACGAAGTCAAAATATAAATAGTAAAACTTACTGACAGTGAGCCAAGAACGTGCACAATATTCTTCGTTCAGAACATCATATTCCACTTTCCGGTGTGTATGTTGAAGAAGGACTTCCAGTTCTATACTTCAAGATCTCCAGGCTTGATATTAGAGTTCCTTAGCGCTTATATCAAGAACGAAGTCAATATATAAATAGTAAAACTTACTGACAGCAAGCCAAGAACGTGCACAATATTCACCGTTCGGAACATCATATTCCACTTTCCGGTGTGTATGTTGAAGAAGGACTTCCAGTTCTATACTTCAAGATCCCCAGGCTTGATATTAGAGTTCCTTAGCGCTTATGTGAAGAACGAAGTCAAAATATAAATAGTAAAACTTACTGACAGTGAGCCAAGAACGTGCACAATATTCTTCGTTCGGAACAACATATTCTACTTTCCGGTGTGTATGTTGAAGAAGAACTTCAAGTTATATACTTCAAGATCCCCAGGATTGAGATTAGAGTTCCTTAGCGCTTATGTGAAGAACGAAGTCAAAATATAAATAGTAAAACTTACTGACAGCGAGCCAAGAACGTGCACAATATTCTTCGTTCGGACATCATATTCTACTTTTCGGGTTATATGTTGAAGAAGGACTTCCAGTTCTATACTTCAAGGTCCCCAAGATTGAAATTAGAGTTCCTTAGCGCTTATATGAAGAACGAAGTCAATATATAAATAGTAAAACTTACTGACAGCGAGCCAAGAACGTGCACAATATTCGCCGTTCGACACACCATGTCCTCCCGTCCGGTCAGAATGTTGTAAAATGTCTTCCAGAAGGATTTCATGTTCTCCGGCTTCAGGTTAGACTCGCTCAGCGCTTGTATGAGCGGATCGCTGGCGTCTTCGGATATCGAGTGGGATTTCGGACGGACATACTTTTGCCGAGTTTCGGAAAGGAGCTTGAATCTGTAAGGTATAAAAAAGTTCACTAACGATTTTGACCTTATACCGTAGAATATTGTGAACAGATGCAATGTTTTTATAATATTCATTAAGAATATATGTGTCTCTATTAAATTTTAGTTTCTGAAATGGAAGTTTTTACTTATTATTTCCGTAAGTCATTAAACTGACAGCATTCTAAATATTTATCTTATTAATAATAAAATAATAATAATAAAATATATTTATTTCAATTAAATTTACATAAATGTTTACAAAAAGAATGCCAAAATATTCACTAAACTTATACATATTATGTTAACACTAGCATGGTTGTTAGTAGCTGTGCTTATTACATACATTACAAGATAATATATATCTAGGCAGATGGAAATAGGCTCGCCTCCTCTTCATAGCGCTTACACCTAGCTGGTGAAATGAGGGTGTTTATATAGACATAAGACACCTCTCCCTCTCCATTAGCGGAATGAAATAAATTGTTTCAACCCAAACGACAAAACAGAAACCTATTATGAATTCCGTTACGATACCTCTCAAAAACTAAACATGTATATTAACGATTTGAGACTGTATATTACACACTATAGATACTCTATTTTACAAATTTAATATATTATGGTATTGTGACGGAACTTGCACGAGGCTTCTACCTGGCGTTAAGCGATAACTTCGGCCCGTGATAATTAAATTTCGTCATGAGTGGCAAAGTGCACTGCTCCTACCACCCTGAGACAAAGTATTTCAGTCTCATGTGCCTGTAACTTCATTGACACCTATACTCTTCCAAACCGGAAGATAAAAATACCTGATAGGTTAGCCTTTGACCACTATCTCACCTGATGGTAAGTGATAATGTGGTCAAAGATGTTGTTCAGGCTAACCTAGAAGTACTGGCTCTCAAGCTGCCGGAACACACCGTTAGGTGCTTGGCGACAGATTTTCTACTTGAGGGTGGTAGCTAGCCAGGCGGGCATTCGCAAAATGCCCTACCACCATCCAAAAAAAGGTGGTAAATATAAGAATGGGGCTTTACTTCCTTCCAAACAAACTCGTTCACATATAATTATACTGCTTCTAAAGCCTATGTAAGCTGTGATTAAAACAAATCATATGTTTAACTTTCATGGGTTGTTGTTCTATGTAAGTTGAATCTAGAGAGGTCCGACTCGCAATTCATTTATTTTTATTACAAGCGGGTTTGTAATTTAATATAGATATATGTGCAATGTGAAATATAGGACCATCATGTTTACCTAGCCAGCCCGTAGCAGTTCAAAACGACCCAAGCGATCGGAAACACGATCTGCAGCAGCGGTATCGAAGCAGCGATGGTCTGAAGAAAGTATATTTCAGTCCAGTGCGTGACACCGGGCAAGTGGTAAACGTGACGCACGAAGCTCGCGATCACCACCATTGATATCACTAGCGGCAGCACTATTCCTTCCATTATTTTGACGGTGCACTGTAAGCAAAAAAATAACTATTGTAACTAACAGGAATTTCTTTCTAAATCCATGCGCATCATAGACAATGATAACAATTGAATCTCATTCGTACATGGACGATATCGGCTCCGCGTGATGCATACTGCACTTGAGCATAAAACAGAAACCTAATGTCATTGATAAGCCTACTTTAGTCCGGATACGGAGTGTGCACACAGCATCGAAGTTTTATAGGAAAGTTAGGTTGAAAAGACATTGGTCAATTCCATTTTTTGCGGTACGGTATTTTATGTCTACCCTCTTTTTTCAACGCCAAGCAAATATTAATGGCATAAAATCAAATAGTTGTACGCTCACAAAATAAATCCGAATTCAGTACTTCTCTATGCACATAACATACTGTTCTGTTTAAATTTAAATCATTTTGATTGTAGAGTTAATCTTGTGAGTAAGAATGATCTCGTAGAAGCGAAAAAGCGGGTAAAGTATAGTAAACTGTTGAGGATGCAACTATTTAGTCCGACAGCACCTGTTGAGCGCCAGTTTCCATCTTAAGCTGCCTGCTATCGTCATCGACTACAACAATATACACTTAATTTAACCAAAGTTTTAGGAACATTGATCATTCGGGCACAGTATCGGAATCGCACATGCAGGTCAGTATTCTTTGTGTTCAACTCCATACTATAATGAACACAAATCAAGACCGCATTGGCATCTTGACTAGTGCAAGTTAACTAGTACTCGTGAAGATCTCATATGGAATACTGCAGCCAGCTCTGGGATGGTTCGGCTAAATACCAGCTCGAAGCCTTGGACTCCATAGATAACCGAGCAAAGAAGTTAGCCGGTGAAGAAGTTCACTGACGAATAGTGGAGTCTATACGACAAATCCTCGAACATAGAGGCAAAGTTGCCAGCTTATCTGTATATTACAGGCTGTACCAGGCTTCGGAGTGTGCGATCGAGCTACACTACCTAACTCCCCCATATCCTTTCTTTCATCGGAGAATAATATGCACAGGAACACGGCATGCGTGGCATCGATATGCAAAAAACACCCACGAAACGCTTCATAAATCCAGCATCATAATCCCTAGGGCTGCAATATTGCACATCCTGCCAGTAGCCTTTCTATTTCCCGATATATTATTAGATATATTATTGAAATCTTCAAGTACACATTGACTTGGTATATTCTATGCAAGTACATATGTTCCAACACCAACATCGACCGAGTCGTCACTTTCTATGCGTCCAAATACTTGCTTAACACATCAATAAACAGTCCCAAGACCAAACTTTCTAATAATCTCTAGAAATTATGACAGATAATAATAAATTATTCACTCACCAAATACCTTTGTTTCTCGAACACAGTGACCGGCCTCGCCGTCGCTTGCTTCAACGCCAGTTTCAAGTTATTCAAGTAAGGCGTCTCGCACATACGATATGCTTTGTTCTGGTGCGGGGGACGCACCCGGGGCGCGCTGAAATTGTCTGTAAACTAAAAACACAATTCACTATCTCACTGGCAACATTCAATATCAGCATAATTATGAAACATGTAAGAAATAAAAAAGTTATGATCTATGACTAGCACACAAAAAAAGGAGTCGCTCATCTTAGTAGCTTTAGAAACCATTGTGAACGAGTTCGTTCGGGAAATACTGCCACCATACCTATTTGCCAAGCTGTAATGTTAGTATGGGTTCCGGTTCAATTACAGGTACATAAGTCTTAATAACTTAATTTCTCAGTCCAATATGAAATGAAAATATTTTCAACACAAAGGTTAGAGCAATAAGGCCGGCTTTTGTACACTGCATTGCTGTATTAGATTTTTTTATATTATTGTGACGGAAGAAGCTCGAGGCCCACATGATGTTAAGCGGACTAACCTCTGCCTATAACAGATGAATTTAATCACAAGTCACGAATTGCACTTTGAGACATAGTTGTTAAATCTCGTGTGCCTGTAATTTCACTGGCTCTCAAGGACTGCTGTAGGAACACACCGTTAGGTGCTTGGCGACAGATTTTCTTTCTTTTTTATTATTTTTACGCTCTTTAATTTTATTATTCGTAAATATTATGGTGTCCAAACAAAGAGTTTTCCATCTATCCATCATAATTATGGAAAAATATAGAGTATGTGTCCATTTAAATACCAAAGATAAAGTGTAAGTGCGGTCGGACTCACGTAGCGAGGGTTCCGTACCGAAACATATTGTACCATAAACCCTTATTTTATACATATATATAGTACGAGAGCCTTAGCGGGAGTCTGATCCGCACTTGGCCGGTTTTAATTGCGTCATACGTTAGTCAGGCCATAATCAAATCAAGTTTGAGGATTTTGTTTGCCGTTTTTAAGTCTGTGTACAACAAATTCAAAACTATCCAATTATCAACTCGCAGCGCCCAAGTGACCAGCTCTGTATTCAACTGCACCCACACAAAAATCTAAACATTGTAAGCATGGCCAATTCTTGGACAGGCACAAGAATTCAAATACCTGTTGACATATACACACCTGCTGAAGTTTTGTGTAAGTGAAGCAATGATGGCCGAGCGGTAATAGCTATGGACAGCCGTGCCGCAGTACCCTGGTTCGATCCCCACCGCCGGCTTGAGCTTCACCGCATGGTGGAAGGGCATTTTGCGATTGCCCGCCTGGCTAGCTACCACCCTCACGTAGAAAGTCTGTCGCCAAGCACCGAAAGGTGTGTTCCGGCAGTAGTCCTTGAGAGCCAGTGAAATTACAGGCACAATGAGACTTAACAACTAGGTCTCAATGTGACGGGCGCAGTGCAATTCGTGAGTTGTCGTGAATTGCAACTGTTATAGGCAGAGGTTAATCCACTTAACATCAGGTGGGCCTCGAGCTTGTAACGTCACATAAACATAAAAAAAAAAAAAAAAAAAAAAAAATTGACGAGCGTAGAAATCATTATTCATACACACCTGTTGACGTTTTGTTAAATTGACGAACATAGTATCATTACTCATACACACCTGTTGACGTTTTGTTAAATTGACGAACATAGTATCATTACTCATACACACCTGTTGACGTTTTGTTAAATTGACGAACATAGTATCATTACTCATACACACCTGTTGACGTTTTGTTAAATTGACGAACATAGTATCATTACTCATACACACCTATTGACGTTTTGTTTATTTTATGAACATAATAATCCTTATACTCTTATTATTATTTAAGACTAAACATTTTTGCAATTTTGATATTATTTTATTTACAAATTTTACTGCCTCATTACGAACTTGTTGAAACAATTTTTTATACTTATTATTTTAATAATAACTTGTAGTAAGAATTGAATTATTTCTTATTAATTTCACTATTCACTATTCTTACTCATGATTGTTTATATATATATATGTATTTATTATTTGTATGATTTCAATTGCATATATCAGGTGCCTAAAGCATTAATTGTTAGCTATTTAAATAAATAAACAAATATGTCACATTGTATACAGACGTTCCATGAATAACATTCTTAGTTATTATGGTCAATAAATGATTCTGATACAAAGAAGAACTATTTTCATGCACTAAGCAAATCTCAGTGCGTAGCATACACCTAAGAAAGCTAGGTATAATTTGTTTCAGACTGATATCCATTGCCGATATCTTTTAAACATATAAATTGTGTATACTGCCAATCGATTCCAAATAACTAAGTCACGCCGTGAAGTTTCGTGTTAAAAGAATTTGCCTGGCAGGTGTTAATATAAAGTTACAATAATAACAAACTTAACCAGACCGAGTCGTTCAGAGATTCGGAGTATAAGTTCTGTTTTTATTTTCCGGTGTGTTCCGGCCAAAGACGACGTCTTTTTTTACTGCCGAGAGTTTTGCCTTTGACTACAATATCACTTTATGGTTAGGAATGATGTGTTCGAAGATGTTCATTTGTTCATTAGATTCCGAAGCACTCGTAGCGTAGTTGGCTTAGTCGTTGTTAACCGATCAACTAAGTTAAGCAACGCCCGCTGAGGTCATGACTTGGATGGGTGACCGCTAGTGGCATTACCATATAATTATGTATCATATGTATCAATAAAGAGGGGAACAGAATGAAAGTTTGCAACGGTGTGGGTTCCCCGAGGGCTACCGGCCGGTTCGTGGGAACTGAAAGGAGGTGCGGGATGATGCAGGAACGGTACAAATCAGGATTAAGGTCAACTGAGAACAGTGAAAATCAATGAAGATAATTTTAATGTATTATTTTTATTGACAAATAAGCTTCACTTTCTTTTAAATTTTAAGAATATAATAAGGTAAATATATTACATTTAAAATAGTTAAAGAATTAGTTCTGCTCACAATAAGAGATCAGGTAGGAATGCATCAAATCAGGCAAGTTTGAGTTGTGCCGATTGTTTTGAATTTGAATAAGGAATTAGAGTATGAAAAATGTACGTGGCAAGTTACGAAATAAGGCGACAAATGGTAAAGGAAGATGACTTTTTCACAATTTCACTACTACACACACAGGTAATGTATAACTAGACACTGATAAGTAACAAAACGCTGGTGTTGCAGCGGCTCCCGTTTTGGCCTGAAACTGGTTTGAACCAGCTCAGTAAGCGAACAAAGTTGTCGTAGCTTTCTTTATATTCCGTTTTTCTTGTCTGAGCAAGGCCGTCTTTATACCTTAGTAGGCGAAGGCCCGCCTGCTAGCTACACCCCTCAATAAGAAAATACGTCACCATGTACCTAACGGTGTTCCGTCAGCTGTCCTTGAGACATAATTCTAGGTAAGCCTGAACAACATCTTCGACTACTTCATCGCTTTCCATTAGATAAGACTATTCAAAGTCTAGCCTATAAATAAGGAATAAACAGGAATGAGAACTGGTTCTCGTGGACAGCTGCCGGAATACACCGTTTTAGGTGCTAAGAGACAGCTTTCTACTGCGTGTGGTGGTAATTCGACAGACTCAAAATGTCCCATACGTCAGATTACCTAAACATCAGCCCGGAAACTTATTAGGAACCGGCTAGGACCCGCGTTATATTTAGCGGAAAGATTCCTGATCCATTCTGGTCGGAATCTTTCCGGTAAATATAACGCGGGTCCTAGCCGGTTCCTAATAAGTTAATATGGATAAAACTCGCGTTAGTTTCCATAGTGAAATCAGCCCAGAACTTGAAATATATTGCAACAATAAGTACATACCTTTTTTAAAGGAATAATGAGTAGTAATAGCTATGGGTTGTCGTGTCGCATGTCCATGATTCGATCCCCGCCGCCGGCTTGAGCTTCACCGCATGATGGAAGGGCATTTTGCGAATGCTCGCCTGGCTAACTACCACCCTCAAGTAGAAAAACTGTCGCCTAGTACCTAACAGTGTGTTCCGGCAGCAGTCCTTGTGAGCTAGTGAAATTACAGGCACATAAGACCTCACCTTACAACTGTACGTCTCAGTGTGCAGGTCACAGTGCAATTCGTCGTTGACGTAATGCATCTGTTATAGGCAGAGGTTATTCCACTTAATATCAGGTGGGCCTCGGGCTTGTTCCATCACAATAACATAAAAAAAAACAATTTCTTTGAATAAACTAGGTATTATTATTTTTTATGAGTGAAATACGTCACTTGTGACGAAATGCTTCTGTTATAATAGGCAGTGGATGGTCACATGAATGACATAAATAAGTAACGTTTTTGCAAATTATTCATACCACGTGCAATAAATGTGGCGGTTTACTTTGACTTGCAATGTACCTGTGAGGTTGGCTGGAAGGTTTGTCCAAAGAACAGCTCAGGGTCGTCAGGTTGAAGTCCGCGACAATGGCCTGGTACATCTTGCCCTGGCCGCAGCACTATCATATCTCCTTCCACCAATAAAGCCCACGGCAGATTTACTATGGTCGCTGTAAAATAAATTATCATTACTTATACTTAAGGGTGAACTGGCCGGGCCGTTCTCCATACAAACGCCGTAGGGTGATCACTCCCTTAATTGCGGATTTAGGTCCAAAACAAAGCATAATACCGATTGATCTCGTCATTATCTAGGCTTGTATGATGCCGAAATTTTAATAAGATAATTAACTTGAGAGTTACGAGCTTCGAAACATTTTCATATAAAATTTTCAAGGCTCATAACTTTCAACTTAATTATCTTTTTAAAATTTCGGCAACATACAAGCCTAGATAATGACGAGATCAATCGGTATTATGCTTAATTATGGACCTAAAGTCTCAAATACGGGAGTGATCACCCTACGGCGTTTGTATGGAGAAGCGACCGGCCAGTTCAACCTTAACCAAATTATTGGAGCACACAATTTATGTTGCGAACGGGAATCGAACCCTCGTCCTTCGATTTCTCGCCGGGTGGCCTCCTCTTGGCCAACGGAACTTTTCTTTCCAGCCGAAACTTTGTGTTACAATTGTATTACTTTAACTGGTGTAGAGGACGGTGTCCGGAACAAAAAAAAACTGCTCTAACAAAATTAGTAAATATTGTGATTTTCGCTCAGCACGCGATAGTGCTTCTAATCATATTTAGAGATACTTAGCAATGATATTTAGAGATATCTTAAAATAGACTTAGTCCATCTAATCTTCAGGCTGTCTATTTATTGTGACTTTAACATTATAGGTTCGCTGTTATTACGCAACTTGCTCAGAATAGCCACTTTTTAGGGTTCCGTACCTCAAAAGTAAAAAAACGGAACCCTTATAGGATCACTTTGTTGTCCGTATGTCTGTCTAACAAGACTCTCTTTATCAGGAACGCGTGGAGCTGAAATTCCTATCAAATACTCAGGTCTACTGTCCCTTGGAGCTGTGAAACATGAATCAAAACCGAAAGGGTACTTCCTGTGAACTCAGAATCTTCAAATTTGGTACGAAGCACCGTCTTATATCACAGATAAAGGAAAAAATGCGAAAATCATAAATTGTTAGTAACATCGATAAAAAAATATTAAATATTATGGATTTAATTTAGCTATAGCATACCATAACTCATACTTATATACCTACAGGTCTGTACGGAACCCTCGGCGCGCGAGTCCGACTCGCACTTGGACGTTTTTTTTCTATTGCATTGTGACTCAACTCGCGTGAGGCTCACCTAATGTTAAGAGGAAAGCTCTGCCTATAATAGATGCATCTCGTCACAAATGAGAAATTGCACTGCGCCATGCACATGACAAACAAATGATAAATAATAAATTGATCACGAAAACGTGATGAACGCGATAATCATACTTAAATATATAAAAAATTGACTTCTAATATTTCGTTGCAGCAATTTGGGACAGTGTCGGCAATCGACCGCAATGCCGCGGCATTTCAGACTGTCGCAAATTGAAATTTGACATCTAAGAACGGCATGGCGATAGGAAGTTTCTTTTACTGCTAGTTTATCAGTCTTACGATCATCCAGATCTTAGGACTGACTAGCTATTCTAGGTTTTGAAGCAGTGATGGCTCAGTGGCATTGGCTATGGACTGCCGCGCAGCAGGTCCATGGTTCGAATCCCGTCCAGAGCTTGAGCTTCACCGCATGGTGGAAGGGCTTTTTGCGAATGCCCGCCTGGCTAGCGACCACCCTCAAGTAGAAAATCTGTCGCCAAGCACCTAACGGTGTGTTCCGGCAGCAGTCCTTGAGAGCCAGTGAAATTACAGGCACATGAGACTTAATAACTATGTCTCAAGGTGACGGGCGCAGTGCAATTCGTGACTTGTGACGAAATACATCTGTTATAGGCAGAGGTTAGTCCGCTTAACATCAGGTGGGCCTCGAGCTTGTTCCGTCACAATATTCTAGGTAGCCATAAACATCATTTCACCACTTAGTCATCTCTCTAAAAATATATCTCACCATCTCGATAAGCCCACTGGAGTATCACGCACGGAGAGAATGGTGCACATAAGTGAGGGAAATGTTCCTCTTTCCATTTTGATGTTTCAATAGCGTCGTCTAATATCTCTAAAAAGGAAAAACACTTTATGATCAAATAATCAGTATTATCTTGTTATTATTAGCTTTTTTTTTAATTATTGTCTGTAGTTAAGCCTTTGACGACAATCTCACCGGATGGTAAGTGATGATGGGGTCGAAGGTGTTAATAACAGGCATAACCTAGCATTACTGGCTCTCAAGACAGCTGCCGGAACAAACCGTTAAGTGCTTGGCGACAGATTTTCTACCTGAGGGTGGGCCCTAGCCAGTCGGGCACTCGCAAAAATGCCCTTGAACCATGCGGTGAAGCTGAGGCCCGCGGCGGGATTCCAACCATGGACCTGCTGCGCGGCAGTCCATAGCCAATGCCACCGAGCCATCACTGCTTCAAAAAGGATATCAAATTTGCCATAAAGATGTAAACAAACAAGTTCTGTATCAGCCGGATCGTCCACTGCTGAACAGAACCTCCCCTATCAAGGGGGTATTTGCCATAATCCCCACGCTTGGCAGGCGGCTTGGGGATCGCAGTATAAGATGGTAGTTCTTTACTGTGGACAGTGCTCGTAAACATTGTTATGCTCACAAATACAAAAAAAAAACCTAAAAATGGAACACGTTTATGATTTCACAATTGAATACGTTCAACACTCAAAAGTGTGAAATAACTAGTTGAAGTCAAGTTATTTCACAGTTTTGAGTGCTGAAATCGGTTCGATTTTTGGGTTATACAAATTTTTTTCAACCTATTTAGTGAACTACTACTACTATCGATTTTGAAGGCGGTCAAAGATACATATTTTTAGTTGAAACTGCGGAAAAGCCTAGACAGTTAATGAAGCGACTTAGGAATGCCTAAGCCAAGAGAAATAATACCGCCTAATTCACCATTTGTATAGGGCATAATGATCAATTCAATTAATTTGAGGAATATAATATCGCAATAAATTACTAAATAGAGCAAAAGATGAATGAATTTAGATAAAATCTCTTTTCAATACTATAAAAATCCTTTTTAATTAACCAAGTGGAAAACTAATATTTTACAAAATTTTATGCCCCGCGCGGGAAACAAGCTCACGTGCTCCGGAAGGAAAGCCTATTTAGACTAATTCACGTATTTACGACCACTTCAAAAGCACATACGAAATGCCTAAGCATGAAAGTCCATATAAAGATCCGATCACCCAAAAAAACCACATGAACCTCATGTTGAGTTAAAAAACAACCCACCTAGTCTAGAGGACATAACCAATCAAATTATAAAGATATGAGCTCCAGGTACTAAGGGATTAGTGCTGGGACGGTAAAACGGCGTCTAGGTCGAGCCTGTGATCGGCAACAGTTATAGCCGATGTAAATATAGCACTCAGACAATTTCAATAATTCTTCGCGTCTTTTAAATCAGGTTAACGTTTTTGCTGTTTCATAATAAGGTCCAATTGATAAGTTCTTGTAGTTTTCTAACGAGTAGTGTGACAATTAAATAATAAATAATAGACTATTTGCGACTAAACTCGTTGTTGGATGAGAATTTGAAAATAATGGAAGATCAATGTTTATTTTGCATTTTACACATTTGTTTGGATGCTTAATCAGATTAAATAAAATTTATTGTTACAGTGTCATTAACGTCAACCGTTGAACAAAGATCTCCCACATAGGGAAGGACGGTTTGTCGTAATCCCCACGCTTAGCAGGCGTCTTGGGGAAAGATGTGTAAGAAGGCAGTTCTCCCGACTTCAAAAAGAAATTAACATAAAATTATGTTCCAACTGATTTCAAGTACTGTATCAGCTGGATTTCTGAACACAGCCTCCGCCATTTAGGGGAGGATTTGTCAAAATCTCCACGCTTGGCAGGCGTCTTGGGGATCGCAGTTAATATCAGCAGAAAATATCAGTTCCTCAGAAGGCGCTGCGTGATAGTTTTTCAGTAAAGTGTTCCACGAAATGTTCAAGTTCCCAGAACTTGAACATTTCATATATGTAGTAATAGTCATAGTATAGTAATAGGGCTCGCTTAGCTCGCCCTAATTTACTGGCTCTCGAGAACGGCTGTCGCAACACACAGTTAGGTGCTCAGCGATAGAATTTCTACCTGAAGGTGGTAGCTAGGGGAATAACTTAATCCCAGGCGCCAGAGACTTGGGCCTCTTCCTCTGCAACTCTATGCGCTCGCACTGTGAACCCATGGCATGCTAAGTAATTTATCTCATTGGTATTACAATATGTCATGTCATTAAACCACATGTATACTATAAAAGTTTTGGCTTTAGTATTATGGCAGGCTAAACCTCATTGGCAAAGATAGTGAATCATTAAAAATTCTGGCTTTTACAGTGTGTCTAATGCACAGAGCAACTAACAATTATGTCTATATAAACTTTCATTTGCCGCGGTACCATTAGACAGTTCCTTTGATGGTACCACGAAAATGCTGTTTTCTATTAACCGTGGTACCATTGAATCGTAAGATGGTAGTAGCTATAGACACTATAATTTAGCATGCGCATTTGGCGCATTTTTTGGCTTTGTCATCTAATTGTGATGGTTTTTAATATAAGGTGACAGAATTCATAGCAAATGATAAAACCATGTTTATCTTAGAAGCAGCTCTGGAAGTGTGCTTTCGTCACGGTTATTTTATACACTCTAATTATTTTACATTATCTCCTAAAATTTAAAACAACATAATGCACTATACATGGTTAATTTTGTCTACTTGAAATGACCATTACAACATAATCTTTTATTTAAATAACTACAGTGATCCTAAAAAATACACACCTAAAATGATTTAATTTTTTAACATCAAACCAATCATTGTGGCTTACACATAAAAATTATATATGTACTGTTGTGGAGTTCTTTGTACACCTACCAAAAATCTTTACTTTCGCTATATATTATATGTATACTTATCTGGAACCGGAATCAAGATAAAGTAGCTTATCCTATATATATATATTATTATAATCCTTTTATATTGTACAATAACCAAACTGAAATCAAAATAGAACATAAGCTATGTTAAAAATACCACTGTCTGTGTCTGGGTAGACGGAACATCAAATTAACCTCTTACGATCCGGGACTCTTGATATAAGGAGAATGTGTTTCCATAATTGCTGAAGTTGTGCCATTTAAAATTCTTGGTAGACAGATAGATTACAAGGGACGAACACCATCTTTAGACACAGTTGTTAATAGCTTTCTTAAAGATCTTAGTATGGTAGACCAAGAACCAATAAGCAACATTAAAAAAGCTTGGATATACGACTACTACTTAAAATCACGTCTGACTTGGCCTTTTCTACTGTACGACATTACTAAAGCCCTTTTAACAAAGATGTAAACGTCATTAGGACACTGAAGTCATGGCTGGGGCTCGCAATTTCGGCAAATTTACTTTATTTAGGGATCAAAATAATTTTGGGATGAAAATAAAGAAACCATCGGAGCTCTATAAACACCTCAGAGTTAACAAAACGCACGTCTTCGTAAAATCTCAAGACGATATAGTCGCATCTCTCCCAAAAGACGCCTCAGTGCTTGATTCAAGACTTCAATTCCATAATCAATTTATGATAGGTGCACAGTCCAGCAAAGCGGGTTTTGGGTCGAGGAAGAAAATTGAGGATAAAGACGTAAAATCTTTTCTAGAACAAGACGAAAATGATAGCAATAAAGTGCATGTAATGAGCTTGGAAATGCAAAGCTCACCATAGGTGAACTTTGTATCCCTCTGGCATTAAAATGGCGCACCTTGATATATGATTGGTCACCTGCCTTGTTAAAATTCTATCTTAATGCCTTTCAAATGGCCCTCTCAGACCAAAGTAATTTAGTAAGATGGGGGAAAGCCACCGTAAAGTCTTGCGGTATTTGTCGGGAGGCCATAGGTACAGCAAGGCACTTATTGGTAGGATGCAAGGTGCTCCTTGATAGGGGTCATTATTCCCGTCGGCGTCACGATAGAGGAAAGTCGTGCTCTGCGCTAGAGCTCTATACTCGCGTTCGGAATCCTATACCAGTTAACCGCGAAACTCGGGGGCGTTTTATTGAAAACGCCCTCCAAACTCCACCCCTCTATGTAGAGGGCGGAGTCCGCCTTAGCCCACAACGACTGCCAAACTAGCAGTGCTAGTTTTTGGGTTCACGCGACGCACAGCACCCCCGAAGATGAGCTCCGGAAAGAGCAAGCTGCTTCCAGCAGCAAATGCCCCGATGCCCCCCGGAAGCCTCGGTCATCCAAACCCTCCGCACGCGACAGATCCCTGTCAAAACGGAGGGTCCTCTTTGTCACTGTTGAAAAGGATGCGGAAAATTTCCGCCAATTCCGGCTCTCAGTGCAAAGCACCGCCCGCCGAGAAATCCAGAAGTGGCGAGTTTAGCCACTGGACGAAACCGTCTCAGTGAGCTCTCACTTATCTCGGAATCACCATCCCCGCCTTCAGTGCTTACTACGGAACACCCACCCCCTGGCCTGCGCCGCAAGCGCAGTGACGAGGCCACTGACGATGACCAGAAGCGAGCGTGCGCTCATGCCCTAGGCACTGAGCGACCCACGCCCCATCCCCGTGATCCCCGCCGCGTCACGGGCCCATCTACGGCTGACACCACAAGCCGGACGCAAGCGACCTATGCCGCTGTAACCACGGCCGCATACGACTGCGCACCGACCTCCGCATCGAAGTCTACCACGGCCACTCACCCACGCCCACCCGTACAGGCATCTAACGAGTGGACGGAAACAATATCGACTGCCGCAACAACGATGGCAACTACCGCCATCAACCAACCGGACGTCACCAAGAAGGAGAGATACCCACCGATCATTATAGAGAGCTTCTCCAACAGCACCAAACACCTCCGCGCGCTGAAGGAGAAGCTCGGCAGACCACCGTCCGTAAGTCCCTATAATAAGGGCGTGCGTTTCACGCCAACCGACGGAGACGAGTACCGTGTCATCCAGTCATACCTCTCTAACCTGGCTGAGGGGGACCGACTGACATGGTTCTCGTGCTCCCTACCCAAAGACAGAAGCCTCAAGGTTGCCATCAGAGGACTTCCGGTTGATACCAAACCGGAAGAAATCATGGATGAACTCACGGAGCTCGGCTTTGTAGCCGAACACGTAAAGAAGATCGCCGCAAGAAGAGGCAGACCAGGATGCATCTTCTTTGCCCAGATGCAGAGGACGGCCAACCTGACCCCGGGCATATACGAAGTGGACGAACTTCTGTGCATGCCCGGGGTAAGACTAGAACACTGGCGTGGGAGGAGGGGCCCAGCACAATGCCACAGATGCCAGGCATTCAGGCACTCCTCCCACAACTGCTTTCGACGGCAGGCGTGCGTGCGGTGCGGGGGAGAGCACTTCGCGCGCGACTACCCCAGACCCCTCGACGAGCCGGCGACGTGTGCCAACTGTGGCGGCGCGCCGCCAACAACCCCAGAGGGCACCACGGCTAAAACGACCCCAATGAAGTCACCATCCACCAGTGAGTGCGCACCCATCACTGGCTACCACTAAGAAGACACCCACTGCATCCCTCATGGCCACCGCCAACGACCCGCCAGTCCGCGACGCCAGCCATGATGTGTCTAAGACGAGAACAAGGAAGAAGAAAAAGAAGAGCACGCGACAGGGCACTGCCCAGCCGCCAGCCCAAACGGCTACTGCCCAAAACAGACGCGCAGAGGGTGCGACACGCACTCCGCGACCAAGAAAGTCGCAACCAACTGCCTCGCTCCCACGAGAGAGCGAGACAGAAAACAAGAAGAAAACAAGGACCGCGGCGGAGCTCGATATCATCGAGTCCGCCCTCTGCATTCTCCAGGACGTGCTCCAGGCGCTCCTCCCTGATCCTCAGAATGCTCCCTGAGGAGGGAGCTGACCCCATACCGCTAGTATTAGCGGGCGTGGGCAAGATCCTTTCCTGCCGCTAGGAAGCGTTAACTGGACCCCCGATGCTGCCGCGTCGCCCCGGCTAAAAGGGCCGGCCAGGGCGCGCTACTGTCTCGTCTCTCGAGCGACTCGCTCACTGGGCTTCCCGGAAGAGGGATTAACCCGATGGGCTGAGGGCGAGTAGGGAGACTAGAAGACTACCGGACGTGACCACACACCCAGAACTTGAAAACGGTGCCATCAATTTGATGACACACCCCCCGCGACCCGACTGTGAGACACAGTTGGCGTTTGACCACCGCGTAAAGGGGCCAACAGTGCCCGAAGATGCGTCCGTGCGGAACAGGCCGCTCCGCGCGTAGAAGATACATGTCACGATAGAGTCCTCGAAATCATACGAGAAGCGCTCGCCACTTTTTGTATGGTTTCTCTCGGTAGTTAGAGCAAAAAAAGGTTTGAGCAGGAACAAACGACATGTTGCTTTTCTACCGACTTCAAAAAAGGAGGAGGCACTGAATTCGTCTGTATGTTTTTGTAAATGAAGCGTCATCTACAAAATCTAAATGCAAGCCATATTCCATCTTAGGCGCAGCTCCCGATTGGACTCTTTTGATGGACACGTATGAAAAACACTACAAAATCCCTGAGGATGTTGGTGTTTCGTCATCCAGACCATACATATTTCTATACTCAAAAAATCTAAAATGCATAGTACTTACAGAACTTACTGTGCCATGGGAAATAAACATACCAGAAGACTACACAATAAGTAACAAATATTATGACTTAACAAATGAATTAATCAAAAATGGTTATGTGGTTAATTTATATGCTGTAGAAGTCGGAGCAAGGGGTATACCAGCAAAATCCCTATACAACTTATAAAAGGACCTTGGCCTGTCAAGAACAACCGTAACTTCCATCCTAGAATGTGTATCCAAGGCGGCATTAGTAGGATCTTACCAAATTTGGTTGGGCAGGGGAGGTGGCATATCTTTGCAACATGAAGTCTCCTCGAGCTCTTTCCATTCTATGTTTGTTTAAGTTGTTCTGTGCCATTATAGTGTATAATGCACATGAATGTATGAGAGTAGTAATATGTAAGTCAGTCTCTTATCTTCAGAAGTTGGCCGTGACGTCAATGGTAGAGGCATTGTTTAACTTAGTTTTCTTTAGGCACTTGTATGTGAACCACGTTTGAAAATATTGGGCCTATAAATAAATTTTCATCACAAAGATGAAGTATTATCTTGCAAAAATAGTTCTGATCAAGTGACAAAGGCAGCCGATGGCATTACATTTCAAATGCTAATATTTTAAATATATATTTTTCAATTATTTACATTACTAGGTACCGGTGTATTACTTATCTTGCAAAAATAGTTCTGATCAAGTGACAAAGGCAGCCGATGGCATTACATTTCAAATGCTAATATTTTAAAAATATATTTTTCAATTATTTACATTACTAGGTACCAGTGTATTACTTTTCTCCATGGTATAGTAGCTCAATTGTCAGCTTTTGGAACTCATTATACCACTGTATATGTAGACTAAAAAACATATAACCACCAACTTTACATATTGATTCATTTATTACATGTTTTTGTATTTTTCTGAGGACTAAAGACTAGTTATTTTTAGAATATATCAATATTTTAAGTGCGCCATATCTCGCCCAATTACTATCCTATTTGCAAAATAGCAGGGCTGTATTCATTGCGGTTCAGGGTGGATTAACTTTTATCGAGCTTTTGCTATTCACAGTCAGATAGTTTTAAGAATAAGGTGGGACCAGGCCAGCTTTCCACCCTCCCTCACACTGCATATAACATAATTTGTGATTAGCACCTTCTTTCCCCCTCATACCTCCTTAATAATATATTATATATGTATGAATAATATATTAAAACATTGGATAGTGACAGGTGGCCAATGTTTATATTTGTGACTTCACACCAGGGTACATAAATAAGACAAGGTTGAAAAAAATCAAGAAATATGTGTGTAGTAATTTATGGATGGCCCCTTTCACAGTAGTGAAAACCTTCACTTAATAATTATACTATTTCAATTTCTTTATTTTCTCTATTACAGCTCCTGTGAAAACTTGAACGACTCTGACTTTGGTATAACCTTATATGTGTGTAAACGTCATATTTTTATATAATAATGCACACATAATGTAAAAAATAATGCTCGTTCAAGTTTTCACATGAGCTGTCATCGAGAAAATAAGGATATGGAAATAATATAGTAAAACTAGAAAAACTAGATATGGTTATAACACAATAGTTTAAAATTAACCCGGCGAAAATGTGGTAGGGTCAATTTGACCCTGCTCATTTTGTTTGATGTACAGTTTTTTTACCTGAAGTCGCATGCTTTTGAGTTTATCAGTAGCTGTAGTCAATAAAATACCCTCCCTTTTTCCCACCTCCACTTAGTCGGGTGCAACACGTGCAAGCAGGTAAACGTGCGCAAACTCAAATAGGGCAATTATGACCCATATATAGAGATGATTAGTAGCCTAAAAGACTGGATAATTACTGATTTTGTGATAAAACATGATATGTCATATAAATTCCTACCAAAAATTACCAATTACTTGTAATAATATTTGTATGTGTTGTTTTTTTTAATGTGTGGCAGAGTCCTCCTAAAGTTGATTAAAATAAGACTTTTTGTAAAATTGAAATTATGAAACATTTTATACGCATAATAGTGTTTCTTTTCATGAAAATCCTTATATAAATAACTAATGCGTAAGTTAACTTCCTATCCTTGTTAAAAAATTGCAATGAATACTTTTAAAATATGAATTAAATACAGGGTCATCAAGACCCTCCACATCCTCGATGTACCCTTTTTGTACCACATCCTCGCCGGGTTAAGGTCCATATAGTTATACATTTAACTTACCTAATACTTTCCTTACTCTATGGGGTATTTCATTCCTGTACTGATACTCTTCATTAAAAGCAACAAGAAAGTTTATTACTAATATGATAAATAAAAACAATGCTTCCCAGAGTAAGTATGCATGAGCTTGCACAGATTCACCAAGGATATATGCCAGTATTAGACAAATAATGTATACAACAGTAATTGTATATGCAACTCCTGATAATAGTACTTTCTCAGAAGAGAAAGATATTATGTCATGAATTAATTGATACCTGAAATTAAAAATATTAGTTTTATAAATACTTTTATGATACTGATTACCTATTTTGGGGGTAACCATTTTAACATAAAAAGAAGTATGGAAGACAGAGAAAATTATATAAATTTTTACCATGGCTGGCCACAACCCATCTTGGGAATCTTTGTTTATCAAAGATGCAGCAGCTGATTGATGATAAATTAAAACAAACATTACAGTTCTTGGAAATGTAAGATTTGTCTATTATCATTACCTGCATATAAATTGGGTGCCTTTTCTGTTTAATTTTCTAGGGCTAAACAAATAGAGATTCTGAGGCGGATTTGTTTTCACTGCTGCTGACTGCTTACTCGCTCAGCGTATCAGAAAGACAAAACTGCCTTATTAAAATATGGGGCAATAATTGCTTCCCGATTTTATCATAAACGTAAAATATAACATCATGGAAGACAAGCCAAGAAGAATAGGAAAGGGAAACAATGTAGGAATATTTGTAATATTTTTCCAAAGTTCAAACCAATTACAAAAATAGATTGTGTTTGTTTACCCATTTGGATTTTTCGCTTTATGCTCATTGATCACGACAGTTATTTCATCGCGCAATTTTTTTAATGCATCTTTGGTCGAATATCCCAATATTTGCTGATTGCTATAATCCATTGTAAAATGTGTCATTCACATATTGAAACGAATATGTATCTTGGACAATATTTTTTCACTTTTTTTGCTGTTTGTTAGGGCGTTCGGATAGCCTATCGGTGCCAAAAATAACACTCACAAACGCTAAAAATGATCACATGGGCCGTTCGTTTTGGGACTTCGTGATCAAAAATATCGTTTTCGCTCACCGTTCGGATAGCTTTGAAAACGCTACAAATGACAGAGAAAAGTGATATTTTTGACCCATGTCTTACCGTGGGATCGTTGTGATCGTTTTTTGACAACTGCTGTTTTGACAGTTGTATTTGGCGCGATTGAAGAGTTTCATAAGTTTTTTATATAGAATTTATATTATATTTATATATATAATATAAATGCCATATTATTTAGTAGGTACCTACTTGTTTTGTTAATTTTAGAGATTGATTCCATGTTTCAAAATTGTTAAAATATTGTCGGTTGTCAAAGTATGTTTTAAGCCGTTCGGATAGCATGCAGTAATTGGTGGTCAAAAATAGCAAAAGCTTCTATCCGAACGCTAAAACACAAATGCCACTTTTGAAACTGCTACAAACGCAATCGAGCCAAAACGAACGCCCCTTGTGTCATTACTTTTCTCCAGTGTTGCCGTTCAACAAATTTAAAAGTCTCTAGCCAGTTAAAGAAATTCCTCTAGATATGGAAAAAATCGTTCCATAAAAATCCACTATATGTCGCTAAAACTCATACATATATGTAACGCTCAAAAAAAGTATCGATTCTCGTTTCATTTTCCTACTAGAAGACCTCATTAAATATTTTCCATGAATAGAAAATACAACTTATTCTGCTTATATAAAAAAACGTAATTATTTCCTTTTGTTTCGTCTTCTCTATTTTGTTATGCAAGACACATAATATGTAGCCAAATTATTTGATGTAATCAACAATCTCGGTCATCAGCAGCTTATGCATCCCAATTGAACTAAAGCGGCTGTCACCCTCAGTTTCTGCTAAATAAATTTTAAATGAAAAGGCAATATAAAAAATATTGTGCTTTTAATCTTGAAGTTTTCATTAAATTTATCAATATTTCAGATCAATATATGTAAAAACCATTTCAAAATAATAATTATAAGCTAGGCACTTGTAATGGTCTTCCTTTGCGAACTTGGTTAATTACATCGTCTGGAATAAATCGGAAAAAAATTGCATACACTAATGTAATTAAATTGATTTATACTGTTTGACAAGTCAGTATCTTTAATTTTAAAATAGAAATGGTTGCCCTTCTAGTGATATGTTGACTCGCCTAAAAGTAGCTAGAAGTCATCAAAAAGTTTTTTCTCGCTAAATTCAAAATTTTATCCGTTAAACATTCACAAAATCCCCTAGTTCTAGCGACAAACCCCTAGAACGGCAACACTGCTTTTCTCTATGGTTTGTGTAAAGTATGTATATTACTTCAATGGGACGAATTTCTTAGCATTCCATGGATTCACCGTGCGGGTGCCGGGTCCATAGCGTTGCAGAGGAAGAGGCTAGAGGGGCCTGGGACTTGCAACCCAGGAGTAGGATTAAGGGGCCCCTTTATGATATATCAATGCTCTCCTTCACCACTCGAGCCTCCTCCCCTACCTAACCAAATTTGATAAGATCCTACTAAGGCCGCCTTAGATACACGTTCTAGGATGAAAGTTACGGTTGTTCTTGGTAGGCCAAGGTCTTTAAGTAGGTTCTCCTAAAAAGTATCCTCCGGCCTGCCGGATTTACCTTATGTGTCCCAACCGGCCTGCCGGTGAGCGGTCATAGTCGTGATTACATATTCACCATAAAATCTGGGTAAGTTCGATTTTCATAATTCAAACGGTTTTAGTGAGGATGGATCCTTGGCTATAGGTACGAGAAAAAATCCATAATATTCTGATATAACAGAAAGTATGTTTAAAATTGATATGAAATCTGAAACCAGCTCAAATTACATTTTGGCGCCAAAATATTGTTTATATTTATGTCATTTAAAAATAATCTCGTCACTACTTCTAAAGTAATTAACCTAGAAAGCTGTAATTTTGCATTTGTATCGGCAACAAGTCAATAACGATGTTAAAAGAAATTAAAAGGATAAGGATTGATAACTTTTTTTTTATATATTTTTTTATTTGACCCCTGTTTTTGTTCCGGCCGGAATTCCGGTGGTCTAAAAAAAAGGTTTAGTGTGAAGCTTGTATTTATCCGATCGTTATTATTCAAACGTTGTTAGTAAGCTACTTTCATTGGCTATACAACAAAAAAAACCACATTACTCTATGGTAACGAGAAGTTACTCAAATCATGAAATGAAAAAAAATAACTTTTACTCGATGCATTTTGCCGCGCAAACACTCACCGATCGAAACTTACGTAATAAATAATCTCGTAACTACTTTTAAACCTATAAACCTAAACATCTGAAGTAATTCAGGTGTATAGATTACATGTAAATAATCATATCAAAAGAAAAACTAAATTCGTAGGTGGTATAGTATTTGAGAAAAAAAAAAAAATGCGCTTATGTACAGTTTTACCGCCAAAATTCTTAAAAAAAAATCGCGTTGTTTTAATCTCGTTACTACTTATAAAATATTTATCCTTACAATCTGGTATAATTCATGGGTAAAGAACCATACTAAATACTCACATTAAAAAAAAACAAAGTTGTAGGTGGAATAGCAAACAAAAAAACGTTACGGGGCGTCGCGGGAAAAAAAACGTGGACATTTTGGACGATTGGGTTGTAGATCCTCGACAGATTTGTACTCACGAGGGGCGGTGCCAAAAATAACACTCACAAACGCTAAAAATAATCACACGGGCCGTTCGATTTGGGACTTCGTGAGCAAAAATATCGTTTTCGCTCACCGTTCGGATAGCTTTGAAAACGCTATAAATGACAGAAAAAAGTGATATTTTTGACCCATGTCTTACCGTTGGATCGTTTTTTGACAACTGCTGGTTTGACAGTTGTATTTGGCGCGATTGAAGAGTTTCACAAGTTTTTTATATAGGTACCTACTTGTTTTGTTAATTTTAGAGATTGATTCCATGTTTCGTACTGTGCAAAATTGTTAACAGTTATACAGCTTATATAATATACGGCTTAAAAGCCGATCGGATAGCATGCAGTAATTGGTGGTCAAAATTAGCAAAAGCTTCTATCCGAACGCTAATACACAAATGCCACTTTTGCAACTGCTACAAACGCAATCGAGCCAAAACGAACGCACCTGTAGTATATATTATTTCATCTATGACATGTATGTACGTCATAGAGAAAAGTTTTAAACTGGGCCACGTTCCAAGCCTCTGAGTGTAGGTGTTTGGTGATTTTAACCTACTCCAAGGTTCAGAACGACACGGTTGTTTTATTCTTAGGGTGCGTTTCATTTGAGTGAGATTCGCTAAAAACGCTAAAAACGATCACACTCCCAAAAAGTTTTCCACATGGGTCTTGGCGTTATTTTCGCCTTAAACGCTACATCTAATGTCAAAAGTGACAGAAGTTGCAAGTTTTAGTGGCATTCTTAGCGTTCTTATCCAAAAATGGAACGGGGATGACAGTTACAAACGATCACGTGATCACAACCACAGACGCAGAATGTGATCAAAATTATCGAAATTTACGTTCTTAGCGGTTAATGGAACAGGCCCTTAGGGTGCGTAACTGGTTATTCAAACTCGATAAAAATGAGCAATACAGAAACTAATAATTTAAATCTGCCAAAATTAATGTACATATACATCTTTATGGAGAAATTTCTTTATTAGCGAACTCAATAATGAGTTATGTACTTTTAATCATTTTACTGAACTGTCAACTGGACAAAAAAGGCAGCAAGTGTTATGATATTTTATACCACACCCACTCATAAAACGTCTCATTACTCGTTCAAAAACATGTTATAAAGTTCGTCATTTCTCTCTTATAAATGTACGGCGTGTACGCGTAAAGTTATATGGATTTTCATTCCTTCACTCCGTAGTGAAGGAATGTTGTATGAAAATCCATACCTGCCCTGGTAGCGTTCTTTTGTTTTTAGCTGCTAACATAAAAAAATTCAATCTCAAAAAGGTTTTATATCGAATGATGAGAAAACAGAGGTGTGATTTTTATTTGTACTCGATTTTCAATGAAAGGAGGTGGGCAACCTTTTTTTCACTACGAGAAAAAAAGCGCGGCAATTTGTTATGTTTGGTAAAAGTTTGTTTTTTAATTATTTAACAGTACGCTTTTAATTATTCTAAATAATTTTCCAAAATGTCATCTGATAGTGAAAGTGACGATTTTATAATGATGAAGCCACCAGTTATATGAAATGCAGCTCAAGAAGAACTTACTGCCTGAGAAGTCTCGAGGTAAGTACGAGAAAACTTATAATGATATTATTTTCCTCGTAGGTGTATTATATAGCACTATGTATCACTCGGGAGAAAGTTCTATTTCTGTTCGAGAGTTTGTTAGGCAAGGCAACTCGAGAACAGAAAACGATCATTTTCTCCCCTCAATGTACAATGTACTATTTTAAACTTGTCTAAGGTCATTTAATTTTATTGTCTATTCCCGCCACGTCAGAATTAACAGAGAGAGTTTTTCTGTGATGAATAGCAAATGGCGAGACGAAAGAAATAAAGAATCTCTGAATTTGATTAAAAACTAATTACTTATTTATTTTAGTTAAAATATAGACTGTAGAGATGCTATGCAATTGTTTAGTAGAGATACTAGTTTGATACATATCGTATTGGTCAAAAAGTAATAAAAATATGTATTTAAACATAATAATAACAAAAAATAAGTTGTACTTTATTTTGTTACTATGTACTTTTTTCCTTCCTATTAAACTTACCAATGTACTTTATCTGCATAAATAAAAGGTGGTACCCTAGTTATGGATGCAACCTTTTGACAACCGATTTTGAAAGTTAAAAAGTTGTGCTCTACTACGAAGGTTATGAACGACGTTAGAGTGAAGAGTTACACTCCGAGTGCGCTCTCACCAAGGTTCTGAACGGCCCCCTGATGAACGTCTAAAGTAACTTGTTTGTGTGATGTTCGTAATATTACTAGCTCACTGCTCAGTGTGTCATAGATCCATGGTGTGTGTACGTATGTATATTGATATTTTTATTATAAATTAGGTATGCGTTCGGAAACGTGCTATTTTTTCACCAGTGTAACACTTGTAAGTCAAGGCTAAACGTCACTAGCTCGCCAACAGTTCGGGCAAAATCACGCTAGTTGACAACTTCAACAATGGAGACGTAAATGGAGACCAGATCTTTTTACAGACGAATCACGATTCCTTCTAACACCTAACCATGTTTACAGATGCCCAGGCGAGTGATACAGTGCAGCAGCAGTCCAGGAACATGACAAATTTGGACGTGGCTCTGTAATAGTTTGGGGCAGAGTTAGTTTGGAAGATCGCACAGATGTCATCATTGTTCCCGGATGAGTCTTTTAGCTTAGATAGAAAACGTATTTAAAGTACGTCAACGTGCGATATCAGACCAGCCCGGCTATGTCTTTTTGAGGACGAGATGAATCTGTAGTATCTCGCGCGTCCCAGTATAATGGGGGCGATCGACGATTTAGTACAAATTTACTTTCCGTCCAGTCTTAGCAGACCCATAATATTTGTGTGTGTGTAATCAATACAATAACGAAATATGAATTTGAACACAACTCACGAACTCTTATGCGCAGCTTAAATACAATACCTTTGAATAAAGCGGTAAGTATTGTTTTAAACTATTTTAAATTATTATAAATTATGTTATATGTTGCTGATTACTAAAAAAAAACAGTTATATGTCAGTAAATCATATTATTGTTCATTAACGTATTAAAAAAAAAATTTTATGATATTCGCAGCAGTCAACATTTAAAGTAATCTAAATGAATAACTACTTTTAGGGTTCCGTATCCAATATGTTGCTATAAAATATTATTACTTATATTGTTTCATAAAAGGGTTAGGTATGATGGTTTTAAAAAACAGATAAGCTGCTTTTCTTGGTGACGAAAGCTAAGTGGAGAATAAAGGTTTTAGCACAGCAGAAGCAGTGATGGCTCATTGGCATTGGCTATGGACTGCCGCGCAGCAGGTCCATGGTTCGAATCCCGCCCAGAGCTTGAACTTCACCGCATGGTGGAAGGGCATTTTGTGAATGCCCGCCTGGCTAGCGACCACCCTCAAGTAGGAAGTCTGTCGCCAAGCACCGAAAGGTGTGTTCAGGCAGTAGTCCTTGAGAGCTAGTGAAATTACAGGCACAATGAGACTTAACAACTATGTCTCATTGTGACGGGCGCAGTGCAATTCGTGATTTGTCATGAATTGCAACTGTTATAGGCAGAGTTTAGTCCACTTAACATCAGGTGGGCTCGAGCTTGTTCCGTCACAAAAGCTACTGAACTAGTTTTCAAGTCCCATTTATTCGTTCTTTATTAAACAATATTTAAGTACAATTTGTAATCATATTTTATACCAACATCGTCAAAAAAGATAAAAATTAAATACTTGATACAATCGGCAATTCAATTTATCTTTCGTCTGAAAATTATATCAACAGGAAAAGTTTTTAATCATAAAACCATCAAACCTAACATAATTCGTAATGAAGTGTCGAGAACGGTAAAAATAATTTATCAAAGTATAGATCGTTTATAAAAGTATAGTATGTTATTGGTTCAAAGTCTGTCCCCAATTCAACCAACAAACAGCGCAATGGAGAATCGTCCATAGATAATCTCAGTGAACAGATCTTAGCGTGGTGCGGTCGCTGCTATCGTCCGCCACTTGTCTCTCGTGTCATGCGTGACAAATTTCTTATTTGCACATGCTAGCCAGGCTGATTTTCTTTTAATGCACGATAATGCCAAGCCACATGATAAAGCAATAACGTATGATAACTATACCTGGCATCATGAAATCCATGTAACGGAGTGGCTTTTCATGAGCCCTGACCTAAATCCGATTGAACAAAAAAAAAATGGTGATTTGTGGAAGATGCGGTGATGATGTTGGTGAGGCAATCCAATGCTCGGCCTGCAAGAAGAGTTTCGATTTTCCGTGCTCTGGAATAACCGAAAAGGGATACCGGAAGCTGGGGGATCGTCAAGCAACTTGGAGGTGTGCGACCTGCAAGAACTCAGGTCAGGCAAGTGCTCTCACAGTGCCGGTGATGGGTTCACCGGTAGCTTCTCCAACGGTGTCACTTGAATCCATCATGCATGAGCTGACCAGCATTCGTATGCAGCTTGCTCCACTCTCTAGCCTATTAGCGGAAGTGCAGCTCCTGCGGAAAGAGCTAGCGGATCTCAAGGGAATCCCTGCCAAAGTACATAAACTTGATGAAAGGTTGACAAAAGTCGAAGAAGACCAAAAGGATCTTACTGGGGCCATGACTTCACTCTGCAAACTTGAGGAGGACCTACATGACACTGATCAGTGGCTGCGTAGTAACAACGTTGAGATAAAAGGCGTACCTTTGAGGGATAAGGAAAACCTTTTTGAAATGGTAGCCAAAATAGGTGACAAGATATCGTATCCAGTTTTGAAGACACAGATAAACTTCGTTCACAGAGTGCCGAGTAACGTAGCTGGCACCAAGAATATAATCGTGTCATTCATGAATCGTTACGTCAAAGAAGATTTTATCGCTTCTGCCCGCTCGTTAAAAAATCCTTTATCTCCCAAAGATATCGGTTTTACTGGTGATGCGGGGAAAATTTTTATAAACGATCATTTAACTGTAAAAAACAAACTGCTTCTCTCACAAGCAAAATCGCGTGCCAAAGAGCACAACTACCAGTTTGTTTGGGTGAAACACATGAAAATCTTTGTACGGCGAGATCCAACTTCGAAACCTTTCACCATCTCAAGAGGGCAAGACCTACAAAAAATTGTCTAGTTACATGTATGACTCTTAGTGTGAAGACAGTTTTATACGCGTTATTTTTTAGATTTAAACAACCACTCACTTTAAAATATTTTGTTCGTTTCAAAAGGTTGGAATCCCCTGGCAGTGTGCTTGCGCTTATCGCAGGCCAGTTTCTACGTAAGGCACAATGCACGAACCGGTCTTGTCATGCTGTCGTGCGAGCGGAACATTGTTGTTCTTGCAATTATTGTTACATTACTAAATGTTATGCTACCTACTTTTTCTTAGATGTGTGTTTATTTTTTAAGCTTTATTTCATATCAAGCGCTTGGTGCTTAAAGGATCTCATTTGGAGCGGTGTTTGGTACCGTTTTAATACTCACACTTATGGGGTATATTATATTACAATTACGATAAAAAAGTTATTACTCGTATTATATCTTTGTACTGAGCTAAATATTATGTATTCTGAGTCGCTTTTACAAAATTATTTCATGTCATATTTTATGGTTACGTTCATTTTGAGTAATGATAAATGTCAAGCCACCTACATTTACATAAATGTGTGTTTATTTTTTAAGCTTTGTTTCGTACCCTGCGCTTGGTGCTTGGAAGAACTCATTTGGAGCGGTGTTTGGCACCGTTTTAATGGTAGCACTTATGGGTTATATTACATTACAACTACGATTAAAAAGTTGTTAATATACTTTTGTACTGAGCTAAATATTGTGTATTCTGAGTTGCTTTTACAAACTTATTTATTCTCATATTTTATGGTTACGTTCATTTTTAGTAATGCTAAATGTCATGCCACCTACGTTTACATAGATGTGTGTTTATTTTTTAAGCTTTGTTTCGTATCGTGCGCTTGGTGCTTGAATGATTTTATTGTGAGCGGCGTTTGGTACCGTTTTAATAGTTGCACTTATGGGGTATATTACATTACAATTACGATAAAAAAGTTATTATTATATCTTTGTATTGAGTTAAATATTTTATACTCTGAGTTGCTTTTACAAAATTATTTCATGTCATATTTCATGGTTACGTTCATTTTGAGTAATGATAAATGTCATGCCACCTACTTTTACATAAATGTGTGTTTATTTTTTAAGCTTTGTTTCGTACCGTGCGCTTGGTGCTTGGAAGAACTTAGTTGGAGCGGTGTTTGGTACCCTTTAAATGGTTGCACTTATAGGTTATATTACACTACAATTATGTTACAAAAATTATTGTTATATTTTTGTATTGAGTTAATTGTACTTCCTGAGTTGCTCTCACAATATTATTTAATCTTATATTATATGGTTACGTTCATTTTTGTAATACCAATAATTTTGCGACTATTACCAATTTGTTTTGACGAAGGTGTTAGTGGATGGAAACAGTTAAGCATATCAGACTTAATTTCGTTACTACTTAACATAATTTCGAGTTTATTCTATTATTGTTGGATTGACCCACAATGTATACACTAAATATTTATCACCAGAATGTTCGTGGTTTACGGACAAAAACATTAACTTTTTTTAGGAACTTGGCTAAAAATGACTATTATCACATTATATCGTTAACTGAAACCTGGCTTGTGAGTGACATTTCTAGTAGTGAATTGTTTAATGATAACTACTTAATTTGGCGTCGTGATCGTGCAACTGGGCAGTCACGTGGTGGCGGCGTCTTAGTAGCAATACGGCGGGACCTCATAGCTACTGAAAATGTTGGCTGGCAGTCCAGCGCTGAGGATATTTGGATATCGGTTCATTTAAGAGATGGGCCTGGAAAAAGTATGCAAAAAATACACATATGTACACTATATCTATGTGAACAGTATCAAGGACACAGTTTCTCTAATCAACTTACCATATACTTAGACAAACTTGCAGACTTATTTATCGAACGCCCATCTGATAAATTTATTATTCTGGGAGATTTTAATATGAGCGCCATAACGTGGTCAGAGTCTGAAGACGGTATTAGAGCTGTAGCTCCGTCTACTGCTTCTTCTTCTACCACGTTATCGGCCAATATGTTTACTCATTTCATTGATACTCTTGATTTCTGCAGTCTAAAACAATTTAACTTAGTCCAAAATAAGCATGGCCGAATACTTGATCTTGTCCTGTCAAACACAAACATCTCCGTCTCAGCCTGCTTACAGCCTTTAACTGTGGAAGACCCTCATCATCCCGCCCTTTTGGTCCAACTTGATGTCTCACAATCTCAATGTCTAATAGCTCAGAAGCGTCTGATGTACCAATACAATAAAGGTAACTATGATCGTATTCGGTCTTCCCTGGCTGACACGCAATGGAACGATTTATTTTCAGAGTGTAGCACTAATGATGCTGTGAGTAAGTCTTACTCAAAATTAGTTGAATTAAGAGATTATCACATCCCAAAACGACTACATAAAAATAATAATTACCCCCGTTGGTACAATTCTGCTCTCATTAAAATTCTTAAAGAAAAACACAAATATTTTACTAAATTCAAAATTTACGGTAACAAACACGATTTACTCACTTTTCAGATACTGCGGGATAGAGCTAATAGTGTTGAGCAGACTTGTTTTCATAAATATATAGCTAACATTGAGACTGCTATCACTTCGAACCCAAAATATTTTTGGTCTTATGTAAAATGCAGACGTTCGCATACCAATTTTCCTTCCAATATGTCATATAACGGCAATGAAAGCCATACGGGCCAAGGAATATGTGAACTTTTCTCTAATTATTTTCAGTCCACGTTCCTGGATTCTACTACCACTTGTACCCATTCAGCGTCTAGAGACGATTCTAATTGCCACATTAGTTCTATTGAAATCAA
The DNA here is from genome assembly GCA_963890685.1 of Plagodis pulveraria. Lineage (NCBI taxonomy): Eukaryota > Metazoa > Arthropoda > Insecta > Lepidoptera > Geometridae > Plagodis > Plagodis pulveraria. The sequence goes on along the minus strand of OY982955.1, from coordinate 7,103,126 downwards.
TCCTGACATTGTGCGGAAATACCTTCAATCCCTTGACTTAAATAAATCAGCCGGTCCCGATGCTATTCCAGCCATATTTTTAGTAAAGTGTGCTAACGAGTTAGCGTATCCTGTATCATTACTATTTACAAAATCACTCTCTGAAGGTGTCGTTCCTACTATATGGAAGACTGCGTTCATCTCACCTATTCACAAAAAAGGTGCTAAAGACGTGGTAGAAAACTACCGACCAATATCTAAGCTTTGTCTTCTAGCCAAAATTTTTGAACGTATAATTTATAATCAACTTTACAGTAGTATTCTCCCTGACCTTAATCCACAACAGCATGGTTTCTTAAAAGGAAGATCAACGGTGTCAAACCTTGTTGTTTTCACTGATTACGTTACTCGACAAATGGTCACTAGTGGACAGGTAGATGCTATCTACACCGACTTTAGCAAGGCCTTTGACCGAATCGATCATGTTATTCTGCTGAGAAAACTATTCAATCTAGGTATTCGTGGTGATCTCTACAGGTGGTTCTCTTCTTATGTCTTCAACAGAACTCAGGCAGTAGTATTAAGTGGTTATACTTCTTCCTGGACTGCTATACCATCTGGAGTCCCTCAGGGATCATTGCTGGGACCTCTTTTGTTTGTCATCTACATCAACGATATTGGACACTGTTTTAAACATTCCCAATTCCTACTATTCGCAGATGACATGAAGATGTTTATGGCAATTGACAACCCCTCTAATGCGTTACTTCTGCAGGAAGACCTAGAAAGAGTGGCTAACTACTGTAAGACAAATAACCTTATTTTGAATATATCAAAATGCTCAGTGGTTACTTTCAGTCGTAAGACACAAACTGTACAATTTAAGTACTCACTTGAAAATCAACCACTTTTACGTGTGAGTGACATTAGAGACCTTGGTGTCCATTTGGATAGTAAGCTCACTTTTGTCAATCACATCGATATGATAGCTAAGAAAGCCTCATCAGCATTAGGTTTTATTATACGTAATGCGGGCATTTTTAAAACCATGAAGACTCTAAAAGTCCTATACTGTGCCTACGTTCGCAGTCACCTTGAATACGCAAGTCAAGTTTGGAATCCTAATTATGCCGTACATATTCAAAGGCTGGAAAGAATACAAAAGAAATTTATTAGGTACTTAGGATATAAATTCAAAATTCCACGTTCTAAATATATAGTTCGCTGTGCTCGTTTCCATCTGTTACCACTTTCAACTCGTCGTAATATTTCTGACATACGGCTGCTCATGAAGATTGCACAATCCAAAATTGATTGTTATGATTTAGTGGGTAAATTAAGTTTATATGTTCCACCTAGACACGCTAGACCCAGAAGGTTGCTTCACGTACCACCCGCACGTACAAACTATCGCAGACAATCATTTTTATTAAGATCACAAACCGCTTTTAATGAGTTTATCGAGCACGAAGGTCACACCATCGACCTTTATTCTAGCAAATTGTCTCATGTTAACCTTGCTTATGTCACTTTGAATTCGTAAAATTTTCAAGTATTTGGAAAAGAAGTGGCTGCGTACGAAAAAAAAGAAAAAAAAAAAAAAAAAAAAAACACTATTGCTTTGTATAATCTTATTACGTGTGTGTAAAATACTTCTTTTTATATCTGTGGAGGCTTGTTAATGGCTTTTTTTAATTAAGTTATTAAAGCTTTTTGTAATGATAGCTGTAAGCCCCCCAAATAAATGTAAAATGTAAAATAAAATAAAACATATTTGGGAATTGCTTGACAGGTGCATCCGGAAACGTCCTATTACAGCTCAAACATTACAGCAGCTCTCTTAAGCACTGAATGAAGAGTGGAAGCGAATCCCACCAGAACATCATACGAAGCATGCTGCGTCTTGTCATGCTGTGATTAGGGCTCAAGGGGGCCATACAAGTTACCAAAAGTCACCAAAGACGAATATTTAATCGCAATTAGAATATTTCTTTGACGGACTTTTTCGTATTCTAATTGCACTTACGTCCCGCTTGGGGTGTTTTGTGCATTTCTCTCGCCAGCTTCTATCCAAGCCATCCCAACTCCTTAATGTAACGTCTGAAGTCACTGGCATAGCTACTCCCGAGGCGTATGTGGTGATGGTCAGGATTTCTTAAAAGAGAATGACTCACATACTTAGTCCCGTTTTAATTCTTATTTGTTCCGTGACTTCAAAGTGTAATAGTACGTGCTGCTGTCTCTTCTTCACGCATACAGTCTGTAAATGGAGAGCTGTCTGTTGCTCCAGTTTTGTGCAGAAAATAATTTAGGTTACAGTGATCTGTGACGAGGCCTACATCAAGGCGCAATTCCTCCCACTGTACATTTAGCAGGTTATTAGTCTGTTTCTTGTTTAGAGTTGGAAACATGGGCTCTTCATCTTCCCATAAATTTTGTTGTTGTCTCTCGTTGTAACGACGCAATTGTTCCCGTATTTCCATCGCTGATGGCTTGCAAAGGCTCTTTCCGTCATAACATACGTGTTTTTTGCCAGAGTATCTACCAAGGTGTTACCCGGGCATATGTTATGTCAATTTGTCCATGTAACATTACTTTATATTCGATATTTTTATAGCATAGCACTCAGCTATAACTGTGAACGTTTTTTTTCTAGAAGAGACTGCAAAACGCCCAGTATATTAATTTTCTCTATGATAACGCCGCAGCGAGGTATATTTAAGGCTACTATTACATGATCTAGGGTTTCAATTGATGAAGTATATTACACACAATCGAAAATTACACTAAATTTACAGAAAGATTTTAATATTTATTGTTATCTCCCAAATTCTAATTATTGATACAACTAAAAAACTACTTGAATCTTAATGTACTAAAACAAAGTTATTATGTTCTTTAAAAAAATCAAATAACTAAGACCTAACTAAAGAAGACAAACTTACTACACTTACAAAATAGAATGAAGAAAATAAGTGATGAATGAAGAATGAAGCTACGTTTAGCTCCGTTCAAAATAAACCGTTACGTATCTGAGAGACCTGTTGCGCGAGTCGCAATGTCTATCAGACTCTATCAACAGCTAACTGTGGTGGCGCGCGGTGGCGCGGCCGGGCGCATCGCTTGAGTCCAAGCTAGTACATTTTTGAGCAAAGATGTACCTACCTCCTATAGGATCTCATAGGATAGGATTTTCACCAAATAGATTTGTGTTGATATTAGCCGTTAATTCAAAATTGTGAAGACATAAAAAAAATAATGTATTTTGTGGTGTATAATTTTAGGAACAAGCTAGGTAATTCATGTGAGTTAAAGACATGATGTTAAAAGTTGCAGTTTAAGGTTTTCGTAAACTTTCATTCTAAATATCCTTTCTTTAGTTATTTAATTATTATAAGTTCTATGGTCATGTGCTCTGAGTGCGCACTGGGCCACGTTTCAAGCCTGAGATTGTAGCTGTTTGGTTGTTTTAACTTACTCAAAGGTTCGAAATGACTCGGTTGTTTTATAGCCTTAAATATCGATATTTGGCGGGGAACTTGCAAAATATATAGACGTTTTGATGTTTAAAAAGCAATAACCACGGTTACCTGCAAAATACATCAAAATGCCTATTATTCTCGCATCAAGATATGTCAAGACTATGTCAGTTAAAGATGTAACCTATAACGACCGATTTTTTTTTCTTTTTCCCCTTTCTCGGTGTTTGGACTCGAACGCGACAGATTTGATAGTTAAAACGTAGCAAACTTGATAGATTCGGAACGATCAAGTTGTGACAACCGAATGCTCTACTCGAAGGTTTCGAACGACGACACGCGACGTTAGAGTGAAAAGTTGCACTCTGAGTGCGCTCTAACCAAGGTTCTGAACGGGTCCCTGACGTAGGTTCTGAACGAATCCCAGCTAACTGCATTCTGAAATTAATTGACGTTTTGACATACGCACCAATTTGTTTGACTTTGATTGCTGCTTGGGTTAGAACTTGGCATTTCTGTTTTAATTTGACAAACCCAATAGTGATGGACCTTGGACAATATTTGACCAAAGACGTTTTATGTTATACAATAGGGGCGTTCGTTTTGGCTCGATTGCGTTTGTAGCAGTTTCAAAAGTGGCATTAGTGTTTTAGCGTTCGGATAGAAGCTTTTGCTATTTTTGACCACCAATTACTGCATGCTATCCGAACGGCTTCAAACATACTTTGACAACCGACAATATTTTAACAATTTTGCACAGTACGAAACATGGAATCAATCTCTAAAATTAACAAAACAAGTAGGTACCTACTATATAATATAGTATTAATATTATATATTTATATATAATATAAATACTATATAAAAAACTTGTGAATTCTTCAATCGCGCCAAATACAACTGTCAAAACAGCAGTTGTCAAAAAACGATCACAACGATCCCACGGTAAGACATGGGTCAAAAATATCACTTTTCTCTGTCATTTGTAGCGTTTTCAAAGCTATCCGAACGGTGAGCGAAAACGATATTTTTGCTCACGAAGTCCCAAAACGAACGGCCCGTGTGATCATTTTTAGCGTTTGTGAGTGTTATTTTTGGCACCGATAGGCTATCCGAACGCCCTAAATATAGACTGGGGTGCGTTTAGGCGACTTAGCCAGGATAAGATTTAAACTAGAGACACGCCAAACACCTCGTTTACGGCCTCCTCGAGGCGAAAATTTAACATGCTTAAATTGTTATGCCCGTTTAGGCGCGTCCGCTTGGTTAAATCTTCGCTAAGTAGATTAAATTTTTGCGACCTTATTAGGTCGCGAAATTTTCGTCAGCTGTCAGATTTAAGCTATATGTCATGTCACTTAAATCATAACACCAAAGATTACGGAAGACATATTTTAACACGACAAGTTGTGTACTTAAGTTTGTGTTTTCCTGTATTGTTGTTTGATTGTTTTACAATGGTTTTGGTTTATATTTTCTACATAATCGCGGGTTCAGAAAACAATAATAAATCAAGAATTCATGCATATTGTTACGGACGAAAAAAATACGAGCAAGCACAATGTTTATATATTGCCACAGCCTGGACACTCGACTCATTCTCTATACAAAAGCCGCGTTCTAACTACCTATTACACAGACACTACATAAATGTGGTTTTTGTACACGCGTAAATGTGTGCGTGAAGTCTAAGGTTGTCACCGTATGAATAATTGTTGTACTTACCTATCTTCAGAAACATTTACAAGCACAACAATCAAACTCCATGTAAGGTGGGTGAACCAAATAAGGCCTATGTCCTAATAAGGCCTATGTTTTAAATTTCCCGCTTCACGATTTCAAATGGCCGCCAATGTTTGTAGAAGTGTTCGTGTACATTAAGTAACGCACACAAGCACAGCAAGTGGCCTGTGCCGCGAACGTGTTGGAACCTGAAGTCGAAAACAACTACGACGCGGAGCGCACGCGTGTTTTTATAAAATTCTGGCAGAATAAACGGCAAGTATTTCTATTTCTATTCGTACACGGTGTGCTGTATTTTGTCTATAGGTTACTTATACGTTTAGTCCTCTCTGCACATACGTGAAAAAGCTGTAATATCGGTGCATTCTATGCAATTGTTGTTTTGTTAACCCGTGTGCCATGCCCTAATAAAGCGTATAAAAAATATTAATAGGCCTTATAACGGCACAGGGACAAGCCTACAGTTAGAAAAGTATGACAGTAAAATAGTAAACCCTTGTTTTCACTAACTTCATGGAAAACGGATCAGAATCACCAGCAACGGATCACCAGCTTCTATTACGGGGAAAAAGGGCTCAATGGACTTCGCAGCAGATGGAAAACGCTGTTAAAATGGTAGAAAGGGGTATATTATCTACATATGCTGCTACAGCCGTCACGATAATAAACCTTCTTGGTACTGTCCAGTTTGTAAAGAAGATCGAGTAGATATCTTTTGAAGCAGTGATGGCTCAGTGGCATTGGCTATGGACTGCCGCGCAGCAGGTCCATGGTTCGAATCCCGCCGCGGGCTTGAGCTTCACCGCATGGTGGAAGGTCATTTTGCGAATGCCCGCCTGCCTAGCGACCTCAAGTAGAAAATCTGTCGCCAAGCACCTAACGGAGTGTTCCGGCAGCAGTCCTTGAGAGCCAGATATAATTTACAGGCACATGAGACTTAACAAATACGTCTCAAGGTGACGGGCGCAGTGCAACTCGAGACTTGTGATGAAATGCATCTGTTATAAGCAGAGGTAAGTCCGCTTAACATCAAGTGGGTGTCGTGCTTGTTCCGTCACAATAACATAAAAAATATATATCTTACTTGTGGCGTTTGGAGGTGTGTGTTGAACTCACACCCGCTGATAAAATATTTTACTGTTCAGGAGATTGTTTAAAAAAAAAGATGAATAAGGTTGGTTGTTAATTAATATAGTACATTTAGGTAATGAGAAACTCGTTAAGTCGGATCTAAAATTACCAAAAGTAAGTAATAGGATCTCATTAGATTAAAAATAAATAATGACATCGTTTTGTATTAATAAGAAGTTGAATGCTTACTTGTTTTTATTAAGGCTTTATTATGACACAGGGTTCCCAATAAGGCCAAAGTGGCATTTTGGTCATTTGTGTTCATAAAAATTTGATTATTATTTCTAAAGCAATTTTGTTTCATTTATTACAAAGTTTAATAAATAAATATACGTATTTCATATGACCAGTGTTTTTTTATTATAAACCTGCCAGTTACGAAATATAAAAATTAAGGTAGGCCTTATTTGGTGAACTTACCTTACGACATTACTCACATTTCACTGCATTACTTATACAATAATAGATACCTGCACTAGACAAAAAGTATCATTCCAAGTTCACATTTTATACAAGTAATGATAATAATTACAATCACAATAATAATTTATGTTCTTCTCGTTTAATAAACAAACATGAAGTGTGCCACGTGTCAACCGTGGCGAAGGTCGGTATGTGTATTGCTTTTCTCTATGGTAGGTATAGGCTACAAAGACACTAAACTTGTTTCGCTGCAAACGAATTCGATATCCACGGATATTTATTGCAAACGAAAATCTTCTAAAATAATGATTATTTGAATAGCAAAATACAAAGATAAACTATTATGTTTGTATTTTTTTGAATATCTACAGTAAATTACCTGTTTTTATAAGTTACCTACTGTATAACTGAAGAACGACAAATAGGTAGGTACTTAGTGTAGGTTGCCAATAATGACTTACCTCGTTTTATCCTTAGGGAATCTACTACAACTCCTATCCTTTTCTCGTTTAGTTCATAAGAAACCGTAAACAGCACAAGAGTACCCCATTTTCAACTTTTAAAATACTCGTACAATCGTAACGCTCTGTCGTCACGTCATCGTGCGCGAGTTGCGCGTCCCGTACTAAAGTCAGCTTAGCGACAGCTCAGAATCGGTGGCGGGGTGAGGAAGGCTCGTTTTGGTGGGGGGTGAGGAGTGTCCATTCTATACGTAGTATTATTATATGCTCTATGATATTGCTTTATATATTTGGTATAAAAGATTTGGCCTCAAAGTGAACCCAAGTGATGATTGTAGGAAGTTCGCGTCTCATCTCAAGGGTTGACTGGTCAATGATTCCTTCTGTTACCCTTGATGGAGTCCCTATTCCCTTCAGTGAATCTGTGAAATAACTAGGGTTGATTGTCGATCGTTACTTGAGTTGGGCTCCTCAACTACAAACTGTACTGTACTTTATCAGCCGGATCGTCCACTGCTGAATACAGCCTCCCTTATTAAGTGGGTATATGACATAATACCCACGCTTGGCAGGCGGCTTGGGGATCGCAGTATAAGATGGCAGTTCTTTAGAAGGTGCTGCTGTCCACCTTCCAGTTTGTTTCCCTTAGTTGCCTCTTACGACACCCACGGGATGATATGGGGAGGTGCAATTCTAACCCGGCACCCCACGGGGTAACGAGAAAAAAGTAACTACAAACTACTAGTCACAAATTGTATGCCACCACAGGCGCTTTAAAAAGATTACGCAAATTTCTTCCTGTTATCACCAAAACTGCTCTAGTTCAAGCTCTCTTATTCCCAATTTTCGATTATGCGGGTGTCTGCTATCCAGATCTTACGGAGGAAAAGCAAGATAACCTTGATCGTCGTCAAAATTTCTGCATAAGATTTATATTTGGTTTGCGCGAATATGATCACATCTCTGAATTTCGATCAAAGCTCAAGTGGCTTCCAATACGTCTCCGACGGAATGCTCACGTACCTACACTCTCTCCTTTACAATATTTTGTTCAATTCATTGTCCCCGCGCTATCTTAAGGGACGTTATAATTTCCTTCACACTGGAAACATCCTTCACACGGATGGAACATTTTACTGTAAGAAGATTTTTTTTTAATTGATAAAACAATTTAACCTGCTTTCATAGATATTTAAACAATTACATGGTTAAACCGGGAATTGAACTTGTTACACGAAAAAAATAATCACCCTGAATTTCGATTCGATCTGTATGATATAGCTATCATCAACTAACTTAACGTTCAACCGTGTAATTATTTAAATATCTATGAATGCAATTTAAATTGTTCATTTAAATAAAAAAAAATCTTCTTGCAGTAAAATGTTCCATCTACGATACTTAAGGTACGCCTTGTATATGAGCAAACTCACATCACCACCTTGCTTTTGTGCCAAGGTCTCTAATAAATCGGGCTCTGGATCTCTGTTATTCCAAGTACTTGAACACTGAGCTAGAAGTCTAGAACACATAAAGCATGCGCTACAGTTATAGAGATACAAAGGGGGAATAAATATTAGTAACATATGCACCAAAAACATTCAAGAATATATCTAGTAACAATTCCGCCTAAATTGTTGATTTTTTATTTTCATTACATATTTTATCACTGAATAGAAATGGTTAGTTTGCCAACAATTAATCGTTAACTGCACACATATGCACGGATTGGTACAGCACAGGCGAATCAGGGTTTTGCCAGTTGCAAAACCAGTGGATTGTTGCGCCTGTGAATTGCGGCCTTTACACTTGTTAAGAAGTGTTGTTTACCTCAAGCCAAATTGCCATTTTTTTGGAAACAGAATTTACTTTAACGAGTCCTTTCGTTGAAGATTATACATATTATTATTTAGGACATGATTTTTATTCGACTCGATTATACGCAGTGACATCGCTCTTGTTCTCGTATTATTTGACAATAATTATCGTGACATGTTACATCACTAGACTGACGTGAAGTTGGTTGTTTTTCAATTCCAAGAAATTCTGTGAAGTTTTTCTTTCGAAATGTAAGTACTTATTTTACATCTGAATATGCTGCTAGCGCTATTTATTCCCATGCGATCCTCGGGAATTCAAGTCTTATCGCGCTATCTGCTAATGAACAAGTTCTAAATCTAATAGAATCAGTGGCGTGAAAACAAATAAATGAGGAGTGCTTGATGCGACCGCGCTCAGTCAGTCTGTGTGTTGTGTGTCATCGTGTCGGGACTACTGGTGCGCCATTTAGCTCGTGATAAAAAAAACAAGGAATGTGTCTATTGACTCGTTCTGTGTAGTTGGACCAAGTGCATAATTTTGTAATGGAGTAACGTCTAATTATTATCATTATCTTGTAATGGCTGACTTACATTACTTTTCGAAAAGGAAGTGCACTTTGTGTAGAGGCCAACAGTTTGGACTCTGGTTGTGGTGCTTGTTAATCCATTGCTCACTATGTTTACCGGGCATCTTCGCGAAATGTCAAGGTATCGAAAACTTGTCTGTAGAGGTCTACCCCGAGGGTAGGATTTATGTGCTTTATGATGAACCTGTGGAAATATTCTGCGTGGATGAAAAATATACGGCTGACGACCTCGAATTCGCTATAGGCGATGATCATGAACCCTCTGAAAAAATCAATAGTACTACAAGGAGGTTCTACAAAAATATGACAGAAAAAGGAGTGTTTGTTTACTACTGTCGTAACAACAAAACAAAAAAACATTGCCCTTCACGTGTAGTGGTAGACACTCCACCCCAAAATGTCACTGATTTTGCATGTAAATCAAAGAATCTTGATGAATTGAACTGCACATGGACTGGGCTGGAGGGGCCCAGTGTTCCAAATTATTCATTAACATTCATTACCAATGGCCGCACTGTCGATCCATGTCCGGTTCAAAGTGCTGGGAAGTTAAGATACTGTTCCTGGAGCACCATCAGTAGGCCCAGGTATAGACAGCTAGAGAAACAATTCTTGTTCAATCTTAAGTTTTTCAATGCATTTGGCAGTAAAGAACAGAATTTTACCGTGGATCACTTTTCTGTAGTGAAACCTGCACAAGTCATCAATCTAAAAGTAATTGGCAACGGAACACATAGTGTGCTTCTACAGTGGAGTATTCCTAATAACATGGTAGATCTCTTGCCTAGTGGGGTTGTGCATAAAATTGAGTACCAAATTGCCAAAATCGACAATACATCATACTTCCGCAGTGTGGATGCATCAATCTTGCCCAGGACAAATAAGACATACCGATTCTTACTGTCTGATCTGCCTTATGCTCACATGCAATATGAGGTAAGAGTGTTCATTAGACCAGTAGAAGCTACCAAAGATGAGTTTTGGTCTGCACATAGTTATGTATTATTTCATACAGCCAGTGAGAAGCCCAAAAGACCACCAGATACAGTAGCTGGAGCTTTTAATCAAAATCCATATAAAGGAAAAAGAGTGATATACGTGTACTGGAAACAACTTGAGGAGTATGAGGAGGCAGGAGCCAACTTTACTTACAGAGTAGTTGCTCAAGAAGGTTCTAAAAATCCTCATACCTTGGTGGCTGACAGTGATAAGCGGAGCTTTGTTGTTCTAGATCCAGCTTCACTGGGACCAATCAACATCAAGATATGGTCGATGAACAACAATGGATCATCTATAAACAGCAGCTATCTCTATATACCACCTTTTACTGATACTGAATCATTAAAAGTCCCCAAATTTACCAAACTAGCATATGAAAATGGCACATATAAACTGTCTTGGGGTACAGTCAAAGGTATTAATAACTATACACTATTCTGGTGTGAACATAATTCCACTCAAATATGCACAGGAAGAATGAATTTCACAGTTCTAAATGCTCAGGATACCGAACATGTCATAGACTTGCCGAGAGATAAAAGATATCAATTTGCTATATCTGCTAATAAAGATGCTAAAACTAGTGGCATGGTTTGGGCTACTTGTGACATATCTAAGGATGCATTTAAAATGTATGGTTTTCCTGTCAATATGGATCATGGTGTACCTGGAAAGACTTTTGTTAAAATAAATTGGACAATGTCCTGTACTCTACAAGAAGGAATGGTCACCGGCTATCATATTTCATACTGTCCAGTCTTAAATACTAGCAGTTTGTGTAATGAAAAATTTGAGAAGAAATCATCTGTCAATATCTCGGATCCAAAACAAATGGAAGTCAATATAACTGATCTAAAACCATACAGAACATATCAATTTACATTGTCTTTAAACACTACTAATGGAGAGAAAAAAATAGATAATGCTTCAACTCGAGTGACTACTACTGAGGATACTCCTACTAGCCCAAGAAATGTCACTATAAGTGATGTCCAGAATAACTCACTAGATATATCATGGTATCCACCTCTTCACAAGAATGGAGTTATAGGAAAATATGTCATCTACAACTATTCTAATGAGTACTATGTTTATGTTGATAAAGTTCCCGATCATGGTAATAATGATGAAGACATAAGTAAAAGGCAAGTGAAACTGGTTGGACTTCAAGGATTTCAGAACTACTCATGGTCCGTTGTAGCATGTAATACAGCAACAAGGAGTTGCTCCCCAAATAGTCCTACTAATGGTATATTTGTAAGAACTACAATTGGACCTCCAAGCAAATTGGAACCACCTAAAATCACAAGCAACCCAGATAAAGTTGAGTGGAACAGGCCTGAGAAGCCAGGAGGTACTGTAGACCGTTATCAAATTATGAGAATAAAAGATGATCATTTACCAGGTGAGATAATTAATACAACAAACTTAAAGCATGACTTTACCCACTGTGACAGTGGTGAAGGGGCCGATAAATATAAAGTTAGGGCTATAAACTTTGATGAAGACCCTAACTATGGTGCACTGACTGATAGTATGGATGTTGTTCTGCCTCTAAGAAAACACAAGGAACTTCTGGAGTACCTTGGGGAATGGAGTGAGAGCAGTGAAATAGTATGCAGAAGCAAAGATGGCCTTACAATGACCTTTATATTAATGGCTGTATTTACTTTGGCTGGTGTTATGTATGGCTCGACAAAGTTATATAAAAAATATAGAAAAATGGAGGATATTAAACCAGTTTTACCTGATGGGTTAGGAATACCTGAAAAAGACATATCAAAATATGCTTTTGGTGGTTGGAATCCTTCAGGCAAAGATGAGAAGCCTTCCTCTGATGAAGTATTATTGCTGCCTAATAGTAGAGTTACTACTGTTTCCTCTGAAACAAAGCAAAAAGATGATAACAATTGTGGTTCCAGCGATCACACAGACAGCACTGTTCTTTCGGAAACATCGCGCGGCCCCATCGACAGACAAGCTTCCACTTCAGATGAGGGATCAGACTCATCACTTCATCTAGAAATTGAAGCCGTAAAAAATGATGGTGAGAATATACTGAAAGATGAAGAAGATTCTTCTAACTCGGATTCAGAGCCTTCTAGAGAAAACTCTCCATACTTTAGTCATAAAGAATTTAAGATAAACCCTGCCAGTGGTTATGTGCAGCAACCTGCAGCGATTCCCGCCTCAGGTTATGTGCAGTCGGCGCCGGCGCCGCCGATGATGAAGAATCCTACGGCTCAGCCCACAAGCTCAAGTTATGTGATGGCTGCATTATCACCACCAATATTCACAACTGGTGTTGCGCCCCCCGTCTTACATACTAACCCAGCCCCTTCATCAGGATATGTACGCCCTGAAGAAGCCCACCTGAGCAGATCCATGCATAATTTTGCAAACCCTACCCCATTGCCGAGTAAATTGGACGGGCCAGAAAGCTTGCCTATAATGCCCACCTTGCCACCCCCTGCTAAACACAGCATAGATAGTAGTTACATCCAGCTACAGTCGTTAGATTCCTTGCCTAGTCATAAGCAACCCATACGGAGCAGTGTAGGATTGAAGCCTACTACATCCAGTGGGTATGTGAGCCCTGGAGATGCTGTCCTCAACAAGCACCTTAACAACATGCTGTCAGCAGGACAGCTCACTGAGGAGTCTGCGATGGTAGACCCCATGATGTCTCCCGACGCCTATTGCCGTTTCTCTTGGAGCACTGACCCAGCCAACGACAATTTGAATTCTTTACTCACCAAATCTCCTACGATAAAACCTACAAAGAATTAAATATAATCATCAACATATACTGTGCTCATAGACTTTTAGTGACTGATTTGTAAATAATAGTGATGAACTGAATAAGCTTTACAAAGTGCTATAACATTAATGGATATAATATTATTTCACACAAGAACATTGATGTGTAGTATAGTGATAATCCCTGTGCCTTATTAATTTATTTTAGGTGATTTTAAGAAGATTAGTAGGTAAGAATTGTACCTACTGTTTACAAGATAAAATAAAACACTAGCTCCTGTCTAATCCAAGGATCCAATCATTTGTCATAGTTCATTCATACATAAAACTTTTGATCTTTAAAATGTTTTGATTTGATTTGAGGATTAAATATCTAAAACATTGTATTTTTTTCAGATATACAAACAACACTCATAAAAACTTTTAGATATGGAAGGAATTTATAAAGTCAATTTAATTCCCAGCGATCTGAGTACTGAGGAGACCATTCTCCAAATTGCGGATACGCTTGACAATCTCAATGGAATAGTGGAAGATGTGTTTGAGCAGATATTGTCTAGAATTAAGCAGAACATGAATAAGACAAATAAACTGAAAGAGCGAATTGAGGTGTCTCGTACCAAAGTAGAACAGCTAACAGGTATGCAGAAGGCTATCAAGGTTTTCTCGAGCGCTAAATACCCGGCATCTATAACACATGAGCACTACCAGTCTGTGTTCCATTTGGACGGATACAAACATGAACCTAAGAAGATAACTCTGAGTGGGAAGACTCAGGGGCAGTCCAAAGAAAAACCTATACAGGTACTATGAATTTGGTATTATTTATTCTAGTAACAAAGTTCTGAGATATTTACTTAAAGGAAAAACTTAATTTGTATTTCTTTATAGGAGAAACTTCACTTTTACCATGTGAAAGTGGCCGATCATATCGCATCAAAGCCTCAGCAAGACTTTGATTTGAACATGGTGATTGATAATTTGGAAAGTGTTGGGGATCTTTTGATATTCAACACCGACGAGAGTCCTTACTTGGGGACTGTCACGAAAACTGCTGCATATGTGCCTACCATAACTTCAAAGGCTGTCACCAAGAGTTTGCTAGAAGAGGCGCCTTTGTCTATCAGAAAACGAGACGTGCTGAAGAGAGAAGCGGACGAGTATATGTATACACCTGGCATGGGAATGGTAAGTTATTATTTATGCCTTTATCTCAATTTCATTACTAAACTATATGTATATATATGTACCTTGGATATAGGTAGGATTTTCTTTGTCTATCAATTCCTTCAGTAACTTTCAGTAATCTTTTATTTTTATGTTATTGTGACGGAACGAGCTTGAAGCCCACCTGATGTTAAGCGGACTAACCTCTGCTCATAACAGATGCATTTCGTCACAAGTCACGAATTGCACTACGCCCATCACCTTGAGACATAGTTATTAAGTCTCATGTGCCTGTAATTTCACTGGCTCTTGCCGGAACAGACTGTTAGGTAGACCGCGACAGATTTTCTACTCGCTAGCAAGGCGGGCATTCGCAAAATGCCCTTCCGCCATGGGGTGAAGCTCATGCCCGCGGCGGGATTCGAACCATGGACCTGCTGCGCGGCAGTCCATAGCCAATGCCACTGTGCCATCACTGCTTCAAAACTTCAGTAGGTAACTTAAAAGTTTTACTCCTCTTTTCAATTTATTGAGTCTGTAGCTTGAGTCAGACAGCATATATTTAATAATTGCTAACCGCAATATTGTTGGTGTGGAAATTAGTTACTTTATTGCCAAACTCCATGGAACTATCAAATACTTTCGGAAGCAGCACTTGTAAGTATGTCCAACTTGGTCGAAATTGGTTTAGTTATTATCAAGTTGTTTGTGAACATGTGTATTATTTATTATAGAAGGACTGACAAGCCTTATTTGAATGTATGCTGCGAACATGTCAAAAAATATAAATACTTATAATTTTTCAATGGATTATTGTTAGGTCTCCAAGAACATAGTTTTGTATGTTTAAAAGTATGTAGTACTTAACTGAAAATTTTCACAACCATGAATTCTTTAGTATTTGCGTAGAAGGGCATTTTTGTGTATGGGAGAAGGGCATTTTGCGAATACTCGCCTACCTCCAGTAGAAAACATGTCGCCAAGCACTTAACAGTGTGTTCTTGCATCTGTCCTTGAGAGTCCACTTCATCACTTACCATCACGTGAGATAGTGCTCAAAGGATAACCTATTTGTAAATTGCACAGATCCTTAGACCTGTCTCGTGTGGTTTGAGTAGGCGTCTTTACAATGATGAATGCTAATTATGGTCGCTTGTTAACCAAGTTATGCAATTCATTGTGGTTAGGTAGATTGTTCAGATTATGAGGAAAAAAAGTTTTTTCTCCCAAGTACCCACCTTTATTTTTCCTGTGGAGCGTTCGTAATCAAAGTAAACAGGATGGTGCTTAGATATTGCTTTTGAAATATGTGTCAAATAATTCAGAAGCCACATTAAAAAGAAGTTAAAGTTGAACTTTAGGGAAATTATTCTTAATGAAGTTCCGTTTTCGCTCTTCGTTTACAAACCATGAGATTGAAAATCTAGCCCGTACACTTGAGTTTATGACAATATCCTTTTTAAAGTATTGTGTCTACATAATATGTATATAAGTCTTATTGTATTATGAATGAGTTGATCTGTTTAAGACACATTTCCAGGCAACCTTTAGGTATATTAAGATCACAGAATTAAGGACGGTAAGTAGTGGTAAGATGCAATCAAAGTCAAATCAAGGGACGATTCCCTAATTTTGGTCAATTTGAAAGTAAATTTCTCATTTATCAGAGGAGGATTGTAATCAGAAAAAAAACACTCAAAAATGGAACCGTCTTTACACTCAAAAGTGTGAAATAACTTGTTGAAGTTGGTTCCATGACAGTTCAAAATACCTATAATCACAATATTGTGCGCATGGTATCGACTTGGACAAGTTATTTCGTTTTAAGTCAGTTCCATTTTGGGGTAAAAAAAATCACCCATTTTAGTGACCCTTGCTACTTAGGGGATCAATTTTCATTCACTGTTAATAACTATATCATCAAGATAGAAAAACCCTTTTCAGTTATTGGAGTGTACCTCAAAAACGGCTTGACCGATTTTGATGAAATTTAAATGCGATCATACGGGAAGTACCAGCTTTAAAATAAAAAAATAATCAGCAAAATCGATTCATCCAGTCAAAAGATCTGAGATAATCATCAAGATAGAAAAACACTTTTCAGTCATTGGAGTGTACCTCAAAAACGGCTTGACCGATTTTGATGAAATTTAAATGGGATCATACGGGAAGTACCAGCTTTAAAATAAAAAAATAATCACCAAAATCGATCCAATCAAAAGATCTGAGATGACAAACATAAAAAAAAACCAGTCGTATTTTCACAGCCGCCGTCGCAACGCACTATTCCTGCCGATAGATCGATTATTAATTGAAATCGACGGACGTGAATGCTACACGGCCTGTTTCTTTGTAGGTACCCGATCTGGAAATGCCGCGGGACCTGCCCAAATTGCCGAACATCGCGGGAGACATTCAATACTCCATCACGAACGACGGCTCAATCGCTCCTTCTGTCGTCACTTCCCCGATGGCTATCACTATCTTGGCAACGGAGCTTCCGGAGCTGCCAGAACTAAAGATACCAGAAGCGGCTGACACTGTGCCATATTTGCCGGATAAAATGCCAGATATGCCAGATGCGCCACCGCCGCCGCCTGCCCAAGTCAACATCCAAGCTTTGCCACCGCCGCCGCCACCGCCACCACCGCCACCACCACCAATGATGGAGCCCGTCACACATATTGAAGTAAAACGGTGAGTGATTTGCATTTGGTTTTAATATTGTTAGGTTTGCAATAACGCCTGCTATGCGGATTACATTACAAAATCACCTCTACAATCGGCTCAAGGGGTGGATGGACGCGGGTTCGAATCCCTTGACTTAAATTTTTCCTATCGTATATTTGTGATTTTGTCTTTAATGTGGTGTGTCTACATCGTATAATACTGGTTTTCATTCAAAGTTAAATTCTTTTGGAAAGCTTAGTGTATACCAATCTATAATAGGTAAATCTTCAGTAGACAAAGTAACAAAACTGTAATATTATGGGGCAACCCTAGCTCCTGCTTTTAGTTCATTCGTAAAAAAAATGTGAGGTACGATATTATTATTGATAATTTAGTATAAAACCATAAAACACAGTAAAACACAAATATTAAAGTAAACAGAGATATGCAAAATAATTCTAATTAAGATCTCATTTCTTAACTTTAACACGTTTCATACCATCAATATCACAGAAATCTCTTTAAACCCATAATTATTTTCTCATTTTATTATGTGTGGGTGCGTGCCTTATTTCCTCTAGTATTTAATTCAATTACAGAGTAAATTTCGCTTAGCTATTCTTAGAAGTTCGTTTAAATGTTGTAAACAAACTTGGTGGATATTCATTAATTTTAATGGCTTATGAGTTAAATAATTAATAACTTCTTCCTTGTACATTCATAATACCTACTAGTATTACGGTTTTGAGAGTATATATACAAGCGTATTAATTATCTCAAATTCAAAAACTGCAAGTGTTGACTGCTCCAGTGTTTGAACATGTGCCCATTGTTTTTCCCTCGAAGGGTACATCAGCACTCTCACATTTCATTTAGGTACCTGATTTTTTGTACACGTTCTTAAGCAAATCCTTTGCCATATGTGGCTGTTTCTTTATTAATGAGACGGAGAGGAGACAATCGTAAACAAGTCTACGAGCGAGTCTTAAGGTGCGGAACGCAACATACTTGGGACTAGATTCATTAAAATGCTGAGACACAAAAACATTTTTGCGAATAGGCTTATTAATGATCTTAGCTTTTCACATGACGCGAATCAATGTCCGCGGGATGTTCTGTCTAGATCCAGATCCGTTCTTAATGGGCTGCTAAATGACTCCAGATATGGCGAGGAAAATTAATATTCATAGATGGAATTTAATGGGGCTGCAAAACAATCTTTCTATATTTGTCTTCGTGTTAATGTGTTGGTCGAGCTTCTTATTTTGCTTGATTACCTGTATAATTAACCGAATGAAGTGAGTTGGTATTCGCCTGATATTTTTTTATATTCTGGTATTTTGTCTCTGACGATTAATTACGAACGCCTGATCCGTTCTTTATGAATGTCAGTGAGAACTGAGAGTATCATGTATAAATAGAATTGTTAAGTTAACTTACTAATTACTAAATTTAGAAACCTTACAATTGTTAAGTACTTCATTTAAGAGGAACGGTAAGAGAAGCTCCTACAGAAAAATAGGTATTTTAACCAAGTGATGCTGTCTCGCCGCTAAACGCCCGAACAGAATAGTGCGATAAGGATAATTGCAGCTTCTTCAAGTTTTGACTTGGAATTTGCGCATAATTTGCGTTCTGGGAGATAACTTTTCACCTTTAGTAAACATTAATCAAATCTAAAAATGTTAGTCTTATTTTATAACTGACAGAATAAACTAGGTTTATAGGTTTTCCTTTTTCTTTATTTATCATTATTTTTCCTATATGAAATATTTAAATATTTCACAAACTGTATCTCTGCAAGTTTTGTGAAAATATCGGTATTTATATACCCATTAATTCAAATTCCTTTAGTAAAATGATAAAAATTAAACCCTTTAAACCTGGAAATTGATAACATCTATAACGTTTCCAAAAGTCTTCAAAATCGGTGATTGTTTAGGGGGGTAGAAACGTTTTCTCTTTTTGTATGAAAATTCGAGACTTCCCTCCAGTCTTAAGTACCTAAGTAAAGTAAACTTTGATATGATTAAATGCGTCAATTAGTGTATCTTACGAAAAAAAGCACTTATAATTTGTTGATAAATTTTCATCTCATACATCAAACTCATAGTTTATTGTTATAACTTATAATAAGTCAGGTGTTAAATTTCCCTACATAGGGAGATGTCATTCGTGGCGAAATAGGCACTTGTTATACCTACTAATCGGAGTCGCATCAATTATTGCCTGTGATTTCTTTACGTTTTCAATTATAGACTTAATAGTTGATGACTGATAGGTTACAAAATATATTCTATTCGTATCAAAGTAAAAATACTTAAGTTTAAACCTGTTCGCGTGTAGTAAAGACTGTACCGACCCTATTATAAATGGGATAGCTTTAAAATGTATGCCTGGCAAAACCGTTTTGAAGCGCTTCTACGTGCTTCGTTCTTAACCGATCAACGACTCCAATTTCGTGACAACGTCCGCTGCGGTCATGAGTTGGATGGGTGGCCACTAGTCGCATTGCTACGGAGCAATGCCACTAGCGGCTTCATTGCTTCGGAGAGCACGTTAAGCCGTCGGAAGAATATAAATGCAATGCTCAGCGAGTAGATGTCAATTATATTTTAAATATTATCCATCTTTAAGAATAAATAAATGAGCTGACAATATTATTTATTAGATTAGGAAATTTTAGTACAGTCACATCGGTCTACCTCAAAATTAAACTAGCTGAAAAGTCAGGAAATTCGTACAGTGTAATGATAGAAAACGCCAGTTCCTTATACACTGCTAAACATGTTTTATCTTTCACGGCTTAATCCTAATAAATACCCGATATCAAGTGGCCAGTTGTCTTTGAAATGGCGGTGGTGCTACCCTTCCAGAAGACTTCCATAATATTCTACTATAACTGATAGCTACGAAGGCTTTTCGACATGCAGTAGTCTCTACAGTATATTCTGTGCTACAGTTTAAATACCGCAGAGGTGTATTAACCGATGAAATGGAAACAACCACCGCTGTGGATGACCAACTCAATTACATCCGCCACGGGCGTGAGTTACGCCGCGGATTGAATCACTGAATCGTAATAAGCACTTCTACAAAAGAAAGGTGTATTTCAAACAGTTTCGTGGAATAATGTAAATTCGTGTTTTCCACGCGCCTGTGCGCCCGCGCCGCCGCACTGGGCCGGGATTGAGATTTATGGGTCACATGACCCCTGTTTACTCCTTCGATGGAATATTAAATAGTCTAAAAAGAGGATAAACAAGCTTAACTGTCTTCTAAACAGTTGCGCAACGGACGACGGGTGATATATATATTTTATTACCCTGGGAGGCTTTCCGAGCCACACCCAGCATGACGTGAATGTTGTCTATTTGTAGCAATAAAAGTTATCGTAATAACTTAGTGCTATGAGGACTTTGATAATAGACCTTTATTTGATGTAATTTTTGTATGAATATTGTATGTGTGTTAATTGAATTCAGTTTCTATTTAAATAATAGGCCGTTGCGTATGGAACTATAAAGTATACACCATAGATCAGATAAACGAAGTCAAGACTTTTAGTTTGGACTCACTATACAAAAACATTCCCTCTCTGATTTTTAGAGTAGATAGGAAGGAAGGATTGATTCATGTACATACTCTGTTGTATGGTTCTTCGCTAATAATTTACTACTTAATTCGAAAAAAAAAATTATAAGATTTCTTTAGATTTCCGTATGTTTTTAAAATCTTTGTTACGTTATTTCTCCGCCAATTAGAAACTGATTTTGATGATACTATTTTTGTTAGGTAGGATACCTCCTTAGTAATATTCCTTTAAATTTTATCAAAGTTCTTAAGTTATAGTCAATTTGAATAGTATTACTTAAAATGGCATTGACGACATGCTAAGCGAAAATATAGAAATTATTACGGATGGAAAAAAAAACTTCCAGCGGGACTTGAACGCAACCCTAGAAAACAGTCCTAGTGCATTTCCAATTATGCTATGGAAGTGGGTGCTGGACAGTCGAATTTTCTCCATCCGTGCACTGTTTACAATGCACGTCTTTTTGACGTTGGCGACATGTACCCAAATAGCAGAAGACTATGTACTGCCGATATTATATATACTATTTGCTGGTTCACACCACTAGACCAATGCAATGAGGCAGTTGCATTCACACAAAAAGTTGAGCTAAAACGCGCACCAGTTGGTAGATCTAATCATAAATTATGGTACCCGTGTTCTATTTATAAAGAATAATTAAACGATATGAGAAGTCGGTTAAAATTAAAACAAAATCGTTCGCATTTCGAAACATGCTTGGGTGGTCGTTATTAACACATGGGACAAAAAATGCATTCGCAAGATTATTCACTAATGATGACTTTTATAATTACCTTGTATCTAGCTCTCGTTCCTATAAATTAATTAAATGACCAAAAAATTATTCATCAATGAAATTTTGAAAAGTGATCCTTGGCAACATTGTCTTTAGAGACGATTTATTGGCACTTGCAGCAGTATGTTTATTTCGTAAACATTCTTCGTTCAAATGTATTCTTAATAATGTTTTTGTCTTTATTACAACATACCACCCGTCGTATCGACTCAATTGAGCCGCTTAACGTATAGTAAAAAAAATGGTACTGACTTCAACACTCAAATGTGTGAAATAACTTGTTGAAGTCGGTACCATGATTGTTCAAAAGTACCTATTATCACAATATTGTGCGCATGGTACCGACTTCGATAAGTTATTTCACACATTTGAGTGTTCAAGTCAGTTCCATGTTCGTTTTTTTTAAATATACGTTTAGCGGCTCAATTGAGTCGATACGACGGGTGTCATTGTTGAAAAAGGTTCAATTCTTTGGTAAAAAAAAATGTCACCCATTTTAGTGACCTTTGCTACTTATGGAATCGATTGTCATTAACTGTTATTGACTATATCATCAAGATAGGAGAATACTTTCCAGTTATTGGAGTGTAACTTAAAAACATTTATTATTACAAACGCATTTTGTAAGTACAATCAATCTAGTGTTTGTACGAAATTGAGAAGTGCCAAACGACTGGGCTGCCGCCGAGGTGTTAAGAATAGGGTAATATTTACAAACTGGCCGATACGCAGTACCGTGTCAATAAGTAGAAACAGCCGGTTTGAAAACAAAACGCGTGCGCATGTTCCTTAGAAAACATCGTGGTGCCATCATATGTATTACTTACGATCTAGATGTCAGAAACCACGTAGTTTTGTCTTAAGGGGGCGATTATCTGATTTTGGTCACTTTATAGGTGAACACCTTCTTCTTAGGAACATTATTTAGATTCAGAAAAAAATTACATTATTTACGTACTACAAAAAGTGCCCGTGGGGTGCCTGGCTAGAATGTCATCTCATCCCGTGGGTGTCGTCTGAGGCGACTAAGGGCTCGCATATAATTTGCAGTTAGTTACTAACTTAACTTTGTAGGGATAAATTACCCGATTAAATTGAAAATGCTCTGTTTACTCGCATATAATTTGCAGTTAGGTACTAACTTAACTTTGTAGGGATAAATCTATTACACACTAGTGTATAATATTATTATGCACGAGGGTGTTATAGTTCGATTTATGGCCCTAAGAACGATATAATAAAGGTCACTTTACGAGCAAGGGTGTTGAAAAGCCATTTATTTACTCGATTATGTTCAACTAACTGATATTGTGTAAAGAATTATCAAAACAATTCTTCGTTGTTTCTTTGTTAATAAGACACTGCATATAATATACAATACTGCAGCTAAAAGTATTTAGGATACCTAAAGGCCATTATAGGCAGTTGCTCCAGCCCACTACCAGTTAGCAGCGTGCCCAGCATGCTATCAGTTTTTTATTTATTTATTTTCTAATGCTTTATAGATTAGCCTTTGACCACTATCTCACCTGATGGTAAGTGATGATGTGGTCGAAGATGTTGTTCAGGCTAACCTAGAAGTACTGGCTCTCAAGGACAGCTGCCGGAACACACCGTTAGGATCTTGGCGACAGATTTTCTACTTGAGGGTGGTAGCTAGCCAGGCGGGCATTCGCAAAATGCCCTACCACCATGCTATAACGACTGCCATCTTAAGACAACAACCGGGACCGACGGCTTAACGTGCCCTCCGAAGCACGGAAACGCTCAGTAGTAATGTCACTAGCGGTCACCCATCCAACTCATGACCGCGCGCGACGTTGCTTAACTTTGCTGATCGGTTAAGAACAGCCAAGTAAACTTCGCTACGAGCGCTTCAAAATTTCCCCGTTGAATTGCAATGCCGTATAAATCTCAGTGTTGCGACTCGCGTTTGTTTTTATCGAAATGTCTCAATTTCCGAGCTGCGTAACATAAAGCTCCCCATTATCAACAATAGTACGTTCCATGAAGAGGAATTCTTAGAAACCACACCTGTACACACATAGCCTGCAGATAAATGAAATGTTTCCTTATGATAATGGTATTCTTAATTTTTTACTTTTTTAACTTCAACATGCGTACGACGATATTCTTCATATTTATTAAAGACTTTAAATATACATGGCTTACGATCTTCATGTTTTTATTTACTTAGGATCGTACATGATACGTGATCAAAGCTTATTTTACCTGAAATAAATGAATTTGAAAGCAGTGTATACTACCCCCTTATTCATAAACTACTTGTAGATGCGTAACGTGTGTGTGTGTGTGTGTGTGTGTGAGGTAATTTTGTTACTTACAACTAAAAATTTTTGTCCTCTTTCAATTTTAACTCTTTTTTTGTGGCGTCACAATTTCGCTAATGCCACGTAGTTCGATATACTAACAAAGCAAAGTCCTTTTCTGAGTAACCGAATTATAAAAATGACAGTTAATATGCAGCGCGGTTTAAGCTTTAACCGATGGATAGGCTAAATCGATGATTCTTACGCAAAGATAGTGTTTTATTTATTAAATATGTTCTGGGTAGTATAGCCGGAACTTTCTCGAACATTCTGAAACAGGCTCTAAGTATGTCCAGGGAGTACTGTGCAAGCAGAAATTGTGTTACAAATTGTAACTACTGGACAAATACAGATATTCACACTCACACCATTGATCTATATATACTAGACGCGACATCTCAAACGAGGATAGTCGACCAGTGCAGGTAAGCCGGCCGGCATACTCTCCCCCACACGCAGCTGGGCACTCGTAGAGATTACACGTGCTTTACATTCGAAAATTATGTATTCAAAATACACAATTGATAATATACAATTTTCGTACGTAAAGCGCGTGTAATCTCTATGAGTGCCCAGCTGCGTGTGGGGGAGAGTATGCCGGCCGGCTTACCTGCACTGGTCGACTATCCTCGTTGGAGATGTCGCGTCTAGTATATGTATATAGGTCAATGACTCACACGCGTTCTTTTACTATACGCCCCTTTTACAGGAGTGTTTTAGATGAAAACGGCGTATCTGTTTACAGGCCCAATTTCACCAAACTAGGGTTTAATTAATTCGCGGATAGCTTTATACTAGATGTACCTTTCGCGGATTGCTTTATTTTATAGACCATTAAAATGTGATTGGCTTGCTACCATAGAACGTTTTTGAATTTGCTGACTTTCTATTGTGTATGTACTTTAAGGGTGAACTGGCCGGTCCGTTTTCCATACAAACGTCGTAGGATGATCACTCTCTTATTTGAGGATTTAGGTCCAAAATAAAGCATAATACCGATTGATCTTGTCATTATCAAGGCTCGTATGATGCCGAAATTTTCATAAAATTATTAACTTGAGAATTATGATCCTCGAAACATTTTCATATAAAGTTTTCGAGGCTCATAACTTACAACTCAATTATCTTTTTAAAATTTTGGCATCGTACAAGCCTAGATAATGACGATATCACCCTTAAAGCTACAATCATAGTTTTATCGTATTTTGGTGAAATTGGGCCTTGTTCACTTTAACAGCCTTTTGGAATTTTGAGAACCAGGATTTATTAGAATCTCGGGTTAAAAGACTTATTATTGTGACTTGTGACAACGATAAGGAATTTTACTAAACGTTTACAAACTTTTGTTAATACAGACTTTTTTAGGATTTCTCAACAAAGAGCAAAATATAGCCCTATTAATGAGACTCCGATGTGTCAGTCGTTGCCATATGAATTTTAGTACGATTAGAACTCTTTGTGTGAGTTCGTCTGGGGCAGTACCACCGTACCTATTATTACCGCGAAGCATTATGTTCTAATTACTGTGTTCCCGTTTGCAGTTTTTGCCGGTGAAACTACAGGCACATAAGACTTACCAACTGAATGTCTCGAGAGTGATGGGCGCAGTGCAGTTTCCAACTTATGACGAACTGCATCTGTCATAGACAGAGGTTACCGCTTAACCACCAGGTGGGCCTATAGCTTATGTTTCTAAATCCTAAACAGGTCTATTCACGCACGAATAAACATCAAAATGATGCTCATGTTTCTAAATCCTAAAGACCCGTTTAGGATTTAGAAACATGAGCTTAGTTCACTAAAGTTTAAAGAAAAGTAAAGGCCTATAGATGTTACATCATTGCATTTAAAAAAGACAAGTATAATCTATAGTAATAAATGGGAGATCATCAAAATTGACAATTATAGATATTTCTTTCTGAAATACGGTTAGAATCTGAAATCTCGGTATATTAAGTACTCTATTTAACGAACAGTAACCAAAAATAATTTTATAGCTGTGATCAAATCTCATTAACCTATTTTCTCTTTTACTTTTTTCCCTTTTTGAAGAATCGTGGCCCACCTCACACTAGTCAGTGTTTTATTTTAGTTTTTAAAAATCTAGATATTTAGATGGAAACTAGCTGACCCGGCAAACGTTGCTTTGCCATATAAATAATTTTGGCTATTAAAAAATAAGGGTTGATCGTAGAAGGGTGAAAATTGAGGATTGTATGTATTTTTGTACGTTGTATCATAAAAAAATAGAAATTAAAAATTTTGTCTAAAAAATAAAAATAAAAATTTAGGGGTGGACTACCCCTAACATTTAGGGGGATGAAAAATAGATGTTGGCCGATTCTCATAGATACCGGATAAGCACAAAAAATTTCATCAAAATCGGTCAAGCCGTTTCGGAGGAGTATGGCAACGAAAACTGTGACACGAGAATTTTATATATAAGATTAGGAAAGTTTTATGCGAGCGTTTTTATAGGATACCTTACATAACCGTATATATTGATAAGGTAAAATTGTGTTTCGAGGTGACTTTTTATTTATCTATACGGCAATTTTTCGCAAAAAGCAGGAGAATTACGTAGAATGTTGTTTATCCTGACTTAATAAGTAGGTAGTTCTCGAGGGAGAGCGATATTCCGAAATACCTGGAAATGAGAGCCTCGGGGGAAGATATGGAGATAAGTTACGCAAGTTCATGCTGAATAAGGATATTTAACATATCGCCTCTGGCATCAGGTACAAAATGAAACTTGATATTTTGTTAACAAATAAATACACGAATAATCCCGTACTAGGTCCTGATGTTTCAATCACCAGATAAAAAAATATCTGACTGGTAAAATGTTAATCTACCAATTTTAAAACATTTGATCTCTATACAACCAACATTCATTATTTTTATATTGGTGGTGTATCAATACATAGTATAAAACAAAGACGCTTCCCGCTGTCTGTCCCTATGTATGCTTAGTTCTTTAAAACTACGCAACGGATTTTGATGCGGTTTTTTAAAAGATAGGAGGTAATATACATATAAATAAACCTTTTATTATGCATAGTATAGCAGAGGAACACTGATCATTTTAAAGGTTTCTAATGTGATGTCGTAAATAAACATATTTGCGCTTAATTTGCAAACGCTGGATGAACCCTACGAGATAGATCAAAATAATGTACTACAGAATTGTACACCTTAAAAAGGTCTACAAAAAGTCAACGCGTACTTTATGTAGACCTTTTTAGGTGTACAATTCTGTAGTACATTATTTTGATCTATCTCTTACTACTCTTAGGGATAATCCACAATAACCATTTTATGTCCTTGTTACGAAAAATAATAGCTTGAAATAAGCAATAGCATTCATTCTTATCCAATTACTGTAAAAGCCGACTCGTCCACTACTGAACACAGCCTCCCCGAATAAGGGGGTATTAGCCATAATCCCCACGCTTGGCAGGCGGCTTGGGGATCGCAGTGCAAGATGGCAGTTCTCTTGAAGATGCTGCTGCTCACCTTCCAGTATTTTTCCCTTAGTCGCCTCTTACGACACCCACGGGATAGTATGGGGAGGTGCAATTCTAACCCGGCACCCCACGGGGAACTTATCCAATTAAGTACCTCAAATACATTGTGCATTTAATATAGATCAATGCGGTCCTTTACAGCATGTAATTTAAATTAACATTTTCAAAGATATTACATATTATTTAGTATCAGCATTGCACCCGTGCGAAGCCGGGGCGGATCGCTAGTACATTATACTCCTACGAATATTAACTATATTTCATGAATGAAAAACCGGGCCCCTAAGGCCCAATTTTACCATCATAAGGGTAAATTAAAACGAGGATAACTTTATTATATAAACCATTCAAATGTGATTTTCTTTTACCATAATATAACTTCAAACATAGTAGGACATTTTTAATTTGTTGGATTTCAGTCGTGGTAAATAGCAAACTCTTTGGTTTGACTTTTATTACGTGTGGCAGCAGATGAGAACATATAGAAATAGTATGTAGCAAAGTGACCATGTTTGTTTTAGTTTATGGAGCTATAGCGGCGAATACCGACGGTATAATTTTTTAAATTGGATTAGGTTTTTTTTCCTTTGCTACAGCCGTATGCCAGATGTCAAAATGCATAAAAGTTAAAAATACTGCAACATCATTGGGCGTCTATGGTAACAAAGTTCTATCATATTTTGTTGGTTACAAATAAAGTAATCCTAGTTTTAGTTATTCCTCAGTTTGGTGTAATTAGCCCTAAGTTGGAGAATGGTGGGTTGTAGAATGTTCAACCATCTACAATGTCAAATAATATGATATAGCGAATTTCTGCGAAGCATAATGATTGTTATCGGGATAGACGAATTAATACAAAACCTAGTCGCTTGATCTAGATAAGATGAGACCGGCCATTTACGGCCAGTCTCAACCGATCAAGATTAATGTTCTACGTATCTTAAGTACACATTTCTTCAATGATTCCATCCGTACGCAGACAGCTGGATGGTAGGTACACGCTGAGCGCCACTTTTTTCAATTCGTCCAATTAATTATAAATTCTTTAAACAACTTTAGTATCGACTTTTTGCGTAGCCGGCATGTTCTTGCTTATATTATTATGATTGGACAATTCATAAAGATCCACTTGTAGGTTTTGTTGAGAAGAAAAAAAGTTTGAATTCCCACGTTGTGCTGATAGGAGGGGTGCCGTATTACGTTCAATTTGCCGGGTGACATGCAAACGAGCACATTGACATGTAATTGAATAAACTGAGCTGAACAGCAGTTTAACAATGCCGTCTGTTGCTGGGCATTATCCGGGATGGCTTACATTCGTATATAACATGTACAGAATACTCAGAACATCAGTAAAAGCTTCGTCACACTGTATTAAGTATGGTAGGTACTCTAGAATGTTTTCATTGATGACGTAGGTAACTTTTTTTTTTTCTTTTAGATTAGCCTTTGACCACTATTACAACTGATAGTAAGTGAAGGTGTGGCTCGTTACCGGCACCGACGGCTTAACGTGCCCTCCGAAGCACGCAAACTCTCAGTAGTAATGTCACTAGCGGTCACCCATCCATATCAAGACCGCGCGCGACGTTGCTTAACTTTGCTGATAGGTTGAGAACAGCTAAGTAAACTAGACTACGAGCGCTTCAAAATTGTTATTTCAGTGGCAGTCAGGTCCTTCGATTCACTGAATTTAGCATTGCTTGGCTAGTAGTGATACCGACCTAGACGTGTTCCTCACCGAGAATCTTACCACGTTCTTACACAATAATCTTAAACAACTTTGTCACACCGGTATGCTTCGTAGAGCTAGGTACGTCACGTTTCGCCGGCGCAAAACATCTGGATGTTCTAAGACCCCATGTATAATAGGAAGCGAGTGATGTATAATCGAATAAATATAATTTTAAAATAAATATATAATCAGTAATCACATACCAGGCACAGCGCCAGACTGCTCTCTAATTCTATTACTGATCTTTTTGTTCGGTAAAAATTCAACAATTAGGATCGAACAAAGGACCTACAAATTCCAAAGCGATACTTAATGCCACTATGTCAAAAAAAACATTATAAAATATTATAAATGTGTCATTTGAATGAAATCTTTCGACAATCATAGAATCAAGGGATGTTATCGTTGTTACGTTTTATGGCCACTCACGTTTCTGGCGCCAACCTTATTTGGGAGTGTCCAATACAAAAAGCTATGAATAAAATTTTCAGTTTCAGTCATAATGTTTTTATTGTCGTATGAGAAGTGATGAGACTTACAAACCTGACTGTTGGTAAGAGTGACGCCTGTCCACAGTTGCAATTGTCTGCTTTCTCATTTTTCTTGATACTGCAAAGCGCTCGTCAGGTTCCTATGTCGCGTTGGCCTAGTAATTTCACTTGTCACAGTGTCCTTCAAGCCTGAATACAGTAGTGCTTACACACTACTTATTCAAGGCAGAATAACGGACATACCCAAGACTGTCTCATGATAAATAGAACTGCCACATGGTAAATAATATATTTCTACAAGATAGTTTCATCAATTTCGTTTTGTAATCAAAATAGTGATATCTTATTTTCCCCAAGCGTAGTTTATATTTCATGACAATTCAAACGAATACTCTCGAAAGCTGAATAATAAGTATTCGACAATGTCACTTTCACAATGAGTCTCTGAATTGTTTCAATTCCATGGAATATACATTGTTTGTGACATTTCTCTCTATACGTAAATATTTTATTGTGTATCTTACCTCGTGCGTAGTTAATGATTTTGTTGTTGAAGGCTGTCTTTCAACACAAAGTTCACAACACGACAGCTTAAAATCAAACTTTTTAACCAATGGGAACAAGGGGGACAAAGAGAAGGGGTTGCCTTGGATTCTTATTCGTCGCCTTGGTATATAAGCCTCAGTGCCTTCAAACGGAAACATAGGAAAGAAAACATTAAATTCGTGAAATTGAATCTTTCTTGATCGTGCACTCGTTGAGTCACGACCTCCTGAGGTTGCTTCGTGTAGCAGCGAACGCGTCGAATTTTTTTCCGGTTTGGCTGCGTGGTGTTTGTGACGTCACGTCGGCGTAACAGGAAAATTAGGCGGAATTGTCACTAGATATATTTTTAAAGTGTTTTATTATATTATTATTTTAATGTTTTATATACCTATAATAAAACTGTAACAGGTCCAATTCTGTACATTGCAGATATTTTGAAAATATTTTTTTAGAGCACTCTGTAGCTGATACTGATACCAAAATTGTATTTTTTTAATATTTTTGTTTGTTTCTTTAAATCGAAAGTAAAAAGCTTCTTTCTGAGCTATGCTTTACTAAGAGTGCTTCACCGAAGACCACAGCGTTGCTTAATAAGAGATAAACAGTGCTCAAATGTGAATTAGTCTGCCGGTACGGCAATCGCGAACGAAGTCGCAGGTACAGCTAGTCTTAAAATATTAGTATCATTAAGTATAGATTGCCGCAAAGTAACGCCTGAAATCATTTATTTTCGTAATAGTTTTATGTTATGGAGCCATCCTAAAACAATTAATTGAATTTCTGAAACAAAATTTTAATAAAAGCAACATTTTACTAAATAATTTCAGCTATAGCTAAATATCAAGCATATGACCGTTCCTTTGGCGAGCTAAAAACGAATCGCACATTGTTTGGACGCTCCAAAACCTGACATACGAAAAAATAGTGTTACATTCATTGGGATCCGTTTTGTCTTTTGGGTACGAACATCTTAATAATGACATAGTAATTAAACAACTTTAAACGGTTTAAATCGCGTATATTTATCATTATTTTTGTTTCAAATAATGATAAATATACGCAATTTAAACCGTTTAAAGTTGTTTAATTACTATGTGTAATAATCGCGAAAACCTAAGACAACATTATCTTAATAATGAAATAAAAATTATTGTTATGCAAAATGTGATAAGGCAATGGCCTCACGTTTATAGTCTTGTATTACGTATTCAGTAGAAGATACCTAACGCTTATCAAATCATTTTAATCCCTGGGTAAGTCTAATTACAAAATTTTCGTTATCATTTGTAACGTATTACATTTTTGCCTATCTTCATGTTAATTAGTTTCTCAGATATATTGTCTCTATTACAGTCCCACCAACTTATCTGTTCAGGCGGCAAAAAAAAGAACTACAACATTCCTTCAAATTGTGACCGTTTGTAGTTGATTTCCTTGACCAGTAGCGCCCTCGAAAACTGCACAGTTAAGTTGGTGGTACTATAGGGTTCTTTTGCCCGTGGGGTGACGGGCTAGAATGTCACTCCTCCGTCTCTATTCGTGGGTGTCGCAAGAGGTGACTAAGGGTAATATACCAGCAGGTGACAGAAGCGCTTTCTGAGAACCTGATATCTCATACTGCGATCCCCGAGACGCCTGCCAAGCTTGGTGATTCTAGCAAATCCTCCCATACATGTGCACTCCCAGCATTCAGCTGTAGACGATCCGGCTGATACAGTAGTACAGTAGGGTTCCTTACTAGAAACGGAAATCTTTCACTAAGCCTCGGATTTCCGTCCGTCCTTAAAATGGCTGTATCTTTGGAACGGGTAGCCTGTTGAAATTCTCACAGAATATGTTGCAGAATGGCGGATTGCCTAACAAATCATAATAATTACATAAGGCTAAAATAAACGAGACGTGTTTTTTTTTACCGTTAACAGCGCAAAAAGAAAAAAAATGATTCCATCCGTACGCAGACAGCTGGATGGTAGGTACACGCTGAGCGCCACTTTTTTCAATTCGTCCAATTAATTATAAATTCTTTAAACAACTTTAGTATCGACTTTTTGCGTAGCCGGCATGTTCTTGCTTATATTATTATGATTGGACAATTCATAAAGATCCACTTGTAGGTTTTGTTGAGAAGAAAAAAAGTTTGAATTCCCACGTTGTGCTGATAGGAGGGGTGCCGTATTACGTTCAATTTGCCGGGTGACATGCAAACGAGCACATTGACATGTAATTGAATAAACTGAGCTGAACAGCAGTTTAACAATGCCGTCTGTTGCTGGGCATTATCCGGGATGGCTTACATTCGTATATAACATGTACAGAATACTCAGAACATCAGTAAAAGCTTCGTCACACTGTATTAAGTATGGTAGGTACTCTAGAATGTTTTCATTGATGACGTAGGTAACTTTTTTTTTTCTTTTAGATTAGCCTTTGACCACTATTACAACTGATAGTAAGTGAAGGTGTGGCTCGTTACCGGCACCGACGGCTTAACGTGCCCTCCGAAGCACGCAAACTCTCAGTAGTAATGTCACTAGCGGTCACCCATCCATATCAAGACCGCGCGCGACGTTGCTTAACTTTGCTGATAGGTTGAGAACAGCTAAGTAAACTAGACTACGAGCGCTTCAAAATTGTTATTTCAGTGGCAGTCAGGTCCTTCGATTCACTGAATTTAGCATTGCTTGGCTAGTAGTGATACCGACCTAGACGTGTTCCTCACCGAGAATCTTACCACGTTCTTACACAATAATCTTAAACAACTTTGTCACACCGGTATGCTTCGTAGAGCTAGGTACGTCACGTTTCGCCGGCGCAAAACATCTGGATGTTCTAAGACCCCATGTATAATAGGAAGCGAGTGATGTATAATCGAATAAATATAATTTTAAAATAAATATATAATCAGTAATCACATACCAGGCACAGCGCCAGACTGCTCTCTAATTCTATTACTGATCTTTTTGTTCGGTAAAAATTCAACAATTAGGATCGAACAAAGGACCTACAAATTCCAAAGCGATACTTAATGCCACTATGTCAAAAAAAACATTATAAAATATTATAAATGTGTCATTTGAATGAAATCTTTCGACAATCATAGAATCAAGGGATGTTATCGTTGTTACGTTTTATGGCCACTCACGTTTCTGGCGCCAACCTTATTTGGGAGTGTCCAATACAAAAAGCTATGAATAAAATTTTCAGTTTCAGTCATAATGTTTTTATTGTCGTATGAGAAGTGATGAGACTTACAAACCTGACTGTTGGTAAGAGTGACGCCTGTCCACAGTTGCAATTGTCTGCTTTCTCATTTTTCTTGATACTGCAAAGCGCTCGTCAGGTTCCTATGTCGCGTTGGCCTAGTAATTTCACTTGTCACAGTGTCCTTCAAGCCTGAATACAGTAGTGCTTACACACTACTTATTCAAGGCAGAATAACGGACATACCCAAGACTGTCTCATGATAAATAGAACTGCCACATGGTAAATAATATATTTCTACAAGATAGTTTCATCAATTTCGTTTTGTAATCAAAATAGTGATATCTTATTTTCCCCAAGCGTAGTTTATATTTCATGACAATTCAAACGAATACTCTCGAAAGCTGAATAATAAGTATTCGACAATGTCACTTTCACAATGAGTCTCTGAATTGTTTCAATTCCATGGAATATACATTGTTTGTGACATTTCTCTCTATACGTAAATATTTTATTGTGTATCTTACCTCGTGCGTAGTTAATGATTTTGTTGTTGAAGGCTGTCTTTCAACACAAAGTTCACAACACGACAGCTTAAAATCAAACTTTTTAACCAATGGGAACAAGGGGGACAAAGAGAAGGGGTTGCCTTGGATTCCTATTCGTCGCCTTGGTATATAAGCCTCAGTGCCTTCAAACGGAAACATAGGAAAGAAAACATTAAATTCGTGAAATTGAATCTTTCTTGATCGTGCACTCGTTGAGTCACGACCTCCTGAGGTTGCTTCGTGTAGCAGCGAACGCGTCGAATTTTTTTCCGGTTTGGCTGCGTGGTGTTTGTGACGTCACGTCGGCGTAACAGGAAAATTAGGCGGAATTGTCACTAGATATATTTTTAAAGTGTTTTATTATATTATTATTTTAATGTTTTATATACCTATAATAAAACTGTAACAGGTCCAATTCTGTACATTGCAGATATTTTGAAAATATTTTTTTAGAGCACTCTGTAGCTGATACTGATACCAAAATTGTATTTTTTTAATATTTTTGTTTGTTTCTTTAAATCGAAAGTAAAAAGCTTCTTTCTGAGCTATGCTTTACTAAGAGTGCTTCACCGAAGACCACAGCGTTGCTTAATAAGAGATAAACAGTGCTCAAATGTGAATTAGTCTGCCGGTACGGCAATCGCGAACGAAGTCGCAGGTACAGCTAGTCTTAAAATATTAGTATCATTAAGTATAGATTGCCGCAAAGTAACGCCTGAAATCATTTATTTTCGTAATAGTTTTATGTTATGGAGCCATCCTAAAACAATTAATTGAATTTCTGAAACAAAATTTTAATAAAAGCAACATTTTACTAAATAATTTCAGCTATAGCTAAATATCAAGCATATGACCGTTCCTTTGGCGAGCTAAAAACGAATCGCACATTGTTTGGACGCTCCAAAACCTGACATACGAAAAAATAGTGTTACATTCATTGGGATCCGTTTTGTCTTTTGGGTACGAACATCTTAATAATGACATAGTAATTAAACAACTTTAAACGGTTTAAATCGCGTATATTTATCATTATTTTTGTTTCAAATAATGATAAATATACGCAATTTAAACCGTTTAAAGTTGTTTAATTACTATGTGTAATAATCGCGAAAACCTAAGACAACATTATCTTAATAATGAAATAAAAATGATTGTTATGCAAAATGTGATAAGGCAATGGCCTCACGTTTATAGTCTTGTATTACGTATTCAGTAGAAGATACCTAACGCTTATCAAATCATTTTAATCCCTGGGTAAGTCTAATTACAAAATTTTCGTTATCATTTGTAACGTATTACATTTTTGCCTATCTTCATGTTAATTAGTTTCTCAGATATATTGTCTCTATTACAGTCCCACCAACTTATCTGTTCAGGCGGCAAAAAAAAGAACTACAACATTCCTTCAAATTGTGACCGTTTGTAGTTGATTTCCTTGACCAGTAGCGCCCTCGAAAACTGCACAGTTAAGTTGGTGGTACTATAGGGTTCTTTTGCCCGTGGGGTGACGGGCTAGAATGTCACTCCTCCGTCTCTATTCGTGGGTGTCGCAAGAGGTGACTAAGGGTAATATACCAGCAGGTGACAGAAGCGCTTTCTGAGGAACTGATATCTCATACTGCGATCCCCGAGACGCCTGCCAAGCTTGGTGATTCTAGCAAATCCTCCCATACATGTGCACTCCCAGCATTCAGCTGTAGACGATCCGGCTGATACAGTAGTACAGTAGGGTTCCTTACTAGAAACGGAAATCTTTCACTAAGCCTCGGATTTCCGTCCGTCCTTAAAATGGCTGTATCTTTGGAACGGGTAGCCTGTTGAAATTCTCACAGAATATGTTGCAGAATGGCGGATTGCCTAACAAATCATAATAATTACATAAGGCTAAAATAAACGAGACGTGTTTTTTTTTACCGTTAACAGCGCAAAAAGAAAAAAAACTATATTTTTTTTTTGAGCTGTTAACGGTAATACACACAAGAGTCAAACTTGATATTAGTATCTATTATAGTCCAATATTTAACGTACAACAATAAGTACTTAAAAACAGCTAAGTGCAGGTCGGACTAAAAAGCTCAATCTGAATGAAAGTAATTACGATATTTTGGTACATTCGGTATTGGTACGGAACCCTGGGTGTGGCAGTGAAATTCACACTTGACCGTAATGTTTATAGATATTATTATACTGTAAACTGTATAACTTACTGTTTTTGATATTTATATACTGTTATGCTTGTATAGTTTTTTTACCCACAATTTACTGACCTCTCCGCGACTTGGTTTATCGTGCTTTTGAACTATCCTAATATAATATACAAAACAAAGTTTATTACACTTCAAACTATAAAACTGTAGTATGAACTATGTTGCATATATAATGAACTGTTTAACATATTATGAACTATGAAAAGAAATATTTGAGGTTTTATACTACGGGAATATTTTATGCTATTTCCTAGAATATGTAAATAGTTTTCAAATTCTTAGTTTTAACATACATTTTTGTTTTATCACAAGCTAGAACATAGATTGTGTGATAGTTACGGCGACTCGAACTTTTCTAGAACTACTGAGAACCCGTGTCCCGTGGGGTGCCGGGCTAGAATGACACCCCCCCATTGCTACCTGTGAGAGACCTCGTAAGAGGCGACTAAAGGTAAAATACCGGAAGGTGGGTAACAGCGCCTTCTGAGGAACTGATATCTTAAACTGCGATCCCCAAGATTCCTGCCAAGCGTTAGGGCTGATACAGTACAGTACTAAGAACCGATATTCTTGTTCTTCCTGTGTTCATGGATCATTATATTAGGGCACAACGATGAATTAGCCAATTGACTCACTTACGTCATCAACTGGATTCCCAAATTATTTATTGGCATAAAAGTAATTTACATAACAGTAAACGGGTAGGTAGGTACCTCTGCATGTAGCCTGTATCAGTCTATGTGGGTTTCTAGCCTATCGTCGAAAACAAATTTCAGAATCGTATCAGCGGTTCCAGGGATCGCCTCCTACACAAACAACATTATCTCTTTATAATGTGTTGAAAACGATTTGTTATCAAGGTTTCGAATCTGACAAAAAAAAGTAATATTCTAATTGCTTTTCTATCTATTTGTGTATAAGACCCTTCACATGGTATTTTAATGGCAGCACTTAAAATTGTATGTTAGTTTTGATAAATGTTTGTTTATTATTGGACTATGTTTTGACACGTGGCTGACGTTTGATGAGATGTCAGTAACCTCGTCGGTAATTTTTATTTATTTATTTTTATTTATGCTTGATAGGTTAGCCTTTGACCACTATCTCACCTGATGGTAAGTGATGATGTGGTCGAAGATGTTGTTCAGGCTAACCTAGAAGTACTGGCTCTTAAGGACAGCTGCCGGAACACACCGTTAGGTGCTTGGCGACAGATTTTCTACTTAAGGGTTGTAGCTAGCCAGGCGGGCATTCGCAAAATGACCTACTACCATGCTATAAAAACTGTCATCCTAAGACAACAACCGCGACCGACGGCTTAACGTGCCCTCCGAAGCACGGAAACGCTCAGTAGTAATGTCACTAGCGGTCACCCATCCAACTCATGACCGCGCGCGACGTTGCTTAACTTTGCTGATCGGTTGAGAACAGCTAAGTAAACTTCGCTACGAGCGCTTCAGCGTTCAAACTTGATAAATAATATATCAAGTTTGATCGCGTATCGCTCAGTTTTAATGTTTGTATTCAACTTTCGAAAATCTACGTCAAGAAAAAAGGAAGTTGTCAGGTTTTTTTTTTTATCAAATACGTCAATCTAAAGGAAATACGCCGTGGTCGAGTAAACAGTTATCAAACTCGGTTCGTGAACGACGGTTATATAATCAAAACGACAGGATAAATTCCAATTATGACTCACTACACAGCGGGAGCTCAGATTGGACATGTCCAAGCCCCCGTTCAACGCACCCCTTGGTTATTTTATTTCCTTCAGTTGTAATTTAGTTAAGAATACATTTCTGTTTGCTGCCAATAGATGATAACCGCGTTTGGATTGCCTACTGTTACCAAAAATAAAACCCAATATTACAAAAAAATATCAAAGTCGGCGTTAGTTTTGGGAAGTTTCGTTGTTGGCAAAAATACCGTATTGAACTTTTTGTACATCGTTTGGCTAGTTTTAAAAACATCTACAAATAACGTTGTAAAACTCTATTTTTAACCCATTTCCGAATATAAGTCTTCTAATAGTTGAATTTTGTCAATTTGAAAGGTTTTATCCCATAGGTTTTACACGGTTAAACATATTCAAATTTCAATTAATTTTGTATGTTACATAGAATTTGTACTCGGTTTGATGGCATGAATGTATGCATTATAATATCTGCATCAAATCAAAATACGTGCGCGCTTATATTCTTTGACAGGTATTATCACAATGTGATAACAGTTTTTCGATTTGGAGCAAAACATTGGTGAGCAATAGTTACCAATTATGAAAAAATATGAACGCAACACGAATGCAGATTTCAAACTGTACAAACGCTAACGTCTCAAATGGAACACGTTATACATTGTTTAGATAACCATATTTCCCATCACGTGCCGGATATAAAACAATGTGCTTAGACCTTAACCGGCCAAAGTGACCGTTCCAAATACAACGAAACAACATTTTTATGTTCGGGAATAACCTTGTCTTTAATTAGCATTGTATAGAATAAGATGCTAATAACTTTCCCTATTTGGCAGTCGTAAAGTTTGCTGTTCGTATTTTCAGCGTATTTGAATACAATCGCTCTAATACTGATTATATAGGGTTCCGTAGGTGTACTTGTACTCGTATATGTACAATTATTATATTATATATGTAGAAATACTAATTATCAATTAGTATTTATCTTTAGATTAAGCTGCTTTAGATCAGTTGTGTTTTACCTCATAACTTTTTACAGATGTACCGATTTAATTTGTAGTATTTTTAATATTCGAATACTGGTGCTTATCCCATTCAAATTTCAGTGAGAATACAGTAGTATTCTTCTTAAAACTTCTGCCCTCCTGGTACTTCGAAAATTAGTTACAAAATATTATATATTGTGAAATAATTTATCTTGCAAACCGTACTTGATTAAGTGCCTAAATATTTTAAAGAGTAGGTGGGATCAGAACGGAATAGTAAAATAATTAAAAATAAACGGATCCCACTCCAAATTATAAGTGGGATCAGAACGGAATAAAAACTTAATAGAAAATAAAACTGATACCATGTCGTATCTCTTCGTGGGATCGGAACGGAATACACCGATCTGACGAGTAGTTTTTGAGTTATCCCTAATAATACGAATTGAATACATTTATGATGTTCTCATTTATCACTTGGCGATGTAAAATGAACAAGAAATCTGTCTATTTAAATTTATGGGATGGATTGCTTTAATGAATTTTTAGTGCATTTTTTGTTTAAATCAAATCAAATCAAAATTAGTTTATTGCCACATAAAAAAATATATAGATAGAAATAACATTGACAACCAATACACAATATAATTTATGTTCGAAGTCGGTTTTTTTTATAAAATTTTATACACTTTAGTTATATTTTATACGGAACACTTTGTATGTGGGCACTGCACACTCACTAAGCTACTTTATTTTTCCTTGATCGCATCCATACAAAGTTGGTGTTCATTTATAGATTTCCTATGAAACAGTGTGTGATGCCAGCTTTCTGTGTTTGCTGGTATTAGAAAGTGCTTTATACATGTACGGGTATTTTAAGAACTGCATTCATTGCTCGAGCTAAAGTATATTCACATGTTGGTAGAAGATAGCTACTATCTTCTACCTGTAGTGTTAATAAATCGGCCATGTGAGGGTTAGACTCGCGTACAAACACACATTTTTTTTAGTAAAGACGTAACATTTTACCATGCTTTATTTTCAACTTTTTGTTGTACCTACTGTAATCACTCGCTTGCATGAATTACATTTTTTACGATAGACTAAAAAGAAAAACGTAATAAAAACGTATCATGTATGAAAGCCTCCCTTTTAATTGTTTTGGTATTATTGAATCAGACTCCACTGGGAACAATCAGCGTTTTTATGTATATTTGTCCAACGATAATTTGAGTACCATTTGTCTTGTCATCACGAAATTATTTTTGCGTGGGGCAATACATTTTATAAGCTTAATTATGAGCCAATTCGACTATTTGGTTGTGGAGCTCAAGTTTAAGTGGATATCAGAAAAGTATAAAAGACACACGGCCATATCGTTTTTTATCCCGTTATTTAAATTTATGGGATCAGCCACACGCACCACATGGCATGCAGGTGGTGGTCTTGTGCGGTAAGACTGCTGTACTGGCCCAAGTTTATTGGACTCGTAACCCATGACCTACCCCACTTACCACCCAGTCCTGGAAGTCAGGGCAAACATGCTTCCGCACGCAGCACGCGTCCCTTGTCATTGGCATGGGCAGTCACTGTCTACAAATCCCAAGGATTGAAGTTGGAGAAGGTGATTATCGATGCAAAGATCTTTCGGCAGGGTGAACCTATGTTGCTCTTTTAAGATAAGTTTAGAAGTATAGTCGCCAAACACCTAACGGTGTGTTCCGGCAGTAGTCTTGAGAGAACCCATGACCTACCCCACTTACCACCCAGTCCTGGAAGTCAGGGCAAACATGCTTCCGCACGCAGCACGCGTCCCTTGTCATTGGCATGGGCAGTCACTGTCTACAAATCCCAAGGATTGAAGTTGGAGAAGGTGATAATCGATGCAAAGATCTTTCGGCAGGGTGAACCTATGTTGCTCTTTTAAGATAAGTTTAGAAGTATAGTCGCCAAACACCTAACGGTGTGTTCCGGCAGTAGTCTTGAGAGCCAGTGAAATTACAGGCACAATGAGACTTAACAACTGTCTCAAAGTGACGGGCGCAGTGCAATTCGTGACTTGTGATGAAATGCATCTGTTATAGGCAGAGGTTAGTCCGCTTAACGTCAGGTGGGCCTCGAGCTTGTTCTGTCACAATAATGTAAAGAAAAAGATCGAAGCGTCTGGAGAATCTTATGTTCGAGAGGAGTTTCGATTATGAGACACTTACAAAAAAATTTAAAAGTATGTGAGCTCTGCAACTAAGAATCGAAGAAGAAATGTGATTAAACCGTCTAAGCCTACCATAAACTTGCTTCAATTCGGTTGTCTCTAACCTAGGTGCTCAAATAATTAAATTTCAATATTTTTATATCCATATGAAGATAATAATAATGTAGAACAGTGTCCACATTATGATGTTACAGAAAAGTAAGTGTACCCAACAGCGCCCGCATTAACTTGTGATAAAAAGCATTCTAGGTGTCTAAGGTGTAACTAAGCTATCCCCATTGCGAATTTCATCCAAACCGTTGGATTGTAAAGGAGTAACATACATTAAAATGCACACACAAACAAAAATATTGAATGGAGTTAGTCATTACTTAAAGGTTGCTGCGACACTAATGTGTCTGCTAAATTGATGCAGACACTAATGTGTAGTATATGTGACTGCAGCAATGTTTTAGAGATCGTTTATTCTATTTTAAACGTCCACGCTCTTATTTAATGTACTAAAACGCCTATGTTAATATGTCCAACGCTTAGTAATTTGATACTGTCTATCATACCTTAATAAAATTTTACAGGCTAGAGTTGCTTGTCGAGTTTTCGCTTGCTCCAGTCCGGGCAAACTGAAATCAGTTATTTGTTAAGATATCCGCTATATATATATATAGTACATATTCTGAAAAAAAAACAAGGTATCTATTGATACAGCCCCTAGAAAGTAGGACGGGTGGCCCCAAGATGATCCGTCCGGACGGGCTTATTCTACGATGCGTGCCGCGTCAGAAGAATTCAGAGCTATGCGTGGTTATGCGATAGAAAGAGAGACGCTTTGTAGGCGAATATAAATATTAGGCACTCCGTGCTTTGCGAGCTGAAATGCACTCTATTGCTTTGTTGCTAGAGTCGCTTATTTATTGGAATGGCTTTGCTGAGTGAACCTTCTGGTCTATTTTATTCTCTGCTATAGTATAACAGATAAATTTCGCCACTAGTGAATAAACTGCGCCCATCACCCAACATACAACATTTGTTTATAATATTTCATTACTTACTGCAAAGTATACAGATTTCAATCGTTCGGATTCCCCGTTTAAACTAAATCAGTACTTCATCAAAACCTTTTGATGTCCAAACAATCTATTCCACTTAAGTGTAACAGCTACTTTTTTACGAGTTCTACGAATCAGCGGACGCCTGGTGTTCCCATTACTCAAGTCGTAAAATGTTCAAATAATCAGTGATGACTGATGACAAACCGATTGATGATGTCCTCACTTGTTGGCTTGCAAATAAAAAACTGGCCAAGTGCAAGTTGGACTCACACACAGAGTGTTCCGTACCAACATAGAATATAACATAAATCTTTTTTATTTATTTCTAATACAGTTCGAGGACGCGGGAGTCCGACTGGCTCTTAGCTTGTTTTATTATTATTGTACGTTGTATATTATTCGTAATATGACTCATATGTTCTTGTGGTTCGTCCAGAGTGTTAGAGAAAACGTTTCGTATGACCCTGAAACTGTGCCCGGTGAATGGCAATAGGCTCGCCACCTAGTACATGGTTCTTTACCCACCTCTGCCTACCACTTCGGAGAATACAGGCGTGATTATATGTATATTGGATTATAATCTACGAATAAATATGAAGAAGTGCTCAAAAACAGGTAAAACGCAAACACTTACCGGGGCAGGCGTGGTTTAAAAATTGTACCGTGCGGCGCAACAACATTACCTTGACGCGACCAATCGGATGCGATAATTTCTAAGTGCCAAATCAATTAACCAATCCAATTGAATTTGGAATATTGTGCTTGTTTGTTAATTCTGCACTTGATCAGTCCGAAATCAAAGCGGTAACTGTATGAGAGAGAAACACGATTTTTGTTTGGGGACCCCCTTTTATTTTTAACTTCTTATTCTTATTCGGGGCGATATGTCCTGCACAGACGTCCCGCTTGGGATGTATTGTGCATTTCCCTCGCCAGCTTCTACCCAAGCCATCCCAACTCCTTAACGTAGCGGAGAAGGACTCTGGGTCGCTGGCATATTTTTAACTTGTTTTCATTATTATTATTTGTCAGGCAATCCGCCGTCTTAACAAATCTGAAAATTTCAACCGGCTCTAAAAAGCAGAGATACATCTAACGTCGAATATGGAATTACTGTGACCGGTGCTGCTTTTGTTAAGGTTGCCATTAACACCAATGATCTTCAAACGACGAAAGTCCTAACTTTGTTATCAGTTTCTTTCACATCTTACAAATTAATTTAGCTATCTAAGAGCAAATTATATTTTGTCTAAAATTGTAAACGTTTTGGCTCTTAGGCTGTAAGTTTACTTTTTGTAGTGAATAAAGTATTTTGAATTTTGAAGTTTACTTAGCTGTTCTCAACCGATCAGCAAAGTTAAGCAACGTCGCGCGCTGTCATGAGTTGGATGGGTGACCGCTAGTGACATTGCTACTGAGCGTTTCCGTGCTTCGGAGGGCACGTTAAGCCGTCGGTCCCGGTTGTTGTCTTAGGATGGCAGTCGATATAGCATGGTGGTAGGGTATTTTGCGAATGCCCGCCTGGTTAGCTACCACCCTCAAGTAGAAAATCTGTCGCCAAGCACCTAACGGTGTGTTCCGGCAGCTGTCCTTGAGTGCCAGTACTTCTAGGTTAGCCTGAACAACATCTTCGACCACATCATCACTTACCATCAGGTGATATAGTGGTCAAAGGCTAACCTATCAGGCATAAAATAAAATTTTAAAAAAATGCGAAATTGCGACAAAATATAGATTATTTTGTTATAAGTCTCTCCCTTAAAGTTAGCTTACGTTTGTAATACTGCGCTCTGTCAATAATGAGCTTTGATATTGTAATAAATCATTACCTGAATCGTATAATGGGCCAGTCGGTGTGCTCATTGATGCGAGTTAATTATAGTTCACATGTGAATTGGTTATTGTTCTCCGAAATATGTTGTTATGATTATATTTCTGAGGATTATGTTTAGATGCTAAAAATACATTGATTATAATTAGTTATAAAACTAAAACGTAGATAAATGCAAATTTAACATTCCGTGCATGAGTGGCATTCTACTGTGAAATATATTAATACATTAACTTGTTTCTATTTTTGAGGAAGACTTTGAAGAAGAAAACTGTCTGACAGCGTGCGTTATTGTTAAAAACTATTTCAAAGGTTATTAAGGCGCGGACACAGGGTAAATAGCTTTACATAAACAGACTTTTAGCAAAATATATTTAGTTTGCAGCAGTAAGAAAATTATTAAGTTAATTTTGATCATATTCTCTAAGGCCAAGTTAATTCCAAAACACGTTTGCTAGAATTTTCTTCATAGAAAAAAAAACATATTTACTGTGGATTAAGCTGGCACCGTAAATATCTTAATTATTCAAGTATTTATGTGTATAATATTATAAAATAAACAATAATATTATTGTTGTTATGACTTGAATAATTAAGATATTTACGTATTATTGTTATAATATTAAAAACATAGATACTTGAATTTAAATTAATAGATTTACGGTAACCTTATCAAGAGGGACTAATTACATTTTCTTTATTTATTTAAGTTACTAGTTCTGCGTTAATAATCTTCCTTTTGATTTTCTCCACCGCAGCCGCTCTTTCACTCCTACGCAATCTGATAGCGATAGAAATTCAGCATTTGTCAGCGTTTTAGTCGCCCATCCTTAATATTTTATT
The DNA here is from genome assembly GCA_963890685.1 of Plagodis pulveraria. Classification (NCBI taxonomy): domain Eukaryota; kingdom Metazoa; phylum Arthropoda; class Insecta; order Lepidoptera; family Geometridae; genus Plagodis; species Plagodis pulveraria. The sequence goes on along the minus strand of OY982955.1, from coordinate 7,058,317 downwards.
TTTATAACATAAAATAAATAATAACGTCACTGAGCGCTGCGCTCAGTGATGCTAAGAAAATAAAACGATTCTATTGGTGGGTTTTTTCCTCTTAAACCGCTCGTCTACCTTTCCCAGTTTTATGCTATCCGAAAGAAATTTACACGGCTTGTTCTCCACGAACGATTTTTACGAAATAGGTTCTGGACATAAAAGCCATACATCATTTTATAGTCTTTTATTATTTTTTACATTTAATAATGAACTAGCGACCCAACGCTGATACTAAATAATCTGTAATATCTTCCAAAATATTCATTTAAATTACATGCTATGAAGGGCCATATTGATTCGCTGTATTGCTTAAACTCGCTTCCCAAATAAGCCATTATTTCTCGTAGGTTATTGTGGGTTATCCCTAAGAGATAAAATATACCTTTGCTGACTTTTATAGACCTTTTTAAGGTATACAATGCCAATGCTGTAGTACATTATTTTGATCTATCTCGTAGGGTTCAGCCAGCGCATCGTTTGCAATGTAAGCGCAAAAAATATGTTTATTTACGACATCACATTAGAAACCTTTCTAATTATCAGTGTTTCTCTACTATATTATACATACAAAATCTTTCTCTTGCTCTTCCTAACTCTTTATCTATAAAAAAAACCGCATCAAAATCAGTTGCGTAGTTTTAAAGATCTAAGCATACATCGGGACAGACAAACAGTAAGAAGCGACTTTGTATGTAGTGATAATATACAATCTTAGACTTGATAGTATCGCCGTACTATAGTTTCGTCTAAACTAAAATCTGATTTGCGCTAAATTTTTACCAAAATGCCAATAAGTTGTAAACCTATGAATATTAGTGAACTATTAGTTCATATTAAAATGCATGGGGGTGATTATTTTTTCACCTGATGGTAAGCGATGATTGAGTCGAAGATGTTGTTCAGGCTTACCTAGAAATACTGGCTCTCAAGGACAGCTGTACACACCGTTAGGTGTTTGGCGACAGATTTTCTACTTGAGGGTGGTAGCTAGCCAGGCGGGCATTCGCAAAATGCCCTACCACCATGCTATAACGACTGCCATCCTAAGACAACAACCGGGACCGACGGCTTAACGTGCCCTCCGAAGCACGGAAACGCTCAGTAGTAATGTCACTAGCGGTCACCCATCCAACTCATGACCGCGGGTGACGTTGCTTAACTTTGCTGATCGGTTGAGAACAGCTAAGTAAACTTCGCTACGAGCGCTTCGAATTCGGTAGGCATCAAAATAATCTCGTGACTTTAGGGTAAGGTAACCATACTGGTAGTAAGATCTGAATTGTGTTATTATCTACAATGTGCCTGCAGTATAACTCAACAAAAAACTTTGCGGTAATTTTGAAAAAACACACGTTTTAATAGCAATTTAAATTTTTAGATGCATATAAATCATGGCTCTTGATTGCTATTTATTGCTTTACACAGTCTTTTTTACGAGTATATTATCTCTAAGAAGTACCACAATCTATTATAGCATATATAGATATTCAATAATAACAAATATTTTAAAAATATTTTTAGAAAACATCATTATTATGTTTTGTAAGTGTTTTATTAAAATATTAATTTGATGTTTTCTTAAAATATTTGTTATTATTAAATATGGATTTCCGCAAAGTAACGCCTGAATCTATTAATTATATAGATATTATAGTTATTTCCGTTTTTGTAAATGTCCACCAACACCATTAATATGTAATGATTCCAAGAGAATTATTAAGTTAGTTCACTTTATGGAATTATGGATCGCATCGCTTCGTTTGAATTTAACTTATGTGTAAATTGTTAGCGGGTTTTCCGCCTTTATTTAATGAATCCGTGCTTTGTATGCATGATGAAGGCTTGTTTATATAAAGTATTGAATTGACTCGACCATGACTCATCTCGTAGTTTTCGACTGATAGGTTAGGATAGGTCGTTATACGGATGTTTTTATTGCATTATTGTTTCTTTTACATTATCAGCACAAAAGTATTGCGCGCAAAAGTGAATCAGCATATTGGTCAATGGAATTTTTAAATTTGCTTTTTGTTATATTAAATGAACTCTACGATCAGATAAAGTGCAGAGGTTATCTGCTTCCCTCAAGCTTGTTCATATTCAATGAGTAAAGTTTTGTATTTTGTTTTTTATGATGAGTAGAGATAAATAATATCATCGTGGCATTATATTCCTGATGGGGTACAAATAAATGTTTAACCATTGACGTTTCGATATGTTTGGCCACATGTAATAAGGGCCGAGACTATTGCCATATACTAGGTATAATGTCAGCTTCCGGACTGCTACAGAAAATATTTTTTATTAGTAACTCGAAATTCTGTTCAACCAACAAAGCAATCTGTATATTATGTACTAGCTTGCCTGCCGCGGCTCCGCCCGCGGGTTTGTCGGTTATCGCACAAAACCATTAACCTCTTTTTGTGCAGTTGGATAAAAACTATCCTATGTCCTTCCCCGTGTCTTAAAGCATTTCCATGACCTATTTCATCCTAATCGATCCAGTAGATCGGTTATCGCGCAAAACCATTAACCACTATTAGCGCAGTTGGATAAAAACTATCCTATGTCCTTCTCCGTGTCTCAAACTATTTCCATACCAAATTTCATCCTAATCGGTCCAGTAGATCAGTTATCACACAAAACCATTTACCTCTTTTTGCGCAGTTTGATAAAGACTATCATATGTCTTTCCCCGTGTCTCAAACTATTTCCATACCAAATTTCATTTAAATCAGTCCAGTAGTTTAAGAGCCTATTCAATGCAAACCAACAAACAATCAAAAAATTCCTCTTTATTATATTAGTTTAGATAAGGTGCTATGTAGGTTTTGTATACCTACATAGGTATCGGATAACTATATGTTCATTTGTTTGATATCATATCGCGTTTTCGTTGACAATTTCCGTTCGATTGGCAATGTTGTAGTAAATCGGTGTACTTACTCGTAATCAACTAGGAAAATTAGTTTTACCTAAATATATCACTTGTGGTTTTCCGTTGCCTAAGTATTGACGACACTTGTATTTTATCGTAAATAACCTGTTGACGCATCTAGGGATGTTTTAATTAAGAATATTGTCTTCATGGGGACTTTAAATAACCAGATTTTTTAATGAAAAAATCGTAATCCGTGAAATTTTATATTTATGTTCTTGAGCCTAATATCTGCTAAACATCTGTGAATAATAATAATAATATATTGAATTGTTTTAATTAATTACCGATCTGTAACGGATGTCTATGCTTCTCATCGAGAAACTAAAGATGCTTCTCTACCGAATAATATTGAAAGTACAGTTTTACGGAAAACTGGTAAATCAGAAGCATAGATTTTAGGCTCCAGGGCATGCATTCTAAATTTCACCGAGTTTGAACACATGTTATTTAAAATATGAAGAAACTATCTTTTTAGAAAAGACACTAACCTTAAAGACTTGAGTATGTTATTAATGTGAGGTAAAGTGATAAACATTTTTAAATTATATGCCCATGTTTCCTTGCCCTACTTGTACAGATTAATATTAATTCTACTTTACGAGCATATTAACTTGATAAGCTGATAAGGCATTCTCCTAAATGAAATATACTAAAATGGAACTTTGTACTATAAACACCGGCAGTAATGAAAAAATACAACTATTTGTTATTTCAATGACGACATACTTTCACTCCAACAAAAAGCAACTTTTTCGGTGACGTCATCTTCAATTGTGTACGTTTCTATATCAATTTGCTGAGCAAACTACGTCATAGCGCTTTTTTGTAAGACTTCGTTTACTACCCTATTATAGTCGTCAGCAATTTTTTACTGTATATCAAAAACACCGAACTCCACCGAACATCACACAGGTCACCGAACTATACAAGAGGCGTTTTTTTAACTTTTTAAATCAGCGCTGTAATGCTAGTCGATGAAGGTAATATTGTGACGTCACTACGATTAAACCACAAACTAGGTAGTTAAGGTTACTTCTAATGTTAAGTACGTCAATGGCACAGGTGTTGAAACAACTAAATTTCGACGTAATGTTTTGCTATCACGTGATAGGGTGCGCCTATCGACACAGACCGGCAAAGTGAAAATGTCACTATTTGCTCTCAATGACTTGTCCGATCCGGGAACGAATCCACGATCTCTAGATTACAAAGGGATGGTTTACGCCACTTTACCAACGAATCACAAGTTCTTACAATATCTGCATCGTTATGTTACCCTTTCTTCTATAATATTTTAGAACCGTTGTGGTACTGCATATTTAGTTGGTTTAAAGTAACCCGTCGTTTCAGATTCAAGTTAGTGCGATGAACACAGATTTTATTATATTCTACGTGTGTGCAATTATGTCACCCGAAATAAATGCCAAATTTTGGGATTCCATGTAGAAACTTCTGTGACGCATGCATGAATCGAGGGAACCCCGATTGCCTGATAACTATATGTTTATACTCGTATATATGTCATATTTATCGTATTGCTTCGTTTGTCTGCTACCGACATAGACATTCAGTATCATTATATTTTTTTCACTATCTGTCTTCTTACGACATGTAACTCATTCAAATTCCCCAAAATTAATCCCACTTTTGCACTAAAAAGTGTGAAACAACTTGTCGAAGTCATAACCATGCGCACAATATTGTGATTAATAGGAACTATCATGGTACCGACTTCAACAAGTTATTTCACACTTTTGAAGTTGGTTCCATTTTAAGGTAAAATAAATGTATTTTATCGTTTTGGAACAAGCTCGAGGCCAACCTAGTGTTAAGCAGTAACTCCTGCCTGTTACAATCGCATTTCGTCACAAGTGGCGAACTGCGTCATCATCCTGAGACATAAAGTTGTTAAGTCCCACGTGCCTGTAATTTCTCCGGCACCCTTCAAACCGAAACATAGTAATATGAACATTACAACATGGCGGTAGAAATAGGTATTTTATATGTATTTCCTACGTAACTATGTACGTATATTATATGTGATATTAAGGAGCATTAGTATAGCCACGTATCGCGTGTTAAAGCGTAATTATATTCACTGGAATATAATGACCAGCGCTCTTGATCCTTCAGAAACAAAGGTTACATAACTCGTTCATTAGCTCTACCATGAACTTATACTTACTACGACTATTATGGTTTTTTCAGGTAAAATACTTAGATTTAAGTCGTATCAATCGGAAATTCATATCAAATACTCAGGTCTACTGTTCTTTGGAGTTTTGAAAAATCAAACTTCTAAGCCAACGCAATTAAAAGATCAGCCGTTTATGCCGCAAACTTTCGACACTCGCAAGGGAATCAAACCCTACATGGTACTACCCGTGAACTCAGAATCTTGAAATTTGGTACGAAGCAATGTCTTACAGCACAGATAAAGGAAAAATTGCAAAAAGCAGAATTTTTAGTTACACCACATAATATTTTTTTTTCCGATAATTTAAAAATTTTATGGATTTCAGCAATAAAAATACCATAACTTTTACTTATATTACCTACAGGTTTGTACGGAACCCTCGATGAGCGAGTTCGACTCGCACTTGGCTGGTTTTTGTATGGGATGGACATCTTTTTAACTTTGGTACCGCGAGCAGGTTTGTTTTTGAACGCGCCTAAATAGAATAGAATAGAAAATATTTTATTTGCGACATTACAATGTATAATACAATAAATAAAATAAAAAACAAAACATAACAATATAAATGGCACAATACATGTAATTGTCACAAATTGGCTCCAACTCAGCATAATGCCAGCTGTTCGCCAGCGCTGATCTTCCGTTGGAGCGGATCTGGTGAATTCACGTACCGGCATGCACACAGTACAGTATAAATATATATAATGTAATATATAAATAAACATAGTAATGTAATATACAAACAAAATGAAAAATACACTCTTACAAGCAATGCAATAAACAGAAAGAATTTAAATAATTAAGCTACAGTAAACATTTCTTTTTATCATGTATTACTTATTTAAATTATAATAGCTACACCTGAGTATTTTAAGTTGGTTTGGCTCATATTGCACTCGTATCATGTTTGAGCGTTTCCTCCTTCTTCTGGTGTGCAGTAATATATTTCTTTAAATGAAGTCTAAAACTTAGTACAGTTTGCAGGTTCCTCACGGGTGGTGGGATATTATTCCAGCATTTAGTAGCTGCGTAACGGAAAGAACCTCTGAAAGCGGCTGACTTATGGCATTGCGTGGAGAGTCGTGACGCACACTCGCGGGGCTCTAGAGGTCTATGACTTGCCATCCAGGATAATTTTTCGTACAGATATGAGGGCTGTTTATATTTTATTAAACTAAAAAGTAAGCATGCCAAGTGCAACTTGCGACGGTGCTTCATTTTCAGAATAGAATGTTTATTGAGGTATGGACTCACATGAGCTCTAGGCGGGATGTCGAAGCAGAATCTAGCGCAGGCGTTTTGTACTCTTTGTATAATTTTTTGTGTCCGTGCTAACAGCCGGGGGCCAAATACAGTGTCCATGTAATTCAATTTGGACAATACAAGGGACTCCACAAGTTGGATACGTAAGTCTTCTTTCAGATACGGTCTAATACGGTAGAGTACTTTTAGTTTGTAAAAACAATTTTGTATTGATTTAGCTACATGTTTTTCGAATCGTAAATTTGTGTCTATTAGCAAGCCCAGATTGCTAGTTTCATATACCCGTTCAATGGGACTATTCATAAGCATTACACTTACCGACAAGTTAATTTTAGTTAGCTGATGTTCATTACCAAAAATGATATATTTAGTTTTTGAGGGATTAAGTAGCAGACAATTTTTATCAGACCAACATGCTATACTGGCAAGATCCTCATTCAGTTTTGCTATAGCGCTATCGATGTCATTCGGCTTGCAAGAAATATACACCTGAGTGTCGTCAGCATAGATGTGAAACTTGCAGTATTTTATATGTCTTATTATATCCGCCGAGTACAAAACAAAAAGGATTGGGCCCAATATAGAGCCTTGGGGCACTCCTCTCTTTACAGGGACTCTATCTGACACCAAAGTAGAGCCATCATTTCGCTTGAGGTTCACATACTGAAATCGATTCCCAAGATAGCTACTGAACCACAGTAAAGAATCTCTATCAAAACCATAATAATGCAACTTTGACATCAGGAGATCTATATTAATGGATTCAAAAGCTCTAGAAAAATCTAGTAACACTAGGATTGTGCACATTCCAATATCTTGAGAACAAAGTATATTATCCGTCACGTCGAGTAATGCAGTGACAGTGCTACGTCCTTTTCTAAACCCTGACTGTTCTTTTGGCAAAATGTTATTTTTTTCTAGGAACTCGGAAAGTTGCGCGCATATAGCTTTTTCTAAAATCTTCGACATACAAGGCAAAATGCTAATTGGCCTTAGATCTTTCAGTTCAGTCGGATTTGAAATTTTAGGAAGAGGACGCACAATGGAGAGTTTCCATAAGTCAGGAAAAACACAAGTGCTAATAGATTTATTTATCAGCTCTTTCAATAGGTCCAAAGTGTAAGGGAAAGTCATTAGTAACATATCTAAGCTAATAGCGTCACAGCCCTCCGCTTTGGATTTCAAACTTTTAATTATTCTGATGATTTGTTCAGAACTAACTGGTTCAATACGAAAGACTGCATCACCACAGCGGTGATATTCAAAGTAGGTAAGATCCGAAATAGATGCATTTGTTCTGCCCGGTATATTTAAAAAATGATTGTTAATACTGTTCGCGTCATCAAAATTACTAGGTAATTCAGCGTTAGTTTGGGTTAAAATAGTGTTCTTAATATTTTTCCATAATTGATTTGGGTCATGCAGTTTATTAGCAGCAGAAATACGAGGACGATCGATTCTCTTCGAACACCTCCGCCGCGCGCCGCCGCGAAAATAGAGAGAGGAGAGTAGCAACTGACACCCGCTACGCGTGATAAACTTGCCCCCGGGATTGTTGTTGTTTATTAATTATTTTTATTATTTTTACTGTATTGTGTACCAAATTTATGTTAGAACTTTTATTATTATAACCTTTGGGTTTCGTAGGCACCTTTTTATCAAGTGAATATAGACAAATAAAACTTGTACTTTTAGTTATTGTTATATGTTAGGGAATTCTGTGAAAATTTCATCCACCTCACCTATTATCGTTCAAAAGATACAACCCTCTAAAGTTCGGACGGACATTCGAGGCTTAGTAAATAGACTCCCTTTGTCTAATACGCAACCCTACTTTACTTTTTTATTTTACTACGATTAATTATATTTTGCAAATATATTGAATACATCTTTATCGACAGAGTAAATTTAATGTTATTTTATAAATACATTAATCAGTCTTTATCGACTGTCACAGAGTGATTATATATATGATATATTATGTGAAAGAGTAATTATAATGAAAAATATATTGAGGAGAGTGAATTATAACAGTCATTAACATCCGATCACAGTACGATGGTTGAAGAACGAGAGCAAAAATTAGAGTTATGAGTCATTGTGTCATGTTAGCTCAATTGGTTAGAGCATACCCCGGATAAAGGGGTGGTTAGACGGGGGTTCAAATCCCGCACATGACTATATTTTATTCTCTCGTGAATTTGTAATATTGTAAGTCATTAACATTTTTCTTTTATAGCTAATAGGCTAGCCTTTACCACTCTCACACCTGATGGTAAGTGATAATGTGGTCAAAGATATTGTTGGGGCTAACCTAGAATTACTAACTCTCAAGAGCAGCTGCTGGAAACCGTTAAGTGCTTGGCGACAGATTTTCTACTTGAGGGTTTTAACTAGCCAGTCGGGCATTCGTGAAAATGTCCTACCACCATATACAATGCAAAACCATGCATACGACGCAGTCATTAGAAATGTATAATAGAATATGTTATAGCCTGTTTTATGTTATATAAGCCAGCTCTAATAATATGTCTCGGATACACAATTGGCTTAAGTTATAAATAACCAGTGAATAAGTAGATACAGTAAATGATTCAACACAATTAAACCCTCGTACTGCTTGTGATAGTGTATTGAATGTTTCATTGCGTACGTTGTTATTGTGAAACCTATAATACCTACACATTATGTATTACGATTACCGAGTATTGATAGTATTTAGAGTAAACTATGCGTGACTTAAATATTAACACGTGCGTAGATCATTATCAAAGCCAGCCTCTGGAATCTCTTATTGAAAATCTATCATTGCATTGCGTTATGATTGTGCTTGTATATTTAACCAACTTCCGAAGAATTATATCAATTCGCCTCTTTTTTTATTTTAATTATTAAATTTTCCACAGACTGCAGGGTCCGTGCCATTTTTAAGTAAACTAAGATATTTATTAAGTAATTACATGAGAATGGGGAACATTCTTACATACTAATAGAAGGGATGGTAATTATACTTACTTATATACTATTGTAGTATATTATATAGTTCATAGTATAATTACTTACTTATATACAATAGTATACAACGACTGCGATCCCCAAGCCGCCTGCCAAGCGTGGGGATTATGGCAAATACCCCCTAAATAGGGGAGGCTGTGTTCAGCAGTGGACGATCCAGCTGAAACAGTAACAGTAATATACTATTACAAAACAGATACAAACAGGTTAGCACAGGCATTCCGAACGGACCAGGCGCCTCAATTCGACTTTATCTTGGTTTTTATGTTGTATGTTGTTGTTATTGTTTTGTATATAAATAATTGTTATGCATTGATTTGGTGATTTCGTTAGTTAGAAAATACCTTCCAGTTGATCACATGTAAATTTCATTTCTGAATCAACATCGGTAGAGAAGTTTTAAAGTTACAGTAAATTAACTGAAAAATGTATTTGCATATTCTGGATGATTTAATGGTATGGCTGATGGTGTACTACTGTTCACCATTAGTATGTTTTAGGCGAGTGTCAATTATCTTGTAAGCAATATCAAGTATGTATAACTAAAAAGAGTGTGTTTTTATAGTATACGGTTTCTAATTTTAATAACTTTTTTTAAGTAAAAGCATTTCTATCGTTAATATTTTTAATTACTACTTTGTCTCTTGTTTTTATGTCTGTTTTTAGCAACTATAAAACCAAGCCATTAACTAAAACATCTCGAAAAAATAAAAAACCGTAAGCATTTCTTTTTTTATAAGCATAATCTAGAAGTTATTTGTTTTTGGCTATTTGAACAAGGGTGAATCAACTTCGTTCAGACCACACTTTAGGAATCCAAACGTATCTAATCAATAACTATAGACGAATACTCCAAGGTGTTTGAGCATTTACTGGGATGTATACATCCATAGATATGAAATTGTAGTTTCTTTCTAGCGGTAGTTCCAGGTAAAAACGCGCTGATAACGTATCTTACCTTTGGATTAATTTCATGCCCGTCTTAAACTAACCTATGATTTTAATATTGTTAGGTTTGCAATAACGCCTGCTATGCGGATTCCGGTGCGATCCCTGACATGACTTAAATTTTTCCTATTGTATATATCTAACCTATGATTTTAAGATTATGCATACTACATACATAATTCTATTTTATTACTACATCTTGTAGACAACATGAGATTGGCTATTTCTTATTTAATATTGCGCTGGAGGGCTCCGTTCACAGATTTACATACACCGACAGTTGCGACTGCAAATCGATCTAAAACGGGCGTTTACTATGTAAAACGGTTGCCAAGCAATTAGTCGTCTCAAATCTTAGAAGTGCATCTTTTCACCGAAGCACCATTAGTTACTGCAATCTAGCTCAAGGCGGTCATTACATTGGCGATTTTATTTCTCGATAAGAACGCTGAGTTATCTAATACCTTGAGGGCTTTCAAGAAACTCTCTAGTGAAACTGGACGCCAACAGCGCAGATAAAATTCTTCATAATATAAGCAGAATAATGATATTACGACGTGATTTGAATATCCATAGACTAGGTACTGTGTGACGGTTATTTTTGTAATATATTATTATGCATACCATTACAATGTCTAAGCTTCATACATACCTTTGTATATGCAGAAATTATGATAAATGGTCTTGATCCTCTTAAAGAATCTGTCTTAGGGTAGTAGTTCTGTTTCTAACATAAAGTTGGAAGTCCCAAAAGCCCTCATGTCGATGAAACTAATCTTATATAAGAAAGAAGACAGATTGATTCGCGTTTTTTTAGCAATTAGTGTGATATATTATTGTTCAATCTCAATTTTAATACGAATTGAAAATTAAACAAATACAAAATGTCTGGTAGTATATTCTCAATTCGAGCACGCTTTGAGAGGCGAATATTCTAATTAAACAGTGTAAAGTTCTTTTCGTTTTTCATCAGAGCAGCGTTGTACCAAAACGAAAATGAAGCAATCTTAATTTGGCAGGGCGGTTGTGTTTTTTAATAATTGCTTGTTTTTATAGCACAAATTGAGGGTAGAATGGAAAATTATATTCGTAACAATCAACATTATTTTGAGTTTTCATTGTATAAAATGCCTACTCACTAGTACTTGTTGTGTCTAATTAAAATCTACAATATAATAATTTGTGGCCTACGTTAACACTCCTGTATCTGTTATTCTAAGAAGTACAAAACCACAGAGTGTGAACTATCTTAGTTAAATAAATACTTTAAAAAAATTTGCTATATGGATTTCCCAAGCGATCATGCAAGCTATTTTCGTGATAAGACGACACACGAACGATGCACTTTATAACTAGAAATTATCATCGGTTTTTACAGACGTTCGTTATTATAAATTGCACTAAGACCATTAATCTGAGACTATTTTATAAACAAAAATCCATTTAAGTGCGCATCAGACTCATTCCGTCCTATAAATTGTATCAACTTTGTGTTTTTTAATCGTTTTCGTTTTAATTTTGTTGTTAATTTTGTAATCTAAATATATTCATAATTATTAATGCTTATTATAAGCTTGAGAAGATAATCGTCTATAACTCATTAATATCTTATTAACTATGCATTTACATAATATTAAAAAAAATGGTATCCTCATAGACTTTGGATTCTTTTGCCTACGCGTATCCTTCTTAAGATCCATTTCACTTATACGTCTCATCTTGACAATGACCAGTTAAAATTATGTTCAGTTTACTATTTTGACCTACTATTTTTTGTTATTTTACGCTTTAACATATTTGTGTCCGTTATAGACACACCTAATTATATTTAATATTATGTACTTGCAAAGTTAAACTTTTTTTTTAACAAAGGTACACTGCGACAGATGGACCAATATGCGCGTTTTTCTATATGAGTTATTTTACAATCGAACTTGTGACCAAAAAGTTTTTTTTTTTCGAATTCATGTCCAATTGTAGCTCGTACAGATTGTCTGTCTTCGTTTGTATAAATAAAATTACTTATTGCTTGTCCATTTTTAATCAAGATTTAACATAATGAATAGATTCCGGCGTTACCTGGCGAACATCCAAATATTTTAAGAAAATATAAATTAATATTTTAATAAAACACCTAAAAAATATATCTAGTGACGCAACAAACGCCACGCAGCCAAACCGAAAGCAGTTTCGACGCGTTTCGATTCTACACGAAGTATCCTCTGGAGGTCTTCGAGCGCACGATCAATACGTCTATTAATTTAATGTTTTCTTAAAATATATTTTTTTATCTAGACTTAACTATAACAGAGGTTATTCAGAAACATACAAAACTGAGAAAAAAGCAAAGGCTTGTGCATCCCGAAATATACATTCCGGCACTGATGTTCATCCTCCCTCGTTCCATGTTGCACGGGAATATGTGATGTGAGCCTTGTAAATATAAGATTAGATATAAATATACAGGAGAAACAAACAATGAATAGGGATATAAGTTAGCAGAATACACAAAACTGAAGGGAGGTCTCTTATCTAGTGTGTGAGGGTGTGTGTGTGTGTGTGTGTGTGTGTGTGTGTGTGTGTGTGTGTGTTTATTTATTTATAGCAGAGCTTAGGATAGCATTAGGCATTGGCAGTGCTTATATATAGGGTTCTTAAATATGTTTCACCTCACACGATCGGATAGGTGTTGTATATCATTTGAAATATTCGTGAAAAAGAGCTCTTTATCCGCTAGCGTGTTTTATTTTTTTAATTCGAACAATAATTACATAAAAATGTATTTACTTTAAATGATTCCAATTTAAGTAACTATAAATGAACGCAAATTGACTTCATTATTTAAGCTGTTTGTTTTCACCTAGCATTTTTATCGCCGGAAAGAAGTGAAAAATTACGTGGCGCGTTCGCTAGAAAAGTTATTTGCGTCTCTTACCATTAAAACTTTCGGTACGCTCAGGATTCTATATTTTTAACTTCATTATCTTAGACTCCTTCGCTTCCTCAGGATTCATCAAAAATAGTCGCGTTAATTAACAACTTTGCAGCCTTGCGTAACGAATAACTATTAAAAGAGCTATTTTTTTCATATATCTATTTATTATCCATCTATTTCTCGGAAGTTTCACTCTTATTTCAATGGTATGATCGCTGTTAATGCTTTAATAAACAGTATCCCTAATTAATCGCCGTAAAGGGCAGCAAAAAGTTCATCATAAAACCGGCATGGTATCGCATCAAGTGTGAATACCCATACCGCACAGCGATTGCAATTTTAAGTATGTACACATGCACATTCGCATCTGAGATGCTTTGTAAACCAAACCTGGATATGGTTTTAGAAAAAAACATTAAATGATTTGCATTAAAAGTTAATTGCTAAGATGCAGTATGAATAATATATTATGGACGCGATGTCTAAAAACGAAATAACGCTTAAGTACTAGAATGCCTAACGTTCTTACTTATAGATATGTTGTTATGTACGCAATACATTAGTAATTCAGGATCTGAGACTAAGACAAACCTACTTATTTATAGGCGACTTTAAAAAGGGCTACAACTAAAATGGTGCTGAAATTTGTAGTCTCTTTTTTATTATTTGCGGACAGGACTGTTGACATTTAAAAAACATTAAAAATTCAATTCAGTTAGCTTTTCAAGAGAAACGATCTTCAGCTGTATAAAAAGTCAAAAATGTTGTCACTACGATTTCGATCGAGTTGGTCATTGATTAAGACTGTCTTTATTTCTGAGTACGAGTTTCTGGCCATGGTGCTCTTCTGTGTAATAGTTATTTTCAGCAATAAGCTAGACACAATAGTTGGCACTTTGAAACGGCGGCGGCAGTTCGGCGCCGGTGGGGGGCGGTGTGACGGCCCGGCCGCTACCGTCGCCGGATCGATACCCGCTCAAAGGTTGAAACTCAATAAGAAACTGCCATGAAACTACGCTGCTACTAAATTGCATACGTCTCTGAGGTTCTTGGAACTTTCGGAGTGAGTTCATGTGTGCTTGTTCTATTGCTGCTATTAATAATAAATATAGCACACAAATGTAACTGAACCAACCACAAAGAGCGAAATGTGCGTCATTATGTCTATAGCCAAAAAATCGTTTTCGATATAGTTACTTATTTTTATTGAGCTCCTAATGCAGTAGGCAATATATAACCTAACATTTCAAAACCACACAAAAAGGTCTTAATGATATTATGTAAATAGTAACATTTGAGTGTTTAGAATTTTTGTCTAATTTATCCAGCTTTAAACTCATAATATGGGTTTATTTTCTGATATAAATGAGAAATTTTAGTTATATATATATAATAATAAGAACATTTATTTATTTCAATTAAAAATACGTGAATACATAAGTGTTAACAAAAATAATGCCAAAATATTTACTAAACTTACATAATATCTTAATACTAGGAAGGTCGTTAGTAGCCGTGCTAGGATTCCCTGTGTTACAGCTACTACGATTCCTATTTCTGGACCTAGCCCAGTACTTAAATACTTAGGCGTTGAGTTGAGTGCTCCACACTTTTATACACGTACAATGATAGGTATCGTATATTCTCCAAAGGTCAATCAAGTTCGATTGCCTAAGTTTTTTATTTAATTGAAATTTCCCAGAAACATAAAAGTTGTTCGGGGACGTATGAGATGCTAATCTTCGGAGATAAATATGCTGTATAATAAATGAGTGAATAAAAATAAGTGGTTGCATATAGTCTTACTTAACTGATGGATGGCGAAGATGATCGATGTCGTTGGTCATTTGACTTTAAAAGGACGCTGTCAAATTTAGCAAGATTTATTATTATATCGTCAGTTCATCATTGTCACTACACTAATGAGATTGGAGATTTGATCAGGACATTAAATTTTAAATACTATAATACGTAATATCTTCGCTACACGTTTTTTTTTAATAACTTAAAGTTAGTGAAAGGTAAATGCAATATATATATATATATATATATATACTGTAATAAGCATGGGCAAATTTAATAATAGGTATAGTAATTAAACAACTTTAAACGGTTTAACCCATTGGCATCGGCGATAATGATAACAATAGAATTTAATTCATAACTAGGACATAGTGGTCCTGACGATGCCTTATTAAATCGCGTATATATATCATTATTTTTCAGTCACCCCGTGACCACGATCACTGCAAAGTGTTTGAAACGTTAGAACAAAAATAATGATAAATATACGCGATTGAAACCGTTTAAAGTTTTTTAATTACTATGTGTAATAATCGCGAACACCTAAGACAACATAATAATAGGAATACTTGAATAAAGATGTAACATGATACATAAAACAAAGTTGTGTGCCCATTCAAGTATGGCTTATTAACAGTGTACTAGGAATACCCTCTGTAACACTGCTAAGTTCCTCATAAACAATCCAAGAACCTTAGAAGAATTACACGTAATTCTTCTTAGTTAATTACCAAACTTGTATGTAAATATCTTTTCTGTTCTGAAAATATGAAGATTCTTCATATTTTAACGGAAATATTACTACTTCTGCTGAGTGTTGAATCACTGAGCACATGACGACAAATGCCGCTGAAAACGTAGTTCCATTTCAATTTCTCTTATAAACTTATAGTTGTTTTATATGTACTCATAGAATAATTCTTTAAGTTTCTATTAATTTAGGCCTGAATCATTTGTCATAAGTCATATGACTTGTTATGCGTACATTGGTAGTTTCAACGGTGTCATAATTTCAATGTCTCCTTTGTCAACAGAGATGAGAAGACCGCATCTGCACCGCCTCCGCCGGCGCCTCCAGCAGGGGACGCCCACGCAAACCTAATGGACGCTATTCGCAAAGCAGGAGGCGCGGGACGAGCCAAGCTGCGCTCGGCAGCCGAAACCACTCCAGCCAATGTAAGCTTCTTCAATCGTAGTCTCTCAACTTTTCAGCAAACGGATAATGACGTAGGCACTCTTAGCCCAAGTTGTAGTACAAATACAAAAGAACACAAAACTCTTTCAAAGCTCGCCAAATATACATTGAAATAATTATTATTTAGTAACCGGCTAGGACTCGCGTAATATTTACCGGATATTGCTCCGACCAGTTTACTTTAGAGTTTGTATCTACTATAAACATTGCAAGTTTGATCCTTTTTACCATTGATTACCTTTTTTGCGGTAGAGCACAAAAAAGACGTTGAAAATAAAAACACGTTTTTATACCAAAAGGAAAATTTGAAAAAACGCCATAGTTACGTATATTCTTCAACCTAACCGACCAATATCATAGACATCTTAACCAAAAAAATAATCTTTTAATCTATCGTCTAGAGCCAAGACTAGACCATTGACGCAACGGGCTTAACTTTGGGCTTATTCACACGATTGGCGATTGTAACTGGAAGATCCTGTGTCAATATAAGATTATCATCATTATCATATATCTAAAAGCTAATGGAGTAATCGCCACACACCACACATCTTTTCAATAAACAGCTTTAAATTCAATTTCCTGCTATGTTTTTTTTTTATTGTTCGAAATATGTCTGAGTATTTCTCCCTCTCATTTTTTTCCTTAATTTTTTCCTTACACGATATTCAGAAAAAACATATCGTTTTGTATCAGGTGTGCTATAATTTTTCTTTTTCTACTTTCTATCGTTGATAACAAGCATCAATTGTCGTTTACAAATGCCAATACCTCTCCATTAGTTCGTCTTTCTGTCCAACTGATTCCTTCCAGCTATCTCCAATATAAGATATTTGGATATCATGAACCGGAATAGGGTATCGTCACATAATAGACTTTCGAATAATACTATTGTCAGCGTTAAAAATATAATTACTGTTCCAAAACTGTATTTGAAAAGCCAAAATAAGGACTATGTTTAGTGTGGAACATCTAAACGAAACTGTTATTGGTGGCAAGCCAAATAAACACAACAATGACTTGTTAGTGCTTCCCACTGAACAGTATATCATTCCAGTTTGGATCGTGAACTCCATTCGCAGAAGTAGCGCCTTTCTAAACGGCCTTTATTCGTAACTCGTTTTATTCAAATTCCACCAACGCACACACTTTAATATATTAACTACACATTTGGTATTATGGATGTGCGAATGAAGACGCGATAAAAAAATGAAAATGAATGAGCATAAAAAGGATTATTTTATTACTGGTTTCTCGCGATCGCGGCGCACATCCTGCGATTCAAATAAAAGCTAAGGTCATTCGTATTGATGACCAATTAGAATTTTATAGCCAGAATCTAAAGTTAGTTTTTTTGATAACCCTCGCGATTATTAAATTCTTAGAAAACTAATTAATAACGAGATTATGCGGAGTCGTGAACTCGTTTTTGCGTAATCAAGTTTACGTCTAGACGAGAATTTAAGTCACTTAATTCGCTTTTACTTGATTTACTTGAAATCCATGTTTCAAAACACTTGAGTGGATTTGATACCGAAGAACTTTCGATTACAGACCCACCAACTTATCTGTTCAGGTGGCAGAAAAAAGAACTACAACATTCCTTCAAATTGTGACAGTTTGTAGTTGATTTCCTTGACCAGTAGCGTCCTCGAGAACTGCACAGTTAAGTTAGTGTAGTATAACTATGATATTGTATTTTTGCTGTAACGCCAGCTAAGTCAACAGAATCACAACGCGTAGGGATTTTTGGCCCTCACTCTTGATTTAAACATTTCCTTTCGTAGTTATGTCATACTGAAGATAGAGTTTAATAAAAATATGCATTTTGAGAATGCAAGTCACGTGTCATTCGAGTGCATTGACGAATTACGAAACGAATGGGCAGAGGGGCTCAAAAATACGTGAATGAGTCAAGCATGCGCCGGGCGCTCGCTCCAACATCATTCGTTCGGAAATAGTTTTTTAATCTGAACACAGCAACCTTCCTTTGAAAACGTCAAAGTGCAGCCATATAATTACGGGCAGAGAACAGACGGGCGCTTCTGTGAAGCGGCGATAATAATTGTACGCTGGCTCTGTCGCTTCCTAGAACTGCCATTATAATAGTCCGTGATAAGGTAACGATAATGGTATCAGCCATTTCCATTGTCATCCACGTGGCATCGTTACGCATTCGCATTTGTTTATCATAATATTTTTTCCTCGTTTCTCGTAAGTTATTTCATCACCCCGGTGACGTTTAGATCGTGCGTTCTAAATCGTTCTAATACCCGGGGCCTTGGGACCTCTATTCAGTTTCGCCAATCGGCCGTTATCCATTTGCAAATTAAAAACAAACCGCGAGAGAACGTAAACAATTAAATTATGTGTAGGAGGCGTGCCTACGTAGTTGGACTACGTGGAATAATATGTTTTTTTAACAGCTGATATGCCTAGACTGACAATGAATAATGTTGGGATGGAGGGGGAGAATAATATAGTTTCAAATTGGTGATAATAAATATTGCTATTACTCGTTTAGCGCATTTCGACGGTAATTTATTTTATGGTAATTTTACACCGTCAAGCTTCTTAAATGATATAATTTTCAAAGCGCTTAATGCCAGTCAGGTAAATTTTTGCCAATTGGAAAACAAAATAATAATTTGCAGTCTTTGACTTGGAGTCAGTAAATGCATAGACAAATGCGACTTACTGTATGTCTCATGCAGTGAAGAAAAGCATCAGTTATAGGCAGAGGTTATTGCTTAACATAAGGTGAGCCTAGTGCTTTTTCTGTCACAATCGCTTAAAAAAAGTACATTGCAAACTTATTAGAGACTGTAGTAAGTAGGAGCGAGGTCAATGATACAGCCGTGTAATGACAACTGGTTTTATTTTAGTACCCACATCTAATATTAACGAGTAAACAGCAAACTACCTACATACAACATCTTCCTTCTCCTTAAATGAAATTAAATCTAAATAGTGATTAACAATTAAGCTAACACATACATTCCACATTACATAATACATTTATGAACGGTAGGTATAACTAGACTTAATATTACAAAATGACAACAGACTAGTTTAATTGACTGAAAACTTACTTTAGATAATATAACATTTTATTTTAAGTACATACAAACTTTTGTGGAAGCCTAACCGCCCTGCCACTACGGGTCACCTTTACAGATGAGGGCGCAGCCGCCTCTGTAGGCTCCCTTACATCCTCCCCTGCATACAGGGAAGTTCTCGGCTGAGACTCCGCTACAGGCTCGCCTGCCGACGTTGGGTGTGAGTCAACATTGTTAGATAAACCATCCCGCGGATCTATTGAGACGCGATTAGCTTTTACGTTTGGCTTTAAGATATGTGACCGATTACGTCTATAAGTGCCACCGTTGTCCACTTCCACCCAGTAGGAGCGATCACAATCGGCTCCCTTTACTACCCGAGCTTTGTTCCACACCTTACCATCTTTCACATGGACCTGCTCACCTGGGGAAAGAGCAGGTAAAACCTTCGTGCCTCTATCGTAGTAGCGCTTCATTTTATCTATTCTGCCCTGGCGTACGTCACGTACTTGTTTAGGTTCTATGGTTTTGGGTATCAATACCTGAGGGATAACCGGTAGCCTTGTATTGAGCGATCTACCCATCAATAGTTGCGCCGGGGAATAATCCTCGCCAGTGACAGGAGTATTTCTAAAGTTCAGTAATGCTAATTGCCATTCTGTTTTATCCTCGGTGGCTTTCTTCAGCAAACGTTTGACCGTTTGGACGTTCCGCTCGGCTAGTCCGTTCGAGCGCGGATACAGCGGGGAACTGGTCACGTGTTTAAATTCCCATTTTTCTGCGAACTGACTAAATTCCGTCGATACAAACTGTTTTGCATTATCAGTTACCAGTTTTCTCGGAATTCCAAAACGAGAAAACATACTCTTCATTTTCGCAATCACCGTGTCGCTTCTCATATTAGGTAGATAAACTACCTCTACAAACTTCGAGTAATAGTCCACGACAAGTAAATACTGCAGCTTATTCAGCTCGAATATATCAGCCGCGAGCGTGTCCCATGGCAGCGCGGGCGCGGCGTGCGGCGCGAGCGGCTCGCGCGGCGGCGCGGCGCGGTGCCGCTGGCACGGCTCGCAGCGCTGCACGCACTCTTTGATCTCAGCGCCCATCCCGGGCCACCAGACGGCCGAGCGAGCGCGTCTTTTACTCTTTTCTATTCCTAGATGCCCCTCATGTATGCGGTGTAGCATATCTTTACGCAAGCCACTCGGAATCACTACACGATTGTTGTGAAACAAAATACCGTTAATTTCGTACAATTCATGCCTAAATGTCCAGTAAGGTCGGGCGATCGACACCACACGATTTTTATCTTCGGGCCACCCTTCGTGATAATAGTTCACCACAGCCGATAACACCGTATCTTTTTGCGTTTCTGTCTTGATCCGCTCCAGTCGTTCATCAGTCGCGTCCAAACTTTCATACATAGCGTTCACGTGCACGGCGACGTCCTCTTCGCAGCCGTCCCGGCGCGCGCCCCGCTCCACCGCCGCGCGAGACAGCGCGTCCGCGATGTGCATGTACTTGCCCGGCTTGTAAACAACGTTTAACCGATGCGCTTGCAATTTTAGCAAGCATTTCTTTCTCGATTTGCGCCCACCGCGTCTCGGTAGGCGTGAGAGTGCGCGCCGCGTACGCGACGGGCCGCCCGCCCTGCAGCAGGCACGCGCCCAGCCCGTGCGCGCTCGCGTCCACCGACAGCGTCACCGGCTCCCGCGCGGAGTAGTACCGCAGCACGGGCGCTGCGCTTATTGCCTTCTTTAATTGCTCAAACGCTTCATCGTGCACGTGCAACCATTCGAACTCGATATCTTTCTTTAACAACGCGCGTAACGGAGCCGCCATCGCCGAATAGTTCGGTATGAATCTAGCCAAATAGTTCGTCATTCCCAAGAAACGCTCCAGCTGTTTTTTATCGATCGGTTTTGCAATATTGTTGATTGCGCTCACACGGCTGGACGTAGGACTGATGCCTGAACCGTTCAATGTGTGACCTAGAAAATTTACTTCCGGTGCGCGGAACACACATTTTTGTTTGTTAAATTTGACTCCATATTTAGCCGCCCTCCTGATTACCTCCCCGAGTCGCTTGTCATGTTCCGTCCTATTTCTACCCCATACGAGGATGTCATCAGCGAAAATTTCGACCCCCGGCATGGAAAATATTTTGTACATCTCGTTATGAAATATTTCCGGGGCACAATTAATTCCAAAAGGCATTCGAAGCCAACGATATCGCCCGTATGGCGTGGAGAAAGTACACAGCATTGAACTGTCCTCGTCGAGCTTAAGCATCCAAAACCCATTTTTGGCGTCTAATTTCGAAAACACTGTCGCCCCCGACAGGTTACTCGTGATCTCTTCCAGCGTAGGGAGCTGAAAGTGGCAACGGCGCACCGCTTTGTTCAGGTGATACGGATCTAGACAAATTCGTAGCTTACCAGGTCGTTCAACTATAACTATGTTAGAAACCCAGTCGGTCGGCGAGTCTTCTTTTGCAATTATACCTAACTGTACCAAATTATTTAGTTCTTGTTTCAGTCGCGGCCTAATTTTCATCGGAACCTTTCTAGACGCATTTATTACAGGACGGACTGTTTTATCCACCTCAATTTTATACACGTTCGGCAAACAACCTATCCCTTCAAAAATAGATTCCTCGATGTTAAGTTCCGCAACCTCAGATGCCTCCTTCTCATTACGTACAATCAACTTAAGTTCGCGACAAGCTTTAATACCGAGTAAATTATTACAATTTATATTCAAAACATAGATTTTTTGACGACTTTGTCTTTTATTGCGACTTAACATAGGTTCGAAATAACCGACTACGGGTAATTTATTTTTACTCACTTCCCGTAGCGTAAGCTTACTTTTCCTCAACAATTTCTCATCAAAACCTGCCTGTCTAAATGCATTCAAGGACATGACGGAAGCTTCCGCTCCACTATCTAACTTAAAATTAATTTTAACGTTATTTACCATCACATCATCGAACCAGGATTCACAGTCTCCGCTAACTTCGTCAATAGACAAGCTACACAACAATGACTCGCTTATTTCGGCGCTGTCCTCCGTGTCCTCGTCGTCTTCCAACTCACCGACAAATTTAGCACGACACACTCGCGCGAAGTGACCTACTCTGTCGCATTTAAAACACTTCACTTGCCGCGCCGAACACTGACTATTGACGCCGTGTTTACGTCCACAATACCCACACGCAGCCTGACCACGAAAATTCTGTTGCGATTTATGCTGCTGGCGGGCGGCGCCGCCGGCGGCGGCGGGCGAGCCGCGGCCCCAGCCCTGCGGGCGCGGCGCGGCGGCGCGCACCGCCTCCAGCGCGAGCGGCGGGCCGGCGGGCGCGCCGCCACCGGCGGCCCGGCCCGACTCGGCGCACGCCTCCGCCTGCCTGCCGGCAGTCTCCACTGCCCGGCACCACGATACCGCTCCTTCTAGATCCAGTTTCGTTTTCGCTAACATTCTCTCCCGCATACTCGAATCTTTGAGCCCTCTGATGATCTGCGTCAGTATGAGACTGCTACGTAACTGCCCGAACTCGCACGATTTACTCCGCAGTTTCAGCGCACTCAAAAACTTATCGAAACTATCCTCACGTTGATACGTTTCGAAGAACACATGCCGCTCATAGTTAATATTCCGGGTTGGGTCGCAATGACGCTTGAACTTTGATACCAACACGTCGTAATTCGTTCTCCCTTCGTCATCTAAATCCAATTCTTCCAGTATCTCGCGGCCGAATTTTCCGACAATATGCAGGAATAACGCACATTTCTCTCTAGACGCTGCATTCTCCTTGCCGGTCGCAATCAAATAATAATCAAATGCGCACTTCCATTCACGCCAATTTGTAGCCATGTTGCCTTCCTCGCTCATGGCGGCCGGCTGTTGCAACGCCGTGTACATCGTATCTATCGACATCGCATGAGTTGTCTCCGGCTTCACCGACATATTTTCCCCATGAAAACACTATTAATGTATCGTTTTGTCACTAATTTACGCTACTTAGCCACACCTGACACCATGTAGTAAGTAGGAGCGAGGTCAATGATACAGCCGTGTAATGACAACTGGTTTTATTTTAGTACCCACATCTAATATTAACGAGTAAACAGCAAACTACCTACATACAACAGAGACCATACCATTATATATAATAACTCCAAATTTCCAATGAGAAACATAATAATATTTTCTATTTGTGTAGAGTAAACCATTATGATGAGCTCTAAGTATATCATGTTGTAAAACTTGAAACCGAACACCGATTAGTATTCGTATCGAATGCAGGCCACAAATCGATCAGCTTACAGTTTAACAGAATCCACGTTTCTCATGATTCGGCTTTGTTGGCCGTTCCAACAAACGTGCACAATTCTCGTGAACGTACCGACACCGACCGTACGCACGAGCTGTGTCGCTTTTTGTATCATCCTGCTCTAGACCGTTCCCTGAAATAAAACCCATCAATTTATTCTCGTTGAATATTTATCTTAACGTTTTGTTAAGTACGTGAGAAATGACATTTGGCCGGTTTTTGCACGCTTCGAAAACAAACAGCCCGATCATTTGCAACCAATGTAAGCAAACAATTTGGTATTTCACATAACTTACAAATTATTTCGATGCCGACTTCGGGAATCGGTATCCTAGAAATACGTGACCGATTGTATTGAATTGTACTCTCAGTAATGCGGATCGAATGGACCTATTGTGCGATTCAACAGAGCAAACCTATTCTTGAAATTTTGCTACTAAAGCAGCCAATGAATATCTATCCCTTTCTGTGTTGGTATTGTGTGGAATTTCTTCTACATTGCGCACGCTTACATACCAATTCGAAAAGAGCGGAATGGTATCCATTATGCAATTCGAGTATTTACCGAGCTGAGCGTATCAAAAATAATAAATATTATTCGGCCAGGTTGTCGGACTGTACTAATTGGTAGAAATCGATACGCGAAGCCAGCTTGCACAAAATGTAACAGTCATCTAGGTTTATATATCTGTGCCTATTTATTTTCCTGCTTGTCGTATCTTAATGGATTGAATACAACTGTCGAACCGAAACGGACCTGACTATAATAAACGATCTACTTTCATAGAAGGTATAAAAATGTGAAAACTAGACTAGATTTGTCATTAGCGACAAAACTTGTCTAATTAAAAATTTGTTTGTGAAATAATTTTTGCTTGGACTAAAATTAGTATCTCCATCTAAACGACATTAAAGATTTTCTTCGAAACTTTGTCAATCTATAGACTTAATATCTTCAATTTTGGAATCGATGAACGGCGTCCATGTGAAAAATATCATTTTCAAAATGTATTTTGCATTTCGGAAGGAGCGTTTCCGTTGCAGCGTGCGCTAATATGAGCCTTATTTCAACGTTGGTTTGTTTGATTTTCCTATTATACTGGCTGGCAACAGCTGCTAATTTGTGTCCTATAAGGTCCTTTAATGCGGAGTTTCTAATGTCGTATAGCTGCATTGAACGACTTGAACCGTAAACGCAGAGCAGAGCGTGCCAAAACAATGATTAACTTGCGCATAGAGATGTTATCATTAAGGAGGAGCTGGTTTGACAGGCGTGCCTCCGCCGAGTGCCGACTGCCGACCTTACGCAGAATGTATTCTGACCATTCCGTACGTCTCATGAATTTTTTCCCCGTAAAATATCTCCACGAGGTTGACAATGATACAAGAAAGGAGCGTTTCCACGAAGATGGTTCTTTTTAAGGCAAGGAGCGAGATAAGGTGATAATATATCTTTCATTAGCCAGAAAAGCGCGCCAAATAAAACCGTAGCTCATTTCTCAGTAGGGTCTGTAGTTATGTTGAGTTCATCTCGACCTTCTGACCGGATTCTGATTACAAATAAGGTGTTATCATTTTAATTTACATGAGTGATAAGTGGTCAATGTCGTTAGTTGATGTCAAGAGTTCGCGTCGCGTGATGTTTTGTTTTTTTATGTCCCGAGAAAACTCTACGCAGCGTAGATGAGAAAATAAATTTGTTTTCTATTCTGTTTCCATTCAAATTAACTCATTTCTCAGTAGGGTCTGTAGTTGGGTTGATTTCATCTCGACCTATTTGACCGGATTCTGATTACAAATAAGGCGTTATCATTTTAATTTTAATAAGTGCTCAATGTCGTTAGTTGATGTCAAGAGATCGCGTCGCGTGATGTTTTTTTATGTCCCGAGAAGTTATCAATACAGCGTAGATGAGAAAATAAATGTATATCTTATTCTGTTTCTATTGAAATCGTTGTTAGTAAATAAATATTTTTACTTACGTAATATTTTTACGTTTGAAGCAGTGATGGCCCAGTGGCATTGGCTATGGACTGCAGCACAGCAGTTCGAATCCCGCCGCGGGCTTGAGCTTCACCGAATGGTGGAAGGGCATTTTGCGAATGCCCGCCTGGCTAGCGACCACCCTCAAATAGAAAATCTGTCGCCAAGCACCTAACGGTGTGTTCCCTAGCAGTCTTTGAGAGCCAGTGAAATTACAGGCACATGAGACTTATCAACTATGTCTCAAGGTGACGGGCGCTGTGCAATTCGTGACTTGTGATGAAATGCATCTGTTATAGACAGAGGTTAGTCCGTTTAACTTCAGGTGGGTCTCGAGCTTGTCCCGTCACAATTACATAAAAAATAAAAATACCTATTTTATGTAAGTATAACGTTATTTTTATTAGGACAGATTGCAGTAAGTACTTGTTGGAAAACGCGAATATAATACTCGTATGTTGAAATGTAATCGTATTCTCATATAACACAACAAAATTTATCAACATATTCGTATATTATTGCTATTCTGGGTAGTGTGACTCGTACGATAGATTTCAATGAAACCTTATCGACTGAAAATAATTAATTAATGGTTTATTAGTTTTATTACTAATTAGTCGTGCGTGCATGAGATGTGTGATAACTGATAAATGCCAATGACCTTTCTTCGAACTCGATTACGGGTTGCCATCGATTCCAAGTAGAGCCTGAAAATATTATTATGCAATGTTATGTAGCTGGAACGATTTATCTAAAACGTGGAATTGCACTGCCGTTCAATGTTAAGTTAAATTCTTATAAGCTAGCCTTTTACTAGTATTCTTGCTATCCGTAGTCAGAGATGCTGTTCAACTCAAGCTAAGTTTATACTGAGAACTTACTTTCAAGAACACATTTTAAGATGCCTGGTGACAGATTATGTATATATGAGAGTGGTAGTTAGCAAAAAATGGTCTATTACGATTCTCCCGTTCAATTAGTTATACTACTAGGTTAGCCTGAACAACATCTTCGACCACATCATCACTTACCATCAGGTGAGATAGTGGTCAAAGGCTAACCTATCAGGCATAAAAAAAATAAAAAAAATGTTGTGTTAATTAGTGTTGTGAGATTTTGAGTCTGTACGGAAAAAAAATCCAAATTGAAAGATTTTTAAAATTCTGCAGTGCACAATCCGGCTGATACAGTACTAAATATCGAGCAAGGAATAATAAACATTTAAAGAAATTACATAAACGCGAAACTTTTCGAGAAATTTATTAGATCTAGTAGGTAAAGCTAGTTGTTATACTCAATTTTATCAATGAGTGTAACAGCTACTGGTATAAAAATCTTAGTTTTTATTTATCTAATTTCTATCTTATCTGTTGTTTCGGCTAACTTAGAATATTGCCTCTCAAGGAAAGCGGCTGGAACACACCGTCACGTGATATATGCAGATAGTAATAAAACAACTTTAAACGGTTTAAATCGCGTATATTTATCATTATTTTTGTACCGACGTTTCAAACATTTTGCAGTTATCGTGGTCATGGGGTGACTGCAGATTTTCTATTTGAGGGTGGTAGCGAGCAAGGCGGACATTCGCAAAATGCCCTACCACCATGCTATAACGACTGCCATCGTAAGACAACAACCGGGACCGACGACTAACGTGTCCTCCGAAGCACGGAAGCCCTAAGTAGTAATTAATTTTTGTACCCGAATAAGGGCGTTCAGCAAAATGTTGTTTTATTTAGATTTTAGACTATCAACGACGCAATTTTATATGATAAATGTTATGATTGTTTGTTTGATAATAAGAATGATAAAGAATATTAAAATCTTACGAAGAAATCCATAGGCTTCTAGAAAAATATAAGTATGTAGTCGCTTAAGAGATTTGTTTTACACTAAAAATAATACTCATATCTTTTTTTTAATACTGTTATGTTTGCAATAACGCCTGCTATGCGGATTACATTACAAAATTACAAATATACGAATCCCGCACATGACTTAAATTTTTGCTATCGTACATTTGTAATTTTGTAATAATACTCATATCCTCTAAAAAAAACCTGTTGATGTAGTACCAGTAACCAGTAGAACTCTTTGTGCGTATTCGTACAGCGACTGAAGTGTTCCGGTTTGAAGGGTATGGGTGCCGGCCTACTGAATGTCCGCCTGGCTAGCTACCACCGCCTACCCTTAAGTAGAAAATGTGTCGCTAAGCACCTAACGGTGTATTCCGGCACCTGTACTTGAGAGCCAGTAATTCTAGGTTATCCTGTACAACATATTCGACTACTTCATAACTTACAATCAGGTGAGATAGTCGTCAAAGGTTTTCGGACTAGATAAACCTAAATAAAAATAAACGTATTTTTATTTATAAAAAAAAAAAAAAAAAACTCGCTCAAATAATTGTAATTGTATTACAATCCAACGGGGCCAGCACGCTGTGCACGCTGTCAAACTGATTGTGGCGCGCCTTGAAAAATATTAAAGGACTTCTTCTTATTTGTGCCTCTCCAATTATTAAAGGTTGGCAATCAGCTCTATACATTAGTCTCTATCTCTCGCGACGCGAAAAAGGTCTGCTGCTCTTGCGATGATGTCTCCCTGATGTTTCTCAGCTAAGACTTTTTCCTACGAACGGCGTTTCTTTTTCCTGCGACCTTCCTGGAATGGAATTAAAGGACTAACAACAATAATTTTGTCAACAGGGCTCCAAAGCACCCACGGGAGATCTGATGGCAGATCTGCATGCCAAGTTGTCCATGCGTCGGCGCGGCATCTCAGGAGCTGAACGTTCAGGAGGCACAGTGCTCCACACCCTAGCTTCCATCATACCGGAGCCTGGCGAACAGTCGTCACCACAGCGCTCCGACACCGACGAGGACTGGGAATAATGTAACTAACTATCATTGTCCTTGACCAAGACTTGTAACTTGTTCTATTGGAGGTCATCTGTGCTGAAACTTGTGAAGAGGTTATCGTATATTTTCCGTAAACAATTGAAAGACGTACTCCATTTTTCAGTAACAACTATCAGATCACCTGTGACTTTTATGTATAGTTTATACGGTTCTCTTGAACATGAAGATTGGTTCCACGCGGATGTTCTTGCATCCAATAATGTGGTTTTTCCTACTATAGCACTACGAAGTTTGGTAGTCTATAAACAAAGATGCGGTGTTTTCTTTTTATGGTATATTGCAGTTAACGTGTTCAGGGCGGCGTGCACAACTAATTGTAGAAGCAATATATCTAAATAAATGCAATATCGTTCTAATATTGCGTTTATTTAGATATATCAGGCAACCCTTAGAGCCCTTTCACCTTTCACAGTTTGTTCGCTCGCACATCTGAACATTTGTTTTTATTCATTCCTCATTAAAAATCAATCTGCTTCTTGTTTTTAATTCTGATATCAGTATACTGTATGTAATTAAAAGACGTCAAAATGAAAATGAATTGCGAAAATAATCTCTATAATCATGGAATGCATAGATTGTGTTTTTAATAAATATGAAATGGTCGATCGAAAAGCCGTGAAAGTCAAAAAGGCTCTTTATTGATTATAACTGTACTTAGTACATCTCCACTATGATTGAACGAATTTGGTCGTATTGGTATTTACTTCTAATGTCTACATGCTGAGCATATTTATTAACATTAACTGTCCATTTTATACGAGTAAATGTAATTGTATAATGGTGCCACTTCGCCTGAATTATTCAATAGCTTTTACTTTGAAATGTTTTACTATTGTTTTTGTAACTGGTTGCTCGAAATGGGTTTGAATTTTGAATGTAAACAATCACAGGCTCCAAAATCGTTTGTAGCGTATTTCGCTGTAGACTATCAACAGCTTACTGCGTAGAAGCCAATGAGCGAAAGACATCAATCAACATTGATTCAACATACTAAGGATGCTTCTGCCTCACATTCGCTTTTCTTATAATGTCATAAAATTTGGTCCTTATAGACTAAGGTGGTGTTGATTTGCTGAAGGTTGTGGTTTAAGTGTCCTTGTTCAAAAGTGATCCACCACGCAGCAATATGTGTCTTTATAGCGTCGCTCGTATTGTGGAGCTGTTTTGCTGAGGTTAAAGTGTCTCCACGACAAATTGCTAACCCATATTATCTAAATCAGTTGTTGTAACTGTTCAAGTGCCAGTTCCGCTATCAAGACAAGATCCCCTGGTTTTTCCAGAGGTAAAGATTAGAATGAAGGGTTACTGGTAGTCCAAGTTTGAAGGTAGGCGCGTGCTAGATGGATATCTTCGGGCCGGTTTGTTTATTTCAACTTGTTGTACTGGATCGTATATTCATGGAATACCACGTACTCTGCAGGTTGAGCGATAACATTTCGACGTAATTACACATATTCTTTACGGTATTCAGAAGTGTTAGATCACCGATAAGAGATGGGGGATAGGGGGCTTCGTTTCGTAACATTATTTTAAATGTAAGTCATGAATTATCTAATGCAATTTATATTTTTTAAGTACATTAATCGCCAATGCAATTTATTATGATTTATATTACCTGTTCTGAAATAAAACAGAGTTATTTTTATTATTGTTTACATTTTATTTAGTTATTATGTTTTATAATAGTTGCGAAACGAATTCTCGAATTATATTCAGCATCTTAGTAATTTAAATGTCGATGTTTAGCCTGCAACGTGCGTTGGATTTATTATTGTTAATGTGGTCAATTTTAAGGAATATGTAAAAAAAACAGTACTGAAGGAAACATAAGGAGACTTTTGTCGAGCTTGTCCTATAAGACTCTAAGCTTATTTGAACTCTATTAATGTATAGGATGCGATATGAATTTGTACCGGCCTGGCCTCTTTTGTAAAAATAGGTGAATTTTTTATAAAATGGTTTTTAGCGTCCGTATATCTATTATAAAGAAATCTGTTGTCTGTTGTTTTATGTGGTGTTCTACTAAAGATACATTGAAACATTGCCTTATTCAAATCAATTTATTGAACTTAAAACTAAAGAAAAGAAGATTACCACGTTAAAAATCTAAAGTTATATTGAACCGGGAAGTCATAAAAATAATACAAAAATATGTAGTGTTTACACTTAACCATAAAAAAAACATGATAATCACATAACTAAAAAAACGAACTTTTCCCGGAGAGCGTAATTAAGAGCATGCGACTGGCAGTAATAAAGATAATTTTCCTGGTAGGTGCCGGACGAGGTTCTAAGTAAAAACATTAATTCCTTCTCCGAAAACTGCCACTATTGATTGTTGGTTAACTTAGCCATTAACTTCACTTAATGCTGTAACACGAATCAGCTTTTTATGTGACTTCTAATCTTAATATTTCTCGGAATTCGTTGTTTTAAATCGATTATGAAACCGTCATTATCACCGCTTCCGGATGCTTTAAACCTGTTATGAGATCATATGATTATATGCTAATTTGATTAGGAAGCTTAAAAACATATAAACAATGTGGTTTTGTTGCTTAGAAATCTCTTTATTCTTAAACGCTGGTGGTATAAGACGTAAGTAACCGTGAAATCAAATCTTCTATTAAAATTTTCATCAGATTCATGATTACTGGGAATCACGAAATTCCCCGCGGCCGTTTACTCATCAATTTGTAAACATTTATTGTATAACGTAAAGCAAACAAGAGTAAGTACATCCTTGTGTTTCAGTAGTTTAATATAATAGTCGAAACAACGATAAAGTTTTTATACGTTACAATCATCAGCAATTAAATTTCTCTCTGGTATAGATTTGAACAGTAGCTCTATGATACGCTTTTACGAGGACACCATACGAGTTTGTTTAGTTCTGGATAATTCAATAACTTTATTCTAAATCAGACATTGTGTCTACAAGAAGAAGATAGAGCTTACAAACAACCGTCACAATTTATTAATATAAAGTACTGCGAATCGTGACGTCAAAATGAATGGAATACATGTCATGATTTAAAATTTGCTAGTATGCGATTTGGCGATTGGCACACGCTTCCTAGTTGAGACGCAGCGGTAATGCGTCCTATTTACAAAAAAGAAATATCGGAAACGGTCTCGTTCCGGGAGGTTATTACGATAATCGCGTTTCTTACTAGCAGCTATCTCGCTTTCGTTTCTGAGAAGTCGGCCGCGGCCGAGGCTGGGCTAACAGGCTTCCCCGCAAACTATCAACTGGTTTGGGCGATTAGCATTTCCAGAATTGAGAAAAAGTTAGACGAGAAATTAATCGAGCCGTGCCTCGGTCGGCTCGGCCGGCGCGTTACGAGGAACCAGATAACGTCGCGGCTAGTTTCTGATCTATAATCGCGATAGAGCTCTCGTGATGCTCCCGAAGTGTTGATTTTGTAATCGATGCTCTCAACTTAAGCATTATATGCGTACCTTTATGTTTATAACTGTATTAAATACGTAATCCAAGCTACTTATATTTATAATATGACCGTGTAGTTTCAAGAAACTCAATCCTATATGATATTTTTTATGGTTACTAAAAATTCAATATACGTCGTAAATCAGCTTTATTACTGTAAGTGTATCGTTTGTTATATAAAATTATTTTAAATCTATTAATCTTGCAAGATCTGAGTAGTATCGTAAGGATAGATTTATTTGCGTTTCGTCGTTATGTTATAAATAGATTTTACACGTCAACGTACGGAATGCTTCGGATAGGAATATATCTAGGTTGATAGGAAAATGTGATGCGCGTGCCTGAACGTACGGTGCTAAAGGTATTTAACTGTTTACAGACTAAATTGAAATAATATACTGTTACTGTTAAAAAAATTCAAAATATTTCACTCATAAATATTCGGCATAGTATCAGTGCTCTCAGTTAGGAATGTTGTATAGACTGGTATATTTCGGAATGTTAATGTTATTGTATTTCGTAATGACTTACTGCTTTATGCATTTTTAATTACGTACCTTGTTATTATCGAATTAACACAGCTTGCCATTACGAACGACCTTTCTTCGTTTGCGTCATTCTTACTGAGAATTCGATTTTAATGAATCGCGTTATAAATACTACACGAGTTGGCTTTACCTGTATCTAGCAAAGGAACGAAGGTTGTTTTAGATTGACCGTGTTATGCTAAATCTCATAGGAATCATTCATTTATTATATTTCTAAAGGGGTATCGTTTTAGGTGTGAATCATTAAATGTTGGTTTGTAATATAAAAACTTAATGTATAATATTATGAATTTGAATATTTAGAATTAGAGGGGTAAGATATAAATCAATGCTGTCCCGGAAAAAAATCTTAACGACTCTGAAGCGACCAACTTAAATTATTGCTAAAAACCGTTTATAGGGGAATTATATCCGCGTGTCAAATACAAATGTGTGAGGTTCGTGCGTTGCGTTCTAAACGGAGAAATTAGGCAAATGTTAGGCGGCGTGCGCTTTTTGTCCGTGTTCGGGCATTCGTATGCGTCGCGGCGGTCGTCGTCCACAGTTAGTTCCGAAGAAATAGCTGTAAGCTCACACTCGGATTAAGACTAATACCCATACATAGGATCACTAGGATGTCGTTATATACGTATAAATCTCGGGGCCATCAAATATATTATTGCCCGTTTTGGTCGGCAAAAAGAGTTGCCGCCAGGGCCCGCTCGGTCAATGGTATACAGTGGCCAACATGCGGTTGAGTGATGGCCTGGAGCCGGAACGCAGGGACTTGTGTATTCTGGTCAAAAGGCCCATTATTTTGCCCCATGTTGTACATTACGCCAGGCTAGGTACTGGCTGACATGGGCGGTTATTCAATTTTAATTCTGTTAAAAAAACAAACACTACACAAAATAGAAATATGTATAGATCACCTAGTTTTTATTGGTATAATTGAAATTACTTTAAAAAAATCAATGTATGATGATCGGATGTAATAAATATGATGCTTTACTGTAATTTTGAAACTAGCTTTAATTAATTAAAGTAATGTAAATTGCAATCGATATTCAATTGTTTTAATTACCTATAAAATATTTCTGCTGTATATCGTTGAACGTTTTAAACTTATTACAAATAATGGGATCGACTATTAATTAAGCGAGTAAACTAATAATAACTATTATATCCTCAACTGCGGGTATTGAGTTGTAAACAACGTCGATAATAACGTTATTTTCCTCAAACTTTAGGAAGGTTTCGATTAGACCCAGTGTAGTTAATTAAAAGGTTTAGGTATAGTCCGAATGTTGTAAAATGTCTATAAGTTAATGACTTATGAATTTATGAACATCTGATGAAATCTCTACGAGTTTGTTTCCTACAGATAAGGCAGTAATCTTTGCGTGTTCTGCTTAGTTGGTCAATATTAGTGCGTAAGGAACATATATTGATGGGGACGCGCTACTTGCCTTCTCGGGCGCAGCGCAGGCCTTATCGACGTAACGATAAACACGACACCAGATAAATGAGTCGCAACCTCTCGTATCATATCTTTATACAGGAGTAAAGGCCTCCCGATAACAGTTTTAAAAACATTAATTTATTAAGCCCGGTCTTGCCTGTAACGTGCGACCTCAAACTCTAATCTGCTGTATTGTTTAGCTTACTGTATGCTGGTCGTTCACGAGCGGATAGCCCCTAGGTGTGTCGGAAATTAATAACTAAATAGATAAATTACACGGTTACTTTAGAGATTATATCGGGTAGAACGCAGCTGTCCGTGGGTGGGTGCTATAAGTAATGCCATTAATTTAGCTATATGTAAAGTTAAGTTTGTAATCCGCCAATATTTTACTTTATATTATTTTTAATGTTTCCAATATTGTTTTAAGACCGAGCGAGCGGGCTCTATGGAAGTTTATTTTCTTGAACTTGCATTAGTTCTTGCTTGCTCGGTTTTGAAACTTAATCTAGGTAGCTCTAAACTTTTAACAATCGGCTATTGAAATTACAAATATGTTGATATTATAATGAATTTGTTAACAAAATTATGTATATAGCGATTAATATAGACATATATAATTGTATATAAATTGTTAGCCCTCTAATGTAATGTAGGAATACTTGCCTTCATATATATTTATATTAAGTTTTTGACTGATTGATTTAAAATATGATCTACATGTTATATACTTACATTTTACACCCCCTGCATTTGTTTGCAAGTCAATGCAAATGTCTTCACATATTAGGTACAACAAACAATAGTCAAAATACGTATTAAGATGGATTAGTGTAGGTAGTTAATTTAATTTTTTATCGGTTACGTGCTTTTTGTAAGTCACCTATTTATTTGCAGCCTTATATTATGTACTAGAAAAATTAAGAACCTACACTTTTAGCTCTTATGTTATGAATCTGTTATAGTAATCCGTCAGGAGTGATGTATATAGCACCGGGAACCTCCCCCTCGCGTCCTCGTGGCGCATGGCGGCATCGCCCGCACCGTGTAATCATGCGCGCGTTTGTTGTACGAATGAATTTTAAATGTTACAATGTACGGTACCTATGTCATTTAATAAAAATATAATGATTTTATAAATCAATGATCGTTTTATTCATATCCTGGTTGCATGTAGCGTGCATGTAGCCAGTATATACAAAGTTACTTTATGCATGTAGCCACAATGCCACAGTGAGATAGATTCTTGTTTTTTTTTTTATTTCGTTAGCTCTTTGGTTTTGAAAGTATGCAAAGGAGTTTTCATGTTATCCGATGCTGTAAGTTACCTGGTAATTGGCATAAATCATCATCAGTGGAGTTAAGAAAACAAGGTGGTTCACGATAAAAAAGCAATGTTGTTCTAGCAGAAGTCAGCCGAACGGTTACACGTTATTTAAATTAAACCTATTTTACCTGTCCCTTTAGAATTTTATTGGTTTTGTGTTTTATTATTGTATCCATAAATTAAATTAGGTCAAACTTTTTGGCTCCGTCTGGCTCTTAGTGTATACAATAGGTATACCAAGTTTTGTGTAAATTATCGCAACAGATCAGGGTCAAAGCATTGATTTCTCTTTTACTTATCAGATAAAATGAATACAAATCGTACTATTAATATTCTACATTTCTAATTAACTTATTCTATTAAATTTCACTAATTCTTCATTACATTTAGCTAAAACAAGCATTTTTGGCCTACCATCTTGTAAATTATTGTTTGAGAGTTTCATAAAATAATTCCTATCGACAAATTGATGTTTTTTAAGTAATAAAAATTTAGCGACATCTTGGTACAACTAATTTGACGAGTGTGCTACCTCATTGATAAGTACCGCTTCTTTAGATTGACGGAAAGATGTCGTATTTTAGGGTCACCGACTTCTTATTACGCATTCTGATTATTTATAACGGGTGGCAGAGAGGTGTCTCGCTAGAAAGCTACGTGTTTCGGGTTTTACACGGCATGGCATTGCCCCAGAATAACGCGAGTTGAGATTTCCTGGTATCACTGCGTCGAGTATTTCGGAATCGGAAATAAGGATTCTGGGAATTGGCCGGCCTCTACTCAGCGTGCGGCCACAGGCGCGGCGAGAGAACGCGCTCGCGACTTGCGGCCGCTGCGCGATGCGATGCGCCGACGAACGAAGCCCGCGCAGCTTGTGGGTGCTTGATAAATAGCCGCCACGGGACGTTTCGCATTTAGCGACTTATTTTCAATACTTATTACAAATTATGAGACTTCTTTGGAATAAAAACCTTTTTTTTTATAAATAAGGTTGATAAAATCTTAATATAAGTTTTCCTGTATCAGTCGGAATCGGAATGTTCACTGCCTTATTAAATTATCTACTTACTGATACAATAGCCTATGACCACTACTTACCACAATATGTGGGTTGCTAAGTGATGATGCAGTCATTCATTATTACATTATAATATGTAATCAGACAAAACCTGGAATAGGAACTGGCTTTCCAGGACATTTAATGGATTTGGACATTACATTTTATGGATTTGGATTACATGGTTAGGTGCTTAGCGTCAGATGTTCTACTTGAACAATTGACATATTTGGTTGACGTATTATTTGACTAGATTTTCTACTCGAGGGTGGTAGCTAGGGCATTCGCAAAATGCCCTAGCACCATGCTATAACAAATGTCATCCTAAGACAGACGGGACCGACGACATCCAAGTACATAATGTACGGCTAAACTTCAACTCTTTTGTGAGTGGCTTATCGAAAAAGTACAAAGCATTCAATTCCAACCGTGTTGAAACCGTAACAAACTGACGTCGTGCGTGCATGTCACTGTCTCAACAGCAGTCAGTCACAACGGCTGCCTTCCGTTTCACGCAAAGAACGATTATAAAGACAATTACCACTCCGTTTCAGAAAACGCGCTTTTGAAAGTTAAGTGACAAGTAATTATTATAGATACAGGATGTTTGGTGGTCGGGTGCACAAATTTGAAGGGGTGATACACTAGACCATTTAGAACATATTTATAAAAAAAAAAAAAACTAGCGCGATTTCGATTTTTAAGGGGACTTTTACGACTTTAGCATGAAAATCCCAAAATTGGTCAATTAAATGCTAATAACTTCTAACCTAAACAGAAATGTCGGTTTTTTTATTATTCTAGTAGTCCAATCTGTCCCCGATCGTACCAAATAAAATCCAAGGGCGTCAGGTTGAGCGATCTGGCAGGCCAGGGGATGGATCCACCTCTCCCGATCTAGCTGCCAGGAAAGCAGTTGTCCAGGTGCTCGCGGACGCTTACAGCCCAATGTGCTGGGCACCTGTCTTGCTGAAAGAGATACCTAAAGTTCCAAAGTGTCACAAATGCTCTAGAGGCAGTAATGAAAATTTAACAGTAGAAAAAGTTAAAATATCGTTAGATGCAGAGGTGAAGTTTAATGACAACTATATTTTTGCGATCACGTCGCAAAAATAGCTTTTGGCGTGAATTGGAACGCAGCACACATCTGTGGTGTCAAAAAAAATAAAAAAATGTCACATAACAAAATAAGTTTGTTTTGTTTTGTGTTGGGGTGCGTTCCGAACCTCGGTTAGAGCGCACTCGGAGTGCAACTTTTCACTCTAACGTCGTTCACAACCTTCGAGTAGAGCGTTCGGTTGTCACAACTGGACCGTTCCAAACCTTTGAAGGTTGCAACTTTTTAACCATAAAACGCGTGACATGAAATGACTTTGACGTTTATATCGTATTCTATCTGATGCGCTCACCCATAAATCTCAAAAAATATATATACTAATATCGTTTCTCAAAATATAAAACTTAATTAAAAATGGAAAACGAATTTGTGATAGTGTTAAATAGCAATTATTATTACGATAATGATGTAAGTCTGTCAATGTCACAATTTGTTTGAGGTTATAAAACAACCGGTCGTTCCATACCTCAGGGTAAGTTGTAAAACAACCAAACAACTACACTCTGAGCCTCGGAACGCACGTGTTTTTAGTGTTTACTTTTACAGGGGAATGAAAATAAGTAATTGAAAATTATGGCTGCAGCATTCCAACAACAGATATTTGCTCTTGACGCTCGATTCAACGCCTACAGAGCTCCGAACAATCCCAACTTTAGTAAGTGAGAAACAATTATGCATACAACTACTAAAGTTTACGTTAACTATTATTTATTTATTCCCTGTGCTTCAATTTTATTTCGGAAAGTAAGTAAAATATCCAACGCATTCAAAGTATCAATTACTGATCATATGTTAGTACCTAGGTATCTATGATAAAACGTTCTATAAGTTGGTATCGTCAGAACCACTATGTCCTAGTTATGAATGAAATTCTATTGTTATCATTATCGCCGGTGCCAATGGGTTAAGAGTGATAATGTCACTACATAATACAGTTCGCGCCAAATCTTGGTGGTCCCTTGAAACGTAGGCCAAAGTATGAAACTATTAAATAATAATAATATTTATTTGCTTAAAAACATGGTAACAATGTAATAATATAATTAAACAATTACACATAAAATGTTGATAGATAGAGGGATGTCCGTGCATGTTTTTTGCCATTACAGGATGCAAATTATTAGAATATTGCAATGTTTAAGGTATAGTTTGATATGAGACATCCAATTGATAGCATTGGTAATTTTAAAATCCACATTCATAACAATTAATTTTATTGGTATAATACTACCATACTACTAGTATTAAATATGCACCCAGTAGGAGAAGATGATGATCCAGAAATATCATGTGGCTAATGTGACAGTAGAATTCACGACTTAATGAAAGGTGATATTGAGTTACATAGAATTCCTGGAAATTCTCTTGTGGCACTGACTAGGACAAGACTGGTATTTCGGGGTTGTTTGGATGAGCTGCTTGACATTTATTTCACATTTTAACCAAATTTATCAATCTCTTGCCTGAGATTCCTGAGATTGTCACCAGACGAGTGAGTGCTTTCATT
The DNA here is from genome assembly GCA_963890685.1 of Plagodis pulveraria. Classification (NCBI taxonomy): domain Eukaryota; kingdom Metazoa; phylum Arthropoda; class Insecta; order Lepidoptera; family Geometridae; genus Plagodis; species Plagodis pulveraria. The sequence continues at coordinate 7,019,234 of OY982955.1, read as the reverse complement.
GCTGATATTCCAGGATGGCCTCGGTTCAGATAATGTTGAGATTTTATGATGTAAGCATTCAGGTATTATTAAACTTCCTTGCCACAAAAGTATTTTGTTTTCGACTGAAAGTTCATTGTGCTTCATGAAAAAAAAATTTGATTTCACCTGCTTTATTTAGATTTTTGATCTTCAACAGGTGCAGTTCAGTTCTGTGTACAAAACATTCTGTTTTAGAAGACTGGGTCTTAACATTGGGTAATCGAGAAAGATAGTCACCTAGAATATTATTTTCTCCTTTCTGGTAAACAATGTCATAAATGGAACTACCAATTAGAATAGAATAGAAATACATTTTATATCTGACAAAAACATAACAAATACATACAAATTGAAAAACAAATAAATGATAAGAACAATTTCTTGCAGTCCCCTGCCACAAATCGGCTCCAACTCAACATAGTGCTAGTTGTAAATGACCAGCGTTGGTTTTCCAACATACATACAACGTAACCATAGGCATGTTATGCCGGGTGCAATGTCTCCATGTAGGATTTTATCAGCTGCACCATTGAGCTGGTCTCCATAATTACTTGTGGCCTGAACTGTTGCAGGGCTCTTGCACAAGCAGCCTTGTCAGTTATGCGTGGGTTTCGCATTCCAATTGGCATCCACTTCTAGTTCATACATGATCCACTTATGGTCTGAGCCAGAGACATCATTTGAGACACACCAGTTTTTGACTATCTTAAAGTGTGATCAATGATGGTTCGGTGTATACTGTCGACATGGAATGAGGCATGTCAAATGAAAATTCTATGAAAGAAAAAGAAATAACAAAACAGGACTTATAAATAACAGCAACAAAAAGGGCAAAAATAGCTAACAATTAAAACTGAGACGAATTACTTAGCATTCCATGGATTCACCGTGCGGGTGCCGGGTTCTTGAGTAGGATTAAGGGGCCCCTTTATGATATATCAATGCTCTCCTTCACCACTCGAGCCTCCTCCCCTACCTAACCAAATTTGATAAGATCCTACTAATGCCGCCTTAGATACACGTTCTAGGATGGAAGTTACGGTTGTTCTTGGTAGGCCAAGGTCTTTAAGTAGGTTATATAGGGATTTCGCTGGTATACCCCTTGCTCCAACCTCTACAGCATATAAACTAACCACATAACCGTTTTTGGTTAATTCATTTGTTAGGTATATTTGTTTGTTTTTATTGTGTGGTGTTTAGGTATGTTTGTTTCCCACGGCACAGTAAGTTCTATAAGTACTAAGCGTTTTAGATTTTTTGAGGATAAAAATATGTCTGGTCTGGATGACGAAATACCAACATCCTCAGGAATTTTGTAATGTTTTTCATACGTGTCCATCAAAAGAGTCCAATCGGGAGCTGCGCCTAAGATGGAGCAAGGCTTGGATTTAGATTTTGTAGATGACCCTTCTTTTACAAAATCGACGTGTCGTTTATTCGTGGTCAGACCTTTTTTTTCTCTAGCTACCGAGAGACTCGCGGCTTCACGTATGATTTCGAGGACTCTATCATGGCGACGTGAATAACACACATTAAACACGATGGAATCAACCGTACACACACGATTGTGTCTTGTACAAACGTCACATAAGCTCACGGCGGCGGATCGGCGCTGCCAGATACGTGTGCGCTGGCAGTGCCGATCCTGGGGCCCAACTACCACCTTTTAAAAACTATTATGGATAACTAACATCATTATTTCAAACTTAAAATATTGATACTAAGATTCGTACCACGGCCGTCACGAAACAATAATGTTCATATATTGCTATCTCTATCGCACAAATCTTGATTTAATGTATGTAGCCCGCTCTCACGTTGAAGTTCTAATGTAAGTTTACTATAGTGACATGTGTGTAGTGCAAATTAAAATTGTTAATGTAAGGTTAAAATAAGACTGAATTAAGTGATGGGAGTTGGCCCCCAGACCCATCCACGTCGCACACCGTTCCGCTAATACCTACAATGTGCATACAACTTTGTCATTCGCACTAACTTCTGATGGATCATAAAGATTTGCATAACCTATATCACTCTTGAGGTTCCTGTTTGGGTTATATGACTGAATATACAAGCTTGCTAAGATTTCTTTAGCGCATAGTATTGCTATGTCTGCCATTATAATATTAAGTTATCACATTTTTTTTATGTTATTGTGTGTGATCACGGAGCCCACCTGGTATTAACCCATTGGCATCGGCGATAATGTATTGTTATCATTAGCGCCGCTGCCAATGGAATTTCATTCATAACTAGGATGTAGTGGACCTGACGATGCCAACTTTCAAGTGGTAACTTCTGCCTATAATATATGCGTTTTGTCTCTAGTGACAAAAAGAAAGCTGAAACTAAACACAGTAAGGCAAACATTCATGCTTGGCGGTTGGTTAACAGCTATGGTGGTAATATTTCCCCAGACGAACACGTTCACAAAGAGCTCTATTCTGTCACCAAAGAATACTTATATGTCTACTAGGTTGCATTACATATCAGTAAAGTTTAATCCGAGTATAATTTTTCTTGATCAATTTCAGAAACATTGTATATACGCCGTCGCAGTCAACTTCTCAGAGAAAATGCTAAATTTAAGGTAAAACATTATTATTTTGAGATAATTGGCTAACCTAACCTGCCTGTATTCAAAACTATCGACCTAAATGAGTTATAAAGGCGTTCATAATAAAGCATTATAGGTAAATAATAAATTACATATGTACTTGATTTAACAAACATAATTTGCAACTCTTACTATTATTTTCTAGGACATAGAAACAATAAAAAAGTACATTAATGTAAGAAGCCAATTGCTCCAGCGGCGGTATGGTGTTCAGGACAACATCTCAATAAGCTCATCATCTTCCAGGCCGAGATCTAGCAGCAAGGTAAACTAAACACATAACCCAATCATGTGAATATCACAATACCAAAACTTAATTTGGCGACGGTAGAACGTTTTGGTCTGCCATACTGATCCAACCATACCTCAATTTTCATTATATTGAGAAAAAGAAGAAAGCGTGTTTGAATTTCTTTTTTAAATAATACGTGATTTATTATGCTTTAATCTTTATCGAAATGATGACAGACATAATAAAAAAAAATGTATAATAAAATATTTTGTTTAAAAGTAGTCAAAATGTTGGTATCTGCAGAAAAATAAACTAGATCAAAAATAAAAATTGGGTCAGTATAGCAGGATATATTTTTGAAAGCAAGTATAATGCACAAGTGAAAAATTGAGGTCCTCTAGCAATATAAGGCGCTTTTTGTAATTGGATCAATGTGGCATCGATTGAATATTTTTTTCCTTGCATTTGTTGCATATAACTCCAATATAGAAAAAAATCACTTGGGTTAGTATGGTTCTACCTTCGCCATTTATGGTCTTATTCTAATAGTCATGTGACACTCTCATTACTGAAATAAAGTATACTGTGCATTCTGAAATCACATGCCCCTAACTTATTTGACTCTTATGGTATTACAATAGCAACGACCCCAGCTTTGTCTCTAAAATTCAAGCGACAATTTGTAATGGACCAGGGCGCCAACTCCCACCTTTTACGAAACCATCATAAAAAAGGAGCGTTTTGTTACATGCTTAAAGTAATCATTCGCAGTCACGAACTATCACCGACCCACAATCGTGTCAAGCAATATTGGTTTGATCCTACTTAAAGAACGAATGAAATATGTATGACGGATGTGCAAGCGAGTTACAAGTTGTTTATAATGAGCGTTATCCCGCTCGCACTGTTCCGAACTACGATTTTATAGAACGGTTTTACCGTATTTTATTGTCTGATACACAACAACTGTCTGTAGCTTTTTATAGTTTCACTCATCGAATAATTTTGCTGCATTTATTTTAAAGTATAATAAAAATAAAAAAATTGTACGTAATTTACACATTATTTAACCCATTTTTATCGTAAAATAGTCCAAATCAAGTTTAAATCCGCTGCTATAAAGTAACTTTTTTAATATAGATAAACATGACGGATTTGCGTTGGAACAGTATTAAATGTGACGTCAGAGTTCGCGAATAGAGTGAACAATTCGTTTTGACGTCATCAAAACGCTGAGCGATTCTATTACGGATTGTAAGCTTGCTTAATTGACGTGGAGGTATACAATTTAGCAGTAAGATTAAGTTATTATTACCATAAGAGGTGAGAGTTGGCCCCCAGGCCCCTCTCTATCAATAACGTAAACTTCTGCTATGCCAAAATAATAATCGAACACAATACCATAGTTCTGTGTTCCAATATTTCATGTGTTCTGTACATAAGTGAATGTTATTTTGAATTAATTGTTATATTTCATATACAATGTAGAGATTAACCTAAGAACTTTAAAAAAGTGTCTATTGTACTTTAATTTGTATTATCCTTCAAAATAATGGAAAGCCCTCAATGTCCTTGGACATACCGTGCTACAGAAGTACAGCACAGGCATTGTTACATCTGTTGAAACTAAAACGTAACAAATTCTTGTGTTTACATTCCTGTTCTTTAATTGCGTCACACTCAGACTCAGGTGTCTGTAAGATCATAAATTGTGTTGGTTTACATATGTTTTCATTAATAAATACCTAGTCGAATCCCTTAAAAAAGTTTCATTGAAATATCTTAGAAAGTGTGTGCTAATGTTTATGTGCATATTAATTTATCTTTTTGTAATTAACCATGCTATTTATTATGTCTAAGATCATGAATTTCGTTGCTTTACATATGATTAAGTGTTATAGTTTCGTTAATACCCTAAATAAATACCTAGTTGTACCCTTTTATAAAGTTGGATTGAAATATATTGGAAAGTGTGTGTGTGTGTTTATGCGCATATTATTAAATCTTAGTAATAAATCATGTTATTTCGCAGGCCAGTATTGCCGTGGAAGACAGTCCATCCAACACAAACACTAAAAGGAAGAACGATATGACTATATCTGAAAACTATGCTTTCACTGGAGTACACCATATTTTTGATCAGGTTGGTAAGTGTCCTGTGGAAAATCTGTCGCCAGACACCTAATGGTATGTCGCAGCTATCCTTGATAGCCAGTCTCGTTTAGATAATGCCTGTTTACACTCTCACCCACATCACAACTTGCCAACAGGAGATGATAGTCAATAACTAAACTAACCTAAGCTGTAAAAAAATGCTTTTCTTTAGCCTGAATGTTTATCCTTTGACCACTATCTCACCTCATGGTAGGTGATGATGTAGTCTAAGATGTTGTTTAGGCTAACCTAGAAGTACTGGCTCTCAAGGACAGCTGCCGGAACACACCGTTAGGTGCTTGGCTACAGATTTTCTACTTGAGGGTGGTAGCTAGCCAGGCGTGCATTCGCAAAATGTCCTACCACCATGCTATAACGACTGACATCTTAAGACGACAACCGGGACCGAGGGCTTACGGTGCCCTTCGAAGCACGAAAGCGTTCAGTAGTAATGTCACTAGCGGTCACCCATCCAAGTCACGACCGCGGCGGACGTTACTTAACTTTGCTGTTCGGTTAAGGACACCTAAGCAAACTTCGCTACGAGCGCTTCATAACATAACTTACCAATAGATGAGACAGTAGTGAAGGCTTTATTGTAGCTGTAGTACCCTATGTGAACGAATTAGTAGTGTAGGGAAGTAAAGCGCCATACCTATTTCTGTAGCTAAGCAGTAATGTTCGCATTACAGTGTTCCGGTTTGAAGGGTGAAATGAATCCCGGTGAAATTATAGACATATGAGACTTAAGATGGGCGCAGTGCTATTCGTCACTTGTGAAGAAATGCATCTGTTAGGCAGATATGTTACCGCTATACACCGTGTGGGCTTTGAACATGTTTCATCACAATCACATAAAAAGGCTTTATTATTTATATATAGCTAATAGGGTAGCCTTTTACCATTATCTCACCTGCTGGTAAGTGACGATGTGGTCGAAGCCGTTGTTCCGGCTAACTTAGAATTACTAGTTCTCAAATTTCAGATAAATAAATAATGAATAGGCGTTAATTTGCAGAAATCCATATTTAATGAAATTGTTTCTCGATCATGTGCTCGATGAGTCAGGACCTCCTGAGGATGATTCGTGTAGAAACGAAACGCGTTGAAAATTCTTCGGGTTGGGCTGCGTGGCGTTTGTGACGTCATGTCCGTTTAACAGGAAAATTAGGTGAAATTGTGATATATTTAATATTAATTTTATATTTTCTTAAAATGCTTTAAATATATTTAATTTTGTTATCATTAAATAAATAAATAATTTCGACATATTGTTATGATGAACTATTAGATAGATAGATAGATAACTCTTTATTGTACACACCACTACATTACAATAATACAAAATACGAAGGATTACAGTCAAGTGTTACAATGGGCGGCCTTATCATTAACAGCGATCTCTTCCAGGCAACCTTTGAATGGAGAGGAAATAGAGGATTAATAAGACGGGGGTGCATTAAATTAATATTAACTGTCAGTTGAACAGACTGCTAACTTACTATTCGTTGGTATGAGACAAGTTCTATCCTTAGATGTCGCCCAGCATTTCTCTTTTTCATTCCTGAGTATCAGATGGCACTGCTGAATAATTATAACATATTTTTTCCCCATTGACAGCATACAGAACAAGTGAGTGTGGTGAAGTTTGCGAACAACGATCGTTCCAAGCTGTGCTGCGCGTCAGACGACGGCACTGTGTCGATATGCGACGTGACGGCCTCCCCTCCGCGCGTCAGCTTCATCATCGAAGCTCACACCAAGGCGGTCACTGGTATGCATCTTACCTATGTAGAACCAGGTTTAATAAACAAATGAATCCAAAATAACGTCAATAATCATTTACAGTCCCACCAACTTATCTGTTCAGGCGGCAAAAAAAAGAACTACAACATTCCTTCAAATTGTGACAGTTTGTAGTTGATTTCCTTGACCAGTAGCGCCCTCGAAAACTGCACAGTTAAGTTGGTGGTACTATACCTCTCACTATTGCTGTCTATAGCATGCAACGTGAGAGGTAGTAGTAGTAGGTAGGTAGTCCTCTACAAAAGTACAGGATGAATAAGACAAAATGCACAAAAAATATGTATTCTTGCCTTGACTTTGGCTTTTTTGGGCTATCGCGATGTTTACAGTCGATTTGTGTTCTTTGTCTATCATACCATACGGTTAAGTGGAAAAAAATTGCTTAGCGGATGCCGCTATAACTACATTGTAGTTGATGTTTTCTCTCTGATGCAAATTTTTCAAGGCAATGAATTGTTATCTATCCATTATTTCTTGAAGAATACGATTTCGCGACAATTGTTTGTTGCAGTACAATAGCCAATGGATTCTCGTTACCCACCAGTTACGGGAATCCTTTGGTTATTGTACTGGAAACTAGTGACTTAAATATCGCCGTTTGGTGGCTGAATTCATAGATATGTCTATGTTCCCGTAATGTAGCCAGTTATTGAAGGTTGCACAGATTTTGAAACAATCATGTACCAGTATGGACTTCACATAGTAATAGGGTGTTTTCCAAAGGCTAACCTGGCTCCTTATTATAAAATTTGTCGCCAAGTAACTAACAGCTAACAATTTATTAGGTATCCTTTCCTGTTTTAGGTATATAAATCCTTGATGGCCAGTTCCAATTCCACATTTACAATAAAAAAATATCTTTTGACATCATCACTTTTCTAAGAAACAAGTGAAATTACAGGCACATTAGACTTTACAAATATGTCACAAGGTGACGGGCGCAGTGCAATTCGTCACTTGTGACGAAATGCATCTGTTATAAGCAGAGGTTCACATTATCAAAAAAAAAGTGAGAGAGCTTTCGACAAAATATGCTACTACTACATTCAGGGTCAACGCTCATAACGCGCCCAAAAAAATAAGACCACAGTATAAAAGTGTGCTCTTATTCCAAATTAGTGCGGTCGAAACACAGGGAACTTCCAGCAGTACTAAAATGCTTCAGTGTGCCTTTAAAAACTGTAAAAACAGTCACCGTAATCCACACGCTTCGCAAGGTTATATTTTTTCGAAGGAGACAACCGTCCAAATGTAACCTATATCAGCTATAAATTAAAAGAGCAGTGAAATGTTCTGAGCGCGTTCGGGACGTCACCGTCCATGATGTAGTTGATGGTTAGGTTGGTGTGTCAGACTGCGACTGGTCGGCGTCGAACGAGCTGCTAGTGACGTGCGGCGCGGAGGGAGCACTAGCGCTGTGGGACGTGGCAGCCCGCGCGCGCCTCCGCACTGTGCGCTCGCATCTCAACGCGCCGCTGCTCACCTGCGTCTTCCAGCCCGCCAACAACAACATGGTCATTGTATCCTTTACCTCAGGACAATCCTGCTACAGCTATTTGGGAATGGCCTGCCTGGTTACCTACTACCCATAAGTCGCCTAGCACCTAGCGCCTAACCATGCGTTCCGGCAGCTGTCTTAGAGAGCCAGTCTCTAGTCAGTTTTCTATATAATTGGCCACATTATCGAATAATCAGATGAGAATGTCGTCAAAGGCTGATCAATCTATTGACAAAAACAAATGCCGCCGCCACTGGCGACGATGCGATAGCGGTGTTTAGATTCTAAAGCTTCGAAAATAGACGATACATTATGGTTTAGCAACCGGCTAAGACGCGCGTAACATTTACCGGAAATTTATCCGATTCATTTGAAATTATTGTCTATATAGGAATCACGATTGTGCACAACGGTAGACTTGTAATTAATGCTTATTTCACCGTTGTGCACAATCGCCTTGAATTACATAGATTCGTCCGAATGATATCTGTGGAAAACTGAGACGCTGGTAGAGTGTTCATACTTCAGCCGTACACATACTGAGAATGAAAAGAAAGACCTCCATAGCTATTTTCGAAAGATATATGTATCATGAATGGATGCCGCGTTCCTTTGGTCCTGGTTTCCTGTGAAAGAAAGGACATGGGACAAATGGTTCGTTAATCCAGCACACATTCTCTGAAACACGATGTCTGTAATACCAGTCTGTCACTAAACAACTTTGTGTCCATTAGTTTTGTTTAAAAAAATATCGCGTGATTTGTTCCTAATTCTCTATATTATTCTTATCTCTTCTCTATATAAACTCGTGTGATATATATCGAAAATTTATCCGACCAATTTCGAACTTATTTGCAAGTTCTGTTGGGAGTCAAGATGTACACGGCGACGACAGCGGACCTCATCACGTCTTTTTCCCGTAGGGGTAGGTAGAGACCACAGATTTCCACGTGCTACGATCATTGCATCACTTTCCCTTCATCTACACTCATCTATCCTTTCATACAAAAGCTTTAAACCGAAGCTACTCCTGACCTGGACTTTTTTCAGAAGGCCTTTTTTCTTTAGGTAGACACTTCAGTTTTTACGCAAAACATTTTCTTCTGGGCTACTAAGAACTGGCTACTTCTAGGTTAGCCTGAACAACATCTTCGACCACATCATCACTTACCATCAGGTGAGATAGTGGTCAAAGGCTAACCTATGAGACATAAAAAAAAAAAACACGTTTTGAATTAATCTCGTTAATTTACATTTATTACTTCTCAAATCTGAGTGCTCTAGGTTTAGGTTTCAAAGCTACTTTTATTGCTATAAGATTCCTTAATTGAAATAATACAGACTGGAAATGCGAGAGGAATGGTAGCAGTATTGAACGTGTCCACTGGAATTTATCCTAGAGGTATGTAACGTAATTTTTATTCTAAATATTATTACAAGCACTATCGCTTAGCGAAAATATATTTAACAAATGATTGGAGTAAAAAATGTTATGCCCAAGGCGGGAATCAAACCCGGGTCCTCCGATATCGCGTTGGGTGCCTAAACCTCCTCGGCCATCTGGACTCGGCGTTTCTAGCCGAAATTTTGTGCTCCAATTGTATTATTTTGACCGTCATAGGGGACGGTGTGCTGCCACCAACCAGACTACCAGACTTCATCTGATCGTAAGAAGTGTTTTTTCAAACACTTAATGCTCGGTATGATGTCGCTACCCTTCTATATTAATATATAATTATTCTATATAAATATATTACTATAGAAGGGTAGCGACATCATACCGAGATAGAATTTAATAAATAAATTTTTATTCTGTTATTCCGTACTTATTCTATTTCATCTAAGTTATTACTTGTTTCTCATAATACTTACTACTATATATGGCTTAATGTAGCTTAATATCGATAGTCCTAGGCTCGCCTACTTTTACACAGAACTGAAAACAACTAATAATAATAATAAAATGTTTAGTTTTGAATGAATACCTTATTTTTATTAGTACACTTTATGTGATTCCTAGTAAAAATATTTCAAACGTCTAAAAATGCGCGCACCTCCACTATTTTTACCCTTATAAGCATAATAGTAGCTCTCATATATACCTACAGCGATCCCAAAACTGAGCGTAAGAATCAAAATTATGCTTTGTACTGTGCTTAGATAATTTTCATTCATTACTGTTTATTCAACAATTGAGGAGCACAGCTGGATGATAAAATGGAACATGCCCCCGAACAAGTTCCAGGTGCGAGCTATATAGATGGAAGGTTCAGCGGGTAGGCAGTGCGGTGCGGTGCGGGTCAGTATCGCGTGATCCCTGCTATGTTTTCACAAAATGCATTCGTTTAGTTTGCTTCCATTTTATATCTAAGAGAATTTAAAATTAAATAAGAGCATAGTTCAGCACGTCCCGTGAGGTACCGGGCTAGAATGTCATGCCCCCCGCATTGCTACCTGTGGGTATCGCAAGAGGCGACTTAGGCATAGAACATATAATAATACTTAGGTAAAATACGGTGGGCAGCAGCGCCTTCTGAGAAACTGATAGCTTTAACTGCGATTCCCAAGACGCCACAAGCGTGAGGATTATGGCAAACACATCCAAAATGGGAGAAGCTGTGTTCAGCAGTGGACAATCCGGCTGCTACGATATGGTTCAGCACAGATTATAGATGATTAGTCACTTGTTGTATTGGCTGCATCTTGGAGCTCACAGTTGTTTACACGAACTTTCGAACTGTAATGCCGCGTCTCCACCAAACAAGATGGCAACATTAGCCACCAATCATGTTGGAAACACAAGAGATCCCCAGTTTTACAGATACATTTGTCCAACACGTATTGGCTGCATGAAAGTTGCGAACTTTCGTTTAATGGAGACCTGGCTATGTGTTTAGCCATTTCTGCCCATAGACAATGTACCTTATATATTATTTAGGTGGTAGCAGCGTACTGGGAGGAAGAGTGATGTCAATAGCGTGCGAATCCAGCGGCAGGATGTTCTGGGCAGCCAATGATAAGGTATTACAAAACTTCCGAATTCTTTATTCATTCGCCTACTGATGAACAATTTTATATGCAGTTTAGTAAGTGAATGAAATGTCTCGGTTACGGCCACATTAGTACCATTTCCGTATTAGTACAAACGTTATAGCTAAGTAAAACAACTTCCGCCGCGGTCATGACTTGGATGGGTGACCGCTAGTAACATTACTACAGAGCGCTTCCGTGCTTCGGAGGGTACGTTAAGCCGTCGGTCCCGGTTGTTAGGATGGCAGTCGTTATAGCATTGTAGTAGGCAACTTTGAGATACCCGCCTAGCTATAGCTACCTATCAAGTAGAAAAATCTGTCAAAGTAATAAGAGTAAATTTTAATTAACTCATTTTGTACAAAACCTGACTACACGCACAGCTATGTGTGCATAACTATATAGTCACTGACAAAACGCGTGGTAGATGCAGCGGCGCCCGCTCGGGTGCAGAACCAGTTTGAACCAGCCTCTGACAAACTAACTTAATTGCTCTGAGGAACCAGCTCTGTGAGCAGGAAAAGTTTTCGTAGCGTTCGTTCTGTTCCTGTGTTTATGGTACTATTCTCAGTACTATTTTAGGTTTGATGTAATGAGGATTGATTTCCATAATAGTTTTGTAAGAGGTGGGATTTGGGCCCCAGGACGATTCATGTTTTTTTTTGTCAGGGCATGATAGTGAGTTACCGGCTCGAGGGCGCGGGCGCGTTGAGCAAGCTGCGGCGATGCAACGTGGGCGGCGCGGTCACCTGCCTCAGCTGGAGCCCGTGGCTCGCGCGACATCCCGCCCTGCTGGTCAGCGCCGCGCACAACGCTCTCTATCTCTTCCGGTGAGCCCACGCACAGTGAACACTGCACTGCAACGTGCCCTTAGTGTTCATTCTAATTTTGAAGCATCCAATGGCGCGGTTGCTAAACACGATTTTGTATGGCAATATACTTGATTAACTAATGCGCCGCCAGGGGCGCTCTGTTTTTACCATATGCGTCAATGCACTTGCGGCGTTCATGAGAAAAACTCGTACTGTCTGGAAAATCTGAAGCCAAGCACCTAACGGCGTGTCCCGATTCCTAAAAATTATATTTATTTGCAAAAAATCGAATGAATAAAAGAACCTTAAGAAATGAAACCTGAGAGCCAGTTCTAGGTTCAGCCTTGAATATTTATTTTATAGCCCATTGTGACACTTTATTGTAAGCTTTTCTTTATATTTAAATATACTAGTGGTGTAACAATACAGTATTAGTTACAAAAAAAAAAAGAAATTAAAGAAATATTTTTTTTCCCTTATCGTCTAATTTTCATAACTAACATTTTTAACGAATAAAAAGCAATCTCACACCTCACGCCCTTGACTGCATCACAATTTTTGCATCACCATTCACTCGAGTAATATAAACACTGCACGAACAGTGATTCGTTTATGCCCCTTCAATCATTCCGGGCTGTCATCGTCCAAGTGAACTTTAGTAAGGCGGCGATGGAATCCGTTGATCGAGTAGGTACACATACCTTCGCTTGTAGTTCTTTCGCGCCTGGAAGTACATCAATGGTTACTTCAGCGGAAACGGTATTTCAGAAAATCTGGCGTGAATAGCCTTCTTAGAAAGTAGTGCGAAGGCTCAGCCACGGATGATATGTTTGAAATATTTTATTTAACTATTTTAGTCACTATGTAAGTTGATTTTGGCACTTTTTTTTTTTTTTTTTTTTTTTTTATGTGATTGTGATGGAACAACCTTGAGGCCCACCTGATGTTAAGTGGACTAACCTCTGCCTATAACAGTTGCAATTCATCACAAGTCACGAATTACACTGCGCCCGTCACATTGAGACATAGTTGTTAAGTCTCATTGTGCATGTAATTTCACTGGCTCTCAAGGACTACTGTCGGAACACACCTTTCGGTGCTTGGCGACAGACTTTCTACTTGAGGGTGGTAGCTAGCCAGGCGGGCAATCGCAAAATGCCCTTCCACCATGCAAATTACATGAAAACCGTCGATTGTCTAAAATATACACCTCTAAAAAGGTTGTCATAGGGACTGATTTGGAACTGATGTGGTTTTTCTGTTGCATATACCTCACTAGAATTAGGGATCCAACATGGAAATAAATATTTTTTTGGATATAGAGAAACGTTCATTAAAAAAAAACAATTAAATTGAATGTTCTTGACTGAATACATCGGCGAAAATATCTCGTTTTATACATATTCCAATAGATATCTGAAATCTTTTTGTTTATTAAAGTTAGTAATAATTTATAGTGTCACATAAAAAAATTAGACTCTTGGACACCGTATAATTAGCAATTATATAATTTTATGAATAGCGTGCGCTATCTGAAATGAAATGAAATATCTATTTATTGCCCCACAAATAACATATATATATATATATATATACAGAATAAGATTAAAATTTATAATGAGGTCCAGGTGAATCTCCTTCTCTATTCATCTGCGTTTTAGTGTATAGCGCTGTCCTTGTCTTAGTTTATCCCAAGAACACCTGTGGCGTTAATCAAGGTATTATGCACGTCTGTAAACTAAATTTCTTTATTAATAAGAGGCAAAACCATACAAATGAATTACCCTATGTTCTTCCTGGATAATGATTATGAGATTTTTTTTACACATAAAATCAAGGCCTTCTATAGACACGCCCCTGTCATTTCTTTTTTTCAGCAACTAATTAATAGTCAAGAAAATTGGGCCTAAAAATCACTAAAATTGCATCGTTTTACCGACATGGTCAGAGAGGATCACCAGACATTGAATTCGGCTGTTTTGTAGAAGAAAAAAGTTTTCCTGGCAGGCCTCGTTCCTTCTTAATGATTGCCTTAATAGGTGACACATTTTGCACAGGATCTCGGACCGCGAAGGCAGCCTGACTCTGAAGAAACGTTTCGACGTGCACCACAGCACCCACAGCGTGAAGTCGACCTTCTGTCCCATAATGTCGTTCCGTCGCGGCGTGTGCGTCGTCTCCGGCAGCGAGGACTCGTGCGTATACTTCCTCGACATCGAGGGTCACGCAGACCAGCCCGTCGTCAACAAATTGCAAGGTACGCAAACTATACTACAGAAAATAGTTTTTTTTTAATGTTATTGTGACGGAACAAGCTCGAGGCCCACCTGATGTTAAGCGGACTAACCTCTTCCTTTAACAGATGCATTTCATCACAAGTAACGAATTGCACTGCGCCCGTCATCTTGAGACATAGTTGTTAAATCTCATGTGCCTGTAATTTCACTGAATCTCAAGGCCTGCCTGCGGAAGACACCGTTAGCTGCTTGGCGACAGATTTTCTATTTGAGGCTAGCCAGGCGGGCAACGCAAAATGCCCTTGCACCATGTGGTGAAGCTCAAGCGGCGGTGGGGATCGCACCAGGGACCTGCGGCACGGCAGTCTATAGCTATTACAGCTCGGCCATCATTGCTTCAAAATATTTCTTTTTTTGAAGCAATGATGGCCGTTGCCGTGGATGATTTTATCCCAAACTAGTTCTTTTAAGAGCATGTATCTTCTACTTACTTGTAAAGTCATAGCGGGCACGCAACGCTATCGCAATGTATACGTAGACAGGTAGACATATAATGGTAACTGGCTCATACAAAAAGCAGCCGCAAAACACACAGGTGAGCAGATGGCGACTTAAGAAGCAATTTTTATGACGGACATCTTGAATTTGTCTTTTTGGCTAGCCTAGCTCGGCCTTACTAAGTTATTTCGAAGCATTGTCTGGAGGTCCACATAATTTTTTTAATGGCTCAGCTCGGGCTCGCATTTCCCTATAGAGAGATTGTCACATGTGTTGATTCCAGTACCAAGCGATATTACCAGTAGTGTCGTGGGTATTATGAACGATGTCCATATCTTTGCTCTCTGCTTAAGGATGTAAGTTGTCCAGTCAGCAGTCGACAATCACTACTACACATACTACCTTTAATTATGTTCCTACACATATAAATGTAAAGAAGCTATATTAGAATGCTTATTTAGTTTCTCCACAGCGGGTAAGTATAGACATCTCTCAATAATTTATATGGCACGTATACCACCTATGAGACCTCTCAATAATTTATACGGCACAGGTCGTCCAGACTGAATCTTCCCATTCAGAGTTGCTGCCTAATTACTTCTTAAATTGTTTTTTCTTGTTCAGGTCACGCATCGCCGGTGCTGGGCGTTAGCTTTAGCTATGACGAAAGTCTGTTAGCGACTAGCGACCTGTCGGGTTTGGTTATTATTTGGAGGCGAAGTTGACCTCCGGTGTTAAGCGAGGAAGAACAGAATCTCATAAAAAGGTTACTATGTATAACTGAATATGATACATAAGAATGATACTGTAAGTAATTTATTAAAAAAAACGTGTATATGTTGTAATAAAAGGCTTATTTGAGTCACATATTATTTTACTTTTTATTTAAAAACTTTTAAGACTTGATGTCACAATATGAAAAGACTTCTGATGCATTCACTTCATAATTAAATACTGCAGATCGCTCATACAAATCAATAACAACTTACAAACAATAAATATCATAATCATTAGGCAATTCATTTAAACCAATTGCACATCTGTAAAAGGAAAATCATAATTTATATCGATGAGTGATTTAATAATTCCTTTTTACAAAATTCATTAAAATAATTTGATAAATAACTGGTGGCTTTACGAACGACATTTATGTTAGAAATTAAAGTATGACTCGCACTTTATATTTATTTAAAATGACCTAAAGCCACAATATTTCGAGTTTCCTTCACTACAAATAACAAAATGAATATCTATCACTTATTTACACCTGTACATTAACGAAAACTTCTAAAACTGTAAAAATAATCAGAACAATAAACATGTAGTACAATTAATTCAATAAATTTTCACATTCAAAAAGATCATTTTCTTCATAACATTAAATTATATGTACAGCATAAACTAAACAACTAAGTAATATGCGATGATATGGAAATGAGAAGAATTGCACATAACGTTTCGAACATGGACGTTTTGGATAAAATATTGATGACATTGTTTTAGTGGCACACTTCGTGGAATACAATCAGCAACAGGGACCCACCATCTTCATAAATAATAACGTGCGTTCAGTTTCTTTGTTATAAATAAAGAACTGGAGTTCGGGCAAATCAAATTATCCAAACATCTGTTGCTGAGTGTACGATAAATACACAATGTCGATCTATCGCCACATTTCATTACATCTAATTCTACACTTAACTAATATAAACTTTACTTATAAATCTAAAAATTGGCTTCATAATTTATAACCTCAAACGCAGACCGAATCTTGCATTGTTTCACTTTGAGGTTAAGATGGAAGATGCGACTCATTTGTGCGTAAACGTATATAGACCGCCACAAATAAGATTATGTTAGACATTGATTTAACTTATGCATTTGGATACATGATCCAACACTTAGCGCCTTACGTTGTCCCTATACAGACCGGACATGAACCGTTAAGAGATCAAATACAAAGTTTCCGAAAACAAATCATACAATCACATTTATTGGTTGACGACAAACTTTGCCCTTTTCAACTTTGTACATTTAACTGGTAGTTTAGGAAGACCGGACGTTTTGTATGTAGACAAACCAGCAGCGTTACCATTGTTTACTTTTGCCATGGCAAAATCAACGGTAAAGACTTGGATAATACGGGTTGTTGAAGAATAACACTTTGGAACATGTATCCAAAACGAGTTAGGTATACAAAATTACAATCTAATGCACTACAACAATAAGAAATAAGAGTTTAACGTTTACGTATGACATTTCTAGCATTTATATAATACGTACGTACAAGGATGGCATACATATACATGATTAAAAGTATCGTGATGAGCCATTTCAACTTGTCTGCAATGAAATAGCGATGCCTAAGAGTTATATGTCTGTATTTCCATGTATGTATAGGGCATGAACAGATCATTTCTAAAATAACAGTAGCTGCTAATAAAGTGAAGGTATTTAGTAAAATGTAAAAGTTAAACGGTGGAAAACTTTCAAAAGCATTCAGGCTGTATTTCCAATACTATAATGGTTATATTAATTAGATAATAATTAACGGATATTTGTACCTTGGTTGAGTATAACCATAAAAAATCATCGGTTCTCCATAAACAATCCTCATGCCTCTGGACTTTAAATTGTGATGACGCAATGGATCCGTGTAAATCCGATATGTTCATAGATTTGCGAGACTCCGGTTAACTTACAATATAAAATTATCTGTAGTTATTAAAATAGTAATGGCATAATATCACATCGACGATTTTCTAGTAAACATCTGTCGACGCGCGAATAGATCAGCCACGCGCTGCCCGCAGCGCCGGTTCACGTCTCTCACAGCAAGGTTTACACGATCCGTCCGCACTACGAATAACATACTTTATCGACGTCTGGTAACCGTCGCTGGCGGGCGGTCGCGCGACCTAATATCATGTAAGAGACCTATTTATACAATAACAAAACTACCGCTAACCTACGACACGTTGGGCGTCTTCCGCTCGAGCGTGGCCTTCGAACTGCTCTCGATGCCGGAGTCCTCGTCACCGCTGTCCAGAACGGTGCCTTCTCCCTTGACGGCCTCGACCACTTTCGGGCTTTCGTCCTTAACCTCGGTCGCGACCTCGTCGAGCACGATCTTCGGTTCGGGGTCGGTTTTGTGGGAGCTCTTACCGAACGTGGAGAAGGTGGGTTCGGGGAGAGGGGGCGGTTCGTCTTGGAAGACGAGCTCGGTGGTGAGGAGGGGAGTTTCGTCGGTCATGACGAGAGGGGTGGGGGGTGCGTCGGGGCGCCGCTTGGGCTTTTCGAGTACGAAGTTGAAGACGCGGTTGTGTCGGGGGGAGGGTACGTGTGGGCTGGGGGGGAGGTCCAGCTTGAGTTTGTCGCGTGTGTGCCGCAGTCCCCCCAGCTCGCCCCCACCCGGGGAGCTCGGGCTGGCAGATTCGCTCGAACTACAACTGACGCTGTCTGCGCGCCAAATGGCTTCGGGAGAGGGCGGCTTGCGCGCCTTCAACTCTTCCTCTGATATCGAGCCGGGCGTGATGTCCTCCACTCCCGAGTCGGGTGTGGTGAAGTCGAGCGAGGACTGCACGATCTTCGTGGGCAAAGGCAGGGGTAAGGGTGAGGGTGGCGGGGGGAGATGGTCGGTGACGTCATCGGCGAGCTCCCGGTCGAGCAGCGCGCGCTTGCCGGGGAAGAACTGACTGGTCGTCGACATTATGCCGAGACTCTCGAACGGACGCGCCGACGACGATATGAAGAAGTCTTCCTCGTAATCTGTACAGTAATACACATACAATTAGTTCCACTATTGTCAAGCTTAGATGACGACGACTACCTGACGACCTAATTGATGGTATTTCATATTCATCATCCTCATTTCAACCATGACCTCGACCGTTGAACATGGCCTGCCTTATTGGGATGATTTGTCATAATTTCCGGTGTTGGGATCACAATTAATGTTTATGAATGATAATTTCAAAATAAAAAGAGGCGATTCTTATCTCTTTCATTTTGTAATGCGATTGTTATTTACTGGCTACTTTCCGAACTCGGCTTCGGTCTACACATGTGCTGGTAGATGGCAATACGCTCACCAAATATTGCACGGTACCAAACCAATATATCCGTCGAAACGTAGGTGTATAGGCACCTCTTCGTACCCCTTCGTAGATATACAAGCGGGATGATGATTTTGTAACTTTTGATCGCAGGGATAAAGAGAGAGCGAAAATCTGAATTCTTCTGGAAACAACTAGTCTTCAATTCTGGCGTACTCTTAACTCGTTGTTATCAAATTAGACCCCGGCGTCCTATTTATGAATTAAATCTATTGTTATCAGTATTAGCCGATGCCAATGGGTTAATAGAGACAAAACGTCATGATAGTGGAACGGACCACACAAGACATTACTGGAATACTGAACTTAGCCAAATACGAGGTGGTGCAAAGCTACAAATATCTAGGCTCCACAATATTGAACAAAGCAGGATGTGAAGACGACATCAGGCGATGATGTGCTATAACAAGGAAACAAACGTTCGTCTAATGAGGTGTCTGGTACCTTTCCGACCTATATGGAACTTAAACTTGGTCTCTCAAACTAAAGGATCGCCGAAAAATCGATGCCCTGGAGATGTCGTGATGGAGGACATTGTTCAAATTATCGTGAACAGCATTCCACACCAATAATACATCCTGTATTACATCATCGCACATCATCGCCTGATGTCGTCTTCACATCCTGCTTTGTTCAATATTGTGGAGCCTAGATATTTGTAGCTTTGCACCACCTCGTAGTTGGCTAAGTTCAGTATTCCAGTAATGTCTTGTGTGGTCCGTTCCACTATCATGATTTACGTCTTGTCTCTATTACTATTTGACCAATAATACAGGATGTATTATTGGTGTTTGGTCATTCCGCACCAATAATACAGGATGTATTATTGGTGTGGAATGCTGTTCACGATAATTTGAACAATGTCCTCCATCACGACATCTCCAGGGCATCGATTTTTCGGCGATCCTTTAGTTTGAACAAAAAGACTAAACAAAAAAAAAATTAAAATACAGAATAGACTATCTTTGACTGTGCAAATACGAATATTGAAGATTTTTGGGCACATCTCTAGTAACGAAAACTCGATGGAGAGACTAATAGTGCAAGGCTAAGTGGAGGGAAAGAGATCCCGAGGTCGTTCACCAACACGCTGGAATAACTTATTTAAGAAGGCGACACAGTGCAACTAAGTACATTGTTCTCGCAATGGAGTAAGATAGCGAGGCAAACTACAGACTTAGAAAAGGACGGAGAGGATCCGCCGTTGGTCATCTCCATAACCATGACCACTCTATCAAGAGTGTTCGACAAAGAATAGAATCTAAATCTTCTAAATTTTGTACAATAAAATTTAGTTTTTCGGCGAACCGTGCTCTTTGCGAATAATTAATCGGTAAACGGTACGGAGCTTCAATATCACAGTAACTAAATTGTTTAAGCACGTCCTGGCCCAAATCACTAATCTGTCGTTTATGACAAGAATCCAGCTCGCGATTAAAAAAACTATACTGTGATTCTTTACTTTATAAAGTAGAAAATCTGTTGCCAAGCACCTAACGGTGTGTTCCGGCAGCAGTCCTTGAGAGCTAGTGAAATAACAGGCAAAATGAGACTTAACAGTTATGTCTCAAGGTGATGGGCGCAGTGCAGTTCGTCACTTGTGATGAAATGCATCTGTTATAGGCAGGGGATACCGCTTAACATCATGTGGGCCTCGCGCTTGTTCCATCACAATAACATAAAAAAATAAAAAAAAATGGCGAACTTCCATACGTGGTTTTAGTTGATAAAAAATGTTGCGAGTTTAGATATAAATTATATAGCTGTGAATTTCCGATTCCAATGATAGATTCAATAATAGAATTTTTGTCAGAGAAAGCCTACGTTTTAAGAGGCCTTTTACATTATGCGGCCCTCTCACTCGCACTTTTAAATATAATTTCAAAGAGCAACAATATTGTTTATGTTTTTTAAAATGTGGTCAATCATTATTTCGCTTCATGCAACTATAGATGTTCTCTACTAATTTTCATTTTGATATCTGTAATGGGGGATCCAAAACGCGTAATTTAGTTATTTTAAATTTTGGGCCTCTAATTCTTATTGGACTCAACATGTAACAAAGTAAAAATATGTTGAGAACATCTATAGTTGCATGCAGCGAAATAATGATTGACCACATTTAAAAAAATATAAACCATATTGTTGCTATTTGAAATTATCTTTAAAAGTGCGAGTGAGAGGGCTGCATAATGTAAAAGGCCTCTTAAGATATGATGATTTGAATGAAACTAAATTAAAAAACAAAAAGGTAAATGACACTAGCAGAATTACACCCTATGCATAAATAACAAAATGAAACTAAATATCTAAGACTACTTTTCGAAAAAGATAAAACATAACCTACAAAAGGTTATGTTAAGGCATACCGCAGGTAATAAAAAAATATTAGAACCACGAGCGGGGTTGTGTCTAAAGGAGATGGTGTAATGGTACTGACCAGCCCCGAAGGCGATCCCTGCACGCAGCGGATAGGCGGCCGGCAGCGCAGCGCCCGCAGCGAACAGCTGTCCGTAGCACAGCTCCGCCTCCTCCGCGCTACTCGCTTCCCAATCTACACATACAATCAAACACATAGCATGGTGGCATTTTTTAATGGTGGTAGGGCATTTTGCGAATGCCCGCCTGGCTAGCTACCACCCTCAAGTAGAAAATCTATCGCCAAGCACCTAACGGTGTGTTCCGGCAGCTGTCCTTGAGAGCCAGTACTTCTAGGTTAGCCTGAACAACATCTTCGACCACATCATCACTTACCATCA
This sequence comes from Plagodis pulveraria, assembly GCA_963890685.1. Lineage (NCBI taxonomy): Eukaryota > Metazoa > Arthropoda > Insecta > Lepidoptera > Geometridae > Plagodis > Plagodis pulveraria. Next base: position 6,997,455 of record OY982955.1, on the reverse strand, counting down.
GGTGAGATAGTGGTCAAAGGCTTACCTATCCAGCATAAAAAAAAAAAGAAAAACATAGGTACTTAAACATGACATCTGAACCTCGTTATGGTTATTTTCACTTCACGAGCTCGGTAAGGTTATTGTTTACTATTCGAAATCTGCGTGGAGAAGTGATTTTATCCGCTAAAGTGGAAAAGGTTTTTGATATTCTAACCTTTACAACAGCTCCAGAGAAAATAATTTACTCTCAATATGATCAATTGTATTCATTTTTATTTTAACAATATTTCAGTGGATTTACAGCTACAATAAAAACAGCTTCAATAATACACTAAATTCGTGTTTATTTATATTTCATCCCCAAGACGCCTGCTAAGCATGGAGATTATGGCATATTACAATATTAAAAGTAAATATTTTTTTTAGGAACCGTTATGAAGTTACTAATTTTAATAACCTTTCACATAAATAAGATAAAAGCACGTTTCCGCAAAGATTTCGAATGATAAACAAATCTTTCCGAGCTCGTGCGGTCAAAAATATGTTCGCTTCTGTTATAACTTTCGTAAATGACTGTTAGTAGTGTTTACTAATGAGCGCTCTTGTGAAGCCGTCGGTCAAGGTTATTGTCTTCAGATGGAAGTCGTTGTAGCACGGTTGTAGGGCATTTTGCGAATGCCCCCTTAGCTAGCTATCACACTCAATTGACTCAAGTAGAAAATTATTTGTTTATATTATAGGTAGTCCCGGTTAAAGTGACAATTCTAGCCCGGCACCCCAAGGGGCATTATAATTGTGCCTTACATTAATTATTATTTATTATTGTAAAATGGTATGAGGGTAAAATTCATAAATGATGGGCAACACAGAAATAAAGAATAAATTACTGTTCCAATGCAATATTTGCATGGTGGTAGGGCATTTTGCGAATGCTCGCCTGGCTAGCTACCACCCCCTCAAGTAGAAAATCTGTCGCCAAGCACCTAACGGTGTGTTCCGGCAGCTGTCCTTGAGAGCCAGTACTTCTAGGATAGCCTGAACAACATCTTCGACCACATCATCACTTACCATCAGGTGAGATAGTGGTCAAAGGCTAACCTATCAAGCATAAAAAATAAAAAAAAATTGTTGGTTGTGGATGTATACCTGTGTAGGTAGAGAGGTCCGGCAGATAGGGCGAGTGTTGCGGCGTGGTGGCCTCGCGCGGGTACTCGTACACGCAGTGGTACTTCTGCCGCTTGAACACCACGCGCTTCTTGCCCTCCTGCGCACAATCAACCATACTTTAAATACATATAATTTGAAGCAGTGACATCCGAGAGGTGGTATCAGATAGGTACCTATGGAATCCCGCATCGCAGGAATGAGTTTCACCGCATGTTGGAAGGGCACTTTGTAAATGTTTGTCTGGCTAGCTACCACCTTCAAGTAGAAAATCTGACGTCAAGCACCAAACTGTGTGTTCCGGCAGCTGTCCATAAGAGCCAGAAATTCTAGGCTTATAGTTCGTTTACCATCCTCGACCACATCGTCACTTACCAACAGGTGGGATAGTGGTCAAGGGCAAGACTATCAGCTAAAAAAATAGATCTATCAACGAGATACTACACTACGGATATTTTATCTTAGCCAGCCTGCACTTCATAGCTTAATCCTGCGCACTACATATTTTGAAGATAAAAAAACCAAATAGTACAGAGGGGAGTGCCTCAGTAGCGCACATATGCGCCAAATTCAGAGAGCCTATTTTCAGAGCAGCCTACTTTAGTCGCACAAGCATTCGTTGTATAAATAAATTATTTAAATCAGTGAAAAAGTAATAATTAAGGCGAACATATTACCAACTACCGGACTAAATACCGTACAGTTTGTTTGGGCATCGAACTAGGACCTCTAGATACTAAAGCAGGGATTTAACACACATACTGACGAGATCACCATTGGAATAATATAGTATCCTCCCATTAATAAATTCATCTTTACCTCGCTTATTCAGGTTGCGATTGTTACAGTATGATTTATTGAACTCTCCCGTGTCACCCGTCAGTCCACTCAAAACTCCATTTTAAACATAAAATTTCTTAAAGTCAAACTTGTTACTTTAGAATAACATTCTGTATACCAAGAACGGCTGAAATTCCTTGTTACTGGTCCTCCTTTCAAATTGCTCTTTTATACCCATTCCTAATTCTATTCATTCTCATTGTTCCGCATTTACCCAAAGGCTTGTTTCAGGACTGTCACTTTGGCACTTAGAATCAACCGTACGGAAAAACTGATAAGTAACTTTTGAGTGGTACTGTTCTTAATTTTGCAAATCGCGCATATTCGATAAACACACGTCGACCACGCAAATATTTTAAACCACGCTGATAGGAAATCAATTCTCTATAGCTTGCTTTTTACACATCATTTTTTTTTTTTATACATTCATAATATGCCCAGTCAGCCTGTGTCTAAGCAGCATTTGAACATGATAGTAGGACCTGACTTCAAAAAGTAAACCTATGAGACAATTTAATACAACATATGCACATACTGGTGTAGCTTGTTCAAGACTTCGCAGCGAGCTCTTGGAGGGTTCGGCGCGACAATCCCACGAGGAGGGCACGAACTCCACCTCATCACCCTCGGAGCCCGAGGCGGAGTCCCCTGAGCCGTCCGAGGCGGCCGACCCGCCGCCGGACGAGCCGCGTCTCTCGCCCGAGCCGCGTCTCTCCGACCCCGACTCGCCGCCAGTCGCCCCGCTGCCGTTGCTGCCGCGTTGCTACACCACAAATTTAAACCTTACATGTTGACATCGATGTTGCCAAGCGTTCGCATGTTGAACATGTGACAGTATGGAAATGAAAACAAAATACTTCATGAAAATTTCCGCTAAAACGATATTTCGACTGATATGCAGTACGACGAAAACCTAACGTTTATGTCACCATGCAAATCTATAAGGATACCTTTAGTTAGTTATATATTTCATTTCTAACGAAACCCCCACGCCCACCGGTAAGTTATCAATATAAAATGGAATGAGAATTATCTAAGATACGTATTTCAGTTCTGTCAGTGCGGAAAAGTTCGGAATGGAGGAACCCCTACCAGAAACTTTGTCTGTTGAAACTTTCAATGTTAAATCATTGATAGAACGATCCTCGATACGTTTTAGACTTCTAGACAAAACCCCAACAGCAAAATGCCAGAAAGCCAATGTGAAAAGGATGGAGAAACGAGAATGTTCTTCGTTGTTTTATTTGGTTTTTAGTTGAAACCCCACCAGAAAACTAGTCTGTTTAGAGGAGAGGTAGAAAATATTGAAATGGAAATTGTTATACGTATTTGATTCCGTCCCAAGATGCTTCTATTTAGGGCTGTCAGTATATGAAAGATCAAAACATAAATAATGTGAGCGATAGGTCGCGTGTGTTGAAGAAGTATCGTTTAACTGGAAATTTCGCTAAAATATATTGTTTGATTATTTATGATGAATTCAATATAAATACAGTTTCTAAACTATATAATATAGTAATTATGATTTCAGGCATTCTACGAAGTATGCAATTTTAGATACAAGCCATGATAATATCAGCACAAAGCAAACCAAAGCCAAATTACTACAAACTATGATTTAACAAATGAAACTTGTGTATAGCAGTAGTATATATCATGTAATTACATTAATTTTACCCGTAGCATCGTGTGTCAGCCCTATCGAAACGAAATATGATCAGTGTGATTTTTCTATTTCAAGCAAGTGAATAAAATGGGTACAAAAGTAATAGATAAAAAATTGAATCTAGCGAGAACATTTTATTTACTCAAAGTGATCATAAAAAATATAATAAAGAAGTATGAAGGAAAACTGTCTTACTTCTAATAAAAATATTACAAAGAGTTTTGAAGGTATAATGACTTATTAGATGTACCCGCAATATAAGTGTGGTCAAGTAGCAGCAGCTGATAGAAACATTGATCGCTAAAAATAACTCTTCATTTATATTTAATGTCGGTTTTATATACATACTTATTTTGAATAATATAACGAGATTTTAATACATAATGAATGTATTTCAATTACATTTTTTTGTTATTCAACAATAGCTATTTTCAAAGTCCTAGTTTTCCGAATGCATTCTAGTAAATAAGAATATCCTATAAACTATGTAACTTAATATTATGAATTAATTGATAAAATGTTTTTTCTGACTTCAGCAATCACCAGTGGATTACTCAACTAAGATTAGTAGTAACCACTGGCAATAATACTGCAATAAGTTCGTAGTTCTTTGTAATAAAACTGAAACGCCTGATTGGAAAATGTACTTTGTTCAAATGAGGGTAGTACAAAATGTGTTGTATACTTACATGGTCGAAGTGCGTGGATGGCACGACAGAGGTCTCGTGTCCGTCGCCGTCCTACGCGCCACACAAATAACATTTACATGCAAGCACACCCACACCAACGCGTTGTATTATACACAATCCACCGGGGAAATGGAAAAACTTCATCTTTACAAACCGGTTGAGCTTTTATAACTATAGGGTAATTTTTTTCAAGTAGACGAAGATGGACAAATATTTAAGTAGGTATTTGGAGTAAACGTGTCAATGTCAAAGAAAATAAAATCACTTTGACGGGTATGACTTATCTCATTACCTCCGAGAATTTTATCACTATTAGGGACATTATCGGTCGGTGAAATAATATATATTTGTATTTGTGTGCCGGGCGAGAATGTCACCTCCCCCATTGCTACCTGTGGGTGTCGAAACAGGCGACTAAAGGTAAAATACCGGAGGATGGGCAGCAGCTCCTTCTGGTGCACTGATATCTTAAACTGCGATCCCCAAGGCGCCTGCCAAGCGTAGGGATTATGGCAAATTAATGGTCCCCTTAATGGAGGAAGCTGTGTTCAACAGTGGACAATCCGGCTGATACTTTGACCGAATTTTACACCGGGCTAGATTATTATTTAACCTTTATGAAACACAATAGTGTACTTTTAATGTGAGAACGGTACCGAGCGACCTCATAGGAATTTGAGCATTGTAAACTTTGCATTGTTGTGTACATCTAGTCATCCACAGTCACTTGAAAAATTCCACTACAGTATATTTTGTTATAATTGTGAATTCGATAGCAGTTTATATTGAATGTTGATGAGCTCTGTTTTATCAAAATTAATGAAGATAAGTTTTGTCCATTTCTCTTTCAAAAAGCAAAATATTTTAAACATATCATACTCAATTTACAGTCGGGGGTAGATTTAGATAAAAGAAAAATAATACCATACCAAGCGAGGATTCACTTATTTACACATGCTATAATGATAATTTAACTTGATATTTAAAATGCATAATATGTAATATTAAATACGAAATTATTGCTAAAATATATTTCACCCATTTAAAGTCACCAATCATTATAAAGATCAAAATTACTAGACAAAAAATAGTTTCAGTAACAAATGGGTCAAATTATAATTAAATCAATGGAACTGGAAAAGTAGATTGTCCTTCATTAGTATCCTCGGCATTTCCGATTCATCAAATTATCATTTATAGCACACATAACGGACAATAAATACTACGAAAGTATAAGATAGGGACCTCTATCCACACCATAGCATTAAATACAAATTGGGGAGATTTATATAATCAATTACCAATAAGTTTCATACACAAGTCAGAGCTTAAAAATAATTTGTACTATTTCTTGGCACAAATGTTGAAGCATTATGCATTTTTATATATTATACATTATAATATTTCGAACAATAAGTAATGAACTTGCATAAATTCAATAACTTTAAAACAACTATAGGAATCGTTCATATATCTGACCAAGTACCAGTTCAGAGGCAAACCCCGATCAAATCATGTATTAAAACAAAAGAAACTTCATTTTAGCATTGAACTCTCTTGCTTATAACGTTTCGTAATTTCACCAAATAGCAATATATTTCTAAACTTACATGCTCTTACTTATTTTGTGCCAAGAGCGTAGCACTACACCATTATTTACAGGCCCTAAGATTCAAAGTAGTCGCTTGGACTCACCTTCCAAATAAACTCTCCGCTTGATGAATTGCTGGAATGGGAGTCAGTATCGCTGTCCCAATCTTTCAGGTCTCCGTGTACTTCTGCGGTGGTTTGCTTGCTGTCCTGCTCGCACTCGGGAGACGTCGGCGATGTTGGTGAGTCTTGAAAAGACGTGCTCATCATTTCTGATGCTGGACCTGAAAGAGATGATATTTCACCTTATGACTTCTGCGATAAAAAAACAGGAACTTTCGATATTGACATAGACATAGCATTATTTGTGGCAAAAATAAACAAACAAAAATAATATAACAAACATTATAATAAAAGTATTGTCTTGCAATGCTCATCAAAGAAATAGTTGTAATGAAAATTAGGCTATGTATCACCAACAATGTGAGAGAAAAATGAGCAGTGTAAGAGGGAAAAGCCTATTGGTGGATTTTTGTGACGGTACATCCTCGAAGCCCACCTGATGTTGAGCGGATTAACCTCTGCCTAGAACAGATGCATTTCATCACAAGTGACGAATTGCACTGCGCCCGTCACCTTGAGACACAGTTGTTAAGTCTCATGTGCCTGTAATTTCACTGGCTCTCAAGTACTGCTGACGGAACACACCGTTAGGTGCTTGGCGACAAATTATCTATTTGAGGATGGTAGCTATCCAGGCGGGCAATCGCAAAAAGCCCTTCCACCATGCGGTGAAGCTCAAGCCGGCGGTGGGTATCGAATCAGGGACCTGCAGCACGGCAATCTATAACTATTACCGCTCGGCCATCATTGCTTCAAACTTCTTCTTACACCGCAAACCTTCCTTTCACATGTGTGGCGGATACATAGCCTTACTGTCCTGTGACATCATCAAACACTACACTTCTAAACTATAACATACCTGAAGGTGACGCCTCTTACATATATTAATTTTTTATTTTTATTTTGTAGTTGCTAGGAAATTAACTATTGTACTTGCATGCGATACGCGAGATCCTAAGAATACAATTTACATTTATTACTGATGGTTTTAAATATAAATGCAACTTATTATATCTGTTACCTTTAAATGGATTTAGAGGTACTGTACTGTATCAGCCGGATAGTCCACTGCTGAACACAGCCTCTTACTACACCCACAGATAGCAATGAGGGGGTGACATTCTAACCCGGCACCCCACGGGGTAAAAAAACGGTCAAATTATGTAATATTAATTGTCCTTTATTAGAGCGCGCTTCGTCGTAGACGAAAATGAAATACACTATAGCAACCTTGACTTTTAAAAAAAAGCAACTTCATTTACATCTCAGATAAGCCGATATATTTAATAAACTTCCCATATACACTTTGCATTGCAAAATTCTTGTGCGCATCACAAAGTAACATTTAAATTAAATCAGTGAATGCTACAAAGCATCATTACTAAACACTTACCAGTGAATCTGATATCGCTCAGTAACGGAAAATAAGAATCAAGCGTGGCGTACTTCTGCTCATTCTGTAAAAAATCTTCCGTAACAGCCATCATCTTGACTTCACTTTCCGTTACTCCGTTTGGTTGCACTTGTCCCTCTTGCTGGTCTTTTGGGCTCTTTGGTAGGTTATCTGCGGACGTTCCAACTTCTGATTTATTTTTAATGGGACTTGCTACTTTCTCCTCTAACTCAGAAGCTATTTCTGTCGGTGTTTCTTGTATGGGCGATTCTTCGTCAATTATCAATCTATCGCTATCGTCGACGCTGCTTTCTATGAGTTCTTCGAATGTTTCGCTAAGAAAGTTGACGGTAGCGTAATTTTGACTACCACCGTTCACATGGAATACTTCTTTAGTAATGTTTGGTTCTACTCCGGTTTTAAGTTCTGCAGATTCATTGATTACATCTTTGTGACGTTCTGTGGGTGATTTATCGCTGCTGAGATCATGTGATGCGATGTTGTTGACTTCACTTTCAATATTGAGAATATTACTTGGTGTTGTTCGATCTTCCACTGTGGGGTACATTTGTTCAATAACTATCAAACTTTCTGGTGGCTCATCATCAACGGTTTCATTGCTTATTTTTTTGTTAATTTCTACCTGATGTGAACCCCACTCTGCTGATGTTCTTTTGCCATGCGAATCATAGGTATTGTTGAATTCACCTTCAGTGTGGGAATTGTATGTTCTGTTCGGAGTTAATGTGGTCGAATTAATTGGGACTCCAGCAGTCACAATAATGGAATGAGGTTGCTCAGTTTCGTCTTCAATATCAAAATTAATTAAAAAAGTGTTAGATGGTCCTCTCGTATCAATTAACTCATGAGATTCTATTAAATTCGTTACACTAGGCGGACTTATGTCTAGAGATTGTATGTGTTCGTTACATATGTTATTGGATTGACTACTCTGATCTCGTGGACCCATTAGGGAACTCATCGCTAGTTCGCTGGAGGTCCTCTCACTCTTGAGGAAAACTGAACTAGCGTCCATTAGTGAGGACAGATCTTGCGGACGAACCCTCACTGAGTTTTCAAACTGACGAAACTCCTCCGAATTTCCACTACTCTCCACGTTTTGACTAGACTTGTCTGTAGAGTTCGTATTTTGTGGCTTGTTTACGACAGAATTTTCGAAATCCAAATAGGAATTAGAGCTCATCTCATCTGTGATTTTGTCCTCCGTTTCGTTTCTACCTTTTTGGAGAGATTCCCTGTTTGAAGTCTCCTCGTTGGCAGCATTTGATAAGTCCTGAGGTCTCACTTCAGCAGAATATTGGAAACTTTGAAAGCTCGGTACGTTCACGGTGTTTTGAGAGCTTTCTGCGTTCATTTCGGGTAGGTTTATTGGAATCGCTTCAGTATGTTCGATGTCGGTGTCAAACTCAACGAGGGGCGTGCTCGTCTGCGAAGGCTGCATGTTTCGGAACTTGTAGTTCGTATTTTCGTTTATCGTCATGATAACATCTTGATTTTCGGGATTCGATGTATTTCGACTATCATTCATATCTTCTTGCAGGCAAGATATTTCTATGCTCTCCATCTTTTTGACACCAGGCGCATGCTCCAACCGGGGACTCGAATCTTCGGCACATTCTTTGTCGTCGGGATGTTTCGGAGGAGATAAGACAAAGTCATCACCTCTTGAGGATCTGCGCACTAATTCGGGTTGCGGCAGCCTCCAAGAGTCTTCTAGGCCGGACGCATGCTCCGTTGTGCAATTGGAAAAGGACGGCATACCAGACATTAACGTCTCATAAGCCAGGTCTTTCGTTGGCGTGTTTTTAGTTGAATCATTTAAGTCGGTATTAACAGAGGGAGTGGCGCCAGCCGCATCCGTCTTCACTTTTGTATAGGTATAGTTGTCGTTTGCCGTTATTGAATCAGGAGAGAATGTCTCGCAGTGGTCCGAGTGGCTATCATGAATGATGTAGGTAGAGCAATGGCTGTTTTCTTTGTCCTCGTCGTTATGGGTCAAAGTGTCGGTGCTCTCGCTATTTCCTTCGTCCTTGGGTTCATATTCGATAGGGCCGTCGGGGTCCATCGCAAGATCGTCGAAGTTTTCCTCGACGTTGTATAACGTGTCGTTGGAGCACCAGGAGTCTATGCTGGTAGCTTTGGAGAGACACTGTGTCTCTGAGGGCTTGGAGAGCTTAGCGTCAGTTGGCAGAGTAGTGCGAGAGAGCGTGGAGACGCGCGTGGCGTTGTCACCCGTCTCCGAAGTGTCTGTGGTGGGGCTCACGAGGCAGGGTGGGGTCACTTGCGAGATGTGCGAGCACTCGCGTTCTTCCTCCTTTGTGTACGTTCTCTCGTCAATCGGAGACCTAACTTCGTCAGTTTCTCTGTGCGATTTATGCGGGCTGGCGTTTAAGCTGTCGGCGCTCATTGTTGCACTGGAATAAATAAGTTAGTTTTTATAATTACTTTGAAAGTAAATTTCATTAGCAGACACCTATCGTACCTAACTGGTATTTGTCATATAAAAAAATATTTATTACACGAAATATAAAATAAAATACAATCCTAAAAAATAACCAGATAGGTTGATTATGGCTTACAATGATCTCATCCAAATAAAGATATATTTTCATTTAGCTAAATTAACAGTTTTTTTTAATGATTACTTGCTGCATAAAATTCAGAATTTAAAAATAACTAACTTAGAGATAAGATAAGATAACAAAATACCATTATAGTAAGACAACAAGGCAGCAGCTAGTAATTCTAGGTTATCCTAAACAACATCCTTGACCACATCATCACTTACCATCACCAATAAAAAAAGTACATATTGACATTTGGACTTTTTCTATGCAATCTTCCTAAACCACACAAAGAGAATATCCACATAGCCTCACACTATTTCGTTTTCCAATCCCAATACCACAAAATTCTTACACAATTCCTACGAAAATTATGCCTAGTCTGTACTTCAATGAAACTGTTCTCCATTACTGGTAAAGCTGCAGATAAGTATGAAAACATATGTGGTATTGGCCGATGTAAAGATGTAGTGTTTACTAACGCGTCTGTCCGTTGCACCGTGTAGGTATGTTCCCTGGAGGGCACGGTGTAGGTGTCCCGCGCCGGCAGCTCCGTCACAGAGTCCGTGGAGTTGTTGCACGGCTCGGGGTAGCTCTCCGACGACTCCGTGCGAGTCGATGGATTCCCTGCCAACGTCACATACGTCTATTACTCTCTATCTTTGTGTTTACTCGACACTCTATATAGCGATGAAACACAAAACATTTGATCACCTGGTAAAATGTAACGGTAGGTCTATTTAGCTAGAGTCCAGCAGTGGACAGCAGTGACAGATATTCTGCCTCGTATCACAAGTGTACAAACACTAATTATTAATACATTCATGCGTAAAGTGATGGGTACTGTAGTAATTAATTGGACGAATGAGACCTAAGAACTCGATATGAAATGATCGATACAACAGATTTAAATTGATTAAATTATGTACCTATAATAAAGTGTTCAAATTAACACTCTATAAAAATAAATATTTGTTTGTAATTCTTTGAATAAAGATCACTGGTCACGGACCAGTGATCTTTATTTTGATCACCGGGTAAAATGTAACGGTAGGTCTATTTAGCTAGAGTCCAGCAGTGGACAGCAGTGACAGATATTCTGCCTCGTATCACAAGTGTACAAACACTAATTATTAATACATTCATGCGTAAAGTGATGGGTACTGTAGTAATTAATTGGACGAATGAGACCTAAGAACTCGATATGAAATGATCGATACAACAGATTTAAATTGATTAAATTATGTACCTATAATAAAGTGTTCAAATTAACACTCTATAAAAATAAATATTTGTTTGTAATTCTTTGAATAAAGATCACTGGTCCGTGGGGTGTCAGGCTAGAATGTCATCCCCCATCTCTACCCGTGGATGTCGTAAAAGGCGACTAAGGGCACCAGGAGGTGGGCAGCATCACTTACTGAGGCACTGATATTTCACACTGCGATCCCAGGACGCTTGCCAAGCGTGGGGACTATGGCAAACCCCCCGTAATGGGGAGGCTGTGTTCAGCAGTGGACAATCCAAAGATAAATCTCACAGACTAATAAATCATTGTATAATAAAGTAAGGCCATCAAGACTAGCTAATGCAAATACGCTAAGGTACAAATAGATACTAGTAGGTTAACGTAGTCGAGATTTTTTTTTTATTGCAAGCATACCCGACCCCATTAAAGCTCCACCATATACAATGATTAATGAATACGCTATTGCGTATACAGGGACTATTCGGGCCGAAGAAGAAAAAGATTAGTAAGATCGCAAAACCTACTTAAGGAAATGCCACAATTTTGTACTTCATCTCAAGGATTAAACTTACACTTAAAGTTATAAGAAGTTGCTATTCTTTTGCAGTGGAATATTATTTTTAGTTATTTTAGATAACTTTTTCAGATGTTGATTCACTGCACAAAATCACAACAAACGCCATACTGGTATAAACTGAAATAAAGTGATTGCAGCGGCATATGCGTGTCTTAAACAATTATTGCCAAACAGTTTCTCTTGACATTGAGGTAACGTCGATGTGTTACCGAAGGCGATCGGTTGATTTCGACTTAAAGCAAGTTTGCACTGATGTTTTGAAGTATAATCTAGCCAAAATCAGTAAGAAAATCAAAATAAATTACGCTTACGTGCTTTTATTACACGTGCCGAAGTGGTAGGCAGATATGATCACCCAGATTTACCCGTATCATCCGGACCGTCCACCGCTAGACGACACAGCCTTCTTCATTAAAGGGGAGTTTATCCACGCTTGGCAGGCGTCTTGGGGATCACAGTGTATGATTCTAGTTCCTCAGAAGTAGCTGTTGCTTTCTGTATTTTACCGTTAGTCACCTCTAACAACAGTGCCCCACGGGCGGGTAAATAATGTGTACACAATAAGATTTGGGTCGAGACTTACTTACGAGAAAGAATAGGTAAAAAAACTGGCCAAATGTGAGTTGGGCCTCGTTCTTTTAGGGTACAGCATAGCATATTTACCCCCGTAAATAAAAAAAAATTTACTTGGTTTTGCGATAACATCTTCAAAACCGCCGATTTTTGTAGTAATTATCGAAATAAATAATAACGTCTGTTTACGTTTTGAGATAGTCCCTGTAATAAAAATGGACTAAAATTTAACACTTTCATGGACCCCATACAGTACAAACATCTTATACTCAATAAGCTCTAAAAGATGACACTCCACAAGCTAAGGTAATTTTTTTTATTGCCTGTTTTATAATAAAAAATATGCGCTTAAAATAATTTAATTGCATTCCTAGTCCTTTTTACACAATACAATACGTATATTAGATATCATTAAATTCGTCTTGATAGCGCAGGTGACACTAAAACATAAAATAAGTAAAAAAAATTGTCGGATTTTAGACGCCATATTGAGAGAAAATTTAGATTTAGAATTTTTTTTTTCTCTCATATCCATCGAGTGGGATATCAAAATGAAGGGATTTAAGAAACGATTCCATAAATATGTATAACTTGCAGTTTGAATTTCAATGACGATAAAACGCTTCACGATAATAAATAATTTGCAGTCGGGTCTTCTAATTAATTTTTAGTGTGGACTAGAGAGATCGTCATTGTTTCAACATTCTACACCAAATATCTAAATCTGTAACTCATTTCGTTTACAAGCTAGTAATCCAAGACGGGTGGATGGACAGACAAAAAGCAGAGTCATAAGGATCTTATCGATATTGCCATTCGGGTACAGTACCCACTACACTACAAACACTAATTATTAATACATTCATGCGTAAAGTGATGGGTACTGTAGTAATTAATTGGACGAATGAGACCTAAGAACTCGATATGAAATGATCGATACAACAGATTTAAATTGATTAAATTATGTACCTATAATAAAGTGTTCAAATTAACACTCTATAAAAATAAATATTTGTTTGTAATTCTTTGAATAAAGATCACTGGTCCGTGGGGTGTCAGGCTAGAATGTCATCCCCCATCTCTACCCGTGGATGTCGTAAAAGGCGACTAAGGGCACCAGGAGGTGGGCAGCATCACTTACTGAGGCACTGATATTTCACACTGCGATCCCAGGACGCTTGCCAAGCGTGGGGACTATGGCAAACCCCCCGTAATGGGGAGGCTGTGTTCAGCAGTGGACAATCCAAAGATAAATCTCACAGACTAATAAATCATTGTATAATAAAGTAAGGCCATCAAGACTAGCTAATGCAAATACGCTAAGGTACAAATAGATACTAGTAGGTTAACGTAGTCGAGATTTTTTTTTTATTGCAAGCATACCCGACCCCATTAAAGCTCCACCATATACAATGATTAATGAATACGCTATTGCGTATACAGGGACTATTCGGGCCGAAGAAGAAAAAGATTAGTAAGATCGCAAAACCTACTTAAGGAAATGCCACAATTTTGTACTTCATCTCAAGGATTAAACTTACACTTCAAGTTATAAGAAGTTGCTATTCTTTTGCAGTGGAATATTATTTTTAGTTATTTTAGATAACTTTTTCAGATGTTGATTCACTGCACAAAATCACAACAAACGCCATACTGGTATAAACTGAAATAAAGTGATTGCAGCGGCATATGCGTGTCTTAAACAATTATTGCCAAACAGTTTCTCTTGACATTGAGGTAACGTCGATGTGTTACCGAAGGCGATCGGTTGATTTCGACTTAAAGCAAGTTTGCACTGATGTTTTGAAGTATAATCTAGCCAAAATCAGTAAGAAAATCAAAATAAATTACGCTTACGTGCTTTTATTACACGTGCCGAAGTGGTAGGCAGATATGATCACCCAGATTTACCCGTATCATCCGGACCGTCCACCGCTAGACGACACAGCCTTCTTCATTAAAGGGGAGTTTATCCACGCTTGGCAGGCGTCTTGGGGATCACAGTGTATGATTCTAGTTCCTCAGAAGTAGCTGTTGCTTTCTGTATTTTACCGTTAGTCACCTCTAACAACAGTGCCCCACGGGCGGGTAAATAATGTGTACACAATAAGATTTGGGTCGAGACTTACTTACGAGAAAGAATAGGTAAAAAAACTGGCCAAATGTGAGTTGGGCCTCGTTCTTTTAGGGTACAGCATAGCATATTTACCCCCGTAAATAAAAAAAAATTTACTTGGTTTTGCGATAACATCTTCAAAACCGCCGATTTTTGTAGTAATTATCGAAATAAATAATAACGTCTGTTTACGTTTTGAGATAGTCCCTGTAATAAAAATGGACTAAAATTTAACACTTTCATGGACCCCATACAGTACAAACATCTTATACTCAATAAGCTCTAAAAGATGACACTCCACAAGCTAAGGTAAATTTTTTTATTGCCTGTTTTATAATAAAAAATATGCGCTTAAAATAATTTAATTGCATTCCTAGTCCTTTTTACACAATACAATACGTATATTAGATATCATTAAATTCGTCTTGATAGCGCAGGTGACACTAAAACATAAAATAAGTAAAAAAAATTGTCGGATTTTAGACGCCATATTGAGAGAAAATTTAGATTTAGAATTTTTTTTTTCTCTCATATCCATCGAGTGGGATATCAAAATGAAGGGATTTAAGAAACGATTCCATAAATATGTATAACTTGCAGTTTGAATTTCAATGACGATAAAACGCTTCACGATAATAAATAATTTGCAGTCGGGTCTTCTAATTAATTTTTAGTGTGGACTAGAGAGATCGTCATTGTTTCAACATTCTACACCAAATATCTAAATCTGTAACTCATTTCGTTTACAAGCTAGTAATCCAAGACGGGTGGATGGACAGACAAAAAGCAGAGTCATAAGGATCTTATCGATATTGCCATTCGGGTACAGTACCCTAAAAAAGGTAAATACCGCACACAGACACTGAGCTGACAAGTAAGGAGCGAGTTCACTTACAGTTGTTGTCGTTTTCATACGCCGAAAGTTGTTGTCCCGTTTCCTCCTGTATAGGAGACAGTGCGCCAGAGTAAGTGACAACTAGCTGTTCCGGCGGCGGCGGCAGGTCGCCTTGCCATTCACCGTCTCCCTCGCATTGCGGCTCTATTGCTGCCACCTGGTCACAAACGTTTAGTTGTAGATAGACGATAACTTTGTAGAAAGTATTGCGTCACACTTTTATATAACTTGTCACAATGGATAGGTACTGTGTCCTACAGTGTGGTTAAATCGAACGCAGCCCGCACCCTAGCATAATTTGCGTTTTACATATAAATTTATTGTGTATATACGATCTGATCGTGCAAGTACAAAGTAAGAACGCAGGGAACGCATCGAGTGCAGACGCGGAAGAGCTGCCGGCAACTGTATTCACCTATTCTATTCAACCATAATAACATAATACATTTATCTTTCACATAATTCTCCTCAATCAAAACACTACAATACAACTGATCACTGCTATACCCACTCAAAAATACGTAAAATGGCTGCTATTTGGCCTGCCCATTGATCAATTTGCCCTGTCCGGATCGCTCATCGGTTGGCATGATGGACAAATTATATTCACAGTGGGGGCTGCATTCAATTTCACTGCAGGACACAGAATGCATCCAGTTTGACAAGTCCCTTTATATATAATAATTAATGAACATAAATGGGTATTTACCTGTGCCAATGGCAGCTTTAATTCCAATTCATTTCTCAAAGCCTTCACACATTCCTCATCCAAGGAAAGCTCTTCTCTGACATCCTCTATGGAACCACCGTTTCCGGCCAAAAACGCTTCAGGAATGGCATCGCTGTCGCGCATACCACCTCCTTCCTCTATCAATCCTTCAACTGTCAGAGGTCCGGAGTACTCTATATTCAAATTGTTCTCGTTATCAGCCATCGCTAGCTTATGGGTTATCTGCAATTCGATTTGATTCAAATCGATTTGGTTTAATTCGATCGATCTTAGCGGTGAGGAATCCGGCTCCGGTACATTCACGGCGTCAGTGTTCAAATCGATATCCACCAAATATTTCTGTTGGGATGTAGAAGCTAGGAAAATGCCTGGTGAATTCGGAGGAGTAGAGGGCGATACACGCTTTTGAGTACCGGATCCGCTGCCTTCAGTGTCATCGCTCGGCGCTTCGGCAGCATCCGCTTTGGGTTCGCTCGCCGATGTCAAATCGTCGAACTGCATATCATCGGGAATGATATCCGGTACTTCATTCAGAAAATTTCCGTCGCGCAACGGAGACGGTGTTTCTAGATTAATCTCGCTGAAGTTCGACGAGAAAGCGAGCAATTCCTCCCTAGGTAGTTCTACGGGATCGATGTTAGTTTTCGGTGCTTTGAAAAGATCTATAGTGCTGTTTTCAAATGGGCCTAGAACTACCGAACTATTTTCGTCGTAGGTGTCAGTTTGGTGACTTTTATGCGACGGCGACTCGAATGGGCTCATACTCTCTGTAACGTATTTTTGTTCAAATCTTGTCGCGAACGCTTCCGATTCCGGTGCTTTTGCATCAAGCATAGTAATAGTTTCTTCTCCTTTGACATTTTCAATCGTGTTGTCCAATGTATCGACAGAGTTGTCGCTTGTGATCGGCGTACTCGTAATTGGCTTTTCATCGACGTACTTGGAACTTATCATCCTTTCCATGTGTAAAAAATCGTCTGTCTTTTTCTTTATATTGAAACTTGGCAGATCTAAGTAAGCTGTAGAATCATTTTTGCTTAGAGTGCTATCATTATCATTAAAAGCGAGAGCGGTCTCTAAGCCAGAGTTAACTTCTTTTACTTCTAAATCATTAATGCTATTATTTACGGCGCTATCCCTTAATATTTGACTATTAGTATTATTAATGAGATCCATGTATATGGTGCTGTCGTCTGACCGCTCCGTTATATCGACTACTACATAACTATCAGATCTAGGTATGTTATTTGTTTCACTATCCTTACTATCTAAATTCTCATCTTTCGCTTCGGCAACTTCCTTATGAACTAAATTTTCTGCTTCATGAACAGGTGTAACATTATCTGTAATTTGTACTATTTCAGGTGGCAAATTTGCTGGCGTTATATCTACATATTGTTTGACGTTATCTGAATCAGCTTCATTTATTAGTTTAAAATCAGCTGGTTCTTTTATGCCATCTATTATTTTTTGTACTGAAACAGGCGTCTGTTTTGGATTTATGGGTTCTATATCTACTTCAACGTCGATTTGCACTACATCTTGATTTTTCAGTTGTTCATAGTTAGAACTATCAGTAGCAGTATCGACGAGATCACTAACTAATATTGTTTCATCCTTACTATAATTATGTTCACTTTCTATAGATTCAGGCCCGACGTCTTCTAGTTTTATATGTAACGTGTCGTTTTCGTGTGTTGAGTTAGACACATCGTCTGTTACTGAAGGAAGTGTGTCCAATCCTTCATTACTAGTAGTTTCATCATCAGCCATGATAGGCAAGATTATTTCATGTACACTTGTCTCTATTTGTTCGTGATTTTTAACAGATTCAGTCGCCTCTATTTCTTCAAGAGGTATACTGTCTGTGATTACTTCTCTTACATCTTCTATTGACTTAGTTTCTTCATTATCAGTTCTTATTTCAGTTACATTATCACACGGCGTTTGGCAGTCTTTTCTCAGAAGCGATTGCTCTTTATTATTTTCACTTACACTAATCATCGAAGCTACACACATCTCTTTTAATTTAGGTATGTTAGTATCAGCTACTTCATTTAGGGATTCAGTCCCTTGCTCTACAAATTTCTCTTTTTCGACTATAACTTGGGTTGCAACATCAATGATAGCTGCAATCTGTCTTTCGACTTCGGCAATATCCGTTTGTTTCATGAGTCTTTCGATTCCAGCTTCTTCTGTCGTTTGTATTATACTTGCGACTTCAGCAGCAGTAAACTCTGACGGATTTATTAAGTTTTCGAATTTATCTTCGGTTGTTTTATTTAGATTTTCGACTTCGATAATTTCTTTTATTGGACTTTCTACTTTTTCTGGAGATTTTGGCAGATTATCTACTTCCCTAATATTTGTGAACTTTATTGTTATTTCTTCACCCGTTGGAGGTATTATTATATTTTCAATTTCGTTGATTTCGGCAGTTTTTATTGGTCTTTCGACTTCGGCAACGTTAGTAGGTTGTATTAAATTTTCTTCTTTGGTAATAACTGTACTTTCTAGTGGACTTATGACTTCGGTAATCATTGTTGGTTCTGTTGTAACTCTTATTTCTGCTGTTTCTGTACATTTTACGTGATTATCGTCTGTTTCTGGATGCTCTATTGGTGAACTTGTAGAAATTTCTAAATGTTTCTGTTGACTTTCAATAGGTCTTCCTTCATCTTCCGTATCTTTCAAGTTCTTTTCGATATCAACAAAAACATCTAAATCTTTCATTGGAGTATCAGGAGTAAGATTCTCCAAAGTGTGTTGGCTGGTACTGTCACTGTGTCGTTCGAATGAATGACTGAGCGTGCCAATAGTGTCTCGGTCTACTTCATCGTCCACAGAACGCTCACCCTCTTCTGTATTAGCAGCGAAGCCAGTGTCTACAATATTCTGGAAGTTGTTAATACCAGGGGATTTAACCAAACTAGATTGCATTGGATATTCCTTCTTACAATCCAAGCTTAGATTGTCCCGCGAAGGACTCGCTTGGTGACTAGACTCCGAACTCGAAGTCTTCTCCGAGTTGAGTATATTATCGAGATTCTTTATAACATCGCTCACGTCCTTGTAGTAACTGACGTCATCTTGACTACCGGCGATGATGTCCTTGAGCCATGGATCCATGGACGCGTCCGAGCGATCTTGATCCCTTTCTCTACTATCTTCAAGTTGTATATTCCCTTGATGGCACTCTAGAGCAGCAGTTTCATTGTGCGTGAGATATATGTTACGGACGTCTTCCAGCGAGCCGTGGAGGTTCGTGAGGCTCTCAGACTTGATTTGGACCGACAGCGGATCTCTATCAGACATTATACTGCTCGATCGAGACACAGCCGTGTCCATGTCGATGCTCAGCGTGTTGTTGTCGAAATCCTGATCGGAACTGGTGAAGTGTGACGTCATTGACGTGGAGGGTGCGTGCACGATTGCAATGTGTTCGTCTATCTTCGGGATGGTGTTCGGTTTGAGTCGCTGCCAGCGCTCCTCGAAGTCAGCGTTATTGGCGTACTGTTCGTTCGTTGAATTTCCCGATGCGTGTGAACATGCTTGTGTATGAGTGACGTATAAATGGTTGATGAGCGCGTGGACTTGCGCCGCGGTGGGACGTGCTGACGGATCAGCATTCCAGCACAGTTGCATTACTTGGTAGCTGGACAGAGAAAAAATCACTGCTTGATACTTTGCTAATAAATTAACATTATTACATTAATTCGCCTATGTCGAAGGCTTTGTTAATTGACTTGAAACCACTTCCGTTATTAGTGAAATTGCTGTTAGGTTAGCCTTTGACCACAATCTAACCTGTTGGTGCGTGATGATGCGATCGAATATGTTAACAGGCTAAACCTAGAGTTACTTGCTCTCAAGCACAGCTGTGTATACATACCGCTAGATGCGTGGCTTCAGAAAATATACTATTATTTGATAGCTAGAATGGTGAAGATTCGCAAAATGCTAACGCTAAATCTACCTCAGCGCTACGCTGCTCAAGCTCGCGGCAGTTCTTAGCCAATGCCATTGGGTTATTATAGATTCAAAATAAATGTGCTCTACTAATTATAATACACTACTAAAAATGACATTTGAGTAGATATTATTCTGAGGCAGTGATGGCTCAGTGGCATTGGCTATGGACTGCCGCGCAGCGGGTCAGAGCCAGAGGGCATTTTGCGAATGCCCGCCTGGCTAGCGACCACCCTCAAGTAGAAAGTCTGTCGCCAAGCACCGAAAAGTGTGTTCCGGCAGTAGTCCTTGAGAGCCAGTGAAATTACAGACACAATGAGACTTAACAACTATGTCTCAATGTGACGGGCGCAGTGCAATTCGTGAGTTGTCATGAATTGCAACTGTTATAGGCAGAGGTTAGTCCACTTAACATCAGGTGGGCCTCGAGCTTGTTCCGCCACAATAACATACAAAAAAAAAAAAAAAAGATAAAAACATTGATTTCCTTACAAGAAGAATTCATCTTTTTATACAATCGTAAATAAGCATATGAGACTTTAAGGGTTAGATGTCAGAAGGTGATTTAAAAATATCTGATAGTAAGATACGTTTACATAATATAAACTAATGGAAAGTGACGATGAGGTCGAACATTGTACACGGTTACCAAAAGTATCCTGCTTGTGTACTTACAGATGACCTTTGTACGGGCATGGCAGTTCGGGCGGCGGCACTGGCCGGTCCGTAGGCACGGAGCCCCACGAACACACCTCCCAGATTAACGTGCCCAGTGACCAAATTTCACTGTTTATCTGCGAACGGAAAATACATTCTATATAATGACAACTATACAATTGAAAATGCATTAGAATATTTATGCGAATAACTCCAAGAGTCGTCTGAGTTAATAAACCTACTCTCATGTATATCCTTTACACCAGTGGTCCGCGGACCACCGGTGGTCCATAGGAGTCCAAATTTGGTCCGGGAACAAATAGCGAGAGCGCAAGTGGCGCGTACGGAGGAGCGGAAAGCGCGGGGATTGCGGAGGAACAATTATATAAATAAGCAGCGCGCTTTTATTTTCAAACTTCAGTTATGGTTAGACAAAATTAAGGAAAGTAATTATTCTGCGTTCGTACATTAAAAGCAATTATGGAAGACGAAAAGTATGATGCTGGTAAATTAAACATAAAGAAAAACCTTTTAAGAGCCACATACACATGTTGATTGATTTTGTTGCTAATTAAAGAATTAAAGAAGGCCAGAAATCGTTTAAAAATAAGTGATGATTTGCGTGTAGCTTTGTGCAAAAATATTAGTCACAGGGTCACTGAACTTGTACAGAAGCTGCATGCTCAAAAATAGTATTGATCCAAAATTACCTATTTGGCTTTCTAATAGAACTGTTATATTTTCAATTAAACAATATTAATTAATAGTAAATATTACTATTGAGTTTTTGCATAAAGCTTATTTCGGTTAAAATACTTTTTTCTTGTACATCGTGGTCCCTGCTGACAAAAAATAGTAGTCCCTGATCAATAAAAGTTTGGGAACCACTGCTCTTTACGTGGGAGTGACATTCCAGCCCGGCCATAAAATAACCTATACATGTACATAATACAAATGCGTAAATAACCGTTTTTATTATATCGTTTCAGTCCTTTTTGTAATAGGGAAAAAGCTCTATAATGCATTAAGTCCATGGCTACTTATCATACTGTCGAATTTTCATTTCCGAATATAGATTTACAGAAAAACTTTGACCTTTAAATATTTCCCATTTTTATTTTACTCACACAATGATTCCAATATTATCAAATGACTGATTATAAGTTCCTTTTTTTCATATATTTAACATTTTTCAATGTAATTTAAATTCAGATTATTTACGATACGAGTCACGATTGTAATAACTATATGTACCATAAACAAACATAAATCGGTGTAATCTGTAAGACAATTACATTTCTTACCGAAACCTATATCGTACTTCTGCCTTAAAATATAAAAAACAAATGTTGTAAAAAGAAAAAAACAAGTATTTATCTTATTCATTTATCTGTATATCCTATTTTTGACAAGTACTCGTCAATGTGCTACAGTAAAGTGTCTTATGGTGTAACACAATGTGTATATGTCAAGAATGAGAGAATATTCTACATTTAAAAACAACAGTTATCGTCAACAGTTATCGTGCAGTTGAAATTTGAGTTCCGACTGTTGAAGTATGACAGGTGCAAAAACCAGAATAAAGGTATCCAAAACATGCACTGACCATATTCGGACCAGAAAAATTCGAAAGTGTGATATGGTAGTAACTAGACACTTGTACAGATAGGTTCATCATCATCAGCCGGAAGACGTCCATTCTCGAACAAATTCCTCCCCCATAGAGCGCCACAAAGAACGGCTATTAGCCGCTTGTAACCATTGGCTACCCCGACTTTCAGGATGTCGTGAGTCCACCAAGTGGGGGCATGCCAACTCTACGTCTTCTGGTGTAGTGTGGTAACCACTCGAGAACCTTTCTTCCCTATCAGATAGGTTAGGTGTATATATACTCACATTATAGAGCGAGGGTCGACGCAGTACTTCGGGAGCGACACAGTCATGTTGCGGCTCGACGGCGACGTACCGAGCCAGCACCGCTCGAGCCACGTCGCTCTCTCCTCGCACCATCACTGAACCGCTCCATAATCCTCTGTAAAACATAGCACAGTTTTTGAAAACAGTATACACTCATGTATGGCATTCTAATAATATAATTCTATAATTGGTACCTAAAAGTTTGATTAAAATTAAAGAACTGCTTGTATAAAGCCTTTAGATTTCGTATTATGCATGCGCACTTTATTCTGTATGCTTAATCTGGAGATTTCTTTCTATACGTCGACGGATTATCGGAGAAAGTGAATTCGGAGAAACAAGATTCACTGCTTGTTTTGGGCGTTGCGAGCACAATGTGATATTTCATATGCCGAAAGTAAATGTTTAAGTACTTACACTTTACTGTCCAACTTTACGTATCTGCGCCGCCGAAGATAAGTATAGTGGAACAGGAAAAAGTCACTCTCATTCAAATAATGAATGTCAATACAACGGATAGAAAAAAACAAAATGTGCGAGAAAAGCTTACCCGTATGTGTAACCCCGTGAGTGCAGGTAGGAGAGGGCGGAAGTGACATCACACATCAGTCGTAGCGGCACCCCACTCTCGTTGAGTATGGCCATTTTTGGACGGTTCGATATGAGGTATTGTTGCAGATCCTGTAGTCAAATTTAAATTCTTAAACGCTCGTAACTTGCTGAGAAGTTCTTAAACAATCAACTAAGTTAAGCAACGTTAGCTGCGGTAATGACTTGGATGGGTGACCGATAGTGGCATTTACTAATGAGTGCTTCTGTGCTTCGAAGGGCACGTTACGCTGTCGGTCTTGGTTGTTGTTAGGATGGCAGTCATTACAGCATGGTGGTAGGACATTTTGCGAATTCCCGCCAGACGAAGCACCTAAGGGTGTGTTCGGGCAGCTGTCCTTATTGAAATAGTTAAAATAACCCATTACATGAATCTCAAAAAAAGTATGGTGGCAAATGATGAGCATGTTCTATTTTACGGAATTTCACATGTATTATTTCACACTGAGTATATTAATATGTGAATTTAAATATCCTTATTTGACTGAACGAA
This sequence comes from Plagodis pulveraria, assembly GCA_963890685.1. Classification (NCBI taxonomy): domain Eukaryota; kingdom Metazoa; phylum Arthropoda; class Insecta; order Lepidoptera; family Geometridae; genus Plagodis; species Plagodis pulveraria. Next base: position 6,973,638 of record OY982955.1, on the reverse strand, counting down.
ATAAAAAAATATTATTTCTTTAAAAAAACTGTAAATTATTAAACAAAATTTCATTTTTTAAATCATACAACCGAATCGATTTTGATGAAATTACTATCTCTGAAAGGTTTTATTTTTATTATTTTCTCTGGGGTAACATACATAAAAACAAAAGACGGACGACAACGGAATTGAGTGACTTTTATTTTGGAAGCCGGTTAGAAACAAGCTAAAATTAAAGAAAGGATTGGAGTAGCTTTCGTCTGTCTATAGTTTTGGGAGCGATAAGATAAATAACATTAGTTAAGTTCTAATACTTCAAGTGATAAAAAATCAAATACTTCATAAGTATCACTAGTGGAATATGAGGATTATGATGACGAATTTTGATAGGAAGTTGGAAGGGTAAAGGAAGATCAAAGAAAAGACGCATAGATTATGTAAGGGATAATATAAATGAAAATGGTGGGTATGGGCTCATAAAGGAGAGTCAAAGGAAAATATATACTGCGCCGACCGCAATTTTATTGGGGTCAGGGCTAGAAGATTACATTTATACTGTATCAGCTGGATCATCCATTGCTGAACAGAACACAGCCAGAAAAGGCAGTTTAAGCCATAATTCCCACGCTGGGCAGGAAGCTTTTGGGTTGCAGTGTAATATAGCAGTTCTTTAGAAGGCGCTGATGCCCATCTGCTGGTAATTTACCCTTGTAGCCTTTTACGACCCCACATGCAGATGCAGCTTTTGAATTTCACCCCCCCAAAGGTATGGAAGATGCAATTCTAGCCCGGCCCACAGAGCTGATCAGTTGGTCATCTACCTGTTCCTCTATAGTAGCTGTAGTGTTGGTATAGTGCTACATTGTAATACCACAAAAAGATAATTCATAAAATAGAAAGCTTGCCTTACCATAGTACACAATTCAAATATTAGTATCCAGGGGTCCTCCTGTAGACATTTGCCAATAAACGATAGGATGTGCTCGTGCCTGACATCCCTGTACATCTTGGACTCGTCGAGGAATCGCGCCTTGTCTTCCAAAGTGGCATTCTGATTTAGTATCTTCACTGCTACGGTTGTGTTTGCGCCACCTTCCTCTATTTCACCTTCCACCACCTGTGAATTACAAACAATTTAGACTTAAGTATAACAATAAAAGATTGTGATAGACAGGGATCGGGGCAGTACCTATACATATTGCAACATTTTTAAAACTCTAATTTTAGTGAGCTCTGAGAATGTAGTGACAAATATCGAGAAAGGTATGTTAAGATGATTTGGATATGTGGAGAAAATGAATGAAATGAGAATGACTAAACAGGTATATGTACATGGGACAAGTGAACGGAAATGTTGGAAGGGCTAAGCGAACGTTCCGAAATCAGACTGAACACGTTCTGAAAAAAGGCCAGGACATGAGTACCCTAAACCGACGCTCATGTATGAAAAGATTGATGAGTGTAGCGTGTGAAGCGAAAGAGATAATGTAAGGATTCAACGGGAAAGAGGCGTGATTTTATGTATGTATGTATGTACTAACACAGTCCATAAAAACAAAAAAAAATAACAAACGATGTAACATTTAAGTATGGTCTCACATTTGACATAAAAGTAGTAAAGATATATTAAAAATTATTATGAATCTTAAAAATACACACTCTGTAGGTTACGATGAGATAAGTACTAAAATATTAAAAACGGTTGGAAATATTATTTCACAGCCATTGGCTCACATAATTAACCTTTCATTAGAACACGGCGAATTCCCATATAAACTCAAAACGTCTATTGTAAAACCTTTATTTAAAAAAGGCGACAGACTAGATCCTAACAACTACAGACCAATAACACTAATCCCGGTCCTATCAAAAGTTTTTGAAAAGACTATGTATAGTAAATTAAATAGTTTTATAAAAAGATTCGATTTATTAAAACGAGAACAGTTTGGGTTTAGAAAGGGCAGTTCTACCTCTCTAGCATGCTTTACATTAATGAAAAAAATAATAGAGAACATAAAAGAAAAGATCCCGACAGCAGTAGCGTTTCTCGACATGTCAAAAGCATTTGACTTTGTCAATCATGATATACTTCTTTGCAAACTTAATAAATATGGCATAAGAGGAAAAGCTCATGACTGGATCCAAAGCTACCTTAAGGACAGAAAGCAGTATGTCGAAGTAATAAGTATAGAAAATTTTGTTCAACAAAAGTATCAATCTGATCTCAGATGCAACCATTACGGCGTCCCTCAGGGCAGTATTTTGGGCCCTCTTCTGTTTTTACTGTATATAAATGACCTGCCAAATAATTTGAATCATGATTGTATCCTATTCGCCGACGATACCACTCTCGTTGTACAAAGTAAAAACAAAAATACATTAAGTAGCGATATTACGCACGCCTTAGAGATGACTGTAAAATGGCTAGACAATAATAATCTTAAAATTAATGTAAATAAAACCAAACTAATGCAATTTCGTACCTATCAGGCTACTCCGTTTAATACAAATGTTTTTCTAAATGGACAAACAGTGGAAGAAGTAAACACCTGTGTTTTCCTAGGAATTACAATAGATCAACACTGTTCATGGAAACAACACGTAGCATCAGTTTGCTGTAAAGTCAATAAATTCGTGTATGCTATCAAACGCAGTTTCGCAAAAAGCAGCCCTCTCAGCTTATCACGGCTATGTTGGTTCTACTCTAAGATACGGATTGATTTTATGGGGAAACTCGGTAGAAAATGAAAGAGCTTTCAAAAGTCAAAAAAAATGTATACGGGCTTTATGCTCAGCACGACGTAGAGACACATGTAGGCCTTTGTTTAAACAATTAAAGATACTACCTCTTCCATGTCTCTATATAGAAGAAATGTGTCTTTTTGTTAAACAAAACCCATATTTTTTCGATATAAAAGGTGATGTTCAACGATCCACGCGCTATCGGAAAGATCTGGTAATGCCTATCTCCAGTCTAGCACTATTTAAAAACAATTCCTATTGTATGGCGATAAAAATTTACAACAAAATTCCAATTGACTTAAGAAACTTGCCGTTTAATAAATTTAAATTTAAATTGCATGATTGGCTTTTGCAGAATTCCTTTTATTCCCTTGACGATTTTTTTAAGTATAAAACTAAAGTAATTACTAATTTACAATCTGACATGTAATGACATACTTTTAACTTCTAATAGTATAATTTATGTAATATTGTTTATAGTAATGTAATAATTTTTTGACATTGTAGTAATATTTATCGATCTATTATTTTATTAATGTAATATTTTTTGACATTGTAGTAATTTTTATCGATCTATTATTTTATTTTCAAACAAAATCTCCAGTTTTTAATATTAAGCCTGACCTTTAATTATGTTCTAAGGTAACCCTTTAAAAATAATATTGTGTAATTTTCAAACAATTGGTATATTTTATATACATACTTCAAAATTTGTACGCCGCAAGGCAGAACATGCTGGAACTTAAAAACCACTTTATAACATCTTATATATTGTGTACCCATGTTTTTTGACAAATAAACTATCATTTCATTTCATTTCATTTCATAAATACTTAAAACCGACAAAGTGCAAGTTGGAATAGTACACTGGTGGTTCCGTATGAGCAAATAAATATTTATCAAAAATCTTTATTTTTCCATATAGTTCGGGATGTTTAACATTTAGTTCGTAATACACACATACAAAATTTAACGTATGTAGGTATTATAACTTATAAGGGGTCCCAAATTTTTGACAGATTTGGTGGAAATATCAGGCAATTCGCCGTAATGACGCAAAGTCTGTTCAAAATTCAACCGATTACTTATTTGTTCTTTCCCTTATTTATAGGTAGGTCCAACGGACATACTCTTTAAAGAAAAGGAATATCATCTTACCCTGCCAAACCATCCTCTTCCTATTTCTCTCAGGTACTGTAAATTGTTTCTTGGAAAGTCTTCTGCTCCTGAAAATAACAAAAGAAAATCTATTAACAAACGCATTTTTACGAGGCATTATTCTGAACAATATACTGAGTAATCGAGTAGTAATTTATTTTTTATGTTAAGATTAATTTACCGCTAGAGAATGTACAGAAAGCGTATCTATACCTCAGAACATTTTTAATGGTGATAGGTTTTCCTTTGACTAAAATCTCAAATCTCAGGTCAGTGATGACGAGGTCGAAGTTGACTACAGGCTAGAATTACCGGTTCTCAAGAACAGCTTAACACACCATTAGTTTTTGCAGCATTATATACTTGAGAGTTGTAGCTAGAGCGGGGTGCATTCGTAAAATGCTGTTCCACCATGCGGTGAAGCACAAGCCCGCGGCATTTCGAACCATGAACCTGCTGAGCTGCAGACTATAGCCATTACGACTGTGCTATCACTGCTTCAAGTACTTCAATAGTTGTATGCATTCAAAATAATATAAAACAATATGGAGAAGTATTTCTTTTAAGCCTTGGCCTCTGCTATCAGAGAAAATTTGGAGACATCTTCATATCTTTTTTTTCCAATAAATGGGAAACAAACAAGGCAGAGTTAGGAGATAAATAACGGATGATCAGCGTTCAGCACGCAGTAAATCATGTGTTTTTGATTGCCAATGTAAGGTTAAGCACGTAAACCCTGGTACAAGTCAATGAATTAGCTACTTTGTATGTAACCACTTGTGAATTCTGAGTAAAGCTATTGTCACGATTCATGGGAACCCCGCCGCGGTCTAATGAACACAATGGTGGCCGGCAGCGGCGAGATTGTAGCAAAAACATATAAAAACGTGATTTATCAGAACGGTGCGTCAATAAGCTGGTAAACACAGTTTGATTGATAGAATTTAGAAAAAAAATACGTGAAGGCAATGCTATATACTTTATGCTACAGGCAGCAAACAAGCAGGCCTTCGCCACCTAAGGACACCTAAATGCCATATGTCATGGTGGTGATGCTTTACGGACATCTTGAATACTCTTTTGACTCTATTTTAGTGCTGTGGCCATTCCAAAATACTGCTTTGGAAAGCCCTTTTACATTTGATGTGATTCTATGGATATTTCATGATTTTATTCGACATTGCTTCTGCAGATGTTGATGGAGAGGAAGTTAAAGATCAGAAGCTGATGAATAAATACACCAGACGCAGTATTATGAGCACCGCGCCAATATAGTAGACGTGTATAGAGATTTTAGAAAATATATAGAGTATATAAATAATAAATTTATACAAAATAGATTGTCAAAGGTGACTCCAATTCAGCGTTCCCGGTCGGTTTGATTGGGTTATTTACGTGGTGTCCGGGTAAAATTTGGCCCGAATTTTTGATGTTGCAAAGGCCTGTCTTGTAAAACTTTATGACACTGTCTCTGGAAGATTTTTCACTAGGTATAACTAAATGGGGATGAGGTACCCAGTACCCTACATTATGGATGAAATGAAAGTTTTTTGATAATTGTTGCTTAATTTTAGGAAAGTTAAGATACCCTATCAATCAACGTAGTTCTTCGGAGGATAAACACCGATAAACGCACGGAAGTTATACGAATAAATACTGTACCTTACTTAATTCTAGCTTGTTTTCAGAAACTTACCAAACCAATCAGCGCAGTGCTCCAATGGATCAGCACCGATGAACGCCGTCGGGAGCGGCTCGAATTCAACGACCGACTCCCGACTGATTCTGTTCCTCTCTTCATTCTCGCTGACGATGTACGCAGCCGCGTTGTTGTTGGCGATGTTCTGCATTTCCCGCAGTGAGATCGGGCCATTGTTGTTGTCCTCGCTGATGTTGTTGTTTGCTGGCTCGGAGAATCCTGAGTCGGGCGGATGGATGCGCTGTGCGGTGTGCAGGTGCTGAGCGCTTGCGGTGAATAACTGCATAAGAAAACATATCATTTTAATTTTCCTGTACGGCAGAGCGCAACAAGGCAGAGTATTGAGCAGCACAAAACGGAAAACGTTTTCTTTTCTTCTGTACCGACGAAGCACGCGTGTTCGAATAGTAGCAAAAATTCTGCTCACTACTCTGCTGCTCTTGTTTGAATCGGGCATTAGCGATATTACGTCTAAAAACAAAACAACATAACTTGTAACCATGATCAAGTGATAAACCAAACAGATGATAATACAATAAATTATATACAATACATAATAAACAACTATAAAACATGGTGTTAGATGCGATGTTCGTGGAAATAAACCATGAATGATTATTAATGAACGTGACATGAATGTGCGTCTATAAAATCTGCATCGCCCTTTTCCAATTAACATCAAACAATTCTAGAGAATCATAGAATATAACGACTATTCATTTTATATCTTGACTGCATGATTATTTTATTACCCACACCGTAATATATTGAACATGCTTATAAAAACATTCAGGATGAGATCGTGCAGCAGTTTTATACTTTTATTAGAATTATACATACAATCAATTCTATATTGTATTACGTTATTATCACATTCTCCCTTTACATTTTGTTAGTGGAACGAAAACCGCAATATGTTAAGAGGCATTTCACATTTTAATGCGGTATACGAAGATTTTAAGCGCTTAATTTACTATCATAGGAAATATCTACAAGTTGTTTAATAATTGATAAAAATAGAATCATCTGTTCTCTTTTCAGTTAATGTACCAGATTTACAAACATAACATTAATTATTTTGTATTGACCAATCTCCCGCACCTTGTTTTACGAATTAAAGTACACATAGCCAACTTCAGAGTTATATCTCTTGTATAAAGATTCATCAAATTAACTAAAAAAAAAAACTGTGCATCAGGCATATAATCCTGTTGACACATGGTGTACTAGAATATCGATTATTAATCGTCATAGTAGAAAAAAAAATACAGATCTTGCGCCAATTTCCACGAATTATATCAGCAGTTTACCACCATATATTGCGTTTAATAAAGTGTAATTCCAAACAGATATTATATAAAAAGAAAGTTCATTCTTTAATTAATCTGATCTTTAATAAATTGTGATATTAACTCTGTTTTGTTAGACAAGAAAAAATATTTAACATAACTCGAAATGCACATAAATTGAAATGTACAAGCGCGAGGCCATCAGTACCGCGCGAGCGCCCATCGAGGTAGGACCTGTGTTCGTTTTCCTTGCTCTGACGTCTCGTACGCGGAACGCTTAGATGCAAGTTTATAGTGCGACCACAGAGTTTTGATCATGTCGATATTTTTTTTAAGTAACAAACTATACTTTATTTTTGTTGTCCATAATATAAGTATTGTTGTCTTGTTAAGTAACTACATCTTTAGTTTCTGTTCATCCATTGTGTTAAAAAAAGGAATAGTCACAATTATGCAGCCTTATACAGCGTTATTGGAAAAATGCTAACAACCTCACAGGGTTGACTTCTTCTTTTTGGTCTGCTAGTTTTTATATTATTCTAGTTTAAATTAGTAACTCACTATAACTTTTGTTTTAGGAGGATTAGATGACAGGCGAATAATTGATTTCCAATATTTTTGGATTCAGTTAATGTCTATAAGTGAACACAGCGATAACTTCAGCTGGAAATTAAACTACCTTCTATTGAAAATTTGTACAAACCGGCCTCCTGGCTTTTTCATCATTTGTACAAACCGGGATACCAGTTAGCGGTCGATAGTCGTATTTACAAATTTACCATAAATCTGCGTAAGTCCGACTTTCATAATCCAAATGGTTTTCAAAAGGATGCATCCTTGCCCATACAAGAAAAAATCCATATTTTTCTGAGATAACGTATGAAGTAGGAAGTATATTGAATATTTTGATGAAATCTGAAACCAGCACAAATTACATTTTGGCCCCAAAATATTGCGTCATTTCATATTAATATCGTACCTACTTCAACAGTTATAAATCTAGAAAACCGCATTTTTGCATATGTATAAGTCATTTTTCACTCGATATATTTTGCAACGCAAACACTTACCGATGCAAATTTGCGTATTAAATAATCTCGTAACTAATTTTAAACTTCTAAACCAAAAAATCTGAAATAATACAGGTGTATAAATTACATGTAAATAATAATATCAAAGAAGGACCAGAGCCGTAGGTGGTATAGTTTTTTCAGAAAAAATAATTGCTCTCCAATACAGTTTTCCCGCCAAAGTTCTTAAAACAATTGGGTTGTTTTAATTTTGTTACTTTAAAATATTTGGCGTAAAAATCTGTAACAATTCGTGGCTAAAGGACAATAGTAAATTATCATATTAAAAGAAGATCGAAGTTCTAGGTGAGTTAGTTACGAAAAAATAGAAATAGCAATTAAATTACTATTTCCCACCATTTTTGTCGTGTGTTCAAACCCCATTTCCAGTATTTTTTTGTATAAAAAGGTGTATTATCATTTATTTTCTATAGAGGAAATAGTGAGCATAAGAGTATACAGTGAGGATTGCATTGGTACCAAGAAGTATATACATACATACATAAAATCACGCCTCTTTCCCGTAGGGGTAGGCAGAGACCACGGATTTCCACTTACTACGATCCTGACATATCTCTTTCGCTTCATCTATACTCATCAATCCTTTCATACATAAGCGTCGGTTAAGGGTACTTTTGACCTGGCCTTTTTTCAGAACGTCTTCAATCTGATTTCGGAAGTATATATATGTTGATTATAGATTGCATCAAAGATATTCGATTTAAAAACAAAAAAACCTCAAAATCTGTAAATATATATTTACATTTCGCTGTTTGGTCTACTCAAACTAAATGGATGAAAATGATATTTTTTTAATGGTGTAGGTGATATATTATAGTATGGGAATATGAGGGTGACATGTTAAAGTAATGGAAAACCAAAAACGTCATGGGACGTTTGTGGTTGGTACTAAGTTGTTTTCCGGATGCACAGAAAAATAAACCTCAATCCTATGCATGGTCATTATGACAGACAGTGTTAACGACTGGATATAGATACTGAAGAGTGTGAACGAGGAAAACAGCAATTTTTGGAAAATTTAAAAGAAAGAGCTTTCAGTCTGCAGCTTTTAATCAATGTGGTTACATCAAATATTTATATAATTTTAAGCCGTATAATTTTTTAATTATTTAAATTTTTTGTTACAATAAATGATTCAAACATATCTATTTTTTATTCATCAAGGATGAAATTTAAATAAAAGATTCACGATGCAGGTTGACTATTTAATGTACATGCCTCCTTCTTTTCTATAACATTAGCAAGTAATCGACAAGAAATTGATTATTTACTCATGCCAATCACACAATTTTTAAATTCGCAACTTAAATTTCTTTATTAATGAGTACTAGTATCAAAATATGTTACTCACAGTCACGCTATTCCGTCGTCACTTCTTTCGCTTGTGTAAGCGATGCGCTGGCATTTACCTAAACTTCAGTAGCGTGATTTTGTGAAATGGCTCTTAAAACCATACACAAACGTCTGCTAAGCGAAATTTCGTGAATGAATTTTTCAGAATATTCAAAACAACCAATTCAAAAATAGATGAAAATGACGATCAAAACGGAACATGACATGAGCGAGCATGAACAATGACACGAGGAGACGGCTCACGTACAGTCGTATACACACGGGTTTATCTACCTGATTGTCTGTTCCTTCGTCAGGCTGCAGGAGAAAACAATGAACATGAGACATATAATCTTACAATCTCGTTTACATACACAAAGACGTGATGGCGATTATAATTTAGTATTATTTTATCATCAATTAAAATACTAAAAATAGTTAGTGGGAATAACAAAATTACACAAATAATTTAGTGGTATTAATGTTTATCATTATAATTAACTTATTGTGAATATATAAGGCTGCTTTATCACAGAGACATGTAGAGAAAAGTACATGGGGTATTAATTAAAATAATAAAATATAAGATCAACAATAGTAATGCCGTGGGACACAAGGAATAAAATAATTAAAGGACAATACTATAGATAGATAGGACATAGCTTGTGATTTAGAAATTGCCATGGTAATGATATTTTAATTAATACATCTAAGTAGTGTGGTGACTAAACACATTACCGACAATACCGACGCATATTATATATATAATGCACATAGGTGATGAAATTGTATGCTAATAGAATATTTTGTAGTGTTCTTAATGCACTTAGTTGTATCAAACTACATGCATTAGGTAAATTATGTACACAAGTTTCAAGCAAAGTAACATTATTCATCTGTTTTAGGTCATATAAGGAAGATTTTGAAAACAATATTTAATCGGATATTGCTCCGACCAGTTTCGAACTTATTTGAAGTTCTTCGTCTGGGAGTCACGATTGTGCACAGCGGCGAGCGCGGGCCTCAGCACGTAGCAATATTTAATGTTGGCTTATCAAATAATTAGTAAGATGAAAATCACCACTCCACCTTGCAAACAAATCTATATACACCGAGATATTCTATTTATATAATAATAATTAAAAAGGTATAAAAAATATTAATAAAATAATGCACGAATGGATAATAATTATTAACCTTTCCGATTTGAGGCTAGCTTGGTTGGATATACTATTTTAATATGTAATACCTAATCATCACGTGTAACGTAGGTAACTCATTAATGTGTTGTACTGTATGTTATTGGTACATATTATTATCTTGTATCATGTTAAAACCATTGCGTTATTTTTATTTTTGTATTAATTAGATACGTTACATGTGTTGGATAATACTGTTTAACCTTCATGACATTGAGCTTTACAGAAATAGATAATAACACTAACGGTAAACAATAATGGTACAAATAAGATTTTATTGATCTTTTAACTTTATTTAATATTATTCTAAATATTTATTAACTTACAAGCACTATCGCGTGCTGAGCGAAAATCACATTTGCAAATTATTGAAGCACATTTTTTTTGTTCCAGACGGGAATCGAACCTGCCAAATCAGATGACACGGATTTGATTACCGTCCGGTTTAAAAATTGTTCTAATAATTTGATTTCATATTTTTAATTCGAGTCTAGAGGTCTAGGGTCTTCTCTTAGAGATTGTTAGATAGATAAACTCTTTATTGTAACACAAAGATTAATTTTAAAATAAAAAACTTACAACTAAAGATACCTCATAACTAAGTGAAACAATGGGCGGTCTTATCGCTTAAAGCGATCTCTTCCAGACAACCCAAAGTTGAGTGTGAGTGTGGGCGAACTGCGTAGAGGAGAATGTGTGATGTGATGTAAGTAGTGAGATGACGCGCACCAGAAAACATAGCAGAGGACAAATGTGGAAAGAAGATTGTTCAAAAATAAAAAAAAAACTTCCCTCAAATATAGAGTTAGTAACTGTTTTCAAACTTTTTAAAACAGGGTTTCCGGTTTACTGGCCGCATTTTAGCAGTAAATATCAGTCTACTTAATTACACTCTCACATTAATATTATAAATGCGATAGTTTTTTGATCGAGTGACGATGATGTTTCATGCTAGTGAGAGAGGATGTGATTGTGTATGTATGCTTCTCCTTCACTCTGAAACCGTCGAACCTTTATGGATGACACTTGGAATATATTATATGGTTTAGGTTCTGAATTATGACAAAGTACACTTTTTATCATCATCGAACGTTTCATCATTGGCTACGCAGGCGAAAACATGGGGCGCAGCTAGTTAATTATGTAGAAACATTTTACAAACACTGGCTTGGTTTCCATAACACAATAAAATACATGTTGTGACGACCCCGCATAACGTAGAATATTGGCAGGATTAATATGGATTTGTTTTGAATCTAAGCAAAGCTTATGAGTTATTTCTTGTTCCTGGCGTTTTCTCAACAGCAAAACGGCGTAAAATGCACTAGATCGTTGGTTCTATAACAGTCTCTGCTACATTATGCCCTCGCCTTCAGCTTGAGCTGCAATCCAGTATCAAGTGTAATGACTAATATAAAGCTTGCTTCTATCATAATGAACTATAATTCTAGTAAACCTAGATCAGACACCCTCAGGCGTACATTATCATAATCGAATAATGTTGCGAAAAGCAAATTGGATGGAGCACTTTGCTTAATTTCATATCGCGTGTGGCTAACGCTTTTACTCTAAATTATTAGGTATACATACTTCGTCCATAGTTTAGTTAATGGTAAAGTTTTTTTTTTTTTTTTTTTTTTTTTTTTTTTTTTTAAGTTTTAATAACAAGCTTCCATAACAGGCTGTTTTGGATGGTAGCGAGACGGCACATAATTTTTAATGAAATCGAACATAATATTAATACGTAGGTTGATGTTATCGGTTATAAAATTATATGTACATATAATAAGTTTAAATTTCTTTTAAAATGAAAACCCAATTTTTGTGAATCAATTACCTTATTTATGAGGTACTGTAATACTAATAACGGCCACGATAACCTGCTCTAAAGAATATACAGGCCAACATAAACATGTATAGTGGTTATAATTTCACGACGATGCCTTCTAATTGGTGGTTCTTAAGTTCTTTTTTATTGCATATAGGTAAGCCTTTCATTACAATCTCACCTGATGGTAAGCGATGATGTGGTCGAAAGTGTTAACAGGCTTAACCTAGAAGTACTGGCTCTCAAGGACAGCTACCGGAACACACCGTTAGGTGCTTGGTGACAGATTTTCCACTTGAGGGTTATCGCTAGCCAGGCGGGCATTCGCAAAATGCCCTTCCACTGCGCGGCAGTCCATAGGCAATGCAACTGAGCCATCACTGCTTCAAAATCTAGAGTGGTTATAATTTCACCACGATGCCTTCTGATTGGTAATTCTGAATTGGTTAGAATTTCACCGCAATGCCTTCTAATTCATGCAATTTCGCGATTCAGGAATGCACAGCACATGTTGCGATTTATAATGAGTAGACAAAACAGAGGTTTTCACACTTTCTTATCGATCTACTTGTATCCTATGAATTCGACGGAAGTTCAAAGTATTTTGTAGGTAAGAGTATGAAAGACTAGCGGCCCGCCCCGGCTTCGCACGGGTATTTAACAAACATTTAAGAAAAAAACAACTTTTTAGGAAATAATCTATAGCCTATGTTCATCAGGGATAATGTAGGATACCGGATTTGAAAGAATTTTTCAAATGGGTCCAGGAGTTTGAGAGCCTACTCAATGCAAACAATCAATTTATAATATTTGTTTAGATGTTGTGCCCTACCATCTCAACACACTTTAAACGAATCTTTCAACGCGTAATTATCTTTTCAATACCGTCCAAAAACTAACTTCTGATAATTCTGATTGTTTATGGCCGCCTTGAGCTCTTCATCCTCGGAAAATCACTTTCCACGAATCTCTTTTTTCAGCTTCGGGAATGAATAAATAATAGTCACTTGGCCCCAGCTCTGAGCTGTAAGGTGGATGGTTAATTTCTTGGAAACTACATTCCAGAACAGCAGCCCGCGCGACGCGCGTGATCCGGCGCGTTGGCGGGAAGGAGCAAGATACCCACACCAAATTTCGTCCTACAAATTACGCATAGTGGTTCCGAAAGCTGCTGCGATTATACTTTGATAAATATTAAATAAGTAAAATTCTATTCGAATCCCAGAATAATCTGGTCATGAGGTTTCCGACCAATTGCGTGAGTTTCAACTTCTTCTGAGGTGCTGCACCCTTTCTGACCCACTACATTGACTCGAGCACGGTGCTCGATTTCGGTCAAAATATTCGCGTCAGATATTTTGCTGCACTCGAAACAAGATTGTGACAAAACTTCGTTTTACCGTCATAGGTAAACCGAAGAAATTTTCTTAATGTCACCTTGGATAATATTATATCATAAGACAAATACTATCTCAATACTCTTACAAAAAAGTAATAATACTGAGAATAATTTGAACTCTCCCCGTTAACAAATCATGTGATTTATTGATATTACCAGTAATAAGTTTTGAAGCAGTGATGGCTCAGTGGCATTGGCTATGGACAGCCGCGCAGCAGGTCCATGGTTCGAATCCCGCCTAGAGACTTCACCGCATGGTGGAAGGGCATTTTGCGAATGCTCGCCTGGCTAGCGACCACCCTCAAGTAGAAAATCTGTCGCCAAGCACCTAACGTTGTGTTCCGACAACAGTCCTTGAGAGCCAGAAAAATTACAGGCTAATGAGACCTAATAACTGGACGTCTCAGTGACGGGCACAGTGCAATTCGTCGTTGACGAAATGCGTCTGTTATAGGCAGAGGTTAGTCCACTTAAGATCAGGTGGGCCTCGGGCTTGTTCCGTCAAAATAACATAAAAAAAAAAAAAAAAAAAAAAAAAAACAATCGTGATAGCGACTATTCCTTCTTCAGACTTCTTATAGGTAATTTATATTATACTAATATTTCATCAAAAAGTTCAGCAGTAATTAGGCGAGTAGTAGCACATTCTGATTTATTAGCAGGGTTTATAAGGATGAATGGGTAAAAAACTTATGAATAAGTTTTGTCTGCGAGTTGCTGGTGACACATCCTAGTGTTATCCAACCGGCAGATAACCTCTATCACTGTGCGACATGAAGTGACGTAACAAATGAGTTCTCGTGAATGGGCCTAATGACGGGAGCGCGCTCAATGGGAACTTCATAACACCGGGTGGAGGCGGTGGCGTGGCGCGCGCGGGTCTTGTTACAGACATCGCGCACTATGTAGATCACAACTTTGGCCCACTGCGTTAAATTTTGCTTGAAGCACGTGACGAACAAGCACGGCGGAGGAAACAACGTTTTTACAGAAATGTCGTCGATGCAAAACATCGGTTGGTGGCTAACGTAAAGAAGTCACACCAAAAAATATGCTGAACCTTTTTTTTTGTCCACGCAGAATTTCGTTTTATCACGCTTGCTCTCGATTTACGTGTTAAATCAGAATTTTAAATATAATTAGGTATCGTATAGGTGGTTCCAGAGTGAAATGTAACAAATAGAAAGCAAACAATTTGAAGCGCTCGTAGCGAAGTTTACTTAGCTGTTCTCAACCGATCAGCAAAGTTAAGCAACTTCGCGCGCGGTCATGAGTTGGATGGGTGACCGCTAGTGACATTACTACTAAGCATTTCCGTGCTTCGGAGGGCACGTTAACTACTTAAATCAGCTGTCAATTTAAACACCGTCCCACCCTTGTTTAAATTTTAAGTAACAAGATGGCGCCCATATTTCTGATCAGCTGATTTAGTTACAGACCCACCAACTTATCTGTTCAGGTGGCAGAAAAAAGAACTACAACATTCCTTCAAATTGTGACAGTTCGTAGTTGATTTCCTTGACCAGTAGCGCCCTCGAAAACTGCACAGTTAAGTTGGTGGTACTATACAAAGAAAAGTATTATATTTACTTTTTAATTTCAAGATATTTAGCACTAGATACATGCTATTTGGCCATTTAGGTCATTCATAATACTTTTTAGTACAATGTTGTCAGTTTAAAATACGTTCGACCTCATTATCCATTGCTTAGCTAAACAGGTGCTATGTAGCGTTTATAAGTAAGAAATATTTAAGCATTAATGAATAGATTCAGGCGTTACTTTGCGGAAATCCATTTTTAATAATAACAAATACTTTTAAAATATTTTAAGAAAACATCAAATTAATATTTTAATAAAACACTTAAAAAATATAAAAATATATCTAGTGACAATTCCGCTCAATTTTCCTGCTAAGCCGACGCGACGTCACAAACGTCACGCAGCCAAACCGGAAGAACGAGCGCACGATCGAGAATGAATTTCTCGATCGTGCGCTCGAAGAGTCAAGACCTCCTGAGGATGCTTCGTGTAGAAGCGAAACGCGTCGAAAATTCTTCCGGTTTGGCTGCGTGACGTTTGTGACGTCGCGTCGGCTTAGCAGGAAAATTGAGCGGAATTGTCACTAGATATATTTTTATATTTTTTAAGTGTTTTATTAAAATATTAATTTGATGTTTTCTTAAAATATTTTAAAAGTATTTGTTATTATTTAAGCATTACTTAAACACTGTTTAGTTATCCATTACTTAGCAACTACATAGCGATGTTTTTATAAGTAAGGGGGTTAATTTTTACATTACAGATTTTTCTAGAAAGTCCCTGAACTTTCTTAATGTGTTGAAGGCGAACTTACACAAAATCCCTTCACCATACGGTAAAGCTGAAACCCACGACAGGATTCGATTATGGACCGCACCGAAGTTCAACTTCTGTTGAATGGGTTAATAGATCCCTCAACGAGAAACGGTGACTGTGAGGACTGATTAACAGATGTTGAGTTAGGTTATGTCGTCCGTCAATCAAAATTAAGAGATTACACAATATGTGCGTTTCAGTGCTTTATTATTACAGGTATTCCACATTGCTTTAATGATATATGACTAGAAACGTCTCAACACTCAAATCGCCACAACAAAAATCTACATAACAATGCAACAACTGTCATGTTATTCAAAGCCGAATTTATTTACCAGAAAAACCCTAATAACTTTCTCTTCTCCATATCCATCCATATCTAATCCAGGATCTCGAGGATCAAAACAAACGTCTAGTGGCGTTTTGCATCGCTTTGGTATTCCAGTATTAGATAGAGAATGTGTACACAGACTGAGTATCGCTGATGTAATGTATGGATGTTCTTATGAATGGAGCTGACGACGGTATGGCGTGCCGTGTACGATCGATAGACAAAACAATACGATCTGTATGTAACACACTTGGTGCGTCAGAATATTTATAAATATCACTACACATTAACAATGTTTTTACGTAGTACTCATTATACTATGGATATTCTGGGAACTTATTAACTGCATACAGATATAACGAGTAACTAAAAATCTTGCTCATTAATATGTAGGTTCTATGTCCGGCCCTGGCTTATCATAGAGGAATTCGAAGAGAGGAATGTGATGAATGCAGTACGTAAATTATACTACACAGAAGCTAAACTGATCAGTAAATGTGGGCTTAAGTATTCATTATTTAATCATCACGAATTATATCCCCGGAAAGGTAGAGGAGTCTAAACACTCGCTTTTCGCTCGATGCTCGTATATTGGAATTGCTTTCTACTGGAGTTTCATACAACGGGCTGTGACTGGAAATTATCGTCAGAGGAACTCAATAACTGGCCGTCTTGCGAATCCAACGAAGGACCTTGAATTCCTAAGCTAGGTTTTGTACCAACGAGACAGTCAAGATATCGTAGTCAAAACTCAGTATTACACGGTTTTTGAGCCAGCATAGTGCGCAAGTACACTAGCAAGTTTGTTACGCGAGTTATTGTGTTCATTGTACGTGTTTCAGGTTTGTGGAATTATTGCGATGTCCTTCGTTATAATGTGAAGGTTGTTCGTTGTCATCACTGACCGATTGTTTCGTTTCCGGAGTCTGTCAACGATGAATACACGGCAGCATGGAAATAGCTCACTGTTTTCTTTTTAAAAATGTAGTAATGATGCGCGACAGCAAATATAGAATATTATGAAACTAAAACAAACACAAATACGGAAACGAACGAAGCTCTACGTGCTATTAAATTTATTTATTACGTTGGTAGAGTACACAATTTTCATTTATTTACTCTAAAGCTTTGAATTTGTTTATTTTGCGCTCGATATGTGCATCGAATATTATTAAGGTTTTATATATATTTATATATCATCATCATCATTTCAGCCGCAAGAAGTCAACAGCTGGATATAGGCCTCCCACATAGAACGGTTGGAAGCGGCCTGCATCCAGCGTCTTCCTGCGACCGATTTGTCCACCTTGTAGGTGGTCTTCCGACGCTGCGCTTGCTTGTTTGTGGCCTCCATTCGAGAACTTTTCGACCCCATCGACCATCAGATCTGCGTGCTACGTGCCCTGCCCATTGCCAGCATTTTCACCTCACTAATCCGCTGGGCAATGTCGGTGACTTTCGTTCGTCTACGGATATCCTCATTCCTGATTCGATCTCGAATAGAGAAACACCGATCATGGCCCTCTCTATAGCTCGTTGTGCGACTTTGAGCTTACTTATAAGGCCCACAGTTAGAAGCCATACAGTTAGAGGGTATGTATATATATATTATGTGATTGTGACGGGATTCGCACCAGGCTCACTTGATGTTAAGCGGTAATCTCTGCCTATAACAGATGCATTTTATCACAAGGAAAGAACTGCACAGCGCGCGTCACCATAAGACATACAGTTATTAAGTGATTTTAAAAGAGCCTATAATTTTAGTGGCTCTGAAAGACTGCTGCCGGAACACACTATTAGGTCCTTAGCGAAGGATTTTCAAATACCCCAATAGTATAGGGAGAGGTGTTTTATTGAACAGCCACGTTTCGGTTTTGTGTTTTGGTTTCAAGAAATTGGCAGCGTAACTTGGGGCATGAACGGGACAGTTCCAAATTCAAGACAGTTAATTCATAAAATAAAAGCCCAACAACTACCTGTATTAGTTATCGAACCTGGAGCTTAGATTCGTAAGTGACGCTATATGCCACTCGACCAGCAAGGTAGTGTAACTGTTTTTTACCTCAAATGCAATGTGATTCGGACCATCTACCATCCGTCCCTGGGATATCCCCCGCCAGTTTGGATTACCGCGGTGCAGCTGAGACATAGTTCAAATTTATCATTTCGTTCTACTTATTTATGACGGTATAGATAATTATATTGTATTGCCTATTCTCTCAAACTATTATATGAAGATACTAGCTGCGCCATGAGGTTACACACGCATGGTGATTGGTGATGGATGATGATGATATAGAGTATCCTATGTGGTAATCAGCGCATCATCTACCCCCATCCCAAATTTCATCAAAATTGTTCGGGCCGTTTGATCGTGAAGAAGAAGTATAATAAATATACACACACACTTACAAACTTGCACCTTTATAGTATTAGTGTGATGAATTTTACACTATGTAAACTATAGAAAAGGCTACGTAAAATCAAATTATCAAATATTTACATAAACACGAATGAAGACAACTTTATACGACAGAGTTTAATCCAATGCTTCCTGAAAAGTAGTACTGTGTCAGCCATTCACGATGACAGGTGTCGATTTACATCACAATTGGAATTACAATAACATTTCCGGAAACCAATTACACAAGTATGCACATAAAAATTGTTCCTGGCTTCGGTTGAAGTCGACAATGGGAAAATGTTCACATGACTGCTCAAGGTGTTTCACATTTCCTTGCCGAGGCGTAGCGAAAAACTAATTCTTGAACGTAAAATTTCAAATGGTTCTGCAAAATTGTATACTGCGTTTTGTATACCCAATAAATAATAAAATGAAAATTTTTTTTTTCCTAAAAATGGGACCGCGCTCAACTCTCTTAAGTGTGAAATAACTTGTTGAAGTCGGTACCATGATAGTTCAAAAGTACCTATTATCACAATATTGTGCGCATGATAACGACTTGAACACGTTATTTCCCACTTTGGAGTGTTGAAATCAGTTCCATTTTTAGGTTAAAAAAAATGTTTCAACCTTTTTAGTGACACTTGTTTCTTACGGGACTGATGTCAATGACTATATCATCAAGATAGGAAAACACTTTTCAGCTATTGGAGTGAAACTCATAAACGGCTAATCCGATTTTGATGAAGTTTAAATGGGACCACACGGGTAGCATCAGCTTTCAAATAAAAAAGAATCATCAAATCGGTTCACCCAGTCGAAAGTTCTGAGGTAACAAAAAAAAAACAGTCGAATAAAATACCTCCTCTTTTTTTGTTGTCGGTTAAAAACTGGCAAACCAGAAGCATAGATATAGAGGCTAAAGGAAATGCATGCTAAATTTCATCGAGTATGAACACATCGTATTGAAAATATGACGAAACTACGTTTGTATGGAAAGCGCTATGAAGTATAAATACACGTCCCCTTGACTATATCTATGTTCGACAAAAAATCAAATAACTGGTTTACCTATTTTACATATCTTTTTATAATTTTATAAATATAGAAAACTATATAAAATAGGTATATATAATTTTACAATTTCTGTCATAAACGTATATGTTAGTCGAATAGAGAAAGGCATAGAGGAATTATTACTGTGAATGGCATCAACCATAACTACTACCTTTCCATAGAATAACGCCCATCGGCATCGACCGACACAATAGGTCCGTAAAACATTTTATAGTTTCTTGAATCTCCACAGTGACAATCGTTCATGATTGTAGATAATTGGTCTGGAGGAAATAGGTGAATTGTTGATAAATACAGGTCTTATAAGGCGCCATGCATTGTGTAACATTTTACAGCATAAGGAATTGATGAAATAAGGAATCGAATCGGGATGCATGGACATAGTATTGACGAAAATGTAATTATTCTATGCATTCGATTAAGTCTAAGAACTACTAAGAACTACTCAATTAATCGAAACAATAATAATAATAAATATTCTACATACTTATTCATCTAAAATATAGGTAATTTAAAAGATCATCAAAATCAGCTTAGTTTGTGTGGCATGAGTGCTTACTGGTTATATAGAACTATCTATATAATAATTAAAGAAAACTTCCTAAATAATGCCAATTCTTACTCCGTTCACTAAAATCACTAAAATCTACATTCGTGTGACAATTAGAATGTCAGTTTTTTTAATATAGGATTATTATATACAATTGAGGGTAATTTTAGATCAGTTTAGAGAGCACCAAGATACGTGACGACTAAAACAGCGAAACTATACGAGACAAAAAATACCCGCATTTGATTGGAAATGGGGGAGCAGTTTCAAAAACTTTCACGAGATTGACGTTTCGAATTAGATTAAAAGAAAATATATAAAGTAAGTAATGTGAGAGAATGTAAACTGAGCAATTTTTTATTATAATATAGCGATGGGAAGGAACAGGATTCCAAACTGGGTAGATCCTGTGCTATGGAAATCCTAGCCCTAAATTTAGACCTTTAATCTATGTTGTAGCTTCTTAAAGTGCAAATAATCCCTACATAATGTAATTACTACTTTAGAGCTGTACTATCTCACCTGTTGGTAAATGAAAAACTAGATAGCAGGGAAAATAATCAATATTCGCGTGCCTGAAAATATTGAGTGCGTTTTCGTAAAAAAAATAGCTATATGGTATAATAGTCATATGTTTAATTTATTTATTTATTAATTATAACGGACATACCATTTACAACAATTAATCATAATCAAACTTACATGGTCACAAAATATACATTAATAGTCATTCAGTCAAAAGATTATAAATTACAATATTAAATAAACATAATACAACATTTGTCAATTATCATTTGGTATTAAAATTATATAATTTACACACGGTTAATTTGCAATAGTAGACGCTACATAGTCAGAACGTTCACAATAACTTAAAAATACAGAATGTTAAAAAAATTAAATTAATGTCTGTATTAATTAATGTATTAATTTAAAATTAATGTCTGTCGGGTGATGTGGATAAAATTTCTCATTCTCCAGATTGAGCATAGTTAATGTTATGTTATGTAAAACAAAATCACTGGTGTTGAAGAGTGGACTATTATGGGCTATTTTGCGAAACATTTTTGGAAGATCTAAACAAATGGTTTGAAACATTAAGTGGTAATGTTTTCAATAACCGGCTGTACTCACGCGTATTGGTCGAGATTGTCGACCTAGGTTTCGGGCATTTCGACGAAGAACTCACTGACGAAGAGGATGCACCACCATCAGGACAGCGGTGCGCGGGGCGTTCCCCCAGCCCACTGTGTGCCCCCGCGCCCGCGCCTCCACTCTCGCGCCGCGCAGAACGAGCAGTTGCGCGGAGTCGTCGCCGCGATTTAGACGCGTGAACTCACCTGATGAAGGGCATCGTACATGCCCGAAACCTAGGTCGACAATCTCGACCAATACGCGTGAGTACAGCCGGTTATTGAAAACATTAATATGTCTCATACTCACGGGAACTTTCAAACAAAAACATTAAGTGTATTAGAGCTAACATTACGCCCCTGTCATTTCCTTTTTTTCTTTTTTCAGGAACTTATTATTATGAACCTGAAAATCACAAAAAAATCTCCGTTTTTACAGACATGATCAAAGGACCACCGGACAAATTTGTTTTTATTTAACATAAAACAAAATAATGGGAGTCCAGATATTATTTAATGCTAAAAAATAATTGAAATGGCTCAAGTTTCGCAGGAGAAAACAGAAGAATAGGATACGAAGATCTCATGAACGTTCTTCAAATTCCTCGCTGGCATCGTTTACTCATAATTAAAACTTATCACTTCGCTTCAGTGACCATATGACATGATTTGCATTTAGATAGAACTCTCCACAGTGCTATTTTTTGTTTCTGCTGTATTGTAGCTAGAATCACAGATTGTAGTTAAATCTACAATAACACCGATAGTTTCAAATTGGTGACACTTTTATTCAATTAATACTGGGTTTTTCTTTGAGGATATTCCAATTTCTATACGCGTGATTACAATTAACTATTGTATTTAAACAGTTCATAGATTAAACTATGAACATAAATACAAGATACCTCTTTATATCAGGTACACGCCTTATAACAAGGTGTATTGCAATGTGAAAAATCAATTGTGACGCAGGCAGTCGCAACATTATCCGTAAGTATGTAGGTATTCAGAAACACATGAACATGGGTTCAAATATTCTTTGAATGGATTGTATGTATTGATATCGATATATGACTTGTATTGTAAAGTAGGATGTCTGGAAGGAAACAAACAATTAAAGAATAATTAACATTGCGGATAAGACTGCTTGAAGAATGACTAACAGCAAGCAATGAGAGAAAAAAACTATTCATTTGTCGACTAAGGTGGTTGGACAATTTAATTTTCTCTTTGAAGTTATACTAATAAGGTGTTATTTATATGTTAAGTTGCATACAAATATAAAGTCTAGTAGACCCCAGATTTCATCTTGCAAGGATCCTGGCTGTTAAGGTTATTCCGTTCTAATTGTCTATAGTCTATACTATGCAGTACCAATACAGTGGTCTTTTCCTGGACTAAGATATCATGAACAAGAGACCTCTTTATCAAGATTAAGTTATTTTTATGTTACGGCTGTTACTGTAGCTGCTTATCGATCATTAACACAGTGATAGGGCATTTTGTGAATGTCCGTCTGGCTAGCTATTATTCCAAGTTGAAAATCTGTCGCTAAGCACATAATGGGGTGTTCCGGCAGCTGTAATGAATTCTCTTGTCTCAACATCTTCGACCACTTCATCACCATGAGGAAATATTTTGGCCAAAGACTAAACTATCAGCTATTCCTTATTTTTATTTTTTTTATATTCCTAATAGGTTAGCCTTTGACCACTATCTCACCTGATGGTGATGATGTGGTCAAGATGTTGTTCAGGCTAACCTAGAAGTACTGGCTCTCAAGGACAGCTGCCGGAACACACCGTTTGGTGCTTGGCGACAGATTTTCTACTTGAGGGTGGTAGCTAGCCAGGCGGGCATTCGCAAAATGCCCTAGCACCATGCTATAACGACTGCCATCCTAAGACAACAACTGAGACCGTCGGCTTAACGTGCCCTCCGAAGCACGGAAGCGCTCATTAGTAATGTTACTAGCGGTCACCCATCCAACTCATGACCGCGGGCGACGTTGCTTAACTTTGCTGATCGGTTCAGAACAGCTAAGTAAACTTCGCTACGAGCGCTTCAAATAAATAATATAAAACAGAAATGCAGGCAAAATTTTGACTGTCTCTCTCGTTGGTCGAGTTGACATAACGTCACGAGGGAATAGGGGGAGGAACGTCTAATGTGAGTTTTGTGAACATCATCTTATGAAATGTAATTACGTGCAATATGTCAAATCAAATAACTAAAACATGACCATTACTCTTTCTTTATTGCTGACGCCGACGCCTTGTAATTCTGCCATTCGTCTCAGTCCGCCGTAGCATCAGTATAAGGTCAAGGTTAGCTTCAAGACATTAATAATTGCCTAATATTTAACAAAACTGTTTAGCTCTTATTTCGTTATATTTAGAGTTCCGCAACTAGAGGGCAGCCCTAGTGAACTGGCCCGTCAGTTCTCCATACAAACGTCGCGCGTCGTAGGGTGATCAGTGATCACTCTCTTAGAACTCGAAATTTTAAAAAGATATGTGTGTTTAAAGTTATGAGTCTCGAAACATCTCTACGAAAATGTTTCAAGGTTCA
Organism: Plagodis pulveraria; assembly: GCA_963890685.1. Taxonomy (NCBI): domain Eukaryota; kingdom Metazoa; phylum Arthropoda; class Insecta; order Lepidoptera; family Geometridae; genus Plagodis; species Plagodis pulveraria. Next base: position 6,949,492 of record OY982955.1, on the reverse strand, counting down.
TAATAATCAAGTTAATTATCTTTTTAAAGAATTGTTACGATACAAGCCTAGAAAGCCTAGATAATGGAGAGATCAATCGATATTAGGCTTAGTTCTGGACCTAAAACCTCAAATAGGGTAGTGATCACCCTACGACGTATGTATGGAGAACTGACCGGCCAGTTCAACCTTATGTCATTTTGACTGCTGTCTGTATGTTACAGCTCTCTAGGTCGTAAGTTACAAACCTGAAAAGATTTTTATGTCTTGACCCTAATACCAAATTTTGCATTAGAAATGTTTTATTTGTATAACTTTTATTTGCGCTAACAGTGCGGGTTAGTGAGTGTGTAAACATTATTTAGGTATTTGAAGTAATGGCAACACGAGACACATTGAAACAATAAAAGTATTAACAGCATACAACCGCATGCAAGATATGCCGTTATGATGTAGACATTGTGAATACCGACCAAAAATAGATTTAAAATGAATGGCACTGTCTTCTTGCCAAAATAATTGAAATAGCGCTCTGGGCATTGACGTTCTTTTTTATACGAAATGTATCGATATACTATCCTACCAATACTTACATGCGACAGTTTGTAGTTTGAGTCATATAATGGCGTCAATTATATAAGATGATCAGAAGGCCACCAGATAAAATTTGGAAAGTTTTTACTACACAAAAATAAATAGGAGCCTAGACAATACCCTTTCAAAATATTTTATGGGGGCGATGCAGATTAATTTAGGAGCTTGTAAAAAACCAAACATTATTTGACCTAAAAAAAGGTCAATATCAATAGCGCGCCACGCGGTGCGGGTCCGACCTTTATGTTTGTTCAAAAGCGCGAAAAATAGGGATAATTATACGTTTCACATGTATATTATAATTCATAATCGATGAAGAGGAGCTAAAAATAATATAAAATCAGTTGCATTAATTATTTTTAGGGTTCCGTACCTCTAAAAGAACCTTATGGAATCACTTTGTTGTCTGTCTGTCTGTCAAGACCGTATTTCTCAGAAACGCGTGGAGGTATTAAGTTGAAATTCATATCAAATACTTAGGTCTACTGTCCCTTGGAGCTGTTAAAAAAAATCAAGCTTCTAAGTCAACGCAATCAGAAGATATAGAATCAAAACCTACAGGGTTCTTCCGTGAACTCAGAATCTTGAAATTTGGTACGAAGCAACATAGTATAGCACAGATAAAGGAAAAATAGCGAAAAGCATACATTTTTAGTTACATCATATAATATAAAGTCGGTAGAAAAAAAAATTAATAATATTAAAATGTTATGGATTTCATTTAGCAATAAAAATACCATAACTTTTACTTATATACCAACAGGTTTGTACGGAACCCTCGGTGCGCGAGTCCGATTCCCACTTGGCCATTTTTTTTACTTACCTATTAATCACGCAGTTATGAAATAACCTTCTTCATTACGAATTTGTTTATTAAATGTGCGTGTACATGTTCATAGTATATATATCTAATCTAAACTAATATAATAAAGAGGAAAGATTTGATTGTTTGTTTGTTTGTTTGTTTGCATTGAATAGGCTCTAAAACTACTGGACCGATTACAATGAAATTTGGTATGGAAATAGTTTGAGACACGGGGATGAACATAGGATAGGTTTTAACCAACTGTGCAATAAAGAGGTTAATGGTTTTGCGCGATAACCGATCCACTGGACCGATTCCGATGAAATTTGGTATGGAAATAGTTTGAGACACGGGGATGAACATCTGATAGTTTTTAACCAACTGCGAAAAAAGAGGTTAATGGTTTTGCGCGATAACCGATCTACTGGACCGATTCGGATGAAATTTGGTATGGAGTAGTTTGAGACACGGGGATGAACATCTGATAATTTTTAACCAACTGCGAAAAAAGAGGTTAATGGTTTTGCGCGATAACCGATCTACTGGACCGATTCGGATGAAATTTGGTATGGAAGTAGTTTGAGACACGGGGATGAACATAGGATAGGTTTTATCCAACTGCGCAAAAAAGAGGTTAATGGTTTTGCGCGATAACCGATCTACTAGACCGATTCGGATGAAATTTGGTATGGAAATAGTTTGAGACACGGGGATGAACATAGGATAGGTTTTAACCAACTGCGCAAAAAAGAGGTTAATGGTTTTGCGCGATAACCGATCTACTAGACCGATTCAGATGAAATTTGGTATGGAAATAGTTTGAGACACGGGGATGAACATAGGATAGTTTTTATCCAACTGCGCAAAAAAGAGGTTAATGGTTTTGCGCGATAACCGATCCACTGGACCGATTCGCATGAAATTTGGTATGGAAATAGTTTGAGACACGGGGATGAACATCTGATAGTTTTTAACCAACTGCGAAAAAAAAGGTTAATGGTTTTGAGCGATAACCGATCCACTGGACCGATTCCGATGAAATTTGGTATGGAAATAGTTTGAGACACGGGGATGAACATATGATAGTTTTTATCCAACTGCGCAAAGAAGAGGTTAATGGTTTTGCGCGATTACCGATCTACTAGACCGATTCGGATGAAATTTGGTATGGAAATAGTTTGAGACACGGGGATGAACATCTGATAGTTTTTAACCAACTGCGAAAAAAAAGGTTAATGGTTTTGAGCGATAACCGATCCACTGGACCGATTCCGATGAAATTTGGTATGGAAATAGTTTGAGACACGGGGATGAACATAGGATAGTTTTTATCAAACTGCGCAAAAAGATGTAACTGATTTTGCGTGATAAAAAAACATTAGAACAAAAAACAAATATAAATTAAAGTTCATAAAAAAATATATATTAAACATTCTTTATTATTTTCTTTTCTTAGTAACCTGACTTAAATAGAAGGGTTTATGCTTTTGTGTAAAAAATATTATAATTATTTTTTTAATACCCGTGCGAAGCCGGGGCGGGCTGCTAGTATATATATATTTTAATTCTTCTTTTATATATAAGTACATATACTTACTTATTAAATTATCCTCAGAAGAGGAGTTCCGTTCAAAGTGACCAACACCAGGGAATTGTTTCTCAATGCCAAAAAATAAATTAGTCGGCTTAGTTTTGAAGAAGAAAACAGGGTAATAAACTTACTACTTACAGAAAAGTCACTGGCAGTGTTTGAATAGATAAGCAGAATGTTATAATTAAAACAAAAGGCATTTCCTTGCAAGCTTCATTTCCTCTTAAATTTGACATTTCTGTTCAATTGTGGTTATTTTTACGCATTATTAGTCGTCAAGTATCTTGGTGCTCTCTAAACTGATCTAATATTACCCACAATATTATATAACAATCCTATTTTAAAAAATGGCATTCTAATTGTGACACGAATGTAAATTATAGTGTGAACAGATTAAGAATTGTCATTATTTAGGGAATTTTAAATTTAGATAATTCTACATAACCAATAAACACTCATGCTACACAACTGAGCTGATTTTGGTGATCTTTTAAATTACCTATATCCTATTCCTGGATGAATATGTAGATTATTTATTGTAGTTATTGTTCCGATTAACTGAGTAGTTCTAGAGCGCGATAAGAAACCTAATTACATATGGGCGAAACCGTGGGCGGGATCTTGTTTAAAATATAATATTGGTTGCGTCGAGTACACGAGATGCAACTTCATGTGAACTAGATTATTCTCATGCTGTAGCAATTATAGAGAACATAACACTGGCGAAGCAATGTAAGCTATCTATGACACAACTGGGTTAAAAAAATATGTATTATCACACCCAGGCGCTCTATAACCCTGATGGAGTTAGCTAGCAGAGGTGTTAAAAGCACCCAGGCCAGGTGTGTTTTGTAACATGGAATAGAGAGGGATCCTATCGAACCCAGCAGGTAGACATTAAAAAAGCGCCTGCTTATAGGTCGTAGTTCAGCTCAACCCCTTGAGCAAAACAAATCGAATGAAAAGAAGTTTAGTTCCGGCAAGGTGGTAAAACATTTTGCGAATGTCCGCCTGGCTAGCTACCAACCTCAAAAATAAAATCAGTCGCCAAGGACTTAACGGTGTGTTCCGGCAGTTGTACTTGAGAGTCAGTAATTCTAGGTTAGCTCAAACCACATCTTCGACCACATCATCACTTACAATCAGGTGAGATAGTGGTCCTACGAATAAATAATGTTATTCGTAGTAGTGGTCAAAGGTTAGCCTATCTGCTATTATATTGATCCTTACTTGAAAGTATTTTTATAACAATATAAGTATGTTATTATTAAGACTTTTAAATAGAATATTGTCATTTAGTAAAGAGTATTCATTTCTCATATTTTCCGTTATTTACGACGAAAGGTTGCCATAATGGTCACGTTGCAGCTGCGCTAATGTTAAACTTATTTTAGCGGTGGCTTGTTACATTGCCGTACTGGACAGCAAGAAGCTGCTAACTTGGGGATTATAAGGCCCTTTAGCGGGAAGGCGCGACATGTGATTCTTCATACAAACATATTCCTCCACTTTCTTCTTGGATAATGCCAGAAGAACAATATTTTTTTAATTGTCATTGTCATTCAATATCATTTCCTTATTAAACAGACTTCTAAAAAATGAGGAGGTTCTCAAATCGTTTTTTTTTATGTATGTACACGAATGTCGTCTGCATGTAGTCTGCTTTGGATAATTATTTTTTTATTGGAAAAGGTATAACTCCGTGGTAAATTTCATCAAAATGAGTAAAGTAGTTTATAAGTTACAGTCAATTAACTGAAAAAAATATTTTACCCGGAAGACTTCATGATATATGCTGTTGTCAACGACCAACACTATTTTAGGTGAGTGAATGATCTTATAAGCAGTTTTTATCAATAAAAAGACAAAAAAAAATACAAAAATACTGACTTGCAAACACTGAAAAGTATGAAATAACTTGTGGAAGTCGGACCATGCTATGTGAGGTCGGTGTTTTAAATCAGCATGGTCGGTACCATCGACTTCTACATGTTATTTCATACTTTTCAGAGTTGGAAATAGGCAACGTTGATTTTTCAAAATGATTTTACTCTATTTAATTACTTACATATTACTAAAGAAAATATGACCTGGAAAATTACTAACTACTAAAAATGATCAATTTTACCGCCGCGCCATTTATGATCATAGGACCACCAGGAAATTTTAAAAGTTTTTAACATTATGAAAGTGATAATAGCCCATATATACTATTTATTATATTTTTTTTAATTGCCAGAATAATTCAATCGGGTTATTTTTGGATGAGAAGTCATGGAAATATAAAATATACGAAACATCCTTTTTTCCGATTCGTAGCAGGCCTTGTTCACTCTTTATATATATTATATAGCAATTGACAGACTGAAGCCATAATTTATATAACATTTCTGTAAATAACACAATGAAAGCATTCATATAAATAACTCAAGACGCAAAAGATTAGTTGGTTGTCTTTCAAATAAATATACACAGAGATAACGCGTACCACAAGTTACGAGACGCGAGTTATGTAAAACAACCATAAAAAGAATCTGCACGGTTAATTATGTAATTCTACACTAATCTACCGAAACTATATGACATTGAAACACGCAAACTATAGTTGAGAGTTCGCATAAAAGACTACGTCATTCATTATACTCAGAAAGTTGCTTTATCCTGCTATAGTGATGTTTGATGTTCAAGGTTATTTTTTTATTGCTTTGCCTTTAACTAAATATATTGTTAAGCCTTTTTCAACATCTGCTAATAAGTGACGGCCGACGATGGGTCGAAGGAGTTATGTCAATTCGCAAAATCAGGAATTACGTGTCTAGAAGCCGGAATACTTCTTTAGGTGTACAGCCGTCTAGCCATCTCAAAAGCCTATAGTGAGCAGCACACCAGAGAAAGAACTGCCATAGAGAGGAGACTGCTGCTGAAAACGCGCCAGTCGAATTTCCGTTTTGGCTACATTTAATGAACTCTGGAGCGGAGAACAAAAAGACAGTAACTGAAGCAGAATTCAATATATGTCGCTTACCTTCGAAATAAAATTTGATTTGATACGATTATCTTTATATAGACACAAAACATCACTAAGCGAAATTTTAGAGCTGTAGTAATTGAAATGATTTTCGGATCATTTGTAATACTAAAAGAATATGCAATTTACAAGAATTTTTCGAGCATGAGAAGTGAAAAGGTTTTTTTTATTTCTTCACATCATCTTTTATTCTAAACCCAAGCTAATTTGATTCGTTACAATTTGTATTTTCACCCACTCCAGCTATCAGTTTATTACTGACTCTGAAACCTTTAGCACATTCGTTAAACAATCCTGACATTCCATATTTACTTCTACTTCTGCCTTCCCACCATCAGTAATTTCGTCCTCTAAACGTTAGTACTTTTAAATTCAATAACAATAACATTGATTCCACTAACGCATATTCTTCATCAAACGATGCGTAAATACAGATTGTTGGCCATTATGTCACGAAATGCAGCATTGATGCGTAACGCCACCACCGTACCGTACCGCTGACATAAGAATCACGCATAACCTAAACACGAAAGCACTACTATAATTCCCCCCCACACCCCTCCCTCAAGCAGAGCCATAACAAGCCTCGATTCATATCGAAAACAAGAAGCACTCATTAACTACACCTTATCAATACAGCTCGTTTCAAGGCAAGCACGTGTCCGTGCCAAAACATTGCGATTATAAACTCTGTCTCAGAGGACTAAGGTACAAAAATAAACGGCGAAATGAGGGTACATTGTTATTTGCGTGAGTCACTGCGATGATGCACTCGCATAATAAAGCAGATATGTGTTTATCTGGAGACGTATGCTATAGTTATCTTGAGGCGGGCAGACGTTTTAAATTTAATATAAGGACGTGATACAGGAGATTCATTGTTCTCGTTATTACGGGAGAAAGGCATCGTTTCTTTAATGTGTTTATTTAATAATTTCACTGATAAAAATAGCAATAAGGGGTGCTGGGTTCGAAAGTCACCTCCCTATTTCTTCCCGCGGGTGTAAAAGCGACTCTTTTTTTATGCCTGATAGGTTAGCCTTTGACCACTATCTCACCTGATGGTAGGTGATGATGTGGTCGAAGATGTTGTTCAGGCTAACCTAGAAGTACTGGCTCTCAAGGACAGCTGCCGGAACACACCGTTAGGTGCTTGGCGACAGATTTTCTACTTGAGGGTGGTAGCTAGCCAGTCGGGCATTCGCAAAATGCCCTATCACCATGCTGTAACAACTGCCATCCCAAGTCAACAACCGGGACCGACAGCTTAACGTGCCCTCCGAAGCACGGAAACGCTCAGTAGTAATGTCACTAGCGGTCACCCATACAACTGATGACCGCGGGTGACGTTGCTTATCTTTGCTGATCGGTTGAGAACAGCTAAGTATACTTCGCTACGAGCGCTTCAAATAGCAAGGACAATAATCAACTGTAAAGGAATTCAATGGTTTCTTTGGAATTTCTTGGTTCTGATTCATTCTTTCTAGCTGTGTCTCACTTGTGTTGTGGGGGTCGGTAATGTCATAGAACTACAGAAAAACAACAACACATGCGTATTACAGCGGAATATTTTGATTACCGCACAGATTAGACAATAGTAACATCATATTACGGTGAAATGGACGACCTCCGTCCTCGGCAATTCTCAATGACAGACTGGCAGTATAATATTTATTTATACTTCTATTATACTACTTAATTCCGGGAAAGAACAAGCCCTGTTTCAGCCTCACTAATTATTATTTTCCATCATTCACTTTTGCTGCTGGGAACTGTGTTTTTCCTGTTTACAAGCCACTGCCACAAAATTAAGTAATGATGTTTATAAGAACGGACTGACAAGAATACATAGTGTCAAAAACAGGGTTCTATCTTTAGGCAAGACCAAAACACGGTTCCTAATAATCACGAGTGGAAGAGAAAATACCTATTTGCCGAAACAGGACTGCATTGTTCTGCTGTTAAAAAGTTCAGCGAGGCTACTCCGGGGCGCTGCCATTTCAATTTTCCAAAATGTCAGTTTAATTATTGCTTACAATGTATTGTCATTCACAGCAGATATATGGCCCATATATATCTGCTATGGTTATATGCGTTCTACAAATATTATATAACTCATCTAAAGACGTCAGTTAAAACAGGAGAAGAACCAATACATTTCAATAAACCGTGCTTAGTGGTAATGGCTGTATATATTTCTCGGGGCAGTGCAGAGGTTCGAATTCTGCCATGAGCTTTAGCTTCGCTACACGGTGGTAGTGTATTTAGCAAAGGCATAGGTCAACCTGACAATATTTTCGACCACACCGACAGATAAGATAGTGGTCAAAAACAAAAAACAAACCTATCAACAATAAAAAACCCATCGTAAGCCCATACGGAGAGAAGATAAAACTGCTAAATGGGATTGTGACGAAACACGCTCGGGGCCCATCTGATGTTAAGCGAAAACATGCATTTCGTCACAAGCTACTTATACACTGCGCCCATCACCCTGAGACAAACGGTTGTTAAGTTTCAGGGGCTTGTAATTTCATAATTACTGGCTCTTAAGGACTGCTGCCGAAACAAACTTTTTGGTGATTGGCGACAGATTTTCTACTTAAGGGTGGTAGTTAGCCAGGCTAGCATTCGCAAAATGTCCTTCCACCATGCGGGAAAGCTCATGTTGGTGGTGGGGATCGAACCAAGGACCTGCGGCACGGCAGTAGGCTATCACTGCTGCAATTAGTTGACCCGTATTGTTCATTTAAGCCGCGTAACTCTTCGGTGCAATATAGCTGTGTATTAAATTGAAGGACATGATAATATTAGATTTATTCATCAGGTGGCTGATGCAATGCATTGTGCATCAATTAAGAGTTGTACGCCATAACTGGTCGCAGGACGGCAATAACTAAACCCTATTAGAAGGCAATAGCTATTGCCTTCCATAGCGGTGACTAGGTGAACTAACACGTCATTGCGCCACTCTATTGAAAAAAAAACAATCACTTAAGAATGGAAAACTTGTAAACGGAGAACCTCAAACGCGGAAAGCTAGCGGTGCATAAAAACGTTCCACTTCTTATCGAGCCACAAAAAATACACTGAATGAATCGATGGACTTTCAGTCGTGTACGACGACGAACACTATCAAAACAACCAGTAAAAAGATAACAGCTTGAAAGTGGACACCGCTGCAGAAAGTAGGCTAATAGTAATTAGATGTGTATTAGATTTCAAATGGGACGTAAATGGCGAGCAATATCGTCTGCGACTGCTAATTGATCATGAGTCATAAACACTTGTAAATAAAACTGTGTACTACCACTACTAAACATTTATGATTTCGTACCATGTCATAATCACGTTGTTAACGACTCTAAACACGTAGCTAATGGATTATAATTGTGACAAGGTACTAGTTTTAATACGATAGCAGGTAGGTACACTTAGCATTGATTACATATATATTTTAGCGAGAATACGTGACTTACTTAAGACGCCACTAGCATTAATATTGTATAAAACGAACCGAGAGCGGTCTAACCTAAATTATTCACGCATCTTAGTGCTGCTGCTATAATTAGGCTGAGTAGTACCTATACAAATACAGGGGAATCCGTTTATAATGACATCGCAGGTAAATAGAATAGAGAAATATAAAATACAATTTATACAAAAAAAAAACATTTAGATTGTCGAATGACCAACCCCAAATTCCCTAGCGAGAGATGAGTTGGTTTCTCCATTTTCTAAACTGCATATAATGCATCTTTCTCTTCGATCGCTTTTGTTTTACGACGTGGATGATATGTCATTTTTTTCACCCATTACTAATGAACAATTCGCAACCTTCAACTACCATATTAACCACTGGCACTCAAAAAAAACATGCACGCGCTGAACGTCGTCGGGTATCACGTGACTCTCCCGAACACTGCCGAACTGTCATCCCCGTTCCATTTTTGGATAAGAACGCTAAGAATGCCACTAAAATTTGCCACTTCTGTCACTTTTGACATTAGATGTAGCGTTTAAGGCGAAAATAACGCCAAGACCATGTGGAACAACTTTTTGGGAGTGTGATCGTTTCTAGCGAATCTCACTCAAATGGTAAGCACCCTTAGTAATCATGTCGGTCACTATAACAGGACGCAATCTAAAAAAAAATGGGTCACAATACGCGACATGTCACTATAAGCGAAGTCTTTATATCCGACTTAGTTAAGAATTGTATATGAAAACCAAACTTCGCTGTGTAAATACTTCAAAATAAACGGTTGGTCATAGTAAACGGATTCTACTGTAAATCAATAAAACGGTGAGTTAATTAAAAAAAAAACAATTTGAATTCTAACTACGAAGCAGAATATAAGTTTTATTACCCGAAAACAGAATAACACCATCGGCAATGCGTCAAATGTGAGCGAATGGTGTAAGTTCTGAGGCGACAGCAGATTGTGTGCAGTGGAAAAATAATACATTGCACCATCCCCAGTTAGGGTGCCATTAGGGTTGGGAAAAGATTACGAGGGCTGGGGGTGTTAAAGTATGCGAAATATTATACTGGTAGATGTTAAGATAGTAGAGGTATAGCGTTTTAGCGGCAAACACAAAATATCCTAAAAACGTTGTAATAGTATGAGCTAATTCAAAATTTAACATTTTTTAAAACTGACAAAACTTGATCTGGTATCTAAATTAAAAAGATAGTAGAGTTCTATGTGAAGTTGAAATACCTAAGCCTTACGTGCTTTAAAGATACATTATAATATAAATTATTTATTTAATACACAAGTATAATTATTTATTTTCTTGAAGCGTTTTATCTCTCCATTGAAATAAAAAGGCAAGTTATGTACATATATATTTTATTAAATCGCTTTTTAAAGCCCTTTATTTTCATACCGCTCTCGACAGAATTGGAAGTTTTTTTTTTCAATATGGCGTCTTTTATCCTTCAGTTTGTATTTTTATTTATTTTTGTGTATGTCACCTGCGCTTTCATGACGAATCTGACGATATCTCATACATTAAAATCGGTTCTGCCGTTTAGAAGTTATGGTGGTATAAAGAAACTCACAAACATACGTTTATATTTACATGAACACTGAAAACATAACACTCCTTTTTTGGGCAGCTGTGTAAAAACAAACCTGACATTGTATAAAGCTAGCAAGGTTTACTTTAAAAGCGGACCTACCTCAATGTTAGCCTAACCCGGTGCAACGCGTTTAACTAGTTTTGTTTGACTTTGATAAGGTTATCTAATTGTTACCGAGTATGAGCTACAGTAACTCTTGAATTTATGTTAAGTGAACAAGAAGGATATTATGTAATTTAAAAACAAAGGCCTAGTGCGAGTCGGGCGGACCTATAGCTTTTAGGGTTACGAATTGCAATAGCCTGAAAAAAAATATGGTTGGTTGGATCGGAGCAAAAAACGAAATTATCAATTGGCGTTTTTAATAAAATAGATGATTCGGCACAAAAGATACCCAAATTTCAAATTCCCGCTCAGTTTAGTGTTTGAGATAAACCCTGATAACAACCAGAACGTCCATCGTTAAACAAGGTTTATCATCGGCTTTAACTTTGCCATAATCCCCACGCTTGGCAGGCATCTTGAGGATCACAGTAGAATTTGTCAGTATTTCAGAAGCCGCTGCTTCCTACCTCGTATTTTTCCCTTGGTCGCTCTTAAGACACCAACGGGAAGAAATTGGGGGGGTGACATTCTATCTAGCCCGGCATTTTACGAGTGAGATAAAATATATGTGTAGTCTACTCAATGACCTATAGGCGATGCCACCTTATATATGCTAGGAGGCAAAAAAGATTTTTTGGCTATACGTTATTTATGCATTGGATTTCTTGTCCAATAGTCGTCTTTTTGTCAACGTTCTTCACAAAATATGAAAATTTTAGGTTTGTAACTTATTCTGTTTACGAGCTAGAGAAGACCCATCACTGACAGAGGGACAGACAAACGGCGGAGTCTCATTAACAGAGCTCCTTTTTGATACGGAACCCTAAAAACTGCAAAAGGAAAAGAACTACATCTAAAATGAGATCATATAAATCGTACATAATCTAGAAACCGACATTTCAGTACGTTCACTGAAAGTAGTACAAACATAACACATTCTTCATTAGTTTCATTACTCAGGTACCCGCATCATGCAAGACTATTCCAACATAATTGCGCGTGGTGACAGTAGCTACATTGCGCGGTTTATAGTCGTCCATTATTTCTGGGTATGAATCAGCGCGGCGATGGGGAAGGTGTGATGCGATGACAGCGTAGGAGGGGCACGGCTGTGGGGTGCGCCAGCCCCGGGCTCTATGCCAACTAGAAGCGCCACTGCATCGTCAGATCTGGCATTAACCTTTCAGTTGAAAAACTTTATCCTACTCTTAACATCTAAAAGATAAGGTTCAATTTAAAATGGTCAATTTAAAATTCACGGTCGTAAATATACATTTTACTGTCGAGTCATGTCGTGAGAGTGTCTCGCGCGTAGTCTAGGGTTTTATAAAGAATCTCAAAGTCCACCGTGTAGAGAACGTGCTCAGAATTGTTTTGACGTATCGTATAAAAAAATATTACAGGATATTTATTGAATCCGATGTAATTCCATTAAATATATTAAATACAACTATGTTGAATGTTATTTTACAGTCATAGATCTATCTAGGCCAAGCCAAGAGCTTCAGATCGCTGTTAGAAGCCATTTGAAACTCAAGGGAATATTCAATAATACAATCTTTATCATTCACCGGATTTTTTCTATATTTTTTTTATCGACGTTAGCTGAGGCTTTGAGGGTAGTAAAACGTTTCATTTCAAATTTGATAATGGCAAGACCCACCTGGTGTTAGGCGGTAACCTGTGTCTATAGCAGACGCATTACGTCACGGGCTTAACTTCACTGCGCCCATCACCCCGAGACATAGAGTAGTCTGTAATTTCACCTCCACACATACCCTTCATACCAGAACACCCTAATGCGAACACAACTGCTTGGCGGTGGGAATACTTCCCAGGACAAACACGTTCACAAAGAGTTCTATTAGACTAATAGGTTTAACCTACAATGGTTTCCATTGTAGGTTAAACCTATCTAGCCAGTTTCTGGCTCTCAAAAACAGCTGCCGGAACACACTGTTAGTGTTTGGAGACAAATTTCTTACTAGAGTCTATCGTCCCTATTATTTAAAGGTATTTAATCACCAACGTTTCGGCAGTCATGTTTTGTTTTGATGCAGTAGGGGGCGAGTCTATTGCCATTTATAAATGGCATTATATATATCAGACTGGGATCTCCTACGGAAAATTTATTTGTCTAAAATATCCAAATACTATTTGTTCCTCGAGATTTCAAATATTGAGAGTGATTCCCTTTTAAACACACACTAACATACGTAACTACGTGGATTATTCATAAATAATGCAAATATTTCAGGTATGTCCTCTCAAGTGCACCAGGCACCTACATGTTTACGTTATTATACGTCGCCTCGAGGTGGGTGTCTGTGAGTCACCGCAAACGGAGATAAGATAATCAGATCAGAAGTTCAGTTTACGTTTTTTTTGCGGGCAACATGTTGTTACCTACTGCTTATCTTTTCAATCGGTGTTTACGTTCAACAAACGGCGCAATTGCCTAATGTGGGACAGTGGAATTGGCGCGTACAAGGTCACCTGTCCTGATGACTAGACTAGACGCACTGCCCCCGTTACTCCGAATAATGAGTGCTAAAATTAGCAAATCTTTGTCTCATTAGGCGACATATGAAGAGAATATTTATCGTTGTTAAACAACAACCGCTGATACTTTCTGCGCATGAAAGTAGACACGTGCATTAACATCAAAGCTTTTAAATGCTATACAATTGTCAAAGAAGCATGTGCCTTTAAAACTCCACCAGAGACTGTTCGTGGGAACGAGACAGAATTAAACTGAATACACAACATAAAATGTATCAAGTTCGCTTAAACGCTATCGAATACAAACTTCAAGAGATCAACAATAGTCTATCTAATTTGGGCTCCACTGGTTTGTGCATTAGACGCAAAACTCATAATTGTGATCTGCATGCCGAAAAGTGCTGGGCTTTAACAGATCAATAATTTGCAGCAGGAGAAGAGTAGGTCACGGACCCCAAGGGAATGGCGTTAGTAAACATTCGATTTGACGAGCAGATATCAACGACCAATCGTATAGATTGTTCCTTCAGGATGTCTGAAGAACCAATTTATATGATTATGATAACAAATCTCAATGGTTAAGTCATATGCAGGAGGCTTGCGAGATATCTAAAGCTATCACTTCTTCGTACTTGATGGCTTCGTTACAGATACGCGTGGCATACGCAGTAAGATACATGCTGAATAGGTTTTCTGCGGAATCCGCATTGCTGATTTTGGTGATCGTGGCCATTGGAATGGACTTTATAGTTCAGAACAAGTGCATGCTCTTGCAGATTATAGTTACGACCGTCCTGTAGTTGGCAGGGTCTGCACGACTGTGTTTTTTCGTACATGCTGTTTTTCTAGGTTCTAGGCTTTCGATATTGAACAGGCTAATACACTTGGTGAGGAGCGAGATAGATAAAACAGGACCAGAGACACTACAGGCCCAAGGGTCTTTAGCACTTTAATCATTATCAATTTTATTCATTCAACAGCCATGAAGTGACGTCCACCGTTGAAATTATTCCACCCCGATAAGAGGGGGTTTGCCACAAGATGCCTGACAAGCGTGCCCAGGCTTGTCAGGCATCTTGGTAATTGACGAGTAACATGACAGTTCTTCAGACGACGCTGCTGCACACCTACTGGTATTTTTTCCCTTTGTCGATCTTCATGTGGTAGTCCACATGAAGACCTTGGGGGTTGCTATTCTAGCCCGGCACCCAAGATGCCATTATCAAAAACAATGTAAAATTCGACTTCCGAAAGAAATCATTGCTGATCTGATAAGATAGGTTCCCTTCAAAAAACCTTACAATGAGATATTAAATAGGTCATCGGACAAATATAGCCCCACCACCAGCCGAGCAATCCTAACATGACCTGCCTTTCAGTTACGGGTCAACATTTATTACTTACAATCGCATCTAAACGAGCTTCTGTAGTAACGAAGTGAACAAGCGAAGAAAATAAACTGCGAGTTCAGGGATAATTTTGTAGGCTAGGCCGTTCTTTGTAGTGAAAAAGGGTTAGGCATTACGCTAATTGGCCAATAATACAAGGCACATTGTAGGGCACTGAATCCATTATGTATATAGAACCAGCGTCACTCAAGGCACGTTGTATAGCGGAATGTGTTATTAATATTATTTATCGACTGTAATTATATATAATATGCTGTGAGAATGCGGCTTTTAATATCTGGAACTTGATGGACAGCAGCACAAGATGAGGGTCTCCGTTATGGATATAAAATTTAATGATAAAAGCTAATCCGTTTTATGTAAGATCCAGTTTTTTCAGTTGCCTACCAGTTACGATTATTGTCTTAGAGCTTTTAAAAATCAGTGTCGATTCCAAATGGAGTCATATAAATGAAACTTTGTCAGACATTAATTAGAGCAATTGGACTCAGATCAGTGTCGTGGCGAATTCAAAAGATTCAGAAGAAGATAGATCATCTACTAATTAGAATGCAAACAGTTTCACCGCCCCGAGGCAAAGCAAGAACCACAAAGCGAAAGCGAGTCAAACACAAAGGAACCTGAATACAAGTGCGGTCTGAATAGTTTCAGCATTTCACACAGACTTTTTTGCCAATTTCAGCATAACATCAGTAAAAGATCAAACTATTTGAACGTAGCTTGAGAAACTCAATATTAACACCAGCGGTGATGGCATTCCCGTTCATAACATATTGGAAGCCATAAAACTATGAATACACACGTGCAATGACTAACGGACATGAAATGGCCATGCATATCGCTCTGTAACGTAACGACATACTAAGCATTAGCTAGGAAGGTGGCGCATGCATCATAGATCACTACGTAAAGAATAGCTCACGATCGATGCCAAATTATACACAGTGTCGATGAGTAATTGTCACTCGTTAGCCCTACTGTGGGTTCGTCATTTGTGAGCGATTAGTTGTATAGGTAGGTTAGAGAAGTACTGTATCTTCTATGTATCTTTTGGTGACAGACATGAACAACCTTGGCCGTGACTCTGAACGATGCAAACTGACGTCTACGTGTCTAAAATGACGAGCGTTGTTCGCCAGCTAATTTGTCGTAAAAACTAACTGGTGCAAAGAATTGCAATGTCATCATTTCAATAGTTCATTTAGATCGTGTTCCGACAATCCGCAACAGAAAATTTCGCTGGACGCCTCAAGTAACTATTATAGTACAATGTAAGTAAGCTACCAAGCAACAGAATTCAGACGTGGTTGAGTGGGGGTTGGCTGAAAA
Organism: Plagodis pulveraria; assembly: GCA_963890685.1. Classification (NCBI taxonomy): domain Eukaryota; kingdom Metazoa; phylum Arthropoda; class Insecta; order Lepidoptera; family Geometridae; genus Plagodis; species Plagodis pulveraria. Next base: position 6,933,061 of record OY982955.1, on the reverse strand, counting down.
TCTTCTGTGAACGTCAAACGGAATGTTGTAGTATGGTGCTATTACCTACTTGGTTTGGCTTTTAGAGAATAACTTACACTCAGTCATATCAACAGTTCTAACATACAGGCTTGTCGTGAAAACATTATGAAAAATAATTTCACATTTCTTCAATTTCTTGGCCTTTCATAATTCACTAAAATCTTACTGAACGAGTATAAGGAGATTACGTCACAAAAGGGACAGTGGGGGCCTTGAATAGGCCGAGATTGACGTCATTGACGACCGGAGGCGAAATGAGACTATTCGCACCACCCACAGCCGGTGACACTTGAAAGGGAATCTCCAATTTGGTCATGTTTGGCGATAGATCAAGTTACCCGGAGTGAACGGTAAATATTGGACGGAATGATCGCGGAAAAACTTGATGTCTTGGTTTTTGGTTGGATTTAGTTCTGGGGATGTCTAAATTCTGTTGTTTTTAACTAACGTAAATTGAGCGATTTGGTTATCATAATACTAATCAAAATCCTTACTTCTGGTAAGCCTATATAGCAACATTACTGTTACTGTTTCGGCCGGAATGTCCACTGCTGAACAGAGCCTCCCCCATTATGGGGTATTTGCCATAATTCCCCACGCTTGGCAGGCGTCTTGGGGATCACTGTGTATATATATAAGTTCCTCAGAAAGCGCTGCTGCCCCCCTTCTGGTATGTTACCCTTAGTCGCCTCTTACCCGCCCACGGGTAGAGATATAAGTGAAATTCTAGGCCGGCACCGCATGTGATACACAATTATTACAACCCACGATATTTTTTTATGCCTGACAGGTTAGCCTTTGACAACTATCTCACCTGATGGTAAGTGATGATATGGTCGAAGATGTTGTTCAGGCTAACCTAGAATTAACGGCTCTCAGGTACTGCTACTAGTTTTAGCAACATTAAAATGCAAATTTTGGTAAACCGAAGATTCCTACCCTAATACGGAGATTATGCTTCCTTTATCATTTTCAAATGTGTGTTATAATAGTGTAACTGACCAAGCCTATGCTACGGTGGTCGTTAAAATTGACAGATGACACAATGCCCGTAGTTTCCCATAGGCCAGGGCGTTGGGCGTGCCGGGAGCGACGACCGCGCCCGTCCGCTGATTGCGCACACAACTGCAACTTATTGCCCACTATAGGGTTATCAACACAATACGCCTGCCTGACATTGCAATGCCCCTTAATAAACTATTAACATATAATTTATAACCCTTAACAGTATCGATATTCAATAGAACGATCGAAAATAACTGTTCTAGGTTTATCATAGGCACTTTATTAAAATGTGAAACAAAAAAAGATAATGGGGAGACTTCGCTGTGTGTCTGTCTGTCACCAGGCTGTATCTCAAGAACGGTGATAACTAGAATGTTCACAGATGATGTATTTATATTGCCGCTATAACAACAGATACTAAAAATAAAATAAATATTTTAGGGGGGCTCCCATACAACAAACTTGATATTTTTACCGTTTCTAGCTCGATACGAATAACGGTACCATAAGTAAATCTTGTGTAACACCTACAACAATTCCATCACTTACTAATAAGTGATATGGCGGGCAAGGACCAGCTCAATATGCTTAAAAATCATGACGATATTGATAAATCATAGGTAGTTTTATTACCCTGGGGTACCGGGTTAGAATGTCACCCCCCCCCCCATTTCTACCTGTGGGTGTCCTAAGAGGCGACTAAAGGTAAAATACCGAAAGTTGGGCAACAGCGCCTTTTGAGGAACTGATATCTTAAACTGCGATCCCCAAGACGCCTGCCACGCGTGGGTACAGTTTTATTTTATACTGTTATGTAAGTCTATACTAATATAGAAAAAGGATTTATCCACCGTTAATAAATATTCACCGGCGCGCAGAAGCTCGGAGGGTAGTTAAAAAATTCAAAGTTGAGAAGATTTTATCCTCTCCCCGAGAAGATGCCTCCGGTTCGTGCTAGGCCCGCAGGTTTTATACTCATTCTTTTTACGAGCTAGAGCCTGTGACAATCACACGGATAGACACAGCAAAGTCTCATTAATTAATGAGACTCCGGTTTTACCTTTTATGTATAGAAACGAGTCTCGCTCCTATTACAGATTTTGAATTGTATAAAAAAAAGAAAAAATTACATTATTTAAATCAGGGTTTTTTTATGCTTGATGGGTTAGCTTTTGACCTCTATCTCACCTGATGTTAGGTGATGATGTGGTCGAAGATGTTGTTCAGGCTAACCTAGAATTACTGGCTCTCAAGGACAGCTGCCGGAACAAACAGGTGCTTGGCGACAGATTTTCTACTTAAATGTGGTAGCTAGCCAGACGGGCATTCGCCAAACGCCCTACCACCATGATATAACGACTGCCATCCCAAGACGATAACCGGGACCTACGGCTTAACGCGCCCTCCGAAGCACGGAAGCGCACAGTAGTAATGTCACTAGCGGTCACCTATCCAACTCATGACCGCGACGGACTGTTGCTTAACTTTGCTGATCGTTTAAGAACAGCTAATTAAACTTTGCTACGAGCGCTTCAAAACCTCGATGGATCTCTCGTCATGCGAGTGTAACATGCACTTAGCCAGTTTTAATATTAATCTTTAACCGAAAATAATTTATTTTAATATTTACCCGAAAAAGTCGTAAGTTTGACGCTTGGTTAATTTTATTTTTTCTAATATCATAACATTTCCAACAATAAAAATGAGTCGAGTTAATAAAGACTCCCGACGCAACGTCGTCTTTACTACAGTTCATACTCTCCGCCATGTAAAAGATTTTCAACATAACAATTGATCCTAGTAATTTACATTCCACATAAATTTACAAAAAAATAAAACATACGTGTAATATGGGTCACTTGATTCTGACAACCCTAGCATACACATAGGAGCAAAATTGTGACGCTTGCAGTTCCAGATTGATAAGAGGTTGAGAATTAGTGATGATACGGCTTAAAGTTTGCTCTGGTATAGAGCTGTGAGTAGTTGAGCACATTTTGATACTGACTGTTTCCGGCATTTTTTTTTTTTTTTTTTTTTGCCTGATAGGTAAGGCATTTTGCGAATGCCCGCTTGGCTAGCTACCACCCTCAACTAGAAAATCTGTCGCCAAGCACCTAACGGTGTGTTCCTGCAGCTGTCCTTGAGAGCCAGTAGTTCTAGGTTAGCCTGAACAATATTTTCGACCACATCATCACTCACGATCAGGTGAGATAGTGGTCAAAGACTAACCTACCAGACATAAAAATGTATTTAGGCAGCCTAAAGGCCATTGCAGGCCCACAAGTAGTCCAAATGCCCACTACTAGTTGGCAGCTCATGTAGTAATACTCATGAGTAGGGCACATCAACTCTTTCCTTTATTGGTATAATAAAAAAGACCAGAAAGGTATACCAGAAGACAGCCAACAGCCTTTTAGCGGAGCTCTCAATACCTATATTTTAATCCCCAAAAAGCTTGTAAGGTTTTTAGACAGAAGTATTTGACTGCTATGTGTGGGGATTATGACGATCCCTCCATTCTACTCCCATAAGTTCAATTACCAATATACCTTGTGGTTGATAAAGTTCTGTTTAAGTTTTAAATAGATACTCACTATGTTGTTTACATTACCCAAATGTCAAAACATAATTTTATTCAAACATAATGGTCATTCAACTAGGTACTACCAGTTCTTTCTTAGTGTCTGATAAATTTACACTCGAGAGCAATGAATCCGGGTCACTTAAAGAATGTTAAAAATCTCGGAAACTAAAAATGATAGGTTAATGCAATAAATTGTATTTAATAGACAATGTAATACTCCTTAAATGAAAGTAAAAAAAATATGAGTCACCATACATTTTATTAACACAAAATTACATAAAGAAAAAAACTGCTGATCTCTCCTTAAAACAAAAATAGGAAACATGAAATTTTTGAACTTTATTACGATTTTCTTGAATTTTAATACTTCGTATTGCCTCCTCGTGCTTCCATTACTGCGTTTACGCGGTTTGGCATGCTGTACACCAAGTTCCTTATACGATTTTGGGGAATATTCTCCCTTTCCTCTGTGAGAGCAATTTTGAGCTCACGAAGCGTGATTGGGGGAGGGTTTCGTTGTTTTACGCATCTGCCTAGCTCGTCCCAAGCATGCTCGATCGGGTTGATATCCGGGCTGCGCGCTGGCCACTCCATACGAGTAATGTTCATCTCTTGAAGGTAGTCATTCACAATCCTACCTGTATGAGGTCGGGCATTGTCATGCATAAATATAGCATCCTCACCTAAATTGACCATAAATGGACCAACGTGATCATTGAGGATTTCTTCCACATATCTTACGCTAGTTAAAGAGCCGTTTTCTATGATCACCAGCTCTGTGCGACTTTCAGAAGAAATTCCGGCCCACACAAGTACAGACCCACCACCGTAGGCTACTTTTTCTTCGATGCATGCTTGCTTGAATCTTTCCCCTGGTCTTCGATACACTCTGTGTCTTCCATCGTGCTTGTAGAGCATAAATTTTGATTCGTCGGAGAACATAACTTTTGACCAATCTTCAATACTCCAATTTACGTGGCTCTGGGCATATCTTAGTCTCGAAATACGATGCCCACGCTCCAGTTTAGGGCCGTTTGCAGGTCTAAGGGGTTTTAAGTTAGATTCAGCAAGCCGACGTCTTACTGTCCATGCACTTGGGTTACTTCCTCCGAGGCGTCGAAACTGATTGGTGAGTTCAGTTCCTGTGAGAAAGCGATTTCGAAGCATGGTGTTCACCAAGTATCGGTCTTCTCGTGCTGTGGTACACCTGGTTCTGCCCGTTCCTGGTCTGCGTAGGTTAGAACCAGTTTCTTCGTAACGTCGGAGAACTCTTTGTACTGTTGACAGCGACACACCGACAGTCCTGGCTGTATCGCGCTGACTCCGGCCGGTTTCCAGCATTGTAAGTATTCTGGTGCATTCTTCAGGCGTAAGCGACATAATTTCAGCTTGAATAATGAATATAGAGCACTATCAACATGGTTTATGTACCCACATAAATGACAGATTACAAACAAAAGCAAAACCAAATGCTGTAATTTCGTAGTTCCATCTTCGAAAGTGGCCCTTTTTCAAATTTGATTTTTTTATGATATAACTTTACAATAACTAAGAAGTTTTAATACCTTCATTTAAGGAGTATTACATTGTCTATTAAATACAATTTATTGCATTAACCTAGCATTTTTAGTTTCCGAGATTTTTAGGATTCTTTAAGTGACCCGGATTCATTGCTCTCGAGTGTAGTTCATTCACTTTTGTATCGATAACAACTGGTATATAAATAAAATAACAAAGTTGAAGAATAAATAGGTTTTTTTCTATATCTATTTTTAACATCTAATATCATATGCCTACCACTTAATTGTTTATTAGATTTTTTAAACAAAATCTAAAATGTTTAGTACGACTTTCCATTGACGTTTGTTGAATTGAGGGGGAGAGGGGAGTGTTGGGAGGAGGAGGGGTACCAGCCCCCTTCAGTGGAAAAGTTGCGAAGCCCCCCCCTTTTAGATTTTTTTTTTTCTTTTATTCTAAGGAAATTTTCCTCTTTTTATAATTCAACAATATAAAATCATTTGGCACAAAAAAGGGGAAGGGTAGGAAGGTCCCCTTGCCCACCTCTTTCATTACAAGGTAATACATAGTTTTTGAATTATACTTAGTTTTGTAAAATCATAACCTCACTTTTTTGTAACACTCCACTGATCAAATTTATTGTTTTGGATGTGTAACAGACGTTTTAGCGCATCGCCGGCGGCTGCCGCAGCACACTCGCTTCGCTCGTTATGCTCGCGCGTTTTGCTGTCGCAGTTTCAATCTAATGTAAGCTAGTTTCATTTTTCTGTGTTCTTATTTAGTTTTGTTTTTGGCCTGATAAAACAAGTTATAAATGTATCATCTTTCAATATTTACCCCGCATATAAAAAAACAATGAAAATATCATATCATTATGTTATAAGCAGTGATGCATTATAATGTCTTTTTGTTTGCATACATTACACAATACAATTTCAAACTTATGTACTTACTGGAATAATTTATAAATATAATATTGTTTCATACTGATCACAAGGTTTTTCATTAATATTTATATGGAAGTTTCAAGATGTTTAGATAGAAGATATGATGGCAAAACACATTATTATTTATTTTATTAGACATCTATGATATCACTCGTCCAAAGCATAGTAGAAAGAGAGGAAGTAGCCCATCTCCGGCCCAATCCGCGATATAATTACCTACCACACTTGTCTGTCTCAGGGTTGTCACTTTTAGCAAAATTTTCATTCAGTGCCTAGAAATTGGCAACGGCCGGGAAGATGTGTTTTTTACTTATGTTGTGTGGGTTCAGGGTAAGTGAGATCGGTTTTACCTAAACCATGATGAAGCCTTTCACGATGATAGAAAGAGCGACAGAAGATACCTATGTGGTTGCGGGGCCACAGACGGGCGACGCACAGTAGATCGAAAATCGTCTTTCATAGACATAGAATCTGGAATTATTAAAGCTAAATTTTTTTGCTTGGGACGAGTTCTGTTAATCATTGTTATACTATAAAATGGGATGTGCGACAATTGTGAGCACAAATAGGCAAGATATAATTTTTTTTTGAAAAATTTGTATGGGACTAACATATAAAATGTCAATATCTCCGTAATCACAAGTTTGGCCGTTATATCCTTGCACACGTATATAGTACTAATTATTTATGATTTTTTGATATACTTTGTTTTGCGGCACCACTTGCGATTTTTTTTTTAAAAATCGTCAAAGTTATTAATTTTTTTTTATATTGATGACTGTTTGTAATGCTAAAATATGCGATTATTAGTTCTAGTTTAGGGTATTTTATAAATCTTAACAGAAAACTTTCTAAGAAATCACAAGACTGTTAACCAAAACATTTTCACGTCTCAATACAACTTGCACGGTAATAATAAATTATATATTTTTGAATCTAATCTAGTCACCAGTAATGGTATGGTAATCAATAACAAATGAGTACTGTAAAAGTACTCATTTGTTAATGACCTCCGTTAGGTGATCAGATAGACTAAATACCTAATAAAGCAATTAGCGAAAGGATACACTCAAAAGAATATGTATTAAGTTTAAGAGCTCCGTAATTTAATAATTAGTGCAGAATTATCATTCTTTTTTATAGGCTATATTTAATGCTTCAAATATACGTAATTTATCAGTTTTATACTATGCAGATCCATAGTATAAAACTATCATTAAATTAAGATAAAAACTTTTATCTTATATGAGATTTAAACTATCTAGTATTAGATACTTAGATAAGTTGGGTTATAAAATTAAAAAAGAAGTTTAGAAAGAATTGATTTTTTTATTAATGTAAAAAACATAATAAAATCATGAATATCAAATATAAATATCAGAAATCATAAAATTCTTCAAAATAAATTAAATTAAATACTTAAATCTAACAAAAGATGAAATCAACTGAAATTTAAAATAAATTGAAATTATTACACACAATAAATATTAAATTGGAATCAAATAAAATGATTTAGGTAAGTACAATTAATATAAGTAAAATAAATAAATAAATAAGTCAAATACAAGTGAAAATAAAATTACAATAATTAAGTAACTACTTATAATATTAAAAGTTAAATTATTCTAATACTTCACCACCATCAGAATCCACTTCAGAATCTGACTCTACAGTTCCCATTACATCCAAGAACTCTATCGGAGGTTCCTGAAGTTTGAGTAGATCTAAAGCTTCTCTAAAGTATACCTGCTTCTTATGGGCATCCAGTTTTGGTCTTATTGAAGAAATCAGAGGATCAGATGAGAGAAGAAGCATGTTGAGGATGTCTTCGTTAGATGTTTGTCTACTCTTCTTCCTTGAATGATGTTCCCTGAATCTTCTGAAGTCTTTATTGCGGGCCTCTGAAGCTTCTTCTGATAGACTCCCAATTGGCACAATAGCATTTTCGGCTATTATATCACCTCCGTGGATTAATAATTTGTGGACAGTTGAGGACATGTAATACCAATTATAAAGTTCTACATATCTTTCGGCAGTTAATTTGGTATACTCTTTAAACTTAGGCACATCAATTATCTCACCAGAAGTGATTGCCTGCAGAATCACGGCAAACCTGTAGATAAGGTTTTCATCCAGTCCTGTTATTGCTGCAGTTTTCTCAGGAAACTCGAAAAACCTTCTCGCAGTATTACCATCGTTAGTTGTGCCTGACCCTTGTTTAACGATGTCGATCAAGAGATTAAGATCATCTCTGAATCGATCTTGGATAAGCTTTTTTCTGGTCTGTAACAGTATCTTGTGAGATTCCTCCCTCGCAGACCACTTCTTAAAATCGAGGCGATAAGCTATGTGTAAAAGACATTCCATTACATTAATACGGGCATGTAGTGGTGACAATCCAAATTCATAGGAACCAGTAGAAACGGTCTTTGACGTTACATTATCTAACTGATTCATTTCGGTTGGCTTAGCCAAACACAGGTAGCAGGCCGCATTTGATTTAGCTTCCGAGAGATATGTACAAATTTTGCCATCGATCATTGTTAATAACAATTGATGACTAATCTCATTTGCTTGGTATTTTGTGGAAATCAAAGCCTGGATTTCATTATCCATTCTAGTTTTTTCATTCATGACAACTTCTTTGCTCTCCTTCAAAAAACTGAACTGCACTGGGCGGCAATATGTAGAAGAGCAGGGTTTTGGATTTATCCAAATAGTATCACCTTCTCCTGTTGTTAACTTTAGAGGAACCAAAGAGGTCATAAATATGCTGGAATCATCTTGCTCACTGTCTATTTTCTGCTTATATCTACTTTGGTTGGATGCACCGTCAAATCCCCACTTCGATATTAAAATCAATTGCTTGCCTTGTATTTCACTAGTACTAGGAAGACTTTCAATAATCCTGGTCACTGTTAAATCTAGTAATGCTTGGAGTGCAATCGAAGCTGAGCTATCCGTTATGGTCACAAATGTCTCCGGAGGGTAACACTGAAGCTTAGCCTTTTGAAGTTTATAATACGACGGATATATATCTTTCGAACCTTCTCGAGTTGTTGTTTCCCTCAAAGTGATGTATTGCCATTTTGATAATTTTAATGAAAGCAACAAACCCAGTGCTTTCTCTGGTGAAAATAATACTTTAGGGACTGGTTTTTTGATCATTTCCTTAATTCTTGCTGTTGCATCTGGATTTTTTAACATGTATTCAATAACGTATGCAATATCCTCACGACCATCTTGTTTTAAAAGTGCTGCAGCTGAATATGCTAATTCAACAGGTTCTTCATCTTTATGTTCATTTGATCTCCTCTTCTTCTGCTTGTTGCTTAAATCTTCAAAGGGCTTTCGCGACCTTTTTGTCATTGTTGAAGCCGATATCATCGTTGACGTTGATGGTAAGGGTTCAGCATAAGTACTTTCATTTACCGATTCTTGTATGAGCAAATTTGTTTGTACGCAGCTTGGCCAGTCAATATTTGCCTCAAGCCAATTGGAATAATCACGTCTAAAAATATCAGGTTTGCGGTGGGATCTTATCCATCTCTTCTGAACAGCCCGTGTGAATTTCCGACAAAATTCCTTGAGGGTAACACGGTCTTCATCGGAAAGGCTAGAATCTAGTCGATTAACAAGCGTGTTAAATAATATTTCGTGATCGAATTTAGTATTCTGACTACTCAGAATAACAAACAAGTCCAAGTTTGAAATTACACTTTCCATTATTCACAATCACGGGGTAAGCGGGTAGGTAGATACTATTAGTTGTTAGCAGTAGAAGTACTCAAAATGAACTGAAGCTACATAATTTGATTTTTGACTATTTATAGGTATTGACTAATTATGAGGGTACTATTTTTTCTTAATTTATAATTAGTTTTGGTAATGAGGGTATCATTATCACAACTAATTTTGAAATTAAGCAGCATTTGTCACTTTAGATGTTATATTCATTTACTTAATTAGGTACAATATTAATTAGTATTAACGGAAGTAACGGAGGTCATTAACAAATGAGTACTTAACCATAAGAAGTAACGGAGGTCATAAACAAATGACTACTTAACCATTAGAAGTAACGGAGGTCATTAACAAATGACTACTTAACCATTAGAAGTAACGGAGGTCATTAAGTTAGTTATTAGTCACCATTACTGGTGACTAGATTAGATTCAAAAATATATAATTTATTATTACCGTGCAAGTTGTATTGAGACGTGAAAATGTTTTGGTTAACAGTCTTGTGATTTCTTAGAAAGTTTTCTGTTAAGATTTATAAAATACCCTAAACTAGAACTAATAATCGCATATTTTAGCATTACAAACAGTCATCAATATAAAAAAAAATTAATAACTTTGACGATTTTTAAAAAAAAAATCGCAAGTGGTGCCGCAAAACAAAGTATATCAAAAAATCATAAATAATTAGTACTATATACGTGTGCAAGGATATAACGGCCAAACTTGTGATTACGGAGATATTGACATTTTATATGTTAGTCCCATACAAATTTTTCAAAAAAAAATTATATCTTGCCTATTTGTGCTCACAATTGTCGCACATCCCATTTTATAGTATAACAATGATTAACAGAACTCGTCCCAAGCAAAAAAATTGACCTTTAATAATTCAAGATTCTATGTCTATGAAAGACGAGTTTCGATCTACTGTGCGACGCGGGGCGGTGATGTGTACGAGTACCTACGGTAGTTTACGTGAGTTTACTGATAGTACTGTCAACCAATTCACTAGTTTAAAGCCCGGCCCTTGCCAAAGATGACACATCTCTGTATAGCTAATTTAGTGATTCAATAAAGTTCAACAATAGTTTTCCTAACAAATACAGAAATGTATTCAAGAATCAGAACAGTACTATTTATAAAAAAAGCGCCGTTTCGGACACGCCCATATGTAAGGTTTCGTAGTTCATGTGTAGTTATTGGGTTAGTTTTTTATTGTTTGTAAGTTTTGTTTGTTTTCGCATACATTTTATATGAAAAAACAAAAATAACATTGCTTCTGTAATTTGATGCTAAATACCTTTATATTTCGAAAACTATAACTTACATTTTTAAAAGTTGTACTATGGGAGTTATTGGTGGAACTAAAAATATGTCAAAAATGGGGCTTTGATAGCAATATCTCGAGACAGACACATTCAATTAACTTTGTTTCAATCTTACTACCTACCTACAATACTGAGAAATCGGCATGACTAAATGTAAACAAAGCAATAGCGGCATATCAATTGACAGATCAAATATACCTATGCAATACATTGTAGTGGGAAAGTAGGCCTGCCTACTTCGTCTGCCTCATAGAAAACTACCAAATAAAATCTATAGGTATCTATCTCACTCATCATCAATTAAAAATTATAGGTATGCTAGAATAACTTGCCTACCTTTCTTGTTCAGTAGGTAATCTGAACAGAGACAACTCTGAAATAGATGAACTGTTTAAACAGCCAAACACAGCAATAAGTTCTCCTGCGATTATCACACATTTTTAATTTATTTATGCCCAATGCATAGTAGAAAGAGTGGGAAGTAAGTTATCTTCATACAAACAAACGCACCGCGCGCGGCTTGTATGTGTGCGCCATAATATCTATGCGTCCCGCACGCACACTCTAACAAAATCTCGACCCGTTTCAACTTTCGACCATGCGCCAGTCGGGGCTAACATCGCACAAAGTTTGAGCGTCACGGCTTTTCGGCACCTCTAAATAAATTAAAAATGTGTGATAATCGCAGGAGAACTTATTGCTGTGTTTAGCTGTTTAAACAGTTCATCTATTTCAGAGTTGTCTCTGTTCAGATTACCTACTGAACAGGAAAGGTAAGCAAGTTATTCTAGCATACCTATAATTTTTAATTGATGAGTGAGATACCTATAGATTTTATTTGGTAGTTTTCTATCAGGCAGACGAAGTAGGCAGGCCTACTTTCCCACTACAATGTATTACCTAGGTATATTTGATCTGTCAATTGATATGCCGCTATTGCTTTGTTTACATTTAGTCATGCCGATTTCTTAGTATTGTAGGTAGGTAGTAAGATTGAAAGTAGAAGTTAATTGAATGTGTCTGTCTCGAGATATTGCTATTAAAGCCCCATTTTTGACATATTTTTAGTTCCACCAATAACTCCCATAGTACAACTTTTAAAAATGTAAGTTATAGTTTTCTATAAATAAATATAAAGGTATTTAGCATCAAATTACAGAAGCAAAGTTATTTTGGTTTTTTCATATAAAATGTATGCGAAAACAAACAAAACTTACAAACAATAAAAAACTAACCCAATAACTACACATGAACTACGAAACCTTACATATGGGCGTGTCCGAAACGGCGCTTTTTTTATAAATAGTACTGTTCTGAATCTTGAATACATTTCTGTATTTGTTAGGAAAACTATTGTTGAATTTTATTGAATCACTAAATTAGCTATACAGAGATGTGTCATCTTTGGCAAGGGCCGGGCTTTAAACTAGTGAATTGGTTGACAGTACTATCAGTAAACTCACGTAAACTACCGTAGGTACTCGTACACATCACCGCCCCGCGTCGCCCTTCTCTGGCCCCGCAACCACATAGGAATCTTCTGTCGCTCTTTCTATCATCGTGAAAGGCTTCATCATGGTTTAGGTAAAACCGACCTCACTTACCCTGAACCCACACAACATAAGTAAAAAACACATCTTCCCGGCCATTGCCAATTTCTAGGCACTGAATTAAAATTTTGCTAAAAGTGACAACCCTGAGACAGACAAGTGTGGTAGGTCATTATATCGCGGATTGGGCCGGAGATGGCCTACTTCCTCTCTTTCTACTATGCCCAAAGTCCCCATACAGCATCTTTTAAATGCCATTTTTCCATTATGGTTTTACTATTGATAATTATACAGGGTTATTGGTAATTTAACCTATTCCTGGTAGTGGGTTATAAGGGGGGTCTAAAAACAAATAAATTTCACCTCGAAAGCCCCTATCCAAAAATCAACCTTTTCTGAGATAAATTAAATTAAAGATTTTTTTTAATTTATCAAGGAAAGGTAACATAAAAATTAATAATAAAAAAATAGATGGTTTTGATCAATGGTTTTTCTATTGTTACATAACACTAGGTGTCCTCACCACATAATACCAGAGGGAAACATCGAAAAAAAATTATAATTATGACTAATTGGTTATCTTTGATTGACAATTAACAAAAAAAATGCCAACACACTCGGTGTGCAGATTATTTAAAAAACTTCTACATACCTTTAGCTTTCTAATGAGGTATTACAAATTAACATCAGTCATAGGGTTTAATAAAATAATGCTTTACAAAATCGTCCTCGGTATAAATTTCATGGAAATTACGTTCAGGCACCTGTCAACAAACACAGAATAAGGAACCTTATTACCTGCCATAAATGATCATTGTTTTGTCGGCATGTATCGAGGGATCACAGCGTAGGACATTATGTTAGTTGTAGAGTAGGTACAGTTAGTCGGTTCGTACTTCTTGTATTGTTCAGACGTGTTTTCCCTAGTTATTGGGATCCAATTGTTGACCTGGCTTGACTTTCCACTGTGATATACCCAACTGTGATGCAACTGCGTTTGTTTCGGGCTTTGTTTGCATTTATTTCTTTTGACCACCCCTATAACCCACTACCAGGAATAGGTCGAATTACCAATAACCCTGTATATTGTATTCATTTGTAAATATTCAAAATAAAATGTAAATCGGAGCATAAGCAGTTAGTTTTCTACAAGATTGGCAACACTATGATATTATCAACATTATTCTAGTCTGTAGTCGCTACTAGTCTATTGTCATTTAAGATACTGTGACTGTGACTCAAAACTTACGCCTCAAGACACTCCAGTTGACACGTTTGTCTTGTACTAGCTGTCTAAGAGGCAACACTTACCTAAGGAGTGAAACTAGTGACAGTTGGCATTGATAGTGAAGGCTATGATCAGTAACGGAAGATGTCAGCAGTTCATGGAGGAGTATACTCTGAAGGCGACATACATGATACGTTATGGTACACACGCCGAAGTGATGATAGAATATGACCAGAAAGGAACAGAGTGAGATTGTGCAGAGAGTGTTTAGCAAAGCGAGGACTGGAATGGCTATAGGGGTTGGACGGAGGCCATTTCAGGGGTTACCCCCATAAACTGTGGTTTGAGGAATAAACTAATTGTTCAAGTGATATGTGTCTTCTTATTTGCACGATACCCACACATGTACGGCCACGTTATGAGAGCTCTGCTGACCAAGAAAACATCCTGACGTCGAGAGAGAACCCCTTACGCAATATATCATCTTCTCTGCGACATATAGACATAATATTGTTTCATACTGATCACAAGGTTTTTCATCAATAATTATATGGAAGTTTCAAGATGTTTAGAAAGAAGATATGATGGCAAACAACATTATTATTTATTTTATTAGACATTTATGATATCACTCGCCCAAAGTCCCCATACAGCATCTTTTAAATGCCATTTTTCCATTATGGTTTCACTATTGATTGATTAATTTGTAAATATTCATAAATAAAATGTAATTGTAAATATTGTTTCATATTATGTGTAAGTAGTTATAGGTAAATCAACTAACATATGTAGGTTAATATAAATAATAATTAAGTGATTGTTTTAGTTAGTTGTGTTGTCTTGGTTTCAGATAAATCATCATAGTCAAAAGACTGGTTGATTCCATATTCGTAAGCCAATAAATTAAATATGAGAAGAAATAATAAATAATGGGTTGTCTGAAAGAGATTGCTTTAAACAAGTTTTAATATTTTTTTGTCTTGTATTATGTTGTAATGTTTCTGTAAGGAGTTTATCTATTTATAGTAAAACATTTCTATTATTTCTTAAATTAACAATTACCAATACCACAAATATATCGAAGAATATTTTGAACATCACTAAAGAACTTAAAAGCGAGTTATGCTTCGCAGCTAGAAAACATATTCTAGGGGTACAATAACAGGGTATAGACTGAATACTGTTTGCTACAAAATTGGACAGAAATGACTGTTAACAGATAGCTATATAAATACCAGATTGTATAACAACCGCAATGGAAAATGTTTTATACCTAAATTCCCAGTATATTCAATAAAAACTCAAGTAATTTAACACTTTAAGCATAGTTTTTTATAATTGATACATGAAAGTTATTGAATTTTATTGTCAAACAAACATACCTTGCAGTCTTTATGTCGGTAACACCATGTGCATCCAAATATTAGTACTATGGCAGTAATAACAAGTGCCACAGCCGGTATTGCCGCATACACAGTATTTTCTGCTCCCCACCCTTCGTATACAGCGCGCCCATCTGGAAATTAATTACCCAGATGAGTCTTGTCAGCTTAGTAAAATCTTCTTCACCAGAATGTATTAGTGTTATAAATAATAATAAATTGTATAAGTACATGGAAGTGTTCAACGTTGCACAAATAAGTACTTAACATTTAAGAACAAAAATAAACACTGATCAAAGATTGTATGTTTCTCTGATGTTTGGAGATATATTAACAAAAAAAAATAAGCAAACAACTACCTACCTGTCATCAGATAATTTATAGACAATTACTTTAGTACATATTTTTGCCTGCTATAGAAAATAATATAAGTTAAAACACGGGTAATAGACTCTAATGAAATCCACTACAAGAGAAGACAAAGATGTGAGAATAGCTTGCTTTAGACCTGGTTGAATAAAGGAATAAATTTATCTCCACTGATGCAGAATATCATTTCCGCTCACATACACACCATAGACAGCAATAGTGTGCAAGTTAATAGTAATAACTTACAGCACCATTTTAGACATGTTTCTTAGAACTTATATTATGAAACCGCTGTATACTTAATGGTTTAATTGGTTCTCTTTGATTGATAATTTCTTTATTTTGTCTCTAGTTTGTGTTTGAGTAATAAATTATTATTTCTTAAGAAGTAAGTTCCCGAGTGATAGGATTCAGTAGACTTAGGGCCTGTTTCAGAATGTTCGAGTAAATTCCGGTTATACTACCCAGAACATAAAATAACTGAATGATAAAAAAAACATTTAACATGCAGCGGATAGGAATGCAATGGATAGGCTAAATCAATGACTGTGAAACGCAAAGATAGTTATTAAATATGTTCTGGGTAGTATAATCGGAGCTTACTCAAACATTCTGAAACAGGCCCTAAATGACAATAAATATCTAATAGGTCAGGAAAAACAGACTCTTCATACTTTGAATGTATTGTGGGCTAAGCTTCAAATACTAACCAAAAAAAAGTTTTGTAAACATACTTCTAACCTTTTGTATATTTCTTATTGTTATTTTCTGTTTTGTTTATTGGTTTGGTATGCAATCTCCTCTTTTTATTTTTTTCAGTGTGACTTGAAATTGTTAAAGTTGTGACAGCTTCATGTAAAACCCCATTATGCATGTTTTTTAATATGATGAATTATGTTAAAATAATTATATCAGGTACCGTTTGACCTGATAGATCAGTATTACAACTTTATATAACCAGTAAATGGTAAGTTCAGTATCTATTTATGGCATTTATGCTTTACATATCCTGATCACATCATCAAATTATTGCACCCCAAAATCTGATTAGTTATAACAAAAACAAAGGTCTCTACAAAGGATGGTTCATGATTCAAATAGATGCAAAACATATGTATAAAAAGTACTTTGTTGTCATCAAAGAAAATCAATGATTTCAGTGCCTTTATGCACTAGAAATTGCATTTTAATTGATTAATAAATAAACCGTGCTTCATGTGTCGAATGTTGGTTTCATCAGAGAGAACCATGCTGATGATTAGTATTCGTCGCATAGAGAGAGCAGTGGTTTTTAATATTGCACAGGTGTCACCTGGTGCAGTGAATATTATACTTGCTATTGTAAAAACATGGCAAATGCAGTAATAGCAGCTTTGCAGTCTATGATGAAGCTACGAATTATAAAATTAGGCATATTTATGTGTAAAAAACAAGCATTTTTTCGAAAAAATGACTCACCGTGAGGGTAGTCCTGCGGCGTTGGTCGCACGGGTAATCCATATCCACAATGTGTGCCGGTCAGGGCCACGAATAACACCACCCATAACATTTTAATCATTGTCACATTATTTGCACAGATGATTTATTTTCTTTTTCATTATTTATCATTTTCATACATTACCACAACACAAAAAATACACGGTCCACGACAGGTTTGCACTTATCAATATTTTGCATGCGCTGAAGGACAATTACACTAAACTTTTATAGAAAATTAGCATGTCCACTTTCGCGATTCCTTACTTTACTACAAATCAAATTTTTATTGTAAATATCGTGTACATTTACATAAAAATTGCGCAACCCGCAGCTGTACGCAACGCCATTTTTCTTTATAAGTAAATGTTACTAGCTTTTCGTTAATTATTCTACCATCTAGATATTTAAATTTATCACTTTTTTACGCAGGCAACAAAATAAACCAAATCAATTCTGGGTTGTGATGACATGACTGCGATACGAGCTAGGCTAGCTACAAATGATTAATCTGTGGATACGATGAAGAGTGCATGGAAGGCATGGAAGCCCCATTTTCCCCAATATCAAGTAAATTAATACGCAGATAAATATACTTTAAACATGGATCAATGAAATCTATGGAAAGGAACTATTGTTTTTTTTACATAATATAGATTATACATAACACATTATCGACGCCACGGTAAATAACACTTTCTTTACTCAGTAGTAAAGTCAAGAAGAAAGAGATAGGGACACGTTTGCCACAACATAATTCGGAAACATTTTGCGATGATGACACAATCTTGACGGCACATGTCACATTTTGCCAGGTTTCGTGTATTAATTTGTGCATATGGATTCTAAAAAAATCATCGATGATTATAAACGATATCTTATTAAACTATACATCGTTTTTTTATGCTATATATCTATTTAAACATGGACGTTTTCTATACATCGAGTTTTTAATCCTACAGCCGACGACGCGACGTGATGGTTTCTTATAATGCATTGGAGCTACATTACAATTTTTCTTACACAATTTTGAGTTGGCCCAGCTACTAACTCTGAAGTAGTTCATGAGTGGCAGTTCTCGTTCCAGGCTTAGCATCAATTATTCCCCACACCACTTATGACAGCAATAGGTAAAATAGGGGCCCACCGAATGCTAGCTAATCTGTAATTGAAAAAGTATTCAGTAGATATTTAAAAAGTTACTAATTGTATCGACATTCTATTGAGAGTTTGTTTTTATTTATTTTGTCAGTGAAGTGTACGAAATCTCCGGACCAATTAAAAAACTTATACATCTTTCTTGTATTTCAAAACTTTGTTATCATTCACCTCAGTAACGACTTTAGGGATTTTGATAAAATTAGGAAGCTTGTACTCTCATACGACTTTACTATAAAAATATATAAATTAAATAATTACGAAGAAAACTGTTTCAGTCACATACCTTTGCAAAATTGTGCTTTAAAAAGCAATTACATATTTTTATTTATTACGTGTCATAAATGATTACTAAATCAAATGATTGACCTGTGGAATTTTACACTAGAACTTTTGTTTCTCGGTTGAGTTGTGGCATAACTTGACCGCACAAAATCATCATATATTTCTTTTTACAATTCATGTATACATTGCTTATCACGTGACTGAGAGTACTTATCACGTACTATCACTAATACGCGGCTCGTTTCTCACGCGTTCAAAAATGTTTCTGTAGGTATTATTGTGGCATCATAATAAATTCTATGGTAATAAATATTACGTACATTTAAAGGAGTATCTAGATAGGTATTTTTGTTAGCCTGGGATGATCTGTTCTGTATAACGGCGAATGCTACAAATAAATATCTAATGAAATGTAAGCCAAGCTCAAAAACAGCAGAATGCAAATCTCACCATGGCGGGTGTGGTTTAAAAACTGTACCATGTGTCGTAACAACATAAACTTGAGGCAACCAATCAGTTGCGATCATTTCTAAACGCCAAATCAATTAAACAATCCAATTAAATTTCGAAGATTGTGTTTATTTAGTTAACTGGAAGTCCACAACCTTGCTTTTCACGGCATTTCCTACCTCGCACTGCCACAATTTGGAATCAGCTGCCTGGTGAAGTATTTCAGAACAGATACGACTTAGGGGCCTTCAAGAAGAGAGCATACTCCTTCCTCAAAGGCCGGCAACGCATCCTCGAGACCTCTGGTATTGCGGATGTTCGTGGGCGACTGTGATCACTCACCACCAGGTGACCCACATGCTCGTTTGCCCTCCTATACAATAAAAATAAATATTGTAAACTTGATGAGTCCGAATTCAAAGCGGTAACTGTATAAGATTTACACTTCTGTGCAGGTTTATTCTCTACCATGTATACTATTGCATCTGTTCTATATACCATAATCTCATAATTCATCGATATCGATAAAAACTTTATAATTCGAAGAGAGCAACTCTAAAGATTGCTGCATTTAACTAGCCACTTTCATGTTTTAGGTATTCACGTTTATTTTATAGGTATTTCCAGTCCCTAGACATGACTTTGAACCATTAAAATGTGATATATTTTTACCATCGTAGAACGTCGAACCTATTTCGAATTTGTTGGATATCTGTTGTAGAAATAAGATTACTCCTTTGTTTGACTTTTATGACTCGTCACAGCAGCTGAAGTATGTTTATCAGCGGAAGCAAAGTGGTCTAATACGTTTACGGGAAGCGTCTGCTTTAGCTCACACAAAATTGCTTTCGTGTGTCCAGTTGTACTCATCTACAGGTCGCATTTCTGAACCGGTTCTCGTGAATTTTCTTGAGCAGGTTTCATAATTCCATAGAATTTTTTGCTGATTCTGTTTTTGGATTTTTTTCAAAACGATGCTGGTATTAAAAACTTATAAAAAACGTATATTAAAAAATATAATATAATCTAATATATACAATTCTCGTAATAATATAATATAATATATTTAATATCTGCCATATTGAAAAAAAACACTAATGGTACAAATCTTTTGTACCATTACTGAAAGTGGTTCTGATTGAAAAAGTTGCTTCTTGAATTATCACGAAGAAACTTTTTTGTTAGAAAACTTATGCATCCGATAAACTTACAGGGACAGGGCGCGGCGACGTGAATAAGAATGAAAAAATAACGCTAATTGCCGGCTATATCAAATCACAAGGTATTTCATCATCTTTTGGGTTAGGTATACCTAATGGTTTTTATTGATCCATTTTATAGAAAACGTAAACTAATGATATTGACTATACCTACTATACCAATTACCAACTCATACCCATTTAGCTTTTGTTTGCTATTTTTTCCTTTTAAAGCATTAGGTACTTAGAATAGTGAGCAATACTCTAATTAATAGAAATAAATATAATTAGGTTTACAAATAAATATCATACGCTCCTTGGTCGTTGACCGTAATAAATGTGACCAGAGCGGTGAGGGGTGCGACAGGGGGGCGCGGCCCGCACCCCTATATTTTTGTATGCGTAAAGGATAAGAGGTAATGAAGATATGCAAATTACCTGTGTCACATCAAATTAATTTCAGAATATAACTATGATTTTTTGACTAGGATTTTGTGACCCATTCCCACATCAACGTGCGCAGTGAACCTTTATTCAATTGTAAGTTATGGAAGGGCAGACTTGGGAGATTTACAGTTCCGAGAGCCAGTAGTTTATATAGAGCATAGACATGGTTCGACAATTCACTTATTCTTATAATTTCAGACACCCGCAAAAGCCAACTCGTTGAATTGTCTTGAAGACGAAAATAAACCTACGAAAATAATACTTTCAAATATTAGAAAATTCGGAACGTAGAAAACCAAAGCCAAATCTTTTATTAATTATTTTATGGTTTATTCAATTGTAAGATGATTTAACGACACAATACGAGTATATAGATAGTAACCCGCAGCCACACCATTTTGCTAAATTATTAGGGCGTCATTGTACTAATAACGCCATCTATTATAAAACTTATGAGTTAACATCGCTGTAACATAACTAAATTCAATATTTAAATTCATCGTAGTTAATCTACTTAATACTAGATGGCACCACTAGAACCAGGTTGTAAAATAAACGCGAGCCCTTACAGCATCATCATCACACCATCAGCTCAGCTTTTTGCTAATGTAAATATGAAATTATAACTAAGTCTAGTCTATAGATATAGATCTGTGGTTTAGTCAGAGAATTCGTTGACCCAAACAGGTGCCAACATTTAGATCACGCATCTCGTCGACCAAGCACTAGGATAAGTTTTGGAAAATACGATGAGTTCCTGGTCCCCTAAATACTGTGTGTTTGAGAGCAAAGAGGATGTAATACTGATTGATTTAAGAGTTGAACTTTGTAATAATGGCAGAGTATATTATAATATATTCACATAGGTTTAAAAGTTTTTCACTTAAAACTGTAATAAAAACTTAGTTTTGTACCACTTATAGTATTTATATATGCTTTGTTTGTATGTAATACTGCATTAGAATGTCCTTAAAAATAATATCAAACAGCGCACGCGTTATCCTTTGACAATGACAGCTATATTCAAGTGGTATGTTATCATCAGGGGGCCTTAGAGCGCAACTTTTTAATTATCTAATTCGGTCGTTAAAAGGTTTCACCTTTAACTGACATGATCTTGACTTTTCTTTATGAGAGAATTATAGGCACTCTTTTGTATTTTGCAGGTAACGTTAGTTATTGCTTTTCAAACATCATACAAATTCTATATATTTTTGTAGTTCCCCGCCAAAAATCGATATTTTGAGGTTTTAAAACAACCAAGTCGTTCCGAACCTTGGAGTAAGTTAAAACAAACAAACAACTACACTCAGAGGCTTGGAACGGCCACCTGTCGTCGTGCGTCGATTTGGGACGAATCATTGCTGAACGAATGCCCTTTATATTCTGTGGCGAAAGTAGGAAGAAGTGAAGTGAAACTCTGTGAAATACCAACTAGGGGTGCGTACCATTTGAGTGAGATTCGCTAAAAACGATCACACTCCCAAAAAGTTTTCCAAATGGGTCTTGGCGTTATTTTCGCCTTAAACGCTACATCTAATGTCAAAAGTGACAGAAGTGGCAAATTTTAGTGGCATTTTTAGCGTTCATATCCAAAAATGGAACGGGGATGACAGTTACAAACGATCACGTGATCACAACCATAGACGCAGGTGATCAAAATTATCGAAAATAACGTTCTTACCGACTAATGGAACATACCCTAGGAAACTGCTAGAAATGCTATCATATCAAAACGAACGCACTACACGGGGCGTGTTCCATTAGTCGCTAAGAACGTTAATTTCGATAATTTTGATCACATTCTGCGTCTGTGGTTGTGATCACTGTGATCGTGTGTAGCTGTCATCCCCTGTTCCATTTAGGATAAGCCACATAATAAAAGTGGCTTTTGACATTAGATGTAGGGAATTCAAACTGTTCCAGTAGCCTCATAGCGTTTATGGCGAAAATAACGCCAAGACCCATGTGGAACAACTTTTTGGAAGTGTGATCGTTTTTAGCGAATCTAACTTCAAATGGTATGCACCCACGGAGGAAGTAAATAAATTATACGCGAAAAACAATCGAAATCTGAAAATGTGTCATTGTGTCCGCTTACTCCTCAAATAATGGTGTTTCTCAATTAAACAATTTTCCCATAAAAAACAGAACCAATGCTCGTAAACTTATGTTTAAAAGTGAAATAACCTCAAAACACATGTACGGTATCAGTGTTTTTCGTAGCGTAGTTAGATTATGTAGATTTCGCTGTTACTCGAATAAAAGTACTAAGAAGTTGTTGGAATTTCTAGCCGACATGCCGAAAGTCAATTCACCACGGATTGCCGAGGCACAACGCCAAAGGCAAAACATAACAAAAAAGTCTGACAAATATGCCCCAAGCACTGTGTACCTTCAGGTTATAGGCTCTGGTGCTAGAGGAGCCCCAAACACATTATATCTCTTCACTGACCAAAAACGGTAAGTTATTATTTTCATCGGTATGTAGGTGTCTACCAATTGATAGAGATTACAAGCCCATAATATATTAACATAATAAATCTACTTTCCTTTTTACTTCACCAATTTTACTTCCTGTTAATAATTACATTATATTTTTTTTAGTGTTAGTGTATCAATCCTATTGTATAAAAAAAAAACAAAAGATGGATTTATTTCATCATTTTGCTACTGTATTGCATGTCAAATGTATGTATTATATATTTTTTGTGTCTTATTTGTAACTCTCATTGCCACTTTCAGGATGGTTAATAAATCCATCCTCTCCTAAAATTGTTGACCCTATTGCAAATTACATATTTTTTATATCAAAACAATGTTATATGTATTAATTAAAAGAATATTAAATATGTTATAATCAGTGATCAGTTATTCATATTATTCACATTTAACTAAAGTTCAGTATTTCCTGTCAAAAGTTAAGAAAATATAGAAGCAGCTTTAAATATTACCATTTTTGTATAAAACCTTATACCGGTATTCAGTAACACCAGTAAAAATATTGATGTTACTGAAATATAAAAATGATGATGTATACAAAGGTATATCTAATTAAAATCAATGATTCACATTTTACAAACACAAAATGCTAACTATTAACGTTTAAGGTTTTCGCGATTATTACACATAGTAGTTAAACAACTTTAAATGGTTTAAATCGAGTAGTGATTGTCACCCCATGACCATGATCACTGCAAAGTTTTTGAAATGTCGGGACAAAAATAATGATTAATGTACGTGATTTAAACTGTTTAAAGTTGTTTAATCACAGTTTGATACAACTTTTAACAATGGAGATGTTTTGGTTTAATTTTAAAATAGAATGACTGGGTCAATTGTGGACTACATAAATTTAATAAAAACAATAGTGATATCAATATAATATTCATTTATTGATATAACCTGTAACCTACAAGAAAAGGTTTTGAAATACTAAAAACAAATAACTTATGGGCTAAAATCATAAAAGGATAATATCTTAACAAGTTTACAACATCATTATCACAGAAAACAAAACTTGCTATAAAACCATGTGATTGGTTTTATGAAAATGTTCCTATTTAATAATTCTGAGATATTATATCACCATATGCAGAATCACATTTACAAGTGTACTACATTGTCATTAATATATGATGTTAACATGCCTTGTCTGTTTGTGATGAACATGTTGTAGTGACATCAGAATCCAGTGATTGTTGTAAGATTGTGTGTGTTCTCATATTATTCAGAGAATTAAAGTAAATCATTATAAATATCTCTTGATTTTCAATCACTAATTTATTTCAATTGAGATTTAGCATCCATTAGTAGCCAGAAAAGGAACTTTCTACATCAACCAAAGTATCGCAAATTTTTAAAGTGTTCCTCATATTCGCATTTGCAGAATTTTTACATATTTCCCTAAGAGCATAATTGAGAAACTCACAATATCACCTAATACATGGAAAACATTATCAACTCACAAAGTGACAAATGTACTGCTATTTTTGGTGGTGTTGGGTTGTTATCGGCACAAAAACAGCTATATTTTGCTGTCTAACCTACACACAGTGACCCAGTATTATCATTTGGAATGTACTTAAGCTGCTTGTCCAGTTGTCAACCAACCCTATCTATAAAATGGTACTACCCCAATGTAAAAAAGAATCATAGAACTTTCCCAAAAAAAGTGTCATCTAAGATCAGCCTATAACATACCTTAAGGTAAATCTGATAATGAAAGGTAGTATATGAATATACATATAAATCCAAAATTAATAATAAAAAAAATTAAATTTCAAATTTACAAATAATTGTAAATTTGAAATTTTCTTTGAAAGTAGTGATCTCCAATCTAGCCACCCCTTGAAGTGAGACGAATTTATTAGTTTCTACAGCATGGGTTCCTAAACTTTAAAGATAACGGAACACCAGTTAAATACCATTTATTTTATGGAACCCCATATCAAATGATGAAAACTGATGTTCATATAAGAACAATTTATTTTAAGAATTATGTAATATTTTTTATTTTATTTTTATTTTACTTGTATTCGTGGGGGTTACAGCTTTCATTACAAAGTGATATTGAAACAGACAGATAAAAGCCATTTACAAGCCTATATAACTGAAACAAAAGCTTATATGTGAAGAATAAAACTGTTTTATTAATCTTTCTAATATATAAAATTCTCGTGTCACAGTTTTCGTTGCCATACTCCTCCGAAACGGCTTGACCGATTTTGATGAAATTTTTTGTGCTTATCCGGTATCTATGAGAATCGGCCAACATCTATTTTTCATCCCCCTAAATGTTAGGGGTAGTCCACCCCTAAATTTTTTATTTTATTTTTTAGACAAAATTTTTAATTTCTATTTTTTTATGATACAACATACAAAATACATACAATCCTCAATTTTCATCCTTCTACGATCAACCCTTATTTTTTAATAGCCATTTTAGTTATATATATATATATTTATATGGCAAAACAACGTTTGCCGGGTCAGCTAGTAGTTTTATAATTGGGTTATGTTCGACAATTTTTTGGCTATTTCAGGATATATATACTATATAGATAGATATTACTTTATTGTTGCACCAAATAACATATGAAACTAGTAATAATATACAATGGGTGGCCTTATTACTAAAAGCAATCACTTTGAGGTGTATAAATATATTTAATGAAAAAACACTAAAATAATATATTTATATATTCGATTTATATTGATGTTATATGGTTTCTTTTATATACCTTATCTGTATCATCATTTTCTTATGAATACTTCTGAGTTTTCTTTACAGCACTGCAGTGCATTCCGAATAGGCAGTACCTACGCAATAAACTCCAATAATTTACTGATTAAGTATAGATTTGATACATATTTCTTATTATTTTATTTTGTAAAAAAAAGGTAATTTAAACAAAGAGAAATATAAATGTAAAGATTGTATCTTCAAACATTAAATTTAATGGCACAGATGCAATATGAGAACAACTGACAATAATTGTTGAACTATAAAAACAATGTGTGGAACTCAAAACAATCTTTCCGATAATGAGGATGGTGAAATAGAGCTTAAGAATATTACACAGAAGCAAGAAAGACTATGCTATATATGCTATACAAGTATATTGCGGACTGTCTAGAATGCACTGCAGTGCATTCCGAATAGGCAGTTAGCAATAAACTCAAATTTCTTGATCAAGTATAGATATAATACATATTTCTTATTATTTTATTTACACAGCAACCCACTCCTGGCTGGACAATACTTTCCAAGGGCTTCCATCCCTCCCATTCCTAAATTTTCTTCCTCATAGTCTTTCTTGCTTCTGTGTTATATTAGGATGCTCTATTTCACCATCCTCCTTATCATTTAGATTGTTTTGAGTTCCATACATTGTCTTTATATAGTTTGACCAATACCGCTGTACCGCGCCTTAGGTATGCGCGCGGCGAGACGGGGGGGAGTGTAATTTGTACTGCACTGTTTATGTCAGAAGCACATGAGATAAATATTCAAAGATGGGTCATGTGTTTTATCATGATGTTCAGACCGACATTTTTAAGGTGGCCGAATATTTTAAGAAAAGAAAGCATTGAATTTATATGTAATGCGAATATTGCTAAAATCGTTGCGGAGGCTACGGGGTACTGCGAAAAAACCGTGAGAAATGTGATTAAAGCGGGTAATTCATAAATTGAAAATTCAAGCCTATTATTCAATTCTTATTCATCACCTGACTATTTTTAGTAAAATATGACTATATTTCGGTTATATTTAATAAACTATGTCTATTATATGATACATAGCTAAATTAAATGAAATTTTTATTTAATTAATTTCCTATTAAATTAAATAATTTAATACGTATGACTGAGGTGTAAAGAACTGGCGTGCCTTAGAACTGTAAACAGATATCGTAAGATTTCTATCCGACAATATCGAAGTCATGGGAACTCATGGTCTTACCTTCCCGGCCCCCACCTCGCCGCGTGCTCCTAAGGCGCGGTACAGCGGTAATGGTCAAACTATAGTTCAACAACTATTGTCAGTTATTCTCATATGGCATATGGGCCATTAAATTTTGATTTTGAAGATACAATCATTATATTAGTATTTTGCTTTGTTTTATATTATATGCTTAATTATCTTTTTTTTTAAATAAATTAAAAATCACCTCCAGGTATCTATTCAACTGTGGTGAATGCACACAACGTCTTGCCCATGAGCATAAAGTGAAACTATCAAGACTTGATCACATTTTCATCACAAGCAAGACATGGCGCAATATCGGTGGTCTACCAGGATTGTCACTGACATTGCAGGATGTTGGGGTTCCAAACATTACACTGCATGGACCTGAAGGCTTGGTAAGGACTGCTTTTTAAACTGGTATAAAATACTAAGTTATTTTTGTGTTGATTGATTTCAATTTATAATCATCCTATACCTGGATGCAATTACAGTATTAACCCTGCGTCCTGCGTCATGGGTCATGGTGATAGGGTCAAAATGCCTCCGTTAATTTGCTTGACATATTGAGACTACCTACCTACATGCCAGTGTTGGTCAAGAAAAGGTTACTTAACCCTCTTAGCGATTTTGACAAGGGCGAAAGGGCGAATATCCTTCTCACTGCCCGTATTTTAGATCATTCCCCAAATATATAAATACCATATAGGCAACAATTTAGTGACATAAAATTTATTTTTTCTTTAATGATTAATATTATATTACTGTTTCCGCACCTTGGTTCTGCTTTTTTTATAAAATGATTTTAATTTGTAACTTTTTAATTAATTTCTGTCCAACTTTTTGATTAGTATTGTATTTAAGTGTTTTGTGACGCGTTTCGCTTCTACACAAAGCATCCTTAGGAAATTATTATTGACTTTCTTAAAATATTTGTTATTATTGATGTAGAATGGTCGTTTGCTGCTCATAAAATTGTTTTGAGCCATCAAAGACAATCTTGCTACCAAACATTTGTATCAGTACTTTTGTTTGTGTTTGCAATAGTCGCAAAATATTAAATACCTACAGTACTTTTCACTATAATATTAATCAATAAAATAAATAATAGAGCTTAGTCATTGTATGTTGTTTTTGACTTAGAATAACTTATAAATGTATCTATTTCATTCTTTTATAACTTGTGGTTGCATATTTTGACACTTGATGGAAATTTTAATGATTTACTTTTTATTCATACATACATAAAATCATCACGCCTCTTTCCCGTTGGGGTAGGCAGAGACCACAGATTTCCACTTACTACGATTCTTACACACTTATTTATATCTCTTTCGCTTCATCCACACTCATCATTACTTTCATACATGAGCGTCGGATAGGTTTTTTTTAATCCCTGAATATAATCATATAAACAGATATTTAACCACAGATGGTTTAAATTGTTCCAGGATGAGCTTTACATTGCAACTAGAAGGTTTGTTGTCATGAAGGACATGAATGTCACCATGGCCAAGTGTACCCACAGCGAAGATTTTGAAGATAATGCACTCACAGTAAAATATGTTTTGTTGTAAGTTATTCTTTTTCACTATGTGTATTTCTACTCAGAGATTTAAAAGAAGTTAAAATAGCATTTTCTAGAGGTTGGCACTGCATCTGTGAACGATTTGGTCTTGAAATCTATCCATAGGTGACAGTAATGATATAAGTACACTACACTACAGGTTTCAATACTTACCAGTAGTATATAATTTTTGAAAAATCCTTTTGTCCGGCCTGTAGGGTGCCAGGTTAGAATGTCACCCCCCTCCACCACCGTCTCTACACGTGGGTATCGTAAGAGGTGACTAAGAGTAAGACACTAGAAGGAGGGCAGCAGCGCTTTCTGAGGAACTGATATATCACATTGCGATCCCCAAGACACCTGCCAAGGTTGGGGATTTTGGCAAATCCCGCCATAATAGGGGAGGCTGTGATCAGCAGTACAAAATCCGGCTGATGCAGTACAGGATCTTTTGACAATGTGTCAATTAGTATCTGAAATTATATATGGCCTATGATAACACGTTGATCTTTTTGTGGATTTCGCATCTCGTCGCATATTGGTGCATTCGTTTCCCAGGAAAAATAATAGGTTATTCAAACAATATAAATACTAAATAATAATAATTATGGTCCAGGGGGCCTCACGACAGCCTACTGGATCAAGATAAACCAGCACCTAAGAAGCCCAAGCTTGATAACACAGACAAAGAGTTTGAGGAGTTCATTCACGACGAAACTGATTACTACAAGTCTGATTTCTCTAGGAACAAGAACATTAACAAATCTGAAAAGCTGAAGTCTAAACCGAAAACTGCCGACGTAGAAAAAGGTTTGTATATTTTTTAATATGAGTCAACACTTTTGCAGTAGCTGTACAGTGAATGGGCTTATTCAACAAGGTAACTTGGCTAAAGGGGTGGATTCGAATCCCGCACATGACTATAATTTTTTTCTGTCGTAAATTTGTAATTTTTTAAGGTAAAGTCAAAGTCAAGTCAAAAGTCAAGTATTTCGAAGAGCGGGTCGAAACAGTTGAGGTTCGAGAACTTTATAGAAAACTGTTAAATTTAGACACCAGCATGATCTACTTCTAAGTTGAAGTTAGTATCCTGATGGCTAGTTCCGGAGAGCAACGGGACTTGAGGCACGGTCGAAAGGAGGCCCAAATTGTGTGCTAGTCACATACGAATGGTTGCTCCGCCATCTTGGGTAAAATCCCAGGAATACGCAATCGTGCTGGTTCTCAACCGGAAGACTGACCTGATGGACATTAGCCATCGTTTGATGCAGGACCTTACGTTTGTGTCTCTTGAGTCGGTAGGTAACCTTTTACCTTACCTCACTCCAAAGCACGTGAACGATACATAAAAAAAAAACTTCTTCACACCGGATGCAAGTCCTTTGCAAAACATCTAGAATTTTCACGAGATACTTATATATTTTTTTATATTTTGCTTTTTCTTATTATATTATACAAGTAAGATAAAGTATGACCCGTGGGTTGCCGGGCTAGTAGTCAGTAAGAGGTGACTAAAGACTTTGGGAGGTGGGCAGCAGCGCCTCGGAAGAACTGATCTTAAACTGCGATCCCCAAGACGCCTGCCAAGCTTGGGGACTATGGCAAACCCCCGCTTAGTGGGGGAAGCTGTGTTCAGTAGGTGACAATCCGGCTGATATAGTAAGATTAAGTAAGCAGATAAACACGAATTTTGAAAATTGACAATTTAATTCAAACATTACTATCATATAAACATATACATCTAGTTATCTAAACTTTTCGAAGAAATTCGAAATGTTGTATTTAATGTATCTTAATTCTTTACTTATTGCAATATGTTCTACTGTAATAAGTAATATGTTAAACCTCCCAGTCCCTATTACTATAAGCCTACAAACTTAATGATAGTTGGGGTGTGTCTGCAGGTACATGATTTATAATATATATACATCAACTATCTATTTGCTATATAATAAAAAAGTCATTCATATAATATAAGCAACGATGGCTTCAACAATAAAAAAATAGTACTTTCATTTGTTAAAGAATAAAACATACACAATAACGACTCTACTGCACTCTCTGATCGTAAAATGCCATCAGAATCTTACTCTAATTATAATCATCATTATTCTCGCCCACAGATAAAGTAGCTAAAAAAACTGAAAAAGTCCTCCATGATCTTCAGAAGAAGACAAACTGCACAGTCGCATACATTTGCACGCTTAAGAAACGCCTTGGAACATTAGACTTGGCTAAATGCGTGGAGCTTGGCGTCAAACCTGGGCCAATGTTGGGTCAGCTGAAGAGCGGACAAGATGTGATTCTGCCAGATGGGACTATTGTGCTTTCTAAAGACGTGAAGACGCCGGACGACCCTGGACCTGTCTTTATTGGTAAGTATACGATTAGAAGAATGACATCTCTTCTGAATCTGAATTAGCTTGTTAAAAATAAACGAAATATTTATTTATTTGTATTCTGGAAGCTGCTCCTGAAACCCACTATCCATTAAAGGCCTTGCCTTCAAACATTCTCGACTACTTTCACCAGCAGTGGGTGGTGGTCAAAGTCCTAATAATATGAATCTGACTGAAAAGTATGCTTTTCAATCTGTTTCAGTGATTGAAGTGCCAGATCTGTCATACTTGAAAGAAATGGAGTTTTCAGCGCATTTCGATAACGGCCAAAACCCACCCGAGAACATTCCGTTACTCGTGGTTCACTACACTCCACCTCACGTCTTTAACAATCCCGTGTAAGTTGTACTCATATTATGATTGTACTTGAATACTCACGAAACGACTTACTCCTTGGATTCTGTCGGCACCACGTCATAAACTCTATAAAACGTGTGCCTCGGCTCAGGAGCGGTTCACCGCACTCAACACAAACTCAACCTACTCGACTCGGACACATTCCCAATGCTAAGGGCCACGAAAATTCTCGGATAAATTACTGAAGTGTTCATAACATCATCCAGGTACCGCGCCTTCATGGCAATGTTCGGCCCATCGACCCGCCACCTCGTACTCAACTCACAAAACGTGTGCCTCGGCTCAGAAGCGGTTCACCGCACTCAACACAAACTCAACCTTCTCGACCCGGACATATTCCCAATGCTAAGGGCCACGAAAATTCTTATATAAATTACTAAAGTGTTCTTAACATCATTCAGATACCGCGCCTTCATGGCAATGTTTGGCCCATCGACCTGCCACCTCGTACTCACAAAACGTGTGCCTCGGCTCAGAAGCGGTTTACCGCACTCAACACAAACTCAACCTACTTGACTCAAACACATTCACAATGCTAAGGGCCACAAAATTCTTGTATAAATTACTGAAGTGTTCATAACATCATCCAGGTACCGCGCCTTCATGGCAATGTTTGGCCCATCGACCCGCCACCTCGTACTCAACTCACAAAACGTGTGCCTCGGCTCAGAAGCGGTTCACCGCACTCAACACAAACTCAACCTACTCGACTCGAACATATTCCCAATGCTAAGGACCATGAAAATGCTTGTATAAATTACTAAAGTGTTCATAACATCATCCAGGTACCGCGCCTTCATGGCGATTTTCGGCCCATCGACCCGCCACCTCGTACTCAACTCACAAAACGTGTGCCTCGGCTCAGAAGCGCTTCACCGCACTCAACACAAACTCAACCTACATGACTCGAACACATTCACAATGCTAAGGGCCACAAAATACTTGTATAAATTACTAAAGTGTTCATAACATCATCCAGGTACCGCGCCTTCATGGCAATGTTTGGCCCATCGACCCGTTACCTCGTACTCAACTCACAAAACGTGTGCCTCGGCTCAGAAGCGCTTCACCGCACTCAACACAAACTCAACCTACATGACTCGAACACATTCACAATGCTAAGGGCCACAAAATTCTTGTATAAATTACTAAAGTGTTCATAACATCATCCAGGTACCGCGCCTTCATGGCAATGTTTGGCCCATCGACCCGCCACCTCGTACTCAACTCACAAAACGTGTGCCTCGGCTCAGAAGCGGTTCACCGCACTCAACACAAACTCAACCTACTCGACTCGGACATATTCCCACTGTTGAAAGATGCGAGCGTACCCGCAGTTTGGAACTCAAGTCCAACGCCCAACAATGATAGTCCTACGAGACGAGGCTTGGAAGATCTAAAGAATAAGGTCAGTGTGTTTTTTCGTAGGTGCTTTATTGTTCAATATGATGCAGTGGTTTAATAATAATATATTTCTGAAATATGTATTATATACCTACAGTCTTTAAACACAATTTTGCATGTTGGACAGTGGACCTATTTCTACAGCAAGCAGTAATTTCTTGCAACACAGTAATGTGTTTCGAAAAATTGCGTGAAACTTAACACCCTTATGTCTAGGGTGATGGGCGCAGTGCATATTGTCACTTATGACGAAATGCATCTGTTATTGGCGGAGATTACCGCTTGCTTGTTTCGTAAACTTATCACATACAAAAAAAAGGTCAAAGATAAAAGCGGGCTAGGCCTGGATGGAATATGGGGTTTCAGGATAACTAACGGAACACATCAGAAGTTGTCTGCTATATGATTATTAGAATGTATTGAGAGTTCTGGGAAAAATATAAGAGGTTAATCTGTGTGATACTGATCTAACAGTACATGTAATATGATACAAAAAGAAAGCAAAGTAAATTAGTCCGTTTGATTGATAACACCGTCAAACCACATAGAATAAATTTAAAATAGAAATCTTTCGTAGCATAAAGTTTTGTATATATCGGTGGTGGGTATCACTTGTTATCCTGTATTTTAGATCGCTCTCGCGCAGTTCCAGAACATCATAAACTTAGAGGGGTCCAAGGGTGACGGGCAGCTGAGCAAAGAAGAGGGAGACGGAACGAAACTGGAGGTGATTGCTGCACGGGCTCTCACTATGGTCCACCTGAGGCCCAAGAGACACGTTGATAGGTGAGTGGGATACATACGTATATACATTATCACTGCTGTTTCCCGTATAGGTAAAGAATTTGCGTGCAATGAGCATCAAGTCTATTAGCCAGTTTCCCGGGTTCAAGGTTAATGTTTTTTTTATGCCTGATAGGTTAGCCTTTGACTACTATCTCGCCTGATGGTAAGTAATGAAGTGGTTGAAGATGTTGTTCAGGCTAAACTAGAGTTACTGGCTCTCAAGTACAGCTTCGGGAACACAGTGTTAGATGCTTGGCGACAGATTTTTTACTTGATTTAGTTTGGGTGGTAGCTAGCCAGGCTCACAAAGCGGGCATTCGCAAAATGCCGTAACACCATGCGAAATAAATCTCTGTCGAATTCTCTAAATAATTTACCTATTATTTACTCTGACAACCATTACAAACTGATCACAATTGGGACGAACCACCTGTTGGACTCCTTATTTCAGGACAAACCCCTCCGAGACACCTACCCTGGTCGAAATTTATAAAGACCGATTTCACCCGAACGAAAAACAGTCGACACCAACATTCGGTACCTATGACACTTCGAGAAAGTAACCCGAAGAGACGCCATTCTATTAGCTTTGTAAGAAACAAATTTCCGCCAATTTTTCACATATCGAAACACGTTCTAATTGGCTAAGCCACCCCCACGTGATTTATAGTGATGGGACGTAATGAATGTGCAAATTTAATCGATATCGATATAGTGCATATTTAGAACATCAACGTGGTAATATATCTATAAACATCTTAAGCGTTGAGTGTGAATTATATTTATGCTTGGCTGTAAGAAGTAGGTAAACAATAGAAACTACTGTGTAACAAAACCTAATGTTAGCAAATTACAACGTCAAATACACTTATAAACAGCTGTATTGGCAGGATTGTCCACTTCCGAACACATCCTCCAACATTTAGGGAGGGTTAGCCATAATTCCCACATTTGGCAGGCGTCTTGGGGATCGCAGTTTAAGATATCAGTTCCTCAGAAAGCGCTGCTGCCCACCTTCCGGTATTTTACCTTTAGTTGCCTCTTACAACACCAATGACACCGATAGCAATGGTGGAGTAAAATTATATAACGGCACCCCACGGGATACTTATCATTTATCACTTATAAATTAACATTTTTGAAGCGTTCGTAGCGAAGTTTACTTAGCTGTTCTCAACCGATCAGCAAAGTTAAGCAACGTCGCGCGCGGTCATGAGTTGGATGGGTGACCGCTAGTGACATTACTACTGAGCGCTTCCGTGCTTCGGAGGGCACGTTAAGACGTCGGTCCCGGTTGTTGTCTTAGGATGGCAGTCGTTATAGCATGGTGGTAGGGCATTTTGCGAATGCCCGCCTGGCTAGCTACCACCCTCAAGTAGAAAATCTGTCGCCAAGCACCTAACGGTGTGTTCCGGCAGCTGTCCTTGAGAGCCAGTACTTCTAGGTTAGCCTGAACAATATCTTCGACCACATCATCACTTACCATCAGGTGATATAGTGGTCAACGGCTAAACTATCAGGCATAAAAAAATAAT
Organism: Plagodis pulveraria; assembly: GCA_963890685.1. Taxonomy (NCBI): domain Eukaryota; kingdom Metazoa; phylum Arthropoda; class Insecta; order Lepidoptera; family Geometridae; genus Plagodis; species Plagodis pulveraria. Next base: position 6,897,850 of record OY982955.1, on the reverse strand, counting down.
GAGTCACTTACCGTGTCTATTCTACTAAGTCTATTTTTAATGAAGTCAGCTCATTTTAGCTAAGCCACATAATGTATGTGAATATTTTAGTTTTCACAGCTATCAATAAGAGAGAATAAAATACAGAAGAAATATGAAGCAGTGATGGCTCAGTGGCATTGGCTATGGACTGCCGTGTCGCATGTCCATGGTTCGAATCCGCCGCGGGCTTGAGCTTCAAAGCATGGTGGAAGGGCATTTTGCGAATGCCCGCCTGGTTAGCGACCACCCTCAAGTAGAAAATCTGTCGCCAAGCACCTAACGGTGTGTTCCGGCAGCAGTCCTTGAGAGCCAGTGAAATTACAGGCACATGAGACTTAACAACTATGTCTCAAGGTGACGGGCGCAGTGCAATTCGTGACTTGTGACGAAATGCATCTGTTATAGGCAGAGGTTAGTTCGCTTAACATCAGGTGGGCCTCGTGCTTGATCCGTCACAATTTCATAAAAAAAAGACTAAAACAACGTAATAAATTATAAGTTAGAATACTCATTCTAACTTATAATTTTACCAAACTCATTCTAGCTTACCAAATATTGTTTTATAAGCTTTAATATATATATATATATGTAGGTTATAAATAAAGTAATTACTATGATTCGCATCTGTTAAATTAAGTAAAATATTAAATGACCCCTAAATAACCTAATCAAATATCAAACTACGACATTATTGAAAAAAAATAGATTGCTGAGTATCAAGAAATTCGGTATTTGAAAATATTAAAAATGGTTTATTATATAAGGCTTCCTTTGAAGTGTAACAGGTTTAGGTATAAAATAAGTATTTGGGTGTGTTTAGATATACATTAAACTAATTCAAACTACTAGTCACCCCGTGACCACGATCACTGCAAAGTGTTTGAAACGTCGGGACAAAAATAATGATAAATATACGCGATTTAAATCGTTTAAAGTTGTTTAATTACTGTGTAATTCAAACTAGTCAAATAAAGATCTTTTATACAATAAATATAATAAATTGAATAATAATAATAATGGCTATATAATAAGTGTATAGGTGTAGTACATATTTCACTAACTATGTAAGACAAAACTATATAGATAGAAATTAATAAGTTGTACGATATCTGTTTAAATTCCACTGTATCTTTTAGAAGCAGTGATGGTCCAGATGACTATGAATTACCGTGTAGAAATTCCATGTTTGGAATCAAAAATTGACCATAAGAAGGGTAACATAGTATCGACAATTATCTATATAAAATCGATATACACCACCATAAGCACTGTAATCACAACACTAGGAGGAAGGATATTTTAAATTTGGAATGTGTCCGATATAACACACTAGTTGCCAGATTGACCGAACCGTGAATTCCACTCTCGAGGTTAGTTTCTCGATGCTATGACAAGTCTTCGACGCGAGTGTGAACGATACAAGAACTGTGTTTAAATGTATAGTTGTTCCATTAAAATTCGAGGAACAATGTTTCCACATCAAATTTTAAAAAAGACGACATAACGTTTAATCAGTAAGAAAAATCTAAAAAGTAGTATCAATTTGTAATTTTAATGCAGAGTTTCATATAATGTTGGTTACAAAGCAACGTCTCATCGGTGACGATAAGCGCGTGTCTCGTTAGGTTTTCTGGCGTGTACATTTATATAGTATCCCACGCGCTCTCAAACACGAGTGATGTCGATATTTTGGCCTAGGCTCGGGATTCTACTCTAGAATGCTTCGCGCCACTGTATATTCAAAATAAAAATACCACTCCCCGTAAAGATACAATTTTGCTCCTTTGCAGTACAATGCACCTCTCCTACTCTTTGGCACCTTTTGGTGCCATCGTTACTTCACGCACAAATTCTGGCCTATCCAACAATCATTGTGTCCAACAATATTAATTTATTTTTAAACCTTATTTCTCTAACGGTGCAACTCTATTTCTAATCTTTTGTATATTAAAAGATCTTCCTAAAATATATATAAGAATCTAGGTTAAGAGCACTTGTCATAACTACGGTGTGTGTCAAGCGCGGGAAGGTAAAACATATGTACATATTTAAAATAACGCTCGACAAGTAAGTTCCACATCGCGTAGCGTGCCTTACTTATATAAATTATAATTCATTATTGCGTAATCATGAACTATATTTATAATAAGGTAGCAAAGTGGCGTAGTCGTGTAATACTAAAATAATATAAAAAAATACGATATTTTCTCTTCATTAATTAGACCACATACGATACGCAATACCTAAAATTACAAATTTAATAATAATGAGTATTTTATTTGCTAACAGGTCAGCAGAACCGAAGCTCCACATTCAGGATTATATCCAGGAAACAATGGACATGGACGGCTTTGTTGGATCTCTGGAACAGTTCAGGCGATTGGTCGACAACATGCGTTACGCGAGAACCGACTCTATGAAGGAATATCCTAAGGTCGTGTTTCTGGGGACCGGATCTTGCATACCAAGCAAGACTAGAAATACGAGCGCTATCGCATTGCAGGTTGAGTGAGTATTCATAATTGAATGATTATTTTACTAACCGTTTTATTTGTCACATCAAATCATTGGTGTGTAATTATTTTATTATATGTAATATATTTATATATTTTATGAGTTTGTGAGTAGGAACATTTTTACTTAATTATATTATTTAATCGCACCACCGTTAATAAAAGTATGTTAACTCCTCTCCATCTAAAGGTTGTCTGCAAGAGATCGCTTCTAAGCGATAAGACCGCCCATTGTACAACATTATATTTAAGCTAATATTAAGACACGTTTTTCTTACATTTGGTGTACAATAAAGTGTTATCTATCTATCATTATACGTCAACTGTGGAACAAACGCCTCTCTCATTAGGGGGTTTGACATAATCCCCATGCTTGACAGGCGTCTTGGGATCGGTCTGATCACCCGGTACTGATAAGTCTTGACAAATCAACCTGTATGCATATCGGCAATAACCTGTATGTATATTGTATTGCAGTGAACACCGCTCAATGCTAATGGACTGCGGGGAAGGCACATTCGGCCAACTGGTCCGTTTCTTTGGACCAAAGAAAGTGAACGCATTCCTCAAGTCTTTGAAGGTGATTTACGTCTCGCATCTGCATGCAGATCATCACATTGGTAAGTTCAAGATATTATTTTACTAGTTAAATTCATTTCTCATCCCGATTTGTTCAAAAAACTGTGTGTCTTATATAGATCATTAAACCTTCATACCAGATATTTAAGTTTATCTTAAATAATTCCATCGCATAAAAAACATATACATGTGGAATGTAATGCCATCGCCTGCTTTCGTCACTTGACCAGAACTATTTTTGTAGGGTAAAATGCAATACTTCATCTTTGCGACGTGAATTGGACGAAAATGTATTTATACTCACGATATTTCCAAAGGTGGTTTACATGCAAGCAGGCTATTACAACCTAGAGCAGACTATTCTGAACCACTCTCGTCTCTGACGTGACGTCACGGCCGACTTGATAGAGACAAGGCCGACTTGATGGAGACAAGGCCGACTAACATATTACTACTCCTATTCCTCAATGGTTTAGACATAATATGATGTTAATTCATAATAAGGCACCACACCGTAAATTTCCTACGACTACGTGGTTTACAGAATGGTTTTAGTAAATTTAAAACAAATATTATATATAACCTGCCTACCCCTTTCTGGGTTGTGCCATCCTATATACAAGGTGTCCCAAGAAGTAGTGATATACTGAAACTGGGAGGTAGAGGACCTAGAGGGCTATCTGAATCACCCCCATGTATGTTTCGCGATTTTTCGTTTTTTCGGAGTTATGACTATTTTAATTTTTCACCTTTCGCCGAGTATGATGAGATTTTTATTTATGTTGACGTGAATTATTGCGGTAGATGCTTGAATTTTTTTTTGTGTGCTAAGCTGATAAATAGGTCAATTCAGTATGGTAACATTTATTATCGTTAGATCTTTAAATGGGCTCTTGAAGTTGTGAACATATTGGGTAATTTTATCTTTCTTTGCATTTAATTTTTGTTTTATTCCATTCCAAGATCTAATGATAGTAAATGTTACCATACTGAATTGGCCTATCAATCAGCTTAGCACACAAAAAAAATCAAGCATCTACCGCAATAATTCACGTCACCATAAATAAAAATCTCATCGTACTCGGCGATAGGTTACATTAAAAAAAGTCAACTCCGAAAATAAGAAAAATCGCGGAACATACATGGGGGTGATTCAGATAGCCCTTTTAGTCCTATACTTCCCAGCTTCAGTATATCACTACTTCTTAGGACACCTTGTATATTAAATACTAGACCTGGAGACTTGAAGGCAAGCCATACAAAATTCAAGAGGAATCCTTTTCGTATATACCTTTCTATTATATTAATGCCAACGAACAATCTTGTAACGTGAGTAGCACATTTAATTTAATTAATAATAAGTTAATATAAATAATCAATATATTAATCTATATCGGGCTCAAAGACATGCTCAATAATACCGAGTTTGAACACATCATATTAGAAATATGAAAAAACTGCTTTTGTATGGAAAGTACTATGAATACACTTCCAATCAGGATGAAGAGCATTTTGCAACTGCTCTAGAGTGGGACAGGAATAGCGCTGGCAACATTACTGATCGTGTCGTCCCGCCCATGCATGCTGGCTGATCGCGTTCTGTACGACGATGTGGCAACGACGTATAGGTTGAATTGAGTTTTAACTGCTATAAACAGAGAGATCATAGATAACTTTTAATTTTGAAGAATAACTTTTTGTTTTGAAGCGCTCGTAGCGAAGTTTACTAAGCTGTTCTCAACCGATCAGCAAAGTTAAGCAACGTCGCGCGCGGTCATGAGTTGGATGGGTGACCGCTAGTGACATTACTACTGAGCGTTTCCGTGCTTCGGAGGGCACGTTAAGCCGTCGGTCCCGGTTGTCGTCTTAGGATGGCAATCGTTATTGCTTGGTGGTAGGGCATTTTGCGAATGCCCGCCTGGCTAGCTACCACCCTCAAGTAGAAAATCTGTCGCCAAGCACCTAACGGTGTGTTCCGGCAGCTGTCCTTGAGAGCCAGTACTTCTAGGTTAGCCTGAACAACATCGTCGACCACATCATCACTTACCATCAGGTGAGATAGTGGTCAAAGGCTAACCTATCAAGCATAAAAAAAAAAAAAAAAAAAAAAATGAAAAAATATAAGTATAGATAAAAATCATCTATGTTACTAGATTAAAAAGTATGTAGTGAAATTGTAGTCACGTATTATTACGCATCTAAACATTGGATGGCAATAAGAAAACATTAAAATAATATTTTAGAAAAATATTTAATAAATATAAAAATATATATTAGGTCCTTACATATGAAATTGGCGTTTTGTATGGGAGGAACAAAAAGTCGAATATTTTTTAATATAATATATTTAATTAATCAAAGTATGAACCATTATTTTCTATGCACTTTTGCCATCTCATAGGTAGTTCATTGATCCCTTTACTAAAAAAACCAGTCGGACGGGAATCAATAAAATCTTTGAAGGCGATTTGGACTGCCCCATCGGAGTTGAATTTTTTCCCTTGCAAGAAGTTATCCAAATTTCGAAAAAAATGGTAATCTGTTGGAGCAAGGTCCGGGGAGTACGGAGGATGTCTTAGACTTTCCAATTGAAGCTCTTCTAATTTAGTAGCCGTCTGTAGCGCAGTGTGTGGTCTAGCGTTGTCGTGAAGCAGCAGTGGCGTGGAGCGATTGACCAGCCTAGGTTGTTTAGCCGCTAGCTTTTCCATCATGGTTTGCAATTCCTGACAATAGACATCAGCCGTAATAGTCTGGCCAGATTTGAAAAAACTGTAATGAACAATACCGGCACTAGTCCACCAAACGCTTACAAGTAACTTTTTTGGGGTTAATTTTCGCTTGGGGCAGGATTTGGCTGGCTGGCCAGGATCTAACCATTGCGCTGAGCGCTTCCGATTATCGTAAAGAACCCATTTTTCATCACAGGTAATGATTCGGTTTAAAATACCTTCATTATTGTGCCGGTTTAGTAATGTAACGCAGCAGTCGACGCGCGTTTGCCGGTTTGTTTCAGTCAATTCGTGAGGTACCCACCTTTCAAGCTTTTTAATCTTCCCAATTTGCTTCAAGTGAATTAAAACAGTTTTATCACTAACATTGCAGCCTGCAGCTAACTCGGAGGTGGTTTGCGATGGATCCGCTTCCACAATAGCCTTCAACTCTTCATTATCAACTTGAGTCTCAAGCCGTCCACGGGGCTTGTTCTGCAGGTCGAAATTTCCAGAACGAAAACGTTGGAACCAAAAACGAACTGTGTTTTCTTTTGCAACACGACCGCCATACACATCATTCACCCTTCGAGTTGTTTCCGCAGCACTAGTGCCACGGCGGAACTCGTACTCGTAAATAATGCGATATTTAAGGTTTTCCATTTTGTAAAATGAGTGACGCAAACAGAAAAAAACAGAAGAAAAAAAACAAATGAATGACGATCATCGAAGCACAAATACATGAGTCTATAGCTGTACAAATTTGAATTTGGAATTCCTTACCAAAGAGGAGAAATTCGTGATTAAAGTGGCCAGTACGAAAAACGCCAATTTCATATGTAAGGACCTAATATATAGTGACTGTACTGTACTGTATCAGCCGGATCGTCCACTGCTGAACACAGCCTCCCCTATTAAGGGGGTATTTGCCATAATCCCCACGCTTGGCAGGCGGCTTGGGGATCGCAGTGTAAGAAAGTAGTTCTTTAGAAGGCGCTGCTGCCCACCTTCCAGTATAATTAGTGACTGAGTAGTCCTAATTTTCCTGCTAAGCAGACGTAACGTTATAAACGCTACGTAACCTAACCGAAATTATTTTCGACGCGCTTCGCTCCCACTCGAAGCATTATCAGGAAGTCTTGATCGAGATTGACTTTATACAAAAAAATTAAATGAATTATGTAATTTATTATGAAAAAGATTATGTATTTCTATAATTGTGTATTATTATTATATTATTCTAGGCCTAATCGGAGTTCTCCAAGCGAGACGCGAGGCGTTCGAACAGGCCGGGCTCACGTTGGAACCCGTATATCTCTTGGCTCCGGGACAGATAATCTCGTGGCTCTCGGTGTACGATCAACAGTTTGAACGGATCAAGCCTGACTTCACTCTCATTCCAAACCAAAACCTGGTAAGTATTTTTTAATATTAATAATAATAATAATAGATTTATTTGGCAACTAAACTTATGACTTAGCTTAAAATAACAGGGCTAAGACAATAAGGTAATAAGGGCTTAGACGGATAAGCCGGTGCAAATTATCAATTACAGTTACAGTGTCACCATTGTCTTTGACAATGCACTGCACTCTACACTCTGAGACATTCGATTTTAAGTCTCGATTGCCCGGTAATTACATTAGCTACAGTGCCCTCCAAACCTAAGCTCAGCAGCATTTCCACATTGCTGCTTGAAGGTAGAATATTAGTTTTTTTATGTGATTGTGACGGAACATACATGAGGGCCACCTGATGTTAAGCGGACTAACCTCTGCCTATAACAGATATATTTCGTCCGAACAAATTGCACTGCGCCCATCACATTGAGACATACAGTTGTTAAGTCTCATGTGCCCGTAATTTTTCTGGCTCTCAAGGACAGTTGCCGGAACACACTGTTAGGTACTTGGCGACAGATTTTCTACTTAAGGCTGGTAGTTAGCCAGGCGAGCATCGCAAAATGCCCTTCCACCATGCGGTGAAACTCAAGCCGGCGGTGGGGATCGAATCATGGGCCTGCGGCACAGCAGTTCATGGCTATTACCACTCGGCCATCGTTGTTTCAAAAATACCTGACACTGTGGTGGTGCCCACCACGACGGTCTCATGCCTGAGAGGCCTACCACCTGGTAAAAGTTGTCATGGGGTGAACCACCAAATGAAAGAAAAGAAGGTGACTTTTAGAGATTATATGATTTAAAATTTTCAATATAAAATCCTCGGATAGCGAAATAACGAGATATTTAAGAATCCGTCATTTTTGTGTCATTGATCCATGAATATAATTATTGTGATGTGAGACACGAGAATGTCTGATTCTTTTAAAGCGTATGTAAGAGCTAAGGTGGAATTAGACGAATTTAAAAGCGATCTACTTTCATAGAATGTATTAAAAACATCTAGAAAAATTAACTTAGAATTGGCAGATTTTTTATGTATACATTGTCTGTAGTGCTGAAACATCCCGAGTTAAAGATTTTATTGTGACTTGAAAGTTTCGAAACAACCATCTCCTCCTAAACGATATTGACGGTTGTCTTCAAAAAACATGTCAATCTATACTAATATTATAAAGAGGAATTGATTTGTATTTTTGTATGCAACGAATAAACTTTTAATTTAACCGATTTGGATGAAAATTGATTGAGACCCGGGGATGGACATGGATAGTTTTTATCCAACTGCGCAAAAACAGGTTAATGGTTTTGCGCGATAACCGAATACGCGCGAGCGAAGCTGCGGCCGGAAAGCTAGTTTATAGATAAAAATTTTAGGTTTGTATTAATAAATGCTCGTATTGATAAGGCTTATTCTGGAAGCTGTATATATTTTGATTTCGGATCAAATCATCTTATGGGTCTAACCAAAACGGTTAGAGTGGATTAAGTCTGACTATTCCATATGAAAACTTTGTTAAGTTATAAGCATAATGTTAGGAAATTAAAGCTCGGTTGATATTGATAGGAGACATGTTAAAGTTTTGACTTCATGACGAAAACAATAATTTCTTAAACCATATCTTGCCATTATAAATTGGTATGCCCATTTTAAATAATACGGGATACTATTTAACATTGCAATTTTCACTTTAACGCCATCTAATGGAATAAGCTTAAAAATTATTATTTTATAACTACTTATAATTTGAGCCACAAGCGGGATAAGAACCCGCGACCATCTGTCCCTATAGCCAGGACATACTTTGTCAATTATTGAGCCATCGTGGTGAGTGAGTCATAACTCAAATTTATCCTTACAATCCTATTGATTAACCGCCTTCCTATTGATTACCGGGGACCAAGCTACATCTGCATCAAAACTGAATTGAATTTATAAACAAGTACAATTTTTCAATTAGCACTTTTTTACGATTACGCTACCCGATAAATCTAACATTGTCAACAAAAAGAAATCCCTTTTATTGTAATTTTGTAATATACGTATAATATGTTTTGTATATACTACTCGTAAATTAGCCGGATGGATACGAACTGAAGTTTTCAAGTCGTCAACGTGGGTGTAACGAGCGTCTCCTTGAGAAAGACTATCGGATCAGCTCGAAACTAAAATCGGAGCTATCTGACTTATTCACGTGATTTATCCCATTAGTTTTTTTTTATTAAGAACTAACTTTCCAGCCGCGGGCAAAGAACATATAATAATACTACGTATAGTATGGACACTCCTCTCCCCCCCCAATCGTGCCTTCCTCACCCCGCCACCGATTCTGAGCTGGCGTGGCCAGGGTGTGCCGCGGGTATCTCGGTTATCGTACTAAACCATCAACCTCTTTTTGCGCATTTGGATAAAAATTGACCACTCCACGTTTGTCAATTTGTTTCCATGAAAAAATTTCATCCAAATCGGTCCAGTAGTTTTTAAGTTTACTTGTTGCATAAAAAAATACAAATTTTTCCTCTTTATAATATTAGTGTAGATATCTCATTAGTCATAGTAATTAAACAACTACTTTAAACGGTTTAAATCGCGGAGTCACCCCGTGACCACGATCACTGCAAAGTGTTTGAAACGTCGGGATAAAAATAATGATAAATATACGCGATTTAAACCGTTTAAAGTTGTTTAATGACTATGTGTAATAATCGCGAAAACCTAAGACAACATTATCTCATTAGTCTTTCGCAAACGAAGCTTAGTGCATGGCTAGTCTGCCCAAGAACAATACTCAAGAAGGCCAAACCCTACTAGTAAATCACATCACGTCGAGACTTTCCCCACTGTACTTACCTTACCTTACATCGGGCATCTTCAATACACCGCGCCATTGGCAGACACTTCATCATCACCGTATACCACCTGCCAACTTCACATTTGTGATAATATCATAATATATCGTTACGTCTTTTTTTTTAAATGTTATTGTGACGGAACAAGCTCGAGGCCCACCTGATGTTAAGCGGCCTAACCTCTGCCTATAACAGATGCATTTGTCACAAGTCACGAATTGCACTGCGCCGCCGTCACCTTGAGACATAGTTCTTAAGCCTCATGTGCCTGTAATTTCACTGGCTTTCATGGACTGCTGCCAGAACACACCGGTAGGTGCTTGGCGACAGATTTTCTACTTTAGGGTGGTCGCTAGCCAGGCGGGCATTTGCAAAATGCCCTTCCAGCATGCGGTGAAGCTCAAGCCCGCGGCGGGTTTCGAACCTTGGACCTGCTGCGCGGCAGTCCATAGCCAATGCCACTGAGCTATCACTGCTTCAAAAATCACGACTATGGATGGGTAGGACAGTAGTGTAAAAACACCCACATTATCCAGCCTGGCCAGGTTATGGTCTCATGCAATGTCATAATATCCTGCGTAAATGCTGGCACCTATTTGGCTCAAAGAATAAGCATTGCAATTCAACGGGGCAATGCTGCATGCATGCTGGGCACGCTGCCAAGTGATAGTGGGCTAGAGCATTTGGACTGCCTATGAGTCCAAATGCTTTTATTGTAGTAGCTGTAGTATATAGTTTGTAGTATTTGGTTAATAAAGGCATACCGCCGGAAAAAAAAATGCGTAACTTACATATACTCCTAATTTCTTCTAGCTTGAAGACGCAGTCCAAACTCAGCAAAACAGCGGCGTCCTGACATCTGCAGTTCTCGCCAGCATCGGCGTGCAAAAAGTTAGCACCTGCCTGGTGTCTCACTGCCCAAACGCGTTCGGCATTGCTATAGACATCGATGGCTCCTACAAGATCACCTACTCCGGCGATACTATACCCTGCGAGGCACTTGTTCAAATTGGTAAGTCCTTTGATAATATTTCTATACCAAAATTCCTTTTTAAAATTCTTGTAAAAGACCAATTTTCAAACCAGTAATATACAGTAGTTCACTTACCTCAGATGATGAGTGAAGATTTTGCTCGCGGCGTAAGCTACGCTTAGTGGTTCGTTGAAATTGGCTGTTCTTAACGGATCAACTAAGTTAAGCATTGTCCGCTGCGGTCATGACTTGGATAGGTGACCGGTAGTGCGTCTGCTTCCGTGCATAGGAGGGCACGTTTAGCTGTTCTTAATGGATCAACTAAGTTAAGCAATGTCCGCGGCGTTCATGACTTGGATAGGTGACCGGTAGTGCGTCTGCTTCCGTGCATAGGACGGCACGTTTAGTCGTCTGTCCCGGTTGTTGTCTTAGTATGACAGTCGATATAGCATAGTGGTAGGGTATTTAGCGAATGCCCGCCTGGCTAACTACCACATCTGAATCTGTCGCTAAACACCTATAACAGTGTGTTCCGGCCGCTGTCCTTGAGAGCCAGTAATTCTAGATTAGCCTAATTAACATCATACTTACCATGAAATGAGATAGAAGGTACAGGCTAGAGCTGTAAATAAAAAAATTAAAAGACCGATTTGTACACTCATCACCCCAATACACGGCACATAGGATTTCAAGTTAGATCTTAAATTTTGTGTATAATTTGTACTTTAGAATGACAAGTAAAATATATAGTGTCATAGGACAATCCAAACAAGTGCTATGACATTATTAGTAAGAACCTTTGTATAAATCCGTTGATACATAATTTTAAGTGACAGTGGTCAGTGCTCTCTGCGACGCTCTTCCTGCTGCATATCAACGATCTGCTAAAGCCTGGTACCTTTGGGTATGCAGACGACAGCACGGTTGTAGAGAGCTATACATCTACCGCACGAACCACTGAGCCAGAAATCCAGAGACTCAGAGAAGCTATGGTCGAACGCTTGAACTTATCCCTTAAGGCAGTCTCTGACTGGGGCGATGCCAACCTGGTTAAATTCAATGCCAATAAGACGCAGGCGTGTTTGTTCTCCGCTAAAAGGAGACCATTTCAACTGTCTCCAACTTTCCGAGATGTATCCGTGCCCGTCACAGACCACCTAGACCTCCTCGGTGTCACTCTATCATCGACTCTAAACTTTGGCTCGTATATCGAGTCAAAGGCTCAGTTAGCCGCCAAGAAACTTGGTATCCTCTCAAAGGTGAGACGGTACTTCACACCGGAACAGATGCTAACTTTGTACAAAGCGCAAGTAAGGTCCTGTGTTGAGTACTGCTCTCACCTCTGGGACGGCTCTGCCAAATACCAACTTGAGGCACTGGAGTCGATTGAGAGACGCGCCAGGAGGTTAATAGGCAGCGACTTTCTGAAGGAGTCTCGGCTGCAAAGCCTTGAGCACCGCCGTAAAGTAGCTTGTCTATCGGTCTTTTACCGGATACATTTCGGTGAATGTGCACAAGAACTGCACGACTTGGTTCCGCCCTCACCCTTTTTTCATCGGACGTCCAGACAAACGGGGAGGTGCCATCCGTACATGGTTGATATTCCCAAGACTCGTACGAAGCGCTTCGCTTCCACTTTTCTCGTGCGTACTGCGAAAGAGTGGAACTCCTTACCGTGGTCAGTCTTTCCCGATGAATACAATATAGGTGTCTTCAAATCGAGAGTAAATAGGTTTCTTCTAGGTAAGCGTGCTCCATCCTAGACCACATCAATGCTTAACATCAGGCAGGGTGTGGTCAAACGCGAACCTATATCGAATTAAAAAAAAAAAACTTCGAGATTTGTTTATTTACTGATATTTTATGTCCACACAAGTGTAGAAAGTTCATTTATGGTTAACATAAAAAAATAATACTGTTATTCTATAGCATGATCTTCCTACCATTATCCCCGTCGTGTGAGGTTGGTAACCGTTTAAATGAATGGTTAAGGGGATTTGTGAACTTTCTGATCAAAAAGCCCCTTCAAAAGGATTGTCTAAGATACGAATTTTTGGAATATGCCAATCTGCTCGCACGAACCATAAAGAAAATAGCGTATTTCTTTTTCCTACACAGGCAAAGACTCGACCCTCCTAATCCACGAAGCGACAATGGAAGATGAACTCGCAGACGAAGCCCGTATCAAGATGCACTCAACAACAACCCAGGCCATCGATATAGGCCGTCAAATGAACGCCAAATACACCGTGTTGACGCACTTCAGCCAGAGATACGCGCGGCTGCCGCGACTCAACGCCAACATCTTACACGATAACAAGACTGTCGGCATTGCTTTTGACAATATGCAGGTATGTTCTAGCCAGTAGCTGTCCTACGATCTATTCTTTATACAACAATGTAATAAAATATTGATCAGGCTAACTAAGAATTACTATAGTCTGGTTTTTAATTCGAGATCAAAAATGTAAACAAAGAAATGTCAATATATGTCATTGGCAAACTGATAGGTCAGGGTATTCAATAGTTTTTCTTCAAAAATATTCTCACAAGTGTAGCTATTAAAAACAAAAAAATCTTACACTAATTTTTTCAGACTTGAATATATGCGTAAATATGTACGCGCTTACAAAAGTGTTTTATTGTTTCATAATAATGCAATAAATTATAGCATTAAATATATTTTTTACATTAAATGCTCCATCCGTTCCCAAAATTAGAAAAATTACCAAGTACTTGTAATTTTTTTGCACGGCTAACACCTTTGTTTACATTTTTGATCTCGAATTAAAAACCAGAGTATAGCTTAAAAGAAAATCGTTTTGGACAAAGGTATTTGATTTGTGGCATACTACGCTAAGCTCAATATGTACATAATATACATACCACCCGGCCACTGGTGCTATACTGTATCAGCCGAATGGTCCACTGCTGAACACAGGCTCCCCATTGTGTTGTTGTTTACAATAATCGCCACGCTTGGCAGGCGTCTTGGGGATCGCAGTGTGAGATATCAGTTCCTTAGAAAGCACTGCTGCCCACCTTCTGGTGTATCACCCTTAGTCGCCTCTTACGACACCCACGGGTAGAGATGGGGTAGGTGACATTCTAGCCCGGCACCCCACGACCAGCACTAGTGCTATGCCACTGGTCAAATACCTGTCCGAAATTACTTTAATTCAATATCACGTCATCTCTTACGATCTGGTGAGATAGTAGTCAAAGACTAGCTATAGAAAATTGGATGATTTCCACAAATGTTGCTTAGCAAGCCTGTTCATTTTTAGCAACGATTTTTGACAGTTCATTTCTATGAAAAACCTCGCAATGCGAGACGGATTCACGCACTAAGGCCATCTTTTATTTGTTCTATGTATCACTCCGAGACAGTAGTAGTTTGTACAACAAGTGCATAAAACACGAGCCAAAGGCGAGAGATGATATTTAAGTCGTGAATTACATTTTAAATAACTGCTATAATGTTCCTTGATGCTTCGTCGTCAATGTTCCTTACATTATATACGACGTGCGCTCGAAGCCCCTAGACCTCCTGATGATGATTCATGTGATAGCGAAACACGTAGCAAAATTCTTCCGGTTGGGCAACACGCCGCTTATGACGTCTCGTTTTTTTAATATTTGTTATTATTAAATATGGGTTTCTGCAAAGTAACGCCTGAATCAGAAATAATTATCTTAGTCCAATTTTAGTCTATGGGTCAACGACCCATGCAAAATGTTTTATTTCAGGTTTGTTACTTATTCCGTTTACGAGCTACAGAAAAACAGCAAAGTCTAATTAATAGGACTCCGTTGTACCTTTTTGGTAGGGAACCCTAAAACCCATCCGTTATTTGAGATAAATGCGGCGTCAACTAGTATAATACAAAGTTTATTTTAAAGCTTTATTACAACTTAAAATTTGTTATTTTGTTTTGTATTGTTAGGTAAACACGAAAATAATACATACTTAACTAGAATAAATAAAAATATGTTATTAAGTTTTGTCATATTAAAACTAAGCTCAACAACTATGGGAGAAGCCATTGGCTCTGAAACATAGTTTTCACTAGCTCGGAGCCAATGGGTTCAAATATTATTCTGTACACATATTTGTATGACAAATAAAATTAATTATTATTATAACTGAAAAAGTAATAAAACAACTACAATTTTGCTAATTTGCTACGTACAGCGCAAACATATACGTCTGTTGGTAGTGAGACAATTTGCGACGATCATTTATGTCTATAACTAGTATTTTCCTCTTTCCAGATATCAATGAACGATCTAGAACTCCTCCCACACATGTACGCGCCACTCCAGTTAATGTTTGCGGAACATTGCGTCGAGATGGAAATGAAAGCTCAACATCGAGCTCGACACAAAGAACGCGGGGAACGGCGCACTTCCTCCCCCAGTCTACCCAACTCTGGTACCATACCCAATACTAGTATAGCTAGTAACCCTGAAGTAGCAATAGAACAAAATGTTGCCAGACAAATGTCTCTAAACATCGACAGTGTTGACAACAATATCCGTAGAAAATCTGTAGATTTAGAATTAAATGTTCCTGGCAAGATGAATAACGATAAACAGTCTACTCATGTCGATAGTTTGAAGACAGACAAGGAAAATGTAAGTAATAATGATAGTAATGAAGTAAGCGAAAGTAATAGAGTAGATGTTAGCAGTAGATAGGTTTAAATATATAAATAATAAGGGACATCATCAACAAAGCAGACCTGTGCGAAGACAGAGCTGAAGTAGATCTATGCATGCGGAACAGTGTTTTTTAAATAACTAGCCCTTTTTGTCACATAACATGCATTTGAACGAGAATTATCGTCACTTTTTCTTATCGCATAGACAGTATTTTTATTTTTGGGTCCTCTAATGTGTTTCAAAATATTCTGGGTATCATTTGCGTAATCTTTGCTTCCGCAACCACATTGTTCTGATATTGTCTTTGATAAAATATACTACTGTAGATTTAGGGTCAACGCTCGAATCGCGGTGAGAAAAATAAGAGCACCAATGAGAGTGTGTTCTTATTGAAAACTGTTGAAATGTTAAAATGCCTGAGAGTGTGCTTTTAAGAACAGTAAAAATAGTTATTGCAATGCAAATGTTAGGATTATCATACTTTCAGTGAGTACGTGTCAAAAAGCGTCAGTTATAATGTAACATCATTTTATTGTTAAAAATCTTTTTTTTTTTTTACTTTCTATGTTCTATGTTGTTGTATAGGGTATAGTTAGAATCCTTACATCGTCCCGAGTGACACTGGCTATTTTTTTTTCATAACAGTGTTATTTATAATTTATTTTATTTCTTTTTTCACCTCGGCACCAACATGCGCTGTGTGCTTTGAACACAATAACACACACAATTATATTGTTGGTATTAACAGTCCGCTCTTGACCACGACCAATGCAACTTGGTCGAAACGTCGAGGTAATTAATATACATGTTTTTTATCGCGATTAAGTCCCGTTAAATACTTAGAACTACGTGTTCAAGGGGCGATAGTCCTATTGTTAGTATTGTCCTAACATCAGCAAACAAACTCTTCTCACTTTCTGTATCAGCCGGATCGTCCACTGCTGAACACAGCCTATATAAAGGGAGTATTTGCCATTATCCCCACGCTTGGCAGGCGGCTTGGGGATCGCAGTGTAAGATGGCAGTGCTTTAGAAGGCGCTGCTGCCCACCTTCCAGTACTTATACCTTAGTCGCCTCTTACGACATCCACGGG
Source organism: Plagodis pulveraria (assembly GCA_963890685.1). Lineage (NCBI taxonomy): Eukaryota > Metazoa > Arthropoda > Insecta > Lepidoptera > Geometridae > Plagodis > Plagodis pulveraria. Next base: position 6,881,047 of record OY982955.1, on the reverse strand, counting down.
ATGATATGGGGAGGTGCAATTCTAACCCGGCACCCCACGGGGTACTTTACTTACTAACATTTCCTGACCTCGAAATGTCGATATGTTAATCTGCGTGGTAGGATATCTGATGAAGACGGCGTTTGAAGTATAGCAGAGCAGCACTGTTTACATTTATGTATTCATAGAGTAAAGGTGTAAAACAGAATATGATAGGAGTGTGCCTCTTGAAAATAAGACCATAAATATACAATCCCGGGTTGTTAATGCAAGGCGCGTTCGCATTTCTACATATGCAGCTTGTGAATGGTCTAATGTGCTTAGATCGTTTGTAGCTTACTATAACTACTAAAACTTATGGTACATTTCCGCTTTATTAGATGATGTCCCTTAAAGTTTAGAGTACAATTTGTTTTGTTTAGAGTCGAAACCGTTGGAGTTTAGTATATGGTAGGAAATTAAAAAAAATACTTGGTTAATAGGGCCTTGGGCCGCATGTCTTATCTGATTATAACTATAAAATAGTTAGAAGCTCCACTTTCCAAAAAAAATTTAATTGGAACAAAAGTTTTTAAGACATACCATAAAATTTTTAAAGGCAAACTTGCACGCTTTAATCTTGCTATTTTTACCGGATGCCTTATAATATAACGAATTGTGTATTCTGTTAATTCTTGCAAAATATTTACTTACATAATTACGTAATTTATATTGATATAGCACACATAAAGTTGACCTCATCTTTTGCAACATTGGCTTGTATAATTCAATTCATATATTTATTGAAATTAAGACTGCTGTTAATTATATTACTTACTATATTATTCGAATAAAATTGTTGAATGTATCATTTGTTTCATTTGTATAACAATTACTATCACCTCATCTAAACGTCTAGTTCAAGATCTATTGCTATAGATCTGATATAGTAATACTGTAATAAAAAAATATGGTAAATGTTTTCCCTGTCGGTAAGGACAGCGACAGGTAACGTACACACAAAACGTCACAATAAAATCATAATAAAGGATCAATAGTTCAATAGTTTTAGCCCTCTTTAGATGCACCATGCTTTGATCTCATCTATGAATAAGGGGGTTAGGGTGCAATCACAATCAGATATGTACCCATAACGTCACCGATAAATCTCGTCTAGGTGACAATTTATATGTGGGTTCTGGCTGTGACGTTTCATTACTGAAACATCACAGAACAAATCACTTATATGAGTTAAGTGATTGTGATTGTGTTCTATATTAGAACCTTGTTGTTGACTTGATCATCAACATTATGATTTACGAGTGACGTTAATGATGTGGAAGTGCACTCTTGACCTTTTGTTTTTGGTGGCGAACTAATAATACGACTTGAAATCGTACAGATTGGCCTTCTTAGGGTGCTTACCATTTGAAGTTAAATTCGCTAAAACGATCACACTCCCAAAAAGTTGTTCCAGATGGGTCTTGGCATTATTTTCGCCATAAACGCTATGAAGCTACTGGAACAGTTTGAATTCGCTACATCTAATGTCAAAATTGACAGAAGTGGCAAATTTTAGTGGCATTCTTGCGTTCTTATCCTAAATGGAACAGGGGAGAACAGTTACAAACGATCACAGTGATCACAACCATAGACGCAATGTGATCAAAATTATCGAAAATAACGAAATTAGCGTCAAATGGAATAGGCCCTTAATAGCGCCGAATGTAGCCTGCTCCATAGTAGCCCATTAGTTTGAAATCGTTGAGTAGTTAACCCATTGGTTAACTACTCAACGATTTCAATCTAATGGTTGGAGTGTAGACCGAGGCATTATCATGCATCTGAAAAAAATAATCTACGGTGGCACTCTTCAACAGAAGTAACAGGTAGTACCTACTCTTGTCGAAGATGTTACTAATAAGTTATGACTAGTTGGAAACCCACCTTACCAAGCAAGTTGGTGGTTCCAACAGTAGTACACGTGTAAATCTTTAAAAAGCATTTAAATTAGCCGCTTAAAATCACATAAAGATGGGTTGCCTTCCAAACGATCCTAAAGCGATTTTAACGATTATAGCGACCATCATCCGTTCCGTTTCAGAAGTCGCGCTTTTGACAGTTAATTACGCAGTTACTATTATATAAACACTGCGCTCGAGTGCTACCAACAATTAAAAAATAACGGTCCAAAAAAGAACGATTCCAAAGGAACGGTCGTAATCGCGCTAACATCGATCACGGCCACGCTACCACAGTCATAGTGTTTTCAGTTTGTAGCGTGGTAGTTGAAATTGCAAGATGACGTCTGTAGTGACGTAATCCATGACGTCATAAGGACCATCGTTGGCGCGATTTCGTTGAACCGGAATAGAGATTACTACGCTAAAATCGATTTTGGCGTGTATCGGAAGGCAGCCATGGTGACCCAATTGTAGGCTTGCTGTTAAAACTGACAAGCTATTATGATTACAGGGCTAAAGTAGATTTGTCGCCGTTTCAGGGACAAGTTCAGTTTCGCGACAGTATAGCCCCAGCCCCGGGGCGGTGCCGCGCGGCAGCCGGCGCGTGTCGCCCGGTTGTCGCGCGGCCGCCTCGCTACCCGCGCCCTACGCTAGTTACAGGGAGAGTAACGCTTCTAGTGAGTTTTGGTTTTCTTTATTATTTTTTTATGTGTTTATTTTATTAGTATTTTTTTTATTATTTTCTTTTCAATTTTAATCCTACGAATAGGTACTCTATGTTAATAAGTTCCGAGACTGACAAGCTTGCGCCTGATGGTAAGAATCACGTCAGTCCAGTTACTCGTACAGTTCGTGACTGCACTGCACTTTACACCGAGAAATTAGTTTTTGAATCTATTTGCCCATTCATTTTATTACAGTGCCCTTCAAGCATTGTTTGCACACTTCTGATTGGAGGTAGAATGTGTAGCACTGCGGTGGTACCAACCAAGACGGCCTTCAGTTTAAGAGGCCACCCTGGTTCGTTACTTGATAGGCACCACCCAAGGTCGGCGTTTGGGGTATCGTGGTTAAGGGTACCTTCGAAGGTGACTCAGACCCCGAAAAGCGTAAAGCATTCCTATTAGCTCACGATAACAAATGTGTAGAACCTAAAATATACTAAGTCCTTATACTCATAGTAGGTAAAAGTTATGATCATAATGAACTTTCTATAACTATTTCAACTATATAGATATTTCTTATAGGATTGCGACAAGAGTTAAAAGGGATGACCGTCTCGGGTATAGTGCAAAAAGGCCCGCGGAGCAAGTCCTCCTCGCCGATAAAACGATCAGCTAATTCAAGCCCTACTCGTATGTAAATAATGAAACGTAATTGTTATTTACTAGATATTTTAACATGTCACATGTATTTAGTCAACAGCGCTATAAGAAGGCAGGAGTCGATTCTATAAGAATTCACTAAGTTATGGTAGTCCCTATTCTGTTCAGTCTAAAATACAAATTAGTATAACTCCCTTCTAAATTTTGATAATTAATATTCTGTACATACTATAATGTAAATTCGTATAACTCTTACAACTAGCAGTCCATACATTTGACATTTCATTTCAATTGTGGGCATGTTTTACGCAGATTTAGTCTTCATGTAACTTGGGGCTCTCTAAACTGATGTAAATTGTCCACAATTTAATAGAACAAACCTATATCAGCCCTGGCTCACTCCGCAATTTTATTTAAATTTTTTTTTATGCCTGATAAGTTATCCTTTGGCCACTATCTCACCTGATGGTAAGTGATGATGTGGTCGAAGATGTTGTTCAGGCTAACCTAATTTATGTACAAAGCTACAGGTACATTGACGTATCCGTCTGGACGGGATTATTGTACTGTGCGTGCCGCGTCAGAAGAGATCAGAGCTATGCGTGGCTATGCTATAGAAAGGGAGACGCATTGTAGGTGAATATAAATATTGGGTACTCCGTACTTCGCGAGCTGGAGTACACTTTATTGCTTCGTTGCTAGAGTCGCTTATTTATTGGGATGGCTATGCGGAGTGAACCTTCTGCTCCTTGTTATTCTGTGCCTATATTTAGAATTGTCATTGTAATTGTTATACGAATTATTCATAAACAGAATAAGAACTAGCATAATTAATAAATTTTAATTTAGATAACTGTTATAGAATTGGCACCACTATGTAGGTACTTGTGATGTTACTGGAAATAGGTGCATATGCTAAGACGGTATAGACATGTGAAAAGGATGGACAAATTAGGATCATCAGAAGAAATCTGCGTAAAGGAGGCAAGCGTGCATGGAATAGTTAAAAGATGAAGACCTTGGTGAACGTATTAGTTGAACCTAAACGTCGTCGATGTTGATGTATCGGTAACAGAGTGATTATAGGTATCTTCTAGAGAAGCTTGTTCCACCGTCGACGTGTGTGACTCCACCTGTCTTTTTAATAAGAACGGATGACTAATTCACCTCGTAGTGGAGCTAGAATCTAGTCGTTCATTTAACCGATCAACTACTACTACCAATGATCGCTTCCGCGGTTCGGAGGGCACCTAAAGTAGTAGGTGCTGTTTGCTGTCTTAGAATGGCAGTCGTTATAGAATCTTGGTAGGGCATGTTGCTAATGCTCGCCTGGCTCACTACCACACTCAAGTAGAAAATCTCTCGCCAAGCACATAACGTTGTGTTCCGACAGCTGTCTTTAAGAGCCAGTAATTCTAGGTTAGCCTAAACAACATCTTTGACCACATCATATACATATTACTGAGATAGTGGTCAAAGGCTAACCTATTAGCAATAAGCTAGACTCGATGCTGCTAGTACTACAAAGATGTTCTATTTCCTTAAAATAATGTAACATAACTTTGCACCTGTTTCCCTGGTATAGATTCACTTAATAGCGACAGTGCGGTGCCTCCCAGAAGAAAGGACTCTGAAAAGACAATAGACCTCATCTCAACGCGTAAGTTACTTTCTCAGCTTATGTTACCCGATATGCTCAATTAAATCAATGTTTTATGAGTACCAATATTGATTGTGTATATTAGCTAATTAGGTAAGTATGTAATAATTTTGCGAACTGAGTCCCGACACGGCATGATGTCCCAAAAAAAATTATTTCGACGTCTGGTAATCTTGTGGAACACGCGATTTTTACGGCGTTCATCATGATGTTATTTATCGCTGTTGATTTTACAAATTTATTATTATCGATCTACTATTATGATAGTAAGAAGTAGCAATAGTAATAGAATCGTGGAGGCTCTAACTAAAACAAGGGCATCGCCGGAATCTGTGGCCGGCCCTTCAACGACAAACTAAACCGGTAAATGCACAACGTAATAAACTAACCAACTAGATATAAGGAGAAAAAAATATTTATATATAAGTATGAACTCATTTAGCTATAAGATATAACTAACACTAAATTATCAATATTCTTTGATAATTTAGTGTTAGTTGTAGTAACTCAAAGTTCAAAATTATTAACATTAAATTGTTAATGTAACAAAAACAAAGTTAAAATCAAATAAGAGTACGGACCACTAGTCTGTAGTGTGTAGTATTTAATAAAAAATAAACAAAAAAAATAGAATCGTTTCTTGTCCGAAATAAAAAAAAAATAAGAATATATGCATGTTGGTACGGCATGCATCAGGCATGGGCTTTTTACGAATGCCCATCTGTAGCTACCTCGCTCAAATAGAAAATCCTTCACCAAGGACCTAACGTTGTGTTCTGCTGGCTGTCCTTGATAGCCAGTGATTCTAGATTAGGCCGAACAACATATTTAACAGGTAACTTATCATCAGGTGACAAAATTATACATAGCAAAAATAAGCTTTGGAGATGCTGGGATTTGAACCCAGGACTTTCAGCATGCGAAGCAGACACTCTACCACTGAGTTACATCCCCGATGAACAGAGTTGACGAAAATAGCGATTAGATGCCTATCTGTCACCAACAGTTGCACAATTTGTACATGCCTTGAAGGAATAGGTAGAGGTATCTCAACCCCTGCATTTCACTGTACCTATATGTTTTAGTCCCATGTAATATAAAGAGAGCTTATTACTATCTACTCGTCACAGTTCCACAATCTGGAATGCTGGCAGAGATTAAATTATAGTTGCTGAGTAACTGCTAGGCACTACAATTATGATTGCTGAAACACATCAACCTTCCAGTAAGTACATTCTGCAAAGTGAATATGTAATAAATACTATGGAAGGTAGACATATGCAAGTGCATGTAGTTAAGGTTCATAATCAGAGCTTCGAATGTCTATCGTCCACTAATACCATGGGTATTCTGTCATCTATGCCACAGCTAATACGCATGCTTATGCACAAAAGAAATAGGTGCTCACCTACCGTGTTGTATTTAAACCTAGATTGTGAAATTTTACCCTAAAGAGATAAAAATACTCTTATACCGAATTTTACAAAATTAATGCCGATGCAATACCAATAAATTTTAAAGTTGTCATTTGGAGTAAGGAGTCCTACTTATATACGAAGCAGTGATGGCTCAGTGGCATTGGCTATGGACTGCCGCGCAGTAGGTCCATGGTTCAAATCCCGCCACGGGCTTGAGCTTCACCGCATGGTGGAAGGGCATTTTGCCAATGCCCCCCTGGCTAGCGACCAGCCTCAAGTAGAAAATCTCTAGCCAAGCACCTAATGGTGTGTTCCGGCAGCAGTCCTTGAGAGCCAGTGAAATTACAGGCACATGAGACTTAATAACTATGTCTCAAGGTGACGGGCGCAGTGCAATTCGTGACTTGAGACGAAATGCATCTGTTATGGGCAGAGGTTAGTCCGCTTAACATCAGGTGGGCCTCGAACTTGTTCCGTCACAATACTATGCCTACAGGTATCGATGATATGATACGAGTAATTGCAAGTTTGCAAATCTTGTCTATAGTTGCCAGTAATAGGGAATATTATGTGTATGGGGATTTGTGGGTGAGTGATAATCGATTTTGCAAGCAGTACGCATAACATATAGGAAAGGTTGAATAAAAATTAACCGTCTTCTGACACTATACTAAGCACGAGATAGTGGTCAAATGCTAGCTTATCAGCTATTTACAGAATATAGCGGCTAGCACTCACGGTGTTTGGTCGTAATCTCCGACCGGTGTTCGAGCAGTAAAGATCAGCTCATTATCAATATTCCTTGATAATGAGCATCTTTACTGCACTTGTGAATTTACAAATGTTCAAACTCGGTGAAATTTTGCATGCATTTCCTTGAATCTAATATAGTATAGTTTGCAGTTTTTATTTTATTTATATATTTTTGATCATATATTCATACGTCAAAATAACATTTCACATACAAAACGATTTTTCCTTTTATTATTGGAAATATTTAATTTTACCGAAATCTGGCAAACCAGAAGCGTAGATATTAGGCTCAAGGACATACACGCAAAGTTTCAATGTGTTTGAACACTTGGTATTTAAAATATGACGAAACTACGTTTGTATGGAAAGCGCCACGAGCACTCTAGCCTTAAGCCGTGAATACTAAAATATATGTGTTTCCTCAGCTCGTACAATGAGTGAAACGTCAAATTGTAGCAAAGATGGCTTCCCGAATTTCAAATTAACATCGAGTGCACCATGCGGATACATAGTTGACAGTAAGTATCTTACTATGCCTCTTTCTTGACCCGTCGGAACAACTGTGAAACATAATATACAAAAACATTGTTACGTTTTTTTTTCCACGAAGGGGGCTGTCTAAGCCCCTCTCATTTATATATCAGTTCAGATGGAGCATGATACAAGTGAAGACAAAAAAACCATGCTCCTATTATAGTGTCTCTGTCAACTGTGTGGTAAAACTGTGGAGTGTGAACGGGACAGTATGATTGGATTATGGTTAATTTGCCTTCACTCGTGTGGTGCGCCGTGCTCTATCCGGTCGTCTTTATTTATCTGAGAAGCAACCATGTAGACATGTTTTGCAAGACATGTTTCCATGTAATAGAGTTCGAGCCTATTGCCATATAACCGCGTACAGCTCCAGTATCAAGACTGAAACTTTATTTAAAAATACAATATCTTGTCCATACTGAGAATTGGACCCAGAACTTCGAGCTTCCAAAGCTTATTTTTAGAGTATTGTTTAAATTTTCCATGCGTAGGAATCTTCCCCGTGCCCCGTGGGGTGCCGGGCTAGAATGTCACCCCACAATTGCTACCTACGGGTGTCATAAGAGGCGAAAAAAGGTGAAATACCGGCAGGTGGGCAGCAGCCCCAATTCTGAGGAACTGATATATAAATCATTATTTATAAAATTTCCATAATGTATTTAGTGTAAGTACAGTGCCAATACCGTGTATCTCTCGCCTGTTGGGCACATGCTTCGCCGACAATGCTTACTGGTTTAAAGTATAGTATAGCTAGAGAAAACCTTCTTTTCACAGACTCTCGAATGTCTCGAGAAATTTTATTGCAGTGCAGTGAATATCTTGCATATTAGCGATCGATCTGCTAATATTATGTGGGCAAGAACGTCAAGCTAGTCTTGCTTACTATAATTAAGCTACAATTACTCATAGACTCCGCGGGGTAGTTGGCCTCGGATGTCATCCCCGTCCCACTTGTGGCTGTTGTAAGAGGCGACTAAGGGTAAGGTATCGGAAGGTGGTCAGCAGCGCCTTCTGAGGAACTACTATCTTAAACGATCCCCAAGACCCCTGCCAAGCGTGGGGATTAGTGCAAACCCCCCCTTAATGGGGAGGCTGTGTTCAGCTGCAGACAATCTGGCTTGATACAGTGCAATACTCATATTTCATATACCAACGTAACGACCCTAAGATCTTCCTTAATCAAATAACTAGTTCATGACTTTCATTTAAGGTTGAACTGGCCGGTCACTTCTCCATACAAACGTCGTAGGGTGATCACTCCCTTATTTGAGATTTTAAGTCCAGACTTAAGCATAATGCCGATTGATATCGTCATTATCTAGGCTTGTATGATGCCAAAATTTTAAAAAGATTATTAAGTTGTAAGTTATGAGCCTCGAAAACTTTATATGAAAATGTTTCAAGGCTCATACATAATCCTCAAGTTAATTATTTTATTAAAATTTCGGCATCATACAAGCCTAGATAATGACGAGATCAATCGGTATTATGCTTTATTTTGGACCTAAATCCTCAAATAAGGGAGTGATCACCCTACGGCGTTTGTATGGAGAACGACCCGGCAAGTTCACCCTTAAGCTATATTTTCAACAAGTGGGATAGCCCATTAACAAATAAAAACCGTAATATATTTGGACAAAGGTTACAATCTTACATAGCGAAGTTATCAACGAAGGTTAGGTTATTGTATTTTTTGTTCTATTCCGTTTATCATTATAATATGTTTTCAGCTCGTTCAAAAACACTCCACATACTAAACGCCCCACCCCCGCAGAGAGAATCAAAGATTACGAAGAAAAACGTCACCGCTTCTCCGAATACTAGTAGTAAGCACGTAACATATTATTATTTCATTACAAGAGGTTCTCTGCGTCCAACAGGTTACAAAGTATTTAAAGGTTTTATCAGTTATATAATATTACAAGGAATACTGAGTAATGCCCTTGTTTGTAGTTTTTTTGTTTACTTAAAAAACCTTTGAATACTGAGTAATGTTCTTGTTTGTGTTTTCTTTTTACAGAAAAATCCTTTGCATACTCAGTAATGATCTTGTTTGTAGTTTTTTTTATTACATATAGAACCATTGAATACTCAGTAATGATCTTGTTTGTAGTTTTTTTGTTACTTATAGAACCTTAGAATACTAAGTAATGCTCTTATTTGTAGTGTTTTTTACTAATAGTATCTTTGAATACTCAGTAATGCTCTTGCTTGTAGTTTTTTATTACTTATAGAACCTTAGAATACTAAGTAATATTGTATTGTATTGTTGCTCTTATTTGTAGTTTTTTTCCTACTGATAGAATCTTTGAATTCTCAGCAATGCTCTTGCTTGTAGTATTTTTATTACTTATAGAACCTTTGAATACTTGGTAATGCTCTTGCTGGTTTTTTTTTAAAGATAGAATCTTTAAATACTGAGTAATGTTCTTTTTTTAGTTATTTTTTACTGAAAAAAACCTTTGAATACTCAGCAATGCTCTTGCACTGGGTATCCAAAGCTTCTATCAGTAATACAAAATTTCAAGCAAGAGCACGAAGCGCTCTCCTTCGTGAATGTAAAACTCTGGAATCGAAAGAGAAGTATTTACCTACGTAATACTAAAAGATAGTCCAATACCTGTTCAAACTCTAAACACGTCCTAAATGGGAGTGTTTACGAAGCAGTCCACCTGGGTGATAAATTTATTTTTCAGTTCGTTCAACCAACAACGTCAGTGGATACGGCAAACCTCTAGTGACGCCTGTCAATAAGAAACTGACAGTCAGACGGGATTACACTCTACAGCCTAGGCGTAAGTACACAATAAACCTTACATAATCTTCTTACCCTTCTCCCGCGTAGCTGCGGTCGGTGTAATGTTTTCTATAAAAAAATCTGGACAATGTTAGTCTAACTGAACGCTTCAGTCACAGATTACATAATAGTTCTCAAAATAGGGCATGTTAAGACACCGATCCCGGTGTTGTTGTCTTAGGATGGCAGTAGTTATAGAATTGCGATTTGGTATTTTGCGAATGCTCGCCTGGATAGCAATCACCCACAAGTCAATAATAGAAAATCTATCACCTATAAATGTGTTCCAGCAGCTGTCCTCGAGTGCCAGTAATTCTAGGTTAACCTGAACAAAATCTTCGACCACATCATCACTTACCATCGGCTGGTCGCTAGCCAGTGGGGCATTCGCAAAATGCCCTACCACCATGCGGTGAAGCTCAAGCCCGCGGCGGGATTGGAACGATGGACCTGCTGCTCGGCAGTCCATAGCTAATGCCACTAAGCATCACTCCTTCGCTTAATTTTTGTAATCTGTTGTCTTATTTTGCCTTTAGATTAGAATGCCTATTCTGTAAGTAGGTATTTATTGTATTCATAAGTTACATATACAAATAATGTGTGTTCCATATCTACCTCACTTGCATCAATTTAAAAACTATTAGGTCTTTGGCATAAATCGAAATTGTGTAAAAATCAGCCAGGTTGAGTCCGGCATTAACTTACTACCTACCTTACTGTTAATATTTTATTGTATTGAGAACCTAATCATTTCGGCTGAACTGAATGAAAAGCATGTAAATAGGTATCGTATATAAACCGAAATTTCCAACGACATTCTGTTTTCAGCTAAACCGAGTAATTTGAACAATGCGAAAAGTCCAATGGTTTCAGCAAATTCAGCAAAACAGACTTGTAAAGGTACATAAATAACATATATCTATAAACAAAATGTCACCTACTTATATTTACTTTTCCAATTTTTTATATATTTACATCATTTATTTGCATGGTAAGTATGAATTTATTATTTGTAGCATCGCATCGTAAGGATTTAGAAGTAGTAAGGGTAAAGCCACATTTCTATCAAATGAAGCCAACTTTTGTTACCAACACGTGTTGGAAACACAAAAGTTGGCTACTTTTGTTGAGTGGATACTCGGCTTTAGCAATATTTACTAAATAAATGTTTTATCTGGCTATCCAGCCATGTATTTCAGCGTTTCTCTATGTCTATCACCCAAAGGTTGTCTGACAGGTAGGTAAATGACAAGTCCTACAAGAATAGGTTGTGTAAATGGAAGTTTTTGTAAATCATCATCATAATTTTCGAAATAAATTTATATAAAAATTGTTTTTTTTAAAAGCGAAAAAGTCTGTCAGGTCCTTCAGTACCTACATGGTTGCTACATAATAATTATGTATAAAAATTTACTATATACTATATTGATATTATTTACTACATAGGCACAGTAATGATTAAGCAAATTTTTAGAGATGTCGTAATCGTGTTTTCGGTTCAGACATAGTATTTGTCATATCCTCTAGAATATTACACAATTTATTCACATCTGTGAAGAGTAAACTCTTACTAAAAAAAAAAAATCTTTTGAGACTCACTTGAACTTAATGGTAGAAATTTATACAAATTTTAGAAACATGCAATTATATGTCAGTATACTAGGTAAAATAATATTATAGAAAGGAACGCTGTTTGCTTGACAACTGTCAAAATAACTATTACTTACAAATAACAGTCATATGGTCGACCATTCTTGCACTTCATACTCTGTAAAGTTAATTCCGTTTTTGTACCATAAGAATTGACTGCCGTTTCATCTGTTGGAAAGTGATTATGTAGTTGAGGACGATATGAGGATAATATGCTTAACCTATAACAGTACTAACTCTAAAGCCACCTACTGGGACGCACCGGTAGGTCATTGGCGCCAGATTTTCTACTTGAGGGTGGTAGCTATGCAGGCGAGCATTCGCAAAATAACGAAAACATCAAATCGACGTACAGTATAATCGTTTGGCAAACGTTATACTTGAGGTCAAAATAAAATATGAAAATAAATATTTAGATAAGTAAACATTTTAAAATTGCTTTCATGAGGTGATATAGGCTATTATGTATAGTTTGAGGTACCTTCTATTTTAACAAAAAAATATTCAGCCCTGTCGTTCTGGAGCTCAACCTGAGTATATTTGAAAATATTGTTTTTTATTTTTTCATTACATTTCTACTACTGGTTGTGACAGTAGCTGAAATGTATTTATAGCTATAATTATAATTTTGAATGAGCTCAAAAAGCCCTTTCATTTTACAACCCACATAATATGTTTTCAAGGTTAGCCTGAACAAAGTCAAAGTCAAAATCATTTATTCAATTTAGGCGTCTACGACGCTCTTATGAAGGTCAATTACAAATTTTAGTATTGAAATATTCTACATTGTACTGCCACGTTCAGCAAATAAATTGTATAGAGCCACTGCGAGAAGAACGGGCAAGAAACTCGGGGCCATTCTTTTAAAATCAACATCTTCGACCACATAATCACTTACATCAGGTGAGATAGTGGTCAAAGGCTAACCTATCAAGCATAAAAAAAAGAATAAAAAAGGTTTTCATACAAAAAAATATGAACTCCTAATTCCCCTCCGAAATGAAATATTTTTAAGAACTGCGTGTCTAAACGATTATTATGACCTCATGTACTCGTGTTCCAAACGCCTATCCTGTACATCGATTTACGTTTTTTTTCATACGCCTATAATAGTATAATATAGCTAGTACTAACTTGGTGTATATCTCTACTAATGTGCTGTTGTATTTTTACAAGTGAACTCCAAGCTTCCGCTTAACGCAACAATCAAACATATCGATAGTATAACAAAACCACAATTACGTGAGTATCATTTTTAATTATTCCTTTTTTTACTAGTATTACTTTAAAGATTATTATTGTTTTAGTATTATTATTATTTCTGAAGAATGGTTCGATTTACTACCTGCAGTTCAATTTCGCCATCGGACATCCCGACAAAGCATGTTTCATCAATTTCATGTCGTTGTCTGGACGTCCACAACCTTGCGATTTTCACGGCATTTCCTACCTCGCACTACCACAATTTGGAACCAGCTGCCTGGTGAAGTATTTCCGAACAGATACGACTTAGGAGCCTTCAAGAAGAGAGCATATTCCCTTCTCAAAGTCCGGCAACGCATCCTCGAGACCTCTGGTGTTGCGGATGTTCGTGGGCGCGGTGATAACTTACTACCAAGTGAGCCGCCTGCTCGTTGTCATCCTATCCCATAAAAAAGAGCATTGAAGCTATAGGAAATCATATAATAATTTCGGATGGAAAAATAATACCTTCGTGCATTTCCTATTATGCTATGGAAGCGGGTGCTGAACAGTTGAATTTTTTCCATCCGTCTGAATGCACGTGAGACTTTTTACTTAGGCCGTGTAGGTTGATATACGATCAACATCAAACTAAATCGATGAAGCTAAATTTTTGTTGACTAGTAGGTATTATTTTAGAGAGCATTGCGCATGCTAAGTGAAAATATAGTAATTATTTCGGATGGTAAAAGATAACTTCTATTAGGACTTAATTCCTTTTTTAGTAATTAAACATACTATAAAACAGGATGTGTGAGAGCCAATAAAACTGATAGCCAGGAAGCTATTCTACAGATTTCTCCAGACAATATATATATTATAGTAAAAAGATCAAATTGTTCTCATAGTTTGCTAATCAGCCTATCATCTACTCAATAAGATGACCAGGATACATAACTATATATATAAAATACCTACTAGCGGCGTCCCGCAGTTTCACCCGCGTAGACAATGACGTTATATTGATGAATTAATCCAGAACCTATCTATCTTTACATCAAGTGACAAGCATTCTCACACTCTCACTCATTCACAAAGTTTCGCACATATTGATTCCTGCAGCTGTACCATACAGATTTTTAATGCTTTTAAAACATTTTCATCGGTATATCAAAGTCAAAATCGTTTATCCAATTTAGGCGACGACGACGCGCTTTTGAAGGTCAATTACAAATTTTAACAACCCATAGTTCTACAACCACGTTCAGCAAAAAAATATAGAGCCACTGCGAGGATAACGGTCAAGAAACCAGAGGTCATTCTTTTTAAAATTATTACAATGCTTGTTTAAATTACGTAGATGACAGTGACAAGTGATAGCAATGCGGAATCGTCCAAGCATTTTTGTCGCAAACAGTGTTGTGGCATTACTTTCAAAATGTTTTTCACATGCAACTTGAATTTTCCTTTGTTTTATTGACCTTAAATTGTTTGGTTCTACTGAAATTTTCTTAATAATCAAAATAGCAAATAGCAGATTTTTTTTTTATCAAAACATACTCTTAATGCTAGTCTTTTAAATTCTTGTTCCAATCTACTTATTAGGCATCGGTTTACTAACAACTACACCAATTAATTTTATAAAGCGGGAAAAACTTACTTAAAAGAAATATGTCATAGTTATAAATTAATACTTTAAAAGTTACGTTGTTGGTCCTTCGTTCTTAGAATACCAGATAATGAAAATACTATATTCCTGCGATCAAATAGGTCACAAAGATCTTGTGATATTCAACCCAATTTTATATTTTATTCCAGTAACAAAACTTAGAGTAGGCACAATAACAAGCGTCCTTATTCACATAATAATATGGCGGTTGGGGCACATTGTCTCCTACTTATTCATCAAGATGTGGCCATGTGCGATCGCTCTCTTAGCGCTCAGTATTGTCTTTTGGACAGCTACCAAGGAGACCAGATCAGCCAATTCTCTGAGATCACAGTTAGCTAGCACTGCGAGACGGGAGGATGCTACGATGGCTGCAAAGAACAAGGGTTCTGTCAAAGGTAGGTTAAGCTAACCCCTTTACTAATAACACATGAATAAACAACGGTACGTAATGAGAGCTTCACTACTACACGCACAGCCATGTGTGGGTAACTAATCACTGACAAGACGTGCGAGTGCCCCCGCTCGGGTACACAGAACCCGTTTGACCCAGCTCAGTAAGCGGACAAAGTTGTTGTAGCTTTCATTATATTATTTTCTTTATTCATGGGTTCATACTTAATCGTTGCATTTCTATCTTACACGTCATTACTATTTTACATCTACTAAGGGTGCATACCATTTGAAGTTAGATTCGCTAAAAACGCTAAAAACGATCACACTCCCAAAAAGTTGTTCCACATGGGTCTTGGCGTTATTTTCGCCATAAACGCTATGAGGCTACTGGAACAGTTTGCATTACCTACATCTAATGTCAAAAGTGACAGAAGTGGCAAATTTTAGTGGCATTCTTAGCGTTCTTATCCTAAATGGAACAGGGGATGACAGTTACAAACGATCACAGTGATCACAACCACAGACGCAGAATGTGATCAAAATTATCGAAAATAACGTTCTTAGCGACTAATGGAACATACCCTTAATGGCGTCTGATTTAATTATAAGTAATACTTATAGTGCGTAAAGGAAAACTCCTGTGCAAAAAAAAGTAGTGTAGGTAGTTAGTGAAGTTATACAGCGATTATTAGTAGGAGATAAAAAGTTTAAAAGATTGGATTGAATCCCTCTCAGGTGGCGAGCGATTATTGCAGATTCTTCATACAAATGCATTCCCCTATTTAACCTGGATAATGCCTATAGAGCAATCTTTTTTTGCATAAAATTTAAGTCTGCTATAGGCACGCACTTCTGTTCTTTTCCTTTTTTTTTAAAACACATCCCATTTTACCGCCGTGATCAGAGGACCACCAAATAAATACCTTTTGAGAAGTTTTTAGTATAAAAGTAAATTATAGAAGACTATATGTAAAAGTAAATTATACTAGGTATATCTATATATAGATACCTTCTCTATTTGAATGTCAAAAAATATTTTAATCGGGTCAGTTTTGGAGTAAAAAACAGGAGAATACGAAACATCGGTTTCGTGAATTTGTTCCTATTTCTCGCACACAACGTTTTCCATTTTAAGTAATTTTGTACAGTATGCAGATAACGCTAACCGCTATACCTACAGTAGCTGGAGGGACTATTAAAACGTTGATATAACTATGTGATAGATTAAAGTCACTCATATCAAAGGAGTTCCTTGTCTTTGCTGTATATACACAAAAAAAATACAAAAAATAAATCATCTCAAAATGTTTGTTAGGACTAGCAGAAGTCAACCCTAAGAGGTTGTTAGCATTTTACCAATAACCCTGTACCTATAAGAATCTGGCCAGTACTGGGGTGTACTTAAGTGCGTACCTACTCTAGCATGTTCTCGTTGGTCAATGTAAAAAGGAGGTGTAGGTATGCACCCAGTAAAATATTAGTAGGAATATTATTTTAATATTATATTAGTCTGACTTTTGGGTAAAACTTAGGAGCGAAAAGAAAAAAAAGCTATTGAAACTCAAGGAGAGGATTGAGATGGTGATGTTTTGTAGCCTACTCGAAATGCAAGATTATTCAAATGTAACGTTAATACTAATCTATACCGAAACCTTTTTAGAGCAACGACCTGCATCAGCGTTAGTGAATAGGATGAACAAAAGTCCTGTGAAGCCAATACAATCAGTCGATGGCAAGTCCCAGGGTGCGTTGTTATGTTACCTTCTAATAAATTTATTTAATTTTAGTTATGATAATCGTCCACCGAATGATCATTAAGACAACCAATGGAAATAATGTACCAAATAAGCAGCATACCACTACTCACGTCGACGTAAAAGGGGTGCTGCAGCTACCTAACCTATATATGTACCTTTTGGAAGGATAGGCAAAATTTGCCTCTAAGACGAAGAAGCTTGGTGGGCTCAGAAAGGCGAGACGGTACTAACGTTGGCATGCTCTCTTCTCTGGGTGGGGGCTCCACAGTATCAACTCTGCTGCAGAATGAAGAGTGGCTCGCATTGTTGCCGATCAAGCTCGTTCCGATCGGTTCGACCCTTTGGCACTGCGTATTTTATAGAAGTTTAAATTAATCTAAGTAGAATTTTACTGTATAGATATACCACGGGGAGATTTCCGAGGAAATATCAAACCTGCAGCTAAATATCACCATTGGATGTCCCCTCAGAGCATGATGTTTCACCAGTTTCTTTTCAATGCTGGCTAGCTACCATCGTCAAATAGAAAGACTGACACCTATCGGTGTGTTCCGGCAGCTATCCTTGAGAGTCAAAAAGTCTAGGTTTAGCCAGTTAACTTCTTTGACCACATCGTCACTTACCATTATGTGAGCTTGTCGTCAAAGGTTTCCCTGGAAAGGGCAATTAAAAAAATTACGGTTATAAATCAATTTTAGCGTTATATTCGCGCATATTGGTACTTGGAAGTTAAAAAGAAAACTTCTCTGTCGGATACAGCTGGAAGATGCGGTTTCCTGCCCGGTGCGAAAAATAGTCAATATCGCATTGACCATGGTAACTTCATTACAGACTCTGCATCGTCGTACGAAATATAACGAATTCGTGCAAGTCGTAGTTTCTTTATACTGCCTCGTTTTTGTGTGTATTAAAGCGCATTGTGGAATCATAAGGTGCCGGATTCGATCCGAGTCTCAAACCGGATGGGTTTTTGTGAACGCTACTGAAATAAAATTGCTGCAACTTTTCCCTGTTGATGGCAAAACAGTTCTTTTTTGTTACTCTTATTTATGAATCATTGCTTGAATTATTAGTTCAGCTAGTACCGGTATTTATGGATAATAAATTTTTAAGATATTTGTATTCTTTTGCAGATTTAAACTTTCGTAACAGAGTTAAGCCATTGAAATCGGATCATCCACCTGGAAAACCTATCCCTAGCCCAGGTAGGTATGGTTGTTAAATTTTGCGACTTCAGCTTTTAAGTGCTCTATTTCAGTCCCTGAATAAGGGTTAAGGGGCTAAAATTACACCGCACCATCTCTTCCTGGGGTGTCGTAAGAAGCGACTAACGAAAAAATAACGTAACGTGGACAGTAGCGTCTTCTCAGAAATTTACATTGATAACAGCGGTCCTCCGACGCCTGCCAAGCTTGAAGATTATGGCAAACCCCCAATGGTGGTAGTTTTTTTTTATTATTGCTGATAGGTAAGCCTTTGACCACAATCTCGCCTGATGGGAAGTGATAATGTGGTCGAAGGCGTTAACAAGCTTTACCTAGAATTACTGGCTCAAGGACTGCTGCCGGAACACACCGTTAGTTGCTTGGCGACAGATTTTCTACTTGAGGGTGGTCGCTAGCCAGGCGGGCATTCGCAAAATGCCCTTCTACCATGCGGTGAAGCTCAAGCCCACGGCGGAATTCAAACCATGGACCTACTACGCGGCAGTCTATTGCCAATGCCACTGAGCCATCACTGCTTTCAAATTGTGTGGACGCTCTGTTTGATGTGATGATGATGAACCTTGTTTACCATTGACTGGATGTGCAATGTCAAATATCGAACTTTATAGTATCCTGAGGTCTACGGCGCCGCAGTGCAGTAAGCCGATAAAGGCTTCTCATGTTTCATTTTATTTATCTTTTTCAGTGTCCCATATTTCGCCAACCAGAGCTTCAGTGACAAAAATACCAAAGATAACTTGTTCAGAAAACGGTATAAAAGGCAGGTCCACGCCGCTCCGGAACTATTCGACAGAGAAGTTGAAACAGCAGTTCTGCAGAGACACGCCGGTGTACGCGGCTGGACGGCCCGGTTGTAAGGATTCATATACAGGATTTAAAAAACAATAGGCCCGGAAGGAACCACTTTAAATCATTAAGATAAATCATGTTACTTAAAGGAAAGACAGATTCCTTTATCGCGCACATGACTTAAAATTTTTCCTATCGTATATTTGTAATTTTGTAAGATTCCTTTAATTTTTAAAAGAAACAAAACTTCATTCAATTTTTTTTTTATTGATTATAGGTAAGCCTTTCACCACAATCTCACCTGATGGTAAGTGATGATGTGGTCGAAGGTGTTAACAGGCTTAACCTAGAGTTACTGACGGCTTAACGTGCCCCCCGAAGTGCGGAAACGCTCAGTAGTAATGGCACTAGCGGTCACCCATCCAACTCATGACCACGACGGACGTTGCTTTACTTTGCTGATCAATTATGAACAGCTAAGCAAACTTCGCTACGAGCGCTTCAAAATGGCCTCTCGTTCTTGGTTAGCAATTAAGGTGAATAAAAGAGTATGAACAGTATGTTGATGGTAACTTGAAGTCAAAGTCGAGGTCTAGGTAGACGTAGGTATCGATTAAGGTCAGGGTTGAGGTAATGCAAATTAAAATGTTAAACACTATAGAGAGGATGTGTGAATTTGCTCACCTGTATCTAATACCGCATTTACCGTGCTTGGCGATAGATTTTCTACTTATATTTCTCGAAAAGCTTAACTGAACGGTGTTCTAACCAGCTAAAAATTAAAAAAAACAACACTCGATATTTATTGCACTATACCTACATACAGTGTACATAATTTTATAGCAATTAATGATCGAAATGTACTCGATACTTGCGCTATTACACAAATACGAAGTGGAAACAAAACTAAATCGATAAAAATGTCAAAAATCTTCGTACGAATTTAAAAAGTGTACCTTGCGGCGAAACCACTTTACCTTAGCGCGACCTATCAAATGCGATTTCTAAGCGCAAAATCAATTAACCATAATCAAATAAAATTTGGAAGATTGTAAATGTTTTGTTATTGAAATCAAAGCGGTAACTGTAAGAGAGTTACTTATTTTCATATTTATTCGTAGATTATACCCATAAAATGATTTTCTTATCCAAAAGGTACATTAGCAAGCTTATACTTCATAAGAAAAACTATAACCTGTACCTTTCAAATTTACGAGAGGAAATATTATAGTCATGTGCGGGATTCGAAACCGCGTCATCCACCCCTGTAGCCGGGGTATGCTCTGACCGATTGAGCTCACATGACATATGAGTCATAACTCTATTTTTTCCTCTCGTTCTTTAACCATCGTATGAGCAGCACAAAAAGGTCACAGAATAAAAAGGACGTCAGGTGCCCTTTCACCATTCAATCGCTTATCAGTAGATACTGCGCCCATAATAAACAGTGTTTGTACACTACTATTTGAAGTATAAATAACTATGGCTTATGAATAACTTACCACCAGATATAGTAACATATAACAGACAAAAATATTTTAATGTAAACTTATCATATAACCAAAGTTTTAACATCTCGCTATCCTATTTAAGCAAAATGTCTCAAGATAAATCATTGTTAACCCAAAAGTAGTAAATGATCACCAAAATTAAACTTGCTATAATTCTTTTGGTGCATCGCCGGCCGCTGCTGCGGCACGCTCGCTTCGCACGCTCGGCTCGAGCGTTGTTGTGATCACAAGTAAACTAACGCTCCTCGCTTCGCTCGCACTTAAATGTATTATTATATGTTGTATGCTTAAATATGACTTTGAGATTTAGTGATCATTTACTACATTTGGAGATCATTTGCTACATTTGGTGTTCTATTACAATTTTTGGTAAAAGAACTAAGGTTATCAAAGCATTTTATGGTGGTCATTATATATAATCTCAATAACTATTAAACATTTTGACATTTTGTATATTCCAGCATTGCACAGCAGCACCAAGTCATTCAAGCCCCAGCTGGAAGACATTAAGAGCTCGTACGTCCTCCTCAACAAGCAACAACAAGAGCACATGGACGAACAGAACGCTGTGCCAGATAATGGTAAACATCGATAGCCGTATTATGTAAGGAAATATCACGATTTCTTTACTCAGTAAATTACTATTACACATTATCAATAAATAGTTGTATTTGCTTTTAGCTGTTGAGAAAAAAATACTAAACAATAGGTATAGAGTTAGTGCCGACGTTCAATATGTATAGAAATTAAAGTTTATTTATGGCAGATGAATGATAAAAGTCAAATAAATGCTGGTTGCAGCTGATATCAGATCTTTGAGAAGTGTGTATATTCGTAGTATTACTTTATGCGACAGAGTGAAAAATGCGCGATAAGAAAGCAATGTGGAGTGAATTCACTTTTTTCTTATGGTATAGACTGCTGCCGGAAAACACTGTTTGGTGCTTGGCGAAAGATTTTCAACTTGAGGATTATAGCTAGCTAGGCGGGCATTCGCAGATGCCCTTCCACCATGCGGGGAAGCTCGAGCCGGCGGCGGTTGGGATCACACCATTGATCTGCGACACGGCAGTCCACAGCTATTACCGCTCGGCCGTCACTGGAAAGATATTATTATAGTGATGTCAGTTGAGACGGGTATGCTGAGATGGATTTTACGAAACGAACTTTTGAAGCAGTGATGGTTCAGAGGTATTGGCTATGGACTGCCGCGCAGCAGGTCCATTGGTCGAATTCCGCTGCGGGCTTGAGCTTCACCGCATGGTGGAAGGTCATTTTGCGAATGCTCGCCAGGCTAGCGACCACCCTCAAGTAGAAAATCTGTCGCCAAGTACCTAACTGTGTGTTTCGGCAGCTGTCCTTGAGAGCCAGTAAAATTACAGGCACATGAGACTCAACAACTGTATCTCTCAGGGGGACGGGCGCAGCGCAGGTCGTCACTTGTGATGAAATTCAGAATAACATTAAAAAAACTTTTCGTTGTCTTTGTGTACGTATCAAAGCACTACGACCATACCTTTTCTACCGGGAAGCATATTCACATTACTATATTCCGGTGTGAAGGTATGGATCGGACTTCGCATCGCAAAGTTGTTTCAAGGGCTCAGTGCAGTTCACAACTTGTGACAAAATGCGTTTGTTATAGGCACAGGTTACCGCTTAATAACACCGGGTGGGCATCGTGCTTGTTCCGTTACAATGAAAAAAAAATTCTTAAGTATAAAACCTCCACACCGATACAGACATTCTATATCTACAAAAAGACTATCAGATACTTGAACTATGAAAGAGGTGAAGTAGAGTATTTTACAAGTGTGAGTTTCACTTGTGATACGCCGCGAGCGAGCACAGCCATAGGCACATCGCCACTTGTGGTGTGTTAGTGAAGCATTTTGTCACAAACTCACACTAGGCTCACTGAAAAGCTCAAAGCTATCTATCATCGGTAGATACTAGGTATAGGCTACGTTTCGGAAAGTAGGAGTCATATCGAATTGACTCCGTTTCGCGGAAAAAAGACATGCCTGGGTTATTGGACATTGAACTTAACTTCAAAGTTTGCGGCACTCCAAACGAAGACTGCTTTCTGGGACTAATTCATGGCTCAACCATGTACTCTCTATACATGTGTATTTTTGTTCTTCACTGCTTCTCGCATAGGATGTCTTAACACTACTACCGTACTTTCATATGCACAACCAAAGGTGCCGGAATTTAGTACATAAGAAAGAGTGTAGCATAGAGTACGGAACCTTGAGGAACATCGGCATTAATTGCCAGATAATAATGAGATAAGCAGCCTTCAACGAAAACTTTTAATCGTTCTCTCAAGAAGTCCACAATCCAAGCACAAAAACCAGTGAGCAAGTCTGATGGATTAAGCTTGCTTATAAGGCTGTCATACCAAACCCTGTCGAAGGCATTTGAGAAATCTAAGGAAACAGCTAACGCTTTCCCAATACTCTCGATCAAACATGAGTATGTAAGTACCGAAAATGAGATGTTTATAATTTACCGTTGGTCTTCGTTTTTATATAAGTAGATGTTAGGCTAACCACTATCTCATATGGTGATGATCGGAGATGATGCGGTCGAAGATGTTGTTCAGGCTAAGAGGACGCGCGGATTCGCGAGGATAGCTAGCCATGCTAGCTTTTGCAAAATGCTGTACCTACTATCACCCTATAACGACTGCCATCCTGATACAAACGAGACGGACGGCTTATCGTGCCCTCCGAACAGCGCGGAAGCCCTCCGTAGTAAATGCGTCTAGCAGTCACCCATCCAAGTAATGACCGCAGCGAACGTTGCATAACCTAGTTGCTCGATAAAGAAAAAAACTTTTTTTATTATTGTTATGTTTGCAATAACGCCTGCTATGCGGATTACATTACAAAATTACAAATATAAGATACGAAATTTTTTCCTATCATATATTTGTAATTTTGTAACTTTTTTTATGTTATTGTGACGGAACAAGCTCAGGGCCCACCTTGTGTTAAGTTATCTTCTACCTATGCATATCGTCACAAGTAACGAATTGCACTGCGCCCGTCACCCTGAGACGTAGATGTTAAGTCTCATTGTGTGACTGTAATTTTACTGGTTCTCATGGACTGCTGCCGGAACACACTGTTAGGTGCTTGGCGACAGATTTTCTACTTGAGGGTGGTAGCTAGCCAGGCGGGCATTCGCAAAATGCCCTTCCACCATGCATTGAAGCTCAAGCTGGCAGCGGGATCGAACCATAGACCTGCGGCACCGCAGTCCATACCCATAACCGCTCGGCTATCATTGCTTCATTAACATAACAACTAGACATGCTCGTTTTGAGCGCACCATATCATGTGGCGCGGACACAAGATTATTATGAGACTTTGTATTTAGTAAACGACACAAGTTATTGAAAAAATATTGCCTTTGAGAGAGGTTGTATCCCTAACCAGACTAAAAGGGTTGTATGTTTGTTATTGTGTCCTTCTTCCACGCAGCGACAACAGGCCAACGGAGTTATCGAGACGTAAATTTTTTTAGGGGACCCGATATGACGATATGAGTGGTTATATGCTGACGAAGTCATGGGCAGAAGCTAATAATATCAATACCTATTAGTTCTTATTATAGGTTAAGCCAGATGCATGTTAAATCTAACATTGTTTGCCATGGTGCCATCAAATAATAATAATAAATTGTTTAATGAGATAAAACATCACGAAATACAATTACATTTATCTCACATTAATTAATTAAATCAATAGTACCTTCTACTTAATTTTAATCAACAGTTTATGGCATGTGGAGTACATATTTATTTTTACATTATAAATAATTTAAAGTGTTCATTATTTATATGATTCCGTCAAAAAATATATAATGATAGATGAAAATAAAAATCATACATGGTCAAATAATTACATCTGATAATAAACAAAAATTAGGTCAAATAAAATTCTATTTTTACATCCATGGTGTATATCGTCATAATTGTATCATTGTTATAGTTAAACCTAGTAAAAATAGTCTTAATCACAAAGATCTGTCGAGCTGTCAGGCTTGGCACATCTGTCCCATTGGTCAATAAGGCTCTCACAATAGGCAAGGATGACTGTCATGATACTGTTAAAATCATCAGTCATTAAATAGCAATCAGTGTTGGCGACAAGGAGTGCATTGAGATTGTGGCAAGCACGAACAAGTGGAGTCTAACTTCACACAGTCGTGCATGAAATGTTTTTATAGAAGAGATTTTGCAGTCGACCACGCCTGTTTGCCGGGACCCCCCGGGTCATCCGGTATATAAAACATACACACAAGGTTGTGCAGGTAAAGACAGTCAATTGATCCTCTGAGCACCTTGCTTTTCAAAGGAACCAGCTAATGGTACCACGGCAAATACTGCCATTTTATTATCTTCAACCACTTCACCACTTACCAATGGTGTTATTGTGGTTAGAAAATTTACTAGAACAAACCAATTTATAGGAATATTTTGATACATATTTTTTTTCTTTTATTTTTGTAGAAATAACCACACACAATATCAGCCTGGAGAAACATGACGATGTTGAGAGGAAAAGAAGATTGAATGAGATAAAGAAAAAGTATCAAAGCAGGGAATTCTTTAATGATTCAAGTATGCACCGTCATTGTTTACATGCATTTAAAAAAACAATCCACAATGTTATGCGTCATTTGTTGTTATAGGGCTAAGACTGCCTAACACAAGTCTACTTACTAAATGTTTTTTTTAGTTAGATAAGTTTCTTTTATATAATTCCACACATTTAAAATTATCCTAATGTAATTTCTCTCTTAGTTAATTTTTATTTTGAATTAACATACAGTTACTCACCTGTTCACCCATGAAGGCGTTCCTCTCTACAGTTAATAATTGATGCTCATTTATATGGATAGGCCTCGTAAGTAATAGGCAGTAGTTATGCAACTACACTCAATAAATATGGGCTTACTACTTTTTATTAAAAGAAACATGTATTTGTCATTTTTATTCCTTTAGCAAATGCCATGTAACAAAGCTGTGGGATAAAGACTATGTTATATGATAATTATAAAATTTCAATTGTGTAGATACTTACCTAAAAGTTAATAACATACAATATTGGAATTTACTATCAATATATCTATGTGTATTTAGTATTTTCAATGGTTTTTGTTCAGTGAAAACACTATAAACCACATGTGAAGGTGACTAAATAATAGGGTGGATACAGCATAATAAGTGGCTGACACAGGTGTTTGCTATAAGATTGAAAGAAACTGATTATTATCAAAAATATTGATGAAAAAGAAAGTGATTTACAGAAAATGATTAAAATTGTTTTAATTTGTTTCAGAATATGATAAGATTGAAGGGCTGAACTGGATCACATGGAAATTTTAAAAATCACATCTATACCACAATATCTTTATTTAAATTTATAGTTACAATATAATGTAGTTTTTCTAATGTAATCTTTACGAGCATTAAGCATCAATAAAAAAAATTGAAAAACTTTGGGTTTATGAGCTAGAACTTGGTCCTTTCCCATCCTTATCCTTATGTTCCTTATCATCTTTTTCATCCTTGTCTTTTTTTATGGTAGACATAGCATTACGGATAGCCTCACTTTGTGGGTCTACTCCAGGCAGATTTTCCAGAACACTTTGTAAGAAAGCTGGATCATTCATAACTTCAGCATATTCTTCAGAGACGTCCATGCTCTCATCTGCTGCCGGAGCCTCTTGCTGCATACTCATCTGCATGGCAAGAGCAATCTGTTCTTCCTCTGATAGCTCCATGGCTTCACGACCAAGGGACATGGCTAAAGCCCTTTCCATTCCAGTATTTTCACCATCTGCAGGTTTGCCTGCTTCTCCTTCAGTGGTTGTTTGCTGGCGCCGGGACTCTTCCTCTTGACGCTGTCTCTGCTCTTCCATAGACACACGCAGAGCTAAGGCAAGCTCTGGATCTTCATTAGGATCCACTCCAAACTCAAATGGTGACAGCCCAGAACCAGACGGGCCAGCTCCATCTCCACCTATTAGAGGGCTTGTAATCAAAGCTTCAGAGAGGACTACACATCCACCAGCAGGGACAGACACTAGGTGACTACCGCCTGTAGCGGCGTCTTTTCCATTCAATGTGTTGACAAATGTTGTCAACAAAGGATTATTTTCAGCATCTTCTCCAAATGATACAACATCGCAGTTCACCTTCTCTTTTTTCAGCCTCTTAGCTAGTTTAACCAGTTCTTTCTCGTCAGAATTGATAGGAGAGCCGACAAATACGACGATACGCATCTTGTGATTCTTTCCTTGGCGATGCTTGAGCGCCAAGTGCGCGATTCTGATACCGGTCAAAAGATTGATATCACCATTGGGTTGGACTCTATGCAGCTTTGATAATATACGGCCTACATCGCTGGTCAGTGTAGCTAACACTTCGACGTTCGCTAGCGTCAATAAACCAACATTATTCTCGGGATTTGACCGTGTTTTCGAGTGACATACCAGGTTTACAGCATCCTGCTGGGCTTGCAGCCTTGTTGGCAGGAAATCTCCATTTCTCATGTAGTCACTATTGTCGACACAAATCATAGTACTTTCCAAAACCATCTTGTCTTCAAATTATATTATATTCTTAAATTTTTAACTGTGCTACACAAAGATCGATGGAAATTTGCTGTATAATCATAGATAAGAATTTGGACATGTAGAGCGATGCGATGTCAAAAATGGCAATTCACATTACAGATCACAAAACCAGCGTATATCATGGATCTATAAAATCTATGCTATTTAGAAATCTGGCATTTATTTATTGACTTCGTCTTCTTTCTTTCTCTTCGTCGTATTTATCGGCTGATAGTGATGTTCGCTTGAAGATGAATTGGGATTGTGGATTGCAAAATTACAAATTGACGAGAGGAAAAATTTAAGTCATTGTCAGGGATTTGAACCCGCGTCCATCCACCCGTTTAGCAGGGGTATGCTCTGACAAAGTTACTTTATGGCTCTTACCAATTGAGCTAACATGACAATGGGTCATAAGTCATAACACAAAATTTTCCTATCGTTCTTTAACCATCGTATTGGGATGGAGCGACATCTATAGTTCAACTTATGCTGTAATAAGACTAATTTTGCAATGGAGAACACAAAAGGGTCAAAAAATTACTATCAAATACATCTAACATCGGAGCGTAGATCATGTACATAACATTACTTGTTATTTCACTTCAATGCATGCAGTATTTCCGAAGTTATAACAACGAGAAATTCAAGCCCTTTTTTAAATTTCCGAGATTACCCGCGCTCATGCTATGACGTCGCACCCCGCGTTTGGCCCACGACCGTGACACGGCGGCGCCGCGTCGCTCGGTCCGGTGATTATGAGCATCTCGTACATTTTATTTCGATCGTAGTCAAGTTTAATTTTGTATTTAAAATAAATAATATAAATTATCTTTTATATCCCATTGCACTAAAGTGAAACTGTAGCGTGTAGAATAGAAGAAGGATTTCTAGAAGGCCAGTCGAACAGTCTGCAAAGAGTAGATAGTTTGGTGGTTATGGTGGCACAGTATTTCATTAAGAACCAGGGTCTTACGGCTGCTGAAGTTCGTGGAATAAACATAAAAAGGTATGTATGTTCTAAGTAAGCATTACCTACTCTCGGGTAAGTATTTGTTCAAACTTAAACCTAATTGAAAGTGTGTGTGTTTTATATAGTACCTTTTATAGGCGGCGATAAAAAAATTGAAATCAACCTCAGAATCGACAATGTCTGATTCATCTAATACATCGTAAGGACTGAAGTTGAGGGTCTTTTTAAGCGGATTTTGTTAATTGATTTGTTACGTTTTTTATCCATAGATGTCAAATGAAAATATTTATTATTGGTCTCAGTACTTTTATGATAAACTTTGTTCCTTAAATTCACTTGAATTTTTTGTGTTTCGTATTTAAAACATCTTCTTTGGTACTACTTAGATTTTTATATTTTGTCACATCATATAAGGGATCATTTACAATATCTTGAACTCGAAGAATGAAATCCACAGTATATATATATATATTTCTTCAACATCATGTGAAGTAGACACTTGAGGAAATTGTCAGTTTTACAATTTTAAGATTTTTTTACAACAGAGCGCTCAGGTTTTTCATCTAATTGTTTTTGACAAGCAAACCTATGAGGCACTACGCCTTTCTCGAGTTTAAGTTTGCCTCCATCTATTTTATAACAGATGGAGGCAAACTTAACTTATACATAACTTAGTTTTCCATGTTATTTTTCGCAATAATAAACCTGAATAAAAACCGTGTTTAAGATAATATATAAATAGTACAAGTTCACAACCATTTCTTTCTCTGTGGCTATTGCTAATCGAACGCGTAGACGACGGGATATAATCATACTCCTAACTATCTCGAAAGCATTTAGTGATAAGTGAGAGAAAGAGCAAATTATGATGACATGGACGCGAGCGGGCATCTCAACATGGCTAAACTGATTTAGACAGTCAGTGACAACCTTGCTTGTCTAGTTAGCGTGTCTTACAGTCTGAATGCATAGACGTTTGTCTAAATTCAGAGTCATTTTCATTTAGTGCACTGAATTCAGCCATGTGTAAATGTGTGGTTTATATGTAATCTGTGGTCGCGGTCTATGAAAATTGATTGTCGATGTTTTCTCAGCTGTCATCGTAATCGACCAATTTTATTTTGGGACAAAATTCTGTGAATTTAGTCAAATAATCATGGGTTTTGGGGATTATCCCAAAGAATACAATCCGGCCGTACACGGGCCATACGACCCTGCTCGTTTTTATGGAAAGCGTAAGTGTATAATAAGCGTTTAAAATCTCCCATGACAGCAGGGGTAAGTATCGGGTTATGTAATTTGTTCCGTTCATGTTTTCAGCTGATACTCCCTTCGGTCAGGTAAAGATCAACGAGATTGGAGCATGGCTGGGTCGTCGAAACAAGACACCTTCTGCTTTGATGGGTGCTTGCAGCAGAGGTACCTACTAATATTTTATATTTGAGGTTATTACTGGAAATATGTCTAATCTGCATACCCCTCATATTTCACCAAATAGGTGGAAGCCTGACTTTGCCTTTAAACGTATATAATTAATGTTTCTTCGTAATTTTGAATCTGTTGTGTAAGACGTCCAATAAATTTAACCAACTACTAAAAACATAATGAACATAATACATAATTAATAAATAAACCAATTACTAAATATAAGTGCAGCATACAGCAATATTTGATTCATATCCATTCCATCCACATAAGTTTCATGAGTGCCTTACCAAGTTTGAGAAATCATGAAATGAAGGATAATGCGGGATTAGACCCATCATGGGCCATCTCTTTTTACACTGATTGACCGGTCCGTGCATAGTTGCACTGATACTTTCTTGTTCAAAGGTCTGACAAGTTATTTTCAATTCCACAGCCTGGTGGAGGTGGCAACATAAGTATGTTCAGCCAAAAAAGGTTGGCATGGCTCCATTCTTCCAACTGCTGGTTGGCAGCATGACTTTCTTCTATGTTATCAACTATGGGAAACTGAGTAAGTATTTGAAGTGAATGAGAATATCTGAGTTGTATGTAACAATTGCAAAAAGTCACAAATTCTTAAGTCAGGCAACAATTCTCTATGAAACCACAATATGACAATTTACTGTTAAATAAAACTTTATTTTGAAAGGAAGCACACTCTAAATAATTGGTTGTAATCTCATAGATGCAGGAGAAGCAAAATCTAATACTAAATAAAGGAAGTGCATTAGTAATCAGAGAATAAATATAGATATGAATATAATTCACATTATGTTGACATGAAAATGAAGCTATGTCAATATGTAGCCAGTTGTTTAATTTGTAATTGGATTCCAGTCTAATAACTTATGGATGTGTACAGTTTAAATGTATGCCATTGCACAAGAGAAGTTTCTATTTTTTTTTATGTTTGGATCTCCATAGTATATTCAATATTTTTATAACACTACTGGATTCTTCTGAAGATTAGCATGCCTGACTTTGTAGGCCCATTTCTGTACTTTAATAAGTTGGCATTGTCAGGACCACTAAGTCCTAGTTATGAATGAAATTCTATTGTTATCATTATTGCCAATGCCAATGGGTTAAAAGGAAAAAAATTGGCTGTGGTAGATTTTTTTTTCTGAACTTTCTATTCAGTCTGCTGAGATGCTTTTTTAGGAATGGTTAAAGGTTATCAAGTTGATATTAATAGCAAATATTAAGTAATGTTCCTTGGAGTTGTAATGAATTCAAGCTCTTAAGTCGGCTCAAATTAAAAATATTGGTTATTTATGTTGAATGCCTTATACTTGCCAACTCACTCCTCTAGAGTCTAAGGGTCTTATTCATAATCCCTCCATAACTTTATAGTAGGTTTATAAAACGTCATTAGTACTGCACAAAAGAGTTTTCTTTTGCGCAGTACTAATGACGTTTTATAAACCTATCGTAAAGTTATAAAACGATTATGAATAAGGGGGTCAATATATAGGGAAGGAAAAATCTGATAGTTGTAGTAATACCACATAAAAATATTCTGTGGACTTAGAAACATACATTTGCGGTTCTATAATTATTTGCCGAACAAGGTATTATTGAACATAAAAATAAATGTATTATCACATCACAGCACTTTCTCCAAAATATTAAATTATGTATACATACAGAATTAGCCTATTTTTATGTCCGGCTAGCCTTCAACTGTAATTATTTGTAGATTTTGTTTCAGCCTCTATGAATTTGCTGCCTTCAAAACTGCATTAATAAATTTTTTTTATATCCTGTGGCAATGATGCGCATATATTTTAAAATATTACAATGTTGTCCTAAAATTATATTTTTGTTTTCAGAGCAACACAGGAACTACAAGTACCACTAATGATGTCACCCGTGTTACATCCCAACATCTTACATTAAACATCTATATATTTATGCTAAATAAATTTCAGCTTGAATCTGTAATCTGGTAGGAAATGCGTTCAAATGTTACTTCAATAAACAAATTAGCGTGATGGTATTCTGTTGTTTTTGTTAGTGTTATGAAATTTTGTTGGCATCTATCATAAGTGCTTTATTAGGATTATATTTAACTAGCGGCCCGCGCCGGCTTCGCACGGTTATAAAATATACAGCCTATGTCATTCACTGAAAAAAATATTAATATCGATCCAGTAGTTTTGATTTATTCATTACTGCCCGCAGCCCGCAAGCGTTATATTTAGAGTAAAACAATTCTTCTTTCCCTAAACTTAATATATGTTCTATGCCTAAACCATGAAGATATCCTGCTATCTTTGGAATATCTAAATTCATACACTACATTTTTACCCTACTACACGCTCCCGCCGCCCGGGCCCGCCAGAACCGCCGCAAACGCTACGAACCGCAATTTGTATATCTGTAATATCTTCGAAAATATGCATTTAAATCATATACTGTAAAGGGCCATATCCATACTAAATGAACAATGTATTTAAGGTATTTAATTAGATAAGGATTAATTCTGTATTGGTTAAAATTGCTTCGAAAATTAGCCATTATTTGTCTTAAAAAGTAAATGATAAAAAATGTTATTGTGGGCATAAGAGCACATATACCATAGCGGAGTTTTCTGTAGACCTTTTAAATGTGCACAATACTTAAGTAGTACATTATTTTTATAAATCTCGTAGGGTTCAGCCTGCGTTTGCAATGTAAGCGGAAAAAATGTAATTATTTACGACATCACATTAGAAACCTCAAAAATAACAGTATTTCTCCACTATTTAATGGATGCTATTGTACATATAAACCTTCCTATTGAATCAACCTATCTATTACATTTTTTTTTATCAAAATCCGTTGCGTAGTTTAAAAGATTTAAGCATACAGGGATATAGGGACAGAGAAAGCGACTTTATTTATACTATGTAGTGATGATACTAGCTTTTGTCTGCGATTTTTTTGGTCCTCTTTAAAAATTATTTTACATTAGATATAATTAAATTATTTAATAATATTTAAATTTTTTCACAATACATTTATTAACATTTCATTTTACACTACCTTAAAATTGACCTCAGTCGATTACTATGTCTACATCTACTTAGACTTATTATTATCCACACTCTTACTTGTACCCTTATTACCCCCCTACCTAGATACCATCACCCGTATTCCCATTCCAACTCCCAACTCCCTACCAAAGTAATCTTGCCCTTCTATAAGAAATATAGATACCCAGTTTCTGCTAAAACATTGAACATTCATATAAAGTTGTAAACCCTATTTGCATCCCTTAATTCATCCTGATCTTAATTATCTTAGACAGAACTTTTTAATATTATGTCACAAAACTTACTACCTACTGAATTAGATGCTTCCAACTGCAGATTATGATTTTCATATTTTCATTTCCGATTTGACCCCCTTAATGCTGCCCTGTCATAAAACCCGTTCTAAAGGCCGGTCAGTTCTCCATACAAACGTAGAGTGATTACTCCCTTTTTGAATCTAAATACCAGTTGAGGATTTAGGTTCAAAACAAAGCCTGATATCAATTGAACTTTTTATTATCTTAACTTCTAAACAAACTTCTTGTATCGTAACATACGTTACGATACAAGCCTAGATAATAACGAGACCAATAGTATTATGCTTAATTCTCTTAGTAAAAAAGTAGTAGCTGAAGATTAGTTCTCAGCTGAGACATAAGACTTCGTATTAATTTTAAATTCATATTTATGTCACATAATTCGTTCCTATCATAAAATTCTTGGTAGGTACATTAATTTATAATTTTATGTTAAAAAACTTATTAAATGCCAAATTTCAAGCTTGTATTTACAAAAACGTGTTTTTTGTATTAATTTAAGCTCCGATTTGATCCCTTTGATCCTGCCCTTTCATAAAACCCGTTGAGAGCTGACATATCCTATCTGTAAAACTAGTTACGTGCATTGACCTATATACACTAGACGCGACATCTCAAACGAAATTCGTCGACCGGTGCAGATATGCCGGCCGGCATACTCTCCCACACATGCAGCTGGGCACTCGTAGAGATTACACGCGCTTTACGTTCGAAAATTGTGTATTTTGTGTAAACAATATTCGAACGTAAAGCGTGTGTAATCTCTACGAGTGTCCAGCTGCGTGTGGGGGAAAGTATGCCGGCCGGCATATCTGCACTGGTCGACTAATTTCGGTAGAGATGTCGCGTCTAGTATATATAGGTCAATGGTTACGTGCGAAATTTCAGCTTCATAAGTCAAGTATTCTGGAGAGGATTTTCACACAAGATCCAAGTTTAATACTTGTAACTGTATAAGCAGGACTTTTGAACAAACTGATTTGACCCCCTCGACCCAGTTGCGAAATCCGTTCTTTACCTTTCCTATATATACGACTATTTTCACCTGCCATTTTCAGCTTTAGTCAATTTAGAGATTTCATATTGTGTAGTCAGTGAGTGACCGAAAAATAGTATTTTCCTATTATATAGATATATATGAATCTATAGTGTGAATTTTAAGCCAATAGACATAGATATGTTTGCCTGTAATATAATTTAATTAAACAGCATTGACGCATACTAGGTGAAATGATAGAAAATTTTGCATAGCAAAATATAACTTTCAGTGGTACTTGAACCTGTTATAAATCCCATCCCATGTAAGAGGTGAGAGCCAATTGCCATCATGACGAGCTCGTAGCCGAGCTTGCCTAGTCTAGCTAGTGGCATTCACTGCAGAGGCCTTCCCTCATATATTACACAAAAGTGCGCTAAATAGTGTTTCAATACACTGCTTCGGAGGCACATTAAGCCGCACTGGTCCCTGTCGTTGTCTTAGGATGGCAGTCATTATAGCAGTTTTAGGGCATTTTGTAAATATCCGCTTGGGTAGCTACCACCCTGAAGTAGGAAATCTGTAGCCCTGCGCCTAGCGGTGAGTTCCGGCAGGTTGGCTTCTGTCTTTGAAAATGAGAGGTCCTGTGTATTAATTTCCTCAATGGGTACGCCCCTGTAATCTACCTAAGAGAAGTAATTGTAGATTAGCTTGAACAGAACACACCAAACTAGCGGTCAAAGCTAGCAAAAAAAAAAATGTAGGTAAAATAAAG
Organism: Plagodis pulveraria; assembly: GCA_963890685.1. NCBI lineage: Eukaryota > Metazoa > Arthropoda > Insecta > Lepidoptera > Geometridae > Plagodis > Plagodis pulveraria. The sequence goes on along the minus strand of OY982955.1, from coordinate 6,846,300 downwards.
TGCGATTGTCTGGCCTTTAGCTGTATTTATGTGCAGTGGGCGCAGAATGAGATAAAATGAAATAACTACTTAGCCGCTCGCTAGTCGTTCTTTATGACAGCGGAAATACCATCCGGCCACCATAGAAGTATACTTAGTTTTGTTCTGTGCCGAGACCATGCCAGCTACAAGCACGACACCAAATACAGTGCGGACGTAATATAGACAAAATCCCAACGAATCATTGGGACGGTTGGGACCAACTACACATTTTACACTGTTAGCATTAGATATTATTTTCATGAGAAGCAAAACAAGCAATATAATATGCAAACAGGTTTGCGAAGTCTTTATGCAATTAACCCATGCGCATCTTATAGCATCAAGAGATCCTCAGCTTCTGCTCCCTCCCTACAAAAACCAACCATGTGCTAGTTTGACTCGCACCCCGAGCATTAGTGCAACACAATATAGCATAGATAAATATTTTTTCAAACAGTTAGAGTTCCATAGCGGGAATAGACCCGCAGACTGGGTTTGTATTTGTTATTAGTTCTTGTTCGCTCTATCAAACATTATAATAACCTATACCTAGTCCTTTTTATTCTGTGCTATAACCAAGCGCTCTCCGCTGCGCTAAAACCACCCGGAGGAGAGGGTGACACTCAATTATCGGCACATCTCAGCATCCTGTAAGTCCACATTCTCCAATCTAGTGACTCGGATTTTGAACTATATCACATCAAGTTTGACGTATTATTTGTTAGGCAATCCGTCACTAACCCATAGTCTGTGCAACAGCTACCTTAACTTTTTATTGGTGATCCGCATATTGTGATGACATATACAAAGTTACTTTAGGGTGATGACCACAATCTGACCCGATGGTAACTGATGTGGTTGAAGGTTTCAACAGGCTTAGCCTAGAATTACTGGTTCTCATGGACAACTGCCGGAACACAGTGTAAAGTGCTTGGCGCGACGTATTTTGAGGTTGATAGTTAGCCAGGCATTCATTCGTAAAATACCTTTCCACCATAGGGTGAAAAACTGCGACGGGATTTAAGTTTTAAAATATTCAATATTTTCTCTCAAGACTTCAAATTACTAATGAAAAATCAAAAACCTATTGCGAGCGTGAGAATTTACAAAATGAGGTTAAAATCACTTTTAGATGCCCCTGAATTCATTTTCCATACTAGGTAATGTCAAAATGAGCAAGAGTTACCGATGAGCGGGGGTGGAGCCAACGCCCAGGAGGCGACCGCCACTTACCTAATAAGGCCATCCATCGTCACACACTACGATCGCAACCAGTGGAACAATTAGTTTTTGCTTAGCGTGTCTATTATAGTCAAAATATTGGACAGGATTTTTTTATTATAATTTTAATTATTTAAGTGTGTAGACAAAATTTTCAGCAGTTCCGGAAATGATCAGAATAGAAAGCATTGTACCTGAAGCATCTACGAGATCTCGAACAGAAGGTTTGCTACGAACAAGCACGCCACTGATCTTAGTGGGCATAGACAACTGGGAGATCATCGTTTAACGTGAACTTCGTGCAGCAGCTCGAACGAACCAGCCGCGTCTCGAACCCAACCGGGATGAGTAGCACACGGAACCGTACCACGCAGAATCAGGCACCAAACGAAGAGTGTGTTACACGTATATACGCGACCATAGCCTTAATTAGGGTTAGTAGATAATCTGTGCTGGGCAATAATAATTCGGTAGCAGTCCTCGTCAAAGCGATAGCTCTCACGGCGGCGAGCGCATGACTAGAAAGAAAAATAAGAGAATAGGCCGCTCACCCATAACTGAAAGGCAGCAATCTGGTCCCTAATCTCCCTTCCAAGACAACTTCATTGACAGGTATAAGCGCTCACTAATTTTTATTCGGCTATATTCAAAGTCAAAATCATTTATTCTATTTAAGCGTCTACGACGCTCACATTGTCAATTGAAATTTTTAATATTGAAATATTCTACATTGAACTGCCACATTCAGCAAACAAAAATTGTAGAGCCCCTGCGAGAAAAACGGGCATTCCTTGCCCGTTCTTTTCTCTCTTCTCGGGGCCATTCTTTTAACAATGTGTTACATACTACATATACAATATTTGTTACATATAACATTACATATTTGTTTAAATCCGCATCTTATCATCCTCCGAAATCTTGTAGTTATCGAAGTTGGATAGGTGACCGCTAGTGACATTGCTACGGAGCGTTTCCGTGCTTCGGAGGGCATGTTAAGCCGTCCGCGTCGGTCCCGGTTGTCATGTTAGGATGGCAGTTGTTATAACATGGTGCTAGGGCATTTTGCTAATGCCCGCCTGGCTACCTACCACCCTCAAGTAGAAAAATCTGTCGCCAAGCATTTATCGGTGTTCCGGCAGCTGTCCTTGAGGGCCAGTAATTCTAGGTTAGCCTGAACAACATCTTCCACTACATCATCACTTATCAGGTGAGATAGAGGTCAAAGGCCAACCTATCAAGCATAAAAAAAATATATATATGTAGGTGGCTGTGATAGCTTGAATAAAACAATATCGCAGAAATCTTTGACCATGCATGGCAGATCATTAATATACGCTAGAAACAGAAAAGATCCTAAAATTGATCATTGTGGTACTCCTATTTTTACCAAACTTCTGTAGCCTGTCTGACAAATATGAATCTATAAGATTCAAAGCTTTTCCACAAATACCATAGTATAAAAGTTTATAAATTAGAATGCGGTGCTCTACACAGTAGAATGCCTTGGAAAGATCACAAAATACGCCAATAGCATCATGTGAACTCTCTCAGGCTTCAAGTATATGTGATATCAATTGGACACCTGCATCTGTTGTGGGTCTGATCTTTGTGAAACCAAACTAATTCTCAGTCAATAAATTATGCTCATTAAAATGGGATAGAAAATTTACCTAGTTATTATTTATTATTAGCTCCAGAATCAAATGATTCATAAAAAAACATTTTGATGCATATATTTTACTACAACAATATTATTCTTCATGAATATTTGCAAAAGAATAAGATGCACCATTTTTTGTGTTATATTATATATATACACCCCATGGCTTTTAAAGTTCAAAATTTTACTGTAGTAATGCAACATTTTAACTTCTGTACAAGGCATACTAACTCTTCAGAAGAGCTGCTAGAATGGTGATGGGGTTTCGCGTGGGGTTCTGGTCTAGAATTGCATCTGCCATACCTTCCTGTGAGAGTCATAAGAGGGGACTAAACAATAAATGTCAGCTGGTGGGCAGCACTTACTGAAAAACTGCTATCTTATACTGTGATCTCTAAGCTGCATGCCATGCATGGGCTTATGGGATACCCTACCTAAATGCAGGAGGCAGGCTGTATTTAGCAGTCAACAATCCAGCTGTTATAGTACAGTGAAAAACTGTATGTAAAAATAACTAACTGTAAATAAATCTGTATGTAAATAATAAAACAATGAGTTATGGTAAAAATATTTACTTAACCACAATAATAATTTAATAGTTTGTTACACACTCATTCACACAAATATTCCCATAACTATAAATTGCATATTTACTGATATCAGGGACATTGATGGATGGTTTAGTATGTGGTGGAAATCACTATTGTCCCAAAATTATATTCACTGAAACAAAAAAAAGTTTGGTTATACACACAGTACAAATATACTAAATCTATTGCCATACTATTTGGCACCGAGTATAGATATATAGGCATTATTTTGTGGAAATCCATATTTAATAATAACAAATACTTACTTTAAAAATATTTTAAGAAAACATTTAAAAATTTATAAAAAATATATTTAGTGAAATTCCACCTAATTATTCACGCACAATTGAGACTGAATGAACTCAATTCTGCGTTTGTAGAGTCAAGGCCTCCTGTTTGTGATATCACATCCGTTTAGCAGGAAAATTAGGCAGAATTGTCACTAAATATTTCTTAAGTGTTTTATTAAAATATTTAATGTTTTCTTAAAATATTTGTTATTATTAACTTTCTACTGTATACCGACTAAAGAAGTTCATGATGTAAAGATTACATTGTAGAACCTCCCTAAAATATTACAGTGGCTCAGAAAATGAATAACTGATAACTATTGAATTTAGTTATTCTCAGAAAGTCGTCAAGTGATGATGGTAGAGACATCACCAATTACAGTTCATAATTTAATCAATAGGTCTTATATCTTATATACCAAAGTTTCTGCAACATATCACTTCTATCTCTAGATTGAGTGTGCCAATCTAGATGAATGGGTAACATGTGTGATTTCGCACACTCAATCTTTAGAGGTTTATTTTTCCTTGGTCATTAGATGGCTAAACCAAATCTAAAAGTACTTAAAATAAATAACGCTTGTGATTTTTTACTGAACATAGAATTCCACAGCTGACTTCAGGCAGCAGTCATGATTCCTGCAGAGCACTGGTCTGAATTCAGGTGACAGTGATGCCAAGCAATGTTTCACTAACTACAGAAGGTATTTCATAGAGAAACATAGACATAAGTAGTGTCCCAGCGACACCTGCGGCTGCTGCATGACGTTGAGTATGAAATTATACCTTTTATTGCAGTTGCAGCTTATTACATTACACATTTTCCTAGCCTTATCCCATCTCGAACATGGGATCAGTTCAATATGTGTTAATAACACACACACAACAGTTTGCTTGTTATATAATGCATAAAAATAATATGGATGATTTTATTTCACAAAACAGCAAAGAAAAATAATTAATAAGCTACAAAAATTAAAAGAGGTATACAGTCTCAAATTATGAAATAAAGAACTATGCATTTCAGTTTTGTGCAGTGTAACATTTTGATAATATAATGAGGCAATCCAACTACTATTAACCTCTAAACATCGAATCATCTTGCGAGTTGAGATGCGGTATTCACTGTATGTGCAATAGGTGTGTTCATACACTCAATGTTAAGCAGCTAAGTGTCCAGTTTGTTACCATTCACCTCCAAACAGGTAAACTGAATTCAGTGAAAGTTGTTGCATGTATTACTAAGGTCTCGGAATAATTAAAAGGATGCCCTTAAAACAATGCACTGTGTAGATCTCAAGGGAGCATATATTATAACCTAATTCTACATGGGTGAATATGTGTGCTTAAGCTAGTATTAACTAATTGCATATAACCCATTCATAAAGTTGGAAATAATGAGCTTACCTATCACATTGGGCTAATTTTACAATTCAGATCTGCCCATATATTGCGGTTTTAGTTCTTCTATTCTCTTAATGAAGTCTGTCTTCTCAATGCAGCCGTCGCAAGTCTCATCCCAGTCATTCAAGATCTTCTTTAAGTCGCGAACCTTCAACTTCTTTAAATCAACATTATTTAGGTCGATTTGCTTGTCGAATCTGAGGTCACAAATTTGAGCGTCCTTTTTCCTTAATTTCTCGCAGATTTTGTCCGCAGGCATCGACCAACTGAGAGGCTTCGACATCTCTCCCAGAATGCCGGTAGCGGACTCTGCCAAACCACCTAAATAGTAACAGAACCTGTTCTCTTTGTTCTTCGAGCCTTTACAGAACTTTTTGAACTCCGCCTCTATCAGCTTGGGGTCTTTTTTAACGTCATCTGATAACGTGGCTGCGAATTTTTCGATTGTTTTCACGCAGACCTCACATTCTCCTTCTTTTAGCGAAAGTGCAACTTGCACGACAGCAGCCAAAAATAATAAATGAAACACACTTAGTTTATGCATCTTGCGTTAGTTTTTATGAAAAGTTTAACTAAAATTTTACAGTAAACTCTAGCACCTCAATTTTTTCGTTATTAATAGTACAAATGAAAAACTTTTACGATTAAACTCTCATCCCGTCATCAAAAATGAAATAAAGGACAGAAATGACAGCCACATTTACTTGGCGAGCTGTGATTGGTGCACGTTATATGTGGCTAGTGATGCCCTATTTGGAATAGTGCAATCGATTTTAGACGATAGCGTACAATGCGATTAAAATAAGAATAGGATCGGCCTAGCGCCATGTTGTGACGTCAAAACTAGAACTTGGTACAGTGTGAAAAAAAGATATGATAAAACATGTATAAATTAATAAAGAAAATAAAAAACACGACTGCAAATAATTTATTTTCGTTAAGTGTTTTATCAATCAATTGAAATTAAAACTGCCAGTTAATATATTTATGGAATCTTTTTTTAAAGCCAATCAGTTTGATACCCAACACGATGGCTTTGGAAGAAAAAATAAATTGTTTTTCTCACTATATGGCGTCTAAAATCCACCAGTTTGTTTTTTATTTTTTTATGTACATAGTGTCACTTGAGGTATCAAGATAAATCTAACGATATCTCGTACATTAAAATCGGTTAAGCCGTTCAGAAGTTATGGTGAAATAAAGAAACTCACAAACATACATACATACATGAAACCTGTAAACTTAACACACGTTTATGTGGGCAGTCGGGTAAAAAAACAAGTAGTCATAGGTAGGTAAACGAAGTTGTAGGTGACTGTAGGTACAGCAAACAGAAATAATTCGAACTTATTTTATTTGTTAGCAATATACTTAGGTAATTTGAATCGCTTAGCTCTTCGATGCTGCATGTCCTGATAGCCCACTGAGTCAGACTCATCGTTATCATCGTAACGGGTAACAAAAACAAATATAACAATCACCAAAAACATATTAAACAGTCAACAAGATCAAATTAAACAGTAAAAAAAAAGTTAAACGACAAGATCAATAAACACTCGGAGACGTGTCGCGTAGCGTACACTGTCGGAGAAATAAGACCCTGACGCCCGCGTTTTCATCAAACCAAAATGGCGTCTGTGCTGTCAACCTAAAAAATATGAATTTATTAAAATTAACAATTTCAGGTCACTCATTTAAAATTACCTAGTATCGAAATGGCACTGCTTTATGTTTAAGTTTGTTCTGCTGATCGTACTTATTAGAGTGAATATGAGTGAAGTTAGCCGAGAGCCCGTCCTATTCTTATTTTAATCGCATTGTATGTTTCAAAGGTTGCTTACCATTTGAAGTTAGATTCGCTAAAAACGATCACACTCCCAAAAAGTTGTTCCACATGGGTCTACATCTAATGTCAAAAGTGACATAAGTGGCAAATATTAGTGACATTCTAAGGCCCACTTGCGCCAACGAGAAAACGCGAGTTAAACTCGAATTAAGTGTAAATTGTCATACAAAAATCAAGTTAACACGACTTTAACTCTCGAATTTACGTTGGCGCAATAAGCACTTAGCTTTCTTATCCTAAATGGAACAGGTGAGAACAGTTACAAACGATCACAGTGATCACAACCATAGACGCAAATGTGATCAAAATTATCAAAAATAACGTTATTAGCGTCAAATGGAATATACCCAAAATCGTTATGCGTTTCTAAGCGTTCGTACATCAATCAATATGCTTACCAATGTTATGTCCCTTATAGAACGACAGATAACACAATAATTATATTCAGCCAATAGCTGTACATTCTCAAAGTATAAGAACGCCCAAGATGTTTGTTTCTTCATTGGATTTGTAAGTACCATGGAAGTAATAAGTACTGTTGTACGTAGTACTTATTACTTCCATGGTAAGTACGTACTATTTCTACATTGGCTGCCTTCCGTTTTATGCCAAAAGTGATTTTATCGATTATAGCGACAACTACGCAGAAACTATTATATACACATATATTTTGTCACTCAATATCGCCTAGATCACACCCTTCTACTATATGGGTTTATTTCAGAAGATTCAAAGTAGGTATGTCTAATACTAATCAACCTCCACTTCCAACTTCTATGGCTAGCTCATATTTAGACTGTCTTGCACCACCATCAGTTGCTCATTCACTACATACAATATTAATTCCAATTCCCCAACAACTTCCTTTGACTCAATCAAATATTAGTTACCGTATTCAATGACGGAGATTAAAGAGTATTTTCTGAGCTTCACGATTCTGCACCTGGCTAAGATGGTATTTCATATTTATTTTTGTGTAATTTACACTTAACATTAACTTAATATGATCAATGGAATAATGATGTCTGATAAAGTTCCCCAATCTTGGAAGTCTCAAATAATTATACCAACGATAAAACCAAATAAATCACCAACAGCCGTAACATCCTGCCGTCCTATTGCACTTTCTTCAGTCATTTCCAAAATCGGGGAATCTTGTGAAAAATCGTCTGGATTAGTTTATAGAAAGTCGTGGTTTGCTTGCTGACTGTCAAGTATGGTTTCTGTAGAGGCAGTAAACCTTCGAGTAAGTTAAAGCAACCAAAAACTACACTTTGAGGCTTGGAACGCGGCCCTGAAGTGTCACTGTTAGTGTGTCCATTAGTAGCAAGTTTCTGCCATTTGGGCAGATTTTAATCTTCTATCTCCACTATGAGATAATAATCTAAACGTGTCAGGTTGTAGAAGGTTTGAGAGAATTCAATCAAATCATAAAACAAAAATCTGATACGAACTTTTTACTTCAAAAGAAAATGTATGTATGCGTAAAGTCAAAGTCAAAACCATATATTCAATATAGGCATCTACGACGCTTTTATGAAGGTCAATTACATTTTAATATTGAAATATTCTACAATGTAACAGCGAAAAAAAAATGTATAGCCACTGCGAGAAGAACCCGTTCTCAAGAAACTCGATGTCATTCTTTTAAACTTTATTTAACAATGTGTTACTATATAATAAAATTATTATAATATACTTGCTTAAATTACGTATGTGACAGGCGATAGCTTGGCAGAGGCGAAATCGACCAAGCATATTTGTCGTTTGAGTTATCACAAACTGTGTAGTAAGATTTCGCAATTAAAATGTTTTTCACGTGCAACTTGTATTTTCCTTCTGTGAGCGTTGTAATATGTTTGGGAACTTTATAATAAAACAACACACTGTTACCTAAGAAGGACCTTTTAATTGTCTTTGCCGCTATTTTATCTTTATTCTAGTGTTGTATTCGAGACTGTGGTTTGGTAGCCAGATTTAGCAACTTTATGTACACATTAAATCCAGTACCTACCTTGCCAGTACCTACCTGATTGGATCAACAAGAATTTATTTAATTATGCAAGGTCTGATGTAAGTATGTTCCTCCGAAACAGTTACATGCACCTAGTTAGTTATCTACTTTTTTCTCAAACAATATACATTATCTACTTCTATATTATATATTTACAATTAGTGTTCAAGCTATGTATTTTTGATCAATAAACAAATTTATTATTAATTTATAATTATTATTAGACCGACACCGTTTAATTTAAATTTAATCCATTTTTTACGAACATACATAATATATTATCAAATATATACAGACTGGGTAAAGTTAAAATATCAAATACTTTAAAAAGATCCCTCAGAGATTTCCTAGGATCCAATACATGAATATTGCTCGAACATGCTTTTGTGAAATAAAGATTGTCTCTATCTAAGCAGCAGCTCCCTAAAGCAATACACCATACGATGTAATACTGTAGAAGTACACGAAATCAACTAGGTGAGCAGTAGCTACGTCTGTTAACTGTCTTATCTTACGAACTGCATATGCAACAGACCTAGTCTTCCGGATTGATCATGTGTATGTGGATCCCACTGTAAAAGTTGAATTTATTTTGATACCCAGGAAGACTGTAGCATTGTCAATAGAGAGTATATCTTGGCCAAGCTTGATGTTTGGTTCAACATATTATGATTAAGTATCATTTACGTTTTTTTTATGTTATTGTGAATGAACAAGCGCGAGGCCCACCTGATGTTAAGCGGTATCCTCTGCCTATAACAGATGCATTTCATCACAAGTGACGAACTGCACTGCGCCCATTACCTTGAGACATACCTGTTAAGTCATTTTGCCTGTTATTTAAAAGTAACTTACAGATAAATACATATGATATCTTATACGTTGTAAACATACATGTCGTTGGGTAAACAATAATGTGTATAAGGAAGATTGAAGGTAGTCGTAAATTGTCTGCTGTGCGATTGTTGTTGATGTGTGAGATCTGTCAAGATGAGAGAGCATATATTATTTAAGTTATAATATAGGACGATAGCAGCTTAACTAAATAAATCAATAATACAGCACTTAGCTCAATAGGTGTCGATGTGGCAGTCACTTGTGAAGAATGAAAGAGGTGCACTCAGTAAGGTGAGGCATTGGTTTTATGGTAATGACTGGCGCCAAGTGTCTGTCGCATATCTATGAAAATTCCCTAAAAATTTAACACAACCAATCAGGGACATAAGCTTTCACGCCACAACGTATCTGCTTAATTTAAAAAAAAACCCGCTCCAATAAAATACCACTTCTGCATCAATGGTTGCTCACTAAAAGTTAATGCAAAAAAAGGGAGCTGATAGAAAATAAAACAGTACTTTGTTAAACAGATTCATATCCGTGTAACTGTAGTTCTGAAGTTTATATTGACAACCAATTTGAATGGCATAGTCTAAGCATAGAACGTATAATAATACTACGTATAGAATGGACACTCCTCACCCCCCACCAAAACGAGCCTTCCTCACCCCGCCGCCGATTCTGAGCTGTCGCTGAACTGACTTGAGTACGGGGCGCGCGACTCGCGCACGATGACGTGACGACGAAATGTGACGATTGTACGAGTATTTTAAAAGTTGAGAATGGGGTAATCTTGTGCTGTTTACGGTTGCTTATCAACTAAACGAGAAAATTATAGTTTTTATAGATTCCCTAAGGATAAAACGAAGTAAGTCATTCTTGGTAACCTACACTAAGTACCTACATATTTGTCGTTCTTCAGTTATACAGTAGGTAACTTATAAAAACCAGTAATTTACAGTAGGTATTGCAAAAAATACAAACATTATACTTTATCTTTGTATTTTATTCAAACTGCTATTCAAATAATCATTATATTAGAAGATTTTCGTTTGGAAAAAATATCCGTGGATATCGACTTCGTTTGCAGCGAAACAAGTGTCTTTGTAACCTATACCTAGACCTATACCTACCATAGAGAAAAGCAATACACATACCGACCTTCGCCACGGTTGACACGCGGCACACTTCATGATAGTTTATTATACGAGAAGAACATAAATTATTATTGTGATTGTAATTATTATCATTAGGTACTAGTATAAAATGTGAACTTCGAATGATACTTTTTTTGTAGTATAGGTATCTATTATTGTATAAGTAATGCGAGTGAAATATAAAGTAATGTTACCTAATCGGTTGTGTGTTGCATATTCCTACGTCGTACACGGAGTTGGATTGTAGTGCTTGTAAATGTTTCTGAAGGTAGGTAAGTTAACCTACGAAATCTAATAAGTCATATTAACAACATCAAAAGATTGTTAGGTAGGTAAGTACAACAATAATTATTCATACGATGACAACCTTAGACTTACCGCACACATTTACGCGTGTACAAAAACAACATTTGTGTAGTGTCTGTGTAATAGGTAGTTAGAACGCGGCTTTTGTATAGAGAATGAGTCGAGTGTCCAGGCTGTGGTCTAAGGTAGGTAGAAAAATTACTTTGCACTGAAATTATCAGTATCACCTAATAAAGTTCAGTACTTTACAATCAAATAAATTAATAATAACAAATATTTTTAAAATATTTTATGAAAACATCAAATTATCGAGAAACGTTTCATTTTCGATCGTGCGCTCGTAGAGTCAAGACCTCCTGAGGATGCTTCGTGTAGAATCGAAACGCGTCGAAAATTCTTCCGGTTTGGCTGCGTGGCGTTTGTGACGTCACGTCGGCTTAACAGGAAAATTAGGCGGAATTGTCACTAGATATATTTTTGTATTTTTTAAGTGTTTTATTAAAATATTAATTTGATGTTCTCATAAAATATTTTAAAAACATTTGTTATTACTAAATATGGATTTCCGCAAAGTAAAGCCTGAATCTATTTATTATCAAATAAATTAATTTTATCATATTGAGATCAAATTTTATAATTTTATTTTGAAACCTTAAAAGTTTAACTAACCATTTGTATTAGTACATGTAGGTACTTACTAAATTCTTTGTCATTCTTGTCAATAAAAGACTTAGTTATTGTTATACGAGTAATATAATATTCCCCATAACCGACTCAATATTATGTAAACGTGAGCAATGGTATCGGATGAATATCTGAAAAAAACCCTAATAATTTTTAGAATCAGGTGGAAGTAGCACACCCGTATATCTACATATTCAGTGTGAAAATATTGGAGCCATTGGGAATATGATACAGTTAATTGAAAAGTGAAGGACAATAACACATTTCACTGAATCTGAACGAAACTGCACGGCTGTTGAATTCCACCTATTCTTTACGCTATGAACACGCGTTTTATCAGAAAATCTCCAAACTCTCAAATTTTGACTTACATCCAGTATATTATTTTATTTTTTTATTCCCAGTATATTACTTTTCTCTATGCTTAAATCTTTGTTTGATTAAACGTGCGATGTGTTAAGCACATGAATCATAAAAATGTTGCCAAAGTAACTGAAATTTAGCTAAGTTGACATTATTATTATTAATCATGTATTTGATAATATTATCACCATCAGCATTAGCATTTTATCATCGGCAAACATTAGTGATTTAGCTGTTTAATTACTTTTATTTCTGCCGATCTCAAATGTCTTGCTTATTATGTTATGAAGTTACGAGATGGATCATTCGTACGCCTGGTGATAACTGATAAGCGTAACGTTATTACAGTTGCAGTATCCTCGTTCTGCTTGACATTTGCACTTGGCATTCCGAGACCAAGATGCTAGTTCTAATGTATCGTTTTATTTTTGCCTGATAGGTTAGCCTTTGACCACTATCTCACCTGATGGTAAGTGATGATGTCGTCGAAGATGTTGTTCAGGCTAACCTAGAAGTACTGGCTCTCAAGGACAGCTGCCGGAACTCACAGTTAGGTGCTTGGCGACAGATTTTCTGCTTGAGGGTGGTAGCTAGCCAGGCGGGCATTCGCAAAATGCCCTACCACCATGCTATAACGACTGCCATCCTAAGACAACAACCGGGACCGACGGCTTAACGTGCCCTCCGAAGCACGGAAACGCTCAGTAGTAATGTCACTAGCAGTCACCCATCCAACTCATAACACGACGTTGCTTAACTTTGCTGATCGGTTGATAACAGCTAAGTAAACTTCGCTACGAGCGCTTCCATTAGCCAGTAGGTAACTAATTCCACTAGTTTTTGGGCAAATTATTTTACATGGGAGGATCTCACATTAATAAAACTTAATTTTTAGAAGCAATGTAACATATTTCTTTTCTCAAGAATCAGTAAAATAAGCTTTTACAGGAACACGGAAATTTAAAACCAGTTAAGGAACATGTAACGAATATTGACTTGTAATTATAGATAGTGAAATGTTGATATGACTTTTCAGTTTAGCAAGTCATGGAAGTGTGATTTTTCGAAAATATCGTTATCATTTTACAGCATAGGGTGCATACCATTTGAAGTTAGATTCGCTAAAAACGCTAAAAACGATCACACTCCCAAAAAGTTGTTCCACATGGGTCTTGGCGTTATTTTCGCCATAAACGCTATTAGCTACTGGAACAGTTTGAATTCCCTACATCTAATGTCAAAAGTGACAGAAGTGGCAAATTTTAGTGGCATTCTTAGCGTTCTTAACCTAAATGGAACAGGGGATGACAGTTACAAACGATCACAGGGATCACAACCACAGACGCAGAATGTGATCAAAATTATCGAATTTAACGTTCTTAGCGACTAATGGAACATACCCTTAATTAACAAAATAAATAAGTTTTCCTCGATCAGTTTGGCAGATTTCTAGCTAAAATACTTGTACTTTACTCTAGGTATATAATTTCATAATATACAATTTTCTGCCTCGAAAAAGTAATGTACAAACATTATACTGTGTTTAGGCGTGAAAGCCACTGGAGTAAATGAAATTTGGGCGAACGATACCCAACTTTTGGTAGTAACGAGCGCAGTGCATTGCCATCGAGAACGAGGACGGTGACACTGCAATTATAACGGACAAGCGTGACGCATAAGTCGACCACCAGACGGGCGACTTGTCAGGTTTATCAACCAAAAAAATTGTTTGATAATGTACCTAGGGGAGGATCTGCAATTTAAGGATGGTAGCACTCGTCGTCATGGAAACTACGATAATGTTTACATACCAAGTTTTGTTCACTTGTTTTTCAGACAAGAATAATTACATCCCCTTATTTTATCGATATTCTAATTTTATTGTACTTACGTTATTGAACAATACATAGATTTCATTATGGCTGAAAATAAAACAACACTTCAAGATAACCCTCGAGCTCACTTAGAGCAGTACATTAGCGCCTTGCAAAGTGAATCTAAAATGGCTAGAAAGAAGGCGCTTGTTGATATAAATGCACTAATATTTGAGAATGTTGAGAATGCTGACTGTGATCTCACAGTTTTATTCCCTGAAGTTTACGCATACGTGCTGAAAAGCTTCTCAGATGCCTCTGAAGCGTGCCGCGAAGTTTCTGCCACTATTATTGGGAACTTCATTGAAAAACTTCCCCTAAACGACTACTATTTGACGTACATACTACCTGTTCTGGTCCGTCGTATAGGGTGCCCAGAGATTGTTGAGCAATCTGAAGAGATCCGGCTGGTATTGATGCAACTTGTTCATAAAGTTTTGGACAAGTATAAAGTTAGTCATCTGCTAAGCCCTTTTATTAACGACTTGACTAGCATTCTTACAAAGACTGCTACAGATCCATTTCCTAAAGTGAAGCTTGAAGCATGTGAATGCATTATTCTCTTGACCAAGATCCTAGCAAGAGACTTCCATTTTCAGTGTGAGAGTTATGTCAAACCAGTACTCTCAAATTTTGCTCACCAACATTATAAAGTTCGCGTTGCAGCTATAAGGACTATAGGTAAACAAACTTCTTTATATATTAATTAACAAAAGCATGATGTCATTATATTATTTGTTACCTTAAAGTCTAAAAATCAAGCTTGCGAGGTAGATGCAGTATTAAATGCATGTGCTACAGGTGTCTAAATTCACACAGCAGATCTTAAGCGCTTAAATTGTGTGTGCAGTCATATATTAACTGGGAGGTTCCAGGTTCAATCTTGGTAGGCCAACTGTAATTGATTTTTTGTATAAGAAATGCCCTGTAACTGTCTGGTAGTTTATTATACAGCCTCCTGCCACCTAAAAATTTTGATTTTAGGTCCATTTAAAAGGTAAATACTTTTGTCTATCCTGATTCCTATTGTCATACAGTATTGTAACCATATAGATAACTCTCCTTCAACAAACTTAACAATGACTTATTAGTTGAACTACTGTACCTGGTAAGATTCCTTGTGAGGAATATAAATTGCAATATAGAGCCTAGATCCAAACTAACAGGTAGTTTGGATTACCTATGCTCCAGGGACACAGGGGGAGCTCCAGTTATAGAATGTTTGTAAAACAAAAATTCAAATAAATGAGAAGCTTTTGGAGCTTTTGATTTTCTGCCATTTTAAGATTTATCTGTCTAAATAAATATAAAACTCTCGCCAAGCACCTAACGGTGCGTTCCGGCAGCATTCCATGAGAGCCAGTGAAATTACAGGAGACTTAATAACTATCTCTCAAGGTGACGGGCCCAGTGCAATTTGTGACTTATGATGAAATGCATCTGTTATAGGCAGAGGTTAGTCCGCTTAACATCAGGTGGGCCTCGAGCTTTTGACGTCACAAATAAAAAAATGTAGACCCAAACCTTTCTAATTTTTTTTATGGCTGATAGGCTAGCCTTTGATCTGGTTTATCATCTGATTGTAAGTAATGATGCAGGGGAAAATGTTGTTCATGCTAACCTAGAATTACTGGCTCTCAAGGACACACTGTTAGGTGCTTCGTAAGTCAGTACACTCTGGTCAATAGTACCTTTGTTTCTACAACTCTGTACATTTACTTATCTTTTGTATTTTTTTTCTGTTCATTATCTTTTTATCTACCAAACCATACAATGTATTTTAAATATATCAATTGTATGTTTAACTTAAATGCCCTGGTTGATACATAACGATTAATTATCTAACAGTTGATTATTTTTTATGTTTAAAAATTATATTTATTCAAAACTAGAAACCTTTCTTTCTTTAATTTCTTACAATTGTATGTTTTCTGTTGTAACTTCTTTGTCTATTTCTTGCTCCAGGTGGTTCTTTTCCTTTCAAAACATTGGGCACTTTGTGATAATGTGCACTGGTGTTTTATCACAGCTTGGATCACACGGGCATGATGGATTGTCCTTCAACTTGAACCAAAGCAAGTATTCGGAGAATCCACCGCGCCCTGTCATAATCTGTGTCAGTGTATTATCAATGTCTAGGCTAACAATATTGTAGGAGTGTATGACTTTGAGAAGAAAGAGTTTGGTGACTAACACCAGTAGAGAGACAAATGACCTTGCATTTCATGGATTCACCGTGCGGGTGCCGGGTCCATAGAGTGGGACTTGCAACCCAGGGAGTATGCTTTAGGGACATACTCGTGGTGCCCCTGGAAACTGCTGAACCCGATAATACTGGTGTCCAGCAGGCCAATCTCTGCCCGCGCAGCTTTCTCGAGACGTCGCTGTGAAAAAGTAGCAATGTTTAAGCAACCGAGAGATGCGCGAGGGAAAAAGAAAAAAAGGCCCTTTAGGGCCACTCCAAAGACTTCAGAGACTAAGTGCCTTGCTGTACCTATCGCCTCCCACCAAATACCTACCGCAAGACTTTTCGGTGGCTTTAAAAAACATATCTGGATGTTCAAGTTTACCCCAGATCTATGAATATTATTAAAGACCCCGGCTAACTTCTTAGATGAAATATATTAGAAACAGAACCTCATTGAACAATTACGAATAACACAACTTTGTGTTACTTAAAAACAGGATTTTAATAAAAGATTTAACCCTTAGGTATGGGCTGTTGCAAATTGCAATGCAGAACTCTAAAAAGAGAACCGTCTTGCCAGTTTTTGTTTAAAATATGTGTGTATGCATGGCCCATTTCGTCATTTTGTTTGGGATTTCGACTGCATGGGGATTTGCAATGATGACCTTGAATCATTATATACCCCAAAGGACGCTTAATAATTTCATCCGCTGCTTTGGATATTGTCTGAATTTGAACTGGCGTTATTTCTAAATATTATAAATTGAAAACCGGCAAAAACACTCACGTTGAGGATTGAATACGTCGTTCCCGGGTTTCGAGCATATCAGATGCTCATCGCCGCCGCCGGCACCGGTATCGCGCCGAGCCGCGCGAGCGGCGCTACTCAGTGCCCGCCGGGAGCTCGCAGACGCAGCTGCGCACTCGCCCTGATGATGAGTATCTGATATGCTCGAAACCCGGGTCGACGTATTCGATCCTCAAAGTGAGTGTTTTGCCGGTTTAAATTTATAATATTTAAATATGTGTGAAACTCACGAGAATTTCAATTCAAAAATGACGTCATTTCCCTAAAGAGATAATGCTGCCTCAACCTTGCCGTCAATTTTGCTTCTGTCTGGTGTATATGACTACCGTCATGTTGATTTGCTCCTTTTCAACATATTGGGCCCGGCTTCCGCATGGTTAATCCTTGGAATTCTAAGTAAATTCGTGTGTGTGGGTTTCAGGAGCTATAGTGATGGCTGGCAATGCGAAATGCTTTGAACTGTCCATCACACCAATGGCAGAGAAGTTGTTTGATGAGAACTCTTCTGTTCGTATGCAAGTTACACAGGAAGTTGGCAATTGGATGCTGAACTACAAAGACAGATATTCATTCTGGCATCGAATGATACCCCTTATCTTAACGAGGTAAATTTTTTTACGTAATTATTTCCTGTTAGTTTTATTAGGTATTATCAGTTTAAAACAATGAGTTAGTGGAATAAGTTCGCGTCTCCTCTTAATCTCCATGGCGAAACTTCCAGTAGAAAAACTTTCGCAAAGCATTTATCACTGTGTTCCGGCAGAAGTCCTTGAGAGCCAGGCCCTGAAGGCCAACATAACCCGCGCTCTTCGTGAAATTGAGCCCCATTTATGCGAAAATGTCATCCAAAATTGGTTCATTAGGATACACCACCTACAGCGGAGTCGCGGCGGCGGCCATTTGGCTGATATTATATTCCATACATAATGTCAGCGAATATCCTTTAAAATAAAATAACAATTGTGGCAATATCACTTAAACAGGTTTTTTTATTTTATTTTTAAGTTCTAACGCTCTTAATGAAAAACCCTTTATAATACTTACAACAACTCTTAATAAGAATAATAATAAAGTCGCTTTATTCTATACCCAAACATTTGACATGAAATATAGAGTATCAAAATAAAAAACTAGTGATTACACTTACGGAATTTACTATACTTAAATAAATACAGTCAATATATTTTTATAACCGTAGGGTGTTGGAATGTAATCCCCCCAAATTCTTCCCTTGGGTGTCGTAAGAGGCGACTAAGGGAAAAAATACTACATGATAGAAGGTGGGAAGCAGCGACATTTAAAGAACTGACAGCTGGTACTGCGATCCCCAAGACGTCTACCAATTTTAACACATTTTTTTCTATTCTATACTCTTTATCGATAATGTTTCTGTATTGATAGTTTTCTATTTTTTATTTTTTTTTGACCCTGGAAAATCCTTTATGGATACCACCCGGCTCCGGGGGGAGCAGAGTGGTTATGTGGGAGTCCTCGCCTGAGGGGCCTTTCTACCCCCACGGGGGGTAGTAAGTGAGGTTACCCACTAAAAACCCGGGATGAGCAGTCTGCCGCCTAAACGGGGTGAAATGGGGTATAGCGTTAGTATTCACCATCTCGCCCTGGCGGTTGTCATCCCTCCATTGGCCGGGGCCCGTCACCGGTGACGGGCCCCGGCCAATGGAGGGATGACCCAGCTCATTAGGGCCATCCCCCAGACGTGTGGGATCGTGCAAGCCAGTGGAGAATCCCCCGACTCTCCACCGATGATCCGCACCTCTGATTATAGGCCTCCTCCAGCATAGTCCAGCTTTCTCTGTCTTCGGCTTTAGTCATCCAATCTGCGTCTGCTATAGCTATTTTGTCGTTTTTCCACCGTTTTCTTGATTAACATACTCAATATAATAACTCTTGGCATTTGGCCCAGTCCATCCAGATGCTTTCATCGTTCATGGCTTGTCCGTGTATCGCGCCAGGTGACCAGCCCATTCAGAAATTATCATTCAAATTAGTTGGAACACATCAATAGACTTTACATCATTGTGTATTTTACAGCCTTAGTGATGTAATGGAAGACATCAGAGAAACAGCAAACAAGCTTTGGACAGACATCGGTCTCCAATATATGGAAGAAAATGAAGAAGACCTCAAGAAGAAGACAGATTTTCTGAAGGATGTGCCAACTCACTACCCAGATGTGAAGAGACCAAACCTTGGTTGTAGGGTGCTTGTTATGAGCAATATTGGAAAGATTGTACCTGCTATTTGTAAAGGTCAGTCCACAATGCTTATCATACATTTTATTTGGAATTTTGTAATTTATCATCACAGAAACTAAAGATTTATTTACAGCCTAAATATTACTGTAACCCAAATTATGATGATCTACAAAAGAGGATATTACCGTTGAAACTCAACGCGATCAATTCAATGTCAAAATATTTATTCAATTTAGGCGTCTAAGACGCTCTTATGAAGGTCACTTACAAATTTTAGTATTGAAATATTCTACATAGTACTGCTACGTTCAACAAAAATAATTGTATAGAGCCACTGCGTGAAGAACGGGCAAGAAACTCGGGGCCATTCTTTTAAACGTCTTGTAACAATATTTTAGAATTTAACAATTCTTTTAACAATGTGTTACATACTTACTATTTTAGTATTTGTTTATTTTAGTGTGACAGGCGACAGCTTGGCAGAGGCGGAATTGTCCAGGCATTTTTGTCGTTTAAGTAATCACAAACTGTGTAGTAGGATTTCTTAATCAAATTAATTTTGTTTTGTGCAACTTGAATTTCCCTTCTGTGAGCGTTGTAATATGTTTGGGAAGTTTAGTATAAAACCGTACACAATTACCTAAAAAGGGCCTTCAAGCTAAACTCGGTCCAAGCGCTTGCCAGAGCACCAATTGAAATTTAACCCACATAAGCAGAACCGAGATTAATTTCGAAACGCCCAATTTTTTAGCTTTTCAAAAGCTTTCACATTCATCAAAAAATTGCAACCAATCGCATAGCAGATTGTTGACATTCTATATTACAATATTTGTTGCTATGGAAACGAACCTATTCAAAATATTACCGGTGAAATCTTGAAATCGTTAAAACATTTCAAAAGCGATATTGATCTCGTTTCTGAACTTGGTTTAGCTACGAATTAATATGTCAAGAAGTGTAACTCTCATACAGTAACCGCTTTGATTCCGTACGCATCCAAAACACTCACAATCGTCAAAATTTAATTGGATTGGTTATTTGATTTGGTGCTTAGAAATGATCGCATCCATTTGGTCGCGTCAAGTTAATTTTGGTGCGCCGCACGGTACATTCTTGAAACCACACTTGCCACGGTAAGGTTTGCGTTCTGATCCCCGAAGAGGTAGGATCCACGTATCGCCATATATGTTCTGGTCCCATGCGTAGTGTTTGCTCCATAGCGGGCGGGCCTATTGCTGTATACCAAGAGCTGGACCCAGGACTTCGAGATTCAAAAGCCTAGTTTTCGCCACCTCACCAGCTAGGGCTCTTGTGTAGTGGTAAAATATAAAAATTAAAGTAGAAATGAGATATCCCTCACATATTGACTACTTTTGTAATATGCTATACAACATTTTTGTTTAACAATACCGCATTCTACATACTATTCAAGAAAATGCTCCCCAAACGTAAACCCCAAACAAGCTGGTGAAGAATCCCCCGACTCTCCACCAGTGACCCCACTACGGAGAAGGGAGGAGGAGGGCGAACTGCCGCCTCCTCGCCCCCGTTTTTCTGCATCGGAGCGGGGTGGCATTGACATCGCCCTCCTTGCCTCCGCTCCGATGCCTCCTTCTGCGGCATCCCCGCTTGGCAGAAGGACACCACCGCCTGCCAAGATCTCTCTCCACCGAGCATAGCGTTAGGATATGTAAGACACTGCCATATGATCGTGTAATTCATCTGTTAGTACAGTTGACATACAAGTAAATGAATGATGATTTTGCTCAACTGGTTGCAGAGATGGAAGGGTGGCAAGGCGACGCACGACTGAGAGTTTCGCAGCTATTGTGTTGGCTGATCCTCTGTGCAGAAGAAGGGTCTACGCAGCACGCTAATGCTATCGTCAAGGCCATGCTGCGTGGCGCTTCTGATGAAGATTCGAGGGTTATCCAGGAGGTGAGCTTTGAGGAGGAGGTGGCCAATCTTCCATCATATTTGATAGAAGGTTGGTGAGCAACTCGGCTTGGGTATTGCTTATCTTCTAGGCAGAAAAATCGAGACTTTACTACGTGGCTGTTTCTGTAAAGGCTCAAAGTTTATCCAGACGGTTGCTTCTCGGCTTGTCCCGTTCTCAATTTGTCTGGCGTGCGAACTGAGAACATTTTTTCCTAATTCGTCTGACCCCCAAGACGCCTCCCAAGCGTGGGGATTATGGCAAATTCCCCCCAATGTGATGATGATGATGAATTCGTCTATCAGTCTGTCTAGCAGACCAAATGCAAAATCAAAGTTAACAGTTTTTCTGGGAGAACAACTGCGAAGTATAAGTTAGCAGCGTAACTGTCGGAGACTCGAAATAAGGATCTGTTATTCTTTTATCGGTGTTTCAATTTGGTGTCTTCATCTTTGACTAGAGAAGAAGTATAATAATCTTCAAATAACTTTTTTTCCCTCCCGACTGTGAGTCCAGGACGTCACACAACGTACTTCTGGGCTGGTTTCATCCATCATAAAGCGCAGAAATGTTAGTGTCTCTGTCAATAAAAAAAGATAGACAGTTACCTTTAGGATTCTTAATGGTACAAAAAACAATATGAGTAGACATTTTTCAGTCTAAAAATGCACGCCCCTCCAATGTCTTTACTCCTACATGCAAAATAGTATATAGATGCAAGACACACAACCTCGCCAATAATCATTGGATTTTCAGTCATCGTAGTGTGTATTTATTATTAACTAGCGGGCCCGCCCCGGCTTTGGACGAGTATTAACAAAAAATATAAATTGAAACACATAAAAAGTAGTTTTTG
The DNA here is from genome assembly GCA_963890685.1 of Plagodis pulveraria. Classification (NCBI taxonomy): domain Eukaryota; kingdom Metazoa; phylum Arthropoda; class Insecta; order Lepidoptera; family Geometridae; genus Plagodis; species Plagodis pulveraria. The sequence goes on along the minus strand of OY982955.1, from coordinate 6,824,029 downwards.
TGACTTGGTATTGCGGTTTTTTTTGTAGATTGATGTCCTCTATAAAATTGTAGTACATCACTTTGCTCCATTGTCAACAATTTCCGCAGCGTTTTTTTTGGTGTTTATTTCAAATAGGTCAAGGGGCTGCAGTCTCGACATCGATAGCGATCGTTTTGCGACAAAAATCGGTCGCTACGTCCTAACGATCCGATTATAACGATTTTCGGTAGTCTTGACTGCCAAAGCTACCGACTGTCATCGCAAACTTATCGAATATTTTCGCTGAGATATCGATTTATCGTAAAGTTATCGAATTTACTTGCGACCATTTTTGACAGCCCGATAAGTGTTCGCTATGTTCGATAACTTTGGATTTGAGGCTACAAAAACAATAAACAAATAATAATTAGAGAATCATGGCTGTAGAATATTTAGCGTGGGATTTGGTCGTGCTTGAACACAGACGTGACATGTTAATGCGGCGACTAATTCACGAAACGGACGTGAAAATAAAAATCCTTTGGATTTAGAGGATGGCCAATTGTTGTACTTATACAGAATAAACAAGTACATTTTCCATGAGCTCGTTGATGAACTGCGCCCATCTATTCAAAGACAACGGTCTTACGGACTTTCTGTGGAGTCGCATGTGAGTATACTTGGATTAGGTACCGTACCTTAATAAAATTTATATAGGTATATATAAAATTTATATTATGTCTAGTATCTAAGATTCCTACTTTAAATTTTCTTCTTCTTATTAGATACTGACGGAACTCCGATTTTACGCAAGTGGGTGCTACCAACTACCAGTTAGCTTGCAGTGGTTGCAGCATGAGCCAAAAGTCAGTAAGCCGAGTAATACATACGCATACGAAGAAGACTCATTAACACTAGTTTTACGTAATTTTATATTCTTATTTTATTGACTGTGCGATTTAAATAAAAAACATATAAATTTATTGACTTATTTTTATTTAAAAATTTTGTAAAAGCGTCAGCTATATTAGTTGCAGCCAGCGCAAAGAGCAGTGGCGCCTCGGCTTGTGTCTTGGCTGCCTCAGCCTGCATCTCGGCAGCGTCTGCTTGTAGTTGAGTTGCAGCTGCCAGCATCTGTAATAAAGTTAGATGTACTAAGTATTGTTTCTTAATGGTCTCTAGAGTACCAGTGATTCAAATAATAAAATCTCTCTCTGGCATAACGTCGGGGCAGTTGGTGCCAAATGTGTAATCTACACCAACTATGGACGTTACATGTCTCTACACCTCAGTCAAAGGAACTGTGTTGACCCCTCGGTTGCCAGTGTGCACGACGCTTTAGTGCAGATGCGGCTTTTTAAGTCCCTCCAAACCTATAAGTAGGATAATTTATTCAAGTAAATATAAATAAAACTGACACGGTATGAACTTACTATTAAAAACCAACTGAATCTTTGATTGAGACTTACTGTCATCCACTGCTCTGGCGACTTGATGGATCCGTTGGGGTGTTTGTTGAGCTCCTCGGTAACCTCCTTCCAGCCCGTTTCAAAATTTTCCCCTGTGAATGTAAATTTTCGTGTGTGTAGGTATGGGCGGGCTTTTAACTCGCCAAAAGCGCATCAACCTACCCCGACGTTACACGCGGCGTACGCTTACGCCTGAAACATTTAAGATATTCTTTATGTTAACACAAAATACTTCGCACATACGCAAAGTATTAATTTTATCAAAAATAGGAATCGAAAATAGTCGTTGTAGGTTGTACTTACATGACGCTTACGTTGCTGTTGCTGGCACTCTGGCTCGGGCCTGCGCCTGTCTCACTGTCCCCCACCATCGAAATAACCATTTTTTTATTAGTTTTTTCAACCCGAGATCAAAAATATATTAAATTATTTTACTTTGTGTACAAAACAAACTTGACATTGAGAGATTGTCAAGTTCAACGTCTGTGTTGCAAGGAAGCGAACTTTTATTTTCCTTGTTTTAGGTGTTTTCTTAAAAACAATACATGCTACTTACAAGTTCCGATGCAAAAAAGTGTTAATATAATAAGATTCACCTACGTTTTGTAAAATTTTCAAAGAAAAATAATTATTTGAGGATATCTTGTCCACAAAATTTCCCTAAAACAGAAGATTTTTTTTAACTGCCAACATTTTACCATAAAATCACCGCACTATGAATACGGTTTTCGTTAAGGTATCGACGTCGCAAAGTCAAGTTAGCGAGCGATTATGCTCGCTATCTCGGTTGTCGAGACTTGCATTTATCGTTATCGTCGTTACGGCAAGCGATTTTTTTCGTTAATATTTAACGATCGGTAGTTTGCGATTGCATCGCTATCTATATCGAGACTGCAGGCCCTGTAGTTTTTAAGGTTGTTCGTTACATACAAAAATACAAATCTTTCCTCTTTATAATATGAGTATAGATATAGCTTAGACGGACCTAACGACGTGTTCCGGAAGCTGTTCATGAGGAACAGTTCCTAAGCTAACCCTTTGCTTGCTGCATCTTTAGTCAAAACCCATCCTATACGCAGACGAAGATGCGGGCAGTTGTTATCGGTGAAGTCATACTACTAGAGCAATAACGAAAGTGGCATCTATTGTGAAGGTGAAGCGCGCTGCTGAATTGTTCGGGTACTTCATAACACCTGACACGTGGTGGCCGTTGCTGGAGGCCGACGTGGACTCGTGGCCAGCGCTGATGGTGCTCGGAAATGTGCTGAAGGGCTCGCAAGCCTCGCAAGTGACGGAGAAAGTTATGGAGGAGCTTTGCAAAGAGTTGGCCGATCCGGATCGCTGTCAGACCAGGAAGGTGAGGATTTGGATGTATATTTTTTTATGCTTGATAGGTTAGCCTTTGACCACTATCTCACCTGATGGTAAGGCATGTTGTGGTCGAAGATGTTGTTCAGACTAACTTAGAATTACTGGCTCTCAGAAAGTATAAGAAAGCTGTAACTGGTTGATTTATCTGAGAAAGCTTGCATATTATAGTAATCTTTCGCACTTCTCGTGTGGTAGTAAAATAAAACCGGCCAAGTGCTAGTGGGACTCGCGCGCGAAGGGTTCCGTACCATTATCTCATTTTCATTATTATTATTTTTAGCAAATAAACGGCGAAAACCTTTTTTATTGTATAGAGGCCTTAAATATTTATTTTAATTTAATTTTAGTATTTGTTGTTATAGCGGCAATAGAAATACATCATCTGTGAAAATTTCAACTGTCTAGCTATCACCGTTCTTGAGAAACCACCTGGTGATAGACGGACGGACGGACGGACAGCGAAGTCTCAGTAATAGGGTTCCGTTTTTACCCTTTGGGTACGGAAACCTAAAAACATATCTTGAAGAAAAGTCAGTCTTGTTGATTTTTATCAGTGTCAGAATTTTACTTCGAAGACGACATGTTAAATAAAAATTAAATATCTTTAAAATACAATGAGAGGAGAAATTATATTCATGTGCGGGATTCGAACCCATCGCGCCATCCACCCCTATAACCGGGATATGCTGTAACAGCTAAGCCAACAGGACATGACTCTAATTTGTCCTTTTGTTCCTATCTTTAGTCACCTCATCTTTAATCCCGCGTATGACTAAATTTTTCCTCGTTGTAAATTAAAGATATTAAAAAATAACACATTGTTCCAGCCCAAGTACCAAAGTAACTTGCTCCTCGTGAGTCAAGCTCTGATGGATCTGTGCGGGGAGTCGTGCCGTCCCGTGGCCGATCGGCTGTTCACCATTATGTTCACTATGTACGCGATGTCGGCCAATGATACTATACAGATTACGGCAATGTGTAAGTATACCTGGGATTCATACCAGGGACGAATAAACCGCTTTCATTATAACAGCTTTGGATGTGCTTTCAAGAAATACCAAATAATATGATATTTGAGATTTCGATCTCGGCTGATACCTCAAACCAGTATCGGATATCGAGTAAGTGTGTATAGAAGTGTGTAAGAGTAAGGCGAATACGGCGCTCGCTAATATCATAAAATGGTTAGAGAAAAATAACTTAAACATCAACATAAAGAAAACTAAGTTTATTCAATTTCATTCATACAATAATACTCCGCCTAAAATTGATATTAAATACAACGACAAGAAAATCAATAAGAAAATTTAATTTTTTAGGAATTTGTATAGACGAACACCTCAATGGGAAAATGCATATTAGTAATTTGTGTCGAAAAGTAGAACGTTATGTGTTTGCACTAATAAAACTTAGAAAGACCGTGTCCAAGGAAGCAGCGTTCACACCATACCACGGCTATGTAGCGTCTATTCTTAGCTATGGCTTAATACTGTGGGGCAAATCCGTAGACATGGAGAGAGTTTTCAGGGTGCAGACACGTTGCATTAGAGTTATTAACAGGGCCTGGTTCTTGGACAGTTGCAAGCCACTGTTTTAATCCTCAGGCGGGCATTCGCAAAATGCCCTTCCCCCATGCCGTGAAGCTCAAGCCCGCGGCGGGATTCGCACCATGGACCTATAAATTATAATAATAAATTTGTTTATTGATCAAAAAAGTTACATTGCTTAAACACTAATTATAATACTTACACTAATTATAATAATTGATGATATAATCAAGGTAACAAAAATGAACATTGATTACAAAAAAAATTTAGAAGTTATTTATGGAGACCTTATTGGACCTTATATAAATTTGGTTAGAACTTTTTTAATATTGTTAGCTTTGCAATAACGCCTGCTATGCGGATTATGTTTATTGTCCAAAACATGGGTAAATTTTACAAGTGTGAAGTTTACAGTAATTATTTTAAAAATAAAATAACAGACACTAAAACGAATAAAATTACATGTATCGCTAAGATGTTAACTAATGCAACCTAGACATATCGTGCAGTAAGACCCCAAACTAGGATACCCTGTGTGATGAGTGTCAAGACTACCCGATTATCAGATTTAAAATCAAGAATATAATGAATTATACTTATATTTTTACGACTAATTATACATGTAACTTATACATTCAATTTTGAAAAAATAAAATAATAAAAACTAAACAATATTAATAACAATTAGTGTTAAGTCCCAGTGTTTCTAGACAAGAGATTTTACTCTGTGTTCCAGAAAACTAGTGGATCCCCTTTCGTGAAGGTGATTACTTAATATATGATACAATAATAATCAGCATGGTAATACTGTTTAAAAGTAATGTATATATAGTTAACGTAATAAAATAATACAATGGTGCATATAGTTCAAGAGAGTGTATTGTGCGAAATTTGTGATGGGGTGTGTAATGTCAACATTGTGTGTATGTGTGTGTGTGTGTGTGTGTACAGTCCCAAGATGGCAGATTCTGAAGAAGATAATTTCTCAGAAGAAAATTGGGCGTTTACAAGCTCGTAGAATACATTAATTGTATTGTTGTGCCTTGTGTCTATACCCACGAATTTACAAGTTAATTCCACTGAGAAGGTTCTCAGTTTCATGATAGTTTAGACTTAGGAGCCAGCCCCTTATTACCTCTTTACATTTATGAAATGTCAAAGGATATATGCTAAGATTCTTGTTGACTTTATTATACAGACGTGGGGCAAGGTTATAAAAGTGTCTACGAGTTAGTTCTAAGTGGAAGACTTCCTCCCTACATACCATGTAATTTCTACGCCGAACTAAACCACTGTCATTATACGGTGTTAGTACGTGCTGTCGCAATGTCACCTGAAAAATAAACAGCTGTCTAACTGTAAGGACTTTACATTCAGAATACAACTGAGCCGTGGGATATCGAAAGGGTTTATTTGTCATGGCTTTCAGTACAGCTCTTTGTGCTCTCTCCAATTCCAGGAACTTAGTTTTGTAGGCAGAACCCCATGCCGTTATGCAATAGTTTAATAATGTTTGACATAGTGCATAATAAACAGTCATTAGGGCATGTGAATCAGCTACGTGTCTAAGTTTTTTAAATACATATATGAGTTTCCGCACACGCGAAATAGTCGCTGACAGTTGGAGATCCCAATTGAGTGTGTTGTCAATTATTACACCAAGATACTTAACTTTTGACCCTGGAGAGAGCCTAGAGCAAGTGCAGTTTGTGTCACTTTCACTACAGGAATGGGCCCTGACTATGAAATTTTCCGGAGTAGGAATGGTATTAACTTTTGTTGAAAAAGGTATGGCATGGGTTTTGCTCACATTCAGCGTTAAAAGATTACTTCTAAGCCAATCCATAACAGTACGTAGAGCAGATTCCGCATTTTTAAATGTCTCTGACCACGTGTTCCCAGCTATGACCAAAGCAGTGTCATCAGCATAGGCAAACATATTGCAGTGGTTAAGTTTCAATTGGCACAATTCGTTCACATAGATAAGGAACAGGGTAGGCCCAAGAACGCTACCTTGCGGAACACCGTAGCTTAAAAATTCTCTGTCGCTAATATATTTACCTATTTTATTTAACACATTGACTTCGCCCCGATAGGTAGTCTTTAAATAAATCTAATGCCAGCCCTCTTATTCCTATGTTTTGAAGTTTTTTTAGCATTAAAGTAACGGAAACCGTGTCGAAGGCCTTTGAGAGATCCAAAAATATACCCAGACATTTTAGTTTCTTATCTAGTTTCCTAACAATACACTCAGTCAAACCCAATACAGCATCTTCAGCAGATTTTCCAGTTCTAAAACCATATTGATTATCTGGTAGGATTTGTTTGGTTTGTAAAAAATTGATTAGTCTTTTGTTAAGAACCTTTTCAAAAATTTTAGATAATGATGTTAGAATTGATATTGGCCTATAGTTGCTAATGTTATTTTTATCCCCACTTTTATGTATTGGATGTATTACTGCACGTTTGAATACTTCTGGAAAAGTTCCAGTATCTATTGATATATTAATTATGTGCGTAATTGGTTGTATCAGATATGTTCTGGCAGATTTTAGTAATTGGGAAGAAATACCATCCCACCCCGTCGCACAGTTTGTTTTTAATCCAAGTATTAATCTTTCGACTTCATCAGGGCTTGTCCTAATAATAGCAAATGAGTTCACAGGTGATGCACTACTTCGTTGAGATTGATCTGTTTGATTTATTTCTTGAATTGTAGAGGCTAGGTTTTTTCCTATGTTAGCAAAATAATTGTTAATATTGTTTACTGAGAGCATTGGATTTTGGGAATTAATTAAAACTTCTGTTGGGACTATTGTCTTATTTACAGTATTTGTGATTTTTTTAATAGCTTTCCAGGTAGCTTTTGTATCCCTACTAGACTTTTGCAACATTTCTATCTCGTACTCACGTTTACGTTTTTTTAGTAAATTTGAGCAATAGTTCCTATAACGTGTGTACGTAAGTTTTAACGAGATATTATCCGAATCTTTTCTCAATTTTCTGTGTAATCTGTCCCGGTTTCGGATGCAGCGCAGTAAGCCAGGGGTAATCCAAGGTTTAATGATTCTTTTTCTACTTGCAACTTTTATTTGATTGGAATGTTTTTGAATTAATAACATTATTATTGACACAAAAAGTAGCGCTGAGTCGTTTGGGTCTTGTGAATTGAGAATAATAGACCAATCAGTAATTTTGAGATCATTTAGTAAACCGTTATAGTTAATCTTAGTTTTAATCTCAGGTATTTTAGAGACGGGTGTTTTCCTAGCTATACTGAGTAGAACAGGAAAATGATCTGTGACAGAAGTCTGAATCACGAATGTTTTTGCATTGGAACATTGCTTGAGTAATACATGATCCAAGCAGTTATCTCCTATAGTTGGGTACACGTGACTAGGCAAAATCCCATGTTCAGCAGTTAAATTTAAGTATTCATTCGAATTACGATCATTATTAGTTGGCTTGATGTCTATATTTACATCTCCCATTATGGCCACATTTGTAACATTTTTTAGGTCAGACAAAACAGTGTTGAGACTTTCCACAAAAATGCCTATTGTTTTGTACGAAGGAGATCTGTATATCGCAACAATAGTATACTCGTTATTAATTTTGCATAACAAACAGCTGCCCTCCATGAAACTTGGCTCAGTTATGTTACAATTTAATTCATCTCTGACATAAATTGCCACACCATCATTTTGATTCTTTTGTTTATTGGTGTGATGCGACGTGAAGCCGTCTAGAGTTGGTAAGTAAGGACATTTTAGTAACCAACATTCAGAAAGGATAATAACATCACAGGAAAATCTGTACGAAGTGAGTAATACTACAAATTCATCTAAGTTTTTGTTAATACTACGGATATTTAAATGGATAAAATTCAATGAATTACTTGACCAATCAACAAGTTTTTCACATTCTTCTGGTAAATACATATACGAATTCGCAAGTCCTAGATCTTCCAGGTCTTCACCAACTGCATTAATGTTATCTATCATCATAAGCGAAATAATAAAATAAGTTTGATTTAAATGTTTGACAAAGAAGATCTCTATTTTGCGATGTCGAGTTTATGGGCGTTACACAGAAGATGTACCTATATGACAAGTTAATTTTGACGGTGTTCGAGTAATTACATTTGATCATGGGCATATGTTTGAATAAAAGTGTATTTGTATGTTGTGTTATATTTGATCGTGAAAGTGTAAAAATGTAATTGATGTGTGATGAATGGATGAATGGCAACAATACTATTATATTTTTATATATCTTATGCACCTTGTTTACATTTATAGAATATACATATACTAAATTATATCTAACGATTAAAATACTTATTATAGTGTAGGTAGACACCATGCTTACTTGACCTTTGTTATGGGTTACCCATTGCATCAAGACGAGTCATGGCAGGTTAAGTTCCTTAAGTTGCTGTTCCGATTTGATTAAAATGTGGTTATGTCCATCATCCTTCCTCAGGTAGACTCTTCCATTTTTAGTCCAGCAGTATTTATAGCTTTTGGATCTAGCAAACTCTCGCACTTGAAAAAATAATTTCTTTATATATATACAAATGTTCATCTACAAATATCGGCACACTAGGGCCATTGATGCCTAGATGTTTGCTGTTGAGCTTGTTTCCTTTATCTTTATTTTTGTTATAGGCATGTAGGATAGCACTCTTTAGTTGGACGGAGTGAAATTCCACTATTATTGGCTTTGTAATCCCTGGTTTCCCCGGAACCCTATATATATCGCGGATATCTTTGGACTCTACAGCAACCTTAAGCTCTTTGCTTAAATTAAGAACAGAGGCTAACAGTTTAGTATTTGATTCAATGGGTTCTTTATCATTTTTAAGAACAAATGGTATGTTTCTTATCTCGACCGAGGAAGAACGAGACATATTGTGTAGGTCCTCAACCGACCTCTCAAGTTTAGTGACCCGTTTGATTACGATTCGTTGCTCACTGTCTAGGCTCATTATTTTATCCTGCATTTTTAGGAAATTGTCATTTATGCTGATAACACTGTTTTGAATACTTGTATTCTGCACCTTAAGGTCAGCCATGTCATTCATGACTTTTGTCATAAGTGTTTCCTGTCGACACATAAAGTTCTCAAGCATACTTTGAAGGTGTTGTTGCGACTTTGCAATGTTTGATTCTCCTCTTTTTCTTTTACACGGGGCTGTTATGTCCATTGCTTCATCAGCAGAAATCTGACCTTGAACGAGATCCGAGTCAGATTGAGTCCGAATCAATTCTTTTAGCTTCATGTTAGGCATATTTTTGTTTTTATGAAGTCCCTTAGTATTGGGAGTATTCCAGAATCTGGCAACCCCAGATATATAGTTTGATTCACTGTTCAGAAAAACACGAGAAATATAATTGGTTAATTCTGGAATTCCTGAAGGGATAACACTAGGACACTAACTTTGTAGCCTCAGGTACACTTGAAACACTTCACAATCGACAAAATAGCATATATGACAAGTTTAATAATTAAAAACACCGGAGCCGTACTGAACTATTGAATGATCAGAGAGAAGTGGACTTTGTGCCTCCCCTTGGTCCTCTTGGAAGGAAATATCACGCACCACTATAACTTGCTCAACTTGCGGTACCTAGCAGCAACTTGCACTTCCTTATTTTCTTGCTGCTGCAACTTGCTGGATCTTGCCGCAACATGCACCTTGTTGCTTTCTTGCTGTAACTAGCAACTTGCGCAACTAGCAGCACCTTGCGGTAGCGTGAACTTTCTTGCTGCAGCTTGCAACTTACGCAACCTGCGGTGCCCTGCGGTAACTTGCTCCTCCTTGTTTATTGCAGCTTGTAGCTTGCGCAGCTTGCCGCAACTCTCATCTAGGCAACCTGTAGGGCAATTTGCGGGTGTGGCCTGTCTTGCCGGCGCAAGAATATAAGACTTGCCTTGCGCGGCAAAATAGGCAAGAGCGGCAGGAGCGGTGAGTGGACGCGTCCGTCCCCGAGCTCTGTTCGACAGTGAGTCGACCTGCTGCGCAATAGTCCATAGCCAATCACTGCTTCAAGCCGTTCTGTATTATTTTGTGGTAATCCATACTGCAACGGACACTAATCAACGCTATAACGCTACCGGCTCGACTCGGGTCAAGTTCGCGAGCACTCGAGCAGTCGTGAGAATAAGGCTGGGCGACGTTTTTGACTATATAGTTTAATACAGCTTTATGAAATTTTTCCATCCACAGTTGCCCTAGACAAACTCCGCAATATAGAAAAGTGCGGCCCTAACTTCACACACCTGTACGAGAAGCACATCGGGCGCGTCCTCGCCGGCATCACCAGCGACGCGTTGACGTGGACGTTGCTCACTCCTGATTATTGCCTCTTCGAATGTGTTTTGACCCGCGCTGGTACGTAAAACTCCGTTTATTTTGGATAAGGGCTATATACACTCGAGAGCAATGAATCCGGGTCACTTAAAGAATGTTAAAAATCTCGGAAACTAAAAATGATAGGTTAATGCAATAAATTGTATTTAATAGACAATGTAATACTCCTTAAATGAAAGTAAAAAAAATATGAGTCACCATACATTTTATTAACACAAAATTACATAAAGAAAAAAACTGCTGATCTCTCCTTAAAACAAAAATAGGAAACATGAAATTTTTGAACTTTATTACGATTTTCTTGAATTTTAATACTTCGTATTGCCTCCTCGTGCTTCCATTACTGCGTTTACGCGGTTTGGCATGCTGTACACCAAGTTCCTTATACGATTTTGGGGAATATTCTCCCATTCCTCTGTGAGAGCAATTTTGAGCTCACGAAGCGTGATTGGGGGAGGGTTTCGTTGTTTTACGCATCTGCCTAGCTCGTCCCAAGCATGCTCGATCGGGTTGATATCCGGGCTGCGCGCTGGCCACTCCATACGAGTAATGTTCATCTCTTGAAGGTAGTCATTCACAATCCTACCTGTATGAGGTCGGGCATTGTCATGCATAAATATAGCATCCTCACCTAAATTGACCATAAATGGATCAACGTGATCATTGAGGATTTCTTCCACATATCTTACGCTAGTTAAAGAGCCGTTTTCTATGATCACCAGCTCTGTGCGACTTTCAGAAGAAATTCCGGCCCACACAAGTACAGACCCACCACCGTAGGCTACTTTTTCTTCGATGCATGCTTGCTTGAATCTTTCCCCTGGTCTTCGATACACTCTGTGTCTTCCATCGTGCTTGTACAGCATAAATTTTGATTCGTCGGAGAACATAACTTTTGACCAATCTTCAATACTCCAATTTACGTGGCTCTGGGCATATCTTAGTCTCGAAATACGATGCCCACGCTCCAGTTTAGGGCCGTTTGCAGATCTAAGGGGTTTTAAGTTAGATTCAGCAAGCCGACGTCTTACTGTCCATGCACTTGGGTTACTTCCTCCGAGGCGTCGAAACTGATTGGTGAGTTCAGTTCCTGTGAGAAAGCGATTTCGAAGCATGGTGTTCACCAAGTATCGGTCTTCTCGTGCTGTGGTACACCTGGTTCTGCCCGTTCCTGGTCTGCGTAGGTTAGAACCAGTTTCTTCGTAACGTCGGAGAACTCTTTGTACTGTTGACAGCGACACACCGACAGTCCTGGCTGTATCGCGCTGACTCCGGCCGGTTTCCAGCATTGTAAGTATTCTGGTGCATTCTTCAGGCGTAAGCGACATAATTTCAGCTTGAATAATGAATATAGAGCACTATCAACATGGTTTATGTACCCACATAAATGACAGATTACAAACAAAAGCAAAACCAAATGCTGTAATTTCGTAGTTCCATCTTCGAAAGTGGCCCTTTTTCAAATTTGATTTTTTTATGATATAACTTTACAATAACTAAGAAGTTTTAATACCTTCATTTAAGGAGTATTACATTGTCTATTAAATACAATTTATTGCATTAACCTAGCATTTTTAGTTTCCGAGATTTTTAGGATTCTTTAAGTGACCCGGATTCATTGCTCTCGAGTGTATATACGTAGAACGCAAACCTTACCGCGGCGAGCGTGGTTTATAAAGTGTACCATGCGGCGTAACAACATTACCCTAACGCGACCAATCAGATGCGATCATTTCTCTGCACCCATTCCAATTGAATTTGGAAGATATGCTTATTTTGTTATTTTGTCCCCCCGTGGGGTGCCGGGTTAGAATTGTACCTCCCCATATCATCCCGTGGGTGTCGTAAGAGGCGACTAATGGAAAAATACTGGAAGGTGGGCAGCAGCACCTTCTAAAGAACTACCATCTCACACTGCGATCCCCAAGCCGCCTGCCAAGCGTGGGTATTATGGTAAATACCCCCTAATAGGGGAGGCTGTGTTCAGCGGTGGACGATTCGGCTGTTACTGTACAATACAGCTTATTTTGTTAATTGTGATCTTGAGATCGCAATCAAAGCGGTAACTGTATGAGAGTTACACTTCTTTACATATTTATTCGTAGGATTAGAGGTAATATTTGCTGGGCTATTTTTGATATAACTATCGAGATTTTAATGTTTTTGTATGCTTGTCTCTCGTCATGTCTGTTTGGTCGCGCATAACTATTAAAGCGATGAAAGTAAATCTTACTGAAATATTATCTCTAGAATTCGGGGAAGCATGGTCGCATGGTGGAAGTGCATTTTGTGAATGCCCGCCTGGCTAGCGACCACCCTCAAGTAGAAAATCTGTCGCCAAGCACCTAACAGTGTGTTCCGGCAGCAGTCCTTGAGAGCCAGAAAAATTACAGGCTAATGAGACCTAACAACTGTACGTCTCAGTGTGACGGGCACAGTGCAATTCGTCGTTGACGAAATGCGTCTGTTATAGGCAGAGGTTAGTCCACTTAACATCAGGTGGGCCTCGGGCTTGTTCCGTTACAATACTATTAAAAAAAACTATTTGTGTTTGTTTTGTTAATATGGATCATCTATCCAAAAAGCAAAATCAAGTTTATTACGCAAATATTGTAATTAAATAATAATGGTATCGATTCTATACTTCTTTAAACATAAAATTCTCTAAATTAGGGTAGTATTCAGTTCAAGCTAAAATTAAAATTCGTTTATGAAATTATGGTAGTTCTTATTATGTGCACATTAAAATTCAAATTCATATAGTTATTTAATTGCGAACGACAGTCCTTACAGCTGACTTTTGTGTTCAATTACGATAGGTTTTACGCAAACTTTAGTCGTCATGTATCTTAGTGCCTTCTCAACTGATGCAAAATTGCTTACTATTTAATAAAATAATCTTATTTTTGAAAATGGCTTATTTAAGTGTTACACGAATGTAGACTTTAGTGTTTACAGAATAAGACCTACCATAGTTAAGAGACTATTAAATTTAGATTTGACACAATTTGGTAATTAATAAAATCTTGAGAGAATTTCTCTATATTAGAAAAGACTTTTTGGTCAGACTTGGTATAACGATGCGGGTAGACGTCATTGCTTACCCTAATTTAACACAAGAATAGGTAAAGATTGGGGTACCTTGACCTTACCTGGTGAGGTATGGGCAGGGGCAAATGCTAGTACAGAATAATTAGGTTTTGTTGCCTTTAAGGTATATTTTCTCGCCCCCACAGGATCAGCAATGGGTGCACAACTACACCTCATAGCTCCTCTTCTCAAAGAATGCCTCGCGACTCCCAAAGTGGACCCTGAAGTTAAACTGAAGATCTTCACCACACTTTCCATGGTGCTAATGCAACGAGAGCAAAACTTGACCAAATGTGACAAGGATAAACTAGAAGCGTTCTTGAAGATCGTCATTGAAGGTTAGTTCAATTTGCTTGGACTCATACATATAGTTTATTTTAGTATGAGACCCAATGGGATTGATTACTGAAAACTATTTCACATTCAATCATTTATTTCGTATCAATGGCTAATTAATGCTTAGATAATGTTTGCCCAATCGGAGGCCACCTCCACGGCCCTGGAAGATGCATATTTGAGGTCATCTTGTGTGCAGGTGGTCGGGCATTGGGGACATGACAGTAAGTGTGCCATATTTTGCTCAGGGGCACCAAATTCAAAGTCAAAATCATTTATTCAATTTAGGCGTCTAAGATGCTCTTATGAAGGTCAATTACAGATTTTAGTATTGAAATATTCTTCATTGTACTGCCACGTTCAGCAAATAAATTGTATAGAGCCACTGCGAGAAGAACGGGCAAGAAACTTGGGGCCATTCTTTTAAACGTCTTTTAACAATGTGGTACATACTTACTATATAATAAATTTATTACAATAATTGTTTAAAGCTATCGTATATCGTACATAGCTTGGCAAAGGCGGAATTGTCCCGACATTTTTGTCGTTTAAGTAATCAGAAACTGTGAAGTAGGACTTTTTTATCAATATGTTTTTCACGTGCAACTTGAATTTCTCTTCTGTGAGCGTTGTAATATGTTTGGGAACTTTATTATAAAACCATACACAATTACCTAAGAAGGACCTTTTATTTGTCTTTGCTAATCTAAAACATGGAACCGCTATTTTATCTTTATTCCTAGTATTTTAATGGTGTTTGTCACTGTTTAATTTAAATTTACTAAATTTTTTACGAACATACATAATATTTTCAAATATGTACAGACATGGTAAAGTTATAGTTAAAATATCAATTTCTTTTAAAGGAACCCTCAGAGATTCCCTAGGATCTATTTTATATATGGCTCGAATTGCACGCATTTGAAGGATAAAGATTGTCTCTATCTCAGCAGCAGTTCCCCACACCACACTCACATTCCACATATAATTTGTCTTTTATTCCGTATGGAGTCTGTTGAGCGACTTCCAAATTGGCCACTGAAGTTCGTTACCAGGGGGTCGGTGTTCCGCTGGGGTAATATAGTTTGTGGGCGTGGGGAGGTTGCTGTTTGTTTCTTAAGTGAAGGGAGTCTCAAAAACCAAAATTTTAACATGTTTCTTAGAAAGAGTGTACAACTTACTTATACGAGTAAAATATATATTATTCTTGAGGATATGACAAATACTATGCTTGATTCGTTCAAATACTTGAGCATTTAAAATTACACCTAATAGAATTTTGTGTCTATATAGTAACTCGTATCAATACAAATTTTATTTTTAATCTTTAAGTAGCAACCATGTGACACAGTACATGAAAGATTTAGTCCGTTTATAAAATGCCTACTTTTATATGGATATATTTATTTTAATACATATCGTTTAGTTCTGCTTCGCTCATTCGCATGTGAAATGAGGACTCCTATGTTATTGTGAAAGAACAAGCTCGACGCCCACCTGATGTTGAGCAGACTAACCTCTGCCTATAACAGATGCATTTCGTCACAAGTCCCGAATTGCACTGCGTCCGTTATCTTGAGACATAGTTGTTAAGTCTCATGTGCCTGTAATTTCACTGTCACAAGTCTGATCTACATATTACAGAGACCAATTAATCTTAACTGACAGAAATCTTATTTATCGACTAGACTTCGTTTTTAAACATGAGTTTTATAGTATTCGAATGATTAGCAAATCGCATAAAAGAAGAGTATAAAAACGATGTTTAACCAAAATCCTTTCTTGAAGGGAAGCCTTGTTCCGTCATAACCCAATAAAAAATTGGATGGAAGTGTGTATCGGTCACTTTCTCCAGTCGATTGACACTACTATTGTAGGCGGATACGGAGTTTGCGATAGATTTAAAGATTGTTACATTGTGATGTCGACAGAGGTATTGATGCCGAACCTTGTTTGGTCTCCCGGACGGACGTCGGAGGCGATCCGTACTGCCGCCGTCGCGTGTCTGTGCGCTGCGCTGCAGGACTCGCCGGGGGAGATCCAAGCCGGGGGCGATCACGATACTGATGATAAGGTAATAAATCGAACAGAGTTCTCTGGTTCTTTCGGTGAGAATCTTTGGTTCATTTATTTTCTGTATAATATTGGATTCGTATCGTTTGTACATTTGCCAATTCGTCATATAAAATGTTACATAAGTCAAGTCATCGTCATGTAGAAATGTGAATTAGTTAGTAGTGTCTGAGTCACGTTTTATTAATAATAATATTACTATTAAGGCGGTAGATTTAATACTGCAGCTTTACATGGGGCTTAGAAGGAACACAATGTATTTTTGCTACTGTTTTCTGTAGCTACTCTTGTACACGTTTTCGAAAATGAAATGGTCAATCTAGTCTTCCATAATGGTCGTAATAATGGTCTTCCATAATTGAAAATGAAATTCCATGAATACTAGACTATGTTCAAATTTGGAAAATGAAACAAAACCAAAGCTGTTACATTTTTATTTTCCCGTTGTAACTCTGATATCGTGTTTTTTATCAATTTTGTATCCAACTTCTAACACTGAAAAGTACGAAATAACCTGTTGAAAGGTTTAATAGTGATTCATATGGCTTTATGCTTTCATTTTCATGGTCCGACTTCCACAAGTTATTACATACTTTTCAGAAAAACAAGTCTGTTTCGGTTTTTTATCAATAAGAATGTTTTTCATCGTTGTGTGATACTTACTGCTTACAAAATAGATTTTCACTCACCCACAATACAAAATACTGGCACCCATCAACAAGACTTGCAAGCAATATTTTTTTCATATAATAAGGAAAACCACTTAACCGTTGTTAATTAAATTTTAATTGGTGGCCCCATTTCAATGTAACAACGGTTAAGTTCACTTGGGTGTACACTCTACAAATAAATAATCTTTTTTTTATTATTCCTGATAGTTAAGCCTTTGACCACAATCTTACATGATGGAAAGTGATGATGTGGTCGAAGATGTTCACTTAACCTAGAAATCAAAATCAATTCACAACCGGCGGAGTAATAGCGCAAAACATACAAAAAAATACACCTCCACAAATTATTCAGTTTTCTAAGTAGGTACATGTTTTTTTTGCAGGCAGTTCAATTATTTCCAACAAAGGAGTCATTGGAGCCATTCCTGGAACAAATAGTCCCGTTACTGGTTGGTCTAGTGGACGATAACTCTGCACTGACCCGACAGAATGCGCTGCAAGCCATATGCAGCCTTGCGACGCTCGCGAAGCGGCGTGGTTGCTTCACGCATGATGTTCTACATAAAATGTACTTCGGTGAGTCATTGCATCACTTTCTTGTAGTAAAAAGAGTCAACATAGTCAATTATGGCGCTCCACAGTTGACTAACGTTGACTCTTATTTCTGATTTGATGGATCTCAACTCTGACCCGACTGACAACTGCTTGCCTCGCTAGACTGCTAGGCAGCTGCGCTCAGTGAGTATAGAAGAATGAGGCGATCCTATTGGTGGATTTTTTCCTCATACGCCTGCCTCCCTAACCACAGCGTATTATTAGACGTTCTATGCCACAGCCTAAGGAATTCACATCGAAGCTACTGGCCTTGATGACGAGAATTCGAGAACAGAGAACCGATATATTAGGGGTAGTTCATACTTTATGAAATTGCCGATTAGTACTGAAAAATTGAAATTAGTTTTTTTTTCAATTTAACCTATTTAATTAATCAAAATAATTACCATTATAATCTATACATTGCTTCTATCTAATAGGAAGGTCATTTATGCCTTTGCGGTAAAACTCTGTTGATTTAGATTTGACAAACTGTGTGAAAGCATTTTGTACTGCCTCCTGGGAAGAAAACTTTTTATCACGTAGAAAATTGTCCAAATCACGAAAAAAACGGTAGTCTGGTGGAGCAAGGTCTGGCGAATACGTAGGGTGACGAATGGTTTCTAATTGCAGTTCCTGTAGAGTTAAAACGGTTTCTCGAGTTGTATGAGGTCTCGCGTTATCATGGAGCAATAATGGTGAAGATCGATTCATGAGTCGGGGTTGTTTCACTGCCAGTTTTGCTATCGTTGTTCGGAGTTCGGCACAGTAAACATCTGCCGTTATATTGCTTGATCAGATCGGAGAAAGATAAGTGAATAACACCATGCTGAGACCACCAAACAGTTACCATTACCTTTTTATTGATAAGCTTTGCTTTAGGACACTTGCGGCGTTTGACTTGAGGTCAGCCATTGCATTTTTCGCTTACGGTTTTCGTAAAGAATCTACTTTTCATCACATGTCACAATTCGATCCAATATTTCTTCATTTCTGTATCGATTCAACACGGCAAGACAAGTTTCAACACGCGTTTCTTTCTTCAGATCAGTCAAATCATGAGGCACCCATTTTTCATATTTTTTATTTTATTGATTTGACGCCAATGAATCAATATTGTTGGTAAGGTAACGTAAGGTAGTTTGGCTCGGATCGGCTTCCACCATCTCTTTCAATCCATTGTTATTCAGCTGGTTGGCCGGTCTTCCACGTGGTTCGTTCTTCAAATCAAACTTTCCATCACGAAAGCGTTTAAACCAAAATCGCATGGTGCGTTCATTAGCAGTCCTCTCTCCAAACGCAACATTGATATTGCAAGCTGTTTCTGCCGCGTTAGTTCCGCGTCGTAACTCGTATTAAAAAATCAATTGAATTTTCGAAGTACAATGCTATTAAAATAAGAATAGGATCGGCCTAGCGTCATGTTGTGACGTCAGAACTGGAACTTAGTACAGTGTGCAAAAAAAAAGAAATGATAAAACATGTATAAATTAATAAAGAAAATAAAAAACCCGACTGCAAATAATTTACTTTCGTTAAGCGTTTTATCCATAGGCTTAGGATGTACAAGACCAACAGTGACGGATGAATGGTGTAACAAAAAAATAATGTAAATGTGTGAGTGACATAGTGTTGTAATGACGCGAGCGTAATACTATCGACAGTTTTACTTGTTGAATCTTAGGACACATTCGTTTGAAATTATGCCCTATATAGTTCATTGAGACTATTGTAATGATCGTAAACAACACTGAAATCACAGAAATGCAATATATGCAATTTCATTAACTTGAACAACTTATTTTTCAAGTTATTATGATTTATAAACCAAACTACTTAACTGATTATGATGAAATTTCAAAGGGATGAATCTTAAAGTATATCCTTTCAAACAAAACACGATGTTTTCAAATGAAAATCAAACCAAATATCATAACATGAATAGAACCTTATTGAGAACCTGCTCCCTTTTTGATCTGTTAAAAATAAAACTCATTCAAAGTTGAAGTCAAATGCATTTATTGTAGGTCTAAAATGGTACAGCACTTTTAAAAGTAAACTACTATAACTTCATCGTAACAAGATGAAATAAAACTTACCATTACTAAGTATTATGATTACCATTAACAAAATCATTAAGCTGCAAATATACAGGTACTGTAAATTATTAAATTACATTTATCTGAATACCATTTGCGTAAAGCATTCACATGTGGTAAGCAAAGGTCGAATTTGTCCCTTGTGTAAACATAGCTCATTGGGCTGTAGAAATGACGATGTGTACATAATTTCGATGATCTTTACTAACTGGCCTACAAAACATATAATTCTTTAAAGTCTGATTTTAAGTCTAAAAGCCGTTTTATCATTATTTTTGTTTCAGCTTTTAACCTTCTTAAGAGCTAATTTTTTTCTGTAATTTTTGTCACAATTTAGAACATTAGTTAATAAGTTTTTTTCCTTGGAGACAGTACTTGATTTGAAGGGCAGGTAATGGCTAACGGTGGTAATATATCTCTATTTAAGTAAGGTCAGGGCCGTCTTATTTTCAATTTGATCTGAAAGGAAAAATAAAAATTATTTTGTGTCAGGATAGCCATAGCTATCTAGCGCTGCAATGAAGCGAGTATTGTAGATTTTATTGCACCAGGGACGCCAAGGGAAGGGTTACTAGAATGACTCAACATATCCTACAGTCTTTACATGAAAAAAAAATATTTGACCATGTATTTTACTACAAATTAAACTTTACGTTACTTCTGTCATCATTTCCTAAAGCTATTGACTACCATTTCCACAGCTTTATGCATTCAGGGACATTAAAAGTTGGTATTGAGTCTTTCATTAATATACATCAATGTTTTCTTTGTATGAAGCATTTTGATTCAAAGTTTACTACAAGCTGTAGAGTTTTTATTTAGATTGCGTCAATAATCCGAACTCTTTTATCACATACTGAAAATTTGTTGGTAATCTGTAAGAACACAAACATTATTATACGCGTGCATATAGTTATTTCAAATTCTGTTAAATAGCCATTTGTATAAAGATACTAATATTTTATGATAAAGTAAGAGATATTTCCAATTATTTATTGAGAGTTAGGGGAACTTTTCACAGAAAACATCATAATAAATTTTTAATAATATATCTTGTGATAATATTTACTCCCTTATTCGTAAATACTCAATAAGCTATAAACTGATCTGTCAACTTCTCGCTAATTATTATGTAATTATATTATTTTTAAACAAATTTATGATTAAACTAACTACCGGTTATTTTTGAGGTTCGAATATGTACCCGAGCATTCACGTCGAAGCTACAGGTCAGACATAAACTATCGACTTTATCGACACTTGTGACGTCAGGACTTTGTCAAGCCCTATCGTAAACAAATGTTTTTGTATTTTTCGTAAAATACCAACCAATTCTTCATTTAGCAATGTAATTTGATGATAAGTATGAAGAGAAACCTATTATCTAATATTTCCATAGTTCATATAACTAATTTTAAAACAAAATTACTAAATAATGATTACCCAAAAAGCAGTACAAATAAACATAAATTACCTGTGAAACGTGTATATATTCGGGTTACTGTGTCTTGTAACCTCACATTCACTCACTGAACAAGACACCATGCTTGCAGAATACATATTTTATATTATAATCGTAAGATATTTGAGGAAATACACAAAATTCGCGCCGACTTGGAAGAGGCCGGTACGCTATGGCCTCTTACTCGAGTAAAAAATGACATACCGTCTTCTTGTTTCACTATCTCTTTTTTTCTCGCGACGGTTTGTAGCAGCTTAGAACCTTTCACTCACACACTTCGTAGGTCTATTGAGCGTAGCGAAAAAATCCTAGGTCTGTGGTTTTATCGATCCATTGAAATAAAAACTGTAAGTTAATATATTAATGGAATCGTTTTTTAAAGCCCTTCATTTTGATACGCAATACTGTGGCGCTGGGCTGACTTGAGTACGGGACTCGCAACTCGCGCACGATGACGTGACGACGAAGCGTGACGATTGTACGATTATTTTAAAAGTTGAGAATGGAGTAATCTTGTGCTGTTTACGGTTGCTTATCAACGAAACAAGAAATAGGATAGGAGTTTTTATAGATTCCCTAAGGATAAAACGAGGTAAGTCATTCTTGGTAACCTACACTAAGTACCTACCTATTTGTCGTTCTTCAGTTATCCAGTAGGTAACTTATAAAAACCGGTAATTTACAGTAAGTACCTATTGAAAAAAATACAAACATAATACTTTTTCTTTATATTTTGTTCAAACTGCTATTCGAATAATGATAATTTTAGAAAATTTTTGTTTGCAAAAAATATCCATGGATATCGACTTCGTTTGCAGCGAAACAAGTGTCTTTTTACCGACCTTCGCCACAGTTGATACGCGGCACACTTCATTATTGTTTATTATACGAGAAGAACATAAATTATGATTGTATTTATTATCATTACTTGTATAAAATGTGAACTTGGAATCATACTTTTTGTATACTGTAGGTATCTATTATTACTACTTCGTATATGGAGTTGGATTTTTGTGCTTGTAAATGTTTCTGAAGGTAGGTAAGATAACCTATGAAATCTAATAAGTCATATTAACAGCACCAAAAGATTGTTAGGTAGGTAAGTACAACAATTATTTATACGATGACAACCTTAGACTTCACGCACACATTTACGCGTGTACGAAAACAACATTTGTGTAGCGTCTGTGTAATAGGTATTTAGAACGCGGCTTTTATATAGAGAAGGAGTCGAGTGTCCAGGCTGTGCTATGGCGTCTAAAATCCTCCAGTTTATTTGTTATTGCTTTATGTACATAGTGTCACTTGAGCTATCAAGATAAATCTAACGATATCTCGTACATTAAAATCGGTTTAGCCATTTAAAAGTTATGGTGAAATAAAGAAACTCACAAACATATACATAGTAACTTTAAGACTTTCGCGACTTGAACACATATAAGTATTTAACGGTAAATAAATGTATACACGTTGTTAGCGACGCGCCACCTGCGTAGCTACTTGTATTACTGGTTTTGTCAAAGGGGATGCGCGGGGTGCGTGCTGAGGTGGAGGGTAAGCTAGATGAAGTCAGTCGTGAATGCGCCGCCTCCACGCACCACGCGCATTGCCTATATTTTCTAAATGTATTACCTACCTTCCGGCTTCAATAAAAGTTAAGTGCTTAAATGTTAAAAGTATTTTTCGTTTTTACAAAAGTTTTCACCATTCCAACGGTAACATCTGGTCCTACGAGCCGAATAAATGTTTAACACTCCGCCGCAGAAGAAAGATACAATGGTGAATACCCGCAGTACTACAAGAAAGCTGGAAAAAGAAAAACAGGCAAAGCCACAATCGATTACCGAGGCACAAAAAGCTCCATTGCCTACGCCTGGACCTTCAACAAAGATAGAGGATGAAACTAAATTGGCAAAGTCATGCACTGGCAGTGTTGTGAAGTCGGAACAGTTGGTTATGAAACCGCCTTCACAAATCTCGCGTCACTCTGCCGCCATATCGAAAAAATCTTCATCGTCATCTACTAAAAATGCCCAGAAAAAGAAGCTGGAACTAGAGGCAGCCAAGGCGAAAGCACGAATTGAAATGGAACTCATAGATAAACAATTAGCGGCGGACCTTGCTAACCTAGATGAAGAATACAGTCCACCATCAGAAAAATCGGAATCGGAGCCTACCGATCGCAGTATTGATATCGAGAAGTGGGTGGAGCGCAGTAAACAAGAACTGGAGTTGCAGCATGCCACTATGATTGGAGAACAAAACGACATGCCGCAAGCGTCGGGTCACACTGACACGGATGGTCCAGTTCAGCAGCTCGCCAGCGCACTCAAACATTTGGTCACCTCTTCGACCGTCCAGCAGAACACTCACCTGCTCAGCCGTCTCAGCACACCAAGAGAACTGCCTATTTTTAATGGGAACCCAATGGAGTGGCTCCAGTTCAAACAGGCGTACCAGGAGTCTACAGAAGTGTGCACTTTCACGGAGAAAGAAAACCTATGGCGTTTACGAAAGTGTCTCCGTGGTGCAGCTCAGGAAGCTGTATCAGCGCTACTGGTCAGTGGAACCTCGCCTGCAGCCATTATGGCTACATTAGAACTACAGTTTGGAAACACTGAAGTCATCCTGTCTCACATTATGACAGACATAAAGAGGTTGAGTAATTTGTCAGTTGATTACTACCGAGAAATAGTACAGTTCTCAATCAAAGTGAAGAATTACGTGGCGGCAGTACAAGCCCTTGGTCGACAAGAGTACCTACAAGGAGTTGAAGTAGCTGCCATTGTGTTATCCAAGCTACCTACTACTTTGCTATCCAAGTGGAGTGATTACAGCTACCCGTTTATCACCGCCCGCTCACCTAAGCCTAGACTAGAAGTATTATCTGATTTTCTCACCGAAGAAGCTGTGAAGATATCTACGTGTAGTGCTACTTTAATTCAACCTAAATTGGACATTTTTAAACGTAAACATTGCTGCGATAAAGTGAATAATATACAAACAGTTACCAATGTAAACGAACAAAGTGAACAAAAGTGCCGTTATTGCCGTACTCATATTCACAAACTAACTGAGTGTAAAAAATTTAAAAAATCTTTACGTAAAGACAGATGGACACATGTGAAACGTTTCGGCATTTGCTATAAGTGTCTAATAGCGCAACATAGGCGGGAAACTTGTCCTGCAGTTACGTGTGACGTGAACGATTGTGGTCAGGCTCATCACCGTTTGCTGCACTACGAACCGCGAAAGGACACCAGTGAATCCGTATCCGTACCAGTGGGAAAGTTAGAAACGGAAAATGTTAACCATAATATAAGCATGAACAGTTCGACATTATTAAAAGTGTTGCCGGTGAGCATTCACGGGCCTAATGGAATAGAGAATACGACCGCTCTGCTCGATGATGGTTCGACTGTGTCACTCATAGGCGCTGAACTCGCCGCTCGGGTGGGGTTAAGCGGCCGCCGAGAGTGTCTACGTGTGCGTGGCGCGTGGGACAACACTGAGCTAGTGTGCGACGCTCAGCTGGTGAACCTGTCTTTGTCCGGTGCTGATAACAAACTATTTACAATCAGTGCGCGCGTGGTTGATGAACTTAACTTACCTAAGCAGAACTTAACTAAAGTAAATGTGCAGAACTTTAAACACTTACTTGCTGTCAGTCATGAATTAAGTACAGAGCAACTAAAACCGCAAATTTTAATTGGCCAAGACAATTATCACTTACTCGTTCCTCTCGAGACGAAGATTGGTCAACCGAACGAACCCTGTGCCACCCGGACTCCTCTGGGATGGTGCCTACATGGAAGGGTACCTGCTGACTCACCTGGTTTACGGCGTCACTCCACGCTGTTCGTTACCAGTCACGAAGAAAGAGACCCAATGGAAACTGAAGATATTTTGCGAGAGATCCAAGAAGAAGTACGAAGGTCGTTCTCCATCGACTCCATGGGCATTTTGGCTAAGCCCAGGCAAAACTCTGATGATCTACGCGCTGAGAAAATTCTAGAAAAAACGGCCATATTAATTGATGGTCGATGGCATGTCGGCTTACCATGGAAGGATGAAGGGAGTGTGATGCCTGATTCTTTTCCGACGGCTATATCTCGACTTAAGGGAGTCGAACAAAAGATGAAAAATAATGGAGAGTATACCCAGAGATATATGGAACGTATACACCATTTGTTTGATAACGATTACGCAAAAAAACTTAGCACCTTGGACTTACCAACGCCAAAGACTTGGTACTTACCGCATTTCGGCGTCGACAACCCACATAAAAAGAAGCTGTTAGCGACGCAAGAGCTATAGATATAATATTATTACCTTTTTTATGTTTTAAATATGTGTCGTATGCTAATGTAATTTTCTTAAATAAATACAAAGGTTTGCGAGGTTGGCTACCTGGGCGAAGCACTACCAGTGTAGGGTATCAGAGGGGCACCTGAAGTTTGGGAGGGGTACTCGAGCACCGCCGCGGTGTCAGCTAGTCCGCCACATACATACGCGCCGACCTCACGTCGCTCTCTCGCAAAACCTATTTTGTTCTTGAATCGCTTTCCGTTATTTTCTCCCTATCTATTACAAAGTGGTCTTCGAGCCGAATTTATTATCAGTTACCAATGTTTACAACTCCGCCGCGAACAATGGTGAACACGCGCAGCACCATCAAAAAACAAAAAGAAGAGAAAAAGCTTTTAGGGTTGGATCAGGAACAAGAACGTACAGTGGAAGCTTCTAAGCCAATGGAGAAGTGTAAAAGTGATGCTGAACTGCCAATATCCACAAAACATCATCTGGAAAGAACGTTTTTTCAAAATGTGGGTAGCGCCGCAGAATACTGCAGTGCAAAGTCAGTTAAATCAGAGAACGTTCTGGCTCATCCTTCAACATCAGCGTTCCAAAAAGCCAATGAAGAAGTAAACACAGCTCCGAAGTCAAAATATTCATCATCACACACTTCCTCAAAATTGGCGCGAAAAAAGAAATTGGAGCTGGAAGCGGCACAGGCAAAAGCGCGTATACAAATGGAGCTTATAGATAAAAAGCTAGCTGCGGATATAGCGGAGTTGGACGAAAAATACAGTTCACGATCAGGAGGAAGTGAAGTTAAATCACACAGCGAAGTGGAGAAGTGGATTGATCGCAGTCAGCAGGAGCTGAATGGACAGCCTCGCTCACGACATGGTAACTACATAGAACAGGCGTGTCCTCCACGGCTACCAGTAACTAATGGTGATGACGTCGGCCATGAGGCCAGCGTCAGTTTGCTGGTGAGCGCTATAAAAGACCTGACCGCTGCGACTGCTTCTGCTGCTACGAAAGATTCAGACGCCAAAATGCTGAGCCGCTTATGCACGCCGAGAGACCTACCTTCGTTCTCTGGTGACCCTTTGGAATGGCTACAGTTTAAACAAGCTTACCAAGAATCAACGCTCGTGTGCAACTTCAACGAGAGGGAAAACCTATGGAGACTCAGGAAATGTCTTCATGGACCAGCTAAGGAAGCAGTTACGTCACTGTTGATCAGCGCTACGACTCCTGACATCATCATGTCAACACTAGATCTTCAGTTTGGAAACCCTGATATAATTATATCTAAGATTATGCAGGACATCACTTCACTACAACCCTTATCAGAGCAGTATTACAAAGACATTATACCGTTCTCTGTGAAAGTGAAAAATTATGTGGCTGCAGTAATCGCAATAGGACAGAATGAGTACCTTAGTGCAATGAATATAGTCGCGGTGATATTGTCAAAATTACCTACGATACTGATTTCCAAATGGACTGACTTCAGCTACCCTTACTACAACCAAGACTGCAAGTCAAAACTTGTGATTTTATCCGAGTTCCTAGACGGGGAAGCTATGAAGATATCACGAAGTGCAGTAAACATAACCCACAACGTTAGTAGTGAACATTCTGTGACACGTAAATACAATAACACCGTTAAAACTCGCGCGCAAACTGTACTCGTACAAAGTGATAATGATAACGACGATAAGTGCCGGTTTTGCTGTGTTTCAAAACATAAACTACCAGACTGTAAAAAGTTTAAGAAATCGCTGCGTAAAGATAGGTGGTTTTACGTAAAACGTAACAGACTATGCTATAAGTGTTTAGTGTCAAACCATAATAGAGAGAACTGCCCGGCTTCTGTGTGTGATATAGATAACTGTGCTCAAGGACATCACCGTTTATTACACTACGCTAAGGACAATAATATACAACGAAATAGTGTAAATGTTACGGAATCTCAGGACACCAATAGTGAGGACAGTGACGTGCAAGTTGAGACTGTGTCGCACATAAAAGTAAATAGCTCAAGAGTGTTGTTAAAAACCGTTCCTATTAATATTCACGGACCTAACGGTATAGTGAGTTGTGTCGCGTTACTTGATGACGGTTCAACCGTGTCATTGATAAGCGCTGCGCTGGCTGCGCGCGTGGGACTGCACGGACATAAACAAACCATGCGAGTGTGCGGTGCATGGGATTCCACTGAACTGGTTTGCGAAAGTGAGATTGTGGACTTAGATGTTTCAAACAAAGACGGATCTAAATTTACTTTCCAAGCGCGTAGTGTTACTCAATTAGACTTACCTGTGCAGACGTTGACATTATCTAATATTGCGAACTTTAAGTGTGAAGCTGAGATTAAAAAATACTTGTGCGATGGACAGGCTAAACCGGAACTGTTGATAGGGCAGGACAATTATAACTTGATGATACCTTCTGAAATAGTTAATAGTTGCCGTGGTGGACTTTACGCCACTCATACTCCCTTGGGGTGGTGTGTACACGGCTATGTGCGTGATCCGCTGAGGGCTGCAGGCAGGCGTAATAGTACGCCGCATTCAACGCTGCTGATCTCCACAGACGCGGGTGCGATCATATCGGACAGCGACCGGTGTCTACGTGAGCTGCAGGAGGAAGTTCGACAATCCTTCACGATTGAATCCATGGGCATAGGGTGTAAACCTCGACAAAACGCTGATGATGAACGAGCTATCGATCATCTTGAGCAAACATCTGCGTTGGTCGATGGCAGGTGGTATGTTGGACTGCCATGGAAGGACAAGAACTGTAAAATGCCCCAGTCATATCACTACGCTGAAAATAGGCTAAGGGGTGTGATGAGGAAGATGAAAGCGGATGAAAACTACTCCTTACGATACAAAGATCGAATTAACCATCTGTTTGAGAATGATTATGCGACTGAGATCACCGACCCTGAAACTTCACCAAAGACGTGGTACTTACCTCATTTTGGAGTAGACAACCCTAATAAGAAAAAGCTTCGTCTCGTTTTTGATGCTGCTGCAAAGTGTGATGGCTTATGTTTAAATGATTATCTCTTGACGGGTCCTGATCTACTAGTATCGCTGTTCGGTATCATGCTTCGATTCCGAGAACATAAAATTGCCATCACTGGGGATATAAGGGACATGTTCTTGAGAGTGAAAATCATACCCGAAGACCAAAATGCATTACGGTTCCTGTGGACATCAACCTCAGATAATGAAATAAAAACGTGTGCGATGACGTCCCTAGTATTTGGCGCTAACTGTTCCCCGTTTGTAGCACAATTTATAAAAAACAAAAACGCTCAACGCTACGCATTGTGTATGCCGGCCGCTGTGGCAGCTATATGTAAACAACACTACATGGACGACTACATAGACAGCATGGAAAGTGAAGATACGGCTATCAAAATGGTAACAGACATTACGCACATTCATAAACAAGGCGGTTTCGATATTAGAAACTGGACCTGTAATAATGAAGCCGTTATCAAAAGTTTACCCCAAGATACCCTAGGCTCCACCGCTATAAGGTTCAAAATCGGACAGCAATACGACGGCGAGCGCACACTTGGTTTAATTTGGTTTCCAGAAGAAGACACGTTGGGTTTTGACTTATCGCTGAAAAGAATACCTGAAAAGTTAGTCACCGGTGAAAGAAGACCTACTAAAAGGGAAATGCTTCGTATAATTATGTCAATATTCGATGTTTACGGGTTCCTGGCGCCGTTTACTGTAAAAGGAAAGATTATGTTGCAAGAAACATGGAAAACTAATCTTGGCTGGGACGAAATGATCACAAATGACATGTTTACTAAATGGATGGGATGGCTGGCAATGTTAAAGCGCGTGAGTCACATACGTCTGCCTAGACATTATCATAAGGCTGTTACAGGGAGCGAGGCAGTAGATGCATTGAGTGCGAGCGCACGTGATAGCGCATCGTGGCCTCAAGCCACGCCCACTTCGTCCGGTACATGCGCTTTAGACGGCTCGGGGGAAACGTCTAGCGCAGGTTATAGCAACCTACAATTACATATTTTATGTGACGCAGCGAAAGCCATGTGCGCTGTTGCTTACTGGCGTTGGAAAGATAGCGGACAGACGAAGGTTGCGTTTGTAGCGAGTAAATGTCGAGTCGCCCCGATAAAACATGTTTCTATTCCTCGCTTGGAATTACAAGCCGCTGTCTTAGCTGCAAGATTATCAGACGTGATTGTCAAAGAGCATAGAATACCCGTACAAAAGATATACTTTTGGTGCGACTCCGCTACAGTACTGCACTGGATACGTAATAATACGCGTACCTACAAAGCGTATATAGCACATCGGCTCGGTGAGATCGATGAGCTTACACAAATAAATGATTGGCGTTACATACCTACTAAACTGAACGTGGCTGATATAGCTACCAGGGAACATTGTGACATTTCGGTGTTGGAAAAGGAATGGTTTCGCGGTCCAGTATTTTTATATAATGAAGAAAGTACCTGGCCACAGGAAGTACAGCCTCCTAGTTTATCAGATGTGGACCTGGAATGTGTAACAACTCTTCACACTAACTCAGAACTAGACTTACCCGCTGTCCCTGACCCGGAAAGATTCTCTTCCTGGCTCCGGTTACTGAAATCCACCTGTAAAGTATTATCGTTCATAGATAAATGTAGAAAGCTTACCGGTGAGATAGACGGCCAAATGATGTTGAGGGCTGAACGCCTGCTGATCAGATACTCACAAGCGCAGTCGTTCCCCGATGACCTTGCCAACCTGAAAAATAAAAAAGAAATTAACAAAAGAAGTAAACTGCTTACCTTGTCACCTTTTTTAGATGAATATGAAGTTCTTCGGGTCGCTGGCCGCATTGACGCCGCACCTGAAATATCACAGGAAGTAAAACAGCCTGTGATACTTGATGGCCGCCATCACGTCACGATGTTAATTGTTCGTCACTACCACGTCAAGGCCGCGCACGGAAACCGAGAAACGGTAGTTAACGAGCTAAAACAAAAATTTTCGATTATTCGCCTCAGACCTACTGTGAAAACCGTCTCTTCGAAGTGCATGCTGTGTCGTATAAGAAAGGCTATGCCCGCACCGCCTAGAATGGGAGACTTACCGAAGGCTCGCATGGCTCATCACCAACGGCCTTTTACCTTTTGTGGAGTAGACTTATTTGGCCCAATAGAGGTAACCGTATGCAGACGGCGAGAAAAAAGATACGGTGTTCTGTTTACTTGTCTCACTGTAAGAGGGATACACATTGAAATTGTTAATAACCTGACCACCGACGCTCTGATAATGGCTCTTCGACGGATGGCTGCTAGGCGTGGTTGGCCTCAGCACCTATACTCTGATAACGGGACCAACCTAAGAGGGGCTGACAACGAGTTGAGGAAATCTGTACGGGAAATGAACGAAGATGTGCTTAAGAGTGAAGCTGTCAACTATGGGACCACCTGGACTTTTATTCCACCAGCCAGTCCTCACTGGGGTGGAGCGTGGGAAAGGCTAATCAGAAGTGTGAAAAATTCACTTCACTCCACACTGAAAGAACGAGCTCCAAGAGATGAGATATTGAGCACACTAATGGCAGAAGTGGAACAGATGGTCAACAGCCGCCCCCTCACGCATGTAAACGTAGAACCTAACACTAATGAGTCATTGACACCTAATCATTTTCTACTCGGCAGTTCGTCAAACATGCCCATAATCGGCGATTTTGGTGAGTGTGACATGTACCTGCGCAAACAATGGCGAATGTCACAACGCTTGGCCGATCTATACTGGAGGCGTTGGGTGAAAGAAGTGCTACCAGAAATGAGACCCAGATCTAAATGGACGCACGAACAAAGACCCATGCAGATTGGAGATCTTGTACTGATAGTGGACCCTGCCTCTCCTCGGAACGTCTGGCCCAAGGGTTTGGTACAGGCTGTGATGACAGGCAAAGATGGGCGCATCAGAGTCGTTGATGTCAAAACAAAGAACGGTGTACTTCGGCGTTCAGCAGCTCGCGTCGCATACATTCCTATGGGCGATGAGTGCTGAGGCAGCACTGGGGTGGGGGTTGTTAGCGACGCAAGAGCTATAGATATAATATTATTACCTTTTTTATGTTTTAAATATGTGTCGTATGCTAATGTAATTTTCTTAAATAAATACAAAGGTTTGCGAGGTTGGCTACCTGGGCGAAGCACTACCAGTGTAGGGTATCAGAGGGGCACCTGAAGTTTGGGAGGGGTACTCGAGCACCGCCGCGGTGTCAGCTAGTCCGCCACATACATACGCGCCGACCTCACGTCGCTCTCTCGCAAAACCTATTTTGTTCTTGAATCGCTTTCCGTTATTTTCTCCCTATCTATTACAGAAGCTACGCCTAGTATTCGATGCAGCTGCAAAAACAAATGGATTATGTCTCAATGACTATTTATTAAAGGGGCCTGACCTACTGACGTCATTATTTGGTATCATGTTGAGGTTTAGAGAAAACCCAGTAGCCGTAAAAGGAGATATAAAAGACATGTTCTTAAGAATAAAAATAAGGCCAGAAGACCAAAACGCTCTCCGATTCTTATACAGAGACAAACCAGAAGGACCCCTAAATACCTGCGCTATGACGTCATTGATATTTGGTGCGAACTGCAGTCCATTCATAGCTCAATATGTTAAAAACAAGAACGCTCAGCTGTATGAGTCATCGATGCAAGCTGCAGCCGCTGCTATATACACACAACATTATATGGATGATTACATAGACAGCTTACCTAATGATGAAACCGCTATAAAACTGGTCCAAGATATAACAACAATTCACAGAAAGGGTGGTTTTGATATTTGCAACTGGAACAGCAACAGTAAACAAGTGCTTGACAGTCTTCCTAAAAATACGCAGGGAGATTCGGCTGTACAGTTCAAAGTCGGAGAACAATACGAGGGCGAACGAACACTCGGTCTTATCTGGAACCCGAGTAATGATATGTTAAATTTCGACGTATCGTTTAAGAAGATTCCTAAGCGCATAATTAATGGAATACAGAGACCTAACAAAAGAGACATGATAAGAGTAATAATGTCTATCTTCGACGTCTATGGCGTCTTATCGCCATTTACTATTACCGGAAAATTAATAATGCAAGAAACATGGAAAACAAAGATCAGCTGGGATGAACCTGTACCAGACTCAATATTTGATAAGTGGGTCAAATGGATAACAATGCTGCCATCGATTCATTACGTAAGCCTACCCCGGTACTATCAGAATGCGACAGCGCGTGCGAGCGCGAGCGAGATGGAGATAAAACCGGTCACCAGTCAGCCGCCGCAAGAGTCCGAACACAGAGCTCCGCAGCAGGAGGACTATACGTGCTTACAATTACATATATTTTGTGACGCTAGCTCACAAGCGATGTGTGCCGTCGGATATTGGCGTTGGAAAAATAACAATAGCGTACACGTTGCGTTTATAACTAGCCGCTGCCGTGTTGCGCCCGTCAAACCTGTCACCGTACCGCGGCTTGAACTTCAAGCAGCCGTGATGGCTGCTAGACTCTCTGAAACAATAATAAACGAGCATAAAATAAAACCGCAACGAAAATTCTTTTGGTGTGATTCAAGTACGGTACTATGTTGGATACGTAACAACACGCGTAACTATAAACAGTACGTGGCACACAGACTTGGTGAAATAGACGAGCTATCTGAGATGTGCGAGTGGAGATACATCAGCACAACTTTGAATGTGGCTGACATTGCCACAAGGCCATGCTATGACTGTTCAGAGATTGAGAAGGAATGGATGTATGGACCTACCTTCCTCCGCGGTGAAGAAGATCAGTGGCCTCATGATTTGTTGCTCCTGGAAACTAACAGAATACAAAAGAATTTAGATACAGAATGCATTAATATTATACAGACAGAAAGAAAAAAAATTAACTTACCTGTACCTGAAGCAACTCGGTTCTCTTCTTGGCTTCGTTTGCTTCGAGCTGCTTCCATGGTCCTGAAATTTATTAATAAATGTAAAAAGCGTACTCACACATTTGATGACAACATGGAACGAGCCGAAGTGCTGCTTCTGAAACAATCACAAGCACAGTCATTTGAGAAGGACATAATTGAAATTCAAAACAATAGATGTGTACCGAAAACCAGTAAGCTACTTACCCTGTCGCCTTACCTTGATGAACACGGAGTCTTGCGCGTTGATGGCCGCACTGGAACTGCTGCGGAAGTCCTACCTGAAACGAAAAATCCCATAATATTAGATGGCCGAAATCACACAGCTAAATTGATTGTAAAATATTATCACCACCGTTTTGCTCATGGAAACCAAGAGACGGTGGTGAACGAAGTGAAGCAAAAATACTGGATCACGAGATTGAGGCCAGTAACCAAGACTGTGACGTCTCAATGCATGTTGTGTAGAATAAGGAAGTGCAAACCGGAAGTACCCAGAATGGGCAACCTCCCTCCCGCCAGGATAGCCCATCATCAGCCGCCCTTTACCCACTGTGGTTTAGACCTATTTGGCCCCATGGAGGTGACAGTGGGAAGACGCCGGGAAAAGAGATATGGTGTCCTCTTCACTTGCATGACGGTACGTAGCATCCACATTGAAGTCGTACCATCACTTACCTCGGACTCACTGATCATGGCGCTGCGAAGGATGGCTGCAAGACGTATTTGGCCAAAGTTTCTATATTCGGACAACGGGACGAACCTAAGGGGTGCTCATACAGAACTAAAAAGGTCAATTCAAGATCTAGATCAAAATTATCTGAAAAATGAAGCCCTAAACCACGGTACTAAATGGACCTTTATTCCCCCTGCTAGTCCCCATTGGGCAGGAGCGTGGGAACGGCTGATCAGGAGTGTTAAGACTAGCCTGAAAGTAGTACTCAATGAACGCGCACCCCGAGACGAGACCCTGAATACGCTCTTGGCAGAAGTTGAAAATATAGTCAACAGCCGACCCCTGACTCACGTCTCTGTGGACCCCACCAGCCTCGAGACTCTGACCCCAAACCATTTTTTGGTAGGATCAAAATCCACTCTACCTATCATTGGTCTTTTCGATGATTCAGACTTTTACCTACGTAAGCAATGGCGTATCTCACAGAGACTAGCAGATATGTACTGGCAC
Organism: Plagodis pulveraria; assembly: GCA_963890685.1. Lineage (NCBI taxonomy): Eukaryota > Metazoa > Arthropoda > Insecta > Lepidoptera > Geometridae > Plagodis > Plagodis pulveraria. The sequence continues at coordinate 6,789,522 of OY982955.1, read as the reverse complement.
CGGTGGGTAAAAGAGATACTACCGGAACTGCTACCGCGCCCGAAGTGGCAAGAAGAGCGCAGAAATCTGCAGGTAGGGGACGTTGTGCACGTGGTGGATCCGAATAGCCCCCGCGGCTTATGGCCTAAAGGATTAGTCGAAGAAGTGTTTACGGGCACCGATGGGCGAGTAAGGACAGCAAAAGTGAAGACGAAGTCTGGTACCTTAGTAAGGTCAGTCGCACGCGTCGCTCGAATACCTATGGAAAATGAGTGATGCTGACGCAACACTAAGGGTCGGATATGTTAGCGACGCGCCACCTGCGTAGCTACTTGTATTACTGGTTTTGTCAAAGGGGATGCGCGGGGTGCGTGCTGAGGTGGAGGGTAAGCTAGATGAAGTCAGTCGTGAATGCGCCGCCTCCACGCACCACGCGCATTGCCTATATTTTCTAAATGTATTACCTACCTTCCGGCTTCAATAAAAGTTAAGTGCTTAAATGTTAAAAGTATTTTTCGTTTTTACAAAAGTTTTCACCATTCCAACGGTAACACACGTTTTTATCGCGATTAAGTCCCGTTAAATAATTATAAATATGCATACATAAATACTTGAAACCTGAAAAATTAACACACGTTTATGTGGGCAATCGTGTAAAAAAAACAAGTAGTCATAGGTGGGTAAAAGAAGTTGTAGGTGACAGTAGTTACAGCAAACACAGCAATAATTTGAACTGATTTTATTTGTTAGCAATATTTTGTACTTAGGTATCTTAATTTGAATCGCTTAGCTCTTTGATGCCGCATGTCCTGTAGGCCAACTGAGTCACGACTCATCGTTATCATCGTAACGGGTAACAAAAACAAATATAACAATCACCAAAAACATATTAAACAGTCAACAAGAACAAATTAAACAGTCAAAAAAATAAATTAAACAAGAAGATCAATAAACACTCGAAAACGTGTCGCGTAGTAGTACACTGTCGGAGAAATAAGACCCTGACGCCCGCGTTGTCATCAAACCAAGATGGCGTCTGTGCTGTCAACCTTAAAAATATGAATTTATTAAAATTAACAATTTCGGGTCACTCATTTAAAATTACGTTTAAATATATGGCACTGCTCTATTTTTAAGTTTCTTCTGCTGATCGTACTTATTGGAATGAATATGAGTGAAGTTAGCCGAGAGCCCGTCCTTTTCTTATTTTAATCGCATTGTATCCATTTTTCTTGTCTAAGCTGACTAAAAAAACATCTGAACGTCGATAACCGAATGTTGCACATTTTTTAAAACAAGAACCTCATAGGTGCCATGTGAAAAAGTTTCACCCAAAAATCCTAAACCATGAATGTTCTACCTATGTCAATTCGAAGTTTCTATTACAATAAAACGCACTTTCATACTTTAACCCTTGTTATTAGGGCTCCACATCGCATGCCTTCCAGTAAAAGTTCCTTGCAGCATTCTGTTCCCTATTTCCGTAACCAATAGAATAGAATAGCGTTTATTTGCTACACACACAAATATACACAGATCAACTAAAACAAACAAGAAATTATAAAATAGTGTGTGTCACAAACCCTCAGCTCAGCATAATGCCGGATGCTGCGAGCAAAAACCGACGCTGATCTTCCGCTGGAACCGAGAGGTGACATCCCGCGCGCACATTTGACAGCATGCGCACATAAAATGGAAAACATTTCATATTTTTACATTTTGCTAAACTAAGTATTTAGATCAAAAGTATTCATTATTTCTACTTATTTTCTATAAAACCATAGATAAAGTACTAATAAGAGTGACAAAGACCATACATGACAGCGTACACCGATAAGTAAATACCAACTTCAGTGAAAGATGTCGCTAAGTGTATCAAATCACATAAAATAACGAAATTAAATTTTTAATGGCCGTCCTAAATCTCACTAAGGCTACTTGCACTCGTGTTGGAACGAAACAAAATGGCTAGATGGCGTTATTTGCCCTATATTTTACATGCGGTGCAGCGCCATTTATCAATAAACTTATGAATCGTGGTAAATTATCCATATAAAACAAATTTATTAGACCAGCATTATAACACAATATTTCGTATTAAAAAAAAACAAGACATCTTTTGTGCCTGTTTACCATCAATGAAATTCTAATTAATCGGCTTGATGTGTCGAAGTCAAAATTTCCAGGTTACGAGCCAGCGCCATATAATACAAGATTTGAGCTTATTCCGGCGTACGTTTCGATTGCTACTCTTATCAGTCCTTTCTCTATGATAAAACTAAACATTAGAGTGCACTGGTGTCCTGAACCAACAGTTCCTCTCGCTTCTGGTGTGCAAAAATAAACTTCCTAATATTATTTTTAAAACTATACAAACAATGCAGAAATCTCTATTGTTTGACAGCGGTCCTAAAGCGTCTCGACGACAGCAGCGACAAGGTCCGAACGTTCGCTGTACAAACGACTTGTACACTGTTCAAGTGCCGCGCAGAGCCCTACGACACCGTACACTTCGGGGCTCACGTCGACGCTCTCTACAGCGCGATGCTCATTCATCTCGACGACACCGATGAGGGGTTCCGGTCAGAAATGCTTGGTAAGTGAAGACGTGTCCTTCTTGCCGTTCAAAAACACAAGCTGTGTCTCCCGAAGGTGCAAGCGCAAGTGTTTTAATACTCACGTTGCAAGATGTTTAAAAGCGCGAGTGTTTTAACATGCGCGTTGCAAGATGTTTTTAGATTTTTAGAAGCACATTCACGTCGCATGTAGTTTTTAGATTTTTAACCGACTTCCAAAAAGGATTCTCAATTTGACTGTGTGCTTTTGTGTTTGTTACCCGATTACTATTTTATATTATAAAAAGCACTTGTTTTTTAATATTCCCGTTGCAATACGTTTTTAGATTTTTAAATGCGTAAGTGTTTTCATATTCACGTTGCAAGGAATTTTTTGATTTTTAACCGACTTCTAGAAAAGGAGGAGGTTCTCAATTCGCCTTTGTGTGTTCTTATGTTTGTTACGCGATTAATTTTCCAATTATGAACTGATTTTGGTAATTTTATTTTTTAATATACCTTCAAGTTGTTCCCATTCAATTTTTTATTAAATTTGGTTGAGTAGTTTAAAGATATATTTTAACTAAAAACTATATTTGCATACCTGCATTATTTAAGTGGTAATGGCAACTATTCTTGATGGTAAACAGTGTTTTAGCCGAGTGAATGATCGACGAGATAAACAGTTTGCATCACAAAAAAAATTCAATAACATGTAATTTGTATATTGTTATGTTTGCAATAACTACAAAATTACAAATTTCCGAGAGAAAAAAATTATAGTCATGTGCGGGATTTGAACCCGCGTCCATCTAGCCCTATAGCTGGGGTATGCTCTGACCGACTGAGCTAACATGACAACGACTCATAACTCCAATTTTTCCTCTCGTTATTTATTGAACCATCGTATTGGGATGGAGCGACACCTATAGTTCAACTTACGTTGTACTACAAACATGTTCTAAATTTGTCTTTTTGAGACTCATTTCACTTTAACTCAGTACTCAACTTCGTGACGGCTGCTGATGAATTTGGTCCTAGAATAACTGTGCTTGACTGTACCAGTCGGATAGTCCACTGCTGAACACAGCCTCCCCCAATATGGGGCGTTTCCCATGATCCCCACGCTTGGCAGGCCGCTTGGGAATCGCAGGGTGAGATATCAGTTCCTCAGAAAGTGCTGCTGCCCACCTTCTGCTGTGTTACCCTTAGTCGCCTCTTACGACACCCACGGGTAGAGATTGTGGCGACATTCTAGCCCGGGCACCCCACGGGGCCCTTAAAATAACACATATTGGGATTTAATTAGACTAAATTTACTTATGGAGGATTTTATTCTCGTGAGAACAAATTCCACGCGTTTCCATTTATAGCATGAACTTAATAAAAATATCTTTAGGCATTTTTTTCTTGTTCCCAGGTGCATTGATCCAGCTCAGTGACATCGATCCCAAGCTGCTCATGAAAAAGGTGAAGGCAAACATACATCTGTATAGAAACAAGGGTGCTTACGAAAAGCTATCCAGTCACATTGAGAAAATTATGAAAACATAACCTATATAATTTTTTACCGATTTCAAAAAAGGAGGTGGTTCCCAATTCGACTGCGTTTTTTTTTGTGTGTTACACAAATATGTCATATTTCTTATCAGGGTGTAGGTTATATCATACTGATTTTGTTTTTATTATTTATATTTCAAACCTGGTGCTGGTCATGTAGTCCCATTTAAAGAGAGATCTGATAGTAGTATTTGAATTATCCCTAATAAGGCGCATTTTGTGTGAATTCGTTTTTTTTTTGTTAAAATTCTATATTGTAAAACGTTTGTGAACGAGAATGGATAATTAAATTTTATAAAAAGTTAGGACTGGTCCCTTTTTAGGTCTAGTCTGCCTTCGTGCACATAATAACGTACCACTGAAATAGGTTTCGCAATTATATAGGTTAAGCAATGATAAGCAGTTTTTTTTTTAACTTTGTACATTGACCTATATAGGATGACACGTCTAGTATATATATACTAGACGTGACATCTCAAACAAGGATAGTCGACCAGTGCAGGTATGCCGGCCGGCATACTCTCCCCCACACGAAGCTGGGCACTCGTAGAGATACATAAAAAGCTTTACGTTCGAAAATTGTGTATATCAACTGTGCATTTTGAATAATCAATAGTCAATGATTTAGTAACGTAATCCACAGAGGCGTTATTGCAAACATAACAATATTTATCGCAGTTTATTGGACGCAGGTCCTATGGTTAAATCCCCAGCGCCGGCATGAACTTCACCGCATGGTGGGAGGGCACACGCATTCGCTAAAGAAAAAGGTGGATTATGAAAGAAGAATGGATGTGGCAGATCAATATTAAGAATGGATATGTGCTGTAACTAGAATGGACAATATTAGAAATGTGTATATTAGATGAAGCTCTAAAGTAGCACCGGAGACAGGATTTACAATAAAGAGCCCATTGAACGATCAAACATGATTTTCATACTTTACGTGTTTGTCTAATTATTTGAACGTCTGCGGTATTGTTTAACACGTTTGTCTCACGTCTTCAATAATATTCGTGTTTGATGCGATTGATATTGTTTGGTAGAATTTGGTAGAATACGTTTGTCAAACAAATTTGAGGGCGAGATCCCATTTTCCTCGCACATCTCGCACCATGGGTCGCATTCTTGTTTTACAAACACCGCATACCTTCAAACATAACACAAACACGCCATTTTGGACTGCTTCCAGTGTGTTTGACAAGATGCGTCAAAAAAATTTGCGAGTAAAACAGGATAGCTGCGCTTAGCGAGCCTACGAAAATTAAGCCTTAACCGTCATAGCGGACGGTGCGCGGCCATCAACCAGACTACTAGACTTCAACTGACCGAAAGAAGTGCTTTTTCAAACACTTAACTCTCGGTATGATGTCGCTACCCTTCTATATTTCTAAATATTATTACAAGCACTATCGTGTGCTAAGCGAAAATCATATTTTACAAACTATTGGAGCACAAAGTTTTATGCCCAGGGCGGGAATCGAACCCATATCCTTAATAATATAGACACTAGCGACATCATTCCGAGAGTTAAGTGTTTCAAAAAGCACTTCTTTCGATCAGATGAAAGCCTTAAGCCGAAACTACGGTCATGTTTGACAAACTTACCTGACGTCTTGTTTGATCGTTTATGCTCTTGTTTGATGGAAACGTGAAGTTTGACAAAAGTGTTTGTCAAACGTATTTGATCGTATACAGAGCACTTTATAGATACTATCGCATGTCGAGGAAAGATGAAAAGCGACGAAAAAAGTGTTGACTATGAATGTGGACGGCAGAGGAAGGCCGAAGAAGGTATGGATTCTTGCAAGCAGTCCATAGATGCAATGCTTGAAAAATGATATTTGTATAAAAAGTGTGTGGACATAAAGTGACAAGTAGGTATTATAAGGTGTGTTGACTCCACGTGATAAAGAAAAAAAGGGACGAAGTATTTCCATCCGTTAGGTATCGAGCTATTGTATTGTTTTTTGCTCTCTTTAAGTATTTTCTACCTATAATACCTACAGACAGTGATATGTTTTGTGGTATTTCACAAATAAAATGTATTAACATTTAATTAAGTAGGTACCTTAATGTTATGAAACACCTACCAGCGTTTGTAGTTTCTGCAATATATTTTTAAGTATTTAATAAGCTATTGTTTTATTTCATACATCTATTATCATATTGAGAAGACACAAAACCATTTAAACACTTGGTTAATAAGTAACTTATGTGCAGGAAAGAGGATCCACAATGCTCTGCTTCCTCTCCCAATACCCACTCCATTCCTTCCATTCACTCTTCACTATTGGTCTTGGATATGAGTGTATCCCATCTGGTGACTTGGCCCGGCGCCGGGCCACATGGGAAAAAAAAGTTTTAACTGGCCCGGTGATATGTTTACCGGGCCAAATGACACAAATCAAGTGCCATCGTCCCCGGTAAGGTGAGAAAGAGGATACGCCTCGTAATTTGTGAAATAATAAATACCCCTCATTCTCATAACATTACATTCGCAAAATATTATATTCGCAAAACATTACATTCGCTGAATATTACATTCTCAAAATACTAGGTGTACAAACCAGAACAATAAAAAAAAACATTGAAGTTGTTTCGTTGGTTTATATACCAGATAATGTGAGTGAAAATATTTAAAATAATTTGTTCCTAGTAGACTTAAGAGTTCGTCTGCAATAGGGTTCTGCCCTAAGCGTCAGCTCTTGAGGAGAGCACCATACAGGTTTGAGTGACCTGTCCAGACAAAGGTGCATATATCACCCAGGTGCACAGGCGATTTTTTTAAATTGCTTAGTGGACGTTGCCCGGCGCCGGGCCACATGGGAAAAAAACCCATGTGGCCCGGCGCCGGGCCACATCTGAAAAAAAAGTTACATTCTCAAATGATTACATTTTGGAAAATCACAGTCAGTTAAAATATTCTGAAAATAATGAAACAAGTGTCGAATTTTGTTATCACAAGTCACCGGGCCAGATGGGATACACTCTTGGATATCACCGATTATGTTAAATCATCACTGTGACGTGTTCGCTATAATGTTTACGATGTCGAACGACGAACGTAGCGAACGAAACGATAGAATGTTTTCGATACATGTTCAAATCAAAATGTAGGTACTGCTTGGGGGTGGTAGTTAACCAAGCGGGCATTCGCAAAATGCCATGTATACCACTATTCTATAAAGACTGTCATCCTAAGACAAGAACCGGGACCGACGTCATAAGTTGGCATTGTCAGGACCACTACGTCCTAGTTATGAATGAAATTCTATTGTTATCATTATCGCCGATGCCAATAGTTTACGTGCCCTCCGAAGCACGTGCACGCTCAGTAGTAATGTCATTAGCGCTTCATTACATTCTTTAGTAGATCTGCTTGGATCATCGTGGATTTAATTAATAAGATTTTACCAAGTTTAGTTATGCTTAACAAATTTATTATTGAAGTACAAAATTTTGTGCCCAAGGCGGGAATCGAACCCGCGTCCCCCGATATCGCGTCGTGTTTATGTGTATATGTTTATTCTTTAATGTGTATATGTTTATTGTGTTTGTAGGTATATATTATATATTAATTTGAAATATTATATGTAAGTAGTATATGTAGTTTATTTATATCGTAATACAGCTATTTATATTACGTACTTGCATAGTAGCAAGAGTGGGAAGTAAGTTATCTTCATACAAACGCACCGCGCGCGGCTTGTATGTGTGCGCCATAATATCTATGCGTCCGCACGCACACTAACAAAATCTCGACCCGTTTCGACCGTGCGCCAGTCGGGGCTAACATCGCACAAAGTTTGAGCGTCACGGCTTTTCGGCACCTCTAAATAAATTAAAAATGTGTGATAATCGCAGGAGAACTTATTGCTGTGTTGTTTAAACAGTTCATCTATTTCAGAGTTGTCTCTGTTCAGATTACCTACTGAACAGGAAAGGTAAGCAAGTTATTCTAGCATACCTATAATTTTTAATTGATGATGAGTGAGATACCTATAGATAAACCTTTAATTTAGATTTAGATACCTATAGTAAACCTTTATTTCAACGAAATAACATCTTACCGCTTCCATGCTTATACATTAGAGAAGTGTGTATTTTTGTAAAACGTTATCCATCATATTTCAAGGCACGAAGTGAAGTTTACCCAAGACAAAAACGTAATCAATATAAAAACTTATTATAACAACCTCGGTGCTATAAGGACATTTATAGAAGAAATGTGTATAATATGTGTATTTTAGTATTTAATAAGTTACCTGATGCGTTGAAACAACTAGATGGACAAATCTTTAGAAAGAGGCTTAGTAAGTGGCTATTAGATAATTGCTTTTATAGTGTAAAAGAGTATTTAGAATTTCAAGGGATTTACAAATGTTAACTGACAATATTTAATTTTATTAATAATTATTGCGACTTGACAAATATTTGCCCGTCTGCTTGCAGACTGAATACTAATGCGGCACATTTGTACAACAACTCAAAATGTAATATGAAATGTTTGTATTCTGGCAAATAAATTATTTGAATTTGGATTTTATTTGGTAGTTTTCTATCAGGCAGACGAAGTGGGTAGGCCTACTTTCCCACTACAATGTATTACCTAGGTATATTTGATCTGTCAATTGATATGCCGCTATTGCTTTGTTTACATTTAGTCATGCCGATTTCTCAGTATTGTAGGTAGGTAGTAGTAAGTAGTAAGATTGAAACAAAGTTAATTGAATGTGTCTGTCTCGAGATATTGCTATCAAAGCCCCATTTTTGACATATTTTTAGTTCCACCAATAACTCCCATAGTACAACTTTTAAAAATGTAAGTTATAGTTTTCGAAATATACAGGTATTTAGCATCAAATAACAGAAGCAAAGTTATTTTGGTTTTTTCATATAAAATGTATGCGAAAACAAACAAAACTTACAAACAATAAAAAACTAACGCAATAACTACACAGGAACTACGAAACCTTACATATGGGCGTGTCCGAAACGGCGCTTTTTTTATAAATAGTACTGTTCTGAATCTTGAATACATTTCTGTATTTGTTAGGAAAACTATTGTTGAACTTTATTGAATCACTAAATTAGCTATACAGAGATGTGTCATCTTTGGCAAGGGCCGGGCTTTAAACTAGTGAATTGGTTGACAGTACTATCAGTAAACTCACGTAAACTACCGTAGGTACTCGTACACATCACCGCCCCGCGTCGCCCGTCTCTGGCCCCGCAACCACATAGGTCCACAACCACATCTTCTGTCGCTCTTTCTATCATCGTGAAAGGCTTCATCATGGTTTAGGTAAAACCGACCTCACTTACCCTGAACCCACACAACATAAGTAAAAAACACATCTTCCCGGCCGTTGCCAATTTCTAGGCACTGAATTAAAATTTTGCTAAAAGTGACAACCCTGAGACAGACAAGTGTGGTAGGTAATTATATCGCGGATTGGGCCGGAGATGGCCTACTTCCTCTCTTTCTACTATGGTACTTGTTTATATTATAAGAGATTTGCACCACCCTCACTGTAAAAAAAATATTCTCTATCCATCCAAAGGTTGTCTGGAAGAGATCGCTTTTAGCGATAAGACCGCCCTTTGTGCCTAACTATTATTATTGTTTCTTTGTAATTTCCTGTTTTTGGTGTCAATAAAGAGTTATTCCACAAAATTACAAATATACGATGGGAAAAATTTAAGTCATGTGCGGGATTCGAACCCGCGTCCATCCACCCTTTGAGCCGGGGTATGCTCTAACCAAATGAGCTAACATGACATGACGTCATAACTCGAATCTTTCCTATCGTTCTTTAACCATCGTATTGGGATGGAGCGACATCTATAGTACCACTTGCGTTGTACTACAGAGTAAAGAGTTATTGTATCGATTAAAGTGCTCGAACCGAAATTTACTTAGCCATCTTATAATACGCAACCTTTTAATTTTAATATTGTTATGTTTGCAATAACGCCTGCTATGCGGATTACATCACAAAATTACGAAAATATACAGTTTATTTGCAAGAATTCAAGTAAATAGGATCTTAAAAATATTATTACACACAGTTGTACTCTGTCTGCAAGCAGACGTGCAAATATTTCATGCAGTTACATTGGAATTTAAATTACCTAGTCTTATATTTTACATAATTTTATTTATACATTTATATTATTTAAACTCCTTTATACTATAAAAACAATTATTAAGCAGCCATGCAGTCAATTTTTTTTTAAATTTATCTCCAGACAGTAATTTTATGTATACTATTGGGTAACCAGTTGTAAATTGATAGCGACATATAATAAGCGTTTCGCTTGTATAAATCTTTTCGGGCAAGTGGGGCCAGGCTAGCATTCCACCCTCCCTCGCCCCGCTAACTAGCGACACGTTTCGTCAAGGGATAATATGTTATCGACACCTCTCTGGGTCCGTGGGGTGCCGGACTAGAATGTCAGCCCCCCATCTCTACCGTAGGTAGGATCGTAAGAGGCGAATAAGGGTAACACACCAGAAGGTGGGCAGCAGTTCTTTCTGAGGAACTGATATCTCACACTGCGATCTCCAAGATGCCTGCCAAGGGTGGGGATTATGGCAAACCCCTCCATAATGGGGTAGGCTGTGTTCAGCAGTGCACAATCCAACTGATACAGTACAATACCAGGAGGTAACCAGTAGGTAGTGGCCATGAGTAACCAGGAGGAGGGAGAGGACTCCCCCTCATTCCCCCATGGCGTGCACAAGCGTCAAACTCTAATTTCCACAGATGAGGAGATTTTTGTTGTCGTCGTGGTAAGAATTTTATGGTACGTAAAACCATCTTTCTCAGAATTCCTTTTTTTGGTGGAATGTGGGTTGGTATGACGAGTTTTTTTTTGAAGCGCTAGTAGCGAAGTTTACTAAGCTGTTCTCAACCGATCAGCAAAGTTAAGCAACGTCGCGCGCAGTCATGAGTTGGATGGGTGACCGCTAGTGACATTACTACTGAGCGCTTCCGTGCTTCGGAGGGCACGTTAAGCCGTCGGTCCCGGTTGTTGTCTTTAAAACCATCTTTCTCAGAATTCCTTTTTTTGGTGGAATGTGGGTTGGTATGACGAGTTTTTTTTTGAAGCGCTAGTAGCGAAGTTTACTAAGCTGTTCTCAACCGATCAGCAAAGTTAAGCAACGTCGCGCGCAGTCATGAGTTGGATGGGTGACCGCTAGTGACATTACTACTGAGCGCTTCCGTGCTTCGGAGGGCACGTTAAGCCGTCGGTCCCGGTTGTTGTCTTAGGATGGCAGTCGTTATAGCATGGTGGTAGGGCAATTTGGGAATGCCCGCCTGGCTAGCTGTCACCCTCAAGTAGAAAATCTGTCGCCAAGCACCTAACGGTGTGTTCCGGCAGCTGTCCTAGAAAGCCAGTACTTCCAGGTTAGCCTTAACAACATCTTCGACCACATCATCACTTACCATCAGGTGAGATAGTGGTTAAAGGCTAACCTATCAGGCATAAAAAAAACCTTATTCAGGATAGGTTTACGCTATCGGTGACACCTACGGAGGGCTGAGTCGTATTAAGTGTGGACTGTGCTGGTTTCAGGTGTCCTGTGTCTCTTAGCTGCGATCGTAAAAGCTTTCTTGGCATATAGACAGACATAATTCCTGCTCTCTGGATCAGCCATGATGGTTTGCAGATTTTTCCATGTTAGTCTGAAATCAATTTGATTCTCTAGCTAGATCATTTTTTACTGCTAGAAAGCCTTTGGACATTCTATAACTACGTTTCATACTGATTCGCTGATTTAAATATCACACTAGCAACCTGGGCTTTCCTATAAAGTGAACCAGTGCAGGTGTTAGGCTATCCCGCCATGTCCTGTCAAGACTTGCACTTGTGTAGGTGTCAGCTTTGTTGTTCTGACTATCCGGTGTGCGTTGTTGGCATCCAGTAGGAACTTCTTTGTGATTTTAATATTGTTATGTTTGCGATAACGCCTGCCATGCGGATTACATTACAAAATTACAAATATACGAGAGGAAAAAATTACATATTGTCATGTTAGCTCAATTGGTTAGAGCATACCCCGGCTAAAGGGGTGGATGGAAGCGGATTCGAATCCCACACGTACCTAACTTAAATTTTACCTCCCGTATATTTGTAATATTATAACTTCTTTGTGACTTCACCTATGCTGTAAGAGTTATACTTGACCGTGTGAACTGTCTCTTCTCTAATTTTTATCTCGATCAGGGGAACTGTTGCGATGTCGCAATATACAAGACAACATTCATACACAAAACATTCATAATTAGGTATAGCGCATCGCTAGCAGTAGGTATGACCTCGTTGAATGAGGAAGAGAGGTTCTCAAGTAGTTGCCAATACAATATTATGGTTACCAATAATTACAACGGAAGACGTAGTGCTAGGCCCCGACTAGGTGGACTGACGACATCGTAAAAGCTGCGAGTAGCCAATGGTTACAAGCCTAATGGCCGTTCTTAGTGGCGTTTTATGGGCGAGGCATTTGTTCAACAGTGGACGTCTTCCGGCTGATGATTATGACCTCATTCGTCATCACTCTATAAACCTATGAAGTAGAAATTTAAAGTTTTAGAACATATTTAATGAATGTTTTTTTTTATTCCTCATAGAAACTTATGTGGCATATAAAATTTGAAGCATTAATTATTCTTAGAACGTTTGGTAGATGTTGCCAGGGGTGCGTTCCAGCAAACCTTCAGCCAAGACAAATTTTGGTCTAAGCGTGGATACACGCCCCGCGCCATTCTAGCACTCCAATCGAGCTTAATTTGATCCTGGTAAGATTAGATCATACCCGTTCCGGGTGCCCAGTCAGAGATAATTTTGTTCTGCCTAGCCAAAAAAAAAATTTAATCGGCCTAATCTTGGCTAGCTGATCAACGAATGTGACAGATTTTACAATAAACAATCAATTTTTTACTGGCTAAGCCAAGGATTAGTGATTGTTATTCTAAAATTGCTTAATTACCTATTGAGCCCCATTTCCAAAACATGCAAAAAATATTTTATCACATAAAAACATCGCTGTCAATTTCATATTTTGACAGTAGCTCTAATGGTCGTTCTAGGTACCTTGGTGCAAATCTAGCCCGACCAATATTTGGCCCGGCCTTGCAGGAACGCGCTCCTGGTTGTCATGTAGCGTGCGGCAGAATCTCTTTTTTTTCAACGGGTTCTATTCAATTCTCAAAATTGGGATAAATTTATCGATTCTCGATATTTATCCCGTGTCACCTATAGACTATTAATATCCCAAAAATATTGACTTTTCACAAAAATGCTATTCTCGCGAGTGGTATATATAAAAATATGTCCACAGATAAACTTGTGTTCATGTGTATAGAAAGTATATTGTAATCCTGATATCGCAATGTTGCGTGTCGATCGCTAGGGCTTGATATTTATCGATAGTGATATTGCGAGAATAACACAAAACTACACGACTCGATATTCGCCATGTTTTCTCGATATTTATCTACTATGATATTCATATCACTGCACGAGAATCGCCGTCCTGTGATCTGTGGTACAAGGCCACGTTCCAAACCTCAGAATGTAGTTGTTTGGTTGTTTTAATTACTCCAAACTTCGGAGAGACTCGGTTGTTTTATAAGCTCTATATTATATTAACATCTGATATAATAGCCCATATATCATATATACAAATATCGATTTTTGGCGGGGAACTAGAAAAATATTTCGACTTTTTATCGTGTTTGAAAGGCAATTACTTCAAATTGCTTTTCAAATTTTAATTATAAATATTTGTGGCGACAAGCACCACCACTTGCACACACACATGCGTGCACCTGTATGCGCAGGAGAGCGGGGGAGAGGTCATCTCAATCGCGGAAGGGAGTCCTCATGGCTCCCTTCGATTAGTGGTGGGTCGTTAACGATTTTTGGGTTAACGCAACGAAGCCGTTAATTTCATCCCGTTAACCTGTTAAAAAAGCCGTTAACGTTATTTACAGGTTTTCATTAATGTAACAGATTTATACCAACCTAGCAGTTAATAGACGAAACTTTGTTGAAATTGAAAAAGAAGCTGACGTTACGCCGCGGGTTGCTAAAACCAAAACAACGTTTTCGTGTTTTGAAGTTAGCTTGTTTGATTAACCTCTACGCTTAACAATACTAAAACCTATAACAACGTCTAACTAGAAACTATTAACGAAATCTATAACTTAAACTTTCACTTAACAAATAAAAAAGCGTTGACCTTCTACTACATGTCACTCAAACAAACTAATTTGATTGTAATGTTTACAAGCAAAAACCTGTTCGTTTCGGCAAGACGGAGCGGCGCGAGCCATGGAGCAAGCGAACTTAGAAACATAGATCTCTCTCACTCTCGCTCGTAAAATTTTAAGCTAGCGGCGTCTCGCTCGCTCGCATAGGCGCCCTCGCGTCCACTCGGCATATTCCGTTTCTAGTCGTTCTTTCAACGCAGAAAAAACAGATAATTTTAGCTGGTTTTGCGTTAGCAGCTTCAGATAACGTTAGCGACTTTTGAATACCTATTCGTTGAGTTAATAATATGCGCTTTACCAAAATCGTTGAATGAAACAGTTGATACATTTAACGGGTTTTGCGGTAAACAAAAAGCAGTTAATTCGTTAACATTAGATTAACAGTTAAAAAAAGCCGTTCGTTGAATTAACGCCCACTCCTACCTTCGATAGTCCACCATCCGCTGCGACCCGTGACGCACGAATTCCGCGTCCCCATCCTCTCACGCGCACGCACCACTGTTTTCCTTCTTGCATACAGTATTAAATATTAAGAGCGTACCATAGCTTCGGACATTGTGCGTACCTACCATATAAACTGTGTTGTGATTCCGAATACAGCTCCGTGAAATAGACTCAATAGGGGCGTTCGTTTTGGCTCGATTGCGTTTGTAGCAGTTTCAAAAGTGGCATTAGTGTTTTAGCGTTCGGATAGAAGCTTTTGCTATTTTCGACCACCAATTACTGCATGCTATCCGAACGGCTTAAAACATACTTTGACAACCGACAATATTTTAACAGTTTTGCACAGTACGAAACATGGAATCAATCTCTAAAATTAACAAAACAAGTAGGTACCTACTATATAATATAGTATTTATATTATATATTTATATATAATATAAATACTATATAAAAAACTTGTGAATTCTTCAATCGCGCCAAATTCAACTGTCAAAACAGCAGTTGTCAAAAAACGATCACAACGATCCCACGGTAAGACATGGGTCAAAAATATCACTTTTCTCTGTCATTTGTAGCGTTTTTAAAGCTATCCGAACGGTGAGCGAAAACGATATCTTTGCTCACGAAGTCCCAAAACGAACGGCCCTTGTGATCATTTTTAGCGTTTGTGAGTGTTATTTTTGGCACCGGTAGGCTATCCGAACGCCCTAAGGGTTTCAATCCCGGTCACTACATACATAGGTACCTACACGCAAGGCGTCCGGCACGTAACTTACGCCTTATATTTTTGTCATTTGCAGCAAAATACAAAAGAGTGTCGATTATTTTTTCATCAAGAAATCTCAAGGTCATGTCAGTTAGAGATGCATTCGACCAATTTTGATAGTTAGGACGCTGTCAAATGTTGAATTTTTGTCACTATCGGCCTACGTAGGAGTGAGAGAGGCAGCGATGGTGAAATCGCTATCAGTTTCGGTAAAATCCGAAAGAAAGTTTGATAACACAAAACTTTTCACGTAAATCGAAAATGTAACATTTTTGCCCCTCTTGATAATATTTGCTAATTTATTAATATAGTTTCATACAAATACATACGTAAATAATTAAGATATTTAGGTTACAACATTAATTTAGAGTCAACTTTGCAATTTTATTCTATCGAGAAAATTTTAAGTATATGCGCTTCGGACTTTTCTTGGCCTTAGCTCATCTGATCAAGATACATATATAATTTTCTTACTGCTACAAACTAAATACATTTTGCTAAAATCTGTTCAAGTAAAGCTATTCAGCAATTGTCAGCGCCTAAAAAAGTTGCGCTCTACTCGAAGGTTGTGAACGACGTTAGTGTGAAAAGTTGCACTCCGATTGCGCTCTAACCGAGGTTCTGAACATTGAGCAAGTAATATATGTTCTGAACGGTCGTGGAGCCGCATTGGTTTGCGTTGCATTGCTTGATTATTTTTGATAAATATCCTTGTTTTTTCTATGAAATATTTAATCAAATGAAGATACACTGATTTTAAATCATTTTGCCACTTTTAATCATGGAGGTGGTGAGAAAAAGTAATCTATTCTTTACGTATTATGCCTTTGTTTTTCATGTTAAAAACCAACAATATCAACATACACTTTCTGCTTTATTTTAGATTTTAAGGAGTCACTACCGCAGATCAGCGCTTCTATACAAAAAGCGGACTTCTTAGTAATAGATACGGAATTTACGGGTATCATAAACGGCCGGGATGTGTTAGTTTATGACTCTCCACAAGAATACTACAATCGTTTGTTATGCGGCTCCTCACAATTTTTATTGATTCAGTTTGGTTTATGTGCATTCTACTATGACGAAGAGAAAAAAATGTACATGAACGACGTGTATAACTTCTATTTGTTTCCTCGTGGGCGACCAGGACCAGAGAAAATATTTATGTGCCAGAGTTCTAGCTTAGAATTCTTGGCTGGACAAGGCTTTGATTTCAATAAGCTGATTCGACACGGTAAATACCATTCTATTAATTTAAAATCCATAACATGTTTTCATGTTATTTTTTTTTCAATGATTTTGTGACGAAACTATTATTATTATTATTATTATTGAATAATAGGCGAGCAGCCACAGGCTGATGTGCCTATAACTAGCTCTAAGTTCTCCTGATGTTAACCGTACCTCTGCCTATAACAGATGCACTTCATCACAAGTCATGAATTGCCCTGCGCCTGTCACTTTGAGACATAGTTAATAAGTCTCATGTGCTTGTAATTTCACTGGCTCTCAAGGACAGCTGCCAGAACACAATGTTAGGTGCTTGGCGGCAGATTTACTACATGAGGGCGGTCGCTAGCTAGGAGGGCATTCGCAATATACCCTTCCACCATGCGCCCCCCCTGCGGCATTCTAACCATGGACCTGCTGCGCAGCAGTTATAGCCAATGCCACTGTGCCATCACTGCTTCATAAAATTTAAAGTATATAAAGTTTATAATAAATGTTATTTACAGGTATATCATATATGACGGAGCCAACAGAGGCTCGACTTCGTGATAATCTCACAGAGAGACAAAAGACTTCTTCAAAAGATAAAGATATAATTATAATTCCTGATGAACATAAGGCTTTTATCGACAAGACATGGTAATTTAGGATAAAATCTATTTATATTGCATTTGATACTTAAAATTGTACTGAAATTAAGTAACAGGTAAATTTACACTTTCTAGCCAAACAGTCAAAGAATTTATAGATGACAATAAAACTGATGAGATGGAGATTGACCGGTGCAATGCATTTGTGCGACTACTGATGTATCAGGAGCTTAGGTTACGTTTCAAAGATGAAATCATTGTTGAGACAAAAATCTTGGAAAATAAGAATCGGTGAGTACTATTTTGTAGTAAGTACCTAATCTGTATATTTATTAACATTCTGAAATGTAGTGCGGTTGAATAATTTCTACCCTGAGGATTTAACACTGACACAAACAGGTTGCCTGGATTTGGTAGTTAGCAATAAAAATAGGAAAAAATATTTAATCCGGTATTCTTACACCATTTTTTTTTATTATCTTTAGCTTCACTTAGAAAACTAAAGATCATACTAAAGAAGAAGGCTATATTGTAAAAGGCTACAATATAGCCCGAAACTGGTCGGAATCTTTCCGGTAAATATAACACGAGTCCCAGCCGGGTACCTATTTATTTATATTATCTTTAGGAAAATAGATTTTGCCCCTTACCCTTTTTAACCCTTAAATATGGGCTGTGAATATATTCACAAAATTATGATAAATTTCCATTCTTCCAATTAATTACCGATCTATAGTAATTAACAATCATGATGATATATTTTATTGTTATCTCATACTATTTCAGCTTAAAATTATTAGAACTGTTCTATATCATCCTGTTGGATGTTGTCCAAGGCGACTAAAGGAAAAAATGCTAAGCGAACAAAACAACCCCATTAGTGAATCAACCAAGTAGCAGTATTTCAATAGATAATTGTAACTATTGTACCAATCATAGTTTAATCTCTAAACATTGAGTATGCGAGTCTGATGCAGAATTAGATGTATTTGTGACAGGTGGAATTTGCCCGCTCGATCTTTAGAGGCTAATGCAATAAGTTTTATGTAGGTATGTACCGTAACAAATTAACAGGCAGCAGCAATCACCCACTGTTTTACCTACACAGTACCCAATCCCATGTGAATTTTGAAAAATTATTTATTTCAGTTTGCGTTTACACCAATCCATAAACATACCCTCCCAATTTCAAGAGAAGTTAAAACCATTTCTGATGACATTGTTTAGAACAGCATACCAGTTATATTGACCATGTAGTAGTCCCTTTGATGTTGTTATAACAGATTTTGACTGTATCAACATCGAGCAGCTTGGTTGTATGAACTTTGCCTATCAGTTAGTCAGCCAATCAGTCACAATACACATAGCCTTATGTGGGTATAGAAGATAATATATGTGTATATAAACAATAATATATCTTCATATGTTTAGCGAAATTTACTGTTCTGACATTCTGATACTTAGCCTCATAGCTATAATGTTTTTTCTGCATGAGGCCCTGGTGATAAGTGGTAACCTCTGCCTATAACAGATGCAGTTCGTCATAAGTGGCAAACTGCACCATGCGCAGCAGGTCCATGGGTCGAATCCCGCCCAGACCTTGAGCTTCAACGCATGGTGGAAGTGCATTTTGCGAATGCCCGCTTGGCTAGCGACCACCCTCAAGTAGAAAATCTGTCGCCAAGCACCTAACGGTGTGTTCCAGCAGCAGTCCTGGAGAGCCAGTGAAATAACAGGCAAAATGAGCCTTAACAGGTATGTCTCAAGGTGATGGGCGCAGTGCAGTTCGTTACTTGTGATGAAATGCATCTGTTATAGGCAGAGGATACCGCTTAACATCAGGTGGCCCTCGCACTTGTTCCATCACAATAACATTAAAAAAAAAATATACTACTTTGCGGTAGAAATAGGAATGGTGGCAGTTTAGCTATATACACATATATTCTGACATCCTGTTACTTAGTCTCATAAACAAAATTATCTAAATGTTGACATGCTCCTACTATTTCCAATTGCTTATTTAGTTTATGCCTTAGCAGTCATTCTATTGTGGATAGAAAAATACGCCTAATGAAAGTAAGTGAACTGCGCACACGAGAGGCCTTCTTACCATTTTATAATGGTCGGCTGGGTCCATTTTATAATGGTAAGAAGGCCTATATATAGGGTTATCCCTAGTAATCCTTTATTTAGCGAGAAAACTACCTAAGAGCATTCCGAAGTAGGGTTGGCATCAGCCAGTTGCCCAGCCATAAAACGGAAGCCAAAACTAATTCAACTATGAGTGTGTCCTTGTTATATCCTGTGTCTTAACTAACTAACTAGTAAAAAATATATAATTTAGATTTTATTATTGTTATGTTTGCCTGCTATGCGGATGAGAGAGACGAATTACTTAGCATTCCATGGATTCACCGTGCGGGTGCCGGGTCCATCGCGTTGCAGAGGAAGAGGCTGGAGGGGCCTGGGACTTGCAACCCAGGAGTAGGATTAAGGGGCCCCTTTATGATGCATCAATGCTCTCCTTCACCACTCGAGCCTCCTCCTCTACCTAACCAAATTTGATAAGATCCTACTAATGCCGCCTTAGATACACGTTCTAGGATGGAAGTTACGGTTGTTCTTGGTAGGCCAAGGTCTTTAAGTAGGTTATATAGGGATTTCGCTGGTATACCCCTTGCTCCAACCTCTACAGCATATAAACTAACCACATAACCGTTTTTGGTTAATTCATTTGTTAGGTCATAATATTTGTTTGTTTTTATTGTGTGGTCTTTAGGTATGTTTGTTTCCCACGGCACAGTAAGTTCTATGAGTACTATGCGTTTTAGATTTTTTGAGTATAAAAATATGTCTGGTCTGGATGACGAAACACCAACATCCTCAGGAATTTTGTAATGTTTTTCATACGTGTCCATCAAAAGAGTCCAATCGGGAGCTGCGCCTAAGATGGAGTAAGGCTTGGATTTAGATTTTGTAGATGACCCTTCTTTTACAAAATCGACGTGTCGTTTATTCGTGGTCAGACCTTTTTTTGCTCTAGCTACCGAGAGACTCGCGGCTTCACGTATGATTTCGAGGACTCTATCATGGCGACGTGAATAATGACCCCTATCAAGGAGCACCTTGCATCCTACCAGCAAGTGCCTAGCTGTACGGATCGCCTCCCGACAAATACCGCAAGACTTTTCGGTGGCTTTCCCCCATCTTACTAAGTTACTTTGGTCTGGGAGGGTCATCTGAAAGGCGTTTAGATAGAATTTTAATAAGGCAGGAGACCAGTCGTATATCAAGGTGCGCCACTTTAACGCCAGAGGGATACAAAATTCACCTATAGTTAGCCATTCGCTCTGCATTTCTAAGCTCATTGCATGCACTTTATAGCTATCATTTTCGTCTTGCTGTAGAAAAGATTTTACAACGTCTTTATCCTCCATTTTCTTTTCCGATCCAAAACCCGCTTTGCTGGTCTGTGCACCTATCATAAATTGTTTGTGGAATTGAAGCCTTGAGTCAAGGTCGGAGGCACTTTTGTCTTTTGGGAGAGATGCGACTATATCGTCTTGAGATTTTGATAAGACGTGCGTTTTGGTAACTCTGAGGTGTTTATAGAGCTCCGATGGTTTCTTTAATTTCATCCCAAAATTAGTTTGATCCCTAAATAGAGTAGATGGGTCTGCCGAAAGTGCTAGCCCCAACCAAGACTTCAATGTCCTTATGACGTTTACATCCAGCTTTGTTAAAAGTGATTTTGTAATGTCGTATACTAGAAAAGGCCAAGTCAGACGTGATGTTAAGTAGTTGTCGTATATCCAAGCTTTTTTAATGTTATTTATTGGTTGTTGGTCTACCATACTAAGATCTTTTAGAAAGCTATCGACGACTGCGTCTAGAGATGGTGTGCGACCTTTGTGATCAATCTTTCTACCAAGAAATTTAAATGGCACAGATTCAGCAATTGTGGAAACACATTCTCCTCCTATCAAGAGTCCCGGATCGTACGAGGTAAATTTGGTATTCCGTCTGCCCAGACACAGACAGTGGCATTTACTTGGTTTTGTTCTCAACCCTTCAGACCACGCACAGAACTCATCCACTTCTCGTAAAAGTTCCTGACATTGTTTTGGATTACGTGTCAGTATTGCAAGATCGTCAGCAAAAGCTAAGATGGACTCTGTGTATCTGTTATTGATCTTAAACCGATAGCCCCACTTTTTTTCATGACTAATTAACTTGTCAATTAAAATATTGATTACTACGTTAAATGCTATTGGTGACAAGCAGCAACCTTGGAACAAACCCACATTGTATTGCAACGTTTTAGTAAGTCCCTTTTTTGAAGATATAACAAATTTTAATTGGGAGTAATATGATGCGATGATGTCGCTGACCAGAAGTGGAAAGTTATACCATTTCATTGCGAATAACAGCAAATTGTGCTGCACAGAACCAAACGCGTTCTCTAAGTCTATCCAGCACACCGTTATTTGTCTTTCATATGTTCTGGCATCTTTCAAACTTTCCGCTAGTAAAGTATTGTGTTCCAGGCATCCAGAAATTCCAGGCAAAAACCCTTTCTGGTGATTGGGCCTGAAATACCTATTATTAATCATAAATTGTGTCATTCTAGTTTGTAAAATTGAGAAAAATATTTTTGATATTGTGTTTGTAAGTGCAATCGGCCTAGTATCTTTTGGATGAGTTACTTCGTCTTTTTTTGGAATGAGGACAAAAATTGCTTTTCCGAATGCCACTGGTATTTGCTTGCTTGACCAGATCTTAATGAAGATATTTAAGAGATGTTTACGAACCGATGGACACTTTTTATACACTATATATGGGATACCATCAGGACCTGGCGCTGATTTAGATGTTTTGTTTTTCAGCTGATTGGTTATTTCCTCCATAGTAGGTGAGATGATTTTAAACTCAACATGGGGATCATGTGGTCTTTGGTTTGTGGGATCCTCATATGAACTCTCATGGTGGGGCACTTCGTATGTGCTTTTGAAGTGGTCGTAAATCTGTTCATTGGTCAAGAGAAGCTGTCCACCTTTTTCATTGAAAATGTTTTTTGAGTATTGAAAAGGGTTTTTATCAAAATTAACTTCATGTTTTGCTCTATTCAAGTTATCGCGATTTTCTGTTATTTGTATTACAAAATTACAAATATACGATAGGAAAAATAACACTGCACTTGACTTAAATTTTTTCTATCGTATATTTGTAATTTTGTAATAACGCCTGCTATGCGGATTACATTACAAAATTACAAATATACGATAGGAAAAATAACACTGCACTTGACTTAAATTTTTTCTATCGTATATTTGTAATTTTGTAATATAATTTAGGGATATATTTTTAGTTAAGTATAAAACAGAGTATAATAGAATTAAATAGAGATATGGTTGATTTGTTTTTGATAAGTTAAACATACTTTTTTATGTAGTAAAGTTAGCAACTCCACTATTGGAATGGTAGCAGGCAAATTGACCCTATGTCTATTTTGAATCATCTCTACATACAATTTAAACTTCAGGTTATGCCAGGCATCATGACCTTTTGTGCTAACATTGGTATTATCATATAATGCATAAAAATATCTTTATATAAAAACATATTATTAAGTGAAAACTATAACTTCACAGATTACTTAGAGTGATGAGGGTGAAATCTGAAGCGGACACCAAAACCCAGAAAGAAAAGAGACAAGAAAAAGAATGGGAAGACTTAGAAGAAGCTGTAGGATTTTCTAAAGTGGCACGGATGATCAGCCAATCGGTAAGATTATGATTCAATTCTTCTTCTTCTTCCTTCGGCGTTACAACCCAGTGTGGGTCTTGGCCTCCTCTACCAACTTCCACCACTTTGCTCTGTATTTGTCTGTCCTCCGCCAGGCTGTGACTTCGTCCATTTTACTCAGGTTCTCTTCCACACAGTTAATCCAGCTCTTTCTTGGTCTGTATTGTGGCCGCAACTGTAGTCCAACCCGAGAGAATATTTACAGCTCTGCACCAAATTTATTTTATATTTATTATTCTCACCAAATGTCCTGCCCATCTCAATATTTGCGCTTTAATCCACTGGACTATAGTTTCGCTCTCGGTTAGCTCATGGTTCATTCTGATGCAGTAGTAGCCGTCTTCGTCCCGCAGTGGCCCAAAGATTTTTCGTAGAACGTTTCTTTCAAACACGCTCAGCTTCTGCTCATCCTTTTGGGTTAGCTTGATCATGCTGCTTTGAGTATGACTTGTAATTACTATGTCATCAGCACACGCTGCCATCTGTGAGGTGTTATAGTCGATAAGGTCTTGTAAGTTCAGGCCATGGACAGTGACAGCTTCCACAACCAGGTTGAAAATGATGGTTGATAGTGCATCACCTTGTTTCACGCCTCATAGTGGCGTACAAGTTTGCTTGGCACTCCAATTATAAGCATGCTGCTGAGAATACTCTTCATGTTAATGAAAGCCTGTGTGAAGTCTATGAACATGTGATGTAGATTGATGTCATATTCATATGCCTTCTCCAGGGTCAATCACATCAGGTGTATTTGTGGATTTGGTCTGTTGTGGAGCGAATGGGTCTAAAACCACACTGGTATTCACGTAAAATGCTTTCAGAATACTGCACCAGCCTCCAGTATAATAGTCCTGTAGTCCTGAGAACACCTTGTAAGCAGCAAAAAGAACAGTAATGCCTCTATAGTTTGCACTGATAGATATAATATAATTCAATTAAAGTCAATAAATATTCAGTCACTTTTAATACATCATAATAAAAAATAGCATTAAATGTTTTGATGTGAATCTAAGCAAAATAGTTGACATGCATCAATAAAATAGAGTGAAGAAAGCAA
Organism: Plagodis pulveraria; assembly: GCA_963890685.1. NCBI lineage: Eukaryota > Metazoa > Arthropoda > Insecta > Lepidoptera > Geometridae > Plagodis > Plagodis pulveraria. Next base: position 6,765,250 of record OY982955.1, on the reverse strand, counting down.
GAGAGATATGCCAAGATTGTGATTAGTGGATATATAATTAAGAGTCCACTTTGAAATTTTAGTATGGAGAAAACTTTCAAGATACTATTCGGTATTGATTTTGCCTTAGAGAATATATATATGATTAACATTAGCCTATAATTTTGTATAGACTGCTAAATATGTTTTGCTAAAAACCTGTTCAAATAATTAAGTACTTATCAACCCCTTAACAGGCTTTATCTAGAATAAGTATCAAGAACAGCAACCTGAACACACCGTTATGTGCATGGCGACATTTTCTAGCCAGACTAGCAATTCCATAAGTATAAATTTTAAAGATTGTGAATGAGGACGTGTGTAGTGATCTTTAACACTGAAATGGCAGAACTAATTTGGTACATACAAAGTTACGGTCCTGGTTTGACAAAGGATACTTATCAACATCATTACTTTTCATCTTTGCCTACATGGGCGAAAGCGTGTGGCGCTAGTATGTAATTAAGTATTTGGCGTGCTGGTATTATAAATAACAACAATGTCTAATAAACTTCATTAAAAATAATTCTGTTGACTTATATATTTCTGTTCATAAGTTGTTTAAGAGGCATTTTACATTTTAATGCGGTATACGAAGATTTTAAGCGCTTAATTTACTATCATAGGAAAGATCTACAAATTGTTTAATAATTGTTAAAAATAGAATAATCTGTTCTCTTTTCAGTTAATGTACCAGATTTACAAACATAACATTATTTAATTTGTAGTGACCAATCTCCCGCACCTTGTTTTACGAATTAAAGTACACATAGCCAACTTCAGAGTTCTATCTCTTGTATAAAGATTCATCAAATTAACTAAAAAAAAAAAACTGTGCATCAGGCATATAATCCTGTTGACACATAGTGTACTAGAATATCGATAATTAATCGTTATTGTAGAAAAAAAATAAAGATCTTGCGCCAATTTCCACGAATTATATCAGCAGTTTACCACGATATATTGCGTTTAATAAAGTGTAATTCCAAACAGATATTATATGAAAAGAAAGTTCATTCTTTAATTAATCTGATCTTTAATAAATTGTGATATTAACTCTGTTTTGTTAGACAAGAAAAAATATTTAACATAACTCGAAATGCTCATAAATTGAAATGTACAAGCGCTAGGCGATCAGTACCGCGCGAGCGCTCATCGAGGTAGGACCTGTGTTCGTTTTGCCTTGCTCTGACGTCTCGTTCGCGGAACGCTTAGACGCAAGTTTATAGTGCGACCACAGAGTTTTGATCATGTCTTTATTTTTTTAAGTAACAAACTATACTTTATTTTTGTTGTCCATAATATAAGTATTGTTGTCTTGTTAAGTAACTACATCTTTAGTTTCTGTTCATCCATTGTGTTAAAAAAAGGAAACGTCACAATTATGCAGCCTTATACAGCGTTATTGGAAAAATGCTAACAACCTCAGAGGGTTGACTTCTTCTTTTTGGTCTGCTAGTTTTTATATTATTCTAGTTTAAATTAGTAACTCACTATAACTTTTGTTTTAGAAGGATAAGATGACAGGCGAATAATTGATTTCCAATATTTTTGGATTCAGTTAATGTCTATAAGTGAACACAGCGATAACTTCAGCAGGAAATTAAACTACCTTCCTAATTTGTACAAAACGGCCTCCCGGCTTTTCCATCATTTGTACAAACCGGGATACCAGTTAGCGGTCGATAGTCGTATTTACAAATTTACCATAAAATCTGCGTAAGTGTTTTCTGCGTAAGTTTAAGTTTTGAAGCAGTGATGGCTCAGTGGCATTGGCTATGGACTGCCGCGCAGCAGGTCCATGGTTCGAATCCCGCCCAGAGCTTGAGCTTCACCGCATGGTGGAAGGGCATTTTGCGAATGCCCGCCTGGCTAGCGACCACCCTCTAGTAGAAAATCTGTCGCCAAGCACTTAACGGTGAGTTCCGGCAGCAGTCCTTGAGAGCCAGTGAAATAACAGGCAAAAATGAGACTTAACAGGTATGTTTCAAGGTGATGGGCGCAGTGCAGTTCGTCACTTGTGATGAAATGCATCTGTTATAGGCAGAGGTTAGTCCGCTTAACATCAGGTGGGCCTCAAGCGAGTAGTAGTTTTGGCCCCAAAATATTACGTCATTTCATATTAATCTCGTAACTACGTCAACAGTTATAAACCTAGAAAAACGCAATTTTCATATGTATAAGTCATTTTTCACTCGATACGGATTTTGCAACGGAAACACTTACCGATGCAAATTTGCGTATTAAATAATCTCGTAACTAATTTTAAACTTCCAAACCAAAAAATCTGAAATAATACAAGTGTATAAATTATATGTAAATAATAATATCAAAGAAGGACCAAAGCCGTAGGTGGTATAGTTTTTCAGAAAAAAATATTGCTCTCCAATACAGTTTTCCCGCCAAAGTTCATAAAACAGTTGGGTTGTTTTTATCTTGTTACTTAATTAATAATTTAGTTAAAATATTTGGCGTAAAAATCTGTAACAATTCATGGCTAAAGAACAATAGTAAATTATCATATTTAAAGAAGAATCGAAGTTCTAGGTGAGTTAGTTACGAAAAAATAAAAATAGCAATTAAATTACTATTTTCTACCAATTTTGTCGTGTGTTCAAACCCCATTTCCAGTATTTTTTCTATAAAAAGGTGTAAAATAGTGAGCATAAGAGTATATAGTGAGGATTGCATTGGTACCAAGAAGTATATATGTTGATTATAGATTGCATCAAAGATATTCGATTTGAAAACAAAAAAACCTCAAAATCTGTAAATATATATTTACATTTCGCTGTTTGGTCTACTCAAACTAAATGGATGAAAATGACATTTTTTTAAAGGTATAGGTGATATATTGTGGTATGGGAATATGAGGGTGACATGTTTAAGTAATGGAAAACCAAAAACGTCATGGGACGTTTGTGGTTGGTACTGAGTGGTTTTCCGGATGCACAGAAAAATAAACCTCAATCCTATGCATGGTCATTATGGCAGACAGTGTTAACGACTGGATATAGATACTGTGTAGAGTGTGAACGAGGAAAATAGCAATTTATGGAATATTTTAAAGAAAGAGCTTTTAGTCCGCAGCTTTTAATCAATGCCGTTACGTCAAATATTTATATAATTGTAAGCCGTATAATTATTTAAGTTTATTGTTACAATAAATGATTCAACACAAGGATCAAGGATGAAATGTAAATATACAATTCACGATGTAGGTTGACTATTTAATGTACATGCCTACTTTTTTTCTATAACATTAGCAAGTAATCGACAAGAAATTGATTATTTACTCATGTCAATCACACAATTTTTAAATTCGCAACTTACATTTCTTTATTAATGAGTGCTAGTATCAAAATATGTTACTCACAGTCACGCTATTCCGTCGTCACTTCTTTCGCTTGTGTATGCGATGCGCTGGCATTTACCTAAACTTCAGTAGCGTGATTTTGTGAAATGGCTCTTAATCAAAAAGTTTACTAATCACAAGAAGAAAGAACTAAATAACACAATTTAAACATAAGTATAACCATTATTGCCATGTTTGTTTTCAGGAGAAACTGTTGATCGGCCACAACATGCTCCTCGATGTGATGCACACGCTCAGCCACTTCTTTCAGCCCTTGCCTGATAACTACAAATCTTTCAAAGAGTTTGCACACTGCATGTTTCCTAGGTAAGAAATCTAGATAACTAGTTTTTAGTATCTGTCAAACTTAAATCTAGACTGTTGTTGGAGAATGAGAAGTCTATATAGCTAGTTTTAAATATATTTCAAACTTTAATGTGTATTCTGATATAGTTTTATTAGTAAAAGTTTAGATTAAGACACGTTAATTTCGTTGAATGGTATTTTTTTTTATTGCCTATAGCCTTATATTTTATTATCTTATTTGTGATATGAGTGATGATGTGGTTGTAGGTGGTAAATATGCAGAAACTAAAATGGGAACTTAAAGACTGATTGTTTACTTATGAGTAGTAGCTAGTAAGGTGGGTGTTCGTGATATGCAAAACCACCACCATGCAAAAACAATCACAGTCTTATTCCTCAATCTTCTTCCACCATCAGACAAAAATATATGTGGGAATGTAGAATCCAAATAGATTGCTCAATATTCCCATAGCATGCAGAGAGCATTTCGATTCCAGTTTAATAACATAATGTTTAGCATGGAACACCTTACCAGCGTCTGTTTCACTATGGATATAATTTAGAGTATTTAAGTTCATACTGAAATTAGACATTTGAACAAAAGTTGAAATAAATTTTTATAATCTAGTATAGTCCAAGGAAAAAATGGCGCCAAATGTCACTGCACGTTGATGATAGTAGAGTTGATTCATTTATTATACGCCCTGCCAATGGTCTTAAAGAGGTTTCCTTACCATCTTAACGCTGTAGTGGAGCTTGGCTAGTCGGTTCTTAACCGGTTAACTAGGTTAAGCGTTGTTCGATGCGGTAATTACTTGGATGGGTGGCCGCAAATAGCTTTTTCTACTGAGCAAGCACGTGTTTCGGAGGGCACGTTAAGCAGACGTTCCAGGTCTTGTTATGTCATGGTGGTAGGGCAATTTTTAAATTGCCTGCCTGGCTACCTATCACCTTCAAGGTAAAAATCTGTATACCGCAGTTGTTCTTGAGATAAGTAATTCAAGGTGAGCCTGAACTACATCTTTAACCATATCATCATTTAGCACCATCTGAGATATTGGTCAATGACTAGCCTTTAAACTACATAAACAATAGAAGATGGATGGTCGAACCTGGAAGCAAAATCTTTTCCCAATAATACCATTGTGCTGGCCTTTTTGTTGTTAACAGAAACAATTTTTGATATGTTTATGTTTGTTCTTACATAAAACATAATTGACTAAGCAGGGTTGTATTATACAGGGTTATTGTAAAAATGCTAACAACCTCTTAGGGTTGACTTCTGCTAGTACAAACATTTTTTTTTGTTTATTAATTTGTATTTGACGGAACCAGTACGAGGACCACCTGATATGAAGTCTCTCGTGCCTGTAATTTAATATGTTATTACTTAGCTCGATGTAAATATTCAAAATACTATTCAAAGGGAGCGCGGCGCGCACCAGTATTGCCGCGGCGGGCGCTCTTGCCTCAGAGTAGGCATTGTCTTTTACTAAGAGACACAGAACTTAAAAGTGTCACACAGTACTAGAAAAAGTTATTGTTTTAAGTTTTGAGATAAATAAAGTTTTGAATATTTACATCGAGCAAATGGATAAAAAATATGAAATAATACATAACAGGCACAAGAGACTTTTAATATCAGGTGGTCGTCGTGCTTATTCCGTCAAATACAAATAAACAAACATAAAAAAAGCAAAAAAAAAATCATCTGAAAATGTTTGTTAGGACTAGCAGAAGTCAACCCTAAGAGGTTGTTAGCATTTTAACAATAACCCTGTATAGTAAAAGGGTAGGAAGATGGATGATATACTATTTATATATTAATGAACTTGATAACGATTTTACTATTTGGGGTCAAGTATTCAACTGTGAACCTAATGTTGTTGGACTGTAGATATATTTTTGCAGGATACTGGACACGAAGTATATGTCGAGCCTGCCGCCGTTCAAGGACAAACTCAACTCCAGCGTGCTGCCACATTTGCTGCAGACATTGTCCGAGCCACCATTCGCGGTTCCTAAAGTTGGTACGTACTTTCCACTCTCCGAAATCGATATGACTTATTATAACTGGCATTAATAGGATGCGAGTTGTGGTTGTAGTAAGTATAAAAGGGGGGAATCCCGCCGTGGCTGGCGTGTTTCACCGCATATATATTAGGTCCTTACATATGAAATTGGCGTTTTTCGTACTGGCCACTTTAATCACGAATTTCTCCTCTTTGGTAAGGAATTCCAAATTCAAATTTGTACAGCTATAGACTCATGTATTTGTGCTTCGATGATCGTCATTCATTTGTTTTTTTTCTTCTGTTTTTTTCTGTTTGCGTCACTCATTTTACAAAATGGAAAACCTTAAATATCGCATTATTTACGAGTACGAGTTCCGCCGTGGCACTAGTGCTGCGGAAACAACTCGAAGGGTGAATGATGTGTATGGCGGTCGTGTTGCAAAAGAAAACACAGTTCGTTTTTGGTTCCAACGTTTTCGTTCTGGAAATTTCGACCTGCAGAACAAGCCCCGTGGACGGCCTGAGACTCAATTTGATAATGAAGAGTTGAAGGCTATTGTGGAAGCGGATCCATCGCAAACCACGTCCGAGTTAGCTGCAGGCTGCGATGTTAGTGATAAAACTGTTTTAATTCACTTGAAGCAAATTGGGAAGATTAAAGCTTGAAAGGTGGGTACCTCACGAATTGACTGAAACAAACCGGCAAACGCGCGTCGACTGCTGCGTTACATTACTAAACCGGCACAATAATGAAGGTATTTTAAACCGAATCATTACCTGTGATGAAAAATGGGTTCTTTACGATAATCGGAAGCGCTCAGCGCAATGGTTAGATCCTGGCCAGCCAGCCAAATCCTGCCCCAAGCGAAAATTAACCCCAAAAAGTTACTTGTAAGCGTTTGGTGGACTAGTGCCGGTATTGTTCATTACAGTTTTTTCAAATCTGGCCAGACTATTACGGTTGATGTCTATTGTCAGGAATTGCAAACCATGATGGAAAAGCTAGCGGCTAAACAACCTAGGCTGGTCAATCGCTCCACGCCACTGCTGCTTCACGACAACGCTAGACCACACACTGCGCTACAGACGGCTACTAAATTAGAAGAGCTTCAATTGGAAAGTCTAAGACATCCTCCGTACTCCCCGGACCTTGCTCCAACAGATTACAATTTTTTTCGAAATTTGGATAACTTCTTGCAAGGGAAAAAATTCAACTCCGATGGGGCAGTCCAAATCGCCTTCAAAGATTTTATTGATTCCCGTCCGACTGGTTTTTTTAGTAAAGGGATCAATGAACTACCTATGAGATGGCAAAAGTGCATAGAAAATAATGGTTCATACTTTGATTAATTAAATATATTATATTAAAAAATATTCGACTTTTTGTTCCTCCCATACAAAACGCCAATTTCATATGTAAGGACCTAATATATACGACCATTCACCATATATATATATGGTGGAATATGGTGGAAGGGCATTTTGCCGCCTGGCTAGCTCGACGAACACCTGTTCGAGTGCAGGGGATTACTAAAAAACAGCGTCTGTGCACATGTGTACGGACTTTATGCTGAGTTTTCTCCTTTTGCCCACATTATTTATTTATATAATATCATTTTTTCTTTTCCCTCTACGTTAGTTACGAATTATTTTTAAGTTTTTCTTGTGTATTGGTTCTTATTGTTATTTCTATCTATATATTTTTTGTGTGGCAATAAACTAATTTTGATTTGATTTTATTTGATCACCCTCAAATAGAAAATCTGATGCCAAACACCTAACGGTGCGTTTCGGCAGCTGTCCTTGAGAGCCAGTAATTCTAGGTTAAGCGTGTTATCATCTTCGACCACATCATCACTTACCGTCAGGTGAGATTGTGGTCAAAGGCATACCTGCAATTAAAAAACAAACGAAAGCTGTAACTTTAAAAAAATGTTTGAACTCCTTTCGTAAACAATACCCTTCATATGAGACTAGTAGACGCCTAAACGTTACGTTAAAGGATAAGAGCGAATGGATAAATTTGACTCACTCGGGGCTATGACTGGGTTTGAATTCTGCTTGTAGTAAAAATTTTCCCTTATGTTGTAATTTTTTAAGCATATTCGCTCAGCAGGTGTTAATGCAAAATTTACAATGCTAGAAATGATTTTGACATGCCATCTTGATAATATACTCTATTCGTACAAATTAGCATCAATATTTTTCTGTATAGTGGCGTGCTTTCACGAGTAAACAGGTCTATACACGCCTTGAAAGTATTGACCACGAACTAAAGACGCGTCGATTTTATTTAAAATATTTTCATTAACAGCAAGGTCAGCTAAGAATTTCACAATCAAGCCTTACTCAATCCTAGGTATTGCGTCTGGGTTGTTACACTTGTGTTTTGAAAAGAAGAATAACAATGTATTAACTTTCTGAGTATCTTTTGACGCAGTAATGGCCCAGTGGCCATAGCTATACAGTTTGCTTCGTGGTAGGGTATTTTGCAAATAACCGCTTGACTAGCTACTATCCTCGAGTAGAAAGTCGGTCATCAAACACCTAAAGAGGTTAGATTGAGCAACGTTCGATCGCATCATCTCTTTATCTTCAGATGAGATAGCGAACAAAAGATAACCTTTCGGTTATAGAAAAAAAAATCGCGTCTCCTCGTGGTGTGGATTTAAACTTAGTAGTTCATTTTCAAGTAGAAAATCTCTAGCACCACACGGTGTGTTAATCGTCGTCACTTAACCACGAGTTAATTTCAAAATCGCCTTTAAAAGGGCAATGTTAGAGTTATATTCTCATAATCCCCTTTAAAAATACCTGAATGCAGGCTTCTGAGAAATTAATTAATTTACTCCTCGACGGTGACCTAAAATCCCATGGTGGTGTTGGTTTTCTCAACAAGAAGTCTCTTGTGAACAATATTCAAAAAGTTGAAAGATTGTCGAGCAGGGTACCGCTAACCTGCTCGACACACTTTCGACCTTATACTCAGAATCATCAAATAGTATTCGCTAAAGGTCATATAAGTTTACGCATCGACCTCGACATACTCAGATGATGAAATAGAGGCTTTGTATGGTGGGGAGATAACTGAAACCATATATTCCTTTTGCTATGGGGAACTTCAACGCAAAGTTAGACATAAGGGAATGGCGATGAGTTGAGGTTTTTAGGACCATTTGGATACGGGTAGAAAAACCAGAGGTTGAAAAACTGGTCGACTTCATGGAAAAAGAGGGACTCACCGCGATGAACTCCTTCCAGAAGCGACTTCCTAGATGAAGTAGACGTGGTCAAATTTTAGCCCAGACTGACACTTGGCACCACACGGGCAGATAACCGTGTGCAACTAAGTAATCAAATTCCTAAGATACAAAAAAAATCAAGGAAAGTTCGTTGTAAAAATTTCGTCACGAAAAAACCACACTATGAAGTCCTGATCATTTGAACGATAAAAACGGCGTCTTCTTAAACCTGCACCGAGGCAATTGTGAAATACTTACGTTCGTTTGAACCCTTGCTGTATCTTTATATCTTAATTTTGAGTTATGCAATTAATATATATGATATAAGGATTCATTCCATAAATCATACACTTTAGAAACACGATCACTTAGTTTCCTCGATAGAAAAAAAAACTAAGTTATATCTAAACAATTAAATAAACCCTTAGTACGGCGTAAATACTTCACGGAAAGTCATCAGTTTTAGGATAATAAAAAAATAACGCGTTTTCTAGAACATCACATTAAATTTTTCGAATAGGTATTTTTTTTTATTATACGAAGGAAAAAGCTAAATTCACGCATGTTCCGCCCATTTTAGCCAGAGCCGCGATGTTTTGTCCCTGTCCCCTTTTAGTACAGCTTCGGGCGTCGGACGGGGACGGATGCTGGCGGCGTGCCTTACTCACGCACACATACGCGAATTCCTAAAAAGCTCGGTGCGCTCTTAAGGTTGAACTGGCCGGTAACTTTTCCATACAAACGCCGTAGGATGATCACTCCCTTATTTGAGGTTTTAGGTCCACAACTAAGCATGATATCGATTTATCTCTTCATTATCTAGGCTTGTCTTGGCATCGATTTGTAAAAAAAATCTTCACATGATAGTTATAAGCCTCGAAACATCCCTGTAATATCACGAATTTTAGCGCATGTTTAGTCGTAAATAAACGACTTATAGAGCATGAAATCCCTAAAATTATTTACATAGAAGCATAGCTCAGTTCATGATCATTTTAGATAACATTTTGGAAAACAAATACATCCAGTAGTATAATCATAAACATCCTAGAGCCAAAGGTCGGCACACATAGTTTTGCGCGCTAGTTTTTCGTTCAAAATATTGGGCATCTCATGTCAATACTTCCATTCCGCGGTGAGGGAAGCGGGCGGGCGGGTCTCATGCGCAGCACACTAATATATAATTAACAAAACGCACACTACCAAAAGTCACGTGCACCGCGCCGCGATCTTAGAACATAATATTATATTGTAGGAATGCCCTGTTGCTTTTTGGTGTGCACGTATGTATACACTACCAATATGTAGTGCCTATGCCTACTTACGTACTTATATATATATATATATATTTACATATGTTGGGAGTTGGGGACCGGATTTTCTTTCGCATTTGATTAGTTTGTTCGTGATAGTAAGTGTCGGACGCTATAATCCATATAGATAGGTACTTGGGTAATATAAATACGTCACTATGTCTAGGTACTCACCTACTCTCACCTAAGTTAGTACCTAGTAGGTATTAGTCAATACGCAGGTCATGATAGCTATGGTGAGTACCTAATCATTTTAGCAACACTTAGACAATATAAAAAGCTGCATTTGGTTAGATACGGTATGGACGTAGGTAGTCCGCATTCTTTTTAGAATATAGTCTAAGCAGTAATATAACTTCGAGAAAGTACCTACCTAACACAAAGTAGTAAAGGGTTAGAATTAGAAGCTCAATGGAAGATACCTACCTATCTACGATATAATTATCATTTATCATATAGGCCTGCCTAGGCACGCAACTGCCAGCGATGTCAAATCGACATTCGCGGGCGCGCATTACATTGCATACCTATCTACATAGCTATAAGATCACAACAAATAATAAAGTTAGTAGGTACTATGTATCTACCTACGTAAATTAGTAGAATAAGTATGTATATTTGTAGTAGGTACTTAATTATACCTAAGGTAGTACGAAAGTTTATATGGTAAACTTAGCGATGATTGTAGGCACTTACCTAATCAAAAATAACCTATGATTAGTTATTGATTTTTATTGGAAATAATTTAAATCAGTTACGGGTAGGTAGATAATCTTTATTCCAAATGTGTTCTACCAGGATTGGTAGATCCATGATGCCATCGTACATTACCGCTTAGAGACAGATTTTGAAATCGGTACGACACACTCTCATCTCAAAGCTCGCTAGCCGGGCGAGCATTCGCAAAACAACCTTCCACCATGCGGTGAAGTTCATGCCCGCAGCGGGATTCGACCGCCGCGGGCATGAACTTAGACCTGTTGCGCGGCAGTCCATTGCTAAGAGCCATCACTGCTTCCCGTTAAGTGTTTAGTGACAGAATTTCTACTTGAGGGTGGTAGCTAGCCAAGCGAGCATTCGCAAAATGCCCTTCTACCAAGCGGTGAATTTCAAGCCCGCGGCGGGATTCGAACCATAGACCTGCTGCGTGGCAGTCCAAAGCTAATGCCACTGAGCCATCACTGCTTCCCGTTAGGTGCTTTCTGACAGATTTTCTACTTGAGGATGGTGGCTAGCCAGGCGAACATTCGCAAAATGCCCTATGACCTTCCACCAAGCGGTGAAGCTCGAGCCCGCAGCGGGATTCGAACCATAAACATGCTGCGAGGCAGTCCATAGCTAATGCCACTGAGTTCACGTTAGTTGCATGGTGACAGATTTTCTACTTGGGTAGCTAACCCGGCGAGCATTCGCAAAATGCTCTTTTTTTTATGCCTGATAGGTTAGCCTTTGACCACTATCTCACCTGATGGTAAGTGATGATGTGGTCGAAGATGTTGTTCAGGCTGACCTAGAAGTACTGGCTCTCAAGGACAGCTGCCGGAACACACCGTTAGGTGCTTGGCGACAGATTTTCTACTTGAGGGTGGTAGCTATACAGGCGGGCATTCGCAAAATGCCCTACCACCATGCTATAACGACTGCCATCCTAAGACCACAACCGGTACCAACGGCTTAACGTGCCCTCCGAAGCACGGAAGCGCTTAGTAGTATTGTCCTAGCGGTCACCCATCCAACTCATGACCGCGCGCGACGGTGCTAAACTTTGCTGATCGGTTGAGAACAGCTAAGTAAACTTCGCTACGAACTCTCCACCACGCGGTGAAGCTCAATATCGCGGCGGGATTCAAACTATGGACCTGATGCGCAGCCAGTCCATAACCAGTGCCACTGAGCCATCACTGCTTCCCTTTAGGTGCTTGGCGACCGATTTTTTACTTGAGGGTAGTAGCTATCCAGGCGGGCATTCGTATAATGCTCTTCTACCACGCGGTGAAGATTAAGCCCGCGACGGGATTCGAACCATGGACCTGCTGCGCGGAAGTCCATAACCTATGCCACTGAGCCATCACTGCTTTACAAAATATGTTGTAGTAAAAGCAGTAACTTGCTAATTATGTAATAAATAATTATTGTAGGTAAATATTTACTACATCAATATGAAAAGAACAAACTAATACATTTACTATGTACCTACAAATCATTGTACCTACTTACTAAATATTTACCTACTATAGGTGAAATAACATCAGTATGTTATTATAAAACGAACGAAAATTATAACAACAGGTACCTACTGTCCGAACCAAAATGTATTCCTCTGTGAATATATAATATTATTTTATAAGAAATACCTACACACGTCGTGACGTAGCTTGAGACACTATCTCCGTCCGTCGTCAAACATCGTAATTCGTTCGGCATGGTTCGGCTTTCATTGATATATCGCAAACAAGTGTGCGTAATTAGCGTAGATGCAATACGGGTGTGTGATGCGCGAGCACTATCTTCGTACTACTCATCACGGAGTCTTGCCCTTTCCCACAAAGGTATAGGTGAAATAGCATGCTATGTTCCCTCGCCCGCTGATAAGTTCGAGCCGTCGGCAAGTGCATCCTTAAGGCCGAACTTAGTTGCCAACATAATTGTGCATTTTTGACACTCCCTAGTGGCCAAACTATTTTACAATATTAAACATAGTCTACCCATATAAAATAAACATGTTAATTAAATAATAAAACAGGCTCGTACGAAGGACGGGGGTACACTCGCGCTGAGGAAAAACTTCATGAAGCCGGCTATGATGCGTACATCACCGGCCTGTGTTTCCTTGCGATGCACTCGCACCTGACCCGCATGCGGGGCGAGGAGGACGCCCGTCCAGACCCCCACTCAGCCGTCCTGAAGCCGTTCCTGAACAAGTTGTATTTGGCGAAGACGGCGCATCAAGACTCGCCCTATATGAACTTGAATGGAGCTGATCGTAAGTAAAGAATCCTGTACTCACTATTTTTTTTATCAAAAATTGAGAAGCATTCGTACAAAATTACAAATACGAGAGGAAAAATTGTTGTCATGTGCGAGATTAAAACCCGCGTCATCTACAACTATAGCCGGGGTTTGCTCTGACGGACTGAACTAACATGACAATGACTCATAAGTCTAATGTTTCCTCTCGTTCTTTAACCATCGTATGGGGATGGAGTGACACCTATAGTTCAACTTACGTTGTACTACAAATCGAATGCCGGACATACAGTAAACATCATTTTACAGAACTCTTAAAAAACATCTTTGATTGATGGCATGGTTTCCGTCTGTTTAGCCATAATGTCACTTTTTGAAAAGCGTGCGCTATCTCCTCCCTTCATGCAAAGGCAGAAGTGTATAACGCTGTTCTTTTCTCGATTCAGCGCCTTTATTTATTTTATGCCGTTCTTGCAGCGACGCCAGTACGAGACCACGTGTTCCATATAACGTTTCCCAAGGAGTGGACCAGGGTGGAGATCAATCAACTGTTCAGCCCGTTTGGTGAGTTCTTATTGCCATATTTATCTCCTTCGCTGGTCAGAGGTCCAATGTCAAACTAAAAGATTGGCTTTCTCTTTTTCCTACAGTGAAGTCTTTATTTGTCTCTGTACTTAAGTAGACATGAACGTAATATCCATAAAAAGGCACTTCCACTTACGCATATATAGGTGATCCTCAACTATATAGTATACAGTTAACTTTACACTTAGGGTACTGCGCTCTATCCTTATCCATCCAGGAAAAAATTTAACCATGTTACTTCACAAATATTCTTTCATTTCAATTTGTTGCCCGTACTGCAGTTCCTGGATAGATAGTGTTGTTTTTATTTATTGCTGATAGGTAAGCCTTTGACCGCAATCTCACCTGATGGTAAGTGATGATGTGGTCGAAGGTATTAACAGGCTTAACCTAGAATTACTGGCTCTCAAGGACAGCTGCAGAAACACACCGACAGTGTTTGGCGACAGATTTTCGACTTGAGGGTGGTCGCTAGTCGGGGCTACGCAAAATAGCCTTCCACCAAGCGGTGAAGCTCAACCCAGCGGCGGGATTCAGTCCATAGCCAATGCGACTGAGCCATCACTGCTTCAAAAGTTTAAAGTGGAATGGTTATTGTGTCAGGTCCGGTGCACACGCAGTTCGTGGACGACACGCACGCGTGGGTGGCGCTGACGCGGCGCGAGCAGGCGCGCCACGTGCTGCGGCTAGTGGGGAGCACAGCACGGGTCAGCATACGGACGCACGACGACGCCAAACTACTAGTATGTATACATTTGGGTCGCACTATCTAATCTACCATATACGGATACGCATTGTATGGACAGGGGCCCTTCTTAATCCCCGTAGTCCCACACTTTACCACTGTGTCGTGGCGTATTCGACTGGGCTCCTGGAATGTCACAGGAAGACACCAGCCGATATATGTGCTACTAGGCACGTGTGTATAAAACGGCGGAAACGACCTACCTTCGGACTACGTGCTAGTCGCTCCGTCGAAAGGGAATTATCGCTAAACACCCTAAAGCTAGATAATAGATCAATCAGCTCACAATACGGAATTACAATTAGGATACGTGAAGTAGTGGCCCGCCGACAGCAATCCGTTGCTCGCCCTTTCACTTACACTGAACGCCTGGCGTCACAAATAACAGTTACACATAAACACCAATGTTTATCGTCACTAATAAACTAACAGTCCGCTGCCTTTAATCCACCAGGTCGCCGCGACCTCAGTTTGACTCCGACACACGTCCGAACGTGACCCGCCTACGGCTCGAACTAATACAAAATGAGTTACAGATAACACGGACAAGGTCCGCGCGTGTTCAGAAACAGATTGCATTGTTTACCTTTGTTTACCGAACACGCATATTTAATATATGGCTTTGCGCGGTGGTGGCACAAGTGTCTAAGTTATAATCTCATTGTCTGTGCACAAAAATGATAATATGTATGTTACAAATTATTGGAGCACTAAATGTTATGCCCCGGACGGGAACCAAACCCGCGTCCTCCGATTTCGCGCTGGATGCCTAAACCACTCGGCCATATGGGCACGCTATTTCTAGCCGAAATCTCAATAGCAGCGTAGAAGCACTTTAGGTGAAGTAAAATCCTAGGGAGACTCTTTAAATTTTATAAGTTATGGCTTGATTTTTAATTTTGACTTTTACAAATATGCCGTCAGGTAGACGTTCGAAAAGAAAAAATCTAATGCAAGATTAGAAATTAATCTCTTTGAATTTGGCGGCATAGCTCCCACAGACTAAAAATTTGCTCTACAGCTAATAATACATACTATTT
This sequence comes from Plagodis pulveraria, assembly GCA_963890685.1. Classification (NCBI taxonomy): domain Eukaryota; kingdom Metazoa; phylum Arthropoda; class Insecta; order Lepidoptera; family Geometridae; genus Plagodis; species Plagodis pulveraria. Next base: position 6,749,664 of record OY982955.1, on the reverse strand, counting down.
AATATGTAGCTGTCACATGTAATAAAAGTTTAGTTTTCCTCTTTGTACGACAAAATTCAAACATTTTTTTAAATTTGCTTCTAGTTTTGAAGATCTACATTGGATTAGAGTATAAAGTTATGCGCATATTAATTAAGCCCTAGATTTGGTTCGCTCTTAAGTATTTTATTTCAATGACTAAATATTTCAACTTATGAGGAATCGGCTAGGACCCGCGTTATATATACCGGAATCCGGCCAGATTTGGACTGTTTTGACGTCATTCGTCTGGGAGGCGCGAATGTCTGAAGCGTCGAGCACGGGCTTTAGCGCGTAACGCGTAAGTTCGTGCAATCGTGACTCCCAGACGAAGGACTTCAAAACAGTCCGAAACTGGTCGGAATCATTCCGGTAAATATAACGCGAATCCGAGCCGGTTCCTTATACGTTAATATGGATTAAATGCGTGATAGTTTTCAAACTAAATATTTCGCTTAAATTACTAAATTTTTCGTTTAAATTACTAAGGGCCTGTTTTAGAATGTTCGAGTAAGTTCCGGTTATACTACCCAGAACATCTCTACATAGTATAAAACAAAGTCGCTTTCTCTGTCACTATATCCCTATGTATGCTTAAATCTTTTAAACTACGCAACGGATTTTGATGCGATTTTTTTTAATAGATAGAGTGATTCAAGAGGAAGGTTTATATGTATAATAACATCCATTCAATGGAGGAGAAATACTGTTATTTTTGAGGTTTCTAATGTGATGTCATAAATAATTACATTTTTACCGCTTACATTGCAAACGCAGGCTGAACCTTACGAGATATATCAAAATAATGAATGAGATTTCTTATCTTCTTAATCTTAAATTGTTTAATAAATCAAAACTACTGGATCGATTTTTATCAGTTTTTCAGTGACGTCGGCTTTATATTTATACCCGTGCGAAGCCGGAGCGGGCCGCTAGTATTTAATAAATAAAACACTATCTTTGCGTTTCACAGTCATCGATTTAGCCTATCCATCGGTTAAAGCTTGAGACGCGCTGCATGTTAACTGTCATTTTTATCATTCATTTATTTTATGTTCTGGGTAGTATAACCGGAACTTACTCGAACATTCTGAAACAGGCCCTAAATGTTTCGTTTTAATAACTATATGTTTTATTTCAATCGTTTATTTTTGTATAAGTTATTTTAAGTCTAATATGAGATTTATACAGTTTTTTTTTGTCCACAGAATCTACGGCATTCCCGGTCAGCGGACTCCGAGCTGGAGCAGCTGAAGCGGGCCTGCACAATAACGTATATCGTTTTCTCTTTACTACTTATCGTCGCTTTCTTGTGCGTCCTATGTGCTTTCAACCCACGTTTTTACGCCACGTGCAAACATTATTTCGATCGGGTAATAAATACGGTCATGTCTTTTCGGAATTTCGATTACTTTTCGTGTATTAACGAATTAGTGTAATGTTTGTTTTACATGAAAAAATAATCTATTGGAGTACGAAAGTTTTGAATGAATAGATTCAGGCGTTACTTTGCGGAAATCCATATTTAATAAAAAAAATATTTCTAAAATATTTTACGAAAACTTCCTTGACTCCAAGACCTCCTGAGGATGCTTCGTGTAGAAGCGAAACGCGTCGAAAATTCTTCCGGTTTGGCTGCGTAGCGTTTGTGACGTCACGTCGGCTTAGCAGGAAAATTAGGCGGAATTGTCACTAGATATATTTTTTATGTGTTTTATTAAAATATTAATTTGATGTTTTCGTAAAATATTTTAAAAATATTTGTTATTATTACGAAAGTTTTGTCATGGCTGGCCTGGACTTAGTGCAGAAGAATCTCTCGTATAACAGATTTTAAATAAAAAATGTGGGAACCTTGCTTCTTTAGCACACGTCGCTAAGCATCATGCTCTATGCGCCTAGGACGAGTTTTCACAGTTAATGTTACCATAAAACTTAACGTTTTCTCCCATACCTATTTAGAGTTATTTCACGTCTACGCTAGGGGCGTTGGTAAAAAAATTATGAGGATAAACCTTTCATTTTCACAGTAGTATCCTTCATGTGTTCTATACGACTGAAAATTGTGATGGGTAAGGGCAATATCTTAACATCGCACTTGTTAATTTCACCGCTGTTTATTTTACATATGAAATTTCGGATATTCATTACTTTAACTCCCGAGTTTTCGTAGTCTCCAGATTTAATTCCAGACGCCAGAACATTTTTGTCGACATCATCACTTACCAACAAGCGAGAAGTAGCGAAAGGCTAAGTCATCAGAAATAATAAAAAATTACGTAACCATAAATGCTACGGATAAATTGACTTATTATTTATTCGTAGCATAAATGTCAACGTATTTTTCCCATACATTTTTAGTCACCGAACCTGTTAGAGGACCATGTTAAAAGATGTATGAAAGAAAACTTCACTAAACAGCTCGTGTTAACTTTCGTAGTAACTTTAACTTCCTATGACAACTTGTACGACTATACAATTTTTTTTCTAATTAGAGAGAATTAGAGGGTATTACTAGCCACGATAAAACATACTGTCTAATGCATAATTTATTATGTGCACGTCGATATGCCCGAAGCGTATCATTGGAGTATCCAAGATTTTACGTAAATTAAAAGTTATATAAATCTGAGATTTGCTTCTTATATAATATATATACTTCATACTTTCCACTTAGTTCTATAAACGTCTTATGATAGATAAATTATCAGCTGTGCTGACTTATGTCGCGATCAAAATATTTCTTCAGTCAAGTAGTCCGTTCTTTTTACAATTTTTAACGTTAGTAATAGTAGCAGTAAGCAACTTTTCGTGTATAAGTGGTTAAATCTTACTATCGTGTAGAAGAATTAGTGTTGGGTGGTTACTGGTGTGTATACGATTAAAGGGCGTTTCACGTTAGGTGATGCTGAACGCGATCCGTGGCACGCTACGAGGCGCGGTTTAGAAGAAATGTTCTGAACATTTTATAGTAATATGTTTAACTATTATAAAAAATTGACAAAGCGTTATGACGAGAGGACAACCTTTTGAGCTATATACTTCCAGCGCCAATAAAGACAGTAACTATAATTAATTAATTGATTATATCATCTTTGTCACCCGCTTGATGCACGATGTCGCCAAGCAACTAAAAGTGTGCCTCGGCTGTTGTCCTTATAGCTTGTACAATATCGACAATACATTTCAAACAAACAGCCGACATAGTGATCAAATGCTAATGAATAATATATAAATATGAAATATAATGTTACTACGCCCTGTCCTGAGGCAAGTACAAAGCGCTCAAAACGTATGTTTTTCGTTATGCATCAATTAAAGGGCTAAGAATCTCACCACTTACTGCATATTGCTGTCCGTCTATTTGTATGCTTGCACTGTCTAAACCAATCATGGCGATGTGAATCCAAATTTTGTATACCGTTTTGGATTTTGCATGTACCGTTTGCAGACTAGGTATATGTTTTTTTTTTCATTATATCCGAGGCTTTTTTCGAGTGAGGTCAGTAGGATTAAAATTGTATTAAAATGTCGTAAAACGTATTTAGTTACCAGTATCTCGAGGCAGAGCCGTAATTTTTTTTTAATTGTTCCACTAATATTTGCATTTACTAGTTTTGTATATATGGGTATTATTGGGATGGTTTTATCCTTAGTTCAGTGTACTCAAAATAATTTAATATAAAGGGGCGTGCGAGGGTCGTGTGCCTCGGTTGTCATAAAGAAACGTACGGAGCACGTCATATTTTGGCAATGCGGCTGTAACGTGTACCGTACGTTACTTTGTATGACAAGTCGTGCAAACCCACGAAGACAGTCGTGCTAAGCAGATTGTTTTCATAAATTGGTATTGGGATTGTAGAAGCTATGGTTAGGTTTTGCTAATTACATTCTCGAATGTATTTTAAAAAGTTAGTTAAGTTATTAAATAGATATAAATTTGATCGATCTCAGTCGAGGTAAATAATTATCTCGTAAAGTTTAGTTTTAACATTTTGACCATGTAGCTTTAGGGTGTCTAATGTTTTTAAAAAAATCGATGGAACTTGAAGGTAAATAGTTTGGTGTTGAGGCGACTCAACTTTAGTGTTGAGGCGGTTCGGATAATTATATGAGTCGATATTAGAATTAAATTACAAATGGAAAAAAAAACCTACTAGTTCCATGGGTTCCGTGGTTACATTCGATAGACTTACATTCATTCATCTTTGAAATTCAATAAAATGCATTCCTAATTTGTCCAAGAGTGCAATTGTGACTCTAACAGTACTTGTAAAGCAACTGAAAATTATCTTCATATCTTTAGAAGGAAACCTTTAGCTCATAATGTACAATTAAGTTATTCCTTGTAGAATTATAAATAAGAGATTTGAAATAGCTCGAATAAAACTTGAATTTCCTACTACATATTTGTTTTATTTTCTCCCTTGCAAGGTCTGTTGGAGTCACATTGTGCTTTATTTTACTATAGTTCTCGAAATTGACGAGCGCGCGTTAGCCTTTCTTGTGTTAGTCGTGTAACTCCATGTTACGCTAGTGTGAGTGCGTAGTTTCGGCGTGCACACAAGCACAACGTGGCATATACGTGGTTCACCACGGAATCGTTAACGCGCGTTAGTAAATTGCAAGAACTGCTGTCATATAATCGTAATATTTTGAATTAGTTACCTCTTATAACGTATTATTGTGACTGATTTTTGTTTGGTAGTGTTTTTAAAAGTTCTTTTTTTTCCATGACGTAACTCCAACTTCGCCTTTCTACCCCTTAATTGTTTATCTATGTTGGTAAATATCGTAGGTTAGTAGAATTGTTTTTTATCAGCTTTTATTAAAAAATACTGTGTCGGTGATGGATGTTTCCAAATGTCGTCAACATAAAGATGGCTGTTTTTTTGCGTCTGTAATTATGCGTCCGTTATGTGTCCGGCACCATATCATAGACCATATTCTAAGAAACAAGAGTTAAATGCTTTGGTTTTCTGATTCTTTTTTAATAGAGACGTCAGAACCTTCGTCGTCATCGTCGACTATTGAGATAAGTGGCCTTGAACTATCCTGCACTTTCTTAATAGCCATAATAGATACATCCGCTACCTGACGGCACCGCTAACCCGGAGACCAGAACTTTATGCTACATATCCGCCCGAGGATGTGCGATGAAGATGAGCGGTACGAGAAGCTGTGGAAGGATCTGTAGCTGAGTGGTGCAAGGATGCATAGTTTGCGGACTATTTTCAACAGTGCAAGTAAGCGCTACACCGCTTCGTACACATTCTCGCTCACGTCCCTCGCACACGTTCCTTGCGTACATTTCTCGTTTTTTATATGTGAAGAGGCAAACAATGACTTAGCACTGCTAGCACTTTTCCACCTGTGAGAGAGAGAGAGTTGTACTCAGCGAGGTTAAAAACATAAATTGATGCTATTGGTGGGTTGTTTCCTCTTACACAGCTCAACTGCCTCGCACTTGTGGATACGCAGCCTGAAGGTGTATTTCGGCTGCTGTCTTTTTGCTCGTGGGGTGGCGAGCTAGAATCTCCATCTCTGCTCGAGGGTGTCGTAAAAGGCGACTAAGAGTAACACACCAGAAAGGTGGGCAGCAGCACTTTCTAAGGAACTAATAGGTACCCCACACTGCGATCACAGTAGTCCTTTAGAACCAGTTCCCAAACACCGAGCTAGCTGGAGAGCTCGAGGCATAAATAAACTATCGATTAGTTATTCTCCAAATAGACTAAATATCCGTAGGGCCCAATCTCAACGGTACAACATAGCAGTTGTACCGGGGCAATTAGTTCGGACCTCCCCAACTTGTATGGGCAACGACTCAAGCTGAGGTCAGTACCACAGTGGTAACCTTGAGCCCGTTGTCAACCCCTCCTTTAGTAGCGGTACGTGTTCGGCGCTTGCAGGAGACGGAGGTAGGTGCTTTTCGCCTTCTACGCCCGTCCCAGGGCCCAAAGTCCGGTGGAGTTGAACAGCCGACAGCGGATGTCAACATCCTAGTCCTCTTTAAAAAAAGAGTAGCAGTTGCCATTCTAGGTTAAGTCTGTTTGCCATTTTTGATTACGTATAAGTAACATATATAAGTATCAGTTTACCATCATCGTGATGGTAAACTTCAGAAAGAGCTGCTGCCGACCTTCCAGTATATTACCCTTAGAATTATATCCTTGATTTGGATATAGGAACTCAATTGAAAGATACACCTCCACTCCATACTCATTTTGGAGTTTTCTCAGAAATAACTTTAGTTATATATGGAACACAGAAGGAAAATGTAGTTATGGTGGTAAGTTTTGTAGTACCTAGTACCTTTTTGCTTTTTGATCGCGTGACTGTATATTTATCCAATAGGTATTATACGATATAGATTAATAAGCGTCATGTTAGGTTACGGTAACAAACGTGCTCGTAATGCAGCAGCTTCATTCATGCTTAGTAACTCCTTTGGAAAATACTTTATTTCCCACAAAGGAAAGAGCAGCATTGATCATCTGTGTAGGAAAGTGAGACTGAATACTTGCAGTGTTAATTTGTGCTAATACATAACTTATGGGTTAGCACTCACTAATCCAGGCCACACCAAATTGACATAGCTTAAACTTAGGCCGCATTTTAAACGACGAGGTCAGGCCCGTGTCATTCATCGTACGTGTGAGATCGCGCGACGTTGAGCTTGTGCCGGCGAGCGTGAGCAATAGAGTTGAGGCATTTAGTATTTTTTTGCGTTTATCAAGTCATATATAGCTTCAATTTATGATTTAGCTTGAAAAAATATTAATATGATCAATCTTGTGTAACAAAATTACAATTACAACTGATATAAACACTTTATTTAGTAACTACCTACTATGCGCTAGTTTTCATCAGTGGTAACTTTAGTTTTGTAACACGAGAATGGTCGTGTTTCCTTTTTTTCGTTTGAGGTAACAATACTTAGCGAAAATAATGATCTTTCATTCCTCTCGTTTCTGTTACTGCAACAACCGTAAACAAAACAATATTTACGCCCTGGCCATTGTGACAAAACCCCAAGCCAGCCTAGCCTAGGTGAAATTTGAGCGAATGAACTCCCTGAATTAGAGGCACCACTAGAGGTACCCGGCCCACACACCGCACGCCCCACGCACCACCCGCTCCTGTTCTGTCACACTCACACAAAGCCGCGAACGCTTTTACGAGTACACATACATGAATGTCGCTTCTTCTGGTGTATATGTTCTATGACAGAGGCGTGTATAGGCATTTATATATTTTATTTACTTCTAACCATTATGACACTGTAGCGTGCAAAGCGGAAATTACATGAATAAATTTTCGGAGGACAAAATTTTTCACTTGGAGCGGAAATTAAAAACGCGTCCTGCCGCGTTAATCTAGTGGTTAAGGCACCCGGTGCGTAAATACTCGATATCGAAATAAAAGCGATTGCCGGTCGAAGTAAATTATTTTATGCTCTAAAAGTTGGTTAATGTATCGTTTAGCACGCGATAGTGCTTGCACTTTCTATATTTAGGTTAGGCTAGGGTAGCGACGTCATTAGGGGAGTGTTTGAAAAGCACTTTTTTCGATCATAGATGAATTGTAGCTGTCTGCTTGGTGGCCACACAGTCTCCTATAACGGTTAAAGTAAAATTTGGGCACAAAATTAGGCTCAGTTGATCCAGCCTCCATAGCGTAGTGCTTAACCTGGTGCGTAAAACGGGGAGACGCGGGTTCAACTGATGCTCGAGGTGAAATGGCTTCTAAAATTTGTAAAAGGTAAATATAAAGGGTATAAAGGTATTTTTAATGTTCGTAATTATTATATTCTTCCTCATATACATCGTCAAGCAGAAGACAGATCAACAAAGAGTTGTCTGTATGGAACAGGTTGAGAGGCAGCTTTATTCTGAGTAAAATGGGATTGTTAGGTTCAGGCGATTTGCGGATCGTGAGACGATACTCATAGGGTAACTAAATTTAAATTAATTTCGGGATTATAGTACATTTTTAAATGGTGATCAGGTATAACATAAAATAGTAGTCACCTTTTAAGAATAAGTACCTGCTGGAACACATCTTTAGGTGGCGACAGAATTTCTCGTTAGTGGTTACTGTTTCAGCCGGATTGTCCACTGCTGAACACAGCCTCCCCTATTTAGGGGGTATTTGCCATAATCCCCACGCTTGGGGATCGCAGTGTAAGAAGGTATAGTTGTTTAGAAAGCGCTGCTTCCAGTACCACCCCACCTTCCAGTATTTTTCCCTTAGTCGCCTTTTACGACACCCACGGGATGATATGGGGAGGTGCAATTCTAACCCGGCACCCCACGGGATTCTGGCACCCCACGGGATATTACTTGGTATTTTTGGATATTTATAGATATTACTGGATATTTTTGGTAGATACGAAAAAATCAATGTTTTTCCGGTGTAATCCAGACCTTGTAATGTATAATGTTCAACTATATCCGCGATGCAAGTAATAAATTAGAATATGGAGTACTTACTTATAAATTATAATTCATCAATTTGAAAGCTTGTTGGACATCTCAGTTTAACGCTCGAACGATAGTGCGTGATGTTACGAATCCAGAAATATTGCGTGCTCGCTTCCGCAATCTAGCAATTTATGTTTATCTACCCACAATATTGTTAAAGATTAATGTGTGATATAAAAAAGCTGTACAAAAACTTGTTTTGATATCTTGGATAATAGTAAAGTGTGGTGTTTGTAGTCAGTAGCTCGGACAATGGCGCGTGGCGATACGGCCGACCCCGCGACCTCGCGTGCGCGCTTCCGCCATCTTGCATTTTAATGCGCCCCCACATTTGCATGCCGCTGCCACGTGCGATTATACTATCCTCATTTATTTCTTGGACGTTTTTCTGAACAAAAAGGATATCATGTTTCACATTTGAAATTAGCGTAGTAGAAGAAATGTGGTCTATTAAAACGAGAGAGTTGAAATACATAGAGTCGTTATATGCAAACTTCACTGCTCTAAAATCTAACTAGAATTTACCTATCTACATACCTCTGCACGTGTATATGCAGTTTGTAACGACAAGAAAAGAATATTAAAATATTATGCGTCATATCTGTTGTTAGAAAGAGATAAATAAACAATTTGTGCTACCACCGAACCGCCACGAGACGTTCCGATCACCATTACGCTGCGATCTCTTTCACTCTCACACAAAACGATCCACACATCGCGCTCATCCATTTCATTGTGACTACAGTCGCCTAAAATAACGATATATTCTATTTTAATAATAAAAGCAAATGCGCGTGAAATGAAACCTTTTTCCTATCTCTCATAGTGCCTGTATAATTAGTGCAGTGTTTAAAGGCACAGGAAGGCATATTGTCCACGACTTTTTCCTAAAAACATACGATTAGCGGCACCGTATTTACCGGATGCTCGGAAGTGCAAGACCGGTAGCGACTACCTTGCATGCGTCTAGTAAATCTGGGGAGTTCACATCTCATCTACAGGCAAAAGAATCTTTGTATTTTTATTACTCACTACTACCCACTAAACAAAAAACGATGAATTTTTAAAATGTCATACTGAGGGCGTAACACGGAGGTACCTCGTTTCGCATACGAATTAGCGAAACAGAATTACATAAGTATGCAATATCGAGCAAAATGTATTAAATAAATTCAAATAACTGAGCTTTTTAAAAACGAAAAAACCTTTTAGCTAAGTACTGTATCACACTGTTGTAATAATATCCTGTAGTATATATTTTATTCATATCTTTTATTCTTCTAAGTACACTTTGTTGTGTTCAACATTTTTCTTTGGAGCATCACTTCACCTTATATTTTTATAAGCTTAAAATTATATTCAGCCTGATAGAGGAAATGCATTTGATATATTTTATTTCTAAAGAAATACTTGGTCGTGACTTTCATCGGTATTGTTGTTGATAACAATACCACAATGTGGTCTATATTCCGTACCTACACAATGACGGTAAAAGGAAGTTACGAAGGTTTAAATTGCACTTGATAAGTGATGGCTCAAGATTTGCGTTAACATCTTTTCAACAATATTAAGAGCCCATTCGTGCGGTAGATGTATCACATTGACAATACCTCCTGTTTATCCGCTCCAGTCAGAATCTAACACATCTCTCTGCTTATATCTCTACTCGTGAGTAAATAACGGTGAAACTAGAATGGTAAATAAACAATAACAGTCAAACACAATTGCGGTCGGCGGCCGCGGCAGCTCGTAAACAGTCGCGTTTCATCGCGCGAGGTGATCGTATCTCGCAGCCCTGAGTTACGTCGTGCGCTGCAAAGATTGGGTGTTAGAGCTATGAACAGAAAGGACATGTCTTTGTGCGCTTGAATTGATTACCTATCTAAGTCTTCTGTATGTATTTCATTTGAAAGTACTTAGTCTTTATCAAGTTGTGGCGCGCGCAATATCAACACATTTCAATGCAATTGCATTCTGGCAATTCTGTAGCATTATTATATTTACAATATCTTTACTTACCGTCAGTCGAAATTGCATCATTTCACGTCCAGTCCAGTTCCAGTCGTCTGGCCCTGGATAGCTACCACCCTCAGAAAAGTGTCACCAAGCACCTCACGGTGTGTTTTGGCCAACATTACATTGACAAAGGGATCAACAATATCATAACTTTTATTTTTCTTTAAATTATATACCAAGGTACAGGTTTTGTGGCAATTCCAGCCTTGCCATAGCCTAAATATGATTCTTACACTGTAGTTATACCTTAGTTTTCTGCATACGCGCAAAGACCGAAACGTTCTTATTACCTCGGTTAACTCTTTCAGCTCAATACTGCCCAATTAAGTATGTTTTCTTGTTTTTTTTCATCTCCGGGGGTGTGGTTCTGCAAGCCTTCGGCCAATACAAGTTTTGGTCTAAACGCGGATACACGCCGTTCCAGCACTCCAATCGAGCTTAATTTGACACATGATTTGATCATGCCCGTTCCGGGTGACCTGTCAGAGCTAATTATGCTCTGCCTAGCCAAAAGTTTGAATTGACTCTACCTTACCTTTTAAATCGGCCAAATCTTGGCTGGCTGTCAAATGTGACAGATTTAACAATAACCAATACATTTTGTACAAGCTTAGCCAAGTATTACTGATTATTGAACGTAATGAATCCGATTTCCAAAATATGCTGAAAGTATTGTATCACCTAAAAACAAATTTCATATTTTGACAGTAGCTTTTCAAGATTGTTCCAGGGGCATTGATCAAATCTAGCTCGACCAATATTTGGCCATGGCTTTGCTGAAACGCATTCCGGTACGAACGATGGGGCACAACTAAATAAAAGAAGAGCATTGCTCTCCCTATTCGCACATTGTTTGGCACGCGAAGTAGATACCTACATCGCGTAGTACATACTCGTCATCTTTACTATAATATAGGTCTGCGGTATATACAAAATTAATGAATTATTACTATTACGTTTTTTAAAATATGAAATTGATCTAAGGGATGATTTATATTAGACCGGGCCGTGTCCGGGCCGGGGCGAGGACGGGGCGGGCCGGAGCGTACGTTAGTAGGCGGGCCCGGACAGAACACGGATCAGGCACTGTCTCATATAAACTGCTTCATACAAAATGCCCCGTCCGGGCCACGTACACGGCACGCCACGGGCACGGCCCGGTCTAATATAAATCTACCCTAATTCTTCTCGAAGATCTTTTATTCGTTAACAAACAATAAAGTACACAAATGGCTGTAAGCAGTATATTATACCTACTCCGCTCCGCAATCATCACTGGCTGTTCTGCAACTGTATCTTATCTATGGGTGCGGCGCACGCGCCACGAACAAGTCCGCCTCGCGCCTCCGATAGCGCTGACGGTAGTCGCACATTGTTGTGCATTTACAAACGTGATGTATAGTACCACCAACTTAACTGTGCAGTTCGCGAGGGCGCTGCTGGTCAAGGAAATCAACTACAAACTGTCACAATTTGAAGGAATGTTGTAGTTCTTTTTTCTGCCGCCTGAACAGATAAGTTGGTGGGACTGTAGTTATAAACGTGACGCATTCAGCTTCTAGAGAAAAAACACCCGTTGTAGCGCTGTCTTTAAAATCCCTAAACTGTAACCAAATCTTCACGACTTCCTGCTTACCTTAATTCGAAAATTACCTTAATTAAAGAACTTAACGAAATATAAACACATGGGTGTACAGTGGAACTGGGGTCCCAGGGTTAGATTTCGAAACTTTGAAAACAAAACTGTGGTGTTGACAGAATTGTAAGACATATTTAATAGACGATGTACTCAGTAGGAAGATTTTGGTTGGTCATTCGAAATAGATACCTGTTACCGGATAGTCGCTGTTTTATTGATATCGCTGGCTCTCAGATTCTACAAAAACTACAGCTTCTATTACAAAATCACAAATATACGATAGGAAAAATTTAAGTCATGTGCGGGATTCGAACCCGCGTCCATCCACCCCTTGAGCCGGGGTATGCTCTAACCAATTGAGCTAACATGACATGACGTCATAACTCCAATCTTTCCTATCGTTCTTTAACCATCGTATTGGGATGGAGCGACATCTATAGTACCACTTGCGTTGTACAAACAAGACCAATTTTGCAATTGGTTTTATACTTGTAAATGATGACGCAACCTTATAATTTTAATAATGTTAGGTTTGCAATAAAGCCTGCTATGCGGATTACATTACAAAATCACAAATATACGATAGGAAAAATTTTAAGTCATGTGCGGGATTCGAACCCGCGTCCATCCACCCCTTGAGCCGGGGTATGCTCTAACCAATTGAGCTAACATAAATCTTTCCTATCGTTCTTTAACCATTGTACAGCTTCTATGTTCGGACGTTCATAGTAGATTCATCATCATGCTAGTTATTTCTATTTTACACAATTATGATTATAGTAGATACCAATTCCTTTGATTCTCATTTCAAAAGGCTTCATTCTGAACAGTAGTGTCTTTCAAAGGCATTCACTTGCAGCTGGATTGCCCACTTGTAAGAGGCAGCGGTCCCTTTGTCCTCTGACAGGATGCTAATAACGCCACCCGACACGCGTACGATGGGTGTCAAACCAGGAGTGTCATACAGGGTGTTCAGCGGTTTGTGTACCAGACAGGGGTATTAGGTAGGACCACGTATCGATAGTGTAGCCATAAGAACCCGAATACATAGCAAATTATTATTAATCATGTCTCCATCGTGCGCTCGAAGTGTCAAATCCTCCTGAGGATGCTTCGTGTAGAATCGAAACGCGTCGAAAATTATTCCGGTTTGGCTGCATTGCGTTTGTGACGTCGGCTTAGCAGGAAAATTAGGCTGAATTGTCACTAGATATATTTTAAAGTGTTTTATTACAATATTTATTAAATTTTTGTTAAAATATTTTTAATGTATTTGTTATTATCAAATTATTATTAATAAATTATTTCATAAGCTAAATAATGTTAAATACCTTGATATAATTTTTTTTGTATAGTCTGTGCTTCATAAAGCTATACTTCTTCCTACATGATAAAATGAAGAATAAGTAGTTATGAGCTAAAAAAATGACAAAAATTCAACCAACAAGTTATTTTTCATAAATAACATGACACCTAAGAAAAAAGCATTAGTTCTTTCTACATCTTGCAAATTCATTTACTCGTACAAAAAGTAGAAAATAACCTTTTTTTATATTTTAAGCATTAATCACGAATGGTCGTGTTCCATAAGGTAGTAAGCCCCTTGGTTATCTTTATTAAAGCCTTTATTATCATCATCTGATTTACGGCAATTGTATATTTAGTTATTTTTTAAATATCATAATATTAAATTAATAATGTAGGTATGTTTTCATAAATGAACTGGGTACCTAAACTATTTTGAATTTTCTTGCTGTTGTTGTTCGCCAAATGGATAGCAGCGATACTCTGTAGTTCTGCTGAATATTTCTTTGTCAGAGAACGCAATACCCACAGAAGAAATTACCCGAAGAAGAAACATAAATAAGTTGATCCATTTACTTTTTACTTCAATTTCGTTTCTCGACCAAAAAATTAAATTATACTCTCCATAAAATATCAGACTAATAAAATGTTACCCGACAAAATTTTAAACAAATGAACTTTTCTTTGAAATAACTAACATTCGTTCTTGTTAATATTTATTTTATTATTTTTGCAATAACGCATGCTCCGCGGATTACATTACAAAATTTGACGAGAGGAAAAATTATAGTCATATGCGACAGCCCAAATGACTATAATGTTGTAATTCGTTTTTTTTTTACTTTGGTTGTGTATACATTTATATATATAAAACCTAACCATAATGAAATAAAAAATAACCTTATATTATACTTAGGGCCTGTTTCAGAATGTTCGAGTAAGTTCCGGTTATACTACCCAGAACATATTTAATAAATAAAACACTATCGTTGCGTTTCACAGTCATAGATTTAGCCTATCCATCGGTTCAAGCTTGCAACGCGCTACATGTTAACTGTCATTTTTATCATTCAGTTATTTTATGTTCTGGGTAGTATAACCGGAACTTACTCGAACATTCTGAAACAGGCAGGTAAGAAAATATTCAAAAACTTAAAAATAATACAATGGTTGAACGTCTAGGAACGGTTTTAAAGGCCAAATTAACCTTACACGTGCTCATGCTATCCCCCTTACCCGATCTGAACAACCTGTATATTTGCCATTGTGATTGGTTAGATTACGATGCAATCATTCATAAAGTACTTTGGGAACGGGTAGTTTTAACAGCAGCTTAGGAATAATTTTATTTTAATTTCCCTTTTATTTGCTTCGTTGATAAAAACACTACAGTAATCACATTACGGCACACCCTGATAACTATGTTATCCAGCCACCCAGCTTAGTAAAGCTACACCACCAGCTACATCGAGATTTAATCCCCAACACCAGCTTCTAACGACTGCTATCAGTATTTGTCCAGCGCTCTTTTCAAATGCCTTGAAGCAAACAATTTAGCTTGGATCACTTGTTTCTGATAACTTAGATAATGCGCTCAGATCCTAATGTTGTGTAAGCTATTTATTATGAACTTGGATCATAATGTTCCATGTCCGTATTGTATAGAAGAGCGATGTCAATGAATAAACTTGTCCCTATCAGCTCCCATCTGTGTTGGTTCTAGTTTAGGTGGCTAAGAACTCTCTTGTTTGTCATCAATCCGGTTGCTTTGTGTATCTTAGCTTACATCATTTAGTGCGGGCTGTTTCACCATCAATTAGGAGCTGTCCATTAATCACGATGTTTTTTTATCATTTTAGCACCATTTAGGTAGTTGAGGCACGCGGGCTCTTCGTTCGTTCCCTGGCAACGGCGAGATAAAGTCACATCACACGCCTCTTCAGTTTAGAAATTGCGCGAAAAAATATATACACGTGATATATTACTGCACCCCCCTCCCCCTTGTGATATTTCGTGATTTTAGCTAAAGCCCCTCCCCCCTTTCAAGCCTCACGTGATTAATGGACGGTCTCTTAAGACGTCTTCCCAGCTCGGTGTCTAAATGATACTAAACATAACTTTGTTCAATGCTAAAAACGTGATTATTATAAATCTTTGGAAAACCGTTGTAGATTTTCCCCTTACCATAGATATATGGGAGCGATTTTAATTTGCTTTAAACATAGAGTAAAGGAAAAGCCGCCTTCAGTGTTCAAAGTTGCTAAGACTTGGCTATGTAGCAAGTTTTTCATCCCACTGTCACCTTAACCTGCCTGTAGGTAATGACGTGTGTACACGCGTCACAAACCAAGCGGCCCCGAATACGTACGCGACTGCCCACCGCGTCCCCAACACAATTTGCCCCGGACACGTCACTCACCGTAATTGGCTATTAGCTAATGAGATCTAGCGATTGCATCTGGTCGGCGTCGGTGTCGGTGCAAAGAGGCAACACCGCCACTTGCCCCGTTAGGTGGCTGACGATGACAGGGGGCAGGCGACAAGACGGATTTAACTCGATGTCAATGTCTAGTATCGATACCGATGGACGATGTGCGAAACGCTTATCGCTATCGAAATGCCATTTAGTTACGGTTAGTGAGGAGTGATGTCGTGTTGCGATCATTTTTCGTGTTGTTTATCGATGTTACAATCGACAGCCGCACTGCCCGCACTCGACTTGGCTGTCGATAGTATCTATTCCATATGAAGCAGGTGATTTTAATAGTTTGATTTGGTCTTGTTGTAGAAGTTTTAGATGTATCACCAATATTCCATTCTTCCGATACGAATGAGTTGTTTATAATTTTTGGAAAAGGGTTTCCACCTTAATCGTAAACGAAAAGAGTGGCAAACAACAGTGTTACATTGAACGAGTTCACGTCATTATGCTTTGGTTAATCCACCGGCCCCATACCTTCCCGTGAGGGTCGTAAAAGGCGACGAAGGGTAAAATACCAGAAGATGGGCATCTTTCTGAAGAACTGTCATCTTACACTGCGATCCCCAAGCCGCCTGCCAAGCGTGGGGATAATGGCAAATCCTTCCTTAATTGGGAAATCTGTGTTCAGCAGTGCATGATCCGACCGATAAAGTGATGTACTGTTAAGTTGCGACACGAGGGCTGAAAACTATTGATTGAACAAAAACGACTGTATGTGTACCTACACATCGAAAATGGGTACGCAATGCCCGTTCGGTCATAATGTCCAGATCAGTATGTGATAGTAGCAGCGATGTATGAAAAATTTTGTTTTGTATATCAGTTTATATATGGGTGGTACTTTATAGAGCAAAGATTGAGAAAAATATATTAAATAATATCAGTTCGAGAATGTAAAAGGCAATATGTTACGTATAATGTCAACATTTTAAATGTATAAGTAACTTCCTTAAACCATACGATTGTGTAATGCAGTTTGTTTTATATTGTATCAGCTGGATTGTCCACTGCTGAATATGCCTCCACCATTAGGGGGGGGGGGGGGGTTGCCATAATCCCCGGCTTGGCAGTCCGCTCTCGACGTACTGGAATTGTAGTGTTAAATACAAAAGCATACGCACTGCAATTTGAATTTATTTATTATTTAATATTATATAGGTAAGCAACAATAGTTAGAAAGCAAAAATATATATAAATATATATTAATAAATGACAACCAAAAAAATATGTCCTCTCTTAAGGTTTACGGTTTTAGGAGTAATTTATAGAAGTTAGTTTTAGGGATAATTTATAGAATTACTCCTAATGCATTGGTTTTTAATAACTTACAAGATAATACGAGCAATATTGTTTTAAACTCGTGAATATCATGATCGTGTAGCATGGTTATAAACCTGAAAACAAGTGCGAAAAATCTGTACAAAAATATTTACTGGAACGGTACTTTCTATAAAAATATATAGTTTTGGCGTTTACGACATTTACTTCCAAGTAACGGCGGGGCCCTTGCGCGTTGCGAGAAACGAGCCGTAACTAGCCCTCTTGCATTACTAGACGAAGTTTAAGGTTATTGGCGTGATCCTAAGCCTTAAAGTATTATTTTAGACGTTAAAAACATTGTGATCCTTCCTTGGTGTTATAACTTTAGAGCTTGCTTAGTTAACTCGAGCCCAACAATTTACTATCTTCAATAATTTCCAGGCGTACTTACCCTCATCACAAATGAGAATGGCGAAGTCCTAAAGCGGCTTCTGCAGCCGAGTATGGCGAAGTATTTTGGCTGACGATCGTTTTCTTTCCGCAGGTGTTAATAACTAATAACCTGCAGGATTGAGTTTATTAGTTCGTGATTTTCTAGTTAAACGTGATTTAAATGGCCACAAGACGAAATATATTTCGAAAACAGAACTTGATTTTGAATACCTTTTGAAGCAGTGATGGCTTAGTGGCATTGGCTATGAACTGCAGGTCCATGGTTCGAATCCCGCCGCGGGCTTGAGCTTCACCGCATAGAGGAAGGGCATTTTGCGAATGCCCGCCTGGCTAGCTACCACCCTCAAGTCGAAAACCTGTCGCCAAGTACCTAACGGTGTGTTCCGGCAGCAGTCATTGAGAGCCAGTGTAATTACAGGCACATGAGACTTAACAACTATGTCTCAAGGTGACAGGCACAGTGCAATTCATTGTTGACGAAATGCATCTGTTATAGGCAGAGGTTAGTCCATTTAACATCAGGTGGGCCTCGGGCTTGTTCCGTCAAAACAACATAAAACAACAAAAAAACTGTATTAGAGACCATCCCTTTTGAAACAAACTACTGAAGTGCTACTTGTTTGACTTAGGACGTGAAGTGCTACTTTCCAGGTTGATTTCATCACTAGTTGCAAAACTGGAACAATTTCCCCATTGGTGGTGGTAAGGGAGAGCTATAGCACTAATTGGTAAATTTTGTTCAATTTAAACACAGGAGTATCTTACCCTTTTGGTATTTTTTGCAAAATTTGGTGGTGAAATGGTACTAAGCCTTTTCTACGATACCCTACACTTTAACCGACTTGCAAAATGGGGGATGAGATCATTGACACTGTATGTTTTTTAGTATGATTCTTGGGCGATATCTTCACTAGTTAAAATTTTCTAGATGATTTTTTTATTTCTTGGATAGAATATACCTCTAAGTTGGGCCCGTTTTAATTTTTTCGAAAACAGTTGAGTAGTTTTTAAGTTATAGTCATTGAACTGAAAGGAACTGAACTCATAGGAACTGAACTGAAAGATTTATTTTATAGGTCATTGTAACTCTTGTCGATGGTATTGATGATCTTGTTAGCAGTATGTACAGTAAAAAGAGTGAATAAAATAAAACGGTACCGAGTTCCTACACTAAAAAGTATTAAATGAGATGTGTAAGTCAGACCATTTAATGTTTTTTTTTATGTTATTGTGACGGATCAAGCACGAGGCCTACCTGATGTTAAGTGGCCTAACCTCTGCCTATAACAGATACATTTCATCACAAGTCACAAATTGCACTGCGCCCGTCACCTTTAGACATAGTTGTTAAGTCTCATGTGCCTGTAATTTCACTGGCTCTCAAGGACAGCTGCCGGAACAGCACCGTTAGGCGCTTGGCGACAAATTTTCTACTTGAGGTCAGTTTTGAATCAGTATGGTACCGACTCGTATTAACGTACAACTTTTTAAATATTTTACCATGTTTTAAGAAATAAGAAAAAAAACAAATCCCGTGTAGCAATTGAACCAGCACATATAAGCAACATTTCATTTTGTAAATCTTAAGTTTTTGAATAAAATGTACACGGCGAACGGGTATTTTGGCACGGAACCTTAAAATCTACGCTTTTTCGTCCTAAAATGACAGCAACATTAATGAAATCCGGCAAAAAAAACTCAACGAGGTGGTCTTAAAGTTTTTTTATCGGATTTAACTGTACAGAGCAGGCCGTTTAGTTAAATCGCGAGATATCTACTACACGCCCACTGTAGAGGTCTCTGGACCTCCCCGGCTGCGGCTTCCCTATCAGCATTAGATGTAATTGGCGAAATCTACCGAAGCTACATGTCGCTCGCAGGTGTTTTAAATTTAAAACCGTCGTGGCGTCGCGGTCGCCTGCCATTCTTAAGCACTTGGTAGAGTTCCGGATAGGTAGTAGCTAAGGTTCCGTTCGCTTCTCTACTTGTTTACTATACTGGATTGGTTTGGAAAGCTTTGACCTTCTCACAAATCTTTGAATAACTAATCTTTAAATATACAACGTGTCACGTTGTTTGTCCGCGATGGACTCCTCTACTGAACCGATTTTAAATTTGATTTGCACGCCGCCGTGTGAAATTTTATCCAAATTGAAAGATAGCATAGCTTACATCTCAATTTATAGTAGCAATATTTTTTTATTGCAAATTATTTGTCTGACAGTCACAATTATCTGTTAGCTCCAAACGATTCTAACAGATGGTCTGTTGACTGGATTGAGTAAGTATTCAATAGAAAAAACATAGGGCGACCGCGGACTTCAAATACTGAAGATTCTGAATAAGACTCGATAGAATCTGAAACAATTGTCGTTCGATATCTATTCTCCAGAAATTCCAAAAAAGCAGGAAACAGTGCGGTTTTACCTTACAATCTACGTATTAACGCAATACCCACAGAAGAAATTACCCGAAGAAGAAACATAAATAAGTTGATCCATTTACTTTTTACTTCAATTTCGTTTCTCGACCAAAAAATTAAATTATACTCTCCATAAAATATCAGACTAATAAAATGTTACCCGACAAAATTTTAAACAAATGAACTTTTCTTTGAAATAACTAACATTCGTTCTTGTTAATATTTATTTTATTATTTTTGCAATAACGCATGCTCCGCGGATTACATTACAAAATTTGACGAGAGGAAAAATTATAGTCATATGCGACAGCCCAAATGACTATAATGTTGTAATTCGTTTTTTTTTTACTTTGGTTGTGTATACATTTATATATATAAAACCTAACCATAATGAAATAAAAAATAACCTTATATTATACTTAGGGCCTGTTTCAGAATGTTCGAGTAAGTTCCGGTTATACTACCCAGAACATATTTAATAAATAAAACACTATCGTTGCGTTTCACAGTCATAGATTTAGCCTATCCATCGGTTCAAGCTTGCAACGCGCTACATGTTAACTGTCATTTTTATCATTCAGTTATTTTATGTTCTGGGTAGTATAACCGGAACTTACTCGAACATTCTGAAACAGGCAGGTAAGAAAATATTCAAAAACTTAAAAATAATACAATGGTTGAACGTCTAGGAACGGTTTTAAAGGCCAAATTAACCTTACACGTGCTCATGCTATCCCCCTTACCCGATCTGAACAACCTGTATATTTGCCATTGTGATTGGTTAGATTACGATGCAATCATTCATAAAGTACTTTGGGAACGGGTAGTTTTAACAGCAGCTTAGGAATAATTTTATTTTAATTTCCCTTTTATTTGCTTCGTTGATAAAAACACTACAGTAATCACATTACGGCACACCCTGATAACTATGTTATCCAGCCACCCAGCTTAGTAAAGCTACACCACCAGCTACATCGAGATTTAATCCCCAACACCAGCTTCTAACGACTGCTATCAGTATTTGTCCAGCGCTCTTTTCAAATGCCTTGAAGCAAACAATTTAGCTTGGATCACTTGTTTCTGATAACTTAGATAATGCGCTCAGATCCTAATGTTGTGTAAGCTATTTATTATGAACTTGGATCATAATGTTCCATGTCCGTATTGTATAGAAGAGCGATGTCAATGAATAAACTTGTCCCTATCAGCTCCCATCTGTGTTGGTTCTAGTTTAGGTGGCTAAGAACTCTCTTGTTTGTCATCAATCCGGTTGCTTTGTGTATCTTAGCTTACATCATTTAGTGCGGGCTGTTTCACCATCAATTAGGAGCTGTCCATTAATCACGATGTTTTTTTATCATTTTAGCACCATTTAGGTAGTTGAGGCACGCGGGCTCTTCGTTCGTTCCCTGGCAACGGCGAGATAAAGTCACATCACACGCCTCTTCAGTTTAGAAATTGCGCGAAAAAATATATACACGTGATATATTACTGCACCCCCCTCCCCCTTGTGATATTTCGTGATTTTAGCTAAAGCCCCTCCCCCCTTTCAAGCCTCACGTGATTAATGGACGGTCTCTTAAGACGTCTTCCCAGCTCGGTGTCTAAATGATACTAAACATAACTTTGTTCAATGCTAAAAACGTGATTATTATAAATCTTTGGAAAACCGTTGTAGATTTTCCCCTTACCATAGATATATGGGAGCGATTTTAATTTGCTTTAAACATAGAGTAAAGGAAAAGCCGCCTTCAGTGTTCAAAGTTGCTAAGACTTGGCTATGTAGCAAGTTTTTCATCCCACTGTCACCTTAACCTGCCTGTAGGTAATGACGTGTGTACACGCGTCACAAACCAAGCGGCCCCGAATACGTACGCGACTGCCCACCGCGTCCCCAACACAATTTGCCCCGGACACGTCACTCACCGTAATTGGCTATTAGCTAATGAGATCTAGCGATTGCATCTGGTCGGCGTCGGTGTCGGTGCAAAGAGGCAACACCGCCACTTGCCCCGTTAGGTGGCTGACGATGACAGGGGGCAGGCGACAAGACGGATTTAACTCGATGTCAATGTCTAGTATCGATACCGATGGACGATGTGCGAAACGCTTATCGCTATCGAAATGCCATTTAGTTACGGTTAGTGAGGAGTGATGTCGTGTTGCGATCATTTTTCGTGTTGTTTATCGATGTTACAATCGACAGCCGCACTGCCCGCACTCGACTTGGCTGTCGATAGTATCTATTCCATATGAAGCAGGTGATTTTAATAGTTTGATTTGGTCTTGTTGTAGAAGTTTTAGATGTATCACCAATATTCCATTCTTCCGATACGAATGAGTTGTTTATAATTTTTGGAAAAGGGTTTCCACCTTAATCGTAAACGAAAAGAGTGGCAAACAACAGTGTTACATTGAACGAGTTCACGTCATTATGCTTTGGTTAATCCACCGGCCCCATACCTTCCCGTGAGGGTCGTAAAAGGCGACGAAGGGTAAAATACCAGAAGATGGGCATCTTTCTGAAGAACTGTCATCTTACACTGCGATCCCCAAGCCGCCTGCCAAGCGTGGGGATAATGGCAAATCCTTCCTTAATTGGGAAATCTGTGTTCAGCAGTGCATGATCCGACCGATAAAGTGATGTACTGTTAAGTTGCGACACGAGGGCTGAAAACTATTGATTGAACAAAAACGACTGTATGTGTACCTACACATCGAAAATGGGTACGCAATGCCCGTTCGGTCATAATGTCCAGATCAGTATGTGATAGTAGCAGCGATGTATGAAAAATTTTGTTTTGTATATCAGTTTATATATGGGTGGTACTTTATAGAGCAAAGATTGAGAAAAATATATTAAATAATATCAGTTCGAGAATGTAAAAGGCAATATGTTACGTATAATGTCAACATTTTAAATGTATAAGTAACTTCCTTAAACCATACGATTGTGTAATGCAGTTTGTTTTATATTGTATCAGCTGGATTGTCCACTGCTGAATATGCCTCCACCATTAGGGGGGGGGGGGGGGTTGCCATAATCCCCGGCTTGGCAGTCCGCTCTCGACGTACTGGAATTGTAGTGTTAAATACAAAAGCATACGCACTGCAATTTGAATTTATTTATTATTTAATATTATATAGGTAAGCAACAATAGTTAGAAAGCAAAAATATATATAAATATATATTAATAAATGACAACCAAAAAAATATGTCCTCTCTTAAGGTTTACGGTTTTAGGAGTAATTTATAGAAGTTAGTTTTAGGGATAATTTATAGAATTACTCCTAATGCATTGGTTTTTAATAACTTACAAGATAATACGAGCAATATTGTTTTAAACTCGTGAATATCATGATCGTGTAGCATGGTTATAAACCTGAAAACAAGTGCGAAAAATCTGTACAAAAATATTTACTGGAACGGTACTTTCTATAAAAATATATAGTTTTGGCGTTTACGACATTTACTTCCAAGTAACGGCGGGGCCCTTGCGCGTTGCGAGAAACGAGCCGTAACTA
Source organism: Plagodis pulveraria (assembly GCA_963890685.1). Taxonomy (NCBI): domain Eukaryota; kingdom Metazoa; phylum Arthropoda; class Insecta; order Lepidoptera; family Geometridae; genus Plagodis; species Plagodis pulveraria. Next base: position 6,726,058 of record OY982955.1, on the reverse strand, counting down.
GCCCTCTTGCATTACTAGACGAAGTTTAAGGTTATTGGCGTGATCCTAAGCCTTAAAGTATTATTTTAGACGTTAAAAACATTGTGATCCTTCCTTGGTGTTATAACTTTAGAGCTTGCTTAGTTAACTCGAGCCCAACAATTTACTATCTTCAATAATTTCCAGGCGTACTTACCCTCATCACAAATGAGAATGGCGAAGTCCTAAAGCGGCTTCTGCAGCCGAGTATGGCGAAGTATTTTGGCTGACGATCGTTTTCTTTCCGCAGGTGTTAATAACTAATAACCTGCAGGATTGAGTTTATTAGTTCGTGATTTTCTAGTTAAACGTGATTTAAATGGCCACAAGACGAAATATATTTCGAAAACAGAACTTGATTTTGAATACCTTTTGAAGCAGTGATGGCTTAGTGGCATTGGCTATGAACTGCAGGTCCATGGTTCGAATCCCGCCGCGGGCTTGAGCTTCACCGCATAGAGGAAGGGCATTTTGCGAATGCCCGCCTGGCTAGCTACCACCCTCAAGTCGAAAACCTGTCGCCAAGTACCTAACGGTGTGTTCCGGCAGCAGTCATTGAGAGCCAGTGTAATTACAGGCACATGAGACTTAACAACTATGTCTCAAGGTGACAGGCACAGTGCAATTCATTGTTGACGAAATGCATCTGTTATAGGCAGAGGTTAGTCCATTTAACATCAGGTGGGCCTCGGGCTTGTTCCGTCAAAACAACATAAAACAACAAAAAAACTGTATTAGAGACCATCCCTTTTGAAACAAACTACTGAAGTGCTACTTGTTTGACTTAGGACGTGAAGTGCTACTTTCCAGGTTGATTTCATCACTAGTTGCAAAACTGGAACAATTTCCCCATTGGTGGTGGTAAGGGAGAGCTATAGCACTAATTGGTAAATTTTGTTCAATTTAAACACAGGAGTATCTTACCCTTTTGGTATTTTTTGCAAAATTTGGTGGTGAAATGGTACTAAGCCTTTTCTACGATACCCTACACTTTAACCGACTTGCAAAATGGGGGATGAGATCATTGACACTGTATGTTTTTTAGTATGATTCTTGGGCGATATCTTCACTAGTTAAAATTTTCTAGATGATTTTTTTATTTCTTGGATAGAATATACCTCTAAGTTGGGCCCGTTTTAATTTTTTCGAAAACAGTTGAGTAGTTTTTAAGTTATAGTCATTGAACTGAAAGGAACTGAACTCATAGGAACTGAACTGAAAGATTTATTTTATAGGTCATTGTAACTCTTGTCGATGGTATTGATGATCTTGTTAGCAGTATGTACAGTAAAAAGAGTGAATAAAATAAAACGGTACCGAGTTCCTACACTAAAAAGTATTAAATGAGATGTGTAAGTCAGACCATTTAATGTTTTTTTTTATGTTATTGTGACGGATCAAGCACGAGGCCTACCTGATGTTAAGTGGCCTAACCTCTGCCTATAACAGATACATTTCATCACAAGTCACAAATTGCACTGCGCCCGTCACCTTTAGACATAGTTGTTAAGTCTCATGTGCCTGTAATTTCACTGGCTCTCAAGGACAGCTGCCGGAACAGCACCGTTAGGCGCTTGGCGACAAATTTTCTACTTGAGGTCAGTTTTGAATCAGTATGGTACCGACTCGTATTAACGTACAACTTTTTAAATATTTTACCATGTTTTAAGAAATAAGAAAAAAAACAAATCCCGTGTAGCAATTGAACCAGCACATATAAGCAACATTTCATTTTGTAAATCTTAAGTTTTTGAATAAAATGTACACGGCGAACGGGTATTTTGGCACGGAACCTTAAAATCTACGCTTTTTCGTCCTAAAATGACAGCAACATTAATGAAATCCGGCAAAAAAAACTCAACGAGGTGGTCTTAAAGTTTTTTTATCGGATTTAACTGTACAGAGCAGGCCGTTTAGTTAAATCGCGAGATATCTACTACACGCCCACTGTAGAGGTCTCTGGACCTCCCCGGCTGCGGCTTCCCTATCAGCATTAGATGTAATTGGCGAAATCTACCGAAGCTACATGTCGCTCGCAGGTGTTTTAAATTTAAAACCGTCGTGGCGTCGCGGTCGCCTGCCATTCTTAAGCACTTGGTAGAGTTCCGGATAGGTAGTAGCTAAGGTTCCGTTCGCTTCTCTACTTGTTTACTATACTGGATTGGTTTGGAAAGCTTTGACCTTCTCACAAATCTTTGAATAACTAATCTTTAAATATACAACGTGTCACGTTGTTTGTCCGCGATGGACTCCTCTACTGAACCGATTTTAAATTTGATTTGCACGCCGCCGTGTGAAATTTTATCCAAATTGAAAGATAGCATAGCTTACATCTCAATTTATAGTAGCAATATTTTTTTATTGCAAATTATTTGTCTGACAGTCACAATTATCTGTTAGCTCCAAACGATTCTAACAGATGGTCTGTTGACTGGATTGAGTAAGTATTCAATAGAAAAAACATAGGGCGACCGCGGACTTCAAATACTGAAGATTCTGAATAAGACTCGATAGAATCTGAAACAATTGTCGTTCGATATCTATTCTCCAGAAATTCCAAAAAAGCAGGAAACAGTGCGGTTTTACCTTACAATCTACGTATTAACGAAAAGCGAATAATAAAAAATAATGAAATTCGGGTTGTACCAAAAATCAGATTAGCTAAAGTACAGAAACGAGGTCGTTATTCGAAAATACTGATGCATAATAAATTACCAAAAGCTTGACCACCTTAAAATATAATTAGTTCAAACTTTTTTGAAAACTATCCTTTCTACACTTTAAAAGAACATTTACAGTGCAGCTTGTAGAATCTTTGTTCTTAGGACAAGTGCAAACGTGATAACTGTAAATTATTTAACTATATTAAGTGCAAAAATATTACGATTATAAAAATTTTATCAATTATTTACATAGACTTAATTTAGAATTATTTAGGTAATATATGTGTTTAATGTACTTTGGACATGCCTGTAAAAAAATTACTATAGGGTTAATAAAACTTCTTTATATCTTCTTAGTAAGCTGTTTACAGACCCACCAACTTATCACTTCAGGCGGCAGAAAAAAGAACTACAAAATTCCCTTAAATTGTGACAGTTTGTAGTTGATTTCCTTGACCAATAGCGCCCTCGAGAACTGCACAGTTAAGTTGGTGGTACTATACGTTCTAATATTGGAAAAAAGTGCATAGCGAGTAGGCAATGGGCAAAGAAAAACTCGTAATCTAAATCACTGCGTCACAGTGTGTTGGTAATTCTACTCCACAGAGAGTCTATGTTGTACGACAGGCGTGCTATACAGCTTACGGCGCTTGCCTGGCAACAAGCCCGCGTAGATATCGCTAGTTAAGTTAATTTAAAGTGGTTTAAAGTCTAATAGTTAGTCTAACAGTTAGATGAGTTAAGACGCGAAATTTTCAAGTTCTCGCAGAGTTTGTTGGGCCTTCAAACAAAGAGTGAGGAGACCCTGGTCCAAATAAAATCAACACCACCCCCTCTTCCCTCCAACAACGACAATATTGTTCACGAAATTAAGACTCTCAGTGAAAAAATTCAAACCCTAACACAGGAACCCAAATCGCCACCCCTCCCTATCTCTATAAACTTAGATGACCAAATACAGCCTATTACCGAACGTCTAGAAGCCGTGTCGTCTGAACTTCGCACGATGCGGCTAGAAAAATTTAATGCCCCCCCGCCAGCTCTGAGCATCGACGCTGAACTTACCCAGGCAGAAAGTAAGCCTACTTATGCCAAGGTTGCGTCGAAACCTCCAACAGACCGAAAGCCTAACCACACCCTGATAGTATCAACAACCAATCCACAAAGCACGGCGCAAAACGTTATCGACAAAATAAGAGATGCCCTGGATACAAAGACAACAGGAGCTAGGGTCGACCGGGTCCGGAAAGCCAGGAACCAAAAAGTGGTTCTGAGCTGCGGTACTAAGGAAGACCTAAATCTGGTTAGAAGTCGTGTCCAGCAAGACAAATCTCTGAGGGTGGAAGTCGCGAAAGCGGGTAACCCTCTAGTCATCATAAGAGATGTGTTGTCCTATCTCAAGGACGCCGAAATAGTGGACAACCTGCTTGCACAAAACAAGCACTTGCTGCAGGATGTTGACTTAACTAATAGTACTATCAGGGTGAGGTATAGGAAAAAGGCCCGCAATCCGCATGAGTGCCATCCGGTTCTAGAGTTGTCCCCTAAGATCCACAAAAACCTGACCGAGGCAGGAAAGGTCTACATAGGCATCCAGCGGAGGCCTGTGCTAGACCATACACCCCTAGTGCAGTGCACTAAATGTCTTGGTTATGGGCATACAAGAGCAGTCTGCCGGGAGAAAGACCAATACTGCAGTCACTGCGGGAAGTCTCACTCCTGGGAAAACTGCAATGCAAGGAAGGGGGGATCCCAACCTTGGTGTAGGAACTGCTCGACTGCGCAGGGATCAGCCATCTCAAATGCGGACCTGGCACACAATGCGTTCAACATATTGTGTCCGGAAAGGCAAAAATGGGATGGCATAGCGCGGTCCAGAATTTCCTACTGCTAAGGGCACCCCCGAAACCCACAGCTCAACCCCCATCAGTAGTGGCAGAACAGGTTTGTACTTCATCCAAGCGAACCTGCAGCACTCCAAAGTAGCAACTGCCGAGCTTCTTAAGGCTGCAAAGGACAAGGGTATTTCTATCGCTTTGATACAAGAACCCTATGTAGGGAACACAGGCGTGATGAAACAGTATCCGGGAACACAAATCATCCAATGCACCCTTAATAGAAAAAAACCGGTAAAAGCTGCTGTAATTGTATTTGGTGACAAGCTGGAGGTAATTCACGACCCCCAGCTTGTAACTGAGACGGAAGCAGCAGTTTTGCTGGTAAACAAAGACCTAAAACTTGGAGTCGTTTCTGTTTACTACGAAGGGGATCAAGACATAGAGCCATATATAGAGAGGACTAAAGCATTTTGCGGGAAATTGGCGACGAAAGATATCATAGTCGCCGGAGACGTCAATGCATGGAGCCACTGGTGGGGAAGTGAGACGGAAAACCAGAGAGGAAAAGCCTACGGCGCGTTCCTTAATGAAATAGGCTATCATATTCTCAACAATGGAGATGAACCTACCTTTGAAACCTACAGGAGAGGCAGAGCGTGTACAAGCAGAGTTGACGTAACCGCTTGCAGCGCTCCGCTCTTGGGTAAAATCAAAGACTGGCAAGTAGACAGTAGTATCACAACGTCTGACCACAACAGCATCACCTTCACTTTGCGCCCCGGAAAGGACTTAGAATCACTAAAACCTATTACGACGCGCAAATACAACACAAAGAAGGCTAAGTGGTCAGATTTTACGTCCAATGTGAAGACCTGTCTTGAGGCTAAAAACATCACGCCAGCCTCCGTGAGAGAATTAGATGGCACAGAGGCCCTCGAAACAGTGATCACAAGCTACACTAGTTGCATCCACGAAGCCTGCGAAAACACCATCCCAACGCTAGGCCAATGGAAAGGGGACCGGATTCCCCCGTGGTACACTAAGAAGCTAGACGATCTCAAAATCGAGGTTCTAAGGAAAAAAAGACGCATAAGGAATGCTGCCCCCTGTCGAGTCGATGCAGTAGTAGATGAGTACCAAAAAGCCCGAGAAGAGTACAAGGAGATAGCCGATAAAGCACAGACAGAAAGCTGGAAGGAATTCTGCACCACCCAACTTAAAGAAAGCATGTGGGATGGGATATACCGAATCCTTCGGAATTCCTCACGGAGGCATGAAGACATGCTCCTGAGGAACGACGAAGGCAGCACCCTGTCCCCACAACAATCTGCAGAGCTCCTAGCCAGAACTTTCTTTCTAGACGATAACGAAAACACAGACCATCCGTGTCACTCGGCAATCCGTGAGAAGACAAGAGCATCACCATCCAACCTACCTGATGATGACCCACCATTCTCACCAGCAGAATTAGACTCAGTGCTCCAAGCACTGAATCCAAGGAAAGCCCCAGGATCCGACGGGCTAACCGCTGACATATGCACTACAGCCATCCAGAGTGAAAGGGAGGTATTCATGGCGATAGCTAACAAATGTCTATCGCTGAAATACTTCCCCAAGCAATGGAAAGAAGCGCACGTCATCATCCTTAGGAAGCCCGGCAAGACGGACTACACCCATCCGAAGTCTTACCGGCCCATAGGTCTCTTGTCAGTTCTCGGTAAAATCGTCGAAAAGCTTTTGATCGGCAGGCTGCAATGGCATCTCCTCCCTACCCTCAGCCCAAAACAGTACGGTTTTATGCCTCAACGCGGAACTGAAGACGCCCTCTATGACCTGCTAGAGCACATCAAAACAGGAGTAAACAGCAAAAACATCGTACTCCTAATCTCTCTTGGCATAGAGGGCGCCTTCGATAATGCATGGTGGCCCACTTTAAAACATCAGTTAGCGGAAAAGAGGTGCCCATCAAACCTCTACGAGATGGTATGCTCATACCTCAGTGACCGAAAGATCAAGGTCAACTATGCCAGAGCAGCACACGAAAAGGAAACCACCAAAGGTTGCGTCCAAGGGTCTATTGGAGGTCCGACCTTTTGGAACATAATCCTAGACTCGTTGCTGCAGAAACTGGATAGCGAGCAAGTGTACTGTCAAGCATTCGCTGACGATGTCGTTCTCGTATTTACAGGCCAATCAAATACCTTAGAGCAGAAAGTCAACACGACACTGGACATGATAACGGAATGGGGTCTACTTAACAAACTCAACTTCGCAGCTCATAAGACCAACGTGATGCTCTTGACAAGAAAGTTGAAGTACGATACCCCGAACCTCTTCATGTCTGGTGTTAGACTTAACCTCGTAGAGGAGATTAAATTGCTCGGCCTTGTGATCGACCGAAAGCTCACCTACAAAGCACACATCTCCGCGCAATGTAAAAAAGCAGCGGACATATATAAGCAGTTGGCGTGTGCAGCGAAGGTGACTTGGGGTCTAAACGGCGAGATTACGAGAACGATATATGTCGCAGTGGTGGAACCCATCATAACTTATGCCGCAAACGTGTGGGCACAGGCAGTGGACCTGGAAATGAATAGATCCCAGCTATTTGCCCTACAAAGAGGCTTTGCCCAAAAGATATGCAAGGCCTACCGTACTGTTTCTCTCACCTCAGCACTCGCACTCTCAGGTCTGCTTCCAATAGATCTGAGAATCCTAGAAACAGCGAGCCTGTACCGAACGAAGAAGAACCTCTCACTTGACTACCTCCCTCCAGAAAAGGAGCTCGAACAAAGCATACGCTTTATGGACCAACCCCATCCGTCCACAAGAACATCCGTGGAGTACGAGCTTCTCGAAACCGACACCAGCCATATCGCCGGACCCCACATTTACACAGATGGCAGCAAAATTGAGGGGAGAGTAGGTGCTGCCCTTACCTGGTGGGAGGAAGGAAAAGAGATCAGCTCTTCTAAGTTCAGGCTCCATCCTGACTGCACAGTCTTCCAATCGGAACTATATGCTCTTTACAGGGCAACTCAACAGGTGAAAATGAGCAAAGATCCACTAGTCAACGTGCTTAGTGATTCAAGATCCTCACTAGATCTGCTCAAAAGTCCCAAAACGAGTCACCCCCTGGCAAAGAGCATAAAAGAGAACATTGGTAAGATTAAAGCTGAAGGTAGAGATATTCGCATGTTTTGGTTGAAGGCTCATGTGGGAACCGCTGGTAACGAGAGAGCTGACGAGCTTGCAAAATCAGCGGCACGCACAGATACCTCCCAAGACTATGACAAAATCCCCCTGTCTTATGTCCGACGAAAAATCCGCGAGGAATCTATCCAGAAATGGCAAGATCGGTACGAGACCTCAAGCACTGGTGCAGTCACGAAAAAGCTTCTACCGGATGTCACCAAGGCATACCAACTGACGCGGACTGTGAAACTGTCACCTCTTGTAGTGCAAATGATGACAGGACACGGGGGAATATCCGAGTATCTCCACAGGTTCAAGCTGAAAGACAGCCCAGGATGCGAGTGCGATCCAAACATCCCCGAGACGGTATGGCATATAATGTTAGAATGTCCCCGCTTTTCCGCTGCCAGACTGGATCTCGAAATCTTGCTCAACAAGAAACTACTAGAATCTGATCTGCCCACCATCTTAGCAGATTCAGATAGCAGAACACATTTCTTGTCTTTTGTTGAGAGGTCCTTCAAAATAGCGGTTAAAAGCAACTCAAACCTACCCCCCCGTTCTAATACCCCGCTTACCCTTCCTGCCCAAATCATAGCCCCACACATCCCCGTCACGAAAAAAAATACAGAAATATCCCAACTGCTGGCATGTGGAGAGCAAGGAGAGCCTGGGATTCGCATCCGAGGTGTTGCTCTCTTTATGGAAGGCAGTAAAGAGAGACTCGGAATAAGCTTCTGCCATGCTGGAGCCAAGAGCCGCGTCCGATTATCACCCGGGTTAGCTTGCCTGCTGAATGGGAGCAGCTTCAAAACAACCATGAAGCGTAAAACGTACAACGCGATGCCAGTGAAGATTGTCATGGGAAATCCATGTCGTTTAGTACGACTGAAAAACAGGACAGTCGTACTAATCGAGTGGACGGACAAGACGCCCTTTGCTCAAGCATGTGCGTTGCTCTCAAGTATTGCAGAAAATGCCGAGAGAGCCCGAGTGATAAGCGTAGACGCAATGGTAATAGAACACTCAAAGGGAGAAGTTGCTGACCAACTTGGTTGCATTAAAGCCTCAGAACACCATGAGGTAGTTGTGTATGAAGACAGAGGAGAAAATCTTAGTTACCTCAAAAACCCCATACACAACAATGCAACTGATTGTTGGGGACATCCGATTCCGAGCTCAGTTACCAAAAGTGGTTCAGAAAGACTCCAAGAAAGAACAGAGGCGGAAAAAAGCCAAGAGTGTAGCCCAAAAAAGAGCAGTGGCCGAGTCGCCGCATTCCTGACTGCTTTCGGTACAGCAGTAGGAAGTTTATTCCGACACCCATCCCAACCCCGAAACCCAATGCCCACGAAACCACCATCCCGTGGCAAAGCAGCATCATCAAAAGCTATCCGGACGAGAGCCGACATGGGACAGGTCAGTCCGCCCCGATATATCCCCGCACGGGAACCAACGAGCCATGCAGCTAATGCCTTCCTAGAATTTCTAGCCATTACAAGGGCGACCAGAGAGATCAACCAAAGAAACTGCAAAAACATCTTGCAGTCCTTCAGGCTAGAAAATGAAAACCTTTTAAAGGTGAGACTCGAAGAGGCAGAAGCCGCTATATACAACAACGACACAGCCCAGGTCGTCAAGGGGAAAATGTCAGGTAAGTATATGGCGGCATACAATGCAATAGGCGGATTTGTTTCCCTGGACGAGGGAGAAACGGAGCGACTAGGTAGGCCTAAATACGCGACACCACAAAATGACCCAATAGTAGTAACGGCCCAGTGCACCAAAATAATGTTAGATGACCGTATCCTCGAAATGGCGAAATCTATTTTGGGGGGAGCGGACATTGAAGCATTCTGGAAACACTGGGAAGTACCGAAAATACAATGGGTAAATGGAGTTCCAGGATGTGGTAAAACAACTTGGGTGGTAAGGCAATTCGATGTGGACAAGGACATCATTATCACAACAACTACAGAAGCAGCAAAAGACCTGAGGGAGAAGCTTGCGCACCGAATCGGAGACTTAGTGAAAACCAAGGTGCGCACAATGGCTTCTGTCCTCGTAAATGGTTTTAAAAGGACTGAGAGCTACAGCCGCCTCACAGTGGATGAAGCTCTCATGAACCATTTCGGAGCCATAGTCATGGCTTCCAGGCTGGCTGGAGTTGGTGAACTTGTCCTCATCGGAGATGTCAATCAGCTGCCTTACATCGATAGAGATAATCTCTTCGAATTAAGGTACAACCGCCCTAACCTGGTCACAAACATCACCCAGGAGTTGTTATGCACGCATCGGAACCCAATGGATGTCGCGTACGCACTGAGGGAAATATACTCTGGTATATATTCCTCAGCTCCCCGTATTAAGTCCCTGAAGCTTGAAAGGTACACGGGTGCGAAAATTCTCAAGTCTCTCCCCAACACCTTATTCCTGGTTCACACCCAGGAAGAAAAGGAGACCCTGACAAGCCAGGGCTACGGAGAGGGAAGGGGATCACGCACCCTTACCATCCACGAAGCTCAGGGACTGACATACGAGTCGGTCATCGCCATCAAGACCAAGAGCAGCATGAAGCTGCACGAGAGCGTCCCGCACGCAGTCGTTGCAGTTTCACGGCATACTGGAACCTTCACATACTACGCAGATGACGAAGAAGACGCCATAGGACGGTTCGTCAGGAAGGCGATGGTTGCGACACCAAAAACCATCCATAATTACAACCTAAAAATGGCGATCAAAGATCGAAACAGCGTGGTAATGGAGACCCTGTTACAATGTGACGGAATGACACAAAAAAGTAGAGTAATCCCAAATTGTAATCGTTGGCACGGGTATCCAGAGCGGTCAAGCTCACATAAAGGTGTTGTCTAGCGGCGGTGTTGTGTGTCGGGTCGCCATCTTCCCTCAAAAATGGTTGAGGAAGGCGATGGCTGGCACATGCGTCAACTCGTGAACGGGTGCTGCTAGAGGACACTGGTCTGCTCTGGATGCAAGTGGTAATGACATTTATCGGAAAAAAAAAAAAAAAATGTTCTTTTAACACTGTTCTCTTTTAGAATGTTGCATGTTTCCTATATATTGTAAGTATCTAGTTTGTAAATAAAATATGGTCATAATTAAAAAAAGGCACGGACCCTGGAGTCTGTGGAGTGTAGATATATATAATAAAAAAAAAAAAAAAAAAAAGTCTAATAGTGTACCTGCAGGACTAGATACAGTTTAGCGTTAAGGCGTAGGTGATATATGTGGTTATTAGCTGCGAAAGCTTAATGTTATCAGTATCAGCAGTAGGGATAGCCCACGTAGCGTGCGGGGAGTAGTTTTACAGCTTTATAATGGTCGTAAGGTGGCATTGAAAAAGCGATTTGTTGAGTTGAATGTGTATGGTTGTTTTATTGTCGATCTCATTTTGACCATTGATAAAGACCCTATTATTTTGATTTCAATATTTTAATATAAATATCGTAAGCGATGAATAAATATGACTATTCTTAGATCGTAAGGCATTCCTTAAAAAGGCAAATTGTTGAATGCATTGCGAATGGTTTTTTTTGTGTTTGACATACGAGTGCATACTTTTTTGATTTGAATATTCATATTCATACCTACCGACTCAGGAATTTTGTTAAGGGTAGAGTGAATATAGCGTTTTCTATACATACATAGTTTCGTCATATTTTAAATACGAAGTGTTCAAACTCTGTGAAGTTTTGGATACATATCCCTAAGCATACTTGTATATATGCTTGCTTGGTTTGCCAGTTGTTTGATTTAACATTTATTTTATACCTAAATGTGAAAATAAGAATCCCCATACAAAACGATTCCTCTGAATAATTTTAAGAATACATAAAATTAGGGAATACTGGCAAACCAGAAGCATAGATAAAGGGCCTGCATGCAAAATTTCACCGATTTTCAACACTTGATAATTAAAATATTACGAATCTATGTTTGTACGAAAAGCGCAACGAAGACATTAATTAAGTAGGTATTGGCATTCTATGGTATTTCGATTTGAAAGTTCTCGTGAGTATATAGATATATATTAATGTGAGAACTCACCTGATAAAGGGCATCGGATATGCCCGAAACCCAGGTCGACAATCTCGACCAATATTATGTGTGGGTTCAGCCGGTTATCGTACCTATTCATTTTAGATAATAATCGTGTGACGTTTCCAATGTCCATAGTCTACCTAAAGCTACCTTAAGCTACCTTTCCTACCTGCGATTACAAAGATTATGGAAAATTACTTTAAATATATCTCAGTTTAACCACAACATCTCATTGATCGTAGACAAAAATATAACTATTTTATGGTTGAATCTCCATCCACATACGATGGTTAAGAACCAGAGGATAAATTAGAGTTATGAGTCATATGTTATGTTAGCTCAGCGGTCAGAGCATACTCTGGCTATAGGGGTGGAAGGCGCGGGTTCAGCGAATAATAAAAAAAATCCCGCACATGAGTATAATTTTACCTCTCGTAATTTTGTAATTAAGCTGCTTATTTATTTTGGGAGCAGTCAAAACACTACGTTCGTATGTGTCTAGCTCGTAAAAGGCACCTAACATGTATGTTTTTTGTATAGAATGTTGACTAAAAACAATTTAAAAAAAACTACGTCTCTATCATAAAATTCTATGTCTTCGACCGACAAAAAATAACTTACCCACGCTATCGTATATCATTAGCATTCATCGTCGAGTATAAAGGGCAAATATATATATTATGTGACCGATCATTTAAGAATAAGAAACCTAGGGATTGCATTGGTACTACAAGATTTAAGAAATCACCATTTATGAAAAGAATCGGTCGCGCGCTTCTGATTCACATAAAACCCTTCTTTTTGAAATAACTAGGGGCAAGCGCTCTTCCTATGGACACTTGTACCTGTGGACACCATCGATATGGATGAAACTGGCCGCTCTAAAATTCATATCTGAGTGCGGGCATAAAGCTTTGTATTTACTTAATACTTGTGACGTGCCACCATGTTTTTTTACACTCAGTGGTAAAACAGAAAAACGTAAATAAAATTAATAATAAAAATCAGACAAAAATGGCATTTAAAAAAAGTTATTTAGATATTGAGGCTAAGCTGTTCGTTAATTAAAGGCTGATTATACCATAACACATGCCATTTGATAAATATTAAAGGAGCTTTGGTAAAGTTGGCGGTTATTGATAAACCAACCTTACTCTGGACTAGTAGTCCAGGGGTAAAAAATTTATAATTCCAAATTCTGGAAAGTTTCCATAGGTAAATACTCTACGTAACAAAAAAACTTGAGAGGTGTCAAGGGATGGAACGAAGTTCCTTTCGATTAATTAGTGAAGGATTTTTTTTAAATTTTTTTTATTTACTTATTATTAACAAATATAATGTAATATAAACTTAGAGAGAGAGAGAAACACGCGCACGCCGCATGGCTTACAACTATAGCAAAAAGTGTCGTTACAACTTGTGGTCTTAATTTTTTCCGTCTAGCCCCCTTTCGCAACGCGCGATAAGGAACTTCGTTCCAAAATATTGTAAGCCCACCTTACAATATTTTGGAACGAAGTTCCTGAACCCTGCTCAGTGCGGGGAATCTATCTTTAGATTTATGATAAACGGATTCCCCGCACTGAGCAGACCAAGAACGTATTATGTGTATGTCCCTTACTCATTTTAAACTAGTTAGTATACTCAGTCAAGCTATTGCGTGAACCCTAACACAACGCAGTGGAGTCGTGGGTCCGTTCACGTCAAATTATTAAAATGTATGGAATTGAATGTTCCTTGTAAGGACTTTGCGATTACACTTTTGTGCTGTTTACCTTAACCTTAGTAACGTTGTTAACCTAAGATAATGAATAGATTCAGGCGTTACTTTGCGGTAATCCAATCATATCACATCAAATGTTAAAATGCATGGTCTTCCTTTTATTTCTGACACTATGTTATTTAGCAAAAAATAATCCTTGTGATGAAATCTTTCGATCGGTATGATAAAACTACAGATTACAGATACTATGTTTTCTTTTGTCGTGTAAGGGGTTCGATTCCCGGTTCAACCACGTAATTATTTAAATATCTATGAATGCAGTTTACATTATTTTTTAAATTTAAATAATGTTTTCTTTCAGTAAAATGTTCCATCTACAATATTCAAGGTACTTTCCCTCCATGTGGCATCGCCGCGCCGTGGGAAGCTCTGTATATACTTATATAAAAAATATCGAAAAACCGCCCCACCACATTTTTATCATACGCGGGCGAAAGAGCAGGCTTCTCACCTGATGTTAAGTGATTATTGTCCGCAAGATCAGATGTCTCAAGGATGCGTTACCAGGCTTTGAGGAGTATATATTCACTTTATCGATTGTTCCTAAGTCGTTTCGATTCGGAAATACTTCAGATAGCAGCTGGTTCCAAATAGTGGTAATGTGAGGCAAAAATGCCGTAAGAATCGTACTAACTACACCATGTATTGAAACTGTTTCCAAAGCATTTGCATCACGGAATAAATAAGTAATAGTTTGTTTGATATAGACTGCCGATGTAAGAGCTGGGTGAGGAGCTTGTTTTAGTAGCAAACTTCTTGTTCTCACGTCGTCAGCGCATCGAGATGGTTCATTTATCAAACACGCGGGTCGTCAAGTCCTTAAAAGGCGAGCGACGCGACTATGACACTGCAAGCACTGCAGTTACGCACTAACTCTAGTATAATCTGTGACCTGTAGCGGTTTGATTGACTTGTAACGAAGTTGCGAATCCGCGGTTTTTGCGCGCACGCTCGTTAATCAACTGTTTTCTTGCCGCCGATGGTGGTCGTCGGTTGGTTAACTCTAAAAGAGGTAACTGTAACAATCAACGCATCGCTGGGTCCATTTAAGTAAAGCCTGCGTCGTAAGTCCAAGCGCGGCGCGTGGCAGTGGAATAGTTGATAACAATGTTAACGACTTCTATTTTATGAATATAATGCCGAAATGTAATGTACTAACGATCTACGCATGATTTGGACATGTTCATTCATTCCGTGCATACTAATAATAGTTCAATACTTTAAGAAAATATTTAATTCATACATACATAACATCACGCCTCTTTCCCGTTTGGGTAGGCAGTGACCACAGATTTCCACTTACTACGATCCATACATATCTCTTTCGCTTTATCTACACTCATCAATCCTTTCATACATAAGCGTCGGTTTAGGGTACTCCTGACCCGACCTTTTTTCAGAATGTCTTCAATCTGATTTCGGAACGTTCGCCTAGCAAGGTCTTGCCCTTCCAACACTTCCGTTCACTTGTCACATGTATACCTGTTTAGTCATTCTCATTTCATTCATTATCTCCACATGTCCAAACCATCTTAACATACCTTTCTCGATAAAATTCGTATTTAAAAATAATATCATTATGATATTTCTCTTTAGCTTAAGCACCCTACGTCACATTTATGCCTTTTCGGTATGATTCTTTTAAAACTGCATTCTTGTTATAGTTTTTGTTATTGAACGTAGCACCTAGTCTGAGCGAAATGTAGAATTATCTCAAAACAGATATCTGATACGATAAGTACGATTACGATTTTATTTTATATGCAAAATAATTTTTGTATATATTTTCGAAATTGCAAAGAAAAATGACGAAGATATACAAATTATTTTTGATTCCCTAAATCGGGCTGTAGTTGTATAGATCTGTTGGTGAATGTATACAGGGTTATTGAAAAAATGCTAACAACTTCTTAGGGTAAACTTCTGCTAGTCCTAACAAAAATTTCGAGTTTTTTTTATGGATTTCTTTGTTTTTAAACTAGCTCGGATACTCGGTCGAGTTAATGCGTGAACCCTTACACAACGCACACGTGCTTATTCCATCAAATACACTAAAAAAACTTTTTTTATGTTATTGTAATGGAACAAGCTCGAGGCCCACCTGATGCTAAGTGCCTATAACAGACGCATTTCATCACAAGTGACGAATTGCACTGTGCCCGTCACACTGAGACGTACAATTGTTAGGTCTCATGTGCCTGTAATTATACTCACTCTCAAGGACTGCTGCGGAACACACTGTTAGGTGCTTGGCGACAGATTTTCTACTTGAGGGTGGTCGCTAGCCAGGCTGGCATTCGCAAAACGCCCTTCCACCATGCGGCAGTCCATAGCCAATCCCACTGAGCCATAACTGCTTCAAAATGATTGTTATCAAATGATGTTTTGCTAGATCTACTAGCAGAAGTCAACCCTAAGAGGTTGTTAGCATTTTTTTAATAACCCATAAGACTGTATATAAAATTTCTAGGATTCCTATACATTTCTAGTAACATGAAAGAAGATACCGGTGTGTGCCAAAGTCACACTTCCTTTGTTAGTCCGTGCCGCGCCGATACAGGGTCTCTACTCTATTTCGTCGAAGTATCGAACTTCGGGTCCGAAAGAAAGGTATCCGCAAAACACGTATTTACTTTTGTTTAACTTCGTTCGTAGCATACACTTGTATTTGCCTGTGTAGATTCTGAATAACATTTTTTTTAATCGGATTCGTATGATTACTAAATTTTCCAAATTATAATTATGTAATTCGTTTGCATAAAAGTCAAAGTCGAGTTCTAAATATGCATAAAGAAC
The DNA here is from genome assembly GCA_963890685.1 of Plagodis pulveraria. Lineage (NCBI taxonomy): Eukaryota > Metazoa > Arthropoda > Insecta > Lepidoptera > Geometridae > Plagodis > Plagodis pulveraria. Next base: position 6,709,703 of record OY982955.1, on the reverse strand, counting down.
ACAAATGCTAATGAGGATATAAATACCTATGGAGAAGAAAGACATTAACGTACCTAAATTCTAAATATCTAACCTGTATTTTCTAGAACAGTAGAATCGCTGATCCATAACTATGACTCTCAGACTCCATGTGAAAATGATCTTTAATTTCTCTTTGTAAACCTAAAAACTGACTGAGTAACTTAAAACTGATTGAGCCATAACAGCGTTCACAGATTAGTATGGGAGATTCCATAGCGGGTCAAGATTTGTGATGAAGGATGCGGTTCCAGCATAGACTATATCAAACAACCAACTAACTATAGTACCACCAACTTAACTGTGCAGTTCTCGAGGGCGCTACTGGTCAAGGAAATCAACTACAAACTGTCACAATTTGAAGGAATGTTGTAGTTCTTTTTTTTGCCGCCTGAACAGATAAGTTGGTGGGTCCATACCGCAAATTCAATTTTCGTTGTCTAAAGTGTCGTTCGAAACTCGATAAACGAAACTTCGTCGAATTGTAGTAGCGGCCCAGATCTGAGGTACACACGCGACATATCTGTCTCTGTTCTCTGATGATCGCCTCCGCTGTAACGAATATTACCTAACGCCGATGGAAATGTCTCAGCTCACAAGGCACTACACTTATATGGGCACCATTTACACTGAGTCGGCTAGACGAGTCCACCAAGTATTTCTGGGTTGGCTCATTGATTGTTTGCCGGTATCAAAATACATGTGCTCTTTGGTACGTATGTAGCTGCTTGTGTGTGAGCCTGTATATAACGTTATTATTATGTACAGGCTGATGCTCGCATATTCGACAAAAAGTATTAAAAAAAACCCTAAAATTCCTTTTGTAAAAGTTATACTGGTCTCCTATTTTTTGCGCATTTACCATTTGTTATAATATTTTTATTATTATTGTTTGGGCCGATGAGAAAACCCGCGATATAACATAATATGTAACTGTGATTAATGTGACAAGCTTATAACTTCGACCTTTTTTATGTGGTGACGGAACAAACTCGAGGTCTACCTGTTGTTAAGCGGACTAACCTCTGCCTAGAACAGATGCATTTCATCAGATGTGACGAATTGCACTGCGTCCGTCACCTTAAGACATAGTTGTTAAGTCTCATGTGCCTGTAATTTCACTGGCTCTCAAGGACTGCTGCCGGAACACACCGTCAGGTGCTTGGCGACAGATTTACTGCTTGAGGGTGGTAATCGCAAAATGCCTTTCCACCATGCGGTGAAGCTCAAGCCGGCGGATTGAACCAGGGACCTGCGGCACGGCAGTCCATAGCTATTACCGTTTGGCCATCATTGCTTGTTTATTATTGTGATTTTTAGGTATATAATGTTTTTAAGATCGAACGTGTGAATTCGCACACCTGTTGCACATACATCTAATAACGCACCTTACTCGCATGCTTGATGTTTAGATGATATTTGTTCAATACATACATCATTATTTAGACTATACATGATATCGTATATCATTTAATGACAGTTTACTTCTATGATTATTTAGGCAGGTAGACTTTATTTATGATTAGCCTTTTGTGCCTACGAAAATAATAATAATAATAATCGTTTATTATTGCAAAGCGAAACATGTAACATAAAGCATAGGTATGGTACAGTTGCTATTATATTACAAATTACTCACTACATACACATAATAAACACAGATTGTTTGCAGACTTTCGTTATCCAAACACGCTAAATGTCTTTTGATTCCCTCACTAGGCAAGCCTGTATCGAGGAAATCTTAATCAATAAGTGTTGCATTAAAGATTAAAGATTCTTTATTTGCGTAAAACATGGTATAAAGTTGTTATTATAAAATCAAAGTGCACATGTTTAGCTAGTATTAGAGTAGCATGCAAATTAACACTATGTTAACTAAGTATATTGTTATAATTATTTAATGAAGTCTTTTACATCATAAATGTTTTTATCCTGCAACCATTTATACATTTTCTTTTTAAATTGTGTTATATTTAGATCTTTAAATTCATTGGGTAACTTATTGAATATCTTAACACACATAGCTAAGCAGTTTTTAGAATATTTCGCCGATTTTGGTATAACATTGTAGACTAGTCTGTACGGGTTGCGTTGTACTCTATTATTTACATCAAATGCATTTGTAAATAAATACTTATGCTGCATTACAAATATACATGTCTCATAAATATAAAGGGCAGGCAGCGGTAACAAGTCAAGAATCCCAAACAGTGTTTTACAAGATTCGTCTGGTGGGATTCCACATATTGCTCTAATACACTTTTTCTGTGCAATGAATGCTCTATTTGTGTCGGTACTATTTCCCCACATTACGACTCCATATCGCAGTATTGATTCTACATAGGCACGGTTAGATGTAATAGCTGTCTTTCTATTTGTTACGTTTTTTATTCGACTGAGTGCGTATACAAATCTAATTGACCTTGTTACTCAGATTTTCTAGGTGCCCTTTCCAATTTAAGTCTTGGTCTATTGCTACACCTAGAAATGATGTATGGGTTACTTCATTTATATATTTTATATTCAACTTAAAATTGTACTGAGTATGTTTAGATTTATGAAATTGGATATAATTTGATTTGTTTAAATTAATTTTTAGATTATTCGATTCTAGCCATGAAATCTTTTTGTCAATTGTGTTATTAATGTCATTTTCATGATTATAAATTGCATTATGAGATTTTTTTGTTGTCCCAATAATTGATATGTCATCTGCAAATAAAATAGTTTTGTGTGTAGTAATCTCCACAATATCATTAATATATAAAAGAAATAAGATTGGGCCTAATATGCTCCTTTGTGGGACCCCACATGCATTTACTTTAAGTCTAGACATATAAGATTGCTTTTATGTTTGAAAACACGGGTGTTTGAGCGTGAAACAACTTACTGTGAGTCGATATGACTATCGACAATGTTTCGGCTTCTACCGGAAGCCTTCCTCAGGATATTGAGTGTGGTACGTCCGCCGCGGTCCCATCCGCCAGCGCCGTCGGCTCGAGCACAGCGAGCTGCCGCCCGACGTGCGACGTGACGCGACCGCGGCGGACGTACCACACTCAATATCCTGAGGAAGGCTTCCGGTAGAAGCCGAAACATTGTCGATAGTCATATCGACTCACAGTAAGTTGTTTCACGCTCAAACACCCGTGTTTTCAAACCTAAAATATAAATATGAGCGTAAGTTTTTATAATATGATATAAGATTGCATTTCAAAATCTTCTATTCTATTGATAATTACTTGCTGCCATCGGTCAGTCAAGTAAGATTCCATCCATTTTTTCGCTACTCCTCTGATTCCGTTTTTTTTCTACTTTATCTAACAATATTTTATGTGACACATAATCAAATGCCTTAGATAAATCAAAAAACAGGCCAGTCGTTTAAATTTTTTCGTTTAAATTTGTCATTATAGTTTCTATTAAGTTATATATGGCTAAGGAGGTGGACTTTTTCTTTTGGAAGCCGAACTGGGTATTTATAATTAAATTGAACTTATTACAGAAGTCCAATAGTCCCATAAGGGACTATTTTTCCAAAATTTTTGATAGTATAGGTATAGGATAGTATAAGTGTTATTGGACGATAATTATTAATATCATCTTTCCTTCCTTTTCTTTTATACACCGGCCTAACAGTTAATATTTTTAATACCTTTGGAAAACTGCCTGTAGAAAACGATAAATTAATTAGGTACGTTAGTATTGGCGTTAATTCATTTACGCATGCCTTAATTGTGCCTGTGCTAACACCATCATAACCCTCCGAGCTAGTATTATTTAGGCCAGATATTTCATTTTTAACCTCATTTTCCGACATCGGCTTAATAAACATTGTATTTGCAATAAAGTCACGAGTAACATATTTGGAACTAACTTTTGTTTTATTTGGTATCTGAGTATTTGCAGTATCAATGAAATGGTTGTTGAAAGCTGTCGATATCTCAACAGGATCGGACAATTCATTTTTATTATATTTTATTGAGCTTATATTATCTTCATGCTTTATTTTACTAATCTGGTTATTTATCACTGTCCATGTAGCTCTACATTTATTTTTACTTTTATTTATACATTTTGAATTACAGTATTTTTTCGAATTGAGGATACATTTTTTTAAAATTTTAGAATAGTATAAGTATTTTGTTTTGCAAGCTATAGTTTTAAGTTTGGAAAAACCTCTGTCTGAGTGTTCTTTTTTCCTTACAGCTGATTCTGAGCCCCTTGCTTATCCACATTTGCTTATTTTGATTACCGATGTTTACTCTAACTCATATTTTTGAATACTCTCATTTATCAATATAAGTATAATTAACATAATTCAACATCACTGCTCCACATTAACTTATCTGATTATCCTTTTCTGATACCACGCAGAGCTTTAGCGCGAAGATTTTACTAAAAAAATCATATACATAAGTATTCTATGGGAAATTCCCACGTACTTCTGGTATGGCTATCACGTTTGCGCTTTTTGTAAGTCCGTGGCTTTAGAGCCATCGTTACAACTGATTTATTTATGAGACAACGTAGATTAATTAACAGTTTCTAAGGCAATTTTAAATAGCAACCGCTGATGAGCGGGTAATGAGCTCAGGCGACACAATTTATCTTTCAAATAGTTTATTTTATATATTTTTGGCATAAACGAATATTGATTCTCGATAGAGTTGATTAGAAATTTGTCACGACACGTGACGTAATTTCCCATGAGATTTTGTTAAATCTACGATGTTGGATATGTGAATAGCAGATTACGAGTAGATAAAATGTTGAACGTATTTTTGGATTATGATTTTATCTTCAATTTAATAAATTTTTGTTTCATAGAAACAACAACATTATTTATGTTTATAATATTTTTTTTCATAGTTTGATGAGGGTCTTTACAATGTACATTATGCAATAACGTTTTCTGAAGGCAACGAAATTAGAATAAAAGAAAAAAATAGCGAGTCATGTTGGTTTATAAGTTTATAAATGTTTGTCTCAACCAGGGCTCGAACTCGCATCTTCTAGCTGTATCCATAGACAGATAGCAAAAGCTTTAATTTTGCCCTCCAAATAAGTTATGACGAATAAATAAAACAAAATATTATTTATTTGCTTAAAATATAGTATATTAGATGTTTTAAACACATTTAGCCAGATACTAACCATTCCAAAATATATTAAAAGATTTTTAGTATTTTCTTTTTTTGAACCCTGTACCCTGTGCCCAAAAATAAAACTTGATCAGGACTAGCATTACTTTATAAATTATAATTAAATTCAATGTCAATATTATAAAAAAATGGTTTCAATAAATTAGCATAGGGTGTGGCCATCAACAAGACAACTAGGCTTCGACTGAATGAAAAAAGTGTTTTTGATAACACTAAAACTTTAATTCATAATAATGTTGCTACCCTTTTGAACTTAAAAATTAGAAGTTCATATTTCTAAGGGTCCGATTTAAAGTGCAATCATTTTGCACTTGATATATATGTTTTGTTTTTTGATTCGCTTGATTATTCGCTATGCGATTTAGCGTAAGAAAATATTTTGCAGAAAATAGTTTTGGACGAGGTGACGCTACGCCAATTAATTAAGTTAAATATTTTGCCTAGATTGTGCTAAATTTTTCTATTTACACAATATTACACAAAATATTATCGTAGTCGTCTGTTATATATTTTTTTATATTTTTGTGATGGAACAAGCACCAGGCCCACCTGATGTTAAGTGGTAACCTCTGCCTATAACGGATCCATTTTGTCGACCAACTCCACTGCGTCCACTATGCCTAAAGGTGACAGGCATACAGTTGTTGAGTCTCATGTGCCTGCAACTTTACTGGCTCTTAAGCTGCACACACTGTTAGGCGCTTGGCGACAGATTTTCTACTTGATGGTGGTAGCTAGCTAGGCGAACATTAGCCCTTCTGCCATGCGGTGAAGCTCAAGCCGGCGGTGACGATCAGACCACGGAGCTGCAGCGCGGCAGTCCATAGCTATAACCGCTTGGATTTTGTTTAGAATAAAAGAGACGCGTCCTAAATGTAATTCAAATCACCTTATAATTGAACAAACTCTAGGATCGGTCGTGATCGTGATCACATTAAAGTAATCTGGTGCACCCAAGTGTCCCAGAGACAGGTGAACGTATCCACACAGTGACGCTAAATACTACTAGACCAGGAAGTCGGACGCAACAAGGGAAAGCTTTTAACGAAGCGTTTATAAAAAGCGAATTAAAAGTATTTTTATGACGATGTCTTCATAGCAGTACCCGCTAGCGAACCTTGTAAATACCTTTAAATTGACTGAATAAAACCACTTTGAATCTGCAAAAATAAACTGCATTATAGCAATACATATTGTTTTTTTTATTTATACTCCAATGTGAAGCCCAAAAGGTTATGTGTTTGACCTGAATGTATGTGTCTTCCTATGTCCGCTCGTAACTAGGTAATGAACGGCTCAACCAATTCTGATACCTAAATTAATTCATCATTTTTGATTTGTCTTGTTAGTGCGTGCATAAGAAGTTAAAATAAAAAATCAAAATGGCGGATTGTATGCGCTTTAATATTTTTATAACCCGCATAGGGCTAAAAAGTGTTGTAAAACAAAAATCTTTCAAAATTGCAACGAAAGAATAAAAAGAACTACTAGCGGAATGAACCCGTGACCATCTCTATAGCCGGGACATAATCTGCCAACTGAGCTACCGTAGTGAGTGAGCCATTGCTTAAATCCATTTGCTCCCATCATGTTACTTATTAAGGGGATGAAGCGACATCTCCAGCCAAGCTGAATTGAACTTCAAACATGATCTTTTTTTTAATTAGCTTCAAACTCGGTTAAGATGACGCAACCCAATAATTCTAAGATTGTATATTTGCATTAACGCCTGCTTAACAAGTAAAAATACAAAATTAGATACATGAAAGCTTTTTTTTTAATTTGAGCTACTGTCGGTGTCATGCTCGTATAAAAAAAGTCATCTCTGTAATTTTATAAGCTTAATCGCTTAGCAGGCGTTAATGCATAAAATACTTACGTGAGAACAAAATCTTTCATAAAACAAATACAAAGACTAAGCGCTAGAGTCCATCTCGGTTGGTGATATGTATATCATTGGACATTTTGAATTTTTAATTTGAGACATGATAAAGATAGAAATCATATTTATTTATAATCTTATTTATTTTATATTATTATTTGATTTTTTTTCATTACTTTGACAGAATTGTGCTATTTTTAATTTTAGTTTTTGATATTTTAATTTTGTGTATTTATATTTATAATAACTTTATATAATGTACAAATTAATAATAAGTGTAATTGGTAATGCCGTGCTTATATAGTAAATAAATAATAATATCGTGATGTAGTCGTCAGGTATCTAAGTGGGCTTTACACAGGTGATTAAAGTCGCCACGATTTTTGCCGCACGGTGAATATTTACTGTCTAAATGGCAATTCGTCTATGCCGCAGGTACTAAAATCGAAAGTTCGAAAGTAGAGTAGCATTCAAATCCCGCCGCGGGCTTAAGCTTCCCTTCATGGTAGAAGGGCATTTTACAAATTCCTGTCTGGCTAGCGACAACCCTCAAGTAGAAAATCTGTCGCCAAGCACCTAACGGTGCGTTCCGGCAGCAGTCATTGAGAGCCAGTGAAATTTCAGGCACATGAGACCTCAAGGTGAGGGGACTTGTGACGAAATGCATCTGTTATAGACAGAGGTTAGGCCGCTTAACATCAGGTGGGCCTCGAGCTTCGTTCCGTCACAATAACATTAAAAAATAAATAAAAAGGCAATCGCTTGCTGCTAACAATGGGTTCTGATGATTCTGGTATTGGATCGTTAGTTACGCGATAGCGCTTCAAACATATTGGTATCACATTGTTCCATAAGCAGATTTACTTAGCCCAATAAACCCTCAAAGTGATCAGTATCGAATCTGACTACATAAACGCCAGTACTAAGGGATCCCAAGCTAACAAAGTGCGATCCCGCAATTAAGCGAGATCCAGCGAAATTTTGGGCGGGTAAGATGCTGCGGGATCACATAACATCTTACGGATCCCACTTGACCCGTATTCGATTTGTTGCACGACAGTTTATTAACTATCAAACCAAACAAGTGTTGAATGTATTGTTTGCTCTATATTTATTGTATTTGTTTTATAAAACCAAATTTCCACATAGAGAAGTTTCTTCTTATGTAATACTAGCTTTCCGGCCGCGGCTCCGCCCGCGGGCATATCGCTTATCGCGCAAAACCATTAACCTCTTTTTGCGCAGTTGGATAAAAACTATCCTATGTCCTTCCCCGTGTTTCAAACTATTTCTATTCCAAATTTCATCGTAATCGGTCCAGTAGTTTCAGAGCCTATTTAATGCAAACAAACAAACAATCAAATCGTTCCTCTTTATTATATTTATTTCTAAATTTGTTCCAAATCATACGTCCAAAAAGAGTCTCATCGAGTTATCATTTGTTTGATATTTATAAAGATTGATTGATTCTGTAGTAAAAAAAATAATGACTATAAGTTAACTTAAACTAATTTCATAAACATATTTTGTAAAAAAGAAGAGTAATTATTACCTCATATAAATATGAGGATCAATATTTTCAGTGAACTGAAGTATAATGTATTCCCAAACAGATATGTTTATCAACTTTTTATTAATAAATTAGTAGCTAAACTGTAAAATAATTAGTAAATTTTGTACAGTAAATAATTATTGTTTATTTTTATAAATATTACGGGAATTTATTTAGGAACAGGTGTAGAATATGAGCTTTGATATCTTCTGACCCCCGAGTAACAAATAGTCTTGTATAACATTTTATACCCTTATATTTTAATTGGTCTCTGTAAAAAAGATAGTCGCTGCTATTTAAAATGGTTTTTCTTGGGCGCTTTAGTTTTAAAAGCGACAGGGATCTAAATCAGGCTAGTCGTGGTGACTCCACTGTACCGGCGAGCGTGTCCGTATAATTGGTGTCAGAGGACATCGCTAATTGTGAGTTCTGGCGGCACATGTGTCGTAAACAGGCAAAGGATCTCCATTTTACGCGACGCGACGTGGAAACACTTTGCGGTTAAAATAGATTTGTTTTTTCGCTGCAGAATGATTAATGTCTACTACATTAAGGCTGTTAATACCGATTGATATTGTCATTATCTAGGCTTGTATGATGCCAAAATTTTAAAAAGATAATTAAGTTGTAAGTTATGCGCCTCGAAAACTTTATATGAAAATGTTTCGAGGCTCATAATTCTCAAGTTAATTATTTTACTAAAATTTCAGCATCATACAAGCCTGGATAATGACGAGCTCAATCGGTATTATGCTTTATTTTGGACCTAAATCCTCAAATAAGGGAGTGATCACCCTACGACGTTTGTATGGAAAACGGGCCGGCCAGTTCACCCTTAAGTCTTATGTGCATGTAATTTTACTGGCTCTCAACGGCTGCTGCCGGAACACACCCTTAGGTGCTTGGCGACAGATTTTTCTACTTGAGGGTAGTCGCTAGCCAGACGGGCATTCGCAAAATGCCCTTCCACCATGCGGTGAAGCTCAATCCTGCGGCGGGATTCGAACCATGGACCTGCTGCGCGGTAGTCCATAGCCAATGCCACTGAGCCATCACTGCTTAAAATGCATAAATAATTACATATAATAATTAAAATGCGATTTCGTGCGTTTCTGACCAAATCGTAGACTGCACTTATCTTCTCGCTTTCGCTGAAGCACTAATAATTAGCAATTTTTTTTATGGGATTGTGACGGGTACGCACAAAGTCCACGTGATGTTAAGCGGCAACCTCGGCATATCTTCTGCGGCCATCATCCTGAGACATACAGTTGTTAAGTCTTATGTGCTTGTAATTTTACTGGCTCTCAAGGACCAGGAGGGTGGCCAGGCGAGCATTCGAATAATACTCATCTATTTTGAAGCAGTGATGACTCAGTTGCATTGGCTATGGACTGCCGTGCAGCAGGTCCATGGTTCGAATCCCGCCGCGGGCTTGAGCTTCACCGCATGGTGGAAGGGCATTTTGTGTGTGTCCGCCTGGCTAGCGACCACCCTCAAATAGAAAATCTGTCGCCAAGCACCTTACAGTGTGTTCTGGCAGCAGTCCTTGAGAGCCAGAAAAATTACAGGCTAATGAGACCTAACAACTGGACGTCTCAGTGTGACGGTCACAGTGCAATTCGTCGCTGACGAAATGCGTCTGTTATAGGCAGAGGTTAGTCCACTTAACATCAGGTGGGCCTCGGGCTTGTTCCGTCACAATAACATAAAAAAAAAACATGTGGTGAAGCTCAAGCCAACGGTGGTGATCGAACCATAGACCTGCGGCAGCGTAATGCATAGCTAATACCTCTAGGCTATCATTGCTTAAATAGTGACAGCATTTCGATCACGCTTCGCATCAACCAAGCGCTCGTTAAGTTTTGGAAAATAGTCAAGTTCTCTGCCGCTGAACATCCAATGTCTCTACACCAAACGGCTCATATGTAACCATTTATTGATGCTTGCTTTTCATTGTTACAGGAATATACCTGAGTCAAGGAGTCAAGGTGAGTAAATATAAAAGTACCATAATCAACCGACCTCAGTTAGGCATAATCTAGTACAGTCCGCGAGGCATAAGCTGAGCTTTGCATTAGTGTGAGTGATCACCAATCGGCAGGAGCGCGGCGAGACAGAATGGCGCCGCGCCTCAGGCCGGTTACCCAAAATCAGGTTTTTACCGGGCGAAAATGGCGCCGCGCCTAAGGCCGGTTGTCACACCTACACTATCCATGTACACTCACACAAATGCAAAGCTCAGCTTATACCTCGCGGACTGTAGCGTATAGTGTATCACCAATTCAGAAGTCACGGAGCAGTATTTAACTCTGCGTTCTGGATACTGGACAAGATACCTCAGTGAAATATCAGGCATCACGCTTATAGACCATAGATAATTACAACAAGAGGTTTTTTTTTAACTACGAGTGGGATTCTCACCTGCGCGCATCCGTCGCTGTAGCCGGAACGTGCTCTGCCAATTGAGCTATCGTAGTGAGTAGTGGGTTCAGATTGTTTAATCGTCTTAAGGGGATAACAGAATACACAATATAAGATCGTTGCTATGGACACATTTAAGCTTCGAGTCATTAACTGTACTGTATCAGCCGGATTGTGCTGAACACAGCCTCCCCTATTAAGGGGGTTTTGCCATAATCCCCACCCTTGGCAGGCGTCTTGGGATCCCAGTTTAAGATATCAGTTTCTCAGAAGCCGCTGCTGCCCACCTTCCGATATCTTTAGTCAAATCTTACGACACCCACAGGTAGCAATGGGGGGTGACATTATGGGCCCTCACTAGAGTCATTAGATGTCGCTAGATCAATTGGCAGTGCATGTTCCGGCTATAGAGACGGATGGTCGCGGGCTCGAATCCCGCTCGTGGTTAAAATTTTTCCTTTTGTTGTAATTTTGTAAATTTATTTGTTTGTTCAATTTTATTTTTTTTACCGACGGTATACCTTTATTAATAGAATATTACGAATTATAAACAAATCTACAGCTACTACAATAAAAACATTTAGACAACCTACAAGTCATTGCAGACTCACATGCTGTCCAAATGCTCCTGCCCACTACTAGTTGGCGTGCCCAGCACGCTGCCAACTGTGTATGTTAGTTACACCTTCACCTTGAAACGGCTGAACTGATTTGGATCGTATTAAAAAATAAACACAAGGACAAAATTACACTAAGATTTAGCTTTGGTCATATGGCCTTAAGTACGCTCTCCTTGGTAGTGTGCTCGCTACCTTTCGGCTATATAGGGCGTTCCGATGATAAGGAGCCCTGTTCAATATGCAGCAGCACTATTCTACATACTCTCATCGACGCGAGTAATGGCACACTGCTCATTACATACTTCTTTGCCTTTTAAGACATCCAACAGAAGTATATTTTACAATCCTTATATTCTTAAATTAAGGAACTGTATGCTTTAACAACAGTATAAAACCAAAATATATTTCTAAAGTACCGTCAAATTGATATAATTTTTCTGCAAGCTAGTTCATTCTAAATCCTTATCTGCAGCACCACTGGCCAGCAACATCCCGCCCTGCAGCATCACGTCGCCCCCGAGGCCGGAGAAAGTGGCTCGTGTTCGAGCCAACAGCGTCTCTACTCCTTCACCGCCGCAGCTGACGCGAAAACGTACTTCGTCGGGCGTGTTTCAGGTACAATCTTTTTACAAAGGCATGTTTGCTGCTACTTGCTATGCTTCTATGCTGCCCTAGTACTTTTAGCAGAACTTGGACCGCTCTTGATACAGAATAAAGGATAAACCTGAAAAAAAAAACATCATGCAAGACATCTATCGTCAAAAATGACTCCTCATTAGGGTTTGCCATTATCCCCACTCTTGGCAGGCGTCTTGGGGATTGCAGTGTAAGATTAGAGGGCTATCTATGCCCGGTTCCACTCCAGCTCCATGTGCAGTTTTTACACGAATGTCAATACGCGTGTGTGTCGTATATCAGTTTATTTATTCCTCCATAACTTTTAATTGCCTGATCAGATTTGGATGTGTGGGTATCGTTAGGTCCATACGTCATCTCGAGTGATCTGGCTGTACATTTTTTGGCGGTAGTGTTTATTAATTTCAATAAATTTGCTTGTTGAGAATACTTATTTGAATTTTGTTAGAAACTAACCTACCTGTACTCAAGTGGGTAGCTTAGTATGTAATTTAAATATTATACAATAAACTCCAAAACACTCACGTTGGGGATCGAATACGTCGGCCCGTGTTTTGAGCAATAAGAGAGTGTTTTTGCGGTTATTGTATAATATTTAAATATTTGTGAAACTCACGAGAATTTAATTTAATTTTAGTTGTAAGTTATCACGAAATTACCCTCCAGTCTCCTTAAGTTAGGGGAGCCTGGGGCTGGTTGTGACATTTTTTTTGTAAAACATCATAATTTTATTCGCCTCAAAAGCTCGGCAAGGTATAATTATAATATCATTCGAAATCTGTGTGGAAAAGAGCTTTTTATCCGCTAGCGTAAATCAAAAGTACATAAATTTCACAATACTTAGTAATTTTACTATTTTTTTTTTACTTAAAATTAGAGCAAATTTGCAAACATTATGCTGTTTTTTTACACCTAACAATTCCTCGTTAGAATGAGGTGAAAAATTATGTGTTTCGCTCGGCAGCAAAGTTATTTTGCTTCTCGTACCTTTGAAACCTTCGTTACGCTCTGGAGTCTATATATAAAACCACTTACTTTAAAACCGCTTCGCTCATGGTTCAATCCTAGTACTCTTCGCTTCTACAGGTTTGAAATAAAAGTTCTCGCGCCAAATATAAATTTTTCAGCCTTGCATAACAAATAGCTATTGTTTGTTTGATTGTTTTACCTGTAAATAGGTTTGTTTGATTAAGTTATTATTCGGGAAAGAAATTTAAACTAAGTTTATTATTTATGCTATTTCTAATAGTCTGTTACCTAAACTTAGTTTAAATTTATTTCCCGAATAATAACTTAATCAAACAGCAAGTTTTACAGCAAGAACGCAAACATTACCGCGATGGGCGTGGTTTAAAAACTGTACCGAGCGGCGTAACAACATTTGAACCACCTTGACGCGACCAATCGGATGCGATCATTTCTAAGCGACGAATCAATTAACCATCTAATTGAATTTGATTTTTTGTGCGTGCTTTGTTTATTGTAAACTTGATGAGTCCGAAATCAAATCGGTAACTGTACTTCACTTATTTACATATTTATTTGTGGTATATGACTTTTTTATCTGTGTAGACTTTATTTTCTTTTCAATCATATTTTTAGTCTTTCTCATAATCGTCCAAAGTGTTTACCATTATATAATTTTACTTCTCAAACAATTGCAGTGAACTGCTGTAAACGTACAATTGGGAAAATCTAAGAAATGTGTCAGTTTAATTGCTAAACATTATTTTGATCCAGATAGCTTAGATACGTGTCTGAACCTAGATTATTTGTTATATATGCATTTTCTGTAATTTCGAAAAGTAATTAATTTCTCGTTTAACCCATTGCCCAAGAAGTTTGGCAGAACAGGTGAGTTTGTAGACATATGAACGAGTGTTGTAATTTTTGTCTAGGATTAGCCACGTTATAGTTTAATAGATGGATATGTTGTTCCGCACGTGTTGTTGTCTAGTTAAAAATCTGACAGATTGATTTCCACTCCGTTTTTTATACTTCGTACGCATGTTTTTTGCACCTAATCATGATTTTGTTTATAAATTCATTGTGTTATTAATTGAAGTAATTTGCCAAGAAGCAAAAATAAATACAAATTATTTTCAGTGCAAAATAATCTTATATTGTATCTATTTTTACCTAAGTTAAACCCTAAGGCCCTATCCGCGTAAGTCAGTGCGTCACGATCCGGTCAGTTCCGTGCCGTTCAGTCCCGTGCCGTGCTACATTCACACGCGTCAGTGCTTAGTGCTGACACTGATGACTGACGTGATATTTAGTCAGTGTAGATATTTGTAGATTGGCAGTGTTAAGTAATAGTGCGATATGCAAGAGTCTCAGCCAAGACCTTCATTATTAAGACTAGAGTGCACGGAGCGCTTTCCATACAATCGTAGTTTCGTCATATTTTAAATACTAAGTGTTCAAACACGATGAAACTTTGCATGATGGTGATATATCCTTGAGTAATCTATCACCATCATGCAAATCTATGCTCCTGGTTTGGGCACATATCCTTAGTATTTTCAAAAATAATTAGAAAAAAAACGTTTGTATTGGAATTGTTATTTTGACATTCAGGGATATAATAAATCGAAAAACTGACAAACCAGAAGCATATATATTAAGGCTTAGCAATATGCATACAAAATTTCACCGATTTGGAACACTTTAAAATATGACGAAACTAATTTTGTATGGAAAGTGCTCCGTGCACTCTACTCTTAACTGCCAGTCGGAATGGGAGATTTATGTGTTGAACGCTTCATCTTGGTGTGTTTGTCTCGAGGCAAAACAGCTGAGCCAATTTGATTTTGCTTGTATCCAGGCAATGGTTTTTGGCTGAAATATTAAGTATTGAATGAAATAAACTGTCCATTATATTTGACGAGTGACTTTTTAAAACGATCTGTATAAATAGTTTTATCAGTAATAAGAAAAATATGGATCCGCCATACGTATTAAAATTTTATGGTGGTAAGTTTTATGTCTCTAATCTAGATACCAAAAAAAATTGGATTTAGATTTTTTTAATTGTACTATGCAAGTTATTCACATTCGTTTCGAAGACATAAAACATTTTGAGGTCAAGTCTAGGCAATAGGGCATTTTGTTTTGGCACTTCTATGACAAAGTATTTTGTTTTGGCACTCATGAAAATGTACTATGCTTTTTATACTAACCTAAATGAAACTGTAAATTTTAGACCTAAAGTCTAACTATGAGTTTAATAAGTTTAAAAGTAGCGACTAACAATAATAAGTAATTTTAACTTAGTTGACAAATGGGAAAAACACAATTTGAACGACAACGGTGGCTCATTATTATCAAAAAGTACTTACAATTTCCTTGAACGACTTTTGTACCATCGATCTACTTTTCTTCGAGCGTGGAATTAACTCCTGCGCCTATTTTCTGGCATATTAAATTATTATGCAACAAAATATCAATCAGTGCCTCAGCTCAGAGGTAAAAACAAAAGAACCGAAACATACCGTTAGACATACTTTTAACACACACATCTACAACGGGAAGCGGCTAACCAACGATGACTTTGACACTATTGAGATGTGACATCTGTCATCTGATAAATACCTACTTGACAATCATCATCATCAGCCGGAAGACGTCCACTGTTGAACAAAGGCCTCCCCCATAGAGCGCCACAAAGAACGGCTATTAGCCGCTTGTAACCATTGGCTACCCGCGACTTTCACGATGTCGTCAGTCCACCTAGTGGGGGGCCTACCAACTCTACGTCTTCCGGTGTAGTGTGGTAACTTGACAATGCCGGTGAAGTAATTTTTTTTTTTAATTGAACATAGTCAAAAATGCAATGTTTCCAAAATATTGTATAATAAGTTCGGATACATGCACAATAAAAATAAAGCAATCTTTTCACCCTCCAACATACCAGAAGTACAAGCTTAGAAATGAGACTTTTTGACACATATTAATAAATTTCCTTCGAAAATGTTCCAGAAATAAGGCGTATTGAAAAATATAGCTTATTCTGCATGAGCGAGAAATAAGGTGAAATAAGATACTTAGGTGCGGAAAGCAGTTTTTGAACCTATTTCTACCAGATAAATAAGTGTTTTAGCAGCAGAAACATACAACAATACAATGTAGATATAAATAAAGAACAGATTGGCATTAGAAAAAAAAAAGAATCCCGAAATAGCTTGTTTTAAAAAGTCACTCCTCATTCGTTAACTCTAGCCCAGCACTGCAGGGGCGATTACTTCTAATAATTATATACATTCACAGTATACATATTTAGTCCCATATGAAAAACAATCTCTCCGCTAAAGCATATGAAACTGGGAAGAACAGAACCCGAGTATCCATTGCCTGTTAGAAACTCAGCGTTTGAACTTTAATTAATACGGGAGCTTTGTTTTACCTGTGTTTTAAACGATTTTAAAAAAGGAGAAGGTTCTCTATTCCTTTGTTTTTTTGTTTGTTACCTCAGAACTCTTTACAGGGTGTACCGATTTTGATGTTTTTTTTAATATTCCGAACCGGGTGCTGTCATTTGGTCCATTTAAATTCAAGTGAGATATGACGAGTAGTATTTGAGTTACCCCTAAAAATGCGTATTTTATTTTTGAAGTAGGTTATTTTTTTTTAAGATTGTTTTAGTCTGAAAAGCGGTGTTATGCGTAAAACTATGAGGCATCTCACAAAGCTCCGACGTCCATCTCTGATGGTTTCGTAATTTCGATGATTTCGTGCCAGGCAAAACATTCCCATGTAGAAACAGATCGTCGAAGGGTTACCGATAGCACTGAACGTTATTGACAATTAATAATGGCAATGTTTTATAATTTTTACTGACAATATAAGAGATGGAACTGTGGCCTATTGTCTAGTTATAGGTAAACCATCTTAAAGGGGACTGAGAGAGGTGCGGGCGGCGGGAGCGCTTAGTGTGATACACACGAGACCTCCGCCTGCACCTCTCTCAGTCCCCTTTGTCGCCTTACCCCCGCGCCTCTGTACCGCGCAGGCGAGGACTAAGATAAACGGTTTACCTATAGAATGGTAATGGAGATAAACTTCTAAACATTCCCGTTTGTTACTAAGAACCCTGATCGGATCGTGCCGGAACTGATGTGCTGATAAGCCTTATAACAGACAACTTATTAGTAGGCACTTATTCAAATAAAATGTATGCAAGGACAAAATTGTTTTCATTATTGAGTTTTCCATATGAAAATAGAAAAAAGATTTGCCTAAAATTCAACATTTTCAGGTCGATGATAACGAACCGCCGCCGAAGAAGACCGAGCACGCCCGAACACTATCAGATGGTGCGCTAAAGAAGCCCAAAGTCGCGACGAACGGACGACGGAAAGCGGCGGAAACAGCCGAAGAGGTCGAAGTGAAGGATAAGAAAATTATCGAAAAGTTCGATAAGCAAGCCAAATCAACTTGCGTTAATGCTTTCAAAGAAAGCGATAGTTGGGATTAATTTTGTAGAAATAAAATAAGTTTGACTTTAAAGTTTACTTTGTTTGCATTTTTTTTATATCCTGTAGGCTAGCTTTTCTGCACTGTTTCACGTGTTGGTACGTGAAAATGTCATTTAAGACAGGCCTAAAACGGGATCTGTTTCTATGCGACAGCTGAGTGAATACGCTGTTAGGTGCTTGGTTACAGATTTCCTACTTCAAAGTGGTAGCACTGCGCAGCATGTCTATTCGTATGAATTCAGGCCTTGACCATAAGACACCATTCATCATAGCGCTTTATCGAACTTTAAAGTGCGCATTTTTTTTCGGTTGAACCTTCATATCAGAATTTTTTATACTCCGATGGGTATAAAAAATTCACATTAAAAAAATTATACATTTTTGCTGCTACACAAAGTACCTATGTTTAATTATATTCCAAAAATTTGAAAATTTACCCTCATATTTTCTTAATAAGAGTTGTCAAAACCAGAACTCTGGCACCTCTCCGGGGAAATACAATTGTGACAATGAGCGTTTAACTAAATATGATTTTCAAAAAATATTCGCAAATCACATTCCCAAATTTTTAGTACGCAAAATGTTTACTTTGTCCCGGGATCGGACTACTATCTTCAGACTATACTCACCGACGGGTTTCCATTTTTGCTACCGAGATCTGGAGCAGACTCAATTATCAGTAATTTAATAAAATTTTCAGGTACTTTCACATACTTAGCGAATATTATGCATTCCAATTAATTGTGATACATTTTAGATCTACCGAATAATTATAATAATGCTTTCTCGAAATCTATAATTCTAGTCTATTTATTAATGTGAGAATAGTAATCTTATTTTATACACTCTCTAAACAAATATTACATTTATTAGAACGAAAAATAATCGCTCTATTTTTAATTAAATCGATTACATTCTATATATAATTAACACTAAACACACAGACCGCCGTAATGGAATAAGAAAATTTCATAATTTTTCATCTCACTTAAATTATATGAACTTTAAATTTAGAGAACATCCACACGCTAACCATCATATATATGTATAATTTGTTACTGGCTAATGACTAACATCTACGTTTGTTATTCTTCGGACGTTCCTGGAGTTGGTGGTGCCTGCTGATGATGTTGTCGCCAGCATGTTTGGGATTTCCAAGGGCATTGCATGTCGAAGGCACATGCCACTTTGAAACCCCAGCTCTACGGCGACAGGCTCTTCATTCTTCCAAACTTATGACCATATTATGTTATGATAAACAGGACATACATATTTTTAAAATTGTATTAAAAAAATCTATTTAATTTATGGGTGTTACACATATTAAGGTCTTCTATATTAACCGTTAAAAACACTCACGTTGGGGATCGAATACGTCTCGCGAGTTTCGAGCATATCAGATGCTCATTATCGGGGCGAGTGCGCAGTTGCGTCTGCGAGTTCCCGGCGGGCCTCCGCTTTCCGCGGACGTATTCGATCCCCAAAGTGAGTGTTTTTGTCGGTTAATTTATAATTTAAAAATTAACCGACAAAATGTTTGGTCAATTTAAAATTTTAATAGGAAATACATAATTATGAAATATGAAAGCTAACTTAAGCATAATCAGAAAGACACCAATATAAACAAAACATTTTGGCATTGCAATTTAGGCACGAGATGATGGTCAAAAATGGGAGATAATACGGAATACACTTGAATGGGATATAAAGCTGGCTGAAAGCGCTTAAGTTTTTTAAAAAAACCTAAGCCTAGTATTATTCTTACGGCCTATTTCAGAATGTTCGAGTAAGTTCTGGTTATACTACCAAGAACATATTTAACAAATAAAACACTATCTTTGCGTTTCACAGTCATCGATTTAGCCTATCCATCGGTTAAAGCTTGAAACGCGCTGCATGTTAACTGTCATTTTATCATTCAGTTATTTTATGTTCTGGGTAGTTTAACCGGAACTTACTCGAACATTCTGAAACAGGCCCTTAATTTAGTATTTCGCCGTCATTCTAGAATGCCTTCAAAACGCACAGATGGACATTTGCACATAATAAGAATAGCTGTAGACTGATCGTGAACTCGTATTCACACAATGATGTCGGCGCATCAAAGGCGAATCGATCAGCTGATCCGACTTAATTAGTGAACTGGCATTCTATACAATAATTAGTAAGCGTTTTATATCTCCACATGCTAAGGTTCCTTTGTTTCTACCAGTGTCGGTTGTAATGATGTGTTCGATCTCGCGTGTCATCTTATCAAATCGAGCTCTAAAACATCGATAATAGACTGTTAGACGGATATATGCTTAAGCAAACGTAAACTCATAGGTATATCTTACTATATAAAGGTTTTTCAACAAGAACTCGGTATTCTAAAACAAAATAAAACAAAGAATTTAGATGAAGATGATTAAAATTTTTATTGTATTATGAAGAGAATAGATTGACAAATAAAAATGAAAAATGATATCTGGCAACTGTCCACCACGAGCACGCTGACAGATGTCGATTCTTTCATCAAAGTTTTTCATAACTTTCTGGCAAATGGCGGGTCTATTTCGTTATTCACATGACGGATTTTGAGTTTTAAAGCTCCTTAACATAGCCTCACAAAAAATAATTCAGTGGTAAATCACACGATCTGGCTGGCCACTTAACCGCTGAATTTCGTGAAATTATGTGATCGGGAATTTTCGTTTACAATAAATTGATGGTTTCATTGGCTGTGTGACAAGTGGGCACCGTCATGTTGAAACCACATGCTAGTGATATCCACGTCATCAATAATAGGTCAAAATTTTGTTGTTAACATCTCGCGATAAATATCACGAATTTTACGAAATGTAACTAAGAGAACAATATGAAAATTCATAGTGGAATTTAATTATTTTAATGCGATTATGAGCGAAATTGACTTCGTTGTAACAATTGCCAAAGCATCTAAATAAATATTGTATTGTATTGTATTGTATTGTATTGTATTGTATTGTATTGTATTGTATCTACTACGAATACGTCAAAAAACGAACGAAAATGTCAAAACTGTCATGCTGTTGGTATTGTCCCAATTGAAAAACAAAGTTTGGCGAAATTGTGGTGGTATCCACAGAAGCCATAAAACAAGAGTTGAAGTTGAAAAACAAAGTTCTTATTGAAAAACCCTTTATTTCTCTAACTATTTCATTATAAACTTTGTGAATATGTACCTAATATTTAAAAACCGATCAAAGTAATTCAGAAAGAAATTGTACTTGGGATCTCTAATTATAAAGTCCCTAATAATAAATCATATTTAATGTTTGAAAGCAGCACGCTGTGTCACATAAAATTAACAATTTAAAGGACACAGCATCAAAAGCGATTTCGTAATTACTAATTACCTATTTTAGTCACATTGTTACAATCGTAAATCTTCAGCAATCTTAAGAGGAACGGGAAGAGAAGCTCCTACAGAAAAATTGGTATTATAACAAAGTGATGCTGTCTCGCCGCTAAACGCCCGAACATAATAGTGCGATAAGGACAATTGCAGCTTCTTCGAGTTTTGACTTAGAATTTGCGCACATTTGCGTTCTGGGAGAAATCTTTTCTCCTATAGTAAACATTAAACAAATCTAAAAAATTTATTGTGTCTTATTTTATAACTGACAGAATATACTAGGTTTATAGGTTTTTCTTTTTTTATTATTATTTTTCCGATAAATAATTCACAAACTAGAGATTTTGAGAAGTTTTGAGAAAAAATCGGTATTTAAATACCCATTAATTCAAATTCCTTTTATACAATGATAAAAATCAAAACCTATAAACCTGGATATGTATAACATCTATAACATTTCAAAAAATCATCAAAATCGGTGATTGTTTAGGGGGTAGAAACGTTTTCTCTTTTTGAATGAAAATTCGAGACTCCCCTCCAGTCTTAAAGCCGTCCGTACTGACTTTCGTTAACAGCTGGCACACAAATGTACATGTCTTGCAATCTTACTAGATAACTTGATTTATTGACAACATTATCTACCTCACTATCTTAACTAAGATTACTATTAAATGTATTAACATTAATCCTGCACCACGTTTCCTGATTAGCTCTTCGATGCGATGACGTTGACAGGACCCACCGTGGCTTGGGACTTAGCAGGCCAGTAAGAAAATAACACACCGACCAGACCGCTAAGACCCAAGTCACAGTTGAGAGTTCTTCTCCAACAGGAATCAGGGTAAACTGGTGATATACTAAGCTTAATTGTAAGGGACCCTAAGGACTTACGCTGCTTATGGAATTCTTCATTTTACCTAGAAAACGTGTATGCTATTTGACGGTATTAAGGTAAAGCTTAACTATAAGAGGAAGAAGTGCCCAAATCACTTCACAATTTAATTAATTGAGTTTACAGATTTAGGACGAAGTTGTCTTTAATAGGACGGAGGACAGAGGAGTGCAATTTGGCGTGGAGGTTGCTCATTCTGTAATTTTCCTCCACAGCTTTGATTTTCTACGCGATTCGCAGTCTACACTCAAACAAATCAATCACTGACCTATAAGTATTTACATATTATGGAGACACGTAGATATATAGGTATATACATATTACTTTGTAATTTTAGTCATCGTTCCATCACACATTGTGGTCAATCTGATGCATCATCTTGTTCACTGTGCTCCCAGAAGAAGTCATTAGAGAAGAAAGTAATGTATAAAAAAGTGTACAGGAGTTTTGGTGAGTATGGGAAAAATCTGAAAACGTACAGATGGGTTTTGGTGAGTGTGGAAAAAAATCTGAAAACGTATAGAGTGGTTTTGTTGTGTATGGGAAAAATCTGAAAACGTACAGTGGAGTGTTGGTGAGAATGGGAAAAAATTGAAATATCGCCTGCCAAATAAAAATGGATGATCGGAAACGGAAAGAGATAGATACATAGAGTGTTTGAAAAAATTTCAAGGGAATCGAGAGAGCAGTGGAATGATAACTCTAAAATCCAAAATGGTGGATTCAAGATGGCCTCTATTTAAAAAAATTCGATTCCTCTGAAGCAAAACCGTTATTCTTCATCGTCAATCAAGTTTTCTTTCATCAGGGGCTGAACTATACACCTGGCTAGAAGTGTGCAATTATGTGTTGATAACTGAACTTTCTAAAATATTTTCTAGGAGTATGTACTTGAGTATCTATAGTTTCAAACGGTACAATAACTATCCGAGATGAGAACAATTTGACAACTTACGTGGATGCAAGCGCCGCTTCCGTATTCTTTTGGTCCTGGTCGTCATACCTGAAACAAGTGGACATTTCCTTAATTTTTTATATGAGATACGACGATTTTACATCCAGACATTCAAGTATTGTGTAAGCACTACTGTTTTTAGGTTTAAAGGGCACTGTAGCAAGTGAATCTTCAACGAAACGAAACATAAGAAAATGTGTCTGACAGACACAATGCAATGCTGAAAACACATTTCAGCTAATAACTTGCCCAAAACACATTTCAGCTGTAAAGGACATGCGTGACACTTTTTTTTGTTTTTCTTTTTTAATCCTGATAGGTTAGCCTTTGACCACTCTCTCACCTGATGGTAAGTGATGATGTGGTCGAAGATTCAGGCTAACCTAGAATTACTGGCTCTCAAAGACATCTGCCGGTGCCCAACACACCAACACTCGGTTAGGTGTTGGCGATAGATTTTCTACTTAAGGATGTTAGCTAGCCAGGCAGGCATGCGCGAAATGCCCTACCACCATGCAACTTCTGACGGGCTACTTGTCCGTCTCTTCACTTCGAATGACATAAAAAAGTAGGAGGAACCGTAACTCATCTGAACAGCTTAGAACAAGTATAACTGTAACAAGTAAATGATATAGATAACATCGTCACATAGTTTCGTGGATGCTACTGAAGGAAGGAAGATATGCTAAGGTCGTAGTCAGTAAAAAATACATGGTCTCACCCCTCCAGGATATAAGCATTACGTTATGTATGTATACTAGCTGTGGCCCGTGGATTCAGTCACCTAGACAATGGTGAAAAGTGGTGATGATTATGATAGAAAGAATCCTGTGTGTTGATCCAGGATCTAAATGGTCTGTGTTTCAAGTTTCATCTAATTCTTTAAATAAAATCCTACTAAATTAGTTAATGAATAGATTTAGGCGTTACTTAGCGGAAATCCATATTTAATAATAACAAATATTTTAAGAAAACATTAAATATTTTGTTTTAGGTCGTGCGCTCGAAGAGTCGAAAAGTGTTACAAATGTTTCTACGAGATTAGTAGTATTTTTGTATTTCAAATACTGACCATTCTTTTCTCAAGGTTCAGAAATGTCGGTATATCTAGGTTATCTTCTAACTGTAAACATTAGACAAAAGGGTGACCAATAATTGACTATTTATACAACTTTTGCCCATTTAAAATCATTGCAGCACATACAAAAGAATTTCTATAAATAAATAATCGAGTTCTACAAATCAAATCGATATAACAAACACAGTGCCCGGCGTTTATTTACGTTTGCCCGGAGCGTGGCATTACTTACATTCGTATAATCGATTCAGCACTCAATTTCCCGTCAGCACTCGATACAACAAATGTATCGAAATCTGAATCATAGCCGACGCGAGACGACGACGGAGCATTTCTATTATTCCAATATCGATATTTTGATTTATACCCACTGTGTGTGACATTCAGCTGATCTGGTCTTACTGGATTTTAGTTTTATTTCGAACAAAGCGGTCATATTTTGGTTTGTTCGAACTAAAACCTAAAATCCATAAATTTCATCATAGACGCCAAAGCAAAACTTTACACTCAAGGTGCTAAGTAAAATCCACTATCAGATAGATAATGGCTTTTTCTGACGAATATATTTTAACAGCAGCAGTCTGTTGCTGTTAAGGAGAAAATATGTCACCAAGCACCTGAGGATGTGTTTCGGCAGCTGTTATTGGGAGCCAGTAATCCTATGTTAACCCGTGGGGTGCCGGGCTAGAATGTGACCCCCCCCCTCCCCAATTGCTACCTATGGGTGTAGTAAGAGGCGACTAAAGGTAAAATACCGGAAGGTGGGCATCAGCGCCTTCTGTGGAACCAATATCATAAACTATTTATTGTTTTCTATGTTATTTTAGTTCCGAAATAAAGATTATTATTATTATATCATAAACTGCGATCCCCAAGACGCCTTCCAAGTGTGGGGGGAAACTCCTCTTAATGGGGGAGGCTGTGTTCAGCAGTGGAAAATCCGGCTGATACAGAAATCTGATGTTAGACTTTCTGTGAGAGTCGTAAGAGGCGGACGAAAAATAAATCAGAAGGTGGGCAGTTGCGCCTTCTAAAGAACTGCCATCTATTCTGAGATCCCCAAGTCACCTGCCATGCTTGGGAATCCCCAAGCATGGCAGGTGACTTGGGGATCTCTCATGGTAGCCCCTTTCCCCTTAGTGAGGGAGGAGTTTGTTATTAAATGTGCATCTTCTGGCTGATGATGATGAATGATAAGGAATGTGATCGAAAACAGCGTGGTATAGTAGGTAGGTATTAAGGCGAACTCGACTCTTTTGAAATAATCGTCTGGCTTCAGATCCTTTCCATCACCAGCTCAGTTCACTCACAGAAAAATTACGTTGTCATAGAAACCTACTTATAATAGGTACCTATATGTAGGCAGATAAAGGTACCTATAGAAAATGCAGGCTAATTATTGTAAAGATAACTCTGTCCGCTTGCATCTTTTCACACAAAAATAACCTAGGTCTACTTATGATCCCCCGGACGGTTCCCGCCTTGTCGTGGCGGTGGGGCTCAGTAGTCGTGGCGGTGAGGCTCAGTAGCCGTGGCTTCGTCACCCACAGTGAAGAGGAGAGGTACCAGGGGTCGTGCGGGCACGGGAAGTCAGCCGGAGCCCTGAAGGCTCATAACAGAACGTTTTATTGACGTCAGTTTTGACATATGCCAAATCGATAATGACAGAGAAAATATGTCGATATGATGGCAAATTGCTTCTTGGGTCGTGTCCAGAAACAAACAGTGAGAAACAACATACAAGCGCTTACCAAGTACAATTAGTACCTACCCTGAACGCCTTTGGTAAGCTATGAAGAAACATGCAAATCAACTTCCCAACGATATCGGTTCGCGTGCAGTGGGTACAAGCCATCACTAGGTTCGTATCGATTTGGCGCGGAACGCGACGATGCGACAGTTATTGTTCTCAGACCGGAATCACAGTGAATTTATTTGCTGCTGACACACCTCGAAGATTGCGTTAGGAAAAGACTGATCATAAAGTTGTGCTTCTGAACCAGTTTATACTTCGACTGGAGGCCATCGGCTACCGACAAAGAAATGAGCTGAACATGCATGTTTTTTCACATTTTTTTAGGATTTATTTTACTACACTATCGTCCGTTAAGTTATCTTCACAATCTGGACCAGAAAGTAAATATTAAGGCGGAGTGGGATTAATTTGAGAGAAGTTCAATCAGATATGATTTGGCGCAAAGAATAAGCATTGAAATTCCACGGGGCAATGCCGCCAGCATGCTGGGCACGGTGCCAACTGGTAGTGGGCTAGAGCATTTGGACTGCCTATGAGTCTGCAATGACTTATGGGTATCTAAATGCTTTTATTGTAGTAGCTGTAGTGTTGTATATAGTTCGTAGTATTTTGTTAATAAAGGCATACCGCCGGTAAAAAAAAACAGATAAGTACTTAACTTATATTACCGAATAGTCTCTTGCAAGCATTTTTGTGAGATTGGGACGGAAAAAGCTTTAGAGGACGCTAGTTTATTATGTCCCTTTTGCCCAGTAATTTCACTTTCCCACCTAAACGCAGTAGTGTTTATATGTAATGTAATCCGCATAGCAGGCGTTATTGCAAACCTAACAATATTAAAATCTGTAGTGTTGTTTATAGTCGGCGACGGTAAAAAAACACAAAAGTTATTAATAAAATTGAACTGCTTCCTGTCCATTTTATTCAAGCCCTTTAAGAGAAGGTGTAAAATGATACACCATTTCTCGAAACGCGTGAAACTGATCAAGCTTGAATTGGTTCAATCTACGGCTGCCTCCCTGAGGAGGATAATATGAATCACGGCCAGTACCCGCAATGTAACCCACGTAGTACAATCTTTGATCTACTCGTGATTCTACCATGGGTTTTGTATACTCACTGGTGACTAAGAAGAAGTGTTTGGTTCTAGCATTGTAAATTTTGCATAAAAAGCCTAATGACAACGAAAGGAAAAGTTTGAACCATGACTGGAATTCGAACACGAGACCATCCGTCCTTAAGACCCTACGAATAAATAATTATTCGTAGTTGGGACTAGACTGCTCTGCCAATCATAGCTACAATATTTCTAGATCATATCTTAATTCGTCGTTGACGAAATCCATCTGTTATAGGCAGAGGTTAGTCCACTTCACATCAGGCGGGACTCGCGCTTTTTCCGCCACAATAACACAAAGAAATAGTCTTATGTAGATATACTCAACAAATCGCAAAAAATGCGTCAGATAATTCATCAAAACTTTTTTTTTATGTTATTGTGACAGAACAAGCCCTCTGCCTATAACAGACGCATTTCGTCAACGGCGAATTGCACTGTGCCCGTCACACTGAGACGTACAGTTGTTAGGTCTTATTAACCTGTAATTTTACTGGCTCTCAAGGACTGCTGCCGGAACACACTGTTAGGTGCATGGCTTCATATTATGTGTATCACCGGTTCAGTGATACGCATATATGTGATACTAATGTTCAGATAATCCTTGGTGGGCTATCTTTAGGACCTCATTTCACGCGTAATGAAGTAAAGGGTAATCCATAATACGAGGACAAGAAGCCTTGACTACCTTGCTTAAAAATATTTTGTTCAGCCGGCTATTCCACGTCTCTTAAACTTTAATGATCATTTTAATATCGTTATGTTTGCAATAACGCCTGCTTGGTGAATTACGATACAAAATTTCAAATTTACGAGAGTAAAAAATATAGTCATGTGCGGCATTCGAACCCGCGTCCATCTACCCCTTTAGCAGGAGTTTGGATGGACGCGGGTTCAAATCCCGCACATGACTATATTTTTTTCTCTCGTAAATTGGTAATTTTGTAATTTAGCTATAATATTCAGGGTTCCGTACCCAAAAGGGTAAAAACGGGACCCCATTACTGAGGCTTTGCTGTCCCTCCGTCCGTCCGTCTGTCACCAGGCTGTATCTCAAGAACGGTGATAGCTAGACAGTTGAAATTTTCACAGATGATGTATTTCTATTGCCGCTATAACAACAAATACTAAAAATATAATAAAATAAATATTTAAGGCGGGCTCCCATACAAGAAACTTGTTTTTTTCGATTTAACTATGTGCGCGTGTCCCACTCGCAATTGGCCGGGTTTTTTTTTATATTTAGGTTTACGTTGATAACTAACAAAACAACTTCGTTGGAATATGTAAACTCGTACCTAGCGGCAATATCAACAAGTGATCTCTTTCGAGTAACAAGCTAATGGTAGTGGCTCTAGAGCTACAATCTGTAACTGTTAGAAGCTAGTACCTTTATTTTGTGGTAGAGGCGTAGAAGTCTAGCCGCAGATCGTGGCGCCTGGGGCGTTGATACCTGATTATGCGCAATACTGCGAGAAACACCCATTAATTGCTGAAATAAGCGGGAAATCCACGCGCTGTTTACGGGATCCTGATATATGTGGTGCTCGAGGCTTCGCTTCGTCTGTGTCGGTCACTTTTATACGTGTTGTGAGGTAATAAAGATACAAGTTTTGTTCTGACTTTGGAACTACATGTTTCCGTGTATGTTATTTCTTTTGTTACTAACTAAGAGATAATCTATTCAAGCGATACTCAGCGGTAATCTATAATGAATAATAAATGGTAAAAAATATAATAAGAAACATTAAATTAATATGTAAGAAATATATTTAAAAAATATTACTATATATCTAGTGACAATTTCATCTAAATTAACTGCTATGCCAACGTGTTGTCATGTAGACCGACAGGAAGAATTTTCTTCTTAATTCTTTTTCTTGAGCTTCTTCATTCTTCAAGCGCATGATCGTGAATATATTATTTATTTTAATGTTTCCTTATATTACAAAACAAACCTTATATTACAAAACTTATCGTTAACGAAGAGATCTTAAAACTATGCCCTCTTGCTCTTAACTACGATGAAAACATATTATCATGTCCATTATTATACATCATATTTTCGAAGACTAAGACTTAAGGTAAGACTGTTCTAAGCAATAAACGAGAAGAATTCAGAAATAAAAGATTTGATGTACCTACCTAAAGCTCTTCAAGTACATATTAATTAAATAACTCCACCCCGTGACCACGATCACTGCAGTGTTTGAAACGTTGGGACAAAAGTAATGATAAATATACGCGATTTAAACCGTTTAAAGTTATTTAATTACTATGTGTAATAATCGGAAAAACCTAAGACAACACTTTTAAAATACGCTTACTCTGTAACCAACACAACAATAATACAATCAGAAGCACACCATCTAATATCAATGACATAACACAGTGACGGCTTAGGAATGTCGCAATCGCATACGATCAAGATAGTGCATAAGGTCCACATCTGCAGATAGCATCAAACATTTTATTCAGAGCATCGAATGCCATTAGCGACTAAAACAATAGTCCTGCTGTTTATTTAAATAATATCAGTTAACAAAGCGCAGGCATGCCGAAGTCTTGCTATCATTAAAATGGCCCAGAAACACGTCTGTAATGAATTATTTATAAGGAGATGTTAACGGGATGGGGGTAATCTTCTAATGTAGAATGCATCGAGGGCTCGGAGCTTCCTGCAAACAAAGTAACTATTGTGTATTGGCCGGTATAATTTATTCAACAAATAAGTGCTGAATATTTACATGTCAATGCTTATATATAGAGCTTGGATATGTAGAGCTATATCTAAGTACTATACGTGACCCCGATCCTGACGTTTATTGGGATATTGGCAGGGTTTTTCTTTTACTTCGTGCTAATCTAGCCGCACGCATACATGATTAGGCATACCACAGACTAATGTAACATCCAATATAATAGAGGTATAATGAAAACTGTTCTAATTGTTAGTAAATTGGTCTGTGATATAATACTGTTTGTGATATAAGTTAGCAGATTGTGGTTTTTTTAACCTCTGCCTATAACAGACACATTTCCAATTGCATTGTGCCCGTCACACTGAGACGTACAGTTGTTAGGTCTCATGTGCCTATAATTTTACTGGTTCTTAAGGACTGCTGCCGGAACACACCGTTAGGTTCTTGGCGACAGATTTTCTACTTGAGGGAGGCGGGCATCCGCAAAATGCCTTTCAACCATGCAGTGAAGGTCAAGCCAGCGGCGGGTTTCGAACCATGGACCTGCTGCACGGCAGTCCATACCCAATGCCACTGAGCCATCACTGCTTCAAAATGTTATGTTAGAGTTATTAGACTTACTTACGTTAATGTACCTTCCTCCTCCACTTTAATCTAATAGGAACCTGCTTTCTCTAAAGGAAAGTGCCTGAAAGACTCGCAGGTGCTTGACTACAGATTTCCTAATTAAAGGAGGCAAGTCATCAGGCTGTTTAATTTGCAAAATTAAAAATGTACTCTACACTAATATTATAAGGAGAAGAGATTTGTATTTCTGTATGCAACGAATAAACTTAAAAACTACTCGACCAATTTGGATGAAATTTGGTATGGAAATAGTTTGAGACCTGGGGAAGGGCATAGAGTTTATCCAACTGCGCGAAAAGAGGTTAATGGTTTTGCGCGATAACCGATATACACGCGGGCGTAACCGCGGAAAGCTAGTGCTGATATAAAGGTTAATGGTAAATTAAAAAAGTATCAGTAAGTTTTTCAATGTGATGTAGTGATGAGACGGTCAAGTCGCTCGCCTGATGGTAAACGCCAAGGCTTTCCATTACAGATGCAGTGACACCGCCCTCGTTCTGCTCTGTATTACCTTGCTCTGCACTACTCACTCCGAGACGTATAGTTGTCTCGTTTGGCCAGTAATTTCAACTGCTACAGTGTACTTTACGTGTAAGCACGGTGATGTTTGCACACTATTGTTTTGCAGTTGCAGTGTTTTCAACAAAGAAGGACTCTTGCTTAAGAGATAGATCACCTGGTAAATATCGAAAATATTTAGATGTTCAACTCTTTACTCTTATAATTGTGATAAAATAGTTAAAATACACTATCAAAAGACTCTACTGGCACGTTCGAAAAGTATTATATGTACGTATATTAAGAAGAACTGGTAAGAAACTATAGGTAATATTGCCTATAGTAGGTACCACGATCTTAGACCATACTATTGTTTGTTTTGCACTAAGTTTCAGTAGTGCAAAATAAACAATAGTGAAGCGTGTGAAAGCATTGTTATTCAAATGAGTGGTGTGCGCCCAGGGCGGTCTTGTTCTGCGCAGATTTGACCCCTGCTCTTGCCTTTAGCTAGCAGGTGCAAGCGCAGAGCACCTTGCTCACACCCGTTCAAAAATCAATATATCGATACTTCTATATTAATGTCATAAAGAGGAAAGATTTGTATTGTTGTATGTAACGAATAAACTTAAAAACTACTGGACCGATTTGAAAAAAATCTTTCAACATTAAAATCCTATACTATCCCCGGTGAACATAGGCTGTAGGATATTTTAATAAACTTAGGGATCCGTATGAAAACTTCGATAATGTAACCCAACGTCTTAAAAATATAACAAAATCGTTGTATCGAGTACGCAGCGGAAATCGTTGCCAATAGAGCAAAGTGATGACAATTTTATAGAGGATATCAATATCTACAAAAAAGTTCACAATACCATATGTATGTCTATCTAATACAGTTATGTCACAATAACTACTTTTTATGTGTTTCAATTTATATTTTATGTAAAATACCCGTGCAAAGCCGGGGCGGGCCGCTGATCACTTATATAATAAAATATAGAGAAGTCGAGTGCCTTGTTGGTGAAGTGAAAAACTACGCTTAGGAATCCCGTGGCTCTTGGTTGTTTTTTTTTTGCTGATAGGCTATCCTTTGTTTTATAGTTTTATGGTAAGTGATGGTGCGGTCAAAGATATTGTTCAGGCTCACTTAGAATAACTGGCTCTCAAGAATAGTTGCCGGAACGCACCGTTAGGTTTTTGGCGATAATTTTCTACTTAAGGGTGGTAGCTAGCCAGGCGGACATTACCACCATGCTGTAATTAATGCTAAGACTATAACCGGGACTGAAGGCTTAACGTGCCTCTCGCTCAGACAGTTCTATGTTGGACTTTTCTGATAATAACATTTTTGTAGCAGTCCAGGAACTATCATCAGTCTGGAAACTGTGCACAGTAAATGGCCATAGGCTCGCCCCCCCTGTTAAGTACATGGGACCAAAATATATATAACGAAATGTGGGTTTAAGATCTGCCCATAGTAAAGTCGTGATGATTTTTTTATAAGACTTAAATTATCCCAATTTTGGTGTCTAAAACTGTAACCACATAGACATTACATAAATGAACTTATAAGCGATTAACCGCATTATTCCCTTAGTAGCACTGAACTAGTCAAATAATATGTTTGTAGTTATTGAGAAAGCGATAGATATTCTGTTGTGCATCTAAATCTCAGTATCCACCAAATAATAGTTGGCAACTTTTACCGATGTGAAGTTAGCGGCCTAAGGTTAGCGGCCTATTATAACCCGACCAACTAAAAGAGTCCCTAAAATTGGACTGCTGTATTTATAAAGTTAACGTATAATACCTATGCAGCAGCTTACCAAGCAATACATATAGCAGGTGAGGGTAAAAAGGGAACAACTATAGTGATTCGCACAACGTTAAAGTCAAACTGGAAAAAATAAGTATTCGTTTTATTATGATAATATAGACGAGGTATCATAATATTTTTACACCGGAAGAAAGCACTAAAATAGACCTTTCTAACGTAGTAACTCAAAATTTCTTCGACCCCTTAGAAGTGGTCGAAAATCTGAAAAATCTTAGGCCGCTAACAGGCTAAAGCAAATTTCACTATGTTATCGACGAGGTATCAAAATGTGTTTTACACCAGATGATAGCACTAAAATAGACCTTTCTATAGTAGTAACTCAAAATTTCTTCGACCACTTAGAAGTGGTCGAAAATCTTAAAAATCTTAGGCCGCTAACAGACTAAAGCAATTTTCACTATGTAATCGACGAGGTATCAAAATGTGTTTTACACCCGATGATAGCACTACAATAGACCTTTCTATAGAAGTAACTCAAAATTTCTTCGACCCCTTAGAAGTGGTCGAATATCTGAAAAATCTTAGGCCGCTAACAGGCTAAAGCAAATTTCACTATGTTATCGACGAGGTATCAAAATGTGTTTTACACCAGATGATAGCACTAAAATAGACCTTTCTATAGTAGTAACTCAAAATTTCTTCGACCTCTTAGAAGTGGTCGAAAATCTGAAAAATCTTAGGCCGCTAACAGGCTAAAGCAATTTTCACTATGTTATCGACGAGGTATCAAAATATGTTTTACACCAGAAGATAGCACTACAATAGACCTTTCTATAGAAGTAACTCAAAATTTCTTCGACCCCTTAGAAGTGGTCGAAAATCTGAAAAATCTTAAGCCGCTAACAGGCTAAAGCAATTTTCACTATGTTATCGACGAGGTATCAAAATGTGTTTTACACCAGATAATAGCACTGAAATAGACTTTTCTATCGTAGTAACTCAAAATTTCTTCGACCCCTTAGAAGTGGTCGAAAATCTGAAAAATCTTAGGCCACTGGCAGGCTAAAGCATATTTCACTATGTTATCGACGAGCTATCAAAATGTGTTTTACACCCGATGATAGCACTAAAATAGACCTTTCTATAGTAGTAACTCGAAATTTCTTCGACCCCTTAGAAGTGGTCGAAAATCTGAAATATCTTAGGCCGCTAACAGGCTAAAGCATATTTCACTATGTTATCGACGAGGTATCAAAATGTGTTTTACACCAGAAGATAGCACTAAAATAGACCTTTCTATCGTAGTAACTCGAAATTTCTTCGACCCCTTAGAAGTGGTCAAAAATCTGAAAAATCTTAGGTCGCTAACAGGCTAAAGCAAATTTCACTTTGTTATTGACGAGGTATCAAAATGTGTTTTGCACCAGATGATAGCACTAAAATAGACCTTTCTTAAGTAGTAACTCAAAATTTCTTCCACCCCTTAGAAGTGGTCGAAAATCTTAAAAATCTTAGGCCGCTAACAGGCTAAAGCAATTTTCACTATGTAATTGGCGAGGTATCAAAATGTGTTTTACACCCGATGATAGCACTACAATAGACCTTTTTATAGAAGTAACTCAAAATTTCTTCGACCCCTTAGAAGTGGTCGAAAATCTGAAAAATCTTAGGCCGCTAACAGGCTAAAGCAATTTTCACTATGTTATCGAAGAAGTATCAAAATGTGTTATCTGGTGTAAAACACATTTTGATACCTCGTCGATAACATAGTGAAAATTGCTTTAGCCTGTTAGCGGCTTAAGATTTTTCAGATTTTCGACCACTTCTAAGGGGTCGAAGAAATTTTGAGTTACTACTATAGAAAGGTCTATTTTAGTGCTATCTTCTGGTGTAAAACACATTTTGATACCTCGTCGATAACATAGTGAAAATTGCTTGAGCCTGTTAGCGGCCTAAGATTTTTCAGATTTTCGACCACTTCTAAGGGGTGGAAGAAATTTTGAGTTACTACTTAAGAAAGGTCTATTTTAGTGCTATCATCTGGTGCAAAACACATTTTGATACCTCGTCGATAACATAGTGAAATATGCTTTAGCTTGTCAGCGGCCTTAGATTTTTTCTATTTCGACCATTTCTACGGGGTCAAAGAAATTTTGAGTTACTACGTTAGAAAGGTCTAATTTAGTGCTTTCTTCCGGTGTAAAAAACATTATGATACCTCGTCTATATTATCATAATAAAACGAATATTTATTTTTTCCAGTTTGACTTTAACGTTGTGCGAATCGCTATAGTTGTTCCCTTTTTACCCTCACCCGCTATATGTATTGCTAGGTAAGCTGCTGCATAGGTATTATACGTTAACTTTATAAATACAGCAGTCCAATTTTAGGGACTCTTTTAGTTGGTCGGGTTATAATAGGCCGCTAACTTTAGGCCGCTAACTTCACATCGGTGCAACTTTTTTGGCCGATCTTTGACAATAATTGTACCGATGAAGGAAAGAGATGGGATAGTGGTAAGACAATTTTAGCAAGCTTTAAAATTTACAAATAATTTATAACAAACATTGTAGTTAAAGACAGATCTAGACATTCTAGTACAAGAGACATTGTCACCTTGAACGATTGATTTTTACAAATTGTATGGATCACCACAACTGCTGACCATCTATGATGGTTTTTTTGGTAAATAGGTCATACAATTACCGTTCTTGATGATGGAGTACTCGAGATTCGGTCAAAGTTTTTAACGACATTTTAAAACTTATTGATTATATTGTTAGGGCTAAACGTACCTAATTTATATTTATTAGGGTTTTAAGAGTATTTTGTGAATCATGTGCATTAGTGTTCAATTCAATGGCAATAAAAAAATAGCAACAAACAGGTTAATAAAATGTAGTACACTAAATATGTCCACCTTTAGTACAAGGTTTATAAAATGTAAACTTTGTTGATACATTTTTAATTGGGTTCAAGCCGATGCTGCATAAAACATTGCCAAAAAACAGTATTTTTTTCAGTAAAACGACGAGATAATTTTCTCCTCTAGGAGAGTTTGAATTGTACCCCCTATATCTGCCAGTGGAGTCGGAGAAGGTAAAAAAAGAATAAACGGGGGGACAATGGCAACCTCTCCCAAGTAGTGGAGGATTATCTTATATATATATATAGAGGATATCTTGATTAACCAGTGGTCTATTAACGGCTGTTCATGATTATTAGTGAAACTCGACCAACGACGTATTGTAACTCTACCAATTTTTGGACATATCGGAGTTAGACCCCAGTAACTTTATACTACATATCCGCTACCGCTATCTACTACATATCTTACAGCCTAACTAATCGTGTTCAAGCTCATCTACTATCACGATTTTATACAGCCTTGACCGTATTGCCACAGGACATCGTTTTGGTCGTAGGCTCTGGCACAAAATGAATTCGATGGCGGTTGTGACCAGCATTAACGCTTCCTCAACCAAAGTGCAGATATTACCTAACTGTGGCATGTTTAGTGCTATTTGGCAGAAAAACTACTTAATTGGTTTCAACTGGTTGTAAACTGTGTCGTAATTGTTTAAGGTTTTTTTGCATGACAAGAATATGCCTGTCCATATAAAAGACATCAACGCGCTCGCGTACAATTTTATAAGGATCGCAAGTCAGCAAATGTCATGTTCAAAGTACTGTTGCAATGATCACGCAGATTTTTTTTTCACACTTTACATATTGCTACAGGACATGGTTTACTCTTAGGCTATGGTACTGTACTAAATAACTTCGATGGCGGTCGTGACCAGCACTAACGCTTACTCAAGCGATGTGCAGTCAGTACCTAGCTGCGGCATGTATCGTGCAATTAGGCGGGAAAACTAATTTAATTACTAATGAATTTTTGTCAACTGTGTCATCTATTTTTTTGCGTGACGAGAATGCGCCTGTCTATATAAAAGACATCAACGCGCTCCTGTCTATTTTTTAAAGTTTGCATGTTGGCAAATGTAAAGTTCAAAGTACTGGATTCAGTGATCTCAATACTAATCTGTGATAGCAGTAGGTAGATTTAGCTATTTTGGACTAGAAGACTTCAAACGTATATATTATTATGGATATGACACCAAGATTCCGGGATTTTAAAAGGATCAAGATATTTAATAAAAAATATCGAATGAGTTAAAGCTTGTTAGACATTCAAAGAAAATTATCGGAAGTTTGAGTATATTTTTTTGTCACTGATGCCAAGACATAATTTTTTATCTGAACGTTTAGTTTTTAATCATAAACTCAGTTGGAGATTGTTCTATATACTACTAAACTAGAAGCATAAGTTTGGTAATGCTAATTTTATGCAACTTGCCAAATAGCATCTACTAATTTCATTAAAAAAAAGTAGACGTTAGCAAAAAATGACGCAGTGCTTGCGACACTTTATTTTGTCTATTACCGTAACATTCTATTATCTCGTAACAATATATATCTCACTCTGTCGGGTAGAGTGCATCCGGTTGTGTTTTTTAATGTGTTCTGAACCTGAATTGCTACACGAGTCCTCTTAAAATCATAACATTACCAATCATAACAATAAGTATATTTTTTAAATCCTAGTGAACACTGGGATCTTAAACATGGCCATACTATGTTGCAAGTGCTAAGAAAACATTTGCTACTCCGATCACTGATAAACGATAATTTATATAATTGGCTGAATGATACAGAAAGGTTCTATAATATGAAGTAGTTTTGAGTTTACAATGATAAACTTCTTAAAGTTTTTATTATTCAGATATTTTTGTTTACATACGCAGTGATGGCTCAGTGGCATTGGCTATGGACTGCCGCACAGCATGTCCATGGTTTGAATCCCGCCGCGGGCTTGAGCTTCACCGCATGGTGGAAGGGCATTTTGTAAATACCCGCCTGTCTGTCGCCAAGCACCTAACGGTGTGTTTCTGCAGCTGTCCTTGAGAGACAGTAATTCTAGGTTAAGCCTGTTAACACTTTCGACCACATCATAACTTACCATCAGGTGAGATTGTGGTCAAAGGCTTAACTATCAGCAATAAAAAAAAAAAAAAACTTTTTTTCCTGACTGTACCTTGACGGCGGGTACAAGTCACTGAGCTAATAAAATGGCTCCGATCGAAGTCGTGACCGGCGCTGTCGCTTCCTCAAACAAAGTGCAGCCAGTAACTGCACTATGCATTGAAGCACTTGTCGGGAAAACTGTTCATTTAGTCAGCTAGTTTCGGCCACTGTGTATGTTTATATTATTTACAAACACAAACTATTCTAATTTTACGTATACAAATAAAATTAATACCAGTAGACATAGTCATAAAATACATAAAAAAAATATATTTTTTTTTTTTATTCCTGTAAGGTTAGTCTTTGACCCCCCTTTGATCTCACCTGATGGTAAGTAATGAATGTGGTCGAAGATGTTGATCAAACTAACCTAGAATTACTGCCTCTCAAGGACCGCTGCCGAAACACACCGTTAGGTGCTCGGCGACAGATTTTCAACTTGAGGGTGGTAGCTAGCCAGGGCATTCGCAAACTGCCCTACCACCATGCTATAACGACTGTCATCCTAAGATAACAACCGGGACCGACGGCTTAACGTGCCCTCCGAAGCACGGAAGCGCTCAGTAATGTCACTAGCGGTCACCAATCCAACTCATGACCGCGGGCGACGTTGCTTAACTTTTCTGATCGGTTAAGAACAGCTAAGTAAACTTCGCTACGAGCGCTTCAAACCTACCTACCTACCTACTTCCAACACTGAGATGTTTGAAATAACTTGTAACCATACTTAGGTTGGTAGCATGGTTTACAAGTTAATATTACTTATTAACTTGTAAACTTTGCTCATTCAAAACACTAACCATATATTATCATGGTCTGACTTCCACAAGTTATACATTCCACAATTCCACATAATATACTTCCACAACCATACGTGTCAGGCGCAATTACAGTGACTCAAGTCAAAAAACTTCACTGACCTATTAACTTGTAATAACATCTTATATATATAGCAGTCTTATGTATTTTGCAGTGATGTCTCAGTGGCATTGACTATGGACTGCCGTGCCGCAGGTCCATGGTTCGAATCCCGCCGAGGGCGTGAGCTTCACCGCATGGTGGAAGGGCATTTTGCGAATGCCCACCTGGATAGCGACCACCCTCAAGTAGAAAATCTGTCGCCAAGCACCTAACGGTGTGTTCCGGCAGCAGTCCTTGAGAGCCAGTGAAATTACAGGCACAATGAGACTTAAAAACTATGTCTCAAGGTGACGGGCGTAGTGCAATTCGTGACTTGTGACGAAATGCATCTGTTATAGGCAGATGTTAGTCCGCCTAACATCAGGTGGTCTCGTGCTTATTCCGTCACAATAACATAAAAAAAACCCATCTGTATATATTCCAAACTAATTTGACCAAAAAATATTTCATAAAATGCTGCAAAGTCTAATGCTACTAATTCTCTTCGAGTAACAAAACAGTTTCTTTATAATTTTGATAATGATTTCTTGGAGTCAGAATCACAACTTTTTGTAAGAGACACTTCCAACTTCATCCTTGATAACGTCCGTATTTCCATTCAGCACCTACCGAAGACTTAATAATTATATCTGGTCCGCTAACTAACTGAATTTGCATGTACAAATTTCAAATGCTTCAATTATTCTAGTTCATCCGCTGCACAAGTGGTGGGTAATGGGCATTACATAATGGCGATCGAAGCACGCGCCCGAGACATACTCTCGAATTAAACTCAATTTCTAAACGATTGTACGGTGAGCATATTAAACAAACTGAAAACATAAACTACAATTTTTATTAATTAAGCATAATCACACTAGTATATGCTGCCACCCTCAAGTGGAAAATCTGTCGCCAAGCGCCTGGCGGTGTGTTCCGGTAGCTGTGCTTGAGAGCCAGTGGTTCTGGGTTGGCCTGAATAGCATCTTCGACCACATCATCACTTACCATCAGGTGAAATAGTGGTCAAAGGATAAAATATCAAGCATATAAAAAGAAAAAAAAATGTCGTTTAACGTTTTTATACACTATATTCACTCAGTAAGTGTGTACGTACATGCTATGTTTTTAGAGACACCTAAAAACATAGCATGAGGAGGCAACTAAGAGAAAAATACCGGAAGGTGCGCAGCAGCGCCTTCTGAGGAACTGCTACCTTACACTGCGATTCCCACGACGCCTGCCAAGCGTGGTGATTATGGCAGACCCCCCTGCCATGCCTGGGTGTACTGAAAGGAGGAGATCTAGCTGATACAGTAATCTTACTATGCAAACCGAATCTTTAAGTTGAACATATATATGGCCAAAGTTCTAATCTAAGATTGAAGCGCCTCGCCACAGTAAATTATTTATGCGCATTTTTGTACGGAAAGTCCTTACGATGCGCGACGTCTTAGAGGTGTGAATTCTAATGGTGCATACAGAGAAATAATAGAATGTAAAGCATTATCGCTTGGGTAGGCAATAGTACCTGGAACTTCACTCAAAAATATGAAAGAGGATGAAGGTTTTTTTGAAAAAATGTTAAAAGTAAAGGACCTGTTTGGTTGCAACTTCCTCAAGTACAATTGTTTCGTCTTCAATTTCTACAATGCAACTTCAGCCAATTGCGTAGGCGGGTACAGTCAGGTAGACGTAGCGTTGGCGTGGGCCCACGCGACACGTCTCTAATTAGCCAGCGCGCAATTAACGCGACATGACGGCCGCTTGTGCGCCCGACTGTACCCCCATATTTGATGACACATTCGGCTTTGTCTCTAGCAGGACCATTTGTATCTGTAATAATTGAAAGTTTATCTTAGAGATCGTTTGTTGCTGGTGCATTCCGATTCCTGTTTAGATAAAACAACGTAGTAGGTTAGATCATAAGATACTGATACCTATAGATACTTCAAAAACGTTGTGACAGGTGATTTTTTAAAGATACCTTCCATTAATGAATAGGTTCAGGCGTTACCTTGCCGAAATCCATATTTAATAATAACAAATATTTCAAGAAAACATTAAAGCGTGCGATGGAGGAGTTTTCTCGATCGTGCGCTCGTAGAGTCAAGACCTCCTGAGAATGCTTCGAATAGAAGCGAACGCGTCGAAAATTCTTCCGGTTTGGCTGCGTGGCGTTTGTGGTACGTCGGTTTAACAGGTAGGTTGGGCGTAATTCTCACTAGATATATTTTTTAATTATTTAAGGGTTTTATTAAAATATTAACTTAATGTTTTCTTAAAATATTTTTTATTATTATACATTCCAATTATTTTGGAATCGAGAGCTGTTACATATTACAAAATAA
This sequence comes from Plagodis pulveraria, assembly GCA_963890685.1. Lineage (NCBI taxonomy): Eukaryota > Metazoa > Arthropoda > Insecta > Lepidoptera > Geometridae > Plagodis > Plagodis pulveraria. Next base: position 6,668,808 of record OY982955.1, on the reverse strand, counting down.
GCTGGTGTGGAGCTCTAATCCTATGTGTATGTGAGTAGAGTAGCAGTAAAATTCTTTGGAAGGGGTTCCTCTGGGAATGTAGTGGCATGATTTCTACCGCCATGCAGGAATGTTCGCTTTAAAGTGTTCCGGCTTAAAGGGTGTGTATGACGATGAAATTACAGGCACATAAGACTTAATGATTGTATATCTCAGGGTGCAGTGAAGTTCGACACTAGTGACGAAATGCGTATTCTGTTATAAGCAGAGGTTATACCGCTTTACACCGGCTTCGTGGTTGTTTTGTCATATTGATAATTTAATGTTTATATTTGACCATAATAAAATTGTAAATTTTTGACATGTTATTATTTAAGTTTTCGCATTTATATATGTATATATGTGCGATGTTTAAATCTCTTCTTTTGAGTTCGGTCACCACATTCTTTGCCGTGATGATACATCGTCTTTTTGATATAGGTATAATGATAACTTCTCGCCTGTCTTCCCTAATGGGTAGGCAGAGTGATCAACTACCCACGTTTTGACCAGTTTGCAATATTCTGGGCACAGTGCTAGATACCAGATAGTAAGAATTTCTTTATCGGAAAACCCAATACCATGCATTAAACCCAATTTTTGAAGTTATTAGTGTACATATCTTCATAGCGTTTTTCATATACAACTATAGTTTCGTCATATTTTAAATACTAAGTGTTAAATTTGAAGATTCCAAATATTTTTTCAAATATATTTGAAAATATATAATTTTACTGATAACTGGCAAACCAGAAGCATAGCTGTTAGGCAAAAGAACATGCATGAAAAATTTCAGCGAGTTTGAACACTTGATATTTATAATATAACGAACCTACGTTTGTGTATTGTGTGCATGTTACTAACAAAACTTAGAATTAATTTATATATGGACTCACTTAGTTTTTAAGATTTAACACCATTTACACTAACTTACATCTAAGTCATAGAACATATAATAATACTACGTATAGAACGGACACCCCTCACCCCCCACCAAAACGAACCGTCCTCACCGCGCCCCCGGTTCTGAGCTGTCGCTGAGCTGACTTGAGTACGGGACGCGCAACTCACGCACGATGACGTGACGATTGTACGAGTATTTTAAAAGTTGAGTATGGGGTACTCTTGTGTTCTCTTAACAACTAAACCAGAAAAGAATTGGAGTTTTTGTAGGTTCCCTAAGGATAAAACGAGATAAGTCATTCTTGGTAACCTACACTAAGTACCTACCTATTTGTCGTTATTCAGTTATACAGTAGGTAACTTATAAAAACCGGTAATTTACAGTAGGTATTGAAAAAAGTACAAACAATACTTTATTTTTGTATTTTATTCAAACTGCTATTCAAATGATTATTTTAGAAGACTTTCGTTTGCAAAAAATATCCGTGGATATCTTCCTTTGCAGCGAAACATGTTATGTGTCTTTATAACCTATACCTACCATAGAGAAAAGCAATACCCATACCGACCTTCGCTACTGTTGATACACAGCGCACTTCATGTTTGTTTATTATACGAGAAGAACATAAATTATTATTGTGATTGTAATTACCTATTATCATTACTTGTATAAAATGTGAACTTGGAATGATACTTTTTGTATACCTAGTGTAGGTATCTATTATTGTATAAGTAATGGAGTGAAATGTGAAGTAATGTTTCCTACTTGGTTGTGTGTTGCATATTCCTACGTCGTACATGGAGTTGGATTGTTGTGCTTGTAAATGTTTCTGAAGGTAGGCAAGTTACGCATAACCTACGAAATCTAATAAGTCATAATAACATCATCAAAAGATTGTTAGGTAGGTAGGTAAGTAAGGACAACAATTATTCATACGATGACAACCTTAGACTTCATGCACACATTAACGCGTGTACAAAAACTTCATTTGTGTAGTGTCTGTGTAATAGGTAGTTAGAACGCGGCTTTTGTATAGAGAATGAGTCGAGTGTCCATGCTGTGTCTAAGTGTAAAAAAGTCAATGATGTATGGGAGAATGATATTTGTAAAATTGGAAAATGTAATAAAATAAGGTTAATCAAAAAAGTATGTAATATGTAGCTTATATATTAAAAACTTACGTTTGTATAGAACGAGCTATAAGACCCTAACGTTAACAAAACTATTCTAAATGTGGAATTTCTACAAAGGCAACTAAATACGATTAAAATATTCTGTATCTGAGAGTAAACTTAATGCCAGCCAATTACATCGACAAACCATTTTATTTGAATTTCAAAATAAATAGTATTCCTAAAGTAGATTTTCTCGTAGATAATTACGTAGTAAATCCCTATTTACCTATCTATCAAGCTATCTTGCTAACCGTTACTATGGCGTGGTTTCTGTGAGCATTACAAAATCAAATTGCCGATTTAAGTGAGGTTATCTTGCAAGTTTACTGAGCTTAGTTACAAATGCTCATTTACCTTTATTATCAAAGAATAATAAGATAAAGCGAATGTCTAGTAGATGTTTCAAACAAATTAAGGGTCATAACCTGTAAAAATTTTTTTGGGTTGTAAATTATTTAATATGAGGTAAAAAACAACAATATATTCAGTGATAATGGCCAAGTGTTTTAAATAGAAAAGATTGTGTACGATAGATTTATATATAGCTTTATGCTATCGTGATGGAACACGACGCCCACCTGGTGTTAAGCCGTAACCTCTGCCTATTGTTGAGTCTCATGTGTCTGTAATTTTACTAGCTCTCAAGGATGCTGCCGAAACGTACTGTTAGGTGCTTGGCAACAGATTTTCTACTTGAGGGTGGTAGATAGCTCGGCCAGCATTCGCAAAATGTTCTTCCACCATGTGAAGCTCTACGGTGGGGATCGAACCATGGACCTGCGCCACGGCAGTCCATAGCTACTAACGCTCGGCCATCATTGCTTCAATAATTCGTCACAAATGGCAAACTGCACTGCGCCCATCACTATGAGACATAAAGTTGCTAAGTCTCATGTGCCTGTAAAGTTACCGGCACCCATACCCTTCAAACTGGAACACAGTAATGTGAACATTACTGCTGAGTCCGTCCGTCCGAACGAATAGCTGTAAACCTCTTTCTTTTTTGTGCGAACAAAGAGGTCTACTATTAAAAAGTTTACAAATTATATGGTACGTAGGTAAATAATTTTTAAACTAGAGTAGATACCTAATGATATATATTTTTTTGTCTGTCGTCAAAAATATCTTGCAGAATATATAAGTACCTAGTTCCTTAAAAAAGATTGGTTCTCTCATTTCTCTTTATTTGTATATAATATATATTTCAACACACTAGCTCGTAACGGGCCTTTAAATGCACCGATTTTAGTGTCATAATATAGTCTATTAAGCACTCGTGCTTTCGCGTGCGTCATTTTTTACTTTATCGCACTTGTGTTTTAACTACCACCCTCAAGTAGAAAATCTGTCGCCAAACAACAGACAAACCGTTAGGCGTTGTGTTCCGGCAGCTTTCCTTGAGAGCCAGTACTTCTAGGCTAGCCTGAACAACATTATCACTTACCATAAGGTGAGATAGTGGTGAAAGACTAAACTAACGGCATAAAAAAAAAATATGGAAGTGTAAACCAAGGATGATTACACCTATATTGTTAAAGGGAAATATAAAATAAAAATAAAAATAGAAAAAAGAAACGTTTCCACACTTCTCACCAAGAAGATTGTAGTTTATTTTACCAGAAATGTTTTGTAAAAATGTATTCAATACCCTTGCTCGTAAAGTGAGCTTTATTATATCGTTCTTAGGGCCATAAACCGAACTATTACACTGTCGTGCATAATAATATTATACACTAGTGCGTAATAGAATTATCCCTACAAAGTTAAGTTAGTACCTAACTGCAAATTATATGCGAGTAAGCAGAGCATTTTCAATTTAATCGGGTAATTTATTCCTACAAAGTTAAGTTAGTACCTAACCTAACTGAAAATTATATGCGAGTAAACAGAGCATTTTCAATTTAATCGGGTAATACAGATTTGTGACATCAAAGAGGTTTATATGTAATCAACCAACATACATTTTCCGCGCGCAAAAAATAACTCGCACGTTATTTTCCATAATTTTCGTATGTTGTTTGTATCGCATTTGTGCAATATATATTATTTTCCTCGCAAGGGTGTTGAAAAAGTGCGTATGAAACTCATGAGCAACTTGCTCATTATACTGCTGATTTACGCAACCTGCTGCAACACACAGCCTCGTTCGTGTATAATGAGCAACTTAGCTCACTTGTATTATAATCTACTATTACAAATAATTTCTGATGCAATTGATTTGTCAACGTGAATAAATTATCTAGTAGTATTAGTGTAGGTTGAATATTTGAGCACACGACTCGGCTGTATAAGTTCAAGTTCACAGCTTTAGTGATAAAGATGTCCATTATAATAAAACATGTCGTGTTAAAGCGCTCGTAACGAAGTTTGCTTAGCCATTCTTAACCGATCAGTTATGTTAAGCAACGTCCGCCGCGTTCATGAGTTGGATGGGTGACCGCTACTGACATTACTACTTTGCGCTTCCGTCTTTCGGAGGGCACGTTAAGCCGTCGGTCCCGGTTGTTGTCTTACGACGGCAGTCGATATAGCATGGTGGTAGGGTATTTCACGAATGCTGCCTGGCTACCCACCACCCTTAAGTAGAAAATCTATCGCCAAGCACCTAGCGGTTTGTCACCAGCTGTCCTTGAGAGCCAGTAATTCTAGATTAGCCTGAACACCATCTTCAACAACATCATCACTCACCATCAGGTCAGATAGTGGTCAAAGGATAACCTATCGCTCAGCAGGCATTGTTGCTGTTAACTATGGGATAATGATCCCATCATCTAAATAAAAAAATGTACATGAGGTAAAAAAATGTTAACGTTTTCTTTACCGACCGCTCGTTCCATATTCAAATGATTTGGAATCAGTCATTCTGTCGCGAGCACACGTCCGCCTGTCACTCGCCCCGCCCACGTGCTGCCGTGCTGTCTGGTGTGGACACCGCTTTACGTAATTTGAATATCGAACGTCTCCTGATTGGACGGTTGTACGTGCATGGAATATCTTTTGATATATATAGCTGAGTTATAAATATTGGGCTTGAAAGTCGCTGTAACTATGACTGGGTTCATCATAAATTGAAGAGAAATAAATATTAAAATCGGAAAGAAGCCGATTAAAAGGAATTAAATCATGGATTATGATATATTTTCATGTTTATGTTACCTTATAACTTTTTACAGGGTGTAGCGTTTTAATAATAACAATAATTTTTAAAATATTTTATGAAAACATCAAATTAATATTTTAATAAAACACTTAAAAAATATGCAAAAATGTATCTAGTGACAATTCCGCCTAATTTTCCTGTTAAGCCGACGTGACGTCACAAACGCTACGCAGCCAAACCGGAAAAGTTTTCGACGCCTTTCGCTTCTCCACGAAGCATCCTCAGGAGGTCTTGACTCGAGCACGATCGAGAATTTTCATTCTTTTTTTCATTTTCATTTCATTCTCGCAAAGTAACACCTGAATCTATTTATTGTGTAGCGTTTTTTTTTTAATTTGAATGCTGGTGCTTGTCATCTTGTCCTATTTATATTTGAGCGAGATCTGACGAGTAGTATTTGAGTTATCCCTAATAATGCATATTTTATGATTTAAGACGGTTATTTTTTTGAATTTTTTGTTACCTCTTGCTTTGAAATATTGTGGGACCTTTTTATTTCCATTGTTCCACTATCAAAAATTAACTGTCAACTGAGAAGCATCCTGCGTTTTCCTCTTTGTTAGGTATTTACTATTTACTGCTTATATCAATAAACAATTCATTTGAGCTTAACTTAGCCTGAAAGGTAACATTTGGAGACTGATGTTTTTTTATCTCAATGTAACAATTTTCCCGATAGGGAGTGCCACATTCAACATCTGGTGGCTCAGCTGGTCATTAGTCAAGTACATAAATTATTCATGAGTTGATAATCACTTCATGAACTTATTAATTACCGTAGAGTTCTGAAGATGCACTCTGGCCAAATCGTGCGATGCCATAGAAGATAAAAAATCTTGCAGTACCTATATCGAAAATAGGGTTCACGCTACACGACGTAAGAACAAAATTTGCGTGGTATCTAATCCAGTTAAGTGGAGGCTAATGCCGGCCGTGACAAGCGCAGCTCGGCGGCTATCGCGCCTTAATGGGTGAGCAGTAAGAGCATGATAATCGACGTATTGGATGACTATGAGAACACACTTGATGTGTGTGAACTTTTCACAAGTTTGCATTTAATTCTGTTATTTATTTATTTTATTTATTTATTTAATTCACAAAATCCACAGATCTTAACAAAATTAACATAATCATATAGTGATATTTCTTACATCCAATGACGGATTTATTTTATATTAATAAGCTTCATTCATAGAGAGCAAAAGCACAGGTATATGGTAATATAAGGTAACATTTGTAAGAAATAATTGAATTGAAATTTCTCTGCTTACATACTGATACATATTTTAATAATAATAAGGTAACAAGATTTTATTACAAGTTAGTATAGATTATATTATTATGATATTATTATTATTGCATGCGGTATTGCAGTGCGTCTGCGATGTTCGCTGAAGGTCGCGTGCCGGCTCTCGATGGACTGATACGACATCGCATTGCCAGATTTAGAGACTCACTTTTTAGGTCTGGCAATGCTCTTGTCAAAACTATAACATGTGTCTGTCATAATTTTTTAAAATTTTGTTCTAAGATGTTGAGCACTAATAAATTGTATTGATTTGTTCTAATTTAATTTGACATGGTATAATTTTGATTATTTGTAATTTTGTTTATCGTGTACATGTATTATTATTATTAATGGACCTTCTATGATGTCTGACAAATAAACTTGAATTTGAATTATTATTTTTTGTATTATGATGATATCGCCGATATATGGCATTACAGAATAAAAAAAAATTCGAAATAAATATGATCAATCTTTTCCACCAATGAGTATTCAGTTAGTTAAAATATCATTGGTTTCCACGATATATAAATGACTATTTAAGTTTTACAGTTGTTAATCGAAATGAAAGTCTATATATATATATTATATGCATGTATATGCTTAAGTACCTGTCAAATCAACACCAACGTGATCAGAAGAGTAATAGGAGTTATGAGTATAATAACCACCTTCAAGCTTTTACCACAGACCAGATTCATAGTAAGTATTACAGCTTTGTCACCAAATATATTGCTAATGTGTTATATAACCCAGATAACCTAGTAAAAGTCGTACCAAAATAGTTTATCTCAATGTGTATCGTATGAATAAATTTTTAATTAATACGCCGTGAAGCATCTTGTTAAAATTGTTAAATTTCCTAACTTCACATGATCAGTAGTTAATATGAACACGAGTAAATTTAAAGTAGCAGTGAGATATCTCTATCGGCAGCCTTCGGTTAATTCCGTCGTCGATCGGCAATAATCGTCGCAATAAATCCTCAACAACGGTACACTGTATAAAGTTTTATCTCATTAGGAAATTATTTATTAGGTACCGCCCTTCGAATTTATTCGTAGGTACCGCCTAACTGCGACGTATAGTGAACTCATTTAGGCTATCTATATTTAATAAACTTTAATTTTAATATTGAGTGTAAAGTGTGGTAATACGCAACCGATTTTGATGAATTTTAAATCGGACCTTCATGAATGAAAATCAATTTTTTTGCTGAACGTGACAGTACAATGTAGAATATTTTAAAACAAAAATTTGTAATTGACCTTCATTACAGCGTCGTAGATGCCTAAATTGAATGAATGATTTTGAGTTTGACTTGACTTTGAAAATATATTCAAACCAAAAACAGGCTACAATCAGTTCATTAATGGCGTCAAAATATACTATAAAAAAAAAATACAGTCTAATTTAGACACTCCTCCTTTTTTGGAAGTTGGTCAAAAAAGTCAGTGCCACGAAAACATTTCCCTTTACACTATTAGATCTGCATCTTACCCTACAAGTCGATTTCTATAGTGATGGACAAAAAACCTAAGATAAAAACGATCACGAGGTTCGAACTCGTAAACTTATATGGTCTCGCTTTTTTTATCGACTTGCCGAGTTTCACAAAGAATTTTAAAAATCTGTGTACATACAGAAATGGCTGAATCACTCCGCACTTTCGGTACAAAACTACAGGTAAATCAGCGTATCCGTCTGACATTATTATATGGTGCATGCCGCGTCAGAAGAGAACACAGATCACACTAACTTGGTTATTGGTCTCTGACACTAACCATTTTTGGGTCTCTATACAATTAGATTGACTCCAGAGATGCTAAAGATGTCATTTCGGCTAAGGCTATATAACATATAAAAAAAAAAACTTGTCAGGTGTTCAGTAACTTTCCCGCTTTATTTATTTTATTTTGAACATTCCAATTTAAGTTGTTTTTTACAACAATTTATATCAAAAATTATAAACATACATTTAGCTATCATTATTATTATTATTTATTATCATATTTAATATTACAGTATGCATTTATTTACCATATTATGTAGTTGTAGTTATTATAGCAACTTATTTTCTTTTTTTTCTTCGGTACTTCTTGTAGTTTCCTTTTTGCAAACTTAACCTATTTATTTACCTCTTGATGCACATACACCTTCTCAATCACCATCGCTGGATGACTGGTAGATAATGCCTGAGCATTTAGTCCTCATTTTGTCACTTTTTTAGTGCAATTCATTACTAGATAAATAAAAAGATTAGCATGTATTAAAATAAGGGTAATACAATAAGATAAATATAGCACAAGTTCTTTCTTGCCATGTTCCTAGACAGAACAGATATTTGAATTTAGAACATCAGATTTCGCGCCTGGCACGCAACACTCGGCATCTGTATCCGACAGGCTATAAACCAGGCGCGTTCCGATACTCACACCGTAAAGCTACTATATAATGTCAGCGGATAACATATGTACAAGAGACGTTATCGAGTCCCGATCGGCGCTCTATCTACGATCGAATCTACTCGTAGGCTCGCAGATATCGATACTTTAGACGAATCGATTGTGTGTTACAACGCTAAATATATTGTTGAACATTCGTTGTTCCAGGTATATGTTTCAGTGCGACTATTTGGTAGGCAATGATTTACCGCTGATTCAGAGGGCTAACCCCCAGTTTCTGAAACGTTTGTCAAAGCTTTGATTAGTTGACAGACTAAATACTGTACGCTGATTGGTTATTTGTACTCTATGGCGTGATATGTGACCAATGAGCGTTCAGTATCCAATCTGTTAACTGATCAAGACTTTGATAAACGTTCCATAAACTGGAAGTAAGCTTCTCAGCATCAATTTCAGGTTTTACTTACAATTTTGATTGCTGATTCTAAATGGTTACTATCAGGTAGAACTTATTTTCTCTAGTAGGTCACATTGAATGTGACTCTCTCTTCAAATGATCATTATTTGAATATGTTTTGTAAGAACGGCAATAAATTCTTGTTGAAGGTTTTTTTTATAACAGCTTGATAAATAGGTAAAAATCAACAGTGCCGCTTGTTTTAAATTTTAAAGAGCTCCTATTTCTGCCTCGAAACAGTAGTGTTCTAAAACTTTAGCTTAGGCGGAAATCCGTATTGTTCTAAGGTGTGGCGAGAAGGGCACAGCAGCAAGTGAAGTTTTTTTGGCGACAACAACTAACACAAGTGTTGAACGCAGTGCAATATCATGCATAACAAGGACAATGAAGCAGTGTCACCATAATAGAAAGGATGCGCAAAGTATATTACATCATACATCATCTCGTACTATACATAAAAAAAACCCTAAGGACCGTTTTTACGATGAAGATTGTAGGTAAGTAAATTAAAGATAGAATTTCTTGTTCAATCACTAGTTACTTGGAGTTATGAGAAATAGCTTTAATTAAATAGTTAAACGGAAGCACGACTTCGAAATAATTAAAATATTAATCAAAGACTCAATAAACCACGCGCACGAACTAATAAGAAAATACTTAAAGAGCGCCGATGAATTTATCTACAAGTGTTCAAAATTAATTTAAGAGTATTGCTAGTTTTAAATTGTATAAAAACAATTAATATATTTATTTTATGGTATAATGATGATGCACTTACTATGTTTAATTTTGAATATAAATTATTTCGTGGATATGCTAAGGGACCGCTTCAGATCAATTAGGAGCGAAATGCGTCGAAAATTCTTCCGGTTTGGCTGCGGGCCGTTTGTGACGTCACGTTGGCTTAACATGAAAATGAGGCGGAATTGTCACTTCAGACATATCGTTATTATATTTAATAAGTATTTTTCCATAATATTCATTTATATTTTTCCTAAAATATTTTTTTAATTATTATTATTTTTAAACAAGGTTCAATCTCAATGCTCGCAGCAAATCAAATCAAACAGTTTTATTTTAGGTATTCATTCTGTAGGGAAGTTAACCTTCAAAATAAAAAAAAAGTCAAGGATATAAGCTACATTTTGCGTCTATGTCCATTTCGTCTTTTGATTTTTGAATTTTTCTAATTTTAATATTATTTCGTACTAAAGAAACCTATCTTCCAGATTTCGAGTCACTCAGTCTGGTGGTCCCTGCATCTTGATGCAACCTTGCTGGTCCGGTTATAACATGTTTTATTTATTACTTTAAGGAGTAAGTCTATTATAGGGCTCAACTCAACACTTTTTCAATCCAGTAGAAAAAAATTCGCCAAGCACCTAACGGTGTCCGGCAGCTGTCATCGAGATTAATCGATGGCCACAGTTTAGGTAATGCCTGTTCACCATCTGTGAACTCGTTATTACTTGATACCTATTACTTGAAGACATTACTTATCAACAGCTGGAAACAGTTGACAAAAGCTAGGCCAAAGTCAGTTGGCAATAAAACCTAGCACTCATATAACGCGACGCAAAAGCTTTATATTAGATATTTAAAGTATTATATTGATATGATAAAATTTTAAACTGCTTCGCCAGATTATTAAGTTTAAATTAATTAAAATCAAATTTAAATTTATTTAAGTCGGCACTCGTAGCAAAAAAATACTTTGCTAACTTAGCAAACAACTATTGTATTGAGGAGCATACAAGGAGGACTTCGGCGAGGACATTATGACTTGATTGGAGACGGAATGGAAATAGTATTTTCACATTCTGTAATGTAATAATAACAAGAATTAGAGAAACAAGACGGGAAGACGTGATCTTTGGTAATGCAAAGAGCCGTGACTTAATTTATATCTATGTAAATATACTTTGTGTTATAGTTTTGGTAGTTTAACATATACTAGTAACTACCTACTCATAGTTTTTTTTCTTATGTTTTGTTGTTCTCATATGTCATAGCTTATAAGTATTTGACAAGACGAAATAAAATTGTTTGGGTGTTGCAAAATGTTGTGGTTTTGACATCATTATAAAGCCCGCATTTGAGAGGAAAATATCAGCAATGTTTTAAGACCTTGATCACTCATTGGTTTCTGATCTGACTAACCATGAATTCACGTCATGCCATTGAATAAATATCTAAATCCAATATTGTTTAAGTGAAATTAAACGAATCTTCACTTTTTATTACTTCATTAAAAGCTTCCCCCATCACATTCTCGTTTTACGGCAATTTCGCCATAATAGTGACCGCAAGTTGCTTTCCTAATCTCAAACAATCGTAGAGGTCTGTTGTAAACGTCCGGCACTCTACATTCAAACTTGTCCATTTTGGTACAAGACTCACCTACTGCATCTGACCCGGTGGGCGAAGCCTGGTAAGGGGCAAAGGGGGTACTTGCCCCACTTGTAATCAATGCAAGCAAACATATTTTAGACTTCGATACGTTTTAGGTAAAGGCAAGCCATGACTACTGTCTACCTGTTGGTAAGTAATGATGAAGTACATTGCTAATAATAAAATTATTAAACTGTCGCAACTTCTAAAACTCGGTTCACCTGTTGGGTAAGTAGCATTGTCGATAGTCAAAAACAAATTACACATAAATTTGCCTATACTACTGCATATACGCAGTTGATTGCTGGATGTTGGCGCCAATATTTTCGTAAGCGATTATTCATAGTTAATCTACAATTTACTGTGTTTTTGTAATCCAAAAGTTTTATTTTATGCATTTATATAAAGGCAAATGAACCTATGTAATAAGGTATTATATATTAGTAGGATTTGATTAATTATTTTTAAACTTTCCCTTGTGTTAGGTACCTTTGCATTATATTAGAACCTACAGTTTTGAGGTAACCTAAAAGGTTTGATTTTTAAATATTAGACGTGAAGGTATATCCTGCACAAACGAATTAAGTATGTCAAGATACTATTTCAGAATTCATTACCAGGATTTTACGAAATGAGGTCAGATGAATATTTTTTCTATAATTTTAAAAAGGACATTTCAAATACTTTGCAGTGATTGCGGTTATGGATAGAGTGTATAGTATTATATGCGATTTTGGGTAAATTTTACAAAGTGTGGTATAACTATATCTAGAGAGAGAGGATAACTTAAATCTGTTACTAATAAAATATGACAGGCCTTCGGCACTACAGATGTATAATATGTACTGCAATATCATTAGATGTCTATGGCGACAAAGTCTTTTAATTTCACCATGTTATATGAAATCTGACATTAGGCAGACAGCTGTCGCAAATTAAAATATGAAGTCTAATGATTAAGATAATACACCAATGAATTTGACAGTGTAGCGTCTTAATCTACAAACAAATTTGGCCCCTTTTCTGCTGCTGATAATACGCTGATAATATCCCAATGTCTACTTAAAAAACTTATACTAGGTATGAAGTTTTTGATAACAAAGCTCTGTCACATTTGACTAGTATAAAGTTAACAGCGTCAACAAAGATTAGTGGAACTCACCCTTTAAGTTGTTTTATAACTTAAATAATGAGCCCCTAAGCAACGTCCTTATTACCCCCTCTTCTATCGCTTATCTCATCTATATCGCGACTTTATCGCGACAGCATCGATAAGGTCGAAGGCAACTCGAACTCGACGCGATGTAACCGTAATACACGCGTTTATGCGTTCCAAACAGATAAGTGTTAGAGAATAGGGCCCTATATTAACGTCGGGCTTTATATCCGAGTTGTAAATCTGGGGGAATGTTCGGCCTGAAAGAGATTAATGTTATTTCGCGCGGAGTGTTCGTTGGTTCATTTGATAGTAGCTACTACTCGTAAATTAGTACTTGTAGATTTTGGTCATACCACACCCATCAATTGTTATTTTATGAAGCGCTCGTGCCTCATCATAATAAACTGATAATAGCTTTCACTTCGGCTATTACTTTTTTGGTGATGATTGGTGACCACTAGTGGTATTTGGTATTGAGCGCACGTCGGTCCCGGTTGTTGTCTTAGGATGGCATTCGGTAGAGCCTCTGTCGGAGGCCTTCGGGTGGCTTGAAAGCTCTGATACTTTAGAGGGTCAATGGTCATTTTGCAAATCGGAATTCCCGCTGGTACGAGTAATTGCAACTACTATTCGGCTAATAATGGTGGACACGATAATAATATACTTTATTGTGCTTCTAGCTGTATAAACCTATACACTCGTCAATATGAATGGTGAGATGCTGCTCATTCGGCGCATTATCTTCCCATAGTCGGAATTCACAAACATCTTAAACGAGCATATGCATCGAATAGTCCTAATTATTACGCCTGAAATTGTATAGGGAAGTGCAAACTACAAGTAATTGATATTTGACATAACATGCGAAGCTTTGTGTTTTAGTCAGTGTGTTTGGCTACACGTTGCGTTGTACGTTTTTGGATTTCGGTGTTTTGATTATTTAAAACAATTCTATAAAGCATAGGATAAAATATTTTTCAGGTCTGAAATTATAATCAATGCGAGTTAGTAATTAAGTGTCATCACTCATCAAGTAGTTCGAATTTGTCACAATAATTTTGTGTCTTTTTATATTCTGTGCCTCTATACAAGATCCTCAACAAAGAAACATATATACGACAAATGAGTCTTTACAACCTATGGTAGCCTCTACGTACTGTGGTACGTCTAGTCTGCAAAATATCCACCAAAGTACTTATATACTTTCATATAACTATTTTGTATTCAGCTCAATGGAAAATAAAGTGATGAGGACTTTGTTTTATACCTTCAAGGAAATTCACTCGTGATATTAGGTTGGAAAAATGTGAAAAGGCAAACAGATTTTCTATTTGAGGGTGGTAGCTTACCATGCGATGAAGTTCAAGCTCGTGAGAATCGAACCATGGATTATATTGCCACTGCGCCATTACTGCTTCAAAAGTAATATCGATCAATATACGAGCAATATAACCTTCCACCTAGACAAATCATCAAATGGAATAAACTAAAGCCTACGAATATATGGAGCAATTTCAACGGTGTACTTCTATGAGAAACCGCACCAATTACAAAATGTAAAGCAACCAACTCGTTGATAAATTGTACCCTTGCGGGAATCGAGTCAGCGACTGGCGCACGCAAGTAGTCGATCTCATTTTCTGCTATCAATATATCTAAGGAACAGATTGGTTTCGTTAGATTGTGTTCTATATAATTTCGACATACGACAACCTTTTCCTTTTTTGGAATTCCGTACGCAAAGGAAAAAAACGTCTTGTCTCATTAATAAGGCCTCTGTCTGTCAGTCAGTCGGTCTTCCGTCCGTCCGTGTATAACGGGTGTCTCACTCGTACAAGGAATGACATATAAATACGAAAAAATAAGATAATATATCAATAATATTGACCCAAAAATTATTTGACTAGAAATTCAATTAATTATTTTTCAAGGAAGCACAATACATGAATAGGTATTGACAAATCTTTTTGCATTCTGGAATTTAGGGTGTCATCGTCTAGACTAGAACCTTCTATTTGAATTACATCTATTCAAAAAGGGCTAGTTTATTCCTCGTAACAGGTACTGAAATAGCTTTTTAATCACGGAGGGGCAAAAAGTAGTTTGAATTTAGAATGTGGATATTTTTAGTAAAAGTTCCAATCACGAAAGAGTTTTTTTTTAATCTTTATTTTTTAAACAGGGTTTGTATTTTAAAGTCAACGAAAGAGATCAAGCACAAACATTGTATGACTGCATTTTTGTTTTTAATTAAATATTTGATATATGCATATTTTTTCTACAAACAAAAAAATAATGTACTTCCTCAAAAACTACATCCTGAGACGACGTTTTCTGAGACTATTTCTAATTCTCAAGCTGTAAATAAATCGACAACTGTAACGGATGGTAGTGGTAAAATTGTTACGACCCACTACTATAATTATTTGAATATAAACATTTGTCTCTAACTATTTCTATGATGTCTTATTTTTCCTAAATATATCTAAATAAATAAACGCACTATTCTTATTCATAAGTTGCACATACTTATTTTCTCATACATGATAAAAAGTAGTATCCACTTCGGGAGCCAACAACTATTTTAAGCTCGAGTAACTTTGAATCCTTCGCTGCACTCAGGATTCAACTTTAGAATCGTGAGGGATTACGCTAATTTATTATTTTAACACTTTAATATCCCAAAAAATAAACTGTTCATATTTTATTTTTATATAATCCAATCAAATTTGTTACGTATTCGAACTAAATAACTACATAGGAATCTGAAATTTCGCTACGCTATACACCATATAAACTACATTCAGAAAATACGAAAAGCACAGGATATCATTTAGTTTACAAGTTGTGATGCGGTGTGTTGCCATTCAGAACTCTATAGAGCGAGTCCCTGCTCGCACTTGGCCGTTTGTTTTAGTGTAATAACATATGCTTAACAAAAACTCTCATATTAAATTAAACATTTTTTTAGCAAACAAATTGTTTATCTGGTCTGGGAGTCGTACTTCCCAGTTTTTCACACCGGCTTTACCTCTAGGCCACCGAGATGGTGGAATAAGACGTGAATTTGTTCTCAAATTTTTTAACAATTGTTGTTATGGAAACATTTTCTGCTCTCAAAACTTGTAAAGTGATCTTTGCTTAGCAAGCGATTATGCTTGATCATATTCAGAAATTCTCGAATTTCCTTTCTTAATTATTAACAGTATTCGCTATGAATTCGCGGAAACCACATCAGTAAGTATCAGTATCAGTAAGATTATATTAGTGATTAGCAATTATATCTTGTTATTTATAACGAGTTATATGATTAACAAGATATCACCTGCCTGTTTGAGAAAAATTCCGCCAAATTTTTCTGTTAAGCCGACGTGACGTCACAAAACGCCACGCAGACATTTTTTTGAAGCGCTCGTAGCGAATTATAGGTACTTAGCTGTTCTCAACCGATCAGCAAAGTTAAGCAACGTCGCCCGCGGTCATGAGTTGGATGGGTGACCGCTAGTGACATTACTACTGGGCGTTTCCGTGCTTCAGAGGGCACGTTAAGCCGTCGGTCCCGGTTGTTGTCTTAGGATGGCAGTCATTATAGCATGGTGGAAGGGCATTTTGCGAATGCCCGCCTGGCTATCTACCACCCTCAAGTAGAAAATCTGTCGCCAAGCACCTAACGGTGTGTTCCGGCAGCTGTCCTTGAGAGCCAGTACTTCTAGGTTAGCCTGAACAACATCTTCGACCACATCGTCACTTACCATCAGGTGAGATAGTGGTCAAAGGCTAACCTATCAGGCATAAAAAAAAACATATTATTAACTGTCATGTTAATAAAAAGAAAGGTTTCATAATCTCAGCGGACATTAACCTTATAATCCGCCCTAAACACTAGTTCTAGAAAGCACTGGACCACACACCGCCAACAAAAAATCTAATTTTCTAAACCAGCCTGCTAATTTTATGCTTTGAAATTACACTACGGCCCTTCATCTTACACGTTCTCCGAAGACATAATAAGTGTTCAGCTAAGTATTATGCAAATATATGGGAAATTACCTTGATATAACGGGTATGCCGCGGGTTTACTTATTGCATGTGTTGTTGGAGAAAATATGTGGAGGTATGGTCACACTTGAAGCGGTGGTGGCCTAATTGCGACCGTCATGGACTGCCGCTGCAATACGCCCCACGCAAAATGTATGAGTACGTTCTATCTTGGGTACCCTATAGCCAAAAGCACAAATGATAGTTTTTTTTTTATTTATTTTTTAATTCTTTATAGGTTAGCCTTTGACCACTATCTCACCTGATGGTAAGTGATGATGTGGTCGAAGATGTTGTTCAGGCTAACCTAGAAGTACTGGCTCTCAAGGACAGCTGCCGGAACACACCGTTAGGTGCTTGGCGACAGATTTTCTACTTGAGGGTGGTAGCTAGCCAGGCGGGCATTCGCAAAATGCCCTACCACCATGCTATAACGACTGCCATCTTAAGACAACAACCGGGACCGACGGCTTAACGTGCCCTCCGAAGCACGGAAATGCTCAGTAGTAATGTCACTAGCGGTCACCCATCCAACTCATGACCGCGCGCGACGTTGCTTAACTTTGCTGATCGGTTAAGAACAGCTAAGTAAACTTCGCTACGAGCGCTTCAAAAACTAGAAACTAGCGAGTTCCTGTTCTACTAATAAAGTAGTTTTATGAGGGCGGTCACCATCCGTTTTAGTATTTATTCTACCAATAGAACTTTAGTAGGAAAAAAAAAATATAGATATAAGTAAGTTATTTTAGTTTTGTTCGTATTGTGCAAGTTCTTTTCTTATAATATTTTTGTATGAGTACCTTACATTAATTGATGTATACCTACTACATAATATTATGTATAGGTACTTAAATTTACGATAGGTGTCAACGTTTTGTAATTTTGTTGTGGCAGATGTCATGTGTTAATAGCAGTAATGCCACAGGAAATGATTTTCAAAACAGTTGTGCCTCTCGAAGAATCAAATCTCCTTTAGCACTATTGATATTTTCATGGTAATGTCAGGGAAGATAAGAATCTCTAGTGACATTAGGTTAGTGTAAGTTAGTGCAAGGCGTTAGTGTCACCTGATAGGAAGGTCTCTCTTTGGCGAGAGTGGTTAACGCCATGCTCAGCGGGGAGAGATCGTGGCAGGCGGTGGTCTCCTTCTGTGAAGCGGAGATGGCGCAGAAGGAGGCCGCGGATCAGAGAGAATGATGTCCGAGCTGATCCGCTCCGGCGCAGATGAATAGGGGCGAGGAGGCGGCAATTCGCCCGCCTCCTGCCTTCTCCGTAGTGGGGACACTTGTGGAGAGTCGGGGGACTCTCCACTGGATTACTCGGCCCCACACGTCTGGGGGGCGGCCTTGGTGAGCAAGGTCGCCCCTACACAGGCGCAGAGGCCCGATTAAGTTCGGGCCTACCGCCGGGGCAAGATGGTGACTGCTAACGCGACCCTATCTTGGTGTCCCTCATCCTAGCGTACTCACCTAAGAAATTTTTGATTTTAACTATGCCAAAAAATAGTGCTGAAATAGTGACAAATAGTGCCGTAAGAAAGAAAAATAGTGCCACTATATAAAAAAAAGTTACAGCTATAGTTTGGTGAGGTCGCTAGAATGATATCATTCTGGCGTACTCACCTCTCGTCCGTAAAAACGTAGCAAGCTACGATTATGATTAATATCTCAAAAAATAGTGCCTAAATAGTGACCACAGTATACCAAGTCTCAAAAATAGTGCTTTACACAGTCAAAAGTTATTCAGTTCTCTTGGTGAGTAAGCTGGGGTGAGGCTCATCCTAGCGTACTCACCTTAATATCTCAGGAATGGCTGCGAAGTTCAATTAGTTCTTGGTCTCAAAAAATAGTGCTGAAATAGTGACAAATAGTGCCACTAAAAAGAAAAATAGTGCCACTCAATTAAAAAAGTTACAGCTATAGTTTGGTGAGTTCGCTAGGATGATATCATTTTGGCGTACTCACCTCTCGTCCGTAAAAACGGCTCAAGCTACAATTAAGGTTAATATCTCAAAAAATAGTGCCTAAATAGTGACCACGGTATACCAAGTTTCAAAAATAGTGCTTCACACAGTCAAAAGTTATTCAGGTCTCTTGGTGAGTAAGCTGGGGTGAGGCTCATCCTAGCGTAGGTACTCACCTACATATCTCAGGAATGGCTGGGAATTTCAATTAGTACTTGGTCTCAAAAAATAGTGCTGAAATAGTGACTAACAATGGCAGAAACATCAACTTGGCTCAAAACATAGAACATAGCTAAAAATACATTTGAACTTCCACATACAAAATGTTCTGGTACAGTACAGACGAGTACACAATATAATACCCTAAAAATTTACAGCGTTTGAGATAAAGAAGACTTGTCGCAATCTATTTTATATACTTAATAACTTACATTTAGGTAGGTTTTAACTAAATACGTTAACTATTATAGTTTTTTCTAATTAGGTATCTATACGTGTTAATTTCAAAACTTGCATCAATCACTTTTGCATGATGGATGATGAACTGCCTGCCAAGGTACTTATATTGTTTATTTTATTATACTTGAGTTACCTATGATTATATCATATTAGGTACATTTATTTACCTACGTGCCCGAATCACGTCTGCGGATTGCATTTCGGCGGTGGCGGCGGCGACGGCGCGGTTAGCTGGGCAGGACCAGCGGCGATAATAGAACTGCGTGTTGTGTTGTTATTGAAAATGTGAATAATAATTTAGGAAGCTATAAAATAGATCCTTTTTAGAGAGCGAAATGCAATCATTCTCTGGTTACAAAACTAAAGTTACCACTGATATGAAAACTAGTATCTACATAGTAGGTAGGTAATAAATAATTTGTTTACATCAGCTCGTACCTTATTGTAATAGTATAATAATAATAATATTGTATTTATGTAATAATATTATAAATAATATATAGTCTTCTGTACTAATTGACCTTTTCATAAACAGTCAGCGCCATTTGGGTGGAACTAGCTCGACAGTGAGCTTCTCCATTATCCAGCATTCCGTAATAGCAAAAAAGATGAATGAAAACTTGATACTTAAAAAACTGTAACTTGACCATAAGCACAGCCTGGACACTCGACTCATTCTCTATACAAAAGCCGCGTTCTAACTATCTATTACACAGACACTACACAAATGTTGTTTTTGTAAACGCGTAAATGTGTGCGTGAAGTCTAAGGTTGTCATCGTATGAATAATTGTTGTACTTACTTAACCTAACATAATCTAACAATCTTTTGATTTGCCTTCCTACCTCCAGAAACATTTACAAACACAACAATCCAACTCCATATACGACGTAGAAATATGCAACACACAACCGAGTAGGTAACACTACTTCACATTCAATCCACTACTTTATACCTAGTAATAACAAAACCAAAGTACATGTAATTTGCGCAGTTTATATAGGTACCACCAAAGACCAAAAAAGACGTTTATGAAGAACATTTTAACTATTTAGAAGCTCTGCTGTCAGATCAGTCTATCGATAATTTTTATATTATAGGTGATTATAATCTACCCGACCTTGAATGGGTACCCCAACCCAATACCTCCTCTGGTCTTGTTTGCAGTGGTACGTCCGCTACCTCGAAGACAGTGCGTAAGTCTCTTCACAACGTTGTCCAATGTAACGCAGTTCATAATAAGAACGGAAGGTTACTCGATCTGTTCTTTACTGATGATGAGGTTTCTATTTTACAATCCACTCCGCTTTTGCGCTGTTGATAAATTGTTGATAAATACCATTTTTAATAATAACAAATACTTTTAAAATATTTTAAGAAAACATCAAATTAATATTTTAATAAAACACTTAAAAAATATAAAAATATATCTAGTGACAATTCCGCTTAATTTTCCTGCTAAGCCGACGTGACATCACAAATGCCACGCAGCCAAACCGGAAGAATCGAGAATTTTCTCGATCGTGCGCTCGAAGAGTCAAGACCTCCTGAGGATGCTTCGTGTAGAAGCGAAACGCGTCGAAAATTCTTCCGGTTTGGCTGCGTGGCATTTGTGATGTCACGTCGGCTTAGCAGGAAAATTAAGCGGAATTGTCACTAGATATATTTTTATATTTTTTAAGTGTTTTATTAAAATATTAATTTGATGTTTTCTTAAAATATTTTAAAAGTATTTGTTATTATTAAAAATGGATTTCCGCAAAGTAACGCCTGAATCTATTCATTATAAATACCATCCTCCTTTAGTCGCATAAAATTTTATATGAAATAAAAAACCAACAATACTCGTTAAATGGTTTTCTATTTATATACGGCATCTGCAACGGGAGCATATCATATGCGTGTCCTGACACGCTTTTGGTCGATTATTGTCTTCGTTAGTCATCAAAATGTAGGCTTTTGACCAACTGTGGGACAATTATGTAATAACTTTTAACCTGCTAACTTTTATAAGAAGTATCAAATTTCTTGGTCGAACTATCTAACTACTATAGTTGCAGTGATAAAAAAGATATTGCACTATAACTATAATAAATTATATTTCACTAAAACATGATTAGTTGCAAAACTCTTTACTGGTTATTTCCACTATAAGATATGATAATCCCTAGTTTTCCTAATAAACAAACGCTTGTTTAGATATAAAGTATATAATGTTACAGCTACACGAACCGACTATTAAAAACTGCACACTTTTGGAAACAACCTAAAATGTATGTCTGGCAACACTTTTGTTTACATTTTTATTCCAAATTATATCCTAAATTGCGTTGTATAATATTAAAGAAAGTACATTATATTTAATACTTACGTGTATTTTAAATACTCAAGTCGGTTTTAAATTTATTAATTCCGTTATGTGTGACGTGTGTAATGTGCGTCGGTCTATCGTGAATGAGGACAAATTTTATTGTCATTTACAATTTAGGACAAATTGCCGAATTAGGATACGTTTGTGTGAATGAGTTGTGTCTTACATAAAATTGGCTGAATTTGAGGCTTCATTTTTGACCTTCATTAGGCTCCCTCTTTCTTATTCATTTCTCTGAGTACATAACTAATCGCACTCAAAAAGTTGTCATAAATGGTTATAGCTCCAAGATCATATCCGTCACATCAGGCGTGCCCCAAGGCTCGATTTTAGGACCCTTGCTGTTTGTTTTATATATCAATGACATTAGTAATTGTTTTCACCACTCTGAATTTCCGTTGTACGCTGACGATCTTAAAATATACAGTTATATCAGAAACTTTTGCGACTGTGTGAACTTACAACGCGATTTAGATCGTCTAGCTTCATACTGTGTCAGTAATAAGCTACTCCTAAGCATCCCCAAATGTAATCAAATCACATTCACAAAAAAAAAACAATCTAATAAACTACTCATACTCATTAGCTAATAACGCCTTAACTAAAGTTGACCACATCAAAGATCTAGGAATTATTCTCGACAGTAAACTTCTACTTAATATTCATATCGATGAAATAGTAAGCAAAGCGTTTCAAATGTACGGTTTTGTAATTAGAGCTTCCACATAATTTATTCTTCCTTCCACATATCTCCATTTGTATACGTCCCTAGTCCGACCTCAGTTGGAATATGCTACCTGCATATGGAACCCCTTCTACAACAAATATATAGATGTTATTGAGAGAGTACAGATGAAATACTTGCGAACAATGAATTATAGATGCTGCCACTCATTCCTGTCCTATAGCAAACTCTTGGAGAAATATAATATTCCTACATAAAATTTTAGACGTATTTATCTAGAAGCAATGACACGGACTTTGTAATAACACATTTGATTGTATCGAGCTAATCAATAAATTATGTTACACGGTACCAAGGACAGTGCATCGGCGCGCAGTGTGTGCGCGCCATTTATTTGCATCCTCCGTATGCAACAACAACGCCGGTAAGCGGTCACCGATGCACTGAAAAACTCGCACATACAAGGAGCTGTTTACTGAACTCGATGTATTTTCCTTGCCCGCATCTACCTATAAGGTAAATGTTAGGAATCTTCTTAAAATAAACACATAACGTATGTATATCTTAGTTATAACAAAATAATATTTCTGCATTATTTATCTAAATCTGACCTTTTGTTGTAAACTTGTCGTCTAAATTAAGGTTTGTTTGATGCATCTACCCACTATTACCAACATATTTTTGTAACTAAATTTACTGTTTTTATCTAAATGTGTGTCTTACTTGTAGCAAAATTATTTTATAATTCTTAAGTAATCTGTGAAAAATGTGGTTGGCTGCACATTCACTAATTCATGTTATATTCTTTAATTTAAATGATTGAAGAATATTATTACATTATGTACCTATGATTAATGTGTAACTGTTAGTTATCCCTCAATAAACAAAATAAAATTAAAAATAATTACTTATACAATAATAGATACCTACACTATACAAAAAGTATCAATTCAAGTTCACATTTTATAGTTTATGTGTATAGAAATAATTATATAGCTCATGTATTATAAGATTTGCTAGTATATAACATATTTATTTTCACAGATAAAATAGCAAACAGAATTTACTTACTCAAAATGTGCCAAACAATAGTTTTTTTTAATGAAGAAGTGAAATAAGAAATTTAATCAATTTACACATTTTATTTTGCGGTGCTCAAGTAAAAACCAATTATATTTAGTCAGAAGATAGATATGTGAAATGTGTGAATGTTGACTGAAATTAATATATTTTATTGCTATAAATGAATTACGTGTATTTTAAATGAAATTAAATCTTTACCTTTGGGAACCATAGTTGAAGATATTAAGTAATAAGACATACCCATTTGTTTTTTTTCCATAACTACGGAATCAGTGAACGTAAAAAAGTCATTATTTTTTTTTTCTATGGAATTTTAAGTCGTTTTTATTAGGTACTCATATTTAGTTTAGAATATTTTCGAATGCATTACGCTTATTTTTATTCAATTAAGCAAATAAGAAAGTTTATTATTAATTAATTCAATATTAATTAATATTAAAAATTTACATGAATCAGCAATAATAGGATTTATAGATACAAATTAGTAACCATGTGTGAATGAAATCAAATCAGAATAATATTGAGGACGGTCATAGTGTCAACAGATAAAACCTCTTAAAGCAATATGTGTCCGACTGTACTAGACCAAACAAAATGTACGTGGGACTTCCAATGTATTTTTAGCTATGTTCTATGTTTTGAGCCAAGTTGATGTTTCTGCCATTGCTAGTCAATATTTCAGCACTATTTTTTGAGACCAAGAACTAATTGAAATTCGCAGCCATTCCTGAGATATGTAGGTGAGTACGCTAGGATGAGCCTCACCCCAGCTTACTCACCAAGAGACCTGAATAACTTTTGACTGTGTGAAGCACTATTTTTAAGACTTGGTATATCGTGGTCACTATTTAAGCACTATTTTTTGAGATATTAACCTTAATTGTAGCTTGAGCCGTTTTTACGGACGAGAGGTGAGTACGCCAAAATGATATCATCCTAGCGAACTCACCAAACTATAGCTGTAACTTTTTTAATTGAGTGGCACTATTTTTCTTTTTAGTGGCACTATTTGTCACTATTTCAGCACTATTTTTTGAGACCAAGAACTAATTGAACTTCGCAGCCATTCCTGAGATATTGAGGTGAGTACGCTAGGATGAGCCTCACCCCAGCTTACTCACCAAGAGAACTGAATAACTTTTGATTGTGTAAAGCACTATTTTTGAGACTTGATATACCGTGGTCACTATTTAGGCACTATTTTTTGAGATATTAATCATAATCGTAGCTTGCTACGTTTTTACGGACGAGAGGTGAGTACGCCAAAATGATATCATCCTAGCGAACTCACCAAACTATAGCTGTAACTTTTTTAATTGAGTGGCACTATTTTTCTTTTTAGTGGCACTATTTGTCACTATTTCAGCACTATTTTTTGAGACCAAGAACTAATTGAACTTCGCAGCCATTCCTGAGATATTGGGGTGAGTACGCTAGGATGAGCCTCACCCCAGCTTACTCACCAAGAGAACTGAATAACTTTTGACTGTGTGAAGCACTATTTTTGAGACTTGGTATACTGTGGTCACTATTTAGGCACTATTTTTAGAGATATTAATCTTAATCGTAGCTTGCTACGTTTTTACGGACGAGAGGTGAGTACGCCAGAATGATATCATTCTAGCGACCTCACCAAACTATAGCTGTAACTTTTTTTATATAGTGGCACTATATTTCTTTCTTACGGCACTATTTGTCACTATTTCAGCACTATTTTTTGGCATAGTCAAAATCAAAAATTTCTTAGGTGAGTACGCTAGGATGAAGGACACCTATCTTGCCCCATCTCGGCGGAGGACTGCTCACGGGGGGGTTTTAGTGGGTTCAAGTCCCACACATCCCCCTCCACTAGTGGAGGGGCAGTGCGAAGGCATTTCCCCCCCTCAAAAAAAAAAAAACGGTTTATTCTTGTATTCATCCGCTCATCGCTTACTGCTCGCAGTTTGACCGAACCTTTAGCAGGCTACTGAGTTAAAAATTATAGTGCAAAACTAGGTACCTACATACGTAATTGATTAATAAATAATGATGACAAGAAGTGGTTTCTCAAAACATATTGTAACAAGCACCTTTTCAATGTTATAGCTGATCACTTTTCACAGAAAATAAAATTGTTTATAGTACCAGTATAATGCCGCATCGTAAATTAATGTTAGTTTATATTAAACATTAAAAGTTAACCTTGCAATAACATACAGTTAGTAGTAGTAATATCAAAGATTAATTATTATGTATGCAACTGTAATAAACGTTCAAATTTTACAAACCATTTCCAAGCAAGCGCATCAAAATCACTTTTCCACGCAGATGCTGAATAATAAACAAACCTTTTCCGAGCTTGTGATTATTGATAGAAAACTCAAACTTCACAGCAGGAATACAAGAATAACACAAGCGAATGACGCGAACAGCAATTAGTTCAAAATGGTGTATTATTTTATGAAATAGAATAAAAGTATGGAGATAAGTAGGTAGTTCGTCTGGCGTTAAGCGTCTTCCCTGTGCATAACGAGTTCGGAGCCTTGAGAACACGCAAGACGCGCATTACGTCTGGCACCTGACATGCTCGTGACTACCTTTATTTGCTGTACTCGTACCACCCTGGAAAAATACGTGGTACTTTTTCGGTAAATACCGAGAGATATCTTAGAAACTATGATGATAACCTTGATACTTATGATAACTTTTGAAGCGCTCGTAGCGAAGTTTACTTAACTGTTCCCAACCGATCAGCAAAGTTAAGCAACGTCGCCCGCGGTCATGAGTTGGATGGGTGACCGCTAGTGACATTACTACTGAGCGCTTCCTTGCTTCGGAGGGCACGTTAAGCCGTCGGTCCCGGTCGGACGTTGTCTTAGGATGGCACTCGTTATAGCATGGTGGTAGGGCATTTTGCGAATGCCCGCCTGGCTAGCTACCACCCTCAAGCAGAAAATCTGTCGCCACGCACCTAACGGTGTGTTCCGGCAGCTGTCCTTGAGAGCCAGTACTTCCAGATTAGCCTGAACAACATCTTCGACCACATCGTCACTTACCATCAGGTGAGATAGTGGTCAAAGGCTAAGCTAATAGGCATAAAAAAAATAACACTTAGTTTTTTTTCCTTATTTACCAATCGCGACTGGTCACACTATAGAAAAGTGGTTTACAATAGTTAGCTATTTATTATGTTAATGCCCGTGGGGTGCTTATAGAATGTCATCCTCCCATCTCTACCCGTGGGTGTCGTAAGAGGCGACTAAGGGTAACACTCCAGACAGAGGCAGACATTTTTAGTCCAATATCTGATGATTAAAAAATCTATGCAAGTATTACAATATATTCTATCCCTATATAAGCATTAGTAGGGATATTATAACAAACCATATGTTAACATTAGCTAATAAAATTACAACAAAAACTAAAATTTCGAGCGGGATTCTATCCCGCGACTATCCCGATTTCTTCCAACTGAGCTATCGTAGTGAGTAAATCATAGCTCAAAGAACACTGGCGAAACATTAGTTGGCAATTCTTTGAGAGAATTGAAATATCTGAGTAGCTTATGTTATTTGAATGTTTTTTGTGTATTTTTTCAATAAACACATTTGTTGGTAAAAGGCTACGAAAAATGATGATTTTAAAAGGAGTTTTCGTTATTTCCGATAGTTACATATTTCAACAATGGCTGATACACTTCTTACTTTTAGGCCGTATTCCACTTGAGTTATTTTCTATTATTTTGACCACATTTTGCGTCTATGGTTCCACATTTAATATGAACCATAAACACAATATGTGGTCAAAATTATCAAAAATAACGAAATTGGCGTCAAGTGGAATACGCCCTAAAGCTGTCCTACTGCAAGCAAGCATGTATCGATTTATACATCGATATTAATTCAGTTTTTTTGCGTTAAGTTTGACTTCTAACTAAATGTGACAAGAATTACTGTTATGAAGTCTTGGTTTTTTAGAAAGCACTCATGTACTCGTAGTTTGCCTCTTTAGACCATTTGAATTGAATACAAAGAAAGTATCGCTAGTATTAATCGGTGATTACAATACTCGATATTGATTTAAGTGTAGTTATTATTTGTTGTTAATACCAAGTTTAGTGTGAATACCAATTAACAATAACTTAATTTTCTACGGATGAACGGCGCAGACGTCGCACATTAACGAGACAGATACAGTAGTCCACAGATCAAAACTAAAAAGACAAAGTATCATAATTTTCTGACATTCGATTGTGTGTGAGTGACATCGATGTTAAACGATGTTTTGTAAATGCAACATTGATGTTAAAACATCGATGTTTTATCTTCTAACATCGATCATCCCTACAGACATGACATATCAAATCACATGACAAAAAACGAACCACAAATGCTTCCGCGCTTGTGTGATGTGATGTGTTTTTTTGCGATTTCATTAGTTTTCCGTCTTTTACCTTATATTTTACTTGACGCAGACTGCCTCTTCACGCTGATATTACTAGTATTTCATTTGTGACCTGTGCTTGCCCTTGGATTCTTTATTTTTGCCTAACGTGTTAATGTACATCGCCTTTTGCATTCCGACTTTGCCTCTTTATCACCAGCAGAGGTTTTAGATGATGTCGTTATAGGAGAAGATGATGAAGAATAAATCGAAATTAATATAAGTATCACTTATTGTTGTTTTATTAGACCTTAGAGTTATATTCTCTTATTTAATTGTACAAAATGGCCTTTTTAACAATTACTCAGGTAAACATAGTTTAGTATTTCGGTCAGTTATTTAACAAATATATGCTTGCCTGGAGTAAATAATTTGTCACCAAGCACCTACATTGTATTCTGGAGAACCAGTTCCTATTTTATGCTTAGCCTGATAACAACATTATCACCTACCCACAGGTCAAATAGTGGTCGAAAGTTGTGAGGATGGTGGTGTGAGCAACATAAATAAACAATGTTTAAAGAATATTTAGTTACTTTTACATAACTACTACTAAGATAAGAAGCTTAGATTATACATAATCTAAGTTATGTATAATCGTTTTATCTTAGAGTAGATATACATAACCTAGGTACCTACCTACATAATCTCTAAGCTAAGACAATTATCTAAACGAATTTTAAACATAAATACGATGTGAACGTAATAAAATGAAGCAATGTAAGTATCACTTTTATATGTTCACAGTTACAATTGTTTTTGTTTTGTATCTAACATAAACTTGTCTAGGTAAATAACACTAGCAGAATTACATCCTATGCATAAATAACAAAATGAAACTAAATATCATAGACTACTTTGGAAAAAAATACATAACATACAAACATTCAAATCATAATATCTTAAAACGTAGGCTTTCTCTGACAAAAATTCTATTACCAACGGAATCGGAAATTTCCAGCTATTATATTTATATTTTTTTTATCTTAATTCGCAACATTTTTTGTGAAATAAAGCCATGTATGGAAGTTCGCCATTGTTCTTTATCCTTTAGCTACTAATGTTTAACTTTTTTTTGTCTCAAGTGGAAGAAGCGACATCTTCAGCCAAACTGAATAGATTAACAAAGCTCAACTATACTTATCGATATATAAGAAGGATATGTGCCGGGTCAGAATGTCAATCCCCATTTCTGCTGGTGGGTGTCGTAAGAGGCGTTTAAAGGAAAAGCGCGCCAAATGAGCAGCATGCCACTACTCATGTGGATGTGAGTTGGGTGTTGTGTGCGTTAGACGTACAACAAGGCTGTATACAATATTATTGCCCTGCTAGGGTTTCATATAATATGTTCTCGTGTTCTGGTCTTATTATGTTGTTAGCGTAAACATATTACTCGTAATATATTCTTGTGTTTCGTCCAGTGTGTTAGAGAAAACATTTTGTATGACCCTGAAACTGTGCCCGGTGAATGGCAATAGGCTTGCTCTCTATTATTACATGGGACCAAAACCCAATTGGCGATACGTGGGTGTTTACTTGTATTCCTCTTCGGGGAATACAAGGGTGATTATATGTAGTCACCAAGCAGTTATAATCTTTTATTGAGTTTACCCACTCGTAATAACAAAATAAAATAACACTGAGGAAATTTTCCTTTACTATTTCATTGGTACATAACAGAATGATAGACCGCCTAACCAGTCTTTATAACCAAACAGCTTATTATACCCAATAACAAATACCATAAAATATATTGGCATGATTTACTCAATCACATCCTCATTTGAAGCAATGCTCATGGCTCGGAGAGGTCAGAAGCTCAGATGGGCTGCATCATTACAGTATTGCAGCACTGAACTGCAATGGAAACCGCTGCAGGCCACGCTTTGTTATTCCAACCGAGTAACTTGTTATAATATTTCAGTTGTTGGCTTCTATGCTGTTATTAAAGTGAATTGAGAAAATTATGGTTGAAGAATAGAAGTAGGTATGTTTGGAGTTTAGGATTTGGAATTAATGATTACATATAACATATATTTACATATAACGTATATATACTATATTGTATTAGAAGTTATTGAGAAATTCACGGTGGATGAAGCATCAACTTATATTTCTGTGACGGGCGCATAAGGCGAAAAGCGCCTTATACCTCCGTCTCCTGCGGGCGCCGAAAACGCTCCGCTACTATCGGGATGGGTGACAGCGAGCTCAAGGGCACCACTGTGGTTCGGACCTCGGCTTGTCTCGCTGCCGAGAGACAATGGGGGAATCGGAACTAAATGCCCCGGTACAACTGCAGTGTTGTACCGTTGAGAATGGGCCCTACTGAATAATACTCTATGACTATTTGGAGAGACACTAATCGGGATTTTATTTTTGCCTCGAGCTCGCCGGCGAGCTCGCTGTTTGACTGTGTAACCTCTGATTACCGCGCACCTGGGGATGTTACGGGGACGACTTGCGGACAACGCTATGTAACTTATTATATCAACCACGCTGCCAGAAAGGTAATAAGAGAGAAATGTTTAGAATACGCGCATAACTGTTTATAATAAATTACCTGACGAAATAAAATTGTTACTTGTTGCTTTAAATAAAATCGAAAAGGTTTTTCGGAGGACATATCACAGTGATTAATAAAGAGGGGAAAATAGACGTGCCTCTGTTGAATGCTACATACGTCTTAAGTCTTATGAAATTTGAAGAATGCAAGTACGCCAATTGACACCTGGAACTGGTGTACACTTAATGCTAACCACAAATTAACATTATTGCAGAATCGGAAAATAAAGAACCCCAATAAGGCTTTAAGTTCTCATCAGATTCAATAAAAAAACACACATCAACGCATCATTTACACTTGCAACAACTCTAAACATAGCGTTTTCCTTTGCAGCACACTTTATTGGAAAATATACAATGTGTGCAGATTATTTCCACAATAAAACCACTGGAAAATGAACCATGTGCTTAACAGTGTAAGGTTTAAAACAAACTATGGGATTTTAATGATTCTGGCGTGCCTACATATTTAGAAGCAATGCGGGGACCGTGTTAGGTTTTTTCTCGTGGCGACTCAACGGACGCAAAAGGCGATTTACTATCTAGTACAGGTAAGATGAAGCTGTTGGGACGACATAAAAAAGCCTGTAAATAAACCAGCCTGGAGCCGCGGTGGTGGGAAGAAAAACGCTAAGGACGTGCGGTGCTCGGAATGTTGGGTACGGGAAGCTAAGCGCAATTAATTATACTAATTAATTGTTGCATTCGATTTGTTTCGTCAGTTGGTTTTTGCGCAATTAGTTTGTGTTTTTTTCTGTCGAATTAATAGCATACTGTTCGTTTCAATTTACCCAAGAAATTGATTAAATATCACTAATTTTGAATCTCTAAGTTAGCCGACTGTTTGTATTGAAGACCATGGGTGCGTACCATTAGCGTGAGATTCGCTAAAAACGCTAAAAATGATCACACTCCCAAAAAGTTTTCCACATGGGTCTTGGCGTTATTTTCGCCTTAAACGCTACATCTAATGTCAAAAGTGACAGAAGTGGCAAACTTTAGTGGCATTCTTAGCGTTCTTATCCAAAAATGGAACGGGGATGACAGTTACAAACGATCACGTGATCACAACCATAGACGCAGAATGTGATCAAAATTATCGAAAATAACGTTCTTAGCGACTAATGGAACATACCCCATATTAGAAAAGTTAGAAACAAAGTTGGCCAGGGAATATTGGTGCTAAGCCGCGACTGCTCGGAAGCAGTCAGTATTATCATAAGAATTGGACGATTCGTCTGTCTGTGCCTAAATAATATCTTTGGTCAAATTTGATCAGAAAGTGTTCAGCCGTTCAGCGGGTACATTGATTGATTAGGCTATGCCCACAGGAAAAATAATTGACTAATGATGGGGTTGATGGTTGTTATAATAACGTTGGTGTTTGTGTAAAGGTACTGCTTTAGAGTCCCGAGTTCCTAAGTACAATTCCTAGGTTGGACTCGTTATTGGGTTTTGTATCACTAAGTTTTTTTTCATGAATGGAAATAAGACAAATATTTGAGCACGATGGAGCATGGTTGCGTTAGAGGTAAGATAAATCATGCCTGTCTAAGAAATAATTCTCGGCAGTAGTCTGGAGTCTGCTACCGTGTCCGGTAAATAGCAATAGGCTCGTCCCATATTACTGTTGATAAACAACACGCCTGTCTATTACAGATGCAGTGTTACCATCTTCGTTCTGCTTGACACTGCACTGCGCTCATCCTTCCGCGATTTTAGTTCCTTTTTATCGTTTGCCCAGCAATTTCACTTACTGAATGTGCCCACACAGTACCCAATACACTGTGTGTGTACACACAGTGTAGTAAGGAAGCGGTTTGCTGATTTAAACATTTTCAGAACAGATTTGATAAGGGTATTACTCACATTTTAGCGTGGGATGTGAAAATTCATTAATGTTGAGGAGGAGTATTAAAAAATATTTTGAGATTACATTTAGGTTTAAATTTTTTATTACCTTTTAATCAAGTAGTTTCAAAAAAACCTTCAGCACGGATTTGTTCCAAAATGTCCGTTTATGATCCACTAAGAGGGTAGATCATAAATAATTCTCCGGAGGTGAAATCTTACCTTTAAACCATAGTAGAAACTTTCTACTATGTTTAAACTAACGAAAACCAAAAAATACCCCTTTATTGATGCTTTTCTAATCACATCACGCAACACATTATTCCATTTACCTGAATATTCTGTGACATCTATCGACGGCACCAACACATCTTAATATAATAATGCAAACAAACTCCTCGAAAACCTCAAAAAAGTGAACATGAGCTTGCAATGCTTGGATCCTCAGATAGCTTAATGGCTTCGATCACGAGATTCAAATGGAATTATACGCTGTAGCTCGATAGCAGCTTTACATGCGAATGAATGTCTAAAAGGAACATTTATTGCTTGTGATTTTATTATCACGATTAGATTAATTTAATTGGAATAGGAGCTTTGTTGCGTAGTACTAACTAAATATTTTTTTATACCTAAGGCTTTAAGTGTTGTCAAATAAACAGTTCGTTACTAGCAAGCGCGATAATCGTACAATATATCGATGAAATAATATATGACAAATAAGCACTTAATAAGATATATAATACAGACAAGCTAAATAAATGCGTTTAAGAGTAAAAAATCCCGCTTTTCAAGTCCTTCTTGAGGGATGTAAGTATACAAAGCAAGTAAGTACCTATTATATTATAGAAAAGTGGGTCCATACTTGGTTTTTATTTAATTAAATAGAACATTATTTTGTGGTTTTTATTTAATTTACTTTCACTACATACACTGTAGAGTATATCAAATAACCCGCCCCTTAGCGTTCCAGGTGCAAAAGTGCCCATAATACTCGCTGCATTGCCGCGCTGGATAGCAATGGCCATCCTTTGCACCAGGAACGAGCCGGAGCGGGAGTCACCCGACCTTTCGGCCAACCTATGCCCTATTCACCTACCAGACCTTTGGCTTCAGCCCCCCAGCATTTACTTTGTTTCGAATGAAACATTTTAATCAACTCAAAAAGTGTGGATGTTTTGTGATACCTTATATAGACACTAAAAAATTCATGGTATCAGGCACAAGACCCATCTGGTTTTAAGCTGTTACCTCTGCCTATAACAGATACATTTAGACGCAAGTGACGAACTGCACTGCGCCCATCACCTGAGACATAAAGTTCTTATGTCTCATGTACCTGTAATTTCGCCAGCACTGCTTGGCGGTATAGAAATAGGTATGGTAGCAGTTCTTCCACGGAAGAACTCGTTCAAGAGTTTTACTGCTTCTAAAATTGTTTGATCATATCGCTTGTGTCTGAGTGACACATACACACACCCATAAACACAATTATTGTAAAAAAAAACTAAGCATACATAGTATTTGTGCATTACTTAAAGGACAGAAAGGAACAACAATAACCAATTATACCTATACAATGCACCAAATCAGCGCACCAAATACGGAGCTATTGTTTTCCCGTAGTCCTGCTTATTGGTCCTGTTAGAAGGACCACGTGGTCCTAGGACCATGAAAAAGAATAATTAAAATTGGTCCTATTAATGTATTAAATTAACTTGTAAAGAAAATACCCACTTGAAAAGGGTACTTACGTAAACTTTTTACAAGAAATGTATTCTCCTGGTGCAACAACGGATAGTGCAAGATATGTTACCCCACTAGAATAATAAGATATATAGGTATATTTTAATGTAAATCAGCAAGAAGTCAGATTAAGTCAGGTATTCTATAGCCAATAAACAATGTCGGTAGCTTCAGTTTATTGAAATCAGGCCATTTATTATCATCTTAGCATTTGTTAGTCGTTAGCACGCACGCCACGCGTTCTTGTATGGTTCCAGTGATATTTTATTATATTAGATGCGGCTTTACGAACAATCACCTGAAGCTTCCGATTAAATCCTTTCTGTACTTTTTTTTTAGAAATCGTGTATGTTTTTTTTCTCACCTGATGGTGTGAAGATGTGGTCGAAGGTGTTTACAGGCTTAACCTAGAATTACTGGCTCTTAAGAACAGCTGCCGAAACACAACGTTAGATTTTCTACTTGAGGGTGGTCGTTCGCCAGGCGGGCATTCACATAATGGCCTTCCACCAGGCGGTGAAGCTGAAGCCCGCGGCGGGATTCGAACTATGGACCTGCTGCGCATCAGTCCATAGCCAATGCCACTAAGCCACCACTGCTTCTGGGTGCCTCGTAGTTCATCAGATTTTAAGTTCTTCCTCTCATTATTAGCACATTATCTCATTACTAGCACAGCAGATTCAGATTCAGATATTTATTGCAGCCATACAGTACAAGGTATTATTAAATTAAACTTTGTAAGTACAATAGGTACATAGATTGGTATGGACCCCGTCGGGCACAGCAAATTATACGAGAGGAGGATAAGTAGATACAATAATAATAAGTAGGAATGATAAATAGAATGGTGATTATTTTCATGAGATTTAATGGTTTCCGTGTAATATATGTTATAATATGTCATAAACCTTTAAATGAATATTGTTTAAATGAGTAGGTATTATTTATCATTTAGATATTCATAAATGGAGCAATTCTTAAGAACATGACATAATATGGTATAATATTGTTTTAGCCACCGATCAGTAAGAGTTTCAAGAAGACATAGACTAAGACCAAAGCCCAAAACCTAAGATAAATCACACGTACCTTTCATAACTACAGTACTATTTTTAAGTCGGAAAACAGTATTGTAATAAAATTTTCATAAAAAACGGGTCTAAACAGAAAATATTTTAAAACAAAAATAGCACTAAAAAGTAAATAAACCAAACCATCGTATATATTTTTATTGATTATTTTACATCGACAAATGTAAATGAGAACGCTCTCAATGCAGTCGAAGCCAATTAAATATTAATAGGGATAATCACTATCTACTTGTCAGAGCTAACTGAAAAAAAGGGACCACATGACAAGCACCAGCTCTTGAATATAAAAAAAACATCAAAATCAGTACAGCCTGTAAACAGTTATTAAGTAACACACACAAAAAATACAGTCGCCAGTTCTCATCCTCCTTTTCTTATTCCGTTAAAATTTCAGTCTGGCGGCAACAAAAATGGCATATAATTGAATCTAAATAGTGTAAAAAAATGGTGCCATAGTCTATCGCCGTTTTCAAAGCTTTGCTACCCACCACCATTATAAGTAGGTACGTGATATTTACACAATATAGGACATCCTTTTCTGCTTGACTATAGATTACTGTAGAATGACACTCGTGAATTAATATCAATAAAATGCAAATTTGTTGACATAGCAATCATGCTGTTTCATGTTAAGGGTTTATCATTGAAAATTTTGATCGATTCAAATTCTGCAAATTTTAACTTTGTTTCATTGCTAACTTGCCTTACTACCTTCAAAACCTTATTAGATAGAAGCAATTAACGACTTCGTTATATCGCGATGTTGATAAGTAGGTAAAGGAGTAATACAAGTTCAAAATTACGTGGAAATGCATGATTGCTTCTTTGAAATGATTTTGTTGAAAGTTGAATTACCTACTTGTTAAAAGTAGTTCGTCGTTCGTTCGAGAATACTCGAAGAGCCAGCTTATTATTATAAGAAAGTGTAATTTTGATACATTTTTTAGTAATGACTATTCAATTTCAATCATTCTCCCGATATATTATGCAAAAACTATTGGAGAACCCATTATGACAGCTCATAACTTGCAGATACCGTAGAAAAACCTAATCTACTGTAGCATATAGAATATTTTTTTTACTGGCAACGTTTGGAACTAATTTTTATATTACGAGGGTAGTCAGAAATTTTTCGAAAAAGAGTTTTTGTGTGTGTGTGTATGGAATACTGACCTACTACTTTTATTTTTAAATAAAGATAATTTACGGGCATTATCATTTAAGATGGGTTCGGATATCACTGGATGTATGTAAACGTTACCCATTCCCCTCGGTGAATTTTTACATTAAAGAAAGATGTCGGTAATTAATTATGAGTACTAATTACTCTTGAGTTACTGGGTGTTCGTTCGGAAACGACATGACGTTTCATCTTGATTAACTGACAAGTGTTCCATTGGTAAGAAGGCAGGGTTAAATACTTAAATGTATAAGAAGTTCCTAATTCAAATTACCCTCGAAATTTTATTACGAACTCGGGCTGATTTCTCGCTGCAAAATTCTACTGTGCCGAAAACGTTTTCGCGGGATGATATTTTACGATTTCAAACGTAGCTACAACCAGACAAATTTTTAATTGACTTCAAATTGCATTTGTGCATCTTTATCCACCTCTGCCTTTCAGCTATTTTTGAAAGAAAGATGTGGTCTGAATATTGTGGGTTATGAAAATTGGTACATGTGAAAATATCTACAAAGAAATATTTCTCTGTAGAACACTTTTTTTTATGATGTATTTATACCAAAATATGAACTTGAAGTGTTTGCTCGAATGTATTGTATTAATACTTTTTTTTTTTATAAATATGATAAAGGTAATATAGAACATAAGTTTATTTTAAATAATTATAACTGAGCAAAAAAAGACGAAACAATCGCAAACCAGGGAAAATTAAACGTTGCTGCATAAAATCAATATCAAAAAATTATTTAAGTTTCAGGCAACTCACATTTTAACTAACAATCTCTCCGCATATGTGCGGATGGATAAACAATCCTATTTCGTTCCCTTTTTGAAAATAGAGATTCAATTTCAAATTAAACATAAATACTACCTCATTTTCCCCTACAATCATACCATAACTGGAAATAACTACACTACCTAGCTGCAACAAACTATTGAAAGTATCTAAAGAGCGACAAAATCTGTCGCGTTGTCGCATAGCTGTCGCGCAACAATGAGCCAGTAATGAAACAATTTGGCGACAATGGAAATACTGAACTATCATTGCTTTGCTTTGTCACGGCGCAAGTGAAGAGAAACAGCGGATACGAATTTAATTGAGCCAGCCTAAGCATCTGTTTATAAGATAATAAATAGATTCAGGCGTTACTTTGCGGAAATCCATATTTAATAATAACAAATATTTTTAAAATATTTTATGAAAACATCAAATTAATATTTTAATAAAACACTTAAAAAATAGAAAAATATATCTAGTGACAATTCCGCCTAATTTTCCTGTTAAGCCGACGTGACGGCACAAACGCCACGCAGCCAAACCGGAAGAGTTTTCGACGCGTTTCGCTTCTACACGAAGCATCCTCATGAGGTCTTGACTCCTAAGCTGTTTATCATCTGTTTATCTACGCTTGTTGGACGATACCTTTTTAAGGACTAGTTTTTTTTTATTGCTGATAGGTATGCCAAGATGACTTCGTTATTATACTTCGTTATTAGTTATATTGTTGAAAAGAAAATCAGGCGGGGGCTTGTTGATACGAGTATAGCGATCGATATAGATGGTTGACATTTTTAAAATGACGATTAAACCATCAAGTTATAAGTAACACATGAAAGAGATTTTTTGCACACGTTAAAACTGTTATTTTTATAGTTTAGTTTTTTATTATTATAAGTCAGAATGTCTAAAATTGAGTACATGGTAAGGACTATTTTCGGCTAATAAGTTATATGTATTTGTTACATAAGCATTTGTAAAGTAGATCAGTAAATCTGTAGATCTCATCAACGCAGGTATTATGTTCATTTTTCAACAATAAAACAAAAACTTCCTCATAAAATTAGGCGAAAACCTAATAGTAGCTTTTAATGCTAATATTTTTCTATTGATGATAAAATGAAGGTATTTACTAAAAAAACATATTCGTTTGTATATACTTACAGCTACTATTCTTACATTTATTTATGTATTCTTAGGATAGAAAACTTAAGAAGAGTGCGTGTCTAGCCAACTTCACGTCGCAGCTACTTCCGAGTGGTGGCAACACAGTGCGGAAGGGCAGCTGGCGCGGCAATCTCAACGACTCGCTCATTTTGATCGTGGCTCCAGGGATAGACGGACGTTGCATACTCGCGTTAACGATATTTTGTTAAAATTGTTAAGAATTGTAATTTTATTGTTTCAATTATATTTTTTAATATTTTTGGTTTATGTTTCTAATTTCAGAAGTGGGATTCCTATCCCACTATCTGCTCTGGCTATTCTAGATTTGTACGTGCTCGCAACTTGCGATTTGATTTTGTTAACATGTCGGATAAAAGTAAGCGTAAGAGTCGCAAACGTGATCGTACGCCTATCCCTGCATTGGAGCAACAACTTCAAACGATTTTGGATCGCTTAAACACTTTGGAAGGTAGTTGCAGGTCAAGCAGTGTCATCGAGGGTGGTACGACAACGCCTAGCACGCGCCCGGTGCAGGAC
Source organism: Plagodis pulveraria (assembly GCA_963890685.1). NCBI lineage: Eukaryota > Metazoa > Arthropoda > Insecta > Lepidoptera > Geometridae > Plagodis > Plagodis pulveraria. The sequence goes on along the minus strand of OY982955.1, from coordinate 6,629,912 downwards.
GACCCACACGCAGCGTTGACGGTTTCACCGAGCGAGGTGATGGGCCCGCCGCCAATAGCACTGGCCGTGCCATCGAGCGCTGTGCCCTGTGATGCAAGTATAGACTTGTCTGTGCCGTGTTCGAGTGGGACGCTCGCCGGTACAGACATGGTTATAAAAGAGGTAACAGAGAAGCTAGTGAGTGCAATTAGTGCAATTCCGGTGAGGTCTAAACACCTTTTCATTTCAAATTTCGATCCTTCATTGCATGACTTTGATTCGTGGTGTAGTGAAGTAGATCATGTGAAACATATAAATGCATGGGACGATCGCGAGTGTTTAGCGCGTGTAGGTAATTGTCTTATAGGTGACGCGAGGTTATGGTTAAACGAGTGGGTCAGTAATGACCGTAGTTGGTCAAATTTTAAGCGTGAATTCAAAGCCTTATGCCCCAGGCGTTTAGATGTTGCTAATATTCTGTTTGACGTAATGAAAACGGATTCGGATAACTACCCTACATACGCGGAATATGCTAGGCGGTCGCTGCTACGATTACGCATAGTAAATGGAATGAGTGACGAGTTAATTGCGGCAATAGTGATTCGCGGTATATCGGACGTTCGGATCCAAGCTGCTGCTACAAACGCTAAATTACTACCCGATGATTTAGTTAACTTTTTGTCAATCTATGTGAAACCCACCCAACTTGCACCAGTGCGTCCTCGCGGTATTTTACACATGACTAGTTCACAAAAACGTGAGAATAGTGATTCAAGGATCAAATGTTTTTCCTGCGGGATTCTTGGTCACAAGCAGATATCATGTGCAAAGCGCGCGAAGTCAGATAGGCTAAGTGCTGACACCTTTTCTATAGGCGATATGAATTCAAACAAACAGCTACCGCAGAATGACCTGTGTTCTTTTTGCAAGAAGATGGGTCATAAAGTGGAAGATTGTTTCACCAAGCAGCGCGCAGTCTCGCGGCAAGTCTAATGGTTAATTTTTGTCACAGAATGATAGACATCTATTATTAAAACGATATTGCTACCGCGGTGATCAAGGTGTGCCTGTAGACATTCTCATCGTTAGCAAGTTGACTATTTCCTTAATTTATGAGTCTGGTGAAACATTTCTAATGTACTCACACTTTTATTCCTTTGCACCACATTGGTGGTTAAGTTCCTTAAAATTATAATAGTAGTTGGTGATAATTTTGTACCTAATAGGTTTTTGAGTATCACACCAGTTATCTTAGGCATTGATTTTTTAAATAGGAAAGGTATTGCTTACATTAGACTGCCACAAATTCTATTACACGTTATAAAAAAGTTAATTCTGGAAGATGTAGCATACCGAACGATACTCTATTAGTAGGCGATGATCGCAATCATTGAGGTAGGCACGGCTACAACTACTGTGCGGAGTTTCTGTACACCTTCGATTACATAACGAAACCCCAATAGTGTATCGACCTTATAATACTCGTATGTCCCACGATGTAAAGCTTCACGTTAGGGTAATTATCAAAGACCTGTTGGATAGTCATGGTCAGGATACACCGAGCGAGCACATGGTCGAAGCCCTAGTCAACGTACGAGTGCTGAGTAATGTAATAGCGGACATTTTATAGGTCATGCAGAATATTTCGGGTGCTATATCCCCAACTACTCTCTCCAGGTAGCATATAAGTAAAAGTTGATCAGTACTGTCGTACAATAATCAATATGACTCGTGTAGTCTAACTTTAGAGAAGATGTTGATCTGACATTTTATTGAAAGTCACAGCTCACCTTGAACATAACTGTTCACCTTTGTATTTGTTAATTGGCAGTGATGGTCCAACGCCCGTCATAAGATCCCTGTTACGCGATGTGGCTCTGGAGGCGTCGAGTCCCAATCGCAAAACTTGCCCGACGAAGAGCTTCAGCGTCACTGGACCGAACTCGTACTCGCCAGATGCTTCTGATAACGAGTGCAGCGCTTTTTTCAAAAAGGAGATCTGGAGTTCGTGCGTAAGACGATCCAGGCTACGGGCAAGATGAACTCCGGTATTCGTGGTCCATATACGGTCACGCAGGCGCTGTTACACGGTCGGTATGAGCTCAAACTGATAGCTGGCTCTTATGGCAAAACCACACAAGCTGCGGCAGAGTAAATCACACTCTGGCGCGGGAAATGGACGCCCGACGTATTCTGCTCTGCATGCTTTGAGGGTAAGTATAATGGTCTGAATACCCTTGGTCTGTTAAGCAGTGTTGTAATGTATCTGCGCACCCTGCGGGCTCTGCACTTATACAGCGAGTATCCTGCGGGCACTGCTCTACAGACACTTGCATGTTGTATTATATTGTCCGTTTCCATTGTGATGTAATGTATTTGTGCTCTGCACTCGTACAGCGAGCATCCCGAGGGCTCTGCTCTACAGTCACTGAGTGTTTCTATGGTGTTGGTTCTTAGTGATGTAATGTATTTGTGCTCTGCACTCATACAGCGAGCATCCCGAGGGCTCTGCTCTACAGTCACTGAGTGTTTCTATGGTGTTGGTTTTTAGTGATGTAATGTATTTGTGCTCTGCACTCATACAGCGAGCATCCCGAGGGCTCTGCTCTACAGTCACTGAGTGTTTATATGGTGTTGGTTCTTAGTGTTGTAATGTATTTGTGCTCTGCACTCATACAGCGAGCATCCTGAGGGCTCTGCTCTACAGTCACTTATTTCTTTACTAACAGTGTTGGTTCAGTGATGTAATGTATTTGTGCAACCCGAGGGCTCTGCACTCATACAGCGAGCATCCCGAGGGCTCTGCTCTACAGTCACTGGGTGAGTAGTGTTGTAATGTATCTGTGTATCCACTGCACTCATACAGCGAGCATCCCGAGGGCTCTGCTCTACAGACACTACTTCACGAAGGCATCGAAGAATCCGGCTCTGTTTGATGTTGTGAGTGTAAAGGCCATCCTAAGTGGTAAGCCTTTACTGAAGTACGGTGTACAGTGAGCGCTCTGCACCAGTATGAGAGGGGTACCTGATCAGTACTCCTCTGTGTATCCCGCGGGCAATGCACAATGGGCATCCTGAGGGCTCTGCCACGCTCACAAAGGTGAGAACATACTCATCTTGGATATTCCCGAGGGCTCTGTCCGAATGTTCTGAAAGTAATGGAGTCGCTCTTACTTTCAGCTATTATTTATTTGGTCGCTGAACTAATGAAAACAATACGACTTTCAGGTGACAATGATGATACAGATGACGCTATGCAGAGCTCATTATGCAGTGACGAGCGTCCAACTGGTGAGAGAGTTGGAGAAGGTCCAGTTTTTGAAGATCTTCAATCACACGCACTTTCCCACTCTGACCAAAGTACGGGCGAGGACGCGCCGCCGTCAGGAGAGGCCGTCTTAGGATAGAAAACTTAAGAAGAGTGCGTGTCTAGCCAACTTCACGTCGCAGCTACTTCCGAGTGGTGGCAACACAGCGCGGAAGGGCAGCTGGCGCGGCAATCTCAACGACTCGCTCATTTTGATCGTGGCTCCAGGGATAGACGGACGTTGCATACTCGCGTTAACGATATTTTGTTAAAATTGTTAAGAATTGTAATTTTATTGTTTCAATTATATTTTTTAATATTATTGGTTTATGTTTCTAATTGTATTATAACTATTCGCACCCCTTGACATTAATCATGTTGTGTACACATACTTTGAGAAATGGTTTGACACGCCTCGAAAATGTTTTGTGTAAATAATTACTGTATTTCATTTTGTATGCCGAAAAAAATCAATACAAATATCGGGCAATCTTAGTTATACTATTTAGTTAGTCATATATTGTTCGTTATTTTAATGAAATTTGCCATATAATTACTAGAACGTTGCAATAGAGGTAGGTATAAATTGTTGTTTTTCCTGCCGGAGAAAATCATACATGTACCGATCACTTTTATGGGCTAGTAATATAATAATTATTTTGATAAGTAGGGATATTATTACTTCTTATCAGCATTAAAATCCACTGTTGAACAAGGTCTCTCCATTGGGTTGATCTGCCATAATCCCCACGCTTGACAGGCATTTTTGGGATGGTTAAAGAAGTTGTCAGTTTTTCAGAAGACACTGCTTCCCACCTTCCGCTATTTTGAAAAATGTTTAGAAAAATGTGTAGCCGGTGCCACCAAAAAAAATGGCACCGGCTACAACACATAAATATGTGAAATAACTTGTCGGTACCATGCGGAAAATATTGTGTTCTTTTGAACCATCATGGTACTGACTTCAACAAGTTATTTCACATATTTGAGTGTTGAAGTCGGTGTCATTTTTTGGTATAATTTTTTTTTCAATTAAATTTTAAATATACTGATACGAATATAAAATTGTTTCATCTATTTTTTTGTAACTTGCACCAATCGTTACAATCTATTTCAAGTATTTACGCAGTGATGTGCCATTGTGCTGGTTGGACGTGGGCTCCGATGCTTCACATAATCGACATTACTTATATACACAGCAGTTTTGCTTCTTTATTTTCTCATAGAGAAGCGCGTTTCTTTGGCATACCATTAAATAATTTAGGTACAAATACATGGAAGTTAAATCAGAAGAAATAATAATCCTAAAATAACATATAACCTGTAAAATGTCTACAGAATGTTAGGTGTTTGTGTGTGGGTGTGTGTCTCCAATACTTCTGAAATAGCTGAATGGATAATCCTAACCGTTAATCTTGGTACTTTTTTCTTAGCTCCAAGGACAACTACCTAGTTTTTCTCTCGATTTACCGTAGTTACCGAAGGAGTACGATATAACTGAAGCGCAAGAGCAGGTGAAGTTTATGATGTAGTAATGGCATTAGGTGCTGACGATGCTGCCACCATGGTTAAAATCTGACACGAGTTTCATCTCATATTGGTAAAGCATATTGTACACTTAAATGAAGGGTGGTAGATGTGATCACGAGGGCCTTGCGATACAATTTTGATGGAAACAGAGAAACAGAAAGGTATTCAATTGATCATAGACCGTAAACAACCAGTAGGCTAAATATACTTAGTACCAACATAGAAACAAACCTTGACGTTTCAAGTTTTTCTCACGATGACCCGAATGACATTTTATACTAATTTTTAGTAAAGACTGATTTTAATAAAAAGAAATTGTCCAAAAATAAAGACACAAATAAATTGAAAGTTAATTAGAGTTTCTATGTTTGATCTGTATAAAATTTAACATACTGCAAGCAGTTTCAGGATTGCGTTAAGAACTATTCAAATTGTTATTTTAGATTATTATTGTTAGTTTATTTTAGACAAAATTCGCAAGTCTATTTGGAAGTCGCATTTAGAAGACTATACATACTGAAACTGAAAAAAACCTAAGGATTCAACATATTATGTCTTAAATTTATAAAATTAGCTTAGAGGAATAATTATAGTCATGTGCGGGTTTATTTTTTCTTTTTAATTTTTTACCTAATGTATACCTACATTAGGTAAAAAATTAACCGACAAAGCATGCGTCAATTGTAAAAATAAAAATATTATAAAAATTCTTACCAAAAAAATAGAACCGACTTCAACACTCAAATGTGTGAAATAACTTGTCGTCATCAATCATCAATCATCACAATATTGTGCGCATGGTACCGACTTCGACAAGTTATTTCACACATTTGAGTGTTGTAGTCGGTTCTATTTTTTTGGTAAACATTTTTATTTCGCCCGTTTTAGTGACCCTTGCTACTTATGGGCTTATGTTTAAAATACCACCAGATCTAGTAACATATAACAGACAAAAATAGTTAATGATCACCAAAATTAACCCCCATTTTAATGTAAACTTATATCCAAAGTTTTAACATCTCGCTAGCCTATTTAAGCAAAATTACTCAAAATAAATCATCCTTAACCCAAAAGTAGTAAATAATCTCTGTTTAATATTGCCCTATTAAATAAGTAAAGCTGTCTCGCTCTCTCGTCTTACACCAGCCAAAAGGCCATAACTGTTCCTACAAAATAAATTAATTAAAATAGTAAATTAAGTGCTGTGTAACCTAAACTATGTTCAAAGGACAATACATATATCAAGTGAAGACTTTCATTTATAGCGAGTACCACAGGATCCCTTATATATTTAACAATCACCAAAAGTAGTAAATGATCACCAAAATTAAATTTGCTGTAATTTTTCTGGCGCATCGCCGGCCGCTGCCACGGCACACTCGCTACGCTCGCTCTTGTTGTGGTCATAAGTAACCTAACGCTCCTCCTCGCTTCGCTCGTCGTCACACCTAAACATGGCTTTGAGATTTAGTGACCATTTACACATTTGGTGTTCGATTAAAATTTTTGGTAAAACAATTAAGAGTATCCAAGCATTTTATGGTGGTCATTATATTTAGTCCCCTACTTATGGGATCGATTGTCATTTACTGTCATTGACTATATGACTAATTCTCATCGCAGCGATTCCCATCATCACCTTCATAGACAATTTTAGTTTTTACTTATTTGAAATAGTTTTGTAAAACACTTATCGAGCTTGATAGTATGAGTAAATTCATTTGTAAATTAATCCAATCATGGTTGTCTCTCGGAATAAAAATAATTTTGAAGTTTGAGATGCCATGAAAGTGAAGCGGTGATCCACGAAAGTGATTCAGTAATTTTATAGTTATTATTTTCGCACAATTTAATACTATTTATGAGACCAAATATTCATGAAATAACAACTTTATCTTGTTTTCATAATTCAACAGGTAAATACATAAATCAACAGTTTGGTCTTAAGTTCAGTTATAATACGAAACGTATATACGTTAATTATAGCCTCACAATTTCAGTGAAATCTTTTTATTATAAACATTATTAATGTAGGTGAGATAATATAAGAACTTCACTGTAATTTTGTTACCTGCTATTGTTATAATACAATACAATACAATGCATGAAAATGTTGACAACATTTTCATGCATTGTATTGTATTATCGGTATACCGATGTAAAAATATATATTTACCTTTTTTAATCACGGCATGATGAGCCACTTAACTTACTTCTACGATACCGGAATAAGACTGACGTTCGAATTAATCGAACTCAGTGTTTGAAAAGAAATTTGTTAAAGCAGTAAGAAAATGTTTTACTGCAACGGGAAGTGCAATACAAATACGATAAAAAATGGTCATTCGTCCTAATTTTTGGTATGATTAACACATAAAATAACATTAACATTGTAAATTAGTGATAGCTCAGTGACATTGGCTATGGACTGCCGCGCAGCATGTCCATGGTTCGAAACCCGCCGCGGGCTTGAGCTTCACCACATGGTGGAAGGGCATTTCGCGAATTCCCGCCTGGCTAGCGACCACCCTAAAGTAGAAAATCTGTCACCAAGCACCTAAAGGTGTATTCTGGCAGCTGTTTTTGAGAGCCAGTAATTCTTGGTTAAGCCTGTTAACACCTTCGACCACATCATCAGTTAACATTAGGTGAGATTGTGGTCAAAGGCTTACCATTCAGATATAAAAAAAACTAGTTATTTTTATTTGTAGCACAAAACACGTTTTATCTTCCTATCCAAAAAAAATATTTCTTATACCGTTGAGGAAATATTACTGTGTTACCACCAAATTTGAGCTTCGATGAGAATTCATCATAATACGAAAATACTTTTCAGTTATTGGAGTGTTACTCAAAAACTGCTCAACCAATTTTGATGAAATTTAAATGGGACTACACGGCAAGCCTCAGCTTTCAAATAATAAAAGAGTTATCAAAATCGGTTCACCCGGTCAAAAGTTCTAAGGTAACAAACATTTACTATATTATCAAGACAGGAAAACACTTTTCAGTTTTTGAAGTGTAACTCAAAAACGGCTAAACCGATTTTGATGAAATTTAAATGGGACCACACTGCAAGCATCAGCTTTTAAATAAAAAAAGAATTATCAAAATCAATTCACCCAGTCAGAAGTTATGCGGTAACAAACATCCTCCTTTTTTTGAAGTCGGTAGAAAAACATGTGTTTATCATTATCATGTGTTAACTGTTGAAAATACACAAATTTCAAATTTAAAACAAGTTTTTTTTAAATTTTACTAACTTACTTCCTGAATTCTACTGCATATGCAGTTCGTAATACAAGACAGTTAACGGATGTAGCTACGGCTCGTTTACTTTATTTCGCGTACTTCCACAGTATTATATATGGCGTATTGTTGCGAGGAGCTGCAGCTGAGATAAAGATAATCTTTATCTTACAAAAACGTGCAATTCAAGCTATAAGTATATGAAATGTATCATAGCAATTCTCTAAGGGAAAGAATTTGATTCAAAGATTAATCCCCGTTACATACGCGCTTTTTGTGCAATGGTTCTTGGCCTACATAAAAGCCGTAGACGCCTAAATAAAATACAAGATTATAACTTTGATTTTGCATTTTATGAATTATCGCCTGGCTAGCTACAACCTTAGGAGAAATTCTGTCACCAAGGGCCTGACGAAGTGGCAGCTGTCCTGAAAGCCAGTCATTCTAGGTTAAGCTAGTGTACTAAAATCTTTGGGGCTACCCCAAATGCAAAGAGAACCTCCATGTGATGTCCCTGGAAACTGTCCTGGATCCGGTAAGGCAGGTTTCCAGGCAGGTCAATACTCTGCCTCGCAGCAAATCCGAGCCGTCTAGTTGTGAAAGACAAAATGCCTAAGTCGTCGGGGAAATCTTCTATATGCTCTTTTCAGAGCCAAGCCCTCGACTGTGCTATAGACCCACAGGTCCCTCTAGAAGAGGAACGGTGAACAAAATTCAGAAGACTTCATTACGTAGCAAATAAAGGGACAATCTGAATGTGACGTGCAAGAAATGATAGGTTAGAAACATCAATTCACACCTTTCGAAGAGATAAATTAACGTTTGGTATTATCATGTTGTATTGAAAAGCGCGGGTGGAACACAACGCTTAACATTTGAAACGATTCAATCGCATTGTTTCAACATCGGTTCAATCACAAATCAACACTGTCAGAACATATTTATGGCCCTTCAAAGCGCAACTCGTGTACGTTCCCACCTCTGACACACTACTCCATCATTGTTGTACGTTTTTGCTAACTTTAATGGTGTTATTTCAACCAGAAAGTTTCATTTTAAACCTTGTGATAAGGTGAAGTAGGTCTACATAACCCTAGTTACATTTTGGCAAAGAAACCCCAATCTGAAAGAAAGTTATTAACGACTTTATATGAAAGTGATTAAGGTGATTCAATCTGCAATAGAAGCGTAGTAAATATATTTTTGCGTGCAACGTAAATGCCGAACTGCCATAATAGTTTAAGGTCTTACGATTTTCTGGTTCTTTTTAGTTTTTGTTAAGAGCGTTATGTTCCGTTATGTCTTTGCAATGGTAGTGCGTGTTGCGACTACAGTTTTTAGGTATTCTGCGGTATACCATTATTAATTGGTGATATGTTAGCCTTTCAAACAGTCACCGTTGGTAAGTGATGAATGATGATATAGTTGAAGGTCAACCAGCTAAAACTAGTATAGTTTTGCCAATGATTTCGCGAGGAGCGCAATCCAAGTACAATATATAATAGTAATGTAAAATATAACGTTTGGGAATTAGATTTACTGAAAATGAACTGAAAAACACTATATTAATTGTATTTATCTACTTCCTAATAATATTTTTACTACTTTTTGTGCCTTAGTGGATTTTGACACGTATTTTGATCATGCCTTCCTCCGTCTCTTTTTTGACATTGATTGTTGCTTATAATAGCATTCAATTTGCGTCTTCTCGTTAAATTTGTGCGTATTATATGTACCTATATCATTAAAGAGACGCATCTAGTGCTGGGGTTTCTCGTGTGGAAGATCTCTAAATGACCAACGTTTTTCGATTATTTCAGTCGTAAAGAACGATTCTTAGGATACGTCAACGATGCTTAGGTACGAGTCATAGGTACAGATAGCAAAATAACATTATATAACATCTGTATGTGATATTGAATAGTATTTAGACTGCTTTGTTGGAGTGGCGATATCATTAATTGGCTCTTGGCGCAGTCGCGTTAGACCATCGATGTAATTAATTTTAATTACATCGATGCGTTAGACAGTTATTTATTTGGTTTTCAAATCGTGGCGTTAAGACATTATGGGCCACTTTTTCGAAAAGTAGAAGCGATTTGAATCTTTTTATGTTTGCAGTGTCATATTGACCACATGAAACTTCAATAAAAAAAAAAAAAAATTGTCACCAACAGCAACACAGCTTTATTCTTGGGGTAACTCTTGAAGCACAGTCTCAAAATTATTGCGATAAAGTAACTACAACGAAGTAATATAAATTGTAGAATATAAGACAAACCAACATCCTTTTAATACGAGATTGCTCTGATTCGTTTAACTTGCATTGATTTCTAGCTTCATTGTAAACTTGTAGCCTGTCAACATTACGTTCCTTTCCACGATGGTGGTTCTTGTCATATTACAATTGTACGTGTGGTAAACTAAACGCAACGCTCATTGCGTGATTTGGATCGCCTTTTACGTACCTTCCCGACTAGGATAAACCCACCTATCTTTTACTGCTGTGAAACAAAAAACCGCTTCACCTTGGATTCTAACGTGTAAGGAATAAAGTTGAAAATTATATTATTGGGTTAGTTAAATGTAATGGTTTTGTGGACTTATCCTGTCATGTTGCGCTTTCCAGGACAAAGGGTTTGATTGTCTAGAGAGGCTTCTTTGCTAGCTTAATTACGAATGTATACCATATCGGTCTCATTGTAAAGTCAATGTTAAATTAAACTTTACTAGATTTGCTACCTTAATATACTTTTCGACTTTTATTTATTTGTTTGACTTTAGAAGACGTTTAAATGATGATATTGTTTGAAATATTATATGAAGTAAAGCCCAAATGACGACTGTCATCGGTCTCTTGTGACTACGTAACTATGGCATGCTTGATGGAGTTACGTTGATTCCCTGGAATGTTCGAAGTCACTGCAGCATTATTGGCTGACTCTCTTAACAATACTTCAGGGTTTGTTTGTGCGTCGGCTAAAGCTACTGTGGTGTGTAAAGTACTGAAAAACCGTGAGTTATTAAAGTCCGGATACAAGTCAATTTTAAGTGGACACTTGCAACCGGTGACCTCTACCTTGGTCAATAAATATTCAACTACGGGGGTAACTTCTGCATCATTAGCTATCTGAGTGCTAACAGTAAGCGGCAAAGGCGCTGAATTATATTGAATTTCTTATTTAAAAGATTCTTATTCTACCGATGCATTGGAGTCAGTACAGTCAAAGTCAAAATCATTTATACAAATTAGGCGTCTACGACGCTCTTATGAAGGTCAATTACAAATTTAAATATTTTACATTTGACTGCTATGTTCAGCAAACAAAAATTATGTTGAGCCACTGCAAGGGCTAGAAAGTCAAGGACATTCTTTTAAAATTATTTTAACAATGTGTTACATAGTAAGTATACAAAAAAAATATTAAGTACAAAATTTGTTTAAATTACGTAGGTGACAGGCGATAGCTTGGCAGAGGCGGACATTTTTGTACCTAGTTAATTTAATTTTTAATCACAAACTGTATAGGTATTAGGATTTCTTAATCAAAATGTTTTTCACGTGCAACTTTTCATACCGTGAGCGTTGTAATACGCTTGGTAGCTTTATTATAAAACCTAACACAATTACCTAAAAACGACCTTTTATTTGTCTTTGCTAATCTAAAACGTGGCCCCGCTATTTTATATTTATTTCTAGTGTATAAATATAAAAGTATCATATATGGCTTGAATTGCACGCTTTTTTAAGATATATATTGTCTCATCTCAGCAGCTCCCCATAGCAGAGGCACCTTAACACCCACGTTTCATTAGACATGGTTTTGAACCAAATTGTTAAAGGTGACAAGCCTATTGCCATCTACCGGCTACAAATCCAGACTACAAACTGCTACAGGAAAATAATTAAGTAGGTACTTATAAAAAATATAATTGCCGTTAGCCTGATGTACCTATCAGGCACCGATTCAAATTGACTATATAGATAATTTGTTTCATTTATTTGATACAAAAACATGTAGTGATCTCCTATGAGACCCTACCCTGTCTGTTTCTGCCACTCAGTTCTTTATAATGAAGCTATTAACGTCGTACTTGATCAAATCTGTCAGGTGATTATTTAACAAACAAGCAAAAAAATAGAACAAGCATTAAATATGATGCCGTAACTAGACGCATTACAATAATATATTCTGCAATTGATGTAGAGCATGTATGAGATTCGCAGGCGTTCTCGTAACGAATGCTATCCCCTGAATATCAAGCGCAGATTTGACTGATGTAGTCACGATCGAGACACGCGCTTCAAACGTTTTTCTTATACATGTAAGACAAGCTAGCGCTCGTTTACATCGGATTATGGCCGCTCCGCAACCAACAGACCATTAATTAATCCCATAACGGGCCCAGGACTGGTTTCAACGATTTTGAATGACAAAATTGCTGCCCCCGACGGAAGATCGACTTGACGGATGGTGTAATTGAGGTTTGAAATATTATTTTGTGTTTGATTGCTAACGATGTCACGTGAAACGGAACGTTTTTTACGATGAACAAATATGGCGGTGTGTCGTTTCCCGCGCATTCTGCAGCGTTTGGTTGTGATCGCATGCGTGAAGTTCTAATACCGAATAGATTACTGTGATTGGTCGCGGTGAGGCGTGGGAGGGTCGGATGCGTAATCAAGGCGCCAAAGAGCGTACCAACACGCGTAAATGGTGAACTGTGTTTTTGCTGTGCAATTGGCAACTGGCAAGTAAGAGTATAGAAATGTTGGGTTGGAGTGAACGTGCGGAATCAATTGCTGTATGCTGCATGCATGCTACGGCGAAAACCAGTGATTCATACTACTGGATGATTACGATACAGTCGTGTTTAGACGTTGTTGTTACTTGGCTGAAGGAACTTGTTAAGTTGTGATTAAAAAGCACACCACCTGTTTACGTGCCTTCCTGTTGATAGCCAAGAGCACAAATAAATATTTTAATGCGTGGTTTTTGAACGGCATGAACACGCGTTGATGTCTTTTGTATAGAACATTTTATTGATATGATCGTGGGTAAATTTCTAAAGATTAATAAATTATTATTGAAATGATTGAAATCCACAATATTTAAAATGAGGATAGGTGAAATTAAGACCATAATACAGTTCCATGATTAAGAATATAAGGGCTGTTCCATATTCTCGTGGATGCCGTAAGAGGCGATACTAAGGTAAAAAGTGTGCCTAATGAACAGCATGCCACTACTCACAATATATGTGGGTAGGTATTGATTGTATACAACACATTATAAATAAACGCACAGCAGGGTTGCCTTAATTAAATGGTAACAAAACAATGGTAGCGGGTATATCTACATACCTATAATAAAAGTTCATATTGTTGTATAGTGTTCTTAGATAAAGATGGAACGATCCAATTTAAAGAAGTGTTTTTTTATGCCTGATATAGCCTTAGATTATAAAATCTATATTTTTCAAAGATAGTGGTCAAAGGCCTTTGACCACCATCTTACCTGATGGTAAGTGATGATGTGGTCGAAGATTTTGTTCAGGCTAGCCTATAACCACTGGGTCTCAAGGACAGCTGCTGGAACACACCGTTAGTGTCTTGGCCAAGTACATGAGTAACACCCGTTAAAGTTTTCATAACGTTCTTATGTTACCCTTTTTGTTGTTACAAAAGATAACGACCGCACATGAATTGGCTAAAGGTTGAAAGATGATGAAAATAGGTGAATTTAAGAATAAACTTCTCAGTAGGTGATTTTTTATTACATTATCCTTAATTAATACCTCTAATCAACTATCATCATCGTGTCCAAGTTTGGTAATATACAAATGAAGATCTTTTGTTGTCATTACCTACATATTCTATGGCTCACACGGTGGAAACTCACGCCATACTCACGCGGAAACAAAAGTTATGCAGATTTTTTTACGCTTGTAGCTGGAATTCGTAACCATTTTACAAGCTCAAGCAATCGCTTGCTTCAGATAATGCTCATATTATCTTCAAAAGTTTTAAAAGTGACATATAATTAACAAAATCGTGTACCCGTAACGAAAATTTTAGAGAATGATTTCTTTCATAAGATAGTGTAGGTACTCTTCTCCGAATGTAATATTGTGACAGAACAAGCCTGAGGCCCACCTGATGTTAAGTGGACTAACCTCTGCCTATAACAGACTCATTTCGTCAGCGACGAATTGCACTGTGCCCGTCACACTGAGACGTCCAGTTGTTAGGTCTCATTAGCCTGTAATTTTTCTGGCTCTCAAGGACTGCTGCCGGAACACACTGTTAGGTGCTTGGCGACAGATTTTCTACTTGAGGGTGGTCGCTAGCCAGGCGGGCATTCACAAAATGCCCTTCCACCACGCGGTGAAGCTCAAGCTCTGGGCGGGATTCGAACCATGGACCTGCTGCACGGCAGTCCATAGCCAATGCCATTGAGCCATCACTGCTTCAAAAATAGCAACTAGTAACAAATAAAAAAAAAAGAACTTCCCGCCAAAAACACTTGCAGCATTTGCCTCAAGGTAAGGATATGTTCTATGCTTAATGCCAGAGACGTGACAAATATTTGTTTTCAGATTACAGAACCAATAAAGCTGCGATCTAAAATATTCAATGTTCTTAATCTATGTAAATACTTACACCTATCTACCTACGTCATAAAAACACAATGTTTTTATTCACGCAGCTATATCGGTTCAGCCACATTCAAATAAGAATATAAATACATTTTCAGAACGAATGATTTTCTTAGCACAACAAGTTGTCACCAAACGTTAATTAGATAACATATTACAAAATATGAATCACAAATAAGCATTACTCGTACTCTAAGATTCTCTTTTCATCCAGTGAACAGTTGAAGAATAAATCAGTAACTGTCCCGTGTGCTGGCCAATTTACAATCGAGGGACGGATGATTGTTGACGGAATTAAATCCGTCCACGCCTGTTGGTGGCGCCGCTGCGGTCACGCTGCGTTTCCGCTGCGACGCGCCGACGACTCGTTAGAGACCTGCGATTTATACGCGTTACTGTCACACCTCTATGCAATTTATTATTTCACCACACTATGTATTTACAGCGGCCCATTTGTTACGATTAGAATTTGCATTCGTTTAGCTTAACGTCTATGCGTTTCCTACTAAGTACTTGCATGTTTAGTTTACATGCAAATTAGCTTTTTACTTTCTGCATGTGTTTTTCTGATAAAGATGTTGCACCATTTATTAGATAATGTGTGTGCCAACAACCATGACAATGTTTACAAATAGGTCATTAATAACAATTAAACGAATATTTGTTTTAATGGATTTCTGATATCCGACCAGCCTATAGACTAGATAGCTGGGCATCCGACGGCCTGCTGTCCGAACGCACGTTGTTACGATGTGTCGTGACATGTAGGTAAATCTGGTCGACTCCGCAGAGGTAAGGAACGGAGAATCGAGAGGATTCCGGTGACTTATTTGTCACCGGAATCCTCTTAATTTGACGTTGACTTAATAAATCTGTTCACGCAAGAATGATGAAGATACTTATGACCGGAATTGATATCATTTACGAGCGCCTTATTGTATGTGGTAAGATTGGTTCACTTCCAAGTGTGGTACAAAGCCAGGCGGAGATGTCACACTCCTTCGGTTTTTAAAGGGTGCTAAAGGTCGGTGACGGTCGAAACAGCTTAACGGAGCTCTGGAACCACGGCAGTTGGCATCTTAATGTAAGTACAATTTCAATTTTATGTATTTTCCACGCAGATTTTGAATGTTAAACAAAGTCTTTCCGACCTTGTGAGGTGTAAAAATAATTTGAAATAAGTTTTACGACTTGTTGAGGCAAATAAAATTAATTTATACAATACTTAATAGTAGAAAATAATAGGAAATTACATAAGTGTTGTTATTCCGTAAACTATGAGCACCACTTTGAATAGAGATTGTTAGACTCTTTTAGAAAAATAGTGTGATAAATCTCCCGATAATATTGCGGTGCCAGGACGCCATTTTTGACTATTTAGTTGTGAGTCTTATTGACAAAAATATAAAGGAGTATATTGGATCTCACTATAGCATTAACGTAATACTAACATAATTTGGATTGCGTAGGTATTGCAGAAAGAGATGATGATTGCAAACCTTTTCTGGTTCCATAAAGTAAATGGGGTGCCGGGTTAGAGTTTCACCTCCCCATATCATCCCGTGGGTTTCGTAAAACGCGACTAAGGGAAAAGTACTGGAAAGTGGGCAGCAGCACCTTCTAAAGAACTGCCATCTTACACTGCGATCCCCAAGCCGCCTGCCAAGCGTGGAGAAAATGCCCCCTTAATAGGGGAGGCTGTGTTCAGCAGTGGACGAGTCGGCTGTTACAGTAAAGTAAACCACTATAACCGACGATTTAG
Source organism: Plagodis pulveraria (assembly GCA_963890685.1). Taxonomy (NCBI): domain Eukaryota; kingdom Metazoa; phylum Arthropoda; class Insecta; order Lepidoptera; family Geometridae; genus Plagodis; species Plagodis pulveraria. The sequence goes on along the minus strand of OY982955.1, from coordinate 6,613,425 downwards.
TTGGTAACCTGAACTTATAAACAGATGAGATGAACAGATTGAGAACTGTGAACCTGAGCGAGCATTACAAAAAAGGCAATGATTTATAGTATCTTAAAATATTTATTTCAGGCCATTCATTATGTCACACTTCTACATCGAATACACAAGTCTTGTACTAATAACGATACAATAGTTTTAATGACAGGTGTAACCAATCTACACGGCTCTAACAGCTGAAGTTATACAAAGTTACAATACAATTCCAATCTCAATTAGTTACTTAGTCATATTTTTTTAAAGCTTATAGGCTAGCCTTTGACCACTATCTAACCTGATGGTAAGTGATGATGTGGTCGAAGATATTGTTCAGGATAGCCTAGAATTACTGGCTCTCAAGGACAGCTGCTGGTGCCGTTAGGAGCTTGGTGACAGATTTTCTACTTGAGGGTGGTAGCTAGCCAGGCGGGCATTCGCAAAATACCCTGCAACCGTTCTGTAACGACTGCCATCGCAAGACAACAACCGGGACCGACGGCTTAACGTGCTCCGAAGCGCGAAAGCGCTCAAAAACATCAAAATCATAATTAAAATACCATTAACCTCTATTCCGACTGAAATCCACGCACGATCTTACAAATGCCTTACTGCATCGTAATTGCCACAAACATTGGTTAGCATTGTATTGGCAATTCAACTCGATACGACACGGCACGTCGTCGTATCGACTGGATGCTCGGCTAATGAATCGATCCATTATCGATTATTCCATCAATTAACTACTAGGAGTGCAGATAAATCACGAGTAAAAGACTTTGATGAGACGGCGGCGTAGTAAAGATGACTTGATGCGTTTGGTTTCTCGGATTTCACAAATGGTGTTACAGTTTTTGCACTCATTTTTCATTCCCGATGTATTTAAATAGCTATACTCGATTGTTTACTCGAGAAAGTACAAATTCTGTTACTGCTCACGCAAATAATCTGTTTTACTTGATATTTTGAATCAGTTATGATTCAATTCAGAAAACGTCAGCTTCGATTCACACAACTATTATTGACTTCACTGTTCACCAGGATTTGAGAAAAATATGTACCTACTGCTGGAGAAAGTTTCGGATTTCAATCGATCGTTATCATTATAAAAGCTATTTCATTTTCTATATTCTATAAGCGATTTATTTAAGTTTTGCTTCTTGCTATGCGTCTTACGGATGTGTAAAGAGTATCATATACAGAACTACTGCTCCCCGCTGTTTCTCCTGCATATACTATGATGAAAAATAATGCTGATGACGTATACTGAAGGTTAATCGATGACTTAAACTTCATGGTTTAATTTTAATATTGTTAGGTTTGTAATAACGCCTGGTAAGCGGATTACATTACAAAATCACAAATATACTATAGAAAAAAAATATTTCCGCACATGACTTAAATTTTTCCTAACGTATATTTGTAATTTTGTAATTCATGGTTTAAGTTTCATCAAATTCGGTTCGATGAAGTAACAAAAATACGCACTCACATCCTCATTCACAATCTTTTGCGTTTAAATATTAGCAACGTTATACAATCCATAGTACATAGTACATATCGTAATACTGTGAGTTATGTGTCGTGATAAGAATTAAACCCAGTATTGGCAATTACTTTTTGAGGTCTTAAAAGTATAGTTCATGGAGCGCTTTCCAAACAAACGTAGTGTCGTTATATTTTAAGTGTCAAGTGTTCAAACTCGGTGAAATTTTGTATGCATATTGCTGAGCTAATGTTTATGCTTCTAGTTTGCCAGTTTTCGATTTATTAATCATTTTGTCCCTAAATGTAAAAATAACAATGCTCATACAAAACGAATTTTCGATTTATTTTTGAATATACTTATTTTTTAGGATATATGGTAAATACATCAATTATAAACAAATATTCAACAGAAACAGACATAAGGCTCAAGGACATACATGCAAAACTTCACCGAGTTTGTATTTAAAATGCTGGCGTCTTCATAACTTTTTTTTTATGTTATTCTGACGGAATAAAAACGAGGCCCATCTGATGTTAAGCGGTATCCTCTGCCTATAACAGATGCATTTCATCACAAGTGACGAACTGCACTGCGCCCATCACCTTGTGACATACTTGTTCAGTCTCATTTTGCCTGTAATTTAGCTTATTCCATACAAACGTAGTTCCATCATATTTTAAACTCCAAGTGTTCAATCTCGTTGAAATTTTGTATGCATATATTGGAGTCTAAAATCTATGCTTCTGGTTTGTCAGTTGTCCTTAAAATGTGTGTTTTCAAAATTATTTGGAATAATTAATTTTATGGATATTCTTATCTTTACATTTAGAGATAAAATAAACAATAAAATGAAAAACTAACAAACCAGAGGCATAGATTTTAGGCTCAAGTACGTGCATGCAAAATTGCAATGAGTTTAAATACTTGGTATTTAAAATATGAAGATGAAAGTTGAAGCGCTCGTAGTGAAGTTTACTTAGCTGTTCTCAACCGATCAGCAAAGTTAAGCAACGTCGCGCGCGGTCATGAGTTGGATGGGTGACCGTTAGTGACATTACTACTGAGCGTTTCCGTGCTTCGGAGGGCACGTTAAGCCGTCGGTCCCGGTTGTTGTCTTAGGATGGCAGTCGTTATAGCATGGTGGTAGGGCATTTTGCGAATGCCTGCCTGGCTAGCTACCGCCCTCAAGTAGAAAACCTGTCGCCAAGCACCTAACGGTGTGTTCCGGCAGCTGTCCTTGAGAGCCAGGACTTCCAGGTTAGCCTGAAACACATCTTCGACCACATTATCAGTTGAGATAGTGGTCGAAAGCTAACCTATCATACACAAAAAAAAAAAAAAAAAACGAAAGAGCTACGAAGTTAATATAAATATAGTATTTTGATCAAAATTAACTAATGCATCAACTACATCCCCAACTTACTATATATTAACTTCCGTCACCTTTGAATTACCTGCAATCTACTTCCATATACTAAGTAAAACCACGCATGATCATCAATTACTGACAAATGACAGATAAACGCTGGATAAGTGGCGATATCACGCGTTTGCGTGCGAGCAACACATTTCGGACATCCTGCATATTTGCGTCCGACATGACAGAGTGTCGTTGCAGGATGATGGATGGGCTACTTGTACGCCGTGATTGATGCTGGTGCAGGTGTTCCTGCTCTACTTTGCGCGTATGTTCTGTCGTGTGCACCTATTCAGATGTTCATAAAAATAGACAACATGTTATTGTATACACATATACGAGTAGATGCACACAAACATCTTGCATGGTGGTAGAACATTTTGCGAACGCTCCCTGGCTAGCCCTGAAGTAGAAAATCTGTCACCAAGCACCTAATGGTGCGTTCTGGGAGCTATCCTTGAGAGCCAGGAATTCTAGGTGTTAGCCTGAACAACATCTTTGACCACATCATCACTTAAAACCATCAGGTGAGATAGTGGTCGAAGGCTTACCTATCAGGAAAAAAAAACTACTTCTACCGGCGATAGCTGCGGGAATGAGGGAGAATTCCATAGGAAGACGCACGATTTATTGTATTATTCATATCTAATTTGTACCTTATTTCATATAAAGTTAATAATGCTATTTACAAATAAATGCAAATTGAATCTTACTGTAGTACCACGTCTCACTTTTGATATTCATTTGGGCAAAGATTCCTTAAGTAAGGTGTTCTGAGGACTGTGTTTAGTGACAGCTAAAACTATGACAATAATAAGAATTTAATTTTGGAAATAATCGTTTATATTTATAGAGAAAATACTGCTGACAGGTTTTTTTTTTTGTTTTTTTTTTTTATGTCTGATTGGTTAGCCTTTGACCACTATCGCACCTGATGGTAAGTGATGATGTGGTCGAAGATGTTGTTCAGACTAACCTAGAATTTCTGGCTCTCAGGGACAGCTGCCGGAACACACCGTTAGGTATTTGGCGACAGATTTTCTACCTGAGGTTGGTAGCTAGTCAGGCGGGCATTCGCAAATTGCCCTACCACCATGCTATAGCGACTGCCATCATAAGATAACAACCGGGACCGACGGCTTAACGTGCCCTCCGAAGCACGGAAGCGCTCAGTAGTAATGTCACTAGCGGTCACCCATCCAACTCATGACCGCGGGTGACGTTGCTTAACTTTGCTGATCGGTTAAGAACAGCTAAGTAAACTTCGCTACGAGCGCTTCGTTAATTAAGAATTGGAGTCTAGGTCAGCAGTATATTCGGCTACTTGGTAAACCCAACCTAGGAAGTAGTCAACTGAGCCTCTGGGCTGAATTGAGGTAATCGTAGATAGATGTTTCACTCAGCCCCCGCTCATTCTTAGCTACGTTGACAATTAAAAATCTTAAGGTGCATTTGTTAGGTAAAAAATATATCCTAAAATAAGACACAAAACCTTAAATTAAAGAAAATTGCGTTGAATCAAGATAAATCGATCGGTTAAAAAGAAAGTCCTAGTGTACCAATGTAAATCCAACTCGTGTTAAATGTACAGCTAGCACGTAGCCCCGAGGTATCATTACTTGTAACTAACCGTTGTTTATCTACAATTGACAATCTTGTGTTAGTCTGCTGCCCGTGCGTCGACTACTGCCGTTTTAACATCTCTTTAGTGGTTAAGGTTCAAACAAATAAACAAATTATTAGCGTAGATGTAAATTAGAATGTCCAACGTAGATATCTCAGAATGTGTGATTCTGATCACTCCCTTGTAAGTATATAGGTATTCTAGTTTATACTACTACTTAAATATAGGTAGTACTTTAATACAAGTATTTTTTTATTTTAGCTGATAGGCTAGACCGTAAGTTTTTAGAGCATCATTAGGGTTTACAACTTAAGTATGCAAGTGATTTTTATTTATAGATAGGCTAGCCTTTGACAACTATCTCACCTGATGGTAAGTGATGATGTGGTCGGAGACTAAAATCATCTGTTAGAAATTAGACCAATGTTTATTTAAAACTAGTGACGTATTCGTATTGCAACATGGGTAATGTAAGATATGTACCAATAACGAAATAGTCATATCGCGAAATGGACAATGTACGAAGTAGACCAATAGTGACATACGAATAACTACATAGTCAAAACATTTATTAGTAATGACATTTAGGCACAACGGGATTTAGGAATACCGCGTTTTAGGTACGCAGCGAGCATACGATTATTCTTTGAGCCAAATAAGTGCCAGCATTTTGACAAGGCGTCCGTCGACCAAGCACTCTGTGTCGCGAATATCGCGAAACCTGCAAATCGTAAGTAGTCTGAGGACTAGCTGTGTGATACTTGTATTAGTAATGACATTTAAGCACAAGGGTTTCTTGATGTTAGTATAATTTTATTTGCTGAAGCAAGCTTTTTAAAGCGGGCAACATCTACATGATGGTAGAGAGAAAATAGAGAATGAAAAGAAATCGACCACGGTGAAGATGGGAAGGAAGCGAAGAGACGTTTCCGGATATCGGTGTTTTGAGAGAAATTAGGGAACGAAATAAATGTGTGAGAAATTCAAATACGATTACATGCTACATGCAATGTATTCTTAAAGTAACGACCATGTGTCAAGCTTGCGATGGCTTTAGACGGACTATGGGGTGGTTGAAGAGGTTCGTGGGGGCCCTAGGCACTACGCTATAATATAATATGGCACGATGACATGCCTTGTTTCCTTGTTAACTTTGCTACTAGTATGAATTCTTGTCGCCATATACAGGGTTATTGAAAATGGCTAACAACCTCTTAGGGTTCTCCTGTCTTAGTCCTAACATACATTTTAAAATTATATCTTTTTGCCTTTTTTGTTGTGTTTATGACTGAATAAGCACGAGGCCCACCTGATGTCAAAAGTATATTGTGCCTGTAATTGAATATTTCATATTTTTTATTACTAAGCTCGATGTAGATGTTCAAAACTCTTACATACTCTTATACATTCAAAGGGAGCACGGCGCGGTCCAGTGTTGCCGCGGCGGACGCTCTTGGCTCGTAGATACACAAAAAAAAAACAAAACAAAAAATAATTTATCTCAAAATGTTTCTTAGGACTAGCAGAAATCAACCCTAAGAGGTTAGTAGCCATTTACTAATAATAAGTATATATATACATCGATTTATATGAACTTAGGCTTTGTAAGTTTGAATTTTTCTAATTTAATCAATATAAAATATAAAAGAAAATTTAACTAAAGCGTTTTTTATAATTTTTATTATTGCAATAACGCATACTCTGCGGATTCATTAGGATTTTTTTGTAAAATTTAACGTTCCTTAAAAACATCTTTATAATACACACTTTGCAACTAATGTCTTGATATCCATAAAATGTTGCAAATTGAGGTTGCTTATCTAGCATTATAAGTTTTGTTTCTTTGATAACATAATTTCTTGAGTAATAACGGATATCCTATATTAGTTAACGTTTTAATACCAATTAGAGCCGTCAAAAATGAACATGGCTAGTATTGTGTATCTACTTTTATTAAGTGAATTTTTTAACCTTTTAACCCTACTCTGACAGCCTATCAAGATTAATTTATTTACGACATGGACGCAATGCGCGGATTAAGCGACCAATTATTAACATGCACCTTTAAAATAATAAAAAAAAACAGACGGTCTAAACGTATCGTGCCGCAAATTGAAATACTATGCAATTTTGCATACTTGAGCACTAGTGTTCTGTTTACTGTCGTTCTGCGCGTGCTCAGCTACCGCTTAATTGTTTATTATGGCGTGTGAACAATGTTGTTGATCATTAGAAGCTATTATAGGGAATTATGTTATAATTAGATTAAAATAATATATAAGCCACCTGCCCCTACGGGCATATTACGGGCATATTATTTCTAGGCCCTACGGCCTAGAAATAATGTCACCCTTCTCCTTTCCCGTGGATGTCGTAAGAGCGACTTAGGGTGAAAAAATACCGCATGGTGAACAGCAGCGTCTTCTGAGACACTACTGTCTTACACTGCGATCTCTAAGACGCCTGCCAAACATGGGGATTATGACGAAAGGGGACTCCCTTGATTTGGGAGGCTGTGTTCAGCAGTAGACAATCCCGGTGATACAGAACAATAAAATAATGTTTAGAAGGCAGAAGGTATGTGTAAGACATCAATAATACCTACATCATACTGAAAGTTAAGATTCATGACCAAGTAAGTGGTATGCCTCCTTAGCAAGAGTCCGAAAGAGACACCGCAGTGTCAAACATTCTGCATCTAAATAGTAGTGTGCAAGCACAACTGTGTTTTGTAGCGAGTGAAATTACCAGGCGAACGATACCTAAAAACGTGAGTAGAGAGTGATGAGTTCATTGCAGTGTGATGCAGAACTGTGGCATTGTAACTGTGATGGATGCAGGTGTGAATCTTACTATCAGGTATATAGGCGATATGTCGGTTTCATAACTTGATACAAAAAAAAACGGCCAAGTGCGAGTCGGAATCGCGCACCGACGATTCCGTACAAACCTGTGGGTATATAAGTAAAAGTTATGGTATTTTTAATGCTAAATAAAATCCATAACATTTTAAAATTATTGCAAATATATTTTTTATATGCTGTAACTAAAAATTAATGCTCTTCGCGTAATACGTAAATATTACGCGTAATTAGAATTAGAACCATTTATGCTTTCAGTCACCAAACAAACACATTATATTACTATTACTTTGAAGCACTTTTTGCAACAACACAAAACTGTAAACAAGAGAAAATTAAATTATTTTCATACTTTTTTTTACATAAGTTATATAAGAAAATCTAATCATATCGAAATCGGGGCCCTCCAAGACGGGTCCCTGCAGGGTCGACGTCCTCAAGGAATAACCCAGCTGTACGTGTATGTATGTAGGTACTGAATGCACATAAGCCTACAACAAATTAAAGGTACAGTTTAATCCTCATCTTATCTAGATCAGAAACGGCGGCAGCCTGACGAGCTTGACGTCAAACTGCATCAAACTCGTAGATCCTGACTAAAAGTGGACTCCAGAAACGCTCAATACATAAAGAAGCAGTAGGAACGGTACCTCATTTAGAAGATATAACAGTAAAACTTCACTGATGAGCCTAGTATTTGACCAGACTAAAAGAATAAACTATTATAAACTTTAAAGTGACAGTTTACTAGCTGAATGTCAAAATAATGGAGTATACAAGAATAGAATAGTTGGAAGAGAAGGAGAGAGAAGACGACGGTGAAAGTAATTATTCTGACCAGATAGGTCCATGATTTGTTGGATTCCTGTATTATAACATATATTCTTCCATTGAACATATCATTGTGTTTGCTTGCCTAATTACTTACTCATTCAATATAATATAATCGAATAAAATTTGTTGGGAGCATGAGTCACACCGATAAACATGATTTCAGGCTTAAAAACATTGTTCCATATATTTAAAACATTTATTAAAAACATTCCAAAATACTTATTGATGTCTATTTTGTAGATATGATTCAATATATAGGCAGTTTTCATTTATCGGATTAATAATTATTTATATACGTGGTGTATTAGAACTACTAGAAAAAACTACAGTACTTTCGCATTATTTTCCTTTACTTACTGTTGTATTATTTGATTTAATTTTTATTAACTGTTTATTAAGTATAAAAATATTATTATGCAAGGGCTATTTATATATGAACAATATAATTTAGAAGTGCAGAAGTACTGCGCTCACACTATTTGGTTTTTGTACCTTTTGTATAGGTACAATTGTCACAAAACTATTTTATTTATGCATGATAGGTTAACCTTTGACCACTATCTCACCTGATGGTAAGTGATGATATGGTCGAAGATGTTGTTCAGGCTAGCCTAGAAGTACTGGCTCTCAAGAACAGCTGTCGAAACACACCGTTAGGTGCTTGGCGACAGATGTTCTACTTGAGGGTAGCTAGCTAGACGGGCATTCGCAAAATGCCCTACCACCATGCTATAACGACTGTCATCCTAAAACAACAACCGGGACCGACGGCTTAACGTGCCCTCCGAAGCACGGAAACGCTCAGTAGTAATGTCACTAGCGGTCACCCATCCAACTCGTGACCGCGGGCGACGTTGCTTAACTTTGCTGATCGGTTAAGAACAGCTAAGTACACGTCGCTACGAGCGCTTCAACTATTTTTGTCTAGAGTTGATTTACTGCCATTACGCACAATGTCTCACATATTTCCATATTACGCTTATCACAGGAGATCTATCGGTTGGCCGTGAGAAATGTGCATCGCGCGGAGGTCAGCCACGGTTTCTATCTATCATAAATACCACAGTTAAGTGCGCTATTTATTATTACATGTTATTTATGGAAGTCAGAATACACTCCGAATGGCATCGGCTAATAGATAGCCTAGACTCAACTTTTGGAGTTGACATAGATATATCTCTCTTTTATCTGTCTTTGTTAACGTTATAGAGATCGAATTCTTAGAAGTTTGACTGCCCATGTCTTGTACTGCATTGCCGTTTTGGTTTATCAGATGCTTGTTGCATTTTGCACTAGATTTATGCTGCGTCAGTACCGGAAACATAAACTTTCAGTAACTAATTGAAGTATATCGATCGAGTGTTAAGAATCAGTGCCAGTATAGTTTACCCGTTAAGTAAACTTTACGAAGACCTTGGCTGTGAATTTATTCGCAGATTAACCATAAACTTCTTTTGTTTGAATTAATTAACTATCTATAGAGGTTCATTGATTTAATGGTGAAGATATTTCCAAGTGAACAAGTAAACGAACAGATTGGCAGACATGCTTACAAATTCGTATTAGGTTTAAGTAATGCGGTTAACAGAATTATCATGTTTAGGAAAGTATTAAATTGTACTTGTAAATATAGTAAACAATTTAAACAGCACGTGAACCCGCTGGTTTTTCTATAAAACGTTTTTGCGAGGTGGTGTATGGGAGAAGAAATATGGATATATCATTTGGATTCCTAATCGATTTCTCTGAAGAACGACCTCATGATATACACACGAGTATAAGGTTAACTTCAGTGGATAATTTTTTAAGAGTAATTTAGATACATTTTTTTCCCAATATCAAAGAGGCAAATAAAGTAATTTCAAAATTAGGCAAGAAGAGATATTGTATCAGCCGGATCATCACTCTGCTGAACACAGTCATCCTATTAAGGGAAGAGGGTTCCCACGTTTGGCAGGCGTCTTGGGGATCGCAGTGTAAGATGGCAGTTCTTTAGAAGGCGCTGCTTCCCACTTTCTGGAATTTATCTCTTTATCACCGCTTATGATTTCCACAGGTAGGCATGGGGGTTCAATTCTAGCCCGGCTCCCCACGAGAAAGTGTTTAGAAAGGTAAATATTAAATTTACCTTTTCACTAATATCTAAAGATCCATTCAATATTTGACAGAGTTATATATACTATATTTTTCATAATTAAGTACCTTCATGTAGTTATGTATACTGTACTGTATCAGCCAGATTGTCCACTGTTAAACATAGCCTCCCCCATTAATGAGGGGGTTGTGCCATAATCCTCACGCTTGGCAAAATTGTTATCTTATACTGGGATCCCAAAGACGGGATCGCAGTATAAGATAAAAATTCCCCAGAAGGCGTTGCTGCTCACGTTCCGGTATTTTAGCTTCAGTCGTCTGTTACGACATCTACAAGTAGCATGGGGGTGATATTCTAGACCCACGGGGTACTAATTATGTATAGTTATTCCTATTCTCTCAGCTTAGTTAATATGGAAAACTCCCAGGTGATAATTATCTAGTTATTTATAATAACCGTTTTATTATGATATTAATGCGTAAGAATATTCGTAATATCAGTAATCAATAGTTTTCCATGGTCTACAAAAAATTACCCTAGTTACTTGTTCCCGCATCGGCATCGTAACTAACAAGTTAATAATAATTCTACAAAAAAGCACTCATAAGTACTATTTATGAGTACTTTTATGGAAATACTGGTTGCTCGTGGTATTTTTACTTGTTTTATTTTTATTGTTGTTGCTTATGTTATGATTTTACAAAAACCTTTAAATTTCAAACTGAGTGTAATAATAATCATTTATTTTAGTGAGTAATTCGGAAAATTTAAAATAATCGGTAGGTATATAAAAATCTTGTAGTCATAATCTTCGAGCCTTGCTCGATAGTCATAGTACAGGGAGTATTATGACTGTATGATTTTTATAAGTCAGAATTAAAGTCAAAATCAAAGAAGCATTAAATTTAAGCCTTAACGACGCTCTTATGAAGATCAATTACAAATTTTGTTATTGAAATATTCTACGTTTTACTTCCACGTTCAGCAAAAATTGTGATAGATCACTGCGAGTAGAACGGACAAGAAACTCAGGGACATTCTTTTTCACAGAGGTGAGTTTCCCCCTTAAATAACGTATGTGGTAGCTTTGCAGAGGCGGAATTATCCAAGCATTTTTGTCGTTTAAATAATCACAAACTGTGCTAGGCATTCTTTTTTCAAGTGCAGCTTATACAGAGATTTTGGTAAAATGCTAACAACCTCTTAGGGTTGAGTTCTGCTAGTCCTATGAAACATTTTGAGATGATTTCACTATCTCACCTGATGGTAAGTGATGATTTGGTCGAAGATGTTGTTCAGGCTAACCTATAATTACTGGCTCTGATGGACAGCTGCCGGAACACACCGTTAGGTGCTTGGCAACAGGTTTTCTACTTGAGGGTGGTAGCCAGGCGGGCATTCGTAAAATGCCCTACCACTATGCAAAAATTCTAAGAGCAATATTTTTAAGAACTCTATTATAAAATCGCACACTTCCCTAAGAAGGGACTATTCATTTATAATCCGTCTTTAGGTGGTCGATTAAATACAAATGAGAAACAATACCAGTTTAAACATTAATGTCTCATATCTACAATTGTTATCCTGACAATCAGCCGATGTTATCAGTGAACATAACAGTGAGTGCGGTATGCGGTCGCGCTGGTTTAACTGTGGACTTAGGGCGATATTTATAAAAAAATAAGGCTTCTAATTTCTGTCCTAATCTCTCATACTAAATAGACAGGGATAAGGACAGAAATTAGAAGCTTCGGGTCGGCATAACATGTATTTTGCCGCTACTAGGTTCCTAATTCTCGGTACTCGCGTCATTTACATCCGTTTCTTTCATAATGTAATCACATCATTTGATATATTTTTCAGCTTTCCTTTACAACTATTCTCTACTCTTTATTAACGCGCAAAAACACTCACGTTAGGGATTAAATACGTCGACCCGGGTTTCGAGCATATCAGATGCTCATCATCAGGGCGAGTGCGGGATTCAGTACTGTTGTATTTGTGTGCCCGCCGCGCCGTGTGCTCGCGAGAATTTAAATTCATAGATATAGGGTATACTATCAATTTCCTATCGTACTTTGTTGAAGCAGTGATGGCTCAGTGGCATTGGCTATGGACTGCCGTGCAGCAGGTCCATGGTTCGAATCCCGCCGCGGGCTTGAGTTTCACCGCATGATGGAAGGGCATTTTGAGAATGCCGCCCGCCTGGTTAGCGACCACCCTCAAGTAGAAAATCTGTCGCCAAGCACCTAACAGTGTCTTCCGTCAGCAGTCCTTGAGAGCCAGTAACATTACAGGCACATGAGACCTAACTACTGTACGTCTCAGTGTGACGGGCACAGTGCAATTCGTCGTTGATGATGTGCATCTGTTATAGGCAGAGGTTAGTCCATTTAACATCAGGTGGGCCCCGGGCTTCTGTCGTCACAATACATAAAAAAAGTAGGAAGTACAGTTGAATAAATTTTCATGAAATTTAGGATTCTAGGTCCTCGATTAACACAGGGTGCTTAATCTATATTTATTGTATTGCCATCTAAATACCCTTTAAGCAAAATGACATAATCGCCCTAACGTCTAAGTATGAAACTGCAATAAGTAGAAAGTCCAATAAATGATATACTACATAGACACCAACGCCTAATGCTCCATCGCCCTAAGACATAAAGTTGTTAAGTCTCATGTTAAATTTCACCGGGAGAATGCATTTACGCGTTAAATAACTGCTTGACGGTGCAAATAGGTTTTATTCGCCGACAATGTTCCCGGGCCATACCTACTTCCCCAGACGAATTCTTTCACAGAGAGTTCTACGCTACTAAGTACCTAATTCAGCTGTAGGTACTTCAATAATTAATATTTAATTATTTCAACTAAAAAATTACATCACATACATCCAGCGTTAACAAAAATAATATCTACAAAACAATTACATATGAAAAATAATACATTTTAACACTAGGAGAGTCGTTAGTAGCTGTGCTTGTGTCGTTAGTTTGTAGCTATAGATACCGCCTACAAGAGGCGTTATCTATAGCTACAATGAATTCTTGACATTCAAAAATAATAATTGTAATATTTGATTTTTTACTTCTAAACTTATTGATATTCAAACAGTATGTTATATCGTAAATTGACCAATATCAGAAACAGCAAAATGTGTCTCAAGTCCACAGTAAGGGAGTTGTTCATTGTTAGTCGCATGTAAATGGTACTCGTACTGAATACATTGGAGGTAAATATTCAGCGGTTGTTAACGCGACCGTGCTTCAATTATTGGAACAAGACTGCTTATTGCAGTTCTCCATATCATAAATTGATACATATACCTTCGTTTAATTATCTATTCTTGGTTATATTGTAATCTTTTAAGTTAGCATTTGCGGTCACGTCCACAGACGATGGGATACTATATTAATCACATCACATAACAAGATAATTATCAAAAAACATAGATAAATACTAATACATAAACTATTTATCTCCCCCTAAATATGTAAGATGCTCCCCATAGTAATGTAATTAATAAATTAATTCATAACTAAACTTAAAAAATGGTACGGACCCTGTAGTCTGTGGAAAATCTAATAAACAACATAAAAATAAACTATTTATTCATGTGATAAGTTAATCTGTCGCATAAAAATAAAAAATAATACAGGTAACGCACAAAAGAGTGTTAAATCGAAATAATGATAAATTTACTCAAAATTTAAAAAAAAAAATGAACACATTTTAAGTTTTCCAAAACTCTCTTAAGGTGTACAAACGAAAATAAAATCATTCCTGATGAGAGATACGCTATTGGATACATTAATTTAACGGCATATTTCTACTCCTCTTTAGGCTTTTATTTTTAAAGGCCGTGCAATGCTGTTAGCTTACATACAAAGTTCACTTTCTACACTAAATATGTATTATTTTCTTCGTAGACATATGACTATGTAACAATTTAACTATCTAACGTATTCATCATAATATAAGCAACGTTTTCTGACATGGAAAAGTAACTACTGTTCTTTAATTTATGAAAAGAATCATGTAATAAAATTGCAGTTCAATTCAACAGTATTTGTATCCTGATCCTCAGAACAAACTTTTTTGACGTTTTTAAAGCATCTTTTGACAAAACGTTGTCACGATGAAATACAATCTCGATATGAATATGTAGATTTTTTTTATCCCTGACAGGTTAGCCTTTGACCACTATCTCACCTGATGGTAAGTGATGATGTGGTCTAAGATGTTGTTCAGGCTAACCTGGAATTACTGGTTCTCAAGGACAGCTGCTGGAATACATCGTTAGGTGCTTGGCGACATATTTTCTACTTGAGGGTGGTAGCTAGCCAGGCGGGCATTCGCAAAATGCCCTACCACCATATAACGACTGCCATCCTTAGACAACAACCGGGACCGACGGCTTAACGTACCCTCAGAAACACGGAAGCGCTACTGTCACTAACGGTCACCCATCCAACTCATGACCGTGGCGGACGTTGCTTAACTTTGCTGATCGGTTAAGAACAGTTAATCAAACTTCGCTTCAAAAGTGTAGTGTAGAAATAATTTATAAACTTTGATAATGCGCTACTGCAAGTGCCAGTTGCCACCTACGCTGTGCAGTGCGGGAAGTTTGTATAATCGTTTTGAAAGCGGCGTTTTATCACTTTTATTTGCAATAAAAACAATTCTAATTCGCTACATAGGTGGTATTTAACTATCACGGATTAATATAAAGTATCAAGATCACATCTCACCATCTTATTGAAGCAGTGATAGCTCAGTGGCATTGGCTATGGACTGCCGCGCAGCAGGTCCATGGTTCGAATCCCGCCGCGGGCTTGAGCTTCACCGCATGGTGAAAGGGCATTTTGCGAATGCCCGCCTGGCTAGCGACCACCCTCAAGTAGAAAATCTGTCACCAAGCACCTAACAGTGTGTTCCGGCAGCAGTCCTTGAGAGCCAGTGAAATTACATGAGACTTAACAACTATGGCTCAAGGTGATGGGCGCAGTGCAATTCGTGACTTGTGACGAAATGCATCTGATAACAGATGCATTTCGGCAGAGGTTAGTCCGCCTAACATCAGGTGGGCCTCGAGCTTGTCCTGCTACAATATCATAAAAAAAACAACTCGAGATATATAACTCTCAATGCAATGACTATCAGAATCCTATGAAGAATATTAATATTGAAATTCATATTCATATTTCTTCAATTTCCGGCGCCATTTCATAAATCCAACTGTACATGCTGGCACGTAAATATTCAAGTGTTGCCATTAACGACAAGATATGAACTCCCTAACAAGTTATATATTAATATCTGACAGTATCGTGACTGACAGTTGTAAACGTGATCTACAGTTGACAGCTGACGTAGGACATTGAATTTCATGTTGGATAAATCTTGATTTACGATTATTAAATTAAATAATAAATAGATTGATATTGCTGTCGATTCAATGATAGTTAGTTGTCATTGACAACTATCTCTGAATTGCACTGCACCCTTGAGACATAGTTGTTAAGTCTCATGTGCCTGTAACTTTACTGGCTCTCAAGGACTGCTGCCAGAACACACCGTTAGGTGCTTTGTGACATATTTTCTACTTGAGGGTGGTAGCAAGCCAGGCCGGCATTCGCAAAATGCCCTTCCACCATGCTATGACGATAGCAATCTTAAGACAACTACCGGGACCGACGGCTTAATGTGCCCTCCGGATTTGCTCATAAGTAATGCCACTAGTGGTCATTGCTTAACTTACCTAAGATAAGAGAAGTTCTTGGTTAAGAACGCTAAGCAAACTTCAACCCGCACATGACTTAAATTTTTCCTATCGTATATTTGTGATTTTGTAATTAAATTATTACATTAAAATTAACAATTTTTAGTTTTTTTTTTAAATTATATTTTAATATGCCCACGAAGATATTTTTTTCACCTCATAATCACGGAAATGTTTATCTGCGTGCAATTGGTTTGTATCCTTGTGGAAAAGCTATTTAAAATTCGAAAACACAATGATACGTTCGTGAACTAGGTCAGTCATTACAATCTTTGAAATATTTTTCTACTTACAAAAATATACTACTAGCGGACCGCGCCGGCTTCGCACGGGGTGTTTAACAAACATTTAAAAAAAATCTATAGCCTATGTTCATCGGGAATAATGTATGTTTCTAACGTTGAAAGAATTTTTCAAATTGTTCCAGTACTTTTTAAGTTTACTCGTTACATACAAAAATACAAATTTTTTCTACTATAGCGTAGATACTACTAATAAATAATAAGTCTATTTATTCGCAGCGTAGATATAGATTTTGCTACCTTATTTTTGGTGTTTTTTCTAGCAACTAACTTTATCCTCGCTTAGTAAGGTTTAATAGTAGATTGTAAAACGATTGAATAAAAGAAGTCATTTAAGCTGAACTTTTAACAGCCGGATTCAAAGGTGAAAGCTGATACTAAAATGGATTTTATGCAAAAGCTATACACTTAGATTTTCAATTGCATAGCGAGGAAATATAACAATGATATTTTTAGCTGTACATGTGTCTTTAATAATGATGATGTGTATGATTAAAGCCCCAGGCACACTTTTTATATGAAGTATACAAAAAACTGAACCAAACCTTCTTTTTTCAAAATTTTAATATTTTTATATATAATATTTTTTATGCACAAGTGCTTGAAAATAGGCTTCTATGTACTAGAGCACAAAAAGGCGTTTTGGTGCGCTACGTGGACATAAACAGTAACCATACGAGCAGGAGAAGTAAAAAAAAAAGGTTTTGAAACCTTCGCCGGGTAGATTTTTTACTTTACATTACTTGCAAGGTATTTTCTGTGCTTGCACATAAATGACATTTGCTAATGTGACGAACAAACTACACACAAACAGTTATTGCTCTTTTAGATAAAGAAAACTCGTGAAAAATTCACTTGTGGCGCCACTGTCCCGGAAATCTGTACAAAATATCTCTATAATTTCCCGCCAAAGAATTCCCATAGAGCGTTCGAGGAGCAGATATTTTGCATAGCCCACGGCAATTGAGATGAAACTTAAACCTTCCTCTTTGGTTGTTCATGAGACTGCCTACAAAGTTCTAGTAAAATTATAGAGGACGTGGACATAATCATTTTATTTATTGCGTGATCGTTCTGCTTCATTCCAATTGGCTCTATTTGGTTTCAATTGCGATAGATGCACTTTGGATAGTTTGTCCTGTAAATTTAACTGATGTAGTATTTTCTGGTAACTAAACGACTAAAACAATCATCATGTTCCTACCCTTATCAATACAATATGTCAGTAAAATGTTTCCTCTTACAAAATAATAAATGGACGACAGTAGAATATACTATAAAAATATAATGTTTTCTGTATAAAGACGTAAATATAACTAAACTTTTTAATAATATTTTGTTTTTTTGCAATAACGCATGCTCTGCGAATTACATTACAAATTTACGAGAGGAAAAACTATAGTCATGTGCGGGATTCGAACCCGCGTCATAAATAAAGAACCTAGAAAAAAGGTATAATATAATATCACACCTATTCAACTATGACATGATTTATTGTACCTACATTATTACGTCAGATTTGATGCTCTTAACATTTCTATTCAACAAGCAGCAATTTCCTTTAACCAGAAAAAATATGACAAAATCTGTCAGCGGATAGCGCAAACGAGACTGCCATCCATCATCCTATGATAAATTAACCCCATGGCAGAATGGCAGCTGCACAGCCCACGTCAACACTCCAACAGCAAAAAAATCTGGCGTGTATCGTCATGCGCCATTCAAGTTAAATAGTTACAATAAAATTAATGACAGGACATAATTTTTACTGGTTTGCGGCAGCATTAATATTTATCTGGACTCATAAATGATAAATGAAATATAGAAGACAGTAGTTTTACAATTTGTTTTGTTGGCAACACTGTAGTGTAGGTACAGAGGCATAAGGACTATGTATCCAGTTGCCAATAAATTTAAAAAAATAAGTGTAGGTACAGCCATTGATCGAGTCTTTCTTTGTAAGTTACTTGACCATGTATTTTACGAATTTTGTAGAATAAATTTGAAGCGCTCGTGGCGTAGTTTGCTTAGCCGTAGCTACTTCCGCCGCGTTAATGACTTGGATGCGTAACCACTAGTGACATTACTACTGAGCGCTTCGGAGGGCACGTTAAGCCGTCGGTCCCGGTTGTTGTCTTCGGATGGCAGTCGTTATAGCATGGTCATGGGGCAGATTGTGCAGCTGCCAACCTCACGTAGAAAAAATGTCGCAAAGCACCTAACCCATGAGAGCTATTAATTCTAGGTTAGCTTGTCGACCACAACATCGATTACCATCAGGTGAAATAGTGGTCAGAGGATAACCCAACAGATATTAAAAAAATGTGTTTAATCTGATGTAATCTGATGTATGGTGTTATATTTGTTACAGGTAAAAATAGTCTTTTTTGAGAAGGTTTTAGGTTGCATAAAATTGTGATCATGTTCATTAAGATCCATTAAAAATCTTTTCAAATAATATAGGTGATCTGCGAATAAATATTTATTTGTAGTATGTAATAATATTAATTTAGTGTCTTCAATTCCGTACCGTAAACATGATCTATACCTATGATATTCAGGGTTATTGATAGCTATTAAACCCAGCAACAAATGCGTAAACTTGTTTAGTTTTTAATTTTTATGTCACGGCCCTGCTATCCAGCTTAACTAGCGAGTAAAAATATAAATTACTTTGAAGTATCCCATTTCTTCAATTCTGGAACCAAAATAAACAGTCGTTAAATTTTCTGTACTTGTTAGCATAAAAAAAACTCTTATTACATTCTAGATCTAAACACTCACTCTACATGTCATAGCAGGGAAAGATTTTGAAGTAACTTTCGTTTCTCGTGTCATAATCAACTAGAGAAACAATATTAAAAATACTGAGTACTAAGAGAACCTATTTAAGTCAATTGGCAGCTGGTAATGGAATTTAAAATAATACATTATTTAAATAAAGTTCATTTCAATGCGCACTGCATGTGGTGGCTACGACCTTTTGTCAGCAATGCGATTGTCAGACTTTTATATTTTTAACACGGATTCGTTAAGGATATATTTGGTTATATTTTAGCGAAAATTGGATGTGAAAATTCATTATCTTTGAGGAGGAATTCAAGAAATAATTTTAAAACCGCTACACTTCATTTTTTTTCACTTATTCATCTCGCAGTTACGAAGAAACATTCAGGACGAATTTGTCACCAAAACGTCCAAAATTTTTTTTTAAATTTAAATAATTATTTTCCGATGAGAAAATCAGATAAGACGCCTTGTTGTCAAACTTTGAATTTATATAACTTTTAATACTTTTTTTGCTGTCACGTATTTTATACTGTGTCTCCACGTTGAACATACGACTAAACCAATAACCCGAAAATCACGAAAATAATGAAAGAACACATTTTATATAATAATTTCTAAATAAAAAAGGGGTAAAATTAATCATTAAACATTGAAATAGTATAGCTTCCATTTAATATTTATAAAAAAGCAGACACAACCACTGTGGTCCATCCCGAGGCATTAATTGTCAGTTACATAAATAACTCGATCATACAGCAATCCGGATCAAGGAATATAAGCACTAGTACCAACATCGGCACGAGGTACGTATTTGCGCGTTTTTATAGCTTTTTAAGAATGTCTAGCACATCCGATGGATAGACCATTAATATTTACCACTGGCAAGAACACTTCGGAATATTTAGCCTCGTAACCAGTAAAAATGAGTTATTGCCTTCTCTGTAAAAGAAAAAAAATCTTGTTTAACAGAAAAATACAAATATCAGGAAATCTATTAATTTTCTAAATGAATACGATGGTGGATAGCTTAGACTTGATTATACAGGGTTATTGGTAAAATGCTAACAACCTCTTAGGGTTGACTTCTGCTAGTCCTAAGAAACATTTTGAGATAATTTTATTAAGTTTTGAAAAAACAAAAAAAAAAAAAAAATAAACTTTGTTTTATGTTTTTGACCAAATGAGCACGAAGATCACCTGATGTCAAAAGTCTCTTGTGCCTGTAATGTATTATTCCATATTTTTATTACTTTGCTTGATGAAAATATTCAAAGCTTTATACAAAGGGACCACGGCGCGGTCCGGTGCTGCCACGGCGGGAGCTCTAGGCTCGGAGTAGGCAAAAAAACAAAAAAAAATATAACAAATTAAATTGCGGGAATCGAACCATGGACCTGCGGCATTGTAGGTCCAATAGCTGTTACCCCTCGGCTACCACTGCTTCGAAAGTGCCAAAAAGCGGGCGAGGACGTGACGTTACTTCGTTGAATGGCCAAACATTTGCGTTGTCCGAGGTAAGACAGCTCTTTAGCCACTAGTTGCTTCCACTAAACGCCTGGACAACTTATTGTTTACGTTTTAATTAGACTTAGGCCTTGTTTCAGAATGTTCGAGTAAGTTCCGGTGACTACCCAGAACATAAAATAATGAATGATAAAAATTTCAGTTAACATGCAGCGCGTTTCAAGCTTTAACCGATGGATAGGCTAAATCGATGACTGTGAAACGCAAAGATAGTGTGTTATTTATTAAATATGTTCTGGGTCGTATATCCGGAACATACTCGAACATTCTGAAACAGGCCCTTAAAACATATTACAGTACACTACATATTTTGTAAGCTAAATAAAACAAGCTGATATATTATGTTTCCGATCACTTTTCTACGTTAGGTACCTAAGTGCGATTATACTGCGATCCGATAATTTTAATGATAAATTCTTGGATTAAATAATAAGAGAGCATAAGAACGACCTATATTTGGAATTACATCGTAAATCTATATCATATAAGCACACTATTATCGTTATCCATAACCGCAGCAGCTCCCACACCACAATAAAAACGAGCATAAAACAATCAGAATCTTGCTGTGGCAACCCTAGCTACTTACTGAATACAATAAAGATATAGATATCACTTTCACAGAACTATATCGCACGTAAAAACAGGTAAAATATACCTCTAGTACACATAAAGATTGCCGTAATGGGGCAGCATAATCGTTGACATAATATTAAGGCCTTAGTTTATATTATGGTGTCTTAAGTAGTACAAAAAGGCTTTCGTATCTGTGCGTGAACTTATTGTGATGGGGCTTAAGCGAGGACACACATGCAAGATGTGTTCGTAAAACAGAGATTCGGAGAAAATGCACAAAAGTTTATATTCTTAAGACGATATTTCTGTTTCTTTACCTACTGCCACACAGAAAGTGCATCTGTAGACTTGAGGGTCACCGCAAGGTGTGAACCTGGCTATGAACCACCCTCAATTAGAGAATCTGTCGCCAAACACCTGTTCCAATATTTTTTTGCGCCAGCGAACCTTGAGAGCTGGTTACCACATGTTTACCAACCTTGATCATATCATAACTTACCAAGAGCTACCATTTTGGTCAGAGGCAAGCCTATCAGTATTAAAAAAAACATGTGTTTTAGAATTTAGAAAACATATTTTTGAAACGGAAAAACCGAAAGGATATAGATAATTTATAGACATAACATAACATTCCTTACAGGCAGGTCAACTTTTAGAGTTTGTAATTGATTCCTAACATAAATATATAAAACACATTAAAAACTTAAACTAACTAAATACATTCTTATATTGATAATCGTGCTGGCTCCTGACACAAGAATGACGTTTCCAAGTTGTGCATTATGTATGTACTCATTATTAACACTATAAAATGTATGATTTTGGAAAAAGTATTTAACCTGTGCTTGAATCCATTAAAAAATAATTTAGTGATAATAATTGTGTGCCTGTACTAAGTGATAAAATTATCATACATCAAAAGTTTAAAGCAACGGCTCTGATTTCACGCTTTGGCTAGCCTAGTTGGTGGTACATATATTATAACTATATTTTTATAGTTGGCACAAGGAAATAAATTTAATCAGAAGATTTGGTTTAAATTCTAGAACCCTAATTTTTTGGATAAATCAAATAACAAGTATGTCCGATTCGGAATTTGTTCTAAAATTTAAGTTAACGGGTTTTGATTCTAAAATAAGCGCGTGGGATTTACGTACAACAAGATCTTTTTTTCTATAACTTATCTATATAGTCTTTGATCACTATGGGTATATTCCATTAGTCGCTAAGAACGTTACTTTCGATAATTTTGATCACATTCTGCGTCTATGGTTGTGATCACGTGATCGTTTGTAACTGTCATCCCCGTTCCATTTTTGGATAAGAACGCTAAGAATGCCACTAAAATTTGCCACTTCTGTCACTTTTGACATTAGATGTAGCGTTTAAGGCGAAAATAACGCCAAGACCCATGTGGAACAACTTTTTGGGAGTGTGATCGTTTTTAGCGAATCTCACTCAAATGGTAAGCACCCTTACTAGCTTCGAGCTTTTAACTAGTGTGATGATATGATCAAAGATGGCAGTATCGATGCCCCTTATCTGTCACTGGCCATCTAGTATCACCTTCGCCCCTACCCGGGTGTTACTTGCTGATGACTGATAACTCGGTTTTTTCTGTAAATCATAAATGTAAACAGATAGCAGATAGATAGACTCTTCATTGAAACACCATAATTTAGATAACTAACTGTCTGCAATTGCAACTTGCAAAGTAAGTGCTGAATTGGTTTTAGAAAAAACTGTTTTTCCATAACTGTTCAACCAATAGGTATAAGAAAACTGACGTGCATCTGTTTTAAAATTACTTTTGGACCCTTTCGGCAAAGACTATTAATTTACACACACTTAAGTACAACTTTCACTGAAATGTTGTTAATTATATCCTTAATAAATCGGAGTTTTAAAATCGGACAATCACATCCATGGAAAGATAATTATTATCTAATTTTTTTGCGCTTTTGGACAAATAATGGATGCGTGACGCACGTGCGCCGCGCATTATGATTTTTTTTTTTAAGTTCCTTTCTAATTAATAATAACAAATACTTTGAAAATATTTTAAGAAAACATCAAATTAATATTTTAATAAAACACTTAAAAAATATAAAAATATATCTAGTGACAATTACCGCTTAATTTTCCTGCTAAGCCGAGGTGACGTCACAAACGCCACGCAGCCAAACCGGAAGAATTTTCGACGCGTTACGCTTCTACACGAAGCATCCTCAGGAGGTCTTGACTCTTCGAGCGCACGATCGAGAAATCCTTTCTAATTGATTAGAATCGCCAATTCATTAATGGAGATTATGGATACACCATATACCATGCTTTGTTTAGTTGAACGTGTGCACAAGCCTTACCATTCTGTATACAGCGCTAAACACGACTTGACGACTATAATTATGATATTAATTATGACATTAATATGATTGCCATAATGGTTACTGTATTTCATACTCTGTTTATGTCGTGTAAAGCTAGGTTTTTTCGCCTGGGCGAGCGCATGTGACTTTTTCTAAAAGTTACATAACCATAAGTTTTTAATCGAGTTCCTAAAACGGATTTAGAAGATGTTCAAGTCGATATGTATTTTGTTTTGATATGTATATAATTTTTCATAAATATGTTGTAAATATTTCCTATCTTGATGACACATGAATATATAATAACAAATTGTTCTCTGTTATTAATTATTCATATGTAGATATTTTTTTGCTTGTTATACGGTATACCTACATCCTAGATGGTCAAATTTAAATTTAATCAATTACACTCAATTAACTGCTTGCATTTTCCTAAAACCATATGATGAAGCGTAGCTTGCTTAGTCATTCTTGATAGAACAGTGTGGTCATCAATGTAGTGGCATTAGTACTGACATCTTCCGTGCTTGGGAGGGCACGTAAAGCCGTCAATCTTGGTTGTTTTCTTAGGATAGCAGTCGTTATGTATAGCATGGAGGTAGGACATTTGCGAATGCCCGCCTGGGTCATGTAGTAAATCAGTTGACAAGCACTAAACGGTGTGATTTTGCTGTGCCCGTATGTCCTTGAGAGCCAGTGATTCTAGATTAGCCAACCACATTATCACTAACCATTACGTGAGATATAAGGTCAAAGACTTAATATATACTAATAATTAATAAATAATATACTATGCATATTATATACCTTTAAGCCTTTAATTAAGCATTTTTTTTATGTTTTTGCGTCGTTCCAGCTCGAGGCCCACCAGATGTTAAAAAAAAACAAACATTTGGGACATGTCCTCGTCGCCAGAATGTTATATAACTACATCTAAAATAAGAAAGTAATTCTTTAGCTTTTTATTACTTAACTGAATATTTACAATCAACAACACGTTGCTAGGTTACCGAAATACCGCACCGCATAGATTATTTGTATGTTCTATGATACTACATTGACAATTTTTCTAACGAAAATATTGAATTTGAAAATGAATAATGATTCACAAGAATCCACAACAAAATATGGGACCACCATTGACGCGGTATTTTCCAGATATTTAGAAGATATCAAGTCTCAAACTAATGAGAGCTTATGATTCTTATTTCAGTTACCATAAATCTATAGTTTCATTGATAAATATTCCTGAATAACCTACATGTATTGTAAGATAATAAAAATATTTTGAACAATATTAACTTCTCATTTATGTAATAAAAGAAAAAATTGTTTTCTTATCGGTCACCACGCTCAAAAAGTGTAACTAAAATTAATATCAAAGAAAAAAAAAAAGGTCGGTCTCATTTCGTGGAGTTCGTAACAGGTGATTAAAAGAAAGTTCCAGAGGGACCTGTGATCAGTAGCGGAAGATCCGGTAGAGGCTCCAGTGAGAGGTATCCTAGAATAGACTAATACCTACGTTCATTGTGATGCAAATTCTCAAACTGACCGAGCGACTGGCTCTAAATCATTCACCAACTGGTTAGAAAAGTTTCAAATCGTGATAAATGAGACGTCTATACAGCTTAGCTGTTATTTATTTAAAATGACTAATGAGGAGTATTCAGCAAGATATACATAGTTTGCAGATAATACTTAGTTATCTAGTACGCCATAAGTACTTACAAGTATTTTTGGCGTACGAACAGGACGTGAGTGATGGCTCAGTGGCATTGGCTATGGACTGCCGCGCAGCAGATCCATGGTTCGAATCCCGTCGCGTCTTGAGCTTCACCGCATGGTGGTAGGGCATTTTGCGAATGCCCGCCTGGCTTGCGACCACCCTCAAGTAGAAAATCTGTTACCAAGCACCTTACGGTGTGTTCCGGCAGCAGTTCGCTTGAGAGCCAGTAATTCTAGGTTAAGCCTGTTAAGGGTCGTTATCACGGGTGGTGCAGATTTTCTACTTTTATGATATTTTTATTTATAGTGGTTTTTTGACGTTTTTATTGCATTTATAGAATTAGATGCGTATTCGGAATAGTAATTTGTGAAAGGCACCTTGATAAGTCAAAAACTTTTTTAATAAAACAATGGAAAGTAATGAACCAATGGATAGTAATGAAAATCGCCTGGAGAGTAATGAACTTCACTTGGAGTGAAATGATATTTGCTTGGAAAGCAATGAAAACGTGTGGAAGGCGATGAAATATAATTATATTTAAAATAAAATATCAGAACTTTTAGTGTTCAAAAACTAAAAATAGGTACAAATCATATCCTCCGCCGTGTATCCACCGGTCTGCCGGATTTCCCTTATGTGTCCCATCCGGCCTGCCGGAGATCGGTCAATAGTCGTGGTTACATATTCACCATAAAATCTGCGTAAGTTCGATTTTCATAATTCAAACGGTTTTCGTGAGAATGGATCCTTGGCTATGCGAGAAAAAATCCATAATATTCTGATATAACAGAAAGTATGTTTAAAATTGATATGAAATCTGAAACCAGCTCAAATTACATTTTGGCGCCAAAATTTTGTATAGATTTATGTCATTTAAAAATAATCTCGTAACTACTTCTAAAGTAATTAACCTAGAAAGCTGTAATTTTGCATTTCTATAGGCAACAAGTCAATAACGATGTTAAAAGAAATTAAAAGGATAAGGATTGATAACTTTTTTTTTTATAGATTTTTTTATTTGACCCCCGTTTTTGTTACGGCCGGAATTCCGGTGGTCTAAAAAAAAGGTTTAGTGTGAAGCTTGTATTTATCCGATCGTTATTATTTAAACGTTGTTAGTAAGCTACTATCATTGGCTATACAACAAAAAAAACCGCATTACTCTATGGTAACGAGAAGTTACTCAAATCATGAAATGAAAAAAAATAACTTTCACTCGATGCATTTTGCCGCGCAAACACTCACCGATCGAAATTTACGTAATAAATAATCTCGTAACTACTTTTAAACCTGTAAACCTAAACATCTGAAACAATTCAGGTGTATAGATTACATCTAAATAATCATATCAAAAGAAAAACCAAATTCGTAGATGGTATAGTTTTTGAGAAAAAAAATAAAATCCGCTTATGTACAGTTTTCCCGCCAAAATTCTTAAAAAAAATCGCGTTGTTTTAATCTCGTTACTACTTATAAAATATTTATCCTTACAATCTGGTATTATTCATGGGTAAAGAACCATAATAAATACACACATTAAAAAAAAAAACAAAGTTGTAGGTGGAATAGTTTCGGAAAAAAAAAATAAAAAAAATATAAAAAAAATGCCGTTTCCCGCCATTTTCGTCGTCTGTTCAAACCCATTTTCCTGTAAAATTTTCCATGAAAAGGTCTATTTTCATTTCTTTTCCCGTAAAGAGAATATGATGAGGATTGCATTGGTACCAAGAAGTTTATATGTTGATTGGAGACTGCCACAAATAAACTCGATTAAAAAACAAAATACCTCAAAATCTGGAAAAATATATTTTTATTCGCTGTTTGATCCACTCAAACTAAATGTATGAAAATGTTATTTTTTGTATGGTATAGGTAATATATTGGGGTATGGGGATGTTAGGGTGACATGTTTAGGTAATGGAAAACTACTTAGTACTACAAAAAAACGTTACGGGGCGTCGCGGGATAAAAAAACGTGAGCAGTTTGGACGATTTCGTCATAGGAGGTGGACAGATTGGACGCACGAGGTGATATATCTTATCGTATTATTTTTAACATCAACGTTATATTATTTAAATATGAGCATAGAATCAATTATAACTCAGCTTGAAGTATTTTAACATCCCAATAAAATTAAAAATACACTAAAAATATTAAACGTCTCAAGGCAAACTTATTATAAGACTCAAAATGTTACTTTTAATAGAGTTCAAAACTTTTTAAACAAAAATAACGACAAAAGTGTTTAAACGGAACCCTTTATAAATAATCAAACTTCTTTTAACTTAAACTAAAGTAACAGTAAAATAACACGACTGTTCAACCTTTCAACAAGCCAAGCAAGTTAGTAAGTTATTTTTAAGCATAATTATCACAATAAAATATTAATAACAAACACTTGAAAAGTATTATTAGTTCAAGAACATTTCTAGAACGAAATAAATTATATTCTGAAACAAATTATAAAACTAGAATAATCATTAAAAATACTAACTGTAGCTGGCACTGGTGAAGGAATGGTTCCGCTCAATAATAGAGTACCATCAAATTCATTTAAAAGCATCTTGTTGTCATATATGTTGTTAAAATTAGTGTCTGAATCTATTTAAAATGTAGTTAGATTTTCATCCTCTCGATTGTTAAATTTGTTTATCATAGTATCTTCTAAACTAAACAATCTACTCCCAAATCCACTTCAGAGTTTATTTGACTGTTGCATTTAATAGCCGAACCAAATGGCGAGGTAGACAAGTAATGTTCATTTACGTCAATATCCAAGTTGCTAGTGGCAGTGGTCTGCCCAAATCCAATGTCAAACAACCCTAAATGCTTTTTGAGTTCACTAGTTAGGTAGCTATTTAAGCAACTGAAACAGCTGAGCCACCTGAGAGCTACAGTGTAAGGCAAATCAGAAGACCAGACAGCTTTGTGAACTTTGGTGGTGCCCTTGAAGTCTGGAACTTGAGCAGGAGATTTGTTTCGAGGTATAACTTCATCTGAAATTACAATAATATCGACACTCTGAATGTTTTCACGAATCAGGTCTACAAAATCTTTGAAAGAGCAGACATCACCATCTAATTTGACGTGGTTATCTGCGGTTCTCTTAAGGACTGGCCCTATATAATCTGGTGCTCCCTTTTCCATGACCGGCTTCTTGGTAATTCCATGTCACAGTGTTAATCGTTCGGACCTGTTTATAATTTCTTGTAATCATGTAACAGATGTACCGGTTCCTAAATTGGCTTGAAAGAGAATCTGACCAAAAACGAACTTTGGACAGCGATGGATGTTTTGCTATTTTCAGCTGGAGTGTAATGTGGGCCCATATTAATGACGTATCATCAATCAGACACGAGCTCATTGTACAAAAAGTATATAAGAACTTCTGTTTCTTTTAAATTTTAATCGCACAGTGCTGCATGATAATACTACGTATGTTTGAAAAAGATCTTCATTATACTGTCCAATTTGTTGATAATATTTCAAGGTTTGTCCCCATTTTTCTTTTTGGTAGTCACAGTTTTCCCTCTTTGTCCATTTTTCCCTCTATCACTCTATTTTTCAACAACCCATTAAAAGTAATCTATAGCTTTGGTATTGTCAAATTCCATGTATGTTTTAAGTTTCTTTTTTACAAAAATTACACGTTCTTGCCAGGCAATTGCCGTCATATTGGTCGCAACAAAGACTGGTCAACACAGGCATTGATAATCTCTCTGCTATGATCTGAGCCTTTTCAAGTGCTTTAATCAGAAGATCAACATTGGCATGTAACTTGCATTAACATGTATCTCGCTCTTCTTTTGGAAAAACAACCCAGTAAGGTTGATATCTACAAAATTTAGTAGGTATAGCTTATGGTAACGTGTTATGTGCGGTACTTCTTGTGCATATTTTTCAAAGTTCTTTTTTCACAAACTTATTCTTTCCTGCTGCCATGGCGACTGTTTAAATCATCCTCAAAAAATCTTCTATTAGTCGACTTTTGCTCTCTATTTGAGTCTTCTGAACTACCGCTAACTTTCGCCTTACATTAAATGGCACCTTGGATATAATTTTACACTTCCTGTATTTCGCCTTGTTTGGTATTATAATGTCTTTAAGAAACCTTTTTTCCGACTTATTCATTCCTTCATAATTTATTTTTAGCTCCCGAGAAAGAGTTTCATTAAATAACAATTTCTTCTATACTTGATCATCTTTATCACTATTACGGTCTGCTATAACTGCTTTTACGTTTTTCTCTTATTATGTTCCAATGATTTTCTCTAAAGTTTTGCCTGCTGCCTCATATTTTTTTCCGTTATATCTCTTTTTCTCTCTTCTACTTATTAATTTCGTTTTATAATCACATAAATTTGTAAGTTTCCTAATCTTGTATCGATATCGGCGGAGGGATGTTGGAGTAATTTTACTATTGTTACTAATTTGCAAATTGCTTTGTGAAGTTTGCTCAGTTTGGACTGTAAATGGTAGGGTATTTGGCTCTAAGACAATTTGATTAGGGTTTTGAGGCATTCATTCTCAATCTCGTTCTCGCATTTGGGGGATGAATTTTCAAATAAAACATTTGTGAGTTCTTTCTGCTTCTGTTTTTTCTCTATGTAAGTTGCCGATTTTTTGTCCATCTTTTACTTAGATACCTATTCCTATCTTTTTCTTGTTGGATTTTGTAAAACTCAGGGTTGTTCTTGACTTCTGCATATTTTTGGCGTTTTTTTAATCTGTCTTTGACTAAGTTTTCTTATTACGTAATTTTTTTTTTCGTTTTAGCCACAAACGCCTTTGAAATTAAATGTATTATGTATTTAATTTCTTTCTTTATTACAGAGCGCTAGTAGTTTAATATGTTACTTAAATATCACAATTTTAAAAATATTACGTATAAAATATTCAAAAAGAAATAAACTATGTACGGTATATTATAAATAGGTATCTAAGATAAT
The DNA here is from genome assembly GCA_963890685.1 of Plagodis pulveraria. Taxonomy (NCBI): domain Eukaryota; kingdom Metazoa; phylum Arthropoda; class Insecta; order Lepidoptera; family Geometridae; genus Plagodis; species Plagodis pulveraria. Next base: position 6,583,068 of record OY982955.1, on the reverse strand, counting down.
TTATTAGATACTTATATGCTACAAAATTTTTCTTACTATTTCATTTCATTCCTCTCCATTCATTGTCATTACCATCCGGTACATTTTAGTGTAAAATAGAAGGTAATGAATTGGAGAAAAATGAGTTTTGAACATATGATCCTAAATTGTTTACGTTACGTGTGTACGAAAAATTTAAAAAATATTATTTAGATCAGTAGAATTATAGCGATCAAAATTACGTAGTGATGAAACATTCAAAAAAATTACTCACCTTAAAAATCAGTGGATGGCAATGACAATGAATCTATGACAAACTCCTTCCGGCGACATGAGATGCTTAATTATTTTTAACGTGGCCACACACGTCATTCCGCATCGAGCTGTAGCGAAGACTGGTTTGTTGCTGAACTCGTGAGAAAGCACCTAGCCACTGTCCAGGGCAGGACTTGAGAAAAATGTTGATATTCAAAGACTCGGATAGGAATGAACTTTTTTGTTTGACAAAAATAAAACTTTGATTATCATTAAGTTGTAGTCGCTTTCTAAACATAACAACCTCAACAGAATATTATTTGACTATTAATTTATCCAAAAAGAAACATTCGATTCGCGTTTCATAAAAATATTTCAAGTTAAAAATTATTGAATTAGCTAATGGATGGTTTGGACACGGAGTGGAATGATATTTAAGCACCTTTTTGTTCAGCTACTTTAAATAAATAACTGTATAGGTTATTCGCGCTGGGTGGCATTAAAGCTTGATTTAGCTGTAACAGTCCCACATACATAGTTTTTAAATAAAAGTTACAGACATATGAATTATGGGCTCGGACAGGTAATACGTACGAAACGTGATAACGACCCTTAACACCTTCGACCTCATCACTTACCATCAGGTGAGATTGTGGTCAAAGGCTTACCTATCAGCAATAAAAAAAGAGTACTTACATTAAAAATGTGAGGTTTATTTTGTGTATTATGTACCTACTGTCTACCTGACCACATATTTTGGCACGACTTTTTAATCAGTGGCCAGAACAATACGCACAAATGCGTTTCAAGGTAAACATGGCACTTCGAACTTTCTATACAAACTTAGTTTCGCCAATAAAAGTTTTTTTTCATACAACTCGAGACCCTTAGCCGCACTTGGTCAGTTATTATTTATTGATATGTATATAGATATTGAACTAAAATCATACCAAGTTTGAAATCATACCGTAAAAACAAATAAAGCCATTTTTTTACGATAAAAATTGTGAAAACTACTGTTCTTTTATCAGGACCACCTATTATATCTTTCTTTTTACCGACTTCAAAAAAAGGAGGAGGTACTACTACGTAATTAGTATTTCGTTTTTTATGTTTGTTACATCAAGACTGACTGGGTGAACCGTTTTGATGATTATTTTTTATTAGAATGCTGATGCTTGCCGTGTGGTCCCATTTAATTTTCATCAAAATAGGTCAATCCGTTTTTGAGTTACCCTCCAATAACTAAAAAAGTGTTTTCCTATTTTGATGATATAGTCATTGACAGTGAATGGCAATCTCACAGTCCAATTTTGTCGCTAACTTTATTCAAATTTTTGGTAAAATTATAAAATTAAGACTAAACGTAGCAATAAAAACGCACTTAAATTTCATATTTATTCGTAGTTAAATTCAAACAAATTCGCATTCGTTTGAATTTTATGAAAAAACATAGTCGAAAAGTTTGTTTACAACCAGCCAGTATGTCATCAAAAACAAAAAAAGTTTACATACCTACGCACCTTGAGTGAGTAAAGACTTAAAAATTTATAAATATAATATAATTGGTAAAATTTGTGACATGATGCATATTGCTTAGACTTTTTTGATGTGTGTATTAGGGTGCTGTTGTTTTACGCGGAAGGCTAAAAACATTGACCTATATATACTAGACGCGACATCTCAAACGAAAATAGTCGACCAGTGCAGGTATGCCGGCCATCATACTCTCCCTCACACGCAGCTGGGCACTCGTAGAGATTACACGCGCTTTAGGTTCCAAAATTTTATATTATCAATTATGTATTTTCAATACACAATTTTCGAACGTAAAACGCGTGTAGTGTTTACGAGCGCCCAGCTGCGTGTGAAGGAAAATATGCCGGTCGGCATACTTGCACTGGTCGACTAGCCCTGTTTGAGATATCGCGTCTAGTACATATAGGTCAATGGCTAAAAAACAACAAGCGTATGTCATACATATTAGCTGCAATATTAGCCTAATGAGGTCACTGTTAGGTGTCAGAAGAGTCATTTCAGTGTGTTGAATAATTATTGACGTACGAAAATCTATCAAGAAAATATCTTATAGACCAAAGAAGGTAATATATAGTAGATCCACTAAATAACTCATCAAAAACAAATAACAAATCATTAGAGACGTATCATATTACCCATACTGAGCTTTGAAGAAAAAAACAGTTCACTTAGTATACCATACTCGCCTATCTCGCATATTAATCTTAAAATATACAAACGTAGGTATATCCATTACTTACTTTCAATCATTTATAACTTGTTACTTTATGGTACTTGGTAAGTTTTAGTGGTGTTTAACATCGTTTTTTTGTGAGACTTAGCCAATTAGATGAAGTATTTGATCAGCTGATAGAGTTAGAAAAGGGATGGAGATCTGATAAGTGCCATGATGTATGCCGTTTATGGGTTCATAAACTGTGTTTGGAACATCGGCTTTTTTGTTAGACTTCAGTGGGTACAGCAGTCTATACTTATGTTCTATGCGGTAAGGTCAGTCTTCTATATTAGTAACTTGATGCCGGGTAGTACGAAAATTAAACTAATCAGCAGTGAAATAAGGTTCATAACATCGTGCGCTGCAAATCGCGAAAGTCCAAAATGCGCGAAAGTTGCACAAGCTAAAAAACAAAGACTTTAATAGAGCTGAGTTTGATCCGCCCCAGAGGTACTAAAATGAGTCATTAGGTACGAAATTACTAAATTACGAGTGGAAAAATTATAGTCATGTACGGGATTCGAACCCGCGCCATCCACCCCTATAGCCGGGGTATGCTCTGACTGACTGAGCTAACATGACACTGTCAAATTTTTACTTGTATCTAGTCTTTCGGGGTGAATAGGTCAACTAAGTAGTTATACGTATTATCAGGTAAATACGCTTTAAAATACTTTGTGTCGTTAAGGCGAAGTTCGTCAAGAGGCAAATTTTGAACATATTTTTTTAGAAAATGTGCACGCTTTTCTTATATCTATAAAATAAATAATATTGTAGAGGATATGACAAATAGTAGATGATCCGAAAACCAAATTCCATATATTTCTTTGGATGGAAAGAGACCGACATTGATAGAACTCACCTAGGCCAAATATTATGTATTATTAGGAATATAAATTTAACGGAACTGTTAGTTTAATCGTCCCACGTATTATTGATATGTTATTTCTATTTGAGACAATACTACTTTAAATACTTTAGTGTCGTATCTATCTTGAGCTCCCAACAAATCACAACTATCGAAGCGTCAATTTGTCAAACAAATGACACAAAAAATACGCTTTCTATAAAAGAAACGTAGATAATGATCGCAATTAAAACATGCAATAGATACCTATCTCTAATCTGTAGACTTATTACTAAACATAACAAAAACAACATAAATATTTTGATTGCATGCAATAAAGATCAAAGCAAATTGTCGATACCAATTTCTTAGAGGATCAATAATTATAAATACCACAATTATGTCATTCATCTTATCTCAATGTAGAAGAATGTACGAATGCCGTTGCCTTTGAAAGTGCTATTAAAAAAAAGTTAAACGGTTTTTTAATGCTGGCAACATTGGCGGTATCAATCGAACTTTACCGATCAATCGGCTCGCGCGGCAGGCGGTAAATTAGTGTTGCCAGTAAAAACTAGTAAGTGCTGGTGTCGTGAGATTGAGGCGCTATTACTTTATTGCTTGTTACTTTTTCAATTGTAATTAATTGCTTTGTATCTGATATAGGGCTCCTAAGACGTTTCAAATATTCTTAGCTATACTTATTTCATTAGCTGTGATTCCATCTCTGTTGACTTAGCTTGTTTATTGCTTCCATGGAGACTTTGTGATAGCATATATACGTATTATAATATATATATATATATATAATATATTTGACTATAAAATATATAACGCCGTTGCATATCTGTAACCTGTAACGAAATAGATTGCAATTATTTCGTTATAGGTTATTTTGTTATTGAACGTAAAGCGCGTGTAATCTAGAGATTGAGCACTCATAGATGAGTGCCCAGCTGCTTGAGATGTCGCGTCTAGTATATATAGGTCAATGTTCTACACGCAGTCTATAAATACATTTATTAGCCTTCCTCTACCCCTATAACCATTCTAATTCATACTCAAACACCCTTTTCGTTATATGCTTTTGTCCGCCCGCAACACATCTTGATTAAATAGGGCTACTGTATTCTTGGTGAAATCACGGGAAAAGGTAGTTTCTTTATAGCCATAGAAATTCCAAGAAATGCAACCCTATCTTGTAGAACATATCCTTGGTCAGGGCACGCGTAAATCAGTGCTTTATTGTGCTTTAAAACGTGCTATCCTTGCGATATCTTCGACATTTGTCTCCTATTTGGTAATGTTAGGGCGACTGCAAACTTGCTACGTTTACCTGTAAAAGATATTATATAATTTTTTTTTATTCCTGTTTGGTTAGCCTTTGACCACTATCTCACCTGATGGTAAGTGATGATGTGGTCGAAGATGTTGTTCAGGCTAACCTAGAAGTACTGGCTCTCAAGGACAGCTGCCGGAACACACCGTTGGGTGTTTGGCTACAGATTTTCTACTTGAGGGTGGTAGCTAGCCAGGTGGACATTCGCAAAATACCCTACCACCATGCCATCCTAAGACAACACCGGGACCGACGGCTTAACGTGCCCTCCGAAGCACGGAAGCGCTCAGTAGTAATGTCACTAGCGGTCACCCATCCAACTCATGACCGCGGGTGACGTTGCTTAACTTTGCTACGAGCGCTTCGCTACGGATGCTTGTGGTATATATACCTAGTTGATTTATAAGTTATTACTTATTATTAAATTTAATAATACTTATAAATTTACAGTCTTACTTATAAACGCTACTTAAATTTTAAGCATTACTTAGCCGCTGATTAGCAAAATTCCTTACTCATAAACGCTACATAACTTTATCCAGTTCCTAAGTACTGCTTAAATCAGCTGTCAATTTAAACACCGTCCAACCCATGTTTAAATATTTAAGTAGCAAGATGGCGCCCATATTTCTGATCAGCTGATTTAGTTACTATTGGGTTATTGTCAAGGAGGCATACAAAACTATAAACACGACATACTCTGTTAATAAATCTTAAAAATATAGCAAGTAGAAACATACATTGGATGATGAAATAAATATTATGCGTAACCTACGTACTTTTCGTGATCTTATTGAAGAGTATACCGCAGGTACAGTTCCTGTATTAAGAATATAAGGATTGTGCCAGACTCGTATATTCCTATTCGAAGTATTAAAAGGCAACTTGGAAAACGATGCGCTCAATGAGTGGTGTAGGTTTTTCAGTATTATAGCACTATTTACGTTGATATATATGAGTAGGGTGTTGCTGAACATTGGGTGGAAAACAGTTCTCCATGTCATGATTATGGCCGGAAAGGTAGCGGGTATACTATACCTGCTACTAATAAAGTTGATTGTCGATTATAAAATCAAAGCCAAACCTTTTTACATTTTTGTTCTCGTGTTGTTCTATGCGTTGTTAGCGAATATTTTAAATATGTTGTTGCTTTGTATTTTGTATTGATATAGCTGAGATATATACTGACCCTACATAAGGGGGATATATCTCCCTAGCCTAATAATTGTAGGTATATATAATCCTTGTTAGGATAGGACGATTCAATATTACTCTATACCTACTATACTAGGTATAGAGCTCAAGCCTTTAAAACGTGAATACACGTAGAAGACAAAAACACATACATAAACTTTATATACATACATATAATCACGCCTGTATTCCCCGAAGTGGTAGGCACAGGTAAATATTCATGTTTCGGTCAATTGGGTTTTGTCCCATGTAATAGGCGGCGAGCCTATTGCCATTCACCGGGCACAGTTTCAGGGTCATACAAAATCATTTCTTTAACACACTAGATGAAACACATGAACATATAACGGCCTTTATAATATTACTGTGATTTAAAGAATTGCTATAGAATGATTAAAAAATATGAAGTTTGGAATCTTGCTTTCATAGAAAAAAACGTAGACATAATTGGGCATAAGTATTGTTTGGGATGGAAAAAGATAACTTCCAGCGGCATTTGACGGTATTCGGGCTTCCATAATGCATTTTCAATTATAGTATGGAATAGGTTGCTGGATCGAATTCATAGAATATTAGGGCACTTTGAATTTACCATATTGCAAAAAAACTAGCTTCAGAAGTCTCCAGTACGCCTAACCATATGTACAAAAATCGGTAGGTCTACAAAGAACAGTATTTTTTTTACTTTTTAATTTCAAGATTTTCAGCACTAGATACATACTTTTTGGCAATTTGGGTCTTTCATAATACATTTTAGTTCAATGTTGTCAGTTTAAAATACGTTCGACCTCATTATCCATTGTTTAGCTAAATAGTTGCTAAGTAGCGTTTATAAGTAAGAAATATTTATGCATTACTTAAACACTGTTTAGTTATGTATTACTTAGCAACTACATAGCGGATTTTTTATAAGTAAGGGGGTTAATGTTTATTAAATGGCACATAAGACAATTAAAGTCTGCCTACGATACCAAAAAGGTAATCATGATGATAAGCCGTGGTTGTTAATATTTTAATTAATTGTTAAAGCTCTTTTTTTTTTCTAAAACCCGTTATAAGTTTCACTTTCATCTTGTGGCGTTAAAAAGTTTAGTAAATAGATGTATTTCATCTTATGTATACAATTCCATACATAACTGAAAACTTTGAATATTGCCGTTTTCTGCCTATAGGATATCCTCAACTATTTCATGTTTTAATATGTGCAATGGCACTAACAATTATGAAATGTGATATGATATGAGCTTTGCTTCTTTTGCAACTACTTACCTAATGAAATATTATTTCTTCTGTGGCTGATGAACATTGTGTCGTCAAAGTTATCGCCTGGTGTCAGTCCTATATGTCAGTTCTTTAATAGCTATATCAGTATTCAATAACTCTCAAAGTCAGTACATTGTCGTTAGCCTTCGGTTACCAAAATAAATTTTGTAAGCAGTCAATGTATACATAACAATACATCTCATTCGCACTCCTACCTAATTAAAAAAAGGAAATACGCAATATACGCAGACAACACCAAAATTCAAATTCAGCAATGCTTGCTTGCTTCTTTCAAAGTACATATGCATATTGTTAAATATTTTCCGTGTGTGTTTTCAACAGGCTTATATAGACTTTGACAAACATAACTTTAAATATGGTTGAAAATGTGTATCAATTTTCTTCTCTCTTTACAGCTCAGTACAGGTAATTGAAATCTAAAATGCTTTATACTACTACTTTATGCCCACATGCTGAGCGCGCTGCCAACTGGTAGTGGGCATTTAGACTGCCTGTGAATCTGCAATGACCTTTATGTTGTCTAAATGCTTTTATTTTACTAGCTGTAGTGTCCTGTAAAGTACGTACTGTTTTGTTAATAAAGGCTGGTAAAAAAAACTTCATGCGTTAAACAAACCAAAACAAACATTATGCTAGACTCGCGGAAGACTCAAAAGACCTTATCATTCTATCACATCCTATCTGCGATACCGCGCGTCAATACGCAAAAGTGCAGTCGGCCTAACCGTAGCCGTCCATACAAGGCCCGCCAATTTCTGCCACTTCCCGCCATTATTCCACAACGCGTGTTTGGTTATACAACATATGAAATAGAAACAGTATGGACTATTGGACGTGGAAACTTTCCACATTTATTTCTCATTTTCAGAATACACTTGACCTGCGGTAAACCGGCTCCTGTCTAATTCGGCACACCCTATAATTCGTCATGCCTATAACATTACAAAATTACAAATATACGATTGGAAATATTTAAGTCATGTGCGGTTAAAAAATCCTATCGTATATTTGTAATTTTGTAATGTAATCCGCAAAGCAGGCGTTATTGCAAACATAACAATATTAAAATGCCCATAACATATTTGTATGTATGTCGAATAAACACTTATTACGGCAACTCTTTGTCAATGCATGTTTATGTTAACTTAAAGCAAGACTATAAAAAATAAACTTCTAGTGACAAACCTATAGAAAAAACACTATGAATCTTGGAATGCATGTTTAGAATCAGCCAATACATCGTCTTGGAAAAATGTATGGCCAGTAATTGTCATCATTCCAGGCACCGCTCCTCAAATCAGTGTTACATTGGAAAGAGAAAATTACAAAAAATATAATTGTAAATTGTAAAAATTATATCCTAGCGATAGGAAAAAAAAAACACTATGAATCTTGGAATGCATGTTTAGAATCAGCCAATACATCGTCTTGGAAAAATGTATGGCCAGTAATTGTCATCATTCCAGGCACCGCTCCTCAAATCAGTGTTACTTTGGAAAGAGAAAATTACAAAAAATATAATTGTAAATTATTAAAATAATCCTATCGCTATCACGTTTACTAGTAAATACAAAACATGAATCAACCCTTACTGTTTGTACATTCTGTTAAAGTTTAAATCAAAGAGACCGCACGTTCGCACTTTCGTTGACAATATATGCATAATGGCGTATCAGATTTCACGCCTATGATGGAAGTCTAGTTTCTATTTCTCATTGTGCGACCAATTTGTATAGAAAACGTGCTAATGCAAAGACTATTAGAAGGTAATGGGTATTGGCTAAAAGTCAGGGAAGGGAAAGCCAAATTTGGTTACTTACCTCAATATTGAATCAGCCATTTTTGGTTAATTTCACGTCGCATTGATGATAATGGTACCTGTAAACAAAAAAAAACGAGTTAAATAAAAATAATACTTAATATATTTTTTTTTCAGTTAAATATGTTCGTCTTCTGAGGGGTTTGAATTCGAATATTTCAGAAATACGCTCCAGAAGTTATTACATTAAGTCTACCAAGACTGATAGCAGAGGCGCGAATTATGCATTTTAATTGATTTTTAACCGTCAAAGGGGACGGTGCAAACTTGATTTTAATGGACTTTATCTGATGAAATACTTATTCTTCTGTAATGATATGCATGGTGGTAGGGCATTTTGCGAATGCCCGCCTGTCTAGCTATCATAAAGTAAAAAATCTAAAGCTAAGCACCTAACGGTATGTTCCGCTAGCTATCCTTGAGAGCCAGTAATTTTGGATTAGCTTGAACAACATCTTCGGCCACATCATCACTTACCATCGGGGAGATAGTGGTCAAAGGCTAGCATATCGGGTATTAACAAAATGTCTTTATCTTCCTTAATTTCTAAATATTATAATTATCTAGTACCTTTGCATGGTTAGTGACTATCATATCTACAAATATATTGTGCGCACTCATTCGCTTCTCTAAAATCGACTTCCGCAAAATTTTGCTGGGCGTGATATTCCCATGTGACAGTGAACAAAACCCATATATATAATACAAATTACCGTCTCAAATAATCAACTCAAAGACTAATTTTCTACAGACTTCAAAATAGGAGGAGGTACTCAATTCGTCAGTTTTTTTAATAGGATGTTTGGACATAGGATAATTTTACAATACGTATGTTTAGATGCCTTTGCCTGTAGGGAATTCAGGTATTTGTTGTGCTTGTAAAATAATACTTTCCATGTATTTTGCTAGCAAAAATATTAGACGGAAAAATACTGCCACCTTGTGAAGACCATAAAATACCAACTAGGGGTTGTCTGGAGCATTTGGATTGCCTGTTTAAAGGCCTTCAACGGCTATTATTTTTTGACTTAAAATTTCTTACTTTGTAAGAAATTTTAAGTCAAACTTCTACAGGTTCTTCTGTATATTTTATCATAATATACTTATAAAATGTATTTTAGCTTCATATTATTTTTTTTTATGATGGCGCTATGCCTTTATTAACAAAATAATACGAATTATATACAACACTACAGTTACTACAATAAAAGCATTTAGACAACCTATAAGTCATTGCAGACTCACAGGCAGTCCAAATGATCCAGCCCACTACCAGTTGGCCCGTGCCCAGCATGCTGGCAGCATTGCTTTATATTATTAATAGGTACGTTTTTGTAATAATAATTTGACATGTTGGTGTTTGTTAGTTAGTCTGGAAGCCACATAATTGTTGACTCATTGATCAAAACTTATGAAATGAGCTGAGAAACTGTCCATTGACTTACAAGGTCATAAAGAAAGGAAAAAATAACCGCGAGTAGAATTCAAATATAAACACATTCGATACTAATGACGGGACATATTCTTCCACTTCACTTTGGAAACTATCGCGAGTTTTATCCATATCAACTTATTAGGAACCGGCTTGGACCCGCGTTATATTTACCTGAAAGATTCCGACCAGTTTCGGACTGTTTTGAAGTCCTTCGTCTGGGAGTCACGATTGCGCGAAGCGACGAGCACGGGCCTCAGCGCGTAACTGGACATATTGACTGTAACATATTCTTCCAGTTCGAGCTACCACTCGAGCAAGTAAAGCTCAATGGAGCTCGACTCCTAATCATGTTATAAATTTTCTCAACGTGTTTCAAGTGCCTTAACTTTTTACGCTTATTTACAAGTGACAAATGCCGTTGATGCAGATGCTGACTTGAAATCTTGAGATAGTGAAATAGGTAGTGTAGAATTGAATCGCGTGACCAGCATGGTTCTAATATAGGCAACTAAGTCCAGTCAGGGAATTAAAAGCACGAGACCTAAAAATAATTAATTTTGTTGTCTTAAGATTTCGCGATTATTACAAATAGTAATTAAACAACTTTAAACGATTTAAATCGCGTATGAATATACGCGATTTAAATCCTCAAGTCACCCCGTGACCACGATCACTGCAAAGTGTTTGAAACGTCGGGACAAAAATAATGATAAATAAACGCAATTTAAACCGTGTAAATTTGTTTAAATTACTATAATTGATTTTTATATGAAACATACAACTTTTCACTACTGTAAACTAGGGAGAAAATGTATCGGACAAGGAATACACTGAAGGCATTATTGTAATATACAAACATTATGTTTTTAAAATTAAGCAAAAGTTACTAATTAGATGTTTGAAGTTAGTTTTCCTCAATCTAACAGCAAAAAACACCTAAACCCTCCTTCGTAACAGAAGGATGAAAATAATATTATATTTCACATTGAAAACCATTTGCTCAGCACCTATTCAAATAAAAATATAAGACTTATTATCAAGGCATGGGCTATGGGCATGCACTATGGGTACTATCAGTTTTGAATCTCACCATACAGAGTACTTAAGAATACTCTTAAGTCATACTTAATAATATCTATCAGCTATCGGAGATCAACGGCTTTCTAAACAATGCTCTCTGTGGTTGATATCAATAATGCAGGGTTGGATTAAATCGGACATGCTCCGAGATCGATGGTTTGCTGGATAATGATGTTTACACTGTAGAGTTATAACTACTGCCTAATCTGTGGTAGAAGCTTGACTCACAGATTGTTGGAGACGTTGAAATTAACAACGAACATTTGTTCCTAGTGGATGACGGAGGTAAAGCTTGACGCCTTCTGAGTCTCGGCTATAGTGCCTTTCGCACTCACCACCTAGGGCTATAGAGGACCTTTTCGTGCCCAACTTCCGATGAACAAGTAGCACACACACGCAGCAGGATAAATGTCCCTTATTAAAATAAATTTAGTCCTAGTCGAGTTTCGAAGCGCTCGTAGCGAAGTTAACTTAGCTGTTCTTAACCGATCAGCAAAGTTAACCCAGGTAGGAAGGTGACGTCAGTGACCTTATTGGGACCTTTCATGTCTACGTCTAATAGACGTGTCAGACGTTACAGCCCTATTTAAGACGTCTAAATGACGTATAATGTCAGCTGTAACAATGACGTGATATCATAACCATAACAAGACGTCTTTCAATTACGTTTATTTGACGTACAAGACGTCACATCCGTATCTAACACGTCTTAATGATGTTTTGTATCTGACGCTATAATAACGTCACGCCAATACCTTTAATATACGTCTCTTGTTTTCTTAAATTTGACGTAGTAGGCGTCTTAGCCCAATCTGACACGCCCAAATGTCCTATTTAATTAAACTTATATATATTATTTAAACGCGATACGACGTTTTTTTTACGTCGCTATACGACGTATTCTCGACGTCATGATATGACGTCTTGTACCCGTGACATTTTGACGTCATATATTGAGCTCACTAACGTCACTTCTGACGTCGATTACGTCAGTGGCCGACCTTAAAATGACGTTATAATTACGTAAAATTCCTACCTGGGAAGCAACGCCCGCCGCGGCCATGAGTTGGATGGGTGACCGCTAGTGACATTACTACTGAGCGCTTCCGTGCTTCGGAGGGAACGCGGTCCCGGTTGTCGTCTTAGGATGGCAGTCGTTACAGCATGGTGGTAGGGCACTTTGCGAATGCTCGCATGAATAGCAACCACCCTCAAGTAGATTTTTTTTACTGAAAATGGTACCGACTTTACCTAACACTCAAAAGTGTGAAATAACTTGTCGAAGTCGGTACCATGCGCACAAAATTGTGATAGGTACTTTTGAACTATGATGGTACCGACTGAAACTTCAACAAGTTATTTCACACTTTTAAGTGTTGAAGTCGGTTCCATTTTTGAGTAAAAATTTTTTAGTTTGTGCTACAGAGCAGAATTAAGGACGATCGTGGCAGGAGTTCCTTTATTTTGATATGGTCGATGTGATTGTTGATTATAAGATCATTGTATATACGTATTAAACATGAAGAGTACGATGACATAATCGTGACCCCGAGCTTACAAACATTCATATCAGATTGTGACAAACAAATAAGAGGTATACTTATTAAGTTCAACGACACGACATGCAGTAGGGTTGCTACTGTGTTGCACACTAATTAAATATTTTATTTATAATAATAACGATTTAAAATTAGTTGATATCCTACAAAAATAACAATTTTGATGTTATTGCTATATGATTATTACAAAATTAGGACGAGAGGAAAAAATATTTTCATGTGCAGGATTCGAACCCGCGCTATCCATCCTTATAGTCGGGGTATGCTCTGACCGCTAAGCCAGCATGACATATGACACATAACTCTATTTTATCCCCTCGTTTTTAACCATCGTATAGGAATGGAGCGAAACATATATACATATATGTAATTCAACATATGTGATACAGAAAAGCAAAGTGAAATCCGAGACGAAGTAAAAGAAAGTACCAATCCGCAAATCAAACTGATATTTTCGGATTAGTACCCTGAAACTGACACAATATATAATAATAACTAACAATAAGATAGAGTATCCGGACACAGCATAAGTAACATAACACATATAAGTCTGGTATATGTAATATATATTTTTTTTTCTGAATATGATTACAAGCCCTATCGCGTTCTAAGCGAATATATATTATTTAAACAAATTATTTGAGTACAAAATTTTATGCCCAAGGAGGTTTAGGCATCCGACGCGATATCGGAGGATGCAGGTTCGATTCCCGCCTTAGGCATACAATGTTGTACTCTAATAATTTGTTAAATATATTTTCTTTCTTCTTAATTTTCTGGATAGTCGATACTTAACTGGTTTCAATACTTATTTATTTGACTGTACTTCATAATGTATGTGCGCGCGAGTTGACGACAGTAAAAATAGGTTAAATCGGAAGGTGCCAACTCGCGTGCACTCGCGAGTTTCACGCTCGCGAGTTGACGAATAAGTCACTTCAACTTACGTTGTACTACAAACAGGTTTAAACTTGTTTACGGTGACGCAACCCTATAATTTTAATAGTTTTGTTTTTACAATAAGATTGCTCCGTGGGTTACATTAATAAATTACAAAGTAGGAGTTCAACCCGAAATTCCAGGACGACAGGCCGTATCCTGGGGTTGCGAATTGAAGTCGCGCAGGACGTGATATTTTTCCATTCGGTAAAAATCTAGTAATTATTATGTGTAGCTTTTATTTTTGTTGATGTCCGTGGTCGACTGTGATCACTTACTTCCAGAAGGGCCGCCTGCTCGTTTGCCTTCCTATCCCATAAAAAACTTATTATCATGCATAATTGTTATCTTGACTTGTACTGAATGACAAAATGCTAATATATTTCCTATGCGTATAAGAATTTCTAGCTCGGCAAACCACGGGGATATTTAAATAAAATAAGCAGCTTTTTAGTATCGATTTTTTTAAATTAGTTTCCTTAGGTATATCTATATGTACATTTATTTTTCTGAGCTGTACTCATAAATTATATAAAAACCTATATTATGTTTTAAGTAACAAAATAACTATAGTGTAAGTATCGATAAACAATTATATTTAGTGTTTAAATTAGTCAACCCTCATTTCAAAGCAATAAAGCCAAACTATACGACAAAAGATATAAAAATCCATGACAAATATACACCGAATAAAAACTTATCTGTTAAAACTAGCTTTCCAGCCGCGACTCTGTCCGCGAGTATAGCATTTATGACGCAAAATCACTAACCTCATTTTGCGCTGTTGGATAAAAACTATTCTATGTCCTTCCCCGGGGCTCAAACTATTTCCATAATTCATCCAAATCGGTCCAGAGCCTATTCTATGCAAACAAACAATCAAATCTTTCCTCTTTATTATTTTATTATAATCTTTATTTTTTTATATAGTTTAGATAAACATAACATCTGTATGTATATGCTACTCTCTTTTTGCACTGAACCTATCATAACCGAAGCACTATATAAGCTCAAAGACAGGCTCTATAAAAATGTATGAGGGCATTTAATATTCGTACAATATGGCTATATTATTCTAATACCCTCACTCTAGTGCTATTACTATTAAGCACGTAACCACTTATAGACATATACACGCATAATTATATATGCAATATCATCCCTACGAAGCGACTATCAACTTATGGTAGTGCTATATATTTAAATATATATAATCATTATATATACGCACGTCAATGTTACTTATTGAATGGTTAGTAGGATTTTTTGAAACAGTGATGACTCAGTGGCATTAGATATCGACTGCCGCGCAGCAGGTCCATGGATCGAATCCTGCCGCGGGCTTGAGCTTCACCGCTAGGTGGAAGGGCATTTTGCGAATGCCCACCTGCCTAGCGACCACCCAGTAGAAAATCTGTCGCCAAGCACCAAACACAAAAAAATGAGTAGGTCCAGCAAAGGTTCGACACTTTTTTATGCGTTACTTTTGTTTAATAATTTCTATCTCTAATTCGACACTTTCATTCATTCGCTAGTTTATTTTATTCGACACTTTAGATGATTCGCTTTTTTATGCCTCATAAGCTAGCCTTTGACCACTATATCACCTGATGGTAAGTGATGATGTTTGCGAAGATGTTGTTCAGGCTAGCCCAGAATTACTGGCTCTCAAGTACAGCTGCAAGAACACACCGTTAGGTGCTTTGAGACAGATTTTGTCATTGAGGGTGGTAGCTAGCCAGGCGGGCATTCGCAAAATGAGGGCATTTTGCGAATGCCCGCCTGGTTAGCTCCACCACCATGCTATAACGACTGTCATCCTAAGACAACAACCGGGACCGACGGCTTAACGTGCCCTCTGAAGCACGGAAGCGCTCAGTAGTAATGTCACTAGCGGTCATCCATCCCACTCATGACCGCGGCGAACATTGCTTAACTTAGCTGATCGGTTAAGAACAGCTAAGTGAACTTCGCTACGAGCGCTTCAATTTTTCCTTTATTTATGCACTTTAGTTTACTCACTACTTTCCCTTATTCGGCCCTTTTTCGAATTGTTCACATTTCTTATTGAGCCATTTCCTATCTTAATATTATGGTACAATTTTTAGAAATTAAAAGATATAATCAAAACAGCTGGAAACTTTTGCTGTGCAATACGTAAACAGAATGTTGACTTGTAAATCGGCTAACAGCAGCGAGGTAGTACTGGCAGCATTTTGGGCACTTTTTTGGGTACAGGTTTATTCCATTATACAATAGAAAAGTAAAATTATAAAAAAAAAAATTTTATTATATAAAAGAAATACTCCTAGAAACAGTTGAATTTATTTATAAACTTTAAACAAGACTATTAGTAAATCAAGCATTTGCTATCCAGTTAGTAGTAAGTATCCAGTTTCTTAGTAATATCCATAACAATAAAAAACTATTAAATTATAGTTGAACGACCAGAATCGCACTAGTAATAATGGGATTTATAATTCATGAACATTTTAATGAAACATGAAACAAGGGTGACGTTATCTGCAAGGTATTGGACCAGTAGTGGTTCATAATTAAAGCACATTAAGATATTCAACGCGACGTATAATGATCATAAAATCTTAGGATAACAGGTCTGGTTAACATTTTTAGAGTTCCAGAAAATAAGACAATTCCGAATCCTTCGTTAAGTTCAAGTTTTTAAGTTGAAAACTTTCGTATATAGCGGGAAATTTAAATTTTGAACATGATCGTGATATTGGCGCGTTTAAAATAATAATATTGTTCGTATTATCTTGAAACGTTAATGCACACCACGCACACGATTACAAAGACAGGTAGCGACAACATTGCGAAAGTTAAAAAATGTTATACTACATAGGTACTCTTTGGTAATCCTACTATTGCATAAGACACTTCGTCACTTGTCATTACTTTGCATTTTGTCTGTACTTCATATTAAATAAAACTTTTTTCTAAATACATCGTTTAAGTGACCCATAAAATACCACATACCTAGTTACATATGTTTGAAAAAGCACTTATTTCGATCAGATGAAGTCTACTAGTCTGGTTGATGACCGCGCACCTATACTATTTCCATTTATTTATTTTCTCGATGACAGTTCCTGTGAAAACTTGAACGAGCGTTCTTTTTTACATTAGGTATGCATTATTTTATAAAAATGACGTTTACGTACAAGGTTATACAAGAGTTTCTCCGACTGACACAGGAGCTGTCATCGAGAAAAATAAAGAAATGGAAATAGTATAATGTCTATTAAAGTAGTACCATTGGAGCATAAAGTTTCGGCTCGAACGACTGTGTTCCGGTGTCCAGTGGAATAGGTATCGCGAAATCGATTTAATAAAAAACGCGGGTTCGATTCGAGCCCAGGACAAACATTTTGTGCTCCAATAATTGGTAAATTTAAACTTCCTTCTTTCCTGGGATGTCTCTAAATAACAATGATTTTAGTAAATACTTACCAAAAATTTTTTATATATTTTTTTTTAATTAAATTTAAATTAAATTTGACTATGAATCCTGTAATCTAGAGAGCCAGTACTTCTAGGTTAGCCTGAACAACATCTTCGACCACATCATCACTTACCATCAGGTGAGATAGTGGTCAAAGGCTAACCTACCAGGCATAAAAAAAAAAAAAAAAAATCTAATCATTGTTTATATTGAAAATTTAACAAATCAAAGTACACGATTTATATAAACATATACATACATATATATATAAAGATCCATACATAACACATCAAATATACATACATAATATTATAGATACAATAAATATATACACTTACCAAAAATATATATACTAGATGCGCCCCGCGGTTACAACCGCGTGGTGATAGATGATGATGATAAATGGTGTTATATGTGTTAATCCAGCGCCTCATAATGGCTTACACATTAAAGATGTATAAATGCTATCGTGGGTTTTTATGTAGGGCAATTTAAGATAAACATTTCCGGTATACATTATGTACCTGTAAATATAGAAAAGGTTTTTGCAGGGCACGCCAGAATAGGTCGCATAT
Organism: Plagodis pulveraria; assembly: GCA_963890685.1. NCBI lineage: Eukaryota > Metazoa > Arthropoda > Insecta > Lepidoptera > Geometridae > Plagodis > Plagodis pulveraria. Next base: position 6,565,046 of record OY982955.1, on the reverse strand, counting down.
GGCAGAATTTATTCCTACTTACTTGACACTTATCGTTGTATTTTAGTCAATTCACAATATATAAATTATAGCCTATATGTTATTCTGAAAAGCCATTTAGTAGTTTTTGCGTGAAAGAGTAATACATCCATACTTACAAATTTTCGCGTTTATAATATTAGTAAGGATTTTATATACGGAACCTTCGGTGCGAGTCTGCATCACAATTGACTAGTTTCATTAAACATAATCATAAGAACAAATTCACTATCGCTTAGATTACCATATTTATTGTTTTTTTTTTAATTTAAAGAGATGTAACTGACACCATCATTACGAAACTTTAATTAGGTACATGCTGTGTGTTAATAATAGAAAAAAGAGGTAAATGGATATTTAATTCCTACTTATCAGATTCTATTACTAATTAAAGTGCTAGTTACCACCAGAAAGATATAACGCGTATCACTTAAGAGTGCACGGGGAGCTTTCCATATACAAATGTTTTGCATAATTTAAATACTCAATGTTCAAACTCGTTGAAATGTTGTACGCATATTGCTGAGCCTAATATCTATGCTTCTGGGCCCCAATACTCTTAGCTATTGACCAAACGCCACACTACTGCGATGCTTCTGCTATCGAACTGATGTTAATGTCATATACGGTAGTCTGCTAATTCTAGCTCCTAATCGCAGTTATATAGCAATCGCGCCGCTATCGTGTGGCTGTGCTATGGCTCGCAAATGTTGCCACTGAAATATAACTAAAACTTATATCAATCAGCCTAAACATCAATACAGTGATTTTCTAGCAAACAATACATTCAATAAATATATTTAAATAATTTAGCTATTTATCTATCTAAAATCCTCTAAAATATTTTTTTGCCACTGTAGCAACACAATCGCAACAAAATAGCTTACAGCATACCAGATATGTCAAAAACTATTGATAGCACGCCAGTGACTTGCGATTGAATCTAAATAGCGGGCAGACTACGGATACTGTCAAAAACTACAATTTTCATGCAATTAAGTTGCGTTAACGCCGTTCAATAGCTAAGAGAATCAGGCCTCTGGTGTGCCATTTTTCGATTTATTATTTATTATATACTTACCTAAATGTCAAAATAACGATATACCCATACAAAACGATTTTTCGAATTATTTTAGAAAATACTTAATTTTACGGAAATCTGACAAACCAGACGCATAGATATTAAGGCTCAAGGATATACCTGCAAAGTTTCACCAAGTTTGAACCCTTAATATTTGAAATATAACGAAACTTCGTTTGTATGGGCACTCCGAGAACTCTACTATTTATAAACTGTTTATAGTAAAAAACGTTGCTACAATTTGAAGAAAAAGCATCGTTTGACGCAATGATAGCTGAGTGGTTATAGCTATGGACTGCCGTGCCTCAGGTCCACGATCTAATCCTCACCGGATGGACTTCAGGCCAGTCTGAACTTTACCGCATGGTGGTAGGGCATTTTGCGAATGCTAGGTTGGCTAGCTAACACCCTCAAGTAGAAATCTTTCGCCAAGCACCTAGTAGTGTGTTTTGGCAGCAGTCCTTGAGAACCAGTAAAATTAAAAGCACATGAGACTCAACAATTGTATGTCTCAGGTTGGGCGTTGCAGTTTTTCACTTGTGACATGGGATCTCTTATAGGTAGATGTTCCAGCTTAACATAAGGTGGTCCTCGTGCTTTTACCGTCACAATCGCATTAAAAAAAAACCTTCATGGATAGCAAGCAATTGGGCAATTTAAGTAAAAACATTTCTTTTTTGTATATAGTTAGTTCATTGAAAGTTCTTTTAAATAGCGTCTTTTTTGGGTACGTTATCAATCTCCTGCACTCACTGTATCAACCGAATTGTCTATCATAATCATCAGCTGGAAGACGTCCACTGTTGAACAAAGGTCTCCCCCATAGAGCGCCACAAGGAATGGCTATAAGCCGCTTGTAACCATTAGCTACCCGCGACATTCACGATGTCGTCAGTCCACCTAGGCGGGGAGATCTTGGAGATCGCAGTGTAAGATGTCTTCTTCAGAAGATGCTGCTGCCCACCTTTCGGTATTTTACCTTAAGTCGGCTCTTACCCTTGGGAAGAGATGGGAGTGTGAAATAACTTTTGCACTTTTATGTGATTATTGTTATTTACTTTAAAAAAACACCTTTCATAGTATTTGCAGATAATAACCATTTTTCCATAAGTTGAGTATAACTGAATAATTGCAAATGAAATATGATGAAATTAAAATAAATGGTAGTAATAAAAAAAACAATAATAGATGATTAAATAATTTTCTTTCTTAACTTCAAACCCTGCCGCCTATTTAGATGAAACTTTTTTCTGCGTAGTCAATTTACATCGTAGTGGGCTGGAGCATTTGGACTGCCTGTGAGTCTGCAATGACTTATAGGTTTTCTAAATGCTTTTATTGTAGTAGCTGTAGTGTTGTATACAGTTCGTTGTATTAAGTTAATAAAGGAATACCAGCAAGGAAAAAAAAACATTCTCTGAATATTGTTGACAATATTATATAAATACGTACAATTTTGTTATTAATACAATATACATATTATATAAGTTTTTTGGTTTAAAAAATGGCCTATCCAACTAGATACTAGCTTCCTAGGTCATCTTTTATAAATAAAGTAATGTTATCTAACATTACTTTATTTATAAAAGATCGAAATAAAAGGGTAGCACGATTGATTTTGTTCTTCACAATACAGTACTTTTACCAAAATACATTGACCATCTCAAAAATTTCAGCGCTAATCTAAAACAGTTTGCAATGTTACGACACTAATTATCTGTTGTTAGGTACATGTAAACTTTCAATTTTGTGTATTGTAATATAACAAAAGTATTGTAAAGAACCAAGTGACTATCTGACCAAGATTTAATGTCAATCATTTATAATTTAAATAAGGTTATGTTTAGTTATGAATTGATATCTAGTTGCTCGAGTAGGCTGTACTCACTCGACTAATGATGACTTGCAATAATAAACATAAATTAAATGCATGAATACAACATTCGCTCTGCTTGGCCATTAGCCTGTTTTGTGTAGGCAATGAGCTTACTAGTTTTGGATTACGAACTAGTCGTAAAAATAGGTTATATCTTTTAAGGACTCTTTCTGAAGAGAAAACTTACCACCTGGTAGATAAGAATAATTTATCCTGCAGTGCAAGTACCGTAGCATGGCTCGTTAAATTATCGAATCGCTATGATCGATAAATTTAACGAATCGTATCGCCCATTGCAAGTATGGAACTTTTGTCGATAACTCTTATCGATGGCTGAAGCGATGGCTTACGATCGTGAAATTGAGATTATATGTAGATTTTTGCAAATTAGCAAAAAAACTAAAAAAACTAAAAAAAATTAACAAAGCTTCAAAACTATACTGCTTTTGCACAGATCATTAAAATCGGTCATTCGCTGGGGGAATAGTTTTTCTGAAAATAATTATAATCAAAGCATTTCTTTTTTGGAAAATGGATAATAACAGTGTTAATGAATACAACAAATTATAGAAAATGTTAACTAAATTATTAATTAAAATTTCTCAGTATCAAAATGAAGTAATTTTTTTTCACAGAGAAAATAATGGTAGACATCTGACTGAAGTTATTTTCCAGAGATGTGACTACGTGGTAGATAGAATAGGTTTTTTAAATAATCGTTATTATTTTTGTTTAGCATATTCGTAAACCAAATAATCATCTCAAAATTCTCCTGCTCGCTGCAGAAAGAATAAACAAACACGATGAAAAGTGCCAGTGAAAACTTATTTATTATTGTTCTTTCCTTAAATAACGAAATTTGAAGAAGTAAATAGAAAAAAATTGTGAGGACATATACAAACCGATTTAGTTATGGATGGTAGTTTTAGTGCTTAGCCTATAATATTCTTTTAAAGGTATATAACATAGGCCAAAACAGTAATTCTATCTAATAGGTAGTAGGTATACGACGAGTACAATTTCTTTCGGTATTTGGAATAGATTCCTGAAACCCTTATCGAAAGTTCGATAGGTAGGGTTATTGGCGTTCGTCAACCTCTTTACTGAAGCATTTGGCTATTTCTATAAGCCCACCGCTCTTCTTTTAATAAAAAGAGCCCAAAAATTCATTTTAAGATTTGTCGCAATTATATCGCCCTTCTTTTTAAACCTGACAAAACAATCGTTAAAATCTACAAAATAGACGATCTTAGACGTCATTTTATAGTTCCATGCTAGGGTTATCGTCAAAATTTAACGAATTTTGACGATAACCCTAACATTTACCAAATTTAATGTAGGTTTCATACTTGCAATATCGACAAAACATCGATATAACCAGCTTTATCGAATTTAGACGATTTTTAATGTCAAATTTAGCGATCGGTGACTACGGTACTTTCGCTGCTGGAACATTAAGATTGAATAAGATAATTTTAAATACACTTTTTAAAATGTATCGAAAATACCCCGACATTAACTTATGACTTACACTTAACTTATAAAAACATTGTGGTCTTTATTCATTACCTATTATCTTATAAAGTACTCGTAGGTTGGATACGTAGGGATTTCAGTAAATATTAAATCTAGTTTTTCTGTAACGACCTCCATTGGTAGCTTACGTAACATCCGTACATTAAAGATGCTGACTTAATTAAACTTTATTAGTTTTTTAAATTATAAATACATACCTCATTATTATAGGTGTTTTCATCTTTGTCGTAATATATAGATCATTATTTTAATTTAATTAGTACTAATATCCATAATAGCATTGGTGACTGTGGCGCCGCCTGACAGTTCTTAGCTAACGGGTTCATGTGTGTTATTATTAACACCATAATTGTGTGCTTCAGGCGACACCATAATTTGGTACATCAGCCGAACGTCTAGGTAAGTAAGTGACACTGTAAATAGTGTAATCAAGGTGCATATTAAAAATAATCAGCCTTACTTATAAACGCTACTTAAATTTTAAACATTACTTAGCCGCTGATTAGCAAAATTTCTTACTCATAAACGCTACATAACTTTATCCAGTACCTAAGTACTGCTTAAATCAGCTGTCAATTTAAACACCGTCCCACCCTTGTTTAAATTTTAAGTAACAAGATGGCGCCCACATTTCTGATCAGCTGATTTAGTTACAGACCCACCAACTTATCTGTTCAGGTGGCAGAAAAAAGAACTACAACATTCCTTCAAATTGTGACAGTTCGTAGTTGATTTCCTTGACCAGTAGCGCCCTCGAAAACTGCTCAGTTAAGTTGGTGGTGCTATACAAAGAAAAGTATTATATTTACTTTTTAATTTCAAGATATTTAGCACTAGATACATGCTATTTGGCCATTTAGGTCATTCATAATACTTTTTAGTACAATGTTGTCAGTTTAAAATACGTTCGACCTCATTATCCATTGCTTAGCTAAACAGGTGCTATGTAGCGTTTATAAGTAAGAAATATTTAAGCATTACTTAAACACTGTTTAGTTATCCATTACTTAGCAACTACATAGCGTTGTTTTTATAAGTAAGGGGGAATAACTTCGTTAGTGTATCTATTTCGGTTTCTTCTCAACTAGCGTAATTGAAACCAATTTATGTTTTTTTTTCATTTAGTAGTCTATCCTCATGATCGGCAACACTAGGTATCTTATTAGGTGCTCCTTACTGCTTTAAATTCAGAAAACACAACACTCACATGTTCAATAAAAAGAAACGGAGGAGCTTTTGAAGTAACACTACTTGACTACTACCACTGGACGATGTACAAAAACAAAACATGTATACACCCTCACACACACACTCACAAACACACCCTTACACATCCTCGCAAGCACATATATTCAAAGAGACATTATATAAGACTTTAATAGACTTTTAAAATTGTTTTTTCATATTACTTCTTCTGTACATATGATAAACCTGAACTAAATGTACCGTATAGTTTTTAAGGAGGAGGGCGTTGGTACCTGAACACAGTATTTCTCAAAAACTTTCGCAGTTACCATCGTGTTTCATTCAATTTATGTTATGGCTAAAGTTCCAAATAAATAATTTGAATTTGAACACCCGCAAATAAAAAGACTTCAGTACTAAGTCAAGCCGTTGGACAGTAGGAACCATATAATATTTTAACCTTTACTCGATACCAGATGCATGAGATCGGTCGTAAGTCATAACTCGAGGTACGGTCGTCGCTTTAGATGCCCAGCACCAATTAATTCTGTACAAAGCACCGACACCACTTTACGATCTGTCGCCTGCAGCAGTGATAATAAACGGGTGTAAAACTACCCACAAGTATTATGGGTTGTGAGTAGGTTAGGAACCCTAGTAATGTGTGCAAGTGATGATAAAATTTTATGGCGTGAGAGTATGTTTTCCTGACTGGTTAAAGAAGAAATAGGTAGTGGTCTTTATTTTTGTTTATTTATGCCTGATAGGTTAGCCTTTGACCACTATCTCACCTGATGGTAAGTGATGATGTGGTCGAAGATGTTGTTCAGGCTAACCTAGAAGTACTGGCTCTCAAGGACAGCTGCCGGAACACACCGTTGGGTGCTTGGCGACAGATTTCCTACTTGAGGGTGGCAGCTAGCCAGGCGGACATTCGCAAAATGCCCTACCAACATGCTATTACGACTGCTATCCTTAGACAACAACCGGGACCGACGGCTTAACGTGCCCTCCGAAGCACGGAAGCGCTCAGTAGTAATAAGCGGTCACCCGTCCAACTCATGACCGCGGGCGACGTTGCTTAACTTTGCTGATCGGTTGAGAACAGCTAAGTAAACTTCGCTACGAGCGCTTCAAAAGGTCAAGGGGCAATGGCAGCTACCTAAATATTTACTCCACTCTAATACATATCTCGTTTTAAAACTTTCCTGTTTTGTTATTTATACAGCGCCAGAGCTATTGTGGGCAATCAGAGTCAATTCATTTGCTATGGTTTTATCAAAATATTATTCAAATCTAATGTACTGAAAAAAGAATGTCGCAGAAAAATGGTACCTAGTAAAATATAAGGGTAAGCCTTCGGCATCAGATAACGTTATCAGAGCCTACCCCTTCAGGAATGTTAACACGTAATTTTATGATATGGCGAAAGGAAAAATGCGGGGATCTATATGGTAAAATAACTTAAGAATAATTTGATTCGTTGTAGTAATATACAAAATTCATACAAGAGGGATATTTTTATATAACACTATATATAACATTTAATCTGATATTACCTGAAAATAGCTGCCAAGCCTTCCTGCTCTAAACTTATGGGGTGAAGAGTTCAACCTTTATGCCATTTTAACTGCCACTGCAAAGTAGTATTGTCTTTAGTTAAAAAATTTAAGAAGGTTGTAACAACCGTTTGGAAGTTATTGCTGAACAAACCTTCTCTGCGTCTCATCCAAAATACATCCAAAAGATGCACGCATAAGTGTATAAAATGGTAAAAGTTGTCAATGTTATTCGCCGGGAAAATTATAACTTTTTTATAGTCCCTGGCTTAAACACATCTCCTTTAAATGCTCAAAGCCTTTGAATCTAATTACGAATAGGTATATTACGAGTAACACAAGAAAAAGAATACTCTCGCAAAACCCACAGACAAGATGACGGCTAGGTGCCATCTTATTTTTATTTTCTGTCGCTTAGACTCGAACATATTGGCGTGTGGTACCGAACAACCATTATTGCAGAAATTATAGCTTAAAACTGAACACCAGAGATCCTTTTACCTCTTACATTAACAAGAGCACATGTAACTGTCTTAAAATATTTATTATTTTGCGTTTACAAAGGTACCTAGCGTCGAGTGGCGAGGCCGCAGGCTGTAGCGGGAATGCGTCTAGCCGTATACTTGTTGAAATAAACCCTCATTCAATTTACGGTTATGATTCGAAACCTAGATGCTGTTTTGTTAATTTATTGATGCGATAACGTATATTACCGCAGGCCTAATTTATCCACTTGGGAGTCTAGCATATCAAATATAAAACTAGTTTGTAAAATCATAAAGCCTGTAGATCACCCAAGGTTAGTCAGAGATATCCAAGTAATTACCCAGGATTTACCAGAAAGATTGGATGGATTGAAGAATGCAAGACTATTGCCACCTACTGGGCAAGGTTTTATTTGGTTTAGGTTAAAAATTGTAAGATTTTTATGCATACTGAAAATTGCAGAAACACGAAGTTTTCTACATATTAAAACGTTTTAAGGTTATTATCGGAGAATCCAAAATCTGTTCCGATTTTCACCAAAGTTAAATGAAATATAGTTAAATGCTAGACTTACAGCATAAATAAGAGAAAAGTACTGTGGAAAAATCAATCCTCATAGAAATATATCACAAAATATTACAACACGTAACAGGAAACAAAATCGTACAACTAAAAGCAAAATCAATCAAATATGTAGGATTATTTTTAGTGTCATATTTTTTATTTCAATAAATTGATTAAAAGTAAAATAAATAAGGAAATCAATCAATATAAAAAACAATCGATTGTGCGTCTGGAGAGTGAAAAGCTCCTGAAACGCTGCGAAAACTATTTCTGCTATGTCAGATAGCGTTTTTACGTCATTTCGGGTTAATAGGAAGTAAAGGCGGAACTACAGATGTATATTTTTTGTTTTGCTTATATATTTTTTACGAAGTATTTCGCAACATGATGCGAGAAGTATCGCGAGCTAAGCAAAATTAACATTTACCAATTATTAGAGCACAACATTATTAATATCGATTGGGATTTGAGTCAGCGTTCACCCGCTGCACTCGATGCGTACCCGAGAACCTTGGGAAGGTAGCGACATCATTAAGAGCACTTTTTTCGATCAGATGAACTCTAGTACTCTAGATTAAAGCACAAGTTTCGGCTCAGTCGAGCCAGTCTCGATAGCACAGTGCGAAGCACCTGCACACAATAGTAAGTTCTACACCCGCTCGAGAAAAAAACATATGTGTACCGCTCATCTCCCTCATACATATAAGGTACGTATGTTTGAAATCCAGTAGTGTGGCTATCCATGGACAAGCAAAAAGCTCATCATTGATTGCCCATACCTTGCTGTCGGTTTTATTAAGACGGCAGCCTAACGAACTTCCTATTATGAAACTTTGTAATTCACTCAGAATACAGATGCAAAGCACGATGTTAACGCAATTATAGAATTCCAAGGTATCTATCGAAGGTGCAGTTGCCATGAGGCTGCAATTTTTCGGACACGTAATTAAAGCGTCTTTTTTAATAATAACTAAGAAAATAAATAGATAATAAATAGATTCAGGCGTTACTTTGCGGAAATCCATATTTAATAATAACAAATATTTTTAAAATATGTTATGAAAACAATAAATGAATATTTTTAAAATATTTTATGAAAACAATAAATGAATTAGCCTAATTTTCCTGTTAAGCTGACGTGACGTCACAAACGCCACGCAGCAAAACCGGAAGAATTTTCGACGCGTTTCGCTTCTGTATAGAATTTTTTTATTTCTGTATAGAAATTTTCGACGCGTTTCGCTTCTGTATAGAAGCAAAACGCGTCGAAAATTCTTCCGGTAAAATTAGGCGGAATTGTCACTAGATATATTTTTGTATTTTTTAAGTGTTTTATTAAAATATTAATTTGATGTTTTCATAAAATATTTTAAAAATATTTGTTATTAATAACTAAGAACTAAGATAGCAATCTTGAATATGTGAATATGATTCAAAGCTCCATTTAATACTTAAAGAATGTATAATTTTAAACTTTTAGGGAAATTAAACATCAAGAATTCTTTGAAATGTATCGTATCTTAAATCTAAAATGCCTCATGTCTCATCATACTTATAATACGCAAGAGTTTATCCATGGCAGCATATTTGGAAAGGTACAGCTATTATGTAAATTAGTCTTTGATAAGTAATTATCTGCTTTTAGAAAAGAAAACCCACCGTGTGGGAGTTGAACGCCCACAACAGAATATACAAAAATTATCGTAATTTTTTGAGTTATAAAACGGAACCTCGCTTATTTATTGGAATGGCTCCTGATCTTCTGGTCCTTTTTATTGTGTGTCTGTGTGAAAATATAATGATGTTTGCTACATTCTGTTTTCGTACGGAACCCCCTGTATGCCAGTCCTACTCGCACTTGACCGGGTTTTTTTTATGCTATTGTGACGGAACACTCTCGAGGCCCGCCTGATGTTAAGCGGACTAACCTCTGCCTATAACAGATGCATTTCGTCACAAGCCACGAACTGCACAGCGTCCGTCACCTTGAGACATAGTTGTTAAGTCTCGTGTGCCTGTCATTTCACTGGCTCTCGAGGACTATTGCCGGAACACACCGTTAGGTGCTTGGCGATAGATTTTCTACTTGAGGGTGGTAGCTAGCCAGGCGGGCAATCGCAAAAAGCCCTTTCACCATGCAAAATTATTTGATGTAATACATTAGGTATTAGATTATGATCATAGATAGTCTGACGCTTGCTTGAACGTAATACAGTTTTACCGAAATGCAAAATCAAAAACGTTATATATACGGAGGTCCCATACATTTATATTTTTTGTAATTACATTGTTTATAGTCAATCTGGCACAGCCTGTTAACACCTTTTACCACATCAGATGAGATTGTGGTCAAAGGCTTACCTAACAGCAATAAAAACATTGTATCTGTGAAAAATTTCATAAGACTTCCCGCTTTCAAAGATACAACCCCAAAGGTCGGACTGACGAATAGGGTCTCCGTATAGTAACCTACCCTAAAGAGGCAGCAAATTAAAAAAATAAGGGTTCAGGCATGTCTTATCGGAAATCCATATTAAAACAAATAAGTCAATAATAATAATATTTATTTAATTATTAATATTGTTATTTGGTACAATTGCTACTAAATACCAAGGATATTCATAATAATTATGATATTATAAGTAAACATAACATATTATAGTGGCTTGTAGTTTTTTGTTGCTGTATTGGCGTACAAAACCTACAGTAAGAATAATCTTGTGTCTAGTATTTCTAGTATATTAATAGAAAACATGAAACAGTGGACAATCGGTATAATATTTTGTACGTAAATTAGGCGAATTATCACCAGATATTCACTCCGTTAAAAAAATGAATTTAAGTATTATTTAAGGCGTGATTATGTAACAAAAAACATTCACAATTTATTTAGGGGGTAGAACTTGAGATCGCGCGTTGATGTCTTTTATAGCACGGGCCTCAGCGCGTAACTCGTAGTTACACTCGTGCTCGTCGCTTCGCGCAATCGTGACTCCCAGACGAAGGGCTTCAAAATAGTCCGAAACTGGTCGGAATCTTTCCGGTATATATAACGCGGGTCCTAGCCGGATCCTACTAAGTTAATATGTATAAAACTCGCGCAAGTTTTCAATGTGAAGTCTTTACAAACATATCTTTGATCCGAATTCATATTATACTTAGGCCATTCGTACGGTTTTCAGCAGTAAAAAGAAGCTGGCTAAGCGAGCTAAGAAACCAATGCGCCAAAGCATTATGGCAAAATGTATATTATTTTTTGTGTTAATGAGTTATTTTATAGCTTATAGGCTAGCTTTTGACCACTGTCTCACCTGATGGTAAGTGATGACGTGGTCGAAGATGTTGTTCAGTCTAAGAATTACTGGCTCTCAAGGACAATGCCGGAACACACCGTTAGGTGCTTGGCCACAGATTTTCTACTTGAGGGTGGTAGCTAGCCAGGCGGGCATTCACAAAATGCCCTACAACCATGCTGTAAAGACTGCCGTCTTAAGATAGCAACCGAGACCGACGGCTTAACGTGCCCTCCGAAGCACGGAAGCGCTGCCACTAGCGTTCACCCATCCAACTCATGACTGCGGCGGACGTTGCTTAACTTAGCTGATCGATTATGAACGGCTAAGCAAACTAAGCTATTTCATGAGATGATGGCTCCTCAAATTTCATACGGATAATGCTCTATCATCTTGTGTTAATTATGCGACTGTTGCTATCATACAACCAGAACACAAAATTTACATAGCTTTAAAGTTAAATTAAATATTTTTTTACGCGATCACCAAAACAGTGAGGAAACTCAAAAAAATGACAAAAGCGCTATTTAGGACATATTAATAGATCCTTCTCGTTTGTAATTATGTACTTTTCTATTTATTTTTATTTTCTATACGGTTTTTTTTTTTAAATTTTTTTTAATAATTATGCTACGCACTACAGACTCTTGGTCCGTACTCTTTTTTGATTGCACACATACATTTTCCAATTTCACAAATTACATTCTCCATACATCATTGACTTTTTTACACTTAGATGTAAGTTAGTGTAAAGGTGTTAGATCTTTCTATCCTGTTTAAATGGTATAAACATTGTGCCATGTTTATGTATTTTTTAAAGATCTAATTTAATTTCTTATTTGTTTTGTTTAATCTGAATTTTAATTTTCTGTATACTTGATATATTCTGTTATGTAACTGTTCGTGACGTCACCTACCGGTCTCAACGGAAGACCAACGCTGGTCATATATGAACTAGCTCTATGTTGAGTTGGGGCCGTTTTGTGACAGGGGACTGCAAGAACTTATTCTTGTTTTATATTTGTTTTCAAATTGGTTTGTTTTTGTCAGTTTTTTTTCATAAATAAAGAGTATTTCTATTTCTAAAATATATAATAATCTCGGAGTCTTGAAGTACAGAGTCAACAAGTCAAGCATGTTCTGCCAAAGACCGCGTCGTCACTTTCCTTCAGATGTGACTGCGGTCAAACACTTGCTTATCCTATAGAATATTCTTATCTCGCTAACGCCAAAACGTACAGTCGTCGTATTAGGGCCTCCCTACATTTGTTGGCGCAGAATCGGCGTAAGTTGATCTGATGAATTGAATACTGTACCAGCCGACTTGTCCACTACTGAACACAGCCTCCCCAGTTAAGGGGGTAATTGCCTTAATCCCCACGCTTGGCAGGCGGCTTGGGGATCGCAGTGTAAGATAGTAGTTCCTTAGAAGGTGCTGCTGCCCACCTTCCAGTATTTTTCCCTTAGTCGCATCTTACCTAGCCCTAGTTTATCCCACGGGATGATATTGGGAGGTGCAATTCTAACCACTATCCACGGGGATGAATTGAATACACGCTGCATATTTAGAAATAATATATATTTTGTTTCATAAAAATACGTATGCTTAGAAAAAAAACATAATATGATCACATATCTTGCGGAAGTTGCCATTCAATGCGAATTTCCGCTTACGAATCGCAATGTATATCTATCATCATATAAACTACGTCTGTTAATTGTTCCAGAAAACTCTCTAATTGGTGCACCTAACGCCTGATGGTAAAAACGTGTTGATATCTATTATGGCTGCTATAATTATTAACATAATGAATGCGGGAGTCCCGCTACTTTTTGTACCAGGCATTGGCACTTTAATAATTTCCTTAGAAGTGTGATGTCTGGATTCTGGATTCGACAGCTACACTCTGTATGGTGATACCACACGTCTGTAATATATTAGTATGCAAGTGTGTATACGGTGTCATCTGCCAACCAACATTGCTCTAATGGTAGTTTCTAGTAAGACCATTTTAAATAATCTTTAATAAGACTATTCTAAGAATGTATTTCTTTTATTAAAATATCTATTCTAACTAACTAGCGCTCTAATATAAGCAATTTACCACTGTTCGTTCGAATTTTCTTCCAACACCTGGGTTGATGTGGGTTAAGGGTTCAAGGCTATGCCTTCTGCTCATTGCTTCTATATCAGCTTGTTTTTTTTATGTTATTGTGACGGAACAAGCCCGAGATGTTAAGTAGACTATAACCTCTGCCTGTAAAAGATGCATTGCCCTGTGCCCGTCACACTGAGACGTGCAGTTGTTAGGTCTCATGTGGCTATAATTTTACTGGCTCTTAAGGACTGCTGCCGGAACACACTGTAAGGTGCTTGGCGACAGATTTTCTACTTAAGGGTGGTTGCTAGCCAGGCGGGCATTCGCAAAATGACCTTCCACCATGCGGTGAAGCTCAAGCCCGCAGCGGGATTCAAACCATGGACCTGCTGCACGGCAGTCCATAGCTAATGCCACTGAGCTATCAGTGCTTCAGATGTTGTTATGATATTATGCGGGTATATATAGGTATATACTATAGGGAAGCATAGACCTGCCACCGCAGCCGCTTAGTTAGCCATCATGCCGCACCAGGTTGATCCCCGCCTACACGGGAGAAACCCAGTTTACCACTGCTCTAACAAGACTTCTTTATATAATCTCATTTACATATGAAGAAGTCTTTGCTTGTCTTGTGCTAACTAACTTTTGTTACCGGGGAATAGAAAATTAAACTTTTATTCTCAATTTGACCGACGCCTGGGAATGACCCAAGATTTTTATACAAAGTGTTTGCTTGTCAACTACTCGTGTCACTGATTTATTTCATTTCTTTTATCAAAACTAATTTTCATCATGCGCATTTTTTTAAATGTATATAAATTTGCTCCTTCGAGTAATTATTAAAACCAATGACCGCGAAAGGTTGAAATAAGTGGTCGCGGATCGAGAATAAATGTGAACCAGTGTGATGAGGCGTTCTTTTAATTATATTTGTTAGGTATGTATATGCAAATTCAAGCACTGCAATATGTTTACAAACAGAGTACGAAATTAGCAAATGCCCAGCTGGAAAAGTGTTGATGCTGTCCTTGTTTGAGTATAATTACAAATGTTTTTTTTTTTTTTTTTTTTTATTCCAGTTTGTTTAGCCTTTGACCAGTATCTCACCTGGTGGAAGAGGCGACATCATTAGGTTTAATGGCAGAGCTCTCATACCGTGGGCGTCCATGTGGGTATCGTGCAAATGAGAAGACACAAATTACTTGGAATGAAATTATAACTTGGTCAAATGCGACAATGTTATTAACTTGTTAATGTGTTGTAACTGTTAACAAAGTAAATGGGATTGAATGATCGGTGACTTCAATGATTGGGAGTAGATTGACGATATGAGGGTTGGATCCCAAACTATGTGATCAGGATTGGCCGAACATTGTGCTGTGGTTTTGTTGTTTTCAGATCAGCACACGAGGAAAGTGTGATTAGTCAGAATGGCCGAGTCGCACAGACTGCAATACATCGAGTAACTTACGTTCAGAAACATCAAGTGGTTAGCTGGAGTAAGTTTGCTACGACTGGCAACACTATGATATATCGACGTTATTCTTGTCTGTGATTGCAGCTAGTCTATAGTCAGTTGAGTCTGTGGTGCTAACGTCATGAGACACTGCAGTTGACTCGGGATTCTTTTAACGACCGCCGAACAGGCAACAGCTAAGTAGTGAAACCTATGACGGTTAACATTGAAAGTGCCGACTGTGAAGTAATCAGTCGATATCAGCGCGATCCTATTAGTAAACGGTGATTTTATGGTTGGCAGATATTGGCACAGGCCTAGAAGAGTGGAATATGGTCTTATTTAATAATAACAAATATTTTTAAAATAAGTTAAGAAAATATCAAATTAATATTTTAATAAAATACTTAAAAAATATAAAAATATATCGAGATCTCGACCGATTCTCGATCGTGCGCTCGTAGAGTCAAGACCTCCCGAGGATGCTTCGTGTAGAAGCGAAATTGTTAAAAATTCTTCCGGTTTGGCGTTTGTGACGTCACGTCTGCTTAGCAGAAAAATTAGGCGGAATCACAGACCTAGGATTTTTCGCTACGCTCAATAGACCTACGAAGTGTGTGAGTGAAAGGTCCTAAGCTGCTACAAACCGTCGCGAGAAAAAAAGAGATAGTGAAACAAGAAGACGGTATGACATTTTTTACTCGAGTAAGAGGCCATAGCGTCCCGGCCTCTTCCAAGTCGGCGCGAATTTTGTGTATTTGCTCAAATATCTTACGATTATAATATAAAATATGTATTCTGCAAGCATGGTGTCTTGTTCAGTGAGTGAATGTGAGGTTACAAGACACAGTTACCCGAATATATACACATTTCACAGGTAATTTATGTTTATTTGTACTGCTTTTCGTAATTTTGTTTTAAAATGAGTTATAAGAACTATGGAAATATTAGATAATAGGTTTCTCTTCATACTTATCATCAAATTACATTGCTAAATGAAGAATTGGTTGGTATTTTACGAAAAATACAAAAACATTTGTTTACGATAGGGCTTGACAAAGTCCTGACGTCACAAGTATCGATAAAGTCGATAGTTTATGTATCACCTGTAGCTTCGACGTGAATGCTCGGGTACATATGCGAACCTCAAAAATAACCGGTAGTTAATTTAATCATAAATTTGATTAAAAATAATAAAATTACATAATAATTAGCGAGAAGTTGACAGATCAGTTTATAGCTTATTGAGTATTTACGAATAAGGGAGTAAATATTATCACAAGATATATTATTCAAAATGTATTATGATGTTTTCTTTGAAAAGTTCCCCTAACTCTCAATAAATAATTGGAAATATCTCTTACTTCTATCATAAAATATTGGTATCTTTATACAAATGGCTATGTAACAGAATTTGAAATAATTATATGCACGCGTATAATAATGTTTGTGTTCTTACAGATTACCAACAAATTTTTAGTATGTGATAAAAGGATTCGGATTATTGACGCAATCTAAATAAAAACTCTACAGTTTGTAGTAAACTTTGAATCAAAATGCTTCATACAAAGAAAACATCGATGTATACTAATGAAAGACTCAATACCAACTTTTAATGTCCCTGAATGCATAAAGATGTGGAAATAGTAGTCAATAGCTTTAGGAAATGATGACACAAGTAACGTAAAGTTTAATTTGTAGTAAAATACATGGTCAAAGAATTTTTTTTCATGTAAAGAGTGTAGGATATGTTGAGTCAATCTAGTAAGGAACCCTTCCTTTAGCGTCCCTGGTGCAATAAAATCTACAATACTCGCTTCATTGCAGCGCTGGATAGCTATGTATGTGTGATATGGCTATTCTGACACAAAATATTTTTTATTTTTCCTTTCAGATCAAATTGAAAATAAGACCGTCCTGACCTTACTTAAATAGAGATATATTACCACCGTTAGCCATTACCTGCCCTTCAAATCAAGTACTGTCTCCAAGGAAAAAATCTTATTAACTAATGTTCTAAATTGTAAAAAAAATTTGCTCTTAAGAAGTTTAAAAGCTGAAACAAAAATAATGATAAAACGGCTTTTAGACTTAAAAGCAGACTTTAAAGAATTATATGTTTTGTAGGCCAGTTAGTAAAGATCATCGAAATTATGTACACATCGTCATTTCTACAGCCCAATGAGCTATGTTTACACAAGGGACAAATTCGACCTTTGCTTACCACATGTGAATGCTTTACGCAAATGGTATTCAGATAAATATAATTTAATAATTTACAGTAAGTACCTGTATATTTGCAGCTTAATGATTTTGTTAATGGTAATCATAATACTTAGTAATGGTAAGTTTTATTTCATCTTGTTACGATGAAGTTATAGGAGTTTGACTTTTAAAAGTGCTGTACCATTTTAGACCTACAATAAATGCATTTGACTTCAACTTTGAATGAGTTTTATTTTTAACAGATCAAAAAGGGAGCAGGTTCTCAATAAGGTTGTATTCATGTTATGATATTTGGTTTGATTTTCATTTGAAAACATCGTATTTTGTTTGAAAGGATATACTTTAAGATTCATCCCTTTGAAATTTCATCATAATCAGTTAAGTAGTTTGGTTTTTAAATCATAATAACTTGAAAAATAAGTTGTTCAAGTTAATGAAATTGCATATATTGCATTTCTGTGATTTCAGTGTTGTTTACGATCATTACAATAGTCTCAATGAACTATATAGGCCATAATTTCAAACGAATGTGTCCTAAGATTCAACAAGTAAAACTGTCGATAGTATTACGCTCGCGTCACTACAACACTATGTCACTCACACATTTACATTTCATTTTTTGTTACACCATTCATCCGTCACTGTTGGTCTTGTACATCCTAAGCCTATGGGCGGAATGGTCGCTAGATATATATTTTTAGTATTTTATTTTTGAAGTGTTTTATTAAAATATTAATTTGATGTTTTCTTAAAATATTTTAAAAGTATTTGTTATTATTAAAAATAAATTTCCGCAAAGTAACGCCTGAATCTATTCATTATGGTCTTAATTCATGAATTCTGCAATGGTTGTTATACCATGCCAAGTGTTATCAACTTAATAATGACGGTACAATATGACAGCAGCATCTGGAGCAGTATACCTATAGATGGCATCGTGGTGATGGACGTACCACTATAATGACGAAGAAACCTAACCAGCGGTATAAGGAATCAAGAGTGAAGAGAAGTTGGGGGAAGAGAAGAAGGGGTGGACGGATGCCATTTTGGGGGTCTCACCCATAAACTGTGGATTGAGGAATAAACCAAGTGTTCTAGTAATTTGTCTTCTCATTTGCACGATATCCACATATTATCAGAGCTCTGCCATTAAAGCTAATGATGTCGCCTCCGACATTTAAATATTTAGTAGCAGGTACCTACATTCACATCTCTCACCCTTATTATACTATATTATATTGCAATATATTTTATTTTGTTCGTACGGTAACCCACGGTGTGCGAGTTTCGACTCTTGGCCGGCGTTTAATAGAAGCCACATTCATTTTAATATATCAAACTTAAGCACCTACATAAACGTCACCTTAGCTTTGTAATAAACTAATAATGTTATATGGGGCTCTTAATTTAACAGAGCGGATTTGCATTATGACAATTCCTACGGACACTAAGATGAAGCTGAGCCATGTTGTTAAGGTGAAGTGCCGGCTATAGTAAATTTGAACTTGCTTGTAATTTTTGTAAAATATATGATTTAACCCACACAACTGAACCAAGCAAAATTTTTTTTAATTTATTTATGCCTCATATGTTAGCCTATGACAACTTTCTCACCTGATGGTAAATGATGATGTGGTCGAAGATGTTGTTCAGGCTAAGCTAAAATTACTGGTTCTCAAGGACAGCTGTCGGAACACACCGTTAGGTGCTTGGCAAGATAAGTTAAAATAAGATAATTTTATTTGCGAAAAACATATGATGATTTGCCTGTTTTAGGCGTACAAATGTAGCGAGATGGCCGTCATTTACAATAATAATAATCACATTAATAATAACATTGAAAATTGATTATTGTTACAAAAATGTCGTAAGGTTATATATAGTAATAATGTCATATCAAGGTATCAATAGCAATAAGAAATACATTGTCAGTTAAGAATTCGCTTACGCTGTAATAGTATTTTTTACTAATATATTTCTTTTATATTTATTTTGAATTTATTAGTCAAGAGCCCTTTTACATTTTGCAGCCTTCTCACTCTCACTTTTAAAGATAATTTCAAATAGCAACAATATGGTTTATATTTTTTAAAATGTGGTCAATCATTATTTTGCTGCATGCAACTATAGATGTTCTCTACTAATTTTCATTTTGATATCTGTTATAGGGGATCCAAAACGCGTAATTTAGTTATTTTAAATTTTGGGCCTCTAATTCTAATTGGACTCAACATGTAACAAAGTAAAAATATGTTGAGAACATCTATAGTTGCATGCAGCGAAATAATGATTGACTACATTTTAAAAAATATTAACCATATTGTTGCTATTTGAAATAATCTTTAAAAGTGCGAGTGAGAGGGCTGCAAAATGTAAAAGGCCTCTTAAGATCTCTGAGACATTGCGGTAGCCTGGCGACAGATTTTTCATTTGAGTGTGGTAGCTAGTCAGGCGGTCATTGGCGAAATGCCCTACCACCATGCAAAAAAAAGATAGTAGCTCTGCTGACGCTCGCTACAAACTCAGTGATATAGTTGGGAAAGAAGTTCTGAAAACGGCATATCATGGTCTTGTATACAAAGATATGGCATACTACTTATTTTTCATAAAATATGTTTCCTTCAATGTACGGATAATACCAGTATTTTACCTTTAAGGTTTTTTTTTCTATAAATCTGTAGGGCTGTAGCGTGTCTTCTCGTGTCACTGATTCCACAAGGAATAGACAATAGTTACTTTTATCTCCTAATCTGCTAAAAAAGCTGATATTTTGCTTGTTTTGAGTAGCGTAATGCGCGGACATCTATGATGCCTAACGATACGAGTATTTATTTTTTGTAATACATACTAAAATCAACTTTAGTATCAGAATTGTGACATTTATGATTTGTTTACCCCAGAACTTTAATAAATGATTTTTTGTATAAATCTAAATTTTATCCAAAGTTCCAGTCGCCACATTTAGCGAAAGAGACATTGTACGATAGCGATCTTTTGCGAACGAGGCATTATGCGAAAGAGACATTGTGAGAAAGATACACTTTACGACTAAGCTACATTTTGCGAAAGAGACATTATGCGCCTAAGCCCTAGTAGCAAATACGTGCTTTTCTGGAGTCTGGTCAAAGTATCGTAATCATTATGTAAGAAAAGACTAACGTTTATCTGACCTCTTCAACTACTCTTCCATTTTAATACACAACTAATATTCCACTCCAAAATAATCATTTAAATAATATTAAACAATAATACAATAGATAATATCGCTGCATAATCACTTCTTAAACGGCCACCAGAGGTGTAGGCAGCCCATAGCGGTCGCTGAGAGTGTGATGTGGTCCAAAATAGGTTCAGAGCGGTCCAATTTTGGCACAAAGCGGTCCAATTTAGGCCGTATCTTATTGTTATGGGAGTTAGCATTGGCTGTGTGCTGTCTGCTATAGGACATGAGTAATGAAAGGGCACAAAGGTGAGTTACTGTAAGTGTACCGCATTGTAGGTGTTAGTTATTGGATGTGGCGATAATAATTTTGTTTGTATAAACAGGATTTACTATAGACGCTGTATAAATAGAGTAGAATATTATCTAGACTAATATATTGAATGTGTCGTTAATAGATACATTTATATATATATAAAGCTCTCTATATGTAAGAATGTTGTTAAACGCGCATTAATATGGCGCGTGGAACATAGTAAAAAGTTAACGTACGAATAGACAAGTATTGCCAACGTGGAAGTCTTATTTCGCTTAGGTCAGGATAGAAATCAATTCGCTGAGCTAACTGCTAATCTCCAGTAATCAGGAGGCACCTGAAGAAGAAGAAAAACTATCTAGCAGACTAATAACTGTGGCTGTTAAAACATGACACTGGCAAATGCACAAGACGTGCGAGACGATGTCCCGACATAGGGAGGAAATAAAAATTGTGGCTGTATTCTACTGTAATGAACAGAACAGTACTTCGGCTCCGATGTTTCCTGTCTGGTAGTTGTCTCAAGAATGCCCCACTCCTCCGCTCTTCACTTCGTGTCAACACTCGTTTTAGCGGGAAATCACTCAACCAATAACAGAGAGTGTCGTATGTTTGCTACACAACTGAAAGTTTTTTTTTATGTTATCTTGACGGGACAAGCTCGAGGCCCACCTGATGTTAAGCGGGCTAATTTCTGCCTATAACAGATGCATTTCATCACAAGTGATGAATTGCACTGCGCCCGTCACTTTGAGACATAGTTGTGAAGTCTCATGTGGCTGTAATTTCACTGGCTCTCAAGGACAGCTGCCGGGGCACACTGGCACTTGGCAACAGATTTTCTACTTGAGGATGGTCGCTAGCCAGACGGGCATTCGCAAAATACCCTTCCACAATGCGGTGAATCTCAAGCCGGATTCGAACCATAGACCTGCTGCGCGGCAGTCCATACCCAATGCCACTGAGCCATCACTGATACAAGATAATTTATTTGTTATAAAATCTTAAACACAGTCATAGGCACACAGTCGTGAGTTGGCGGTGGTCTGACACTAAATAAGCCGAGTCGAGCTGTTAATCTCGGGTAATGCGACTATTCCGGTTAAATTGAAATGTATTACAGCTCGGACTGAGGATGGAATGCATTGTAGCTGCGCCTTTTGTTCGCTCTAGGGTTAGCACCAGAGATCGGTACCTTGTTTCGGAAATTATTATTTATTTTATTTATTTATTTAGAAAATCAATTACAACATCATTACAGTACATACCAATGCGACGCTGTAAGAATAAAAGTACTTAGTATATAAAGTAGGTACTTATATAAATGAAATATTTACCTACATACCATTATAAAATAATGACTTAAGATAATAAATAGATTCAGGCGTTACTTTGCGGAAATCCATATTTAATAATAACAAATATTTTTTAAATATTTTATGAAAACATCAAATTAAAAATGATCGAGAAACTTCTCGACATCACGTCGACTTAACAGGAAAATTTGGCGGAATTGTAACTAGATATATTTTTGTATTTTTTAAGTGTTTTATTAAAATATCAATTTGATGTTTTCATAAAATATTTAAAAAATATTTGTTTTTATTAAATAATGAATTCCTATATCCAAAAAGTTAGCTGCGTAATTTTTGTAAGGTTAGTGCATTGTAACGTTATATTTTAAGTAACGTTATATTGTAATTGTTATGCCTTGGCTGAAAACCAGCACTGTTCGCTCACAGCATCATGCTGAGCCAGGACCTTTTTTGGACTGAAGGTACAATGTTCTTAATTTTTTTGTTTGTTTCTTATTGTATATGTATAATGTTCTGCTAATGTATTCCTTATGTTCAAAATAAACTCTTTCTTTGTTACTAACGAAAAATAACTGTAATGTTGAGGTTGCATGTACAGGTTTTGAAAACTTGGTACAGTTAGTAAGAATATAATCATTAGTCGGTTCGGTCAATCGGTCGGTCTCATTCATCTAGGGACCAAAAACTCTATGAGACCAACTGAAATTAGAACAAGTAAAAACTAGTTACGTGTTGTGCATCTAAACCCTTGAACAAAGTAGTCCGTCATCTCAATTAACAATAAGTAATGTAATGTTT
Organism: Plagodis pulveraria; assembly: GCA_963890685.1. Classification (NCBI taxonomy): domain Eukaryota; kingdom Metazoa; phylum Arthropoda; class Insecta; order Lepidoptera; family Geometridae; genus Plagodis; species Plagodis pulveraria. The sequence goes on along the minus strand of OY982955.1, from coordinate 6,542,074 downwards.
GAGCACTGAACTTTTTGACCGTAACGCCTGCAATCATTACAATAGAATAAATATAATAAAGGCAAAACATAATATTGACTTTCAAGTCATAAATCTAACCTCATTATCTCTGTTTTTTAAATAAATCCCACAATAATATAAACCCGTGGTGAAGTCCATAATAATTGCATAATCAATGTGAAATTAAATCAATAAGCGTTTCATAAAAGGTATTTTATGATGGCAATAATTCATTTCTTACTTATACGAGAGCAGGGCTAGAAGTTATTGGACAATAAATAGCGTTTTTCTGTTCAATCATCTTTTCACACGCATGTACACTCATTTACGTGCGTAGAGTATTAAATAATCTTATTTTTTACTTTCATCTTAAACGATGTAGGAATATACATTATAATATAATTTATATACTTACGACGAAGTGATCTTTGAAAAATTACAGTCTGAGGGCATAGGTCGGAGACCTCGATGCGAGTGAGTGAAACTGAACTACGAAATAATTTAAAAAGATTTCAGCGATTTTTTATCATAAATTCACATAAAATGTGACCTTTTAAAAAGGAAAAATACCTTTCAGTTACTGTATCACATGATTGCTGCATAATAATTAGAATAAAAATTTGTAGTGATACGATTTGCTATAGAGACACGAAACTTGATTGAGCGAAATTTTAGATCTATATTCATATTTTTTTTTTCAGTAGAGATATATATGTGGTATCTTGTTTTTGGATCAAGCATATAGTATTTTATAATATTATTTATCAGTAAGACATACGCTATTTCTTACAAACATGTTCAAAATTCAGGTTTCTAGGTATTATAACCATTCTACAAGATCAGTTTCTGCAAGTTCAAAATATTATTGCACATATTACCTTAAATAGTTATTGGACACCAATGCACCTTATTCCATAATTTACCCCTAAAACTGTCAATAATGTTAATGTTTACGTATACCCGTAACAAAGTAAAATAATTTAATATGTAAATAAATTATATTATATTTTGCGAACACTTGTCCGAATCTCGCGTTTTACACTATTTAGTAAAATAGACGATCTAGCAACAACACCCTAGTAATAATAATATTATGAATTTCCCACCAATTCGGTTCAGGTTCAACTTAAGCTTTAAGGTGAAAGCTTACGTCATCAGCAGGTTTTTTTCTTGATGGGTTAGCCTTTGACCCCTATCTCACCTGATGGTAAGTGCTGATGTGGTCGAAGATGTTGTTCAGGCTAACCTAGAAGAACTGGCTCTCAAGCACAGTTGCCGGAACACACCGTTAGGTGCTTGGCGACAGATTTTAAACTTGAGGATGGTGGCTAGCCAGGGGGACATTCACAAAATGCCCTACCACCATGCTATAACGACTGCCATCCTAAGACAACAACCGGGACCGACGGCTTAACGTGCCCTCCGAAGCACGGAAGCGCTCATTAGTAATGTCACTAGCGGCCACCTATCTAACTTAGGCCGCGGCGGACGTTGCTTAACTTTGCTGTTCGGTTAAGAACAGCTAAGCAAACTTCGCTACGAGCGCTTCAATTCAAAATATTAATCTACATCTGCACTAATATTAAAAAGAGGAAAGATTTGTATTTTTGGCTTTTTAAATGACACGAATATACTTAAAAACTACTGGACCGATTTGGATGAAATTTGGTACGGAAATGTTTTGAAACCCGGGGAAGGACATAGGATACTTTTTATCCAACTGCGCAAAAAGAGGTTAATGATTTTGCTTAAGAACAAATAAAATATATAAATAAAAGTTCATTAAAATAATTATATTAAAAAATTCTTTATTATTTTCTTTTCTTAGTAACCTGACTCAAATAGAAGGATTTATGTGTGTGTATAATAATTAATATTATTTCCTTTTTTTATTAAATACCCGTGCGAAGCCGGGGCGGGCCGCTTGTTTTTTTTATATAGCAGGTGAGGTAGCCTTTGACCACTACCTTCCTTGATGAAAATTCCAGTGAAAATAGCATTATGGAGCGGGTGGTGGAGTAAAAAGTATTTATATACAGAACAATTGTCTTCAATTAACTATTATGAATACGGACAAAGCACAAATTACGAGTAAGTATATACAGTTTGGATCAAAGCACTATCGCATGCTCAGGGAATATCAAATTCACAACTTTATCGAGTACAAAATTAGCATCCTTGGCGAGAAATTGAGTAATTATAATAAAATTTGTATGCAATTATTCCCTTTCATGTTCGAGGAAGATATTTTGTTTCCTTTATTAAAAGTACATTGTTGATGTGTTTTTATTTGCATTAAGTGGTTTGCTAGTTATTTTTATTATAGAACCGATATGTGATTAGAGTGTGCATGACAATTCTCAATAGATATTTAGATAAATTGGCTCGAGCCATTATCAAAGTCCAATACTAGGAGGTATAATCGTAGATATATAATTAAGCATAGTGAATATTTGTCGTTTTAGTTACACTAAATTGCACCGCACGGAAAAAAAAGATTGTGTCAAATCAAGAATATATCTATTGGTCAAGACATTCCGTGTTTCATATATGGGGAAAACAATATATTCTTGTGATTAGTAAATATTTGTCTTGTTAATAATTTTTCGTGCAAGTATTTATATACTTTAACTAAGATTATTATTTTCTTATTAAAAAAAAGTAGTTATGTCTCTGTCTAAGTAAATCATTGTTCTAATTTAGAGAATCTGAAATTCTCAAAATTAAAACAATCCTTACTTGAATAAATGAACTCATACGTTCACTCATTCATTAGATTCTAATAAGAAAAAAATAGATTTTACTATTAAGTACATAAATAGTTCAGTTAAGATATTATTCTTACTTCTAGTAAAATATATTCTTCTGAGTATATATTTTAATTAGACCAACAAAAGAGTTTTCTTCGTACAAGAAAATTACTTTTAGGTAAATAAAAATGCTTCTTATCTGAATATTGTAGCTTATTTAAGTTAAGAAATCATAGTTCTGGCTTCAACACGTACATGTTTTCATACGGAGATCAGTTTATATAGAACGAATAATTAATGCTCTCCAGTGAAGAATTTTCAGTTCTCATTTCAATATTAAGTGTTTTACTGTAAGTAGTTTCGATCTTAGTATTCTAATGGGTGTTTTACCCGAAAAAGTTGTATTGATTGGTTCAAAAGAATTTGTATTTTGCACGAAGATCGAATTGTCTACGGATAGAATATCAGATTTCTTGACTCGACAACGGAATTTCACTGGAAGAAACCTCAGTTCTTGTTCAAAATAATTACATGTTTTACATTTAAATTTTAGTCGTCTTGGTAAAATAATAGTGCGTTTTATTGTAAGAAGTCTCATTACTTGGTTCAAGTCATTACATATTTCATACGGAAATCAGATAATATATTGATAAGACTATCCATTTTCTAGCTTCAACAATGGTGTATTTTAGTAGAAGGAGTCTTAGTTCTTGGTTCAACTCTCTTAATGTTTCATATGGAGATCAGATTGTATAGTGTGAAAAATATTAATTATCTTGGTTCAATAATAGAGCGTTTTACTGGAAGGAGTCTCAGTTCTTGGTTCAACTCATAAAAGTGTTTCATATGAAGATCAAATAGTATTTTGTGAATAATATCAATTATCTTGGTTCAATGATAGTGCATTTTACTATAAGAAGTCTCAGTTCTAGGTTCAACTCATGAATTGTTTCATACGGAGCTCAGATTTGTTTCATCTGAACTCCATATATATTGTACAACATATTAATTATTTTAGTTTAATTATAGTGTTTTGATTGGAAGAAGTCTCAGTTAATAAATATATTATAAATTACAGCAAACTGTGAAATTGTTAATAAAGCACGCAGATTTCAAGAAGATATCGTTGTTCTTCAAAGTATTATTAATACCGTACTACCTAGATAAGAACTTCTTTATTTGAAACTGAAACTTCATTGAAATACAAATAAAACTACCAATTACGTAAGATTTTCCTTAGTATGCAATGAGATATACCTACACAAAAACATTTTATGAATAAAAAAAACTCGAATAAACTATGCTTCGAATTTCATCATTGAAATACTGAATAAGAACAAGATAATTGATATTTTCTACTATATACAATAAGATATTCATATAAAACTTTTAGTTAGTCAACAAGAACAAAAACTCACTTACAGAATATAGCCAGCCTGGTGCACTGTCCAGATCTTCCAATCTGATCTCCGCCTTTCAAGTCTGCAAATAACGTAGGTTAATAGTTAAGTGTAGTTCTAAAAGGGATCAACTAAAAAACATCTATCATCGTAAAAATAAATAAAATACAATACATATTTTCAGTTGAAAATTATTTATTTATAAAATAAATTAAGAAGCATACAATTTTATATTATCATTATCAAAAATATTATACATAATTGTAACAGTTATGTACTGCGCCCCGCGGTTACATCCCGCGTGGTGATGGATGATGATGAAAAGTATCCTATGTGTTAATCCAGTGCTTCATCTACCTCCATACCAAATTATATCAAAGTTGGTCCTACCATTTGAGCGTGAAGAAGTAATAAACATACAAACACACTTACAAACTTTCACCTTTATCTACCTCCAAATAATATGATTTTTTCTCATTATAATCAGCACCACATTTTATGTTACGTTATAATATAAAGTATGGTTGAACACTTTGCTTGTTGAGTCGAGCCTTTTCTTCACCTCCTCCAGTTCAGTTTGGATATCTCCAGGATCCTAAAAAAAAGAGCTACAGTGAAAATATTGCACAATCCATAAACTTTTTATAGATGATAGGCATATTTTGACCACAATCACATATTGTTGAGTAAGTGGTAAAATATAGCAAACAGGTTAAACCTAAATAAAATTAAAACTGTCTTTCAAAGTCAGCTTCCAGAAGGCCCCATTAGATGATTATCACACATAAATCATCTAAACTGCAAGTTAGCGATTAATCAGCGGTTAATCATTATTATAATCTATACAGAATCATGAAATATGATTAGGCACACTTTTAAAAGTTCTGTATACTAACTACTATGTTACTATAAAATACTGACTGTGTATATATATGTTATATTATAGTATGTAATAGATAATTTGATGAGATATCCTAACATCATAAGAAAAATATATAATATAATATTTTTAAAATTGTTTAAATATGTGTTTTATACTTGATGAAATTACCTGAAAAACAATAACAAAGTTCTGCTCCAACGTGGAAAAAAATCTACTCTTGTTTAGTCTTCCTCTTGGGGGTATTGAGTAGCGTAACACTTGTGTTTCATTGGTTATTTTTTTATCTGGAATGGAAAAAAACACATGTATATTCTTGAATATAGGTTTATCTAACAAAAAAATCTATGTGTATATAGTGTAGAGAGGATAGGTATATACATATATATATATATCGAAATTCATTCTGAATAACAAACGAGGAACAGACTAATAAACAAACACAAACATACATTCGCATTTATAATAATATTTAAGGATTATTAACCAACATCAGCCTGCTGTTGATCTCTATCATAAAGAGTTATCTTTAATTCTATATATGAGTAGGTATGTAATACAATTATGTATTACGAACCTACTGTCCGTTAACTTGGCTGTACCAACTTAGTGTTACCACACAGCACGTTCCAGGCAAAGAAAATCTAGCAGCCTCTATGATGGATATTTTTGACTATCTACAGTTATTTATATAGTAAGGAACCAACTTACCTAAATGAACACAAGTTAGGTTGCTATCTCAAACACAACTTGAACAAATATTCACTTTATAACACTATATTAAACAAAAAATGCCATTGGCCATGCTACGGCGCGTGTACCTTTCACTCGCAACTCAAATTGTGTTGTGTGTAGCCAACATCGCCCTTATAAAGTCCCGAAACATATTCGTATCGTGATTATTACCAAATGAGCACATTCGAATAACTTTTCATTTAGGTTGACGATTTGTGTTAAATACAGAAAGTATTTGTAAGAAATAGATGATTACCTATGGCTGTATTATTACCGAGTCTGTACATATTTGAAATTATTATGAAAGATCGTAAAAAAAAAACAGTGACAATCACGATTACAACACAAGGATAATAAGTAAAGATAAAATCGTGGTACCAGGTTTTAGATTAGCAAAGACAAAAGTAAAAAGGTTAATTGTGTGCGGTTTTATAATAACATTCCCCAACATATTATAACGCTCATAGAAAGAAAGTTCAAGTTGCACGTGGAAAATAATTTTGATTAAGAAATCCTATTCCAGTTTGTGATTACATAAACGACAAAAATACTTGAACAATTCCTCTCTTCCTCTGCTCTGCCAAGGTATCACCTGTCACCTACGTAATTAAAAGAAATATTGAAATTATTTTATTATACAGTATGTAAAGTATTGTTAAAAGACATTTCAATTAATGGTCATCGAAATTTCTGATTCATCACAAGTTTAGTTTTTGTGATAGACCTTGTGAGTATTGTATAGGCACCCAAACTTAACAAATAGGTCCTCTAGGCCTTGGCCTTCGCCACTTATGGCGGTGAGTATGAACTGTCACATGGGGGGTCCATGGGTTCCTGCAGCGGGTTTAAGATTCAGTGCATGGTGATAGGGCATTTTACTAATGTTCACCTGGCTAGTTTTCAAACCACTTTGAATTAGGAAATGAGAAACCGAGACCTAAAAATAATCGGACAGTTTTAAAACATTTTTTACTTCAGATACGAATCAATATATTGGGGCACTAGCGGGATTCAAACCCTGCCGCTTTGCCGTTGTACTATGAGTATATTAGACTCCCAGCTATTACCTGACTATTAGCTGAGTAACCTTATATTTTTCAAATTATAATTTACATATTTTATTCTTAATATGAATTGAAACAAGCTTATTCAGCATGCAATATTGCTTATAATGAATAGTATTCTTAGGTTCAGTAGTTTCCCCACATCAAGGGAGAACTAGACAAAACTAAAATATTGCAACACTAAATAAAATCGGGAACAGAGAAAACCATCTCAAACTAAAAACTGAGTACTTGGTCTGAAAATACACATTTTTAATGGAGAAATAGTTATTCTTGACTGGAAATTTGTCTTTTTACTTTAAAATTCATGGTTTTGATTGAAGAGCCAGTGAAGAAAACTGTTTTGTTTTAATTATGTTTGTTTTTTTTATTCCTGATATGGTATGGTGAGGTGCCGGGCTAAAATGTCACCCCCCATCTCTACCCGTGGATGTCGTAAAAGGCGACAAAGGGTAACACACCAGAAGGTGGGCAGCAGCGCTTTCTGAGGAATATATACCTTATTAAACTGCAATCCCCAAGCCGCCTGCCCAGCGTGGGGATTATGGCAAACCCTCTTAATGGGGGAAGCTCTGTTCAGTGGACAATCCGGCTGATACAGTATGATGTGTATCATTTACTAGTATGTAGATATATATTTGTTTGACTTCTACATTTAATGGTTTAAAACTCTATTCAAAAGGTGGGGAAAAAACAAAAGAAAAAAATACATTTCGAAATGTTTGTTAGGACTAGCAAAAGTCAACCCTAAGAGGTTGTTAGCATTTTACCAATAATCCTGTATATTTGTAGACCAAAAAAAAACATGTTAAGCCAAGATTGATTTTCTTTATTGAAGACGAGTAACTAATGTTACAATCTATCACTTTGCATTGAAAACTTTAATATTCTTCATGTAAGATACCTAAGTCACTCTCTACAGTAGAGATATATTTTCTTGGTTCAACGTGGGATATAGTTTGATCTGTTAATCTAATATCTCTTAACCTAAGAATATCGTATCAAATATCAATCAAGAACATGGTACACTTAAATTCAGTATTCGTTTTTTCAAGTAAAGATGAATAACTTCAACAATTAACAATATATCATTATTGACTCAAAAACTTAAAATTCTTAATGTAGTAGGAGTCATTCTCTGCAATTGAAATTTATTTTTTAGGTTAAATAAAGAGTACAGTTTTGCTGTAATGCTAATGCCTCTTAACCTAAGAACAACGTATCAGTAATCAATCAAGGATGTTTTTTCTTCACTGAAAATGATTTACGTTAGCAATTGAGAATTATTCATTATTGACTTGAAAACTTTGAAATTCTTCATTTAATAAAGCACCCTTTGCAATCGAGATTTAGTTTTTTAGTTATAAAATAAAATTGTTTTGCCTTAACACTAATGTCTCTTTACCTAATAATACCGTAACAAATATTTATCAAGAATAAAGGTTTATGATCAAGATTTTTTTTTTCTTTACTGAAGATAAATTACTATAACAATTAAGAATATATGATTATTGGCTTGAAAACTTTAAAATTCTTTTAGTTAGATAAGTTTCTGTCTATAATGGACATGTATTTTCTTGGTTCAATAAAAGATATTGTTTTCCTGTTAATCGAAGATTCTTTACTAAAGAATACAATAACAAATAAATATTAAGAATAATCAAACACAGATCAAGATTTGATTTCTTCACTAAAGATGAATAAATACAACAACTAACAATCAATTACTTTTGCTTTGACAACTTTAAAATTATCTATCTAATATAACTCACTTCTCCAGTTGAGATATTTGTCTTGGTTATATCAAGTATATAGTTTTGTTGTAAATCCAATGTATCTTAGCATGACAATACAAATTCATAGATAAATAAAACAATATATGTCTCAGATTTAGAAAACTGTCATTTTTAAGAGGAGAATAATTTTCTTGCTCGGACATATGTATATCCTTGTCATTTACTTCTCTCAATTATTTTAAATGAACAAAAGAAATATCTTGTATTAAGCCCATTGTTGTTGAAAGAATGGAAATATTTTCTTAATCCAATAAAACGTTTATTATTCTTGTATAAAATTTCAGATTTCTTACGCTAACTCCGTACGTAATTAGAATGAGAATTCATAAAATATTTAATTCAAAAAGATACTATTTTCTATAGTTAAGACCAAAAATATCTTTGACCAATAGTTATACTCTTGATGTAAAAATATATGGTGAGAATAATATTATTTATCTTAGAGAAAATGACCTTACTTCACTCAAGAAAATATTTTTATTTTAAGTAAATATATACTTGAGATTAAACAACACTCCCGAGAATAATATTATTCTTGGATTGACACTTTGTCAGGACCCATTTTTTTCCGTGCGGAGGGGTAGGCAAAGGTATTTAAGTTTGTTTTAGAAGGCCTAGCGCACTCCCGCTTTAGGTACAAAGCTACAGGTATATCGACGTATCCGTCCGGAAAGGATCATTCTAAATCAAATCAAATCAAATATTTTATTGCAGAATTATGTGGTTGTTAATGCAGATCTTAAATAAACACAAGGTTATAGGTATCACATAATTACCCTGTTTGGGTGTAGCAATGTTGGTGAGGAGTGGGCCGGTCTATTTCTTATACTACCTTATTCTTTAAGGAATTCGTCAAGAGAATAATAAGATTTTCTAACTAATAGGTTTTGTAGACTTTTTTCAAATTTATTTTCATTTTCTTCTTCTTTTAATCCAACTGGTAATCTGTTAAATATTTTAATGGCCATTGCATTTGGGCTGGAGCTATGCATTTTTATTCTAGATTTCGTCATCACTAAATTGTGTTGAAATCTTGTTGGGTACCTACGTGGCATATCAGTAGGTACCCAACAAGATTTCAACACAATTTAGTGATGACGAAATCTACGGTCGGTAATTCTACGGTGCTTGCTGCGTCAGAAGAGATTAGAGCTATGCGATAGAAAGAGAGGAGCGAGAACATGATACAGTTAAAACAGTTTTAGCTAATGCAATATTTGTCTACGCTCAGTCCACGAAGAGTTATCTCTAATCATCAGCGTTTACAAGCGGGTTCAGAGCGGTAACCCATTATTCTCCAAAACTTATAGGCTCATATTGATCTAAGCTTATAACTTTTAGAAGAACTTCAGTTTTGGAGAAAACAGTTTACGCCCTTTGCAGTCCCGTTGCTGAACTTCCCCCAACTACGACCACACGGAATATATTTCTCTTCCTTACAACATAATACTAACTATAGTTACCCAGTAAAGTGAGTTGATTGCCCTAGCAATTGAACTGTGTGAACTTTAGTGACATTTTAGCATCGGCAGAGGACGATATCGTCCAGTTATTCCAGAATTTACGAACATTAATTAGTCACAAAAGAAACAGTACATATCATCACGCGTGTATTTTCCGAAAAGTAGGTCCTCTTGTCCTCAGCAAAGGCAGTGATCATCAGCGTTTTCATATTATCTGGGTCTCGCTTGACTGCAATGGTTTTGGAAGAAAAAGAGGTTGATGAGTTACCTAAATCATATTCCACGTTTAGAGGTGCCGTACTGCGTCACCGCCGCAATTCTCGCATGCACATAAAACGCATAGGTCAAGGCAGAGTAAATGTGGGAGAAATGGTGAAATTATAGCCACAGCTATACTTTGGGCGGAAAAACAAAACTCATAATATGTGCAACGCCTTTGTGGGTAGTGCGACGACTGAGCTCAAGTTAGCCAATTAGCAAGGTTTTGATGTACCGCATGCAGTGCAAGTATAATCTATCTATTTTTGAAATGAAATTCTCGTGAGTTTCACACATATTTAAATATTATAAATTAAACCGGCAAAAACACTCTCGTTGAGGATCGAATACGTCGACCCGGTTTCGAGCATATCAGATGCTCATCATCAGGGCGAGTGCTCGAAACCCGGGTCGACGTATTCGATCCTTAACGTGAGCGTTTTAGCCGGTTTAATTTATAACCTATCTAGCTATTTTTTTCTAAAATAACTGCTCGACTGTGTGTCCGAAGAACTTGAAAATTTCTCTGCATGCAGATTGTTGACATGCCTTGCCGTAATTTTGACTCTCGAAGGATTGGCCTGCCAGCACCACTAAGTACTACACAAGTTTTCAGATTTCAGGTTTCAGACGCATATAGAAATGTTAGGAGTATGCATAAATTTCCGTAAGATGCCGGTTTAGAGTAGCACCTACCCATATCTTCCTGTGACAGACGTAAGAGGCGACAAAGGGAAAAATCCAGAAGGTGCGGAGCTGGGCTTGAGGAATCTTTTACTGCGATCCCCGAGCCGACTGCTAAGCGTGTCGATTATTACAAACACCCCCTTAAATGGGGTAGACTATGTTCAGCAGTCGATGATCCGGTTAATACCGACGGTGGTTAGCGTAAACATCTTTGACCAGATCATCACTTACTATCAGGTAAGATAGTGGTCAAAGGCATATCAGCAATAAAAAAATAGCAAAACACAGGCTAATGACAAAATTATCCGGGATCCTTCTCATAATTTGTTCGCCGAAGAGATTAAAAAACTATAGCGAAAGAACGCATTCTTCGTGATAGAGTATAGTGTCATATACTTTTTTGATGTAGCTGATAGGCTTACCTTTGACCACCATCTCACCTGATGTTAAGTGATGATGAGGTCGAAGATGTTGAGGCTAACCTAGAATTGCTGGCTCTCAAGGACACCTACTGAAACACACCGTTAGGTGCTTGGCGACAGTTTTTCTATTTGAGGGTGATAGCTAGCCAGCCGAGCATTCGCCAAATGCCCAACCACCGTTCATAACTAAATAAAGTAATATGCAAGAAAATAAATAAATTTACTTTATTTTTGTCTGTTATCTCAGTTGACATCCCTAGCAACATTGTAACAAATCAACGCAGCATGGCCGCAGATAGCACACAGCACACAAGAGTGAAATGTGAATTCAAACTATTGCAAACGCATCAAACTTGAATTATACACATTCTGTGTGTACGGTACGTAAGATTCGGGTTACCTGAGTAAGTATATACTATATAATATATATCAGATTTGTATTCGTTAGATCTTAAATAGTTACAGGCGTTACTTTGCGGAAATCCAAATTTAATGGTAACACATATTTTAAGAAAACATTACATTAAAATTTTAAATAAACACTTCAAATATATGAAATATATTTAGTGACAACTCCGCCTAATTTTCCTGCTAAGCCGATGTAACGTCACAAACGCAATCAAATTGAAAAATTTTCGACGCGTAACGCTTCTACACGAAGCTTAGTCACTGGTCTTGATTACTCGAGCGGTGATTCAATACTAGATATATTTTTATTTTTTAAGTATTTTATTATAATATTAATGTAATGTTTTCTTAAATGATCTGTTATAATTAATTAAATCATTTAGATCAGACGTTGGACTCGTATTAATAAATGCATCCCAAACTTGACATCGATCTTAAGTTTTTGACAGATATTCCACATAGTAACCGTCAAAATTGAAGGCCAAGACATCTTTATCGATGGAAAATATATCTCACGAATAGGTGCACAAACTTCCGAGTCGAGTATTTGAAGTACGGAGTACTGAGTAGGGGTCGAGTTATTGTTGTACCTATATGTTATTATACTTCACTTTGAAAACTATCGCGAGTTTTATCCATATTACTTACTTATTAGGAACCGGCTAGGACCCGCGTTATGTTGAGGTACCGGAGAGTTATGTAAAAGTGTTTTTAAACTGGTAATATTCAAAGAAAAATAATATGAAAAATCGGAACCGACCTCCAACACTGAAAAGTATGAAAAACCTGTTGAAGTTGCTACCTTAATGATTCAAAACTGTGACCGCACTTCATTTTAGTCCGACTTCCACAAGTTATACCATACATTTCAGTGTTGAAGTCCGTTTTTTTAATTGTTATCAGTCATTTTAGTGATTCATACTGCTTACAACAGCATTAGTTTTTTATTTGTTCATTTATTAGCCTTAAATACAGTTCAATAATGACAAAGGTAATTACAATTATTATATATAGGTATTTTATAACCATTAAATCATACAGGTATGCAACAAAATTTTCACTTAATAGACTATAACTTAAAAACAACAGGTTTTGACGAAATTTTAATAGGACCAACTTGGAGGACACCCAACACAAAAAATTGCTGAGTAATTGCGTAACAAATATACATAATAAAAGTATAATATTATAACAATATATATAAATAATATAATAATATATATAAATTAAATAGAAGTCAAATCAAAGAAAAGGATCGGACGGGGATACAAATACTCTCAGTGATTAAATTTTAACTTTCGTAGTGATTTTATTCTGTTATTCGCTTAGCAAGCATTCAAAATTAAAATCACATTAATTTACCTGTAATAATGTTTGCGTGGTCACAATCGTAGAATATTTTATCAGGTGACCACCCAGATCCAACATTTAAATTGAATTATAACGAGCCATAAAACCGTCTACAAGACAAACAACTTTGCCAATACCTCATAAAATGAGGAATAACTATCATAAATATGAGATTCATAACTGCTTTCAATTTAATATGTTATCCTTTATGTGATGGGTTTTATTGTTTTTCAAAATCAGTTTATAATATGAGCAGTAATGCATCTTGATGCAGCCATCTTAGGCACTGCCAGAATATTTTTTATGCTATATTATCTAGTCATAAAGAGCAAAATAAGCAAACGAAAATTTGTACTGTTTATATTCATAACTGCCGTAAGTACCTACATACAAACTGTCATATATTTTTTTTTTACTTTTTATTTTTCCATTGTGCATCAGCCGGAAGACTTCCACTGTTGAACAAAGCCCCCATAGCACCCCTTATCTTGTGAGCGGGGGAATGATATTTTTATTGTCGCCTTATCTAAAACTGGAGGGCTATATTAAACTATGTAGGATTGCTTTTGACTACTATCTTATCCGATGCGGTCGATAACAGTTTTTTTTTGTTTGTATTAAAAAAAAAAATGTTTTGATTTCTTAACTCAGATAGTTTGTGTGATTTTAAGACTCTCTGAGTTGGTCTCACATTTGGGCACACTCAAGTCTCATTGATGGGGCATTTGCGTTACTTTTCAATCTCAGAGACTAATGTTTGTTCCCCGAGAAGGATATATATTAAGTTTTTCTGAAAATCAAAGTTTTAGTAGCATTCCAGAGCCTCGAACTCTCTCATCTGTTTTTGATTGCTAATAGGCTAAACTTGGATCACTATCTCACCTTACTATATGGGATGATGTTGTTCAGACTAACCTAGAATTACTGGCTCTCAAGGACATCTGCTAGAATACAGCTTTAGGTGTTTTTTTAAATGTTATTGTGACGTAAAAATCTCAAGGCCCACCGGATGTAAAGCGGACTAACCTCTGCCTAGAACAGATGCATTTTATCACAAGTGACGAATTGCACTACGCCAATCATCTTGAGACACAGTTGTTAAGTTTCATGTGCCTGTTTTTGTTTTAATAGCTCCTTAATTCTTAATTTCACTAGCTCCCAAGGACTTCTGCGGGAACACACCGTTAGGTGCTTGGTGACAGATTTTATACCTGAGGGTTACTACCCTCAGGTATAAAATCTTTCACTAGCTAGCTACTGCTAGCCAGGCGGGCAATCGCAAAATGCCCTTCCACCATGCGGTGAAGCTCAAGCCGGCTGTAGGGACCGAACCAGGGCACGGCAGTCCATAGCTATTACCGCTCAGTCATCATTGTTTCTAAACTTTTACACAGATTTCTACTTGAAGGTGGCAGCTAGGCGGGCATTCGCAAAATGTCCTACCACTACTCAATAACGACTGTCATCCTAAGACGGGATCGACGGCTTAACGTGCCCTTCCAAACGCGTAAGCTCTTAGTAAACGCCATTAGCGATCACCCTTCCAAGTTATGACCGCAAAGGTCATTACTTGGAAAGCGTAACCCACGTAGTTGATCTCTTTAGAACGACTAGTTACAGATAACGACTGCTTCAAAAATTAGAAATGATTACCCAATCTTCGACCAAACCACCACATACAAAGGATAGCCTTTTGGCTTTAAATAGAAAAAACCCTTCCGTAACATTATCACGGTAAAATGAAATCCAAGAATAAAGGCTCCTGTTCAATCCGCGTCGCCACAATCAGCACTATTCGTATAATTCAATGCTGGTCTCGTAAACAAGTGCTAAAAATGCATCGATATCCCAGACGGTGACAAGGCCGGTCGCCAGTGGGCGACAGATTTACATTGAATATTTTACCCGCACCTTTAGTCACTATTGTGTATTCTGTGTCAGATGGTGTCAGTACTTCCTATCACATCCGCATGCCATATGCAAGGAGAAGGGATTTTGTGTCATAGGAAATTTTACTGAACGTTTACGAAAAGTTTCGGTCTATTCCGCAAAAAAAACTATAAGTTGATCCCAAAAATATGATTAAATGTTTCTATTCCGCTTATTAAATACGGTTAAGCACTTTAAATCTGCCTAGAAAATTGTTTTTATTATAATCAGCCTGAAGACGTCCACTAACGAACAAAGGCCTCCTCGATAGAACCAGAACCGGTTATAACCCACCACATCTAGTCTCTTCACGACTTCGACGATGTCGTCAGTCCACCTTACGGGTTCAACATCTTCCGGTGTAATGTGGTAACCACTCGCGAACCTTTCTTCCCTATCCATTATCGGTTCATCGAGTGATCTGTCCAGTATCAATTGCTACTTCAACTTGTAAATTTTGAATGCTTAATATGTCGGTTACTTTGGTTCTTCGACAAATTTCCTTGTTACGGATTTTGTTGTGCAAAAAAACTCCTAGCATAGCTTTCTCCATAGCTCATTTAGTAACTCTGAGCTGGTCCCTAAGTGCCACAGTTAAGGACTTGTCTGATTGCCATATGTCATCAGTGGCAACACACTGGTGGAAGAGTTTGATCTCTAGATTCTGTGGAATGTCGTGTAATGTCCCGTACGCTGCCTATCCGAGTTGGATTCTTCAGACGACCTCTTTGTTGAAGTTGGACCCACCTAACTGGATAGTCTGTTCCAGGTAAATATAATCGTGTTGTATATATAACTTCAGAAGTATCATCCTCAACCACTACTAGTACGGTATGCAACATGAACATTTATTTTATTAGTACGCACATTCAATTATAAGTTTTTCACCTCACAAGCTCGAAAATGTGTTGTGTATCGTTCGAAATCTGCGTAGAAAAGTGTTTTTTATCCGCTGGCGTGAAAAAGGTTTTTGAAAGTCGAGCTACTAGTCGAACTGCTATAAAAGTTCCAGAAAAAATAATTTACTTTATATATTATTTTACATATATTCCTCAAGCGACAAGGCTGCCCATTGTCCAATCTAGTTTATTAAGTTGTTTGTAGTATCACTATTGTTTTACTTAAGATTGTTGATCAATAAAGAATATTGTATTGTATGGTATACTAAACATTAGTAATTACACTTATAATACTTTTACTATAAATTAACACAAATCTTACATCTAGCATTTTCCTCACTGGTGTGAGGTGAAAAATTGTGTGTTGCGCTCGGCAGCAAAGTTACTTTGCGTCTGGTACATTTGAAACCTACGGTACCTACAGTCAGGATTCTATATTTTGAACGACTCTTATTTGTTCGTGGTTCGATCTTAGAATCTTTCGCTTCCTCAGGTTTCAACAAAAGTACTCGCGACAAATAACAACTTTTCACCCTTGAATAACAAATAACTATTGTCTTGGCATCGTTTTACTAACGCAGAATGATGCTAAATACAAAAATTGAACATCACTTGAAAATTACAAATTTACGAGTGAAAAAATTATAGTCATGTACGGTATTCGAGCCCGCGTCCATCCACCCCTTTAGCCGGGGTATGCTCTAACCAATCGAGCTAACATGACATAATGAAATGAAATGAAATGAAATGAAATGAAATGAAATGAAATGAAATGAAATGAAATGAAATGAAATGAAATGAAATGAAATGAAATGAAATGAAATGAAATTTATTTACTTGTGGTCCTAGGTTACAGTGTTAGGTATTATAATATACAAATAGTCTCGCTAGGGCCCGCTTTACGCATACAAGTATTACCTATGCATTTACAGGTATATTGTCAAAATAGTCACAAACATTAGGAAATTAACATATTTTTCTCATCTAAGAATTCATTAATTGTATAGTAGGCCTTGAAAATCAGGAAGTCATGTAACTTTTTTTTGAAAACTATTATATTATTTACATCACGTATAATGTTCGGAATTTTATTATAGACAATTGGAGCCATACAGAACACACTTTTATTTAGTAGTAACGTATTTGAGGCAAAGTGTCGTAGATCCTTTGCTCGTCTACCTTGAAAGTCATATTTAATAATGACTCATAACTCTAATTTTTGCTCTCTTTCTTCAACCATCGCATCGGGATGGAGCGACACCTATAGTTCAACTTGTGTTGTACTACAAACAAGACCAATTTTGCAATTGGTTTTAAACTTGTAAATGATGACGCAACCTTATAATTTTAATATTGTTATGTTTGCAATCATAATGATATTAAAATTACATGACTTTATTTTTTTCTCTCGTAAATTTGTCATGTAATATGTAATTTGTTGTCATGTAATAAGCAGGCGTTATTACAAACATAACAATATTAAAATCACTTAAAAAGTGTACTCGTTGAATCAAGGAGTTCTTTAGGCAGGTAATTTCTATCTAGTAAATCTATCATTGGTTCAAAGCAACACTACAATAAGCCACACCAGCTTGTCACTATCGTTCTGAGTTCGGACTAGAAACCTGCCTTTATCATATTCAAGTGTCTCCGCCGGCGAGTCTTTATTTACAGCACAGTACTTCGCTGCCTCATACATTTTAAACAACAATTTGGTAATGCTCCTGACATATAACGATGATTTTATCACTACATTTCACAACCTAGTTTTACACTACCTTATTGTGTATCTTTTTCTTTCTTATGTGATTGGGATGGGGCAAATATATTAATGAATTTTTTTTATTATAATTTATGTTCCATGACAATGTCATTTTATTGCATGTAACTAGTATCTATATGTTTATTATCATATTTAATATAAATATTACTGTAAATTACATTCTTATAAATTTATGATGATATTCATCACTCAGATGTGCTTTTTTGTGATAATGCTTTGCATGGTGGTAGGGCATATTGCGAATGCCCGCCTGGCTAGCTACCACCCTCAAGTAGAAAATCTGTCGTCAAGCATTTAACGATGTGTTCCGGCAGCTGTCCTTAAGAGCCCGTTCTTCTAGGTTAGCCTGAACAACATCTTCGACCACATCATCACTTACCATCAGGTGAGATAGTGGTCAAAGGGTGTTTTAAACCTATTAGGCTTAAAAAAAAACTTATTCATAGTTGTCTATATAATTGGTCGCTTCATCTCTTAAATTGTACGCCTACATAGGCAAAACATGATGAACTAAATCTTTACATACATTCCATGTTCTTGAATCTCATTTTATGTATCATGTACCCATGTTTTGGACAGTAAACATATCTTAATCTTTAGTATGCACGTGGCCCTCCTGATGTTAAGTTAACGTCTGCCTATAACAGTAGCACTTCTGTGCACTGAGCTATACAGTTTTTATTTTTTAATTCAGGATAGGTTATCGTTTGACCACACCCTGCCTGATGATAAGCATTGATGTGATCAAAGATGGAGCACGCTTACCTAGAAGAAACCTATTTACTCTCGATTTGAAAACACCCATATTGTATTCATCGGGAAAGACTGACCACGGTAAGGAGTTCCACTCTTTCGCAGTACGCACGAGAAAAGTGGAAGCGAAGCGCTTCGTACGAGCCCTGGGTTGTTAATTTTCATGTGCCTGTAATTTACTGGCTCTTAAGGACTGCTGCCGGAACACAGCTACAGCAGTGGCAGCTAGCCAGGTTTACGCAAAATGCCTTTCCACCATGCTATGGAGCTCAAACTGGCGGTGGGAATCGAACCATGGACTTGCGGCATGCGGTAGTCCATAGCTATTACCGCTCGGCCATCAGTATTACTGCTTCCAACCTTTAAAAAAAAGGAAAAGCATTTTTTTTCTTACAGATACATGTAATTAAGGTATATTAAGTCCTTTGTTTTCCTGATATTTAAATTAGATAGTTTCTTTTTTTTAATGCAAGCAATTATTGATATCTACAACATTATTTTCATCCATTATGATGCTAACCGGTAGTATGCCATTATTAAGAAAATACTATGTGCTATATACAATACGACACATACTGCAATAAAAGCATTTAGACAACCTATAAGTGACAAATTTACGAGAGAAAAAATTATAGTCATGTGCGGGATTCGAACCCGCGTCCATCCTCCACCCCATATAGCCGGAGTATGCTCTGACCGCTTGGGCTAATATGACAATGACTCATAACTCCAATTTTTCTTTTCGTTCTTTATTTAACCATCGTATTGGGATGGATACAATGCTTGTAATGTAATCGGCCGAGCAGGCGTTATTGCAAACATAACAATATTAATGTTGTCTTAAGTTATCACGATTATTACCCATAGTAATTAAACTACTTTAAACGGTTTAAATCACGTATATTTATCATTATTTCTGTCCCGACGTTTAAACACTTTGCAGTGATCGTGGTCACGGGGTGACTGAAACGTCGGGATAAAAATAATGATAAATATACGCGATTTAAACCGTTTAAAGTTGTTTAATTACTATAACAATATTAAAACCTATAAGTCATTGCAGACTTACAGGCAGTCCAAATACTCAATGATAACAAATCCAATCCATTATCAAAATGAAAAGCACGTTGTTAGTTGTTACGTTTTATACGGATACCACTCAAAATAATGAGCTATCAATTTAACTGGAAATCTATGGGTTAGTATGAAACACACTGACATCATATACATAGAAGGTAATACCTTTTTGTCTGCTTCTGATTCTAAATTAAAATGGAAGTAAACTTGGCCCAACTGCTAATAATACATGCCCGATTGTGCTGGAAATCGTTTTTTTTATATTTGTTTCCTATTCGATAGGTTTCGATTAAAATATTTCGATTTAAAAGACCCAAAAAAATCTTTAAAAATTTCGTCATTTGTCGACAAGTCCGCTTGCATGCTCGTCTAATATAATCTGCGCCCAAGACCTGCCAATATTGCTTGCGACACCAAAGCAGCAGAGCATGCCAGGTGACCACAACCATCCTGGGGCGGCCGTGATCCTACCGGTAATTATACACAACGGTCCCCGTTGGCGAGTCCTAAGTCACATCGACTCACTTCGCCGGCTCATAAATCCAACAATTAATATTCAAGGACGGTAGAATATTATTATAGAACACAGATACATTACATTTGCCTCTCAGATACACATAATATGTAGTAGAGAACTATTTTCTAGAAATTGCACAGAAATATTACTTGAACCATTAGATAATAAATAGATTCAGGCGTTACTTTGCGGAAATCCATATTTAATAATAACAAATATTTTTGAAATATTTTAAGAAAACATTAAATTAATATTTAAATAAATTAATGAAAATAAAATGTGTTTCTCAATCGAGCGCTCGTAGAGTCAAGACCTCCTGAGGATGCTTTATGTAGAATCGAAACGCGTCGAAAATGCTTCCGGTTTGGTTGCGCGGCGTTTGTGACGTCACGTCGGCTTAAGAGGTAAATTTGGGCGGAATTGTCACAAGATATATTTTTTAAGTGTTTTATTAAAATATTTTTTATTACTTGAACCATTATTTTTAATGAATTTCTGTGGGTCATACTAGCTGATCAGCGATCACATATCTTTCTGGGATAGCCCAAAAACATACGAATGATAATATAAAAATATATATAAATAATATGCCTTTATTAAACAAATACTACATACAACAGTACAGCTACTACAATACTACAGCTACTACAGTAAAAGCATTTGGACTCATAGGGAGTCCAAATGCTCTAGCCCACTATCAGTTGGCAGCGTGCCCAGCAAATAAATTGAATATAAAATAATAAATAAATATAATAATAATATATAAATTGAAACATTTAATATCTACCATTGAATAGATGCACATATCAACAAAAGCCATGCACATTATGCTTAACACCATGTCTTACCTACGTTGTGAAACATGGCCAATAACTAAGAAACAAGCAGACTAAGAATCTGCCAAAGAGGCATAGAAAGGAGCGATATGAACTTCAAATTAAGAGATCGAGTAAAAAATACGACAAAAGATCACAGACAAAAGCTAAAAATATAATAAAAGAAATTTTTGAACTTAAGTGGAAATGGTCAGGTCTCATACAACGTCTAACAGCGGACAGATGGGCACAGATCGCAACAAACTGGTTCCCCAGAGACAAACGCAGACGAGGACGACCATTCCAAAGATGGTGTGATGACATTGTTAAGGTCGTTGGTAAACTCTGGTCAAGAACTGCCAGGCAGAGAAATGAGTGGAAGCAATTGGAGGAGGCTTTTACCGCTACAAGCGGTCCATATACTAATAATAATCTAAAACTAACTTAGGTACATAAGAATAAAATGTGTAACAAAACTAATATATATATATACAAACTCAGTTTAAAATTTAGTATAAGGAATAATAGTCCGGTCAATTTAGACATTCGAAGTTACATAAAGTCCCAACAAGCTGAATTTCTGATAACACGAAAAAAAAAAATAGAAAAAATTATAAATAAAAGCTATTATTATTTATCATTATTATTGAATAGATGACCAAGGCAATGAGACCAGAAACAAAAGTCATCACAAAATTCATCAGTTCCTTGAATTCAAATCTACTCTAAAGAACATTTTTTATTATTTTAAGACCACACCAGAAGTTTACCAACCGTCTCGGCCTGGACTTGAGAAGCCGGTCGTTAAATCACATGCTTGGTCACCGCCGGCAAGTCTTAACTCATGATCGCTCATGCTGGCTCATAAACCCACTTCTGGTAATACCTGACCTAAGTTGTAGACAAGTGATTTGCTATAAACACAAAATGCAAGCAAGTCAAAATGAAATGATGTTTTGGCGGGTTTGAATAATAAAAAAAACTTTTGTTCTTGTTTTTGTTAATTCGTGTAACTTTGTCTGTATTTAATCGTGTGGTGCGTGGGTTTCGGAGAATATTCTGTAGGTTTCTTAATATACAATTTTCCAAAAAAAGTAGTGATATATGTCTAGGCCTCATGTATGTATGTATGTTTGTGAGTTTCTTTATTCCACCATAACTTTTAAACGATTATAATGTATGAGATATCGTTAGATTTGTCTTGATAGCGCAAGTGACGCTAGGTAGGTATATAAATAATTAAACAACAAACTGGCGGATTTTAGACGCCCTATTGTGTAATAAAAATATGTTTTTCTTCCAAACCCATCGAGTGGGGTATCAAAATGAAATATTTTAAAAAGCCATTCCATAAATATATATACTTAACTTGCAGTTTTAATTACAATAGAACGATAAAACATTTAACAAAAATAAATAATTTGCATTCGGGTTTTTTGCTTTTTTAATTAGATGAATTTACTTAGCATTCCATGGAGTCACCGTGCGGGTGCCGGGTCCATAGCGTTGCAGAGGAAGAGGCTCAAGTCAAGGTGCCTGGGACTTGCAACCCAGTGAGTAAGATGCATCAGTGCTCCCTTTCATCGCTCGAGCCTTCTCCCCTGCCCAAACAAATTTGGTAAGATCCTACTAATGCCGCCTTGGATACACGTTCTAGGATGGAAGTTACGGTTGTTCTTGACAGTAATATACTTGTTATTATACTCGTAATCAATCTACGTATTAATTTTGTAAACGACAGGTAAAATAAATGTTCAATATTTTAGCTTCGGTTTTATGGGTGACTTAATTAACCATGTGCAATAGTTTTTATCTCCACGAATCCAGGACCATGTAGAATAATTAATAAATCATAAAAAATTGACACTAATAACCGGAAATTGGAAGCTTTACATAAATCAGCAGAAAGGTAGGAATTTATATATTCTGCCTAAGTATTTTTTTTTAAGCTCGAGTAAGTGAGCTTAATTGTATTGATTAATCCACAAAATATATTGCAACAGCGCCTAGGGGTTGTGATACATATATAAAACACTAGAGGTATACTAATAAGTGACTCATTTTTTATGTGCTAAGCGTAGGAATATGACGGTAGGTATTTAATCCTTCTTTCACAATCTTAATAGTTTACTGTCAACGCCAGCTTGAGCAACTTCTATAGAACATATAAAATAACAATTAATCAATAGCTAACGTATTATTAGTTTGCTGACAGACTTATAAGTTGGTTACAATTTAGTTGTCAATGTCCAAACACTTGTAATTAAATCGGAAACTATTGATTAATAACTCCAGTTGCAATATCTAGACTGTAGTAGATACGTATTTTGTTCCAGTTTATCAATCAACAAATAGTTAAATATCTAAGCTGTTAAATAACATTTTATTTACTTTACATTACACACACATTCAAAAAAACGTTTTACACATTTGTTACGAATGTAAACGTTTTAGCTTCGGTTTTAAAGCCTCTGACAGGAGGAAAGAGAACAGTCCTTATTTACTGAAGCCGGGAACTGTTAGTACGATTAGCTTGTATGGCTATATATAAGACATAGTCAGTGTAGCCATATTAATGTTGTATATTTGTTTTTGTTGCTAATAAGTAAGCCTTTGACCACATTCTCACCTGATAGTAAATGATGATGTGGTCGAAGGTGTTATCAGGCTTATCCTAGAATTACTGGCTCTCAAGGACAGCTGCTGGAACACACCGTTAGGTGCTTGGAGACAGATTTTCTACTTGAGGATGGTCGATAGCCCAGGCAGGCACCACCACGTGTTGAAGCTCAAGCCTGTGGCGGGATTCGAACCATGGGCCTGCTGCGCGGCAGTCCATAGCCAATGCCACTGAGCCATCACTGCTTCAATATATACGACAAATTACACAAGCATGTTTTTAAAATCAAATGCTTTTAATGCTAGCATTTGTTCTGATCCCGCTGATTGTATTGAACAGCCTATACAATAAATTTGTATTGACTGGTAGATTTCCCAACTATCGTACATAAATTGTATTAGCTATACCATAGAATGAATTGGTATAATATACGCTTGTATTATATTTTTATCAGCTTTTGAAAGTAATGTATTTGTAAAAGCACAAACACCTATGAGCAAAAAAAAAATGGATGTGTTTGAATTGATATTGTAATCTAATACGACAAGTAGTCAAAATAACTTTATATATTGTAATTAGTATACAATTGTTACACTCACTAGCCACTACACTCAATTAGCCATAGATACAAAATGAATGAAGTATACAATTATAATTAAAAAAAACATACCGTGGAATGGGCCAAGATTACACACTAATATTCTATCATCTAATAATAACAAATATTTTAAAAGTATTTTAAGAAAACATTTAATAAATTATTTAATAAAACACTTAAAAAATCTTTATAAAAATGATATATATCTAGTGACAATTCCGCCTAATATTTATAAGTATTTAAAGGGACTTAATCGCGATAAAAACATTTATAAATTTATTTATTTACCTCGACGTTTATAAACGTTACGTTACGTTTATATACGTTTATAAATATGTGTTCAAGTCGCGAAAGTCTTAAAGTTACTAATTCCGCCTAATTTCCTATTAAGCCGACGTGACGTCACAAACGCCACGCAGCCAAACCGGAAGAGTATTCGACGCGTTTCGCTTCTAAACGAAGCATCCTCAGGAGGTCTTGACTCTACGAGCGCACGATCGAGACATAATTAAAACATTTAAAAATGGATTTCCGCAAAGTAACGACTGAATCTATTAATTATTCTATCATCTGTTAGTTCTTTTAAATAACCAGCAATAAAATCTGTATTTACGTCAATGACTCATAAATAAAATAACTGTGTGGAATTATATGTCAATTTTGAGCTAAACCACGTCTGGACTAATGACCGAGTTGAACACCTAAATTATAGACCGTTGTTAATGTAAATACAGCTTGTAACCGCCCTGGAGGCGTACAGAAACTACACTCGTCAAACCTAGAGCTATTATAGATGTACTCGTAGCTGGTACCTACTATAGTCACTAAAGCCAGGCTTAGTTAAAGAAATCGCCTTGTTAAACATTTGCCTATATTATTTTCTATATACACACATCGACAATGGTTTATTACTTTAAACCGTGGTAGGCTTTTGTTATCATAGAACGTCTAACTTAGACGCAGATATGAAATTTGTTGGATTCTTGTCGTAGATAATCGCAGTGAGATACCAGTACCTCAGAAAGCGCTGCTGCCCACCTTCTGGTGCGTTATCCTTAGGTAATGCACCAGAAGAAGGTGGGCAGCAACGTTAACACGAATAAATAATAGACAAGATTAAATAAATATGGCTCGATAGAAAAACATCCTAAACTTTCCTAAAAAAATACCATTTTGACGTTTCCGACTATGGAATGAAACTTCATTCAGTTTCTATCAAACATATATTTACCAAATATAATAAGAGTAATCCTAACAAATATTCACATAATTCTGTGAAATTAGTTTTGTGAAAACGCGTAAGATTATTTAACGATAATAATGTAAAATAAATATTGAGAATATTCGAAAGCGCGCATGCTGAATATGCAAAAAACTTCATTACACAAACAAATTTTTAACGAGAGAAGTTTGGGCATTACAGGCAAGGTACATGTTTGAAATGTACTTAATCCAGCGATTTCAAGGACATTTTTTTAAATCTATTCTTTGGAAGTTGATTGCTTTTTAAATTTGGTCCGATTCTAATTTGTATATATACATTATAATATACATTCCAGTTATATAAGCGCCGCACATACAGGTCTAACAGATATGTATAATTCCTTTATCATGTCATTATTTTTCATTGCTTTAAGTATAGTTGGTGCATTCATACTCTGAAATATAAATAATCCTTGAAGTACGGTGATTGCTGTTTCTTTTACCGTTAATTGGATGGGTTTACTTCACCATACCTCAAACCATTGTCGCAAGTAACCGGATACGAAAGATAACTCCATCGATAATTGTAATGTCATAACAGCCCACCCTGATGAACATTTTAAAGAAATTCAGTAGTAAATTGGGTACATAATTGCTTCATATCAACCAAAAGTATGTAATTGATCTAGATAGGTCCCTACATGGATCAATACACCTGCTTTAAACTATTTTAAACGTTCAATTTCAAGGAAATCTTACCCCGTCGTGTGGTCATTTAAAATGAAAAATACTGAGTAAGTTTACTTTACTGTAATAAGTATTTAGTCAATGCAAGTAGGTGCGTGTAATTTTTTGGAATTGATTCATGGTAGGTAAGTACTCGACGGAATCCAGTGACCACCACCGTAGTACTTTCTTCATCGTAAGATTTAATCCGTAAATTTTTCAACTCTTATTAAAGTAATTAAATTTAATTACATTATTCCCTTCCACACTAAAGCCAATTTCAAAATTGTTTGTAAGGAAACGCTGGACCAAATTACAGTAAATTTTTTGATTGACAAATCTGCATTAAAAAAGTTCGATACCAGTGGCCCAGCAATTTTGAGCTTTCATATCGTGTTAATAAGCGCAATAGCTACTTTCAAGTGGAAAATCTGTCAACAAGCAGCTAAAAGTATGTTTCGACAACTGTCCTTGAGAACCAGTAATTATGGGTTAGCCTCAACAACATCTTCGACCGCATCATCATTTACTGTCAGGTGAGATAGTGGACAAATTCTATAAGTAATTTAAAAAAAAATGTTTTAGGTAGATAGTTACGAAGTATTCGTCAGCATCCAGCAGATTCAAACAGCTTGATTGACCTAAAGTTATTTGGGTTAACTATGTTAGGATTCGTTTATTAAGTGCTTGGTGACAGAATTTTCTACTGAGAGTGTTGGTTAGCTAGACTAGAATTTGCAAAAGGCCCAACCACATTCAGGAAAAGCTCAACCCCCCAACAGAATTGTACTTATAAAATTTGGAGCGCAACAGTCTATTAAGTATTTACTACTAGTCCATCATACCTTCGCTTGGAGACCTTGGATTTGTTAGCAACATCAGAAGTACAAATTACTATAAAAGATGATTACTAGATAATCTACCAGTCTCAGATTCATCTTGCTAAACAGTTAATGCGCTACTGTGCAGCTAGTCTAGTATTAAGTTATTAAAGATTTTATACCTGCAGCGTTCTACTTCTGCCATAGTGATTGAGGTATGCCGAAAAGATGCTCATTTGTGATAGCTATTAAATAAATTGGTATTTAAATGAGTTTATGGTAAACAGTGCGATAGGTATCGCTACCAGTGTTATGTTGTAATTTGTAATTATTAGAGATGGCGTGTAGATTAGTTTTGGCCGGGTGCGTTTCATTTGTTCTAAGTTAATTTTATGTTTATTTTTATATGGTTCACTGGATATAATTGAATTTTGTCTTATCATTCTGTTTGTATAATTTTATTTACCGAATATCTAATAACTTTAAATTAAATTTTAAAAAATCATATTAGTTTTTTTATATCTAATAAGTAATTAAATACAATGTTTGCGTCTACTCCGGCTCTCCTACACACTATGCGTTGTCCCAAACCTATGGTGCACCCGATCCCTTACAACGGTGACCGCTTAGATCTGTCCAGTCTTGCCCCATAGTCATAACGTCTTTGTTCTCCGAAATAATGGAATCTATTATAAACAACCAGGTCCTGCAGTATTAAGAGGATCACCAGCTGATTAGCGATGCCCAGTACAGTTCTGTCTGTTGCGGACACACAGACAGACCAGATCTTTTAGTTTACCTTACGCATTGATAGGCAGAGGTAGTGGAGTCTAATAGTGAAGCATTAACGACTATTTCGACTAGATGCTAACTCAACAGATTACTTAGCGTTATTATTATCAGAGTACTAAGGGTTGAAATATTGAGCTGTGCTCAAAAAGACAACACGGCACTTCGCGTCAGCCCATCATTGCCTGCAACTTAATAAGGCTCAGAATTAACCTCACTTGGTGACAAACGAAGTCACTCTCACCTCTGGGCGGGGGCTCTTCAGTCCCTTCCCCGTCCATTTGACCGCATTCAATGCAAAGCGGCTCAAATCGTCAACGACCAAATTCTCGTATCCCTTTGGCACTGCGGAGAGATGTTGGATCACTCTGCAACTTTAACCGTATGTAGCACCTGCAGCTGAATTTTGCTATCAGTAGTCCCAACAGAGCATTCATCAATTTTATGTCGACGTGTTGATAACAAATCAAAAAAAGTCACCAAAACTTAAGAAAGCGTTAAGGATAGTCCTTAAGCAGAGTGCATATTACATCCTCAAAGGCCGGCATAGCATCCTCCAGACCTCTGGTATTGTGGATGTCCATAGGCGATTGCGATCACTTACTACCAGATGAGCTGCCTACTTGGTATCCTATCATCTCATCTCATTAACCGGAACGTCCACTGTTGAACAAGGTTTTCCCCATTGGGGGGTTTTACCATAATTCCCACGCTTGCCAAGCGTCTTGGGGACCGCATTATAAGATAACAGTTCCTAAGAAGGCGCTGCTGCCCACCTTCTGGTATATTTCCCTTAGTCGCCTCTTACGATACCCACGGGAAGAGATGGGAGTGACTTTCTAACCCGGCACCCCACGGGGCAAGATATTCTATAAATATTTTTTTTATTAATTATATGGCAAGAAATAAGAAAAAGGCAAGAAATAGCTATTGAAAGTAATTAAACTTTTTTAAGTTCCTACCTACACCTTTTTATGGTGGGTTAATGAGATTAAAATATTTCAACAGAAAACGAAAAGTGCGTGCAATTAGTGACTTATAGTTACCATTCCTGCTTTGGCCGGATAGCCGACTACTTTTCCATCTCTAATAATAAAATTATGTTATTTTCTAGCCTCGCTTTAGGCAATTTCGATAATAACGGCTTACATATCTGTTTAATGCGAAGCTTACTGCTAAATACAGGCTTGCTGTAACACAGCGGAATTAAAAATTCATCATCGTTAAAACAGAATATGTTGTGTTATTTTAGAAATGTCAACGGAATATAGAGTTATAAAGTTGTTGACACTATTTTACACTGCACTTTACTATGGAAATTAGATGTACCAGACGTTTACTTGCACTTAATTTTCTAATGATAGAGTCAATATCGTAAAAATGTTAGATACCTAGCAAGCAGACTACTGAAGATATACTATATATACATATATATATATACTGCACTGTACTGTATCAGCCGAATTGTTCATTGCTAAACACAGCCTCTCCCATTGAGGGCGGGTTTGCCATAATCCTCACGCTTGGCAGGCGTTTTGGGGATCGCAATATTTACATGTAATAATGTAATAAAAAATATGTAATTATAAATTACAGGCACATGATACTTTTAACTCAGGTGGTACTCATTCTTATTCCGCCAAAAACAGCGCAAGCGGTAACTTCTGCCCACAGATCAGAGAAACAAGGGAGATTTGCCTTATATCCGTGTTTGTTCACAAAAAAGTTTCATAACGTCTCTCCCACCCATTTTACTCTCACATCAATAAAAACAATAAGTATACAAACGCACATTTTACCACGTACACTAAGATTTCCGCTACAAACTAATACACTAACTAATCGTACACATGCAAAAATGGGTTGTGCTTCAGCCGGTTACTAGTTACACATACAGAAAAAGCTGTTAAAACACTGATCCATTGCATTATTAGAAGAACTGATTCGTTTGTTGATTTGTACTAAGCGCGCAATGGTTTTCTTACAATCAAGCCTGATTAAGGCCAGATGCGTTCGCACGTGCCACGCCACCATTACATATCTCCTTTGTTTCCTGATCTGAGCTTCAGCCTATAACAGATTCGTTCCGCTACAATTGACAAACTGCACTGCGCTCATCATACTGAGACATTAAGATTAATGTTATTATCAAAGCACCCACATCCGGAAAACACATACGAACATTACTGCTTGGTGGCTGAAATAGGTATGAAGATCAAGATCTGTTGGAGAAGTATCCGAACAGCTACTTTACTAATTATGTTTTTGGTCCATGTAGTAGGAAACTACCTCGTGCCATCTACCGCAAACAGCTATATAAAACGATTCTTAGATTTTTAAGGAGGAACAAACCCAAAAATATATCCACTTGTTCGACCCGGGAGTCCAATCATTGACCTTCCTCTCATTGTTTTTATAGCTGATCTCACTTGTTGGTAAGTGATGTGATCGCGGGAGGAAACAGGCTATACATATAGAATTGGAGACAGCTAGGTGCTTGGTAACAGATCTTGTACTAGAGGGTGGTAGCTAGCCAGGCGAGTACTCAAAAATATCAACTTATAATTTATTTTTTATTTTTTATACATTATTGTGACGGAACAAGCACGAGGCCCACCTGATGTTTAGCGGTATCCTCTGCCTATAACAGATGCGTTTCATCACAAGTGACGAACTGCACTGCGCCCATCACCTTGAGACATACTTGTTAATTCTCATTTTGTCTGTAATTTCACTGGCTCTCAAGGACTGCTGCCGGAACACACCGTTAGGTGCTTGGCGACAGATTTTCTACTTGAGGATGGTCGCTAGCCTGGCGGGCATTCGCAAAATGCCCTTCCACCATACAAAAAAAAGCTAAGCCATCACTATATACAATATATATAGTGATGGCTTATACAGTAGATATATATATATCTACCTATAAAACAAAGTCGCTTCCCGCTGTCTGTCCCTATGTATGCTTAGATCTTTAAAACTCCACAACGGATTTCGATGCAGTTTTTTTAATAGGCAGAGTGATTCATGCATAATATACTAGAAAAACACTGATAGTTTTAGAAGTTTCTAATGCGATGTTAAGGTAACCTGTAATCTTTCAAGAGTAACCTCTAAAGAAAACATGTTTGTATTGTCTAATGGCAAAAAAGCTGTGAACGTTGTATATAAAGACATTCTGTAGTATATTTAGTATTAGCATTGCATCCACGCGAAGCCGGGGCGGGTCACTAGTTATAGATATAACGATTATAACAACATTTCATCTTCCTTCTAAGCTACTATATTACCGGGTGTCAGGCACAAGCAGTAGTTAATATCCAACCAATTTCAGTTACGCATGTACCAATTGAATTTTATAATGAAAGCTGTTTTTCCTACATTGGCAGGGTAATTATAAAGTGCTTACAAGGTAATGATACACCGTTATTGTTATTAAGCGTACACGCAACGAAATTGTTTCAACACAGGCTCTCAATCTTTAGTGCAGTCTAAAAGGGCCCATTAACTTACGCAATACCTTATAAAGTAGCAAGCCAAATAACAACTCGAAAGATACCGAATATCTAAATAAATAGGGAAGCCCTCCTTGGAATAAAGAATTGTGTTTATTTTTTTAACTTATATTTTATTATTTAAAATACTTAGTAGTAGTCATTAAAGGTTTGGTAAAAATATGTGCCGAGACTTGAGAAGCCTTCGTTAAAACTGTACGTCACTAAGCAGTAAACTTAGGGCATGTTTCAGAATGTTCAAGTAAGTTCCGGTTATACTACCCAGAAAATATTTAATAAATAAAATACTATCTTTGCGTTTCACAGTCATCGATTTAGCCTATCCATCTGTTAAAGCTTGAAACGGACTGCATGTTAACTGTAATTATTATCATTCAGTTATTTTATGTTCTGGGTAGTATAACCGGAACTAACTCGAACATTCTGAAACAGGCCCTTAATGTTGCTGTGTTTTAGATATACACACATTAAAATTACAGGCACAAGATAATTAAAATCACCGCAATGCCTCACAATTTGTATAACAAAGCATCAGCCTCTAGAATGTTGTCTTCATTCCTTAATTTTCATCACGAACGTTTTATCTTTCTGGGCTTTATTTAAGAAGTGGCCTGATATTACTTTATAATAAGTTAATGACGTTGAGTAGGGTAGAGCACTTTGGCAACCACTGGTCCAGAAATACATCGCTAAGTTAGTATTAGTTTAATAAGTATAATTCAAGCAAGATCGGAGAAATAGTTTAATTTTGTTGTTTTACGACTTTCTAACGAGGCCCTTGATTGTTGGCAAATGTAAGGTTTATTTCAATTACGTTTGTAATAAATAAGAGGCATTCAAATAATTATCTTGTGAGAGCCAGCTCTCTTTCTAGGATAAGCAATATTAACACTAGTGGCTCTGAGAGTTGAAGACTTTGTGACTGAAATATTTATTAACGATTTCAACCCCCATATCTCCGAGTTTCCAAAAAATTCCAACGAAGGCTTACATCTTTTCCCGAGAATCAGTTGAGAAATGCGTCCTATAGAGGATAAAAACCAGAAATCTGGAATCCGGGTCAGACATCCGTAAGCATTATTGCCCAAACTGGAAAAAGG
This sequence comes from Plagodis pulveraria, assembly GCA_963890685.1. Taxonomy (NCBI): domain Eukaryota; kingdom Metazoa; phylum Arthropoda; class Insecta; order Lepidoptera; family Geometridae; genus Plagodis; species Plagodis pulveraria. The sequence continues at coordinate 6,509,719 of OY982955.1, read as the reverse complement.
ACGCTTCGCGAGCGCTTGGTCAATTTAATACATTCAAATGTTACTGTGCGGAAATACGTAATTGAAACAAATATATTAAAAATATTAAAAGAAGACATTAAATTGATATCTTCAAAACAGCTATTCCTCGTCGTAAATAATTCCGGCTAGGCTACGTACAGTTTTTTATGTCACCATTTAGCTAAGCAGGAAATTTAGATAGAATTTGTTGTCAGCAAATATGTTTTTAAATAATAACAAATAAATTTAAAATTTTTTACGAAAACATCAAATTAATGTTTTAATAAAACACTTAAAAAATATAAAAATATATTTAGTGACAATTCCGCCCAATTTTCCTGCTAAGCCAACGTGACGTCACAAACGCCACGCAGCCAAACCGGAAGAATTTTCGACGCGTTTCGCTTCTACACGAAGCATCCTCAGGAGGTCTTGACTCTTCGAGCGCACGATCGAGAATGAGCGGCCGGCGGCTCAGCACGCCTTTATATAGACTAGAGCTGAACATCCGATGAAATTGTGGTTAGAGATTTACCTACCGGCATATGTTCAAAACTAGCTGCACTCCTCACTGACACCCGCGTGTCACACACAAGTGCAAAATGGTCATACTGCACAAGTCTAATTCCATCTAAAAATAGATTACTTATCAAACAAAAAAAGTAAAGGTGGCGTCCGCGTAGATTAATTGAAGTAAAGTCTAGGGTTATAAATGTTGTTTTTTTTTGGGGAAATTACCTATGAACCAATTTTCGCTTAAATGGAAATAAAGAAACAGACATTGAAAGGAGTACAAAATCATCCTCCAGACACAATAAAAACATAAAAATATTTCAAAATAAAACATGTGTTTTTGACATTCATTAATTTTAAAATTTAATTTAAATTGGGAATATGCCGCACGGCATGGGATGATGATTAACTTTAATAACAAACATAATATTTCGACTTTACTCGGTCTTAGATCGGTTTCCGATTTTGTGTCCTGAGTATACCGTCGGGATCGATTTGCACCCACTCCTGTTGGAGTCGTAAAAGGCGAGGAAGGGAGGAATACCAGAAGGTGGGCAACAGCGCTTTCTAAAGAACTGCCATCCCATGTCCCGATTCTCCAGCCGCCTGCCAAGCAGGTGGATTATGGCAAATCCCACCGTAATGGGGAAAGCTGTGTTCAGTAATGGACGATCTGGCTGGTGCAGAAGCACAATATAATTATAGCCTATCAACTTCAAATGTATACCATATTACGCATAATAATATCTCTCTCACAGTCCAGCAACACACTTTTTGATCAGCCAGTTTCTCCAAAAACCATTCACACCCTTTTTTTAAACTATAAAATAGCTTTACTCCTCCGTGTGTGAGTTATTTTAAGTTTGACAGACTATACAGACAAATCATTATAATAATATACAGACTGACATAGCTTCGAACCACTAAGCCTAGTGTAGCTAAGTCCATATCAGTTGTACAGGCATAGAAGATTTCAATCTGGTATTCTCAGTCCACGATGGAATCCGTATCGGTTTGACAGCGTAATAAACGTGTAACCAATGACTGGGCGCAGTAAGAAACAGTACCCCAGCTTCAAGTATTTCTATGGCAAAGGTCTTAGTAATAAGAAATGGGGCAAAGTATAAAAATAAAAGTTTACTAGAGGAGAAAACTAGTTTTTGTGTTTTGACTTTTAAGGATCAATTTGTAATATTATTGTTATATATCTATCTAGATAATTGTTTTGTTTCAAAGGGACGTGTTCATTCTCAAAAGAATCATTTTAACTGTCTTCCATAAAAAGGGGGAAGATATTTCTCGGATGTAATAGTACATTGTACACCGAGGGGTGAAAACGATATATTTCTAAAAAAACTCCTTAAAAAATCATTAAAGTTTTCTCGTACTTGTCCCGAGACTTTTCAAGGAGTAAGTTCTTTGTGACTTCTTGACCTGTATTTTGTATATCTGGTACCGTCATCATTATAAAATAGACACTTTTCTATCTGATGACATGTTGGAAATTTTTTCGAATAATTAAAAACGTACTGTCAAATATTACTGAAAAAACCCAACTTTTTTTTCAAACTATTAGATATAAAACCTTTTTGAAATTTTATATTTGTATTTCTTTATGTTCGCAGCTAAAAAAAAAATCAAAAGAACGCTAGTAGGGCTGGTATAGATTTTCATACTACATTCCTTCACTGCTACGGAGTGATGGAATTAAATTCCATACAACTTTTCCCGCCGCATATTTATCAGGGAGAAATATCACGTTTTCAACCAGCAGTGAGACAGTTTCTGAGCGGGTGTGGTATAAAAATATATTCTCTTTACTAGTATTTTGGGTTGCAGGTTCGAGTCAAACTGCAAGTTATCATTTTCTATAAAAAAAACTAAATTTCGCTTAGCTTGCATCAATGCTGTTTAAAATCTAATAAGTGATATAAAAATTACAGAAGAGGTACGGAAAAACCTCGGTCTGCATGCAAGTGAGCAAAACAGAACTACCCGATTTATAAATAGCTCGAGGACTGACCAGAACATTCAAACTTAAATTAATCTACATATTATTATTAAAGTTACCTTCGTTTACTCCAGCGCCTAGACCTCGAATTTAGATGGTATACTGTTATATTTACGAAAATACCGAACTTAGGTACCGTTTCTTTTGATATTCTATGAGGGACTACGTCTCAGCCGATTGGCACTCGCACTCTGTGCTTGAGATAAGTGGAAGCTATGCAAATATATTTATTAAAGGAAATGGCTCAGCCGAAGCCATGTTCATTATCTGGAGGTAAGATACTGGTCATGTTGATTCTTAACTATGACCTGTCAAGAATGATTGAAGCAGTGATGGCTCAGCGGCATTGGCTATGGACTGCCGCGCAGCAGGTCCATGGTTCAAACCTAGCCGCGGGCTTTAGCTTCACCTCATGGCGGAAGGGCATTTAGCGAATGCCCGCCTGGCTAGCGACCACCCTCAAGTAGAAAATCTGTCGCCAAGCACCTAACGGTGTGTTCCGGCAGCAGTCCTTGAGAGCCAGTGAAATTACAGGCACAATAAACTACGTCTCAAGATGACGGGCGCATTGCAATTCGTGCCTTGTGACGAAATACATCTGTTATAGGCAGAAGTTAGTCTAAACTAAACATCAGATGGGCCTCGAGCTTGTCACAATAACATTAAAAAAAAACAAAATAAAGCTTCATCATTCAGAGAAAAATATTGAGTTATAATTCTGCCATTTTAGGTAAGGAATTTTGCCAATTAATGATAACAAACGTTATCAAACAGTTGTATAATAATTGATAATATTTTTTTAGCGCTCGTAGCGTAGTTGGCTTAGTTGTTCTTAACCGATCATCTCAGTAAAGCAACGTGAGCTACAGTCATGAGTTGGATGGGTGACTGCTAGTAGCATTACTACTGAGCGCTTCCGTACTTCAGAGGGCACGTTAAGCCGTCGGTCCCGGTTGTTGTCTTAGGTTGTTGGCAGTCGTTATAGCATGGTGGTAAGGTATTTTGCTAATGCCTGCCTGGCTACCTCATGTAACGGTGTGTTCCGGCAGCTGTCCTTGAGAGCTAGTAATTCTAGGTTAGCCAAAATCTTCGATCACGTCATCACTTACCATCAGGTGAGATCGTGGTCAAAGACTAGCCTATCAAGCATAAAAAAGAAAACCGTCATATTAAAACATATTCTACAAAAAGCTCAACTTGCTACCTCTTCGGTTCCAAAGATACTGTGCTTTAAAGGACGGGCAGACAATGCTTAGTCTACCTTATTGGAGCTCCGTTTTCAACGATAATTAGTTAGTCTCCTATATATTCATGGAACAAAACCTCTATATTAAAGTGATTATCTTGGATGATTACAGTAAACTTAATTTTTAATGTCACACATATCACAATTTTGATTAATGGCATGGTTTTTGTGTGATTTCTTAACAGTGCAAACTTTATACAACTATATAGCAAACTACAATGAAAGCATATAGACAACGTAAAGTCCATTGCATGCCGAGCATGGTGACAGCATTGTTTTGTTTATGTATTACAACGCTTTTGATGTTAAGCCAAATAAGTACCAGCATTTATCACGTGTCGCATCCACCAAGCGCTCTGATAAGTTTTGTTCGGTGTGATTTGATAATTTTATTTTTTGACTAGCGTGCGCTTGATTTCTTTATAAGATTCGAAGCGCTCGTAGCGAAGTTTACTTAGCTGTTCTTAACCGATCAGCAAAGTTAAGCAACGTCGCCCGCGGTCATGAGTTGGATGGGTGACCGCTTGTGACATTACTACAGAGCGTTTCCGTGCTTCGGAGGGCACGTTAAGCCGTCGGTCCCGGTTGTTGTCTTAGGATGGCAGTCGTTATAGCATGGTGGTAGGGCATTTTGCGAATGCCCGCCTGGCTAGCTACCACCCTCAAGTAGAAAATCTGTCGCCAAGCACCTAACGGTGTGTTCCGGCAGCTGTCCTTGAGAGCCAGTACTTCTAGGTTAGCCTGAACAACATCTTCGACCACATCATCACTTACCATCAGGTGAGATAGTGGTCAAAGGCTAACCTATCATGCATAAAAAAAATAAAAATATAGTAGTGTATCACTATCGTAACCATCACCTTAAGTCAATAAAGTCTGGAGAAGTGGCAGTAAACCGGACCAAATAATAAAGTGGAATCACATATCCGTATATTACCAATAATTATTATATTCCTGGATGCAATATTAGTAAATAATATCGCATTCGATGGGAGTCATAAACCACGAAGCCAGCTTTCGGATTACTGGGGCATTTACAGCTTAAGCTTAATAACGATAACAGCTAATATTCGATGTCATTTACTGCTTTCAATAAATTAGATCTAAAACATATTCAAGGAGTTGCCAATTTGGATTGTCACCTGTCAAATATCAAACCTCAGTGATTAATTGAATTGCCGTAATCAACAATAGTAATCAGTTGAACACGGAACAAGCCGGATAAATTGAAATTACTGCTGCAATTGGAATTTATCATCGTTTGCCAGTTAGATTAAGGGCATATTAATTTTATTCAAACTGCCCTGGCGCTTCGGGCACCGGGCACGCGAACTGAGTAACCATGATTTATGTAAGTATGGAAATTTGCAAAGTGTTGTGAAGATTTGCGATGTAATTTTTAAGTTGGCCAGTTTCAATTTTAGATAAATCAGTAATGATTCTTAAGAGGCCGTTTCCTGTTTAACAGCTTTCTCGCTCTAACATTTTGAAATACTTATAGTTTTTAAGTGATTTGATCTGCTATTGAAATATTATTTAAGACGAGACGAATTAGGTGATTAGCATTCTCCGGACTCAACGTGTCGTTACTGGTTCCATGGTATGAAGTAACAAGAGTCTGCCGGCCGACGACCTAGCAGCTAAATTGGTCACCTCTCTACTACACGCAGATGCTCGTATTAACTTTACACTATCCAAATTTGATGAGTCTACTGATATCGCTTTGGATACTCATTCCAGGTAAGAAATGATGGTAGTTTTTGAGACATTTAGGTCTCCTAAGTCTATAGACAGTTTTGCTGGCAAGCCCCTCGCTCCCGCTTCTACATCATATGGTCAGGTATATATTTCTGGATAATTTATTTCACGTAACATGTTATTATTTTAATTGTGTTTGAAATGAGTGTGTTTTTTACCATTGGATACAAGAACAATACGATTCAGTTCCCTTGAGTGCAGATACTATGGTCAAGATGATGTAACATCTTCAGGTATTTTAAAGTTAATTTTATATGTGTCCATCAAATGAATCCAATTCGAAGCAATCTAGGACTAAGCAAGGGTTTGTGGATTTACTAAAGGAGCTTTATTTTATAAAATTTATGTCTACAAATTTTCTTTATCAATGTGAAATGTGTCAATTTTGACATCTCTTCCTACTCCTACTCCATAGGGATACACAGTAGTGATAATAAGTATTTTGATGAACTGTATAAATTGTTATTATTGTTCAAAACAAATTTCGATACCTTATTTAAAAACAGGTATATATGTTTTTACAAAAGTACATTATTAATTTTTCAATAAATAATCAAGATGCAATTTTTTTTGTGAATATAAATTAATACTTTTATTATATTCCATCCTCCTTAAATATGCGTAGCATGCGACCTGCATATTTGTGGGAAGCGTATTACGAAGCACCCAGTCGTAGCCCACATCCTACAGGGGCGGCCCTAGCACTGAACCCAGTGGAACCCTGCAGGCGACGCGACTACGCCTCAGACCATCGCGTCTTTCCACCAAAACCTCGCGGTTCTGGAGGTAGCTTTACAATATTCGCTGAAACAGGGGCAATTCACGATACTGTAAAATCTATATTGTTCTGTGGAAAGCTGAACTAAATATTACTTACCTAGCCTACCCTGAATGCGTTGTTAATCTGGCCAATCCAATTCTCGAGTTTAAGTTAATACAAATGGCAAAGCGTTCAATGTATTAAAATATCTCGCAACACAATCTCTAATGGTCATTCTACAAATAGCTAGCAGCGGGAGGCAAAGGGCATAGCATAGAGCTGCCAACTTTACGGCACAGTCAGTAATGCGACGCCCGTGTAAATAGCACTTCTTGACCACTCGAGGCAGGAAGAAATCAACTCAATCGTGTAGGTACTACAAAATAGAAAATAACACTCCAAATGTAAAAAGAAAGTTTGGTTAAGATCTACCACAGTTTCGAATGATATTTTCTTTATTTATGCCTGATGAGTAGGTAATCATTTCAATGGTTTTAGTTCAATTTCCAAATACAGTTAACCAATTAACATTTAAAAATACTCTTACTTTAGCTTAACATAAGTTAAAAAATACTCAACCGATTTTATTCAAATTGAAATGGAACTTACTTGAAAATATATTCTACTCAATAAAAAATTATCATAAAAATCTTTGAATCGCTCGCAGCGAAGTTAAGCAACATCCGCCGCGGTTATGAGTTGGATGGGTGACCACTAGTGGCATTACTACTGAGCGCTTCCTGTCACCCACAGTTTAATGTAGGTCCCGGTGGTTGCCTTATAATAGTTATAGCGAGGAGGTAAGGGCATTTTGCGAATGCCCGCCTGGCTACCACCCTCAAGTAGAAAATCTGTCGCCAAGCACCTAACGGTGTGTTCCGGCAGTAGCCCTTGAAAAGCAGTAATTCTAGGCTAGTCTGACTATCTTCGACCTCATCATCACTTACCATCAGGTGAGATAGTGATCAAAGGCCTATAAGCTATAAAAAAAAAATGCATGGTATAAAATTAACTTCTGACTCCAAAATTTCGATCATAAAGTGATAACCTTACTGTGTTATCTATCTTCATGAAACGATTGGCGCATGGCGGCTCAAGTTTGCCTGTTGTGTATTAAGCGGAATTGTATTTTTTAGACACCGTACAAATAAAAACTTTAAATTTTTAACATCCTTTTTTGGTCGGATGTCGTATCGATGCGTTGTTATTTGGTATATTATGCATAAATTTTAAACCAATTTGGATGTTATTTTCTTTATTTAATGGAATGAATTCCGTATGGAATACATTCTCTCTTTTAGGGAATTCAACCCTAAAATGTTGCCAGCATGCTGGGCACGGCGCCTACTAGTAGTTTTTTTATTTTTTTTACCATTTGGACTGCCTGTGGATCTTCAATGCCTCATAGGTTGTTTAAATGCTTTTATAGCAGTAGATGTAGTGTTGTATAGCTCGTAGTATTTTGTAAATAAAGGTATGCAGCTCTTAGAAAATAAAAAAAACCATATACCGATAAAATTAAATTTCAGAAAATAAAAAGGTAAGGTCATTCAAAGTTAGTACTTTTTTTTATTACCGGCGGTTGCCTTTATTAACAAAATACTACGAACTATATACAACACTACAGCTACTACAATAAAAGCATTTGAACTCATAGGCAGTCCAAATGCTCTAGCCCACTATCAGTTGGCAGCATGCCCAGCATGCTGAAATTTAGTGACATAGTGTAAAATATTAAAATAAAATTTATTTTACACTAATATATAATTAAATTTAATAGTTTGGACTGAGTGAGGATTTAAATGAGTTTATTTGTTACTCCTTCACGCAAGAAACATCTAAACTGATTTGAATGAATCTTGAAATATAGAAAAATTTGGACCTGGATTAATACATATGATACTTTAATCATCATCATCATCATCACTTTACATCGTCTACGCGGGTGAAACTGCTGGGCGCTAGAAATGTATCATTCTTTGCCATTATTGGTTAAGCCTGTTAACTCTTTATATATATTTACCAAAAGGTGAGTAGTAGCTAAGGGCAGTGCAGGCATATAATTAAGGGCAAACCATTCAGATTCATATCAGGTTTTTAATATTAGCTGTTAAATGGTAGATATTGGACCATAATAATATGTTTATACGTATTATATCAAAGAAAAAACGTCTCTTGAATTTGTTTCGAACATTTTTAGTTATATTAATTTGCTAGGCAATCCGCAAAAGAAACACATATTCTGTTAAAATTTCAACCGGTTAACTACAAAGTTTGGGTATATTGGTCACAGTGAAATTTGGTCACAAGCAAAAACAAGTGCAAAAGGTCACAGCTTTATTTTTATTTTAACAATTAAACATAATTAGTGATATTTTGTCACAAGCTAATTTATTTATAATTATAAAGAGCAATTTGGTCAAAGCTATTATTTCAAATGCAAAAAGCCAAAGTCAGCGTCAATAAAGTTTGGTGTCGGGATAGAATGTCACCCCCCCATCTCTACACCCGGGTGTCGTAAGAGGCGAATAAGGTTAACACACCAGAAGGTTGGCAGCAGCGCTTTCTGAGGAACTGAAATCTCACAATGCAATCCCCAAGACGTCTGTCAAGCGTGGGGATTATAGAAAACTCCCCATAATGGGGGAGGCTGTGTACAGCAGTGGACAATCCGGCTGATACAGTACAGTACAGAAGTAATTATAAAGAAATGGTAGTTTATCATTTAATTAATATTTGTATCACCAATATTCATTACTAAATATTGTGTTACTTTAATACGTGGGTTGTTTAATTTTATCAATATGTTGTAATATAAACCAACTTAATATTCACATTAACATGTTATAGTACATCACGCGGTGTGAACAAAGTACACAGTAATATTTTATTTAAAATTAATAGTGACCAATGGTACATAAAAGTAAAATTGAATTCGATAAAATTATGCATGTGACCAAATCGCACTCAAAGTATGGAAACGAAAATCTGTGACCAAATATCACTGTGACCAAAATACCCTTACCTCTGTTACAGTTTCAAAGATACAGAACAATATTTTCCTGAAACCCGTTTTCTAGTACGGAACCCTAAAAACAGATAGTACAGACTCATCTACTTAGGATAACCTAACGCAGCTTAGATAGCCGTTCGTTTCAAGGCACAGCTTGCGTGCTTGTATCGCCGCCGTCTTTTGAAATACCTTCTTAGGAATACCCTCGAACATTAATCATTTCCAACTCGAACCAAGATCACTTCGCGATATCGTTTAGCTAAATACCTACTAATTCTGTGAGTCACTATCTCACGCTGCTATTAATCAAATTTAAATGTACTTAAATTGCCCGTAAACGTTACCGATATTTTGTTCAGTTATTAGGCATAGCGAGATTATTCTAAAATTTTGTTACATTGAAATGTATACGTAAAATCTGTATATAAGCTTCATATGTTAAAAAAATGTTGTTAATAGCTACTCTATTGTATTGGGTGTGTACCTGTAAAGATAGTTGTATGTATGGAAATAAATAAATAAATATAATTTTTTATATATTTTTTTATATTATTGTGACGGAAAAAGCACGAGGCCCACCTGAGAGGTATCTTCTGCCTATAACAGATGCATTTCATCACAAGTGACGAACTGCACTGCGCCTGTATTTTCACTGGCTCTCAAGGACTGCTGCCGGAACACACCGTTAGGTGCTTGGCGACAGATTTTCTACTTGAGGGTGGTCACTAGCCAGGTGGGCATTTGCAAAATGCCCTTCCACCATGCGGTGAAGCTCAAGCCCGCGGCGGGATTCGAACCATGGACCTGCTGCCCGGCAGTCTATTGCCAATGCCACTGAGCCATCACTGCTTCAAAATTCAATTCAATTCAATTTTCAGTAACATCACGTTATAGTAATAAAGCCCCGTGGGGTGCCGGGCTACAATGTCATCCCCCATAGCTACCTGTGGGTGTCGTAAGAGGCGAGGGCAGCAACGCCTTCTTAGGAACTGATATGACAAATGCAATCTCCAAGATGCCTGCCAAGCGTGGAGATTATGGCAAACCCAAGGGAGGGTATTAATAGGGAGGCTTATCATATTATTAAAACTTACGCTCATATTTATATTTTATGTTTGAACATTGTCGATAGTCATATCGACTCACAGTAAGTTGTTTCACGCTCAAACACTCGTGTTTTCAAACATAAAATAGGGAGGCTGTTATAGTAGTAGTAATCAATAGGATATGTAAGCAGTTCGTCCAAGTAGGGAGTATAATTCACGTCTTATTTCGTCTTAACCGAAACGATTTCAATGCAATTAGTTATGTTAATGCAAAAGTGGAATAAATTGTATCCTTCAACTAATACTTTTAGAAGTTGGGTGAAAAAACAAGTATAAACTAATTAAAAAAGGAAAAACCTGATTGTTGTATTTATATTCGTTAAGCGTTTTATCGTTCCATTGAAATTAAAACTGCAAGTTATGAATATATATGGAATCGTTTTTTAAAGCCCTTCATTTTGATATCCCACTCGATTTGGAAGGTTTGGAAGAAACAATAGTACATTGTACATCGAGGGGAGAAATACCTACGAGGAAAATAATATCATTATTTATTTTTTAGTAGTTTTCTCGTAATTGTCTTGAGAGTTCCCGGCAGTACGTTCTTTATGACTTCTTGAGCTGCATTTCTTATTTATTATGTTTTTTTTTTTAATTTGACGGTACAAGCTCGAGGCCCACCTGTTGTTAAGTGGACTAACCTCTGCCTATAACAGTTGCAATTCATGACAACGAATTGCACTGCGCCCGTCACATTGAGACATAGTTGTTAAGTCTCATTGTGCCTGTAATTTCACTGGCTCTCAAGCACTACTGCCGGAACACACCTTTCGGTGCTTGGCGACAGACTTTCTACTTGAGGGTGGTCGCTAGCCACGCGGGCATTCGCAAAATGCCCTTCCACCATGCAAAAAGAAGAATAATTAGAATCGTACTTTTAAAATATCAATTTAATGATAAACAAAATTTAACCAAACATAACCATCACAAATTGCCGCGCTTATTTCCTCGTAGTGCAAGAAAAGGTTGCCAACCTCCTTTCATTGAAAATCAAGTATAAATTAAAATCCCACCTCTCATTTCTAAGTATTTGATATAGAACCTTTTTGAGATTGTATTTTTTATGTAAGCAGCAAAAAACAAAAGAACGCTACCAGGGCAGGTATGGATTTTTATACGACATTCCTTCACTGCTACGGATTGAATGAACAAAAATCCATATAACTTTCCCCGCCGTACATTTATATGGGAGAAATGACGAACTTTATATCATGTTTTTGAACGAGTAATGAGACGATTTCTGAGTGTGTGTGGTATAAAAATTATTTTACCATAACATGGCGTTTATAATCCGCCAGTTTGCTTTATTATTATTTTATGTACTTAATGTCACTTGCACTATCAAGACGAACCTAACGATATCTTACACAATATAATCGGTTGAGCCGTTTAGAAGTTATAGTGGAATGAAAAAACTCGCAAACATACATACATACATATACGAACCCTGAAAACATAACACTCCATTTTTGGGCAGTAGCATACCGTAAAAAATAGTGAAAACCCCGTTTTACAATTACAATTTAAAAAATGTTTTATTATATGTGTCATTTCTTCATGAGATCGAACCGGAAAATACCATTTATATTTTGTGTTGTAGAATATTATCCCGAGAGTCGAAATTTAAACGACCTGTTACTTCCGCCTTAGAGCAGCCAGTATTGTCAAGTGTCCCAATTTTTATATTTTACTTTACACGTCTTCTACTATTCCGTTTCCATTGAAGATTGAAATCGCAGTCACCTTCATTCAATTGAATTGCAATTGATTGACTTTGATTGATCGATAGAAAGATTTTTATAGAATTCAATGACAACCAACAGAGAGGCTTGTGTTAGATTATTGATATGGAACCATATGATTGTAATCTCATCCTTCTAATTAAGCAATATGTGAAGCCAACGTAAAGGATCAATAATTGTATAATTCTTCATCATTTCCTTAACCATTGACGTTGGTCGGTACTACAACTCCAGTACGAATACGACCGATTTGATGTTCGAAACTCGCAGCAGAACCGATTTTTCTGGTTTTGAAAAATACTAGAACATCGGCTGTAGGGCTTTCCGAAGAATGCCAAGCGTGTGGATTGCGTCAAGGACTGTTGCTGAACTACACTTTTAGGTGCTGAGCGACAGATTTCTACTTGAGGATAGTCCATATCTATTACCGCTCAGCTATCATCGCTTCAAAAAATGTAGAATTGTAAGATGCTTTACTCTTCAAATCATCACTACATAGTATAAAACTAAGGCGCTTTTCGATGTCTGTCTGTTTAAAACTACGCAACTGATTTTTGAAGCAGTGATGGCTCAGTGGCATTGACTATGGACTGCCGTGCAGCAGGTCCATAGTTCGAATCCCGCCGCGGGCTTAAGCTTCATCGCATGGTGGAAGGGCTTTTTGCGAATGCCCGCCTGGCTAGCGACCACCCTCAAGCACTTAACGGTATGTATTTTAATAGTAATAGTTAAAGGTTATCAACTGTGTTAGTTGCACTATAAGGGAATAGTTACAAGAATATAATAATTGAGTACTGGATTTAGTAGCAGATACCTAAAGTAGATCAACTGTGTTAGTTACACTATGAAGTTGATAGCGTGCGGCTGGGGACATCGACCTGACGAGCGCTGTGCATCTAAAGCGCAGCGCCGCGTAGTGTCCATAGCATGCAACTCTCGCACGCTAAATTTGCCTACTGTGCAAGTACAAGAGGCCCTTAAGGCATAACCCACAATAACCATTATATATCCTTTAGTTTTTACGAGAAATAATGGCTTATTTACGAAGCGATTTTAAGCAAAACAGCATTATCCTTATCCAATGAAGTACCTTAAATACATCGTGCATTTAATATAGATCAATATGGTTTTTCACATGGCCAATTATATGTCGCTCTTTCAAGAGTAACCTCTAAGGAAAACATGTTTGTTTTGACTAATGACATAACAGCTGTGAACATTGTATATAAAGACATTCTGTAGTATATTTAGTATTAGAATTGCACCCATGCGAAGCCGAGGCGGGTCGCTAGTGAAAAATAAATTGTAACACGAGAGTTAGAGAGTACAAAAAATTTATACATCTTATTTTGCGGTTGTAAAACTTTTGTTTTGTTACTTGATCATAAACATAAATGACATTTATAAACACATCTTATTACCATTAAACGAGGCATTAACATTTGCTTTGTTAAGTATCTATGTCGCTACATGCATAAAAGCGATCAAACAACAAAAAGCCATAACAATTAGGTTCTACCAATCAATTTACATACTTCACCATCGGCATTCTTTACAACATAATTGTTACCCATCTGGGTCAATTCTACTATTTTGGTAGTAATATCTCTTCAAACATATTTTTTATCGACAACATATTTAAAGTATCGCATTATGAAAATAATAGTAAACTATCAGTAAGACGTTTCGTGATGATTTGAAAGATGAGAATCGTACGAAATGCGAAATGTTATGCGAAAAGAAACACTGGTTGGTACGCATTGTTCAGCGACCATGATAATATTAGCGTATGACGTAGCGTACAGTCATATTCCAGACCTCATCTGTGTTTGGTGCATAGGCTAAAAGTGTTGCTAAACATCCCGTGCTATAACGCAAAGACTGCGATAACAGCGCTAAGCTCATCGTCATATGGTGATACGGTACTCCTTTTCCAATCTGTGATTATAACATCATGAGATTCGTTCCTTTTCTCAATATATTCGCGTGGCTATATTGGACAACTCCCAATGGAGATAGTGTCAGTTATGTAAACAAACCACATAAATTGTGAAAATACCGGTGCCAGCTCTATAGCAACCCATTCTAGCTGGATGGCTTGGGTTTCCTGAAAGAAATTTTCAGACGGATTTATTTACAAACGGAACATGACTATGATTGCTTGATGAATAAACCAAGAGGAAGAAACTAAAATGACAGTTTGTTCTCACACTTCAACAATAATAATATTATGGCGACGGTATTTGAAGCATTGATGGTTTAGTGGCATTGGCTATGGACTGCCGCGCAGCAGATCCATGATTCGAATCACGCCGCAGGCTTGAGCTTCACCACATGGTGGAAGGGCATATTGCAAATGCCCGCCTGGCCAGCGACCACCCACCAATAGAAAATCTGTTGCCAAGTACCTAACGGTGTGTTTTGGCAGCTGTCCTTGAGAGCCAGTTATTCTAGGTTAAGCCTGTTAATACCTTCGACCACATCATCACTTACTATCGGGTGAAATTCTGGTCAAAGGCTTAACTATTAGCAATAAAAAAATTACGCCTCAATGCATACGCTATTCAAATAACAGAATTGTTCCCTTAATAACGACAGTACACTCCAATTGATACAAATAGCTCTATCAGAATGAAACAAACTTACAATAGCTCCAGTCGTACAAAAAAAAAATAACCGTTGTACAATGTGTTTTTGCTTATTGCAACCTCTTCAGTTAATTTTATGAGACAATAAAAGTGTATAGGTACAAGACATAAACATGCACCTAAAAGGGGACATGTTACAGCCAATTACTTTGAATAACAAATTTATTAGCTGTTTCTGTCACACCCTTGGGCAATTGAGATTGACTGACAGTGAGATAAAAAAAAATCGTTGAACTGTTATTTGTTTGCTTGTGGTAGCTTTGACTCCTGCAGTAATTCTTGGGGCTACGTTATAACAGTTCGAGATTGTTACTTAGAACAGTTTTTACTGAGTAACAGGTAATTTTTTCTCTGTTTCTAATACATATAGTTGGCGATCACCCTGCGTAAAATTGATGGCCCATGGCTTTATTGATTTGAAAAATAGTTCAAATGTCAGCGATGCCCAGATCTCTTATCAGTGAACATAATCAACATGAGCATTTATATGCACGTATACGTGTTTATAATGGTTTTATGGTAGCTAATAGATTCGCCCGCGACTATTACTGCAACGTTTGTCTTAATATATAATGGTACGGTCAAAATATAGTAGGATTCTCAAGTCTGATCTTCAGGTCTTTGCCAGACATATGTGAAGCTATATTCAACATTAAGAGGATCACTGGGTGTTGAAGACGAATAAACTATGGAACATGCAGAAAGGATATTAGGGTGAATCTACTTTAGTGCCTACAATATGGTTCTTTATTGTATTGAGAGTTTATATGGGATTTCATACTTCTATTGGAGTTTTGAAATATTTTTATTGTAATGTCAAAGGTGTTTTGATATACTTTAAAATTGCATAACGATAAATGCGGGCCGCGTGCGGCCCGCACACTGCCCGAAAAAACTAGTATATATATATAATTGAATTGCGGCCAAAGCTGCTGTCCTATATGGAGGTCTAGTTTACTAGTGACGTGTATAGTATACATACCCTGCCTTGAAAATTTACTATGGGACTAAAATTTACAGGTGTTGAAGTCTGCATCCAACTCAAGTCATATATATATATATACCGTTATGTCTTTAAAGACTTTCACTTTTGGGGCTTGGTTTTTGTTATTGTGTCTCCATCTTTGGATGACTAATTAAGGCGAGTCAGGGGACTCAATAAGCACCATATAGAATAGGTTCTATTGTGTCGTAACTTAAATTTAATTATTATAATCCTCATTAATTAGCTTTTTGATGTTACACGAACATTTATTACTTGCACTGAAGAAAAATATTGAAATTTAGGAAGTTGACTTATACACTGTATGTGGGAGAGAGACCCAAAGTTTAGGTAGAATTTCTTTAGTCTGTAAAGTAAAACGTAACAATCTTATTTTTACTGATGATTTGAACATCAATTGCCTCATGATTTCATGGCATATGCCCAAAATTAAAGGATTTTTAGGCCATTCCTAATGAAACCAGGTAAGTATCTAATATACAGACTTTTGACCACTACATACTGTTTTATCATAGACTGGCAACACAGATTGTTAATATGGGCAGTCTTCACGTTTCAATAAGTAGACAAATAGATAAAATCACAAAGGCACGCTTGAACTTTACTACATAAATGTAGTTCGCATTCAACGCCCTTTAAAAGGACTATCCTACGGCTGTATGTGAAAGTAGTGAAAATACCCTTTAAAGACAATCAAGATTGATCGGAATTGCTACCATGGTGTTTTTAAAGTCACTCTATAAGTACACCCTGAAGGCATCAACTTCTTCAAGATTATAACATTTTAAGGAGATAAAGACCATCCATATATCACCAAAGCAGAAGGCAGCATCGTATCACATCAATAGCAATGATGTCCACCGTTGAACAAAGTCTCCCCCTTTGGACACTATCGCAAGTTTTATCCATATTAACTTATTAGGACCCGCGTTATATTTACCGGAAAGATCCCGACCAGTTTCGGACTGTTTTGAAGTCCTTCGTCTGGGAGTCACGATTGCGCGAAGCGACGAGCACGGGCCTCAGCGCATAACCAGACCTAGACGAAGGACTTCAAAACAGTCCGAAACTGGTCGGAAACTTTCCGGTAAATATAACACGGGTCCTAGCCGATTCCTAATAAGTTAAAGTCTCCCCCGTTAATGAGGGATTGCTATAATCCCCACGCTTGGTAAGGGAATGTAAGAAATTTTTCAAAGCTGTTCTTCAGAAGGCGATGTTGTCTAGTATATTTCCCTTTATCAAATCTTACGACTCCCACAATTTGATATGGAGAATTGCAATTGTAGACCTAGTAGATATAGACTCACATTTCATTGGAAATAAACAATAAGTCTATTTTACTGATATAGATTAATTGGATAACAAACTGTGACGTGATCGTTAAGCCTTCCGTAACGATTAATTTAGCTCCACTGTTAAAACACATATAAGTTTATTTTGCAAGTGGTATACGTTTCTTCTACGCATACAAAAAAAGTCCTGACACGGCAATAAGAATATTTTAAATATGGACCTACATCGTAAACTATATTATCTTCGCTATGCTAGAGCTATTTCAGTAATTATTATCGTCAGGTTGGTGAACACTTTAAGTAGGTAGCCCGTAATCTTCAATCACAACGTCTAACATAAAACAGCGTCTATTAGTTATATAATGGGCCTAAGATAAAGTCTAAACTTGGTCCAAACGTGGTCTAAACGCACAGTTTAAGGGGAAAGCTTTATAATGCCCTGAAGACGGCGTAAATGACAGATTTAATGCCTACTAATTAAGTGATCTTGGATTATGAGAAGAGGGGTCGGCCTGTTTGAAAAAGGTGTTATATTCATTTTATTTCACATACTCGTATCTGCCAGAGTTAGGTAGTTTAGTAATAGTCATTGGTCACTATTTGGGCTGTATTAAAATGCTTTGTTTAATCATATTTGTTTAAATTTATTTATGGAAATGTGTTTTAATTATGTATAACAGTACTTCGGTTAAATTCATTTTTTTTACACAACATTTGATAATTAATGAAAATTAATACATTCTATTTCTCAACTCGGCTTCTTATTAATGATATTACTGAGAGAAGCAATAGATTACGAACAAGTTTATACATAAAGTTTTAAGGAATATATGCATTTTTTTGTGGCAGTAGTGTCAATCCGTTTTAATTATACCAATAGATTGCATTGACATTACTAAATACTTTTCAAATGAAGACAAACAAAACAGAAATATATTCATGTTGTGCCAACACAGTGTCAACTGGACAAGGTCAAGAAGAATAAGACTTTTTAGTTTAAGTTGTATTACGAAACTAATAATTCATCAAAATCATTTTCAATAAATCAAAAATCCAAAAACATCCATATCAAAATTAAGAGTAATGTAAGAATTGTATGAATTTATCGAGCTCGGATTGAAAATTTAGGGGGTCGCAATCGGGGATCAATGTTCTTGGCCTAGAATACACAATCTGTAAATGGGCATAATTACATAATACTCGTAATTTTACCTACATTACAGAAATATGGATATCAACAGCTAATTGAAGCGTTTAATGATGTTACCGATGATCAGCGACGTCCTTGGTACATCGGATAATGCTTACGTGCTTTGTCATAAGCATGTTTCTCAAGCGGACCACCACCTCCTTGTCTATACAGGTTCGCGTTAATGTCTTTTATCTGATTTTTGGAGTTATTTATGGGTAGTTATCGGCGGACGGGAAAAGGAATGGAACCTATTGAGATAAGAGAGTGCTTGTAAAACGGTTAAATCGCTTCGCTTCTTTTATTTGATGATCAGACAAATATTGGTATTGTTAAATGATACATTGGTAATTTTTTAGCTTGGGGTTTATTTTCAGAAAAGAATACAATGATATACTGTAAATTGTTTTCTCCAGCCGATTTATCATCACGGAATAATGTAAGGGGAGATATTTTTGGCCAAATGCGAAGCAATCTACAGCAAGTAGGTGTAGACTGCCTCTCATTTAAAGCAGGGCTCGATGGCAATAGTAACGGACTGGTGCTCATACATGGTTTGAATCCTACCGTGTGATCATGGTCATCATTGATCTATTTATCATCATATTCTTCCAAATATACATTATAATTCAATATATATTTAAATGCAATCGAATGCAATGCAGAACGCCATTGAGGAGTTTTTTTTTTTTTAATTTATTGTTATGGTACATATTCGAGGCCCACCTGATGTGAAGTGGACTAACCTCTGCCTATAACAGTTGCAATTCATCACAAGTTACGAGTTGCACTGCGCCCGTCACATTAAGACATAGTTGTTAAGTCTCATTGTGCCTGTAATTTGTTGTTGTGTGTTGGAGTACATAGAGCGTACAATACGGTAATTTTCAATTTTTATGCCCTTTTTAGCGAAACATAGCAAGTACAGTAACAACAAAAACATTCCTATGTTAAGTTGACGTCAGATAGGTGGCCGATCATAAAACGTTAGCCAAAACTTTCTTAAAATAGGTATGTACTTGTCGACCTAATAGAAAACTTATAGTCCCAAGTGCCTGTAATTTCAAATTTTTTACTGACTCTCAAGGTCTGCAACTCCTAGGTGCTTGGCGATAGATTCATACTTGAGGGTGGTAGCTAGCCAGGCAAACATTCGCAAAATGCCCTTCCACCATGGGAGTGTTAAGCTCAAGCCGGGGTGGTGGGTATCGAACCGTGGACCTGCGGCACTCATAGCTAGCATTGCTTTAAAGCATGCATAGATAAGAGACATATATATGTCTCTTATCTATGCATGCTTTAATATAATTTTAAGTATACACGCAATTTCACGGTACACAGGAAAAATTAACATCATCAGCATAAGTTCCTTGAATTACATCTTCTTTCGATCTATATACCTATTATAATACTACAGATTGTATTTTAAAATAATAAATAGATTCAGGCGTTACTTTGCGGAAATCCATATTTAATAATAACAAATATTTTTAAAATATTTTATGAAAACATGAAATTAGTATTTTAATAAAACACTTAAAAAATACAAAAATATATCTAGTGACGATTCCGCCTAAGTTTCTTGTTAAGCCGACGTGACGTCACAAACGCCACGCAGCCAAACCGGAAGAATTTTCAACGCGTTTCGCTTCTTCACGAAGCATCCTCAGGAGGTCTTGACTCTACGAGCGCACGATCGATTCTCAACAGGAAAATTAGGCAGAATTGTCACTAGATATATTTTTGTAATTTTAAGTGTTTTATTAAAATATAAATTTGATGTTTTCATAAAATATTTAAAAATATTTGTTATTATTAGATTGTATTTTATTATCATTATCTGGTTTTATTCCAGCAAGATATAAAAAAAATGTGTAATGTATGTACAGTCGCCTGCAATAATAAGTATACACTTCGTTATTTTCATAATAATGTGATGTCACTAAATTCTTAGTGATTGAAGTTAATATGCACATGAGTGAAACAATTCAAATTATTCTTTGATTGTAAGATACTTCTGTGTAGGTACATAGAGAGACACATAAGTCGTTGCCACTATTTTGAAAATTACAATGTGTATACTTATTATTGCAGGTGAAAAATGGAAAATGGAAGTCTAAATTTTTTCGTTCAATATTTGATATTATTTTCGTCCCTGTGGTTGTTTCTATCGACACCAAAAATTTTGATTTCTTGGTAGGCGGTCTCCAGACTCCTATAAAAATTTCGTTCAATTCCTTGTATTTTCAATGTAGCAATATAAAATTCTTTAAAATATTGCATTTTCTAAAGGAAATAGGTTCATTCCACTTCTTGTTAGGAAAAAACTGTCTCGATTTGCACTCAATGAGTGTCTGACAGTGCGTTGAGTAAGAAAAAACGGTAGATGTCTTTAAAACCATAATATTTTTTATTGATTTTTATTTATAGTTAATAGGCTACCCTTTGACTACAATCTCACCTGATTGTAAGCGATAATGTAGTCGAAGATGATGTTCAGGCTAACCTAAAACTTCAAGCTCTCAAAGAAAGCTGCCGGAACACACCGTTAAGTGCTTAGCGACAGGTTTTCACCTTGAGAGTGGTAGCTAACCGGGCGAGCATTCGTAAAATGCCATATCATTATATTAAAACGACTGACATCCTAACACAACAACCGGGACCCATGGCTTAACGTGCCCTTCGAAGCACGGAAGCGCTTAGTAGTAATGTCACTAGCGGTCACCCATCCATGTTATGATCGCAGCGGACGTTGTTAAACTTGAATGATCGGTTAAGAACGGCTAAGTAAACTTCGCTACGAGCGCTTCCATATAATAATAAAACTTCTCTTACTGTATTTCAAATAATCTTAGCAGAAGCATCTACAGTCTGGTTCACTTTCAACCAGTGAGTAATTGGAAAGGTCGTTTGCCCATTGTGGTCCGGCTGGCATTTCACCCGCTTGGGAAACACACTTGGCATTTAAAGTTTATGCGGAATCCTAGTTCATAATTGCTGTTGCTGGACTTATCTATTTAATAATAACTGATAATGTAACAAAGATGATGTAGGGTATCGCAGATGTAATGAAGGTAGATTGTTATTAGGTTCATTAAGGGCCTGTTTCAGAATGTTCAAATAATGCACCCAGTAAGCAGCAAGTCGTCATGTTGATATATTGGGATGTTATTGCTGATTGGGCGCACAACCTTATCATCTTAACCCATTAATTTTCTGAGAATATGATAGAAGTTTAGCGTCTCCAACTTTTTTCTGATTATTCGTTAGCGACAACGGTTCAAACAAGTCCTGGTATATCAGAGCCCTTGTGCCAGTATCAACAGTATTTTTTTTAAGGGATCACACAGTGAACTAACGTGGTACTCCTGCTGAACATCTGGTGGTAAGTGATCATCGTCTCCATCGCACATCTGCAACACCAGGATCTCAAAGATAAATTGCCGACCTATGGGGGAATATGCTCTCTTCTTGAAGGCTTCTAAGTCGTATTGGTTCGGAAATATTTTTATACAGAGTCTGTACTTGCCCTTGAGAGCCAGTACTTCTAGGTTAGCCTGAACAACATCTTCGACCACATCACTTACCATCAGGTAAGGTAGTGGTCAAAGGCTAACCTATCAGGCATAAAAAAATAGTCCTTACACTCCCCCCAAGAATGTGCCAATCTCAGGTATTTTCCATTCATACCCAGTCCTAGTGCCCTCAGTACTTTTTAAGCATTCGTACTTGATAGTTTTCAATCTACTTGTTTAAGCAATGTCTGCTGCGGTTATTACTATAGTGAGTGACCGCTAGTGGCATTTACCTACTACAGAACGCTTCCGTCCTTCAGATGCACGTTAGTGGTGTACTCTAGTAGGCTATGCGTACACTCTATTTATTTATTTTATTTTATACTTTATTACTCCAAAGGAGGATTTAATGCTAAGGTTTTATCGACCAGTCATCCAGCGATGGTGTTTGACAAGGTATATGTGCATCAAGGGGTGTATTTATACGTTAAGTATGCAAAAGTACAAGAAGTACATAAGAAAAAAAGGAAATAAGTTTCTATGATAACCATAACTACATATAGTAAATATTAGGTCCTTACATATGAAATTGGCGTTTTGTATGGGAGGAACAAAAAGTCGAATATTTTTTAATATAATATATTTAATTAATCAAAGTATGAACCATTATTTTCTATGCACTTTTGCCATCTCATAGGTAGTTCATTGATCCCTTTACTAAAAAAACCAGTCGGACGGGAATCAATAAAATCTTTGAAGGCGATTTGGACTGCCCCATCGGAGTTGAATTTTTTCCCTTGCAAGAAGTTATCCAAATCGAAGTTATCCAAATCGAAAAAAATGGTAATCTGTTGGAGCAAGGTCCGGGGAGTACGGAGGATGTCTTAGACTTTCCAATTGAAGCTCTTCTAATTTAGTAGCCGTCTGTAGCGCAGTATGTGGTCTAGCGTTGTCGTGAAGCAGCAGTGGCGTGGAGCGATTGACCAGCCTAGGTTGTTTAGCCGCTAGCTTTTCCATCATGGTTTGCAATTGCTGACAATAGACATCAGCCGTAATAGTCTGGCCAGATTTGAAAAAACTGTAATGAACAATACCGGCACTAGTCCACCAAACGCTTACAAGTAACTTTTTTGGGGTTAATTTTCGCTTGGGGCAGGATTTGGCTGGCTGGCCAGGATCTAACCATTGCGCTGAGCGCTTCCGATAATCGTAAAGAACCCATTTTTCATCACAGGTAATGATTCGGTTTAAAATACCTTCATTATTGTGCCGGTTTAGTAATGTAACGCAGCAGTCGACGCGCGTTTGCCGGTTTGTTTCAGTCAATTCGTGAGGTACCCACCTTTCAAGCTTTTTAATCTTCCCAATTTGCTTCAAGTGAATTAAAACAGTTTTATCACTAACATCGCAGCCTGCAGCTAACTCGGACGTGGTTTGCGATGGATCCGCTTCCACAATAGCCTTCAACTCTTCATTATCAACTTGAGTCTCAGGCCGTCCACGGGGCTTGTTCTGCAGGTCGAAATTTCCAGAACGAAAACGTTGGAACCAAAAACGAACTGTGTTTTCTTTTGCAACACGACCGCCATACACATCATTCACCCTTCGAGTTGTTTCCGCAGCACTAGTGCCACGGCGGAACTCGTACTCGTTAATAATGCGATATTTAAGGTTTTCCATTTTGTAAAATGAGTGACGCAAACAGAAAAAAACAGAAGAAAAAAAACAAATGAATGACGATCATCGAAGCACAAATACATGAGTCTATAGCTGTACAAATTTGAATTTGGAATTCCTTACCAAAGAGGAGAAATTCGTGATTAAAGTGGCCAGTACGAAAAACGCCAATTTCATATGTAAGGACCTAATATATGCATAATGTAATAAAAAAATATGAAAACAAATAGCAATAATAGCTAAATATATATTTTTAAATTTTATGTAAATTACTGTAAAATATACCAATATAGCAATGTTCAAAATAATATCAAATGAATAAAGCGGGAAAATTATATCTAATGCAACTAGAACAACATCATGGGCCTGACAAGAAAATTTCACATATTTAAAAATCATGGACTAACTTTTAAAATGTAGCTTTTGAGAGTTATTTTCTGATATTGACTGGGAGTTAATTCCATAATCTCACTGCCTTAACACTAAAAGCTTTGTCCATGAAAGATGTAGTGTGGGAGAGCGTAGCAAGAAGCAAAAAATCAGCAGAGCGTAGGTTTAAATTGTGAATATCAGCCAGAAAGTTAAACTCTTGTTTTAGGTAAGTAGGGGAAAAGCGATCACATTAATAAGACTCTACTAGTGTTAAAAATGTTCCTGTTGGTAGGACCCCCCCCCCCCCCCGCAACTTTAGCTTTAGCACAGCACTTCCGATTAGTGTTTCTCCAAATAGTCAAAGAGTAAATTTCATTCTCAACGGTACAACACTGCAGTTGTGCCGGGGCATTTAGTTCCGATCCCCCCAATGTCTCTCGGCAGCGAGACAAGCCGAGGTCTGAACCACAGTGGTGCCCTTGAACTCGCTATCACCATCTGTGTCCTCCCTAAAAAAAAAGGACATAGCAATGCGTTACTAACGTCGCCCTGCTCATTCAAAGCATTCCTAGACTTAGTCGCTTTGTAAACATCAAAAATTAAACAAAATTTTATTATAATATGCTATAGCCTGGAAATATACGGGAAGTTCAAAAGAATAGTGTCATGTTATAATATGTAATAAGTTATTACACTTTCTACACACTTGAACTTTTAATGTAATTTATAATGTCATCTGTAATTAATTAAACAGCTGTTGGTCTCTCTTGCAGCATATAAAAAAATCCGTTACTTTGTTGTCAAAATAATTACTGTAATTGCTTATTATAAAACAAAAAGGTACAGGTGCACTTTTATTCTGTTGAGGCTTTGGTTGAAAAAGGTATATTATTATTTATACTATTCACCAACAACGTAGCCATGAGGAGATGGAATGGTTATTTTATATGTATAAAGTTATTTGCACAGCACCCGGTAGATGGAAGCAGTAATGGCTCAGTGGCATTGGCTATGGACTGCCACGCAGCAGGTCCATGGTTCGCATCCCGCCCAGAGCTTGAGCTTCACTGCATGGTGGAAGGGCACTTTGCGAAAGCCCGCCTGGCTAGCGACCACCCTCAAGTAGAAAATCTGTCGCCAAGCACCTAACGGTGTGTTCCGGCAGCAGTCCTTGAGAGCCAGTGAAATAACAGGCACAATGAGACTTAACACGTATGTCTCAAGGTGATGGGCGCAGTGCAGTTCGTCACTTGTGATGAAATGCATCTGTTATAGGCAGAGGATACCGCTTAACATCAGGTGGGCCTCGCGCTTGTTCCTTCATAATAACATAAAAAAAAAAAAGATGGCTCTATATTACAAATTCTTTATCACATGTGTACGAGTTGAACTTCAACTTTAATATCTGTATTAGAACCCGCGTTAAATTGATTGTATTTTTTGTAGTTGTACTAGAAATAAATACGAGTTTCTATTATTTGTACTACTCAGTAGTACAACTGGTCAAAGTTGGTCCAATATATGATATTGAACTATTGGTGTGCTTAAAACAGAACTACGCAGTATATAAATAGCGTGAACGTTACTTTTTAATAAACTCATTTAAAGTTTTACTTTTTAAAGGTGGACCAAATCTTTCAAGCACTGTATCGTGTGAAAAGACTTATAAGTATCTCCTATATAGAAACATAACTTCATTAAGCAAAATTTTAGAGCTGTATTCATGTTTTTTCTATTGAGAGTATTGAGAAATATATGGAACCATGTTTTTGGATCAGACATAGTCATATCCTATAGAATATTATATATTTTATTATATATGTTACGCGTTCGCTCTTTTTTATAAACATGTTTAATTAAAATAGTTTTTTTTTTCGAAGGACAAAGGTATTGACTGCTTCTGTCAGCTGATTAACTCAAAGACCTTAAATTGTTTATTCATCAACAAACATATTTTTTGTATGATTTTTACTTCGTTGTAATACGTTTGCTTTTGTTTAGGCGTTTGAATGCCATCTAGTGACATTATTGTAAAGGAACATTTACCTTTTTGATAACCACACTTTGAGACAAAACCACTACGAGTAAAAACCATGACGATGTAGTTGTAGGATTTGAGAATCAAAATGCTGGCACCTATTTGGCTCTACGAAAAAGCCTTGCAATTCAAGGGGGAATGCTGAGAATAAATAAATAGAGTGTACTACTAGAGTAGACCACTAACGTGCACGCTGAAGGACGGAAGCGTCCTGTAGTAGGTAAATTCCACTAGCTGTCACTCACTAAAGTAATAACTGCAGCAGACATTGCTTAAACTAGTAGATCGAAAACTATCAAGAACGAATGCTTCAAAAGTACTGAGGGCACTCGGACTGGGTTTGAATGGAAAATGCCTGAGATTGGCACATGCTTTGGGGGTAGTGTAAGGACATTTTTTTTTATGCCTGATAGGTTAGCCTTTGACCACTATCTTACCTGATGGTAAGTGATGTGGTGGAAGATGTTGTTCAGGCTAACCTAGGAGTACTGTTTCTCAAGGACAGGTACAGACTCTGTATGAAACCAGCCACCATTTCCGAACCAA
The DNA here is from genome assembly GCA_963890685.1 of Plagodis pulveraria. Lineage (NCBI taxonomy): Eukaryota > Metazoa > Arthropoda > Insecta > Lepidoptera > Geometridae > Plagodis > Plagodis pulveraria. The sequence continues at coordinate 6,483,287 of OY982955.1, read as the reverse complement.
TACTATTTAGAGGCCTTCAAGAAGAGAGCATATTACCGGAACACACCGTAAAGTGCTTGGCGACAGATTTTCTACTTTGGAGTGATCGCAAGCCTAGCGGGCATTCACAAAATGCCCTTCCACCATGCAGTGAAGCTCAAGCCCGGGGTGAGATTCGAACCATGAACCTACTGCGCGGCAGTCCATAGCCAATGCCAATGAGCCATCACTGCTTCATACTACTTATAGTTAATTTACTTATTTGTTCAACCAGGCATTTTTAATACACTATTTTAGTGAAATAATACCATGTTAGTAGTTTAATTTATTCTTAACCCCTAGAGCAACGTAAGAAGTAATAGAGCAAAAATTATGACATGAAAAATGGCTTAATTTTGTATAAACTGCTGCGACGTGTATAAATAGTTTTCAATTACTTTTCTCGTGATAACTTTATGCTAAAATGACATTATAACTTGAACACCTGTACGATGAAGAATGGAAATCACTTTGTATTTTCTGAACAGTATTATTATATGTAATCAATCTTGATTATTCGATATGCTGTAACATTTCCAGCTTAAGGGAAGTGTGTTCATATTGCTCTCTAAATAAACGTATTTACGTCTTATTTTAAATATAGAGTTTAGTGAATGTAGAACAAATCGCTGTAATTTTCATCTTTCAGCCTAATCTATAGTTCATGTTTGCATGTTTTGGTAAAAGGACGTATTTTAAGTTATTAGAAAAGTATTTTCGTATGTGAATCCTTATTTTCTCATTGAGAAATAAAATAAAGAATGTAAGAAGCTTGGATATGAGGCTCATAGAAATGCAAGCGAAATTTCACCTAATATGAACAATAAGTAATTAAAATATGACAAGATTACATTTGTTTGGAAAACACTATGACACACTTCTCATATCAGTCAACGGCGATGTCGTAACAGGTGACTTGCAATAATGCACCCAGTAAGCAGCAACTCATCATGTCGATTTAGTGGGATGTTATTGCTGATTGGGCGCACAACCTTATCATCTTAACCCCTTAATTACCTGAGAATATAATAGAAGTTTAGCCAGTATCAACAGTATTTTTTTATTTGATAACACAGTGAACTAGCATGGTGGTCACCTAGTGGTAAGTGGTCACCGTCTTCATCTAACATCCACAACACCAGAGGTCTCAAGGATCCATTGCCGACCTATGGGGGAATATATTAAACTATTTATACACGTCGCAGCAGTTTATACAAAATTAAGCCATTTTTCATGTCATAATTTTTGCTCTATTACTTCTTACGTTGCTCTAGGGGTTAAGAATAAATTAAACTACTAACATGGTATTATTTCACTAAAATAGTGTATTAAAAATGCCTGGTTGAACAAATAAGTAAATTAACTATAAGTAGTATGAAGCAGTGATGGCTCATTGGCATTGGCTATGGACTGCCGCGCAGTAGGTTCATGGTTCGAATCTCACCCCGGGCTTGAGCTTCACTGCATGGTGGAAGGGCATTTTGTGAATGCCCGCTAGGCTTGCGATCACTCCAAAGTAGAAAATCTGTCGCCAAGCACTTTACGGTGTGTTCCGGCAGCTGTCCTTATGAGCCAGTAATTCTAGGTTAAGCCTGTTAACACCTTCGACCACATCATTACTTACCATCAGGTGAGATTGATCAGGTCAAAGGTTTACCTATCAGAAAAAATAAAAATTGTACATTAAGTAGAAGGCAGGGTTGAACAAATAAGTATATTAACTATAAGTAGGTAGGCTAGAACAAAATATGTTTTGTATATATAATACTAGCGGCAGCGCAGCCTTCACAAGAATATTTAGCAAAAAAAATGTAGGATTCTAGTGGTGAAAGCATTTTTCAAATCAGTCCAGTACTTTTTAGGGTTACATACCCAAAGGGTAAAAACGGGACCCTATTACTGAGACTTCGCTGTCCGTCCGTCTGTCACCAGGCTGTATCTCAAGAACGGTGATAGCTAGAAAGTTGAAATTTTCATAGATGTATTTCTATTGCCGCTATAACAACAATCACTAAAAATTAAATAAAATAAATATTTAAGGGGGGCTCCCATACAACAAACTTGATTTTTTACCGTTTCTTGCTCGATACTAATAACGGTGACAGGTAGAAGCTTTTACTATTCACAAAATATTTAAATATAATTAATTAAAATAAATAATTAAGGGGGCTTCCATACAATAAAAGAGGTGTTCGCCGTTTATTTGCTAAAAATAATAATAATTAAATTTCTGAAAATAATATAATGGTACGGAACCCTTCGTGCGCGATTCCCGCTCGGTCTTGGCCGGTTTTTTTTTAGTTTATTCGTTAAATATGATAATACAAATCTTTCTTCTCTTTATCATATTGTAGATTATCAGTGACAGAGACACACTACACCCACCCTTTTTTTATGGAATTGTGAGGGATCAGGCACGATGTCCACCTAATGATAAGCGGTAACCTCTGTCTAGAACATACGTATTTCGTCACAACTGACGAACTGCAATGCGCCTCAGACATACACTTTGTTCAGTGTCATGAGCCTGTAATTTTTCTGGCTCTCAAAGACTGCTTACAAACAGTTACGGGCTTGGCGACAGATTTATAAAGAAATAAAAAAAGTTATTAAATGCTGGCTAGATAGCCAGGTGTAAAATGCCTTATAGTTACTAACGCTACAGTTACACTCCATTTTTTTCATGTTGTTGTGACAGGACTAGCTCGAGGCCCAATCGAAGGACTACTTTGTTATGCTCTAATTAATCTGACGTTCTCTTTTTGTCAAAAACTATATTTTATACCGGTGATTATTGAATAAACACTGACTTAATGTATAAGCATTTAGTTTTCGTTGGACCTACGACGACAAATAGGGGTTATTAGTTTTGGAATACATAATGATGATTGATATAGTACGCATCTGTGATAACTAGAGATATTTAAGTACTTAGATTAATAAGTATTGTTTGCTAGCGTAGCGTCTTTATGATACTCTTGATGTGTGACGCAGATTTTTTGTAAAAAACTAATTTTTATTTACCGTTGATTGTTTGTTCATGTAATAAATACTCATTTTTATTATAACAACTTTTTTATTTATAAGGCATTCATTTTATCAGTATTTAGTATAGCGGGGCAAATAAACCTTTATCCGTGCCATCTGCCCCGTCAAACGCGATACCGGGGTAAACGATACTTAATGTGTGCCATCCGCCCCGTTAAACTCCAACACAGTGACCAAAGGGGTCGATGAAACTGTTTTTCCCATCTGCCCCTTTAGCGGGACAAAGACACCGGGGCGGATGGAAGCAAGTCATGTTAAGCGGACTAACCTCTGCCTAAAACAGATGCATTTCGTCACAAGTCACGAATTGCACTGTGCCTTGAGACATAGTTGTTAAGTCTCATGTGCCTGTAATTTCACTGGCTCTCAAGGACTGCTTTCTACTTGAGGGTGGTAGCTAGCGAGGCGGGCATTCGCAAAATGCCCTTCCACCATGCGGTGAAGCTCAAGCCCGCGGCGGTGTTTTTCAGCAGTATTTGAGAAAAAAATATATTTATAATCATTTTAATATAAGCAGAGCTCACTTATTATTTTTAATAATTTAACTGGAATCTAACTAGGAAACTTCCAGACGTCTAAACATTTTCATTTATTTATCCTGATGGTAAGTGATGTGTGGTCGAAGATGTTGTTCAGGCTAACTTAAAACTACTGGCACTGAAGGACAGCTGGTGGAACACACCGTTAGGTGCTTGGCGACAAATTTCCTACTTGAGGGTGGTAGATAGCCAGGCGGGCATTCGCAAACTATGCTGTACGACTGCCATCCTAAGACAACAACTGGGACCAACGGCTTAATGTGCCCACCGAAACACGGAAGCGCTTAGTAGTAATGTCACTAACGGTCACCTATCTAAGTTATGACCGCGGTGGACGTAGCTTTACTTAGCTGATCGGTTAAGAACGGCTAAGCAAACTTCGCTACCAGCGCTTCAATATTATAATACAATCAAACATAATTATTTGTTTCAATATTTCATGCATTATCGCTGCCCGGTAAAAATAGCAAAACTAGAGCACAAAATTCGCATTTAATCCTGCAGTCTCGATGGCCAAGTGGCACAAACTACTTAGATTAGTCTTAGGCTTAGATGCTAGCTCGAAAAAAAACCAGTTCAAACATTTGTAAAAGCGATAATTTATTACTGTTGTTTCACATATAAACATATTAAGTTATCAAACAAAATTGGAGATACATTAACAAGAGCATTTGAGCAACCTTATGGATACTATGTCCTTTTTAGCAACGATATATTACTGATGAGTATAATATAAAGAAAAATTTTGCATGGTGTTAGGGTATTTTTCGAATGTCCGCCTGGCTTGATACCACCCTAAAGTTGAAAATCCGTTGCCAAACACCTAATGGTGTGTTCCGGCAGCTGTCCATAGGTAATTCTAGCTAAGCCTTAACACCATCTTCGACCACATCATCACTTACTATCAGGTGAGATAGTGGTCAAAGGCAAGAATACCAGATAAATAAAAAAATAACCTAACTAAAAATTTCCCGCCATAATCAGAAGACCAAGCGTTATGAACTTTTTAAACTTATCAAAGTTTAAAAAGTTCATAACGCAAAAGAAAATTATCGAAGCCTATATAAACTCTTTATTGAAATTGCAATTAAATAAAATGTAACTTCCTTAGAACACTACAGCTACTACAATACTACAGCTACTACAGTAAAAGCAATTGGACTCATAGGGAGTCCAAATGCTCTAGCCCACTATCAGTTGGCAGCGTGCCCAGCATGCTGGCAGCATTGCCCCGTTGAATTGCAATGCTTATTCTTTGAGCCAAATAGGTGCCAGCATTTTGATCACGCGTCGCATCGACCAAGCGCTCTGATAAATTTTAGTTATAAATAAATTATAAATTTGTTAGTGTTGTATATAGTTTGTAGTATTTGTTTAATAAAGGCAGACCAAAAAAAAAACTTCCTTAGTATTAGAGGAGAAAACTGGTATGCGAAACATCGCGTCAGTCTCGTGAATTTTCGATTCCCCATAATCTATTTATTTAAGATGCACTAACAGTGTACATATTAAAATATACATTATACAAATATTTTTATACAAATTCATGATAATTAAGTCATGACAAGGCCTGACATGTACACCTCTTACAGGCGCATACATAATTCGTAATAATTATACAATAAAAGGCATAATAATTATAACTAGGCAGGTCCTGACGACGCTTACAGTCGCTTTTACTATTCATTAACTTTTGATAACTTAACTACATTTTAGTTAAACATTGTGAGCAAGCAATTTAGATAATATTTTAAGTAGAAAACTAGTAAGTTCGCAAGAACCCGTTTGATTGTAATATGTAATAAAAACACTTGACAAAATAGATTTTAATACATGAGACGAATTACTTGGCATTCCATAGATTCACCGTGCGGGTGCCGGGTCCATAGCGTTGCAGAGGAAGAGGCTATAAGGGCTTGGGACTTGCAACCCAGGAGTAGAGTTAAGGGGCCCTTAACGTTGTCATCGATGCTCCCCATCAGCGGTCCAGCCTCCTCCCCTGCCTAATCAAATTTGGTAAGATCCTACTAATGCCGCCTTGGATACACGTTCTAGGATGGAAGTTACGGTTGTTCTTGAGAGGCCAAGGTGTTTAAGCTTTATAGGGATTTCGCCGGTATACCCCTTGCTACAACTTCTACAGCATACAAATTAACGACATAACCGTTTCTAGTTCATTCATGCACTGACAAATCTAAAGTCAAAAGCGCCCTAATGACGGCCAATTTATATGGTATAAGGCAAAAAACCGACCAAACGTACAAAAACGCCGAAAGAAGAAGAAGAAGGCGTTAAACGAGGTCAGTGAAGGCGAATGTTTCTTTTCGTCTTCATTTAAGGGGTATTTTGTGGTCTTTAAATATTGACTTTTCGATGAGGCTGATTAAGTCGTACGTTATAGTGATAATCACCGTATATAAACCGCCGTAAAAGTAAGGTATATTTTATGGTCAATACTGCAATTATTATCGTATAACAAGTTCAATTCTGAAAATACTTTACGGATGGTGTTTTTGACGGTTGTGTTTATTATAAAACATGGTTCATTTTTATTGATTGGTGAAAATCATCTTAAGAGTTGTGAATTCATCTTACGTAGTTACAATTCAACGGTAAAAGGTCAAATTTGATTTAAGCCTTTAAGTCGTTTTTCATTATTAAAAGTATGCAAAATAAGTTTGTTTAAACATATTGTCTCAATTAAAGACATTTGACATTAGTTAACATTAAACAATAATCTATGGCACAACTTACCATTTCCAAGCCAGCACGGCATTCCATCAGCGCCCGTACCACCCATCTGGAATCAATGAGGATGCATTGAGTAAAACAACCAATTTCAAACACAATAGAAACCTATTTCACCATCGTACCGTAGTACAATAGAATGCTTAGAAGAAAGGCGAGCACAAATTGGTTTGCGCTTCGCTATCTATAAAATTAGTTAGTTCAATTTTAATTGGATACCACGAATTATGTACAAATATGTCTTTAGGACCTTAAGTATATTTGTTTTTCAGATTTTAATTTATTACTAACTTTAACGATTCCAGAATATAGTACTCAAAGGTATAGTCAACGCACCATGGTACATTAGAACTGTCAACCTCTATCGTGATCTGAAAATGGATGTCGTTGTCGATATAATAAAAAAACATGCAGAAGCTCAAGAACATAGACTTCACCACCACGTGAATGTTGAGGCGATCCAGCTCCTTGACAACACAGACATAGTGAGAAGGCTACAAAGGACAAAACCTTTTGAGTTAGTGTAGTTGAGTGACAGTGATAAGTAGTGAAGTGAGTGCTACATATAAAGAACACAAGAACACATAGTTTCTTCCCCTTAATAGAGACAATAAGATAGGTGTTAATGGACACATTCTTAACTTTACTCTATTTAGCAGTTTAAGTCAAGCTAAAATTACTCATTAGTCCGTATTGTTGACTAGATTGTAATATAATACGGTACTAAGTACATCATTAGAAAAAAAAAAGATTTTAATGACGTTTGGGTAAAGAATACAAGTGCCGCCTTGCGATACATTTTGAACGAAATGCGAACATGACAAAAAATGCATTTTGGATGAAATGTGTTTTAACGAAATGCGTGTTGGACAAAATACATATTGATGAAATAAAACTTGAATTACAATGGAATGTATTGGACAAACTGTTATCAAATCGTTGCCAGATTTAATTCGCTATATCAGTAGATTACCTACATAGTTTTAGCACCGTTTACTTCAAGTATTCATAGACAGTGAAACGCGAGTAGATGTAAAAATTGGACTTATGTATGTATGACGTTCACGCACACGCTTTAACTAAAATATTCTTGTACCATTATAAAGATCACATACAAGTAGACGAGATTAGAACATTTCGAAATCAATTCCACACAGACGTTCTACAAACAGCTCGTCGTCGTTTACTTTTAAGTACCTAGCTTAAATTAATACCTTCCAAACAGGCGAAGTACCAGGCGAACATAGCAAGTAACAGTCTCCATCTAATTTCCCTACCACTGAAACAGGCCAATCTCGCACCATTACCGATCCTAGATAATAGATGTCGCTGTACCACTAATGGTGTTTTGTCACGAAGATCCTATGGATTTATGATTGTGTGCTTCCAATTGGGTATTTGTTTCAGAGATGGCAAAGAGAGATTGTGGTGGTAACATTGTGTACAATGGTAATAAAATAATCAGCAGTGGCCAGCGCTAATTGCTTGGCGTATGGAAGGTGAAAGAACCAGTTTGGATTGATCAAAGATTTCAATGTACCTATTGGGGAAACAAAAATGCGCTGTTTTATATTTTAACTCCCTAATAACTCTAGTTATAATTTTGTACGGTACACAGCAGAGCATGCGTAATTGCAAAAAAATAAAATAAAAGAATTCATCACAATACGAAACCAGCATAGTACGTTGAGAAGAAAAGGTTGATAGTGGATTTTATACGTGAACATAAAATTTATGGCACATAATTTGACTAATCCACAGAGTAAATCTGATAAGTTATTGCAAATAGGTACTTACCGATATAACGGTTTGTAATAACTATTAATAGGTATTAGTATAATTGAAGCTTGTTCAACCATTTATCAAACAAAGTGAATGAAATTATGTTGAATTTTAGCAATCGCGATAACTTTCTCTTTAAAACTATCACAAGTTTCGGGATAATTGGTGTCCTAAGTCCATAATTTTGAAGCAGTGATGGCTCAGTGGCATTGGCTATGGACTACCGCGCAGCAGGTCCATGGTTCGAATCTCGCCGCGGACTTGAGCTTCACCCCATGGTGGAAGGGCATTTTGGGAATGCCCGCCGGGCTAGCGACCGCCCTCAAGTAGAAAATCTGTCGCCAATCAATCTAACGATGCCGGCAGCAGTCCTTGAGAGCCAGTGAAAATACAGGCACATGAGACTTAATAACTATGTCTCAACGTGACGGGCGCAGTGCAATTCGTGTCGTGTGACGAAATGCATCTGTTATAGGCAGAGGTTAGTCCGCTTAACATCAGGTGGGCCTCCAGCCTGTTCGTCACAATAACATAAAAAAAACGCTACATACCTATCTGCCAACGGTATAATTTTTGGAAGCCGGTTATTAAGGCCAAGAAATGTCAGAAATAAGATCGACTTGATAACGTCAAATAAAGAATTTGGATATGTGCATACCGTAACGAGGATAAATATTTAACAAATGAAATTGGTATTACTCGACAACTTAGTTTTGTCCAGATATTTCAAACACTTTGCAGTGATCGTGGTCACGGGTGGCTTGGTTTTATGCCTATGTCACTTGAGTTATTAAGAAATTATCTTGTACTATCGCCAGAAATGTTATATTTATCATAACTTTCCCTTTTGACTCTGCATTCGCTCGACAGTGTCCATGTATACGTTTCTGCAAGCCCTTGGACAAATATTGGTCGAGCTAGATTTTTCAGCTACTGTCAAATTATGACTTTGATAACGATGTTATTACGGTGGTAAAATATTTTCCGTACCTATGTTATGGCAATCCGACCCATTACGTAGTTAGACAATAGTAATTTAGTAATCACTAATATTTGATTTAACTTGTACAAAGTTTGGCTAGACAGAGCATAATTCGCTTTGACAGGTCGCCCGGAACGGGTATTATCAAACCTTGTCAAGATTAAATTAATGTCGATTGGAGTGCTGGAACGGCGTGTATACCCGGCTAGAACAAAATTTTCCTTGGCGGAAGGAACGCAGGATCGTATCTCAGAGATCTTGCATATTTGTGTCGTCTATGGGATTTAATTAATTTCATAAAAGGATCCCAAGCGGCAGCAACCTGTTACTTGCCAACCATCATCTCTATTGCAATTTGGACACTTTTAGATTTAAATAGCCTCGCGTCACAATTTTGGCATAAATTGAGTCTCTTTGGCGAGGATTTGTAGATGGTCAAACCAAATGTAGTGGTTTGAGATAATGAATAGATTCAGGCGTTACTTTGCGGAAATCCATTTTTTGGACGCGTTTCGTGTAGAAGCGAAACGCGTCGAAAATTCTTCCGGTTTGGCTCGTGGCGTTTGTGACGTCACGTCGGCTTAGCAGGAAAATTAAGCGGAATTGTCACTACATATATTTTTATATTTTTTAAGTGTTTTATTAAAATATTAATTTGATGTTTTCTTAAAATATTTTAAAAGTATTTGTTATTATTCTAGTGGTTTGGTTTGTACTGAGCATTTTCACAAACAGCTGACTTGGGCGAGCGTCTGCTCTTCATGTCAGTTATGTGTTCTTTTACCCGGATATCAACGCTCCTCTAAGTTTGCCTAATTTATAATAGCCCACATTCCCAATAAAGCTTGTAAACACCTGCATCTTGTAAGGGAATTCGTTGATCTTCTTGTGCGGCTTGAAGTAAGTTTTTATTGAAGCTCGTCTTAAGATGTTACCAATTTTATCCGTGACACCCTTGATGTAAGGTAAGATGGCAGGTTGTCGCTCAACTGTGGAAGGCTTGGGTCAGCTTCTGTGACTCATTCGTGGGAGTTAATGACTATTGCTTCGCAGTACTTGTTTTACATACTTAAGCTCCTTCTTGAGATGGTGTGTCGCAGTTGCATTGCGCTCTCTGTAACAAAGCATTGCCTACGGTAGCCAACTGACATGGATGGTGATGGGAGTTACCATTGAGATAGTTATATGTATGGGTGGGTTTGCTATACACTGAATGACTAAGATAGTTGTTAGGATTCCTGATGACTAATACTTAATAGTAGAGTCCACGGAGCGCTTTCATACAAACGTAGTTTTGTCATATTTTCACTACTATAAGTTCAATTAATATGGATGCTTCTGGTTTGCCACATTTCCGTAAAAATAAGTATTTTCAAAAATAATTCAAATAATCGTTTTGTATGGAATTTTTTGCCATTTAGGGATAAAATAAATAGTAAATCGAAAAACTGGCAAACCAGAAGCATAGATAGTAAGTGAACTTATAGTAGTTAAAATATGACGTAACTACGTTTGTATGTTAAGCGCTCCGTGCACTCTACTCTTAAACATTATGGTAATACTAGGTTTATAAAGAAATGAATCGAAACGAAAATGTCTCCTAATAAACCTTTCACTCTGACCACTAAACATAGAAACAGTGTGCGAGTGAGAAGGTCAGTGGCGGCACTTTCATTGTAATTAATTTCATTATTAAACTATTATTTAATATACATGAGCTCAATTAATTCCAAAATGTCCAGTACCAGTTCTATAAATAGCTGTTTCAATCAATACAGTAACTGTAATATTGTATAAATTCTAAGAATAGTATCTAAGGAACACCTTGCTAGATGTAGGTTTTTGTATTCAATAATCGAATGGTAAAAAAATCGATCAATACTTTTTATCGATGGCCAATAACCCGGATCTGAAATCATTCTGAGAAAAATCAATGTACTCCAGCTGTCGTCCGCACCGTAATTCCTCGCGACAAATATATTTCAACCAATGGTTGGTGAGCAAAATGTTATCCCAGAATAAGTTAGTAAGAATTTAACTTCTTTGATTTTAGAAATTATTGTCTAACGCGTGAAAAGAGTACAAGTGCGTTTAGAATTTTTGTATTCTTTTTTTTTTAATTGTGACGGATCATGCACGAGGCCCACTTGATGTTAAGCGGACTAACTTCTGCCTATAACAGATGCATTTCGTCACAAGTCACGAATTGCACTGCGCCCGTCACCTTGAGACATAGTTGTTAAGTCTCATGTGCCTGTAATTTCACTGGCTCTCAAGGACTGCTGCCGGAACACATCGTTAGGTGCTTGGCGACAGATCTCTACTTGAGGGTAGTCGCTAGACAGGCGGGCATTCGCAAAATGCCATTCCACCATGCTTTGAAGCTCAAGCCCGCGGCGGGATTCAAACCATGGACCTGCGGCACGGCAGTCCATAACCAATGCCACTGAACCATCACTGCTTCAGATGTAATAATAATAATATACTATAATACTGTTTGCATGGTGCATAAAGTCGCAGATGAGAGAATACTAGGTATAATTTTTATAGGTGAATTAAAATAATGTCTGTTAAGAAGCAAGTCTAACACACGCAGTAGCTGACAAAAGCTTTATACATATATTTTATACACAACTACACTACGGACACGTAATTTAATCTGATAACAAATATTTTTAAAATATTTTATGAAAACATCAAATTAATATAATTATATATATTTATATTTTTGTATTTTTTAAGTGTTTCATTAAAATATTAATTTGATGTTTTCATAAAATATTTTAAAAATATTTGTAATCAATTAATTTGGATTTCCACAAAGTAACGCCTGAATCTATTTATTATTAATTTCATCTGTGTTTTATTTCATTCGGTTTTTTAACTAAATATAATTACGTTTGTTAGAACACCACATTTCTTTTTCAAATATTATACCTCTTCTGCTGTATGACAATATATATTAGATTAAATTATTTAGGCAACCCAAAGCCCATTGGCACCAACCGGCAGACCTATATTTGGCTTTTCTAATTACAATGTTTGAGTATTTTATGTCTCTGTAATTTTTTCGGAGTTTTGTACATGATTGTGCTGTCCCATAATAAGTAATTGAATATTCTTTCAAAAACCGACAAACACACAAATATCTTCAACATGGCCACAAGTACCTTGCTTTACATCTTTACATTATATCATTGAATCTTTTCCCGGTAAATTAGGTGTATTTGTTGTTAGATAAACATAATGATACTGTAATAACCCGCATAATAAATGAGAATGAGCTTTGAATAAATAAAAAATATTCACAAGATAGCAATACATTTATATTATTATACATTATATACCGATATATAAGGCTTAAGGCTTGAGACCAAGCCAAAATCTTTTAAGGCACTATTCTATACTCGGGAGCGCCGGATACTTTTTTTAATCAGACGCATTTTTACCTTATTACAAAACTACATTAAAAAAAACGACAAAACCATGTTGTGGTTTAACCTATGCTTTGTCGGTTAGTAAATAAAAAACTCGTGCCCTGCGTAAATCAGAGTTGCTCCTATGATTTTTTTAATCTAATGACAATAAAATTATGAAAAAATGTAAATAATTTACATCTTGTAGATATGTTTCTTTTAAGAATAACTCAAAATTACTAACAAATAGCTTCTTCAACTTCACGCTGCCTTTAACCCTTTTCAAAATAGCGGCCTTAAAATACCTAGATTTTATCGCACTCTCTCAGACGACTCAGTCAATGGGCTAAAATTATCCTGGCTTAAACTAGTAAGTATCTAAGAAATATGTGTACCAATTTAATCAAAATCAATTTAGCTGTTTCAGATAAGATAAAATAATAATTTATTTGCATAATACGTGAGCATATATATAACAAACGCATGCATAATATGCATATTGGTGTCATAATGATACATCATTGTATAGTGATCGTCATGTTTTGTCCATACAGGCGTACACATTTTGGAGAAGCGGCAATTAATTAAGCAAATTAACAGTAAATAAGTATTCAATTAAAAAAGTAAAATACGCGACAGGAAATTATTTATTTTTGTTAAACGTTTTATCGTTCCATTGAACATAAAACTGCAAGTTATATATATTTATGGTATCGTGTTTTAAAGCTCGTTTAAAATATATTAGTATTTAGATCCTTTGAGAACCTTGATATGATGTTTTCCTTGATTTTGATACTTCTTCAGAGTCTTTTTTGCATATTGCATACAGAGCTTATATTTAGCACGTCTATTACGCTTAATCAGATGAGAGATGAAAGTAGTGCTGATTTAAATTTACATTTAAAGCTACCTACTTCATGTATATTAGTATATGGAGACGTAAGTGTTTAGATTTTTGCTCAATAATAAATGATCTACAACTGTCAGTTCTCTTTAGTCCAAACATTGATCTAACACGGCGTGTTTTTGCTTCAAAGACAGATTTCAGAGTTCATAAACAAACGTACACACACAATCTTTTTCACGTGTAATATCAGTACACTAGAGTGAACTGGCAAGTTAAAGAATAGACCACTAAGAGTCCATTACTTATTGTCCGTTCATATTTATCTTTTCAAATCGACGTGAAGCTATGAGCTGCTAAATTGGAGTAACTGTACCGACCACCGCGCCGTCTCGACTCGTGCCGCGCTTTTGTAACGAATAAAGTGCTTATTTAAACTAAATTATATTCAAACTCCTAATGTTTAAAACATTGAGGTAATTGACTTTAAATTTAGTTTGTTTTGAACGGTACTTATCTATTATGGTTGTTGTATTTTCTTGATTAATAGATTCTAGTTATAATGGCTTAAGCTTTTTGGGGTGAATAGAAAACGGGACCCAAACGCTTAATAAAAAAAAATGATGTTTCAATATCATTAAAACGGTAATACATATAAGCGTCTAACTTGGTATGGCTATAGTCAAATATCTGAAGATATAAAGATATAAAGAAGTTTTATTAGACCTTTTGTAATTTTTTTACAGGCAAGTTAAGGTACATTTAATACATATTTATACTACCTACTTAAATATATTAATTCCTATTACGTCGATGTAAATATTTGATTAAAATCATAATATTTTTATACATAATACAGTTATTTCTAAATATAATTACAAGCACTATCGCGTGCTAAGTGAAATATATTTAACAAATTATTGGAGTTAAAAATTTTATGCCCAAGGCGGGAATTGAACCCGCGCCCTCCGATATCGCGTCGGATGCCTATACCCCTCGGCCACTTGGACACGTGTCCAAGTGGCTGAATTTTGTACTCCAATAATTTGTTAAATATAATTCAGTTAAATAAAATTTACAGTTATCACGTTTGCACTTGTCCTAAGAACAAAGATTCTAAAAGCTGCATTGACTAAGTCGGCCAAGTGCAGCTACGGAGAGCTCTTTAGCTGGAGTCAACCCGCATTTAGATTATGAAATCTTTTTTCATTTCGATTATGAAATAAATGGCTTCAGAGCCATACAAATCCCAGTTTAAGAATATAGTTTCAATGTTTTCCTGTTGGATGACGTCAGAGGCGAGAAAAGGATTCGGCAAAGCAAGCTTCTACTTCCGTCAATAATACTTTACTGTAAGTTTTGAAATTAATAACGAGTTTCGGTAAGTGAAAACTTTAAAATACATTTGTCAGTTAGACTTTCAAAAAAGGAGTTCTCAATTCTGAATGTTTTTTTTGTGTTCGTAACGCGAAAACTCCGCCAATAATAAACTAATTTTGATGATTGGTTTTTGTTAGGTATGAATTACCTCCAAATAAGTATAGGTTTGGCATTCTATGTTAGCAAAAGCCTAACAAAAATTGATGGTCTGTGATACAAAGCTATCCGCTATATTCTTATAAACTTAAAAGCTTTAATTTAAAGCAGAACTTCTTTTGTTACAAAAACACGGGTTGGTGGTTATTACAGTAAGTCCAATTTCACAGCTAACAGCTTCGCGTCGAGATGGTAAGATCAATACCAATGGACGTAAGTAATGGACTTTCCATGGTCTATTCTTCAACATAATCTTCTGGCTGTGACGGTAATATGACTGCCTAATTATTCGTTTAAGCAAATCGTTTATGTACATGGAGGCGTTAGGTGCTTGGCGACAGATTTTCTACTTGGGTGGTCACTAGCCAGGCGGGCATTCGCAAAATGCCCTTCCACCATGCGATGAAGCTCACGCCTGCGGTGGGATTCGAACCATGAACCTGCTGCATGACATGCAATAGCCAATGCCACTGAGCCATCACTGCTTCAGAATATATACCCAAATTCAACTGTATTTTTTTTTTAATTCTTAGATATTTTTTGTTAAAACCAGGTGTCAGCATAAGGGGTACCTGCGGGGCAAGATAGCGAGTGCTAATGTGACTCAATCTTGCCCCACCTCGGCGAGCGACCATTTCTCTGTTCACTTATGGGTTTTACTGGGTTCAAGTCCCAGACATCCCTTTCCGCCACCCCTGAGGAAGGACACAGCGAAAGCACTCCCCGAACTAAAAAAAGGTGTCCACCTACTGAGAGTTTTTTTTTTTTTTTTTTTTTTTTTTATGCTTTATAGGTTAGCCTTTGACCACTATCTCACCTGATGGTAAGTGATGATGTGGTCGAAGATATTGTTCAGGCTAACCTAGAAGAACTGGCTCTCAAGGACAGCTGCCGGAACACACCGTTAGGTGCTTGGCGACAGATTTTCTACTTGAGGGTGGTAGCTAGCCAGGCGGGCATTCGCAAAATGCCCTACCACCATGCTATAACGACTGCCATCCTAAGACGACAACCGGGACCGACAGCTTAACGTGCCCTCCGAAGCACGGAAACGCTTAGTAGTAATGTCACTAGCGGTCACCCATCCAACTCATGACCGCGGGCGACGTTGCTTAACTTTGCTGATCGGTTGAGAACAGCTAAGTAAACTTCGCTACGAGCGCTTCAAAAAGATTTTATAAAAAATAATATAAGCCTGTTTAAAATACTGCAACATCATTACACAATCTAATTATTAACAATAATAAATCACAGGTACGTAGGTAGTTTGTTTATTGATCCGTTCCTTGAACACCTTTATTTTAATCTTAAAGCCCAAAGCTACTTTGCATCTACAATTAAGGTTGAACTGGCCGGTCGCTTCTCCATACAAACGCCGTTGGGTGATCACTTCCTTATTTGAGACTTTAGGTCCAGAATTAAGCATAATATCGATTGATCTCGTCATTATCTAGGCTTGTATGATGCCAAAATTTTAAAAAGATAATAAACTTGTATGATAAGAGCCTCGAAAACGTTATATGAAAATGTTTCGAGGCTCATAATTCTCAAGTTAAATGTTTTATTACAATTTCGGCATCATACAAGCCTAGATAATGACGAGATTAATCGGTATTTTGCTTTATTTTGGACCTAAATCCTTAATTAAGGGAGTGATCACCCTACGAAGTTTGTATGGAGAAAGGGCCGGCCAGTTCACCCTTAAAATAACACTTTCCAAGCTCTGCAAATGTCGCTCAGGCAAAAAAAACATGTTGAAGTTGTAGGTATTTTAAAGAGCTACGTGACGCTACCAACATAGAATTAATATTACTAAGGTATAATTTCAGAAACTCGCAGGTTCATATTGTGAATTCCTCAACACAAACTCCTTAGTAATTCTTTGTGTAATCCGACTTGTGCTCATAACTCCACGATTAGGCAGTTAAGCGCCAAGCTTGCGCAATCTTGCCCTTTCCTTAGATTTTCAACGCACCAGCAACAAACACGATTTGAAAGCCTCAAACCACCGCTTCTGCTAACCATTCACAACAAACATTAATCTAGAAACTGCCCACAAAGCCCATATTTATAGCTCACCATTTACGTACAAAATAACCTATTAATATTGTAAATTGTAACGATTTAATACCACTGAAGTACCAGGAGCGCATGAACGCAGAGGCAGTGCAGATGTCCGGGGAACAAATCGATTCGACCTTTAAGCGAAGCGCTCGTGGCACCTTTTGCGAATTGAGACGTCGGTAGTGTCACTTAGTGCTTTGAAATGTAACTTAAAATAATTATTAGTTTTAAAAATAATGAATGTAAACTATAGAGTACCTCAATTGCAACATCTCCTAACTTGGTAAGAATACGCTTAATCGTCAAGGAGTTAAAATGATCCATCCCTTTCGCACGCATTACTGTATCAATTCAAAGTTACCGTTTTATTTTCTATTGTCATCAATTCTACATACAATTTCCATAGTTTCATGATAATAATAGATTCAGGCATAACTTAGCGGAAATCCATATATAAAAATAACAAATTATCATAATAATAAATGCAGTGGAGATGATAGCATTGAAAAGCAAGATTGGAGTCAAGAGACAGGATAAGGAATAGTGTGAATGAGGATGTAGTGACAAAATCGAGGAAGGTATGTTAAGATGGTTTGGACATGTGGAGAGAATGACTAAATAGGTATAGAGGGGAAGACCTAGGCGAACGTTCCGAAATAAGATCAAGAGGTTCTGAACAAAAGGTCAGGTCAGGAGTACCTTAAACCGATGCTTATGTATGATAGGATTGATGAGTGTAGGTGAAGCGAAAGAGATTTGTAAGGATCCATGGTAAGTGGAAATCTGTGGTCTCTGTCTACCCCTACGGGAAAGAGGCGTGATGTTAAGTTTGTATGTATGTAAATATAAATAAAATATTTTAAGAAATGTATTTGGAAAACTGAATGCTTAAAAATATAAAATATATCTAGTGACAATTCCATTTTCCTGTTAAGCTGACGTGACGTCTTAAACGCCATGTAGTCAAACCGGATGAGTTTTTGACGCGTTTCGCCTCTACACAAAGCATTATCAGGAGGTCTTGACTCTTCAGAGATCCTTGAGGTTTAGATATCCTTCAGGAATCATACATTACGCAAACAGTGAAAGGAAATAGGCATTAGGACACTGCAAGCTTAATGATTACACCTTCTTATAAAATAGGTGGTATGTATATGCAATACAAAGGTTTTAAATTTTGTCGTGTGGTCTATTTTTAAGCCGCCTCCTGCTGTCGTGTTTTACGATATAACTACCACTACTTCGGTAGAAACAAAATAGACATTTCATTATAACCGTGTTAGATAGCCAACGGCACCATCCGCGCCGACTACCGGCGTTCGTGATCGTCACCGCCCAGCAAGCGGCGACCTTCTCACTGCTCCTAGGGCCCTGGTATACTTGCAGTGGTCAAGTAGATCATAGATAGCTCGCATGGTTTATATTTCAGTAAAAGAAAGATAATCGAATGGAAATTGTACAAATATAAATAATATGTTCAGGTTATTATTATCAATGAATATTTTAGATAAACGACTATTATTTACTTTCCTTAAATTCGAAATGAAAAGTAGAGTGTTCAGCACGGGTGAAAGTCATCAATTCTTACTCGGACTATAGCCGCTCTCGCTGCGCTTGAGCGTC
This sequence comes from Plagodis pulveraria, assembly GCA_963890685.1. Lineage (NCBI taxonomy): Eukaryota > Metazoa > Arthropoda > Insecta > Lepidoptera > Geometridae > Plagodis > Plagodis pulveraria. Next base: position 6,464,687 of record OY982955.1, on the reverse strand, counting down.
TAATTTACCTCGTATGGTAATTGATTCCTTTCGACCATTGAATAACAATCTACTATTTTACTATACAAGCTCGAAAAGGTGTTTTATCTACAGCCATGCTATAAATCATCTATAAAAGTTTCTGAAATAGCCAGCTTATTGCCAACATTAAAACGTCCAACATAATATCATCCAAACAAGTGTTATAATGTTGTACTAAAATTCATAATGCTCCTTTTTCAAAAAAAGAACATTGTCGGGCACGCGCCTTATACTACCACAGCGCCTTGTTTAAAAAAAGAACTGTTATTCGAATTCACGTCGTATCCCGCCATTTTTGTTCGATATAAGTATTGCAAAAATGTATAATTTTTTTGTTTACAAAAATGAGCTAGAGAGGTTAGAAAATGCAAGCTTTGATAACACACCACCAGATGTTTCTGATGCGGCAAAGGGCATTTCTAACCAATTATTAGTAGAAAAGTCGAGACAACAATATGAAAAGGCGTAAAAAGATTTCATGAATTGGAAATTATGAAAAAGTATCAGGTACATTATTTTCTGAAGATATGCTAAAAGCACCTCCTAAATTTTGTGCTGTATATTTTAAAAAATTATCAAAAAAACTTCATCTCTAAATATTATTATTGTATAATTTTTTTATTTGCACTTGGCATTTCAATAATTGTACGATCCAAAATGTAAATAATTATTATACTAAATATGTATATTACCTATACATAGTTTGTTTGTATTAGATATTCAGCAATTAAACTTTCCATGAATTTACATAGAGTTTTTACAACACTGTACACCAACCTATGGTATCAGTACTTTTTATAGAGGATTCATATAATGGGTATAGATAAAGTCTTGTACGCAACTGTACATAATTAGGTATTAACACACTCATGTGATACTATTATCACCTACCATAAACCCACATTCGTGTTTTAATATCACAGAAAAGAGAAATAGCATTATTTTTCTCTATGTGTAATACCACTGTTTGCATAAGTACAACAGTTGCATAAATAACTAAACCACTAGCGTGGTTTTTTGAAATTAGAAACTCAATGAAGATCCTAAAAAAAAAAAAATTACTTTTATATATGATTACAATTTTAACCATTATACTTTTCATTATTACTATAAATAAACGAAATTCATTACATTATTTGAGCTCTTTTACTCTCAGCTTTTTTCCTCGCGTGAATTAAAAAATTGTGTGTTGTACTTGGCAGCGAAGTTATTCTACGTCCATTTGAACCTTTCGGTACACTTATGTTATGATTCTACATTTTGAACTCGCTTCGCTCATGCTTCAATCCTAGAATACTTCGCTTTTTCAGGTTTTAATAAAAGTGCTCGCGTCAAATAACAACTTTGCAGCCTTTTATAACAAATAACTTGTATAATTCGTTAATATTAGCATGTTTTGGATACATTTTACGCACACAGCAATCACAACCTCACCCCCTCACATATTGTATGTGTCTACACATAGGTACAGTATGTGTAATGAGGCTAGGCATCCTCATATACTGTATGTATATACACACACAAGTTTTTTAGATACACTATTACTACAAATGTCTATGCTTTGACTTATGATGCATTTCTATATACCTACAAACAAACGATCGAGAAATTCTGGCGTTTGTGACGTCACGTCGGCTTAACAGGAAAATGAGGCGGAATTGTAACTAGATATATTGTTATATTTTTAAAGTGTATTATTAAAATATTAATTTAATGTTATCACAAAATATTTTTTGTTTTTAAATATGGATTTCCGCAAAGTAACGCCTGAATCTATTCATTAATTTGTGTAATCCTGTTTTGTGGCGTTTGTATTATGTATATTTATATTTTCTGTAAACGCTTTTGGATTACCATAGTAAAAAAAACGTCGCAATAGACTTTACACATATGACGAATTACTTAGCATTCCATTCGCCGCACGTGCAGGTGTTGGATCCATCGGGGTGCGTGCTGAATCTATCGACTTGAAATATAAATAAGTAATTAATATATGAATAATTATACACACAACGGTATTTTACGCAAGTTAACGGTTATTATATTTAATGATCACAAAACGACAAGGAATAGAATATAGTTGTTTGAATATATTTATTATTGAACAACATGAAAAGTACGAGCGAAATATCTAACTATGCTTGTTAATAGTGTGTGAACGCTGTATAGTGTTTTACACCTTTAAGCACAGAATAAAAAGGACCAGAGGGCCAACTACCACCTTTTAAAAACTATTATGGAAAACCAACATCATTACTTCAAACTTAAAATATTGATACTAAGATTCGTACCACGGCCGTCACGAAACAATAATGTTCATATAGCGCTATCTCTATCTCTATAAAATCTTATTGACCAATGGGACAAAAGTAATCGTGCTAACAGCTCGGTTGACATTGTAGAAATTCAAGATTGATTATTGAAGTTTGACATTTGATAATTTTATTTACCATTTATTTGGACATTTAATAATTCTGTTTGACATGTGTTATACTATTTTTAATTTTGTTTTCCATTGACCTCTTAATTCATCTAATGACCTCTGTTTTAATTGTAATTATTAGTTTTTTTAATGTAATTAATGTGAGATGAATGTAAATGTTTGTAAAATCGTTTTTATCTCAATAAAATAATTTAATTTAATCGCACGAATGACTTGATTCAATGCTTGAGCAGGCTGGATAGTCTGCTCTCACGTTGAAGTTCTAATGTAAGTTTACAATAGTGATATGTGGTATTGCAAATTAAAATTGTAAATGTAAGGTTAAAATAAGACTGAATTAAGAGATGGGAGTTGGCCCCCAGAACGATCGCTGCGCAATGCCATTGGATTGCATGTAGAGTGACAATTCCGCCTGCGTGTGTGTGTGTGTGAATGTCTCGATCGTGCGCTCGTAGAGTCAAGACCTCCTGAGGATGCTTCGTTTAGAAGCGAAACGCGTCGAATACTCTTCCGGTTTGGCCGCGTGGCGTTTGTGACGTCACGTTGGCTTAACAGGAAATTAGGCGGAATTGTCACTAGATATATATCATTTTATAAAGATTTTTTTAAGTGTTTTATTTAATAGTAAATTACTTAAATGTTTTCTTAAAATACTTTTAAAATATTTGTTATTATTAAAAATGGATTTCCGCAAAGTAACGCCTGAATCTATTCATTATACTCTTTCTATTACCTACTTATTAGACACCTACAATCTGGCCGGTTCTTTTCGTCTTGAAGTATCACATAGAATATTTTATTCCTATTCACATAATTATATTTGCGCAAATATTGCACAATATGAACTAATTACGCGCATTTTTTTTAATGTTATTGGAATTGAACAAGCTCGAAGCCCACCTGATGTTAAGTGGACTAACCTCTGCTATAACAGATGCATTTCGTCACAAGACACGAATTGCACTGCGCCCGTCACCTTGAGACATACTTGTTAAGTCTCATGTGCCTGTAATTTCGCTGGCTCTCAAGGACTGCTGTCGGAACACACCGTGAGGTTCTTGGTGACAGAAATACTACTTGCATGCACAGTGGTTAATGAATTTTCTGACTAATTTTAGTCTGACGTAGTTTTATGAGATTAACCTTTAAGAGACTGGGCTAAGTGATATAATAACAGTGAATTATTATCATTTCGAAAACTATCGCAACTTATATCCATTTTAACTTATCAGGAACCGGCTAGGAACCGCTTTATATTTAACGGAAACTAACTGAAGATACGCAGTGAAGCCCGTGCTCGTCGCCATGACTCCTAGACTAAGGACTTCAAAACAGTCCGGAACTATTCGGAATCTTTCTGGTACGCGGGTCCTAGCCGGTTCGTTATTAAAGTCTAAATCAAAATCATTTATTCAAGTATCAATTCAATTAAGTATGTACATAATGTTAGGTATGTCATAGGATTTGTTTACATTTCATAGGAAACAATCAAATAAATAATCTACTTACAATTTTAAATTATTTTTATTATAATGAAATTTGAAACATTTTGAGGAATAATAACTAATAGATTGAGGCACGCAGGGTTATTAAAAGAAATCCGTTATTAATAGTAAATAATACTTAAAAACAATAGAGTCGTTAGTCAAAGTCAAACTCAAAGTCAAAGTCAAAATCACTTGTTAAAATAGTAAATTATTAATTTTAGCAGGTTCGTGACGTATAGTGTTCGTAACGTGGGATTGTAGTATATTTCAATACTAAAATTTGTAATCGACCATCATAAGAGCGTCGTAGACGCCTAAATTGAATAAATGATTTTGTGTTTGACTAACGACTCTATTGTTTTAAAATATTCTTTACTATTACTGACGGATTTCTTTTAATAACCCTGCGTGCCTAAATCTATTAGTTATCATTTCTCAAAATATTTCAAATTTCAATATAATAAAACTAATTTAAAATTTAAAGTAGATTATTTATTTGATTGTTATATAAACAAATCCTATTACATACCTAACTAACATTTTGTACCCTTACTTAATTGAATTGATACTTGATTAAATGATTTTGACTTTGACTTTAATTACTATCGTCGCTGCATTGCATTACTGCATTTAGCACTGCCCACAATAAGATTGATTTGCATTTATTTTTGCTGATAGGGAAGCCCTGGACCACAATCTCAGCTGATGGCAAGTGATGATGTGGTCGAAGGTGTTAACTGGCTTAACGTAGAATTACTGGCTCTCAAGGACAGCTGCCGAAACACACCGTAAGATGCTTGGCGACAGATTTTAATACTTGAGGGTAGCCGCTAGCTAGGCGGGCATTCGTAAAATGCTCACCATGCGCTGTAGCTCAAGCCCGCGGCGGGATTCGAACCATCGACCTGCTGCGGCTGTCCATAGCCAATACCACTGAGTCATCACCCACTTCAAACATTGTAAAGTGACGTATATAACAGTTATGCAAAGATTATAAGTAAAGGTTTATATCAATATTTACTAAACTTGAAGCAGTGATGGCTCAGTGGCATTGGCTATGGACTGCCGTGCAGCAGGTCCATGGTTCGAATCCCTCCGCGGGCTTGAGCTTCACCGCATGGTGGAAGGGCTTTTTGCGAATGCCCGCCTGGCTAGCGACCACCCTCAAGTAGAAAATCCGTCGCCAAGTACTCAACAGTGTGTTCCAGCAGCAGTCTGGCAGCCAGAAAAATCTAACAACTGTACGTCTCAATGTGACGGGCGCAGTGCAGTTCGAATGTGTCTGTTATAGGCAGAGGTTAGTCCACTTAACAACAGGTGGGCCTCGTGCTTTTGCCGTTACAATAAAATAAAAAAACTTGAACCAGATACAGTAAGTTTAAAAGCGTTCATAAGATATCTCTATTCCCGGTAAAGAACAAAATTAGGTCTGCTCCAGGCGTGTTCGAGTTAATTAAATGAAATTACTAGCCTCGAGAGCGGTGCACGTGGTAAATTACTTTACCATCGGCAGCGATGAAGAGTCTAGATCCCCGGGATAGAGGCGCTTCTTATAATTGTTGTATGAGGAAGTAATAGAATGTTTCTCTAGGTAATAGTTATTACTACGCCTTCCTTCGAAGCGCTCGTAGCGAAGTTTGCTTAGCTGTTCTTAACCGATCAGCAAAGTTAAGCAACGTCCGCCGCGGTCTTGAGTTGGATGGGTGACCGCTAGTGACTTTACTACTGAGCGTAAAACGTTTTTATATTTTTTTATGTTTAGCCCAGTGGGGAGCCAGGCTAGAATGTCAACCCCTATTGCTACCTGTGAGTGTCTAAAGGTAAAATACCGGAAGATGGGCAGCAGCACCTTCTGAGGAACTGCTATCTTAAACTGCGATCCCCAAGACGCCGGCCAAGCATGGGGATTATGGCAAAACCCCTCCATAGTGGGGGTAATCTCCATAATGGGAATCAACAGTAGACAATCGGGCTGATACAGTACAGATATATTTTCAAAGTTGTACATTCTAGACCATTTATCTCAAAAACAAAACTACTTTGGAATTAAAAAATCCGTTAAACTATGGGTCATATCCTCTATTAAACGACACAGCACATGAGATAATGACAAAGGCCAGCCTATCTGCTATAACGAAATAACAAGTTGGCTTCACAAAGCCCAGCGACAAAAACATTTCAATTCAACTGATTACGCACAATTTGTCCGATACCGATTTGTAATCATTAAGACAGCGGGGTATCGTTTAGTTGAATGTTAAATCTGGACTATTTATGAACACAGATGTTTATTACTGAGTGGAGACCACTCGTTTCTCACCAGGAATTTGCTCATGAATATCCATGCAGTGGGTGCCGACCGGTATCGAAAGAAATTTAGAATGTACGACGCTAACGGCTGATTTTGAGTTTTCGCAGCTCTTTCCAATACAAAAGTAGTTTTGTCATATTTTGTATACAAAGTATTCAAACTCATTAAAATTTTGCATGGATATCCTTGAACCTAATATTCTGGTATGCTAGAGTTTCTTCTTATTATGTACTTAAAATCTAAATGTAAAAGTAATAATCCCCATACAAAACGATTTTTTTTAATAATTTTGGAATTCTTATTTTTATGGAAAACTGACTAACTAGAAGCATATATTTTAGACTCAAGTATACTCATGTAAAGTTACACCGAATTTGAATACTTGGTATTAAAAATATGAAGAGACTACGTTTTGTATGGAAAGTGTTATAAACGCACTAGCCTTAATTCGGGAATGGGTAGTTTCTGCCGTGTATATAATAATATTTGGTTTCAAGATAATATAATATTTTACACACTGAAAAAAACGACTTAAAGGCTTAAATCAAATTTGACCTTTTACCGTTGAATTGTAAATACGTAAGATGAATTCATAAGTCTTAAGATGATTTTCACCAATCAATAAAAATGTACCATGTTTTATAATAAACACAACCGTCAAAAACGCCTTCCGTAAAGTATTTTCAGAATTGAACTTGTTATACGATAATAATTGCAATATTGACCATAAAATATACCTTACTTTTACGGCGGTTTATATACGGTGATTATCACTATAACGTACGACTTAATCAGCCTCATCGAAAAGTCAATATTTAAGAAAGACCACAAAATACACCTTAAATGAAGACGAAAAGAAACATTTGCCTTCACTGACCTCGTTTAACGCCTTCTAGTTGGAAGGCGTTTTTGTACGTATTTACGTTTGGTCGGTTTTTCGCCTTATACCATATAAATTGGCCGTCACTAGGGCGCATTTGACTTTAGATTTTTCTCAGTGCAGATAATAACAAAATGTCTGGTTTAAAACCAGTACACTGTCTAGAACATATGTGGGCAACGGACGGACGGAGAGACAGACAGACAAGAAGTATCATTAATAGGCTTTTGCTCTTTAGGTATAAAAGCCTAACAGCTAATGAAAACCCAAGATTAGGTATATATTTCTTGGACTTGTGTGATTTTATTATATTTATGTATCATTATATCTAATAAAAATATTCTATCGGTTTTCTAAATCTAGGCAAAAACTTGTCACATAGCAAGTGCTAACATCCATAAAAAATAAAAGTAATCTGATGTAGATTTGTCATCGCAAATTGCCCCGCATCTAGAAGATTTCCCCTAATTGCACGTCTGATGAGCACGCCGACATACAGCTTCAGTGCTAATCGTCTGCGGATCGTGTCATGCCCATAAATCTTTGTCGTGTCGCATCCGTCCCGGACGATGTAAATAGCATCGGGAATTAAGACGTCGACAAACTCTAGTAGGCACCGGTAATTGCTTGGTTAATTAATAAGAATTTAGATTAGAAAATGTAAAATTAAGTCTTCGGATCGTTTTGTTTGCAGATAACAATGGGGAAGTTAAGCTTATAATTATTCTAATTTAGTAGCAGTCAATAAGCATTAAAAGAATATTCAAAAATACCGGCGGTAAGCCTTTATTAACAAAATACTACGAAATATATACAATACTACAGCTAATACAATAAAAGCATCTAGATCCCTATAAGTCATTGCAGACTCTAGGCAGTCCAAATGCTCTAGCCCACCACCAGTTAGTTGGCAGCGTGCTTAGCATGCCGGCAGCATTGCCCCGTTGAATTGCAATGCTTATTCTTTAAAGAAATTGTTTAGGGTATGTAATAAACAGTTTAATATAACTAATTTTTCATCATTGAGAAAATTCGGATTCGTGAGGCAGATTACATGATCTGAACTGTTCAAATAATGTAGTGTTATTATTTTTAGCATTAAGTTTTGAGTACAAAATATTTTATAAAAAAATTATCTGTTTTAGAATTGTGGTATTATTGTTTAATCAATTATATTCTACTTTTTTACGGAAGACATGCACGGGTGGGGTAGCGGGCGGGCCGGAGGGGTTTGGATGATACCACCTACAAAGCTTATCGTAAACACAACTATACTCTAGTAAAAATCTGGTAGTTGCTACTGAATATAATATAATTTTAAAAATAATTATTGTTGTTTGTAAATTACAAGATTTCCTTGTTAAGATCACATAATATTTATAAAACAATACTGTTTAATGGTTACTACCGCAACATTTTTTAATCTACTAAACGTTCTTGCATTACCTAGATATATTTTTTTCTGTGTATATTCATTATTCAGAACAAGAAATCCGCATAGAAAATACATTATTCGATGTGTATGCCCCAAACTCATCATCGCTGTGAACTCAAAAGTCTAGTGTATTAAAATGAAGTACATACTTTATAAATCTCTTTATATATTTCATAGCTGATTCCGAAGAGGTGAAAAAGAAAAAAAAAATCGGGGGTACCGAAAATCAGTTGTGAAAATGGACTGGTTTTCTTCATAGTCCACAAAGGTTTGCTTTATTTTCTGGAAATTAATTTGAAAATGTTCAATACGCCTTAATATACTTATTTGCTATGTAAGGCTTCAAAGTTGTTATTTGGTGCGAGTACTTTTGTTGACGCCTGAGGAAGTGAAGCATTGTATGATTACATACAAAATATAGAATCCTAACTGTACCGAAGGTTTCAAAGGTCCGAGACGCAAAATAACTTTGCTGCCGAGCGCAACACACAATTTTTCACCTTACTCCGAAGCGCGAATAGCGAAGATTGCTTAGCCGTTCTTAACCGATCAGCAAAGTTAAGCAACGTCTGCCGCGGTCATGAGTCGGATGGGTGACCGCAAGTGACATTACTACTGAGCGCTTTCATGCTTCGGAGGGCACGTTAAGCTGTCGGTCCTGGTTGTTGTCTTAGGATGGCAGTCGTTATAGCATGGTGGTAGGGCATTTTGCGAATGCCCGCCTGGCTAGCTACCACCCTCAAGCAGAAAATCTGTCACCAAGTACCTGTGTTTCGGCAGCTGTTCTTGAGAGCCAGTAATTTTAGGTTAGCCTGATCAACATCTCCAACCGCATCATCACTGACCATCAGGTGAGATAATGATCAAAGGCTAAACTATTTGGCATAAAAAAAAACCAGCGAGGAAAATGCTAGGTGCAAGAAAAACATGGACTCATCGTGCAGGTGCCGGGTCCATAGTGTTACAGAGGAAGAAGCCAGAGGGGCCTGGGTCTCGCAACCCAGAGAGTAGGGTATGAAAATTCGAGACTTCCCGTCGCCCCTTTATGATCATATAACGTCATAAATGCTTCCCTTCACCGCTCGAACCTCCTCCCCTGCCTAACCAAAGATGCACGTATTTTAGATATACGTATATTTGCAAAATCAATATTTAAAGTAAATTATTTTTTCTGGGACTTTTATAATGGTTCGAATTACAAAATCCTTTTCCACGCTAGTGGATTAAAAAGGCCTTTGCACGCAGATTTCGAATGATAAACAACACCTTTCCGAGCTTAGGAAATGTTTATTGATTTATTCTAATTCTATCCCATTCAGAAAAAGATAAAGCAGCAGGTTTTCAAGCACTTTGAAGCAACGATGTCTCAGTGGCATTGGCTATGGACTGCCGTACCGCAGGTCCATGGTTCGAATCCCGCCGCGGGCTTGAGCTTCAAAGCATGGTGGTAGGGCATTTTGCGATTGTCCGCCTGGCTAGCGACCACCCTCAAGTAGAAAACCTGTCGCCAAGAACCTAACGGTGTGTTCCGGCAGCAGTCTTTGAGAGCCAGTGAAATTATAGGCACATGAGACCTAAACATCTATGTCTCGGTGACGGGCGCAGTGCAATTCGTGACTTGTGTGACGAAATGCATCTGTTATAGGCATAGGTTAGTCCGCTTAACATCAGGTGGGCCTCGTGCTTGATACGTCACAATCACATAAAAAAAGGTGTGTATCTTCTCTGAAGGACTTTTTTCACAACAACAATTGTGAAAAAAGTCCTTCACACTTTTGTCCGGACAATTGTTCTTTCAATTAACCATTATGGTGTAGAAACTCAGAAGTCCGTTCACATTTCGGTAAAGTAATTCCACAAGTCGACATCAGTTCAACATAATGCGCCTAGCCGAGTTTAATTATAAGATTTAATGCAACGCGTTTTGTCCGTCTCGACCGTACAAAAACGGATGAGCGCATTTCTAAGCACATGGAAATCTGTAGAGTTTGTTGGTACTAAAAATGTAATTTAGTTTTCTTGCAATTATCAGTAAATATATAAGAAAAGATGTTGTTGCTTTGATTCATATATTATTATTGTTTTAGACATACAATTAGCTTATCTAGCACATATCTAGCAAACACAAAACAACACCGTGCTCTACCTTTAATCACCACCTCAATTTATAAACAAGTAATTTTATTTCCAGCAAATTTATGTATCTTAATTATTTATAGTTTATGATGTATGTGAAAAGTGTAAAATAAACGCGATTATTTATTACTTATATAAATAGCAATGCCTGAAAACATATTCCTTAAAGCAGCTTCTTAATTTGGAAGCAGTGATGGCTCAGTGGCATTGGCTATGGACTGCCACGCAGCCGGTCCATGGTTCGAATCATGCCCAGAGCTTGAGCTTCACCGCATGGTGGAAGGGCATTTTGCGAATGCCCACCTGGCTAGCGACCACCCTCAAGTATAAAATCTGTCGCCAAGCACCTAACGGTGTGTTCCGGTAGCAGTCCTTGAGAGCCAGTGAAATAACAGGCAAAATGAGACTTAACAGGTATGTCTCAAGGTGATGGGCGCAGTGCAGTTCGTCACTTGTGATGAAATGCATCTGTTATAGGCAGAGGGTACCGCTTAACATCAGGGGGGCCTCGCGCTTGTTCCTTCACAATAAAATAAAAATAAAATTATAACCGCATTGTTTCTCAATATATGAAAGCACAACAGGCTCTCCACAGGTTTCTTTGTCAAACAAAAAGTGTAATTTTATAATGTCTTGTCGTGTTCAAACACAAAAAGCTGAGATCTTTGGACGCCGCGCCTGTTCCAATTGAAATTTGATCGGTGAACAGTTTTCGTGGAAACAGAGTTGGATGACACCTTCTTTACATTGTAGTAGATGTATACTAACTCATACTTTAAAATGCTTGCAATTTCGATTGCAATAAGTAGGGATATAACTCGTGGAGTACATATATTTAGCGAAGTAAAATATTGTTAAAAGACTTTTAAAAGAATGGCCCTGAGTTCCTCGCAGTGGCTCTATAAATATTTTGTTTTGCTGAAAGTGGCAGTACAATGTAGAATATTCTATATCTGAAATTTGTGATTGACCTCCATGAGAGCGTCGTAGACGCCTAAATTAAATAAATGATTTTAACTGTGACATTGATTGATAGTAAAAAATAATTAAAAAAGTACCTTATTAAAGTGTTTTACAATTTCAATCAGATTATATTAGTAACAAATTATCCATGATTAATCCTGATTTAATTTATTTTAACTTAAATCCCACTTCTTTTTCAATAAATGCATAAGTGGATATCTCATGGTATCAACAACGATCAGCACAACCTTTAAAATACGCGTCTTTGATACCATCTGTTTAACAGCATGTCTTCATAATAATTACCATTATAATACGTTTGATTAAATCGGTCTTAAAAATCATTGGAGTAGGGATGCATAAGCATTTCATTTTACATAATATCGATATTTCTAAAATTAAAACTAGGTTTAAACGCCACTTAGCAAATCAGAAGAATTTTTAATACAAGATTTAATTACAAAATAACAAATTTACGAGAGGAAAAATTATAGTCAAGTGCGGTGTGGGTAATCTACAGAGCATGCGTTATTGCAAAAATAAAAATAATTATAATACTTGTTATTATCAATAAGATTTTATTTAATTGTTTATTTAAGCGACAATTCAAATGTATGTGTATCTAAGTCGGTTCCATTCTATTAATAAATATGTTCCATTTAAATTTTATCAATATCGAGTACTGTTACTGTGAATGAATTGAAAAAGTATTTGCATTATTGCAAGGTTATTACTGGTAATTGCCATTCTTGCCGACGATGAACAGTATTTTAATCGAGTAAAAATTATTTTATAAGCAGTACATACGTACCAGAAAAAAAGTAAAAAAAAAATGTTTTTAATGGGAACCTACTTCCAACACTGAATATTAGTCATGCAAGTTATGAAATAACTTGAGGAAGTAAAACAATGATAATGTGTTAGTATTTTGAATCAGAATGTTAGCGATTTCAACAAGTTCTTTCTTACTTTTCAGTGGTAGAAGTCGGTTCCGTTTCTTTTTTAACATATTTTATCCGAAGTTTATATATCTTGGAGTCTTAACGTGTTATTATTGTGGGATAGTCAATTTAGTTTTTAGCAATAAACATGCAATAGAACAATATCAAAGAAATATATGCTTTTCGTGTTCTCAGCTTAACTTTACAAAAACATGACTTGGGCAAAATTAAGACATAATAGGAACTTACGTCTAACTAGGACTTCATACAGAAAAATCGATTTTGCTCCAAGCGTAAGGAATAGCATACCACGAACTAAACTGTTTCAGTCTTTAAAGCACAATTTCAGCAACTTTAAAATGTAACATTTAACTAGAAATCTTTAAATATGTTGTATTTGTAAATAAGAATAAACTGTTAAATATTGCCATGTTTCTTACCTGTAACCTTATATTTTTCTCCAAGGTGAAAAGTTGTTGGTTTCACACGAGAGCAAATTTTTTTAGGACTCAGGCCATTAAATCTCTCACTGCACTCAGTAATCTCTATTAGAGTCACTTGAAATGCTCGTGATCCAATTTCGGACTACTTCGCTTTCTCGGGACTTATTTACTGTACAAATAACAATATTTTGTTATAAAAACTAACGTAGTATTCCCTCATTTTAGTAAATAATCCGAGGTAACTCAACTTTACTAAAATTACAATATAAACAAAAGGAAATAAAAAACTATGTAATCGACGAAGTTATTAGATTAACATGAGACCTACAAATTAGCATAATGTCTAGTGATGGCGCGCCATTTTGACAAAGACACGCCACTATAATGGTGATGCGACACGCTAAAGCGCGTCTGTGGCAAATTGCCAATGCAGCGATAGACACCTCCGCATGGGGGCGGTGCATTGTATGCAACTAAAAAGAAGATACATTACATGGGTCGATTTTTCAACTTAATTTACTAATAATAAACAGCTGAATACAAATATTATGACCTAACAAATGAATTAATCAAAAACAGTTATGTGGTTATTTTTATATGCTGTAGAAGTCGGAGCAAGGGGTATACCAGCAAAATCCCTTTACAATCTAATAAAAGACCTTGGACTATTACGGCTATATATCCCCAAAATGGTAGGCAGATCTACGTGTAAGCATCCACGCTTTGCCGATATATTTTGGTCAGTTGTTTTGAAATATTGCCATGTACCAGATTTCTAGATTCCGGAATACAATTTTTATTCTTTTTTTTTATACCACTAAGGTGGCAAACAAGCAAACGGCTCGCCTGATGATAAGCAGTTACGTAGCCTATGGACGCTTGCAACACCAGGGGTATCACTTCGATTTTTTCACAGCTCCAAGACAGTAGACCTGAGTATTTGATATGAATTTCAGCTTGATACGTCCTGAGAAAAAGGGTCTTGACAGACAGACGGACAACAGAGTGATCCTATAAGGGTTCCGTGTTTTCCCTTTTGAGGTAAGGAACCCTAAAAAAGTGGAAGCAAAACGGTTCATTGGTATTTATGGAATATCAAACATGTACATTTGCCGTGGGTTCATCCGTCATATGCCATAAAAAAATTTAGAACTATTCACGAAGGAGGTAATAAAATATGTCAAATTTGACATTTCAGTAAGCTGTTATTTCTTTGCTATGTTTAGAAAAAACATTTCTTGTCTTTTTTAACTGTGCCATGGTAATCACTTAATTTTTGTTTAATAGCATGCATCAATAATTACTGCGTACATGACTTGAAAATGTTACTTTGCTGCTAAATTATTAACTGCCAGTAACTTATATAGTGTTTGTGTTTTAAATGTCTTCAACTATCAAATAAATTACAGTACCTTAAGGGCCTGTTTCACAATGTTCGATTAAGTTCCGGTTATACTACCCAGAACGTAAAATAACTGTATGATAAAAATGACACGCGTTTCCGATGGATAGGCTAAATCGATGACTGTGAAACGCAAAGATACATAGTGTTTTATTTATTAGATATGTTCTGGGTAGTATAACCGGAACTTACTCGTACATTCTGAAACAGGCCCTTATGCAAAAAAGTTTTGTGTTAATATTTTTTTTTTCTGTGCCAGAGAGTAGCAAAGCACCTGTTCATTAGGAGGAGTTGTTACCATGTTGACAAGTCGTAAAGTCGGACGCTGTCCATGAGTACATTGAGTACCTTTACCTTATAGTATTTCAATTTCCTATCGAGTCATTACGTTTTTTATAAAAAAATATATTCCTGATAGATTAGCTTTTGACCACTATCTCACCTGATGGTAAGTGAGGATGTGGTCGAAGGTGTTGTTCAAGCTAACCTAGAATTACTGAAATGTAACTGAAAATGTATGTTTATTCTAGTAAAATATTAGATCGCAAGACAACTATAATAAATAAAATAAAAACATTATAATATAGTTTATAAATTTTGTCATACGATATATGTATATCATTTTTATAAAGATTTTTTAAGTGTTTTATTAAACAGTTAATTAAATGTTTTCTTAAAATACTTTTAAAATATTTGTTACTATTAGAAAGAGTATATAATTCATAATTTTAGTAATGTATTAGTAAAATCAAGCGCTTGGTTGTTATTGCCCCCTAGTGGCTGCGGATTTTAGCACTGCCTAATATTATCTCTACAACGTACTCGTTGTGGAGATTATTTTAATGCTATTCTCGCCAAAAACTCGCCAAAAACTCGCTCTTCAGCCCCGCAAAAAAATGTGTGTTTATACGACTTCATCACCATCAACTTTTCGGAAGCCCAAATACTTCCGAGGACTGTTCTTAAGAGTGCGCCTAAGGCCAGGAAAATATACAGGCCATACAATTTACAATGTCTTACGTAACAATAAACAAAACCTGAACACTCTGGCTATAACTATAAACGATAAAAACAATAACAAACAATAACGAAATTCAACAATAACAACAAAAACAAAGGCGAGATACAATCTGAATCTAAAAAAAATATACGAATTATGAATAAACAAAAATGGCGTCATCTGGAAATTTCGCCGAAACTGCCAGTGTGGATATAAGAACAAAAAAAAATGTTACACATTTTTTTTCAGGCACGCTTATCTTCAATATGTACTGCGCATACAAAAGTGTTTTATTACTTAAGGTTGAACTGGCCGTACAGTTCTCCATACAAACGCTGTAGGGTAATCACTCCCTTATTTGAAATTTTAGGTATAGAAATAAGCATAATATCGATTGAACTCGTCAATATCTAGGTTTGTATCGTAACGGAATATTAACAAGATAATTAAGTTGAAAGTTATGATCCTTGAAAACTTTATATGAAAATGTTTCGAGACTCATAACTCTCAACTTAATTATATTTTTAAAATTTCGTTACGATACAAACCTAGATAATGACGAGTTCAATTGATATCATGCTTTGTTTTGGACCTAAATGCTTAAATAAGGGAGTAATCACCCTACTACGTTTGTATGGAGAACTGACCGGCCAGTTCACCCTTAATACTAAAGTAATCAGTTATTGCTTAAAACATTTTTTTTTATGTTGTATGCTTCACCATTTCCACAATTAGTACATTTACTAAGTACTTGTAATTTTTTTCCACGGTTACCCCTTTATTCACATTTTTGATCTCGAAATAAAAACCAGAGAATAGTACCCAGCCAAAACCAAACAACCCCCAGTAAGGAACACGTGTGCTTTGGTTTGGTCTTAGTTAATTTTATGTTTTACGATTGGGGATTTAAAGGGCCTAAAGGTATCATAATACTTACAAAAATGTCCCGTGTAGCTTGCTTGTAAATCACACACTAGTTGAGTAATAAATATAAGAGTACATTTGGGAGAAGGAAGATGCGGGAGTCGTAAGAGGCGACTAAAGGAAAAATACAAGCAAAGCCCAAAGACGCCTGCCAAGTGTGAGAATTAGGACAAACCCCATTTTCAACCCAACATTACAACTTATAAAGTAAGAAAGTAGCCGAAGATGACTAATAAAATAAATTTGTCAATTTGAATTTTATATGATGCATTTAATATAATTTTGTTGAATAATCAATTTATTTAATAGCCCTTTAAGCATAATTTATTCCATCATTATTTGTATAATTTATCCATTGTTTTATATAATGTTTCTCCAGCTTTCTTGCTTGTAATACAGCTTCAGGGACTTCATACAAGCCATGGTCGACTAAATCATTACAATGTGACGCGCCAGGAATTACTATAGCTGGAACTGTATCTGATAGATTTTTCACAATTCCAAGCCTGTGCCACGGATCAATTTCTCCATTAACAAATACTACATTTGTCACACCTGGATTCAAGCCACCGTATAAATCATTGGTTTTATTTACACCTTCTTCTACTCTTGTTTCGTTGAATTCGGGTCCGTAAAAACTACAAAGTTTGTAGAAAAACGAAATGTCACGCAAATTCGAAAATAGATGATTCTTTGGCGCAATATTAAAATAACCAAATTCAGTGCACATCTGATACAACCAGTATTTTTCCATATTTTTCAGTGGGAATAACTTGTAACGTTTGCAGTCACCAGACACATTATAAGATCGAAAGAAATCATTCATGACATTATAACAGTCTTTTTTTATGTATACAGGATTACCATATTGTGCTACTATGGACATTTCCATAATAAAGAGGTCGTTAAAAAACATTGCCTTATTTTCCAACTTTGTCGTATCACTATCATTGCATATATTAAATTCTTGTTTCAGTTCATTCATTCCATTTTCTGTCGTTGATAAGTTTTTGATCCTCTCAATAGTTGTGGTTAAATTATTGTAGCTTTCTGGTGTACAATAAGTCTTGTAATCTATAGCTACGGTATCAAGGTATTCATAGAAGTTAACTTTGGCTTGAACTGGGGCACTGCTTGCTATAGCCGCATCAACCAAATCTGGATACAGGAGTCTCATCCACGCCGCCAAATTACCTGCGTACGAACCGCCAATAACTACCACTTTTGATGAAGCATATTCTGGCGATAGCTTTATTTGTTTTATGAGTTTCGCTATATCTGCTAGAGCTTGTTTAGAAGTTAAATATTTAAGATCTTCTGCTGTAGTTGTAGACTTGTTAAACGGTTGACTATCTCCGTAATACCTGTGCTCGGTTGACCACATAGCTCCATTTGTTTCTACCGCAAGTTCAAAAGTTAACCCATTTGATATACATTCCGGAGGTGCTGTTGATTCACCTTGTATATAGAGAAAGACAGGACCGCCTGGCTTCCACTTACCCAAGTTTTGAAAATACTTCATATTCCATTATCTTGTGTCAGATGCATTAAAATGATCTATTGGTTGTTTGATCCATTTAGTCTCAATTGAAGACAAATCCAAAAACTCTGCCCGTTTGCGAAATAGGTCAACTAAATAATTCTGCCCCGAAAAATAAACACCGCTTGCAAGGTAACTATTTGTAACTAGAACGAAAACTATTTTCAGGTTCGTCATGGCTGATTAGTGTATGACTATTATGAAAAAAATACATATGCCTTAAATACTTCTATAAGAATGTTATCGCAAAAGATAAAAAGTGGAATTTAAGCAACTGCGGCCCTGAAATTGCAGAATTAATGGATTGAAATAAAAAGGTATTAACAGTATTTATGACAAGAGTTTCAGAATATTTCCACGAACATTTCAACTATTCCAACCAATGATTTGAGGAATATTTACATCTATTATTTGCCTGCGTTAGCACTTAACCAATGTCTCTAAGGTATTTAAATTCTCATAAAAAGAGTCATTCCACAGAACATATAAAAACACCATAGCCTTCACTATCTTCCTTCTACATGAAAGAAGTTTATAGACCAAATAAGACCAACATCCATTGAGCTATAAGAGGTGAGGTTAGATAACATAATATGGGGTTCAAAATATATTTTTTTAGTATTTAATGGAACAGATATTATTGGAAATAAAATATTTCACAATTAATTAAAAAACTATATGCATATGAATAAAAAAGAAAAATAAAGCTAATACTAGTAAGTAACAGAAGAAAGAGAATTTTTTTGCAAAATCATCATTGTCAAATCATTGGCGATATGCTAGCCTATGACCACAATCTTACCAGATGGTATAATCGAAGATTGTAAACCGGCAAAACCTAGAATGTGAACTGGATCTCAAAGACCGCTGCTAGATCTCACCGTTAGGTGGTTGGTGACGGATTTTCTACTTACGGGCGGCAGGCCAGGCGCAACATGTCCTGCCATCATAAGCAAAGTACCGGAATGCCAGAACGCCCCACATATAGCCTAACGATTACCATCCTAAGACAAATTAATAAATGTCACTAGCGGTCACGTAGCCATGACCGTAAAGATAATTTCACCTTTCAAAAATATATTTTTAACTCGAAACTTAAATAGGTTGTGAATATATTCCGAGAGCAGTTTGAGTGTAATCGAAAAAAATATTCGAAACATTCATATGTTATGGGATAATAAAATTGGGACATCCTAATAATGGAGGGTAGAAGTACGGAGAATCATCTGTGTACATGAAAATAAGGGTGGCGCCACATTAGCATCAGGGTTAATTTTAAAGGAAGCGCCAAAATCAATAAACGTACTATTCATAGTTCACGAAATAAAATCACTCTAGCTCACAACAAGTTTTCTCATAATAATTCTTTAAGGTTATATTTTCTACACTACTTTATACTACGCTAGTAGTTGAAATTTTCAATAAGTTACTACTTTAGTCAACAATAATATTTTTTTTTAACTCGGCATACTTCAATTCGTTTACAATTGCTACATTCATACCATACCCTTTGTCTACACCAGCGCCGTTCTGGAAGGTATTTAAACTGTTATTTATAGCTTAGAGCTGAACACTTTTTTAAAGTTTTCTACCATTTGAGACGACACTCCTCTCTCTCCTCTACCCTCCATAATCCTAATCAAACCATTAATGTATATGTAACACTTTGAAACAATATGTTAAACAGTGGCAACCCACGAAACTTGGTCAATTTCCTGTGCCGCTATTGCATTCACCTTGATAACATAATTGAACATTATATATTTATTTATAATATTTTCGGTAAGTTACTGCATTATAGCGATTTATTACTATCTTTTCTACAAGAAGACATAGCACATATATAATGATGTGTTGTGTGTTTGTGATAAATCAATCGGAAAGTGCTGCAACGAAACCGATAGGCCCATGATTCGTAGTTGCTAATTTCTCGTAATAATGACCGCTCTTTGTCTTCAATACAGGTTAATTGTTATTATTTTACGAAATACAACACTATTATCGTTACAGTAGTAGTTAAGTATATTGTAGATTCTGTTTTGAGCATTTTATTTTAAATAATAATTCATATATTTCTGAAAATAACTCCTTATTATGCGCAGAATGCAAGTGGAATGAACCGAATTTTGCACCTTCAAATGTGAATGTTTGCAGGAAAAGCAATAGTTTTCACCTAATACTACTTTTCATAAGCTTTTGTTAATAATATATATATTTTATACATTTTTAAAGTACATATCCTACTCACTATGTTATCATAACTAACTACTGAGTAACACTGAGCTAATAATAAGGAACAAGCACCAGGCCCACCTGATGTTAAGCGGACAAGCCTCTGCCTATAACAGATGCATTTCATCATAAGTCTCGAATTGCACTGCGCCCGTCACTTTGAGACATAGTTGTTAAGTCTCATGTCCCTGTGATTTTACTGGCTCTCAAGGACTTCTATCGGAACATACCGTTAGGTGCTTGGCGACAGATTTTCTACTTGAGGGTGGTAGCTAGCCAGGCGAGCAATCGCAAAATGCCCTTTCACCATGCGGTGAAGCTAAAGCCAGCGGTAAGGATTGAACCAGGGTACTGCAGCACGACAGTCCACAGCTATTACCGCTCGGCCACCATTGCTTCGACTACAGAATAAAATAGTAAAATTATGTACTATTTTCAGGGAAGGTTTCCTTTTCCAATTGTTAAAAAAAACAGGCTGTGTACAATTATCTGAAATTAAAACATAACATATTTATATTTAGATTAATAGCCTGTTTCATGGCCTTTCTATATCAGTAGCCAGGTTTTACATAAGTTTAGCTGTTACATCTCTAGACGTAAATATTTTATATGGATATATTTGAATGCCGATTTAGGCAGCAATCAGCTTCGAGTATGAAGGATTAATCTATCTTGATCTTATTGTTATTTTGATGTAGGGATATAACCGTGTATAATATATAATTATATATATATATATATAGCATTATATATATAGCATTTCCCCCGCCAGCTATCCGGCAAGCCATTCCAACTTCTATAAGTACACTGAGAAAAACGACTTAAAGGATTCAATCAAATTTGACCTTTTACCGTTGAATTGTAACTACGTAAGATGAATTCACAACTCTTAAGATGATTTTCACCAATCAATAAAAATGTACCATGTTTTATAATAAACACAACCGGCAAAAACGCCTTCTGTAAAGTATTTTCAGAATTGAACTTGTTATACGATAATAATTGCAGTATTGACTATAAAATATACCCTACTTTTACGGCGGTTTATATACGGTGATTATCACTATAACGTACGACTTAACCAGCCTCATCGAAAAGTCAATATTTAAGAAAGTCCACAAAATACACCTCAAATGAAGACGAAAAGAAACATTCGCCTTCACTGACCTCGTTTAACGCCTTCTAGTTGGAAGGCGTTTTTGTACGTATTACGTTTGGTCGGTTTTTCGCCTTATACCATATAAATTGGCCGTCATTAGGGCGCTTTTGACTTTAGATTTTTCTCAGTGTACCTTTCGGAGTTCTAGGTCATTGTGAAGGTATAAAGTCATATCTCCACCATTTTGAACATAATCCACAAAAAAACCACTTTATTGAACCTGCTCACAACATTTCACGAGAATATGTTTAAAATGTGACTATGTCGAAACAGCAATTTTCTTCTAGCTGAAACGGAGATGCTTCGCTCACGCTTCGGTTTGATAATACTATTATTATTTTTGTACTGTACTGACAATAACACCAAAGTTTTTAGCTAGTTTAGTTATTCTAACCATAATCACGGGATATTCAAGATTCGAAAAATATTATTACATATATATTGAATATTTTAAAATTAATGTTCCAGATAACATACGTAACTGGTAAAACAAGGTTCAAAATTTAAATTAACAATCAAGTTTAAGATTTTTCAAGTTTATAATAACGTAATCAAAGAATACGAAAAATAATAAAGCTATTTAAAATGTCTGAATGACAATCTTGTAAAAAAAAATTGTCACGGTCAGAAGTAGTATAAATATATACAATCAAACCCCAATAGCAGAAGAGGGAAGTTATGTTACATAATTATGTATATGTGTATGCCATTTTATTAGGTGGCATCGGAGGTGGGGTGCCGGGTTAGAATGTCATCTCCCCATTTCTTCACATGAGTTTTTTTTTTGTTATTGTGAAGGAACAAGCGCGAGGCCCACCTGATGTTAAGCGGTATCCTTTGCCTATAACAGATGCATTTCATCACAAGTGACGAACTGCACTGCGCCCATCACCTTGAGACATAGTTGTTAAGTCTCATGTTTTGCCTGTTATTTCACTGGCTCTCAAGGACTGCTGCCGGAACACACCGTTAGGTGCTTGGCGACAGATTTTCTACTTGAGGGTGGTCGCTAGCCAGGCGGGCATGCGCACTATGCTATAACGCCCTTCCACCATGCGGTGAAGCTCAAGCTCTGGGCGGGATTCGAACCATGGACATGCTGCGTGGCAGTCCATAGCCAATGCCACTGAGCCATCACTGCTTCTGGGTGTCGTAAGAGGCGACTAAGGGAAAAGTGCGGCAAATGAGCAGCATGCCACTTCTCACGTGGATGTGAGTAGGGTGTTGTGTGCATCAGACGCACAACAGGGCTGTATACCATCTTAGTGCCCTGCCAGGGTTTCATTCAATAGTTCTTGTGTTCCTGTCTTAGATGTTGTTAGTGTAAACATATTATTCGTAATTTATTCTTGTGTTTTGTCCAGTGATAAATGAAAAAATATTTTGTATGACCCTAAAACTGTGCCAGATGAATGACAATAGGCTCGTCTCCTATTACATGAAACGAAAACCCAATTTGCGAATCATGGGTGTTTACACACCTCTGCCTACCCCATCGGGAAATACAGTAGTGATAATATGTACGTATGTATGCAGCTCCAGAACAGTGAAGCCAAAACCAAACCAAAAAAGATATAATGAATAGATTCAGGCGTTACTTTGCGGAAATCCAATTTTAATAATAACAAATATTTAAAAAGTATTTTAAGTAAACATTTAATTAATTATTTAATAAAACACTTAAAAAATATTTATAAAAATTATATATATCTAGTGACAATTCCGCCTAATTTCCTGTTAAGCCGACGTGACGTCACAAACGCCACGCAGCCAAACCGGAAGAATATTCGACGCGTTTCGCTTCTAAACGAAGTTATTTGTTATTATTATATATAACTTATTTGAAAGGGGTTAGACTACGGTCTAATACGGCCACAAACTTGCTTAGGTACGCCTAAGCAAGTTTGTGGCCAGATTTAAAAAAATGTTTCGCTTATGTAGATTTAGTAACTATAATACAAGAGTTGTATTAAATGGACCACAATGGGCAGAAATATACAGGGTTATTCAAAAAATGCTAACAACCTCTTGAATCTGACTTCTGTTAGTCCTAACAAATATATTGAGAACATTTTTTTTGTTTTTTATATGCCTAGACAGCGGATACATGTTCGAGCAGGTTGGTTGGAGCTACATGGTCCCAAAAAGCTGCACAAAGTTTCGGTCCATGCAACCCGTGACAATTGCAATTCCACGGGGCAATACTGCCAGCATGCTGGGCACGCTGCCAACTGATAGTGGGCTAGAGCATTTGGACTGCCTATGAGTCCAAATGCTTTTATTGTAGTAGCTGTAGTGTTGGTGTAATTATTACTGTATATATTAGTTTGTAGTATTTGGTTAATAAAGTTACCCGTGACTAAAATGTTGGCATATATTCCGCGCAGCGTATATAAGCATTGCTATTCAAGATTCCAGCTTGTAATGTTCATGGAATTTCCGATATAGAATATCTCGGAAGTACAGGAGGTTCTACCGTATTAGCAGAATATTGTTCTTAATAAAGGAACACACCGTTAGGTCCTTGGCGACAAATTTTCTACTTGAGGGACTAGCTAGCCAGGCGGGCCGTCGCAAAATACCCTACCACGTGGCATAAATAAGTTCATTTCAGTTTAACTGCAGATATCGCTAGATGCCCTTAAAATGGCTAATCAATAAAAACAAAAGGATAAATTTGAGCTATGACAAACAACATCGGGTTGTCTGGAAGAGATCGCTCTCAGCGATAAGACCGCCCATTGTCACACGTACTCTTAGTTATTGTTTTAAGTTATAAATTTGTAAATTTTAATGTGTCAATAAAGTGTTATCTATCTATCTATCTAACATCTTCGATCACATCATCACTTAACATCATCTGAGAAACTGGTCAAAAAGATCCTATCAGCTATAATTAAACGAAAAGGTCACCGCTTCACACCAGGTAGGCCTCTTGCTTTTTCCATTACGATAGGATAAAAAAAAAGTTTTGAAATTTTTGTGCTCTTTATTTTGTTTAAATAAGCCTATGTTAAAGTTAAGATAATGCTTGATATTTATATACAAAATAGTGCTTGACATTTAAGCACTTTAATAGTATTACAAAATCACAAATATACGATAGGAAAAATTTAAGTCATGTGCGGGATTCGAACCCGCATCCATCCACCCCTTGAGCCGGGGTATGCTCTAATCAATTGAGCTAACATGACATGACGTCATAACTCAAATCTTTCCTATCGTTCTTTAACCATCGTATTGGGATGGAGCGACATCTATGGTACCACTTGCGTTGTACTTTAATAGTATTTCAGTTGAACAGTGATAACAAAATCAATTGCTTTTGTTATCAGCCTACTTTGATCCAATGTACTCGGAACGCTTCGAAGCGACAGAACTGGAAGAATATCGCCAAGAGGGCAAGCCTTGGCAATTTTGGGAACGTAACGAATGCCTCTGCGTGTACATAATCATATAATAGTGTCCGACATAGAAAAAGACTATGCTCAGGGTTTTATAATTTTTTTAATATTGTTAGGTTTGCAATAACGCTTGCTATGCGGATTTCATTACAAAATCACAAATATACGATAGGAAAAATTTAAGTCATGTGCGGGATTCGAACCCGCATCCATCCACCCCTTGAGCCGGGGTATGCTCTAATCAATTGAGCTAACATGACATGACGTCATAACTCAAATCTTTCCTATCGTTCTTTAACCATCGTATTGGGATGGAGCGATATCTATAGTACCACTTGCGTTGTACTTTAATAGTATTTCAGTTGAACAGTGATAACAAAATCAATTGCTTTTGTTATCAGCCTACTTTGATCCAATGTTCTCGGAACGCTTCGAACCGACAGAACTGGAAGAATATCGCCAAGAGGGCAAGCCTTGGCAATAGGAAGATAACGAATGCCTCTGCGTGTACATAATCATGTAATAGTGTCCGACTTAGAAGAAGATTATGGTCAGGGTTTTATCATTTTTTTAATATTGTTAGGTTTGCAATAACGCTTGCTATGCGGATTTCATTACAAAATCACAAATATACGATAGGTAAAATTTAAATCATGTGCGGGATTCGAACCCGCGTCCATCCACCCCTTGAGCCGAGGTATGCTCTAACCAATTGAGCTAACATGACATGACGTCATCACTCGATTTTTTTCTATCGTTGTTTAACCATAAAAAAATTTCCTATCGTATATTTGTGATTTTGTAATTTTATCGTTTTATTGATAATTGACTACCTCGTACCTTATATGATATAGCGAGGTCTTTGATCCTATTCCCTTGTGCCTTTTTTACCAATTTTTATTGATTTTACTAGTTTTTTTTTTTATTGTGTCCGAACAAGCCCGAGGCCCACCTGATGTTAAGTGGACTAACCTCTGCCACCATCCATATCTAACAGACGCATTTCTTCAACGACGAATTGCACTGTGCCCGTCACACTGAGAAGTCCAGTTGTTAGTTCTCATTAGCCTGTAATTTTTCTGGCTCTCAAGGACTGCTCCCAGAACACACTGTTAGGTGCTTGGGGACAGATTTTCTACTTTAGGGTGGTCCCTAGCCAGGTGGGCATTCACAAAATGCCCTTCCAACATGCGGTGAAGCTCAAGCCCGCGGCGGGATTCGAACCATGGACCTGCTGCACGGCAGTCCATAGCCAATGCCACTGAGCCATCACTGCTTCATCACTGCTCCATGCTGCTTCATAATACAGCATATAATAGCAAAAAGGTTTTTTTAACAGATATAATACGTACGTAATTATTGTTAGGGTTTCACATTTGTTTAATTTACATGTCTTTATATGCACATAACTAATACTTTCGTTAAAAAACCAGTTATGTATATTTAATTATCAAATTTTACTTACGCAACCAGAAGGTAGTATTGCCAGTATGCAGTAGTGCGTAACGAGGGCGGACCACTTCAAGTCTTCTGTATCACGCCCCTCTTTTACTTCAAGATGCCCCTCCATAAGTCCTACCTATTGCTTCTACCACAGCCAATATATGTAAGCGTTTCTATAGTTATAATGAATGTACCCAATAATCTCGCTAATTAATATTTCATAACAAGGTATTGAATATTTTCTATTACGCATCCTCTGATTTCTAGGTTTCTATTAGGAAACGACATTAGAAACGTTGCGTGTTGAGCCATTGAATGTCGGAATATGTATTTAAGTACATATTCGCATAATAAGGTTTCTAGTTCGTTGCGTGGATATAAACAATGTTTGGAAAAACTTGCGGCATAATTTTGTTGGCTTTGAATGTATTAATGTTTGTTTAAGTATGTATATTCATATTTTCGACACGAATTATACTAGCTGTTCGAAAGTCTTAGTTCTACATAACTGGTCCACCCTAATACCTATGAACGTTTATACTAAATGAAATAAAATATATTTATTTGTAAGAAACACGATCATTACATATTATTCAGGTTACTTTTAAAAAGTAGTTCAGTGAGCTTCATTATTACTGGCATACAAAATACAAATTTGTACGGGGTATAAAATATATACAAATTCATGGATATTATCAAATTTCTTCAAAATATAATTATATAAATAAAATCACATTACATATCACTACAAAGTATACAACAAAGTCGCTTCCCGCTGTCTGTCTGTCCCCATGTATGCTTAGATCTTTAAAACTACGCAACCGATTGTGATGCGGGTTTTTTAAATAGATAGAATAATTCAAGAGAAAAGTTTATATATATAACACATGCAATATAGCAGAGAAACACTGATAATTTTAGAGGTTTCTAATGTGATGTCGTAAATAAACACATTATTTGCGCTTACATTGCAAACGCTGGCTGAACCCTACGAGATAGATCAAAATAATGTACTAAGGTATTGTACACCTTCAAAAGTTCTACAAAAAATCTGCGATGGAATATATCTGTCTTTTAGAAATAATTCAGAATAACATTTTATATCTTTTCTTTTTACGAACAATAATGACTTATTTACGAAGCGATTTTAGGCTTTAATCCTCATCGAGTCCGCTCGTGACCACGACCAATGCAACTTGGTCGAAACGTCGAGGTAAATAAATAAATTTATAAATGTTTTTATTGCGATTAAGTCCCGTTAAATACTTTTAAATATGTGTTCAAGCCGCGAAAGTCTTAAAGTTACTAATCCTCATCAAATTAAGTACTTTAAATACATTATGCACTCAATATAGATCAATATGGCCTTTACAGCATTAGATTTTTCGTTGCGCGTTTAGTGTTTTTCACGTGACCATTTATATATCCCTTTCAAGAGTAAGTTCTAATGGAAACATGTTTGTATTGTCTAATGACGTAAAAGCTGTGAACGTTGTATATAAAGACATTCTGTAGTATATTCAGTACCAGCATAGCACCCGGGCGAAGCCGGGAGGGTTGCTAGTAAGATATAAAACATATAAGACAATATTAAAATACCATTAAAGTGCTATAAGCCTAGTAAGGAATAACAATTATTTTGAGTCGCGTTGTAGAGCGATATTGGTTAAGGGAAGACTAATTTTTATATCAAGCTAAACGCAGCTTTGAGTCAATTTTAAAAACTCATGATTAGACCAAGTCGACCTGAGTTTGAAAGAGACTAGAACATGAGGTCAGGACCGCTGAGCAAGCTAAATGGGCTGCCAGGATAGCACTAAGGCTAACTAAGTAAGTGTATAGCAGTATTCGCAGTAAACAATGATGGAGTAAGGATCTTTTAACCAAAACTCATATAATGTATCAATTCAATTATTAAACAAAAAAATCAAGAATTTAACTCAAAAAACTTGTCTCTGCTAAGGCTTACCTAAAATTACTGGCTCTCAAAGACAGCTGCCGGAACACTATCATACTAGTGTTTGGCGACAGAATTTCTACTTGAGGGTAGCTAGCCTAGCCAAGCGGGCATTAGGGAAATGCCCTACCACCCTGCTATAACGACTGCCACGATAACAATCGGGACGACGTGCTAAAAATCTAGGCTTAGAAAACTTACATACATTTTTAAAACACTAAGGGCCTGTTTCAGACCAGAACACAAAATAACTGAATGATAAAAATGATAGTTAACATGCAGCGCGTTTTATTATTATATTATTATTATTTATTAAATATGTTCCGGAACTTACTCGAACATTCTGAAACAGGCCCTTAGAGGAGTCGCTGAACCTAAATTAGTCATACAAACATAAAAAGCTCTATGTAAATGTATGTACCGCATCTGTGGATGGGGATCTGCACCAAAGACCAGTATTATATCAGCTGTTATACCATCGGGCTCAGCGGGCTGTACTAAAAGTATGTTTGTCTTTACCTTTCAGACACCCCACAACAAAAGATTACGAGGAAGTCAATGGTTTCAGTGTTAGAAAATTGAATATTTTCGAAAGTTTAAGGTGGTGTCACAGAAAAACTGTATCACACTTAGTATCAACAACAAAACGAGTAGATCGCTGTCCTGTTCCAAAATCGAGACTTAGATAAAATAAAAAATAAAAATTAATAGAACTACTTATGTATAATAAAATAGATGGAGGACATAGAATCAAGAAGTACAACAATAATGATATTAAAAATGATATTAAAATATGGCTTAACAAATTTGATTATGATACCACTGGAGGACATATGTTAAACGTTTTATATAGTGTCAATGTTATAGGTACGTTTTATTTATATAATTTATATTTTATGACATATTACGATTGTGATTTTGTGTGTGGGACACTGGCTTAGCAATGTTTTGCTGAGCCAGTTTCTTACATTTGAAATAAGGACGAAATGTGCATTCAAAAAGCAACGTTTATAGTTACAAAGTTGATTTTAGAATGTAAGTACATATGATGATTGAAGTATAAATTACTGCGTATAAATATTTCGCTCGTTTAGGGTTTGTTTAGCCGTGCTTAACCGATCAGCTAAATTAAGCAACGTCCGCTGCGGTCATGACTTGGTTGGGTGACCGCTAGTGATATTACCTTCTAATGAGCGCTGTCGTGCTTAGGAAGGCACGATAAGTAAATAAAATTTGGTTGAAATAAACAGTTCAGTAAAAAATACAGACGAATTGAGTAACTCTTCCTTTTTTTGAAGTCGGTAGAAAAACATAAAAGTGTCAGATAGTACTAGAAAAACTATTATTTATAGTTTTTCTAGTACGGTATCTAGTAGTAGTCTATAAGTTATGAGTCTCGTAGTAAAAGACAATGCCTACTCCGAGCCAAGAGCGCCCACTGCGGCAACACTGGACCGCGCCGCGCTCCCATTGAATAGAGTTTTGTATATGTACATCGAGAAAAGTAATAAATAAATGAATGAATGAAAAAAAAATATATGAAATAAGAAATTACAGGCACAAGAAACTTTTTAATATCAGGTGGTCCACGTGCTTATTCCGGCAAATACACATAAAAAAACATCTCAAAATCTTTGTTAGGACTAGCACAAGTCAACCTTAAGAGGTTGTTAGCATTTTTTTAATAACCCTGTATAAATTCTCGAGAACACAAATAATATTAAAGATTTTTATATCATATATTGAATGCAGGCGCTGGCTGATTATGTAACCCAAAAAAAAACATGAATTACCTTTCTTGACGTAAAATTGAACTATTATAATTATTGAACTAAGCTTTTGTTTTGTAACTCTTTAACTGTCAAATTTGAAGTAAAATGTATTGTGATATCATCTAATTTTTAGGTAGCGTAGGCGGAGGTATAGACAGATGTAGTTGTTGAAGCGATGGGTGATGTAACTTATATTAAAGGATAGGTCTCTGCTATTGTCGAATTTATGAAGAACGATTAAAAATGCGCCAGCTGAGAGATTCTTCAGACCCATTTCAGTGGCAGTTGCTCAAATATTAGGTGTAATCTAAAATTATTTCTGCGCCTTTATTAACAAAATACTACGAACTATATATAACACTACAGCTACTATAATAATGCATTTAGACAACCTATAAGTCATTGCAGACTCATAGGCAGTCCAAATGTACCAGCCCGCTACCGTCGGCAAAGTGCCCAGCATGCTGGTTGCACTGCCCTGTTGAATTTTAAATTTCGGCGTATTTTAGGTTTATATTAAGTATAGGTTGTCCATCATCTAGTACCTATTGTCGTCGCTTCATATTGGGAACTTATTATTTTATTATCTATTAAAACTTTCGATCACATTATCACTTACTAACTGATCAGATTGTGGTTAAAGGATAATCTATCAGCAAAAAAGGGATGCCTCAAAGCATAATGCAGTTGTCCGTTGCTAGCTTCTCCGGAATACTCGTAATGCAATATTGTTTTAACATAGTAATTAAACAACTTCAAAAGGTTTACATCGCGTATATTTATCATTATTTTTGTCCCGTCTTTGTGTTTGCGACGTTTCAAACACTTTGCAGTGATCGTGGTCACGGGGTGACCCCTCAGTCAGTAATCGCGAAAACCTAAGACAACACTATATTGTTTTAAGTCAGCCCATTGTGAATGACATCCATACTGAATGACAGTCGGCAATGTAATTATCCCCTATTTTTTATACAAAACCATAATCCAGTACAAATTAGATTTCCTGTCGCAGAGACCAAGTAAAACGTTTTAAGCCGGGACAGTTGTGGGATTATACGTATACATTTCTAACTTATTATAATTCTAGTAATATACTTTAGTTACAAGAGAAGGATTGCTAAGCACCGCTAATACAACATAGTGTACCTAATGCAGTTGATCAACTTTTTGCGATCCACACAAGGATAATGGCTTCACATTGAAGCAATGATAGCCGAGTGGTTATAGCTATGGACTGCGGTGCCGCAGGTCCATGGTTCGAATCCTATTCACTGGCTTGAGGTTCACCGCATGGAAGGGCATTTTGCGAATGCTCACCTGGATAGCTACCACCCTCAAGTAGAAAATCTGCCGCCAAGCACCTAACAGTGTGTTCCGGCAGCTGTCCTTGAGAGCCAGTACTTCTAAGTTATCCTGAACAAGATCTCTGACCACATCATCACTTACCATCAGGTGAGATAGTGGTCAAGGGATAACATATGAGGCATAAAAAAAAAACCTTCCTCGACTTTGTCACTACATCCTCATTCACACCACATCGTTCCCTTATCACACTATTCCTTATCCTGTCACTCCATTTGACTCCAATCATGTTTCTCAATGCTCTCATCTCCACTGCATGTATTCCTATTAATATTTGTTATTTTTAAATATGGATTTCCGCTTAGTTATGCCAGATTCTATTATTATCATGGAACTATGGAAACTGTATGTAGATTAGATGACAATATACAATAAAACTGTAACTTCGAATTGATATAGTATTGCGTCCGAAAGGGATGGATCATTTTAACTCCTTGACGATTAAGCGTATTCTTACCAAGTTAGGACATGTTGCAATTGTCTGAGGTACTCTATAGTTTGCGTTCATTATTTTTAAGCAGCAGTCCTTGAGATCCAGTAAAATGACAGGCACATGTAACTAAACTACCGTATGTCTCAGGATGACGGGACTGTCAGTCAGTTATAGGCAGTGGTTACCGCTTAATATAAGGTCGGCCTCGTGCTTGTTCCGTCACAATAACATAAAAAAACATTGTTTTATTTGAAATACAGTAATTTATTTAAGAATAAGACGAAAGCACTTCGCAAAATACAAAATGTCTTAACACCATGCAAACATAACAATTCTGGGGTCTTAAAGACAGTTGCTGGAATACATATGGTGCTTAGCGCCGGATTTTTTAAATAATTATTAATTTACGGTAGTAGCTCTCTAGGTTAGTATCCACAAATTGTGAAAATTATGCTGAGAATCTCGTTCCTGGCAGGATTTGAACAGCTGACCTCTAACAGGGCTGTCGATATACTCTACCAATTAGCTTCTCCCATCCTCACTTACAATTTCTTCACGTATCTATTATTAAGAAAAAAAACATCGCAGCAGACAGTAGCTGTCCCAGATGTTCCGTGGGTGTTCCGTAGGGTGCCGGGTTACAATGTCACCCTTTGCTGTCGTAAGAGGCGAAAATCGGAAGGTTGGCAGCAGCGCCTTCTGAGGAGCTAATATCTTAAACTGCGATCCCCAAGACGCCTGCCAAGCGTGGACATTATTTAAAACCTCCCTTAATGGGGAGGCTGTGTTCAGCAGTGTACAGTCCGGCTGATATTTTTGAAGCGCTCGTAGCGAAGTTTACTTAGCTGTTCTCAACCGATCAGCAAAGATAAGCAACGTCGCGCGCGGTCATGAGTTGGATGGGTGACCGCTAGTGACAATACTACTGAGCGCTTCCGTGCTTCGGAGGGCACGTTAAGCCGTCGGTCCCGGTTGTTGTCTTAGGATGGCAGTCGTTATAGCATGGTGGTAGGGCATTTTGCGAATGCTCGCCTGGCTAGCTACCACCCTCAAGTAGAAAATCTGTCGCCAAGCACCTAACGGTGTGTTCCGGCAGCTGTCCTTGAGAGCCAGTTCTTCTAGGTTAGCCTGAACAACATCTTCGACCACATCATCACTTACCATCAGGTGAGATAGTGGTCAAAGGCTAACCTATCAGGCATAAAAGAAAAAAAATATAGTACAGTAGTTTTAGCTATGCATGCTATAATAATGCGCTTGAGCATTTACACACCTATACAGTGGCAATGGCTGACACGTCATGGATTCATCTACTCAATTGTTTTCAATGTATCTATAGCTTATCTAAATTTGTAGTAATTATTGTATACACAATACCAAATAAAAAGTGTTATGCTAATAATCAGTGACAATTCTAGATGAGTACCTACAGGAAACTGAAAATCAAAAAATTATCGCCTTTGTGTTCTAATTGTTTCAGGCGTGTGAAAATCAGCGAGTATTGCCATTATATTAGTCAGTTCTTAAAAGTAGAGTTCACGAAGCGCTTTCCATACAAGCGCAGCAGCGCAAGTACCGTAGTTACCGATCGCTAAATTTGATATTAAAAATCGTCTAAATTCGATAAAACGTGTTATATCAATGTTTTGTCGACGTTTGCAAGTATGAAACCTACTTAAACTATCGTTAATTAAATTCGGTATTCATTTGTTAAAATTTTACGTATTTTAACGATAACCCTAGCACGGAACTTTGAAATGACGACTGAGATCGTCTATTTTGCAGATTTTAACGATGATTTTGTCAGGTTTAAAAAGAAGCTCGATAAAACTAGGACAAAATTAAAAATTGACTTTTTGGCTCCTTTTATTATTGAAATATGAGCGGTGGGCTATTATAAACAGCCAAATGCTACAGAAAAGAGGTTTACGAACGCTAACATCAAACTTTCGGAGAGTGTTTCAGAAATCTATTCCGAATATCGAAAGAAGTTGCACTCACCCTCATGCAAGGTATTAATAACGACATTAGAATGACGTGTCTCACGGTCCTACCCGTCCACATTACAATAACTAAATACCTTAGTAGGTATAGTATCTAATTTGACTAAGTTTTGGCCTATGGTTAATTCCTATAAATGAATATTATAGGCAGGTACTGAACTAAGTACTTACTAAAACTAAAATTTTTTAGATGATTTATTGGTTTACGAATATGTTTAACAAATTTAATAACATAATGATTATCTCAAGAATCATTTTTTATTAAAAATATAAATTCAGTCAGCTGTCATAACTATTATTTAAACTTCAACTATATGATACTGAGAAATTTTATAAATTAGTTAAAATAATGATGTAATTTGTTTTAATCATCAAATCATAAGTTTTGAATCACCGAGTTTGAACACTTAGTATTTAAAATATGACAAAACTACGTTTGATTGGAAAGCGCTGCGTGAACGCTACTCTTAACAAACGAATTAACAAGTTTAATTTTTTATTTAATCATGCCCAAAAACCAAGGATCTAAAAATAATTTTACATAAGCCAACAAACTCTATGGAAAGACTCAACAAGTCATAGGCAGCGATCACATCGTAGGTAGTCAGTAAAAGCAATATGTGGCCGCGAAACGCATCATGCGTATCCATGAGCATCTAGGAGGGGGGCTTTGTGTGGGGGAAGTGCCTACCTTCTGTTTAATGAGTGGGAGGTGTCACAAATCGCCGTTAAGAGGGGGCTGCGTGCCGTTGTTCGGTATGGTACAAGCTCTGAGATGAGGGCGTTTTTACTCTTATTGTAAGGATTTTAGTATCACAATTTCTTGGTGGTATAAGCTACTTGTTTTTTTTTGGTCCACAAAACTGCAAATACAAAAAGACCTTAAAATATATAGCTTGTGTGTAACTTTTTACTAAACACATCTTTTCTTCCAGAAGTGAACTTAGCATGTAAAAACTAATCATTTATTTCCTAATACTAATTCCGCTGAGTAGCACGTCTACTACTTCTACAAACTTAATTCTAAATTCTTCTAAAATAATTAATTGTAGCCATTTATTAGTAGTAGACAACTAAATGGCTACAATTAATTATTTTACATTATGCCTGCAAAATAATTTATTTTTAATAGATTTAACCGAGGCTGCGGAATCAGACTGAAATATATCTAAACTAGACTTGATAGAGTTACACATACAATAAATTGGAGTGTTTAACCAACTCTAGGGGGCTAGCGGGCGGCTGCCATAAAAACTGACGAAAATTCATTAAAAATTAAACTATTCAGGTTAAAGTGCAAGTAGCGATTTCCATACAAATGTAGCTTCGTCATATTTTAAATGCCAAGTGTTTAAACTCGGTGAAATGCTGCATGCGTATTGCTGAGCCTAATAATTTTCGATTAATATTTATTTTATCCTTAGTGTCGAAATAAAAATTCCCATAAAAAGGGATTTTCCCGAATATATTTGAAAATGTTAATTTTACGGACATCTGACAAACCTGGCATAGATGGTAGGCCCAAGGACAAGTATGCTAAATTTTAACGTGTTCGAACAATTGGTAATTGTATTATGATGAAACTACGTATGTGGAAAGCGCTTCGAGCACTTTGCCTTTGGTACTCTAAAACAGGACGATATTGGTTCTAAAATCTTTATAGGAATTAGTTTTGCGCTATATGCTATAATCGCTTTTTCATGTATGGAACATCAAAATGATCTGCTATGGATATAAAATATGTAAGCATACAACTAGTCAGTGGCTAAAGTGTAGTTGCCGAGATAATTCGTTTGACAGTGTTATTGTCGTCGTTATGCCTATTAAGGCTACTGTCTCCATAGCTACTTCCATACAAACGTAGTTTCGTCATGTTTTAAATATCAAGTATTCAAACTTGTCAAAATTTAAAATTTCTGGTTGCCTGTTTTTATATTATTATTTATTAATATAAATGTGAAAATAAGGATTTCCAATCAAAATGTTTTTACGAAATAATTTTGAAAATATTTTGTATGGAACACTGACAAACCAGTATTTAAAATTTAAAATATGACGAAACTAAGTTTGCACGGAAAGCCCTATGCAGACACTAGCCTCGAAAGGATTAAAATAGACATAAATAAAGTAAACATTTGACATTTACATGACCAACTGACACAATATTATGTAGTAAAGACTATCACAGTTCCTATGTACTGGGTAAAAATATATTGATAAAACGTTCTATCAAACGTATCTCAGCGGCTGCACTACAGTAGCTTTTCGGCCAAAGTTTGTAGGTATCAAAAAACATTCAGAAACAAAACAAAAATAAGATACCGAAGCATCACACGTGATATTTTGTACTTCAAAAGTTTTATAATGGTGTCGTATTTAAGTTCTGTTTTATACACTCATTTTGTAGTAAAGAAGACAATTGAAATGTCGTTTTTAAACGACATGTCTTTTTGGAAGATATTGTTTTAATTACCTTTGAAGACGGTCGATCCAAGGTAAGGCTTATGGCAGTTACCAAACATTACTAGCCTTAGCACACACAATCGATATTAGATGCGAGTAGTTTTTGTAGAAATCTAGTTTTTGATATGATATTTTTTGTCTGTTTCTCTATTTATTTTGATTAAGGTGTTACTTCGCAGAAATCCAGATTTAATAATAACAAATATTTAAAAAATATGTTTTGTTGTTGTTATGTTAAAAATATGGCTGTGTTCAGATGTGGATGATCCGGGTGACACAGTACACTCATTTAAAAAGACGCCTTTGATAAGAATTTCCTATCAGTATCTTATAAGTTCTTCTCGCAGTGTATCCTACTTATTAATGAAAAATATTTTCAACATATTTCTTATTATTAAATATGGATTACCGCAAAGTAATGCCTGACTCTATTGATTATCCTACTTATAATAATTATTTGCTGAATGCGGCAGTAGAATGTTGATTTTTTTAAGGCTAGAGTGCTCGTGGCGCTCGTTATCCAAACGTAGTTTCGTAATTTTTTAAATACTAAGTTTTCAAAATCGGTGAAACTGCATAATTCGTCTTTGAGCCTAATATCTACGCTTCTGGTTTGCCAGATTACCGTAAAATTTTGTATTTTGAAAAATAAATCGAAAAATCGTTTTATATGAGAATAGTAATTTTGACATTAAGGGATAATATAAATAATAAATCTAAAACTGGCGAACTAGCAGTATGCATACAAAATTTCACCGAGTTTGAACACTTAGTATTTAAAATATGACGAAACTACGTTTGGAAAAACCACGTTTGCCCGTGGGGGGCTGGGCTCGAATGTCACCCTCCCCATCTCTACCCGTGGGTGTCGTAAGAGGCGACTAAGGGTAATACACCAGAAGGTGGACAGCAGCGCTTTCTGAGGAACTGATATCTCACACTGCGATCCCCAAGACGCCTGCCAAGCGTGGGGATTACGGCAAATGCCCCCCATAATGGGGGAGGCTGTGTTCAGCAGTGGACAATCCGGCTGATACAGTACAGTACGTTTGGAAAGCGCTCCGTGCACTCTACTCTAAATGTAACATTTGAGACTTGTCCTTGATGAAAGCACCATCGACACCAGCATTGAATAAATGTCTTTGACTTTGGATATGTTTAAGTATTGATATATTTTAAGAAGACAAATTAAATATATTTTACAAAAGCACAAATATATGATAGGAAAAATTTAAGTCATGTGTGGGATTCGAACCGGTACTATAGATGTCGCTCCATCCCAATACGATAGTTAGAGAACGATAGGAAAGATTTGAGTTATGACATCATGTCATGTTAGCTCAATTGGTTAGAGCATACCCCGGCTCAAGGGGTGGATGGACGCGGGTTCGAATCCCGCACATGACTTAAATTTTTCCTATCGTATATTTGTGCTTTTGTAATGTTATCCACAAACCTAACAATATTAAAAAAGAATATATTTTAACAAAACATATCGAAAGCTCAAAAATAACTGAATATCCCGTTTCTAACATCCTGAAGTGTAAACTAAATATCATCGATATTCGTTGTGTTGTTACGGCAGTTACTAAGTACTTCTCGGACAAACACATATTCATCAGGAAAATATTTAACATCACATAAAATATATCAATCAACGTCTCTTATAGCCAATGCTAATTCGCTTATAATTTTACAGTATCTAAGAAAAATTAATCCTTCCAACGCTATCTTTAAATTACATGCATTATGGCCTATACAAAGGAAAATTAACTTTAAGGTTGTAGTTTAAAGTCGAAAACCGCTTGTGTTGCCAGTAATGAGATAAGAAGTCCGCGAGTGGACCCATTTATGAGAAGATGCAATTTCCGATGAAGCCGTGTTAAACGATGTTACACACGTTAACCAAATGAAAATGATGGAATTAGATAAAACCTGTTCACGATTGCGATCAATGCTGTTGAAGTTTATCAACTTTTTCGCGATAGACCTGGGGCCCGATTCTCTTAGCTATTGAACGGCGTTAACGCAACTTAATTGCATGAAAATTGCAGTTTTTGACAGTATCCGTAGTCTGCCCGCTGTTTAGGTTCCATCGCAAGTCAGTGGCTTGCTATCAATAGTTTTTGACATATTTAGTATGCTGTAAGCTATTTTGTTACGATTGCGTTGCTACAGTAACATAAAATATTTTGGAGGATTTTAGATAGAAAATAGCTAAATGATTTAAATATATTTATTTAATGTATTGTTTGCTAGAAAACCACTGTATTGATGTTTTGACTGATGCTTGATTGATAGAAGTTTATTATATCAGTGGCTACATTTGCAAGCGCTAGCACAGCCATACGATAGCGACGCGATTGCTATACAAATACAACTGCGATTAGGAGCTAGAATTAGCAAACTACCTAATTTGACATTAACAGCATTTCGATCGCAGAAGCATCGCAGTAGTGTGGCATTTGGTCAATAGATTCCGAATCGCCGAAAATAAACGAATATTAGAATTTTTCACGATGGTTAGGCATGACTGCTTCATTAAAAAAAGGCGAAAATAATGACAACAATCAAAAAGTTGCAAGTTATTAAAAATTTGTTAAAAATCGTTTATAGGTTACAAAAATAATTTTATTTTGTAATCAAGCTTATTTTAATGCCATTTTATCAAGGTTGGCAGTATGCCGATCCTTACCAAACTTGAGAATTCGTCAAATTCGTTTTTGTTTAAACGCGGGAACACAACGCCTAATCCGTGTCGTTCAACGTTCGGGTATCGAGTGCGAATAATACGTAATGAGCCCGAGGCCCACCTGATGTTAAGTGGACTAACCTCTACCTATAACATATGCATTTCGTCAACACGAATTGCACAGTGCCCGTCACACTGAGACGTACAGTTGATAGGTCTCATGTGCCTGTAATTTTACTGGCTCTTAAGGACTGCTGCCGGAACACACTTAAATTGTCCTTCAAATTGTATGAGAATACATTGTGTAGCAACCTTACATTGGTGGGTAGAATAGGTTGGTAGGATCTTCTGATGATTATGATATTTAATTAGATTTTGAAGTTATCGAAACGATTCCTGATTATTATTTTACTGCATTTTGTTGTAAGGATTGCCAAGCTGCAGTGCTTACATTGTGGTGTTCTGCATTGAAGGATGAGGCAGGCAGTAAAATACAGGTAGGACACATTCGAAGTTTTGCAAAGTACCTTTGATGCTTGTATGTAATACTGTTTTTACGATAGAGTAAGTAAATAAAAGTTAAAGAAAATACTTTTTCTGTGATCCCATAACTTTGTAGTTCTTAGAGTAGGTATCTGCCGTAATAACACATTCTGTGATACTATAAACAAGCTATCTATTACGGTCAAAAGGCCGGACAGAAGCGGGCGAATAGCTTAGAAAAACCGTTCAGAACAACAGAGAGAACGCTAAAAGCTATACCCACGCTATAGGACTTTTATTATACTTAACTGATTCGTTGTCCCTTTGGCATGAGCATCACGTCCAAATCTGGTTCCAAACCGGCCGTAGGTTCAATCCACGGGTCAGATAAAGAGATATTAGTTTTTCTGCAGTACATTTTTTGTCCCTGGAGTATGGAACTGGGCCTGAGAGATGGAGAATTCGATTCTTATTACATATGACTTGCACTCGAGCCCGTTGTAAAAATTTAACTTTCCAAATTAGGAATTCTAATTTCATATATGAATAGATTCAGGCGTAACTTTGCGGAAATCCATATATTCAATGTAACAATAATTTTTTAAATATTTTAAGTAATTTATATTAATTTTTCATTCTCGATCGTGCGCTCGTAGAGTCAAGACCTCTTGAGGATGCTTCGTTTAGAAGCGAAATGGATCGAAAATTCTTCCGTTTTGCGCAAATCAGACTACTATTAGATTATGTACGTCTGTCTATCGTTCCAGGTGGAATCTTGCTACTCAAATTTTGAAAAATTCTTTATAATTGTATTCTTTTTAAGGACCTTACAAACATAGTTTTTGGATATTATGTATATGCATATGCATTCCTCTTTTGAGAATATTTTGAATGTAATAAAAAAATAAAGAGCAAAAAGAGAATACGGTTTAATTCATTTTTTTCGACGGGAAAATCATCGTTGATAAACTCATTTTTACACATTTTTTGAACGTTGTCTATAATTATTTTGCATTTGCAAGCTATTGTTATTCAAATAGTTAGATAATCACAATTCCTATGTTACAAAATACCATAATTTCTATTGATAGCGAGCTTTCCGCGTGTATTAGCATTAATTTTATTTTGCAAGAGCGCTCTATCTCTTTCATTTTACATCTGCACACGGAAGAAGATATATAGCGCTATCCCTCTCTAGAATCAGCACCTATAGTCGACTTTTTAATCAGACGGAGTAAACTGACAAATCGAAATGTCACATTTCAAAACAAAGTTGCCAACTTCAAATCATAGTGATGTTTCTAGTTCAGTTTTTATGAGCGGAACTATGAGTATGTTGGACATATAATAATTGTCATCCCTAAATTGTATAATTTATTGCTGTGCTGCAATCTCATAAACAACCTATCTTATAGCAATATAAATTGCTGGTATATTAAAATCCCTCTTAGGACAATAATTATGACTTTTACGAAGATTCTGAAAAAATTATACAGCTCACTGAAGTGACGAAGTGAAAGATCTAAATCATTTTACCACAGCACTATTTTTGAATCGTCAAAAAGTAGCAACACCCATAATGTCACTTTACTCCGTCTGATTACAAATCCGACTATAATGTATCTGTGGCGTAGTTACACATGGTAAATGAGTCGCATAAATTTCTATGTGCGTGACACACCCTTATTAATTCCAACTCATTAGATTCCCAGTTTAGATTTCTGATATAATTTTATTTATCGCTTACCTGCTGTGGTTAGTGCGTGCTCAAAATTATGTGTTCACTAGTATTAACAGCGCTTCTATCTTTGTTCTTACTACAATTTTATTTAAAATTAATACCATTGCATCAGTGCTTCTATTATTTTTTGCTATTGTTTTGATAGCGTTTCCATCTATTTACCCTAGCAATGCTACTAAGTATGACTTTACTTAATACTTTCACATTAATTTTATATCTTTACAACTACCTTGACAATGCTACTACCTATGGTTTTACTAACTTTGTGTTTCCTAGGGGATTGTTAAAATATTTTAACAGTGCCCTAGGAAACAAGTATACCTGAAGACCACACAATAAAAACAAACAAATATTATGACCTAACAAATGAATTAATCAAAAACGGTTATGTTGTTAATTTATATGCTGTAGAAGTCGGAGCAAGGGGTATACCAGCGAAATCCCTATATAACCTACTAAAAGACCTTGGCCTGTCAAGAACAAACGTAACTTCTATTCTAGAACGTGTAACCATGGAGGCATTAGTGGGATCCTACCAAATTTGGTTAGGTAGGGGAGTAGGCTCTAGCAGTGTAGGGGAGCATTGATAAAAGAAATGACCTATTAAGAGGAACGAACCAAGCATTATTTTTCGAGTAAGTATGAGATTAAAAAATAATTGATAGAAACTCCTTGGTGATATTAATAAACATCTTGAATTTGTCCTGCATCGTGTTGTAAATATAATTAAATAAAATTATATTGTTAGAGATATAGTGTTGTTGTATGACTCTACGTTTAAATTTCGTTATTGTGTTTCTAATGTATGCTACTATACCAATATAACTAGCTTTCCGGCCGCGGCTCCCCCCGCGGGCATATCGGTTATCGCACAAAACTATTAACCTCTTTTTGCGCTGTTGGATAAAAACTATCTTATGTCCTTCCCGGGTCTCAAACTATTTCCATACCAAATTTCAGCTAAATCGGTCCAGTAGTTTCAGAGCCTATTCAATGCAAACAAACAAACAATCAAATCTTTCCTCTTTATTGTATTAGATTAGTTTAGATGTACTAATAATTTCGTTTTGGAGTTTATAATACATATGTAATCACCTATATCTACTTTCAAAAAAAGTTGTTGATAAAAATTGAAATAATCTGCACAATTTACATATTCCAACATTCGTTTTAAAATATAAAAATATATTTATGATTAACCAAACATTTTATTATATCTAAATAATTATTATCTATATAGACCACCTATATACCCTTTCTTACCTAGTCGTAGATATCCAGGCGTAATAATGTATATGTATCAAACGAATACCTTTGAAAATTATTTTGATAAATAACACGTTTGTAGATCATCAGTATGTTAATCATTATTAAAATGTCATATTACAATGTATCCCCTCACTTAAAAGGGACATGGCAGACGATACAGTCCCACCAACTTATCTGTTCAGGCGGCAAAAAAAAGAATTACAACATTCCTTCAAATTGTGACAGTTTGTAGTTGATTTCCTTGACCAGTAGCGCCCTCGAAAACTGCACAGTTAAGTTGGTGGTACTATACGAACGTATTATGGTGTAACCACAGATGACTTCATAGTTATTATAGTCTACACAATGTTATATTCGTAAGGTCATGTTACTTCATTTTATTGCTGCGGCGACGGAGGCGGTACGGAAATGGTATACTTATATCATTATGCGTAAAGCATTATAAGTCTTATCGTCACGCCTTTTCGTAACGCCTTTTTCTCAGAGGTGTGGGCCAATGACACGGTGTTTGACTTATTCGTCTACTGGTAAGCGTGAAACTTGCGAGTGCGCGAGTTGGCACCTTCCGAGTTTACCTATTTTGGTCGTCAACTCGCGCGCACATATAAAGTACAGTCATATAAAAAAGGATAGAAATCAAATAAGTACCGACTATCCAGAAAGAAATATAGACAATATTTTTATTTGACATGACATGCTTAACGTATACAAAAGCCACTTATTTTGCTTATTTTCCAAATAATTATTAACACTATGACAATGACTGAATAATTTGGTTTCTTACCTGTTATGTAAATTGTCTAATACTAAGCAAATATAACAAAAAAAAATACCAAAAAATGGGACCGACTTCAACACTCAAATGTATGAAATAAGTTGTCGATGTCGGTACCATGCGCACAATATTGTGATAATAGGTACTTTTGAACCATCACGGTACTGACTTCGACAAGTTATTACATACATTTATCTATTACATAAATCGGTTCCATTTATTGGTAAAATTTATTTTTCGCACTCTTTATTGATCTTGCTATTTATGGGATCGATTGTCATTCACTGTCAATTACTATATTATCAAGATAGGAAAATACTTTTTAGCTATCGGAGTGTAACTCAAAATGAACTTGACCGATTTTGATGGAATTTGAATTGGACTACACGGCAAGCATCAGCTTCAAGTAAAAAATAATCATCTAAATCGGTTAACCCAGTTAAATGTTCTGAGGTAACAAACATAAAAAAAAACAGATGAATTGAACACCATCCTCCTTTTTTGAAGTTGTAAAAAAACAACTACGAATTCATAACGTGAGTGAATCGAAATCGTTCCTTTTAAAATAGTAATCAACAAATACATTATTTGCTAATTGCTACTGTTCGGCATATCTATTACCTGTATATCTCTGGTAAGTATAAATGATCGTACAAAAATGTATAGGACTCCATGTATCAAACAATTTTTGTCTGATAAAAAATATAAGAACAGTAACGAAAATAAAAAAGTGTGAGTTGGGACTCGCTTATTTGGGTTCCGCATTACAACATCTCGTTTAATATCACTTCTTCAAAACCAATAACAAAAACGTTACAAAGATTACTACTTTGAAAGCTCCCTCAATCATATATTTGAACCCTGAAAAAATATCGTTACGCTTGTATTCTTTGATATAATAGGAATAGTCTGATCTCATGTAGTAAGGGATAAGCTTATCGCCATTTACCAGGTACAGTTTTAGACTCCTGACAGCTTAGTAGTCGATCCTCAGCGTGAGTGTTTTGCCGGTTTAATTTATAATATATTAATATCCTAACAGTTTCTTAAAGTTTATTAGTAAAAATGGCGTTTACTTAACTGCCGCGGGGATCGAACCCAGGACTTCGATTTTACAAAGCAGTGTTTTTATATACACACTAGCGGATGTGAAATATTACGTAATACTGTGTCGGGCATTTAAATGTATAAAAATATTTCTTATTGTATATTTTAATATCCTTAAAAGCATCAATGACAGTACGTTTGTAAACTGTCAAACGAATTATATCGGCGGGCGGACTATAGTAATATTTTAACAGAATTTGAGGCCCGCTTAGACGATACGAGCACCAAGACGTAACAATAATACTTAATTGTATCCCTTGACACCTTAAATCTTAGCAATAGTCATAAATTATAACGTGTAAGTGATAACATGCAGGACAATTCCGCGTTATATTTTGAAAGAGATGTAGCGGTAACGATATAAATTACATTATATCGAT
The DNA here is from genome assembly GCA_963890685.1 of Plagodis pulveraria. Lineage (NCBI taxonomy): Eukaryota > Metazoa > Arthropoda > Insecta > Lepidoptera > Geometridae > Plagodis > Plagodis pulveraria. The sequence continues at coordinate 6,420,086 of OY982955.1, read as the reverse complement.
ATAAATCATCGACGCGTCGTAATCCTGAGTTATAGCGCCGGCTTCATGCCTTTCTGTTTAAATGAAAAATTATATCCATTAGGGATATTGGCGTTGTGGGTATTGTGCGCCGTTTTTGATGAGATTTATTAATTAAGAAGCAATATGTGGGTGTAAGCGGTTAACATATAATTTAATAGAATTAAGGATTTTTATATCATCGTGGGCGCTAAGTCGCTTGTAAAATGACTGTTAACATGATACTATTTCAAATAAGATTGAGATCTATAAAGATTTCAATAGATATTGTCGCTTGCGATGCGTCATTCATAACTCAAAGTTTAATTCTGATTCATGCATGCAAAGATGTTGAAACTTGGTTGGGTTTTGCTCCATTTGACAAAATATGGGTGTTATAAGTTTGTCTCTGTTTGTATGTGATGTTCTCGCGACGTCGTACATCCGAAACGGCTGATCGGATTTCAATTATATTTAAATACACTTAATAATACATAAAAGCGACAGTTCTAAGCCATGTTTAAAAAAAGATACGTATTAAAGTCTAACTATAGCACACGCACCGCAACGGATCTCCGTGAATTTTTATTTAGTCTCGATGGTTCGGATTTGAATTAAAATATATTTTAGGCCAAGGCATTTTTTATCGGGCAATTTCTATTTTTTTTCAATTACATTTCTAGTATTTTTACACTTATCTTTATCAACGACATTAAATTGCCCACATTCACTGATATCGATTTAGGGATGATTTATATTAGACCGGGCCGTGTCCGGGCCGGGCCGTGGACGGGGCGGGCCCGGGGCGAAGCACGTCCGTACGTTAGTAGGCGGGCCCAGACGGGACACGTATCAGGCACGGTCTAATATAAATTGCTTCATACAAAATGTATGTAACGTTTCAAATCCGTGCCCCGTACGGGCCACATGCACGGCACGCCCCGGGCACGGCCCGCTCTAATATAAATCTACCCTTAGTCACACTACATACCTATAATAAAACTATAAAACGGTGACAGTCACAAAACTAAAACAGTCATCATTTCATCATTTATTATGTCGTAAAAGATATGAAGAACGTCTCAGTATACATCTGTTAATACGTATATTAAATTTTTTTATGCTTATGCTTATGCTTGATAGATTAGCCTTTGACCACTATCTCACTTGATGGTAAGTGATGATGTGGTCGAAGATGTTGTTCAGGCTAACCTAGAAGTACTGACTCTTAAGGACAGCTGCCGGAACACACCGTTAGGTGCTTGGCGATAGATTTTCTACTTGAGGGCGGTAGCTAGCCAGGCGGGCATTCGCAAAATGCCCTACCACCATGCTATAACGACTGCCATCCTAAGACAACAACCGGGACCGACGGCTTAACGTGCCCTCCGAAGCACGGAAACGCTCAGTAGTAATGTCAATAGCGGTCACCCATCCAACTCATCGGTTCGGATCGGTTGAGAACAGCAAAGTAAACTTTGCTACGAGCGCTTCGAAATTTATTCGAGTTTGTTCTCTTATTTAGTCGATGTTGATGAATGTCGACATGTCTCACGCCACATCACTATCGTATCATGACACGTGCTAGTTTACGATGCTATAACTCATCAACTATATTTGCAGTGACAGTAACAGCACTGAAATGGCCATTAATGAATGTCGGAGTAGTTAAAAGGAGTATCAATGTTGGTGTACAATGATCCTGCCGGCAATTTTTCGACATTACCTAAACTCAAGCCGTTCAGAAGTCTTTGTTTGAAAGTCGAAGTAAGCTTAGTAACCAAGGCCGTTTCGGTATCGGCTAGACCCGGGCAAGCTCGCGAGACTGAGGCAGGATGATGACGTTGATATGGTTCCGGTCCATGTCTGCGTAGCCCTTTAAAATTTAAAATAATTTACTATATGTCGGTGAGATTTAATAAAACAATATAATTATATATATATTTTCCGAATTATATATTACTAACCTTCAATTTTACTCATATTTACGTAAACATTGATTTAACAACAGCCCTCTTGAAGCAGAGTGTTAATAATTTTGAATAGTAAATATGGTTTTGACATCAATCTTCTGGTCTCTATCTAGATAGTTTAGTAAACATTAACTGACCAAGTGTGAAGTACCACCGCTCTTTCTTGGTATATTATTAATAATATATACCGATACACCTACCGACATTTCAGATTCCTCTTAAGTTTAGTTCTTGAAATGGATACGCAAAAACTCATGTCTAATTCTATAAGTTTGACCGTCCCTATTATCTATGTAATAAGTGCTAGACCATGACACCCAAGTACATTTTTACGTAAGTGATTGTCGTGGAAAATTATATGGTTAAATATTTCGTTTGGTACAAAAATATAAAAGAATCAGATGTGAAACTCATCAACCAAGACACAGACAGACAACAAAGGACAATAGGATCCATTTTGACTTTTATATCCGTAAATAATAATCAATCATTCGATCGATTAATTTCTCATAATGGCAATACCAACATACAGAACAGCAGTTATTACGGCCTTTGCTAAATTGTTCATAACAAATTGCAATAGAAAATTAAACTCATAATTCAGAACATCAACTGACGCAAAGGTTTACTGCAATTCTTTAGTTCTAGTAATCTCGCTATTGTTAACTCATTTTGAGCTTTACTTACTTGCAATAAATACTGAAATTGAAAAAGTTGCGGCAAAAAATTATCTAATGTTGGTTAAAAGAGGCAAAATGGGACAAGATTCGAGACACTTAAATTTAGCTTGATACGGGCGAGTTGCTGGTGACAGAAATTGCAAGTGGACGCATTTTTCCCGTATAATTTTCACGTCAGTCGTTGACATCTGGTCTGGTGCCTCCGGCTACCGTTTAGTCTCGGTACAGCTATCGGACTATTTTTAAGAAGACCAATCAAATATTTCAGAATTGCATGATTATTATCTTGTTATATATTCTGTTCTTTGGTAATATTAATATCTCATGTTTTTAAATCATAAACGGGTCTATTCATGCACAAATTAACACCAAAATAATAATATTTTGACTAACCTCGACGATTTGATCAAGTTGTATTGACCCATTTATGTTTTAGAAACACGAGTTTAGTTCACGAAAGTTTAAAGTAAAGTATAAATATATATAAAAAAATATAAAGAAAAGATTAATATTTATTAATCAGTTTATTTTTTCAACAAGATGGTCAATTAGTATATACCTAAGATTGCGAATTTAATTTTAAAACATAAATATATCTCAGAAACGCGACCTTAAAAAAACATAAGTAAAGTATAAGCTCTCCATTCTTTCCACGCATTACATCTTCTATAAAATCTCTATGCAACAACCTACTACATAATTATTTTTGTTCATTCTGTGTTGTTTTATTAAAGTAAAATACTTGATATTTATCTCTGTGATGCAAGTATCAAGTGCGCGGAGGCTCTTAGTCGATAAACTGGTCGGGATGAGTTATGGTGACGGCTGTCTATTGTCGATATCAACCGGTGGTCGGGAAGTAATGCACAACACTAGTTGTATGTTCTATTAAGACGAAAATATAACTGTGTAATGCTAGAAGAGCATTACGCGGTAATATTTTTAGGCCCTGTATAAGCATGAACTTATTGTAATTGTACTTTTTGTACATACATAAAACCACGCCTCTTTCCCGTTGGGTAGGCAGAGACCACAGATGTTCACTTACTACGATCCTTACATATCTCTTTCGCTTCATCTACACTCATCAATCATTTCATACATGAGCGTCGGTTTAGGGTACTCCTGGCCTTTTTTCAGAACGTCTTCAATCAGATTTCGGAACGTTCGCCTAGGTCTTCCCCATGCCCATTACTCAGGTGAGATAGTGATCAATGGATAACCTATTAGGCATAAAAAAAATATCCTTCTCAATGCTGTCATCTCCACTGCATTTATTCTACTTTCATGCTGTTTTTTGTTATTGTTTTCTGCCATACCTAACTTTCACTACCAAACATCAGTGTCGGATCCAACACTTTTTGTAGTGTCAAAAGATTGCATAATATTGTTTTTTTTTTATTCCTGATAGGTAAGTTTTTGACCACAACCTCACCTGATTTTAAATGTTGATGTGGTCGAAGATGTTAAAAGGCTTAACCTAGAATTTTCTCGTACATACACAACAAAAAATCCTCTACCTATCCTAGTACTATGCATTTGGTGTTAGGGCTAGATTTTGTACACGTCTTCTAAATCTTTTAATATATTAACACACGTAGATAATAACAACTATAACTGATACTTATCACAAAATAATGTGAACAAAGGGAAAATGGCTATTTTATTACTTTTGTATATCAGATACAGTTATACTAATAAATGCAAAATAAATAAAAAGCTTAGGAAGCTTAGGCTTATTTTAATATTTAATCAACAAAACGTCCATATTTTTTTTTCTAGATCCAACAAGGATATAAACGATTAAGGTATAAACTTTTTTTATTGCAGATAGCCTTTGACAACAATCTCACCTTATGGTAAGTAATGATGTGGTCGAAGGTATTAACAGACTTAACCTAGAATCACTGGCTCTCAAGGATAGCTGCCGGAACACATTGTTAGGTGCTTGGCGAGAGATTTTCTACTTAAGGGTGTTCGCTAGCCAGGCGGGCATTCGCAAAATGCTCTACCACCATGCGGTGAAGCTCAAGCCCGCGGCGGAATTCGAACCATGGGCCTGCTGCGCGGCTGTCCACAGCCAATGCCACTGAACCATCACTGCTTCTAAAAGCAAAAACCTGTATGAAACACACGATAGTGAAATTGAATTCTCATCAGATCATCATAAAACTTGGACCCTATTTCTCCACCCGTTCTATTACACATAATAATCTTAGTTCATGTTGCAGTAAACACCAAGGCAGCTAGATAATACCTTTATAAATAAGACCTAAGATGAGTTACAACGCGATACAGCAGAGATTGCCTTATCTAAAATATGAAACACTCTACCGGATTACTTATCTTGAAAATGTAATCTTATTAACTGGTTAGTAAGGTTCGAATTGCTTTGAGAGTAGTAGTAGATGTAAAGATATTTGGAAGCGTTGGGAGTCACGATTTTCCAAAATTGTAGAACAGAGGTTGTACGGTGGCGTATAAGTTGTCATTAGGTAGTTGACTTGCACCCCGGGATCGTTTTTCAGGATGGTGGCGTAGATTGCAGCGCATGATGAATTTATACGTGTTAAAGGTGAAATAGGTTTTAGGTGGGAGTAAAAGGGGCGTCTAAAGACGACTGTATAGTCTTGTGGTAATTTTTGGTTAACAATAAAGTTGGTTGCTTTTAGTGACTTTTACATCATGACAACGGCATGGATGGAATCTAATTCCTTTCTAATACTGAAAATTAATACCAATGGTATTTTTGAATATTATTTAAATCAAGTAAGTACAAATATATTTCCAAAGAATACCAAAACAGTTTTGGTACAGTCACAAAAAAAAAATATAACGGTTTTTCTGTATTTAACATATGTTATTAAATGTTTTTGCTTTTGTAGCTATACGATAAAAGGTTTTTTGTGATATTTTATAATTTTTAGTAAATAAGTATTAATAATACTGAATTGTTGCATTTTGAAGAAATAAAACTGAATCACGTTGATTTGTGGTAACGCTTTATGTATATAGGTACTTATCTAATTACGTATGTCTGATTGTCATTATAATAATGTACCAAAAGTTTTTCTAATACACTTTAATTTGACAAGACCGATTTTGATAATATAAACACCACTAAAATCCAAAGCAATAAAATTAAAAGCATTTTTATTACTAAGGACCTGTATGTCATACCCATTTAACTTGTCTTGGAATTCATTTATAAGTGGTATTCGTTCAAAATAGAAAATTATTTACGATAATAAACATACACCATTGGCATTTTTGTTAGTATTAGAAAGGAATAGAACATTCTTGTTTTCAATGGTGGCGTTTGGAACTTACCATCAGACGAGCGGTTAGGTTGTGTGCTACCTGTAACATAAAAAAAATATATATCTGTCACAATCTAATCGGTCACATTCTAGTCTAACCTAGAATTATTAGGAACCTGGCGGCCGATTTTCTACGGGATGTTGGTATCTAGCTAGTAAGGAATTTTCAAAATCCCATGCAATGCTTAATTATAGATTCCGAACAATCTGATGCTAATAGGCTAGGCTAATTCTGCCACCTTAAGCAATCGTGCTTAAGGTGGATCATTCGAATTTTTCCTTACGTTCTTGTTGTTTAACCGATCTTGGGTTCGAATTCCAATAATTAGTCTAGTTTAATTACCCAAAAATATATTCCGTACAAGAAAACGTTGCAGGTATAAATTTGAAACAGATTATAAAAAGTAATATTTTTTTATTTTTAATAAGTAAGTACTTGCTTCAGTAAAGTTACTAGCTCTATGAGGCTCTATGCCCTTTATATCCTAAGAAGTCCTGTATTAACCTGATCTATAGTTACGTAATCCTATTTCAAAATACCTCATGCCTGCTCGTTTCCCCTACAAGCGTGGACGTGATAATACCGCCATAAATACAGCATAGATGAGTTATAGGCGCGCCATACAATGGCGATCCCTATCGCGTTGCGACCATCGCACTTCACTTTTACTTGAATAGTTCAGGACGTGGCTTGAGAAGTAACATTAAAATTTAATCCACTATCTTCAAGGAAGTATTAGAGAGAATTTTTAGAGCATGCTTAAAATATTCGGCGAGTAAAATGTTGTAATTAGAAGCATGCTTAAAATATAAGGTAAAAAGAGCTGTCATGACGCATTGATTTGAATAGTGGGCAATAAAGTGTCTCCTTTCTGCTACAAGTTCAATTCAAGAATAAAGTAGAATGCTTGTGGCAGAGATACACATGTTAATGTGGTAAAACAAGAATACACAAAAAACAATTATAAATAAATTTATAAAAGTCATAGTGGTCAACGGCTAGCCTAATATATATTTGAAGACCACTTTAGATTATCATTATCAACACATAAAGAGATAAAAGTGTATCTAGTGACAATACTGCCTTATTTTCCTCCTATGCCGACGTGAAATAAACGCCACGCAGCACATATAGAAGAATGTTCGACGCGTTTCGATTCTACACGAAGTACCATCAAAAGGTTTTGACTCTTTTTAAAAGTAGACGGTCACTTGATATGTTTTCTTTTAACGTTTTTCCAAAATATGATTATTTTTTATATATAAAAAAAATATTGTCAAGACTTTTTTTATATAACTACAGCAAAAGTAGAAGATGCGATACTTTCTACAGTTGCCCTCACAAAATAAGATGATCAAATTAATAATAATTCATAATAAATAACTTTGAAATATTTGTTTCAAAATACTAAATACCTATTTTAATATTGTTATGTTTGCAATAACGCCTGCTATGCGGATTACATTACAAAATTACAAATCCATCCCAATACGATGGTTAAAGAACGATAGGAAAAATTTTAGTTATGACTCATTTTCATGTTAGCTCATTTGGTTAGAGCATACCCCGGCTAAAGGGAGGGATGGACGTGGGTTCGAATCCCGCACATGACTTAAATTTTTCCTCTCGTATATTTGTAATTTTATAATATTAAATACCTATTTGTTATTGTTTGATGGTTTTCCGCACAGTAACGCCTGATTCCATTTATATTTTTTTTATATTTTTTTGGATGAAGTGCAAACCCGCCCCGGCTCTACCTGGAGGAACGGAATTTTGAGTCATTGTGCCTTCACCAATATGATATTTTCGACCGTGCTATGCTGCCCCATTTCTGCCTTCCTGGGCACAAAGCGCTGAAAGCGTTGTGTAACAGGTCTGCATCTAGCAAAGGACAGCAGTGCCATTTGCGGCCAATCAGTTCTTGCATTGCCTTGCAATTCTCCCACGTGTGAGACTTCCCGCAGTGACTGCAGTGTTCGTCTCTCTCGTGGCAGACTATTTTTGTATGGCCAAAACCCAGACATTTAGTGCACTGCACTAGGGGAGATTGGTCTGTCACAGATCTCCTCTGGAGACCTATGTATACCTTCCCTGCCTCTGTCAGGATTTTGTGGAGTTTCGGGGAGACCTCCAAGACTGCGTGGCATTCCAGTGGGTACCGGGCCTTTTTCCTATATCTCACTCTGACAGTTGTGTCCTGTAGGTTGACATCTTGTAGCAAGTTTTTATTTGGCGAGAGCAAGTTATCAACTATGTCAGCGTCTTTGTGGTAAGATAGGACGTCCTTAATGATGACAAGTGGATATCCCGCTTTTGCGATCTCCACCTTAAGAGTTTTGTCCCGCTGGACCCAACTTTGCACCAGGCTGAGGCCTTCCATGGTACCGCAGCTCAAAACCACCTTCCAGTTCTTTGCTTTGGTAGGGCATTTTGTGAATGCCATCCTGACCTGAGGGTGTTAGCTACTACCACCCTCAAGTAGAAAGTCTGTCGCCAAACACCTAACGGTGTGTTCCGGCAGTCTTTGAGAGCCAGTAATTCAAGGTTGAACCACATCTGCGACCACATCGTCACCTACCGTCATAATGGCCTGATCAGGTGAGATAGTTGTAAAAAGCTAATTAGCTATACGACAATATAGAAGGCCATCATCTATAAAAAAAAAAACCTTTAGCATTTACATCCAACACTAAGACATAGTGTAAACAACATAGTGTAAACAACACAGTAAATAATTTACTGTAGAGAGGCGCTTCTTTGTAAATGTGTTCACTCAAGTCTTGAATCGTAAAACTTCCCAGTTATGTCCATCTTGTCTACCAGCTTGGTTTTTAATGTTATTTGAGGATACAATACATAATACATGGCCATCGTCCACCATAACTCTGGTCAGATATGAAGCACCTGTGTCATAATCGTGTTGTTTTTATTAGCTTTGTCGCGAGGAGAGGATGTGTCGAAGAATTTAGGTTTTTATTAATAAAATTGTAGAGCACGTGCTGAGAATTTATCTTTGATCTAAATTCTTAACTGGTCTCTTGTATACCCTAAGGTTTACCTACAATTACGGTTTATCATTGTAAAAATATCACGTTTCATGGTACAAAACCAAGTTACTGTTTTTTCGGTATGCCTTTATTAAAAAAATACTACGAACTATATACAAAACTACAGCTACTACAATAAAAGCATTTAGATTACTATAAGTCATTGCAGACTCATAGGCAGTCCAAATGCTCTAGCCCACTACCAGTTGGCAGCGTGCCCAGCATGCTGGCAGCATTGCCCCGTTGAATTGCAATGCTTATTCTTTAAGCCAAATAGGTGCCAGCATTTTGATCACGCGTCGCATCGACCAAGTGCTCTGATAAGTTTTGGAAAATACGATGAGCTCCCGGTCCCCACGGACCCAACGACTGTACACCAAACGGCTCAAATATGTAACCCATACCGAGGTTAGCATATTTGCGCCGCTTGAGTTGCTCTGCCGAAGTAGCCGCGGCGCCAGCCCTGACGTTGGTTTCAGAAAGAAGTGACGGCGCTAAAGTGTCTACGCATGTAGCGTCCCACACAAAATTACTTAACATTTTAATTTTAACACTATCATTGTACATTTTAATATTACTTTATATTTATTATCTGGTGTTGTGTAACAATGAAGTATTATCTATCTATCATTTTGTTATAATAGTTCACAAAATCATATTCAGAATTTGTCATGTCACACCGTATGTGTGAATGAGCCGTAATTCTGTAGGAATCAAGTGAACTGTCTTTTTTTTAATTGCTGATAGTTAAGCCTTTGACCACAATCACACCTGGTAAGTGTTGATGTGGTCCAAGGTGTTAAACAGGCTTAACCTTGAAATACTGGATTTCAAGGACAGCTGCCGGAACACACCGTTAAGTGCTTGGCGACAGATTTTCTACTTGAGGATGGTCACTTGGGCATTCGCATAATGCCCTTCCACCATGTATGTGGCGGCTCAAGCCCGCGGTGGGATTCGAAAGACGGACCTGCTTCAAAAGTTTTCTTTTGAAAATAGCAACGATATTTGGTCTCATAAGAGACAATAAAATCATTTAATATTTGCATGATTAGTGCCTTTTCACATGTTCCGAATATTCGAAGGCGAATGTAGATATATACTCGTATGCCAGCTTCTACACGCTTGGCGTAAATAGCCCGGCGGTAGGCGGTTTTGGCTGCGCTCCGGAACTACCACTGCGGAGTGAGAAATGATGGTACTAATTTTTATAAACTTATTATTGAGAGAATAGATAATGCATTCTGGCGCACCTAGATACTGACCTGAAACATCCATCTCGTATGCTAGAAATATGATATAGAATATAACTAATTCTTCTCTCTTTAGATAAACACACACACATTGCCTTTCGCCCAGACTTTTTGAGAATGGTGCCTTTGTAGGACGGAAGTCTATCTTCTCACACATGCTCACACACACACACACGTATACTCTCATACATGCACACACTCACACATACATACACACACACTATGTCATTCGTAATTTTCACACATTCGTAAAAACTATTACACATAATTATTAAAACGTACATAAACGCAACACCTTTACACTTGGACCATACACCGTAACACCACAAGTACCTGGACTCACCCACACAACTGTATTCACGCAGTCGGCCACTGGCTGGCATTGAAACTCACACTTTTAACATACACGATATACTATTGTGGGTACTTAAAAAAAACAAATGTTTATGCTGTATTTACTTATTTTAGATTGTTTTCGTTTTAAAATGTTTTATATAAATATACATAACGCCTAAATTGTAAACCTAATGATGTGGAAGAGCAAAAACGCCTAACACAAGTATTGGCAAAATACTTAAAAGGTGTTTTTAACCATGGTTGAACCTATTTGTAACCTTTATTTCTGAATAAAACATTATTATTATTATTAGAATAATTGGTATAGTCCAAATATTTCTTGAATAACAACAAATAATTTTAAAATATTTTAAGAAAATATCAAATTTATATTTTAATAAAACACTTAAAAAATATAAAAATGTGTCTAGTGACAATTCCGCCTAATTTTCCTGTTAAGCCGTCGTGACGTCACAAACGCCACGCAGCCAAACCGGAATAATTTTCGACGCGTATCGCTTCTACACGAAGCATCACTAGATATATTTTTATATTTTTGAAGTGTTTTATTAAAATATTAATTTGATATTTTCTTAAAAAAAATTAAAAATCATTTGTTATTATTAAATATGGATTTCCGCAAAGTAACGCCTGAATCTATTTCTTGAATACCTTACGTATATAAAAGCCAAAATACAAATAAATAAGTGTCCGCAAACCCCTTTATAAACATGATGCAAGGCTTTTTTTTTGTTAACGATGTGATGCGATGGTTCGGCTGGGTGCAAGCTCCGGGAGCCGGAAAGTGTTAAAAGGCAATTAAATTGGAGTTATAGACAATGATCTTGAGGTACTTTTATTACTCAACGGCGGCGCAAATACTTGTGTAAGTATGTGAATTTCCTGTAATTACGATAAAGCTTGGAATAGTTACCTACCTATATACTCTATGAAGATAATTCAATGGTACTCTAGGATGCTAAGGCTGATCTGATATGTAGAAAGTCCCACATGCCATTCTGCACTCTTTATTGAGCCTTTGTACCGGACAAACGTACTGGCTAGTAACCACCCTCAAGTAGAAAATCTGTAACCAAGTACCTAACGGTGTGTTCCGGCAGCTGCCCTTGAGAGTCAGTTAATTCTAGATTAGCCTGTCATCTTCGAACACATCATCACATACCATCAGGTGAGACAGTCGTCTAAGGCAAGTCTATCAGCTATAAAAAAATGTGTTTATTTACATTGAAAACAATTATAGTTAATATTGAACTATTTAAAAAGATTCGAGTATTAAAAACCTTTCCAACGCAAACGGATAAAATACACTTTTCCACACAGATTTCGAATGATAAACAAACCTTTCCGAGCTTGTGAGACGATAAATAAATATTGCTTTTGTGTCGGTCGTCATCTATATAATGTAAATAAAAATCCAGGTCTCAAAGACATGTTTTATTACATTCCACAATAAGAATCAAACTCGTTCTATCCAACTTGTTCCTTTTAATAATTGGTGTTCACAATAGTTAGTAATAGAAACAGTGATATATCTTCGAACCATAAATAATTATTAGGAGTGTTTAAAGTGCCAATGGAGCGTGTAACGTCGTTTCATTGACAAGTCGCTCAGCACTGAAACAAATAGTCACAGATATGTCTTTTCAATTTAAAATAGCACTCCTCTCTATTTGGCCAATATCAATGGGCAGCGCTAAATAATTGTGTTCCCTTCCATCGATAAAATCTGATTATTTGCACACAATATATATGATTGACGATTCAACATGGTGCAAAACTAACATTATTCTAGTGTATTTTATTATTGATAGTTTAGCCTTTGACCACTCACTGCTTCTCACCTGTTATGATGTGGTATATTGTAGATAGCAAGGTAAATCAAGAATGATATTACATTGTGTATTAAGGGCGGTAAGTAAGGAATTGCGATATTTGCGATCGAGGCTCTAGCTAATAGAAGCCCGAAGTCGAAAAATGATGGCTTTTTGAGTCCGAGGTTGTAATAGGGTTGTTGACTTGTTTTTTTAAAGTATGCTAAATTATTTAGGACACTGAAATATACACCTAGCATTTTTAATATTTTTTTAGAAGTCCTGAATTACTAGAAATCCATTTTTTTATTTCAACTTTTAAAATTGGCGCTAAAACATCATTTAATGGCGGCCTGTATGCTTATGACGTTACAAGTGCAAAAACAAATAGTGCTGAAATGTAATACGTTTTGCTTGCTTGTTGTAGTGTCGTGCGTAATCGATTATACAGGTTGTTCGGCAGAATGTGTACCATATTGTAGGGGTGTATGTAGACTGAATAAAACAATCACAGAACCAACATACATTTCCACCTTTACTTCCGTTTGAGATCACGTGACTTAAAGACAATTTAAACACATTTTGTTTATTCAAAATAAAGGCAATCCAATGCAGAATAAATAATTTGTTAATTTCATCGAGTTATGTGCTCCAACTACTATCATGTTAACGTTACACTGTATTTTATTTTAGACTGTGTCAAATACCTTATTCTCGTACCGCCCGTGAAACATACAATGTTTTTCATGACATTTGAGAGTAAATAAATGTGAATTATAGCTTTAATACACAAGTCAGCGCGCTATTATTACGAAATACGTGAACTTTTTTTTTAAGCGGTGGACTTTTTTCCCATACACCACAGATTATAGAAATGTTAATTCAGAAACGTTAAAAGCAAATACATACGTAGTTATACAGCCATGTCGAAAAAAAAATGTTTCGACACAAAAAACTATTAAAATCGATTATTAAGAAAATTAGTTGCGTATTTAAGTAACATGTAGCGAGATGGCAATAAATTTCCTGTTTAGATAACATTTTAAGACAAATTTTCAATTGCGTGCAAACTCCTTGCTTGAACTTGCAAGAACTGTGTGCTGAAAGAAATTACTTACGACCTTGGGTTTCATGACAAAAAGAAAGCTCGAGGGTTTTATATGGGGCATTACGGACAAGTTAACTTGTATGTTTAGATATAGTTTACGTGCAAGTGTGATGAAAATAATGTTTCTTAATGCTAGAGTGCACGTAGCGCTTTTTTTTTATACCGGGTACTCTAGCCATTGACCACTATCTGACCTGATGGTAAGGGTTGATGTGGTCGAAGATGTTGTTCAGGCTAAACTTGAATTACTGGCTCTCAAGGACTTTTGAGCTTTTTAGCTATCCAGGCGGGCATTCTTGTAATGCGCTACCACCATGCGCTTTCCATACAATCGTAGTTTCGTTATATTATAACAAGTGTTTAAACTCTTTGAAAACTTCCATGTATATCTCTAAACCTAATATGCTTATGGTAATTTAGAGGTAAAAATTTAATTATTTGTATCAAATTTAGGGGTAGTAATAATATACCTATTTTTACCCCTAAATTTGAATTTAACAATTCTTATACAAAGTATTTTTTTTTTCGTATATTTTTGAATATATTCATATTTACGAAAAACTGGTGCACCAGGGCATAGATATCAGGCTCTAGCATATGCATGCAAAATTTTAATAACTTTGTATTTCAAAATATGACATGACTTCTTATGTATGGAAAGCACTTCATCCTCGAAGCGCTTTCCAATGGCCAAAATTTCCAAAGCTTCAAAATGGTCTTAAGTACATCAGCTAAAAAAGCAAACAAGTAGAAAATCTGTCGCCTAACAGCGTGTTCCGGCGGTAGTCCTTGAGAGCCAGTAAGTAAATATGAAATATACAGACACATGGGACTAAACAACTATCAGTCTCAGGGTGATGGGCACAGACAGTTCGGCACTTATGGAGAAATATATCTGTTATAGATGTATTATGTCTGACTGCACACAGCATGACCTATGGGTGACAGACATGGAATCTGACAAAGCAGAACATACAAAGATTAGAAACTTGCCAGCATGCAATAAAATGAAGTATGTTAAACATCAGAAGAAAAGATAAGGTTAAAATAAAAACAATTCGAAAACAAATAAAACTTATTGATGTTACATATTATATTAAAAAGCTCAAATGAAAATGGGCTGGACATTTGATAAGATGCAGAATAAGGAAATGGGCCATGGAAGTGACAGAGTGGTGTCCTAGACATAACAAAAGAAGAATAGGCAGACAACGACAAAGATGGGAGGATGACATAAAAATAGTAGCGGGAATAACTTGGCAAAGGGAGGCGCTAGATCGTATAGCATGGAAAGCTCTAGAGGAGGCCTATGCTGGAAAGCAAGACAATCTTCAATAAATGTAATTTACTGGTGTCAACAACCCTATTGAAATTAACAAATTCTAACATTTTATAATTTATAATAATTATAAATTATAAAATGTTAGAATTTGTTAATTTGTTTTTTATTATGTAAATTAGTAAGATTGTGAATAAAGGCTATTATTATATTATATGTCTGTCTTATATGGCACTGGTTCTCAACAACTGCTGCCGGAACACACTGTCACGTAACATTACAAACACACTGTTACGTAATACTACAAAATTACAACGACAGGAAAATTTAAAGTTACGTGCAAGATTCGATCCCGCGCCAGCCAGGGTATGCTCTAGCCGCTTCACCAGCATAACATATGACTCTAATTTTTCCTTTCTTTCATAACCGTCGTCGAGCGAAGTCTATAGTCCATTTTCTCAAGCCGGCGGTAGGGAGCGACTGATGCTTACAAGGCAGTAAATAGCCATTAATATCACTACTGCTTCGAGCCTAAATGTCAGATATTTTTGATTGATTGCGGTAGTGCCCCCACCAAGACGTATTCTTGCGAGCCCTACCTTGCAAAAACTTCACATTTCTATGGGTAATTAATCCATGTGTGGTCTTCTGAACAATGCCACTCAGATCTTTAAATTGCAAAGAATTTAAAAACCCGTCGAGTCTGTCTCATTTAATATTAATTAATAATCTATACGCTTACTCACGAACAGTAACGGCAATAAATTATGTATTTGCATTTCGTTTACAAACATTAACCAGTTATAGCCTATAAATGACAATAGATATGTCTCCCCCCTGCCATTGAAGCATCTGCCGAGTCCTTCTGACTCGCCGACGTCATTTAAACATGTCTCCCGTGTGCGTAACATAAAGGCCATTGACACATATGTGACACATGTACACTTTTAATCTAGACTCCTAATTGATAAAGGCATGCTAGAGGCGACATCTATCAAAGGAGGTTCCGTTCGTTCGTAATAAATTACTATTAAACTTTCTGATGAGGAATATGGTTGGTGGAACAGTTAATTAAGTAACATGTTATTCACAAAATACTGACGATTTGAAGAAACTTGTTTTTAATCCAGTTTTATAGTCCCCACAATGCAATAGTGCGAAATAGTCCTGCAAACCAACATAATTTCGTTCAGTTCTTTTATATAAACATAAGTGGTTGTTTATACTATACCTGTAGCTATATTAGCTACAGGTATAGCTATTAATATAGCTACAGGATTAGGCTACAGATATTATCTAAATAAAGGCGTACTTAGCACATTTCACATTTTGAGGTTATACCTGGGCGACATACAATTTAGTATTATGAGTAGTTTATTTAAGAGCATTGACGCATGCTAAGCGAAACATAAAAAATAATATTTCGTATGGCAAAAAATGCTTCCAGCGGGATATTAGTCAAATAAAAAATGGGTTCATTGATTTGGTTTTATGTGTTGATTGTATAATCAACCTACCAGCCTATAGTCCCATGCTATTTGCATAGATGTCGCCAACGTCAAAAAAAAGTGAATCCAAACGGATGGAAAAAAATCGACAGTCTAGCACCCGTTTCCATAGCATAGTTGGCAATGCACCAGGACCACCGTCCGAAATATTTTTTCCTTATTATTAATATCTGAAGTGTTGGTTTTTTCTACCTTTCTCCATAATAGCGAATGATCTTTATTATCTTGCGGTCACCACAATGTTGTATTGTCATATTAAATTGGCAGCCTTGCTAACAAGGTTTGATTGTACTCTTAGAATAGGCTGAAACATCAACAACCTACTGCTTTTTGGATCAGACAGACATATAGACGAAGTTTCTATAATAGCTATTAACAGTAGGACGGGTATAATATAATCTTTATCTTTTCTTTCTTGCTCTTTGTGCAGGTGAGTGAGTGTATGTATGTATCTGTTCCGTAGCATCCAATCTCTGACGACTAAATTTTGATGATGTTTGTTAAATTTTCAAAATGGCATTAAGTACTTAATTAATGTGATGGTGTGTACCTAGGTACATTTGATTTCCGGATATAAAAGTGAAGGCTTTGGAAATTCAAATGTATTAATAAAATATTACTTTCATAATCCTGTTGTCGCGAAGTCCCCTTTAAATTTACCCTTAAAGGGATTTTACACCGAAAAGTCCCAAAATCCCTTTTAGAGCATGTGTTTCGAAACTAATACGAACCAAAATTCCCTTGTTTTGGTAAAACATGTTCTGGATGTGACTTTAAAAAGGCTTTTGGTATGTTCGATAGCAATTCCACAGGGTAAGCGAAAGTAAAGCCAGATTTATATGCGACAGCTGTCACATTGACAGATGTCACCGAATGATGTGTGTCATATAAATATGTAGTTCAGGTACCTAGCAAACGCAGAAAACTTAAAATTACAGTTTTTCGGGGTGGTCATATTGTAATACAGCAATACAATAAATTAATAATATGCGTGATTACCTACTGATTTTATCATACTACTCCAGACTTTTGACCTGCGGTACCCTAAAACAAAATAATGCTTCTTAAACTGAAATTATATTACAAGGGTACAAGGATGTGTTTTGCTCCGCGTTAGTTGGTCTGGTCTGGCCTCCGATAAGGCAAAACATATTGTAACTAGCTGTTTTTGCAGGTGTTGTCAACATTGACAATTAACATACATTGAAAATTCCTTTGTAATTTTGTTATATGGTACAACTATTGTACGCCGACAAGTTTCCGAGTAAAAGATTGTATGTCCGTAGTAAGGACAACGTTTATTTTTTTAAAGGTTGTCTTAATGACATATTTTGCAAAGTTCAACCTTTGAAGTAGTAAAATGTGGTGAGAACAATTATTAGAAAAAGTTTGTTTATCGCTCGGCTTTTTGATATTTTTCATAAAACACTATGAAACAATCTAAATACAACTCTTAAAGTTATTATGCCTGCAGGCTTTTAGGAGATGTAATATTCTAATTAAGTGAGGGTTTTAAGTCATTTTAAGAATGCCTCCCGGATTAGCTACGAGTAAACACCCTTGACCCCGCATGGACGATATCGTCCATTTATCAATGAAATCCTATTGTTCTTACTGTCTAAGATGCGCGTGGATAAAGCAGAAAATCTCTTATTATTATATTTGTAGAAAGAGTAGCTTTACATATGTAAATAATATATATAATGTATTTGTCAGGAGGCGATCGGTACAGCAAGGCACTTGATGGTATGATGCAAGGTGCTCCTTGATAGGGGTCATTATTCACGTCGCCACGAGCCCTCGAAATCATACAAGAAGCGAGTCTCTCGGTAGCCAGAGCAAAAAAAAAAGATTTTACCACTAATAAACGACGCTTCGATTTTGTAAAAGAAGGGTCATCTACAAAATCTAAATCCAAGCCTTACTCCGTCTGAGGCGGAGCTCGGCAGAATTCCGATCCCGATTGGGCTCTTTTGATGGACACGTGTGAACAACACTACAAAATTCCTGAGGATGTTGGTGTTTCGTCTTCCAGACCAGACATATTTTTGAACTCATAAAATCTAAAACGCATAGTACTTATAGAACTTACTGTGCCGAGGGAAACAAACATTCCTAAAGACCACACAATAAAAACAAACAGGTATTTTGACCTAACAAATAAATTAACCAAGAACGGTTATGTGGTTAATCTATATGCTGAAGTTGGAGCAAGGGGTATACCAGCGAAATCCCTGTACAACCTACTGAAAGACCTTGGCCGGTCAAGAAAAACATAAACTTCCATCCTAGAACGTGTATCTCAGGCGGAATTAGTAGGATCCTACCAAATTTAGTTAGGCAGGGGAGGAGGCTCGAGCGGCGAAGAGGAGCATTGATGCATCATAAAGGGGACCCTTAACCCTACTCCTGAGTTGCAAGTCCCAGGCCCCTTTGGCCTCTTCCTCTACAATGCTATGGACCCGGCACCCGCACGGTGAATCCATGGAATGCTAAGAAATTCGTCTCTTCTATGCCAATACTATGCACTTCATAGAAAAAAAACATGATATCAGCTCTAAAATTTCGCTTAATTTAGTTTTATGTCATCATGGTAAATTGTATCTAATCAATTTTAATTCTTATTGTTATGGAGCTACCATATGATAAAGTAAAATACCTGAAAGTTTTTTCCGTTAGTATGCTCATTTTCACAAAAAGAAAACCTCACGCTAATTAAATATTGTGTAGTTCTGTTTCGCTCACTCGCATGCAAAACGAGGTCTCACTGTCCTACGTCTACTTAGTATTCTTAAGCCGAGAACTGTGTTGGCTCTTATTTTGGTTAAAAAAAATTAATATCACGAAACAATTATTTTATTTAAGCCCTCATACCTACATTGTTTTTCATGTCTAAATATATTAAAAAAATCACATTCACTTTAATATCACACGTCTTGTTAAAAATATTTCATATAAGAAGAAAGTTCTAAATGTACCTACACACATAACACTTTTTAAAGTTTCCCTCGTGTATATTTCTCACATTACTGCATATAAAATCACGAAGAGACTATTACCGCCCATATACGTCTGTTTCATGGATATAGTGTTCTGTGTATCTCATTTATTTTTAATTTTAAATTACCACTTTTTGAACCAACAATTAAAGCTTTCTCTCTCTACGCCTGATGTTGGAAGAATCAAGGAATACTTTTGAGAATCATATAAATTATTCAAAAATGCCACTTGACTACACGTCGGGGATAAAAAATACCCGGGGATCGGCAAGTTTCGCGGTACTGCTTCAACGTGCCAAATTCTCGGAAATATAAAATCATAACTTTTATGCTCAACGAACAAATACAATACTAACTGCAATCTTTCATTTTCTTATACTGTTAATTTTTTTCAAACAAAATAAGGTAAAGCTAGTGATAACATTTTCTTTTCATATATAAAAGTCACTAACTATTTGTATTATGTTTTATTAAACCTCAATAAATAAAAGAAAATAAGTTTTTACTAAAATATATTATAAATTATCTTCCAGTGGGTATCGTAAGAGGCGACTAAGGGCAAAATACTGGAAGGTGGGTAGCAAAGCCTTCTAAAGAACAGCCATATTTTACTGCGATCCCCAGGCAGCCTGCCAAGCGTGGGGATTATGGCAAATACCCCCTTCATAGGGGAGGCTGTGTTCAGCAGTGGACAGTATGTAAAGGTTTTAGAGTTAACTATAAAAATACTAAGGCCACAGTTCTTGTGGTTTTCAACTGTTTCGTCGATAATTACCTTGTTATGGGTTTATAATGACTTAATTTGGTATAATTGAAGATTGACTCAAACCTAGGAGCCCATTTGTGTACAAAAAGTGATGTGGCATTTTACTGTCCGTGTATTTTACGACAATAATTATGGTCGTTATAGCACATCTGGTGTACTTTGTGCCGACATTTTCTGTCACGATCTACTGAAAGAGACATTTGTTTAATTTATAACAATTTACAGCTTAATATGTGACGCGGTTACATGACAAACTAATAATATGAAGATAGCCAAAACTACTTATTACGACAACAATAATGTGTTCTCCTTAGGTACGTAAGAAGGCAACCGTTGATGTGGCGGGAAATTTCCGGTTTCTTCCCCTATGATCTAGTCCCGCTATGCTCGACTCGAAAAATACGTACTAAAAAGTTTCACTATGCACGAATTTCTTCGATTCTGCGTAAACAATTTTGAAGCGCTCGTAGCGAAGTTTGCTAAGCTTTTCGTAACCGATCAGCAAAGTTAACCAACGTCCGCCGCAGATATAAATTGGATGGGTGACCGCCAGTGACATTACTACTGAGCGCTTCCGTGCTTCGGAGCCGTCGGCGTCGGTCCTGGTTGTATTAGGATGGCAGTCGTTATAGCATGGTGGGCATTTTGCGAATGCGGGCTTGGCTAGCTACCACCCCAATGTAGACAACCTGTCGCCAAGCACCTAACGATGTGTTCCGGCAGCTGTCCTTGAGAGCCAGTAACTCTAGGTTAGCCTGTACAAAACCTTCGACCACATCATCACTTACCATCAGATGAGATATTGGTCAAGTTAAAAATAAAAATATTTTATTAAAAAGTTTAATATTTAATAGCGCTGTTCGTAAGCGTCTGTCAGTTAACATTGTTTTGTCTCGTTGTGGCGATATAAAAATGACAGAAAAAGACAGTAGAGCTGTGTAATTGTTCAAAACAAACGAATTTCTGAACAATTACTCAGCTCTGCAAAAAAAAATTTTCTTGTTTTAAATCAGGAATCCTAATTTATATTCACATAAAGAAAGCTTACATCTAAATAGTTCAGTCAGTCAGATAAATATCATCATCTTTTTCGGCTTCATCGGTTTATCAGATCAATTTATCAATACAATACTTAATAAAACTAACTGAATTATAGAAGGAAGACAGCATTTATGAAGCAATGATGGCCGAGCGGTAATAGCTATGGACTGCCGTCCGCAGCCCTGGTTCGATCCCCACCGCCGGCTTGAGCATCACCGCATAGTATGTTGGGAATGCGCACATGGCTAGCTACCACCCTCACGTAGATAATCTGTCGCCAAGCACCTAACGGTGCATTCCGGCAGCAGTCCTTGAGATCCAGTGAAATTACAGGCCTCAAAGTGACGGACGCAGTGCAATTCGTGACTTGTGATTAAATGCATCTATTATAGGCAGAGGTTAAGCCGCTTAACATCAGGTGGGCCTCGAGCTTGTTTCGTCACAATAACATAAAAAAAATCAGTTATGAAATCTCTGAATATATTCAAAATATGACTCGCCTCAATTTTCTATACATAGAACGATTTATCTATGAAAGACCACCAGCATTCGCGGGCTCTGTCGTATATCTCAACTTTATACCTATCAATATTGGCAATAACGACCCGATAAATATTCCGAAGCTATCGATATTGTAGGAATATCATCGTAGCGTTTAGGTCTTTCAATGTCTCGGTAACGAAGGCGTCCATGGAGGTATGCAGATCTGTAGCTTTGATTTACATCCCGGCTTGTTACTGCGATGTTTTGGAAAAAACATTAGTTTCACTGACGTTAGAAGTAAACAAGTTATCGGTACGTATTTTGGAGATATTATTATACACATCTACACTAATATTATATAGAGGAAAGATTTGTATTTCTGTATGTAACGAATAAACTTAGTAACTACAGAACGATTTGAAAAATTCTTTCACCATTAGTATTCTACATTATTCCTGATAAACATAAACTATAGATTATTTTCAAACAGTTTGATATATGAATAAATAAATGAATTCTATTCTTCTAAATCCCTAAAGTGGCCATAAAAATAAATCGTAAAGATGTTTCCTTTACGCAAGTAATATATGTCCCATGTAGGTAATATAGGTTGGTTTATTACCATCTATGGGTCACGTGCACGGTACTTATTACCTACCGATTTTCATAAAAATACTTTTGTTACTTATCTGTATTACATAGTAACTACGAAGAAATATGTAAAAAAGTTAACTCTCATACAGTTAAAGTTGAAATATTCAATATTGAAGCAGTGATGGCTCAGTGGCATTGGCTATGGACTGCCGCGCAGCAGGTCCATGGTTCGAATCCCGCCGCGGGCTTGAGCATCACAGCATGGTGGAAGGGCATTTTGCGAATGCCCACCTGGCTAGCGACCACCCTCAAGTAGAAAATTTGTTGCCAAGCACCTAACGGTGTGTTCCGGCAGCAGTCCTTGAGAGCCAGTGAAATTACAGGCACATGAGACTTAACAACTATGTCTCAAGGTGACGGGCGCAGTGCAATTCGTCACCTGTGATGAAATGCATCTGTTAAAGGCAGAGGTTAGTCCGCTTAACATCAGGTGGGCATCAAGCTTGTACCGTCAAAATAACATTAAAAAAAAAGTGTGTAAAGATAATATATATTTTAATATATACAAGTTATTCATACAACTCGGCTAGCTTATTAAAAAAATAAAGTACACAAATGTACAAAAATAATTTGCCAGCAGCGTTTAAGTATACTTTTTGATGTATATTTAGTACATACAGTATATTTAGATTTGATACAGCTCAAAAATGTAAATACGAGCGCGTTGAATTCCTTTGTATGAGAATAAGAAAATATAAGAGTAGAAAATCTGTAGCCAAACACCTAACGGTGTGTTTCAGATGCAGTCCTTGAGAGCAAGTAAAATTACAGGCAGAGGAGACCTAAGAACTGTACGACTTAGTGTGACGGGCGCAGTGCAATTTGTCGATGATGAAATGCATCTGTTATAGGCAGAGGTTAGTCCACTTAACATCAGATGGGCCTCGGGCTTGTTCCGTCACAATAACATAATATAAAAAAAATGTATAGTTATGTACTTTTATCGTTAGTATGTTTTATTCTACAAGATCATTTTAATACTACGAATAAATATAATAAAGAAGTGAAACTCTTATTAGTTCGCACTCATCAACGTCACAATTAACAAAACACGCACAACCTTCCAAATTAGAAAATTATATTGGTTAATTAATTTGGCGCTTACAAATGGTCGCATCCGATTGGTCGCGTCAAGGTAAATGTTGTTAGGTTGTACACTTTTTAAGCCACGCCCGCCGCGGTAAAGTTGGCGTTCAGCTGTTTTTCAGATTGACTTACATTTCTTTATTTGTTTCTTCGTAGTTGTAATAAGGCATCGTAATAAGTCATAGTAAGTTATTAATTAATTCTTGACAGAGTATTGAAAAAGAATATGTAAACAGCAAAAGAGCACACTGTTATTTAAAACTACTAGCGGACCGCTCCGGCTGCGCACGGGGATTTAACAAAAATTAAAAAATGTTTTTTTTAATATTCAGCCTATTTTTGTCAGGTATAATGTAGGACTCTAATGGTGAAAGAATTGTTCATACAAAAATACAAAACTTTCCTCTTGATAAAATTAGTGTTAAATGAAGATGTAGGTAATAGATCTTTATTTAGAACTTTTAGAAAGTAATTTAGACATTTTCAATGCAGTAAAGCATTTGTCAAATGGCTAGCGTCGAGTAGAAAATCTGCCGCCAAACACCTAACGCTGTGTTCCGGCAGCTGTCCTTGAGAGCCAGTTCACGCTCTAGGTTAAGCCGTTTACCATCGTTGAACACATCATGTGAAGTCGTTGACAAAAGCTAGCCTATCATCATTAAGAGAAAGTCGATCGGAGATAAATAATGAAGTACCCACAATTTTGTTAAGACGTCTGCATCGGTACGTACCGTGAGATGGAGATTTCGCTACAGATGAAAATGTTGCGTACTGCAAAAAATATTATTAATGTCATATTTGAATTTCATGCTGTAATGCTCGAAATTATTTTTAGAATTTGTAAAGTTTTACACAATTTAAAGGAATAAGTACTAAATAATCCAATGTCGATTACACAGAAAGGTATTTATTTCTCCTAGATAGAGTCATACATATCTTTTGCTGAGAATTATGGGAAAGTTCCGGGAAATTTATAGTTGCGCTAATAGATGGGTGAGACCGCCTGTTTGTCCGTTTGTCTCTACTAGTTGGGACGGTGGCCATTTTTCGCTATTGGCAGTTATAAATTTACAACCAGTCAATATATTTTATGTTATGCCGTTGTTAGCGGTGCTATGGTTTTATATATGTTTGCAAATACAACTACAATTAAATAAATAACTCGAAAGATCATTAATTAACCTAGACTGTATAGTTAAAAATAATTTTAAAAAAAAAACAATAAAGTAAACTCTACACACAAAAACGGTACTACTATAAAATAGTAACAGGTTCAATAGCATTTCATTTTTTTCATAAACATTAATTTACCTTGGATTAGGAATAATACTCGATTTAGATTACGAGATAGTTTTTTTTTATTTTGAACTCCTATATTTCTGCTATTTTTTTAATTAATCTAAATATAAAATATAAATAATACTGAATAGATTCAGGCGTTACTTTGCGGTAATACATATTAATTATAAAATAATATTTTAAAACATTTTAAGATTTTTTTTCAAAAATACACGATCTTGCGCTCGAAGATTCAATACCTCTTGAGGATGATTCGTGTAGAAGCAAAAGGCGTTGAAAATTCTTCCGGTTTGGCTACATGGCGTTTATGACGTCACATCGGCTTAACAAGAAAATTAGGCGGAATTATCACTAGATATATTTTTTTATCAGTAATTTTCTAAAATATTAAATTAAAATTTCCTAAATTTTTTTTTGTTTATAAATAATCCTTTTTTACTATGAATCTTAACCTATTACATCAGCTAATGAAACTTATAAATCGTTTATCAATTTTTAATCTAACAACTATGAGACCGACTCTGAGCATCACTTCTTTAAATGCACGCTTTGTGTAACAAGAATGTTTAAACACTTAAAACATTTTTTATTTTTTAATGGGCTGTGACAAATGCTTTAGAGATGCAACTTTTTTGGTGTCGCCGTCATAATATTAATTAAGCGCAAAACTCATTAGCACCATGTATAAATTCGTCTTTAATATTAAGAATACCACAAAACGTGTCTGCCTTCTTTATAACATGCCCTTATCCTTGCCGGTTTGTTAATAGGACCGCTGAAAAAGTTAGTTAATTCGAGACTTTATAAGGAAATAAATTATTTCTCTTCTCCCCATCAGGTTCAAATAAATATTACAAAATTACAAATACACGATAGAAAAAAATTAAGTCATGTGCGGGATTCGAACCGCGTCCATCCACCCCTTTAGCCGGGGTATGCTCTAACCAATGGAGCTAACATGACATAAGGTCATAACTCAAATCTTACCTATCGTTTTTTAACCATCGTATTGGATGGATCAAATAAATATTTACTAAAATAGATAGATATAAACAAATTACGTTAAAGTGATCAAAATGCTGACACCTATTTGGCTCAACGAATAAGCATTGCAATTCAACGGGCAATGCTGCCAGCATACTGGGCACGCTGCCAACTGGTACTGGGCTGGAGCGTTTTGACTCCTAGGTTGTTTAAATGCTTTTATTGTAGTAGCTGTGTGTTGTATTTTTTGAATAATATAATGTTGTTTATTTCATTTAATAATAACATTTACCATCTTTAAGTCTTGTGTCATATTTGCATAAAAGTAGTCGTAATCAAATTCCATTCATGACTTAGTATACTGGTTGATAACTCAAACATCAAAGGAAAAGTGGACGAGACTATAGACACTTATTGTTATTGTAATTATTGGCGTACACTCGTGCATGTTCACGAACACTAGACGGTCAATCCGGAAGAAACAAAAAATATAAAAAACGGCAAAGTGCGAGTCGGACTCGCGTACCGAGGGTTCCGTACAAACCTGTGGGTATATAAGTAAAACTTATATTCTATTACTACTTACTGAAATCTATAAAATATTATATTATTAAAATATTTTTATAATGTGATGTAACTAAAAATTTATGCTATTCGCAAATTTTCCTTTACCTATGCTATAAGATGTTTAATGGCTGTATCTTTTGATTGCGTTGGCTCAGAAGTTTGGTTTTTTCACAACTCTAATGGACCGTTGGCCCGAGTATTTGATATAAATATCAGCTTGATACCTCCAAGTTTCAGAGAAAAAGGGTCTTGACAGACAGACGGACAACGAAATGATCATATAAGGGTTCCGATTTTGCTTTTGAGGTAGGGAACCATAAAAAGACGGAACCGACTTTTAACACTGTAAAATATGAAATAACTTGTTGAAGTCGGTACCACGGTGTTTCAAAGCATTGACTGACGGACACAAGTTATTTCATACTTTTCAGTGCAGGAAGTCGGTTCCGTTTTTTTTTAAATTTTTCTCTCTCTTTATCACTCTGCTTATAAGGTCATTATCATTCACCTAAGTAATGTTCACCATCGACAAATTGCAATTACCATTAAATCATCCAGATAAGCAAATACCTTTTTCAGTTTATTAAAATTCAGGTAATGTGTGTCTTCAGAAAGAAAATTTTTAAAATGTTTTTTAAATTAAGTGTACGCCTTAAAGGGTTTGTGGCTTAGGCCCCTAGTGGTCGACGCACCTGTGGTCGAAGCCCCCGGTCAATTTAATTTAAATCAAAGCAACTTTTAATCAAATGTACTGGCAGGCATAAAAATGTTTTAGAAAATTATTAACTATATACCTATCTATTAACTATCTACATATAATTTGAAAGTATCTTTATAAAAATAAAAGTCTTAGTTATTTCTAATTATTTATTTTTGTCAAATACAAATTTGTAAAAAAATTTAATCACAGTTTTCATCACCTATATTTTTCTAAATTAAGTGAATAATTTTACCTAATCATAACAATCAGTCTCAAAAGTAAAAAGATAGTAATTAAAAATCAGTCCTAAAAATAGAACTGGAAAGTACTTAAACAACATGTGAAATGTGTAGTTTTCTTTAAAAATTTAGTAACAATAATAACTGATAATAACGTTAAAAACTAATTTATATTAAAAACATCTATTCAATATTACCTTTGATAAAAATAAACATGAAAAATCATGTCTATTTACTCAATAAATAATTAACTATTACTATTTTGGTC
Organism: Plagodis pulveraria; assembly: GCA_963890685.1. Taxonomy (NCBI): domain Eukaryota; kingdom Metazoa; phylum Arthropoda; class Insecta; order Lepidoptera; family Geometridae; genus Plagodis; species Plagodis pulveraria. The sequence continues at coordinate 6,392,663 of OY982955.1, read as the reverse complement.
GGATTTCCACAAACGGGCGAATTCGTTGTAAAAACATGATCATGTAATTTTTTTTTCGTATTGTTCAGTGAACTTAGCAGTCATGTTTTCATTTTTCCTTGTGGTGTTCTTTCGTCTGCTCACAGGTTTTTTTTTATTTAGCTTTCAATCAGAAAGACAGACGATAATCTTAATAAATTATTACTACCTGTTTTCCATGATGGAAAGCCAGCCGTCTTCAATTTCTTCTTTAAAAGATAAGCTAAGCAGATATACACAGATTTTTTCCCTTTTAATAACTGCGTCACGCATGCATGGTACGTATGATTTTCTTTGTACGTATGATAATTTGGTTAAGAAATTCTTTTGCCGTTTACTGTACTTAGTGAAAAAAGCAAAAAAATACATATATTAAATTTATTACAATCGGGGGCGTCAGCCACGGGTGCGTCGACCACTGGGGGCCTAAGCCACGAACCCGCCTTAAAGATATGATTGAAATATATAATATTCTAGAGGATATGACAAATACAATGCTTGATCCGAAAACATGACTCCATATATTTATCTTGAGAAAAAAACACAACATGAATATAGCTCTGCAATAACGCTTAGTCAAGTTTTGTTCTTATACATATATTAAAACGGATAAAAAAAAAAAAACTGATTTTATGTAGCAACCTTGCGATACAGTGCCTCAAAGATTGGTATATTTTTTATAAAGCTAGTTAATATATAAATTTAATAAAATAATAATGTTCACGCCAAAGCTTTTCTATATAACATCATTGGTTCACGCTATTTGTATATAGCATGAACAAGTTTTATTTCGCTCACTCGCATGCTTTACGAAGTCTCTCCGTCCTACGCCCTCAGTCTGACATTATTCAAAGACGACTTCACATTAATTTGAAAACTACTCTACCGATGTTAATGAAATGTAAATGGGATCAATTTATAACTTGTGAGGTGTACTTAACCCTACAAAAAGAATCATCAAAACACATTCGTAATCGTGTTTTGATAATTCGTACAAACATGAAGCGCTCGTAGCGAAGTTTGCTTAGCCGTTCTTAATTGATCAGCTAAGTTATGCAACGTCCGCCGCGGTCATGAGTTGGATGGGTGACCTGGCTAGTGACATTACTACTGAGCGCTTCCGTGCTTCGGAGGGCACGGCCGTCGGTCCCGGTTGTTGTCTTATGATGGCAGTCGTTACAGTGGTGGTAGGGCATTTTGCGAATGCCTACCTGGCTAGCTACCACCCTCAAGTAGAAAATCTGTCGCCAAGCACCTAACGGTGTGTTCCGACAGCTGTCCTTGAGAGCCAACCGTCGGTGGGGATCGAACAGGGACCTACGGCGCGGCAGTCCGTAGCTATTACCGCTCGGCCATCATTGCTTCAATGTATCAATGTATGGGTCACCTTCCTACCTTTATCCCCCGGCAACATTGGTACTGGAGGTGAGCTCAAAATGTAATTTCAATTGCTAACGAAATATGCACAAATAGAAAAAAGCTTCAGTCATATAGTCAGCTGCTTTATTACAAACAAACATTACCTTAGGAATCCTCGTAGGCAGTATAGCAGCCACCTTTCTAATCATAAAAATAATGTAAGAAGCTCGCAGTTGTGAGCTCAATGTGCAGCAACACTCTACTATGCATCAAAATGAGTCATGCTAATTTGCCGCGTTTTTCACGATCGTCCAACGAGAGTCAATGAAACAGTTCTGAATATTTCTATGTTAATATATATAAGAATAATAATGGTTGCGGAGCATCCATCTTCTTCTTCTAAAACTCTGAATTACAAAATCACAAAATTATGAAGGGAATCCATCCCAATAGGATGGTTCAGAACGAGACGACAAATAAGAGGAAGTCATATGTCAAGTTACCCGATGGGTGGATGGTGCGGGTTCGAATCCCGCATATGACTATAATTTTTCATCTCGTAATTTTGTTCTGAATATTTCACCCGTCCTTGTGCAATGAGTATAAATACTATAAAAAGTTACAACGCGTAAAGCCCGCTTAGTGCCCTTTCGATCAATTATTTCATGGATTTGATAACTTAACTTGTTAAAAACACTTGCTTCCAAAGACAAAAACGACCTATGAAATACATCGGAATACTTATAAATTACTTCCCAAAAAACTGTTAAAGTACGTAACCAATTATTGACACACGTAACTATTGAGTGAGAAAAATGACGCATATAAGTACTTATGAAACGTAAAAAGTGTGTTTTTCAACACATTTTGATCAACTTTTCAGAAAACTTAGCGGTTTAATCATCACCCTCACAATTATCTTTGTTTTTCATTTCGATGTTTCATTCACATGCACCGCGGCTGCCAAAAGGTGAAATAACAAGCAATTTATGCCTTTTTACAAATCCAAGAACTCATCAAGTGATAACAGAACAAATTAATTGAAATTTCAAAGAATAAGGCATACGTGTACTTGCTTACTCGTTCATAACGTCTATAATGTATCGAAATTAGTTCATGGTTATTGGGGTTCATTTTTCAATACTCAGGCCAAATAGGCAAGATGCCATTGGGTTGTTAAATTCAAAGTTGGATAAAGGTCAAAATAGACATTATATTTCTGTGAAGCGTACAGATAAACAATATGTGATGTCTAACTCATGAGCTAAAGGCGGATGTACACTTCATTTTTCCCGACAGTGGCGTAACTTTATTTTATTGGCGTATTCGTCGGGAAATACTACAAATAATACTATTTTACAATATACTTAACATTTTACTCAGCTTTTAATACATCTTATAGGTGCAGTTTAATTAATTAATACAATGAAACTAGTATGATGATAATATTTTATGAAGTTGTGAAATATATGGTAATCGTATGAACTTTAGTTTTGTTACACAATATGATTTACCCAGTATAATTGTCTTATTATATCGTACGCAATGAGTTACAAAGCGGTTAAGGTGAAGAGGACATCACATTTTATAATAATAACCATGGAATGACCCAGAGCACCATTTCTTCAAATGCACACTTGGTAATTTGTAAACTTTAAAAACTATTATTTCAGTTTTATGGGCATTTTCGATGATACCGTCATAAAACTAATTCAGCTCAATATTCATAACCACCACATTAATATTCATGATCTTCAATAATATCGAGAAACTTATTGTTTGCCATGTTTATGAAAGTGCTTTACAGATTTTTTATCAGTTTGTGAATAGAATCGCGACTGAAAAAGTTTGGTGATTCTAGATTTCACAAGGAATTAAATTATTTATGTTCTCCCTATCAGGTTGAAGCAGATATATTTTTTTTAAAGATGAAAAGCTAGCATTTGACCGACCGTTTGATAAAATGTGGTATACGGTTTATCGGAAATCCCTTTTTTAAGGTTTATTATGCTATTGATAGGCTGTTTTAAAATAAGATTAATAATTTCAGATTAAATATTATATAGTATTCAGTTAAATTACAAAAATGTATATATCGTTACGATTAAGCTAAGGCGTAATAAAGTAATGATTCCATTTATTAAGAAATAAATTCTGGCTAAGTTACTATACCCCCTGCATATGTAGTTTTTTCAGTATTTTACTTTGATTATTACTGGAATCATTTTACAAAAGCTAGTTATGTGTTTAAATTGAGCATCACTTATGTTATTTCAGGTATCTATCTCACGGATAGTTTACTATTTTAAAAGTACTGCAGCAAAATTTAAGACCACTTAGTGTTTATATGATTATTATGAGGTTTCATTGTGAGATGAAGAACATATGTTGTAAAACACGTATTTTTCTCCTTACAACCAAAACTTGTCTTTATAATAGATAATAAATTTTAAAATGACCATGATTTTATTACTTTTTAATTTTTATATCGAGATGCAAAATTCAATACTTGACATCAGTACTTTAGATTATGTTTGTGAAAATAATCTCATACTTTATGCTCTAAGATGCTAAAAACTTAATCCATTTGCCTGTTAAAAAGAGATTAATCACATTTTTTATCAATGTATTTATAGTTCCTTTTAGCTCACAACGTTATAACCAAATTAATTATTCCAGCCCCTTTATATGATATATTATTTTACCTTGAATAACTACGATAGCCCCTGACAGTCACTTAACAGAAATTTTACACATACATGTTAAAAGTCACTCATGCAAAAAATTATTCTCTCAATTATAATTTGTACGAAGGTATTCCAATTTACTATTAGAAGTCATTATGGTTGCAAAGGATAAGATATGGAATATTCTTAAAGTAACAAAAAACTTTTGCCACGCCAGTTTGGTCATGCCAGACATAATGTCAAAGCATATATAAAAGTCTACCAAAGAAGTTTATTCCATAACCTCATTTTGCCCATTTGTGTAAGTATAATTATATCGCTTTCTTCAAGAAATGAATTTTACGTAAGCTACACAACAAAAGGTTAATCGTGTAAAAACTATAAGAACCTACCACCTGTCAATTTTGTTTAAAAACAAGATGGCATATCTGTTTTTAAAAAGAACGTGTGTCATCTCTGTATAAGAGTTAAAATGGCAGTAACATTTTTGTAACCTTACTACGTATATTTTTACTAGACCGAGACCTTTTGGAACCAATAACATTGTCTTGTTAATGATAGACATGTCGATAAAATGATAGCAAGTAATATTTTTAGCATTATTAATGTACGACCGTCAGGCATAATAGCAATAAATTGTGTTTAACAAAACATCGAACTTCGCCATCGACATTTATTTTTAACAGCTGGTTGAATTTGGCGCACGTTTAAATATGAAGTTCACATTAAAACGTGTGATAAATGATGAAAGGTGTTTTGAAAATATAGTTGTTGTGTTATTAAAAAAAACTAAAGTTCAGTACAGTATTAAAATAACCTGACATGTTTTATAAAGTGGTATAAATAGATTCACTACTATTTAACAGGCATAATCGTTAACAGTCCTTTTAACCTATAGAAACACATATTGATTCATACAACGAAGTTAAAAAAACTGTAATTAAATAAATAATGACAGTTGAACTATAGTATCTATGTAAAATTTCATGTGTAAGACTAGTTTTTATTTCTCACATATATAAAGGTTAAAAAAAGATCATTATAGCTTGTTCTGTGTAGCTTGACTATATTTTTTATTAAATATTTTAAAATTATCACCCTTGTAATATTACTGTTAGTTGTATTGCCGTGTATTAGTCAAAGAAGTAAAACAACAGTGTCATAAGATTTGTAGTGAAAAACAAAACAATATACAATTAATTTACAATTTAAACTAAGCAGATGTCAATAAAGTATCATATCATATTTACTAAAACCTCAAGCTATAAATATAAATCTTAGTAAATGAGTCACAGTGTTTATAAATTGAATCGTTAATAATCCAACCGAAGTGATTCACTTAATAATACCATCTATGTCCTTAATATTATATATATTTTGCAATTCTAATAATAAATGTACAATTATAAAACAAAATTACAAATATGAAACACCCTTCATCAACATTGCAATATTGCGTTGAAATTTATTAAAACTATATTTTTATAGATATTTATATAATTCAAGTGTATATACACTTATATAATATACTTCAAGTGTATATACATATATAACGTGTTTGTAAAACGTATAAGTAATATACAAGATAAACAACAAAGCACTATTGATCGCCACTCAAGTGGCACGTGGCTAAAATATGAAACAAAAGCGTAACTGTCGGGTAAAAGTTACACCACAGCGCTTGCGATTGGGAATTTAACCTTTAATACGCAGCGACAGTTACGTTAGTGTTGGGCCAAACTAAAGAGAGCGAGACAAAACAATGTGAAAGCAAGGGACACACGTAGCTTGCACGTGGCCCAAGCGTAATTCGCCCTCAGTAAATTCTCGCATACAAACGAGTACATTTTTTCTACTTGTAGTTCAACATTTTTAAAGACGGACGCAATTTATAATTAGACCTGATGTTTCATGTATCGAGCTTTTTAATGCTTCGAGAGTGGAAACTGTATTTTGTCATTCTGTTTTGTGCAGTCTCAATAGCATCTACATTATAATAATTTTATATATCGCCACCCAAAATCTCTCAATATTCTTGCAAAAACAATATATAAAACTAAAATATCGATTGAACATGGTAGCCGCAGTTATACGTTGCTTTACAAAAGTGAACAGGAAATTTCTTATATCTATTTTAATATTACCAACTAGTTTACGTCTTCTAAACATAGAAGACGTTTATAAAGTAAGCATCAATATTTAAAAAACAAAATGTACATTGTTTTTATTACGTTAATCCAACGTAACGCTTCTGAGACCGTGTTCACACGAAATCTGATGCGTGTGTACCAACCATTAGTGTTTTTAAAATAATGATTTTAGTATATATTATTTATACCTAAGGATTTAATTATAATTTATTTTTATATTATGTTTATGTGACTAAAGCCCGCCTACTAAAAAAATTCACCAAAAATTGGGAATTTTGTAAGTAAGAAAAATAAATTAGTAAGAATTTTTTACTTAATATTTATTCACGACCTTTTTTATATTAGTTAAATTAATTATTTATTATTTAGTTAGATGAAACATCTTAGTATTTTTTTATTTAAAGAACCACATTTTTCCTATCATTAATCACTGTAAGTGATAAGGCCGTCTATTGTGACACTTGATTCCAAGTCATAATTTATTTATATTGTAATTTAGTGGTGTTTACAACAAATCATAATCTATGTATCTTTCAATTAAGTATGTACTCTATTGAATTGATGATATAAAAAATGCAGAACGTTTATTTTAATATAAATAACTATAGTAGAATCTGTTGACCTCTTGACTAAATAGGCAGTAATTAACGAGTACCTCTTGTTGACTTAAAAATAATCCTTTAAATCGGTTCATACAGTAAAATGCTACGCATACTACTAATATTTTATATAGTCAAATGCTATGCATACAAAAAATATAGAACAAAAATCAAATTATGAACCTTAGTCCTACTTTAGATTTCCGTCAAATAGTTTAATATAATATTGTAGGTAAGGTAACGTTTTACCATGCTGATAATTCCTGCATAGTTTGGCTCGGTTCGGCTTCCACCAACTCTTTCAATTCATAGTTATTCACCTGTATGAGCGATCTTCCACGTGGTTCGTTCTCCAAATCAAAGTTTCCATCACGAAAACGTTTAAACACAAATCGCACGGTGCGGTCATTTGCAGTCCCCTCTCCAAACGCAACATTGACATTGTGTGCTGTTTTTGCCACGATGGTTCCGCGTCAGAGCTCGTAATAAAAAATCACTCGAATTATCGAAGTACTATATATACTATTTTTATGTAGCTGAATAAATATACAACTGAAGGTGGTTTCGATCAAAAATCTCAAACCATGAAGTTTCTATGACAATTCGAAGTACCTATTACAATAAAACGGCAATTCAATACTTTAACCCCTATTATCAAGCTAAACCTAAGCTATACAACCTCTGCCTATAACAATTGCATTTTGCTAGATTTAGCTTACTATTTTTGAACGCAAAATTGTTTACAATTGGATGAGGTGGTCATCAATGGTTTCGCCTAATATTTATATCAAAATCATATTTACACTAAGTACTTTTTTAAACTCATATCAAAGTGAGACTCAAGAGTGCAGTTCGACACTTGTGACTAGTCTAAAAAGTGTAAAGAAACAACCGACATTTTCAACATTAGTACAATGTCACATGCCAATACTAACGAAATCATAATTACACTGCAAACAATCTGAGATTTTAAAAAGAACGCTATAAGATTAAAACCAAAGTTCAACATAGACCCAGTTTATTACTTTTTGTAGATCACACGATATTTAGTATTCATTAATAACGTGCAAATATAAGTATATTAAAATATCAGTCAAAATGCCTATGAAAACGCACGATCTACCAATCACAACGTGCGAGGCTTTCTAATTCCCATAGACTTTTTGAATGACATCATTATTCTGCAATGTACTGTAGTATTGACAAAAGAATGTTCCATCAAATTCGAACGATCAATTTATTACAAACGAAATTTCCCGATCGCATAGTTTCACGAAATTCAGCGGTTAAGTGGCCAGACAGATCGTGTGATTTAACACCACTGTATTATTTTTGTGGGGCTATATTAAGGACAGAGTCTATACGGAGCCAATCCAATTAACGAAATAGACCCGCCATTTTGCCAAATACAGATTAAATAAGCGGTCAAGCGCGTATCAGGCCACGCGTAATGTAGGGTTCCGTAGTAGCCCGTTATAATAATATAGAAGTTCTGTTGTTCTTTTTCTTTTTATCTCTCTACCTATAACTTTCTAAGCAATTTGTTCTTTTGTTTATAAATTGTGATTGCTTGCACGTGTAGACTATTGTTGACCGTGACTATTAAGTTGGAATATACGTTTCTTAGTTCCTCACAAACTTTTTTCTTCGCTCCATTTAACGACACCTCTCTATAACGCCATAAAATGCACAGTCCCTTGAGTTTACACTGTACATATATATATATATATATACATCTATATATAGTGTAAACTATATCTTATTTATAATAATAATTCTGAGACGGCGAGGATGAGGTCTAAAAAGTACCTTATACTCGTACTGAAGCTAATCGATCAACTCTGTACAGTCATATCTGTGACTTATGATATAGGTCATACAGAAGCATTATATCTAATTGTTGCCTTCTAGAGTTTAATTGCAATAATTTATATTTATTTAGCAAATGGTTTAATATTATGCAATAAATACGTTAATTCGTTATTGGAGTTACTAGATGACCTTATGACAAAATTAAATATTTTTAAACCACGTGTTATTATTATATTTTGAATATTTACAAGAACGACTAATTTACTATCTAATATTATTACTTAATCCGTTATGACTTGAACTTCATCAAAGTTAGAATCCCATAACACATATGTAAAATTACACATTACAAATCACATACCCTTCACGTGCACGTATACTCAAACATACAGAAACACGCACCGACACATACACCTTTCAAATTCCTTACAAACATTCACTTAAACTCGTACACCAATACTACACCACAGAATAATGACTACACGTAAATATTAATTATTAAAAATATACAAAATGACGTTCATTTCGAATAAAAACATTTCGTTAAATATTTTTCCTATATGTATATATGTTTCAATGTATTGGTTCAATTTTGAATTGTTACTAAATAGTATATATAAAAGAAAATATATAGATGTGTTACAGAATCTCTAAAGCCAGGAAGAACCTGGCTCTTGAGATACAGGCCACCAGCCTAGTTTTAGAGTCATAGACTCATCATAAATGTATCACAGTAAGGAAGAATAAAATTAATTTGTATTTGTATTAAATTATTTGATTTTCGTCTTAGGAGTAAAATTATATTTAATAAAATACACTAAAAATCTGCCCAGATCCTTTTGGAATTTTAAGTGGTCTTGATAAGTATTTATAGAATGATACATTTTCAGGTCATCGGCAAGTAATAGCAATTTAAAAAACTTAAAATATGTTTAGTAAACACACTGTTTGTTTGTTTGTTATTGTCTACGTATTAAATATTTCAGTAAAGCTTCGATAAGGCGGGCAAAATTGAGATTGGGCGATAGTTTGCTACAAATTTTAATAATCCTTAGGTTGAATATATGGTGGACTGGAAAACAAATGGTGTCAGCGGTGTATTTAAGAACTTATGGTGAAACATTATTAACTCCAGCGCCCTTAGTTGGATCGAGCCTATGTTGTTCCGATTTGATAAACATTTGATTATAGTAAAACAAACATCACTGATAGTTAAATCTGACTTGTGGTTCACGTGCATCATCTTCAGAAATATAAAATGTATTATCTGCATTATAACCGTCGCTAACAGTTGAGGGTTCAAATACTGATTGGAAGTGATTCGAGAAAATGTTACTAATATCTAATGGGTCACTTGCTGTTTTTGGAGCCCCCATCTTTGTAGCAGTCTTGTCTGCCCTACCCCTACAGTGTTTTTATAAGCCGGAGACGTGGAGAGGGAGAGGATTAATTATTTTCATGAAGAAGAAGCTTATTTTGGGAAATTTCGTTAGTATTTAAAAAAACTATAGGTTTCTGTAACCCCCCCTCCCATCAATGGGGAATATTCCGCCCTCACTCCCCCTCCCCATTGCACAAAATATATACATATACCATACCTAAAGTCCTTCCAATGTATGTAGATACACATATTTTTTTAATATTATTATTATTAAAAATTAATAGTTTCCGTAATCCCCAACCCCCCTAGGGGCATGCTACAACCCCCCTCTCCCCCCTCCACCCCTTCCTATAGTACATAAGTATGTATATCGATTCTAAAGTCCTTCCACTACTTCATATTAGTAACTTTAAAGGATTTATTCTAAGAATTTTGTATTTGATACAAAATTATCTAACACCCAAGTTCAACGACTATTACTGCTAAAGTAATAAAGTTATCTTAATCGCTATAATTTTCCTTGAAAGTTTATGAACTGCACTATCATCATGAATTTTTTCAGATTTTTCAAGCCAGCAGTTTAGGTTTTAGAGGGGGGGGGACGCCCTACTGGAACAAAAATTTGCACTTTAAAGTTGAATATTTCGTAAATGAAGCATTAAATCGCAAAATGGTATTAGCAACCCCTAAATCATTTGAAAATACCTATTCAATGATACCCCAATCGATGGGATAGACGACAAAAAAAAATTCATAACCACATCACTTGTATGGGAGCTACACTAAAAAAAAATTTTTTTCAAAATTTTATTTTATCACTTTGTCGGCGTGGTAAGTTTACATACCTGTACAAAATTTCAGCCTTCTAGTACAAACGGTCTCTTAGCAAAACCTCGGACAGACGGACAGACAGACGGACATGACGCAACTATAAGGGTTCCTTGTAGGTACTACGGAACCCTAAAAAACTTTGCTGAAAGAATCGACATCTGTCAGCGTGCTCGTGGTGGACATTTGCCAGATATCATACATTCATAAATTGCCAAACTTTTATGTTCGTAATACAATCAACATTTGAATCATCTTCATCTTAATTCTTTGTTCTATTTTGTTTTAGAAAACAAAGTTCTTGTTGAAAAACTCTTTATATCTTACGAAATTGTGAACGCGATGTCTATTTAAATTGAATAGCTTAACGTCAGAGCCAAAAACGATACTGATTTGCTAAACATAACAGCTAAACAGTATTGGACACTTTTTTAATATTGTTATGTTTGCAATAACGCCTGCTATGCGGATTATATTACATAATTACAAATATGCGTCATCATTTACAAGTATTTTATTTTTATTTTTTTATGCGTGATAGGTTAGCCTTTGACCACTATCTCACCTGATGGTAAGTGATGATGTGGTCGAAGATGTTGTTCAGGCTAACCTAGAAGTATAAAACCAATTGCAAAATTGGTCTTGTGTGTAGTAAAACGTAAGTTGAAATATAAATGTCGCTCCATCCCAATACGATTAAAGAACGATAAGAAAATTTTTAGTTATGACTCATGGCCATGTTAGCTCAATTGGATATAGCATACCCCGTCTAAAGGAGTGAATGGACGCGGGTTCGAATCCCGCACATGACTTAAATTTTTCTTATCGTATATTTGTAATTTTGTACAGTATTGGACATTACTCACAATTATCAGCTATACTAAACACAGCCACTAAATACTAATCACTAAACAGCGCTACTTAACGCTAATCAAAGTGCATACAGGCCTTAAAACTAAGAACATTATCATTAAGGCTCAGGAAAAATTGTAGCAGCTAGCCTACCGGTAAAAAAACTTATCTTTTGTATGCAGAATATTCATGTTCCTCTTTTTTATTGTACAACTATTCAAGTTGTCAACTGGACGTCTTGATGAGAAGTTAACAAATTGAGGACCTAAAATAACTGTACTGTTTTAAAGCTACCATCATTAATTTTCTACTAAAACTTGTTTTATAATATAACTTGAACGACAACGCATCTACAAAAGTAGAGCCAATTGCAGTAACCATCCTGTTTTTGGATGCGTAAAGTTGACTTCATTTGCTAAGATCCCGCCAAGTATAATATAACCAGCTTGACAGTTATAGCAATGCAGCAAAAAACTTAACACTCAATTATTTCTGTTCTCTGATTTGGTAAATTTATTTTGATCGTACCTACCTAATGTGGCCTATTACTGTATTGCTTAAGAAGTAGAGTGCACGGAACGCTTTCCATACAAACGTAGTTTCGTCACATTTTGCAGGTCCATGTTTCGAATCCCGCCCAGAGCTTGAGTTTCACCGCATGGTAGAAGGGAATTTTGCGAATGCCCGCCTGGCTAGCGAGTCTCAAGTAGAAAATCTGTCGCCAAGCACCTAACGGTGTGTTCCGGCAGCAGTCCTTGAGAGACAGAAAAATTACAGGCTAATCAGACCTAACAACTGGACGTCTTAGTGTGACGGGCACAGTTCAATTCGTCGTTGACGAAATGCGTCTGTTATAGGCAGAGGTTAGTCCACTTAGCATCAGGTGGGCCTCGGGCTTGTTACGTCACAATAACATAAAAAAAAAATTAAATACCAAGTGTTCAGACTCGGTAAAATTTTTTATATTTGTATATATGTTACAGCCAAAGTAACAAATCTGGATATTATATACCTATACTGTCTGGCCATTATATATAATGTCTACTTAATTTAGATAAAGTGATAATTGACACAACATTTCATATTATTCATGAGACTCATATTTCTATTGGTCACGGAGGGCGCACCAGAATGGTTAAAGAGCTTAAAAATAAATATAAGAATAGTAGTAATTTATGTGGCGCATCGCCGGCCGCTGCCGCGGCACGCTCGCTTTGCTCGCTCGGCTCGCGCGTTGTTGTAGTCACAAGTAACCTAACGCTCCTCCTCGCTTCGCTCGTCGTCGCACATAAATATGACTTTGCCCTAGACTAAATGATATTTAACCCCTTTTTATAACTTTTACCAATATGAGTCGTGAATTATTAATAATTACTACTAAAAGTAATACATTTCGATCGTTTATTCACATTTACCAAAACAATTTTGCGTCAATTATCACTTTATCTAAATTGAGTAGACATTATATATAATGGCTAGACAGTATATATATAATATCCAGATTTATTACTTTGGCTGTGACATATATATTGTTGAACCTAATACTAATGCTTGTGGTTTTGCCATATCCTCACGCTTGGTAGGCGTCTTAGATATCAGGTCCTCAGAAGGCGTTGGTGTCCATCTTCGACACACTTCACACATCGACACCCACTGGTAGCAATGGGGAGAGTGACATTCTAGCCCGGCACCCCACGGGCCTAGCCCGGCACCCCACGAGCCTAGCCCGGCACCCCATGGGCCTAGCCCGGCATCCCACCGTCAACCAGTGACCCATAATACCTACAGATATAAAATCGCAATTATATAAACAGTAGTTTTACTACAACAGACCACATATGCCTCATTTACATACAATATCAATAAACTACGACAGAATCTGTGCTACATATGCATACTAGACATGTTTATGTCCATTGCAGGTAATTTTACCGATTCTATTGACCAACAAAACCTTATTAAGTATCTCAAAAAGGAAATATCATACGTTAAATGTCACAATACATTTTAAAAGTTTTGAATTGTGTGCGGTTTAAATACTTTTCTGTTTATTTAATTCATGACGCGTAAGTACCTTCGGTTCTGATTGTTATTTCATCTGCGTAGGATTTTACCTCTCTTTTCAACTCTATTTTCTATCTTTATCCCATCTGTATAAGGACGTTTTAATGCGTTTACTTTAACAAAAATTAAATGAAAAAAACCGACTTCAAACATTAAATATTCCAAAACAAGAAGGTGCACTAAATAGTAAATAAACATCATATGGTTTTTAAGTGTACTCGTATTTTACATCGGCGGGTGAAAACCCCCGTGGGGTGCCGGGTTTGAATTTCACCTCCCCATATCATCCCGTAGGTGTCGTAAGAGGCGACTAAGGGTAAAATACTGGAACGTGGGCAGCAGCACCTTCTAAAGAACTGACATCTTACACTGCAATCCCCAAGCCGCTTGCCAAGCGTGGGGATTAAGGCAAATACCCCCTAATAGGGGAGGCTGTGTTCAGCAGTGGACGAGTCGATGTTACCGTACGTACTGATAAAAAATTGGTGATTCCATTTAAATTTCAGTGGGATGTGACGAGTAGTATTTGCGGTATCCCAAATAATTATTAAAATCCACTCAGAATATAAATTTTCTATTTTGAGGATTTTGTGTACGAATTTTACGCAAAATATTTCTAAACAGACGTACTAAGACAATAAGTTCATCAAGCCATACATGTCACGTATTCTGAATATTTCCTAAATTCGAATGAAAGATATTTCGAGTGTAACGGATTTGTTATTAATATATTACACAAAATAAACAAAGACGAAATAAACGTTGAAAAATATTATTATGTGTTAATTTTTATTGTAGCAAAAAGTTTTGGTAAAATGCAATTATTCAGAATATAATCATTATTTTTAATTTTCAAATCTTCAAATCATTCTTACGAGTTTTATGTGTTTGATAACATAACTTTTGGTTGTAGGATTTAATTTCTAAATACTGATTTGGCGGGAAATGTCTGTAATGCGAGCATAAAGATCATAAAAAGCAATGTTGTGCGTTGAATGCGCAGCAACATCCTACTAATAACGACGTGTGTTTTGGGCATTACGAAATCGACCTGAAATTTCTTCTTTTGTAAGAGAATACAGGCGACAATTTCCACTGTTTTCTCATGCTGTGTCTTTTAACCCATTGGCATCGGCGATAATGATAAAAATAGAATTTCGTTCATAACTAGGACATAGTGGTCCTGACGATGCCAACTTATTAAAACTGAACTAATTCACATAGTAATTAAACAACTTTAAACGGTTTAAATCGCGTATATTTATCATTATTTTTGTCCCGACGTTTCAAACACTTTGCAGTGATTGTGATCACTAACTGCATGAACTAATTCAATTATTTTTTTGCATCGAAATATTCTTTTTTTTTCATACACTTTTTGTAGCGCTCGTAGCGAAGTTTGTTTAGCCGTTTTTAACAGATCTGATAAATTAAGCAGCGTCCGCTGTGGTCATGGTTTGGATGGGCGACCGTTAGGCCTGGCTAACTACCACCCTCAAGTGGAAAATCTGTCACCAAGCACCTAACAGTGTGTTCCGGCAGCAGTCCTTGAGAGCCAGGTAATTACAGGCACATGAAACTTAACAACTATGTCTCAAGGTGACGGGCGCAGTGCAATTCGTGACTTATGAAGAAATGCATCCGTTATAGGCAGAGGTTAGTCCGCTTACCATCAGGTGGGCCTCAAGCTGTTCCACCACAATAACATAAACAAAAAAAAAATTATCTAATTTAATACATTTTTAGTATTAAAAATGTAAGACAAAATATATCTTGGCAGGTTTGTAGATAGTATAAGAATTATTTTCTTTTATGTTCATGCGGATGCTGACGTCATTGGCGGGAAATTATTTATTTTTTTAATTTTCTGCTGCATCGTTTATCTACCTATCTATAGTACTATAGTTGATCGAGATTCAGAGAACAGTTTTTACAATATCTAATACATTTTTAAGTACTCATAGAAATTATTTCCATATGTTACGGGTAAACCTAATTTTTATCTAATACTTTTGACGGTATATACGACGGTGTATTACCCCTAAGGTCATTTATGGAATCACGTGCATTGATGTACAATAATCGTACAACATAAAAATTGCAATAAATTTTTGAAACTCACTATTTTTTTTTATTTTTTTTTTGCTTTATAGTTTAGCCTTTGACCACTATCTCACCTGTGGTGAGATAGTGGTCACCTGTGGTGAGATAGTGATGATATGGTCGAAGATGTTGTTCAGGCTAACCTAGAAGTACTGGCTCTCAAGGAAAGCTGCCGGAACACACCGTTAGGTGCTTGGCGACAGATTTTCTACTTGAGGGTGGTTGCTAGCCAGGCGGGCATTCGCAAAATGCTCTACCACCATGCTATAACGACTGCCATCTTAAGACAACAACCGGGACCGACGGCATAACGTGCCCTCCGAAGCACGGAAACGCTCAGTAGTAATGTCCCTAGCGGTCACCCATCCAACTCATGACCGCGCGCGACGTTGCTTAACTTTGCTGATCGGTTGAGAACAGGTAAGTAAACTTCGCTACGAGCGCTTCAAAGTACTTACCGTAATTATGTAGAAGGTTACCAAATCTATCTACAAGCGTTAAATCTTAAATTATGAATTTTCCGCCGCGTACAAGAGCTTCTAACAAAAAAAAACATATTTATCTTGTGGTCTCCTGACAGTAGTGGTAAAACGAGATTAAAAAAAAAATTATTTTCAGGTACCTATTAAGTAATAACAAATATTTGAATAGTATTCTAAGAAAAACTAAATCAGACTGAGTATCGAGACTGAATCTCAATCGTGCGCTCGTAGATTCAAGATGCCCTGAGGATCCTTCGTGTAGAAGCGAAATGCATCGAAAAATTCTTCCGGTTTGACTGCGTGGCGTTTGTGACGTCACGTTGGCTTTACAGGAAAATTAGGCGGAATGTCAATAGATATTTTTTTTAAGTATTTTCTGATTTAGTTTTTTCTTAGAATACCTTTAAAATATTTTTTTTTACCGGCGTTATGCCTTTATTAACAAAATACTACGAACTAATATATACAGCTACAGCTACTACAATAAAAGCATTTGGACTCATAGGCAGTCCAAATGCTCCAGCCCACTACCAGTTGGCAGCGTGCCCAGCATGCTGGCAGGATTGCCCCGTTGAATTGCAATGCTTATTCTTTGAGCCAAATAGGTGTCAGCATTTTGATCACGCGTCGCATCGACCAAGCGCTCTTATAAGTTTTGGAAAATACGATGAGCTCCCGGTCCCCACGGACCCAACGTCTCTACACCAAACGGCTCAAATATGTAACCCATACCGAGTTGTAATTAAATATGGATATTCGCAAAATAACGCCTAAATCTTTTCAGGTACATATTATCTTTCGTAAGAAGGAATTATTTATTTTTCTGAATAAAGGAATAGACAAGGACGTGTCATGATTTTAGAAAGTATATTTTATGCAAAAAATATATTGCTCTGATAATTCAAAGAAGACATTTGTATAGAGGGGATTACACAATACATTTATATATAGATCTGTACGCCACCTTCACTTTTTTTTTTATGCTTAATAGGTTAGCCTTTGACCACTATCTCACCTGATGGTAAGTGACGATGTGGTCGAAGATGTTGTTCAGGCTAACCTAGAAGTACTGGCTCTGAAGGACAGCTACCGGAACACACCGTTAGGTGCTTGGCGACAGATTTTCAACCTGAGGGTAGTAGCTAGCCAGGCGAGCATTCGCAAAATGCCTTACCACCATGCTTTAACGACTACCATCCTAAGACAACAACCCGGACAGACGGCTTACCGTGCCCTCCGAAGCACCGAAACGCTCAGTAGTAATGTCAATACCGGTCACCCATCCAACTCAAAACCGCGCGCGACGTTGCTAACTTTGCTGATCGGTTGAGAACAGCTAAGTAAACTTCGCTACGAGCGCTTCAAAATCTGATGATTCAAGGAAGATATTTGTATGGAGAGGATTCCACAATACATTTATATGGATACTCGTACGTGTCCTTTCCTTTTAAGATTATAATATTACCTGATATTACCATTGTTGAAGCAGTGATGGCTCAGTGGCATTGGCTATGGACTGCCGCGCAGCAGGTCCATGGTTCGAATCCCGCCCAGAGCTTGAGCTTCACCGCATGGTGGAAGGGCATTTTGCGAATGCCCGCCTGGCTAGCGACCTACAAGACGACGACCTATACCTACCTATACCTATACCTACCTACGACCTACCTACCTACCCTCAAGTAGAAAATCTGTCGCCAAGCACCTAACGGTGTGTTCCGGCAGTAGTCCTTGAGAGCCAGTGAAATAACAGGCAAAATGAGACTTAACAGGTATGTCTCAAGGTGATGGGCGCAGTGCAGTTCACTTGTGATGAAATGCATCTGTTATAGGCAGAGGATACCGCTTAACATCAGGTGGGCCTCGAGCATGTTCCGTCACAATAACAACCTTTTACGCCTCCTTACCAAGCGTGTGTTAAAGAGAACACTTAATTATATGCTACTCTTGTACCTATTAATATTAAAAGTGACCAAACTAGCAATTACTGTTCCACTTATCACACCCTCTATTCATAGATGACTTGTTAACGTCTGACAACTAAATTGGTACAAAAATGTGTGTCCTCTCTTATTATAGTGACGAAGGGCGTTTACGACATCCAAAGTAGAATCGGACCTGACTTTCAAAGCAGTCTAGTTTTACAGAAGTTATAAAAAGAAACTTAGAATCAGACTAATAACAATTCCAACATGCTACAGCTATATACTTTAACAGGAGCGCAAAATGTTATGCCCCGGGCGGGAATCGAACACGCGTCCTCCGATTTTGCAACGGATACGATCTTCACTCGGCCACCAAAAACATTCTGTAATATATTTCGGAACAAAACTCTCATATACTTCAAAATAAATTAACGATTTTCTTCAGAACCTTTTTAAACGATCGATAAACTTAAATTACTACACTTCAATAGCCTTATTATTAAAAAATCTTTAATAACCTTAAACAGTACTGAACTAATCAAGTAATTAAACTTTAAATAGTATAATATAAAATTTTCTTATTCATAAACGATAATTTAATATTGCTTAGTTAACAAATATTAATGTTTTTGACATTGGCAATTGGGTAATTATTAGGCGGAAAATCGTAAAATCGGGTTATGCCAAAGAGCAGATAAAAAAAAATAAGTCCGTAGCGAAGAGTATAAAATCACTCGCTACCTAATACGTGCGTACTGCGTCGTGTCTTACTTGCTCTTGGCAATTTTACTCAAGCTGCAAAACTGGTTCATAGTATTTTTTATATATATGTCACAGCCAAAGTAATAAATCTGGATATTATATATACTGTCTAGCCATTATATATAATGTCTACTCAATTTAGATAAAGTGATAATTGACACAAAATTGTTTTGGTAAATGTGAATAAACGATCGAAATGTATTACTTTTAATAGTAATTATTAATAATTCACGACACATATTGGTAAAAATTATAAAAAGGGGTTAAATATCATTTAGTCTAGGGCAAAGTCATATTTAGGTGCGACGACGAGCGAAACGAGGAGGAGCGTTAGGTTACTTGTGACTACAACAATAAATTACTACTATTCTTATATTTATTTTTAAGCTCTTTAACCATTCTGGTGCGCCCTCCGTGACCAATAGAAATATGAGTCTCATGAATAATATCAAAATGTTGTGTCAATTATCACTTTATCTAAATTAAGTAGACATTACTTATATATAATGGCTAGACAGTATATATAATATCCAGATTTGTTACTTTGGCTGTAACATATACATATATTCTCTTTGAGTAAGCAAACGTAAGGAAGGAGTCCAAAATATACAGATTTTTTCTCCAAGATTTTCTACCGATCACAGGTTGTTAAGGGCAGCATACGATATCTGCGCTAAAAATACAAAATGTTCAACAGCTTCACAGTCATCGAAAAAAAATATTTTAAGAATTTGATGACTATGTAAGCTGCGGACATTGTGATTAGAAAGATATGGAAAAATAAAATATTTTAAAACGATTTGTTGTTATAAAATATGGATTCCCGCTAAGAAACGTCTGAATCTATTCATGAATATTCATTATCACAAGAAACTGTTCTCGATAGAAGGTAATACACTCGCTCCCTTTAAAAACATATGTGTGCGAGAAAAAATCCACCAATGGTATCGCTTCATTTTCTTAGCCTCGCTGAGCGAAACGATCTTATTGGTACATTTTTTCCTCGCGCACCGCTCATCTTGGGGATACGCAGCCTAACAATTGTTTTTTTTTTTTTAATAACTGATAGTATAGCCTTTGACCACTATATCACCTAATAGTAAGTGATGATGTGGTCGGAAATGTTGTTAAGTCTAACCTAGAATTACTGGCTCTCAAGGAGAGCTGCTGGAACACACCTTTAGGTGCTTGGCGACAGGTTTTCTATTTGAGTTGGAGACTTACTTTCTACACGCTATAACAACTTCCATCCTACGACAATAATACAATAATACTTACTGTCTACATGCTATAACGAAGACAATAACCAGGACCGACGGCTTAACGTGCCCTCCGACGCAAGGAAGCGCTCAGTAGTAACGTCACTAGCGGTCAGGTCACCCATCCAACTCAAAACCGGACGGATGTTGCTTAACTTAGCTGTTAAGAACGGCTACGTAAATTTCGCTTCGAACGCTTCAAATATACCAGCATAAGTTTAAAATTAAATGAATCCGTTAACAAAATCACAAATAATCCGTTAAGCTTAAGACACATTATCATTAACTTAAGCTCAGCTTGAAACAAGCTTTATTGATGTTAGGAATCTTATGAAAAGGCTACTATGAAAGCTCACAGAATACGGACCATGGTTGTGTCTGATAGGCTATATCTTTTGTCAATATGTAGGTACCTACTTACAAATTTACAAAGCAAAAAATTATAGTCATGTGCGAGATTCGAACCCGCGTCCATCCACACTGAGAAAAACGTCTTTGGAGCTTAAATAAAATTTGACCTTTAACCGTTGAATTGTAACTAAGCAAAATGAATTCACAACTCTTAAGGTGATTTTCACCACGCAAAGCAAAATTAATAAAAATGTACCATGTTTTATAATAAACACAACCGTCAAACACGCCTTCCGTAAAGTATTTTCAGAATTGAACGTTATACGATAATAATTGCAGTATTGACCATAAAATATACCTTACGTTTACAGTGATTTATATACGGTGATTATCACTATACCTAACGTACGACTTAATCAGCCTCATCAAAAAGTCAATATTTAAGAAAGACCACAAAATACACCTTAAATGATGACGAAAAGGAAACATTCGGCTTCACTGTACCTTGTTTAACGCCTTCTAGTTGGAAGGCGTTTTTATACGTATTTACGTTTGGTCGGTTTTTTGCCTTAATACCATATAAATTGGCCGTCATTAGGGCGCTTTTGACTTTAGATTTTTCTCAGTGCACCCTATAGCCGGGATATGCTCTGACCGACTGAGCTAACGTGACATTATGACTCATAACTCTAATTTTTGCTCTCGTTAGAACCGGGCCAATTTTGCAATAAGTTTTAAACTTGTAAATTATGACGCATGTTAGCAGGCTAAGACTGAAATGGTCACTGGCTCTCAACATTCTCAACATACTGGTAGGTAGGTGCCTAGTGACAGATTTTCTAGGTTTTTACAGTACATTTATTAATAATAAATCTCATTGGATTAGGTAGCTAATCGTACATACAGTTAATCAATAAAATTTAAAATATGATAGCTCAGGTGTGCAGTAGTAGTTAAAACTATACTGAAAAAATATGGTAGGGCGTGCCTTCTTGAGTGGAAAAGTCTTTATGTGCAAGTGTGGTGATGTTTGTTTGTTTTATATATATTGAAATAGATTTTTTTTCTTTTTTTTTTGTTATTGTGATGGCACAAGCGCGAGGCCCACCTGATGTTCCTCTGCGTATAACAGATGCATTTCATCACAAGTGACGAACTGCACTGCGCCCATCACCTTGAGACATACCTGTTAAGTCTCATTTTGCCTGTTATTTCACTGGCTCTCAAGGACTACTGCCGGAACACACCGTTAGGTGTTTGGCGACAGATTTTCTACTAGAGGGTGGTCGCAAGCCAGGCGGGCATTCGCAAAATGCCCTTCCACCATGCGGTGAAGCTCAAGCTCTGGGCGGGATTCGAACCATGGACCTGCTGCACAGCAGTCCATAGCCAATGCCACTGAGCCATCACTGCTTCATAAGATTGAGCATTTGTACTGCCTGTGAGTCTGCAATGACTTGTAGGTTGTCTAAATGCATTATTTGTATTTGCTTTAAAATAAAGCCGACTCTTCAGTTGTAATACTTGTAATCTGTGCTTTTTGGATACTCTTTGTAAATTGAAGATGTCCATTATGATGTAAATGATCTATGAAAAAGAAATTATTGTAAGCTACTGGGATTCAAAAGTAAATCTAATATCATTTCATGAAGAGTATTAGTTTATTTAAAGCACCTTTAATATAATATGGCTATATTAAAATCAATGCCCAGAAAAGCGTCGAAGTTAATTTAGTAATACGACGTCAAACGCATTTGTTATAAATTAAAAAAATACGAATGCTTATATATTTACCTACCTTTTTTTTTATGCTTGATAGGTTAGCCTTTGACCACTATCTCACCTAAGGGTAAGTGATGATGTGGTCGAAGATCTTGTTCAGGCTAACCTAGAAGTACTATTATACTACCCACTGTCCTTATATGAATTAATTTAATATAATTTTATTGTTCTAATTATATGCATAAGTTTTTACTGATGCTGAATAAAAAATCCATATTTTACCCATTTTATAATTATTTTAATCAAGTCACTGACACTTTAATCATGTTACTCCTTGTTTTATTTTTATTTCATAATTTACTCTGATTTATATTATTATTTTATTAAAATAAAAATTAAAATTTTTATACGATTTAAATAAACCAGATAAAAATATAGGTCATAAGTACATGGCATTTCTTTTCAAGTGATTTTGCGGTAATTCCCATTAAAGAATTGGCAATGTGTCGAAAATTCAAATCTAATAATAAATATTTTAATAAAGCAACAATGAATTCCACAAGTTATTTCATACATTTCAGTTAAGAAAGTCGGTTCCTTTTGAGAAAAAAATATTTTTTTACTCGTTTTAGAAATGCTTACCAACTGCTTATAAGACTATCGTCTAGCTTGAAATATTGTTTACTACCGGAAATCATCCAGTTGTATTAAGTAAATAACTGCATACCACTGAGAAAAATGGCCTTTAGGCAAATTCATATCATTTAGTTCAACAATTACTTTTCCAGTTATAGACTATAACTTAAAAAAAACTACTCGACTGATATTGATGAAATTTAAATGGGACAAACATGAAGCTGTAATCCACTCAACGAAGAGTCACTAAAATCAATTCAACAATTGGCGAAGTAATCGCGTATAAAAAAATATACAGTCAAAGTGAGAACCTCCACCTTTTTTGGAAATCGGGTAAACATCATAATCATCAAAATACAATTTCAATAAAAAAATATCATACTAAGCTATAATAATTTGGTACATTTAAATTATTGTTTTACCGATATCCACAATTTACAAGTATTATAATAATTGTATGACATTAATTAAAATCAATAGACGCAGGCGCAGCATGGGCTCGGTTTTTGTTGGAAGGAAGACATTCATAACCAAATATAGACTAACGCAAACGAGCTTTTAAATTATTGGAAACCATAGAGGTCATGATCTCATAAACACTAATGAAATATACGGAAGAGGCTTTAAAAAGAATTCCAAATTCAATAAACAGTGCTCGCTTTGCTGATGTTACTATACCTTGGTAGCAGAGCAGATATTTATGAGATAAAACAGCATTTTTATTTCCTATAGAATTTTTAACATGAATTTAAGCTCAAAATTTTGAAGCAGTGATGGCTCAGTGGCATTGGTTTTGGACTGCCGCGCATCAGGTGCATGGTTCGAATCCCGCCGCGGGCTTGAGCTTTACCGCATGGTGGAAGGGCATTTTGCGAATGCCCGCCTGGCTAGCGACCACCCTCATGTAGAAAATCTGTAGTCAAGCACCTAACGGTGTGTACCGGGAGCAGTCCTTGAGAGCCAGTGAAATTACAGGCACAGAGTGAGACTTAACAACAATGTCTCAAAGTGACGGACGCAGTGCAATGTGACTTGTGATGAAATGCATCTGTTATAGGCAGAGGTTAGTCCACTTTACATCAGGTGGGCCTCGTGCTTGTTCCGTTATAATGCATAAAAAACTGATATAGAATAATTCTCAAAGGATTATGACGGAACACGCACGAGGCCCACTTAACAAAAAACGTTTAAACGGTAACCTCCGCCTTTAACAGATGCATTTCGTCACAAGTGACGAATGACATTGTCATTGTGAGTTGTAAAGTCTCATTGTACCTGTAATTTTATTTCATTTCTATTTACTGTCTCTCAGGGACTGCTGCTGAAACACACTGTTAGATGCTTGACAAAAGAATTTCTACTTGAGGGTAGTACCTAGCCCGGCGAGCATTTGCAAAATGTCCTTCCATGATGAGATGAAGCTCAAGCCGACTGCGGTGCTAATCGAATTATGGACCTGCAACACAGCAGTCCATATCCATAACCTCTAGGCCATCATTGCTTTATTTATAGAGATCATAACCAGGAATATGTACCTTAAGCTGCCAGAATTAAAATCAACTATCGCTTAATGCATTTTGAATTTATTCTTAGAGAATGAGGTATATATAGTATTTCGATGTATTTAATATAATCAGGCGTGTTTTTCGTCCATATACTCTCCATTGGTGCATTCTAAACTGGCGCATACACCAATGGCGTATAAAAACGTCACTAATCCCCAGAAAAAATACTCTTGAATGTGCGGTAGAGCGTTAAATGATACGAATTCCAGAAACAAGCACATACCAATCTCCAGCCTATCAGCTCCAAAAGCCCACTCTGAACAAGTTCCCATACAAAAAAGGAAGCCATTAATTTGACACAAACATGTTTAGAACGCATCTCCAAAATGCAGTACCTAGGTGATTTTTCTTATTAAGGAATCCTTTGATTTCTTCAAACGAACTATCTGGACTCTCGGGCAGGAAAGAAATATACTTAGTCAGTTTTTTGGGCAGTAGCCTTTGGTCTCTCATCTTATGGTAAGTGATAATATTGTCGAAAACGGTCATTGACTCGGCAGCCATACCGGGCAGGAAACAAAGTACAGGGTTATTTGTTTCGCGATTTTATACTCAAAGGTTGTAGCTACCCAGGCATTAGCAAAATGTCTTACGGTTTTAATATTTTATAGTATTGATTGGCGAAAACGTCTAGCCATAGGAATGGCAGTCAAAGCCTTCGGATAACCTGAAAACTCCGATACTGCATGGTGTTAGGGTATTTTGGGAATGACTTCTTATGCTAGCTACCACTCTCATGAAGAAGATAAGTAACCAATCATTTGATGAGTTCTAGCAGGAATCAGCTGAGAGCCAATTTCTATTCTAAGCTAAGCTTCTACTTCTATGAGACCATAAACAAGGAGGTAGCAACCAAGGATGCTTTACGGGTCTGAAAATGTAACATTGGCATACCAATTACATAAAATATCAAAAATTCTACAGCACAAAGAAGATAGAGGAAACCAGGGCGAAAATACCGGAAGTATCGTAGGGTAACGTCAAGTAAAAGCCAATAAGGTTCCATCCCAAAAAGGGAACGAGCCTTTTCCTCGTCAGAGTCTCCCAGCTTAAGTTACATCCTCTAAATAACATAGTACCCCTTTCAGAATAGTCCGAAGAACGCGGCTGTCACTAACCACGGGTCGGACACGCGTAGGCGAGGTTTACACCGACGCATTTACGAAAAATGGATGCACGGCAAATTGTAAGAGATATACCGTCTGCGCCATACAATGTAACTACTCGATCGTGGATCTTGGTGTTGCCAGTTTACAAACACGCAAGGACTTTAGTGGCATTTTGTCATCTCATGGTTAATGCTTCTCGGATTTAAGGGCATTATACTATGATTATAGTCTCAAATTAGCAGATCGTTGACGGTTGGTACTAAAATCAAACAAACCAACGTTGGAATATTAATCATATCTGCGTACGCAATCGTGACGGTTAATAGTGATCACTCCGTCGAAAATGCGATCATCATCATTATCATCAGCCGGAAGACGTCCACTGTTGAACAAACGCCTCCCCCATAGTACGCCACAAAGAAAGGCTATTAGCCGCCTGTAACCATTGGCTACCCGCGACTTTAACGATGTCGTCAGTCCACCTAGTGGGAGGCCTACCGACTCGATAATAAATGCGATAATAAAAAGAAAATAATGTTTTTCTAATGGATTAACGAATTATAGATATTAAGTATAGCTATCGATTAAGCTGATTTTGAAGAAGATTTTCGGTGCTGTTTAGGAAGAGATACAAATAATGTTCAGTTTTTGAAATTTCATTTCAAAAAAACAAAATTTCACCATAAGTTTTGTTTTTTAAAGTACTCGTATATTGGAAATATAATCAAAGCCCCGACGATTTATTCATATCTATTGCGAAAGTAGATCTCTTTTAAAATCAAGTCTGTAATAAATGTATTTCAAAGTTGAGATCGATCATATGATACAGTTTTTATGTTTAATCTGTTTTTAATCTGTAAAAAATTTGTCGTTTAACATCTGTCAAAAACTACATCTTAAGATCTATGTCAACTACCAAAGTCAAAGCCCAGGTCGATTTAGAACCCTCTTATGATGGTCAATTCCAAATTTTATTATTTAAATATTCTACATTGTACTAACATAAAATATGTATGAGCCACTGCGAGAAGAACGGAAAGAAACTCGAAGCCATTATTTTAAAACATCTAGCAGTGTGTTACAAACTATACTATAAAAATATTATAATATTTGTTTATATAAAGTAGGTTACCGGCTATAGCTTGGCATAGGCGGAATGTCTAAGCATTTTGTCGTATTAAATCATAAACTGTGTAGTAATATTTCTTAACCCAAATGAAAACTTTTGTATAAACATACAACTTGAATTTTCATTCCGAGAGCGTTGTTAATATCTTTGAAAACTTATAAAACCGCACACAATTACCTAATTTTATTTGTCTTTGCTAATCTAAAACCTGGCACTGCTATTTTATCTTTGATTCTAGTGTTGTAATCGTGATTATCACTGTTTAATTTATATTTACGAATGTTTTTATAACATTCATAATATTTTTAAATACTTACAGACTTAGTCAGCTTAATTATCAACTTACTTAAAAAGTTCCCTTAGATATTACCTAGAATCCATTTGATATATGGCCTTAGGGTGGAATTTATTATTAAATAAATAAAGCATAATGCCCGTCTGCACTAAAGTGAGTTACGTCGATTCGTAACCAGTAAATTCATAAACTTAGGGTCCGTTTCAGAATGTCCTAATAAATTTTCGGGTTGCTAACCAACACATAATATAACTGAACGATAAAAATGCCAGTTAACATGCAGCGCGTTTCAAGCTTTAACCGATGGATAGGCTAAATCGATGACTGTGAAACGCACAGATAGTGTTTTATTCATTAAATATGTTCTGGGTAGTATAACCGGAACTTACTCGATCATTCTGAAACAGGCCCTTAGTCTTAAGAATAAACTTCATCTAAACCGACTTAATTCTTCTGACACATGACGTTTTGTTAGTAAGTCAGTGAAACAGTGCGCGATTAGATTTTTTTTAAGATTGGAGTAACACAACTTTTTGTTACGAACGCTATAAGTGAGATAAGTGTGGATTTAGGAACTGTCAAAGTTTAGTGAAAACTAGCATGAGCTTTATGTAGAGGTAAGGGAAGAGGGTTTTAAAATGCCGCGTTGGTCCTTTGACATGAGCATCAAGTCTATATTGCCTTTATATGTATGTCAATTTTATTATTAGACCAAAAACATGTCTTCTAAGGTCTATTTTTCTTTTGAGATGTAATATTTTAAGCATATTTGTTTTGAGACAATTTCAAAATCAACTTATTCTAAATCTCACATGACACTTGTTCCGAGTTCAAAATAGTTTTCTCTTTTTCCTTATTGTATATATCGTAGTAAAGAGCCATGCCACTGCGCTCCACCAAATAGTGGAAAGCGCTCCGAGCATATATTCTTATTACGGTCTTACATACTCACGAAAAATCTTATTTTTAGCAAGCCGGTATAAAAGTAAAAGGCATTCGAAAAATTTCAAATTTTAATCATCGAGAATTTTTGATTTTTTATTACAGGCATACTGCGAGCATTTTCATATTTGAATCACAGGCATATTGCTAAAAGTTTTAAACGTTTACGTTCTACTAACACGAAAATCTCAACAATATTTTTAGAATACACCCTACAAGTATAATAATACTATTCTACCAGTTAAGTACAGCATTTTCCTGTTAGTTCTGGGCGTACCACCTAGAAGATGAGCGGTACCACCCATATTTACATCCAACTATATGATTTATATCCAACAATAACGTCGGTCTCTCGAATTGAGTGCGCTGCATTGATATTTTACTGTGGCCCATCTTTCTAGTCCAGATTGATTTATATACATCAATTATTATGGGCAGTATAATAACTACCGTACTCGCTGTTTACAAGTCTGTTTGTAACGAATAAATCTTTCTATTTAATAAGTTGGCATCGTCAGGACCACTACGTCCTAGTTATGAATAAAATTCTATTGTTATCATTATCGCCGATGCCAACAGGTTAATAGGATTTATGTCAATTGAAATAAACTATTTTTATTTTTGAGATTTTTATTCACAGGTTAATTATAGTAGATTATGATACAAGAGAGCTAAGTTGCTTATTATACACGAGCCCGAGCCGTAGGCGAGGGCGTATATCAGCCGAGTGTATAATGAATGAGCAAGTTGCTCACGAGTTTCATACGCACTTTTTCACAACACCCTTGCGAGTAATAAAAAATATATTGCACAAATGCGATACAAACAACATACGAAAATTATGGAAAATAGTGGCAAGTTTTTTTTTTTTTGCGCGTGGCAAATTTTTGATGGTTGATTACATATAAACCTCTGTGATGTTACAAATCTGTACTCCTCGGTTAAATTGAAAATGCTCTGTTTGCTCGCATATAATTTGCAGTTAGGTACTAAATTAACTGTGTAGGAATAATTCTATTACGCACTAGTATATAATATTATTATGCGCGAGGGTGTTATAGTTCAGTTTATGGCCCTAAGAACGATATAATAAAGCTCACTTCACGAGCAAGGGTGTTGAAAAAATCATTATGATTCAATTATGTTAGTAATCACACAGTAATGTGTAAAAAAAAATTTTTGAGTGAGTGAGGGTGTGATGAGGTTGCAATTCAATAAAGTATCTAAAATATTCTAATAATTAATTATATAACAATAACTAAATTCACGTTTTTTGGCCAAATATCTAAATTATTCAACCATCAGCCGGAACGTCCACCGTTGAACAAGGTCTCCCCCATCTGGGAGATTTGCCGTGGCCAAAATGGGTTCCCCCATTTTGGCCACATAATCCATGTGGATGAAACTTGGAATGTATGTAGCTTAGGTCCTGGATACACATACGAGACTTTTTATATGATGTCTACTTAGTGAAACCTCGGGGGGTAGCTAGGTAGTTAATAAAACACAGATTTAAATGTTTAAGCACATTTATTTGAGATCATTTGAATTTATGTAATGAAATCTAGTACCAACGTCAATCAAGAATAATAGCAAATTAATTGAAGAATTTTAATATATAATAATATACATGATATAAGTCTATGAGGTGCCGAGTTAGTGTTACCCACAGAACTAGGATTTTTTCGCGTACATCCTAAGCCTATGGTATTACTCCATTTCTTCTCGTGGGTGTCGTAAGAGGCGACCAAGATCGCCGGCGCCGTCTGAAGAACTGGCAACTTTTACTGCAATCCCCAAAACGCTTGCCAAGCGTGGGGATTATGGCAAATCCCACTAAGAGAGAACTTTGTTCAACTTGGTAGGCCAAAAATGGGGGAATTACGTCAAATCTCCAGACCTTGTTCAACGGTGGACGTTCCGGATGATGTGATGAATAATTTGATATTTGGCGATAAAACGTGAATTTACTTATTGTTATACAATAAAAGATAGAATAAAAGTATTAGAATATTTTAGATATTTATTTTTAGTTTTGAGACTTACATAATAATTATACTATGATTTCCAAGTAGAGCTTCATATTTAACGTGATTTAAAGTTTAAATAATAATATATTGTTTTCTTCTCATGCTCGTAAAGTTCTAGTTTATGTCTCGTGTACATGGACTAACAGGGGTTTTTAGAGCATAAAAAGCCGTGTTAGTCCATGTCTTTCAAAGTCAACTTTTTAAGCACAAGTGCATTAATAGTAGATTATTAACCAAGGGCTGTATGACATCAACTGCATACGAGGTTTTTGGCTAATTAACCCGAGTATGCAATTGATGCTTACGCCCGAGATAAATACTCTGCTTTACATATCGATTGTGAGGTTAGTAAACAACAAGACAGCAGGTTTCAATGAACATTTATTAAGAAGAAAAAAATGTGTATTTAATTATAATTAACTTTTTAAAAATATTCTTCGTGCAGTATGAGTATGACAGTTCTTTTTTCAAATTCCAAAACCTATGCTGTAATGATAGTCATACACCCCGGCATTCAGGGGTGTAAGGGTGTACTTACAGAGCAAGAGATATGTAAAATGTTTTTACTTTATTTTATTTATTTTATGCTTGATAGGTTAGTATTTGACCACACCACACCATCATCATCACCTCATCAGGTGACATAGTGCTCATCTGATGGTAAGTGATGATGTGGTCGAAGATGTTATTCAGGCTAACCTAGAATTACTGGCTATCAAGGACAGCTGCCGGAACACACCGTTAGGTGCTTGTCTACTTGAGGGTGGTAGCCAGCCAGGCGGGCATTCGCATAATACCTTACCATCATGCTATGACGACTGCTATCCTAAGACAACTATGACCGACGGCTTAACGTGCCCTCCGAAGTACGGAAGCGCTCAGTAGTAATGTCACTAGCGGTCACCCATCCAACTCAAGACCGCGGCGGACGTTGCTTAACTTTGCTGATAGGTTAAAAACAGCTAAGCAAACTTCGTAACAAGCGCTTCAAAAACTTCTTGACCATTCTGAAATATATGTAATGTAATATGTTTGTCAAAATAGAACATATATCAGATTTGCTTTTAATTAAAGTTAAATTACTCACAATCTTGTTGTTTTATTTCCTCGTAATTAAAGTGAAAATTAGAGTGTATAACTTATGCCTGATAAAGTGGTATTAGATATAAAAGCTAAGATGCAGGTGACGCAGCATAACACGGTGTAGTAGGAACCTCAATCGACGCCGACCTAGGCTACGACCGTAGCTGCTTATGCCGCGACTCGCGACGCAGCATTATGACATATATACCTACACGTATGTTTATTTTCTCAACTGTTATGTCATTTCAGAATAATCTGCATTATTTATTCCATCCATTCAGTCAAATATCTACAAACAAGGTTCACTAGGATAGTTTCTGACACTGCTGCCATGAAGTGATAAAAATATTTGGTATGGAAAAATCCCAGCAGGCCTTAGGGCTTGCTTTAGGGCAAAACAGACCACAACAGCGTCTTATGCGCCAACGCAGCTCTAATGTATATTCCGTTACACAATCTGATCCAACCTGCACTATGCTTCGTCACTTACGTCTCTACATTATGTGATTATGCTAAATCTTAGACTGACTTACCGTTCTATAATGATGATATGCAGTGAAGACTGCGCAGAACCTGCAATCAGAAACAATAAAACTTGTAATATGTTTCATAGTTTAAGCTAAGATCATTATACAATTCCAAATTTATGAAAAGAAAAATTGTAGTCATGTCTGGAATTCGAACCCGCGTCATCCACTCCATAGCCGGGGTATGCTCTGACCGACTGAGCTAACATGACAATGAATCATAACTCTAATGTTTCCTCTCTTTCTTTATTCATTGTATGGACGGACACCTATAGTTCAACTTACGTTGTACTTACAAAAAAGAATAATTTTGCAATTAGCTTTATACTTGTTTATAATATACATAATATTCCACAGACCAAACTACGTATTCTGGAAGAAGGATAGGAGTTCCCCATGTAACATCTATTCTTCGAAGTTCGAACTCATATTGTTATTGACAAAAGAGAACATTTTAGAGTTCATAATCTTAATTTTTTAATTCTCTAAGGGCCTGTTTCAGAATGTTCGAGAAGTTCCGGTTATACTACCCAGAACATATTTAATAAATAAAACACTATCTTTGCGTGTGAAACGCAAGTCATCGATTTAGTCTATTCATCGGTTAAAGCTTGAAACGCGCTGCATGTTAACTGTCATTTTTATCATTCAGTTATTTTATGTTCTGGGTAGTATAACCGGAACTTACTCGAACATTCTGAAACAGGCTCTTAATCTCAGTTGTATTATGTCATGACCTATTTAATTAATTTTGATCATAGAATTTTGATTGATAGCGTATTACATTTTTTTTTAAATATTGTTATGTTTGTAATAACGCCTGCTATGTGGATTACATTATAAAATTACGAATATACGTAATTAAATAACGTCGTTTTTTTTATTTCCCTGTGTATATTTTTGTTTGTCTTTTTATATTCTTAACCTTTGTCCAATAATGAAAAAAAATTTTTTTTTTTTACGCTTGATAGGTTAGGCTTTGACCACTCTCTCACCTGATGGTAAGTGATGATGTGGTCGAAGATGTTGTTCAGGCTAACCTAGAAGTACTGGCTCTCAAGGACAGCTGCCGGAACACACCGTTAGGTGCTTGGCGACAGATTTCCTGCTTGAGGGTGGCAGCTAGCCAGGCGGGCATTCGCAAAATGCCCTACCACCATGCTATAACGAATGCCATCTTAAGACGACAACCGGGACTGACGGCTTAACGTGCCCTCCGAAGCACGGAAACGCTCAGTAGTAATGTCACTAGCCGTCACCCATCCAACTCCTGACCGCGGGCGACGTTGCTTAACTTTGCTTATCGGTTGAGTAAGTAAGTTAAGTTATCTTCGCTACGAGCGCTTCAAACTACATTAAAAATGTCTATTCCGATGAGGTATATCCGACCATTGTAACTTCTCATGATAATTCAAACATAAACTTGAATTATGTCTATTTTGTTGCTTTGGACGTAATTTCTTCAAAATCAAAAAATATGATACAAAAATAAATTGACATGAAAGACATTCAATCAATTTCCAATCAAGCTATATTAAAGACCCATAAAAACTGATTTATTTGATGGATTACTGAAAATCATTATGTGGCGTACACACCGCACTCCATTAAAACCTTCTTTTATCTGTCAATTAATGATTTCTTACTGGTTCTCTTATAATTTATCATTGCACTCGACGATTCGTTAAAATAATTTGACGTTTCCTCAATTAGAAAGATGGCCGTTTATTAACTAAATGGGATATAAAAGGGTCAATTCAAATGAGAATAATTTATTTTATGGGTAACAATTCAATTGTACGGGTGATACGGAAAAGATTTTTAATTAATTAACTTTGCGGGATTAAAGAATATACCTTTGATGATTAAAATAAAACGTCGATGATTAGAGGTCATAACAATTTGGATTCTTGTTACAGAATTGTTTTCTTTTTCATGTTTGACCCACAATTGAAGAGCCGTCAGCTGTCTCAGTATGGTTTTTAACATTTATGACAGGAATAATTTAAAACAATGTCATGTCAATGGATTGAGTATGCATGTATTTATAATATATATATTCAAACTCATATGTAAATTAATTTGTACTGGTACGTAATATTTGAATGTAGGCAAATGTATATATATGTACTAAAGTCTAATGTAATTATTATATGCATTATTTGGGTGTATTTTTCAGTAATTGTATGGTATTGCAACAT
The DNA here is from genome assembly GCA_963890685.1 of Plagodis pulveraria. NCBI lineage: Eukaryota > Metazoa > Arthropoda > Insecta > Lepidoptera > Geometridae > Plagodis > Plagodis pulveraria. Next base: position 6,358,795 of record OY982955.1, on the reverse strand, counting down.
TTATGGAAAATGACTTACCAAGTGTAACAAACATTGTTATAATGGTGAATAAATATTCTGATTGTGTCTGTGTAGGAGTGAAAGAGGTTTCAAATAACGGTTTGCAATTTTGATGTTACATTTTTTTATTAATAAGTTTAAATTAATGAAGTGTTTGTTAAAAGCTTACCTAAGTATAGAAACTCAAATAAATTTGCAGTTCAATTATATATACATTAATAAAAGTAAAAAGTATTTCAAATACATCCATGTATTTAAAAAAAATATGTTTACGGGTATCATTTTATTTCGTTTCTCGACAATTTAAACAATTTGACTAAAAATTGTTTCCTTGAAGATATGTAAATAATTTAAAGACATCCAATAAAATTTCGCTCAAAACACGGAGCGGGATCACAAAATCGCTCAAAGCTGTAGCTATAATCGTATACTGATGCCATAAACTACATAACGCCCTAATACCATATCGTTATATTATAAATAACAATATAACGCTTTATTTTACGACTGCGTTTACTGCGTAATAAATAATAATTCAATAATGAAATATGTTCTTCGTTCACTGATTCATATAGGGTATTCTAATTTTAGATATTTCATATATCCTTTTTACAGTTCCGGACTAGAAATCGAGACCTTATTACCAAAGCTCCGCCACAGTAAATATAAGGAGCTAAAGCAGTAGTATATCTTGGGCGTATTTTCTAATTCAATGACAAATGATCTCTATATACACATAAATTCTTGAATACACTCTTCCGTATAGAAGGCCATACATTTGCCATAAAAACTTGTATCAACGCGACGGTAATAAAAATTATTAAACAGATGAAAAATTCAAAAAAATCAGTGCAGTTAACATTGTATGGATGCTCATAAAAAATGCAACAGATTCAATGCTCTGGTATGGAAGGACGAAGAATTACGAGCATCTGCTCTAGATCTAGCCTTAGATTGTATGGGACACACAGCCAAGAATATTCGAGAGCGACCATTTTCTTTAGATATCGCTTTAAAGAGTTCTATTGTTGTCACTCTAATATTATTATATAGTTTATAATAAATTTGATTTTCTGCGTTGCTGTTCTGATACACTTTATGCAAAAGTAATCTGTAAAAAGAAGATTCTGGTCGTGGTTTAAGTTATTGTGGCAGCAATGGTAAAATCTCTCAGAATTCAACATCGCTCACAAATCAGTTTGGGTAAAATCCCAGAGAAAGCTTAATAACACAAAAGTAGTTACGTAAATAATAACTTTTTTGTTGTATGCTTTCCGCAATTTTTACTTTATCTGTGCTTTAAGACATTGCTTCGTACCAAAGTTCAAGATTCTGAGTTTACGGAACCTACCCTGTAGGTTTTGATTCCCGTGCGAGTGTCGAATATTTCAAATTCAAATTCAAACTCATTTAATGCATGAACATAAGTACATAAAATGGTTAAGTTGTAAATAAACCTTAATTGCTGACTACATTCAACCCTATTAGGGTGTGCAAAATAAATTGTATCACATATGTATGAATATGTATCACATATTTTTGTGTTAGTTGTAGTTGTTTACAATAAATACAAAATTCACATTGCAAACACAAGAAAATTAAATGTCAGTTAAACATTTACATGCACCAAAAATTAAATGGACCTAATAAATAAATTTATGTCAATAGAATAAATTATGTAAAATTAATTAATGTTAGAGAATGATGTAAAATTAATTAATTTGTAAACGGCTGTATCTTTTGATTGCGTTAGCTTAGAAGTTTGATTATTTCACAGCTTCAAGGTACAGTAGACTTGAGTATTTGATATAAATTTCAGCTTGATACCTCCACGCGTTCCTGAGAAAAACGCAATCTTGACCAGACAGACGGATAACAAAGTGATTCTATAAGGGTTCCGTTTTTTCCTTTTGAGGTACGGAACCCTAGAAAACATAAAAATTAGTATACACCGTAAAAAGTAATAAAGTAACAAACACAAATAAAAACAATTGAACTGAGAATCTCCTCATTTTTTGACGTCGGTTAAAACAGTTCGCAAATCTAAGCATTCGTATGTCAGTCGGCGAAGGCTGTAACGGGCGACAAGATTTTAAATGCTCTATACTTGTCAGATACCCCTAAGCTATTCCTTTTTTGTCCTGTATTCTCTGAAATATACCCATATTCACAGTAATTGCGAGTACATTTACTGTCAAGCCTTTTTTAATTAATATTGTGTTAAATTTATGAGTTGGACACCACGGAATGTAAAACGATGTATAGATGCGAATACTTGCGCTGCTTAGTTAGTTTAATGCTCGATTTTCTGCAGTAATGAAGCAAGAATGCACTTCTCAGAAGAATTTAGTGCTTGAGTGAGACTTAAGTGTAAGAAACGATGGTGTGAAACATATTTATGTGTGTTTGTTTCTGTTGGGTTATCATTCTATTTCATGTAGCCTCATTATTCTATTTCTGTATCATGGCTATTTCATGTCAGGGCACAAAAATGTATATATCATGTCACTTACATTGGATACTCAAGTGTTTGCTCAGATTCAGGATTAAAATTAGCAGTGACTATTTTGAGTATGAGTATATTTCAGTCCGGAGTCAGTTTCTGAGCCTGGTAGACGTCAATAGGTGATATGTGGATGCTTGGACATCTCCATCATAACCATCAATCCCCATCGCTATAAAACAATTATTACTATGAATATACAGGGTTATTGGTAAAATGCTAACAACCTCTTAGGGTTGACTTCTGCTAGTCTTAACAAACATTTTGAGTATTTATTTTTATTTATTCTTTTGTGTTTGTTTATGTGTATTTGACGGAATAAGCACGAGGACCACCTGATGTTAAAAGTCTCTTGTGCCTGTAATTTATTATTTCATATTTTTTATTACTTTTGCTCGATGTAAATATTCAAAACTCTATTCAAAGGGAGCGCGGCGCGGTCCAGTGTTGCCGCGGCGGGCGCTCTTGGCTCGGAGCAAACATTTTCTTTTACTTTATTAAACAAAAATCTCAAAATGATTGGTAGGACTAGCAGAAGTCAACCCTAAGAGGTTGTTAGCATTTTACCAATAACGCTGTATAAAGCCCTGAGCCTGAGTTCTGATAATGGAGTACCTATGTGATGTGAGTATCACTTCGCAGACGATTTAGAAAGAAGAACCTTTTTGTGCAGCTGATCTTCAGATTAGAATTAAGATGTTGCACCGTGGCGTCCCAAGCTAGAATTTAATTATTAGAGTACTAAAATTTTGTCCTGAACAAGAATTGAAACCACGATATTTAATTTCCCCCGATTTCGCGCCAGGTGCCTAATCTACTCGGCCACTGAAACAGGCTCGACTGAGCTGAATCTTGTGCTCTAATATTATTATTTTTAATTATTATAGGGGGCGCCACCCCGGGTTAGAATTGCACCTCTCCATATCTTCCCGTGGGTGTCGTAAGAGGCGACTAAGGGAAAAATAATAGAGGGTGGGCAGCAGCACCTTTTAAAAAACTGCCATCTCATACTGCTATCCCCAAGCCACCTGCCAAGCGTGAGGATTATGGCAAATACCCCCTTCATAGGGGAGGCTATGTTCATGATCCGGCTGATGTAAAGAAGTTTTATTAGCCCTTTTGTAAATTTCTTTACAGGCAAGTACTGTGTTTAATACATATTTAAACTACTTAAATATATGAAATTCTAATTACTGATAAAGCACAATACAGAACAGTATATAGAGGACGGTGTGGCTGTCAAGTGGTCAACTAGACTACTACACTTTCGTCTCTTTTCTCTCCCGTAAGAAGTGATTTTTCGAACACTTAGCTTTCACATACTTCGCGACAGTGTAAATCATATTTACAAATATCGGGAGTAATTCACATTTAAAAATATGACTGCCTAGCGTGGACATTGTATTGGCTATATGTAGATTGTCTTTTCTACAAATTATTCGAGCGCATAAATATGACGTTGGACAGGTTCGAACTCGTGTCTTCCGGCTTTACAATCATGACGCTCTTTCATCTTGGCCACCTAGAAAGTAAAAAGGGTCGCTAAGCATACGAAATTGTTTGGAACATATATTAAAGGATTTTTTAGTTAAAATTTACCATCATTCGGAGCCTTTGAGGATGAGAGTTTTCTCTCTTAGAATTAATTTCCATTTCCATTCTCAGGTATGTTCAGCGATTATCAGTCACTCCTTCAATCATACACAGAACAATATCGCTATTTATATTGATGTAAAAACCTCTACACGAACGGACCACATACAACGCAATGTCCTAATTCAAAGATCAACAAAGGCAGCAATAAATAAGGCAAATTATTGTCATGGACAACTTATGTTCAGATTGGTACATGTCCAGCGCATGTCTAGACAAATGCGTATGTTAAATGCGCTCTTACTGTGCACTAGCCGCTTTGTTGTAAGCCGGTCTAAACGCTTGTGGATGAATAAATCATATTTGCCATTGGACTGCTGGGTTAAGATTGGAATTGATAGATGCTTCCGATGAAAGGGTATTTGCATGTATCCTGCATATAAACTATATTACTCGTTAAGTAATAATTCAAGTGAAACAGCAATGTTCCAGGGGCAATAACTAAGAACCTCTGCGTAGGAGGTCCATTCTTTTAACTCCTGGCCATTATAGAGTCTTTAGAAGCGCTCGTAGCGAAGTTTACTTAGTCGTTCTTAATCGATCAGCTAAGTTAGCAACGTCCGCTATGGTCATGACTTGGATGGGTGACCGCTAGTGACATTACTACTGAGCGCTTTCGTGCTTGAGCTTCACCGCGTTCTTGAGAGCCAGTAAAATTACAGGCACATGAGACTTAACAACTGTACACGTTTCCGTGTAACGGGCACAGTGCAATTTCGTCCAGGCAGAGATTAGTCCACTTGACATGAAGGTGGGCCTCGGGCTGGTTCCGTCACAATAACATAAATAAAAAATAGCAATAGAGACTTTTTTCATTGCAAAAATAAAAATATTAAAATTTTAGGGTTGCATCATTAAGAAGTTTAAAGCTGATTGCAAAACTTTTTCTTGTATGTGGTATAACGTAAATTGAACTATAGATGTAGCTCCATCCCCATACGATGGTTAAGATCGAAAAGGCAAATTAGAGTCACATGTCATGTTGAAGGTTTAGCGCTTAGAGAATACCCCGGCTATAGACTATAGGGGCTATAGGGGTAGATGGCGCGGGTTTGAATCCCGCACTTGATCATAACTTTTCCTCTCGTTGTATTTTTTTATTTAAGTTTTTTTGCATTAATAAAATCACATTAAAATCCCTGTTATCCAGAAGTCGTGTTAATAAGTTATTTTGGTGTCCGTGTCATATTAATGTTGTTGACCTATTCTCGAAAGTGAATAAATAATTTATGATTTATTACAGTAAGGTAAGTTTGAATTTACTGAATTGAATTTGAATTTTGAAGCCGTGATGGCTCAGTGGCATTGGCTATGGACTGCCGTGCAGCAGGTCCATGGTTCGAATCCCACCGCGGGCTTGAGCTTCACCGCATGGTGGAAGGGCATTTTGTGAATGCCCGCCTGGCTAGCGACCACCCTCAAGTAGAAAATCTATCGCCAAGCACCTAACGGTGTGTTCCGGCAGCAGTGCTTGAGAGCCAGAAAAATTACAGGCTAATGAGACCTGACAACTGGACGTCTCAGTGTGATGGGCACAGTGCAATTCGTCGTCGACGAAATGCGTCTGTCAGAGGTTAGTCCACTTAACATCAGGTCGGCCTCGGGATTGTACCGTCACAATAACCTAAAAAAAAAACTAAAAAACACATAATTAAAACTTCATATGGAACGATAATGACTGCGATGTCTAAAATGCAAAACATGTAAGTATGAAAATACCAAACGTTAGTATCTATAAAGTATTTGCCAAAGGAGCAAAATGCCTAAAACTCAGATGTCATAAGATGTACAACATTGAAAAAAGAAACTGGTTGGTTGAGAATACTAAAAGTTTTTCTTTCATAATATTATAGTATTTGCACATTTGACATGTTCACGATCAATTCACTACTTCTCTCATATAACTCAAACAACATTATTTTTTCAACACAATCTTTCTACTAGAATGTTTGGAGTTATCTTGAAATTATCATTACATTTGCTTGTCTCATCAGTTATTTTTATATAAAAGTTACTTGTTCTTATTTATGAAAATGAAAAAAACTGACCCCGTATTTTTGCCGGAGTACCTTGTCACGGAAACATAAAGCAATCCTGGGGGATATTACAAAATTACAAATATACGAGAGGAAAAATTTAAGTCATGTGCGGGATTCGAACCCACATCCATCCACCCCTTTAGCCGGGGTATGCTCTAACCAATTGAGCTAACATGACAATGACGTCTAAACTCAATTTTTTCCTATCGTTCTTTAACCATCGTATTGGGATGGTGCGCCATCTATAGTACAACTTACGTTGTACTACAAACAAGTCCAATTTGGCAATTGGTTTTATACTTGTAAATGATGACGCAACCTTATAATTTTAATATTGTTATGTTTGCAATAACGCCTGCTACGCGGATTACATTACAAAATTACAAATATACGATAGGAAAAATTTAAGTCATGTGTCAAATACGATGGTTAAAGAATGATAGGAAATTTAGTTATGACGTCATTGTCATGTTAGCTCAATTAGTTAGGGCATACCCCGGCTAAAGGTGTGAATGGACGCGGATTCGAATTCCGCACATGACTTAAATTTTTCCTCTCGTAGTTCTGTAATTTGTAATTGTAATGTTATCCGCATAGCAGGCGTTATTGCAAACATAACAATATCAATCTAGGAGATATTCCCTCAAGATGATATACTCCGTGAAAATTGTGAATCAAAGAAACCGACTTCCTGATAATCGGTACAGATTCTCGGGACGTGTCATGTCGTACAACATGGTTCGAATAGTTCACAGCGATTCGCAGACATCGTGCGCCAGCGCTGCTCCTTATACGACTCGTCCAGATTTGGCTCTATGAGGTCGCAGTGATTCCAGTAAGGGAATGTATTTAATTCTTCTATATTTCATGAAAATAAATAATGTCCTAATACTCCCGATACAAATGGCAATTGTTATGTGTACAGAAGTGATATTTTATATTGGTTCCATTACAGAATTGTAATTTAAAAAACCTTCGCAAGAAAGAAATTTTATCAAAAATAACCTCATTTTATTGATTTTTTTCTTTAGTAAAAGCCTAACAACAGAACTTCAAGAAAAAATACAAACAATTTGGATATTTTAGAAGCAGCACTTATAATACTATTATAATTTAGTAGAAGGAGTATTTTACAAAATACATAGTCTGGCCATAAATACTGTTACAATTAAAAATAAGAAAGATATTACATTTGAATTTGGAATCTGTCATTTTTATACGATTGTTCATTGTATTTTCAAATTTTGGCGCCAATACATTGTACAATATTTTGCTATATTAAAATGGAGTGGGGTGATAAAGAAAACCGAATCGCTGTGATTGCATTACACAAAGTTGGTATGGAGCCGAATGTAATTTTTAAAACTCTCCATACGCTTGGTATTAGTCAAATGTTTGTGTACCGGGCTATTAATAGGTACAATGAGACCTTCTCTGTTTGTGACAGAAAAAGATCTGGCCGTCCACGTAGTGTTCGTACGAAAATGGTGGTCAAAGCAGTAAGGGAAAGAATTCGAAGAAATCCTGTCCGAAAGCAAAAGATTTTATCTCGGGAGATGAAGATAGCACCCAGAACCATGTCACGCATTTTAAAAGATGACTTAGGACTTGCAGCCTATAAGAGACGCACTGGTCATTTTTTAACTGATAATTTAAAAAAGAATAGGGTGGTAAAATCGAAGCAACTACTGAAGCGGTACGCAAAGGGAGGTCACAGAAAAATTTTGTTTACGGATGAGAAAATCTTTACAGTTGAGCAACATTTTAACAAACAAAATGACCGTATTTATGCTCAAAGCTCTAAGGAAGCTTCCCAATTAGTCGACAGAGTGCAACGTGGGCATTATCCGACTTCAGTGATGGTTTGGTGGGGTGTTAGCTATGAAGGAGTGACTGAGCCATATTTTTGTGAAAAAGGTATCAAAACATCGGCACAAGTGTATCAAGATACCATTCTTGAGAAGGTAGTTAAACCCCTTAACAACACCATGTTCAATAACCAAGTATGGTCCTTCCAACAAGACTCAGCGCCGGGTCATAAAGCTCGGTCCACGCAGTCTTGGTTGGAAATGAACGTTTCGGACTTCATCAGAGCTGAAGACTGGCCGTCGTCTAGTCCCGATCTTAATCCGCTGGATTATGATTTATGGTCAGTTTTAGAGAGTATGGCTTGCTCTAAACGCCATGATAATTTGGAGTCCCTAAAACAATCCATACGATTGGCAGTGAAGAATTTTCCCATGGAAAGAGTGCGTGCTTCTATTGATAACTGGCCTCAACGTTTAAAGGACTGTGTTGCAGCCAATGGAGACCACTTCGAATAAGCTTTTTATATTTTGAATTGTTTTATATTTATGTATTAAACTAACACACTGTAAAAGTAATAAATATTATTTGCAATAAAAAAAAATGTTTTTTCTTCGTAACAATATTTATGGCTAGACTAGGTAAATATATAATAGTATAATATAGCACTATACCGGGTGCAGTCACCTATACCAAACATTACTTCAACAAAGTTTTGATTCTTAGTGAGTAGGTTTTCTTGTAATCTAACAATAAATCTTACGAAATTTCATAATAGAAAGTACGGTACAAAATTATCAATTTAATAAAACTAAAATACCAGTATAATACATTTAGTTATTCTTTTTAAGGTAAGATTAAGATGCGTGTCAACAACTCATCATTCTAAGACTTAGTTATCTGTTTTTTTTTTTATAATATAATTTTTAAGTGAGACACTGAGTCATCCGCACGATATACATCTATTTAATAGAAATACGAGACGCCATTTTGTTTTTCTCAGCATACCTGAGAAGTTTCTAGAATACAGGGCCGAATATTTGATGGGATTCGTTTTGACAGCTTACTAATTGTTCATCGACAATCACGCGAGTCAGTCAAATTACAAGACTGACTCCCTATTGTTTATCTTCTAATTTTGTTTCTCTTTTAGCTCGGTCACTTCAAATTTCCATTTTTTTTTTATGTTATTGTTACGGAACAAGCTCGAGGCCCATCTGATGTTAAGTGCCTATAACAGATTCATTTCATCACAAGTCACGAATTGCTCTGCGCCCGTCACCTTGAGACATAGTTGTTAAGTCTCATGTGCCTGTAATTTCACTGGCTCTCAAGGACTACTGTCGGAACACACCGTTAGGCGCTTGGCGACAGATTTTCTATTTGAGGGTGGTAGCTAGCCAGGCGGGCAATCGCCCTTCCACCATGCGGTGAAGCTCAAGCCGGCGGTGGGGATCGAACCAGGGTACTGCGGCGCGGCAGTCCATAGCTATTACCGCTCGGCCATCATTGCTTCAAAATTGGTACTAAATAATCGCATTCAAACTATGTTATTGCATGTAAGTTATAGTCAATTACAATCCAAAGCGCGCCACGTCCGTACTGTTAATATAAACTAACTCTGGCGCCACAGGCTAACCACAATTTTAATGTATCGTACTTTTTATTAACACTGCGATCTAATACAATAAAGTCGTAAGCAATCAATGCACTTACCATCATTTCCCACGGGAAATAATCCACTGTAAGTACTGGACACCACCATCCATATCAGAATCCGCTATAAATCAGTGATACTTAACTCCATATGGTTTGAAAATCTGTATCGTTGACCAACCCCATATGGCTTGTCAGAAGACTTGAGATATTTCCTAGACGATTAAAGGGGAAGTAGTAAATCATATTGGTACCAGCTCCATCATGTTATCAAGGTTGTGTGAAATGTGTGATTGATAATCTCTTCATCTTGACTTTTACATAATTCATAATAAATTGAGAGTAAAGACTAGTTTTCTTTAAGCTTTCGTGAACTAAACTCTTGTTTTTAATATTGTTATGTTTGCAATATTAAAAACATGAGTAACAATAACGCCACGCCTGCTATGCGGATGACATCAAAAATATACGATAGGAAAAATTTAAGTCATTCGTCTCGTATATTTGTTATTGTTGTATTGACTGTGGTCACAAAAAGACTGCAGACGATCCTCAAGACGATGACACCCGCTTCTTCAGTCTACTCGTGACCACGGTCAATGCTACTTGATCGAAGCGTCGAGGTTAGTCAAAATATTATTATTTTAATGTTAATTCGTGGGTGAATAGACCCGTTTATGATTTAGAAACATAAAGACTACGTTTATTTTACCAACCAACTTAAAAAAGGAGGAGGTTCTCAATTCGACCGGTTTTTTTTCTTCTTTACTCTTTATAGGATGTGCCGATTTTGATGACTTTTATTATATTCGAAAGCTGTTGCTTGTAATGTGGTCCTATTTAAATTTAAGTGAGGTCGTCTGACAAGTAGGCAGTATTTGAGCTACCTTAATAATGTGTACCTTATGTTTGAACACGGTTTATTTATAATTTTTTTGATATATGAGCTAGATGCGTTAGAAGATGTATTTGCAGGTGTGCGAATTCGCATTGATTGTCTATGTTAAAAGTTCTATATGTTCGATCAGGTAGGTATTAGCGCCTTAAGCATAAGTCCGTATTATTGGTCCTCTGCAGTCAGATAATTCTGCCCCCAGCAGAAGAGTTCAAAACCTTTTGTGTTTAAGTTTGAAGGGCACTGCAGTGGGTTAAATTACTTAAATTTTCTGACGAAATAGTCAAAAAATCCAATGGGTTAGAGTGAAGAGCGCTTTGAAGTGTCAACTGTAATGCGTAGCAAGCGTGATGTTTACCATCAGATGAACTGTCTATATCATCAATAATGTGATCTTTATGAGGTTCATGTAGATAGAATCGAGTCCATCCAGCGCAGGTTCTTACGTTCCTTGAGCTGCAGGAGCTTGAGCTCGGATTGAGGAGAAAGCTTAAAGAATATCAAGACAGGCTAGATTACTTCAAACTCAAGAGTCTTGAATCTCGAAAGGCTATCACGGATATGTGTATTCTGTATAGAGTTGTTAATGGTGCCTACAGCAGTGATTTACTAAAAAACGTTCTTTTTAAAGTACCCACTCGTTCTATGCGTAATTATAAGCTGTTTAGCATACCCCCTACCTATAACAATGTTTCGGAAAACAGTCCTCTAATAAAATGTAATACCTTTAACACCATAAACGAAACCTTAAGTAATGTCGATTCAAAAGACATGTTCCGTTGTAGTTATCCGTCTTACAAAGTATATCTTCACACATTGATATAATCAAATTTATCAGTCAAAATTGATAAAATTTGTTTAGAAATTAGTCTCTCTCTCTCATCTCAAGTCAATCTCGTATAATCTGTAATATTTATTACTTATGTTTACAGTATAGCAAGCAAAGAGATGTGTATAGTTGTTATTGCACTTAGACAATGAAAAAATCATGACAAGACGTGCCTTTAGAATTCCTAAACCGTTTGTTACATCCTTATTAGCAAAACGCTGCCCTTCTTTTTCACACCCCCATACTTACAACAAAGTCGCTAAAAAGTGTGATATTAAAAATCTCTCACTCAATGCCTGCAAAAGAACTGTTAAAGATTGGTTGCTCAAACTCTCTCACAAAGACACAGAAGAATTAATGTGAAACCGCTACTGATCAGCACACTCATTCAATATATTTCACACGTAAAGTACGTATGAAACCAACGAGTAGACTAGGGAACGAGTATATATGAGTCCACTCACTTCAGGCATAACGCACATCTACTCACTCTCTCAAACACACTCTTTTACACACATACACACATACACACATCATCATCCACACTTTACATCTACATTATAAGCCATTAGCAAATTAAAATTATTATTAATGTAAAGCGCTTCAAGGAAATTCTTTTCATTTACTTGAAGATAACGGGCACATTATTATATTATTGCAGTGGCATTTAATGATTAAAAAAAAAAAAAAAAAATTGTTTAACTAAGGTATTGAAACGCATTGTACTTTCATGTAAACTTAATTTTATATTGCCACTGTATCTACTTTTATTTTGTCATGAACAACACAACGAACTTTTTGAAAACCGCACTCGATCCCCAAGATACAGGCTTAGTGCTTAGTTTGGGGCTCGCTGTCAAACTATTACCCAATAAGAATTTTAATTATTCTAGAATCTAAGTTAACAATTGTATTTACTTATAAATCTTTTATGGCAATAAATTATCTTACTTTATCTTATTGGATTTTGGGTTCATAGTGTTGTCTTCTTCCATAAAGTGTCTAAATTGAAGTTTATAGCCTAATATATGTAACTTTACCCATGAAGAAAATAGATATATATATAGATAGATAGATAACTCTTTATTGTACACCAAAATAAAAATCATTATAAACAATATCACAAAGTTAAGTAATGTTGTACAATTGGCGGTCTTATCGCTAGAAAGCGATGTCTTCGAGCGATCTCTTCGAGCGATCCAAGTAATAATGTTATAATAGGTACTTTATGTAACCTACACCTTATATATATATATATACATAGTGCTGTTTTAATCACAGAGTCATAAACCGTCGAACAACATTCCAAATTCCAATTAAAATGATTCGTTCGTTGACCATTAAACAAAGGTAAGTTAACTCTACATAATATATGTCAAAAAAGCCGTTATTAAAGCTCAAAGAATGCAATTTAACGGTGATAGTATAAAAAAAAAGAAGTATCCAGTTGTCTTGACGCTAATTTGTTTTTACACGGCTGCTCAAACAAGGAGTGTTATGTTTTCAGGGTTTATGTATGTAAGTTTGTGAGTTTCTTTGTTCCACCATAACTTCAGGTGAGATAGTGGTCAAAGGCTAGTCTATCAGCTATAAATAAAAAAACATGTTTTGCCCATCTATGTCACTAAGGTGAAAACCAATCGAAAGATAAACCAGGCCCGGTTTCAATACTAAAAAATATCAAAAAAATACAATATCTATCACACTTGGGAATGAAATATAGGACCTTGGGATTCCAAAATGACGCTTTACATCACATGACCGACGAGGTAGATCTCATAAAAGACCAGATCAGCAACTCAGTCTGAACAGTTATCCAAATAATCAATAAAAAAACCAGTTCCAGTATAAACATGCGACAAAGCTTGTATTGTGTGAACAAATAATGCGCGTCATCTAACTATTTGGACCAATCACAGCACTTGTTTTTTTTTAATCTTATCCAAGAAGCAACTACGCTTATTATAGATTCGATCTGAATCAAATTAAATAGTTTGTGTTTACCGTTCCATTGAATTCAGACAATATTGAACCTTGTTGTGTAACGTTTTAGACAGATAATGCTATGTTCCACCGGAGTTTAGGTAGTATATGTTTGTTATAGAGATTATTAGGATCTTTGATTTGTGTTTTCGCGGGATTCCAAAACTATTTTATCTACGGAGTAACAGATACCTAAGAATCTCCGTCAAATTAATGCTATTTTTATAATAATAATAATAAAGCCTGTTTATTCCTTAAATAAAATTTAAAACAAAACTAACAATATTAAAATTAATTATTTAAGGAGCCCTCTTTGGGTAAAGGCCTCCTACATTCCCAGCCACGCTTTTCTATCTTTGGCTGCTGAAAGCCATTTTTTTTTTTAAACTAAGAAATTAAAAAAATGCTATTTTTAACTGACTTAAAAAAAGAGAAGGTTCAAATTGAACTGTATTTTTTGTGTGTGTTACCTCATAAAACTTCACAAGGTGTACCGATTTTGATGACTTTACATTCGTTAGCAGGCGCTTGTCATGTAGTCACATTTAAATTTGAGTGATATCTGACGAATAGTATTTGAGTTATCCCTAATATATTATGTTTGCAGACGTTATTTTTTTTTGTTAAATTGTTTATTAGAAGCTAATGTGTGTGTATGCTCTGAATATCAACACAAAATGTAATTAAACCATTTCATTGTAATAACTGAAATAAATATGTGATTTTTCAAATCTTTTCTACCCGTTAATATAACGCGAGTCCCATTTCCATTTGAGTTATAGGTAGTTTTTTATGGTGTTGTAACAGTACGTACAAGGCCCAACTGATGTGAAGCAGTAACCTCTACCTATAACAGATGCATTTCGTCACAAGACGAACTGTATAGCGCCCATCACCATGACACATACAGTTGAGCCTCAAGGACTGATGCCGGGACACACTGTTAGGTGCTTGGTGACAGAACCAGGAAATATTTTGCGAAATGCCTTTCCACCATGCGATGAAGATTAAGCAGATGGCGGGGATCGAACCATGGTCGATTGCCGTGCCTCAGGTCCATAGTTATTACCGCTCAGCTATCACTGCCTCAAACATGTTGGTTCGTAAGATAGAAAATAATAAAAACACATCTCAATACATAAGCATTATGCATTGAGATGTTTTTGATAAGCATATATATAAAGATATATGTATGTTTTTTTTTGAAACGCAAAAAGACGCAATGGTAACCGTCCACATTGCGTCTTTTTGCATTTCACTTGAAAAAAACCTCAACTTGTCAGAAGAATGTTGTCTATTTTAGCTAGAGTATTCCTTATAGAACAGACCTGGTATTCTAAGCCAGGATCTGTTCCAACGCGTATATTTTCTAAATTAATTTTTTTGAAACGCAAAAAGACGCAATGGGGACCGTCCCCATAGCGTCTTTTTGCGATTCACTTGAAAAAAACTTCAATTTGTCAGAACAACGTTGTCTATTTTCTCTAGAGTATTCCTTATAGAACAGACCTGGTATCCTAAGCCAGCATCTATTCCAACGCGTATAATTCCTAAATTCATTTTTTGAAACACAAAAATACGCAATGGGGACCGTCCCCATTGCGTCTTTTTGCGTTTCATTTGAAAAACCTCGACTTGTCAGAAGAATGTTGTCTATTTTATCTAGAGTACCTATTCCTTATAGAATAAACCTGGTATCCTAATCCAGGATCAATTCCAACGCGTATAATTCCTAAATTCATTATCATTATGCCGTTAAAACAAACATTACCTCCATATTCAGTTTTTATAGGCTCATAAGCCTTAACAACTAGAATCGCAACATTATGGCCACTTAGCAAGCAATTGTAATTACGACTTGGTATACAGACAATCGGCGATATATTAAAATGCGTTTGCTTATCGCGTAGCTATAATTACGCTTGACTACTGGAACACCCCCTTAACAATGTGCGCTTACGCATGTTAATGGGCCACTGATTGTAACGTCAGATGTTGAAACTTTGTGTGTGTTTACGCATTTATGCCTGCTACTAGATTTATAAACATACTTATAGAATAAAATAAATAATAAGCAACAAGGCATAACTATGTTGACGTACGAATCTTAAAAAGATCAGCTGAGTTGGACTTCCATATTGAGGGTTCCGTACCGAACACGGAATGTTCCAAAAAAAATTATTAAATAGATAGATGGATGTATAGATGGATAGATACATAGATAGACGGATAGAAAGTTATTTATTTGCTTGCCATAAAAATAATATTACAATTAAACAACAAATAAAGGTATACAAAGGGCGGTGTTATTGCTGTAAGCTATTTCTTGCAGACAACCGATCTGGGATGAATTAAGAATTCAGTTTTTATTAGGGTTCCGTACCAGAAAACGGAACCGTATTACTAAAACTCGAGTGTCCGTCCGTCAGTCCAACCTTAATAGGGGTCTCTATCTTTAGAACGGTTATAGGAAGGCCTTTAAAATTTTCACAAAATATGTGTTATTATAGCGGATTTCCTAACAAATAATAATAATTACAAAAAGTTAATATAAAAGGGGGGTCCTTTGAGGAAATTTGTTTATACTATTTTTTTTTTCGCGCTATTGTAGAAATGGTTATATATACAAGCGTTATTCTTAATTTGGTTATAGTCTAAGTTATACGAAGAAATAGTAATAAACAGCCAAGTGCGGGTTGAACTCCCGCTGAGGATATCGATCTATTCAATACAATAACTCTTTATTGCAAACCAATCACCAATTTAACACATAATATAAACAATAAAAACCCTTAGAGAATGGTGTTATAATGGGCGGTCTTAATCGCTATAAAAGCGATTTCATTCAGACAACCTTTGGGCAGACAGAATCTGTATGCAATGAATAACAATTTTATGGTACATTTTATAATGTCACGGAACCCTCTCACTGTGGGAGTCCAACCTGCGCTTGACCAGTTTTTACTATTTGTTGTTATACGTTCGATATTGAACTATAATCTTGCCAAGTTTGATTTTTGTATGTATTACCGTTTTTACGATAGAGTACAAAGAATAATAACCTCTTAAAACACGTATATTGTATAGGTAACACATTTCATTTGTTTAAATTTTGTTATTATTATTATTTGTAAGGTTTTCCGCTAAACAAACACATTTTTCGTGACAATTTCAACTGGCTACTTATTACCGTTACATAGATACGGATGGAAGGGCGGATAGCCAAGGCTTAGTAGTCCCGTTTTTTTGAACGGAACCCTAAAACGGTAACAGTAAATGTAAAGTTTACCGTTACTGAAGTTAAATATGATAATCCTATTCACATTTGCAGCAAAAAGCAAACAAATGATATTGTTATATAATAATCTGTGTATGTATCTATGTAAAGGTTTAATTACCGACTTCAAAAAAGAGAAGGTACTCAATTCATCTGTATTTTTTTGTTTGTTATATCAGAACTTGTGACCTTAAATTTCATCATAATCGGTCTAGCCGTTTTTGAGTTACACTCCAATAACTGAAAAGCATTTTCCTATCTTGATGATAAAGTCATTGACAGTGAATCCCATATGTAGCAAGGGTCACTAAAAAGGATGAAAATAAAATGTTTTACTAAAAAATGGAACCGACTTCAACACCCAAATATGTGAAATAACTTATCGAAGTCGGTACCATGCGCACAATATTGTGATAATGGGTACTTTTGAACAGATAAAATTAAAATCTTAGCTGAATCACATTTGTATAGGCGATTTTAATAATAGGTTTTTTTGTTGTTCGAGGCCACAAAATCTTTGAACAGTAAGTAGGTAATGACCCGTCGTCATCGTGTCAAAAGTGGACTGTATCTAAATTTGATCAAGTAACCCTTTTGTTATCCTTTCTCTTTATACAGAGTTTAGTTTCAATATAATTTTTAGCTCCAAACTCTTTGGTACCTAAAAATGTTTTGAATTTTTAAATTAAAAACATTGTGATAAGGTTACCTTATTGTGATCAATACGGATCCCTAACTAATATCTCAGAATAAAAGAACGAATTAAATACATCTATAATAAAAATAATAATAATCTAATACATCGTGATCAAAATGCTGGCACCTATTTGGCTCAAAAAACAAGCATTGCAATTCAACGGAGCAATGCTGCCAGCATACTGTGCACGCTGCCAACTGGTTGGGGGCTAGAGCATTTGGACCAATGACCTATTTGCCTATGAGTCTGCAATGACTTTTAGGGATCTAAATGCTTTTATTGTAGTAGCTATAGTGTTGTATATAGTTTGTTGTATTTTGTTAATAAAAGCATTTAATTTAATATATCTATTAAATCATAACATATGATAAAGTATTGTTTGACACCTAAGATACAAAGCTGAGCTCAGTGAGGTTAAAGCGCTTTATATTTTGATAAAATTAGGTGATAAGGTTTGCATGACACATAATGTGACATTTGTCGAGCAGGATGTGTACATTGTAGCGCCAATAGCTCGTTTAGAGTTCAACGAGAGTCATTACTAAAATACAAATATACGAGAGGAAAAATTTAAGTCATGAGCAGGGTAAAAAATTCTCTCGCATATTTGTAATTTTGTTCTCTAATCCGCATAACAGGCGTTATTGCAAACATAATAATAATAAAATTCAACGAGAGTCACTTGCAGTGAGGTGCGCAATCTGCTTTTCTTTTATTGTTGAGCATGTAAATATCGGTCCAAAATTACAATTGATATCAAATTTATGAAATTTATAGTGAGCTGAGACATAAAAGAAAAAAACAAATGATTGTGTTTTCTGCACTTTTACGACAACTTAAACGAATATTTCTGAAATTACATAGTGCCATCAAAGAAAAGGGCTGATAAAATGTATTGAGGTACAGCTTAAGTGGGATCGGGGTGCATTGTCATACCATTTGTTCGAAAAAAGAGGAGTTGTTCTTAAATAGGACCACATCACAAGGCCGCTATGAGGCGCTATGAGGCACTAAGCGCCGTGTATGAACGGTACATGGCGGATAGTATAATAATATATATCTGTATACATATAGCTATAGGTCTCTTTTGTGCGAGTTATAACTTGTAAGTTTGGTAACCTACCTTTACACCTGTATTTTCAAAACTTGTCCAGTTACCGTAGCTAGCATAATACACTCGAGAGCAATGAATCCGGGTCACTTAAAGAATGTTAAAAATCTCGGAAACTAAAAATGATAGGTTAATGCAATAAATTGTATTTAATAGACAATGTAATACTCCTTAAATGAAAGTAAAAAAAATATGAGTCACCATACATTTTATTAACACAAAATTACATAAAGAAAAAAACTGCTGATCTCTCCTTAAAACAAAAATAGGAAACATGAAATTTTTGAACTTTATTACGATTTTCTTGAATTTTAATACTTCGTATTGCCTCCTCGTGCTTCCATTACTGCGTTTACGCGGTTTGGCATGCTGTACACCAAGTTCCTTATACGATTTTGGGGAATATTCTCCCATTCCTCTGTGAGAGCAATTTTGAGCTCACGAAGCGTGATTGGGGGAGGGTTTCGTTGTTTTACGCATCTGCCTAGCTCGTCCCAAGCATGCTCGATCGGGTTGATATCCGGGCTGCGCGCTGGCCACTCCATACGAGTAATGTTCATCTCTTGAAGGTAGTCATTCACAATCCTACCTGTATGAGGTCGGGCATTGTCATGCATAAATATAGCATCCTCACCTAAATTGACCATAAATGGACCAACGTGATCATTGAGGATTTCTTCCACATATCTTACGCTAGTTAAAGAGCCGTTTTCTATGATCACCAGCTCTGTGCGACTTTCAGAAGAAATTCCGGCCCACACAAGTACAGACCCACCACCGTAGGCTACTTTTTCTTCGATGCATGCTTGCTTGAATCTTTCCCCTGGTCTTCGATACACTCTGTGTCTTCCATCGTGCTTGTAGAGCATACATTTTGATTCGTCGGAGAACATAACTTTTGACCAATCTTCAATACTCCAATTTACGTGGCTCTGGGCATATCTTAGTCTCGAAATACGATGCCCACGCTCCAGTTTAGGGCCGTTTGCAGGTCTAAGGGGTTTTAAGTTAGATTCAGCAAGCCGACGTCTTACTGTCCATGCACTTGGGTTACTTCCTCCGAGGCGTCGAAACTGATTGGTGAGTTCAGTTCCTGTGAGAAAGCGATTTCGAAGCATGGTGTTCACCAAGTATCGGTCTTCTCGTGCTGTGGTACACCTGGTTCTGCCCGTTCCTGGTCTCCGTAGGTTAGAACCAGTTTCTTCGTAACGTCGGAGAACTCTTTGTACTGTTGACAGCGACACACCGACAGTCCTGGCTGTATCGCGCTGACTCCGGCCGGTTTCCAGCATTGTAAGTATTCTGGTGCATTCTTCAGGCGTAAGCGACATAATTTCAGCTTGAATAATGAATATAGAGCACTATCAACATGGTTTATGTACCCACATAAATGACAGATTACAAACAAAAGCAAAACCAAATGCTGTAATTTCGTAGTTCCATCTTCGAAAGTGGCCCTTTTTCAAATTTGATTTTTTTATGATATAACTTTACAATAACTAAGAAGTTTTAATACCTTCATTTAAGGAGTATTACATTGTCTATTAAATACAATTTATTGCATTAACCTAGCATTTTTAGTTTCCGAGATTTTTAGGATTCTTTAAGTGACCCGGATTCATTGCTCTCGAGTGTAGTTTATAAAATAACCTTTCGGCATAATTACTAGCTGTTGAGAAAAAAAATAGCAAAAGTGCAAGTTTAAAGTTGAAATACTTAAGTCAAATAAGGTCGTTGGAGTAACACGCACTTAACTAAAAAAAACACGTAATTTTTATTTTATCATTATACTAGATTCTTGTTCTCGGCTTCAAAATGACTGCTGATGAAATGATCGCGAATATTAATTTGATGTTTTCGTAAAATATTTTAAAAATGTTTGTTATTATTAAAATGTTTAATATTGTAAAGGCTATAATAAATAATATAGCTGAGCCGAATACACAATTCCGTATATTTCTCTCGATAGAAAAAAATACATAAATACAGCCCTAAACTTCACTTTATCAAGTTTGGTGTCCATACGTTTCGGTATGATTAAAAAATAACACATAAATGATATGTGGGTGCGTGTGAGTAGGAAATCAAACAGCGAAATGTCACGGCGACGCGCCGGTATGAACTCACGGCGACGACGGCGCGCCGGCGCGGCGCTCATATCTACTACATATTCTTCATTGGATGTCGTGAAAGATAAATAAATGAAATGCGGCTAAAGAGCGAAATGCCACCAATTACTCACATGACGAGTATCATTGAATCTGAGTGGCGTATTCCTGCACGATGTATGTACAACAGGGCTCCTTAACATCATTTTAAGGTCCTGTTTACCCGTAGTGGGTATACTAGCAATGAGAGCACTCTCAAGGAGGTTTGGCGTAAGGATGTCCAAAAAACCGGGATATAAGCGTAAGATGAAGATAAGCTTTGGTCTTAGATAGTCTAAGTTATAGAAGGCAAACCTATTGAAATCTATCGGGCACAGTATCAGAATCCGGACCGTTTCAAAATTGTGGAAGACTCCAATATCACACCGGTCCTGGGATCAAACTTAAGATGATGAGATTTTAAAGGGACCAACAAAGGCTGTTATTAATAAATGTTTAAGAGGCCTTTTACATTTTGCAGCCCTCTCACTCGCACTTTTAGACATAATTTCAAATAGCAACAATATGGTAATGATTTTTTTTAAATGTGGTCTGACATTATTCCGCTGCATGCGACTATAGATGTTCTCTTCTAATTTTCATGTTGATATCTGTAATGGGGGTTCCAAAACGCGTAATTTAGTTATATAAAATTTTGGGCATCTAATTCTCTACATGTTACAAATTAAAAATATTTTGAGACCATCTATAGCAGCAAAAAGCAAAATAATTTCAGACCACATTTTATAAAATCATTACCAAATTATTTCTATATTTGGAATTATGTTTAAAAGTGCGAGTGAGAGGGCTGCAAAATGTAAAAGGCCTCTAGATAATTCGATTTTAAAGTCAAAAATTTGCATTTAAGTTCTTATTAGTAGCGAAAAAGCGAAACATTTAAAATTTCTCCGTGCTTGTTTCTCGATGCTAAAACGGTTACTTGTATTGTATTTTTAGGATCAACAGGTTTGTAAGGTTCAATGTCTCGTCAACTCTGGCCATACAGCCGGTTTCTGATCATCAATACATTAATAATTTATTGACAGAACGTCCTTAAAATTATCACATTTCAACATTTATTTCTCTAGACTTGATCGTTTTCTGTGTACCTACGTGAAGAAAACTTAGAATATCTGTCGTGGTACCCACCAAGACCGACTCTTGCTGAAGAGAACTACCGCCTGGTAAACGTGCTACTCGAATTTTCTTTAATGGAAGTTTTTCCTCTATATGTTTTACGAGGTATGCCTACCGACTGTTACTTAACTTTAATTAGTAAGACCGATCAAATTTTTTTTTTATACCTGATAGATTAGCCTTTGACCACTATCTCACCTGATGGTAAGCGATGATGTGGTCGAAGATGTTGTTCAGGCTAACCTAGAAGTACTGGCTCTCAAGGACAGCTGCCGGAACACACCTTTAGGTGCTTGGCGACAGATTTTCTACTTGAGGGTGGTAGCTAGCCAGTCGGGCATTCGCAAAATGCCCTACCACCATGCTATAACGACTGCCATCCTAAGACAACAACCGGGACCGACGGCTTAACGTGGCTTCCGAAGCACGGAAACGCTCAGTAGTAACGTCACTAGAGGTCACCCATCCAACTCATGACCGCGCGCGACGTTGCTTAACTTTGCTGATCGGTTGAGAACAGCTAAGTAAACTTCGCTATGAGCGCTTCAAATAGTTTATGTCTTTTTAATTTCTTACACGTAAAAAAAATTAATGGCATGTCCAACTCGTGCAAATTTATAATTCAGTAGTTACACCTTACTCGATTAAATTGATGTGTCCACGGACACGTCTGCTTTCCCGAACAAACGCTTTTTCGGATATCTATTGTTAGAAATGTTTTTAATGCATGGACTGCTGGAGCAAAAAAGCTTTCAAAGCTCCCGTAGCGGCGTTTGCATAGTCGTTTTAACCGATCAACTTTGCTGATGTCATTACTTAAATGGGTGACCGCTAGTGGCATTTAATTCTGCGCTCTTCCGAGCTAAGCCGGCAAAGAGCACGAATTAGCCCGGTTGTGTTCTTAGGACGGCAGTCACAAAATAGCTAGAGAAATTAGCTTTTGAAGCGCTCGTTCGGAGCTGAGTTCCCCGTGTCGTTCTTAAGGTTGAACTAGCCGGTCACTTCTCCATACAAACGTCGTAGGGTGATTACTCCCTTATTTGAGGATTTAGATCCAGACTTTAGCATTATACCGATTTATATCGTCATTATCTAAACTTGTACGATGCCAACATTTTAAAAAGATAATTAAGTTGTAAGTTATGAGCCTTGAAAACTTTATATGAAAATGTTTCATGGCTCATAATTCCCAAGTTATTATTTTATTACAATTTCGGCGTCATACAAGCCTAGATAATGGCGAGATCAATCGGTATTATGCTTTTTTTTTTACCTAAATCCTCAAGTAAGGGTGTCATCACCCTGCGACGTTGGTATGGAGAACGGGCCGGCCAAGTCACTTAACCGATAAACTACGTTGAGAAATGTTCGCAGCGGTCATTATTTGAATGGATGATCGCTAATGGCATTTAAGCTGAGATTCAGAGACAAAGCGTGAACTAATACTTTCACTTGTCAAAATAGTTTATAGTAATAGTGATAAGCAGCATACTTGTATATAGAGATGTTTCGAATAGCGGTTAAACTTAGCGCGTGCTTTGCTAAGCCAAGTAGTGGAAATCGACTACTTTAGCAAGAGTGGAAATCCAAGTAATTAAATTGACCTTCGAGTGTTGTAGATGCCTAAATTGAATATGTGATTTGACTTTGAAATGCTTAAGCTTTCAAAGTCTTCCTTTCAATTTCAAATATTTCAAAGTCGTTCCTTGATAGTACACGGGGCTATTTATGTGTGACATTAAAAGCCTAGAAAACTATGTGAGACATTAAAAGCCTCGAAAACTTGTAAAGTGGCAATCGCACGGTAAACTAATCGAGGAATAGCGACTACTTACCACAGTCGAAATATATATGTCATTTAAAAATTGTAAACAGTCGGCTACATTCCAGAAGCAATAGTAATTAACACGTCTGTGAGTCATTAGCCCGTGGTTATGAATAACCGACAAGCAATTAAACAGGCTCTCATAGGACGAAACAGGACCAGATTATATTGAGATAACCACTTTGGATTTTAATTGATGGTACCTCGAATGTATTCTAATTGATCAAAACGGATATTTTCTGGGCAAAGGACGATCAAATTAGATTTTTGAACGAAAGAACGTATAAATGTTAAAAGTTTTAGTGTCGTGCGTAAAAGCGGAGTTGTCTGTTTATTGTCTGTCTTTTTTCTTCCGTATATCATGCGTCATATGCCATATAGCTTACATTATTGTATTAGAAATTCACTTACACTATTATTCAAGGAATACAGTACATCAAAATGCGCGTCTACAGGTCGAGAACTCAACAGGAACAAATAATATTTATTGGCGATAAAATATTAAAATATGAAGCAATCACTTAATATTTTTTATTTATAGTTGATGTGTTTAGCCTTTAACCACTATATCAACTCATGGTAAGTGATCATGTGGTCGAAGATGTCGTTTAGGCTAACCTAGAATTACTGGCTCTCAAAGACAGCTGCCAGAACACACCGTTAGGTGCTTGGTGACAGATTTTCTACTTGAGTGTAGGCATTTTGTGAATGCCCTACCACCATGCTTTATTGACGGCCATCGTAAGACAACAACCGGGACCATAGACCACCCATTCAAGTCATGACCGCGGCGGACGTTGCTTTGCTTAGCTGATCGGTTAATAACGTCTAAGCAAACTTCGCTACGAGCGCTTAAAAAAAGTTAAATATTCATTAGTTTGAGACCATTTTAGTCACAGGGTCTATCTCAAAAACTAAACTAGTTAGGAATCTAGAATATTTTGTTTAGTCTGTACCACATAAAAACCAAAAAACTGGCCAAGAACGACTGGAACTCACGCACGGTTCCGTACCATTACCTGTAACCTAATCTTGCAAGTCACAGACACTTTTGGAAGTGTCCGATTGACATGGGGTGGTACGGCAAAAACCTCTTTTATTGTATGGGAACCCCTTTAATTATTTATTTTAACTAATTATATTTAAAGAGAACATAAAACTAAATATTCTGTGAATAATTAAAGCGTCAAACTGTCACGGTTATTAGTATCGAGCAAGAAACGGTAAAAGAATCAAGTTTGTTGTATGGGAAAAAAAAAAATTTTTAGTATTTGTTGTTATAGCGGCATTAGATATACATCATCTGTGAAAATTTCAACTGCCTAGCTATCACCGTTCTTGAGATACAGCCTGGTGACAGACGGACGGACGGACAGCGAAGTCTCAGTAATAGGGTCCCGTTTTTATACCCTTTGTGTTCGTAACCCTAAAAACGACCAATAATTCATCAATGGAAAAAAATAATGACAGATTATTGCGGTTTGGATTTCTAAAAGAGGGAGACCCATGCATTCGTGACCGTTTTGAATTACCTTAAAGATCATTTTAGACTTTTTTTAATTATATATTTTTTATATTCTATTTGATCATTGAGACCTCAAATGGTTCTATAGTTGTACTACATACCAGACTAATTTTGGAATTAGCTCTAAACTTGCTTACAATGACGCAACCTATAATTAAAAAAAAAAACGCTCTCTCCGCGTATTATGTTGGCGCGGGTTCGAATCCCGCACATAACTATAATTTTTCCTCTCATTGTAATTTTGTAACTAAAGCCTTTGGGTTACCTGCGAGTCTCAATAAACCAATAGGTTACTTGGAGTTACCTGTAGCTAACTTGCTTGCATGGTGGAAGGGCATTTTGCAAATGCCCGCCTGGCTAGCGACCACCTTCAAGTAGAAAATCTGTCACCAAGCACCTAACGGTGTGTTCCGGCAGTTGTCCTTGAGAGTCAGTGAAATTACAGGCACAGGAGACTTAACAGCTATGTCTCACAGTAACGGGCGCAGTGCAATTCATGACACTTGTGATGAAATGCATCTGTTTTAGGCAGAGGTTAGTCCGCTTAACATCAGGTGGGCCTCGAGCTTGTTCTGTCACCATAACATAAAAACAAAAAAAAAGCCCTTATAGCTTTACACTAAAAGCAAACCGCCGTTAAGAAATTAACTAACCTATTATCAAGAATACGCCGTCAACCATCACAATACCCGGAATTTAAAAAAGTGGCAATACTCAAGCTCCCTCATTGGTTAACGTGGCAATATCTTGCCGCCCTTTTAATTATGTATTCATATTGTAAGCGTATGGAACGTTTTAGCTGGAAATAATGACTTCCGGTTTCTATTTACCTAATGCTTTACTTAATCGTATGGAATATAAATGAAAACATATTTTGTAGTTTCTGATTGCTTATTCTAAGTTATCATGTTGATTTTTTTTCTATTGGATTGTACACACAAGCACGAGGCCCACCTGATGTTAAGACTGGGGGGAAGTCCGGAATTTTCATACAAAAAGAGAAAACGTTTCTACGCCCCTAAACAATCACCGATTTTGATGATTTTTGGAAATGTTATAGATGTTATCAATATCCAGGTTTATAGGTTTTTTTTATCATTATATTGAAGGAATTTGAATTAATGGGTATTTAAATACCGATATATTCTCAAAACTTGTATTTCTAGTTTGTGAATTATTTATTGGAAAAATAATGATAAATAAAGAATACAGAAAACCTATAAACCTAGTTTATTCTATCAGTTATCAAATAAGTCCAACAAGTTTTTTTTTTTTAGATTTGATTAATGTTTACTATTAGAGAAAAGTTTTATCCCAGAACGCAAATTGCATAATTCAATATAAGTTGTATATAATTTGTTAACACATGCTTTTCGAATGCGAACTCCTTGCAATATACAGTTGTTAAAGCTCTCAAAGACTGCAGCTAGTAAATACTGCTATGTGCTTGGCGACAGGTTTTCTACTTGAAAGGTAAGGAGGTAGGTGAGCATTCGCAAAATGCTCTTTCACTATAGGGTGAAGCTCAAGCCGACGCGGTGGGGATTTGAACCACGCCTGCGGCAGGGCAGTCCAACTCTACTGGCCAGTACTGTGATACTACTGGCCACTAGTGTAGAAGGGCATATATTTTCTCCAAGTCACTACTTGTAGTACCGTTTTCTAGTGTTGTGGGGAAGGAACGATCCAATGCTATTACCGCTCAGTTATCATTAATTCCAAAAGCTTTTTACGAAAAAATGGAACCGACTTCAACTGTCAAATGTGTGAAATAACTTGTTGAAGTCGGTACCATGATAATTCAAAAGTACCTGTTATCACAATATCGGATCAATTGTCATTCTCTGTTAATGACCATATTAAGATAGGAAAATACTTTACAGTTATGGGAGTGTAACTCAAAATTGGATTGACCAATTTTAATGAAATTTAAGTGGAACCACACGGCAAGCATCAGCTGTCAAATAAAAAAAATCATTAAAATCGGTTCACCCAGAAAAAAGTTCTGAAGTAACAAACATTAAAAACAGGCTGCTCCTTTTTAATGTCGGTAAAAATTACAAGTTTTTCAATTTTTCTAATAACCAACATGTATATTATTTGATTAATTCTACGTTTATATCCACATGCAATTAATAAGGTTTAATTTCAATTATTGCAATATTTGAAAATAACGTCACGATTCAAAAATAATCGTAGCGTTTAAATTATTCACCGATACATATAAACATATTATTGTGAATAAAATAAAACTTACATTGGAAGTAACATCAATAAAAAATCTAAAATTTATTTAACCGCTAAAACTAAAATATTTGAAGCGCTCGTAGCGAAGTTTCCTTAGCTGTTCTTAACCGATCAGAAAAGTTAAGCAACGTCCGCCGCCGTGGTCATGATTTGGATGGGTGACCGCTAGTGACATTACTACTGAGCGCTTCCGTGCTTCGGAAGGCACGTTAAGCCGTCGGTCCCGGTTGTTCTGGACGGCAGTCATTACAGCATGGTGGTAGGGCATTTTCAATGCCCGCCTGGCTAGCTATCAACCTCAACTAGATAATCTGTCGCAAAGCACTTAACGATGTGTTCCGGCATCTGTCCTTGAGAGCTAGTAATTCTAAGTTAGCCTGAACAACATCTTCGACCACATTATCACTTGCCATCTATTATTTAGATAGTGGTCAAAGGCTACCCTATCAGGATCAAAAATATAATTTTAAAAAAATATACTATGGCAATTTAGTGAAGAGACTTGACGTGGACGTGACGTTAACTTATTGCATTAACCAAGTAAATATTATTGTATTTACTAGAAGCAAAAGTTACTATAAAATAAATAAGTGATACTAATAAAAATAATTGTTTTTAAAAGTAGGCATAACAGAGTATTATGAGCTTTAACAGAGTTACTAAAATATTTATTACAAATAAATGTGACCAACTGGCACAATAATACCTTATTACGGCTTTTATGTGACATTTTGCCATAAACATCAAAGTTTCCTTAGTTCGTGTCGCTCAATGTTACGTGTTAATAATAAATAGTATACTTTTTATGGAATAGGATGGAATTCGCATAAGGCCAACCTGATGTGAAGCTGTAACCTCTACCTATAACCGACTTATAAAACCTACCTACTATATCATGAAAGTCCAAGTCAAAATCATTTATTCAATTTAGGCATCTACGATTCTCTTATGTAAGATAATTAAGATGTAGTTGAAAACCACATTTATTTAGGTGTTCTAGGTAGTTTAAAAAAGTTTCACATAAATTTAAGAAAATGTTTCCAATAAATTAGAAACAGCATAATCTTAATCATTTTGATTTTATTAATAGTGTGTTTCTCTTCTCAGTGAAATTTGAAATTATTAATTTGGCCAGTGGGGTGTCGGGCTAGAAAGTCACCCCGCCATTTCTTCCCGTGGGTGTCCTAAGAGGCGACAAAGGTTATAATATCGGAAAACGGGAAGCATCTCCTTCCATGGAACTTCTATCTTACACTGCGATCCCCAGGGTGCCTGCCAAGCGTGGGGATTAAAAGCAAACCCTTCCTTAATGGATAAGGCTGTTTTAATAGAGGACAATAGGCTACATTACAGTAAATGTAATTTGAACTTTGTTACATATTTTCATAGTATTTTTTGTACCAAACATAGGTCCTGCAATAATACTTTGGTATAAGTTGATTTTCACTAACCAATAAATTTAATTCAATAACCGCTGAGCATCGGCTGTTCACATATTCAGAAGACAAAAATTAATTTCTATTATTATGAATTAGATACCGATATGTAAGAATTATGGCGCACAATGAAGCATTATCACGCGGAACAAGCGACGCTCAAAAGCCTGTATCCCAGATCCTGTATCCCCAGATTAAATAATTATATGATGAACTAGCTGTAACAGTGACTTCGTTCGCGATTGCCGTACCTGCAGACAAATTATTCACATTTGAGCACTGTTTATCTCATATTAAGCACTGCTGTGGTCTGGGGTGAAGCACTCTTAGTAAAGCATAGCTCAGAAAGGATTTTTATTTTGGGTTTGAAAACTTCCGGGTTGTATTTTTCAGAAGATAGTAGTTAAGTAACTCAAAGAGTTCCTTCGCGGTTCGCACAGTATATGTTGAAGCAAAGGACTTTGTGAGTCTCTTTCAAATTTCGATTGTAAAACGGCGTCTTTTTGCCGACGTTCTCCTTGTTTGGCGGTAGAACGAAAATGTATTAGATTGTGCACTGCCCGTGGGGTGCAGTGCTGCTCGTGTGGTGCCGGGCTCACTTGTCACTATTCTAACAAAATAAGTTTAATTGAAATCGGACAACGCGTTAATAAATTACAGCTATGTGTACATTGTGTAAATTACAGGCACATGGTACTTAACAACTATGTCTCAAGGTGACGGGCGCAGTGCAATTCGTGACTTGTGACAAAATGCATCTGTTATAGGCAGAGGTTAGTCCGTTTAGAATCAGGCGGGCATCGAGCCTGTTACGTCATAATGACATAAAAAAAAATTGACTTTCATCCCCTTTCCCGAGGGAACCGTGCTGAATTTCTGGATAAAAAGTATACAATGTCCTTATTTGTAGTATGAACTCAAATCGTGTTAAGTTTCATTGAATTCCATTCAGTAGTTTTGGAGTGACGCACGGCCGGGATACAGACAGACAGATAGACAAAAATAAAAAATACATATTAGGCTACAGTCAGCTACAGAGTGCCCACAATTTTTTTTCGCAAAGTATCTGCCGTTTGCAGAATTGGATCTGTTACAGTTTTATTATAAGTATAGATTATTAAACTAATTATTTTTGAAAGTAAAGTAAGAGCTATAATAGTTTTATAGCTCATGCTAGTCACAAATTTACGTGACCATTTGGCACAATTATACTAAATTACAGCTTTTATGTGACATTCCAACATAAACATCAAAGTTTGATTTAATCGCGGTCGCTTAAATTAAGTTGTTACGTATTAATTTTGTGACACGTTTTAGTGCTAAGAAAACTAATAAAATATTCCTCTTAAATCATAAACCAAACTTACGAAATTTTAGATAAACCACACTTATTTATGTATTGTTTTTTGAAAGAAATGTCTCATACATTTACAAAAAATGTTTCAAATATATTCAGTGATTATTGTCCCAAACTGAATAATCTGTCTATAGTAATTCGTCTGATGTTGGAAATGTGATGTGTGTTGTTTTATCTTCTCACTCACATGCAGATTCATAAAATATTTATTATTATTCAGCCTTTGTACCAAAAATAATGTATGCCCTGCAATAATACATGCAGTAGTAGACTGCTGAACACAGTCTCCTTAATTAAGGGTGGGTTTGCCATAAATCCCACGCTAGGCAGGCGTCTTCCGGATTGGAATATAAGATATCAGATCCTCAGAAGGCTCTGCCGCCCGTAGGTGTCATAAGAGACAACTATGGGTAAAATACTGATTTTACCCATAGTCGTCTCTTACGGCACCCAAGAGAAAGTAGGGGGGCAATAATACATTAGCGTAGCATAATTTTAAGTAAATGTTAATCTGCATAGATCCTATAATTCATTAAGGGGCACGATGTAACCTAACCAACATGGATGAAGTTACGAGCAAAATACAATACAAAAGCTCTTTATTGCAAGCCAATTTACAAGCGTTACACATAAATAAAAAACACTTGCAAAATGGTGTTACAATTGGTGGTTTTATCGCTATAAAAGCGATTTCTTCGACGCAACCTTTGGATCGACAGAAACAGATATAGGAAATAGGCGGTTTGTGCCCCTTGAAATCATATCATGTACAAAACTTTTACTAGTACTTAAATACAAATCCTATACATATATAAATAAATATATACTAACATATATTTCTAAATATCAAGCAGTTTCAGAAACAAAACAGAGTATAAAATAAACATAAGGATATTAAGCTAATTATTTTGAAAGTAAAGCATAACAGAGTTACAAGCCTGCTAGTCATAAATTTATCTGACAATTTGGACTTAATTACAACTTTTATGTGACATTTTACCATAAAGAGCAAAGTTTGATTTAATCTTGGTCGCTTATATTGAGTTGTTTCATGTTGATTTTAACATAAATATTAGTACTTAGAAAACTAATAATACCTAACTAATAAATAAATAACTTATGAAATATTAGATTCGTATAGAATAATAATTAATTGTGAAAATAGGAAGACATTACATTTAAAACTTGTTTATCGCTATACGGAATATTTACTATTTTCTAGTGAATATTTCGTTGTTTGTTTTTTCCTCTATTTTGCCGATTTAAAAATTATATCATGTAGGTAGTACTGCAAAGCTTTGCAGTGCTACCTAACCGACATGATATTTTTTTTAAATAAAAAACATGTTGTATTTTATATAAGTTACTTTGATTTTTACTTTACCACTCTTCCTTAGATATTACCGGTAAAACTAACATAAAAACCTCAAATTTTATTTTTGGGACTACATCTAATTTTATGCATACGTCACCCCAGTCGATTGAAACAGTTCAAGCTTAGCTAATATTATCCCTGGTCTCAAAAATATGTCCCTATTGTTCTTTATCACGGTTTCCTATTGTTCTTTAACATATTTGTAACATATTTTCCTGGTCTTAATAAATATCAGCATCCCTCATAACTACCAAACTTTTCAAGTTATCAAATAAAATCCTAAGAACAAACATCCTGGTAAAAATCTAGAATTAAAATATTATGTTTCTTATCATTAAATGTACCAAATGAAGTGTAATCATTACAAAATAATAAATTTACTACACATTATAAACAAAATCATTATTAGTTTAATATGTAGCCCGGCACGCGGCATGTCCGTCTGTGATCATCTACACTTGCAGATGTATAGAGCCATCATTTTCTGAACAATGCCCAATATATTAGTTAAGAGGAACGAGAAGAGAAGCACCTACAGAAAAATAGGTATTTTAACAAAGTGATGCTGTCTCGCCGCTAAACGCCCGAATAGAATAGTGCGATAAGGACAATTGCAGCTTCTTCAAGTTTTGACTTAGAATCTGCGTTCTGGGAGGAAACTTTTCTCCAATAGTAAACATTAATCAAATCTAAAAAATTTGGTCTTATTTTATAACTGACAGAATAAACTAGGTTTATGGGTTTTCGTTTTTCTTTATTTATAATTATTTTTACTATAAATAATTCACAAACTAGAGATACAAGTTTTGAGAAAATATCGGTATTTAGGTGTAAATATATTTATTATAAGAGACATTACATATCACTCACTTGAGAACAATTTATGAACATAAATAAAATTACCATGGTCGTCCTATTTAAATATCCATTAATTCAAATTCCTTTAATATAATGATAAAAATCAAAATCTATAAACCTGAATATTGATAACATTTCCAAAATTCATCAAAATCGGTGATTACTTAGGGGGGGTAGAAACGTTTTCTCTTTTTCTATGAAAATGCGAGACTTCCCTCCAGTCTTAAGACATGAAAGCACAACAAAACGAAGAAACAGACAGGTAGAGCAAAAATCAAGTGCAAATAACCTAAAGAAATAAAATATAATGTATTTAAAATAGCTGTTTTTTTCAACATAAACCTAACTTGTATATTATTAAAACTACTTACATATACCTACATACATTACATATATATTAATAAGTCATATAACAACCTAATTAATTCTTTTCAGCTCTAAGCTCTTTACTACTACATTATTAACACCCTTACTTTACTTTAATTATATATTCAAGTCAAGCTCATTCCTCTGTTGACCGTACTTGGCATATCTGTACCAATTAATGATATTTTCCATAAGTCCACTTTTTTGCTGACAGTATTGGAATGTCATTTCTGATGATGGAAATGGAAGATAGTAGATTATAACTAGAACTTGTCAATCACCGTTTGTAAGGTTTTTTTTATGATAACGGGTCCAATAAAATCGTAAGAAGATGGCGTTTAAGACTAACAAGTAATTGGACTAGTTGTTTTTATGACTTAGAGCCTGTTTCAGAATGTTCGAGTAAGTTCCGGTTATACTACCCAGAACATAAAATAACTGAATGATAAAAATGACAGTTAACATGCAGCGCGTTTCAAGCTTTAACCGATGGATAGGCTAAATGGATGACTGTGAAACGCAAAGACAGTGTTTTATTTATTAAATATGTTCTGGGTGGTATAACCGGAACTTACTCGAACATTCTGAAACGGGCCCTTAGTTTGTTTGTAGATTTATTACGTATATAATATTTGTAGATATATTTGTCGTGGACTTTCTAGATTATATTAATGAAAATACGGGCACATGAGACTTAACATCTTTATGTCTCAGGGTGATGGGCACAGTGCAGCTTGCCACTTGAGACGAACTGCATCTGTTATAGGCAGAGGTTACCGTTTAACATCAGGTGGGCCTTGTGCTTGTTCCATCACGATTAGATAAAAAGAAATTGTACATATTTGAGATTCATTCAGTTATTTCCATGTTGTGAACTATATACTATATTTTTTTTATGTTATTGTGACCGAACAAGCCCGAGGCCCACCTGATATTAAATGGACTAACCTCTGCCTATAACAGATGCATTTCGTCAACGACGAATTGACCTGTGTCCGTCACACAGAGACGTACAGTTGTTAGTTCTCATGTGCCTGTAATTTTAAAATAAAGATTAACGTTATCCTAAACAGGATATTTAGCAGTGCTTTTTAGACAGACATATTTAATAGGAGGTAGATATTTAGGTGGCTGACGGGTTCTAGAGTGAAGACCATGGGCAAATACCAGACCACGATGCTGGGCTCCAAAAAGATGAGTTGATATCATCGGAGGATACATAGGTCATGACTGGATGGCCATTGCAAAAGACCAGAAGTCAAAGAGATAAGTGGAAGTGAGGTATGTCCAAATATTACCTGAAAAGTCTGAAGAAGAAGAAGTAATTGGGACCTATTCATCAAATAAGATACATATTTTCACAATATCTTGGTAGGGATTTAGGGAGAAGAGGACACTTTCAATCCACGAACACAATACGAAACGAAACAAAATAGAAATAGGTAGAATTATATTTTTAAGTCTCGCCTCTGATAGAGTTTATTAGTTTCCTACTTGTCGCTATCAGAATTACGACTTTACTTTTGACCAAAATTGATACTTGAGGTGTAAATTAACTGTAATATATTTTTTTGAATGTTCCAGACCAACGGAATTGAAAGTGATCACACTGAACCAAAAATAAATTATGATATTAATTCATTTTCTTATAAAATTTATGTCTTCATCAAATACTACACTGTCATACAAAAGAGACGAAAACGAGGCACCGAAAACTTTATTACTTATCAAAATAACGAATCTAAAGTTGCGATTCACAGAATCGATCGAGGCAAGAGGTATAAAAACTACTATGGGGTATTTAGTCTAGTGCGGGCCGCGTCCGTGCCGTGCTCGAGACGAGGCGGCGACGACGTTCGGATACCTTTCAAAGTCAAAGTCAAAATCATTTATTCAATATAGACGTCTATATGTCGACGCTCTCATGAAGGTGAATTACAAGTTAAAATTATTATCTTTAAATGTATTTTCTGAGTCATATGATAAAACTGCATTGCAGTAGTGGTTCAGAGAAAGGTGAAATTTTTATTTCTATACTTCACCATTCATTTTTTCCTATTTAATGGTGAAATATAAAAATAAAAAATGCACCTTCCCATAGCAACTGAAAAATCCTAACGTGTCCTGTTTGTTCGAAAAGTTTCAATTAAACAATAGGTAAGGGTAGGTTTATACAATATAATTACGTTTAACAGACAACCTCATTCAGGAGTATACAAGCATTTTGACTTAGTATTTTCTTTCACATAGATCGTATTTGTATTTTCACATAGATATTATAGTATACAGAGTATATAATGTACACCTTTGTACAAATTAAAATCCTCGTTAATATAATGACATTAACCTGTTACTCGTATTATCACGTTACACTATCTCGGTTATGGTATTGTTATTATATTATATAATACTTTTTTTCGTTGCTATAATTACATGAGGGTTTCGATTTGTCGCTAGGAAAATATCCGACGGATATCGTCAATGGAAATTTGGCCAAAACATAGAAAACTAGTAATAGCCATTACTTCTACTGCAGACTAATAATCCTTTTAGTAAGTAATAATTACTAAAAGGATTTTTTTATTGATAATAGGTTTTATTACGATTATGTTAAACATTTTCATAATCATTTTAGTAAATAATACGGGATAACTCACGGAATAAGTCAGATAGCTCCGACTATAGTTTCAACCACATTAGGTGGTCTTTTTCAAGGAGAGCTCAGGTTGACGTCTTATTTACTAAAATAAGTGAAAACCATGTTAGTTTTTATAATAAAATATTTGATAATCGTTGCTACGATTAAGCCAACATTCCATTTCGCAATTAGGTTACTGCTCCATTCTGTCAATCGGACATCCGTCGTCGCGTGTCGGTGGCAATCCGTCGCGGTTCCGGCGCGCGGTCTAAACATTAATCTCTCAAAGAAATAAAACAGTAAAAAACCATCATGCCGTCTTGCCACGCACGAACGCTTTCAAACATCAAACTTCGATTGATGTCAAAGACATCGAGGGACGGCTGGCAGCTCTTTGTTATACCATAGATTCACAGTAATAGACGACACGATTGTTATGGGCGTGATTGTTAGTATTAATAACTTATGCGTTAATATACAAAGCGAGTACTTCAAAACTAAAATGAATACACGCTGTGAAGCAATGATGGCGCAGTGGCAATTGGTTCGAATCCGTCCGCTTTTTGCGAATGTACGCCTAACTACCCTTTACAAGTAAAAAAAACTGTCAGCAGGCACCTAACGATGCAATTATCCTAAAGTCAGTTTCCATTCAAGATAGAGTAAGGTCAACCGGGGCTAACGCGTCTATGGGGTTAAGGCATCTAATCCAAATATAATACGAAACACAAAATCTAGAACTACTTCCGCCATCTTTTGAATGTGTTTGATACTAAAACCACATTATTTAATCGGTAGAGGTCGCAAGAGGCCTCATTTTTGTATAAATTTCCACCATCTTGAATATGACATTTTATTCGGAACCTCACGTAAGTGACATGTGATATATAAATATCCTGAAATCCCAATGTTTTGAAGATGGTCGTTAATTTTTAACGGTAAGTACTTTGTAATATTAATTTGTTTACGTGTTGTTCTAATTACTTTAAGGAAATTACTTAAGATTTATAGTCCACGTGCAATAAAAATATTGTAGGTTATATTTTTGCAATGGGGCTATCGCGTCTGTCCCGTTGGGGTGATTGCGTCTTATGTAACGCAATAGCCCCATTGTCTGAGGTCCTAAACCTTTTAATTTTATGATAACAGTGATTGAGGTATATGTATGTATATCTATGCTGTATAGACAGATAGTGGAAAAAATGCGTGATATGCTGATTGCAGATTTAGGGCTAAAAGAATATATAGAGGTAGCGTCAATTTTGTATGTTTGTTGATTTATAATTTGAAAACTTCTTTCACTATTGAAAAGGTAACATTTTTGAAATGGTCTTACACTGTATATTAACCCTGATGAAGTCAGCCCGGATCGCTAATTATATAAGGGATACACTCGTTTTGCGGGAGGCTGGTAATTAATAATTCAAATAGTGGTGGATTTCTTATCGTAACATATTATAATGTATCAAATTAATTGTTGTGATTTTTTTATGAAGTTACTGGAAGGTCGAAGCGTTGCAAAGTATATACTTTCTAAGACAATTTTTATTATAGAGCCTTTTTTTATGTTATTGTGGCGGAACAAGCTCGAGGCCCACCGCCCTAGTGCCTCATACTCCCGCATAAACTCTATATATTTTTCCCTCAGCACAAGGGCCCCTGTCCATACAAATTCTGGTAGCAGAGCGCGGTCGCTACTTACATCGTGGTTACATTTTGGCGGCAATTGGCAAGCGCGGACGCTTCATTACATTTTGCATAAGTACCGTACCACACATTCTTAAACGCGGTCGTTTTAAAATAAAATAAATTAATTGGACCCAGCAGATTATAAACAAGTTATAAATAGGTAGGCAAACTATTTCACTAGGTTTGCTATTTGTTCGGAACTATTTGCATGACGCAACATTATGTGGTAATTAATCGCCTACCTTCGTACGATATTTAAGTTACGTTATTATTGACGAGTTTGGTTATCGGTTTAAAGGCTTGGAAACTCGTGTTTGTTTACCTTTGTTTGCCTTTGGAAGACTTGCGAACCAGGTTAGATTATTAACATTTATTACTGTTTTTTTTTCTTTGTGTTTATTACGTCCTTAGGCCCCTGTCCATACACCTTATATAGTTAAAACATGTAAAAGGAAACACCATATCTTTATAAAATATTATTTACCTGATTTCAATGTTGTTGGTAGTATGTTTTTATTAATTTCTATATTAACACATAGAACAGAGGGTTGTAAGTACATTTCTATGCTAAAACTGCAAAGTTCTACTTCGGAAGAATCTCTTATCCCACTATTAATTAATACTTAACCTTTGAGAAGAAAATTGTTTGTTACTCCTGGAATCTAGGATGGGGCGAATGCGTCTACAAGAGAAAGTATAAATTAGACGCTATAGCCCCGAACATTTTTGTGTCACCCGTAATGAGAGATCATGCCCAGAATTTAGCTCATGATATAATAACTAACTTGATCTCTAGTGCTTTTACATAGTTTCATGATTAACTTTGTTGATAACTCTTCCAGTTATGTGATGCTAAACAAAGACGCCATCGCCCCACGTGGGGCTATTGCATCTAAAAATCTCTGCTTTTAATAATTAATTATTTTCATACAACAAGGATTCAAAATGTCAAGAAATAAAATTAAAGTATAAAATTAGATAAAATATTCTATTTTGTGTTGTAGGTTACAGTCTTATAAGTTCAACCATTAACTTGCTATAACCAGTTAAAAATGCCGTAAAAAGTATTGTAACGCAATAGCCCCGGTTGACCTTATAGCAAGAAAACTTTAAAATTTTCCTATTTAGCTCAAAGGCTCAAAGCATGGGAACAGTTAACTTGGAATGCTACACATAAAAGGAGGAGAGTAAATTAGAGACCAATTTAGACATCATCAATTAAAAAAAAACATAAAATTGAAAATCATAATTTCTAAATTAAGAAATGTAAGAGTCGAGAATGACAGTTATGACTAAAACTATTAGTATGAATCAACACGTATATAATATAAATATAAATGTATTTCATTTTATATAGGTAAATAACAGAGTTAAAATAAAGGTAAAAATAAAACATAGACAAAACAACGTAAATACAATCGGGGATTTGAATTTGAAGTAGCCGTTTTAACGCACCAGCCACTTAGAATGGAAATTAAGCCGGCATGGTATCCGATTTCAAACTGAAACTTTTTTCACACGTTAACTATGTCATACAAAATAAAATAAAAAAAACCGGCCAAGTGCGAGTGGGAAGTCGCTCACAAAGGGTTCCGTAACTAAATATTCTGTGAATAGTTAAAGCGTCTATTGTCACCGTTATTAGTATCGAGCAAGAAACGTTAAAAAAGCATGTTTGATGTATGGGAGCCCCCTTAAATAATTATTTAATTTTTAGCATTTGTTGTTATAGCGACAATAGAAATACATCATCTGTGAAAATTTCAACTGTCTAGCTATCACCGTTCTTGAGATACAGCCTGGTGTCAGACGGACGGACGGACAGCGAAGTCTCAGTAATAGGGTCCCGTTTTTACCCTTTGGGTACGGAACCCTAATAAAAATGAGATGTTTCTGACATTCAGCGTGAAGATAGATATAGAGAAAATCAGAGTAATATCCGAATACGGGTTCCGACGTGGGACTAAAAAAAGTACTGTGTTTGGGACTAACGCAACAGAAACTGTAATTTCTAAATATAAATAAAAGCACTATCGCGTGCTAAGCGAAAACCACATTTACAAATTATTACATCACAAAATTTTCGTTCCAAGTGGAAATCGAATCCGCGTACCCCGTTTTCCCGCCGGGTGCCCTAACTACTTGGCCACTGAAACTTGTTCAAGTGAGTCGAATTCTGTAATTTAATTTTATTATATTGTTACGGCGCAAGAACTCGAACAATCTAGAGTAATCCAAGGTCGATAAACATTTTAAACTAAACAAAGAATGTACCTACTCTTCACAAAAAAATGTTATAAAAAAAAAGGGTCGCCTTTTGTTCTCAGGCAACTAGTAAACAACCACAGTATAAGTAGTAGTTAGTTTCCATTGAATTGCATACAAAAGTTGTTTACGTTAAACGAGTGATTTATGGCCCCTATTGTTTTTCTATCTAGACTAGTATAGAATATTCTGGTAGCTTTGACTTTGGGTATAAATAGGGTCGGGTCCGGGCCGACGAGACAGTCTTACTTTGAGTTCGATACAAGCTACAGTGCGATTACCTTTGGACCAAGTGCTCCAAGCGCGAATAGTCAAATACAGTGAAGTGTGTGATTAGTGATCTTTTAAGTGCGAACAGTCAGTGTTTTAGTGTTGTGTTCAGTGAAGTGTAAAGTGACTATAGAACTGTGGAATAAAGGTGTCAGTTGCTGAAAAACGTATTGCATTATTTATCCCGAACCCTGAGCTCGTAACAAATTGGTGTCAGAATTGGGGATAAGTAATGCCTGTGCTACCAAAGGACGACGTTGAGGGCATCCTAACGAGGAGTCAGCGGCAACAGGACATCGACCAACGAAGGTTTGGAGGAGCTACACCACCAGTTCTCTCCGAAGAACAGCCGACTGCAGAGGCAACCAACGCCTCTATGTCGGGAGCCCCTTCGACTACGGCTGCTCCGGCTGCAACTGACTTTGCTGCACTAATGGCAATGCTTCAGGAGCAGGCCCGACGCCAGGAGGAGCAGGCCCGACGTCTTGAAGAGCAGCTGCAACAAGACAAGGAGGAGCAGTTACGCCGCCAGGAGGAGCAGTTACGCCGCCAGGAGGAGCAAGTCCGCCGCCAGGAAGAGCAGGCCCGTCGACTGGAGGACCAATTGCGACAGGACAGAGAAGAACAGACACGTCGCCAAGAGGAACAGACCCGTCGCCAAGAGGAGCAGACTCTTCTGATGAAAGACCTGCACGCAACGTTTGGGAAGAAACTCCAAGTGGTGGAAGATCAGGTCCACCAGCATGAGGACCGCTTTGAGAAAGTGGAAGCCCGAATGGATGACATGGCAAAAACGCTGTGCATTTTAAAAACTGGAGCTGGATTGCCTGCGTCAGTAGTACCTGCGCCATCACCACGAGGATTTAAAGTGCCACCATTCGACGGAACCTCTTCGTGGTCGGCCTACAAAATTCAATTTGAGGCTGTAGTGCAGGCCAACGGTTGGACTAAAGCGCAGGACAGCGCTTACTCTGGGCCTACGTGACAAAGCCTTAACAGTTCTGGAGGCGCTTGGAAAAGACATAGCGTTCGACCAACTTCTGGAAGCATTGGAGTCCAGATTCGGTGATGCTCATCTGGAGCATGTATTCCGCGCTCAGCTTAAAGAACGAACCCAGCGAAGCAGTGAAAATCTCCAGCAGTGGGCACTGGAAGTGGAAATGCTCGTACGGAAGGCGTATCAATCATCACCGGCACTCATCGACGGAATCCTACTTCAAGCATTCGTAGATGGGATACGTGGCTTAGAAGTGAGAGCTGCAGTGAGGCTGGGTCATCACGAATCAATAAAGGACGCCCTAGCCCATGCCTTGGAGGTAGAAGCTGTACGGCAGGATCATCGATCACATCGTATTCGAGAGGTTACCACACAACCTTCTCGCGACATTCGGCAAAGATTCAGCCCCCGATGTTACGAATGTGGGGAAAGGGGTCACCTTAGATCTAGTTGCCCCAAGCGAATCATAGGAGAAGGAATGCGACTCACGGAAGGAAGGACAGTTAGTCCCACCGTGCAACAGCAGCAGGGAAACGAGTAAATGCCAGGACTGCGGGGCGGGTGCTGGCTGGTGTAGAAATAGCCCCCAAAGTTTACATCTCACAAGCTCGCGATGGGAACAGCTTGATTATTAATGGAGAAATCAACGGGACACCATGTAAGTTTACCTTGGATACTGGAGCTTCACGAACAGTCTTGAGTTCCCAACTGTCGAATCACATTATTGGGGACTACTACCGCAGCCACGCACAAATCCAACTGCTAACAGCCACCGGTCAGCACATATCCGTCCAAGGCGAAAAGGAGGTGGAACTGAAGCTTGGTGAGAGAACCTTCTTGCATACTGTCATTGTTGCCGATATTGTTGATGACTGCATTCTCGGCTTGGATTTCATGAAGAAATATTGCTGCAAGATCGATGTCAACCAAGGAGTATTGAAATGTGGATCAGAAGAAGTTTTTATAGAAGGTGGAACATCAGGATTCGTCTACTGTTTAAAGAAGACAATTCTGCCCCCCAGGTCAGAAACTATTGTCCCAGTAAATTTATCTAGTTCTTCCGATCGTGGCAATCGATGCGTGCTTATCGAGGGTTCAGACAGTGATGTTCCATATATAATGGCACGAACATTGACCAAAGCTAGAAGTGTCTCAGTGGTGCGAATAATAAATCC
Source organism: Plagodis pulveraria (assembly GCA_963890685.1). NCBI lineage: Eukaryota > Metazoa > Arthropoda > Insecta > Lepidoptera > Geometridae > Plagodis > Plagodis pulveraria. The sequence goes on along the minus strand of OY982955.1, from coordinate 6,317,039 downwards.
AAGCAAAGAAGAACAAATAATTAAGAAAGGCACGCTAATGGGTACATGTGAAGAAGTATCCTGGATGCGTCAATGCCAAAAATCACAAGGCGGGAATAATTCCACAGTTTCCAAATTTAATGTGACATCGCTTTTGGATGGTTGTCGGGAAAATCTATCTACAGAAGAAGTGGTAAAAGCCCAAAAACTGCTACTGAAGTACGGGGACATCTTCTCTAATAATGATGCTGACATTGGGAAGACAGGATTGGTTCAGCATAAAATCAATACAGGAAATGAGCTGCCTATTCGCCAACGACCAAGAAGACTACCAGTTGCGCGTGAGAAAGAAGTGGAAACTATGATTGAATAGATGGTGCAGAACGGTGTCATTGAACCATCATCAAGCCCATGGTGTTCCCCTGTGGTTCTTGTAAAGAAAAAGGATGGCACGACGCGTTTCTGTGTGGATTATCGAAGATTAAACGAAGTTACGAAGAAAGACAGCTACCCACTGCCAAGGATTGATGATACCCTGGATACGCTCACGGGAATGAAGTGGTTTACCACCTTAGACCTGAAAAGTGGCTACTGGCAGGTAGAAATTGACCCTAAGGACAAGGAGAAAACTGCATTTTCCACGGGTAAGGGTCTTTGGCAATTCAGAGTTATGCCATTTGGATTATGCAACGCTCCTGCAACCTTCGAAAGGCTTATGGAGCTCATACTCATGGGCCTAATTGGAGATGCATGTCTCGTCTATTTGGATGACATCATCATTGTGGGCAGGACATTTGAAGATCACCTTCAGAATCTTGAGCGTGTACTGGTAAAAATCCGAGGGGCAAATCTCAAGCTAAGTCCGAAAAAGTGCACATTGTTCAGACGCCAAGTGAATTATTTGGGACACGTTGTCTTAGAAGAAGGTGTACAAACTGACCCAGAAAAGATTGTCGCCGTGAAGGATTGGCCAACTCCAAGGGACAAGACACAAGTCCGTGCCTTTTTAGGATTATGCTCCTATTACCGAAGGTTTGTTAAGAACTTCGCCGATATTGCCAAACCATTGCACAAACTGACTGAGGAGAAGCGTCTGTTTTGTTGGGATGAAGAATGTGAGGCCTCCTTTCGAGAATTAAAAATCCGTTTATGCGATGCTCCTATTCTTGGTTATCCAGACACCGAGAACGACTTCATTGTAGACACCGATGCAAGTAACACTGGGATCGGCGGTATCCTATCTCAGCGAAAAGGAGATCAAGAGATTGTGATAGCTTACTTCAGCAAATCTTTATCGAAACCAGAAAGAAACTACTGCGTTACTAGAAGAGAACTACTAGCTGTTGTGAAAACCTTGCAGCATTTCAGCAAGTACCTATTGGGACGCAAATTCCATCTGCGAACTGATCATGCTGCATTGAAATGGCTATTACATTTCAAAAACCCCGAAGGACAAGTGGCAAGGTGGATCGAACAGCTTCAAGAGTTTGAATTCGAGATCGAGCACCGAAGTGGCAAATCTCACGGGAACGCAGATGCCTTATCAAGAAGACCTTGCACCGAAAGCTGCAAGCACTGCGTTCGACAAGAAAACAAGGAACTGGTTTTGGTACCTGTGAAATTGCTAAGAACGGATCTTAGCGATGAATGGAAAGGAGCAATACAAAGAGCTCAACAGGATGACACGGACCTCCGCCCCATCCTGGATTGGATTAACAGTGGTGTCAATAAACCCAAGTGGAACGATGTTGCTGCAAAGAGCGTGACGACGAAAAGTTATTGGGCACAGTGGGACAGCTTGGTTATTCAAGATGGAGTACTGTGCCGAAAATGGGAAAATGCTCGAGGGACAAAGTGTCATCTCCAAATGGTAGTTCCCAAAGCAAAAATTCCTGATGTGCTTCAACTTTACCACGACGGATGCTCTGGAAGTCATATGGGTGTGAAAAAGACTCTGCTGAAGATAAGGGAGCGTTTCTATTGGATTCACTGTCGTGACGATGTCGAGGACTGGTGCCGGAAATGTACTACTTGTTCCGCGGTGAAAGGACCCCAGACACGAAGCAGAGGGGCGCTTAAGCTCTATAATGTTGGAGCCCCGTGGGAAAGAATAGCATTAGATATAGCTGGACCATTTCCTGTGACTGAAAATGGGAACAAGTACTTTATGGTCGTCATGGACTACTTCACAAAGTGGCCGGAAGTGTTCGCCATTCCTAACCAGGAAGCTACGACTGTTGCTGACAAATTAGTTCACGAAGTCTTTTGTCGTTTCGGTGTCCCACTAGAAATTCATAGTGATCAAGGACGGAACTTTGAGTCCCAAGTATTTCAAGAGACATGTCGAGTTATGGGAGCTCACAAAACTAGAACCACTTCTTACCACCCGCAATCTGATGGAATGGTAGAACGATTCAATCAAACACTAGAAAGGTATTTGGCAAAAGTTGTTGAGAGCAGACAAAGGGACTGGGACAAGCACATTCAACCATTTCTTCTCTCTTACCGAAGTGCAGTTCACGAAAGCACATCTGTGACACCAGCCTTTGCGAACTTTGGAAGAGAATTAAGGTTGCCTGCTGATCTAATAACTGGCATTCCACCTGACGCTCCCCGCAGCATAACAGACTACGTGAGTGACCTACGCAGCAAAATGAATGACATTTATGAACATGTTAGAGATACCGGCCAGCAGATGTCCGCAAAAATGAAGACTCGATACGACAGGAAACTAAACAATCCCGGATTTACTGAAGGATCTATGGTGTGGCTGCATAACCCTATACGCAGTAAAGGGAAGTCACCGAAGCTTCAGCCTAAATGGGACGGACCATACCTGGTTGTGACAAAAATCAACGACATCACGTACCGGATACGAAAGGGTCAACGAGGAGTATCCAAGATTGTTCATGTGGATCGATTGGCGCCTTACCGTGGTTCCAACTATGCTCGGGACGAGCATGTCTTAGGAGGGGGCAGTGTTACGGCGCAAGAACTCGAACAATCTAGAGTAATCCAAGGTCGATAAACAAGTTAAACTAAACAAAGAATGTACCTACTCTTCACAAAAAAATGTTATAAAAAAAAAGGGTCGCCTTTTGTTCTCAGGCAACTAGTAAACAACCACAGTATAAGTAGTAGTTAGTTTCCATTGAATTGCATACAAAAGTTGTTTACGTTAAACGAGTGATTTATGGCCCCTATTGTTTTTCTATCTAGACTAGTATAGAATATTCTGGTAGCTTTGACTTTGGGTATAAATAGGGTCGGGTCCGGGCCGACGAGACAGTCTTACTTTGAGTTCGATACAAGCTACAGTGCGATTACCTTTGGACCAAGTGCTCCAAGCGCGAATAGTCAAATACAGTGAAGTGTGTGATTAGTGATCTTTTAAGTGCGAACAGTCAGTGTTTTAGTGTTGTGTTCAGTGAAGTGTAAAGTGACTATAGAACTGTGGAATAAAGGTGTCAGTTGCTGAAAAACGTATTGCATTATTTATCCCGAACCCTCAGCTCGTAACAATATTTAACCATCTGTGCGGTCATTAACCAAACTACTGCACTTAATCTGATCGAAAGAAGTGATTTATCTGTTTGAAAGTTTTTCAAACTTAGTCGATTCCCGCTCGGGACAAAAATCTTGTGCTTTAATTTTTTGTAAATGAGAAACTATAATGTCAATGTGTTTGTAGAGGATACTGCTAAAGAATGCACAGTCCGTTGTTGGTTTAAAATCGTTTTCGTAGTGAAAACTCCGACCTGAGAATAAACCACGAGGATGACCAGCAGCTAAGGTAAATAAAGATGAATTGAAGGTGTTTGTGGAAGCCAATCTATGTCAAACTACCAAAAGATCAGCGACATGGTTTGTACTTCAATTATCTACCCATAATATTGACAACCCCGTGGGATGCCGGGTTACAATTGCACCTCCCCATATCATCCCGTGGGTGTCGTAATAGGCGACAAAGGGAATCATACTGGATGGTGGGCAGCAGCGCCTCCTAGAGAATTGCTATCTTGCACTGCGATCCCCAAGCCACCTACCAAGCGTGGGGATTATGGCAAATACCCCCTTAATACGGGAGGCTGTGTTCAGCAGTGCACAATCCGGCTGATACAGTACAGTAATATTGACTCGGATGCAGCAAGGCGGTTATTAATATACCTAAAATTGAAAAACTTGCGTTTGATAAAATTGCATTACTTTGTTAAACCAATAAAGAGACGAGGTGATTTGGGGCCGAATTGTGAGAGGGGTCTTTACACCCACATTACGCAGCGCCAAACATGTTTTGTCTCATGTTATATAGGAAATACCTATTACTTACTACGAAGCACCATTCCAAACTCGAAAATGTTATTATAAAATTTATTTGTCACACACCCATTAAAAATAAAGAACGCGTCGGTGTGTTTTGACCTCTACGCTAGTTTCATGTAAATAGCTCGACTAATCGTGATCCGTGGGGATGGATTAACAGCATAAATTCTTTTAAACTAGTTCTACTGACTTGCCAGGCTAACGGTATAGTAATGAGGTGCTACAATAATGCAAGACTTAAATGTATTTTTTCAATTTATAATATCAACAAAACGAACAGCTAAGCTGCTATTAAGACTACTTGATAATGCGTATGTTTGTTACTTTATCACAATGAACTGAAATTGGATGAAAATTTTTTTTTTTTATGTCTGATAGGTTTGCTTTTGACCACTATCATACCTGATGGTAAGTGATCATGTGGTCATTGGTGTTGTTCAGGCTGACCTAGAATTACTGGCTCTCAAGGACAGCTGCCGGAACACACCGTTAGGTCCTTACCGACAGATTTTCTAGTTGAGGGTGGTAGTTAGCCAGACGGGCATGCGCAAAATGCCCTACCACCATGCAATAACGACTGCTATCCTAAGACAACAACCGAGACCTTAACGTGCCCTCCGAAGCAAGGAAACGCTCAGTAGTAAAGTTACTACCGGTCACCCATCCAACTCAAGACCGCGGCGGACGTTGCTTAACTTTGCTGATCGGTTAAGAACAGCTAAGCAAACTTCGCCACGATTTAATATAATATAGAGAATTTAAGTCCTGGATTAACATATAGGATACTCATCATCATCTTTATCTACACTTTACATCATTGCCTGTGTGGTTGAAACCGCGGGGTGCGGCTATTATTCAATAGCTCATCTTATTTTTAATGCATGACAGGATAGTCTTTGACCACTATCTCACCTGATGGTAAGTGTTGATGTGGTCGAAGATGTTGTTCAGGCTAACCTAGAATTACTGGTTATCAAGGACAGCTACCGGAACACACCGTAAGGTGCTTGGCGAGATATTTTCTACTTGGTAGCTTGGTGGTGGTAGCTAGCAAGGCGGTCATTCGCAAAATGCCCTACCACCATACAAAATATAACTCCATACCAAAGTTTATAAAACTTAGCCCAGCCATTTGATTGTGAAAAGTCCTAAACATACAAACACAAACTTTCGCCTTTATAACATTAGTGTGATTATATTACGTACTAAATGTAAAGTAACACCTGGTATTGAAATAAGATAAAACTATCATTAAGTATTGATGTTCGTTGGAGAAGGTCATTGAGCATTAAGCCCTTTTAGGTACACTTGCTGATGGTAAAAATAAACATAGAATTAAAATATTCTAGGCCATTGCCAGTAACAGAAGTGCACGAGAATAGCTCAAAGCTACCATCATCTTCTTCCCTTAGCCCAATCATTCGATTGGAAAGCGTAGTTCCAGCGTGCAGTATCTCCGTTATAAGGACGTTCTTAAATGTAATCTACCTAGTTTTAGCCTACCAACTGACCGGTGGGAAGAGGAAGCCTGCACTAGATCAGTTTGGCGGTCTAAGGTCAAGAAAGGTGTTTCTTCCTTTGAAGACGCTCGCCTTTCTGGTTTAGTCATGAAGCGTCAAATTAAAAAGGATCAACCTAAACCCTCTTACCACTACACTAACAACTCCGCGGGAGAGCAGTACTGCCCGACTGTGACTAGTGTGTGTGTTCTAGACGAAGCTCGGCTCAAATGTGGCTGACGAAGTTCGGCTTCGTTTGAGCTTATGTCAGAAGATAGTTAAGGTCGCCATCGTCGTACTCAACGCGGACGACATCATCATCATTCATCATTACCATTCATGTGGGGTCGGTACAATATGTCTTCTCACAAAGATATATAAATTAAGGGTGAAATGATCGGTCACCTCTCCATACAAACGTCAAAGGGTGGTCACTGCTATCGGCATCGAATGAAAATAAAAATGTTTTGAAGTTCAACTGCCGTGGGGTGCTGGGCTAGAATGTCACCCCCAATAAAAATATTATGGGGTGGTTAGGGTTAATGATATGGAGCGACATAATAACATTTTATAAAGGATGAAACTTTATAGATAAACGCGAAAAAAATCGTAAATACGTGCAACTTCGAAGAGAAAAAATAATATACACGTTTAGCTTCTTCGATTTTGGCTTCAAAATTAGAGCGGTTTTGATTACTAGTTGCTACTGTAACAGCTGACTCGTCCACTGCTGAACACAGCCTCCTATTAAGGGGTATTTGCCATAATCCCCACGCTTGACAGGCGGCTTGGGGATATCAGTGTGAGATAGCAGTTCTTTAGAAGGCGCTGCTGCCCACCTTCCAGTATTTTTCCCTTAGTCGACTCTTACGACACCCACGGGATGATATGGGGAGATGCAATTCTAACACCCCACGGGGGACAGTTGCTTACGCCTATTAAAATACTTGATAATAATTTTGATTCCATTCGAATACCAAAAACGTTTAAGATGTCAAAAACACAAACCGTTGTATTCACGTCCGCGCACAGGTTGAAAGAACTTTTCTCGTCCTAGAACTTAGACCCCATTGTAAACTCCATATACTATCGAAAAAAGCGTAGTTTGATAAGCCGTTCGTAACCGATCAGCTAAGCAAATCTATGTCTGCCGCGGTCATGACTTGGATGGGTGACCGCTATTGAGATAACTACTGAGCGCTTCCGTGCTTCCGAGGGAACGTTAAGCCGCCGATCCCGGTTTTTGTCTTAGGATGACAGTCGTTATATCATGGTAATAGGGCATTTTGCGAATGCCCGCCTGGCAAGCTACCACCTTCAAGTAGAAATCTGTCGCCAAGCACCTAACGGTGTGTTCCAGCAGCTGTTCTTGAGAGTCAGTAATTTTAGGTTAGTTTGAACTACATCTTCAACCACATCATCACTTACTATCAGGAGAGATAGTGATCAAAGACTAACTTAACTTTTTTTACCTCATATTTTCTATGTATTAAACAAAACAATTGTTTTATTCTATTTTGTTATTACTTTGATTGGATCAATTGAAGTCGTCTCTCACTCATCTAGGTATATGACACCGTTCTAATATAGCAAAATAATGAACATTATATCACTTCATCTCAATACCGATGATTATCCATGTTTTGGTTACATGTCATGTGGGCCGAGACTATTGCCAGCTACCATTCACAGTTCCAGTTTCCAGACTGAGGCAGGAAATATATTTGTCTGAAAAACAATATTCTGTCAAACTATGGAGGATCGACCCAGCGCTAGAGATTCTCGCTAAGGACCATTTCATTACCCATTTCTTTAGAACACATCCCAATTCACCCCTAAATGGGGGTCAAATAGACCCAAATTGTGACTCTTTATGCAACTCGATTAATGAAGCAGAAAATAATACCTACTTATCAAACTGCAGAGGATTGACTCAAAGCTAGAGTTTCCCGCTTAGGTCCATTTCAGTACCAAATTTCCCACAAATACCAATCCACCACTAGGGCTCAAATGAACCCAAATTGTGACTCATCACGCAACTCGATTAATGAAGCAGAAAATAATACCTATGAAACTACACAGGTTTTTATTTAGAGAATATAATACCTATGAAACTACAGAATTTCCCGCTTAGGACCATTTCAGTACCAAATTTCCCACAAATACGTACCAATCCACCCCTAGGGGTCAAATGAGGGTTCATTATTATATTACGACCTTTTTGCAACTCGGTCTAAGAGGCAGCCTACTGCTTTATATTACTATCCAAGTTGAATGAATAAGGTATTGTATATATTAGTATTTTCGACCTTATTTTATTGCAAGTAATCATCAGACAACAGTTTAAATAATATTAACTCTTCAACGTGCGTATTCCACAGGGCAGATGGTAGATAGCCATTATGGTATTTGTGGCCATTTAAATTGTAATTAACTCATTGTGGTCGCTTTGTAGGGCCGTTAACATGCGTTTTCACGCTGTTTTCAACAGCAAAGGTTTTTTTTATAGCCGGTTATCTAGTCTTTGACCAATGTCTCACCTGATGTTAAATTATCATAGTCGAAACACACCATTAGGTGCTTGGCAACATATTTTCTACTTTTTAATATTGTTGTGTTTAAAGCCTGCCCTGCGGATCACATTACAAAGATACAAATTTACGACAGTTTTTTTTATAAAAATATAAATTGTAACGTTGCGATTTGCGTCATCATTTACAAGTTTAAAACCAATTGCAAAATTGGTCCTGTCTGTAGTATAACTCAAGTTGAACTACAGATGTCGCTTCATCCCAATACGTTGGTTAAATAAAGAACGAGAGGAAAAATTTAAGTCATTGGCATGTTAGCTCAGACCATACCCCGGCTATAGGGGTGGATGGACGCGGGTTTGAATCCCGCACATGACTATATTTTTTTCTCTCGTATATTTGTAATTTTGTAATATTTTCTACTTAAAAGTGGCAGCTATCCAGGCGTGCATTCGCTAAATGCCCTACCGCCATGCTATAACGACTGCAATCCTAAGACAATAACCGGGTAAAACTTGCTCTTCGAAACACAGAAGGATTCAGTAGTAATTGCAAATGGCGGTCATCCATTTAAGTGATGACCGCAGCGGCCACGCGTAACGTAGTTGATCTGTTAAAAACTACTAGACAAGCCCTGCTACGTGCGCTCCAATATTGTATTCTCAGTACTTAATTTTCTTTCTCCCTTCAATAGCTTGAATTCATATTTATATTCCTACCCCTACTCCGTGTTACGTTAGGTCGGTATAATATGTTCTCCCTAAGAACACCAACGGTGATACAAGAACATATCTTTCTCACATATATGTTTATTTTCTATATATATGTGTTTTTATATCACTATCGAAATTTTACTTCGATATTAGCGAAGCATGTGATGTATGACATCTAAACTAATATAATAAATAGGAAAGATTTGATTGTTTGTTTGTTTGCATTGAATAGGCTCTGAAACTCGACCGATTAGGATGAAATTTTGTATAGAAATAGTTTGAGACACGGGGAAGGACATAGGATAGTTTTTATCCAACAGCACAAACTGATTTAATCACTTTTTTAATATTGTTAGGTTTGCAATAAAGCCTGCTATGCGGATTACATTACAAAATCACAAATATACAATAGGACTTAAATTTTTTCCCGCACATGACTTAAATTTTTCTATCGTGTTTTTTTGATTTTGTAATGATTTAATCACGTTTATTTTACATAATGCGATAATCGCTTAAGCCTCAACTTTAACCTACTACAAATAGCATGTCCAGAGCTTTCCGCTCACGAAGGCGCGCCCTCCTTATATTTTGAGTGTGTTTGAGTACGTACTTATGAGCATTTACATCCACTCTTACATTAGAAACGATGCCTTACAAATACCCATAATCATTTTGGATGTGGTTGTTATGAGGCCCACCTGATGTTAAGTCTGATTTCGTCGTATGACGAATTGCACTGCGCCCGTCATACTGAAACATACAGTTGTTAAGTCTCGTGTGCCTGATTTTTTTCTGGTTCTCAAGGACTGCTGCCGGAACAAAGTGTTAGGTGTTTGGCGACAGATTTTCTAATTGAGGGTGGTAGCTAGACAGGTGAGTATTCTTAAAATGCCCTTCTACCATGCAAACATTTTTTGCATAGTGTCGAGCTATCGTGATCGAGCAAGTCGGTACCTATATAAATATTAATTATATATCACAATAAATATTTGGGTTGTAAACCTCGTAAGGAATAAAATTCATTAACGAGGAACGTTAAAAATAAAAAATATATAAAAATGCTTTCAACACAACCACGAATTTAATATATAATTAAATAATTATTACTCTTAATATTTCCACTGATATTATGTATGAAGGGTTACATCGCATAACTCCTATATAAAACTTTATTGTATATATCACATTAAATAGTTAAATAACAAACCTCGTAAATAATAATATTCATTAATGAGGAACGTTAATAATATAAAAATGCTTTCAACACTTTACTTATTAAAACATTTATGTTTATCGCGAATTTAATGTCTTATTCGTAATCTTTCCGCTGATATTTTTATGCGAAGGTGACAATCGCATGAGGGTCGGTTTGTTACTTATTGCTTCAAGTTTTGCCAACTGAAATTTCGAACATCATTGGATACAGCCTGATAAGAACGATACATATTTTGATCAATTTTAAGTAGAAAGCCGACATGCGATTCGACTTAAAATGTATTTCTGTATTTCCTTCCTGCATAAAGGCCTAAAGAACAATCTAGACCTGCAAAAGACGCGCCCCTGTCCTTATTACTAAGAAAAATATAAACGAAAACCACTAAATATTACCCGTTTTACCACCATGGTCAAAAGACCACCAGATAAATTGAAAAAGTTTTTACCATAAGAGTAGACGTAACTGGCGTAGTGCAATTCGTGACATGTGCTGAAATGCATCTGTTATAGGCAGAGGTTAGTCCGTTTAACATCAGGCAGGCCTGGAGCTTGTTCCGTTACAATAACAAAAAAAACTAATTTCTTTTATTCCTCCCATAAATCGTTCCCTCTGAACACGTAGTTCTAAACCAATTCCTACAAGACAAAGACAACTATAGAATACTACATGATCCATCTGCAGATACACTACATGATCCATGTAGTATTCTATAGTTGTATTTCATCATTATCAGCCAGAAGACTTCAGCTGCAGAACAAATGCCTCCTCCATATAACGATAACAGGTTACTTAAACATACGTAGATATGCAGTTTTTATTTATTTATTTATTTATTAATCTTATGAAGACCAACAGTAATATATCATTTTAGAATAAGTACTTAGAAAACATGAAGCCAATTAAAGGTCCTCACGGCTAGGAATTACGCCGTTATATGACACATTTTTTTTTTCATTATTAATTTTTTTGCTATTTGTGTAAAAATATGTTTATATTTATATATATAACCTTACGTTAAATTCTAAATAGAATCATTTTCTATTTAATGAGCCAGCCGTAAAAAAGCGCGTTGAAGTCTTTCGTATGAGGATTACTTGACATTTTTCGTTCTTCATAAAAACGTTTACGTAAATATATATTATTCGGTTGATTTTTTACTGTTGCTAGGATAACCTTTAAACAGACTCTCTTATGATGGTAAGTGGTCAATTGGTCGAAGGTGTTTGCGGGGTTTAGTGCGTCCGCATGCAGATCGCCAATTTTTTCGTCGTGCATAAAATGAATAGTTTAAGGATACAGAAGGATTACCCTTGAACTACTGGCTCTCAGTGACAGCTGCTGGAATACACACTTAGGTTCTTGAAGAAAAATTATTCTGCTAGCGGGTAGCTAGCCAGGCGAACATTCCTTCAAAATACACCTAATTGTAAATTAAGCGTACTTTTTACACTTTGTCTTTGTATTTTTATATTGTATAAAATGTAAATCCGTTATTGGCTGTATGATAAGCTAAGTATGAACTTTTTGTATTTATATTAAGGGCTGTGGATTTTGTGAAATAAATAAAATAAAATAAAATGCCCTACCACTATACGTTAAAGCTCAAGCTCACGGCTAGATTCAAACTATGGATTTTTTAAACGAGATTCCATACCCATTGTTTCGTCAATAATTGTCTAAAATAGTATTAAATAATTTTTAAATTAAACAAATTTACACAATACTCATTAGGAACATTTCTAATGTAGTTATTTTTAATATTGGACTCGTGCTGTTTGTACATATTTTATTCGTAAATTTATTTGTTATTTATATTAGTAATAATGCGGTCAGTGTTCCAGACATGTTCCATATTCTTTTGGGACCTAACTGCATTATGACATGTTATTACAGGTTTTTTTTAACTCCCGTGGTTATTGACCCCTTAAAACAGAGACACTATTTTAAGAGTTCCGTACTACAAAACTGGACCCTATTACGAACCCGCAGTTGTACGTCCGTCTACCCGACGATCTCTCCAACTTTTAAAGCGCTATATCTTCGGAACAGTCGACCGACTGATATGTTCACTGAATATGTGATGGTAGCGGATTCCCTAACAAATGACAATAATAGCAAAATGTTTAAAATAAAATAAAATTTCCTATACAAGAAACGTATGTTTTTACACGACTGCCCAAAAAAGGCATGTTATGTTTTCAGGGTTCATGTAGGTTTATATTATGTTAATGAGTTTCTTTATTCCATTATAACTTCTAAACGGCTTAACTGATTTTGATGTTTGAGATATCATTAGATTTGACTTGATAGGTCAAGTGACACTGTTAATAAATAAAAATAAACTGGCGTATTTTATACGCTATATCGTGAGACAAAAAACAAATTTTCTTCCAAACCCATCGAGTGAAGTATCAAAATGAAGGGCTTTAAAAACGATATTTAAATATATAACTTAGAGTTTTAATTTCAATGGAACGATAAAACGCTTAACGAAAATAAACAATTTGCAGTCGGGTTTTTTTTACTTTTTAAATTAATTTATAATGTTTTACGTAGGAAACGTTTCCTGCTTTGCTATATCTTAACAACGGTAATACATACACAAATCAATATTGGTATGATTATAGTTCGTACTATAATCATACATTTTGACGCTTAAATATATTAGCTTTCTTCGGTTAAGTGAAGCTTACCTCAAAAATCAATCGGCCACCTATTACTGTTCCAAAGATAAAGAAAACTCTTTGAAATACGGACGGACGGACGCAATATAACTGTCCTGACGAGCGAAACACATTTTTTCATCTTATTAAAGCAAGAAAAATTGTTGGTACAAGAAAATCAGTTCATTTATATGAAGATTTAAAAATAGATTCCTACAAGTGGTTAAATTTATTTTGCAAGGATTCTGAAATTAAAATACTTTCCACGCTAGCCGAAAATAGTACATTGTACACCGAGGGGAGAAAACGATCTCGAATTTCCTTTGGGTGTGGTAAAAACACTATTTAACGCTGATTTTGAATGATAGACAAAACCTTTCCGAGCTAGTGAGGTGAAAATAATATTATTATACCTACTATTATTTGTATACAGGTAAGTATTCGTTTTATTGAAACAGTTAAATTACCGTTAGCCAGTGATGTTCTACTGTCATTGTAATTGAATGCAATTAACATAATATTTCAGATAAAGCTGCAATTAGAATCGTAAGAAGCTCACTCACTTTGTAAAATAAATATAAATTGGATATTAATTAAAAAAACACCACAATATAATTTTTAAAATTTTTCGCATCTCATTCTTTCTCAAAAACATTTCCTAATACATTATAAACGTCTCTTTTACAAACAAATTATAAATTTAATGCTTTTAGGCATTGTAATTAAGAATTAAAAGTGTGATATAATCGATTTTTGACAATTTAATAACGAACGACAGGGATACAATGAGTAAGTTTTATATCAAAATGTAGGCTACAAAACATTATTTTCCTAATTTTCACTTGGTTTAAAATATTGGGTTGTTTGTATTATTTCAATTTAATACGATTTTTGTTTCCCTTAATCGCTTTAAATTTGTATGAAAACGGCAAAGATATTCTCGAATATAAGAATGTTAAACACTAACCCTTTTTAACGAATATTCAGCTAATACAAACTCTTAAATCAATAAAATATTAGAAACCTTAAAATTGTCTGTGATCTGTTACAGTTTCTTAGTGTTTTAAATTTTTGTATATTATTTTATTTACAATTATTCAAAACTCCTGCATAACTAAAAATAACGTATTTATAAGAAAAGCATTGCATGCATTGCTATATTTTCCCTAACATCTGAAATTGTAATGATTGTGTTTTCTGACAAATGAATGATTGATTTGATTTGAAAGAAGATATTGAAAAATAGTGTAAAATAAAATAAATGATTGCGTTTAGGTGTTAATAAAAAGCACTAGGGTGGTAAAAATACTTTCTAGTTATTTTTTACCATTACTTTGCTTATAAGTAATTATTCGGTGAACTGTATTAAAATGTATTTTTAGAGATTATTATTTAATTCAAACTTAAAAATTACTTAAACATGTTTGAGTTTTTTCATAAGCGATAGGTATGAATTATTAATGTATAGTTAAAGTTATCGTAACGTAATTGCAGTACTTCGAATGAAAACGCGATAAACGCGACAAAAATAACAATGTGAAAATTATCTACTATTAAAATCATTATCTTATCGTCCCGTCGCTTGTTAATGATTTTATGAATTATATTAACAGCTTACCTCTATAGATGAGGCAGACTGCATGATTAAACACTGACACCAATTTTACCACTTCACTTTAAAAAAACAATCGCGCACTCCACTAAACTAAATCTAATTACAAATACAAACACAAATGAGTTTCTAATTTAAATATAGAATGCACTGAACCTTTTTATTTTATCAACGGGACACGACTTAATTCGTTCGTCAGCTGTTCGCGCCATTGACAAGGACGTTCGGTTTAAAAAATGACAGCCGTATGATATAACATGCGGTCGTTGCACCCAAAAAGCTTACAGTTGGCGGACCGTGAATGAACTGGTATATCGTATTTTTGTTTCTTTATTTTTTCGTAAGGTCGGTGCGCGCGCGCTCTGCCCGCAGTCTTCGCAACGAATGAGGAGCCGAAGAACTATTTCAAACATCTTTTCTCTAATCCTTTTCTGCGCGTGCACAAGTGTGCGGTGTTGTCTGTAGCGAAGCAAGTGCCGTGGTGTGCCCTGGAGCGGAAGTGGGGCTATCACGTTCAACATCACATTCGATTTGATTTAGTTTTCGAACGAGCTACAAAATTACTTCGAACAGCGAACAGCGTTTGCGCTCAATTGTAGTAGAAGATACTTAATTTAACGTTTGAGTATACCTTTCTAACCACCTAATTAAGGACTATAACAATTTGTGAGGGTTGCTGAAAAGTTAGTTACGTTTCGTTATACGTATTTCTTATTCTTCAAGGTTTATATTTAATAGTTTTGAAGTGATATATAAGTTCCAACATAAATAAAACTTTTAATATCGATTGGCGAGGCGTGACGAGCGCGTTGAAGTCTTTTGTATGGAGTGTTGAATATGTTCGATTTTGTTGAATATGTTTTGCGTTCTCAATAAATATGGGGCTAGAACGCCGTGTATGTTTTTTCTTTTAAAATTATCGATATATATTTTATCATACAAATAAATCGATTACGGGAAATTAGGGTACTATTACACAGGTTATTATTATGTTAGCAAGTACCTAAAGCAGCACTTCCACACTTCCACAAGACTAAATACGCTAAGTCTAACATAATATATCCTTGAGGGTTTACAAAAAGGATAGTTAGGTTGTTTTTATGTTATTGTGACGTAACAAGCATGAAGCCCACCTGATGTTAGTCAGACTAACCTATGCCTAATAACAGATGTATTTAGTCACAAGTAACGAATTGATTTTCTACTTGAGGGTGAGGCTAGCCATGCGAGCAATCGCAAAATGTCCAACCACCAGGCGGTAAAGCTCAAGCAGGTGGTGGGGATCGAACCTTAGACCTGTGGCATGGCAGTCCATAGCTATTACCGCTCAGTCATCATTGCTTCAACAATTAGTTATTTTTTTATATAAGTTTATTTTTAATAAGTTATGACAATTTTGACACGAATAAGCTGTTTCATTTCGTACCTACATGGAAACCATCTTTTTTTTAATGTTAGGCATATAATGATTTCCACTTACTTTGATCGTGGTATTTTTCTTCTGTATAATATATTACTTTTTGTACCCAGTGGGGTTTATAAAAAGTAATAAATTAGTTAAACTATATTTAGCTAGCCTTCGTCTACTAAATCTCACTTAGAATAAGAATAGGCTTTCAGGGACCTCTACCTAAACTAATTGTTAGGTGTGATAATCTACTTGGGGGTGGTAGCTCGCCAGCCGAATATTTGTAAAATTGCCTAGCGTAATGCAGTAAAGTCTACGGCAGGATACGAACCATGGTACTCCAGCGCAGCATTCCCATGTCACTGTTACAATGTTACACATAAACTAATGAAGTGTTTATTCAGTCAATATTATGTTGGTTTCTTAAAATGTTTTAAAACTCATTATTGCCCCAGATTAAGAATATCTGATTGTTTTCTTTAGGATTAATTTTGTAGATGTTGCGTCATCTGTGCAAATCACTTTACTTGAATTTCGAACTTTTGTAGATAACAGATTCTCAGTAAAATGGCTTTACTATGTTTTATACAACGTTATTCTACAAGAAATCCAAGCAAAAAAGTTTGGTTGAACAAGTGTACCTTACACGAATAATTTCGAACTTACCAGTATGAGAAGTTGAATCCGGTTTTGTATTGATAAAATTTTACATCCTTTTTAGGGTTCCGTACCCAAAGGGTAAAAACGGGACCATATTACTGAGACTTCGCTGTCCATCCGTCTGTCACCAGGCTGCATCTCAAGAACGGTAGACGCTTTAACTATTCACAGAATGTTTTTTAGTTATACGTATTATTTTTATATTGTTATGATTGCAATAACGCCTGCTAAGCGGATTACATTACAAAATTACAAATATACGATAGGAAAAATAATCCCGCACATGACTTAAATTTTCCTATCGTATATTTGTAATTTTATACGTATTATTTTTTACTCACCCACAATACATTGGTTATCATCGATAATACTTAAAATCTCTATTTTATCATATGTATAGACAAATTATCTTAGCTTTTTTCAGTTGTTTGAGTGTAACTTAAAAAATATATATCTAACATTATTTAAATGGGATCTCACGTATGACAAACCAAAAAAAGCAATGTATAATTGGCGGAGTAATAGCCAAGTAAATACACAAAAAATATGTTAAGAACCTCCTTCTGATTTGTTAAAAAAAATAATGAAACATTAAATTTTACGGGAGATATCTTCGTCAATAAGCTGTTATACTCAAATTCTATACCTTGTTGAAATCATTGAATATGCCAACGTTGATTTGATTTGATGAAGTTGATTTAACGAAGCTTCGAAATTGAATTCGAACTCCAGTGACGAAATGCATTTGTCGTCTGTGGGTTCCACTTAACATCAGATGGGTCTTGTGCGTGTTCCTTCATTCCATCACTTCCATTAAAAAAAGCCTTTTTTTAATAAGCACATGCTTTTTGCTACGACAATTACACTGTCTGATGGTTCTAGTTTTTTTCATGTCTACGATTGTCTATGAATCGATGTGAAAGATATATGAACATTTATTTATTTCACTTACATTTCAGAATAAGGAATAGTTTAAAGCCATTTCACAAATTACCGCTAACAATTACCTTCTTAGGTAATTGTGTGTAGTTTTATAATAAAGTTCCCAAACATATTACAACGCTCATAAAAGGAAAATTCAAGTAGCACGTGAAAAACATTTTGATTAAGAAATCCTACTACACAGTTTGTGATTACCTATACGACAACAATGCGAGGCCGCCTCTGCCAAGCTATCGCCTGTCACCTACGTTATTTAAACAAATATTGTAATAACTTTATTATATAGTAAGTGTAGATGAACTGATGGTGTGAGCCGATAAATAACAACTTCACTTGAACTTTTCAATGTATATTATCACAAAGGCACAAGATTAAGACAGGTTATTCAAAAAATTGTGGCGCAGCGCAGTGCACTCGCTCGCTTTTTTGTACGGACTGCCCGCGATAGCCGCGGTCGTAAGCCAGATACTTTTTACAAAATAATGTGGGTACGAGTTCTTAACTACCTGTCTTGTGTTGAAATAAAAACAATGAGCGCGTCGCTAACATTCCCCACCCTAGTGCTGACTCTGCAGTTTCAGCACTCATCATCCAATGGAATTCGTGCGACGCGAGCTGCCGGTCTCTTCCACACACCAGTCTTAGTTTTGACTTCAACGAGCCTTATGCGACCATCTTTACCTGGATGTAACTGCTGGATCACGCCTTTAGGCCAGGTGTTCCGAGGACTATCAGGATCGACTTCTAAAACTAGGTCACCCACCTGTAGAGGTTTCACCTCTTCAGTCCATTTTTTCCTAGGTAGCAGATCAGGCAAAACTTCCTTCACCCATCTACGCCAAAACATGTCTGCTAAAATTTGAGACTTACGCCATTGTTTCCGCAAGTTCATATCGCTGACATCAAAGTTTCCTATTATAGGCATATTTGAAGATGAGCCTAAAAGAAAATGGTTTGGAGTCAGAGACTCCAAACTTTCAGGGTCAACTGAGACGTGCGACAGTGGACGGCTGTTGACCATGTTCTCAACTTCCGCCATCAGAGTAACCAGCACTTCTTCTCTTGGGGCACGCTCGTGTAATATGACCCTGAGTGATGACTTAACGCTACGAATAAGCCTCTCCCATGCTCCAGCCCAGTGTGGACTTTTTGGTGGTACAAAAATCCATTGCATATCATTATTCACGCCGATGGCCTTGAGCGCGTCTCTATCCAGTCCCTGTATGGATTGTTTTAGCTCCTTTTCAGCGCCTCTTAAGTTAGTTCCATTATCCGAATAGAGATAGCTTGGCCAACCTCGGCGGGCTGCCATACGTCGCAGTGCCATAATGAGGGAGTCTGTGGTAGGTGACGCTACAATCTCCAAGTGGATAGAGCGCACTGTGAGGCAAGTAAATAAAACACCATACCTCTTCTGTCTGCCTCTGCCTACCGTCACTTCCATGGGACCGAATAGATCCAGACCACAGAAGGTGAATGGCCGCTGATGATGAGCTACGCGAGCGTGGGGTAAGTCACCCATTCTCGGTACTTGAGGTTTACATTTTCTAATACGACAAAGCATGCAACTTGAAACTACAGTTTTAACCGTTGGTCTTATTCTTATAATCCAATATTTCTGTTTAAGGGTATTTATTACTGTCTCCTGGTTCCCGTGTGCAGCTGTAAGGTGAGAATGTCTAACAAGAAGACGCGTGATTAAATGTTTACCATCTAAAATAATTGGTCTTTTTACTTCCAGGTCCACGTCTGATGCCGCATCAATACGCCCACCGAGTCTGAGTAAGCCCGTCGTTTCGTCGAGATAAGGAGACAAGGTACGTAGTTTGCTATCTCGCGATATTTGCTTACCCTTTTTTATTGCAGATATTTCAACAGCAAACGAATCTAACTGCGCTTTTCTTAGCAGTAAAACCTCAGCTTGAGCCATTGAACCGCAGTCTACTTCACCTGTGAGTCCCTTACATTTATCAATGAATTTCAGTACGACAGCCATAGTGCGCTTCAAACGAAGCCAGCAAGAGAAGCGCTGTGGGTCTGGAACGGGTAAGTCAGTCGCAGACTCTTGCACCATCGCTATACATTCTATATTAGTATTTTTACCTTGTACAATATCCTCGGGCCACGATGATTCGTCGCTATAGAGGAAATCAGGCCCTTTGAACCATCGTTTTTTAAATATTGTATAATCGAATTCCTCCCGAGTTCCGATGTCCGCTACATTCAGTTCAGATTTTATATATCTCCATTCCGAAACACGAGTAAGTTCGTCGATTTCTCCTAATCGATTAGCTTCAAAGGTTTTATACTTACGTGTGTTATTTCTTATCCACTGAAGAACGGTAGTAGAATCGCACCAAAAATAGCGTCGTTGTGGTACCATTCTATGCTCTTTAACAATAGTATCGGCTAATCGCGCTGCCATGACAGCAGCTTGTAGTTCAGCTCGGGGAATAGTTATCGGCTTAACGGGTATCACGCGGCATTTACTAGCTATAAACGCGACGCGTACCTTACCGTTTGCCTTCCATCGCCAGAACGAAGTCGTACACATTGCTTTAAGAGATGCATCACATAGCGTATGCAGCTCCAAACTGGTGTAACTGTTACTGGTACTCGAAGCACTTGGCAACACCGTAGCACTCACCGTAGGCAAGCTACGCCCTTCGTTGCAGATTACTGAGGCTGAGTCATCGCTGCTGGCTGGCGCGGCGGCGGCATGGGTCGCACGCGGTGCGAGGGGAGTGAGCCCTGGGCTTACCTCACACGTACCGATCGGTTTCTGGTTCCCATTGTTCTGGCGCACGACGTTTGTTGTAATGATTTGAGTATGATAACACCTAGGTATCCGTATTCGACTTAAATCTTTCAATAATTCTACCCATTTGCACCATTTGCTGTAAATGTCATCAGGGACGGCATCATCCCAGCCAACTTTGAGACGCCATGTTTCCTGCAGCATTATTTTCCCTTGAATAGTAAATGGTGCCAAAAACCCAAACACGTCGAATATCGACATGACTACTCTAAGAATAATTCTTTTTGTAGGCCTGTCTTGAATTACATTTTGTGGTATTCGTTTTAAAGATAAATCGAACCCAAGTTTATCCTCAGACGGATTCCACATGAGTCCTAAAGTCCGCTCACCTTGATACTGCTGATCGACCTTGAAATTAACGGCGGCAGGACCTAAGGTTTCCTTGGGCACGCTGTCTAATACAGCGCCACTGTTACTCGTCCAGTTCCGGATATGAAAGCCACCACTTTTGTGAATGTCCGTTACATTCCTTACCATTTCTATTGCTGTAGCTTCATCCGGCAGACTATCAATGTAATCATCCATGTAGTGCGATTTATATACGGCTTCAACAGCTGCCGGCAATGTCGACTCGAATCGACGCGCATTCATATTTTTAATAAATAAAGCCGTGAAAGGCGCACAATTTAAACCAAAAACGAGACTCGTACTTACATACGTTGAGACTGGCTCGTTCGAGTTCTCTCGCCAAAGAAATCTTAAAGCATGTTGATCTTCGGGGCGGATTTTGACCCTAAGAAACATATCCTTGATGTCACCTGTTACTGCAATTACGTTTTCCCTAAAGCGTAGCATTATACCAAACAGAGATGACAACAAGTCTGGCCCTGTCAAAAAATAATCATTCAGGCTTTTACAACTTACAGAATCCGCAGCGTCGAATACCAACCTTAAATTTTTCTTGTTAGGGTTATCAACCCCAAAATGAGGCAAATACCATGTTTTGGTTACAGGAGTAACATCGTCAAGTTTCTTTGCATAATCATTTTTCAATAAATGATTAATGCGCTCCTTATATCTCTCAGCGAAAATATGGTCACGTCCCATTTTTAGTTCTATCCCCTTTAACCTTTGTAAGGCATTAGGATAGGAGTCTGGCAGGCTACAGGTGGCATCCTTCCATGGCAGACCTACGCACCACCGTCCATCAATTAATTCAGCAGAGTTTTCTAACTGAGCTACCGCGTGTAAGTCATTAATGTTTTGACGAGGCTTACCTGCCACACCAAGTGAGTCAATAGCAAATGAGCGCCTTACCTCCTCGTGGAGCTCCCGTAACAACAGCTGCTCGTCACGCGCATCGTGGCTGGTAGCGGTGGGTGGCGCGCTGGCATCGCACGAGTTTAAAAACAGCGTCGCCTGGAATGCGCCAGCAGACCGCGCGTATCCAGTGCGCGGTGGGTGAAACATACCATGAATACACCAGCCTAGGGGAGTCAATGTAGCAGACGGCTCATTACGTTTACCTAATCTTACTTCAAGCGGTAACAGTAAATGATAATTATCTTGGCCTATAAGTATCTCTGGCTTAACATCATTTGTACACAAATAACTTTCCAAGCTAATTAAATGACTATAATTTTTACAATCTACCATAGAAAATTGCTGAACCGGTAAATTCAACTTGTCAACACAACGCACTTTAATATTATGCACCTTATTGTTCATACCCGATAAGTTCATATTTGCAACCATTGTTTCACACACGAGTTCGTTATCTGACCACGCGCCGCGGATTCGCATTGTCTCAGAACGGCCTACCAGACCGGCGCGCGGCGCGCTTCGCTAAACCTGAGCTAATCATCGAAACAGTTGACCCGTCGTCTATCAATGCACTAGTATTTATTACGCGGTTATTACTGTGAATTCGTATAGGTACAACTTTAAGTAGAACTTTACAATCACTCGCGTTATTTATATGCGTCACTGTTTCACTGATGCTGGCGGAGGGTGTCGTAGTAGGCGCCGACGTCTGTGGCGTCGGCGACACTGGGTTCTGCTGGCATAGTCTGGAGGCAGCGGCGGGTTCGTGTTTGTTTACATCATAATGAAGTAGGCTATGATGTGCCTGACCACAGCTGTTCTTATCGCAAACGGGTGCAGAACAGGTTTCTCGCTTGTGCCGTGATATTAAGCATTTGAAGCAAATCCCGTTACGTTTTACAAATTGCCATCGCGTTTTACGTAATGCTTTCTTGAATTGTTTACAATCAGTAAGTTTATGTTTCGATGCACGGCAATATAGGCACTTATTCTCTTCTTGTTCAGAATTAACTAATATCGTTTGTGTGCGATTATTGGTACTGTCATAAGTCTTATTATATTTTTGTTGATCATTGCGTTGGCTCGTAAAATACATATGTGATGTTGTAGATATTTTTACGGCTTCATTGTGCAAGAAATCTGATAAAATAACCATGCGTGATTTATGTCCTTCTGTAATTAGTGGGAAACTATAGTCGGACCATTTAGATAATAGAATAGTAGGTAGTTTTGACAGTATAATATTAACTATGCTCGTACCTTGTAAGTATTCTTCGCGTTTAACGGCTCGAACTGCTTCTATCAGATTTTGAACTTTCACTGAAAACTGCACAATGTCTTTATGATAATCTTGTGGCATGGGATTTAACTTTTTCATATCTTGTAAAATCTTTGATATTATATGATCGGGATTGCCAAAACGTAATTCCAATGTTGACATAATTTTGCAAGGAGGACTCGCGGTGATGAGCAACGCCGCGACAGCATCCTTGGCTGCTCCCCGGAGACACTTTCTCAACCTCCACAGATTTTCTTCTGGTGAAAATTTACATAATTCGGTTGACTCATTGTAGGCTTGCTTAAACTGCAACCATTCAAGGGGTTCTCCATGGAAATCCGGTAAATCCTTCGGCGTGCATAACCGAGACATAAGGTTTGTATTTGGTGCACTCGTAGAAGCCAAATCCTTGAACGCACTAGCTAGCATCTGAATAGTCGCATTGATGCCGGAAGCATCCGCTGGTGGTGGCGATGCGTGTGGCATATGTGGCTGCGACTCCATCGGCAGATGAAAAGTTGTAGGTGACGGCTGAGGTAGCGATATAGCTTGCATAGGTGGAACTTTAGGTGCCACCGACGTAGTGACGGCGTTTGCAGCTTCAACTGTTTGTTGCACTGGTGGATACAATATGCCCGAAGGATTACCATACTCGGGGGCCGACTGCATCCGTTCATGGTGGCTATGCTGGAGCCATTTTTCTACTTCCTGAGTGCGATCTTCGTGTGGACTGTAATTATCTTTGCTTTCTTCTTCCAAATCAGCTAAGTCCGCTTCCAGTTGTCTGTCTATCAATTCCATTTGAATCTGTGCCTTTTGTTTTGCAGCGTTTAACGCCAGGTGCGCCTTTCTAGCCTTTGTCGATGACGAAGCTTGCGTGCGACCTTTTGACCTTGGGGCCGCTTCACTTTTAACGCTCGGCGTAACTGCAGGTGTTTTGAAGATAACATTTTGAGGTGTAGGCAATGCTGCACTCACTACTGACGCACATTCTTCCGTAGATAACTTCTTTTGTTGTTCAAGTTGTGGCTCAGCTTCGTGTCGCGCCATACTTCGCGTGCGCACCATTTTTGTTGTCGCTGGTGGCGTATGATACATGTAGTATCTGGCTCGAAGACCACTTTGTAGATGAACTGATGGTGTGAGCCGATAAATAACAACTTCACTTGAACTTTTCAATGTATATTATCACAAAGGCACAAGATTAAGACAGGTTATTCAAAAAATTGTGGCGCAGCGCAGTGCACTCGCTCGCTTTTTTGTACGGACTGCCCGCGATAGCCGCGGTCGTAAGCCAGATACTTTTTACAAAATAATGTGGGTACGAGTTCTTAACTACCTGTCTTGTGTTGAAATAAAAACAATGAGCGCGTCGCTAACAGTAAGGATGTAACACATTGTTAAAATACGTTTAAAAGAATGGCCCCGAGTTTTTTGTCCGTTCTTCTCGCAGTGGTTCTATACACTTTTTTGCTGAACCTGGCAGTACAATGTAGAATATTTCAATACTAAAATTTGTAATTGACTTTCGTAGGAGCGTCGTAGACGCCTAAATTGAATAAATTATTTTCACTTTAATTGCTCCCCTTGCCAGCAGCCACGCTTAAGTAAAAATCTGTCGAAAAGCACCTAACAGCGTGGTTCGGCAACAGTCCTTGAGACCCAGTAAAATTACAGGCACACGAGACAACTGTATGTGTCAAGGTGACGGGCGCAGTGTAGTTCGACACTAGTGACGAAATGCATCTGTTATAGGCAGAACATACCACTTAACATTAGGTAGGCCTCGTGCAGATTGCATTACAATTCCATAAAAAAAATGTGATGCCTAGAGTTCTGCTACAAGTATACTCGTAATCACTAAATTAGACACCCTAACAAGATTATATTTAAATTTATAAAACAAAGTTCACTATAATATTTTATTACAATTGTTGAAATTTTCTTTATAGCTTTTGACCATTGTCTCATGATGGTAAATGATGACGTGGTCGAAGGTGTTGTTTAAGAAAATTATTATAAATTATTAAAAATTACCTTGAATTTAGAGATATCACGACATTGACCATTTAGTGCATAATCTACTAATTTCATACCCAAAACTTTTTTCCAATTTTTTTTTATAATATCTTATCTATACTTATAATAAAACTGTAACAGGTCCAATTCTGTACATAAGAGATATTTTGCAAAAAAAAATATGAGAGCACTCTGTAGCTGATACTGATGCCAAAACTGTATTTTTTTTTATTTTTGTCTGTCTGTCTGTATCCCGGCCGCGCATCACTCCAAAACTACTGAATGGAATTCAATGAAACTTAACACGATTTGAGTTCGTCCTACGAAGAATCCTTTTAAATATTAAGAAGTACTACTTAAGTAGTAGTACTACTTAAGAAGTATACTTTTTATCCCGAAATTCAGCACGGTTCCCTCGGGAAAGGGGATGAAAGTCAAAATGTTACTTAGTTGTAATTAATGAACGCGTAGTCCGATTTCAATTATTCTTTTTTGTTAGAATAGTGATGAGTGAGTCCGGAACCCCATGGGCAGCCTGGCACCCCACGGGCAGCCCAGCACCCCATGGGCTACTGAATGGAATTCAATGAAACTTAACACGATTTGAGTTCATACTACGAAGAAGGTTATTGTATACTTTTTATCCCGAAATTCAGCACGGTTCCCTCGGGAAAGGGGATGAAAGTCAAAATGTTACTTAGTTGTAATTTATGAACGCGTAGTCCGATTTTAATTATTCTTTTTTGTTAGAATAGTGATGAGTGAGCCCGGAACCCCATGGGCAGCCCGGCACCCCATGGGCAGCCCAGCACCCCATGAGCTACTGAATGAAATTCAATGAAACTTAACACGATATGAGTTCATACCACGAAGAACGTTATTGTGTACTTTTTATCCCGAAATTTAGCAAGGTTCCCTCGGAAAAGGGGATGAAAGTCAAAATGTTACTTAGTTGTACTTTATGAACGCGTAATCCAATTTCAATTATTCTTTTTGTGTTAGAATAGTGACGAGTGAGCTCGGGACCCCATGGGCAGCCCGGCACCCCACGGGCCACCCGGCACCCCAAGGGCAGCCCGGCACCCACGGGCATCCCGACACCCCACGGGCATCCCGGCACCCCACGGGCAGCCCAGCACCCCATGGGCAGCTCGGCAACCCACGGGCATCTCGGCATTCTTATTTAGATTTGCCAGCTTGCTAAGATAAAACTCTAAAATGTGGAACATTCGCCACAATCAATTTTGTTAACTATCTATCTTTTGCCGGATACATTTTGGAGACTGCGCAATGGAAGTGTACAATCTAATATATTTTTGTTCTACCGCCAAACAAGGAGAACCTCGGCAAAAAGATATCGTTTTATAATCGAAATTCCATAGAAACGCACAAAGTACCTACTTTGCTTCAACATTTATTGTGCGAACCGCGAAGGAACTCTCTGAGTTACTTAACTACTGTCTTCTGGAAAAACAAGCTAGGAGTTATCAAACCCAAAGTAAAAAGCTCCTTTCTGAGCTATGCTTTACTAAGAGTGCTTCACCACAGACCACAACGTTGCTTAATATGAGATAAACAGTGCTCAAATGTGAATAATTAGTTTGCAGGTACGGCAATCGCGTACGAAGTCGCGGGTACAGCTAGTTAGACATACAATCATGAAAGATTATATTTCTAAATTTTCAGTTTTATTAATTTAATTATATTGGCTTGTTTTCTTTTTAACGCCACAAAGGACGACACCAGTGTCTATGGTAAAAAGGTTTTGGTTTTATGACCAACCCTTACTTGCCCGCGAAGTGTTCAGATGTGAAATAACTGGGCCAACGAGACATAAGAATTAAAGTCTCGGAGTGACGAGCACAGTACAGTGTTAAGCAAACAAGGATGTTGATACTGCAACTAAATGGAAAGGCGTGACCGCTTACCATCAGGTAGGCAACGTCTCATCACTTATAAAACTAAAAAAAACATAAAACCTTGTGGTGAAAAATGCAGCAGCAGTCTACTCTCACGTCTTATATCGAAACGGATTTCCACCGTCCCGGAATTAAACTACCAAGCAGATGTGAATAGTGGAATGCTGCTCATTATTTGGCGTATTCCTTTCCTTGGTCGCCTTAGTAGCTATTGAACTAGAAGATATGTAATGGTCGTGTCATTATTCATTGGCAATAGTCTGTAGATTCGCCGAGAACTCAGTAAAGTTAGAAAACTATTTATTCCACTAGAGAATTGATATTGAACTTTAAGTCGGCAATTATAACAGACAACTACTATAAAAAGTCGTTTATTGCTAAATGTGTGGGAGTTTTTATTTCAAACATTACACAATTTCTCGGAAAACTATACCAGTTTCAACCCTAACCCCGACGCACCAGCAGAGCAATTCTGCAATTTTAATTGTGTCATAATTGTTTTTGAATAGGTAATCGTAATCACCTAAGCAATGATGTTTATTGCAATAAACATTATTGCTTAGGTGATTACGATTACCTCAACGCGAAATTGCATTCATTTGTGTAGAAATAATTTTTGTTCATGTTTTCAAGTATAGTGTGCTAAGCATAGAGAACAATAGCAAAATCGGGACGTGTAAAGTTACTCAAGAACACGGAAACATACTTATAGAATAAGGAAACATTTAGCGAAGAGTGCAATTCATATAGTGGCAGTACAAACCAAAAAATGCAGTGAAAATTTGCTATGGTTGTGTAGTTCCAGACGTTGTCATGAAGTTGGTGAAACATCATGCTCTGGGGTGACGTCCGACGACAATATTCAGCTACCAGTGTTAAACCAAACAGTTCCTTGAAACATTTCCCGTGATAAATACACTAAAATATGCAGAGAAACCTATCATAGTACGCAGTGCCAAAAGGTTAAAATTAACTATTCAACCCACAATTGCATCATTGTAATGAAGTTCAAGGATAATTTTTAAATTAGTCTTGTTTGTAAGTTAATTCATATTGACTATTTATATTTCGCTCTTTAAGATGATTTAGTATTGTAACGAAACGTAATATGTTAAACTTTTAAATAATGTTAATTAGATTTGCATTATATGGCCATCACAATATTTATTAATTTTCACAATAATTCAAAAGATTATAAATTGAATTTATAACTTACTCTTATAATACATTTATCTTAAAATAATTCGTTAAGAGAATAGTAATTTTTTATTCATTATAAATATGTTAAAACGTATAGTTACAAAATATTATTTGAGACGAATTATTTAAAGACTTAGATAAGTTATTAAAAATAGCCTAAACCCCTACACAACCAACATTGCTTATAAAATATTACAACATTTGAATATTTTAAGACTTGCATGAAAAACCACATAACTTTGCAATATTATTTTATATTTCAATTCAAATCGCATCACATTTATATTTGCCTATAAGACGATTTAGTCCTAAGAACAAAAGGAGGAATTCGAACAATGACTCATTTTGATGGTGGCTCAGATGGAAAAGCATGTACCGACACAAAAGATGAATCACTTTCAAATTAGAACCAACTCATAGTTAAACATTTTCGCTGTGATCGTGTTGTAAAATAAACAACTTCATTGCTTAAAGCAATTATATTTTAGTACATATAACATATATCCCGATGTTAAAAAGACTGAATAAAAGTGCTGGTGCAGTGAAGTGTTGACTCTATCCACATTTACATCAGAATAGTAAGGTTGTATTAAGGACAGTTTGTATGTGATTTCGTCGTTCTGTAAGTTCAGACATCGCTTTTATCTTCGCCACTAATACTGATGAAATTTAATACAATCTAATTGTGATGTTATAATTTAATATTGTACCAATTATACTTTTTTTTATTTATTAATAAAGATGATTAAGTTATTAAAATTATACCTATTTGACATATTTATGTGTAATTGTGATACTATAATTTATAAATGTAATATTTATATTGTACCTCCTTGACATTTTGAATTTATTTTATTAATTATTATGATCTATGAACTATTTAAATAAATTATGAGTTTGGCTTTGTTTTGATATTAAGTGTAATTGCATTGTCAAGAACGCTGACAATGCAATTACACTTATTATTTTAATAAATAAATGGTCGTAGCATGCCACCCGTAACATAATCTGTATTTTTTTGGTGATGTATAGGAAGTAGGTTATTTGCTGAAGCGTAAAAAAACAATAAAATTCCATATAAACGTTACCGAGGTAACCAGATACTAAGTTATATATACATACCATTATAATAATAACATACAGAAAAATTGCAAAGAACGAAAACTACAGAATTGAACTCTCAGTATTACCTACAATGCAAAATGTACTACAGGAAAGAGAAGAAATATTAAAAAAGTATCACTCATGTATTAGTAGGTTGAGGTGTCAGAACGCATGATATTCGCCAGATATGAGTGCCATGTAATATGGGGCGGACTTATTACCATGTACCATCTACAGAGTGCACTTCTAGATAACTTCTGATAATTTCTCTGTTTGAAAATCTTGATAACTCTCGAGGACTTAACTAGGACTTAGGACAAAATTACAACGAAAGGAAAAATTTGATCCACGAGCGGCATACGAACCCGCGTCCATTCTCTTGCATCGCGTCATTCTCTGACAATTTGAGCTACCGTGGTGAAGTTTAAGGACTTCTACGAGTATATAAGTACCTAATTATAGACGTTTGAAATTTGAATGTTACTACAATTCCCGCCTTAAGGTTGAACTGGTCGGTCACTTCTCCGTACAAACGTCGTAGGGTGATCACTCTCTTATTTGAGATTTTAAGTCCAGACTTAAGCATAATTACGATTGATATCGTCATCATCTAGGCTTGTATGATGCTTTTTGAAGCGCTCGTAGCGAAGTTTACTTAGCTGTTCTTAACCGATCAGCAAAGTTAAGCAACGTCGCCCGCGGTCATGAGTTGGATGGGTGACCGTTAGTGACATTACTACTGAGCGCTTCCGTGCTTCGAAGGGCACGTTAAGCCGTCGGTCCCGGTTGTTATCTTAGGATGGCAGCCGTTATAGCATGGTGGTAGGGCAATTTGCCAATGCCCGCCTGGCTAGCTACCACCCTCAAGTAGAAAATCTGTCGCAAAACACCTAACGGTGTGTTCCGGCAGCTGTCCTTGAGAGCCAGTAATTCTAGGTTAGTCTGAACAACATCTTCGACGACATCATCACTTAACATCAGGTGAGATAGTAGTCAAAGACTAACCTATCAGGCATAAAAAAAATAAAAAAATATGCCAAAATTTTAAAAAGGTAATTAAGTTGTAAGTTATGAGCCTCGAAAACTTTACATGAAAATGTTTGAAGGCTCATAATTCTCAATTTAATTATTTTATTAAAATTTCGGCATCATACAAGCCTAGATAATGACGAGATCAATCGGTATTATGCTTTATTTTGAACCTAAATCATCCAATAAGGGAGCGATCACCCTACGACGTTTGTATGGAAAACGGGCCGGCCAGTTCACCTGGCTAATGTCTTCGTAGCTCTTTCCATACAAACGTATTTTCGTCATATTTTCAATACCAAGTGTTTAAACTCGGTAAAATTTTGCATATATTTCCATCAAATTAATATATATGCTTCTGTTTTGCGGCATTTTCGTTGTATTATTTATTTTAACTCTTAAAGTGAAACTAAGAATTCCCATACAAAATATTTTTCCAAATAATTTAAAAAAATGCATATTATTTACGAAAAACTGAAAAAGATTTTAGACTCAATGACATGCATGCAAAATTTTAATGAATTTGAATGCTTAATATTTATACGATGAAAGCGCTCGTAGCGAAGTTTACTTAGCTGTTCTCAACCGATCGGCAAAGTTAAGCAAACTCGCCCGCGGTCATGAGTTGGATGGGTGACCGCTAGTGACATTACTACTGAGCGTTTCCGTGCTTCGGAGGGCACGTTAAGCCGTCGGTCCCGGTTGTTGTCTTACGATGGCAGTCGTTATAGCATGGTGGTAGGGCATTTTGTGAATGCCCGCCTGGCTAGCTACCACCCTCAAATGTAAAATCTGTCGCCAAGCACCTAATGGTGTGTTCCAGCTGCAGTTCTTGAGAGCCAGTTCTTCTAGGTAAGCCTGAACAACTTCTTCGACCACATCATCACTTACCATCAGGTGAGATAGTAGTCAAAGGCCTATAACCTATCTATATAAGAATCTCGAATTGTTTTTTGTTACGTATAAGTGATGTTAGTTAACCTATAATTACTAGCTCTCAAGGACTGCTGCGGGAACAGACAAGAACTGTTTAGTGCTTGGCGATAGATTTTCTACTGGAGGGTGGTAGCTATACAGGCTAGTATTCGAAAAATGCCCCAATACCATGCTATAACGACTGCCATCCTAAGACAACAACCGGGTCGGACCGGAAATTGATGGAGTTCCTTTAATGCATACGAATTTTGTTTGTAGCGTTATTGTAATTAGAAGCGCTCGCTTCATACTCATATAAAGAGTAGTGAACCTCCTTTGTTAACACGCACACATTCATATACGCATGTGGCCTTGAGACCAATAAAGAAGATACCTATGTGTTTTATAGGAATCTCTTAACAATGGATAACAATAATAATAAGTTTTATTCGGAATTTCAACATAATATGAATAAAGGTATTTATTATTTCGCGTGCTTATTGTAAAATTAAAAATAATTAAAAATTTAGTTTATAATGTCATACGAAAGACGCCATTGGCATGGTGGTAGGGCAGTCTGCAGATGCCAGACTGGCTAGCTACCACACTCGAGTAGACATTCTGTTGCCAAGAATCTATATTGTTGTGTTTTGGTTGGTGTTTTTAAGAATAAATAATTCGAGGGTAGCCTGAATATCTTCGACTGCATCATCACTGCTGTCAATTGAGATAGTGGGCACAGGCTAGTATCACTGCTTTAAAGGTAATATAAACCCACGCACGCAAATGTCCTTTCACCAAGTAGTGCAACTAAAACCAGAGACTGGATGAAATCTCCTGATGATGGCCTCCTTGCGCGGAACTCCATACCCATTGCGACTTAAATATATGTTAGGTAACTTAATATTATAGAAAAACACTTAAAAATATCTCACGTGACAATTCCGCCTAATTTTCCTATTAAGCCGCCGTGACGTCACACTATAGACATGAATACGGGAAAATCAGGCGGAATTGTGAATATATTGATTTAAGTATTTTTCTACAATATTTATTTAATATTTTCTTAAAATATTTGTTATGATAATATATATTAGGTATTTAGAGTCTTATTATTAGTCGTCCGATCTACTCAGCATCCATACATAGTAACCTTAACTTTGCTGATATGAATCATTGCTATTTAGCTACCTATAATATACCTACCTACTGCTAGGTACCTAGTCATACATAGGTCATAATATAACACACTATTGAAGTTAGTTGTGATTACACGGTCACAACCGTCACACGTTCGTTTTACTTAAAAGCCTTCGCAGGAGCTATGTATGTAATAATAAAATCTGAACCAAAAATCAATGAAAAAAATGTTTTATCTTCATAGTAATTGTAAAAATAATAATAATAAAAAAGTCGATTATAATTTCATAAAATCAAAGGTATATGACGTATGAAATGGTGTATCAAACCATTGCTTCCCTTTTCTTCCACCAATTGCAACAATGCAACGACCTACCCAGTCAGAGTAAGTTATACTCGAAATGTTGAGACAAAAATAATATTTCGTGATTTATAGCCACGGATCAGAGAATTGTTCAATGAGGTGAAGACCTCATTACCCTGACATAATCGGTTTGACATTTTCCCCACGCGAAGTTTGTGTAGATGCATTCAAATAAAATTTAATTGACTTTTTATTTATATGCATTTCTGAGCCGACCGTGGAGTTAGTCGTCGTCCGGTGAGCTTGCGATAGTGTTGTTATTGTGTTAAAAGGAAATTTTATGTAGGTACTTATATCAAATATAAGTACCTACATAATTATATAGGGTTGTGGGATGCCAGGCTAGAATGTCCCCCCCCCCCCCCCATCTCAACCCGCGGGTGATGTAAAATGCGACTAAGGGTAACACACCAGAAGGTGGCCAGCACCACTTTCTGAGGAACAGATAGTACTTAGTACAGTATAAAAAATACCTGTGACACCTCAAAAGGCGAGTGTGTCGGTCAGCTGCTGTCACTATGGTGGTATTCTTTTTTTATTTTTTTTGACAGATAGGATCCTTTGACCTCTATCTCACCTGATGGTAAGTGATGATGTGGTCGAAGATGTTATTCAGGCTAACCTAGAATTACTGCCTCTCAAAGACAGCTGCCGGAACCCACCGTTAGGTGCTTGGTGACAGCTTTTCTACTTGAGGGTTGTCGCTAGCCTGACGGGCATTCGTAAAATGCCCTTCCACCATGCGGTGAAGCTCAAGCCCGCGGCGAGATTCAAACCATGGAACTGTAAAATGGACATGCGTGTAAAACGTTACCAAGTTTGAACACATGGTATTTAAAATACGACGAAGCTAATTTTTTTCTGGAAAGTGCTACAGGCACATTAGTCTTAGGCTTGGGAATTGCGTGGCATTGAAATACATTCCACAGAGCAGTAACAATTTGATTAAAGAGCGACATAGGTAATTAAGTTTTATTAAAACAACATTGTTGCAATTTGTACTATGGGCTGATGCGTTTACTCTCTTAGAAATTTACCAAGACATGTCACAGTATACATTAAAACATTAAGACACAAATTATTATAAAATTACATTACATTAAATATAGGAATTACATTATTTATTTTTAATATTGTTATGTTTGCAATAAGGCCTGCTCGGCGGATTACATTACAAAATTACAAAGTTACGATTTTCCTCTCTTTTTTTTTGATCCGCCGAGCAGGTGTTATTGCCAACAGAACAATATTAAAATTATAAGGTTACGTCATCATTTACAAGTTTAAAACCAATTGCCAAATTGGTCTTTTTAGT
The DNA here is from genome assembly GCA_963890685.1 of Plagodis pulveraria. Taxonomy (NCBI): domain Eukaryota; kingdom Metazoa; phylum Arthropoda; class Insecta; order Lepidoptera; family Geometridae; genus Plagodis; species Plagodis pulveraria. The sequence goes on along the minus strand of OY982955.1, from coordinate 6,283,128 downwards.
AAATAATACGGGATAACTCACTGGATAACTCGCGTGAATAAGTCAGATAGCTCCGACGGCGACGATGAGTGAAAGCACGTTAGTTTTTATATTAAAACTGGTCTTGTTTGTAGTGCGACGTAAGTTGAACTATAGGTGTCGCTCCATCCCAAAACGATGGTTAAATAAACAACGAGAGGAAAAATTGGAGTTATGAGTCATTGTCATGTTAGCTCAAGCAGCGGTCAGAGCATACCCCGGCTATAGGGGTGGATGAACGCGGATTCGAATGCCGCATATGACTATAATTTCTTTCGTAAATTAGTAATGTTGTAATTACATTATTTACTTAATATTTTTCAATGTGTAAACGCAGTGAGTCATTATTTTGGATCCTATCAATTCATCACTAATCCCGATTTCTTGATTCAAAACCATTATTAGTTCATTAACAAAAAAAATATTACGAAATTACAGGCACATGAGACTTAACAACTATGTCTCTAAGTAACGGGCGCAGTGCAATTCGTGACTTGTGATGATATGCATCTGTTATAGGCAGAGGTTAGTCCGCTTAAAATCAGATGGACTTGGAACTTGATCCGTAACAATAAAAAAAAATAACTAAAACGTGGTATGAAGGAAAAGATTTTGAGATAAAACTTCAAAACGCCTATGTCCACGCTTAATCAATAAAACACATTTTGCCTGATAACCACATAGGTCCCGTTCAAGCTACTGCCATCTATCGAGCACAGTGTCAGACTACCTACTGTCTGTTGTTATTACTTGTAGGAACAAACAACCAGCAGAACTGTACAGTCCCACCAACTTATCTGTTCAGGCGGCAGAAAAAAGAACTACAACATTCCTTCAAATTGTAACAGTTTGTAGTTGATTTCCTTGACCAACAGCGCCCTCGAGAACTGCACAGTTAAGTTGGTGGTACTATAGATCAAAACCTAACCACAGCTTGCTATGCCTGAACCTAATTTCTCAGAACAACCAATACATATAGCACCAATTCCCTTTTATAATTATAACAGAAAAAGGAAAAAGCCGTGTTACACGCCATTAAGATTTCAAAGCAAGGAAGGTACTATTGGTCAATACCGCAAGTAGTTCGCTCCTGGAAAACGGCCCTACCCTACTAAGCTAGACTCTTCTACTTTATATTACCATATTCCACGAAATGTGTTTATATAATGCCTACTTATGTATCGTGTTCATTGTACATGACACGGAAACTCGGGGAGGAGGTAATTCTTCGACCATTACTAAGTCAACGACACACTAGCACGTATTCTTTGTCTATAGGCGGCGCAAGTAATGGTGGGACGAGCGATTGTCGACTGTTTCAAGGTGGGGGGTACAATTATTACAAGATAATTATACCTACGATCCAACGCTCAGTGAGCATTTCTGTGCGTTATAGCTGTCTCATTCTATACCTTGGAAATAATTTTGAAGCGCTCGTAGCGCTGTTTCCTTAGCTGTTCTTAACCGATCAGCAAAGTTAAGCAACGTCACCCGCGGTCATGAGTTGGATGGGTGACCGCGAGTGACATTACTACTGAGCGCTTCCGTGCTTCGGAGAGCACGTTAAGCCGTCGGTCTTAGGATGGCAGTCGTCATAGCATGGTGGTAGGGCATTTTGCGAATGTCCGCCTGGCTAGCTACCACCGTCAAGTAGAAAATCTACCGCCAAGCGTCTAATGGTGTGTTCCGGAAGCTGTCCTTGAGAGCTAGTACTTGTAGGTTAGCCTGAACAACATCTTCGACCACATCATCACTTACCAACGGGTGAGATAGTGGTCAAAGGCTAACCTATCAGGAATAAAAAAAACTCTTCTGTTCTTAATAGGGCTTGTGACGAAATTAGCTCATGAGAAGAAAGGATAGCTGGACCAAAGTGACCCCCACTTTGGTAAGATGGTAGCCAAATGTGAAAAAAATATATTTTCGGTTGCAGTTAATTACTGCTGGTTTCAGAGTTCCGTGGCAAAACGGAATCTTGAGGCCCTTTGTGTGATAGACGCTATTGCGACTGAATTTCGCGTCATCAAGTAGTCTTCGACTCGTTCTTGAACGATCTATACATACTCGTAAATGGGTCGTTTGTGTTGCGTGTGTTACGACTCCAAAAAGGAAGTGAAACATTACAAACCTATGGATTTTTTTTAACTGCGAGTGGTCGATCCTTCTCTGGAGCCTAGAGAATTCGAATCCCGCACATGACTCTAATTTTTACTCCCGTAAATTTGTAATTTTGCAAACATAACAATATTAAAATTATAAGGTTACGTATTCATTTACAAGTATAAAACCAATTGCAAAATTGGTCTTGTTTGTAGTACAACGTAAGTTGAACTACAGATGTCGCTCTATATACGATGTTTACGATGGTTAAATCAAGAACGAGAGGAATAATTATTGGAGTTATGAGTCATTGTCATGTTAGCTCAAGCAGTCAGAGCATACGGACGCGGGTTCGAATCCCGCACGTGACTATATTTTTTTCCTTCGTAAATTTGTAATATTATTTCTATTACCAATTCGGGCACAAATTTTAGGTCAAAAAGATTTTTATTGTCAAATAAAGAAATTATATGCGTTGAGCCGCGATGCAGTGATAGTGGAATATTTTCGTCTTTTAAAGTAAAATACAAAATTACAGAGTCATGGCTTTGTGAAAAATATAATACAATAAAATAATTTATTTTCCAAACAAGGCTTCCATTCCGAAGGCGTTCCGGCAGCAGTCCTTGAGATCCAGTAAAATTACAGGCAAATGAGACCTAACAACTGTACATCTCAGTGTGACGGGCACCGTGCAATTCGTCGTTGACGAAATGCATCTGTTATAGGTAGAGGTTTGTCCACATAACATCAGGTAGGCCTCGGGCTTGTTCCGTAACGATAACAACAAAAAAGTTCAGTGTCTGAACTCTAGTAAAATCACAGTATTACAATTAACTTGTAAACTATACTAGCATTGAGACTCAAACTTAACGTGAGCCTTTAATTTGAGTATCTGAGATGTGATTGTCGAATATATTTGCATATTAGGATGTGTACCTACTATTTCAATCAGGAAGCTTCCTCAGGAAGGCCCCTCCACACTAAATAAACCCATGCGCATCATAGATAATGATAACAATTGAATTTAATTCATAAATGAACGATATCGGCGGCGCGTGATGTTTAGGTAATATACAGTACAACTGATGGGTTAAGAACAGCTAAGCAAACTTTGCTACGATCGCTGTAAAAGAGCGCATCTATTTCTTGCGGAATAAATTTAACACAAAATCAAATTAAAATGTGTTTCCGCTAATAATTCATATAGGGGATACCGCAAGATTTCGATTCGATATTATGGCCGGCTGCCTACCTGACGCCAACCCTCTCGTTATTTTAACCGGTACGTCTCAGGTAATCAGGGCGTTAACATGGTTACTCCATTTTTTATATTATAAAGTAAGTAGATAATACAAGTCACCCACCTGATATAGTACCACCAACTTAACTGTGCAGTTCTCGAGGGCGCTATTGGTCAAGGAAATCAACTACAAACTGTCACAATTTGAGGGAATTTTGTAGTTCTTTTTTCTGCCGCCTGAACAGATAAGTTGGTCGAACTGTAGTAAGGTGACGCCTGACCATTACAGTTGCAGTGTCACAATTCTTGTTCTTCATGGTACTGCACTGCAGTCGTCACTCCGAGACGTTACATGGGACAATATTATTTGAGCCTCTTAAAACTAATAAATATACATGAGCATTTTTTTGTGTTTAGTCTATATATTAAAGTAACCATGACATGTAATTTCTATTATCACAAAAATAGTTTTGCGTAGTTCTTAACAGATTAAAATATCGATGGATTCAATTGATTTTATGTTTCAAAGAAAGAGGATCTCTCATTAAAATAGGTGAACAAATAGTTTCTTTCTATACTGTCTTTAAAAAATTAAAACCTTAATTTAAATAAATACCACGTTATTTTAATATTGTTAGGTTTGCAATAACGCCTGCTATGCGGATTACATTACAAAATCACAAATATACGATAGGAAAAATTGAAGTCATGTGTGGGATTCGAACCCACGTCCATCCACCCTTGAGCCGGGGTATGCTCTAACCACTTCAGCTAACATGACATGACGTCATAACTCAAATCTTTCCTATCGTTCTTTAACCATCGTATTGGGATGGAGCGACATCTATAGTACCACTTGCATTGTACTAAAAATTTTCCTATCGTATATTTGTGATTTTGTAATGTCATCCGCATAGCAGGCTTTATTGCAAACCTAACAATATTAAAATTATAAGTTTGCGTCATCATTTACAAGTATAAAACCAATTGCAAAATTGGTCTTGTTTGTAGTACAACGCAAGTGGTACTATAGATGTCGCTCCATCCAAATACGATGGTTAAAGAACGATAGGAAAGATTTGAGTTATGACGTCATGTCATGTTAGCTCAATTGGTTAGAGCATACCCCGGCTCAAGGGTGGATGGACGTGGGTTCGAATCCCACACATGACTTAAATTTTGCTATCGTATATTTGTGATTTTGTAATACCACGTTTTATTAGTTCTTAAGTTCCGTTCACCCAGTAATATATATAACACGCCCAAACAGAGTAGTGATTACACACTACTGCTTCCAAGCAGAATATCTGACACTGCGGTGGTATCCACCAAGACGGGCACTTTCTGAAAATACCTACCCCCTTGCCCAATCCATTTAGCGTTGTAAATTACTAAGGTACCTCTACATAGCTATACAATATTCGTTAGCGGTAACACTCCTCCAATTTAAGATGTTTTATTACAGCTATATTAATTCAACTTCATTGTTATTTTAAAATAAATTAATCAATGTTTGTAAAAAAATATCAAGTCAATATAATAAATAAAATAAAAGCTCAATTTGTGCTTTCTCTGAAAGTGAAATCAATCTATTTTCAATTATCATAATTCAATAAAACTTTGCTGTTGGTCCCTACTTAATAATAATGCGCTCTAGAATAATTCTAAGGTTATTAAAAATTTAAAGCTTTTTTTTTTTTTTATTCTTGATAGGTTAGCCTTTGACCACTATCTCACCTGATGGTAAGTGATGATGTGGTCGAAGATGTTGTTCAGGCTAACCTAGAAGTACTGGCTCTCAAGGACTGCTGCCGGAACACACCGTTAGGTGCTTGGCGACAGATTTTCTACTTGAGGGTGGTAGCTAGCCAGGCGGGCATTTGCAAAATGCCCTACCACCATGCTGTAACGACTGCCATCCTAAGACGACAACCGGGACCGACGGCTTAACGTGCCCTCCGAAGCACGGAAACGCTCAGTAGTAATGTCACTAGCGGTCACCCATCCAACTCATGACCGCGCGCGACGTTGCTTAACTTTGCTGATCGGTTGAGAACAGCTAAGTAAACTTCGCTACGAGCGCTTCAATCATATTATTATTTTATTAGATCACGCTCAATTATAGATCATTACTTTTAGCGCCACCTAGTAAATATCCATCAAACTAATTAGTCGAGTAGTCAGTCATGCCACAAGCGTTGATGTAGATACAGTTCTAGATATTTGTATCAAAACAAAACACGATCTATTTTACACGTTGAAATATGAAAGTATATGATCTCATGTTAAATATGACATCATATACTTTTAAATTTATAAACCTACATACATTTTATGTCTCAAAATTGTCATGGTCAATAGCTTAAATAAATAAAACAATTACTTACCTATTTAATTACAAGTAGGTAAGTATCAAGTCCAGTCTAGGACACAGAATAAAATGGACCTAGAATTTTTACTAAAATAAAACACACTAATTTTACGCGCATATCTAAAATGCATATACGATCGTTCCAATTTTTTTAAGCATTAACAATAATATGAACATATTTTGGATAATAGTTACTAGGTTTTAAGCTTTTATTCTATTACCATACAAAACAAATGAACTGACAGCACGAACTGATTGTCAAAATATGAAGTATACAATAAAAGGAGGTAGCATGAAAATTACAACGATAAACTGTGCATTGAGTTTTGAAGTGTTGGATTATTTATTGTATCTTGTTAATTTAAATATGGAAAGATTTACTTTTGGAAAGAAAACTGTGAGTGTTTTTTGAACAATTTAAATTTACTTTTGATAACGTTGTACCTCCATTTTATGTGTTCTACTTTTAAATAACTAATCTAGGTTTAATTATTGTCTTATTTTGGATTGTGTTTATTGATGATGCATGAAGCCCGACTCATGTACTGAAGTAAATTTATTGCTTTATTTATGTAAACGCTATTTTTGAGTTTTAGTCACAACTTTTTTTTGTATTCAATTAGGCTTTATTTCGGCTAAAGTTTGCGTTATTGAGACATTTAAGAAATTTACCTATTCATAATTTTATACACATAAAGTGTTACTATCTCTTCGTGAGCTTCAAATTGTTTTACCACTTCAATATTTGTTAAGTTGAAAAAAATAAAATACCTACTTAAGTGATCTCAATGCTTGAAAATGTGGTAACTCATTGGTTGTCTACAATCAGGACGTTATAGAAGTGACTTAAAATATATCGTAACTGTTATACCCCACGAGTTCCCCCAAAAGCAGTGTAATGTTTTTACGGTTCGTATATGTACGTAAATCCTATATAAGAGACTTTGATCTCAAGTACCTACTTTGAATCAAGTAGTCTAAGGGTCAATATCGAGCTGTGAGGTCGAAACCAATCTTTAGGATTGGACCTCAAATTGTATATTATGGACCCCTCCATAATATACAATTTGAGGTCCAATCCTAAAGATTGGTTTCGACCTCACAGCTCGATATTGACCCTTAGACTTAGTGATAAGATTGACCCCCGTCAATCTTATCACTAATTTAGCATTTTAACCAGATTGAGTACTTTACCGCACTAAGGCAGCTATTCCACTAGAGATGTAGGCTATGGATGCGTGTGTTATCCATAAATCAGATCGCTTGATTTTACAAGTTGTGATAAAATGTCAAGCTATGCTTTGAAAATCTAACAATCTAATTGATGCCACACGCATTCTTAACTCACAATCCTAGTGGAAATCCAGCCTTAACTGTTGGGAATCAAAAGTTTTATTTTTACTAGAACATTGTTACCTATTCCTATTTATATTTTTCTAATTTACCACCAAATCTTTATCTAAATAAGATTATATTTTTTTTTTATATATGATTAAAAAAGCTATTATAAAATGACAAACTACGTCTAATTAGTACAATGAGGACCGATATCTTACATTAACAGCCTGTTCTAAATGAGACTACAAATCTGGCTGGTTTGACTTCTTATTTATATGAACTGCCACGCCGCAGTAGCCTGGTTCGATTCCCACCGCCGTCTTGAACTTCACCGCATATTGGAAAGGCCTTTTTGCGATTGCCCGCCTGGCTAGCTACCACCCTCAAGTAGAAAATCTGTCACCAAGCACCAACGGTGTGTTCCTTCCAGTCCTTGAGAGCCAGTGAAATTACAGGCACATGAGACTTAACAACTATGTCTCAAAGTGACGGGCGCAATGAAATTCGTGACTTGTGATGAAATGCATCTGTTATTGGCAGAGGTTGGTCCGCTTAACATCAGGTGGGCCTCGAGCTTTTTCCGTCACAATAATATTTAAATAAACGGTCAAGCACGTGTCGGGCCACGCGCAATGTAGGGTTCCGTAGTAGCCCGATATCACAATATAGAAAGTGACACTGTGCTCGCGCGCATCCTTGGATAGTAAGCGCCGTCGTCAAATTTGTTAGTGTTTTAAAACAAGATTGTCGAAGCGCTCCTAGGGAAGTTTACTTAGCTGTTCTTAACCGATAAGCAAGAGAAAAACCTCGAAATGGCTAAAACCATATCGGGAACACATGATCCAGCAGCAGCACGTGAGCTATGGACGATGCCAGACATCACATGGATAAATGGGGTTCCAGGATGTGGGAAAACAACTTGGATAGTTGACAACTTCGATGCTGATAAGGACATCATAATCACCACCACAACCGATGCAGCCAAAGATCTGCGAGATAGCGCAACGCATAGGCGACGGAGTCAAATCCAAAGTGCGTACCTTGGCCTCTGTATTAGCCAATGGGTTCATGGAGCGTAGAGAAAAGCGTCTTTTAATAGACAAAGCTCACATGAACCACTTCGGGGCCATCATAATGGCTGCATGGTTGCTGGAGGCTGAGGATATCGTCATCATCGGAGATGTCAACCAACTGCCTTATGTTGACAGAGAGAACCTCTTCGATATAAGGTACAGTAGTCCAAAAACGTTGACTCCAATCAGCCAACAACTGTTCTGCACCCACAGAAACCTCATGGATGTGGCATACGCCCTAAGCGAGGTGTACTCGGGCATTTACTCATCGCGATCCCAAGTTCATTCCCTGAAGCTAGAACGTTACACAGGTGCAAATATACCAACTGATCTCCAGAACACCCTTTATCTAGTGCTGACACAGGAGGAAAAAGCCTCACTCGTTAGCAAAGGATATTGGTCTTGTTCAGGATCCTGCACCTTAACCGTACACGAAGCGCAGGGTTTGATTTATGAGTCGGTAATCGTCGTACAGATGAGGGAAAGACTCACCAAGCTCCGAGACAGCGTTTCTCATGCGGTAGTAGCAGTGTCACGCCATATAAAATGCTGCGTTTACTATACCGACGACAGCTCGGATGCCATTGGAGGATTCGTCAGGCGGGCAACGGAGGCTAACTATAAAACCATAGTCGACTACAACCTGAAAATGGCTATATACAAAACAGAAACGAAGAGGTCGTGGAGGCTCTAACTAAAACAACAAGGGCATCGCCGGAATCTGTGGCCGGCCCTTCAACGACAAACTAAACCGGTAAATGCACAGCGTAATACACTAACCAACTAGATATAAGGAGAAAAAAAAATTATGTATATATATATATAAGTATGGACTCACTTTAGCTATAAGATATTTTAACTAACACTAGGCTAACTTCCCATCAGGAAGAATATTGATAAGTTTGGAGAATGAACTCATGGTTTTAAAATTATTAAATGTAACAAAAAAACAAATTAAAATCAAATGTGAGTACGGACCACGAGTCTGTAGTGTGTAGCATATAATAAAAAAAAATGTACATACCCCTACTAAATTACAGTTTTCTAGTGCTAACGGTCTCTTAGCAAAACCTCGGACAGACGGACAGACAGACGGACATGACGAAACTATAAGGGTTCCTTGTCAGGACTACGGAACCTTAAAAAATGCAACCCAACCCCCATTTTGTGTTTCTCAAACATTTCACATACGTCATTATTGTAGATTTAGTCACGGTCTGAGAGAAACGAAGAACCATGGAATTGCTCCCGTAATTAAAATGAAAACGATCGTTTTGTAATTCTAATATTCTTTTTGTTTGAAAGCAAGGATGATTATGGCTTATGGCAAGGAATGCTTTAGTTGTTTTCTTCACGCGTTGATTGTGTTGGCCTTTTTTTGAGTTGAACAAAGTTTCTGGCATTATATGATCATTAATTAATACTTGATTGATTCATCATTTAATAATATTCATATAAGGGGTTAATATATGAAATTTCCGTTAGTACTGAAAAATTGATATTAGTTTATTTTTTTTATTTTACATATATATTTAATTATTATATTTATATAATTTAATCAAAATAATTACCATTATTATCTATACATTGCTGCCATCTAATAGGAAGGTTATTTATGCCTTTGCAATAGAACTCCGGTCATTCGCTAGATTCGACAAACTGTGTGAAAGCATTTTGTACTGCCTCCTGGGAAGAAAACTTTATATCAGATAAAAAATTGTCCAAATTACGTAAAAAAAAAAAGTAGTCTGTTTGAGCAAGGTCTGGCAAATACGGAAGGTGACGATTGGTTTCTAATTGCAGTTCCTGTAGAGTTAAAACGGTTTCTCGTGATGTACCTATGAGGCATGACCTCATGCAGCACGGGAAAACGTTATCATGGATCACGTTGTCAATAATGGTGAAGATCGATTCATGAGTCGGGGCTGTTTCACTGTTAGTTTCGCTATCATTGTTCGGAGTTTAGCACAGTAGACATCTGCCTTTATTGCTTGACCAGATTGTAGAAAACTATAGTGAATAACACAATGCTGAGACCACCAAACAGTTACCATTACCTTCTTATTGGTAAGCTATGCTTGTCAGTGTCCTAGTGTTGCGGCGTTTGACCTGGGGTCAGCCATTGCTTATTCGCTTACGGTTATCGTAAAGAATCCATTTTTCATAACATGTCACAATTCGAACCAATATTCCTTCATTTCTGTATCAATTCAACAAGGCAACACAAGTTTCAACACGCGTTTCTATCTGCAGATCAGTCAAATCATGAGGCATCCATTTCTTTTTTTTTTTTGTTTTAATTACTTGACAACAAATGAGTCCATATTGTTGGTAAGGTAACGTTAAACCATGCCGCTAATTCCTGGGTAGTTTGGCTCGGATCGGCTTCCACCATCTCTCTCAATTCATTGTTATTCACCTGTATGGGCGGTCTTCCCCGTGGTTCAATCTTCAAATCAAAGTTTCCATCACGAAAGCGTTTAAAACAAAACCTCAGTCTCCTCTCAAAACCCAATAATATTGCTAGCTGTTTCTGCCGCGTTAGTTCCGCGTCGGAACTCGTATTCAAAAATCACTCGAATTTTCAAAGCATCCATCTGTCTACTCTGAGCTGATTAAAAATAACAACTGATAGTCGATAATCGAATGTTGCACATTTTTGAAAAGACGAACCTCATAGGTACAATGTGAAAAAAGTTTCACTCGAAAATCCCAAACCATGAAGGTTATATGTCAATTTGAAGTATCTATTACAATACTATTCTTAGCTGGGAGCTCTACGCTTGATATTGATATTTAAGTCTACGCCAGCAGCTAATTTGAAACATAGCTTGAAACCATGAAGTCTCTAAATGCCGAAAAGCTAATTCATATGTTTTTTTTATGGGTTTGTGTCAGAACAAGCACGAGGCTCACCTGATGTTAAGCGGTAATATCTGTATATGACAGATGCATTCGTCACAAGTGTCGAACTGCACTGCGCCCATTACCCTGAGATATGCAGTCGTTAAATTGCATGTTTAATTTTACTGCCTCTAAAGGACTGCTACATATTTCCTACTTGAGGATGGCAGCTAGCCAGGTACCATCCGGTGAGATTGTGGTCAAAGGCTTACCTATCAGCACTAAAAAAAAAGACTATACACCCGTGACATACGCACGACAGAAAAAGTAATTTTACAGAAAAATTAATTAAAAATTAAGAAACCCAAATGCAAATTATTTATTTTCGTTAAGCGTTTTTCGTTCCAACGAAATAAAAATTGCAAGTTATATCTATTTTTGGAATCGTTTCTTTTTGATACCTAACACGATGGGTTTAGGAGAAAATAATTATTTTTTCTCACAATAGCGTGTAAAATCTGCCAGTTTATTTTTTCCTTTTTTATGTACCTAGTGCCACCTGCGCTATCACAACAAGTCTAATGATATATCCTATATATCCGTTTAGAAGTATTGGTGGAATAAAGAAACTCACACACATACATACGTACATGAACCTTAAAAACATAACGCTCCTTTTTTGGGCAGTCGTGTAAAAAGCACCAGAAGGATCACTCCGCAAAGCCATTGCAACAAATAAGCTACTCTAGGGCCGAAGCAATAAAGTGCATTTCAGCTCGCAAAGCACGGAGTACCTAATATTTATATTCACCTACAAGGCGTCTCTCTTTCTATCGCATAGCAACGCATAGCTCTGATCTCTTCTAACGCGGCTCATTCCATCTGGACGGGATTATTGTACGCACCGTACAATAATCCCGTCCAGATGGATACGCCGATGTACCTGTGGCTTTGTACCTAATGTGCTGAGTGTGCCAGGCCTGTCAGAGTCTCACTAATAGTTTTCAGTTTTTCTGTTGGAACGGAACCCTAAAAACAGTATATCGCCGTGTCCTTGACGGTGACCAAGCTGAGACTTTTTTGGGTTGCTGCTAATAATGGATTAGCCATTGATGTAGACTAACCTGATTGTAAGTGATCATGCGGCCGAAGGTTTTCAAAAGATAAATTTAGAATTTTAATATTGTTATGTTTGCAATAACGCAGCTGCTTGGCCAATTACATTATAAATTTACAAGAGAAAAAATTATAGTCATGTGCGGTATTCGAACCCGCGTCCATCCACCCCTCTAGCCGGGGTATGCTCTAATCAATTGAGCTAACATGACACAATGACTCATAACTCTAATTTTTGCTCTCGTTCTTCAACCATCGTAGCGAGATGGAACGACACCTAAAGTTCTACTTACGTTGTACTTCAAACAAGACCAATTTTGCAATTGGTTTTCAACTTGTAAATGATGACGCAACCTTATAATTTTAATATTGTTATGTTTGCAATAAAGCTTGCTTGGCGAACTACATTACAGTGAGAAAAAAATATAGTCATGTGCAGAAACTCGTAATTTTGTAAAGCTAAATTTAGAATCCTCAACTTAGGAGAAAAAACAAACTCAAATAGTTTTAGTAATATTAACAGATTAAGGTCCTGTTTTTTAAATCTTTAGATAATTTCTATTATTCATTAGAATAGAATATGTACTCGTTTATACAACCAATATTAAATGAACGCATAATTGTAATATTTACTAAAAATTTGGTTGGTTAACATTTCAATAGTCTAATAATACAATTGCTACATTATATATTTATTTAGTTAATAACAAATCTAAATAATAATTATATTTATTTATTTCCATAACAAGTATACCTTATACTACTATATACATTACTACTGAGCGTTTCCGTACTTCGGAAGACGTTTTTTTTACGTTCTAAGCCACGTTCAACTCATTCATCACTTACCATCAGGTGAGATAGTGCGCAAAGGCTTACCGATCAGCAATAAAAAAAAAAAACTATCGATCTTTGGAAAAGTCATTTTTTTTACATTTTTAGGATACATAAGGCTTTCGTTTTGTTGGAGTTTTCTTCCACGAAACCCTACAAGTAAATCATGTTCCCACTTACTCCTTACTTAATTTAACACTTACTTTTTGCATCTTTTAAAACCAAGCATCAGACATTAATTAGTACTAATTGCACATATATTACGTCTTAACACGTTCACTACGGCTTGAGGTCTTAAATGCCTCAAAGTAGACTACGCTAGTTCACGACTCTAAATTTGTATGATCTCTCCTGAAAGCGCTCGCTTTGCTGACTCTTTGGATGTACAACAAACTATATTTAAAAATTAATTATATCTCTGAAGTATTTTTATGATTGTAAGACTAGAACTTTTAAATTTTTAAATAATCTTAAAATATATTACGCTAAAAATAGTTTACAGTGAGCAGCATTATGCCTCAATATTGATAGCCTCATAGACAGAATGGCTAGTCTGACTCTTCTTGTCTTCTTGAAAGCGCCTTCTTTGCTGACACTTAGGATGTACGGACAAGGACAACAATATTACTATAGAGCATGCAATATTGAGTTGATGCTGATGACACATAATGAACATTATTCATAATTTAAATATGTCTAGAGAACAACCTAAATTAAGTGAAAAGATGATACCTACTGGTTCATGTTTTAAAATTTAAAAACTCTTTAACACAATAAAACACGTGCACGAGTAGCTATATTTTAACTTTTTCTTAAACAAATTTCAGTTCTTTGATGAATTTGTAAATGATACACTCTGATGCTAGTTACGTATTTACTTTAACTATATACTGTTTTACACTTTTTGGTATAAATATATCGTTGATGTACTTACTATATAAGTTATTACGGAATACTGGTCAAAGTGTATAATGCTCCATATTATGTTTTACAAAGCTCTAGTATAAAAATACCAGAGAGGGTCAAAATTATTTTTCTTTAATCACTAAAAAACTCATCGCTGCACATACTGTACATAATACGTAGACACTTTTTTTTGAGAATTATTTGATCCTTCACAGAGTCCCAAAAGTGACACCATAACTAAGTATAGGATAAAACCAATTGTTTGGTCGCTAGGATCTTGCATTCCTAGCTTTTATTTTTTATTGTACTGGCAAATGGTGTTTTTTTCTAGAAGAAAGCTTTCGTGTATTTTAATATTATTATTTTCACTATAAAAATAATTCATAAACATTAATTTCTAGTTAATTGTAGAGTAAGTAATATCTCCTTTTTTTGACCAAGTTACAAAATATACAATGTTATAGATAGATATAGATAGATAGATATAACTCTTTATTGAAACACCACAGTACAGATCTATGATGAATTTACAAAAAAAATACAATAATGTTACAATTGGCGGCCTTATCGCTTAAAGCGATCTCTTCCAGGCAACCATGTTTGGGAAGGAGCAGTAAATAAATTTTATTATGGCGGCTTGGTGGACTTAAGAGTAATGTATAAAACTTTGCTTAACTAAATTAACGTTTTCTAAATTATTAGTTCTATTTACTTATATATATATATATATTACACACACACACACACTTATGCTATAATACTAGCATATACTTACATATTATAAACAATACATATAATCAACCACGAAACTACGACGACATAGGCTTAACTGTAACTTACAGAAGATAAATAGCTTTGACACGTTGCTTGAAAGCTTCTAGAGTAGGTGCACGTCTAACTTCAACAGGTAAAGAGTTCCAAAGCCTAACAGCTTCAGCAGTGAAAGAGGAGTTAAAAAACTTTGTATTACATACTGGATGGACAAGTAACAGATTTTCAGATGACCTAAGCAAAAGTTCGTTTCTTTCATGAAGGTACAAAAAATGTTGTCTGAGGTAGCGCGGAGAAGAGGGATTAAAAAGGAGACTGTAAAGAAGGGACAGTATATGGACATTCCGGCGAAAGCGTATGGGAAGCCACTTGAGTTTATTGCGGAATTCGGAGACATGGTCATATTTTCGGAGGCCAAATATGAACCGTATGGAGAAGTTTTGAAGTCGCTCAAGTTTATCAAGTTGGTCTTGCCTAAGGTCAAGATAGCTGACGTCTGCGTAATCGAGGATAGGTAGGAGAAGGGATTGTGCTAACGCAATCTTTGTGGTGGTTGGAAGAAAATTGCGCAACCTGCGCAAAGATCCAGCAGAAGCAAACATCTTTCTACTAGTTTCAGCTAATTGTGCGTCCCAAGTTAAGTGCTTGTCAAATGTGATGCCAAGGTTTTTCACTGTATCGCTGTAAGGAATGATGACTCCATTAAACACAATACGTGGAAGCAATTGGAAATTCACTTTACAGAGTGTACGAGAGCTGCCGATGATGATTGCTTGCGTTTTACCAGGATTTACTTTGAGGCCGAAAGATTCGCTCCACTCCGTTATACGATCAAGGTCTTTATAGGTGGCTTCAATTGCTTTATCCAATTGATTAATAGGTGCTTGACAGCTATATAGATTTATCAAATTAAATGTGAGGCTAACAAGGCCTCACCGGCGCGGTAAAGGGGTTAATGGTTGGGCTAGTTCAACCTCAACAGCAGTGAACGTGTTAACTCTATTCTCCACTTCACTGGATAAATTCTAAGAAGCTTATAATACATTAGAATACTCAATGATAAATGTAACAAAGCTGACTGCACAAATTCCCAGAAACGGTGCGATGGTCCGCAGAATGAAGATTAACTAACAAGCCTGGAGTTTTTCTTCCCTTTTCCGAGTATTTCAACTTTACAAAGAAAACTAGTTCTGTTTCACAGTATCGACCCTTGCTGCATAATCTGAGCTTTAATAAAAAGTTGTGTTTTCCAGTCGAATGCGCAACGGCCCAGACTCGATAGGTTCGTGGCACCGAGGGATTCCATCCCAGAAATTCGCCGTAGACTATTGTGGACGACGATTCATCAACGTGGCGATGACGTAAGATTTTTTTTTACTTTTTTTTATATAATTTATTTGCCAGAATACAAACATTTCTTATTACATTTTGAGTTGTTGTACAAATGTGCCGCATTAGTATTCAGTCTGCAAGCAGACGTGCAAATGTATTGTCAAGTCGCAATAATTATTACTAAAATTAAATATTGTCAGTTAACATTTGTAAATCCCTTGGAATTCTAAATACTCTTTTACACTATAAAAGCAATTATCTAATAGCCACTTGCTAAGCCTCTTTCTAAAGATTTTACCCTAAAGTCATATTAGAGTATGTTTAATATGCAGAATGTAGGGTAGGGTAGTAAAATACCCGTATTATGTTCATTGTCGGCTACTTCGTATTGTTATTTAGTATTCCTGAGGAGGAGAGGAATTTTCAGTAGGCGTTTTTTTTTATTGCTGATAGGTATATAAGTATTTAACCACAATCTCACCTGATAGTAAGTGATGATGTGGTCGAAGGTGTTAACAGGCTTAACCTAAAATTACTGGCTCTCAAGGACAGCTATCGGAACACACCGTTAGGTGCTTGGCGACAGATTTACTACTTGAGGGTGGTCGGGGTGCGACTGCGTGGTGCTGCGATGGGGTGAAGCTCAAGCCCGCGGCGGGATTCAACAATGACCTGCAGGGTGGCAGTCCATAGCCAATGCCACTGAGCCATCACTGCTTCAAAACCTGTAGAACTGTACCTGATAGATAGCAATAGACTCGCCTTCTATATGTGTATGGAATCGTGACGGAATAAGTACCATGCTGACCTGCTCTCTGCCTATAGCAATGTACTGCGCCCATCATCCTAAGTCATAAGTGTTAAATCACATATGCTTGTAATTTTACCGGCATACCTTCAAATCGAAACACTCCAATAGATAGCATAAATTTATCAATTGACCTAAACTATATACAACATATCGTTTTTTATGCCTGTTTACAGCCAAGACAATTAAAGCCTTGAGCTGCCCTCAATTTCAACTACAATATAAAACGAAACACACCTTTAAACGATTTATTGTTAACAATACATGGGAAATTAAAACAATAAAAATTAAGCATTCACTAAACATAAATACAATAAAAATACACAACACCTTGTACGACATATGACACTGCGATAAAAGCGCTTATTTGTTTATAAATGATTTACACATGATGGGGCCTATATGGGCACGATATATCATTATAAAGTATTTTTGAAATGAAATTCTCGTGAGTCCCCGCCAGGAGCTCGCAGACGCAGCTGCGCAATCGCCCTGATGATGAGCATCTAATATATTCGAAACCCAGGTCGACGTATTCGATCCCTAACGTGAGTGTTTTTGCGTGTTTATTTTATGATATTTAAACATTATAAAGTAGTTGTTTTTTTTTTATGTTATTGTGACCGAACAAGCTCGAGGCCCACCTGATGTTAAGCGGACTAACCTCTGCCTATAACCGATGCTTTTCGTCACAAGGCACGAATTGCACTGCGCCCGTCACCTTGAGACAAAGTTATTAAGTCTCATGTGCCTGTAATTTCACTGGCTCTCAAGGACAGCTGCCGGAACACACTGTTAGGTACTTGGCGACAGAGGGTGGTCGCTAGCCAGGCGGGCAATCGCAAAATGCCCTTGCACCATGCGGTGAAGCTAAATCCCGCGGTGGAATTCGAACCATGAACCTGCTGCGCGGCACAAAGCCACTGAGCCATCACTGCTTTATTGTAGACTTATTTACAATCTCACGAATTGTATATTATATAGGTTAATTGTGACTCTGTAGTCTCTATAGTGACAGTTACGTACAGGTCAAACCACATCAGATGGTCAGTGTTCTATAGGTTCGCAATCATATCTCGTCTCCCACTGAGGACTCACTGAGCAACGTTGAGACTAGTTGGAACGATGATTTTTTTGGAACAACTGCTAAAATATTCAAAATGTATCAAAACCAAGTAATTTTTAGGTTCCGTACCCAAAGGGTAAAAACGAGACCCTACTACTGAGACTTCGCTGTCCGTCCGCCCGTCCGTCTGTCACCAGGTTATATCTCAAGAACGGTGATAGCTAGATAGTTGAAATTTACACAGATGATGTATTTCTATTGCCGCTATGACAACAAATACTAAAAATAAATATTTAAATGGGGCTCCCATACAACAAACTTGATTTTTTTACCGTATCTTGCTCGATACTAGTAACCATGACAGGTAAACGCTTTAACTATTCACAGAATATTTAGTTTTATGTTCTCTTTAAATATAATTAATTAAAATAAAATAAATAATAAAGGGGGCTCGCATACAATAAAACAGGTTTTCGCCGTTTATTTGCTAAAAATAATAATAATGAAAACGAGATAATGGTACGGAACCCTTCGTGCGCGAGTCCCACTCGCACTTGGCCGGTTTTATTTATAACAAAGAGGTATTTTTGTTGAACATATGGTGTAGAATTGTTCACCATAGATTTCCTAAATAAGCAAAATGCCGCTTTTTAAAAAGAAATTACACATATTATTGTTTTTCTACTAATAGAAAATAAATGAAACATTGGTATTAGTATAATATTGGCCAGTAATTTAGTAGTTTAAATTCAGCAACAAAATCAAGAACACATAATTTATTTGTGAGCTTTTTAACCTATATTGTACTAGTGTCATGTACAAGAGTTTCCTGCTTTGATGTGCAGTAAAATGTTTTATTATCTTTATTTAAATTTCGAAACGATGATAGCCGAGCGGCAACAGCTATAGACTGCAGTGCCGCAGGTCCATGGTTCAATACTCACCGCCGCCGACTTGAGCTTCACCGCATGACGTAAGGGCATTTTGCGCATGCTCACCTGGCTGGCTACCACCCTGCAGTAGAATATCTGTGACCGAGCACCAAACAGTGTGTTCCGGCAGCAGTCCTTTAGAGCCAGTAAAATTACAGGCACATGAGGATTAACAACTGTATGTTTGGGTGATGGGTGCGGTGCAGTTCGTCATTGGTGACGAAATGCAAATGTTATAAGCAGAGGTTACAGCTTAACATTAGGTGGGCCTCGGGCTTGTTCCATCACAGTAGCATTAAAAGAAAATGGGTTACAATAGTCCTAATCTAGGTTTTACGAGCTCCATATCTTTCCTAATGTGACACACAATACTAATAAGGTAATAGCCAAGTACATAATTAATTAATTTACGCAGATAAAAATATAAAATATTTATATTACACATTATATCGTTAATTATAAGTTCATATAATCTAATCATCATCATGGTCATCAATATCATAATAGGATTTGTTCATTATTATATGAATTTTAAATATTAAAAGTCATATTTTTAAATATATGTAAAAAAAAAAATTTTATTCCTGATAGGTTAGCCTTTGACCACCATCTCACCTGATGGTAAGTGATGATGTGGTCCAAAATGTTGTTCAGACTAACCTAGAATTACTGGCTCTCAAGGACAGCTGCCGGAACACACCGTTAGGTGTTTGGCGACAGATTTTCTACTTGAGGGTGGTAGCTAGCCAGGCGGGCATTCGCAAATTACCCTGCCATCATGCAAAATGGGAATATAATTGATTAGCACGACTTATGTCCTAAAATAATGCTGCCAATGTCCAAAAATCAAAGAGTTAATTAATAAATATGTACATTAATAAAATGTCCAGTAATAAAAATGTCCAATAATAAAAACACCCAACAATAAAATTTTCAAAACTAAAATATTCTTTAACAAAAATGATATGAACCACGTATTGATTAATAATATTCTAGCCCTTCTGGTGTTTATGAAAATTTATTGATTTTTAATGTGTACATTATATGATTGTACTATTTCTATAGAAAGCAATCTTAACGTCTTTTTAAAGGTAGCAAACGATATACGCTTTTATGAAAAAACTGCAAGAATACAAAGTAAATTCACATTACGCGGTGTTCTTGCATAATTTTTTTTTATGTTATTGTGAAGAAACAAGCTCGAAGCCCACCTGATGTTAAGCTGACTAACCTCTGCCTAGAACAGATGCATTTCGTCACAAGTGACGAATTTCACTGCGCCCGTCACCTTGAGACTTGTTAAGACTCATGTGCCTGTAATGTCATTGGCTCTCAAGGACTTCTGCCGGAACACACCGTTAGGTGTTTGGCGACAGATTTTCTACTTGAGGGTGTTAACTAGCCAAGCGGGCAATCGCGAAATGCCCTTCCACCATGCGGTGACGTTCAAGCCTAGGCGGTGGGGTTCGAAGCAGGGACCTTAGGCGCGGCAGTCCATATATATTACCTCTCGGCCATCATTTCTTCAAAATTATGAATATTTTATTTTACAAATAAACATGCTTCAACTTGGAAAGAAAAATAGTCTGAAAACTGTCAGTTCTTTATGCTCCTGTTAAAGCCCCAACACATATTTTGGTAATATCTTATGATATAAGATCTATATAAACTGATATTGTAGATAAGATTTTTTCACAAGCTATAATTTAATTTTCAGTTTACCCAATACCATCAGCGGAATATGTATACGAAGGTCTTAGAACAAGTATTCAGCCTGGAGCCTCTGAAGACACAAAATCCCAAGGACGTTTCTAGGACCCAGGATTCAGACAACGCCAGTTTGACATGGCCTTGTATCCCAAGGAAAAAGACCCACTTATCGTCTAATGACAGTTTATTGCTATTAGACTTGCCAACGTATGGCGATGCTCCTTGTAAGTATGCTTACGTATCCTTAGTTTAACAGTGTGTTTAGTTTATGCAGATGTAGGTCCTAGAGCAGCATCCTGTTTGAGCTTCAGCCTCATCACCCAAACATCACTTACCATCAGGTTAGATTGTGGCAAAAAGTTAATCAATCAGCAATATGTATCAACAAGGAATGCCTATTTTATATGGTTAAATTCGTACATATTTATCGAAGAAGGTTATTTGAGCACAAGCCGTAGAGCTGAATAAGATTTATAAGGACTGCTCCATATCCCATTGAGCAGCATACCATCACATCCAGGGACCCCTAACTATCTAAATGCCCTGATTATCAGAAAAAGTAGTGGGTTTCCTACCACGTTGGAGTTTCTAATGAGCTGTAGCGTCAAGAAGTCGGCTGGCAATAAAACCGAAGCCAATTTGTTGTATTATGTCCTCGTGTTGTCCTCTTTGTTATCAGCGAATACATTTTTATCCCACCTTTTCCAAACAGGGTGTATTCTTCACAGATAAGTGTAATTCGCAGATTTTGTTTGTAGTACTGTGTCTCTGGTCCTTAAGAATAACCTACTCTGGTGAGTAGTAACGTCGGCTTTGTAACATTCATAACAAAAAAAAATTTAGGAGACCTATCAGAACCAGAGCGGTACCGCATCACCCGATGACAAACATCTGCTGCGCCTGGAGCTGCCATCTACGCAACTTTATGCATCTCACTTACACCCTACGCAAATTGTAAATCTGGAGGAGTACATCGCGCTTAAAACGAACATGAGCCTAAAAGTTCAGATATTAGAGTGTCGACATGACGTGTTGTTTTATGTTATTGTGAAGGAACAAGCACGAGGCCCACCTGATGTTAAGCGGTATCCTCTGCCTATAACAGATGCATTTCATCACAAGTGTCTAACTGCACTGCGCCCATCACCTTGAGACATACTCGTTAAGTCTCATTTGCCTGTAATTTCACTGGCTCTCAAGGACTACTGCCGGAACACACCGTTAGGTGCTTGGCGTCAGATTTTCTTTGAGGGTGCTCGCTAGTCAGGCGGGCATTCGCAAAATGCCCTTCCACCATGCGGTGAAGCTCAAGCCCGCGGCGGGATTCGAACCATGGACCTGCTGCGCGAAAGTCCATAGCCAATGCCACTGAGCCATCACTGCTTCAAAGACTTTGAATCATTTGTGACGAGAGTGCCATATCGCGAACTACCAACGCTCGTTAGAGCTGTATTGTATTTTGGCCGAAGAATGTCAAGTTTCGGCGCTTCCTCAGTCGGATACCTGACGCCAGCGGCGACACCGCCTCTCGCATCATGTCAGCACAGAGTGAAAATAAATAGTATTGTTATTAATTGTATATTAATATCCATGGTAGTCATTTAGGTTCATTTATGGGCATTCCTTATTTTAATACTAAGTTGCCTGCATTAAATTGATTATTATTAATAGCAAAATGCCCTTTGCCACTATTAAGAACTGATACTCAAAACCAGGAAGCTCTCAACACTTCAGAATGGATATACCGATAGTTTTTTTTACACTATTGATTTTGGGAAATTTGGGACACAAAATCATTAACAGTCATTACGTCCACCGTTGAAGAAAGGTGACGACCCATTTGGGGTGCCATAATCCCTAGTCTTGGAGACCACGAGAATGGCAGTTCTTTGGAAGTCACTGCTACCCCTCTTTTGGTATTTTTCCTTCGTCGCCTCTTTCGACTCGCCCCCACAGGAAAATATGGGTGGATGCAAGGTGGATGCAATTCTAGCTCAACACCACACGCGAAAAAATATAGTACAAGTAGAAATATATTAAGTTTTTTTTTTATACCACTGATAGGCTAGCCTTCGACCACTATCTCACCTGATAGTATTTATAATGTGTTCGGAAGTGCACCCAACATTAGGTCCTCGGTGACTAGTACTACTTGTGGGTGGAAGCTATAGCTAGGCGCAAAATGGCCTAACACCTACCACCATGCAAAAAGGTTAATGCTGTAAAACGTTTTTTATTAGTTCCAGAACTCCTGGACTGGAATAATGACAACATCCTCGTGGCTGCTTTGGGTAGAAGCTACCACATGTGGAGCTGGGGCTCCCAGAGTTTGCTCAGGCAAGGATTCACATACGACGAGGTCCTATGCTGCAAGTTTGATCCTAGAGGTGAACTCCTGCTTGTGAGTAACCAACAACTTCTCGCTTTTGTTTCTAATGATCTGCCTTGCATGGTCCAACATTTCTGCGATATTGATTTATTCGCAGATGATACCGCTCTGAATTTTAAAGCAGACAGGAAAGATAGTAAACTAATTCATGTAAATAATGTGTGATACATAAATATAACACAATTTCAGCAAAATTTTAACAATACACGTTTAAACGAAACACACGAATCAATATTCATCAAAGTACGCCTAAAATAAGTACTTAATATGGTATGTACTTCATGTAAATGGTGTTGGGTTTTAAAACATAAATAATTGTTTTCCACTTTCGATATTTGTCATATGAGAACGTGTAAAAAGTACCTGCGAGTAATAACGCCTAACAAATTATAAATATTGAGAGACGCGGCAAGAGGTTAATAGACGGCGACTATCTGGGGGAGTCTCGGCTGCAAAGCCTCGAGCACCGCCGTAAAGTCGCTTGTCTATCGGTCTTTTACCGGAAACATTTCGGTGAATGTGCACAAGAACTGCACGACTTGGTTCCGCCCTCCCCCTTTTTCCATCGGACGTCCAGACAAACGGAGAGGCGCCATCCGTACATGGTAGATATTCCCAGGACTCGTACGAAGCGCTTCGTTTTCACTTTTCTCTTGCGTACTGCGAAAGAGTGGAACTCCTTACCGTCTTCAGTTTTTCGCGATGGATACAACATGGGTGTCTTCAAATCGAGAGTAAATAGGTTTCTTCTAGGTAAGCGTGCTCCATCCTAGACCACATCAATGCTTAACATCAGGCAGGGTGTGGTCAAACGCGAACCTATTAAGAATAAAAGAAAAAAAAGAAAATGTGTATTAGTTTTACGTCTAAATAATAATGTCATGATGACTGCCTATTTGTGGGATGCTTCTTATAAACTTAGATAAGTTTACTAGGTCAGCCATATTGTCTACTGATGAACACAACCTTCCCCCAAATCATGACATCTTACTTGACCGACTATAGTGTTCAAGTGAGATGAAATGATATCTTCAATTTGTTTCTTTATTAATACTGGTTATACAAACAATTTTTAATTGAATTGGAACTGGCTCTCGATGACAGCTTCCGGAAATATAACTTCTGGTAGCTAGGCCACCGATTTTCTACTTGAAGGTGGTAGTAAAGCGGGCATTCGCAAAACCATCATGCAAAGTTTTGAGCAGGCGCTACGGCTACTTGGCAGAGAAGCTTCAGCGGGGCAAATACGCTAACCTTGGTAGTACTTTAGTATTATCATAGAGAAAGAACTAATAAGAGTGACAAAGACCATACATGGCAGCGTACACCGATAACTAAATACCAGCTTCGGCGAAAGATGTCGCCAAGTGTATCGAATCACATAAAATAACGAAATTACATTTTTAATGGCCGTTGTAAATCTTAATAAGGCTACTTGCACTCGTGTTGGAACGAAAACTAATGGCTAGATGGCGTTATTTGCCATATATTTTACATGCGGTGCAGCGCCATTTATCAATAAACTTATGAATCGTGGTAAATTATCCATATAAAACAAATTTATTGGAGCAGCATTTTAACACAATATTTCGTATTCAAAAAAACAAGACATCTTTCGGGCCTGTTTACCATCGATGAAATTCAAATTTATCGGCTTTAAGTGTCGAAGCCAACATTTCCAGGCTACGAGTCAGCGCCATCTAGATATAATACAAGATTTGAGCTTATTCCGGCGTACATTGCGATTTAAACTCTTATTAGTACTTTCTCTATGGTAGTATTCTCTCATGTCTACTTTTGTATTATTTATTACCATTTGAAATGTTACCGGATTTCTGGTCCACCATTTAGCCATAGTAGTAGCTAGGTAGTATTTAGTTTTTTGTCTATGACTATATCCTTCAATACCCACAATTGTTAATGCTACCAATAATGTTTATTTGAATAATATTGTTAATATTCCAGATTGCCCAGGCAGAGATGTTTAGCAGAGAGGCTTCCACCTGGACAATCTGTTTTGTATGCTTAACTTGCCGGCCGTTCGCCGGGCTGAAAAGTAAAAAGTACAAAATACAAGCAAGAAGTTAAATTAATCAATACATGAAAATTACCTACAATTTATGATAGGTTTTCTGTGTTCCTTCGTTGAACCCAGCCTACCGTGTACCTAGGGATACCTAACTGGCCAGATAAGATTCCAAGGTGTTTTTTACTCACGGTTTCGGCTGTGAGGTTCGGTCTTCTTGAGATTCCAACGTCACGACACAGCACAATTACAAAACTAATAACAAATTTATTCTGCCACGAGCAGTTATCAAATTTCTACAAATCCCTCTTTTTCCAAAATGTTCAGAGTACCAAGTTTTCCAAAAAAACAGCGACAAAGCGACAAGACCTTCTACTTTTTTACTCAAAAAAGTCCATAGATCAAAATAGGCGACTACCTTGGGAGCGTTCGGAAACTTGCCGCTAAGTTGATCGGTCTGAACAAATATAAACTTTTATGCTTTCAGTTAGGAACAAGTGAGAGAGTAGAAGTCCACGATAATGAACGCAGCAAACGTATATCTGACAACTTCTGCCGCTGCATAGGGCCTAATGACCGATACTGTTTTGTTACTGCTGTCGACTGGAGTCCCACTGGAAATGCTTTCGCCACGTAAGTTTTGTATTAGTATAAGTAAGAATATCTTTGTATTAGTAAGACCTGCTTTGTATATCTTTTTTTTTAAGTCGTTGTGACGGAACAAACTCGAGGCCCACCTGATGTTAAGCGGACTCACCTCTGCCTGTAACAGATGCTTTTCGTCACAAGTCACGAATTGCACTGCACCCGTCACCTTGAGACATGGTTGTTAAGTCTCTTGTGCCTGTAATTTCTCTGGCTCTCAAGGACTGCTGCCGGGACACACCGTTAAGTGTTTGGCGACAGATCTTCTGCTTGAGCTAATTTGTAGGTAGCCAGGCAGGCAATCGCAAAATGATTTTCCAATATGCGCTGAAGCTCAAGCCCGCGGCGGGATTCAAACTATGGACCCGCGGCACGGCAATCCATAGCCAAAGCCACTGAGCCATCACTGCTTCTAGCTAATTCAGAAAAGGTGAAAAGTATTGAAATCAAATCGAAATTATTTGAAATAAGCGCGACGATAGCTTATTTTGGTGGCAAGCATTTTTAATGCTACTTTGAGTTTTATGTGATCCTGCTTAGTAACTATCGTCCCTGATATGCTTTTGCGTCCCATCTTCGTTTCGATTTCATTCGAATAATAATGATTGGTTTGTCTATAAGTGCAAGCAAAGTAGGTATTTACTTATACAGAGTTTTATACTAAGAAACGTCACTACGAATGCCTAATCCGTAGTCGCGTATCCGAGTTGCGTGACCTGGGCTGGGATGAAAAACTTTCAAACCTCGTGCCGAGCAACCGGGCTTACTGGGTCCTCGCACGAGGCATGAAGGTTGCCCCGCTTATCCCAGCGTTCTTTGATGAAGACAAAGCTGAGTGCCTAGCTGACAGTCTAGAAGCTCAGTGCTCCCCCGACGTAGATCACGTAGATCAAGCTTACCTCAATTCGGTGGACGCTGAAGTCGTACGTAAAAGCTCTGATTATCTCTGATACTAGGGAAGACTCCCTAGTATCTTACACTGAGGTGACGAGACTGATCAATGATTTCCATCAGCGTAAAGCCCCCAGTTCTGATGGCATCTCCAACAAGGTGCTTAAACATATTTATGCTCCTCTCATTCACCTTCTGGTCTAGCATTGTCTTTCAGACTGTACGCTTGTTTTGCTATTTTTTAACGCGACGACGTTTTGAAACACTGCCCTTGTCTCACTTCAAATGGAAATATCATATTGTGTTTGAACTTCGCGCCTGTAAATAATATGGACTGGTTCAGCATGGACCACTTAGTACGGCACTTGTGGATAGATAACTGATTTAAGCGTCCAAGATGTTGGACCTCTTATGTGCGGTTAGGAGGTAAATGGAAGACGATATTAGTGTCTGGACCCGAACGGCGCTGAGTCTAAGCTGTTCCTGGAGGCACGGGTTATTGTACGTAAGGATGTCAAATCTTAATGCCCCCGGGTTTTTTATAAGGCTAGGCTAGGCCTATTAGAGTGTTAATTGGTAGTTAAAATAAACGCCCGTGTTAAACTTTGATGGTTTGCTTTCTTGCTGTGCTATTAGTTTATTTGTCTCAGAATGGAAGTACCATCTAAACCACTATGGAAGAATCCACCAAGGCGTTTCCGCTGAACTAAGTCGCGGCCCCTGGTTTAATGATTAGCTGAGTACTATCTATATGCGTAGCTTAGATCCCTTTTTGTGCAGGACTAGGTATGTTCTTCAATAATGGTTAGTCTCTCTACGAAGAACTCGCTCTACGAGTTAACTCCAACGAGATCTAGGTAATTTCTTAAATAATTGGTAGATACGATAAGTTCTGTAACGATGGTTGTTTTATATCGTAAATATAAACGTGACACTAGTCCGATAGATTCGTTTTTTCTTCACGCTGTCGCAAGGTCCGCGCAGACTTAGAAGAAATTTGATATACCAAATTCTTTAGACCATGGAATCACATTTATTTATGGTATGATAAACAGAGACTTAACCTAGAAATCACTGGCTTTTAAAGGCCACCTTCATACACCGTTAGATGCTTGTAGACAGATTTAATCCTTAAAGTTGATAGCTATCCAGCCGAGCATTAGCAAAACGACCATGCCTTGAAATTCATACCCGCACCGACGAGTTTCGAACCAAGGACATCCTGTAGTTGCTCGTTGCAATTGCCATTGAGGCATAGGTATACTAACTTTCAGTAGGTGGGTGGGATATCTATTATACCTTTACCATATACAAGTATATATCATATATAGTCCAAGGGGCCAAGTTGCGGGCGCTTCTCAAATATATTTATTTTTTTAGAGGTTGTGACCGTGGCGTCGTCTGTTCACTTTCACGGTCAGCGCTAAGAATGGCATCGGAGGGCGTCGCTGATGGGGCGCTGTTATCTGTAAAAATATCCCCAGACGCTCGCTACGTGGCCGCTGTAGCTGTCAACAGGTGTGCAGTTGCAATGCTCACCTGGCCTGATCTACGGTTATACACTACCATTGACTCGGATTCTATTACCAAAGTGAGTATAGACACTAGTTTCGTTAAATAGGTTTCTGAACTTTTGCAGTCACTAACATTAGAAGCGGGATATGTTTCGTGTATTTGTTATTATTTTGAGCCCTCGAGGATACTTTTGCAAGCACCAATCACGAAGAAACTGAATTCTATACGGATGGTTGGCCGCCACTAAGAGCAGACGAAGCGGTCTAACCTTTTCTTAAACTATTGTTTTAACCAAACCATGCCAAATTAAGAAGCCAAAAGAAATACAATCTGAAAAAAATTAAAAACCTACAGTCACAGGTAGTTTCGACTGAACACCCCTACATATCGTGGATGGTAAAAGATAAAAACGATTGATACACTAAATATTGGAACTTCAAGAGGGAAGATAGGTTTATAATGAGATGAATTTAGATAACTTTTTTGAAGCGCTCGTAGCGAAGTTTACTTAGCTGTTCTCAATCGATTAGCTAAGTTAAGCAACGTCACCCGCGGTCATGAGTTGGATGGATGACCGCTAGTGACTTTACTACTGAGCATTTCCGTGCTTCGGGCCGTCGGTCCCGGTTGTTGTCTTAGGATGTCAGTCGTTATAGCATGGTGGTAGGGCATTTTGCGAATGCCCACCTGGCTAGCTACCACCCTCAAGTAGAAAATCAGTCGCCAAGCACCTAACGGTGTGTTCCAGCAGCTATCCTTGAGAGCAAGTACTTCTAGGTTAGCCTGAACAACATCTTCGACCACATCATCACTTACCATCAGGTGAGATAGTGGTCAAAGGCTAACCTATCAGGCATAAAAAATTATAGCAGTTCCTGATTCGGTATTGTTAAAAAAGGGTAGACCGCTTTACCTGCTCATAGTGCTAACAAGTCATGGTATAATGGTCACGGTATGGTGACAATGACTTCTTTTACCTAAATACTTCTGGCGATTCTCTTTGCTTGCAATTAATTAACTCAAATATTTTCAATGAGATGAAAGAAAAATCATCAAACGCGTCTCTCCTAAGAAAAAAAAGAGGCAGTTGACGTGGTGACACATAATTCGAAGTTTTTACTACTAATTTTTCATCCAGGCTCTGGCATGGCATCCATGGCGTAGTGCTTTACTTGGCATTGGAGCCGCTGAAAATAATATCGGTCTTTGGAATGCGCACTCCTCGAAAGGGTGCAACTGGGACCATTCCGAAAAACTTCCCCTACTGGATGCTATGCTGTTCAGCCACAGGACTGGTGAGCTGGTACTCAGTGTGTGGGACGGAGGTAAGGCTACTTCGCTTCTATCGAGTTTTATAAACTAATTTGGACATTTAGCCTTCCGCCTTAATCTCTTCTGAGAATATCTGCCAAGTCCAGGCAAAAGCTTTCAGTGAAAGCAGAGAATAAATCTTAGTTATACTGCTAACAAAAAAGCAAGCCGCCATAAAATGGTCATCATTTAATTATGTATAAGTTTTGCAGATGCTCCTTCGTGCTTCGCTACTAACTCTCTTCTGAACAGTGAGTTAACATACTAAATTTCTTTTAACTCATTGAGTTATGTTGTTACTTCCCAAGCTCCTCTTTGAAACAATGAGCGATAATACCTATGGACTGCCGTGCCGCAGGTCCCTGTTTCGATCCCCACCACCGGCTTGAGCTTCACCGCATAGTGGAAGGGCATTTTGCGATTGCCCGCCTGGCTAGCTACCACCCTCAAGTAGAAAATCTGTCGCCAAGCACCTAACGGTGCAGATGGTCCATAGTACAAGTTCTACCGCGGGCTTGAGCTCCGCTGCATGGTGGCTAAGGGTGTGCTCCAGCAATTGTCTTTGAATGTCAGTAAATTCTAGATTAAGCCTGTTAATACATTCGAACACATGATTACTTACTCACTCAACTTTTATTATAAATCTTAACTCTATAGTAATCAGCCGTAGGGTGCCAGGTTTGCCTCACCCATTCCACCCTTATCTTCCCGTGGAAGTCGTACGGGGCGACAAGAAAAGAATTACCAGAAGGGTGTGCAGGGTGGGCAGCAGCACATCTAGAAAACTGTCATCTTACTTTACTGAGGTTCCCAAGACGCCTGCCAAGCGATGTAATTATAGCAAACATCCACAAATGAGGAGGCATTTGTTCAACGGTGAACGTCGTGCATTTATGATGATGATAATATATCTATAGTAAGTTAATTTTTTTCTGTTGGTTGGTTTTCTGTAAATATTAACAACCGGCAAGCCCAGGGTAAAAATTATAAATTATTTATAATTGGAAATGCACCAGCTCTGTATTCTGAAGTTGCGGGTTCAAGTCCGTCTGGAAGGTTTTTTTTCCATCCGAAATAATTTATTATATGTTTTCGCTTAGCACGCCTCAATGTTTTTTAAAATAATAATAGTCAAATAAAAATGGTTTCATCGATTTAGTGTAGAGTGTTGTACGTATATCAACCTACCAGCCTATGTAAATAGTCTTCTGCTACAGTTAGATAGATGTCACCATTAAAAAAAGACTTAAATTGTAAAAAAAGACATGCATTCAAACGACCGTAGACCACCACCCGCTTCCATAACATAATGGAAAGAAGCATATTTTGAAGCGCTCGTAGCGAAGTTTACTTAGCTGTTCTCAACCGATCAGCAAAGTTAAGCAACGTCGCGCGCGGTCAGGAGTTGGATGGGTGACCGCTAGTGACATTACTACTGAGCGTTTCCGTGCTTCGGAGGGCACGTTAAGCCGTCGGTCCCGGTTGTCGTCTTAAGATGGCAGTCGTTATAGCATGGTGGTAGGGCAATTTGCGAATGCCCGCCTGGCTAGCTACCACCCTCAAGTAGGAAAGACTGTCGTCAAGCACCTAACGGTGTGTTCCGACAGCTGTCCTTGAGAGCCAGTACTTCTAGGTTAGCCTGAACCACATCTTCGACTACATCATCACTTACCATCAGGTGAGATAGTGGTCAAAGGCTAACCTATAAGGATATAAAAAAAAAAAAAAAAATTCTTCTATCTATTATATCTTGCATTTTTGTTTTTTCCATCCGAAACAATTTCGATATGACCAACCGACTGGAACCTCTTGTTCCTCGTTTAAAGGCTCTACATTATCACCCATCCTCAAATGAAAAAAGCTGTAAGTGCCCAGCTCACATGACTCATCCTCCTTATTGTTCCATTAACCTAGTTATTGTAATCCAGTTTTTGAATTTTATCTTTTAGCCAGAGCTTTAGCTGTGCCAAAAGCGGGCTCCCAACTGGTGGTGATGAGTGAACCGGGTACTGTGGTAGACCAGTGGGGCGACCGCTATGGCTTGGACCGCGTGAGGACCATGGTCTTCAGCCCAGATGGGACGAAGCTCGGTAAGTAATGACTACTGGATCTAAGGGAATCATTCATATGTTAACTAGAAGCTTAGTATGTTCAGATATTGCCAAAGGTAGGTACTAGACAGAAAAATACATACTAGAGTGTGATAGAAAATATTTATTAGCTGTACCAGCGCTGGCTCACTCCGCACTTTAGGTACAAAGCTACAGGTACATCGGCGTCTCCGTCCGGACGGGCTTGCACGGTGCGTGCCGCGTCAGAAGAGATCAGAGCTACGCGTGGCTATGCGATAGAAACAGAGACGTCTTGTAGGTGAATATAAATGTTAGGTGCTTTACGAGCTATTGCTTCGTAGCTAGAGTCACTTATTTATTGGAATGGCTATGCATAGTATTATTATTTTATAGTAATTGTTAAATGCGTCAGTGTGGTATGTAGAAAACCGTCATAGCAAAGGGCTATTCCTGTTATTGTCCAGTTTTTGGCCCCGAGGGGGGGACCAAAGGTTTTCTTTTCATTTTCAGCCCCTACGGCAATTTGAATTCCTGTTGACCCCCATTAAAATTTGTTCTAATATTTCATACTCAAAAACGGGATCCTGTTACTAAGGCTCAGTTGTCCTTCGGGGCTGTATCTTCGGGACCGTTATAAGTATGTAGCCAGTTTACATATTTACATGAATATGTATTAATATGGTAGATTGCTTAACAAATAATGACAGTAATAAAAAGTCAAAAATATGACCTCTTATTTTACTTTACTTCATACAAGAAACTATTATCATAGTAGAAGGAGTGGGAAGTAAGTTATCTTCATACAAACGCACCGCGCGCGGCTTGTTTGTGTGCGCCATAGTATCTATGCGTCCCGCACGCACACTCTAACACAATCTCGACCCGTTTCTCAGTGCGCCAGCCGGGGCTAACACCGAACAAGGAACGCGCGTCACGGCTTTTTGGCACCGCTAAATAAATGAAAAATGTTTGATAATCGCATGAGAACTTATTGCTATGTGTGTTCGGCTTTCTAAATAATTCATAGATTCCAGAGTTGTTTTTGTTCAGATTACCTACTGAATAGGAAAGGTAAGCAAGTAACTTATTTTAGCATACCTATGATTTTTACTTGATGATGAGTGATGCCTACTTATTTTTTTGTTGTATTAGGTATGCCCCGCGTCGCACGTCTCTGGCCCCGCAACCACATAGTATCGCCAGTCGGTATTTTTTTCATCGTGAAAGGTGTTATCTTCGTTTAGGTATAAAACCGACCTCACTTACCCTGAACCCAGACAACACAAGTAAAAATACAACTTCCCGGGCCTTGCCTATTTCTAGGTACTGAATTAAAATTTTGCATATATGAGGACATACATTATAAATAAGTAACAACCCTGAGACAAGCAAGTATGGTAGGTAATTATATCGCGAATTGGGCCGTAGATGGCCTACTTCCTCACGCTTTCTACTATGCTATTATGTAATGTTTTTTGTTTTTGGTATTTCGTAAAAACTGTAAGGCTTCGTTCAGAAGACGCCGCGGCCGCACCGCAAGCTCCGCGGATTGACACGCGGTTTAGGCGTGTCTGAGATGCAGCGTCGGGTACGATTTTTGTCGCCGTACCCACTGTGATACGACCGCGTGGTCGCCGCGCATGAACCCTGCTTGAACCGCGATGCTTGCGGCGCGACCGCTGCTGTGTCTGAACGAAGCCTAAATACATACAAAAGTGAATGCATATCCCACATAGCTTTTTTTAATTTCTTTATGACGTTTGGTCACTGTCCCACTTGAAAATAAGTGATGATGTAATCGAGTCACCAATGTTAAACAGGCTCAACCTTGAATGGGAACTGACTCCGAATAGCAGCTATTGGAACGCATACCGCTAGATGCTTGGTGATGAATTTTCTAGGGGTTCCTGTATTCAAAATGTCCTAGCACGATGCGGTGACGGTCTTGACTCTACGAGCGCACGATCGAGAATGATAAAGAATTCTCATACAAAAATATATCTAATGAGAATTCTTTCTCACTCTCAATCGTGTGCTCGTAGAGTCAAGACCTCCTGAGGATGCTACGTGTAGAAGCGAAACGCGTCGAAAATTCTTCCGGTTTGGCTGCGTGGCGTTTGTGACGTCACGTTGGCTTAACAGGAAAATTAGGCGGAATTGTCACTAGATATATTTTTGGATATTTAAGTGTTTTATTAAAATATTTATTTGATGTTTTCATACAATATTTTAAAAATATTTGTTATTATAAATTAACTTATTAAATTGAAAATGCTCCGTTTACTCGCATATAATTTGCAGTTAGGTACTAACTTAACTTTGTAGGGATAATTCTATTACGCACTAGTGTATAATATTATTATGCACGAGGGTGTTATAGTTCGGTTTATGGCCCTAAGAACGATATAATAAAGCTCACTTCACGAGCAAGGGTGTTGAAAATAACTTATTAAACTCTTCCTATTTCATTCCAGCCACTGCCACGGTAGAAGAAGACCTGATAATCTGGAACTTTCTCCCAGAAGATAAAAAAAATAAGAAGAAGAAGAGAAACTTCACGAGATTTTCGAGGATGCCCGTGTACCTCGACGAAGCAGGGCACGGCTCGTCACTTAGATAATTGTTATTTTTGTCGTACATTTTATTATGCCGGATGTAATAAAAAAATTAAATTATTGTTTGCTGATTAAAGTTTTTTATAGATAATTTTGTTAATTTTCTATAGGTAGCTTAAGTTAGTTTAAGTAAAAGTATGTTTTTAGCATAACGGACTTTTTTTGGCATGCGTCTTATTATATTAGCTTACCACAGAACTCCGTAGTTTGCAAACTGTTTCGGTTTTTTTTTTTTTTTATTTGTCAGCATATACAGGGTTATTGATAAAATGCTAACAACCTTTTAGGGTTGACTTCTGCTAATCCAAACAAACATTTTGAGATGAATTCTTTTTTTGTTTCGTTTGTGTTTTTTATATGTTTTTGACTGAATAAGCACGAGGACCACCTGATGTCAAAAGTCTCTTGTGCCTGTAATGTATTATTTCATATTTTTTATTACTTTGCTCGATGTAAATATTCAAAGGGACCACGGCGCGGTGCAGAGTTGTCGCGGCGGGCGCTCTTGGCTCAGAATATACATTGTCTTTTACTGCATCACATCTCTTGTTTTTAGCAATTTTAAATATGAATTGGTGTCCATTGTATATAAATCTCTAAATTTAAAATTCTTTAACTATGGTAGTGTAGTGACCACGCTTAAATCCAAATTCGTATCACGCTTGCGAAAGAAATTATAGTAGTGCTTATCCTGTTCTTACTCAAGATCAATGGCAGTCCTAAAGGTTGACTTTTGTGTTCGATTGTATTATTCTTATACCTATGATTATTATAATGTTGATAGAATATGTACATTTGTCAGTATACTGAGATGAAAATACTGATAAGCAACTCTTAGTATTAGAACGTAAGTCACTCTGAGCTTCTTACTAAATGCCCAACTGCCAAGTTCTAAAAGTTATGGTAATAATTTTGATTTAAATGATTTAAATGCTCCAGCCCACTAGCAGTAGGAAGCGTGCCAAGCATGCTGGCAGCATTGCTCCGTTGAATTGCAATGCTTATTCATTGAGCCAAATCGGTACCGTATCAGTAATTCAGTACCTGTAACCTAAGCACGAATAACTTGCGAAAACGTAACCGTTTCGTTTACGTATCGACTGATCACGCGTCGCATTGACAAAGTTTAATACTAGAGTTATGGAATAATACTGTCGGCTACATTAGAAGAATACTAAATTATTCTGTTACTGTACTGTACTGTTCCTATCATCTGAATCGTCCACTGTTGAACTCAGCCTCCCCCATTTAGCGGTGGTTAGCCATAATCCCCACGCATGGCAGGCGCCTTGGAGATTGCAGTGTGATATACCAATTCCTCAGAATGCGCTGCTGCCCTCCTTCTGGTGTACTTCCCTTAGTCGCCTCTTACGACACCCATATAGTTAGAGATGGGGAGCGACATTCTAGCCCGGCACCCCACGGGCGTGTTTCTAATTGTACATAAATATTAGGTATATGACCACCACTGCAAATAATATGTACTACACAGATATATCTATTTTATCTAGAATAATACACAACCTGTACGTATTATTCATTTAGTGGGTATAATACGTACGGATACACATAGCTATACATATATACCTATGTGTATCCGTAATATACGTGATATTTATAGCTTTCCGGCCGCGGCTTCGCCCGCGCGTATATCGGTTACCGCGCAAAACCATTAGCCTCTTTTTGCGCAGTTGGATAAAAATTATTTAATGTCCTTCCCCGGATTTTAAACTATTCCGCTACCAAATTTCATCCAAATCAGTCCATTAGTTTTTAAATTTATGCGTTGCATACAAAAATACAAACCTTTCCTCATTATAATATTAGTATAGATATAATATGATGACAACAAAATGGACAATGTAAGGCTTACTTTCAAGGTGCGTAAGGAACTCTAAAAGGCGATTAATGTCATCTTGTTACGATGAGTTAACACTGTAAACAGCACTTGTATCAGATCTTTAGTAAAGTTAGCTCTAGGTCATTAAGTCTCGGCACACACGTGCGACTGAGCGCAGACAACTCGATTTATTATAAAAGATACTAAGAAAATTTCTTTGGTTGGAACCATTCGCTCCTCTTTAAGGTTCCCAATGGGCAAAACGAAGCCTTCTAATCTACATCTACACTAATCTACTCTAATATTATAAAGAGGAAAGATTTATATTTTTGTATGTCCCGAGTAAACTTAAAAACTACTGGACTGGTTTGAAAATGACGCACGCCAAACGTGTGGATTATGGCAAACCCTCCCATAATGGGGGAGGTTGTGTTCAGCTGTGACCAATCTGGCTGATAAGGTAATTAGTAATTAATATATTCTTACCTATTTTTTTTTGTAAGTGGTACCACGCTGAATTGACGATGCCAATAGTGTAGCCGTATAGAAAAGATGGAGAAACATCATAAAGCAGAAGGTTAAGGAAGGTCGAAAACTACAATCAGAGCTATCTGACTCATTATTACCAACTATACACGTGTCTTATCCCGTACTATTTAGGTACTAAAATTACTTATAGCCACAATAATGTTTACTATAAAAAGGATAGATGGCGTTAAAAGAGTTTCCGACATGATGAATGCAAGGAGGAGGCTCTCATTCGATCTATAACAATATCACTTCAGAACCTTATCTGGAAAGGCATTTTACGAATGAACACCTGTCTAGCTATTACCCTCAAGTAGAAAAGCTGTCGCCAAGCACTTTACAGCGAGTGCAGCAGTCTTTGAGAGCCAGTAAGAAATTGAAGGCACCTAAGATATAACAACTGTCTTTCTCAGTGGATTGGCGCAATACAGTTCATCACTTGTGACGAAATGCAACAGTTAAAGGCAATGGATCCCGCTTAACAAGAGGCTTTGGCTTCTTGCATCCTCTGTCACAATCACATTGAAATATAAAAAAATATAATAAATTAAAATATATAATAGAAATCATTTATTTCATGGAATATATGGGTTCATATAAATATATCATTGTTTTTACACACAAAATGTTCGTTTATACATAATAAAATAAAAATAAAAATGTAAATAACCTAGTAGAGATCTACGCATCATATACTACACATATAGTTGCGTCACTTTTCGTTAGCACTGATATCATAGAATATAAATTGCGTCACTTTTTGTTAGCACTCATGTGAACAGAGATCAATGAGATAACATTGGATTCCTGTCAATATTGTCAGAAACAGCCACCAGAATACTATTGTGAGAGCGACGCACTCGGAAGCCAGCAAACATACTCGACGCACTGTCGTATCTCGGAAGCTTCATACGAGTAAGTGTTCGGTATGCCATTGTCCAATTTATAGGTTAAAGCTTTGGAGGATATGCATTATCCATTTAATCAGCTGGAAACTGTACGTGACCTACAACTCATAAAAAAATATAGCTAGTATCTTTGGACAAAGGTAATAAATACTACAGAAGATTCTTCTTGCGTCGCATGGAATTCTAGATTGACAGTCCACCGGTACATTGACTTCGAAAGAAAATACGATGCCCGTGCATGCCCGTCATATTTTAAAGCAGTCACGGGACAGTAGCAATGTCCGTAGACTGCTGCGAAGCAAGTCCACGATTGAAATCCTGCCACAGATTTAAGCTTCACCACATAGGGTTCTGCGAATACGCGTCGGGCAAGTTACCACCCGCATGTAGACAATCTTTCGCCAAGCATCTACCTGTGTAGCAGCCGTCCTTGACAGCAGGTAATTCTAGGCCTTTTAAAACCTTCAACCACATCATCACTCACCATCCGGTCAGATTGTGGTCTCTGTACTGGTTACATATTTGAAAAGGTTGGTGAGGAGACGTTGGGTCTGTGGGAACCGCGAGCTTGTCGTATTTTCGAAACTTATCAGAGCGTTTGGTCTATGCACCGCGTGATCAAATGCTTAAGCATTGCAATAGAACGAGGCAGTCCTGCCAGCATGCGGGGCACGCTGCCAACTGATAGTGGGCTGGAGCATTTGGACTGCCTGTGAGTCTGCAATGGCGTGGAAGTTGTTGATTGTTATTTTGTTTACAAAGACATACCGTAAACATACATACTTACATAATAAAGGCTTCACCTGAAAATCAGAGTCAGTTGTTTTCAAGCATCTGTCATTTGTGCTGAGGTAGGGCCTATTTAACTCAATGCTACTCTTAACTCTCTTTTTTCTTTGTAACATTTCTTTTATGTGGCAAATAAAACTTATTTTTCTTTCTTTCTTTCTACCGTCTTTTAAACAATAAAAAATAAAAGTCAACAATATGGGAAAAAATTACAACTTTCAATTTTGTCGCGCGACAAACCGCAGAGTCACGTCGTTGAGTCGTGTCTATGATGTGAATACGTATAATATCTACGATCATATTCCGTACGCATTAAACTTAAAGGTTATATTATTGTAATGAGTTAATAACATAGTGGTTCAAGACGCGGGTAGTTACAGATAAGTAAGTTATACATCTGTTAATTATTATTCTAGACATAACGATGTATAGTACCACCAACTTAACTGTACAGTTCTCGAGGGCGCTACTGGTCAAGGAAATCAACTAAAAACTGTCACAATTTGATGGAATGTTGTAGTTCTTTTTTCTGCCACCTGAACAGATAAGTTGGTAGGTCTGTACAGCTTTTTAAGAGTATAATTTATGATTCTTGGAAAAATTAGAATCGGCGGTGGTGATCGACCCTTTTGCACTAGCTGATAATATACCATATGTTATTTAGACAGTTACAAAATTCCAACGAGAGGAAAAAATGTAGTCACGGTGCGGGATTTGAACCCGCGCCATCCACTCCTATAGCAGGGTATGCTCTGACCGCTAAGCCAACACGACATCAGTTACAAACTTTTCGAAGCGCTCGTAGCGAAGTTTGCTTATCTGCTCCTAATCGATGCAACGTCCGTCGTGGTCATGAGTTGGATGGGTGACCGCTAGTAACATTACTACTGAGCGTTTCCGTGCTTCGGAGGGCACGTTAAGTCGTCGGTCCCGGTCGTCTTAGGATGGCAGTCGTTATAGCATGGTGGTAGGGCATTTTGCCCGCCTGGCTAGCTACCACCCTCAAGTAGAAAATCTGTCGCCAAGCACCTTACGGTGTGTTCCGGCAGCTGTCCTTGAGAACCAGTAATTCTAGATTAGCCTGAACAATATCGTCGACCACATCATCACTTACCATCAGGTGAGATAATGGTCAAAGGATAACCTATCAAGCTAAAAAAAAACTAAATTGGTCTGAGTACGACACGACTCAAATTTGTCCCTCGTTCTTAACCATCATATGGGGATGGAGCGACATGTTAGTTCAACTTACGTTGTACTACAAAGAAGACTAACTTTTGCAATTAACTTGTTAGCTTGAAGCAACCCTATAATTTTTATATTTTTATTTTTGCAATGACGAATATTCCAGGATTACATTACAAAATTACAACGAGACCTAAAATCCGCTGAGTAGCATCACTGCAAAAAAAAAATGCATTAGCACTTTTGAGTGTGGAATTTGGTTCCATTTTTAGATAAAAAAAATTCTTCACCCTTTTTAGTGAACCTTGCTACTTACGTCTTACGTGATCTATTGTCATTCACTGCCAATGACTATATCATCAAGATAGGAAAATACTTTTCAGTTATTGGAGTGTAAATCAAAAACCTCAAAACCGAATTTGATGAAATTTAAATGGAAGTAAAAAGAAAGCATCAGCTTACAAATAAAATTAAACATCAAAATCGCTTCACTCAGTCAAAAGTTCTGAGGTAAAAATTCTTGTCCTTTCTTTGAAGTCTGTTAAAAATGGTACCTCCTGTCTCGATATCAAACGTAAGGAGCTATACATGAAACCCGGAAGACATTCCCCAGTAACTAGAAGTTCATAAATCATCATTCGATGTCGTCCATTGAAAGCAGGTAAGATAGAAGAGGCACCATATTTAAAGAGATCATTGAGTCGTTCGCGTCATTTGAGACGTTGCAATAAGCTTGTGGCTAATTTATGCCTTCATTGTGGCTTGGCGACCGCCAGTCCGAGTCCATTCAAGTGGCGTCCGCATGTCTGTGGTATACAATGTGCATGTATGCTTACTGGAACTTCTCGAGAACTTGTGTTAAGTTAGCACAATAAGGTCCATTATTTTGCTGTTCGAAAAAATACAACCGACTTTTTTTATGCCTGATAGGTTGGCCTTTGACTACTATCTCACTTGATGGTAAGTGATGATGTGGTCGAAGAAATTGTTCAGGCTAACCTAGATTTACTGGCTCTCAAGAACAGCCGGATCACACCGTTAGGTATTTGGCGACAGATTTTCTACTAGCGCCTAATAGTGTGGCGTTCTATGGGGGAGGCTTTTGTTTAACAGTGGATATCTTCCGACTGATGATAAAGATGAACTAAGTCTATTGGTAGGTGCAACATGGACTGAGAGTCCCGGTTTTCTACTCACTCTCAGAAGTTCTTTCGTTATTCCGCCTTCGCCTGGTGTCTTGTTGTTCTTAAGCTGTTTGAGAGCCATTCTAATCTCGTATAGGCTGATGTCCTTTATATCTTTCGGTTATAGTGTCGGTTCAGTTTAGCTCTCTTGTCCTGAGCTGCATTGACAACGGGTTCTTGTGTCGAGGTGTATAAAAGTCAATGAAATCTCTCAAGCTCTCATAGAATATCCGGTTTCGATGGGATGATTCTGCGATCGTCGATAAACAGCTATTTTACGTGAACAATTTGGAGCCTTGGTTACGCTAAATTGCGACCTTTGTACGTTTTCCATTAAAAGCATGCAGTTCCTTCGAAACTCGTCTATTGAGTTTGCCGTAGTTCGACAAATCAGCTGAAAATTGCAGACTCATCTCATTTCGGTCTTAATTTTCACCTCACAAGGTCGGAAAGGTATAGTTTATTATTTGACATCTGCGTGGAAACATCTAAATCTGGTGCTTTTCATCCGCTAGCGTGGAAAGGTTTAATAGAATAATGAAATTCGAAACTTTGTTCTAGAACATAAATTAACTTTCAATATTACCATAAATTAACACTAAAAATTATTTAAGCTGCTTTTTGTACCTAGCATTTTCCT
The DNA here is from genome assembly GCA_963890685.1 of Plagodis pulveraria. NCBI lineage: Eukaryota > Metazoa > Arthropoda > Insecta > Lepidoptera > Geometridae > Plagodis > Plagodis pulveraria. The sequence continues at coordinate 6,242,128 of OY982955.1, read as the reverse complement.
CGCTGGAGTGACTTGAAATTTGTGTGTTTCGCTCGGCAGCAAAGTTATTCAAAGCCAAAGTCTAAATAATTTAGTCAGTTTAGGTGTCTAGGAAGGTCAATTACAAATTTGAGTTTTGAAATATTCTACATTGTACTGCCATGTTCAGCAAAAAAATTGTCTAGAGCCACTGCGAGAAGAACGGGTAAGAAACTCGGGGCCATTATTTTTAACGTCTTTTAACAATTTTGCGTCCCGTAGCTTTGAGACCTTCATTACACTCAGGATACTATATTTGAACCACTTGCTGTCTTCTTGGTTCAATCCTAGAATCCTTCGCTTCCTCAAGCTTCAATGAATGTACTCGCGCCCAATTAACCCCTGCATAACACAGTTTTTTTTACCGTTGGGATGCTTTTATTAATGAAACACTAGAACTATTCATATACTACAGCTACAACAAAAGAAGCATTTAGACAATCTACAAGCCATTCCAGCTCACAGGCAGTCCAAATGCCCACTACCAGGCAGCGTGCCCAGCATACTGGCAGCAATGTTCCGTATTAAATCACTATCACTATAAAGTCACTTCTCGTTGTCTGTCTGTCCCTATATATGCTTAGATATTTAAAACAACGCAATGGATGTTGATGCGATTTTTTTAATAGATAGAGTGATTCAGAAGGGCGGTTTATATGTATAATACATGCATAATATAGTAGAGAAACACTGATCATTTTAGACGTTTCTAATGTGATGTCGTAGTTAAACACATTTTTGCGCTTTTGAAAACGCTGGCTAAACCCTACGAGATATATAAAAATATTGTAGTGCAGTATTGTACACATTAAAAAGTTCTACAAAAAAGTCCGTGATGGTATATGTCTATCTCTTAGTGATAACCCACAATAACATTTTTTTATCCTTTACCTTTTACAAGAAATAATGACGAAGCTATTTTAGGCAATACCTACAGCATTAATCCTTATCCAATTTGGTACATACATTATAAATTGTATTGTGCAAGTAGAAAGTCTGTCGCCAAGTACCGAAAGGTGTGTTCCGGCAGTAGTCCTTGAGAGCCAGAGAAATTACAGGCACAATGAGACTTAACAGCTATGTCTCAATGTGACGGGCGCAGTGCAATTAGTGAGTTGTCATGAATTGCATCTGTTATAGGCAGAGGTTAGTCCACTTAACATCAGGTGGGCCTCGTGCTTGTTCCGTCACAATAACATAAAAAAAAAAAAAGTTTATATATAATGTTTAATATATTATATATATGTGCATTTAATATAGATCAATATGGCCTTTACACCATTCGATTTTTCGTTGAGTGTTTTTCTCATGGCCAATTATATTATGTCAAGCGTAACTTCTAAAGAAAACATGTTTGTATTGTCTAATGACATAAAAGATGTGAACGTTATATATAAAGACATTCTGTAGTATATTTAGTTTCAGAATTGCACCCGTGCGAAGCTGGGGCGGGTCGCTAGTTCTGTATAAATGTCCTAATTTCAAGTCACGAACTACAGACCGGTGATGTAGGGACGGACGGACAGAAAGGCACTTCGTTTTACCAAAATATTTTTTACGGTGCCCTAAAAACTATCTAGGCCAGAAAATAGAGCCAAAACCTAATTATATCCATAATTGAGTTTACGTTTTGTAACAAGAGAAAGCGCGACGTATTCTAGAAACGAAATAGATATCTATTTGCAGTTTTTTGTCAGTATGTTTATATGTACAAGGAAAACATTTGCACGCATTTTGCAATCGCTGATTTTTTTGTCCAAAGTTAATAACCATGAAATTGAATTAGATCGAAAATTTCTGGAAATGGATTTAATCACAAATTATATGCTCTATACCTCTATAGTAAACTAAGTATATTTGTAATGAATTAATTATAGAGGGGTATATTTAGGGGTTGATCGTTGGCTGCGAGATGATAGGACACCAGCATCAGCACATTTGCAAAAAAAATGCATTCATAACTTTTTAAATCATAAAAGAGTTCTTAAATAAACTGAAAATAAATAGTCGATGCACAAGTAGCCATTTGAAAGGTTATGGAATGTACGGAACAGCTCTTTTCAATGCGATGCATAACCGAAATGTTTTGGAAAGATAAAAAACCCTTACACAATTACAATAACAAGGAAAAATTTTAACTGCAAGCGGGATTTGAACACACGACCGTCCGTCCGTATAGGGACAGATGGTCGTAACAAATGGCAACATAGCAACCCTGTATCCTGGCTAGACAGGATTACCAGGATATGCTCTTTCAACTGACCTATCTTAGTGAGTGAGTCATAGCTAAAATGTAAGCAACTTTTTGTACCTAATTTTGAAACACTTCTAGTTAGCTTGCATGGTCGGTCTTAACCAATCAATCAGATAATGCCCGCTACGGTCAAGAATGGGTGACCGCAAGTGGCATTTGTTACTGAGCACCTTCGTGCTTCGGAGGGCACGTTAAAAACCGTCCTGGGCGTTGTCTTAGGGTGGCAGTCATTATAGCATGCTGGTAGGGTATTATGAAGGCAAATGCCGTTCTGGCTAGTACCACCCTCAAATGTAAAATCTATCCTAGTACCCAACGCTGTGTTCCAGCAGCTGTCGTTGAGAGCCAGTTATTCTAGGTAAGCCTGAACAACATTTTCGAACGCATCATGACTTGCCACCACACCAGGTGAGATAGTGGTCAAAGGTTAGCTACACCAGCGTTGAAAAACTAAATATTTGCAATTTTTTGTCATAGAATTTTCGATTTTTTGTGTTGTCTTTGTTCGTTTTCAATTTGTATGTTGTTTTTGTCTTTAGTAAGTACCGGCCGCTGGTAGCGGTCCGTTCCACGTTAGTTTCAGTCTAGTAGCTGCAATAGTGTAAAAGTTATTAACATTTTATTGGCATTTTCGTTCAAAATGTTGTGTTTTTTCCCTATTAAATCCCCCTTTTCCAAATTTTTCTTTAGCTCCACGCATTAAAACACGCGGGCCGCGATCCCCGATCGTTTCCCGTTGGATTGAGCGCGATCGGAGCTATAGTTTTCTTAATATTAACAAATCTACTCTTCTTCTCTCCAGTAGATTTTCAGGTATAAAAAATAATAATAGGTACGAGAGTTGCAGGCTTACTCAAAATAAAATAAAATTCGTATGTTATTTTATTTTAAAGTAATGATGAAAATGTGGTTTAATACCTTGTAAGTCAATACCCAATTAATTCAAGTCACATTTACAAATTATTGGAGCAAAAATATATTTCTGTTCCGTACGGGATTCGAACTCACATCCTCCGATTTTGCATTGGATGCCTAAACCACTCGGCCACCGGAAGCATACTCTTTCGAACCGAAACTTTGTGCTCCAAAAGTGCAAAAATGTTATTATTTTAACCGTCATATAGGGGACGTAATCAGCCACACTACTAATAATTAAGAATACTTCATCTGATCGAACGAAGTGCTTTTTCAAACAAAATGATGTCGCTACTCTTCTACATTTCTAAGTATGATATAATTGTTAATATTTTTATTATTTCAATAACGCATGCTATGCGGATTACATCACAATAGTAGATTATGATACAAGTGAGCTAAGTTGCTCATTATACACGAGGCTGTGTGTTGCAGCCCGAGCCGTAGGCGAGGGCGTAAATCAGCCGAGTGTATAATGAGCAAGTTGCTCACGAGTTTCATACGCACTTTTCCAACATACTTGCGAGGATAAAAAAAAAAGTATGATGGTTGATTACATATAAACCTCATTGATGTTACAAATCTGTACTCCTCGGTTAAATTGAAAATGCTCTGTTTGCTCGCATATAATTTGCAGTTAGGTACTAACTTAACTTTGTAGGGATAATTCTATTACGCACTAGTGTATAATATTATTATGCACGAGAGTGTTATAGTTCGGTTTATGGCCCTAAGAACGATATAATAAAGCTCACTTTACGGTATTATGTGCGGGATTAGAAACCGCGTCATCCACCCCTGTAGCCGGGGTATGGTCTGACCTATTGAACTAACATGACATATGACTCATAGCTCTATTTTTCCTCTCGTTGGGAATGGAGCGACACCTATATAGTTCAACTTACGTTCAATGACTTTTTTATTCTCGTAAATTTGTAATTTTTTAATGATATAATTCCGCCAATAATTTGTGAACATGATCAGCACGCGATAGTGCTTGTAATCATATATAAAAATATAATGTAATCTCTATAAACACCAGCTCTAGAGATGTCTCGTACAAGTACATTTTCTAATAAAGATTGTTAATAATATAATATACCTTTTATAAATAATAACTTTTTATAAAAATTGTTACGGATTAAAGACCCTTAATATGTTTATGTCCTTATTTGGTCCATAACTTTTCAAGATAATAATATGATCTATATTCTTTGAATCTCGCAAATTCCACGACCCCATATTATTATACTTAGGTAGTGAATTTATTAGCAATAAATAATATATATTTTTTCGAAAATGTTTGTAGTAGGTACAACGCAAGTTGATAGGTGTCGCTCCATCCCGATACGATGGTTGAAGAACGAGAGCAAAAATTAGAGTTATGAGTCATTGTGTCATGTAAGCTCAATTGGTTAGAGCATACCCCGGCAAAAAGGGGTGGATGGACGCGGGTTATTTTTTTTTTTTTTATTCCTGATAGATTAGCGTTTGACCACTATCTCACCTGATGGTAAGTGATGATGTGGTCGATGATGTTGTTCAGGCTAACCTAGAAGTACTGGCTCTCAAGGACAGCTGCCGGAACACAACGTTAGGTGCTTGGCGACAGATTTTCTACTTCAGGGTGGTAGCTAGCCAGGCGGGCATTCGCAAAATGCCCTACCACCATGCTATAACGACTGCCATCCTAAGACAACAACCGGGACCGACGGCTTAACGTGCCCTCCGAAGCACGGAAACGCTCAGTAGTAATGTCACTAGCGGTCACCCATCCAACTCATGACCGCGCGCGACGTTGCTTAACTTTGCTGGTCGGTTGAGAACAGCTAAGTAAACTTCGCTACGAGCGCTTCACTTCGCTACGAGCGCTTCAAATCCACATGAATAATATTTTTTCTCTCGTAAATTTGTATTTTTGTAAGGTTAAAGCACTTTATATAATTCAAAACGGTTTATTTTGTTACTAAGCTTAAATCTGACCATGTCGGTAATTTTGCACTACTTATACAACCAACAGGCTTCAGAACCACGCGGCATTGCAAAGCAGAATTATGATACCACCTCGTACATCAACGATCTAACGGGCGACGCGCATAGTTGTCATACCGTAAACATTGCCGTACAATGGCACGCGTGCCGTCCTCTGATTTACCGATCGATTGAAAACCTATACGGTGTGAATGCAGCCGATTTATGACCCGCGAGACCTTAGATGGAGACGTTTGTGTGTTTTGGGTGCTTTTACACTTCTTGATAAATACACCTGCATGAGAAGGACATGATTTTAGAGTTCAGTTAGAACAAGCTTTACTCTGTACAAAAAACTTTGTGTTTTATTATGTTCTTGTTAATAAACAGAACAAAAAAATAAAAAAATACTCGTCAAGACGATTTAAATGAAATTTTCGAAGCGCTCGTAGCGAAGTTTGCTTATCTGTTCATAACTGATCAGCAAAGTTAAGCAACGTCCACCGCGGTCATAAGTTCTTCTGAAGGCACGTTACGCCATCCGTCCCGGTTGTTGTCTTAGGATGGCATTCGTTATAGCACGGTGGTAGGGCACTTTGCAAATGCCCACCTGGCTAGCTACCACCCTCAAGTATAAAATCTGTCGCCAAGCACCTAACGGTGTGTTCCGGCAGGTGTCCTTGAGAGCCAGTACTTCTAGGTTAGCTTGAACAACATATTCAACCACATCGTCATCGTCACTTACCATCAGGTGATATTGTTGTCAAAAGCTAACCTATCAGGCATAATTTTTTTTTTAAATGAGCCCAAACTTGATGTCTTTATGTCGTTTCATTGCGAAGTTCCTTTGGGGATGTTCCAGCTCCATCATCAGATCAGCACCATGTCATCATCATATTGCATTGTCACGCAATTTACACATGTATGCAAAATTTCAGCTCAATTGGTAACGGGGAAGTGGATCAAATTTAATTTGCAAGATTTGATGACAAACATCGGGACAGGTAAAACTAAATGAAAGCTATAAAAACTCAAAAAACCGCATGATTTTATAGTTATAAGTAGTCAAAGTCAAAATGGTTTATTCAATATAGGCGTCTACGATGCTCCTGTGAAGGTCAATTACAAATTTTAATACTGAAATATTCTATTTGTACTGCCATGTTGAGCAAAAATGTATAGAGCCACTGCTAGAAGAACGGGCAAGAAACTCGGGGCCATTCTTATAAACGTATTTTAAGGGTGAACTGGCCGGCCCGTTCTCCATACAAACGTCGTAGGATGATCACTCCCTTATTTGAGGATTTAGGTCCAAAATAAAGCATAATACCGATTGATCTCGTCATTATCTAGGCTTGTATGATGCTGAAATTTTAATAAGATAATTAACTTGAGAGTTATGAGCTTCGAAACATTTTCATATAACATTTTCGAGGCTCATAACTTTCAACTTAATTATCTTTTTTAAATTTCGGCATCATACAAGCCTAGATAATGACGATATCAATCGGTATTATGCTTAATTCTGAACTGAAAATCTCAAATAAGGGAGTGTGATCACCCTACGGCGTTTTTATGGAGAAGCGACCGGCCAGTTCAACCTTAACAATGTGTGACATGGCATATAATAAAATTATTGCACTATTTGTTAAAAATACATAGGTAACAGTAGGCGATAGCTTGGCAGAGACGGAATTGTCCAAGCATTTTTGTCGTTTAAGTAATTACAAACTGTGTAGTAGGATTTCTTAATCAAAATGTTTTTCTCGTGAATATTACGTTAATATTCCTTCTGGGAGCGAGTTTGGGAACTTAATTATAAAACTGCACACAATTACCTAAGAAAAACTAAAACCTGGCCGCTATTTTATTTTTATTCTTAGTGATGTAATCGTGATTGTCACTGTTTAATTTAAATTTAAAGTAGAAAGAATAATGTGAATACATATAGTTTAATAGCTTGCTTATATAACAATACATATTTATATACATCTCAAGTATGTTTTTAAAAAACATCCCCGAGCTTATCTGACGCTTTGGCGTAGACAACTCCGCAGTAGAACAACATACTCAGACAAATTAATATATTCTAAGCAATATGATGCTCGATTGGATGGAATCTACTTGATTCAGTAGAAAATATTTTTTTACACGTCGTCCTAGTTCGTCCCAAACATGCTCAATGAAGATCAAGGGAAGTATCTTCATAGTTTGCATGGTGGTAGGGCATTTTGCGAATGCCCGCCTGGCTAGCTACCACCCTCAAGTAGAAAACCTGTCGCCAAGCACCTTACGGTGTGTTCCGGCAGCTGTCCTTGAGAGCCAGTACTTCTAGGTTAGCCTAAACAACATCTTCGACCACATCATCACTTACCATCAGGTGAGATAGTGGTCAAAGGCTAACCTATCAGGCATAAAAAAAAAGTTCTTTCCATACAAAGGTATTTTTTTTTATTGTGACAGAACAAGCTCGAACCTGATGTTAAGCGGACTAACCTCTGCCTATAACAGATACATTTCATCACAAGTCACGAATTGCACTGCGCCCGTCACTTTGAGACATAGTTGTTAAAGTCTCATGTGCCTGTAATTTCACTGGCTCCCAAGGACTGCTGCCGGAACAAACCTTTAGATGCTTGGCGACAGAATTTCTACTTTGGGGTGGTAGCTATAGTACTCAATCCCTACTTATTTGTTACCAATCTTATTTGTTACTGTGTCCGCGATACTGTCATGTTGGCATTACACAGGTAACATTGTCGTCTGATGTAAAAGCGCTCAACGGAGGATATATTACAAATGCGAAAGTTTGTGTGGGCATGTTCGTTATCACTCACCTCCGTAAAGTGAGGAACTTGGTACATATATTCCATAGATCTTTAATTAGGCCATATATAAAATACGTTTACCTCAATCTACTGATTAGTTCACGAGGGAACACTATATTTTAAAGCGAAGCGCAGAAGCTATACCAGACTTTTGCAATGAATGGGCTGTTTATGATGATTAAGAAGCAATCGTAGCGTAGTTAATAAATATAACAAAAAATGTAAAAAAATATACGTCAAGACGATTCAAATGAGCCCAAATTCGATGAGGTTATGTCGTTTCATTGCGAAGTTCCTTTGGACACGCTCCAGCTCCACCATCAGATCAGCACCATGTCATCATAATATTGCATTGTCACGCGATTTACACAAGTATGCAAAATTTCAGCTCAATTGGTAACCGGCAAGTGCATAATTTGCAAGATTTTATGACAAACATCGGGACAAGTGAAACGAAATGAAAGCTTGTAAAATTTTAAAAACTCAAAAAACCGCATGATTTTAAAGTTATTAGTAGTCAAAGTTAAAATCGTTTATTCAATTTAGGCGTCTACGATGCTCCTGTGAATATAAATTACAAATTTTAATACTGAAATATTCTACATTGTACTGAGACGTTCAGCAAAAAAATGTATAGAGCCACTTCGAGAAGAACGGACAAGGAGCTCGGGGCCATTCTTTTGAACATCTTTTAAATATGTGTTATTTATAATATGTCTATAATTGGTAAAAGATGGATGGCCATAACGTACCTCGCTAGATCCAGATGGTGTCTAAAAATGAAAGCATGTTGAAAAAATATGACGCTTTTTTTCTCTATCAGACAGAGCAAACTTTATTCCAAGACAAGCCCTAGTAAAAATGATATTCATTTCTTTCAAAATGATTTCGTACACCGATTAAAACTACATAAACATTTCGAACGAACTTTTTATTTTTAAATACGTTCCTTTTTGCATATTCTAAATTTCATCGATGTATTATTTATTATTGTAAAAACAATGTTATACATTTTATGTTTGAAAACACGGGTGTTTGAGCATGAAACAACTTACTGTGAGTCGATAAAAATATCGACCATGTTTAGGCTTCTACCGGAAGCCTTCCTCAGGATATTGAGTGTGGTACGTCCGCTCGCTGTGCTCGAGCCGACGGCGCTGGCGGCGGGGGTCGTTGCGGGGAGTGTTGTGGCGAATGCTGCGTTCTCAGTACAGGATGCGATGCACCCTCTTCATCGCTGCTGCTTTCTTCAGATGACACCATCGCAGTCCGACAAGCAAAACTGACTGTGTCCACCATCTCCTGCTTCACATTCTTCAAACCTCCATGAAGACAAGTTCTCCAGCTTCGTGACAGCGCCCACCCTCTATCTCTGTTGAAATTAGGACGACGACTAATTTCGATAGCCTCGCAGATTTTACGCGGAACGTAAAGTTTCTCCTTGGCTAAAATCCGGGCTTTGTCGAAACGGATGTAGTGCGTCGTACCAGATGTCAGGGCGTGCCCTGCCACAGCAGATTGATGGCTGTCCGCATTTTTCATGGAGCCTTGTGGACACGTTCCTTTTCGTTTCTCCAATGTAGCATTCACCACAATCGCATGGTATCATGTAGACTCCTGGGGTTCCAAATGAGTCCTTATCTTTCGGAGATCGCAGCAATTGCCTAATTTGTGAGGGAGGGCGGAATATCGTCTTGATAGAAAAATATTGACGCGACCGTACCACACTCAATATCCTGAGGAAGGCTTCCGGTAGAAGCCGAAACATTGTCGATATTCATATCGACTCACAGTAAGTTGTTTCATGCTCAAACACCCGTGTTTTCAAACATAAAATATAAATATGAGCGTAAGTTTTTATAATATGAAATGTTATACATTTTATAATAATGTACAGTACGTGCTTAATCGTATACATAGGTATGAAAGTGACATTTTATAATGAAAATATATTAATCTACAAACTAATTTTTTTTCTTTGTTTTATGCCTGATACGTAGCCTTTGACCACTATCTCACCTGATGGTAAGTGATGATGTGGTCGAAGATGTTGTTCAGGCTAACCTAGAAGTACTGGCTCTCAAGGACAGCTGCCGGAACACACCGTTAGGTGCTTGGCGACAGATTTTCTACTTGAGGGTGGTAGCTAGCCAGGCGGGCATTCGCAAAATGCCCTACCACCATGCAAAATGGAACGTAAAAAACCTACTGTTCAAGTGATCTTCTCTATGTCATCTGTGGCGGACGGACGATTTCCTTCACAGATTATCTTTGTGCTTGATACAATAACCTATACTCTTTTTATTTTTATTTGACCATTGCATACCTACTTACATGTCGCTTGTGCTGATTGCATATCATTTCATAAACTGTGACCTTGATTCTAGCTACATTTCTTGAGATATCAACAAACGGACTGATAATAATGCCAAGACAAAGATTTTTCTTGTCAGGTCCAGATCAGTATAGAAAGTGACCGACATACTTTGTAACATGATGTATGTTGCTTAGAATTTTTTGATGTGTGTACTACGATTTATTTATTCGTAGTGTGTGTATATAGAAATAGTACATCAAAATGTCATAAATAATTCCTGATTGAGTGCGATGGGTTATACCAAATTTCACATGGCTAAAGTCGTAGCATCCTGAGTTGTAGCTATAAATATAACGGCATTATCTACTTGTTTGTTGGTTTTTGTTGAACAGTCATTGAACCAGCTGTCACATGGTCCAAGCACTTCTTTGAAATGCCGCCTCTTTAAGCATTATTGGGTTACAAAGTTTTTCAACTAACTTTGACAGTTATTATTATTTTCAACTTGATATTATTATGTTCATCTGTGTTCGGGAAGATGCTACCACAAACTTGATATAATATTAATTGCAACAGGAATAGATAGATAGATAAATAGAAAACTCTTTATTGTTACACCACTGTTAATATATTAAAGTTTATATATTAAACTAGCAGTACCTGCGACTTCGTTCGCGATTGCCGTACCTACCTGCTAACTATTTATTCACATTTGAGCACTGTTTATGTTAAGCTACGCTGTGGTCTGCGGTGAAGCACTCCTAGTAAAGCATAGCTCAGAAAGGAGCTTTTTACTTTGGGTTTGATAACTCCCGGGTAGTATTTTCCAGAAGACAGTAGTTAAGTAACTCAAAGAGTTACAAAATCACAAATATATGATAGGAAAAATTTAAGTCATGTGCGGGATTTTTCCTATCATATATTTGTGATTTTGTAATGTAATCCGCATAGCAGGCGTTATCGCAAACCTAACAATATTAAAAAAAAAAACTCAAAGAGTTCCTTCGGGGTTCGCACAATAAATGTTGAAGCAAAGTACTTTGTACATTACTTTTAAATTTCAATTATAAAACGGCATCTTTTTGCCGAGGTTCTCCCTGTTTGGCGGTAGAACGAAAATATATTAGATTGTACACTTCCATTGCGCAATCTCCAAAATGTATCTGGCAAAAGATAGATATTAAAAAAAAATATTGTGGCGAATGTTCCAGATTTTAGAGTTTTATCTTAGCAAGCTGGCAAATCTAAATAAGGATGCCGAGATGCCCGTGGGATGCCGAGCTGCCCATAGGGTGCAGGGCTGCCCGTGGGGTACCAGGCTTCCCGTGGAGTGCCAAGTTGCCCGGGGGGTGACGGGATGCCCATGGGGTGCCGGGCTGCCCTTGGGGTGCTGGGTGGGCCGTGGGGTGCCGGGCTTCCCGTGGGGTTCAAAGCTCACTCGTCACTATTCTAACAAAAAAAAGATAATTGAAATCGGACAAAGCGTTCATAAATTACAACTAAGTAAATTTTTTAACAACTTTCATCACCTTTCCGGAGGGATCCATGCTGAATTTCGGGATAAAAAGTATACAATAACGTTCCTCGTAGTATGAACTCAAATCGTGTTAAGTTTCATTGAATTCCATTCAGTAGCCCATGGGGTGCTGGGCTGCCCGTGGGGTGCCAGGCTGCCCATGGGGTTCCGAGCTCACTCGTCACTATTCTAACAAAAAACGATAATTGAAATCGGTCTACGCGTTAATAAATTACAACTAAGTGTAGATTTTGACTTTCATCCCCTTTCCCGGGGGAACCGTGCTGAATTTCGGGATAAAAAGTATACAATAACCTTCTTCGTAGTATAAACTCAAATCGTGTTAAGTTTCATTGAATTCCATTCAGTAGTTTTGGAGTGATGCGCGGCCGGGATACAGACAGACAGACAGACAGAAAGACAGACAGACAAAAATGAAAAAAAATATAGTTTTGGCATCAGTGTCAGCTACAGAGTACTCTCAAATTTCTTTTTTCAAAATATCTGCCATGTACAGAATTGGTTCTGTTACAGTTTTATTATAAGTATAGATATAGAATAGATAATGATTACATAGTGTTACAATGTATCCTCCTCGAGTCGTAGCTCACTGCTGAGCGTCGTGATGTCCCCGACCATCTGTTTCTTCACTACAGAGCTGTTTCCACCTCCCTCGATCTTTGGCGTGGCTCAGAGCATCTGTGATCGTAGTGTTCAGGATTTTAGTTACTTGATCGGACCATCGTGTTGGACCACGTCCCCTGGGTCGTTTTCCTTCCATCTTCCCTGTGACTATTAATTTCTTCAAGTTGTCGGAGGGGTTTCGTGCTATGTGGCCGAAGTATTGCAGCACTCTTTTGAGGCAGATGCTTGATAGCCTTTGTGTTACATTCAGCTCTTTGAGGATCGAGATGTTTGTCCTACGGGCCGTCCACGGTATGCGTAACATTCGCCGCCAGCACCACATTTCAAAAGCATCAATACGTCGTCGGTCTGCCATTTTACGGTCTACGACTCTGCTCTATACAAAAAGATGGGAAATACCAAAGTTTTGACTATGTAGGTTTTAGTTCTCTTAAGTATATTTCGATCCTTCCACACCCTTTCGAGTTGGGTCATAGCCGATTTTGCCATTCCAATGCGTCTTCTAATTTCTCCTTCTGTACCACCTTTGTTGGATATGCTTCATCCTAAGTATACGAATTCGTCAACTATGTCGTACTGGGAAAGACAATGTATAGACGATAAATTTTGTAGGTCTAGTCTAGTTCCGGGTTTAAATATAGGAATACATATAGGAAAAAATCAAACTCCTATAATGGCCTCTAGGAGTCAAGACCTCCTGATGATGCTTCGTGTAGAAGCGAACGCGAAAGTCGTAAATTCTTGGTTTGGCTGTGTGCCGTTTATGACGTCACGTCTGCTTAACAGGAAAATTAGGAATATATATAGAAATTAATGTTTTTTATTAAGACATGAATTTTCACAAAGTAACGCCTGAATCTACTAATAATGAAAATACTAATCTACACTACTATCTCTGTACGGGTAAGGGTATTGCTAACATCGAAAACAAACATCGATCAATAGTTAAATACACCTATAAAAAGTTTAGTGTTTAGTCAGAAAGCTAGATTACAAAAAAAATAATAGCTCTAAGATATATTAAAGTAGTTTGGACTGCCTATGAGTCTGCAATGACTTGTCTAAATGCTTGCAAAAAATGGGTTCTCTAAATGCTTTCAGTATCGATACTATATACAACACTACAACTAAAATACTATGTACTATTAGTCCGTAGTATTTTGTAAGTAAAGTCATACTGCCGCGCCAGTATAAAAAATAATTAAGTAATTTAACTTAAATTGCAATAAAATGTTTACTTAACTAATCTGAAATTAAGTAAATTATTAATTAATTTTCAACACTCTTGCTCGTAAAGTGAGCTTTATTATATCAATCTTAGGGCCTTAAACGGAACTATAACACCTTCGTGCATAATAATATTATACACTAGTGCGTAATAGAATTATCCCTACACAGTTAAGTTAGTACCTAAGTGCAAATTATATGCGAGTAAACATAAGATTTTCAATTTAATCGGTTAATGTGTCTCCAGACTTGTCGCTTTACCCTTTTTCTACAGATGGTAACATATTAAGTTACTGGTGTGCAAAGCTTAGGGGTAAAGCAACAGGGCCCTTGGCGTAGAGTCCCGAGTTTGAATACGGATCGTAGCCAATTATTTTTCCATCTAATAGAACAGAGGAATATTTTTATAATGATTACTTAACTAAATGTTTCACAAATATAAGCGTGAATATGAACGAAAAAGTTAATAGGTACGTACACAAAATATAACACATCAAATTAAGTTTATTAAGGTACTTGAGCTTGGGCATCAACATGAACTTGTAAAACAATCAAGAAGCTGGAGCATGTCATTAGAGTCCAACTTTAATGGCCAGGTTACAAATGAAACTCAAAGATAAAAGCAAAGTTCGATTCAAGACGAGAGCGCAAAGCATTCCGGCCATGCTTGTTGCAAAGATATAACAATAAAATTTTAAGGTTACTCCATGGAATGCCGTCGCGTTTTATAAATATTGTTTCCTGTTGTGCATATATACACTGAGAAAAATCTAAAGTCAAAAGCGCCATAATGACGGCCAATTTATATGGTATGAAGGCAAAAAACCGACCAAACGTAAATACGTACAAAAATGCCTTCCAACTAGAAGGCGTTAAACGAGGTCAGTGAAGGCGAATGTTTCTTTTCGTCTTCATTAAAGGTGTATTTTGTGGTCTTTCTTAAATATTGACTTTTCGATGAGGCTGATTAAGTCGTACGTTATGGTGATAATCACCGTATATAAACCGCCGTAATAGTAAGGTATATTTTATGGTCAATACTGCAATTATTATCGTATTACAAGTTCAATTCTGAAAATACTTTACGGAAGGCGTTTTTTGACGGTTGTGTTTATTATAAAACATGGTACATTTTTATTGATTTTGCTTTGCGTGGTGAAAATCATCGTAAGAGTTGTGAATTCACCTTGCGTAGTTACAATTCAACGGTAAAAGGTCAAATTTGATTTAAGCTCCAAAGTCGTTTTACTCAGTGATATATATATGTATATATATACATATATATATGTTATTGTGTTGGAACATGCTCGAGGCCCACCTGATGTTAAGCGGACTAACCTCTGCCTATAAGAGATGCATTTCGTCACAAGTCACGAATTGCACTGCGCCCGTCACTATGAGACATAGTTGTTAAGTCTCATGTGCCTTTCACTGGCTCTCGAGGACTACTGCCGGAACACACCTTTCGGTGCTTGGCGACAGACTTTCTACTTTAGGGTGGTAGCTAGCCAGGCGGGCAAACGAAAAATGCCCTTCCATCATGCAACATTATGGTTTAAATTAATATTTTCCAGTAAAGTAAATATCTTAATAATGAAAAATGGAAAAAATATCTATTATTTTTATAAACTTTCCAATAATAGTATAAACTAAAATAACAATTATGTAACATTAGCGCAAAAATGTACCTGACTATTTTCTATGTATTTTAGATACGTATGAAGAAAATAATAGAATAGAATAGTTGAAATGCATACTCATTAGTTCTACTAGTTTTTTTTATATTAATATACTTACATAGACAAGTAAAATAAAATGGATCCCAATTTTATAACCTAATGTAGTAGAAATATCTACCAATTACTCTACTCTAATTAAATTATAAATTTTATTTAACTTTGACAGTTTTTTTTTAAAGTATGCCTTTGATATCTTTAAATTATATACTATGAGATATAAAACAATTTTCAAGCTACATAAGTATCTATACTACGTAAGTATCTATCCTACCTAATTTCCATTATACACCCACACGTTGATATTGTCTACCATAAATCAACATTAGCGTTCTGAGACTGGCAAATAAGTACCAAATTAATGTCAAACTAACATCATTAGTTCTACTAATATTGTACAAGACCAATATGTTAGCAATAATACACCACTTTAATATCGAAAAGGCATAAGAGACGAACGCTGTAACGTTCTTTACATCCTTTGAGTTTTGATAAATGAATAGTATATAGCATGCAATTTTGAACCTTAGCTGAGGTGATTTAAAAAAGGGTTTGGCATGATTTGTGAATGTGTCCCAAGTAACGTCGTATCGGTATATAATAAGAACGATATATAGCACAATCTTCGGTTAGACCAAGTCCCTTTGTAATGCCGCTCGCTTAGGGTTGTGACTTTGTTTTGAAACCTTCATAAGATATAGGTACAAGGCCTAGGTAAAAACTTCAACATCAAATTATTTTTAGTATTATAAAAATCAAATCATTGGCCAGATACGGATATCACTTTAACTCTACAGTGAAGATGTTTTTAAAAATGGATCACTTTTATACATAATAACATCTACAATGCACTAGTAAGTTAATGTTATAAGGCTTACCTTATTTCAAATCACCTTATGCCATAGTAAGCCAAAAGTCATTACCTTTTATTGTGAAATTTTTTGACGAGAAATTGTAATACCTACCTGATTTATTTAAAAAGAAAGTAGCAAAACTATCGAGTAAGATATCAAAATTAAGGAAATTAAGAGAAAAATATGTTTAAAGTTAATTAAATGTTCTGGGACACCATAAAAACTGAATATAATATATAATAAAAAGCCGACTACACTAAAACGACCGAAACAAGATGATGATGAGAAACCCGCATTAAGTTTAGTAGCAACCTTCTTGAACTTAACAAGGTGTTTTAGGCTGGAAAACTAAATTCTTTAAAAAACATTTCGAAAAATATAACTTTTTGATATAAACTTTCCATAAAATTGTAACTTTTTTCATTATACTCATAATGAAAAAAGTTACACATTTACACACATATGTTACAGAATCATTATTCTGAGCCTCCTTTCAAGCAGCACGTGTTTTGTCGTGATTAGCTAGGATGTGGCAGATGTAATATTATGTTAAACATAACCATTTGTGCGTTGCTACGTGTACTTCTCTTTTTATTACATTTATAGTTTACCTACATAGAAATTTGACAAAATAGTCTATATTATGCATATTGTCGATCATATTATGTCCTTTTATTTTTTGCAAATAAATATAACGATGAAATAAAAATTAGGAATGTGTTTTTTCATATCGTAATTTTATTAAACATTTTCAGTCTTATATATTCGTGTTATTTGTTTTATTACCCATACAAGCGTCCCTGAAAAAACATCATTACATATACATGCATATCATGAATAAACTAAAATAGAACACTGAAAAGATGGCGAGAATGAGCGTGTTTTTATTATGTTTTTGTTTTTTATACCTATTTGACAATTATCTTTTTATTTTTTTAATACTGTAATTTGCTGGTCAACATTACAGAAAATTAATAACTTCCTAGTTTTATTATTTTAGAAGTATTAACGAGTATTTTATTACGCGATATCCCGCCCAAAGAAATTTGCATGATGTACATGTACAACTCGAAAATAAAAAAAATATTTCATAGTCAGACTTCATATACTTCCCGCTGTCGTAATTAAACTTGCAACTTTCAGCTATACTATTGAAGCAATGTGGGTCCAGTTTGGAACAAAGTTAGCATTGTAAGAATCGGACCGGAAATGCCATATTTTGCCGGAAGTATCACACGGATCCGGTAGCAGGATCCCGCCTCTTCCGCGAAAATTACGAGAGACCTAATTTTGCCAACTGTTTACAAACCTACATTATTATATGTAACCTCTAACCTCTCAGCACGTCGACATTGTCAAATTGTCAAGTCATATTATTAAGGTTGTCTCATTGTTTACAGGACTTATGTGTTTGGCGCGAAGGTATTATTCACAAAGGGCCGCCGACTTGTTTATAGTGCCGCTCGTGATTGGCAACCCTCGCCGTGTATCCGATACAGGCTTTGTTTTGTAGTCCAATGGGGATGCGATGAGCTAGATATGGCACTTACAAAAAGGTTCATGACCAAATCTTTTCCTCTACGTGCTTAGTTCTAAGCGAAAAATGCGCCAAAAGAGCAGCATGCTACTTTTTGAGTGCATGTGAGTAGGGTGTTGAGTGCATTCACAGAAAAGAGAAAGCATGTAAAATCTCTATGTGTGCATTAGACAAACGACAGGGCTGTGTGTACCTATACCATTTTAGGGCCTTGTTAGGTTTTCATTCAGAATGTTCTTGTGTTCCTGTCTTATATTATGTTGTTACTGTATCAGCCGGATAGTCCACTGCTGAACACAGCCATTACGGGTGGTTCGCCATAACCCCCACAAAAAAAACTGTTCATGCTTCTTGGACTTGAGTTTATGACAGACTCAAGGACAGCTGACGAAACACGCCGTTAAGAGCATGTTGATATATATTTTACTTAAGGGTGGTATAGCTAAGCAAGCTAGCATTCGCAATACATTACCATGATCCGCATCAGCATTCGAACAATGAAACCTCCACGCGACAGTCCATTTGCACTGCCACTGAACCATCACCGCTTCAAATCTTCACAACCATACTTTTGTGCATCGTTTTTGTACTCTAACTTTTTTTTTTTTTTTTATATGGCGGTATGCCTTTATTAAACAAATACTACAAACTATATACAACACTACAGCTACTACAGTAAAAGCATTTGGACTCATAGGGAGTCCAAATGCTCTAGCTCACTATCAGTTGGCAGCGTGCCCAGCATGCTGGCAGCATTGCCCCGTTGAATTGCAAAATAATTATTATTTAATTACTATTAAATAATAATATTATTACAATTTACTTTAACTAAATTATTTCTGAGTTGATTGTTTCAGTGGGACTGCCAATATCGTGCCAAAACTAGTTGTAGGGCTCAAACAAGTGCGAGGTTTTCCCACAAAACCCCGCGACCGTGTTAACGCGTTATTTTTTTTATTAACGCTTTAGTTAAATGTATATGGCAAAACCACAGCGCCTCTGGCGTCGCGTTAGTGAAAACGTGTTTTACGCGGTGTGTTCATTGTAAAAATCACACTAGAGCCTCGAATCTTGACTCTTCGTCAAGATTGTAAGCATCAAAATGTGTCGGATACGATTTATAATAAACTTTCAGTTCAAGAAAGCAAGCAGTACAAGAAATGGTCTGTATAATGCGGTTTTATAATCTGCAATAATAAACAAAAGAAACGATACAGCTTGGCACTTGAGATTAGTGGCTAAGATTTGTCATAAGCCGCTTTCCATAGGTAAATCTAAGCTATCTAACTACTGAGCCACAGGAGGTCAAACTTTAAGCTTGCCAAGCTGTCTAAAGTTTCCTAAGCCAGCGCGATACTGCTAAGCTATAAATATATTTCGTATCGCACGCACAACAATTAAATTATCATAGGGAAGTCGCCGCACGCGACCGCTCTGAGTTATAGGGACGAGTCGATGCTGAGGAGGCAAATGTGAAAGGAGGTAAGGCACGTTTTGCTTTAAATCCAATAAATTTAAATTTTGAATTATTTGTATAATTTTGTTTAAATTTTATTATATTGCAACTAGCTTTTTAACTGAATATGTTACTGATAACATTAGCAAATACATTAAAAAGAGGAAATACACACTGGTAAGATCGTCATTCCGTGGTCTACCTCAGGCAAACTGGATGTACCAGGGTGATTTTGTATGAGTATTTTTTTTGTTCACGTGTTATACTTATCATGGATATATACAAACTATGCATGAGTTATTTTTCAGACAGGTAATTTTAGAAAGACTAACACCATACATACTTTCCTAGTCTGGAAACCAATAACACTAAGTAATTGAAATTCTCGTGAGTTTCACACATATTTAAATATTATAAATTAAACCGGCAAAAAACACTCACGTTGAGGATCGAATACGTCGACCCGGGTTTCGAGCATATCAGATGCTCATCAGGGCGAGTGCGCAGCTGCGTCTGCGAGCTCCCGGCGGGCACAGCAGAGCGCCGCTCGCGCGGCTCGGCTCGACACCGGCGCCGGCGGCGGCAGCGGGGAGCTGGGTGGGGGTGGAGCGCGTCCCGCGCTGCTGGTGCTAGGTGATGAAGTCCTAGCGTGCCCGGCTGAAGACGGTGGGGCTACTTCATCGTCTGTGATCTCATCATCATCATCAGCACACGTACCGTGACACACAAAACTGAGAGAGCGACACAGTCAGTTTTGTGACTGTGTCGCTCTCTCGAGAGCGAAGAGTGACAATTTCCCCGTGGGGTGCTGAGTTAGAATTGCACCTCCCCATATCATCCCGCGGGTGTCGTAAGAGCCGACTAAGGGAAAAATACTGGAAGGTGGGCAGCAGCGCCTTCTAAAGAACTGCCGTCATATATTGCGATCTGCAAGCCGCCTGCCAAGCGTGGGGATTATGGCAAATACCCCCTTAATAGGGGAGGTTGTATTCAGCAGTGGACGATCCGGCTGATACAGTACAGTACAGTATATAACAATTACTTTCATGTATTAAAATACTGTCCACTCGTCGCACAAATTCATTATATATTTATCTCAATATTAACTGGATGGTAGAATTATTGGATCTTTCATTACTTAGCTAGTTAGATTTATGTTGATGTTTATTTCGATTAGAAATATGTTCATTAGATACGTAAGTGTAATGAAGACACAAACCAATATATCTACGATCGTATATCTCCTGTATAAATACAGATATACCGTATTCCAAGTTAATAATCTATAAGTTAACATACAATTTGTTACCATTAAATTAAGTATTAGCACTAATAAGATACTGTTACACAAATTGTAATACCTATGTATAGAAGTATTACAATTAGTAAACTAGCATAGGCTAGTCTTAAGTTATTTGCACTATGTAATTTGTGGGTAAGAGCAGAAAACTATGGTAATCCAGTAAAAAAATACAAAATTCCGAAAGCTACACTTACGCCTTTTCCAATTGAATGTTTCTCCATCTGGGTGGCTAACGTCAATTACCGGAGTTATTGCGCGGACAGATCGTGAGCGGCCGCGGTCGCGTCCCCGACTCCCCGGCATGGAGACGCTGGCATGCATGTAAGGTGCGCGATGCATCCACGACGCAAAACGTGCGCGATTGCAGTTACATCACTTTGTTTGTTGCCCTGCGATCTGTTAGAAGAGTTTGCTTTTTAACATTCAAATTTTTTTAACGCGCTGTTTTTTTTATTGTTATTTGGTTAGTCTTCACTACCACCTCACTTGAAGGTACGTGAAGTTGTGTTCGAAGATATTAACAGGTTAACCCCAGAATTACTGGCTCTCAAGGACAGCTGCCGGAGCCAGACACACCATTAGGTGCTTGGTAACAGATTTTCTACTTGAAGATGGTAGCTAATGAGGCGGACATTCGCAAAATGCCTTTCCGAATGTCCGCCTCAACGTTACTTACATGCACTTTTTGAAGCAATGATGGCTGAGCGGTAATAGCTATGGACTGCCGTGCCGCAGGTCCATGGTTCGATCACCACTGCCAGCTACAGCTTCACCGCAAGATGGAAGGTCATTTTGCTACTCGCCTGGCTAGCCACCACCCTAAAGCAGAAAATCTGTCGCCAAGAATCTTACAGTGTGTTCCGGCAGCAGTCGTTGAGGGCCGGAAAAATTACAAGCACATGAGACTTAAGAACTGTATGTCTCAGTGTGATGGGCGCATTGCAATTCGTCCACTTGTGACGAAATGTATCTGTTATAGGCAGAGCTTAGTCCGCTAAACATCAGGCTTGTTCCATTACAATCACATAAAAAACATTCCACCTGCTTATTTGTAATTGAATCTAGAGTTGAATTTCTATCATGTACTTAGTTAAATTATTATCATAAAACTTGGCAACTTGTGCGTAGTTCTGATATAACATCGTGGCAGTTATGCTGGTCTAGGAATAGATTTGGAAGGACCTTGCAGCTCTGCTCAAATGGGTACCTAGCGAAACCCTTGAACCCACTACCGGTACCACTGGAACCCGTGGTGGGTTCCGGTGGGGTCTGGTCTGGTCTGGTGGCGTTTCATATGATAATTAGGACCCAATCATGTTCTTCTAGTTTTTAAGCTATCTATTTCTATTTTTCAAAGACTGACAAAACGTGTTTTTTTTACCTGCCAGTGTTAGGCTGTAGGTACTGCGCTACTGCAGATAGCAAAAAGTTTCCTACCTAGGATTATCCTAGCTAGTCTAGTTGTCCGGAACACGCCAAGCAACGCTTGGTGGATGCATGACGGTGGTTTGATGGGGTACCAACACACCCAAAAGTATTTTTCACCATCAGACCAATTAAGTAATTTGTTCTTAAGAAAATCTGATCGATGTTTTTTTCTTGGTAGGTTAGCCTTTGACCTCTATCTCATCTGATGGAAAGTGATGATGTGGTCGAAGATGTTGTTCAGGCTAACCTAGAAGAACTGGCTCTCAAGGACAGCTGCCGGTACACACCGTTAGGTGCTTGGCGACAGATTTCCTACTTGAGGGTGGTAGCTAGCCAGGCGGGCATTCGCAAAATGCCTTACCACCATGCAAATATGTTTTAGAAAAATTGTGGTTTCGCAGTTACGTATTCACGTTTGTCTCTAAAACTGTTGATAAAATAAGTGTGAATACTTAATCTTGTGTTCCATTTTCTATAATTTCAGTCATATTTGATTAATACTGGTCGGTCACTTCTCCATACAAATATCGTAGGGTGATCACTCCCTTATTTGAGATTTTAAGTCCAGACTTAAGCATAATAACGATTGATATCGTCATTATCTAGGCTTGTACGAGGCCAAAATTTTGAAAAGATAATTAAGTTGTAAGTTATGGGTCTCGAAAAATTTTATATGAAAATGTTTCGAGGCTAATAATTCTCAAGTTTATTATTTTATTAAAATTTCGGCATCATACAAGCCTAGATAATGACGAGATCAATCGGTATTATGCTTTATTTACGAACCTAAATCCTCAAATAAGGGAGTGATCACCCTACGACGACGTTTGTATGGAGAACGGGGCGGCCAGTTCACCCTTAAGTATGGGCATAATTAGGCCATAAGAATAACGACAGTTTGTTGTTTCGGTGTCGGACATTTCCTATGTGGGTTTCAGACGAATTCATACTGAAACCATAAATAGCGAGTAGGCTGCAGTTAGCGGCTATTACTGAAACGACATTTGATTTTCGCCATGCACCCTATTTTGTGATACTTTTTACCAAATAGAAGGAAAAGGAACAAAATTTGCTATTTTTATTACTGACACGGCGCACGGGTCAAACCCGCTTTCGCTTGTGGTTTGATCTCACCCACCACGCTCACACTGTAGCTTTGATTCACAATTGATTATCATATAACCTATCATGTAATCATATCAATGTATTTTAATTATATCATATATTATTATTATTATATCGTCTTTATGTTAAGATTCAACAAAGAAGATTCAGACATATTCTCACTAAGTCATTTTTATTATGTGCCAAGGCGCGCCTCCACAGTAAATTTATTTACAATTTTACGGGTATAGGCCTCGTTTTTAAACTATTTTTTAAAAATATTTTTTAATGTTAGTGTGACGGAACAATCTCGAGGTCCACCTAATGTTAAGCGGACTACTCTGCCTATAGCACGCTTACTCTACTCTATAGCAGATGCATTTCGTCACAAATCATGAATTGCACTGCGCCCGTCACCTTGAGACATAGTTGTTAAGTCTCATGTGCCTGTAATTTCACTGGCTCTCAAGGAGTGCTGTCGGAACACACCGTTAGGTGCTTGGCGATAGATTTTCTACTTGAGAGTGGTCGCTAGCCTTCCACCATGCATAAAACGTCTTAGTGTGGTTGTAAACTATAACGGTATATATAGTAAAACAATATAATGTAAAATATGATAGCTTGGATAGGCAGTAAGTAATAGTTGCCACTACAATCAAAAGTTATGAAGGCGTGCGAAAGGATAAATTTGTCTATGGCAATACTAGGTAAGAAACTGACACGTTTGTTGTTGAAACCACACCCGCTTCCGCTTTTGCTGTGTCCCCTCCCACCTATGAACTAACATTAGCACAGGTTTAAGCTATGCGTTAGGTCTCGTCTTAAGGCACATACATCCTGACCGTTAGTAGACGTAGTAACTATAAATAATAAAGGTGAATAATTATATAATAGCCCCGTGGGGTGTCGGGATAAAAAAACATATAACATAAAAATCATTTATTGACAATTAAAATGTGTACAAGGTTAATTTTGAAGCCTCGACGTAGCTTAAAACTGTGTTTCGAAGACCTTCTCCAATGTAGGACTATATTTAACATAAATTATTTATTTATTTATTTATTTATTTATTTATTCATTCATTACAACTATTTTTACAGGATTAACCCCAATACAATAGCGTAGTATGCCATTATACAATGATTTTGATTTTTTTCATATAAACTTTTATGGATGTTTTGTATGTGTGTGGATGTGGATTTGTGTGGGGTGTATGTGACGGGGTGTGAGGGGTGTTATGTGGGTGTGGTGTGTTACGGGACTTTCCGATTGATGTGATGATGATAGTGATTCCCCTCTATGCTGTTAGCGTTATCAACTGTTTTAATATATGTTTTGTTTTAATCACTTTTGTTTATAGAGGAGACATATTGTTCTGCCGACCACATAAGGGTAATCCTACCCTTATCCCAAGTAGGTGATGTCAATAAATCTGATGCTTTGTTTCACATTCCATACTACATAACTGACACGTCCGGTGTTGAAGACACACCCGCGCTCGATCTGGGACCTCCTACTTCCGGTATTATAGAGATATTGGGTCATGCCTTGCGGCACATCACTCCCTACCTACGTTTGTTTAACTGTACGTGACTGTTATTCAAGTGCTAGAGCGATAAGAAGGACGGCAAATAAGGTAAGGCAAAAAGTATTATTATTATTGGTTTTTAGCAATTGGGATTTTATGTCAATCCATACTGATGAATGAGGTTGTTTTTGTTCACACACAGACAGCTATCGAAGAACACCATGGACTAAGCCTCGTTGTCTTCACCACTTCTAGACCTCCGTCAGTAAATATATATTTTTTATTGAAATTTCTGTGTAATAGCCACTATTTATACCAACGATACCGGATAGACAGACTATAGCCCTGGTCTATCGTATGTCTATCCGGCCGTCGCGTCCGTTTGTCACAGGTTCTCCTGACACTATCTCCACAGTTTTAAACTTGCACCTTCCCCTTTGTGCCACTGTGGAGGCTTGGAAGACGAAACCGTCGAGCACTTACAACTAGCATGCCCAAGGTATGCCATTCTCAGATTTGATTGTGAAACAGAATTAGGGAAGGCACTCACAATATCCAACCTTTACACCTTTGTCGACGACGACCATTGCCGGAGCATTTTTCTCAAATTCGCCGAAGCGGTTGTCCGCAAGGCTGCCAGAGAGAATGGCTCCACAGTCAAATAACCTGACACATCACATTAAATTTTTATAGTATTTACAAATACTATAAAAATTTTAAAAAATAATTGAAAAATTATCTATGTTATAAATCAATTGTAATAAATAATTTTATTCGAATGTCACTATTAAATTATAATCCCAATTTAATTCATAAATCGAATCAATTATAATATTCTTAGTATTTTTAATCTGAAAATATTTATTTTTTTGGAAAGATATAATTAAATAATTATTATCTTTAATGAATTAGCAACAGTAATTTTGGTAAAGCAAAATTGGCAACATTTCTTCATTTGCAACACCAGGGGCGTTACCAATGCGTTGCCGACCCTGTAAGACTCTTATAACACCTTTTTTTAAAGGAATCCATACTGTAGCCCTGCGGAAAAACGCTAGATGGAAGATCATTCCACATTTTGCAAGTATGCGGTAAGAAGGAGCTCATAAATCGAGCTGTGTGAGACTACCAACACTCGATTATGTGTGGATGAGCTTTTAACCGGTGACGCGAAGTACGATGATAGAATTGAACTTGTCGAAATGGATACTCATTCGCGTACCACACCAATGCAGATTCCGAGTTCATATTATTCACAAAAAACGCTTCAATTAGTCCAAAAGTTTGCGATTTAAATTTTTTAACGAGGCATACATGAATTACAACTAAAAATCTAGATTTTTCTCAGCACAAATATAAGAATTACCTGGAATAACCCAAAAATTCAAATCGAATTCGAAGTCTGTAATATTTTTTTTTTACTTACATACTTTTTTTAGCCAGTCTTCTTAATAGCGGATGATAGCGGATCTACACATAAATAAGTTTGACTCTTTTGCTGAAATGAATGAAAACAGATTTCGCGATTTCTTTCTATTTCATTCTTATTCATTTCTAGTACTCAAATCTCAGTCGGTTCAGTAGAGACTTTTGATTCTTATGAGAAACAGGATCGATTGGCATCAAAAAAAGTTTATTATGGCAGTTTTCTTTCTGACTGTAGGTAATTTTTTTTCTAAAATGTGTAGATGCTGTTCAGAATATCTTAAAAAATATGGATAATATTATAAAAACGATTTCCTGTTGTCCAGTCTGAAAATTCACTCTTATAATGATCTGTCGAAGACTGCATCATTATGTCACTACGCGGTACGTGGCGCTGGCGTTCCACCTAGTCAGCTAGTCAACAGATCAACAGTATTTATGACTGTTGACCAACCGTATTGATGACTATTCCGACTTATTTAATATTTACATTACATTGGACTTATAGCGTCGTAAATGACTGAAAGGGCGATGTGTCCTTAGATAACTGAACAAGGATAAGTAGAAGTGTATTAACACCCACATATAACAACTTACATAGTTTTAGGATTCAGGTTATAGGGGGCGAGCCTTTTGCAATCTTCCGGGCACAGTATACATTTCTCCGCACTGTTACTGGGAAATTTCAGTAAGAAAAACCAATACTTACAACTTATTAATCCAACTACATCTCTTGTCAGACGCATCGAATCCTTGTGAACTGGGCGTACCGTTCATGGCATTGCATCACCGATGGGATTACTTTTAGGGCGTTCGGATAGCCTATCGGTGCCAAAAATAACACTCACAAACGCTAAAAACGATCACACGGGCCGTTCGTTTTGGGACTTCGTGAGCAAAAATATCGTTTTCGCTCACCGTTCGGATAGCTTTGAAAACGCTACAAATGACAGAGAAAAGTGATATTTTTGACCCATGTCTTGCCGTGGGATCATTGTGATCGTTTTTTGACAACTGCTGTTTTGACAGTTGTATTTGGCGCGATTGAAGAGTTTCACAAGTTTTTTATATAAGTAACTATCAGAAGCCATTAACAAAGAAATAATAATAATATAGGTACTTACCTACTTTTTGTTAATTTTAGAGATTGATTCCATGTTTCGTACTGTGCAAAATTGTTAAAATATTGTCGGTTGTCAAAGTATGTTTTAAGCCGTTCGGATAGCATGCAGTAATTGGTGGTCAAAAATAGCAAAAGCTTCTATCCGAACGCTAAAACACAAATGCCACTTTTGAAACTGCTACAAACGCAATCGAGCCAAAACGAACGCCCCTAACGTTACTAATAAATAGGACTATTACCTATTGTTTTCTAATCTGTATCACAGATTAATCACCAGTTATTTTACCCCCGAAGGCCTGGCGTGAATCAAAGCGCTTACTCAAACAGCATATCGCGGATCTCCCTTTGTTGCGGAGACCTCGTAAAGCTCCGATGAGTTGCATCGCAACTTTAGAAGGGAATTGCCTTGCTTTCGATCTAAATTGGCTCTGATCGTGACATAGATTATTAGCGTTAAATTATGCTCATAATAATAGCTATTTTGTTGATGAAGTGAAGTTTGACTTGTGTTTTGTCAAAGCGTTGATGGTAGGTACATTTGTAATGAGTAGGTATGCAATAGACGGTCTGCGGACCTGATCTTCACTGCAAGGCAATAAGATATTTTATAAATGCTCGCCTGACCTTCAAGTTGAATGTCAGTCGTCAAGCAACTCACGGTGTTCCGAAATCTGCTTCAGCCGCATCTTTCAGACAAAAGCCTTTTGACTGAATATTCTGATACTTTTAACCAGTGTTTTCAGTTAATATCACTTAAATTATTTTGTTAAAACTGGGTACCTATACTTTTATCTATTCAGTTCAATTAAAAGTACCTACTTTATATTATACTATTTTACGTAAATGCCTACATACTTAGGTTAGTATCTTCCAGCAGTCCTTGGAATGAAGACGCAAATTATGGCGTACCTTTAATATATTATGCAAAGCCTCAAGTCCACAATACAAAATCCAATTAGAACAAACATTACAACTTCATAGATCACGGTTGCACACAGTAGCTAACCAGCTAATTCATGCAGACTGCAAGTCGTCAATTGACGCTGCGACCAGGACAATCAGCTTCCATAATTACAATGTAATTATTCATGCCTGTAAGCCTTACAAGTTACACCGGGGCAATTCATTACACTCCCATTCAAACCATACAAATTATATAACTGAAATCGTAGATTACACGAATATACGAGCGAACGTGATCGCATTTGTTCGACTATTGTCATCGAAGCCGATACGATCCGAACGCAGCCGAACTCGGCCGAATACTCCCGATACGCATCTCCCCGCGGCGCGGGCGCATGACATAGATAATCTACACCACCCGCCGCGCCGCCGGCTCAGTTATAATATGGCCAACTTAATAAATGCCCATTAAAATAAATTGTTTGGCATTGTGGGCTTCCGATTCGCGTGCCCGCCAATGATTGCATACCTTATATTACCTCAGGACTATAAAGCATGCTAGTTATTTATGTCCTTAACTATGCCCATAAAGAATTGTAATAGGCTTAGGAGATGCCAATTATATAGCGATAAAACGAATGTTTAGAAAATTTCGGACTGTTAAAACTTCCAAGTATTGTGATAAAGCTTGTTTTAAATGTTTTAAACAGCTAATTATCAATTAAGTGCTACGAAAGTACCTGTAATAACATGATTTTCAGTTTTTTCGAAATATTTTGTAGGAATTATTTGAAAAAAGAACTTTAAGGCAATGAAAATATTTAAGGCAGCGTTTGGCTGATCATACCATTATCTTCACGGGCTACTTGCAATTAACGCTTCGCATGCGTTAATTGCTTATAAGCTTACAAAATTATAACGAAAAATAAATTTAACACCGAGTGGAATTCGAATCGGCTACCATTCATCCCTAAAACCGGAACATGCTCCGCTTGAACTATAGTGGTGAATGAGGCATATCTCAAATTTATCCTTCCGTTCCCATTATTTATCAGGCTACAACATCTGCAGCCAAACTGAATTAAACTACAAACGAGACGAATTTTTCAATTATATAGCTTTAAACTTGTTGACTTTGATTTTTCTACGCAATGTGATAATTGTAACATTGTATTTTTTGCATTCAAGCTTGCTAAGCTAATTACGAATAAGCTAATCAAATGAGAAAGATTGAGAAACATTTCACTCACTCACCACGATAGATCAATTGGCAGAGCATCCTCCTTAGTCGTTCACTCTTGACAGAGTGGTCGTGGTTGATGATGCATTTTCATTGGCTAAAACAGCCCTCGCGATGCGCCTCCACTTGTTGCGGTCTTCAGCGTCTCGGAAACTCTGAAGTATATGGAGGTTTGTGTCGTAAGTTTGATGAGATCTGTCCAACGCATTGGTGATCGACCGCGTGACCGCTTGCCTTTAACTCGTCCCTGGACAACAATTCGTTCCATGGAGTGTCCGTTTCGAACAACGTATCCGAATAGTTGAGGATTCGTGTTTGCACAGTCGACGATAATCTCTGGTTGATATTAAGTTCTGCCAGGATCGAGACGTTGGTCCTAAACGCTGTCCAGGGAATCCGCAGCAGTCGCCGCCAACACCACATCTCGAATGCATCGATTTTGCGCCGGTCTTTTAGGCGAACCGTCCAAGTTTCTGCGCCATTAAGAAATATCGGGAAGACTAAGCTTCTCATAAGGCAGACTTTCGTGGCTTTGGTGATATTGCGACTGTGACTTATTAACTAACTTCTTAAAAAATATAAATATAATAACTATAACCAACTTTCAATAATGAAGAAATTTTAAATAGATGCTAATTTTATGTGAACAAATTTAAGGCTTAAAGTTTTTCTTTGTCAGATTTGTAATTAATATCTAAAATTAGTTTACTTAAAAAATATATAAAGAGTACAGTGGGGCTAGGGGTCGTTAATCAAATGTTCAATGAAAGAAAACGACATGTCATTTTAAAATATACGTTATATAATGTGAAAAAGGATAGTGTTAGTTTATATAGATCTTACAAAAAATAACTTCCCGTAGGTACATATCGTAAGAGGCGACAAAGGGAAAAGGGGAAGGAGCGCCTTCTGATGAACTGACAACTCCATCTGCGATCCCCAACAGGCGATTATGGCAAATCCCCCAGTGGGGGAAACCTTGTTCAATGATGGACATCCAGGTTAATATAAAGGGTCTTGGAAGCAGTATTCATTACTAAAGTGAAAAAGTTAAATTAAATTTTTAAATATATTGTGTTATTAATGTTATAATGTGGTCATTAGCATTATTTAGCAGTTGAAAAATGTATAGGTCTGTATAGACTATTTTTGTTTTATTGTTGACACAGGAATTACGAAAACGCAAAAATGTGTTGATATCTGTGCCTAAGTGACGATTAACATTACTAAACATTATAGTGACGACATGACTTTGCTCTGATTATACTTTGGTTTTTAATTCGAGATCAAAAATGTAAACAAAGGGGTTAACCGTGCAAAAAAGACAAGTACTTAGTAATTATACTAATTTTGGAAAAATTAGTACATTTACCTTAGTAAAACATTACTGAATATTACTTAGTGAAACATTAAAAAACTTAATGAAACATTTAAAATAAAAAAAAAACATATTTTAAGCTATAATGGATTACTTTAATATTAACTAATAAAACACTTAGGATGCGCGTACATATTTACGCATATAATCGAGCCTGAAAAAAATTGTATATTTTTTTTTTGTTTTTAACTTCCACACTGGAGGGATCTTCCACATTATCCAGCTGACGCCATTTTAGCTTATTCGTAATTATAAGAATTAATTAAATTATTACATTCCAATTCGCCGATTGCTTTCCTTGTTATTGTTGAATTTCGTTGTTATTTGTTATTGTTTTTATAGTTTATAGTAATTAGGACGAGCAAAGCGAGACTTATCACTATCTCACAACTTGTCGTTTTGGCGGCCCCTTTTACTGAAAAACCATCACACCTATAGATTAATGCTTTAACATAGTAATTTATCTAATTTATATAAGTGTTAAATGTAAAAAAAATATTGTGTCTATAAAAAAAATTAACATTAACAATTTTGTATTAATTGGATAGAATGTTATTGTACTACTAACGCCACCTGTTAGAAAATCAAAGAGTTAACATCGCTGCGTCAGAACTAAACTCAATACTTAAATGCAACGTAGTTAATCTACTTAAAACGAGATGACATCACTAGAATCAGGTTGTAAAATGAACGCGAGCTCTCACAAAGCTCAGTTTTTTGCCTTATTATTTCAATGTAATAAAAATGGTATATTACTTTTCTCTATGGTGAAACTTAGCACAGTAGGGTGCGCCGCTACAGATTACGTTAGAACACTTTTAAGAAAAAATATTGTATACCCTAACCTGTCAGTTTGACAATGACATATATAGACATTTCTTTGTTTATATTTTTGATCTCGAATTATAAACCAGAATATAGATAGTGATACTCCACGTAATGTCAGGGTCAATCCTTTACAAGGAAGCTTTGTTTTAATACCCTACGGAATGGATCTATGCAGGAAGATTTTCCTTACAAAAATGAAGATCTCTGCTCCATAACTACTAACTCCATTGCAGGCCAATCGCGTAGAAGATAGTCCAATCATTCGTTGCCATGCCAACGAAACGCGATCACTATAAAACTCGTGTAATCGTTTTCCCGTAAACCTAATAGGACATTTTGATCTTGTTTTTTTTTTTTAGTGTAATGCGTACTTTTCTATTTGAATACAAATTACATAAAGAAATAAAGGAAAGAAATAACCTATAATATAAACTATTTGTTTGATAATTTCTTTCGCTAAATTAAAGAGCGCTACATTCCAGACCTATGTTGCTTGGTGTTGGATCCTTCGTACCCTGAGATACAAGTTAACTCTTTAACTTTTTGTTCAGGGATTGATATCTAGCCCAGGTGATGTAGTTTTGGATCGTACCAGATATCAAAAATATATACTAACAAAATGTTTCATATTTCACAAATATTTTATTATTATTATGATTATTAAAGTCGGTGCCGTAATATATAATATTTTACAATTTGAAATTAAGACTTATATGTTCATCTCCCTCTATGACTACCTATATATACCTCCTATTAATTCAAAATTCTGCATGTTGTGTTTTCCTGTTAGTGGATTTGCACTAAGATTTTAATTTTTATATTATGTTGTTTTACTCATGTGTTTGTGTTAAGTCTGTTGGAAAACCTAATAAATAAATAAATAAATGACGTGGATTTAAATGTCGCTATCCTTGTCTCGAATCAACCCCTGAAAGGAAAGGGAAAAATAAAGTAAAATAAGCAGCTTGGTGCAGAGTAGGTACTAAAATCAAATCGTCCTCACCAATAATTCATGAAAATTAAAGAAAATAGTACTATTAGATTGATGCAATGCAAACAAAAATATTAGGTCAAATTTTTTGTTTTGTTTTAGGTTATAAATTGTTATTGAAACGCTCGTAGCGACGTTTGCTTAGCCGTTCTTACCACCACTCACACTTAAGCAACGTCCACCGCGGTCAAGACTTGGATGGGCGAAGGGCACTTTAAGCCGTCGGTCCCGGTCGATGTCTTACGGTGGCAGGGCAGTCGTCATTATATGGTGGTAGCGCATTTAGCGAATGCCCGCATGGATACCACCCTCAAAATAGAAAATCTGTTGCCAAGCACCTAATGGTGTGTACCCGCAGCAGTTCTTAAGAGCCAGTAATTCTAGATTAGCCTAAACAACATCTGCGATCACATCATCACTTTCCATCAGGTGAGATACTGGTCCAAAGGAGCCTATCAACTATAAAAAGTTTTCTTGTTACGTTAAAATTTTATTAAGTAGTTTTCAAGACAATTTTCAATTTATTTCAAACAACGTTTAATTTGAGTTTCTTTGTACAAAAAATGGTGCATGAATTATAAACAATACCTACAATTGGTTCCTTGGTAAACAAAGGGATATTGTAAAATTTTTAACGTAAGGAATCAATGGAATATTCAACAAAATCGTCTAAAATAACGTCTTTACCATTGTTTTCCCCTTATGTCAATATAGAGTGCTATTTACATGTAAAGAGTCACTAATGCAGCCAACGCCGGTGGTCCACGAACGTCTCATATCTAAGTGCAATACTATTGAACTTGAACCTAATGACTTGAGAAAGCTTCCGTTAGATTTTGGATAGCAAAGTACACGTGTTAATGACGTGCATCAAGGATATTTTATTCAGATAACTATACTATACTACAACTTTATTCATAACTAGCTGTACCTGCGACTTCGTTTGCGATTGCCGTACCTGCAAACTAATTATTCACATTTGAGCACTGCTTATCTCATATTAAGCAACGCTGTGGTCTGTGGTGAAGCACTCTTAGTAAAGCATAGCTCAGAATGGAGCTTTTTACTTTGGGTTTGATAACTCCCAGCTTGTTTTTCCAAAAGACTGAGAATGCCCATGGGGTGCCGGAATGCCGGTGGGGTGCCGGGCTGCCCTTGGGGTGCCGGGTGGCCCTTGGGGTGCCGAGCTGCCCGTGGGGTGCCGAGCTCACTCGTCACTATTCTAACAAAAAAGAATAATTGAAATCGGACTACGCGTTAATAAATTACAACTAAGTGTACATTTTGACTTTCATCCCCTTTCCCTAGGGAACCGTGCTGAATTTCGGGATAAACAGTATACAATAACCTTTTTCGTGGTATGAACTCAAATCGTGTTAAGTTTCATTGAATTCCATTCAGTAGCCCATGGGGTGCTGGGCTGCCCGTGGGGGCCGGGCTGCCCATAGGGTTCCGAGGTCACTCATCACTATTCTAACAAAAAAGAATCTTTGAAATCGGACTACGCGTTAATAAATTACAACTAAGTGTACATTTTGACTTTCATCCCCTTTCCCGAGCGAACCGTACTGATTTTCGGGATATAAAGTATACAATAACCTTCTTCGTAGTATGAGCTCAAATCGTGTTAAGTTTCATTGAATTCCATTCTGTAGTTTTGTAGTGATGCTCGGCCGGGATACAGACAGACAGACAGACAGACAGACAAAAATTTAAAAAAATACAGTTTTGGCATCTATATCGGCTACAGAGTGCTCTCAATATTTTTTTTGCTAAATATCTTCAATTTACGGAATTGGACCTGTTACAGTTTTATTATAAGTATAGATTGTTACCCGTGAGTTGAGAGTCGTGAGTGGCATCACCAGCTTCGAAGACTAGCGCCTTTTTAATGTTATTGTGAAGGAACAAGCCCGAGGCCCACCTGATATTAAGTGGACTAACCTCTACCTATAACAGATGCATTTCTTCAACGACAAATTGCACTGTACCAGTCACAGAGCGACGTATATTTGTTAGGTTTCATGTTTCTGTCATTTTACTGGCTCTCAAGGTCTGCTCCCGGAACATTGTTACGTGATTGGCGACAGATTTTCTACTTGAGGGTGGTCGCTAGCCAGGCGGGCATTGTCGCTAGCCAGGAGTTGAGAATGTTCTCATTAAAGTAAAATGAACAAAAATATAACGATGGTTATGTTTATTTACTTTTCAGTGTAGTTTTTGTTTAAGAATATTTTCTGTTTGAATACGGTTATTTTTGGTAATATTATTATTTAATTTGATTATTGGTTTTTTCAAATAAATTCAATATTTAGATAGAGTGATATCAACTTGAGCAGTATATCGATCCGCCATGATAATTAAACTATAAGGATACACAAGTATTGAAATTATTATTTTAATTAAATATACTTGTTCCATTTCCATGTTTCTTTTGAACTGAATAAACATAAGCCGCTTGAGGCCCGCACACGGCTCGATATACTAGTTGAATTATAAACATGATACTTATTCAAATACTTTATGCTCAGCTTGTAATATAACGCGCAAAAATATTGCGGATCAAGACTATAAGGTACTATTCAAAACCGTTATTCAAAATTATCTGTCAAAAATAGAACACCGATCCGTCAAAATAATGTTCATTAATCTTAGGTACGAGCTGTTCAATTTTGTAGGAATTTTGTTAAAAGTCAAAAGGTGTTAATGGCGGTCAAAGTGGTGCAAGCATTAATTTGCATGATTTATAAGCCATTTTAAAATTAGGTCGTATCTAGTCTAGCCCACAAAATAACATGCTTGGTTGCGAAACCCTCTAAGGCAATTACTTGTGGTCGAGACTTGCATATTCTGAGGTCGTACTTTGGTTTTATACAGAGCATTTTTTTTCTTTTTGAAAGTGCTGTTGCCCACCTTCTGGTGTGTTACCCTTAGTCGCCTATTACGACACCCACGGGTAGATATGGGGGGGTGACATTCTAGCCCGGCACAGGATCGTCTGTAGGTATATTACAAACAAAACAGAAATTAAAATAAACTAATTTTGTCCTTGGTTTTCGCGATTACACTCAGTAATTAAACAACTTTAAACTTAAATTTTCGTCCCGACATTTCAAACACTTTTTCAAAACAAAAATAAAGATACGCGATTAAAACCGTTTAAAGTTGTTTAATTACTATTAAAATAAACTAATTAAAAAAAAACAACAATATACCTACTCACGAACCATAATATGTTTCAATCGGAACTCATAACTAACATTAAAGCGCATATGGACAAGTTTTTATAAGTGATGATGTGGTCGAAGTTGTTGTTCAAGCTAGCCTAGAATTACTG
The DNA here is from genome assembly GCA_963890685.1 of Plagodis pulveraria. Classification (NCBI taxonomy): domain Eukaryota; kingdom Metazoa; phylum Arthropoda; class Insecta; order Lepidoptera; family Geometridae; genus Plagodis; species Plagodis pulveraria. Next base: position 6,206,266 of record OY982955.1, on the reverse strand, counting down.
GCTCTCAAGTACACCTGCCGGAACACACCATTAGGTGCTTGGCGACAGATTTTCTACTTTAGGGTGGTAGCTAGCCAGGCGGGCATTCGCAAAATGCCCTACCTCCATGCTGTAACGGCTGCCATCGTAAGACAACAACCGGGACCGACGGCTTAACGTGCCCTCCGGATAGGGTTGCCAGACGTCCGGGAAATCCGGGATAGTCCCGGAATTGGGTGTCTTGTCCCGTGTCCAGTAATTTCACTCTACTGTTCCGGAATTTACTAGTTTCAGGATTTTTCACAAACATACCGAAATCAATACCATGCCAACCACCGGCCGTGTGTGTGATTACAAAGTTTAGTTAAAAGGCCTATAAAAGGTAACAGAGATTTTTCCTCTTAATGTTGATCCAGTTTCATAATTAGTTTGGCTAGCCTCAAAGAGTGGCTCATTTTTTTTTCATAGTTTTAAGTTTAATTTTATGTATATTGATTTAATATCTAAATTTGCAGTTCAACCGTAGATTTCTTTCGATTTTAACTTAAGGTCAAAGTGGTACCCACACCCTTTTCAAACCCCAGAAATGTCCAGAAATTGATATACCTTAATCTGGCAACCCTACCTCCGAAGCACGTGCACGCTCAGTAGTAATGTCACTAGCAGTTACCCATCCAACTTATAACCGCGGGCGACGTTGCTTAACTTTGCCGATCGGTTGAGAACAATTCTCTTAGCTATTGACCAAACGCCACACTACTGCGATGCTTCTGCGATCGAACTGCAGTTAATGTCAAATTCAGTATTCTACTAATTCTAGCTCCTAATCGCAGTTGTATAGCAATCGCGTCGCTAATGTATGGCTGTGCTATGGCTTGCAAATTTTGCCACTGAAATAATAAAATAAATTGCCAATGAAAACTTATGTCAATCAAGCATCATTCAAATATTAATACAGTAGTTTTCTAGCAAACAATATATTAAATACATATATTTAAATCATTATGCTAATTTTCCGTCTAAAATCCTCCAAAATATTTTATGCCACTGTAGCAACGCAATCGCAACCAAAATAGCTTACAGCATACCAAATATGTCAAAAACTATTGATAGCAAGCCACTGACTTGCGATCGAACCTAAATAGCGGGCAGACTACGGATACTGTCAAAAACTACAATTTTCATGCAATTGAGTTGCGTTAACGCCGTTCAATAGCTAAGAGAATCGGGCCTCGGCTAAGTAAACTCGCTACGAGCGCTTCAAGATTTATGAGAAAAGTTTTATTTTATAATTTTCACATTTGATGCATTATTAACCAACTTCAAAAAAGGAGGAGGTACTCAACTCGACTGTATTTTTAGTGTGCTACCACATAACTCTTCACAGGCTGTAGCAATTTCGATGGGGTTTTTTTTACACTCACCACTGCTGCTGGATTGAGATTTACCGCATGGTATAAGGGTATTCTGCGAATGTTCTCCTGGATACCTAGCTACCACCCTCAAGTAGAAAATCTGTCACCAAGCACCTAACAGTGTGTTAAGACCGCAGCCCTTGAGAGCCAGGAAGAAATTACACGCACATGAGACTTAACTATAAGTAATTAAGTTCATTGAGCTATGTGGAAATTGCAGTAAGTCACGAAATGTAGCTGTTATAGGCGGAGGATACCACCGACCGCTTAACATCAGATGGGCCTCATGAGAGTTCCGTCATATTCCCATAAAATAAGATATTAATAGTTCGGTAGATACACAACATCCTTTAACTATTTAATTCCTCAGCTATCAATAATTCGCTGCCGTCGCGCATTGATAGATGGCACCACTAACGCCTCCTGTCATGGCTGTCTTCGCGTTATAACATAGTCAGTTGATATTAATATTGAGTTGCATCTCCATCAGTGCACAGCAATTTCCTGTCGCTTGACATTTAAAAATGGGATGAATTAAGAGAAGCAAATTCATAGTTCTTTTCATACAAACGTAGTTTCGTCATATTTTAAATACCAAGTGTTCGAATTCTCTGAAGTTTTGCACGCGTGTGAGATTTGTCAAGATAGAGAGCATTTATTTAAGCTATAATATAGGCTCATTACCTTACAAGATGTTTTTCAGGCGGTGATGCTATAATCTAGTCTTACCTTAATGTAAAGTAAATAAGTACCACTAGTTCAGTACTTAACTATCTAACTTACTAGGTTTTCTACGCAAACGGGAATCATAAGGAAATCTCAAAAGACCACATTTATAGGAACACATGCAACACTTAAATAAGAATAATACATTATTAGGTTCACATTACTTCAAAGGTATTACTATATAGTCACATTCCACAGCGATAATATAATAAACAGGGCAAACCATTTTGGAAGCCAACAAACAGACCCACAAACAACACGTGAATATCAGTTATGTTACATTAAATAAAATAGTACAGCACTTAACTCAATACGTCTTGATGCGGCAGTCACTTATGAAGAATAAAGAGCGGTCAGTAAGTTAAGACATTGGTTTTATAGCAATGACTGGCGCCAAGTGTCTGTCGCATATCCATTAAAGTTCCCGCCATATTTACCACAACCAATCAGAGACATGAGCGTTCCCGCCACAACGTATCAGCCAACCCGAAATAAGACAGGATGGTTCGTCATTGGCTAGTCTAGAATGAATACAGATTATAAAGGGTTTCAGTGTGGCGGTTATTAAAAATGACAAATATCAACAAGTTTTACAATATTCTACAATTACATAATAAGTAACTTCTCGTAACTTATTTACTTAAGATAATCTAAGCTTAACAAATATATGATTCTAACACACGCGTATCCTAGAGCTTAATATCTATGCTTCTGTAACATAGTAATTTTTGCATTAATGTCTGCTAAGTGAATACGCATATAATATTACAACGAAAGATAAAATTGTAAGTACTTACTAGCGAAAGCTACTACAATTCGAACCCACTACCGTCAGTCCCTTTAGCCGGGAGAAGCTCTTCCATCTGAGCTATCGTAGTGAATGATTCATAGCTCAAATTTATCCCTTCGCTCCAATCGTTTAACGCTTTGTTTTTTACTATAGTTTGAGCTGTTACTCATTACGATAAATCAGATGGAAGAGCATGTATCGCGGATTCGAATCCCGTTCGCAGATATATTTTTCTTTCGTTGTAATTGTAATTTTGTATCCATGCTTCTGGTTTACAAGTTTATCGTAAGTGTTATGTATTTTAAAATTTATGCGAATTTATCCTATTGTATGGGAAATATGAGTGGTTACCACACTACACCGGAAGATGTAGGGTTGGTAGGCCCCCCACTAGGTCGACTAACGATATCGTGAAAGTTGCAGGTAGACATGGTTACAAACGTCTAATAGCCGTACTTTGTGGCGTTCGATAGGGAAGGCGTGTCAGCAGTGGACGTCTTCCGGACTGATGATGATGATGGGAAATAATGATGTTCACATTTAGAAATAAATTATATTATAAAACGAAAAAGCAGCAAACCCTATGGTTTGCTCTTTGCTCTTTGGTCCATAAAAGCCAAAGGTGGCTATTTCGAATTGAACTTTGTTTTTATTTATTGCTGAGACTTAAACACGTGCATATATGTTTTATTAATATTACATTACTTCATTAAAAAAAATTCATTTTCATTTGTAACAGAACTTATGGCCTGACTAGGGATATTATGTTTTTTTTTTAATTTAATAGAGTCGTAAAAAAATAGTTTTGATTTTAAAACAGTTTACTAAATAATCTGTTATTATTTTCTTTGCAGTTTTTTTTTCTTTTTTGCCTGATAGTTAAGCGTTTGACCACTATCTCACCTGATAGTAAGTGATGATGTGGTCGAAGATGTTGTTCAGGCTTACCTAGAATTACTGGCTCTCAAGGACAGCCGTAACACACCGTTAGATGCCTAGTGACAGATTTTCTACTTGAGAGTGGTAGCCAGGCGGGCATTCACAAAACGCCCTACCACCATGCTATAACGACTGCCATCCTAAGACAACAACCGTGACCGACGGCTTAACGTGCCCTCCGAAGTACGGAAGCGCTCAGTAGTAATGTCACTAGCGGTCTCCCATCCAACTCCTGACCGTGGCGGACGTTGCTCAACTTAGCCGATCGGCTAAGCAAACTTCGCTACGAGCGCTTCAAAAATAGTTTATCGTATAACTCAGATGATGACTTGACAGATCAACCCATTACAAAATATGTAGTCAAATCATTATTACTATAATGTAATACCAAACATGGTTAAGTACAACGTTCCATATTATAGTATGATTAAAGTGCAACGATGGCCCATTCGCATGTCACCATAAATTGAACAAGTGATTGGTATGAATGGTTATGGCGAATCTTGTACCGCTCTTGGCCTCGATGGTGTGTTTCTGAGTACTTACATTCGATTCTGTTGAAATACAGAGGTAAGATCAGGTTACGTGTTACCGCTGAAACCTACCTACGAATATATAGTTCGGTTACATCTAGTATTATCCGGCTTCAACTAGGTTCCGGCAAATTTCAGTTAGTTAAACTGTAGCTCTAAACTCTAGCCTAAACTTTAGTTTAAAATTATAGTGTAGTTTAGGCGGGGATAAACCTACCACTTAAGCAAAGACAAGCAAAAGCAAAAGCCCCGTATACAGGCTTTTGCAGGATAGGGCATTATGTGAATACTCGCCTGGCTAGCTACCAGTCACTTTTTTTTTATTGTTGTGACGGAACATGCTCGAGGCCCACGTGATGTTAACTCTGCCTAGATCAGATGCATTTCATCGCAAATGACGAATTACACTGTGCCCGTCACCTTGAGACATAGTTGTTAAGTCTCATGTCCCTGTAATTTCACTGGCTCTCAAGAAGTGCTGCCGGAACACACCGTTAGATGCTTGGCGACAGATTTTCTACTTGAGGGTGGTAGCTAGCCAGACGGGCAATCGCAAAATGCCCTTCCACCTTGCGGGAAGCTCAAGCCCGCGGTAGAAATATGGAGTATTCCGTGAGGCAACATCAGTCCTTGAGGGCAAGTTTCCATTTTAAGTTCAGCCGGTTTATCATATCGTCAAACTCATGGTCACTTACCATCAGGTGAGATTGTAGTGAAAGGCTAGCCTATCAGCAGTAAAAATTAATATAACTTGATTATGGTTAATCCTTTATGTTTCAGAACAATGTAAATAAGTGAACCATAACCACACTAATATTATAAAGGCGAAAGTTTGTGAGTTTTTATGTTTGTTACTTCTTCACGTTCAAACGGCTAGACTAATTATGATGAAATTTGATATGGAGGTAGATAAGGCGCTGAATTAACACTTAAAATACTTTTCATCGTCATCACCAACCATCACCACGTGGCTGTAACCGCGGGACGTAACTATAGTATTAATTAAATAAGTTTTATCTCTGCAAAAATCCACAAAATCTGAAAATGTCCAAAAGACTCAAATAAGAAGTACTTATACTTTAATTAAAAAATGAAAAAACCCGACTGCATATAATTTATATTAGTTAAATGTTTGATCATTTCATTGAAATTAAAACTGCAGGTTATATATATTTATCGAGTCGTTTTTTAAAGTCCTTCATTTTGATACCCAATCGATCGGTTTGGAAGAAAAAATATTATCTCACAATATAATATTTTTTACATTGTGAGATAATAGCGTCTAAAATCGATTTTTTGAAATATATTTTGTGTTTTTTCCTCTGTCAAGACGAAAATCGGTTAAACCGTTATGAAGTTATAAAAGAATAAAAAACTCACAAATACACACTTCTTTTTTTAGGCAGTCGTGTAAAAACATCACCGAATCAAAATCTAAATGAGAGTAATACCCTTTTATAAAAAATCCAAAATTTGTGTAAATCGGGCAGATTTTATAAAATCTGCGCTTACTATTTGAAACGTGCCCAACTTGCCCTTCTTGGCGCCAAACACATAAAGCTAATAATTTAACACTGATGGTGTACTCAGCAAATAAACCGCTGTGTTTACGACGATCCTGGTTTCGCTCTGAAATAAAATGTCACTAGTGTCGCGAACTACCGCGAAACTTGCAGGGCTTGAGTGGTCTATGGGTTGTCTATGGGTGATGTTTTTTTGAAGTTTGTTTTGAATTTATTTGCTGAAGCTTGTTTTTAAATTGAAAATAAATTTAATTGGTAACGGTGAACATGGAAATGAAGCGAAGCGAGGTTTTCAGATCCTGGTGAGTGTTCTGTAACCTATATTGTTAAAGTCAATAGGGAAATTAGGAAACAAGATGAATGTTTGAGAACTTTGAGTATGATTACATGAAATGTAATCTAAAAGAAGCAAGCATGAAGTGCCAAGCTTGCGGTGGCTTGGGACGGACTATAAGGGGAGTTGAGGAGGTCCGTGGGGGCCCTAGGCCCCATGCTAAAATATAATATGGCACGAATTTTGAATAGTTCTCATAATGATAATGTGTAGTTGTTCTTGTTTCCTGGTTAACCTTTGATACTTGTTAAATTCTTGTCGCCATATGAATATGTCCTTTCAACTGAACCTAGGCTTTATAGCACAAGTGGCGACAAAATGGTGGAGATGCTGGGATATATGAAATAGGCTGGAATCGTGTAGATTTGCATGACGTACTTTAGCTCCGAACGAATCTGGAGTTGAATGAAGTAGAGTGCCGCCGAATTGTAAGGTGTTCTATCTCTTAGATACGTGGAATTACATATTGTAGTGTCTACCTGTACTGTGACGAAGTTAAGCACGTAGCCTAGCTCCTAAGGTATATGAAGTTAAACTGAATAGACTCGCGATGAATCGCGTGCTCTAACCCCTAAAGCATCTGGGACCGAATGAAATGGACACGTGACTAAGTAAGTCACGTGGTCTGGCTCCTAAGGTATCTGGAGATGAACTGAATAGACTCGCGATGAATCGCGTGCTCTAACCCCTAAAGCATCTGGGACAAACTGAAATGGTCACGTTACTAAGTAAGTCACGTGGTCTGGCTCCTAAGGTATCTGGAGATGAACTGAATAGACTCGCGATGAATCGCGTGCTCTAACCCCTAAAGCATCTGGGACAAACTGAAATGGTCACGTTACTAAGTAAGTCACGTGGTCTGGCTCCTAAGGTATCTGGAGATGAACTGAATAGACTCGCGATGAATCGCTTGCTCTAACCCCTAAAGCATCTGGGACTGAATGAAATGGACACGTGACTAAGTAAGTCACGTGGTCTGGCTCCTAAGGTATCTGGAGATGAACTGAATAGACTCGCGATGAATCGCTTGCTCTAACCCCTAAAGCATCTGGGACCGAATGAAATGGACACGTGACTAAGTAAGTCACGTGGTCTGGCTCCTAAGGTATCTGGAGATGAACTGAATAGACTCGCGATGAATCGCTTGCTCTAACCCCTAAAGCATCTGGGACTGAATGAAATGGACACGTGACTAAGTAAGTCACGTGGTCTGGCTCCTAAGGTATCTGGAGATGAACTGAATAGACTCGCGATGAATCGCGTGCTCTAACCCCTAAAGCATCTGGGACAAACTGAAATGGTCACGTTACTAAGTAAGTCACGTGGTCTGGCTCCTAAGGTATCTGGAGATGAACTGAATAGACTCGCGATGAATCGCTTGCTCTAACCCCTAAAGCATCTGGGACTGAATGAAATGGACACGTGACTAAGTAAGTCACGTGGTCTGGCTCCTAAGGTATCTGGAGATGAACTGAATAGACTCGCGATGAATCGCTTGCTCTAACCCCTAAAGCATCTGGGACTGAATGAAATGGACACGTTACTAAGTAAGTCACGTGGTCTGGCTCCTAAGGTATCTGGAGATGAACTGAATAGACTCGCGATGAATCGCGTGCTCTAACCCCTAAAGCATCTGGGATCAACTGAAATGGACACGTTACTAAGTAAGTTACGTGGTCTGGCTCCTAAGGTATCTGGAGATGAACTGAATAGACTCGCGATGAATCGCGTACTCTAACCCCTAAAGCATCTGGGACCAATTAAAATTGAATCACGTGGTCGGACTCCTATGGTATTTGGAGATGAACTGAATAAACTCGCGTTAAATTGAGTACTTTGACGCATCAATTATTGAATGATATGTGAAAATTTGAATCACTAATAGTTATTTTATTTTTCGAGAAAAGCTAAATATATTACAAAAATAATGTTAATTTATTTATTGAATTACGTTGAATTTATCTACGTAAAGCAAATTTAATATTGTACATTATCTTTTATTCTCTTTTACTGTGCACATAATACATAGAAATTGGTCATGTATGCGCAGCCTTGTAAGCTGTGTTGGTCGTTTATGAGCACCCTTAAGATATTTTGTCTACGGCAATACACTGGCAGTGTGTACAATCCAACCAAATGAATATGCTATGACGTTTTGACAACAATGGTTGTCAAAAAGTTGGTTTTATTCCTAGTTTATAAGATATTTTGAATTCGACCGTATTATACGGTTTGACGGTTTCCGCAATTGTTTTTTTTTGTTGTAAAAATGTTCGTTGTGTTTGAATTTGGATGTTTCTTTCTTTACTAGGTAATCTTTAGATCAGTGCTTATAGTATTTATCTGAACTTTCTCGAAAAACCATGTGACATCGTAAAGTGCTTATTGTGTCTGCTGCGTTCCCGAGAACATGGAAAATACTTATTTCAACGCTTGTTGCTGAAGATTTTAAGCTTGCATCAAAATAGAAGAAGCCTACCACGTTCAAATCAAGTTGCTAGATACAAGTTTATGTGTTGTAACAGAAGAAGGATTAGATCTGATACGAATATCAGATGTGGGGGTGACGTTTGAAGATGTTGTAGAAGCAAAATTGAAGCTAAAACGAATTTTAGTTCGGTATTCGTCTGCTTCACAAAATTACATTGAAAAGGCTAAAAATTCGTCGACCGTTATATGATGTATCGAAAAGGCTAAAAATTCGTGCACCGAAAACCAGTTAGAAGATGATGAAGTGTAAGCCAAACTGGAAACATTGCTACAATTATACTCAAATAAAAGTTCCTCCACAAATACACATCAAAGCAAACTACCAAACCTTCAGCCACCCAAATTTTCTGGCTACATACTGTCTTTTCACCAATTATGGGACAAGTTTGAGGTCACGATCGATAAACGAGATCTAGAAGATGTTGATAAACTGGCTTACTTGATGGCAAGTTTGGAAGGAAAGGTGACAAATAGCAACTATAGTATCGCAGTTGAAACTTTAAAGCACCAGTTTGGTAACAAAAACATTTTGGTAGATGCACATTACAATGCTCTTAAACAACTACCGGTAGCGCTTGGTCTAGATAAATGTAGACACACATATAACGCAGTTGAACCTTGTGTGAGTTATGACTCTACATTTTCTATGGTGGTTGCGGAAGGTCTGGATACAGAATATCCAGAAAGATCGCACAATTTTTTGTCCAAAGATATTCCTCAAATAAATGTAATGGAAATAGACCACAATGACAACCCAAGAAAGAAAACCTTAAACTCAGAGGTGCAAGAAATTCAGAATCTACAAAGAAAGTATTTTAAAGATGAAATGATGGGTAAACACACCCATCTCAGCAGAAACTTGGACCTGTTCTTAGACGTTGATGGAATTCTAAGATGCAACGGAAGAATGGCAAACACTGACTGGTCTTATTAAATTAAACACCCCATACTGCTCCCTAAGGATTGTGAATTCACATGGAAGATGATATCAGAGACACATGAGAAACATTATCACGTGGGTATAGCGCACACACTTAGCATTATCCGTTAAAAATACTGGATACCTCAAGGCAGATCTCAGGTTCAGAAGGTTATAAAAAGGTGCCAACAATGTGCGAAACATGGCGGTGGATCATATAAATTACCATCAACTCCAGCCTTACCACACCACCAGAGAATGGTGGCAATCGTGAAACATTGTTTAAAATGTACACTGCAGAAACATCTAGTTGGTGACAGTCAACTGTTTACAGTAATTAAGGAAGTCGAAAATGTTTGTAATTCAAGACCACTGTCTTATTTAAGTTCAGATCCGGGACACATCTTGAAACCTGCAGATTTTCTCTCATTAGGAAATTGCTTACTGCTCGAAAGTTGCTTACTGCTAGAAAAGCCACACCTAGCAAACAGAACCTGATTGACAGTTGGAAACGGGGTCAAAGAATAATTACTGAATTCAAAGCTAGGTTTATTGGACATTACCTTGTTAGCTTTGGTAGAAAGGTACCGACATTCCCACAAACAACCAAGGGTAAAATCATTCAAAGAACCTCGCAATGGTGATGTAGTCCTAATAAAAGGAGAAGCTAAAAACCGAGAAAACTGGAAGGTTGGGAAGATTTCATTGCTCATTAAAGGTCCTGATGGAGAATGTAGAGTGGCAAGAGTGAAGGTAGGAGAAACTGAATTCACTAGATCTATTGGACAGTTATACCCACTCGAAGGAGACATCGTTGATGAAGAGAAGGCGAATGAAGAATCCAAAACACAAGTACCTGTAAGAATACAGTGTGGATAATATACAAGAAATAGCTTCCCTGTGAGTGGTGAAACAAGTGACAATCTTCCAGATGTTCCACACTGCACTAAAGAAAATGAAAACCTTGAGTCTCTAAATCAAAATGTATTACCAGAAATTACAAGAAGGGAAGACTAAGAAGGTGACTACTCCTGACGGTGTCCTCAAACAAATTATACCATCCAAATTAACTTTAGAGAAGAGGTGAATGATAATTTAAACGTACGAAACAGAAGGAAAGCGGCTATAAAAGCAAGAGAAAAGATTGCTGAATGGACTCACTTACTGCTAAAATAACAACCAGCCCTGTCTCTTGGGAGTGTCGCGAACTACCGCGAAACTTGCAGGGCTTGAGTGGTCTATGGGTTGTCTATGGGTGATGTTTTTTTGAAGTTTGTTTTGAATTTATTTGCTGAAGCTTGTTTTTAAATTGAAAATAAATTTAATTGGTAACGGTGAACATGGAAATGAAGCGAAGCGAGGTTTTCAGATCCTGGTGAGTGTTCTGTAACCTATATTGTTAAAGTCAATAGGGAAATTAGGAAACAAGATGAATGTTTGAGAACTTTGAGTATGATTACATGAAATGTAATCTAAAAGAAGCAAGCATGAAGTGCCAAGCTTGCGGTGGCTTGGGACGGACTATAAGGGGAGTTGAGGAGGTCCGTGGGGGCCCTAGGCCCCATGCTAAAATATAATATGGCACGAATTTTGAATAGTTCTCATAATGATAATGTGTAGTTGTTCTTGTTTCCTGGTTAACCTTTGATACTTGTTAAATTCTTGTCGCCATATGAATATGTCCTTTCAACTGAACCTAGGCTTTATAGCACAAGTGGCGACAACTAGAAACGGCTAATGGAACGATTGAAAACACGCTCAGGGCTGCCAAAAAAATCAATTTTTCAAGCAGCCCAACTTTTCTAGTGTAAATAAGAACTCATTGCTTTCAAAGCTGAGGTTGACTTGTCTACGATGTTTTCATAAACCTACTTTTTATCTGTTGAAATCAGGATTATTCTAGCATTTTTTGTTCTTTGTAACCTTCCAAACTTCTTCCTTTTAAAAGCCGAGTCTTTAACTATTTAACATTCCGTTTTTTAAGATTTTAATTAGCATAATTATACTGCATTTGTATATTTTTTTCTAAATTATTTTGCTAGCTTATCTTTATCTAGATTGTACTACGATGCATGCCGTATGTTACTTTTATTACAAAAAAATATTCCAGTAAACGATGCTGCGCACTAATTTCTCAGTAGGTTTACTTTGTAGTCTTTTATTGATTATATTTTGTTATAATATAATCACAAGACTGAAATCGACTGCAAAGACAACTTTCATCGATGGTTTTGTACAATATCGGGCATATGGAAGTATATGCTAGCAATCAAAAACGCGTAGTTTGCCAGCAATTCACAAAGAACAGCAAACCAGCGTGATGGAGGGACTTAGAACGGAAATTTTTCGTTAGCTATTAGTTTGTCAGAATAAATAATTTATTCAGATACGTTATGAAACCTTAAGCTATGTGTGTGACAGCAGCCTGATCCACCCGCTAACTGATCTGTGGGCAATATTGTTTAGTGTTTTTTTTATTCCTTATAATTTCACCTAAGCACTTTTAATTTCACGCCTTCTACCTCCTACAAAAATAATATCAGTTGTTAGGCAGTCGATAAAGCACGGAAACAGCAGGCTAGTACAGTGCCTGCAATAATAAGTATACACATTGTAATTTTCAAAATTGTGGCAACGACTTATGTGTCTCTCTATGTACACAGAAGTATCTTAAAATCAAAGAATAATTTGAATTATTTCACTCATGTGTATATTAACTTCAATCACTAAGAATTTAGTGACATCACATTAATATGAAAATTACGAAGTGTACACTTATTATTGCACGTGACTGTACATGCCAGTAGCGGCCAACCATTCCAATAATGGCCGCACGAACACAGCTTATAAAACCTACGTGATCGGCTTCAGTTTTTGCTTCAATGCAGCAAGTAGTTTATGTAAAAGTCACAAGTAAAGAGTAATACATTACTAATCTACAGTCTATTACTACTACAGTAAATTTTTTCAAAACGTGCTGACAACCCTATGTGTGAGAGGGCGGTTAAGTGCAGAATAGTGTGTTGATCTAATGAAGATATTTATGTGTTAATTAATTTATTTATCACAACGCTTACTCATTAGGCGTAAGACGATTCTTAAAACAAGTTTATAGTTATGTTTTATATTATAATTTCCACCATCATTTTGTTACTCTTGCTCAAGGCCGATCCAATACATGTTTCAATCATCCAAAAACATGCCGTCGTTTTCCCCTCAGCCTTCTTATCGGCTGGTTGAGAGGCGTCGCCATGGCTCATGGCCTCTGCATAATCTCGTGAGGCTACTACCCCACAGTAGCTAGTCACTCCAAAAACATGCTTATATTGTAAAGAAGTTAGTTGTTCATGCTTCAACCGTCCTTGGGATTTCTTGTTAGTAGAACACCCGCTTCCAGTTGGCTAATAATGACTCTACGAGATAGGTATACCTAGTTAAAGAAGTGCAAGCAGTACCATTTTGTCAAAAGTGTTAGGTCTAATATGAATGACGTAATAAATACTGAACATGAATTTCAATGTCAGGACTGATTCTGAAAATTGAACAGTTCGCTTATGTGTCTAGCATCCACGTTGTGTTAAATATATTTTGGTTCTATGTGATAGGGGGCAACCTGATTGCCTCCAACCGGGCATAGTCTCAGACTGCAGAGTGCTAATACAGAAACTTAGGAAACCGATCCTTGGACGCTTTTGAAGCAGTGATGGCATTGCCTATGGACTGCCGCGCAGCAGGTCCATGGTTCGAATCACGCCGGGAAGCGGGGCTTGAGCTTCACCGCATGGTGGAAGGGCATTTTGCGAATGCCTGCCTGACTAACCACCCTCAAGTAGAAAATTTGTCGCCAAGCACCTAACGGTGTGTTAGGGCAGCTGTCCTTGAGACCCAGTGAAATTACAGGCACATTAGACTTAACACTATGTCTCTAAGTGACGAGGGCTGTGCAATTCGTGACACTTGTGATGAAATGCAACTGTTATAGGCAGAGGTTAGTCCACTTAACATCAGGTGGACCTCAAGCTTTTTCCGTCACAATACATAAAAAAAGGCTTTAACATTCCAAACCGATACTTTATGTCACTTTAACAAACAGACAGTCAATAACAATTATTAACGTAGTAATTTTGAAGCGCTCGTAGCGAAGTTTACTTAGCTGTTCTCAACCAATCAGCAAAGTTAAGCAACGTCGCGCGCAGTCATGAGTTGGATGGGTGACCGCTAGTGACATTACTACTGAGCGTGCACGTACTTCGGAGGGCCGCCTGGCTAGCTACCACCCTCAAGTAGAAAATCTGTCGCCAAGCACCTAACGGTGTGTTCCGGCAGCTGTCCTTGAGAGCCAGTACTTCTAGGTTAGCCTGAACAACATCTTCGACCACATCATCACTTACCATCAGGTGAGATAGTAGTCAAAGGCTAATCTATCAAAAAAAAAAAAAAAGTAGTAACAGTGGTACATAATAGTACACAACAAACTTGTACTAGTACTAAGAGGATCACATTAAATTTTCACATTATAATTAGCAGCCGCTGAGTTGCTTTACGTCGCAAGCAATTATGCGATTTAATTGCTTAATTTATTCCTATCTATATATAAAAAAACTTGTTTGTCCTACAGCGTAAGTTGGACTAATCATGTCGCTCCATACACATACGATGGTTAACAACTAGAGGACAAATTAGAGTTATGAGGCGTATGTCATGTTAGATTAGCGGTCAGAGCATACCATGGTTATAGGGGTGGATGGCGCAGGTTATAATCCCGCACATGGCTATAATTTTCCTCTTGTAATTTTGCAATCACCATAGCCAAAGCAAAGAAGAGGTTGCTTGGGCGCTATTTGAAAATGTTGGCTATGGTCTTTTAAAGGGACTTGAAGGGCGTCCCACTGCTATGCCACACGGATTTTTTTGTATCTAAGACCGTATTCACAGTCTTTTTAATAGCCTTCCACACACTGTTACCGTAAAAAGACATATATTTATTGCACCGTATCCTATGATGATTAACATAATTACATAAAAGCACAAGATTCAGCTCAGTCGAGCATGTTCCGATGGCCTAGAGGTCAGGACACTCGGCGCGAATCCGAGAGACGTGGGTTCGATTCGCTCGGGACAGTGAAATTTGTGCTCTAATAATTTGTAAATGTTATTTTCGTTTAGCACGTAATAGTGCTTTTAGGTCAGATATATATTTTTAATAACGGCGAAAGGGTTAGTCTGTTTTTTTTCCTAAATAACATATTTTAATAATGATAATAAGAAGACCATGAAATTTTTCATTTTCATTTTTAACAATTACGTTGAACTTTCCGAAAGACTGGTTTTTTGATCTGTGAGCTGCACTTACAACAATTTAATTTATCAAAAGGTCAAAGTGTGATCCATTCTGCTGCAAACAAAGTCTATCTCTCTCAATGATTTCGCTCCCTGTTGATTTACTTAACTTTAAATGTTCTATTTTTGAATCACAAAAGCCGTGATGATGATTGTAAGGTGACTCCCGCTCCAGTTCATTCCTGGTGCAGAGGATGTCCATCAATTCAGCGTCGGAATGCGGTGAATGTGATCGCAGATCAAAAAACCAGTCTTTCGGAAAGTTCAACGTAATTGTTAAAAATGAAAATGAAAAATTTTATGGTCTTCTTATTATTATTATTAAAATATGTTATTTAGGAAAAATAAACAGACTAACCCTTTCGACCGTTAGACCTGATAGATTGACATTGATTTGATTTTGACTGTATACTTGTTGCTAGCCAGGCAAGCATTTGTATGCTCTTCCACCATGCGGTGAAGCGAACTATGTATACCTGCGGCATAGTGGGCGTCTATCATTGCTTAAAAAATCTAATTACAATAACAAATAAAGAAAAAACTTTACAAACGTGTTGGATTTTAACCCGTGGCCATCCGAAATGCCTCCTCTGTTTATTTAACCGAGCTAAAAAATCGAGCCGTGTCGCTAATTGTATCTCATGTATACAAACAAATCCACCCTTATTGTATTAATCTTGTTCGGTATCCGACACTTGACGTTGACAAGTGACACTTAATTCAATTATTATCCTAGATAATGTAATTGACAGCTACAATTTTACACGTGTCCACCGTAAGCGGCATATCTGATTTATTGTCCAATTAAACATTACTCACTTTGGAAATATGTCGGGACAATAATTGTAATTGCACCCTTACAGATGCCTACGAAGTTTTGTCATATACCTAATATAAAGTAGGTACCAGTAGTAGGTATATTGTTAGTAGTAACTTTAAGACTTACGCGACTTAAACACATATGTATAAGCATTTAACAGGACTAATCGCGATAAAACAAGTACAAATATATTTACCGAAACGTCGAGGTAAATAATTTATACATGTTTTATCGCGATTAAGTCCCGTTAAATGCTTTTAAATATTGGCATAATATTATAGGTTATTAGGTTTGACAATTATCAAGTACCTAAGAGAACGTGAGAGAAAGAGAATAGATCCTCTCGAAATGAGGTGCTTGAGAAGTGCTATAAATTTTGTGACCCATGACTTCACCGCATGGTGGAAGGGCATTTTGCAAATGCTCGCCTTGCTAGCTAAAACCTTCAAGTAGAAATAGGCATAGGTGACCGCTTAACATCTGGTAGGCCCGTGCTTGATCTCAAAAAAGATCCAGTCAATTCTACAAGAACTCGGCATCTAAGTAATCAGGCTCAGTCTTCATATTGTTGCATGTATCGAGCCTCGATATATGCAATAACAAGGTGCGCGGGGTAGACGGCAATTTATTGAGAATCTTATCTGTTTAGAAAATAGTATTAATAATTTTGTGTATGTGAAAATTAAACATGAATGGAACACATTCATTCATGCAGTTATCGATTCCACACCACCCCCCGCAGTATTGTTGATATATGAATATCCACCTTATATGTATTTATGGGATCGTTTTTAAAGCCCTTCATTTTGATACACACTCGATAGGTTTGGAAAAAAAACTTACAATATGGCGTCTAAATTCCGCTGGTTTATTTTTTATGTACAGTCGCCTGCAATAATAAGCATACACATTGTAATTTTTAAAATTGTGGCTAAGACTATTGTGTATCTCATATGTACACAGAAGTATCTTCAAATCAAACAATAATTTGAATTGTTTCATTCATGTGTATATTAACTTCAATCACTAAAAATTTAGTGACATCACATTATTATGAAAATGACGAAGTGTATACTTATTATTGCAGGCGACTGTACCTAGTGTCACTTGCGCTATTAAGACGATTCTAAAGATATAATGTAAAATTATATCGTTAGAATCGTTAGAGTTACTTTTATCAAAATCGGTTAAGCCGTTTAGCAGTTATGGTGGAATAAAGAAACTCACAAACATACATATATACAGACATGAACCCTGAAAACATAACTGTCCTATTTTTGGCCAGTTGTGTAGAGTTTCAATTCCTTCTATTACTTACAATATCAACCAATTTTCTATGATATTAGTTACAAATTAAGTAACTTAATAATTGTTAACTAAACCAAACTGCGTTGCTCATAATGATTTAATTTTCACGTTCCCGTCCCTATTCATTAATATAACACGACTGTAGTCGAGTTTATTGCTTTCTGATGAAATAAAACGCCTACTAGATCTGTCTATATTGTTAGGTATATATGTACACTCAAAGCTGTACATTACGCTGAATACTGTCTACGAGTATTCATTTAGTTTCAGTGACTTTTATAGTACCAAGTCTAAGTAATGAAGATATTATTTATTTTGAACATTGACCTTGTATATACAGGTCAATGTTTTTTTTTTATGCCTAATAGGTTAGCCTTTGACCACTCTCTCACCTGATGGTAAGTGACGATGTGGTCGAAGATGTTGTTCAGGCTAACCTAGAAGTACTGGCTCTCAAGGACAGCTGCCGGAACACACGTTAGGTGCTTGGCGACAGATTTTCTACTTGAGGGTGGTAGCTAGCCAGGCGGGCATTCGCAAAATGCCCTACCACCATTGCTATAACGACTACCATCGTAAGACAACAACCGGGACCGACGGCTTAACGTGCCCTCCGAAGCACGGAAACGCTCAGTAGTAATGTCACTAGCGGTCACCCATCCAACTCATGACCGCGCGCGACGTTGCTTAACTTTGCTGATCGGTTGAGAACAGCTAAGTAAACTTCGCTACGAGCGCTTCAAAGTTTTAGTAGATTTTGAATAACTATTCATTTTTCTGGCATAACTCAGCGGATATGAAAAAAGTGGCAATATAGTATATGTTTTCATACCAGCTGAATTATGCCAACATTAACATCTACATGTAGGTACATAGATATATGTTGCAGTACCTACAGAAATGGAATCCAAAAATAAGGTGATGAGGTGTGAAACGAGTTTTGAATATTTACATCGAGCAAAGTAATAAAAAAAATAATACATTACAGGCACAAGAGACTTTTGACATCAGGTGGTCCTCGTGCTTATACAGTCAAAAAAATACAAAAGTTTATTTATTTTCGTAAAAACAAAAACATCTTAAAATATTTCTTAGGACTAGCAGAAGTCAACCCTAAGAGGTTGTTAACATTTTACCAATAACCCTGTATATGTAATGTTTACTATAGTTTTGCGCAAAGTAACGAGCGCACTATTAAATACCTAATATTTATTACTCTTTACGAGCAGCATACCACTGAAAAGGTTCCATATTATATAATGGAAAAAACTTTGTATCAACCTGATAAAAAGAATAATTCATAAGCAAATGCGTTACGACAATGAAGCAAAGTAATAACTTTTTATCTCTGACTCTTCAAATCAGCGCTAAACAGCCATCCATATGGCAACACACAACGTGACGCAACCCTTAAAGTAAGTAAAGAAACAAGTTAGTTTACTTTACTATCCTAAAACAGAATTGCCAGATTGGCGCTTAACAGTAATTTGTAGGCAAGCCTGCACGATTTTAGCGCGAGCTTTGACGCACAGAGGAGGTAAAGAGACGATACGGCTAACCTATCTAATACCAGCCCTGGCGCACTCCACACTTTAGGTCCAAAGGTACAGGTACATCGGTGTATCCGTCCGGACGGGCTTATTGTACGGTGCGTGCTGCGTCAGAAGAGATCAGAGCTATGCGATAGAAAGAACTATCGATATATTTTTATAAGATGTTAACTCAAACTAAATGTTAGATTCAAAATTCAATTTATTTACTTTTCTAGACATTCCAATACACGAAAGAATGGTAAAAGAAAACTTTCGTACTGTCCGTACTCCAGAATGTCTTTATCAAGAAGTCAAGACAGAATTTTATCGATATATTTTTTATCTAAATAAAAATGAAATGAATAAGAAAAGAAAAATAATCAACTTTAACTTCATCCACGTTAAAGTTGACACCTAGACCATTTTTGGTACGGGGTCTTTTCACAGGTATTTTATACTATATCAAGTACTTAACTATGTATTGAAACTGAAACTTCCATGTATTTAATATGTAAATATATATTTATTACTACAAACTCTGTTTGAAGCATGAAAATGAGGATTTTATAGTTTTAAGCTGTGATTTATCAAACCAAAATTGTTCGGTCTATAATTATGACGTTGCTAAGTGAATCTCTAATAGTAATTTTGGCTAATTCATAGCCTTAATAATGAGATGACATCAAGGCTCTGAATAAGCTCAAAGCTAAACATAATTATCCCCTAAAATGCGCTGTTGAAGTACATACACACTTATTATATCACAGACACATACTGACTACTCCGTGCCATTTTGTGCCGCGATGACATCTTCGGCGTGAAGCCCGTCCATTACCGACTTATCGCCACTTCGTTAGCCCAACACATTCTATCTAAAACTCGTTTCAACACCAAGGTTCACAATTCCTTGCACATTGTCACCGTCCTCGTACATTCTGTTTGCAATACGTGAAACTCCTGAAACGATTTCAAGTCGTATGGCGTTGGGAGTTCTTCAATTGTTTGACATGTCCAACAGTCATTGAGACTCAATAACTATTCCTTCCTTAAATGCCTTTCAAGAACATCATCAAAGAAAATTCAGCCTTATATGTTAAGTAATAAGGATTAGGTATATTTCGTTATTGCAAAATGAAACTGATGAAGAATGCCACCCGCGCAGTGATGGTGCTTGATATCATAAGCCCATTATGGATGTGAACTTCCTTAGATTGTCGGTAACAAAAATTTAGATCACTTGAATAATTGAACGAAGCCATTAGTGTCTTGAACCTAGATACTTTTTATTGTGTATTGGCATGAAAACAAGCTATACTATAGTCATCAATTATTGTTTTACTTCAATTGTACAAAAATTATACATGGTGTCATAATAAATACCCAGAACTATAAAAAAATAGTCTTGAAACTTCTTACTTTGTTTGGTCAATATTACTTTTAGATTATTTTTTAGTGGATGAACTTTATTAATAAGCCAAATGAATAATTAATGATGCAAACAATACGGACGGATAGTTCGAAGCAAAAACAAATACATTTTTCACGTTAGTATTTGTTTTTAAATCTGGTACATATACATGTTTATGTATCGTTTCACTACACGACTGCCCAAAAAAGGAGTTTTCCTGAAAGTACCTTTTTTGTTTGTGAGTTTCTTTCTGAGATCATAGATTCTATGATCTGAGGTTTCTTTATTCCACCATAAATTCTAAAAGGCTTAACCGATTTCAATGTATGATATATCGTTATATTTGTCTTGATAGCGCAAGTGACACTAGAAAATATATTAAAATAAAAACAACAAATTCAATAAACTTTAGACGTCATATTGTGTGAAAAATATTTATTTTAGTTCTACCAAAGCCATCGAGTAGGGTATCAAAATGAAGGGCTTTAAAAAACTATAATACTATAAATATATACAATCTGCAGTCTGTTTTTTTTTATCCTTTAAAATCAATTTATACTTGTTTTTTCATTGCTATTAAAAAGTGCAGAATAATTTAGGCCTCTAGTTTTTATTGCTGATAGGCTAGCCTTTGCACACTATCTCGCCTGACGATAAGTGACCGCGTCTAGAATTATTAACTCTTAACGACACCCGTGTCTCTCGAAGCTCGTGCACGGTCACTAGCGGTCACCCATCCAAGCGATGACCGCAACGCACACGCTTTGGTAGGCACAATTTAAAACTCACGGTTCCAGTTTAGATTTTATAACATAATTACTAAATATTCAACATGCTCTAACATAAGTACAATAATGCACTTGATCCATTAAATAACGACTAGGTAAGCTCCCTTATGAGAGCTTCTAATATTGTAAGCAATAATGTTCCAGCGTTGCGTCGCCACGTAGTTGCTCTCCATCAAGTGACAATGCGGCCCAATGCTTGCTTATGTGACTAATTCTAGACTAATTCTAAACCACAAAATATATGTATATTTTTTTATGCATAGACGTCAGCTTTCACCTTAAGCTTTACCACAGCCTGGATACTCGACTCATTCTCTATACAAAAGCCGCGTTCTAACTACCTATTACACAGACACTACAAAAATGTTGTTTTTGTACACGCGTAAATGTGTGCGTGAACTCTAAGGTTGTCATCGTATGAATAATTGTTGTACTTACCTACCTAACAATCTTTTGATGCTGTTATGACTTATTAGAATTCGTAGGTTATGCGTACTTTACCTACCTTCACAAACATTTACCAGCACAATAAGACAACTCCATGTACGAGGTAGGAATATGCAACACACAACTGAGTAGGTAACATTACTTCACATTCACTCCTTTACTTATACAATAATACATACCTACACTATACAAAAATAATCATTCCAAGTTCACATTTTATACCAGTAATGGTAATAATTACAGTCACAATAATAATGTATGTTCTTCTCGTATAATAAACAATCCTCAGTGAAACAATCATGAAGTGTGCTGCGTGTCAACCGTAGCGAAGGTCGGTATGTGTATTGCTTTTCTCTATGGTAGGTATAGGTCTAGGTATAGGTTACATGTTTTCTGCTGAAAACGAAGTCGGTATTTACGGATATTTTTTGCAAACGAAAATCTTCTAAAATAATCATTATTTGAATAGCAGTTTGAATAAAATACAATGATAAAGTATTATGTTTGTATTTTTTTCAATACCTACCTCAAAATAACCGGTTTTTATATGTTACCTACTGTTTAACTGAAGAACGACAAATAGGTGGGTACATAGTGTAGGTTTTTTTTTTTTTTTATGCATGGTAGGTTAGTCTTTGACCACTACCTCACCTGATGGTAAGTGATGATGTGGTCGAAGATGTTGTTCAGGCTAACCTAGAAGTACTGGCTCTCAAGGACAGCTGCCGGAACACACCGTTAGGTGCTTGGCGACAGATTTTCTACTTGAGGGTGGTAGCTAGCCAGGCGGGTATTCGCAAAATGCCCTACCACCATGCTATAACGACTGCCATCCTAAGACAACAACCGGGACCGACGGCTTAACGTGCCCTCCGAAGCACGGAAACGCTCAGTAGTAATGTCACTCGCGGTCACCCATCCAACTCAGGACCACGCGCGACGTTGCTTAACTTTGCTGATCGGTTGAGAACAGCTAAGTAAACTTCGCTACGAGCGCTTAGCGGACAGTGTCCATGCGCGAACTAACTATAATTACAAATCACGTAAACCACGATGATATCAAATTGCTGTCATACAACAATACATCTTCCCGAGCAAGAGATTAAAAAAAAGAAAAGCTATGTATGTTATACAATTGTTATAACAACGAGAGAATACTCTACTAAAATAATGAACAGGTATAATTGTCTTAAACAATAAACAGAATTCAATGCATACTATCGAAATATATATTTATAGCTAGAATGGTTCTTAAAATGCTAGTTTTATTTATTCCAAGTCCGATATTTTAAGCGCTTAATTTGTATGAGGAAGGCTGCAATAACCTAAAAAGAACCTAATACAGAAATATACTTCAAACCTACCCAATGATTCAATTCGAGTGCTTCTCGTTTATTAGAGACTATAAAAACTTCATGGTTATTGACAAACTGCTAAAGGGCTAAACATAAAATTCCTTCAGGAGCATAAAATTATATATCTTAACAAAACATTAAATCAAATTACATAGCATGAACGGTCGTTTCATGTTTGTTAAAGTCTATATTACCGCATTAGTTATGGATAGCGTAACTTCAACAATTTGATAATAAAGACATTATAGCTGGTAGTTTGTGAACACATGGTAACATTTACGTATAGCTTGCAGGTTTTAATTATTTTTACACAATTTAACCGAACCAAAAAATAGGAGAAAAGTATAGCCTATTTTTTTATGCCCACGCATTAAACGGTCTTCATATTTTTATTTTAACTGAATTTAACCGATCCAAAAAATATAAAGGTCTTCAATTCGTCGCGTATTTTTTATGCCTACACATTAAATGATCTTCATATTTTTTTATACAACAGTCAGAATTTTCCAATACTAGTACGTACAAAATCAAAATAATAAATCATCATCGGATGGTTCCGATGAAACCGACGAAACAAAATTGTTATTTTATCTATTTTTTAATATATATTATAACACACTTTTCGAAGACGTTGACGTTTACAACTATAGAGTTTCTTGTCTGTGGCTCTATTACACGTGGCAGTAAAATGTTGTTTTTTTTTTATTGATCTTCATAAGAGCGTCGTGGATGCCTGAATTAGACATGATTTTTACTCTGATTTATAATTTATTTCACGGTTGTAAAACATTAATATAAAATCAAACACAAATTCCCTTATTCGCTTTTAGTAATCTTTGGTAATCTAAAACCTGTCACCGCTATTATTCCTTTATTCCTAGTTTTATAATCGTGATTGTCACTTTTTAATTTAAACTTTCTCAAGTTTTAACGGCCATACATAATATCGTTAAAATAACGTTAAAATATAAATGTATTTAATAATAACAAATACAATAACAAATTCAATTTATTTAATAAAAACAAAATAATCACTAGATATATATCATTTTATTAAAGATTTTTTAAGTGTTTTATTAAATAATTAATTAAATGTTTTCTTAAAATACTTTTAAAATATTTGTTATTATTAAAAATGGATTTCCGCAAAGTAACGCCTGAATCTATTCATTAAATTTACTTAAATAAGACTCACAGAGAGATACACACAAGACACTCAGAGGTTCGCTATGATTATTTCCATATAATGCACTATTTGCACGCTTTTGTAAGATAGATCTCAGCTGCAGCCACTAACAACACCATCACCACCGTACAACGTAATAGTTAGTACCACATACAAATTAGTGGAAAAAACTCTCCCACCGTCTATAAGTTCTTTTGATGTAGCATATTTGGTGGAAGCTAAAAATACATGGGAATTGGTTTGTCCAAATACTGAATTCCCTAAGGTTTTGTCCTCTCAGAGTCAGTGAGATTGGCCTCTCTGAAAACTAGGACGAAATAGTAGTGTTATACAAAGGTCGAAAGAGATCAATTACCTTATGAGGTATTTAGACTATAGTTCGAATAAGAATTGATTACTTTCACCATGTTGAAAACTCTATTTTTCATTTCGAATATAAGCGCTTCAGTGCTTTAGAGGTCACGTTAAGCCGTCGGTCCTGGTTGTTGTCTTAGGATGGCAGTCGGCCCAGCATGGCAGTAGGGTATTTGGTGAATGCCCACCTGGCTACCTACCCTCAAGTGGAAAATCTGTAGTCATTCACCTAACGGTGTGTTCCGGCAGCTGTCCTTGAAAGCCTGTAATTCTACGTTAGCCTTAACAACATCTTTGACCTCATCATCACCTACCATCAGGTGAGACAGTGGTCAAAGGGTAGCCTATCAGCTCGAAATAAAAAATAATTAAAAATTTTTGCTTCGCGATGGATACGTCATTCTCTAGCCGAAGAGCACAAACCCCAACGCGTTGATCGGTGCAAATTTATCCTTGAAAAGTCCGAAGGAGGAACTCCGCACAATGTATCTTACATCCTTACATCTTAAGAAACTTGAATATAAAGCTACGAACACTCACGAAGCAACAATCCAAGTTTTGTAAGTTGGTAAGACCTGACCGGCCGCTTTTATTTTTCAGGAACATGTGTGAAAAAAGTTTGCTTCCAAAATCAAGTTCAACTACTTGCATTTAGTTCTTATGGAGCCCCAACGTTACAGAAACAACAACATACCTAATACCCGACTCCTTACTATAATATAATATAAATATACTTTTTTTTTATTTTTATTAATCTACACTCCACAGACTCCAGGGTCCGTGCCTTTTTTTTAATAGTGACATATTTTTTTTTTTTTTAATTATTACTAGAATTAGAAAATATACATACAACATTCTAAGAGGGAACAGTGCTAAAAGAAATTTCTTTTTTTTTTCCGGTTAATTCATTGGCACTAGCATTCAGAACAGACCGGTGTTCTCTAGCAGCACCCGCTCACGAGTTGATATAAATATACTTAAAACCGTGGGGTTATATATTTATATATAGTATATATAAATATACTTAAAACCGTGGGGTGCCGGGTTAGAATTACACCCACAGAAAAGAATAGTAATATATTTCTCTTTGATTTCACCTCCCCATTTCTACCAGTGGGTGTCGTAAGAGGCGACTAAGGGAAAAGTGCACCAAATTAACAACATGCCACTTCTCACACGGATGTGAGTAGGGTGTTGTGTGCATTAGACGCACAACAGGGCTGAGTACTACCTTAATGCCTTGCCAGGGTCTCATACAATACGTTCTTGTGTTCCTGTCTTATGTGTTGTTAGCGTAAACACATTATTCGTAATATGTTTTTGTGTTTCGTCCAGTGTGTTAGAGAAAACATTTTGTGTGACCCTGAAACTGTTCTCGGAGAATGGCAACAGGCTCACCCCCTATTACATGGGACCAAAACCAAATTTGCGAAACGTGGTGGTGCGGTCTTTCTTCGCATCTTATCCGTGGCAGCCTGTATGCTTCTCTTCTGGTGATACTACCGCCTGTGCAAACGCCGTGACAGATGTGTTGCGTTTAGCAATGGAATACTTCATTCCATTCTCTGACGTACCACTGTCCGGCAAAGCTCGCCCATGGTTCAGTCCTGAATGTGGACGCGCTGAGGCGCTAAAACATCAAGCATATTTAGCCTGGGTTGATGCACGTAAGCACAAGGCAAAGGATCCCCCCGAAGGGTTCCCGCCTTGTCGTGGCGGTGGGGCTTAGTAGCCGTGGCTTCGTCACCCACGGTGAAGCGAAGAGGAACCAGGGGCCGTGCTGGCTTGGGCAGTCGGCCGGCCCCAGAGGGGCCGCTCCGCTGGGCTTTGCCTCTAAGTCCAGACTGGAGCGGCAACGGGTAGGCTGCGGTGCTGTATGGGCAGCACCGCATCTGAGGCGGGCTGTGGTGTTGTATGGGCGACACCACAGCTGACGGTGAGGGGCCACGGCGGGAGAGGAGTGCCGGTATCACGGTGCGCCGCTCTCCCTACCTTCCGTGGCCACGGCGGGGCCGCCACCGTTGGATGGCGGACGCGGAGGGGCCGCAGGGGAGGAGGAGTGTTGGTATAGCGAGGCGCCGCTCTCCCTATCCTCTGCGGCCGAAGTAGCAGGCGACGGGGTTACTCATCTGACCCGTCGCAGGGGGACCTTGGGCGTCGGAAGCGGGGTCGTCTGACGCCCATTTGCGGGCTTGGTCCCCGGGTGGTAGCGACGTGCCATGTGTTCTGGTGCGTCGTGAGGGGTAGCACCCCAGGAGGGGTCCGGCAACGGACAACCGTGGCGGGTTCGTGGTTGAGTGCTAAAGCGACCCTGCGATCCCGCCGAGAAGCGGTAGAGATGGAACACCGTGTGTTATTTAGTCGGTAGGGGCACTTGCTGCTGTGGGAGTAGTTGGTGTCGAGCCCGACATATCCCGGCCACCTTCCCCGGGGTGGACGGGAATGCGTAAATGGATTTTTCACACGTTAAAAAAAAAAAAAAAAAAGGCAAAGTATATTCACTTAAAGAAAAGAGCTTTTAACAAGGCTGCCAAAGCCAGCAAAAAGGTCTTACAGAAGGCTCGTTTTGACCACATTGGCCGAATAGGGAACAAGCTTGCTTCATACCCTACGGGTAGTAAAGCGTTTTGGTCCCTAGCTAAATCGGTTGAATCGAACTTCTGCCGCCCCTCACTGCCTCCACTGCAGAAACCTGATGGAACGCTGGCTCACACCGCTGAAGAGAAAGCAAACCTGTTTGCTTCTCTGTTTGCGGAGTCTTCACGTCTTGATTCTGGTACTGCGACTCCTCCAATTCTACCTCGAAGCGAAATTGTCATGAATGACATACATATTCGCCAAAAGGATGTTCGTAAGACACTATGCAATCTGGACGTGAATAAAGCCAGTGGTCCTGATGGTATACCTGCAATTGTATTAAAAACTTGTGCGCTTGAGTTGTCTCCTGTACTAACACGCCTTTTTCGGCTGTCTCTTGAGACTGGTAAAGTGCCCAAATCATGGAAGCTTGCTAACGTGCAACCCGTGCCTAAAAAAGGTAGTCATGCCGACCCTGCTAACTATAGACCCATCTCTATCACGTCTATACTCTGTAAGAGTATGGAGCGTGTTCTCAACTGCCGGCTCCTGGCATACCTAGAAGTGAATGATCTCCTCAGTGACCATCAATACGGGTTCCGCCGAAATCGGTCCACTGGGGATCTTCTAGCGTATGCCACGTATATCTGGAGTGAAGCCATTGAGAAACAAGGGGAAGCGCTTGCCGTCTCCCTTGACATCTCTAAGGCCTTTGACAGGGTCCGGCATGACGCCCTTATTAGCAAGCTTCCTGCATACGGCCTGCCTACTGGTTTTTGTGCGTGGATATCGGACTTCCTGAAGGATCGATCATTACGAGTAGTCGTTGACGGCTGCTCGTCTGATCAAATGGGTATCAATGCCGGTGTTCCCCAGGGGTCAGTGCTCTCTGCGACGCTCTTCCTGCTGCATATCAACGATCTGTTAAAGCCCGGTACCTTTGGGTATGCAGACGACAGCACGGTTGTAGAGAGCTATACATCTACCGCACGAACCAGTGAGCCAGAAATCTAGAGACTCAGAGAAGCTATGGTCGAACGCTTGAACTTATCCCTTAAGGCAGTCTCTGACTGGGGCGATGCCAACCTGGTTAAGTTCAATGCCAATAAGACCCAGGCGTGTTTGTTCTCCGCTAAAAGGAGACCATTTCAACTGTCTCCAACTTTCCGAGATGTATCTGTGCCCGTCACAGACCACCTAGACCTCCTCGGTGTCACTCTATCATCGACTCTAAACTTTGGCTCGTATATCGAGTCAAAGGCTCAGTTAGCCGCCAAGAAACTTGGTATCCTCTCAAAGGTGAGACGGTACTTCACACCGGAACAGATGCTAACTTTGTACAAAGCGCAAGTAAGGTCCTGTGTTGAGTACTGCTCTCACCTCTGGGACGGCTCTGCCAAATACCAACTTGAGGCACTGGAGTCGATTGAGAGACGCGCCAGGAGGTTAATAGGCAGCGACTTTCTGAAGGAGTCTCGGCTGCAAAGCCTTGAGCACCGCCGTAAAGTCGCTTGTCTATCGGTCTTTTACCGGATACATTTCGGTGAATGTGCACAAGAACTGCACGACTTGGTTCCGCCCTCACCCTTTTTCCATCGGACGTCCAGACAAACGGGGAGGCGCCATCCGTACATGGTTGACATTCCGAAGACTCGTACGAAGCGCTTCGCTTCCACTTTTCTCGTGCGTACTGCGAAAGAGTGGAACTCCTTACCGTGGTCAGTCTTTCCCGATGAATACAATATGGGTGCCTTCAAATCGAGAGTAAATAGGTTTCTTCTAGGTAAGCGTGCTCCATCCTAGACCACATCAATGCTTAACATCAGGCAGGGTGTGGTCAAACGCGAACATATAACGAATAAAAAAAAAAAAAAAAACGTGGTTGTTTACGGACCTCTGCCTATCCCTTCGGGAAATACAAGCGTGATTATAATATGTATATTACATGTTATTTTAGTTTTACTAAAAAGTTATGTATGTATGTACCTTATAGTTCTACTCTCTCTCCATAAACTAACAGAGTCTATTAATCAGTTCTCATGAAATTTATTAGAAATCATTTGCAGTTTGATAAACACGTGCCTATAAAACTATTTGTGTGCTACAAATGATCAGCGATTATCCTTTGAAAGTAAAGTCACGATTACGAACGATTTGTGCAGATATACAAAGATGTATGGTGGGCTCCGGCATCCGGCAAATAAAATTATCTAAGCATCAAAGTTGATCAAATAAACAGAACGTCAAAAATCATTTCTGTTTACCTGGACTTGCCGTTGAGAAATTATTACTTTCTATACTATGCTCGAAAACTTATTACTTTTATCAATGCGACGAAAAATACATGATTACTGTTCTACAAATAGGCGGCCGAAAAAGTTGTATGAAGATCCATTGTTAACTTGCTAAGCGGGCAGAAATGGCAGATTGTTATACAAGGGTCGAAAGGAACCAATCCCCTTACGAGGTATTTAGACGGCTATAGTCCGAGTAGGAATTGATGACTTTTGATCCACGTAAAGCACTCTAGTTTTCATTTCGAATATAAGGAAGGTAAAAAGAGTAGTTTCTCTATAATATTTATTGATGATAATAGCATGAGTAGTACATACCTAGTTCAAATTACTTTATTTATAAGTTAGAACAATTTGTGTAATAGAAGTGAAATGTAAATTTGAGTAAGATCTGACGAGTAGTATTTGAGATATCCCTAATATTGCATATTTTATTTATGAAGTTTTGTTTTTTATTAAATATTTAACGGTTGTTATTATATCTCAGACCATATCTTGAATTTTATTCAACCTTTTTTCGTTTTAGCGCTTGTAGCGAAGTTTACTTAGCTGTTCTCAACCGATCAGCAAAGTTAAGCAACGTCACGCGCGGTCATGAGTTGGATGGATGACCGCTAGTGACATTAACTACTGAGCGTTTCCGTGCTTCGGAGCCGTCGGTCCCGGTTGTTGTCTTACGATGGTAGTCGTTATAGCATGGTGGTAGGGCATTTTGCGAATGCCCACCTGGCTAGCTACCACCCTCAAGTAGAAAATCTGTCGCCAAGCACCTAATGGTGTGTTCCGGCAGCTGTCCTTGAGGGCCAGTACTTCTAGGTTAGCCTGAACAACATCTTCGACCACATCATCACTTACCATCAGGTGAGATAATAGTCAAAGGCTAACCTATCAGGCATAAAAAAAAAATAACATTATCATACAAATTTACAAAATCTTATTCTCATGACATAGCGTTATTCGGCTACTCAACACACTGCATCATCTTATCGGCGATTTCCGGCAGATATTACTCCGGCAAAATCAGAGGTATTGTCATAACTACTAACAGAACAATTCATAGAATCACTAGACAGAAGCGACAAGCCCTAATTAATCGAGTTTCTCCGAGTTCCGCTGTAAATGTACTTTATTAACCTATGTACTTACTCGTGCGTACCTACTAAAGGGTTGCCTATTTCATATTGTAATATTAATAATACTTTGTTAAACCTTTATGAAGGGGAACTATAATGTTTCTGCGACATCACACACTTAATATCTAACTATAAATCGCTCTGTAGTAAAAAACATAATATACCAATTTTCTTTTTGAATCCGTTCACCCCTTACTTATAGGTAATATACCCTATGAGGTGACACAATCATGCACATATATGTTTAGCTCACGCACACTAATTTAGGCATTGTTTATATTTCTATAATCAGCTATAACTGTGTCCTTTATGCAAGAAACCTGGATGATGTATGTTATCTGGATATACATATATGTATTTCAGAAGCGTCTCAAAGTCAAAGTCAAAATCATTTATATAATTTAGGCGTCTACGACGCTCTTATGAAGGTCAATTACAAATTTTAGTATTGAAATATTCTATATTGTACTGCCACGTTCAGCTAATAAATTGTATAGAGTCACTGCGAGAAGAACGGGTCTCGTGTCAATGGGCTTCCCCATTGTCAAATTAGTTCCACCTAGATGGCGCTAAATAGTTGTTACAAAGAAAATATTTATAACATTAATTATTACTGGTGGAAGGGCCTTATTACGAATACTCGCCTGGCTAGCTATCACCTCCAGGTAGGAAATCTGTCACCAAGCACCATTATTTTTAATATATTCGATAAAATATATGTAAACAACTACTTTTTTTTGCATTGGTAGGTAATATGTCATGATTACCTACATACTTACTGCATAGACAAACATAGGTAGTTGACATTGGCAAAAATTATATTGTTGGCCTTATTCAATTAATGCATATAATAATAATCGAATAAATCTTAATGAAATAGATAAAAGTAAGTAGGTACCATAAGAATAGATGAAATAAAGTTCAATATTATTATCAAATATTTTTTAAATGTTTTTGTTAAATTTGAAAATTTGCACGTAAGACCATATTGCCTAATATTATTTTACGGAACTATTTTTTTATCAAAAATGGGATACATATTAAGTGGCATATCATTGCCTCATCGGGACCACTTGTGAGATTTGTAGTAATCATTTTTTTCGTACAATTTAGGTACCTACTTTCATTATTAAAATGGCATAGTAGACACGCTGCCGAGACGGTCTCTGTTGTAATTTTTAATTTTTGATAAATAATTAAGATTCTACGACAACTTCTTCCATTTTATCACGTTCACAACTTTTTCAAATCTAACACAGATTATGTAGATGGACATTTAAGAAAATATTAAATAAAACATAGGGTGCATACCATTTGAAGTTAGATTCGCTAAAAACGCTAAATACGATCACACTCCCAAAAAGTTGTTCCACATGGGTCTTGGCGTTATTTTCGCCATAAACGCTATGAGGCTACTGGAACAGATTGAATTCCCTACATCTAATGTCAAAAGTGACAGAAGTGGCTAATTTTAGTGGCATTCTTAGCGTTCTTATCCTAAATGGAACAGGGGATGACAGTTACAAACGATCACAGTGATCACAACCACAGACGCAGAATGTGATCAAAATTATCGAAATTAACGTTCTTAGCGACTAATGGAACACGCCCATAATAGCAGCATTTTTTCTAGATAAAAAGGAGATAAATCTATATAAATATCTAGAACAAAGACCCTACTTTAATATCCAAATAAATTCCTACTACTATTGAAACCCTGGGGTGAAAAATCGAGTCTACCTCCGTCATTTTGAGTTAGGATAATAAAGAAAAAGCCTTTATCATTGTACTTTCATGCATATATATTGGGTTCTGGCGCGGAAACCTCGGTGTACCGGCCCGTCTCACACTTGGCTGCTTTTTATAAAGAAATTCCATAACATACCATTGTATCATTTTGCATTCTCAAAACCAACAATCAAGTCAATCTTCTTGGAACTTCGGCAATCTCCGCGGGCGCTCGTGCCGCTTACGAATGGCGGAAACAATGCTGGTTATAAGATGGCAGCATCTGCTAATAGCAGCAACAATGGCGGCCGATAACCGTCTCACCCCATTAGTGGTGCACGCTCCAGAATAATGCCGACCTACCAGTTTTGTAAGGCCTCAAGGGGTAATTATTCATAAAGCGCTTGGGCAATAGGACGCGATCCGGATAATCTTGACTTAAGATTGAGTGTTTAGAAACTTGAAACTGGATTGACTGAATCTCAACTTGATACCTACGACCATGACGAATCATATTTTTATGTGAGCTATGAATAGATAACACATATTCATAGTATGTTAGGATGAATCTATTAAGCTTTGATTCTCTTATTACAGTCATGAAATGCAAGTCTGCTTAATATATACCGAGGGACCTACCGCTTACTGTGTGAAAGGTGACGACAAAAAGAATATTTGAATGATTTTAATATTGTTATGTTTGCAACAACGCCTGCTATGCGGATTACATTACAAAATTACACATATACGAGAGGAAAAATTTAACTCATGTGCGGGATTTGAACCCGCGTCCATCCGCCCCTTTACCGGGGTATGCTCTAACCAATTGAGCTAACATGACAATGAGTCATAACTCCAGTTTTTCCTATCGTTCTTTAATCATCGTATTGGGATGGAGCGATTGGTTAGAGCATACCCCGGCTAAAGAGGTAGATGGACGCGGGTTCGAATACCGCACATGTCTTAATTTTTCTTCTCGTATATTTGTAATTTTGTAATATTTAAATGATATTTATTAATAATATGCTTACAGAAAAAATGCTAACGATTTGTATGTTTTTGAACTACAGCGGGCTTGTCTATCGTTCTTAATTAATCAACTAAATTAAGCAACGTCCGCTGCGGTCATCACTTGGATGGGTGACCACTAGGAGTGTATTACGATAGTGCGAATAACGAGTGGCTTCCTACCCTGCGTGCATGTGCTTCGGAGGGCAAGTTAAGCCGTCGGTCCCGGTTGATGGCAGTCGTTATAGAATACGGTGGCAAGACATTTAGGCTATCGCGTACAAGGAGAAAATCTAGCAGAAAATCTGTTGCCAAGCCCCTAACAGTGTATTATGGCAGATGTCCTTGACAGCCAGTAATTCCAGGTTAGCAGGAACAATATTTACTTACCTAACCACTTTTTTATCATTCAACACTGACAAGACGTTATTTGAAAAGATGCAGACTACACTGAATCGTATGTATACTCTATCAGCGGTCACGTTGCAAACCTCCTTAAAGCCAGACTGTTACAGACAGCGATCAAATATTTTGGTTAGTAGAGTCTGAACTCCAGAACCTTCAATTTCAGCACAAAGTAGCAAGTTTTGACCGGGCAAGTCTAAGGGGCGTGATAAGCGTTTCCGCTTAATATTTCGGCAAAAAATATTTCGTATGTCTATTCGGGTATCAGGACTTCCGGTTGTTCTCCTCTGCAGGTCGCATTTCTCAACTAATTAAAGTGAAATTTTGTGTACAGGTTCGATAATTAAGTCGAATTTTTTTGGAATTTTTTCACAACAGGATACGGTAGATGAAAAGTATAGTAAAAAAAAGAATTGTCGCGTCACGGGGTCTTCAGCTATAGCCAGTAGTCTACAAGTTTCTCTTTAGGAATGTGAGATTAATTTACACAGCCTTATTCCTCCATCAACTTTCTTTTATCTGACAATGAGAAGAACAGAAAGGCATCCTGTATCGATATTCCAAAAGTTGAGTACCACATCAGGTCGGATCAGGATCAGGATGCGATTCTACTCAATATTCGTTATTCACACAACTGATTCATGCTACTAACGCTTCTGTTTGCCCTTAGATATAATCCAGAATTCTTCAAGTACTGAGTAAATATATTCTAGGCAGCCATTTGTCACCGCCGACCTCGTCAATGCTTTCCATGAAGACAGACTGCGTTGAAATGCTTAGGGCCTGTTTCAGAATGTTCGAGTAAGTTCCGGTTATACTACCCAGAACATAAAATAACTGAATGATAAAAATGACAGTTAACATGCAGCGCGTTTTAAGCTTTAACCGAAGGATAAGCTAAATTGATGACTGTGAAACGCAAAGATAGTGTTTTATGTATTAAATATGTTCTTCATTATCAGGCCCATAATATTATAAATGAAACTTAGTAGCAAAAACATCGAGAAGCATATAATAGACTTTCATTCTTATCTATCACTTGACTCAGGCCTGAGTAATTCTCGCAATAAAACAACTTAATCTCTTCTGTCGTGTCCCAATAAAGGTCTAAATACCAGACCAATATCTCACAGTAATGTTAAGGATATAAATCTTAGAACAATAGAGACTTTGCAGGCATTATAGGAATTCTAATTGTTCCTATCCGGCGCCACTGTTCCTGGAGATAAGCGATTGATGTATTATTTTGTGGGACAATTAGTGCGTTTGTTCTTGAATCGTGGTGAGAGCGTTTTGAATGGTAAAAGTTACGCGTTCGACATTGCTCGCTTTTGACATTGTTGAAAGGTGAGAAAAGTATCAAGCCTGTTGGTGTGATGGTGTGTTTATATGTTGCAAACGCTCACCTGACTAGCTACAACCTTAAAGTAGAAAATCTGTCGCTAAGCACCTAACAGTGTGTTCCGGCAGCAGTCCTTGAGAGCCAGTAAGAAATTATAAGCACATAAGACTTAATAACTATCTCGCAGGGTGATGGACGCAGTACAGTTTGTCACTTGGGACGAAATGCATCTGACTCGTGCGCGTTTCGTCACAATTCCATAACAAAATAAGATGAGATATACTGTAGCCCGGATTTTGGAACCGTGTCTGGTAAGTGGCAATAGGGTACCATATTACCACGAAAACTTATCTTGCGAAACGTAGTGTTTATACACCTGCGTTTCGATCTGCCAACCCAGACAGATTTGATGATATGTTTTATGTGCTCATAATGCATAGTTTGCATAGGTGCAACTAAGGCAGCAATGTAAAGCCGTGACCAGTTATTAACTTAGCACTGTTGCAAAGTGTCGTGGTACCGGGGGGTGGACATTATGACGATGGAAAGAGCCGATAGCCCGCGTGCCTTACCGTACTACAAACTCCATAGAACATAGCGGAAGTGACAAACTGGGCAATTATTTGCATAAGAACTACATTCAAAGATCCTAATTTTTTGGCAACATTGCTTTGCGTTCCAGCCTGCTAATATACCTACTATTACTTTTTAGCAAGCACCAGTTAATTATGACATATACTGTAAGAAAATTATGACAATCCATATACCTATGTGTAATCACTAATAAATTCTTTCAACCAGAATAAAAAATAGAAATGAACCCTCAATTTAAAAATGGCCGGAACAGTTTGCCAGTTGTAAAAAAAGATATGTCACACTTCTATATTCGTAATCTATGTGGCCCATAATTTTTTTGTGTAATTTTTCGGCAAAATTAGAATAGTATTGATAATCAATGTTATAAATATATTTTATTGATATATATTCAGAGAATCCATTCATCTAACTGCTAAAAAAAATGTGAGCCACGAGTGAGATTCGAACCCGCGACATGCTCTACCATAAAGCTGAAGCCAAAACTTTTTACACTTAAGTACGTCTTTGTTCCTGTTAGGGAAAACACACTTACTTTTAATATGATATATGTAGTGTGTTTTATATCTTCTTTTTTGCTGTTATAAAAGACATGGTAAACCCTAAAAAAGTAACGTTGGGTAGTAATCGTAAGGATTAAAATCATCAAGATAATTTATTTATTTATTATTGTTATTATTTGAATTTAATAGAGACTCAAGCGGCGCAAGTATGCTAACCTTAGTAGCGGATACATATTAGACATGTTTAATATAGAATAATTGGGTCCGTGGGCCCGGGAGCTCATTTTATTTTCCAAAACTTATCGGAGCACTTTGTTGATTCGACGCGTGAACAAAATGCTGGCGTTTATTTGGGTCAACGATGAGCATTGCAAATGCAATCCAACGGGGCAACGTTGCCAAGCATACTGGGCACGCTGCCAACTGCTAGTGGGTTGGAGCATTTGGACTGCCTGTGATTCCGCATGGCCTTTAAGTTGCATAAATATTCATTGTTAGTAGATTAAGGGCCTGTTTCAGAATGTTCGAGTAAGTTCCGGTTATACTAATAAATAAAACTCTATCTTTGCGTTTCCCAGTCATCGATTTAGCATATCCATCGGTTAAAGCCTGAAACGCGCTGCATATTAACTGTCATTTTTATCATTCAGTTATTTTATGTGTTGGTTAGCAACCCGAAACATTCTGAAACGGACACTTTAGTGTTGTGGTACCTATATAGCTTGTAGTGTTTAGTTATTTAGGATAAGTTATATAGTATGGAACATTTGTCATGTTTCAATTTTTACTTCCAGGTCTAATGTTTATAACTCTACGGTGCTTTCCCAGTAAGGTGTTGTTGTTGAGTGCTGACTAAAGATTGGTGAACAACACTCAGACAATTCAGCTTATTGAACCAATGAAATACAGTAGCTATCACTCGTCAGGGTGCCGACTTTACGGCAACAATTATCGGTGACAATACCTTGTCAGCCTGTACAATGCATTACTTACAAGCACTGATTGCTCGGTGACTCACTGCTAACTGTCGTTTTGCAAGCACTTTACAAGTAAACTAATTAAATCCTTTGTCTGTAGGTTTGTTGATTCTTGAGTTCTTAGATTAATAGATAAAAGAAAACAGGATTAAATTTGACCCAATTTGCTTGAAATGGTGAAATTAGGATATATCACCTCTCTCTCTAACTGTACAGTTATTTGTAGGTGATTCAATATATCCTAATTTTATGACGTTGCGAGTAGAAGCCAGCTGGTATTGTAACAGCCGGATTGTCCACTGCTGGACATAGCCTTTTTTACCATAATTCCCACGCTTGGCAGGCGTCTTGGGGATCGCAGTGTGAGATATCAGTTCTTCAGAAAGCACTGCTGCCCACCTTCTGGTGTATTACCCTTAGTCGCCTCTTACGACACCCACAGGTTGTGATGGAGAGGCGACATTCTAGTCCGGCAACCCACGGGCAGCTAGCTGGCAGTAAACAATATTATCTATGTATCACTCTAATTAAGCCAAATGTTTCCTTTGAAGAGATTTAAGTAAGTACTTAAAGAATAGTGTTCCAAATTCTTAAATTAGAAACTGTTATGTTAGAGTGGAAAACATATTCTTATCTCCAAAGATGTGAGCAAGTCGCGCATGTAATTAGTACAGGGGCGATTAGGGGAACTTGCCCCTCCTTGCCTTCTTACGTTTTTCTTCAGACTGAACTTCAGTGGGGTCGGAGTGCATTGTATGGTGGCCATCTTAACCCCCCTTGATTAAGTAAACAAACAGTTGTATCTAATCACATACCAAAGTTTAAAATATAAAATTAAACAATAACAAAAACAACAACAATCCAAACAAAACTTTTGATGCTGGTAATAATGAATTAAATTATATTAATGATTTTATAAATGTTGATTAATTTTAACAATATTAAGGAACATATACACACACTTTTTACATATGTTTTTAAGTAAGTAATTGTAATGCGGCTGTTTATCCAACTCTATTTTCCACTTAGATGATAATATGAAAGTAAAAGGAGACATCCACTCTGAAGCAAACTAAAAAGTTAAACAATGTTACTACTCGTAATACAAAAAAAACTCTTATTGTAGTAGCTGTAGTGTTGTATATAGTTCGTAGTATTTTGTTAATAAAGGAAAACCGCCGATAAAAAAAGAAATTTCGACAATATCAACAATTACGGGCCATCATATGAGATAGTAATCAAGGACTAGCTTCATCATCTTATTTGCCAGGTGTTAGGTCACTTTGGCATGAGTCTTGGTGGCAGTGTCAGATGCGCTTCCTCGAAGCAGTAGTGTGCAAAGAATAATATTTTTATGCGTGAAGGGCACTAATTAACAAGTACATAAATTACTGGACGAAGGATACATAAGAACATATTTCTCGGTGTGACGAGCGCAGTCCTCTGTCAAGCAGAAAGAGGACGGGTGACACTGAAAAATGTTTGTCTAATAATACAAAGAACAATTCTAGAACTATATTTAAAAAAAGATGGCTAATGGCTCATGCTACAGCTGACTTAGATCTACGTGGGGGGGTCGTCTCCTCTACGTGATAGAAAATCATGTATATATATACTTTTTTTTCTGCTATGTTCAGCCTTTGACCCTGATGGTAAGTGATGGTGTGGTCGAATATGTTGTTCAGGATAACCTAGAATTACTAGCTCTCAAGGACAACTGCCGGAACACACCCTTGGATGTCTGGCGATAGATTTTCTACTTGAGGGTGGTAGCTAGCCAGGCGGGCATTCGCGAAATGCCCTACCACCGTGCTATAACGACTGCCATCCTAAGACAACAACCGGGACCGACGGCTTAACGTGCCCTCCGAAGCACGGAAGCGCTCAGTTGTCATGTCACTAGCGGTCACCCATCCAACTCCTGACCACGGCGGACATTGCTTAACTTTGCTGATCGTTTAAGAACAGCTAAGCGAACTTCACTACGAGCGCTTCAACATATCCGACAAAATAGTAGCTTATTCACTTTTCTCTCTTTTTGAACATACATACCTATATTAATTTTTTTATCTATTATTCTATATGTAGGCTTGTATTTGTTCGCAATCTTACCTGATATTAAGTAACGATGCGTTTGACGATGGTAAAATCTTGCCTAGAAGAGTGATGTAAGTAATTGCAATGTAATAAAATTTCTTACCCTAAAATCTAATCCTTACTCCGTCCACGTCACTAACCACCAGGTTTCATTGCCAATTTGGAAGTCATTAGGAGAAACATTAATTGGCAATGAAACGCAAGAGAAATTGCTTCAAATTGACCATTTGCCTCGGAACAATCAGAGCAAACATGAAGAGTCTATGGGTCGTTGTGTTTGTGTGTGTTTTTGACCATGTAGACAGGTTAGAAGGATATGTTGTCGGCGCTGGCTGTAAGTCTTAAATATGCCGGTAGTGGTACATACTTGTAATATTTTGTGTCGACACTTACATTGGGTCTGTGGAGACTGGAGACGCCTGAATTTCAAACAGAATAGTATATTTTTAGCTGATACTTATATGAATCAAAGAATTAGGGGCTGGAAACGATCACAGTGGCGCTTCCATCATTTAGGGTTGTGTTATTGATAGATTTCACAACCTAAAACCTGTGACAAAATAGAAGAATACGTTTCTCATTCTTATTCATTTTTCTGAGCCTAAAAGATTCCCAGATAGTGTATCCAGCACGCCACCAACCAGTTGTTGGTTAAAGCTGAAGTTCTTTATCCTATATGCTATTGTTCTATAACCCATTGGGTTTCTCAACTGCTTTCGTTGCAGTACTTAACTGCAGTATTAAATTGTTGCTTGTAATAACAAAGGCAAACCTCCGAAGAAAAGAAACTTCTTTACAAAATTACAAATTTACGAGAGAACGTTATAGTCATGTCCCGCACATGTACTTGCACACTATATTTTTTTTTCTCCCGTAAATTTATAATTTTGTAATGTAATCCGCCTAGCAGGCGTTATTGCAAACATAACAATATTAAAAAAGAAACTTCTACAGCTTCTTTAGATTCACTGTATAGAACCATAAATAATGATTCCAGTTAGATATATTTTCTTCTTAGACCTAGGTTTAAAAAAATATCTAAGATATTAAAGAACAATTTCAGCGTGAAGGAGTTACGAACATATACACCCACTCACACACTGACTTTCGCATATGTGGTAATATAAGTATGTGTGTATTTTACATACATTTTTATTTTTATCCCGATTTTGACAAAAGATCAAGAAGTTGATTAATTTCTAATTTAACAACTCATTGTGAATTTACTTATTAAACAATTCTTCGAATTGTGGGAATCACAGTAACTTACTAACCGAACTGAACCAAAAATTATTTTAAGGGTATATATAAACTGGGGCCCGAAAAATGTGATTCCAATAGAATGTACCATCAATAGCATTATTTACTATTTACCAAATGTCCGGCATTATGCTTAGGCCAAAATAACGTAAGTTTAATTTACCATATGGCCCGCTTGATACTTTGAAGTATCTGTACAGTCAGTAAGAATGAAAATAATGGAGGAGCCAAATGGTAACGGGCGTTTTTGTTTCATTTACTTTAATCAAATGCTCCAGCTCTATATAATTTAGCGTCGTGCCCAATATGTCCTGGCAAGTAAAAAATCATCAAATCAATCAAATCCTAACCCATAATATTTTTCTATGTTGACAGTGAACGTCCGGTTCGCTCAACTGCTCCATACGGACAGCAAATATCAGGTCCTTCGTGAGGAGATGGTAAAGGCCAACACCCGGAACCTCGTGTACCATTGTCGTGCTGACAAGACTGACTGCGATGCTGCGCTGGCCAAGATGCGGTATAAGGCCAGCAAGCACTTCTACGCTTTGGCTAAAGCTGTAGTGGACTATGTGAAGAATAAACGACAGGCTAGGCCTACAGGATACGTTGGTATGTCAGGCACCTACTACTAGTATCCCACAATTATTACGTAAATTTTTTTTTCCAAATATTTTTTCGCTGATATATGCTAGCTTTCTGTTGGTGATGTGGTTGAAGATGCTGTTCAGGGTAAGCTTTATGAGAAATAACTCTCTAGGATAGCTACTGGAACAGACTGTTACCTGCGACAGATCTTCTAATTGAAGGTGGTAGCAAGCCACTAGCTAGGTCATGGATCATCGAATATTAACCCAACCAACCGAAGTAGACAGTTTCATGCTATTTTCTCGTATGCTCCTAGGTAGATAGCAAACAACTAAAAGACGTGCATTTAAGCAGTTGGGAAAAAGACGACCACCCAGTACCCACTTCCCTAGAATAATTAAAAATGCAGTATTGGACAGTATTCTGGGGACGCAGGTTCAAGCTGGAACGCTGGAAGTTATCTTGTTCCATCCGACCTCATTTCTATATCTAAATTCATTTATTATGATGCAGAAGCCCAAATATTTCTTAGCCTCCGAGAATAAGATCTGTCTTGCACCATCTCCTGCCAATCATGGGTTTGGCTTGGGGTCAGTCTTACCAAACTTTATCGTTCCAGCAGTAGTATCTGGGACGGACGACAGGGAGTTGATATTTTGGCTGTCCTAGGTTTAGAATGCAC
The DNA here is from genome assembly GCA_963890685.1 of Plagodis pulveraria. Taxonomy (NCBI): domain Eukaryota; kingdom Metazoa; phylum Arthropoda; class Insecta; order Lepidoptera; family Geometridae; genus Plagodis; species Plagodis pulveraria. The sequence goes on along the minus strand of OY982955.1, from coordinate 6,164,892 downwards.
CAATGATATTTGGCTCAGCTACCATATCTTTTTTAAGAGAAGAGACCACCATACATATTTTTTCTAATCAAATTCTTAATTCCCGACAGGAACAGCCACGTTTTGTCAAGAGAATATTTGTGTGCCTGACACGGACCCTCCGATTGTCTTTGGAGGATGCTTCACCCTCGTCTCTTGTGGCGGCAACCAGACCTGGCATCTCGATCCAGTTATTTACAAGAGGAGAAAGACCAGATTCTAGGTGTCATTGTGAATTTATAAATAAAACCTCCGAAAATTGGCCAGAGTATTAATGAGATAGGTACCTTCTTCGATTCTGTTGTAAATGAAACAAAGTTAGAGTCCAGAGAGGTGTCTTATTTTTTCTTTTTAATTGCTCCAGTTACTTAACAACGCACATTAAACTTGATTCGCGTGCGTGAGGTTGCTCAGGACTCAGGTTAAGGATCCTGCCGTGGAGTTAGTTTAGGATCCTGTAGGATCCCCCCGAAGGGTTCCCGCCTTGTCGTGGCGGTGGGGCTTAGTAGCCGTGGCTTCGTCACCCACGGTGAAGCGAAGAGGAACCAGGGGCCGTGCTGGCTTGGGCAGTCGGCCGGCCCCAGAGGGGCCGCTCCACTGGGCTTTGCCTCTAAGTCCAGACTGGAGCGGCAACGGGTAGGCTGCGGTGCTGTATGGGCAGCACCGCATCTGAGGCGGGCTGTGGTGTTGTATGGGCGACACCACAGCTGACGGTGAGGGGCCACGGCGGGAGAGGAGTGCCGGTATCACGGTGCGCCGCTCTCCCTACCTTCCGTGGCCACGGCGGGGCCGCCACCGTTGGATGGCGGACGCGGAGGGGCCGCAGGGGAGGAGGAGTGTTGGTATAGCGAGGCGCCGCTCTCCCTATCCTCTGCGGCCGAAGTAGCAGGCGACGGGGCTACTCATCTGACCCGTCGCAGGGGGACCTTGGGCGTCGGAAGCGGGGTCGTCTGACGCCCATTTGCGGGCTTGGTCCCCGGGTGGTAGCGACGTGCCATGTGTTCTGGTGCGTCGTGAGGGGTAGCACCCCAGGAGGGGTCCGGCAACGGACAACCGTGGCGGGTTCGTGGTTGAGTGCTAAAGCGACCCTGCGATCCCGCCGAGAAGCGGTAGAGATGGAACACCGTGTGTTATTTAGTCGGTAGGGGCACTTGCTGCTGTGGGAGTAGTTGGTGTCGAGCCCGACATATCCCGGCCACCTTCCCGGGGTGGACGAGAATGCGTAAATGCATTTTACACACGTTAAAAAAAAAAAAAAATAAAAAAAAAAAAATGATCCTGTTGGATCCTTGCGGATGAGGATCCTGCAGGATCCTTAACTGAATGAAACAAACGTGAATTAAGAAAATGAAGATTTTCTCTTACACAAATATATTGTGTATTGATACGGATGCAGCGTGCGAGTCTGACTTACAGGCTTTAGTAGATTTCATATTTTTTACGGCTCTTAATTAATGGGCAGCCTTTTAACCACTATGGTAAATGATGACGAAAAAGGTCCACAGGATTAACCTAGAATGGGAAATTACCCTCAAGAACGACAGCCGGAACACGTGAACCATTAAGTGCTTGGTGGCAGCTTGTCTACTTTAATAAGGTGGCTAGTTAGAACTGGCGTATTCGTCGTAGCATCATGTGGTAAAGCTAAAATCAAAAGGCAGGATTAGTAACAAAAAACAAAAATAAAGCTAACAAAGCCCACCAGTCCATAATTATTGGCCATTGGTTATGTAATATTACTAGTGTAGCATTTATCAATGCGGTAGCTACCCAGGCAAGCATTCACAAAATACCCCGCACCAACTTGCAATGAAACTCAAGCCCATAGCAGGTTTATCCCTTAAGAACTACAAAATAAACACTAAGAACAACAGCCATCCGATTAGCCACCGTACATAGCGATCGCGCCACACAACTAATTACTCAACTAAAAAGAAACAACGCCGACCACCTGTAGCATTGTTGTTCACACAATGCCTCTGCATTGTTACGTAGGCGAGATAACCGGAACAAATGGCCGGCAGGGTTATAAGACTTGGCCACTGCCAGATGCTCAGTTCCGAATGATGTGATCTTGCCAAAGATGAAGGCCTTAGTTTGTTTAGTGGTGGTGCAGGTCTGCAGATATGTCGCGGCGGAAATCAGGGATAGTGTCATTATGAACAAGTGAGTACAACAGTTTTGCTCTACAATTTTGTATATGTGCTCGTTGCTTAGGATGCGATTGTGCTTGAAATCATATTTGGAACTATAGAAGGGTAGCGGCATCATTGACAGAGTTAAGTGTTTGATAAAGCACTTCTTTTTATCAAACGAATTCCAGTAGTCTGGTTGATGGCCGAGCTTATTATGGTAAAACTACTGAATTGTAATAGAACATTTGCATCGGCTTCCAAACGTGTCGGTGACCAAAGAGTTTAGGCACCCGGTGGGTATAACCGCGACACGCGGGTTCAATTTCAACACGTGCGGAAAATTTTCAGCTCTAAAAAATTGTTAATTTGATATTCGCTTAGCAAGCGTCATATTTGGAAAGGTACAAAGGACAACCTTTGTAGAGTTTATTATGTATTACTGGGATCTTTGAAGTCTCTGGAGAATAAATAAGCCGTAAGTATATAACATCAGCTATCCCTTGACGCATCTTTTTGGGGGTTTCTCGAATTGGTGAAACTGATACAATTTCAGTACTTTGAAAGAAATATTTACAATGATGTTTTTCTAATCAACGCGCAAGCAATTACAACACAAACGGAGTGATAACTTGCTCAGTTAACAGCCCATGGAGTTGTTGTAGAACTTGCATATATACTAGTATATATATTATTATGCCGTCGTAACTAAAAAAGTCCGCTATTTTTTACATTATTTTTATTAGTTGACAAACTAACCTTTTTCCGCAATATCTTACATTTGGTAAGCGATGATGTGATGGAAAATATGAGGATTTAGGCGTTACTTTGCGGAATTCCACATTTAATACTCGTAATAACCAATGTTTATTTATGGTTTAAGCAAACATCAAATGAATATTATAGAAAAACAATAAAAAAATGTAAAAATAAATCAAGTGACAGTTCCGCCTAATTTTCCTATTACGTCGACGTGACGTCATAAATGCTACGTAGCCAAACCGGAAGAATTCTAGAAATTCATGCCCTCGAAGAGTCCTCCTAACGATGCTTCGTGTATAACCAAAACGTGTGGAAAAGCAGGTTAGGCTTAAAAACCTAATCTCACGCTCTGGCAACAGATTTTTTACTTGAGGCTATTAGAGCTACCTAAAAACATTCCAATACGTTGCTTGTAATCCACAATAATCTACGAGGCCACTAGTAGTTACTGCATTAGATATTATGGCGGGAACAATATGTGTATAGTGTGACAGTACTGTGTCTTTTCGGCCGTAGCTCTATCCGTGTCTTTTCTTTCACCAGATTAGTAAACGTTAAACCAGTAGGAGGGATGGTTTCCAACATCTTTATGCCTCTCACTGAGCTACCTCCTCCCAACGCCCCACACGCCCATCCCGACGGACGGCGACATCTGGACCCAAATTGCGACCCCATAAGGGAACCCAAGACTGTGTATGAAGGAGGAAAGGTGGAGATATTCGGAGAGTACTATGATGATAATATTGCTAAAACAGTGGCCACTGTAATCATCCCTGACCATATTGACCGTGAGTATTTAAAAGTTGATGCAACTACATATACCGTCATTGTGACCAAAATGCGAAATTCCCTAAAATTCATTAATTTATAACTATCTATTTAATAACAAGCAAATTTCGCTGTTCAGGCTCTTTTAGAAGACCTATCGCAGGTCTGTGCTTATCTTCATTTCAGTCGAAACCTGAGACTCGTATTACAAAAACTTTTGAACTCTTGTCAATTTGTCCTTTAAGTCTGAATTCAGAAATTCAGGGTTGCATTTTGGCACCTGCATCCAGGAAAAGACTGTTTTACTCACATGACTTAAAAGACAGTCTAATGCGTGATTGATGCTGGAAATGAGAAACGTTTAAAAGCCCCATGTGTTTCAGCTTTTATCTACATGCAAAAATTCATCAAAATCTGTTAGGCACATAAAGGAAGATACGTGGTAATAAATATACTTTTCACGTATATTTATTATTATTAAGTATCACATCATCTCTGTATAAAATCATCAACAGCAATACCAGCTATTTATACTTAAAGCCCTGGAGTGCTAGAAAAAGACTACTTAATAAAAATCTTCTTATATTTGGATCCACTAACTATATCCTAACAACATCTTCTTCTATCACCGCCAGGAAAATTCTTTGAAGTAACCACTCAAGTACCGTACCTAACCGTGGGCCCCATCGAAGCTCTAGGCTACCACCCGTCTACCATCAAAAGCGACCACCCATCCGAATGCGAGAAGATCTATCAGGATCACATGGACCAGGAATACACTGAAGAAGATGCTGACATGTCTGAGGAGTCCCTGGAGATGGCCAGGATGCCACTATTCCCAGCAGAGCGGCCCCCGGACTCCGTCGAAAAACGGCTTGAGAAGATGTACAGTGATATGGATATTTAGAGCAGTTGGATACTTTGTATTTTTATATGTTGATACTTGATCTTTTGTAATAAAGCCTTTGAATTAATGGAAGTTTTATTACTTGATATAAAAATGGTTAAGAAGGAACAAAGCCTACAAGAAATTTATTAGACCTTCACGAGAATGACGACAAAGTTACTTTATGTATGACGTCTCGTATTCACCTGTTTTTTATCATATGAAACTGAGCAGATTCTAGTATTTCTTGGTATTAAAATTTAAAAGAAGAGTATACCAAGTCTCGTAATATTTTCTTTTTTGTTAAAAACTTTTTCAATTTATCTGGTGGACCTCTTATCATTGCGGTAAAACGGGGCTTTTTAGGGATTTTCAGAGTCATATTTTCTTTAGTAATAATTATTAGTTGCTGAAAAAAGGTTATGACAGAGGCATGACTATAGCAAGATATTTTTTATGTTAAAAATATCTGTATTACAACCTATATAAATTGTTAATACACTAAATAATTATTATAAGTATACTGTTTGAATAATATAACAACATAATAATATTTCAATTTACACGTGTATTTTTGACGGTTTAATGGAAAGACTATCTAATTCAATCGGAACAGATATTCTGATTCAAATAGTAAAAGGTGCATATGCACCTGAATTCGAGCATTGAAAAATGAAATTCTATTGGATTCATTGCATAGAGAAAAGTAATATACCCATGAAGTGCGAGTATTAAATACAAGTTAAGTTCTTAGAAACAGCAGTGTTCGGACCGATCAACTTAGCAACAAGTTTCCGAACGCTGCCAAGGTAGTCGTCTATTTTGAGTCGATGGACATTTTGAGTGAAAATGTAGAAGTTTTGACTGTCGCTTTGTCCTTGGTTTTTAACACTTTTTTGAGTACTCTGAACATTTTGGAAAAAAAGGGATTTGTAGAAATTTGCATAGCTAGCTCGTAGCAGAATAAATTTGTCAATATAATTATATTTGTAATTGTGCTGTGTCGTGACGTTTGGGATCTCAAGAAGAGCGAACCTCACAGCCGTGAGTAAAAAAAAACCTTGGAATCTTATCTGGCCAGTTAGGTATCCCTAGGTACACTAGGTAGGCTGGCTTCAACGAAGGAACACAGAAAACCTATCATAAATTGTACGTAATTTTCATGTATTAATTGATTGCTTGTGTATTTCTTCTTTTCAGCCCGGCGAACGACCGGCACTTTAAGTAGGTATTCAAAACAGATTGTCCAGGTGGAAGGCCCTGTGCTGAACATCCCTGCCTGGGCAATCTGGAATCTTAACAAGCAGAATGTTTCTAAGAACTTGTTCGAATTCGAATATTAATAAAGCATAACTGTAAGTCATTTTACTAACATTTAATCTGAAATAGCATTAACATTAAACTAAGTGTACTTATAGGTAGGTTTTAATGTGTTTGTTTGCTATACTGGTCCAGTTTGTAGGTTGTACTTGTTGGGTAACTTGACATCTTTGTCCTTGTCGTCTAAGATCTCCTCAGTGTCATCATCGTCGAAGTCGTCAATGTCCAGGGGATTCCTGTCAAACAACATAATTTTATAAAGAATATGATATTTAAATGTATTAACTTTCTTTTTCAATATTGTTTCTACCCTCAGCCCACTTATGTATCTCTATTAAAACAATGCTCTTGATTATATTGTTACTTAGCCGTATTCCATTTGAGTTATATTCGATAATGTTGACCACATTTTGCGTCTATGGATCCACATTGAAGGTGAACCAGACACAAAATGTGATCAAAATTATCGAAAATAACGAATTTAGCGTCAAATGGTATACGCCCTTAGTCGTTGTTAACCGATCAACTAAGTTAAGTAAACATCCGCTGCGGTCATGCATAGTGTGGGTAACTGCTAATGGCATTACTACTGATCACTTCGGAGGGCACGTTAAGCTGTCAGACTCGGTTGTGAATGCCCGCCTGGCTAGCTACCACCCTCAAGTAGAAAATCTGTCGCTAAGAGTTCCGGCAGCTATCCTTGAGAACCAGTAACTAATTTCAGGTTATCCTTAGCAACGTCATCGACCACATCATCACTTACCATCAGATAAGATAGTGGTCAAAGGCTAGCCTATCAACTATACATAAAAATATTATATTAATTAACATTTTTGTTAAATATGAGGCATTCTTTTCGCTCATATGTCGGCCTTTACGATTTATAATTGTGTGACTTTATACTATATAAGAAAACAAGAAAGAAACTTACTTGTTCCAATCAATCTTGTGTCGTTTCCTGTAATAATAAAAAAATAATTAAATATTTCTAACTTAAATATATTACTGCTATCCAACAAATGGGTTACGCGATGACACACATTTTTTGTTGCTTTTACGAATCCTGTAAGCTCCAAATTACGATGATCTCTCTTGATTTTTAAATTATGTTTACCTATTAGTAGCAATGTAGTCCTGGTCCATGTATTCTTCGGAGACTTCAACTGACAAAGGCTGCCCCCGATGGTCTTGAAGAATGCCAAAGTAACGCGGTGCTCTCGTCACGGAGAATAAAAGTGCTGAAAAAAAGTTTTCACTACAGTGGCTCCCATTTTCGTTACATCTTTGGGTAAGCGCCGTTAGCAAAACGCATTTAGTGACCGTGGTGTCCAAGTTTCAATATATGGCCAGGCGCACAAAGGATTATTTATATATTGTAGGTGAAAGTAGAAAAAGTTCCTATTTGGAACATACTAATATACAGCAGGCCTTATTGGTAACATATTCAAAATAAAATAAGTTATTCCTATATTATGTGCAGAAAGTAGACTAAACAAAATCAATTATAAAAAATCGGCCAAGTGCGAGTCCACGAAGTCGCACGAAGGGTTCCATACCGTTATCTAAACAACATTAGTATTAACTTTTTTTATTTTCCACGTGCGTTTTTTAGTATTTGTTTTTATAGCGGTAATAGAAATACATCATCGTGAAAATATCAACTTTCTAGCTATCACGGTTCATGAGATACAGCCTGGTGACAGACAGACAGAGGGACAGTGGAGTCATAGTAATAGGATCCCGTTTTTACTTTTTGAGTAACTTACCCTAATAAGTTTCAATAAAATCCAGCACTAAAATACATACCTGATATAAAAAAATGAGGAATCAAGGTTCCGGCATTTTTTTGACGACGACCTATTTGCCTTATATTGAGCTTACAGTGATATCTACAACATCTTATAATAAGAATTTCTATAGAGTATCGTTTTAATTTCTCTATAGGGTATCTAACGAGACACACACCACAACCGAATTACGAGTATATGCGATATATTAGGAAAAACAATCCCAACCGGTCACCTGAGCAACTCGTCACAATTTTCTTATTGTTTCTTGTTTTTGTGGAATGGCACGCACATTATCAAACTTAGATTTTTATCTGTACGTTACTTCAATATGAAAATAAAGATGTTTAGTTGTTGGCAATAAGAAGAGTTTATTTGTTTGAAATATTGTCGATTATCATTTTATATTCAAATTGTTAAACCATAGGTGGCAGATTTTTTCATGAGGAAACACTTCTTATAATAATGGTCTGAAACATCGACAGCAGCAGCTTTATTCTGGCATAGTGCATTTAATAACATGGTGTTATTAATAATTATAGGAAGAGTAGTCTTGTGGTTCCGGTCTTAAGGGCGAGGTAGCCACGGAAATTACAGCTAAGATTTAAGTTTTCTTCCCAGGTAACGCAATATTATTATAGACATCACTTTCCTGTTATATAGTTGAGTTGAGTGTCCTATACTTTGCCATGGACTAAGGTCAACTCGATCATTTACCGACAAACATATTAACTGGGTAGGCAATCAAACGCTACTGAATTCTACCCACAGTGACGGTAATAACTATTATTCCCCGACCTAATCTTTAAGAAAAATGAGAATATTTTTTTACTTACTGTCATCAACTGCTCTAATTTCCCTTAAAAATACTGATATTACTATAAATACTACATGCAACTTTAACGTCGTTTCACTCATTTTTATGTTTAAAATGTCCTTTATTTTTCTCTTAGTCTTTATCAAAGTTTTCTTACTTTATTCAATATCACCGTTATGTTAAAAAAAAATTATCTATCTTGGCAAACTCATTGTAAAATAAAGAAATGGTTGGCAATAATCCGAAAGTTAAACGGGAACTAAAAGTTCAAAACTTCATTTCGACTTGCAACATCCGTTTGGCGAAATGTTTACAAACTAAAGTAAGTTTAATAAATTCTACGAGAAAACTGTTTTTCTAAAACGCACAACATTTTCCGGAACAATAGGTTGTGTAATAACATTTAATAGCTATGTTAGGAATTTATCATTAGAAAATCATTGAAACGATATACCAACCCGACTGGAGTGGTAGTGCTCGTAATTCTTCTAGGTATGACAGAGTACAGACACCTTTAAAGGTAAAAAAAAGAATTGCATTTTTTCCCAAAAAGGGTACGATAGCGTTGGAAAATAAAAATGGTTCCCAGTACGAAATTTTAGGTCATAACATAGATAAATGAATAGGACCATTTATCTATGGTCATAGTAACGTAGCCTTCACTCAGGGCTCAGGATGAATTCTGCTACGCGTGTCTGTTACTTCTTTTCGTAATGGTAATGGCAATAGTTTCATAATGACATTGTGCTATTGTGTAGTCTCATTTTACTATCCTACTACTGATAATTAATTTTCTGAACATGCCCATGTTGGTGGGAACTACCACCTATTGACTTGCGTTTCCTATAATTTCAAGTAACCTCTTAAGAACCATTCTTCATAATGTTTCGTATCTTTGTATGTTTCCGTTATGCTGCGTCCAAGTGTTGGAATAATATCCCGCCGCCTTTGAGGAACCTGCAAAGTATACACGGATTTAGACTGAAAAAATATATATACACGCATCAAAAAAGCGAAGAACTTTTTAGACATGACACCAGCGCTATTTAATACAATTCATGTATTAAATAACGCAATTTTTTTCCCAATATGTATACATTATTTCGCCCGCAGTAAATTTGCTCAGAGACACTTTGATTATATAGCACCTCACCTGTACAATAAGCTGAATAAACTGAATCGCAAATGTAGCATAAAAAAATACTCTAATAATAATATTAAAAAAGTAATACTCACATGGCTCAATCAACTGGACTATGATGATGTGGAAGGTATACTAGATAATCTTTAAACGATAATAACTCACCATACTTACATAACACACCACACTCACATATACACAACACTCCACACTCACATAACACAATGGACTCACATAACACACCACACCCACATAACAATCCTCACACCCCGTCGCATACACCACACAAATCCTCATCCACATACCTACAAAACATCCATAAAAGTTTATATGAAAAAAATCAAATCAAAATAATTGTATATATAATGGCATAATTTATGTTAAATATAGTCCTACGTTGGATAAGGATCTGGTCTTCGAAACACAGTTTTAAGCTACGTCGAGGACCAGAGGCTTCAAAATTAACATTGTACACATTTTAATTGTCAATAAATGATTTTTATGTTTTTTTTTTTTTATTATTATCCAATAGTTGCTTTACAATTAAAACTTATTATTATATATTTCAAGTGCGCACTCGCCCTGATGATGAGCATCTGATATGCTCGAAACCCGGGTCGACGTATTCGATCCTCAACGTGAGTGTTTTTTGCCGGTTTAATTTATAATATTTAAATATGTGTGAAACTCACGAGAATTTCAATTATATATTTCGACTATAAAAATAAAAGGAAATACCTTGCCTGTTTTACTATTGTGTTATAGGTATGGATTTTCATATTGGGCTTTACAGTGGTTGTACATAAATGTTATAAATATTATGTTGTTCTGTTTGTCTGTGGATTTTCGTGCGTAACGTCACTTGCCGTACCCAACGGAAGACCAAAGCTGCTTGTTCGCAACCAGCATTATGCTGAGTTGGTGTCGGTTTGGGGCAAAAAAACTATGATGTAGGTATTGTACCAACAAAATATGTTTTAATTTTATTTGGTCTGTTTTTTGTCACAAATAAAGCTATGTCTATGTCCATAATATATGAGAATAGGTAGAATGCGGGGATACAGCGGAGTGCGGATTTACCAATGCGAGAATCAAAATGAGAATAGAGTAAAAGCTGCGATAGCGGTTTTTGACAGCGACATCGATGTTGTACAATACCCGGAGTACACTACAAACAACATCGTTGTCGTCAAACTCAAGACGAAAGCATGGGAAGTCACCGTAGTATCATTCTACCTGGAACCCCACCCGAAGCCAATACAGCCATACCTGGAACAGCTAAGACGAATTGTGGAAAGGTTTGGCCGAAGGGTAATCATAGGTGGCGACGCAAACGCCAAGAGCACGTGGTGGGGTAGTGCTACAGTGGATGATCGGGGCGATGAAATGGCTGGCACAATAAATGAAATGGGAATGCAAATCCTAAACGAAGGAAATATACCAACCTACGATACCGTTCGAGGTAGTCGAACTTTCTCCAGTTTTATTGACGTCACGGCCTGCACATCGGATCTTCTTGACCTCATAGAAGACTGGAAAGTTGAAGAAGACATGACGAGCTCTGACCACAACACTCGAACTTTCAAAATTAAATTAGTAAAATCCAAAGGAATCAGCACTAAAAGAACAACAAGAATATACTTCACAAAGAAAGCTAACTGGTCCCACTTTCATGAGAAATTGGGACAGTTACTGGCAGAACATAACATAAACGAAATTGAAATCAATAAAATTAGAACAAATATAATATTAGAATCAGTAGTCGAATTATTTACCAAGTTAATTTTAGAAGCATGTAACTATAGTATACCGTTAATTAGGAATAAAGAATCATTTGCCATTCCATGGTGGTCAGAGGAACTCACCAAACTGAAACAGGAGGTCAACACGAAGAGGCGCAGGATCCGATGTGCAGCTCCGGTCAGAAAGAAGAAAGTAATCCAGGAGTACCTACAAGCGAAGGAAAAGTATGAAAGGAAGGCAATGGAAGAAGAGATCGAAAGCTGGAAGAAATTTTGCGGGAAACAAGAAAAGGAGGGACTCTGGGAAGGAATATACAGAATTTTAAAAAGGACCGAAAGGAGACAAGAAGACCTACCCTTGACAAAACATGGAAAAACATTGGACCAGAAAGAGTCGGCCCAACTAATGGCGGAAACCTTCTATCCAGAGGACAAGAAGGAAGAAGATACTGCAGTTCATATGCGAATTCGGGCCAAAGCAGAACAAGTAAACGTGATGAGCCATGATGAACAACATGACCCTCCGTTTACTTTAAAAGAACTGAAGGCCGCAACTGCAAGCTTCAACCCGAGGAAAGCTCCAGGTTCAGATGGCCTTACCGCCGATATATGCCAACACGTCATCAATCACAACCCAGAGATTTGCCTATCGCTGGCAAACAAATGCCTTGAGCTGAGCCACTTCCCAATAATTTGGAAAGAGGCTACGGTAGTGGCACTTAGGAAACCGGCCAAAGCAAACTACACAGAGCCAAAATCATATAGGCCCATTGGACTACTGCCAGTGATGGGCAAAATACTGGAGAAAATGCTGATTGGCCGACTAAAATGGCACATAACACCCAGACTTAGCCTGTGTCCATTTGGCTTCATGCCTCAAAAAAGTACGGAAGACGCCCTCTATGCCCTAATTACACGCATTCGAAGGAAGCTGGAACAGAAAAAATTAATCACAATGATATCACTGGACATAGAGGGTGCCTTTGATGGAGCATGGTGGCCGGCCATCAGGGTAAGACTCGCAGAAGAGGGATGTCCGTCTAATTTAAGACGCCTCGTTGACAGTTACCTGCAAGACAGGAGGGTCAAGCTCAGGTACGCCGGGGAAGAAGTGACACGTGCAACGAGCAAGGGATGCGTCCAGGGATCGATAGGGGGACCGACCCTATGGAATCTGCTCCTCGATCCATTGCTCAAGGGACTGACACAAAGGGGCGACTACTGCCAGGCTTTCGCGGACGACATAGTCCTGCTAATAGAAGGAGACACGGCAATCGAAATCCAGCGCCAAGCGAATGCCGCCCTCGCCTATGTTCAGGAATGGGGGATCAGTAACAAACTGAAATTTGCTCCGCAGAAAACACACGCGATGATGCTAACACGCAGGTTGAAATACGATACCCCATGTCTGAACATGGGCGGGATCGACATCAAGATGGTAGAGGAAATAAAGATCCTAGGCCTCACCATAGACGCAAAACTCACCTTCAACAGCCACGTGGGCAACATCTGCAGGAAAGCGCTGGGTTTCTATAAACAGATAGCCAGGACGTCCCGAATCAGCTGGGGTCTCCATCCAGAGATAATTCGGCTCCTATATCATACAGTTGTAGAGCCGGTCATTGTATATGCTGCAGGTGCGTGGGCTGCCGCAGCCGACAAAATCTGCGTACAGAAGCAACTCAGTACTGTGCAGCGGGGGTTCGCACAGAAAATCTGTAAAGCGTATCGTACCGTCTCTCTAAACTCGGCACTAGTGCTGGCTGGAATACTCCCTCTGGATCTTAGAGTAAAGGAGGCAGCCGCACTGTATAAAACAAAAAGAGGTGTCCCCTGGCCAGCACTGGGAGATAGAGAGATGGAACAAAAAGAACAATACGCAAAGTTGCCCCACCCAGCGGAACGCATAGAACTGGAATTCGACGGCCTAGTAAACCAAGAGCAGGTCGATGCGCACAGACATCATGAGGTGCAGATATATACGGACGGCAGCAAGATCGAAGGAAAAGTCGGAGCCTCCCTCTCGTTATGGGAGGGGAACAGTGAAACCGCACAAAGAAAATTGAAGCTTGAAGGACGACAGTCCTACTGCACCGTTTACCAGGCCGAGCTTCTGGCAATATGCGAAGCAAGTAGGCGAATACTAAAAAGCCCAAAATCCACCTTCGGCATATACAGTGACTCACGTTCAGCTCTAGAGACGATTACAGACTGTAATACAACGCATAGCCTGGCAGTTGAAACACGCAGAAACCTAAGTGCAGTACAACAACAAAATAAAACAGTTAACTTGTACTGGATTAAAGCACACGCTGGGCTCGAAGGCAATGAGCGAGCTGACCAGTTGGCCAAAGAAGCCGCCCTTTACTCCAAAAGGAAACCGGACTATGACCGATGCCCGACTTCATTTGTCAAGCGACAAATCCGCATGGATTCGCTTGACATATGGAATCGGAGGTACAAGTCCGGCGAAACGGCTAAAGTCACTAAGATCTTCTTCCCCGACGCTATTGAGGCATACACAACAGTACGAAAAATAGCACCGACAGGAGTACTCACGCAAATCATGACAGGGCATGGTGGATTCTCTGAATACTTGTTTCGGTTCAAGTGTAAGGACAATCCAACATGCCCCTGTGAACCTTGCAAGGAGGAAACTGTAGAGCACATCCTCTTCGAATGTCCCATTTACGGTCTCAAAAGGTACGAAATAGAGCAAAAACTAAAAATAAGTCTAAAAGCTGAGAATGTAAACAAAATAATTAGAGATAAGAAAAACAGAGAGTATTTTATAAACTATTGTATTGAAATAGGAAAACATGTAGTAAATAATAATAAAACTAGCAATTAAGAATGATTGTTATATATATTAAACATATATATAAGCAGCATTAATAATTATAAGAAACTAATTTAATAAGATAAAATACAAATTGTGTAATAGATAATAAGATATATATAGGAAGTAGTAATAAGATAAAATTGTAAAACAGTAATAATAAGTAATGGAATGTATGTAGATAGAAATAAAGTACCCAAAGTCTCTGACTCATTCAGGGGTCCTATAGCTCGCGGGCCGGGAGGTGTATGCTCCCGGACAGGAAAAAAAAAAAAAAAAAAAAAAAAAAAAAAAAAAATATGAGAATGGTATTTAGAAGCGATGCAACCTCTGTCTTCAAAATACTCGTTCTGAGTTCAAAATGCTCTCGGATCTACTATATACTCATGCATAGAAACGTTTTCTGTTGCAGATTTCCTGGTTGAGGGATATAACAAACTCGTTTTTTTTCTTATTTTTTTTTTGGGATTAGACGGAATAAGCACGAGGACCACCTGATGTTAAAAGTCTATTGTGCCTGTAAATTAATATTTTACATTACCTACATAGCTCGATGTAAATATTCAAAACTCTATTCAAAGGGAGCGCGGCGCGGTCCAATGGTGCCGCGGTGGGCGCTCTTTGCTCGGAGTAGGCATTGTCCTTTACTACGAGACACAGAACTTAAAAGTGTCAGACAGTACCAGAACTTATTGTTTTAAGTTTTCCTCTCCGCGCAAAGAGCGCGCATATGTAATAAAGAATATTAAATATTAAATTACAGGCACAAGGGACTTTTAACATCAGGTGGTCCTCGTGCTTATTCCGTCAAATACACATAAACAAAAACACATAACATTTTAAAAATAAACATGTCATAGTGTTTCTTAGGACTAGCAGAAGTCAAACCTAAGAGATAGTTATTATTTTACCAATAACCCTGTATATAAACAATATAGACATCGTTATAAACCCGTCTCTATGTTGGAGCATAGAAAAATTATAGGAGTCCTGTTCATTTATCTATGGTTGGGGCGAATCGTGCTGACTGCTGACATAGCGTTCCACTCCACCGTCGGGTCGCCGAAAGTCCGCTACTTGCATGTGGGCGGTCAGACACTAGGTCAACGTTTGATGGTTGTGAGACAATTATGAGATGATATTGCCGATTTTATAGGTTTAAGTTAGTCTTAACTTAAGAACTCGGGAGCTAAATTAGAACCTAATTTAGCTCCATAAACAATAATTTCTTGTTCCCTTCGTAAATCAAAATAGTTTTATTTTTAAAAAGATACTTCCACGCTCTCGGAAATTATCTACGTTCTTAATACGCGTCCTACTTGTTTTGTCTGTAATATTAGCTTATGAACTAAACCATAGTCAAGGACAAAGATGAACTAAGAAATCTCTAATATTTTATTTGTTATGTGTCCCATCCGTTCCTTTGCCGTGGTACCATTAGATCTTTCCTTTGATGGTACCACGGCAAATTTAATTTGCCGTGGTACCATTGACTCAATGGTACTACGAAAATGCTGATTTCTATTAACCGTGGTACCATTGAATCGTTAGACTAAAAATACCCTTGGTCTTGCTTAATTCAACGGAAAAAAGAATAGTGTAGAAATATTTTTATGTTAGTATTTTTATAACGGTAGATGTTGATTTGACAGCTTTCAAATGTGACAGTTGTCAAAGTCAAAGTCAAAATCGTTTATTCAATTTAGGCGTCTACGACGCTCTTATGAAGGTCAATTACAAATTTTAGTATTGAAATATTCTACATTGTACTGCCACGTTCAGCAAATAAGTTGTATAGAGCCACTGCGAGAAGAACGGGCAAGAAACTCGGGGCCATTCTTTAAAACATCTTTTAACAATGTGTTACATACATACTATATAATAGAGTTATTACAATATATGTTTAAATTATGTAGGTGACAGGCAATAGCTTGGCGGAGGCGGAATTGTCCAGGCATTTTTGTCGTTTATGTAATCAGAAACTGTGTAGTAGGATTTTTTAATCAATATGTTTTTCACATGCAACTTGAATTTCCCTTCTGTGAGCTTTGTAATATGTTTAGGAACTTTATTATAAAACCGCACACAATTACCTAAGAAGGACCTTTTATTTGTCTTTGCTAATCTAAAACCTGGCACCACTATTTTATCTTTATTCCTAGTATTGTAATCGTGATTGTCACTGTTTAATTTAAATTTACTCAAATTTTTACGAACATACATAATATTTTCAAATATATACAGACTTGGTAAAGTTAAAATATCAATTTCTTTAAAAAGATCCCTCACAGATTCCCTAGGACCCATTTTATATATGGCTCGAATTGCACGCTTTTGTATGATAAATATTGTCTTTATCTCAGCAGCAGTTCCCCACAGCAATACGCCATACGACATAATACTGTGGAAGTACGCGAAATAAACTAGGCAAGCAGTAGCTACGTCTGTTAACTGTCTTATCCTAAGAACTGCATATGCAGCAGAACTAAGTCTTCCGGAGAGATCATGTATATGTGGATCCCATTGTAAAGTGGAATCCATTTTGATTCCCAGGAAGACTGTCGCTTTGTCAATAGGGAGTTTATCTGGGCCAAGCTTTATGTTTGGTTCAACATAAGGAACATTTGGTAAAGAAAACTTTAAACATTTCGTCTTTTTTGAATTTAGGAGAAGATTATTAGCGGCGAACCATTTACAAATCTTAGATAATACATTATTTACATGCGTCAGTTCACTGTCTTTCCTATCTACTTTAAAAATCAGAGAGATATCATCTGCGAATAAAACAATATCGCAGAAATCTTTGACCATGCAAGGCAGATCATTAATATATGTTAGAAACAGAAAAGGTCCCAAAATTGATCCCTGTGGTACTCCCATTTTTACCAATGACCCGGAAGAAGTATTGCCACTTATTCCAACCCTCTGTAGCCTGTCTGACAGATATGACTCTATAAGATTCAGAGCTTTTCCACGAATACCATAATATGTCAAAATGACACTTGATGTCTAAAGCCCGATTTCACATTTAGGTTAAAAAGTTTTCTATAAATGGCTGGGAAAAAGGTTTAATATGTGACAGCTGTCAAAGTGACAGTTTATGTCAAATAGACAGGTCTGCTTTGTGAAAGATGTCAAAGTGACAGTTGGTGTCGTACTTTTGTACTCTATTACTTTTTGTTTTCATGACATCTGTCAAACTTTTATAGATCTCATAGAGATCTTCATTTCAGATGACAGCTGTCAAATTAAAATTGGGTTTATATCGGAAACTATTGACCCCAGATTACTAGTTTCTTCACAGATATGGTAGATCTCATAGATATCTTCTTTTCAGATGACAGCTGTCAAATTAAAATTGGGTTTATCTTGGAAACTATTGACCCTAGACTACTAGTTTCTTCACAAATATGATAGATCTCATAGAGATCTTCATTTCGGATGACAGCTGTCAAATTAAAATTGGGTTTATCTTGGAAACCCTCAATAAATAAACTTATAATATACCTGTTCCTCTTCGTTTCGAGATTAAGTTTCATAATTGTTAAGTGCATATTAATTTTTATGTTGACAACTGTCATCTGAAATGAAGATCTCTATGAGATCTACCACATCTGTGAAGAAACTAGTAGTCTAGTGTCAATAGTTTCTGAGACAAATCCTATTTTAAATTGACAGCTGTCATCTGAAATGAAGATCTCTATGAGATCTACTATATCTGTGAAGAAACTTGTAGTCTAGGGTCAATAGTTTCCAAGATAAATCCTATTTTAATTTGACAGCTGTCATCTGAAATGAAGGTCTCCATGAGATCTACCATATCTGTGAAGAAACTAGTAGTCTAGGGTCAATAGTTTCCAAGATAAACCCTATTTTAATTTGACAGCTGTCATCCGACATGAAGATCTCTATGAGATCTATCATATCTGTGAAGAAAGTAGTAGTCTAGGGTCAATAGATTCCGAGATAAACCCTATTTTACTTTAACAGCTGTCATCCAAAATGAAGATCACTATGAGATCTATAAAAGTTTGACAGATGTCATGAAAACAAAAAGTAATAGAGTACAAAAATTTGACACCAACTGTCACTTTGACATCTGTCACAAAGCACACCTGTCTATTTGACATAAACAATCACTTTGACAGCTGTCACATATTAAACCTTTTTCCTAGCCATTTTTAGAAAACTTTTTAACCAAAATGTTAAATCGGGCTTTAGACATCAAGTGTCATTTTGACAACTGTCACATTTGAAAGCTGTCACATCAACATCTATAGTAATAAAAAATATTAATATAAAAATATTTCTACACTACTCTTTTTTCCGTTGAATTAAGCAAGACCAAGGGTATTTTTAGTCTAACGATTCAATGGTACCACGGTTAATAGAAATCAGCATTTTCGTAGTACCATTGAGTCAATGGTACCACGGCAAAGGAACGGTCCCATCACACTAACAAATAGATTGACGATCTCATCTTTAGAGTTCCATATAAAAATACATAGATTATTTTTTGGGCAGGCTCCAATACATGAGAAGGTATTTTTTTTAAACCTAGACTAACCTTTGACCACTATCTTACCTTATGATAAGTGGTGGTGGGATGATTTGGTCGAAGATGTTGTTCAAGCTGAGCTAGAATAGCTAGCTCTCAAGGACAGCTACCGGAACACACCATTAGGTGCTTGGCGCCATATTTTCTACGCGAGGGTAGTAGCTAGCGAGGCGGGCATTCGCAAAATGCCCTACCACCATGCTATAACGACTGCCATCCTAAGACAACAACCTTGACTGACGGCTTAACGTGCCCCCGAAGCACGCAAGCGTTCAGTAGTAGAACCGTAAACAGCGTGGCCCGACTCGCACATAGCTAGATTTTATTGAGTACCTACTATCTTCTTCTTGCTAGAGTTTTACTAGACCATCTCTATTAAATTATGTTTCGTGTACAAAGTTGTCTTTTGTTTTATTGATAGACAGCTTTCATCAGCAGCATGATGTCTAAGCCGAGTTAATTACGGGCTTGATTCTTGATCGAGGCTCAGAAAAGTGTTATTGTTTTATTCCTTTCGTGGAATTAACAAAGTGGTCAGTACCATCTAACATCAGGGTAAGTGCGACTTATGACGTATTGTTAGTAATTTTGTTCACTGTTGAAATGTGTAAATGCTACCACAGCTTGGCCCATGGCATTTTGGCCCTGGCCATTAATTAAAGTAAATGAAGCAAAATATTCTTAGCCATTGGCTATCCGAGGTAATTATTCCTAGGTTTATGTCATGTATTCAATCACTTAAGACAGAACTAGCTGTGGTTTTGTCCGCTTATGCAATGATGGAAATTGATGCTGATGGTGACGACGGTAATGAAAAGTATACTACATGTGTTAATTCAGAAGCTTAACTATAAATATTCGAAGGTTCATCCAAATCGGTTCAGCAGTTTCAGCGTGAAGGAGTCACAAACATACACACTCATATACTTACATCCTCACTCACTGACTCACTCACACACTCACAAACTTTCCAGTACAAATTAGTGTGATGACACCTATGATGTAGAATGATTAGCCTATCAATCTTAATCCCATTAATGTGATATATTCTCTAACAACACAAAAACTTTATGAAAATGATTATAATTCCTAATGAATTACACAACATAATACAAAAACATTCGTATAAAAAGTTTTAAATACGATTGTATAGCCTGCCAAACACCAATAAAGTGGACAGATAGTTAATAATCACACAATGAAAAGCCTTCTTAGTATCCTTAACCAATTTATTATTAAATTATCTCCTATAGAAAAGGTTTCCCTCCCCGCCCCACAGCCTTCTGCCTCCATATCCTATGAGCTCCATACGTAAGCTATTGTACTTCTTGAAGAACAGTTTCTTCAGGATGCGCTTACGACGTTTGTCCTCTTTCAAGCAGGACTCGAGCTTGTCCATGCAGACGTCCTCTCTGAAAAGAAAAATATATTGATGTTTTAATTTGAGGACATTATGCGGGATCGTCTCCTATCCCCTCATTATTGGTTGTCTTTTTATTAGAAACGATACTTTCGCAAAGGGAAAAATAATTTAGTAGAGCAGTAGGTGCGGGAGACAGATCATCTCTCTTTTCGACTACGAAAAGCGCAGAGTCGAGCTAATCGCTCTCCGTCTCCACTCAGAGGACCTTAGTCCCGCTCAGGGTGAGGTCCTCAAGAGGTTTGGATACCCCTGTGTTACTGGGTATACCACGAGGCGGAAGAAGGGAATAAAATTTCCCAGAGGCTGAACCTACTGAAGAAAACAGCGATAAGTCTGGTAATTATAGAACATAAAAGACACCATTAATTATCTGGAACTTAATTCGATGAAACAATAACTAAAGGCCCGATTTCGAAACTTCAGTCTGTTGGTAACTTTACAAGTGAGCTTCGGCACCCATCAGTCTTCTGATCACCTGACAAGTGGAGGTCGAGAACTTATCTACTTATATATCTGGTCATAGTTTCGTGATCTTTCCTTCGCGATTTCTTTCATCAGGCTTAAGATTTTGTAGAGCTAGGCAAGCTTGGTCTCCTACCAAGTGGTCTATTACGTTCCTGGCCTTGATAATCGAAAACTTACTTGTAATTCTGATCGAACAGTAGCTTAATAGGCTCAGTCTTGGTGAACTTGTCCGGGAGGCGAGAGCCAGGCGGCAGCTTCGCGATGTCCTTCATCACACCCATTATGGTGTTCTCCAGTTGAGCTAGCTTAGGCACCATCAGTCTTCTGATCACCTGGACATAGGAATCAGTCAGATTTTAAAGCTATATTCTGTATTCATATTTATAAAACGTCTTCACTTCTTTACGTCCCCGAAGAGGTAAAAAAAGGTGTGATAAATTTTAATATAGGCGCCATGTCATTATTGACAACCCCTATCACCAGATACTGTCCACAGTCTATACACAATACTGCTCCTGAGAACTTTTTGTAGGAAAATACAGATGATATTCAGTCTGGTAAGTTTAGTTGATCGTAGGGAAAACTTTATTAGTGGCGTGATCTTACTGAATGATATATGCTGATTCTAAAGGATGATTCTATGATAGGTAATTATGATTCTATAGGTCCAAACCATTGTTTGGACATATAGATACACTCAACAATATATTATATTGTTTTGCTATTAATTGTTTTGTTATTATAGAACACAATATCATTATATTGTTTTGCTATTTATATATTAAGGTACGATGAGTTCCTGGCATTCACTACCACGGGAAAGATATTACGGGTGGGCTGTAAGTATTAGTTTTTTTGGTCATTTGCTTGCATTTGACCACAATCTCCTCTGATGGTTAGTGATGATGTAATCCAAGATGGTAAATAGGCTCAACCTAGAATGGGAACTGGCTCTCATAGTATGGAAGCACTCAGCAGTGAATGTCATTATGGGATGCCAATCCAAGTGCAGCGAAGCAGTCATGGCTCTAGGCATTGGCTATGGACCGCCACGCAGCAGGTCCATGGTTCGAATCCTGTCTCTGTCGCCAAGCACCTAACGGTGTGTTCCGGCAGCAGTCCTTGAGAGCCAGTGAAATTACATGCACATGAGACTTATCAACTATGTCTCAAGGTGATGGGCGCAGTGCAATTCGTGACTTGTGACGAAGTGCATCTGTTATAGGCAGACGTTAGTCCGCTTAACATCAGGTGGGCCTAGAGCTTGTCCTGTCACAGTAACATAAAAAAAAAACAAAATGTAATGACCGATTTATTGCTTATGAATTATGACCGATGTAAAAACGAGTATTTTTTATTTATTTCCATATACTTGGTGCTTTGTAGAGTAGTACCTTATACGAAGCTGACAGAGAACGAGAATAAGTGGAACGTAGAGAAATGAGGCAGCGCGATTCGATAAGTACTTTA
This sequence comes from Plagodis pulveraria, assembly GCA_963890685.1. NCBI lineage: Eukaryota > Metazoa > Arthropoda > Insecta > Lepidoptera > Geometridae > Plagodis > Plagodis pulveraria. The sequence continues at coordinate 6,142,764 of OY982955.1, read as the reverse complement.
AAAAGCCTGTGTTATTGAGTACCGTCACTCACTAACACTGTTTTTGAAAATCTATGGATAGCGGGCTGGGCAAATACTAGCTTTCGAAGACATATGCTGAAACACACCGTTAGATGCTTGTTGATGGCTTTCTTATTGAGAGTGGTAGAGCGTAAGCCTTCGGCAGGATGGAAAGCAGTGATACCCATGATGATGATAAGAAGCCGACACCTTAAAACGGAGGTGGCACTTAAAAAAATTGGTCTATAGAATTTTTTCGGATATAAAAATATTCTTTCCAGTGGATCTTGAATAATGTGAACTACGTAGTCTGGTAAGATGATATTCGATCTACAGCCAACACCAATTTGATGATGCCGTTTTCAAATAATAGTAAAGACAATTTAAAAATGGCGTCAGCGAATTGTTGTCTACTTAAGTATGTCCGAATATTGACTACCAGCCTAAGTAAAGTTTACTATTTGGGGAGATGTCACCACTACCAAGAAGACATGCATTGAAAATGGATGGAAGAATTTTGAGAGTCCAGCACCTGCTTCTATAGCATAATTGGTGCGACATGACGGTATTTTGGGGCTTGCGGATTCAAGTCCCGCTGGAAGCTATCTTTGCCCATTCGAAAAGTTCTGTTTTCGCTGTTCGTCGTCATGCTGTTTATACAATACTAAAGTGTTATGGTTATATAATGTTTCAAGTTTTTCTATTTGTACAAAAGGATAATGTTCGAATGAGTTACCTTTCCGCAGCGATTGCCAGTCTTGCAAGGGGTCCTGAACCTCCTGCCGAGGTCCATGGTCGGTAGATTCTGTATCTGAGTGATCACGTTCTGAAACGTACCTGTCGCAGTGTTTTGCGCTGGAACACAGATATAATGATATAAGATACTTAAGAATCTGGTTCCTGTACAGTCCACGCAGAAGAACGGAGGAGAGGAAGTTCATAGGTACATTCACGCTGAAAATAACTTTGTTTCTGGGAGGGGGTTGTATATGAAAACATATACAACACAAACATAACACAAAAAGAACTAACATGTATCTATGTTATTTTTATTTATTTAATTATACACATTGTACCTCATTGCATTACAATCAGCAATACGGACTAATGAGTAATTTTAGTTTGACGTCTGCTAAAAGAATAAAATTAAGAATGTGTCCAATAGCACCTATCTTGTTATCTCTATTAAGGGGAAGATATTATGTGTTCTTGTGTTCCTTATATGTTGCACTCACTTCACTACTTATCAAGTTATCACTGTCACTCAATTACACTTACTCAAAAGGTTTTGGCCTTATGCCTGTGTTGTCAAGGATCTGGATTGCCTCAAAATTCACGTGGTAGTCTACGTTCGTGAATTCAGCATGTTTTTTTATTATACCCACAACGACATCCATTTTCAGGTCTCGATGGAGGTCGAGTTCTTATGAACCAGTCCTTATGTTCTTATGTGCATGTACCTATATATATGCTCATCGTGCAAATATGTGCCCGGTCAGAGCATTTCTCAAGCAAAAGGCAAGCAAGCCTTAGTTTAAATCCTGCTACGGCCACCTACAGACTTGAGCTGCCCTGCAAGGATGTACCTACGGCATTTTGTGATTGGTCTCGTGACTAACTACCACCCTTAAGTAGAGAATCACTCAACAGTGAGTTACATCAGATGTTCTTCACGCCTTGTACCTATTCTAGGCTTAGCCTGAACAGTATTTAATAGTAACATCGATCATATAATCAAATTGAAACAGGCAATCAAAGCCAGCCAAAAATAAATCAATACTGGGCCCCTTGCCTTGCAGGCAGAACTACTAACAATATAGTTACTAGTTCCTACAGTAGGTACGTAATATACCTAAACCTATGAACTAAACTATTAATCGACTATTGCTTTATATTTGACGGTGAAATAAGAATTAGGAAGCGCTCGTAGTAAAGTTTACTTAGCTGTTCTTAACCGATCAGCAATGTTAAGCATCGTCCGCCGCGGTCATGAGTTGGATGGGTGACCGGGTTCGGAGGGCACGTTAAGCCTCGGTCCCGGTTGTCACCTTAGGATGGCAGTCGTTATAGCATGGTGGTAGGGCATTTTTCGAATGCCCGCCTGGCTATCTACCACCCTCAAGTAGAAATTCGGTGTCTTCCGGCAGTTGTCCTTGAGAGCCAGTAATTCTAGGTTAGCCTGAACAACATCTTCGACCAAGTCATCACCTACGAAGTGATAGATAGCTAACCTATCATGCATTAAAAAAAACTGATATGTAAGTTTTAGGTTACACCTAATCTACTTATGTAAGAAACCGAATCTTTACACTTTTTCACTTACTCATTTTAGCTTTTTTCGTTTTTCCAAGTCTTGCTGCATCCGGTTTATTGTATTCATCCGAGTTTTTCTCGCATTCAACAAAAGAAATTAAAACTATAGCGAACATACTGACCGGAAAATACTTTTTTAAATTCATTTTAACAGGAAACGCCACCTATGGGTACTGTAGTTGCCGTTTTAAGAAAGGGTTTAAATCTGCAGATGTTTACAAAACATGAGTTATGCTTGCCGCTGCTTACAATGAACGAATTATCGGTTCAAGAGCAATATTTGTTGTTTATAAAGCTAGTATATACCTACCTAGCTGCTTAGGTAGCTGTGTAAGTTAACACGGAGTTAGAGAAGGAACGACTTTATAACGGACTTTTTAAAAATAGAATGAAATTTTCAATGTCGTCGAGCAAATTTCTTTTCTTCTCAAACCAGCTGAGGTCTCTGTTAAGTTTTTTTTTATGCCTGGTAGGTTAGCATTTGAACAAAACAAAGAACAAATTTAAAGCGAAAATTATATCCTCCTAACCGCTCATGTATAACAAATACCAAACTTTTCATTATGTATGATTCAGGCGTTGCTTTGCGTAAATTCATATTTAATAATTGTAATAATAACAAATACTTTAAGAAAACATTAAATTAATATTTTAATAAAACACTCCAAAAATATAAAATATATCTAGTGACAATTCTGCCTATATAATTTTCCTGTCAAGCCGACGTGATGTTACCAACGCTACGCAGCCAAGCCGGAAGATTTTTCGACGCGTTTCGATTCTACAGGAAGCATCCTCAGGAGGTCTTGACACATTGAGATTTGTGTTTTAATAAAATACTTATTTAATGTTTTCTTAAAATATATTTTAAATATTTGTTATTATATACTTGAAATGTTCTATAGTACAGGGTTATAGGTATAATGCTAACAACCTCTAAGGGTTGACTTCTGCTAGTCCTTACAAACATTTTGAGATGCAAAATATTTATTTTGAAGAGATTTTGTTTTTTAATTTTTGTTGTGTTTGTTTATGTATATTTTACAGAATAAGCACGAGGTCACCTGGTGTCAAAAGTCTCTTGTGCCTGTAATTTATTATTTTATATTACTTAGCTCGATGTAAATATTCAAACCTCTATTCAAAGGAAGCACGGCGTGGTCTAATGTTGCCGCAACGGGAGCTCTTAGCTCGGAGTAGGCATTGTCTTTTACTACGAGACACAGAACTTATAAGTGTCAGACAGTTCTAGAAACACTTATTGTTTTAAGTGTAGAGTCTCTCCGAGCCAAGAGCGCCAGCCGCGGCTACACTGGATCGCGCCGCGCTGCCTTTGAATAGAGTTTTGAATATTTACATCGAGCTAAGTAATATAAAATATGAAATATTAAATTACAAGCACAAGAGACTTTTAACATCAGGTGGTCCTCGTGCTTATTCCGTCAAATACAAATAAATGAAAACAAAAAAAAAAGCTTCTTCAATAAAGAAAAATTTTCAACTCGAAATGTTTGTTAGTACTAGCAGAAGTCAACCCTAAAGAGGTTGTTAGCATTTTACCAATAACCATATATATTAGTGGGTACTTTCATTTAAATAAAAAGTAATCTTCCTATTAGTTTTACTGTTAATTTTCCATCCAAGGTCGCGTAGATGCCTTTATGCCACTACGGCGTACTACAACGTAGAGGACTGCTCGCTACTACACGGGGACCTACGATTTTCCTTATTTATATTAATGAACTTTGTTGTACTACCTTGCCTGGTTGCCCTAGATGTGCTGATGTATGTGGATGACAATGTATTACTGGCACATGATAGGACATGGGAAAAGGTCGCATACTTGTGAATAACTTGCTATGGTAAAGCAGTGGTTTGAAAATAGTCTCCTATCACTAAATACTTCCAAGACCTGATTGTGTGTTCCAGTATAACAAACGCAGGAATAGCTCCAAGTCTCCAACTGATTTTTTTAAACGTATAGATATATACTTTTCCATGTAATCGTGGCAACCGTACCATCCAATGAAGCTGTTTAAGTTTAACCCGTGTTTCATAAATTAAATACTTAGGTGTGCATATAGATGATAAGCTTAACTAGACTTTCCAAATTGCATCTTTGGCATCCAGAATGAAGATGCTTATCTGTTTTTAAGGCGTTGAGAGCAGTGACTGATCCAAAATTGGTAATCTAAACATACAGAGCTCTTGGTGAGTGCATTATTCGATAATGTATATGTGCATGGGTAAGTGACACAAAAACACACCTTATAACGACTGAACGAGCACTAAGGGCAGTTCAAAATAAGAAATGTATTAACAGGTAAAATCTGATATGTGAACAAGTTTTTATTTTATTATATTGGGGTATCTACCCCCCTAAAACATTAAAATAGTCTATAATATATTTCTTAGTTTCGATAATTCAAATTTAATATTCAGAAAAACATTAATATTGGTAGAATCGATTTTTTCCCATCACTGACCAACATATCGAAAAGGCAAATTGACATCACTAAATGCAAGTACAATACTACTATTATTTATTCTGTGCAGCTACCCGAACAGAATTGTGCGATAAGGACAATTGCAGCTTCTTCAAATTTTGACTGAGAATTTCCGCATAATTTTCGTTCTGGGAGAAAGCTGTTCTCCTGTAAAAAATATTAATGACTAGCAGCCCGCCCCGGCTTCGCACGGGTGTTAAAAAATAATTAATATATTTTTTACATATACACATAAACCCTTCTATTTAAGTCAGGTTACTGAGCAAAGAAAATTATGAATAATTTTTAATATATTTTTTTATGAACTTTTATTTATATTTGTTTTTTGTTCTAATGTTTTTTTTTTCACGCAAAATCATTAACATATTTTTGCACAGTTAGATAAAAACTGTCCTATGTCCTTCCCCGTGTCTCAAACTATTTCCACACCAAACTTCATCCTATTCGGTCGAGTAGATCGGTGATCGCGCAAAACCATTAACCTCTTTTTGCGCAGTTGGAGAAAAACTATCCTATGTCCTTACTCGTGTCTCAAACTATTTCCATACCAAATTTCAAAATCATTAACCTCTTTTTTTGATCAGTTGGATAAAAACTATCCTATGTTCATCCCCGTGTCTCAAACTTTTTCCATACCAAATTTCATCCTAATCGGTCCAGTAGATCGGTTATTGCGCAAAATCTAAAAAACTATCCTATGACCATCCCCGTGTCTCAAACTATTTCCACACCAAATTTCATCCTAATCGGCCCAGTAGATCGGTTATCGCGCAAAATCATTAACCTCTTTTTGCGCAGTTGCATACCAAATTTCATCCTAATCGGTTGAGTAGATCGGTTATCGCGCAAAACCATTAACCTCTTTTTGGTGCAGTCGGATAAAAATTATCCTATGTTCATCCCACACCTTTTACAATAAATAAAAATATTTCAAATCTTCAATAGAAGAAGGAAATCCCATATAAACTCTCAATACAATAAAGAAACAAACTGTAGCCTCCAAACCAGATTCACCCTACTGCCATTAAAAGGTGGTACCGGCAGAATGGTACCAAGGTTTTGACTCACATTTGTTAAGGAACCCTACTCGTAGGTGCTTTGGTTATCGCGGGCAGTTGCCATGGAGACCAGTCGGAGACGTGGAAAATACTCTCAAGTCGGAGCTCGGCCTTCGGCCTCGCAAGTTACTAACACGGCTCGGCCTGCGGCCTCGCCAAGCGCTCGCCCTTCGGGCTCACGCACTAATCGCTCGGCCTTCGGCCTCACGGACCGAAAGTTCGGCCTTCGGCCTCACCAGGAGCTCGCCCTTCGGGCTCGCTACTACAATGACGTAAAACAGTAACTCCAAATTCAGTCAAAAAACCTACAAAAACTCCTAATACAGTCGAAAATATGAGGTAAAACACTCCAAATGCAGTATAAAGAATGAGAGGAGCTTGTTTGACACATCCGAAATGTCATTCGACTGCTCTCCTTATTCCCTATGACATTTTTTCAAAAACCCCCTACCTATCTATTACCGTTTTCGAGATACGTGATTTATCTGCACTTGGCAGACGTCATCGAAAAAAAAAATTCATATTTGGAATAAGGACGTCCAGAACAACCTAGATATCGAGTTTCAGCCAAATCGGAGTAACTTTTTTTACTTGGCAGACGTCATCGAAAAAAAAATTTTAGATTTGGAATAAGGACACCCAGAACCACCTAAATATCGAGTTTTAGCCAAATCGGAGTAACTTTTTTTACTTGGCAGGCGTCATCGAAAAAATTTTTTTTGATTTGGAATAAGGGCGTCTAGAACCACTTAAATATCGAGTTTCAGCCAAATCGGAGTACCTTTTTTTACTTGGCAGACGTCATCGAAATAAAAATTTCATATTTGAAATGAGGATGACGAGAACAACCTATATATCGATTTTCAGCCAAATCGGTGCATGTCTGAGCTCGGCCTTCGGCCTCGCAAGTTACTAACATGGCTCGGCCTGCGGCCTCGCCTAGCGCTCGCCCTGCGGGCTCGCGCACCGTCCACTCGGCCTACGGCCTCGCGGCCCGAAAGTTCGGCCTTCGGCCTCACCAGAAGCTCGCCCTTCGGGCTCGCTACACGGCCAGTAGGACAATTACTCCAAATTCAGTTGAAAATCCCACAAAAACTCCTAATACAGTCGACATTGTAAGGTCAAATACTCCAAATAATGTATGAAGAATGAGAGTAGCACATTTGACAGGTGTCATTCGACTGCTCTCCCGATTCCCTATGACATTTGTTCAAACACCCTAAAACTATCTCTTACCGTTTTCGAGATACGTAGTCCAGCTTTACTTGGCAGGCGTCATTTCTAGGGTTTTTAATTTTTTTCCTACTCAGCTAAACCCCTTAGTCATTTTCGTAATACATTACTATAACCGTACTCAACTCTTTTTGGTAGAACCAGCTACTTTTTTGAGGGATCGAAGGATTTTGTATGGCGGCCATTTTGAAATCCGCCATTTTGAATTTTTGACAAATGTCATCCGACTGCTCTCCCGATTCCCTATGACATTTGGTCAAGCACCCCCTACCTATCTCTTACCGTTTCAGAGATACGCTATCCCATTTTACTTGGCAGACGTCATCTTTGAGTTTTCGGATTTTTCCCATACTCAGACAAACCCCCAGAACATTTTTGCTATACATTACTTTCTTCCTACTCGACTCCTTCTGGGAGAACAATTATGTCAGTCAGTGAGTGAGTCAGTGTACGGTAATCCAGCTTTATATATTATACTAGTATTTCGGGCAGTGTGCGGGCCGCATGCGGCCCGCATCTATCTTGAGTCAGTAGAAATTTTCAAATAGACACCAGAGACATTAAAAAAAAGTATGTTCAAAACTCCAATAGAAGTATTAAATCCTATACAAACTCTTAATACAATAAGGAATCAAACTGTAGCCACCAAACCAGATTCATCCTACTGACATAAAAAGGTGGTACGGGCAGAATGGTACCAAGGTTCTAAGTCACTTTTGTTAAGGAACCCCACTCGTAGGTGCTTCGGTTACCGCGGGCAGTTGCCATGGAGACCAGTCGGAGATGTGGAAAATACTCTCAAGTCGGAGCTCAGCCTTCGGCCTCGCAAGTTACTAACACGGCTCGGCCTGCGGCCTCGCCAAGCGCTCGCCCTTCGGGCTCACGCACCATACGCTCGGCCTAAGGCCTCGCGAGCCGAAAGTTCGGCCTTCGGCCTCACCAGGAGCTCGCCCTTCGGGCTCGCTACTACACTAACGTAGGACAGTAACTCCAAATTCAGTCCAAAATCCCACAAAAACTCCTAATACAGTCGAAAATATAAGAAAAAACACTCCAAATGCAGTATAAAGAATGATAGGAGCACGTGAGACACATCCAAAATGTCATTCGACTGCTCTCCTTATTCCCTATGACATATTTTCAAAAACCCCCTACCTATCTATTACCGTTTTCGAGATACGTGATTTATCTGCAATTGGCAGACGTCATCGAAAAAAAAAAATCATATTTGGAATAAGGACGTCCAGAACAACCTAGATATAAAATTTAAGCCAAATTGGAGTACTTTTTTTTACTTGGCAGACGTCATCGAAAAAAAAAAACATATTTGGAATAAGGACGTGCAGAACAACCTAGATATGGAGTTTCAGCAAAATCGGAGTAACTTTTTTTACTTGGCAGACGTCATCGAGAAAAAAGTTTTTGATTTGGAATAAGGACACCCAGAACCACCTAAATATCGAGTTTCAGCCAAATCGGAGTAACTTTTTTTACTTGGCAGACGTCATCGAAATAAAAATTTCATATTTGAAATAAGGATGACGAGAACAACCTATATATCGATTTTCAGCCAAATCGGTGCAAGTCTGAGCTCGGCCTTCGGCCTCGCAAGTTACTAACATGGCTCGGCCTGCGGCCTCGCCTAGCGCTCGCCCTGCGGGCTCGCGCACCGTCAACTCGGCCTACGGCCTCGCGGCCCGAAAGTTCGGCCTTCGGCCTCACCAGAAGCTCGCCCTTCGGGCTCGCTACACGGCCAGTAGGACAATTACTCCAAATTCAGTTGAAAATCCCACAAAAACTCCTAATACAGTCGACATTGTAAGGTCAAATACTCCAAATAATGTATGAAGAACGAGAGTAGCACATTTGACAGGTGTCAATAGACTGCTCTCCCGATTCCCTATGACATTTGTTCAAACACCCCCAACCTATCTCTTACCGTTTTCGAGATACGTAGTCCAGCTTTACTTGGCAGGCGTCATTTCTAGGGTTTTTAATTTTTTACCTACTCAGCTAAACCCCTTAGTCATTTTCGTAATACATTACTATAACCGTACTCAACTCTTTCTGATAGAACCAGCTACTTTTTTGAGGGATCGAAGGATTTTGTATGGCGGCCATTTTGAAATCCGCCATTTTGGATTTTTGACAAATGTCATCCGACTGCTCTCCTGATTCCCTATGACATTTGGTCAAGCACCCCCTACCTATCTCTTACCGTTTCAGAGATACGCCATCCAATTTTACTTGGCAGACGTCATCTTTGAGTTTTCGGATTTTTCCCATACTCACACAAACCCCCTCTACACTTTTCCCATACATCACATTCTTCCTACTCGACTCCTTCTGGAAGAACAATGATGTCAGTCAGTGAGTCAGTCAGTGTACGGTAATCCAGCTTTATATATTATAACTAGTTTTTCGGGCAGTGTGCGGGCCGCATGCGGCCCGCATCTATCTTGAGTCAGTTGGGACTGTCAAAAACACAACAGATACGTTAAAAAAAAGTATGTTTAAAACTCCAATAGAAGTGTGAAATCCCATACAAACTCTTAATACAATAAAGAACCAAACTGTAGCCACCAAACCAGATTCACCCTACTGACATAAAAAGGTGGTACGGGCAGAATGGGACCAGGGTTCCGAGTCACTTTTAGTATGGAACCCCACTCGTAGGTGCTTCGCTTACCGCGGGCAGTTGCCATGGAAACCAGTCGAAGACGTGGAAAAAACTCTCAAGGCGGAGCTCGGCCTTCGGCCTCGCAAGTTACCAACACGGCTCGGCCTGCGGCCTCGCCAAGCGCTCGCCCTTCGGGCTCACGCACCATACGCTCGGCCTTCGGCCTCGCGGACCGATAGTTCGGCCTTCGGCCTCACGAGGAGCTCGCCCTTCGGGCTCGCTACTTCACTTATGTAGGACAGTAACTCCAAATTTAGTCAAAAATCCCACAAAAACTCCTAATACAGTCGAAAATATAAGGTAAAACACTCCAAATGCAGTATAAAGAATGATAGGAATACGTGGGTCACATCCAAAATGTCTGATTTCAAGACGGCCACCATACAAACTGCCCCGCCCCTACTGAAGCTCGGCCTAAAGGCCTCGCTTCAGCAGGCTCGGATCATTTTGTATGGCGGCCATCTTGAAATCCGCCATTTTGGATTTTTGACAGGTGTCATTAGACTGCTCTCTCGATTCCCTATGACATTTTTTCAAACACCCCTTACCTATCTCTTACCGTTTTCGAGGTACGTCATCCATCTTCACTTGGCAGGCGTCATTTTTATGATTTTCGATTTTTCTCATACTCACCAAAACCCCCCGAACATTTTTGCCATACTTCATTTTTACCCTACTCTGCTCCTTCTAGGAGAACATTTATGTCAGTCAGTGAGTCAGTCAGTGAGTGGTAATCGAGCTTTATATATTATTAATAACTAGTATTTCGGGCAGTGTGCGGGCCGCATGCGGCCCGCATTTATCGTTATGCAGTACTAAATAATACCGTAACTCCTTATACATTTAAAAAAAAAAAAAAAACTCCATAACAGTATGAAATCCCATATTAACTCTCAATACAATAAAGAACAATACTGTAGCCACTAAAACAGATTCACCCTACTGCCATAAAAAGGTGGTACGGGCAGAATGGGACCAAGGTTCTGAGTCACTTTTGTTAAGGAACCCCACTCGTAGGTGCTGCGGTTACCGCAGGCAGTTGCCATGGAGACAAGTCGGATATGTGGAAAATACTCTCAAGTCGGAGCTCGGCCTTCGGCCTCGCAAGTTACTAATACGGCTCGGCCTACGGCCTCGCCAGGCGCTCGCCCTTCGGGCTCGCGCATCACACGCTCGGCCTTCGGCCTCGCGGACTGAAAGTTCGGCCTTCGGCCTCACCAGGAGCTCGCCCTTCGGGCTCGCTATACACAAAAGTTGGACAGTAACTCCAAATTCAGTCAAAAATCCCACAAAAACTCCTAATACATTTGAAAATTAAGGAAAAACACTCCAAATGCAGTATAAAGAATGATAGGAACACGTAAGACACATCCAAAATGTCATTCGACTGCTCTCCTTATTCCCTATGACATTTTTTCAAAAACCCTCTACCTATCTATTACCGTTTTCGAGATACGTGATTTATCTGCACTTGGCAGACGTCATCGAAAAAAAAAAATCATATTTGGAATAAGGACGTCCAGAACAACCTAGATATAAAATTTAAGCCAAATCGGAGAATTTTTTTTTACTTGGCAGACGTCATCGAAAAAATAATTTTTGATTTGGAATAAGGACACCCAGAACCACCTAAATATCGAGTTTCAGCCAAATCGGAGTAACTTGTTTTACTTGGCAGACGTCATCGAAAAAAAAATTTTAGATTTGGAATAAGGACACCCAGAACCACCTAAATATCGAGTTTCAGCCAAATCGGAGTAACTTTTTTTAATTGGCAGACGTCATCGAAATAAAAATTTCATATTTGGAATAAGGATGACAAGAACAACCTATATATCGATTTTCAGCCAAATCGGTGCAAGTCTGAGCTCGGCCTTCGGCCTCGCAAGTTACTAACACGGCTTGGCCTGCGGCCTCGCGCACCATCCGCTCGGCCTACGGCCTCGCGGCCCGAAAGTTCGGCCTTCGGCCTCACCAAAAGCTCGCCCTTCGGGCTCGCCACACTGACAGTAGGACAATTACTCTAAATTGAGTTGAAATTCCCACAAACACTCCTAATACAGTCGACATTGTTAGGTTAAATACTCCAAATAATGTATGAAGAATGAGAGTAGCACATTTGACAGGTGTCATTTGACTGCTCTCCCGATTCCCTATGACATTTGTTCAAACACCCCCAACCTATCTCTTACCGTTTTCGAGATACGTAGTCCAGCTTTACTTGGCAGGCGTCATTTCTAGGGTTTTTAATTTTTCCCCTACTCAGCTAAACCCCTTAGTCATTTTCGTAATACATTACTATAACCGTACTCAACTCTTTCTGGTAGAACCAGCTACTTTTTTGAGGGATCGAAGGATTTTGTATGGCGGCCATTTTGAAATCCGCCATTTTGGATTTTTGACAGATGTCATTCGACTGCTCTCCCAATTCCCTATGACATTTGGTCAAGCACCCCCTACCTATCTCTTACCGTTTCCGAGATACGCTAACCAACTTTACTTGGCAGACGACATCTTTGAGTTTTCGGATTTTTCCCATACTCCCCCAAACCCTCTCTACACTTTTCCCATACATCACTTTCTTCCTTCTCGACTCCTTCTGGGAGAACAATGATGTCAGTCAGTGAATCAGTCAGTGAGTCAGTGTACGGTAATCCAGCTTTATATATTATAAATAATATAAATGACATAATGAATATATATTAATATAATAAATGACATCTGTAACATTTCCAAAAATCGTCAAAATCGGTGATTCTTTAGGGGGAGATTCTTTAGGGGGTAGAAACGTTTTCTCTTTTTGTATGAAAATTTGAGACTTCCTTCCCGTCTTAAAGTAATGCTTTATTTACCATATGGACCCCTTATGATAACTTTGTATAAAGAAGCCAATGTATTAACCGTAAGAAAATTGTTGTGTCAGAGAGTTTAATGCGTTACCATAGGAAAACGGCTTCTCATCTACTTCAATTTACAAAACGAATTTATAAATGCCCTGTACCTTTCGCTTCTACAAGACTTGGTAAAGAAAAGAAGGAAAAATATAGTAATAATAAAATTATAAAAGTAATTCATACCTGGTTAAGAAAACATGACTATGAAGCCCTTGAAAACTTATTAATTGAGTTTTATTATTTGTTGGGATAACTACACTTGAATAATAATTATGAACATTATATAATATCGTATTTCATTAATACACTTATTAATTCGTACCGACTATCTTTACGACAAAACAATAATATATCCAAAACTTCGATAATTTGCTCTACGTACTTATACTTTGTTTTGTTTTAACCCCTAGATTGGTTAGCTGCTTGAGCACGTCTAAAACCCCAAAAAGTCACACATTAGAGGAAGCTAAAAACTAATTTAAGAGAGTTAGAGATTTCAAAAGTAATTATTAAAGAAAGAAAGAATAAAATAAGTGAAGATGTCTAAAAAAGGAAACTTATACACAATATTCTAGGAATCCATTCATTCTGGTAACATTCAAACTAAAGGGAGTGAATTGTATAGCCTCATAAGCCTTTGCTGGAGCACCAGCAATATTTTGCTTTCATGGCTTTGGAAAAATCTTACCTATTACCAAATCATGATGAATTAACCATTATTTAACGACCAGACGAAATGTGTTGAAGAAAAACGACGTACACTGGGTGGAGGAGTGTTAGTGTCAACCTTTAATGTTTGGCATTCAAATTTGAATTAGACTGAATAAGAATCAAAGTCAAATTAAAACAGTTGCGATAAGGGCTTTGAGAGGTACAAGTGACTTTGAAAAACAAATCTGAGGAAAAGCATAATAAGAAAGCAGTACCTAGGTATGGAGTGAATAAGGATATAGTGAGGTTAGTTGTGAGTTTCTGTGACGGATTGAACATGTAGATAGAGAGAGCATGAATGAAAAGAGATTGACAAAGCAAGTGTAATTTCAGCGAGTACAAATGAAACCTTGGAGAGCGTATTGTGGGAAAGCGGAAATAGGCCAGTTCACGCGTTCACGGCCATGTATAAAGAATGTCAGGAGAGTAAGGGAAGCAAGATGGGTATGTAAAAGTCGTAGCAAGTGGGAATCCAGGGTAATCCTCCGGAAAACAGGTGTGCCGTTGTTATGTACTACTTAAGTTAACGTATAGAATTATTAAAAAACAGTAATTGCTTAAAGAGTTGGTGTACGCTCCCCAGCCAATCCAGGGAGCGGTTTCCTGAGGGTTTGCCACAGGAATGCAATTCTAACAAATAATACTAAAATAACTTCGATAGCTCAGTGCGAAGGATAGAAAATTGCATAAGCCAACTCACCATGCTCAGCTCAGCTCCGGTCCATGCTATGGCACAGCGCTGTGCAATCCCTGGATATAATCACCGTTAGGTATTTGAACACTTCACTGGGCGAGAGATTGTTTTCGTCGGGTATGATGCAGGAGTTATTAATTTGGGGTTTGAGAGAAGGTAAACACACGCGATGGAGTTACGTGCACTTCGGATGAAAGGTCCGGTTGAGACTGGCTGGCGAACCAGTGAGTGGCGATATGACACATAACTACCCTCTATTGAGCTATCGTATCAAAAACAATCTAAAACGTAACTACCTTCGAAAGGTGTCGATACCAGCTTTTCCTAAGTATTAATTGCGAGGCTTCAACATTCCGCCCACCAAAATACGATGTATTTTTATAAAAGTAGTAAGGACTACAGCATGAAGCGATACTACATGCAAACAGATAAGCGCGATGATATGTGATTAAGCTATAAATACTACTACTAACAACTGTTATAAACAATAGGCAAACTGTTTTGCAGATTGTTACTAAACGCAAACCTAAAAAACTATGATTACGTAAGGCTACTTCTTACTAGACGCTATAACTTAACTATAAATATTCTATAAGGAAATATAAAATATTCTATAAGGAGCCACCGCGAAAGGTGAACTTAAAACGAGACTACAAATTAATCATAAATAGGCAAAGGACAGAGCTTTACCAGAGGTCTTTGTAACTGACCTGTTTGTGTCTTGACGGTTGCGACACGACAAATGCCGTCTTTCGCTCGATGCAATTGAATGATACGTCCAAGAGACCAATTAAGTGGTTTAATTTGTTCGTCTTTTATTAACACCAAAGTTCCTAACTTCGGTTCTTCCGAGTCATTTACCATTTAGAACGTTGATTTAACGTATGCAAATACTCCATATGCCATCGCTTCCAGAAGTCCTGATGGAGTCGTTGTACTAACTGCCAACGGCCCAAACAAGAAAGTTTTAAGTTCAAGGTATTTTCTTCTGGAACCGATGTCAAAGGTTCGAGAGTGAGGAAATGTCCGGGGGTTAATACCGACATATCATTGGGATCAGATCCCATCTCACATAGAGGACGAGAGTTGAGTATGGCCTCAATTTGTGTTGCTACGGTCAAGAATTCTTACGTAGTATATATTCTACTTGATCTATGGTCCGGTTGAGACTGGCAGGCGAACCAGTGAGGCGATATGACACATAACTACCCTCTATTGAGCTATCGTATCAAAAACAATCTAAAACGTAACTACCTTCGAAAGGTGTCGATACCAGGTTTTCCTAAGTATTAATTGCGAGGCTTCAACAGTTGGGTTATTATTATTTATTGGACATAAACTGTAATATTATTTATGGGATTTGAAAGCCATGGCAACCTACTGGTCTTCTGGTCACTGGTCTGTGGTACGAACATTCATGAAGATTTTGCAAATCGGCTTCCGGCTGTAGTTGCCGACCAAGAAGAAGAGCGTCTAATCTTGCTCAGTGCGTCTAATATTGGCAGCAGTATATACCTACAGATCAACATCCAAGACAATTCAACAACTTCGAAATCCAGTAATAATCAAATATAATGAAGCGTATTATAATTTAGTTACAAATATACCATCCTTTAAATTTGTTACTATCGTTTTGTACATACCTAAATCCAACCCTGCTGGCAACATTGCCATAAAGTAAAAAGTCAATGTATCAAAAGCCCACAAATTATTAAAAAAAAGTTAAAACTAACCAAAACAAAAGTGAACAAAATTTAAATTAGTGTGGAAGTGTGTTAAATTCAATGAAAATAAGACAAGCCAATATACAAATTCGTCTGAGCTATTAAAATATTGTATATTGTGCTCAAATGGAAGAAAAACGTAAGCAGAAAAATAATAAACTCATTGAACACATGAATGAAAAAGTTGTTGTTGTTCAGAATGTTTCGAATATAATTTGCAAACAAATCGAAAATAGTGGAATATATATGCAAGAAAATATTACGAACATTGATTTAAGCGGGCGTAACATCGAAACTCTTGACGACTTTATGAAGCTCCCAGAAAACTTGATGCAATTGAACCTTTCGCATAATAAGCTAATTGAAGTGTCTAGTGTGATATTAAATCTAGAAAACTTGCTTGTCCTAAATCTTTCTCACAACAGTATAAAGTATTTCGATGACAGACCTAAATTTTGTGATACTGTAGAGCAGTTGGATATATCCTACAACCATCTGGCAGGACCCCCTTGCTGGATTTGGGCTGAATCACCACAAAAACTCACACGACTGGACCTGAGCAATAATTCATGTCTAACAAATTCATTCACAAATGTTTATTTTCAAGAACTAATCCAGTATTCAACTCAAGTCACAGAAATCGACCTTCATAACTGCAAATTAAATAAATTCACTAACTTAATTACAACTTTTCCTAAAGCCGAATCTATTACATTAGGATCTCAGAATTATGCATGCAATACCAACTCCTTAATTGAATTGCCTTTTCAGGGTTTAGATAAGTGTTTTGATTTGAAAAGACTGATTGTGTGTAACACACATATTTACACTGTTAGCCCTAATATAGAAAAGTACAAAAATCTAGTTGAATTAAATTTAGCATTCAATGAATTAAATGGACTTCCCAATGAGTTTTGCAATTTAGAAAATTTGGAAATCTGTGTATTGTCCGGCAATAAGCTGCTTTATTTGCCTGAAGATATACACAAGTTGAAGAAATTAGTCAAATTGTATTTAGATAGTAATGAACTCTGCATTATCCCAGAAATGTTATGTGAATTGTCAAATTTGAAAACCTTGGATCTTTATGACAATCATTTAAATGAAGCATCAAATACTTTTGGTTATCTGGAAGAATTAGATTTAGCTCAAAACTACTTTGAAGAACCTGAGAATCTGAAGTATCTAGAAAAGAAGGAAAAATTGAGATTAGTTAATAAGAGGAGATATGATGGAAGGTATGGTTTTAAACCCTCATTACTACCTGCACTAAAAGAAAACCATAACTGTTATATAAACTATAAAAGCTTCCTTAGTAACAAATATTATAAGAAAACATTAAATTATTATTTAAGAAAAACACTTAAAGTGACAATTCTGTCTAATTTTGCTGACATGACATCATAAACACCATGTAGTCTAACCGGGACAATTTCGACATGTTTCGCTCATCCATAAAGCATCATCAAAAGGTCTTGACTCTTCAAGCATACAATCAAGATCCGATAAATTTAATCTGTTCTTAAAATATTTGTTAATAATAATTTCTTTTTATTACTGAAAAGTAACCCGTGGGGTACTGGGCTAGAATGTCACCTCCGCATTGCTACCTGTAGGTGTTGTAAGAGGTGACTAATGGTAAAATACCAGACGGTAGGTAGCAGCGCCTTCTGAGGAACTACTATCTAAAACTGCAATCCCCAAGACACCTGCCAGCATGGGGATTATGGCAAATCTCCCCTTAATGGTGTGTGGCTGTGTAATCAGTGGACAATCCGGCTGATACAGTACTGAAAAGTAATACCTGAATCTATTAATTATAAAAGCCTTGTTAGGTTTTTAGTGTTTAATCAGTATGACCTCTGTCCCGTTTAATGGGGACAAGGCCTACAGGAACCATGGAGCTACATCAATGGTGTATTGATCTATTTTTCCAATCCTACTACAAATAATGTGTCCCCAAGCACCTAATGGTGTGTTCCAGCAACTGTCCATGATATATAGTTCCCATGCCCATAATGTACAACAAAAGCCTTTATTTTATTATTATGTTTCTTGATTTAACTCCTAAAATCAGCATAAGACTAAGAAGCTAGGTAAATAACAGAAATTCTGTCCTTCAAAATTAGTTACTTCTTCACATATAATTGTTGTTTATTCACTTGCACCTCTGCAGACAGTCTCCATTGTGTGCTCAAATCCTATATGTCAATAATTAACTATTATAAAAAAAATTAAAGAATGACCAGAGTACGAACCCCACAAGTTTTGGGAAGGTTGCTGCAAGTGGTCTGCTTAAATAAATTCAGAGATGAGTTTTGTCAGCCTTTAACTGTATAGTTACCATTTGATTGTTTTTGAGCTCTCAGTATTTTAGGCTCTGCTGCAAGCTCCATGATTAAGTGCAAACTGAAGTATATGCAGGTGGTTGGTCGTCAAAGTAGATGAAACTGCACACACAACTTTATTTAAGGTTGAACTGGCCGGTCTCATCTCCATACAAACTCCGTAGGGTGATCACTCCCGTATTTGATACTTTAGGTCCAGAATTAAGTATAATACCGATTGATCTTGTCATTTTTTAGGCATGTATGATGCCGAAATTTTAAAAAGATAATTAAGTTGAAAATGTTATATGAAAATATTTGGAAGCTCATAACACTCAAGTTAATTTTCTTATTAAAATTTCGGCATCATACAAGCCTAGGTAATGACGTGATCAATCGGTATTATGCTTTGTTTTGGACCTAAATCCGCAAATAAGGTAGCCTCTTATCTTCGGCTCATGCATATTTTCTCTTGCGTCTAGATAATTATATGATAATTCTGGTAGACACCTGAGTCTACCAGAATTATCTATTTGATGAAAGACAATTCCACATGGCATATGTTAAGAAGAGGCTTTCAGTGCTGTGTGAATTGAATTGCACTCAATTTTGTCTTCCACCAATTGGTACCAAACCCAGGGCCCTAAGATTTTAGAGGGACAGACAAGCGTACACCACTTTACTAACGACACAGTCAATCTATTATCACTCTTGAAGTTATACAAATAACTTTAAAAATATATATAATGGTTTTGAACTCAAAAGCCATTCAAATAAAAAAATAATAAAATGATGTACCTATCTAACTGAATATTTCCAGAAAACATGAAGTCTACAAATCTGATGACTATGAAGCAGAAACTGAAGATGATGAAGAATTATATGAGATTCTCCATAATGGAAGTCTTAGATTATTGATGGGTCTCCGCGCGCGCTCCGACTAGATACCGCCGGTGTCTTTGTAAAATGCGGCAACTAATACTACGCCGAAGTCGGCGTACCCGAGCCAGTTTCGCATTTCATTAACCTTTATCTTTCAAACAATGTACGCTAAAACCTACATATAATTATAATTATTTTTAATCATATTATTTAAATATTAGTTAAGAGATGTAAATAATAAAATAACTGTTAAAAATGAGGCCTTCAACTAATTAAAATCTTATTTAATTGCCTTCGAGTTGCCGCATTTACGGATCTATTGTTTTCAGGTAGCGCGGTATCTAGTCGGAGCGCGAGCGGAGACCCATCAATAATCTAAGAATGGAAGTATAGAAGGTAAGAATGAGAAACTAAAAATAGTATGGTGTAATCTATACCTATAATAAAACTAACAGATCCAATTCTGTACATGACAGATATTTTGAACAACAATATTTGAGAACACTCTGTAGATGACACTGATGCCAAAACTGTTTTTTTTTTATCTTTGTCTGTCTGTCTGTATCCTGGCCGCGCATCACTCCAAAACTACTGAATGGGATTCAATGAAACTTACCACGATTTGAGTTCATACTACAAATAAGGACATTGTATACTTTTAATCCTGAAATACAGCATGTTTCCCTCGGAAAAAGGTTTTTTTTTTTTTTAAGTTGTTTTGACTGAACAAGCTTGAGGCCCACCTGATGTTAAGTGGACTAACCTCTGCCTATAACAGATGCATTTCATCACAAGTGACGAATTGCACTGCGCCCGTCACTTTGAGACATAGTCTCTTGTGCCTGTAATGTAGGCATTTATTAACGATTATTCCGATTTAAATTATTCTTTTTTTGTTATCATAGTGACGTGTGACCCCACGGACAGCCCGGCACCCCACGGGCAGCCCGGCACCCTTATTTAGTTTTGCAAGCTTGCTAAGATAAAACTAAAATCTGGAACATTCGCCACAATCAGTTTTTTTAACTATCTATCTTTTGATGGATACATTTTGGTGACTGCGCAATCTAATATATTTTCGTTGTACCGCCAAACAAGGAGAACCACGGTAAAAAGACGCCGTTTTAAAATCGAAATTCCAAAGAAACGCACAAAGTACTTTGCTTCAACATATATTGTGCTAACCGCGAAAGAACTCTCTGAGTTACTTAACTACTGTCTTCTGGAAGATACAACCCGGGAGTTTTCAAACACAAAATAAAAAGCTTCTTTTACACCACAGCGTTGCTTATGAGATAAACAATGCTCAAATGTGAATAATTAGTCTGCAGGTATACGGCAATCGCAAACGAAGTCTGAACAGCTAGTCTAATAAATATTTCAGCCACGCGAGGCATATGCCGCTCAATCAGTGTAGACGTGCCTTGTAGAGTGCAGTCGCAACCGAACCGATGCAGTGCCAGTTCTTGGTTTTCTTCAAAGGCGCCTCAATCGTAGGGCTCGCGTACCTTGGCTATATAGGTCCACACAAAGCGAGCAAATGCCTCGCAAGGAGTCTGGTCCTGATCGTGTACTACCTTCGGGAGGCTGCCGCGTGCGGCAAGGCCGAGCCATTTCAATTAATACATGGCACCCAACGTACGCACGTATTATCTTTATTCAGTACTAGCAGTCCGCCCCGGCATCACATGGGCTAATCACAAAAATTTTAAAAATAAAATTCGACTTATTTGAATATTATATTCTATCGGCTATGTTCATCAGGGATAATGTAGGATTCTAATGGTGACCCCCCGAAGGGTTCCCGCCTTGTCGTGGCGGTGGGGCTTAGTAGCCGTGGCTTCGTCACCCACGGTGAAGCGAAGAGGAACCAGGGGCCGTGCTGGCATGGGCAGTCGGCCGGCCCCAGAGGGGCCGCTCCACTGGGCTTTGCCTCTAAGTCCAGACTGGAGCGGCAACGGGTAGGCTGCGGTGCTGTATGGGCAGCACCGCATCTGAGGCGGGCTGTGGTGTTGTATGGGCGACACCACAGCTGACGGTGAGGGGCCACGGCGGGAGAGGAGTGCCGGTATCGCGGTGCGCCGCTCTCCCTACCTTCCGTGGCCACGGCGGGGCCGCCACCGTTGGATGGCGGACGCGGAGGGGCCGCAGGGGAGGAGGAGTGTTGGTATAGCGAGGCGCCGCTCTCCCTATCCTCTGCGGCCGAAGTAGCAGGCGACGGGGCTACTCATCTGACCCGTCGCAGGGGGACCTTGGGCTTCGGAAGCGGGGTCGTCTGACGCCCATTTGCGGGCTTGGTCCCCGGGTGGTAGCGACGTGCCATGTGTTCTGGTGCGTCGTGAGGGGTAGCACCCCAGGAGGGGTCCGGCAACGGACAACCGTGGCGGGTTCGTGGTTGAGTGCTAAAGCGACCCTGCGATCCCGCCGAGAAGCGGTAGAGATGGAACACCGTGTGTTATTTAGTCGGTAGGGGCACTTGCTGCTGTGGGAGTAGTTGGTGTCGAGCCCGACATATCCCGGCCACCTTCCCCGGGGTGGACGGGAATGCGTAAATGCATTTTTCACACGTTAAAAAAAAAAAAAAAAAAAAAAAAAAAAAAAAGGATTCTAATTGTGAAAGAATCTTTCAAATTGGTCCTGTAGTTTCCTAGCCTATGCTTAGATCTATCCAAACAAATAATCAAATCTTTCCTGTTTATAATATTACTTTAGACTAGAGGATCAAGCCACGCAATAAAATGTTCTTTGGCCTTATCACTTCAGCATCCCCTACGACGACGGTTAAAATAATAAAATTTCCTGCGTAAAATTCGACTCAGCCGAGCCAGTCTCAATGGCCCAGTGGTTAAGGCATCCGGTGCGTAAAAACGGAGATGTAAAATCGATTCTAATCAAATTAAAAAAGTTGTGGGCTAGTACTACAAACCCATTTTGGACTGTTTCAGAAATACCAGTAAATCCAGACCCTCCAAGTTCACCAGAAGACTGGGACTCTGATGATTATTGGGTGCCATTCTACCAGTACAATACTAGACCGCCAATTCAATCTCCTTGGCTTACGTTTGTCAAGCAGAAGATGAAGGAAGGAAACTTCTGCCCAATGGATGCCCACCCAGTATCTGTCGTGGAGACAGTAAGATATCAGAGGCTGTGCAATCCACAAGTGAACTATGAGTCCGATGGACAGTTTGATGATTACTCTAGTGATGAATCATGATACAGGTTTAAAAGATAAATTAGTTAAGGATATAGAAATAAGTACATTATGCACGCTGTTTCAAGATACTTTTGGTTAGTAGTATTTTTTATTAATAAAAGTTACAGCTGTTATAGGAATGCAAATATAAAATATGGAACTTAAGAGTTTAAATTAAACATGAAAAACACTTGACAAACTATTGGTTTTCTGCAATAAAATTTTGTGTTGCTGTTGTAAATTTTTTTTTTATATTTTCATATTACTAGAAATATTATTTGGACTGATATTAAAAAGAAATAGTTACTTCATCCATCATCTCGTTAAATCTTTTTTTTTTTATAAATTAATATTTACTCGTATCATATATTGTCGATGTGTGTTATATGAACTCTTGAATAAGTATGTTTAAAAACTGTTGTTTTATCATAGTCTAGTAATTTTGTTTTTTTGGCTAAATAACAGCTTAGGCTTTATGATGCAGTTTAAGATAACCAACCAAAAGCAGAATAACAACGAAGTTTTGCTGTTTAAGTATACCTACCTACTGCTTTTAATAATAAAATAAAATATATAAAGTAATTTTGTGTTTTAGGCGGTTTGCATTTACAGACATACAGATAGTACTGCAAGACTTGCAGCTAACACATCTACACCGCTAAAAAAGGCTAACCACTGGACTTAAGAAAATCGAAATACCAGGCTTTATAAAACCTAACCACCGAGCTTTGGAAAACCTAGCCGTCTTTGTGAGTTGTGTTGCCACAGCAGCATACAACATCACAGTTTTCCCCATAAAAGTAAAGGTTAGGTTTTCTGGTCAGAATAGAAATAAGATTCTGATTTTAATATAAGTACACAATTAAGTGATTAATACATGCCTACTTCCGCCAGAATAAATTGAGATTTATAATGGTGTATTACATAATTATTAGTTAATGTTCATATTTATAATAATAGGTAGAACAAGGAAATCATTATTTATTGTTGTGTTCAAAGATATATCTCTACCTATATACAATTTGCATATGTTTGTACCTATATTACGTTATTTAACTGCATTATTGTATCTATACTTAAAAATTCTTTGGTACCTAGTCAAAATATTATAACAATCATATTTTGAATGTAGGTAAATATAAAAAATATGCATGTTTTCATTTGTTGTTTTATTTTAATAAGGCATACATATTCTTGGTTCATAAACTATTAATATTATAGGTACAGATGAAATAATGCACTATACTATACCTACCACTAATGCTACTATGCACAGTGTATGGTTCTTTAGTATTTTTTGATACTGATAGGTACATACTGTCAATGAAAAGTAACTTAACTGCCTGCTACTGGCCATAAACCTGAAGATAAAACTTTTACAATACCAAATGTCTTTGTTGTTATACATAGATATTTACCTACCATGCAAATATGACAGAGTAAGTTGAAGTAAAATAAGTACATAGTTGAAAGTGGTAACATAATAAATGGAAATAACCCTATTATAAATTTAATATTTATACAAACTAAAATAATGGTTGCTATAATTATTCAAGTTTTAAATTAAATGTGCTTTTCATTTCTTGCAATATCTCTTCTTGTATGGTATTTCTGTTTTCTCTGGTTATCTAAAATTGAAACAAAACTATTAAAAATGGCCAATAGCTTATACAACTACTTTTATTTATGTAGGTACCTAGTAGATATTCATGCAATTTAGCAGCACATGTTTGTAAAAAACTTATTATACATATTTATTAATATCATATATATAAAATTCTCGTGTCACAGTTTTCGTTGCCATACTCCTCCGAAACGGCTTGACCGATTTTGATGAAATTTTTTGTGCTTATCCGGTATCTTTGAGAATCGGCCAACATCTATTTTTCATCCCCCTAAATGTTAGGGGTAGTCCACCCCTAAATTTTATTTTTTATATTTTAGACAAAATTTTTAATTTCTATTTTTTTATGATACAACATACAAAAATACACACAATCCTCAATTTTGACCCTTCTACGATCAACCCTTATTTTTTAATAGCCAATTATTTATATGGCAAAACAACGTTTGCAGGGTCAGCTAGTGTATGTATATATTCAATACTAGGTATTTTAGTCAAATATGTTGGAGCTACTCAGAAAGTGGATAGTTACATTATAGTGAGGCCAGGTATGTACAAGATATAATCCAGTTGTACCATTTTTGTTTTACCAAGTTCCTGGAGCTGTCCTTCAAAGCCAGATCCTATATTGGGATATGCCTGCCTGTTGATATCCATCTGGCGAGATTAAGAATTGAAGTCAATGGCTGTAAAATAACATTGTTGGGTGCTTGGTGACAGAGTTTCTACATTGCACATTCGCAAAATTCCCGCCATCATGCAGTAGGCCGTGTCAAAAATTCAAATCGGGGATGTGACCCCTTCGTTGGTAGGTCTATATACCTTTTTTTAGCAACATTCTCCATAGACAAACTTAGGTGACTCTAGTGACAGTACTACTGAGCGCTTCCATGCTTGAGAGGGCACTTTAAGCCATTGGTCTCGGTTATCTTAGTGTGGTGATCTTTATAGCATGGTGGTAAGGGATTTTGCGAAGGCCCGCCTGGCTAGCACCACCTTCAAGTAGAAAATCTATCGCCAAGCACCTAACAGTGTAATCCAGCAGCTCACCTGAACACAGGAAGGTCTATCAGCTATAAATAAAAATGTTCTGCTTTGTTGGCAGAAATTAGAATAGAAAAGAAAAGTATGTATTTGATACTTACAATCCATACTTTGGTTTTTGCATGATTCCTTATATTCTCTATGAGCATGTCACTTCTTCTTAGAGGAATTGTTGCTAAAACTACATTATCTGATGTGTCACTGAAAATTTCTCTCACTCTGCACTTGAAGGGCTCACTAAAGAATTCCATTTTGCCTATCTCATCTATGACATATATATGTGGTGAAGACTGCGTATTTGTTGGCTGTAAAAAAAGAAACATAAGGACAAGGAATTCCTGTATATCAAACCATTAACAAGAAATGGACAAAAAAAAATTGTTAACATGTAGAGTAGAGGAATTGGTATGTTCAGTATCGGATAGAATGTTACCAAATCGTTGTCCACTGCTAAACATAATTTTTTAAGCTCTTGCAGCAAAATTTGCATAGTCGTTCTTAACCAATCTTTTGGGTTTTGCCAAAATCACCATGTATGGCAGGCATCTTGGGGATCGCAGTTTAAGTTATCAGTTACTCAGAAGGCGCTGCTGCCCACATTCTGGTATTTTACCTTCACTCGTCTTTTACAACACCCACAGGTAGCAATTGGGATTCTAGCCTGACACCTAATGTGGTGGCTTTTATAAGACCCATTGATTACTCTAGATATTTTTTTCAAAATAGTGACACGCTACTGTGAGGTCAATGACCCTGGGGTCAAGGTCAATGACCTCACAGTAGCGCGTAATGGTTTCCCCATATTATACTCCCACATCCCACCAGTGGCAAACATTCTTAAATCCGAGCGTAAAACTTGTACATAAATCTCATAAGACTACTATTAAATTTCTTGTTGTATAGTCTATTATTAATTGCTACTAATATTTTGAAGATTACAGTGAGTAAATGATTTACTACTTTGTGTTGTGTTAAAATGGATATTTAAACTAATAAAGATTAGGGTTGGGCTTGTTTATATTTTTACACTAGACATAAACCCTATGAGAAAAAGGTGCATAGGTTGCTACAAAGGGCCACTTGATGAAGGGAATCCAACTTTATCAGTGCACAACCTTCATAAAAATAGATTTTAACTACAGATGTTTTGATGATTACCATGAGTACTATATGTTTTTTTTTACTTTGGTTAAGAATGGTAGTTTTTTATAAATATGTTTTTTATTAATAATGTGTTTTTTTCTGTTCCTAAGTCCTTAAATAGTACAACTACTTACAAGATCGAGCCTGAAAACAATGTGTAAAGTTATATATTATGTCTGAGTCTCTAGGATTCAATTTTAAAAAGGCTTGCTTCTAAATAATTTAGCCGAAAATTCTGGAGAATGTAAAAATGAACTCAAGAATAGAATAATTGTAGTAGATGCTAATTCAAACCAGTTTTTTTTATTTGCTCTAAAATTGACCAATTTGTAAATCACAGCACTTTAATGAAGGACCCATCAAGAAAGTAATGTTCAAAATAAACAACCACACTTACGGCGACAATAGTAGTAAAGCAAACTAATGTACCGCATGAGTAGCATGCCACTACTATTGTCGCCTTGTTAGGTGTGGTTGTTTATTTTGACCATTCTCTCATTCAACTGATAAGATGTGAAAAAGTGAGTTCTAGGGAATTCAGGAAAAAATATTTTTAAAAACACATGTAATTTTTTGCCAAAATTGTAGTAAATCAGTGAAATATATCAAAAATAGACAATAAGTATCTGACCTGTTTGTTTATTGTGGATTCAAGCATAAGCTTTGGTTAGAAACCCCTTCACAACTTAACTGTATTCATCTATAGTAGTTAAGTAATTAATGTACTGAGTCCTTAGACCACCAAGTTAGTAGTTAGCACTTAAAGACCAGAGTTTTAATGATTAGACCAAATAAATGTGTTATTCTGCCACAAAAATAAAAGCTTTTAACTATCTAATATTTTTTATTTACAATATTCTATGCCCCCACAATTGGTTATTAGATCAGTTTTGGATTTTCAATGCTTATATCAGTTTCACCAATAATCTGATTTCATCACTAAAGTCTCTTAAGATTCCTGTAAATCCAAATTGACTGTACAGAGATTTTCTTTTAAACCAAATTGGTATTGATTTAGCACTTGTAAAATTTTAAACACTCACTTCAACCCTTGTTGTGTATATGGTGTTAAAAATACCTAATTTGGTGCCGATTACCTCTACATTCAAATCAAGAGTAAAACATAAAATAGGCAATTTTCATAGAACTGTCAACCCATTTACTACTGTCATCAAGACTATACCAGCCAGGGAAAATGTCCCTCTTGGGATGATGTTGGGATATAGGATGAAAGGTTTGGTGTATAAGAAAGAGCTTACGGACCTTAATCAAGGATGGTAATGCAATTTTTTTAAACTCCTGGAGAAGAACTCCATATTTTCCGACTTTATACTTCACTGGACCAGTTAGGTTCTGATCTCGGGCTAGTCGTCCTCTCTCTCCATTCAGGCTCACTACGTCGAAGCCCTCTCTGACACCATTTTTTCGAATCTCCTCGGTGTAGAATCCTAAAGTTTTCACATCTTTTTTGGACAAAATTGACGCCAACTTTTTAGTTAAAGTTGTCTTTCCAACCCCTAAAAATGTGTTGTGTTTTAGTCGCTTATTAGTTTAGCGGTGGTTCTTACATGGAACATGGCAATGCCTATGGGGTCATTTTAATATTATTTCTTTGTTATTTCTTTGTTAGGGTGCATACCATTTGAAGTTAGATTCGCTAAAAACGCTAAAAACGATCACACTCCCAAAAAGTTGTTCCACATGGGTCTTGGCGTTATTTTCGCCATAAACGCTATGAGGCTACTGGAACAGTTTGAATTCCCTACATCTAATGTCAAAAGTGACAGAAGTGGCAAATTTTAGTGGCATTCTTAGCGTTCATATCCTAAATGGAACAGGGGATGACAGTTACAAACGATCACAGTGATCACAACCACAGACGCAGAATGTGATCAAAATTATCGAAATTAACGTTCTTAGCGACTAATGGAACACGCCCTTAATGGCTTCTGCGGTTTAATGTTACCACAATTCTGCCAATGTCCGTCATTTTACTTCAATGGTTAAATAATAGACATTACGCCAAATCTAACCAGGTTCACCGGTGAGAATGTAGAACTTCCGGTTGCTCGACATAGCAGGATCAATATTTCAGAAGTCTGCAGGATTAATTAAGCATATTATTTTTATTTACAATAACAAATTTTAAAAAAATATCTCAACATCAACTTTCTTTTTTTTGGGTGGCTTCTGTGGTGTTGCCACAATTTCGCCAATGACGAGTTGCACGGATAGAGTGGAAACAAACGAAAGAGACTGATCGGTATTAATAAAATGTGATCGGTTACTTGATTTTTCAGGATAACGACAGTCATAAAGTAACTTTGTATATACTGAAATAGAGACCAAACTTGACATCCCTAGGTGTTAATAGATTTTTTTGATGACGTCACGGTTAGTAATGTCCGTATATAACAGATGGCAAAAAAATAAAATAAAAAAAAAACAGTGCTGCCATCTGTTTTTCATAAATGCTCATCCCAGTTACGTATGGTTGATACTTTCTACCTTTATTTATTTAAATATAGATATATCTATAAGTTTTTTATAGATATACTATATATTTAATGTCTTATATTAACCTGTTATCCTATAAATTGCTATCAAGGAACGCGTGAAGATCATTAACTCTTTTAAATATGGACCAAATCACCAATGCTTCCTGCCACGGGTCGAAACATAAAGCATCAAAAGTAAAAGCAGTAATAAGATCCAGCCAAAAACCTACAATGAGCTTGATAACTAAATACAACAGTCTATAAGTTTATGTATGTTTTATTATCCTAATTTATCTACTTGCAACTATACATAACAAAAAAATGTCTTTCCACCTCATTGTAAAAATATCGTAAATGGCACCATAACAACGCCCCTTTATGATCACAGCCAGCATAAAAATAATGCACCATTCACAGCTAACTTTAAACTAAATAAATTTAAATTTCTGGCACTTAAAGTAAACAAATCGGCAAGATGCAATATCAAATAGGAATTGGCTATAGGAATTAGGGATGCTCACCATCGATTCAAATAGATAATATAATTATATCAATAATGCACGAGACTAAAATTTCGTGAATTAATTATTTCGATTTGAATTGAATTATTCTTATTTCTTAATAGAAGCTTAAAGTAAAACAAGCCGGGCAACCAAATTAATTTGCTGATAAGCCTTTTCCTTTTTTGAATCCAAGGCAGAATAACATATAAATTTAGTTTGTGGGGACATTGGAGGGCTCGTCTGGGCTTATCACCTCGAAGTTGTACCTCTCAATACATAAATTAAACATATTAAACCAGTTACAGTTAGTAAACTCGATTTCCCATCGATGAGTATTTTGATTTCTATCCGGTGTAAGTTTTACCTTTAATTAATAGTATTAGTCTATCATGTATCGTGATATTTTTTCTTTACTTTTATTATATTCGTATTTCTACGAGTATATTAGTCACACCTCTATATTGTCTCTTTATTTGAAATCACGTCAGATTTGTGCTTTTTGCCATAAAGTAAATTTTGTATATTTTTGTACAGCGATTTTTAATAAATATCTTCGTTTAGTAGCAGTACGGTGTATATGTACACCCCACACGCTAGGATACGAGAATTATTTGTTGGGTCTCTTCTTCTGTATCAACGGATAAAAAGTTTAATTCTGTAAACTCCGCAAAGCCCACACATCCAATTCAATTCCTCGTTGCTAAATAATTACTCGTATTTAGTACTAAACACATCACAATCAGTAGTAGCACTGGCAGGATTTTCTCCACTTGAAAGTGATCAATTAATTAAAAGCTCAATGCCAGCAAAAAATTACATCAATGAGGATCGTACTCAAAGTAAGTATATGTACTTGGTTCTAACAATACGATCACATTTACTTGCAGCTCGCTCGCAGAAAAGTAATACCAAATGTTTACTTGTCATTTTATTTAACCGGAAAAGGGCACAGCACAGCACAATACCAGCCGGGAAGTAGTCATGAACCATCTTGAGATAGAATTCACTCCATTTCATTTCAAAAAAGAGAACCCAAGAGTTTTGGGAGCATTGACATACGTGTCTGGTTACATAGCCCGTAAAGCAAATTTTTTTTTTTTTTAAGATTGCACTAAATGTGTAAATGTAACTTTGGGACATTCTGATTATATACGGAGGAGAGTATGCACAAGGATTTCAATTTTCAATTTCAATTTATTTCAAAGAAACAATTCAGTTACAATACAACATATAACATTCACACAAAATAATGTTAACAGAACCTACACTAAGTTGAAAATAACTTGTGCTGTAGGTTACTGTTACATCCCTTCTAAGATTGATATGTATTACTAACTTTATTTCTAATATAATTATGTATCCTTAAAGTACTTTTGTGATGTTGTGTGTATACCAGCGTGTCCGTGCATTTATTTGTCGGTGTTGGTGTGGAAGTGTGTGTATATGTGAGAGAGTGACAATGTGTGTGTGAGCGTGGGTGAGTAATGTGAATGTGTGTTTGTGTTACAAGGATAAATTTATGAAACCACCATTAGAATTTCTTCTGTCTCACCATAACTTAATGTATTTATCCAATTTAATAACTTCGTCTTAGCCTCAGAGGTTCTTAATGCAACAAAATTGTTGATTATTCCATTTATTTTATTATAAACATAAGGACCAAGAAAAATTTCATGCCTTTTTGCTAGTTTTGTATTAGTCCTATGTGGTGAAAAAATTAGGTCTTTACGCCTTTTACTGCTATTTTGATTTTGTATCATTGCTTTTTTGTGCATTGTCAATACAATATCAACTATGTATAGCTGCCGTACAGACAATACTTTACATTCTTTGTAAAGTTTGTCCGTAGGGTAAAGATAGGGTTTATTAGTTGCGACTTTCAAAACAGCACGTTGGGCTCGTTCAATTTTAAGCATATTTGTTTTACACGATCCTCCCCAAACTGTATTGCAATATGTCAAAATTGACCTACAAAGGGCATTATAAATGTTAAAAATTAAAGAAGAACAAGCTACTTCACGCATATTCTTAAATAAATAAATCAGTTTTCTAACACGACTACTAAGGAGGTCTATGTGAGGTTTCCAAATCATCTTATGATCAATAGTGACACCTAGATATTTTATTTGATTTACCCGCTCCAGCTGCGGGCAATTGCAGTCGTCTAAAGCACAGCTAGAGCGGTGCACCTTAACACTGACGTTGGTAACCCACCTACGAGAGCCAGAAAAAGCCATGAATTTGGTTTTATCCACATTGAGTGTCAGTAAATTATCTTCAAGCCAATGAGTGACCTTCCTAACTCCCGATTCAGCGAATAAAAGAGTTTGCTCCCACGTATCCCCAGCAAATATCAAAACAGTGTCATCTGCGTAAGAAACTATTGTCCCGTTACATAGATTTAAGTTGCATAGATCATTGACGTACGTAAGAAACAGCGTAGGACCCAATACACTGCCTTGAGGTACTCCGTAATGAAGTGATGTGCTGTCACTCATTAAATCACCTATTTTTGTCCTTTGCGTTCGACCTCTTAAGTAGTCCTCCATAAGAGTAAGTGTAGTACCCCGAATTCCCGTAAGTTCCAGTTTCCTCAGTAATTGGGGAACAGAGACAGTGTCAAAGGCTTTTGCTAAGTCTAGAAATATTCCAATTACTTTTTTATTTTTATCTAGTGAATCAACTATAAAGTTAGTTAGACTAGTGACGGCGTCAGCAGTCGATTTTCCTTTTCTAAAACCAAATTGAGAAGGGGACAATATTTCATATTTTTCATAAAATGCTATTATTCTTTTATTTATAATCTTCTCAAGTACTTTAGAAAATACAGGAAGGATTGATATAGGCCGATAATTACTGACACTATCTCTGTTTCCACTTTTGTGCAGTGGGATGATAACTGCAGTTTTGAATACCTGAGGAAATATACCCGTAGTCAGACATAGGTTACATATATAAGTGATTAGAGGTACTACTGTTGATGCTACTTCCTTTATTATATTAGTTGATATCCCATCATGCCCGGCTGCGCTGTTGTTTTTTAAATTATTTATTATACACAGAACCTCGTTTTCATCAGTGCATAAAATACCTATAGAGTTTAGTTGAGAGGGCGGTGTTCTGTTTGTATTAAAAGTATTTTTTAAAAGGTCATCTTTAAATGAACAATTAATAATAATATTATCAGCTAAACTTTGACCTATACTGGAAAAATAATCGTTTACAAAATTTATTGACTTTTCAGGGCTAGATTTTATTTTAAGTAGTACGTCATTGCTAGGTTTCGGCTTTTCGTTCGAAGTAATTTGTTTTATGGTTTGCCATGTTTTCTTAACATTATTTTTATTTTTGTCTAATTCTGTCCTGTGATAATTTAATTTTAATTTTTTAAGTAGATTATTACAATAATTTCTATACCTAGAATAAGTTACTTTTAAGATGTTATTGTCAGGTGTTTCTTTCAACTGTAAATGCATTTTATCTCGTGTGCGTATGCAACGAAGCATGCCTGGTGTAATCCACGGTTTAATTATACGTTGATTATGAGGTAAATTGAATGTACGCGTGTTTACTTTAATTATTTCCATAAGTCTGTTGATTAGTAACTCAGTTGCTAAGTTAGCATCTAGTGTAATAAAAATATCAGAAAAATCACAGTTCCTTATTGATTTAATTACCTTTTGTATGTTTGTTTTATAGACTAATTTACTGGGTAAGTAGGAGTTTAACTTATTATTTTTGATATTTAAAAGCACAGGAAAATGATCAGTGACAAATGACTCTAAGACAATCGTAGTGCAATCGGTTTTACTTTTTAACATGACGTGATCCAGGCATTTCCTACCTCTAGTTATCATATTATGACTGGGAAGTAGTCCGTGATAAGAAAGTAACTCTAGATAGATAGCTGAATGTCTGTCCGTAGTGTTTGGTGAGATATCAATATTTATATCACCCAACACTGTTATTGTTTGGTATTTTTTTAAGGACGTTAATACAGAGTCTAGGGAGTCTATAAAAGCATCCGTAGAAGTAAAAGAAGGAGACCTATATAATGCTACTAGTGCAATATTATTGCCTATTTTAATTATTAGACAATTTGCTTCCTTAAAGTCAGGTTCTTGTACTGTAAATACTACAATGCCGCCGTTTTGATTAAAACATTTTTTTGTAAACGATGATTGATAGTTATCTAGTTTAGGAAAAGGTTTACCGTTGGCAATCCAGCATTCCGTGAGTATTATAAGGTCACATATGAAATCAAGCCTTGCTAGTAAAAGTTCCAGTGCTATGAAATTCTTGTTAATACTCCTGATGTTCAGCGATAATATATTAAGACCTGAGTCATTGCAGTTGTATATGTAAGAATTGCATAATTCAGGTGTGCAAGAGATGGCTTTTGCCACAGTAAACTCATCCAAGAGGTCACATAAGACATTATCTGGGATGTTACTATCCATAATCTTTTACGGAGTAAGAGGTACTAATTTCCTTTCCCTTACTTAAATAGCTAATACCAAGGCGAACATATACTTTTAAGAGGGCATTGTTTTTGTTTATCTGACAAATATCGTTGATGTCGAACCCATCTTTTTGATTGCACGATAGTTCATGATATTTTGTATTGTACATGTGATTACTGTAGTATATGGTGTACAGGTAGTAGCAGTAAGAATGGTAATGTGGGTGAAACTGTGTGTGAGCGTGTCTGTGGAGAGTTGGAAGATAATATCTGTAGCAATATGATTCATTATTACTTACAAATTTTCTAAAAAATATAATAAAATAGAAACTGTGTACTTGAGTTACGTTAAATCTTAAACATATGATTAGTTCAGTATTGTAGAGACTATGAAGAAAGCTAGTTAGTTTTTTGCCTGCAGGTCTTCAAGTTGCCTTTCACTAGTAATGATGATGGGCTGCATGCCTTCAGCTTTTCTCAGTAAAATTTTTCCATTTGCAGTCCAGCAGAAATTATATTTCAACGTCTTTGCAACTTCGCGTGCAAGAAAGTAGAGCCTTTTGGCCTTGGGAGTTAGAAACTCAGATACGAACACAGAAATTTTATTGCCATCTATACCCATAGCCTGTGTGCTTAATCTGTCAGTAGTACGAGTGGCATTGTACTTTCTAACTGCCATAAGGATGTTAGCCTTTTGTGAAGTAGTGGCAAAATCAACCACAATGGGATGATCACCATTAATCCTGCTCTTCAATCGGTATGTGTCCTTGATAACATTAGGTTGTATATCCACTTTTAATACTGAATGTAGTTTATCAACCGTCGCAGTTAAGTCAGCCTTAGTCTCTCTGGGTTTTACAGGTATTCCTCTTATTTCAATACAGCTACTCCGAGCCTGTCTTTCTAGGTCCTCAATTTTGTTCTCTAAACTTTGTATATGCTTATTGCTATTGTCTCTTTCCTTCTCTAAAAACACAATTTTATCCTTTAATTCTTCCAAAACTTTGTTGTGGAATTCCATAGATTTTTCATAACATTTTTCCCTTTCCGAGTCAATTTTTCGAAATTCAACCATCTCGGTTTTGATGACCGAGACATCTTTTATTACTTGGGTCATCATAGTCATTAGTTCGTCAAGCCTATTTTCACTATGGGTAGGCGAGCGAGGAGACACAACAGGGCACGGCCGTTTGCTACGCGAGGTTATCAGAGGGTTCTGTTTGGTCGGTGTGTTCTCCATAATTTGAATTGAAGTAAGTATTAGGAGATAATGAAAGTTTTTGGTATGCGCAAGCCGCAGTTCTTTAATTATAAACAGACAACAGAGAACTCTCAAGTACTAGGCGCTCATAGGCATAAAGAAAGCTAATACGTACTGACCACTGCTGATTGGTGAGAGGGCGGATCGTTGTGGCGCTCACGCAGGATGAGTCACTCCAGTATTGGAGGCAGCGTCGGTGTAGGCGGTCTCGTGTGGGCGGGGCTTCGAGTCTTTCAGAATGGCTGACAACGCGCAGCGGACGGACGTGGTCGCTCGTATATCTCTTTCGTATTTATGCACTCCTATTTTTTTGTTAGTAATTAAATCAGCCGTAATTTTAATTAAATTGTAAGAAATAAAGAAATGCAGTTCTGGGGCACGACTTCTCACTATCGAGGTCCGGAGGGAAGGGGGATGGCTATGCACACCCAGCGATATAATAACAAATGTTGTATCAAATATACAAGACATCGTTTATAATATAAAAAATGATATATATCAAAATCATGTGAAAATGTACATAAAAAGCCTTTGTTTAATATTAATTGATTTTAATGATATTGAGTGCCATGAACATAATAGGAAATTACAAATATTTCTTTTAGACTTCTGTAAACGATTTTTCTTGCATAATTATTGCAAAGACGTAAATAAAATATTAAATGGCAAGCGACCATTAGAAGAAAATGATGATAATGTTAAAACGAGAGCAATGAAAATATTTAAAAGATCACATAAAAAGAAAAATTGAAAGAGCGCATGTTCCCTCATAGAACTTAAACGATTCTGCTACTGATTTGTTCGAACTTAGCATTCGATCACTAACTAAGTGATTCCAACCCTAATTATCACATGGGAAATGTCTGACACCTGTTCTTTTTTTTTATTAAGGTATTGGCCTATGTCTTATTTAAGTTAATGCAATTGCCATATGCAATAACTAATTTCTCCATATTGTATAACAACGCCATCTGTTATTTAACGAAATCCCTAAATTTGAGTGCTATGCTACAAAAAATAAAATACGTTAGAGCAATGACTTTGTGTGTATGTCAGATATCTGTTTTATTTGTTTGAATTACATGCTGTCATTATTTCACATAATTATTTATGAGATTGTATGGTCTGACGACAGTGTACATATCTCGAGGTCGAGAATAGATTATGTCGCGAATCGAGTGTGGAGACAGTGTTGCCTGCCAGATCCGTGAGTTAAAAAATGTCCGAGAACTACTGCAAAATTATCGTTTTTTTATCGCAAGTTCAAAACTTTATACAATACTCAAGCAACACTAAAAGAACAATCAATTATACTAGATTGCACAACTAAAATTAAGGGTGTGAAAGCCACAACACGCCAAATTTTATAACGGTTTCGGCTTTTTGTTTATACGGAATTTATTTAAGAAAATATCGTCACTCATTTTGCATTCGTTTGGACTGCCATATACAATACACGGATTAGATTTCGTATTATAATTATCGTGTAAATGATAAAAATATCGTAGATATTTGATGAAATATCGTGCGATACGTGATTATTAATTTTTATCGCATGACACTCAAATATAACGTGGATCTAGGATAATTATCGCATGTCTGGCAGCACTGCCTGGAGTTGTACTTTATTTTATTATTACTTGCTCAGTGGATATTACTTTTCTCTATGCTCAGTGTATACTACGGGTAATTCCATTTGGAGTTAAATTCGCCAAAAACGATCACACTCCCAAAAAGTTGTTCCACTTGTGTCTTGGCATTTTCGCCATAAACGAAGAAGATACTGGAACAACTAATGTCAAAAGTGACATAAGTGTCATTCTTAGTGTTTTTATCCTAAATGGAACAGGGGAGAACAGTTACAAACGATCACAGTGATCACAACCATGTGATCAAAATTATCGAAAATAACGAAATTAGCGTCAAATGGAGTATGCTTTTTGAAGTTGGAATATCTACCGTGACATAGACGTGCGTATATAAATTCTATTTGATCTATGGTGCGATTCAATTCCTTAACCCTCTCGCTCGCGCTATGTCATTATGCAATGTGACACTTTGCCACCAGAGGTCATGGCGGACCAAGAAATAAAATTATCTAGTTTTACATTCTACGCCATATGTTTTGATCCGCAAAACCAATTCAAATAAAATAAAGAGGAAAATATTAATTGATAATTAGTTTATCACGATGATATATACTAAGATTTAGCTTTTTTATCTATGACAGGAAAATATCTCTCCAAAACCAAGACACTATGAAAAATTATGCACTCACCATAGAAAATGTGTCACTAATGGACTTATGTATGGTTATTTTATAAATGTACCTGTATCTATATAAATGAGACTATACGTTTTGCTAAACTGCATCTTTAGTTTTTTGGTTTTACTCAACATTTTCTAATAAAATAGGATTGAAGTCATTGTTAGCGCACACGTATATTATGTTCAAGCTCACCTGATCGTGTAAATTTATAACCTGATAAAACATGCTCCTGAAGAATTTTGAAATAAAAGCCTGTATTATTCACGAATACATTTATTTCTTTCATTGAAACTTTCACTAGATCTCATAAATTTCATCAAATATTATAGAAATTCACTAATCACGACTACTAGTATTTACCATACATTGGAAGTACTACTATGAAGTAAAATGGCATCCTTTGACCAAATAAAACAAGTGGAATCTTATGAAACTTATATTTATTGCTTTCTAGATCTCTTACTAAATTACCTTTGTGTAAAAAACGGAATAACATATTTTTTTAGAATCTTGCAAATATTTGTATGAAAATTATATTACTAATAGTGATGTTACTGTTATCGGTTACATTGTCGATAAAAAAAATCCGATTTATCTACTATGTAAGCGTTTATTGCCAATAAAAGTTATTTTTGTGGCAAATTATGTGATTGACAGTTAATTAATTAAGTTACATGTCAATTCGACTTATGAAGCAATGATTGCTAAGCGGTAATGGTTATCGACTACCGCATGGAGTACGATGGTTCATATCCCTGCGAGTTGCTTTAAGTTTCACTGCATTGTGGCAGGGCATTTTATGAAAGGTTAACTACAATCCTGTAGTAGAAAATCTGTCGCCAAGCACCTAACTCCAGACCTAAAGTCTATTCTATTACAATGTTCCGGCAGTGGACCTAAAGATCAATTTTCCATTATAGGCTTAGCCTGAACAACGTATTAGACCTCATATTGATCCAAAAGGCTGTGATGGTAATCAAAGGCTTGCTTTTCATGCAAGTTAAAATACGTGTTACATTGGAAGCAATACAATTTTTTCAGTTTATTTGATATAGGCGTAAAACTTCAGAATTCGTAAAGGGTCAAGTTGAATTTTTAGTAAATGTCTGAGTATTGTAATTTTATGTTCCCAATTTCATTCGTAAAATAGACCGTGTACCCTTTTTTTGTTTATATTACTTTACATTGTAATCTGTACCTTCTGTGAAATTGATTTTCTGCTACTAGGAACATTCGCATGACGTTCAGACGTGCAAAATTTTTTTTTCTTTTCTTATAACTATGTATGCAATAATACATGCACAAGTTTTATTTTTAGACAAGCAGTGGGGGTTACAGAAAAATACTTATTTTATCATTTACCGCACCGTACGCCAAAGTCATATAATCCTGACACTAAACAGAACACTAATTTTAATCACAAACTGTTTGAGTTAACAACGACGTAAAAACGTTGTCATCGGAAATGTAAATATATTTCAGGTATATCTAGGTAAAACACAGAGATACCGTAAATTAGCCCAAACTGTATTTTCGACATTATAACTTCAGCTCCATCACATTGTCAGGGTCGTATCACATGGTTTTGTAAAACACATGTAAATAATAAATAGGGTTTTATATGCTGCGTAGAGTGATGTTGAAACCTATACATTGAGATCTGTGCACTAGCGTAAATTTTATTCTAGCTGGCATTATAAAATATAACAGAAATCCTGTGTACTTGCATATTAATACAAGTCAGCATTAAGAGATACAGTATATAAGATAAGTGTCCATTCGCCATCTGTTATTGACTAAATGGTTTTGTCTGTTCTATCACAATTTTCTGAATCGTCATACGATATCTAATAAAAAACCTAGTACTTTTATGACAAATACAAAAAAGTACAAGCATGTTCAATAACAAAAGTGTGTTTCCTGAAATCTGCTTCTCAGCCCTGCAACGGTAGATTCTAAAGAGATATAGAGGGAATTAATACAATCAAACATACATCTGGCAACACAATGAGACAAGGTTAACGGTTCTCGCGTATTTTCCATTTATAGTCCGTTTGCATATCAACCAACACTCGAAATTGCAGTTGTATTTTAGGAGAAGAAAGCTATGATTGCATGGTATGGTACTCTTTGAAACAACCTCCAATACAAATATAGGGAACATTACAATCCGGACATTCGTATTTCGTACACCAATGTGGTCTTAAACCCCAGTGTGTACACCAAATACATTTTAGTCATCCCAGGTTCGTTCTGTGGGCAACTTTTTCACTAATCGCGTGTGACTTCAATTCGGTGAAGAAAATGCCATCCCGTGAGGCGCTCTAGAGGAAGCAGATTAGCACGAAAACGCATACGTAAAGAGGTACCTTCACGCTGAGATTATGGTGCTTATCAATGATGGGTTTCACTAAGGTTAGCCGAAACACAAAATAATCAATGAGAGTCTGAAAACCTCTCTAGAATAATGCGCGCATTTTGTATGGTTATATTTATTATATTTTTGAAAAGTTTCTTTTTACATTTGATGCACTGTTTCCTTTCAAGCATTCAAAAACATATCCCGTGCAAACAATTTAATTGAGTAACAAACACTTATCTCACAAAAATACTATTGCATAGTAATTAAACAACTTTAATGGTAACTTTAAACTTTTATTTTTTTCATGATCTTCTTTCTTCTCATGTTCTTGGTCGCTAAGTTATCTGTAACATAAAAATCATATATGTCTATATGTACACATAGTAGCTAGCAAGTAGGCATATAGCTTGATCCCACTGAGTAAAAAAAACAAAGTGATGTTTTACTGAAACGGGATACAGAAATCCATTCTGGTATATCACGATAAAGTGTCCCTTGTTCATCATCCTACTAAAGGCTAGCCCTGTACAAAAAACTAGTAACAGGCAAATAGTGGAATGAATTACCAGATAAACTCATTTCTATATTAATAATTTTAGCAGAGCAATTTTGGAGTGCGTTTCAATTTGTGCAAATCGTACCAATAGCACGCTCAGAGCTGGTCCGATTTGTACGAAGGGCACTAAACCCAAACCAAATTTGCATGACTGATAAGTGTGATATTATCGATGACGTCACCACTCAGCGCTGACAGTACTCACGGCCCCACGGATGCGCACCGTGAGCACTCCATGTCATTAAACGCTCTTAGCAAATTTTGGACCAAGCATTGGCATACTTTCAATTCTGTGGCTTAACTGTCACAACAAATGACAAGTAAAAATAAAAAATCTAACACCCTTGATAGCTGTTGTTTTACAGTTCGTATTATATATCTTAAGTATGCTATAACATTATAAGATTACGAATGAATGTGAGGAAAAATTATAGTCAT
This sequence comes from Plagodis pulveraria, assembly GCA_963890685.1. Lineage (NCBI taxonomy): Eukaryota > Metazoa > Arthropoda > Insecta > Lepidoptera > Geometridae > Plagodis > Plagodis pulveraria. The sequence goes on along the minus strand of OY982955.1, from coordinate 6,102,385 downwards.
GCGCGGGATTCGAACCCGCGTCATCTACCCTATAGCTAGGGTATGCTCTGGTCGAATGAGCTAACATGACAATGACTCATAACTCTATTTTTTTACTGTCCGACACTTTAAAGTTCTGTGTCGTAGTACGTAGTAAAAGACAATGCCTACTCCGAGCTAAGAACGCCAGCCGCGGCAACACTGGACCGCGCCGGGCTACCTTTGAATAGAGTTTTGAATATTTACATCGAGCAAAGTAATAAAAAAATATGAAATAATACATTACAGGCACATGAGACTTTTAACATCAGGTGGCCCTCGTGCTTATTCCGTCATATATATTCGAAGCGCTCGTAGCGAAGTTTACTTAGCTGTTCTTAACCGATCAGCAAAGTTAAGCAACGTCGCGCGCGGTCATGAGTTGGATGGGTGACCGCTAGTGACATTACTACTGAGCGTTTCCGTGCTTCGGAGGGCACGTTAAGCCGTCGGTCCCGGTTGTTGTCTTAGGATGGCAATCGTTATAGCATGGTGGTAGGGCATTTTGCGAATGCCCGCCTGGCTAGCTACCACCCTCAAGTAGAAAATCTGTCGCCAAGCACCTAACGGTGTGTTCCGGCAGTTGTCCTTGAGAGCCAGTACATCTAGGTTAGCCTGAACAACATCTTCGACCACATCATCACTTACCATCAGGTGAGATAGTGGTCAAAGGCTAACCTCAAAAAAACTATGAAAAAAGTTTTTCCTCACAAAATGTTTGTTAGGACTAGCAGAAGTCAACCCTAAGAGACTGTTATCATTTAACCAATAACCCTGCATATAGGTATTAAAATTTATTTTGCATAATTATCACCCAGAAAAACCTTCAACCTAACAAAGCAATTTCATTTTACAAAAAAAATGTGTCAAAATCGTATAAAAATAACCGCAAACTTGCATTACAGCTCATTTTTCTGTGGCAATTTGGCAGTTTGATAGCTTAACAATTAGAGAAATGTATTAGTAGGAGTAAAAATAACACTGTCTAAAATGTGTTATATTTATAACATGTGTTACACTAATATGTATGTATATCATTATGTGTATATTTATATATATATATATATATATATATATACTTATTATAGTATATATATATATATATAGTATATATATATATACATATATATATATATACATATATATATATATATATATATATATATAGTTGTTATCTATCAGTAATATACATTGCACCTATTCGTATGTAAATATTTATATATATTTTACGTATATCAATAACGTGTAGGATATCTATGTATTATAATATAGTATGAATGTACAAAACTTGTTTTTAAGTAATGTTTTTTATTGGTAAGATGATATATAAAAATGTATAATAATTTGTTTTCACCACCGTGTTACTGAAATGTGATACTGTCCATACAAAGGTTGTCTGGAAGAAATTGCTATATGCGATAAGATCGCCCATTGCACAACCGTAGTCTAAGCTATTTATAAGATTATTTAAATGTATATTCGCTGTGCAATAAAGAGTTTTGTATTGTAGTGTATTGTAAAAATTTACCTGTAAATATGGTACCTGTGTATCAATAGGTTCATCGCAACGTTATAGTCATCGTCTCTTAAAATGATACGGGGTGGACTCCTTATCATATTGTCACAGTGAAAGATAAACACTGTCGGCAGTCAACACCGGCAGCTGTCCTTGAGAGCCAGTACTTCTAGGTTAGCCTGAACAACATCTTCGACCACATCATCACTTACCATCAGATGAGATAGTGGTCAAAGGCTAACCTATCAGGCATAAAAAAAATATATATAATTAGCGTAAGTATTATATATATAATAAACAAAAGTATATGTTTTTACAAAAATAATCGAACTTTGTGGTTGGTAGAGCATAAAACCAAAGATAGTTATGACATTGCCATTAAAACTCACCGATCAATGTAAATATCGATAAAGTATTATCGACAATGGCACAGCGCTCTTCAAAAATTACACTGGCATATGGCGACTAGCTCAATAGCAAACGGGCTCGTTTCAAATTTGCATTTTAGTATGAAAACTGAAACTTTACGACAAATGTTAGATTAATAACGCATACAAGGAGAAATTAGGTACATACTCGTAATTATAACAATCAATGGCACTATGTCAGTCACTGTTGAAACTTGAAACACGAATCAACAATGCTAGTCAAGTAAATAATTATTGTTTTTACCGAAAACTGTTACATATTTGGCACTATGTTATTTCTTTTACGCACTTATTATCTGTATGAATATCCATAGAACTACGTAAAACATTATTTTACGCACATTTATGTAAAACTGTCACCATAACACTTTTTTTCAGATTTCGTTTTTCGCGCGCAAACCGAATGAAAGCATAAATATGTTTTCATATTCATTCAGTTCGTTCTCTCTGACTATAATAGATTTTGTTCTCATTGAACCATCAAAATAAAGCGCGTTTCACACGCTACAATTTGTCCATAGACAATTACACACAATTTAGTTGTATTATTGAACAAAACATATAAATTCAAATGGTGAGCATGAAACCACACATGTGTGGTCATTTTGACTTTATGCACCTTTCAATACAACCACACATGTGTGGTTAAATTGCTGCAACGGTTAAAGCAGAGAAAAAAAAAACCTGAACTTTGCTCGCCTGCGGCCTGCCTACTGTTTTGTATTTTACGAACTTGCAAGTTACATCAAAACTTTATCACTTTGATATCGGATTTCGTTAGCCACGCCACGGTGTAAAAGATAAAACATTATTATTAAAAATGGCATCTCTCACCGCTGTAACCCGCGCTCTTCTCGGCAAAAATGCCCTCAGCAAAAGCAGAGTGGTTGGATCAAATACCGGTTTCGGTAAATTCTACAGTACTGGTGAGTGAATAAAATGTTGAAACAAATATAATTCTTAGAAATAAACATCTGGATAATTTCCACCGCCTTGTCCATAAATTCAGCCGTTAAATCACCAATGCAAGGAAACATTACCGTTCAGGATGGAAAGGCTTGAATGCAGTGCTTTATTGTAAGAATCTATAAATTATTCTTAACTTTTTGTATATTCAACATTAAACATAAGGCGGGTTCTTCATCCAGATATTATTTAGGTATTTACTCAAAAATATTATATCTAGGAACTTACAAAATACAGCAAACTGGTAATTACGTAGAGACCACACAATAAAAAAAAAGGTTACTATTTAACAAAATAAGTAACAAAAATCATATATTATGCTGTAGAGTCAGGGTTATACCAAATTCATTCTTTAACATACTCAAAAACTTGGGCTTTCAAGAACAATAACCTTCATGTTATGCCTTCTCTATACATCAACAATGCATCATCAGTAGCTTGCATCTATGGATGTGTCCACTGATGTGTATAATGGGGTATTTAGTTGGCTCAGTTTTCCATTGCCGTCCGTCGGGTTGAGGGTTGATTCTTTTTTCACAGAAAGCGTGCCGCGGCAGCGGCCGGCGAAGCGCTAAAAAATCTGTTACACATCCAACAAAACAATAAATTTGATCAGTGAAGTGTTACAAAAAGTAAAGATATGATTTTACAAAATATGCATTACTCGAAAACAATGCATTACTTTGTAATAAAAGTGGTGGGAAAGGGAAGGGATGACCCTCCCCTTCCACTGCCCTCTTTCATGGCAATTGATTTTAAAATTATCATGTTAATTCAGAAAATGAAGAAATTTTAAAATAAGTAAAACGGGGGGGTTGCGAGACTTTTCCTTTGAAGAGGGGAGAGTGGTACCCCTCCCCCCTCTACCCCCTGGATTCGACGGATGTCAATGGAAAGTTGTACCATTTAGTTGCCTGTAGTAGGTATTTAGCATCAGCAGATACATCTGCCACTTAACCTTTGTTGTCAGTTTTTGCTACACTGATCAAAGGGAAACAGTGTAAGCAGAAAGTGTGTATGCAGACATTTGCTGATGAATCAATATTGAGCGGAAAGTAAGTGAGATTTACAAAATTATAATGAAAATAAAAATATAATATAACACAGTATATAACCCTTATTGCATTACTTATCAAGGTATAAGCATTTCTGCACTCATGCATTTTAATACATATTATATACTTTCCAACAGTAAGAATCACAATTCAACCATTTATAACACCATATATTCAAACATATACCAATTCTAATCTTTGGAAATCCAAAATCATTTGTTTGTATACAATAACTATGATCATGCAAATTTCATATTCACCTTCTAGCAGGATAATATCATCTGCAAATCTCAAATGACTGAGGTGGCTTCCATTGATTATAATACCATAATTATCCCAGTCTAATCTTCTAGATGTGTGTTCCAGTACAGCATTAAACAGCTTAGGAGATAATGGGTCTCCTTGTCTCACGCCTCTGTTTATTGGAAAGGGGTCTCCTTTTGACTCCAGTGTCTTTTCTTTAGTGTGTCTGTGTGAAACATATAATTTTCCCAAAATTTCTTGCATATCTGATAGAGCAATTACTGCAACTGTCACAATCAACCTTGGACGGCAACAGTTTATTATTAATTTGAGTCTTTTATGGGCCTTTGGTACATATTGTAAGGATTACTTGTTTTGACATGTTGCATCGTGACTATTACAAAATTAATAACAATACCTCAATGCTTGCTCAATGAAACATTAGTAAAGTTCTGTCAAAGAGAAGGAAAATAGGTAATAAATAATAATATATCCTTCTGAGTAACTTTATTGACTGTTTAGTTATGTGTCAATATAGTTAGACATTTTCTGTAGTATCTAATAAGTGCAATTTGTGTAACTCCATAGTACCAAAATGGCATTATTCTTAGGTGAGTCCTTTATAACGAGATGGACATATATGAAAAACACTATAAAATTCCTGAGAATGTTGGCGTTTTATCATATAAGACCAGATGTATTTCTATACACAAAAATCTAAAATGCATAGTACATAAAGAACTTACTGTGCCGTGGGAAACAAACATACCTCAAGACCACACAATAAAAACAAACAAACATTATGACCTAACAATTGAATTAACCAAAAACGGTTATGTGGTTAATTTATATGCTGTAGAATTTGGACCCTTGCTCAAAGTATACCAGTGAAATCCCAATATAACCTACTTTTTGAACTTGGCCTGTCAATAATCACCGTAACTTCCATCCTAGAATGTGTATCTATATCTAAGGCGGGATTAGTAGGGTCCTACCAATTGTGGTTAGGCAGGGGAGGAGGCTCGAGTGGTGAAGGGGAGCATTGATGACATAATAAAGGGACCTCTTAACCTCTTAACCCTTGGGTTGCAAGTCTAGGCCTTTGGGATTTGGGCCTCTTCTTCTGCAATGCTATGGACCCGGCACCCATGGAATGCTAAATAATTTGTGTCAATCTGAAAATAATTCAAATGGTGTTTGAAAAAATTTGGGTGAAATTTTAGTTTATAGCTGGCTGAACCAATCAAGTTGAAATAAGACATCCATCCATAGAATTAAAAAAAAAAACTAAACTCTGTTACATGTAAAAAGTGCAGCGGGCCCTATATAAAATGTATGTTTAGTATGTTAACAGAAGTTGTTGTGGTTAGCTGCTCATTTGGCGGAACTAGATTTTTTTGCTAGGAGCTAGAACTGGACTCGAACTAAAATATGGACACACTTATATATTAGACAAGAAATGTTCATTCAAAGTTATTTTAAACTACATGTTGTGACCTTGGCTCAGTGAACCTCACAGTAATAGCTGTATCTTATCAAACGGATGCCTAAATAATACCAACACTATCAACTTGTGTGCACAGTTCTACAATCAGTATTTGCTATATTTTTCAAGATTATATTAAAATATGATAATGGTTAAGATACCGGCTTTATCTAGGTGATGTAACACTTAAAAAGGGGCAGGAATAATCTTGTATACCTATTTTTATAATACAGCATTTTTAAATTAATATATTTATAATTAAACCGGCCAAGTGTGGGTTGGACTCGCACATACATATCAATACAGAATGTACAAAAATTGATTTATTTTTATAAGGTTTCAGATCTTTAATGGATGATCGACTCGCACCAGATCAGAGTTTATTATATGTTAGATATTGGACTATTATCAAGTTTCAAGCTTGTATGGAATACCGTTTAACTTTTTGTTAGTTATTATGTGTCAAAATTCAACAGACTACCGCTTATAGTTCTAAAGAGGTCGAACAAATAGATAGACGGGAATCCGTGGCTTATTAATAACAAGAGTTGAGCAGAACCTCAACAAAAGTCTAGGAGGACAAATATACATTATAATTATCACGCCTGTATTGTCGTCCCCACGTATGGCAGGCGTCTTGGGGATCGCAGTCTATCTTAGCAGTTCCTCAGAAGGCGCTGCTACCCCACCTTCCCCTTAGTCGCCTCTTACGATACTTTCGGGAATAAATGAGGGGGCATTTCTTGGGTTACATTCAAACCCAGAATCACATGAGGCAAAAGGGTTCATGGTCAAAATTAAAGAAGAGAAATCATTCTCACATGTTACCCATCTTGCAATGTGAATGATCTTCGTTCCTTTCATTTTCTCACAATGCTAAAATCCTCAGAAGGCGCTGCTACCCCACCTTCCCCTTAGTCGCCTCTTACGATACCCTGTGGAAGAAACGGGGAGAGCATTTCTTAGGTGACATTCAAACCCAGAATCACATGCGGCAAAAGGGTTCATGTCCAAAATTAAAGAAGATAAATCATTCTCACATGTTACCCATCTTGCAATGTGAATGATCTTCGTTCCTTTCATTTTCTCACAATGCTAAAATCCTCAGAAGGCGCTGCTACCCCACCTTCCCCTTAGTCGCCTCTTACGATACCCTGTGGAAGAAACGGGGAGAGCATTTCTTAGGTGACATTCAAACCCAGAATCACATGCGGCAAAAGGGTTCATGTCCAAAATTAAAGAAGATAAATCATTCTCACATGTTACCCATCTTGCAGTGTGAATGATCTTCGTTAATTTTCTCCAAAGCTAAAATATATAAGGAATTAAAAAAGGGATTATCAAAGTCTTGAAAAGGATTGGTGGTGCATCAATAAGGCCCTGTTAGGGCTTTATTAACAGATATGTAAAGATACCCCATACTATCAGGTGGGCCTGGATATACGACACACTGGGAGGCGCTTAACGGAGGGATTTAAGATTTGAGAGTGCCATTCGTTCATTAACAAAATGTCTACCCACATGCAGTGCCCCAGCACAGATAAGATAATAGTAATGTGATCAAGTCACGGTGAGATTTGAACTACGATCTACCTGCAAGGTTAAACACACTACAACACTGTCAATGGATCATTGACATTTTATTATTTTTTTCTTTCAATCCTGTGAATAAATTTTGTTATTTACAGCTCCCGCGTATGAAAACATCAAAGTGGAAGTGACAGGCGCCAAGAAGAACGTTGGCATCATCCAGCTGAACCGTCCCAAGTCTCTGAACGCGCTTTGCAAGCCGCTGTTCGTGGAAATCGGCAAAGCTGTGCGGGAGTTTGACTCTGATGACAGCATTGCAGCTATTATTATCACCGGTGAGGATATTTTGCTCCCTTACACAAATATATCTGAATGCAGACATCGAGAAATGTTGATAGAACTAGCCTTACAATTATTATTTAATATCTTATATTACTAAGGGCCTGTTTCAGAATGTTCGAGAAAGTTCCGGTTATACTACCCAGAACATATTTAATAAATAAAACACTATCTTTGCGTTTCACAGTCATCGATTTAGCCTATCCATCGGTTAAAGCTTGAAACGCGCTGCATGTTAACTGTCATTTTTATCATTCAGTTATTTTATGTGTTGCTTAGCAACCCAAAACTTTATTAGGACATTCTGAAACGTACCCTTAAAATATTAAAATATACGTATGCTTGTATATCCCCGAATTTGTAGATAGAAATATGATTTTGCCCTTGACTAACAATATTCTAGACAGTACGACTGTCATTAGAACTTATATTCAACAATAATAGTTACTTATACAGGATTATTTATACCATGATAGTTCAAAAGTACCTATTATCATAGTAGTGTGCGCATGGTACCGACTTCGACAAGTTATTTCATACTTTTGAGTGTGAAAGTCGGTTCCATTTAGATGTAAAAAAAATGGTTCTCTCCCTCACACTCACGGTCACTAAAAATGGTAATATTTTTTTTACCTTAAAATGGAACTGGCTTCAACACTCCAAATTGTGAAATAACTTTTACTTTTTATTTATTTATGGGTGCATACCATTTGAAGTTAGATTCGCTCAAAACGATCACACTCCCAAAAAGTTGTTCCACATGGGTCTTGGCGTTATTTTCGCCATAAACGCTATGAGGCTACTGGAACAGTTTGAATTCCCTACATCTAATGTCAAAAGTGACAGAAGTGGCATATTTTAGTGGCATTCTTAGCGTTCTTATCCTAAATGGAACAGGGGATGACAGTTACAAACGATCACAGTGATCACAACCACAGACGCAGAATGTGATCAAAATTATCGAAATTAACGTTCTTAGCGACAAACGGAACATACCCTATGTGATTGTGACGACACAAACAGAGCATTTCATCACTCACACACATTCGATCACAAGTGATGAACTGCACTGCGCCCGTCACACTGAGATAGTTGTAAGTCTCATGTGCCTGTAATTTTTATGGCTCTCAAGGACTGCTGCTGGGACACACTGTTAGGTGCTTAACGATAGATTTTCTACTTGAGGGTGGTAGCTAGCCAGGTGAGCATTCGCAAAATGCTCTTCCACCATGCGGTGAAGCTCAAGCCAACGGTGGTGATCGAACCATGAACTTGCGGCACGACAGTCCATAGCTATTACCGCTCAGCCATCATTGCTTCAAAATATGCTTAATATATCGCGTGTTCGAATCCCGTATGTAGCCAATTATTTTACCATGTAACAGAATATTGATTATCGTTATTTTTTTTTAAATATTATTAATCATTTTTTCATAGCATGCGTTACTGTTGTTTAAAATAGTATGTTCTCTTTTCAAATCAGGCAATGAAAAGGCATTCGCCGCCGGCGCTGACATCAAAGAGATGCAAAACAACACATACAGTGACAACCAAAAAGCCGGGTTCCTTCAGGAGTGGGAGGATGTCTCTAACTGCGGAAAGCCAATTATCGCGGCCGTCAATGGTTTCGCGGTGAGTTTTATGATTTTCACTTAGTAATACACATCTGGCTTACAAGATATGTACACACCACAAGATGCCACTAGGACCATGGGTATCTGACAAAGAGTGACGAAGTATCGAAGAGCTCGTAGCGAAGTTTGCTTAGATGTTCTGAACCGATCAGCAAAGTTAAGCAACGTCCGCCGCGGTCATGACTTGGATGGGTGACCGCTAGTGACATTATTACTGAGTGCTTCCGTGCTTCGGAGGGTAAGTTAAGCCGTCGGTCCCGGTTAGGTTGTCTTAGGATGTCAGTAGTTTTTTTTTTAATATTTTTTTTTATGCCTGATAGTTTAGCCTTTGACCACTATCTCTCTGATGGTAAACGATGAAATGGTCGAAGATGTTGTTCAGGCTAACCTAGAAGTACGAGATTTTCTAATTGAGAGTGGTAGCTAGCCAGGCGGGCATTCGCAAAATGCCCTACCACCATGCTATAACGACTGCCATCCTAAGACAACAACCGGGACCGACGGCTTAACGTGCCCTCCGAAGCACGGAAACGCCCAGTAGTAATGCCACTAGCGGTCACCCATCCAACTCATGACCGCGCGCGACGTTGCTTAACTTTGCTGATCGGTTGAGAATAGCTAAGTAAACTTCGCTACGAGCGCTTCAAAATGTATGGCATTTTGCGAATGCCCGCCTGGCTAGATACCACCATCAAGTAGAAAATCTGTCGCCAAGCACCTAACGGTGTGTTTCGGCAGCTGTCCTTGAGAGCCTGTAATTCTAAGTTTAGCCTCAACAACATTTTCGAACACATCATCACTTACAATTAGGTGGGATAGTGGTCAAAGGCTAAGCTATCAAGTATGAAAAAATACGTCGCCGAGGCTAGAATCAAATACAATGACATCATGACATTGTTTCATTGAAATTGAGCCGAGCATTAAAAAATATTTATGTATTTATACTTTAACATACATACACTAGGTGGTAGGTATATTTAGCAAGAATCCGTCTTGGTGGGTACCACCTCTGCACTAAAAATTGTGACTTGAAGCAGTAGTGTGCAAAACTTACACTAGTGTTTGCACTAATGCTCTGAGCGAAACAGACCTAGACGAGACGAATTTACTTAGCATTCCATGGATTCACCGTGCGGGTGCCGGGTCCATAGCGTTGCAGAGGAAGAGGCTCCAGTCAAGGTGCCTGGGACTTGCAACCCAGTGAGTAAGGTTAAGGGGCCCCTTTATGATGCATCAATGCTCCCTTTCACCGCTCGAGCCTCCTCCCCTGCTTAACCAAATTTGGTAAGATCCTACTAATGCCGCCTTGGATATAAATATTAAAATATCGTAAGCGAATGTTTATAAATTCATATAAAATGATCTAGTAAAACGGGAAAAATCTTTCAGCTTCTGTATTGCATGGTTGCTTGGTTAGAAATAAAACTTTTTACGATTTACTATATAGACACGAAACTTGATTAAGGGAAATTTTAGAGATGTCTTCATGATTTTTGTTGTTGAGAGAAATATATGCAATCGTGTATTAGAATCAGGCAAGTATTTGTCGTATTATCTAGAATATATTTTATTATTATTACATGACTTCCAAAAAAAAGTGTTATACTTTTCTTTAAACTTTCGTGAACTAAGCTCATGTTTCTAAATCCTAAACGGGTCGTCGCCGGGTCCATAGCGTTGCAGAGGAAGAGGCCCAAGTCAAGGTGCCTGAGACTTGCAACCCAGTGAGTAAGGTTAAGAGGCACCTTTATGATGTATCAATGCTCCCTTTCACCGCTCGAGCCTCCTCTCCTGCCCAACCAAATTTGGTAAAATCCTACTAATGCCGCCTTGGATACACGTTCTAGGATGGAAGTTACTGTTGTTCTTGGTAGGCCAAGGTCTTTTAGTTGGTTATATAGGGATTTCGCTGGTATACCCCTTGCTCCAACTTCTGCAGCATATAAATTTACCTCATAACTGTTTTTGGTTAATTCATTTGTTAAGTCATAATATTTGTTAATTTTTATTGTGTGGTCTTTAGGTATGTTTGTTTCCCACGGCACAGTAAGTTCTATAAGTACTATGCATTTTAGATTTTTTGAGTATAGAAATATATCTGGTATGGATGACGAAACAACAACATTCTCAGGAATTTTGTACCGAAATCTTGTATTAAAATCTGTAAGCCGTAACCTCTTTCTAAAAAACATGTTGAAGATTTTTTTTGACGACTCACTTCACAATTTTCGTTTACAGCTTGGCGGTGGTTGCGAGCTAGCTATGCTCTGCGACATCATATACGCGGGAGAGAAAGCCAAATTCGGGCAGCCCGAGATCAACATCGGAACCATCCCCGGCGCAGGCGGCACCCAGCGCCTGCCTCGGTACGTTGGCAAGTCTAAGGCGATGGAGATTGTCCTCACTGGCAACTTCATCGATGCTCAAGAAGCTGAAAAAATGGGTGAGTTCAAGACTTATATTATTACGGTGACCTATCACTATCCCGACAACGTGAACATTTTGTGGCACACTTTACTGAAAAACTATCGCACCCATAGAGTTGTGGTTTAACATAGTAATTTGCTTTCAAATCTAGACGTGTTATCAGTAAAAAAAATATGTACCCATTATAGAATGTTATTGTAATACTAACGCCATCAGTAAGGAAACCAAAAAGTTAACATCGCTACAACAGAACTGAATAGTCAAATAGTCTTTGTACAAATAGCCACGGATAAAACTTTATACAGTAAAAAAAAACGTAGTAAAGCAAAGAGTTTGTTATTTTTATAATAAACACAAATTAAAATAAGTTTCGAAGGTTCCGAAAGTGAAATATATATAGATATAGTATATATTGATTGTAATCCACCAAATATAAGATCGGAAGCCAAATTAGTGATGGAAAACCTGCTTCCTCGCTGGAAGAAGTCATAAGAAAAATATATGAAAATGTTGACGTGGGTTAAAACAAAGAAGTTTTTACTTGAAGCCCCGGATAATAATAGCGACACAGGCCAATGTAATTCTATTTTTATTTCCTTGCATTCAGATATTATATATTTTTTAGTAAAGTACTATATATTGCCACTTTGTATTTAATTTAAGTGCAACTTGTATTTTTAATGGTATGTAATAAAGGGTTATCGTATCGAATGTCTCGTATGCATTGTGTCCATAGCGGCATTCAGCTTCTCAAAAACGGATATTCTGCCACATAAAGTCAAGTAATCTGAAATGAACCGTCGCACCTCTAAAAGCATATTGCCCCAAGTTACCTCCTCGGCAAATTCAAGCCAAATTTAAAATGTATAAATTGTTCTCAGTTATAACTTTTTAATAGATACTGGTAAAGTTGAGAAGATGCATTTTCTTAGTAGAAGTGCCTTAATAGTATAGTTATAGAGTATTAAGTAGAATGACTTACTTGAAATTACTGTCTAGATCCAAAGTAAAGCATTTTATGGATGGCAGTCCCTGGTAGCTTTATCTATGCTTGTGCTGCCGTTATGAGTGTTGGCTGATAAGGAGGTCATTGGTTCGAATTCTACTACGGGCTTCACCGCAAAGAGGTAGTGTATTGTTCGAATGCTCGCCTATCTAGCCCACCACCCTCAAGTAGAAAATCTGTCGCCAAGCCAAGATAATGGTGTGGTCTAAGCTGTCCTTTATGCCCAGTTTCCATTCTAAGCCAGGTCTGCAAACATCTTCGACCACATCATCACTTTTCAACGGGTGAGATCATAGTCAAGGTGGCAATGAAAAAATAACATTATGAATTTACTAAATACAACTGATGAAAAAACTGCTTATCATATAATATTATTATAAAAGAGATAAAGATAGCAAGTCATTACAACCGATCAAAGTTCAGTGTAGTCAACCACTTACGTCTTATATCTTATCTCGACATAGGGGATTTGATACAAGAAAGGTCCAAACTATGCCAAAAAGCCAAGTGCGGTGAAAACATGATGATTAGAGGAGAAAAGAAAATACAATAATTGTAACGTGTTTGTATTTAGAGTTTAAATAAATATTATATAAATATAGAAATATATTAATGAAAATTCCTTCAAAATTAGAAATCTAGATGAGTAGCGAAATCACTATGAGAAGCATATGGTAACAAACAATCCTTAAAAAAGCACTTCTCTCTAAAATTAGAGCTCAAAATTTGTATACGATCCAGCCAGTCTCGAGGGCTGAGCGGTTAAGGTACCCAGTGTGTAAAACAAGAAAATGCGGGTTCGATTACTGCTCAAGATGGACGTTTATTTTAATGTGATATTTATAAAAAAAACTGTCCACATTTTGACTCAAATTTTTTATAGGTTTTAAGTTTACCCACAATCTACTTAAATGATGACGAGTTGCTGAGTGATCACAAGGACAACTGCCGTAGCACACCTTTAGGTGCTTGGTGACAGATTTTCTCCTTGAAGGTGGTAATTATTCAAGTGAGCATCCGCAAAATGCTCTATCACCAGCAAATCTCACTGCTGGGAAAAAACTGAGGTTGCTGGGCTTTGTATATGTATACAAAGCCCAGCAATGCATATGTATGCATGCTAATCTGCCATAATGATTATATTGTCGGCAAACTAAAGTGAGTGTTTGTATTAAGATTATGTACGTATCTGCGTTTTTATTTTGAATGTGTAGGTAATAGGTGTTGGTTATATGTGACTTTACAAAAATGTCATTAGGTGGTCGGGTCCTTCCCATGGACACGGCTCCAGCTATCCTACTCCGCCTGGGTGGAGCACAGGGCCATACGTAGACACTGCTGCCACATTCTAGCTGGTTAAAAAATAAACCAACCTTGAAAACGTCCTCCAATGCGTTCGTAAATAGCGAGTGCGGAGAAATAACGTCTCCCTGTCTCACCATTCGCTGCAGCCGCTCTCTTATCAATTTCGAATAGATCCTCTTTGAATCGAATTAATGATGTTAGCGTGCCTGTATAAACTTATCCAATATACCTATTTGGCATCGATGAAGAAGCGACTACGGTACCACCTCGGTTTCTATTGAATCAAAAGCTTTTTAATAGTTCACAAATGCTCAATTTCCGCTTGTCGCTTAAAGAGCTTTTCTAATACCGCTTCCGACACTTCATTGAAAAGAGTTAACGAAAGTTCTTTACAGTCCAAGGTCTATTAGTAAGTTATATAAAGATTTCGCTGCTATAATTATAGCTTCCACTGCTAGTACAAATAAATCAACCACAATTATTGGTTAGTACATAGGTTTGTACTGAAGCACTCGTAGTGAAGTTTGCTTAGCTGTTCTAAACCGATCAGCAAAGTTAAGCAACGTCCGCCGCGGTCATGTTGGATGGGTGACCGCAAGTGTCATTACTACACTGAGCGCTTCCGTGCTTCGGAGGGCACGTTAAGCCAGCTGTCGGTCCCGACAAGCACCTAACGGTGTGTTCCGGCAGCTGTCCTTGAGAGCCAGTAATTCTAGGTTAGCCTGAACAACATCTTCGACCATATCATCACTTACCATCAGGTGAGATAGTGGTCAAAGGCTAACCCATCAGGCATTAAAAAAAACATAGGTTTATTTTTGCACAAACTTTGTCTTTAGGGTTATTGTCTTTAAATAGTGCTGGTCACTTGTGACGAAACGCATATTTTATAGGTGAGGTTACCAGTTAACATCAGGTGAGCCTCGTGGGTGTTCCATCATACTCTCGAACAGAAATAGATCATATTCTCCCCTTGGTGTACAATGTAGGTACTTTTCTAAATAATGAAAATGTGGCTTTTGTCTTCAGGTCTTGTAAGCAAGGTGTTCCCAGTAGACAAACTTTTAGAAGAGACGGTCAAACTGGCTGAACGCATCGGGACGCACTCGCCGCTCATCGTGAAGATGGCCAAGCAGGCTGTCAACCAGGCATACGAGACCACGCTCAAGAGCGGTCTTCTGTATGAAAAGGCTGTCTTCTATGGAACCTTTGCTACGGTAAGCATCTACGCCAAATACAGACCTAACCTATTAACACACTTGAAGCCCATAGCGATGAAACCAAGACAGCGTATTCGATCATGCTGCATAGCAGTCTACTGAACGAGATCTCGGTCTTCTTTGAAATCGTTGCAGATAGGTGAGCCTTTGACCACAATGTCACTTGATGGTAAGTGATGATGTGATCGAAGGTGTTATCAGGCTTAACCTAGAATTACTAAGCAGTGATGGCTCAGTGGCATTGGCTATGGACTGCCGCGCAGCAGATCCATGGTTCAAGTCCCGCCGCGGGCTTGAGCTTCACCGTATGGTGGAAGGGCATTTTGCGTATGTCCGCCAGGCTAGCGACCCCCCGGTAGTCAGGTCAGTCAGGTAGAAAATCTGTCGACAAGCACCTAACGGCCTTCCGACAACTATCCTTGAGAGCCAGTAATTCTAGGTTAAGCCTGTTAACACCTTCGACCATATCATCACTTAGCATCAGGAGAGATTTTGGTCAAAGGCTTACCTATCAACAATAAAAAAAATATACAATATATACATAATTTGAATACCAAAAATAATAATAAATTCCGTATTTTCTCTCAGTCCCTTGCACGCATCGTTATCTTAATTACAAAGGTTTTTTTTATGCCTGATTGTTTAACCTTTGACCACTATCTCACCTGATGGTAAGTGCTGATGTGTTTGAAAATGTTGTTCAGGCTAGTACTGGCTCTCAAGGACAGCTGCCGGAACACACAGTTACGTGCTTAGCAACAGATTTTCTACTTGAGGGTGGTAGCTAGCCAGGCGGGCAGTCCAAAATGTTCTACCACCATGTTATAACGACTGCCATCGTAAGACAACAACCGGGACCAACGGCTAGTGCCCTCCGAAGCACGGAAGCGCTCAGTAGTAATGTCACTAGCGGCCACCCATCCAACTCATGACCGCGGCGGACGTTGCTTAACTTTGCTAATCGGTTAAGAACGGCTAAGCAAACTTTGCTAACGAGCGCTTTGATACTTTCATAGAATTAACTAAAATAATTTCTTTTTCAGGCTGATCGCAAAGAAGGCATGACTGCGTTCGTCGAGAAGAGAGCACCTACATTCAAGAATGAATAAAAATAATATTTATCGTATATAACGTCCTATAGAATCATAAGACAATCGTGTAGGTTTAAGTAAAAGTGCAATTAAATAAAACCTATTTCTTACCCTTATTTGTACTCCCCGAAGGGGTAGGGAAAGATTTTCGCCAGATATTTTTTGGTGCCAGATAATAAAAGTGCAGTTAATATCAGAGATATTATATATTGTGAAATATGTATGTAATCAAGTTGTTTGTAAGGTTTATATACCAGTTTTGGAGTTGTTGTTCTAGAAATAATTAAACAAAGAATTTATTTTTAAAGGAAGTTTGTTTTTTTATACTGAGTACATTAACATGCATTTAAATTTATAAAAAGTTCAATTATAATTTCTATCACAAAACGAATAAATAAAAACAGCTAAAGGAAAAAGGGGGTACGAACATTTTTGTATAGAAGCTGGTATATCCGGCCGCTGCCATATTTTTTTGAGATTTCGTGCATGATTAAATTAGTATATTAGTATATGGGTAGAGGACACTTCTTATTCTATTTGGGGGCGATATGTCCTACACTGACGTCCCGCTTGGGATGTTTTGTGCATTTCCCCCGCCAGCTTCTACCCAAGCCATCCCAACTCCTTGATGTAGCGGAGAAGGACTTTGGGTCGCTGGCATAGCTGCTCCAGTGACGTGTGTGATGGTGGTGAGGATGTCGTCGATGAGAATGACTCTTGTAGTCCGGTTGTAAACCGTATTTGTTCCGTGGCTTCGCAGTGCAATAGTACATGCTCCACGGTCTCATCTTTTAGCATACAGCCTCTACTAGAGGACATTTATACAAATATATATATTATATACTAGCTACCCGCCCCGGCTTCGCATGGGTGCAATGCCGATACTAAATAATCTGTAATAGCTTCAAAAATATTCATTTAAATTACATGCGGGCCATATTGAGCTATATTAAACACACAATGTATTTAAGGTACTTAATTGGATAAGGATTATTGCTTAAAATCGCTTCGTAAATAATCCATTATTTCTCGTAAAAAGTAAAGGTTTTTTTTTACTGGGGTTATCTCTAAGAGATATACATATACCATCGCTGACTTTTTTGTAAACCTTTTTTAGGCGTATAATACAGTAGTACATTATTCGGTGCTGGTTCGAATCCCGCACTTGGTGACTTGGAAGACAAGTCACCCTACATTCTCGTACCTACCTACTTTTATAAAACAAAAAAACTTTATATGCGATTAAAATTAAATAATAATAGATCTTGCAAGCAGATTTCCTACTAATAATAAGTTTAATCAACCTGAGACCTATGAATTGCGTACAATATCTACTATACATCACTATCACTACTGTTACTACGCCACATAAAAGTTCATATACAAAGAATAAGTCGGTCTGTAAAAATCAAATAAAGAAGTAACTTATAGAGAAAACTAGTTTACCCCGAATCGCTTGCACTGTACCTGTAAGTCCCGGCATTTTCGAGAAAAAACGCCGGGAAAGTCCTCAATGTTAAACGAATAATAGATAGTATTAAAAGTAGCTTAAGACACTTAGAAAGAATATAGGTAGTATATAATTATATACATAGCAGAACAATTTTTAAAGGTAAAATCTCGAATTATCTGGAAACTTTAAAAATAAGGCACGTACTAGTCCCGCCTCCAAGTCTTCGGTAAAATTCTATGAGAAACCCGATAGAATATTATAACTTAACGTCAAAGTATTAAGGGCTAAAATGGTATCCACATAGATATAGAAAAGTCGCGATATTTTAGACATGGAACTCATTTTTATGAAAGAGACAGGAATAGGAAAGCTTCTCGAACTGTATGACAGAGACTGCACATGAGCGAGACATAGTTATAATGAGTGGCCATAATTGGTCAATCGCTCTTTTTAGCAAACAGAGCTATAGCTTGACCAATACCGCTGTACCGCGCCATAGGTAAGCGCGCGGCGAGACGGGGGGAGCATCGGCTGTTGCGCTACAAAAAAGTAAAGGATCAGGATTAAGCAAAATTGTAATTGTAACGGAACAAGCGCGATGCCCACCTGATGTTAAGTGGAGTAACCTCTGCCCATAACAGATGCATTAAGTCACAAGTGATGAATTGCACTGCGCCCGTCACACTGAGACGTACAGTTGTTAAGTCTCATGTGCCTGTAATATCACTGACTCTCAAAGACTGCTGCCGGAACACACCATTAGGTGCTTGGCGACATATTTTCTACTTGAGTGTTAAACTTGAAAGGTCGCGTCTGGTAAACATGACGCTCCGTTCTAACGTTGCCCAAATCCAAAACCCCGAAAGCTTTCAAGTCGAACTACATAACCGCTTCCAGTGCCTCGCTGAATGCGAAACAGTGGACGAGATAAATCTTAAACAACGGGTTGGTGGAAGCTATCCACGCGGTGGATCTCGGTTCTTTCAGACCTATGCCGAAATAAACCGAAGAAACTCTCAGAAGAAACCATGAAGCTGATGGAAGACCGGAATGAGATGAGACTGCAATCTTCATCTGATATGTCGACCTACGGCAAACTAAATTGACGAATTTCGAAGGCTTTGCGCGCCTTCAATACAAATCGTATTGAAACAACTAAATTAAAATATTATGCACTAGAATTTCTTACAGCAACCTTATAGCCAGTGGTAAGAAATACAACTCTTATATAAAAGCCAAACTTACAATAGATATACAACCAAGATATACGATATATATATTATTCACAAAGAAAACAATTAATTTAATCCCTTTTAAGTAACTATTTTAGTTTAGTTTCGTGAGAACTGAATTGGGATCATCCCGCTTAACTGTCACAAAGCACAATATATTTACTACAATTAAGCACATAAATTAACTATTCTCCAAGATGTATGTAGTATCTGATATTAGGACTAAACACAAATTCATCCAATACAAACTATCTATAGTGGAAGCATAGAGAAAAGTAATATACTGAGTGGAAGCGTATTTAGTTTATAATCTGGAGGGAATCTACTTCCAGCAAACTCCAGTCAATTGACATTGGACCTGTTTCCTGTCTAGAACGGGCTACAGTGTGATGTGTTCCTGTTCCCTTCGATCCTGGGACACAGGGACCCCTGTGTCCCTTCAGTTGTGGATCCTCTCGGGCTACCAAAATTTGTACGAATTGAGTCGTACAATCTGCCGCGATACGCGATGTGAAATCATCTAGCTATCCTCAGAGAAATTAATATTTTGTCAGATTAGCTATCAAAGTTCCTTCGTCCGCCGACCGGACCTACCAAAGACAAAAACACGATGTCGCCCGCGCGCGAATTTTAAACAAGGCCCTGAACCGAATATTGTTTTTATTTTAATGCCATAAATATGTATCTTATGGATCTCTCACATTATATTTTACTAGATTTACTAGAAAGTTCGTCAGAAGAAGATTCTGGTTGCGAATTTAATGCGCGTATTGTGTTAATCCACATGTGCAAAAAACAGAAAGATATAGATTTGTAGATCACTTGGAGTACGTTCCTGCATTACTTAGGCCAAGGCAAATAATTTACGGCTACAAATTTTCCACGGAAACTTACATTTTACCACGGGATCGCGATTTACGCGTAATCTTTCAAAATCATGGCACTTATAACAATTCAATCCAATAATTCAACTAATTTTGTATTTTTCCTGTAATCTTTACGTAAACGACTATCTATTGTTATTATTTCACATAAGCTTCCCGTTAGACGAGGCGTGAATCGCGCCTCGACAAACGGCCAAACATTTTGAAGCAGCAATGGCTCAGTGGCATTGGCAATGGACTGCCACGCAGCAGGTCCATGGTTCGACTCCCGCCGCGGGCTTGAGCTTCACCGCATGGTGGAAGGGCATTTTGCGAATGCTATCCTGGCTAGCGACCACCCTCAAGTAGAAAATCTGTCGCCAAGCACCTAATGGTGCGTTCCGGCAGCTGTCCCTAAAAGTAATTCTATGTTAAGCCTGTTAACACCTTCGACCACATCATCACTTTCACCAGGTGAGAATGTGGTCACAGGCTCAGAAATAAAAAAGAAACAAGTTATGAATAATCAACCTAAACACTACTCGTGCCAATTTTTCTAGGGTTTCTCTCAAGTTCTCCAGGATTTTATCATACAATCCTGACTTACTTGTCATAGAACCACCCTTCAGGTATCCCCATTCCAACGAAAAACAATCATCAAATTCAATTCATAATTGGCGGAAAATAACAAATACAAAAAAACATGCTTTCGTGGTATTATAGGTTCGTTTCGATCTGAAACTCCTCCTTTTTGTAGTCGGTTAAAAAAACGACTCAACAATTTCAAAATTAGTACATCCTGTTAAAAGAGTATCGAGTATCGTAATATACGAAAAGGCATTGAGATATATCATAAAATATCGAGATGTACAATATATTTATATCGAGATGTACAAAACATATATATTTTATACCTGTCGGTATCATAAGATACGTATATATAAAGTTACTATAAGCCCGCCCCGGCTTCGCACGGGTATTTAACAAAAAAAAAATTAATTAATATAGGGTATATTCCAATTGACGCTAATAACGTTATTTTCGATAATTTTGATCACATTTGCGTCTATGGTTGTGATCACTGTGATCGTTTGTAACTGTTCTCACCTGTTCCATTTAGGATAAGAATACCACTAAAATTTGCCACTTCTGTCACATTAGATGTAGGTAATTCAAACTGTTCCAGTAGCTTCATAGCGTTTATGGCGAAAATAATGCCAAGACCCATGTGGAACAACTTTTTGAAAGTGTGATCGTTATTAGCGTTTTTGGCGAATCTAACTTTAAATGGTATGCACCCATACACACTACCGTGTGTTGTGACAATTTCTATGGAAAATGTATTGGGGTATATTGAAATATATCGAGCTATAAATGTATAACTTTATATTATACTGCCGTCTGTGAAATGCTTTATATATTCAATTTGATGTATGGTTGGGTCGCCAATTATCGAGCCGGTCGTTCCTTGGCCGGTGATCATTTAAACATCCTGTCATGCAAAGTGCAAACGTAGTATAAATTATATTTAATCTATGCCGTCATGTAGGGTATATTCCATTAGTCGCTAAGAACGTTATTTTCGATAATTTTGATCACATTCTTCGTCTATGGTTGTGATCACGTGATCGTTTGTAACTGTCATCCCCGTTCAATTTTTGGATAAGAACCTTAAAAATGCCACTAAAATTTGCCACTTCTGTCACTTTTGACATTAGATGTAGCGTTTAAGGCAAAAATAACGCCAAGACCCATGTGGAAAACATTTTGGGAGTGTGATAGTTTTTAGCGTTTTTAACGAATCTCACTCAAATGGTAAGCACCCAATGTATTCATTATTTTCTCTATGGTTACAACAAGTGGGTTAGTAATCTTTGGGTAAAAAAAACAAGGTTTCTCCGTTATTTACGTTGATAAAAATAAAATGTGTATGTTTTAAATAAAATGAAAAGGTAGTGTAGATTGTGTGCCAACTAGCAGATTCGTTGATCCTCGACGGACGAGTCAAGCAGTGTTTTTCTCTTGTGTGTATAAGAATCGGCTTCGATGTTCTGGGATCATGTTTATCGTAATAGACATATTATGCAGGAGTTTGAGGACTTAGAAGTGCACAAAACGAGTGTGTCTGTCTTCGTAGCGTTATTCTACTTAGAAATGTTGTATGTGTTATTAATGACTCTGTCAATTTTGAACAGGTTGAATCAAAACATGTTATTTTAAAGTCTGCACCGCAATACAGAAAGGTAAATTACAAATGCTAATAACCTATTTATGTACTTTAGTCCTGTATCTTTACACTGGTATAAAGCTAGTTTTCTCTAGATGGCCAAGTGAAAGTCATATGAAGCAGTGATGAGTGAAAGGTCAGAAATCAGAAATCAGAAATCAGAATTTTTTATTGAATAACTGTGTAGGTACATAGAGATGGTTATGTCATAATTTAGTATCAACAGTCTGCCCATTGCGAGCGTTCAATAATTTATAGTATCACTACTACATTTAGTTAAACTTAACTAGGAGATAAAAATCTAGTGTACAATAAAATAACAATATAGATAAATGTATTAATTACTTAACTAGAATTGCACGATTTACAGTTGCACCGGGAGTAATCGTTGAAATATTCTTTCATATCATAATACACCTTTGATATAAGCCATGCTTTTAATTTATACTTAAATGTGTTGTTTTTTAATATTTTTATTTCAGTAGGTAGTTTATTATACACATTTAGAGCCATTACATATGGGCTATTGCGAAACATGCTATTATTAATTTGTGGCATACATATATTATGTTTATGTTTGGATCTTAATATATCGGAACGGCTTGACTTAGTCTCAAAGAAATTATTTTCATTACGCTTAACAAACATACAGATTTCATATATATATATACAGGTAATAGTGAGGATATCATTATTTTTAAAAACCTCACGTAAACTGTCCGTATGTTCAAGTCTAAAAATAATTCTTAAACATCTCTTTTGTAAAATAAATGATGATTCAATTTCGACTGAATTTCCCCAGAATATTACTCCATAACTTAATTGAGGATAAACATAACCGTAATAGGCGTTCATTGCTATTTTTTTAGATGAAATGTTGCTAAGTATCGATAACACGTAACAGTACTGTGATAGTTTATTATTTACTTTCTTTATGTGTGATTTCCAGTTTAAATGATTATCTATACTAACACCCAGAAAGTTAGCTTCTTCTACAATGTTTACTTTACTGCCATTATAGAAAATGTCCAGTTGTAATGGGTGTTGTTTATAATTTCTAAATTGAATAGCTTTACTTTTCTCTACGTTTAGTTTAAGATTTATGTTCTGTAACCAAGTACCTATGTTATTTAATGTTTTATTAATTTCCATTTCGAATTCTTGTCTATTTTTTTTGTTTTTTGGGATATATATAGTGGCATCATCGGCAAACATTATACATAAATGGTCAGTTATTTGAGGTAGTTCGTTTATATATATGAGGAATAATAATGGCCCAAGAATACTACCTTGAGGCACACCTATAGACATAACTTCAGATTTTGAAAGTACTTGTTCGATAGTTTTTGTAGATTTATTATAAACATCCAAGATTACAGCTTGATGTCTATTTTGTAGATATGATTCGATGAGTTTAAAGGCTCATATTTATTATTATCATGTTAATAAATATTTGTGTGCTACAATTGAAAAATTTCTCTCTCAAGTTGGCTGACCAACTCTAGGAATGTATTATTAGGGATTTTATGAATAAGTAATTTAGGTGGGTATTACATATCAAAATTTCCAAAAAACAATTGGGAGGAACATTGAAAATATTTTTTTTTTAAATATTTTTTAACCCATTGGCATCGGCGATAATAGAATTTCATTCATAAATTGGCCATAGTGGTCCAGTCCGATTTCAACTTATTGGTATTCTGTTTTTTTATGTTGAGGTGGCAAACTGATTTAAGTCATGGTAAAACAATCTTAGCATTTGTATTAGGGCATACATCATGGCAATAGGGATGCATCAATACTTCTATACCATATCAATATAATAATAGGTACCAATATGATGATAACAAAATGCATTATGATTTTAAATTTAATACAATAGGATTATTGAGCAAATTCAACATTCATTGATTTATTATTAATTAAAACCATAACAGTTTTTAATAATGTATGATTAGTCTACATCTGCTATCCATACATACCAGCTTTGGGAAACAGTCTTTCTGAACCCACAATTGCTGGTTTGATGGACAAATGCTTGTAAACAATTTATTTCAAGTTAGAAATACATTATGTTTCCTCTTATATTCTTTCAAATTGAAATGAGACAACTTACTTAGTATTCCATAGATTCACGGTGCACGTACTGGGTCCATTGCATTACAGAAGAGGCCCAAGTCACAGACTAAATAGATGACGAAATTGAACTTGAAAACATAATAATAAACAATGCCTACACTTAAGATGCTGTCAAATGCTGAAATTTTGTCTCTATCGGTCATCATAGGAGTGAAAAACAGGCAGCAATATTGAAATCGCGATCAGTTTGCGTTAAATCCCAAACAAAGCTTAATAACACAAAATTAGTAATATAAATAGAAAATGAAACTTTTCTTGTCCCTCTCGATAAGGTTTGCTATTTTATTAATATATTTTCATACACATACATAAATCATTAAGATATTTACGTTACTTGCGTAATTTAGAGTAAAATTTGCAATGTTATTCTATCGAGAAAATTTTAAGGAAACATGTTTCGGATTTTCTTGACCTTAGATCAAGAATAACATATAATTTTCTTACTGCTGCAAACCAAATATATCTTGCTAAAAATCTTTTATGTTATTGTGACGGAACAAGCTTGAGGCCCACCTGATGTTAAAAGGACTAACCTCTGCCTATAACAGTTGCAATTCATGACAACTCACGAATTGCACTGCGCCCATCACATTGAGACATAGTCGTTAAGTCTCATTGTTCCTGTAATTTCACTGGCTCTCAAGGACTACTGTCGGAACACACCTTTCTGTGCTTGGCGACAGACTTTCTACTTGAGGGTGGTCGCTAGCCAGGCGGGCATTCGCAAAATGCCCTTCCACCATTAGGTGAAGCTCAAGCTCTGGGCGGGATTCGAACCATGGACCTGCTGCACGGCAGTCCATAGCCAATGCCATTGAGCCATCACTGCTTCCAAATGTCTTATGCTTCATTGTCTTATGCTTCCTTTTATACAAAATATTAGGTCCTTACATATGAAATTGGCGTTTTTCGTACTGGCCACTTTAATCACGAATTTCTCCTCTTTGGTAAGGAATTCCAAATTCAAATTTGTACAGCTATAGACTCATGTATTTGTGCTTCGATGATCGTCAATTTTTTTTTTTTTTCTTCTGTTTTTTTCTGTTTGCGTCACTAATTTTACAAAATGGAAAACCTTAAATATCACATTATTTACGAGTACGAGGTCCGCCGTGGCACTAGTGCTGCGGAAACAACTCGAAGGGTGAATGATGTGTATGGCGGTCGTGTTGCAAAAGAAAACACAGTTCGTTTTTGGTTCCAACGTTTTCGTTCTGGAAATTTCGACCTGCAGAACAAGCCCCGTGGATGGCCTGAGACTCAAGTTGATAATGAAGAGTTGAAGGCTATTGTGGAAGCGGATCCATCGCAAACCACGTCCGAGTTAGCTGCAGGCTGCAATGTTAGTGATAAAACTGTTTTAATTCACTTGAAGCAAATTGGGAAGATTAAAAAGCTTGAAAGGTGGGTACCTCACGAATTGACTGAAACAAACCGGCAAACGCGCGTCGACTGCTGCGTTACATTACTAAACCGGCACAATAATGAAGGTATTTTAAACCGAATTGTTATGTTTAACAAATAAACTCGAACTCAGTCAATTATTATTTATTTATAATGTGAAATCACACAAATATATATTGTAATTTTTATCGTATTCACCACCGAACCAGACCATAGATAGCAGAGAGTCAATATCCTCGCGGCCGTAGTGATGTGCTTACTTTATAGGGATGTGCTGTACACTACATCCTTCATTTGTTTTAATGTTGCTTCTGATCTTACGTTGTCATCCTTGTTACTGTTATCTGGATCTGTTATTGTTGGGGTCTCTCCTGTTTCCGTATTTTGATCCATTATTTTCCATGTACCTTCTTTCTTCTCAAGATGTATAATATTTCGCCTATATTTTTTACCAGTTATGTCGTTTTGTATTTCTATATCTCCACCATTCACTTTTGTTACTGTATGGGTGGTTGGGTTATAATTTGCAGTGAGTTTATTTTCTTTGATTATATTTTCAAATAAACTTTTTCTCCGATTTCTAAACCACAGTCTGATGCTTGCCTTTTCCTATCTCCATACTCTTTTCCTTTTTCTTTAATAACTTTGTCTTTGTCTCTTATCTCCGAGTCCCATTCCTTATTATCAATATCAGCTACACTTGGAATCTTATCTCGAAACTGTCTTCGATAAAATAGCTCTGAAGGAGTTTTACCAGTGAGTGAATGAGGGGTGCTATTGTACATCATCAAGTAATATAAAATGTCTTCCTTCCAGTCTCTTTTCTCTAATTGGCTTATTTTAAGCCTCTTTAGTATATCTCGGTTGTTAAGATTCCAGATTGCCCAGGCAGGGATTGTACGCAGAGTTCTTCTACCTAGACAATCTGTATGGAATGCTTAACTTGCCGGCCGTTCGCCGGGCTTGGGAGCATTCGGAAACTTGCCGCTAAGTTGATCGGTCCGAACATCGGTTTTGTCTTTCTACCTCAGCATTCATTTGTGGCCAATAAGGTATTGTATTATAAATTTTGAAACCACATTCATTGCAATAATTTTTAGATACTTCGCTAGTAAACTGGTTCCCATTGTCACAAGTTATAGTAGCTGGAAATCCAAGTCGTGTAAATTTCCTTAAATGTTTTAATTACATCAGCCGATTTTTATTTCTTTGTAGCGGCTGAAATAATCAACAATAGCAAATAAGTAATCATTGCTTGGTAGTGGACCAAAAAAATCAATAGCCACATCTACCCATTGTTCTATTGGCAATTCTCTTCTTCGCATAGGGTTTGGTGGGGTAGGAGCTGATACAAGGGTGCATCCTTTACATGACTTTACCGTAGTTTCTGCCTCTCGATCTATTTTCGGCCACCAATCTTTCGTTCTGAGTCGGTTTTTCATAGCAACAATGCCAAATATCGGTTTTTACTTTCTTTATTTCTGTTTAGGTTGAAGATGTTTCTTTAATTTCACTCAAAGGCACTGCTATGGGTTTACTGTACTCGATTATTTATATAATTCTCATTGTCAAATGGTTGGCTGTATTTGGTTTTGCACAATCTCGATAATGGGTCAGCAATATTCGTTTCTCCTGGTCGATATACCACCTTGCACTTGAATGCTTGCAGTCTAAGGACCCATCTTTCAATTCTTGCACATGGCTTTGATTTCTGACCAAAATTACTTCTAGTGGTTTGTGATCCGTTACAAGTTTAAACTCTTTGCCCAAAAGGTATATTTTGAAATGTTCTATAGCCCACACAAGAGCCTAAGCTTCTTTTTCAGTTTGGCAATATATTTTCTCACAGTCTGTTAGGCTTTTAAGTAAGAAGCTTACCCTTGGACCCTTTTCATTAATCTGAATCAGTATGGCCCCCACCCAATCCTACAGGGGATGCATCAGCCACTACTTGAGTTTTATCATCTGGATCATAGTGACCTAGAGTATGAATGTTAGGTAAGCTTTCTTGTAGTTAATTGAAAGATTCATCGTGTTCTAAAGTCCAGTATTTTTCAATGTTGGCTGTACTGCCCAATTTAAGACATAATTTTGTTCTCAATAGTTCTGTCAAAGTAGCCAAATTTGGTATCCACTTACCAACAAAGTTGACTAAGCCGAGGAAGCTTTGAATTTCTCCAATTGTTGTAGGGCACAACGGCTACACTGTATAACTTTTATGTATTTTCCAAGAGGTTTCACTGCTTCATCCGACAGTTGATATCCTAGGAATCCTATCTGATTTGTTTTGTACACACATTTGAAAAATACTTAGCCCCACGATAATGTGGAAGGAGCTCATTCATCGTCGGAAGTGGATGATTTTCTCGAATTATTGCTTTGTTGGCGCGGCGCATGTCAATGCTGATACGGACATCACCATTTTCTTTCAGGACTGGGACCATAGACGAAGCCAAAGCTGATGGTCCATTCACTTCTTCAATGATATCAGATTCCTTTTATTCCTTTAATTTTTATTCAATTTTACCTTCTAAGTGGATGGGTATTCTTCTATATGGTTGAATAACTGGTTTGACAGATTGATCTATAGGAATAACTACTTTAACAGTTTTGAATTTAGGAAACGTTTCAAAGGTGTTTACTTGTAGCCCTATTTGTAGAACGCCAAGTTCTATAGCTGTTTCTTTACCAAGCAAGTTTCTTGTCCCATTCTGTATAACATACAATAGTGCCCGTTTAATCTTGTTATTGACCATTATGTTTGCTTCGAAAGAACCTATTACATTCAAAGGTTTATCACTTCCATATGGCAGGAGGACTTTATCTGAAGTTTTAACTTGATTGAAAGCAGTCACTCTATGATCTTTCAAATATTTTCATGCTTTGTCTGTTATAATGTTGCATTTATTCCCTGAGTCAATCAACATTTCGATCTCAACATCACCAACGGAGCAGTATATAATTGAATCTACGTTAAAATATAGTCAACATTATTCGATTTCTTATCTTCTTGTTTTGATTTCTTGATAGCTGATATCAAGAAATCAAGCTGGATTGTAATCCAACATTTTCCTATTTAGTTTTGTTTTGCAAAATTCTCTGTAGTGCCCAATCAAATTACGTTTAATGCACCTCTTATTCCTTGCTGGACACTTTTTATCGTACTGTGTGTGTCTCAGGCTGCCGCACCTTGTACAACCTTGCTTACTTTTATGAACATTATCTTTTCCTCTGGACCAATTTAATTCCACTTTATTTATTTCACCATTTCCTTGAGCCCTACATTTCTTTTCAAAACCTTGTAATTGTCTATCCACTGCTTCCAAAGTGTTAGTATCTGTTACAATTTGGTCTAGTGTAATGTTATCTCCGGCTGATAGTATCTTCTTGCGCAGGTCTGCTGAATTACATTTTTCGACAATTTGATTGATGAGATGTTCTTCACTATTTAATATTTTAGGTGCTCTTTTCCATTTTTCCCGGCGTATACCCACAGAAGCTGGATCACCATCACAGTCAAAACTGTTTAGAATCGGTTTTTTGAGCCATTAAGCTCACCTGGAATATGATGTACAAAATTTTGTTTTACATTTTTCATGGCATGGCCCTTTCTAACCAATATGTGGTTAACAAATGTTTGCATGGCCCTTAAAGTAGTAATCATGGCATGGCCCTCTAGCAGCAGCTAGTCAACAATTAGTTTGCATGGCCCTTAAGAGTATTTATTGCATGGACCTCTTTTTTTTTTTTTTTTTTTTTTTTATGCCTGATAGGTTAGCCTTTGACCACTATCTCACCTGATGGTAAGTGATGATGTGGTCGAAGATGTTGTTCAGGCTAACCTAGAAGTACTGGCTCTCAAGGACAACTGCCGGAACACACCGTTAGGTGCTTGGCGACAGATTTTCTACTTGAGGGTGGTTGCTAGCCAGGCGGGCATTCGCAAAATGCCCTACCACCATGCTATAACGACTGCCATCCTAAGACAACAACCGGGACCGACGGCTTAACGTGCCCTCCGAAGCACGGAAACGCTCAGTAGTAATGTCACTCGCGGTCACCCATCCAACTTATGACCGCGAGCGACGTTGCTTAACTTTGCTGATCGGTTGAGAACAGCTAAGTAAACTTCGCTACGAGCGCTTCCCTCTAGCAGCAGCTAGTCAACAATTAGTTTGCATGGCCCTCAAGAGTATGTATTGCATGGCCCTCTAGCAGCAGCTAGTCAACAATTAGT
The DNA here is from genome assembly GCA_963890685.1 of Plagodis pulveraria. NCBI lineage: Eukaryota > Metazoa > Arthropoda > Insecta > Lepidoptera > Geometridae > Plagodis > Plagodis pulveraria. Next base: position 6,072,566 of record OY982955.1, on the reverse strand, counting down.
TTGCATGGCCCTTTTGTACCTATTTCACTCACATACATTATCACTATTAACATTTTTTTTTTTTCATACTGTAGTAAGTAAATGTATAAGTAGTGTGAAGTGGATAGGTACAGATTGGTAGATACTCATTGATATTGTGCATGGCCCTGACCCTTACTATTCTAATTAAAGACACATATTTTAAATATAGGTACTTACACGTTTCTTGAATCATTTCAAGCATATACAGAATTACAAAATAAGTACACACATCTATCGTGGCTTTGTTTTTTCCCATAATGCATAACCGAAATGGCCGTTACGGTTGAAACCACCACGAACTTTCCTTCGTTAAAACAATGCAGAAATTTCAACAAGATACCTATGTGTTCCGTTTTCAGTTTACGGTCATAATCTTGTTTCTTTAAAGCAGACTTACATATTTATGTTTTGAAATGTTTAGTTTTAAGTTTTTTCTTGGTTTTGGTGCCACGCCATATTTACCTTTATGTTTTATTTTCGAATCAATGTGGTTGTACTTACAACAAAAATTCTCCGTCGTCGCCAATGTTATGTTTAACAAATAAACTCGAACTCAGTCAATTATTATTTATTTATAATGTGAAATCACACAAATATATATTCTAATTTTTATCGTATTCACCACCGAACCAGACCATAGATAGCAGAGAGTCAATATCCTCGCGGCCGTAGTGATGTGCTTACTTTATAGGGATGTGCTGTACACTACACGAATCATTACCTGTGATGAAAAATGGGTTCTTTACGATAATCGGAAGCGCTCAGCGCAATGGTTAGATCCTGGCCAGCCAGCCAAATCCTGCCCCAAGCGAAAATTAACCCCAAAAAAGTTACTTGTAAGCGTTTGGTGGACTAGTGCCGGTATTGTTCATTACAGTTTTTTCAAATCTGGCCAGACTATTACGGCTGATGTCTATTGTCAGGAATTGCAAACCATGATGGAAAAGCTAGCGGCTAAACAACCTAGGCTGGTCAATCGCTCCACGCCACTGCTGCTTCACGACAACGCTAGACCACACACTGCGCTACAGACGGCTACTAAATTAGAAGAGCTTCAATTGGAAAGTCTAAGACATCCTCCGTACTCCCCGGACCTTGCTCCAACAGATTACCATTTTTTTCGAAATTTGGATAACTTCTTGCAAGGGAAAAAATTCAACTCCGATGGGGCAGTCCAAATCGCCTTCAAAGATTTTATTGATTCCCGTCCGACTGGTTTTTTTAGTAAAGGGATCAATGAACTACCTATGAGATGGCAAAAGTGCATAGAAAATAATGGTTCATACTTTGATTAATTAAATATATTATATTAAAAAATATTCGACTTTTTGTTCCTCCCATACAAAACGCCAATTTCATATGTAAGGACCTAATATAATATCAAATGAAATTTTGAGTATTGTCATAAAACATAACAAATTTACAATACAATTATAATTATTTACAATATTTTATATGGTCAACATTTACGACAATATGGTCAAAATTTTAGTCCCATATTGAAATTGTGCACATTTTCAAGAAATTTATTATTAAATTAATATTTTTAAACTACCTTAAAGTATATTGCTGTGCTCTTCTCAGCAGGCGCTGACCATTATACTGAGCAATCTCCATCCAGGCCTCAACCGGAGGACTTAACCAATTTAGATTCACACTGTTGCACATACATCTAATCATTTAGTATGTAACTTGCACACTCAATCTTTAGAGGTTCACCGGTGTTGCAGTACGGTTCTGAAAATAATCTGTGCCTCCTGCTTCGAAAGTAATTGCGAAAAATAAAACTTGATACCGTTTAAAGTCTCGAGAGTTCCTCAATACGAAACCGAGCTGCCTAAAGGACTCCCAAGCAATTGTAGTGATGTGGATATGAAACGTCAGTGTCCGGTTAAAAGTGACACCCAGATCTTTCATTGTTGAAGATATATCATTTTGGCCTAAGTGGTATCGGAATTCAATTGGGTACTACTTTCGACTAAAAGTCATGACGTGGCATTTAGAAGAATTGAATATGCAATTTGCTATCCCCCAGTTGTAATTCGCATCTACATCACACTGGTGGTTCAAGCAGTCATCTAAAGACTATTTCTGAAAATAATTTCAGATTGTCTGCGTAAAGAAGACATTTTTCTATTACTTCAGGAAGATCATTGATCATCAGAATAAACAGAAGAGGTCCTAATACCAATCCCTGACTGACTCCAGATCGTGTGTGATATGGGGGCGACTCATAAATACCTAGCTTCACATATTGTTGCCGATCTCGAAGATAGTCGGCAATAAACCTAAGAAGACCGGGCGCAAAACTAAAAGCACTAAGTTTCTCCGATAAAAGATCGTCGCATCATGCTGTACTCCATCGGGAAAACCACGGCGGGGAGCTCATTCCACAATCTGATTCTGATTGTTACATATATACGATAGGAAAAATTTTTTAAGTCATGTGCGGGATTCGGTGGTTAATGAACGGTAGGAAAAAATCGAGTTATGACGTCATGTCATGTTAGCTCAATTGGTTAGAGCATGCCCGGGCTAAAGGGGCGGATGGACGCGGGTTCGAATCCCGCACATGACTTAAATTTTTCCTATCGTATATTTGTAATTTTGTAAATTGGTATACTGTTTATATTGTCGTTTATGGTAAAATGCCCGGAACAAAAAGAAAGTCGGTTAATACCGAGAGCTGAGAAAAGGAGGCGCGATAATTTTGATGTACGTCAGACAGAATCGCTTATCATATCATCGCGATTTTCAGAGGTATTCCCACGTTCATGAAACGAAGTCTCAGCGATCTGAAAGGTTAAGCCAAATGTCGCAAAATATGAAAGCTAACAGTAAGCGCGAAACTCAGGAGGCTCGCAATTAAAGACTTGAATCTATGCGAGATAATGCCCGTGAGGTCCGTGAATAAAAGAGTGTAGAAGTTCGCGAGCAAAGACTCACTTTAGTTCGAATACATTACCATATATTTTGTCTCTTATATTTAGTTTGTGTATAATTCTTAAAGTTGGTATTGTTGACATTGTTGTTTATGGTGATACAAAAAATGCCGAGAACAAAAAGAAAATCGGCCGAAACTCTTGCAAGGCAGAAAGCAGAGAAAAGGAGGCTTGAAAATTCTGATGAACGTCAGAATCGCTTATTGTATCAGCGCGACTTTCAGAGGTTTAAGCGCGAAACTCAGGACGCACGCAATAAAAGACTCGAAGCTATGCGAGAGCATACCCGTGAACAAGAGAGTATAGAAATTCGCGAACAAAGACTCACCTTAGTTCGAGAGTATGTTCGTGGTGTTCCTGAAAGGGAAACTTCTATGGCTCGTGAACAAAGACTCTACACATTGCGAGAACATGCCCGTAAGGTCCGTAAACGAGAGAGTGTAGAAATTCGCGAACAAAGACTCGCCTTAATTAGAGAGCATGTTCGTGGTGTTCGTGAAAGGGAAACTTCAATCGCTCGTGAAAAAAGACTCTACACAAAGCGAGAGCATGCCCGTGCGGTCCGTGAACAAAAGAGTGTAGAAGTTCGCGAACAAAGACTCGCCTTAGTTAGAGAGCATGTTCGTGGTGTTCGTGAAAGGGAAACTTCAATGGCACGTAAACAAAGACTCTACACAATGCGGGAGCATGCCCGTGAGGTCCGAGAACAGAAAGGTACAGAAAGTAGCCTATCTGTTTATCTATGGTCTAAGGCTATCTCCATTGCAAATTTAATGTAAACTACTTGAGCCGTTTAAGTGTAAAGGAGTACCGAACTTAAAAACGCTTAAAAACAAAAATATTGATTGGACATGGACAATATTTGGAAGTATTAAAGTGACAGCAGCAATGTTTTAGAAATTGTTTATTATATTCAAAACGGTTCATGTGCTTATTTAATGTATATTTAGGTAAATGTCTTTATGTATGTCCAACATTAAGTAACTTGAGTACCGTGTCTGTCCTATCTTCACAAAACTTTACTTGCAATGCAAGAGTTGCTTATGCAGATGCTATTATAGTATGCAATATTTTATAGGCCCTTGACCATAAACTTCACCTGATAGTAGGTGATGTGGATGAAGGTGGTTGTTTTCCTTAGAATGGTAACAAGATCTCGAGGATAGTTGCCGTAACGCTAGGTTAGGTCAGCTTGGCGACAGATTTTCTACTTGAGGGTGGTTGTTAGCAGGTCCATGGTTAAAATCCCGCCGCGGGCTTGAGCTTTACATGGTGGAAGGGCATTTGGCGAATGCCTGCCCACAAGTAGAAATTCTGTCGCCAAGCACCTAACAGTGTGTTCCGGCAGCTGTCCTTGAGAGCCAGTAAAATTACAGGCACATGAGACCTAACAACTGTACGTCTCAGTGTGACGGGCACAGTGCAATTCGTCATTGACGAAATGCGTCTGTTATAGGCAGAGGTTAGTTCACTTAACATCGATATATCCATCCTCTTAAAGGTAGGAATTATTGCATAAAATATAATAAAGCTCCCATTTTGTGGTCTTATGAAAAATATTATCACTTCCAATTCAATATTGTTGTTAAACTGTAATTAATTATAATTACCTATATTAAGGGTTAACTGGCCGGTCAGGTCCATACAAACGTCGTAGTCAGAAATACTCCCTTATTTGAGGATTTAAGTCCAAAACAAAGTACAATATCGATAGATCTCTTTATTATCTAGGCTTGTATTGTAACATTTTAATAACATAATTAACTTGGAGAGTTATGTGCCTCGAAACATTTTCATATAAAGTTTTCGAGGCTCATAACTTTCAACTGAATTATCTTTTTAAAATTTTGTTACGATACAAGTCTGGATAATCACGAAATCAATCAATATTATGATTAATTCTGGACCAAAAACCTTAAATAAGGGAGTGTTCACCCTACGACGTTTGTATGGAGAAGTGACCAGCCAGTTCAACCTTAAATATTATACATTACACAAATTGTACATAGTAATACCTACTTAATTGACATCAAAACCTGTCCTGTATTTCGGAAGTTAATCAGATAATTATTATTTATCACGGTGCTTTCAATAACCCTGCAAAATATGTGCAATGAAATGCATAACTTTTTTGATTACAGATTACCCAAACCACAGTATGAACAAGGATGAGATGCGAAAACAGCGCCTGTACCTAGCTAGAGGTGACAGCGAAGTATATGTTGATTCAATTGTTTTGCCTCAGCACCAGATTGATGGCATTAGATTTCTCTACCAACAGTATGTAAAGGTAATTTATTTTTTATTACGAATGTATAGAAAGTAATATTACATACAATTATTGTTAGTTTTTAGGGTTCAGTTCTAGAAAACGGGACTCTATTACTAATCTTCGGCTGTCTGTCCGCCCGTCTGACCTTAGAAGGGCTTAAATTGAAAATATTGGCAAGATTGAAATATTCACAGCATATGTGTTGGTATGGCAGATCGCTTAAAACTGGAGGGAAGTCTCGAATTTTCATACAAAAAAAGAAAACGTTTCTGCCCCCCTAAACAATCACCGATTATAATGATTTTTGGAAATGTTATAGATGTTATCAATATCCAGGTTTATAGGTTTTGATTTTTACCATTTAATTAAAGATTATGAATTAATGGGTATTTAAATACTCATATTTTCTCAAAACTTGTATCTCTAGTTTGTGAATTGTTTATATGAAAAAATGATAAATAAAGAAAAAGGAAAACCTATAAACCTAGTTTATTCAGTCAGTTATAAAATAAGACCAAAATTTATAGATTTTAATAATGTTTACTATAGGAGAAAAGTTTTCTCCCAGAACGCAAATTATGCCCAAATTCTAAGTCAAAACTTGAAGAAGCTGCTATTGTCCTTATCGCACAATTTTGTTCGGGCGTTTAACGGCGAGACAGCATCACTTTGTTAAAATACCTATTTTTCTGTGGGAGGTTCTCTTACCGTTCCTCGCAACAAATAATAATAATAATAAAAGGGGGTCGCCTACGTAAAACTTGTATTTATTGCGTTTTTTGTATTTGCTCTATTTATTTATAGGGAAACCAACAGCTGAAATAACTTATATACATATATATATATATATATATAACACTTATAGTAACAGAAAGCTAATAATAGGTTTTCACGTTTAGTGACAACATAATTACAAAGTGTGAGCAATAACAATATCGCTTATGAAGCTTAGTAGGTACTCAACCGTTGTCTAGTTTACGCTCGTAAAAATAGATCTAGATCATTATGCCTGCAGATTTTATTGAAATCTATCAGATTAAACTTAGTATGATTATAGTAAAACCAGCCAAGGGCAGAAGAAAATCCGGCTAAAGATCTCAAACTGTGTGAAAAAGTTATGATTTTTGGATATTCTATATTAGTATGGAACCCTCAGTTGCAAATCCAACTCGCACTTAGCCTTTTTTTATTTTATTATCAAGAAAAAGTTGCCCGTACTTAAATATCTAAGTGATATGTGGACATCAGTAGAAAAAAAATTGAATATGCAATCTCTTTCATTATAGAAGTTGATTAAAAACAGAAAAAAAAAATGTTTCAGAGGAAACCAGGTGTGATACTCAACGACCCGCAATGTTATGGAAAGAGAGTCCAAACCATATTGTTCATCAGTGCTATTCGTCCTCTGCTGCAATTACCTGTGTTGATCATCTGTGCGGAAGGCAAGGAGCAACTATGGATGCATTTGTTTCGCACTTGGACAGACATGGGACCAGGTAAGGTTTTCATTCTCATGAAACTTAACTGATATGATGAATGAATGATGACAAGTTGAATTGTTGTAGGATAAGGTACCAGGTGGTGGTTCCTGGTTAATACTTTTTTGCAACAGTCGATCTTGATGGGTGTCACTGGTACTGCATTAAGAGGGCCCTTCCAGGTCCGTCCATAGTCAAATCGAGGATGATTGTAAAGCTTGTTGTTTCATCTTCAGCGCTTGGCATTTAACTCTCGGTCTCACTCTGCCCCGACCCCGCATACCTCTTTCCGCCACTTGGCTAACAAGCAAGCGAGAACGAGATAACATTGAACGAAAAATAGTGTGCGTAAACTTCATAAAACTTGATCCAGGTATTGCGTGTTTTTCAATAATCCTTATAAGTTTGTAAAATAAATGTTTGTCATCGACGTTTTGATACAAAAAACTATTGAAATCGATTATTAAGAACATTAGTTGAGTATTTAAGTAACATGTTGCAAGATTGCAATTAAATTCCTGTTTAGATAACATTTTAAGAACTTGCATGAACTGTGTGCTGTGCTATAAATTAAAAAAAATTAACTTACCGACCTTGGGTTTCATGACAAAAAGAAAGCTCGAGGGTTTTATATGTGGCATTATGGCCAAATTAACCCGTATGTTTAGATATAGTTTACGTGCAAGTGTGTTGAAAATAATACTACTTACCACTTGGACAACTGCCCCTATCGAAGGCCAATAATTCAACTCGTCGGCTATGGGCCTTTGATAGGGGCACCTATGTGTTGAAGGGACACTTATGTATTCTGAGGTCTTTATTTGTTACATATAACATATATACATGGCCAATAGTCCAACTAGTTGGGCAGAGTAGTTGTACCACTGCCCTGTAATACCTGGTAGAACATTTGAATGACTTGACAATGTTAACCTATGTGTTGAAGGGACACTTATGTATTCTGAGGTCTTTATTTGTTACATATGTATTTTATTTGTTACATATAACATATATACATGGCCAATAGTCCAACTAGTTTGGCAGAGTAGTTTTACCACTGCCCTGTAATACCTGGTAGAACATTTGAATGACTTGACAATGTTATCTGTTACAGAGGTATCAATCCAGAAGGGAAACAATATGGTAATAAACCCGATCTGTCACATCAGCCTGGTTCCCCACCTTAATGGTCTGGAGCGACGCGAGTGGAGCATCCTGGTGGTGGACGAGCACCTCGCCGCCTTCAAGGTCCTAGACTCCAGGCTTAGAGCTGAATACAGGATATGGCTCTCCTCTCACAATATGAAGGTGGGGATGTTTAATCCAAGACCTAGGTACCTATTATTAGCCAGTGGGGTGTTGAACTTGAATGTCACTGACCCCCATGTCTTCCCGTGAGTGTCGTAAGAGGCAGCAGCGCCTTCTGAGGTATTGCTATCTTACACTGTAATCCCCAAGAAGCCTGTCAAGTGTGGCCGAGCCAAACCTACCCTGTTGTAGGTTCTTTTCAGCAGTGGACAATGCGGCTGATATAGCAATAGTAAGCCAAATCTTGACCAGACCAGACCTAAAGTGCCAGCAGCATGTTGATAGTGGATGAACAGCACATTTTTATATGCTGATGAGCTTGCTATTGACCACTATCTCACCTGTGGGTAATGGATGATACAGTCGAAGATGTTGAGGCTAAGCTAGAATTACTGGCTTTCAAGAACAGCTGCCGGAACACATCGTTAGGTGCTTGGCGGCTAACTTTCTACTTGAGAATGTTAGCAAGCCAGGTGGGCATTCCCAAAATGCCCTACCACCATGCTATATTAACGTGCCCTCCGAAGCATGGAAACGCTCAGAAGAAATGTCACTAACGGTCACCCATCCAAGTCATGACCGCATGGACGTTGCTTAACTTATCTGATCGGTTAAGAACTGCTAAGCGAAGTACGCTACGATCGCTTCAACCGACTGAAAACGCCGAATTAGAAAGTAATTTTGAAGCTGTGATCAAAACCAACCAATGTTTCTTTGCAATGCGGAACCCTAATATAGTGAGATCCGACTCATCATTAGCCAGTTTTTATATATCACACCGTAAAACAAAAACTCATAAAGATTTTTCTTTTGTTTTCAGAAACGTTTACCATCATTCGCGTTTATCTACATGTGGTTAAATCCAAAGGAAAAGTTTGTCATTGAAGATTTTCACGCGAATAGGAACATGCCCTCGGATTTACTCACGAAATCAGCCCGATTGGACGCGTTCATGGAAGATATTGTGATACGGCGGAGAGGTGTTACTGTGCCACTGGGAAAATGTGATGTAAGTCGCTAATTAATTTAATACAAAATTATGAGAGGAAAAATTATAGTCCTGTGTGGGATTCGAACCCGCGCCATCCATCCTTATAGCTGGAGTAGTCTCTGACCGCTAAGCCAACATGACATATGACTCATAACTCTAATGGGTCCTATCATTCTTAACCATCATAAGGGGATGGATATAATTTAATACTACTCTATTTCTAAATATGTTAAACATTACTATCGCTTGCTAAGCGAAAATCACATTTTCAAATTTGTTGAGAACAACATTTCTCACCTTGAGTGGGAATCAAACTCATGTCCCTCGACAAGGCACCCGGTGCGCAAAATCTGAAGATGAGGGTTCGATTGTCACGCGTGGTGAGATATTTTGTACTATAAACATTTCTAAATGTTAATACTACTGTGCCAACGTTTTCTAATATTCTAATCAAAACAATCGTTTCAAACCCAGAATTTTTTGCCGGAACACAGCGTTAGGTGCCCGGCTACAGATTTTCTACTTGAGCATGGTAGCTAACTAGGGCATTTTGCGAGTCTTAGGACAACAATTATCAATTTTACGAAGATTCAGAAAAAAATATACAGCTCACTGAAATGACGAAGTGAAAGAACTAAATTATTTTACCACAGCACTAATTTTTGTATTGTCAAAAAGTAGCAACACCCGTAATGTCACTTTACTCCGTCTGATTAAAAATCCGACTATTCAGATGTTGCTGTGTGCACCTACGAATTAATATGTAAAGAAATGTATTTCAACCTCAAAGATAATTAGAATGCAAACCTTTTCGCACCAGGTATGGTTTATAAAACATTTCTAAGTTCCAAATCAATTAACCAATCCAATTGAATTTGCAAGATAATGCGTGTTTTGTTAATTGTAAACTTGATGAGTCAAATTAAAGCGGTAACTGTTTGAGACTTACACTTCTTTAATTATTTATTTCGTAGGCTCGCACATTACATGCTTTCTGAACGGAATTCATTAAAATTTGGCTTAGAGGTGCTTAGTACCCCAGAACAGAACTAGAACTTTCACAATTGTTTGGGGAATATAAAAACAATTATTAAAATCATAAAGCTTAGAAAGGAAAATGAACTAACCTCGAACAGGAATTGAACATGCGTCTTCTGATCATAATATATCTTTATGAATGTCAATCGTCTTTTCAGGTTACAGAGCATCCGACACAAGTATCGAGAAAAAATAAAGATTCCACCGGTAAAAAAATAAAACGTTCCAAACACACTCACCAAGACATACGTTCTGAAGCGCCATGCAAAGACCCTATAGCACAGTCGTCTAAGCATGGAGACAAAAGGAAGAGTGCTATTAATGAAGATTTCGAAGTAGGTGTTGAAAATACTGTGCAGTTTAAAATGGAAACAGACACTGTTGATGAAGAACACACAACAAATGTTACCATTAAGGATAACAAATACAATAATCAAAATGTGGTTGTAAACAACGAAATTAAGATCGAAAATGCAGAAGTAGATTCTGATAAAGTAGCTATTGATTTCCGTGATATAGCTGTGGATGGTAAACCTGCTAGAAATGGGTCTGCCATGGATTCGAACACAGTCGATATAAGCTATAAGTTTTTAAACAATGACGATAACATCTCTCCAAATATTACAATTAAATATGATAGTGATACGCCGGTCCCTGCGGATGAAATTGAAAATGACGTTAGTCGGGACCCAAGCACAGTCGATACAAGCTATAATTTGTTAAATAATGATGATAACTCTCGAAATATTATAATTAAATATGATAGTGATACTCTGGTCCCTGCTGATGATATTGAAAAGTATGTTAATCAGAACCCAGATAATGAAATGGATGTTAAAATAATTGTTTTTGAAAGTGAAGACATTTTGGCTTCAGATGCATTATCAATTGATAACGGGAGTGATAATAAAGTGATAAATCATGACATTCGTGTCGCGACTGAGAATTCGACTAAAATAGATTGTAAATTAAATGAAATTCATAATAACGATGTATTCCCCAATAACTCACAATTAAACGAAGTTAAAAATGAAATCGTTGATCAAAATGAAATAAATGAAATTAATTGTAAAAATTATGAAATAGTGAATGAAACCGTCAATGATACAGATGACGTCAATCGTAATAAAAATTTAATAGTAAATAAAAATAATGTAAGTGAAAATGATAAGACTGAGCAAAAACTGGAAGGTGTAGAGTTGAAAGTGAAACAAATGGAAGAGCTTGCTATGAAGAAATACAAGGGATCGTTTTTGGATAGTATGTTTTGAATGTGGAACTATTAGAGTTAATATTTATTAAACATTTAGGCACTCCGCTGCGTTGAGCGGGACCCCTGTCGAGCTCAGTGTACGTTGGTAGCTCTACAAACTTAGGCTTACGCCCAGCGAAACTAAAACCGTATTATGTTAATCATGTGTTTACACAAAGTACACACGCGCGCGGGTCCCGTTTAACGCAGCCCTAGGCCTTAGCATAACCCTTAAACAATTAATGTCTTAGATTAAGCTTTTTATGTTACCCCATGTTCCAAAGCCTGTCAGTGTCGTCATGGAATTCTTTGTACATATTATATAATGAATAAAATTTATTTTGATTCCACACTGGTCAGAATTTAAGATACTTATAATGTTCTGTATATTTTGGTATATGTTTTATTATTTTATATTGTTATGTTTGATCGCAGTCATGATTTTAATTATATGCACGGTAACAAGTTAGGGTACCTTTTTATTCGGATGTCTGGACTACCTATGCAGAAACCATGTATACTAATGATGTTTTTTGAGTGTTGTGATATAAAATGTCTCTTTTAGTTTTGTATATATATACAGGGCTATTGGTAAAATGCTATCAACCACTAAGGGTTGATTTCTACTTGTCCTAAAAACATTTTGAGATGTAATACTTTTTTTTGTTTTGTTTATTTGTATTTGACGGAATAAGCACGAGCAAGACAGTACTAGAAATTCTTATATCTTTAAGTTTTGAGTCTCGCCGAGCCAAGAGCGTCCACTGGACTGTGCTGCGCTCCCTTTGAATAGAGTTTTGAATATTTACATTGAGGTAAGCAATAAAAAATATGAAATAATAAATTACAGGCACAAAATACTTTTATAAGATCAGGTGGTCTTCGTGCTTATTCCGTCAAACGCACATAAAAAAAACACAAAAAATTAATAAAAAAAAAACTCAAAATATTTGTATAGGACTAGCAGAAGTCAACCCAAAGAGATTGTTTGCATTTTACTAATAACCCTGTATATTGTTCTGCAATTTACAATGCGATAATTTAAGCATGATATACACAATGGGAACTTGGAAGTAGTCAAAGTATACAAGTACTGAAAATTCGGCTGCGCTTATCTATTCAAGGTATTACCAAACATATTTTATTTTGGATATTAAAATACTATTGTACTTACAGACCTTTCAGCTCGCGAAGGCGCACTTCTCCATATGTTTTTTGGGGGTAGTTCCAACTACTGCTCAAATTTACTACTGCTCCCTACCAAGCGATTATATTTACATTTTGTTTTACTGTATGTAGCATTTGCATTTACGTACACACTAAGACGTACTGTACAAATGAGGCATTCCCTTATAAGTGGTCATCAATTATATACTGTGGAGGGGCGCGCCTTCGTGAATAATGGATATGAACTTAGTTATGTAATTTTCCTTTGAAACGATGCCCATTAATGATGATGAATGAAAATGATCTTCGTTTCGAAATTCGAATTCCACAGTTGATGACAGAAGATCATTTTCAATATCATTCGAATTAGACAAAGCTACGTATCCACCAGAGATGTGCAAGGAAAATGAGCGGTGTGCGAGGAAAAATTCCGCCAATGGAATCGCTGCGCTCGGCGAGGCTAGGAAAATGAAGCCATCCTATTGGTGGATTGTTTTTTCTTAAACCGCTTACCTTCCTTGCACATATTTAGTGAATACACAGCCTAAAGTCCAAATGATGCCTAATAATATAGAGTTCGAATTTAAAAAACGAAGATCATTTTCATTACTGTCAAAATTTGATAGTAAGGTCTGTTGTATATATTCATTCATAGAGTCCATTTACTAGTGAAATATATTTTATAAATGATCTGATTATTAATATAATTCTAGATCTTGAATCTTCTCGATTCTTAATAATTTTTTAATGAAATCACTGTATTCGATTTGATTATTTTCAGCGTAAGAATGTTGTGGTAGGTATTTCGTCTACACAATGCTGTAACTAATACAATAAAAAAAATAGGTGCGCCTTTGTACAATATAATTTTATTTAAATAATGTTTTTAAAAACATGTGCATTTATGTTGTTATGTAAATAAAAAATAAACATCACTTTTACAATTTTATGAAATAGAGAATTTTTAATGTGAAGTGTCGGGAGGTTTTTATTTTTAAAACAAATTCATGATAATATAGGTCCCCGGTTATAGAGTACACAATGTGATTAAATGTCGTGCAAAAACATAATCTTTCTTTTTGAATACATTTTATTTAACGGAAATCATATCAACTTATAAGCTGTATGATATGTTACAAAATTACAAATTTACCCTATAATTCGAACCCGCGTCATCCACCCCTGTAGCCGGGGTATGCTCTGACCAACTGACCTAACACGATAATGACTCATTACTCAAATTTTTCTTCACGTTCTTTTACCGTCATATGAGGATCGAGCGACATCTATAGTTCAACTTACGTTGTACTACAAACAAGACTAATTTTGCAATTAGCTTTAAACTAAAATAATGACGCTACCCTATAATTTTAATAATTTTCTTTTTGCAATAAAGCATGCTCTGCGGATTACATTACATATGTATATGTGATCAAAATTTTCATAACTTGCCCCATGATTTTCCTTAAGTAATATACATAATAACTTTGACCGATTTTGATGAATTTGGACCACACGACAAGCATCAGCTTTCAAATAAAAAAAGAATCATTTAAATCGCTTCACACAGTCAAAGTTTTGAGGTAACAAACATAAAAAAATACAGACGAATTGAGTACACTTCTTTTTATTTAAGTCGGTAAAAACGGGATCCCATTGCTGCATACTGTATGACTGCTGATAATTTTCTTAATATTAGCTAATCTTAGCTAAATTTACAAATAAAAATCCACCTTATGGGTATCACGCCCCCATACATTACGGAAATAACAGAGTCAATTTCACGTTAAAATACCAAGTGTAGCCTATCAAAAGTTGTCTTCGCGAGCGTAACCTATATAGACAGTTTAATTAGTACTGTTCTATAGAAATATTCTACACCAGACTTGAAAAACCAAAGTTATTAACATTTTATTGGTATTTTTATTCAAAATTTTGTGTTTTTTTCCTATATAATCCCCATTTTCAAAAATTTTCTTTAGTTCCACGCATCAAAACACGCGGACCGCGATCCCCGATCGTTTCCCGTTGGATTGAGCGCGATCGGAGCTATAGTTTTCACAATTTTTTTTTTAATTACCTACTCTTCACCCGTACAATAGATTTTCGGACAAAACAGATGCATATCACAAGTCACGAATTGCACTGCGCCTGTCACTTTGAGACATAGTTGTTAAGTCTCATGTGCCTATAATTTCACTGGCTCTCAAGGACAGCTGCCGGAACACACCGTTAGGTGCTTGGCGACAGATTTCCTACTTGAGGGTGGTCGCTAGCCAGGCGGGCTTTCGCAAAATGTCTTTCCACCATGCGGCGAAGCGGAACCATGAACCATGGAACTGCTGCGCGGCGGTCCATAGCCAATGCCACTGTGCCATCACTGCTTCGCAGTAATAATAATTCTCTCGATAGATGTTAAGGCAAACATTTTAAGAAAAACAACAACTGAACCTAGTCCATTTTATATTGAAAAGGTTTGGAAACAATTCCTTTTATCTCCGAAGTCATCATTTTATACTAAAATCTTCTAAAACATATTTTACATAGCATGCGTTATTGCAAGAGTAAAAATATAAATGCAAATTATTTTTTTAGATGTAGGTACTATGTACGTTTCATTGCGCGTTTTGTGACTTACTATCGTTGTGTGTCGTCGCTAGCCTAGCTAACGCACACTACGCTAGCGAAATGTAGCGGGATCCATTCCAAATTCCAGACGCAATCTTACAGTTTAGTAATAAAAATCAAATAATTTTATTGGGTTATTCATTCATAAAGTATTGGTAAATTAAAACAACATTCAGAATTCACAGTAACAATATAATGTAATAATTTCATATATAATATCAGCACATCTTTACAAATAGTTACTTAATTTTGTGCTGGCACTCACTGGTATTTGCACAAATTGCCTAGGCCTTTGAAAATCAAAAACTCTTTACTAATATATAGGACCACGTATAAAATAATAAACGGCCGGTGTCTCGAACCCGCAACACTATCTGTCCCTGGCAGGTACACAAAATTACCGAGTCGACCAATTTGAACCATGAGATTTATAAAAAACGTCACGTGTTTTTTTATGCTTGATAGGTTAGCCTTTGACCTCTATCTCACCTGATGGTAAGTGATGATGTGGTCGAAGATGTTGTTCAGGCTAACCTAGAATTACTGGCTCTCAATTTTATGGGGGAAAGAGGCCTGCGAAGAATTTGCGCGAACTTCATTACATTATGTTTCGTATTCCCATTTTGTACTCCAAAACTAAGCTGGTTAGTTTCTTTATGATTTTTAGGGTCATATTTTATTTAGTATAATTAGTAGCTGAAAAAAGGAAATGACTGCAGCGTCTCTTTAGCATGCCTATATTTATGTAAAAGTTTACCGTTCTAGATGCATAATCCAAGAAGAAAATAGGGACATACATTTGTATGGAGAATTGCAGGCCGACTTACTGCAAAAATTATAAAATTTGTATTAAATCAATCGGTTCAATTGGCTTGCGGTTAACTCACAGTTGGATCCCTTTTTTGCATGCAATTTTATGTGAAATATTTATAATCACACCGACAGAAATAGGTTAGGTCGTGTCGTGGTTCTACTAGTTGGTATACAATTTGCGTAGTTTTATAGCCGGTTCATTCCTTGCCTCTGTGCGGCAGCTGTCTATCAATTCATCAATCAGGGCTGGACGGTCGTCCAGCCCTTATTAGTTTATTGGTTTTCTAGGCGAAAATGACCTTTGAGGTATAAACTAGTTTCTTTCTTGGTTATGATAGAGTCATAAGATAAAAAAATGTCATGAAACGGTAGTGATGAGTTTTTCTTCTAATGTGTGAATTAGAGATGGGTTGTACTAGGTAAATTTAAGATCAAGTCCACCTGTTCCTATTCCCTAAAAATACGCGATCCAAATACCTATTCCACCTAGTATCGACTATGACACGCGTTGCAATAGAAAGAATAACTGTGAATACAAGTGAAGTGCCAACATTAAATTGGAATAAAGTCGTTGTTCTTAAAAGCACATTGATTTTAGTAATTTACTAGAATTGTCCAATAATAAATACATTTAGTCTGACCAGGAACATATAAAAATACTTCCATTCAACTCAATAATTTATTACGTTATGAGTTATGCCTCTAGTATTTGAGGGAAAAATGTAAGTTTTTTTTCATATTTCTGGTCAGACTAGGAGCGAAAGCGTTTAACGTGATATAATACAAGAATACAATACGTCTCTTTTTTATCGTAGCAATTCGCCCAAGTAGCAAAACGTCTAATGAGCTAAACAATACTCAGTACTTCAAGCTGTGACGGCTGTCATAGTGACATAATGGTGTATTTGTAGATATAATTGGTATTTCACGGTTTATTTGCCGTTCGTCAAGGTTTGAGACAAAGAAGTTCCATTTGCAATTAATAATCAGAGTCATGCAATAGTCGTGTTTATAAGTAGCAGCCTTGTTCAAGGAATGTGTTGGATATACATCTAAAACTTCGTTAAGATATCGGTAGACAATTTACAATAATAACAAAAATGGGATATAATCGCGTACTAAAATATTGAAAATAAAACAATATCTAAGATCCCGCCAAAATATTGCTATAATTTTATTAAGCGTTGAATTTTATTAAATGTAAGTACGTAGACGACAAGACAGTAGGTTACGTAGTTGGATTAAACGTTTTGTATAATTTATACATTTTACTAATTTTCAAGTATTACCGTAGTTAGACGTTTTGCTAATTATATTTTTTTTAACAATTTTGTACGTCTTTTTGTATATAAATAATAATATTTCTATTTACAAATATGTATAATAAAATACGTTTTACATAATTATATATATAGTTAAATCTTAAGTACCTACACGGAATGTATAACTTAAATGTATTTACATGATATAAAAATAAGCGCGAGTTTTATCGATCCCTGATAAATCCACTTTCAAAGCTGGGTTCTTATAGTACCACCAACTTAACTGTGCAGTTGGCGAGGGCGCTGCTGGTCAAGGAAATCAACTACAAACTGTCACAATTTGAAGGAATGTTGTAGTTCTTTTTTCTGCCACCTGAACAGATAAGTTGGTGGGTGTGTACGGTCCGCCATTTCACGTATTCTTATCTTACCACAGACGTAATAGATACTGCTTACACTGGAATCCAAAGTCAGGATATACTCTCTCTAGGGAATGATTCAGCTGTTTTATACAGATATTTTCTATTTTGATATATGAATGAAGTAGATTCTGACCGCCAAAATTAGTTTCTTTGCTTTTTTCTGCCTAAGTGGCAGAGGATGAGGGAAACTCACGAATGTGGCGAAAAATTAAAAACTACACAGTTTTATCACGCTAGTTTGTTAAATTTCTACACGATAGTGGTATTAGCGACTTTAAAATAATATTCCTTGTATCATTTTGGAAAGCTTGAACATCCATGTACATTATTCCATAAATTACCCCCAAAACAGTCAAAAATATATAAAGTTACGTTTACCCGTAGCAAATGTAATAAATATAATAAGTATTAAAATAATATTTATAGGATATCTTAAAAAGTATTCTATGAATCTGGCAAATTACGTGACCTTGTTACAATTGTTAGACGACGTAGTAACAAAACAAAAAAAAAAACAATTTTGAATACACAGGCATAGACTATTAATATATTTAGAATTAAGTATTTTTGTGAAAATGTCTTTCAGATTGTCCAGTGTTTGTCTATGAAAGATAAAGGAGAAAGACTCGCCTCATGAGTTCCAGTGTTAAATTCATAGACAATAATTAGCCTATCTGTGACTAACTGTGTTTATGTGCGTGGCGGTCCGCTAAAATACGCGCCATATGATGCATTAACAAAAATTAACCAATAAAAAGTTTCATACCAATATCAGATAAATATGTAACAATAAAATCTCAGAAAATACAATCGTTTTCAATGTGAGTAATTTTATTTTATATAACACAACCGTTTCTAGGAACGTTTACATATAAAAATCTCTTTACGTAATGTTAAACTGTAAATCTTAATGCTATTTGTAGGCGTCGTATGTATAAAACTTCAGTTTAAAATGTCCTCAATTTATGCGTAGACAGGCCTCATGGTTAATTTTATTTTAGGGATTTAACTGTATACACGATGGCTTAATGAGAAAAATATAGTGGTACCCACTCAGACAAGCCGCATCCTACCAAGGGGTTATATGGGTTATCGTCGATTGTGGCATATGAAGCTGTAAGCAAAATATAATCAAATCTGTTTCTATACAAATATTATTCGCTATGAGTGTAATAATAAACATCTGGGTAACTTGAAACTCATTTCCCTAGAAAGATCGAGTATTTTTTTCTAGGAGATTGTTTACGAGTGTAATCATCTAGCTAGTTATGAAGCAACAAAGTGCACTTCAGCTCGCAGAGCACGGAGTACATAATATTTATATTCACCTACAAAGCTTCTCTCTTTCTATCGCATAGCCACGCATATCTCTGATCTCTTCTGACGCGGCACGCACCGTACAATAAGCCCGTCCGGACGGAGACGCCGATGTACCTGTAGCTTTGTACCTAAAGAATGAGTGAGTCAGGGCTGACCCCAGTGGTGTCGCCCAGAAGTGTTGTTGACGATACGTGGGAATTTAAACCTTATCTATCTTCTTACACATGTATAGGTAAATGTAAGAATAACCTTGCCGCATGAATAAAATTTTAGGCAATAAACTTGACTGAAGCAAAAGGCTATAAAGTTTACGGTACGTGAGAAGTAGGTACGTAAAATACATATGAAGCGGGTATAAAGCGCTTGTTTTATATCCGTATAACCATAAATCGAATAAATTGCAAATAGCGATTAAAAAAACTAAAAATCTCTACTTAAATAAAAACTATTTGCGACAATGTTGAGACTAATATAAATATAATGTCATATTACGATATTTCTTTCATATGAAAATGCATATCACCATTATTCAATTCATTTCAATATCCTTTAACCAAAAATTTTATAACCTTTGTATAATATGACCTGTTGGTTCCTAAGTCTTGATGAGGTCGAAGATTAAAATGAGACAACTATTAGAACACACCGTTTGCGTGCTTGGTAATAGATTTTACTTTGACTCTGCTTGAGTGTGGTAGCTAGAGCTAGGCGAGCATTCGAAAAGTGCCTATCGCCATACCGTGAAGCCTAACCCCGAGGCGGAATTTTAAACATGTAGTACCCCCCGCGGCTAGTTCACATAGTTTATGAGTATCAATGACTACGAACTATCGAACAAGAGGTCCATATTTCGCATCTTGTCACGGCCATTGCTTCAAACTTCCATAAATAGGGAAAATCTCAATTCACGAAATCTTGAAAAAAGTTACGGTTAGTCTTTTTCGAGTTCAACGCCTAATCTAATATTTATCACAAAGCGATCGATTTATAGTTAATTGAAGTAAAATAGATTATACATTTACCAATCATAGCAAGAATATTTTTTTATATATAATATATAGTATATTTCGCGTATTTATTAAGTAACTGTCCTTTGTCTTCGTGCGGCTTGTACGTATAGATGCCTACATACTAGTATATATAGACGCGTACTTAAGTAGGTACGCATACATGCATGCCAAAGTATAGGCACGGACACATCTCTACCACGGCTAAGGAAGTACTTTACATGCCTACCTTAGTACACATATATATACATGCCTACGTAAATACTCATAGATGCCTACCTAAGTACGCATAGATGCCTATCTACTAGTACGCATAGATGCCTATCTACTAGTACGCATAGATGTCTATCTTCTAGTACGCATAGACGCCTACCAGCCGCCATAGCGAGCGCTAGGGTCCGCAGTGAAGGTACTCGGCGACGAACACGCGGAAGATCTTATTCAGGTTCTCGATGGTTCTGAAGTCCAGAGCGGTGATGTCGTCACCCGGTTCATGCCACACCTTCGGGAACGGCGAAGGGATCAAGTGCAGGATGTCCACATCTGGAAAATAAAAACAATTATTATTGAATATATCATTTTTGATAGTATTCTAGGTAAGTGATGTGGTAGGAGATGTTCAGGCCAACCTAAAATTACTGGCCTTTGATAAGGATAGTCACTGGATCACGTCGAAGTGTCGAAGATGTTGTTCAGGCTAACCTAGAAGTACTGGCTCTCAAGGACAGCTGCCGGAACACACCTTTAGGTGCTTGGCGACAGATTTTCTACTTGAGGGTGGTAGCTAGCTAAGCGGGCATTCGCAAAATGCCCTACCACCATGCTAAAGAGAAAGAGAGATCAAATCCCGATAATTGGTAGTTATCGGGATTTGATCTCTCTTGGTCTCCCTGCATGTCTCATCTATCATTGCTACTGGGACATATAATGAGCATCATTTAAGCCAAAGCTAGATGTAAAAATTCCATATCGTAGAATTCCAAAAAATAATTTGCAGCTGCACTTCTTATTTCATAAAGGCAGTTACGAAACAAACTTCAGCATGGATTGGTGCCAAAACGTCCGTACATAACATATATTTCTCCTGGATTCAAATAGCTATGCTCTATAGAGGAGTTTACTTCCAAAGTGACCTAAAATCAGTGAATTCCCTTAATCCATGCGTATCCGTAGATAATGATAAGAATTTCAAGGGGTTCTTAATTATTTAAAGAGCTATAACTAAATCAAAACAAGCGTCAGCAATTACTGCTGGATTCAGTCCAGCTTATTACATTGCATTCAAATAAGCTGTTGATCTTATTTATTTATTTATATTGCTTTTGTTTTTTATTTACAGTTTGAAATAAAAAACAAAAGCAATATAAATAAATAAATAAGATCAACAGCTTATTTGAATGCAATGTAATAATCATTTTGAACGAAACTATTTATGTAAATGAATTAGTAACGGCTAATTCGCTTTGTTCTAGAAATTATGCAGATATACCTAGAGCTTCATTATTCCAGCCTTTTGAAAACACTGTTTGAAATACTTCAACACAAGGTAAATCGGTCATGTCATTAACGATATTGTTATTTATATAGTTTATTTTAATATTACCTACCTATATAAACAAACACCGTAACAAGCTGAATAGGAGTCGGAGCTGAGAAGAGGGTGACTCCGTTTTGTTCAGCACCGAACGCGACGATGTGGTTGAAGATGTTATTTAGACTGACCCTCCAGAACAGCTGCCGGAACACGATGTTTCGTGCTTAGCAACAGATTTTCTACTTGAGACATTTTTGTAGAACCTAGGTACCTACTGAGTTTCTAGGGATATTGTAAAGAATGGGACCACTTTAAGTGATTTATTGTCTGCTTTTGTGTACATTTTGAAGATCCTCTTCGTCGGTATATTGTGTTGAAGTAAAACCATTCATTATGGAGACAAGTGTTTCTCAACGAGAAAACCAACATTCATGGAACTTATGATACTTTTAAGTGAGCAAAACAACATAAACTTCCTACCCGTGTCCCCCACTTGCGGGGTCAGTATAATATGCCTTTTTTTAACAAAACAAAGGATATCACAAAAATATATTACGAAATATATATTCGCTAACACAAAGGGGCGTAATTGGACAACTGAAACTTTATTTGCAGTTTTACGGCCGGCCCCTGACTGATTTGAAAATGCTTCGTTATACCTGTTTCTGTTCGGATGGTAAGAAGGCCTGATGTACGCCCAATGTGCAGCAACGCCCGCACTCACATCGACGTGTGCGGTGGTATTCTGCTTATTAGGCAATTTTGTTTCTTATATTAAACATAATCGTATGGAATTCCTTAAATATTCCTAAACCGGAAACTTTACGAGAGCAAAATAAATATTAGAATAATCGGAATAGTGATTACTCAATGTCGGGATTTGCTTATCTGTATAGTACTTACATCTAAACGCATAAAACCCAGAACGACTTATCAGTGTTGATAACAAGTTATCATTACCTATGACTATATTAGTCACGATTTGAAACATTACGGTTTTGTATTGCACTAATCATCATTATAATTTTCCTACCCCTATTCCAGTTATTATGGGTCGGTACAATTTGTCTTCTCTAAGTAACGGACTGCATATGAACATAACAAGATCCAAATGGCGTCCACTGCCCAGTGAGCTGGTGCCACCAAGTGGCCGATATATCTATCAACAGACAGACAAACCTAATAGAGAAGTACCAGGAAGTGTAACTCATACTCTACGCAGAGCGGTACATATCAGTGACCTGCGTAGAGATGTACCAAGAGGCAGTGCCCTCTTTAGCAGCAGCAAGGGCCACTTGTGACGAACTGCATCTGTTATATACAGAAGTTACCGCTTAACACCAGGTGGGCTTCATGCTTGTTCCATCAGGAATGTATAAAAAAATTAACATTTTTTTATACTTTCTTTTAGGACCTTTTTCCTTTTTTTTATAGGAAAATAAAGAATTTATATTTGTATTTAGTGACCCTCAGTAATTTATTACGTGCACTCAGTGCGCGCCGGCATCTCAATTTCAAGCTGCATTGATATCAAATTTAATTATTTTTTGATTGGAAGCGCACTATCAATACCGCTTTCAGATAAAGAAACATATTGCATACCTACATAATATAGATTGTTTTATAACAATTTAGTTAAAGCATAGTATGACATTTTACGAATGCGGGCATGTCTAGACCACGATGAAATATAAAAGTTATCGCCAAACATCTAATGGTGTGTTCCAGTAGCTGCTGATGTCCTTGAGAGCCAGTAATTCTAAGTTAGCACGAATAACATCTGGGCCGCATTGCACTTACCATCAGGTGAGATAGTGCTCAAAGGCTAGCCTATCAAAATCTGTATACATACAAGGTCAATCAATCACTACTGAAGAACATATGCTATTGAACTGAAATTATGAAATGGTTGGTTTTTTTAAGGTTGATCACTTCCTTATTCGATAATATATAATGGATAGATTCAGGCGTTACTTTGCGGAAATGCATATTTAATAATAACAAATATTTTAAGAAAACATCAAATGAATACTTTAATAAAACACTTAAAAAATATATCTAGTGACAATTCCGTCCAATTTTCCTGTTGTCCGACGTGATGTCAAAAACGCCACGCAGCCAAACCGGAAGAATTTTCGACGCGCATCCTCAGGAGGTCTTGACTCTACGAGCGCACGATCGAGAACCAAAAATATATCTAGTGACAATTCCGTCCAATTTTCCTGTTGTCCGACGTGACGTCAAAAACGCCACGCAGCCAAACCGGAAGAATTTTCGACGCGCATCCTCAGGAGGTCTTTACTCTACGAGCGCACGATCGAGAACCAAAAATATATCTATTGACAATTCCGTCCAATTTTCCTGTTGTCCGACGTGACGTCAAAAACGCCACGCAGCCAAACCGGAAGAATTTTCGACGCGCATCCTCAGGAGGTCTTGACTCTACGAGCGCACGATCGAGAACCAAAAATATATCTAGTGACAATTCCGTCCAATTTTCCTGTTGTCCGACGTGACGTCAAAAACGCCACGCAGCCAAACCGGAAGAATTTTCGACGCGCATCCTCAGGAGGTCTTGACTCTACGAGCGCACGATCGAGAACCAAAAATATATCTAGTGACAATTCCGTCCAATTTTCCTGTTGTCCGACGTGACGTCAA
The DNA here is from genome assembly GCA_963890685.1 of Plagodis pulveraria. Classification (NCBI taxonomy): domain Eukaryota; kingdom Metazoa; phylum Arthropoda; class Insecta; order Lepidoptera; family Geometridae; genus Plagodis; species Plagodis pulveraria. The sequence goes on along the minus strand of OY982955.1, from coordinate 6,048,450 downwards.
AAACGCCACGCAGCCAAACCGGAAGAATTTTCGACGCGCATCCTCAGGAGGTCTTGACTCTACGAGCGCACGATCGAGAACCAAAAATATATCTAGTGACAATTCCGTCCAATTTTCCTGTTGTCCGACGTGACGTCAAAAACGCCACGCAGCCAAACCGGAAGAATTTTCGACGCGCATCCTCAGGAGGTCTTGACTCTACGAGCGCACGATCGAGAACCAAAAATATATCTAGTGACAATTCCGCCCAATTTTTTAAGTGTTTTATTAAAGTATTAATTTGATGTTTTCTTAAAATATTTTAAAAATATTTATTATTATTCATATTTTTTTTAAACGGCATATATATAGAACCTTAAAAAATAATATACTTCAGTTGCGAGGATCAGATTACAGTGCCACTAGTTTTTAATGATCAATATTATTTTACTTATTCAGCCCCTTATACCGCGTATGTATTCTTGCATAAATGAATTTTCAGCGTCTCTGATAATTCCATCATTTAAATCCCCAAGTCCTCACATGAATACTTACTTATACCTACATAAACATTTACTGCACAATCCACGCATCATGTTTGAAATTCCTACGTGACTTTTTAAGTGACAACATTGTAATGTTGTTCATCAAAATATTATTGAATACTGGGAATTAAATTTAGACTCTCTGATTGACAAAAATGTATTAGTTTGCGATGTCCACAAAGATACATAAGTAAAAGATTTATAAGTATGGAGACCAGGGCGCCAACTCCCACCTTTTATGAAACCATCACAAAAAAGGAGCTTTTGTTTCGTAGACACAAACTATGACCGACCCACAATCGCATAAAGCAATATTAGTTTGATCCTACTTAAAGAACGAATGAAATATGTATCACAGATGTGCAAGCGAGATACAAGATGTTTATTATATACCGTTATCCCGCTCGCACTGTTCCGAACTACGATGTTATGGAACGGATTTACCATAGTTTTACGACATTTCGACTACGTATACTATAGAAACTAAATATCGCGAATTTTAAGTTTCGTGAGTTTACGAGGACCAGCGACGTCACATTCCATACTTTACGACTTGCTAAAACTGAATATATTAATAATATATGAAATAAATGTTGTCTACATAGTAATATAATGAGATAGAAACAAGTTGCGATGGTAATAAAAAAATACCTTTTTTGAGTTTCTATAGTCTACGTAGGGACAGTCGATTTTATTGTATCCTGCTCAACAGCTGTCTGTAAATTTTTTAGTTGCATTCATCAAATAATTTTGCTGCATTTATTTTAAAGAATGATAGAAATAAAAACATCGCGCGTAATTTACACATTAATTAAACCCATTTTTATCGTAAAATACCCAAAATCAAGTTTAAATCCGCTGCTAGAAAACCCTTTTTTTAGATGGATAAACATGACGGATTTGTCGCAGGAACAGTAATAATTCGTACGTCAGAGTTCGCGAAAAGGGTGATCAATTTCTTGTGACGTCATCAAAACGACGAGCGATACTATTACTGTTTGTAAGATTGCTTAATTGACGTGGAGGTATAAAATTTAGCAGCAAGATTCAATAATTATTAATATAAGAGATGAAAGTAGTCCCCCTGGGACTATAATATTATAAAAACTATTAATTGCTATGTAATCTATACATAATACATTCATAATGATAATAATGACCAATGTATGAAAACATATTTTAAGCAATCATTAATATTTTATTTTATATATATAGTGACAGTTCCGCCAAATTTTACTGCTAAGCCGTTGTGACGTTCTCGATCGTGCGCTCGAAGAGACAAGACCCACTGAAGATATTTCCTGTAGAAGCGAATTCGTAGTGAACATTCTTCCAATTGGACTCTTTGGCGATTATGACGTCACGCCGGCTTAGCAGGAAAATTATGCCGAATTATCATTACTATAATTTTATACATTTTATTATTTATCTAAGATATTAATATCATGTTATTCTAAACTATTTTTGAAATATTTGTTGCTATTAATTATAAATAAAAAGGATTTCCGTCGAAGTAACGTCTGAATCTAGTAGTTATAATAATAATTATTATGTTCCTTATTTATCTCTGGATGTCCAGCCAATGTCATGAGCTGAAACCAACACTGAGAGGCGTGTTTCATATAAAATACAGTATTATTACCTACATAATTAGATAAAATATATATTGTTAAAAATAAAAAATGGGAGAAGCCACTGGTTTCTGAAACACAATTAAACACTAGTTCGGGAACCTACGGGTTCATTATATATATATATATATATATATATTTTATGTTATTGTGACGGAACAAGGTCGAGGCCCACCTGATGTTAAGCGGACTTACCTCTGCCTATAACATGCATTTCGTCACAAGTCACGAATTGCACTGCGCCCGTCACCTTGAGATAGTTATTAAGTCTCATGTGCCTGTAATTTCACTGGCTCTCAAGGACAGCTGCCGGAATACACCGTTAGGTGCTTGGCGACAGATTTTCTACTTGAGGGTGGCCGCTAGCCAGGCGGGCATTCGCAAAATCCGGTGAAGCTCAAGCTCGGTGCGGGATTCGAACCATGGACCTGCTGCGCGGCAGTCCATAGCCAATGCCACTGAGCCATCACTGCTTCAAAAAGTATGTATGTTATGTAATCAATGTATATCGATAAAACAAATGTTGTTGTATTAGCAAAATTATAGCCGTAGTACCTACGTAGGCATAAGTAGGTCCCATAACATAATAAAGCGGGGTCATACATAACATAACAGATTGTCTCACGCCTACAAGGACATTTCTAGTCAGTAAATAAATCGAAAAACTTGCTAAACCGTTTATTTAACGAACAGAAATTCCCAGAAGAAATAACATACTCCTACTTTAATAATATTGAACACATTTTCCTGTTTGCATCGATATTTCCCGGAGGATTATGAATGTTATGATTATTACATTACAAATAATATTTCACATAACTATATTTTGTATTCGTATGTAAACAAGTACCTAGACAAATTTAGATGGCTCGGACCTATGTTATTTACTAACTGCAAAAAAAGGAGGTACTAAATTCGTATATTTTTTAATGTTTCAGAATTTATTAGTTTTTTTTTTATGTTTGTTACCTCAGCACTTTTGACTGGGTGAACCGATTTTGATGATTTTCTTTTTTTTGAAAGCTGATGCTTGGCTTGTGGTCCCATTTACATTTCATCAAAATCGGTCAAGCCGGTTGAGTTATACTCCAATTACTGAAAAGTATTTTCTTATCTTGATGATAAAGCCATTGACAGTGAATGACAATCTATCCCATAAGTACGCAAGGGTCACTAAAAAGGGTGAAAAACTGTTTTATTTACTAATAAATGGAACCAATTTCATCATTCAAATGGTTGAAATAACTTGTCAAAGTCGGTACCATGCGCACAGTATTGTGATAATAGGTACTTTTGAACCATCATGTTACCGACTTCAACAAGTTATTTCACACATTTGAGTGTTGAATTCGGTTCCTTTTTTTGGGAAAAGAATTGTTTGTATACCAGTTACAAAAAAATACATAAGGTATAGTACTGATAAAGTATTGTTTTATCGTATATGAGCATGCGGCTCATCTGATTGTAAGTTATCACCGTGCCCCATGGACATCCGCAACACTGGTGTGGCTGGCAACGCATCTTTGACACCCCAGAGGTCTCGAGGATGCATTGCCGGCCTTTGATGAAGGAAAATGCTCTCTTTTTGAAGTCGGTTGTGGACTTGCTTTGCTCTTGAATTACCATTTGGGGCGCATTTGACATTTCGTTAAACTTTTGGAAAATGCATGACCGACGAAAATATTTTTTGCTATGGTAAATTGGACATGTCAATCAATTTTAATCAAATATCAGTTTTTCTTAGAAGATAAAAAAATAGTTTTAATATTGTTATGTTTGCAATAACGCCTGCTCGGCGCATTACATTACAAAATTACAAATCCACTAGAGAAAAAAATACAGTCATGTGCGGGACCCGAACCCGCACCCATCCATCGCAATATGATCGTTAAATAAAGAACGCGAAGAAAAGAGTTATGAGTCATTGTCATGTTAGCTCAAGCGGTCAGAGCATACCCCGGCTATGGGCGATGGATGGGCGCAAGTTCGTGTCCCGACTATAATTTTTTCTCTCGTGGTTTTGTAAGAGAATAAAATAGATTCATACATATTAGCTTATGCAGAACTTGAAGGTTAGAGGCAGTATAACTTCTGTTGGCTGTCCTCTCGAGCGATAACATCCGTAAGTCATCACCACAGATTAGATAACAGTTAATTCGTAACCAAGTAGGTACAACAAAAAGTGAAAGTGTTTGTATGACCGAAGTCCGTAACGTAGATCGATACAATAGAGAACCGGTCTCACATCAAGGATAATTAATATACCTAGGTAGTCAGAGACGCGACCTTGCTTTAAAAATAACTAGCGACCTGTCCCGGCTTCGGACGGGTGCATTGCTGATAGTTAATATACAACAGAATGTCTTTATATACAATGTACAGTCCCACCAACTTATCTGTTCAGGCGGTAAAAAAAAGAACTACAACATTCCTTCAAATTGTGACAGTTTGTAGTTGATTTCCTTGACCAGTAGCGCCTTCGAAAACTGCAGTTAAGTTGGTGGTACTACATACACAGCTTTTATGTCATAGACAATGCAAACATGTTTCCTTTAGAAGTTACTCTTGAAAGGGACATATAATTGGCCGTGTGAAAACACTCAACGCGCCACGAAAAATCAAATGCTGTTAAGGCCATATTGATCTATATTAAATGCACAATGTATATAAGGTACTTAATTGGATAAGGATTAATGCTGTAGGTATTGCCTAAAATCGCTTCGTAAGGAAGCCATTATTTCTCGTAAAAAGTAAAGGATAAAAAATTCTTATTGTAGAGCTTTTTAATTATTATTTTTTAAGCCTGATAGGTAAGTCTTTGACCACCATCTCACCTGATGGTAAGTGATGATGTGGTCGAAGATGTTGTTCAGATGTGTATCCAGAGCGGTCAAGCTCACATAAAGGTGTTGTCTAGCGGCGGTGTTGTGTGTCGGGTCGCCATCTTCCCTCAAAAATGGTTGAGGAAGGCGATGGCTGGCACATGCGTCAACTCGTGAACGGGTGCTGCTAGAGGACACTGGTCTGCTCTGGATGCAAGTGATGGTAATGACATTTATCGGAAAAAAAGAAATGTTCTTTTAACACTGTTCTCTTTTAGAATGTTGCATGTTTCCTATATATTGTAAGTATCTAGTTTGTAAATAAAATATGGTCATAAATAAAAAAAGGCACGGACCCTGGAGTCTGTGGAGTGTAGATTTATATAATAAAAAAAAAAAAAAAAAAAGATGTTGTTCAGGCTAACCTAGAAGTACTGGCTCTCAAGGACAGCTGCCGGAACACACCGTTAGGTGCTTGGCGACAGATTTTCTACTTGAGGGTGGTAGCTAGCCAGGCGGGCATTCGCAAAATGCCCTGCCACCATGCTATAACGACTGCCATCCTAAGACAACAACCGGGACCGACGGCTTAACGTGCCCTCCGAAGCACGGAAACGCTCAGTAGTAATGTCACTAGCGGTCACCCATCCAACTCATGACCGCGGGCGACTTTGCTTAACTTTGCTGATCGGTTGAGAACAGCCAAGTAAACTTCGCTACGAGCGCTTCAAAATGTGTACAATACTGTAGTACACTATTTTGATCTATCTTGTAGGGTTCAGCCAGCGATTGCAATGTAAGCGCAAAAAATGTGTCAATTTACGACATCACATTAGAACTCTAAAATGATCAGTGTTTCTCTCCTTTATTATGCATGTATTATACACATAAACCGTCCTTTTGTATCACTCTAGCTATTTAAAAAAAACCTGCATCAACATTAGTTGCGTAGTTTTAAAGATCTAAGCATACATAGGGACAGACAGACAGCGGGAAACGACTTTGTTTTATACTTAGTGATAGTGAAGTTGGTCAGTAACAAACTAAGTTCTTTTTAATGGGGTTTTAACGGAACAAGCACTTGACCCATCTGGTTCAAAGCGGTAAACTCTGCCTATAACAGATGTATTTCGCCACAAGTGACGAACTGCAGTGCGCTCATCACCCTGAGACATAAAGTTGAGTCTCAATATCAAGTGCCTGTAAATTCAATACCCTTACGCCCATAGCCTTCGTACCGAAACACATCAATGCTAACATTCTTTATCACGTTTAATATCATTGTACCCTTGAAAGGTATGCAGATCCTACAACACAAGAAATTATTTTCTTAGTGTTGGTTCTGTGCGAATAACAGACTAGACAAACAAACAAGCCATAGCTTTTTTTTACAATTAATAATATTAAGAACCTTATTTAGTTTGAAAAAAAAATGCTTATTATTTGTGAAAATAAACTATTATATCTTATATATTGAATTGCTTGGCGATAAAAATAGGTAGTAGTTGCAGTAATTCCCGGGAGAAACTGCTTCACAAAGAGTTCTATACGGCTACCAAAAAGTTTATGGAAAAACAGAAATCTTTTACGCTTTCGTTTCAGTATATACGAATGTTTCTATAATTTAAAGAAAATGCTTGTCAGTTTTACGATTGCTATAACCAAGGTTTGCTGGGAGTCATTTTTAATGCTGATAGGAAAGCCTGTGACCACAATCTCACCTGATGGTAAGAGATGATGTAGTCGAAGGTGTTAACAGGCTTAACCTAGAATTACTGGCTCTCAAGGACAGCTGCCGGAACACACAGCAAGGTGCTTGGCGACAGATTTTCTACCTGAAGGTGGTCATTAGCCAGGCGGGCATTCGCAAAATGTCCTTCCTCAAGCCCGCGGCGGGATTCGAAGCTCGCGACCTGCTGCGCGCCCATGTCACTGAGCCATCACAGCTTCAACACAAGCAATACCTATGTATCGTTAAACTTAGGCAAGCGTGTTCGAAATTTAGTTTGTTTATTTAGTACGTAAGTATTATCTTGTGTTAGGTTTAGTTTCATATTGTTTAGTAATTTATATATTTATGAGTACTTAACGTCTTTAATAAATAATTTTCATTTCATTTCAAATTTCCAACGTCCATTTGTCGAATTCCATTATGAGCCCTTTTACATTTTGCAGCCTTCTCACTCGCACTTTTAAAGATAATTTCAAATAGCAACAATATAGTTTATATTTTTTTAAATGTGGTCAATCATTATTTCGCTGCATGCAACTATAGATGTTCTCTACTAATTTTCATTTTGATATCTGTAATGGGCAGGGGGATCCAAAACGCGTAATTTAGTTATTTTTACATTTTGGGCCTCTATAATTCTAATTGGACTCAACATGTAACAAAGTAAAAATATGTTGTGAACATCTATAGTTGCATGCAGCGAAATAATGATTGACCACATTTAAAAAAATATAAACCATATTGTTGCTATTTGAAATAATCTTTAAAAGTTCGAGTGAGAGGGCTGCATAATGTAAAAGGCCTCTTAAATGGTATCGCGGCTATGTATGTTAAGTATACTTATATAAAAAACCCGAGTTTCTATATAGTTCTTATGCCCTTCACATGTGTAAAATATTGAAAACAGAACGTCTTACAAAGTTTCTTCGTACAAATGTAGTACAGTGATTTTATATTAGCCTTTACTGACCCATGATTCCTATATAGCAGGGGTGGCCAAGACGTCGACCGCGGTCGACTGGTCGACCGCGGAGGCATTTTCGGTAGCCCGTGAGAAGCAGCAGATCGAAACATTGAAATAAATAGGAACAAATTAATCGCAAATGTCAACTCAATTACAACCAAGAACAATTGACTCTTATTTTTTCTTTATTTATGGTGTTTTCATTTATGTGAAGACACGAATATTGATATTTTATCTATTAAAATAGGCGAATTAATCGCTGCTGAATCAGTTTCGGTCAAGGATGAAATTGAAAATTAGGGGAGACATCTTATGGAAAGCAAGAGAATTTAAAAATACAGACAAGGAACTGATACGTCAAAAAATTAAATTCCATGCCTCCGAAAATACGTTTGACGGTATTTTTTAGATTCTATTATTTATGAGTACTTAACGTCTTTAATAAATAATTTTCATTTCATTTCAAATTTCCAACGTCCATTTGTCGAATTCCATTATGAGCCCTTTTACATTTTGCAGCCTTCTCACTCGCACTTTTAAAGATAATTTCAAATAGCAACAATATAGTTTATATTTTTTTAAATGTGGTCAATCATTATTTCGCTGCATGCAACTATAGATGTTCTCTACTAATTTTCATTTTGATATCTGTAATGGGCAGGGGGATCCAAAACGCGTAATTTAGTTATTTTTACATTTTGGGCCTCTATAATTCTAATTGGACTCAACATGTAACAAAGTAAAAATATGTTGTGAACATCTATAGTTGCATGCAGCGAAATAATGATTGACCACATTTAAAAAAATATAAACCATATTGTTGCTATTTGAAATAATCTTTAAAAGTTCGAGTGAGAGGGCTGCATAATGTAAAAGGCCTCTTAAATGGTATCGCGGCTATGTATGTTAAGTATACTTATATAAAAAACCCGAGTTTCTATATAGTTCTTATGCCCTTCACATGTGTAAAATATTGAAAACAGAACGTCTTACAAAGTTTCTTCGTACAAATGTAGTACAGTGATTTTATATTAGCCTTTACTGACCCATGATTCCTATATAGCAGGGGTGGCCAAGACGTCGACCGCGGTCGACTGGTCGACCGCGGAGGCATTTTCGGTAGCCCGTGAGAAGCAGCAGATCGAAACATTGAAATAAATAGGAACAAATTAATCGCAAATGTCAACTCAATTACAACCAAGAACAATTGACTCTTATTTTTTCTTTATTTATGGTGTTTTCATTTATGTGAAGACACGAATATTGATATTTTATCTATTAAAATAGGCGAATTAATCGCTGCTGAATCAGTTTCGGTCAAGGATGAAATTGAAAATTAGGGGAGACATCTTATGGAAAGCAAGAGAATTTAAAAATACAGACAAGGAACTGATACGTCAAAAAATTAAATTCCATGCCTCCGAAAATACGTTTGACGGTATTTTTTAGATTCTATTAGGATTTTAGATCTTTCAGAATGAATATTTTCAACTATGAATGCGATATAAACAACACATCAGTCAGACGAGCATTTGATTTCCTGCTTGCGCATTGCAGTTAGTTCATACACTGTGCAGCATAATAACTATTGTGGAACTGTGCAGCGCCAAAAATCTAGCCAAGGATATTGTTGTACAATATGTTCAAATGTGAGTTACAAAAGTTATAAGTGAAGTAGGTACATATTTTATTGCTATGAAAACTTTTTAATAACTTCGTTACCTACCTAATATTGTACTGAATTATAAACAATCAGTTTTGGCATTTTTATTCACTCCGCAAGGTTAATAAGTTCGGCCACCCCTGCTATATAGGTTCCTATAAAGATAAGGGGGCGATAAAAACCGCACAAAGAAATATTAAAATTGCCTGTTATTTAATTAAGTAGGTAAAGTCATAGTGGTCAAGAATACGTTATCCTGTATCATGACCGCGTGGAATTTCCCTAGTTTTTATTTTTTTATATTCTTTTCACGGAAAAAGAGCGAGGCCCACCTGATGTTAAGCAGTAACCATTGCCTATAACAGATGCATTTCATCACAAGTGACGAACTGCACTGCACCCGTCACACTGAGACATACAGTTGTTGAGTCTCATATGCCTGTAATTTTACTGGCTCTCAAGGACTGCTACCGGAACAAACTGTTAGGTGCTTGGCGGCAGATTTTCTACTTGAGGGTGGCAGCTAGCCAGGCAAGCATTCGCAAAATGCTCTTCCACCATGCGGTGAAGCTCAAGCCGGCGGTGGGATTCGAACCATGGACCTGCAGCACCGCAGTCTATAGCTATAACCGCTCGGATATCATTGATTCAGAAGATTAGGAGATATTCCGATTCCTCGGGAACAAAGCATTATTTTTTGTGAGAGCCGATAGAGATCTTTACAAGTATCTACAGACCTGTTCACTCATGAAGGCGCACCCTTCCATAGCATAGATGTTCGTTTGTATAGGCCTCGTTTGTAAAGGCATCGTTTGTAAAGGCCTCGTTTGTACACTACCTCTTAGTGTAGGTGTAAACGCTTATAGCACATACAGTTATACAAAACGTAAAAAATGTCATCGTTTGGGTAGGCTAGACACTTGCAAAGCAACTTTAAAAATATTTAGGGTATAGCGCCTAAGAGAGGTGAAAAGGAAACCAATAATAACGGGCAAGAACGCGATCTGAAGCGCTCGTAGCGAAGTTTACTTAGCTGTTTCTTAACCGATCAGCAAAGTTAAGCAACGTCCGCCGTGGTCATGACTTGGATGGGTACCGCTAGTGACATTACTACTGAGCGGTTCCGTTCTTCGGAGGGCACGTTAAGCCTTCGGTCCCGGTTGTTGTCTAAGGATGGCAGTCGTTATAGCATGGTGGTAGGGCATTTTGCGAATGCCCGACTGGCTAGCTACCACCCTCAAGTAGAAAATTTGTCGGCCAAGCCACCCAACGGGGTGGTACGGCAACTGTCCTTGAGAGCCAGTACTTCTAGGTTAGCCTGAACAACATCTTCGACCACATCATCACTTACCATCAGGTGAGATAGTGGTCAATGGCTAACCTATAAGGAATAAAAAAAAAAAAAAAAAAAAAATAACATTGGTGGCTTCTTTTCTAAGTTTGACCGCTATCTCACCGGTTTGTATGTGATAATATGTCTCTTAGGCGCTTGGCGATCGATTTTTCAGTTTATTTCTAAATTAACTTAATTACAAGCACTATCGCGTGCTGAGCAAAAATCACATTTACAATTTTTATCGGATTTCGCGCCTAATGGAATGAGCATCTGGCGCGAAATCCGAGGACGCGGGTTCGATTCCCGTCCGGACCAAAACATTTTGTACTTCATTTGTTAATCGATTTTAAACTTGAGTGACAGCTAACCAGACAAGCATAAAAAATACCTACCACCGCACAACAAAATGTAACAAAAAGTTTACAGCATAGACAATATTATGTCTGTAGTGTAGCACATAATCATAACTGTTACAGAACGCATTGGAATGACGTCATAGGAGCGCATCGAAGCATTCTTAAAGGAAATAGCGCGTTCGAAAGCAAGCTGAAAATATCGCACATAATGCTCAGTCAATTGAAAAAATGTGGTGTGGCTGTGTTATGGACACGGCAGTTTGTTGTACGAGAATACATCTCAAAATGGTGGGCCCTCCGCCGCGCGCGAGGGGTTACAGTCCTTACTAAGCTTAATTAATTCTTTGATTCTTTAGCTATCCAGTGAAATAATTGAAATTTGGATGGGGATGATAGATATGTGGCACTAAACTGCATCCCCCGATTTTGTTATCTTTTTTTGAATTGCATGTCTTTGGAAGCATTCTTAACGACCTATTCACGCCAAAAAAAACATGCCTGAGGAAAACGGATAACCCGCGCGTGCCGTGTAATAGAGGTTTTTCAGAGGTTGTTCAAGAACTGTTTCAGGACCGTGATCGTATGTACATATTAGAAGCTTTTTTACATCTAACATGAAAAAGTTCCGTGATAGCCTTTGACAAGTATATATATATATCACGGAACTTTAAAGGGTGATTCCTTGATTTATTTATTAACATAATTAATTGCTTAAAAAACTGTATAGGAAATGCCGTGAAAATCGCAAGGTTGTAGACTTCCAGACATTGACATGATATTGATGAAACATCATGCTTTGTCGGGACGTCCGATGGCGAAATTGAGCTGCAGGTAGTAAATCGAACAGTTCCTCGGAACACACCCCGTGATACATACATGATATAACAATTGTCTGGCTAATACGATACTTGTACAGAATAGATCTATATCTCGACGTTTACAATTTACATTAAAATTATTGCGCTCACACTCTTAACAAATATGAGTTTTGCCTATTTTGGTCACTTTGAAGTAGACATCTCACGGTACTTTGAGAGGCAGTTCCCTGATTTTAGTCACTTTCATTAAAAATATATATCTACGGACATTTTGGCAGCAAATCCTTGCGGAAGGTTATTCCCTAACTGCTCGATCAATAGGTAACAACATTTTGAAATGTACTGTACTGTATCAGCCGGATCGTCCACTGCTGGACACAGCCTCCCCTATCAAGGGGGTATTTGCCATAATCCCCACGCTTGGCAGGCGGCTTGGAGATCGCAGTATAAGATGACAGTTCTTTAGAAGGCGCTGCTGCCCACCTTCCAGTATTTTTCCCTTAGTCGCCTCTTACGACACCCACGGGATGATATGGGGAGGTGCAATTCTAACCCGGCACCCCACAGGGTAAATGATTTGAAATGTACCTGATTATAAATATTATTTGGAATTCCTCCTCAACTATTATTAATAATAGTTGAGGAGGAATTCCAAATAATGGTGGCAAACATGGTTATATAATAAGTCACTATTAATGTTCACATCTAACTCATGCTAAATTGTGACCAATTATATTTTTAACCAATCCATGTTGAAATTTTTTATATCGGGCAACCGCATGGATCTTATGATTTTCTCTAATTTTCTTTGGACTAACCAAAGGTCGTATCCGACACGCGCATTGAGATTTAACTTGTTTGATTCATACATGGTTATATAATAAGTCACTATTAATGTTCACATCTAACTCACGCTAAAATGTGACCAATTATATTTTTAACCAATCCATGCTGAAAATTTTTATATCGGGCAACCGCATGGATCTTATGATATTCTCTAATTTTCTTTGGACTGACCAAAGGTCGTATCCGACACGCGCATTGAGATTTAACTTGTTTGATTCATACATGGTTATATAATAAGTCACAAGCTCGTAATTGATCTGCTTCACTCTTTTAATTAGGCTGAACTGCGTAAGAAAGCGGTAGGTATCACTTTGCTACAGAAATATTCAAGTTTGTCTTTTCTTAAGGTCAGTTCGCTTCCAGTCAGACTAACTTTTAGTCAGAAAATATACAGTTTTTTTACAAAACACATTCTCATGTTTTCACCTTTCGTCGTCAAAATATTTAAATTTTTACGCGGCACCTCACTATCTACAAATTTAAGATGTTTATAACAAGCAAATGTATAATCAATTAGCATGGTGGTAGGGCATTTAGCGAATGCCCGCCTGGCCAGCTACCACAATTAGAAAATCTGTCGCCAAGCAACTAAAGGTGTGTTCCGGCAGCTGTCCTTGAGAGCCAGTGAAATAACAGGCAAAATGAGACTTAACAGGTATTATGTCTCAAGGTGATGGGCGCAGTGCAGTTCGTCACTTGTGATGAAATGCATCTGTTATAGGCAGAGGATACCGCTTAACATCAGGTGGGCCTCGCGCTTGTTCCTTCACAATAACATAAAAAAAAAAAAAAAACTGTAACACGTCAATTAAATTGGATTCTAGTAACACAAGTAATGCAATTGACAGTATAATGGACGGTTGTATAGGGCTTCCGGAAAAATATCTGTATTCAGCAAACTGTATTCGGAATTGCATGATAAGTTGGAACACAGTTTTAAATATATATAAGGTGGATATCAATACATAACAGTACTACGAGAGGTGGCTTGGAATTGATGACTGAGTGTGTTGGACTCAACTCAAGTTTAATTTTAATGTACCCAAAAATCAATACTCTTATCTAAACTGTGGCTTTGAGAATGAGAGCGACGATACCTACGGTATACCTACTTCACTCTCACACACACGTAAGAAAGAAAGAAGAAAGAAAATATATTTATTCTAGACAGAACTGCAAACAACAATATTTTAAACATAGATTGGTTATAATATAAAAGAACAATCTGTTATCTTAAAATATCAACATAACATCATGAACTAACAGCACTTCGATGCTGCTGTAATATGCAGTGCTGCCAGAAAAGGCCTGAGCTCATCATAATGCTGTGGACTAATCCCCAGCGCTGATTTTAAGCTCTGACCTAAGAACACTACTATATCATCAGGCCCAAGGCAACTTTTCTGACGGGTGCGGAGGCCGTAGGGTACACGGGCGGCGGCGGCACGGCGCAATCCTCTTTGACGGCTTGGGATAGAAGAACGCGCGACGCGGTAGCTGCTTGACACAATACGATATGAATAGGTAAACAACTCTATAGGGTTGGTACATAACTGCATTATGCGTAGTGCTAACCGTTCATAGATTTCACGTGAGGAGTTCGCCGCGGGTGTCGTTACTATCATTCTCAAAGCTAGCGTGCCACAGGTTAGATACTGATTTAGAATACGTCAAAATTAAAAGTTAGTCGAACACATTCAGTTATCGATCTTAAAAACCCCCCGCAGTATTGTTGATATATTGTTATCCACCTTAAATATTAGTACTTCTGTCTTAACGCGAAACTGTTTTAAAGTTTTTAAAAGAGTAATTAATCGTTATTAAACTATTCTGACTAAAAGTGAATCGACTTAATGCGAGTCGCGAACATGACCTTAAGCGAACAAACCAACAATCCCCTTCACATTTCTATTATTAATATGCATAAGATATGTACTCACTTCTTCTCATGAACGGTATGTGGTCATCTTCGATGAAGGAGCCGGAGCTTCGGAGTCTGAAGTAGGTTTGCGCCGCTTTGCCTCTGACATTAAAACAAATTAATTATAATGAGATCTATATATATCATCTATACCATTGCGTCATATTAACTTTACAGGTTAAGCGGGCTAACTCCAACACAACTATAGTTGTGTTTTTATAAACAGGCTTGAAGTTTATATTTTCATCCCCGTCTCTGTCTCACACATACACCGTCTAATATCACGTATACCCGCATACAAATGACTTTACTAACAATTAAAAGTCATATAATCCGCGTGGAATGCCGAAATAGAATTGCACCCGTATATGAACCAATGAGAGCCGAGCAGCAATACTGCCGTGCCGCACACCAATGTTTCGATTCCCACCGCCTAGCGCGATCGAAGTTCATTTTACGAATGCTCGCCTGGCTAGCTCAGAGCCACCTCAAGTAGGAAACCTGTCGCCAACCACCTAACTGTGTGTTTCGGCAGCAGTCCTTGAGAGCCAGAAAAATTACAGGTACATGATACTTAACAACTGTATGTGTCAGGGTGACGCAAGCATTTCATCATAAGTGAAGAACTACACCATAAATGGGATTGTGACGGAATGGGTGTCGTAAGAGGCGATGAAGAAAAAAACACCAAAAGGTGGGATATGATGAACTCCTGGCTACTACGTTAATTTCAGATCTGGAAATATATACAGCTCTGTGCGTTAAGAGTCATATTGTAAAGTGCCCACTGTGTCTAAGACGGCTTTTTAATTCGGACCCACTGCAAACGCATAAATATATATAGATATAGGTAAATCAACAACTTTGCATTTAAAGCACTTAACATAAATTTACGTATTTTCATTAATTATGTTTTGATTAAAATTGTTTATTTATATTATCTATAGAATCTATTACATCTGTACCGACTTCATATGCTGAGTTATCTGTATTAAAATAGCATAACTATACAATTATGAAATTAGTAAAAAGTGGGAAGGAGTTTCGTTTTAGAACGAGCCGAAGCCAGTTATAGCCATTTCACAGAAGGGCAGAGCAGCTGCGCAGAGTATTCAGATGAACACATTAGCTTACCCAGAGAACAGACCCCTAGGTCCATAGTACACAGTCTATCCTGGTTAAGTGGTTAAAAAAAAGTAACAACCTGACTGAAAAAAGGAAAACTCCGGGTAGGATAGGCTACTCGTAACTAGTTTGATCTAGGCTAAACTAGTTGTTCTAAAGTCGGTTTCAGCCGGTGGCAGTACCAGCATCTAATGTTCTACTCACTCCGCGTTGCTGCCCTGCCTTTATATAAAACGGGCATCACTGACATTACCAATAAAAAAACTCTTTTTGATTAAGAAAGAATATTTCAAAAACCCATAGGTCGACATCACCCAATCCGTGATAGTTAGCAAACCTTGATATCGAGTAACAAACGTAGTTGCGTCATATTTTAAATACCAAGTGTTCAAACTCACTGCAATTTTGCACGCATGTCCTTGCCTGCTTGCATACTTTGCCTGTTTTTCGTTTAATTATTTCTAGTATCCCTTAATGTGAAAATAATAACACTATGGGAGATTCAAAATAATAAAAAACTCTATTAATTTTGAAAATACATTTAATAAAGAATAATTATCAATCATGGAAAACTGGCGAGCCTGCAGCATAGATGTTAGGCTCAAGGATATGCGTCCAAAATGTCACAGAGTTTGAACACTTGGTATTTAAAATATATGAAACTACGTTTGTATCGTAAGCGCTGTGAGTATACTTCCCTTAAGATGGACTAGAGCTTTATCGTAAAATTAAAATATAAATTACATAATCAACCCCCATACTATACCACTACGGAAAAACAAACTATTGAACTATTGCTTTTGTTATTTAACTAATAACTGTACCTTAATCTAACCCATTATATGCAAAAAAATAACACAGCGAAAATAGAAAAAAATATGCATAACATAAAATTTATGCAAAGTTATCAATTTATATTCCATATTGAAAGGGAATCGTTCAATGAATCGATTTCCTAAAAATTTTCCCGAAGCTTTTATATTTGGGTTAAGTTCCATGACAGATACGAAATATTTAAAAGAACACCACATCTTCACTGCAAAACTTACTTATCCATATAGGGTATTAAAGAGATACTCGAATCCGAAGCTAATGCGCATTTCAATTTCTTGTAATCGGCTATAGCAGAGCGTGCTTCCAGCGACATACGGGATCTAATAACAAGCGCTTTATAAAACCGAGATCGGGAAGAAAGAAAGCTACCTGTTAAAACTAAAACCCTTTTAAAATTGGTCCGAGCACAGCCGACCGGTAATTTGTGCTACAGTTTTTACGGTTAATATCGCGTATATTTATCATTATTTTTGTCCCGACGGGACATGTGGGCTTGATGTATACAAGGCGCTTGTACTATTGTATGCGTCTGAGACATGGTGCCTCTATAAAAAATATATCAAGAAACTTGACACATTTCATCTCAGGTGTCTGAGGTCGATCATGAAGATAAAGTGGCAAGACCGAGTGGCAAATACTGAAGTTTTGCGACGCTCTGAAATGTTCGGTATAGAACCTTTGCTAATAAAACGCCTAACTAAGATGTGCGGACACATACTGCGTGTGGACAACCGTCGCTTGCCGAAAGCTGTCTTCTATTCGGTAATGGCAGGTGGCAAGCCAAAACAAGGAGGTCAGCATCTTCGCTACAAGGATGTATTAAAAAAGGCATCTCAATGCATGCGACATACTCAAGTACAATGGGTCTTAAGAACATTGTATGAAATAAGGTAGTCTACAAAATTTTAATGCCAAAAAAATAACGTTCTCTTGACATTGATCTCCAGTATTTTTTTAACAATAGCGTGGTCGTCAGGGTTTTATGAAAACATAACACATTTTTAATAGATTGATAGTCAGAATTCTTATTTGGTAAAAAGTTTTTCACAACAAAAACAGTTAAAAGTAATCGGCATCGGTTTATACTCAAATTCCGGTCAACATTCTCAATTTATCCAAAAAATCCTACATATACAGTACACGACTTAACCTACCAGGATTATGCCGGTTCTGGTTAGTCCTGCTAAAAAGCAAAATTAAATGACATTCTTCGTCAAATTCAGTTTTGGCCGATATTTTCGGTCATGCTCTCAGCGTCTTAAAATTACTATTTTATAAATTATGCCTCTAACAAATCCAAAACTATAAGGTCAGCTATTAACAGTAAAAAATATGATATGCCGAAGAAAGAAGTCTATTATTAACAAATTATCTCATATTACATAGCTCAAAAAGTTAGAATCATGTGGTGTTAAATTATTTAATCTAAAACTTTTCAAATCTTACCTAAGTAACAGGAAACAGTGCACTACACTGTTTATGTATAAAAACAAACAAGACCATTTATTACACATATTAAGTTTTGAGATGAGTATACAAGAATCTGTATACTCATCTCAATTTCTATAACCGACACAACGAGTGCCGCATGGTAGTGAGCTGGGTCCATTATTGTTTATAATTCATTTTGAAGAAGTGATAGTGATCTCAGCGCGACAATTAAAATCAAAAGTTTGCGAATAATCATATTTTTGCATTGCAATTTGACTTTGCATGTGCAGTCGACAACAAAATTATTAGTTTGAGCTAAAAAAAGCACAAAATTATTAGTACAAAATCAAAACAACTTCGGGCGGATTTAGTTACATTTACAGCTTAGCTGGCGTATATCACGATATTAGAATACGTATTCGTCGAAACTAATATAAAAAAGAGGAAAGATTTGATTGTTTGTTTGTTTGCATTGAATAGACTCTGAAACTACTGGACCGATTTGGATGAAATTTGGTATGGTAATAGTTTGAGGCCCGGGGAAGGACATAGGATAATTTTTATCCAACTGCGCAAAAACAGGTCAATGGTTCCGTGCGATAAACAATATACCCGCGGGCGGAGCCGCGGCCGTAAAGCTATTATACTTATATATAGATACTATACTAATATATAGATAGGTACAAACTTACTTGGAGTAGCCCTCGAGTTGGTCAAGTTCTGCAAGCCGCTGTTCTGCGCTCGCTAGGCGCACGTACCACTTCTCTGTGGACTGGAAGTAGCTGTAGAACACCGGGTCAGGAGCGCCCAGCAGGTCCAGCAACATCAACACGTCCTAGATGGATAAGTTTCGTAAGAGATACTTTCAGTGTCGGCGGAATTGAGGTTTAAGACGAGTTTCTGGGACGTGTTGTGGCAGCCATGGATACCTCGTGAATAATAGGAAGGTTTGGTTTTAGGTTGTCTTGTGTAGGGATGAAAGTTCACACAGGGAAAGCTCTTGTCCTAAGAAAGAATGTAAGGCTGCCATATGGCCTCACATGAAACCAAGTAAAATCTTATATTGAAAATAAAACTTGGTAGTCATATCTTTATTGAGTTTAACTTGTCTGTCCTTTGAAAAACACTCAAAATTTTTCAGATACAACTATGTTCGACAACTGAATAAACTGTTTAGACAAAATTGGACACAATTTAGTTCTGGTTCTTTCTGGTCGGATTAAGGTTATTGAAAATAAATGAGACTAACAAGGCACAACCAATTCCACAAAAAAAAAACGTCGAAATCGGTTAATGCGGTTTGTGCATTATAATTCATGCATTAATATGCAAATGAGTACATCTAATATGATGCATACAAAATATGGGTATTCCCAGTTATCCAATCGGTACTCCGATTGGCAGGAAGATGGGGAATATTTCTTCCCAATACTCCGATTCAGTATTTTGGTAGGAGGATTATACACGTCGTAAGTGTATACACGTCGACTTCAGAAACTCTTTTGTGAAAGTGTGTTCAAAAGCATTCGGTGGTCACTTTTCTATGATACTAAAATTATCTATATAGTTCTAAGTTCATGTGGGACAAAGTTCATGGTTGATTCATTGCGACGAGTACGTAGCATAGCGTTTCTATTCACTTAAAGTAGCGTTGCTTATTGCGACCTCTCCGCATAAAGTGAAAGTTCGTTAAAGCTACGTTTTACCCACCACACACCAACAAACTAAATAGAAATAAATAGGCATAATTATCTAGATTCCAAATTTGTTGATGTTTTTGTGCTTGATCATATTGACTGACCTGATGAAAAACGACTAAATAGTTAAATATGCTGCGTCAGCCTGCACAACTAACACGGGCTACTTATAGATAAGGTATACCTTAGAACATGCTTGACTATAGAGTACTAATATTAATAGATAGACGAATTACTTAGCATTGCATGGATTGACCGTGCGGGTGCCGGGTCCATAGCGTTGCAGAGAAAAGGCCCAAGTCAAGGTGCCTGGGACTTGCAACCCAGTGAGTAAGGTTAAGGGGCCCCTTTATGATGCATCAATGATCCCCTTTCACCGTTCGAGCATCCTCCCCTGCCCAACCAAATTTGGTAAGATCCTACTAATGCCGCCTTGGATGCACGTTCGGAAGGAAGTTACGGTTGTTCTTGACAGGCCAAGGTCTTTTAGTAGGTTATATAGGGATTTCGCTGGTATACCCCTTGCTCCAACTTCTACAGCATATAAATTAACCATATAACCGTTTATGGTTAATTCATTTGTTAAGTCATTAATATTTTTTAATTTTTATTGTGTGGTCTTTAGGTATGTTTGTTTCCCACGGCACAGTAAGTCCTATAAGTACTATACGTTTTAGACTTTTTAAGTATAGAAATATATCTGGTCTGGATGGCGAAACACCAAAATCCTCAGGAATATTGTAGTGTTTTTCATACGTGTCCATCAAAAAAGTCCATTCGGGAGCTGCACCTAAGATGGAGTAAGGCTTGGATTTGGATTTTGTAGATGACCCTTCTTTTACAAAAGCAACGTGTCGTGTGTTCGTGGTCAAACCTTTTTTTGCTCTATCTACCGAGAGACTCGGTTATAAATAATATAATACTGATTCCAAAATTGACGTAGAATTCAGTAATTCTTTAAAAAATCAATCGCATTACAACAGCTTATATACTTTTTTAAACCACATTATAAATCGGTGTTTATAATGTGGTTTAAAAAACAGGTCAGTACTTTTTCGTTAAATAGAGGATATTTTACATAATATATTCAATTTTTGCAGCTTCTATAAAAGTATAGACATAATAGATTTGTGTTCTACTCAAAGAGGTCTAGACAATAATGCTTGAATGCAAATAAAACGGGCTTATTTCTCGCGTATTGGAGCCCCACTGAAAAATAATTTATTGAATTTCAAAATTGTTTTGAGTACACCAAATGTCGATATTTTAGGTGTGTAACTCATTCCGTTTTCGAGCTAAAAATCTTACGTAGGTACTAATACGTACGGACAAACAGACAAAAAACGGAGTCTCTCTAATGGGGTACTGTTTTATTCGTTAGGCACACTAGAAATGGCCATTGTCTTTGGTCACATCGCACTATATCTTGGCTGATTCGTCGATTCCCAAAGGTAAATAAATCCTAGGTTTGTTTTTCTAAGGAAAATTAATAATACAAAGAACAATCTCCTTTGCTTCAATCTGTTGGCGGTTAACTCCGAAGGTAAGTAATATACGTATTGCAGTAATAGAGCTTTTACGAACAAGAGTATTGAAATAGTTATTTTTGTTACTAGTATCCAAAGCAATATTTTATTCCCGGAGAGCAAAGTAGCCCATTCTCGTTTACAAGCTTCCTTATGTTAACCACATGAATAAATAACCGTACAGAAGGAAAGCTTCACCACTACATGCACAGCTATATGTGTGCACCTTGTCGTGACAAGCTGTGCGAGGGTTGCAGGGGCGTAAGCTCGGGTACAAAACCGGTTTGAACCAACCTATGAAAAAAGATTAGAATTTTGGACATTGGAAGTTTTTCTTCTGTACGGTCATTTATTCATATGATGTTAAGTTAACAACTGGCATCGGCGATAATGATAACAATACAATTTCATTCATAACTAGGACATAGTGGTCCTGACGATGCCAACTTATTAATGCCGTAAAAACTAGGAGTACCCTTTTGCGGAATATTCGGTGATTTTACAGAATATTCAGTGATTTTACCGAATATTCGGCAAACCTGCCGAATATGCCAAATACCGAATATAAAACGAATATTCGGCCCATCCCTAATGTTAACTGTGCTATAGTGCACTGAGCAGCTGTGCCCGTGATACACAGACGGATATAGACAGAAACTGCGGCTAACATTACAATATATTTTACAACTTGTATACTCGTTTTAAGTGCATATAACTACAAACTCTATCCAAAATGTATGTAAATTCCAAAAAAACGTCAATAAAAAAAAAAAAAAAAAAAGTATTTTTTCAACACTTTAGATACGGAACCTTTGCAGAGCACTTGTGAAAAAATGCATCTGCTATAGGCAAAGGTTACCGTTTGACATCAGATAGGCCTCGTGCGTGTTCATTAACAAACCAATAAAAAGTTTCTTTTGAGTACTTAAGTGCCTATTGAATTATGGCACGTCTTTGAATACCTTAGGTTGTTTTCATCCAAAACAGACATGGTTCATGGTAGGTTTTTTCTGATAGTTTCATGCTAATCACATAAATATATTTAAATTTTAGCCCTATAATATATATTTATATATATATATATATATATTTATATTAGAAAGTAACGCAATTTTCACTCAACCGACTAAAGCATTTGGGTACATTAGAAAATTTATAGGTTAGTACTTATTTTTAGTACTTCGGAAGACGTCCACACGTAGAAGACGTCAAGACGTAGCACTAACGGCTCCTCCTTTGACCACAGCAATGTACGGCTAATCACTAATAGCTAAAACTAATACGCCAGTAAAGAAGACGTCCGCTGCTGAATTTTCAACACCCACTTTGAACACTGCAATGAACGGTTGATCACCAACAGCTAAAACTAAAACGCCAGTAAGGAAGGCGCGACTACCGTTTAATTTACGCCACCACCTTTGAACACAGAAATGTACGGCTAATCACCAATAGCTAAAACTAAAACGCCAGTAAGGAAGGCGCGACTACCGTTTAATTTACGCCACCAAGTTTGAACACTGCAATGCACGGCTAATCACCAATAGCTAAAACTAATACGCTAGTAAAGAAGACGTCCGCTGCTGAATTTTCACCACCTACTTTGAACACCGCAACGAACGGTTAATCACCAATAGCTAAAACTAATACGCCAGTAAGGAAGGCGCGTCTACGGTTTAATTTACGCCTCCACCTATGAACACAGAAATGAACGGTTAATCACCAATAGCTAACACTAATACGCCAGTAATGAAGACGTCCACTATTGAATCTACGCCACCACCTTTGAACACCGCAACGAACGGTTAATCACCAATAGCTAAAACTAATACGCCAGTAAGGAAGGCGCGTCTACGGTTTAATTTACGCCACCAAGTTTGAACACTGCAATGTACGGCTAATCACCAATAGCTAAAACTAATACGCCAGTAAGGCAGGCGCGTCTACCGTTTAATTTACGCCAGCGCCATTGAACACAGCAATGTACGGCTAATCAGCAATAGCTAAAACTAATACGCAAGTAAGGAAGGCGCGTCCACCTTTTAATTTACGCCACCACCTTTGAACACCGTAACGAACGGTTAATCAGCAATAGCTAAAACTAATACGCCAGTAAGGAAGGCGCGTCCACCATTTAATTTACGCCATCACCTTTGAACACAGCAATAAACAGCTAATCACCAATAGCTAAAACTAATACGCCAGTAAGGAAGGCGCGTCCACCATTTAATTTACGCCATCACCTTTGAACACAGCAATAAACAGCTAATCACCAATAGCTAAAACTAATACGCCAGTAAGGCAGGCGCGTCTACCGTTTAATTTACGCCAGCGCCATTGAACACAGCAATGTACGGTTAATCACCAATAGCTAAAACTAATACGCCACTAAGGAAGGCGCGTCTACGGTTTAATTTACGCCACCAAGTTTGAACACTGCAATGCACGGCTATTCACCAATAGGTAAAACTAATACGCCAGTAAGGAAGGCGCCTCAACCGTTTAATTTACGCCACCACCTTTGAACACAGAAATGAACGGTTAATCACGAACAGCTAAAACGAATACGCCACTAAGGAAGGCGCGTCTACGGTTTAATTTACGCCACCAAGTTTGAACACTACAATGCACGGCTAAACACCAATAGGTAAAACTAATACGCCAGTAAGGAAGGCGCCTCAACCGTTTAATTTACGCCACCACCATTGAACGCAGAAATGAACGGTTAATCACGAACAGCTAAAACGAATACACCACTAAGGAAGGCGCGTCTACGGTTTAATTTACGCCACCAAGTTTGAACACTGCAATGCACGGCTAAACACCAATAGGTAAAACTAATACGCCAGTAAGGAAGGCGCCTCAACCGTTTAATTTACGCCACCACCATTGAACACAGAAATGAACGGTTAATCACGAACAGCTCAAACGAATACACCACTAAGGAAGGCGCGTCCACGTAAAACTAATACGCCAGTAAAGAAGATGTCCGCTGCTGATTTAAAGTCTCCCCCTTTGAACACGGCAATGAAGGGCTTCAATTACCAATGGCTAAAATTTTAATGTGTAAACCAGGTCATCTTGGAACAATGAAAGCATCCATTCACGGTTAATACCAAATACCCACAACATTATGTTTTTTGATATTGTCAGACGTTAGAGGTTTTTTTTTTTTTTTTATGCATGATAGGTTAGCCTTTGACCACTATCCCACCTGATGGTAAGTGATGATGTGGTCGAAGATGTTGTTCAGGCTAACCTAGAAGTACTGGCTCTCAAGGACAGCTGCCGGAACACACCGTTAGGTGCTTGGCGACAGTTTTTCTACTTGAGGGTGGTAGCTAGCCAGGCGGGCATTCGCAAAATGCCCTACCACCATGCTATAACGACTGCCATCCTAAGACAACAACCGGGACCGACGGCTTAACGTGCCCTCCGAAGCACGGAAACGCTCAGTAGTAATGTCACTAGCGGTCACCCATCCAACTCCTGACCGCGCGCGACGTTGCTTAACTTTGCTGATCGGTTGAGAACAGCTAAGTAAACTTCGCTACGAGCGCTTCACTGGTCAATATAGGTACCTACTATTGACCAGTTCTACAGTCTACTGTCTATAAGCATATTGAATAGCAGATGATAATTTCCATAATGTATGAACACTGAACACTATGAATAAATTTGAATACAAAAACACACAATGACGTACTTATATGAGAACGTCGCGTCTTGTCTCAGGTCAGCAATGCTGTAAGACTACAAGATCAAATTTTAAGGCTTGGGATCACGCCTAAAACCTTGAACGTCGTCTAGTAAAGCATGAGGGGCACTAACGGCTCGTCCTTCGCGCGAAGGCCACGCAGGTTTTATTATGTTATTGTGACGGAACAAGGACAAGGTCCACCAGGGCGTTAAGTCTACTAATCAATATGAATCTATAATGGACTCGGCCTGGTCAATTTTGGTAGTCTACTAACTTCATATCGTTCATATTGAGTCAATATTGATTCAATCTCGGTTTCATATGAAAACAAAACGAAATAATAAAATAATAATGAATAATAACGAAATTGTTTTCTGAATTACCTTAATCTTCTCTTTTTATTTTTTGTTGGCAATATCATCAAAAAAGTCTAGATTCATCAGTTTCATATATTCATAAGGGATCAGCAGACTACCGATTCCGTCTTGTATTAATCTTGAATGAATATATGCTGAATATGAACATTTAATTAGCAGACTTGGCCCCCTGATGTTAAGCGGATTAACCTCTGCCTATAACTGATGCATTTCGTCATGTGACGAATCGCACTGCACTCGTCACACTGAGACATACAGCTGTTAACTCTCATGTGCCTGTAATTTTTCTGGCTATCAAGGACTGCTGCCGGAACACACTTTTAGGTGCTTGGCGACAGATTTTCTACTTGAGAGTGGTAGCTAGCCAGGCGAGCATTAGCAAAATGCCCTTCCACCAAGCGATGAAGCTCAAGCCGGCGGAAGGCAACGAACCAGGTACCTGCGGCACGGCAGTCCATAGCCAATGCCACTGAGCCATCACGCTTCAAAGACATATTTTTTTAATAATGACAAATATTTATAAATTATTTTAATAAAACATTAAATTCACATTTCAATAAAACACTCAAAAATATATCTAGTGACGATTCCGCCTAATTTTCCTGTAAGGCCGACGTGACGTCACAAACGCCACGCAGCCAAACCGGTAGAATTTTCGACGCGTTTCGCTTTTACACGAAGCATAACAGGAGGTCTTGACTCTACGAGCGCACGATCCAGAAATAATAATATTTTTTTTATAGTGTAGCTAAAGCAGAGATATTTTACCGGGTCGTAGTACCCGATGCCGCTGTAAATATTGATTTATTTATGTAGAGTATAATTATCAACAATCATAAAAATAATTTCTGTATAAATGTATTGATTTATTATATTGTTATATTGGACATACACATCTAAGTGATTGTATTTACACATCATTTCATATGCTAGCGATAACACATTTTTTTATATGTTCTTGTCTTGTTCTTTGTGTTGTCAGAGAAGACCTGTTGTACCGACCACCACACGCGTGGTATAAGGATAAGAAGATGTAAAATGTTTGTTCATAAAATATATCACGATTAAATCCGTCTTTTGTTCTGCTATGTAGACTATCATTTTCTTCTTTATCAATAACATAAAAAGATACAATGCCAAAACACTGCAATAAAAATGTCTACGCACAACGAATGTTTGATAGGGCATGAACCGCGTGAACCTTACACAACTTTTGATAACACTTGAGTGAGCACATAACATAATTTCGCAATTAACACAATACTCGATAAAGAAATCCACGTTTTATTTCCTGTCGGTTTAGTCCTACATCTTCAGCTGTACCTGCCTATGGAATGGAGATACGACAACACGTGACGCGTTCCATCAGCCGTTGAAGCGCTCGTAGCGAAGTTTTCTTACACTTTCTTAAAAGAAACGGGAAGAGGTACACAGGTAAATAGGTATTTTAACAATATGATGCTGTCTCACCGCTAAACGCCCGAACAGAATAGTACGATAAGGACAATTGCAGCTTCTTCAAGTTTTGACTTATCATATACGTTCTGGGTGAAAACATTTCTCCTATAGTAAACATTAATCTAAAAATTTGGACGTATTTTATAATATAACTGATAGAATAAACTAGGTTTATAGGTTATCTTTTTTCTTTATATCTTTTTCTTTATCATTATTTTTCCAATAAATAATTCACAAACTAGATATACAAGTTTTGAGAAAATATCGGTATTGAAATACCCATTAATTTAAATTCCTTTAATATAATAATAAAAGTCAAAACCTATAAACCTGAACATTGATAACATCTATAACATTTCCAAAAATTATGAAAATCGGTGATTGTTTAGGGGGGTTTCCTCTTTTTGTATGAAAATTCTAGACTTTTTATTTTTTATTTTTATTTATTTATTTCTGGTCAGCCAACAATTATTACATTTTTACATACACAACAATTTTCCTAGATAATATAGTACACTGCTTAATGTATAATCTCTTAAAGGCTAACACAACATGCTTCTAGTAATTACAGGTAATTAAAATAATAATTAAATTAGTTAGTTTTAACAATATCAAGTAGAAGGTGCGCTTCTACTCACTTTTACTAATTAAGAAGTCAGTTATATTTTTGCGAAACCGACCTAGGGATTCCGCAAATGCGTCGGCTATTACGGCACAATTGTTAAAAGACCTACTCAGTCTGGGAACCACAGAATTTGCTCCTAAAACAGTCTGTCTAAAGGGTGGACATAAAAGTTCTATATATCCACGCGGGTAACTCCTGGGAATTTTAAAAATAAACCTACTCAACAGTCCAGGACAGCTTATATGATTTCTTAAGAGTTTGTAAGAGAATACCACATCTAATATTTCTCTACGAGTTGACAGTGAGAGCATTTTAAAATGTTTCAAGCGTTTATCATAAGATTTGACCTTATTTTTTATTCCAGTGCAATACGCCAAATGCCAGAGAAACCTCTTTTGCACTCGTTCAAGTCGCAGCATATGTGTTGCAAAATGTGGTCTCCATACCAAGCTACAGTACTCTAGATGACTTCTTACAAGACTGTTGTATAGTATCATTTTAATTCTGATATTTTTGAATATCTTGGAGTTTCTCAGTACAAATCCAAGCATTCTTGATGCTTTGCTAATTATGTGATCAAGATGTGGGACAAATGTGAGCCTGCTATCAAATTTAACTCCTAAGTCTTTTACTACATTAACTTCTTTTAGTATATTTCCATTGATAGTATAATAAGACGGGATTATAATATGGTTGCGAGTGAATTTAATATAAAGACATTTTTCATGATTCAGTTGCATACAGTTTCGAGTACACCAGTCCATCAATGATTGAATATCTTCTTGCAATAAAATAGCATCTTGCATGTTTTGTACTGTTTTCAATATTTTTAAATCGTCAGCAAACATGAACGGAATTGAGTGAGCAAAACACCGGGGTAGGTCATTAATAAAAATATTAAATAAAGATAATAGACTTGCCTCCAGTCTTAACCGATCAACTAAGTAACGTCCGCCGCGGTCATGAGTTGGATGGGTGACTGCTTGTGACATTTCTACTGAACACTTCCGTGCTTCGGAGGGCACGTTGATGTCCCGATTGTTGTCGTAGGATGGCAATCGTTACAGCATGGTGGTAGGGCATTTTGCGAATACCCGCCTGGCTAGCTAACCTCAAAAATCAGTCGCCCAGCACCTAACAGTATGTTCCGGCAGCTGTCCTTGAGAGCCAGTAATGCTACCTTACCCTGAACAACATCTTCGACCACATCATCACTTACCATCAGGTGAGATAGTGGTCAAAGGCTAACCTATCAGGCATAAATAATAACGTACTTTGTGGCAATAACGCAGTACCAGTACCACAATTTTATCGTTATTGAAATTGTTTTATTGAAATTAAAACTGCAGTTATAAATATTTATGGAATCGTTTTTTAAAGCCCGTCGTTTTGATGGTGGGTTTGGATGAAAACATTTTTTAACTAACAATATTCCTTTTTAATATTGTTAGGTTTGCAATAACGCCTGCTAAGCGGATTACATTACAAAATCACAAATATACGATAGGAAAAATTTAATCCCGCACATGACTTAAATTTTTCCTATCGTATATTTGTGATTTTGGAACAATATTCCATCTAAGATCCTCCAGTTTCTTTTTTTTATGTACCTAGTATCACTT
The DNA here is from genome assembly GCA_963890685.1 of Plagodis pulveraria. Classification (NCBI taxonomy): domain Eukaryota; kingdom Metazoa; phylum Arthropoda; class Insecta; order Lepidoptera; family Geometridae; genus Plagodis; species Plagodis pulveraria. Next base: position 6,019,445 of record OY982955.1, on the reverse strand, counting down.
GCGTTATCAAGACAAATCTAACGATATCTCATACACTAAAAACGATTTAGCCGTTTAGAAGTTATGGTGGGATAAAGAAACGTACAAACATACATACGTAAATACATGAACCCTGAAAACATAACCCTCTTTTTTTGGGCAGTCGTGTATTTAGGGCCACTAGGTCATTTATATTTAAGTATAGTTTAATTGCTGAAAGTAAGTGATACATAGCATTACTTATTTTATATTTTATATATTATTAACTGATACGAACTCTTTATAGTTTCTGATCCCTTTCATGCTGGTGTTCGTGTTCCTAATTTTGAAAGTACTGGCCATAATTTTAATAAAAACATTAAATTGTACGTTATTCTAATAACATCTTTTGCTTCATTGCTTCGATTGTCTTCTTAGCTTGTATCGCTTGGTGAACTGGCCGGCCCGTTCTCCATACAAACGTTGTAGGGTGATCACTCCCTTATTTGAGGATTTAGGTCCAAAATAAAGCATAATACCGATTGATCTCATCATTATCTAGGCTTGTATGATGCCGAAATATTAATTAAATAATTAACTTGAGAATTATGAGCCTCGAAACATTTTCATATAAAGATTTCGAGGCTCATAAATTCCAAATTAATTTTATCTTTATATTAGGCATCATACAAGCCTAGATAATGACGATATCAATCGGTATTATGCTTAAGTCTGGACCTAACATCTCAAATAAGGGAGTAATCACCCTACGACGTTTGTATGTTGGGACCTTTTCTGTTTCTAACATATATTAATGATCTGCCTTGCATGGTCAAAGATTTCTGCGATATTGTTTTATTCGCAGATGATACCTCTCTGATTTTTAAAGTAGATAGGAAAGACAGTGAACTGACGCATGTAAATAATGTATTATCTAAGATTTGTAAATGGTTCGCCGCTAATAATCTTCTCCTAAATTCAAAATAGACGAAATGTTTAAAGTTTTCTTTACCAAATGTTCCTTATGTTGAACCAAACATAAAGCTTGGCCCAGATAAACTCCCTATTGACAAAGTGACAGTCTTCCTGGGAATCAAAATGGATTCTACTTTACAATGGGATCCACATATACATGATCTCTCCGGAAGACTTAGTTCTGCTGCATATGCAGTTCTTAGGATAAGACAGTTAACAGACGTAGCTACTGCTCGCCTAGTTTATTTCGCGTACTTCCACAGTATTATGTCGTATGGCGTATTGCTGTGGGGAACTGCTGCTGAGATAGAGACAATCTTTATCATACAAAAGCGTGCAATTCGAGCCATATATAAAATGGGTCCTAGGGAATCTGTGAGGGATCTTTTTAAAGAAATTGATATTTTAACTTTACCAAGTCTGTATATATTTGAAAATATTATGTATGTTCGTAAAAATTTGAGTAAATTTAAATTAAACAGTGACAATCACGATTACAATACTAGGAATAAAGATAAAATAGCGGTGCCAGGTTTTAGATTAGCAAAGACAAATAAAAGGTCCTTCTTAGGTAATTGTGTGCGGTTTTATAATAAAGTTCCTAAACATATTACAACGCTCACAGAAGGGAAATTCAAGTTGCATGTGAAAAACATATTGATTAAAAAATCCTACTACACAGTTTCTGATTACATAAACGACAAAAATGCCTGGACAATTCCGCCTCCGCCAAGCTATTGCCTGTCACCTACATAATTTAAACAAATATTGTAATAACTCTATTATATAGTATGTATGTAACACATTGTTAAGAGATGTTTAAAAGAATGGCCCCGAGTTTCTTGCCCGTTCTTCTCGCAGTGGCTCTATACAATTTATTTGCTGAACGTGGCAGTACAATGTAGAATATTTCAATACTAAAATTTGTAATTGACCTTCATAAGAGCGTCGTAGACGCCTAAATTGAATAAATGATTTTGACTTTGACTTTGTATGGAGAAGTGACCGGCCAGTTCAAACTTAAGGAGAAAAGTTTTACTTTTTCAATTTTAATTAATTATTTATCGTCTTGCATTAATCATGCCACCAGTACAAAGGCACATGGATACGATTACTGCAACCAGAGCCATTACGATGATTCAAGAAGGACGTTCACAGCATTATGTGGGTTTGCAGTTGATATGAAGTTGAGCTTTTTACCTCCACGCGTTCCGGAGAAAAAGGGTCTTGACAGACAGACTGACGGACAACAAAATTATCCTATAAGGGTTCCGTTTTTTCGTTTTGAGGTACGGAACCCATCAAGTGGGGTATCAAAATGAAGGGCTTAAAACTTGCAGTTTTATTTTCAATGGAACGATACATCTCTTAACAAAAACAAATAATTTACATTCGGGTTTATTAATTTTTATATTAAGGTTTGACCACGAACAAACGACAGGTTGCTTTTGTAAAAGAAGGGTCATCTACAAAATCTAAATCAAAGCCTTACTCCATCTTAGCCGCAGCTCCCGATTGGACTCTTATAATGGACACGTATGAAAATCACTACAAAATTCCTGAGGATGTTGGTGTTTCTTCTTCCAGACCAGATATATATCTATACTCAAAAAATCTAAAAGGCATAGTACTTATAGAACATATTGTGCCGTGAGAAACAAAGATACCTAAAAAGACCACACAATAAAAACTAACAAATATAAAACACACATAGACGGTTATGGTTATGTTTTTGAAGCAGTAATGGCTCAGTGGCATTGGCTATGGACTGCCGCGCAGCAGGTCCACGGTTCGAATCGCGCCGCGGGCTTGAGCTTCACCGCATGTTGGAAGGGCATTTTGCGAATGCCCGCCTGGCTAGCGACCACCCTCAAGTAGAAAATCTGTCGCCAAGCACCTAACGGTGTGTTCCGGCAGCAGTCCTTGAGAGCCAGTGAAATTACAGGCACATGAGACTTAAGAACTATGTCTCAAGGTGACGGGCGCAGTGCAATTCGTGACTTGTGACGAAATGCATCTGTTACAGGCAGAGGTTAGTCCGCTTAATATCAGGTGGGCCTCGAGCGTGTTCCGTTACAATAACATAAAAAAAATGTGGTTAATTAAGTAAATTCGTCTCTTAACAGTTTCAAATCTTTTTTTACTCCAGTGCTTTGTTGTTCTATAACAGCGACGCTGCCACCGCCTCCGTTCCAGATAAGTTTGTGGCTCTAGGTAATAAATAATATTACAAAATAAGCACTTACCATTCTCTGCAAATGATTAGCACCGTCTTTAAATTGCGTGCCTTCCCATTGGCTTGCTAGATGGCGAGCGCCATACAGAGAGTCTTTCGGGCCCCAGGCCTTGAACGCCTCCTCCCCGTCGAAGAATATGAACATGAGGCTCAGTCGCTGCTGCTTCAGTGCTTCCAGCTGCTGCGACATCACTTGCGCCAGGTTGATGAGCATGGCGCAAGGCACAGCCGAGTCTGTCGCGCCTGCATCAATACATTAACACAACTTATTATATTATATATATTTTATGTTTATATTATACTAGCGGGCCGCGCCGGCTATATTATTTTATATTTAAGAAAATATAATATATATATACATAAATATTGTACAATATAGCCTATGTTCATCGGGGATAATGTATATTTCTAATGGTGAGATTTTTTAAAATCGGTCTAGTAGTATTTATGTTTATTAGTGACATACAAAAAGTATAAATTAATTCAAAAAGTAAATAACACGACCGCATATTATGTATTTTCATTAAGCGTTTTATCACTCCATTGAAATTAAAACTGCAAGTTATATATTGAATCGCTTTTTAAAGCCCTTCATTTTGATAAGCCACTCGATGTATTTGGGATTGAAAAAAAATTGTATTCTCACAATATGGCGTGTAAAATCAGTAATTTTTTTTTTTTATGTTCCTGGTGTCCATTGCGCTATCAAAACGAATTTAACGATATCTCATACAAATCGGTTTAGCCGTTTGGCAGTTATGGTGGAATAAAGAAACTCACAAAAATACATATTATATACATATACATTTATGTATGTATGATACATGAACCCTGAAAACATAACGCTCCTATTTTTTGAGCAGACGTGTAAAAATACAAATCATGAGGAAACTTCACTATAATATTAGTGGAGATATAGATAAGGCACTAGATACCGCTTGCGAATAAAGCATAGGTTCTAATAAATTTAAATATGTTAGTAACATTAGCAGACCGTAACGCTTCCTCCCCATGTTTGGCAGGCGTCTTCAGGACTATTTCCGATTAAGATAGCAGTTCCGAAGGCGCTGCTACCCACTTTCCGATATTTTACCGTTAGTCTTAACACCCACGGGAAGAGATGGGGGGATGACATTCTAGCCCAGCCTTCCACGACCGTTGTTGGTTAACGAATGATAAAACTTTTGAAGCGCTCATAGCACGTTTGCTTAGCTATTTTTAACCGATCAGCAAAGTTAAGCAACGTCCGCCGCGGTCATGAGTTGGATGGGTGACCGCTAGCTACAGCGCTTCCGTGGTTCGGAGGGCACGTTAAGCGGTCAGTCCCGGTTGTTGTCTTAGGATCGCAGTCGTTATAGCATGGTGGTATAACGAATGCCCAAGGGGCATTTTGCGAATGCCCGCCTGGCTAGCTACCTCCCTCAAGTAGAAAATCTGCCGCCTAGCACATGTACATTGCACACGGTGTGTTCCGGCAGCTGTCCTTGAGAGCCAGTAACTCTAGGTTAGCCTGACCAACACCTTCGACCACTTCATCACTTACTATCAGGTGAGATAGTGATCAAAGGCTAACCTATCAGGCATACACAAAAAACTATGAATAAGAGTACAAAATTCTAAAAAGTTACTTTGGATTCATTGTTAGCGACATAACATTTTACCGTTCGCATCACCGCAATCGGGGACATGTTCTAGCGTACGACCATCGTCTCAAAGTCGTCAGTAACTGGATTTGCATTCCACGTCACAGGATTTATAGTATAGGTATCTAAAGACTCCACATCTTGCACAATAGACGTACTATAATGTATTATACTACCTCATTTTATATACAATATCATAACAGTGTTTACATGTTTTTGAAGGATAATGGTTGACGCACATTGTTCCACACGGCACCATAAGAACATCGTCTCAACTCAAGCTGTTCATTATTCTTTGTATGGAACTCAAACTGCACACTTATTAATGCCGTATCGGCATCGCCTTGACTCGGGACGAGTCCGCGAGTAATCGTGAGAATGAGGCGACGACGTTGATATGGTGCCGTGACGATATGTTTCCGTTGACCTTTACATACCCATGAAAGCATGCTCTCTCGTGTATTTACTGTCATAATGAGCGGCCAGAACCAAATATCTATCCGCATTAGGGTTCAGCTTAGTGATAATATTTCTGAACTGTAATTGTCCAAATATTGGTGTCTGATCCATGAATACATCTTCTGAAACATCCCATCCTAAGTCCTGGAACTCCTTTACGATGTAATCGCCAACTTTCTTGTGGTTTGGGGTACCCACCACCCTTGGTATCAGGATATTGTCAAGTACAGTCCGAAACTTTGGAGGATCTGATAACCGTGCTAAGTCTTTGACATTGTCGTCTGTCAGATCTTGGGGCTCATGGAAGTTCTGTGAAACAAAACATTATGAAAGTTATATAATAGTAATCCGCTGGCTGCTCTGAAGTAAAACTGTGATATTATTTTTTATGAATTTTGATTTGTTACATACCTAACTTAACAAAACATTCTAGTTTTAGAATACATATATGATGAGTACCTCGCAATGGTTAGAGAACCTTTTCGAGAATTTCTACTTCTTTTGGGTTGGGTTACACATAACGTTTCCCCATTTTATTTTAAGGTTTTAGTAATTATTATTATTGTTAGGCACTCCCCCATTACTGACGTTATATACCTATACTGTAAAAATTTCACTTTGCTACCCCTTACAGTTACAAAAATACAATATATAAATAAGCCTTTTAAAAGTAAATTAGTTAAATAATATTTTATTAAATATATTAATATTTATTAAAAATGTTAATTTAATACAGTTTTCTTGAAATTTTTTATATATGAAGAGTTAGATCCGCCCTCAAAGAAGATATTCAATAACTTTATTTTTTAAACCTATGAAAAATCTTATCAGATTGATCAGCAGTGATTTCATATGTATAGAAAGTGGTTAAATCATAGCTCTTTCCAAAATTACTTGATATGTTACAGTAAAATTACCTTATGTAAGTATGTACCTAAGTATCCAGCAACTTTGTGTTAATTTATATATATTGTCCAGCAATATTAGTATTTCACATGGTCTAATTTCAGTGCAAACTACTAATAAGGATACTAATTTTACTACTATTAATATTAACGTTAGGGGGTTGTTATGACCAGTTGACAAAATTAAAAGGCAGTCAATAAAGTTTTTAAGCTGTTGGTAAAGTGTGACAGTACTAATTGATAAGTTGTTTTAAATGATTTGGCAGTAAAAATGTTAGAGGTTAAATAGTTCAGCAGTTCAGTGATGTAGAGTATCTGGTAAGAGCAAAATCACAATAGATGTGACAACAAGCGAAGAAAGGAGGAGCATTAGGTTACTGGTGACCACAATAATGCATGCGCCGAGTTAGGGAAACGATGTGACGGGGCAACGCTTTGTGAGGCTCCAGAAATATCGACCTATATTATAAAACTGCCTGTGGTGCTATTTTACTGCTCAATATTTCTTTAATTTGATGCTAATTTCTTATCCTTTGTTGATAAATTTTGTTCACTTTACTACTAAGATTTTACTGTACTTGTTTTACTGAACTTGTTAATACATATATAACGTAACAGTGGGTATAGTTGACATTGAAGTAATAGTTGACACTTTCAACTTTGAAGACATATAAAGACAGTTTTTTCATAGAACAGACCATGTGAATGCATCCTATTGATAGGAAATATATCCAGACACATTATTTTTTTTATTTTGGCAAAATTGGTTCAGCCGTTTTGTAATAGCGTGTGTTTAACTGCGCGCGTGTCCGTGAATTATATTTTTTTAAATATATCTAACAGAATTTAAAGAGGTGAGTAAATTTACATTTATTAAAATTTTTTAATTGCTTTTCCTGATATCCACATAGGTGATGTATAATGTTGTTATTAGTTCACTGCTTATTACCCGAACTCCACTCCTAACCTCGTGTGTGTAGTGGCGCCAATTATTTAGTGTGTGTCAATTACTACTTACGCCTTTTTCAATGTTGACCAGTAATTGACATCCCTGTCAACTACTGATTTTTTAGGTGTATATTAAGTTTGCATTATGTGAGTGATTAGTGTAAGGTGACAATCGTTTCAGTATATAATGAGGATAGTTCCTATTACTAGAACCAATACTTGACAGGGATGTCAACTACACATGCATACAGTGTCAAGTACTGAGCACATATATTTTTCCTTCCTTTGGAAAACAATTAAAAGCACCGCACTTATATCTTAAAAACAGTACTGAATTTCTTGTGTCAGACTGCTTGTTATTTTTTTATAAGTACTTTAAATGATGTCGGATTTTTATAGTCTGCAATAAATATGACGTATAAATTGTAACTAAATACTGTTTTCTTAGATTAGCTAGACTGATATTTATAAGTGTAAAGTATGATTATGATAATAATAAGATACTCTTTGTTGATGGTTTAAATCAATAATCCCTTATTCAAATATTCCGTAGCTCGCGGGGCGGAAAGCGTCCCAAGGGGAGCCGCTTTGCTAAGTTCAATGTAAGAGGTGGAATGGACACTATGAAGTATGCCAGACGATAGATGCAATAATTTGTTGTATTTTAAAAATTATAGTTCGGATCGTGCTAAAAAAAAAACACGAAACGATCGGAAATAGCGGTCCGCGTGTAATGATGCGTAGAACTTTTGAAAATTTTAAAAAATGAAATGAATACAAACAAAAAAAATTACAAAATATGATCAAGTATGAATGCGTCAGCCCAAGACTTATCTGGGTAAGCCTTAAAGTTGGGCTTACTCGATGTTTTGGGGCGGGTGTCTATGCGCCGACGGACATGGGTTCGTGAAGGTCCCCAAAAGCACAAAAAGAAAGAAAGGAGTTTTGGGACAGTATGCACAATACTTTAAAAATGTGTAAAGGTAATGAAAGGATTGTATTGATGGATGGGTAGGAAGAAAGCGAGATGGATATGAAAGGGTTCCTGGTGCTTTTGGGGATGAATGAGCGAATGAGAATGGACTAAGTTTGCTTGATTTGTGTCTGGAATGGAGTCTTTGCGTCACAAACAAAAAAGGTTTGACCACAAAAAGATCCATTTGTTTACAAGGGAAGGTGATTCAAGAAGTATGATTGACTTTATTACTGTGGATGAAAAGCTGAGGACGAAAGTATTGGATACTCGGGCGTACCGCGGAGTTGGCATCGATACAGACCACTACCTGGTGGTGAGACGTTTAAGTGGTCTTTTCAACCGATGGTGACACCGAGCGCGTGCATGTAAACTACAAGTGTGAACTGTTCGGAACGAGTGAATGTTAAAAAATTGCAAGAGAAGGATGTTAAAAATGATTATGTTAATAAGTTGAACTTGATGGTTTAGAAGAGATAAGTGAAATTAAAGAAATGTGGATAAAATTGAAGCAAGGGATGGTAGACGTTGCCATCAATGTGTGCGGGTCTTCTAAAAAGCGAAAAGGAAATATGCTAAAGAATGCGTAGATGGATCAAGATGTACAAAAGGCTGTGAATAAAAACAAAATAACATGGTTGGATTCGTTAGCCACAAAAGCTAACCAAAATGTATAAATTGCAACACATAACGATATACGTTACGTGTCACAAGAAAGGATTATAAGAGATTAAAAAGATAGCTATAGAAGTTATAAGCAGAAAAAAAGCTGAGTGAAAAGATTTCTGAAGCTTTCCAGTCAAATGTAAAGTTTTTCTGGAAATCCATAAGAACTGCTCGAGGAAAACATAACCTGAGATCGTCAAATCAGAAGTCATGATGGAAGCATTATAAAAGGAGAAGAATATGTGTTGAAAAGATGGAAAGAGTATTTTGAAAGTTTATTTGAAAGAGAGGGAACACTGGACTAGGTTTCAGGAACCTACATGTACACATACAAGCGATAATGAAAACGAAATAAGTATGGAACAGATTTTGAAAGCGTTAATGTGTATGAAGTTAGGTAAGAATCCAGGATATGATAAAATCGAGATGCTGGGCGAGGCATAGTTGTTAGTCTGTTACACCGCTTTTTTAATTAGGATTGGAGGAGGATTACAAAAGATGGAGAGTGTGAAAGTAACATAGAAAGAGAGGGGATGCTGTAAACATGGTGAACGGAGCTTTGCACCCGTTTATGAACAGTACGAAGCGCTCGTAGCGAAGTTTACTTAGCTGTTCTTAGCCGATCGGCAAAGTTAAGCAACGTCGCCCGCGGTCATCATGAGTGGGATGGGTGACCGCTAGTGACATTACTACTGAGCGCTTCCGTGCTTAGGAGAGCACGTGAAGCCGTCGGTCCCGGTTGTTGTCTTAGGATGGCAGTCGTTATAGCATGGTGGTAGAGCATTTTACGAATGCCCGCCTGGCTAGCTACCACTCTAAAGTAGAAAATCTGTCGCCAAGTACCTAGCGGTGTGTTCCGGCAGCTGCCCTTGAGAGAGTCCTTGAGAGCCAGTACTTCTAGGTTAGCCTGTACAACATCTTCGACCACATCATCACTTACCATCAGGTAAGATAGTGGTCAATGGTTAACCTATCAGGCATAAAAAAATAAAAAAAAATATGTCTAAGAAGGCTCATCCGGCTGTTCATGTAGGAGTGTTGCTTCCACCAAAAAATTGGTTGGTTCAAACAAAAAGTAAATGTATTGTATTGAAAGTTGGGTATAGCAGAAAAGGCATGAAAGTAGAATAAATACAGTGGAGATGAGAGCATTGAGAAGCATAATTAGAGTCAAACGGAGTGACAGGATAAGGAATAGGGGAATGACGTGGTGTAAATAAGGATGTAGTAGTGGCTAAAATCGAGAAAGGAATGTTCGTTCAGGTGGTTTGGACATATAGAGAGAATGAATGAAATAAGAATGACTAAACAGGTTTACATGGGACAAGTGAACGGGCGTTTTGGAAGGGGAAGACCTAGACGAACGTTCCGAAATCAAATTGAAGACGTTCTGAAAAATGGTCATGTCAGGAGAACCCTAAACCGACGCTTATGTATGAAAGGATGATGAATGTAGATGAAGCGAAAGAGATATCTAAGGATCGTAGCAAGTCGAAATCTATAGTCTCTGCCTACCCCTACGGGAAATAGGCGTGATTTTATGAATGTTTATATGTATTAGAGTATTCATTATTAATAAATTAGTTTAATTATTTGATGTCAACTATTGGATCAACTAATGTCAACTACCCAAACAAATCTATTTTTAGCATGTCAACTATGGGTGCATTTGATACTTTGAAATCATGTATTTTACATTTTTTATTGCTTGCTCTTATGAGATAATTGAATAACATGCAATAATCTACATGAAACCCTTTTTTTAAGAATATATAATTCACTTTTACATTAAAACATTTTAATCACCCTACACTGTTCTAAAGTCGACTATTCCGACCTATGTGTCAACTACTCCCCCATTTACCTTACATTTTGTAATTTTTAACTTACTAAATCTATGTTATACAATTGCTGCTTTAAATAAGTGTATATTAACCATAGGGATATTAATCAAGAAGTCCCTACTGAAAACAATAAGTTATACAAAAGGATATGATGTGATGAATGAGTAACAAAAACTACTGCATATACTTTTTTCCGAATTAAATTGCTTAGCTTTTTAAGGATGATTCCCTGATTTTGGTAACTTTGAAGGTGAACTCCTAGTAACTGGGTCACTATTTAGATTAAAGGAAATCTATACATAATATAATAATATTATTATCTACAGACATTTTTGCAGCAAATGCATGCTGAAGTTTTATTTTTAAATTTGCTTGATTAATAGGTACAAAAATCTAAAGTGTAGCTGTTTTAAAACTATCACACAAAATATAACTTTCGGTAAAAAGTGACACATAAAATCCTTAACGAATGCATTCTAAAAGTTTTATAATCGGACAATTGCATCTCTGTGAAAATTATTATTTACTTACTTTTTGCATATGTTTTATTTTAATTTAATTTTGCAATAACATGAAGAAACATTAACTTCAATGGCGACTTTACTTTTTATGTCCAAGATATGCAATATTTAAGAAAATAATCCGTTACAAGGTCTTATTGGTCTGAATCACCATGTGTAATTAAATAGAGAGAGATATTTAAAATATTTTGTTTACTTACTTTTTCCTGGTAAAATTTTAAAGTTCTTCCACTACCTTTATTATCAGTTTTAGTATTAACAACAGCAAAGCACAAGGTCGCAAAGATTAAATACACAATAGTTTTATCCATTTTGCACTTAGTTTATTTCATTCATAGGCACCAATTTGTTAGAAAGCACCAAGTTTATGCAGTGTTGCCTTTTCTTTCTTCTTCAACTCGTAGTTTTACCAAAGTTACTTTATGGTTTTACTTTAGCCCCTATGTGATCTGACAGACAGTTACTTAATTTACTTCCCTTCCCTCTCTTCACCACTACTGTGATTGGTTGATGATTATTTTAAATAACTTTAACTATGAATTAAGACAAGCACAAGTCAGCACAACACATCCATCCTCTCTCTTAGAGATGGGTAGGTCCGGATGGATACGTATCCGAGGATCCGCATCACTCACGTTATTGATGGATGTACTTCCAACCACAATTTGGATACCGATCCAACAGTACCGGCCGACCGAATTGCCTAGTTAGGGATGATTTATATTAGACCTGGCCGTGTCCGGGCCGGGGCGGGCCGGAGCGTACGTTAGTAGGCGGGCCCAGACGGGACACGGATCAGGCACTGTCTAATATAAACTGCTTCATACAAAATGCCCCTTTCGGGCCACGTACACGGCACGCCACGGGCACGGCCCGGTCTAATATAAATCTACCCTTAGTCGGAGGTGAGGCACTGAGTAGTGGAACTGAATCGCGTTCCGGAGCGGCATCGTGTCCCGGACACGGCGCGTGTCGGCGGCGGCGCGGCAGTGCGGTGACGCGCGGATCGGGTGGGACTGCGTAGGCGCGCGGGTGCGAGCGGATCGAACAAAGTGTGCGACGCAAAGCGATCAAACTGAGCGAGACGTTTGCTTAAAATGCTTTTCGTATTTTGTTTGTTTGTTTTGCTATGTGTCATTTAATCACTATAAATAAATAGCGTGTTACAGTGCTGAAAAAAATGCTAAATGCCAATATTGCCATATAATAAATAATAAATATAATATATATAATTAAAGTATGACCTACCTACCTTTATGTTACATACCTACATAATATCTTTACTGATCAATGATGTTACACAACCATTATTGAAACAGTATTTACTTAATAGTAATAAATGTTTCGTATAATTTAAGCTATTGAATTTGAATCATTGTACTGTCGTTGCATTGTTCTCGCGATCCCGCAGTCCACTGATCATATTGAGTAGCCGGACCCATATGGGTGCAACGGACACGGAACCTGGATGTAGGTCTTTAGAGTTGGATGTACTTCCGGATGTAACTCCGAGTTATCCTCGGACCTACCCATCTCTACTCTCTCTTCCTTGACTCCGTAATCCGTATATAAAAAAGTACTCTATTCTCCCTTGCAGTCAGTGTGGCCAGAATTGTTGAGCTGAAAGTTACATTTTGTTTTGCCAACAGTTACATTTTTTGTATATTGAATACATATCCTTATTGCTACTTAGCAGATTGTCGTCCATGATGCCAAGGCCACGGACTATTAACGTAAAGATCTTGTTTGACAAACACCGCGAGTAGAGTTCGATTAAACAAGACCAAATGTATCAAACACGAATATTTTGTTCGACAAATGCATCAAACAAGGCCGCAGGCGAAAAATTTTACGAACACGTAACTATCAGATATGTTCAACAAACATGTTTGAACTTTTACAGAGCAGTTTAGAGGTTCTTCGTACAATATACATTCAATCAAAAAGCATCGGGAATGAATTATCGGTTTATGGATCAAAGTTAAATTTTTTGAAAGCTTACAGAGAATCAACCTTTGTAAAAACCCGTGTGTATGCATATGCGTGGTTCAAAGCGTTCAAAAGTAGTTGAGATGTGATGGAATATGACTGCCTCTGGTAGGCCCACCAAAAGACCTGGATTTTCTTCAAAAACTCAATCGCTTAAGAGTCGCTGAGGACAAGCTAGAACGGGTTAATTCCGACTAACATTGAAACGCATTGTTTCTTGTGATGAGACGTGGGCTTATGAGTTTGACATGCAAAGTAATTAAAGTGCTTCGGAGTGGTGCCATCCTACTGAACTGAACTGAAACCGACAAAACCACGCCAAATTCGAAAATAAAAGTCAGTCATATCTGATATATAATCGTGCTGTTGTGCTTTCGAAATTCTGCTGGAAAATCAAACGATAAATAAAGAATATTATTTAAGCGTGATGCGGCGTTTTAGAGAACATATTTGACTAAAAAGGCCAAATTTGTGAAAGAAAGTTTTCGGATTTTGCACCACCATAATGTGCCTTCGCACAAGTTTAATTTGAATATTTACATTATTGTTTCCTTGGCCATTCTTCTTCTGATGCTTCACTGCTAGGTCAGAACTGGACGAATCACTCGCGACTGCGTATGATTTCTTTCCATTTCATTGCAAAAGTTTTATTTGCACGTAATCGGTGCGCAATGTAGTTAGCATTTTCAAGAGCTAATTTCAACGACGCGTACAACTTCGTTAGACCTTGTAACATCAGTACTGTCAGAAGTCTATCATCTATTTCTTTGTCTAGATCTCAAATCTGCTACGCAGCTGTCATTAAGGCCGTCACATACTGCCTTATTGAAGAGAACTGCACTAAATTTCAATTGAATCATTCCAAAGTACCTAGTCTGTTGTCATTGTCGTTACCAATATGATAGTTTATGATCACAAGCCTGACAGCTCTAACCTGGCTTTTGAAAATACCAGACGCATTTTTACATAATGGTGATTGTATTTTATGCAATTCATGTCGAATACCTAGGATTTTATTAATCAAAACGTTAATATGTTTATAGTAAAATATATAATATAAAAACAAAAAATTTGGTAACATAATGTTACAAAAGAGAGTCAAAGGTTACGAAAAATGTAAGAAAGGTATACTTTCGGCAACGCTGGTTCTAGTGTCAGCGCTGTCATTATCACGTCTCAGCTGATTTTTTTTTCTTTTTTGGCAACTGGATATATTGACTTTAACATTTCTACATATCAAGAGTTGACGTTGGTTATTATTACTATTTCTTTGTTAATGGCTTCTGCGGTTGGTGTGTTGACGTTGGTTGATACGGCTGATGATCTGAAGCTGACGGATCGTTGACTTTGATGCCAGTTTACTAAGGCTGACATTCAGGCTGACATTCAGAGACAGTGGGTCGAGTTTACTTCGACCGGTCTCACCGGAGTTCGAACTCCAGGTTTGACGAGTTTACTCCGCCATTTTAAATTCACAGTTGACAACGAACGATAGCTCCATACCTACTCCATCGAGTTTGACTCCAGCCATAGACAAATATTATTCAACTTCTTTGATTTAATTTCTGTTTTTCTTGCCTGGTATCATTATGTTAGAAAAGGACAATTATAGAAAAAAAGTTATGAGAGTAAGTGAAACAGAGCACAGAATTGAGGTTTTGAATTTGAATCTTCGCGGTATACTTAATTAACCCACATAATATCGGACTTGATTATAATATTGTTCCACTATTGAGTTTCTGTATGCGAGTCCAGGTTTTGAAGCAGTGATGGCTTAGTGGCATCAGGCTATGGACTGCCGCGCAGCAGACTCATGGTTTGAATCCCGCCGCGGGTTTTACTTCACCGCATGGTGGAAGGGTATTTTGCGAATGCCCGCCTGGCTAGCGACCACAAGTAGAAAATCTGTCGCCAAGCACCTAACGGTGTGTTCCTGCAGCAGTCCTTGAGAGCCCGTGAAATTAGAGGCACATGAGACTGAACAAATATGTCTCGAGGTGATGGGTGTAGTGCAATTTGTGACTTGTAATGAAATGCATCTATTATAGGCAGAGGTTAGTCCGCTTAATATCAGGTGGGCCTCGATCTTCTTCCGTCACAATAACATAAAAAAAAGATGCAGGGTTAGTCTGTACATATGAGCTGTCAGCTTCTTCCCTATCGGTTGCCCCTTCCAAGTCAAATGTGGTGTCAAATTCTTCGCATTTCATCCTCATGTTGTGTAACACCACACAAGCCACAATTATATTCGAGGATGTAGTCAACTTTGTAGCAAGACTGATTTGAAGACAAGGAAATATTAAATTATCCGCCAAAAAACATCACAATGAAATTCCTAGTGCACATAATTGAATCTCGTTTTGGCGCCCCGCGCCGTTTGAGTTCGGCTGGAGTCACCGATTTGGTGACTCAGCCCGTCTCATTCTCCGCTGAGCATATACTCGTTCTCCATTGGGGCGAACTCGACTGTGAATAAAAAACTGTTTGGAGTTTGAGTCTAGACTCATATTTTTGTTGAAGAAGGTTTTTCTCTTAATCTTTGCTTTTTATAATACTTTATTTTACCCTGTCATTCCTACTATGTCAATATGAATGTTTCAAACATGTAATACGTTTTATTATTTTCGATCCATAAAATTCCTCTCAACATGGTAGCAGAGCGTTTAATTATATTGGAAACGATTGACTAACGTATCAAGTAAGGTTTAAACAAATAATTTGCAAAAATAGTTACCACATTTTTCAAGAAAAATCTAACGAAGGCCTATCAAAATGTCGACTTCGTCTACGAGTTGCAAAATTGATATCGGTCGTTTAGAAGGTGAAGAAAATTGGTCTACATGGCGCTGCAAGGTACTGTTGCTTTTAAGGGGTACACCCGGCGGGTTGGATGCTATAAATGGAAATCTTATAGAACCTATAAAACCAGCTACTACAGCAAGTGCAGACGTTAAAGCAAATTATGAAAAAACTTTCGAAGCATATCATAAGATAGATAGTACGGCGATGCTTATTTTGATGGCTAATATGTCTGATGCCACTTTACAAAAGGTCATGAGATTCTCAACAGCCAAACAGGTTTGGGATGAATTGCACACTTTGTTCAATGGAATATCTGAAGACAAAAGCTATTCACTATGCTACAGTTTCTTTGGCTATAAAAAAGATCCCTCACATGACATGTCAATGCATATATCCAAACTAAAAAATATATGGCATGAATTGAAAATGGAACTTCAAAAAGGTGAAACCAAATATGATCTTCCAGAGTTATTACTAATCTGCAAGATTTTGGAAACTTTACCCGACGAGAAGTACTTCTCTTTCAAGTCTAGTTGGATGCTAATGTCAAGAAAAGATCGAAATATAGACAATCTGACAGCACAAGTATGTGCTTACGAACGTTCACTTTTGACCAAAGAAGGTAGTACTGAAGCACAAGCTCTAGTTGTACAAAACAAGTTTATGCATAAGAAAAAGTGTGGATATTGCGGACTATATGGACACAAAGTTAAAAAATGTCGTAAGTGGTTATCGGACGGGAAACCTCCTAAAACGCCTGGCCCACCGACAAGTCAAGCTAAAAATACAAATCTGACCCTGTCATTAATGGAAGTTGTTACAAATGAAGTCGTAAATATTATTGAAGAAGATCTTGACAGTTGGTTTGTTGACAATGGTGCTACAAGTCATGTCACCAGTCGAAACGACATATTTTCCAGCTTTCAACATTTCAGCAATAATCAAACAGTAACAACTGCAAATGGCTCAACAATTCAAGCTATTGGCAAAGGTACAGTTGATTTGATAGCAGACGTTCGCGGTCAGACACACAACATTAGACTGTGTGACGTATGGTATGTTCCAGAAATAAAGAAAAACTTATTTTCCGTACTTGCTGCGCAAGATAAACTTGAGAAGAGTGTCTTTACGCCTGAAAGAGAAATTTGTCAATTGATAGTTGATGGAAAAATTAGTTTAATTGGCACAAGAGTCAAGAATGGAGGACTGTATAAACTAAATGTAAAGACAATTATAAATTCAACTCCTGAATTGAACTCACTGTCAACGAAAAACATTTTACAACTCTATCATGAAAGGTTTGCTCACCAGCATAAAAGACATGTGAAGCAATTGATTGAAAAGGAACTTGGTATAAAAGTCAAACTCGATTCTGAATTATGTACAGGATGTGTTTATGGTAAAACACATAGATATAAATTTGGAACCAGAGATCGAGCTAAAGCACCAGGAGAAATCATTCACACTGATGTATGTGGTCCGTTCCCTAATTCATTTCAAAAGTTTCGTTATTTTGTTTTATTTAAAGACGATTTCAGTAAGTATCGTCATGTTTATTTCATCAAACACAAGTCTGAAGTGAAGGATAAACTTGTGGAAATGATAAACGAAACAAAGACTACTGGTCATATTATAAAGACAATTCTCAGCGATAATGGAGGAGAATTCCAAAATGAAGCTGTAAAGAAAATCTTAAATAATCATGGCATCCAACACCGTTTGACAATGCCGTATACGCCGGAACAGAACGGGTGTAGTGAGAGAGACAACAGAACTTTGGTAGAAGCTGCTCGTACTATGATGCACGCTCACGAAGAACTTCCACTCTCCTGTTGGTCTGAGCTTGTCAACACGGCTGCTTATGTTCTGAATAGAACTGGACCGACTTCTATAGAAGGAAAATCGCCATTTGAGTTATGGTTTTCAAAGAAACCATCAATCAAACATTTGAGAATCATTGGTAGTGAATGTTATGCTCATGTTCCAAAAGTAAAGAGAACGAAAATGTCCAGAAAAGCTCAAAAATGTATTCTCATTGGTTATGATGGTGATGACGGTTATCGGTTACTAAGCATAAACAATAAATCGGATCCAACACTGATAAGGTCAAGAGACGTAATATTCAACGAGTCAGTCATCAGATCTATTGGATTGGAGTCAGATGTCCCTGAAACAGAAAAACAAAGTCCAATGGTTGACATGGAGGTTCTTTTTCCTAAAACTACAGAAAATCATCCAATGTTAGATGCAAGGGAGGATATTTTACAAGACGCAACTATTTCAGATATGCCTCAAACATTGAATGATGGTGCGAGTTTTGAAGAAACAATTCCCAATTTGCCTACAATATCGGATGAACTTAGTCGAAATGAAGAAGATTCTAATGAGTCCTATATTACGCCTGAATTATCAGAAGTTGATTCAGATGAAGACGATGAACAAGGAAATTCTACGATAAATCTAAGAGATAGATCGACATTGCGACCACCACAACGATTTGAAGATTTTATTATGTCTACTATTGTTAGTGATTTTGATGAACCCAAATCATATAAAGAAGCGATAAAAAGTCCTCAGAAAGCGGAATGGTCAAAAGCAATGGAAAGCGAACTAAAATCTCTACGAGAGAATAAAACTTGGATTTTGGTGGATAAACCAAAAGACAGAAAACTAATTTCTTGTAAGTGGGTGTTCAAAGTTAAAACCCATGCTGATGGAAGTCTTGACAAACATAAGGCGAGATTAGTAGTAAGAGGTTATACACAAAAGAAAGGAGTTGATTATAGTGATACATTTAGCCCTGTTGCTAGAATGGCAACAATAAGATCGATTCTTAGCATCGCTGCAAATGAAGGGTTAACCCTCAGACAGTTTGATGTAGCAACTGCATTTTTGAATGGTTCATTAGATGAAGATATCTACATGAATCAGCCAGAAGGATACAGTGATGGTACGACTAAAGTATGTAAGTTGAAGAGAAGTTTATATGGTCTCAAACAAGCTCCAAGATGTTGGAACAAATGTATTGTTGATTATTTGAAAGTTTTAGGATTCAAACAATGTGACACAGATCCATGTTTGTTCAATAGAAACCGACTTAACAACAAGATAATTCTTGGACTCTATGTTGATGACGGTTTAATTGCTTCAACGAACCCAAAGGAATCTGAAACGTTTTTGGCAGAATTGAAACGGAAGTTCAAGATAACCACAAAACCAGCTTCTTACTTTCTGGGTTTGGAAATCTTCAACAACAACAACGATGGTTCCATCAAAGTCTCTCAAAAACATTATGCTAAAAGACTACTGAAACGCTTTGGTATGAGTGATTGTAAACCCGTTAGTACTCCAATCATCAAAGAAGCACAACCATGCTCAGTAAAAGAGGATGATGTTAAATTTCCCTACCGTGAAGCCGTTGGTGCGCTAGCTTATTTAATGACAGGTACTAGACCGGACATATCATACGCTATTAGTGTCGTATCCAGGAAACTTACAAATCCCTCTTTAGAAGATGTTAACAAGGTTAAACGCATACTTCGTTACATTCAGGGAACCCTAGATACAGCAATTGTATACAAAAAAGGATACAAAACTGGAATCTTGGAATGTTTTAGTGATTCTGATCATGGTGGAGATTTCGATACAGGACGCTCTACTTCTGGAATCTTATGCGTGTATGCAGGAGGAGTAATCTCTTGGGCAAGTCGTAAACAGACTTCTGTAGCTATCTCAAGCACCGAAGCAGAACTTGTTGCAGCTAGTGAAGCAGCTCGTGAGATTGTTTGGCTGAAGAGACTTTTCAATGAAATTACTACTTTGATAGAAGTCCCTACTTTACAAGTTGATAATGATGCTGCTATAAAGCTTGCACAAAACCCAGAGCTACATCGTCGCACAAAGCACATTTCTATTAGGCATTTTTATGTAAGGGAATTAGTTACTGAAAAAGAACTTCAAGTTAAGTATGTTCCCACAGAATACCAGTGTGCTGATATTTTGACTAAGCCTGTGCATAAACCCAGACTGGATCTAATTTCAGGAATGGTGGGAATTATACGATAAAGATTATCGAAAAAGGGAGGATGTTGAAGAAGGTTTTTCTCTTAATCTTTGCTTTTTATAATACTTTATTTTACCCTGTCATTCCTACTATGTCAATATGAATGTTTCAAACATGTAATACGTTTTATTATTTTCGATCCATAAAATTCCTCTCAACAATTTTGACATAAAAAAGCTTGAGTTTAAACTCGAACTCGTTTGTGAATGTCAGCCTAAGAACTAACGAAAAGCCACGCGGTCGAAGCCACATGCGAATATATAAAGTAGAAGTTTTTTTTTTGCATAATATCTATGCCAACCTAATGAATTAAATTGATTTATGATTAATTTTTCCTCTTCATTTGGAAATGCATGTGGTACATGATTTAAAAAATATGTTGCTCCTAACATTTTTCTGCGTTTTGTAACATATTACAGCACAGCAGCTGTATTTTAGAGTGAATTCCTTTTCTATGGCCTGTATGATTTCATTGGCCAGATCGTACAAAACTTGTGATGAAGGTAGTAGATAGATAAAGTTAACATAAAATAAGATCATCTTTTAACAATACCTATCAGAAATAGAAATTAAAGTCAGGTGAATTTTCTCACAAATTTATATTCTATGACATAAAAATCTCCCTGTGAGGTTGGGGACATAGAAATCCGCAAAATTTCTAGTGTGGCATTAGGTACCTACCAGCTTATTTGTCTTCTGTACTTAGGTACACACAAATTGTTAGAAAAAATCTTGCATCATCTTTAGGGTCTTTTAATGTACATACGAGTAATGATCAAAATGCTGGCACCTATTTGGCTCAAAGAATAAGCATTGCAATTCAACGGGGCAATGCTGCCAGCATGCAGGGCACGCTGCCAACTGGTAGTGGGCTGGAGCATTTGGACTGCCTGTGAGTATGCAATGACATGATGATACTATAATAATAATAAATATTTTTTTATAAAATAAAATATTTATTATAATTAATTTTTATTTCAGTACAGGCAATTTAACACAGTAAAAAAGAGAGCTCCTGGTTCCTAAACTAGGTTCATAAAGACCCGTGCGATAGGTACCAGGCTTCCTTCGTCGGTTTGTAAATATACTTAGATAGTTATTGCCAAAAAGTTTCACATTTATAACATGCAATACAATACATATACTATACACTAAACAATATTTAGTAGGTAATACAGTATTGCAATCAAAATTATTATAGTAAATTAATATAATTGTTTCTTTTTAGTTGTACCTACTTTATTTAACATTATTTTATACATGCATATTTTATGTACAATAACTTATGATACTTATGGGTATCTAAATGCTATTATTGTAGTAGCTGTAGTGTTGTATATAGTTCGTAGTATTTTGTTGCCGCCGGTAAAAAAAAAGGAACATAATTGATTTGCTCACAAACACATGGAGACTGGCTTGTTCAAATACTGAATTTCCAAAAAATTTTGTAATATCAGAGTCAGTGGGATCGGCCCCTAATGCAGGCTGTAGGTACGGAGAGTTCTTTTAGTTACGTGTCCTAGCATCGCAAGTCGTGCTCGTATTCTTGCTGTTATTGTATGGGAATCTGGTCTTTGTTGACAAGCTATCCCTGCTTTTAAAACTAGACGCCTTATATATTCATCCGCTTTCCTTCTCGATCTTTACCAGCGCCAGTGACAAGCTATTCTTGAACTCGAATTCTCTAACTCAGGTTTCTTGTTGGTAGTATGCTTTCATTACCTAGTTGTACCTAGTGTTGTTAAATATGTTTCGTAATGTTTTGTTAACAAAGGCATGCCGCCTTTGATAGAAATAGTTTTTGTTTCGTAAAATATATTTATGAAATGCATTAAACGTGGGGTAGGTACGTGTATATCAGTATAAGGTACACTCGCCCTGTATCACCTTACGCTACTGTGTTGACAACAACTATGAACTTCCGAATTGAATACCCATATATTTACCATAATCATCTATTTGACAACTTTGACGTGTTACCTGCCCATATGCATTTTTTCCGCCACGACAACCTTAACTTTCCACAATCCAAAATTATCCTAAAAAAAAAAAACCTAGCGATGTTGTGATATGCAATGTTCGATCTCTGGGTCCTAACGTAAACTTAAAGGTTTAATGACGTCGTTACCCACCTCACTACGCTAGTGACGTTATAGCGTAGGACGATAATATTAAAATAATGACGTGTGTGCATATATTTATAGACAACGAGGCAGTGATATGTACAGCTGTAGTACTTACTCACTTTCAACTGTGTGGAGGTGGGAAGAATTTATGACTGGTCTCTCATATAACAGATAGGTTTCGAGTCTCGATGGCAGAGAAAGCACCCGGTACGTAAAAGTAGGTCTGGAGATGAACATATCGTGCATTTACAGCTCTGTAAATGTAACAAACATTTACTAGCAATAGTAGAAGAAAAATCGCAGGTTTTTACGTCTGCCTATCCGTCCGTTTATAAAGGGTATGTGTAATATGAGTAACAAACTTGAAAGTTTCGCTCTATTCACTAGGATATGCAATCAAATTTATGAGAGGAAAAATTATAGTTATATGCGGGATTCGAACCCGCGTCATCCACCCTTACAGTCAGGGTATGGTCTGATCGACTGAGCTAACATGACAATGACTCATAATTTTAATTTTTCCTCTCGTTCTTTAACCATTGTATGAGGATGGAGCGACACCTATTAGCAATTAGCTTTTAACATAATTTTCTGTACCACTTCAATCCACTATTATGGGATTCATAAATGTTATATTTTATTTATATGCTCTACGAAATATTATTCGTAGTATACTTCGATCCATACATTTGTCAAGATGGCAATTTTAATATTTTGTGTAGTGAGCCTTGACCCAAAGGTGAATATTGGATTAGAAATTAAAATAGTAATTTTTTGGGGCGCTACAGTCATGAAGTGCTCGTAGCGGAGTTTACTTAGTCATAGTAGAAAGAGTCTTTCTACTATGACTTAGTCGTCCTTAACCGATCAACGTTCGCTGCGGTGATGACTTGGTGGGTGACCGCTGGTAGCTTCACTACCTACTGAGCCCTCCTGTGCTTCGGCTCGGTCCCTGTTGTAGCCTTAAGAATCATAAGATGCATTATAGCATATTGGTTATGCGTGGTGGTAGGGCATTTTGCGAATACCTGCCTAACACCCTCAAGTAGAAAATCTGTCGACGAAAACCTAACGGTGTGTTCCAGCCGCTGTCCATTAATTCAAGGTTAGCCTGAAGAACATCTTCGACCACATCGTTACTTACCATTAGGTGAGATAATGTTCAAATGCTAGCCTATCAGCCATAGATAAAAAAGGCACGGTGGTAAAGAATTTTAATAATACCCGCCTGGCTATCTACCACTCTCAAGGCGAAAAACTGTCGCCAAGCATGCACCGATCGGTGTTTTGTGGCAGCTGTCAATGAGTACCAGTAATTCCACAAGTAAGCCTGAACAACATCTTCACTTACTATCAGATGAGGACATTATTAGGATCCGGAATGTCATCTTGTAGTAGCACACATTAGGTACAATATTTTTTTATTTTTTTTTGTTAAATAATGCATGTGGGCGTTTAGTTGTAATTTTTTGTTACCATGTAACAATTACAAATTAGGAATCTCGTGCATTCTAGACCACATCCATACGCTCCGTCTTATTTTACAGAAGGCTATAATGTCCAGCGTTTGAGCTCTTTTTTATGTTAATGTGACGGATCAAGCACGAGGCTCACCTGATGTAAAGCGGACTAACCTCTGCCTATAACAGATGCATTTCGTCACAAGTTGCACTGCGTCCGTCACCTTTAGACATAGTTGTTAAGTCTCATGTGCCTGTAATTTCACTGGCTCTCAAGGACTGCTGCCGGAACAAACCGTTAGGTGCTTGGCGACAGATTATCTAGTTGAGGGTGGTTTCTAGCTTGGCGGGCATTCGCATAATGCCCTTCCGCCATGCAGCAAAGAAAGAAAGCGCTCCATGGACTCGACTACTCTGATGATATATTAAGGTTAGATATTTATCCAAACGTTTTTTTGGGCTGCTGTCCAGGGTTTTTTTCCTTTAGTCGCCTCCCAGAGTCCCACACTCGTATTACAATGCCTCTTAAATCATAGAAGCATCGTTATAATCAGGAACTGTATCCCTATGAGCCACATTGACTCGTTGAGCACGAGTTTGATATCAAAAATACAACCCGGAAGTTGGTTAGTAAGTTTCCATCTACCTTTTCTCAAGCTTGTACACCCTCAATCATCTCCTTTCTCGTTCGAGACAACGAGCAAGGAGATGATTGAGGGTGTTTCTATCTTCCTTTTTTCTTAAGTGTGGGCAGAAAATTGCGTGACTATTTGTTTTTCTTTGATATAAAACTTAGGTAATTACGTGAAATTCAATTCCTAAAGGGCGCGCCCCAGGGATACACTCCGCATATTGGACAAATTAATATGACTGCTTTTCACTGTTAGACGAAGAAGTTTTTATTTTATATTACTGTATTTATTTCGCAAGTACTTACTATACCTTCCCACAATACTCTAAATAATACCTACGTACAACCAAAGTATAATGGAGCCTGCTATATGCCAAGTTGTTAGCGCAGCACAAGTGACTCTCCGTGTTGACTTTGCTTCTATTTGTGATTTTATTTATTTATTGCTGGTAAGCTATGATAATGAATATATTCAGGCGTTACTTTACGTAAATCCAAATTTAAAAATAACAAATATTTTAAGAAAACATTGAAACATATTTTTACATTAAAACACTTTAAAAATATCGGGTTGGTCCCGATCGTGCGCTTGAAGAGTCAAGACCCCCTGAGGATGATTCGTGTCGAAGCGACATGCGGCACGAAAAATTAGGCGGTGAAAATTAGTGACAATTACTAGATATATTTCTTGAGTGTTTTATTAAAATATTTGTTATTAGCTAAGCTAGCCTTTGACCAATATTTTACCTGATGGTAGGTGATGGTGTTGTCGAAGATGTTGTTATCTGACAATACCAGAATATAGGCGAAAATACGATACGAATATATATTAGGTCCTTACATATGAAATTGGCGTTTTGTATGGGAGGAACAAAAAGTCGAATATTTTTTAATATAATATATTTAATTAATCAAAGTATGAACCATTATTTTCTATGCACTTTTGCCATCTCATAGGTAGTTCATTGATCCCTTTACTAAAAAAACCAGTCGGACGGGAATCAATAAAATCTTTGAAGGCGATTTGGACTGCCCCATCGGAGTTGAATTTTTTCCCTTGCAAGAAGTTATCCAAATTTCGAAAAAAATGGTAATCTGTTGGAGCAAGGTCCGGGGAGTACGGAGGATGTCTTAGACTTTCCAATTGAAGCTCTTCTAATTTAGTAGCCGTCTGTAGCGCAGTGTGTGGTCTAGCGTTGTCGTGAAGCAGCAGTGGCGTGGAGCGATTGACCAGCCTAGGTTGTTTAGCCGCTAGCTTTTCCATCATGGTTTGCAATTCCTGACAATAGACATCAGCCGTAATAGTCTGGCCAGATTTGAAAAAACTGTAATGAACAATACCTACCGGCACTAGTCCACCAAACGCTTACAAGTAACTTTTTTGGGGTTAATTTTCGCTTGGGGCAGGATTTGGCTGGCTGGCCAGGATCTAACCATTGCGCTGAGCGCTTCCGATTATCGTAAAGAACCCATTTTTCATCACAGGTAATGATTCGGTTTAAAATACCTTCATTATTGTGCCGGTTTAGTAATGTAACGCAGCAGTCGACGCGCGTTTGCCGGTTTGTTTCAGTCAATTCGTGAGGTACCCACCTTTCAAGCTTTTTAATCTTCCCAATTTGCTTCAAGTGAATTAAAACAGTTTTATCACTAACATCGCAGCCTGCAGCTAACTCGGACGTGGTTTGCGATGGATCCGCTTCCACAATAGCCTTCAACTCTTCATTATCAACTTGAGTCTCAGGCCGTCCACGGGGCTTGTTCTGCAGGTCGAAATTTCCAGAACGAAAACGTTGGAACCAAAAACGAACTGTGTTTTCTTTTGCAACACGACCGCCATACACATCATTCACCCTTCGAGTTGTTTCCGCAGCACTAGTGCCACGGCGGAACTCGTACTCGTAAATAATGCGATATTTAAGGTTTTCCATTTTGTAAAATGAGTGACGCAAACAGAAAAAAACAGAAGAAAAAAAACAAATGAATGACGATCATCGAAGCACAAATACATGAGTCTATAGCTGTACAAATTTGAATTTGGAATTCCTTACTAAAGAGGAGAAATTCGTGATTAAAGTGGCCAGTACGAAAAACGCCAATTTCATATGTAAGGACCTAATATTATTCGTAGAGAGGACGTCAGGAAAATTTCTGATGTCTGGTAAACCTAGCTGCGGAATCAAGTTAGCTCTCTTTTCTAGTATTTCGATAGGTAGGTACTGTAATTGATGGTGATACAAGGCTATGTAATATAATGGTGATATCATAGCTCTGTTGGTATGGTCTAGATATAAAGAACAATGGAAGATCTATTCTTCTTATCTAGATTCGCCTAAGTATAGGTACTTATGGAATAGCAAATAAATGTAGGTAGGAGGAGGTAGAAAAGGAAGGTAGGTAACTAAAAACTCATAAGCATTTTAAATTTTATAATGCATCATTTTGTGTCAAGACGTGTTCTTTCAGATGTTTATTGAGTGACGAGTCGTAACCGACAGAGCGGCGCAGCCGGTAGAGCGCCACGTGCACCTTGGTCTCGCCGTCGATACGCACGAATAAGGCGCGGCGCGGATACAGGCGGCTCGAGAACACCACCTCGCCGTTCCCAAGGAACAGTTCCACAGAGCTGCGGTCCACGAAGATACGCCAGGCTAGCGGACCTGTCGGAGCCCAGTCAGCGCGCCGCTCGCCGTCCGCGCCGTTGCGGTCCACCACTACGTACCGCGCCTCCGCCGAGTAGGCGACCGAATACCTCCGCCGGCCGCCCCACTCCAGGCTCACGGCAACGTCGTGCATCGCTGAACTCGCGTTCACTTCCAGCTCGAAGGTACGAACACCCGCGTAGAACGCCTCCCCAGGATCGTACCACGCGTCCTCGAGGGTCTCCACACGCAGCTCTTGCGCCTCGCGCGCCGGTGGCGTCATCAGCCGCCCGTTCCGTCCCAGGCGAACCTCGCGCACTAGCGTCAGCGCACCCGCCCAACCCTGCTCCGCCTCCGGAAACTCGCTCTCCCACATCCCGAGCCACGCGACCATCAGGCGCCGCCCGTCGATGGCCCGCGTTGTCTTCGCCGCGTAGAAGTCATGTCCGTGGTCGAGTTCCGCAAATGTCGCCGTCGAGACTTCCAGATCCTGGAAATTCGCGTTGCGGAAGTCGAAGTTTCCGATCACATATCCCGTCTGGTGAAGGTTGCGGAATCGAAATCCGTCGGATCGCACTCCCCGCGCGGACAATATCAGCACGCCCAAGCCTTCGAGTTCAAACACATCGGGGTTCTCCCACAGGTGGCCCATGTCACCGTACGAGCGCGCTATGGTCTGTTTAAACCGCCACCGGTAAGGGTCCGGAGAGGTGTAGAGCGCGAGCTCACCGCGGCCGCCCACAGCTGCGCCCACTATCATGTACCACGTGTCCAAAAAGTTCCACACCTTCGGGTTCCTGAAGTCGTATACGCCCTTCGGTTCTGTGCGAATCACGGGGTTGTAGATGTATTTGTGAAAGAGAATTCCATCTGTGCTTAAGGCCACGTTCTGGGTCTGCCGTGTGAGGTTGGCGACTAGCACTTCGCCGGTGTAGAAGAGCGCGAGCGCACCGTTGTATACATGCACGGAGCCGGCGAGGCAGCCGTGTGCGTCGTACCGCTCCGATGGCAGCAGCGCGGGCGGATAGTGCGCCCAGTCGACCAGATCGTCACTGACAGCGTGGCCCCAGTGCAGCGGGCCCCACGAGCCGTCGTATGAGTAGTACTGGTAGAACAGATGGTACCGGTTGTTGTAATGCGCGAAGCCGGCGGGATCGTTGAGCCAGCCGAAAGGCGCGGTCACGTGGTACAGGGGGCGGAACTTGCTCCACAGACGATAGGTGTTCCGCGTGAGGAACGTCTCCACGTGGGACATGTCTGGCGCTGGTGCCGACGCGGCGGCAGCGGCAGTGGCGGTGGCGGCCGCGCACGCCGCCGCCACTAAAGTAAACGCTTCCATCTGCAAGGAAGGCTGGCGCTGCAGTGTCCTGCGTGCAGCCGCTTGCCTTCAGGGGATGACCGACGCTGTTTGTAAATATTCTATAACAATACTTATTAAACACCCAGTATGATACAGCATTGCGTCACCGTTACGAATTACAATGATCGAATGGGTGCAAACAATACTGGCTATGGGCTGCCTATGTGCCACTGTGTATGTTATATTATAATGTGTTACCTACTTAGATTATCATGGGTAGGGTGTCTACTTACATGAGTTAAAATAAGTAGGGAGCTAGGGGAGCAATGGGCATTTTTAAAAGTTATTGTAAATTTATAAAATACAGTTCTAAGAATGAAATTGCTTAATGGACTCTATTTTATTTTTTTATATACAAACCTCACATATTTGGCTCAAAGAAAAGTTATCCAATTACAATCAGTCTAGTTAAACGAAAATTTCTGGACTTAGGCAAAGGTGCCCAAGCCTCCTAATGATAGGGAGGTTACCATAGGTTGCGACATAGCATTAAATATGGTCCCAACATTGCAGTGATAATATATTTTATATTATTTATGTAAACATGATATAACAAACCAAAATACAACGTTAAAATTTTAAAATGTCAACAAAAGCTTATTTCCTTAATAATTCCTTATTAAAATTGAAAAGGGTCAATACTACAACACATTTTCAAAATTCAAAATTTTCTAACTATGGTAGTAAGTTTCAATACTACAACAAATTTTCAAAATTCAAAATTTTCTAACTATGGTAGTAAGTTACTTACTACTTACTTATTTTATTCACACTATAATCCAAATTCGTATTCGTGTAACACTAGCAACTATAGCCGAACGGTTATAGGGACTGCGGCGCCGCAGGCCCATGGTTCGATCCCCACCGCCGTTTTGAGCTTTACTGCATGATGGGTCGAGGGCATTTTGCGAATGCACGCCTAGCTAGCTAACACCTTCAATTAGAAAATATATCGCCAAGCACCTAACAGTGTGTGCGCGCAGCAGTCAGCCACTAAAATTACAGGCACATGAGACTCAAAAACTGTAGGTCTCAGTGTGCATCTGAACTGAGGGATCAGTTCCTCAGATTCATGAGACGTAAAAGATATAATTAGTAAAAATTTTATAGTTTTGCCTAAAAATTCGATATAATAAGTACTTAGCACTATTATGGCACCGCATATGCATTTAATACAATAGTTGTATCCAACAAATGAATTGAATGCTTATTTTACAATAGGTATTATATTGCGAGTTGTCCATATAAACCTGAAAAGATATGTACTCTACAATATTTTCCTTCATAAAAACTCAAACTCATTTATTTGGTAATGTACCTATAACATTTACGAAATTGATATACATATAAACATTTAGTAAAAATGTTTACTAAATCTTCATATACATATGGTTTGTCTATGATTCTAGACTACATAAATAAATTTGAAAATAAGGAGCAAATTAAGGAGGACATGTTTTATATGTACCTAGATCCCTCAGTCCCGCTAGACTCTAGACTGAGGTATCCTGTTAAAAGGTCATAAGTTTGTAACGCCACGTTCTAGCAGCCTGAAAATTTGTAAAAACCTTTTACAAATTCTTTACTAAATACTGAAAAAAAGTGTGTGCACAAAAATACAAAAGTTTCGAGTTATTTTTTTTCAGGCATCTGAACTGAGGGGCCATTTTATTTGGTCGTAACTTTACCAATACGCGTTTTACAAATTTTTAGACAAAACTATCCAGTTTTTACTAATTATATCTTTTAAGTTTCATGAATCTGAGGAACTGATCCCTCAGTTCAGATGCACACTATGTCTCAGGGTACCGGGCGCAATGCAGTTCGTCACTCGTGACAAAATGTATCTGGTATAGGCAGAGGTTAACATCAGGTTGGCCTCGTGCTTGTTCCGTCAGAAAACTTAAAAAAAGCTTTTCTATAAATAAAATTACTCTATATAATTGTAGACATCAGTTTTAGAGAGCACCAAGTTACAATAAAGTAACGACTTACCACAATTGAACAAAAAAGTTAACTTTAAGGACTGTCGTTCGCAAGCGTTATGCGAATTTGAGTTGTAATGCAAGCAGAATAAGAACTACCATGATTTTAATCGCAAGCGTTGTACACATTTGGATTTGAGCGTGAACAGAATAAGTAGTAACAATAATTTACCGAGCGAGAACGAACTTCGAGCGAAGCGTCTCTGCTTTAGCTTACACAATACGCTTTCGTATGTCCGGTTGTTATCCTCTGCAGGTCGCATTTCTTGTGTTTTCATTTGAGCAGTTTTGGTGTTTATACATTAACAAACTGGGTTGGAAAAGAAGGAAGAACAACATTGTTTTCCTGTGCTGTATTAAATCGCAAAGGAATTCATCAGCTTTTGGAATATGTATATCTTATTCTTCCGTGGCAAGTATAATAATATCTTTATAGATTATGTATCGCTTATTTATCATTTCAATTGAAGAAGCTGATGACTCATGACATAAAAGTAATCGACCAATATGTAGGTACCGATACGGAGGGAGGCACAGGCATGCCCAAAATGTCCCTTCAAAGTTAGTGCGAAACGCTCCCCATACATTATTTTTCAAATTAGGTACGACGTGATTATTTTGTGGTGATTTATATCATCGCAATCACGAATGGGGATGTCTGAATAGGAAGCCATCATAATTTTCAATAATCACATAAATATGCGTTTTTAGTTATTATAAA
Source organism: Plagodis pulveraria (assembly GCA_963890685.1). Taxonomy (NCBI): domain Eukaryota; kingdom Metazoa; phylum Arthropoda; class Insecta; order Lepidoptera; family Geometridae; genus Plagodis; species Plagodis pulveraria. The sequence continues at coordinate 5,988,538 of OY982955.1, read as the reverse complement.
CAAAATCTTCGTTTTCATAGACTGCTTCGTTATTCACCTTCAAATTACTAAAAGTATTTAGGTACCTACTATCATAGTAGAAAGAGTGAGGAAGTAGGCCATCTCCGGCCCAATTCGCGATATAATTACCTACCATACTTGCCTGTCTCAGGGTTGTTACTTATTTTTGTGAATGTCTCCAGCTTACTCAATCGAAATTTCTTAATTCTGAATATGCCAATATTTAGAGCATATTTTGTGCAATTATGAATACCAACTCAAAATTTAGGTGCCAAATAAACTTCGACACTACGTGTGATTATTAGTGTGTTAGCTGACGTTATGGTCTCCAGCTGACACATGCTGTATATACGAAACGGCCTACGTATATGCAAAATTTTAATTCAGTACCTAGAAATAGGCAAGGGCCGGGAAGTTATATTTTACTTGTGTTGTCTGGGTTCAGGGTTAGTGAGGTCGGTTTTATACCTAAACGATGAAAAGGCCTAGTATCAGTAGTTCGATAATTTAGTCCGATCATCGGACTAATATTACTATTTCGTCTCAGTAGTCCGGTGATACAGACAATCGGACTTTTGAGCTCTTTAATCCGATGTTCATAATATTTATAGTTCGATGATTGGACTTTTCGTCTTAGTAGTCCGATGTGACATGTAATATGACTGCTGTGCCTTTTAGTTTGATGTTAACATTAACTACCTACCTAAATTTTAGAAAAATAAAAAATGCACACTGTAATAAAAGACACAAAGAAACGCTATTTCTACCATATCCCCTAGCCCTGTCCCACAGGGCAGTAAACAGCACTCACTATTATCTACTTGCTATTACTCTAGAATTTCTTCAGAGGCTAACTTTTCCACTATGATACTTTATATAAATATAGGAATAACTCTCACCTATTATGAGTTTTTGTTCGCCTGGTACTTTCAACGAATTCAATTACATATTTCATTATCTGAATTTTAAGAGGACACATAAGTTTAACCTCTCACTCATTTATGTACGCCTGGTACTCGCACCATTCCTTTAAATTGTATGAATAAATGGTGTGACGGTGAATCTGATATCAAAATTTTTCTTACTTTGTATTAGTGTTTTTTTTATTTTAATTTCTTTATAACAACTTATTTTTTATTCCAGTTTTTTTATCTAGCATACATTACCTAATTAATGTTAACATTAAACTAAAAAGCTCAGCCGTTCTATTATATGTAACATCGGACTACTGAGATGAAAAGTCCGATCATCGAACTGTAAATGTTATTAACATCGGACTAAAAAGCTCAAAAGTTCGATTGTCTGTATCATCGGACTACTGAGACGAAATGGTAAAATTAGTCCGATCATCGAACTAAATTATCGGACTACTGATACTAGGCCGATGAAAACACCTTTCACGATGAAAAAAATACCGACTGGCGATACTATGTGGTTGCGGGGCCAGAGACGTGCGACGCGGGGCATATCTAATACAACAAAAAAATAAGTAGGCATCATCAAGTAAAAATCATAGGTATGCTAGGATAAGTGACTTGCTTACCTTTCCTGTTCAGTAGGTAATCTGAACAAAGACAACTCTGGAATCTATGAATTATTTAGACAGCCGAACACACAGCAATAAGTTATCATGTGATTATAAAACATTTTCATTTATTTAGCGGTGCCAAAAAGCCGTGACGCGCGAACCTTGTTCGGTGTTAGCCCCGGCTGGCGCACTGAGAAACGGATCGAGATTGTGTGAAAGTGTGCGTGCGGGACGCATAGATGCTTTTGTATGAAGATAACTTACTTCCCACTCCTTCTACTATGCTACTATGGCACGCGTGAAACCATCAACCGTCTGAGAATTTGACAACTGAATGAAAGTAGATTTAGGTAAAAATTGGTTTTTGGGGGCTTCTAGCCACTAACAGCCGTCGTTACAATTAAAAAAAAACAACTAGGTATATACACAATTTTTCAGAGACTTTCCATGCTTAAACCATACGTCACCACAACGGGCCACAGTTATTGATGATGTTTAACAACCAGAGGTACGATTGCTGTTTTTTTTCATTTGAGTATTTTTTTAGAGCACTTAAGTTTTACCAAGTTCGAGTAAGTGTTTCAGCTAGCAGCATTGTCATGCGGAACGAAACATTAACCTGGCAGTCCCACCTTTTGATTAACATGTTATTGAGATGGAACAAGCGCGAGGCCCACCTGATGTTAAGCGGTATCCTCTGCCTATAACAGATGCATTTCATCACAAGTGACGAACTGCACTGCGCCCAACACCTTGAGACATACCTGTTAAGTCTCATTTTGCCTGTTATTTCACTGGCTCTCAAGGACTGCTGCCGGAACACACCGTTAGGTGATTGGCGACAGATTTTCTACTTGAGGGTGGTCGCTAGCCAGGCGGGCATTCGCAAAATGCCCTTCCACCATGCGGTGAAGCTCAAGCTCTGGGCGGTATTCGAACCATGGACCTGCTGCGCGGCAGTCCATAGCCAATGCCACTGAGCCATCACTGCTTCAAAACTGGTGTATTGTCCTAACGATAATAAGAAACTTGGGAAAAATTCGCCGCATAAGCAGTATGCCACTGCGCTCGTCGACGCGAAGAGCGTTGCTGCAATCATGCATACACCAAGGCTCTTTACCCTTTTACGCCGAAAGGTAGCATGGTAAACTACCAACGAGAACATTCAGAGTTGGGTTGTCATTTTGATCCTGGATAAAACATAAACAAAAATGTAAAAAACAAAACTTTAATACTCACCTATTTATTTAAAAATATGCTTTACATTCTTAAACTAAATAAAATTTGTATAACATTTGTATATATTCAAATACGTAAAAACTTTTATTAAAACTATATAAGAGAATAAAACCTATGTATACCAATATTTATATTGTGGTTACGACCTCTTAATACAATACCTATATTTACGTTAGACCTGAGCGGAGATCGGTCGCCCAGGACGTACCAACGTAACCTGTCGAAAAATTACTTGGGTATAACATTTATTTTATACTCAGTAAAAACATACCTGCCACTTAAGGCACGGCTACCGCGAATGGTTTTCTCGAATCACTCTCTACACAAAAACACGAAAATTTAGTCTATGGTTCAAACAATAATAATAACATGATAGGCTAGCCTTTGACAACCTCACCTGATGGTAAGGTAATTACTGGCTTCCAAGGAAATCTGCAGGAACAGACCGTTAGGTGCTTGTGCGACAGATTTTCTACTTACATAGGATTCTTTTTTTTTTTATGTTACGACCCGACTATTGTTTATATACTATTGTTTTAACTGGTGTGCTATAAAATCAAGTTGATATATTATTGTATTCTTTGCTTGCTCCTGGTTTTAAAAGACATGTCATATAATTACTGATTTAGCCATGTGTAAAAGACGTGCGCGCGTATGTTGTCGTGTTTTAATTGCTCCTTAACCGTTTATTTTGCGAGATGCCCGCCTGGCTAGCAACTACCCTCAAGTAGAAAATCTGTCTGAGCCAGTAATTATAGGTTAAGCCTGTTAACACCTTCGACGACATTATCACTTACCATCAGATGAGATTGTGGACAAAGGCTTACCTATCAGCAATAAAAAAAAATACATAATTGTTTTAATAATTATTCTGTCCTTATTATAGAGAGACAGATAACACTTTATTAACATAATAAAAATTTACAAACTTAAAAACATAAGAAAAAGTAGGTGTGACAATGGGTGGTCTTATCGCTGAGAGCGATCTTTTCCAGACAACCCGTTCTATAATGTTAACACCATTTCAGAGCTTGATATAAAATATTTGTACACCGGAAACGGTAGAATATTTGATTCCAAGATATTAATGTAAGAAAACAATATACAATATTCTAATGAATAAATGTATTTGAATTTGGTGCACAAAATATATATTAACTTTTATAGCCGGAATACTACGTCGGTTCTGGGTGAATTAGTTTGTTATGAAATTAGGGCTGGCAATGACATATACAAGGTCTTTTAGTGACATGTATAGTTAAATTCAATATATTTAAAACTAGCTGATGCCCGTGACTTTGTCCGGGTGGGATTAACGAGTTTTTGAGGCCATATCGCGGTTCCAAAAAGATTACAGTTACTATGTAACTCACTAAATTTTAATAAAAAATATTCAAGTTATTCTCCGAACAGATCTTTACAATTTTATTCGAGAACATTTCTAAATACAAATAACATGTATATAGCTGTCACTAAACGGCTACTGAGTACATTTCAAATAAACCAGTTACAATATGCATCCGAGTCTGGTACCTTACGAAATGGTCATATATGGCCACATTCATAATGAATGTGTATTAACATAGACAATTAACATTTATATATGAGATTATACACCATATAATAACAGTTTGGTATATTATGGTTGAACTGGCCGGTCACTTCTCCATACAAACGTCGTAGAGTGATCACTCCCTTATTTGAGGATTGAGGTCAAAAATAAAGTATAATACCGATTGATATCGTCATTATCGAGGCTTGTACGATGCCTAAATTTAAAAAAAAAAATTATGTTGTAAGTTACGACCGTCGAAAACTTTATATGAAAATGTTTCGAGGCTCATAATTCTCAAGTTAATTATTTTATTAAAATTTCGGCATCATACAAGCCTAGATAATGACGAGATCAATCGGTATTATACTTTATTTTGGACCTAAATCATCAAATAAGGGAGTGATCACTCCACGACGTTTGTATGGAGAACGGGCCAGCCAGTTCACCCTTAAGGGGTGTTCGGCGTATGGTTAGACAAACTAAACGAGCGGGTAGGCTGAAAGCTTTTGACCCACAAAAGACTTCATAGCTGCCACATAATAACATAGCATAACTTTTTAGTTGAATCCTCCACATTCAATTTGATTGGTTAAATGATTTGGCGCTTAGAAATGATCGCATCCGATTGGTTGCATCAAGGTAATGTTGTTGCGCCGCACGGTACACTTATTAAACCACGCCAGCTGCGGTAAGGTTTGCGTTCTGCTGTTTTTGAGCTTGACCTACATTTCTTTATATATTTATTAGATACCATTGCCATATAATTATTTTTATAAACAAATTATTATGCTTACAACAAATTTCACACTCAAGTTATAATATAACTCTTTCAAGATCATTTTTAACCCTCTAAGGGCATTAAATTTCGCAAATCGAGTCGCTGCGTCGTTTGATGTGGGTCAAATTGGTAGCTCCATGTAGCCGGAGGTCAATGTATTACAATTTTCGTCAACTTTTATAATATAGAGTTACTTACAAAGGCAGTTAAATAAGAGTTTTTATATTGTATATTATTGTGACGAAACAATCTCGAGGCCCATCTGATGTTAAGCGGACTAACCTCTGCCTATAAGAGATGCATATCATCACAAGCATAGATAAATGAACAGAACAAGATTGCTAACTCTTTGTATACGTATCAATGGTTCACAAAATGTTGTTAGATGTCGCCACATGGTTCGATAGAAATAAAATTTGTTCAAAATAGACATAATATTGTCTTTTACTGTTCTAATTCTTTATAATTATGTATTAAGAGTATCAAACTACAATATTTGTATACCAACTTATATCTTTTTGGTAGATTAGTCTATTTTTATATATTAGTATATTTTGTATAAGAGAATGCCAATTAATCACTATGATATTTTTAGCACGATTGAACCCATGAATGATTTAGGAAGTTAGAGGAGAATGTAGTTATACCGAGATCCGGTAGATGGCACATATTTGAATATTAGATTTGCCAGATTGGAAGAAAGAATCACAAATATAGAATGTATAGCCATAGTAGAAGGTATAGCTAAGCCGTCAACAATGAACCTAACGATGTGTTTGGGTAGCCGTTATTGAGAGCCATAATCTCGTATTGATTTTAAAATCTGTCTCTAAGCACAAAATAAAAACTCTAAGCTAATTTACGAGGGAATCTTGGTTCTTCCAATTCTTTTTTTTATGTTAATGTGACGGAATAAGCAAGAGGACCACCTGATGTTAAGCGGTATCCTCTGCCTATAACAGTTGCATTTCATCACAAGTGACGAACTGCACTGCGCCCATCACCTTGAGACATACTTGTTAAGTTTAATTTGCCTGTAATTTCACTAGCTCTCAAGGAATGCTGCCGGAACATACCGTTAGGTGCTTGTCGACAGATTTTCTACTTGAGGGTGGTAGCTAGCCAGGCGGGCATTCGCAAAATGCTCTACCACCATGCGGTGAAGCTCAAGCCCGCGGAGGGATTCGAACCATGGACCTGCTGCGCGGCAGTCCATGGCCAATGCTGCAACTGAGCCATCATTGCTTCAATTCTGGTAGGTAGAACACATTTGAAATGAAAACTCTCCCGATTCGTAATTTTTACTGTTTTCCAAAATGATGTTATTGTGACGGAACAAGCACGAGGCCCATCTGATGTTAAGCGGACTAACTTCTGCCTATACAGACGCATTTCGTCACAAGTCACGAATTGCACTGCGCCCGTCACCTTGAGACATAGTTGTTAAGTCTCATGTGCCTGTAATTTCACTGGCTCTCAAGGACTGTTGCCGGAACACACCGTAAGGTGCTTGGCGACAGATTTTCTACTTGAGGGTGGTCGCTAGCCAGGCGGGCATTCGAAAGATGCCCTTCCACCATGCGGTGAAGTTCAAGCCCGCGGCGGGATTCGAATCATGGACCTGCGGCACGGCAGTCCATAATCTATGCCACTGAGCCATCACTGCTTCAATTTTCAATTTTGTCAAATTCCATGCCGTTTGGAGTCCCAATAACAAAATAACACACCTGGAAATAATAGTTATGCGTATTTTTTAAGTTTTGCATCTGCAAAAAACATATAGCTCAAAAAACATGTATGTTTATAAAGGACCATTTCGATAAACTAGGTATTTGGCCCAAAAATTGTAGACTGGGTAGGTAGGTAACTGATTAAAGTAATACCATATGTAAGAATTAATAAGTATACATAGGTAGGTTAATCTAATACCTAACAATTAATAAATAAGTAGGTATATAGTTTATTTTTGATAAGGTAGGCATGTGCCTACAACCATCGCTAAGTTTACTATTTCTTTTTATGCTTCATAGTTTTAGCCTTTGGACCACTATCTCACCTGATGGTAAGTGATGATGTGGTCGAAGATGTTGTTCAGGCTAAGCTAGAATTACTGGCTCTCAAGGACAGCTGCCGGAACAAACCGTTAAGTGCTTGGCGACAGATTTTCAACTCGAGGGTGGTAACTAGCCAGGCTGGCATTCGCAAAATGCCCTACCACCATGCTATAACGACTGCCATCCTAAGACAACAACCGGGACCGACGGCTTAACGTGTCCTCCGAAGCACGGAAGCGCTCAGTAGTAATCACTAGCGGTCACCCATCCAACTCATGACCGCGGCGGACGTGGCTTACATTTTGCTAATCGGTTAAGAACAGCTAAGCAAACTTCGCTACGAGCACTTCAAGCGCCACACCGCACCACGCTGCTTGTCGAATGCCGATGCCGCCGATGACAATGTGTTATATGTGACGTATTCAGAATATTAGTGTATATGTCTCCAGCTTACTGTTATTACTAATATTTGTACTGTAGCTGCACGATCATATCAGCCCATAATATTATTAAAAGGTAAATAGGTAGGCATACCTACTCTTGTATTGTATCTGACACGGTGATATTATTATAATGTGTTACAGTTTTATGATTTATCAAATTATCTTACAGCTGAATGGCTTATATTTTAATAGGTATTGTTAATTTTGCAATAAGGCCTGCTATGCGGATTGCATTACAAAATCAGAAAATATATACGTAAAATAAGGAAAAATTTAAGTCATGTGCGGGGTTAAATTTTTCCTATAGTATATTTGTGATTTTGTAATGAATGGCTTATAGCCTCTATTTCACATGTTGGTGCGTGAATATGTGCTCGAGATTTTCGAGAATGATAAGCAGACTAAGCCTAGCATTTCTGATTTCTCAAGAACTGCTGCCGGAACACACTGATAGGTGCTTGGTGACAGATTTTCTATTTGAGGGTTGTAGTTTGATGGCAGACGTCATAGAATGGTGGCATTTTGCAAATGCCCTCTTAGCAAGCTACCACCCTCAAGAAGAAAATCTGTCGCCAAGCACTTAACGGTGGGTGCCGCTATGTGTTCTTGAGAACCAGTAATTTTGCATGTAGCTGAAGGTAGGGCATTTTGCGAATGCCCGCCTGCCTACCATCCTCAAGAAGAAAATCGGAAAGTCGAATAGATGCATACCTACAGTACTTATGCATGTATTCGGCGCCAATATAACAGAATAACTGGAGTGTACTGACTGGCTAGTGGCAATCCGAGCCGGGCGGTCGTCGTGTCGTGGTGCGCAGCGCGCGGGGACTTCGTTCGTTGCCTGGCAACGGCGAGTCAAGGTCACACTACATGCTGCTTTTGGGTTTAGAAATTGCGCGTTTGACGAAAAAATAAATAGACATGATATCTACATCCCCCGTCACCCCTTGTGATATTTTTAGATTTTTGATAAAAGCCCTCTTTCAAGCCTCACGTGATTAATGTCAGCTAAATGCCTTTTTTTATATAACGTGATTGTCATGGAATTAGCAAAGAGGCCCACCTGATGTTAAGCGGACTAACCTCTACCTATAACAGATGCATTTAGTCCGAACCAATTGCGCTGATTAACCCTCAAATTGTGATCTAAGAGCGCCCGCAGCGGCAACACTGGACCGCGCCGCGTTCCCCCCTTTGCACAGATGTTTGCATATTTACATCGAGCTAAGTAATAAAAAATATGAAATATTATATTACAAGCACATTAGACTTTTAATATCAGGTGGTCCTCGTGCTTATTCCGTCAAATACGCATAAACATACACATAAACAAACACAAAAAAATAAAAACATCGAAATGTTTGTTAGGACACTAAGGACTAGCAGAAGTGAACCCTAAGAGGTTGTTAGCATTTCAACAATAACCCTGTATAACGTTGTCTTAGGTTTTCGCGATTATTACACATAGTAATTAAACAACTTTAAACGGCGACAACCTGCCATCTTACCTTACATCAAGGGTGTCACAGACAAAATTGGTAATATCTTAAGACGAGCTTCAATAAAAACTTACTTCAAGCCGCACAAGAAGATTAACCAATTTTTAACACCTGTTAAGTGCAGAATTCCCCTACAAGATGCAGGTGTTTACAAACTTTATTGCGAATGTGGGCTGTCATACATTGGGCAAACAAAGAGGAGCATTGGTATCCGGGTAAAAGAACACATTGCTGATATGAAGAACAGACGCTCGGCCAAGTCTGCAGTTTGTGAACATGCCCAGGACAAATCCAACTACTACATTCGGTTCGACAATCCAAAAATCCTCGCCAGAGAGACCCGGTTTATACCAAGAATGTTACGCGAGGCTATTGAAATCAAAAAGTACCCAAATTTCAATAGAGATGATGGTTAGCAAGTACCACCTGCTTGGGAACCTGTTATCAAATTTATTAAATCCCAAGGCCGACATAAATCTGCAAGACCTCTGGACACTGTGAGCGAATACTGCGTGAATAGGGAACGTTACGACTAATATAAAAAAAATAAAAACGGACGGTAGGACAAATAATTTCTTAATAACTCATGTGACAAATAAAACCAATTAGTCACCCCGTAACCGCACGATCACTGCAAAGTGTTTGAAACATCGGGACAAAAATAATGATAAATATACGCGATTTAAACCGTTTAAAATTGTTTAATTACTATGAATAACCCTGTATACCTACTACTTAGATTTCCCGAGCAACTACATAGTTATCAACAGATTATGACAGATAACTAACGCGGACGTTTGCTTAGCTGTTCCGCCGCGGTCATGAGTCGGATGGGTGACCGCTAGTGACATTACTACTAAGCGCTTCCGTGCTTCGGAGGGCACGTTAAGCCGTCGGTCCCTGTTGCCATCTTAGGATGGCAGACGTTATAGCATAGTGGTATGGCTTTTTGCGAATGCCCGCCTGGCTAGCTATATGCCACCCTCAAGCAGAAAACCTGTCGCCAAGCACCTAACAGTGTGTTTCGGCAGCTGTCCTTGAGAGCCAGTAATTGTAAGGTAGCCTGAACAACATCTTCGATCACAACATCACTCACCATCAGGAGAGACAGCGGTGAAAGGCTAGCCTATCAACAATAGGTACCTAAAAAAAACTAAAGAAGGTATTTTTACACAAGTAACGAAATAACTATGATACTAAATTTTTTTATTATTATTATTTTTATTTTTGCAATAACGCATGCTCTGCGGATTACATTACAAATTGACGAGAGGAAAAATTATAGTCATGTGCGGGATTCGAACCCGCGTCATCCACCCCTATAGCTGGGTTATGCTCTGACTGACTAGGCGACTGGGCTAACCTGACAATGATTCATAACTCTAATTTTTCCTACGTTCTCCAACTATCGTATGGGGTGGACTCCGGCTATAGGGGTGGATGACATGGAATCGAATCCCGCACATGAGTATAATTTTTCCTCTCAAATTTGTAACTATGATAAATATTTTCAAGGTGGTAGAGAATTTTGCGAATATGCGCCTGGTTAGCTACCACACTCAAGTAGAAAATCTGTCGCCAAGCACTTAACAGCGTATGCCGCTATGTGTTTTGAAGCAGTGATGGCTCAGTGGTCATTAATTACAGGCACACGATTAAATACGGCAATTCGTCACTTGTGACGAGATGCAGCTGTTATAGGCAGAGGTTAGTCCGCTTAACATCAGGTGGGCTTCGAGCTTGTTCCGTCACAATAACATTTAAAAAAAATGTGTCCTTGAGAACCAGTAAGCCTAGATAATAAAGAGATCAGTCGATATCATGCTTAGCTCTAGACCTAAAACCTCAAATAAGGAAGTGATCACCTTTGTATGGATAAGTGACCGGCCAGTTCAAACTTAATTCAAATTCAAATTTATTTATTGTCAGACATCATATAAGGTCCATTAATAATAATAATACATGTACACGATAAACAAAATTACAAATAGTCAAAATTATACCATGTCAAATTAAATTAGGACAAATCAATACAATTTATTAGTGCTCAACATCTTAGAACAAAATTTTAAAAAATTATGACAGACACATGTTATAGTTTTGACAAGAGCATTGCCAGACCTAAAAAGTGAGTCTCTAAATCTGGCAATGCGATGCCGTATCAGTCCATCGAGAGCCGGCACACGAGCTTCAGCGAACATCGCAGACGCACTGCAATACCGCGGGAGGCGAAACAAGATGCGAAACGAATCATTATATTGCACTTTGAAAGTGCGGTAACTTTCAGCTTTATAGCTAAACCATAAATGGGGCGTATACAGTGCCGTACAATATGTTTTAAATAATAAAATTTTCGCCTCCCGTGAGCAATTATTAAATCTTCTGCCTAGCATGTTTGCTCGAACGGCAAGAGATCGTCTCTCTCTGTCAATGTCATGGTCGTCTCTCAGGTCACTGGTGATTATGTGACCTAGATATTTGAAGGAAGTAACATATCTCAGAGTGTTTCCGTCCAAGTAAAGTGGTAGGGGAGTATTATCTTTCGGGGTAGCTCCAAAAACCATCGCCATTGACTTTTCCGTGTTATATACTAAGTTATGTTCCCGTGCATATTTCTCACATGTAGATAGCAATATTCGCATGGCGTTGATCGAGGGGGCCAACAAAACCATATCGTCAGCGTAACTTAAGTTATTCATAATTTTCTGACCAATGGAGCAGCCAACGCCGGTTTTGCTGAGCCCCTCTATCAGCGCGTTTACATAAAAATTGAAAAGCAAGGGGGAGGTGAGGCCCCCCTGCCTCACTCCGCACGGCAATACATACTCGTCAGAGTATGAGTCACGCCAGCGAACTACGTTAACCTGTGAATTGTACCAGTATCTAAGCAGATTTAAAATGTCATTAGGAACACCCACGCCTCGGAGTTTGTCCCACAAAATCCGATAGTCGACTCGGTCAAAAGCCCTGCTTAAATCAAGGAAGCATGCATACACTTTAGTTTTCCTATTTACATAGTAGTCAACTATATATTAATATATAATCCAAAAATAAAATGTATGTAGGTAGAATAATTTTACATCTGATTATTTGGGTTCTTACACACTTCTTACACGACTTCTTTGCTGTTTAAATCTAGATAAATATTGGCCATATTTTAATTTAGATTTTCGTTTCATCGCATCTACATCGAGGTTTGAGACTCATTAACAATCCGTTAGATGGCATGATGTAGAAATCACACGCCAACTTCAGAGTGTGAGTTGCATAAGGTGTTCGTTAGATGGCACTTTAAATAAAACACTTTAGCTAATATAGTAACGCCACCTAGGTTAATAAGTCAAACTACAAGGTACCGGCGACGATAATAAGTTTTACGCGAGTTTTGTTCCTATGTATGGAGTTAGCAATCTTGTTCTGTTCATTTATCTATGTCACAAGTCACGAATTGCACTGCGCCTGTCATCTTGAGACATAGTTACTAAGTCTCATGTGCCTGTAACTTCAGTTGCTCTCAAGGACTGCTGCCAGAACACAACGTTAGGTCCTTGGCCACAGATTTTCGTGGCCGCTAGCCAGGCGGGCAATCGCAAAACGCCCTTTCACCATCCGGTGAAGCTCAAGCCGGCGGTGGGGCGAACCAGGGACCTGCAGTAGGGCAGTCTATAGTATTACCGCTCGGCCATCATTGCTTCAAGAATATCTGTAAATCTAATGTACCGATAATCTAAAAAACCTAGATCAAAAATAACAATAGGCCAAACTAAATATGTATTATAACAAAATTACAAATACATTACAAAATACGAGGAAAAATTTAAATCATGTACGGGATTCGAACCCGCGTCCATCCAACCCTACGCGGGTTCGAATCCCGCACATGATTTAAATTTTTCCTCTCGTATTTTGTAATGTAATCCGCATAGCAGGCGTTATTGCAAACATAACAATATTATAAATATGTATTAGCCGTGTATGAGTCCAAATACACACCTGTTCAGTTTGTCTAAGCATGTGACGAGCACATTGCATACATACAGTTATCGTCACGTATGTATTCCCCAAAGAGGTTTCTAAACACTTACGTATCGATAAACATGTTCTATCCTATGTAATAAGGGATACAGCACCCCATCTAATAACTAATATTTAAATAAACAACATATAAAATATTATTATGAACTTATTTCAATACATATTTAAGGTGAACGCTGACGTTTTAGCATACGTTTATTTTTCATTTTTCGTTATACTATTTGTACATGATCTTACGCAAAATTAGATAAATATTTGTTACAATTAAACATGAAAAACTGTTTATATTTTGAATTTCTCGCTACAAACGTCAATTTTCACCTTAAATAAAATTGAACTTATATTATAACTAAATAATAGCATAAAAAAATATTATGGAATGTATAATTACTAAATAAGTAAAGGCTAATCTAAATTATAATAAAAATATAAAAAAGTTAAGGCATTTTTCTTTTCGAGAAGATTCAGCAAGATTCATTAGGAATTTTTATCAAGATTCATAAAGAAAATTTCATCAAGATTCATCAAGAAATTTTCGGGAAGATTCATTAATGACCATGGGAAATGGTTATCAAACCTAGCTACAAGCCAAGACAATGTTCCCGAAAATTTCTTGAATAATCTTGATGAAATTTCTTTTATTTATAAAAATAAAATGTTTTATTTAAAAATAAATAAAAAAATAATAAAAAATTCATCAAGATATTTTCGAGAAGATTCATTCATGACCTCGTGAAATGGTTATCAACTCTAGCTACAAGCTCGAAAATTCTGTTAATATTTAGAATTTCTTGGAACAGACGTCATTTCCACCTTAAATAAAATTGAGCGAACATACTAATCACAATAAAATTAGAACTTTATTATGGAATGTATAATGTACTAAATATGTAAATAAAATCTAGATTATAATAAATTTTAAGAAAGTCAAGGCATTTTTCTCTTCGAGAATTTTTGTTCGAGGCCAATTCAACACGAAAATGTAAAAATAAACTTCCCAAAATCCTCGATTTGGTAAAATATTAAATATAAGAGCTACTTGCGACAATTATATCTGCTTGGCAACATTGGCTGGACCTATAGGCCCAAAACTGTACCTGTGGTCACCTTTATAAATATAATTTTGTCATATATGTATAATTATACACCTAACTATTATCAAAGGGGTCATATGTGTATATCGAGATAGGGAGAACTACCGATCGTGCAAAAACAGGAGCGACGAACGCAGTGCAGTGTCAAGCAGAACGAGATAGGTGACACTGCATCTGTAAACCTTACCATCATAATATTACGTCTCGTTCGCCCAGTATTTTCACTTGCTAGTGATCTTCGCTTATAAACGCAGTAGTATTAACAGTACCTCAAATTCTAGGTTAGCCTGAACAACACCTTCGACCACATCATCACTTACCATCAGGTGAGATAGTGTTCAAACGCTAACCTATCAGACATAAAAAAACCTATCAATTTGTAAAACACTGCGTCGTATTCGTCAATATTTCACTTTCTGCACAGATTCTACGTGTTTATTAAATGTGTTGCATTATGCTTCAATGAGATTACATTACGAGATATTTCGTTATGACTTTGTCAGAGATTCACTGATATTTATTTATCCTAATACTGAAGAATATTCTCGAAATATTAATAAACCCACGTGAGGGCGCCGCGGCTACTTCGGCGGAGCGACTCAAGCGGCGCAAGTATGCTAAGCTCGGTATGGGTTACATATTTGAGCCGTTTGGTGTAGAGACGTTGGGTCCGTGGGGACCGGGAGCTCATCGTATTTTACAAAACTTATCAGAGCGCTTGGTCGATGGGACGCGTGATCAAAATGCTGGCACCTATTTGGCTCAATGAATAAGCATTGCAATTCAACGGGGCAATGCTGCCAGCATGCTGGGCACGCTGCCAACTGATGACTGGCTTCAGCATTTGGACTGCCTATGAGTCCAAATGGTTTTATTGTAGTAGCTAGATAGTGTTGTATATAGTTTGTAGTATTTGGTTAATAAAGGCATACCGCCGGTAAAAAAATAATAATATGTCTTTGTTACAAATTTACGAGAGAAAATAAATATAGTCATGTGCGGGAGTCGAACCCGCGTGTGACTCCATCCCCATACGATGGTTAACGAACGAGACCAAAAATTAGAGTTATAAGTCATAATGTCATGTTAGCTCGGTCAGAGCATACACAGGCTCTCGCCTAGTTTGGGTCTCAAAGTTTATTTGTGTTAAAATCTCATTAGGTAAGCTCGTACAGAAAATTGTAAAACAAAATGCAATATTTTTTGGAATAAATTGTTATTATTATACCCCGGCAATATGGGTGGATAGACGCGGGGGGGCCGAATCCCGCACAAGACTATAATTTTTTTCTCTCGCAATTTGTAATTTTCTAATGCAATCCGCAGAGCAGGCGCTATTGCAAACATAACATATTAAAAAAAACTATGTTACTTTAAAATTGCACAGATTTGTCATAGTAAAGCGGTGTGTTCAATACATTACTAAAACTTCATAGGGATATAAGTCGATAGCTGTAACACGAAAGGTAACAAACGTTGCTATTGTAACAATTTTCCTACAGTCGTGCACGTTCACGAGATAACACGAAAAGTAAAATTTCTTGGTATTGCACTATTTGGTTCTTGCTATTGCACATTACACACCAACACTGGTAGAATGACATGATGTGATGTTCCTGGCGACGTAGTGACGTCAGCGCTGCGTGGCGGCGGCGGCGGCGGTGGTGGCGGCGTGCATGCGTGCCCACAGCTGGGCGCGGTGCGCGTGCGCAGTGCCGGCCGCGCCCAGCGCCGCCGCCGCGCGCTCGGCGCCGCGTAGTGCGTACGCGCGGCAAACTGCACCCTCCTGCAAATACAGTGCTCAAAGTCATTTATTCATTTTAGGTCTCTAATGAAGGTCAATATTCAAATTTTACGAAGCGCTCGTAGCGAAGTTTGCTTAGCCGTTCTGAATCGATTTGCAAATTTCGTGGTCAAAGGCTTAACCTATCAGGAATTAAAAAACAAGTGAAGCCTTCGGTCCCGGTTGCTGTCTTAGGATGGCACTCGTTATAGCATGATGGTAGGGCATTTTGCGAATGCACTAGCTATCACCCTCAAGTAGAAAATCTGTCGCCAAGCACCTAACGGTGTGTTCCGGCAGCTGTCCTTGAGAGCCAGTAATTCCAAGTTAGCCTGAACAACATCTTTGACTACATCATCACTTACCTGATGGTAAGTGATGATGAGATAGTGGCCAAAGGCTAACCTATCAAGCATAAAAAAAATTACAAATTTTTATATTGAAATTCTAGAATTCTACATTGTACAGCCACGTTCAGCAAAAAAAGTTATAGATTCACTGCGAGAAATCGAATAAAAAACTCTATTCTTTTAAACGTCTTTTAACATTGTTAATGTTATAAAACAATATTTTTTAGATTACGTAGGTGACAGGCGATAGCTTGGCAGAGGCGGAATAGGGTTGTTGACTTGTTTTTTTAAAGTATGTTAAATTATTTAGAACACTGAAATATACACCTAACATTTTTAATATTTTTTTTAGGAGTCCTGGACTATTAGAAATTTATCTTTTTATTTCAACTTTTAAAATTGGCGCTAAAAACTTATTCAATGGTGGCCTGTATGCTTATGACGTCACAAGTACAAAAACAAATAGTGCTGCAATATAATACGTTTTGCTTGCTTGTTGTATTGTCGTGCGTAATCGATTTTAGAATCGATTATAAAGGTTGTTCGGCAGAACGTGTACCATAGCGTGGGGGGTATGAACAAAGACGGAACCAACACAGTTTGAAGCACGGATAAATGAGTGGCAGCATTGTCGATTTTTTTTTATACATGGTAGTTAAATAAGTTTAAACGGCTTAAATCACAATTTTATAGAATATTATTGTAGTCCCGAAATGTAAACACTTTCAAGTGATCGAGACAATGGCGTGCAGTGACATCGGAATAAAAATTATGGATAAACATACGCTTTTCCAACTGTTTAAGTTGTATTACTATGAGTAATGATTGCAAAATGTTTCCATAGATTCTTGTTCCGAATTAGGAGTGGTTTTATTATCTATGCTGATCTTTGATCAAATATCTCGGCGAAATATGATCAAAAATAAGTGAGTCAAATGTACCTATTACACTATTAAATATATGGGATCCATTGGGTTTGATAATGTAATAGGGGCCTAAATAGTAAATCGATAGTGATGCGACATTTTGTGAGCTACTTGCTATTAGCAATGACTAATATCAACTGTTACTGTCAAAACCTTTGGAAGCAAACTCTCTAATTACTATTACCTAATCTGTGGCTTTGTTTTTGTCCTTATGACATCATTTCCGCCTTTACTTCCGTTTGAGATCACGTGACTTACAGAAAATTTAAACACATTTTGCTTATTCAAAATAAAGTTAATCCAATGCAGAATAAATAATTTGTTAATTTCATCGAGTTATGTGCTCCAACCACTTTCCTGTTAACATTACATTGTATTTCGTTTTAGACTGAACTACCCTATTGTCCAAGCATTTTTGTCGTTTAAGTAATCAGAAACTGTGTAGTAGGATTTCTTATTCAACATGTTTTTCTTGAATTTCCCTTCTGTGAGCGTTGTAATATGTTTGGGAACTTTATTAGACAACCGCACGCAATTACCTAAGACAGACTTTTTATTTATCTTTGCTAATCTAAAACCTGACACCGCTATTTTATCTTAATTCCTAGTGTTGGAATGAGTGATAATTTAGTAAATATAATTTAATAAATATAAATTAAAAAGTGACAATCACACATTTTAATTTATATTTACTCATTTTTTGCGAACATACATAATATTTTCAAAATATATACATACTTGGTAAACTTGCAATTCGAGCCATGTATGATATGAAATGGATGAATCTCTGACGGATATTTTAAAAAAAAATTGATATTTTCAATATCTTTAAAAATATTCTTCAGAGATTCCCTAGGGTCCATTTCATATATGGCTCGAATTACAAGCTTTTGTAAGATAAAGATTGTCTCTATCTCATCAGCAGCTCCCTTAGCAATACACCATACGACATAATAATGTGGATACTTCCACGCGAAATAAACCAGCCTAGCAGTAGCTACGTCTGCTAGCTGTCTTATTCTACGAACTTAGCCTTCCGGATAGATGTATACATATAGGCTCCCACTGTATAGTGGTTTCCATTTTGATTCCCAGGAAGACTGTCGCATTTTCAATAGAAAGTAAATCTAAGCCAAGCTTAATCTTTGGTTCAACATGTATCATTTGGTAAAGAAATGTTGAACATTTGGTCTTTTTTAATTTATGAGAGAATATCGATTCGGTTTTGACATTAGTGAAGTAAACAAACGCAGAATACAAATCGACAAGCCATGAATCGGTTAACACCGCAAGAACGCAGAATAATTGTTTAAATTATTTTGCGCAACAATTCGGTTTTATTGTGGCACAACGTGACGTCTTCGAAGATCTTCCCAAGGCTGGCCGGCCTCGGATCAGCCGTTCTGCTGAGAATATCGCTGCTGTTACTGCTACGAATGTGGACGCCGCGAGCTACAGAGCCAAGACAGAACTTTTTCTTCCTCAATTGGCTTAATTGGGATTGGAGAACATGTGGTTCTAACAGCATGGTGCAATGGCGCACACTGCTCCAGCCACAACCGATATTCTGATGGAAACATTCGCTGGTCGCTTAATTTCTCGTTTTGGTGATTTGCACGGGCCGGCTAGAACACCTTTAACCGTTCCAGACTTTTTTATGGGGTTTTTTTGAAGTCGCTGGTTTACGTCCACAAGTCCTCAGACTCTTGAAGGTCTTAAGGAGAACATCCGCAAAGAATGCGAGATCCTGTCGCCCGAAGTTCTCGCAAGAATCATGGGAAATGCCATAAAACGAGCCCGTATGGTCATCACCTCTGGCGGTGGCCACTTGGCCGATATAATTTTCTCAACTTGATGGAATAAATTTTAATGGATTAAATAAACAAATTTCAAATGCAGAACCATTTTTTTTTATTATAAAAAAAAAACTGCAGCAAATGAACATTGGGTGATTACTTTTGCCCCGCCTTGTACTCTAAACAGGTGGACACGCTCACGCTCAAATTAATTTTCAACAAAATTTTGTTTGTTGAAAACTAATTCTATAATCCTCGCCTTTTGACCGACTTGGTGTGAGCCCGAAGAAGAAACAGAAGGCTACGTTGGTTTGGTAAGTTTACGATTTAGCTTTCGTAATCCTGGCCAGTATTATTAGGTTGTTATTCGTGTACTTAAGGGTGAACTGGCCGGCCCGTTTTCCATACAAACGTCGTAAGGTGATCACTTCCTTATTTGAGGATTTAGGTCCAAAATAAAGCATAATAACGATTGATCTCGTCATTATCTAGGCTTGTATGATGCCGAAATTTTAATAAAATAATTAATCTGAGAATTATGAGCTTCGAAACATTTTCATATAAAGTTTTCGATGCTTGTACCTTCCAACTTAATTATCTTTTTAAAATTTTGGCATCATACAAGCCTAGATAATGACGGCATCAACCGGTATTATGCTTAATTCAGGACCTAAAATCTCAAATAAGGGAGTGATCACCCTACGACGTTTGTATGTTTAGGTTTTTCTTCCACTGCACCTAAAATTCCTGCAGGAGTCAGGCACGGAAGTTTACACCAGTTAACACAATGAAGTGGACATTAATACGGTAGCTCAGCGTGTACTACTTTTGCCATTGGGATTGTACAGTCCTAGCATCCACTGTATAACTCGCTTGTGTAGACGGAAGTTCGAGCTGCGCTTCAGTCCAGTGAAATTATTGAACAGGCATCACATTCTCTATGTTGCCATTTGAATATTTACGAAATGAAAACTTTAGTATTTCTATTCTAGTGAAAATTTAGGATGGTTATTCCTCCCATTGCTATCTGTGGTCGTAGTAGGCGTCTAAAGGTAAAATACCAGAAGCGCTTTCTATAGAATTAATATCTTTAAACTGCAATCCTCAAGACAAGTTAAGCCCCTCTGGAAGTCATCATTTTCCAATAACAAATCATTTCTATGTTTTCGCTTAACATACGTGCTTATAAACAATACTAGTGAAGCTGTTTAAGTAGTTAGAGTGTATACTGACGTGTGCAGCGGCGCGCAGTGCGTACCGATGCCGTCGGCGCAGCAGCGCGGCGGCGGCGGTGGGCGCGGCGGCGGCGGCGGCGGCGCGCTCGGCGTGCAGCCCGCGCCGCAGCCGCGCGCCCAGCTCCCGCGCGCCGCCCAGCGCAGCCAGCGCCAGCGCCAGCGCCTCCTCCGACTCCTCCGCCGCGCTCTCCGCCTCCACTGCACTCGATGCCACCCTGCAACACACAAAACATTACTGATATACATCACTCTACCCTGAATACCACAACGACAAAGTCACAAACGCTCGTTGTCAGCGGCTGCGGGCTGCTTTGGTGCAAGTCGCAAGAAACCCAATATATACTTTCTTTCAAAAATAAAAATACGTGTTCCGAACCGATTGCGAGTACAGCACAGCGTTCGCTCTGTTTACAATGGCGTCTCGCTGTCATTTTTGTGAAATTGTCAAATTATTTAGTCTTGGGTCTGTCATTGTGAATTTTTTGTTGTAATGGCTGTTTGAAATCGGGATAAAATGGCGTGGTTTTAAGACTTTTGTGAGAATAATTTTGTATATCCTCGACTTTTTACCGGCTAGTGAGGCTGTCGCAATTTTTGTGTTGATTCCATTGGTTAGAGTGATTGAATCTTGTGTTTTGTGAATGAGATGACTTGGTATCAGCCTCAAGAAGAAACAGAAGAAGGAAGGCTAGCGTTGGTTTCGTAAGTCCATGACTTAGCTATCGTAGTCCTGGCCAGTACTTAACTTTTACAGCGTCACCAGTGCTTCTGTAGTGAGAACATTAAATCCTAACTTTATAAATATTACCTTTGCGTATCGCGAACAAGTAACGTCTCTTTGCAGCCTGTTCTCAAATAGGTAGAGGGTTATCTTCCACTTCACCAAAAATTCCTGCAGGTATCAGGCACGGACGTTTACAATATGGTTAGGCTTCGTATCCACCACAAATGTGCGAGCCAGATGAGCGACCCTCCCCAAAGAGTAACACTTTGCGGCGGTGAAGAGATCCCGAGGAGAGCCCACAGCGTGGGAATAGATCTGTCGCCAAGCACCTAACGGTGTGTTCCGGCTGCTGTCCTTGAGAGCCAGTAATTCTAGGCTAGCCTGAACAACATCTTCGACCACATCATCACTTACCATTAGGTGAGATAGTGGTCAAAGGCTAGCCTATCAGCTATAAAAATACGTGGACGTGGACTGTGTGTTGCGTCGATGGACGGATGACCTGACTTCACCGGTCCCTAGGCAGTTGACGGTAGAGTGCATCCGCCAAGTCCTTCGGAGGTGGGTGGGGCATTGATTCGGGTCACTGACCTTCCGATTGATGCACCAGATCGCGACACGGCATGCGGCCCGGCATGCCTGACTAGTTTGGGGCGCCGCGCGCCGGAGGAAACTGCGCACCATACGCTGGAGGTATTGGCCGCGCAAATTTCGTGGCGACAAAAATGTGTTGCTCATCTAGAATAATTTAATGGTGGTACTTACTGTGCGGCGGCTGCAAGGCCTCGCTTGGCGGCCGCCCAGCGGGCTGAGTCTTCAGGTCCGGGCGCCGCCAGGGCCACGAGCGCTGCTCCCAGCTCTCGGATATCGCTCGCCTCAGCTGCGTGACGTTGCTCCGCTACAAAATACAATTCAAAGTTATTTAATATATATTGTATTTTTTTTTCTATTTTTTTAAGATTGAAGACAAAATATTATGTCATTGTATTGTTACAGTAAATCTATTTCATAATGATTTCTCGTGTCCTCCTTATCGTTGTTAGACAATAATAGATTGTTGGACCGAGCGCAGTGTGTGCGATGTTCGTAATCTTTCTTTTTTAATTTTTAATAAATATTTTTTCCTGTTCGTTTAAAGTACAGCTTTTTAAAGTAAGTAGTTTTGAAGCAGTGATGGCTCAGTGGCATTGGCTATGGACTGCCGCGCAGCAGGTCCATGGTTCGAATCCCGCCCAGAGCTTGAGCTTCACCGCATGGTGGAAGGGCATTTTGCGGATGCCCGCCTGGCTAGCGACCACCCTCAAGTAGAAAGTCTGTCGCCAAGCACCGAAAGGTGTGTTCCGGCAGTAGTCCTTGAGAGCCAGTGAATTTACAAGCACAATGAGACTTAACAACTATGTCTCAATGTGACGGGCGCAGTGCAATTCGTGAGTCATGAATTAGTAAAGTTGAATCCATTTTGATTCCCAGGAAGACTGTCGCATTTTCAATAGGGAGTTTATCTGGGCCAAGCTTAATGTTTGGTTCAACATAAGGAACATTTGGTAAAGAAAAGTTTAAACATTTCGTCTAGTTTGAATTTAAGAGAAGATTATTAGCGCCGAACCATTTACAGATCATAAAAAAATACATTATTTACATGAGTTCACTGTCTTTCCTATCTACTTTAAAAATCAGAGAGGTGTCATCTGCGAATAAAACAATATCGCAGAAATCTTTAACCATGCAAGGCAGATCATTAATATATGTTAGAAATAGAAAAGGTCCCAAAATTTATGCCTGTGGTACTCCCATTTTTACTAATGTAAATGTATGTTCTCGTGCACCCCTTATCGTTGTTAGACAACCACTCTGCCGTATATGGACAAGACCATATACAGATAGTACGCACTTTGAAAAAAGATAAGTTAAAGTCGTCACCACAGTGTAATATGTTCCGAAATTAATGTTTGATAAAGACACAATATTTTCTTTTTTAGGGTTCCGTACCCAAAGGGTAAAAACGGGACCCTATTACTGAGACTTCGCTGTCCGTCCGTCCGTCTGTCACCAGGCTGTATCTTAAGAACGGTGATATCTAGACAGTTGAAATTTTCACAGATGATGTATTTCTATTGCCGCTATAATAACAAATACTAAAAATAAAACAAATAAATATTTAAGGGGGCTCCCATACAACTAACTTGATTTTTTTACCGTTTCTTGCTCGATACTAATAACGGTGACAGGTAGACGCTTTAAATATTCACGTAGTAAATGACTTTTTCATCTATTCTAATACTAATATAAAGAGGAATGATTTGTATTTTTGTATGCAACGAATAAACTTAAAAACTACTGGACTGATTTGAAAAATTATTTCACTATTAGAATTCTATACCATCCCCGACTTACTTAGCGATCCGTATAAAAACTTCGATAATGTAACCCATCATGTGAAAAAAATACCAAAAAAATCGTTATATCGTATGCTGCGGAAATTGTTGACAATAGAGCAAAGTGATGTAGTAGAATATAATAACAAATACTTTTAAATATTTTAAGAAAACATCTAATTAATATTTTAATAAAACACTTAAAAAACGAGAAATCTTTCTCGATCGTGCGCTCGAAGAGTCAAGACCTCCTGAGGATGCTTCGTGTAGAAGCGAAACGCGTCGAAAATTCTTCCGGTTTGGCTGCGTGGCGTTTGTAACGTCACGTCGGCTTAGCAGGAAAATTAAGCGGAATTGTCACTAGATATATATTTATATTTTTTAAGTGTTTTATTAAAATATTAATTTGATGTTTTCTTAAAATATTTAAAAGTATTTGTTATTATTAAAAATGGATTTCCGCAAAGTAACGCCTGAATCTATTCATGATGTAGTAGAATTTTATAGAGAACATCAATATCTACAAAAAAGTCCGCTATATAGTTAGCTATGTAGTTGTTAGTCTTACGAAGATATAATAAATACATATCTGGGAATGGATGGTCCCCGGTTCGAATCCCGCTCGAGGTTCAAGTTTTGTAAGCTTATTCACTTAGCAAGCGTTTATGCAAATATTACGATGTAAGGACTGTAAGGCTCTATGTTGACAGTTCAGGTCTATTTTGCCTTCAGGTTTAGAAATATTATTTTAAGTTGTTTTTTTTTTAAGTATTCAAAAGGCCTTTATGATAAATTGGTGATGAATTAACTATGGTTGGTACTGTCGATGTATAAAGTAAGCAGCAACTTCATCCGAGATCTGAAATCACTTTCCGGAAATTCCAGCGCTTTTTAAGGATAGGCTTGGCCCGAGAGGCTGATATACTAAATCTTCCTAATTTCTAAACTTATTAAGTGTGATTTTATTCTAGTTTCTCACTAAAGTATTTCAAATTTGCATGTTGTGTCCACTTCGAGAAGGTGACACTCGCCCTACTCATGTTTTTGTTTTTGTTTCTCGGGTTAAGCATAAAGAGTGAAGCCAGATTTGTAGATTAAATTAAAAAAAAAGCATCGAAAACAGTAGAAAATGGCGAAAAGTAGGGTTTTTAATACGTGATAGGTTAGCCTTTACCCACTATCTCACCTGATGGTAAGTGATGTGGTCATGCCAAACGTAGTTCAGTTATAAGTTTATCTTTCCATGTAATTTTGTTTTGAAATAATGTTAAATATTTTAATCACCTCTTTCAAATATCTGGTCGAGCCGCCCCAGGCCGAGTTGCATGAGACGTAGCTGCTCCTGTTCACTCAAAAATGCTGCCTCCAACTCCTCGATCGATACATCATCACCCTGGACACAATATTAGTATAATTTAACACAGATACTTAAGAAGATAAGTATATCATAATTTTCGTCATGCTCACGGGTAAAAAATAATTATTGACTTTATTGTATGCAACAAATTCAGAAAACTAAGCATCGTCACTTGAAACTTGAAAATGTGTTGCGACTAAATTAGTGTTAAAATTTGTTGTCCTGTGTTAAATTTTTCCTATCGTATATTTGTGATTTTGTAATGTAATCCGCATAGCAGGCGGTATTGCAAACCTAACAATATAAATTGTTTGATGTACCACGCTGTAGAACAGTGGTGCATGCGACGTCCCTGATACCGCGATCCCATGCAGCACTTAATACTTTACTTGACGCTCAACTCGATTGTGATGTGCTAGCGGGCGAGTGGAACGTTGTAATGAGAGATTGTTTACATTACTGTGAGTCTGTTGCATCACAGAAACAATCTAGTATATTTAGGTATGTCGTGACATAGCAATTAGGTATTGTATTATTACCATTATTTTTCTTTATCATTGACATTTGTATATATCACTATTATTTTTTTCCTTTTTCTTAATTTTGATAACATTATTTTTGACATATTTATATTTTTTACTTTAATTTTATATAATTCTTTAATAATTATCATTGTCGTTATTCGTGTGAGCGGTGCCAATTGAATAATTATTAAGAAAAATGTAAGTCTAGCTCAAAAATAGCAGAATGAACTATACCGCGGCAGGCGTGGTTTAAAAAAGTGTACCTACCGTGCGGCGCAACGACACCACCTTGATGCAACCAATCGGATGCGATCATTTCTAAGCAAAACATTTAAATTAAACAATCTAATTTAATTTGGAAGATTTTGCGTGTTTTGCAAATTGTGAACTTGATGAGTCCGAAATCTAAGAAATAACTGTATGAGAATTACACTTCTTTACATATTTATTCGTAGGGCGGTAATTATAAGGACAAGTGATACTTAAAAAATGTAGTTCTATTTTTCTATGAATTTGGGGTTTAAGGAAGTGCCAGCGATTTCAGAGTCAAACCATTTTCTACATTGTCTCCATCACTCCAATGTATAGTATCGCTTGAAAGACTTGCAAAAGCCGCGCGGCCGCCCTCGGCCCATCATCCTATACTATTATCATAGAACATATAATAATACTATTATTAATATTATAGTGGTTAGACAAAGTAGAAAATGGGATACTTTCCTTTTTACTTTGTAAATGGTCTAAGCGTCAACCAGCCAGTTCATTAAATGTTGAACCATTAAGGCTGAATCCCATTCAGTCCCCTAGTTGAACAGTACCGTTCAGTAAAAAGGCTGTTAATCGAACAGCTGATTAAACTAGTTGTCTGCGACATATATAAGGTGCTTATTACATATGAACAATACTGTAGGGGATGGTTTGTAAACAATAACTGAATGTGTTTGACTTACGAGTATGTTTAACTTATTCGCACATAAAATCAGTAGTAACTATTATCTAAGATGTGGCTCGTCAGCTTTAAACATACGTTTATATGCTATCGATTCCAAACCACTCCACGCAGTATACATACTTGATATATCAATAACCACCTTATATTTGTGTTGTCTTAATACAAAATCTCGCCCTCGAGGCGCGAGTTCGACTTGCACTAAACCGTCTTGTGAACTGAATTTCTATACATATATACAGGGCCCCAATTCTCTTAGCTATTGACCAAACGCCACACTACTGCGATGCTTCAGCGATCGAACTGCTGTTAATGTCAAATTCTTACGGCATACCAAATATGTTAAAAGCTATTGCTAGCAAGCCACTGACTTGCGATCGAACCTAAATAGCGGGCAGACTACGGATACTGACAAAAACTACAATTTTCATGCAATTAAGTTGCGTTAAAGCCGTTCAATAGCTAAGAGAATCGGGCCCCCGGCTTTTTACATGGTATCATTATCAAATATCGATAAATGAAGTTTGGTTAATAGATTTAAACTCCATGTTGTAATACTTACATGTCATCCGTTCCAAGAAATACTTGCAATAATAAATAAAAAATATTTTTTTAAATAACAATGTTTTTGAAAAGGATTACTTAGAAGTTTATCAATGAAGTTCTTTATAATATTACCTCTATCTCACTTTTATGAACAAGGATGAGACCTACCCGATGTTAAGTGGTAACCTAAAATAACAGATGCATTTCGTCTCAAGTGACGAACTGCACTGCACCCAACACCCTGAGTTAAAAAGTTATAGTCTCAAGTGTTTTTGAAGCAGTGATGGCTCTGTAGCATTGGCTATGGACTGCCGCGCAGCATGTCCATGGTTTTCGAACCATGATCTATCCCGCCGCGGACTTCAGCTTCACCGCATGGTAGAAGGGCATTTTGCGAATGCCTGCCTAGGTAAAGACCACCCTCAAGTAGAAAATCTGTCGCCAAGTAGCTTACAGTGTGTTCCGGCAGCTGTCCTTGAGAGCCAGTAATTCTAGGTTAAGCCTGTTAAAATCTTCGACCACATCATCACTTACCATCAGGTCAGATTGCGTACAAAGCCTTACTTAACAGCAAAAAAAATTGTAACTTCACTGTTTACCAAACCAAGCTGTTGATTTGTATATAGTACAGGGTGAGAATTAACATTATATATATAATTTGACGAAAAAACGGTAGAATCCATTTATGTATGTATAACATTCTCGCAGCCTCTGCGACTGACCCGACTCTTTAAGTATCATTAGCAGTAAAACTCTTTATTAACGATTTTCTTCTGGGGAAATACTGCACTATAGCTATCTTCCAGATCAGACATATTTCTGTACTCAAAAAATTTAATATGCATAGTACTTATTGAACTTACTGTGCCGTGGGAAACAAACATAGCTAAAGACCACACAATAAAAACAAACATTATGACCTAACAAATGAATTAATCCAAAACGGTTATGTTAATATAAAGGTAAGGTTAATATATATGCTGTAGAAGTCGGAGCAAAGGGTATACCAGCGAAATCCCTGTATAACCTACTTAAAGACCTTGGCCTGTCAAGAACAACCGTAACTTCCATCCTAGTTCACGTGTATCTAAGGCGGCATTAGTAGGATCCTACCAAATTTGGTTAGGCAGGGGAGGAGGCTCGAGCGGTGAAAGGGAGCATTGATGCATCATGGAGTAAATATAGGTATAGTGGTAGATATATCTAACTATCGTTTCCTTATTATTCATATATTAATATTAGGTCCTTACATATGAAATTGGCGTTTTTCGTACTGGCCACTTTAATCACGAATTTCTCCTCTTTGGTAAGGAATTCCAAATTCAAATTTGTACAGCTATAGACTCATGTATTTGTGCTTCGATGATCGTCATTCATTTGTTTTTTTTCTTCTGTTTTTTTCTCTTTGCGTCACTCATTTTACAAAATGGAAAACCTTAAATATCGCATTATTTACGAGTACGAGTTCCGCCGTGGCACTAGTGCTGCGGAAACAACTCGAAGGGTGAATGATGTGTATGGCGGTCGTGTTGCAAAAGAAAACACAGTTCGTTTTTGGTTCCAACGTTTTCGTTCTGGAAATTTCGACCTGCAGAACAAGCCCCGTGGACGGCCTGAGACTCAAGTTGATAATGAAGAGTTGAAGGCTATTGTGGAAGCGGATCCATCGCAAACCACGTCCGAGTTAGCTGCAGGCTGCAATGTTAGTGATAAAACTGTTTTAATTCACTTGAAGCAAATTGGGAAGATTAAAAAGCTTGAAAGGTGGGTACCTCACGAATTGACTGAAACAAACCGGCAAACGCGCGTCGACTGCTGCGTTACATTACTAAACCGGCACAATAATGAAGGTATTTTAAACCGAATCATTACCTGTGATGAAAAATGGGTTCTTTACGATAATCGGAAGCGCTCAGCGCAATGGTTAGATCCTGGCCAGCCAGCCAAATCCTGCCCCAAGCGAAAATTAACCCCAAAAAAGTTACTTGTAAGCGTTTGGTGGACTAGTGCCGGTATTGTTCATTACAGTTTTTTCAAATCTGGCCAGACTATTACGGCTGATGTCTATTGTCAGGAATTGCAAACCATGATGGAAAAGCTAGCGGCTAAACAACCTAGGCTGGTCAATCGCTCCACACCACTGCTGCTTCACGACAACGCTAGACCACACACTGCGCTACAGACGGCTACTAAATTAGAAGAGCTTCAATTGGAAAGTCTAAGACATCCTCCGTACTCCCCGGACCTTGCTCCAACAGATTACCATTTTTTTCGAAATTTGGATAACTTCTTGCAAGGGAAAAAATTCAACTCCGATGGGGCAGTCCAAATCGCCTTCAAAGATTTTATTGATTCCCGTCCGACTGGTTTTTTTAGTAAAGGGATCAATGAACTACCTATGAGATGGCAAAAGTGCATAGAAAATAATGGTTCATACTTTGATTAATTAAATATATTATATTAAAAAATATTCGACTTTTTGTTCCTCCCATACAAAACGCCAATTTCATATGTAAGGACCTAATATTATAATATTTTTTGTCACCCTGAACTACATAACAAATAAATAATAATAATAACAAATATTTTTCAAATATTTTATGAAAACGTCAAATTAATATTTTAATAAAACACTTAAAAATACAAAAATATATCTAGTGACAATTCCGCCTAATTTTCTTGTTAAGCCGACGTGACGTCACAAACGCCACGCAGCCATACCGGAAGAATTTTCGACGCGTTTCGCTTCTACACGAAGCATCCTCAGGAGGTCTTGACTCTACGAGCGCACGATCGAGAATAAGCGGCCGGTGGCTCAGCACGCCTTTATATAGACTCGGGCTGAGTCAGCACGCCTTTGTCTAGACTCGAGCGTGAGTCACCGCTCTTTGTTGCAGCCAACAATTGGTAACTGATACGTTTTTAAAGAGACAATTACATCATAATAGCAATAAATTGATTACAAATAATAATTTTAAATTATATATACTATGCAATGTGTTTTTGAATATGAATAATATCGTAAAAAATTAAAAAATTACTTCCTAAACAAATACATGTTTAACTATTTTGTAGTGGCAAATTATCACTAAAAATACGTAACAGTGGTGATGAAACCAATTGCGTCTGTTCATTCAACAGTGCAACGCCTGCACTATGTTTTAATATTTCTAACTGTTCCAATTCATTTAAAAACGTATCACTTACCAATTGTTGGCTGCAACAAAGAGCGGTGACTCACGCTCGAGTCTAGACAAAGGCGTGCTGACTCAGCCCGAGTCTACATAAAGGCGTGCTGAGCCACCGGCCGCTTCTCATCCGACCCATACTTCAAACCTCCCCATCGCCGACCACGGCAGGTATTGGACGACCCGGATGACCCCATCGCGGCCATTACGTTCGCAGCTTTAGCGTTGTCCGCAAGTCGTCCAGGTAACATCCCCAGGTGTGAGGTAATTAGAGGTTACACCATCAAACACCGAGCTCGCCGGCGAGCTCGAGGCAAAAATAAAGTCCCGATTAGTGTCTCTCCAAATAGTCACAGAGCAATATTCAATAGGGCCCATTCCCAACGGTACAACACTGCAGTTGTACCGGGGCATTTAGTTCCGATTCCCCCTTTGTCTCTCGGCAGCGAGACAAGCCGAGGTCCGAACCACAGTGGTGCCCTTGAGCTCGCTGTCACCCCTCCCGATAGTAGCGTGGCGTTTTCGGCGCCCGCAGGAGACGGAGGTATAAGGCGCATTTCGCCTTATACGCCCGTCTCAGAAGAAGTGCCTTCGGCACTTCTTCCTCCTGGGCTATAAGAGGGCCTCCCCTCGCCCAAAACCCGGTGGAGCTGAACGTCCGTATAGCGGTAGTCAGCATCTATGTCCTCCCTAAATAAAAAAAAATAAATAAAAAACCGGCCGCTTATTCTCGATCGTGCGCTCGTAGAGTCAAGACCTCCTGAGGATGCTTCGTGTAGAAGCGAAACGTGGCGTTTGTGACGTCATGTCGGCTTAACAGGAAAATTAGGCGGATTTGTCACTAGATATATTTTTGTATTTTTTAAGTGTTTTATTAAAATATTAATTTGATGTTTTCATAAAATATTTTAAAAATATTTGTTATTATTAAATATGGATTTCCGCAAAGTAACGCCTGAATCTATTTATTAAATAAATCATACTTTTTTATTCATTGAGTTTCCTAACTTAGCCTAAATGTGTTGCCCTAATCATCCAAAACAAAGGTACGGATAGCATAAAACTTGTACAATTTATGAGTATACATATATTCAGCATAAGGTGTATGGTAGAGACTTACGTGATGTGCGGCGGTCTCCCCGGCGAGTTGGAACTCATCGTGGCGCGGCTTGTCGAGGCGGAGCGCAGGCTCGCACAGGAAGGCACGCAAGTCGGCGTCATGCGCCAGCACCGGGTGTCGCGCCGCCAGCGTCAGCCAGCGCTGCAGCGCCGTGCGCCGCCGCCGCAGGAACGCCGCGCTCCCGCCGCCTACCACCACGCGCTTCGGCGGCAGACGGCACACCGCGCTGAGAACACGACATCAAATCTGATTAAATAATGATAATCATTTATTCAGCAAATAATCATACAATGTGCAACTAAATACAGATATCAACAAATCCTATTTAAGCTAATATAGCATTCAGTACAGATAACCCTATATAATAACCCTAGATAGTCACAATGTTGTCTTGCAGAAACTAAGAAAAATCTTGTGTCGTAGTAAATGTATTTGTATCAATTTGTTTTTTGCGCCTGATAGGTTTGCCTTTGACTGCTATGTCACCTGATGGTAACTGATGATATGGTCGAAGGTGTTTGTTCAGGCTAACTTAAGATTACTGGTTTTCAAGGACAGCTGCCGGAAAACACTGTTAGGTGCTTGGTGACAGATTTTCTACATGAGGGTGGTAGGTTGCCAGGCGGACATTTGCAAAATGCCCTACCACCATTCAAATTGGAAATAAAATTAGATATAACTATACTTATTTCTCGTTAAAATTGTGATAGTTATATTAACATAATTTATATTATTTTTAATTATATTTAATGTGAATTTGTAAATTATTATATATTATTTATTGATATTGTAGCACAGTTCTAAAGTCAAATCACAAGATCATTCTGAACATAGGTACTGTATAAAAAAAAATGCAAGTATGAAACTCAATCTATTCAAAAAGAATCAACTACGCCGTTATCATACTGCAAATAAAATTTCTAAAGTTTATAAGACAGTTTACTTATGCATGTGTTATGATTTTGGAATTTCGCTTAACTCCTTAGCATCCGCAATACTGATAACAATAGATTTCATTCATAACTATTACGCCATATTTGATAACAACGGGTTAAGTAGTAACCCAGTTCATAAATACCACAACGTAATATGGATGCTTTGGATTTGGAATAACACAGGATACTTTTGACCCTGTTTAAAAAGTAGTTCCTGATAGAAGCCATAAAACTTACCGATAAGGGTACTTGGCAGATAGTACATCATACAGCAACACAAAATCATTGTATCTGCGCGTAACAGTTGTACCGTGTCGCCTTGAGCTGACATAATATTCACAATGCTTTAGGATTAATCCTTTTCTTTCCGGAACAAGGTCAATATTGATTACATCTGTGGCCTCTAGCTCCTCAAATGTGATACTGTCTACAGGTACTGACATGCTGTAAATATTAACATATACTATTAGGTTCCTTATTCGTGTATCCACGTCAGAATCAGAATATTAGTTATGACACCTTTTATTTTATGTAATTGTTACGGAACAATCCCGAGGGCACCTGGTGTTCAGTGGACTAACCTACGCCCATAACTGATGCATTTCATCACAAGTGATGAATAGCACTGCGCCCTCACACTGAGACACAGTTGTTAATTCTCATGTGCCTGTAATTTTACTGGCTCTCAGGGACCGCTGCCGGAACACTGTTAGGTGCTTGGCGACAGATTTTCTACTCGAATAAGAAATAATAATTAACTACTTACACCCAATGTGTAAATGTTTTATCTATAACTGAGAAATGTAAGCATTAACTATCATTGGTCCTTGCTAGAACATCTGTGGAGTCCAATGCTTCAAGCTGAAATTTAGTCAAAGTAACCAAGATGGCGGTATTTGAACATGGTATAGGTGTAGAAGCTGTCCCAATGTGAAATACTCCCGACTTTCCAATAGACTCTGAGTTTTTGCTCTTGTTTTAGCTCTGGGTTCAACAACCCAAAATTGAGTTTTAATGTAAGTGTTTCACCCAGCAACTTGAGTGGAACAGTCATGGGAACGGGCTCACTTCAATTGGCAGGAGTTAAATTTAAAAGACTCTGCATAGCACACAATAGACACGTCTAGGTATTTGAAGAATAAATGATGCCGATTTGAGCAAATCCATATCAAATCAGCATCACTCTATTTGGAGATCTGTAGAGCCAGTCATTTGCTTGACAGTTGCCTCCCTATGAGACTAGATTTGAACAGTGCTGGCCCATGCATCGAATGTATACCTTCTTTGCAATTGAGGTGTCATCTGAATACCCATTGATACTGAGTTTGAGCAGATAATTTATATGTAGCAAGAAGAGATTAGTAGAATGAAACTAACCTTGAAGTACCCCAGCATTTATTTTTTACAGTTTTATGGGTAACTTACGGAACCATATGAGTATTGATGTTCCATTACAAGCAATATTATTTAAAATTTGTAAATACCATGATCATAGTTACCGAACC
The DNA here is from genome assembly GCA_963890685.1 of Plagodis pulveraria. Taxonomy (NCBI): domain Eukaryota; kingdom Metazoa; phylum Arthropoda; class Insecta; order Lepidoptera; family Geometridae; genus Plagodis; species Plagodis pulveraria. Next base: position 5,955,000 of record OY982955.1, on the reverse strand, counting down.
TAGCAACAAGTGCAAAATGTTTTAACTTTAAATTTTGCAGGTTTCAGGTATATGTTTAATTACTTTATAGTTTAAGAACTATGCTTTCTTTTGTTAATTTTAATAGTCCTAAAAATGTTCCTACCACACATGTAATCTCACCTTTTTAAAATGAATCCTTACAATAGCTACTTAATTAAATAGCTTTTATAATATAATGGCTTGAACCAAGACATTTGCAAGTTGTAGATCAAATTGTGTGTCCACCTCCAAACTTTCAATTGCTGTAACTTCCCATGTGGTGCAACTGTACATAAAAGGAAAATATTTAGATAATAAGTATTCCGAGCATGTAAATATGTATTCCCTGTAGTTTCAGGATACAATAGTAATGTAAGAGGTGACAAAGGGAAAAATACCAGTAGGTGAACAGCAGCACTTTCTCTAGAACTACCATCTTACACTGCAATCTCCAAGCCACCTGCCAAGCGAAGGGATTATGGCGAACCCACCCTCCGTGGAGGAGGCCATATTCGGCAGTGGACTGTCCAGCTGATACAGTATGGTATATTAAGTATTATTAATACAAACACAAGCACAAGGAGTACCTATATTATGATAAAGTAAGTATATCATAATAATAGGGGGCGTTAAAAAAACCGAGCCTGTAAATGTGATGTTTAAAACAAACACAATCTAAAGTTACAGCAACAAGGGATATGTATGAAGTTTGCTACGTAAACATTGGTCTAAGCTAAGCCCTATGGTTTACTAAACTAATTTAAAAAGCACACCAATTTACATACCGTAAAATCGACACAACAAACACCGAACCAAATGACGAAATTGACTTAAAAACAATGAACCATACAAAGTTACTTTATGCAGTGAACACGTATTATAAAACAGCTGACCGACACTACAATTTGATTGATAATGACAAGCTGTGTGTTGTGTAGGAAGCATGTCGTTATTATCGATTAACAGATAATCGATTTAATGCACACATATTCACTTCTTAGATCGATATAACCTACTAGATCAATTCTCGAACTACAAGAATACATCGGGAACAATTAAGCGTATGTGGCGTACTCCACAATCATAAGGCTATTCAAGCAAGTTCGACCAAAGATAGAGCAAATGTCACTACACCGTTCTAATTGTATGACTACAACTTGTAGATTTGGTCGAGTACATTCTGCGGCAGGTTATTCCTCGCCCACTCCGCGGAGCGCACCCGCAATCACAGCACATTGCCGCTGCGACTGGTTTGGTTGCCAAGTGCCAACCAGTGTTGCCAGATCTGGAGAGTCAAGATCTGTATAGAGGATAGTAAAAATCTGTATGAAATCTGTATTTAGTAAATTAATAAAAATCTGTATTAATCTGTATGTGTCGTTTGTATTCTGTATGTAACATTTTAATTTGGAGCATTTAGAGAAAAATAAATGAAATTAATGATTAATTGTAAATATCTTTATTTAGTTTAGATAACAAATTAGAATCAACATTTAGCTCATAACAAGGCTTATTATTCAGCAGTTGCTTGGTATGCAATAACCCTTCAATTGTAGTCGTTTCTAGCCTATTTCGTTGTTTCGTTTTAATAAGGTTGATGGAAGAAAATATCCGCTCCACAGCTGCACTGGAATGAGGTAGACAGAGGAGTGCAGACACAAATTTTGACAACACAGGGTATAAAACCGTAGTATCGTCACCAGGTTTCTTTTCTTGAATAATCTTGCTCCAATATTGTTCTAGATCTTCACCAGCTTGTTCTGAATGAAGAGTCAAATTATTTCTTAGGTGTCTCCACTCTGTATCTAAATTTTGGATTTCTTCTGTCACGATTAAGTTTGGAAAATGAAGAGCGACATTTAACAATGACGCTATCTTTCGTGATTTTATAACGTCTGGATTTAAAAATTCTAATTCTTTTATTAATTTGTTATTAAAATCGTAGCGGGTTTTAATTTGTCTTGCGCCTTCTATATAAAAATCAAGACATCGTAGTCGAAAAGTTTTAACATGTTCTGAATCAAGGTCCGTGGCTGTGGCTATGGAGGTTGCGACTTTTGTACCTAAGTAAATCTGTTCAATTGGTACAAACCGTCTTGGGTTGTCAAACTGGATTGCTCCGAGGTCTGTTAACATTAGATGAGAGTTTTGAATATAATTATCCAATAATGAACGAAATGCGGTTTTCATATTTTCATGGAGTTTATGGATTTCTGGACGCTGGGACTGCATCAGTTTGTTAAAATTATTAAATATTTCTAGGACATATTCCAAAAATTCTAGGTACATTTTGTTATATGGATTTTTCAGCATGTGTAGAATGTTATCGGATGTCTGTAATCGATCTGTGAAACTGTGTTCGGTGAAATAAAGTATAAGTGCCTTGTATTGCTCCAAAAGTCTGACTACAGCTGATCGCAGAGAAAGCCATCTGGTCTGACAAGGATGTAAAATCTTATGAGGTTTAAGATCTAGAAATTCTTGAAACTCTTTGAGGATACCACTCCGCTTTGGGCTATTTTGAAAATAGTTATACACGTCTCTTATCAGGCTCTCTGGTTCTCGTGGCAGCTTTGTGCATGCATATGATGCACAGAGATGGAATGTGTGACAAATACATTTTATCACAAATAAATTGGGTGTGTCCGCAAGTAATCTTGTAGCTAATGAATTGTGCTGCCCCATCATGGTGCTAGCACCATCAGCAGCAAATCCCACTAAATTTTCTTTATAAGGAATACAATTGTCTGTAAAGACTTTCACAATGTGTCGGTAGAGCGTTTCAGCAGTCCCGTCTTGAATCGGTACTAAACCGAGAAATGCATCAGTAACTTTGTAATCTTCATAAAAGCGAACAATAAGGCACAAGTGTTTAATACATCCTCTGTCTGTGCTTTCGTCAACTAATAATGAAAATTTATTGTTTTTTATATATTTTATAATATTTTCTTTATCAGTCGCCCCTGTAAATGAAGTTAAAAATTTGTTGTCTTTGTTCTGCCACAATTAATAGATTTTGCAATTTCCGAGTCTGGGCATACTTTTTGGATTAACTGGGGCAAATGTTCCATGACATTCATTGCTAAATTATCCTCTGCTACAAAAGATGCTAGCAGGATATCTGCCGTCTTTGTAGAATTGATATTTTTCTGTATGAAACCTATCATCGACTTTTGCGTGCTACTCGAACTAGGAACAGAGTTTGTATGTTTCGTAGTTTTTTGTGGCGATATAAATCGTTTTTACCACCACATCCTATTGAAAGATCAGATAAACAATACTTGCAAAACGCATATGTATCTTCTTTCTTGCTAGGTGCGAGCCAAGTGCTGAAACCCGATTCTTCCATCCATTCGCGATTAAATTTCTGCAGTATCCGTGTTTTTTTCGGTGTACTAGCCATAATATAACTCCGTCTATAGCACACTCACTATGTTTTAAATGAAAACAACACTGTTATCTATCAAAGACAGAAAAAATGGATGAAACAAAACAAACGAATGAATGAAGATGAACATCAACTCAGTCACAGAACTTGCAGAACGAACGAAATGAATCCATTCGTCTGTTTATATGTACACATTTTGAGGGAAATCCCCGAACATAGTATTAATTACAATCGCTTACGGTTAAAAGTATTCATCGATGTTGCCATTTAATTTTGAAAACTACTAAATCCGTAAAAAAAATAAGCAAATAACCAAAATCTGTATAAAAATAACTCCTTATTTTTTATCGGTATGACATGTTGAAATTCTGTATGAATACCGAGAAATCTGTATATATGGCAACACTGGTGCCAACCAACACACGGAGAGATACTGCTAGTATATTACTTTCTCTATGGATACTGCCGTAGGCCGCGCTCGATTTTCGTGTTTGTTATCAGCTCCGTAGTATTATTAACTAAAACTATTTACTAAGTTCTACCTCATAATAAAATAACTTTGTGTTAAACGTAAATAATAACTATTCATTTCGTTCGGCTTAATTAATTCACATATTTAAAATCATAACAGTTTCAACGTGGCGTCGCATCTCGACCCACACGTATAAGGTTTATAAAATGAAAAATATGAAATGAAAATATTTATTCACAAAATAACATTTACAGATTTTCCTAAATAAATCGTACAAAGAAAAGGTTTGATGGTTGAAATGTCTATTTCTAGAGATAACAAAATAGAGAAACTACATACACTAGACAAAATAATTGTTGAGTAAATTTGGGAAGTGGACATTATGCGATGAAACCCATAATGTCTACTTCCTATATTGACTACTTTCCAGAATAACCTTGCAAAAACGTCTCCTTCCCGTATTGACCATTGATCACAGTGTTGCCAGATCCGTGAGTTAAAAATTATCGGAGAATGACTGCAAAATTATCGTGTTTTTATCGCAAGTTCAAAACCCTATATAGTACTCAACCGACTCTAAAAAAATAATTGTTTATACTAGATTACACAACTAAAATGTAGGGTGTGAAACACTAACAGATAACAGCAAAATTTTTATGAGTTTTTTTTTTTTATATACCTGATAGGTTAGCCTTTGACCACTATCTCACCTGATGGTAAGTGATGATGTGGTCGAAGATGTTGTTCAGGCTAACCTAGAAGACTATTATAAACCTATCATATTAGGCCATTTTAGTGTTTTAGAATTTGGGAGTGTATAAGCATAATTCATAGATGGTTGGGCATGTAGGCTTTGACGGGCTCTGGTTTTATCAGGACCGTACATTCCTGCGTTTTTAGTATGTTCAATCGTTTCTCGGTTTGGTGTAAAATCAATAAATCAGGTCTTTGCGCTTCTATTGCCCCATCTTCTTACAGCCTGAAAAACTTATTATAAAATCAATAGTAGGTAGTTGTTTTATAACGGTTCCGTATATCTGTTTTTTACGGAATTTATTTAAGTGAAAATCGTCACTCATTTTGCATTTGTTTCGACTGTCATAGATAAAAGAAAAGTATTACAAAAAATGCATTCGATTACACGGATCAGAATTCATTACAAAATTATCGTAGCAATGATAAAAATATCGTAGATATTTGATGAAATATCGTGCGATACGTTATAATTATTTTTTATCGCATGACAGTCAAATATATCGTGGATCTAGGATAATTATCGCATGTCTGGCAACACTGATTGATCATGTCAAGTTCCATTCAAATTGTTTTTTTCACGAAAATCGACATCCCTAAAGTTACGTTCATAGAACTGACAGCAAATCCTTTTCTCAGCTGGCACTGACTTCAATACTTTCATGACAGTTTGGCAGAAGGGCATTTTCCATATGACGCTAATTTCGTTATTTTCGATAATTTTGATCATATTTGCGTCTGTGGTTGTGATCACTGTGATCGTTTGTAACTGTTCTCCCCTGTTCCATTTAGGATAAGAACGCTAAGGATGCCATTAAAATTTGCCACTTCTGTCACTTTTGACATTAGATGTAGGTGATTCAAACTGTTCCAGTAGCTAATTAGCGTTTATGGCGAAAATAATGCCAAAACCCAACTGGAACAACTTTTTAGGAGTGTGATCGTTTTTGGCGAATTTAGCTCCAAATGGTACTTACCCTAAAATATTACTTGCTCAGTGAGGCACAATTAAAACAAAAGAGGTGTTATTTTTTTTTTAGCTGGCTTGAATATTTGCGTAAATATGTACGCGCATAAAATAATGTTTTATTAGTTAATACTAAAGCAAGTAATCAATTTTAGATTAAAATATTATTTTTCATTTTAAAAAATTAGTACAATCATTATTATTAATATGAATTTAATTTACTAACATTAATTTATTGTTCACCACTGTCTACCTTTTCCATTATTTCTGTCCATCCAAAGGTTGGTAGAAATCGCTACATAGCGATAAGACCGCCCTTTGTACTGCCATAGAATAATTAGTCTTTATAAGTGTAATTTACTTGGTAAACAATAAATAATTTTTGTCTACATCAATTGTATTGTATTGTATTAATCAAGTAGGTACATGTCATTCTTTTGCACGGCTAACCCCTATGTTTACATTTTTGATCACGAATTAAAAACCAGAGTATAGGTACATACTTTAAACAAGCTTTATTTATAGTATTCAGCCAGCTTATATTCTGTATCTATGTTATATCATCATCACAAGGACTCTTATTTAACCATTTTACCCTTAGAGTAAGAATTTGTCTAAGATTTTACCTCTTTACGTGGAGACTTATAAATTCCTTTTTCGTTTATATATTTCTATACCTAATTTAAGCAGTTATGCTGTTGATAGTCTTTCTAAAATATAATAAATAAATAAAAGTCAATTCATTACAAAGCAAACATTAATAATTTCATTACAATTACATTTAATTTATCGCCATAACTAGGTATTTAGGTACACATAATATAATTAATTGATTGAAAATTTTATTGATACCTACGCATCCATAGATAATGAGAATAATATAATTTCATTCATTAAGTGGACGATATCGTCCACGCGGATAAAGGGGCAATACTGCTTTCATCAATGTGCTTCAATTACAAAATCCATAACTTTCCACGGATAACTTATGTTCTCGAGAGTTTATTACGTTTAGAGCAATTATTTTCCTTATTTTTTTCTTGGTAATTATGTTACTACTACGGTACAAGCATCTGGACTGTACACCTAATGTGCGGAAATCTGTTTCACAACAGATGTATTTGGAAACAAGTGACTAACTGCACAGCGCCCGTCAAGCTGAGTCTGTTTACTGGCTCTCAAAATTAAATAAATTATTATATATCTTACTTGTTGTTCTGAAAATATCCGGCATGTATAAGATGTTTACGTGTTATGTAAAATGATCCTGTTTCCAACATCTCACCGCTCCAGTCCTGTCTTCTAGGTCGCTGGTTTACATTAAAATTAAGCGGTTGAAGCTGGCCTTTCTTAATTTGCCAACGGAGCTTAAAACTTCTGTAAATACGAATTATTAATGTAATGTACCTAAGAAGAAAAGGACAGAAGCTACGTCTGCACTTAAGATATGTGGTTCATAATACATTTCTGAATAGTAAAATACAACTTTGAGATAAGTAAATTATCGGTACTTATAATTATTAGAGTTAAGATGAGAGACAGGAGTGTAATACCTAATTATTATAGAGCGTGGAGTCCATCAATAACTCACAACTACAAAATATATAAATTTAATTATTAGGTTGCTACCTACGAATAAATAGGTATATTTGTTCGTAGGTTGCTACATATGTTTTATAAAAAAGTATTAATTATCAACTAGTTTCATACAAGGAAGAAAACATCTTTGATCGCAACTGGTAACGAAATACCGGTTTCGTAAACGGACGAAGCGGCTTATAGTTGTTATTTATGAGTATACCAAATAATGGATTTTTGAGACGCAATTCAAGACTACAGCAACTACAGTCATAAAGTCGCTAGAATCATCTAGTCACCTCTTTTAGAAAATTAATATCGTTAAATAGCCACGTGTTGGGAGCACTCTCGGGGATCTAGTGGCCCATGCACTCTGGTTAATTTTGCACATAGGTTCATTTAAAATTATCTCCTACACTTTTAAATGTAACAGCATTGTAAAGGCCATATTTTATCATGTAAAAAATGACTGAATACATTTTCTTGTTCACTAATGATTTCATACAGCAATCACAACAAAATGCTTCTCAAAATGACCTTTATATAATTTAAAACAACAAGTTATTGTGGATCACGCATAAATGATAAATGTTAGTAAAATGTACCTTAGTGGAGTTTTTGTACATCTACCAAATTTTGCTATATATCTATTACACGTTGTATATGCTTATCCTAAACCAAGTGGTCAGCGCAAGCCGAAAAAGTACCTTAATCATACAGCTATTTTTTTTCAGGTTAGTCTTACTAATCCACTTATTTCGTACAAACACCAAATTGAAATCAAAATAAAACATAGTCTTTATAAGAAATAAGGTATAGAGCAGCTTACTATACCTAATTTTTTTTATTTTTTTTCATCAGTGATATCAGTCATTAGTCTTAAACTATACCTCTTTATCATATTAGTGTACCTATATAGTATAGATGTACTAGCTTTGACACTACAAAATTTAAAATAAGATGATAGCTGGCCGATGACCGAGTGAATAAAAGGAGGGCACTAAGACCAAGAAAGCATGCGATGGGTTGCATGGAACTGCAGCTTTGCTTAAGTAATATACCAATGGTGGTTCATGACATTAGCCTTACCCTGGCGCTGCTTGTGTATGTATACGAACCTTGTTACCGAAAATATGCAGTCATAAGCCACAGGTGCATTTATTTTCTTCAGAGCACCTTGCACTTGCCAGGACTTGATGAACGGAGATGTAGCTTGCAGCAAAACTAAGATATCAATATCTGGCCTATAATGTAGAAACTCAGCAGCACCCCAAATTGAAGGAGCCCAATCTGCTGCTGTGATAGGACTTCGCCGAAAAACTGTCGCATTGCCTGCAATAAGCAACTCACTATATTAATGTACTCATTCACACCGAGCTCTATAATCTGATCATGTATTGGTACTTAAATCATTAATACATTTTTGAAAATACAAACGTCTTACCTCGAGTGGGAATCGAGTCCACGTCACCCGGTTTTACGCACCAGGTGGCTTAACCACTGAGCTATCGAATATCGCTCTGAGCCGAAATTTTGTGATTATATTACTTTAACGGATTTATTTCTTGGGGGACGGTGCGCTAGAAATATACATATAAGAAGGGTAGCGACATCATACCGAGAGTTAAGTGTTTGAAAAAACACTTCTTTCAATCAGATGAAGTCTAGTATAGTCTGGTCCCCTAGGACGGTTAAAGTAAAGGCCTGTTGACACTTTTTAGTTATGTGTTAGTGTTAAGTAATTAGTGTTTAGTGGCCCTGTTTAGTTGAGTGTCCAATACTGTTTAGTTTCTAGGTGGGTTTGATTCCCACTCGGGGTAAGACATTTTTACTCTAAAATTGGTATATTTGATTTTCGCTTAGCGAAAGTGCGTACAACCTAGTCATATTTAGAAATGTATTGGTAACAATTTGCTCAATATCTTCCAGAACGTAGCACATAATATAATGCAAAGATGGTATTAATTTTAAACATTAATTATTATAGCTACCTACGCCTCAGTCCGGACTTCCAGTTCTGTCACCGGAGTTCGGCAATTATATAAACATTGATGCTAAACATTGTTAGGTAGCGATCGAAATTAACCTCAAAGCGGGTGCGAAAAGTTTAAACGGAAAGACCCAGAGTCCCACGACGCCACGGGGTCTTTGTTGTTTTGACGTACCTAACACTTATTCCAATCCAAACAGTAGAAATAAAAACGGTACTTACACCGAAGAGCTTCGAGTGCTATTAACGGATGGTCGGTAGAAACGGTGACGTCAGAGATCCCAGCTCCGTGAGCTACCGCTACAGCGTTTTGCACCAATGTCAATCGACCAACGGTCTGGAGATTCTTCAAACGCACTCCCTTCGATCCGCCTCTCGCAAGAATGAGCCCCGCCACTGACTCGCAGTGAATTATACAAAAAAGGTCACTAGGAAAAAACATATTTACAGGCATAAGAACAAAAACTAATTTATAAAAATAAGTATGCAAGTTCATATAAATATGCAAATATTTAGTCAATTATACTCACGCAAAGAAAAGAAGATAAATCCTTATTATCATTTTATATTCTTTGAGGGCTGACGAAATTTCGCGCTTTGTAGGCCCTGGCGTAAGTTTTGCCAGGGCCTACAGTTGGTAGGGCTCTCTAAAATGCTCTGAAATCTTCTGTAAATCTTATTCATTAGATAGATACTTACGTGTATAAAGTCAACTGAATATCTGTAATATCAATTCGCAATTGTATAAGTACCTACTTTCTAAGGTGCCGTCAGCTAAAATTTCTTCGGTTTGTGTATTGTACAGTTGTATTAGGAAGTAAGAAGATATGCTCGTACTGTACCAGAATTAATCCGTCAATACACCACTGAGTGTCTTCGCTGAATACACGATGTCAACCTACCGTCTCGGACCGAATAATTGTATATCCCAATTCACAAGTGATTGCTTTTATTAACATTTCCTGTGCAACCCAGTAGAAAACAGATATTGATAATAGGTAAAGATACTGTACAACTATAGTAGAAAGAGTGGGAAAGTAGGCCATCTCCGGCCCAATCCGAGATATAATTACCTACCACACTTGCCTGTCTCAGGGTTGTCACTTTTAGCAAAATTTTAATTCAGTGCCTAGAAATTGGCAAGGGCCGGGAAGTTGTGTTTTTTACTTATGTTGTGTAGGTTCAAAATATTTATATTATACAATTCAAAATATGATTTTGGCTTACCACGCGATAGTGCTTGTAATTATCTTTCATAAGAAGTGATTAAACTAATACATAAAAAAAACATCGAAAAACAACCTCAAAACTAACTCCCGTCCCTTGGACCATAATTAATGTTTGTTGTTGTTACGATTCGACCTTTGCTCTATTTATCTGATTCACAATTACGATTTTATAACTAAGTATTTAGTTACTATACCTACCTACAATACTGAGAAATCGGCATGACTAAACGTAAACAAAGCAATAGCGGCATATCAATTGACAGACCAAAAAACCTAGGTAGGTAATACATTCTAGTCTCTAGTGGAAAAGTAGGCCTGCCTACTTCATCTGTCTGATAGAAATCTACCTAATACATTCTATAGGTACCTATCTCACTCATCATCAAGTAAATATTTTAGGTATGCTATAATAAGTGACTTGTTTACTTTTCCTGTTCAGTACGTAATCTGAACAGAGACAACTCTGGAATAGATGAATTGTTTAAACAACCAAACACACAGCAATAAGTTCTCCTGCGATTATCGCACATTTTTAATTTATTTCGACGTGTCGAAAAGCCGTGACGCTCAAACTTTTGCGTTGTTAGCCCCGACTGGCGCACTGAGAAACAGGTCGAGATTTTGTTAGAGTGTGCATGCGGGACGCATAGATACTATGGCGCACACCACACATATAAGCCGCGCGCGGTGCGTTTGTATGAAGATAACTTACTTCCCCACTCTTTCTACTATGGTACAACGTCCCTATTTTAACCTACATCTAAAAAAGGCGAAGGTTCTCCATTCAACCATGTTTTTTTTTGTATATTTTTGAAGTGATTACTTCGCTAATTTATGAATTGATTTTAATTATTCTATTTATATTGGTGTGAGTGAACACGTCTCCGTTGGCAGAGCATGTCCCAACTATAGACGGATGCGGGATCAAATCCCACTCGTAGTCAAAACTTTGCCTTTCGTTGTAATTTTGTAAGCTTATTCACCTTGCAAGTTTTAATGTTTGCATTACAATTTAAGAGTGCGCCCAATGCCAGGAAAAAAACAGTTTTTACCCCCACTTTTTCCATCGCCCACTTGAGTGCGAAATACAACCACAGCCAGGCGGCAGAGTCACGATCGCAAACAGCCCTGCGCCGCGCTCGCTCAAGGCCCTGACGTTGAGCGCAGTATATTCGTTACAGTCAGATAAATTAAATCTATATCTAAAACTAGGACTGGGTAACGATTATTAATTAATACTTAAAAAAAACGACGGCTTCTATTGCTGAAAAGTACTTTATTTGCATGACATAGGTATTGTTCTAGTTCAGAAAGAATCATCAAAATCAATTCGTATATGGTGGGATAATCACGTAAAATACATAAAAAATAATGTCATATAAACACTTCCTCCTTTTTTGAAATTGGTTAAAAATATTATTTAATTTGTTTTTTGCTATTAAAATTGCTCAACGGATATTAACGATATTTAGAATGGAGATGAATCAAAATTAACATTAAATTTATTTGCAAAAATAAGGTTAGATTGGGAGACAATCACATAATATTAAAGGATTATTGAATAAACATATATCCAAAAAGACATAGAATTTATTTATAAATCAGTATTCAACAATCGACTAAATATGTTTTTCATTTGAGTAATGTAATAATCCAGGAAAAGCTGAACCTGTAGATATATCGGGACAGAATTACACGCATGGTAATTTTTAGGATCCTGGTTCAGATGGTTCTGGAAGGTGAGGTTTTTGCATGGTGGTAGGGCATTTTGCGAATGCCCGCCTGGCTAGCTACCATCCTCAAGTAGAAAATCTGTCGCCAAGCACCTAACGGTGTGTTCCGGCAGCTGTCCTTGAGAGCCAGTACTTCTAGGTTAGCCTGAACAACATCTTCGACCACATCGTCACTTACCATCAGGTGAGATAGTGGTCAAAGGATAACCTATCAGGCATAAAAAAAAAGGTGATGATTTTAATTTTTTTCCTTTCCACGGGACGCTGTCTCGTTTAGTTTCTGTTCGAGTTCGCCCACTGACGGCGCTTTCACCACTGCTGCAACATCGTCAGCATACATTAGTACATCAGCGGTATTTATGGCGTCAGGCAGGTCGTTCCATAGTAAAGAGAACAATATATTAGATATAGCTGAACCCTGAGCTACCCCCATATTCAAAGATAGTGGATTTGACCTGTCCTGTCCTCGATCTCTAACGACTATTTGCGTCGTGCCCTACGTACGAACGGCCTCAGCCTAAGCGAACGGTTAGCCGGTGTGCGGGCTGCGGTCAAGGTGCTTTGCACGAGGTTTCGGTCATTGGGTCAGACTTGGGCGCCCCGCAGGCAACCGCAGCTGCCACAAGTCTCGCGTTCATCGTATTTATGACCTCCTGTTTTGATTGAAAAGGTTGGCCAGTATCGTCTCTAACAATATCTATGAAGTCAATATTAGATACATTAGATTTTCCTTTTTGTTGGTTTATCACATTCCATATAGACTTTGAGGTATTTCTACTATTTTCTATCAGTCTGGTGTAGAATTTAGATATATCTTGATTGAGCATAGTATCATATTTGTTATTTAAACTGTGCAACACATTGTTTATTAAATCATGGTCAGAATACTTATTACTAATATCAGTAACGTCAATTAACAGTTTTCTAAAATGTTCTATGTCATTAGATACCCACGACTGGTATATTCTTTTCTGGTCAAATTTCTTGAGAATTCTCTTTCTCAGGTCTAATGGATACTTCGTATCTTTACTGACGGAGACCAATTTATTGCACATATTGCTGTACTTCTTCAAGATTATCCCCTGCCTCCTATATTTATTTTATTGGAATATTTGCGTTCTTTACCATCAAAAAGTGTGTTTGAAAATACTCCTTTTGCGTAATTTTGGCATTAGGCCCACCCTTAATATAGCAGGGAAGCCCACGACGCTACATGGGGATTTACTCGAGCGTCATAGAGACATATTGGGTTGCAAAGCTTAGATGATAAAAATAAATATATATATATATATATGTATATATAATGTATACCTTTTCATCGGTGGGGGGAGCGGTTATACATTTTCAAAAACGTAATACTAAAACCTGTTGCATGGACATACTCGAGCGCGTCTGGTATTGATAGCATATTATAATAAAATTAATAATTGAAGAAATAATGGAGAAAATAAAAGAACGGAATAACGTGAACTCTGAAATCAAAATCTAGGTAGATACACACGGAATCATATATAGTTCCGTTGATCAGCTTTAAAACCACTTGTTCTCTCTTAAACTGCCGTTAAAGTGCCGCTATACAGCTACTGTGTACCTTTTGTAAGCTTAAGGCTGAATAATTTGTGCCCAAACCGGTAGTACAAGGGCTATATAGCGTGCTATACAGCTCTTATACCGCTTACTAAGACAGCGTAAAGAATAAATGTGTACCAATAGTTGACCGATATAGAACCCCCAATGCTACTTGGGAAGAGAGATATAGAAAAGGATCTAATTTAAATTCCGTAACTATTTCAGAAGGTTCTAGGAGGAAAAGAAAAGGATAGAACACATGGAATATTAAAAATATATTTGAATTTGGAACAGTTGCAGGCGTAGATGTATAAGCAGTAGGTACATCCGTAGGGACACCCGTTGCGCCAGCATTGATACAAGTGAAATAAAAAGCGAAACAAGAATAAGAAGAAGTAGTAAACAATGCAGTGGAAAGCGAACAGTTATTGTGAAGTGTTCAGTGGACTCTCACTAATCGATGAAGGGACTCTGATACGCTACATGTGGACTGTTGATTAGTGTGCTGCGCGTGGAACTGTATACAAACTCTCACTCAACAGAGGTTATCTTCCAATCTCCTTATCAATTGCACCTGACAATTGGTGTCGGAAGTGGAACAAGGAACGACAAAGGAGTGACCACGAGAGCGGCAGCGATGGAGGACTACCGCCAAAACGCCGGGGATTTGCTATAACGTTGAGTCACAGCTGACTCCTTCGTCATCTACAAGGTATGACTAAATATTTACTCGTAGTTAGAAAGCTGGAAAGATTCTAAAGCATTTTTTTGTCGAATTATAGGAGTTCACTATACATATAATTTGATAAAAATGAAATGAGAATGCAATATCTGGAAACTCATGGTGGAAAAGGTGAAATGATCACGTAACAAATTTACAGGCCTTCCACTCCGTGAAGAAAAACTCAGTTTTCAAAGCATTGCGAGCAGGTGAAATGGGTAACAGCATCAACTACGAAGTACTTATTCGTAACTGGAAGCAGTTACGAATAAGTACTTCAATGGAGAGAGAGACAAAACCTAACGCTCTCCTAGAGCCCAACTCAGAGACAAAACCTAACGCTCTAACAAAACGTTGCAACTTACTTGCACTAATGGCCAGCTGAACTGGAAAATAGTTACAATGCGATTAAAATAAGAATAGGACGGGCTCTCGTCTAACTTCACTCATATTCACTCTAATAAGTACAATAAGCACTACGAATAATAAGCAGAACAAACTTAAAAATAGAATACTTATACGTAATTTTTAAAGAGTGACACGAAATTATTAATTTTAATTAATCCATATGTTTAAGGTTGACAGCACAGACGCTATCTTGGTTTGATGACAACGCGGGCGTCAGGTCTTATTTCTCCGACAGTGTACTACTACGTGACACGTTTCCGTGCTGTGTGTTATTTATCTTCTCGTTTAATTTGTTTTTTTTGACTGTTTAATTTGTTTTAATATTGTTAGGTTTGCAATAATGCCTGCTATGCGGATTACATTACAAAATCACAAATATACGATAGTTTTTTTTTTTAAGTCATGTGCAGGATGTCGCTCCATCCCAATACGATGGTTAAAGAACGATAGGAAAGATTTGAGTTATGACGTCATGTCATGTTAGCTCAATTGGTTAGAGCATACCCCGGCTCAAGGGGTGGGTGGACGCGGGTTCGCATCCCGCACATGACTTAAATTTTTCGTATCGTATATTTGTGATGTTTAAGTTGTTCTTGTTGACTGTTTAATTCATAGGCTTGAGCGTAGCGAAAAAATCCTAGGTCTGTGGTTTAATTTGTTTTTGGTGATTTTTATATATGTTTTTGTTACCCGTTACGATGATGACGGTGAATCTGACTCAGTGATGTGGTCACTCACTCAGTCTGATCAGGACATGCGGCATCGAAGAGCTAAGCGATTCAAATTAAGATACCTAAGTACAAAATATTGCTAACAAATAAAATCAGTTCAAATTATTTCAGTGTTTGCTGTACCTATAGTCACCTACAACTTCGTTTACCTGCCTATGACTACTTGATTTTTTTACACGACTGCCCACTTAAACGTGTGTTAAGTTTTCAGGGTTCATGTATGTATGTTTGTGGGTTTCTTTATTTCACCATAACTTCTAAATGGCTGAACCGATTTGAATGTACGAGATATCGTTAGATTTATCTTGATAGCTCAAGTGACACATGTACATAAAAATAAAAAAACAAACTGGTGGATTTTAGACGCCATATAGTAAGAAAATCAATTTATTTGTTCTTCCGAAGCCATTGTGTTGGGTATGAAAATGAAGGGGCTTAAATAGAATTCCATAAATATATTAACTTGCAATTTTATTTTCAATGGATCGATAAAACGCTTAACGAAAATAAATTATTTGCTGTTGGGTTTTTTATTTTCTTTATTAATTTATAGGTACATGTTTTATCATTTCTTTTTTGCACACTGTACTAAGTTCTAGTTTTGACGTCACAACATGGCGCTAGGCCGATCCTATCCTTATTTTAATCGCATTTTACGCGCGAT
This sequence comes from Plagodis pulveraria, assembly GCA_963890685.1. Taxonomy (NCBI): domain Eukaryota; kingdom Metazoa; phylum Arthropoda; class Insecta; order Lepidoptera; family Geometridae; genus Plagodis; species Plagodis pulveraria. The sequence continues at coordinate 5,938,797 of OY982955.1, read as the reverse complement.
ACTAGCCGAATAACGATTGTGTATGGACAGGGGCCCTTCTTAATCCCCGTAGTCCCACACTTTACCACTGTGTCTTGGCGTATTCGACTGGGCTCCTGGAATGTCAGAAAGACACCAGCCGATATATGTGCTATTAGGCACGTGTGTATAAAACGGCGGGAACGACCTACCTTCGGACTACGTGCTTGTCGCTCCGTGGAAAGGGAATTATCGCTAAACACCCTAAAGCTAGATAATTGATCAATCAGCTAACCATACGGAATTAAATTAGGATACTTTCCCTGATCTCGATCTCCCGCCGAACAGCAATCCGTTGCTCGCACTAACACTGAACGCCTGGCGTCACAAATAACAGTCCCTCACTTTGTTGCACAAAGCACCAATGTTTATCGTCACTAATAAACTAGCAATCAGTTGCTTTTAATCCACTAGGTCACCGCGACCTCAATTTGTCTCACGCACACCCGCGTCAACGTGTGAGCCGCCCACGGCTTGAACTCGAACTAACTTCAACAAAACTAGCCGGGCGGCCGCACGCACACATTTACAAAATCCATCGCAGATAACACAAACAAGATTCGCGTCCGCGCGCGCTCAGGAACAGACTGCATTGTTTACCTTTGTTTACCGAATAACGATGGAAAACCGCAAATCGATGTACGGGATAGCCATTTAGCACCCGCACAGATGCAATGTACAAGTGGTCAAACGAAAGTGTTGAAACAATTATTAAAAACTTTTTTTAAAACCTATCGTGTGGGTATTAAATGAAAGATTTAATACCCGATACGATTAGATTAAATATTTTACATTTCACTTGATTCCTTGAATCTCAGGAATAGTTTGGTAAAGTACACTCCTCTGACTTAGAAACATGAAATGTAGACTTATGAAAAAAAATATGACACAAACAATGAAAACTAAAAATCATTTACTATCTACCGGAATAAAAATTACTAACAGTGAAAAAGAAACCCTTTCTTTTAACACTGTTTCCCGTTAGAATGGCGTATTTTTACTATTTTTTTTCTATACGTAATTAAAAAAAAACAGTTATAGTTGAAAATAGTCACAAACCTTGGAGTGTGTGGAGAGAAGATGTAATTTTAAAAAAAATATTGATTCCTCCAATCGTCTCCGAGCCCGGCATACAATAAGTTTAATCACAATGTCTGTGTTTAGTCACAATTAGGGAAATAATTCTTACTGAAGAAATGAGGATTCATCTTAACAATAAAATAATCTATAATTGTAGCACCAAATACATCGATAATTTATTTTCAGACACAGTTTTATCAAATGACTACTGGCACTTATCTAATATAATAATAACATGCAACAAAAAAGAAAATTTATATTATTTTCTAGTTAATGTTTTAATTTGTACAAAATCTACGTATAATACATATTACAATATCAAACTAAAGTAAATGTCCCAGGACAATACGGAGCCATTTTCGGAGTGAGGATATATTGCGTGAACGGAAGACGTCGCATCTCACAAATTAACATATTACGAAAATCTAAAAAACGGACGGGACCCATTAAATAGTATTTGTAAAGGCGGCTTGGTATAAAGGTATAACTTGTTAGTAGTTTAGTTATAAGTATTATGTTATGATACGATCTCGCATTATAATAAACCTCGTTTATTCATACACAATTGTCGAATAATACGGATTGTGAAAAATCACAATCCACTTATGTCATATCTGCACTGAATTGGCTCGGTATAGTCCTGTTATAGCCCAATATTTAATAAAACCATACAATTCAGAGCTTTTTTGATTAAAAAATGTAATGGAATCATTCTAACTGCAAAACTAATAATTAAAAAAAGTTCTCTGGAAGAATCAAAGTAAAATTTAATATAATCTAAGCAACTTAAGTATAGCTTGAAACATTTTTTTTGAACCTGTGTCACAGTTTTATCTGTCTTGTGTACCATTCGGTTATACAGTAACCGTCAATCAGTCAAATTTAAAGACACAATATGAAAAAAAATACACGATAAAGTAGTTTTTTAGGCTCGGTATATTTGTACCATTTACAGGTTTGTATATACATTTATGGTCCAGTTGCATAACTGAGACTCCTTCTGGGTGGTGCCAAGGTTTCTTATCAGCACTATAACATAGACTGCGAAAGGTACAAGTGTTCCAACCCGGTTTGTAAAAAAATACACAATAAGTTACCATAATATAAGTCTATTGGTTCGAAGAACAATACATTTCCTAGGGTAGTAGATATTTAATCACAAAACAAAAAAAAACTGTTTGTCATCAAATCACATGTATAAAAGATCGCCACATTAGATAAAATAAGGAAAAATCTAAGGAGGTGACTGTGAACATCTATGCAGTAGGTTATCTATTATAATATCGTGTACCTCTATTACGAATTTGAATAGTTTATCGCATGACTCAAATGTCGCCAAATTTGGCGATTACCTAACCATCAATGAAATGTAGAAAGTCCTTATCTCTCTAACGGAAGTTATTTATTGTATTACAAAGACACAGTGTAATAATGAATAGATTTAGTCGTTACCTTGCGGAAATCCATATTTAATAATAACAAATATTTTTAAAATATTTTAAGAAAACATCAAATTAATATTTTAATAAAACACTTAAAAAATACAAAAATATATCTAGTGACAATTCCGCCTAATTTTCACGTCACAAAAGCCACGCAGCCAAACCGGAAGAGTTTTCGACGCGTTGCGCTTCTACACGAAGCATCCTCAGGTCAGGAGGTCTTGACTCTACGAGCGCACGATCGAGAATGTTATTACACAGTACACTGTGTAATAATTTGGTTTATTTTAGGTTCTATCGGTATAATATAAATTAATTTTTTATCGATGGCGTGTGTAAGCTTTTAGACATGTCAAGTACATAACCAGACAAGCTTCATTTTCTCCATCACATTTTGACAGCGGAAACATACACGATTTAAAATACATGAAATGTTACTTGTATGGTTACATAAGTAAAGTTGAAAACACGTAGGTAAGTACTGCATAGGTTTCGATGCCGACTGGTGCTTTAATTTCAAACACGTCTCCCCGGGGAGTAACCCAGAGGAGACAGCTGGCTGTACGCCATCACATTTTCTTCTGGTTTCTTTTCGAGCCTTCCGCGCGGTGGCTGCCATTTCTTGGAACCTTCGCCTTTTGAACAAATCGACGAGCGCACTGAAGTAAGAAAAAATAATTTTCTTACAAAAAATATATACTTAAGCTTATTCATTCCATACCCCTTCATTTGCGTCGGCGGCGGTTAAAATGTGTATTTTTTTATTGCTTATAGGGCCATATAATTTTGACCACATTTTGCTTCTATGGATTCAAGACACAAAATGTGATCAAAATTATCGAAAATAACGAAGTTGGCGTCAAGTGGTATACGCCGTATGTAAGCCATTGACCACAAACTCACCTTATGGTAAGTGATGATGTGGCCGAAGGTTTTAACAGGCTTAACCTATAATACTGTCGCTACACACCGTTAGGTGCTTGGCGACAGATTTTCTACTTGAGGGTGATCGCTAGCCAGGCCAGTTGGGCTACCAATAGACCTGTAATACACTTTGCCTAAATACTTTTAGTGTAGTTGCTGTAGTGTTGTATAAGTTTGTAGCAATTTGTTAATAAAGGCATACCGCCCCGGTAAAATGGGATCACATATAATTTCTTAGTTTTCACACCTACCATCGCGGCGTGCGTGGCGAGACGCACACTCGTGGTCAGCAGTGGAGCCGTTGGCCGAGTGGAGAGGCGAGCAAATGGTCGAGTGTACAGGCGAGCGGACGGTCGAGTGGAGAGGCAAGCGGGCGGTAGACTGGAGAGACGAGCGGGCGGTCGAGCAGGCGCTATCCACGCCGAGGGCGTCCAGAGCGCGCATACGCTCTGCTATTTGATCCTGTGTAGATTGTATATTTTTTTTAAATATGTATAACGCTGTTTTGAAAAGAATTTTTAATAGGACATGATTGGAATTTACACCGTGCACTCGAAGTATGGAGTCAAATAGAATTTAAAGTGAGAAGATGAAACCACAGGGGAACTTGATTTACATAAAGGTGACAATGTATTAAAAAAAACGAACTTACTGCTGTTATGCAAATACAAGATCTATATTTTTATTTATTTATTCAATTAGAACGGATACAAACACCACTTACACTAACGATAAAAAAAATATATAAAGATTAAATATTTTATGTCAAAGATAAATAATCAATAAATGTCGATTTAAAAACAATGTCTAATGGTGATTCAAAATAATAGTAATAACAATTTATAATAATACACACAATTTAAAATAATAATAAAAAATCAAAAAAAAAGTATAGTATAATATATTAAGAAGTAAATAAAACTATCAGATGTATGTTAATCAAATAAAGTTTACCAATCGCTGCGTGGAGGAGTCACGATCCACGGATACCTGCATCATGCTATAACCACACGGACTGTAGTACCGTACCAGACATTGCAACAGTCTTATGGCCGAGCTTGAAATACCTAATTAATATTTGCTCTAGTAGGTACCTCTTTTAGTCACCACCAGAGGTACCTAAAGCAAACATTAGGTCAAGTACTCTGATTACATTTTTGAAGTAACTTATGTCCCATAGTGGAAGGGCTAGAAATGTACCTTCTGATTTTCGTACTTAAAGAGCATGAGTATAGAAAAAATCGTATCTTTTAACTTCTCAATAATCCGAGCCCACGTAAAATATTAGACATAGTAGAATATAGGGCAAGTATATTGTTGGTACTACTTTTAATTGGATATTGAGAGAGACCCTGAGGCATACCTGCAGTATTTCGCGATGCGGTGACGCCTCGCCCAGCATCTCCATCTCCGCCAGCCACTCTGCACGCTCGCGAATTTGCGTCACCACTGTCACAATAGAAACGTATTTAAATAATTTAGACCAATTTCTCTTAAGACTTTGTATGCCTCAGAACATCTGATATTTAAATATTTTGCTCCTCAGGAAAAATGCTGAGACATCAACTTTAGCCAGTTTCGTACTATGGGGATGTGTATACAATATAAAACTTAGATACCTACACAATTGCGGCTGTATTTCCCCGAATGGCCTATCTACCCAGGGTAGGCAAAGGCATCAACATCCACATCTTTTAGGTTTCATTTCATGAAACTGAGGACAAAATTATAGTCGCTTATTAAAATTAGACCCGCTTCGAAATATATAAAATTTAAAACTCGACTGGCAATTGAACATATTTTTTTCAGAGAATCGTAATGCCAAGTTTCAATGGCTGAACCAGAATCCAGGATCGCTGGATGATTACCTAAACCAGTGGGAGACCTTGAAATGCATCACGAATCACGATTCATCTGTTTCCGTAAAAAAATATCGCAATCAATCGTTAGATGACGTTAGACCCTTGATAATTGACTTTTTAGTCTTGCAGTTTGAGTACATATTGTCCATAGAGGTTGCTGAGATAGAGGAGCTGCAGTGTCTGTTCCTAGTAGACTCACAGAATTGAAAGTTCAAATTAAACAATATAAGATCTGTACGTTGTATCGTCGAAATACACGTAACACAAGATGCCTGTCCATCTCCACACGCAAGCAACCTCACAGATGCAGTCTACAGAATATCTGACTTAATAATGGCGTTCTTTAAATTTTATTTTTATTAGAATAACTATTATGCATAAAACTTATTTTCTAAGTATTTAAAGGGACTTAATCGCGATAAAATACAAATTTATCTACCTCGACGTTTCGACCAAGTTGCATTGGTCGTTACATATTTATAAATATGTGTTCAAGTCGCGAGTCTTAAAGTTACAAAGAATAAAGTTATTTTCTATAAGGCTAGTAAAATTCACGTCCGCGTTGCATATAGGTACGTGCCCGTCAACCCTGTAGGCCCGGGTTACAAAGAATACGGCTACGGTCACCCCTGCCTGTCGTAAGAGCCGACTAAAAGGGGACTTGGAGTTCGGGGATTGTTTGGGATGGGGCCCTTATGATCCCACCAACGAGCTCGAAGAATATAGCGTCACTGTGTGGCAAGTGATGATATGCCATTTTACATGGCTGCAGAAGACAAAAGTAATACCTACGAGCTGAGCCTATGGGCAATGTGACAGGATGGTTCCGGTGCGTTCCTCAGGAGAACTCGGGGCCCTCCGTTACGTCCTACGTGCCCGTAGGGTGCCGGGTTAGAATATCACCCCCCCCCCCCCCCCCATCTCTACCCGTGTAAGAGGCGACTAAAGGTAACATCAGAAGGTGGAGAGCAGCGCTTTCTGAGGTACTGATATCTCACACTGCAATCCCTAAGACGCCTGCCAAGCGTGGGGATTATGGCAAAACCCCCCATAATAGGACAGGCCGTGTTCAGCAGTGGACAATTACGGCTGATACAGTAAGCGATCATTGAATATGCATTAGTAGCAGGCTTATAAGCCTATAAAGAAAGGGAACTGCATTGTAGCGAAACTGCCGGAAAATTGTTGATCATCGGCGACAGATTTTCCAATTGAGGGTGGTATTTGGCCAGGAGAACACAGTATTCTCTACTGTCGTGATTACTTACAGTCATTCCAGGTTTCCTTAGCGGTAGGCAGCTTCGGAGCGAGTTTTTTTTTTCTGCGCTGCTGTAAATGCATGGGTGCTTGCTCCGCTGAGTCCCCAAACGCCATACTGTTAGCGAGTCGGTCCTTCATCTGCTCACGATCTTCTCCCCGCTTCACTGGACGATACCTTTGAACATACCTTATCATCAGGCCTCTATAGGGGGTTACTGTATTATTTGTACTCATTTTTTATTAGAAGACATAGAGGAGAATTTGCGGAAAAAGCGTTTAAAAAATATTTTGATGATTGGATTATTCGTTGGCGTAAGTGTATCGTTTCTGAAGGAAAATACTTTGAAAATAATAAAATAAATTTGGATTAATATCTATCATTTTGTGTATTATCGATATTTTCCTGGTACTTTCTAGACAGATGATACCATGATCAGAAATGTAAAGCATATTTGAACACAAAAAAGATTCTACTTATAAACTCGTAGTATGGGCCCGGGCCCGAAATGATCTTTATTATAAACTGAAGTAGATAAGTTTTTCTCTGCTCTGCGTGGCGAAACAAACTTAAGCTAATTTAGCCTTATTTTTGTACGTTTATAATAGAAAATTCCTTTACACATTCCCGTCATCCTAAGGAACTAGTGGCGTTTTTAGTTTTCAGACTTGGCACTACTACTGCCACAGAAGCAAGCAGTCCCGACTAAGAAACCACACGGTATCACACCTCGTCTTCTTTTGGTGGAATGCAGAGACGCTTACGCACACGAACCCGCCGCGTCTGTCAGTCTTCTAATCCTTCTTAAAGGGAGACCCTGAGACACGCCAGAACAAGCACGCCGCAACCACCCCCGAGACGGAAACCAAACCTACAGACGGGCGCCAGACTTACTCCATGCATGGACTGAACACCCTAGGCCCCATGCGGCGCGGCGGGACAGTATATATAATATTCTGCAGAATATTTCAACCTATAAAGCGTTTCTATAATTATTTAATTACTTATATTATTATTTGTACAAGTTTTCTTAATATTTTTAAGGGTTCTAAAAGTAAATCCCTATAATTCGTGAAGGCTACACATTTATCGTACTACCTAGTATATAGAATTATTATTATGGATAGATTGAATTACCTCAGTTTAGGAAAATAATACAAAGGAATACTAAATATAATTTTGAAGCAGTGATGGCTCAGTGGCATTGGCTATGGAAGGGCATTTTGCGAATGCCAGCCTGGGTAACGACCATCCTCAAGTAGAAAATCTGTCACTAAGCATCTAACGGTGTGTTCCGGCAGCTGTACTTGAGAGCCAATAATTCAAAGTTAAGCCTGTTAATACCATCGATCACATCATCACTTATTATCAGGTGAGATTGTGGTCAAAGGCTTACCGGCCAGCAATAAAAAATACTGTCTTGATTCTAGAGCCAGGAACTACATAGCTGGAAGAAAATGTATACTCACATGTCAACATCAAGCACACCAGAGCTGCGGATGGCAGAGAGCGATCGGCGACGAGAGGTGCGCGGGCGCGAGGTTGGCACCAGTGCTGCTGCTTTAGTCTCCACCGCTGTGCCCAGGGATGCGGGTGTACGTAACCCATATACATCACTATGCCGCAGCTTCAAATCAAGCTTCGACTCCTCCACTTGAACTATGAAATTTATTATTTAATCAAGTCCCCAACAATATACTAAAGTGACTTCGCACTCTTTTGAAGAATAATAGTTTACTATTATTCTTCCTAGTGTCGTGCTTAGACAGTGACACATTACCCCCTATACAAACTTTGAATATTTACATACATATATTTAGTATAGTATATACACTTCTGGACTCATCTATTGGCCCACCTTGTATTTTCAGTTTCGTTTGGTCCTAGCTAAAATTTTATATTAGGTCGAGCAAAAAGTTTTTATGCAGTTTTGAACCTGGCACATTCACAATTTCATTCAATAGTCTTTTTTTGAATTTCGAACACAGAATTTAAAGAAACAAAAGACAATTTGGAGCCTGTTTGTTGATATCAAACAATCGAATACTAAGAAAACTTGGTTTTATTGGTTTACTTGGATTTAATTCTTGAAAAAGTGATTGATATCTTTGGTTTTGCAACAAACATTACTTATTCTTAACATTAAGGTGAGGTTCTATCAATAATCTATGGATACTTCACCTGAAGTCGCCGCCCAAGCTGTGGCACTTATTCAGGCCGGACACAGCCAAAGAAACGTGAGTGCTCAACTTAATTTAAGTCGATCTGCGGTCCGAAATGTTTATCGGTGGTACCTAGAGACTGGCGGCTTTGTTCGTCGCCAAGGAAGGCCACGATCTCGGGTCACAACTGAAAGGCAGGATCGATTCATCGTGACGACCAGCTTGAGAAATCGTCACCTTACCTCCATTGAAATACAAAACCAACTTCGCGACTTCCACGGAGTATCTGTGAGCGCTCGAACTGTTCGGAGAAGGTTAAAAGAACGCGATATGGTACCACACAAGCCAGCTAATGGGCCCAAACTAACGCGAGCCCACCGAACAGCGCGCCTTCATTTCGCACGCAGTCATTTAAATTGGACACAGCAAGATTGGAGCCGTGTACTCTTTTCTGATGAGTCTAAAATTGTGTTACATGGCAATGATGGAAGGAAGAAGGTCTACCGACGTAAGGGAGAGCGTTTCGCACAATGCTGCTTTGAAGAGAGGGTTGCTTATGGCGGTGGCTCATGGACTGTCTGGGGCGGTATATCCGCGAGCGGCAAAACTCAACTTGAGGTTGTTACAGGACCACGGCTGCCAACATTAAATGCTGAAAGGTACATTCGTGAGTGCTTAGAACCTCACGTGATACCATACGCGGACTATGTGGGCCCAAATTTCCTTTTTATGCATGATAATGCAAGAGCCCATGCGGCCGGCATCGTCAGGGAATATCTTCGGGATGTGAACATCACAGTTATGGACTGGCCAGCCAGAAGCCCAGACATGAACCCTATTGAGCACATGTGGGACGAGCTAAAAAGACGTGTTAGGGCTCGTCAGCCAGTTGCCCAGACGATGCAGGAGTTGAAAACTGCCATAGAAGAGGAATGGGAGATGATCCCTCAAAATTTCATAGAGCGGTTGATAAACTCTATGCCTAATCGTATGAGAGCTGTGGTAGATGCCCATGGAGGCAACACGCGTTATTAAATTAAACCTTTATTTGATAAAACATGTTTTTTATTCAAAAATCAATTGCCTTTTAACAAGGCGCATATCCGACTTGTTAGGCGTAGCTCCATGTCGTATGGTATTCTGAATTCAAATTTAAAACAATACGATCGAAAAAGATGGTAAAATGTGCCAGGTTCAAAACTGCATAAAAACTTTTTGCTCGACCTAATATAAAATTTTAGCTAGGACCAAACGAAACTGAAAATACAAGGTGGGCCAATAGATGAGTCCAGAAGTGTATATATATAAACCATACCCGGAGGGAATGTAATCTAAAGCCCACATTCGTTACACAAGCCTCGCGCCGCGCGCCGTCGCGTCGTCAGACTCGATCTCGCACCAATTTGGGAACGAATCCGTCGTCTTCACCCACACCATAGAACATAATTATAATAATACTACGTACCCACAATTGATTAGCGACTAATACTACCTACGATATAAATCACGCAAATACTGCTGTCGCTGCAAACATTGCAAACGCTTAGTTCATAAATACTGAAATACGAGAATATGCACTGTTTTGCTCGTAAACAATGTGGACCGATTAGCAGCCGCGCTTATAACGACTGCTGTAATTTTTTTTCTTCGCGATTAACCTAAAATAGCCTTCACTTTGCCCGTGGGGTGCCAGGCTAGAATGTCATCCACTTATCTCTAACTGTGCGTGTCGTAAGAGGCGACTAACGGTAAACACCAGAAGGTGGGCAGCAACACTTTCTGAGGAACTGATATCTCACATCCCCAAGCCGTCTGCCAAGCGTGGGGATTATGGCAAACCCCCCCAGATTGGGGGAGGCTGTGTTCAGCAGTGGACTATCGGGCTGATACAGTACAGTAACTTTCAGTTCAATTATCGACATATACAGACAGGAGTATTTTTGCGAGCAAGATTCTACGTGTAAATTCTAATTACAGCTTTTCAATCCAATCAATCTGTCAAAATTTGGGTTTGACGTTTGTTCTATTTTCTGTGAGCGTTACCTATATGCAGTCGGAGGCGACGACATAGATGCCATCATATTGCTATCGTGGAGTAAGTTTAGCACGTTATGAACTTAGGTTCATCGATTTCGTGCAAACAGTGCAAATAGTTAGCACCTATTTGCGTGACTTGATCCACGGGTTATATAATTAGGGGCGTTCGTTTTGGCTCGATTGCGTTTGTAGCAGTTTCAAAAGTGGCATTAGTGTTTTAGCGTTCGGATAGAAGCTTTTGCTATTTTTGACCACCAATTACTGCATGCTATCCGAACGGCTTAAAACATACTTTGACAACCGACAATATTTTAACAATTTTGCACAGTACGAAACATGGAATCAATCTCTAAAATTAACAAAACAAGTAGGTACCTACTATATAATATAGTATTTATATTATATATTTATATATAATAAATATAAAAAAAAAACTTGTGAATTCTTCAATCGCGCCACATACAACTGTCAAAACAGCAGTTGTCAAAAAACGATCACAACGATCCCACGGTAAGACATGGGTCAAAAATATCACTTTTCTCTGTCATTTGTAGCGTTTTCAAAGCTATCCGAACGGTGAGCGAAAACGATATTTTTGCTCACGAAGTCCCAAAACGAACGGCCCGTGTGATCATTTTTAGCGTTTGTGAGTGTTATTTTTGGCACCGATAGGCTATCCGAACGCCCTATTTGTAGCTCATTTCTCAAGATGCATCACTGATAATGGGACGGTTGTAAACTAGGTTTTCTTTAGCTTATGTTATAAAATAACTTAAACTCTTTTATGTGTCGTACATTTTAATTACCTAATTAATTAATTAGAAGTAATTAGGTAGGTACTGTTGGAAAAAATTATTTGTATTTAAAATTTTCGTGATCAGTACTTATGTATATTTTTTACTAGGTCCATATTAATTCACAAATACCTTTTAGTAGTTGTTGCTGATTGGGCGAAGGCTCGACGGTACGTGTGTGGAAAATGCCTCCATGTGGAACATTCCTACTGGGCCACGATACGTGCACATAACCGTTCGCATCTGGCTTTTCCATTATTTATTTCAAGAATGCCACTTACTTACTCCCTTTTAATTCTATTTTATGAGGTTTTTTTTAATATACATAGGGGTTTCATATAGCAGTATATTATGTACACTCCCTAATTGTTTTCAATCTTGCTTGAATGGTAAACACTACTACACAAAACGTCCACAATTTTTTGTTACTATGATAAAAGTCAACACATGAGAATTAATATGACACAAAATCGATAAGTATGTAAATAAGTAGGAATGTTTATATTTATTAAACTAACAAAGTTACTATGACAATGTTTAAATCAAGAAGAAACACTAAAAACCATGATACAATAATTGGTGTACCATGCTAAAACTACGTCACTACGTCTAAAACTGAAGAAAACTTGACATTGTAGGTATATATTTTGTTTTCATAACACCAAAAAGATCATCAAACATGAATGAAAGAGACTATATTTCAATGTAGGTTTTTGAACTATCTCTCCCTTGTTATCATATTTGGTTGCTATGGTATCCAAATCTAATGATCAAAGCAAAATAGAAAAATATAGGTGTAGGTATCTCATAAATAAAATAGTAAGTATGTATAGCTATTTCTATGAGATTAGAAACTAAGTTCTCCCATGAGATGTCGCAGTGGAAATAATAAATTGTAATTTGGATAACTTCAATTTTAATGATTTAAATATTACAAAGTAGTAGTATCTACGAACGTGTTATCAGAGCCATAGGCGGAAGGGAAGAGAGCTACATTTTATATGAGAAATTAGAGATGTTGAGTGTACAGACTAAAATACTATTTTGACAATTTCTTTCGCCGAGGTAGGTATCTACGAATCCAATCAATAATAGCGGTTTTCGTTGGAAGAAAAGTTCGTATCTACCATGGAGAAATATTGTATGGATTTGGGGGCCTGAGGGTGCCACGGGTACGAATTCCCATAGCACCTTCAGGTGTATTTGGCCCGGAATGGTATTTTTAACAAGAAAATAATTATTATTATTAATTCACGCTGAATTAAGGGGAAAATACCGCAAGGTAGCAGCAGCGCCTTTTTTTTTCTTTTTTATGCCTGATAGGTTTTTTTTTTTTTTTTTTATTCCTGATAGGTTAGCCTTTGACCACTATCTCACCTGATGGTAAGTGATGATGTAGTCGAAGATGTTGTTCAGGCTAACCTAGAAGTTCTGGCTCTCAAGGACAGCTGCCGGAACACACCGTTAGGTGCTTGGCGACAGATTTTCTACTTGAGTGTGGAAGCCAGCCAGGCCGGCATTCGCAAAATACCCTACCACCATGCATTCTGAACGAGCATCAGGTAAATAGAGTTTACGTTCTTTCCCTCTTATTTATTAATCACAAAAAACATGAAAATATCTTATTGTGCTAAAATACTAAAGGTAATGCTAATTTTAAGAAAGTTTTTTTTTATAATAGGTCTAACAAAATTATGCAATTAATGGACTCTCAAATGACAACTTACTTACTCTCCTAATCAGGTGAAAATCTCATCGATCTATGACACAGACAATTATAGTTAACTACTATATATCTAGGCTCTAGGTACCTATGAAAAATAGATCCATTGCAAATCCTCACCCTATTTTGGCGAATTCAACTGTTAACCGAATTTGAAGAACTTTAACTTTTTTCTTTTGTTATTCGAACGGAAAATAAACACTCTTGTGTTAACCAGACAGTAAGTACTTTGGCATTTTTATGACCCTTTGCACTATCATAATTAATATATAGGATGGTATCAAATTTACCCAGTGATTTCCGATAGGTATACCTGCCTCTGATCCGCCAAAATAATCGTTGAGGTCTGGAATCTGGAATGGCCTTAACGATTATTTTTATGGAATAATTCTCTATGAAAGATGCAGAAACTTTTTTACTTTTCAGCCTACCACCGTTTTTAATTTACTCTATGCTGACTTCTTCCAAAAATAAAAAAGGCGGGAATACTGATTTATAAAATATAGATGTACATTACATACGTTTTATGAACTTTCGTAGTTCGTATAATAAACAGGTACCTACACACTTACAAACTTGATACAAACAAAGGAAAAAAGAAATCAGTCGCTTACGCATAGTAAAATTATTTGATAAAAAAAAGTATTTTGTTAAAATATTGTAAAAGAGTGCAGTTACATAGAATAGAAAGCATTAAGTGGCATTTCCAATTTTGTCCAAGAATTATGGAGAGTTCTGTTTCAATGGTAACAACTATAGAAAAAATTAAGCTTCAGGAATTCGACAAAGAAACAAAATTGAGAGAAAAACGCACAAGTAAGTAGGTATCTGCTAATCATGGAAGTAATAAGTACTACGTGTACGTACGTAGTATAGTACCACCAACTTAACTGTGCAGTTTTCGAGGGCGCTACTGGTCAAGGAAATCAACTACAAACTGTCACAATTTGAAGGAATGTTGTAGTTCTTTTTTTTTCCACCTGAACAGATAAGTTGGTGAGACTGTACTTTCTTCCATGCTGCTAATATATCCAAGCAACGTACCGCTTGGATATATTAGCAGCATGGAAGTAATAAGTACTGTCAATGATCATGTAATGACTAATAGTAATGACACAGCTAACGAATTCAGTGAATGACAGTATAATATCCAGTGAATGCGCTTTATCCATCGACCTGGCTTTATCTAACATGAGTAGGTAGCAAATTACAGTATATCCAGTGAAGCTTTATCCATTATCACATAAGCACTTACTCTACTATAATAACTGCTACTTACTCTACTATAATATGTATGCGGCACGGCAGCGTATTTACCAATAAATAAAATCGTGGTAGATATTTACGTTGCAAGGGCCACGTAGAACATTTTGCTTAAAAAATTTTCTTCTTTGTCGGCATATTCATTGCTGAAGGTTGTGTCTAGTCTGGTGTTGATCGCTCAATGAACTATGCTCTTCCACGTGCTTCTATCTTTGGCGGTCTTAAGAGGAACGGGTAGAGAAGCACCCACAGAGAAATAGGTATTTCAACAAAGTGATGCTGTCTCGCCGCTACACGGCACCACCCTGCCCGCCGCGGCGCCGCGCCGCTTACTTCTCGTCGACTTGAGTAAAAATATGTATTATAGTACTCATTTCAAGGTAGTATAAATCTGCTAAGTTTATCAAGTGAATAATCCAAACTAGATTTTGGTATTGGCAGGCCAGTGAGCATCTTTATAAGGTCTGTCTTCACGTGGGTGTCGTAAGAGACGACTAAGGGAAAATCTACGAAAGGTTGCAGTGCCTCCTGAGAGATTGTCATAATTAATCGCGATCCCAAGTCACATGGACGTGGCGATTATGGTACATAAACTACCCAAATGAGGAAGACATTTGTTTAACGGTCAACTTTCTAGTTAATTCATAAATAAAAAAAAATTTGGTGGTCCACGAACCTACGATACATAATATTTTATTTTACTGTCTATGTTGCTGCTGTAAGCTGTATCGTAAAAAGGGTAATAATATAAACGCCTAACTGGTGTTATTTTTTTTTGTGATTGTGACGAAACAAGCACGAGACCCACCTGATATTAAGCGGATTAACCTCTGCCTATAACAGATGCATTACGTCATGTGGCGAATTGCACTGCGCCCGTCACACTGAGACATACAGCTGTTAAGTCTCATGTGCCTGTAATTTTTATGGCTCTCAAGGACTGCTTCCGGAACACACTGTTAGGTGCTTGGCGACATATTGTCTACTTGAGGGTGGTAGCTAGCCAGGCGAGCATTCGCAAAATGCCCTTCCACCATAGATTCGGTACTATAACTCTAAGATAAAATTAAAATACTTTTGTATTTCTAATTATGCTATGGAAGCAGCTGCTGGAGAGTACAGCACCCAGATAATGTGAATTACTTAGTAGTAGTAGAGGCTAGTAGGTTGATATTAGATCAAAGCTCAACACCAATTTGGTGAGGCCTTTTTTAACTATAGACCTGTCTGGCATGCGGCTCCTACCTTCGCGGCTCAGCTTCCCGCGTTCTCCCTGCAGCACGCGCTACTCAGATATTTTGACTAGATCAATTATGTACTTCTAAAATATAAGGGTTGTGTATAAGCCTCAGATTAAAATTATACCTTATTGAAAAACTACTTAGTTGAAGCATTGATGGCGTCCACGAATCGCGCTTTGCGGGAAACGACCTCGCAGGCGGCCAAGTTTAAAGACGAAATCCTTGAAGTAACGGCGAGAGCAGACGCGGTCAACGCCGAGCTATGCACCGAACAGGTGAGACGGAGTGCACTGGGGGCGCTGCTAGATGAGTCAGACAAAGAATTGAAGATACTAAAAGAGAAATCAGTAAGAAATTAAAAGAATCTCTAAACTTGTTTATCCCCAAATGGTAAGTATATAGACATAGGTTTTAGTGATGGCAGTGAATGTGACCTGCTATTCAGGTTTCCAAGGTTCCAAGGTTTCTTTAGTGAGTGTTTGCTTGGTAACGCCACCCTCAAGTAGAAAACATGTCGCACAGCAAGGTGTGTTCCGGCAGCTGCTGTCTACAGAGCTTACTATGTAATTTTACCTGTGTTACATGATGTTTGTCCCCGTGGGTTTCCGGACTACAATGGGGTGTATTGTAGTCCGGAAACCCTACTCCGCTCCCCACAATATCTGGAGAGTCGTGAGAGAAAAATACCAGGTGAGCAGCAGCGCCTTTGTTCAACGGTGGACGTTATAGCTATTGACGACAAGATGTTTTATATCCCAAATAAGGGCCGCATGTCCCTTATTTGTTACTATCGCCATTTACCAGGGATATTTCCATACTTTGACATTCCTTTTTGGCATTTTTTACTCAATTAATTGTCATCTACCTATCATGGCTTTTAACCGAAATATCGTATGGAAGTCAGATGATGAAAGCGTGAGCTCAGTGTACAATCAACATGGTACCGACTTCAACAAGTTATTTCGTATAGTTACTTATTGCTATAATATGTATTGGAAATATATAGTTACGCACATTAGCTCATGGTCATCGCTTCACGCAATTAGGTAAAGGACTTCGAAACTATTTGAAACTGGTCGTATATATAAATCTTAACGGTAAATGTTACGCGAGTCATAATCCTAATAAGTTAAAGTACTACGTGTATAACTAGCCATTGTTTTCAAGATGAAGGCATTTAACATTTCCATCGGTTCAGTTAAAAATAAATAACATATACATTCGACCTGCAGGCTGTGTCTATGTCATTGAATCTTAGGAACTGAATTTTACCCACTTCTCATACTGGTATGAGCTGGACACCTCTATCATATATATATATATATATATATATAGGTACCTATGTAGAATGAAATTTATGTATAATGCGCTGTTCACGCATTTCAATTATGTTACTTAATTATGAAAGTTATACGATGCATTTTTTTCTTTTATATATATATATATATATATAAATAACCTTTATACGTACTACCCAAATAATAGCATACAAAAACCTTTGTAATAGAAATGAGAGTGACTGCCGACAACCTGCTCGCCAATTTGCCAAAATTAGATTATACGATTTGAAAATAAATAAACGTACTGTTATATTTAATTAGCCCGTTGATATTCAATAGGAACAAGGAATAACAAAAGTGTGGCAGCTACGCAATCTACTGTGCGATAAGGTTCAAGAAACCTCCGACCATTGCGACGTGTGGGCATTATTTGCTAAGCCCAAACATATAGAATCTTCCACTTCATACAAAAAGAACCAATATGAGAATGCAAAAAAAGAATTGCAACAGGATGGAATACTGAAATGTGCGCTTAGGAAACGGCAAAGCCTTTTAGAGGAGCGAGATCGATTACTGAATGAGCCTGATTCCGGAGAAGAGTTTAAAAGGTAAAATTTGTCACATAAAGGAATTTGAAGTATAGCACAAACCTTAATAGCCAGATACTTGAAAATTTTAGTGCTTATGGCACAAATTATGTTCTAAATTTTGACATATTAAACAAAGTCGTAGGTCCATTCGTTCAGAAGATACAGATGAGCAGCTGTAGACACGTGGTCTACAGCTTACGCGTTATAATCACATCTTCAGCCGTTTCGTATATACAGCATGTGTCAGCTGGAGACCAAAAAGTCAGCTAACACACTAATAATCACGCGAAGCATCGAAGTTTATATGGCACCTAAATTTTGAGTTGGTATTCATAATTGCACAAAATATGCTCTAAATATTGGCATATTCAGAATTAATACATTTCAATTGAGTAAGCTGGAGACATTCACATAAACTATTTTATTAACGAGCATTCATACCGGGTTGTCTTAGGATAATGAAGCTTGTATAGCTGCAATGAACTGTTTGGCTTGGCGATATAAATATGGATGGAGTCGCAAATTGTGTAATGCGCGTACACACATAACTTGTCAAGGGGAGGTGAATGAAGATATGTTTGTGTAGGCCGAGTACCTCAAAAGTAGACGTGCATGACTAACATGACATTTACAAATAGTTGGTGCCAGGAGACATGCATTTTTTGTAAGACAAAGATACCGCGCTGTAGTTCAGATGTTTATTATTATATTTAATTATTGTTATCAATTGAATTAATCTTATAATTGAACTACTAGGCTATTTCAACCGCATGTTTATGAACGACATTATTAAACGCTCGTGTTAGTTACACGTGATGTATGTTTTACTATAGTATTTATTTTTTTAGATTGACTTACTCTACATGCGTGTGTGTTACTAATAAAATGTTATTTGCATGTATGTAATTTAGAATCAAGAATGCCGTTCGTTATTCAGAAGAAATGGCTGGCCAGTTGAAGCTTTAACTAGAATGACATACCTTGGTAGCACTGTTAAAAATGTGAGTATAATTTGATATATATTTTCATTCATGGATAACCTGTGTACCTAAGGCATTGCATTCCTAAAAGTCAAAGTCAAAATCATTTATTCAATTTAGGCATCTACGACGCTCTTAGGAAGGTCAATTACAAATTTTAGTATTGAAATATTCTACATTGTACTGCCACGTTCAGCAAATAAATTGTATAGAGCCACTGCGAGCAGAACGGGCAAGAACACGGGGTCATTATTTTAAACATCTTTTAACAATGTGTTAAATACTTACTATATACATAAGTCTCGGTTGGATCATTTTAGAATGATGACCTTTGCGAATTGACGTATTTCTGAGTTATTCTAGACTTCATTCTATGAGGATCCAGTAAAAGTTATAGCGTTGTCATCGTCGCATAGGATATTATATGTCCATTGTGAATTTTTAGGTCACAAAGGTCATTACTATAAGTTAAAAATGAAGAAGGTCCTAACGCGCTCCCCAGAGGCACTCCCAAATTAATAAGGACATCGTCACATAGAGTTTCACTGATTGTAATCCTTTGTTTTCTTTCATCTACGTAGTGAAGTAAAATTGCTCAGTTTGCTTCTGAAACTTGTTATTAGTACAGAAATTGTAGAAAAAATATCACACCTCCTGACAGCCGCAGGACACAAAGACTACAGAGTCTCCAGGCTGGACAGGCGTACCGTCGGACTTCAATATGATATAACACTCCAATTTATTTTCTGTGCAAGTAGTTGCCTTCGAATCCTTCGATAAAATAAACTACTTTTTCGAAGACTATCACATGTCTGACTTCGATCTTTCAGTAGAAATCCGTAGCGTCACCCTCATCAATTAAAAAAAAGGTTAAAGTATTACATATAATACATTACATATTACATACATTACATATAACATATTACAATCGAAACTCGACTCATTTCTGCCATGTAAATATCATTCAAACCTTTCTAGTTAAACTCTGTGGATCCGTAAACTGGAGGAATGGATTTTGTAGTAGCCCCTGAGAATAAAAATCGCGGTAATCTAGCAGATCATCCAGATCCATATTTCGTCACATGTAACAATTGAAACTGCTAATATCTCTTCATTAGGTAAGGCAAGCCGCCTCTCTCTCTCTCTCTATATCAGTGAGGTATGTACCCATTTTTCAAGTTTTCGGGGTATGAGTGAGTATTAGTAAACTGAAGCAAAAATCTACACTTGACATTTATGATATGTTGGATGCTTAATTGAATAATAATAAATGAATTTTTGTTTATATACCCTGCAGTACTTAAACCATAGTTTTACCACTTTTTAAGAAAAGGGTTAGCTCAGATCTTAATAATTTATTGACCAGTGTGTATATTGCTAACTTTACCAAGATATTAGATAGTTAAGTAATTTGAAAATAACAACTTATTTAATTTAGCACAATTTGGATTCATCAACTGCACTATCATAAAGATTTTTTCCAGATTTTTCAAGCCAGCAGTTTAGCTTTTAGAGGGGGGGATGCCTTACTGGAACATAAATTTGCACTTTTAAGTAAAATATCATACGTAAATGGAGCATTAAATCAACGATACCCCACACGATGAGATAGACGACAAAAAAAGGAGCTACTCTAAAAAAGTATTTTTTTTAATTTTATTGTACCGCTTTGTCGGCATGATTAATATACATACCTCTACAAAATTACAGGTTTCTAGCTCTAACGGTCTCTTAGCAAAACTTCGGACAGACGGACATGACGAAACTATAAGGGTTCCTTGTCAGGACTACGGAACCCTAAAAAGGCATACATATTGAGTACAGATTATAGTAGTTTACACTGCAGATAAAAAGTTCAATGCATCTGGCAACACTGTCTAGAGCCTAGCCTAGGGTGCTTACCATTTGAGTGAGATTCGCTAAAAACGATCACACTCCCAAAAAGTTGTTCCACATGGGTCTTGGCGTTATTTTCGCTTTAAACGCTACATCTAATGTCAAAAGTGACAGAAGTGGCAAATTTTAGTGGCATTCTTACGTAGAGAGAGAAAGTACTCTGTCTACGCATTCTTAGCGTTCTTATCCAAAAATGGAACGGGGATGACAGTAACAACGATCACGTGATCACAACCATAGACGCAGAATGTGATCAAAATTATCGAAAATAACGTTCTTAGCGACTAATGGAATAGGTATACCCCTAGAGTATATGTGTGTGTTGTGTCAGCATAGAGAAAAGTAATAGGTATATGTCATATGTGTCAGTCAGTCAGTGTTGTGACTGTTGTGTAAAGTAATGAATTGAAAAATAGATACTAATTGCAAACCAAGCGCCACAATCCCTTAGGAATTAGGCTGCTGAATACACAATTAAAATGCTGTCGCAATTTATAAAACCTCACAGAAGTATTCAGTATCTCAGGTTCGTAATAATAACAAGAAACACAAGCAAAAATTCCAAGCCGAAATAAACCCTATGAATTAATATATGTATCCATGGATAAAATGCGGCCACAGTTCTATCACTACATATCTTCAAGCATATCACACTAGCTGGTTGGCTGAACTTCCAAGGGAACAAGTTTATCTTGTGCTGATTGTATGTATATATCTTACTTTTTATCAATATACAGACTTACAGTACAAGATATACCTGGTTCAAGAATGCATTTTGTGCATTTGCCACAGTAGTTCATTGTATATTTCTATGCACCATCATAAAACATTTGTTTTGCCGTCAAACTGAGTAATTGTTGTGTAATGTTGTTGGTTCAACATTTGTGTTGAAGCAATGATGACCCAGTGGCGATGTCACAGGTCCATTATCCAATTCCTGCTAGAGACTAGAGCTTCGAGATATTTTGTGAATCCTCATCTGGCTAGCTACATACTTCTCTCTACAAAATAATCTGTAGGTACCTAATGGTGTTTTTCAGAAGCTGTCATTGAAAAACTCAATATTTGGGTTAACCTACTATTAGACTTGTGACACATATATATATATATACAGCAAAACTACTCTGTTATTCGCTTTGCGCGCAGATATATAACAATGCAACTAGCTCCCTGCCACCACTTATCATAGAGCCATAATAATTTGATTCCTTTGACATGTAGTTTTTGGAATATCTCAACAAAATTTTAAAGAGATGTTGGCAGTTTTTTATTTCCAACATGTGTTACATTATGTACATAATAATAACCTTTATTTACTTATAAAAAAGTGTACATGGGTTCATTCTTAAAAATTAGCTGTTACAAGTCCTTGATCATTTATTTGTGCACAAATAAACTGACATTTAGTCCATCACCCCAAAGGTTATAGGACAAACACATATAAATATAATTATTTGTAATCCTAGACCCATTGAAATATGCTGTTGAAGTCTTAGTAAATAATATAGTCAACTAGCATTTTCTATAATTTTGGAATCATCTACAACAAAAAAGAGAGAGGAATTACTTAGCATTCCATGGATTCACCATGCGGGTGCCAGGTCCCATAGTTGCAGAGGCTAGAGGGGCCTGAGACTTGCAACCCAGGAGTAGGGTTAAGGGGTCCCTTTATGATATATCAATGCTCCCCTTCACCGCTCGAGCCTCCTCCCCTACCTAACCAAATTTGGTAAGATCCTACTAATGCCGCCTTAGTTACACATTCTAGGATGGAAGTTACGGTTGTTCTTGGTAGGCCAAGGTCTTTAAGTTATATTTTAGGTTATATAGGGTTAGTACCTCACTATGTACGTAGATCCTTACAAGTTAACTGATGATCTACCTAAATATTATATCTACATATAGAAGACTTATATAATTTTTCATGTTACAGAAAAAGCTTGGTTTATCAGAGAACAAGTAGACATCTCAGCAGCAAACTCGAAGCAAATGAAAATGAACCAATCAAGTTCTCAACAAGTCCAGCAGCCAGAAGGACAGTTACTCCTATTATGAGAAGAACTAATTTGGATATGCCATGGTACCAACCATACTCAGTAGTTGCTAGTGTTGCCATCTTCCTCATATATTTCTGTATACTACGTGAAGAGAATGATGTGGATTTGGAGTTTAGTAAATCCCTTTATGATAGGATCCATGGTCTAGAAAAAGAGCAACTGCTCCAATCTTACAGGTTCAATAAAGAACATGGTATAAGTGTTGCTGAAATTGAAAAGAGACTTAAAGAGATTGAAGAAGAAGAGTCACAGTCTACACCCGAATAGTATTAAAAACCATACCGAAGCATTAAGCCATAGTAGTTGTTTTATAGTTGAATTTGAATAAGATTTACCATTAAATATGTAAAGATTTTAATATTTATATTTTATTTATCTCTAGTATTTAAATGAGCTATTTCTAATCCCATAGCGTTTTAAGCCCCGTTACTGACTATATTATATAATGTTATAAGTAACTCATGTCTTTATGTAACTGACTCAAGTTCTACACTAGATAAGGCAGTATGGGAGGGGAATACATGAACTAGACTAGACCATCTAGGTAGGGCGTCATAAGGGTGAAGATAATGATATTAGTTACTTAAAGTTAAAGTAGAGATAGATACAGATTAAAAAAACAAAGGAGAAGAATGTGTGTTGAAAAGATGGAAAGAGTATTTTGAAAGTTTATTTGAAAGAGAGAGAACACTGGACCAGGTTCCAGAAACCTATAGGAATAGAAGTGATGATGAAAGTGAAATAGGTATGGATGAGATTTTGAAAGCGTTAAAGGGTATGAAATTAGGAAAGGCTCCAGGATATAATAGAGTGTCAGTCGAGATGCTGCGAGCTGGGCGAGGCATAGTAGCTAGTCTTTGCACCGCCTTTTTCATTTGTGTTGGAGGAGCGGCCAGCTGACTGGTACAAGGCAGTGATTGTGCCGCTTTATAAAGGAAAAGGGTCGCAACAAGACTGCAAGAATTATCGCGGAATCAGCCTTCTCAGCGTCGTTGGTAAACTATATGCGAAAGTATTGATTGAACGACAGATGATAAAAGAGACAGAAGAGAAAGTTTGGAATTCACAAGCAGGGTTTCCAAAGGGAATGGGATGTACGGATCAGGTCTTTTTCTTTACGATGCATAGCCGAAAAATTCTTGTCGCCGTGACGGCCGTGGGGTGCCTGGCTTGAATGTTATCCCCCATCTCTACCCGTGGGTTTCGTAAGAGGCGACTAAGGGCAACACTACAGAGAGTGGGCCAGCAGCGCTTTCTGAGTTAGGTACTGATATCTCACATTGCAATCCCCAAGACGCCTGCCAAGCGTGAGGATTATGGCAATACTCTCCCATAATGGGGGAGGCTGTGTTCAGCAGTGGACAATCCGGCTGATATATCTATTATATATATGATAAAGTGCGAATGGCACATATTATAAACTACTAAGGTAGTAACTATAATTCGATGACTTGATTCATTTATAGAAAACTACTACTAAGTTAAGCCGGCCTATGCAAACAACATACTTACGCAAAGTTGCCAAGTCATTAAATTTTACTTATTTCTAGAGCAAAGTAATTAGGTTCAGTTTACATAATAAAAAGAAGTATGGAAATAATAAAAACCCGACTGCCGAGTGAACTACATAGATAGCTATAAGATGAAATGGGATAACCATGACATTATGTTAATAATTTTACAGAACATAATATGACTCCGACTAGGTACTTGTATTTCGTATGATGGTTTTTCTCATACGAAATACAAGTACCTAGGTAGGGTGGTTGATTTTCTGGAATTATTTTTACTGTTCATACCTACTTCAAATGCATAAAAAATATAGTAGCATTATAGTACCTACTAGGACACAGTAGGTACAAGTGAGAATTCCACATCCAATCCTTAGGGGTTAATCGGACAGTATTTTTTTTTTTAGTATCAACATCTTGAATAATTCGTAGATCAACAATCATTTCCCCAACCTGTGACACGTTGGATTTTTTTTAAGTCTCATACTAGGCCCACTGCTACTCGACAATAATGTGGAATACAAAATTACAAATATACGAGAGGAAAAATTTAAGTCATATGCGGGATTCGAACCCGCGTCCATCCACCTCTTTAGCCTGGGTATGCTCTAACCAATTGAGCTAACATGACAATGACGTCATAACTCAAATGTTTCCTATCGTTCTTTAACCATCGTATTGGGACGGAGCGACATCTATAGTACAACTTCCGTTACTAGGTGGGTACCTACTGTACTAGGTACCAGGTACCAGGGGTAAAAATTGCACCCTCCCATAACTTCATGGTGGTGTCGTCATTACCGACCCTTGGTACAACTGCGATGTCCAACTGGTTGTACTACGGAGAAGTAAAGTTACCCATGGTTCAACTCTTTTTTTATATATTTATGATTATGATCCATGGTACAACTGTCCAACTGGTTGGACTAAGGGGATAAAGTAGTAAATGATCACCAAAAGTAGTATATGAAATTAAATTTATGTGGCGATGTTGTAGTCACAAGTAACCTAACGCTCCTCCTCGCTTCGCTCGTCGTCGCACCTAAATATGACTTTGCCCTAGACTATATATAAATAAATAACTAGTCCATAGATAAATTCAATTCCCAGTAGTACAACTAGTTGAACCAAGGAAAGAATAACTCACTCGAGTTGAATCATTGGTAAAGATATTTCCCCATAGAACAACCAGTTGAACCATATAAAAAAAGAATTGATCCATGGGTAACTTTACTTCTCCGTAGTACAACCAGTTGGACATCGCAGTTGTACCACGGGTCGGTCACCGGTGTCGTTTGATGTGACCGTGGTACCAGTACAGTTCCTTTCATTGACTCAATTGCCACGAAAATTTCTATTACCGTGGTACCATTGAATCTAGACTAAAAATGCCCGCCTTGGCCTTGCATAATTCAACGGAAGAAAGACCAATCCAGGTGGTCAGAAACACCTGAAGAACTGCCATCAACAATGCGATCCCAAGATTTCAAGCGTGAGCAAGCAATGAGGGTGCCTTTGTCCAACTGTGGGCGCTATGGGTGTTGATGATGATTCCTCATTTCTACAAACTTGTTCATTATCAGGCGAAAAATAGCAAGCAAGAGTATTGATAAATGATGGATCTGATTAACTTATTATATGCATGGAAATAACTAAGTACTTATATTATGTACTTGTTATATGACATAACAGAACCATACATTTAGGACAGCAGTCACAAGCGAGCGCAAGTTAAAAATAAAGATCATTGAATACACAAAGTATGTTGTGTGCTGGGCTAGAATGTCACCCCCCATCGCTACCCATGGGTGTCATAAGAGGCGACTTAAGGCAAAATACCGGAAGGTGGGCAGCAGCAGCGCCTTCTGAGGAACTGATATCTTATACTGCAATCCCCAAGACGCCTGCCAAGCGTGGGGATTATGGCAAACCCTCCCTTGAGACTGTGTTCTGCAGTGGAGAATCCGGCTGATACAGTATATGTGGTTTTCAAGGAAATTATTGAATGAAAAATTACCTAATGTTATTTACCCAACATAAGAATGAGTATGGGTCAAAAACACACCATAAAACCTATAGATTTTCAAGGATATATTGATACAGCCATACTTTTACCTGACCTACATGGATATTTTAAAATTATGTTAACTTGGGTTTAGATTTCAATACCACCAAGAAAATATTATTTGACAATGTATGATTTTCAAAGGAATGATCTAAATATTTTAGTGTTACAAATTGTTGAGTAAGAGTGAGTCATTGAGACAAGTTTGAAAAAATGTTTTAGCTAGTAACAATGTGACTCAATAGAAAAAAAACAACCTGAGTCACAGCAAGACTGGGTGAAAACTGACCACATTCGGGTGTACATAAACAGTAATTTGAAAAACACTCAGACAAAAAAGGTGTCAAAGTTCAGTATTGACCAGACATGTATAAAATTTACTTAATATGATTGTCTAAAACTTTCAGGACAAATATTCGTTGTTTGTTTCAATTTAATAAAACAATAAACATACCTCTAATTACATTTAATCATGTTAACACCGAATAGGCAGTAAACAGATTTGAAGTTCTTTATAGAAAATTCAAATCAATCGCACACACATGGACAATTTTAACTAGAAATATTACTAAGTTAAATCTACACATCCATAATCATCCCACAACACTAACATTTAGGTCTATTTTGTTTGTGTGCTGTAAAAATAAGTGTGTGAGAGACATCATAATTAATCTAGCACAACTATTTTGACAACAAAGAAACAGCAAATCTTAACAAATAAGAATGTAATAAAAAATCAGTTCTGCTACCGTTTCTTACCATTACGAATATAATGTTATATATTATGAAATATACGAGTCAAGTGAATATGAATGTGAAATTACATCTAGGTATTATTTGAGTTAAAAATAATTTAAAAGTAGGTAGACTATACTAAGAAGTTAAGCACGCTCGCCACGGATTCGTCGAGCAAGCTGGATGTCCTTAGGCATGATTGTCACACGCTTGGCATGGATAGCGCACAAGTTAGTATCTTCAAAAAGACCCACAAGGTAGGCCTCACTGGCTTCCTGTGAATACAAGAAATTAGACATTTAACAATAGTAGAATTGAAATAACTTTAAATTAGACAAAGCAAATGTTGATTTCTATTTAACGAACCTGAAGAGCTCCAATAGCAGCAGACTGGAAACGAAGGTCAGTTTTGAAATCCTGGGCGATTTCTCTCACCAATCTCTGGAATGGCAGCTTACGGATGAGCAACTCTGTAGACTTCTGATAACGTCTGATTTCACGAAGAGCCACTGTCCCCGGACGATAACGATGAGGCTTCTTCACACCACCAGTGCTGGGTGCTGATTTACGGGCAGCCTTGGTAGCCAACTGCTTACGAGGAGCTTTACCTCCTGTAGATTTACGAGCTGTTTGCTTTGTACGTGCCATGGTTCTCTACAACAAAATAGAATTGTTTTAGACGAGAAGCCACCATCTACAATTTCCATACCAACGCCAAGTACTTAGATAGGATTTATAAAACGTTATACACGCACGCTTGTCCACATCAATAACTAAATAAATCAGATGTACATTCTTACCTGTAGAAGCGAACTTCGAAGATATTGTTTCAAATGAGGTTTTTAACACAGCAGGAAATGTCTGCAACAACAATGTTCTACAAACAACACGCTCAAAATGGCGACGAGAGAGAATGGCGGGTGAAAATGACGCCAAGAAACTAAATGGTGATTGGAGGGAAACAACAAGCTCTAAGCAACCTCATTGGTAAATAATAGTGGTCTATGATTGGTTGACGCAATGCAATGATGCTATATGATTGGATGATCTGTAAAATTTGACCTTTGTCTGTAGATACCCAATTTGATTGTCTAAGCAACTAAATTGCACTATGCGTGCATAGTCGAAGGTTCTTAAGTTGACCCGTCTGTGAGACACAGTCGGCGTTTGACTACCGCGTAAAGGGGCCACCCGTGCCCGAAGACGCGTCCGTGCGGAACACGCCGTTCCGCGCGAAAACGAAAAAGGTTCAGAACGGCGATTCTCGTACAGTGATATGAATATCATAGTAGATAAATATCGAGAAAACATGGCGAATATCGAGTCGTGTAGTTTTGTGTTATTCTCGCAAAATCAATATCGATAAATATCAAGCCCTAGCGATCGACACGCAATATTGCGATATCGGGATTATCATTATACTTTCTATACACATGAACACAAGTTCATATGTGGACATATTTTTGTATCTAACACTCGCGAGAATAACATTTTTGTGAAAATTCGATATTTTTGGGATATTAATAGTCTATAGTTGACACGGGATAAATATCGAGAATCGATAAAATATTTATCACAGTTTTGAGAATTGCCCCCCAGATGTTCAGAACGCAACCTTTTGTCAACGAATATTTATTTATATAAACCTCTCAGTTGAAATGAATATTGTTTAATTAAGTAAATTTTTTAACACATAATTAATACATTTAAATACGAAATAACTTTATTGAATTAATATTAGTTTTTTATTTGGAAAGTACGAAGTACAATGCGATTAAAATAAGAATAGGATCGGCCTAGCGCCATGTTGTGACGGCAAAACTAGAACTTCATACAGTGTGCAAAAAAGAAATGATAAAACATATGTATAAATTAATAAAGAAAATAAAAAACAACTGCAAATAATTTATTTTCGTTAAACGTTTTATCGATCCATTGAAATGAAAACTGGAAGTTAATATATATATATGGAATTGTTCTTTAAAGCCCTTTATTTTGCTACACATCACGATGCCTTAGAAAGAAAAACATAATTGTTTTTCTCACTATATGGCGTTTAAAATCCACTAGTTTGTTTTTTTGTTTTTTTATGTACTATCAAGATAAATATAACGATATCTCGTACATTAAAATCGGTTAAGCCGTTTAAAAGTTATGGTGAAATAAAGAAACTCACAAACATACATACATACATACATGAACCCTGAAAACTTAACACACGTTTATGTGGGCAGACTTGTAATAAAACAAGCAGTCATAGGTAAGTAAACGAAGTTGTAGGTGACTGTAGGTACAGCAAACACAGAAATAATTTGAAGTGATTTTATTTGTTAGCAATATTTTTTTATTTATGTATCTTAATTTGAACCGCTTAGCTCTTCGATCCTGCATGTCCTGATGGCCAACTAAGGTAGACTCATCGTTATCATCGTAACGGGTAACAAAAACAAATATAACAATCACCAAAAACAAATCATTAAGTACTCGGAAACGTGTCGCGTAGTAATACACTGTTGGAGAAATAAGACCCTGACGCCCGCATTGTCATCAAACCAAGATGGCGTCTGTGCTGTCAAACCCTTAAAAATTAGAATTTATTCTTTTATTTTATTTTAATCAAAGTGACCTTGAAAGTTAAAAATTAGAATTTATTAAAATTAACTATTTCGGGTCACTCATTTAAAATTACATATAAAAATATGACACTGCTCTATTTTTAAGTTTGTTCTGCTGATCGTACTTATTAGAGTGAATATGAGTGAAGTTAGCCGAAAGCTCGTCCTATTCTTATGTTAATCGCATTGTACCTACTTGTGACGAGGTTCATTCCACAATCAGGGTGCAGTCCGAGATGCGCATTGCGCCAATAGTACCAACGATGCTAACAGTACTAACGGCTGGACCGATTTGCATATATACGCTCACGGACGTTTGAATTACCAATAATTCAGACCAAGCAAAAGCGTGCATATGACTTCATTCATCCATCTAAACACATGGATAAATTCTTTACTTTCCCAGAAAATAAACGGATTTGAACTGTTATCGATTACATAAGAGAGATAATTAGGAGCTGTATAACATCTACCTGTTAGTGTCAGTTTTTAACTTTCAATTTTTATTTGTCTTGGCTTTGATCCATAGATTCGTAAGCAATAATAAAGGGCCGATACGTGCTCGGAACGCTATCGGTCCGGAGTGCTCACGGTGGCCATCCACTGGAGCGGAAATACTGTTAGCGCTGAGTGGTGACGTTATCGATGACATCACACCTATCAGCCATGCAAACGTTTGGTGCCTTGTTGAGATGTGCTCCTTAGTGGAAGCTTAGGATAGCGGAAAACATAGTAGAAAAATAAATGGAGATAATATACAGGTTGGAAACTTTCTGTACCGACCTAGTGGCTGCTGACAATTTATTTGTATGATTTCCATACAAAATTGTGGTTAGTGAGTCTTTAAGTTCTTGAACACTATCGTATTGCTTTTTGTAAACCTCAGTTTTTCAGGTAGCCCCACAAAAATAAATCTAGAGGCGTCAGATCTGGACTAGGCGCTGGCTACGAAATAGGACCATGTGTTCCTATCCATTGATCGCCAAACTGTCAAGCTTGTTTTTTATTTAGTAATAACGAGTTCAAATTTTGAATTTTTTTTAAACTTATCTTTTTATTTAGTCAACAAAAAGATCTTAACCGTAAGAAAGCTTTTGCGTAAAATTTTGATGAGTCTCATCGTTGGAGTTCTCAAAAAGTCACAAATTGCAAAAAACTTTTCCCGTAAATTTTGTATTAAAATTTTACGCAAAAGTTTTCTTAGTGACGGTTAAGATCTTTTTGTTGACTAAATAAAAAGATAAGTTTAAAAACAATTCAAATTTTGAACTCGTTTTGGTCTCATATAAAATTTTGATCAGTATTAAAAACAGGATCGATTGGCATCAAAAAGCGATTTTGTGT
The DNA here is from genome assembly GCA_963890685.1 of Plagodis pulveraria. Lineage (NCBI taxonomy): Eukaryota > Metazoa > Arthropoda > Insecta > Lepidoptera > Geometridae > Plagodis > Plagodis pulveraria. The sequence goes on along the minus strand of OY982955.1, from coordinate 5,907,920 downwards.
AAAATAGCTATTTTCTTGCTAACTGTATTTTTTTTAAATCTGTGAATGGGGATCAAAATTCCATAAAAAAATATGGTTAGTCTCCTAAGCCCATTTCCGAGTAGCTGGAACGGATAAGATACTTCTCCTACTGCCCCGCTGAAAGTTTCCACCCTGTATATATATAAAGAAAACATTTTTTATGACTTGATACAAATTCATTTTTATTTACTCTTGACAGATATCAATAACAAACCATAACAGTCTTCTTTATAATTTAAATTCAAACTTCAATGACCAGTGCTGAATGCTGATGTCTTCGAGGCCACCTCTAACAAATCTTTCGTACAAATCGAACCAGCTACGAGCGTATCATTGGGATACTGATTGCGCATATCGGACCGCACCCTCTAACACATCGAAATATGGAGATGCTCAACGGAGAATGAGACGTGAAAGAGTCTGAGTTACTAAATCGGCCAATCCAGCTGGGCTTAAAAGCGGCAATGCAGTGAAAAGTGGTTGCATTCTATAGTTTCGTACATTTATTCTATGAATATATTTGTTACATTGCCAATATAACAAATATATGCTCCTGATTTAATATTATTCCATTTCTTTAAATTGCTGTGTTATAACTTTTAAGTCATACCCAACATATTTATCTTGAGAAATCATAAACACGGATTATATTTCGCTTCATTCTCTTCCAAAGTTTAAGTTAATAATGGCTAATAGCCCTCTTATTTTGAAAAAGTACGATATTATATGACAAGTTATAAGTCTACAATTAGACAGAGATAAGGGTAGGAGGAGGAAGAAATCTTCTATTGCAACCTGTTTGGTATTCCTATCCCAATTCCTATATCTATCCTCCTTCAAATGTTATTTATTGTTCTCTCTTTCTGATGTCATCAATCTCCACCGAGTTGAACATGACGCAATCATTGGTTCTCAACTCAGAATATCACTGGATAAAGGAAACTTGCTGCGCCTGGTTTTTGAACTTTGGTGAGACCGGTCGGAGTAAACTCGACCCAATGTCTCTCAAAGTCTTGATATTTATCAGCAATCGATAAATCATAATAGAGAGAAAAAATAATCGCTGATCTACAATACATTTCGATTATCATTGAATAGGAAATCAATCTCCAAGCTACCCCGATGTATTGAATATTAAAATGTGCTTACGTTAATTTATCGAGCGCAGTGAGGTCTCTAAGGCAAGATACGGGCTCGAGCATTTCTAGAAAACTTTTGAAAATCACATCTTTACTACAACAGCCAGAAGTCGTGCACCGTTGTACAAATCTACGACGTTGGAGGGTATCACCTATAAGGAGATGGGTGTAATTCTAACTCTTAACAATTTTGTACACATGATTAGATTTTTATCCAATAATGTAGAAGATTTGCTCGTGTAGATATAACATTAAAGCTCGTGAATGAGTAATTTCTGTCAGGAAATTAATATACTCTAAAAAGGCTAATGAGATTTGCCTTCGCTATTTCATCTAATCTCATTTAATTGCGCTTAATCTTAACTTATCAATTCTTTTATACATAAGCGTCGGATTAAGGTACTCCCGACCTGGCCTTTTTTCAGAACGTCTTCAATCAGATTGAAGACGTTCTGAAAAAGGCTCCTGATAGGCGATTCGGAACGTTCGCCTAGGTCTTCCGCTTCCAGCACATCCATTCTCTGTCCCATGTATACCTGTTTAGTCATTCTCATTTCATTCATTCTCTCCACATGTCCTAACCATCCTAACATATCTTTCTCTTTTTTTTCACTAGTCCCACATTCACTCCACATCATTCCCTTATCACACTGTTCCTTATCCTGTCACTCCGTTTGACTCAAATCATGCTTCTCCATGCTCTCACCTCCACTGCATTTATTCTACTTTCATGCTTTTTCTACCATACCTAACTTTCACTACCATACATTAGTGTCGGGACCAACACTCCTCCATGAACAGCCACACGACCCTTCTTCATGTTTCCAGCTTCACCTTCTGACTGTTCGCGTGCAATGCTCCGTTCACCATGTTTCCAGCATTCAATCTCCTTTCTATGTCACTTTCACGCTCTCTTTCTTTGTATACATAGATCCCAAGTATTCAAACTATTTCACTTGTTCCCCTTTTTCACCCCTAATCACAATATTGCCATTGGTCACTATCATCTCGTTCACACACCATAACATTCATCTTCTTTACGTTTATTTTCATTCCCTTTCTTTCTAAAGCCGGAATGGCTTTAGAAACACTTTTACTGATGATGCAAGACTCATTTGGTCATCAGCGTTGAGAGGACATTTGATGAGTAACTCGTTCATTCTTAATCCACATTCACTATCTTTCAGGTTTGTCAAACAATTATCCATGAATAAGTTGACGCTACACATCCTTCCCTAACACCTTTTTTCTCTGTTAAATAATCAGTGTTTGTCTCGTTTATCCTAACACAAGCACTGGAATCTTCACAGAGGGATTTCAGCGCTTGCATCAGATGATCATTCAACTCATGCATAGACATCGCTGACCACAGTTCATACCTACATACCCTATCATAAGCCTTTTCTGAATCTTTGAAAGCGCAATAGACTTTTTGACTTTTCGCCAAGCATTTTTAGGCTATGCATCGTAAAGAAAAGACCTGATCCATACATCCCATACTTTCTCATATGTCTCTTTTATCACCCTTTCAATCAATACTTTTGCATATAATTTACCGACGACGCTGAGGAGGCTGATTTCACCTGGTACTCGGCCGCTCCTCCAACACAAATTAAAAAGGTGGTGAAACAGGATAAGGCTAGCCGTTTTCTGGATTCGCCAGATCCTATGGCAATTGGGCACTCTTGCGACTAGGCACGCACCTAGCCACGCACAACAGACCCCGGATTGGTGGAAAGTGAAGGAAAGGATTGGTGACGAGGAAAGGATTTCTATAAGTTTGGGTAGGAAATAGGTATGTAGGATACTACTACCTTGGAAGGCTACGGTAGCGAGAGTAGGGCTAGGACGTTGGGGTCACATACCCGCATAGCACCACAATCACCGTACAGGCAATTGTGAACGTGTATGTCCCTGACGACTAAAGTCCGTAGTAACTTCATTAAAATTATGAATTTGTTGATTGTATTAAAAAATAAAAAATCATATCTTACATGTACAGTCGCCTGCAATAAGAAGTATACACTTCGTAATTTTCGAAATTTGTCAAACTTCCCTTTGGCAATTTTTTTATTAATTATTTGCTGTAATAATAACAAGTATTGAAGTTTGTACGTCACTGTCGCCATCTCCCATTTTATTTCTTCGAATAATGACGCAGAACATAATCATATTTCGATATGGATCTAACCCCCACGTCTTATGTTCCAGATTTTTCCAATAATCAGGTGAATGTTTTGGCTACATATTACTTGAAACTCCCACGACTCCTTCTTGGAAAACAAACACCAACCTAACATTTATAGTTTTCGAGATACAACAGTTAGCAATTTGTTTCACAGTGGCCATCTATTTTTTTATAAAACAACTAATATTACAGTCATATATAGTTGAGGACCTGATCCGTTAGTCTTACAGTGTCCTAGATATGCCATTAATTTTTACTTGCAAGACAAAATTTTGATTTTATCAGTCTTTCCCCATAATCAGGTTAATCTCTGCTTCGTTTTTGCTATACATTACTTCAATCTTCCACGACTCCTTCTGGGAGAACAAACACCCATGTTTCTACGGTGGCTTTTTTTTACGAAAAATGTCAAAGAGATATCGTATTTAGTTATGATACTCAGTTTCCTAGATTCTCCATTCAATTTTACTTGGCAGATACCATTTTCGTGTGTTTCCTCCAACGACTTCTGGGAAAACAAATAACCCACCTATCTCTCATAGTTTCAGAGATAAAAGCGTTTCATTTCTTTTTCCCACGGCCATCTTTTTTTCTCATGTTGGATAAAGACAATTAGCGCAATCATAATATGTTTTAACCCCTGCCATGATTTTCGGTAAATAATTGTAGTAGTCCATTGCTAGGAATTGTTATCGAGAAAATCGAATATAGTAAAAGATTTCATAGTTATAATCTCCGGCCAAGATTTATCTATCTATGTGATAATTTCTTCACTGCGCGAGAATCCGTCCAGAGTTGACAAGCTACATCATAAAATCAGCCAATTAAATTGTCCAATTTGTAATTTAATTATGTTATTCTATTTGTTTTTTTGATTATTTTTTTTTTGGGTAGGATCTTCGTAATGAAATTATGTTTTATTCTACGAATAAATATTATTCGTAGGTTTTATTACAATTGAAATTTAACGAAAATAAATAAAGTATTTTTCTTTCCCACCTCAAAGCAATGGCCTATTTTTTGTTTCAGTCATTTTGCCTCAAATGTTACGCGATAGAATGAATTAGGTAGAAAACAGAATCAAATTGACAGAACTTGTCAGAAGTGTCATTTCGAACATTTTTTTTCTAAAGTTCGAGCAAATGACAACCAAAAGCGAAGTTTAGTTTATAAGTTCAAGGTTTTTGTAATAAATAAATTAAAAAATGACGCTGTTATCCATATTGTTTGTAGATATTTTTAAGATTTATTTACTTGTCCCTTTGTAAAACTATTGTTATCACGTGATCGTGTATTGAATTTTAATTGGTTACTGTGGTGAGCGTGCCCTGCGCGACGCGAGAGGCGCAATAATAGTTTTCCAAAATGCCGTCGGAATCTAAACCTTTGTTAGCAGCACAAACAGAAAAACCAAACCATTATAAGTAAATACCGTTGACTGGGCTATAAGATTTTAATGTTTTGTTGTTCGTTTGCTCGCGACGCGATTATTAAATCTGACTTTGTTGTGTTACAGATATTTGAAGGAGTTTCGAGTGGAACAGTGCCCTTCCTTTTTACAACACAAATGTACACAACATAGGCCCTTTACATGTTTTCATTGGCATTTTAATAACCAAAGAAGAAGAAGACCTGTAAGAAAAAGAGATGGTTCATTTAACTATAGTGCAGACAATTATTGCACTAAATATAATGAAACTTCAGGGATTTGCGAGGATGGCGACGAGTGAGTACATATATACGAATCTTATTTGTATATTGTTTACAATACATTTTGTGAGATCTTACTATCCAGAACTTTCTTGACTTATTATGACCTTATCTACTTGCCCTACACAACAAAGAGAGAATGGAAATATCAATGTTTACAACAGAAAAGCTTCAAACATCAACATGTAGTAGATTAAAAAATAAATGCAATTTAACATATTGGACCAAACATTTGATTGTGATATACTAATACTTTTTCATTAAACTGAGCATAGAAATGGTAGCAAAATTAGGAAGAATATGAATCTAATCCGCAAGTTTATCATCTGCTGAAAGGAAAAAAAAACAAATTACTCTATGAAGTAAGTAAAAACAGAAAGTATTATAAACCTTGAAATGAAACCTAAAACCAGCTCAAATTACATTTTGCCGCCAAAATATTACATCACATCATAATAATCTCTTTTATACTTATCAACCATGGAAGCTGTAATTTTGCATGTTTATAGACAAAAAGTCAATAATAGATGTAAAGGTATTGAAACTAATTTCGAGGATAAGGATTAAAAAGTATTTGAAACATTTTTTTACATTTTTTACCATATCTGTCTTAACCCGGGATGCTGGATGCTTGAAATAGACAATTACTGTTTGTCAGTTAATAATTTATCTGATCGTTATAATCTAAAAGTTTTTAGTAAGATTGGTATCCTTGGATATACTCAGCTAACATTTTATTACTGTATGATAACGGGAAGTATTTCAAATGGAGAAAGAAAATAAAAAACATTCACTCTATACATTTTGCCCATACATTGGTGCATATGGCACATTTGATACCAGAATATAATTACTGTAGAAAGTCGATCAACCGGACTAATGGTTGTTGTGAGGCATTCGGATAATCAAAAATCCGGAAAATCATATGAAAAATGCAACCTTTGTGCTTATGTAGTACAGAATGTTATGTGTTTATTAAAAACAAGAAATACATATCATCGAAAATGAATGTTTATTATGAAATTATTAAGATAAATTTTCTATCATTCATTAAGAAAATATGTATGTAAATACATACATATTTTCTTTGATTACATTTTCATCCATGTGCTTTTATGATATTTATACATTAAGGGCACCCTGATATTTTTAAAACATCTAGGTTTTTTCGATAATACGATGAGGAGCACAGGTATTTTGTGGGTTCCCGTAGTGTTAGCCCAGTCTAATATTGTTACATGCTCTTTGCTAGTTTTATATCCAGGAGCTGGATTCTCTCGCCTGGAAGTTAAAGATTTTGAAGGCAAAAATGAGTTTCATCAGCATTGGACACAAAACTCGTAGTCATAGATATTTTTATTTCTTATTAAAATCACCTTTAAAAGTATTTGCTGCAATCTACATTAGCTGCCATTTTTTCACCTTGCTTTACCAATTCACTAATTCCATGATGAAATTTAAATCTGTACAAACATCCGCTACTTTTACGCAAACTATTTATTGCCGGTTAATTTTTCACATAACTGTAATGCTTTTTCACATAGCAGAGTTACCAGTTTTCCAGTTGATTGTTTTTGTAAAAACTAACAATAAAAAGCGTCTTCTAAAAGTTATTTTTTCGGTTTCTACATCATATGCCAATGTTTATGCCTATCTGCACAATCTAATTTGCAGGTGTACAACAAAATTGAATCGGTATTCTTCTTAATATTGATTATTGTGGATGTACCTACACCATACTTATCAACTAAATTTCAACCGGCTTATCCTTTTTTTAATGAATCAATATTAATTATTTTGTCTTAAGCGTTCACGCCATACTCTTACGCTTTGTTAATTTTAAATGTGTTGATATGACACGCAGGCCAGATGGCATTTTCTGTCTAACTAATACCTACAGCAACAAAACGCTATACCGCAAGGGTGCGGGCGGTGTAATGCAGGTTTCGACACTTTCATGCTTGCATAAATTCCACTTGTTGTTGTCGTTGACCGTCTGGATAATTGCGAATCCGTATAACTGAGGGCCGGATAATCAAGTTTCAACTGTATTGCTAAAGTCTACTTTTAAATTACACTTATACATGTTGTCCCAAGGAGTAGTGATATACTGAAGCTGGGAGGTAGAGGACCTAGAGGGCTATCTGAATCACCCCCATGTATGTTCCGCGATTTTTCGTATTTTCGAGCTTATGCCTTTTTTTTTTATTTTTACCTTTCGCTGAGTACATTTAAATTTTTATTTATGGTGAAGTGAATTATTGCTGTAGATGCTTGATTTTTTCTGTGTGCTAAGCTGATAGATAGGCCAATTCAGTATGGTAACATTTACTATTGTTAGACCTTTTAGTGAAATAAAGAAAAATTAAATGCCAAGAAAGATAAAATTACCCAGTATGTTCACAACTTCAAGGGCCTTAAAAAAAAATCACATCAGAAAAAAAACCGTTTAGCTTTTAAAAACTTGCTCTATCTATCAGTTAGCTAACCTGAAAATTTAATTTTATTATTCATAAGGTTTCAATCAAAAAATTTAAATCTAAATGATAATTGAAAATTTTAATTTACATGATGATTAATGCAAGCAAAGTAAAACCAATTACAAGGTGTTTAATTACAATAAATTTTCTAAATGCCCCTGTTGCTCAATGCAAGTGCGACATCGCCGGAAAAAGTTGTCTTGTCAAAGTGTATATGAAAGTACTTACATGATCAAAAATTACTAATAAGTTCCCTAAATCTATATAATTACTTGTAGTCTTGCAACTAATAATAATTAATTAATCAGTCTTATATGAAAATGTACATTTAAAAAAAGCTTAACACTAATTCAAAGTAATCACAGATAGATATACAGGAACTAAAACCAGTTTACCTTTTTTAATTGACTAAGTAATAATATAAATAAAAATTAGATATTCTATAATGTCTAAATCTAAATGATTATACACTTGTAGCCAATAAAAAAAAAGTATATGAGGTAATGGTACTTTAAAAACACTATGTAATTTAAATTAAACAATGATTTTCTGCAACTAAAATAAGTTTACAAAATTACAAATTTACAAGAGGAAAGATTATAGTCATGTGCAGGTTTAAATTTTGTAATGTAATCTGCAGAGCATGCATTATTTTGTGAAAATAAAAATATTAAAATAATTTACCTTGTTTTTATTTACTATATTAGAATTTAAAGTCTAATTAAAAAAATAAAGTCATGGTTGGGGCTCGCACTTTCGGCGGACCCATCTACTTTATTTTGGGATGAAATAAAATAAACCATTGGAACTCTATAAACACCTCAGTTACCAAAATGCATGTCTTATCAAAATCCCAAGAACATATAGTCACATGTCTGACAAAAGACAAAAGTGCCTCCAACCTCGATTCGAGACTTCAATTTCACCAAAAATTTATGATTGGTGCACAGTCCAGCAAAGCGGAGAAGAAAATTGAGGATAAAGATGTTGTTGTAAAATCTTTTCTACAACAAGACGAAAATGCTATTAAGTGCATGCAATGAGTCTGGAAATGCAAAGCGAATGGCTAATCATAGGTGAATTATGTATCCCTCTGTCGTTAAAGCTTGACATACGATTCGCCACCTGCCTTGTTAAAATTCTATCAAAACGCCTTCCAGATGACCCTCCCAGACCAAAGCAACTTAAGATGGGGGAAAGCCACCGAAAAGTCTTGCGGTATTTTTCACATAAGGCACTTATTGGTAGCATGCTCCTTGATAGGATTATTCACGTCGTCATGATAGAGTCAAATCATACGAGAAGCGGCGAGTCTCTCGGTAGCCATCAGAGCAAAAAAAGGATTGACCATGAAGAAACGAAACGTCGATTTTGTAAAAGAAGGGTCATCTACAAAATCTAAATCTAAGCCTTACTCCATCTTAGGCGCAGCTCCCGATTGGACTCTTTTGATGGACACTTATGTAAAACAGTACAAAATTCCTATGGATTTTTGGTTTTTTATTCTTCCATACCAGACATATTTCTATACTCTAAAAATCTAAAACGCATAGTAATTATAGAACTTATGTGCCGTGGGAAACAAACGGTGAATCCATGGAATGCTAAGTAATTCGTCTCATTTATAGTGAGACGAATTTCTTCAAGGTGTAAACAAAGTAAAACCAATTACTACTGGGTAATCATTATCATTCTTGACATTTAACTTTTTTTTATTCCATTCACACATCTAACGATAGTAAATGTTGCGTATGGTAACATTTACTATAGTTGAATTGGCCTACCTATCAGCTTAGAACACAAAAAAAATCAAGCATCTACCGCAATAATTCACGTCACCATAAATAAAAATCTCATCGTACTCGGCGATAGGTGAAAAATTAAAAAAGTCATAACTCCGAAAATACGAAAAATCGCGGAACATACATGGGGGTGATTCAGATAGCCCTCTAGGTCCTCTACCTCCCAGCTTCAGTATGTCACTACTTTTTGGGACACCCTGTGCTAGTTTGGAGTGGTAGGTATGGAGTTTCATTAGTGTAGGAATACGTGTGATATGTCGTTGCGCAGATGCGGGTACCTGCACCGCACTGCGGGCGACACGGAGCGGCGCTACCACCTGCGTTACTACAAGACGTGCATGTGCGTGCACGACACGGACGCGCGCGGGTTCTGCACGAAGAACGGAGCGCACTGCGCGTTCGCACACGGCGCGCCCGACCTGCGCCCGCCCGTGCTCGACGTGCGCGAGCTGCAGCCCGACGCCGCCGGCGCCTCCGCCTCCTGCTCTGCGCACGACGTCGCGCCCAACGCGCCTAATGCGCTCGACAGAGAGCGGAACCTCCTCAATGAAGATCCCAAGTGGCAAGGTAACCCTCAATACGGACTAACTACTACTAACATCTCGTTACACGCACATAACGCGAGTCTAACTTCAACGAAGACTCGATTATCTAGATTCTAGATAATTCGTGTCTTTGCGGAAGAGATCTTGCACACTGGAAATATTAGTTGATCAACAGTTGAATCTTCAATACCCTGTAAGAATAGCTAAGTGATAATATTTAATTGAATAATATGTGAACAATAATTTGAAATTATGTTCATTACAGATACAAATTATGTACTGTCCTCATACAAAACGGAACCATGCAAGCGGCCTCCCCGACTATGTAGACAGGGATATGCGTGCCCACAGTATCACAATAGCAAGGTGAGTGAACTATTGTCGCAACATTAAAATTTTTATTGGTTCATATTATTTGTAATGACCATTATTAACTGTGATTATATTCATTTGGTGCAACCACAGAATAGAACAGACCAGATATCGCCAAAAATATATTTTTATTTTATTGTGACGGAACAAGCTTGAGGCACACCTGATGTTAAGCGGACTAAGCTCTGCCTATAACAGATGCATTTCGTCACTAGTCACGATTTGCACTGCGCCCGTCACCTTGAGACATAGTTGTTAAGTATCATGTGCCTGTAATGTCTCTGGCTCTCAAGGAGTGCTGCCGGAACACACGGTTAGGTGCTTGGCGACAGATTTTCTACTTGAAGGTGGTCGCTAGCCAGGCGGGCATTCGCAAAATGCCCTTCCACCATGCGGCATCCATCTCATGCATCTCATCTATAAATCGCCAAAAAATTTAGTATGTAGCATCCTGTGTCCGGGAAGTTACGCGACATCTTCTCGTCGAACATCCCGCAGAGCCTGAAGACCAAAGTCTTCAATCAGTGTGTGTTGCCAGTGATGACTTATGGCACTGAAACTTGGTCCTTAACTGTGGCCGTTATGGACAAGCTCAGAGTCGCTCAACGAGCTATGGAGAGAACTATGCTCGGAGTTTCTTTGCGCGCTAAAATCCGGAATGTGGATATTCGCCAAAGAACCAAAGTCACCGACATAGCTTTGCGAGTGCAAGTGGCAATGGGCGGGTTACATTGATCGACGAGCTAATAACCGATGGGGAAGAAAGGTTCTCGAGTGGTTACCACACTACACCGGAAGACCTAGAGTTGCTAGGCCCCCACTAGGGGGACTGATGACATCGTTAAAGTCGCGGGTACCCGTGGCAGTGGCTACAAGTACTAGTAGCCGTTCTTTGTGGCGTTCTATGGGCGAGGCCTTTGTTCAACAGTGGACGTCTTCCGGCCGATGATGATGATGATCTTGTGTCCAAAAAAAAAAATGCCCTTCAACAACTGCTCCTATCCGCATAATGTTGCAAGATTCTTTGCAAGAAGTAGAGTTCTTTGAAGATTTTGTGAAAAGATTCAGAAAATATCAATTTTTTGTTCATATCTCAAAAACTCATCACTGCAGCAACTTAAGCAATTGGATTACACACATTACTATCTTCACTAATAATATATGTGTAAATAAATAATAATGTCCCGACAAATGAATTTGTATGCCTTTTTATATTTTTTTTAATCAATTGATTCACAAATGGCATTATCCAACTTGATATAGCTATTTAATTGAATTGCAACTATAGAATCAATAATTGGTTGAACACCCCTTGTTATGTATTTACAGTAAATATGATGAGCTGGCCTATATCTACTCAGCATCCATACTTAGTTACCTTAAGTTAGCTGATATTGATCATAATCATTGCTATTTAGCTACCTAGCATAATTATTATTATTATTATTTTTTTAAATAAAAAAGCATAATTATTATTTTTTTTTTTTTTAAATAATAATAATAATTATGCTAGGGCATAATTATTATTTTTTTTTTTTTTTTTTTAAATATAAATATAAATATTTATTTTCCAAAACATTATACAGTTTGTTAACAATTTTCAGAAGTATACGTGGCTTATAAATCTAATGAAACACTGGTAAACATTGATACCCAAACTAGGCGAGTGCCTGTATCTTGGGTATCTGGGTACGATTTCTTAACTAGTTATTGTTACAAGACACTTGTCTTTGTTCTTGACATTTTTTTATTAGTTTATTTTCTTCGTGTAGGATTAACATTACTATAAAAACTGAACATTATTATACAAACTGACAATAGTTCGGTTGTTTATGAATTACAGTAGAGGTAAGTTATGAATGAAATGATTAAAAAACTCTTTTCTGTTACATACATTTCCTTCAATATAAAATCAATTTAAAGTATTATAAATAATATAAGTATGTGTATAAAATGCTTGTATAATAAGTTCAGAAAACAGACTATATACAGTTTAGCTGTTTTCAGATTTGTTTTGCATAAAATGATTATAATCTGTATGAGGAGAAATATTTCCATTTGAGTAAATTATAATTTGTAAGAGGTGTGAGAAAGGTGTGTGTGAAAGTGGATGTGTGGTGCGTGTATATGGGAGTGTGTGAGTAAGTGAGTCTGTAAGGGTGATAATGATGCCAAATTGCCTTGAGCAAGGGAAGGTGTGTTAGATTAAGTTTTCCGTTTCTTCATAAGAGAGGTTCTATAGCCAGCCCTGAACCTTTTTTTTGCAGTTAAAAACTTTGCAGTCCTTGATGAAACAGTATGTACAAACTTTATTATAAGTTTTGGCGTGAGCAACTGCAGGACTTCTACGTGCTAATAGAGATGTAGCAAGTGGTACTGGAAGTCGGTAAACACGTTTGGATAAAATATCTGTATAGTCATGTCGGTTAAGCATAATTTTATGAGCTTTAACTGTTGCTGCCAAAACGAATAGCTGACGCATACGCATTACTTTAAAGTCATTATAGAGAGAATCAGTTGGGTATCTGAAGGGCTTATTTAATGTGACTTTAATGAGAGCCCTCTGCGCTCTTTCAACAGTAATGAAACTAGTTTTTCCAGCACTGCCCCAGACAGATATGCAGTATTGCATAATTGATTGGCATAAGGCCAAATATACTAAACGTAGCACGTCTAGTGGCGTGCAGTCCCTAAGCTTTTTCATTATGTATATCAGCTTCCTAAGCCTACCACACAAATCTTGAATGTATAATAACCTACTTATAGCTCTGTACCTATGTCAGACATAACATCACATAGTATAATACAGTCCACTATATCTATTGAAGATTTATAATAAGCCATAATTATAGTACATTAGGAAATCAAGAAAAATATATGAATACTAAATTTAGGAACTATTACGATAGAAATATGATTTAATTGACCAATGCATTGAAGATAACCAGGTTGATAGGATCTAGCTCTTTATGAAAATCAGTAACTTCCTGACAGATATTGTATTAAAAGTAAAAATGGCAGTGGTGAATGCCAAACGCAGTTGGTTTGATATGTAGGTAGAGCTAGTACTGTGCGGTTTTGTAAATGGCAAAGAACGAGGTACAGTAAATTGTATCGTTTTTTTTATTGATGGCGAACAGAACTGGATGTACACAAAAATTAACACAAGTGATCCTAAGAAGTCCTTCTTCCCGTGAACACAGCATGCTTAAAAGTATTGGGTACTAATAATTTATATACTAAGGTTTTTAAATGGATAATAGCAGCCTCTACAAAAGGAAGATACTGAGGGGTTAAATATGTCTACATCATGACAAATTTGTTATATGAACAACAGATACGATACAAACATTTATTATGACCGTAGTTTGTGCGATGCAGAGTGGAGGAGAGTGAAGGCTGAATGTTTTTCGATCATATTCAAATATTAGTGACGCCAGATAACAATTATAAATATGCAGTAAAAGCGTGTATTTATTTTAAGTTTGAGATACTGTTTCCGCACTATATAGTGAAATTAGGTATTTAATTATTATTGAACATAAATACGTTTGTGTGTTGTGCAGGACAAGCGGCGATCGCCCCGCAAGTACAAGTACCGCAGCACGCCGTGTCCCAACGTGAAGCACGGCGAGGAGTGGGGAGAACCCACCAACTGCGAGGCGGGCGACGGCTGCGGCTACTGTCATACTCGCACTGAGCAGCAGTTCCATCCTGAGATATACAAGTCCACCAAGTGCAACGACGTGCAGCAGGCCGGCTACTGCCCGCGCGGCCTCTTCTGTGCCTTCGCGCACGTCGAGCGTGAGTATCCTACGAGTGGTACCGCGTCGCCGTCGTCCTCGGTCGAGTGTTGTACTCATGTCGCGTGTTGTCGTGTTGCAGCGGAGGAGGGGGGGTGCCTGCGCGAGGGCGGCGGGGAGTGCGGCACGTCGCTGGCCGACCTGCTGTCCTCTGCGCTGCCGGCCGCCGGCGGGGAGCGGCGCGACAACGGCGCGCTGCCGGACGTGCCGCACGCCAACGGCGCCGACTCGGAGTGCGCCTCCACCTCGAGCTCAGGCTCCGCGCACCAGCAGGGGACGTCGGCGATCATGGGCGCGCCTCCCGCGCCGCTCGCCAGCGCGTGGCCGCCGCGCCTGCATCCGCCGCCCTTCGACGCCACCGTGCTGCAAGAGGTGGTCGGCAACGCGCTCGACGAGCTGCACCTAGAGGACCCGCTCAACCTGATGGCGGCACTCGATCGCGAGTTGGAGACGGAGGCGGCGCGCGCGCCCTCCGCTCCCGTTAACATCCCGCGGCCCGCGCTGCGCGGGTTCAGCCCGCCCGGAGGCTCGCCGCTGCCGCCCTTCCTGCGGTACGGGGGCGCGAGCGCGGGCGCCGCGGACGCGGATCGCGCGTTCGGCTCGTTCGGCGGGGGCGGAGGCGGTACGTTCGAGGCGGCCAGCACGCCGCCCGCGGAGTTGTCGCGGCTGCGCGAGGAGGTGGTGGCGTCGCGAGCGGCAGTGGCGCAGTGGGACGAGCGCATAGCGCAGGCGCGGTCGGCGTGCGAGGCGTGGCGCCGCGAGCTCGACGAGGCGCACCGCAAGACGGCGGTGGCGGAGCGGCAGCGCGACGAGGCGCTGCAGCACGCGCTGGCACTGCGCCGCGAGCTGGAGGCGGGCGGCGCGCCCGCGAGGCACGAGCTGCGCGCGCTGCCCATGTCGGCACTGAAGGCGCTGCAGGCGGCGGCGCACGCTGACCTCGAGGCGATCGACAAGGTGCTCTACATGGCGACGGCCACCAAGTGCATGGTGTGCGAGGACAGACTGCGCGCCGTCACCTTCGTTCCGTGCAACCACTACGTGGCGTGCGAGCCGTGCGCTGCCGCCCACCCCGACTGCCCCTACTGCCACACGCCCATACAGCGCCGCCAGTGACACGAGGTGCCCACTGCCCACTCAAACATTCTACTAAGTAACTGTTCACATATCCATTTGTTGAAATCTGACTTGCGAGTTTCTCTCGGTTTTAAATCTGCCTAATCGTGTTGCTGCGATGAACACACTGGAGGCGCGCTTCTCGCGATGGTTCATTGTTAATTATATTTTATATCCGATGATCTGGTTGGTCTGTTAGAGAATTTTATTAATCAATTAGATATTTTATAGTTTATATATTCAACAATGAAAATATAATATAGTGTCGACACTCCTACATTATTATATTAGATATCACGTAGATAACTGACTGCTTCTGTACCGTTAGGACGATTCATCTTCAGTGGCTAGAACTTCGTACATGTTATTATTATATTATTACTATGCATTGCATATTTATAAAAGAAATCACTGAAGTAAAATGCTTCCTTAGCGTTCATAAACAAAAGTCAGCCATGTACTGTACAAATTAAGTTGAAAAGCTCTCGGCCTCTTGACAGACGACTTTTCATATTGCATATAACTGGGCGTATTCCGTTTTGAGCTTTCAATACATCTGTTTGTACGCAAGGATGTAACTAGTCCGAAATTAAAAATGAAAAGATAGTACTGAGCAAATCGTAACGATTATGAAATGAAAAAGCGCGCGAACGTAACGTCATTTTATGTGTTTTCAATAATTAGGTTTTATCAACCAAAATAACTAAATATAAAGTCTTACATCAATCTTTATAAAATAATTCACAAACTTCTACAAAAAGGCACCTTTTCTTGTTAACTATGTTTGCGATGACAGCTGTTTGATAGTGCCCTACCTCCGAGTCGGGAGCGTTTTTAACAGAGTGAATACAGAACGCTCATTGGTCAACTGTCACGTCACAGCGTACCACACCAATCAGCGTACAGTATTAAGTCGGATAACAAATCAAGGCTTATTGAGAAACGATTCAGAGGCTTTTTACATTATGCAGCCCTCTCACTCGCACTTTTAAAGATAATTTCAAATAGCAACAATATGGTTTATGGTTTTTTTTAAATGTGGTCAATCATTATTTCGCTGCATGCAACTATAGATGTTCTCAACATATTTTTACTTTGTTACATGTTGAGTCCAATTAGAATTAGAGGCCCAAAATATAAAATAACTAAATTACGCGTTTTGGATCCCCCATTACAGATATCAAAATGAAAATATCTTGAGAACATCTATAGTTGCATGCAGCGAAATAATGATTGACCACATTTTAAAAAACATAAACCATATTGTTGCTATTTGAAATTATCTTTAAAAGTGCGAGTGAGAGGGCTGCATAATGTTAAAGGCCTCTTCAGAAACTGGTGGTTAGACTCATACTTACCTATTGCCTGAACAACATCTTCGACCACATCATCACTTACCATCAGGTGAGATAGTGGTCAAAGGCTAACCAGCAATAAAAAAAAACCCCGCGTACCGGTTGATGATGTCAGGGATGACAAAACATGGATATTGTGTGTAGGTTTCAGTGCTTCTCGGAATGTGATAAGTGCAAAACGGAACATGCTCTATATAGAGCAAAACTCAAGACTATTCTACTAATAAACGTTTTCATGTCATGCATGTGTCATGATTGTGACAAAGTAGCATTAAAGGTTAGGAAATCATAGACAATTCACCAAGTAAAACATAATAATCACTGCTTTTAAGATAGAACCATTTCAAATTATAAAATCAACTTATCATAAAACAAAACTACATATAAAATCTTTTTCTACATTCACTATTGAAAATGTAAATTATTTTTATCAATGAAACTAAAATACGTTACAAATACGACGATCGCATTATTTAAAGTTGATCGTGTTCATGTTGTAGTTTTTAAAGAGTTTTTTAATTTTTGTACATGTAATTATAGAATATTATAATTACATGTTCAAGATACATTTAATAAATAGTTAAGATATATAGTAAGCAACTCTTCAGCGCGACCAGCTTCAACACGTTTTAGAATTACACGACTCAAAAGCATAAAGCTATACGCACAGTTTTCCAGTAATAGTATTACTGGAAAACTGTGAACTATGAATAATTCTGGGGATAATGAGTGATCGCTGCAGATTATGTCGATCATGTAACTTTTTTTTATTTTTTATTGCTGATATTGCCTTTGACCAATCTCACCTGACCTCAATGACAGCCTTAACTTAGAATTACTGGCTCTTAAGGACAGCTACCGGAACACACCGTTAGGTTACAAAATTACGAGGAAAAAATTATAATCTTGTGCGGGATTCGAACCGCTTTTAGCCGGAGTATGATCTAACCAATTGAGCTAACATGACACAATGACTCATAACCCTAATTTTTGCTCTCGTTCTTCAACCATCGTATCGGGATGGAGCGACACCTATAGTTCAACTTGCGTTGTACTACAAATAAGACCAATTATTGGTTTTAAACTTGTAAATGATGAAGCAACCTTATAATTTTAATATTGTTATGTTTGAAATAACGCCTGCTTGGCGAATTACTTTACAAAATTACAAATTTACGAGATAAAAACACACTGTTAGGTGCTTGGCGACAGATTTTCTACTTGAGGGTGTTCGCTAGCCAGGCGGGCATTCGCAAAATGTCCCTTCTACCATGCGGTAAAGCTCTAGCCCGCGGCGGGATTCGAATCATGGAGATGCAGCGCGGCAGTCCATAGCCAATGCCAATGAGCCATCACTGCTTCAAAATAAATAACTTAAAACTAAAATTAAATCAGTACTTCTAGGTTAGCCTGAACAACACCTTCGACTGCATCATAACTTACCATCAGGTGAGATAGTGGTCAAAGGCTAACCTATCAGGAATAACAAAAAAAAACTTATAAATATAACTTGTTAATATGAATCTCTGGCAGCAAAACTTAACCATACTGGTCTATTGATATGAAAAAACTGACTTTCAGTATCAAGATCAGTTCTTCCAGTATCAGTAGTGCACTGATTTCTGTTGTAAAATATCAAGTTACGTAAAAATTGCTCTACATTGCACTCTCTTCTTTTGTACTGAGCAAAACCATAGCAATTTCAGTCTAACCATTCAATGGTAACACCCTTAATAGAAAACATAATTTACCATGGTACCATTAAAGCATATACCATTGGTACTACGATAATAAAAATGTCGTGATACCATAAAAGGACAATGGCAGCCACGATTGTCCACTTATCGTTCGGAAACTAAATTTGATATTGAAATAATTTCCCTGTATAGTCCCGAAAATGTTGCAAAACTGAAGGAAACCTGTTCTGGTCAAAGTTGAATTCCTCTGTTCGTAAATTATTTTACTACTTTACTAGTAATTACTGCCTAAAGCAAGCGCAAGATAGTGAACTCAACCATTGTTGATATATAAGTTTCTATCAAACTATGCCAAGATACATAATCGCCTTGGAGAAAATACTGTCGGTCATCACAATTCATGTAATTAGCAAACAAACTCTCGCTGGTACAAAACAACAGAGGTGAACAATTGCAGTCAAATTTATGTTTGCTGATAACCATATGTTAATCTGCAGCAATTTATATATAAGAGTATACAAGATTGCCGACGCATTGTGGTAGGGATAGATTCGCATGGTGGTAGGGCATTTTGCGAATGCCCGCCTGGCTAGCTACCACCCTCAAGTAGAAAGTCTGTCGCCAAGCACCTAACGGTGTGTTCCGGCAGCTGTCCTTGAGAGCCAGTACTTCTAGGTTAGCCTGAACAACATCTTCGACCACATCATCACTTACCATCGGGTGAGATAGTGGTCAAAGGCTAACCTATCAGGCATTAAAAAAAAAAAAAAAAAACCATATTCTATTTAACGAGCGTACAATATGAAATGACGCGTGAATGACCACATCGTTCCAATCGCAATTGGAACGTTTCTCACAGAAGTGTTTGATTACGTATATAAATAAAACCTGTTTGTATAGTCGCATTATGCTTTTGAGGCCTTATCACATGTTATTTAGCCAAACAAGGACCAATACAAACAACGAATGGACTTGTCTTACATTTTGAGGCAATTTCATACACACAGCAAGTGAAATGAAAACAAGTTTACCCTTGCGTTCACCCTTGCACTATTATGTTTATACCACGCGGACGAAATCGCGGGTACATATAGTTAGATAAAAGTAAAGAATCTAACAAGATGTACACAGCATACTCTGATAAGTTTATGTTCTCCATACATTAAAAAAGTAGTTTAGCTACAATTCGTTAGATTCGAGGTTATAGGTTTAATTGCAAAGTAGCTTGACTTCATAATAACTCAAAACATTCAATATATGTCTTAAATATTGCAAAATCGAACAAGGCAACAAAGATAAAACCAACAAAGATGATGGCAACAAGGCAAACAAAACATGCACAATACATACTTAAGTTTTAGCTCAGAGTCACATTACAACTCTTCAGGCCCATCAAATTAAGTGACTTTAGATAACCTTTAAGTAAGGTTATCTATAGTACCTTTGATAAGTGTAGTATTTATGTCTCAGTACTGCAGACACTGTTATACAGACTAGGGTAAAATCACCTTACACCGAATTGAATTCTTTAAATTTGTAACAAATTATTACAGATTCAATTAACCATCAAATAAAATACACCTCGATGCGTCTACATATATATTGAGCTACGACCGACTTGGACCGTTTACAGCGGACCTGCATTTCGCATATTCCTTACGATTTGTCTATAAATAAACAGGGTTCTTGGTAAAATGCTAGCAACCTCTTAGGGTTGATTTCTGCTAGTCCTAAGAAACATTTTAAACACAAAAAATATATCTCAAAATGTTTGTTAGGACTAGCAGAAGTCAACCCTAAGAAGTTGTAGCATTTTACCAATAACCCTGTATAGATAGTGCACGTCCTATTGAAAGCAATCGTTTGTAATGTATCATATCCTACATTTGTATGTCATTTGAATAATATATTAGCTTTATATCAAGCTTCTGACCCTGCCAATAACTAGAACACAACATTGAGTATTTCTTGGTCTTGTGTGCCTCTTTTTCACACATCACCTACATATTCCCTAATCTTGAAATTAGCAATGTTAACATGTCAAATGGCCAAGGTCTATTTATTAATCAAGATTTCTTCACATTATAAACGTTACCGCTTAGTAGGTACAACATTTTGACCACGCGACGCCTATATCCCTATCGAGAGCGAAACATGACCGACATATTACAGAACTTAGGATTATTTGTGTTTCTAATAGCTATTTCCAACAATTGGGTTTGTCGATTTGACTCCGATTGCCTGACATGTGTGAAAACATGCTTATAAATTTTTTTACACTGTTTTAACTTAGATAATATGAATCCATATTTGACTTGTTAAAATCTTTTCATCTATTTTATGTAAAATATTTATAACATTATACAGAATATATTATATTTAGATAAGGATAACGATTAAATTAACCTATCATAAAAGAAATGTGTGTATTTTTGAAGTCTTTGGAAAAGTAGTATGTTCTAATATTACTTTTAGTGTGGCAGTAATCATGGAGGTTATATATATTTATCGTTAGCTAATTACAAAATTTTATACACATCACTGTTTGTACTCTCATCCACAGCTGAACAAGTAACCATTTATTTACCTAAGACCAATTAAAAAACTACAGACCCACCAACTTATCTGTTCAGGCGGCAGAAAAAAGAACTACAACATACCTTCAAATTGTGACAGTTTGTAGTTGATTTCCATGACCAGTAGCGCCCTCGAGAACTGCACAGTTAAGTTGGTGGTACTATAGTGAAGGAACTCTGCGAACACCGAATTGAGGGTAGTTTATTATCAATATGTAGTTCGTCGTTACCACGTTACCCCCATTCAAGTTTCCTACGTGTGAAATGTTTCTATGAATGATCCGTTCTGACTTTAATCTTTTGAAGATTCTTACACAATTTCACAACACAATACGGCATTTTCAATGTAAATTTATGATTTCTCATAATGTTTTACTTCACGCGAAGACAGTGTATGTAAATGTGTATATACACAGCAAAGTATAGTTTTACCCGCCCTCACTTCGTAGTTCCCAGAGTTTCTTCTTAACTTTTTTAGTTGGTCTGAGATGTATACATAAACACGATTAACACAGAAGTTTGCATAAATCCGAAATAAACACCGTTCCTGCTTAAACGTTCTCATTTCTCATGCTTAAATTAGACCAACAAGAACTGGAAGTGTTGCTTGTATATCTATAAATTGCTTTTAAATACAACTGGCGCATAGGTAGGCAAAATCACAAAAGAATTATTTATTAAAAAGTATGTAGTACTCAATTTAAAACGTAGCTGTCTATTTGCTGGCTTCTGACTGTTTTAGACTAATTTAGTGACATAGGACTTATTGTTAATCAATTCTAATTTTACAATGCACACACAAAACGAATGTAAAATTATCTAGTATTTTATGTCACGTCTCACGATACCCGTATTCCTTTTGGAAAAATAACGAATTATATACGTATTTATTCTATATTTTATATTCTCATTTTTTAACATTCCTAATTATTGAACAATTTATCTATTCGATAAATCGGTGTTGGTACGAGGTAACATTTAGTGTAAGTTGTCTTTCATTTTGAAGAATCCCGTAGTTGTCGAGTTGCTTTAATAACGACTTTTAAATAGAAAATCGTAAAAGTACTGAAGAGTTTTACGTTAAGCACAAGTTACTACCAAAATGAATGTCGCGCGTTGCGATATGTGCTTAGGTACGTTTACACAAACCACTTTGTTAAATGTATTTGTAATCGTCCTTCAAGTGTGTTTATTTATAGTTTCTGAATTTAACACAACCATTTTTACATAAAGCATGTAATTAAGACAAACCGTTGGAGCAATCACACGCAATCGACGCGACGCGTCCGAGTGACTCGTAGTTATATCTACCCGTAATTTTGAACGGTGATTCAGCGTGCGGCGCGACGCATTGTGCATAGTTCGGAAAATATTTCATTTAAAGTGACCCCACGCAGGTGATCGCCATAGATTTTGTTTTCCAAACTACCCACATAGCGGTGTTATAAATTCAATTCAAGTTGCCGCAGAAACGAAGAGAAGCGTGGTTAAACTTTGGCTGAAATTGAACTTTTGATATTATAAAATCATTATTTGTATATATCAAAGACCTAGGGCATTTAATAAAGTAAATGTGTAATAAAAAGCGGTGTGTTAAATAATAATCCAAAAAAGCATACTATCTCGAGGCTGTATCGCTTTTTTTCTGCGGTAAATTGAGTTAAGCTGTAGTAGGCACATATTGATCAACATTAGATGCTTGGAGTAGAGAATCTAGATATTATTTCTCATTATAAGAAAAAAAAACACAAAAAGTATATAACAGTACCTATGTTATTTTCCGACTAATGGTCTGTTTTACTTTATTTATTTATGAAGTGTTTACACTATGTTTGTTTAAATTTTATCTCGTTAAGTGTTAAGGACCAAAATTCTACACATAAGAACTAAAATAAATATCAACATATTCGCATACGATCACTCGGATGTTTTCAAAATTGAACGTTAAACTGATTTTTATACGTAATAATTTTCTGCATTGCAATAAAATATTCTAGCATAAAAAGGAATGGAAGATTTTCAATATTGACATTTAATCGAACAAAAGCAATCTTTGTGATCAGTTCACTCATAGCGAAGCATTTTATATAATTTTATTTTAAACTTTGTAACGCTCTATGATTAGGTAACGTATTTTGAAACTTTATTTTTTATTTTGTATCGATATATGAATAAAAATTTAGTTGTAAGTATTAGTTTTAAGTAGAGTTTTCAAATTGTAATGGACTTTAATAAATATAAGTGTTGTAGATGCGATGTTGTCGTACCTACTGTAATGAAAAGCAATAAAGAGATGTAACCGCAGGACCGCCTACACAGAGATATTTGTATGTTGGGTCCCGTAAAGAAGAGCAGAGCTAACACATATGTTATATTTTGGTGTAATCTTTAATCAAATTGTATTTGTACAATTATTATATTCACTTGTCTGAGGATACGTACATTAGACACTGCTTTTCTTTAGTGGACTATTTTCAATATTTTTATATCTACATGCATATGTCGACACGGCACATTTTGTTCTCGGCTCGCGTGTGCTCCGGATAATTTGTCACAATTAACGTGAGGTTTGTTTGCGGATACCAGTACTTTTTTATACATAAGGAAAAAAAGAAACAAATATAGATCCTTGAACAGCGATTTCAATGAAAAGATACGCATTACCTGTGAAATTATGAAACGAGTTCTCCTTTAATGAAAATCAGCGATGTCTCTCGAATTTTTTAGCAATTAAGCCAACTTATATGTTAATTCCATGGAATATATTTTTTTATACTAATAGGTACCTATTTAGATCATTATTTTTAACTATTTATCTTAAAACATGTCACAGAATTTCTTTTTTTATAACTTTTGGCTACTAAACTTTTGTTGATATCCTATCATGGTCGATTTACTCTCATTTTGGCGTCATGTTGTCCATTGAAGAGGTCCTCCAACGACAGGTACCTACAGGTATTTGGGTTTTGGTTTTGTTCGTTGAATCAGATACAATTTCGAATCCAAAAGTTTTATATTTATATTTAATTAGTTTTATTTAAGTCTTGTTAATAAATGTAAACGTGTAAAGGTTGCAATAGTCTTGACTATTCATAGTAGCATTGTATAACAAAGATTTAATATTTCCGACATGCGACAAACTATTTCCAAGTGACAAGATTTCTAAAGGTATTAACACCGGAGCACGTCATAGAAATATAATATTTACGATTTATATTCCGCATTATGTTTGTAAAGATTCGGCCTAAACAAATGCGCACTCTCCCTGACTCCTTGCTACAGTAGAGTCCCCACATTTAAAGTTATTTCCACATCTCTGTTGTTTTTGGTTTTATCTTAACCCGTACTTTATTCCTAAGAGTAGTACGCACGAAGCATGGATAACATTATATTTCATTACATCCTAAAAACACGCGTGTATTTTTCAAGTGTAGGCAATGACTACGGATCTTCACTTGAATAGCAATTATTTTATTCTTAATTGCCACTTAATAACTACCCAACATCCAAGTATAAATTTTATTTTAGCCTCTGAACTGGCAAAAGCTTGATCTGGCCAAAATTACATTACATTCATTATTCATGCCAGCTGAAAAATATATGCAAAAATTTGTTTGGCGACTCTTTTTTTATTTTTCAAGACCTTTTTGTATTTACTGCAATGTTATCTTCATTCCGGTACTTGTTTAAAAGAAACACTGAGAAACTCTGTCCCCTTAAGACAGTTAAATGATAGGAGCGAAGGTTTAAATTTTAGCTATGACTTACTATGATATTTAAGTCGGCGGAACATGTCCCGGCTATAGGGATGGATGGTCGCGGCATCGAACATTGTTCCTAGTTCATTTTATTTCGTTGTAGTTGTAATTTTAATGACTTATTGAATCGAAAAGCCTACCATTTACAGGTTCCAAAAAAGAGAAATATATATATATATATCTCTCAACTCAGTGCATATTTCTCTTTTAATAATAATATAGAGCAGGAAAAGGGACGGAGGGTGCGCCGTAGCGTCACGTCGTCGGTTTGTAGCTTTGTCTCGTGCAAGCAGTACCTAGTTGTAAGGATATGAATCAAAATGTTCTGTGTGGCCATAGTTCGTAGTCTAGCTTGCTAGTGTTTCTAATTATACATTATTAAAATATTTAGATATTAACATGTATTAGAGCTATATTTATTTTTATATTATATAAAAGTTGCGTCAAATACCATAAGTTAGGTATTTTACACTTATTACCTACCTATCACATCTGTCTGTTCTTACTGTCAAAACGTTTGTTTTATGCAAGTACATTGTTTATATCGGTCCTAAACGACCAAAGATTTTGACTGATGGGAATGATTGTTGTATTTTTTTCTACGACTCTAATTCGATTTTATTCTTTAGTTACTTTTATATTTACCGCAATGTTATCCTCTTTTGAAGATGACCTCTATAAGGTACTTGATTAAAATAAACATTCTGTTTTTTTTTACATTATTATATGATATGAGTTTTTGTGGTAATAATAACACTTGAACAATACGAAATGTCATAAAGTTAGTTTGCAGGCGTGTGGCATTTGTTATATTGACTTGTTTAATCCCTATGTTAAGTTACGTTATGATCATATACAAACTAGGTACCTAGAATTACTAACAATAATAGATGTGGATAGTCAATGGTAACCGTCGTTTTGATACTATTTAAACTAAGAAAATCACATGACATTCTTACCAATTACTAGTTTATGATCAGACATATTTTCATTTTGGTACTCTTACAAAAAGTACCAAATATACTTGCAATGGTATACTTTATGCTAATTATATAAAAATGTGCATTTAAAAGCATTTATTTTCTGAGACCATTATATACCTTACTTTATGTATTGCTTTGTTCAAAAACATTATCTTTGTCGATAGTTTTATGATATGCCGTTTTTTTATACGAACGGGCAGTGCCACAGGTGCATGTACAATCGAGGAGGTTGTATAGCTTAGACATTTAATGCTAATCAGGAAATGTCGTCAAGCATTTGCAGGCACGACTTTCAGAGTGGTCAATGTGGGGACATAATTAGACTATCATACTAATACTTTACATATATACACAAACATAATACCTATTATTTATTAAAAAAATATATAAACTCGGTTACCGTTGGATAAGCACAAAACATTTACTTTCATATTATCCGATATAAAAATAAATAACACATGTAGTTTTGTTTTAATTATAAGATTTTTATACTTATAGAGAGAGCTTTGTTGCATTATGCATAATAACTCTTGTTTTATATTTTTTCTATATTATTTAATCACTAGGTAGGTAGGCCCAACAAATTTAAAAAAATTATAATTGTTAAATTAGCAATAGACGTAGGAGAATAATTTAATACTATACACGTTAGTATTCGCTGAATAATACAAAATTGAATGTAGCTTTTTTATAATATTACTACTATAGATACCTGTGTGTTTTAATGTGGGACGTGGGCGTACTTGCAGTACGATTTGAGTACAATGTGGACTAGTTTTATATAAATTAATCAAAAACTACATATTTCTAAAATTATGGTTATGTTTTGAGTGAACACCTGCATTGTATTGTAAATCGGTCAAGTTTTAATGAGGGTGCGCAGTGATCCTTCGATGAAAAGAGTATTTAAGGATGACCATGACCATCGTAAAGCAAGAGCCAAAAAAAAGCGACTGCCGCTCTCAGCGGTTGAAAGTTTTACCTTCCGCTGGTGAGTGCCTAAGTTTGTATAACTCACCAGCTGAGGGTCTACAGACACGGCTGCATACGAACTGCTAATTCCCAACCGGGTGCAGTTGGCGTGACAGACGTCCGATTGCGGCTCCCAGCCAACCCTAGCACCCTATGAATAAATATGTCAAGAGTTGTAAGACAAGCACAAAAATAGTAGAACGTAAACCTTATCGCGGCGAGCGTGGTTTTAAGAGTACCGTACGGCGCAACATGACACGACCAATCTGATGAGATCATTTCTAAGCGCCCACTTGTGAAATTGATGAGACCGAAATCAAATCGGCAATTGTATGAGAGTTAAACTTCTTTACATATTTATTCGTAGCTGGTACCTCAATAAAACTTGATCGACTATACCCGCTTGCCTATATGTGTGAGGGCTTTGTGTCGTCGGCTGAAGTAAAAATGAGCCTAGGGGACATAAGTCCTACCAAAGTAATATTTTGAAATGTAACAGCTTAAAATTTAACACTAATATTTGAACATCACAATATAATCGTGCTAAAGTAGCCAATTTCGTTGTTAATACGAAAAAAAATCTCCCCCGGTCGTTACTTTGGCGGGCTCATTGAATCACAAATGAAGGCTAGCATACTCAGTGTCCCACGTTCATCAAAATTACTTCTGTTTCGCATGTAAGTGATACAAACGTGTAAAAGAAAGCAAAGTTTATAATTTTTAATAGCTAGGTAGGGTTTAATAAATTTTAAATTCGATAAAATAATGCTTGTTTTATTTAATTTCCTTTATGATAAATGGATAATATAGGAAACTAATAGAGAAAGAACTTTTCAAATCGGTCCAGTAGTTTTAAGTTTATTCGTTACATATAATTTTTTTCTCTATATGATATAAGTGTAGATTAATATATTGGTCTGTTTTACTATTTTTTTAATTCCTAAATATATATATAACATTTTTGTATATGATTTGAGACATTGGGTAATCTATGGATTGTTCTTTACCACAATTCAAAGCTGATTTTCTTATTAACTATGCATTATTATATATTATAACCTTCGGTCCAACTCAAAACACAACTAGTTACTAAGTAATACAGAAAGGCAAAATTTTGTTATACCTGCTCCGCTGTTCTTAGTGAACTGCACTAAGCATGTAATACTGCTTTTGTGCATTGGAGCATTTTGGCTGTCCATGACATGCAACGACCGGTAGATTACTTGGTTATTTTATTATACTATCGAAATTTTGTTCTTAATAATTTTTTTTGCCGATAGACAACTTTTTAGAACTAAATAATCTCACTCGATGGTAAGTGATAATTAAAAGAAGATAGTAAGCAGCA
This sequence comes from Plagodis pulveraria, assembly GCA_963890685.1. NCBI lineage: Eukaryota > Metazoa > Arthropoda > Insecta > Lepidoptera > Geometridae > Plagodis > Plagodis pulveraria. The sequence goes on along the minus strand of OY982955.1, from coordinate 5,880,058 downwards.
TTAGGCTGCGTATCCACCAAAGATGGGCGAGGAAAATGAGCGGTGTATGAGGTCCACCAATCCAATAGATGACTGCGCTCAGAAAATGAAGCTAAGTGGCATTGGCTATGGAGTGCCGCGCAGCAGGTCCATGGTTCGAATCCCGCCGAGGGCTTGAGCTTCACGCATGGTGGAAGGGCATTTTACGAATGCCCGCCTGGATAGCAACACCTTTAGGTATTTGGCGACAGATTTTCAACTTGAGGCCAGTCAGGCGGACATTCATAAAATGCACTGCCACCATGCAGTCTAAAAATATTCTCAGCTCATCTAACTGGTACTTGCCTTGGAACACTTCATAGAAAACGTTGCTCTACGGGTAAAAACTTCTTTTTTTTTAATGTTATTGTGACGGAACAAGCTCGAGGCCCACCTGATGTTAAGTGGACTAACCTCTGCCTATAACAGTTACAATTCATGACAACTCATGAATTGCACTGCGCCCGTTACATTGAGACGTAGTTGTTAAGTCTCATTGTGCCTGTAATTTCACTGGCTCTCAAGGACTACTGCCGGAACACACCTTTCGGTGCTTGGCGACAGACTTTCTACTTGAGGGTGGTAGCTAGCCAGGCGGGCAATCGCAAAATGCCCTTCCACCATGCGGTGAAGCTCAAGCCGGCGGTGGGGATCGAACCAGGGTACTGCAACTCCCCTGGAACACCAGTGTCCTACGGTTTTCGGGTGTTCTGCGAGCAATACTTCAGTTTTTCCTAATTTGTTGTCACCTAAAGTTTTAAGGAGAGGTTCATTAGAAATAAATACATTTTAGATTTCTTTCTATAATTTTATTATAAAACCTCTGTGCTGTGTAACATTTCTTTGTAGACCACAATACAAGTACCCGCGCAGCAGCTAAAGTAGCGTTTTTTTTTTCATATGAACTGGTTCACTTCATCTGATTCATTTTTACTATAGAAAATAATAAATACTGAATTTGAAAAACAAATAAACTGAATCTCAGTATAATTTAAAAAAAAACTTAATGATTTGAGCTAATTATTTCAGCTAATTCCACAAGAGTGAAGTGGGATCTAGTGGGATCAGCTAGGATTGTTAGTAGTTCAGTGAAGTACTTCTAGTATTTCATTGGAAATACTATAAGTACTTCTATATGACCGTATCTATAATACTACTCTATCACTTATAATACCGACTCAACTCTCGTTCAATGAGTTCTGTCAACTCAACAGCATGATTGATGTGTCATGACTCATGACATAGCTCGCAATGTGTCCTTTTTCGAGTAACGGCGTTGAGTTGAAATTATAGTTAAGAAGATAACGAGAAAAAAGAAACTAGTAGTTTCTCTTTAAAGGTAATAAGAATCATTTTAGTATATATTTTATTTTGAGTACCTGTTCAGAAAATTCGATAACAAACTGCCACACCGTAATGATTTCGGCCGTTGATTTCAATGATTCACTTCTGTCAGTTTGCTACAAACATACTAGCTCTGGACTTGCACAGAAGACAGTAAAATATTGGTATTACTTTATCATCAACCTGCAAGGCGGCTGACCTTTTTTTTATACTTCTTTTTATGCCAACGGCATAGGGACACAGTTTTATTAGTAATTTTATTGTACATCAAATAAGGCATGCTCACGCGAATTTAAATTATGCTTTAGTTACAACAGGGTGTTTGGTAGCCCGCGACAATGTCTTGATGAGTAGGATTAATAGGTTCTTATCTAAGCTGTGTTACACTGAAGTTTCAGAATAGCGAGATCATAGTTAACATATGACTTACTATATAGGCTGCTGAGCAAAGTGATGAATAAAGGCACGAACCTAAAAAGTGTTCTCGTGTGGATCATACAACTTTTCACTCTTCCCAGAAAGAAAGAAGCAATGAGGATGTAATGCAGTAAAAATAGTTTTCCGCCATCTCGTTTTATGTTTTTTTTTTTTCGAAGAAGAGATGTGTTCGAAAATAAATCCTTATACATTTTTTTCTATCAAGTATTTAAAAAGAAAAAGTTCAATTTCAATTGAAATTAGGTTATAAACTAGTCAGCGCGTTTATTTTTATTTTTCCAGAATATGATTTATCTATTACAAAAATGTATGTTATAAAACGAAAATGTTTTTTTCCTTACGCTGGCAATAAAAATCTATTTTGCTGCGAGTAAACATTTCGCGCTTGAGAGGTGAAAATACTTGTTCGGTATATCAAACATGAAGGCTTCTAGACAAGTTCTTTACCTAGAGCGCAAACCACCCACCAAACCGAAGGCAGAATTCAAAAACTTTTTATTGGTAGTTTTTCATATCAACGTTACTAGCTGTTTCCGACAATATTAAACTCTTCCTAAAAGTTCTGAGTTTTCTCAAAAATGAGCTCCTTATATAATTATCGAATAATATTGCTCGGTAAAAAATCTTTAAGGGGAGATAGCCCTTCAAGTCGTTGTATAGTGCTACCTAAACCCTGTTAAGCATACACAGATAAGTAATTATTATAATAAACTCTTTATAGAGCGGTAAATAAAAAACATAAGTAAAAATAAGCTTTTTTCGTGTCGATTAACATAAAAAATGAGCAAGTTTGCATTAGACATCGAACTATTTCAGCTGCCATACTTTATAATTAAATGCTAAACATTATTATATTCTTATACTTATCTATAAATAGTACATTAGTATATTTAGTAGGTAAATAAATTATTATAATTTATATATAATGAAATAATCTCGTTTTGGTGTCTAGAGAGCTACTAAGTAATTAAAGCATTTAGTTCTTAGTTCAGTTGAAGCTAAAATGGTGTCACCAAATATTCTCGTCACGAATTTGACTTAATATATAATATTTCTGTACTTTATACCTCATGTAAGTATAATCTGACATTAGGTTAAAAGTTGATCAACTCTCAACGTATGCAAATAATTCAGATCGAATCTAAATATAATCCAAATATACCCATAGCATTTATATACATAAGACCTCAGACCAACTAAAAAAGTTAAGAAGAAACTCTGGGAACAGCGGTGTGAAGCCAGGAAAAACGCTGTCGTTGTGTACATACACAATTACACGCAATCATGTAGAAATAAACTATGCCTTCTCGTGAAGCAACACTTTAAGGAAAATCATAAACTTACGAAAGGGTGTAAGAAAAAAATCTTCTCTCACATTTCACATGCAAGTTACTTGGTCGGAAGTAATGTTTATAAAACCGGCCTCACTTCGCTGTTTGCAGAGTTCCGTATTTTTTATTTAGTCTAAGTATAAGGCATTTGGATACTTGCTGTAGAAGGCAATTCTACACATATGGTATTAAATAAGTATCCTATTTTTTCATTCCTAATAAATCTTTTTCCAATTGACAGATTTACAGAAATTTATAGAAAATATTTTTATTCAGGATGATTGTGGTGACAATGGGAATCATAAATTTTAATTTGCATTGTTTTTATTAGAAATTATTGATTTTCACTTGGTCCGTGTCGTAAACGTACAATTTCCACGTTTACTCAACGCGGCAAAGTGGATATAATTTTATTATTACTATTACAATGCTTTCATTTTGTTTTTCCTTACTTTAATAAGTCTAAACTAGAATAACTGGATACACGTAATTTGGTTTTAGGCAATTGGCAGTATTTTCTTACTTTACAATTGATTAGCTTCATATGCCAATACATCTTCTATTCTTATTTACAATAAAATTAGGTTCGCTAATATTGTTATGTACCACGCATTTAATAGGAGGCGATTCCATTGGATGCTACTCCGGTCGATAGATGCAATACAATCCAAGAGACCTATTTACCAAAGAATATGCAATAATACCGTCCCCTATTCCACGCACGGGACGTAAAAAGATCAGACATAAGGTAGGTGTCTACACCTATACCCTCTTTGAGAATATTCAGGCGGGGTTTTTTTGTTGACTTATGTACAAAGCTAAATAACATTCTCTTATTGCATGTGTAGGCCCTTATTTGATTTGAATTGTCAAATCTAATAATAATTAAATATTATATTCGACAGTAATTTATTATCAGATAGAGGAAACCCCAAACTAATTATGTAATTTAATTAAAAGCGTTAGGCTGCAGTTCATAATTATTGCACATACGTGAAAGTTATAAGGTAATGGTAGTTTTCACTAAAATGTAATTTTATATAATAATACAAAACATTTTAATATAAATAAATTCTTGTACTAAAGAGTTATCTAATAAAATACAGTTGTAGCCGGTTATTTTTACTATTAGTATGTATTTTTAAGATAAAGGTACCTTAATAAATTCATATTATGTACGCACAGAATTCATAATATGCAATTGTAAAAATTATATTAGGTACAAACGGTTTAAAACAAACCAAATCCATTCTGTACCTTAACAAAACTGGGTTTTGTAAAAAGAAAAGTTGTATGTAGCGCACAGATATTATTCAATAATTAGTCAATATCGTTTGACGAGGCCTCTAACTGATTTAAGAAATCGTTAGGTATATACAAATATATATTTATTTAAAACAAAATTACATTAATTTGCATGTTTTGTTTTTTTAAATTACGAGTATTTATGATACATGATATACTAAATGCATATTAATCTCGTAAAAAATCATAAGCCCCTTCATATTTGTAAATCAATATTATGTGTTTAGTCCATCTAGTAATAATTTATAAAAAAAAAAAAAAATACATCATGGAAATATTTGAATCTTTTGTACGTTTGTTGTTTTTGTTACGATCAAAATAAAATAAAAATGCTACAAATAGAATGGGACCGAGTTAGGAACCCATGAGTATTTTTGATTTGTCTAAGCTAATAAATTTATCATTAGAAAATACTAATAGCTATCTTACACAAGCCTAGATCCTTAATTATATCGTTGTATGAGATGAAGTGCACTTAGTCTGAGGAAGGCGAATCGAGCGCTTACGTTAGACAATAGCGTTTAGAATGAAGTTTCAAAATCGCCATTCGTGTCTAATGGATGATCACATTACATCGGCAAAACGGCAAACAGGAAAGTGACTGGTGATAACGCTTAAGCGTAACCAGTCACTTTCCTGTTAAACTGGCCGGGCACTTCTCCATACAAACGTCGTAGAGTGATCACTTATTTCAGATTTGAGGTCCAGACTTAAGCATAATACCGATTGATATCGTCATTATCTAGGCTTGTATGATGCCAACATTTTAAAAAGATAATTAATTAGTTAAGTTATGAGCCGCGAAAACTTTATATGAAAATGTTTCGAGGCTCATAATTCTCAAGTTCATTATTTTATTAAAATTTCGGCATCATACAAGCCTAGATCAATCGATATTATGCTTTGTTTTGGACTTAAATCCTCAAATAAGGGAGTGATCACCCTACGACGTTTGTATGGAGAACGGGCCGGCCAGTTCACCCTTAATGAGGCGCACCTTAAAGGTTTGCACATTAAATAGGTACAAATCAATGGCCGATTATTTCTTACAGTTACATACATGTTCAAACTTAATTCTGTCTAATACTTTCTATAATTTGCTCAGTCGTGAAATTCTACAAATTCGTTACACTGTCTTCAAAACCAAACTTCGAAATATCAATACTCTATGAAAACCAAATCAAACTTGATACATAACAATCGAGGCACACTAATGTGAATGACGTCTAAATACCCTATTTTTAGAGACTGGAGAAAAATTAAGCTAAGTTATTCTATTTTTATACAGGAAGGGCGTAGTAACAGCAAGGTTCGATTCACATTACCCAAGTAGAATTCAGAGACGCAAAAGCTATAATTTTGTAAGACTACCTATCTACGTACATTACACAATTTGTGCGGACCTATTCCCACTAATGTTTATTTACAATTGAATTCAGACAATTTAAAAATACCGAGGTAGGTTCTTTGAACCTCCTCTTCGCTATGTAAAGGCTTGGTTTGTCACCTACAACCGTATCTCATACAACTGCTCCCATCGGAAAATCTACAGTATATCTGTCGTCTTTCGACCCTATACAACTCAGAGAGCAGATGGTAAGTAAGACATAAAGGTAGTAAAGCGACAAACCAGCCGTTACAGCTTATAGGACGATCGGACAAGTTAACCTTATATTAGAGTATATACGAGTAGTTTCAGATCTGCTTCTTGATCACTTACATACCTATCTATATAATGAGTGGCAAATGTTTTCATTGCGTTTGACCTGCAGCGGAGAGAACCGGAGCGGTTCGAAAATATTAACCAATAAAATTGCAGAGAATTCGGTGAGGCATCTCGACCTCCTCTGCCGCAGAGCAACCTCATAACGTAAAGCTTGTAAGGATATATTAATATTTTAAACAATTTGTTACATACTTATATACTGACTTATATATCTTTCTTTTCGCCAAAATATTCTGACGCGGTTCAAATTGTAATGTTATAAAAAAATGCGATAAATTTAATTATAAAAACAAAACTTTTCTTCCTAATCCTTAATCCTTGTTTTAGGTTATAAATTTAACTTAGTACACGAATTATCGTTGTCATGTAAGATCTAGATCCGTTCGAGAACATATAATCCGAAATTATTGCAATACATCCCGTTAATGCACTTTTGATCTCATTTACTTTTTAGTAAGTAATTGACGATAAATGAGATTTATTATCTAATAATATTTTTTTTAATTTTCGTACTTATCATATTTAATCGAAGCCCAAACTACTCTTATAATTTATTGTTGCATTACGCCAAATTTATTTTATAGTTTAATCACAGTGTAAGAAATATACAGTGGTGAAACGCTTTTGATGTTTGGCATTTTGGCATGAAATAACGAAATGTTGTCATCATGAAATTTTTTTTGCTCTGCGTTGAAACTGGATCATAGTTATTTTGATGTTTGAAACGATGACTTGTAGTCTCGTACGGCACACGTCATATGTTCAAATTAACTTACCTTTATTTTTAATAGCGACAAATACGCGTTAGCCGTGAAAGATGTGTCCCCGACTACAAACTAATAGCGGAGGCCGAGGTGTACAGAGTTGGGGACGGCGCCCCACGACCCCGCAGGATTGCCCTGTCTAGACGCTTTCGTTTAACGATTGTATGAACAATTAGACTGTGCTTTAACCGATCGAATTTGACGCATTTCTAAACAATCCTTTAACGGACATAGGAAAATACTTTCAGCTTTTAAGTCGATTATGATATTTTAACCAACAGTAATTGAAAACCAAAATTCTTGTTAAAACTCATACATTGGTGTTTAAAGTTAATATGTAGATATCAGCACATAAATCTACAAACACTTAGTGCCCAATATAACAGCTTTTTGGCCAACCATCGGTATCACGTGCATTTGAGGTAAATCAGTCAGTAAGAAGTGAGATCCGGCGTCGTGGTTTCATACAACATGAATCCTCCTTCGTTTCAGTACTTCAGTGGACGCGAGGTTGAGACACGTTTTGTTCACCAGCACGACGCGTAAAGAGCGAGTTCCTGCAGATGTCACGGCCCGGTTTCCCTGCATCAAGATTTAATATAAGATTTCACCATCCGTTATCTCCTTACCTATTTGACACATGCACCACTGATTTCCAACGATTCGGTAGAAATCATGGTTTCAGTTCAAATTTAAGAACTACTACGAACAGTCATGACGCATACAACTCAAAATGCACACTCTTGGCAGGCGTCTTGGGGATCGCAGCGTGAGATGGCAGTTCTGCAGAAGTCGCTGCTGCCTACCCGGTATTTTCCCCTTTTTATTATTTAATTAATGCCTGATAGTTCAGCCTTTGACCACTATCTCACCTGATGGTAAGTGATGATGTGGTCGAAGATGTTGTTCAGGCTAACCTAGAAGTACTGGCTTTCAAGAACAGCTGCCGAAACACACCGTTAGGTGCTTGGCGACAAATTTTCTACTTGAGGGTGGTAGCTAGCCAGGCGGGCATTCGCATAATGCCCTACTTCCATGCTATAACGACTGCCATCCTAAGACGACAACTGGGACCGACGGCTTAACGTGCCCTCCGAAGCACGGAAACGCTCAGTAGTAATGTCACTAGCGGTCACCCATCCAACTCATGACCGCGGGCGCCGTTGTTTAACTTTGCTGATCGGTTGAGAACAGCTAAATAAACTTCGCTACGAGCACTTCAAAGCTGAGCACCTTACAGGGAAATCCACATACATATATTAAAGTGCAATAATAAAATGTCGTAACTAGTTACCTAAGAGACAGGAAGGTATCACATAGCGGTGCAACGTTGCAAGAAGGTAGGTCGGTCAGACGGAGGTCCCTCGACGCTCGGAGTCTAGCGCCAGCGTCACGTCCTCGGGACTGGCGAGGTCTGCCCGCAGCCGCACTCCGCGTCCAGTCAGTGTCCAGCGGCACGCGCCCACACCCACACCCACCCCCACGCCCACTCCGCTCTCTGCGCCACTCTCCAACCGTCTGGGGACACAGTTTTTTTTAGTAGTCAATGATGTTGTTTGCCGCTGCGACGATATAACTCCACCGGACTTTAGTGATCACTTTTATATTAATAAGTTGCAGAGCTGTCAACTGCATTGGTATCTTTTTTATTTTTTTTTATGTTATTTGACGGAACAAACCCGAGGCCCACCTTATGTTAAGTGGACTAACTTCTGCCTATAACAGACACATTTCGTCAACGATGAATTGCACTGTGCCCGTCACACGGAGTTAGGTCTCATGTGCCTGTAATTTTACTGGCTTTCAAGGACTGCTGCCGGAACACACTGTTAGGTGCTTGGCGATAGATTTTCTACTTGAGGTTGGTCGCTACCCAGGCGGGCATTCGCATAACGCCCTTCCACCATGCGGTGAAGCTCAAGCCCGCGGTGGGATTCGAACCATGGACCTGCTGCACGGCAGTCCATAGCCAATGCCACTGAGCCATCACTGCTTTAAAAACTTATTTTACGTATAATAAGGAAACCTTAACATAATAATGTACAAAAACCAATTCTATTCTAAATTTACATGTTATCTTCCGGGATAAGATCTGCTTTACTTTTTTGTAGGAAATCCTGGTTCCCTCAACTTTTCCTTCAGTCGGGTGATATGCCAGGAAATAAACAGCATCAGGCAACTTGTCTTGATAAGAACCACAAACAACGAACTAAATCTTGTTTAGAACCGAAGAGCGAGCGAAATACAAAGTAAACGAATAACTTTTTGTAAATATGACTTCTGTGAGGTAACAAACATACAGAGCTCTGCAAAACAGTTTTCAGTAATCAACCCCATTGATACAGTTGCACACTTGTAGACGAAATCTACGGTCTCTGCCTAACCCTTTGGGAAACAGATGTGACGGTATGTACGTAATTGATTGTTTACAAACACAATTACAAAACTAAGGAAAATAAACATCTGTGAAATGAGAAATATGACTATGTAACGTACAGTGCATCAAGTACTAACCTGCGGATTGCGTGTCCTTCTTCGAGGTCAGCATCAGGTCGGGCTCCAAGGTCGGCGTCTCCGTCGGCATCGGCGTCACCGTCCGAGCTGGAGGCCGAGCTGCCTCCGCCGCGATACCGCGAGACACTCTCTGAAACACAACAGAACAAACCTGAAGCAGCCTGGACCATCATAGCATAGTAAAAACAGAAAGTTACGTTTTTTGAAAGCCAATAGGTTTTTTTTTTTATGTTATTGTGAAGGAACAAGCGCGAGGGATGTTAAGCGGTATCCTCTGCCTATAACAGATGCATTTCATCACAAGTGACGAACTGGACTGCGCCCATCACCTTAAGACATACCTGTTAAGGATGCACTTGCCCACGGCTCGAACTTATCAGCGGGCGAGGCAACAAAGCATGCTATTTCACCTATACCTTTGTGGGAAAGGGTAAGACTCCGTGATGAGTAGTAAGAAGATAGTGATCGCGCATCACACACCCGTATTGCATCTACGCTAATTACGCACACTTGTTTGCGATATATCAATGAAAGCCGAACCATGCCGAACGAATTACGATGTTTGACGACGGACGGAGATAGTGTCTCAAGCTACGTCACGACGTGTGTAGGTATTTCTTATAAAATAATATTATATATTCACAGAGGAATACATTTTGGTTCGGACAGTAGGTACCTGTTGTTATAATTTTCGTTCGTTTTATAATAACATACTGATGTTATTTCACCTATAGTAGGTAAATATTTAGTAAGTAGGTACAATGATTTGTAGGTACATAGTAAATGTATTAGTTTGTTCTTTTCATATTGATGAAGTAAATATTTACCTACAATATTTTTTTTTTTTTTTTTTTTTTTTTTTTTATTCATTATAGGTTCGCGTTTGACCACACCCTGCCTGATGTTAAGCATTGATGTGGTCTAGGATGGAGCACGCTTACCTAGAAGAAACCTATTTACTCTCGATTTGAAGACACCCATATTGTATTCATCGGGAAAGACTGACCACGGTAAGGAGTTCCACTCTTTCGCAGTACGCACGAGAAAAGTGGAAGCGAAGCGCTTCGTACGAGTCTTCGGAATATCAACCATGTACGGATGGCGCCTCCCCGTTTGTCTGGACGTCCGATGGAAAAAGGGTGAGGGCGGAACCAAGTCGTGCAGTTCTTGTGCACATTCACCGAAATGTATCCGGTAAAAGACCGATAGACAAGCGACTTTACGGCGGTGCTCAAGGCTTTGCAGCCGAGACTCCTTCAGAAAGTCGCTGCCTATTAACCTCCTGGCGCGTCTCTCAATCGACTCCAGTGCCTCAAGTTGGTATTTGGCAGAGCCGTCCCAGAGGTGAGAGCAGTACTCAACACAGGACCTTACTTGCGCTTTGTACAAAGTTAACATCTGTTCCGGTGTGAAGTACCGTCTCACCTTTGAGAGGATACCAAGTTTCTTGGCGGCTAACTGAGCCTTTGACTCGATATACGAGCCAAAGTTTAGAGTCGATCATAGAGTGACACCGAGGAGGTCTAGGTGGTCTGTGACGGGCACAGATACATCTCGGAAAGTTGGAGACAGTTGAAATGGTCTCCTTTTAGCGGAGAACAAACACGCCTGGGTCTTATTGGCATTGAACTTAACCAGGTTGGCATCGCCCCAGTCAGAGACTGCCTTAAGGGATAAGTTCAAGCGTTCGACCATAGCTTCTCTGAGTCTCTGGATTTCTGGCTCACTGGTTCGTGCGGTAGATGTATAGCTCTCTACAACCGTGCTGTCGTCTGCATACCCAAAGGTACCGGGCTTTAACAGATCGTTGATATGCAGCAGGAAGAGCGTCGCAGAGAGCACTGACCCCTGGGGAACACCGGCATTGATACCCATTTGATCTGACGAGCAGCCGTCAACGACTACTCGTAATGATCGATCCCTCAGGAAGTCCGATATCCACGCACAAAAACCAGTAGGCAGGCCGTATGCAGGAAGCTTGCTAATAAGGGCGTCATGCCAGACCCTGTCAAAGGCCTTAGAGATGTCAAGGGAGACGGCAAGCGCTTCCCCTTGTTTCTCAATGGCTTCACTCCAGATATACGTGGCATACGCTAGAAGATCCCCAGTGGACCGATTTCGGCGGATTTATTACATAATTAGCAAGTTACTGCTTTTACTACAACATATTTTGTAAAGCAGTGACGGCTCAGTGACATAGGTTATGGACTTCCGCGCAGCAGGTCCATGGTTCGAATCCCGTCGCGGGCTTAATCTTCACCGCGTGGTAGAAGAGCATTATACGAATGCCCGCCTGGATAGCTACTACCCTCAAGTAAAAAATCGGTCGCCAAGCACCTAAAGGGAAGCAGTGATGGCTCAGTGGCATTGGTTATGGACTGCTGCGCATCAGGTCCATAGTTTGAATCATGCCGCGATATTGAGCTTCACCGCGTGGTGGAGAGTTCGTAGCGAAGTTTACTTAGCTGTTCTCAACCGGTCAGCAAAGTTTAGCACCGTCGCGCGCGGTCATGAGTTGGATGGGTGACCGCTAGGACAATACTACTGAGCGCTTCCGTGCTTCGGAGGGCCCGTTAAGCCGTTGGTCCCGGTTGTGGTCTTAGGATGGCAGTCGTTATAGCATGGTGGTAGGGCATTTTGCAAATGCCCGCCTGTATAGCTACCACCCTCAAGTAGAAAATCTGTCGCCAAGCACCTAACGGTGTGTTCCGGCAGCTGTCCTTGAGAGCCAGTACTTCTAGGTTAGCCTGAACAACATCTTCGACCACATCATCACTTACCATCAGGTGAGATAGTGGTCAAAGGCTAACCTATCAGGCATAAAAAAAGAGCATTTTGCGAATGCTCGCCGGGATAGCTACCCAAGTAGAAAATCTGTCACCATGCAACTAACGTAAACTCAGTGGCATTAGCTATGGACTGCCTCGCAGCATGTTTATGGTTCGAATCCCGCTGCGGGCTCGAGCTTCACCGCTTGGTGGAAGGGCATAGGGCATTTTGCGAATGTTCGCCTGGCTAGCCACCATCCTCAAGCAGAAAATCTGTCAGTAAGCGCCTAACGGGAAGCAGTGATGGGCCAGTGGCATTAGCTAGTGACTGCCGCGCAGCAGGTCCATGGTTCGAATCCAGCCGCGATATTGAGCTTCCCCGCGTTGGTGAAGAGCATTTTGCGAAAGCTCGCCTGGATAGCTACCACCCTCAAGTAGAAAATCTGTTAGAAAGCACCTAACGGGAAGCAGTGATGGCTCAGTGGCATTAGGTTTGGACTGCCACGCAGCAGGTCTATGGTTCGAATCCCGCCGCGGGCTTGAAATTCACCGCTTGGTAGAAGGGCATTTTGCGAATGCTCGCTTGGCTAGCTACCACCCTCAAGTAGAAATTCTGTCACTAAACACTTAACGGGAAGCAGTGATGGCTCTTAGCAATGGACTGCCGCGCAACAGGTCTATGGGTCGAATCCCGCCGCGCGGGCTTGCTTCACCGCATGGTGGAAGGTTGTTTTGCGAATGCTCGCCCGGCTAGCGAGCTTTGAGATGAGAGTGTGTCGTACCGATTTCAAAATCTGTCTCTAAGCGGTAATGTACGATGGCATCATGGATCTACCAATTCTGGTAGAACACATTTGGAATAAAAATTCTCTACCTACCCGTAACTGATTTAAATTATTTCCAATAAAAATCAATAACTAATCATAGGTTATTTTTGATTAGGTAAGTGCCTACAATCATCGCTAAGTTTACCATATAAACTTTCGTACTACCTTAGGTATAAGTACCTACTACAAATATACATACTTATTCTACTAATTTACGTAGGTAGATACATAGTACTAACTTTATTATTTGTTGTGATATTATAGCTATGTAGATAGGTATGCAATGAAATGCGCGCCCGCGAATGTCGATTTGACATCGCTGACAGTTGCGTGCCTAGGCAGTCCTATATGATAAATGATAATTATATCGTAGATAGATAGGTATCTTCCATTGAGCTTCTAATTCTAACCCTTTACTACTTTGTGTTAGGTAGGTACTTTCTCGAAGTTATATTACTGCTCAGACTATATTCTAAAAAGAATGCGGACTACCTACGTCCATACCATATCTAACCAAATGCAGCTTTTTATATTGTCTAAGTGTTGCTAAAATGATTAGGTACTCACCATAGCTATCATGACCTGCGTATTGACTAATACCTACTAGGTACTAACTTAGGTGAGAGTAGGTGAGTACCTAGACATAGTTACGTATTTATATTACCCAAGTACCTATCTATATGGATTATGGCGCCCGACACTTACTATCACGAACAAACTAATCAAATGCGAAAGAAAACCCGGTCCCCAACTCCCAACATATGTAAATATATATATATATATACATATATAAGTACGTAAGTAGGCATAGGCACTACATATTGGTAGTGTATACATACGTGCACACCAAAAAGCAACAGGGCATTCCTACAATATAATATTATGTTCTAAGATCGCGGCGCGGTGCACGTGACTTTTGGTAGTGTGCGTTTTGTTAATTATATATTAGTGTGCTGCGCGTGAGACCCGCCCGCCCGCTTCCCTCACCGCGGAATGGAAGTATTGACATGAGATGCCCAATATTTTGAACGAAAAACTAGCGCGCAAAACTATGTGTGCCGACCTTTGGCTCTAGGATGTTTATGATTATACTACTGGATGTATTTGTTTTCCAAAATGTTATCTAAAATGATCATGAACTGAGCTATGCTTCTATGTAAATAATTTTAGGGATTTCATGCTCTATAAGTCGTTTATTTACGACTAAACATGCGCTAAAATTCGTGATATTACAGGGATGTTTCGAGGCTTATAACTATCATGTGAAGATTTTTTTTACAAATCGGTGCCAAGACAAGCCTAGATAATGAAGAGATAAATCGATATCATGCTTAGTTGTGGACCTAAAACCTCAAATAAGGGAGTGATCATCCTACGGCGTTTGTATGGAAAAGTTACCGGCCAGTTCAACCTTAAGTCTCATTTTTGCCTGTTATTTCACTGGCTCTCAAGGACTGCTGCCGGAACACACCGTTAGGTGCTTGGCGACAGATTATCTACTTGAGGGTTGTCGCAAGCCAGGCGAGCATTCGCAAAATGCCCTTCCACCATGCGGTGAAGCTCAAGCTCTGGGCGGGATTCGAACCATGGACTTGCTGCGCGGCAGTCCATAGCCAATGCCACTGAGCCATCACTGCTTCATCAAATTGCCTACTCTAGAGTGAATACGCAGGGTTATAGATACGAGAATATCTAAGTTTACAGTATATGTACTGTACTGTATCAGCCGGATCGTCCACTGCTGAACACAGCCTCCCCTATTAACCCATTGGCATCGGCGATAATGATAACAATAGAATTACATTCATAACTAGGACATAGTGGTCCTGACGATGCCGACTTATTAAGGGGGAATTTGCCATAATCCCCACGCTTGGCAGTCGACTCGGGGATCGCAGTGTAAGATAAGAGTTCTTTAGAAGGTGCTGCTGCCCACCTTCCAGTATTTTTCCCTTAGTCGCCTCTTACGACACGGGATGATATGGTGGGATGCAATTCTAACCCGGCACCACACAGGTTAGTTTATACTTGTATGTAATATGCATAGTACAAAAAATCAATACGTAACTACCCACACTTTTTTTATGATTATTTATAATTTCATTATCTTTATATAAATCAATTTTCACAGCGGCAGTTACATAATTTGTGGACTAAGAGCGAACTATATACTGCTCCAATGATAACACTTTGGACTGAAATAACTCACCCGGTGCGTCGTCTGGGTCAGGCGAGTCCTCGAGCGCTCGCAGAATATCCGCGCAAAGTTCCGACTCAAGCGGCACGGGCGCCTCCGCTTCTCTGTAACACCACCGGTATGATATATGATAAAACTACATAATAACTATCTAAGTAGTTGAACAAAATATGTAAAGAACATTTTGCGAATGCTCGCCTGGCTAGCTACCACCTTCAAGTAGAAAATCTGTCTCCAAGCACCTAACAGCTTTATAACTATTGTATCTAGTGAAGGGCCAAAATTTTATTACACATTTGAAATTAATGAAATAAGATCTAAAGGTTTTATTTTGCTAACGTTAAAATGCAAATTGGTCCAAATATACATATAATTTCAAGCCACTCACACATAATTGCAGATTTTTTATGATAAGTTATCTCTCAGTTATCAGTTATCTTTGTTAACTGCTCTAGCTTGAGCATGGAGATTTCTATTGGAAGGTGACAAATGTTCTGCTACATATATCACCTGCTTGTCTCCTCCTATTCCCAGTAGGATTTAGAAGCGCTCGTAGCAAGTTTACTTAGCTGTTCTCAACCAATCAACAAAGTTAAGCAACGTCGCCCGCGGTCATGAGTTGGATGGGTGACACTAGCAGGCTTATTCCAGAAATCCCCTTAGCAAATCCCCTGCGAAGGGGATTTCTGGACTTTTTGTCCAAAAATCCCCTGCGTGTCATCTTTGAGTGTTGGAAGGGGATAATTGGACAATAAGTCCAAAAATCCCCTTAGCCATTTAACTGGACAAAAAGGCCAGCCATCCCCTTAAGTAATTATTTGCATTAATATTAAATAAAAACAATTGATTAGGTAATGAGTCTACATTTTTTATTAATATGAATCTAAACCAACAGTTCACTAGCATATATTTTGCAGCTCCATAAAATCTCTCATATATTTACAATAGTATAACAAATGTTTAAATATCACATTTTACAGTAATTCTTATACAAAGAAAGTCTATAATCACAGAATATTTGTACAATATTGCAATAGTTGCTTATATAATATATAAGCTATATTAGTAACGTCTAAAATACTATAGTATACAAGTTGTATTATTGAACAATCACAATAATTATTATGTATATATACTTAAAAAACACTAAGTCTAAAAAAAAAGTATCTGACAAAAGGTTTTATATAAACAAATTTGCAAACCTATAAATAATTAAACTAGGTATCACCAAATTAAAATACAATTTTACAGTTCTCCTACTAGAGCATAAAATCAGACATTATTTTCACTACAATCTTTGTAGAAATAGTATGTAATTTAGTAAAATGAAGTATTATCTGTCTTATACTCTAGTGGTTTAATATAAAAATCACTTCTTTTCAATAATTAACACGAGCGCATACTAATATATTCTCAAAAAAACACCAGAGTGTAGTACCATTTAATTTTTTGTTTTTATACAATGTTGATATCCACCATGTAGAAGTATCGTAGATTTAAGTGTCTCAATGTACTGAAGTTCATCACAAACACTACTTGAACTACCGGCCATGTTAGTTATATAATATTTATAGTTGCATAAAAGTGCACGTCACTCCTAGACTTCTAACAGCGAACTGATAAGAAATGCAAATTCCAGAGCAGAGCCAATTCAAAGAATTTGGGCTAAACAATAGACTAGTTATTATTGTAGACTTTCTTAAAAACTGATTGTCTAATCAATTATTTTTATTTATTATTAATGCAAATAAATGATTAAGATGATGGCCGGTCTTTTTGTTCAGTTAAATGGTTAAGGGGATTTTTTGCGATACAACTATGTTGTTTATTTAGCAGTACTTATCTAGATTAAAATCAGAAGAGTAATACCAATATCTTTATTTGTATCTTTTTTTTAAATATCAACCTTATTACTAACCGATAAGATCCATAGTCCTGTAGATTGTCCATTGTTTTCGGCTTTTTCTTTCTGTAAGGGCTGTCTATTGTTTAGCCCAAATTCTTTGAATTGGCTCTGCTCTGGAATTTGCATTTCTTATCAGTTCGCTGTTAGAAGTCCAGGAGTGACGTGCACTTTTATGCAACTATAAATATTATATAACTAACATGGCCGGTAGTTCAAGTAGTGTTAGTGATGAACTTCAGTACATTGAGACTCTTAAATCTACGATACTTCTACATGGTGGATATCAACATTGTATAAAAACAAAAAATAAAATGGTACTACTCTCTGCTGATTTTTTGAGAATATATTAGTAAGTTGTATGTCTGCGCTCGTGTTCATTATTGTAAGGAAGTGATTTTTATATGATACCACTAGAGTATAAGACAGATAATACTTCATTTTACTAAATTACATACTATTTCTACAAAGATTGTAGTGAAAATAATGTCTGATTTTATGCTCTAGTAGGAGAACTGTAAAATTGTATTTTAATTTGGTGATACCTAGTTTAATTATTTATAGGTTTGCAAATTTGTTTATATAAAACCTTTTGTCAGATACTTTTTTTTTAGACTTAGTGTTTTTTAAGTATATATACATAATAATTATTGTGATTGTTCAATAATACAACTTGTATACTATAGTATTTTAGACGTTACTAATATAGCTTATATATTATATAAGCAACTATTGCAATATTGTACAAATATTCTGTGATTATAGACTTTCTTTGTATAAGAATTACTGTAAAATGTGATATTTAAACATTTGTTATACTATTGTAAATATATGAGAGATTTTATGGAGCTGCAAAATATATGCTAGTGAACTGTTGGTTTAGATTCATATTAATAAAAAATGTAGACTCATTACCTAATCAATTGTTTTTATTTAATATTAATGCAAATAATTACTTAAGGGGATGGCTGGCCTTTTTGTCCAGTTAAATGGCTAAGGGGATTTTTGGACTTATTGTCCAATTATCCCCTTCCAACACTCAAAGACGACGCGCAGGGGATTTGCTAAGGGGATTTCTGGAATAAGCCGATATCAACATTGTATAAAAACAAAAAATTAAATGGTACTACACTCTGGTGTTTTTTTGAGAATATATTAGTATGCGCTCGTGTTAATTATTGAAAAGAAGTGATTTTTATATTAAACCACTAGAGTATAAGACAGATAATACTTCATTTTACTAAATTACATACTATTTCTACAAAGATTGTAGTGAAAATAATGTCTGATTTTATGTTCTAGTAGGAGAACTGTAAAATTGTATTTTAATTTGGTGATACCTAGTTTAATTATTTATAGGTTTGCAAATTTGTTTATATAAAACCTTTTGTCAGATACTTTTTTTTTAGACTTAGTGTTTTTTAAGTATATATACATAATAATTATTGTGATTGTTCAATAATACAACTTGTATACTATAGTATTTTAGACGTTACTAATATAGCTTATATATTATATAAGCAACTATTGCAATATTGTACAAATATTCTGTGATTATAGACTTTCTTTGTATAAGAATTACTGTAAAATGTGATATTTAAACATTTGTTATACTATTGTAAATATATGAGAGATTTTATGGAGCTGCAAAATATATGCTAGTGAACTGTTGGTTTAGATTCATATTAATAAAAAATGTAGACTCATTACCTAATCAATTGTTTTTATTTAATATTAATGCAAATAATTACTTAAGGGGATGGCTGGCCTTTTTGTCCAGTTAAATGGCTAAGGGGATTTTTGGACTTATTGTCCAATTATCCCCTTCCAACACTCAAAGATGACACGCAGGGGATTTTTGGACAAAAAGTCCAGAAATCCCCTTCGCAGGGGATTTGCTAAGGGGATTTCTGGAATAAGCCGTATGTAGAAGTATCGTAGATTTAAGTGTCTCAATGTACTGAAGTTCATCACAAACACTACTTGAACTACCGGCCATGTTAGTTATATAATATTTATAGTTGCATAAAAATGCACGTCACTCCTAGACTTCTAACAGCGAACTGATAAGAAATGCAAATTCCAGAGCAGAGCCAATTCAAAGAATTTGGGCTAAACAATAGACTAGTTATTATTGTAGACTTTCTTAAAAACTGATTGTCTAATCAATTATTTTTATTTATTATTAATGCAAATAAATGATTAAGATGATGGCCGGTCTTTTTGTTCAGTTAAATGGTTAAGGGGATTTTTTGCGATACAACTATGTTGTTTATTTAGCAGTACTTATCTAGATTAAAATCAGAAGAGTAATACCAATATCTTTATTTGTATCTTTTTTTTAAATATCAACCTTATTACTAACCGATAAGATCCATAGTCCTGTAGATTGTCCATTGTTTTCGGCTTTTTCTTTCTGTAAGGGCTGTCTATTGTTTAGCCCAAATTCTTTGAATTGGCTCTGCTCTGGAATTTGCATTTCTTATCAGTTCGCTGTTAGAAGTCCAGGAGTGACGTGCACTTTTATGCAACTATAAATATTATATAACTAACATGGCCGGTAGTTCAAGTAGTGTTAGTGATGAACTTCAGTACATTGAGACTCTTAAATCTACGATACTTCTACATGGTGGATATCAACATTGTATAAAAACAAAAAATAAAATGGTACTACTCTCTGCTGATTTTTTGAGAATATATTAGTAAGTTGTATGTCTGCGCTCGTGTTCATTATTGTAAGGAAGTGATTTTTATATGATACCACTAGAGTATAAGACAGATAATACTTCATTTTACTAAATTACATACTATTTCTACAAAGATTGTAGTGAAAATAATGTCTGGTTTTATGTTCTAGTAGGAGAACTGTAAAATTGTATTTTAATTTGGTGACACCTAGTTTAATTATTGATAGGTTGGCAATTTTGTTTCTATACCACCTTTTGTCAGATACTTTTTTTTTAGACAGTGTTTTTTAAGTATATATACATAATAATTATTGTGATTGTTCAATAATACAACTTGTATACTATAGTATTTTAGACGTTACTAATATAGCTTATATATTATATAAGCAACTATTGCAATATTGTACAAATATTCTGTGATTATAGACTTTCTTTGTATAAGAATTACTGTAAAATGTGATATTTAAACATTTGTTATACTATTGTAAATATATGAGAGATTTTATGGAGCTGCAAAATATATGCTAGTGAACTGTTGGTTTAGATTCATATTAATAAAAAATGTAGACTCATTACCTAATCAATTGTTTTTATTTAATATTAATGCAAATAATTACTTAAGGGGATGGCTGGCCTTTTTGTCCAGTTAAATGGCTAAGGGGATTTTTGGACTTATTGTCCAATTATCCCCTTCCAACACTCAAAGACGACGCGCAGGGGATTTCTGGACAAAAAGTCCAGAAATCCCCTTCGCAGGGGATTTGCTAAGGGGATTTCTGGAATAAGCCACACTAGCAGTGACATTACTACTGAGTGCTTCCGTGCTTCGGAGGGCACGTTAAGCCGTCGGTCCCGGTTGTTGTCTTAGGATGGCAGTCGTTATAGCATGGTAGTAGGGCATTTTGCGAATGCCCGCCTGGCCAGCTACCACCCTCAAGTAGAAAATCTGTCGCCAAGCACCTAACGGTGTCTTACGGCAGCTGTCCTTGAGAGCCAGTACTTCTAGGTTAGCCTGAACAACATCTTCGACTACATCATCACTTACAATCAGGTGAGATAGTGGTCAAAGGCTAACTTATAAGGCATAAAAAAAAAGGTTACTGTTTAGTTTTTCATCTGGATGGTTCCTGTTGTACTATATTATACACGCTGCCAACAGGTCATCGCGCATGCGAGAGGATGGATTCGGTCGTTTTGATGCTTAATTAGACTTATCCACCCGAGTACAAGACATAATGTCTTTTTCTACCAAAGGACACGCCACTATCCTCCCAAGCTGCAAAACCGTAGACAACAGATTTTCACTTGAGTCTGGTACACATTGTATTTCAATATTGGACTCTCGAGCATGTTGTTCCAGTTGTGAGAGCTGCTCCTTAGTTCACTAACATCAGACTTTAACTGTACATTTTCAGTACGAAGATCATGCTAATCAGAACGAAGCTTCTCTCTCAGAGCGCAATTCTGTAAGCTTACTGAGCATTTCGTCAAAAGATTTAGACATACAATCTACTGATTTCAGTGAAGATGATGAATAATTTAACATGCTTTAAAAAAACAAGTCAACAAAGTAAGATATTTTTACATGTTAGGTTTACATTTGAAGGTACTTATGTAATGTCATTTACTTTTCAGTAATTCATACTAGGCATCTTAGAAAATAATCTCTGTTAATTGCATGAAACTGTTTTGTAAATGAAAAAAATAATAATAAAAAAAAATTAAAATATTAAATTACGTCTCGTGAGGTCCGTTTCAGGTTTATGTTGCGGCTCACCTGTTGTGCAGCACTATAGCGACGACAGCGGGCTGCGGCAGCGGCGGGTGTCGCGGCGCGCGCGGGTTGAACGCGGACAGGTCCAGCGTGGGCGGCGCCACGCGCGGCGTGCCCACCGCCGGCCACGCCTCACCCGCGTCCCCCCCCGCGCCCCCGCCGCCCACGAGGTCGGGCGGCTGTGCGCGCGCACACCGCGCCTCCCACGCGCGCGCGCCCACGCTCCCGCCGGTGTCGAGCGGCAGGCAGGCGGCGCCCTCCTCGAGCGGCAGCAGCACGTCGCCGTGGAACGCGTCGAGCAGCGCGTGCGCGGCCACCGCGTGCCAGTCGTCCACATCGAGCCCGCGCGCCGCCCACCACTCGCCCGCGCCCGCGCCCGCGCCCACAGCGCGCCACGCCCGGCGCGCCTCGGCGGCGGCGGCGGTGCGCGCCTGCCGCAGCGTGCCCGCCGGCAGCCGACACCGTGCCCGCACGCCGGCCCCCAGCGGCAGCGCCAGCTCGCGTCGCCGCGCACTCACCGCGCCGCGCAGCTCGCCCACCAGCGCCGCGCACTCGCGCTCCAACGCTCGGTACGAACCCGTCTAAACAACTCAACGCACTCAGATACCTTACAATAACAATAATTTATCAAAAACTGATTTTTGAAATGATTTTTTCTTATTTTTTTTGCTGATAAGTAAGCCTTTGTCCACAATCTCACCTAATGGTAAGTCATGACGTGGTAAAAAAAAATTTAAAAGGCTTAAAATCTAGAATTACTAGCTCTCAAAGACAGCTGCCGGAACACAACGTTAGATTCTTGGCGACAGATTATCTACTTGAGGGTTGTAGTTAGCCAGGCGGGCATTCGCAAAATGTCCTTCCATCATGAGGACCATGATATTGTGTTACTTTTCGAAGTTACGGATTTATTTTGCGTGTGATGGTTTGTGGATAATTTACTAAGCTTTAATTGACATAATATGTTCAATACTGCCACGATACTTCTTGTGGAAGCGAAACGCTTCGAAAATTCTTCCAGTTTGGCTACGCGGCGTTTATGACGTCACGACAGCTTAGCAAGAAAATTAGGCGGAATTGTCACTAGATATATTTCTTAAGTGTTTTTTTTTTATATTAATTTAATGTTTTCTTAAAATATTTGTTATTATTAAATATGGATTTCCGCAAAGTAACGCCAGAATCTATTGATTATCGATTCTAACTAGATTAATGCAAATCCAACTTGTATACGAACGGAATACACACACCGTACGAGTTCAACTACACACTAAAAAGAAGTTACAAATGGACGCAGTCAGTAGAAGGGGTCAGGTGCGGTGTCTCACCTTAGCTATCTGCACGGAGAAAGGCCCGAAGCAAGCGTCGACGAAGTGCCTGTAGTCTTTGAGCGGACGTTCAATGTCAGCCTCGGTGCGTTGCGCCCAGGCGGCGAGCGCGTCCAGTTCAGCCCTCGCGGCTGCAGCTGCGGCGGCCTGCGCGGCCGTGAGCCCGTAGAGCGGTGGATGCGCGAGGCCGGGCCCCGCCACTCGCCGACAGAAGGCCGAGTCGTGGTGCGGCACGCGAGCACCTCGCACTATGAGCGCGCGCCACGCCACGGCCTCCCACACCGCCCGGACCCCCGCCCAGGCCGTGCCGCCCACCACCAGCGCCAGCGCCCCCACGGGACAAACCACTAACGCGACCACCACCGCCACCGCCGGCTGCAATACCCCCAACACGCATACGTAACACACCACCGTCTTCACCAGTGGGAACCATCTGCACAAAACACAAACACGCTTGTGAAGATATTTATGTAGATATTTTTAATATTATTTTTATACACCCACCGTCTTCACAAGTGGGAACAAACACAGAAATCTGCACAAAATACAAACACTTAAAGATGCAATCCGCAAAGCATGCGTTATTGCAAGAATATAAACAACTTAAAGATATTTTAATAAAAACATTTTGATAGCTTAATTAATGTTGTGTTTATATTTATGTTTGTGAAGATATTTCCATACCAGTTTTAGGCGGAGGCTCAAAAGTTAATTTATGAAGTCAGTAAACTTAGTCTTCATGCATTTTTTATACTACTGATAGATTACGCTTTTTTTTATTTATTTATTTATTTATTTCAATACTTGATAGGATAATAATTACTGAAGCCATTTGATACATTTGGTTTTGCTTTCATGTAAGGTAAGGTGATAATGCCGACCCGAAAATGGCAGTATGACAGCCTTGATTAAAATTACAATATTATGCAAGAAGGAAATGTAAGCTACGTCCCTTCTTTTTTCTATATACATTAACTTTGCTCCCTATACATTGAGTTTGTATGTTCTGTGCTTTGAAGAATTATAATTATAGTTTTAACTTTTAATTTGGACAAAATAACTTCGATTCGAGCGTGTTCGATCTCAGTTTATGATTTCACCAGCAACATTTTGATCACTAATTGTGATTTTTTGCAATGTAAATGATTCTCCATTGCATTTGGCTGCAATTTGTTCATAGGTATGAACGCGTTTGTTTGAGCTCAATGTCGGAAATCGTGAGTTTAGCAATTTATCTGGGTTTGAACTTAGTTTAATTAATGTTGGTGAAATTGAAACTGGTGCTTTGAACTCAGTTAAACGCATGAACTCCGTTCAGCTTGTTTGAATTATCGCGTTCAGTGTTAACGGAGAAATCCATCCGAATTCAAGAAAATCCTGGCTTCTTAACGGTTGGGTCATTTAACTTCGGAACATATTTTGTGAACTATTTTTCTGACCTGAGACGATCCGGGCCGTGATTTTAAGCCGCCCACGCGTGAATAGATTCTAAAAGTTATACCAGTACCTTACCATGACTACCAGGCATGAGAGTACTCTCTGCCTTTTTTATTATCAGCATCGAAAATAAGCTGCCGTAAGTGATTGAACTCTTTCTTATCAGTAGGTAGTGCCATTTATAAGTGTAACATGCAATACACGTATTCACACACAGTCACTTTCCCATACATACCCAAGACAAGCTGATACACCCTCACACACTCACATGTACCCTCACACACACACACCCACCCTGTCACCCACTCTCACTCTCTCATACACACCCCACACACGCATAACACACACACATAATAACAAAATATAATGAATTGCTAGATTAAGAAAGATAATACCTACAATAAAATTTTATAAATTAAAACAATACAAAAAGAAAAACATGTCATGGTTGTCTCATTTGGGTAAAAGTTTTTGTAAATGTATACACACTACATATTTTTTACGCTACCCAGAGTAAGCGGTTATAAAATAATATATTATTTACTACTCTCTAGAATATATGTTCGTGTAATTTAGAATCTAAAGTAATAGCTATTAATGTCTTTATAATAAACATTTGTACCTTATGGAAGAGACTGCCTTTTGTAACACAGTTTTTACTAAAACAAAAGGCAGGGCTACAACATTTAGTTGTACCTTATATGTTTTTCAATAAAGATATTATTATTATTATTTAAGTTTTTGATTAAGATTTAGTTGGGGTTGGTGCAAGATCTCAGCCGCGCTCGATTTTGTACACGCTATTTGTTTTCTGGTCTGAAAAGATGAGCAATGCAACTGACCTATTAAGTTCGTTGGGCCTGGGGCAGTCGAAGTCGTAGAACAGCATGTTCTGGAGATGGTAGAGCAGCACGAGCGGCGGTACCCAGAGCGGGATGGCCAGCGCGGCCAGCGCCGCCAGTAAGCACGCCAGCACCACACACAGCGGAAACACCACCAGCAACAGCGCTGACGCCAGCGCGCCGCCTGCCCACAGAGCCGCGCGTCGAGCCCAGCGCCCGCATCCCGCGCCCAGCAGTCCTGACATACAATACATGTACAATGCGATTAAAATAAGAATAGGACGGGCTCTCGGCTAACTTCACTCATATTCACACTAATAAGTACGATCAGCAGAACAAACTTAAAAATAAAGCAGTGCCATATATTTATAGGTAATTTTAAATGAGTGACCCGAAATTGTTAATTATAATAAATTCATATTTTTAAGGTTGACAGCACAGACGCCATTATGGTTTGTAGAAAACGCGGGCGTCAGTGTCTTATATCTCCGACAGTGTACTACTACGCGACATGATTCCGAGTGTTTATTGATCTTCTCGTTTAATTTTTTTTGACTCTTTAATTTGTTCTTGTCGACTGTTTAAGGTATGTTTTTGGTGATTGTTATATTTTTTTTTGTTACCCGTTACGATGATAACGATGAGTCTGACTCAGTGGGCCATCAGGACATGCGGCATCGAGGAGCTAAGCAATTCAAATTAAGATATACTTAAGTACTAAATATTGCTAACATATAAAATCAGTTCAAATTATTTCTGTGTTTGCTGTACCTACAGTCACCTATAACTTCGTTTACCTACCTTCTTATTTTTTTACACGACTGCCCCCATAAACGTGTGTTAAGTTTACAGGTTTCATGTATGTATGTATGTTTGTGAGTTTTTTTATTTCACCATAACTTCTAAACGGCTTAACCAATTTTAATGTACGAGATATTTATCTTGATAGAGTGACACTATGTGCATAAAAAAAACTGGTGGATTTTAGACGCCCTATAGTGAGAAAAACTATTTATTTTTTTCTTCCAAAGCCATCGTGTTCGGTATCAAAATGATTGGCTTTAAAAAAGATTCCATAAATATATTAATTGCAGTCGGGTTTTTTATTTTCTTTATTAATTTATACATGTTTAATAATTTCTTTTTTGCACACTGTACGAAGTTCTAGTTTTGACGTCACACATGGCGCTAGGCCGATCCTATTCTTATTTTAATCGCATTGTACTAACATTGCCCGACAGTGTGCAATCAATATTAGGGTGCTTACCATTTGAAGTTAAATTCGCTAAAAACGCTAAAAACGATCACACTCCCAAAAAGTTGTTCCACTAGGGTATTATTTTCGCCATAAACGCTATGAAGCTACTGGAACAGTTTGAATTACCTACATCTAATGTCAAAAGTGACAGAAGTGGCAGTTTTAGTGGCATTCCTAGCGTTCTTATCCTAAATGGAACATAGACAGACAACATAGACGCAGAACGTGATCAAAATTATCGAAAATAACGAAATTAGCATCAAATGGAATAGGCCCTTAAAGTGGCGTTATGTCGCTGGCAAGAGCTGAAATTCCATTATTATCGGACTACGTGCGAGTGAAAGAGAGGCATCGATAGAGAAAACACGATCAGTTTTAGTGAAAAATTAAAGAAAGTTTATTAACACATAAACAGTAACTTAAACAAAAAAAATTTGATCAACTTAATAATTTAAGCTATTGTAAAATAGAAAATTTTTAAAATCATATTTTTATTACGAGTTAGATGCGATGTCGTCAAAATAAATACACTGCGGGTGAGTGAATGAAGGCGTGCGGACGGCGAGAGGGGCTCCAGCTGCTCGTTACCTCAGACCACGACACCATTCAGCTTGTGCGAGTTAAGAAATCTTATAATATATACACAGCAACTTCAGCAATACTGGGATGGACGCGGATTCGAATTCCGCACATGACTATAATTTTTACTCTCGTAAATTTGTAATTTTGTAATGTAATTCGCCAAGCAGGCGTTATTGCAAACATAACAATATTAAAAATATGACTAAATGTGATTACAAGCACTATCGCGTGCTAAGCTAAAATTTTTTTACTACAAGTACAACGAGATTTTTTTTTTATTTTATTTACTATTGTTCCAAGATTTAAGTTGAAAAAGCACTTTTTTCCATCAGATGAAGTCTAGAAGTCTGTTTGATGTCCCCTACGACGGGTAAAAGTAATACAATTGGAGCACGAAATTTCGGCCAGTAATAGCATGCCCAGGTGGCCGAGTGGTTTAGCCATCCGGCGCGAAATCGGAGGACGCGGATTCCTGCCATACATAAAATTTTGTGGTCCATTCCATGCATCAATTTGTAAAATATTGTTTCGCGTCCTTCTGAATAGGTGTACTGACCGGTGTCTGGCTCGGCGTCGATCCGGCTGCGTTCCTTAGAGACGTGCCGCCACAGCGCCAGCAGCCGCGACCACATGGTGTGCGTCTCGCCGCCGCCCTCACCCCCACCGCCGCCGCCACGCGTCGGGTACAGCGTGCCGTTCACCTGTACATTTCAATAGCTGTATGACTCAGGGTGACGGGCGCAGTGCACTTGTCACGAAATAGCCCTACAATGAAAACAACTTTAATTAAGTCTTTTGTTCGTAACCACTTAGAGTATTGCCCTAGTATTTGGAATCCCCACTATGTTTTGTAATGAATTATCACTTGTGTTTAATTTAGTGTATATCCAGTTCTGAGAACCAACAATAAAATATATATATATATATTGTCATACACAAAGAATCGAACGAATTCAAAAGCTATTTTTATATTCTGAAAAAAATTTCATTTAGAGTTCCAAGTAGCCGTGAACACGTAACAGATTATGAAAAAATATTGAAGTATTTTAAATTAACAAACATGGCTAATACACGGAGTGTAGCAGATCTCGCCTTTTTGTACAAATTGTGAAATGGTTATATAATTTTTTAATTATTGTTTTTTATGCTTGATAGGTTAGCCTTTGACCACTATCTCACCTGATGGTAAGTGATGATGTGATCGAAGATGTTGTTCAGGCTAACCTAGAAGTACTGGCTCTCAAGGACAGATGCCGGAACACACCGTTAGGTGCTTGGCGACAGATTTTCTACTTGAGGGTGGTAGCTAGCCAGGCGGGCATTCGCAAAATGCCCTACCACCATGCTATAACGACTGCCATCCTAAGACAACAACCGGGACCGACGGCTTAACGTGCCCTCCGAAGCACGGAAACGCTCAGTAGTAATGTCACTAGCGGTCACCCATCCAACTCATGACCGCGGTCGACGTTGCTTAACTTTGCTGATCGGTTGAGAACAGCTAAGTAAACTTCGCTACGAGCGCTTCTAAAAAATCCCTGGTGTCTGAGCATTGATTAAATTTGTTTGGTGTGTGTGTATACTACGGTCAAATTAGGCCGCAAAATAGGGGTGAGGTTACAAAAGTTCACACTCAGCTGTAAATTGGTAGGATTGTTTAAAAGTCATTTCATGTAATAGTGTTTTGAACAATCCTACCAATATACCTTGCATGTCTAAATTGACCAGATTAGTACACGCTGCAGCGTCGTGACGCGCTGGGGCAGAGTACTCCTAGTACAACTTCACATATTAATTTCCGGCTTCTAAAACGTTTGTCAAAGTCTTGATCCGTTAATGGACTTAAAGCTGAATGCTCATTGGTCGCATATCACGTCAAACAATACGATTGACTAATAAGCGGCCAGTATTTAGTTATTCGACTAATCAAGGCTTTGACTAACTTTCCAGAAACTGGAGGTATAATATGTTTCAAAATTAACGTTGTAATATTTTACTTCGATAACGTTTATGCTATCTATAAATACATTTGCAGTAGCACGCAGCTACTCGAAATGTATGGGAAAAAATATTAACACGCATGATTTTGTACTAACTCGTAGATATTAATATTCTTACGTGGGTATTATATATACAATGTGCAGCAAAAAACGACCGACATGTGGGCATGGCAATTAAATCAAGAGAAGCCTGACAACATTTTAAATCGAAAATTATTTATAACCAGACAATATATTTACATAATTTTATGTATGAGGCAGCCCTAGTTTTCGCGGTTCACTATACTATCAAAGCAGAAGGGCAATATTATAGAGAAGAGGAAGGTCCAAGGAGTTTTATCAGCCTAATTGGCCTGTGCAAGAGTTGGATGAAGTGAAGACCGAAAGACCTAAGACCTGTAAAAAGACGGCGACGATCCGCCATCACAATGACTAGATGTGCAACTCTGTCAACAGTGCCCGCCTAAGAAGAAGATGGTTTTGAGATTACCAAAATAATATTAAGTAAAGGTTATCACATTTATTAAAAAAAATATATATACTGTCTAAGAATGTAAAATTTTTTTGGCGCCAAGTTTCTACTGTTCAAATAGTCAATTCCTCATTATAAAGTAATGTAATCAACTAAATGCATATATTTTGTTTTCAACTTAAACAGTTAGTTTAAGATAATGACATCCCATTAGCTAATACAAAATTGTGTAGTATTGACTTGATGTATTTTTTTTTTTATTTATTTATTTATTTATTGGTTATCCAACAGCCTATTTACAATTTTAAATAGGCTTTTATAGAAACTGGGGGCCAATTATAGGACAACGCGTTTAACAATATGATAGATTAAATTTTGACCATGACCACTTACTTCTTAGTTAATTAGAATAAAGAGCAAACAACTTAATCGTTACTACTCTCGAACTTGTTTACAATGTAAAATTTAGAAGAAAATAGAAAATTTATAACAAGAAACAAAATAATCGTAATTCCTATAAAACACATTTTAAGCAAAAAACTCGCTACTAAGTCGCCGCCTCGCCAATGCGATGCTTGAACAGTATAAGTCTATATCCAAACGTTTATCTGCCGCATTGAAACTTCTACTCACTCGCACCAGGTACGCGTTTGCACTGTAGTTTGTATGCATTAATGGGGTATGTACTAAGGGATTGAACCGAGCCTGCCGTGAAGAACAGTTTAAATTTATTCTTTCGAGAAGCTCCGGGCAATCGACCTGGTTCGTGGTTATTTTTAGTAGAAATAGTATATCCGCTATTTCTCTTCTTGTAATCAGGGGAAGAAGGTGAAATTTTTTACAAAAATTCAAATAGAACTCTGACTTGTACGGTACTTTAAGACGATAACATAGATACTTAATAAAACGCATCTGAATACGTTCCAAACGGGAGATGTACTCATCATAGCGCGGGTTCCACACCTGAGACGCATACTCTAAAATGCTACGAACAAATGAACAGAAAAGTATTTTAAAGGTTTTAGCCTTTCTAAAAGTTGCAGAGGTACGCATAACATAACCGAGTGCCCTGGACGCTTTTTTAACGATATGATCGATGTGTTCATCGAACACTAACTTGGAATCGTGGATTATCCCAAGATCACGTATACTTGAATTTCTTGCAAGCGGTTGATTTTTCAATTTGTACACGCACGTTATTGCTTTGAATTTGCGAGTGAATGTAACTACTGAGCATTTGGAAGGATTTAGGTCCAGTTTGTTAATACGACAATAATTATCCAGCCGTTCCAAGTCCGCCTGCAAGCTTTTTGAATCTTCAATGGAGTCAATCGCCCTAAATATCTTCATGTCATCTGCGAAACAAAGTAGTTTGGAGTTTTGGAAACAAGTAGAGATATCATTGATAAAAATCGCAAAAAGCAATGGCCCCAGCAATGACCCTTGAGGCACGCCACTGGGTATCGTAACCCAGCTAGAAACATAGTTACTGACCACTACTGCCTGAGTTCTCCGGTCTATGTACGACGAGAACCACCTAAATAAATCCCCAGCCACTCCGAATTGTTTGAGCTTCGTTAATAGGATACTATGATCGATTCTGTCGAAAGCTTTACTGTAATCAGTGTAAACTACATCTACTTGACTGCGCCTATCCATAGTTCTAGTCAAATAGTCATTGAGCAACACTAAGTTAGTGACCGTAGATCTGCCTCTGAGAAAGCCATGCTGTGACGTATTAAACGCACTTCTCAGCGCGCTATATGTTTGGTTGTAGACTATCCGTTCAAAAACTTTGGCTATAATACAGAGTTTTGAAATCGGTCTGTAGTTTTCTACATCAGTCCGAGCGCCCTTTTTGTGAACCGGGGTTATGAAAGCTGATTTCCAAATCTGGGGAAACGAACATAAAGCAAGTGATTTATTGAAAAGAAGTGATATGGGAACAGAGATATTCCCAGCACAATTTTTCAAGAACACAGGGCCTATACGATCAGGTCCAGCGGATTTGGAAAGATCCAGCTCGAGTAAAAGTTTAGATACTACGGAAGCATCAATATGTACCTGAGAAATGCCCACAGAGTGAGAGAATCTACCCATGTCATCCACAGACAATTTGGCTGGCTCGGGTGAAGACGTAGTTTGAAAGTTGACAAAAAATAGGTAGAAAAAGAATCACATATACCTTCACCAGTGGATATAATATTACCAAGGTAATTAACTGAGCTGGGGATGCTGCTAGACTTAGAACGTGATTTGACAAAAGACCAGAAAAACTTAGGGTTTTTTTCGATAGAATTCTCCACACTTACAATGTATCGATCATAACTCTGTCTTTCTAGTAGTTTGGTACGTTCCCGTAGCACGTTGTAGCTAACCCGATCACAAATGTTGTTATAAACTCGGAACTTTTTAAGGTATTTAAATTTTTCTTTTAGCGCCTTGATCAATGCAACATTATACCAGGGCGGGTAATCCTCTAATCGAACCAATTTGGCGGGTACGTGTTTCTCGATTAAAGTTTCTAGGTATGAGTAAAATATTGAAACAGCTTCCTCTATTCCGCGACCAGAAAATTCAGAGTCCCAGTTGATTTTTTGTAGTTCCAAGTTAATTGAAATATAGTCACCTTTATTAAATAAATATTTAGTACGTGACAGTGGCTTTAACGCCGGGAGGTCAACAAACTGTATCATGATCAATATCGGCTTATGAAAATTGTCTACTTTCGAAAGAACATGGTCACATTCAAAAACACGCACATCATCGTTACACAATACATAATCGAGAATCCTTCCCTGATGGTTGACTACCCAGTTGTACTGATTCAATCCCAATGAAAGAAGATCATCTAACATAATCTTTCCTTCCTCAGTGGTAACATCTGAGGCAACCATTACGTGAGAGTCACTACCACGCGTCCACTTTATATGACTCGAATTAAAGTCGCCTACAAGTAGATATTTGTCATCCGGTTTAGTCATTATAATATAGTTGAGCTTAGTCAAGAAATTATTCAATTGTTCTCTGAACGAGCGGCCTAAATTTTGAGCTATTAAGTACAATACACAAATGTGGAATTTGACGGTGTGTTTCGTGTGACGCTGTTTAAGCGACAATGTAACCCACAGGTCTTCAGCTGAGGAGTGGAAATTGGGTGGTACCGAAGCTGCTATGTCTCTACGGACTGCGATGAGCACTCCACCTCCCTTGGTTTCCTGTGTTAGTACATAATCTCTATCACGGCGCCACACAATATAACGCTCGTCAAATAGTTCAGAGCTAGAAATATTTTCATTCAACCATGTTTCCGTCAAAATAATTATATCATACGAAGTAAGGCGTAACTCTCGATAAAAATCTTGCACTTTAGTGCGTAGACCTCGACTATTCTGATAGTAGACACTGATTCTATTCATATCCTCGTTATCCATTGCTACTGTAGAAAAATAGATAAATAATAGAATCATTGTGTTGTGTAAAAGACGCGATATATTTGATTATAAGATCCCCCAGAATGCAGTTAGTGTAAAGTACCCAAAACGTAACGTAAAGTCGAGGATGAGTAAATATTACGATTAAATCATCTCTAACAAAAAACATTGGTGGAAACGATTGAACATGTTTGAAATACGTAGTGTGAGTTATTATAAATGTGGAAATAATTATAAGTATCTTCAAAAGTGCATTGCAATGTAACCAAGTACAATGGTCGGCAGAACGGACAAGTGCGAGCGAGCGGGAGCATATTGTATAAATAAGTAAGATAAAACAAAAGACACTAGGGTGTTGAGAACAATATGGCATCGGCTGAACGGCGAACAATGCAGTGGCTATAAAACTTGTGTCAAATGAATTTAGATATATAAAAATAAAAATAGCAAAAGGGCCACATTTTATGCAATTTTGTTTAAATCACCTTCAGTATTTAGTATCAAATGTATGATGATCATTGGATTAGAAACACTATTTAATAAAATTTTTTAGGGGGCTAGAGTACATGAGAAAGGCATCGAAAAAACCCTTTTTTTCTCCCCAACTTGTAGAAAATTGTCTACTTGTTACAAGATCTATTTTAAAAACTAAACTAGGCAGGAATTAAGGATTTTGATACTTTGTTCTTAATCAATAAATACTGAAATGAAGCAGTTCTTAATGGTTGCTCGATTACTTACCTGCGACATCTCAATGTCGGGGAGGATTGGATCGCGGCGCAGCAACGTGCGCAGCGAGAGCGGCGAGTTCCACGCTACCAGCACCACCAACACGTACGCCAACTTGCAGCTCCAACTGCGCGTGCGCTGCGCTGCCACCGCCACCCTCCAACCCGGCCAGCGCGTACTGGCCGTGTGCACGCGCTCGCTGCGCACCAGGAACGAGGGCGCGGGGGAGGCGCCCGCGCCGCCCGCCGCCGTCGGCACGGGCGAGCCGCCGCGCCAGCGCGCCCCGCCCCACGGCCGCGCGCTCCAAGCGAACGTGCGCGTCGGCACCGTCGCCGCGCGCAGCTCCGCCGCCAGGAGCGGCTCGCGGTCCCGCAGGAACGCGAGGTCGCGCATCAGGAAGTAGCGGTGCTGGTGCAGGTCCGCAGCGCGCATCGCGGCCGCCGCCTCCTCGCGCGCCGCCCACTGCGAGTCGGCGCGGAGCCGGCGCGCGACACCAGCGAGCCGCTCGGCGCGCCACGCGCCCGAACGCGCGAGTAGCGGGTGCTTGGCGCGCAGCCGCGCTTCTGCGGCGGCGAGCGCGGCTTGCTCGCGGCAGTGCACGCTCTCCTCGGCGGCGGCGAGCAGGGCGGCGGCGCGCAACTGGTCGGCGAGCAGCGCGGGCACGCCGGCGCCGAGCGCGAGTAGCGGCGCGCAGTGCGGCAGCGCGGCACAGAGGCGCGCCACGTACTCGCGCATGGCGGCGGCGCGCACCTCGTGGTGCAGCGCGTCGGGCGGCGCCTTGGCGGCGAGCAGGCGCGCGGCCGTGCGCTCGCGGAAGTGCAGGAACCAGCCGCGCGCCTCGCGCTCCAGCAGCGCCTGCAGCGCGGGCGCGGCTCGCCGCAGCAGCTCGCGCCGGTAGAGCCGCAGGTCGACACGCGTGCGCTGCGGCGTGCTGTAGTGCAGCGGCACGCGCGCACACACGCGAGCCTGCGCGCGCGCCGACTCGCGCCCCTCGAGCTGCTCGGAGCCGCACCCGCCCACGCGGCGCATGGCGCGCGTCACCCACGCCGCTACGGTAGCTATGTCCTCCTCTTGCTCCGGCTTGTGTTTGTAATACAAAATATAACTCATTTTGATGCAATACAATATTACATTTCGACATTAAAACTTATCTCATTGTTTTAATAGATGTGTTATATGTTTTGTAGATACTCAAGAAGTACATGAATTTAAATACTTTACATACAAATCAACGAATTCTTTTAGGAACATGAGGGTTATCGCCATAGATCAGATCCCGTAGATAGCAAGTCAGAGCGACAAGTTCATTAACTATCTAGCTTCCTGGCACAATAATTGATATCTGCGCCAAACCCGTAACGCTAGTATAATAAAAAAAACCTTGTCGTAATAGATTATAGGACGAAACGATGTCTTATATGTGAAAAAAATTAAAATTGGTATTGAAAAAAACGATTTTAGGTTAGATGCTATAGAGCATATATATGCCACACTATAAAGCTATCGCATCACAATCAGAGATCGTAGCAAAAAGTATTGGTATTCTGTAGTTGAGACGATGTAGGATTTTTTATTCTATTGTTATGTAAATGTTACAATCAGTTGTTGAAACGCTATTTGCGTTTTACCAGTCGCGTATGGATAGATCGCTCCGTTGGCTGACTCTATGCTATAACAATTTTACATTGCAAATATAGCACCTAGTATTGTTGTATAACAAGAGTTTTCTCTAGGGCTCCTTAGTTATTTTATATAATATAACTTAAGCCAAAATTCATGTTTCGAAATTTACCAAATGAATTAAGTATTTCTCTGTACCTTGCATATTAGTTCAGCGACTAAGTATCGAGACCTTTCCTCTCGTATCTTCTTCTCGAGATCACGCGCTTCCATCGATGGCATGCCAATTAGAAGATCTAATAACCTGTAAGAAAACATTAAAAATGTACAAGTGACACATTCAATCTTAGAAAAAACTAAATGTCTTACACGGGTCCCCTGGGTGGCGCCAAAAAAGCAGTACTTTTCAGGTGGTAGGCTTAGGCCGCGGCGTGTTACCACCCACCAGACAAAGCCATGCCGCCAAGCGATCCGAGGCACGGTTCTCCGCTGTGATACATATTTCACTCGTTCTTTAAGTAGGATCAAACCAATATTGCTTGCCGCGATTGTGGGTCGGTGATAGTTCGTGACTGCGAATGATTATTTTAAGCATGAAACAAAACGTTTCTTTTTTATGATGGTTTCGTAAAAGGTGGGAGTTGACCCCCTGGCCCTCTCAATTCGAAAATCAGTCTGAGACCTGCGCGCAACGAAAGCATCTTGTCGTAGCGCAGAAAGTCCTCACCTGTGCAAGCCATGTGCGAGCGCAGCGAGGCCAGCGCGCAGCGAGAGCGGCTTGTCACTGTGCAGCCGGTCGCGCGCCACTACGACAACGAGCGCGAGCGCGCGCGCCACGCCGCGCAGGAAGTCCTCGCGCGCACGTGCCCGCCCGCGCTGCAGCCACCCAGCCACGCGCCACACGTGCGTCTGCCCCGGGAAGTGCCGTGATATCACCTCGAACTCCCTGCAAAGAACAACGCCCCGCTTAGAAGCTACAGCGGGTAAGCCACATCGGGAAGGTAACGGGGCGGTATACTTAATTCACCTGGGGTAATTCACCCAGCTGCACTAAGTACACTATTAGTAGACTTGATTCAGCCAGGTCAATCCGGGTGCATTAAGTACACTATTTAACGCAATGCTACACCACCCACCCCCGCTAACATCTTGAGTATCAACTTTGTCTTCGCCAAAGTATATCGACCCAAAGAACGGTTTACTAATACAATGATACATTAAATTTTTATTTTCATATGCACTTATATACTCCGTTCATTATGAACTGTATGGTTTGGTCCGTTGGAGTATTTCAGTAAGTGAAGAAAAAAATAAAATACTTAATCAATATTACCCAGTTGGTGTGTGTTGGAGTATATCAGTAAGTAAAGAAAAAATTAAAATACTTAATCAATATTACCCAGTTGGTGTATGTCAATGCGCCGCTTTTGTATCTCATGGTCTTGGTCGATTGTTTTATCGATTTTCTAGTTTGTATATCGGGTCGGAGAAGCAAATGATTTTTATTTAAGAATTTTGAGAAGCTGTCCGGTAACGTTAGCATTTATTTCCCGTAGATGAGCTAACCAATTATTACATAACCCGTCCTATTACACAAAATATATGCATGATGAAAAGTGTGGGTGTTTCACGCTCCTATCTACCTCTGCCTGTGGGAATAAAGGCGTGAGCGTTTTTTTTTTTATAAGAATATACTGCCTCATAACCGTCGCAAATACATGGAAAATACACGATGCCGAATTCCTGCCACGAATTTAGGAAGAACGTTTAAAGAACTGCCATGGGCAGGAAATATTACGATGAACCCATTTCCAACACTGAAAATAATGTATATTACTTGCTGATTCAAAAAACTAACCTCATAATATCATGGTCATACTTCCGCAACATTTCATACTTTAAAGTGACGGAAGTTGGATTAATTATTTTTTTAATATTTTAGAGAGATGAAAATAGACCACACGTGGACCTTTTGGTCCCACGTTGTGGAAACTACTCAAGGCATGTTACTGATATTTAAATGGGACTAATTTAGAGGTATTCTCTACCCAATGAAAATAATCATCAAAATCAATGCATAATTAGCCGGAGTAAACGTGTAACAAACATACAAAAACATGCAGTCGAATGCAACCTTTTCCTTATTTGGAATTCGGTTAATAAGTAAAGAATATCATTGGCGAACTTAGGAATGTGTAACATAATATAATCAATATCGTGGTTCATGCCGGCGACGATGATAATCCGAGATAATGTTCCTTATTGAGGTATCCTGTATCTCATGCGCCCACGCAATCACAGCACGGTTCGGTCAATTTAGAGCAATTAAGGGATCTTGACCGTTCCGTATGCATTTATTTAGTACTTATAAAACTTATTACACAAATTTCAATAATACTGGAACTCACGCCAATAGCTATCTAAAACGATTTTCCTTCTGACTGTTTTTCTTCTTCTCAGGTAATGTAGAAATTTAAGCTAGCTTTTACAGAACTAGCTCGAGGCCTACCTGATGATAAGCGGACTAACCTCTGCCTAAAAGATGCATTTCATCACAGACACGAATTGCACTGCGCCCGTCACCTTGTGACATATTTGTTAAGTCTCATGTGCCTGTAATTTCACTGGCTCTCAAGGACTGCTTCCGGAACACACCGTTAGGTGCTTGGCGACAGATTTTCTACTTGAGGGTGGTCGCTAGCCAGGCGGGCATTCGCAAAATGCCCTTCCACCATGCGGTGAAGCTCAAGCCCGCGGCGGGATTCGGACCATGGACCTGCTGCGCGGCAATCCATAGCCAATGCCACTGAGCCATCACTGCTTCAATAAAGCTACTACGATTTACGAGGGGTGATCCGAAAGTAATGATAGCCGGTATGAATCGTATTATTTTTCAGTCTTGACTTTAATAGATATTACAACGTGAATGAATTCATAGTTGAAAATCTTGATTGTCTGGAATTCTTAGTTGAAAATCTTGATAAATATAGTAAAAGAATGGAGTGTAAAAATAAACCGCGTTTACAATTTATCAATATAAACATTTTGTGTATGACCTATAACAGACTAAAACAATAAAAAAGATCTGGAATGATATCATAATCAAATGCTAGAATATTAGCAATATAACAATTATACTTAAAGCTATAGAAGGCTGGAGTAGCCGATTTGGTGACTCAGCCGTCTCAATCTCACTCGTGCTCTATTAAGGATGGACTTGCCGACGGCTCGAACTTATCAGCGGGCGAGGGAACAAAGCATGCTATTTCACCTATACCTTTGTGGGAAAGGGTAAGACTCCGTGATGAGTAGTACGAAGATAGTGATCGCGCATCACACACCCGTATTGCATCTACGCTAATTACGCACACTTGTTTGCGATATATCAATGAAAGCCGAACCATGCCGAACGAATTACGATGTTTGACGACGGACGGAGATAGTGTCTCAAGCTACGTCACGACGTGTGTAGGTATTTCTTATAAAATAATATTATATATTCACAGAGGAATACATTTTGGTTCGGACAGTAGGTACCTGTTGTTATAATTTTCGTTCGTTTTATAATAACATACTGATGTTATTTCACCTATAGTAGGTAAATATTTAGTAAGTAGGTACAATGATTTGTAGGTACATAGTAAATGTATTAGTTTGTTCTTTTCATATTGATGTAGTAAATATTTACCTACAATAATTATTTATTACATAATTAGCAAGTTACTGCTTTTACTACAACATATTTTGTAAAGCAGTGACGGCTCAGTGGCATAGGTTATGGACTTCCGCGCAGCAGGTCCATGGTTCGAATCCCGTCGCGGGCTTAATCTTCACCGCGTGGTAGAAGAGCATTATACGAATGCCCGCCTGGATAGCAACTACCCTCAAGTAAAAAATCGGTCGCCAAGCACCTAAAGGGAAGCAGTGATGGCTCAGTGGCATTGGTTATGGACTGGCTGCGCATCAGGTCCATAGTTTGAATCCCGCCGCGATATTGAGCTTCGCCGCGTGGTGGAGAGTTCGTAGCGAAGTTTACTTAGCTGTTCTCAACCGATCAGCAAAGTTTAGCACCGTCGCGCGCGGTCATGAGTTGGATGGGTGACCGCTAGGACAATACTACTGAGCGCTTCCGTGCTTCGGAGGGCACGTTAAGCCGTTGGTCCCGGTTGTGGTCTTAGGATGGCAGTCGTTATAGCATGGTGGTAGGGCATTTTGCGAATGCCCGCCTGTATAGCTACCACCCTCAAGTAGAAAATCTGTCGCCAAGCACCTAACGGTGTGTTCCGGCAGCTGTCCTTGAGAGCCAGTACTTCTAGGTTAGCCTGAACAACATCTTCGACCACATCATCACTTACCATCAGGTGAGATAGTGGTCAAAGGCTAACCTATCAGGCATAAAAAAAAGAGCATTTTGCGAATGCTCGCCGGGATAGCTACCCAAGTAGAAAATCTGTCACCATGCAACTAACGTGAACTCAGTGGCATTAGCTATGGACTGCCTCGCAGCATGTTTATGGTTCGAATCCCGCTGCGGGCTCGAGCTTCACCGCTTGGTGGAAGGTCATAGGGCATTTTGCGAATGTTCGCCTGGCTAGCCACCATCCTCAAGCAGAAAATCTGTCAGTAAGCGCCTAACGGGAAGCAGTGATGGGCCAGTGGCATTAGCTAGTGACTGCCGCGCAGCAGGTCCATAGTTCGAATCCAGCCGCGATATTGAGCTTCCCCGCGTTGGTGAAGAGCATTTTGCGAATGCTCGCCTGGATAGCTACCACCCTCAAGTAGAAAATCTGTCAGAAAGCACCTAACGGGAAGCAGTGATGGCTCAGTGGCATTAGCTTTGGACTGCCACGCAGCAGGTCTATGGTTCGATCCCGCCGCGGGCTTGAAATTCACCGCTTGGTAGAAGGGCATTTTGCGAATGCTCGCTTGGCTAGCTACCACCCTCAAGTAGAAATTCTGTCACTAAACACTTAACGGGAAGCAGTGATGGGTCTTAGCAATGGACTGCCGCGCAACAGGTCTATGGGTCGAATCCCGCCGCGGCACAGTGTTTTGCCTAGAACAACGTAGGTGGACAAAAGTCATTTACCTAATCAGGTAATTAAGGGTCACATGCCATTAACAAAACCCCCAAGGTCTCGATAACAGGTAATAATTAGGGCAAACATTCCATAGTGGTGAGTTATAAGGGGTTGAAGGTAAGTGATAAGTTAATTGCATTTGTGAAATTAAATTAGTTGCAATTTTGCGGCACTTATGATAACATCTCTTAAAATTTGTAGTGATTATTTTAGTATTTTCTGTGATGGATTTTACCTTTGAGGGTAAGTACTTTCTTACTTAATATCGACTTAATATATTATTTGCCAACATGTGCTTTAAATATCCAATTGAAAAATCTGTTAAAAGAATGTCAAGTTTTTCTTCATATCTAAACTTTCAAGGATCGCAACTTTTTGTATCCACGTGTATCCAAGTTGATTTTTATGTATGTTACAGCCACAACATTAACCTTTTAAATGATATATAATATGGAGACCGCAACGAATGCTAAACATTTTTTTTTATTTTTTTTTCAGATCATGTGTACACTTTTTCGAAAATGGAGTTATTTGAAGAATGGCGTAAATATGACAAAGAAGCAAGAAATGCTCACCTGATGGAGTTTATTTTTAACAAATACAATCTGAGAGATGTGGCCTCCGATTCAAGAAGAGATATGCAAACAAAAATTGCCAGCATATCGTCAAAATTTGCTGAAAAGTGGGCTGCTTCGAAAACAATGGATGTTTTTTTAAACAAAAATAGAAGTTGGCTGGACGGAGCAGACATACAATTTAGCGTTCGTATGCATCGGCCTTCTGCTTCCTCCTCATCAGAAGATAATCGACCTAAAGGTAGACCCCGAAAAGACTTCAAAGACGCCAGTTTCAAAACAAAAAAACGCAGGGTTGAAGACTTGGTGAAATTGCGGAGTGCTAGTGAATTGACCACAGCTGCGGAAGTGGCAAATCGTTTATCGGGTCATAGAGCGGTTGCCTCTCGAATCCGAAAAAGTGGCGATCATTCCAGCACAGAAGGAAAGGCATCTGAAGAATCTCTTTGTAGTGCTAGGCAGTTAAATAGTGACGAAGCGCTAGCTTATTACGTAGATTCTAAGTGCACTTCTCACTCTTACAAACAGACGAGAAAGTGGGCAATGAAGGCTGGACATCAAGTGTTTCCATCATACCATAGCCTATGTAAGTCAAAAAAACTTTGTTATCCTTCTGATGACCATATATCTATAACGGAATCGCGCGCGGAAATAAAACTCCAAGCTATTTTGGATAAAACAACTGAACGACTAGTTGAAGCACAAAGTGAAGTCATTAAAAGTGTGCTGCCCAGTTCGTCATTCACATTAGTTAGCAAATGGGGATGTGATGGTAGTTCTGGTCACAGTACCTACAAGCAGAAGTTTGAAAACACTGAGGCTACTGATGAATTTCTGTTTGTATTTTCATTTGTGCCTTTGAGATTGTGTGATGGTCAAAATATTATTTGGCAAAACCCACGACCTTCCTCCACGTTATATTGCAGGCCAATTAAATTTATTTTTTCAAAGAAAACAAATGAATTTACGACTACAGAAACTAACAGAGTGTTGGAAGAAGTATCTCAACTTCTTCCAACAACATGTAGTGTTGGTGAATCACAAATTTCTGTGAAGCACACTCTTTTGCTAACAATGACAGACGGCAAAGTATGCAATGCTATGACTGACACACGATCTGCACAAAAGTGTTATATCTGTGGTGCGACTCCTAAGATGATGAATGGTGATTTAAGTGGATTGGAAAGTAATGTAGAACATTATGGGTTTGGTTTGTCTACATTACATGCTTGGATTCGCTGTTTTGAATGTCTGTTGCACATTAGCTATCGTTTGGATATTAAGAAGTGGCAGGTTAGAGGTGATGACGATAAAGCTAGTGTGAAACAGCGTTCAGACGACATAAAGCAAAAGTTTAAAACCCAAATGGGACTTATTGTAGACAAACCAAAACCTGGTTATGGTAACACAAATGATGGGAACACAGCTCGCAGATTCTTTACAAACCCGGAACTGAGTGGAGAGATTACAGGCTTAGACGTTAACCTCATTAAAAAATTCTGCATTTTGTTAAGAACTTTATCTTCTGGGTACGATATTAATTACAATGAATTTGAGAAAGTGTGTTCTGAAACCAGAACACTTTATCTAAATCTGTATTCGTGGTACTACATGCCAGCTACTGTACACAAAATACTTGTACATAGCACAGAAGTGATAAAAACTTGCATTCTTCCAATCGGACAGCTCTCAGAAGAAGCTCAAGAGGCTCGAAATAAAGACTGCCGGAGATTCCGTGAACACCACACCAGGAAACTGTCACGTATTGCCACAAATACAGATTTGTTGAATATGCTTTTAATAACGTCTGATCCTCTAATCAACTCTCTCAGAGAGGTACCCAAAAAGAAAATTGACAAATTACCTGAAGAAGTTTTAAATTTGATTGTTCCGCCTTCAATACAATCACATCGGGTTACAAGTAACGTTCTTCCGAGTCCGACTGATGAAGGTGATTACTTGTTACCAGACTCGACTGAATGTGAGAGTGACGAATCATCAGATGA
Organism: Plagodis pulveraria; assembly: GCA_963890685.1. NCBI lineage: Eukaryota > Metazoa > Arthropoda > Insecta > Lepidoptera > Geometridae > Plagodis > Plagodis pulveraria. The sequence goes on along the minus strand of OY982955.1, from coordinate 5,837,098 downwards.
GGATATTTAGGATAATTACGAGTATGATGTAGCATTTTTGTAAAATCTTGAGTTTACCTTTTTTTATAATATTTAAGTTATAAATAATAATGTATTTTTTTACTTTTTATTGTATAATTATGTTGTAATATATTATTGATTGTTTCTTTCTATTTTAATGTACTTATTTCTGCTGTATTTTTGCTTTTTTTTGTGCCTTTGTAAGAAATACAATACATTTTTTTATAAAGTATTTGGTTTTTCATTTTTAGACTTATAATTTAATCTGTACCTACCTGAAAATTATGAAATTAACAAATTATCATTGTCTAAGGCAAAAGAAATCGAAACCCATTATAAAATATTTTTGTCCAGCTAGCTTGTTCTAGGCGAAACACAGTGCGCGGGCATGAACTTCACCGCATGGTGGAAGGTTGTTTTGCGAATGCTCGCCCGGCTAGCGAGCTTTGAGATGAGAGTGTGTCGTACCGATTTCAAAATCTGTCTCTAAGCGGTAATGTACGATGGCATCATGGATCTACCAATCCTGGTAGAACACATTTGGAATAAAAATTATCTACCTACCCGTAACTGATTTAAATTATTTCCAATAAAAATCAATAACTAATCATAGGTTATTTTTGATTAAGTAAGTGCCTACAATCATCGCTAAGTTTACCATATAAACTTTCGTTTATATGGTAAACTTTTCGTTTACCTACTACAAATATACATACTTATTCTACTAATTTACGTAGGTAGATACATAGTACTAACTTTATTATTTGTTGTGATCTTATAGCTATGTAGATAGGTATGCAATGTAATGCGCGCCCGCGAATGTCGATTTGACATCGCTGGCAGTTGCGTGCCTAGGCAGGCCTATATGATAAATGATAATTATATCGTAGATAGGTAGGTATCTTCCATTGAGCTTCTAATTCTAACCCTTTACTACTTTGTGTTAGGTAGGTACTTTCTCGAAGTTATATTACGGCTTAGACTATATTCTAAAAAGAATGCGGACTACCTACGTCCATACCGTATCTAACCAAATGCAGCTTTTTATATTGTCTAAGTGTTGCTAAAATGATTAGGTACTCACCATAGCTATCATGACCTGCGTATTGACTAATACCTACTAGGTACTAACTTAGGTGAGAGTAGGTGAGTACCTAGACATAGTTACGTATTTATATTACCCAAGTACCTATCTATATGGATTATGGCGTCCGACACTTACTATCACGAACAAACTAATCAAATGCGAAAGAAAATCCGGTCCCCAACTCCCAACATATGTAAATATATATATGTATATAAGTACGTAAGTAGGCATAGGCACTACATATTGGTAGTGTATACATACGTGCACACCAAAAAGCAACAGGGCATTCCTACAATATAAATATTTTGTTCTAAGATCGCGGCGCGATGCACGTGACTTTTGGTAGTGTGCGTTTTGTTAATTATATATTAGTGTGCTGCGCATGAGACCCGCCCGCCCGCTTCCCTCACCGCGGAATGGAAGTATTGACATGAGATGCCTAATATTTTGAACGAAAAACTAGCGCGCAAAACTATGTGTGCCGACCTTTGGCTCTAGGATGTTTATGATTATACTACTGGATGTATTTGTTTTCCAAAATGTTATCTAAAATGATCATGAACTGAGCTATGCTTCTATGTAAATAATTTTAGGGATTTCATGCTCTATAAGTCGTTTATTTACGACTAAACATGCGCTAAAATTCGTGATATTACAGGGATGTTTCGAGGCTTATAACTATCATGTGAAGATTTTTTTTACAAATCGGTGCCAAGACAAGCCTAGATAATGAAGAGATAAATCGATATCATGCTTAGTTGTGGACCTAAAACCTCAAATAAGGGAGTGATCATCCTACGGCGTTTGTATGGAAAAGTTACCGGCCAGTTCAACCTTAAGCCAGACTCGACTGTGAATGTAGAACTATTTGGAGGTTGAGTCATATTTTGACATAATGAATTTTGAGTCTAAACTCGAAATCGTATCTGAATTTCAGACTTAATGTTAAGTAAATTGACAACATAATTTACCTTGTTTCCGTACCCGACTCTCCCATATCTTTCCGTGGGAGTTATACGAGTAAGAGGCGAAAAAAAAAGAGAAATAGCAGCAGGTGCGCAGCAACGCCTTCTGAAGAAATGCCATAATACACTACGATCCTCAAGACGCTTGTTCAAGCAATACGAAACTTGTATCCTAGAATGAGAGTCACTCAACTCAGATCTGTGTGCTGGCGCGTTGTCTAGGTAAAACGGTCCAGGTCGAGGATTCCCCCCCTTTTTACACGACTGCCCGAAAAAAGGAGTGTTATGTTTTCAAGGTTCATGTATGTATGTCTGTGAGTTTCTTTATTCCACCATAACTTTGAAACAGCTTAACCGATTTTAATGTATGAGATATCGTTAGATTCGTCTTGATAGCACAAGTGACATTAGGTACATAAAAAGAATAATAAAAGCGCTCGTAGCGAAGTTTACTGAGCTATTCTCAACCGATCAGCAAAGTTAAGCAACGTCGCGCGCGGTCAGGAGTTGGATGGGTGACCGCTAGTGACATTACTACTGAGCGCTTCCGTACTTCGGAGGGCACGTTAAGCCGTCGGTCCCGGTTGTTATCTTAGGATGGCAGTCGTTATAGCATGGTGGTAGGGTAATTTGTGAATGCCCGCCTGGCTAGCTACCACCCTCAAGTAGAAAATCTGTCGCCAAACACTTAACGGTGTGTTCCGGCAGGTGTCCTTGAGAGCCAGTAATTCTAGGTTAGTCTGAACAACACCTTCGACCACATCATCACTTACCATCAGGTGAGATAGTGGTCAAAGGCTAATCTATCACGCATAAAAAAAAACTAGTAGATTTTTTGACGCGATATAGTAGGAAAAAATATTTTTTTCTTCCAAACCCCTCGACTGGGATATCAAAATGAAGAGCTTTAAGAAACGATTCCAAACATATATATACCTTGCAATTTTAATTTCAACGGAACGATAAAACGCTTTACGAAAATAAATAATTTGCAGTCGGGTTTTTTACTTCCTTAATTAATCTATACTTGTTCATGATAGTTTCCCGCAATCTTATAATTTACTTTTTGTTACTTTTGCTACGTTTCTTCGAAATCCATGAAAGTGAGTGAGAGTAATGAGTAACAATACAAAGTTTCGTTGACCATTTTAGCGGATGCGTTGTATTAATTATAAGTACTACGAGACAAGTATACACTACAGCAGCAATTTTTATCATCTATATTTGTAGCAAGCATATGTATTCTTGATAAGTGTCGTCGTCGTGAGACTTCACACACATATTACATTGTTATCGGGATCATCAGTTTGAATGTAAGCTCTAATTGAAGTTAATGAGTTTGAAAGGGCGACCGGACCGGTCATTTCCTTTGCTTACACTTTAATAGAGCGAGAGCACGAGAGTTCAGTGGATTCTATATTTCACTGCCACATACAGCAAAATACATTTTATAGAGCCACTGCGAGAACGTAAGAAACTCGGGCTCATTCATAATAAATATTATATTTTCTGTAGGCATATTGCAAATTATTTTAATTGCAATACTCTGATTGTAATAATATAAATAATGCTATTGGAAACCCTTAAATCATTTTCGAAGTTACGGTTGCCAGGCCCGGACGTGTCAAATATAATAGAAAAGCGCCCATAGGAATAGATCATTTAGCAAGTTCTAGATCAGAGGCCATATTCAATAAATATTCAACACCTTGAGTATTGCAGTAATTTAGAAAATAAATACTTATGTATTATGAACGGCCTCAAAGATATAACCACAAGTGACATAATAGAGAGATCATTTTCAGTGTACAAGTAGTAACAATGTAGTCAGTCACAAACAACATGGGTTTGAGTACATAACTAGAATTTTGCATGATTTTATAATTAAATAATTCGTCATACATACGTGACAGGAACTTTTGGCAATCTGCGTTTTTAGCATCCTGAGTTATAATTTCTGCTCATGTGCGTTTTTTGGCCACATGCGTCATAATATTGTTGTCAAATCCCGTATTTGGTGTTAGGCGCCTATGGCAGAATGCTTTTACGGTCTTGTGCATTACTGACACTTTGCGTCGAAACCTTATGATTAGGTAGGAACATTACCTTGTATAACAAAATTGGTAAAAAAGAATTCAAGACATGCACATATTCCAGGCTTTTTGACAGCATATAATTATATTCTCTGGAATGTAAAGATAGTAAAGAGAAGGTGTAATGATCAACTATTGGAGAGTTTATGAGGAACAGTTGCATATTAACAATTCTATAAACACCTTGTCAGCTTAAAATTAAATTGAGATCTAGTATTCAAAAGCTTACCCTCTCTCCCTGATAGATTGGAGTTGCTTTGGGGACAATGGCTCTGGCTCGGGGCTGGCATCGAGCACTGCAGCGTCGAGCTCGTCGCATGGCGGCGGTATGATGATGTCAGACAGTCTATTGCCGGGGCCAGTAAACCGTGAAGGTGGCAGCACTGGTAACAAATGAGAGATGTAAAACATAAAGTCATATTATATCATACTTGTGTAATTCTATATTATTCATAGAAGAACCCGCCCCTTTATTGTCTTGTCTAAGTCATCTTCAGTATACGTTATTAAATGTATGTGCTCTGGGGTGCGTTTGGGCAACCCTTCGGGCCAATATTTCTTGAGATTTATTTGCTTGGTTATATAGTTTATTTACTAGGAACAATTGTCAATAACTCAGATCCATTATAAACTTCGAGCTCCTATCCTACTATCAAAGATTATAAGAGCATTATTATTCCTTGCGCATCTTAATAAATACACACAGTAGAGTTTCACCTATAAATGTCCAGATTTGGACGCATGCGATTCTAAAGGACTACCATTGCCATGCCTCTTACACTGTCCATGATTTGGCTGATTCAAAAGCTAGTAGTAATATTATGGCCTGTGAGAACAATTATTTTTGATAGTTTGCATACATGGCTTCTACCATAGTGGATTAGTGAGTACTGTCTAGTCTAGAAATTTTGAGACCCTGAGGAACTAGGATAGGGAACTTTTGTGTAATGAGTGTGTAATCATATCTTGTCAGTAAGAAATAAGACTCGAATGGAATGGTCAAATGCCTGTGTTACTGCGGTTTACGCCTTGCTCAGACGCAGCCCTGGACAGAGGTGGTCATTTTTATTACAATTTTATATGATTGTGGTCTCAGACTTTATCTCATTCCTGTCTTTATCCGACGCTGAGAGAGATCACCATAACTTTTTTTCCTCGACTCCGTTCGTTGTTTCTCATTTCACTGATTATAAATTAGAAAGACCAAAAAGGATGAGATGACCTGCAAGAAGATGGATATGCAAAAGGGTGTGTAATTTGATGAGATGAACTACTTAAAATATCATCCCCTCTTAGAGTGGTTTAAACACAGAAGGTAGGAGAAGGAGAAGGATACGTCTATAAAAATTTGTAGCAATTTTACTCTAAGCAATTTGTACTGATTAATATGTTGATGTGGTACGAGTAGGTACATATATTTCAAAGGTCGTGAATTAGAACAAAGGTTACATTTGATCTCGATAAAAATGATCACCACCGTTTAGCACCGTAACTGAGCACTGTACAAGGCAGCGGTCAAGGCCTATTTTGCGCTACCAGCGGATACACACGTGCGACCAAACTCCTGCGCCAGAACCTCGAAACCAGCCTTCCAAAACACAGATACCTGCTTGGCACAATCAAACACTGGTTGGATTCAAATCTCTTAACACTAAACCTAAGTAAAACCAAGTATTTTTGATCCACAACTGGTTCATAATATTCATTCAGTGTGCAATATACCTGACTTTAAATCTAATATGATCTCTCATTTTCCCTGAATCAAATACTTAGTGAATAAATGGATATCATTTAAAGAACAAACATCAGCCGTAGGTAAAACAACTTGCAAGCTTATAAATCCATATTATGAGATCCTTACAAAATGCTGCTAAAGTGAGCATGTTATTTGACTAATGTATGTGCCTTACAATGAATCAGTTCTGTCATACTGCATAACTGTCTCCCCGAGCACCGGGGAGCACTATGATGATGAAAGTGGATCGAGCAAGTGCTCCAAGTCAAGCTCAAACTGCCCTACTGCCGTCAACTACAGATTTGTTTGCTAAAGTAAAAGTACCAACTGTATGGAATGGAGTCACACTCCACCAAAAAATACCCTTAACTAGAGAGGTCCAAAGAGACAACCCCCACATGCCACAAAACCTAGCGTTAAAACTACCTTTGCCCAGAAGAATTCAGATGTTCTTATGTTTACAACAAGATTGATAGAAGAGGCTAAATAAATATAATTTTATTTCATACATCAAATTTTATCTTGTGTGGGATTATACATCCCACAAAAATATAAAGGTATAATGACTAAATAATATAATTCAGTTACGTGCTGAGGCCCGCACTCGCCACTGTGCACAATGGTGACTCCCAGACGAAGAACTTCAAATAAGTTCGAAACTGGTCGGAGCAATATCCGGTAAGTATTACGTGAGTCCTAGCCGGTTACTAAATAATAACTAAATACACTCACATAAGTCCATCTACTGAAAATGTATACTTAGCATCTATTACCTATAACTACCATATCTTTTTTGGTACTTATATAGACATACACTCTAACATACACCCCACAGAAGATAAAATTTGATGTATAAATTAAATTATATTTATTTAGGACAACAAACATTACAAAAATGCAATGAGAAAATGAACAACAAGAAAATTGTTTTTAAACTATCACGGTTTACTAGATAAAAATTATTATTACTTACGGGATTTATCAATTCCCGTTAGTAATAATCATATTTAACAAGAAAATAATTTGTAATTTTTGAAATGCAATTCACGTTACTTTCACCCATATTCATATTCAATAGCAATAATTGACATGAACCTGATCTTAATAGCGCAATGATGAATGACTTGAAGCAATGACAATCAAGCAGTTATAGCTATGGATGGCGGCACTGCAGGACCATGGATACATCCCCACCACAAGCTTGAGCTTCACTGCATGGTGGAAGGGCATTTTGCAAATGCTCCCCTGGCTAGCTACTACTTTCAAGTAGAACATCTTACGCTAAGTGCTCAACAGTGTGTTTTGGCAGAAGTGCTTTGGAACCAGGAAAATTAAAGGCACAAAACTTTAACAACTGAAGTTTAATTTTTTCTCTCGAAAATTTGTAATTTTGTAATGAACTGTAGTCAAGTTAGTCACTTGTAACAAAATGTATCTGTTATAGGCATAGGTTACTGCTTAACATCAGATACAGATAGAGAGTACTATCACAATCACATAAAAATAAATATAACACAAAAATCTTCTCCAGAAGATTAGTCATAGTGCAAACTGCAAACGAGTGCCACAGTGCAAACCGGTTGGTATATTGATTCCAACCTTTGGTTTGCACTGTGCAACTCGCCAAAACTCAGATCATCTCAGAATTTTATTGAATTTTAGATTTCCTCTGAAAGGCTAAATAGGTATCAAATTGGGAATAATTTAAAATATCTCTATGGTAAGATTCATGTAACACCAGTGGTTGTTCACTGGATAGCTATTATGTTAGTATGTATATCTAATAATTCTTACCAATGGGATAAGTTTTCCAATGGTATAGGAAATCCTCCGCGACTTGTTTGATGTTGTTGACGAGCTGCTCAACTTCTGGCGGTGCGCCGATTAGCTGCACGTCAAAGTGCAGAGGTTCGCGCTCTGGCGGCGGCGGCTCTAGGACCAGCGAGCACGGCCGCGACGTGTATTCGCCATCAGTAGACATCCTTGCCGCTTCAGCCTCGCATATATATCACAAATTGATTGTCATTGAGCGCATTATCTTCACGCCAAACGCCGCGCCTCCGGTGCCCGGGGCTCAGACATTCCACTTACATACATTATTTTATTGGGCGCTTGCGAAAGGAATATTTTATTCACATGCATATTGAATCACAATATGAATAACCGATTCTAATCTTTATTGATTTGTGCTTTATTTTTCTTAGCAGGAACAGACACACCTACAATTTAAAATTACGGGCACAAAGTAGAATGTAATTTTATGAAATCGAAAGCGAAGCAATAAATCAGACCATACAATCTCATAAATAATTATGTGAAATAATGACAGCATGAAATGCAAACAAATAAAACAGATATCTGACATACACACAAAGTCATTGCTCTAACGTATTTTATATTTTGTAGCATAGCACTCAAATTTAGAGATATACAAAGTTTTTTTTTTTTTTTTTTTTTTTTTTTTTTTCCCCTATCGCGGGGTATGGTCTCGCACGTCTTGTGCATTTGCCAGTGTCATGTTTTATTCTTCATTAGTAGTTCTTTGAGACGATTTCTGTTCTCTTCTCAACTTCAGACTTCTTGATTTTATGACTTTGTTTTTATTATTATTAGTATGTACAAAAATTAGGAAACGATAAGTTTAAATACAATAATTTATAGATCGGGATTCGAGGAAAAAATAGGGTCAGAGGAGTTAGGAAGGATAGGATGATAATAAATAGGTACATAGTATTGTATAAGATTAAGTAATTATGTATCTATAATAAATAGCATAATATTATAGTTTGATGTCGTTAGCTTCAATGAATGAAGCTAACACTTGATAGATAGGGAGACAAATGCTATAAAGTAAGGAAAATATATTAGTAGGGAAAGGGACTTGAAGATTTTCAAGGTCTTTAAAAAGCGGAGCGTGATCATAACGGGGACACTTTAAAATAATATGATCGATGTCACCCACGTCCTCTCCACACTCACACAATTCCGAGTCTATGATACGTATCCGAGCAAGATGTGCCGGAGTGCACATGTGACCCAAACGCATTCGAATCAAAACAGACGTAGCACGTTTATTTAGTTTTACTTTGGTAAACCAGGACTTAACCGGGATCATTGGTTGTATGTTATAGAAGTATTTGCCTTTTAATCTGGCACTATTTGTCCAGGCTTCATTCCAATCACGTTGCAGGTCTAATTTAGAGAGAGCAGCTAAATCCTGAGGAAAATTTTTATATGGGAACATGTCTCCACACTGTGTTGCTTGGTTTGCAAGTTGATCAGCTTTCTCGTTTCCCTTTATTCCGCTGTGACTGGGAATCCAGGCAAACGAAACAGAACACCCTCTATCTACGCATTTAATAAGCATTTCTCGGGCTTCGATAATAACCGGAAAATATGCATTTCTTTTGAAGGGAAATTTCATAAGAGCTTGTAATGCACTCAAGGAATCTGAGAAAATTACGCTATTTGAGAGTTTCATAATGAGGATGTATTCAAGAGCCTTATAAATTCCATAACATTCTGCGGTGAAAATAGATGTTTGAGGGGGGAATTTTATCTTTTCTACAATATTGAACTGACGATGAAATAGGCCTACACCAACACAGTCACTATTTGAGTGTTTTGAGGCATCGCAATAAATTTGATTCCAATCTGGCCATAATTCATCAATGATGTTGTTTAAACTCTCATTGGCGAATGGGTCTCCTTTGGCAATATCTAAGTTAAGATATATATCTGGTTTGACTAAAAGAGATTCAAAACTGGTTTCAAATATGAGGAGTTTATGGGTGCGGTGAGTTAAAGCTTCGATCTTATTGAATTTTAATAAACTATTTATCATACATGGTAGGCGTTTATGAGACCAGTATTTAGATGTATTAACCATAGCCGAAAGTTTTTTAAGTTTTGGAAACAGTGGGTGTTTTGCGAACTGTATAATGCGACAGAAAAATCTATCAGCGAGAAATTGTCGTCGTAATGGAAGGGGTGGTTCAACGCATTCTACTTGTAAAGCGTTTATTGGAGAACTTTTCATGGCACCAGTTATGATTCTTAGAGCTTTCGCCTGGATGCCATCCAATTTCTTCATCCCAGCTGAGCTACACGGCTCCAATAAGAATGTTCCATAATCTAAAACACTTCTTATGAGAGCATTATAGATCAGCTTCAAAGAAAATGGATGGGCACCCCACCAAACGCCTGATAAGCACCTAAGAATGTTAAGTGACCGTTCACATTTTGCTGCAATATACTCACAGTGGGGCAGACCACTTAGTTTAGCATCTAAAATTAAACCTAAAAATTTTGCTTCGGTTTTAACAGGGACAAGACTACCATTATATAGTAATGTTATGGGTGGTGGCACACGTTGTCTTGTGAACAGAAGAGCACAGCTTTTGGACACAGACAGATCTAATCCATTGTTATCTAGCCAGACTTTAAGATTAGTTAGAGAGGCTGAAAGTGAAAGACAGGCACTATTAACACTACTATTCACGTTGTATAATAATAAATCATCAGCATATTGTAAAATTGAAGTGTTGTTTATATATTTATCTAAATCGCTGGTGTATATATTATAGAGAATTGGGCTAAGCACTGATCCCTGAGGGACTCCTCTCCAAATAATTCTCCTTGACGATTCTAATGTTATTGAACGACCAGACATTAAATTTATAATAAAGTTAATTAAATTTAACGGAACTTGGAGGCATTGTAGTTTGTTTTTTAAGATAGTTAGACAGACGTTATCGTAGGCAGATTTGATATCTAGAAAAACAGCTGTAACCGATGCATTTTGAGAGAAGGCTAATCGGATGTCGGCTAAAAGGATTGCTGCACTGTCTAGGGTACTTTTTCCTTTACGAAATCCGTACTGTGATTCTGAAAACAAACCATTACTTTCCATAAACCACTCTAATCTGTTTTTTACCAGATGTTCCGCAATTTTGGTAATGACAGGCGACAAAGCTATGGGTCGATAGGAAGAAACTTCAGATGGATCTTTATTAGGCTTTAACACAGGCAACACCAGTTGAGACTTCCATTGTGATGGAACGTCACCTGTCAAAATTACTTTGTTTTTATCCTCTAAATAATATTTTAGACTGTTATCTCCAAGATTCGTGAAGAAAGAGTATGGGATTCCATCTTCTCCTGGGGCAGAGTCCTGAATGCCAGAGAGAATACCTTTGAGTTCGTTTAAAGTAAAAGGAGAATTTAAGAAAGAATCATCTTGATTGTGCGAAATTTGAAGAGGGCAAACCAATTCAAATTCAGGAACGAATGGAGGAGCTAAATAATCCATAAATTCATCAGTCATACATGATGGGATTGTTCTAAAAGTGGAATCGGAAATACCTAACCTAAAACGTCTGATAAGAGACCACATAACCGAGCATGGGGTATTTGGAGAAATTGTAGTGCAAACACATCTCCAGCCTGAGAATCTCTTTTCTTTTATAAGTTTTTTAGTATCAGCCATAATTACTAATAAATTTTGGAAATTTTCATCTGTCATGTTTAAATTGTACACTGCCTCAGCTTCTTTCCTTATTTTAACAGCATTAGTGCAGTCACTATCCCACCATGGTGGGGAAGGTAATTTTCCATCTGAAGCATTTTTGATAGGGAAATAAGCATTAGCTGCCTCTATCAACAATTCAGTAAAAGCTGCAGAACAAAGTTCTGTCTTACATGTTATATCAGGTAGTGTATGTAGTTTATTATCTATGTATTCAGTATACTTATTCCAGTTACCTTTTATTAGCCTATATTTCATTCTAGGTGTGGGGACTGTATTTTGCACTTGTTTATTTGGGAAAGATGTAATAATTGGGTAGTGATCACTACCACAAGTAGAATTATGCGTGCACCAATATAATTTTGATGCTAATGACTCTGTAACAATTGAGAGATCAACAGCACTAAAATTTTCATTGGGGCGGGTTCTTCGTGTAGGTACTCCTGTGTTTAAAACACAGAGATTGTGTCGGTCTAATATATCTATTAATGTTTCTCCATTGGTATTGGATATAGAACTACCCCATAACCTATGATGAGAATTAAAGTCTCCTAATAATATATATGGTTTAGGTAGAGAGTTTAATATATTATCTAGAGTTTGGAATGTAACAGGAGACGGGTGTGGGATATATATAGATGCAAAAATTATATTAGTAACAAGTGCTGCTACAATATACAAACCCTCATGTTGAGGGAGGGAAATTATTTTATAAGGTAAATTATTTTTTATGAATAAGGCTACTCCATCATATCCATCTATTCTATCTTCGCGAAGACAGGTGAAACCTTTGATTTTAAAAACAGAATCAGGCCGCAGCCATGTTTCTGCTAAAGCAATAATTGAGGGGTCATATTTATTAGTAAGGTACATAATTTCAGATTTTTTATTATTCACACTTCGACAGTTCCACTGCACCACCACATGTGGGTAGTGCAGTGGAACTGCCGTTGTGTGATTACAGTTAATCGTCATTGGTTGGTGTAAATCCATGTTGGGCATGGATAATTTTATTTAACATATCAATAATAGGGGCAGCGTTGTTCGGTTTGATAATATTTGACTGCGACAAAATATTTATCAGAGTAATAATAATATTAGTAAGCGAATGTTCTTCATTATCAGAGGAATTAGATTTGTACGCACATCCATTACATGGAGATGGCATATCATATTCTTTTATTAGAGCTTGATGTGCTGCATGGTCATAGCCTTTAGCAAACTGATGTGGTGAACGAGGTTTTAGGGTCACAGTTTTTTTATAAGATTTAGTTGATGAGAGTGGTGGAGGCATTGCATTTTTATTGGGAGTGGGATGAGCTGTTGATGTTATGTCTGCATATGATCTGGATACAGGTGGGTGGAGTTTAGAAGCTTCAGAATAGGATACGCAACTTTCGGCCATGTATTGTTTGATACGTTTTTGTCTTTCGTGTTCAGGGCAACATTTGTTTGTGGCATAATGTGATCCAGAGCATAGACAGCAAGAACTGTTATGTTCCTCAATGTTACAGCTATCAGCAGTATGGGCTTGGCCACACTTATAACATCGGGGTTTGGACCTACATTGGACTTTTGTGTGACCAAAGCGGCAACAGCTGTAACATTGTATAGTCGGGTATACATAAAGCTCTACAGGTAGTGCATTAAAGCATACAAAAATTCTTTTGGGTAGAACCTGTCCATCAAAAGTTATCACTACAGTCTGAGAGGGTTTCCATTGTGATTTCCCATCTATGATGGTTTTGTAATTTAAACGCCTGACTTTTAATATCTTTCCACATCCAATAGGAACATTGATGTTATCTGTAACTTCTTCGGGAGACCAATCAGCTGGAACTCCACGAACAAGCCCCATGCGGGTGACATTAAATGTTGGTATAAATGCTTTTAAACTGTTTTTGCTAAGACTATCGTGGTTAATGAAATCATTAGCATCATTAAAGTTTGCAAAAGCGAGGGATATTCTATTTCGGCCTATGCGTTTCAGACTGCCATTAACAATATTTTTAAAATTTTGTCTTTGGAGGAACTTTCCAAAGGCAATAGGGTGCAGTATGGTGCCATCATCAGAATTCTGCTGCTCTCTCTGAACATGAATAATGTATGGTGCTATATCATGGGACTCATACAATGTGCGACTAAAAGGCTGGGGTTGAGGACGGGTCTGATGTATGTCTGTTGTCTCTTTCAGGGTGTCCTTGTTTGATTGGGATGTGTTACTGTTAATAAGCGTTTTCTTTTCAAACGAAGTCGGTGCTTTTTCTGATATTGATTCGACAACAGAAACACATGCGCAATCCGTTTCTTTGAGTTCTAAAGCAGAGTTACGTTTGCGTTTTCTTTTGTTACAATGCTTACACATCTTGCTTGGACGGCTGCGCTTCAAGGACCGAGAAGACATGGACCCATCCATGAAAGACCCATCTGTCTCCATGCCCGATTCGTTAGACATAACTGTTATAAAACATGCAGCAGGTGGGACTGAGCCCCCTGGGTCAGGGGGCTCCTCCATGCCGAGAAAAATCAACAGAAGGAACTTACCGAGTTATATATACACAATAATATATATTATATACAAATTAAACTAAAATTATTTACGATTTGAACTCTTCTGACCACTATATACACAGAATTATTAAATTTAATTATTTAAAAAATTTAAACGCGCCCGCCAAGTTTGAACGTTTTTTTTTTTTTTCATATACAAAGTTACTTTAAGCAATAAATCACAAAGAGACATTAATTTTTTTTAGCGACAAAACTGTTCAACCGTCAAAACTTTGGAATAGTCAAAATCAATGTCAAAGTCTATTTGTCAACTAGGGGTGCGGACCATTTGAAGTTAAATTTGTCAAAGCCGCTAAAAACGATCACACTCCCAAAGAGTTGTTCCACATGGGTCTTGGCGTTATTTTCGCCATAAACGCTATGAGGCTACTGGAACAGTTTGAATTCCCTACATCTAATGTCAAAAGTGACAGAAGTGGCAAATTTTAGTGGCATTCTTAGCGTTCTTATCCTAAATGGAACAGGGGAGAACAGTTACAAACGATCACAGTGATCACAACCATAGACGCAGATGTGATCAAAATTATCGAAAATAAAGTTATTAGCCTCAATTGGAATATACCGTAGTGTAGCAAGAAGTCCTTTTCATTCTATGCCAGAATACCATTTACCAAAGAGTAAGCATTTCAAATAACTATGGGTATGTTCCATTTGTCGCTAAGAACGTTAATTTCGATAATCGGTCGGGCGGCCCGCGCAATCTGTAATGTAAGGGATTGTATGGAGGCCTTCACACCGAGCACCCGGCTGGAGCTGGACCCGCGACCCGCGCACGCAACCCGCGCTTACTCCGCAATCTCTGTTTTCGATGTTTTCATGAAGATAAAATCAAAGAACTACTATTTAATGACTCAGTTGCTTTTTGGAAGCTCTGCTCTTTACAAATTTGTATGCATGTGGTTGCGGTTTAAATATTTAAAGTTCGTAATCATATTTCAAATTTAATTCAACACAGCGTGTAGTATAGTCTGAAATGTTTAAGCTGAGGCTTATTACTTTTAAATAGTTGAAGTATCAATTCTAATTTATCGAGCCAGCACCAAATGGGAGCGTAGCGTCTCTGATCCAGCTTACACAAAAATGCTGTCGTATGTCCCCTTGTCCTTTTTTTTTATGCCTGATAGGTTAGCCTTTGACCACTATCTCACCTGATGGTAAGTGATGATGTGGTCGAAGATGTTGTTCAGGCTAACCTAGAAGTACTGGTTCTCCTTTACATGGTGCATTTCTCAACCGATTCTAATAAAATTTTGTGAGCAGGTTTGATATATCTATTGAATTTTTTGATTGAGGCAGTTTTTATAAACTTTTCAAAATTATGGAGATATGAGGTTCTAAAAGTTATTTTAAATTATCATATATCTGTCATATAGAAAAATGATTGTCAAAAGTGTTTGATTATTGTGTCTATTTTAAGAATATTTCGGAGCAGGTTACACTTGGATATTAACTGCCGGACGAAACAAATCGACATTATTACCAAGTGAGCACAAAGCGTCTCCATTACAGCTTGGACAGAAATATTTTCCAATCTGTCCAAGTATTCTCCCCTACAGATCGCAGTTCTCAACAGTCTCTCTTGAAATTTTGTGAATACGTAAAAAAATTCGTTGAATCAGTTTTTCGTTTTTTTTACCAAAATGGAGGCCATCAAAACGTAAGAAAAAAAATGGCTACATACCAGCCAGACTTGTGCACGAAGGTTTCCGTGTCATTATTTATATACAACATTAGGCACTATATTATAACTTTACTAACTGACCTAAAAATAGTAGGAGGTACTCAATACGTCTGTATTTTTTTTATTTACCTTTTAGTTACCTAAAAAAAAGTCTTTGTTTGGCGATGAAAGATCTTGTTGTTGATTGCGGCAGTGCGAAAAAGCTGGTTGTTGGATGTAGTCTTCTGACCGCTTGCAACACCTACCCCTGCAACACCAGCTGATCGCAGATATGGAATCCATGCCTTTAGTCTTGAATTGATTGGCCAAACATCGGGGTTAAAACAACATTCGTAGGCATATGTGGGCACCCCTATTTTGTACGATTTGTAGTCTCCGCGTGCGGTTAGTTCTTGCACTGTGCACGTGTTTAAAGGACAGAGAATATGGAGATAATCTTTGATTTCGTCGATGTTGGATTCCATGTTCCATAAGTGGATATACTTACGAGGCTCCACGGGTTTTAAGCTTGTTTTTGATGAATCAGCTTTACCAAAAAAAGATGATTGCCGCAAGCTCCTCTTCCTTCTCACTTCAATCCATTGTTCAGTTTCAGCTTCCTGAAGGTCTTGTGAACATGTTATATGATTTTGATTTCCGTCAAGGCAAAGCGTTTCCGGTTTGTAAGGAATTCGAGGATTTGGGTGTCATAGACGAAGGTAGTAAAGGTCTATTTTTGACTTTTTTCTGTTTGCGGCTTTTCGGAATTATAGTTGTCATAGATTTTTTGGAATCCACTTTCAGGTTGGGTTCAAGGTTTACAGCCTTTATTTCTACTAATGGTGCGGTCACATTGGATATAACATCATTTACATTGTAGGAAACCTCACCTTGAACATCAGCTCCAGGTAACAAAGTAGGTATTTTCATGTGTTGCGATTTATCTTGACGAACTGATTCCACGTTTCGTGTTTGAGGCTGAGCGTGAGGTGCCGGTCTATTCTGCAAAAGGATAGGTGGCTCGACAAACGGTATGACTGCTTCCAGTTTCTTGTGAAACTCTTTAACTTGGTAAGCGTAGTTGGACATCTCCATCTTGCAGCTCAGAATAATAGAAACAGCTGTGCTGAGCTGGCTTCTCAGCTCTTTTATATCAGTACGAAGAGTTTGGATGTCATCTAATTCTGTTATTGTCCGTTATGGTTGAAAAATAAAGCTCTCTTCAGTTGGGCAAGGTGTTGTTGCTCGCTTGCGGTGTGTGACATTAATGTCCTGAGATTTTAGAGCTGAACCCGCTGGAGTTGAACTTTGGTCTTCTTTGCTCTTAGCGGTACCGCAACATTCGGGGCACATCCAAGAAACACCGGACTCGGACGGGGACTTGCTGCCTATACATAATAAATGATAAATTTTGTTACAGGTACCTATTACGCAACGTAAATATTCTTCCTTGTCATCAATAGCGCAGTAAGATGCATCGCAATTCATAATTATTGCACAAAATTGTGTGGGTAAACTACCTTATTAAATTCCTTGCAGGCTTGCTGTAAACAAATAGACAGCTGATAAGCGAGCGGTCAAAGTACAGCGGTCCGTCTACACACCGAGCGGATGAGTCACCGCCTGACAATAACACGGCTACAAGCAGCGGCGAATTGTGGAACAAAATGCGAAGATAGTGAAATTAATTTTGCTTGTGTCTTGGGCTAATGTAAACAGATTTTCACGGAATCACCACCACTACACGTATTTTTGGATAAACTGTGTAAATATATAACTTGCAATGCGATTACTTAAGTTTAAACTAATTAAATCTTTAAAATAAGTACAGAGTAAACAGACGTGATGTTGCCGCTGTTATGACCGCGCGCGTCAGCTACTATAACTACTAACTATAATCCACAAATGTTATGTTGTATTTATATTATATGAATAAGTTATTTTATGTGTTGTATTTACATATTATGATTAAGAAGAGTATAGCTACTACTGGTTGATCTTAATTATAATAGTGTTTTGCCTACCAAATGTTATTCTATTATTATGTTAATATTAAGTTTTTTTGTAAATTGACTTGCCTAGTATAGCCACTAATGTTATAAGGCTAATAATGTTATAAGGCTAATAAACAATTCTAATTCTATGTAAATAATATATTTTATTACTTATAATATAAAACTGGCTTACCACACGCCTTGGCGTAGCTGTAAGTGTGTAAGCAAATATGAATAAATACATTTTGTAAGTAAATGTATACCATAAATTAAAAGAACATAGGCAGGAAGACAACGAAAACATTTTTATAAAAACATTAACGACTACTGACTGCTAAATCATATTACTCAATTGACCATTATAAAAAGAAACTTGATCAATTTAGAAAAAACTACTACTACTTACTTCTGACATTATATCTTATCGAACAATCAATATAGCGTTCTCCTCCCTTTTAACTTTCTGGGCCTGACAGGGTCCATATATGACTTTCTTCATACAAACCTGTATCTTTACTTCGAAGAATCTTAAAAAAACTTTAATCACAATTGTTCTTGAAGTGCATGTAGAATTTCTCGCCACGCCAACATTAACGATATTATACACCAGGCTTTTACCAGCGCCAAAGTTGTAGCTATTCTCGAACCGAATGGTGTAATGGGTTACCATGGAAAAAAGCCTGAGGGTAAGACTCTAGTTCCGTGCAAGATAAGTTAGGATAGCTACTGGTGTGAGACGCTACGTGCGTATATACGTGATACTGATCTGAAACACAACAGCTAAATAGTATTGGACACTACTCACACTACACAGCTGTTTTAAAGACAGACATGCCACCCGGAGGTTGTGAACGACGTTAGTGTGAAAAGCTCTCCACCAGGGAACGATCCCCTGTGTGAATTCTGGAATTCTGTTTCAGTCCTGTGACAGGACTCCTGTCACACATGGCCGCACCTGATGTCAAGCGGTATCCTCTGCCCATAACAGATGCATTTCATCACAAGAACTGCACTGCGCCAATCACCTTGAGACATACATATTCAGTCTCATTTTGCCTGTAATTTAACTGGCTCTCAAGGACTGCTGCCGGAACACACCGTTACGTGCTTGGCGACAGATTTTCTACTTGAGGGTGGTCGCTAGCCAGGCGGGCATTCGCAAAATGCCCTTCCACCATGCGGTGAAGCTCAAGCCCGTGGCGGGATTCGAACCATGGACCTGCTGCACGGCAGTCCATAGCCAACGCCACTGAGCCATCACTGCCTCAAAAGAACAGCAGTATACGAGAAGAACATAAATTATTATTGTGATTGTAATTATTATCTTAACTTGTATAAAATGTGACCTTGGAATGATACTTTTTGTATAAGTAATGAAGTGAAATGTGAAGTTATGTTACCTACTCAGTTGTGTGTTGCATATTCCTACGTTGTACCTACATGGAGTTGGATTGTTGTGCTTGTAAATGTTTCTGAAGGTAGGTAAGGTACGCATAACCTACGAAATCTAATAAGTCATAATAATAGCATCAAAAGATTGTTAGGTAGGTAAGTACAACAATTATTCATACGATGACAACCTTATAATTCACGCACACATATACGCGTGTACAAAAACAACATTTGTGTAGTGTCTGTGTAATAGGTAGGTAGTGAGAACGCGGCTTTTGTATAGAGAATGAATCGATTGTCCAGGCTGTGGCTCTACTCGAAGGTTGCGAACGACGTTAGAGTGACAAGTTGCACTCCGAGTGCGCTATAACCAAGGTTTGGAACGACCCTCAGCATCATGGAGAAAAGTAATGTACCGGGCTAGCATGCATGACCTGGGGTACGTTTCTGCATTCCTTCAGCTAAGGCGCTAACGAATACGCACCGTGCACTGAGCAAACTAGCTCCATCAATATTTGGCCAAGGCATTGCAGGAATGTACCCCAGCCGGAATGAGCTCTAGCTCTCTCTCAGTCGTCTGTGGTCAAATCAAAATTTCAATGTGGTGATTTGATTTGTGGAGTAGTTGATTCGTCAATGTTTCATGTTTGTTGTTTGTAAATTACGGGTTAATTAGGAATTTCATTTGTATTTACTAATATTTTGAGACATTCCTATCCAATTCGTTGGAATCAGTGTACACTGCAACGCGTGTCCAGGCTAGGAGCACCAGAGTAACATTAGGTATGTCCTTACTACATTTTCTTGTTTGATTTATTACTTACGGGTCGCGAAGTGCTTTTGAACGAGGTTGTACTGACAAAACCACTAAATCTTTCACGGTAAGTCTATAGTCTTGTAGTACATGCGCTACCTAACACAAGATTTTTTCATTTGGCAGTTATCATTGTAGCGGCGTTATATTTTTCAGGTGAGAATGGAAGCAATGGACATCCAAGCGGTCGAGTCAAAATTAAGTGACGTGACGGTGACAGCAATTCCGATGAGTGGAAAAAATGTCCATAAAGATATAGGCCTTGGAGCAAACACCCATGCAACAATATCTACTGTGCCTGCATCCTCCCCATCTATCGGCAAAGACAAGGACAATGGCATGTCAAAGTACGCCCAGCTCCTGGCTGTTATCGAGGAAATGGGGAAAGAGGTGAGACCCAGCTACTCTGGCAGTCGTAGCTCTGCAGAACGTCTCAAGCGTGGCATTGTGCATGCTCGCATACTTGTACGAGAATGCCTTATCGAAACTGAAAGGTCTGCACGCCAATAGATCAGCCAGAATGTGTTGTCACAGTCAATTCTTAGCAAATCTAGAAGTTTTTGAGCTAAATGAAAAATAGACAACTTACAATGATTGACTGTTTGATGTGGAATGTTTGATAAAATCTTTCAATTACAAATACTCTGAGATAGCTTTTTCTTTGACTGAGTTGTATGATTTATCAAACATCTGAATCAGTTTTGATAAAAATTAACATATTCTACAGAATATTTTACATATGTGTAGAATAAAGAACAGATATTTTGTTTAATATATATCTTAATTGACAGTCATAATTTCTTGTCACATATAAACAATTTTAACTGATTGTGCGCATTGTTCTGGAACAGATTAGAATTTTATTTACTAGTATAAAGAAGAAATATTAAACAATTCAGGGTACTTAGTAATAAATGTAAGAATATCTTATTTTGCAAATCAAGGAATAAGTACCTCATCAATATTTCACAGATATTATAAAAATATTTACCTATATTTCCTGTAATTTTACTTAGAATAGGGTGGTTGACACTATCAAAAATAAACTGCAAGGATACATGAATATGTTAATGAAGTAATTATACTTTTTTGCATGATATTTTAGTATTACTTCTGTATTAAATTTCAATTTATAAATCACTTGCATACAGTCATTTACAGACGATATAATGCATTCTCTTTACCTTAAAAATTTTCATTTATTTTCAAGAGTATAAAAAGCAAAGTTTTAATTAAAGAGCATTAAAGAAAGCTTTAATATAAAAAGTGCATTATGCAATCTGTATATCATAAGATCTAAAATGAAATTTGTGTTGTGAATGGTGTAATTTTGGAAAAAACACTATATGTAATAGCTAGTTTACAAATGACTTTGAATTTATAGCAAACTTCTAGTAAAAAGAAATGGAACCATATTCGGTTGAACCATGCTAATGTGAGGTCAGTGTTTTGAATCAGCACGGGACCAACTTCAACAAGTTGTTTCATACTCTTCAGTGTTGAAAGTGAGTTACTTTTTTTTTGTGACACAGTTTACTTACAATAACCTTACTTGAGTAGAACTTAAAGAGGCCTCCACCAATATTCATGAAATTTATATTGGACCACCTCGGAGGTATACTCTGTCCAACAAAGAAACAATTAGAATCAGTTCATAATTGGAGCAGTAAATAAATAAGAGATGAAAAAAACCATATAGTCGAATTGAAAACTTCCTCCTTATTGGAAGTCAGCTAAAAAATTACTATTTAAGTGCCAATATTAAAAGTTAAATTTTGAAGCTAGATTTTATGTTAAATTCTTAATTCAAATTCATGGTGTATAGTTAAATCCAAGTAGTTTTAGATAAATTTAAAAACACAGTCAACTGCCCTATTGTCAGTATTGTATTAATTAGCTTGATTAGTGTTTTCATTTTTGTTATGTATTGTATATTGTCTTATTATAATTTTTAGAGTTCAGAAATTTGAGTGTTGAATGAATACAGGCTGTGATTGCAACATTTATTGTGAACATCTACCTCATACACATACAAAATACCTATATTTTAATATTTATATGCATTATTGTTACACTTAAATGGCGCATTATTTGCAGAAATGAGCTGTTGGCTCATTTTCAATAATAATGCATATTTAAATATTTTACTTAGAATTGTGTAAATAATAATTATAAAATACACATCTAACAGTGATACCACTGTGGTCTGTTAATAGTTTGTCAGCAATACATTGATATTACTAAATTTATGTTTTGGTTAATGGTGTGATTTGTGGCTAAAGGCCGGCACTATATACAGTTTTTGACAAGTTAAAATGAACTTATTTATTACAGTTAAAAATAATTATACAAACTTTGTTCTCAAATTGGTAATTACCATGAAATTCTTTTATTTGAAAAGTAATAGTTCAATAATCAGGGTGGCATAAGTCCAGAAGTAAAACGAGTAAAAAATGTTATCTTTCAGGTCAGAATATTTATAGTTAATTTAGATTTAATGTAAAATAAATATGCCATAAATTTCATGATAACCTCAATAAAAAAGTGACATAGCATGTAAGTAAAATGTGCTCATTGATTTTTGGTAATATTGTTTCTACACATAGTGCCTAAGTTGTATATAATTTAGTTTATACTGAAAACAGCTATAAGAATAGTTAATTGTTTTTTGGGTTTGTATTATCTTCATATAAATGGCATCATATAAGCTGATGTAATATTTCATAGTATAAACGGAAATATTTCTGTAATATTATCACTGCTTCATCTAGGCGTATAAAAAATATACAAAGACAAGTTACTAAATTTTATAAACTATCAATTTCAGTTCTGTAAGTGGTTTTAGAAAGAACACAGATATATTTTATTAAATAAACACCAGTTTTAAAGATACCGCTTAAGTATAATATATGTTATTGATAATTCTCTTATCAAATTATCGGAAGTACAAAATACCTCAAGGCTGCATATTTAACTGCTTCCATAACTGGGATAAACGTAGCAAATCTATTCAGAGAAATAAAATTTTATTTCTTTCTAGCTGTCAAATGAGCTCATGTTTTAATGCTACTATAATCAGGTATCTTTAAAAGAGTCATTTTTCGAGACCACTAAGATGCTAGAATTATAAAATATTTTGATGTGTGCAAACAACAAAATATTAAACTGAAATATATATTGATAGGGAAAAGAACTGTTGGTACTTTGTGGCAATAAACTATTTACAGGTTCATTAAAAAAACCAAAGATACAGTTCATGTTTATCGCCACAAAGTATTAAAACATTTATGTGAAAGAGGAATTACTATTGGTCCAGCTGGCACGAAGTATACTTTTAGGTATAGTCTACAAAATAAGGATGATATTACGAATATTTTTAACATAATGATAAGTTACCATTAAATAATTAAAACATGTACTTATTAATTATATTTGTAAAATTATAAATATTTGTCCATTTACTCAGCATATTTTGGTATATTCCAATATTTATATTGCTCTGTATTTTTCGTTTTTATTAATTAATTTCTGACATAGTTCTCAATATGTAATGATGTGACTTTCATTAAAAAAGCTAGACTATTTTTGTAGAACAGCTAAAGTACCAATACTTTTTAGTTACCACATAGCGTCTATTGGTTTTTGGGCAGTATTAAAATTTAGATTGCTAGCAACATCAATACATCAATGAAAGATAATTTGTTTCTTTAGATGGGTCTTAAATGCTGCTTGGCGTTTTCTGTCAGTGTCAGAGTATGGCCAGTGTTCGATTTATAATGAATAATGCCTGGGATACAGTTATTGAAGCAAAAATATAGGTTTAGAAGTATTTAAAAAATAATAATTACACCTATAAACGAATATTATTAGACTTAATCATTTGTTTAGTAGATTACAGTTTAGTTTTATATGAAAGTGACATTTTTACATTCATATTAATACTTATATCTTCAATGTTCCTACAGATTTGAATTGTTCACAGGACTGCTTCTTGGTAAGCTTTCGAGCTTGTTGCCATAAGATAGATAGCACAATAATTGGATATGTAGGTTTAGAAATGTCCTTTAAAACTTCAAACTTAATTATTTTCAAGTCAAATATTTGAAATCTTGTACAAAAATGTATAAGAGATGACATCAAAATTGATTTTAAGAATTTGATAATACTACTGCACTCAGAGAACAAAAAATGTACACAATGTCATAACTGTATTTCTGAAGCCAGAGGTATTTAAACTTTACACCAGACATGTTTTGGAAAGTGTATAAAATGTCATTATAAAACAGGATGTTATCATAAGCTGCTATGCAGTTGAACAATAATGTCTGAAACGTGCCACCAAATCTCATGCCGAGCGAGAGGCGAGCAAAGTAGGTCGATAGTAACGCAATTAAATATGAAGTCATCTCTTGTACTATTACGTATACTTAACCTTAGTGGATGTGTCAAGAAAGTAGTGTAGAGTATATATAATATTTCAGTGACAACTCTTGATGGCCACTGGGAAAGGAAAAGTTGGTTAGTTTTTGAAGGAGATTTCGTCTTCACATCTAAGCCCTAATACTATTCGTCCTATGTTCTTACGCCTGTCTACCTTAGGCACCAAATAGCAAGAGCAAGAAAGGGCTTCTTAAAAATGCAGGCTTTCAAAATTTTCTTCAATAATGACCATCAAGGAAAATATTTTTGATATTTTTGGACAACTTGACAAAGTATTGTAGGTACATCTGCTAAGCGAATAAGCCTATAACATTTTTGTTTGTAATTTTAGATGTTAAACAAAGCAGTATTTTCTAATCTGTACTTTCAATATTTCGTTTTGCTCTAATTCAATAATAATTTATCTCTCTTGGAAGAAGGAAGCTAAAAAAGCTTTCTGAAAATATAAGAAGTTGAATTTGCATTGCACAAACTATGCAATTACCTACGGGACTGGGCATAAAATCACTATAAAATGTTTAGCCATTGATTTAAACAACTGTGCTAATCAAGAGTTGATCGCCATAGCTAGGGCATAGATTCAAAGGCATTTAGGGAAGGTCCTTTGGCATGCAACTATGTCAAAGTTATCGCAAAGTGTATACGAAATGGAAAGAAAGGTATACTTACTTGATAATTTATATAAATATAAATATGATCTTGGCAAGCTAAGTAAATGTTTTAACTATGTAATTCGTCTAAGTGTTGATTGTTAAGGTAGGTTTTGAGGCAGTCCTGTCCTAATATTTTCTATATTGCTAGATATTTGGGAGCATCATTTTGAACCTATACTGAATAAGGTATGTACGGCATTTGTCGTACGCCTAGTTTTTCAATGGAAATGTGATTAGTTCTATAAGCACCATAGACAAATCAGAGTTGTCTATGATTAGCACATACTTATATTGAAAGAAACGTTGTAATTGTAGACAGGACTTTGTGATACACTGCAAAAATCTTGTAGCACAGTATATTCACAGAAAACAATTTTATTACTAATTACGAGTACCTATACGCTTTTGATAGCAGTGTTTTCATGAATGAATAGGTACCTTTAATACTGTACTATGTAGTTTACCTTACCTATTCATGCTCGACTTCGCTATTTTAGTCACTAAAGCCAGTGTAAATGTACTATTTGTCACATAATTTCTGGCGGTGGCACGGTGTTAATAAACAACATGATTTGTTGAATCTATTTAAAAAAATATACCAATTAATATTGTTGAATCAATTCTACTTTTGAATTTTGTGGGTAGGTAACAACAACAACTTAACTACAAGGTTTTATAATTTTTACCTATATCATATATTCGTGCCCCGCATTTAGCATAATTATGCCGATATAATCTTGAAAATAGCATTATCAATATTTGCGTAATATTGCTAATTTTCTTTCCCTCAAAACAAACCCACTGGGCTACGGCTTTTTGGCCTTCAGCATCCTATTAATTATATTACATAAAAACAAATTGAAATGAACTTCTGAACAAAAGTTGCTATCAAATACTAATTGCTTAAAATATACATCCTATTATTAGTTTTCAACAAGTCATAGACAGAATGCAGTAGAAGGCGCTTCGGTGGAATTATAGGTTATTATTACGAATAATTATCACGATTTCTACCATGTGAGATTTGAAACCCAACTCTGTTTGCTGTTAAATTCTGTAAAGATTTAAAAACGTTCCGTGAATTCAAACTAATTCTGTGCCAATTTTATTCCGAATTTGTTCAGCACTTCACTTTGGAAGAAGTTACGTTTGTAAACGATACCACTTTTAACAACAAGTTTTTTCTTATATTTTTACTTCACCTTTAGTACCTTCTACCGTATTAAAAAAATATATATTATCTTTTCACACTTTGTCCCAAAATAATTGTAAGTGGTGAACCATAAAACAGTACAAATTTTAGAAAAAATAAATATATGTTTACATTGAATAAGTAATTTACTAAGATATTGGAAATAATTTTATTGTTCGGAGTATAGCGTTAGTCATTCATGTATGGACATATTTTTATTAAATGGGTCTAATTAATTTCAGTTTGTTTTCATTCGCAAATTTGTTTATTTAGGCCTTTTATAGGCCTGGCCTTGCCATAGCACGTATACTTTTCCTTTTCTTTAAAGTTAACTTGCTAGCCTTTGACCACTGTTATGCTTACCTGGTGGTAAGTGATGATGTGGTCGAAGATTTTGTTCAGGCTAACCTATGTAGAATTACTGGCTCTTAAAGGCTTAGTGACAGAAAAAGTAAGTAGTGATAATACGGACAAGTCACGCGCCTGACGCTAAGCGTCCATAGGTACCCATCCCTTACAGTTGCAGTGTCACTGTTGTCCTGCGTGACTACACTGCGCTCGTCACACCGAGATGATTTCTATGTCTCCCCAGTGTAGTGTTTGCATATTACTGCTTCGGGACAGAATATCTGGCACTGCGGTGGTACGCACCAAGACTGACTCTCATGAGGCCTACCACCTGGAAAATATAAAAGTTCTGTCCGGCACTAAATATCGTTAACCTATTATTCATGCAAGAAACATGTTGAATTGACACAGTCTTGCCAATGGGTCTATAGCAATAAACGAAATGAGTCACAAATAATGTCAAATTCGGTAGTCACCTAATTCTAGCTCCTAATCGCTGTTGTATAGTAATTGCGTGCTATGTTTTGCAATTGTTGCAATTAAATAATAATGAAAACTTCTATCAATTAAGCATCAGTTAAAACATCAATACAGTGGTTTTGTAGCAAACGATACATTAAATAAATATATTTAAATCATTTAGCTATTTTTCTATCTAAAATCCTTCAAAATATTTTATGCCACTGTAGCAACGCAATCGCAACAAAACAGCTTACAGCATACCAAATATGTCAAAAACTATTGATAGCAAGCCACTGACTTGCGATCGAACCTAAATAGCGGGCGGACTACGGATACTGTCAAAAATTTATATTTTAATGCAATTAAGTTGCGTTAACGCCGTTCAATAGCTAAGAGAATCGGGCCTTCCGTTTATCCTCCGTGACACTATTGCTAGCCACCACCTGTAGTGTTATAGGAATTTTCTCTCTCCCGTGAAATTACTATTCTTAAATTACCCAGATATGGACTTGGTGGTGGTGACGCTACTGAATTTAAATACAAGCCACATTTGCTTACTTAAATTATTTAAAGTACTAAGCATGCATAAACGTTAAAAGGGTATTAGAAATACTTAATAATAAATTTAAGCTTCTATAGACAAAAGTACAAAACAAGCAAAAATATTTAGGTCTATACAAATGTGAAACAAAATTAAACTTTTAATATTTTTATGTATTAAAGTTTGATACAAAACACAGGCATACTTACCGTAATTTAAATAAAAAAACGAAATTATTTTTTCTAATGATACAGTTAGTGGGTAGGTACCATGAAGTACTTTTACCTCCAATGTTACTTACTTACATAAATAAATTAAAGGAAACTGCTAGATCCCTAATGCCATCAGAGAACTCCTATGACTTGCATCAGAGAGAGGAAAATTAGTTTTACCATTCACTACCAGTAGTGTTATGCCATGTGTCGCTTCTCCACGAAGCATCATCAGAAGGATCTAAACTTCTTCCGGATGGGCTGCGTGGCGTTTATGACACCACGTTGGCTTAGCAGGCAAATTAGGCAGCGTTGTCACTAGAAAGATAGTAGATATATTTTATACATATTATAAAGCGCTCGTAGCAAAGTTTGCTTATCCGTTCTTAACTGATCAGCTAAGTTAAGGAACGTCCGCCGCGTTCATGACTTGGATGGGTGATCGCTAGTGACATTACTACTTAGCGCTTCCGTGCTCCAGAGGGCACGTTAAGGCGCGGCGGTACCGGTTGTTGTCGTAAAATGGCAGTCGTTGTAGCATGGTGGTAGAGCGTTTTGCCGGCCTGGCTAGCTACCACACTCAAGTAGAAAATCTGTCGCCAAGCACTTAACGGTGAGTTCCAGCAGCTATCCTCGAGAGCCAGTATTCTAGGTAGCCTGAACAAACATCTTGACCACATCATCATATACCATCAGATGAGATATTGGTCAAAGGCATCAGTAATAAATTAATACGTCATTTAATGTTTTCATAAAATATTTATTATTTTCAGAAATGCTATATATAGAATTATCTGTAACAAACATATATGTTTGTTACCTATATGTGTTTATAAATTCATTTCTAGTAGTTAGGTACCGTATCTCAGTACCAGGCATAGTGTAGGTCAACAATGAATTCTTAGATTTGCAGTGTACCTATCAGACCATGGAATGGCGTACCAGATGGCGTTGGGACACTGGGTTCAGTGCAGACTCCGTCGAGTGGTGCCCTGTGGAGCCCTACCACAATGTTCTGGTCTGCGGGACCTATCAGCTCGAGAAAACAGATGGAGAAGGTAGAGTAAGGGATGATTTATATTAGACCGGGCCGTGGTCGGGGCGGGCCCGGGGTGGAGCCCGTCCGTACGTTAGTAGGCGGGCCCGGACGGGACACGGATCAGGCACGGTCTAATATAAATTGCTTCATACAAAATGTATGTAACGTTTCAAATTCGTGCCCCGTACGGGCCACGTGCACGGCACGCCCCGGGCACGGCCCGCTCTATCTACCCTAAAAATTATTTATAATTTTGAAGCAGTAATGACAATAGCTGTGCAGTATCAGTTCTGTCACCTAAGCTCACCAGCTTTTTTATCAACAGCTTTCTCGAGTTCTTTTTTTATGTTATTGTGATGGGACAAGCAAGAGGCCCACCTGATATTAAGCAATAACCTCTGCCTAAAATAGATGCATTTCGTCACAAGTAACGAAGGCACCCGTCGCCCTGAGGCATACAGTTGTTAAGTCTCATGTACAATTCTAGGTTAGCCTGAACAACATTTTAGACACATCATCACTTACCATCAGGTGAAATAGTAGTCAAAGGCTAACCTGTAAGGCATAAATAAAATGTGCCTTTAATTTTACTAACTCTCAAGGGCTGCTGCCGGAACACACTATTAGGTGCTTGGCGACAGATTTTCTACTTGAGGGTGGCAGCTAGCCAGACGAGCATTTGCAAAATGCCTTCCCAGCATGCGATGAAGCTCAAAGCGGCGGTGGGGATAGAACCATGGAATTGCAGCATATAGCTATAAACGCTAGGTTATCATTGCTTCAATACTGTGTCGAAAGCTTTTGCTAGGTCAATAAATATTGCGATACATCAGGCATCTTCCGTTGTCTTACCAGACCTGAAACCGAACCGGTTCTCAGATACGTTTTCTTCTTCAAGGAAGAAAATATGGCTTTTATCATTTTTCTCGAATATTTTTGAAATGGAGCTTAGTAGAGAAATAGGTCTGTAGTGTGTAACATTTTCTACCCTCCTGATTTGTTTTTGGGACAAAAGTTAGCTTGCTTGAACTGCTCAGGCACGAGAGGCTAGACTGGGGTTACAAATATGTGTTATTGGAATTGCTAAAGAGCGACAGATGATTACTAGTACTAGAGTTTTTTTAAATAATTGCTTATAATTTGAAAAACACAGTCATGAAAACATACACACAGGGTTCAGTCGGGGCCAAAAACAGGGATTTCAACGGAGATCACTATAATACCTCTGCAAAGATCTTCCTTGGTTTTATTTAGCTATGCAAAATGTCATTATCCACAGAAGAGCCCACTGCAGCGAAAAACTGATTAAAATTATTATCTAAGTGCTTTAATTGGCGTGGACATAGATGTTTTTCGATAAAGAGCATCAGGAGCCATATATAGACCGTTACCCGAGAAAATGAGTTCAACACTCCGAAATATGCCTTGATATATTTGTGCTCTCTCATCACGATAGCTCAAGCAGCAGAGCATGTCCCGGCTATACAACGGATGGTCGCGGGTCCGAATCCCACTCGTAGTTAAAACTTTTCTGTTCGTTGTAAACTTGTAAGCTTATTCGCTTAGCAGGCGTTAATGCACAAACTTCAATGTTAGAGACATATTATCCTGCTTGGCGATAGCTAACCAAGCGTGCATTTGAAAACTACCTTACTGCCATGCGGTGAAGCTCAAACCCGCGGTGGGATATGGACCAAGGGCTTTCACCTAAGCACTGGCTTAGGATTCCTAAGTTTACAGAGAAACCAAAGAGTTAAAGTAGATTAATTACCACAGTGAGTTTTTAGAGGTATTCTATGGCATTCCGCAAGGTATGATTTTAGCCCCTACACTATATCTTAACTACTCACGTAACATTAAAATAAATCAGGCTAAGTTTTTTCGTTTGTCATGACACTGATGTTGTGTTTGATGGCATACATTGCGATCATGTTAGTTTGCATATAATGGCCTATGTAGTAGAGTGGCTTCAACTTAACCTGAGTTAGGTTAAGCTGTACGGTACTGCTATTTTATCTGTATTCCTAGTGTTGTAATCTGATTGTCAATTTTTTGACAACGAATTTGCTGACAAGTATTTTTTTTTCAGTTTCAATCAGTACGGTCTCAATACTGGATTCTGTAAGCACAGTCACCGACCGAATTTCACGTACAACGTCATGGAGATGATCACGTTCGTCTAAATTCTCCGAATCAACCACAAATACACAGAGGGCTTCATCACCAAATGAAAAATGTAGACCCTGGCAACCTTTTTGTTGACAAAATTCAGCGAAATCGTAAAAAACAAACAAATTACAGTCTGCCTGAAAAAATCAAATTGTTTCGAAAGAGTTCCATTTCCGAATTCCGTAAATGTTTTTTTTTATTGTAAGTGGCCAGTTCCAGAGACGTTGAGTATGCCGAATGTAGGTACATGAACTGAAAAAAAAAAACGTCTGTAAAATGAAAATGGCTTATGTTTAACTTACCACCAGATATAGTAACACACATAAATAGTAAATTATCACCGAAATTCAACCCGCATTTTAATGTAGACTTATAACCAAATTTCGTTATCCTATTTGAGCAAAATGACTCCAAATAAATCATTGTTAACCTAAAAGTAGTAAATGATCACCAAAAGTAGTAAATGATCTCCAAAATTAAACTTGCTATAATTCTCCTGGCTTTTAATTCGTTATTGTGGTCACAAGTAACCTAAATGTGACTGAGATTTAGGGATCGTTTACCTCCTACATTTGGCGTTCGATTACAATTTTTGGTAAAAGAACTAAGGGTATCAAAGCATTTTATGGTGGTCATTATATTTAATCCCAATGAAAAGCATTGATTATTTTTTTACTCTAGACAACATAACAAAGGAAAAATGTATACGAGTACCTAAATAAAACGACAGAAACCTCTTAGAATTAAATTAAAACAAAAAAATAAGGAAAAAATCCATAAATTCCTACAAAGTCGGTCAAGTAAAATGAAATAAAATGTTTTTATATGTATTATAGTTCTATACATGAACATTATTTTTTCACAGAAAAAATAAATTCACATTCACCACACATAAATTAACGTCTTATCGAATGAAATTGTGCCTGTGCACTGCCTGTGTTAATTTATTCCTATTTTATTTTATCCTTGAATATCAAGCAATCGGAAACACAAAGAATACTACTACTATTATTTTTATTAATACTAATTTATTATAATGTAACTAGTGTTAATCATTAATGTGATAAAACGGTATCCTAAATAATAATAAGAAACGGTAACCGATGTTACCGTTTCTTGACAGTTATTATTAAGGAAACTGTAATACCTTTTTGTTTCGGTTACAAATACTAACGGTTACCGTTTTCTGCGGTTATTAGGTTATGAAACGGTTATACAATCCTTATGTATATCCTGTTATAAATATCTTTATAATATTTTCAGATCAAGTGCCGACGAAACAAACAAGGCTTGGAAAAATATACCTTTTCACCGTGAACGATGACACCACAGAACTTTCTCCTATGCAGACGATCTGCACCGCAGGAATACTGGACCAGAAATGGTGCTATCACAAAATATTAAACTACCCTGTTTTAGCAGCAGTGACGTCAATTGGAACCATTGAACTCTATCGCTTACTCGATGAGGATGGAACGTTGAATTTGAAATTATGGGTAGAATTTTCCATTGGTCAAGATACTTTGGCCCTGTCAGTTGATTGGTCGACGAATAAGACGGTTTCGGAAGAACCTAGGCTGGTTGTCAGTGATTCGTCAGGCAGTGTAACAGCTTTGAGAGTAGCTGGTGATTGCTTAGAAGAGATTGGTAGATGGCAAACTCACGGGTTCGAAGCGTGGATATCTGCGTTTAACTACTGGAACCCAGATGTGTTTTATTCAGGTAACTATACCAAAGAGGCAGTTTATAACCTTACAAATCAGGGCCTAGGAGGCCTCTTACGCGTGAACAGCTCGATCGAGGTCTAAAAGACCTTTTATCCGTGTGACGTTCATGTTGTGCCGAATGAAACTCATGTAACGAGGCAAGAGCTGTAAGAGGGCAATTCTCAGAATCGGTATTTTTATCCGACAGTGAGGTCTCTGCGTCAAGTTGGGTGTTTGAGCATGTGCTTCCAACTTGACGCAGAGTATCATTGAAATTGCATTCAATCCATTGACCTATTTAAACTAGACGCGACATCTCAAACGAGGATAGTCGGCCGGCATACTCTGCCCCACACGCAGCTGGGCACTCGTAGAGATTACACGCGCATTACGTTCGAAAATTGTGTGTTATTGATTGTGTATTTTGAATACACATATGCACTAGTGCATTTCCAATGGTAACTTGGGAACACCCAATCAGATTTTCCTGTTTGAGCCATATCATTTGGAAGGTTAATGAAGTGGCAAAATTATACAAAACCAATCTTAGTGTACCTAAATTACATTTAAAGCGTTTGCATAAAAGCGTTAACGCGTTTAGGAGTCACGAAAACTTGACTACTTTTACTACCTTTTTAAAAAAAGTTTTCTCATCGAGCACACTTATCTCGATGATACTTCTTTATGTACTTAGGTAAACGTGTAATCTACACTTAGCCACAAAACTTTTGCCTTAAAACTTACAGTCGGTAGACCTATCTTCACAAGATGCTATGTCTATTCTAGGCGGAGACGACTGCTTGTTCAAGAGCTATGACGTCAGAGTGCCGGATGCAGCGGTCACAACAAACAGAAGCCACAACGCGGGGGTCACGGCTGTGCGGAATCATATAGACGTCGAACACGAAGTGTTGACCGGCAGGTATGTATATATACACTCTCCTCACCATAAATAAAAATTATAGTGACGGAACAAGCACGAGTACCACCTGATGTTAAGCGGTATCCTCTGCCTATAACAGATGCGTTTCACAAGTGACGAACTGCACTGCGCCCGTAATAATCATCGTAATTTCACTGGCTCTCAAGGACTGGTACCGGAACACACCGTTATATACGTGCTTAACTACAGATTTTCTATTTGAGGGTAGTAGGTAACTAGGCGGGCATTCTTTAAATGTCCTACTACCAAGCATACGTTTGCATTTATCGTTGAGTTCTTCTTCCACGCACGAACTTATATATTTATATTATACTACGGCCCGCCCCGGCTTTGCACGGGTATTTAACAAAAAATATAAATTGAAACACATAAAAAGTAGTTAATGTGACATATCACATAAGTGTAATAGTTAGACATGGTATTGCGGAATTTTTGTAGTTATTTTTGTCCTCTATAAAATTGTACTCTATCACTTTGCTCTATTGTCAACAATTTCCGCAGCGTACGCGATATAACGATATTTTTGGTATTTTTTTCACACGTTGGGTTATATTATCAAATTTTCATACGGATCTCTAAGTTTTTTAAAATATTGTATAGTCTATGTTCATCAGGGATAGTGTAGAATTGTAATGGTAACCAATTTTTTCAAATCGCTTCAGTGGTTTTTAAGTTTATTCTTTAAATACAAATATTTCTACAATAAGTATTATTACTAATATTAGTATAGATATAGATATAAAGAAAGAGACAGAGAAATAAGGGTGATAAAAATAAAGTAGAATGTTAGAAAATTTAAATAGGGAGGTACACATTAAAAGTTTATTGCCATTAAACGAGAAAACACTCCTGGACACTCGACTCATTCTCTATACAAAAGCCGCGTTCTAACTACCTATTACACAGACACTACACATATGAAGTTTTTGTACACGCGTAAATGTGTGCGTGAAGTCTAAGGTTGTCATCGTATGAATAATTGTTGTACTTACCTACCGAACAATATTTTGATGCTGTTATTATGACTTATTAGATTTCGTAGGTTATGTGTACCTCACCTACCTTCAGAAACATTTACAAGCACAACAATGCAACTCCATGTACGACGTAGGAATATGCAACAAACAGCCGAGTAGGTAAAATTACTTCACATTTCATTCCATTACGAAGTCGCTATCCACGGATATTTTTTGCAAACGAAAATCTTCTAAAATAATCATTATTGGAATTGCAGTTTGAATAAAATACAAAGATAAAGTATTATGTTTGTATTTTTTGCAATACCTGCTGTAAATTACCGGTTTTTTATAAGTTACCTACAGTATAACTGAAGAACGACAAATAGGTAGGTACTTAGTGTAGGTTACCAAGAATGACTTAAGTACCTCGTTTTATGCCTAGGGAATCTACAAATACTCCTATCCTTTTCTCGTTTAGTTGATAAGCAACCGTAAACAGCACTAGAGTACCTACCCCACTCTCAAATTTTAAAATACTCGTACAGTAATCGTCACGCTTCGTCGTCCCGTCATCGTGCGCGAGTTGCGCGTCGCAGTACTCAAGTCGGCTCAGCGACAGCTCAGAATCGGTGGCGGGGTGAGGACGGCTCGTTTTGGTGGGGGGAGAGGAGTGTCCATTCTATACGTAGTATTATTATATGTTCTATGGTAGTAGTAAGTGTTGATTGCTGTTCCTAAAACGTTGCGTTTCGGCAACTATCCCGGCAACCTAATTCCTGGTTTGATAATCTTAGACCATCATAACTTATCAACAAGTGAGATAATGGACAAATGTATCATAAATAGAACCGGCCATGTGAGTATAGTACGAGAGCCTTAGCGCGAGCCCGACTCGCACTTGGATTTATGGGTTCTGTACCAAAATGGTAAAACGGAGCCCCATTAACGAGTCTCTGCTGTCTGTCAGTCGACGGACAGATGTCCTTCTCGAGGTCTCTAGTTCGTAAGTATAAAAAAACGTGCATCCATGCAGAGTTCACACAGTAGAACTACAATAGTAGATTGTACAACGAATGCATGAAACAAGTAATCTTGGCCGAGATGTTTAACAGCCCGAGCCAAAGGCGAGAGCTGATATTTAACCATTGAGGCCAAAATGGGTTTTATGCTCGAGTTATACACTCGTATTTTCACTTTATGTATAACAACAACCACTCTTTCAACAATATTATGTTAAATAATATTTCATACATTTGTGCATAAAAATGTATATGCATTATGCATAGCTCGTGGAGTGCCGGGCTATTATGTCACCCCCCATCTCTACCCGTGGGTGTTGTAAGAGGCGACTAAGGGTAACACACCAGAAGGTGGCCAGCAGCATTTTCTGAGGAACTTATCCACACTGCGATCCC
Source organism: Plagodis pulveraria (assembly GCA_963890685.1). NCBI lineage: Eukaryota > Metazoa > Arthropoda > Insecta > Lepidoptera > Geometridae > Plagodis > Plagodis pulveraria. The sequence continues at coordinate 5,801,181 of OY982955.1, read as the reverse complement.
CAAGCCGCCTGCCAAGCAAACCCCCCATATATCTATTTTTAACCAACAAAACAGATACTGAAAACGACGCCGACTTAAAGCACATCTGAAGCCGTGATCAAAAGTAACAAAAACTTATAATCACAACCACATTACAGTTACGATGAAAAAATCCGTCGCTGGGACATCAGAAACCTGAAGAGTTGCATTGCCGAGACTGAAGTGAACGGGGGCGTCTGGCGGCTGAAGTACCACCCTCGTCATTCCACCACCAGCGTGGTGGCTGCAGCGTGCATGTACGGCGGCTTCCGACTCCTGCGCCAAGATCACGTGGTCTCCGAATACCACGAGCATGAGAGCATAGCATATGGCGCCGATTGGAGTCACGCAGAGGGGTGGCTCGCTACTTGCTCCTTCTATGATTGTAAACTGCATGTCAGTGAAATTATCGTGGAGTAGCATATTATTATTGAATTGATATTAGTAATAAAGAAAGCACCTTAATAAAGATCTGTTATTGACATTACCCCCGTGGGGTGCCGTGCTGCACCCCACCATCTCTTTCAGTGGGTGTAGAGGCGACTAAGGGTAAAATAAGGATGCAGCAGCGTCTTCTGAGGTACTTTCTTATACTGCGATTCTCAAGACGCCTGCCAGGCGTGGGAATTATCTCACCTTTATTAGAGAGAGGCTGTGTTCTGCAGACGATCCGTCTGATACAGCACAGTAATTAATTTTAAATTCAATTATTGCGTCATCGTTACCAAGTTAAAAGCTTATTACAAAAATAGTCTTGTTTGTAAAGGGTTTTTTGTAATAGGGTCGCGCGTACTTTGACTGCGCATAGCGGCCATCTTGGTAAAGCGATAGCTGTCAAATTTGGCATGAGCACATATTTAGTCGTGACATTACACCTTAAAGTAACTTTGTATTTCATTACACCACGGAACGCTACACGCTTCAACAACGCGTAGAAATTGTTAAAATGTATTATCAAAATCAGTGCTCTATTCGCCTAACGTTCCTTGCATTGCGTCCAATGTATGGCGTTCATGGCCGTCCTGCAGAGTCCACAATCCGTCGTTTAATGAAGAAATTTTTATTTTAAGGTTAGATGGTATGGATCTCACAAACATGTGGTTCCAACAGGACGGCGCCACTACCCATAAAGCACGGGAAACTCTTATCTTTCAAAATTTCAAGTTAAAGTGGCAAGGCAATAGGCGACGAACCAATAACCGTTGGGGAAGAAAGTTTCTCGAGGGTAGTTACCAAATTACACTGGAACTACTTGAAGTTGGTAGGCCCTCGACTAGGTGGACTGACAACGACTGATGATTGTATAAGCTGTTTATTGTGGCGTTCTATGGGGGAGGCCTTTGTTCAACACTGGATGTCTTCCAGTTGATGATGAGATTTCAAGCTCGGCTATGCACTTGCAACAACAGTAATGGGTTATTTTTTAATACCCTGATGATAGGATTAACATTGTTACATATGGTAAAATTATTTCTTCCACTTCTTTGTCAGCCGCATCAAGTATTAAGCCTGATCAGACGTTCTAAGGAAATAGACACTAGGAGTTAAGGACCGAAATTAGAAAAATCCATATTACAATATGGGTATATTTGGACAAAAAAATCACGACTTTATACAATGTGTTCAAAACACTGCCTTCTTCAATATCGTAATATAGTTGAAGAAAATGTTAGTTGGTATAGTGTAGTTAACGTTTTTATCAAATACATTTTTAATTTTATATAAAAATATTTTTTAATTTAATAAAAAATTTCGATGTTCAGATAATATTGTCATATTATTATCTGTATATCACATGTGGTGAAACGGAAATAACATCATTCTGAAAACAACTGTAAATTAATAAAGCAAAAACCCGGACTGCAAATTATTTATTTTCGTTAAGCGTTTTATAGTTCCATTGAAATTAAAACTACAAGTTATATATATTTATTGAAACGTTTATAAAGCCTTTCATTTGATACCTGACAAGACGGAAGAAAATATTGTTTTTTATTATGAGTCTAAAACATTTTTTTTTCTATTTACCTAGTGTCACTTACGCTATCAAAACGAATCTAACGATAACTCATACATCAAAATCAGTTTAGCCATTTAGAAGTTATGGTGGAATAAAGATACTCAGAAACATATATACAAGAACCCAGGAAACAACACTCCTTTTTTTGGGCAGACGTGTAAAAAATTAACATTGGCGCCTAAGAAATACGTAGAGTTGTGTCGATTTTACACAAATTCTCTTTATGGTAGTTCTTTTTGTGTTCACAACAAAATCCACATTCGTGTAAGAATAAAGGTACAAGTTGGTAGCCGACTGCACGCAGCAGCAGCAGACGACATGTCGTCGCTTCATGTTGTCACGACACGTCGTTGCGTCATGTCGCTGCAGTCATTATTTCGAACCCGACTGCAGACGGCAACAGCAGATGGCAACCAGTTGGTTTTGAGTGCTCCGTCAAAAAAGATTTCAGACGTGTTCGAGAATAGTGACCGCATTTTTTTATATGTTTTATCAAAAGAGGAAGAAGACTATAATGACTTGTTTTTAGTATACTGAAAAAGACGAAAAGCCACACATCCTATGCTTAAATGCAGAGCACGCGAGGGAACTTATTCAATACTGATCAAAAACCATTTGAAAAGCGTAATGAAAGAAATCCATTTTGTAAAGAAACACGCTCGACTTGTCTTTGCTCCGGGGCGTCAGCGGCACTACTGATCTACGGTCGGACGACACTGCCGTCTGCCGCTCGGCGACGCGTCGCTAGCTTCATGTCGCTAACTACGGAGGGACTTTCATAGAAATACGTAGAAAACAGTAGTGTCGCTGCGATACGTCGTTTGCTGCAGCTTCATGTCGTCTGCTACTAACTTGTACCTTTAGAGTGACCATTCTAAAATGTGGATTATTCTACTCAATTGTAGGTAATTTTGCATCAGTTTAGAGAACACCTAGTTATATTACGACTAAATTTGCGTAAAACATACTGACATTCACAAGCGTTATACGAATTTTAATCTGAACGAAATGAGAACTACCCTAATTTAATTACCAAGCATTATTAGAGCGAGCGATGCGAGTCCTGTCACTATCCCACACTTTACTGAAAAACTATCACACCGTGTTATCTGTCAAAAAACTAATATTATAACCATGAAAAAAATGAACATTTACAATTTTGTATTAATTGGATAATGTTATTGTACTACTAACGCAATATGTTAGAAAACAAAAGAATTAACATCGCGCAACAGAAATAAACTCAATATTCAAATACATCGTAGTTAATCTACCTAACACTAGATGACACCACTAGAATCAGGTTGTAAAATAGACGCGAGCCCGCACAAAGCTCATCTTTTTGCTAGTACAAATATAGATTTTAATCTGAACAGAAAGAGAATTACCATAATATTTAATTTGCAAGTGTTCTACGTATAATAAACGATTCAATCGTGTTTACTGGTTAATTTTATAAATAAAACTTTCTTTCTCATTTTAAACATGTTGTATTTCAATTTGCTTATAATGTCATGATAAATATAATTTATAACAATTACATACTTAATAAAGTAATCATTTGCCGTAAGTGATTAAAAAAACCTTACGTCATTTACAAATACAAAGGCTTTGGATGTTTTGTGATTTTCTGATTCCCTTGCGACTTGTTTGATGTTTCAATAGTATATTTTAATAACACGAGACTGGCCTGGATCTCCCTACAATAAATTTGTACCTTAACATTTTCTAAATAGAATCTATTTTCCCTAACCATTGGAATTTAGAGTACAATTTAATTCTGCCACCACACTTCAGGCCAACAAAGACTTCCTTATTTACCTCTTACACATGAAACTTTTCAAATGATTTGCGTTGTTTGGAAATTGGTGGCATAGAATATAAAAAAAACGATTTAAGAAGCTTGATAAAATATAAGGATTGATTTATCAGATTCTTCTGACTAAGGAAAAATAAGTAATAATTTGATAAGAAGTTAACAATTTAGCTATCAAAAATTTCAGCTACCACAAATTATTTCATCAAAACACTCAAAACATTGGAGAAGTTTCATTTAAAATTTAAGCGTAACTTTCACGGTATAAATAACCATTAGATTAAATCACTACACACCACTGTGTAATAATTATTCATTTAATTAATTTATTTTCTTAACAATGCAGTATGGTCTCACATACAGCGTCATACAAAGCTAAAATTGTGTATTTTTGACTTATCAATTTCATATTTTTTTTTTAAATGACAGGTCACTATCATTTAGACTAGCTGTGTATAATGTTAGTAACATGGCAACTGAACAGCTGTAATTACTTTGCATAAAAATATTACATTGTATCGTTATTTTAAAACCAAACGAGTATAACTGCATTGTTTCGTAAAAATGAAATAACCTTATGCATTCATATTGGCTAATCACCTTGTTACTATTTTCAAAAGTAATCCAAGACTGAATCAACAGTATTTATTTCATTTACATTACCAAATTGTATAAGCCCCTAACCGGCGACTCCACACCGGGCCCAAGTACTTCAGCCATTTTAAAATATAATTACACTACGAGTCGTTCCTCGAAAGGATAAAAAGAACATCATTCACTAGCAAATACTGCATTAACTTCCCATCGGTCGCACGACACATGATATCTTCAATATTTTACAATTCACGTTTATCTAAAATGGGCGTCCGACGCGCAAACTATGTACACTAACAATATTTACATTTATCGACGACCGTGAAGCTGCGAGCGGTATATGCGTCCATCGCATCGAGCGTGCCGACCCGGAACGTGAACGGGACGAGGCTGAACCATCGCGCGAATAATTCTATCTACACGTTTATAATACAGCGGTCGCGCCGGAGATTCGTGTTGAGATGTGCGGTGCGGTGCGGCATCAGTGGTCCGTCGGTAGTTCTGCGTGTGTGGGGCACAGGGCGCGGAAGTCGGTCTCGTCGAGGCGCCACTGAGCGGCGCGGGCGCACGGCAAGTGTGCGCGGTGGGGGCACGCGCGAGTCGCGCACGCTACGGGGGCGGCGGGGCGCACGCAGTGCCTGCAGCGTTCAGCGCGGGCGGCACGGACCGCGTCCGCGAGGCCCCAGATGCGTGCCCCGGCCGCTACCACGCCGGGGGCCCACAGTGCGCACGCGGCGTGCACCCACACCTCCCCGACGTCGGCCGCCTCCAGCGGGTACGGCCCGAAGAGGTCCCCGAGCGTGGCAGCGTGGGGCCCTCGCTGGCAGAAGGCGCACAGCCAGGTGGGGTCCCTGGTGGCGGCGTCGTACCGCAGCCCCAATGTGGACGCGTGAAGCCCGCGCCGCCGCTCGCCCCCGCGCCGCCGGCACCCCCCCTCCTCCTCCTCTCCAGTGCCCGCGTTCATCACGCACACAGACACCGGAGACGAGCGCGGACCGCGGATCTGGAACGTGAAGATACGCTCCGTTACTATCTTCTCAAATAGATGAGTAGTATGTCGAGAGACCAAAACTATGTAAGAATTATAATTAAAATTAAATATAATAGATAATTTATCATGATAGTTTGCCGTTGATAACAAATTAATCTGATTGTATCAGATGACGGGTCGAAAATGTTAGACCTAGAATTAACTCTCAAGAACAGTTGCATACCTTTATAGGGTTTAGGTACTTTCCAATAAAATGTATACTAAGATGGTGACAAATGCTCAATTCCCATCACTATCGGACTGAGTAGGAGTAAAAGAAAGGTAACTATGGTGAAGTCGCAATCAGTTTGCGTGATAAACGAAAGAAATGTCATTCACACAAAACTAGTAACATACATCAAAAATCTAACAAAACTTGTTCCTCTTGATAAGGTTTAGCCATTTTATTATTACATTTTTATACACATACATACATAAATAATTATGATATTTTCATCAGGAAGCAAATAATATTATTAATATATCACATTTTTGACATCAAGGTGAGTCCTGCCGCTGTGGCTACTTCAAGCGGCGTAAATATGCTAACCTTGGTAGTGGTTACATATTTGAGCTGTTTGGTGTAGAGACATTGGCTCCGTGGGGAAATGCTGGCACCTATTTGGCTCAACAAATAAGCATTGCGATTCAACAGGGCAATGCTGCTATCTGATTGTGAGCTAGAGCATTTGGACTGCCTGTGAGTCTGCAATGACTTGTAGGTGGTCCAAATGCTTTCATAATGGTAGCTAAAGTGTTATATATAGTACGTAGTATTTAGTTAATAAAGGCATACGGTCGAAATTAAAAAAAGAAAAAAAATTTAATTCACGCGAGTTTCACACATTGTTATTCTTATTCTATTTGGGGGCGATATGTCCTGCACTGACGTCCCGCTTGGGGTGTTTTGTGCAATTCCCCCGCCAGCTTCTACCCAAGCCATCCCAACTCCTTAACGTAGCGGAGAAGGACTTTGGGTCGCTGGCATAGCTGCTCCAGTGACTTGTGTGATGGTGGTGAGGATGTCGTCGATGAGAATGACTCTTGTAGTCCGGTTGTAAATCGTATTTGTTCCGTGGCTTTGCAGTGCAATAGTACATGCTCCACGGTCTCATCTTTTAGCATACAGCCTCTACATAGAGGACTGTCTGTTGCTCCAGTTTTATGCAGAAAGTAATTCAGGTTACAATGACCTGTAATAAGGCCTGCTACAATGCGTATAAGGCCTGCTACAATGCGAGTTTCACTCATATTTAAGTATCATTAACTGACAAAAACACTTACGTTGGGGATCTTTTGGGATGATTTATATTTATATTTAGATCCTGAAAACACAGGCTATTTTTAATCCTGGTTTACTTTAGTTAGAATGTAAGAGTAAGGTACCTGTATATAAGGTCCTCGCGAGCGGCCGGAGCTGGCGTTGCTGCCCGAGTCATATCCCTCCTTGTGCTGATGCGCATTCTTCTTGCGCCCCTTGCTGTCGGGTTTCTTCCGCGGGCCCTTCCGTCGCGGCGGCGCTTCCCGCCCTCGTCCCGGCGCTGATTTCCGTCGCTTACTCGCTGGCGCTGATTCTTTCACTGCAACGCAATTATATTAAATGTTTAATTTTTGTAAAGAGTCCCTGGCCTTTTTTCTACAGTACAAATTAGGCTCCTAGTGTTTTGTTATTTGTGTATTGTATCCTTCCTCACATGGTCCCTTAGAAAAGGTTGTCTTAAAAACTTTCCAGGTACATTTATCCCTATGCGCCAAATGAGCAGCATGCCACTTCTCACGTGGATGTGAGTAAGGTGTTGTGTGCATCAGACGCACCTAGGGCTGTGTACCATCTTCTCAATATGTTATAGTGTTTCTGCCACAATAACATTAAAAAAAAAGAAAGTTGTTGTTAGCGTAAACATATTATTCTTAATATGTTATTGTGTTTCATCCGGTGTGTTAGTGAAAACATTTTGTATGACATTGTGTCCAGTGAAAAGCAACAGGCTCGCCCCCTTTTACATGGGACCGTGGATGTCTACACACCTATGCCTACTTTTTCGGGGAATACAGGCGTGATTATATGTATGTATAAATTCAATCAGTTTCTTTCGTGATATCAAGATATCTACATAACATATTCTTTAAAATCCGATGAATAATTGACAGTTTTACTAACCGACGGCCCCGAAGGCGGAGCTGGGTCGGGTGGAGGAGCACTCCTCGAGGCCTGCGAACATCTTCTCGAGCTGGTTCTCTACCTCCACGAAGGAGGCGTGCGGCGGCGACGCCGAGGGGGAGGGCGGAGTCCCCTCGGGCCCGGCGCACGCTCCCTCGGCCGGCTTGCCCTCGCACGGGGACTCCGCCGGCGGCTGCGGAGCGCCCGCCCGTCTCGGCGCAGCCGCACTACTGCCCATCGCCGCACTCGCTGAAACCACAAACAAACATCCATTAAAGAGGACACACTGTTACTTTATTAGGTTCACTGCTATACTCAACGATGCCAATTAACACTAATTATCAATTACACATACAAAAAGAATAATTTGAGGCAAATTAAACATAATTGCCTATCGTTTCTGAGGATGGCAGTGAGGTTCAGATGTTTTATTGCATTCCTGAGTTATGACACTTCTAGTAAGGCTTGATTTCACCGTTGAAACCACATGAATAAAAAACGGTACAGAATGAAAGCTTCACTACTACATGCTCAGATATGTGTGCGTAACTAATCCAGCGCAACAGGCCCCACTCAAGTGCAGAGCCAGTTAGAACCAGCTCAGTGAGCGGGTAAAGTTAACTTGGTGATATATATCTACAAGGTATACTAACTTACAAAAAAACTGCATTCAGGCAATCATTCAACTCAAACACTGTCTAACCCACAAATTCAGATAAACAAGAACACCACTTACTCATACAAATTCTTAAATACAATTTTAATGGTACACCAATAAATAAGAGGATAAATATATTTATATACATTTTTTCTAGCGGTATATATAAATACATATTTTCTTTGTTCTGAACCCAAATACACAAATTTACACCAAACACAAAATTTTATTTTCGAAAATAGTCATGCATGGAACGTTAACTGATTTTCTTAGTCACAGGGAATCCTACCGTATCTGGCAATTTTAGTTGCCGAAACACCCCGTTAGGTGCTTGGCGACAAGATAAAGATTTTTTTACTTGAGGGTGGTAGCTAGCCTGGCTGTCATTTAACAAATGCCCTACCAACATGGAATACAACTGAGACCGACTTTGAGGGCTTAACATGCCCTCCAAAGCACAAAATAACTCAGTAGTAATGCCACAAGAGTTCACCCATTGAGTCATGGCCGCAGTGGGTATTACTTATCTTATTGAAACTGCCAGAAACAAATAAGCAAGCTGCACTGCACACGAGTGCTTAAGATTTCACGGATAATTTGTTTTTCATTATGTTATTTATTTTCAGTGTAATTACTTTATTAAAACAATTATCATTATTGTATAGATATTTTTAAACTATTATTTTTAACTGACTCATAATAATTTAAAGTATTATTCCTGGTTTAATCAAACCCTGTTTCGGGATTGAGCTTTACAGCTTCGTGCTAATAATATTATGTGAATATTTGCTTACCCATCCAACATCTTAAATAGAAAATCTGCCTCCAAGCACCTAATGGTGTGTCTGGACTTTCTTTATTAATACATAAGAATGGCAATGCTGATTATACTTGTCCTTCGACGCCATTGCTCATTCTTGTTGAAGCTTGAATACATTTTTAAACCCTTATATAGTGATCTATGGCTAGCCTGAGTTATTAAGAAAACATCAGATATTATTAATGGTTCATGTAATATAGGGCAAGGTTTTTGCCATCTACAGGACACACTGACTAGTAATGTTTACCACATTGCTAGTACACATAGCTAACACAGGGGCAATCATTATCATTCGGGCAGCCTCCAAAGGTTGAAGACATTCTGCAGGCTAAACAGTTCTAACGTATAAAGCATGATTTTGTTCAAGTAAATTCATATTTGAAGCTATTTAGTTTTGGTTATTGAAGCGCTCGTAGCGAAGTTTGCTTAGCTGATCTTTAACGATCAGCAAAGTTAAGCAACGTCTGCCGAGCTCATGAGTTGGATGGGTGACCGCTATTGAAATTACTATTGAGCGCCTCCGTGTTTCGGAGGGCAGGTTAAGCCGTCTGTTGTCTTCTTAGCCCTCCGGCAGTCGTTATAGCATGGTGGTAGGGCAATTTTGCGGCTACCACCCTCAAGTAGAAAACCTGTCGCCAAGCACCTAACGGTGTGTTCCACCACTGTCCTTGACAGCCAGTAATTCTAGAGTAGCCTGAACAACAACTTCGACCACATCATCACCGGTGAGATAGTGGTCTTGGTGGGAAGGTTTACTTACGCTCGCAATTAATTGTTCAGTATAATAACATAGCTTGCTTGGTTTCATATTATGTAATTTACAAAGGTAAAAAGGGCTGTCAATGTGTGTGTATAGTAAAATGAGAAAAATAGTATTTCTGGGGACCCATAGGAGACACAAATGCCTACTCTAGTCTGGAGGCCAACTCCCACCTTTTGCAAAACCATCATAAAAAGGAGCGTTTTGTTTCATGCTTAAAATAATCATTCCCACACACAAACTATCACCGAACCACAATCGCGTCAAACAATATTGGTTTGCTCCTACTTAAAGAACGAATTAAATATGTATCACGGATGTGCAAGCGAGATACAAGATTTTTATAATATAGCGTTATCCCGCTCGAACTGTTCCGAACTACGATGTTATGGAACGGTTTTACCATAGTTTTACGAGACTTTATTGTATGCTGCACAACAGCTGTCTGTAACTTTATGTATAGTTTCACTCATCAAATCATTTTGCTGCATTTATTTCAAAGAATAATAGAAATAATAAACTTGTACGTAATTTTTACATTAATTAAATTAAATCCATTTTTATCGTAAAATAGTCAAAATCAAGTTTAAATCCGCTGCTAGAGAGTAACTTTTTTAAGATGGATGGCTGCTAGAAAGGATCTTTTTTCGTTGAAACAGTGATACTGCGTATTAAATATCACATTAGAGTTCGCGTAAAGAGTGAACTATTTAAACAACTTTAAACGGTTTAAATCGCGTATATTTATCATTATTTTTGTCCCGACGACGTTTCAAACACTTTGCAGTAATCGTGGTCGCGGGGTGAAAATAATGATAAATATACGCGATTTAAACCGTTTAAAGTTGTTTAATTACTATGTGTAATAATCGCGAAAACCTAAGACAACATTATAGTGAACTGTTTGTTGTGACGTCATTATAAGTCATTATAAGCAAGCTTACAATCGGTAATGGAATCGCTCGTCGTTACGAGCGATTCCATCCGATTGTGAGCTTGCCTATATCACGTGGAGGTATAAAACTTTGCAGTAAGATTAAGTTATTACCATTAGAGGTGAGGTTTGGCGCCCTGTTCATCCATTTCAAACTTTAATGGGTATCTATGTAACATGTATAGGTATACTATAGCAAATCAATTCATAACCACCTACAGACACATGCCTTTTTGATTGTTAATAATTATATGCCCTTTAAATAAATCAACGCACTCTAGACACGCTAGGCTTGTACGGGCGCATACGTACAAGCCGTTTGGAGTCACAATACTTGTATTGCTTTACTATGATGTATATTTGATTAAAACTTTCGTAAGTAGTTCACATATTTAAGCAATTATGAAACCGATTTCACTTACGTTAGAACAGCCGAGTAGTTCGATCTCGACCGGTTTCGCGACCTTCAGAGTCGCTTCATCATGGAGTACGTACGCTCCCGACCGCGTCCGCGCAAGCACACGCACAAGTGCTTGCGCTATGATGTATATATATACATGTATATTCGCACTCACTTGTCCTTTCCGTAGCATCGCAGTGAAGCGTGGAGGGCGAGACGGCGGGATGATCGGGCTCCGGCTCGGGCTCCGGTTCGGTCTCGGGCTCGGGTGAGGCGAGCACGCTCTTCAGTTTGTCGACGGAGAGTGCGGCCGGAGGCGGCGTCCGGGGCTCCACCGCTAAGCCCACGCCTGCGCCCGCGCCGCCTAGTGCGATCATCGCCGCTATATCCGCTATCGTCTCCGCTGAACCTGCATCAAACAATCTCATTTATATTAGAACATATTAGTATTTCATACAGTGTGCAGTATAATTCCCAACATGAAACTGTGTATTATTTATTAAAATGTTGACACCAATGATATACTAATTTAAGAAATTCGTTTGTAATCTATAATTAATTGAGGATTATAATATGTAAAATTGCAGGATAAAATTCATATAGGCATACAGAATTTACAATACTATTTAACACCATCACCATCTAACAGTACATACTTACCCGTAGGGGTAGGCAGAGACCACAGATTTCCACATACGCTGCGATCCTCGCATATCTCGTTCGCTTCATATACACTCATCAATCCTTTCATACATAAGTATCGATTAATGGTACCTGGCCTTTTTTAGAACGTCTTAAATTTTGAAGCAATGATAGCCGAGCGTTTATAGCTATGGACTGCGATGCCGCAGGTCCATGGTTCGATCCCCACCGCCGGCTTGAGCTTTAATGCATGGTGGAAGGGCTATGCTGGGCTGAGCTATGGAAGGGAATGTGCGCCTGGCTAGCTACAACCCTCAAGTAGAAAATCTAACACAAAGCACCTAACAGTGTGTTCCGACAACAGTCCTTGAGAGCCAGTCAAATTACAGGCACATGATGAGACTTAACAATTGTATGTGTCAGGGTGACGGACACAGTGCAGTTCGACGTCGTGACGAAATACATCTGTTATATGCAGAGGATACCGCTTAACATCAGGTGGGCCTCAAGCTTGTTTCGTCAAAATAACATAAAAATTAAAGAAATGTGGTAGACTTTGTTCAGCAGCCAACTATCCGGCTGAAACCATATTTAAAAACTTTTCTTAGAAACTCTCAGTACAGTATAATACAGTATTTTAGCTACTGAATTAGGTACACGTTACCAACATAGGTAGGTATATGCAAAGTCAATCCACGGTTCTGAATCACATTGCATACTGAGACCCACTCTTCTATGCTTTGGTTATCGCAGATACCACCAGTCCGAGATGTAGAAAATACTATGAATATTCTAATACCAAAAAGTATTTATGAGTTGACAAAGCTGTCAGTAGTACAATAGAAGACTGACCCGAGCGCGTTTTTCTCCTGGCGGAGTCTAGTTCGTCGGCGGTGGGCGTCAGGCCGGGGGCAGGGGGGTCAGACCGCTCGCTCGGCTCGTCCCTGCGGCCGGCGGTGTGCAGTTCCGCATGCGCCGCATCGCCATTCTCAGCGGGCGGCGGGAACACGGGCAAACCTTGTACTGATGCAGGAGATGCGCATGCGCTTGTGGCTGAAAACATTCATATAAAAATATATAAAATATATGAATAATGGCATTTTACGAGTGCCTACTGGGCTACCTACAGGCTAGGTACGTTTCGGCAGCTGTCCTAGAGAGCCAATCCTCATTCTAAGATAAGCTTGTTTACCAACTTCAACCACACCATCACTTACCATCAGGTGATATTTCGGTCAAACGCTAACCTAACGTCAATAAAAAAAACTATGTTGAGGATCATAACATATTTGTTCGAATTCTCAACTAAAGGACAAACTTGTACAACTGGCATGATACCGAAATATTTTCAAAAATACAAAAATTTGACAGTTGTATCCATCCATGTACATTTATAATTGCCTATTAGAAATTTATGAAGAAAAGGAAAAGCTTATGACAAAACCGCAACATGCTTACAACCTCAGAGATCGGAGTAGACCAAACTAAATACTAACGCCACCAAAAGTTTTTTTTTTTTTTGTTGTTGTGACGGAACAAGCTCGAGGCCCACCTGATGTTAAGTGGACTGACCTCTGCCTATAACAGTTGCAATTCATCACAAGTCACGAATTGCACTGCGCCCGTCACATTGAGACATAGTTGTAATAAGAGCGTCGTAGACGCCTAAATTGAATAAACGATATTGACTTTTTGTTTAATCGTACTTACTACTTTACTACTCAAGTAGAAAATCTGTCGCCAAGCACCTAATAGTATGTTCCGGCAGTAGTCCTTGAGAGCCAGTGAAATTACAGGCAAATGAAATGCATCTGTTATAGGCAGAGGACACCGCTTAACATCAGGTGAGCCTCGTGCTTGTTGCGTCACAATAACAAAAAAAAAAAACGTCCAGACAAACATTGTTGTTTGCTATTGCTCTTTCAGTACAATTTTCTACTCGTACATTTGATAACAATGTTCATTAAATTCAAACAATTTTTTTATGTTATAGTTACGAAACAAACTCGACGCCCACCTGATGTGATGCGGACTAGTATCTGGCTATAACAGTTGCATTTCATCACAAGTCACGAATTGCACTGCGCCCGTCACTTTGAGACATAGTTGTTAAGCCTCATGTGCCTGTAATTTCACTGGGTCTCAAGGACTGCTGCCTGAACACACTGTTAGGTGGTTGGCGACAGATATACTTAAGAGTGGTAGCTAGCCAGGCCGGCAATCGCAAAATGCCCTTCCACCATGCGGTGAAAGTCAAGCCGGCGGTGGGGATCGATCCAGGGAACTGCGGCACAGCAGTTCATAGCTATTACCTCTCGGCCATCAAGAATAATGCGTGAAGTGTAGTACAATGCGATTAAAATAAGAATAAGACGGGCTCTCGGCTAACTTCACTCATATTCACTCTAATAAGTACGATCAGCAGAACAAACTTAAAAATGGAGCAGTGCCATATATTTATACGTAATTTTAAATGACAACGGACCGGATTATTGATTTATACATGATTTATCATTTCTTTTTTTGCACACTGTACCAAGTTCTAGTTTGGACGTCACAACATGGCGCTAGGCCGATCCTATTCTTATTTGAATCGCATTGTAGTGAGTAGAGAGTGTATACTAACGAGTATTGTGCGCGAGCTTGGCGGGATGCGCGGCGGGGGGGTGGTGGGGGGGCGCGGGCGCGGGCACGCGGACGGTGCGCTCCGGCTTGCGCTTGCGCTTCGAACCCGCCGCCGCAGACCACGAGTCCGCAGAGTCCTGTATACAACAACACACACACACACACATAACATATATACTTATCATTATTATTATAAACTGGGTTTAGGCGAGACAACAGGGGCCCGATTCTCTTAGCTATTGAACGGCGTTAATGCAACTTAATTGCATGAAAATTATAGTTTTTGCCAGTATCCGTAGTCTGCCCGCTATTTAGGTTCGATCTGTTAGGATGGCGCGCTGTGGGTCCTTTTTAAAAAAACACTTTTAATTGGGTGAAAACTAATTTAATTACACTGCATTACTTGTATAAAAAGTTAGAAAATTACATTAATAGGTATAGGTGTTGACCGGACAAAAGTTAAGGTTCGACTACTTTATTAAATCTGGAAAACAGTTTTATATAACTTATATATTGCTTACATAGCATTTACTGGGAACTAAGTCCGTTCATAACAGATCGCAAGTGACTTGCTATGAATAGTTTTTGAGATATTTGGTGTTCTGTAAGCTATTTTGTTGCGATTGCGTTGCTACAGTGGCATAAAATATTTTGGAGGATTTTAGATAGAAAAATAGCTAAATTATTTAAATATATTTATTTAATGTATTGTTTGCTAGAAAACCACTGTATTGATGTTTTGACTGATGCTTGATTGGTAGAAGTTTGTTTTATTAATACAGAGGCAACATTTGCAAGCGCTAGCACAGCCATACGATAGCAACGCGATTACTATACAACTGCGATTAGGAGCTAGAATTAGCAGACTACCGAATTTGACATTAACAGCAGTTCGATCGCAGAATGATCACAGTAGTGTGGAGTTTGTTCAATAGCTAAGAGAATTAGGGCCCTGATGGTAAGTAATATTGATAAAATAGAGATACATTTTCAGGAATCATATTCATTACAAAATTACAAATTTACGAGAGAAAAAATTATAATCATGGGCGGGATTCAAACCCGCGTCAATCCACCCCAATAGCCGAAGTATGCTCTGACTGGTTAAGCTAAAATGTCAATGACTCCTTACTCCAATTTTTCCTCTCGTTTTTTATTTAACCATCGGGATGGAGCGATACCTATAGTTCAACTTACGCTGTACTACAAACAATTTTTTTTGTATTACAAAAACACAAAATATTATAATATTTTCTCTAGTAATGTTGTAATGTAATTCGTCAAGCAGGCGTTATTGCAAACATAACAATATTAAAACCATAATCATTTATACAATGGGGTACCGGGCTAGAATATCACCCCTTTACCCGTGGATATCGTAAGAAGCGACTAAGGGTAATACACCAGAAGGTGGGCAGCAGTGCTTTCTGAGGAACTGATATCTCACACTGCGTTCCTCAAGAAGCCTGCCAAGCCAACTTACGCTGTACTACAAACAATTTGTAGATTTATTTATGATTATGGCAAATCCACCTATACTGGTGGAGGCGGTGTTCAGCAGTGGACAATCCGGCTGATACAGTATAACTATTTATTATGTATTAACAATTGCAATATTATAATTCTCAAGCATCGAACGAGTTACGGCAAAACAATGCTTACTGTTGAAGCAGCGCGGCTATATAACAAAATACCCTCACATATAAAAAATGTAAACTCTTTTTGAAGGGGGTTGTGCATGCTTAGAACGATTAATAAGCACTGTTATTTCATTGTACTTTATTTTATGTCATTCACATTTTTGCGATGACGAACACATGGCTTGCATTAGATTCATATTCTGCCTTCGGAAGTACGACCACGTGTCTGAATATAGGCTGAAGTTAAAATGGCTTAATATCCGAGAAAGGAAAAAAGTGAGGATCCTTGGCTAGTTATACTCAATTCTCAACAATCCTTACTCCCTTTCCTATCTTAGAAACTCTATCAGTTTTCTCTCCGACATAAATAACCTTGACCTTAGATCAAGTAATAATTTACTCCTTGATATCCCTTTGCACAGCACCTCTTTTGTGGATAAATCCTGGTGTGTGGTTGCACCTCGTCTGTGGAATGAGTTACCGTTATCCATTAGACAATCTCCTTCTAAGGAAGTCTTCAAACGACGGGTCCGTGAGCATTTTTATAAGATTTCATAAATTCTGTCACTTTTATCACTGTTCTCAAACGTTATATAAATTATTTAATTGTTTTTATTTACCATTAGTGTAATTAGTATATTATATTTATTTTATATATTTAGTTTTATTTTTGTAATTATGTATAGCATGTATTGTATAGTATTTATGCATAAAGGTATATATAATATTTTATATCTGTAATATTCTTTGCGTTTTCTGCTCTAGAGTATTTAAATATATTTTTTTGTTGCACGCCTACATCCTTTTCTCTACAACTAATATGTGGATGTCTGGTAGAAAATGCTTTAGCATTAAGTCCTTCATTTGTACTGTAGTGCCATAAAGAATTAAATAAATAAATAAATAAAAACATATATTATGTAATAGTTTAATTAAGTTACCGCGTAAGCGACAGTTTGTCTTTGATGGTAATAAAGTCTAGGAAGATAGCAAATATTTTAAGAAAACATTTAATTCATATTTTAATAAAACACTTAATAAACTAATATAAAAATATATCTAGTGACAATTCCGCCTAATTTTCCTGCTAAGCCGACGTGACGTCCCAAACGCCATGCAGCTAAACCGGAAGAATTTCCAACGACTTTCGCTTCTACTCGAAACATTCAAAAAGGTCTTGCGACAAACAACAACAACTCGCACGATCGAGAAAATTTCAGTAGATATATTTTTTATGTGTTTATTAAAATACTAAGTTAACATTTTCTTAATATACTTTTTAAATATAGGTGCATAATATATATGAGCATAAATATAGATTTCCGCAAAGTAACCCCTGAATCTATACAGTATGGTATTAGTAAAGGGAGTACCTATAAAATAAATTGCCAAAATATCCAAAATAGCGTCAGTTGGTGCACAATGACCAAATTTGAGAAGACAGGGAGTGGGCCCAGGCTTACTAGTCCAACAATAGAGTAATCAGCATTGTACTACCCGGTTACTACTCAAATGGGTGAACCTTAGTGGAGTGGCATTTAGCACAGAGCTCTTCTGTGATTCGGAGGGCGTGTAAAGCTGAAGCTCCCGGTTGTTTTCTTAGGATGGCAGGTGTTAGGCTATATAGGAGATATTCGGGCGGCAGAAAACTACAACACTTTGTGAATACCTGTCTGGCCAACTACCACCCTCAAGAGAAAACCTGTAGCCCATCACCTAACAGTATGTTTAATATTAACAAATATTTTTAAAATATGTTAAGAAAACATTAAATTAACATTTTAATAAAACACTTAAAAATATTAAAAATATATCTAGTGACAATTCCGCCTAATTTACCTGTTAAGCCGATGTGACGTCACTAACGCCACGCAGCCAAACCGGGAGAATTTTCGACGCGTTTCGCTTCTACACGAAGCATCCTCAGGGGTTCTTGAGTCTACGAGCGCACGATCGAGATCTCGATGGAGGCGGAATTGTCGCTAGATATATATTTTAAGTGTTTTAATAAAATATTAATTTAATGTTTTCTTCAAATATTTTTAAAATATTTGTTATTATTAAATATAGATTTCCGCAAAGTAACGCCTGAATCTATTCATTAACAGCATGTTCTGGCAGCTGTCCTTGAAAGCGAATTCTTATTCTAGCTTATGCCTATTTAGCCTCTTCGACCCTGTCATTAGTTCCTATCCTATAAGATTGTGTTCAAAGGCTGGATTATATGTAATTAAATAAATATAGAATGGGCATACCTCGTTGGAGGAGGGCGGCGGGCTGGGCGTGGGCTGCGCTCTCGGATGCACAATGACCGAGTGGGGGGAGGCAGGCGCGGGGGCGAGGGCGGGGGCGGGGGCAGAAGCGGCTGAGGGGGCAAGGGCGGGGGCGGGCGCCAGCCTCTCCAGCAGCGAATCCACTCGCCGCGCCCCGCTGCGGGCGATCAGGCTGGAACACGTATATACACAATATGATTATAAACTAATACTAAATGCATTTGCACACATTTATACACAACAAATACACATTTTTACTATAAGTACACAAGGGTTTTAAAAGAACGGGTGTTACTCGCGAATAAAAATTAAATCGTTCAGTGTGAGGCGCGAACGTACCCAACAGTCCTTAAAACGACTATCTATCGTGGTTGATACTGTAATTGGAACGATTTAATTTCTATATGTGAGTGACACCGATAGAAAATAACAAAATACATACACATTGTATACACAAACAGGGACGAATAACTTAATATTCCCAGATAATAAAAGAAAAGGTTGGCCGGTTATACCTATTGATGGTAGGTGCGTCCCTGACGGAGAGCGCGGGCGAGTGCGCGGGGGGCGGCTGGTGCGGCGGCAGGGTGGGGGCGGGGGCGGGGACGGGGGCGCCGTTAGCTCTCCCCCCCAGCGACAGGTCCACGCCCACGCGCGCGTACGCGAGCAGCTCCTCCGCACGGACCAATTTGTCTGCAACACACACACACATATTAAATCGACCTCCTTGCAATGTTTTTATTAACGCGTGCTAACCAAATTACATTTACGTCGGCTGCGGTCATGACTTGTATGGGTGACCGCTATTGGTATTACTACTGAGCACTTCCAAGCTTCGGAGGACACGTTAAGCCGTCGGTATTGGTTGATGTCTTAGGTTGACAGTCATTATCCCATGGTGGTTGGACATTCAGCGAATGCTCGTCTGGTTAGATACCACCCTTAAGTAGAAAATCTGCCGCTAATCACATACTGGTGGTAATACGGCAGCAGTCCTTGAGATACAGCAATTCTAGGTTAGTCTGAAGAACATCATTGACCACATCTTAACTTACTAGCAGCTGAGAAAGAGGCTACCCTATCAGCTTTAAATAAAAATAAAAAAACAGCAGATATTCAAACGAACTAGATACTGAACAAGAGAGTTAATAACGCAGACATATTTTCTACAAGGAGTCTCCATCTAAGGCATCAATTTAAAGATATGAAGTTAAATTAATTTTGTTTTAATTGATATTATATTTAACTTAACAATTTAATTTAACAATACTCAACCTGATACCACCACAAACCACATATACAGGGTTTTTGGTAATATGCCTCTTAGGGTTGACTTGTGCTAGTCCTAACTAACATTCTGAGATATTTTTTGTTTAGAAAAAAAAAATGGATTTTAATGCCTACTCCGAGCTAAGAGGGCCCGCCGCGGCAACACTGGACCGCACCGTGGTCCATTTGAATAGAGTTTTGAATAATTACATCAAGCAAAGTAATAAAAAATATGAAATAATACATTACAGGCACAAGAGACTTTTGACATCAGGTGGTCCTCGTGCTAGATTCAGTCAAAAACATATTAAAAAATACAAAATAAAAACATCTCAAAATGTTTGTTAGGAATAGCAGAAGTCAACCCTAATAGGCTGTTAACATTTTACCAATAACCTTGTATATATAATATATTTTGTATCTGTACTAAAACCATCTGAGGTACGACATTCTCGTTTAAAAACAAATTAATTCAGAGTAATTATAATTACCTCTTCCCGGTCCAAGGTGTGGATATAAATCGACGGGCGGCAATGGCGGACCAGACTTCACGTCACCCGGCGATGGTGTGTGTCTAGAAATAAATATTTATATTTATTAATATACAAATACATAACGTCCGGTCCATTTTCCGGATAAAGACGCAAGGAGCAGGGATTTAACATGCTATACCATCTTATTTATTTACACAATATATTTTCTCAAACATGCGTGGATATGCTGTCATTCTTCTTCTTCTTTAGAAGGCTTTTAAACGCTGCTTGACGTTTTGCACCCCGTTTCAGAGTGTGGCCAATGTACGGTTTAAATGAAAAATGCCCGGTATAATAATTATAGTTAAATAAAGCCAAAATATAGATTTGGAAGTATTTAAGAATAATAATTACATCTATAAACGAAAATTATTAGACTTAGTAAAATACTTTTTAAAAAGAGCCCGCGCAGTACCTTATTTATGTACAATGCGATTGAAATAAGAATAGGATCGGCCTAGCGCCATGTTGTGACGTCAAAACTAGAACTTGGTACAGTGTGCAAAAAAAGAAATGAAAAAACATGTATAAATTAATAAAGAAAATAAATAAACCCGACAGCAAATAATTTATTTTCGTTAAGCGTTTTATCGATCTATTGAAATTAAAACTGCAAGTTAATATATTTATGGAATCGTTTTTTAAAGCCCTTCATTTTGATACCAACACGATGGCTTTGGAAGAAAATTGTTTGAAATTGTTTTTCTCACCATATGGCTTCTAAAATCCACCAGTTTGTTTTTTTTATGTATATAGTGTCACTTGAGCTATTAAGATAAATCTAACGATATATCGTACATTAAAATCAGTTAAGCCGTTAGAAGCTATGGTGAAATAAAAAAGCTCACAAATATACATACATACATGAAACCTGTAAACTTAACACACGTTTATGTGGGCAGTCGTCTATAAAAACAAATAGTCATAGGTGGGTAAACGAAGTTGTAGGTGACTGTAGGTACAGCAAACACAGAAATAGTTTGAACTGATTTTATTTGTTGGCAATATTTTGTACTTAGGCTTCTTAATTTGAATCGCTTAGCTCTTCGATGCCGCATGTCCTGATGGCCAACTGAGTCAGACTCATCGTTACCATCGTAACGGCTAACAAAAACAAATATAAACATCACCAAAAAGATATTAAACAGTCAACAACAACAAATTAAACAGCCAAAAAAATTTATTAAACGAGAAGATCAATAAACACTCGGAAACGTGTCGCGTCGCGTAGTAGTAAAATCTGTCGGAGAAATAAGACCCCGACGCCCGCTTTGTCATCAAACCAAGATAGCGTCTGTCCGAAATAGTTAATTTTAATAAATTCATATTTTTAAGGTTGACAGGAACCTTAAAAATATGAATATATTAAAATTAACTATTTCGGACAGACGCTATCTTGGTTTCACACTCAACTCAAACTCAACTCAAATTACGTATAAATATATGGCACTGCTCTATATTTAAGTTTGTTCTGCTGATCGTACTTATTAGTGTGAATATGAGTGAAGTTAGCCGAGAGCCCGTCCTATTCTTATTTTAATCGCATTGTACACAGAAAAAACATATTAATTGCCGTCGCATTTTTTTGAATTTGGATCATAAAAGCGCCGTCAATGTTGTATGGAAATTCATTGCAGGTGTGTCATTTGAATTTAGATACCTTTCCCTCGATTTTGGTACAAATAGCCACAGAAACAAATTTCCAAAGAGGCGGTTGAAAATTTAAAAAAATTGGTTGTTAATTAAGAGGTCGTCTCGATTCTGTTATTTTAATAAAAACTATAAACTAAAATGAATTCCGATGGTTCCGAAAGTGAAATGGGTATTGATTGCATTCCCGCCCGATCAAAGATCACAAGCCAAATTAGGCATGGAAAACCTACTACTTCGCTGGAAGAAGTTAAAAGAAAAATATACGAAAATGTTGATGGGTGACAACATAAAGCAGTTTTTACTTGAAGCCCCAGGCGATGTATATTTAGCGACAAAGGTTAGGCCGTATTCTACTTGACGCCATTATCGTTATTTTGACCACATTTTGCGTCTATGGTTACATTTATATGAACCATAGACACAATATGTGATCAACATTATCGAAAATAACGATAGTGGTATACGGCCTTAATACATTGGCATCGGCGATAATGATAACAATAGAATTTCATTCATAACTAGGACATAGTGGTCCTGACGATGCCAACTTATTAATGTAAATCTGTTTTTATTTCCTAGCATTTTTTTTTAGAATACCGGTATATGTGCCTAAGCATACGACGACACGTCGGCTTAACAGGAAAATTAGGCGGGATTGTCACTAGATATATTTTGTATATTTTTTAAGTGTTTCATTAAAATATTGATTTAATGTTTTCTTAAAATATTTGTTATTATTAAATATGGATTACCGCAAAGTAACGCCTAAATCTATTAGTATTTAGTAGTAGTGTTTCTTTACAGCGGTTGGTGCGATATGCGTCCTGGAGCATATCTGTGCCCTAAGTAATTTTTTTGTTGGTTTCATTTCAGGTATTATACGGTAAACTTCAGCAGCGTTATGTGTCCCACATACAATCCAAAATGCAACGCCATCACCGATTCCGTTCAAAACTGTATTTTTTTGCTTCCTTCACACACACTACGACAGATCGAGAACGATTCCATTCTACTATGATTTCATGCGATGATGTATAGCTATTGTCGGCTAAGTGCTCGCCCTAAGGAAAAATATATGAATAACGACGACGGACACGAAAATATATTAAAACATTGTTAAGTTAAAAATAACTAATAACTATTAGCATTGTTAACAGCTCGGGGCACGGTGCACGTCTGCGCGGATACAATAATCTAGAATTCACAGCATCCTCCATTGCTTCTACTCAAGACTAGACTCAAGAGTTGAGTGGTTTGTTATTCCTACCACTATAGATAAACTACAAATTAGGCACGTTGTTTTTACATACCTCTTTGTATACAACAGTTTTAAATGGACTTTCACTACATTTTAATGAATAAGCGTAATCGTATTATATTATATATTAAAATCATAAGTATTGCAAATTATACTATAGTCTCATGCCAGTTAACATTTCATTTAATTAATACGTTAATTAACTATGCGTAAATACATAATTAATCATAATAAATATTTTAAGAAAACATAATGATGATCTATCTCATTGTTAGTTATAATAATTATATATTGTGTCAGTTTCAGGGTACTAATCCGAAAATATCACTTTGATTTGCGGATTGGTACTTTCTTTAACTTCGTCTCGGATTTCATTTTACTTTTCTGTATACACATTATTTTGAATTACAATCCAGCTCAAAATTTGTATAACTTGTATAATTATTGTAAATGAGAAATTGACTGTAATTTGTTTTGTGTATCTAAATAAATAAATAATATAAATATTTTATAAAGATACTTTAAATATTTAGATACTGGTTGGCGTCACCTACTATTACCACTTCACACCAAGCTCTCTTAATTTGTTGAGTTCGCTGTAACTTTTTTGGTTCTTACTCATAAAATTTGGTAATTTAAGGACCTGTTTCAGAATGTTTGAGTAAGTTCCGGTTATACTACCCAGAACATATTTAATAAATAAAACACTACCTTTGCGTTTCACAGTCATCGATTTAGCCTATCCATCGGTTAAAGCTTGAAATGAGCTGGATTTAAACTGTCATTTTTATCATTCAGTTATTTCATGTTCTGGGTAGTATAACCGGAACTTACTCGAACATTCTGAAACAGCCCCTAAATGTAACAGATTTATCGTAAAATTTCACAATATCTTTCAACTGAACCATTTGTAATGCTCTTTGTTTTCCGTGCACTGAAATATGCACAAATGAAAATGCAAATCCATGTATCTACATCCAATATGCATGATGCAAAAAAATGCCGTCTAAATCAACGTATTTACATTTCACCTACGAAAGTCACATTTTATATCAACTGAATTTAGAAATATCACATATATTTTTACATTCATCACCCACATAGTTGACTGTACTGTATTGTAAATATTTCGTACAACTGGCACGTAAACAAAATCCTGCCACCTATCGGTCGTATTTATAACTAAATAAGCACAGCACGCGGCTGCGCCGTGAAGATTCTTTTCAGATTTATTAGGCTATGTTCAGATGTTCAAAATCTGACGCGCGTTTTCATATCGCGCGATTATCAATCTACATTCAAATATCCAATATATTAAACATTCATTCATAGTTAGCGCGCGGCACCGCCACGGAACATATACTCAAATAGTACCGCGCCGCGTTTAGAACAAAGTCACTAGACGGCGGAAAAAGCGCGCGTATAGAAAAACCGGCCAAGTGCGATTGGGACACGCGCACGTAGGGTTCCGTACCATTATATTATTTTTAGCATATAAACGGCGAAAACCTTTTTTCGTTGTATGGGAGCCCCCTTAATGATTATTATATTTTATTTTAACTATATATATTTAAAGAGAACATAAAACTAAATTTTCTGTACATAGTTAAAGCGTCTACCTGTCACCGTTATTAACATCGAGCAAGAAACGGTAAAAAAATCAAGTTTGTTGTATGGGAGCCCCCCTTAAGTTTATTTTATTTTAGTTTTAGTATTTGTTGTTATGGCAGCAATAGAAATACATCATCTGTGAAAATTTCAACTGTCTAGTTATCACCGTTCTTGAGATACAGCCTGGTGACAGACGGACGGACAGCAAAGTCTCAGTAATAGGGTCCCGTTTTTACCCTTTGGGTACGGAACCCTAAAAACAGACAATCACAGTGTACTGTTGATCGCGCGTTGCAGACGCAATCACAAGTTTTTGCCTTTGCTTTATTTTGCTACATATACTTACTACAAGTAAATCGGAAAAAATACGAAGTACAAAAAAACGCGTAATTTAGAATATAACTTCAGATATGTATCAAGTAGAAAAACTGTCGCCAAGCACCTAACCTTCCTTGAGAGCCAGAAAAATTACAGGAACATGAGACCTAACAACTGTACGTCTCAGTGTGACGGGCACATTGCAATTAGTCGTTGGCGAAATGCGTCTGTTATAGGTAGAGGTTAGTCCACTTAACAACAGGTGGGCCTCGTGCTTGTTCCGCCACAATAAACTAAAAAAATATATATAAAATTAGAGTTTTCCCTCAGTTACAGTCCTTCAAAACTTGTAGAGTATTTTAACAACATGAATAGAGCTCCTTCTCCCTCTATATACTCTCATTGATAACCGACCGAGTTACGAAGCACACCAAGCGTACTCGTCATAATAATGCAACAACGCTCGTCAGCGCGCGTTGACCCGTGATATAAACGATACCATCTGAACGGTCACGTGTTGGCGTTGGTACATACAGCTGACGAGGGGCAGGTAACGCGCGGTGAGCCCAATCCCCCGCAGTAACACTTCGTAGCTCAGTATGTTACGTAACGGTAATTGTGTGCGGTTTTATAATAAAGTTCCCAAAGATATTACACCGCTCACAGAAGGAAAATTCAAGTTGCCTGTGAAAAACATTTTGATTAAGAAGTCCTACTACACAGTTTGTGATTACTTAAACGACAAAAATGTTTGGACAACTCTTATTGAAATGTGAGGAAGCGAAGGATTCTAGAAGGGTAGTGTCCTGTGCGTAACGAGGCTGAGATTTCAAAGGCACGAGACTCAAAATAGCTTTACTGCCGAGCGCAACACATAATTTTTAAGATCACTACATCGAGGAAAATTATACAAGAAAAACAGCTTAAATAATGTAGTAAATTTGAGTTAATTTATAGTAAACATGAAAAGTAACATGGCTTAAATTGGTAGATATAGAATTGGTATTTAAACTAAATTCATTTTTCTAGCCTGGAATTTTTATGGTGGTTCGAATTTCAAAAACCTTCTGGGCAGTTGTCTCTAGCAAAGTACATGTAGGTATGATATGTATGGGAGAAGTAAAACACCGCTTAGTTTGCTTGCTAGTTTATTACTGGTCGTCGCTCCGCGCGCGCCAGGTAGATGCGTGCGTTGAGTACAATCATGTATGTAGTAAACATAAATATACCTCAAGGTATATAATATATTTGGGTAGTTGTCACTAGCAAAGTACATATAGGTATTATATCTGGGTAGTTGTCACTAACAACGTACATGTAAGTATATATATTTGGGTAGTTGTCTCTAGCAAAGTACATGTACGTATCATATCTGGATAGTTGTCACTAACAACGTTCATGTAGGTATATATATTTGGGTAGTTGTCACTAGCAAAGTACATGCAGGTATTATGTCTGGGTAGTTAACACTAACAACGTACATGTAGGTATATATATTTGGGTAGTTGTCACTAGCAAAGTACATGTAGGTATTATATCTGGGTAGTTGTCACTAACAACGTACATGTAGGTATATTTATTTGGGTAGTTATCACTAGCATAACACGTGCGATGGCGACTGAAACGCGGCGGTCAACTCATCAGTGACAGTACACTTTATTGTATTTCCAAACGCGTGTCACCGTCAACATTATCCTATCTTATATTCAGGTTTAATGATTTTTTTATTTCTCATAAAGAACAGAGTTCACTTATAATGAGATACAGTTAATTATTTAACTTAAAAACTAATTAATCTAATTAGCCAAGTTTTTATAATAATATTTTATGTTAGTCCAGAGATCTTACGAGATGTTATCATAGATATATTTTTTTAGTTTCTTTTTAAATAAATTAATTATAAATAAAAAAAAATTTAATATTCATACATCTGTACGGATAATAGTTACAGTAGATGAAGCTTCGTTTATCAGAATGTGAACATACCTCATCATATGCTTATCCGGAGGCGTGGGCGTGTGTCGGTACAGCTCTGGTGGCGTTGCTGTGTGCCGGAACACTGAGTTGCCCACGCTCTTCATAGCCTGCAAAAACATAAAAACATCTCGTTATTCATAAATGTATTTTTGGAGCGATGCTTGCCTACTAGGCAAATGTCTATGGAGTATCGCGCAGGGGATCCATGGTTCGATTTCTTCTACAGGCTTATATCATACTGTCTTTATCAACATACAGCAAACACATGAAGCGCGCTCGGACAGTACTGTACTGTATAAGCCGGATCGTCCACTGCTGAACACAGCCTCCCCTATGAAGGGGGTATTTGCCACTATCCCAACGCTTGGCGGGCGGCTTGGGGATCGCAGTGTAAGATAGTATTTCTTTAGAAGGCGCTGCTGCCCACTTTTCGGTATAATTATTCCCTTAGTCGCCTTTTACGACACCCACGGGATGACATGGGGAGGTGCGATTTTCCTACCAGGAAGGTTTATTACCGTTGGCTCGGACAGTATGATAGGAAAATGTTTTATATTTACTTTTCTTGTACTGTGCACAAAGAAGTTTAAATAAACCCTGTCTTTTTAAACTTATGTATAATGTACAGGACATATGTACATACCAAACCAGACTAGGAAGCTATATTATTGTTTAATAATTATGACGTTTTTAGCTGTATATAGCTTATATATTGATACGTAACGACGCATGGCCGGTTTTTTATTTGTTATATAATAGTAACGAAAGAAGCAGGCTCTCTGTCAGGCGTCCAGGTCCAAAAGAAGCATACAAATGGTCAACGCGAACGTCCTGATAAGGCCAATGTTTTCTGAAAAATTGCACACTTACTACACTGGCTCAGCGACCAGAAGTGAGTCTTGGCCTCCGATATGAAGTGCGGCGGGTTAACAACCCTCCCACGTCAAAAAAAACTGCGGATACGAAAAATTTAAAATAACATGAAACTTTTATCTATGGTCGAAACAAAAACGTTGTTTTCATGCTCTCCGTGGCTTACGTAAAGCATCTTAACATTCACCTTCCTGCGCGGGTAGAGGCGTGCGGCGCACTGGCATTTGAACCAATCACTGAGCAAGTGATACTACATAAACCAATTATCCTACAGTGAGTGTTTCTGAAACAAAGCTAGTATACACAAACTTCGCGCAAGACACTGGTATATATAAATACCAGTCTATTATTTATTATATACTATTATTATGTTATCGTATAGTGAGTGTTTCTGAAACAAAGCTTGTATACACACTCTTCGCGCAAGACACTGGTATATATACAAACCAGTCTCTTGCGCGAACGACGCGAGATAAAGTTTTGTGAGCGTGTTTTTGCTCAATGTATCCTAAAACGATGGTAGGAGATACGCCTTTACTGCCCTGCCCTTCCACATCAGAGCACTTTCTGGCTACATAATATTATCAAATAATGTAATTTACTTCTTTCTCGACACAGCAGTTTAGTAAATAATGTACCTGAAGCGGGTCAGGGGGCGAAGGCGCCGGTACGTGGTACAGGTGTGGCGGAGGCGTCGGCGTGTGCCACGTGACTCCGCGGTCCGACGCCATGTGCGCCTGCGGAGCCCGAGCGAGCAGGTTCGCCATCTGTAACTGAATGGTACATTGCTTTCTGAGCTTGAACTGTACATTGATATTATTCATTAGTTATACATATAAGTACTTTAGTAAATTTCTTATGTGTTATATTATATATAATTATGTTAAGGTTATGGTTATGGGAAGCGCCGGTAGCGAAGTTTACTTAGCTATTCTCAACCGATCAGCAAAGTTAAGCAACGTCGCCCGCGGTCATGAGTTGGATGGATGACCGCTTGTGACATTACTACTGAGCGTTTCCGTGCTTCGGAGGGCACGTTAAGCCATCGGTTGTTGTTAGAATAGCAGTCGTTATAGCATGGTGGTAGGGCATTATGCAATACCCGCCTGGCTAGCTCCTGGCCACCCTCAAGTAGAAAATCTGTCGCCAAGCACCTAACGGTGTGTTCCGGCAGCTGTCCCTTACCTAGTCAGTACTTCTAGGTTAGCCTAAACAACATCTTCGACCACATCATCACTAACCATCAGGTGAGATAAACTAACAGGCTAACCTATCAGTCAAAAAAAGGTATGTTAAGATAGTTTGGACATGTAAAGGGAATAAATGAAATGAGACTGACTAAACAGGTACTTACGTTATTTTTATGGGACAAGCTAACGGAAGTGTTGGAAGGAGAAGACCTAGCCAAAGTTCCGAAATCAGATTGAAGACGTTCTGAAAAAAGGCCAGGTCAGGAGTACCCTAAACCGACGCTCATGTATAAAAGGATTGATGTGTGTAGATGAAGCGACTACCACTAAGATTTCGCTTGTACAGTACCTCTTAAATCCTATTATTTATTTTCCTGATATGTGCTACCTCGACCTCACAGAGGATATGCTAGATAAACTTGAGCGCATCCAAAACTTTTGATTTAGGTTCAAATTTGGGTTGCGTAAATATGACCATGTCTCCGAATTCCGCACTAAGCTCAAGCATAGTAGAAGGACTGGGGAAGTAAGTTATCTTCATACAAATGCACCGCGCGCGGCTTGTTTGTGTGCGCCATAGTATCTATGCGTCCCGCACGCACACTCTAACACAATCTCCACCCGTTTCTCAGTGCGCCAGCCGGGGCTAACACCGAACAAGGTTCGCACGTCACGGCTTTTTGGCACCGCTAAATAAATGAAAAATGTTTGATAATCGCATGAGAACTTATTAGTGTGTGTTCGTCTGTCTAAATAATTCATAGATTTCAGAGTTGTCTTTGTTTAGATTACCTACTGAACAGGAAAGGTAAGCAAGTCACTTATTTTAGCATACCTATGATTTTTACTTGATGATGAGTGATGCCTACTTATTTTTTTGTTGTATTAGGTATGCCCCGCGTCGCCGTATCGCCAGTCGGTATTTTTTTCATCGTGAAATGTGTTATCATCGTTTAGGTATAAAGCCGACCTCACTAACCCTGAACCCGGACAACACAAGTAAAAAATTCAACTTCCCGGCCCTTGCCTATTCTAGGTACTGAATTAAAATTTAGCATATACGAGTACATACATTATAATTAAGTAACAACCCTGAGACAGGCAAGTATGGTAGGTAATTATATCAAGAATTGGGCCTACTTTCCCACTCTTTCTACTATGGCTCAAGTGGCACCCTATTCGCCTTCGTCGGAATGCTTATATTATGTCCCTATTTTACAGTATTATGTTTAATCCTTCTTTCCCGGGCTACCTCAAGGAACGTTTTAGTTGCCTTTCCACTACTCATTTATGTTCTTTACGGTCGTCAAATAATCTTACATTTACAATACTTGAACACAGGATAAACTTCTATGACGAATCATTTTCCACTGAAGCTGTACGTTTATGGACTCGTCGCCGCTCGAAAAAAAAACGTGCACCCTCGATAATGGCTTCAAAAACCTTGTTAACACTCATTATATTTCTTGATAACTATTAATACTACTACTATTATTGTAAAACTGATTCCTTTGTTGTGTTTTTGGGATTCAAATCATTGCAAATATTGTATGTAATTATATAAATATATATGTTTGTGTTTATTCATATAAAGGTGTACTTTGGTTTGCTAGATGATTACTTTATGATGTAGGTATTTGCCTTTTAATTTATTTATTGTCCGATTCTTTCTTGTGTTGTAAATTCATGTTTGAATAGCCCTTTGTATATTGATGTCTGGAAGAGATTACTCTCAGCGATAAGACCGCCCATTGTCACACCTACTGTTAGTTATTGTTTTAAGTTATGAGTTTGCAATTTTTTAATGTGTCAACTAAGTGTTATCTATCTTTCTAATATTCTATAGCCTCTGTTCATCAGGGATCGTGGAGAAAGAATATTTTAAATCAGTCAAGTAGTTTTATATTTATAAGTTACATACATAAAATTAAAATTTTTCCTCTTTATTATATTAGTAGAGATATATATAGATAACCTCCTCTAATGTGAATTGCAAATCAAAGTCAGATATTTATATAAGGAGTTCTTTTTGGTCAAAAATTTATTTACAAGTTAAAAAAAAATACTGTTATGTTTTGGATCTGAGCACTTTGTCTGATGTGTAAAATTAAAGCACTTGTCTCAGTGCCGCTCGTTAGTGTCCTTTTTTTATTTATAGCTAATGCGCTAGTTTCGGACCACTATCACACCTGTGTGTAAGTGATTATATGGTCAAAGATGTTGTGTAGGCTAACCTAGACTTAAGTTCTCAAAGACAGCTGCCAGAACACACTGTTACCGAGCTTGGTAACACATTATCTACTTGAGAGTAGACAGGCAGGCATTTGCAAAATGCCTTACCACCATGCTGTAACGACTGCCATCCTAAGACAAGTCATGACCACAGCAGATGTTGCTTAACTTAGTCAATAGAGAAGAACGACTAAGCAAGCTACGCTAGGAGCGCTTCAAACTCACCACCAAGCAAGCATAGGCTATACTAGTTTGTCGCAATCTAATATATCCTGATAGTGTAGCTCTTGTCGATTTTGTATATTTCTTAAGCGAGAAAATAGTTGTTAGCTTATTGATTTCTCGCTGACCGGGTGAACAAGTGATATTATTTTATTTCATCATCGCAAATGATAACAAAATCTTATCATATGCAGTGATGAAATAAAACAAGTTTTGTCTTGTTGGAACTTTGTACACGAAAACTCCAAAATATCATTTGTAAATTGTAATACAGTAGTAGTTATTGCTATTGCACTTCATAAATAATCTATATAGACTGTACTTACGGAAACTATATGTGTTTAAGAAGAAAAGGTGGTCAATGTCTTATCTACCTAAAAACCCATAGCCGAGGTAGAATATTTCTTATAAGATGATGCATTTTTGTGAAGTATGGTATAAGACACATTTTTTCGTAAAAGATTTATTGATATTGTATCCTTCACATATTATTTAGTTTTGCTTTATCTTATCATTTGATTACATACCTACAATATAATCCTCAAACACATTCACTAGATTTATTGTATCTAAGGATTACCAATTTATATATGTATATACAATTTGGAAATGAGAGAGAAAATTAATAGATTAAAGTTCATTTTGAAATGCTAGTACAATTTTTTTCTTTATTTGCGAAATAATAGAGAACAGACAGAAGAAAAAAAAAATTTATAACAAATTCACTTTAACCTAGGTTAGAGAAGATTGTTATTTTTTTATTGCATTTATTTCTCATTAACATACCTGTCATTCTCTACAACAAATCATGAAATCAAAATACTAGTAAGAATCAGAAGTCAGTATAGAAGAAGCAATAAAAAGATCCCAAAGAATTGGGCCAATATAATGAAGGTAGTTAGAAATTGGTAAAAAATAACTTGAAATACTAAAAAGAAAAATATTATACATGAATTGAATGAAGTAAAAAAAAACTTGTATTGGCAACAAACTCACTTGAGTTGTAAAACGTACAACAGAACCAAGGGTTACAGAGTCAAGAGAATCATTTAAGTTATTAAATTGTACTATTATTGAATACCAAAAAAATCTATCCTATCAAACCTATCAGTTAATTTATTACTCTTTACCCTAAAAATTATTTGATTTATGTACATAAATCACAATAATTCACCATCACACATAGATCACATAATTATTTTAACATAAAGTGACCACAGTGAAATAAAAATAGAACTATATATGCTTAATCTTTTTGCACATTGTCAAAAAAATACTAATTAACCTATTGGCATCGGCGATAATGATAACAATAGAATTTCATTCATAACTAGGACATAGTGGTCCAGTACGATGCCAACTTAAAGTAGTATGATTCAAAAATTATCTTTGAACTATTGCCAATGAATTTAATTAGAAAGACATTGTATAGCACAGGGAAAATAAGTATAATGCCATCAAGTTCTATACCAAGTAAGGAACTTCTGTTCACACCATACCAGGATAGTTGTCATTGGTTTGTGGGCACTCTTTGCCTGAGGAGCACAGTGTCTTCAAAATTGTCGGGGAATCTATTTAAGGTGGCACAGTCAGGGCATTTTGTTGAAGTAACCATTCAAGAATGTGTTAAATAAGATGAATAATTTGTATTAAAATACTCAGCTAAAGAAGAAAGAGCTCATAGAAATGGTGGGAGTATAAGATACAACCATTCTTTTAATTGTTCATGATCATTCAATGGTGGGTACCGAAAATCACCACTGCAACAACTATTGTCATTGCAATGGTGGTGCGAATTTTGGCGGTGGCGACAAATGTTCCCATGTCCACTTTTGGACCTTCAAGGTCTCTGAGGCTGAGGATGGTGTAATGAATGAAACTAGGCGTCATCTCTATGAACTCAAGTCCACAAAATGGTTGTGGCAGCTCACAAGATTAAGGTGTAATGGTCAGTTGGAAAATTAATGGCTAATAATAAAATAAATTAAATAAAGAAAAAAGGTTTGATTACAAGTATAAAAGTGTCTCCATAAAATGAGAAAAATGAGTCAAATTCACAAGAGCAGTCCTGTAGTTACATGACAATGCACCCATCCACAACATATGTTATGTTGGCTGCCCTGCATAAAGTAGGGCTTCTATTTGTTGAATCACCAACTAGTACAGATTTATTGTTAACTTACAAAATTACAATGAGAGGAAAAGAGAAAATTTGGTAGCAAAGTTAGCCGAACTAAATGTATCTGTGGCAGAGGATACCGCTTAACATCAGGTGCAGCCCCGAGCTTGTTCCATCATAATAATTAAAAAACATTAATAAGTAGGTCTTGGTAGGTTGCATGGATTTTGTAATGATTTGTATGTAGCATGCGTCATTATAAAAATAAATATATTGAAAAGATTGTGAACTGTTTAGCAAATTGAATGCAGAGGCGTATTGTAAGAAATTTTCTAACAATGATGAATTAGTCAACCTCTAAAGATTGACCATGCTAATAAGCTATTGATCTATATATATGTATGGATGAATGTGCCAATTTGTGCAAGGCTGCAGTTTGCTTATATTTTTCTGTTGTTTATGTGGGCAATAAGTGACAGTGGAAAACATTCTACGTGCAAGCCTGTAATAGCCTAGAAAGTACAGTTTATTTTCCAAAAGAGAAAATATTTTCTATGACGGCATACAAAAGCTAATCAAATATTCTGAAAAATATGGTTGTTTTGCAGGGGTATAATAAAAATATTTAACTTAGCATTTATACATTAAATTATTGATGTGTACCAACCTGTATGTGTTAGCCTACTCTATGCTTTGTGTGTACACTCATTAGGGTGTAAATGCTAACAGTACATGAAGTAAAACAATAAAATGTGAAAGTTTGTGTTTGTTTGTAACCAGTTTCCACTTACCTCTAAGATTACTGGACAGATTTTCATGGAATTGGCCACATTTATTTTTTAGGTCCTGGATTAGCTCATAAAGATTTAAGTCCACAAAGAATCACAATAGAAACATACTTCAAGCTGGCTTAAGATTCTATTATATAAAAAAAAACTTAAGTATACAGAGAGAAAGAAAAGTTAATATTCAGGTTGATCACAGCAGAATTATCAAGAACTTCTAACAATAACACAACATGAATAAGATATAAAAGTGAACTTTTAATTTCATAGGCTTTTTCCTCAAAAGAAAGTAAAGTTGTGAGGTAACAAAGTTGTAACTTTGTGGAGTAAAAACAACAGGTGTTTATTGAACATTTTGAATGAATAGGTCAGATATATTTAAATTACAAAGCTGTAAATTTATTAGATAGCTGATTTGTGCAGTTAATTTACATGAGTATGTTAGTGAATGCAATCAGCTGACTGACTGACATGAATGCAGCTGTGAGACATGCTCAACATGGAATCACACAAAGAATGCACACTTTCATATCCATTTACAAAGCAACTAAAAATTTTAATATTTATTCGTCATTTCGCGCAATAATTGCAATATCCGTTCGATATGTCTCGCAATATGTGCTTAACGTACTTCCAACAGGATATTACGAAAACTGACTGAATCGTGTACAGCATAGAGGAATTATAATCACCACCTGCAGGGGGCTCCACCCGGAACCCAGCTGTGACTGCCGCCCGTTCGGGTTGTGCTGCGAGCCCGACATTGTGAGCTCGCTTCAGCGCACCTATGTATGACGACCACTTAGTGACGATCAGCCAAGAAACACGTCCTCAGTCCACCATAATGATGCCGGCAACTTCAGCAGCCTTCACCCGCGTAACTGCGCTGCCTTACGACGTGTACAGAAACTTCTAATATGTTTTCACATGTGCACTTCCACAGTATAATTTCCCACTGCATTCCACATGTACGTAGATCCAATGAAGGCACTCACAAACGATTAACATTCACCTTTTCCAAAGGAAATTCAATTTAATTTGTGCATGGTATGGTATTCACGAATGTGATGCTTACTTCGCGTGACATTTTGGACGCATTATGATTTTGAAAATAGACACTTTTAGATCTTAGTGATGGTTGATTTATATAAACAGAATATAGGTCAGTTTATGAAATTGCTTCAAAAGTGATATTTCAGCGATGTTCAACACAAAAAACTTGAAAACCATGAAACTTTTTAGCAGAATCGCATTCACAATGGTGGCCGATTGAGTTTTTTTGAAAGCGAACTCAACGCCATCTTGCTACAAACTTTTCAATTACGAGGTAAAGCAGCACAGCGGAAGTATTCAAAATTATTGTCTCTGGATCTGTCATATGAAAACCGGTAAACCTTGCAATTTTGTTATGTAGTTGTGCTGCACATAAGACATTTATAGTAGTTTTAACTATTTTTTTTAATTTCACAAACTTTTTTCATTACGATGAATAAATATTATGCATATTGTTTTCCGGTTTTTAGTTTTTTTTTGCAGTAGCAATACTGAATTTTGTTGTTGCTATAGCAACGCTTTGTTTTGTTTACGCTCTACTGAAAATCACTGAGCAAGTAATATTTTACTGAAAACTAGCGACAGTTTTTAGTTCGCTCACTTTATTATGAAAGACAGTGAAATAACTAAGTTTTTAGTATCATTTAGTGGTGAAATTGAATATGTGACCTTCCCCGGTGGTGTATTTGATGATCTTCTGTACGTTCAGTACGAGGCAATATGGGGTCCCGATTGGGAGCCAATTTCTGGGATGTCGTCAGGCACCAGCCAAATGGCTCGGTCGGGTTCTAATCCCGAGAGAGTAACATTTAACATGCCTGTAGAAATGGCATTCAGCGGCACGAACATATCTGGCTGTGAGTTCTCACAACGTGTCCTCGTGGCATATTTTTTTATAAGTTTATGTAGATAAATTCTTGAGATAAAAAAAAAAACTCACCACAACAGGAACATTGCAATTTATGTTAGTTTATTAACCGAGCGAGTTCGAAGTTCGAGCGAAGTGTCTCTGCTTTAGCTTACACAAAAATAACATTTCCAAATATTGGAGGGCTTTTCTTGTTCCGGATAGAACTTCACCTCTTCCCATTGGATTTCATACAGTATAGACGTGTCCACGTTACTTAAAATGTAATATTTTAATTGGTATTTTCGAAAATAAGATTCGTTTATATATATCTAGGAACGCATAAAATTCATGTTGTTGTAGTGAAATATTTATTATGCGTGATAACTACGAGCTCCAACTCGTACTACTCTCAACTACCAGGGATACACACGCGTGAGTAAATTTATTATTCGTACGCGCTGTCAGTTCACTGATATGACCCCCTCCCAATGTTCCGCTTTCCTTTTCGGATCCAGAAACGTCCAAGACCCTACGCTTAGATTTCGGTTCGTCTGAGATACGCGATGTTTACATAATGAAATTCACAGTACGAACGATTCATCTACTCTATCTCATTATCGTCGAGTTCTGTAACTTCTGAAGAATAAAACTTTGGCGGCAGCAAAGCAATATAATAAATATCAATCAGAAACAACCAACTACCACGTCTTTTCTATGAGTTAGCAAAAGTGGTCACTTAAGGATTGCAACACGCTGATGTTAAGGAATATTCTTAAAATATGTTCATACCATAATAGCAGTATATATATACTCGTAGCGTATACATACTCAGTTTGCGTTAAACATTCGCCAATTTAATTAGATTCTGGTACCCTTTATTTTTTATTTAGTCAAATTCGATAATGTAAATTTTATAGATGATCTTGATTCTACCATTCTGATTCCAAGCTTACACTCATTTATTCCTGACTCTTGTTAAATATTCATTGGCGAGTTAAATAATCTATTCTCAATATTATCACAGAATATACGTAGTATACGCAAAAACTATGTTACTTGAGAAATTTTCATTTCGCAGCTAAAATGTATTCCCGATTTAATCGTACTGTTGAGTGCTGGTAAGACGATTTCTCTCCTGAAATATGCCTTGAAATGTATGTCTAACACAAATCAAAAGTGTACCTTAATCAAAATGATGGGACCTAATATATGTGAAACACCATTTAAAGATGCAAACTGTCGTTTAGTCGAGATAGAAAATAAATTGTCAGTTATATGCCTCTATAGATCACCATCCAAATCCAATACTGAGAATTTTCTAAATTCCCTAGATAATGTATTAATTAGCTAGAACACAAAACGGAATCCATTGTTCTGACGGGTGATATTATTATTATTTATTATCAGGCAGACAGTTGTAACAACTGATAGTTGCCTGTATCCTGCTACTCTCTACTAGTTTTTTTAACATTAAGATAATTTTATTAATATTGATATTGGTAAAAACTCAAAGGATGCGAATGCTGAACCTACCTAGAGCTTACTGCCCACCATAGCCGTGTGCCAGGATACTATTTCTCAACGCACGGTCAAACTTGCCCGGACCATCCACTGATAAAAACTAGTTTTTCTTCGCGGGTTGTTATTTGTTGCTCAGCCATAACGGACCACGACTCTGCGTCATTATTGGGACTGCCAAACACTTAAATATTGCAAAAGAAACTGAATTGAGAACTTTGACTAAATTCAACTATTCTCAAATTGTGGCTGATCTGGAGTCTGTAAACTGGTCACTATTATATAATACTTCAGACGTTTCTTCAGCTTTTGACATATTTATTACTATAATTAGTAATGTGAAAATTATTATCATTATTTTTATTTAGTTAATCAGTAATCATCATATTATTTTAAATCTTTAATAGAATTAAAAGTTGTGATACGAATGTCGCACGTTCTCCGCCATCTTGGCAGTAAGCCTTTATAAACAGAAGGTTCGTTAGCCCGATTAGCCCGCCATTCGTTATTTGAACGTCGCACCGACTACATTGTGAAGCCTTGGGTTTGTGGCGTGATTATAGCCTACTGTAAGTACTTTTATTATATAATTACATATTTAATGTTTATAGAATGTACAATATGGTAATAGAAGTATTGGTGAAATAATGACTTAACCCTATTATTATGGTCATGTGAAACTAAATTAATAGATGTTTATCGTAAATTATTGTTTAATTATAAAGTATCGATAAATATAATGTTGTATATATGAATATTTGGTTTAATTGACACTTGGGGGTTATCTTGACGATATACTATTTTGAAAGAACTATATTAGTGCTGTAACTTTAAGAGTTAAAAAACTCAAATATTTTTTTATTAAACTAAGATATGTTGCAGACAACGATGTCATTGGGTTAGTGTACTCTGCATTGTGCCAACCTATTTTATCTTATTGCGTACTAGTTTGGGGTGCAGCGTATGCGGACATCTTCATTAAAGTTGAACGGGCCAAAGAGTTACTCTCACATAATTGCCTATAAAAAACCATTAAGGTACCCTATGGATAAACTTTACAGCCATGACAATCACGAAACAGTTAGACATATTTTTATTGCCCATTCCATTTTACGTTTTCATAGACAAGCCCTATTTTCCATTTGCTATTTCAAGACCTAAAAGGTACTTAAGCCAAGATTAACCCCCAAATTTGCCTTTCACCATCATTTATGTGTGCTTACCTATATAACATGGCTTACAAAAAGCTAAATATTGTTAATAATTTGAGAATCCATTGCAAAAGAAATATCCTGGACTGGCTAAGCAAATTCAACTATTATGAAACTGAAAATGTATTACTCATTCCTAAGTATTTCTTTGTGCATCAGGTGTTGTTGCTTTTGTCTTTTGTTTTAATTTATGCAATTGCCGATCTAGTTCACGAATTTACTCCCAAAAATGCTTTATATTTTTCAGTCGATATTGGCTCTTAATAGGTACCTACATAGCACAGCCTGGACACTCGACTAATACTCCATACAAAAGCCGCGTTCTAACTACCTATTACACAGACACCACACTAATGCTGTTTCTGTACACGCGTAAATGAGTGCGTGTAGTCTAAGGTTGTCATCGTATGCATATTGTTGTACTTACCTACCCAACAATCTTTTGATGCTGTTATTATGACTTATTAGATTTCGTAGGTTATGCGTACCTTACCTACCTTCAGAAACATTTACAAGCATAACTATTCAACTCCATGTACGACGTAGGAACACACAACCGAGTAGGTATAATATTACTTCACATTTCACTCCATTACTTATACAATAATAGATACGTACACTATACAAAATGTATCATTCCAAGTTCACATTTTTATACAAATAATGATAATCATGTAATGATCAAAACAATAACTTATATTATTCTCGTATATTAAACAATCGTGAAGCGTGCCGCTTGTCAACCGTAGCGAAGGTCGGTATGTGTATTGCTTTTCTCTATGGTAGGTATAGGTCTATGTATAGGTAACAAAGACACTTGTTTCGCTGATAACGAAGTCGATATCCACGGATATTTTTTGCAAACGAAAATCTTCTAAAATAATCATTATTTGAATAGCAGTTTGAATAAAATACAAAGATAATGTATAATGTTTGTATTTTTTTCATTACCTACTATAAATTGCCGGTTTTAATAAGTTACCTACTATATAACTGAAGAACGACAAATAGGTTATGAAGTTACGAATAGTTACTTCGTAATAGGTTACGAAGAATGACTTATCTTGTTTTATCCTTAGGGAATCTACAAAAACTCCTATCCTTTTCTCGTGTAGTTGATAAGCAACCGTAAACATCACAAGAGTACCCCATTCTCAACTTTTAAAATACTCGTACAATCGTCACACTTCGTCGTCACGTCGCGTCATCGTGCGCGAGTTGCGCGTCCCGTACTCAAGTCAGCTTAGCGACAGCTCAGAATCGGTGGCGGGGTGAGGACGGCTCGTTTTGGTGGGGAGTGAGAAGTGTCCATTCTATACGTAGTATTATTATATGTTCTATGTACAGTCGCCTGCAATAATAAGTATACACATTGTGATTTTCAAAATTGTGGCAAAGACTTCTATTACTGTATATGTATACAGAAGTATCTTTAAAAGAAAGAATAATTAGAATAGTTTCACTCATGTTTACATTAACTTCGTTTATTAAGAATTTAGTGACATCACATTATTATGCAGATTACGAAGTGTATACTTATTATTGCAGGCGACTGTACATAGTTTCAAGACAACTATTATAAAAAACAGAAAAAATAAAAATAATAGAACATAAAATAATATGCTATTAATTATCCATAACATGCTATTAATTATATATTTTTTATTGTCAAAGCTATAAATATGTTACATTACTAAAATAAATGAGTTATAAAATAAGTAAAAAAAAACCGTGTGTTACTACCATAATATCTACAAACCATATCGCCTAAACTTGTTTCTTGTACACACTTAACTTACACTCACTCAGTTACATTTTACACTCATCTCATCACACATAAACAAACTGTTTCTATGTGTGCTACCCTGATAATAATCAGTGGTCAGATGGATGCAAATTTTTTATGTAGTTAACTACCCACATTTCAAGACTTATCCAAACGTTATGTAGCACAGTTCTGGTTTATAGAATGCATCTTATACCTTTACGGTCCATACAGATTTTTTTATTTTATTATTGTGACGGAACAACGCGTTTCGTCAACGAAGAATTGCACTGCGCCCGTCACACTGAGACGTCCAGTTGTTAGGTCTCATTAGCCTTTAATTTTTCTGGGTCTCAAGGACTGCTGCCGGAACACATTGTTAAGTGCTTTGCGACAGATTTTCTACTTGTGGGTGGTCGCTAGCCAGGCGGGCATTCGCAAAATGCCCTTCCACCATGCGGTGAATGCCAGTCACCCGCGGCGGGATTCGAATCATGAACCTGCTGCACGGCAGTCCATAGCCAAAGTCATTGAGCCAACACTGCTTCAAAACAGATACAGATGTCCTCTGTTATTTAAACAATATAATGTTTTTAGTGAAAATAACCTCTGTATGTTTTTGTAGTATTAATCGTCAGTAGTGTGGTGAAACAACGTTCCTATATCACAACCTTTATGTACACTGGTCAGGATTGAATAACAAAAAGTGGTAATAAAAGGGGACCCCCTTAGGGTATGTGTATTTTTAAACGACTTCAAAAATAGGTGGCGGTCCTCATTCGTCTGTATTTGTTTTCTACCGAATTAAAAAAGGAGGGGATACTCGATTCGTCTGTATTTTTTTGATGTTTTATTTTTTTTTATTTGAGAGATGATGGTTGTGTTCAGTAGTTCCATTTATGTTCAATCAAAATCGGTCTTGACGTTTTTGAGTATAACTGAGAAGTTTTTTCCTATCTTGATGATATAGTCATTGCCAATAAATGACAATCGATCCCGTAAGTATAGCAAGGGACACTAAAAAGGGTGAGTTTTTTTTCAACCTAAAATTGGAACTCACTTCAACACTCAAAAGTGTGAAATAACTTGTCGTCGATACCGCGCACAATATTGTAATAATAGGTAATTTTGAACTGTCATGGTACTGACTTCAACAAGTTATTTCACACTTTTGAGTGTTGAAGTCGGTTCCATTATTCAGTATTCTCGTTTCATGATTTTGCTTCCACGTTAAAACGGTATTACATTTATGGGTTATACTGTCGACAATATTCCATTAAGATAGAAGTCTTCGATCCGATAAAAATCTAACAAATAATCTAACAACAAATAATAGAATTATAATAATTGTAATTGAATTAATTATTTGCAATATTAATTTCAATAGAAATATAGTTAATATAGCAACCCCTGTTTCTGAAATTCTGCCTCGAAGTAGTAGTGTGCAGTCACTACTGTGTGTGGTGTAGTGAAGAATAGTGTAGTAAGTAAATTGCTTGTAAACGAGACATAAGAACAACCGTCGCGTTGAACGACTCGCGCGATCACCGGATCCGGTAAACGTTGAATGATGCCGGATCCGCCGGATTACCGGATCCGGTTTTCCGGATTGCAATCCCTATCCTGACACGCCCTTGGTCAATTATTTTGTGTCTTAGAGAACGTAAACTACAGAATGC
Source organism: Plagodis pulveraria (assembly GCA_963890685.1). NCBI lineage: Eukaryota > Metazoa > Arthropoda > Insecta > Lepidoptera > Geometridae > Plagodis > Plagodis pulveraria. The sequence continues at coordinate 5,758,674 of OY982955.1, read as the reverse complement.
CATAAAAAACAGTGAAACATTATATAAAATAATAAACATGAGGGTTGTGTAGTTTATATTATTGTCAAGTTTTCTCTGAACAGATTTTGCTGTAAGTATATCTTGTATATTTATATCTTCAAAAATGTGAAATATCTTTTTCAAATTTGCGAAATCTTCTACGATAATAATCGTGACGATTGCGCAGTATTATTGTAAAGTTTTTAAAATAAAAAGATTTTGCTATAAGTATTTTCTGTAAGTAAAATATGTGAAATAAAAATAGGAAAAAAATAAAATACAATGTAATCGTGAAGACGTAGTATTATCGTATTATAACGAATAGATTTATCTCTAAGTATATTCTGTATATTTATATCATCAAAAATATAACTGTTATAAACCCCACATTTTAGTTTACATTTTCTTTCATACGCCAACATTTCCATCCACGCATATACAAAAGTGGCTTCAGTTTGATGTATTACCGGGCTCTGTCTTCTTAGTTTGACAGAGGAACGTTGGGGGCCGTTCCAAGGCTCAGAGTGTAGTTGTTTGGTTGTTTTAGCTTACTCAAAGGTTCGGAACGACCCGGTTGTTTTATAACCTCAAATATCGATTTTTGGTGGGGAACTAGCAAAACATATAGACGTTTCATGATATTTAAAATGCAATAACTACCGCTACCTGAAAAATACAAAAGAGTGCATATAATTCTCTCATCAAGAAATGTCACGGTCATGTTAGTTAAAAATACAATATCTTGACGACCGATTTTGACAGTTAAAGAGTTGCAACAACCGAACGACGCTAGAGTGAAAAGTTGCACTCTGAGTGCGCTCTAACCAAAGTTCGGAAAGCCCCCTTGAATATAAAAACATTCTGTAGTATATTTAGTATTAGCCCGGGCTGTAAGAGGGCCTTCCTTCGCCCAAAATCCGGTCAAGCTGTACTACCGACAGCGGTAGCCAGAATCTAAGTCCTCCATACAAAAAAAAATATAGTATTGGTATCGCACTATTTGCACCCGCGTGAAGCCGGGGCGGCTCGCATAGTAGAAACTCTCTACTATGTCGCTGGTTTTGTAATATTTATAATCAAAAACCACCAAACTATAGTATTCTAAATTCTAATAAATAACTAGAAATCCGATAGGTCAGTATTTGTATATGTAGTGGTGAAATTTCTTATAATAAATGTATATTAACTAAATTCAAACTATATGTACTTATTTCATTATTTTCAACACTACTAATGATACCAGAGTATTACCTTTTGCTTTCCGTGTGCTGTTATAAATTGGTGGTAATTCACGTTCATAAATAAATAATATACTTTTTTATTGCCATAAGTAATTAGGTAATATTACACATAGGAAATTATCTTAAACATTTAACACAACATTTATAAAATTATTATACTTGTAAACATCACCACTCTATGCTTAAATCACAAGACTATCCTAAGGCAATAGGGATTAACTCAGCGTTTGATATGTTAATATCACAGGTGTGATGTTAACAAAACGCTTTTTTCAGTCAACCCGGGAGCTCGGGCATTATATTACTTACATACATATTTATAGATATAACTATTATCGACGTACAATTAAAACTGTATCCGCTTGGACTCGTTTAGCTTATAAAATATTTTTAGCAAATATAAACAAGATATGTGTGGTGTGAAGTGACGGTGATTTAGTGTGAGAGGATGGGTGTGTGTGTGTGTGCGTGTGGGTGTATGTGTGTGTATGTGATTTTGTGTGGAATTGCGTACGTATATTATTATTTTTTTGTATGGTGTTTGCCAGATCCCTTTATTTTAATAGTTGCTTCAAAGTTAAGTTTCTGCCGATGCAATAAGTTCAGTTTTTGCCTATCTGGCGCATTTACGCACTTTTATCAACTTTTACGATTGGAGGATGTGCTGTGAGAGTTTTTTAATGTCCATAATTTTTCCTCTATACCGAACTATGAACAAGGTTTTTTGATTATTTTTGCAAGGGTTTCAGCTGGTTTCGCGGCTTTTTATTTATGTTAGTCCAGTCCATAGCTAATGCCTCTGAGCCATCACTGCTTTAAAATGTGAGAAAACAGTTTTTTTCGTTGTTATTTAGCGGCCAGAATGGCGGCGGTAGTGTGCGGTAAACTTAGAGCAGTTTCCTTACCGCTGATCGGTATTTTGCGGTTCGAGACTGAAGCCCTCATTATTTCTTATAAAAATTGTATACCGTAATCGGAAAATCTTTACTCGGAGCAAATTTTCAACCATTTGAAAAGCTGTGCTGAGGACACTCGCTTTAAATATCAAGGAATGGTTTTGAAGGTTATTTTAAGGATACTATGACTACTTACATGTCACGTCTTATACTTATACATTACTTTAGGTACGACAGATAATGTAATGCCCCGTGGGGTGCCGGACTGGAATGTCGACCCCCCATTGCTACCTGTGGGTGTCGTAAGAGGCGACTAATGGTAAAATACCGGAAAGTGGGCAGCAGCGCCTTCTGAGGAATCGATATCTTAAGGGTGAACTGGCCGGCCCGTTCTCCATACAAACGCCGTTGGGTGATCACTCCCTTATTTGAAGATTAAGGTCCAAAATAAAGCATAATACCGATTGATCTCGTCATTATCTAGGCCTGTATGATGGCAAAATTTTAAAAAGATAATTAAGTTGTAAGTTATGAGCCTCGAAAACTTTATATGAAAATGTTTCGAGGCTCATAATTCTCAGGTTAATTATTTTATTAAAATTTCGGCATCATACAAGCCTAGATAATGACGAGATCAATCGGTATTAAGCTTTATGTTGGACCTAAATCCTCAAATAAGGGAGTGATCACCCTACGGCGTTTGTATGGAGAACGGGCCGGCCAGTGCACCCTTAAACTGCGATCCCCACGACGCCTGCCAAGCGTTGGGATTATGGCAAACCCGCCCTTAATGGCGGAGGCTATGTTCAACAGTGGACAATCCGGCTGATACAGTACAGTACTACAGACAGTAGTACTTACCATCTTAACCCATAAGTAACTGGTTGTCTTGGTGGATGGCGATAGGTTCGCCCACTTTTACATTTCAGCTATAAAACTTACCTGGTGAAATGTAGGCATTGAAGGTCTTCCCTTCGCCTTGGCAGACATTAAGGAGTGATGGTCGGTCCCTATAATATATATATTTTTTTTTTTTTTTTATGCCTGATAGTTTAGACTTTGACCACTATCTCACCTAATGGTAAGTGATGATGTGGTCGAAGATGTTGTTCAGGCTAACCTAGAATATTTACCTGTTATTTACATTCCAGGGCCGCAATTAGTGCTAACCGTGAGGGCACAGAATCCCATATCGGGCGACTCACTGCGCGGGTACGCGGTCGTCTTGTGCCCCCCTACGACAGGCCCTCGCACCATCACGACGTCCATAGTACGTCCCCAAGCGGCCACAGTTTTAGGCGAGTGGCTAGCCTGGATTACAGGAAGATATCCCGAACTGGTGGACCCAAAAATGTTGGCCAATGGAAAAGATAATTACTGTGAGTGAAAATATTTTATTTTAAAGATACGATATAACGTTTATGTAATTTCCGACTTTTTTATTGCTAATAGGCAATTCTTTTTCGAAGCAATGATGGCTCATTGGCATTGGCTATGGACTGCCGCCCAGCAGGTCCATGGCTCGAATCCCGTCGCGGGCTTGAGTTTCACCGCATGGTGGAAGGGCATTTTGCGAATGCCCGCCTGGCTAGCTACCACCCTCAAGTAGAAAATATGTCGCCAAGCGCCTAACGGTGTGTTTCGGCATCTGTCCTTGAGAGCCAGTAATTCTACGTTAAGCCTGTTAACACCTTCGACTAAATCATCACTTACCATCAGGTGAGCTTGTGGTCAAAGGATTAATTATCTGCAAGAAAAAAAAAATTGATATCTATGTCCCCTTGGTAAGTGATGTGATCATAGATGTAATAAGCCTAGAACGGGTACTGGCTCCCAAGAACAGCTGCTGGAAGGTACGCTTGGCGACAAAATAATAATAATGCAGCATGCTACCAAACCAGATTTAAAATGAATTCAGTTTTGACCTGACAAGACTAAACAAAATGTTTAGAGATAAGTAGGTATACCTACTTACCATTTTCCTGCATGCAGTTTTTGAGGATACAAAAATTGGTATAAAACATGTTTTGATTTTTGTACATTAGGTATTTCTGCTAGATTTTAATCGCGGCTTTGCCCGCGTTGTTTTAGTAAATATTTGTGAATAGGTTTCTTCTAGGCCTACATGTTCCACCGTTGATCGCCACATTACATTACTTATTATCAGATCAGACAGCGTTCAAATAGCATAAAAAAAAACAGCCAAATGCGAGTCGGAATCGAGCACGAAGGCATTAAATATATTATATGTCCATATTTATTATATATTTTTAGAATCACCTTAGTCACCTCTTACGACACCCACGGGAAGAAATATCAACTTATACTAAATTATTTCAATGTAGTAAAAATGTGTAAAACTTAGCGCAGCAGGGTGCGCCGCTACGGATTACGTAAGAATATTTTTGAAGAAAAACTATTCCCGTGACCTATTAGTTTGACAATGACATATGTTGACATTTCTTTGTTTACTATTTTGATCTCGAATTAAAAACCAGACTATAGAAATAGCACCGACAAATCTTAGTGTTGCCAGTCTCGTAGAAAATTGACTCCAGTTACCCAATTGATGTTTTTAAACGTAAGTTATTTGATGGCTTGATGGATGAACGCTGAGAAGAGCCCGACGTGTTGCAGGCTGTGTTACCTACCACCCTCAAGTAGGAAATCTGTTACCAAGCACCAACAGTGCGTTCCGGCAGCAGTCCTTGAGATCCAGTAAAATTACAGGCACATGAGACTCAACAACTGTGTGTCTCAGGGTGACGGGCGCAGTGCAGTTCATTGCTTGTGACGAAATACATCTGTTATACCACTTAACATCAGGTGGCCCTTGTGCTTGTTCCGTCACAATCACAATAAAAAAACTAACATAGAATGGATACTGACTCTCAAAGACACCTGCAGACACACAGGTGCTTGGTGACAGATTTTCCACTTGAAGATAGTAGTTAGCTACGCAGGCATTCTGCCTCACAGCAAAATGCGCTACCACCATATTGAAATAACAACCAGGACCGATTACTCCACTTCCCTTAAATGCACGGAAACACTGACTTTTTTGTAGTAAATGCCACTAACAGTTATTTATCCAAACAACTCAGTTTTTTGTTTAAGAATAATTTTGTTTGTTCCACTACAATTTCCCCATTATTTTTACAACATTAGTTGGTGATTTTTTATGAAAATTATATTATATAAGTAAACAACGCCTTAAAAGTATTTGTATTGATGTCGAAGATACCTAACACAAGTATCAGCAAAATACTTAAAAGGTGTTTTAAACTATGGTCACAGAAAAAAAGACCACAAGGATCACACTACAAAGTCATTCTAAGCGACTCTAGCTACGACGCAATAAAGTGGACTTCAGTTGGATAAAAACTATCCTATGTCCTTCCCCGGGTCTCAAACTATTTCCATACCAAATTTCATCCAAATCAGTCCAATAGTTTTTAAGATTATTCCTTGCATACAAAAATACAAATCTTCCTTATAATATTAGTGTAGATAAAACATTTTGTATGTTTGTATTTGTATTTGCATAAAAGCAATTTAGATTGTATTCTAGGAACGATACGATGATACCTACCTAAATCTTTTCCCGATTCTAATCTTAATTTATTTTCCTCATTTCAGTGCTTCGAACTGAGTCTTATGGGTCCATCACGGTCAAACTCTCCATGATTTCCAAGGACCTGAGGAAACTTGGTTATGACAATCAGCCACCAACCTTCAAGATTGACAATCATTGACCTTTATTATATTATTATAGAGTGTTTTTTTTTTATGATATTTTGTCGGAGCAAGCACGTGGCCCACCTGATGTTAAGCGGTATCCTCTGCCTATAACAGATGCATCTCATCACAAGTGACGAACCGCACTGTGCCCATCACCTTGAGACATACTTGTCAAGTCTCATTTTGCCTGTAATTTCACTGGCCCTCAAGGACTGCTGCCGGAACACACCGTTAGGTGCTTGGCGACAGATTTTCTACTTGAGGGTGGTCGCTAGCCAAGCGGGCATTCGCAAAATGCCCTTCCACCATGCGGTGAAGCTCAAGCCCGTGGCGCGATTCGAACCATGGACCTGCTGCGCTGCAGTCCATAGCCAATGCCACTGAGCCACCACTGCTCCAAAACTGAGCCATCACTGCTCCAAAAATGTGTAATTTAGTTATAGGTAAAATTAAGTTAAGAAAATAAATAGTGAAGAGTAAACATTTTATATATTTTTATAGCTAATAATAATAATATAGTCTGTAGTAGTAGAGAGCTGGATTGCCCCCTGCTGAACACAGCCTTTCCTCTTTATAAGTTGGCATCGTCAGGACCACTACGTCCTAGTTATGAATGAAATTCTGTTGTTATCATTATCGCCGATGCCAATGGGTTAAGGGGGGATTTGCCATTCCCACGCTTGCAATTTAACATGTGAGTTCCTTTGAAGGCGCTGCTGCCCACCTTCCGGTAATTTACCCTTATTTGCCTCTTGAACCTCCTGGAACACATCGTTAGGAGCTTTCTACTTGAGGGTAAGGCGGGCATTCGCATAATTTTATTTTAATTTTGACTTATTTAAACCATTCCATTTCCTTGCCTTGAATTTCTTTTCGATAGTTGCTGCATCATCCAGTACACTAAACACAGACCTGTTCTAATGGGAGAGTGATAGGGGGTTGTCAGGATGGCAGGTGTTATCGACAGATCTCCAGACTACAGAAGACGGATGCTGTCCGTATTAAGAGTTTCTCTTAATCTGTTTTTGAGACAACCACGGCATATAAGTCATTCTTACTTACCAAAGAATATGACAAAGACGGTGGTGGTGCCCTTAGTTAAGAATAAGACCGGAGATACGTCTGACATCAATAATTATAGGCCTATTTAACTGGCAACTATTGTGGCAAAAGTGTTGGACAGTATGCTTGACAAACAACTTGAGAAACATATCACACTTCACGATGCTCAGTTCGGCTTCAAATCTGGACTCTCTACTGAAGCAGCAATTCTTTGTCTCAAGCATACTGTCCGATACTACACTGATAGAAAAACACCAGTTTACGCGTGCTTTCTGGATTTATCGAAGGCTTTCGATTTAGTTTCGTACAAAGAACTCTGGAAAAAAATATATGAGGATACGGAACTGCCTGCGGAACTAATCGAGTTGTTTAGATATTGGTATGGGCACCAGAGCAACGTAGTGAAGTGGGCCGACTCGCTATCGGATCCGTATGGGTTAAAGTGTGGGGTGAGGCAGGGGGGGTTAACCTCACCAAAGCTGTTTAACCTATACGTTGATCGCCTGATTGGTGAGCTCAGCAACGCCAGGGTGTGCTGCTCAGTAGGTGGTCAGTTTATAAACAACATTAGCTACGCCGATGACATGGTGTTGCTGAGTCCCTCAATTAGTGGTCTTCTTAAATTGGTTGGCATTTGTGAGCGTTTTGCAGAGGCTCATGGCCTCAGGTATAACGCCATGAAAAACGAATTAATGGAGTTTAAGGCGGGCGCAAAATACTATCCATGCGTTCCTGAGGTTAAGCTATCTGACGTCCCGCTTAAAATGGTTTCGCACTTTAAATACCTGGGGCACTGGGTGACTGATTCCCTCAACGATGACATGGACATAGAGAGGGAACGTAGGGCGCTTGCAGTTAGAAGTAATATGTTGATTCGCCGGTGCGCCAGGTGTTCAACAGAGGTAAAACTGACGCTTTTCAGAGCCTACTGTCAATCATTTTACACCTGCAGCCTGTGGATCAACTTTACTCAAAAAGCTTTGAACGCCCTACGTGTCCAATATAACAACACTGTTAGGATGCTGTTGAAGCTGCCGCGCTTCTGCAGCGCATCAGGTATGTTCGCTGAGGCACGCATCGATGATTTCGCAGCAATCATGCGTAAGAGAGTGGCCTCCCTGATGCGGTGGACGTTGTAACACATCTTCAGCAGCAGCCAATAGCAGAAAATACTATTTGGCTTTTAGGAGACCCAAATGAAATAGCAGTAAATTCGGAGCTAGTCATTCGACTTCAGCCTAACACACTCAAACTGGATACAATTATAGAAAACCTGATAACACTTCTGCAAAATAATTTTCATTTTCAAATCTTGAATGTACTACGGAACCACTTGATGGAACTTCTTGACTAGTGCTTGGCTCATACATAACTACCGATTGTTCTGTATTTTGCACGTTTTACATTATTTAACCAGATATAAAGTTTGAATATTCCGTTTTTATCTTTCTCTTTACCTGTTCTCTTAGTCTTTTTCCGCTGTTTATTCATGACAACAACGTTACACGTGCGACATAAATATACCAATGAGTATACTGACGCACAAATGAAAATAATCATACGACTCGTGATTTTATGGCCAAATTATGACCTATAGTAATAAAATTACATTTTTATTTATCTAAATAGTGCTGAAAGCTTTAAAGTCATAAAAATATAAGAAGATAACAGAGCTAAAACTTTAGTAAATGTTTGGCTAATGCTTAGCAGTAAATAAGCATAAGAAAAGATCATAAAAATGCGTTTAATCTTAAAAATGTGTTAATATATTTAAGTTCACTATAAAATATTTCGACAACGTTTATTTAATGCATTAGGTTTTCTTATTGACTAATATAAGGTGTTAACCTTTTTGTTAGTGTAAATGCTGTTCAATGTGCTGTATATTACAAGTAATTAATGTTTTAGTATGATTATAAGCCAATGAACTTTATTTTTAAGACCATACAATTGCTAATTGCATTATAAATTTTACCACATTCTACTCAAAAGCATTTAAACTAAGTCAAAATGATTTAAAGTGATAGTCTGATTTTAAAACGTAAATCAGTCTTTACTTTAGTGAATATACAGATTACGTGTTACTTGGTATAGAACAACAAATTTTACTTTATTCTTGATTATGTTCATAAACTGCAGTGATTTGTCTAGCCAAGTGAGGAGAAGCAATATAATAATAACAAATATTTTTAAAATATTTTAAGAAAACATCAAATTAATATTTTAATAAAACACTTAAAAAATATAAAAATATATCTTGTGACAATTCCGATTGAGAAAGATATTCTCGAAGTGTTTTATTCAAATATAAATTTGATGTTTTCTTAAAATATTTGTTATTATTAAATATGGATTTCCGCAAACGATTGTCTGTATTACCGGACTACTGAGACGAAATAGTAATATTAGTCCGATGATCGGACTAAATTATCGAACTACTGATCATAATAATAATACATTTTTAAATTTTTATCAACATATTCCTTTAAGACTTTTTACTTCCATGCTTTATGGTTGATAAATTTGTGGACAAATTATGGCATTTAATATGGACCTCTTGCCGTGTTAATATTTAATATTGTGAATAAGTATTGTTTCGGATTGGTTGATTTATGTTCTTTCTAGGTACTGCCAAACAAGGAGAACCTCGGCAAAAAGACGCCGTTTTAAAATCGAAATTCCAAAGAAACAGACAAAGCAGGTACATTGCTTCAACATTTATTGTGCGAACCGCGAAGGAACTCTGAGTTACTTAACCACTGTCTTCTGGAAAATACAACCCGGGAGATTTCAAATCCAAAGCTATTAAAAAAAAACTTCTTTCTGAGCTATGTTTTACTAAGAGTGCTTCACCGCAGATCACAGCGTTGCTTAATATGAGATAAACAGTGCTCAAATGTGAATAATTAGTCTGCAGGTACGGCAATCGCGAACGAAGTCGCAGGTACAGCTAGTTTAATAAATAAATCTTACATTACCAGTGCTTATGTCAAATAATATGGAAACGTTTTTAATTTAGTCTGCAAAAGACAATATTTAATTACGGTTTAGTCACATGTTTTGTTTAAGTCATTTTCAAAATAATATGTCACAGGCTTCTCATAATTTTGTGAAAAATAATACATTTACGAGGGTTGCAATCAAGGTTATTTGTTAAACCTTTGAACCAGAACATATAGTACAGCCGGTAACGAAGGCTTAACTTCAAAACTGGTCGGTCACTATTTAGGCTGCTAAGTTTTTTTAGGTTTTGTGTATACTTATTTTATTTATATTATTAGTGAACAACTGTAATATAGTCAGTAAAGTAAAAAAAATGTTTAGCTAATAAAACAAATATCTACAATTTAGTTTTGAATGTTTCTCTTCTTTAAGTAACCTGATTATATGTGAAAAGCGTACGATCCACGTTAAAAAAATATTAAAGGAAACTATTTTAATATATTGACTGGTAGGTAAATTAATATATGAAGACAAGGATGTAATTAACAATGGAGCCAAATATATTATAATAGGCATAAGCAAATATACATATATATTACATTTTTAATTTGACATTGTAAAATTTAATTACTTTTATCAACTGTAATTATACCTAATTCTGTACTGTGTTAATATACCTAATTCTTAAAATTACTGTGTTTTCTGTTCATATTGTTTCATAATGATAAGTACCCATAGATATTAATTTATAAGTAAGGTGCATCCTAATCCTAATCATTTAAAAACCAACTTTTACAAAATTATGTTTCTTATAAATTATTTTGAAATGGTGCCAATGCAGGCTCTTTGCGCGAAGAGTATATCTGCGTGACGTGTATGCCACTGGTATATTTATGTTCTTTCTAATATTGGACGCGTTTATAACAAATAGTTTTCCCAGCAGAAAATGTTTGTTAGCTAAACATGTTACATTTTAGAAACAAAATATATTATATCTGCGTCATACATGACGCCGCCGGCGTAGCAGGTAGGTATTATATGTGTAAGTAATACTAATCTAATCACACATTCATAGTCTTGCATGTGTGAGTAAATTTTAGTTCCGGATTTTGATACCAGAGCAGTCTCTTGACATAACGGGTCGGCATAAAAAATCGTAAAGGGCCTCTCTATTCCCAGTATATTACTTTCATCTATGCTACTGATACTAGGCCAAAGTAACTCCTGCATCTATTCATTATCTTAGAAGCAATATGGCCTACGTAATACGTATGTATCCATTTCCCGTCCTTCTCTAATATAGAAGTTCGAGACCCCGTGCTTCAATCTGGAACACAACACGGCTTACTATTATTGATTTTTTTATCCAATAATAATAAGCCATGCTGTGTTCTGCTTTAAAGGAAATGGTCTTCGAGCTTCAATCATACCACAGACAACCTACATCTTACTTTGAGTGGACGGGGTAGAGATACGAAGGGATTATTCGTCGATGGCAGAAGTTCCCTGTTGTAAGAAAGAAATCACAGAAACAGACAAAAATGTTGGTTAAATTCTACGATATTTATTCCTGGATTAAATTTTACTTAATAATGTACTTATGATTAGTCCACTTTTATTCTGTGGTGTACTAACTAATAAATAAAAAACTTCAATATACCGACAGCATGCCGAGTGAGCAAGAGGAAAACATCAAAAATCAACAATTAATGATTTCATTGTTGATTTTTGATGTATTGCTCTTTACATTACTTTGGTGTCGCAAAATAACTATAGTTTGCATAACAGAAAAGGACCGGATTGCTTCTGATTCAAAAGCTCATGGAGATGCTTTTTAGGGTTCCGTACTAGAAAACGGGACCCTATTACTAAAACTCAGCTGTACGTCCGTCCATCCGTCCTGTAAAGGTCTGTATCATGGGAACGGCAATGATTGAATTTTCACAGAACAGCTTTAGTATGGAGAATCCTCCATTAACAATAGGTTTTTAATGTATTTTTTTGCTCTATCGTCATACAATTAGTAAATACAAGCATTAAATTTGGTATGATTATAGGCCAATATTTAACGTACAACTACAAACACCAATAGTAGTCCAAGTGCACGTTGGACTACCGCTAAGGATCTGTATTAAAAAATCACGATTTTTAGTACATTCTCTGTTGGTACGGAACTCTCAGTGTGGGAGACCAACTCGCACTTGGCCAATTTGATTGTTTCATGTTTTACATATACATACATATTAAAAGTCGTATCTCTTCACGTCTCTTTCCCGTAGGCAGAGACCACGGATATCCACATTTTTCTTTTTTTTTTAATGTGCTGGAACCAGCCCGAGGCCCACCTGATTTTAAGTGGACTAATCTCTGCCTATAACAGATGCATTTCTATATAACGAATTGCACTGTGCCCGTCACATTGAGACGTACAGTTTTTAGGTCTCATGTGTCTGTAATTTTACTGGCTCTCCAGGACTGCTGCCGGAACACACGGTTAAGTGCTTGGCGACAGATTGTCTACTTGAGGGTGATCGCTAGTCAGGCGGGCATTCCCAAAATGCTCTTCCACCATGCGGTGAAGCTCAAGCCCGCGACTGGATTCGAACCATGGACCTGCACGGCAGTCCATAGCCAATGCCACTGGGCCAGCGCTTCAAACTTCTTACTACGATCCTTACATATTTCTTTCGCTTCATCTCCACTCATCAATCCTTTCATATATAAGCTTCGGCTTAGGGTACTCTTGACCTGATCTTTTTTCAGAACGTCTTCAATCTGATTTCGGAATATTCGCCTAGGTCTTCCTCTTCCAACACTTCCGTTCACTTGTCCCATGTTGTATCATAAAAAAATAACTTATTTTTCTTTGTACGTATAAAAAAAAATAGTTACAGTTCCACCGTGTGGAGTGCAGATAAAAGGGCTTTATAAGCGATTTGAAACATAAGTAGCTGCAGTATCCACTCCAATATTAGTTTTCTTCACTCAAGAACAGTAGACAATTAATAATGTCGAAGTTTTCAGTTTAGACCTCCAACTGAAATTTGTTTAAAAGATTCACTAAATTCAATGCAGGTAATAATAACAAATATTTTAAGAAAACATGAAATTATTATTTTAATAAAACACTTAAAAATATATCTAGTGACAATTCCTCGATCGTGCGCTCGTAGAGTCAAGACCTCCTGAGGATGCTTCGTGTAGAAGCGCACGCGTCGAAAATTCTTCCAGTTTCGCTGCGTGGCGTTTGTGACGTCAGGTCGGCTTAGCAGGAAAATTAGGCGGAATTGTCACTAGATATATTTTTATATTTTTTAAGTGTTTTATTAAAATATTAATTTGATGTTTTCTTAAAATATTTTAAATATATTTGTTATTATTATATATGGATTTCCGCACAGTAACGCCTGAATCTAGTCATTATCAATGCAGGTACCTACGATCTAGCTAGCACAACGATTGAATGTTAGGTGAAAAACACAGACACGAAACGAGAGATTCAGGAAGATTTAATAAGTTAATTAAGTAGCCGTTGATTCAAAATCAATTAGTAAGCCGTGCTGTGTTCCGTGTTGAAGCATGGAGTCTTCGAGATCTTACCTTTTTTTTTTTTTTTTTTTTTTTTTTTTTTTTTTTTTTAATATTTTATGAAAACGTCAAATTAATATTTTAATAATACCCTTAAAAAATACAAAAATATATCTAGTGACAATTCCGCTTAATTTTCCTGTTAAGCCGACGCGTCGGCTGAAGTTCGGCTTATCTACTTTACATGCCAGAATTCGGCTATTTGAAAATTTATTACATATTGCCTACAAGCTCGGTGTGCAAGATTTGCCACCAAAATAATAATAATAATATCTTTATTGAAAAAACATATAAGGTACAAATAAATGTTGTAGCTCTGCCTTTTTGTTTTAGTAAAAACTGTGTTACAAAAGGCAGTCTCTTCCATAAGGTACAAATGTTTATTATAAAGATACTAATAGCTATTACTTTACTTTAGATTCTAAATTACACGAACATATATTCTAGAGAGTAGTAAATCGTCAATTATATTATAACCGCTTACTCTAGGTAGCATAGAAAATATGTAGTGTGTATACATTTACAAAAACTTTTACCCTAATGAGACAACCATGACATGTTTTTTTTTTGTACTGTTTTAATTTATGAAATTTTATTGTAGGTATTTATTATTATCTTTCTTAATCTAGCAATTCATTATATTTTATAATTATGTGTGTGTGTTATGCGTGTGTGGGGTGTGTATGAGAGAGTGAGAGTGGGTGACAGGGTGGGTGTGTGTGTGAGGGTGTATCAGCTTGTCTTGGGTATGTATGGGAAAGTGACTGTTTGTGAATACGTGTATTGTATGTTACACTTGGATAGTTAGTAATTAGTACAACAACAATAAATTTCAAATATTAAATTCAACAAAAATTAATATAAAATTTTTTTATTTACTAGTATTTCTCTAATAATTTATCAATTTCTTCGTAGTTTAGGCTTTTAAGCCATTCAAGAACTTTTAATTTTAATTTATACAAAGTAAGTGTTTTAATTTTCTTCTTCAAGTGTAGTATGTTGTAGAAAACCGGAGCTAGGTGATTATAATGTCTCCATGAGGCTAAGCAATTGTGACTGGGAACAGGACATTTATCAATTCTTTTATTGGTTTTAGGTAGATAAGGGACAGTTTCTCTATGGTATCTCTGTATGCAATTATAAACAAAGAGTTTTCTAACTGTTAAAACATTCGTTCTATGGTATAAATCGCTGGTAGCAAATCTAAAAGGGAGACCTAACATTACTTTTAGAAGGATTCTTTGCGCTCTCTCAGCGCATATCATGAGAGATTTACCTGCGCCGCCCCAGGAACTAATGCAGTAACTTATCGTGCATTCTGCTAAAGCTTTGTATATTTGAATGAGCAATTTTTCATCTGCTACAGTTCTAAGCGATTTAAAGACTTGAATTAATCGTCTGATACGCTTAGATACTGTGTCTACATGCGCATCCCAACGTAAGTTATGGTCAATAATTACACCTAGTTACCTAATTGTATCTGCACGAGACAACGTGCTACAGTTGCAGGTAGTAGGAGATGGCACACGATTACATGGATAAGAATGGGCTTTTATTTGTAAATTTTCCGGTGGTCTTCCTGCTTCTGTCTTGCTAAAGGATAGGTATTTGGTTTTACCAGAATTTAAGGTTAGCAGGTTTTCTTCCAGCCATCCAATAGACAAAGATAAGCCTAATTCCGCTTTTTTATATACTTCGGCCCAGGTAGTGCCATGGAAAAAGAGAACTGTATCATCAGCGAACATGAGCACTTCAGCTCTTGATAAATTAGACTGACATAGCTCATTGATATAAATTAGAAATAGGGAAGGACCGAGCGTTGATCCCTGAGGTACACCATAGCTACAGATGGCATAGTTACTCACATAACCGTCTACCTTGACCTGCTGAACACGATCCGTCAGATAGTCGGAGAACCACTTATGTACAATTCCCCTAACTCCAACACCTTCAAGCCTTGCCAAAAGTATAGATATCGAAACTGTATCGAATGCTTTTTGGAGATCCAAAAAAACACCGATACATTTCCGACCCTTATCCAAATGATCAGTTATAAGTGATGTCAGGTGGAGCACAGCATCATCAGTAGACTTTCCTGCACGGAAGCCATACTGATTATTTGCTAGAATATTGTGTTTCTCCAAGTATGATATTAACCGTTTGTTGGCAATTTTTTCAATTACTTTAGACAGAGTTGACAAAAGGGATATAGGTCTATAATTAGAAGGTATTTGGGTGTCACCTGCTTTATAGATTGGAACAACAGTGGCTTTCTTAAGTACCGCAGGAAAAATTCCATTTGAAAAGCTTAAATTACATAAATGTGCTATCGGTTCAGATAGGTATTCAATGCATGCTTTCAAAATGAGCGTGGATATTTTATCATGACCTGGTGCAGTATTGGTTTTTAAGCTTGTAATAATGGATTTTACTTCTTTGTTATCGGTCAAAAAAAGGGATAGTGAGTTTGAGTTAGATGAGTTACCTTTAAAGCCGCAGTAGCTAGATCCGTATCAGATTTACTCAGTTTTTGTAGAGTTATGCTAGCCAAATCTTTTCCTACATTGGTAAAAAAATTATTAACATCGTTTAGTGAGTCAACTGGGTTCATTTTCAAGTTTAATAGGGGACTAGAAGGTACTTTTTCGGGAGAGTATTTGCAGAAATCTTTTATGACGGACCATGTAGTTTTTATATTTCCTCGTGATGATTCAAGTTGCTTTTTATAATAGTTCTGTTTTAAAGATTTTATAATATGGTTACATTTGTTCCTATTTTTTTTGAACTTATTTTGTACATCTATATTATCAGAAAACTGTTTAGCATGTTTTTGCATATTGTTTCTTTTTCTTATACATCGAACAACTCCACTAGTTATCCAAGGTTTGATGTTTTTAAATTTGCATGGAACTCGTTTAGTAATTGTATTTTTCTCAACTGCAGACTTTATTATTGACAATAAATTGTTTGCAGCAATATTTACATCTGTTATTGCAAAGTATTCCTGCCATGTGTGTTGTGATAAGGTCTCCCTAACTGCATCTATATTTGTTACTGATTTATTTCTAATCTTATTGTTTTTTTTTTAATTGAGTGGCATCCATAGACAGTAAAATCGGAGCATGGTCAGTTAACTCTTCGAACACTACTGTTTGCCACTTGTTACTCGTCTTCACCATGAAGTGGTCAAGGCAAGTCTTTATTCTAGTTGGTAAAGTGATACCTTGTATTAGCCCATGCATTGCCAACATGTTCAAATACTTCGAGGCATATCCTGATTGGTCTATTCCTGGCATGATGTATTACGAAGGACGGGGTAAAGATACATAGTTGCAGGATTGCCACCGGTGGAAACGGGGATTAAGGAATCACAGACACCTTACAATTGATTTGAAGCAATGATGGCCGAGCGGTAATAGCTATGGACTGCCGTGCCGCAGGTCCCTGGTTCGATCCCCACCTCCGGCTTGAGCTTCACCACATAGTGGAAGGGCATTTTGCGATTGCCCGCCTAGCTAGCAACCACCCTCAAGTAGAAAATCTGCACTGAGAAAACCGACTTAAAGGCTTAAATCAAATTTGACCTTATACCGTTGAATTGTAACTACGTAAGATGAATTCACAACTCTTAAGATGATTTTCACCAATCAATAAAATTGTACCATGTTTTATAATAAACACAACCGTCAAAAACGCCTTCCGTAAAGTATTTTCAGAATTGCAACTTGTTATACGATAATAATTGCAGTATTGACCATAAAATATACCTTACTTTTACGGTGGTTTATATACGGTGATTATCACTATACCGTACGACTTAATCAGCCTTATCGAAAAGTCAATATTTAAGTAAGACCACAAAATACACCTTAAATGAAGACGAAAAGAAACATTCGCCTTTACTGACCTCGTTTAACGCATTCTAGTTGGAAGGCGTTTTTGTACTTATTTACGTTTGGTCGGTTTTTCGCCTTATACCATATAAATTGGCCGTCATTAGGGCGCTTTTGACTTTAGATTTTTCTCAGTGTGTCGTCAAGCACCTAACAGTGTGTTCCGCCAGCAGTCCTTGAGAGCCAGTGAAATTACAGGCACATGAGACTTAAAAACTATGTATCAAGGTGACGGGCGCAGTGCAATTCGTCACGTGATGAAATCCATCTGTTCTATAGGCAGAGGTTCCGTCCGCTTAAGATGAGGTGGACCTCGAGCTTGTTCCATCACAATAACATAAAAAAGTGCACTTATCATTATTTGATTTACTTACGCATATCGACGGTAATTTACCCGCATAAAGGCGACCAGCAGCGTGGCGACAAAGAAGCAATCTCATGGTAAAACAATATCTAATTTGTCATTCGTTGACAATAACTGGGTTACCTCCAAGGTCTAGGTAAGCAATTAGCCGACTTTGGTCTCAATGACAAAACTGGCTATACGATAATCAAACCGACAATATAATGGATCACATCAACATGATAAATTCATTAATTAAAAAGTTTGTTGACTTTAAAGTCAATTATACTGTAACCAATTAGAAAAACAATAAGAGATCCGGTGAATATCTTGTTGCATGATATTTTACTGAAGTAGGTTTAAGGTATGAACTTATATAACTATTAAGTAAACAAGGATCTGCAGACAATGACAATAATGCAACGGTAATAAACTGTCCTGAGAAGAGAAGAACGGTAATAATTGACCCCGTGGGGTGCCGGGTTAGAATTGCACCTCCCCATATCATCCCGTGGGTGTCGTAAGAGGCGACTAAGGGAATTATACTGGAAGGTGGGCAGCAGTGCCTTCTAAAGAATTACTATCTTACACTGCGATCTCCAAGCCGCCTGCCAAGCGTGAGGATTATGGCAAATACCCCCTTAATATACACACATTTGAATGTTGAAGTCAGTTCCAGTTAAAAAAAATGTTTTTCTCCCTTTTTAGGGTCCCTTAGTGACCCTTCTACTTATGAGATCGATTGTCATTCACTGTCAATGACTTTTCAGTTGTTGCGGTGTAGCTCAAAACCGGTTGACTGATTTTGATGAAATTTAAATGGGAACACACGGCAAGCATCAGCTTTCAAATAAAAAAGAATCATCAAAATCGGTTCACACAATCAAAAGTTCTGAAGTAACAAACATAAAAAAACTGATGAATTGAGTACCTTTGCCTTTTTTTGAAGTCGGTAAAAAGCACTATAATATGGTGTTTTTTAATAGTGAGTACTTCCGTAAGACCGTACTTATAGACTGTACTACTTGACATTTTGAAGACATCCTCATAGGGTTACTGTTTTGTAGTTCCTTTAATATGGTCAACTGAAAAATGCAGTTCTTTTACTGATAGGCTTACGCTTGCTCACTGTCTCATCTACGTGATCTCACAAAGGCAAGTGATGACGTATCCGAAGGTGTTATCAGACTTAAGACTGGAGGGAGTCACGAATTTTCATACAAAAAGAGAAAACGTTTCTAACCCCCTCTAAACAATCACCGATTTTGATGATTTTTGGAAATGTTATAGATGTTATCAATATCCAGGTTTATGGGTTTTGATTTTTATCATTATATTGAAGGAATTTGAATTAATGAGTATTTAAATACCGATGTTTTCTCAAAACTTGTATCTCTAGTGTGTGAATTATTTATAGGAAAAATAATGATAATTAAAGAAAAGGGAACTAGTTTATTCTATTAGTTATAAAATAAGACCAACATTTTTAGATTCGATTAATGTTTACTATAGGAGAAACGTTTTTTCCCAGAACGCAAATTATGCGCAAATTCTAAGTCAAAACTTGAAGAAGCTGCAATTATCCTTATCGCACTATTCTGTTTGGACGTTTAGCGGCGAGACGGCATCAGCTATTTATGAGGGGGGCAAATTGCCTTCTCTCTGCCAACCCTGCGGTAGGCCGGGCTTCGGCGCCTGTGAAGAGGCCACCTTGACGTGTATAGTTAAGTGGAGTCGGGCGACTGCGCCGGACCTTCCTTCTTCTTCGAAGTTTTCAGGGAATAGCAGTCGCGTGCTGCGGCAGATCTTTTTGGGGGTAGGTATTTTAAGAATTTTGCTAGGATTCGCGCAAAATACTTTATCATGCCGTGAAACTTATGCCTTATACACGCGGCAGGAATTGGATCATGGACTCTTCCAACGCCAGTCGATCACTGCTATTGGGCAAAACTAATGTGCATTTGTCACTAAACAACAATAAGGTCTAAATGCTTTTAATAATGACGTCACATTGGCCACGTAATTTTCCCGTTGGTTGTTTGTTTGGGAAGGAAACTAAAATGTATCCGTGCAAGGCCTCACGTGCTGAATCTATTGTCAATGCGGTAAAGTATTCTAACTTAGCAAGAGTGTCACTTGAGTAGGTATGACAATAAATGATAGATTTATCTATTATCTACTGATAATCTATACAAGTACCAACCGGGGGAGTACCCGCCCTTACGAACCATGCTGGTGCGGATTCTATGTACCATTCTATGTAATCTTTCCCGAATAATAATTATGTGAGCTTATCTAGGTGGACTGACGACATCGTGAAAGTCGCGGGTAGCCAATGGTTACAAGTGGGTAATAGCCGTTCTTTGTGGCGTTCTATGGTGGAGACCTTTGTTTACCAGTGGAAGTCTTCCGGCTGATGATGATGATTGTGAGCTTATCACAATGGAACTGTCAAAAAAACATGATAAAATTGTTTTTTTTTCCGCATATGACATTGTGGCTCACGGTTCGTGTCAAATTACACAGGTGCTGTCCATTACTAATAAATATAGTAGAAATATTTTAAGGAAACGTCAAATTAATATTTTAGAAAATCACTTAAAAATATATAAATATATTTCCTAGAGTCAAGTCCTCCTGATGATGCATCGTGTAGAAGCGAACGTGTAGAAAATTCTTCCGGTCGGGCTAGGTGGCGTTTATGACGTCTCGTCTTCAGCTTAGCAGGAAAATTAGGCGGTATTGTATTTATATTTATTAAGTGTATTTCTCAAATCGTTATTTAATATTTTCTTAAAACGTAAAACACCAAGTAAAAAGTACGAATAGTACCATCTCGTGCAGGCAGGTGAGCGTGCTGCCGCATTAGCAACGGCCAACGCCAGAATATTTATTTTACTGAGTATTTTTCGCCACAAAGTGTCGCTGCAATATTTTTACACGACTGCCTAAAAAAAGGAGTATCAAGGTAAAATACCGGAAGGTGGGCAACAGCGCCTTCTGAGGAGTTGATACCTTAAGCTGCGATCCCCAAGCCGCCTGCCGCAAGCGCGGGGATTAAGGTAAACCCCCCCTTAATGGGGGAGGCACTGTTCAGCATTGGACAGTCCGGCTAATACAGTATAGTACAGTCGGGTTTTTTACTATTTTAATTAATGTATAGATGTTCGACCAAGTGGATTTCGCTTCAATGAATTTTCGTCCCAGCAGCGATCACAATGAAAAATGGTCAAAATGTCCGTCGCTACAGCGTCATCCGAAACTATGATTGGGATTCTTCATAACGTAGAGAAGTAAACATGTACGTGACTGAACATAAAATGAACATTTGAAATTATATTTTCCTGCCATCCACAACTGAGGGTTTTGCCCATTGGTTATTTTGTAGGTGTGTAATACGAGTCACAATGGCATTAATGTACAGCCACGTATAGGTATGTAGAGATGCGGATACATCCTTGATACTTACGTCAGTGGTTTGACGTATTTATTATTTAGGGGCCTGGCTTTTAAATGTAACTCATCATTTGTATATAACCTTATACTAGTTAATATATCTAATATCATAGAGATTGTTAAGCTGCTGCAAGCGATAAGATCGCCGTATTGTACCTACTACAATACTTTTATAATAGGTTTTACTCTCTCAAAATGTTTATTATTTGATAGGACTAGCAGAAATCAACCCTAAGAGGATAACATCTTACCAATAACCCTGTATAGCGTTCCTACATAAAGCTGACTTCCCATAAAACATATATCTGTTCAATTATGGATCAGCCTTCCCCCTAAATCTATGATCAACTGATCTTGTTTTTTTTTTAGCGGCTGTATGCCTTTATTATCAAAATACCGCAAACTACATATATACAACACTATACATCTACTACAATAAAATCATTAAGATAGAAAGATAGATAAACTCTTTATTGTAACACAAAGCTTAATTTAAATTAAAGACTTACAACTAAAGATATAATATAACTAAGAATTTTCTGAAGCGCTCGTAGCGAAGTTTACTTAGCTGTTCTCAACCGATCAGCAAAGTTAAGCAACGTCGCGCGCGGTCATAAGTTGGATGGGTGACCGTTAGTGACATTACTACTGAGCGTTTCCGTGCTTCGGAGGTCACGTTAAGCCGTCGGTCCCGGTTGTCGTCTTAGGATGGCAGTCGTTATAGCATGGTGGTAGGGCATTTTGCGAATGCCCGCCTGGCTAGCTACCACCCTCAAGTAGAAAATCTGTCGCCAAGCACCTAACGGTGTGTTCCGGCAGCTGTCCTTGAGAGCCAGTACTTCTAGGTTAGCCTGAACATCATCTTCGACCACATCATCACTTACCATCAGGTGAGATAGTGGTCAAAGGCTAACCTATCAGGCATAAATAAATACAAATAAGTGAAACAATGGGCGGTCTTATCGCTTAAAGTGATTTCTTCCAGACAACCCAACAATAATGGATATGATGCAAATACATGGACAGGGTTTTAGCAAATGTTACTAAATACAAGAAAAACTAATAATACGCTTTTTTAACAAAACCAAACATGAATTATAATTATAGACACATAAAAATATACGTCAGGTATAAGAATAGGGTAGTTGACACAGTCTAAAATAAAATACAGTGTAACGTTAACATGATAGTAGTTGGAGCACATAACTCGATGAAATTAACAAATTATTTATTCTGCATTGGATTACCTTTATTTTGAATAAGGGCATTTTCACTTTCGGTTGCAGCGTGACGTATATGGAAGTGACGAAATAAAAAATCGTATATTATGTCTTAAATATAGATAGTAACGTAGAAGATATATGTAGGATTCATAATATATATATATGTCGGCATAAATATTTTAAAGTATTAAACAAAACTGTTTTTTTGTGGAAAGTATGAAACCCACTGCTCCGTTACGTCACGAAATGTTTTAGGCTGTAAATTGATAAGGCGAGTTTAAAGTAGGCAAAGAATTTATTATAAAAGAATACAAACTTAAACATTATTTTAAAATAATAATCAGATGAAAGAAAACCATTTTAAGTACGAAAATATTACGTGCGATTGTTCCATAACGTCACTTTTCGATTCAAACCACTTCTTGTTTTTCTGTACGCTATTTATACGGCAAACTTTACACAAGCAATTACAATTTTTAAATATAAAGAATTAAAAGCAAATCCAGATAGAATAGAAACATTTAAAGTACCTGGAATACTCAAGCAATCACGTTAAATTTTCACTCCCTAAAATATTGGGACAGTGACGTTAATGGAATCTTATGTTACGTTAGTGGAAAGGTAAGGCACATTCTACATAGTGGTCAAAATGTATAGGTATCGGAGTGTCACTAACAGTCTTAAAATATGATATATAATGATAATGAGATGACGACTAACATGATAAATTATCAATAATTTAATGCTTCTTTGTGGGAAACTAATGTCGTCTGTGACGAGCTTAAACAGTCTTCTATACTAAAACAGTCTTACCTAAAATTATGTTATACATCTACACAAAGTAACAATATTAGGTTTCCTTTGGATACATCACATTATCAAAGAGATGTAAGCTACTTAGCTAATCAGTCTGAATCTTCTATCATGAGCTTAATAATTACACTTATTTCTTAAATCTAGTATAAAAATAACAAAATGAGATTTCTATAAGGCACTTATATCACTTTATAACACCAAATAACAAAATTAAGTTTCCTTGAGCTATCTAATCAGTCTGAATCATCTGTAACGTTAAATATATATATATATATATATATATATATATTTTCTTCCTCCCTTCTGAGGCAGTCGGGCAATAAGACTCGATTCTAAAACAGTCTCATGTCAGCAATGTAAAAAAGTAACACATTCCAGTGATATGTTTCACTATACTATTATGAAGAATAAATATACTGTGTGTTTACATTGAGATCACTAAGAAATCCCTCAATATTTATGTCCCTGTCCAGAACATAATTTATGTGTCATATAATTAATCAAATTATTAATTTAATACGAAATCCATGTATGTGAACTATGCCTTACAATTCCAATACGTCACTTTTTGTTATCCGCATATAAGTGACGTGACGTTGTGTATGTGACGAACTAGTCCACATTATTTTGAAAAAATGATTTAAATATATAAATCATGCAATAGACAGTCAGCCTGCACTGTTTTGCATGCTGTATAGTGCAACATCGTAATAAAATATTGTATTACATGCATTAAGCACTACAAACTTTGAAGAAATGCGTAAATGCGTGGAATGTAGATTTTGACCCCGACGAAACACAAGCACTCTTCACCACATATTTTTGACACTGAACGCGCTAGAACAAAATGGCGGCTTGACTAGATCATATAAATGTTGCCATTATTATAAAACAACAATGTTTTGGTAGAAATCATAGAAGAAGTTGCAAAAATAGCCCGTGACGTTATTAAGGAATAGGGTAGTTGACACAGTCTAAAATAAAATACAATGTAATGTTAACAGGATAGTAGTTAGAGCACATAACTCGATGAAATTAATAAATTATTTATTCTGCATTGGATTAACTTTATTTTGAATACACAAAATGTGTATAAATTTTCTGTAAGTCACGTGATTTCAAACGGAAGTAAAGGCGGAAATGATGTCATAAGGCCAAAACAAAGCCACAGATTAGGTAATAGTAATAAGAGAGTTTGCTTCCAAAGGTTTTGACAGTGACAGTTGACATTAGTCATTGCTAATAGCAAGTAGCTCACAAAATGTCGCATCACTATCGATTTACTATTTAGGCGCCTATTACACTATCAAATCCATTGGATCCCATATATTTAATAGTGTAATACGCACATTTAACTCACTTATTTTTGATCCTATTTCGCCGTGATATTTGATCAAAGATCAGCATAGATAATAAAACCACTCCAAACTCGGAACAAGAATCTATGGAAACATTTTGCAATCATAACTCATAGTAATACAACTTTAAACAGTTGGAAAAGCGTATGTTTATCATTATTTTTATTCCGATGTCACTGCACGCAATTGTCTCGATCACTTGAAAGTGTTTACATTTGGGGACTACCATAATGTTCGATAAAATTGTGATTTGAGCCGTTTAAACTTATTTAATTACCATGTATAGAAATAATTGACAATGCTGCCACTCATGTATCCGTGCTTCAAACAGTGTTGGTTCCGTCTTTGTTTTATTCGTTGATGCTTTATTTGAGTAAGTATGTACATACCCCCTACACTATGGTACACGTTCTTCACAACCTTTATAATCGATTCTAAAATCGATTACGCACGACAATACAACAAGCAAGCAAAACGTATTATATTGCAGCACTATTTGTTTTTGTCCTAGTGACGTCATAAGCATACAGGCCGCCATTGAATATGTTTTTAGCGCCAATTTTAAAAGTTGAAATAAAAAGATGAATTTCTAGTAGTTCAAACTCCTAAAAAAATTATTAAAAATGTTAGGTGTATATTTCAGTGTCCTTAATAATTTATCATACTTTAAGAAAACAAGTCAACAACCCTATTCCACTTCATGCTATTTCGTGGGACAACGTATTTAAGTAATTTATTCTATTTTATAGCCTATTTTATGATGTTTAAGGTTCAGAATTGAATTTTTAAGCGTATAATCCTCCAATAAAATGCTACCAACTTAGCCTATAAAATCGAAAATATTTTGAAACTCGCGCTGAAACTTTAAAAATATGGTTGGGACATAGAAAAAAAGCCAATCTTTAACACGAAAAACTGCATTTATTAATTGATTTTGAGATCAGAAACGATTAATTGTTACTGAACAGTTAGAAAATTATACAAATTATCAGAAATATCTGATAATTAGTGCACAGGTTTAATAGTTTTACAACAACAGTTGATCAAAGTCATGGGACAGCTAGATTTTTGTCTTTGCAACCGAAAGTGAAAATGCCCATAAACAAAATGTGTTTAAATTTTCTTTAAGTCACGTGATCTCAAACGGAAGTAAAGGCGGAAATGATGTCATAAGGACAAAAACAAAGCCACAGTATAGGTAATAGTAATCATGAGAGTTTGTTTCCAAAGGTTTTGACAGTGACAATTGACATTAATAATTTTTTTTTCTTTTTTTCTCTCTTCTTGGCTATGACGCGGTTTGCGTATTATGCCAGTTTCATGTTTCAACTTTCAGTTGTTTTCTTGTGAAGATATCCTTTTTGTTACGGCTTTTGTTTGCAAGATGTTGTGTATCTTTGTTTAGTTTACACTTAAGTAAAACGGGGAAACTCGGTATTGTAATTTTAATGAAATTCAGAATTAGGATAACGTACATTAAAAATAGGGATATACGATTAGGAAAGTATAAATGTATATATATTGAATAGAATTTTTAAGAAGCAGAGAAAGGATGGAGAAGGAAATCCTTGTTATCATTATAAGTTAGTACATATTAGATAATATTTAAGAATAGGAAAATATTTTATGTTATTTAATATATAAAATTTTATATATTTTCAGTAATAATAATTATATACATATATATTACAATTTGATATGGTTTAAAACCATAAAATCAGCCATAGCTTTATACACCGATGGCTTCTTGCAGGCAAGAAGAAACGAAATGTTTATAGGAAATTGAATTTCCAGTGATATTAGAGTTTCAAAGAAAGAGGAACGATCATGCAACGGACAGGAGAGCAATATGTGATTTTCATCAGCGAAAGGATAGCCACATTCACACGTAGGATCACTTACAACCTTTAATTTTGCAAGATGGGCTGGACTACATAAGTGTCCTAAACGTAGTCTTATAAGTGTAGATGTGGCCATCTTTCCAATATTAATTTTAGCAAACCACGGTTTTAATTGTATTTCAGATTGAAGGGAGAAGTAATATTTGGCCTTTCTTTCTGAGGTTTGTCGCCAGTTCCTATTCCAAGAATCCTGAAGGTAGCGTCTGGGTAAAGTTACAAGATCATGACAATAGTTAATGTAAGGATGCAAGTCACCACATTCTACAGCTTCATTCGCTAGGAGGTCTGCTTTCTCATTTCCCTTTATGCCCCTATGGCTAGGTACTCAAAGGAACGTTATAGAATACCCATTTAGATAGCATTTATGCAACTTGTCTCTAATCTCAATGATGATCGGCATATGACTGTTTGATTTAAGTGGAGATCTTTCTACAGCTTGTAGTGCACTCATTGAGTCCGAAATAACTAGCGATTTTTGAAGTTTTACAAGTAAAATATAATCTAGTGCTTTAACTATTCCCAAACATTCACCTGTAAATGTAGAAGTTTCTGGAGGCATTTTGATTTTTTGGACAACATTATATTCGCGATGGAATACACCAATTCCAACAATACCTTCGGCACCATGCTTGGATGCATCACAGTAAATGTGATGCCACTCTTCCCATTTATCATCAACAACAGAGTTAAAGATTGCATTAGCATTGTAATTATCCTTATCCATGCCTAAGTTTAGACAGACAACGGGAGAAAGTATAAGTGCTTCGTAGTTTGTGTTAAAAGGAGCAAAATATTTAGAACGATGTGTTGGAGCTTCCAACGACTTGAATTTTTCAAAGCTGTTAGCGAGGCAAGGTTTTGATTTATGTTTCCAATATGGACAAGAGGAAATGGTATCTACTAATGTTAATAATTTATGAATGAGAGGGTGGTTCTGAAATTGTAGTATACGGAAAAAGAAACGGTCAGATAAAAACTGACGCCTAATAAATAACGGAGGTTCAGCACATTCAATTTGTAATGCATTTAGGGGGCTAGACTTCATTGCACCAGACATTATTCTTAGCGCCTTAGACTGAATGATATCTAATTTTTTAAGTGCAACTGCTCTACAGGGCTCTAGCAAGAAGCTCCCATAATCCATGACACTTCTAATAAGAGCATTGTATACCAGCTTAAGAGAAAAGGGATGCGCACCCCACCAAACACCTGCGAGGCATCTTATCATGTTAAGTCGTTGTTCACATTTAGATTCAATGAAATTACAATGAGGAATGCCAGATAGCTTAGAATCAAGTATTAATCCTAGAAATTTCGCTTCTTGGACCTGTGGGATCTGTTCACCATCATAGATGACATCAAGAGGTGGAGGGTCACGTAATCTTGAAAATTGAACTACGACACTTTTGTCTGCAGATATCTCTAAGCCATGTTTGTCAAACCAGGACTTGAGATGGTGTAGGGACACTGTCATTTCATTACACGCGTTCATTATTAACGATCTGTCTGTACCTAAATAAATGAGTAAATCATCAGCGTACTGTAGCACTTTAACAGGGTGCGTGAGGGATAATTCAAGGTCATGAGTGTATATATTATAAAGCAGAGGGCTTAAAACGGATCCCTGTGGGAGACCTTTCCACACTATTCTAAAATCATCAGTTCGTGATTCCAATTTAACAAACCTACCACTAAGCATATTTAGTATAAAGTTGGAAAGCATATTAGGTACATGTAACTGATCTAACTTTTGTCTTAGAATAGGTAGAATAACATTGTCATATGCAGATTTTATATCTAAAAATGTTGCTAATATTGATTCATTATGTGATAGAGCTAATCGAATATCCGTGACAAAGATACTTATGCTGTCAACGGTGCTTCTGCCTTTTCTAAAACCGTATTGAGTACTAGCCAAAAGATCGTTAGATTCTAAATACCATTCAAGACGATTTTTTACCAGTAATTCTGCAATTTTGGATACGGCATTTGATAATGCAATAGGACGGTAAGAATGAACGTCATTGGGTGGTTTGTTTGGTTTTAAAATAGGTATGATAATTTGGGATTTCCATGATTTAGGAATATTACCTGACATCATGATCGTATTTATTAAATCTAATAGGTAGTACAAACCACTGTCCCCAAGGTTTTTGTAAAATGAATAAGGGAGGCCGTCTTCACCTGGTGCTGAATCATTAGTATGTTTTAAAATATGTTTAAGTTCATTATATGAAAAGGGAGAATTAAGTCCTGTTTGATCTGTGCTCGATGGAAGAGAAACAATTAACTCTTCTTGGGGCACGAATGGTGGAGCTAGGTAGTCTAAAAATTGTTCTGACAATTGGAAAGGAATAAAATGAGTCTGGTCCTGAACTGCTGATTTAAATTTTCTAATCTTTTGCCACACTATTGTAGGTGGGGTATATGGAGTTATTGTAGTGCAATAATTTCGCCAGCCACAGAATTTCTTTTGTTTTAATATTTTTTTTGTGTTAGCCATGACATCTTCGAGAGTCTGAAAGTTTTCAGAAGTCATATTTAGGTTGTAGTTTTCTTCTGCTTGGTTTCTTTTCTGAATAGCAACAGTACAATCCTTGTCCCACCAAGGAGGAGATGACATTCTATCGAGAAATACATTTTTTATTGGGAATGTTTTATTAGCTGCCATTGTTATTATATTAGTCAACTCATCTGCACAAGAATTTTCATTGTGCACCGCAGGTTGAGAAAGCGATAAGACATTATTTTCTACTACGGATCTGAAAGTAAACCAGTCTGCATCGGCCAATCTATATTTTAAAAGAGGTTTACGTGTTGGAGGATCACGTGAAATAACATTTGAATTGGAATAAGAAATAACTATCGGGAAATGGTCACTACCATGACTGTAGGGAAGTATATTCCAAGAGAGCTTACTCGGGAGACAAGGTATACATATCGACAAATCAACAGCACTAAACCCTTCATTAGGTTTGGTTCTACGTGTAGGAGCCCCGGTATTTATTATACATAGATTTTGATCGTCTATTAGATCAACCAACTGTTTACCATATGAACTAGAAGTAGAGCTACCCCAAGATTGGTGTTGACAATTAAGGTCACCGAGTATAATAAAAGGTTGAGGAAGAGTAGAGATAATTATAGAAAGTTCTTGTAAAATAAAAGCGGAGGGATGGGGATATAAACCGATATGAAACAAATATTATAAACCATGGCACCCACGATGAAAAACCTATCATCATGGGAAGGGAAATGAAGGGGTTTAAAAGAATGAGAAGACTTGATGAGTAGGGCCACGCCATCATACCCATCGTTTCTGTCATCTCTGAGACAGAAGTAATTTTTAATTTTAAAAACAGAACAGGGCTTAAGCCATGTTTCTGCTAATGCAATAATAAATGGGTCATTTTTATTAATTAAGTACATAATTTCGTTCTTTTTGTCAATTGCGCTCCGGCAGTTCCACTGGACAATCTTTAGTAGATTGTCCACTTTGGGTTCCGATCCGAAAGGGATGCCTTATGGAGCGATAATCATCACGGGGTTTTTTTTTTAAGAGCTTCAAGTATAGGGGCAACGTTGGACGGTAATAATATGTTGTGTTGTGTAAGAGTGTCAATAAGAGAAGTAATAATATCAGTCAAAGTTTGTTCGGAATATTGATCGTTATAGAAATTATTGTGCTTAGCGTAACCACAGCCATTTGGGCCAGTGGGCATGTCGTAGTCTTTTACTAATTGTTGATGAGTGACGCGATCATATCCTTTAGGAGCACTGTAAGCGGGGCGGGACAAAAACTTTTTTGTACGAAGTACTGGAATGGGGTTGAGGATTATAAACAATTGGGTTATTTGCTGTTAAAGTTTTAGTTTTAGTCGATGATAATATGTCGGCATAAGATTTGCCAACGGAGGGATGTAGCTTAGAAGCTTCTGCATAAGACAAACAATTTTCCGCCATTGACAACTTAATACTTTTTTGCCGAATGAATTCTGGGCATGATTTGTGTGTAGCGTAATGACAACCTGAACATAGACAACAAGTAGCACAATCCTCTTCTGTACTGCATGTATCTGCAGTATGTTCATCACCACATTTATAACATCGGGGCTTTGAACGACACTGTGTTTTGGTGTGACCAAACCTACAACAATTAAAACACTGGATTGTCGGGAAAGTGTATAGTTCCACAGTAAGTGCGTTATAGCAAACAAAAATACGGTTTGGAAGTATTTTACCGTCAAATGTAATAACTACAGTTTGCGAAGGTTTCCACGTAGGAGAACCAGCGACAAGGACTTTGTAGTTAAGACGACGTATTTTCAATATTTTGCCGCAACCTGGGGGTAAATTGACATTTTCAATTATTTCTTCTGGTGTCCATTCGGTAGGCACCCCTCGGACAAGGCCCATTCGTGTGATACTGAAAGTCGGTATGAATACTTTCAAATTATTGTTCTCTAAACTATTATGATTAATAAATGAATTTGCCTCTTTGTAATCAAAGAAGGAAAGGGTAATTCTATTACGTCCTATTTGTTTTACGCTTCCGTTAATTATACCATTGATGTTATATTTTTTAAGGAATTTTCCAAAAGTAATAGGGTGTAGAGTAGAACCATCATTAGGGGATGACTGTACTCTTTGCACATGGACTATGTATGGGGCGCTGTCTGTGGATTCATATTGGCTTCTTCCTATTGGTGTAAAAGTTGGTGAATTTACTGTCGATGGGATGTCGGGTTTCTTGTTACTAGATACTACGCCAGTGTCTGTTGGAGAAATTACAGGGACGGGAACCGAGTTAACAACCGTTTGAGAATCATATTTGCTCTCATTAGGATCTCTATGATTTTTCCTCCTTCTCTTAACATTTGTATAACCATCGGTGTCAATATCAGTGGGAGAAGATGTTAAGGACGTGTCAATATCCATAACTGATTCCTTACTATCAGTTACGGTAACATAACAGGCGACCAAGGGAACTGTACCCCCCGGGTCAGGGGGCTCCTCCATAGTTAATAACTAAAAGAACTTACCAAGAAAAAACTGTACACTAATAAATATATACAATTAAATAAGTATTATAAAAATATCACTGTACTTCCCTAATCACTATTTACAATAAAATACAAATTTTCAATTATTACGTAAGAAAATCACGCCCGCCTATTTCAAAGTTTCCCGCGCTTTCGACATTAGTAATTGCTAATAGCAAGCAACCCACAAAATGTCGCATCACTATCGATTTACTACTTAGGCCCCTACTACACTATCAAATCCATTGGATCCCATATATTTAATAGTGTAATACGTACATTTGACTCACTTATCTTTGATCATATTTCGCCGTGAGATTTGATCAAAGATTAGCATAGATAATAAAACCCAAACTCGGAACAAGAATCTATGGAAACATTTTCCAATTACTACTCTTAGTAATACAACAACTTTAAACAGTTGGAAAAGCTTATGTTTATCATTATTTTTATTCCGACGTCACTGCACGCCATTGTCTCGATCACTTGAAAGTGTTTACATTTCGGGATTACAAAAATGTTTAATAAAGTTGTGATTTTGAACCGTTTAAAGTTGTTTAATTACCATGTATGAAAAAGAATTGATAATGCTGCCACTCATATATCCGTGCTTCAAACTGTGTTGGTTCTGTGATTGTTTTATTCAGTCTACATACACCCCTACACTATGGTACACGTTCTGCCGAACAAACTGTATAATCGATTCTAAAATCGATTACGCACGCACTACAACAAACAAGCAAAACGTATTACATTTCAGCACTATTTGTTTTTGCCCTAGTGACGTCATAAGCTTACAGGCCGCCATTGAATGATGTTTTAGCGCCAATTTTAAATGTCGAAATAAAAAGATGGATGTCTAGTATTTCTGGACTCCTAAAAAAAATATTAAAAATGCTAGGTGTATATTTCGGTGTCCTGAATAATTTAACATACTTTAAAAAAACAAGTCAACAACCCTATTGAACTGATAGTGGGCTAGAGCATTTGGACTCCCTATGAGTCCAAATGCTTTTACTGTAGTAGCTGTAGTATTGTAGTAGCTGTAGTGTTGTATATAGTTTGTAGTATTTGTTTAATAAAGGCATACCGCCATTGAAAAAAAAAAAGAATTGTATATACAAATATATTTATATACATACATAACATACAATAATTATAATATATATACATACATATTTTTAAATATATAGATAAATAAAGATAACTATATACCTAAATAGATATATAACACATGTAAAGCAATAAATTGAATAAGTTAGGAAGCCAATGTTTGTAAATATTACAGTTAGAGCGAAAGATAATAAGTTTTAACCAGATATTTAAAAGATTCCAGTGAACAAGTGGATTCCACAATCTAACAGCTTCAGAAGTAAATGAACAATGATAGAAAGAGGTACTACTAACGGGAGCCTGTAGCAATAAATTATCTGATGACCATAACGATAAAGCATGAGTAGTATGGAGGAAATTGAAACGTTCCTTGAGGTAGCGTGGAGACGAAGGAAGGAACGGAATACTGTAAAGGAGATGTAATATATGAAGACGAATTGGTAGCCACTTGAGCCTGGTACTAAATTCGGAGACATGATCATATTTGCGTAAGCCGTATATGAACCTTATACAAAAATTTTGGAGTCGCTCAAGTTTATTCTGCTGATCCTATAAGTCATTGCAGACTCACAAGCAGTCCAATTGATCTTGTTTAGTTTCTAAAGAAGTAATGGCAGTTACGTTGACGTTAACTATTTACATCGACAGAAGAAGTAATAGTACTTGAAGCAGTGATGGCTCAGTGGCATTGGCTATGGACTGCCGCGCAGCAGGTACATGGTTCGAATCCCGCCCAGAGCTTGAGCTTCACCGCATGGTGGAAGGGCATTTTGCGAATGCTCGCCTGGCTAGCGACCACCCTCAAGTAGAAAATCTGTCGCCAAGCACCTAGCGGTGTGTTCCGGCAGCAGTCCTTGAGAGCCAGTGAAATAACAGGCAAAATGAGACTTAACAACTATGTCTCAAGGTGATGGGCGCAGTGCAGTTCGTCACTTGTGATGAAATGCATCTGTTATAGGCAGAGGATACCGCTTAACATCAAGTGGGACCCGTGCTAGTTCCTTCACAAAAAAAAAAGTACAAGAATACAGTAAAATTTACCTACATAATATTTTAATTATTCTAGCTAGGTGATACCTTTATAAACGAAAAATCCTGCGGCAGAGAAACCCTGAAAAAAAAAAAAGATTTTTTAAAGTCAAAGCAAGGATTTTATTGTTACGCGATACAGCTTCCGGCTTTTAATAAAATTGTGTACTGTTCAATATCTTCTCGTTAGATGTCAAAAATGCTCCTAATGAGCAGCATGTTAATTGCTATTTAGGGGCTCACTTGGCTCCTTACCATTTTATCGCTCTGATCGAAAAGTAGCTGGGAAATTACTAACGAGACCATTCCAAAAGACGGTAGGAATCGGCCACGCGGTTGGTCATAACTCATAACAGAAGCCAATTTAATTTTAACAATTATGCCTTTTTGTTGTGATGTGTGTTGTTAGCGAACACGTATACCTTAATAAGTTCTTGTGCTGTCCTTTATGATATTAAAGGGAAGACGTAATGTACCGACCCCACATATTTGGGATAAGGGCACGAAAACAATAAAGTCATCGTTACTGTCCAACTACCTCGTAATATTTAGGTATCATTAAAACCAGCTTAGACGAAAACGTATAAAATATATTTAATATACATAAAAAATAAATGCAAAATTAAATTTATTCTTGTTTGTCTGGTTTATTTATAATGTAGAAATATGTATAAGTATAACTAACAGCGGGCACACTTCTAGTTAAAAATAAAATATACGAAGAAAAAAGTTCTTAGATATTGCGTTTTATAAAAGAAACATATTTTTTTTGTTAAAATATTAGTAACTCCACTAACTGGACGGTATCAGGCTAAATAACGCCTTTACCTGAAAAGAAAACCTTTTAAATGTTTTACTTTAAATTATTGCAGTTTACATAAAGCCTAAGTTAAGTCTCATGTGCCTGTAATTTCACTGGCTCTCAAGGACTGCTGCCGGAACACACCGTTAGGTGCTTGGCGACAGATTTTCTACTTGAATGCCCGCCTGGCTAGCGACCACCCGCTAGCCAGGCGGGCATTCGCAAAATGCCCTTCCCCCATGTGGTGAAGCTCAAGCCCGCGGCGGGATTCGAACCATGGACATGCATGGTGGTAGGGCATTTTACAAATGCCCGCCTGGCTAGCTACCACCCTCAAGTAGAAAATCTGTCACCAAGCTACACATAAGTTGTTTTGTGTTCCGGCAGCTGTCCTTGAGAGCCAGTACTTCAAGGTTAGCCTGAACAACATCTTCGACCACATCATCACTTACCATCAGGTGAGATAGTGGTCAAAGGCTATTTCATGAAGGAGATTACGTTAACTATATATATATATATATACTTACAAATACATCTTACTCTCTGAATAATAGGTTACATACCGTAGCTTGTAGGATGCCACTATGTCTCTATTGAATAGTCCACAGTGGATTATAATATAGCATTTTGCAACCACAGTATCGCCCTTATGGTTTCCCTGAACCACCATCAGTATCCAGCAGTGCCATCAGTAGTTTATGAAGGTACACTTACGAATACGAACTCTTATCTCAAATTCTAGGCTAGCCTGAACAACACCTTTGACCACATCATCACTTACCATCAGGTGAGATAGTAGACAAAGGTTAGCTATAAAAAAAAAACTTCATCTGTTTTACAGCTGAGTTTCCCATGACGTAGACGGATCTCTACATGGTGATTTGTCATATCTTGCTGTGAGAATAGTACCTAAGAGGCGACGAAGGGAAAATAAATACTAAAAGCTAAGGCTTATTATTCCATCAATGAATTTTTTGACGATAAAATTTGAAATTATTAATTGTAATATATTATAATATTGACGATGTGCATAGAAATGTATTTGTAGTATAAATGTTTTGTTAAGGTTCTGTTAAGTTATTGTTTATTTAATTTAATCACACAAATATTGACTTGTATTGGAATGAATTAATAAAAATTTGCAAATAGTCTATGTCATCTTAAACATTAATAAAAATTTGCTAAATATAGTCTAAGCATGGCTGATAATTTATATTACTTGCTTAATTAAATAGGTGCATGTGTTTTTATACAATAATGTTGCATACCTCAAACAGGTTAAAACATGGCGAACGAAACATTGTTAACAATAACATCTGTAATTAAATTTTACCCATGTATAAGCAAATAAATGATTTGAATTTGAATTTGAATTTGAAAGATTGGCAGCAACAGTTTTTAAAGAAGTGGCATATTTCACTGCGATCCCCAAGACGTCTGGCAAGCGTGGGGATTATAGCACTCCACCACCCTAATGGGAAG
Source organism: Plagodis pulveraria (assembly GCA_963890685.1). Classification (NCBI taxonomy): domain Eukaryota; kingdom Metazoa; phylum Arthropoda; class Insecta; order Lepidoptera; family Geometridae; genus Plagodis; species Plagodis pulveraria. The sequence continues at coordinate 5,722,745 of OY982955.1, read as the reverse complement.
GACCTTGGACCATGGCTGAGATGAGTATTGCTCGTCTGGTTAGCTTCCGCTCCCTCAAGTAGAAAATCTATGTGTGGTTGATGTCATTTATCTTGAAAGTTATTTTCCTAAAAACATTTAAGTATTTCAGACAACTGCGTTTTTTTATATTGAAAATGTATGTTTTTCAAAATTGTTGGATAGTACAATCGAACGCAAAATAACTTAGCTACATAAGTAGAAGTGCTGTTCCATTATGAATAAATAGATAATTTACAATCGGACGTAGAACTAATACAAACCTACTACGAATGGAACGAAAGAGAAAACTACCGTATATGTTAACTTGTTTCAGTGCGCTTTATAATGCCTCAACACAAGGTATTGTTTGCAATACTGCTTGTAGGCATTATCTGAACAGTGGTATCCAACAAGAAGGATTCTTGATCAAGAGGTTATTATCTTGAAACTTACCTAACATACTCGGTATGTTCAAATTAGTGGTTGGTAGGTTTGTAATAAAATATATCTTATTACTCACATTACTTACACCTGCAGCTCGTAATGAGAGTTGGCCCATGTTTTTGGGGGGCAATTGTACCTAAATGTACTTATAAAAATTAAATTGCAGTGTGCATCATAATGTTTCCATAAAACAAATCAAATTAAGCGCGCGCGTTATACTTTGAGTATGACAGCTGTTGGCAAGAAGTGTAATCAGTTGTTCCATTTGGGACGAATCGTAGCAAAATTATCTTAACGCTTCGATACAAGACCCAATTTTGAAACGGCAACAAACGCTATCATCTCAAAACGAACGCAATATTAGTTACGCTACGGCACAGAATAAAAAGGCTACGCATAAAGTTATTCGTAGGCAGTAGTGAAATTGATAGGCGTGGAGCGGAGTCGTGGGAAGCGATGTAATGGGAATGATTAGTTTTATGTAGCAAACATAAAATGTGTTTATAACAAAAGACAAATACGGTGAATTTTATTTAAGTAGACACACGTACTTTATGCCTTTTCTGCCCAATTAATGTCTGATATGTGGAAATAAAAGGTGAATAATGAGAGAGCCTAATGGGAAGTGATAACAATATGGTTAATTCAATGTTAATTGTACCGATTGTCGATGACTTCTTTATTAACGCAAAAAGTCGATAAGGTATTCAAATTACTTATAAATTTTCCGCACGAATAATTAATTAGCCTCTTATACCTATACGTATTTGCTATCAGTAACACTTTATTTACATATAATTTAATTGTACCTAAGCTCATTACGTAATTTGCCCGTGTGGTGCCGGGATAGAATGTTACTTATAAGAGGCGACTCATATCGGGGTAAAATACCGGAGGGTTGGCAGCAGCGCCTTCTGAGGAACTTATATTATAGTTATATGACACTGCTATCCCCAAGACGCCTGCAAGCGAAGGGATTATGGCAAACCCCCCCTTAAGAGTAGAGTTCACAAAGTGCTTGCCATACAAACGTAGTTTCTTCATATTATTTTAAATATATACCTACCAAGTGTTCAACTCGTTGAAATGTTGTGTGCATATTGCTGAGTCTAATATAATGTAAATAGGTTTATCAGTTTTACGATTTATTATTTATTTTATCCCTAAATGTCAAAATCACAATTACCATACTAAACGATTGTTCGAATTATTTTTGAAAATACTTAATTATATGGAAATCTTGCAAACCAGAAGCATAGATATTAGGCTCTAGGATATACATGCAAAGTTTCACCGAGTTTGAACACAAAGTATTTAAAATAGGACGGAACTACGTTTGTATGAAAAGAGCTCTGTGAAGTCTACTCTTAATAGGCGAGGCTGTGTTCAGCTGGACATTGCAGCTGATACAGTGCCAGTATATGTATTATAATTTATTTAAACTTAAAAAAGTTTCATGAATTTACATGCATTACGGTAGCAACACGAATAGTTCTCATATCATTTTATTTTTAATACCCATAGGTTTTTTGTTAGTCCGTACAGTGCCCGGCGTATGAGTATACAGACTGTTTAAAATTTTCACGTTGGATGTTATAAAATGCACTTAAGGGAGAATAGCGTGCTGCTGAACAGCGTGGGGAACTGAACATACAGGGCTCCTTTTTTGTCCGAAGGGTAAGGATCATTATGAACAACCGGAATAGGTCCACTGATTTACACGGTCCCCAGGCTTGGCAGGCGGTTAGGGGATCGCACTATAAGATGGCAATTCTTCGGAAGTCGCTACTGCCCACCTCCTGGCCTTTCGTCGCCTCTTACGACTCCCACAGAAAGATGTGGGGGTGCAATTTTAGCCTCACATCCTACATATAATGATTTATTAGTAAAATCGTTCTCCATACGTGAATAACCTTATCTAGTCGATCAATCTAAAAGGAAAATTGAATAAAAATAATCAAGGTGAGTCTACAAAAATCGTGATAAGAATTCACTCAAACACTTCTCAGCGCTCTTGGAAACATCACTCGTAGCATAGAACATATAATAATACTACCTCGTAGTATAAAACAAAGTCGCTTCTCGCTGTATCTGTTTTTTTTTTACTTTATTGATTTGTAAACTGGTTGTTACAGCAAGAAATCTTTAAAATAATCTAACATGAAAAGAACATGATTCGCTGAACAGCCTTCTAAGTACAAACACGGCATGTACACAGTTTTTTGCATTCAGCATGAAAATACAAATAATTATTACTTAAGATAAAAAAAAAAAAAAAAATAAGTACGTAAAAATTAGTTTTGTAAGTCATTAAAACTATACTTGGCTAAGAAAAACTTATTGATTCTGTTAACCGATGTATCGAAAATATCAAGCTCCTGACGGACACTATTGAATGTACTATTGAAACACAAGCTGTTTATAGGTGAGTTTTGAGCAGAATTAGTCCAACAAAAAGGCAGCGCAAGGGTCCTGTAGTCTCGCCTTGAGATAATCGTTTGAGGAACACCAAAGTTGATTCTTTCGAGGGAGCCGAGATTGTCAATTTTACCGTGAATAAGTTTATAAATAAATACAACATTAGCTATTTTGCGCCTAATAAGGTTAAGTGCAGTTGCTATATAATATTTTAGTCTAGAGTCGTAGCTCTTAAGACTGTGACGTTTGTTATCAGCATACGAGAGGTGAAATAAAAATATTTTTTGAGAGTTTCAAGTCTATTATTGTGGAATGCGTAAAAAGGATTCCAAATGGGGCTACAATACTAGAAGGCTACAAACATAACAATTAAAGAGTATGACATGTATGACGGGTTCCTTGAAATACTTATTTTGTCTAAAGACGAAGCCCGCAAGTCTGCCACCATTCTTAACGATATGAGCAATATGTTCTCTAAAATACACACACAATAAAACACCTAGGTACTCGTCGCTTCTTTAATCAGCGTCCCGTTTGTATAATATTATGCAACAAAAGGGTTACTTTTTCGAGTAAATTTTATAAAAAATCTCTGTCCCTATATATGCTAAGATCTTTAAAAGTTCGCAACAGATTTAGATGCGGTTTTTTAATAGATAGAGTGATTCAAAAGGGAGGTTTATGTGTATAATACATGTATAATATATTAGAGAAACACTGATAATATTAGAGTTTTCTAATGTGATGTCGTAAATAAACACATTTTTACGCAAACGCTGGCTGAACCCTAAGAGATATATCAATATAATGTACTACAGTTTTGTACACCTTAAAAAGATCTACAAAAAACGCACTGGTATATGTCTATTTCATAGGGATAACCCACAATAACAAATTTTTATCCTGTACTAATGGCTTACTTACTAAGCGATTTTAGGCAATACAGCATTAATCCTTATCCAATGAAGGAACTTAGGTAAATACATTGTGCATTTAGGTAATATAGATCAATATGGCCTTTACAGCATTAGGTTTTTCGTTGCGCATTGAGTGTTTTTCACACGGCCAATTATATGTCGTTCTTTCAAGAATAACCTTAAAAGAAAACATGTTTGTATTGTCTAATGAAATAAAAGTTGTGAACATTGTATATAAAGACATTATGTAGTATTACAAAATTACAAATTTACGAAAGAAAAAAATATAGTCATTTCGAACCCGCGTCCATCCACCCCTATAGCCGGCGTATGTTCAGACCGCTTGAGCTAACATGACAATTTCAAATGTAATTTGCCGAGCAGACGTTATTGCAAACATATTAAAACATTCTGTAGTATATATATTATCAGCATTGCAAGGGTGCGAAGCCGGGGCGGGTCGCTAGTGATCTATAATAACTACGTTCAACTCTGTGGCCGTGTGAAGAAGTTGCGCCTGAGCCGCAGGCGCAGCATGACGGAGGCTGCGCGTGCTACGATGGAGGTGGCATTTAAGGCTCTGCTATCACTCATCCGGATCAGTTCTGGCCACCGCTCATCAGTAACGCACGCGCGCGAACACGAGCGAAGCGTAACGAATGTTACGTTACAATACATCGATTATTAAGTTGGTCGATTCGAATAGACAATTTCGATGATTTGCCAGTTGTCGCGGTTTCGGTGATTGGTTCTGTTTGTTGTGTATTCATCGGAAAAATAGACTTTATTGGAATAATTTTGAGGACCTGTTCGAGAATCGCTGTTGTGTGATACTGGTATCAAGGTATGTCAATCATCTAAATCTTAAATTTTGTGAAGAGTTGATAATTATCATTGTATAAAACAGTTCTATCTTGAGGATATTTATCAGACAGAAAATTTAAAAAACGATAAAGAAGTTTCTAACGTTAGATAAGTATGTAATGTTATAAGCTTTACAATTCCTTCCAATTTCAAAGCTGTAGGTACATGTATAATACTACAAAATATTTATTTTATTTTTAAATTTATGTGATGTGAATATTATTTGAAAGCCATTCGACACCTTGTTATAAATGGGTTGGTTAAATGGGTTTCAACTTGAAACTTTCAAGTACATTGATATTACGCTACCATTTCGATACTTCAAAATATACATAATATGTACACATTTAGATAGATAGAAAATACTTTATTTGCATACCTTAAGAAACATTACAGCGAGAAAATAAACACATATTATGTATACAAAGGGCGGTCTTATTACTTAAAGCCATTTTCCAGACAACCGAACAGAAAGGAAACGTTTACAAAAAATATCCAGGTTGGTAGTTTACTACGTAAACATTACTTAAAAAAAAACACGAAGTACTATTTAAATAAATACCTAAATTAAACATTAAATAAATAAACTTACATTACATTATAATAAAACCCACACTTATATACATACACGGATATATAAATACATATGTGTATCTTAATATTACTTACAAATTAAATTTAGGTTATTGATGACTATATTGTATACCAGTGGGTGCCGGGCTGGAGTTTACCACCATATCTTCCAATGAGTGTCCTAAGAAGCTACAAAGAGAAAGACAACAGAAGGAGGGCAGTAATGGCTCCTAAAGAACTGTTTACATTGGGATCCCTAGGATGCCTACCAAGTGTATGGATTATGGGGATTATAGTAAATCCCCGATGATGGGGGAGGTTATCAGGTGGAAAATATGGCTGCCGATAATAATGAAGATATTTTAGATAAGTAGTACTGGAAACTGGAAGCATGGAAGAGACCGGAACTGGCCCTTCACCCATTTTAGGTTTAGTCAACATTTTCGACCAAATTATCGCTTACTAAGTATCATCGATGACCTATTAGTCTTGCTAATGCTTACCCTGTTTTACGTATTTACGTTTGGAATAAAACGAATTTTCCTCAAATGAGACTTAGCTAGGTATATGAATATACAATAATATACATGAATATATTAATGTGCTTATATCATCTCGCAAAAACTTATTTTTGGAAGGCATCTATCTGCTGTGAAATAAGTTGGCTCGCTATAATAAATTTTTAAAATTAGTGCCTCTATACAATTGTAGTTTTGTCATATTTTAAATACCAATTATTCAAATTCGGTGAAATTTTGCATGCATGTCCTTTAGGTATCTACATGCTAGCTTAACCTAATTCTTTGTTAGTTTTTCGTTTCATTATTTATTTTATCTTTAAATGTGAAACACAGGATTCCCATACCTACAAAACTATATATCCAAATAATTTTAATATACATAATTTTACAGAAAACTGTCAAACCAGCAGTAAAAATTTTAGAGGAGATACATGCAACACTTCACCGAATTGGAACACTTGGTATTTTAAATATGGCAAGACTACGTTTGTATAATGCGCGAAATCTTTTAGTACTAGAAAATACAAAGAAACGGAATTGACTTCCTAGTTCTAACACTGAAAAGGAAGAAATAACTTATTGAAGTCGGAACCATGCTCATTCAAAACACTGACCCTACGGCGGTAGCATGGTCCGACTTCAATCTTTTTAGTTTTGTATACTGCTTACACGATCATTCATTAGCCTAAAATAATGTTCACCAACAAAAGTTGCAAATACTAATTATTTTTTTAGTTAATTGACTATAACTTAAAAATTACGCAACCGATATTTGAGGAAATTTAAATGAAGCCAACTTGGAAGTATGGTACAAAAAATCATCAAAATGAGTTTATAATTCGCGGTGCTATAGTAAAAAAATTATATATTTTATTCGAATTGAGAACCCGCTCCTATTTTGAAAATCAGATAAAAACGAAAACCTTTTAGGTACTAACCATAGGACATATACCTACGAAAGCATTTTTGGAATCTTAATAGGTAGCTGGTTTAATTTTCACAGACTGTGTTAGTACGGAGGATTCCCTAGAAAATAGTTGAGAATAAAATACAAGAAGTCCTTAAACAAGAAACGTATATTAAAAAAAAACTACTGGCGGAATTTTACATTCAATTGCGATAATTGTGTATGTGTTTTATTTACATATCTGTTGATAAACTTTCTTTAATTTTTGAGAAAAGTATACAAGCCTCAACCAGTAAGAAAGCCATCCTAGCCTCGTATATAACCTAAGTGAACTCATACTTGGCCAGGAAGACTTACTCACTGGATTCTGCAGTAATGTACTATTCCTGGATGAACTTTTCACAAAACTGCTACTAAAAGACAAGTGCAGGTAGGGATAGCTAGGGATCTCAACTTGTATGTAAAATAACCATTTTATATACAGTATCAAAATTCTGGGTGGCCGGTATTATTTTTATTAGTTTAATGGTCATCAATGGTTTGGAAAAAAAATATCATTCAGTACAAAGATTCGTTCAAAGAAACTAAAAGTATTTTTGTTTCGCAAAGTAACAAACATGAAGTGTTGATAAGATAACTGCTGATAACATCGCATCGCATAAATGTAATTTTCTATGGTTGTATTGTGTTAAGGATATTATTCAGTCGGGGAAGGCTTCATGAGCGGTAATTCAGCGGTGATGGATTTTTTGTCACAATATCCTCTTCCAACGTTAATTCTAAATCCAAGTAAACAAAAAAGGCTATGTTCCAAGTGAAATGCATTAAATCAAAGAGTGTTAAAACGACTGTCCCTCTGATGTTAAACTTTTGCTAATAAAGGCAATGATGCCCTATTTGTATGAGTAGTGGACTGCCGTATAATAATAATCATTTATTCAGCAAGCTAATTGTTTTGCAATCTTAAAACTAATTTTTCTATATACAAGTGTTAGTATAATATTTTTTTGTAGTTTGGTCTCTTTTCTCCACACTAGGATTCCCTGTGTCCTGGAGATCCAGTTCTTTACAGCATGAATTTATATATAACGTTTCAAGTGCTCATTTAAATTAAATTTTTTATCAATAATGGACATGATATGCAATTCAGTAGCCTGTGCAAACTTTCTTGTATTTAGTTATGCGTCAAAATTGTGTATATCACAATATTGTTAGGTCACTTATTTAATTTCTTTAATATATTATAACATGTATTTATTTATTTTATATCTTTCCTTAAAAGAAGCGCAGTTGACTACGGAAGTACTAAGAGGCGCCATCGTGACGTTTCATGTAACGTCAAGATGGCCGCCACACGGGTATTGAAAAGTCAGTCCTACTTTCATCGCCGAACAGAACGGTCGTGCTAATATTAAGTATTACTGCTATTAGAGTAATCTATAATTTATTTACGAAGTTATAAATCAGTGTTAAGAGATAAGTGATGATTATGTGACAGTGAAGAGAAAACAATATTATACGGAAAGAGTGAATATATACGAGGTGTTTGTATTTACCTACCCCGCTGACCTCCAAAAGTTCAGAAGTGGGACGACTGGAAATAAGCTATCTATTTTCCTGCACTACGCCTACAAAAACGTAAGTACTTTTTTTTGCCAATGTCGTTTATCTTTGTTTATCGTGTAAACAGTAATCACTGACTAAAAATTAAAAATTGAACAAAAGCACAGCAGGGAACTTTATTGTTATCTTATTTTTCTTCGTTTATGTATCCATCGTTAATTACAAAGAAATATATTATCTTATATATGTTTTATAAACGATTGTAACGTTTATAACATAAAGAGATTGGCTGCAGCTAGTGTAAATAGTCTATCCGGTCCCTGAAATTTTTTTTTTCTTTGTTTTTTTTCCTCCGTTTATTGTTGCTCCATAAATATGGATATATTTACACACATTAAAGCCGATATGCCACATCCAAGCTTATTTATATGCGTCAATTAAATAATACCTTTACTGTTTACAATTTTGTACAGTGATTTATTTATATTGTTTTATACTTATTATAGCTAAACTCAATATTTGGTAGTAACTAAACTTATTATATTTAGCATGCTTACATTTTCGTATTCTGTAACAGTTATCAAAGCAAGTTTAACGAATGAAATAATAAACGAATACCATAAACTGAATTCTTATAGCAAAGTATACTCACTTTAAAATACTAAACGATAATGCAAATTGAACGCCTCAACCTCTTTGTTTAGGTTTATTACATTTTTTTTTACTTTTATTTTTAATTATAATAGGTGTACATAACTTAGCTTTCGGTGAAAGTCAGTTTCTAAGCTCTTCTTTTTAAGTTTCAGATCAATAAAGGATATGAATGATAAAACCATTGGTTATGAGCCCGGTCATGGTTACGGGGACGCCCAAAGAATCGGGTCCAGTGACCATGGTCGGAGAATTGAGCGAACCGATCATGATTACGGGAAGGCCCAAGAAATTGGGCCAAGTGATCATGGTCGGAGGAATGAGCGGAACGATCATGATTACGGGAAGGCCCAAGAAATTGGGCCAAGTGATCATGGTCGGAGAAATGAGCGGAACGATCATGATTGCGGGAAGGCTCAAGAAATTGGGTCAAGCGATCATGATCGGAGAATTGAGCGGTACGAACATGATTGTGGGAAGGCCCAAGAAATTGGGCCAAACGATCATGTTCGGAGAATTGAGCGCTATGAACGAGATTGCGGGAAAGCCTCTGGAACCAGGCCAAGTAATTGTCACCGTGGGAAGGCCCACTTGCGGTCGTGTGACCCCGGTGTCATATATAATACGACTCAACGAGAAAGAGATGCGAGTACGCACTCACAGGCTTTTACTTTGAAAGACAAGGATAGAAACATAGATGAAGGGACGTCGGTGCAAAGAAGACAAAGGTGGAGTAGGAAAGACTCCACTGACTCAAACAGCTCCCTTGATTATGAAGATAGGAGAACCAGAAGAAGAATCAGCAAAACAAATAATAGGAGACGGCGTTACAGTTCTCTGGATTCAGAAGAGGAGCGACACCCATCAAAGAGAAAGAAGACTTCTAGAACTAAGGTAGATAATTCTAATACCATTTTAGATAAGGTTTTGAACATAATTACTCAAGTGGGAAGCTCGCATAAACCTAAGCTTACTTTTAATACTAATGTTATCCCGGAATTTGACCCCATGTCGAAGGAACAAACTATCCTAACGTGGCTTACAAAAGTAGAAGAGTGTGCTGAAATTTACGGATGGGAAGAGAGGAAGATAATACATTACGCTTTACCAAAGCCGTGTGGTGTAGCCAAAACTTGGTACCAAGGTTTACCTTCACTTTTACTAACTTGGGGTGAGTGGAAGAAAAAAATGATAGAGTCGTTTCCCTGTCGTGAGGATTATGCCGAGCTTCTTACTGATATGCTTTCAAAAAAAGTTAAATATGGGGACTCACTAGAGCACTATTATTACGCGAAGGTTAATCTTTTAAATCGTTGTAAAATTTTTGGAAAACAAGCTGTTGACTGTTTGCTTTACGGAGTAGAGGATAGGGCTGTAAAGGTTGGCGCTCAGGCGGCGCAGTTTAATGAACCGGAACAAGTACTCAAATATTTTAGAACTGTCAAAGTAGGTCATAATAGAGATTCATACGATTCACTGGCACGAAACAAAATGGAGCGAAAGTCATTCTTTGCTAGCAATCCCGGTACCTCTAAATTACTACAAACAACTAACCTGAGGTGTTACAACTGAAATGAAGTAGGGCATCTTAGCTTTCGATGCATTAAGCCTAAGGTTAAATGTACTAATTGCGATCGGTTAGGACATCAAGCCAAAGATTGTTTTCGACGTATCACACCCGGCGATACAACTAGACAGACTAAAGATTCAAATCAAAAACAGGTATTAGAGCTTTTAGAGGTTGGTGAAAACACCAATAACAAATATATTAATGAAATCCGTGTAAATGATTCTTCGATAATTTGCCACATTGATCTGGGAAGCCAATGTTCCTTGATCAAGGTCTCCCACGCAAAATCGCTTAATCTCGATATCTCACAACGAGAGAATTTACCCACACTCAGAGGAATTGGCGCTAGTTTAGTTCGACCTTTGGGTGTAGTGACTGCATCTGAGACGTGCAAGGAATTAAAGAAGATATAGATCTATTTGTTGTTGATGACTACGTTCTCACTCACCCGATACTTTTAGGTCATTCGTTTACTGAAAAACCTGACATTTTAATCACCAAGACTCCTAATCAAATTATTTTTGAACGACTACCTGCGAATAAAATACTCTTAATTGCTAAAACTGACCAAGAAATACCACGCCAGGGAATTAAAGTTATTCAAGTTATCGCAGATACTGAGGCTTGTTGCAACGTATCTGTTAACGGTTCACTTAGGGGCCTAGAAGGAAACGAATATTACTTGTGCCCTGGTCAATACGAAATTAAGAAAGGTCAAGGGGCCCTTTTAGTTTTTAATGCGTCTTCTAATGTGATACATATAAAAAAGGATACTCTTTTAAGTCGTGCTAAAAAAAGTCGCAACGTCATTTCTAACGAAATTCTAACATGTTCTAGCTTAGTTTTTGAAGAAAATTGTGATGACCGAATAAACAGCAATAGTAATTTAACTGTTAACGAACGAAGTCAGCTCCAAAAGTTGTTATCCAAATATAGCGACTGTTTTTCTAGTTGCTTGCAGGACTTAGGTTACACCAAAGCACACGAGATGGTGATTGAATTAGAAAACACAGAGCCTATAGTATTCAGGCCTTACCGAATGTCATACGCTGACCGTTCTTTAGTTAGAAATATGGTGCAAGAGATGCTAGATAGCAACATAATTCGAGAATCCTCTTCACCATATGCTAGCCCAATTGTCCTAGTACAGAAAAAGACAGGTGAGAAGCGGCTGTGCGTCGATTACCGAGCCCTCAATAGAAAGACAAAAAAAGACCACTACCCCTTACCCCGCGTAGAAGACCAACTTGACATGTTAGCAGGAAATACTCTATTTACATCACTCGACCTGGCATCCGGATATTACCAGATACCTATCTCAGAGCCATGCCGAGACAAGACTGCCTTTGTAACTCCGGATGGCCAGTACGAATACAATCGCATGCCATTTGGCCTTGTCAATGTGCCGTCTGTTTTCCAGCGGACCATCAATAAAATATTGATGGAGGCTAAGATTAAGAATGCATTTGTTTATATGGATGATATTCTAATTCCCTCGAAAATTTTTAAAGAGGGCATAGAAAGATTAGAAGAAGTTTTACAACTCTTGCAAAAGGGTGGGTTAACTCTCAAATTTACCAAATGCAATTTCTTTCTCGATACCATAGATTTTCTGGGATTTGAAGTAAGTAAAGACGGTATTAAGCCAGGTACTAGAAAGACTAAGGCGGTCTCAAAATTCCCTATTCCAAAGAATCAACATGAACTGCGCCAGTTTCTTGGGCTCTCTGGGTTCTTTAGGAGATTCGTTAAAGGTTACGCAACTATTGCTGCACCACTAACTAATCTGCTTCGAAAAGAGTCACCGTGGCTGTGGGGTGCTAATCAGGATGAAGCTTTTTCTAAACTAAAAGCTCAACTTGTGGAGCGCCCAATACTTGCCCTATATAACCCTGAATCCGAGACACAACTACACACTGATGCGAGCAAAGAAGGACTAGCAGGTATTTTGCTCCAACGGAATTCAAACGGGGTATTACAGCCAGTATCTTATTTCAGCCGCAAAACTAGTACGGACGAACGTAAATTTCACTCTTACGAACTAGAAACCCTCGCAGTTGTAGCATCCTTGAATCGGTTTCGGATATACCTATCAGGGATCCCTTTCAAAATCTTAACGGACTGCAATGCTCTTCGAAGCACACTAACTAAACGTGACCTGATACCTCGTATTGCTCGATGGTGGGTCCAGATCCAAGAGTATGACTGTAGTATAGAATATAGGCCAGGGGCGTGCATGTCACATGTAGATGCGTTAAGTCGTAATCCTGTCGATGATCCTATAATGGAATCTCATATACTAGACGTGTTGCCTGTTCGCAATTTCGAAGAAGATTGGATAACTACTGTTCAATTAGCGGATGATGAAGTAAAAGCAATTAAAACCACTCTCGAAGATCCATCGTTCACTGAAATATCAGATATTGTTTTAAACTATCAGCTAAAAAATGGACGTGTATATCGAGTTGTAGGAGATACGATTAAATGGCTAGTACCCAAAAGTGTTCGTTGGCAAATCCTTAAGATGAATCATGATGAGGTTGGTCATCTTGGTTTCGAAAAAACTTTGAGAAGAATCCAAGAACACTATTGGTTCAGTAAAATGAGGAAATTTGTAAAAAAATACGTTTCATCTTGTCTCGAATGTGCACATCACAAAACTCCCGGGGGCAGACGTGAAGGTGAGCTCCATCCTATAGAAAAAGAGAGTGTTCCTTTTCATACAGTCCATGCAGACCATTTAGGGCCGTTTGTGAAGAGCAAAAAGGGTAACTGTTACCTATTGGTTTTGATCGATGGATTCACAAAATTTATCAATATAACACCAGTAAAGAATACAAAATCTGTGACTACAGTTCGTGTTTTACGTGAACACATTAGCTATTTCGGCGTTCCTACGCGTTTAATCACCGACAAAGGGTCAAGTTTCACCAGTGCTACATTCAAAGCATTCATATCGTCCTACGGTATCAAACACATTGTTAACGCCGTGGCAACACCGAGAGCTAACGGTCAAGTTGAGCGTTTTAATAGAACCATACTAGATGCTCTGTCAGCTTCAGGTCATGGAAGGGATGATAAGGCTTGGGATGACTGTATCGGTGATATTCAGGTAGGCATTAATACAACTAAGCATAAAACAACTCAAAAAAGTCCATCTGAGCTGTTATTTGGCTTTAACGTTACTAGTAGGGCCGAAGGTATCATGAGCTCTGTAATAAATGATACGTTAAACCAAACTCCTATTGAAGAGCTTGAAGATTTGCGGGAAGAAGCTAACCGGAACATAACACGCCAACAAAACAAAGACGCAGAACGATTTAACAAACATAGAAAACCTAGCAAAACTTATAAGGAGGGTGATTTAGTGCGTGTCGAGCGTCATACACCTCACGACGGTAAATCTCAAAAATTAGTTGATAAATATAAGGGACCTTATCGTGTAATAAAAGTGCTCCCCCATGATAGATTGTTAATAGAAGACACTCCTATTACTCGTAAAAACAGTAGATATGAAGCCGTGGTAGCTTTGGATAAAGTTCAGCCGTGGTTAATGTTTAATAGAAATTTCGAAAGCGATGATTCTGAAGTTGATGCTGATAAATAATATTAAATGTAAGTTACTGCTATATAAACATTATCTGCAGTATAATTCAAATTACGAGTGGTGATTAATCCTAACTGAACAATTAAAAACGGATCTTTCAGTTGAAATGTACCTATTATTTACGACACTATACTGTATACAATATAAGCATATGTTTTTTTTTTTTAAACCAATTTATGATTGTTAAGGTCTTTGTTTATATTAACTTAGTTATATGATATTTTATAATATAAGTTACACACTGTAAACAATCACACCTGTTATGTGATTTATATTATCTCTATGTAATTTTATGAATAACGTTAAAACAGCGAGAGGACTCGCTTTGCAAAGGATGGCCGAGCTGTTAGGTCACTTATTTAATTTCTTTAATATATTATAACATGTATTTATTTATTTTATATCTTTCCTTAAAAGAAGCGCAGTTGACTACGGAAGTACTAAGTGGCGCCATCGTGACGTTTCATGTAACGTCAAGATGGCCGCCACACGGGTATTGAAAAGTCAGTCCTACTTTCATCGCCGAACAGAACGGTCGTGCTAATATTAAGTATTACTGCTATTAGAGTAATCTATAATTTATTTACGAAGTTATAAATCAGTGTTAAGAGATAAGTGATGATTATGTGACAGTGAAGAGAAAACAATATTATACGGAAAGAGTGAATATATACGAGGTGTTTGTATTTACCTACCCCGCTGACCTCCAAAAATATGTTGTGTTCTAAAGTAACATGATTATTATAGAAAGTTATGATTCGAATCCAGGGGTCTCCCAATGACCTGAGCTTCTCCGTACAGCAGTGTAAGGACGATTGGAGCCTCCTCAAGAAGAAAATCGATAAGCACCTTAGAGTTCTGAAAGCAAGGATAGCTTTCAGAACTCTAAGGTGCTTAGCGATTTTCTTCAAATTGAGACCGTGCTCAAAGGTTAAACCGCAATAAAAATACAGACACAGCTCCGTGCATAAATGTGAATAAAAGTGACACCCAAGGTCTATAGTTGCTTTACTCGTATAGAAGATATTTGGCCGAGAATATCTATTCGGACATTCGGGCAATATTGGACAGGACAGTCCGAAAATTAGAGAAAATAACACTTTTCACATGGATGCGGCTGTCCGATTTTAAAATTTTCAATACGGATCTATTAAGGATATAAATACCTAAGTGACCCCATTTTAGCTTAAATTAGATGTGAAAATTAATTATCGTTGAGGAGGAATTCCAAAAAATAATTTGAAAATTGCGGCATTGCCGCTAATTAATCTATTAATCACGTATTTACTGCCAAAATAAATATTTAAAAAAAAGAAAAAAATATATTCTATGTACGGAACATGCTGTATATGTTTTCTGAATCAAAAGAATGATCAATCATCCCTGTTCCCCATCAAAATGACCATTGGTGTCTGTGATTTCTGACTTGGAAGAAACTTGGCATAGTTATACTTGGAGTTGCTTTTCTATGGTCGAGGACATAAAAGCCTGATTTTTAAAGTAAACAGAAGAGTGTATAACTCGTGCATAAAATCCGACTTAAATATCAGTCCATGGGCTGTTAAATATTTCAATAATATATAGGTATATTTTTGGAAGTTTAATAACAAAAACAACCTAACATCAT
Organism: Plagodis pulveraria; assembly: GCA_963890685.1. Classification (NCBI taxonomy): domain Eukaryota; kingdom Metazoa; phylum Arthropoda; class Insecta; order Lepidoptera; family Geometridae; genus Plagodis; species Plagodis pulveraria. The sequence goes on along the minus strand of OY982955.1, from coordinate 5,707,083 downwards.
GTCTGTATTACATATTCTCAGAGGAAATTTCTTATACACGCATTTTCTCAGGCGTCATGTACTCGAAGGCAATCTTACTGCCATCCACAGGGCACACTTTGTCTCAACAAAAATACGAGAAGTAATGTTTTTTATTTTTTTATTCTTGATAGGTTAGCCTATGACCCCTATCTCACCTGATGGTAAGTGATGATGTGGTCTAAGATGTTGTTGAGACTAACCTAGAATTACTGGCTCTCAAGGACAGCTGCCGGAACACACCGTTAGGTGTTTGGCGACAGATTTTCTACATGAGGGTGTTAGCTAGCCAGGCGGGCATTCGCAAATTGCCCTACCACCATGCTATAACGACTGCCATCATAAGACAACAACCGGGACCGACGGCTTAACGTGCCCTCCGAAGCACGGAAACGCTAAGTAGTAATGTCACTAGCGGTCACCCATCCAACTCATGACCGCGGGCGACGTTGGTTTACTTTGCTGATCGGTTAAGAACAGCTAAGTAAACTTCGCTACGAGCGCTTAAAACGGTTGGGTATGTTGGTTAAAACACGACACTCTATCTATATTCCCAGTAGAATATCAAGTTTGATAACTGGTTATGAAAAAACAAAATATCATACTGTTTAATTACCGCGCTATCAGTAAAAAATCGCTATAAACTATTTTCCTTGTCTATGTTTTTTGTAACGTCTCGTGAACTTGTAACTTGGTTGAATAATTTATGCCTTATTGATTACTAAGTTATTAAAGTTTAGATCACAATAAAATTTTTACTATGTACTTACTTACCTTATTAATTAAACAACTTTAAATGGTTTACATCGCGTATATTTATCAATATTTTTATCCCGACGTTTGTTTTTGTTTAATTACTATGTGTAATAATCGCGAAACCTAAGACAACATTATTTAGCTACTCATAGTCAGGATCATATCGGAGTCCTTGTAAGACGACCCTGACCTTTATGCTAATAATCTAGCCATGATCTTTGAGTTTGAAAAGTGTTTAGCTGACATAATTAAATTCTATAGAATCGGCAAAACTTACCAATCTTGCTGCAACTCGTCTGGGTGGACAGTATTTTGATTACGCAATGATTCAGGTCAATCAGGAGCTAGTAACGAAAAATAAAACACGAATTACGTTCAATCTTTTTCTCTATGGTTCAATCTCAATGGCTACACAGCTACGACTTTTGTTTGTTTGAAGTGCGCGAAAATTTGGGAATATAATCTTTTTCAGATGGATGCGATTGTCTTTTGAGCGAAAATAGACCAAAGCTAAGGTGTTAATTTTTTAACACGGATTTGTGGACGATATAATTGGTCAAGTCTTAGGTATAGTTAATGAGAGAATTCATTATCGATATTTTTTATACCTATTAATCAAGGAGTTATCAAAAAACCTTCAACAATGATTTGTTGCCAAAACGTCTGTACAATAGTTGGTTAATATGTTACCTCCCCTTATCTTCATCGTGCGTCAAATGTGCATCAAATGAGCAGCATGCCACTCCTTACGTGGATATGAGTAGTTTCTAGTGTGTATTAGATGCACAACAGGGCTGTGTACCATCTTATAGTGCCCTGCCAGGGTTTCATACATTAAGTTTTTGTGTTCGTGTCTTATATGTTGTTAGCGTAAACATATTATTCGTAATATGTTCTTGTGTTTCGTCCAGTGTGTTAGAGAAAACATTTTGTATGACCCTGAACTGGGCCCGGTGAATGGCAACAGGCTCGCCCCTAATTACATGGTCATGTGGTCCCATTTAAATTTGAGTGAGATCTGATGAATAGTATTTGAGTTATCCCTGATAATGCGTATATTACGATTAAAGTCAGTAATTTGTAAAAAAAATGATTATTTCTAAACCCAAATGATGGTCCTCTGAAGAGAAGTTCACCTTCATATTGACCTAAATCAGGAAATCGTCCCCATAAGACTAAGATAAAACTAATTGTATAGGTTAATTACTAAATAATTCTAAATTTTAAATAATTCTTAAGTATCCTCTGACATAACCACAATCTTCATATGTGTGTATCTTCATAATGAGTTTGTAATTATGTCAGAGCATAATTAAGAATGATTTAGTAGTATATAGCAGTAATTGCCCTAATGGCAGTAGTAAACTGTGATTTCCAAAATAGAACTTAATTTAAAAAATAAAGTAGAAGTGACCGGCCAGTTCACCCTTAATGCACCTTATTTCAAGATGCAGGCATGAACACTAGAGAAATATCAAACACGACTAATTAAGCGCCCAGCGGAAACCACAAGAGAGGCTTGCACACACGTCATACCGTATTATTCCAAATTCAATAAAGGATATCAAGTCTATTTTATTCATAGTTGTCGCAAGAGTTCACTTTCTCAATATGAGCACATACGTCCAATTGCCATCCGCGGAGATATAAAAGCCTGGAAGGCGCGAAAGGAATTGAAGGCCAGTTCCAATTCCCTGTACATCCTGTATACCATCTTTTTCTAATTTTCAGCCTACATCAACATCTGTTGTATAATCTGACACATTTTCTCTATTTATTAACATAAAGTAAAGAGCCGTCAGTCTATTAGTAATTTATTTAATCAGTGGTAACATTATAATAGCACTATATTGCGATTATGCAACATAATTATTATAATGACAACCATAATGACTGAACCTCTCATATAAACAATCTTCAATAATTACTATGTATTTGTTATGGCAGAATAGGCTTTGTCAATATCTAACGAAAGCGAATATGTGGACTAAAGATTATGTCTGGGATCGGACTTGAGTTTTAAATTGATCTACTTTCACATGGCTCCTTACACGCACTACCACTTGCTACAAACATCCTATGGTCTTATGTCTGCCTGGTACTTTTAAGTTCAAACGTGTTTTTAGTGGCGCGTGCTTTATACTACTGAACACAGCCTCCGCCATTATGGGGGGGGGGGGGGGGGGTTTGCCATAATCCCCACGCTAGGCAGGCGTCTTGGGGATCGCAGTGTGAGATATCAGTTCCTCAGAAAGCGCTGCTGCCCACCTTTTGGTGTGTTATGTGTTACCCTTAGTCGCCTCTTGCGACACCCACGAGTAGAGATGGGGGGGTTACATTCTAGCTCGGCACCCCCGGCGTCCTTTATACAGGAGTAAAATTTTTGCTTCATTAAATAAGTAGGACGAGCAGGGTTCTCCCTCATGATTCTACTAGTGGAACAAATTAGTAGGATCACGAGGAAACTACTGAGCTCAGGTGGCGGTGTCCGACGAGGGAGAAACTGCGATGTGCGTGGCTCAAGGGCCTGTTTACTTCATTGTTGAACGACCTACCGGCACAGAATATTTGCCGGACATTATCGTTATCGTTAATGGAGACATTTTCCTGTACACGAACAATGTAGCCGCTGTTATCGAGCTCGAGCGACAATCTACAGACTATCGAAAGATATAGCGCAATGGATCCAGCAAAATTGACTCATTCTTATTATAAAGAAAACGAATTTGCCGCTTTTGAGTTATTTCCGATCAATTAATAACAATTTTTTTCTACCAAAAAATAGAACCGACTGCACCACTCAAATGTGTGAAATAACTTGTTGAAGTCGGTACCATGATGGTTCAAAAGTACCTAATATCACAATATTGAGCGCATGGTACCGACTTCGACAAGTTATTTCACACATTTGAGTGTTAAAGTCTGTTACATCACCCTTTAGTGACCCTTGCTACTAATCGATTGTCATTCACGGTCAATGACTATAAAAAAGAATCATCAAAATCGGTTCACACAGTCAAAAGTTCTGAGGTAACAATCATAAAAAAACATACAGACGAGTTGCGTACCTTCTCCTTTTTACCGACTTCTTGCAGTGATATGGGCGAAGGCTAGAATTACTGGCTTTCAAGAATAGCAACACGATACATTTTCTACATACGGGTAGCTGGCGGGCAATCCTAACCCGCAAATTACCCTAACACCATGCGGTGAAGCTCAAGCCCATTGTGGAATTCAAACCAAGTTCCTGCTGCATGGAAGTCCATAGACATTGGCACTGGGTCAAAAGACTCACGAGCACGATTGTGTGTAGGGCTTACTCGCTTGTACTCACCGATCATCGTCTAGTGATGGCGACAATCGATGACAAGTTTTTCGGCTAATGATTGTAATACTGGAATCAGTTGTAGCAGCAGCTATTAACTCCACGTCCATTTTCAAGGCTCGGCGCTAAGCCAATCACGGTCAATTGTGTGGACGATAATCTTGTCGATTACTTTGCCGATGACAGACGATTATGTAGTAAAAGGCTTTACTGAGTGCACGGGTATAGTATCGACACCGCTTGTGTACCTATTAAAATTTAAACGGAATGCCTGTCTCCTATCCATAGAGGAAAGTAATACTCCGGAAAGTCCTACCCCTGCATGATAAAATCTATTAAACGTAAACATTTTACTAATAATTTTTTTGCTGTTTTTTATGCTTGATAGGTTATCCTTTGACCACTAATGATAAGTGATAATGTGGTCGAAGAGGTTGTTCAGGTCAAGGTCTTTGACCACAATCTCGAAGGTGTGAACAGGCTTAACCTAGAATTAATGGCTTTCAAGGACAGCTGCCGAAACACACCGTAAGGTGCTGGGTGACAGATTTTTTACTTGGGGGTGGTCGTTAGCCAGACGGGCATTCGTAAATGCCCTTCCACTACGCGGTGAAGCTCAAGCCCGTGGCGGGATTTGAACCATGGACCTGCTGCGCGGCAGTCCATAGCCAATGCCACTGAGCCATCACTGCTTCAAAAAATATTATATACAATTTGACAGACATTTCAATTAACTGCTTCCAAGGTGTTGTATCTAAATCAGGTAAGAAAATAATGTTTTCAAAGGACTTTAGAAATAGGAAGTTCTTGGATGAGGCGTATGTTTTTCGAATCCGTACGCAAAAGTCAAAACGGACTCCGACATTGCACTCCGCTGTATGAGCGTTCCGTCCATTTATCACGGGTTTCTAGCTTGTGAACAGTATGATATAGAAACCTAACATTTAGATATCTGTGTAGTACATAGACCCAACACCATTTCTGTGATAGTTTTTGAAGCAGTTATGGGCTAGTGAAAATGTCTATAGACTGCATGCCATGCAGCAGGAACATGGTTTGAATTCCACCGCGGGCTTGAGCTTCACTGCATGGTGTTAGGGTATTTTGCGCGTTAGGAATCCCTCATGTTGTAAATCTTTATCAATCGTAAAAACTTTAATACATACTAGAATTTGGTATGGAATATAGTATATAATTTGGTATGGAATATAATATATAGGACTCGAGCTGTAAGAAATATATTCTAATAGAACCTTCGGCGTGCGAGCACAACTCGCAATGTATCTGCCGGATTATCCACTGCTGAACACAGCCTCCCCCATTGAGGGGAATTTGCCATAATCCCCACGCTTGGCAGGCGTTTTGGGGATCGCAGTTTAAGATAGCAGTTCCTCAGAAGGTGCTGCCTACCGTCCGGTATTTTCCTTTAATCGCCGGTCATCAACTCGGACCTCCGTCCCGGACTGTACGTGTGACATTGTTTTTTTTATAGAGGGCAGTTTATGAAAATTAGGGAATTTAAGAGATAAGTGTGCGCGTAGACAGTAGTATATACGTAATTTAGTTTGACACGTCTAATTAAGTATAAGAGAAATTGAAATTTCAAAACTCTTTAAAATCGACATGTATTCTTTAAATCGCCCATATTTATGCTTCTAATAAGAGTTTTATTTTCGTATAATTTTGACTCATCATCTTATCAAGCTATTACTCATGTTATATCTATATTCGCAATTTATTTGTATTTCTTTGGTTTAACGATTAACTTTCACATAAGTTTAAGTTATTATATATATATTAATATATATAATAACTTAATATATATTATGTGTTTGTAAAGAACAACTACACATAACACACATCCTCCTTGGTGCTTAAATATTTACTAAAAAGGAATAACGAGTCGTTTGGCGACGACTCTTAAAATTACAGGCACATGAGACCTAACAACTGTACATCTCAGTGTGACGGGCACAGTGCAATTCGTCGTTGACGAAATGCAACTGTTATAGACAGAGGTTAGTCCACTTAAAATCAGGTGGGCCTCGGGATTGTCCCTTCATAATGACATCATGATTTAAAAATGAAAACAAAAGATTTTTTGCAAGTACGTACCAAGTACAGATATGAGTATTTCTTAGAAAGAGTGAAGATTTTTTTTTTTTCATAAATGAATTGACGGGTCATGTCTATACCTAAGTAATTTTCTGCCATTTGTTTAAACTTAAAACTTAACTTAATTAAAACTAAATATTTGATAACATTATTAGATATTGCCAAAAAAAGACGAACCCATAAATTTTAGCAAGACAGATACAACTAATAAATGGTAATTTATTCATGGACTAAAAATAAAACATGGTATTTTTTCTGAGGCAACGCTCTTTGGTAAACAAAACACCTGCACCACAAATTTAATTTGATTACAAAATAAATTATTTCTGTGGTAGGCACTTAGCTACGTTGCTTAAAATGAATATGATAAAATATATGTATGAATAGCTTGCGTATTTATTTAATTTGGATTCTCTATAAAAAATACCATTATCTAACTCAATCCAGTAGCGATAAATTCAAATTGTATACATTGACCTGTGTAGCGTATTATCTCGATGATTGTAAACGGTTTTTTTGCTCAATTAGCTATATTTGCTAACTCTATACTCTACATGTACCTACTTATTAGCGAGTTTAAATTATACTGCTAATTAAATTGAAAAGTGATTGAACACGATTTACTTGATTCCATACATTAATTATTGAATCCATACACCTAAAAATGATGTAGATATACAGGATTATTGGAAAAATGCTACCTCTTAGGGTTGACTTCTGCTAGTCCTAACAAAAATTTTTAGATGTTATTTTCTTTATTGATTTTTTTGTGTTTGTTTATTGGACGGAATAAGCACAAGGACCACCTGATGTTAAAAGTCTGTTGTGCCTGTAATTTATTAATTTATATTTTTATTACTTTGCTCGATGTATAATAAATATTCAAAGGGTGCGCGGCGCGGTCCAGTGCTGCCACGGCGGGCGCTCTTGGCTTGGAGTAAGCATTGTCTTTTACTACTATTGAATAAATGCGTACGTCAGAATACCAGTACCTATACCTACCAGTTAACAATTAACCGATTGTTTTACACAGATAATTTTATTGTATATAGAGAATGAACTTCAGCATCGATGCCAATATTTAAGTACGTAATCTAAATAAAAAAACCTTAAAAAAATTCTAATTCGGCATGATTATTTATTAAAATGTTCTGCAAATAATCTGTGAAACTTATCAGACGATCTCCCTTCGTTACAATAGCCAAATAATATTTAGATAATATAAAATAATTAGGTAATAACTTCTACTCATTTCTAATATGCTGGAAGTTGGTAGTATTTTATATAAAAATATATTGTTAATAATTTTCGCTTTTTATGATTGTACTTTAAATATGGGCGCGAGTTGACGACAAAAAAATAGGTAAAATCAAAAGGGGCCAACATGCGCGCACTCGCGAGTTTCACGCTCGCCCAGTTGTCGAATAAGTCAATTCATCATCATCATCTCTCTGCTCAATACCCTGGATGCTCAACAATCAGATCTTGACGTTTATGCTATATACTTAAAGTATGACTATTTTAATGTTTTTTAACTTGATTTTATTATTTTACTATTGTTATGTTTGCAATAACGCCTGCTATGCGGATTACATTACAAAATTACAAATATACGATAGAAAAAAAAACTGCGGGTTCGAATCCCGCACATGATTAATTGTTTCTATGGTATATTTGTAATTCTGTCTTTATTATTTTATGTAATACTTGATAAAAGAATTGTATGCAGATGTAAATAATGTAATATGTATATTGTATATTAATTCCTAACATTGTTGACTAGTTGCACGACTTAGCTATGCTGCAGGTAAAAGTACCCCAATAGTGCTAGGTTTTCCCCCAATTCTTTAAAAGGCGCTGCTGCCCTCTGGTATTTTACCCTTCGTTGACTCTTACGGCTCCCGCAGGAAGGTAGGGGTGTGATTCTAAACCCCGGCACCCCACGAGCAGTTCTATAATAGACATATTCATATCTTTTATATCACTGATATGGGATCGCTAAAATATGTATGAACAACAGACGGACAAACGTTTTAGATTTGGCCTACACAGAAAAAAAAGTATTCTTTGTGCAAGAATTATTCTATTGGTCAAGAATAATAATGATTTGTATATGGCTAAAACAACGTATACTTGACATCAGCATAAGATTGTTTCAAATTGGCTTTTTTAAACTAAAAATATGTTATTTAGTTCTAGAATAATATTTTGTTGTCCTAAATACTACGTTTAAGTATATTTAATATCTCGCATGGCAAGAATATCCGGATTCTTCGTGTCAAATAAGCATGATATCTTAAATGAAGAATTACATAGTTTGTGTTTAAGTATATGCTATTGTTGGAATAAGACATCGCATTCTTGTCAAGAAGACTAATGTCATTAAGTCAACAAAAAAATTACTAGCAAATGACAAATTTTTCGTTTAAAACAAGAATAATTTAGTCCGCTTGAAACACCAAATCGTTATATTAAGTATAATAGTGTTTTAACTTAAAAAAAATAATAATTACAGCAAGATATGATATATTCGTTTAAGCAGTCGCTATTTTAAAACAAGCACTTTATTATTTTTAATTTAACTAAACCTATTTTTAAGTAAATGATAATCTATTATTGTTTCAAAACAGCTATTCTTTATGAAAGAGAAATATTTTTTCGTTGTGAGTCTGCAGTTTCTTGTCGTATGGATAATTCTTTCTTCGTTCAATAAAATTTGGTTTTATTCCAACTATATCATATTCTTAAGGCAAATTAGATGTTTTCTTAAATTAATCATTTAATTTGTTTTATTTAAGAAGCTTACTTCTTTTCGTGAGAATCAATGATGTTTTGATTGGATAAATCTTAGTTTCAATGTAAATCGATATTATTTTTCAATGAAAACAATCTTTACTTGATGTAAGAGAAATTATTTAATATTTTAAGACTCCAATTTCTTATAATAATGATCACGCTATCTTGAAGAAATAAAAATAGGGTTTTGTTTCAAGTGATAATATATTTGGGTGAATAATAATTCATTCTGGATTAAAGTAATTATGCGTTTTATTTTGAGAAAAACAATTAATGTATGGACAATAATATTATCTTGATTCAATAAATTTAAGTTTCATTTTAATCATATTATCCTCTCATTTGAATAATAGCTTATTTTTAAACTATTAGATTATGAATTTCGTTTCGAGAATATAATTTCTTGTGAGGAAGATTGTGGTGTCTTAGTTTAATAAAGTATCAAATGATCAATGTAAAATTAAATTTTCTTAATGTAAAAATAATATCAACACATAACAAATCAAGAAATTACATTCTCGTTGGACCAGATAATTTTCACTACATAAAATTTCATAAAAAGTGTAGTTACAAATTTATTACAATATAGATATCAGATAAGCTAACGCACTAATAGAGTACATATTTTACCGGGAAAACCTTTCCTGTGATATTTACACATAATAATAAAATAAACAACTTTTTAAAATAAAACAAGGTTAACCACACTTAACTTGCTACAGGAGTAACTAAACAATAACATTTGTAATAAATAATCTGATGACATTAGTAATAAAACTAATATAGTAATATTCACTACAACGTAATCATATTGTAAGTTAACAAAAACCAAAATATTAATATTGAATATTATTTTCTCATTATTGTCATTGGCGTTACATTTTTAAGACAACATAATCATACTGATAGGCAATCTAGTGAACTACTTTATAAGTATACTTTTAAACAAAAAATATGACGTATGAAGAAACTGATGATCGAAAAATTTAACAAACATTTTTAGTCTTAACATCTAAGCTCCTAACAAATGTAAGAAACTAATTCTGACTTCGTTCAAAATAAAAAAAAAAAGTAAAATGTAGCTTTACTTTTTTGAAGGCATTGTAGACTAAATTAAAATTACTTCCTCATAGATAAACTATTAAGAACTTATCACAACATTCACAACTATGCCCTATGCATTCAAATGTAGAAAATTTCAATTTTCCATTTAATCTCCCCAACGGCGGTATAATCCGGCAGAGCAGCTTTATTTGTCTGAGGGCTTTCTTGTCTGAAACATACATAATTTTACTTTATATCAGAATATAATTTGTAAAACACATAATGTTGTCTTAGGTTTTCACGTTGTAAAACACATGTTTCAACAGAGGTTAGCTGAACAGCATACTATTTATATTACTTATGTATATACTTGTTTGGTAGTTATATATTATATATATAAATTTTTAAAAAAAAGTGTTGCATACCAAGTTCAGTGACCTCCTTTACATCCTCCAATTCAATTAATATAGCTTCGTCTGTAATTAAAGACTCCTTGTTATTATTTCATCGAGATACCTATTCCATTTTGAATAAAGTTTCCATTGTTGTTCGGATACTTTTTTATCCGAATCAATATTCATCTGAAATATAAAACACAATTATATCTAAGATATTAAATCATGTGTGTATGGAAAATCATGTGTGGTAAACCTACGAGTATATAACATACCTACCATTGAAATGAGGAATTCTCGAAGTTCTTGATTTTTTGCGTATACCAATAGATGGGCACAGTTCATTTAATAGGTATCCAATACACATATTAACTGCTCTGGATTTATATTATCTGAAACCAACAAACACATTCTTGGATCAAGTAATTTTCATCGACGGCGTTTCGAAATTAACTAAATAAGGGTTGTTAGCAGCTTAATATACACGATATTATATTATCTACACTCTATACAAATAAACAAAATTGAAGTAACCGTTTAATATACATACATACCTGTAAAATTGTTTATCACTTTTATTGGTCCAGTAACTCTTCCATCTTCTGAGTTCTTTTGAGTTTTTTTCTAATAGTATACCTAGTGGCGTCTTTAAGATTACTCAGCATCTAAAGTATGAACAGTATCACTATAACTGCGAGTTCACTACTAATGAGTTACGATTGTGAAATGTGAAATACGTTTGGTAGTAGGGAGTCAATACAGACTAAGAGTCGGAGCGTGGGGACGCGCTACCACCAGTGTTGCCAGGTCATAGTATAAATTACTACATTCCATAAACACAATTAACTATTACGATAAATTGTTGACGTCATTTATGCGACGATGTACAGGTTTTTTCACGAAAACGTAGAGTTCATACTCTATGTGAGATAAAAACTCACGAATCCTTGACTAGAATTAGTAATTTATGTTAACCTTGTATGTTTTGAAAATAAAATGGGTGTACAAAAAATATTCAATATACTGATTGTAACGGAACGTTACACAAATATTCCGAAAGATTTGAATATGTATATACGAGTAATTTTATCTGACGAAATCTATTTATTGATCCTACTTACAAACTATTATTATTTTAATCTACTTCCATAAAATTACGAATATCTCAACCTTACTACTAAACTAACACAATAGAGTGAAGAACATAAATGAATGAAACTAAATAGCTCCGTTCACAATTAGCCGTTGTCTGAGAGACCGGCAGCGCGCGTCGCAACGGCTAGCAACAGCGGTGGTAGTCCAAGCGAATACACTTTTGAGCGAGGACGTACGTACATACGTACCATTTTAAATCGCTATATTATGCTAAATAGTGGAATTAATTAAATATTGTTACTATTACTTACTAGTGTTGTGATTGTGTTACCCCAAATTGGGTGAGTTGTTGTGTTATTTCTTTATTATAAGGCTAATGTATTCTGTTCTGGTAAGTACATTTAAAACTACAACGACAGTTTGTAATTACGAAATGGTTTTACTTAATTCACTAAAAAATCAATTATCTAGTATTTTTAAATGTACTTATTATGTGTCTAGTTGTAGATATAATTATTATTGAATGCCGGAACTGCTTTGTTATCACTTGGAAAGCAGGGACGGCATTGCAAGTTCATACCGGTATCATACCGGTATTTTTACAAAACACAATCCTCATTTGCATTATTTTTAATATGAGGGTACACTTTGTGGTTTGTGCATTCTGCCCTTACACTTGCGTAAAAATTGCTATTATTGATATTCTACTCACACTTTGTTTCTTCTATCTGGTTCTTTCATATTTTATTATTGTATGCTTAGATGTAAGTGCTTGTATGACTGCCTCATCCTTGACTACTATTAGATCATAGCAACCATTTTGCCTTCTCATCTTGAATGTGGTGATGTAGCAGTCATACAGACTTGGATCGGGACATATATTAAGCGTCCAATGTCACTGGGTTCCAGGGTTCACCCTTACGGCAACGGCTGTTGCACCTACTACTACAACCTACAGCTGCAGATCAACCGTACCAAGACCTACCTACGCCTCTTGCGAGCTACCACCACTCGTCGACGTGACGTCCTACCTCTTCCTAAGGCCAGTGGTTGTTTTTTTGGCTGGGCAATGCCATCGATCGTTGATCGGACCCCGACCTTCATGTTAAACGACTAACTAGTTAATAATACATATATATGAACGTACTAGTTGTATGATTTAATCAGTCCTTAGACCTAATAGCAACTAGGAATGCTTCATTGGCGCCCAACTACAGGTTCCTATCACGATCGAATCGTATTGCTCATCTTTATTCGCATTTAGTAGTTTTCATTGGTGCTGGCTATAAAATTATTAGAACTAAGATTATTTTTTTTGTTTCATCGCCTAACGTGTTGTGGCTCTATTGATGTGCCAAAAACTACACACACTTTAGGTGATATCTATTTTTAAGTTTAGTTTAGTTTTAGGTGGCGTGTTATCTTCCGCCCATCAATAATTACTTGTAGAAATTTTGTATTAATTTTATTCCTTCTACAACAAACACCCAATTTGAAGTAAACATGGCATATGTCATTAAATATCTTTCACTTCAAAAGGCTGAATTAGAGTACGAAGTTGAACTTCGTGGTGGTTCAGGTGAATCCGTTCAAGAGCTTCGTAAGCAAATTATTAAATTGTCTTCACAACTGCCAGCCGAAGACATTCTCGAATCACACCTGGATCCTGCCGATGACTTAAAAGGCGTAAAAGAATCTCTTTTGAAGTCACACAGTAGTTTGACATGTCTTAAATCTAAATTCGACAAAATCTTATTCAGCCGCACAGAAACCTTACTAAATCATATCCACCATAGAATAAATAGGATCACTAGTACGACTGAAACTAATGATATTTATAAAGTTTGTTCATCCAATTTCCACTCTCAGTATAAGGAAATGTCTTCATTAAAACCAAGTACGTCTCAAGCTAAGGTATCAACTTCGGCTACTACCGAAAACATTTCCGAGCCCTCTACTATAACGGTTACTTGTGAACGGAACTTGACCTCAGAAATAGGCAAGCTCAAATTTTCAGGAAGAACTTGCGTGCGCACCTTCATTTTAACAGTTGAAGAATATGCACTTTCTAGAGGTATATCTTACGACAAAATATTATCTTTAGGTTTTGAAATCTTTGTAGAGGATGCCCTGCATTGGTACCGCTACAATAGAGATAAAATTCAATCTTGGAGTGATTTGCGCCAGTTGCTAATGAAAAATTTTACAGCTAGTGATCACGACTATCGTCTCGCCGCTGATATTCACTCGCGCACTCAAGGCGAATATGAAAATATTACAATTTATATTGCAATTATGCACGGCATGTTCTCCGGGCTTAGTAAACCACTATCCGAAGAAGAAAAGCTGGAAATACTGATGCACAACATTCGACCATGTTATGCGGGTGCTTTGGCTGGTTCTTCTGGTATCAATAGTATAGACACATTACAATCGGTGTGCCGTAACTATGAAGACATACAATCGCGTTTCTCGCATTTCCATGAACCACCTAGGGAAACCAGTAGCACATACGCATCCCAGTTTGTTTACAGAAGCCCTACTACATCTAACACAAATTTTAATAAATATAATCAAAAATACAAAAATAATTACAGCTTTAATAAAAACAATAACAATAATCCTAATAAATATAACAAATACTACGGCAATAACTTTACGGCTTTATCTACCAATCCTGCTAGACCATTATTCTGCCCTAGATGTAGATCTGACAATCACTCCTTGGCCAATTGCACACAGGAACGGTTTATTGTCTGTTTTAAATGTGGCAAGCCAGACGTACGCTACCCGGAGTGTCCGGACTGTAATCCCGTCGAAGGTGAAAAGAATTCGACAAAAAACTAAATAGATTGGGTTGGACTGATAGCAATTTTACGAAGCAAACAAAAAGTAATAGCTACGAATGGAAAAACTGGCTTGACTTCATAGCTAAGTTTTTCAAGTACAATGCTATCTCTTCAATCCAAGACAATGACAGCGATTTTAAAAGGTCTCGACCATATGTATCAGTTAACATCAATAATAAACCAGTTATAGGATTACTTGACACTGGATCATCTACGACTATATTAGGTAATGGCAGTCATGAACAACTTCTAACCGCAGGCTTTGAACTGGTGATTTGTGATACAGTCCAGTTTGTAGCTGCTGGCGGAGAAAAGCTCAATTCTATTGGTGTAATTTACCTTCCAGTGGAGTTTCAAAACGAAAAACACACTCTTAAAACATACGTAGTACCCAATATAAAACACTCTCTTATCTTGGGAATGGATTTTTGGAGGCTTTTTGGTCTATTTCCCAAACACCTGGATCACATTGCCTATCACAATGATTTAGAGAGTATTTCTACCTCAGACGTAAAAATTAATCATCCGACGTTTCTACTCGACTACGATCATTTATCGGATGAACAAAAATACACAGCTGATGATATCATTTCTCAATTTCGTGATATTTCCTATGAAGAACGTGGTCTAGGCCGGACTACGCTTACCGAACACGTCATTGACACTGGGGATGCTGCCCCCATTCGTCAACGTTACTATCGGATGTCACCAGAAAAACAGCGGATTCTAGTGGAACAGCTAGACGAAATGATCAAGGACGATGTTGTAGAGCCATGTGAAAGTCCTTGGTCATCTCCAGTTCTTTTAACTCCGAAAAAGAATGGTGAGTTGCGTTTTTGCCTCGATAGCAGGAAGCTCAACGCGGTAACAAAAAAGGATGCGTACAGCCTACCCTATATTTCTGAGATCTTAGATAACCTACGCGATGCTAAGTATCTCTCGAGTTTAGATTTATCTAAAAGCTTCTGGCAAATCTTAATAAGAGAAGAGGACAGACCTAAAACTGGATTCTATATTCCTTCACGCGGCACGTTCCAATTCAAATCTATGTGTTTCGGATTGACTAACGCACCTGCGACACAACAGAGATTAGTGGATACCTTATTCTACGGACCTGAATTTGAGCACAGGGTGTTCTGTTTTGTTGATGACGTCATAATCGTATCAAATAGCTTTGAACAACACATATCATTACTAATGCGTGTGCTTGGTAAATTGAAAAATGCCAATCTAACAATAAATTTTGAGAAAAGCCAATTTTTTAGATCTCAACTTAAATATTTAGGATACATTGTTGACTCGAATGGCTTACACGCTGATCCAGATAAAGTAGAGTCTATAGTTAACTGAGATTATTAAACTATAGGAACGCCTGTATACATAAAGTTGTTCATAATTATAATTTTAAATTATTAAAAACCAAATTAAGCCTTTTTTTAGGGAACGGTGCGCGGTTTTATAACAAAATCTATGAAATAATAAACAAATATAGTAAACACAAAAACTTTTTATGAAAAAGATATCAAGACAATTTTATTTCTTATTAATCTTATTATAATAATATTGATGAGAAATTTTGGATGGATTTTTATCTCAAAACATGTATAGTTCTCTTGGGATAGGTTTGTGACTGTATTGCACAGAGCTAGTGATCGAAATAGTTTTTGTATGGTGT
The DNA here is from genome assembly GCA_963890685.1 of Plagodis pulveraria. NCBI lineage: Eukaryota > Metazoa > Arthropoda > Insecta > Lepidoptera > Geometridae > Plagodis > Plagodis pulveraria. Next base: position 5,691,015 of record OY982955.1, on the reverse strand, counting down.
TAGTTTAGGGATCCAATGTTCCCACGCGAAAAAATCGTGGGCAACAGGACATATAACCTCCTCCTTATTTTCGAAGAGGGTTAAATGAAAATAATGGGATCACTTTAATAGTATACTCAAATTATATATCATCCTATATACTATTTTAAACAAAAAAAGATTGTTGAATGGTAATAAAGACAGAGGTTAATATATAAAGATATGGAGAAACAAGGACAAAATAATTATCGCAATGGCAATTATGAACTGGTGATATGACATGATTTTCTGCGTCTGAAGTATAGAAATATTGTCAGTTTGATGATGTTGTTTATTAATAATAAAAAAGTAGTATTAATACACAACATCATCAACATTTATAATCGCGAAAACCTAAGAAAACATTATCATATAGTTTCTTTAAAAAAATCATCAGCGCTTGCAAACTAAAGATTAATCTTAGAATCTAAGCTACGTAACTATCATAAAACAAGGTTATTTAGATTTAATAATATAAGAACTGACGTGGACGAATATCTTTTTTTTTATGTTATTGTGGCGGAACAAGCTGGATGCCCACCTGATGTTGAGTGGACTAATCTCTGCCTATGACAGATGCATTTCGTCACAAGTCACGAATTGCACTGCGCCCGTCACCTTGAGACATAGCTGTTAAGTATCATGTGCCTGAAATTTCACTAGCTCTCAAGGACAGCTGCCGGAATACACCGTTAGGTGCTTGGCGACATATTTTCTACTTGAGGGTGGTCGCTAGCCAGGGCGCATTCGCAAAATATCCTTCCACCATGCGATGAAGCTCAAGCCCGCGGCGGGATTTAAATCATGGATCTGATGCGCGGCAGTCCATAGCCAATGCCACTGAGCTATCACTGCTTCAGAAGTTGTGAACGATACAGAGTAAAAGATAAAATTTGCTTATGTTTGTTGGAATACTACTATAGTATCGACATATTATAACGTGGCAACATTGCGTGGTTTATCGTAGAATGGAATTCTTGGAATTAGAATAATTACTTGGGTTTTTCTTGCATGAAAAATATTTGTTTTAGCGACAATATATATATGCCGCCGTGCATTAATGAATGTACCTAATCAATAAAAGAAAAATTAACAACATTGTGTCAAATGCTAAATCCAATTTCCTTCTGACTTCGAGGTTCTAATGTTTTTTTGTATTTATATGTACATATATATGGCAGATTGACGTTTGCCGGGTCAGATAGTATAGGAACTTATATAACTATAATGATGTTTTGGCTGCACTGTTCTCGCCTATATACATTGTCTTCTAAATAATAACAAACATCATCGTACGCATTTTCGTGAGACTTGAATTTCCTTTCTCTGATCTCAGTTATGTATTTTGGGATTTTGTTTGTTTTCACTAACCTAAAACTAGAAACGACTATTTTGTCTTTATTTCTAGTGTTGTACTGATGATGGTCACTATTTAACATAAATATCGATATATTTTAACGGATATGTATTATATTTTCAAAAATATACAATGATGATGCTGAAGCCCAAAGCAATATGCCATAATCAATCAATCAATCAATCAATCATTTTTATTTCAGAAAAATCCATATTTTGTACATGTCAATAGAATACTTAATTGAATAATTATTATAATAAAATAAATAAATAAAATAAATAAAGTCACTTAATATTAAATTTAACATTAAATTTCTCCACTATCGACCTCATATGTACTATGTTCCAGTGACGCACCACAGGACATTGTATTTTATCTAAAATTGTATTTAGGAGACTGTTGGTGCTGTCTCGCACGCGTTGTATCAGGGAGGCCACTCTTTTCCTTACTATTACTCGGAAGCAATCTGTGTACGTTTCTGTAAACATCCCCGATGCACTACAGTAGCGCGGCAGACCCAACAGCATCCTAAACCCATTATTATACTGGACGCGCAGGGCATTGAACGATTTTTTAGTGTAGTTGACCCATAGGCTGCAGGTATAAAATGTTTGACAGTACGCCTTAAATAGGGTTAATATGACAGTTGTGGAAGTACGCAAAGTGCGCCATAGCTACATCAGTCAATTGTCTAATTTTACGAACCGCATATGCTGCATAACTAAGTCTTCCTGACAGAGTTCTAATATAGGGACCCCATTGCAATGTTGAATCTGTCCCTAGAAGGAACGCAGAGATTTGAATGAATTCAAGCAGTGATGGCTTAGTGGCTTTGGCTATGGACTGCCGTGCAGCAGGTCCATGGTTCGAATCCCGCCGCGGGCTTGAGCTTCACCGCATGGTGGAAGGGCATTTTGTGAATGCCCGCCTGGCTAGCGACCACCCTCAAGTAGAAAATCTGTCGCCAAGCACCTAACAGTGTGTTCCGGCAGCAGTCCTTGAGAGCCAGAAAAATTACAGGCTAATGAGACCTAACAACTGGACGTCTCAGTGTGATAGGCACAGTGCAATTCGTCGTTGACGAAATGCGTCTGTTATAGGCAAAGGTTAGTCCACTTAAAATCAGGTGGGCCTCGGGCTTGTTCCGTCACAATAACATAAAAAAAACATAACTGTTGCTTTGTCAATTGAAAGTTTAAAGCCAAGCACCTAACGATGTGTTCCGGCAGCTGTGCTTGAGAGCCAGTAATACTAGGTTAGTCTAAACAACATTTTCCACCACATCATCACTTACCATCAGGTGAGATAGTGGTCGAAGGCTAATCAAGCATATAAAAAAACTACATTAAAGTATTAATGTTAGGTTCCAAGTTCCGGACTACCTATATTATAGTTAATGTAAATCTTCAATATCCATTTCTCAGATAAAAATAAATTTACTTATTTCCACAATGTTCTTTTCGTTTCAGTGAATAAAAGTTAAAAAAAAAACACAAATATACAAAAATTTTAAGTCATGTGCGGGATGTTTTTGTAATGTAATCCGCGTTATTGCAAACCTAACGGTATTAAAAATAAAAGTTTTTTATTGACAAAAATATATATTTATTATGGAACATATTAACTTGACAATTCTTCAAGTACTTTTTTCAATATTTATTTCAGGATCATTATGCTTTGAGTAAACATTTGTTGTAACGCGAAACGAAGCAAATGCTTAGTTTCAATTAGGAAAATAATCCTAAACTAAATATATATTCTTTGCTTAAAGAATTTCTCTGTTAAGCCGTGTAAATAATTGTTTTGATTCCAGATAACATGCCTTCTTACAAGACTATGACATTTATGACATTTTATAATTTTTGATGTGTATTTGTTTTATAAATATTTATTCTGGAACTAAGAATAATTCAGAAGATTTTATAATAAATATTACAACTGATAATATAAGTATATATACTTATATTGTCAATTGTTATTTTTATTATTTCCAAATATTATGCTTAGAATAAACATTTGTATATTATTTGATTGAAAAGCGTTCTATTTTGTTTCAACAAGGGAAATATTCATAAAATAAATAAAATGCTTTTTGTTTAAAGATTTTCTCTGTTCAGCAGAGTAAATAATTGTTTTGGATCCAGAATATATATGTCACCTCATAAAAAAATAGAAATTTTGATGTGAATATTTGTTTGAAAATATGTGTGAAAAATCTTGGAAGAATTTTAATATACCTACTCAACTCGAAAATTCTAGTACATTTTATTTCAATAATATCATACTTAAAGCAAATATTTGTATATTCTTTAATTGAGAAATATTTGCTGCCTTTCAATTAAGAGAATTTTATTTAAAAAATATATTTGTAAAAATTGTAGTTGTATTGTTAAACTATGAACTTATTATTCCAAGTATACTGAATCTTCCTGTGATACATTTAATGTTCTTATCTGAAAAAGTAATAAAGTTTTTAATATAAGTATATGATGCTTAAAGCCAATATCTGTTTATTCTTATATTAAGAAAAATAATCTTCATCGAAGTGTATTAACATTATTATTCACTTTAAGAAAATCATTCTTGATTCAAGTATAATCTTATATAATATTTTATCATTAAGAATAATATTGTTTTCGACCAAGAAAAAATAAATAATTTAATTTCAGAAATGGGAGGTTCTTGTATAGAAAATATATATTCTTAAATGAAAAGCGAACTCTATTCTCGGATTAATAATAGGTCAATGTCTTGGAAGAATAATATGAAGTATTGAATTAAGCATGGAATTCTCAGTTTCAGAATAAAAAATAAGAATAAATTATTCTTAATGCAAGAGAAGTGAATTTTTTTGATTGATACAAATGTTTCAAGTTAAGATAACATTGTCTTATATTTAAACTATACTATTAAGAATAACAGCTCTCTTGGCTTAAAAATATACGTAGTGTAATTTTTTTCTGTGTATGTATATTCGGACGCCTGTATGACGCCTAACTGCTTTTCTAATTAAATTTTTGGATAATATTCCATTAGTATCATCTATATTAAAAATTTGAAAACACCAACACATCATTCTTTTTTTTGTGTGATTGTTGACGAATTCTACTGCGCCTAACGCCTTAGACATACAGTCTTATGTTCATGTAAATGTACTGGCTCTCAAGGACAGCTTCCGGACTGTTAGATGCTTGGCGACAGATTTTCTACTTGAGGGTGGTAGCTAGCCAGGTGAGCATTTGGAAAATGCCCTTCCACAATGCGGTAAAGCTCAAGCCGGCGGCTGCGGTGGGGATCAAGCCATAGACCTGCGGCACGGCAGTCCATAGCTATTACCGCTCGGCCATCATTACTTCATTCGTACTAAAGTATATATTTGTATAGCTACGTATTTCACTTTATTTATTCAGTTACCGGTTTATTGACATGATTTATTAACGCTACGAATAAAACTAAAAAAATGGCGAATGATATAATTATCACATCACCTCGTAAATTTAAGTATCTAGGACACAATATTGGCACATGCGTGCTACGCAACCTACCACCTGACCGACCTTGGCTATAGATAACAGTCAACATTATTGTCAACAGACAAACAGATCTCAGATAACAAAGAGTAGATAAACGCGTTTTATATTTGACATTTCAAATCCCTATATCTCAGAATACAGTCCCACCAACTTATCTGTTCAGGCGGCAAAAAAAAGAACTACAACATTCCCTCAAATTGTGACAGTTTGTAGTTGATTCCTTTGACCAGTAGCGCCCTCGAGAATGCACAGTTAAGTTGGTGGTACTATAGAGAACTAATCTCCATTCTGAGCTCTATGGTATAATCTTTATATTGTATCTATACGTATCTACAGTTGCTTGCAATAAACAGTAACAACTATACACATTATAATTTTCAAGTGGCAAAGACTTCTTTCTGTTTCTCTCTATATACACAGAAGTATCTTAAAATCAAAGATAATTTGTTTTTTTTTTCTCACGTTTTTGCTAAATTCGACAATTATAAATTTAATAATAACAAATATTTTAAGTAAACATCAAATTAATATTTTAATAAAACACTTAAAAAAGATAAAAATATATCTAGTGACAATTCCGCTTAATTTTCCTGCTAAACCGACGTGACGTCACAAACGCCACGCAGCCAAACCGGAAGAATTTTCGACGTGTTTCGCTTCTACACGAAGCATCCTGAGGAGGTCTTGACTCTACGAGCGCACGATCGAGAATAAAATGGAATTGAAGTTTTCTTAAAATATTTTAAAAATATTTTTTATTATTAAAAATGGATTTCCGCAAAGTAACGCCTGAATCTATTCATTAATTATAAATTTAGTGACATCGCATTATTATAAAAAATTAAGCAATGTATACTTATTATTGCAGGCAACTGTACAAGTATGTATCTATTTCTGTATATCTATATCTATACATGGGGCCGAGATTAAGAAAATTGGTACCAATCAGTTGATTACCTTACCCTATCCCAAATATGCGGGGTCGGTACAATAAAAGTACTTATTATATGTTCTCCTACAACGTATATGTAGCTCTGGAGGTAAGAATTTGTTATGCGCCTAATGTGCAGCAACACCTTGCTCACTTGAGTGTCTACATAGGAGCGTTAAATGTTTTTTTCCTTACGAATCCACTAGGTGAATAGTAATTCTATCACTATCGGATTGCGTAGCAGTGAAAGAGAGGCAGCTATTGTGACATCACGAATAGTTTGGATGAAAATTGAAAAAGTTTATTACCAAATTATAAACTTAACATCCACCAAAATATAACTTAACTTGACTGTCCCTCTTACAAAATTTTTGTTGACATTATTTTATAAATATATTAATAAGAAATTACAGGCACATGAGACTTAAGAACTATGTGTCAAGGTGACGGGCGCAGTGCAATTCGTACGAAATGAATCTGTTATAGGCAGAGGTTAGTCCGCTTAACATCAGATGGGCATTGTGCTTGATCCGTCACAATAACATAAAAAAAAATACACGGGTACATACTTAAAGAATAATTTATATATACGTTACAAGCGTAATTTAGAGTCGACTTTCTAATTTTTAATCTAATGACAAAATTTACAAAAATTAATAAAGAAACGTATTTAGGAAATTGATAGAGAATATGATCAATATAAACATATAATTTTCTTACTTCTACAGACTAAATAATCTATTTAAATCTTGTCAGTGCGTTACGCCTAGAGACTATCTATCGTACATTTTATTTGCTAAATTATTAAAAGGAAATCTCGAAAATTTAAGGAAGCAAAACACCTGAAAATATCTGCCTACGCTATGTCCTTCTATAGCAAACGCTTTGCACGTTTATAGTTTATATTAAATGAAATTGAGATAGTAAGGTATTAAGGTATAACTGTGGGGTGCCGGGTTAGAATTGCACCTCCCCATATCTTCCCGTGGGTGTCGTAAGAGGCGACTAGGGCAATAATACTAGAAGGCGGGCAGCAGCGCCTTCTGCGCGTGGGGATTATGGCAAATCTTGGGGAGGCTGCGTTCAGCAGTGGACGAGCCGGCTGATACAGTAAGGTAAAACTATTATTTACTCTGTGACTATAGCTCCTACCGTAGGTTATACCTATTCGTAGGTACCTATGGAAAATGTCGTAAAAAATACAGTAGAACGAAAACTGATCAAATGTTGCGCGATGACAATAAGAAAAAGTAGATTTATTGAAGGAAATCTATATTTTCTCATAGAGCTCAAAACGGCGTATCCCAAATTGATTGTATTTTCTTTATCTTATTTTATATGTGATGAAGTGACAACAAGAACAAGTCGGCGCTTTAGCCGTCACGCATATGCATAACACTGCACTGCTCTGCGCTCGTTACTCCGAGACCTTTAGTTCTAATGACTCTTTCACCCTGTAATTTCACTTGCTACAGTGCCCTTCACGCCACTGTTTGCACACTACTATTTTGATCGAGATTCTAGATCGAGGTCTTACCGAGAACAGTTGAATCCGTCCATGGTACCTAGTTATTTAGCCTACCCACCTCCAATAAATCATATTTCCCCCTAAAAATACGAATATACGTAATAGATTTGATTTTACCATAAAATACTTAGTTATTTCTTATGTAAAGTAGTTATTTGGTGTGAGTAGGTACTTTTATTGAAACGGATTCTAAGATTGAAAAATGAGCAAAGCGCGTCAAAGATTCAAATGTAGAATCCTGAATATCCGAATTGTTAAGGTACGAGACGCAAATAAACCTTTTATACCGAGCGCAACACACAAATGTACACCTCACTACAAAGAGGAAAATACTATCGGTGCAACAAAAACAAAAAGTTCAGTAACTTGGCATTAATTTATGGTAAAATATACTACTGAATTTTTTGTGGAACTCAATGTAGGTTCGAATTTCAAAAACCTTATCCACGCTAGCAGATACAAATCACTTTTGCACCCGAATTTGGAATGATAAACAACACCTTTCCGAGCTTGTGAAATGTTTTTAATTTCACAAGCTCAGAAAGGTGCAAAGCATCAAGTTAAGGTAAATGACGACATTTTAGCATAAGTACTAAACAATAGTCCGTTATTGGTCCTTGTCATCACCTTTGCTATTTGGTCATCACTTTCTACAACAGCTTAGGTACTTATCCCGTTTTTAGAACCCGGCTCCTGTTTTTCTACTCTATCCCAATTCATCCGACGATGTTCGAAAAGCCAAATAGAAGTAATCTTATCCAGTTTTTCATAAAAGCAGTATTGACCATGCATGGGGTCCATGATTAGAGTCCCATCGCAGGGTCGAGTTCTACTGCATTGTAGGGCAATTTGCGAATGATAGATAGATAGATATCTCTTTATTGAATACACCATAATAACAAGAATAAACTTATTACTAAAACATAACTTAAAACCTAGTGTATCAATGGGTGGTCTTATCGCTCAGAGCGATCTCTTTCAGACAACCCATCAATAAGGGATATGGTCAAACGAGGTTTCTTATGGTCTAAATAATTCTATACATAAGAATGCTCATCTGAATAGCCTCCATGCAGAAAATCCGTCACATAGCGGTGTGTTCCGCTATCTTCTAATCTATAGGTTACTCCTGTTTACTATCCTCGACCAAATTATCATTTACAAACATGAGGTCAAAAGATGACCAACACCATGATGTGAAATATGTATGTGGTAGGGAAGGTATAAAATTAGGACTACCAGGCAATCGTAAGGCTTTTTAATCTCATCCTGAAATAAACAAGTTGTTCCATCATTTCCCTTACTACCTCTAGTTAATTGGTAAAATATCTAAGTTACGAAATGTGGATGTTTCCATGTTTCCTTATGGTCGTCCTACCACGATGCTATAGGTACCTGTTTGGCATCTTTGTCATTACAACATATTTTCAGAAATAAGGTTTTCCCTACATAAATAGTAGTTTTTATCACTCAGACATTGGTACTTCTAAATAATGTAACAGAATGGTCAATTGAAAATAAACAGACGTTGCCATCATGATTTTTATTGGTATGTATTTTTGTATGGTAGGCACGTGGGTGTTTGCTAAAACAATTCTTCGGTCATAAATATGAATTTATTATGTTTACTTTGCGTGTAGCAAAGTCAACATAATTGGGGATGAAGTGTATGTTGTGTATGAAATCCCACTTCATACACAATCATTGTGTATCGAACCCACGTCCTGCGATTTCACGGCGCATGTCTAATCCGTTCGGCGACCGGAACCTTACTCTTACGAGTCTAGAATTTGTGCTCTAATTGTATTACTTTAACCGTAGGCGACGGTGCGAAATTTTGTACTCTAATAATTTGTAAATGCTATTTTCACTCAGCATTTTCGCGATAGTGTTTTTAATAATATTTAGATATTTAGGTCGATCTAAGAATCGTACCTAGAGCCTATTTGACTTCCTTGCAAATTGTTCGACTAACTACTTACTATACTATGCACGTAACAAATGAATTGTACGGGGGAAAACTTGGAATGTTAGGTGAAATTCTAAATTTGACTATGTCACAACGCCATTAATTCTATAATACATTTCATTCAACGGTGATAGACTACTGCATCATAATATATGATCATAGTTTCCTATCTAATGGATGGACGAAACAGTTTTATTATCCATTGTCTATACTAATGTCTCATTGAATTTAACTTGAATGAGCGGTCGTTCGTCATTGATTTGTTGGTTCACTGTTTCTTCTGACACCTGACGATGGTAATCAATGCAAAAACTAAACTCAACAGAAAGGAACTTGACAGGCTTTTTAATTGTTTTTGTTTTCCCGTATTGTTCTTCAGATTATTCGCAATTCAGTTTTTTTTTATATGATAGTCGTGGAATACGCACGAAGCCCGCCTGATATTAAGCGGAATAACCTCTTACAGATTTATTACGTCCGAACGAATTGCACTGCGCTCGTCACGCTGAGACATACAGTTGTTAAGTCTCATGTGCCTGTAAGCTTTTTGGCTCTCAAGGACTGCTGCCGGAACACATTCTTAGGTGCTTAGCGACAGATTTTCTACTTGAGGGTGGAAGCTAGCCAGGCGAGCATTCGCAAAATGTAGAATATAGTGTTCAAAATAAGAGTAGATTCAGTATTTGCACACTTATAAAATTTAAATCAACGCTACACAGGGTGTCCCAAGAAGTAGTGATATACTGAAGCTGGGAGGTAGAGGACCTAGAGGACTATCTGAATCACCCCCATGTATGTTCCGCGATTTTTCGTATTTTCGGAGTTATGACATTTTTTTTTAATTTTTCACCTATCGCCCAGTACGATGAAATTTTTATTTATGGTGACGTGAATTATTGCGATAGATGCTTGTTTATTTTTTGTGTGCTAAGCTGATAGATAGGCCAACTCAGTATGGTAACATTTACTATCATCAGATCTCTGAATGGAATAAAAAAAATTAAATGCCAAAAAGATAAAATTACCCAGTATGTTCACAACTTCAAGGGCCCTTAAAAAAATAAAATCACCTAAAAAAATACCGTTTGGCTTTTAAAATCTTGCTCTATCTATTAGGTAGATACCCTCAAAATTTCATTTTATTTTTCATTCAATCAAAAAATTTAAATCTAAATGTGGTGCAAAATTTAAATTTACGACTCATCTTAGTATAGTATAGCGACTCATCTTGATCGCGCCAGTAGACAATCTATTATGGCCTCCATAGGATGTGAAAGATATCATGTCCCTATTGAAAAATCCTCTACCGTAATTTAACTCACAAGTGGTAAACTAATTTAGATTTTAGATCGAACAGAATAAGAACCACCATGATTTCGCAAGCTTCATGCTTATTTGGATTTTAGCGTGAATAGAATAAAAATGACCATGCTTTAGATAATTTTAAAGTTTCGTATATTGGGATAGGTATCTATTCAAAGACAAAGGCTTTCGAAAAGGTCGACACTATAGTTTTGCAAATAATGACACCTTATCCAATATAGGTACGTAAAATCTTTCACTCGACGTTTATTATGCCTTCGGCTGCTTTATTAATGGGACCTGACGCATCTCTATTTCTAAATAGATATAATGTTGAAGTCTCAGTATAGATTGGCAATTGAATGATAATGGATTGAATAGATTGCGAAATCTGGCACTCGAAGATATTGTAACAAAACATGAACAAACAAGTGGGCCGCAATTCTGCTATCCACCACAAAGTAACTAAAATTAAGATAAATTACTTACGAAAGTTCTTATTTGGTTTAGGAGATACATTAAAATAAGTACACATAAGAACGTTAATCCCGTAACACCAATGTAGATGACGACTAATTTGCTTATAAATATTCGCATTATATTTTCATAGGATCGGGCCGTTATAGTTCTTGCTATGTGCCGAATGTGCAGGAATACCACACATAATTTGGCTCATTATTTCTCTAAGAGAACCATTTGGACATCCATCAAGAGGATAAAGAACAGTCCCTATGTTCTTCAAAACTTAGAACTGTTGAGAGAAAAATATTTTGCAACGCATGACCAAATGGCATTCAGACTCACTCAACATTTCAAAAAACCTGTAGTAGCTTGCTTATTTGCACGCTGTCTATCGATAGTACTTGGACACTACTTCCATAGTAAAATAGCTATGCTACTACTGCCACTCCGCAATTTAGGTACAAAGCTACAGGTACATCGGCGTATCGTGCCACGTCAGAAGATGTCAGAGCTATGCCTGGCTATGCAATATAAAGAGTTCGGTTACATATTCATCTACAAGGCGCAACGCCTTTATTAGCTACTCCGTGCTTTTCGAGCTGATGTGCACTTTATTGCTTCGTACCTAGAGTCGCTTATTTATTGGAGTGACTTGGCGGAGTGATCCTTCTGCTCCTTTTATTCTGTGCTACCACTCCTTTGACAATATTTCCGACAGGACACATGTTCGAAATACTGGATAGCAACACAAGTAAGATGCCACCTTTTGCTTATATTGAGGTCAGTAAGTTACAAGTGCCGTAGAAAATGAATCGTCAAATTAAGTGTGTTAATTGTGTATCTACGCTGATGACATTTTAACACCATAATTGTTTGCCAAGCACAGGAAACTATTGTCAAGATAACGATCGAACAAGTGCTTGGAGATTATCTGTAGGCAATTGGGCATATGATGTTATTGTAACAAATAGTAAAGATATACTTACTTATAAAAGCAGGGATAGCATATACTTTTGTGCTACAAGTCTATTGATTGATCCCCACCACCGCCGTCTTGAGCTTCACCGTATGGTGGAAGGACATTTTGCAAATGCTCGCCAGGCTAGCTACCACCTTCGAGTAGAAAATATGTTGCCAAGCACCTAACAGTGTGTTCCGGGAACAGTTCTTGAGAGCCAATATTTATGAAAATCCAGGCACATGAGTCTTAATAACTGATTAAAACTTTTAAATAAAACGTAACTCGTCAAAAATATGAATGTGTCAAGTGTCACTTAATTGTTTACCAGGAACAGAAGACGATTGTCAAGATCGATAACAAGTTCTGGGAGATTATCTGAAGAGTGGGAAATTGGGCACATGTTTTGTAACAAACAGTAAACAAAACACTCGTACTTTTAAGGTTCTCTAACTTGAGTCAGCTTATAAGTGTTTATATTGCAACTGACTTACTTAATAAGAACAGGGAAGGAGTGGCTTTAAGTGGCTGATAGCTGATAATGGACGATATTTGTAATCAAGGAGGTATTACCCACTTATTTCTCAATCTAATAATGAGAACCCACTTTGATACTCATTAACGATATAACATAGTCATCAAGCTTGTGTGTCAACGATGAGTAGTCCGAAGGGTAGTCGTAGATATGTATAAAGTCCCACATAATAAGGCTGCCACATGTGGCCAGAGTTGACGACAGGACCGCGTTTCGTCTATTCATTTATTCAGCAAGATTCATCCCGTACATGACGACATATTTTGTATTTCGTTGTAATTTTGTAATGTAAGCCGCGGAACAGGCAAATTGTTCAATAAATATAAAAATATAAATGTTTCATTGTTGTTTCATTCATACATTTTTAATCTGTGGGGTTTATATGTCCTAACTCCTAAATAATAAGGTAGCAAAAGGTGGCCAGGCTTGTGCAAACACCAGCATTGCACCACATAATTATAGGTCACATAATGAAGGTTAAGCCAATGAAAAAGTAAAACAATGTTTCGATACATGTCTTCTTCATTTAGGACAGTTCAAAGTAACACAAATAACCAAATTATACCAATAATGTTTTGGACTAATAAGTCATCCACCTCAGTAGTAGATATTATATGTAAGTACTCAAATCAATTATTTTTGTCCAGTATGGGTATGTATTAAATCTAAACTGCAGTAAATTAAAGTCCTTATTTTGTTTTTCGTCTTCGCCGTGTCTTTATCTCACGCTGAGTGGAGGTAGCACAACGTGTATTTTTATATCATTCCCCCTCATAAAAGCTTATTTTATTACAAAATTACAAATATACTATAGGAAAAATTTAAGTCATGTGCGGGAAATTTTTCCTATCGTATATTTGTGATTTGGTAATGTAATCCGCATAGCAGGCGTTATTGCAAACATAACAATATTAAAAGCTTATTTTATTTATTGAAAACAGTGAAGAAAAAGCATTGGTGTTCGAATTTAGAAAACACCGATATATTCGCTCTCCTTTTCAATGCTATAGAAGTAGTATTGAAACATAATATCAGTAAATCGTATTATAGTTGAACAATTTTGATGAAAGATAAAGACAACTTACCTGAGGCTTCGAGTTTTTGCGAGACTAACTCGCGGAGATTTATATTTTTATATATACACTAATATTATAAAGAAGAAAGATTTTTATTTTTGTATGCAACCAATAAACTTAAAAACTACTGGACCGATTTGGATGAAATTTGGTATGGAAATAGTTTGAGACCCGGGGAAGGACATAGGATTGATTTTATTCAACTGCACAAAAATAGGTTACTTACTGGTTTTGCGCGATAACCAACGAGCCGCGGCCGGAAAGCTAGTATTTAGATATAGGTACGCAAATATATCTATATCCAATACTATACATAACTATGTGTAGTTATACAGCCTAGATCAGTTGCTGGCCATTGCCATACTCGTTTATTAGGTAAGACGTGACAGGAAGTCAGGAAAATGTATTATGGTAAATGTATAGGTAGGTAACAATCACTTTCCGGACGTATTGTTATGAATATTTAGCGAGCCCTCACACCACAACCGCGATCAAGGCCTATAATAAGGTCACTTGACTCACATACACGTAAATCTTCGCTGGAGACTGAACCTTCCTTCTAACTATTACTAATAAACAGCGTGCCATGCCTACTGAACTGATGTATCAGCTCATGCAGTGTCCATGCCAATACATCTGGTGTTTCTTCAGTATGACGTCTCAAACGATCGGAGCACGAAATTTCGGCTGGAAATAGTGTGCCCAGGTGGCCGAGCGGTGTAGGCATCCGGCGCGCAATCGGAGGACGCGGGTTCGATTTCCGCCGGGGCATAACATTTTGTGCTCCTATAATTTGTAAAATATAACGCCTCATCCTAAAATTTTATTTTTCTTATATCAGCCTGCTTCTGTTCCTTACCATATCAATAACCGGTAGACACAAGCAAAAATGTTTTGTGTCCCTTTTGGCGTAGGATGCTCGTGCACTAAGTTAAGCAACGTCTGCGATCGTTACTTTCGATGGGTGATCGCTAGTTGCGTTTCTATTGTGCGCATCACAGTCAGATAGCTGTCGTTAAAGCATAATGGTACAGCATTATTCGAATCTGACCAGCTACCACCCTCAAGTAGAAAATCTGTCACAAAGCAGCTAGCAGTGTGTTCCGGCAGCTGTTCTTGAGACCCAGTTATTCTCGGTTAGCCTGAACAACATCTTCGACCATAGCATCACTTACCATCAGTTGAAATAGTGGTCAGAGGTTAAGTCAAAGCTTAAAATAAAAGATAAAAATTTATTCAAAAATAAGAAAACACGAACACCTTGCCGAAAAATGTACAGCCATTGCCACTCGGGATGATGTAAAGATTTAAACAATATGTAAAAATATATGTAAACATCCAAATCATATTTATTATACAAGTATATTATTACAGTGAGATCTTGAAGCAGTGATGGCTCAGTGGTATTGGCTATGGACTGCCGCACAGCAGGTCCATGGTTCGAATCCCGCCGCTGGCTTGAGCTTCACCGTATGGTGGAAGGGCATTTCGCGAATGCCCGCCTGGCTAGCGACCACCCTCAAGTAGAAAATCTGTCTCTAAGCACCTAACGGTGTGTTCCGGCAGCTGTCCTTGAGAGCCAGTGAAATTACAGGCAAAATGAGACTTAACAAGTATGCCTCAAGGTGATGGGCGCAGTGTAGTTCGTCACTTGTGATGAAATGCATCTGTTATAGGCAGAAGATACCGCTTAACATCAGGTGGGCCTCGAGCTTGTTCCGTCACAATACTACAAAAAAAAAACATTGCACTCCTTTAGCGCAGTAGTGTAATTATTTGGTTTTGTATTTATAATCACCATGAAGTTTGACCTGCTATAAAAATAAAAGAAATTGAGGGCCGTCAAAGTTGTCAAGACCATTTAGGTTATGGTTTTACTCCTTTGTTCGTAGTTTTATTCGTATCTCAAATACCTAGTTATGAATCTGAAATTTATTTCTCTATTTAATTAATTTATTTATTTAATCGTATGACTACATCAAAAATAAAATAATATATAAAAATTTCAACAAAATTAAATTAAGATAAATTAGAATTCCATAATAAATTAAATTTAATCAATGAATAATTAAAAAAAGTAGTTTTTAACCTATCACAGCTTCAAATCAAACAAACAGGTTTTTTCTCTCAAGCCAAGATGCGATGCCTGACTCGCCCTAGGCCAGTTTTTTTAGTGGCTTACGAATTTCTGTTATGTTCGTTGCTCAGAGCAATTACTTTGTCAGAGGTTCATTGATACAACATCGCTATCGACTAAACTCGTTATTTTTTGTGGTTAATTGCTAATTAGTTAAGACTAACGTTATGTTATGTGATACCTACTTATTTATCAGCTTGTAATCCGGCTTTATATTTGGCAAATAAGATTATACGACGACGTTATAATAAATATAATTAAACGGTTATTTTCGTACACAGTTATAAAACTAAGAAAATTTAAGGTAAGTACTTAAGGTTATTTATGGTTACCACATATACCTGTCTATGGGTATGTTCCATTAGTCGCCAAGAACGTTATTTCCGATAATTTTGATCACATTCTGCGTCTATGGTTGTGATCACGTGATCGTTTGTAACTGTCATCCCCGTTCCATTTTTTGATAAGAACGCTAAGAATGCCACTAAAATTTGCCACTTCTGTCACTTTTGAAATTAGATGTAGCGTTTAAGGCGAAAATAACGCCAAGACCCATGTGGAACAACTTTTTGGGAGTGTGATCGTTTTTAGCGAATCTCACTCAAATGGTACGCACCCTATATCTAACTTTGCGTTTGTGCTTATACCTACTCTAATAACAGTATATTTTATTTTTAGGAATCGTGTTCATACTTACTAAAATTAATAGTAAAATAATTAAAAAATAAACGGATACCACTTTAAATAATAAGTGGGATCAGAAAGAATAAAAAAATAATTGTAAATTCTTATAACTGTTACAAAGCACCTAGCAGTGTGTCCCGGCAGCTGATCTTGAGACGCAGTATTTCTTGGTTAGCCTGAACAACATCTTCGACCATAATCATCACTTAACATCCGTTGAAATAGCCGTAAAAAAAGGTCAAAGGTTAAGTCAAAGCCTAACTGTTATTAAGGGCCACTACCGATGGCCATAATCTACTTACTCGGTAAATTGCCGCACTCGTTCAAGACTAATTTGCCTATATAAGGTTTTTACCGAATTTGCGTAAGCAATTAAATGAAAAACTTAAAAGTATTTATAGATTTGGTGATTCATTCAAGATGTTTCTGATTAATGCCGGCTTTGGTATTGGGTGCACGCATTTTCTACGGATCTAACGCTTATGGCCACCTAGTCCACCTACCCACCTGTATTTGAGCCATATATTTTTTAATAATATCTTGATAATGACGTCGTTGATGCCAAAATATAATAAAATATTCAATAAATTTGGCGTACCGATAATTTCAAAGGTACGAGACGCATAATAACTATGATGCCGAGCGCAACACACAATTTTTCACCTCACTCTAGCGAGGAAAATGATATGTGCAAGAAAAACAGCTTCAATAATTTATTAGATTGGCGTTAATTTATAGTAAAAACTATGAGTAAAGGTAGTACAGTAGTAAAATTGGTAATATTTAAAGTAAATTCACTTTTCTGGAACTTTTATGTAGGTTCGAATTTCAAAAACTTTTTTCACACTAGCGTAGAAAAAGCATTTTTTCACGCAAATTTCGAATAATAAACACCATACCCATTCCAAGCTTGTGGGGTAAAATAATTATTCTGTCACGCCAAGCACCTATCCATAGTATACTCTGACCAAACGGTGTTTTACGGCATCTCCCTTATAACTTGGTTTATGGAAGAAACGAGTCAAAATGAAAGTGTCACTGCTAAACTTCTCATTCACACACTGTTGCCATAGAACATAGAATAACTATTGATGTGCATTGTGTGTGAGTGAGAGCTTTATCGGCGCCATTATTCGTTTCGATTCGTTTTTATATTAAACCGGGTTATACCATTCATCATCATAGGTATTACTGGCACAACAGGTAAAATAGTAGTCAAAGATTACAATATAAAAAAATATTGGCCATGTGCGATTCAGGCCCCGCCCTATTAGGCTCCACTCGCAACAACCCCTCAGGAAAAAATATAATAAATACTTACATAATAAATCAGCGTTACCGAAAAATTTTTTTTAGCGGTATGACCTTATTACGTAATCGGTTATGAAATATGAATTTGGCTAAGCTCGTATAAGTATATGATAACTATAATAATTATAACATTAAGTACATAAATTACCCAATCAAAATTAGTCAATATGTCTCACTATTAAATTTACTTTTACTGAATTTATCCGGCAGTAGGGCTGACATGATAATATGATATAAGTACCTACTTACTCTATATCACTTTTGTGTGTCTCATCCATTGACTTATTATACTAGACGCGACATCTCAAACAAGGATAGTCGACCAGTGCAAGTATGCCGGCCGGCATACTCTCCCCCACACGCAGCTGGGCTCTCATAGAGATTACACGCACTTTACGTTCGAAAATTGTGTTTATCAATTGTGTATTTTGAGTACACAATTTTCGAACGTAGAGCGCGTGTAATCAGTAAGAGTGCCCAGCTGCGTGTGGTGGAGTATGCCGGCCGGCACACCTGCACTGGTCGACTATCCTTGTTTTATCCTTTTGCCGTCGCGTCTAGTATACTAGACGCGACGGCAAAAGGATAAAACAGGGCAGGTAGGTCAATGGTCTCATCATATAGGTAAGGTCCCAGAAAGGTAATAGATTTCTTAGCGAATGTAGTGTGTGAATGTAGCGAATGTAGTACTATTGGTATACTATAACAACGTTGTGGAAAGCACGTTTTGTAGCATTTTTTTTTATTAAATTTGCTTGATCTTTGTTGACGTATTATATAGACGTAATTAAACATTCTCACGCCGTCACAATGAATATTACATTCATATTAACATTAAAATTTACATTATCGAATAAGCATTGCAATCAATGGGACAATGCTGCCAGCGTGCTGGGCACGCTGCCAACTGGTAGTGGGCTGGAACATTTGTACTGCCTGTGAGTCTACAATGACTTATAGGTTGTCTAAGTGCTTTTATTGGAGTAGCTGTAGTGTTGTATATAGTTCGATAGTCCAGTCATTATATACATTTGGAAAAGAAAGTGAACCGAGAAAGCCAAATTTTTGATATTACGTGGGGGGTGGCTAGAAAAGCTTAAGTTCAAATTGTCGACCAAAATAACCTTGTGCAATTTCCGCCATCTTGAAAAAACCCTTAAATTCAGTTTTTTCATCATAACTCGGTTCCCCGTTGAGATACGAAAATTTTTATAGAATACTTTTTTGTAGCTTTTTTTACGATCTACAATTAAAGTCCCCCACATTTTTCACGTATCGATCGTCGTTTTCGAGATATCGATCAAAAATATCGAAAATTTTTGGAGAATTTTTTTTATTTCGCTATTAACTTTTTTTTTATGGAAGATATCAAAAAATGTTTGAAATAAGACTTGTAGACCTACAAATTCGTTTTTTTATTTTTCATTTCCGACAAAAATTACGACCTCCAGCGCGCCACAAAGTCAGTAAAACTGTGCCCGGTTTTCATTTAGCCGCTCGCTCGGTTGTATCCACACGTCGAAATGGATGGAGAATGGTTCAGGGAATTATTGCAATACAAAAAAAAATCATAAACCAGCCGAATTATAAATCAAATACATGAAATTTATTGATAAAATAATTTTACATGAATAATTTTACATGAAATTTATTGATAAAATAATTTTTATGCAGCAAAAATAATGATTACAGGTGGTAATTTTTTTCATTTTTTTTCATTTTCACGTTCACACGTTTCACTTTCACACATTTTCACACGTTTTTCGTCGTTTGGACGGTCCTGGCTGTTCAAGTTCCTCCTCGGTAGATTCTTCGAGTCGTGAAGCCTCTTCAATCGCAGGAAATGATGTTGTGAGGGTCGAAAAATTATAATCATCGTCATCGTCGTGATCGTCGTTGAATAAAATCTCGACTCTGGCGACATTGTCACATGTTTGTCCACTGCAGTGCAGGCAAATAACGGAGCAATGAATTCCTGCTTTCCTGCAGCCACAAGCAGCTCCACACTTTCCTTTGCATTTGCACGAAATTAGTTTTAAAAGTTCAGGTGGAGCGGGTGCGGCTGTGGTGCAAATTGGTTCGAGCCCGTAATTTGTTTGTCCCTCTATTGCCTCGTCTATTTTGTCCCCCATAGGTCGTCCTTTCTTATTCTCCTCGACAGGTAGTGCATGATATACATGAGAAATGCATGTTCGATGGTATCGAGCTCCTACTGCGACGAGATCAGGTATACCACGAATACGCTCGATGATTGAAGTGGAAAATTCATCGTCACGTCCAGACAGGTATCCCATAATTTTTTC
The DNA here is from genome assembly GCA_963890685.1 of Plagodis pulveraria. Classification (NCBI taxonomy): domain Eukaryota; kingdom Metazoa; phylum Arthropoda; class Insecta; order Lepidoptera; family Geometridae; genus Plagodis; species Plagodis pulveraria. Next base: position 5,670,911 of record OY982955.1, on the reverse strand, counting down.
ATTCATTGATATTTCTACCACGGAATGAATTTTTTTCCGTCTATGCGTTGGTAATTTCGATTCGTTGCAAAATATTTCTCCACAAAATAAACATCTATTTTTAAAATCAAAAGTGGGAATGACCTGCAATTCTTTTTCGGGTTCTGGTTCTTGCGATGGAGACTCACTTCGTCGAGAAGCAATCGACGCTAGCCGTTGGTTTCCATATTTTTTGTAGCACGAACTATGAACACTCACTGAGTCAATATTTTGTAACATTTGTTCATGCTCCACATGTCCTCTTTTCACGCTCGCCGCTAAGAGAGTCTGAACAGCTCTCTTTTTAGCCACATAAACATCGTCAATCAGAGGTTTTTTGCAAATAAAACAATCACCCATTTTCACACAATTTTTCAAACACGTACGCTCGCTTCAAAATACTCCAGACAACTGACTGGAATGCTACGAATAAGGAGCAGATGTTCCGGCATGAACACGAAAGAAGGGTCTTTTATATTTATTCGTAGTACCTGACCCACGCCCAAACTCTAACGGTCGCTCTATGGCGAGACGCCATAGAGTGCCATGGAGACGCGTCGGGCGCGCTGGGGCCGACTTTGTGGCGCGCTGGAGGTCGTAATTTTTGTCGGAAATGAAAAATAAAAAAACGAATTTGTAGGTCTGGACACGCTCTACAAGTCTTATTTCAAACATTTTTTGATATCTTCCATAAAAAAAAGTTAATAGCGAAATAAGATATTTTTGATCGATATCTCGAAAACGACGATCGATACGTGAAAAATGTGGAGGACCTTAATTGTAGATCGTGAAAAAAGCTACAAAAAAGTATTCCATAAAAATTTTCGTATCTCAACGGGGAACCGAGTTATGATGAAAAAACTGAATTTAAGGGTTTTTTCAAGATGGCGGAAATTGCACAAGGTTATTTTGGTCGACAATTTGAACTTAAGCTTTTCTAGCCACCCCCCACGTAATATCAAAAATTTGGCTGTCTCGGTTCACTTTCTTTTTGAAGCCGATTTTTCCGACGTAATGACTGGACTACGAAGTATTTTGTTAATAAAGGCCTACCGTCGGTAAAAAAATACATTTTCTCAACATTGGCTAAATTTTATAACTACGCATGTTTTAACTTTAACTTCAATGTCTACACCCTTACTTTCACCCTAATTACCCCCTCCCTAGATATATACATCACTCGTATTCCCAAACTCCCTTCCATACCCCCTTAATCCTGCCCTTCTATAAGTAATTTGTTAGGTGGTGTCTACGTACTAAGCTTATAAGAAATGTTTCCTACCTATAAACTACCAAACTACTGAGTTTCATGCTCCTAACAGTCATGAGAAAAATAGGACTTTCATACAAACTTTAAGTCCCGAGTCCCAAAATCCGATCTTAGCTGACGTCTCTCCCGACGTTCGCTCGACTCGACGTCTGATTCGGAGACTTCGATCAATGTTGAAAGATTCGGTTCAGCGACAGTAGGTTATCTAATCTACTCAATGATACACAGAGCAGAGAGACCTAATGTCAAATCTTACTAAAACAAATGAACATTGATAATGTAATACTGATGGACTTCCTACATCTAAACTAATATTATATTATAAAGATTCCCCTTTATGATATTATAGATGTGATTCTTTGTTTGAATTTAAAAAGCTCTTAAGTCTCTGGACCGATTTGAAAAGTTCTTTCACCATTAGAATCCTACATTATCCCTTATGAATATAGGCGATTGAATAATTCAAGAAAGTTAGGGATCCGTACGAAAACTTCGATAATGTAACCCAACATGTAAAAATAATAACAAAAAATCGTTATATCGCGTAGGCTGCAGAAATTATTGACATTAGAGCAAAGTGATGTATTAAAATTTTATAGAAGACATCAATATCTACAAAAAAAATCGCGATTCTATACGTCTAACTGTTATAGTTATGTTATGTCACATTAACTACTTTTATATGTTAAAATATGCAATAGTGATGCTGGTCCAAATGTGAGTGTATTTAAATTAATATTTATTATTTTTTTGTTCAATACCCTTACGAAGCAGGGGCGGGTATGTATATAAAGTTAAAACGCTGACCAATGCCTGGATAGTGATAGTATACTATCACTATCGGACTGCGTAGAAGTGAAAGAGACGCAGCGATGGTGAAATCGCGAACCGTTTTGGTGAAAAACTTATCAACACAAAACTAGCTTCGGTAACCTAAATCGAAAATGAAACCCCTTGATAAGGTTTGGCTGTTTTATCTTAATATTTATAACACGAGTACTATAAAATAATGAGGATATTTTGATTCCAAGCGTAATTTAGATTCAACTATGCAGCTTTATTCTATCGAGAAAATGTTATAGAAGTGTGTTATGGAATTGGACCTTAGAAAATATGATCTATTTTAACATATAGTTTTCTTACTGTTGGCAAACTAAATACATTTTGCTAAAAACCTATTCAGGTAAACCTATTTAGCATTTGTAAGTGACTTAAGAACCTAATAAAGTTCACGTTTTATTAGGGTGTGTACCTACCTAGGGTGTGTATGAGTACCCACGAAAACGCCAAAGATCAGACCAGTCAGAGCATTATTGTTGATGATTTTTTTTCTTTATTTTTTTTTTTATTTATTCGCTTGAGCTCAAAGACAAAGATTGCTCAGATCAGAACAGGAATGACGGTTATTAGCATCAAAAGCGAAACGAACTTATTTTGAATCGCTGCGTAATACTACTTAGTGATTTGGCATTTGACCGTTGCCGCGCCGCGCCGCATCGTTAATATTCATATTTATTATATTATATGACACAAAAAATTCGTCTGCATCTCCTGTTTCCTTTTTTACCAAATATTTGGACCGCATTTAGGTCAACACTTTATTGAAGCATGTACCTACTTGTTTCATGGTTTTATTTTTTCGTCTTAACCTAAAAACGTGATAATATTATGTTTTTCTTAATACAATTCGTGATCACAACTTCATTGTTACATATTGTAGAAATCTGTATGGATCTAAGAAGGTACTTTTGTCACGTTTCGTGTTGTGCGATAGTCCACGCTAATTATTGCCGTGACGTCATCTCTGAATTCATAAAGAAAATCTGCAGGTGGGTACATACCGCCTGTTCTGTCTGCATCTTCGATCATTTATAGTACCACCAACTTAACTGTGCAGTTCTCGAGGGCGCTACTGGTCAAGGAAATCAACTACAGACAGTAACAATTTGAGGAAAAGTTTTAGTTCATTTTTCTGCCACCTGAACAGATAAGTTGGTCGGACTTTACCAGTATAATAAGGTAATATGTTACCCTTATAATAAAATATTTTATGTGCTAAAGCTACTAAAACAAAATATTAGCTAAGGGGGAATCAGTTATTTGAGCAGTATTTTTGAGAATTGGGCAGTTTTTAGCACTACAGCAGTGTCAAATGTTCGTTAAAAAAAACTCAAAAAATTCTCTATTCTAATAACACGTTTATGTATTAAAACGAATAGATTTCGCGTAATTTCTTCAATATTAATAAGAAATTAAACTATACATTCTTTGAATACGAAATAAACAGGTACCTATATATTAAATAATGTAGGGTACCAGGTATATATTAAATAGGTTTATATTAAATAATGTAAGAATCTGTAGCCACCATCAAACTAAAACAAATATTTTAAAGTTTTTTTCTCCCACTCATAAAATTGTAATCTTGTACGTACTTCTTGTCATGCCACCCATGTTTTATATAATATAATAAAATTAAAAAAGAACAATTTCTATCCAACCTGACATTTTTATGTGACAAACATTTAGCGCCATCTGGTTTGAACTAATTTGACAGCGAGGTTCACGAGGAACATTCCATTACTGCTCTAGCGTTACTGTCCAGTAATTATTTTAGTTTCCGATTGACTATACCTATTATCAACAGTTTAAAAACTTATTTATTATGAAAATTAAACCCCAGTTTATATAATAGAAGGTTTCCAGGTACTTTGTTTTCTTTATGGACAGTAAAACACCTAGAGATACATACCTACTTTATTTTATTTGTATAAAATACTCTTGAGTGGTTCATTAGATATTGTTTCTTTTTGGACGAAAATCGAAACGAAATATCAGTAGGTATTTAAATAAAGCTAATCTTAGGAAACTAAAAGGTTTCTGACATAAATTTACGTAGATGTTAATTTAATACCCATACCTTTTACCTCTTTAGATATATTATTTTTATTTCAACGCCAAACATTTTTTTTCATTAGGTATAAAACGCAGCTTTCTGATTAGGGCATCGAAATAACGAAGAAGTCTAGTAGTCTGGTTGATGACCACGCACCGTCCCGTATGACGGTTAAAGTAATACAATTGTAGGACAAAAGCTTGCAAGTTAAAGGTTCCGGTGGCCGAAAGGAATAGGCACCCGGCGCGAAATAGGAGGACGGGGTTCTCTCACTTGCTCACTATAGAAAGCTGTAATGTGCAAGTGAGAGCTAATGATTTTCGGCGCCATTTACATACGATATTTTACTAAACCGGGTTATCCCTCCGTGGGCTGCCGGGATAGAATGTCCCTCCCCCATCTCTTCCTAAGAGGCTACAAAGGGAAAAATCTGGATGGTGGGCAGCAGCGCCTTCTGAGGGGTTGTAACCATGGGGATTATGACAAATTCCCCCCTTGGCTGTGTTCAGCAGTGGACAATCCGGCTGATACAGTATATGTTCAGGCACTTACCATTCAAGATCTTGCTTCCATCTTCGACCCCATCATCACATTCAAACAAGAGAGCTAATGGTCGAAAGCTAATCTTTCAAGCAGTTACAAAAAATACAGTTAAAACCTTAATATCTTCAATGCAAATATAGAAAATCTGTTTTTTTTTAACGGAGATAATACTTTATTCACAAAACGCTACAAACTATATACCTACAGCTACTACAACGAAAGCGTTTAGGCAAGCTACAGGCCATCGCAGGCCTTGCAGCCCAAATGCTCTAGCTCACTACCAGTTGTTAGCGTATCCAGCATAGTGGCAGCATTGCCCAGTTGGATTAGATTGTAATGCTTATTCGTGAGCCAAATAAGTGCCAGTATTTTGATCAACAGTCGCATCGACCAAGCGCTCTGGTAATTTTTGAAAATTGTGAAAATCTCCCCTGACGTGAAAAAAAACATAAGAACAAAGAATTCATAGTAGTCGAGCAATATCCTTTTCCTTGTTTGCCTCGGTTAGACAAGCTTGGTAGGTAGTATACTAGCAATACATTGAACCTTTTTTTTATTACATACCTATTAGTATTTGGCCAGCGCTATTCAAGATTTAGGAACACGAAAAACGAGTTTGATCTGTGTTTTTATACTAAACTTTTTATTAGATATCTGTTTACGCGAACAACATGGCCTTCACTGATTCTGTAATTTTACGCTTGATTAGTTGAGTCTTGGCAGATAAAAAATATGTTGGCATGGTTTACCTACATCGCTTACACCTATTCAATTTTAGTAAGAGAAGGATCAAAAGTCAGGCTTGAACAAGCTCGAGGCCGACCTGATGTTAAGCGGCAACTTGCAGAGGTTAGCCTATAACAGATGAAATTCGTTACAAGTGATGAATTGCACTGCGCCCGTCGCCCTGATACATACAGTAGATACGTCTCATGTGCCTGTAATTTTAGTGGCTCTCAAGGACTGCTACCTGAAGACACTGTTACTTGAGTCAATGGTGGTGGTTAGCCAGGCGAGCATTCGCAAAATGCTCTTTCGCGGTGCAGCTCAAGCCGGTGGCGGTGGAGATCGAACTATATATTATATGTATAGATAGGTATATTATAATAATATGTACATACATACCTACATACCGAAAAAAACTTGGTAGCTTTTCATTCATGATGTTACACTAAAGTATCTAGTATTATCAGTAGTAATAATCATGTAATATATATATATTGCATGATAACATTTCTACTATACTTTTATACCTACACTAAATTAAATAACTCATCTTCTATTTCACCATCATATCAATATTTTATAAAAATTGTAAATTATATACTTAATTAGTATTCTTTTGTAACTAAACTTAAGGCATAAGTTCTGTATTAGTCCGACGAAAGAGAACTGGAACCTATGCCACGAGTCTTGAGCCTAGTTTAGGAACCAGGGGCTCCTTTGTATTTTATGTACAACATGCCTTGTTTTGCCAAATAAATGATTTTATTATTATTATTATTATTCAGCTTGGTACATGACAATATTATGTATTTGTAGTACTTACCTAATATTTAGTTGTTTGGTAATACTAGAGTTTATTCTGAGAGCATGGCCAAGTTACCAGGTGAAAGGATATAACTTGACCTAGAACATTGGCAGATGCTAAGGCCGAATAACGTTGTAAAATATACATCTAATCCAACTGGGCAATGCTGCCACTATGCTGGATACGCTAACAACTGGTAGTGAGCTAGAGCATTTGGGCTGCAAGGCCTGCGATGGCCTGTAGCTTGCCTAAACGCTTTCGTTGTAGTAGCTGTAGGTATATAGTTTGATATATGAGATCACGTGGTATAAAAGTGTTGAAGCTGCCATTTGGATCTACTCAACGGAACATCATAAAAAGTAACCCATTTAATTATACATTATAAAACTTACGCTCATATTTATATTTTATGTTTGAAAACACGGGTGTTTGAACGTGAACAAGTTACTATGAGTCGATATCAATATTGACAATGTTTCGGCTTCTACCAGAAGCCTTCTTCAGGATTACAAAATTACAAATATACGAGAGGAAAAATTTAAGTCATGTGCGAGATTCGAACCCGCGTCCATCCACCCTTTTAGCCGGGGTATGCTCTAACCAATTGAGCTAACACTTTATAGACAAAAGTACCTATTACTAGTTGTCTTGTGTAGGTAGGTATAATGTTATCTTTTGTCTATAGAAATATGTATTGAATCTATATTTTACAACGTTATTCGGCCTTAGCATCTGTCAATGTTCTAGGTCAAGTTATATCCTTTCACCTGGTAACTTGGCCATGCTCTCAGAATAAACTCTAGTATTACCAAACAACTAAATATTAGGTAAGTACTACAAATACATAATATTGTCATGTACCAAGCTGAATAATAATAATAATAATAAAATCATTTATTTGGCAAAACAAGGCATGTTGTACATAAAATACAAAGGAGCCCCTGGTTCCTAAACTAGGCTCAAGACTCGTGGCATAGGTTCCAGTTCTCTTTCGTCGGACTAATACAGAACTTATGCCTTAAGTTTAGTTACAAAAGAATACTAATTAAGTATATAATTTACAATTTTTATAAAATATTGATATGATGGTGAAATAGAAGATGAGTTATTTAATTTAGTGTAGGTATAAAAGTATAGTAGAAATGTTATCATGCAATATATATATATTACATGATTATTACTACTGATAATACTAGATACTTTAGTGTAACATCATGAATGAAAAGCTACCAAGTTTTTTTCGGTATGTAGGTATGTATGTACATATTATTATAATATACCTATCTATACATATAATATATAGTTCGATCTCCACCGCCACCGGCTTGAGCTGCACCGCGAAAGAGCATTTTGCGAATGCTCGCCTGGCTAACCACCACCATTGACTCAAGTAACAGTGTCTTCAGGTAGCAGTCCTTGAGAGCCACTAAAATTACAGGCACATGAGACGTATCTACTGTATGTATCAGGGCGACGGGCGCAGTGCAATTCATCACTTGTAACGAATTTCATCTGTTATAGGCTAACCTCTGCAAGTTGCCGCTTAACATCAGGTCGGCCTCGAGCTTGTTCAAGCCTGACTTTTGATCCTTCTCTTACTAAAATTGAATAGGTGTAAGCGATGTAGGTAAACCATGCCAACATATTTTTTATCTGCCAAGACTCAACTAATCAAGCGTAAAATTACAGAATCAGTGAAGGCCATGTTGTTCGCGTATCTGTAAACAGATATCTAATAAAAAGTTTAGTATAAAAACACAGATCAAACTCGTTTTTCGTGTTCCTAAATCTTGAATAGCGCTGGCCAAATACTAATAGGTATGTAATAAAAAAAAGGTTCAATGTATTGCTAGTATACTACCTACCAAGCTTGTCTAACACACAGGATATATACATATAGGTATATAAATAGGTAGTATATAGAGCAAGTAAGAATAGTTATTCGATATGCTAGTTGAGCTATGTCGAATTAAACATAAGCTAAGCGTTCAAATATAGAATCCTGAATGTAAAGAACGTTTCAAAGGCACAATAACTTTTCTGTCGAGCGAACACACCCTTATTTTTACCTTATCCAGCGAATAAATAAGTAGAATAAAACAGTTTATATAATAGATATATAGTAAACCACTTTGTGTTTATTTCTATTAAAATTATAAGTAAAATTTACTACAAATTTGGTGGCATGATTAATTTTAATTTGGAACTATTTTAAGGGTTAGAATTTTGAAAACCTTATTAACGCTAGCGGATAAAAAGTACGTTTGCACGAAACACAAACAAAACTTTTCCGGGCTCGTGAGAATTTTTTTTATTTGTATTCGCTTTTGCCCTGCATTTATAAATTGAGATTCTTTCAATAAGTTAATTATTTTACAAAAGAAATGGAAAAATATTGAGAAAATAAACACATGTATTAAAAAAATTGCTAGCTTTGTATAAATATTATGCTTCTACCCTATCGATGCAACGCCGAAAACAAACATAGTCACGTTTGTTTTCCTCATAGTTACAGTCGAGATCTGTAGGTACGGATTCAGTCATCATCATCAGCCGCCATACGTCCACTGTTGAATAAGGCTTCCATTCAGTATAGTGTAATTGATAAAGTTGGTTTTTTTTTAAATAATACTCCAATATGCCATAGATTTAAGAAAAATATCAAAATTACATACATCAATATAAGGTTGATATAATTTAAAAAAAATAGACAATAAGGCTCTAGGAAGGCGGAAGATCGTGTCACTTTAAGGGTACTAGTACGAATATCTCTTCTTGTCAGACATGTTTTTTTTAATTCCTGGTAGGTTAGCCTTTGACCACTATATCACCTGATGGTAAGTGATGATGTGGTCGAAGATGTTGTTCAGGCTTACCTAGAAGTACTGGCTCTCAAGGACAGCTGCCGGAACACACCGTTAGGTGCTTGGCGACAGATTTTCTACTTGAGGGTGGTAGCTAGCCAGGCGGGCAGTCGCTAAATTCCCTACCACCATGCTCCAAATCCTGACCGCGGCGGACGTTGCTTAACTTAGCTAAGCAAACTTCGCTACGAGCGCTTCAAATCAGGTTGTATCTTTTGTCAGATTTTATTTTTCAACCCAATGTTTGCGCTAGGAAAACGAGATATTCTATGTTAAAAAATCGTTTAAGAACATCCAAAAGGTGAAAAAGGCAAAAAAAGAAAAATAATTGTTTTTTGTCCTTTTTATTCGGTGCTTTTGTATGAATAACATTTATTCGTAGGAATAACATACTTAATACATTGATAATTTTTTTTTCGAAAAATTAATAAAATTAGGTTATCTACCGTTGGTACCAGGACTATTCGTTAGAAAATTGTAGTTTTGTGATTGTAAGATGTGACCAGAACCAAAAATAAATATGATTGCATAATCTGCATCAAAATACTGGACTCTATTTCATGAAATAATTCTAATTTGGTTGTTTTTTCATACCAGATGTTTTCTAATGTAGGTTTATTTTAACATAGTATATTTATAAAATGCACTGTAATTTTACTGTGATGGTGATATGATAAAATACTTTTGTTTAATAATATAATCAACATGCGAATTATCGTTCAAAAAATGTATATACACGGTTTCTGAATATCCACGATTCGTCAAACATGTTTGATCTCATATAATAATAGAGAGAACCTATTGCTATCAACCAGACACAGTCTCAGACCATAGATACGAGTATTTACTGTCTCAGACTCCGTTCTGCTACAGAAATACCTAATAACTCCGCTCGAATCTCGTATCAAACTCAGTTTTTTTTATTGTTTTTGTGATGGAACAAGCACGAGATGCACTTGGTGTTAAGCGGTAACCTCTGCTATAGCAGTTGCAGCTCGTCACAAGTGGCGAACTGCACTGCGCCCATCACCATGATACATAAAGTTGTGGTCTCATGTGCCTGTAATTAGTTTCGTACCTTGAAATTCTTAGTAATATAATTTGTTAGCGAGCGTTGATACCACTCGAACAGTTATTAATTTTACCTAATTTTACCGAATTGAATAATAAATAAAAATAAATTATATTAATTTTACCTAATTTAAATAATATTGCATGGGTCAATATATTCTTCTTACTCGTTTACACACTTGGCTGAGTGATCGCAGTACAGGCGGAAGCTTGCTATACAATCCATGGTAATTTCACATAAATTGCCACCTTCTACAGTGTTATACATATATACTACAGTGTTTAATGTAATAACATATGTAATTCAGATTTTCTCATGATACTTCTATGTAGGTACCACTGTATAACTTAAAATGCATCATCATCACACCAACCGGAATGTCCACCGTTGAACAATGTGTCCCCCGTTGGGGGATGTGCCATAATCCCCACGATTAGGCGGCGTCTTGTGGATCGCAGTAAAAGTGGTCAGTTCAGAAGGCGCTGTTACTCACCTTTCGGTGTTTTTCCCTTTGTCGCCTCAAGAAATGGGGGATGACATTCTAACCCCGCGTGTGTTATTATTATTATGCTATAATCTGTGGCTCCTTCACTTACGTCTAAAGCAGTTCACAGACGGCAGCCATAATATATATTATAGCATAACTGTCGGTATGAAGAAACGAAAATGTAAAGCTATATATATACATTATAGCTGCCGTGTGTTGTCACTTGTCAATTTGTATGGAAAATGTGTTGAGATGTATTGAAATATATCGAGCTATAATATATAGCTTTATATTATAGCTGTCGTCTGTGAAACGCTTAAAGGATTTTCGAATATTGTATGCATGCCGAAATCAAAGCCATTATACAGACTTGTTTGCCTTGATCTAAACGAGGTATACATTTAATTTTGTTCATCTAATTTACAAACCACTTCATAACCACTTTTTGGTTTTATTTCGATTCGTAAACCAGTTGAAGATTTATTTGCTTAGATTACATATCTAAAATTAGGTGTTCATATAGCAGTTATGTTATAACAGAATATATTTCAATGTGTTTTTATTCTTTAGCTAAAACACTTTACACTTACGTTATTAATTGAGCACATTCTTAATATATAGTCACTATATACTAGTATGTAGATTTTATATTAGTTTTTAATACGATGGGATTTAGTGTATTTCCACAAATACCCATTATAAGACGTCAATGGGGATATGTAGAAGAAATATCTATGCCAATGGGGATTAGCGACATAACCCAACGATTTTGAGCACACTTATATTATTGGTAGGGGTTGACGTGTTCCTCTCTTCTCTATTATGTACGAAATAAGTCTACAAGATTCACAGTGTAATTAATTTTATGTTTCAGATGATACAACTATTCCTTGTGGTGATGGCTGCAGTGGCGGTGGTCACGGATGACTTGCCGCCTTCCTGCAGCAAATTAGTCTACTGCGACAGTAAGCTCCTTCACCATGTGCAGATGGCGCGGTTGTTCGCTGACTCTAAGACCTTCGTCGATATGGCGATGAAAAAAGACGAGAACGTCACGCTAACCGATTTCGAGAAACTACTTAACGATACGAACAACTCCCCCTCCCAGGACCAGCTCCGTACCTTCGTCGGCGAATATTTCTATAAAAACTCGACCGAACTCGAAAACTGGTCTCCACCCGACTACAGCGAGAATCCTGAATTTCTGCAAACAATTAAAGATGAACAACTCCGTGAGTTTGCTAAAAACATTAATGATATCTGGCCGACCCTAGGGAGACAGGTAACACCCGAGGTTTTTGAAAAACCCGACCAATTTAGCTTCATTCCTGTCACTAATGGCTTCATCGTCCCAGGAGGTCGGTTCAAGGAAATATACTACTGGGACGCATACTGGATCATTGAAGGACTTCTCATTTGTGGAATGGAGGAGACAGCTAAAGGCATGATAGAAAATCTAATCCAACTGCTTGAAAAACTAGGACACATTCCTAACGGAAGCCGATGGTACTATCAGGAGCGCAGTCAACCTCCACTACTTTCTGCCATGATGATGCTCTATTTCAAAAAGACCAAAGACAAAGATTTTATAAGAAACCATATCAGCTCCCTCGAAAAGGAAATGAATTATTGGCTGGACACGCAGATAGTGACATTCGAAAAAGACGACAGGATTTTCACTTTACTCAGATATTACGCTCCGAGTACAGGACCTCGACCGGAATCCTACTTTGAAGATTACGACACTGCAGAAAATTTAGACAATCACACGGACCATACTGAATTCTACGTGGACATTAAAAGTGCAGCTGAGAGCGGATGGGACTTCTCCTCCAGGTGGTTCATCAGCTCCGATGGCGAGAATTCCGGAAATTTGACGAACATCCATACGAGACAAATTATTCCCGTTGACTTGAATGCTATATTCGCTAATGCCCTCAAAAATACTGCTATGTTAAATGCTATGCTAGGAAAAGCACGCCAAGCCACTCATTGGGGCTTCTTAGCTAAGCAGTGGAGAGATACTATCGAGAAGGTGCTGTGGCACGAAGAAGATGGAATATGGTACGACTACGATATTCAAAACGAAAAGCACCGTCGGTACTTCTACACGAGTAACTTTGCCCCACTCTGGATGCCCGCAGTAGACTCGGCATTGGTCAGAAAACACGCTCCTCGGGTAATTAACTACTTGATAAATTCCCAAGGTCTGGACTTCCCGGGTGGCATTCCCGTATCGTTAGCGAGAAGCGGCGAACAATGGGACTTCCCCAACGTGTGGTCCCCAGAAGTTAGCATTGTTATCAATGCTCTGCGGGCTACTAAAACTTCCCAAGGAGAGGAATTGGCCTTCGATTTAGCGCAAAAGTGGGTGAGGATTTGCCACAAAGGGTTCCGCGAATACGAGCAGATGTTCGAAAAATACGATGCTGAGGTACCTGGAAGATTTGGAGATGGGGGCGAGTACACCGTGCAGGCAGGGTTCGGCTGGTCTAACGGCGTTGTGCTAGACTTCCTCAACGACTACGGGGAGAGGATGACAGCACAAGACACGAATGAGGACGAACTCAGTGAGAAGCTAACAGTACTGCCACTCGACTCAGAAGATAACAAGAAGAAAGCTGTACATTCTGATGTTACTGATGACTGTGACACGCCAGACAGTGCCGAGTAACATCGACGTGGCTTTCAACAACATTATCTTAATTAAGATAGTAGGTCTAGCAATGAGTAAATATCACTTCAAATAGGAAATGTGAAATTTGTAGACATAGTTAAGACCAAGAACCGAATTAAGATTAAGAAATACAATACGCTATTTTGACAGTATCATTTTGCTAATGAATAACCAACTTAAGTATAAAGAGAAATAATACCATGATCAAATTGAACAAGTACAAGTAGATTAAAATCACTAATCAACGCCAATATACATATAATAGAATTTAGTATGAGGTAGATACGTTATTTGAATATACGTATGTATTATTTAATGAAATACTTTACCTGGATACCAATTACTTTGTCCGAACATTGTGTCGTTCTAAACAAAACCAAGATTAAAAGGGGGGCTAAAAGGACCGCGGGTGAAAAGGCGCACACTAACCATCATCGAAACTATAAAAAACTGACTAACTATACGCTGTATTGACTCTCGACTCCCGAGCTCCATCACAGGCGTCATCGCTACAATTGTGATCAGTCGTATTGCAAACATATTTCTTTCTAACAACAATTACGTTTTCAGTTTTAATATTTTGTTTAGAGTATTAGCAATCTAAACGGTATTAGTGCAGTCAATAATATATAATTGTACCACTAATAATATGCATATCTCAGGGGCCCAAGTCTGCTTACATGTTCATATTCATTCAAGATTCATACAAGACAGAATCGGTAGTCTGCTGATCCCTTACGAATATGAATCTAAGCTGGTTAGACGATATTGCCAACGAAAAATAAAAAGAGAAGAGTAAGGTAATTCAGAAAACGATTTCGTTATTATTTTATCATTTCGTTTCGTTTTTATATGAAACCGAGATTGAATCAATATTCACTCAATATGAACGATATGAAGTTAGTAGACTACCAAAACTGTCAAACTGACCAGGCAGAGTCCAATAGATTCATATTGATTAGGAGACTTGACGCCCAGAACTTGCATCTACTGCTGTTAGATCCATTGTTTTGTTTTGTGAATAACCTTATACTGATTTTAATTATAGTCAAAAAGTCCAGACCATGTATGTATGTATGTAGTAAATGGTTAACATATTGATTAATATATAAATCATAATGAAAGGGAAATATATACCACAAGCAGGATAGTAAGTAACAGTAAGCATATTAGCAAGCGGTATTGGAAAAATGATAGTGTTGGAGTTTATTATATGCTTGGGTGCTTTTACGAGTTGAAAATATTTAAAATTACGATATTTTTAAATAACGATCATGTCAGGCCTAAAAAGCTGTGCTATAACTACATAAAAATAAAGTTTTTAAAACAAAATGGATAGAATTCATAAATATGTTTGCAGTCACCTAATACCTATCGTATCTTTAGGATATTGGATTTATATCACAACGTCATAATATGGCGTTTACGATACCATATACGTGGCTTTTAAAATCTTTTCTTGAGAACGAGTCATAATACAGGGGAAAATAAGTAAGATGGACCTTTTAGGCCTGCGCTACTATAATAATAATAATAATTTATTTTATTAGATCCATTATAAAAGTAATAAATAATATTTGGTTACCATAAATGTGCACATATCAAATTACTTAAGATTTCAAAAGATATTTTATTTTAATAATAAAATCATGCATGCTCCAAATTCATTCACCATTGATGATTATTAGCGTTATGTTAATAAAGTTACCAATTATTGTAACAACTTTTTTTTTATTTTTTAATATTGTTAGCTTTGCAATAACGCCTGCTTGGCGAATTACATTACAAAATTACAAATGTATACAACACTACGCTACAATACTACGCATAACGTTACACGGTATTTCGCGTATTTTGTGTATTTTCTATTTCGTCATACTTTACGCACGTATTGTATTATACTATATTGAATTAAGTTATACAAGTGATACTTTCATCAAGCAAAATAGATATTTGATCTAAGCATAAAAATCCGTATGTACACTATAAATATAATTTATTTTGTAGGAAACGTTGGTTGTGAATTGTAAATGTTGTGACAGCATTACCTAGAGTAGTTTACTGTATAAAAATATAGTTACATAGTACAAGATATTGTTAACACACAATAAAACTCCTTTTTTATCATTATTCACGTGACCACAGATTAACTTGAATGACTACGTCACTTATAAATCTTATACTGTGCGAGTCCAAGTCCCGAGAGAAGGGAAAAAAAATCTTATAAGTACTTAATATAAGTTGTCATAAGTTTTTTTTACAACATTGTGAGACCATAAGATGACATCTATTAGCGTTAGCGCAGCATTTCGTTTACTTAATTATTTATTAAATCTATTTATTTAATAAGAAGGAATATATTGATAGAAAGTATAACATTGCATATATATATGATAGAGATAAAAACCAGCAAATATTTCAGTACTATTAAGTAACTTTGGGTAAATAATTTACCCAAAGTTACTTAATAGTTCTAAGCTTATTATGGTGTCGTGCCATACGTATGGTACAACGAATTAGTAAAAAGAGAAAAAAAAACTTGAGTATTTGAATGCTATCATACTTATACATATTTTTAATAAATTTTGTTCTAAACAACATTTTAACAATAAGTGCAAAAGTCGTCATTACTTTTTTATAAGATAGAGCTGAATTATGTTTTAAAATAACGCAAGCATACTGTATTAAAAGTATAAAATGTGCAAGAATGTATTTTATACTGCATATTAAGTTAATCAATTACTTTGGCGGAAATCCATATTTAATAATAATAAATATTTTAAGTAAACACTGATTTAATATTTAAGAAAATCGCTTAAAATTTAAAAAAAAAATAGCTAGTGACAATAACGCCTAATTTTCTTGCTAAGCCGACGTGACGTCACAAACGCCACGCAGTCAAACGGAAGAATTTTCGTCGCGTGTCGCTTCTACACGAAGCATCCTCATAAGGTCTTGTATCTTCGAGCGTTCATCAAATATGAAATTCATTTTATAATTAGTGTTTTCTTATAATATTAGTTATTATTATATAGCATATTATTGAAATATTGTTACCTTGGCATCCGCGCGGACGATTTCGTCAATTTATCGATGTAATTCTATTGTTATCCTTATCTATGATGATAAATAATACCTTTAATTTTTCCTTTGGGATGATCCAGGAACATATTTCAGAGAGGTAACTAAGTTAAGAAAATGTATTCAAAAAATGTTTTCGGTTGAATTAGGAATATAGTTTAGGCTGACTTAATAATATTATACCTAATAGGATAAGCCGTCATACGATGAGAATGGAACACCACCACATACCACCATACCACAGTGTGTAAGAATTTGGATATTTGGGCTGTGCCAATATTATGTAACTTCGATTACCTAGGTATGCTCTAACGCCTTTAAAATATATTTTTTACTTAAAACAAAAAGGCTGTGAACCTACAATGAATATATTTTATTTGTATAATACTGTACTTATTATTTATTGAATAATAATAACTTTAATTACAGATGATTTATTATATCTAAGTCAAACTTCATAGTTATGGGCATAATAACCTATTATAATGTATTATTAAAATAATTATATATACTATATTATTCACGATAAAGGCTGTGTCAAATATTTTTTGTATTTATTTCTGCGGTAGGTACCATAAAACAAACTACGAAATTTAAGTGCAATCCCTTTATTCATAACAAGTATGTCTCTCCTAAACTCAATGACTAAAATAACCAATAATCGACCCATGAACATCCATATGCCTCAGGGATACCTAATAATACCTATGTATAAAATAAAATAAATAAATAAATAAAAAATCAATTTATTGCCTTCACCAAATTTACACGAAATAATCCTTAAAAAAACTATATAATTTAATTTTGGGCAACAGGGTTATGCTCAGCTTGTGCAACTTTAGTCCCTTTTCACAGGAAAAAAAGAAAAGCTGCGCTGTTTTTCAGCATAATCCTACTCGGGCAGATGTTAGCCGATATACCTATATAGGTTTAAACAATAAAAAAAAGAGCTGTGCTGTGTAGCTTACCAATATAAAATAAAACAGAAACAGCTTGAACAAACAATCGATACATATGAAAAATGGTTTTTCGTTATTGGGTAGTGATGAATTATATACCTGATGACTAGGTATGTTTGGAGTGTAAGTGATTGAGTGTGGTGTGTATAAGTGAGATAAAAAGAGGTGTATATATGTATGTGTTTTAATATTTTAAGTGTTATCTTTGACCTTTTTCTGTATTTTAAAGGTTGCTTCATAGTTTTGCTGTTGACGGTTGAAAAGAATTAATTTTAGTTGTTTTTTAAATACGTCACTGCTTGTTTTTAGTCTAAGAGGTGGCGGTATATTATTCCAAATCTTTGAAGCGCTGTACTTGAAGCAACCTTTAAAACCAGCAGTGTTATGTTTAGGAATGGATAGAGTATTGTGCAGCTTTGAGCATGTATTTAATTGATGCATATCTCTGGACCATGTTAAGATATTTGTTGTCTATGGCCGAATTACTCGTTTCCGGTGTATACTACTTCCTCCCTGTTGTGAATAGAACAGTAATGGTTACAATTGTGTGTGTCGAATAATAAAGTTTTAGTACCGTATTCCATCTTTATTTATAATGTAACTCTCCAGTTCTCATAGGTTATGGGCCTTTTGACGCCTTTTAGGATAATAGGTAGTAGGGCAGCCAGACGTAATATTGTATTTTTAGAAACATAAAAAATTTACCGAGCGCGTTGTCAGCAACAAAATGGCGACCACGCCGGCAAATTTTCCACAATTAAAAGGTGAAAATTTCGATAATTGGCTCTTTAGAGTACAATGCTTACTTGAAGAGATAAATCTGAAAGAAATAACTTTGACAGGAAAAGTCGAAGACACCCAAAAGGTCACTGATGCAAAGGCAAGAAGCTTAATTGTGCAATGTCTAACTGATCGACATTTGAATTTAATTAAGGACTGCACGACAGCAAAAAGTATGCTCGACGTATTAAAGAGCACATTTCAGAGGAAAAGTGTTATTTCTAAAATAGCCCTAAGAAGAAAGCTTTTAACTTTAAAGCACAAAAGTGGTTCAAAGTTGGAACAATATTTTGAAAAATTTGATGATATTATACGGGAACTGGAAGTAACAGGAGAAAAAATAGAAGACACTGATAAAGTTTGTTACCTCCTCACGGGATTAGGGGAAGAATATAATCATATAATTACAGCAATTGAAACTGTTAACACTGAATTAAGATTGGAATTTGTAAAAACCAAACTATTGGACCATGAAGTGAGGCAAGTGAAGCAAGAAGAAACTTCCAACCCAGAAAACCAAACTTCGTTTATAGGCACCCAAACGGTTATTTGCTACAGATGTAAAGGAAAAGGACATAAATCATATGAGTGCCAAATGTCTAGCCAAAGAAGAGGTTATAGAGGACCTAGAAGTTTCAGAGGATCCAGAGGTTACAGAGGTTCCACCTCAGGAGCAGCTCATTCTGCAGAAGAGGATATGTTAAACATATTCATTGCTTCGGAACAAGCTTTAACAGCCAAGAATGTAAATAACACAATATCATTTGTGGTAGACTCAGGTGCAACACAACACTTCATTCAAGAGTGTTATGAAGAATTTATGACTGAGATAACAGAATTAGATCATGAACTGGTTATAAAAATAGCAAATGGCCAAACACTCACGGCCACTAAAAAGGGAATTTTAAATTGCACTAATAAAGGAAAGAAGTTGAAGATTGAGGCTGTAATATTACCTGGACTGACCACAAACTTAATTTCAGTAGGGAAATTAGTTGAAAGAGGCATGCAAGTGATTTTTAGAAAAAGTACATTGCTTATAAAGAATAAAATGGAAAACTTTCATGGTGTAAAACAGGGAAAGCTGTACACATTTAAGGTGACCATAAATGCTAAAATAGAAAGTGCTAATTTATGTCAACCAGCCAATGAAGACTTGTGGCATCAAAGATTTGGACATATGTGCAGAAAGAAATTGGCTATATTAGGGTTACCATTTAGCAAAAAACTGTGTGAGACATGTATGAAAAATAAAGCCACAAGATTGCCATTCAACCGAATACAAAGACCAAGGTCCAGTAAAATTGGTGACTTAATACATACAGACATAGCAGGTCCTGCTAGAGTGCCGACTGCTGAAGGATATAGATATTTTCAAACAATAATCGACGACTACAGTCACTTCACCCAAACATATTTATTAAGGAATAAATGGGAAGCAACAGAAAAGTTAATACTATATATAAAGGAAATGGAAAGACAAATGGAAATAAAAATCAAAAGAATCCGGTGTGATAACGGTGGTGAATTTACAGCAAAATCATTAAAAGATTTCTGCTCAAAAAATGGAGTGCGAATCGAGTATACTCAAAAATATAGTCCCCAACAAAACGGTAAAGCTGAAAGGATGAATAGAACGATTTATGACAAAGCCCGTACAATGTTAGATGAGTCTAATCTGCCACGGCATCTGTGGGGACATGCAGTAGTGACAGCCACATTCCTTATAAATAGATCGCCTTGTTCCTCCATACAAGACAAAGTGCCAGCCAAAGTCATGAATAAAGAAATGGATCTAAAAAAGATAAAGACTTTTGGAAGTAAAGCTTGGGTACATATAATGCCTAAACAAGACAAGTTGTCCAGCAGAGCAACCCCGGCTAGAATGGTAGGGTATGCCATAAATGGCTATAAACTATGGGACCCTGACACAGACAAAGTAATAGTATCAAGAGATGTAAGATTTAATGAAGCTGATATTAAGTTTTGTGAAAAGAATCAAAACTCAGAACCAGATAAGTTCATAATTCAGGAAACAGTCGACGACTTAACAAATGAACAAGAAATAGAGCAAACATTAGACGATGCAACAGATCATGAAGTCGAAAAGCAAGATGACGACCAAAGTGACA
This sequence comes from Plagodis pulveraria, assembly GCA_963890685.1. Lineage (NCBI taxonomy): Eukaryota > Metazoa > Arthropoda > Insecta > Lepidoptera > Geometridae > Plagodis > Plagodis pulveraria. The sequence goes on along the minus strand of OY982955.1, from coordinate 5,650,601 downwards.
ATAAAAGACAGCAAAAATATACAAGGTCTGGTAGAGAAGTGAAAACACCTGAATATTTAAATGAATATGAAGCTTATGAAGCATATTGTCTATTGTCTAGTGAAAACGACCCAGTAACATACAAAGAAGCTGTAGAGCAGAGTGTAAAATGGAAAACAGCAGTAGAGAATGAGATTAAATCATTAGAACAACAAAACACTTGGGTAGAAGCAGAGCTGCCAATGGGCCATAAGGCAATTGACACCAAGTGGATTTACAAGACAAAATCAGATGGAACAAGAAAAGCGAGGCTAGTTGCCCGTGGTTTCCAACAAGAAACTGTCAATTATGTGTATGCTCCAGTAGCAAAGATGACCACCATAAGAATGGGATTATCACAAACAGTGAATAATAACTGGTACATACAGCAATTAGATATACCTACTGCATTTTTAAATGGAAACCTAGAGACAGAGGTATATATTAAAATTCCAGAGGGAGTCAACATTAAAAATGAAGGAAGAACTGTATTAAAACTCATTATATGGTTTGAAAGAATCACCTAAATGCTGGAATAATACATTTGACACATTTTGCAAGAAAATAAATATGACAAGATCAAAAAATGATATTTGCCTATATACAGGAAATAATATATGGTTAATATTGTTTGTCGATGATATAATGCTGATGGGAAGTGAAAAAGAAGTAAATAAAATTGTCAAACTTTTGCAAGAAATATTTCAAGCTAAAAATTTGGGAACCATAAAAAATTTTTTAGGTATTGAAATACAGAAAAATGAAAACACTATAAAATTATCACAAAAACAGTTTATTAAAAATATCATGGAGAAGTTTAACATGAAAAACTGTAGCGAAGCGAAGACACCAATGGAGAAAAACTTCCAAGTACCTGAAAATGAAGAAGTGATTAATAACATACCATATCGAGAACTCTTGGGATGCCTTAACTATCTGGCCACAATCAGTAGACCAGATATAACTTTTGTTACTTCTTTTCTTAGTAGATATTTGGATAAGCCAACAAGAAGCTTGTGGAATGCAGCTAAGAGGATATTGCGCTATTTGAAAGGAACTCAAAACATGGAATTGACATATCATAAGAAGGAAGAAGATAATAATAATCTCTCTTTAATTACAGCTTTTTCAGATGCAGATTGGACGGGTGACAAGAGGGACCGAAAGAGTGTCAGTGGTATGGTCACATATCACCAAGGCAATCTGATCTCATGGTCTTCTAAGAAGCAACAGTCTGTCTCATTATCAACATGTGAGGCAGAATATGTAGCCGCAGCTATGTGTGGATCTGAACTGCTGTTTGTTCAAGGACTAGCAAAGGACTTTGGTGATCAGTGCATTGTTGAACTGAGAGTGGACAATCAAAGTGCAATAAAGATGTTGTTGAATAGTGAAAATACCAAGTATTCAAAACATATAGATATAAAGTTTCATTTTGTTAAAGATATTATTGCTAGAAACATTATTACTGTGAAATATGTGAGCACCAGTGAAAATACTTCAGACATTATGACTAAACCACTGTGTAGTGTTAAACATAGTTATTTTCGTGCTAATTTGTTTAAATAAGAGATTTTGTGTCAATCCTTTTTATATTCATTTTCTTTAGAGGTTATGTTTAGATTTTATTGTCAAAGTCAAAACTAGAGTTCAAACTTGAAATGTCAAATCTGTCAGTTTAGTATTGCCAGGTTGTAAATACTAAAGTTTAAAAATCTTTGTTTATGTAACAATTTAAAGTATATTTTTAGTAAAATAGTAATGTAATTTAATTACTTTAAATTGAGAGGGAGTGTTAAGATATTTGTTGTCTATGGCCGAATTACTAGTTTCCGGTGTATACTACTTCCTCCCTGTTGTGAATAGAACAGTAATGGTTACAATTGTGTGTGTCGAATAATAAAGTTTTAGTACCGTATTCCATCTTTATTTATAATGTAACTCTCCAGTTCTCATAAACTTTTCAAAGAGGTACTCTGGTTTCTTACTCCAAATTACTTTTTGTGTAATGCATGCGAGGTGGAGTTCCCTTCTTAGCTTCATGTTCATTATTCCATTATTTACTAGAAAGGGTGATGAAATGCTCTCTTTTTGGTATCCTAAAACAGAACCTAGCACATGAGTTAAAACTAAATTGTTTTTCATGAAAGAATAATAATTGTTTTTACATACAAAGATACCTTATTTTTTTTAAATTAGAATATAAATAATAAACAATAAAGCAGATAATAAGGTTATAGCTATGGACTGCAGCGCCGCAGTACCCTGGTTCGATCCCCACCGCCGGCTTGAGCTTCACCGCATGGTGGAAGGGCATTTTGCGATTGCCCGCCTGGCTAGCGACCACCCTCAAGTAGAAATCTATCGCCAAGCACCTAACGGTGTGTTCCGGCGGTAGTCCTTAAGAGCCAGTAATTCTAGGTTAAGCCTGTTAGCACCTTCGACCACATCATCACTTACCATCAGGTGAGATTGTGGTCAAAGGTTTACCTTGTTGTTATAATAAATAGAATATTAATTTTAGAAAGAATAAAATATTAAGTACAGAGTTAGGTTTAGATTACTTACTAGAAAGTAGGTAATCTAGCCCTTTTAACCTAGAAAGTTGTTAATTGCAGTGATCACATGTGTAAAAACTATAATTAGTGTTTTGGATTAAAAGCTTTCGCGAAACCGTATAGCTTATAAAACCAAACGATATGCAGATTTTGCATGGTGGTAGGCATTTTGCGAATGCCCGCCTGGCTAGCTTCCACCCTCAAGCTGAAAATCTATCGCCAAGCACCTAACGGTGTGTTCCGGCAGCTGTCCTTGAGGGCCAGTAATTTTAAGTAGCCTGTCATCACGACCGTCATCTCTTACCATCAGCTATAAATAATAATAAAAGATCAAAACCGTTTCCGCCTTATTTGAGTAATTTTAGGTAAGCATGTCGAAAGTTTTTGGCACATCATTTCAACTTGTTGGAAATCCGTTCTGTTACCTCAACGCTCTTTGTACACTAATGTGTAAAAGCAAACGAAACAACTAGAAAATTAATCAACAGAGGGCCTTCAGAGCTCCAGCCAAATTTCCTTTTCAGTTTTGCCGGCCGCAACTGTCGCGATGTTATACAAATATTTACACAAAAGTTTACAAACATATATATGCGAGAAGTGTTTGTCGGTTTGGTAGTTTCTCCTTCTTTCACGCATAGAAAACGAATCGATGTGTTATTTCAAAGAGATAGTTTAAAGTCTGGAAAGTAACATGGGTGGCTTTCATCCCGAATTAAATTGTGTACACATTTTTACACAATATTATGAATGTCATTCTGAAAATCAAAAGGAATGATATACAATCCTGATTTGTTTATAGAACGTTAATTCAAATTTGATTTGAACTAAAATTCCAACTCAATTGCCCATGGCTTTTCAGCCTTTTATTTGATGTAGAATAAGCACATTCTCTAGGTTTCCATCTCCAATCAATCTATACTTCATTTTTATAATATGAGTTTATGTATGTATGTATTTTATTCTTCTTCAACTTGTTTTGGCTTTTATTGTTTCCATCAATGTCAAAGTATGACCAGTGTAATGTATTTTTTTGTATAAAAAAATAGTTTATTTACTTCTAATTATCTACCCTCGTCTTCTATACATGTCTACCTTGTAATAGTAAGACTATTTACGATATCTTGTATCTTGTACATAAGAACATGACCCTAAAACGTATTGGGCGAAATATAATTACAATTTCTTTGCAAATGTATCTCAAACACAACCTAAAATCTATCCCATCATTCGGAACGTTTTTTTTTGTTCCGAGTCCTAATATTTGCATCCCGGGAAACAAAAGAGAAAATAATACTTAAACCACAGGCATAGATGATAACTTCTATAATAATTAAGTTATATGAGATATAAGAGGACACAGAACGAACGCACCGTGCGTTATTGGTTTTACCGTTTTCGTAGCACTGAGGTAGTATTACCACAGATTACTTTAAGTATTTCTACGTATTCGTAGTGGACCTCTGCACCTAAATGTAGAAGAAGTAAATAGACTATTTACGATATCTTGTGTATAAACCTGGTTAGGTAGGTACATATATCTAATAGAGATAACGTAAAATGATGATGACTCACTCAACAAAAGTAGTATATTCCAACGAATTATTTTGCTCTACCATTGTAATTTTTGCATTAGGCGTTAATGCAAAATAACAGAAAAGCTAAGCGAATAAACTTACAAAATTACAACGAAAGACAACACCAAACCACGAGCGGGATTCGAAGACGCGACTATCTGTCACTAGAGCCGTGACATGCTCTGGCAGTTGAGTGTGGTGAAGTCATAGCTCAAATTTATAGTTGCGTTCCCGTCAACGGGATGAAGCGACATCTGCAACCAGACGCGTTCGAGTCTAGATCGTGGTTGAAATTTTTGTTTCGTTGTATGTTTGTATAAAATAGTTATTCTGCCCTTCAATATGCTATGGAAACCATTCTTTAAGATAATATCAGGTGTTCGAAGTTACTATCATATACATTCATTCTTGAAACATATAAACTAACATTTATTAGTTTCCTAACTTGCTTAGAGCTCACTCAACTCGGGCGTTTCGACTTGGGAATATCAAGAATTTTCTTAATATTTTAAATATATATAAAATTGTATTTGGGTTGCGTTGTCTGGAAAAAATACATTTTTCACTTCAAAAGGCGTTGGTTATCATTCGACATCTGCGTGGAAAAGTGCTTTTTATCCGTTTGTGTGGAAAAGGTTCACAAAATTTTTACCTTTTCAGAAGTTCCAGAAAAAAATTATCTTTTTACTGTTAAAGTCAAATTTACTATTTTTAATCATACAGTCAATTTACAAAATAATCATTGCAATTCAACGGGGAAATTCTGCCAGCATGCTCAGCACACTGCCAATTCTGTGACGCTGCCAACTGGTAGTGGGCTGGAGCATTTGGACTGCCTGTGAGTCTACAATGACTTGTAGGTTGTCTTAATGCTTTCATTGGAGTAGCTGAAGTGTTGTATATAGTTCGTAATATGTTTTTAAAGAAAGCTACCGCAGCCCTAAAAAAACTATATTATTTCCTGATCCTAACATTTTCCACCCTATAGTGATATCAAATATAGTGTCTTGCCTTGCACTTGACAGCAAAGTTATATTGCGTCTCGTAGGTACCTTTGAAACCTTCAATACGCTCTACATTCTATATTTTTAACCACTCGCTTTGCTCTTGGCTCAATCCTAGAATCCTTCGTTTCCTCAGGTTTCAATAAAAGTAGTCGCACCAAATAACATCTTTGCAGCCTTACATAAACAAATTACTATTTCATTGCACTTCTAACATTTTGCTATGATTTATTATTCAGGCATGCGCTAGGCGGTGACGTAATCAGCAGTCAGCCAGCAGCACCACATGCTAATTGCGAACACGAACTCTTTCGCTCGGATGTTTTACTTTATAATTGTCAATGTCATTTAATAGGAAACGTTTGGCGTTATCATATAACGTTATCAATGTTATCATAGGCCACAAACAACCGTCAGCTGTTTGACAGTTCACCTCCCGTCATAGCGGCGAGGGCACGTGTTTGATTGTATACCATTAAATTACTACGGGTTACTGTGCAAGCACCGTACTTAACAAGGTCGGGGCCGGGCCTTGAGAGCGGCCTACATTGTGCGGGCATCGCTCTGTCTAGCTATCTGTCTATAATAGTCGGGACTGCGAGTCTGGGGGCACGGCAGTGAAAGCGTAGGCTCGGCCCTCGATAGAGCGGAATACGTAGTTGATGGTTTACTCCGAGCACCAACCGAGATGGCTACTCACGCCAGCGAGTTGGGATTCGTTCGTGGATGACACACATTGGCGGCGATGGCTCGCGATTGTAATAGCGGTCACGGGCCGGACCGGACGCACGGCCACTCGCCCCGCGACGCTCACCGTTGCATTACGCCGCCGCACGTTCAAAGGTTATGTTTATTGAATTGAAGCGCGCTACTGCACACTGCGCGTCCGCTAGCAACGCGCGATCATGTTGAAGACGAGACTGCAGCGGTACCTGCCGCTATATCCCGTGCTGGGGCTGCTTGGCGCTTGCGCGCATGCTTTGACTGTGATTCCAAACTGCCGCTCCTCCATCTACTGCACCGGCGAACTGCTTCATAGGGTGCAACTCGCGCGGATCTTCCCCGACTCGAAGACCTTCGTTGATTTAAAACTCAATCACTCTGAAAATGAAACTATTGCCGATTTTGCGAAGCTTATGCAGGAAACCAAGCGAAGCCCTTCCCGAGATCAGCTTTCGCATTTCGTAGATCAACATTTTTTGGAAGGAAATGAACTGGAAGAGTGGATGCCGCCAGACTTTAATCCTGAGCCGCCAATTCTTGATCAGGTAACGGATCCCAAGCTCAAGAAATTCGCCAAGGGCGTGATCAGTATATGGGCAAAATTGGGGCGGCAAGTTGATCGTGACGTCGACATGCATCCTGATAAATATAGTTTCCTCTACGTTCCCAATGGTTTTATCGTACCCGGTGGCCGATTTAAGGAGTTGTACTACTGGGACTCCTTCTGGGTGGTGCGAGGGCTTCTTATCAGCAATATGACGCAGACTGCGAAAGGAATGATCGAAAATCTTTTGTATCTAGTGGAAAAGATCGGGTATATCCCGAACGGAAGTAGAAGGTATTACTTGGGTAGGAGTCAACCACCGATGCTTGCTGCAATGGTCGCTAGTTATTTCGCTGCGACGGGGGACCTCGCCTGGCTAGAGCAGCACGTTCCCACCGTAGAGAAGGAGTTACAATACTGGCTCGAAAAGAAAAAAGTCACCGTACAAGTGAACGGAAAGAATTATGTGTTGCTTCGATACTTGTCAGACAAGCGAGGTGAAGGTCCCAGGCCGGAATCTTATTATGAAGACTACACGAACGCTCGAGCGTTGCCTGAAGCCATGCGAGAGGATTTTTATCTGGAGATGAGGAGTGCTGCGGAGAGTGGGTGGGACTTCTCTTCACGATGGTTCGTGACAGCCCGTGATGAGGTAGTGGGTAACCTGACCGACGTCCACGCCACGCGCATCCTGCCCGTCGATCTCAACTCCATTTTCGCTGGTGCATTGGAACTCGCCGGTGATTTTCGCAATAAGTTGAAGGACAGACGCGAAGCGCAGAAATGGTGGAGCCTTGCCAAATATTGGCGTAGCGCGATCGAGGACGTTATGTGGGACCCACTTGATGGCGTGTGGTACGATTACGATGCGATGGCGAGAGCTCCTCGCAGGCACTTCTATCTGAGCTGCGTTACGCCTCTTTGGTCTGGCGCTATAGAGTCTTATGATGCTCCAAAATATGCAGCGAAGTTGGTGCAATATCTACTATCTACTGGTGCATTAAACTTTCCCGGGGGCGTGCCGTCATCGATTCTGCACTCGGGCGAACAGTGGGATTACCCCAACGCATGGCCGCCGCTGCAGAGTATTTTAATCGGTGGCCTAGAGAACAGTGGACACGATGAGGCCATGCAGTTGGCTAGAGAGCAGGCACAAGTGTGGTTACGAGCCAACTACATCGGGTTCAGTAATTGGCATAAGATGTTTGAGAAGTACAGTGCGGTGCAGCCAGGGCATCAAGGCGGAGGGGGTGAGTACGGGGTGCAAGACGGCTTCGGGTGGACTAACGGAGTAGCGTTGGAGCTTATCCAGAAATATGGGAAGGATATATTGTTGGACGAAAGTTCATCGCCCAAATCGCCCCACGTGCGACTTGTTGAGTGACCCTTGCCTTTGGGTACGTTTAGTAGATGATAATGAACGACGAACCCTTTTATTAGTTGATAAGAGAACCAGTGATTTATTTAATCGCAGTTATTTATAAAACATAATTTAATAGTGAAAAATCGTGTTTGTAGTACAAAATGATTGTCTAAGGTAATTATGTTGGCAGTGATTAAATCACTGCCTACATAAGACATAATATCTAATATGTATAATATACTACTATAATTTACCTATATGAATTTGTTGTCATGTTTGTGAAATGTGATATTTTTTGCTAACGTAGTCTTTGTGACCGATGTATACGTACTTTAAAATTTGATTATAAGGTTGATGTACTTATGATGCTGTTTTTTTTGCATAATTTCCGTTAGGTTTTTTATGGTATATAGGAGGGCAAATGAGCAGGTGGCTCACCTGGTGGTAAATGATCACCGTTGCTCACGGACATCCGCAACACCATAGGTCTTGAGGATGCTTTGCCGGCCTTTGAGGAGGGAATATGCTCTCTTCTTGACGGCAAATTTCCAAAACAGATTCCCAAATTTTTCCACAGGTCCCTCGGTCCATGATTGATTTAATTATATTTGATAATATGCTCGTAATGAAGCTAACCGCGATATATACGTATTAGTTTATTTATAAGCGCGCTTATCATTTTCCTGTTTCCAACACATGTTAATGATAAAGTTACCGTATACCTACACTAATAGGTACCTAAACAAATAAATAATAGTTTTACTTTATCCCAAAGCACAACAGAATAAAATATATACATACCAAGAATTATACTAAGTACCTATTCTATTCCTTTTCTGTTACTTATGTAAATTATTTCTCTACGTGACGGGTATAAACGGACTCCGGTGGAAGATAGCTAACTTGAAATCGGCGTTTTCAGTATTTGTTGTTTAATCAGAGAATTTTGAAGCAATGATGGCCGAGCGGTTATAGCTATGGACTGCCGCGCCGCAGTACCCGGGTTCGATGCCCACCGCCGGCTTGAGCTTCACCGCATCGTGGAAGGGCTTTTTGCGATAGCCTGCCGGGCTAGCTACCACCCTCAAGTAGAAAATCAGTCGCCAAGCACCAAACGGTGTGTTCCGGCTATTGCCAAATAGTCAATTATATTATTGGCTATTGCCATATAGACTGAGAGCCAGTGAAATTACAGGCACCTGAGACTTAACAACTATGTCTCAAGGTGACGGGCGCAGTGATATTCGTGACTTGTGACGAAATGCATCTGTTATAGGCATCGTCCGCTTAACATCAGGTGGGTCTCGAGCTTGTTCCGTCACAATAACCTTAAAAATATAAATATGGTAAATAATAAAACGAAATTTAAATTCTTAAAAAGTCTACTCTATACTCAACACATTTGAACTCTACGCAATGAGTTGTTATTGTTTATTGCAATGCGAACTCATATAATAATAATAATCTTTGATTATCTACAAAACATGAGCTAATATTTACAATTATCAATTTGTAGGTTATAAAATATGATATAGCCCCGTAGGGTGCCTGGCTAGAATATCACCTCCTCATTGCTGCACATGGGTGTAATCTACTGGTAAATACCGGAAGGTGGGCAGCAGCGCCTTCTGAGGAACTAATATCTTAAACTGCGATCCCCAAGACGCCTGCCAAGCGTGGGGATTACGGCAAACCCCCCTTTCTGGGGGAGGCTGTGTTTAGCAGTGGACAATCCGGCTGATACAGTAAGGTACAGGTTATATGATTTGTAAATTTATAACATAGTTCCCAGAAACCTCACACTAGGATGACCTGTGTTCTGAAGTACAGTCAATATAAAGCTTAAAAGGCAAAAAAAATATAATAGCGTCTCGTTGCGAAGGGCAAAACGGAACCACAGATTATATTATACGGAACCGCTTGCTCTTTGGCCGTCTATCCGTCCGTTTGAAACGGGTCTCTAGCTCGTAAACACAACGATGTATATATAAAACTGTAGTTTTGATATTTTGTGAAAAACGTTGACCCGAAGATGAATATTTGACAATAATCGTTTAAGTTAATTACTTAAAGTGGGCCCCATACATGAGAACGTAGGAAAAAAATTTTTTTTAGGAATCTGGCATATACCGAGACATTATTTAGAACTCAATGGGTAGAGTAGAAACGTATTTACTGTATTTTTTATTGGGTTCCATACCTCAAAAGGAAAAACGGAACCCTCATAGGATCACTTCGTTGTCCGTCTCTCTGTCTGTCAAGACCCTTTTTCTCAGGAATACATGGAGGTATCAAGCTGAAATTCATTTAAAATACTCAGGTCTACTGTCCCTTAGATCTGTGAAAAAATCAAACTTCTAAGCCAACGCAATCATAGATACAGCCATTTATTCCGCAAATTTTCGATACTCGCAAGGGAATCAAAACCTACAGGGTTACTTCCGGTGAACTCAGAATCTTGAAATTTGGTACAAGGTGACGTTTATGGCACAGATTGACACAAAAAATCGCGAAAGGCATAAATTTTTGGTTACATCATATAAAAAAATATTTTTAATAATAATGTTAACCGGTAACATCTGCCAATATAATGCTTAAAAATGCATTTCGTCATTCGCATGTGACGAACTGCGTTCATCGCCCTGATAAGTTGATAAGACTCATATGAGCTTGTAATTTCATAATTACTTTACTGGCTCTTAAGGACTGCTGCCGGAGCACACTGTTAGCTGCTTCGCGACACATTTTCTACTTGAGGGTAGAGCTAGCCAGGTGAGCATTCGCAAAACGCCGTTCCGCCCGATGTATTCTCCGATTAACCGAATATACTCTGGTATACTTAAAAGTTGACAACCCTGTGAACTGCTGCTTACCGTCCTCAGGATTTCTGGTCAGAAAACTCAGGTACAATGTCTTTGAGAATCGTAGGAAGCCTTGGTAATCAGAGAGTTGAAATACCTACAGGTAATAAATCTTGGTTGGTGATGGTATACCTAACCCTCCGAAAAACAGGTGTGGCATTATGCATTTATGTACGTTAGAAAACGCTGCTTACGAAATGTTATTATGTTTATCTATTGTATGCAAATATACCTCACAGCAAATCGCTGAGGTAGGTACTACATGTTCTTCAGTTTTTATTGGAATAAGTATTTACAAGTATTTGTTACTGAACTTTAATGTACAGGAATAGGTTCTAAAGTCGTTTGACGAAGGTGAGGTTAGAGGTGCGTAATTTAATTTAAATACCTTACGAAGGGAAATGTATGAAAGGGTGAGTGACCTTTTAGCCTGAAAACGTGATTTTAATATGGTAAAGAAGTATTTGCATATTACAAACAAAATACTTATAACCCTAACTAATTATCCTTCCTTTAGTTAATTTAAAATTAAGGTACCTACCTAAGTATGTAGGTTAATATAAAAAATGTCGAGCGCTTGTTTTGAAGCGCTTGTAGCGAAGTTCGCTTAGCTGTTCCTAAGTCCTAACCGATCAGCAAAGTTAAGCAACGTCCGCCGCGGTCATGAGTTGGATGGGTGACCGCTGGTGACATTACTACTGAGCGCTTCCGCGCTTCGGAGGGCACGTTAAGCCGTCGGTCCCGGTTGTCATCTTAGGATGGCAGTCGTTATAGCATGGTGGTTGGGCATTTTGTGAATGACCGCCTGGCTAGCTACCACCCTCAAGTAGAGAAACTGTCACCAAGCGCCTAACGGTGTGTTCCGGCAGCTGTCCTTGAGAGCCAGTAATTCTAGATTAACCTGAACAACATCTTCGACCACATCATCACTTACCATCAGGTGAGATAGTGGTAAAAGGCTAACCTATAAGACAAGAGATGACAAGTGTGAGTCGGGCATCTCTCTTTTATGGTTCCGAATAGCAAGAGCCCATAAAAGCATAACGAAGTTGTTACTGTGCAAGACGACATCAATATTTACGTTAAAGCATAACATTAGATTGCTTATATTGAAACATTGGACCTTTGTTCATATAGCTAGAATAGAACAGCTCATTGTTTAGCACAACATAAATATTTACTGTAGGGCATAGAATTACTTTGTTTGTTATTGGAACTTTAGATTTTTATTTATATTATAACTTTGTTTAGACAGGTGTTCAGTAGACGAAATATTTACTTTAATGCAATAAGTATTGCTTTGTTATATTAGACCCTTGTTATGTTAGAAATTTGTTTATGTCGGTACGACAGAAATGGATTCAAGTAGCTCTGATTAGTCGTACGTAATTAGTAAGCAAATAAGAATAAAGGTTTATTGTAGCCAAGTTTGGTATATAAGTAGGAAGTTTTGTGCAGAGAGCATGTAGTACCGAACCACACTCCTAAGGGATAACATCTATAAGAAAAAGGAAATAAAAAGGAAGCAAATACTGAAAGGAAGCTTTTATTCAGGAAGAACAACTCCAACCCTCCAATCCAGCGATAGTGTATATGTGCCAGTACCCATCCAGTGGATACCTACCGAGCTTACAAACGGTGTGTTCACATAGGTACTGCACATTTAATGGTCCTTCGAGCCGGATCTTCGAGGGTTAATTGAAGAAAGAAGAAATTTGTGCTGGTTGCCATTATGCCAATTACACGCTCAGTTGGAAAAGAGCGTAACCCGTCGACGGAAACAAAGCCGTCCTCCTCAGCGGAGACGACCGCCACTACGGAAACTTCTACAACCGACGAAACTTCCGGGGCAACAGTATCATCCGCGACGGAAACAGAGACAACTGTGGCAACTAGCGCCTCCGTGGCGAAGTCAACCGCGACGGAGGCAACAGCAAAGACGATGAAGCAAGTAATGAGGCCCAGGGGGGGTTCGGATACTGAAACATCACCTACAGACGCTCCTCAAACATGCGTCCCGCCTACTACTCGGCAGGTTGCACCGCCAACAGAACGAGGAGCAATACAGAAGAAAGCTTGTCTGCTAGAAGCCAGCAAGCTAACAGAAACAAACAGACGTACGGGCTCCGTCAAGTCAAAGACAAAAGCCTACAGGATAGCGAAAGCCAAAGAAGAGCTTGCGCGCCTACAGGTTGAGCTAGCCCTAGCTCGACTCGCCGCAATAGAAGCGGATTCAGATGATGAAGACGACGTCTCCGCATACTCGAAGATGGAAGCTGACATTCGTGTGAACACCTGGCTGAACAACCAGCCGGAACCAACGATGTTAGCAATCGCCAATGAACTACACCAGCCTCCCTTAGAAGAAAGAAGATTACAAGATAGAAGATTGGAAGAACCAATCATTACAGAAGACAGAAGATTGAAGCCTACAATCAAGTTAGAAAATGAAAGATTGGAGAAACCAATCACTACAGAAGAAAGAAGATCTGAGCAACAGCAAGCAACAGCCAGTACCCACGCCCAGCCAGATCTCTCACAACTGGCTACGGCAATCACACTCGCTGTCAAAGCCGCACAACAACCGAAGCTCATCGAACTACCAATATTCAATGGTTTGCATCAAGACTGGCTACACTTCCGCGCTGCATACTATGAAACAGAGAAGATGTTTACAAAGATTGAAAACATCAACCGCCTGAGAAGAAACCTGAAAGGAAGAGCAAAGGAAGCTGTTGATGGTCTACTTATCACCAACGCCGAACCATCTGATATAGTAAAAACTCTGGAAACAAGATTCGAGAGACCAGAATCAATTGCCATGATGGAGATAGACACACTTCGAGCGCTGCCGCGCCTAACAGAGTCTCCAAGAGATATCTGCATATTCTCAAGTAAAGTGACAAATGCCGTGTCTACTCTTCGAGCATTGAACTGCATCTACTACTTGTACAATCCAGAAGTCGCTAAAGCCATGGTAGAGAAACTTACTCCGACGCTGAGATTCAGATACTTTGACTTTGCTGCAACAATGCCAAAGGAAGAACCAGAACTTCTGAAATTTGATAAGTTCTTGAAGAGAGAAGCTGATTTGTGCGGACCTTATGCACAACCCGAACAAGTGGGCTCACAAACACAGCCTACTCAACAGAGACGTCAACAAAAAGTCAACACAGTTACAGAGAAGCAACCAATAACAAGATGTCCTGTATGTGAAGAGACAGGACACACTGCAACAGATTGTGAGAAGTTCAAGAAAGCGGATGAAAATGAAAGATGGGACATTGCGAAGAATCGACGTCTATGCTTTAGATGTCTTCGCTTCAGAAACAAGACCCACAGCTGTCAACAGAAAACCTGCGGTATCAACAGCTGCAAATATTATCACCACAGGATGCTGCATTACACAAAGAAAACAGAAAAGCCAGAAAACAGCAATGAACAGAACAAAGGGTCAACAGAAGCCATCAACTCAGTTTGGACTTCAACAAGAAAACAGTCCTACTTGAAGATCATTCCAGTCACGGTATCAGGACCAGCAGGTGCAGTTAACACATTTGCACTGCTGGATGATGGGTCAACAGTAACTCTTATCGATGACGACGTAGCCAACGACATTGGTGCTACAGGACCCATCGATCCACTACGTATAGAAGCGATCAATGAAATGAAGACGGCTGAGGTGAAGTCACGAAGAGTTAATATCACAGTCAAGGGTATCAACAATCACAAAGAAAAAATTCAAGCGAGAACAGTAAAGAATCTTCATGTATCAACGCAAGAAGTTTCAAAGAACGAATTGAAGAATGCAAACATCTACGAGACATAAGCAACATCATCACATATAAAAATGCAAAGCCTAGAATACTCATCGGCCAAGACAACTGGCATCTGCTCTTAACAGCGAAAGTCAAACGAGGAAGTAAAAACCAACCAGTGGCATCACTCACGCCACTGGGATGGGTATTGCACGGTAGCCATACTCGCACTCTCGGAAGAAGCATAGACTTCGTCACTCATGTCACAGAAGAGCCAGTTGAACAGAACTTAGAAGATCTGATAAAACAGTATTTCGCAATGGACTCACTTTGCATCAACCCTAAGAAACCGAAGACAGATCCAGAACAGCAAGCTCTACGTATCTTACAGAAAAATACAGTCCACACAGAAAAAGGAAGATACGAAACTGCTCTGTTATGGAAAAAAGAAGATGTGACCCTTCCTGACAATTATGAAAACTCACTAAAGCGACTCTTCAGCATCGAAAAGAAACTCGATCGTGACCCACAGCTAAAAGAAAAGTACACCGATCAAATGGAAGCTCTGGTCACTAAAGGTTACGCCGAGCCAGCACCGAAGAATAAGACAGCAAACAGAACATGGTATCTACCACACTTTGGCGTGATTAACCCAATGAAACCAGAAAAACTGCGAGTAGTCCACGACGCAGCCGCCAAAACAAAGGGAGTAGCCCTCAACGACTTACTCCTCAAGGGCCCGGACCTACTACAGTCACTACCAGGGGTTATCATGCGTTTTAGACAGCATATGATCGCAGTGACAGCAGACATAAAAGAAATGTTCATGCAAGTCAAGCTGAGAGAAGAAGACAGAGACGCTCTTCTGTACCTATGGCGCAAAGACCGACGAGATGACCAACCTCCAGAAGAGTACAGAATGACTTCACTGATATTCGGGGCATCAACTTCTCCATCAACAGCAATTTACGTCAAAGACTTGAATGCCAAGAAGCACGAAGAAAGCAATCCTGAAGCTACAACAGCAATCATACAGAAACACTACGTTGATGATTATCTGGACAGCTTTAGTAGCCTTGAAGACGCAATACGCATCACAACAGAAGTTCGAAACATCCATAAGAAAGCCTGCTTTGAACTTAAACAGTGGAAGTCAAACACACCACGACTCCTTGAAGCCATCGGGGAAATAGAAACTGAAGAGGACATAGAACTCTACAAAACAGAAGAAACAACAGAGAGAGTACTGGGTCTGATATGGAAGCCAACCAGTGACGAGTTCACCTTCAATCTTAACTTAGCGAGAATCCCACCAGCACTGATCGAAGGCAAGAAGCCAACTAAGAGAGAAGCATTGAAATTAGTGATGTCACTTTTTGACCCACTTGGCTTTGCTTCGCCGGTTACAATCAGAGCGAAGCAAATTCTGCAAGACGTTTGGCGTCGTGGAACAGCTTGGGACGACGAGATTAATGATGACCTCGCAGAACATTGGCTAAGCTGGCTCATTCAGCTACGAAACCTAGGCAACGTGACTTTACCGAGACGTTACCTACACTACAGCAATGCCACTTCAGTCCAGCTACACATATTTACGGACGCCAGCGTAGCAGCCTACTCAGCGGTCTTGTTTTGGAGAACAGTAACTCCGAACGGTGACGTCAATGTTTCACTCATCCTGGCAAAGGCAAAGGTGGCTCCATTGAAACTCACCTCTATACCAAGACTGGAACTGCAAGCCGCCGTCATGGGTTCACGCCTCGCTGAAACCGTCATTGAAGAACACGAGAGAAAACCAGACTCCAAGACATTCTGGACAGATAGCAAAACTGTACTCACCTGGATAAAGACAGGGTCACGCTCTTACAAACCTTACGTGGCTCATCGTCTTGCTGCAATAGAAGAGAGTTCTACAGTCAACGAATGGCGATGGGTACCAACAAAGTTGAATGTGGCCGATGACGCAACGAGAGATGTGCCATCATCCTTCAACACACAGCATCGATGGTACAAAGGACCAGAGTTCCTCTATGAAGATGAAAACTCCTGGCCAACAGAAGCGTCCACATCAACGTCAACAGAACCGACAGGCGAGGAAAGAATACATCATGTAGTTATAGAAAGAATACAAAAGCTCTCTGAAGCACTGCCAGAAGTCTCCCGATTCTCTAACTGGGAGAGACTGCGCTACACGACAGCAAGAGTTCTCCAATTCATTCAACTCTGCAAGGCCACCAAACAAACGGTATGTTATAAAAGAAACAAGAAGAACTCACAGAAAGATCCAAATTGGAAAAGACAGACAAACAAAACAGTAATAGTACAGCGCCAGGAACAGAAAATCAAAAAAGAAGAAAAGAAGTATCTTCCCGTCACAGCGGAACTCTTAAGAAAGGCGGAAGAACTTCTCATGCGCTCATCAAAGGAAGATAGCTTCTCGCAAGAAATAGAAGACATAAAAAAACAGAAGGCTGTTAACAAAGAAAGTCGACTTCATCAATTAAGCATCGAATACATTAACGGAATTCTGAAATTGAGAAGTCGCATCGAGGCCACACAGCGGGTTCCAGAATACTTGAAAAGACCGATGGTGGTGGATGGAAATCATCCTACCGTTAAGCTCTGGATACAGAACATCCACCGCCAGCTACACCACGCCGGCGTCGAAGCAACAGTTAACGAGTGTCGTCAACAGTATTGGATTTTGCGCGTGCGCCCCATAACTCGCACGATTCTCCGTCAATGTCTACACTGCAGGATGAAGACACAAGTACCACCACATCCGAGAACAGGAGATCTACCATCATGCCGCCTAGCTCATCACCAGCGCCCGTTTACGTTCACCGGAGTAGACTATTTTGGCCCACTGACGGTCACTGTAGGACGCTCCAATCAGAAAAGATACGTCGTTATATTCACTTGCATGACTACGAGAGCAATACATCTGGAAGTAGCCATGTCACTCAGTACCAGTTCAGCAATTATGGCTCTGCGACGAATGATGGCAAGAAGAGGCTCTCCAACAGAGATTTGGTCAGATAATGGTACTAATTTGAAATCAGCGGACAAAGAACTGCGACAGGCGATCGACGAAGCAACTGCAGAAGAAGCAGCGAAAAGGAATATCTCGTGGCGCTTCATTCCTCCGGGGGCGCCATTCATGGGTGGTGCCTGGGAGAGAATGGTACGCTCAGTGAAGACAGCTCTAACAGCAACCCTGCATGAGCGTCATCCAACAGAAGAAGTCCTCACAACTCTACTGGCAGAAGTGGAGTATACAGTAAACAGCCGACCACTCACTCACGTATCGGTCAGTGCAGAAGACCCAGAAGCCCTCACCCCCAACCATTTCTTGCTGGGGGGACCAGGACGAGTGCCAACGCCGGGAAGCTTTCATGAACAAGACCCAGTCACCAAATCCAGCTGGCGGGCTACACAAAGACTGGCAGATACATTCTGGACCAGATGGATTCGGGAATATCTCCCCGAGCTTCAAAACCGGCGGGAGCCCCACGGACGAGGTTCTACAGTTGAAATTGGGGACTTAGTACAACTTGTTGACCCCAATCTCCCTCGAAACGTGTGGGTCCGAGGCAAAGTCATCGCAACGTATCCTGGGCCAGACAGCGTCGTGCGCACCGTTGACATCAAGACCAAGGGAGGAGTGCTACGGAGGCCGGTGAGAAAACTGGTTATCCTACCGATTGAGGACAAAATCGTCACAGCACCGGTAGAAGATGTGACAGCGTCACACGGCGGGAGAAATGTGCAAGACGACATCAATATTTACGTTAAAGCATAACATTAGATTGCTTATATTGAAACATTGGACCTTTGTTCATATAGCTAGAATAGAACAGCTCATTGTTTAGCACAACATAAATATTTACTGTAGGGCATAGAATTACTTTGTTTGTTATTGGAACTTTAGATTTTTATTTATATTATAACTTTGTGTAGACAGGTGTTCAGTAGACGAAATATTTACTTTAACGCAATAAGTATTGCTTTGTTATATTAGACCCTTGTTATGTTAGAAATTTGTTTATGTCGGTACGACAGAAATGGATTCAAGTAGCTCTGATTAGTCGTACGTGATTAGTAAGCAAATAAGAATAAAGGTTTATTGTAGCCAAGTTTGGTATATAAGTAGGAAGTTTTGTGCAGAGAGCATGTAGTACCGAACCACACTCCTAAGGGATAACATCTATAAGAAAAAGGAAATAAAAAGGAAGCAAATACTGAAAGGAAGCTTTTATTCAGGAAGAACAACTCCAACCCTCCAATCCAGCGATAGTGTATATGTGCCAGTACCCATCCAGTGGATACCTACCGAGCTTACAAACGGTGTGTTCACATAGGTACTGCACAGTTACTTTCGATCGTATCTTCAAAATCACAATACAAATTATCATTTTTCAATATATCTTGTTTATTTAAAAAGAATATTAATAAATAAAGTAATTATTATAAGAATTTGAATACATATTAATATTCCTAGTTACCGAAATTTTAGGTTCCTTCCTAGTTTAATGAGACTTGTAACTAAAATGGACAAAATTTAAAATATTCAAATTCAAATTCAAAATATTGACAGCTACTCAATTATTTATTTTTAGAGATAAAAATTATGCAATACTTTATGAGTTTTAGAAGTTGACACTTCACAAGTCAGGGTACAAAATTGTTGTTATTCCAGCTTACATTTATGTATTGGAGTCCCACAGAAAAAATATTTAATTGCATATGCAGTCCAATATTCCAACTTTGGGTCTACGTTTTGTACCAATTACTAAAATTTCATGGGGCCAACTCCCACCTTTTATGAAACCATCATAAAAAAGGAGCGTTTTGTTCATGCTTAAAATAATCATTCGCAGTCACGAACTATCACCGACCCACAATCGCGCCAAGCAATATTGGTTTGATCACAAATTTTCACAGACGATGTATTTTTACCATTTCTTGCTCGATACTAATAACGGTGACAGGTAGACTCTTTAACTATTCATAGAATATTTAGTTACGGAACCCTTCGTGCGCGAGTCCCACTCGCACTTTGCCGGTTTCTTTTTTTTATATTTGTCACTAATCCCGATGACATGGTTCTTATGAGATGTTTGTATGTCTTATAGTTTCAGACTTACCCATACTGAATCAACTAAATGGCCCATCCTGTATACGGTTTTAACTGTTCAATGAAAGGTGCGTTCGTTTTGGCTCGATTGCGTTTGTAGCAGTTTCAAAAGTGGCATTTGTGTTTTAGCGGTCGGATAGAAGCTTTTGCTATTTTTCACCACCAATTACTGCATGCTATCCGAACGGCTTAAAACATACTTTGACAACCGACAATATTTTAACAATTTTGCACAGTACGAAACATGGAATCAATCTCTAAAATTAACAAAACAAGTAGGCACCTACTATATAATATAGTATTTATATTATATATTTATATATAATTTATAAATACTATATAAAAAACTTGTGAAACTCTTCAATCGCGCCAAATACAACTGTCAAAACAGCAGTTGTCAAAAACGATCACAACGATCCCACGGTAAGACATGGGTCAAAAATATCACTTTTCTCTGTCATTTGTAGCGTTTTCAAAGCTATCCGAACGGTGAGCGAAAACGATATTTTTGCTCACGAAGTCCCAAAACGAACGGCCCGTGTGATCATTTTTAGCGTTTGTGAGTGTTATTTTTGGCACCGATAGGCTATCCGAACGCCCTAAATGTTGTTGCTCGCTGCGGTTATTACCTGGATGGGTGACCGCTAGTGACATTCACTACTGATCACGTCGATCCCAGTCGTTGTGTAAGGATGGCAATCCTTTTAGTATGGTGGTAGGACATTTTGCGAAAGCACCCATAGCTAGTTATTGACGAGTATAATAGAAAACCAATCACGAATCACCTAATATTGTGTACCGGTAGCCATCCTTGATTGAGAGCCAATGAGGTTATCCTGAACATATTCAACCGCACTTAACATTAAATGAGATAACCGTCAAAGGAGTATCATCTATAAAAAAAATACTACCTTTACTACTACAATATAGGTCTAACAGCAATCTATCTACTGATCCCCACGCTTGGCAGGCATCTTGGGGATCGCAGTGTAAGATTGTAGTTCTTCAGAAGGTGCTGCTTCCCACCTTCTGGATTTTTTACCTTCGTCATCTCTTACAACTCCCAAAGGAAGACATACGGCAACCCACGGAGAACGCGACGTATGGCTTTCCTTCTGCTTTATCAGTCAGTCAAACAAATAGGCATTTTTTAATGTGATTGTGAAGGAACTGGCATGATGCCCACCTGATGTTAAGCGGGCTGTACTGTATAAGCCGAATTGTTCACTGCTGAACACAGCCTCCCCCATTATGGGGGGAGGTTGCCATAATCCCCACGCTTGGCCGACGTCTTGGGGATCGCAGTGTGTGAGAGCAGTTTCTTAGAAAGCACTGCTGCTCACCTTCTGTTGCGTTACCCTTATTGCCATCATACGACACCCACGAGTAGAGATAGGGGGGTCACATTCTAGCCCGGCACCCCACGGGCTGATAATAATAATAAGCGGGCTAACCTCTGCCTATAACAGACGCATTTCGTCGTACGAGTGACAAATTGCACTGCGCTCATCAACATGAAATATACATGTGCTCTCAATGACTGCTGCCGGAATATACTGTTAGGTGCTGATGACATGACCTTCCACCATGCGGTAACTCTTAAGGTGGCGGTGGGGATTGAACACTGGAGCTGCGGCTCGGCGGCAGTCTATACGTATTACCGCTCGGCCACCATTGCTTCAATATATTTTACAAGTATATATATATAATTACATGGTTTTTGTTCGTAACTCAAGTACAGGAAATGAAAAACCGATATTAGCTATTTATGTTTCTTTGGTCTTTTATTTACAAATAAGAAAATACAATAACTAAAAGCTAAGAATTAAGAAAATACGATAACTAAATATTATAATACAAGAACGGATGTCGCTTCGTCACATCTACAGATACATTTACTATTAGTTCCCATACATATATGGTATCCTCAGATCAGAAAACAAGGGAAATAGGTAATGGAGGCGTGGCATGTGCGAACGCATCTGGCCTAAATCAGGCTTGTTTGTAAGAAAACCATTGCGCGCTTAGTACAAATCAACAAACGAATCGGTTCTTCCGATGACGCAATGGATCAGTGTTTAATAGCTGTATCTGTGAGTGTAACTAGTGACCGTAGCTACAGGCTGAAGCGCAACCCATTTTTGCATGTGTACGATTAGTTCGAGTATTAGTTTGCAGCAGATATCTTGGTGTGTGTGGCAAAAAGTACGTATGTACGCCATACTTATTGTTTTGAGAGTGGAATGGGTGGAAGAGATGTGGGGACACTTTTATGTGAACAAACGCAGACTGAAGGCAAATCTCCCTTGTTTCTCTGATCTGTGATGGTATCTTACTGGTTGAGCTGCAGTTGAGCGTCCGATTCGTGTCTTATCTGTGTCTTTAATATAATATAGTACCACCAACTTAACTGTGCAGTTTTCGAGGGCGCTACTGGTCATGGAAATCAACTACAAACTGTCACAATTTGAAGGAATGTTGTAGTTCTTTTTTCTGCCACCTGAACAGATAAGTTGGTGGGTCTGTAACAAATTTTTAAAAAATATTTTAGGAAAGCATTAAATTAATATTTCAGAAAAAAAACACATACTATCTATATAAAAATCATCATGTGTAGGTCAGGACGATTCTTCGGGCGTACGATCGATAATGCTCGAAGAGTCAAGACCTCCTGATAATGCTTCGTGAAGAAGTGAAATGTGTCGAAAAGTCATCCGGTTGGGCTATGTGGTGTTTATGACGTCACTTAGCAGGAAAAGTAGGCGGAATTGCCACTGGATATATTTTTCATCTTCTTTTTCTAAAATATAATTTCAATGTTTCTTTTAAATATTTTTTTAAAATTTGTTATTATTACATATGGATTTCTACAAAGTAAGTCTTGAATCTAGTGATTTCCTTGACTATTATGACACTTATAAATAATACACAAAGATATCTCATAATTTAATAAAATTTTACTTATAAGTCTAAGTTTTTTAAGATTTTTAATTTCGTCATCTCTTATAACTCCCAAAGGAAGACTTACGGCATCCTTCGGGGAATGGAACGTGGAGGATGGCTTCTTACTTACCGTTTTATCAACAGTCAGGCAAAAAATAGGCACATGTTTTTATGGGATTGTGACGGAACAGGCACATGCCCTGATGTTAAGGTGCATCTGAACTGAGGGATCAACCCCTCAGATTCATGAGACGTAAAAGATATCATTAGTAAAAAATAGTAAAAACTGGATAGTTTTGTCTAAAAATTTGTAAAACGCGAATTGGTAAAGTTACGGCCAAATAATAGGAGCCCTCAGTTCAGATGCCTGAAAAAAAATAACTCGCAACTTTTTGTATTTTTGTGCATATATTTTTATGTTTACTATTTAGTAAAGAATTTGTAAAAGGTTTTGACAAATTTTCAGGCTACTAGAATGTGGCGTTACAAACTTACGACCTTTTAACAGGATACCTCAGTCTAGACTCAGGGATCTACATAAAAAGATGTCCTTAGACTAAATAAATTCGTGACGGGAAATTCGTAACCTATTATTTAATTAACGGGTAAATTTGTTAAAATGAAATCTTGACTCAAAAGTTATCGATTAAGACGTAAGTAAAGATTGAATTTTGTGAAAATGTATGAACTGAGTGCTCCTTATCTTCAAATTTATTTATGTAGCCTAGCATCATAGACAAACCTTATGCATATTAAGATTTAAGCGGGCTGTTAACGTATCAGCCGGATTGTTCACTGCTGAACACAGCCTCCCCCATTATGAAGGGGTTTGCCATAATCCCCACGCTTGGCAGACGTCTTGGGGATCGCAGTATGAGATAGCAGTTCCTCAGAAAGCGCTGCTGCTCACCTTCTGGTGCGTTACCCGAAGTCGCTTTATACGACACCCACGATTAGAGATAGGGGCTGACATTCTAGCCCTAAGCCCAGTACCCCACGGGATGATAATAATATTAAGCGGGCTAACGACTGCCTATAACAGATGCATTTCGTCATACGAGTGAAATTGCACTGCGCTCTTCAACCTGAAATATACAGTTACTCTCAATGACTGCTGCCGGAATATACTGTTAGGTGCTTGGCGACAGATTTTCTACTTGAGGGCGGTAGCTAGGCCAGGCGAGTATTCGTAAAATGCAATGCCACCATGCTATAACGACTGCCATCCTAAGACATGACCTTCCACCATGCGGTAACTCTTAAGGTGGCGGTGGGGATCGAACACTGGAGCTGCGGCACGGCAGTTTATAGCTTACCGCTCGGCCACCATTGCTTCAATATATTTTATAAGTATATACATTACGTATAACATTACATGGTTTTTGTTCGTAACTCAAGTGCAGGAAATGAAAAACCGATATTAGCTATTTAGGTTTCTTTGGTCTTTTATTTACAAATAAGAAAATACAATAACTAAAAGCTAAGAATTAAGAAAATACGATAACTAAATATTATAATACAAGATCGGATGTCGCTTCGTCACATCTACAGATACATTTACTATTAGTTCCCATACATATATGGTATCCTCAGATCAGGAAATAAGGGAAATAGGTAATGGAGGCGTGGCACGTGCGAACGCATCTGGCCTAAATCAGGCTTGTTTGTAAGAAAACCATTGCGCGCTTAGTACAAATCAACAAACGAATCGGTTCTTCCGATGACGCAATGGATCAGTGTTTAATAGCTGTATCTGTGAGTGTAACTAGTGACCGTAGCTACAGGCTGAAGCGCAACCCATTTTTGCATGTGTACGATTAGTTCGAGTATTAGTTTGCAGCGGATATCTTGGTGTGTGTGGCAAAAAGTACGTATGTGCCATACTTATTGTTTTGAGAGTGGAATGGGTGGAAGAGATGTGGGGACACTTTTATGTGAACAAACGCAGACTGAAGGCAAATCTCCCTTGTTTCTCTGATCTGTGATGGTATCTTACTGGTTGAGCTGCAGTTGAGCGTCCGATTCGTGTCTTATCTGTGTCTTTAATATAATATAGTACCACCAACTTAACTGTGCAGTTTTCGAGGGCGCTACTGGTCATGGAAATCAACTACAAACTGTCACAATTTGAAGGAATGTTGTAGTTCTTTTTTCTGCCACCTGAACAGATAAGTTGGTGGGTCTGTAACAAATTTTTAAAAAATATTTTAGGAAAGCATTAAATTAATATTTCAGAAAAAAAACACATACTATCTATATAAAAATCATCATGTGTAGGTCAGGACGATTCTTCGGGCGTACGATCGATAATGCTCGAAGAGTCAAGACCTCCTGATAATGTTTCGTGTAGAAGTGAAACGTGTCGAAAATTCATCCGGTTGGGCTACGTGGCGTTTATGACGTCACTTAGCAGGAAAAGTAGGCGGAATTGCCACTGGATATATTTTTTATCTACTTTTTCTAAAATATAATTTCAATGTTTCTTTTAAATAGTTTTTAAAATTTGTTATTATTACTTATGGATATCTACAAAGTAAGTCTTGAATCTAGTGATTTCCTTGACTATTATGACACTTATAAATAATACACAAAGATATCTCATAATTTAATAAAAATTTACTTATAAATCTAAGTTATTTTCTATTTGACTGTACTATCCTTTTATTGTTAAAAAACATACATTATTTCAATATAAGAACAGCAATTTAAAAAATTGGAATGGAAAGTATAATATTTTTAAAATTCTCGACTCCGACAGCGTTTTCTAGTACAACTCGGTGAGATGGGATCAACTCGATGAAATATAAAGAATGTATAGATACAATATGATAAGTTTGATACAAATCGAACTATGAGTCATTGCCACGGTAGCTCAGATTGGTAAAGCATTTGTCCCGACTCTCCCGGACTCTGAGTACTCGGACGGACCGGTAAGGGGTCGAACTTCGCACATTGAGCAAATTTTTCCTTTCATTGTGATTTAATATGCTGGGGTTAATTAAAAAATGCCAATTAATTATAAGTTTGTATACCTAAGTGTGCCTACTGTTCGATTAATGAGGTTGAGTATAGCTTTGAATTATTACTATGTTCTACGGGTGTGCAATAGTTTTAAACGATTTTAATTTATTTTATTGAGGTTAGGTTAACTTTGGACCACAAACTCACCTTAAGGTAAGTGATAATCTGGTAAAGTGACTAGATCTAGAGAATCTTAAGACACACAAAAGCTAGGCGACTGATTTTCTACTTGAAGGTGGCAGATGTCTGGCTAGCTGCGCAGGGTGCTGCGTGGCATGCCCAAAATGCTTTACCACCATGTAAAAATAAATGTATATTTGTATGATAGCCTATACAAGAAAACTTTTCAATCTTCCCCGTAGGTTTTGTGGGTCCCTAATCTCTATATCTAGCTATACACTTCGAGCTTCTATTTAGTATACTTAGGTAAAGCTTGAAGAACTGCCAGTACTTGTCAGGACATCCCAAATATATGGCAGTATTCGGAAAGTAAACCTTATTTTTAATAGAAAGAAACGGATCGCGCGTTTTTATGGCACAAAATGGTAGGTTCAAAGTGATCGACAGACTAACGTTCTGAACACGCGAATTATTGACTCTAATTCCTAAATACATTAAAATACCACCTATATTTAAATATTACAAATTAAACCGGAAAAAACACTTACGTTGAGGATCGAATACGTCGACCCGGGTTTCAAGCATATCAGATGCTCATCAGTTTAATTTATAATATTTAAATATGTGTAATACCTACTCACGAACATTTCATTAAAAAAACATATTATTATACCTAGTTAGTAAGTGGTATTATTAGAGGTGTTGTCTTTGGTAACGCTACTAATAATTAAATAACATAAACGAAGGTACAGACCTGCTCACTCATGAAGGCACACCCCTCCACATTAAATTATTGACGCGCATTTATACGCGTGGAGCTCGTTTGTACACTAAGTTTTAGTGTGGGTGTACCTAGTTTTTATATTTTTTGGTAGGTAAGCCTTTGACCACAATCTCACCTGATGGTAAGTGATGATGTGATCGAATTTGTTAACAGGCATTATGTGATAAATGAAAATGAATGTAAAATGTAAAATTTTTGGTAGGTAAGCCTTTGACCACAATCTCACCTGATGGTAAGTGATGATGTGATCGAAGTTGTTAACAGGCATTATGTGATAAATGAAAATGAATGTATAATTCTAATCTAAGATACAGTAAAACTATCAATTGTAAAATATGATCTTTGGGTAGGCAGTACCTAATATTAGCAGTAGTTGCATTGCAACTATACATTAAAAGAATATGGAGGGGTGTGCCTTGGTGAGTGGAAAGGTATGTTTTCCTAATTAGATTGGTAGGCTTAAGAGGAAATAGTTAATAAATAAAATTTCAAACTAATTTATAAACCTTAATCAGAGGCGTGCGAAAAATAGGCAATAAAACCACGAGATCGACGTATTTCCATGCTTTCTCCTCCAAAACTTTGTCAAGACAATTATTTTAGGCATTAAAATTTAGAGAAAAATTACATTTAGGCACCTATATTTTATTTTATATAAAAACCGTCTCTAATGTTTATGGTGGCTCTGTGATCATGGCGGAAAAGCAGGTCATATTTAGTGTTTTTTTTTTCAGGACAATATTTTCATAATAATTAGTTGCTGGAAAAAGGAAGTGACAGGTATAGATTTTACGCAAAATAATATGTTTTTCCTAGAGGCATTATCCAGGAATAAAACAAGTGAATACGAAACGTCTTCACAAGTAAATGGGGGTCTTCAAAACGCGAGTGAATAGGTATCTTCTGGGTAAGCGCGCTCCATCATCGATCGCATCATCACTTAACATCAGGTGAGATAGTGGTCAAGTGCTACACGGTTCAGTATAAAAAATAAAAAAAACTTCGATTTTGTGATTTTTTTTCCTATACTTCACATGAATTGTTCCCGCTGACTCAAGATAACAGTAGTAGTAGTAACATCGCTTCAACGAGCATTTTAAAAGACCCTACCATTTTTGGACTTTTTTAGATGGAAAGGTATACACTGCGCAGTAATTACACGCGTACAGTGTATCATTTTTATATTTTGACATACGTAGCGCTGAACTTAAACTTCGAACAACTGCTCGGAGAGATAAAACAGTGTGAAATACAACATACGATATTTTTTCGCCGACTGTACTTCACAATAACAGCCTATGAAAGGAAGCGCGTGATAAAAAATCGCAACGTAACAGGAACATAGCATGCCGATAGTACACAGCAAATAACTTTCCGCACACAATTCAAGTCAAGACTTTAAGTGGAGTTTAATAAAGTGCATTTTAGAATAACGCAGTCTACGAGACGAATGGCAAGCGTGCTTGCGGCAAGCCATCAATTATTTTAACATGTCATTCTAAAATTTACTTTAGCCCTAACTCATACGGCACATTTTGTGGTGTGTTGAAGCAGTGCTGTGATAATGAGGGATGTGATGACTGCTGACCTTTTAACTTCTCTCTCTTACTAATCTTTGACCATCTTAACCAATAGATGAGATTAGCTAGCGGTTTAAAGGCAAGCCCTATCAGCGATTAATCAAAAAATGCCTATAATTAATAGGACAATAGACAATAACGTTTTTAGTTTTTTTTATTCCTGATTGGTTATCCTTTGACCACTATCTCGCCTGATGATAAGTGATGATGTGGTCGAAGATGTTGTTCAGGCTAACCTAGTAGTACTGGCTCTCACATCTCACAATAGAAATGTATTAACAAAAGAAACCGTTTTTCTAGATTCTAATTAATCTTCTAAAGTAAATCTTACACATTAATAATGGAATTAATTTTATCTGTCCTAAAATCTGCTAGAATTAAGTATAATTTATCTTATCCCAAATGTAATTCATAATCGATAGATAATCTTAAAATATTAAAAACAATCTGCGTCTGCAGTGGCGTCGACAAATACCTTATATTTAAAATTCTCTGAACTATAGTAGTTTTTATTTTGTAAAATCTACATTCGTGTAACACTTCAAATGTCCATTTTGACAAAAGGATTATTCTATTCAATTTGCATGAGTTAAGAGAGCACCAAGGTACATGACGATGAAATTTTCGTAAAGGATACCACAAATTGAACACAACTTTAAGAACTGTCATTCACAAGCGTTATAGGTACCAATTTGAATCTGAATGTGAACAAAATAAGAGCTACCATAATTTTATTTGCAAGCGTTACACGTTTGAATTTTAACAATACAAAAAAAAATACTGTGAGTTAGAGAATTTTAAGTTTATAGAATGTGTATAAAATCGACCACATTTGAATTAAGTCTCTATAAAAATAGCATGTAAAATTGCCGATGTCATATTTATCTTATTCCATGTCATCCGTAGCTAACAGGTTGCTAGCAGGGTAGAATATAACGTGGGGCAAATCGAATTGTATGAGGCAGTTCAGGCAGCGTGACTTTGGGCTGCCTCATACATGGAGCTGCTATCTTACCACGAGACCTCGCCCGCTGGGACCTCAAAGTTCAACGCACACGTATCGCCTCGGCTTTCTAATCAACATTGCTTCGCCAAATTGCGAGGACGCGATGCCGATATGTCGTTATTTATGTGTGGGTGGTAATAGGGCATGAAGTTGAAAGATTTAAACAAAGAAATGTTGATACGGTGCCGAATATCCACACGGTTCAGTGTGCGCCAACCTGCAGCGATCAGCGGTAACGGCGCAGGCCATCATTATCAACAGATATGCCATTCACCGTTGAGTACACCCAATGGGGTGTTCGCCCTGATCCCCACGCCCCCGCTTCGCAGGCATCGTGATAATCGCAGTGTAAGATGGCTGGTCTTCAGAAGGTACTGCTGCCCACCTTCTGTTATCCCCTTTATCGCCTCTTATTCCTACAGGAAGATATGAGAGGATCGCAATTCTAGCTCGTCATCCCACTGAGAAATTACTAAATACGGGTAAATGTTGTATGTTTCACTAAAATTAGCACATTTAGTCATCTTTTTCCAAATGGCCTCCGTTCATTAGCGGGGGTTACATGAGGTGTGGGGCAAATCGAGTTGGATCTCAAACTCTGATACAATGTCTTAACGTAACATAGGTCTTAACGTAAGCTACGGTTTGGTTCTTGTTTTATTGGTCAGAGAATCCTGTTAAGTATGCTTGTCCCTTTAAAAATAGCAGATATACTGATTCAATATCTTATTCCAAATGGCCCCCGTAGTCATGAGCTGGGGTAACGAAGGGCAAGTCGACTTGAGCCCCAAACTCTGCTTCGTACAGCGCTTGCTGGATCTTGAGGCGGGCGACGGCGTTCTGCTTGGAGTTGAGCCGCTTCAACGTCGGCGCACAGCTCAGGAGGAACAGCTCATCGGGATCAGACCTGCATCAATTATATATTAAATAAAAATGTTTTAAGAAATCATTCTATTAATGTGTTACAAAAACGTTTAATAAATAAAATATATCGGGTGACAAATCCGCCTAATTTTCCTGCTAAATAGGCGCGACGTCATAAACGCCACGTAGCCAGCCTAACTGAAAGAGTTTTCGACGCGTTTTGCTAAACGAAGCATCATCAGGAGATTTTGACACTTAGAGCGCACATCAAAGAGGCAAGACATAAATTTAAGAATTTGTATTTTAATAATTTTAGCGACAGAAAATTTTCATCATCGTAGAGCTGAGGGTTTGAAAAGTATTATGACACTAATTGTTATCTTAGGTTTTAAACAACTTTTGGGGTGAGTTACACAGTCATCCTGTGACCACGATCTATGCAAAGTGTTTGAAACGTCGGGACAAAAATATAATGATAAATAGATTAAACCGTTTAAACTCGTGGTTGTCGTAAGAGGCGATACCGGAAGGTGGGCAGACCCTTCTGAGGAACTTATACTGCGCTCCCCAAGACGCCTGCCAAGCGTGGGTATTATGGTAAAACCCGTATGGGGGAGGCTATATTCAGCAGTGGGCAATCCGGCTGATACAGTAAGTCAGTTTTTAGTGCTCCGTATTTACAAAGGGCAAAACGAAGCCCTATTTAATGAGACTACTGTATGTCTGGCAGACACGGGCTGTTTAATCTAGCTCGTAATCGTAAATTTTAATTTGTAATAATTAAAATTTTAACCAAAAAAATAACCAACTGCATATTTAATATCTACACATTAAATAATTAATAAGTACTAAGTTAATACTAAAATAATAGGTACACATTATTTGGGATAGCTCAAATACAATTCGTCAGATCTCACTGAAATTTTAATAAGACCACATAACAAGTAAGCTTTCAAATGTAATGAAAAAATCATCAAAATCAATACACTCTGTAAAGAGTTGTGAAGTAACACAAGAAAATATTAAAAAATACAGTCTAATTATGAACCTTCTCCTTTTTTAATATATAATTGCATGTAGCGTTCTGAGAAAATGTGCATGGTACTGTATTGTTCCAATTTCAACTTTGTTGTAACCTATATTTTAATAGAAATAAATCTATAAGCGACCTTAATGATGTCGTCCGTCCACCTTGCGGGTCTTCCGATTATGTACTCTATTATGTATCTCACAAATATGTTACACTTATTTGTGTGTTGTTTTTATTATTTTGCTATATCGTTTTTACCAAAAAATGTAACCAGCCACCATGTTATCATAAATTGCTTATATATAAATAATCACGATTACAAATTACAAATAATCACGAGTGCGATTCTAGCCTAACCATGCTCTGCTAATTAGAGCTATCGTAGTCATAGTTTATAGTAGGGACGGATGGTATCGGGTTCGAATACTGCTTTCAAATGTTTCTTTTAGTTGTAAATTTGTAAGTTAGCTTATTCGTTTAGCAGGCGATTACAATTTTAGAAGACTTATAGAGTATATTCTAGGTATAGTTTCAAAACAATCAGCTCTCAGATGGACACCGCACGGTTGGTAATATGATTCAGTTTTCTCGTATGGAACCACAAAATATAACTCGAGTAAGGAGAAAATAGGCTATGTTAGACGAAGAGACAGACACGCGACACGCGGTTTTGTTTTTCTTTAAATGTACGGGCCCCAATAATTAAAACGTGTGATTCGGCAGTAGAAAATGATTCGAAATCCGAAAAAAAATCTTTATTTGTAATATCATATAATCAATATCCGTACCCGCGGCAGCGCGGCGGTACTCTACGGGAGTTGGAGAGGTGAAACGCAACATAAATTACTCGTTGGATCTTATTCTACAAACGTGGAGGTTGTACCGATAAACTAAAAGGAACTGATCAAAAATATAGAGAATGCAGTAAAAAGCATATATGTAAATCGATTTCCAAGAATCAAGTCAAATTTTGAAGCAATGATGGCTCTGTGGCCATGGCTATGGACTGCCGCGCAGCAGGTGCGTGGTTCGAATCCCGCCGCGATCTTGAGCTTCACCGCATAGTAGAAGGGCGTTTTGCGAATGCCCGCCTAGGTAGCGACCACCCTCAAGTAGAAAATCTGTCGCCAAGCACCTAACGGTGTGTTCTGGCAGCAGTCCTTGACAGCCAGTGAAATTACAGGCACATGAGACTTAACAACTATATGTCTCAAGTGAGTGTCAACTTGTGACGAAATGCATCTGTTATAGGCAGAGGTTATTCCGCTTAACATCAGGTGGGCCTCGAGCTAGTTACGCCACAATAACATAAAAAGAAAAACAAATTATTGCAAAAAGAAGCCCCAGGCGCACTCTGCGCAGACTCCAACAAACGCATGACGAAATCATTTTGCCAAAGGGGACACAATAATAATAATAATAATAATAATAATCTTTATTTGTCTCCAAAACATGAGTTAATGGTTACAGTTATCAGTTTGTAGGTATAAGAATATAATAAATTATAGCATAGTTCCCTGAACCTCACACTAGGATAACCTGTGTCGTGAAGTTCAGTCTCTTCCTTGTGAACATGGCATGATAAGAAACATGTTAATTTGTTTACCTATATAATAATAAAATATATATGTATACAGACAGTAATATGATGCTGCGAACAGTAAACTCTAGCAAAATTTAGACTAATACTAAGTATGCAAGTATGTAGGTGATACCAATATCCTTTCCAGTTTTTTTTGTTGTTATGTGTAAGGGTGTAAGTATGAGCATGTGTATATAAAAATACTGTGTAAAAATCAACGATAGAATAAATTATGGGAATAGTGTCGTGTGTGATATGTGCAAGTATGAAGAATATTAGGTAATTTATATTGTACATATTGATGGGATGAAAGTAGTTAAGTAGTTAAGGGACCTGTTCTCCACTCACATACTCGTGCAAATAAATGCATCCTTAAGCCGAGACCGATCGTTAGATGCAGTCATTGACAAATGTTCCATACATTAATAAGCTGATTGAAACTCTGAGACGCATCTACCAACAGGAGCCTGAGACAGGACTCAATAAGCTACAATAGCCCTGATGACAGTTATTTGACCAATGTACTTCGAAAGCAGTAGGGCCTAGAGTAAAGTAGCAAATGAATCCAGTGTGGAAGAACAGGCCCCGCAGTGTTAAGTATTGGGTTTAACAAACATTTCCGTCACAACGTAGTCAGACCGTAGCAACCATGATGCAACCTTCTTTTTGCAAACAAAACGCGATGTCTGATAGGTATATATCAGTGGTATGTGATAGGTATGTATAAGTGTGTTAATTGTGTCTAGTTGCTCGTAGATCCGTGGTCCTTTGTAAGGAAAAGATCGTTTCGCTACATCAGTTTTGGCTTTAGATTTGAGCCAAGTGTTACGACGTGAAGATCGTTGAGAATGGATTATATATTTATGTGCTAATTTATGGTATCGCAATGTGACAGCCAAAATATATAGTTGTCGTACTCTAAGATACTGAGTGTCTTCGTATAGACGATCTGTTGAGTATCTATACGGTTTTTTGTAGGCCACTTTGAGAAGACTTCTCTGAGCTCTTTCAATCTTCAGAAATAGTGTCTTGGTTGCAGATCCCCAGCAAACTATACAATAATTAAGTATAGACTGGCATAGAGCTTGGTATACAATTTTTAGCGTATGGGGATCGGCAACTGAAGCTAGTCGTTTGAATATATATGTCATTTTGCGAAGCCGTCCGCACATGGCAAGAATTTGGTCCTCCCATGATAACCTCTGATCAATCAAAATACCAAGGTACTTCACTGATTCTACTCGTTCTAGACATGGACATGAACATATGGTAGATGAAATTGATCCACAGGAGTGAATCTTTAAGTTGATTGATTCTGGTTCCGTCCGCTGGGAGATTCGGAAGGCCACGTATTTTGTTTTGCTTGCATTAAGTGTAAGCAGGTTGTTTTGCATCCAGTGCGCTACCTGTGATAATCCTAAGTGCGCCGCATTTATGACCGCTGGCCAGTCGTTACCACGGAATATGAGAGCAGTATCGTCGGCAAATGTATATATTTCAGCTTGATTGATCTCAAGTTGGCAGAAGTCATTAATGTAGGTCAGAAAAAGGGTAGGCCCGAGAACGCTTCCTTGAGGGATGCCAAAAGTGACTAATTTATAGTCACTATACTGTTCCAAAATGCGAGTTCTTTGCATTCTTCGGCTTAAGTAAGAACGGAACCAGGTAAGTGCAATTCCTCGAACTCCTAGCCGCTCGAGCTTCTTTATCAGGATTGGCCAAGACACTGTATCGAATGCCTTGGCCAAATCTAGGAACACACCTACACACCTCTGGCCTGTGTCCAAAACTTCTGATACATGGTTCACTAGAGCCACAGCAGCATCTTCAGTCGATTTATTAGTCCTGAATCCAAATTGCTTAGGGGACAATATCTCATTTTTTTCAAAATAACTCAGTAGGCGCTTATTGACTACTTTTTCCAATATTTTGGATAGTGAAGGCAATAAAGATATTGGACGGAAATTTGATACCGATGAAGAGTCACCAGATTTAAACACAAGGCAGATGTCTGCAACTTTAAGACAATCAGGGACCACTCCGGATACCATACTTAAGTTACAGATATGTGCAATAGGCGAAGCTAGGATGTGGCTAGAATGTTTAAGAACCGCGTTGCTTATTTGGTCACAGCCTGGAGCAGAAGTTAATTTAAGCCCTGAAATGATATTGCTGATTTCCGCCTCATCTGTAGGCGTCAGGAAGAGAGAATCTTTGGGTGACTGATTAAAAGTTATAGAGTTAGCTAACTCAGCCTCGGTTTTTTGTATGTGTTTTAGAGTTTTGTTAGCAAGGTCAGAACCCACAGAAGAGAAGTAGCTATTAACAAAATTCAAAGAGCTAGCTGAATCGGGTTTCAGTTTCAGAAGATTAATAGAGTTTGTTTTAGAAGGGTGTATATGACAAATGCTCTTAACCGTCATCCAAAGCTTTCGGCTATTATTTTTGTTGTTAGCTATAAGATTTGCATCATGTTTATTTTTATGTTTATTGAGCAAGGATTGGCATTGATTCCGATACGTCCTGTACTTTTGTTTAAGTGTATGGTTATTGTTATTTTTCTTTAATTGTAAATGCAGAGAGTCGCGTCGTCGGATAGAGTTTAGTAGTCCTTTTGTCATCCACGGTTTCTTTATAACTTCAGAGCTGCTAAGTTTCTTATGCGTGGTATTTATCTTGACAGCGACGGAAACCTTGTCTATCAAAATTTTAGTAGCAACAGTCACATCAGTTTCTTCATAAAAACTATACCAATTAACACACTCAAGGTAAGTCGTAACATCAAGATAATTAGTTTTAGTTATAACTCTTGACGGCGGGGGATTCTTCGAGATAGCATTATCTATACATATCAGGACTGTATCGTGGTCAGTAATATCAGTCACATACTACAACACGGCTCTTTTTTTTTGATCTAATCACGGCGTGGTCCATAATCAATGATACTTACGCCATATTTTGCCAATCCGCTGTAGTTAGAGTACCAGCTCCGCTGTATTTACTTTGATTGCGATTTTTTAACTTGTTTTTTTAATAGAAATGGTTAATGCCTGTACATTACCTAGAATGTAACTGTACATTACCGAGAATATAACTTGTTCCTGTAGGAAGAAAAAAAATAATTCCTCACACATTACCTGGTTATGTTAAAAGAATATTTTTTCTTGTATAAGTTCTAGCATAGAGAAATTCACAACTCTTTTTTTATGCCTTATAGGTTGGCCTTTAACCACTATCTACCCGTTGGTAAGTGATGATGTGGTCGAAGATGTTGTTCAGGGTAACCTAGAATTCTCATCTCTCCTTCCTTTTTGTACTGATATTTTTTTTTATGCCTGATTGTTTAGCCTTTGACCACTATCTCACCTGATGGTAAGTGATGATGTGGTCGAAGATGTTGTTCAGGCTAACCTAGAAGTACTGGCTCTCAAGGACAGCTACCGGAACACACCGTTAGGTGCTTGGCGACAGATTTTCTGCTTGAGGGTGGTAGCTAGCCAGGCGGGCATTCGCAAAATGCCCTACCACCATGCTATAACGACTGCCATCCTAAGACAACAACCGGGACCGACGGCTTAATGTGCCCTCCGAAGCACGGAAACGCTCAGTAGTAATATCACTAGCGGTCACCCATCCAACTCATGACCGCGCGCGACGTTGCTTAACTTTGCTGATCGGTTGAGAACAGCTTAGTAAACTTCGCTACGAGCGCTTCAAAATATTACATAAAGTTAAAATTCTTGGTACCACCACGGCGTTTATATCGACCAGCATCCCAAGCCTATACAGTCCATGTACTTTTTATTTATATATTATTAATAAAAGTTCTTCTTATTTTAAACATACCTGAATTTAGGTGTACGTGCAGGTGACTATACATGGTTAGTTATTTTAATAGGTAACTAACAACTACGAGCATTATCAAGCTCTTAAATACTATTCTAGACTTCTGTTTTGATCACCATCTAGTGGAGAGACTAATGTAACACAAAGGCTATCGAGCATCTGCCTCAAAAGAGTGCTGCAATACTTTGGCCACATAGCACGAAAACCCTCCGACAACTTGAAGAAACTAATAGTCACAGGGAAGATGGAAGGAAAACGACCCAGGGGACGTGGTCCAACACGACGGTCCGATCATGTAACTAAAATCCTGAACACTACGATCACAGATGCTCTGAGCCATGCCAAAGATCGAGGGAGGTGGAAACAGCTCTGTAGTGAAGAAACAGATGGTCGGGGACATCACGACGCTCAGCAGTGAGCTACGACTCGAGGAGTAGAAGTGGAGAGACTGGATGTGGACAGCAAACCAGCGACCTGACCGTATAGATAACTACACTGTGCAAAACAAACTTTTATTCAATAGTTTTTTGAAGTGCGCTGTGCGGGACGATGTCAATTCAACACCAGGCGTTGTGCAGTATACATATGATGGCTTTACTTGGACTGTACTGTATCATGTCAGAATAAACAATAGATATTTAGATTATTAACTATTACCTGAGTGGATACACGCCACGAAATAAATACCTAGATCAGGCAACTGAGCCTATATGGATTCAGTACCTAAATGATAGCTTTCATCTGTCTACTCACGAAATAGATAAAACTAAGAATTTTCCTAGACAACGTTCCCGAAAACCGTTACTTAAGAGTGCCCTGTAAGGGTATATTTTATGGACATCGTTAGAGACGTTTCTATGGCTTACCTATTGCACAGGCATTGGTTGCTGTTCTCCTCATCTGAGGAGTTGAGGCGTGCCTTCTTCGGAGAGGGTTGAGGGGAGTCGCTGTCCTCGTACTTCGGCTCTTGGTTCATGAAAGAGAGGTCTGGAAGACACTGGATCGCTCGCTGGCGCGCCTCTTCCTCTGCATCCGAGTCTGACGCATCTTTTTTTGTCCTGCACAAATAACAGACTTATGTGAACAGTGAAATATAAGTAGATATTGAATTAAAACGAATTATTAAATGGACTAGAATCTATTTTATTTCTCACGGTCACGGACCCTGAAGACCCTGGAGTACGTGGAGTATAGTTTCTTGAGTACTTACTCAAAATGTATAATACATTACAAAATCACAAATATACGATAGGAAAAATTTAAGTCATGTGCGGGATTCGAACTCGCGTCCGTCCACCCCTTGAGCCGGGGTATGCTCTAACCAATTGAGCTAACATGACATGACGTCATAACTCAAATCTTTCCTATCGTTCTTTAACCATCACATTGGGATGGAGCGACATCTATAGTACCACTTGCGTTGTACTACAAATAAGACCAATTTTGCAATTGGTTTTATACTTGTAAATGATGACGCAACCGTATAATTTTAAGTGTGAGTTATGACGTCATGTCATGTTAGCTCAATTGGTTAGAGCATACCCCGGCTCAAGGGGTGGATGGACGCGGGTTTGAATCCCGCAAATCACTTAAAAAAAGTCTTATCGTGTATTTGTGATTTTGTAAAGTAATCCGCATAGCAGGCGTTATTGCAAACCTAACAATATTAAAAAAAATATAATGCATATTGACATGTAAACATTGTTTATGAAATAAATGAGTATGAGTCATAGGCTTAGGATGTAAGTAACGAAAAAATCCTAAGTCTATGGTATGAGTATGATTATGAGTTTCTTCAGGATCCGTGAGTATTTTCAACCATTCAAAATTTATTAATTTGAAGTTTACATAAATGGGAAACATACATGCATGCATACTACTCGTCGGGAGTCGGGAACATATTTTATACTAGGGGTATTTTTTTCTTGTTAGTTGATTGAACGAGCATCCAGAGCAGACCGGTGTCCCCAAGAAGCACCCGTTGAAGAGTGGTCGAGCGTGCCAGCCATCGGCTTCCTCTACCGTTTTAGTGGGAAGAAGGCGACCCGGCACACAGCGCCGCTGCTAGCTGACACCTTTCAGTGAGCTTAACCGCTCTGAATGCCCGTGCTAACCAATTAAACTATTTAACGCTAATATTTATAATTATGTACATCGTCACTTAGCAAAAGCACCATACAGCTTTGAGGGGTGCTTGATTACAGCTAGGTTTGCCACGCAAAAAAAAACCGTTCTCGTTTGACCTCAAGTTCCTATTTCTATTTGGCCCCGTTCCAAAATATGTCACAGTGTAATAAACACAGTCGACAAACTTATAAGAACAAGATTCTGAAGTGTGATGGCTCAGTGGCATTGGCTATGGCCGCGCAGCAGGTCCATGGTTGGAATCCCGCCACGGGCTTGAGCTTCACCGCATGGTGGAAGGGCATTTTGCGAATGCCCGCCTGGCTAGCGACCACCCTCAAGTAGAAAATCTGTCGCCAAGCACCTAACGGTGTTCCGGTAGCTGTCCTTGAGAGCCAGTGAAATTACAGGCAAAATGAGACTTAACAAGTATGTCTCAAGGTGATGGGCGCAGTGCAGTTCGTCACTTGTGATGAAATGCATCTGTTATAGGCAGAGGATACCGCTTAACATCAGGTGGGCCTCGTGCTAGTTCCGTCACAATA
This sequence comes from Plagodis pulveraria, assembly GCA_963890685.1. Taxonomy (NCBI): domain Eukaryota; kingdom Metazoa; phylum Arthropoda; class Insecta; order Lepidoptera; family Geometridae; genus Plagodis; species Plagodis pulveraria. The sequence continues at coordinate 5,611,616 of OY982955.1, read as the reverse complement.
ACATTAAAAAAAAATTAAATAAAAGTGCTTAGTGTGAGGGAAGGAAGATTACTAAATATAAGTCGTTAGAGAAAGACATCGTGCCTACCCCCACCGAAGTGGGATATAGGTAAGATAATAGCATTAAGTAAAATAGGTAGTGACAAAATATGCTAACGCAGGTATAATTACTTATAGTACGTGTCACATTTTATTTCTACAGATGAATAGGTTTGCAATTTGTATTAAATAAACAGAATTTTAATTGCCTCGTTCAATAGGTATTTGGCTCAATTCTTGAGTAAGCAGAATGAATGTCGTTTTGTCTACTCGTAACATTGCATTGAATTGCAGTTCAATGAATTTTCATGGATTGGAAACACAATAGGTAGTAAGTAGGTATATGTAGGTCCTCAAAACATAGTGTTTGCATGGAAGGCTGTAATGCAATGGTGTATTCTGCTCTGATACCAAAGACTGATCTCACACTAACTATTTAATAAATAAAATTCCAGTCGGATCCTAACATTATTTTCTGTTTCGATCTGATCCCAGTCATTGTTTTATGGCCCTCATTTATTAATAGTTACTGTCAAGTTCGTCAGCAAAAAAGGAAGAGCTTTATTAAACTATCAAGGGCATCAAATACCAATGTATTGTACTGTACTGTACCAGCCGGATAGTCCACTGCTGAACACAGCCTTCCCCAATGTGGGGGGGTTTGCCATAATCCCCACGCTTGGCAGGCGGCTTGGGGATCGCAGTGTGTGATATCAGTTCCTTAGAAAGTGCTGCTGCCCGCTTTCTGGTGTATTACCCTTAGTCGCCTCTTACGACACCCACGGGTAGAGATGGGGGGGTGACATTCTAGCCCGGCACCCCACGGGCCCCGGCACCCCACGGGCTTAAATACCAAATACCAATGTACAATGTCTCAAGGTACCAGGAGAGCAGAAGTTCATGAGAGTAAATAGTATGGACACTCCAGCCCAGGTATATTTATAGCCCACAAGCAGCAACCTGTCTAATTGGTGTTTTATGCATTTCAGCGACAGGTTGACACTTGTTGGTGGTAGCATGCAATTTTAGTACGCCAAATGCCCTGTACTATAACCCTTGCTGTAAATATCAAGAAGCGGTAGGATTCGAACAAATCCCTTTCTGAATCCATGGTGTGAACCTACGACCTATGCTCACTATTTACCACCAAGCAATCTGCTCTAGTACCTAAGTGCGAATTAAATTTTCTTATGAATTTCTAGGGGAGGGACCTTATTATGTTGTTGAATGTTTTAATATTGTATAACAAAAGAGTTAAATAAAGATTGCCTGCCAAACAGTTTACTGGCAAATCGTCTACTTTAAAAAATGAGGTTTTTTTTAATGTTATTGTGACGGAACAAGCCCGAGGCTTACCTGAAGTTAAGTGGACTAACCTCTGCCTATAACAGATACATTTCTATAAATGAATTGCACTGTGCCCGTCACACTGAGTCGTACAGTTGTTCGGTCTCATGTGCCTGTAATTTTACTGGCTCTCAAGGACTGCTGCCGGAACACACTGTTAGGTGCTTGGCGACAGATTTTCTACTTGAGGGTGGTCGCTAGCCAGGCGGGCATTCCCAAAATGCCCTTCCACCGTGCGGTGAAGCTCAAGCCCGCGGCGGGATTCGAACCATGGACCTGCTGCACGGCAGTCCATAGCCAATGCCACTGAGCCATCACTGCTTCAACGTGTGGCTTTGATTATTAAGGTTGAACTGGCCGGTCACTTCTCCATACAAACGTCGTAGGGTGATCACTCCCTTATTTGAGATTTTAAGTTCAGACTTAAGCATAATACCGATTGTTATCGTCATTATCTAGGCTTGTATGATGCCAAAATTTTAAAAAGATATTTAAGTTGTAAGTTATGAGCCTTGAAAACTTTATATGAAAATGTTTCGAGGCTCATAATTCTCAAGTTAATTATTTTATTAAAATTTCGGCATCATACAAGCCTAGATAATGACGAGATCAATCAGTGTTAGGCTTTATTTTGGACTTAAATCCTCAATTAAGGGAGTGATCACCCTACGGCGTTTGTATGGAAAACGGGCCGGCCAGTTCACCCAGTCAATAATACATGTAACCGAGTTATGAAACAATATCACGTGCGTTAGAAAATGGCGCGTAAACGATTTAGTTAATATACATTTAATTGCAAATCAAATAAATATCTAGTTCGCTATTACCTATATTAAATTCTAAGTAAACGTATGTTTTGACATCAGGCATTAGCTACATTTTGTAACTAGTTGCGACGCGTGGCTATAGAATCGCGTGTGCAAATATAAAAATATCGAATGCATGATGTTGGTTGATGTTTTTATGAAGCGCTCGTAGCGAAGTTTACTTAGCTGTTCTTCACCGATCAGCAAAGTTAAGCAACGTCGCCCGCAGTCATGAGTTGGATGGGTGACCGCTAGTGACATTACTACTGAGCGCCTTCGTGCTTCGGAGTGCACGTTAAGCGGTCGGTCCCGGTTGTTGTCTTAGGATGGCAGTCGTTACAGCATGGTGGTAGGGCATTTTACGAATGCCCGCCTGGCTAGCTACCACCCTCAAATAGAAAATCTGTCGCCAAGCACCTAACGGTGGCTCTCAAGGACGGAGCAGCTGTCCTTGAGAGCCAGTACTTCTAGGTTAGCCTGTACAACATCTTCGAATACATCATCACTTATTATCATCAGGTGAGATAGTGGTCAAAGGCTAACCTATCAGGCATTAAAAAAAAAACAAGTTGATGCACCTTACATTAGGGCAACTTATACCGGATTTTTTCTAAAGTCTATTATTTAGATAGATATGTTTTTCAAAGTAATTTTAAATTAAATCACGGCACGACATTAATTCCCAGTATTACATACCCTACTCGACTACTACACAACTGCTTGGATCATTTCTTTTTAAATCCAGGCACTGTAGTAGAGCAGTAATCTGTGCTTTTTTTTTTTTTTATGCCTTATAGGTTAGTCTTCGACCACTATCTCACCTGATGGTAAGTGATGATGTGGTCGAAGATGTTGTTCAGGCTAACCTATAATTACTGGCTCTCAAGGACAGCTGCCGGAACACACCGTTAGGTGCTTGGCGACAGATTTTCTACATGAGGGTGGTAGCTAGCCAGGCGGGCATTCGCAAAATGCCCTACCACCATGCTATAACGACTGCCATCCTAAGACAACAACCGGGACCGACGGCTTAACGTGCCCTCCGAAGCACGGAAGCGCTCAGTAGTAATGTCACTAGCGGTCACCCATCCAACTCATGACCACGGGCGACGTTGCTTAACTTTGCTGATCGGTTGAGAACAGCTAAGTAAACTTCGCTACGAGTGTTTCATGTGGTGTTACTGACCATCACTTAATCAATTTTTCCATAGACAAGCAACGACATATAATATTAACTAAGGCGACACATGTACTAGCTGCCCCTATTGCGTTTCTACAATTTGTTTTTCATTTTTTTATTTATAGTATAGGCTAGCCTTTTACCACTATCCCATTCACCAGATGGTAAGTGAAGATGTGGTCGATGCTTACTGGCTCTCAAGGACAGCTGCCGAAACACACCGTTAGGTGCTTGGCGACAAATTTTCTGATTAAGGGTGGTAGCTAGCCAGGCGGGCATTTGTCAAATGCTATAATACCAACATGCTATAACGACTGTCATCCTAAGACAACAACCGGGACCGACAGCTTAACGTGCCCTCCGAAGCACGGAAGCACTCATTAGTAATGTCACTAGCGGTCACCCATCCAAGGCCATACCGCGGCGGACGTTGCTTAATTTATTTGATCGGTTAAGAACCACTAATTAAGCTACGCTACGCAATTGCAGGTCCCTGGTTCGATCCCCACCGCCGGCTTGAGCTTCACCGCATGATGGCAGGGCATTTTGCGATTGCCCGCCTGGCTAGCTACCATGCTCAAGTAGAAAGTCTGTCGCTATGCACCTAACGGTGTGTTCCGGCAGCAGTCCTTGAGAGCCAGTGAAATTACAGGCACTTGGCTTACCAACTGCGTCTCAAAGTGACGGGCGCAGTGCAATTAATGACTTGTGATGAAATGCATCTGTTATAGGCAGTGGTTAGTCCACTTAACATCAGGTGGGCCTCGAGCTTGTTCCGTAACAATAACATAAAAAAAACACTTCAAACATAGGTTGCATTTGTAAAGAACTGGATCTCCACAACACAGGGCATCCTAGTGTGAAGAACAGAGTCCAAACATCTTAAGTTTTATTTCTATACTAACACTTATGTATGTAGTTTAATTAGTTTTAAGAATTTGCTTGCTGATTTAATGATTATTATTATTTTAATTTACTATTTCGGAATTATCCCAGGCAGAGTAAGTGGTTCTCAACATTTTAAACAGGGTTATTGGAAAAATGGTAACAACCTTTTAGGGTTGACTTCTGATAGTCCAAACAAACATTTAGAGATGTTTTTTTTTTTATGTGTATTTGACGGAATAATCACGAGGACAACCTGATATTACAAGTCTCTTGTGCCTGTAATTTATTATTTCATATTTTATTACTTTGCTCGTAGTAAAAGACAATAAAAGAAAAAGTGACCCTATAAGAGTTCAGTTATTTTTCCTTTAGAGGTACGGAACCTTAAAAATAGATGATAAAAAATCATTACCTTTCGAACCGAAGTTACGCTTATTTATTACATGTTATCGGGAAATTTAACTGGCAAAGCGGTGAAAAAGAAACTACCGCCTAGTGAATGAAGGTATAACAAAAGGTAAAGGTAAAGGACAATCGCCACCTATTCTTATTCAAATCTTTCCTATCGTTCTTTAACCATCACATTGGGATGGAGCGACATCTATAGTACCACTTGCGTTGTACTACAAATAAGACCAATTTTGCAATTGGTTTTATACTTGTAAATGATGACGCAACCGTATAATTTTAAGTGTGAGTTATGACGTCATGTCATGTTAGCTCAATTGGTTAGAGCATACCCCGGCTCAAGGGGTGGATGGACGCGGGTTTGAATCCCGCAAATCACTTAAAAAAAGTCTTATCGTGTATTTGTGATTTTGTAAAGTAATCCGCATAGCAGGCGTTATTGCAAACCTAACAATATTAAAAAAAATATAATGCATATTGACATGTAAACATTGTTTATGAAATAAATGAGTATGAGTCATAGGCTTAGGATGTAAGTAACGAAAAAATCCTAAGTCTATGGTATGAGTATGATTATGAGTTTCTTCAGGATCCGTGAGTATTTTCAACCATTCAAAATTTATTAATTTGAAGTTTACATAAATGGGAAACATACATGCATGCATACTACTCGTCGGGAGTCGGGAACATATTTTATACTAGGGGTATTTTTTTCTTGTTAGTTGATTGAACGAGCATCCAGAGCAGACCGGTGTCCCCAAGAAGCACCCGTTGAAGAGTGGTCGAGCGTGCCAGCCATCGGCTTCCTCTACCGTTTTAGTGGGAAGAAGGCGACCCGGCACACAGCGCCGCTGCTAGCTGACACCTTTCAGTGAGCTTAACCGCTCTGAATGCCCGTGCTAACCAATTAAACTATTTAACGCTAATATTTATAATTATGTACATCGTCACTTAGCAAAAGCACCATACAGCTTTGAGGGGTGCTTGATTACAGCTAGGTTTGCCACGCAAAAAAAAACCGTTCTCGTTTGACCTCAAGTTCCTATTTCTATTTGGCCCCGTTCCAAAATATGTCACAGTGTAATAAACACAGTCGACAAACTTATAAGAACAAGATTCTGAAGTGTGATGGCTCAGTGGCATTGGCTATGGCCGCGCAGCAGGTCCATGGTTGGAATCCCGCCACGGGCTTGAGCTTCACCGCATGGTGGAAGGGCATTTTGCGAATGCCCGCCTGGCTAGCGACCACCCTCAAGTAGAAAATCTGTCGCCAAGCACCTAACGGTGTTCCGGTAGCTGTCCTTGAGAGCCAGTGAAATTACAGGCAAAATGAGACTTAACAAGTATGTCTCAAGGTGATGGGCGCAGTGCAGTTCGTCACTTGTGATGAAATGCATCTGTTATAGGCAGAGGATACCGCTTAACATCAGGTGGGCCTCGTGCTAGTTCCGTCACAATAACATTAAAAAAAAATTAAATAAAAGTGCTTAGTGTGAGGGAAGGAAGATTACTAAATATAAGTCGTTAGAGAAAGACATCGTGCCTACCCCCACCGAAGTGGGATATAGGTAAGATAATAGCATTAAGTAAAATAGGTAGTGACAAAATATGCTAACGCAGGTATAATTACTTATAGTACGTGTCACATTTTATTTCTACAGATGAATAGGTTTGCAATTTGTATTAAATAAACAGAATTTTAATTGCCTCGTTCAATAGGTATTTGGCTCAATTCTTGAGTAAGCAGAATGAATGTCGTTTTGTCTACTCGTAACATTGCATTGAATTGCAGTTCAATGAATTTTCATGGATTGGAAACACAATAGGTAGTAAGTAGGTATATGTAGGTCCTCAAAACATAGTGTTTGCATGGAAGGCTGTAATGCAATGGTGTATTCTGCTCTGATACCAAAGACTGATCTCACACTAACTATTTAATAAATAAAATTCCAGTCGGATCCTAACATTATTTTCTGTTTCGATCTGATCCCAGTCATTGTTTTATGGCCCTCATTTATTAATAGTTACTGTCAAGTTCGTCAGCAAAAAAGGAAGAGCTTTATTAAACTATCAAGGGCATCAAATACCAATGTATTGTACTGTACTGTACCAGCCGGATAGTCCACTGCTGAACACAGCCTTCCCCAATGTGGGGGGGTTTGCCATAATCCCCACGCTTGGCAGGCGGCTTGGGGATCGCAGTGTGTGATATCAGTTCCTTAGAAAGTGCTGCTGCCCGCTTTCTGGTGTGTTACCCTTAGTCGCCTCTTACGACACCCACGGGTAGAGATGGGGGGGGTGACATTCTAGCCCGGCACCCCACGGGCCCCGGCACCCCACGGGCTTAAATACCAAATACCAATGTACAATGTCTCAAGGTACCAGGAGAGCAGAAGTTCATGAGAGTAAATAGTATGGACACTCCAGCCCAGGTATATTTATAGCCCACAAGCAGCAACCTGTCTAATTGGTGTTTTATGCATTTCAGCGACAGGTTGACACTTGTTGGTGGTAGCATGCAATTTTAGTACGCCAAATGCCCTGTACTATAACCCTTGCTGTAAATATCAAGAAGCGGTAGGATTCGAACAAATCCCTTTCTGAATCCATGGTGTGAACCTACGACCTATGCTCACTATTTACCACCAAGCAATCTGCTCTAGTACCTAAGTGCGAATTAAATTTTCTTATGAATTTCTAGGGGAGGGACCTTATTATGTTGTTGAATGTTTTAATATTGTATAACAAAAGAGTTAAATAAAGATTGCCTGCCAAACAGTTTACTGGCAAATCGTCTACTTTAAAAAATGAGTTTTTTTTTAATGTTATTGTGACGGAACAAGCCCGAGGCTTACCTGAAGTTAAGTGGACTAACCTCTGCCTATAACAGATACATTTCTATAAATGAATTGCACTGTGCCCGTCACACTGAGTCGTACAGTTGTTCGGTCTCATGTGCCTGTAATTTTACTGGCTCTCAAGGACTGCTGCCGGAACACACTGTTAGGTGCTTGGCGACAGATTTTCTACTTGAGGGTGGTCGCTAGCCAGGCGGGCATTCCCAAAATGCCCTTCCACCGTGCGGTGAAGCTCAAGCCCGCGGCGGGATTCGAACCATGGACCTGCTGCACGGCAGTCCATAGCCAATGCCACTGAGCCATCACTGCTTCAACGTGTGGCTTTGATTATTAAGGTTGAACTGGCCGGTCACTTCTCCATACAAACGTCGTAGGGTGATCACTCCCTTATTTGAGATTTTAAGTTCAGACTTAAGCATAATACCGATTGTTATCGTCATTATCTAGGCTTGTATGATGCCAAAATTTTAAAAAGATATTTAAGTTGTAAGTTATGAGCCTTGAAAACTTTATATGAAAATGTTTCGAGGCTCATAATTCTCAAGTTAATTATTTTATTAAAATTTCGGCATCATACAAGCCTAGATAATGACGAGATCAATCAGTGTTAGGCTTTATTTTGGACTTAAATCCTCAATTAAGGGAGTGATCACCCTACGGCGTTTGTATGGAAAACGGGCCGGCCAGTTCACCCAGTCAATAATACATGTAACCGAGTTATGAAACAATATCACGTGCGTTAGAAAATGGCGCGTAAACGATTTAGTTAATATACATTTAATTGCAAATCAAATAAATATCTAGTTCGCTATTACCTATATTAAATTCTAAGTAAACGTATGTTTTGACATCAGGCATTAGCTACATTTTGTAACTAGTTGCGACGCGTGGCTATAGAATCGCGTGTGCAAATATAAAAATATCGAATGCATGATGTTGGTTGATGTTTTTATGAAGCGCTCGTAGCGAAGTTTACTTAGCTGTTCTTCACCGATCAGCAAAGTTAAGCAACGTCGCCCGCAGTCATGAGTTGGATGGGTGACCGCTAGTGACATTACTACTGAGCGCCTTCGTGCTTCGGAGTGCACGTTAAGCGGTCGGTCCCGGTTGTTGTCTTAGGATGGCAGTCGTTACAGCATGGTGGTAGGGCATTTTACGAATGCCCGCCTGGCTAGCTACCACCCTCAAATAGAAAATCTGTCGCCAAGCACCTAACGGTGGCTCTCAAGGACGGAGCAGCTGTCCTTGAGAGCCAGTACTTCTAGGTTAGCCTGTACAACATCTTCGAATACATCATCACTTATTATCATCAGGTGAGATAGTGGTCAAAGGCTAACCTATCAGGCATTAAAAAAAAAACAAGTTGATGCACCTTACATTAGGGCAACTTATACCGGATTTTTTCTAAAGTCTATTATTTAGATAGATATGTTTTTCAAAGTAATTTTAAATTAAATCACGGCACGACATTAATTCCCAGTATTACATACCCTACTCGACTACTACACAACTGCTTGGATCATTTCTTTTTAAATCCAGGCACTGTAGTAGAGCAGTAATCTGTGCTTTTTTTTTTTTTTATGCCTTATAGGTTAGTCTTCGACCACTATCTCACCTGATGGTAAGTGATGATGTGGTCGAAGATGTTGTTCAGGCTAACCTATAATTACTGGCTCTCAAGGACAGCTGCCGGAACACACCGTTAGGTGCTTGGCGACAGATTTTCTACATGAGGGTGGTAGCTAGCCAGGCGGGCATTCGCAAAATGCCCTACCACCATGCTATAACGACTGCCATCCTAAGACAACAACCGGGACCGACGGCTTAACGTGCCCTCCGAAGCACGGAAGCGCTCAGTAGTAATGTCACTAGCGGTCACCCATCCAACTCATGACCACGGGCGACGTTGCTTAACTTTGCTGATCGGTTGAGAACAGCTAAGTAAACTTCGCTACGAGTGTTTCATGTGGTGTTACTGACCATCACTTAATCAATTTTTCCATAGACAAGCAACGACATATAATATTAACTAAGGCGACACATGTACTAGCTGCCCCTATTGCGTTTCTACAATTTGTTTTTCATTTTTTTATTTATAGTATAGGCTAGCCTTTTACCACTATCCCATTCACCAGATGGTAAGTGAAGATGTGGTCGATGCTTACTGGCTCTCAAGGACAGCTGCCGAAACACACCGTTAGGTGCTTGGCGACAAATTTTCTGATTAAGGGTGGTAGCTAGCCAGGCGGGCATTTGTCAAATGCTATAATACCAACATGCTATAACGACTGTCATCCTAAGACAACAACCGGGACCGACAGCTTAACGTGCCCTCCGAAGCACGGAAGCACTCATTAGTAATGTCACTAGCGGTCACCCATCCAAGGCCATACCGCGGCGGACGTTGCTTAATTTATTTGATCGGTTAAGAACCACTAATTAAGCTACGCTACGCAATTGCAGGTCCCTGGTTCGATCCCCACCGCCGGCTTGAGCTTCACCGCATGATGGCAGGGCATTTTGCGATTGCCCGCCTGGCTAGCTACCATGCTCAAGTAGAAAGTCTGTCGCTATGCACCTAACGGTGTGTTCCGGCAGCAGTCCTTGAGAGCCAGTGAAATTACAGGCACTTGGCTTACCAACTGCGTCTCAAAGTGACGGGCGCAGTGCAATTAATGACTTGTGATGAAATGCATCTGTTATAGGCAGTGGTTAGTCCACTTAACATCAGGTGGGCCTCGAGCTTGTTCCGTAACAATAACATAAAAAAAACACTTCAAACATAGGTTGCATTTGTAAAGAACTGGATCTCCACAACACAGGGCATCCTAGTGTGAAGAACAGAGTCCAAACATCTTAAGTTTTATTTCTATACTAACACTTATGTATGTAGTTTAATTAGTTTTAAGAATTTGCTTGCTGATTTAATGATTATTATTATTTTAATTTACTATTTCGGAATTATCCCAGGCAGAGTAAGTGGTTCTCAACATTTTAAACAGGGTTATTGGAAAAATGGTAACAACCTTTTAGGGTTGACTTCTGATAGTCCAAACAAACATTTAGAGATGTTTTTTTTTTTATGTGTATTTGACGGAATAATCACGAGGACAACCTGATATTACAAGTCTCTTGTGCCTGTAATTTATTATTTCATATTTTATTACTTTGCTCGTAGTAAAAGACAATAAAAGAAAAAGTGACCCTATAAGAGTTCAGTTATTTTTCCTTTAGAGGTACGGAACCTTAAAAATAGATGATAAAAAATCATTACCTTTCGAACCGAAGTTACGCTTATTTATTACATGTTATCGGGAAATTTAACTGGCAAAGCGGTGAAAAAGAAACTACCGCCTAGTGAATGAAGGTATAACAAAAGGTAAAGGTAAAGGACAATCGCCACCTATTCTTATTCTATGAGACTGGAGTACACAGCACTGTGAGCCCAGAATTGAAGCGCTCGTAGCGAAGTTTACTTAGCTGTTCTCAACCGATCAGCAAAGTTAAGCAACGTCGCGCGCGGTCAGGATTTGGATGGGTGACCGCTAGTGACATTACTACTGAGCGTTTCCGTGCTTAGGAGGGCACGTTAAGCCGTCGGTCCCGGTTGTTGTCTTAGGATGGCAGTCGTTATAGCACGGTGGTAGGGCATTTTGCGAATGCCCGCCTGGCTAGCTACCACCCTCAAGCAGAAAACCAAGCACCTAACGGTGTGTTCCGGCAGCTGTCCTTGAGAGCCAGTAATTCTAGGTTAGCCTGAACAACATCTTCGACCACATCATCACTTACCATCAGGTGAGATAGTGGTCAAAGGCTAACCTATCAGGAATAAAAAAAAAAAAAAAAAAGAATAAGAATCACATCTAGGGCAACTAATTAATGATGAACTTACAAATTCTTCATTCACAGCAACATCGGTGTGATATAGAATTTATTATCCACACTCACACTTTCTTCAAGCTTTATCTTCTTAGACACCGGCTAAGGTCGCGTTGGACACCGAAGGTTCCGTACAGAATGTACCAAAATATCGTTATTATTTTTCCATTGAGTTCCGATATCTTTAGCGGGAGTCACACCGACACTTGGCTGGTTTTTATTATTTGTTGCTATACGATAATAACCATACCAAGTTTAACGCTTTTATATTTTTTACGATAGAGCAAAAACAGAAAACGTTAAATTCGTTTCTTGTACGGAAACTCCTTGCATTTTAAACATTTTGCTATTAATACTATTTTTTGGCTATCCGCTATACCAACACACTGTGAAATTTTCAATGGGCTACCTATTACGGTTTCAAAGATCCCTTTAGAGGTTGGACGGACAGACGGACAGCCGAATTTTAATAAAGTCCCGTTCTCTAGTACGGTTCTACGGAAAAATCCGCCCTAAAATGTAATTGGTAACAATAAACAACAACATTATATAGGTATGTTTCAATGTAAGTAGTAATCGAAGTGGCTGCTTTCTGGTTAAGCAAATTTTAAAATAACAGTCACGCCGACTCGAAAGAAGAAGAAGAATGTAAGTAGTATCTCCCACCTTGGATGACATCTATACTTTATGCTGTGCTAGGAACATCAGAAACACATTTACCTTAATTTTTTTTCTGATGCAGTGACGAGAAAAGCAAGAGCAAGTCGAAGCCTGATGGTAGGCGCAGATATGTCTATTATAGTTGCAGTGTCAGCATCCTTTTTCTACAGGATAATACACTGCCCTCGTCACTACAAGACGTTATTTCTTAATCTCGTTCTCCCAGTAATTTCACGTGCTACAGTGCTCTTCAGGCAGGAATAAAGATAAAATAGCAGTGACAGGTTTTAGATGACAGGTTATGAAGCGCTCGTAGCGAAGTTTACTTAGCTGTTCTCAACCGATCAGCAAAGTTAAGCTACGTCGCCCGCGGTCATGAGTTGGATGGGTGACCGCTAGTGACATTACTACTGAGCGTTTCCGTGCTTCGGAGGGCACGATAAGCCGTCGGTCCCGGTTGTCGTCTTAGGATGGCAGTCGTTATAGCATGGTGGTAGGGCATTTTGCGAATGCCCGCCTGGCTAGCTACCACCCTCAAGTAGAAAATCTGTCGCCAAGCACCTAACGGTGTGTTCCGGCAGCTGTCCTTGAGAGCCAGTACTTCTAGGTTAGCCTGAACAACATCTTCGACCACATCATCACTTACCATCAGGTGAGATAGTGGTCAAAGGCTAACCTATCAAGCATAAAAAAAAAAAAAAAAAAAAAAAAAAAAAAGATTAGCAAAGACAAATACAAGGTCCTTCTTAGGTAAAAAAACAAAAACGCCTGGGCAATTCCACCTCTGCCAAGCTATTGCCTGTCACCTACATAATTTAAACAAATATTGTAATAACTTTATTATATTGTAAGTATGTAATACATTGTTAAAAGATCTTTAAAAGAATGGCCCCGAGTTTCTTGCCAGTTCTTCTCGCAGTGGCTCTATACAATTTATTTGCTGAACGTGGCAGTACAATGTAGAATATTTCAATACTAAAATTTGTAATTGACCTTCATAAGAGCGTCGTAGACGCCTAAATTGAATAAATTATTTTGACTTTGACTTGAGGCCTAGACACAGTATAGTGTTTGCACACTTCTACATCGAAACAGGATATCTGACACTGTGGTGGTCCACCCACCAAGACCGGCTCTTCATAAAGTGACTTTTGCCTGTTAAAAGAAGCGATGTCCGTCACTGTGGCGGGACCACCATCTCCGAAACGCTTTAGCTGTGTCATCGGCCATACTTCGTTTGATTACCTACTATGTTGGGACCATTGACTTATACGTGTGACGTATTGTGGTTGCGACCGTATTTTTAGGTTACGTATTACGTAACCTACGTAATACGTAGACAAAGGGCAAAATGGACCGTATAATAATAAGACTTCGCTGTCTGTTTGTCCATTCGTCTGTCCGTCTCTATATAATGGGTTTACAGTATTTCAGGTAGGTATTATATGTAGAACAGAGCAGAGTAGAACCCTAAAACTAATATTTGATTTGAAATTCAATAATTTTTCAGGGGTCTCCAATAAATTAGACGGTAATAAAAACAATCATCTATATTTAATAATAAATATGGATTCATTTCCGCAAAGTAACGCCTGAATCTATTTATTATTTAAAAACAATCATGTTTGTATCACAGCTTTTGGGCTGGGTCTTCGAGAAGTCAATTCAGAGTTCAAATATATTTTACATATCTTGAAAAATTTTGACATGGGCGTTAAAACTGAATTGAACCGTTATAACTAAAATGTGACGTGCTGTCTGTTGGAAGGATATACGATAGACCTACTTACACACAATAATTATTTATGCAACAAGAGAGCAAAGTTCTTTTTTGCTGCGAGTGCTGATTTCTGATCCTGGAGTGTGGCGAGGGATTCAAAGGCACGAGATGAAAAAAACTTTGCTCTCGTGTAACACACATAACTTTCACTTCAGCAGCGAGAACACTTTAGGAGATAAAATAATAAACAGGATTAGATTGAAATAACTATTAACTTATTCAACTCTTTACGCCAGCCACGAAATGTTATTCCCGCTCTTTTATTTAAATTAAGGCGTGTTCGGAAATAACACCCATGATATTTTATTATTCAAATTATATTACGTAACATTTTTGAAACTAGAATTAAATATTTACAGTTTAAATATCAGTTTTATTTGCAGTAAATACTTATTTTCGTTTAAATACAACAATAAGTAAAAAAAACAATAAATTAAATTAAAAGACATAATTATCTCTTTTGCAAAATTTCTTTAGTTAGTACGAAATTCCGACCGTGTTTTTCTTTAAGGTCGAATTCAAAATCGGAACTTCGAAAGAGCTGGTCTTTGTCTCCGTCTCTTTCTAATGGCGGGAAAAATATAGTGTGAATGTAACCCAAGGCTGATTAATATATTCACGGCTATCCGAATAATCCATAGACGTAGGATTTTGTCGCTACGCTCAATAAGCCTATGGAAAAATCTGAAAAATCTGGGAGCAAAATGCGATTTTGCTCACTGATTTCAGGCAGCATAACCTACATGTTTGTGCTACTGAAGTGAAAAATATTTTACATTTTACATTGCTAGATACTAGACGGGACGAACTCTCAGGTTTGGGCTCGACATGCGGAATTAGCGGTACCGCTTGGCAAGGTGGTATGGTCCCAAGTAAATTGCATGCACAGCAGTCTAAATAATCGAGTAATGTACGACCGCCACCACACTTACATCCAGACTTTGAACAAACACCATATTCTATACATACCTTCCCTCCGCAGCACCGTCACCGCCCTCCCCATCAGGTTTGGGCTCAACGTGCGGCATAAGGAACCGCATGGCTTGGTTGTACGGCCACAGCGTACGCCGCCGGCTGTGAGTCCGCTGCAGTTTTATGAACGAGTCACGTAGGGACCGCCACCGCTTCTTACATCCAGACTCTGAACAAACAACATATCGTGTGCATACCTTCGCTCCGCAGCGCCGTCACTGCCGTCCCCTTCAGGTTTGGGCTCAACGTGCGGCATGAGAAACCGCATGGCGTGGTGGTACGGCCACCGCGTGCGCCCGCCGTGAGTGCGCTGCAGTTTTATGAACGAGTCGCGTAGGGAACGCCACCGCTTCTTACATTCAGACTCTGAACAAATATTACACGATATAAAAACTACTTTTAACTTTTATGAAATTTTATCATATTGTTTTAATGTTATCATTATCGGAAAACAGGACGTATTACGTAGGTCACACTAAAAGTTTTGCGTAACTTCAAAAAACAATATGTTATACACAAAATATAAATTTTTTACCTTCAAATAAAATTTGTATTATGCTTCCAATGACGTCCGAAGTCCATTATGAGAGAGTACATCGTTTCCTTTGCCTCGCATGGTCGCTAGATGTCGCTACTTCCGCTTCCTAGACGCGCCTGCAGCGCCCCCTATCATTTCCGGTCTGCAACTAAACTACCTACCCAACACAAGCCGCCATCTTCGACATTGTTCCGCTCATAATGCCATAGCACCAGGAAGACATTACTGGGACTTCGGACGTCATTGGAAGCATAATACAAATTTTATTTGAAGGTAAAATTTTTATATTATGCGTTCCGTTTGACGTCCGAAGTCCATTATGAGAGAGTGTTTGTTATCTCCTGGTGGCTTGTATCTTTGGTAATATTAAATTAAAACGCAACAATGTGATTGAACGTAATATAATGGAAACTTAATTGCATATTGACTAAAGTTCCAGTTATAAATGAACATATATTGTCCTATAAGTATTATGAATCAGGCTGAAAATACTATAACAGAGATTCTTCAGACGTTATTTCTCTATTAGAGTTTAAAACTTTTTGAAAGTACATTGGTGATGTCAATTGGCTTTAGATAGAATATCATTAATATGGTTTTCTACCCAGTTTGAAGATAAGACCGCTGATCTACGAATACCAACTGACGCATGAATACCAGCCTCAGCCAGAAGCTTCTTCGCACCAATCCTAGGTGCAGTAGCTGGCCTAGTAGGGCTTCTAGTTGCTAAGAATAAACTAGTTATATTTCCCCGGGTTTCTTGTGTCATATTTATTAGAGTGCGTAACCAATATACTGCATCGATGCTTCTATCAGGTGCGGATAAAAAAGGTCCAACTGGATTGTTAATATGCGGATGAGTCAGTTCTCGACCCAAAAACGGGGTGCAAGGTAATAGAATCCATGTTATCTATAAAATGTTGACTGTTAGTATCAAAAGAGTAAAATTGTTTACTCAACAACCTGAAGATAATAATAAAATAGTTGCAGTGTGTCTGGATACTTAATACAAACTATTCAAATTTATATAGTACTTTTTTAACGACGTAATCAAAATAGCAATGGCTTTCAATGTGTGTTTTACGATTGGATTTGCAGAAATTTTACAAACTGATATCGTTTCACAAACGGATGAAATAACCGATTTATGAACGAGAATTGATCGGCAAGAGAGACTATCAGTTAAAATAGGTAACCGAGGTACCTAGCTACATTTGCTGGTTCTGGTATACGAAAATTAATGCTATTTTCTTGGCAAAATCTAACCCTAACCAACTCCTAGCTCCAAATAGGGGCATAAGTTTTTATTGTAGACTGTCTCCAACATGATGACACTCCTCCTGCGTCCACGTATCTATCAAGGCATCCCACCCGAAATAAGCCAGGCTTCTAGGTGTAACTTGCCGACTTGAACCGGTGATAGCATAGTGATATCATTCCACTTGGTTCTTGCACGTTCCACGAGGATGTATTGATCTGAGGCTGAATTTAGGTGATCTAATACCCTGGGTATAAGGCTGGGCGGCCGGAACAACCATGCAAGTTGATAATGCCAGGATCTACTGAAAGCGTCGTGAAAGTAGGCGTAAGAGTCTGACAAGTCTAGCGAAACATAGTTTGCTATAACATGAGCCGTCTGTGATGCAAACAGTAGGTCTGGTGTGCCAGTCACACTGAACAGTCTCGACGTTTCTTCGTCTGTGAGATGCCACTCGGCGTTGGCGCGATTCCGTGAAAGATCGACGTGAAAGTCCGATCGGCTTCGGTGTTGAATAGACCCGGTGGTTGGTGAGGGCGAAGCACAATGATGAAATGATATGAAACTTATTTACTTGTGGTCCTAGGTTACAGTGTTAGGTATTATAATATACAAATAGTCACGCTAGAGCCCGCTTTACGCATGTTGAGGTGATCCACCAGGTTTAACAGCTGTTGAGTCAGATCTAGCAGTTGCCGTGATCGCGTTCCTTCTTCGTTTTTTTTTATGTAGGACACGACTGTTCAGTTATCGCTCTGGAAAATCACTGTCGCAATTTGAATCTCCATCGCTTTGGCTGATATAGCGGCTTAATAACCGAAATGTGCAGTATTCTGCATAAATTTCCTTCAAGTTGCAATGCCATTTTGTCTGATATTGCTCCCATAGGCCTTTTATCATATCTTTGTTCACAAGGGCTCCCCATTGCATGTCCGACGCGTCGGTGATGACGTGGTTCGTGGGCATTCTTTGGGGATGAATTGGTGACTTCTGACTGATATTCTCCGCCCACCAATTCAGTTATGTACGTACCTCTTCTGGATACTGAATCTGCGATCGCGGACACTTCCTGAGTTGGTTGCCGTGTCGCTGCAGTAAGTGGCAATGCAACCTTCCCCGGGGGGTGATGAAGGTTGCAAAGATGAGGTGTCCTAATAGGCGTTGTGCCTGTTTTAGGTTCCTCTGCCAGCCGCGAGTCGTACTGGCAACATCTGAGGAATTCGTTGTATTTGTCTGAGGGTAGGAACTTCGAATTGATTTGTTGTCCCATGCCACTCCCAGAAAAACGATGGGCCTCGTTGGTGTCATTACCATTTTTTCCATATTGTGATTTTTACCTGAGCTGCAAGTGCATTTCTGTTCTGATACTATCAAATATTCGTCTAGATAGACTACTATCCGTAGCCCTATCCTGCGAAGTATTTCTGCGGTACAGTTCGATACTGAGGCGAAAATCCGCGGTGCTGCTGCTAGGCCAAACGGAAGACACGTCATCTATTGCAGTTCACCTTGACAGCTGATCCGGAGAAACCTCCTGTGTTGCAGATGATAGTAGGCCTGACTTACCATGACCATCCAATCTTCTTGTTGTAGAAAATTGGGCACTTGATGATGATGAAACAGATCGAAATGCGTAGGCTTCATGTGTTGATTTAATGCCTTGAGATTTAAAATCATTCAACTTTTTCCGTTGGATTTGGGAATTATGAATAGAGGAGAGATGAAAGACGGTGTCAGGGGAGCCGGCTCTAAGACTTCACTGAATTAAATTTTGAATTTCAGTTGACATTAAATGTGATGTTGGAGTTTGATACTTTGCTAAAACAACTAAAGTTGGGAGAACTAATGGCGGTGTCTTGTTGAATGGTATTCTCAGACATGTTATTAACTTCCATATTGATTTTGGTGGATTGAAAAGGGCGAAAACGTCTCAGACAGCCGCTTGAAAACTCTCTGGATTCATTTATTTTATGTCCGATCTTCTACCCTCTGTTTTATATTGTATTCCCCCCTTTGTCTTAGCTGACGAGTTATTGGGATTAAATCCCTCAGAATGCTTGTTCTGTTTGGATTTATAATGGTAATTTGGCCACCTTGAAATGACTTTCGGTTAGCAGATGAGGTCGAGGGTTCTGGCAATTTCGCTTGGGTGCGAGTAGTAGACGAGATTTGTTTTTGTAATTTATCCACCCTAACGATTTTCTGTAAATATATCGATAGCTGGCCGGGTACAAACAAGTACTCGCAAGGAGGTATCTTACCCAGGACTTATCTCCTATATTTATTCATTTTTTTTTTTATTTTTTTTTTAACGATATCCCTAAGGCGCAATTTAACACAGTGACAAACAATTTGGCTCGATTTCTGAAAATTATCTTAAGTATGGCGTGTGACACTACCTTATAATCAGAATCATTACCAAAAAACTGGTTTAACTTTTCATAAATAGAGGACGCCTTAAGCTGAATGTCCGCCGAGGCCGACTAATCGACCAGACTTTCTAAAAGAATTTATAGCTTCATTTTGGGCCAAGAATGCATTAGATTACGCTGCAAAACTACGTTCCATTTGGAAACAACGTATAGGTGTAAAAGGATCTTCCAGGGTACAGTCGGTTCTTTGACCGCGACGTTTAGATTGACGGTACTACCCGCATTTTACTAAGGTGGACATAAAAACTGTTCCTGGTATTAAAGGTACAGTTCGACCAACCTAGCTGTTCAGGCGGCAGAAAAAAGAACTAAAAAATTCCCTCAAATTGTGACTGCTTGTAGTTGATTTCCTTGACCAATAGCGCCCTCGAGAACTGCACAGTTAAGTTGGTGGCACTATATGAACAATTCAACAAAAAGGAAGTATGTGGCATGTTGTCGTTATTAGACAACGGTATTTGCACGATTGTAGGTGGTGCTGTCCTAGATGCAGCGAATTTTTGCATTTCAAAACACTATTCAAATGACTCACCAATTGCTGTGACAATAAGTCAAACCTTTCTTCCAAATCCTGCGTATTGGCCCACTTTTGGCGTTTCCTTGGTGGCCCTTCTTGATCCGATGAGCAATCCGAAGAACTATCCTCACTTGAGTTTTCAATAGGCGTGATAACCTCTTTATCACTCACTTTTAAAGGTAACGGAAGAGAAACTAAACAGTTTGATTTTTACTTTCTACTTAAATCTCGAAAGTTAATATAAAATATTTTTTAACACATGCGACAAAAATTTAAAATCTAATTTATAAATATTTAAACTTTTTCGTAACGACTGCTCGGCTCGAAAAACAACGCAACAATGTCGAAGATGGCGGCTTGTGTTGGGTAGGTAGTTTAGTTGCAGACCGGAAATGATAGGGGGCGCTGCAGGCGCGTCTAGGAAGCGGAAGTAGCGACATCTAGCGACCATGCGAGGCAAAGGAAACGATGTACTCTCTCATAATGGACTTCGGACGTCAAACGGAACGCATAATATTAGGTTTATTGCTTTTCAAAATACCCTCCTTTACATTTTAAACATTTTTTTCATGCGATCGAACCATTTTTTTAAAACAGGAGGACCACAGATCTGAAGACGAAAAAGACAAGAGAAGGCATGTTTTCTACGTGATGATTGAACGCTATCACTGCCTCTTCGGAGTTGGTAAAAGTGCTTTTGGTCCTCTTTAGCGAACTTTTTCTAACATCCTGTATAAACAAATGGTAAAATACACTCTTTTGATCTTCAAGTGGAATTGTGCAGATGGGACCCGTAGCTGAGAAAAAAACGCGATTACTTTTTTACCAACATTTCTCGCCTGCCTCACTTTTGTTGACCTGTTCTCATTTTCAAACACCCATTCACAAGATTGTTTTTTTTTCGACAATTTAAAAATTTACAATATATCCACGGTTCGTCTTCTGTGACAATGTACTAAACAGCATTAGAATGTCCGTGGTCGTACTTCAGTAGCATCTGTGAGCACCATTCCACGGGAGCCCGCTTCTGCTCCGCTGTCAGTTCATGAGGAATCCAACGACAACGATGTTTCCGAACTTTTAATTCTTCGCGTAAAATTTTCTGAATTTGGCTCATACCAATCCCCAATAGTCCTCGAATTGTCTCATAGGTAATACCGCGGGTTTTATTCAATTAGCCGCTTAACACACCACATTATTTTCGTTGACGGCAGTTGAAGGCCGCCCTTCACGAAATTAGTCATGTTAAGAATCCCGACCTCTCTCAAATTCAAGCAAACCATCGCCTAACGGTGCTCAAACAAGGTGCTCTCTCCCCAAAGCATTTTGAAGACGAGATGCACAGACTTGCGGAGAGAGAGAACATTTAAAATCTTAAAAAATCATCGCTCCAAAATCTTTTCGAGTTAATTCCATTTTCGTTGCGTACGTAAAACTTTGATGTGTGAAAAAAAACAACTAACAAATGATTTCCCGCCAATTTTCTTTTTATAGTAAAAAGGTACTAAAAAGGTTGCAAGTCGTTTCAAAAAATATAAAATTCAAAAAGTTCCGATTAGCTAGAAGTGCAAAACTTTTGGTGTGCCCCATGTACTACGTAGTAATAAAGGTGTCCGTTTATGGTTGAACTTTCTTAAAAACATTTCGATTTTATTTCCATAATTTCCATACAGGCCGTAATGTAAGCAAAGCCTTATTTATACGAAGAAAGGTGCTACTAATAATTCTAGCCCTTATTCTCACGTACGCGTGTTGATTTTATTATGGTTGAAGATGGTTGCAGACCAGTCAAAATGTTAAGGAAGTAAAGTGGATTTAGATTTAATTAGGCTACATAAATATTGCCCGTGGGGTGAAGGGCTACAATGTCACCCGGGGGGGGGTGACATTCTTCCCGTGTCACATCATTCCCCTGTCTCTTGGACACCCCCCCCCCCCCGTCTTTTCCCGTGGGTGCCGTAAGTGGCAACTAAGGGTAAACTACCGGCAGGTGGGCAGCACCACTTTCAGAAGAACTACTATCTTACACGGCGATCTCCAGCTGCCTGCCAAGCGTGGGGATTACAGAAAACGGGGGGTTTAATGGGAGAGGCAGTGTTCAGTTGTGGACAATCCGGCTGATACAATACATTTACCTATATAGACATTTTTTGTCGATTCAGTTTTAAAAACTTCAAAATAGACGAAATATGGGGTTTGAAACGTAAAAATATATATCAGTCGCGAGGTGTTCAACTCACAAAGCCAGTAGCAATATTGAGCTGGTAGTCCTCAAGTCTCGGACCACGATACTTGTTCTGAGCCTCAAGTGCTCAAAGAGTGAAGGTTTTTGAAGCGCTCGTAGCGAAGTTTACTTAGCTGTTCTCAACCGATCAGCAAAGTTAAGCAACGTCGCGCGCGGTCAGGAGTTGGATGGGTGACCGCTAGTGACATTACTACTGAGCGTTTCCGTGCTTCGGAGGGCACGTTAAGCCGTCGGTCCCGGTTGTCGTCTTAGGATGGCAGTCGTTATAGCATGGTGGTAGGGCATTTTGCGAATGTCCGCCTGGCTAGCTACCACCCTCAAGTAGAAAGTCTGTCGCCAAGCACCTAAGGTGTGTTCCGGCAGCTGTCCTTGAGAGCCAGTACTTCTAGGTTAGCCTGAACAACATCTTCGACCACATCATCACTTACCATCAGGTGAGATAGTGGTCAAAGGCTAACGTATCAGGCATAAAAAAAAAAAAAAGGTTCCGACACCATCTGGGTGTCATTTACAATTTTTCATTGGCTATTTTAACATTTCAAAATTACTACGGTGGTGTAGTTACTTTACTACACCACCGTAGTCATTTTCTAATACCAAGGCACTGCATTTATCGTTATCAAATCTAGTCTTTTCGTTGACAATACATGCAAGAAAGAATATGCTCTTAGAGTTATAGTCAATTTCCATCCAGGGCATGAGCAAACCCTTTCTTTTACGACATGCCAACATTCTATACAACTAATTATAGTAGGTACTTCAACATGTTTTATTTATGTCATAGGTGGGCAAACGATCTGGCGGCTCACCTGGTGGTAAGTGATTAACATTTCATCGTGATCACACCTGTTGATGTTTTGATGTTGTAAATGAGAATTGGAATTTGGAACACAAGAAAATATCTAGTTTTTTTTATGCATGATGAGATGATTAGCCTTTGACCATTATCTCACCTGATGGTAAGTGATGATGTGGTCGAAGATGTTGTTCAGGCCAACCTAGAAGTACGGCTCTCAAGGACAGCTGCCGGAACACACCGTTAGGTGCTTGGCGACAGATTTTCTACTTGAGGGTGGTAGCTAGCCAAGCGGGCATTCGCAAAATGCCCTACCACCATGCAAAAGTTAAAATGTGTAGGAAGGAGAGTTGATTTAGATTAAATGGGTACCGACCTATATAAGAAAAATAATATGTATGTGCGTACCTAATAAACCGGTAAACAATAGTGATATAAACCAATATGTTTTCAGCATATCACATTACGACTCCCACAGGAAGATATGTGGGGTTTTATTCTAGCCCGGCACACAACGGGTAACCACTTTACTTAACTCTGCAAGTAACCTACCCAAAACCGGGTAAACAATTGTCATACAAACAAAAGTTATTGGTGTAGATGTTATAGAATGTCTGCAAGTACATACTATAAATAGGTAAACAATTTTCTTATGTATGACTTATAAACAAGTAAAGGGATATGTTTATAGATTCAATTTTTTTAAAGTACCTACTGTATGCTGGTAAACATATGTCATATAGGTACAATTTGAGTTTGTTATATTTTTTTTTAATATTGTTTGGTTTGCAATAACGCCTGCTATGCGGATCATAGTACAACGCAAGTGGTACTATAGATGTCGCTCCATCCCAATACGATGGTTAAAGAACGATAGGAAAGATTTGAGTTATGAGGTCATGTCATGTTTACTCAATTGGTTAGAGCATAACCCGGCTCAAGGGGTGGATGGACGCGGGTTCGAATCCCGCACAAGACTTACATTTTTCCTATCGTATATTTGTGATTTTGTATTTAGTTTGTTATTAATTAGTGTGTATGAGTCCTAATAGTAGTTCAAAAGAAATGAATCTGAATTTTAATTGAATAATGGGAGACATTAATTAGGTACAGCAGACTGAGCAAGTATTCAAGTTAATCGTAAAAAAAAATATGTGCAGTTCTTTATAAATTGAAAGTCGTCCAGTAGATATTATAAACAGTTAAACAATTGTCACATTTATGTTAATAGAAAATTTGCCAGTATTATAAACAGGTAGATAAACAATAATCATATGAGCAAAAAAATAGAGTATAGGTAGATGTTTATACACAGGTTGAAAGGTATCAAAGGCAAGGTAAACAAATCATCGTATAAGTACTTAACAAGTTTTATGTCTACCTATATGTTTGGGGGGCAAGCTTCCAAACATATTTTATAGATATTTAATGGAGGCTGCCAACTCACCGGTCACCCTAAGGGCTACGCTCACTTCTCTCCATGCTTCATCTCGCAGCTTCGTTTTATTGAATCCACTAACAGACTTGTCGTACAAGATCGGCCGCTTCTCCACTTCTTTAATCAAATCGAGTTCGTTCATCTTCACGCCGACTTTTTGCTTTCTTCCGGACAAAGCCGCCAAATTGCCTTGCGCAGCTCTTTTAAGAAGTTTAAAACAAAATTGCGCGGGAAGTAATCTTTTGTAGGTTAAAAACAAACAACGTTTTCGTCACCCGGCAAAATGAATTGATTGGCCTTGTCTACCAATCCAATTATAGGGATTTGTAGTAAGTATTAATGAATCGGACGGCACCAAAACGCTCGCAAAAACTGCGTGATAGTTCGAAACTATTATTTATTGAACAGCGTCAAATAGCCAAAGAAGGCATTAGAGTGAGTTTTATTTATGTTTAGTGAAAGCGAGGGTGCTTTACTCGTCGCAGGGGAAGACTGGCAGAGGGTCGATGCCGCGCGGGACGCACGGCGCGCGCGTATCGAGCGGCGCGCCCGGCGCGGCGCGGCAACGCAGCTCGTCGTCGCACAAACTAACTGTTATCAAATCTGTGCCCTCGCAACCACCCACACATACACTATCATACACCTCTATAGCCCAGAAAACAGAGTCGAAAATATACTTAATAGCTCGGATGAGATAAACAACATATAGATTTATTTACGTAGAGGATTTGGATTCTAGGTACCTATAGGTACTACAACTAATAGGTTCAAAGTCATGTGTTGCCTTTATATACTATCAAAAGGTTGCGAGTTTACATAGGTACCTTAACTTGATACACACATAATCGGGAACTATACTGTCTTTATTCAAGTTTTCTATTGTATGCTAAATTACAATGAAATTGATCCGATAGTTTTACACGATGTCAGCGCAAACGGTACGGTCCGTACACTTCCTGATGACGTAAAAACAAAGAATGTTCGACAACCTGTTAGACGTCGTAAAAGGTGACTAAAGGAAAGAATGCGCCAACTGGAGTGTTGCTGCACCTGCACATTGCATTTCTCTGTACAATCCGCCAAAGGTGGAACCAGAGCCGTTCAGTCCGGGGGGTGTACACACGTCAAGACGTCAATATACTTGGAAAAGTCCCGCACCCCCTCGCGCCTAATACACAAGTCTTTTCCGACGAGAGGTATGGATGTACCACCAACGGCTTCAGCTTCACCCCATGGTGGAAGGGCATTTTGCGAATACTCACCTGGCTAGCCACCACCTTTAAAGTAGAAAATTTGTTGCCAAGCACCTAAAAGTGTGTTCAGGCAGCAGTCCTTGAGAGCTACTAATTTACAGGCACATGACTTATGAGACTTAACAACTGTATGTCTCAGGCTGACAGACGCAGTGCATTTCGTAATTTGTGAAGAAATGCATCTATTATAGGCACATAGGCAGAGGTACCTGTGCGCTGTAAATCATAACCCCATAAAAAGATGGTTTAAATTTGTCTACTAATACTACTACTACTACTTACTCTCTACTGAATAAATATTGATAAAGTTTGAATTGGAGATTGTGGTCAAGGGTTAACATTTTGCGTCTTCGAGACCATACGAACTCCAGCGGATTTTACACTAAATCGGTACATTAAAAAATATCATAAATAGTCTCTAAGTAAAATAATGTTTTATTATAAGCGTTTCGTTATAATATTCTCGCCATCACAGATATGATATGATATGATTTTCGCAGTGATGGCTCAGTGGCATTGGCTATGGACTGCCGCGCAGCAGGTCCATTGTTCGAATCCCGCCGCGGGCTTGAGCTTCACCGTATGGTGGAAGGGCATTTTGCGAATGCCCGCCTGGCTAGCGATCACCCTCCAGACCAACCTAGAAGTACTAGCTCTCAAGGACAGCTGCCGTTAGGTGCTTGGCTCAAGTAGAAAATCTCTACTTGAGGGTGGTAGCTAGCCAGGCGGGCTTTTGCATAATGCCCTACCACCATGCTATAACGACTGCCATCCTAAGACGACAACCGGGACCGACGGCTTAACGTGCCCTCCGAAGCACAGAAACACTCAGTAGTAATGTCACAAGCGGTCATCCATCCAACTCATGACCACGGGCGACGTTGCTTAACTTTGCTGATCGGTTAAGAACAGCTAAGTAAACTTCGCTACGAGCGCTTCAAAAACAGAGGCGAAGCGCTCGTATGCAGTTTGCCTAGTCGTACAGCGTACTCTCTCATCGTCACCTTTGTGATAAGCAACGTCCACTGCAGTCATGACATTTTTTTTATGCCTGAGGTTAGCCTTTAACCACTATCTTAGACTTAGTTAGGTGACCGCTAGTGACGTTTTCTACTGAGCGTACACGTGCTTCGGAGGGCACGTTAACTATCGCGTCGGTCCCGTTGTTCTCTTTGGGTGGCAGTCGACATGGCATGGTGGTAACTGGTAGCGCATTTTGTGCATACCCGCATACGTTCAATTAGAAAATATGTCGCCAAGCGCCTAATGTATTGTGTTCCAGCAGCTGTCAAAGAGAGCTGTTTTTATTGTGATACACTAAGCAGCTTAAAGCTGATGCGTGTATATGAAAAAAACAGTGCACATTAATTAAATAGTTTCAAATGTTTATAGTTTATTTATAAAACAATTTACTGAAGGGGCACTAATAACGGCCTCAGGCAGTCTGTTCCATTCATTGACTACACGGTTTGGCAAAGTGTTTTTTTTATTTGCCATTGCACCTCAAAATTTGCAGCATCATAGTGTCCTCTCGTTGTAATTTTTTTTATATTATTGTGTCCGTCACAAGCACGAGGTCCATCTGATGTTAAGCGGACTAACCTCTGCCTATAACAGATGCATTTCGTCACGAATTGCACTGCGCCCGTCACCTTGAGACATAGTTGTTAAGTCTCATGTGCCTGTAATTTCACTAGCTCTCAAGGACAGCTGCCGAAACACACCGTTAGGTGCTTGGCGACAGATTTTATACTTGAGGGTGGTCTCTAACCAGGCGGGCATTCGCAAAATGCCCTTCCACCATGCGGTGAAGCTCAAGCCCGCGGCGGGATTCGAATCATGGACCTGCGGCACGGCAGTCCATAGCCAATGCCACTTAGACTATGTCATGTTTGGGACATTATAATATACACTCAAGATTTTGTTTTAATTAGGTCTTCGGTGTTCTAAAGTAGTTAAGTCCAGTTTCTTGAGACAAAATTCATATGGCACATCCTTCAATGATAGGACCATTTTGGTTGCTTTAAGCTCTTACAAAAAGATCAATATTTTTTTTAAGTACGGACTCCAAATTTGAAGTTCATATTCTAGCAATGGTATATAAAAATATATGTTTTATAAATCTTAAAAAATAGAGATATTAGTTCTAGGTTAGCCTGAACAACATCTTCGACCGCATCATCACTAATCATCGGGTGAGATAGTGGCCAAATATCAGCAATAAAAAAGTTATTATGTGTATTTGAGTAATAAAATATAACTAATGATTGGTCTCATTTTCAAATATTTTTATTAAGATTCCATAAAATAATGTAAATCAGTAATCACTTATGAAACTAATTAAAATATTTAGTCATAAAAGTAATAACAAAAATCAGTAACTTCATAAGTCAGTCATTTTATATATATGTAATTAGGATTCGTTTACAATAACATAAGTAGGTGTCGATTCTATATAAATTACCTATACATAGTAATTAAACAAAGTTAAACGGTTTAAATCGCGTTTTTCAGTCACCCCGTGACCACTATCACTGCAAAGTGTTTGAAAAGTCAGGACAAAAATAATGATAAATATACGCGATTTAAACCGTTTAAAGTTGTTTAACTACTATGTGTAATAATCGCGAAAACCTAAGACAACATTAAATTACCTACAACTTAAAATTCTCTATATTATAGTAGTTCTTATATTGTTAACACTAAAATCCAAATTCCTATAACGCTTGCGAATGAAATTATGCTAGTACTATTCCTGTTCACATTCAAATTAAAACTCGTATATCGCTTGCCAATACATATACACAATACGAAATACGAAAAACAAGAAAATGCGACAGTCTTTTGTTTTCAATTGATGTTTTACGCTTAGATTATTACATGGACAAGTTAATTATGAATTTATCCCGCAGTAGTTGTAATCATGCAAACATTTTTACTTCATAACGTGCTAAACTTACTCCATGATAGCGTTATGACGTCACCTCCGTCTGCAAACAACGCTCACAGAAAAGTAGTGCAGGAGTGCGTTCAGAGGCTCAGAGTGTAGTTGTTTCGTTGTTTGGTTGTTTTGCAACTTACCCTGAGGTATGGAACGACCGGTTGTTTTATAACCTCAAACAAATTGTGACATTGACAGACTTACATCATTATCGTAATAATAATTGCTATTTAACACTATCACAAATTCGTTTTCCATTTTTATTTAAGTTTTATATTTTGAGAAATTATATTAGTATTTATATTTTTTGAGATATATGGGTGAGCGCATCAGATATAATACGATATAAACGTCAAAGTCATTTCATGTCACGCGTTTTATGGTTAAAAAGTTGCAACCTTCAAAGGTTTGGAACGGTCCAGTTGTGACAACCGAACGCTCTACTCGAAGGTTGTGAACGACGTTAGAGTGAAAAGTTGCACTCCGAGTGCGCTCTAACCAAGGTTCGGAACGCACCCCATTGTGTGCACAAACGTCAAACTCAAATTTTGACAGATAGATGAGGAGATTTTTGTTGTTGTAGTTAGAATTTCATAATTAAAAAACGATATTGTTCACAAAAGAATGCTTTAAAATGCAATACTTCTAATGGCGATAATTGAAGTGAAGGTTATTATGGGTTAAGAGGCCTTTTACATTATGCAGCCCTCTCACTCGCACTTTTAAAGATAATTTCAAATAGCAACAATATGGTTTATATTTTTTTAAATGTGGTCAATCATTATTTCGCTGCATGCAACTATAGATGTTCTCTACTAATTTTCATATTGATATCTGTAACGGGGGATCCAAAACGCGTAATTTAGTTATTTTAAATTTTGTGCCTCTAATTCTAATTGGACTCAACTTGTAACAAAGTAAAAATATGTTGAGAACATCTATAGTGGCATGCAGCGAAATAATGAATGAGCACATTTTAAAAAATATAAACCATATTGTTGCTATTTGAAATTATCTTAAAAGTGCGAGTGGGAGGGCTGCATAATGTAAAAGGCCTCTTAATTGCGAAGAAGCAAATTGACGGTTAGCAGATGTTATAAGCGCGACTGCTAATCGGTACGGTAACATCGTTTGCGCGCAAACAGTGCAATATTCTCGTTTTTCAGTCATGAACCGAGCATTTACAATGTATTCAGTGACAGAAGTGTTTGCGTGATTTAAACCGTAGTGTCATTCGTCATATAACATATGCAGTATAAGTATCTAAACTGATACAAAATTACCTATCATTAAATAGAATGTACGTTATTGTTTCGCGCATGTGGATTTTAGTACGAACAGAATAAGAACTACCATAGTCTCGATAATCGAAATAATTATTAATATTAAAATCATAAGCATAATATTATACTATATGAATAGTGACGTAATTTGGCAGAATATAAGTCAAATTTTTATTGAGGTTGAGGATCCTCTTTTTACATATCAGTGCGGGAAAGCAGAACGGTTACGGTTGGATCCTTTCTGAAGCCTTGTCTATGGTTACGGGGCGCGTTCATTTGCCGTTGTACCATTCGATGGCCCTATGATGGTAGCTCGGCAATTTTGTACCATTACCTTTATGGTACCACGGCGAATGCTGTTTTCTCGACGACTTTGCGTCTCTATAAGAGGCTTAAGGCTTGCGTGCACGGAGCGTGTTCCATTCAGACGTAGTTTCGTCATATTTTAAATACCCTGCGTCAAACTTAATTTTTTGCATGTGAGCCTAATATACAGGGTTATTGGTAAAATGCTAACAACCTCTTAGGGTTGAATTCTGCTAGTCCTAACAAACATTTGGAGATGTATTTTTTTGGTTTGAAAAAAATAAGGATTAGATAAAGGATTTTTTTGTGTTTTAATGCCTACTCCTGGCTAAGAGCGTCCGTCGCGGCAACACTGGACCGCGCCGTGCTCCCTTTGAATAGAGTTTAGAATATTTACATCGAGCAAAGTAATGAAAAATATGAAATTATACATTACAGGCACAAGAGACTTTTAACATCAGGTGGTCCTCGAAGTCAACCCTAAGAGGTTGTTAGCATTTTACCAATAACCTACAGGGTTATTGCTTCTGATTTGCCAGTTTTTTAATAATCATTTATTTTACCATTTCTTGAATATTTTTGAAAAGTTTTACTTAAGGGTGAACTGGCCGGCCCGTTCTCCATACAAACGCCGTTGGGTGATCACTCCCTTATTTGAGGATTTAGGTCCAAAATAAAGCATAATACCGATTGATCTCGTCATTATCTAGGCTTGTATGATGCCGAAATTTTAATAAAATAATTAACCTGAGGATTATGAGCCTCGAAACATTTTCATATAAAGTTTTCGAGGCTCATAACTTACATCTTAATTATCTTTTTAAAATTTTGGCATTATACAAGCCTAGATAATGACGAGATCAATCGGTATTATGCTTTATTTTGGACCTAAATCCTCAAATAAGGGAATGATCACCCAACGGCGTTTGTATGGAGAACGGGCCGGCCAGTTCACCCTTAATTATAGATATCCAATTATTCCTCACGATGTTTATAATCTATAATGATTAACAATATAATGTGTTCTATGTATGTATCCAACATAATTTATAGTTATTTAAATTTACACATTCAACACAAATACATCCCATGTATTTTTTTCATTATCATGGGTATCACACGCACACACAGCGGGTAATGTAGTATCTTAATTACATCTGCAATCTTAAATCTACTTCTCACACAAAGTACAAAGATATGTGTGCCTATCATGTAATTTTGTTAGTAATCATTTATGATACTAATAGTCATTCTGATATCTCGCAGCAAACCCCACTGCAATGGCAACATTAACCTTAATTTAACATTAAAATGACCTCACTTTGGCTTACAACTCACAGATGCATGGATAGTTCTTTACACATTTAATATTGTCATAAACAAGCTTTCCATGAGTAATAATATTTTTACAACTGCAAGTCCAGCGACGTGTATAATTTAGGTCAATGACCCGAAACCATTTTTAACATTGAATCGTTTACAATCAAACAAAGTTCCGCCCCGATGGACGAGTCAGAAACATCCTTCACAGAAGCGAAAAATGTATAGCAATTTATTAATTTGTAAAACAAATACATACATAAAGTTTAAAACAATAAATCTGTTTATCATATTTATCTCCATCACGTGTGTGGAGTCCAGATGGGTGTTAAAGCAAGTAATATTGTTAGATTTTAATATTGTTATGTTTGCAATAACTCCTGCTATGCGGATAACATTGCAAAATTACAAATATACGATAGGAATATTTAAGTCATGTGCGGAACTCGAACCCGCGCCCATCCACCCCAAGCCGGGTATACTATACTCTAACCAATTGCGCTAACATGACATGGCGTCATAGTTCATCCCAATACGATGGAACGATAGGAAAGATTTGACTTATGACGTCATGTCATGTTAGCTCAATTGGTTAGAGCATTCCTCGGTTGGGGGATGGGCGCGGGTTCGAGTCCCGCACATGACTTAAATTTTCCTATCGTATATTTGTAATTTTGAAATATTGTAAGATAATTTTAACATTAAGAATGTCACTGCTAGTTCTTTGCCAATCACATCCTGTATCAGGTAAAGCCTTATGCAAATGTAAAACTAAACACTTTTGTTTTTAAAAATTTTGGACGGTATGAATCATCCATAATGTAGAGTTATCTAGGATAAATTTCTGTTTGGCCTTTTATTTAGGTATGTGCCAGTGATTTATTGTTTTAAACCTTGTGTATGATATGCATATGTCTCAATAACAGTCCGCGAGATTTATACTTAACCTTGCACGTATCGCATTCATATTTCTTCGGGCCATGACATTTTAGATGTGCAAGTAAGCGACTGTTCGTTGGAAACATTTGTTCACAAATTTCACAAACCAACTGTTTCTGAACACAGGGAGTCCTCTTGTGATCACGGAACTCAGCTTCACTATAGAAACGCTTCATACAAACATCACAGTACAAGCTCAGCATGTGTTTGTCCCAGATATGAACCCTGATTGCATTCTTTGAGTGTCGCTTCGTACTGCAGTGGTCACAATAAAATTCAGATTGTTCGTTGTGCATGGAACGCATATGTACCTCCAACCTTTTCAGAACGGGGAAGCGCTTCCAGCAAACTGTGCATTCGTGCACTTGTCTTTCACTTGCAGCTACATGAACATTGCTGTGCTCTTCCAATAGTTTACGAGACCTAAACGCTCTGTCACACACAGGACACTGCATACAACCCTTGGCTTCGTGACGTCTCAATGCTTCAGCGCAGACAAACACTTTTTTACACAAAGGGCACTGTATACGTAAATGTATACGGACTATGTGTTTTAACACATCAGCCTTATTATAGAAAGTCCTATGGCAGTGGTCACACTCGTAATTCATTTCCTTAACTTTACTATGAACTCTCGCCATATGGTCTGACAATTTATACTTATGGGATATCTTGAGACCGCAGGTAAGACATTTGTACTTGTAATTTCTTAAGTGCGTTAACGAGACGTGACCTTTAAGATATACTTTACGGTCGAAAATTTTGCCGCAGATATCGCAAGTGTAAGCTCCGGGGAAGTGCTTCTCCATGTGGATGACGAGGTAATTTTTAAAGGTGAACTGTTTGTCGCAGTGGTGGCATTGGTACCTCTCGCCGGTATCGTGGTGGGTGATTTTAATGTGCGCAAGCCTACCGTCGCGGCCCTTGAACACTCTGGGACAGAGCGGACAGGGGTAGCGCACGCCGGCGTGACGTCGCACATGGACGTGAAGCGCGCTGTTGTCGGCAAAGGCTTTCGGACACAGTTGGCAGCGGTAGGGCTTGTCTCCCGTGTGAAGCACCTCGTGCCGCCTACGCGCCGATGGGTCCGAAAACGACTTCTTACAATACTTGCACTCGTAGGGTTTCTCCCGCGTATGCACCCGCCTGTGACGCACCATCGCATCTTCCGTAAAAAATAGCTTGTCACAAAGGTCGCACTTGTGATCTTTCTTCCCCGTGTGCCGCAACATGTGGAGCTTGAGCGCGCCCGTTTGTGTGAATCGACTCGGACACAGTTTGCACTCGTATGGCTTCTCTTTCGTGTGGACTACCATGTGTAACTTTAAACTAGCTTTATTTGCAAGCTTTTTCCCGCAGATCTCGCAGGGGTAGCGTTTGATGCCTGCATGCCGATCCTTGTGAGCCGACAGTAGATTTTGGTACATAAATGTCTTGGGGCATTCATCGCACTCGAAGGGCCGTCCTCCAGTATGTTCATATAAATGATCCTTCAAATTTCTGGCAGCTGCGAAAGTTTTCGGACAGCTACGGCATATATACCTCCCTGAATCGTTTCGATCGAAAGATTCATGTTTGAAACGTATCCTTTTCCGTTGCGGTTGTTTGGTCTTGGGTTGTTTATATATCAGTGTAGCTTTGAGTTTTGGACCAATTCTGCTGTTTGGTTTGTATTCCTCTTCCTTTAAACTTTCTGAATTGGTCAGTTGTGTATTTTGATTGTTGTATTTAAAATTTTGTTCAGTTTGTTCGATCCTGGATTTTATTATCTTTAGTGCAGCTCTTAGCCTTGGAGCAATTGTGGTGCTTGATTTGTATTCCTCTTCCTGCAAACTTTCTGAATTGTTTGGTTGTATAGGTTCATTGTTGTCAGTTTCTTCGTACTCGGTTTTAGTCTTTAGTCTTGCCCTAACTTTGCTGCTTGGTTTGTAATCCTCTTCTTTGCTGTCACTGTCAGACTGTTCTAATTCTGAGTCAGTTTTGGGATCTATTTTAATTTCCACCTTTACTACGGGTTTGTTGGTTTGAGAGGTCTCATTGACATGGACGAGCCTGCGGTGGATGTCGAGATCACTTTTCTTGTAGTACCCGATGCCGCAGTCGCACACGTGAGTGAATGGTTTGTGAAGAATAGAATGCACTTCGAGAGTAGACTTCAAGACAAACCTCCTGTCGCAGGAACCGCATTTGTATGGCTTTTCTATTTCGTTGTCGTTTTGAGAATTTACTCTGCTGCAAATAAAATAAAGAAAATTGATTACCAGAAAAATATATTGAATTACTTATAATATAACGCAGGGCCGTGGCCTTAAGGTGGAAACTCACATTAATGGCGGGAAATTCTTAATTAAAACACTTTTACCGCACTTGTAGCTAGGTTTGGTAACCAATCTACATCATCATGGTATAAGAGAGTTTATAAAGAATATAGCTCTTTCTATCTTGAAATGTTATTGAACACAAATACATAATTATAGATATAATAAATCAAATAAATATACCCACCCTTCAGACCGTCAATTATATTAAAAGTTACGTTTACACATATCAATATTAGATCAATTTAATTTAAAAAAAAATATGTGTAAACATCTTCCCGAGTAGAGTTATAAAAATAAAATATATTAGGCATCGTAAGAAGTATTCTCAGATTCTCGCGTATTTACTTGGTCATGTACAATAGTTAGACAACCCAATAAAAAAAATTTTTCAGCGAAAGACGTCGGCATTCTCTTTATACAAGTCTGGCCATAAATATTGTTACATAAAAACTTTTCTTTTTTCTACTTTTAAGTTATTTTGAATTTCGACCGCGTTTATTATTTTTAAAAGTCTTACGATTCTTTATTGCACACAAACAGTAGACACAAAATAATTTTAGTATAAAATATGTACAAAGGCGAGCTTAATCCTAAAAGAGTTCTCTTCCAGCAAACCTTAGAGTAGAGAGAAATGTTCTTTGTAGGTTTCCACTGTGTATAGAAAATGAATTATATTTTTATATAATATTTAACATACATACAATATATATAAATATATACATATACTAATGAAATAAAATATCAACATATAATAAATACAAAATAAACTTACACAAAATACATACTTTATAACAAAATAAATACGACGTAATATACACATGTAAAATATATTCCTTCGATTTCGCGCCATTTCACATATTTTTTCGTGTTCATTATCAAATTACAATATGGAATGGGATATTAAAGAAGATTGGATTGCAGTGATCGCCTTGCACAAAGCGGGCATGGAGCCGTCGGTCATATTTCAGACACTTCAAAAGCTTGGTATCAGCCGCATGTACGTATATCGTACTATCAACAGATACAACAACACTTCCTCTGTCGAAGACCATAAAAGATCGGGGCGGGCGCGTGCTGTTTGATCTACAAAGGCTGTTAATGCTGTTAAAGCCAGAATTCGGCGAAATCCCACTAGGCAAAGTCAAGAGCTCACAGTTCTAATGAAGCTCAAGTGGTCGGAAAGGTACAACGTGGTCATCATCCTGCGTCAGTGATGGTTTGGCGAGGCATGTCTTATCAAGGCGTCACAAAGCTAAATTTTTGTGAAAAAGGAATGAAAACTTCAGCCAAAGTGTATCAAGAGAAAGTTTTGGTGTGACATCTCAGCAATACACTTTTAAAAAATGTACCGTGGACTTTCCAGCAGTACTGCACCTGGTCACAAGGCACGAACTACCCAAGCCTGGCTTGAAACCAACGTTTCGGACTTTATAAGAGCTGAAGACTGGCCCTCATCTAGCCCACACCTCAATGTCTCATGTTATCATTTTCGACTTTGTTATTTTTAAGTATACATATATACGGGTTATTGGTAAAATGCTAACAACCGCGTAGGGTTGACTTCTGCTAGTACTAAGAAACATTTTAAGAGGTTATTTTTGTTTTGAAAAAAAAAAAAATTTTTTTTGTGTTTTAATGCCTTCTCCAAGCCAACACTGGACCGCGCCGTTGTCTCTCTGAATAGAGTTTTGAATATTTACATCGATCAAAGTAATAAAAAATATGAAATAATAAATTGCAGACACGAGAGACTTTTTACATCAGGTGGTCGTCGTGGTTATTCAAAAATTAAAAAAAAAAAACTTAAGAAAATTTTATAAATTCAACAAAGAGAATATTTTTTTTCTAAACAAAAGAAAAATCATCTCAGTGTTTCTTAGGACTAGCAGAAGTCAACCCTACGCGGTTGTTAGCATTTTACCAATAACCCTGTTATACTTTTTTAATATTTTTTTTATGCTGTCGTAATAGAACAATCAAGATGCTCTAACTACAATGTATTAATAGACACTAATTAATATATAAACTATATATTAATTAGTGATATAGACTATAGTACTATAGACTTTATAAGAGCTGAAGACTGGCCCTCATCTAGCCCACACCTCAATGTCTCATGTTATCATTTTCGACTTTGTTATTTTTAAGTATACATATATACGGGTTATTGGTAAAATGCTAACAACCGCGTAGGGTTGACTTCTGCTAGTACTAAGAAACATTTTAAGAGGTTATTTTTGTTTTGAAAAAAAAAAAATTTTTTTTTGTGTTTTAATGCCTTCTCCAAGCCAACACTGGACCGCGCCGTTGTCTCTCTGAATAGAGTTTTGAATATTTACATCGATCAAAGTAATAAAAAATATGAAATAATAAATTGCAGACACGAGAGACTTTTTACATCAGGTGGTCGTCGTGGTTATTCAAAAATTAAAAAAAAAAAACTTAAGAAAATTTTATAAATTCAACAAAGAGAATATTTTTTTTCTAAACAAAAGAAAAATCATCTCAGTGTTTCTTAGGACTAGCAGAAGTCAACCCTACGCGGTTGTTAGCATTTTACCAATAACCCTGTTATACTTTTTTAATATTTTTTTTATGCTGTCGTAATAGAACAATCAAGATGCTCTAACTACAATGTATTAATAGACACTAATTAATATATAAAAAAATCAGTAGTTTTTTTAATGTTACTCACACCAGTTGGTTTGTTTGTGTGGTTCAAAATGTAACCAGGTTAAGTCCTCAGGGACAGATGCTGCTATGCTTGGCGACAAATACTTCATATTAGCACTTCTATATAATATGGTAGAATGGTATGTGTAGGAACTTACGTTTTCGTTTTAACCAAATATTTCTTCTGATGATTTTTAAGTGCAACATAATCCAAATAACCATTGTTGCAAAGAATACATGGATAAATTTTGACTCTGCTCATTTTTACATATGAATTGATGAACTGAAACAAAAAACAATATTTCTATACAGGGTGTCCCAAAAAGTTGTGATATACTGAAGCTGGGAGATAGACGACCTAGAGGGCTATCTGAGTCACACAGTAAAAAATATCATGTATGTTCCGCGATTTTTCGTATTTTCGGAGTTATCACCTTTTTTTAAGTTTTATATATTACCATACTGAATTGGCCTATCTATCAGCTTAGCACACAAAAAAAATCAAGCATCTACCGCAATAATTCACTTCACCATAAATAAAAATCTCATCGTACTCGGCGATAGGTGAAAACTTAAAAAACAAAGTCATAACTCCGAAAATACGAAAAATCGCGGAACATACATGGGGGTGATTCAGATATATATCCCTCTAGGCCCTCTACCTCCCAGCTTCAGTATATCACTACTTCTTGGGACACCCTGTATATGATAACAAGCACAATCGCATGCTAACCAATATAATATTTACAAATTTTTGGAGCACATAATTTCTCACTACTGGGAATCGAAACCCCCGTTCCCCGGTTTTACGCGCCGTCCTCTGAGACGGTCAAAGTAATACAATTAGAGCACAAAATAAGACACTGTCGAGCGATCCTCGACAGTTGAGTTGATTCAGTGGCAATGTTAATGTGTCGTCCAGAATGTCCAAGGTTCGATCCCGCCACAGGCTTGAGCTTCACCGCATGGTGGTAGTGAATTTTGCGACTGTCTGACTGCCCAGCTACCAAGTACAAAATTTGTTGCCAAGCGCCTATCACTGTGTTCCAGTAGCAGCCTTTGAAAGCTAGTAATTTTGAGTAAAGCCAATCTGCAATTTCTTCATCGCTTAGGTGAGATTGTGATCAAATGATCAACTATCAGCAATAAAAAAAAATAACAATATATTAACTATAGTAATAATTTGATGGAGGTGAAATTTTTATACGACTCCTGCCTTTAAAACCTTTGCCCCTCAGGTGTCAACACATGTGAACCTACACACTCCAAGTTTTTTTATTTTTTATGTTATTGTGACGGTACAAGGACGGGGCCCATCTGATGTTAAGCGGTAACCTATAACAGTGCATTTCGTCAAGTAACGAACTGCACTGCGCCCGTCACCCTGGGACAGTTTTTGAGTCTCTTGTGCTGGTAATTTTACTGGCTCTCAAGTACTGCTGCCGGAACACACTTTTAGGTGCTTGGCGACAGATTTTCTACTTGAGGTTGGTTGCTAGCCAGGCGGTCGCAAAAAGCCTTTCCACCATGCGATGAAGCTCAAGCCGGCGGTGGGGATCGAACCATGGACCTGCGGCACCGCAGTCCATAGCTATAACCGCTCAGCCATCATTGCTTCTTTGCAAGTAATAAATTTGCAGCCATACATAACAAATAACTACTGCATACTTACATGTTGTGCATGTTGCAAACTGTTCCATTGTGCAGGTTCATCGAGACAAGCTTGCTGTACAGTGGACACTATGTATGAACATGGCTTACACATGCTCAAACTGCTGTAAATAGAAAAGCAGTACATGTACACTATAATTTAATTATTAAACAGTTGTATAAGAGTTAAAACTAATTGACAAGAAATAAGCCCGTGTCGGCCTCGCGAGATTTTCGTACCCTCACAGATTACATTTTTGTTGTATGAGTTTAAGCACCATAAAAAATACTTTTTGTGGTTAAAGGAAAAAAAAGGAACCCTTTTAAGATCACTTTGTTGTCCGTCTGTCTGTCAAGACCCTTTTTCTCAGAAACGCCTGGAGTTGTCAAGCTGAAATTCATATTAAATACTCAGGTCTACTGTCCTTAGGTGCTGTGAAAAAATCAAACTTCTAATCCAACGCAATCAAAAGATACAGCCGTTTATGCCGCAAATTTTCGACACTCGCAAAGGAATCAAAACCAACAGGGTAATTCCCGTGAACTCAGAATCTTGAAATTTGGTACGAAGCAACATCATCTAGCACAGATATTGAAAAAATTGCGAAAGGCATACATTTTTAGATATATCATATAGTAAAAATATTTTTAGTAATTTCAAAATGTTAATAAAAATACCCTTTCTTTTACTTTTACCTTCACTGTTGTAGGTATAAAGAAAAGAAAGGGTTTT
Source organism: Plagodis pulveraria (assembly GCA_963890685.1). Classification (NCBI taxonomy): domain Eukaryota; kingdom Metazoa; phylum Arthropoda; class Insecta; order Lepidoptera; family Geometridae; genus Plagodis; species Plagodis pulveraria. The sequence goes on along the minus strand of OY982955.1, from coordinate 5,572,156 downwards.
TTTTCTTTGTACGGGTGGACCCGTAAAAGAAAATTATATTTTAAAAGTCTTTATGATCTTTGTTATATTTTAAACATTAAAAAATTCATAGCAAGTTTAAGGCTTAAATTACCATTTTTATTTTTACAATCAAACATAAACAAAATGTGTTTCTTCAACGGAAACAGTCCCCTTGTCCCGTCTATATTAATTCTAAACATTCGTCTTCTATATTAAGGGTAACCATATCTTCAATTACCTGAGAGTGTGATCAAATGATAGCCCTTTAAGTATATCACAACTAAAGACCACTTGCTTATGGAAATAATCAGAGTGGCACTGTAATGCCTTCACTTCCCTTGATATCTTCACTTCTGTTCAATCTATGCACTTCCTAATTTACAACACAATTTCCTTGGCATGAAAAACTGCAGGAACACTGTCCGATAGTTGATTGAACTAATGTAGAATGTGTGTAGAAAACCCAAAAAGACACATTCGTAACATGTCATGCAACATCTATCTACCAGGCACCTTGACTTGGACCTCTTCCTCTGCAACGCTATGGACCCAGACCCACACGGTGAATCCAAGGAATGCTAAGTAATTCGTCTCAAGTAACCTGGGCTACCATACACATATACAATATAGAGAGCATACTTACATGTCCTGTCTAAAATGTTCCATGAAGCCTTTCTTACAAACTTCACATGTAAATAGATAGACTTGGTCCAACTTCACATATGGATTAGGATACTGAAACATAGAAAAATAATAAACATGTACAATCTTTTAATAAAAATTGTATGTTACTATATTATATGTTCATTAAGTTTTTTCTAGAAGACACTAAAAGATAATATTTCTTCGCAATGTAGTTAAAAAAAAAGAAGTTAAATAACTGTCAAAGTTAATAATCATTTTGTCCATTAAATTTGTTTACCATCCCCGTTAACCCAAGCGCATCGTATACATTAATAGCAATAGAATTTCAGTCATAGCTGGACAATATTGACTCCGGGTGATATGTATTGGATGTGTGATATGTATTGGATGTGTGATAAGTATTGGATGTGTGATAAGTATTGGATGTGTGACATGTATTGGATGTGTGATATGTATTGGATGTGTGATATATATTGGATGTGTGATAAGTATTGGATGTGTGACATGTATTGGATGTGTGATATGTATTGGATGTGTGATATGTATTGGATGTGTGATAAGTATTGGATGTGTGACATGTATTGGATGTGTGATATGTATTGGATGTGTGATATGTATTGGATGTGTGATAAGTATTGGATGTGTGATAAGTATTGGATGTGTGATAAGTATTGGATGTGTGACATGTATTGGATGTGTGATATGTATTGGATGTGTGATATGTATTGGATGTGTGACAGGTATTGGATGAGTGATAAGTATTGGATGTGTGACATGTATTGGATGTGTGACAGGTATTGGATGAGTGATAAGTATTGGATGTGTGATAAGTATTGGATGTGTGATAAGTATTGGATGTGTGATAAGTATTGGATGTGTGATATGTATTGGATGTGTGATAAGTATTGGATGTGTGATATGTATTGGATTTGTGATAAGTATTGGATGTGTGATAAGTATTGGATGTGTGATAAGTATTGGATGTGTGACATGTATTGGATGTGTGATATGTATTGGATGTGTGATATGTATTGGATGTGTGATATGTATTGACTGTGTGATATGTATCGGATGTGTGATATGTATCGGATGTGTGATATGTATTGGATGTGTGACATGTATTGGATGTGTGATAAGTATTGGATGTGTGATATGTATCGGATGTGTGATATGTATTGGATTTGTAATATGTATTATTGTGAGACTTAACAACTGTATGTCTCAGTGTGACGGGCACAGTGCAATTCGTCGTTGACGAAATGCAACGGTTATGGGCAGGGCAGAGGTTAATCCATTTAACATCAGATGGGCCTCGGGCTTGTTCCGTCACAATGACATAATACAAAAAAAACATATTTTAATAAAAAAATAACCATGCATCTGCGCATGGCAGTCCATAGCTATTACTGCTCGGATATAAATTCTTCAAAGCTTGATTGTGGTCAAAGAGGGCCTAACATCAAACAACAGGAGATATAGTGGTCAAGCTAGTCCACAAGTACAAATAAAAACTCAAAACTTTAGAGAACATACTAGACTGTCTCTTTGAGAGGGGAAAAGCCACGCTTTGGCATCATGAGGAGGACCTCATGATGCCTCATGATGTATTTGTCCCCAAGTTGGACTATTGGGTTTTTCTGATAAAGAAATTCTTAATGGCCATTTGAAGACTTCAGGGTGGGAAGCAATAGGCTTACTACCTAAAACATGGGATGTAAAACATGTGTAGCAAAAGTACAAGATTGACAATATGCACTTATATAAGGTAGGCACATTAATATGTCTTTCTGTTAGACAAAGACATAACCCACAAAAATTTCAACAAGATGAATATATACTTGCAATACTTACTTCCTTTTCTTGCAAGTGCCACTTCTGATGATGATTGAATTCATTTTCTCTTAAAAATGTTTTTGAACATGCTTGACAAGTCAGTATTTTATCACTTATCTTGATGGTGCCCATAATTTCATTTTGTTCTAAGGAGCTACTATGTTCTGTGGTATCAGACTGTTCTGTTATGGCACTTAGTTCCATGCAGTTAGTAGATTCCACAATGTCACTCAATACTATTAAATTGTTATATTCCATATTGTCACTTGGTTCATTGGTTGTATTGTTTCCCAATATGTCACTTTGATTCATAGAATAAGATTGTCTTTTAACTATGTTGTCACTTTCACATTGAATGCTATTTCGTTCTATGGTGTCAAGAGAACATTGTTCTACAAGGGAAATTTGTTTGGTAGCGACATTTATGTTTAAAGAGTTACTCTGATCGCAAGTGTAACCTTCTTTATGAGTTTGATTTTGTTCCATGGTGATAATTTTCTCTATAGAATCTCCTGGAACTTTATGGATGTTTTGTCCTTTGGCATCATTTTGCAATTCACTGACTCTAGGTTCTGTGGTGTCAAATTGGTCTATAATTAATTTATGATCTATAGTAACATTACTAGTCTGATCACTAGTGTTACTTTGCTTTATATCTACACTTAGTTCTTCGGTATCACTTTGGCATTTAGTGACTCTTTCATCAGCAGTGTCTCTAGAGACACAGTATTCTATAGCAACATTTTCGGTAGTACCATTTTGTTCCACATTGTCACTTTTATCATTGGTGATACATGGACTTTGTGTAGCATTTTTTTCTTCAGTATGACTTTGTTTTGTAGTATCATGCTGTGTTAGGGTGGGAATTTGTTCAGTAATCTGTTCAGTAATAGCGTCATTTACATTTTGTTCAGTAGAACTACTTTGTTCCACTACATTATTGTTCTGGAAATAAAAAAATAAAATGAATTAGAATGAAATATATTTTTTATCACTTGTACAAGACGTATTAAAACCAGGCCTGGTGCACTCGGCACTTTAGGTACAAAGCTATGTACATCTGCCTATCCATCAGGCTTGGCATATTTGACCATGGGATGCTCCACAGCACCTTTCTACTTATGATATATTAACCTATTTACTTATATTACTTTTGACTATACATTTGACATTAAATTGTGGTAAATGCTGATGACTAGGGTGATGAATTCAAAATTTAAACATTATTAGTTTTAATATTAATATGTAAGCAACTGCAATACATTCTTTCCATATTTTTATCATTTTTATACAACTTAATCATATATACAGCGTGTCCCAAAATTCAACGATAAGCCGGCATCGGTGCATGGACCTACTCATGACTGCTCGGGAAAAAAAAATAAAAAATTATAACTCTTTTTTTTTTAATTACAGAGACTTTTATAAAAAAATTTTTTTACTTATAATTTTCATAGATTTTAACATTCTATGCACTTTCTATAGTCTGGGTTAAAAAAAAAAGTATGGACACTACCATGGCAAGTTTTATTAAAAGTTGGCGCAACTTTATAAAAGTCTCTGTAATTAAAAAAAAAAGAGTTATAATTTTTTTTTTATTTTTTCCCGAGTAATCATGAGTAGGTCCATGCACCGATGCCGGCTTATCGTTGAATTTTGGGACACGGTGTATAAACAAAAGACAAAATAGTTGTAAAAAAATCTGTTAATTGGTAATTAGGTGTATTTGAAATTTCATTGTTCACAATAGGAGAATAATAGTATCTAAGGACATAAATTAACTGGTAGACACAAGAAGACAACTCTTACCCACATGCCACGAGATCTGAGCTAAGCAATAGAGAGAGAGCCTTGTAGGTAAGTACATTTTTGAAGCAGTGATGGCTCAATGGCATTTGATATTGACTGCCGCGCAGTAGGTCCCTGGTTCGAATCCCGCCGCGAGCTTGAGCTTCACTTCATGGTGGAAGGCCATGTTGCGAATGCCTGCCTGGCTAGCGAACAGCCTAAAGTAGAAAATCTGTCGCCAAACACCTAACAGTGTGTTCCAGTAGCTGTCCTTGAGAGCCAGTAATTCTAGGTTAAGCCGGTTAACATCTTCGATCACATCATCACTTACCATCAGGTAAGATTATCACTTACCAAAATCAATCAAAAAAAATATATATAATAAGGTTTTATATGCTATGCTAGCTAAAGTGCACTTTATCGTGTCATAGCCAGACTGCTTATATATTTGAATGGCTTTGTGGAATGATCCTTCTGGTCTTTTTTTGTTTGAAAGTTCCCGTGAGTATGTGACATATTAATGTTTTCAATAACCGGCTGTACTCACGCGTATTGGTCGAGATTGTCGACCTAGGTTTCGGGCATGTCCGATGCCCTTCATCAGGTGAGTTCACGCGTCTAAATCGCGGCGACGACTCCGCGCAACTGCTCGTTCTGCGCGGCGCGAGAGTGGAGGCGCGGGCACACAGTGGGCTGGGGGAACGCCCCGAGCACCGCGCCGCTGTGCGTAGTGCATCCTTTCCCATTTCGACGAAGAGCTCAGTGACGAAGACGTCACTGAGCTCTTCGTCGAAATCTCTAACACAAACACTGCTGACTGTGTCACACTCTAGACTGCCTAGCACTTTTCGCTTTGAGGTAGCATTAAGAATAGGTGTCCAGGCTGGTGGGAGGGTCCATCCACGATCTCTGTTTGAATTGGGGTGACGGGTGATCTCAATAGCCTCACGTACTTTTCGAGGTACAAAGAATTTTTCTCTTGCTAGTACGGAGGCTTTGTTGAACCGTATAAAATGTTGCGTGTCCGAGAGATGTGAGTGCTCCGCAATTGCTGATTTAATTGTATCCATATTCTTAATGCTCCTAATGTGTTCGGCAAGTCTAGTTGCGATGTTGCGACGAGTTTCACCTACATAGCTCTTGCCACAGTCACACGGTAATTTTGTAGATGCCCGGTACATTAAAATGGTCCCTGTCAAACCTAGGACAATCTCGACCAATACGCGTGAGTACAGCCGGTTATTAAAAACATTAATCTTCTGGTCCTTTGATAATCTGTGGTGGTACTGAATATCAACATTACCTGTGAGTGGTGAAACTTCAAATGATCATCCAGAGCTGCAAAGTTTAAGAATATTTTTTTACACTCTTGACATGAGTATTGTTTGTTACTATTTTCCATGATATTGTTTTCTTCTTTACTTTGCTCTATAGTAACAACTCGTTCCACAGCAAGACTTTGCTCTAAACTGCCTGCCCCTTTTAAGGTAACATCTTGTTCCGAATTGTGATTTGAATTTTCTTTATGTTCCACCATGGTAGAATGTAAACTGAAATATTGATAAGCAGTTGATGATTATGCTTTACAACTGCAAAAATTGTCAGTGTCAAGTTAACTAATTTGATACTGTTAGCTCAGCCCTTTCTTTCTATAATTAGAGAACATTTTAGTATGTTTCTTGCTATGGAATAATAATAATAACTCTTAACTCTATGGGATTTGGTTTATGAAAGATTAAATTAATGAAGAAGTATCACTAACTAATCAAGAATACACAAAAGATAATTCTTTTGTGTATCTGCTCTTTATTCTAAGCTGCTCTAAAATGAAGATCAATTTAAACATACTTTTGGATGTCTAGTGGCAAACTCTACCTATAAACTTTACAATAATTTAGACAGAACTTGCACTCTCTTTGACAGCTAAAAACAGTGTAAATTTTTACTTAGAGGATTCATTCTACCACTATTTTTCTTACAAGTATGGCTGCGATTTCACAGGATATAAGCAAGGCAAGTCAACTACACAATTTTGTACAAATAGCTACTGACAATAAGTGTATGAACACATGAACACACAAGACAGACACTTCTTGTGTGTTCATGTGTTTACACACCTTATGACTGGTGAATTTTACATAGTCTTGTTGCTGCACAGGTTACATGGTGGCTCGTCCATGGCTCATAAAGTTTTGTGTGAGTTCTACATGTCTATTAGTAACGCTACTAAAAAAGTTCAATTATCTAATTCTAAAATACTATTCTATTTTGGTTAAAATGAACACTATATATATCACTATATAAAGTTCATTTTAACCAAAATAGAATAGTAATCCAAAATAGATATTACTATATAATGTTCATTTTAGCCAAAATAGAATAGTATTTTAAAATACTATTTATTTATTTGGTCAAAATCAATGTTGTACAGTGAACAAAACACAGGCAGATAGAAAAACAGCAATATGACCCTAACCTATGTCAATATATTTAACTGCCTATTTATAAAACCAAACCTGCTTATATGAAAAAATATGTCATTCTCTTATTTGATTGCTGTATAAAAGATCAACAAACTAAAATAGAAATCAGTTGCATGTTTCAATTTATCACACCTACCATTTGTAGAACCATCACAGTGTCAAGTAGCTAATAGTATAGAGTAGAATGTCGATTATCCGAATGCCGATTAACAAGATCGCCAATTATCCAAATCGGTCCTAAGCATAATATAAAAAAATTAAAACCAAGTGCATATGTAATTTTTGTTTTCTTTTGTTGTAACAAGTTGGAACTTGCTGGAGTCCAGACATATTTCAACTGTTATAGTTGAAAGCTAGAGGCAAGACACTACTTGTTTTGCCTTGCGTGGCTTCCATGAAACGAAACATTGGAACATTTGTTTTTTTTTTCTACTCAATAACAGTGAATTACTCCCCGTGGGGTGCCGGGTTAGAATTGCACCTCCCCATATCATCCCGTGGGTGTCGTAAGAGGCGACTAAGGGAATTATACTGGAAGGTGGGCAGCAGCGCCTTCTAAAGAACTATCTTATCTAACTTTCTTATCCTGCAATCCCCAAGCCGCCTGCCAAGCGTGGGGATTATGGCAAATACCCCCTTAATAGAGGAGGCTGTGTTCAGCAGTGGACGATCCGGCTGATACAGTACTGTCAGTGAGCTCCTCCCTCTCTTAATGTGCGGATAGCTGTTTTAAACAGTTTTATTATAAACAAATAACCAAAATGGCCAATTATCCAAATTTTCGATTATCTGAATCAACCCCGGTCCCAATTAATTCGGCTAATCGGCGTTCTACTGTAGATGAATATACTAATAGGCTCGCTAGATGGCACGAAATACAAATAAACTCATAGGTACTTTGTAGATATCAAGTTTGTAAATATCAATGTAGATATGATGTGCAATATTTCTTTGTGTATTAAAAATATTGTACTGACCCTGCAATAGTGCAAGATGGTTTACAACAGTAGAAACAACCGCTTCTTTTGATATCTTTATGTGGATATAGACTCAGTTTTAGGTAGGACTTGGGGTTCGTTTTAAGGCATAACTTAACATGAAATAAGGCTGTTAGTTGTGTTGTTTGTGGCTTCGTCCGCAGGTCAAGTTTCAATTATCAATGACAAGATGAACAGTCACAATAGATATCTTCTCTGTTGCAAACACTACAACAATTTGTAATATATTATGAGTGTATCAGAGCACTTTCGTGTGCAATACTAGTCCGTACTTACCACCATAAACCTTGCTTATTTACCACAAACGATTACTTGAACATTACATTAAACCGGTTGTTACATCGCTTATAAGAGAAAATACACCGAAAATAGATAAACGTAGGTAGCCGGTGTGTTGACTGTTGTGACGTTTTGATACTTTTGATACCCATACCATAGAGAAAAATAATATACGAAGGGCCTATTCCATTTGACGCTAATTTCGTTATTTTCGATAATTTTGACCACATTTGCGTCTATGGTTTGATCACAATGTTCGTTTTAACTGTTCTCCCCATGGAAGTAATAAGTACTACGTACAACCGTAGTACTTATTACTTCCATAGTTCTCCCCTGTTCCATTTAGGATAAGAACGCTAAGAATGGCACTAAAATTTGCCACTTCTGTCACTTTTGACATTAGATGTAGGTAATTCAAACTGTTCCAGTAGCTTCATAGCGTTTATGGCGAAAATAAAGTGCCCGACCCGTGGTACAACTGCGTTGTCCAACTGGTTGTACTACGGAGAAGTAAAGTTACCCATGGTTCAACTCTTTTTTTATATTTTCAACTGGTTGCTCTATGGGGAAATATCTTTACCAATGATTCAACTCGAGTGAGTTATTATTTCCTTGGTTCAACTAGTTGTACTACTGGGAATTGAATTTATCTATGGACTAGTTATTTATTTATCTATAGTCTAGCGCAAAGCATATTTAGGTGCAACGACGAGCGAAGCGAGGGGGAGCGTTAGGTTACTTGTGACTACAACATCGCGCGAGCCGAGCGAGCGTAGCGAGCGTGCCGCGGCAGCGGCCGGCGATGCGCCACACAAATTTAATTTCATATACTACTTTTGGTGATCATTTACTACTTTATCCCCTTAGTCCAACCAGTTGGACATAATTCCACCGTTGTACCATGGATCATAATCATAAATATATAAAAAAAGAGTTGAACCATGGGTAACTTTACTTCTCCGTAGTACAGCCAATTGGACATCGCAGTTGTACCACGGGTCGGGCACGGAAAATAATACCAAGACCCAAGTGGAACAACTTAGCAATGCTGCCAGCATGCTGGGCACGCTGCCAACTGATAGTGGGCTGGAGCGTTTGGGCTGCCTATGAGTCCAAATGCTTTTATTGTAGTAGCTGTAGTGTTGTATATAGTTTGTAATACATATTTGGTAAATAAAGGCATACCGCCAAGAAAAATAAAATACCAATAAAAAAAAAAATTGGGAGTGTGATCGTTGTTAGCGTTTTTGGCGAATTTAATTTCAATTGGTACGCACCGTAATACATAAGAGATGAATCTCTAATAAATCTTGAAATACAAAACAGAATTTAGCGTCAAATGGTATATATGCCCTACGTGGCGTATACCATTTGACGCTAAATTCGTTATTTTCGATAATTTTGAACACATTGTCTTAATATTATAGAAGAATTGGCGGCGAAAGAAATACAATTATTATTGCAAATGCTTGCAGTTTTATTCAATTCACATTTTGGTACATAATTTTTATAACGTAAGACATAGAGCAATGACAACAGTTACAAAGTCAATACGTCACAGTAAATATTAAATCGTTGGTATTAACTATAGAGTATTTATACAGAATACTTTAAGGAGTTTATCCTAACACCCCCTCTCAATATTACATTGCTTTAGCAATTTAAGATTGCAAATGAGAAATCATATAAATACTCAGAAAATACTTAAAAACAAAACAATGTAACTAACTCAAAACTTAACTGTTCAACATAACATAAATTCTAACTTAAAACATTTCACATACTTACATAACACATATTTGTTACACAATAATTCTTAACTTATTCAAATTGTACATATTTTTGACACTGTTGAGCGGTTTTGTAAATGCATCAGCCAAATTTTCATCTGATGGTACATATGATATAGAGAATTGCCTACTGTTAACACAATCTTTAATAAAATGATATCTTATATCAATATGTTTTGTGCGTTTACTATTTTCGTTATTTTCAATCATTTTAATAGAACTTTGGTTATCAAGTAAAAGATAAGCATTAGTGTTTCTGCAATTAAAATCAGATAATACGCCTTTTAAATATAACAACTCTGTTGTTGCCATAGCTGCAGCAATATACTCTGCCTCTGCTGATGATAATGAAACCGTTGTTTGCTTCTTTGAAAACCAAGATACAAGATTATTGTTGTGCATCACAGCACATCCACTTACACTTTTTCTTGTTTCTTTGTCGGATCCCCAATCAGCATCAGTATATACTAGTAGCTGCTGCTCATCTGCTTGTGGTGACTTAACATAAGTAAGACATTTATCGCATGACTGTTTTAAATATCTAAGTACTCTCTTACCTGCAATCCATAGTGACTTAGTTGGTCTATCCAGATATTTGCTCAAATACGATGTAGCAAAAGTAATATCAGGTCTCGAAGTAGTTGAGATATATGTCAGACATCCAACTTATTCCCGGTATGGAACATCATGAATCACTTCTTCTTCCGTTACACATATACCTTGCTCCATTGGTGTCTGTGAGCCTTTACACTCATCCATCCCAAACTTTTCTAATACTTTATCTATTAACATCTTCTGACTTATTTTCAACTTGCCTTTTTCTCTAATTATATTCATACCTAAATATTCTTTTATTTCACCTAAATCTCTCACATTAAATTCTTCTTTCAACTTTTGAATAATTGATCTACTATCTCCCATTACCAATACATCGTCAACCCATACTACTAGCCATGTTTTCCCTTTTGTGTACAGGCAATAATCATGTTTTGACTGTACAAAACCATTACTTACTATGCATCTATCAAACTTTTCATTCCAGCATCTCGGTGCCTCACGAAGACCATACAAAGCTTTATTTAATTTCAGAACTTTACCTTCATTCACTTTTACACCCTTAGGTGGTTTTATATATACTTCTTGGGTTAAATCTCCATTTAAGAATGCCGTTGGTACGTCCAACTGTCTAATTGGTAAATCTTCTTGAACTGCTTGGCTAAACATAACTCTAATAGTTGACATTCTTGCTACTGGTGAATAAACATTATAGTTATTATTAGTTTGGAAACCTTTCGCAACTAGTCTAGCCTTCTTTCTTCCATCTTGTTTAGTATTAAATACCCATTTGGTGTCTATTTCCTTTTTCTCTGGAGGCAATTCAACTTTATCCCAAGTTTTTAAATTTACTAGAGATCTAATTTCACTTTCAATAGCTTTCTTCCATTCATCTCCTTTACTGATAGCTTCTTCAAATGTTTGCGGGTCAGAACTATTTAACAAACAATATGCTATGTTTGCATCATAAAAATCATCATTTTCATCTCTATTTCCTAAATGGTAATCTTTTAAATATGCTGGTACAGACTTATTTCTATGAGGTCTTGTCTGGACTGTTGATTCTTGTCTTTCAACTTCCAAATTCTCTTGCATACTAACTTCCACTACATTCCTTTGTTCAGTTTCTCTTATTCTCTCCTCACTTTCTTCCTGTTCTTCCTCCTGTTCACCATATCTATAAAAAGTATCTGTTTCATTTTTCTTTACCTTTTCTATGAATTTAATGTCATTTTCGTCAAATCTTACATCTCGTGATATCATAATTTCATTTGTTTCTGGATTCCACAAACGATATCCTACTGCTGCATATCCTACCATACGAGTTGCTACTGCTCTTTTTTCAAATTTGTCTCCTCTTGGCATTATAACAGCCCATGCTTTGCTTCCAAATGTTATTAGTCTTGAAAGATCACACTTACCTCTCATTATTTCTTCTGGTGTTTTGTAGTTGATCGCTGAAGATGGACATCTATTAAGTTGATAAGTAGCACATGTTATGGCTTCTCCCCATAGAGATTTTGGAAGACCTGTTTCTGTAAGAAGTGTCCTTGCTCTCTCATAAAGTGTACGGTTCATACGCTCTGAAACTCCATTTTTTTGTGGGCTATATGGTTGCGTGTACTGAATTACAATACCCTCATCTCTACAAAAATCTTCAAACACCTTATTTTTAAGTTCACGCCCATTATCACACCTCACTTTCTTTACTCTTGTATTCTTCTCTCTCTCTAACTTTTTAATATAGTGAATCATATTACCTGTTGCTTCGCGCTTATTCTTTAAAAGATAAGTTACACAAAAATGGCTATAATCATCTATTATCACTTGGTAGTATAGTTCACCATTCAAACCTGGTGTACGAACTGGACCTGCAATATCAGTATGTAACAACTCACCGACATGCGTTGATCGAGGCTTTTTACTTGACACAAACGGAAGTCGAGTTGACTTACCCAACATACATGGTCCACAAGGCTCGTTGCTGACAGGTAACTTCATCATTCGTAGACTCCTTCGATTCAGATGTCCTAGACGCCTATGCCATAGCTTATCATTATTGTTAGTTGCGCTATTACAAGAAACACTGGTGCTTACTTCAGCATTTAAAACAAAAAGTTTGCCACTACATGTACCTTTTATGAAAGACTGTGTTTTCGTGTTTTGTATTACTACATCATTTTTACTAAACTTTACATCATGACCAGTATCAACTATATTTTTAACAGATAGTAAATTAAATTGTATATTTTTCACAATTAAAGCTCTAAATTTTATTCTATGGTTTCCATGTATCATTCTAATTAATCCTTCCTTATCAGCTGTAATATAATCGCCATTTGCTACAAATATCTTCATGGGATTATCCAATGGCTGGATATCTGTCATATCCTTTTCATAAATGTCATTTATTAAATGATGAGTACAACCACTATCAATCACCCATTGTATATTTTTCTCACCTTTGTCGTTTTTAAACATATTCATTTTACCCGATGTTAAAAATGTAAGGTTGTCATCATCGTTATTGCTTGTTGTAATGTATGAATTTTCTTGTCTTACCATTGGTTGTTGTTGCTGACGTCCTCTACCTTGATATCCTCTCGTTCGTCCACGGTATTTACCTCGTCCTCTTGATGTATGACATTGACTAGCTATGTGTCCTGGTTTATTGCATTTGTAACATTTTACTACAAATGCATTTTCCGATGTGGTCGCAGAAGTTGATCTCTTGTCCTTAATTTTCAGCTCTTCGTCTAATAAACGCGCCTTCACAAAATCCAGTTTGATATCTGATTTTCCAGAAATATCCGTATTACACTCTATAGCAGTAATTACAGCATCATATTTTTCATCTAGACCTGTCAATAAACATGCAACATTGTCTGTTTCGGTAAGCATCTCTCCAATACCATCAAGTTCCTGTATGATAACGTCGAAATTGTGAAAGTAATCTTCTAATTTTTCAGATATACCTATTTTTAGGTTTAACAGTTTTCTACGTAATTGAATTCTACTAATGATGCTTTTTCTTTGAAATGTATTTTGCAGGACTTCTATGATATCTTTGGCTGATTCGCAATTTTTTATTAAATTTAGGTACTTATCTGGTATACACTGAATAACGGTATTTTTCGCTTTTGCATTTGCTTTCTTGAATCCTTCTGTCTTTTCTACCTTTTCTAATACATGCAGTAATTGTTTTTCATCCAGAATGCATTTCACTCTATATATCCAATTATTAAAATTTTCCGCTTGTAATTGTGGAAAATTATTATTTGCTGTCGCCATGGTTACCGTGTTCTAGGTATGTGATTATTGAGTTTATCACATCCAAAAACATCCGATTCTTCCAAGAAAATTAATCGCCCATAACCTCTTAATATTATAGGAGAATTGGCGGCGAAAGAAATACAATTATTATTGCAAATGCTTGCAGTTTTATTCAATTCACATTTTGGTACATAATTTTTATAACGTAAGACATAGAGCAATGACAACAGTTACAAAGTCAATACGTCACAGTAAATATTAAATCGTTGGTATTAACTAGAGTATTTATACAGAATACTTTAAGGAGTTTATCCTAACACATTGTGTCTATGGTTTATATTAAATGTGGATCCATAGACGCAACATGTGGTCACAACATCGAAAATAACTCAAATGGAGTACGGCCAAAGTTACTGGGCGTGTATACGATAATGTATACATAAAGAAATTGGCGTCAATTAGTGGTATCACTAATTGACGCCAATTTCGATATTTTTGATCACATTTTATGTCTATGGTTCATATTAAATGTGGATCCATAGACGCAAATATGATTTAAATTACCGAAGATAACGAAATTTGCGTCTAATGGAATGCGTCCTATATAGTATACATAAAACATGAATAATTATGTGTAATAATAATACGATCTCTGAATAAATATGTCAAAATCAAGTGAACCTAAGTCGCCATATTTTTATTCCGTGATAGAGGTAGATAGAATTGAAAAGAATATAATATTTAACGGCACAACAAGCTAATATTGAATAGAATGTAGGTACATTGATTTCACAATGAGAGATCGTGCGTGGTATGGAATCGACCTCATTGGAATTGGGAATGAGGCCGATTCTATTCGAATAACTTGATTAAAAGGAACTAATCTTAAGTATTAAAATCACCAAGAATAAAATCAGAGACCAGTTAGTGCCCATGTTCTATGACATATTTTTTATTATTATTTTGTTATGCTTGATAGGTTAACCTTTGACCACTATCTCACCTGATGGTAAGTGATGATGTGGTCGAAGATGTTGTTCAGGATAACCTAGAATTACTGGCTCTCAAGGTAAGCTGCCGGAACAAACCTTTACGTGCTTGGCGACAGATTTTCTACTTGAGGGTGGTAGCTAGCCAGGCGGGCATTCAAAGGGGTGACGGACAAAATTAGTCATTATCTAAAACGGAAGTATGACCTAAAAACTATATTCCGACCTCCTGTACAATTGCGACAGTTACTACGCTAACCCAAAGACAGGGATCTTCTCAGTGGTCCAGGTGTGTACCGAATTCCTTGTGACTGCGGCAAGTCGTACATTGGTGAAACTAGAAGAAATATTTCTACCAGGCTCACCGAACACATTAGAAGTGTTAAAAACGTGGATACCGTTCGATCGGCGGTAGCGGAGCACGCTCACATCCCAGAGTCCAGTCATTTTGTGCGCTTCGATAAAGCATCCGTGCATGCGAAAACGAAGTTTTTCGTTCCTCGTAAGATACGGGAGGCAATCGAAATTTGCCGTCACCCTAACTTCAACCGGGATTGTGGGTGGAATATACCGCCGGCGGCGTGGAAAACAGTTGTAAAGATGACAATAGCGTGAATACTTTTGGACAAAGAAATAGACACGGTTAGTGTGGTATGGCTGTAGACATACCTATACCTACCTACACGGCACTTAACAGCGAAAGTGACAGTGACAGTGAAGCTAGTGACATATCGGACAATTTGACAAGTGCAGCTGAGCCGGGACCGACAGCGCCATCATTACGTCAGTTATAGTACCACCAACTTAACTGTGCAGTTTTCGATGGCGCTACTGGTCAAGGAAATCAACTACAAAAGGGGCGTTCGTTTTGGCTCGATTGCGTTTGTAGCAGTTTCAAAAGTGGCATTAGTGTTTTAGCGTTCGGATAGAAGCTTTTGCTATTTTTGACCACCAATTACTGCATGCTATCCGAACGGCTTAAAACATACTTTGACAACCGACAATATTTTAACAATTTTGCACAGTACGAAACATGGAATCAATCTCTAAAATTAACAAAACAAGTAGGTACCTACTATATAATATGGTATTTATATTATATATTTATATATAATATAAATACTATATAAAAAACTTGTGAATTCTTCAATCGCGCCAAATACAACTGTCAAAACAGCAGTTGTCAAAAAACGATCACAACGATCCCACGGTAAGACATGGGTCAAAAATATCACTTTTCTCTGTCATTTGTAGCGTTTTCAAAGCTATGCGAACGGTGAGCGAAAACGATATTTTTGATCACGAAGTCCCAAAACGAACGGCCCGTGTGATCATTTTTAGCGTTTGTGAGTGTTATTTTTGGCACCGATAGGCTATCCGAACGCCCTAAAAGTGTCACAATGTGAAGGAATGTTGTAGTTCTTTTTTTGCCGCCTGAACAGATAAGTTGGTGGGACTGTACGTGCTGAGGCCCGCGCTCGCCGCTTCGCGCAACCGTGACTCCCAGACGAAGGGCTACAATATAGCCCGAAACTGGTCGGAATCTTTCCGGTAAATATAACGCGAGTCCCAGCCGGGTACCTATTTATTTATAAGTATTCTATGAACCAGCCGATTGATATAGTAATGCATAAATCGGGTTATTTAACAAAAACTTTTAAAAACATGATTGCTCGCGCTTTATTATCTATTTATATATCTATTTATTTATATGCTTGTGTCTACTTTCATTACGAAACGGAGCGACCGATTGACATACTTTTTATATTATTTATTCAACAAATTCAGGGCAGACATATTGAAACGAGTTAGTTTGAGGAATCTTTTAATTAAAATTAGTTGATGTTCACAAATTGTAGGTGAGAGTCGAGAGCTCAGTCGGTGTCTAAGAGTCCTCCTAGATGAACTTACAAATCGCCCCCTAAGCCTCTACACAACGCCCCATTTTTTTTTCTGGGTCTCTTTTTGCCCCACATTTAGGCCTGCAGCGCCCACAAGGGGGCGTTATAGCCCACTTTGGGAAAGGCTGGCTAGGGCAAGAAATATATTATATGTCATAATCACTGGGAATTAAAACACACTCTTTTAACAATCACTGGCAAAAACATGTTTTTCCTTACTTTTCAGGTGACTTCTGGATTTAACTTTTTTTTCTCTGACCACCTTGAGCATCCCTGACTTTACAGAAAGTAATATAATTTTTAGAACAATAAATGCAAAGTAAGATCAAACATTTGAAAACATAGCGAATCCTTTTTTGCAGACCGTACATAAGCGTCAGTGTGACGTAATCGACGTGAGGTGCGAACTTAGCTTGGTCGATTTCTATTACTTAATCTCTGGGATTATTTTCTTACGGCGTTGTATGCAACTGTTCAAAACAGTTTTCGAGACATAAAGGCAATGCGCACTGAGGACATTCATACACTGTCTGGGAAGTCCGCCCGTTTTTGGCACACCAAACGCAATACCGTTTCACAGGCTCGATTTGTATCTTAGTAATTACAACAGTTGGTATGCGGCGTATAAAATGACGTTCCGTTAGACGAGTCACTGGGAATATAGGAACCCCAAACGCGTTCCGTTCCAACTTACGGCTCGGAATTTTCGAATGATGTCGGTCGACTATTTGCTGCACCAACGACAGTCGAATCGCGAAGGAGTTCAGCTCTGTCATCGCAGACTTGCCCGCCAACACGCACGCATTCTGTATACTAAAGTTGAGGAACTGTTTGAACAATTCCTTGGACCATTTCTTGAACTCCTTCTTTTCTGAGATATACGGCTCGAGCGGATGGTCGAATGGATCGACCACGGACATTTTCGATTCGTAGTCGCGGACGAGATGGATCTGGCGAGCACCTCTCTCGTTTCCGGCTTGGGATAGATCGTGGTATGTGGAGATGAAGGTACGTCTCGTGTTGTATTCCTGGAGGGCTACCACCATCACATCTCCGTCGTGTCTCGCCACCATTTCCCCGTGAGCCAGCGCGCCACTCCGTAGGGTAAGGGGCAGGTATGCACTCTGGCTGACCGTACTTACAAGATTCGTACCGTTTCGCTTTAGGAAACGCGCCAGAGACGGCCAGTGGTACAAATCCTTCATGTACAGAACGTGTCCCAAGTTGAGACGAGGCTTGAGCAGTTTCGACACCGTGTCGACGTCGTGCGTACTTCGCCCGGCGTACATAGAAAAAGACCATAGATATCCTGACGCGCAATCGCGGAGATGGTATATCTTAATATACAAGCGTCCCCCTTTCACATCGAATTGTGACAGGGCATCCGCTGGGACTTGCCATATAGTTGAAGACTCGTCGATTCGGATGTCTCGTTTCAACATGTAGAGGCTTTGAAATTTGACATTCAAGTGATCCAATACTGGTCCCATCCTGTGCAGGAGGTTCGAAGTCGGCGCTTCGCTCGTCATGCAGAATGCCCGGTTGAGATTCCAGTATCTGTTTTCTGTTAAAAGGTTTCTAAAGACCTCTGTCCGCAAAATTGGAATGTCGCAGAAACAGGACTTGATGCTCGGCATCCTGACGACGCCCAGCATCATCCAGAAACATAGCAATATCAGAATTTCATCAATGTTGGTATCGTACCAATCTTCCTTCAAACTACTCTTCTTGATTGTGGTTGCGTAGAGGTTAGTTGTCGCCACGATATGGGATAATATTTTGTCGTCCCAAATAGCTCGAAAGGCATCGTAAGCGACATCGTATTTTCGATCGAGCCCTGAAGCTTTTCGTTTTTGATACACATGTTTTTTTCCGATCCAAGTGTTCATTGGCCGCCAGATGAAATCCTGATCATTGACAGATCCTTCCTCACCTATAAATAAAACAAATATAGAGATTATGTAACATTAGTATTGACACGGGAACGACGTAAGACAGAACGTAAGCGACAGCCAAATCGGTAAACACTTTTGATTTTGAAAACTATCGCTGGATAAATAGTTATTGTTGTCATTAGCGAAAAGTATTTACCATCATTCTTTTTTACTTACTAATTTAAAAAATACATAGCTGAGCATAGAAACACTGCCTGGTATAAGCACTTTACTGATTTTCAGCTATGACCCCATCGATCAGTTACTGCAGATTATTTAGGCAACCTAAAGACCATTGCCAACAGGCAGTCCATATGCTTTTTTTTTTAATTGCTTATTGGTTAGATAGGCCTTTGACCACAATCTCACCTGTTGGTAAGTGATGATGTGGTCAAAGGTGTTAACAGGCTTAACCTAGAATTACTGGCTCTCATGGACAGCTGCCCGAACACACCGATAGGTGCTTGGCGACAGATTTTCTAATTGATGGTGGTAGCTAGACAGGCGGGCATTCGCAAAATGCCCTACCACCATGCGGTGAAGGTCAAGACCGTGGCGGGATTCGAACCATGGGCCTGCTATGAAATGCCAATGCCAATCCAATGCCACTGAGCCATCACTGCTTCGTAGGCTCCAGCCCTCTACCAGTTGACAGTGTCAATGTAAATGTCAAGTCAAAGTCAAAATCATTTATTCAATTTGGGCGTCTACGAACCTCTGATGGAGGTCAATTACAAATTTTAATATTGAAATATTCTACAATATACTGCTACGTTCAGGAAAAAAAATAGAGCCACTGCCCACCATGCTGAAAGTATTGCCCCGTTGGATTGCAGTGCTTATTAGTTTAGCTTAATAAGTGCCAGCATTTTGAACAAGGGTTGCATCAACCAAGAGCTCTGATAAGTTCTGGAATATAAGATATTGGGCTCGCGGTCCCCACGGACCCAATGTCTCTACACCAAACGGCTCAAATATGTAACCGCAAAGAAAAAACACCTTGGCAATAATGACGTCACATATTTTAAGAACTATTCAATGAAAATTTCGTCTCTTGTATACTACGCGCGCCTGCCAACGCATCTCTTTTGGTACCCTTTGTCGTCTTACCACCGCACCCCTGTAACCCACTGTTGTTTAAGCAATGATGGCCGAGCAGTAATAGCTATGGACTGCCGTGCGGCAGGACCCTGGTTTGATACCGCATAGTGAAGCTCAAGCCGGCGGTGGGGATCGAACCAGGGACATGCGGACGGCAGTCCATAGCTATTACCGCTTCGCCATCATTGCTTCTTTTGCTACTGTTTTCCGTTCTTATTATTATTACATTTTTTTTTTTTTTTATGCCTTATAGCCTTTGACTACTATCTCACCTGAGTGATGATGTGGTCGAAGATGTTGTTCAGACTAACCTAGAATTACTGGCTCTCAAGGACAGCTGCCGGAACAAACCGTTAGGTGTTTGGCGACAGATTTTCTACTTGAGGGTGGTAGCTAGCCAGGCGGGCATTCGCAAATTGCCCTACCACCATGCTATAACGACTGCCATCCTAAGATAACAACCGGGACCGACGGCTTAACGTGCCCTCCGAAGCACGGACGCGCTCAGTAGTAATGTCACTAGCGGTCACCCATCCAACTCATGACCGCGGGCGACGTTGCTTAACTTTGCTCATCGGTTAAGAACAGCTAAGTAAACTTCGCTACGAGCGCTTCAAAATTTGCCTGTTATAAATTTACCATCTTTCCTCTTCGCGGCGGGTCGTTTTTGAGATAATTTCTGATTTCTGGCGAGCAGACCTCCAATCTCCACTCGCAACTCTTTAGTAAAGTCTTCATCAGTCGTATACTTCTGTACGAACTCCCCGTCTGTGGGAATAAAGAATATGAAATGAAATATATTAATTGTAGCATTGGCAGGTACACTGTAGCTGTGATACTGAAGCAATGATGGCCGAGCGGTAATAGCTATGGACTGCCGTGCCGCAGTACCCTGGTTCGATCCCCACCGCCGGCTTGAGCTTCACCGCATGGTGGAAGGGCATTTTGCGATTGCCCGCCTGGCTAGCTACCACCCTCACGTAGAAAGTCTGTCGCCAAGCACCGAAATGTGTTCCGGCAGTATTTCTCGAGAACCAGTGAAATTACAGGCAAATGAGACTTAACAACTGTATGTGTCAGTGTGACGGGTGCAGTGCAATTTGTTCGGAAGAAAAGCATCTGTTATAGGTAGAGGTTAGTCCGCCTCGTACCTTATCGTCATCCTTAACCTCGGGCTTGTTACGTCACAATAACATAAAAAAAACCTAAGGAATATTGTCACGAAAGAAATTTTGAAACGCTCGTAGCGAAGTTTACTTAGCTGTTCTCAACCGATCAGCAAAGTTAAGCAACGTCGCGGGCGGTCATGAGTTGGATGGGTGACCGCTAGTGACATTACTACTGAGCGCTTCCGTGCTTCGGAGGGCACGTTAAGCCGTCGGTCCCGGTTGTTGTCTTAGGATGGCAGTCGTTATAGCATGGTGGTAGGGCATTTTGCGAATGCCCGCCTGGCTAGCTACCGCCCTCAAGTAGAAAATCTGTCGCCAAGCACCTAACGATGTGTTCCGGCAGCTGCCCTTGAGAGCCAGTACTTCTAGGTTAGCCTGAACAACATCTTCGACCACACTTCATCACTTACCATCAGGTGAGATAGTGGTCAAAAGCTAACGTATCAGGCATAAAAAAAAAACATTATATTTTATTTCTCTATTACCGATAAATCCTGGCAAATATGATGAAAATCCAGTTAAGTTGGTTATGTCAAAATTAACGAGTTCCTTATAATAAAAAAGCCACTAATATTCAAATAAACAAGTTCGGGCGCCAGTTTGTCGTAAGTGTTTATAATTTGTTGTTTGTCATGTAAATATGGGTTGTCTGGAAGAGATCGCTCTGAGCGATAAGACCGCCCATTGATACACTAGGTTTTAAGGTATGTTTTAGTAATAAGTTTAACGTTGTTATTATGGTGTAAGAGATCTAAATAAGGTGTTTATATAAGGCTAATTGGTTGTATAAAATAGAAATAATGACAAGTTGATGTCAAGTAGAAAAAAATGTGCGATGCTGTCAGGGAAATAGAGAATATATGTATGTAGATTCCCTTGAGAGCCAGTTCGCTTTACTATGACAAACAGAAATAACGACAAACAAAAAGAATAGTACTTACGCTAAGAAGGTTGCACGGAGTCACAACAGTGGCAGGACACCAGACATTTATGTACAAGGACCTCTTATTCTTAATCTAAACCCTACCTATTTCAGTCAGGCGTTTCAGGAAGTCATGGAGAAAAAAAGTTGTACTAGAATTGATTCTTAATACTTTAATGTAAACTCAAAAAAAAACATGAAAAAAAAAGGAACAGTCTAGTGTCAAAATTATGGCTTGAAGGGCTCGATACACTTGGGTTGCTTATGTGGTACACAGAAAGGCATAATTTGTTGCAGCTCTAAACATATTTTGTTGAGTGAAAATACATATGACAAGTATTTTCACTCAACAAAAAATGTAACACCCTTCGATAAAAAATACCTAGATTTAGGGTCGGCGCAAAAAATACGTCTCGATAAATAACAGCGCACTTGCGGCGTGAGCTCTTATTTTCATTAGTTCGGTTTAAACTTAGCCAACGTACACTCGTGATTCACAATGCCACAATGTGTATTTAAAAGTTGTAAAAATAATGCCCGAAAAAGCGATTTATCGGCCGGAGTTTCTTACTTTCGGTAAGTACATGTGAAATAAGTTATATCTTAAACTTTAAATTAACAAATAATATTATTTTTTTAACAAAATTACTGTTATTAACCAGCGCTGAGAATGTTTGACCAAGGCCAAACACGCGCCCCATGGCGAATGTTTGGCCAACGTTTAGTCAACAGAACAATAGATGCACAGAGTAGATTTGTATTGGAATAATTTTTAATATCTTTTTTTCTGAAAATTAGTTGTGCAGCTTTTGTGTCTGTTTGTTGGACTCTCAATAGAAGTTTACTTTTTAGGTTTCCTAGTAACCCCTTTATGTGTGCGCTGCGGACTGGATCTCGATTGTCGCCAGAGAAAGAAGAGATGAGTTTTATAAGCCGGCACACTGTACATAGACGAATATATTATAAAATAAGAAAAAATATAATATGGATGTGGAATTTAGTAATATGTATTTTTATTTGTGATATTCAGCATAAGGCGCCCCAGTCGGCCATAGGGATGCCCAAAAAAGTGTATTGTATCGATATATCGCATCGTAAATGTATTGAACTTGGTTGTATCGATACGCGATATTATCGATTTCCTTTGTATCGATATATCGTATCGTAACCGAATCGCATGCCTTTCAATTAATATGCGATTTAATGAGTATATATCGTGCAAAGGGTTATCTTTTTAGTAGTTTTACTATATACTTTTATTTAAAAAAAAAAACAAATTAATTATATGTATTTAAAATAGCTTAATTCAACAAAAAAAAATCACAATTGCCATTGATCAGCACTTAAACAACGCAAAAATAATAATTTTGATAAGCGCTGTGGATTTAACCTATTACGGCTTTCGGAAAGTGTGTGTCCAGCTACGGAAAACAGGCGTTCAGAAGGAACTGAAGTTGCGACAACTGATAAATAACGCAGTGACAAGTCACTGAGATCAGGCCAAATACTCGTCACTCTAAGTCTAAACAAAAGCCGGCTGTTCTTGTTCCATAAACAATTTTGTCGACTTTATCATTCTCTTATTACTAATAACAATATATTTAATGGCACTGTCTATTATCGTTTAGTGATGATGCAATAGGAACCTTAAAATTATACAAATTAATCACCGACATAGTTTGATACGATACGGTAATGCGATATTTTTATAAGAATGCGATATATCGAAGCAAATCGTATGGTCAAAATATCACATCAAATATCGCTATATCGTATAGTGCTGTATCGATATTCCGATATATCGTATCGTAACGGGCATCCCTAGTCGGCCAGCCGCCGACATTACATACCTACAAATACATTAGCAAAATAACAAGCGTACTTATATTTTTTTTCTGACGTTACATATCTATATAGTTTTGTACAATACATAAACTAAAATATATTTAGATGACCAAATCTTAAATAAAAACTTTTACACACTTATTACTTATATTATCTTAGAGTTGAAAGTGACTCCATACCTCTTTTAGTATAATTTGAAGAAGCAACCAGAAATGAAATAAAACGATGTAGCTCGCAAGGCTAGAACCGGAAAAAATACTTTATTCGTTAGCGTGTAAGGTTGATTTCACTATGAAAGTTATTTAACCTACGTCTTTTTATTTTGAAGTGGCATGTAATTTATTGCTTTGCTCGTTTTTATGGTGAATAATCGTAATATTTAAAGGATTTGTGACTTTATCACAAGGTGCTGTGGTTAAGATTACGATGAACTTTAAAACCTTTGTCTCAGTTCGTCAGTAAATGAATGTAGGTGTATAAGTATATGTTTACGCGGACAGCACAGATCTTTGATTTTGTATGTGACACGAAATCTAGGTATTCTTGATCGAAGGTAACACCCTAACATAAGACTTATATTATTGCCTACATAGGGATGGGGGTTCCACCTTCTGGTATTTTCCCTTGGTCGCCTTATATAACTCTCTCGGGAAGATAGGCGTTCCAACTCTCCGCACCCCTCGAGCATTGGTATTGGCTGGTGCATAATATAATAAAACTGGCCATGTGCGACTAGGGTCACATTTTATTAGGACACAGGCATAGATAAATAAGAGGACACTTATCTATGGTTTACATATGTATGTATATTGGTTCGCATGTATAGCGATCACATGTATAAATGGCGGTGTGTTCCTGCAGCTGTCCTTGAGAGCCAGTAATTCTAGGTTAGCCTGAACAACATCTTCGACCACATCATCACATACCATCAGGTGAGACAGAGGCCAAAAGCTCAACTATCAGGCATAAAAAAAAGTAAGAGAAAAATTTTCGCCCCGGGCAGGGATCGAACATGCGTCAACCGGCTGTATATCTTTCCGGTTTTTTAAAATAAGCAGTTTATCAACATTACCGTTTGACAGCGTTTTGTGCCAGAGAATACAAAATAGTTGCATACTCTAGTAACCTGAATCACAGAATATAAAGGAAACAGAAGGATCACTCCGCAAAACTACTCCAATAAATAAGCGACTTTAGCTACGAAGCAATAAAGTGCACTTCAGCTCGCAAAGCACGGAGTACCTAATATTAATATTCACCTACAAGACGTCTCTCTTTCTATCGCATAACTACGCATAGCTCTGAGCTCTTCTGACGCGGCACGCACCGTACAATAAGCTCGTCCGGACGGATACGCCGATGTACCTGTAGCTTTGTACCCTTTTTTTTTTTTTTTTTTTTTTTTTTATGTTATTGTGATGGAACAAGCGCGAGGCCCATCTGATGTTCAGCGGTATCCTCTGCCTATAACAGATGCATTTCATCACAAGTGACGAACTGCACTGCGCCCATCACCTTGAGACATACCTGTTAAGTCTCATTTTGCTTGTTATTTCACTGGCTCTCAAGGACTGCTGCCGGAACACACCGTTAGGTGCTTGCTTCATAAAGCGCGGAGTGAGCCAAGCTGCCTGAACCAAAGATTATATTTTATATTATAAGTTTTTAATCTATGCCTGACTGGACGTGATTTCTTTTCTGTTACACTTTTTATCACATGCCGATTATTGCTCACCGTTTCCAGCGGGACATCTCGCACCATTAAGTGGAGCAGCATTATTCGTGGTTGCCGCTGCTATGCTCGTAGTTGGGGTTGCTACGGTGCTTGTAGTTGCGGTCGCAGTGGTAATTGCGTTTGGTATTCTAGTCTGGGTGTCAGGTGTTCTGAAAACAGGTGCCCAATTGCACTAATTGATGTTTTTTTTATGAGATTGTGACGGAACAAGTTCGAGGCCCACCTGATGTTAAGCGGACTATAATCTCTGTCTATTATTTATATTTCATCACTAGTAACGAATTGCACTGCGCCCGTCACCTTGAGACATAGTTGTTAAGTTTCATGTGCCTGTAAATTTACTGGCTCTCAAGTTCAGCTGCCGAAACACCCCGTTAGGTGCTTGGCGACAGATTTTCTACTTGAGGGTGGTCGCTAGCCAGTCGGGCATTCGAAAAATGCCCTTCCACCATGCGGGGAGCTCAAGCCCGCGGCGGATTTGAGCCATGGACCTGCTGCGCGGCAGTTCATAGCTAATGCCACTGAGCCATCACTGCTTTATAACAAATGTTTTATGTTATAGTGAATTATTTGAATTAACATTCTTAGTTATCAGCTGCAAACTAAGACTTTAAACTTTCTGTTTTCAGCCTCTTTTTGGCGTCAAACGGTTGTGCCCCTTGTGCCCTTTGATTTCCGCCATTTTGGCGGTCGCGCTGTTAGCGCGTTGTGTATAGTTAGACAATCAAATGAGGCTACATAATATTAGCTGGGATCTAGCTGATACATCATAATAAGGAATATGTTGTATTTTAGGGTTCCGTACCTCAAAAGGAAAAACGGAACCCTTATCACTTTGTTGTCCGTCTGTCTGTCTAGACCCTTTTTCTCAGGAACACATAGAGGTATCAAAGTGAAATTCATATCAAATTTTCAGGTCTACGGTCCCTTGGAGGTGAGAAAAATTAAAACTTCTAAACTGACGCAATAAAAAGATACAGCCGTTTATGCCGCAAATTTTCGACACTCGCAAGGCAATCAAAACCTAAAGAGTACTTACCGTGAACTCAGAATCTTGAAATTTGGTACGAAGCCACGTCTTATAGCACAGATAAAGGAAAAATTGCGTAGAGCATATTTTTTTCTGTTATATCATAGAATAAAGATATTTTTATTAATTTAAAAATGTTATGGAATTCATTTAGCAATGAAAATACCATAACTTTTACTTATATACCTACAGGGGGCCAACTCTCACTTCTTATAGTAGTAATGACTTAATCTTACTGCTAAATTTTATACCTCCACGTCAATTAAGCAAGCTCACAAACGGTAATCGCTCGGCGGTTTCATGACGTCACAACAAATTGTTTACTCTATTCGCATACTCTGAGGTAACATTTGATACGAAGTATGACTGTTCCAACGACAAATCCGTCGAGTTTATCCATCTTAAAAAAGTTGCTTTCTAGCAGCGGATGTAAACTAGATTTTGTACGGAACCCTTAGTGCGCGAGTCCAACTCGCACTTAGCCAGTTTTTTATACAATCGTGATAAAAGGACGAGGCACACCTGGTGTTAATCGGTAACTTCTGCCTATAACAAATGCAGTTCGTCACAAGTGGAAGATTATACCTGGTGGTAAGTGATGATGCGGTCGAAAGTACTAAACACGCTTAACGTTGATATCGAACTGGTTTTCAAGGACAGTTGACAGAAAACACAGTTCCGTGCTTGGCGACAGATTTTCCTACTTGAGGGTGCTGGATAGGCGGGCAATCGCAAAATGCCCTTCCACCATGCGGTGAAGCTCAAGCCGGTGGGGGTGGCCTAGTTGATCAGAACGACTGAATAAGCTCCGCATCCAGCACTTCTAAACCTTCACTTTGTACCCGACGCGGAGAACGCGTAGTTCTCTAGACCTTACTGATCGTGTTTGTAGTTTTCAGCATCAAATAGAAACCAATCATGAATCTCACTGGCATACTCGTATTAATAAAATGTTTGTGTTTTTTTTTGTTTATGTCTGTTAGTTTAGCCTTTGACTACTATCTCACCTGATGTTAGGTGATGATGTGGTCGAAGATATTGTTCAGGCTAACCTAGAAGTACTGGCTCTCAAGGACAGCTGCCGGAACACACCGTTAGATGCTTGGCGACAGATTTTCTACTTGAGGGTGGTAGCTAGCCAGGCGGGCATTCGCAAAATGCCCTACCACCATGCTATAACGACTGCCATCCTAAGACGACAACCGGGACCGACGGCTTAACGTGCCCTCCGAAGCACGGAAACGCTCAGTATTAATGTCACTAGCGGTCACCCATCCAACTCATGACCGCGCGCGACGTTGCTTAACTTTGCTGACCGGTTGAGAACGTCTAAGTAAACTTCGCTACGAGCGCTTCAATAAAAAGATTTCCCCCAACAAGGTTTATAAGGTTACGTATTTATAAGAAGCAATAATGGCCGAGCGGTAATAGCTATGGACTGCCGTGCCGCAGGTTCATGATTAACATCCCACCACCGGCTTGAGCTTAACCGCATGATGCGAATGATCGCCTGGCTAGTTACCAACTTCAAGTAGAAAATCTGTCGCCAAGCACCCTGTGTTTCGGAAGCAGTCATTGAGAGGCAGTAAAATTACAGGCACATGAGACTTAACCGTTTGTCTCAGGAGACGGGTGCAAAGCGTTTCATCACTTGTGACGAAATGAATATGTCATAGGCAGAGGTTATCGCTAAACTTCTAAAATACGATCATTATATTCAATTTTAGGTGATATTTAATATACTCTAATAGTTTAGAGAACACCAATTTACATGACAACTTAGAGCATTTCCCGTTTAGCTATTCTGCTGAAACTTTCAGGGTAGCTCACGACTATAAGACAATGCATTATTAAGTCTTACTTATTTGTCTGTCTGTCGTTATAGGTCTCAATCCTGCAACTCAAAATACAACAAGAGCACTTCCCGATAATGTTTATGTTTAAAGACGCATAAAGACGGTGTTTATAGATTATATTTTTAATCTATATTAAATATTGTTATTAATGTTGGAGATATTAGAAATGTATCTAATACCCGGTTATAATTATCTGCTGCGTCGATCAAGAGTTTACTCAAAATATATTAATTTAAAAATAACTTACGCGTCGCTTTCATGACAGAGGGAATTCAATGATTCATCTTCATCTTCATTTCGAAAAGGTGAGTCCTGTAAAATAAAATAAAATAAAGTATTGTTAGTTAACGCATTCATGAAAAAAAGGAACAAGAATATTTAGTTTCTGTAATGAATAGATACAGGCGTTACTTTGCGGAATCCATATTTTTAGGTTGTAAAAAACATATAATTAAAAAATACAGCCTGTAACTTGTTCATACAATTTATGATTTTCTTTGATGATTGAAACTTTTAATAAAAATATCCATATTCTTAATTCAAATCACTTTTAGTGCCTCGGGCCCCTTTAATTACAATGGATAGCTTACGCAATTCTTTCTGATAATGTGATATATTTGTTTTATAATCATATCTTGTAGGTCGTCGAATATTGCTGAAGAAACGTATTAAATGCGGGGATAAAAAGCTATTTTAGTCCCTGTTTGCGAAAATAAACTAATCTTTTCGAATAGATGTGATAAAAAAATAATTTAAGAATGCAAACTACAGCTCCTCTATAAATATCGTTAAATAAAGCTTTTTTTACTAGTGGCTTTGCGAGTTGAAGACCTCTCGACTGATATATGTTTTGTTTCAAGTTTTTCAACGCCTAGTTTACGCCGTTTTTTATTTTTTTTTAAAACTGAATCGACAAATATTCTGTTAATTGCCGAACCTGCTCAAAAAATTCAAGAGAATCGATTGGAAAAGGCGACTTGTGAAGTAGAACAACCGGAAATGCGGTAATCCGGCGAGACTAACGAAAGCATTTTCACCCAAACTGAAATGGAGATGCTTTTTTTTTTTTTTATGCCTGATAGGTTAACCTTTGACCACTATCTCACCTGATGGTAAGTGATGATGTGGTCGAAGATGTTGTACAGGCTAACCTAGAAGTACTGGCTCTCAAGGACAGCTGCCGGAACACACCGTTAGGTGCTTGGCGACAGATTTTCTACTTGAGGGTGGTAGCTGGCCAGGCGGGCATTCGCAAAATACCCTACCACCATGCTATAACGACTGCCATCCTAAGACAACAACCGGGACCGACGGATTAACGTGCCCTCCGAAGCACGGAAACGCTCAGTAGTAATGTCACTAGCGGTCACCCATCCAACTCATGACCGCGGGCGACGTTGCTTAACTTTGCTGATCGGTTGAGAACAGCTAAGTAAACTTCGCTACGAGCGCTTCAAAAATTCTATGTATCTAGTAATGCTTCGCTTGCTCTGTACGCTCGCTCGGTCAATTATATTAGTGGCTCTGTAAGCTGAAGACCTCGAGACAAAATTCGATCGAGAGTTTATCTGGGCCAAGCTTAATGTTTGGTTCAACATAAGGAACATTTGGTAAAGAAAACTTTAAACATTTCATCTTTTTTGAATTTAAGAGAAGTTTATTAGCAGCGAACCATTTACAGATCATAAATAATACATTATTTACATGAGTCAGTTCACTGTCTTTCCTATCTAATTTAAAAAAGGTATCATCTGCGAATAAAATAATATCGCAAAAATCTTTGACCATGCAAGGCAGATCAGTAATATATTTATGTTAGAAACAGAAAAGGTCCCAAAATTGATCCCTGTGGTATTCCTTTTTTTACCAATGACCCGGAAGAAGTATTGCCATTTATTCCAACCTTCTGTAGCCTGTCTGACAGATATGACTATAATATTCAGTATATTATTGTTAAGTATCATGTGCCTGTAATTTCACCGAGACCTAGATCCTTCAAACCGTAACACAGAAACGCGAACATTACTGCTTGGCGGTAGAAATAGGTATGGTGGCAGTACTTCCCCGCCCGAATTTATTCAAAAAGAGCTATAGAACCTAAAATACCCTAGAATATATAGTTTTATTGATTACAATATAGATGAGATATAAAAAAAATCATCCAAACTTATCCTGTAATTTAACAATTGCTCAAAAATCGGAAAACTTTATACGAAGTGTCAATACAATATTTGTAATTGTAAAATGTATTAATTTCATTTTGAAATACGTAGTTTTATTAATAATCAAACCACAGAGAACAGGGCCGCTACTACTATTCGACGAAGTTTCGTTTTTCGTGTTTCAAGCGACACTTTAGACAACGAAATTTTAATTTGCGGTACAGACCCACCACCTTATCTGTTCAGGTGGCAGAAAAAAGAACTACAACATTCCTTCAAATTGTGACAGTTTGTAGTTGGTTTCCTTGACCAGTAGCGCCCTCGAGAACTGCACAGTTAAGTTGGTGGTACTATACGACGTTCGTTGTTTGATATAATCTATGGTTGGACCGCAACGTTCAACACAAATCTTGCCCGCTATGGAATCTCCCATACTACTTGTGATATTACTCAGAGAACGCTGTTATGCCTCAATCAGTTAAATAAAAAAATGCAGAAAAATTAAAGAACATTTTCACATGGTCACACGCTACTGTTCTAGAAAATACAGGTTAGATATTTAGAATTTAGGTTAATCTCTTTGTTCTGCATAGGTAATTATATCCTCATTAGTACTATTTGTGTTCTTTCTGCCTATTTAGAACTCCACTGACTACTTTTATATATTATATATAAACCATACGAATCCGATAACAAAAATTATGTTCAGAATCTACACAGGCTTGCAAGTCTATGCTACGCACGAAGTGAAACAAAGTAAGCCAATACGTGTGTTTTGCGGATACCTTTCTTTCGGACCCGAAGTTCGATACTTCGACGGATTAGAGTAGGGCCCTGGTCATACACCTGAACACCACACCACGCATAATTTCATGTTTTGCGGGGATTATTACTTATATGAGTCGTGGTGCACTACCGAAAGCTCAACGAGGTATCACAAGTGATGGACAAAACACAGACGTAAAATCTAAAATCGTTTGTTAAGTAAGGCCTTTGACCATCCATGTACACCATAGCAATGGGAACCAGCTCTTTTTGTGACAGATTTTCTACTTCAGTTTGGTAGGCTACCAAACTGATCGGCGGTCATTAGTAAAATGTACTGTGTCTCCTAAGCATCAGTACGCACCGAAAGGCAGTGGCCGGCAGCGCAGCCTTCAGTTCTACTGCCAAACCATTTTCGACTTTGTCTCTATCACCACACAACATATTGTCGGTTGAAAGACTAGCATAAGTCGCGCGGACCATCACCATCATGTCTTCCATCCTATACATTTATTTCTACACATTATATATAGTCAGTACAGAGACATGTCGAAAATGGTTTTGCAGTAAAACGCCCGCTGCTACTTAATTAAGGCTGCGTTGAAGCTCAAGTTCGCAGCGTGGTCCTAATTATGGACCTACTGGGTGGCGGCCCATAGTCTTTTCAACTCTATCATTACTGCTTTATAATAATATATATAATAATATATGAAGAATATAAATTTACATTTTATGGTAGGCTATTCGCGCCTTTCTTCCGCGAAGTTCAGTGACAATATCTATGACTAACAGATGAGAGGATAGTAGTCAAAGGTTAGCCTTTATGCTATAAAACATATCTAGTTAGTCCCGGAAGCTCAAAGAGTATTATTATTGTTTAGCGTTGTTTTAAACATTTAACTTTCGTAAATTATGTCACCAGTTAAAATCTATTAATCTAATTATTATATTTTGCTAAATATTAGGTACATACCTGAGTTACTTGGTCTTTGTCTACTTGTGTCTCATCTTCTGATGTAACTTCTCCTTTCCTTTTTTTGCGCTTTTTTCCTTGGGATTTATTGCTAGACCTTTTATTACTTTCTATGCTTTGGTCAGGTGATGGTATACAGGTACACATATTTTGTTGACTATTTCTTGATTCTGTGTAAAAAAATATAAATAATTTGAAGTACTACTAAGCAATCACCTACTCGAACTTCCCACAGATATTTAAAGTTTTCAACCAGTGTATATTGATGAGTTATGGCACTGAAACATAGTCCTTGATAGTGGCCTTTTGAACAAAATCAGAATGCATGTGCCAAGGCAGGCTACACCGCTCGACGACCTGACATCCGGTAGATAGAATTGTTAGAGCTGCAGGGAAACAATGGAGTCAAATGGCTAGTAGGCGTTCAATGGGAAGGCCAATGTTCTACTTATGGACTATGTCTTCGGGTTGGTAAGGACAACTAATATCATAAATGTGAAAATTCGTGCCCGAAACGACTGGAAGGCTATCATAAAATTGAATCCTTAAAGTATGCATACTAAGAATAATATATGTACCTCGATTAAATGAGTAAGTACTTCTTGAGAGCACTAAAACTAAATGTCAGGGAGCAAAACAAAACAAAAGCAGCGACGAGGAGCGTTATATTACTATTGAGCATAACAAGGGGCGAGCCGAGCGAGCGTAGTGAGCGTGTAGCGAGCGCAGAAATGCGTTATTATGATAACGGCTAGAGCAGATAACATTAATAGCTTAATAACATTTCCGCCAACAAAACTTTATCATCACCATCAGATTAACCAGAACATTCACCGTCAAACAAGGTATCCCCTTTTTTGCTTGCCACAAAACCCACGCTTGGCAGGCGTTCGCAGAAGAAGTTGTCAGTTCTTCAGAAGGCGCTGCTTCCCACCTTCTGGTATTGTGCCCTAAGTCGCCTTTTACGGCACCCACAGGAAGAAAAGGTTGGTGACATTCTAACCTCAGTGCGCCGGGTTAGAAGCAATCGCCGGATTGTTAAAAGATTTGTCACCCAGTAGATATATCATCAAATGAAGTCGTATAATGTCACTTACTTGAGCTGTTCGAGTCTTCGAGAGATATTTTAATTACTGAAGTAAGTACTGATAACTTCGACTTCGAGATGGCCTTGTTAATTTTGCCAGTACAGCAGCCACATAAGCTTATACGGCAATAAAGACGGTGAAAGTCATTAAATTCACAAACCAGCTTATATTGGTATGTAGACACGTACATTTACGCGGATACTGGAGTTCAAGTTGTATTGGTATTTAATAACTCCGGCGTTTCTGGTTAGATAAAGATATAAAGAAGTTTTATTAGCCCTTTAGTAATTTTTTTACAGGCAAGTCTATAAAGTACATTTAACACATATTACTACTTAAATATTTCAAATGTAAATAATTGATTAAAATGTTATAACATTCATACACTTAATATAGTTAAATAATTAACAGTTATCACATTTGCACTTGGCCTAAGAACAAAGATTCTGCAAGCTACATTGACCTATTTTCTTTTAATGTGTAGAAGGGATTGTTTTCAAAATACTTCTTAATTTTTAGTTTGAACTAACTATATTTTAAGATGGTCAAGATTTTTGGTAATTTATTATACCCCAGTATTTTCGAATATCAACCTTGTTTCTGTACTTTAGCTAATCTGATTTTTGGTACAAACAAAATTTCATTACTTTTATAATTCGCTTTTCATTATTACGCAGATTGTAAGGTAAAACATTTTCCTGTTTTGCTGGAATTGCATAGAACAACATATATATACTTACATACAGCTAATTGCTGAACAAAATTTGGTAAATACATTTGGTAAGATTTGGTACACATGGTATATTTTCCATTCCGATTCAGTCAGTAGTAATTTCATAAAAGGGATAGTTTGTGTGTTATTGTCAGTCACCACCGAAACAGCAGTATGGATTTGGATGAAATTTTATCGCGCCTACACTTTCGGGGACAAACACGCATGAAATTTTTTATGATACTTACTGTAGTTTCTTCCCCCTGTTCTGTGGCCCTTTTCATTTTCTGACCTCATTTTCTTTGCAGCTGGTTCATATAATCTGAAAATTAAATATAATATACAATGTAAGACGATAATCTACACAGCAGAGCAATAGAAGTCAACTTGCAACAAAAAGTGAGTTTCATTGATGTTTTAAAATTTTTCACATAATAGGATGCGTGGAATGCATGCGTCAAGATGAGACAAACCAGTAAAAAGATTTTCCTGGACTCATAAAAAAAAATATATGCATCTACCGCAAAATCATATTGCCTATCTTAAATGTTGGATATCATTGTAAGATCAGTTACAATCTTTAAAAATAGACTAGACAAACATTTGGAACTATAAAATTAATGTGCACTGTTTTTTTTTTCCATATACACTCATCAGCTTTAACCCATTGACATCGGCAATAATGATAACAATAGAATTTCATTCATAAATTGGCCATAGTGCATCAGCCGATGCCACGGGATTAAGCTGCTAAGTGTATCACAATAATAATAATGTTCTTAATATTGGGTGTGATATGTTTCCGGCTTTTGCACTTTTTCATGTCTGGTAGGTTAGCCTTTGACCACCTCATGATAAGTGATGATGTGGTCGAATATGTTGTTCAGACTAACGAGTGATAGCTGCTAGCCAGGCGGGCATTCGCAAAATGCCCTTCCACCTTGCAAATGCGTTTAAAATACACTGACCCATCCAAAAAAAAACTAGTAATATAAACAATAAGGCTAATTTCATCTTATTATTTTTTATTTTTATTTTCCTTTAAACATTTTCTTTAGTAGATAGTTCAGACTATTTTAGTTTTGCATGGTGGTGGGGCATTTAGCAAATGTCAGTCACGCTAGCTACCAATCCTCAAGTAGCAAATATTTTACCAAGTAACAAAAAGTGTGTTCCGGCTGCTGTCCTTGACAGCCAGTAAATCCAGGTTAAATTAAACAATATCTTTCACTACATCATCACTTACCATCAGGTGAGATAGGGGTCAAAGGCTATCTTAAGCTTCAGCAATAAAATATAAGAAAATCTAGACAAACAACGGATTTGGGATAGGATAGATTAAACAATTTTTTATGTTTTTACAAATTATTGGAGCACTAAATTTTATGCCCCGGCCAAGAATCGATCCCGCATCCTCCGATTTTGCTTCGGATGCCTAAACCACTCAGCCACGTAGTTGGGAACCCTTTTTTGAGCTGAAATATCGTGCTCCAAATGTATTACTTTAACCATCATAGGAAATTTTGTGCTGCAATAATTTGTATATATGAATTTTGCTTAGCGTACGATAGTGCTTGTAATTATATGTGCAGTAGGGACCTGGTATTGATTCTATGCTTAGTTTCATTAAGAACAGTTCTGATTGTAATTAAGTTTAGTTCTTATACACAGAGAACACTTACTACAGGATACCATTAAATGTAATGAGAAATTTGCTTGTTTCCACTCTATCATTGTGGCAACACAACAGAAGCCACCCAAAAAAGAAGTTGAAGTTGAAGTTGAGAAATTTGCTTAACTTACCTATCATTTTCTAAATCGTTTTCTTCATCGGTGTGTTCACTGTCACTTCTTTCTGCTTTAATATCATCAATATATAATAATTTATTTGAATAATGATAATCATTGCAAGTTTCTTCATCTGAAGATGGGTCTGACTCGATGTGCATGTTCTCATCCATTTCGAAGCTGTAATTTTTAATTTTTTTTTTATGCTTGTTAAGTTACCCTTTGACCACTATCTCACCTGATGGTAAGTGATGATGTGGTCGAAGATGTTGTTCAGGCTAACCTAGAAGTACTGGCTCTCAAGGACAGATGCCGGAACACACCGTTAGGTGCTTGGCGACAGATTTTCTACTTGAGGGTGGTAGCTAGCCAGGCGGGCATTCGCAAAATGCCCTACCACCATGCAATTACAAGATAATATCTATGTAGGTACTCTATGATGTAATGATAAAGGACTCATCATCAACATTTTTCTACCCTTATCCCAATCATGTAGGGTTGGAGCAATACAATTAAAATTCAAAAAGATTTAACGTCAGTTGTATGGTTGGCAACTTCATAGTATAACAACTACCTCTCAGGAAACTTGAATGTTGGTTGGGAGCTGTTTAACACCTAATGTACAGAAATACATCATTATCATATTATTTGTCATCAGGTAAGAAGTATCTACAATTTTTGATTTATTAATTACTAGCTTTTAACCCGCGGCTTTGCCCGCGTGTAGTATCCCCCCAGGAAACATTACCGGTTTTGGGAACCGTGTAAAACGTGTCATATATAAATTGATACTTCAGAACGATAGAGAACTCAACCGCAGTGGTGAAATTGTCTCCGTTACTCTAAGTTAAGACCTATAAGACCATTACGCTAATTCTTCCCAATTAGCCACTACATGGCTGACAATCTCTTTACGGACATCCATTGCTCTATCCAGAGTCCCATAGAATAAATAAGACAGGGATTGAAAGTGGCTGTGCTCATCGCTTAAGTAACCTCTTGAAGGTCCGAGCTCAGTGGTGAGGCACCACATGGGACATGATGGATCGCTACACTATACTCGAGTTGCCCATCAAACTCAATGCGCGACGGACCTCTCATCCGAATTCCGAAGCTCAGCGTGTATAATACTCTTCATGCTTTGTAAAACATATTAGTAATGAGTATAATCTGATTTAGAAAATTATCTTAATGGTACGTAAATACAATAATATAATTAATATTTTGTAAGAAAGCTAGTTTTTATCATCTTTTTTTATTAAATATTAATTGTTGTAATTTCAAGTGTCTGCCAATCCAACTATGGTACAAAAGATACACCAATATGGCAGATAGATGAACAGGCCGAGCGCCAGCGGTTTAGGTTCAGATGACCAACAATCCTCCCCATTTTCCCTTCTAATCAACCCTAGCAAAAATATTATTGGGGCGTGTTTTTATTTTAAAATGTCTATCTAGATACAAATTTTCATCATTATCACTTCAGAAACAATGACCTTTCCACACACTCCGACAAAACTCGTCACGAATTTCACACCCTTAAGTCATCACAGTCAAAAAAATGTTGAACACTTCTTTTTTATATTGAATGATCTACCCAAATACAAATTTTCAAAACATAAGCTAAAAACAAAGGACTTTCATGCAAACGTTTTCACCCATTTTTACCCTCTTAGGTGTTGAATTTAAAAAATCCTTTCTTAGTACGCGCCTACGCATCAAGACAAATACACCCTCCAAATTTCAAGTCTCTGCGACCAGCGGTTTAGGCTGTGCGTTGTCTGTCAGTCAGTGAGCCAGGACTTTGATTCTTATATATATAGATGAAGTTGCCAATATATTTGGCTTTGGTTTAGATTATAAAACACATCATTTTAAGGGGGTGGTGCGTGGGGATGGTACGCGGAGGCAGGTGCGGGGGTATGGGTAGACGAGGGGTCTACCTGTGAAGGGGAAGTTGCGACCCCCTCCCCTTTCTAAGATATATTTTCTTTTATATATATAACCTCACTATTGTCAGACATTGATTTCAGGGGTGAGGGGCGGTGCAGGGGAAGGGAAGAGAAAGTTGAAAGCGGCATCAAGACGGGTTAGACGGGTATCCCCTCGCTTCATCAAGTGATGTTTTATAAACTGAACCAAAACTATATATTTCACTAGCTTTATTTTTCGTGCCTTACTTTCGTAGTATTTATTTTAACACTTTAATTTATTCATATTTACGGAATAATCCTGAACATTAAAGCATTACAGGTGGTACCGGCGGCACACTATCACAGCACAAACGGACCCAAGGTGATCTATGTGATATTAAAAAGCTTTAGACTCAGAGAAAAAATTAAATCCAATAGAAAATCTTTCTAAAAACAAACAAACAAATTTTGTATCGTCTTTGTTTTTTTTTTTTGCACAGATGTGTGTGATATTTTTTCCCAGGGTTGCCAACCTTTGAATTTTTGCCTCGTAGAGAAGTAGATAAAAATATCGTATATTAGCTTTCGAACCTCGTTCATTCAAAAATTATGTGTAAAATGTGATAAAAATAAGAAAAACGCATTTAAAAGACGTTTTACACAGATAATGCTTTTTTTGAAAGTTTGTTACAAAAAAAATCGTCTTCATGTTGTATGTAAAATAACAAAATATTTTGCTTACAATAGATAACTTACATAATACTTTACATACTTTGTAGTTTGTACCACAGACTACGACGACCTATAACTATGGAGGGTAGAGGTATAATGAAATTGATTGAATTCGAGTGAGGCGAAATCAGGGTCTAGTGAACATATTGACAAAAATGTTCCCTGCAATTAAAATTATTATTTAAAGTTTCATACATCAAAATATTGTACATAATTGAACGAGGATAATATCGTCCTCGTAGCTTGTACGGAAGACCAGAAATCTCGTAAATGTACGAGAAACCTCGTACGGTTGGCAACGCCGTATTTTTCTGTGTAAGGGCCTGTTCCATTAGTCGCTAAGAACGTAAATTTCGATAATTTTGATCACATTCTGCGTCTGTGGTTGTGATCACGTGATCGTTTGAAACGCACCCTTAGGGTGCTTACCATTTGAGTGAGATACGCTAAAAACGATCACACTCCCAAAAAGTTGTTCCACATGGGTCTTGGCGTTATTTTCGCCTTAAACGCTACATCTAATGTCAAAAGTGACAGAAGTGGCAAATTTTAGTGGCATTCTTAGCGTTCTTATCCAAAAATGGAACGGGGATGACAGTTACAAACGATCACGTGATCACAACCATAGACGAATGACAAAATTATCGAAAATAACGTTCTTAGCGACAAATGGAACATACCCTTATATTATTGTCATGTTCCACTTCATGCCACTTTCCTTTGATTTTTTTGGTTGGACTGACATAGCCTTAGTTACGATACTAAGATACCTATAAAATTAAACGCACCCCAGCCAGTGTACGTAGGCCGTATTCCATTTGAGTTATTTTCGATAATTTTGACAAATAGTTGCGTCTATGGATCCACAATTAATGAATGAACCATAGACATAAAATGTGATCAAAATTATCGAAAATAACGAATTTAGCGTCAAATTGTATACGCCCGTAGTTTTCAGTATTAATATTATTTAGTTAAAATACAAAGTTACTTTATCGCTATGTGGAAATTAATTCCTGCAAATTTAACACAACGCTATCTGCTATCGAAATCCCTAAACTTGAGTGCTATGCTACAAAAAATAAAATTCGTTAGAGCAATGACTTTGTGTGTATGTCAGATATTTGTTTTATTTGTTGCAAACAAATAAAACAAATATCTGACATACACATGCTGTCATTATTTCACATGATTAAATATGAGTTTGTAATTTGTATGGTCAGCAGGGGTGCGTTCCCGCACGCCTTCGGCCAAGACAAATTTTGGTCTAAGCGCGGATATACGCCGTTCCAGCACTCCAATCGAGCTTAATTTGATCCTGGCAAGATTTGATCATACCCGTTCCGGGCGACCTGTCAGAGCTAATTTTGCTCTACTTGGCCAAAATTTTTCTACCTTTTGAATCGGCCAAATCTTGGCTAGCTGTCAAATGTGACAGATTGTACAATAAATAATAAATTGTGTACAAGCTAAGCCAAGGATTAGTGATTTCTATGCTGTCTTTGCTTAATTACGTAATGGGGCTCATTCTAAAACATACAGAAAATATTTGATCACTTAAGAACATCGCTGTCAATTTCATATTGTGACAATAGCGCCAAAAGGTCGTTCCAGGTACCTTGGAGCAAATCTAGCTCGACCAATATTTGGCCCGGCCTTACTGGAACGCACCCCTGTCTGCACAGATTAATCATATGTACATACCCATAATACTAGTTACCATAATATTACTTTTCTATATGGTCTGGTTCAAAATACACAATTATAGAAGGTAAAAATTTCAAAAACTGTTGATAAAATTTCGTGTGGTTATTCAAGGTATCTGTAAAAAACGAATGAAGGTACATTGTGGTGTATACCGATTGTAAAGACGAGCAAGCTAGTTTTTAGTTGAGACCTGAGATGTATATTAAATTATTTGGTTCCAGTGAATAAACCATGGGTATTTGAGATTATGTACATGCATAGGATGTAATCAAGGGGTTCCCAAACTTCTTTTCATAGCACACTTACTGGTATACCTAGTATACCTACCTACTATCTTGGTGCCATATGTTAATAGGTAGCAGATAGATACAGTTGACTCGTCGTAATCCGGCACCTGTATTATCCAGCATCTCCTGTTATCCAACATGCTCATAAAAATACATACATAGCACGAATACACTGCTAATTCAAATTTATTTATTTGTCAGAATGCAGGTTATAAAGTTGTAACATGGCTAATAAAATTTAAGTCCCAGGTACATTCTCAACTATATTAGTCATCAAATATTAACAACACAATATAGGGTTCGTTGTATTAAATAGTTTCTTAAAAATTATACAAATAATAAGAAATATGTGATTGAAAAAAAAAGTCAGCGGTACAATCAAAACAAATAAAATATAACTATTTAGTTTCAGTATAAAATAAAAATTACGATGTCATTACCTATTTTATATTAAATGTTCTATCACTAAAGATTCATTTATACCATAGTAACATTTGTCAAGGAGTAATGTCTTCAAATTATTTTTAAACTTTAATATATTACACGCTATTAAGACTTCTGGCAATTTATTATAATGACGGCTATATCAAAGACCAACCTATAGAAAACATATATGATATCAATATTTTATACATTTTTGAAATCAATCATGACCTACATTGTCAAGGAAAAACTTATGCTCAGAAATTATATGTTTATGTTTCACTCCTCAAATCAGTGTTTGTTTGAAAGTGATAGAGCAAGTAGCTATGTAGTACATGTATAATTAATCTCACCATTTTTATATAAACATGTTAGTCTTATTTGTCGAATTACAGGCTGTTCAAAATTGTTCCATATTTTGAACAGCCTGTAATTCGACAAATAAGACTAACATGTTCTATTCAACAATCCAACTAGAGAGACAAATTTCTTAGCATTCCATGGATTCACCGTGTGGGTGTCGGGTCCATTTCGTTGCAGAGGAAGAGGCCAGAGGGGCCTGGGACTTGCAACCCAGGAGTAGGGTTAAGGGGCCCCTTTATGATGCATCATTGCTCTTCTTCACCGCTCTAGTAGATACAGTATAGTGTATTATTGTAATATAGTTGGAGTCGGATATGTAAATATTAAAACAACCACAATATGTAGCTGAGTTTTATCTAGTTATTGACACACAATGATACATTTATTTTATAAGAAAAATGGGAAATAAAATATAACAGCAACTGGGACATGTGAGCTTCGTTATGTCCACACATTTTCAAAGCGGGATAAGGCTTTACACCGCTACTCTCATTTCTTGCTACTCTAACTCTTCCAAATTGGAACATTTGAATTTTGTTTAAAGGCTGCTGTCACAAGAGAGTTCAATGAGACCTTTTTCTTGCAAATTGAATTTTTGTGGAGCTTGTGTTTGGAAAGTATCCTGCATGATATTGTCTTCATAAGAGTATTTAAAACTATTCAGTGAGCTATCTAAAGGCGTAAAACTGAACATCAGGTGTTTTGAGACAATGATGGCCAAGCAGTAATGGACTGCTGAGCATGGTTTTATTGCCAATGCTTGAGCTTCACCGCATGGTGGAAAGGCATTTAGTGAAAGCTCGCCTGTCCAGCTACAACCCTCAAGTAGAAAATCTGTCACCAAGCACCTTAGAATAATAATAATTGCCAGAATTGGCACTTGTCACTAAATGCATCTGGTATAGGCAGAGTTCATCAGGTAGTCTGCTTCACATCAGATGGGCCTTGTGCTTGTAGCTCTTAGAAGCTATATATATGTGGATGGGCTGTGAGGAATGCCTCACAGCCCATCCACAACAAACCATGAGAACCTTTGCCCTCTTTGTATTAAAACCTGAGAAAACAAAGGTTCAAGAATTGAACTACGTGCAAAGCAAGTGGTCTCTAAAATTTGAGTGTGCAAGCTAGATGCGTTGTTAGATGTATGTGCAACAAGCATGCAAATTTGCATGCTTGATTTTAAACGGTTAACTTGCAATAATACACTATTCTG
Organism: Plagodis pulveraria; assembly: GCA_963890685.1. Taxonomy (NCBI): domain Eukaryota; kingdom Metazoa; phylum Arthropoda; class Insecta; order Lepidoptera; family Geometridae; genus Plagodis; species Plagodis pulveraria. Next base: position 5,529,904 of record OY982955.1, on the reverse strand, counting down.
TATCTTATCTCTTTACTAGATAAGTGTGTTTGTTTAAATGCAAATGCTTTGTTATAATAATTGTAGAACACTGAACACTACATAATACAATTCTTTCAGTCATTCACAGATAAGCAGCTCTGCAGTCTTGAGTCAATTGTGTTATGCTGAAAATGGGGTCCCAAGTGAGTAAATTCATTCAGAAGTAGGTAACTTACCATAAAAAAAATACAGCACATCACAGGCATACAAGAAGGAGGGGTCAGTAGTTGTGCTGTAAGCCTAGTGTTTGACAGGCAGCTTATGGATGCCAGCAAAGATAATTAGTGTATCTAATCTAAAGAAAGGCAATGTAATCATTTTATTGTGTTTTATCGTCTTTTACCATTTCCACATGAAGAGATGAGATATATATACATTATAATCTGGTGAAAATCATTGACCTATATATAATAGACGCGACATCTCAAACGAGGATGGTCGACTAGTGCAGGTAAGCCGCATACTCTCCCCCACATCAAAAAATTAGAGAGACGAATTACTTAGCATTCCATGGATTCACCGTGCGGGTGCCGGGTCCATCGCGTTGCAGAGGAAGAGGCTAGAGGGGTGCCTGGGACTTGCAACCCAGGAGTAGGATTAAGGGGCCCCTTTATGACATATCAATGCTCTCCTTCACCACTCGAGCCTCCTCCCCTACCTAACCAAATTTGATAAGATCCTACTAATGCCGCCTTAGATACACGTTCTAGGATGGAAGTTACGGTTGTTCTTGGTAGGCCAAGGTCTTTAAGTAGGTTATATAGGGATTTCGCTGGTATACCCCTTGCTCCAACCTCTACAGCATATAAACTAACCACATAACCGTTTTTGGTTAATTCATTTGTTAGGTCATAATATTTGTTTGTTTTTATTGTGTGGTCTTTAGGTATGTTTGTTTCCCACGGCACAGTAAGTTCTATAAGTACTATGCGTTTTAGATTTTTTGAGTATAAAAATATGTCTGGTCTGGATGACGAAATACCAACATCCTCAGGAATTTTGTAATGTTTTTCATACGTGTCCATCAATAGAGTCCAATCGGGAGCTGCGCCTAAGATGGAGTATGGCTTGGATTTAGATTTTGTAGATGACCCTTCTTTTACAAAATCGACGTGTCGTTTATTCGTGGTCAGTCCTTTTTTTGCTCTAGCTACCGAGAGACTCGCGGCTTCACGTATGATTTCGAGGACTCTATCATGGCGACGTGAATAATGACCCCTATCAAGGAGCACCTTGCATCCTACCAGCAAGTGCCTAGCTGTACCGATCGCCTCCCGACAAATACCGCAAGACTTTTCGGTGGCTTTCCCCCATCTTACTAAGTTACTTTTGTCTGGGAGGGTCATCTGAAAGGCGTTTAGATAGAATTTTAATAAGGCAGGAGACCAGTCGTATATCAAGGTGCGCCACTTTAACGCCAGAGGGATACAAAATTCACCTATAGTTAGCCATTCGCTCTGCATTTCTAAGCTCATTGCATGCACTTTATAGTTATCATTTTCGTCTTGCTGAAGAAAAGATTTTACAACGTCTTTATCCTCCATTTTCTTTTCCGACCCAAAACCCGCTTTGCTGGTCTGTGCACCTATCATAAATTGTTTGTGGAATTGAAGCCTCGAGTCAAGGTCGGAGGCACTTTTATCTTTTGGGAGAGATGCGACTATATCGTCTTGAGATTTTGATAAGACGTGCGTTTTGGTAACTCTGAGGTGTTTATAGAGCTCCGATGGTTTCTTTAATTTCATCCCAAAATTAGTTTGATCCCTAAATAGAGTAGATGGGTCTGCCGAAAGTGCGAGCCCCAACCAAGACTTCAATGTCCTTATGACGTTTACATCCAGCTTTGTTAAAAGTGATTTTGTAATGTCGTATACTAGAAAAGGCCAAGTCAGACGTGATGTTAAGTAGTGGTCGTATATCCAAGCTTTTTTAATGTTATTTATTGGTTGTTGGTCTACCATACTAAGATCTTTTAGAAAGCTATCGACAACTGCGTCTAGAGATGGTGTGCGACCTTTGTGATCAATCTTTCTACCAAGAAATTTAAATGGCACAGATTCAGCAATTGTGGAAACACATTCTCCTCCTATCAAGAGTCCCGGATCATAAGAGGTAAATTTGGTATTTCGTCTGCCCAGACACAGACAGTGGCATTTACTTGGTTTTGTTCCCAACCCTTCAGACCACGCACAGAACTCATCCACTTCTCGTAAAAGTTCCTGACATTGTTTTGGATTACGTGTCAGTATTGCAAGATCGTCAGCAAAAGCTAAGATGGACTCTGTGTATCTGTTATTGATCTTAAACCGATAGCCCCACTTTTTTTCATGACTAATTAACTTGTCAATTAAAATATTAATTACTACGTTAAATGCTATTGGTGACAAGCAGCAACCTTGGAACAAACCCACATTGTATTGCAACGTTTTAGTAAGTCCCTTTTTTGAAGATATAACAAATTTTAATTGGGAGTAATATGATGCGATGATGTCGCTGACCAGAAGTGGAAAGTTATACCATTTCATTGCGAATAACAGCAATTTGTGCTGCACAGAACCAAACGCGTTCTCTAAGTCTATCCAGCACACCGTTATTTGTCTTTCATATGTTCTGGCATCTTTTAAACTTTCCGCTAGTAAAGTATTGTGTTCCAGGCATCCAGAAATTCCAGGCAAAAACCCTTTCTGGTGATTGGGCCTGAAATACCTATTATTAATCATAAATTGAGTCATTCTAGTTTGTAAAATTGAGAAAAATATTTTTGATATTGTGTTTGTAAGTGCAATCGGCCTAGTATCTTTTGGATGAGTTACTTCGTCTTTTTTTGGAATGAGGACAAAAATTTATTTTCCGAATGCCACTGGTATTTGCTTGCTTGACCAGATCTTAATGAAGATATTTAAGAGATGTTTACGATCCGATGGACACTTTTTATACACTATATATGGGATACCATCAGGATCTGGCGCTGATTTAGATGTTTTGTTTTTCAGCTGATTGGTTATTTCCTCCATAGTAGGTGAGATGATATTAAAATCAACATGGGGATCATGTGGTCTTTGGTTTGTGGGATCCTCATATGAACTCTCATGGTGGGGCACTTCGTATGTGCTTTTGAAGTGGTCGTAAATCTGTTCATTGGTCAAGAGAAGCTGTCCACCTTTTTCATTGAAAATGTTTTTTGAGTATTGAAAAGGGTTTTTATCAAAATTAACTTCATGTTTTGCTCTATTCAAGTTATGGCGATTTTCTGTTATTTGTAATGATATTCCTTGAATTAGTTTAAGAATTGATCTTAATGCCCTGGACAGTTGATGACTTAAATGGTTATCGCCCATGGCCTTGGCATTCCTAAGTTGCTTTATTAACTCTCTTTTCTTTCTCCGCATTTTCAACTTAAAAGTATTTTCTTTGTTTTTGTGAGCATAATTAGTTGGTGGTGGATAGTGCTCAGAAAAGTAGTCATAAATAGTGTTTTGGAAAGTGTCTACTTGGCTGTTTAAATCACACACAAAATACACAATTTTCGAACGTAAAGCGCGTGTAATCTCTACGAGTGCCCAGCTGCGTGTGGGGGAGAGTATGCTGGCTGGCTTACCTGCACTGGTCGACTATCCTCGTTTGAGATGTCGCGTATAGGTCAATGGTGAAAATAGGGTTTGTGGACTTTGAACACCCCCTCAGACAGGGTTGCCGATTCGGATACCTATATCAAGTTATCATTATCAATAATATAATTACAACAGTTCAATAGTTTTTAAACTTACTTGCTTTACATTTTAACAGATAGAAAGCATAGTGAACACATACAAGGTTCTTACAAAGATCCCAAGCATTGCCAGTGCAAAGTTAAATAAAGCCAGTAACAAGGTAACGGCTAAATGGTCTGTCAGGAATTTGGACAAGGGAAAGAGTACCAAGTATGCAACAAGCTTTACTTTGAATGAAAGCCTAAATGTCATAGATCAGACTGAATTTGGAACGGATGTTAGCAATGAGTAAGTTTTATTTCGCATTTTATACAAAACTAGCTTTCTGACCGTGGCTCCGCCCGCGCGTATGTTAGTTATCGCGCAAAACGTCTTGGGTAGTTGGATAAAAACTATCCTATGCCCTTCCCTGGGTCTCAAACTATTTCCATACCAAATTTCATCCAAATCGGTCCAGTAGTTTTTAAGTTTATTTGTATATTTTTTTATTGTTGCATACAAATATACAAATCTTTCCTCGACAATTTGTCGATGAAAATATTAGTATAGATTGAAAATATTCTTACAGGATACTTGAGATAAAATATGCTTCCTTTTTTTATTTAGTTGATAGGATAGCTTATGACATGTTGTCCAGATTAACCTAGAATTAATGGCTCCCAAGGACAGCTGCGGGAACACACTGTTGAGTGCTAGACCACAGATTTTCTGTTTGTGGGTGGTAGGTAGCTAGGTAGCCATTAGCAAAATGCCCTACCACCATGCTATAGTGACTGCCATCCTTATTCAACTGTTAAGACAGATGGATTAATATGCACTCTAATGCATAGTAGAAGTGCTTAGTAGTAAATGCAAATAACGGTCACCCATCCAAATCATGACTGCAGCAAACATTGCTTAATTTAGTAGATTGTTTAAAATAACTGGACAAGCTACGAGTGCTTCAATTTCATTAGTGACTGATGTTCGCTGGTCAAGGATACCACAAGACTGAATTTGATGAAAATTTAACTTTGGAGTGGAGCAAAAATAGGTGTATACTTTTTGTAAGAGGTTTAGAGATTTTGTTCCCGCATTAGGCAGCATTGAAAAGACTTCATGCACTCCATCCAAAGTATTTTAACATGATTCAATAAAAATTGAGGAATGACTTGTATAAAGAAACATCATTGGGTTTATAGTCATCATCAGTGAGAAATCCAGGCTCTGATTTTTTTTCTTGCTTATATATCAACGATTCTACAAAAGCCGCCTTGAGCGGTGCTATGATGTTAACGGGGTCCCTAAACTAGCTAATACATGCATCACGCAAGGCGAATACCAACAGACTGGCACACTGGCGAGTGGCCTCACTCCTCCCCGGACATCTGTGTTCCCAGTAGCCCCCATCGCGCGTCCGTATAACCGCGAATACCGAATTGGCGGGAGTACGGATTAGGGGTACTGTAAATATTTAATAAGTCTTATAGATATTTTAGAAGATCAGGTTAAAAGGGAACCTAATCTGAAAAGAGTGTATGAAGAAAGTGATTAATATTTTTCAGGCTGTTATCTGCAATCTCACCTCAAGAGACTTACAAGGCAATTATTCGTGAAGAGAATGGTAAAGATACAAAGAATGGAAAGAAACAGTTCTTGGAAGTATGGAAGAAGAGTACACTCTCTCATTGCATTGATCTGACTGCCCTGGATCTGCATGGAGATGTCTATGCAGATTGTAAGTTAAGAATTTTATGCTTACTAATAGTTACTTATGCTTACTAATGCTTACTAATTTGAAGCGCTCGTAGCGAAGTTTGCTTAGCTGTTCTTAACCGATCAGCAAAGTTAAGCAACGTCCGCCGCGGTCATGAGTTAGATGGGTGATCGCTAGTGACATTACTACTGGGCGCTTCCGTGCTTCGGAGGGCACGTTAAGCCGTCGGTCCTGGTTGTCGTCTTAAGATGGCAGTCGTTACAGCATGGTGGTAGGGTATTTTGCGAATGCCCGCCTGGCTAGTTACCACCCTGAAGTAGAAAATCTGTCGCCAAGCACCTAACGGTGTATTCCGGCAGCTATCCTTGAGAGCCAGTACTTCTAGGTTAGCCTGAACAACATTTTCGACCACATCATCACTTAACATCAGGTGAGATAATAATCAAATGCTAGCCTATTAGCAATAAAAAAAAAAAAGTTTCCGCAGTGTCAGTGTTGTAGGGAGCAATAAAAACACTTTGTGACGTGGGTAATAACTGGCGATGTGCGTCAAGCCGCTGTCTTTTAGGGTTTACAATTCGAATCAAATTCTGCATCATTGCGGCCTTTAACAATAAAAAAGCCAGGTTGTCCGTCTATGGTATATGGCAATTTGTTCGCCCCCATAGCATGTGACCCATCTATTCAAGTGAAATGTACTACTAATGTGTGCGTTTAAACATATTGGTCTAGGAAAATTCTCATCTTTTTTTCTGGGATGATGTTTTTTTTTCCATTCCTTTCTGTCTCGTTATATTCTTTGATAATTCTAACGTTATAATTTTTGCATTAAAGCCTAAGAAGCGAATAAGCTTACAAAATTGCAACGTAAAATTTGAACTATGATTAGGATTTGAACCTGCGACCATCCGGCCCTATAGCCGGGATATGCTCTGCCAATTGAGCTATAGTAGTGAGTGAGTCATAGCTCAAATTCATTCACTGATGATGTTAGCAAAAATAATTAGTGATAGCATTAGTACTTATCCAGCAGAGTTTGGATGTCTCGACTGGTCATGTGACGAAACCGCCATAGTGTATGTGGCAGAGAAGAAGCCGCCTAAGTCGGAACCCTATATCAAGAGGAAGGGAGAGGAAAAACCCAAGGGCGATGGAAGTGGCGATGCACCCAAAAAGGTAAACCATTTTCTGCAGTTGATTTTGGATGCTTTGAATGGTCACAATGGTTGTAGCAGGTACAAGCAAATAAGCTTGTCCCTAAAAAAATATATAATTGTATTTGTTTGTCTTTCTGGTCTGCTGGTGTAGATTAGCTTTAGAGCTAGTTTTAATTATTTTCCTGTTATAAATTTAATATTTGCAGGGTGAAGAGTTTGTCTACAGACAGGACTGGGGAGAGCAGCTGATCGGAAAGTTCTCATCTGTGATTGTGGTCTGTCAACTGCAGGATGAGAGCTTCAAGGTGCTTGATAATATGCCCCCTGGTTGCTGCCCTGGACAGGTATAAGACTCAAAGGGCGCTCATACAATAATTCCATTATAGGATGTATGTTTTTTTTAATATCGTAGTAAACACACATAAGGTTAATTTGGTAGTAAAATTACATACAGTAGATATGCGAGTTGAAAGTAGTCGGGGTCTGAGGTAAAGGGCGGTGAGGTTATTAGCATCACCGCATCTGTGTTATGTCAATTCTGGTCCGTTACAAAATGGAAACATGTCCAATTCGTAACGTCGGTAGATACGAGTTCAATCCCTGCCCCAGCCTTGAATTTCCCCCCTGTAAAATAAATAATAATTATGGATTAAAATAATGAATGTTGCTTTGGGCCATTGGCATTGCCTTTGTGTTAGACTGTAAGTTATAGAAAAAAAACAAAAACGGATTGAACCCAAGAAGATTATATATAAACACTGGAGTTTGAAATGCAAACAATACCTTGATTCAAGTTGACGGATTTTGAATGATGTCTGTCATATTATGTTTTCATCTCTTTCTTTTTTTCTTATTAAATCCTGTTTATTGCACACATACGTGCGATTTTCGTATTTTATATGAAATTTTTTATATGTATGAGACAAATTATAATAAACATGACTAAGGGTGACTTGCGTTAAATAAAAAGCTCTATGCGATTATGTATTATTTTCATGGTCGAACATGAAAGATAATGTTTCTAAGAAAACTCTAACTATAATTGCCAACGAGTAACGAGGTTCAAACTAAGTACCTATGTTCAAATGGAGCATTATAGTAACACAATGTTTATTCCGTGGTTCAGGTGAGGTTTGCGCCGGATGGCGGGCGAGTAGTTGGCGTGGCGTGGGAGACTGAGCCTCGCCGTCTCGGCCTCATATACTGCACCAACCGCCCCGGGTTCATATTCTCACTTACACTCGACGGTGTCTTATGTAAGTAGTACTCGAATACAAATATTAGTTATTTGTAAAAGGGAGGCATTATGAAAATATACTGTAAAATTGATTCTCAAACTTTTTTTTTTTTAATGTTATTGTGACGGAACAAGCACGAGGCCCACCTGATGTTTAGCGATAACCACTGCCTATAACAGATCCATTTCATCACAAGGTGACGAAATGCACTGCGCCCGTCGCCCTGAGACATACAGTTGTTGAGTCTCATATGCCTATAATTTTACTGGCTATCAAGAATTGCTGCCGGAACACATATGAATTAATTCATCGTAAGTAATTTGAATAAAATACTTTCTAAGAATATATGTTTAACAATGTAAAATTTTCATAAATAGGTATCTATTTTATTAAAAGGCTTTAAAAAGGTGATGTTAACCTGCCAAGCTAATGTAAAATTGTTGAAATAAGTACTTGACCGTGTCTTGTAATTATTGTAAATATACTTATATGTTAAATAAAGATCTTATAAAACAAAAAAAAAAAAACAGTTGTTGAGTCTCATATGCCTATAATTTTACTGGCTATCAAGAATTGCTGCCGGAACACACTGTTAGGTACTTGACTACAGATTTTCTACTTGAGGGTGGCAGCTAGCCAGGCGAACATTCGCAAAATGCCCTTCCACCATGCGGTGAAGCTCAAGCCGGCGGTGGGATTCGAACCATGGGCCTGCGGCAAAGCAGTCCATAGCTATGGTAGGCTATCATTGCTTCAAACGAACTATCATTACTTCACCTTAGATCAGATACACCTTACAGTAGAAATCTTATTAAGATATTTTATAATAAATATTTATTTAAACCCTGTACGTACTTTATTTGAGACATAATCTAAACACATTTCCTATTTCACATATCACTTCTCTGTTATTCACATTGTCACAACTTGTCGTCCGTTGGACTCTACTTCCATGGTAAGACTGCATTATATATTACGTAACTGGCGCTACCACAACACCTCTCCTTAAAGGTAAGCATAAGAGCTTTATATTTTCCATCTGTTCTAAATAAAACATTGTCCTGTGTGTTTGTCAAACCTAAATACGATAAAGAGATTGTAAAATGAAAATGTCCCTAAAATCTTGTTTCATAAATTCCAGCCAAATTATCGAAGGAAGGTCTGGCGGTTCGATCGCCACGTTTCAGTTCAACTGGAGACTTGGTGTGGCTGCAACGCGCCGCTGACGGACCTCACCACGCTTGTCACGAGCTAGTCATGTTGAAGCACGCTACCGTGAGTATTAACTCACTATTCATACGGTGTATAAACTAGCTAGAGATCATCTGGAGACTCGGCGTGGTTTTAACACGCCGCTAGCGTAGACCGCCATGCTTGTGACCATTGTGGTTTGAAACACGCAACGTCGAGTACTAGTTATAATGGCCTTCGGATAGTCTGCTCTTATCTATGCATAATATATGAAGCAGTGATAGCTCAGTGGCATTGGCTATGGACTGCCGCACAGCAGTTCCATGGTTCGAATCCCGCCGCGGGCTTGAGCTTCACCGCATGGTGGAAGGGCATTTTGCGAATGCCCGCCTGGGTAGCTACCAACCTAAAGTAGAAAATCGCCAAGCATATAACAGCGTAGTAATTAAACAACTTTAAACGGTTTAAATCGCGTATATTTATAATTATTTTTGTCCTGACGTTTCTATTTCACTTATTTGATACTAATAAATATAGGCGGTTTAAACCGTTTAAAGTTGTTTAATTACTATGTGTAATAATCGCGAAAACCTAACGGTGTGTTCCGGCAGCAGTCCTTGAGAGCCAGTAAAATTACAGGCACATGAGACTTTACAACTGTATATCTCATGGTGACAGGCGCAGTGCAATTCGTCACACGTGACGAAAGCATCTGTTATAGGCAGAGGTCAGTCCGCTTAACATTAGGTGAGCCTCGTGCTTGTTCCGTCACAATCACATATAAAAAAAACTGGACACTTGGTGTGTCCAGTGTGGGTTGAAATACGCAACGTTGATTACTAGTTATTATGGCGTTCGGATAGTCCGCTGTTATCAAAATGCTAAAAATAGGGAGTTCATAGTAATTAAACAACTTTAAACTGTTTAAATCGCGTATATTATTTAGTCACCCCGTGACCACGATCACTGCAAAGTGTAACGTCGGGACAAAAATAATAATAATCATGATAAATATATGCGATTTAAACCGTTTAAAGTTGTTTAATTACAATGTGTAATAATCGCAAAAACCTAAAGTCAAAGTCAAAATCATTTATTCAATTTAGGCGTCTATGACGCTCTTATGAAGGTCAATTACAAATTTTAGTATTGAAATATTCTATATTGTACTGCCACATTCAGCAAATAAATTGTATAGAGCCACTGCGAGAAGAAAGTGCAAGAAACTCGGGGCCATTCTTTTAAACATCTTTGAACAATGTGTTACATACTTACTATATAATAAAGTTATTACAATATTTGTTTAGATTACGTAGGTGACAGGCAATAGCTTGGCAGAGGCGGAATTGTCCAGGCATTTTTGTCGTTCAAGTAATCAGAAACTGTGTAGTAGGATTTTTTAATCAATATATTTTTAACGTGCAACTTGAATTTCCCTTCTGTGAGCGTTGTAAGACAACTGTACTGTACTGCATCAGCCGGATCGTCCACTTCTGAACACAGCCTCCCCTATTAATTGCCATAATCCCCACGCTTGGCAGGCGGTTTGGAGATCGCAGTGTAAGATGGCAGTTCTTTAGAAGGCGCTGCTGCCCACCTTCCAGTATTTGTCCCTTAGTCGCCTCATACGAAACCCACAGGTTGATATGGGGAGGTGCAATTCTAACCCGGCACCCCACGGGTTGTAAGACAACATAGGGGTTAATTTTGGGCAAACTAGCGTTTTGAATGTTACATTTTCCTATATGTCAATAACTAGTTACATATCTCACATTCGACAGGAAGAAGTGACAACACTTATAGACATCGTCGCAACAGAGACTAGCACTGCAAACAAGGAACCGTTCCATGGAGTGTTCAGTCACGCGCTACCCGCGCGTTGCTTCAGCCGCGAGGGACGCAGGGTTGTGTTCTCTACGCCGCAGCGAGACGAGGCGAGGGCATATGTTAAAGATATAGGTATGTCATCATCTTTCCACTGTTATTCTATTAGTGATGACCATGACTACACTTGTTCCATGGACTGCTCACTTTCATCTCTCTCTCACGTTTGGTGCGTTACTGCGGGTACTGATATTTTGTAAAGTTAATGTCCCAGTGTATATTACCATTAAACGCCATGACGTCCACCGAGAAATTCTATCCCGGCCCCCCACTGGTCGTCAAATGTGCTTGATGCTGAATGAGTCACGTTCTCCACGCCACCGCAGCGCCTAGATAGCAATGCTAGGTAAAAGTATACTGTGTAAGCCGAAAAGTTCACTTCTGATCACAGACTCCTCCACTGTGGGCTTCCCCAAAATTTGCCATAATCCTTAAGCTAGGCAGGCGGCTTGGGGATCGCAGTGTGAGATATCAGTTCCTCAGAAAGTGCTGCTGCCCACCTTCTGGTGTGTTACCCTTAGTCGCCTCTTACAACACCCACGGATTGAGATGAGGGGGTTACATTCTAGCCCGACACCCCACGGGCAGCTAATAGTTTGCACGGTAAAAAATGTTTAAAGTTAACTCTCAAACAGTTGCCGAATAGCTAGATGGCACTGTTAGCTTACAAGTACATCGCGACCTTAAAAACGTCAAAGTAGGCCCGAGAGGAAAAAAAATGGTCGTTAGATAGGAATATTATACTGTGTATTTGTCATTCGGTATATAAATTCCGCTAGAAAGAAATAGAAAGGCAAGTACTTTCAACATTTCATTGATAATTAGGTATTCGTCAAGTTTGGTGTCATGTGAGTCAGGCGATTAAGGGTGTCCAAAATTTATTGAACAAATAAGTTTCGACTGGAAAATTTTCAAGCTTGGACCCGAGCATACCTTTTTGTACTACAAAAATGTTTGGCTTTGAGTTCCTGGTATTTTTGATCCGTTGCAGATGCCATAACATGCTGACTCAGCTTGACAGAACGAATTTTGTCACATCCAATCAATAAATTTAAATGTTTGTTTTCTTGTCTTTTCAATTGTTAAACATTTTATTCTTGTGTTCAGATACGGGAGATCTCATTGATATTTCAATCAAGAGTAGTCCCGGTTCCACTTCAGTGCTGGACGTGAGCTCTGACGTCATCGTCGCCGCTTACTCCAACCTCACCACCCCTGGACAAGTAAGTATTGGAATAAAGAATAACATTCAAATATGTAAACGTCATATTTATTTATATATTGTATGCATTTATACATCTATATATATATATATATATAAGAATCAAAGTCCTGACTTACTGACTGACAGACAACGCACAGCCTACTGCTGCTAGTCTCAGAGATTTGGAATTTGGAGGGTGTATTCGGCGTGATGTGTACTAAGAAAGGATTTTTTGAAATTCAACCCCTAAGGGGGTATATTTCTTAAATTAGTTTATTATTATTAGAAAAATATATATATTTGTCTGAAATGTTTCGTAGAATAACGTAACATCAACTTTTTTTTTTGGTAAAGTTTGTATGGTACTGGAAAAAGTTATCAATACAAATGCAAAAACGTTATGTGCTGTTGTTACTTATATTTTTTTATACAGAATATCTGCTATAGTTTTTCCTGAAACGATGATCAAACTTCACTCGAACGTAATATTTTAGAAAAAGTGTATTTGATATTGTAGATTTGCCACTAATATAGAAGCACTTTGAAAAAAACATTCGCGCCACATGCAAGATGAAGAGTTGTGCTAACCATACCATAAATTAAATTACTTATACTTTTAATATTGTTAGGTTTGCAATAACGCCTGCTATACGGATTACATTACAAAATCACAAATATACTATAGGAAAAATTTAAGTCATGTGCGGGATTCGAAACCGCGTCCATCCACCTCTTGAGCCGGGGTGTGCTCTAACCAACTAAAGGTGAGCTAACATGACATGACGTCATAACTCAAATCTTTCCTATCGTTCTTTTAACCATCGTATTGGGATGGAGTTATTGCAAACCTAATAATATTAAAATTATAAGGTTGCGTCATCATTTACAAGTATAAAACCAATTGCAAAATTGTTCTTGTTGGTAGTACAACGCAAGTGGTACTATAGATGACGCTCCATCCCAATACGATGGTTAAAGAACGATGGAAATATTCGAGTTATGACGTCATGTCATGTTAGCTCAATTGGTTAGAGCATATCTCGGCTCAAGGGGTGGATGCACGCGGGTTCGAATCCCGCACATGACTTAAATTTTTCCTATCGTATATTTGTGATTTTGTAATGTAAACGTCATATTTATTTATATATTGTATGCATGTATACATCTATATATATATATAAGAATCAAAGTCCTGACTTTCTGACTGACAGACAATGCACAGCCTAAACCGCTGGTCTCAGAGATTTGGAATTTGGAATTAAGGGGGTATATTTCTTAAATTAGTTTATTATTATTAGAAAAAAATATATATTTGTCTGAAATGTTTCGTAGAATAACGTTAATTAAATCTTTTTTTTTTTGGTAAAGTTTGTATGGTACTGGAAAAAGTTATCAATATAAATGCAAAAACTTTCTGTGCTGTTGTTAATTATATTTTTTTATACAGAATATCTGCTATAGTTTTTTCTGAAACGATGATCAAACTTCACTCGAACGTAATATTTTAGAAAAAGTGTATTTGATATTGTAGATTTGCCACTAATTTAGAAGCACTTTGAAAAAAACATTCGCGCCACATGCAAGATGAAGAGTTGTGCTAACCATACCATAAATTAAATTACTTATACTTTTAATATTGTTAGGTTTGCAATAACGGCTGCTATACGGATTACATTACAAAATCACAAATATACGATAGGAAAAATTTAAGTCATGTGCGGGATTCGAACCAGCGTCCATCCACCCCTTGAGCCGGGGTGTGCTCTAACCAACTAAAGGTGAGCTAACATGACATGACGTCATAACTCAAATCTTTCCTATCGTTCTTTTAACCATCGTATTGGGATGGAGTTATTGCAAACCTAATAATATTAAAATTATAAGGTTGCGTCATCATTTACAAGTATAAAACCAATTGCAAAATTGTTCTTGTTGGTAGTACAACGCAAGTGGTACTATAGATGACGCTCCATCCCAATACGATGGTTAAAGAACGATGGAAATATTCGAGTTATGACGTCATGTCATGTTAGCTCAATTGGTTAGAGCATATCTCGGCTCAAGGGGTGGATGCACGCGGGTTCGAATCCCGCACATGACTTAAATTTTTCCTATCGTATATTTGTGATTTTGTAATGTAAACGTCATATTTATTTATATATTGTATGCATGTATACATCTATATTAATAATTTATAATATATAAAGCTGGATTACCGTACACTGACTGACTGACTGACTGACTGACTGACATCATTGTTCTCCCAGAAGGACTCGAGTAGGAAGAAAGTAATGTATAGCAAAAATGTTCTGGGGGTTTGTGTGAGTATGGGAAAAATCCGAAAACTCAAAGATGACGTCTGCCAAGTAAAATTGGATGGCGTATCTCTGAAACGGTAAGAGATAGGTTGGGGGTGCTTGACCAAATGTCATAGGGAATCAGGAGAGCAGTCGGATGACATTTGTCAAAAATCCAAAATGGCGGATTTCAAGATGGCCGCCATACAAAATCCTTCGATCCCTCAAAATAGTAGCTGGTTCTACCAGAAAGAGTTGAGTACGGTTATAGTAATGTATTACGAAAATGACTCAGAGGTTTAGCTGAGTAGGGGAAAAATTAAAAACCCTAGAAATGACGCCTGCCAAGTAAAGCTGGACTACGTATCTCGAAACCGGTAAGAGATAGGTTGGGGGTGTTTGAACAAATGTCATAGGGAATCGGGAGAGCAGTCGAATGACACCTGTCAAATGTGCTACTCTCATTCTTCATACATTATTTGGAGTATTTAACCTTACAATGTCAACTGTTTTAGGAGTGTTTGTGGGAATTTCAACTCAATTTAGAGTAATTGTCCTACTGTCAGTGTAGCGAGCCCGAAGGGCGAGCTTTTGGTGAGGCCGAAGGCCGAACTTTCGGGCCGCGAGGCCGTAGGCCGAGTGGACGGTGCGCGAGGCCGCAGGTCGAGCCGTCTTAGTAACTTGCGAGGCCGAAGGCCGAGCTCAGACTTGCACCGATTTGGCTTAAAATCGATATATAGGTTGTTCTCGTCATCCTTATTTCAAATATGAAATTTTTATATCGATGACGTCTGCCAAGTAAAAAAAGTTACTCCGATTTGGCTGAAACTCGATATTTATGTGGTTCTGGACGTCCTTATTCCAAATCAAAAAATAATTTTTCGTTGACGTCTGCCAAGTAAAAAAAGTTACTCCGATTTGGCTGAAACTCGATATTAAGGTGGTTCTGGGTGTCCTTATTACAAATATAAATTTTTTTTTCGATGACGTCTGCCAAGTAAAAAAAAATAATCCGATTTGGCTGAAACTCGATATCTAGGTTGTTCTAGACTTCCTTATTCCAAATATGATTTTTTTTTCGATGACATCTGCCAAGTGCAGATAAATCACGTATCTCGAAAACGGTAATAGATAGGTAGGGGGTTTTTGAAAAAATGTCATTGGGAATAAGGAGAGCAGTTGAATGACATTTCGGATGTGTCAAACGTGCTCCTCTCATTCTTCATACTGCATTTGGAGTGTTTTACCTCATATTTTCGACTGTATTAGGAGTTTTTGTAGATTTTTTGACTAAATTTGGAGTTACTGTACTACGTTATTTTAGTAGCGAGCCCGAAGGGCGAGCTCCTGGTGAGGTCGAAGGCCGAACTTTCGGCTCGCGAGGCCGAAGGCCGAGCGTATGGTGCGTGAGCCCGAAGGGCGAGCGCTTGGCGAGGCCGTAGGCCGAGCCGTGTTAGTAACTTGCGAGGCCGAAGGCCGAGCTCCGACTTGAGAGTTTTTTTCATGTCTCCGACTGGTCTCCATGGCAACTGCCCGTGATAACCAAAGCAACTACGAGTGGGGTTCCTTAACAAAAGTGACTTAGAACCTTGGTACCATTCTGCCCGTACCACCTTTTTATGGCAGTAGGGTGAATCAGGTTTGGTGGCTACAGTATGGTTCTTTAGTGTATTGAGAGTTTATATGGGATTTCATACTTCTATTGGAGTTTTGAACACACATTTTTTTACGTATTAGGTGTTTCTGTGAAATTTTCAAATGACTAAAGATAGATGCGGGCCGCATGCGGCCCGCACACTGCCCGAAATACTAGTTTATAATATATAAAGCTCGATTACCACTGACTCACTGACTCACTGACATAAATGTTCTCCTAGAAGGAGCAGAGTAGGGTAAAAATGAAGTATGGCAAAAATGTTTGGGTGGTTTTGGTGAGTATGAGAAAAATCGAAAATCATTAAAAAGACGCCTGCCAAATTAAGATGGATGACGTTTCTCGAAAACTGTAAGAGATAGGTAGGGGGTGTTTGAACAAATGTCATAGGGAATCGGGAGAGCAGTCGAATGACACCTGTCAAAAATCCAAAATGGCGGATTTCAAGATGGCCGCCATACAAAGTGATCCGAGCCTGCTGAAGCGAGGCCGTTAGGCCGAGCTTCAGTAGGGGCGGAGCAGTTTGTATGGTGGCCATCTTGAAATCCGACATTTTAGATGTGTCAAACGTGCTCCTCTCATTCTTCATACTGCATTTGGAGTATTTTACCTTTATTTTCGACTGTATTAGGAGTTTTTGTGGGATTTTGGACTGAATTTGGAGTAACTGTCCTACGTTAGTGTATAGCGAGCCCGAAGGGCGAGCTTCTGGTGAGGCCGAAGGCCGAACTTTCGGTCCGCGAGGCCGAAGGCCGAGCGTATGGTGCGTGAGCCCGAAGGGCGAGCGCTTGGCGAGGCCGCAGGCCGAGCCGTATTAGTAACTTGCGAGGCCGAAGGCCGAGCTCCGATTTGAGAGTTTTTTTCCACGTTTTCGACTGGTCTCCATGGCAACTGCCCGCGGTAACCGACGCACCTACGAGTGGGGTTCCTTTACAAAAGTGACTCAGAACCTTGGTCCCATTCTGCCCGTACCACCTTTTTATGGCAGTAGGGTGAATTTGCTTTAGTGGCTACAGTATGGTTCTTTATTGTATTGAGAGTTTATATGGGATTTCATACTTCTATTGGAGTTTTGAACACATTTTCTTTTGTATCAGGTGTTTTTTTGACAGTTCCTACTGACTCAAGATAGATGCGGGCCGCATGCGGCCCGCACACTGCCCGAAAAACTAGTTTATAATATATAAAGCTCGATTACCACTGACTGACTGACTGACTCACTGACATAAATGTTCTCCTAGAAGGAGCAGAGTAGGGTAAAAATGAAGTATGGCAAAAATGTTCGGAGGGTTTTGGTGAGTATGAGAAAAATCGAAAATCATAAAAAAGACGCCTGCCAAGTGAAGATGGATGACGTATCTAGAAAACGGTAAGAGTTAGGTAGGGGGTGTTTGAACAAATGTCATAGGGAATCGGGAGAGCAGTCGAATGACATATGTCAAAAATCCAAAATGGCGGATTTCAAGATGGCCGCCATACAAAGTGATCCGAGCCTGCTGAAGCGAGGCCGTTAGGCCGAGCTTCAGTAGGGGCGGAGCAGTTTGTATGGTGGCTGTCTTGAAATCCGATATTTTGGATCTGACCCACGTGCTCCTATCATTCTTTATACTGGATTTGGAGTGTTTTACCTTATATTTTCGACTGTATTAAGAGTTTTTGTGGGATTTTTGACTGAATTTGGAGTTACTGACCTACGCTAATGTATAGCGAGCCCGAAGGGCGAGCTTCTGGTGAGGCCGAAGGCCGAACTTTCGGCTCGCGAGGCCGAAGGCCGAGCGTATGGTGCGTGAGCCCGAAGGGCGAGCGCTTGGCGAGGCCGCAGGCCGAGCCGTGTTAGTAACTTGCGAGGCCGAAGGCCGAGCTCCGACTTGAGAGTATTTTCCACGTCACCGACTGGTCTCCATGGCAACTGCCCGCGGTAACCGAAGCACCTACGAGTGGGGTCCTTTAACAAAAGTGACTCAGAACCTTGGTACCATTCTGCCCGTACCACTTTTTTATGGCAGTAGGGTGAATCTGCTTTAGTGGCTACAGTATGGTTCCTTATTGTGTTGAGAGTTTATATGGGATTTCATACTTCTATCAGAGTTTTGAACTTATTTTATTTTATGTATAAAGTGTTTTTTTGACAGTTCCTACTGACTCAAGATAGATGCGGGCCGCATGCGGCCCGCACACTGCCCGAAATACTAGTTTATAATATATAAAGCTCGATTACCACTGACTGACTGACTGACTCACTGACATAAATGTTCTCCTAGAAGGAGTAGAGTAGGGTAAAAATGATGTATGGCAAAAATGTTCGCGGGGTTTTGGTGAGTATGAGAAAAATCGAAAATCATTAAAAAGACGCCTGCCAAGTGAAGATGGATGACATATCTCAAAAACGGTACAAGATAGGTAGGGGTTGTTTGAACAAATGTCATAGGGAATCAGGAGAGCAGTCTAATGACACCTGTCAAAAATCCAAAATGGCGGATTTCAAGATGGCCGCCATACAAAATGATCCGAGCCTGCTGAAGCGAGGCCGTTAGGCCGAGCTTCAGTAGGGGCGGAGCAGTTTGTATGGTGGCTGTCTTGAAATCCGACATTTTGGATCTGACCCACGTGCTCCTATCATTCTTTATACTGGATTTGGAGTGTTTTACCTTATATTTTCGACTGTATTAAGAGTTTTTGTGGGATTTTTGACTGAATTTGGAGTTACTGACCTACAATAATGTATAGCGAGCCCGAAGGGCGAGCTTCTGGTGAGGCCGAAGGCCGAACTTTCGGCTCGCGAGGCCGAAGGCCGAGCGTATGGTGCGTGAGCCCGAAGGGCGAGCGCTTGGCGAGGCCGCAGGCCGAGCCGTGTTAGTAGCTTGCGAGGCCGAAGGCCGAGCTCCGACTTGAGAGTATTTTCCACGTCACCGACTGGTCTCCATGGCAACTGCCCGCGGTAACCGAAGCACCTACGAGTGGGGTCCCTTAACAAAAGTGACTCAGAACCTTGGTACCATTCTGCCCGTACCACTTTTTTATGGCAGTAGGGTGAATCTGGTTTGATGGCTACAGTTTGGTTCTCTACTGTATAAGGAGTTTATATGGGATTTCATACTGTTATGGATTTTTTTTTTTTTTTAATGTATAAGGTGTTTTGATATTGTTTCCAATTGCATAACGAAAAATGCGGGCCGCATGCGGCCCGCACACTGCCCGAATAACTAGTAAATATATAAAGCTCGATTACCACTGACTGACTGACATAAATGTTCTCCTAGAAGGAGACGAGTAGGAGCAACGTGATGTATGGCAAAAATGTTCGGGGGGTTTTAGTGAGTATGAGAAAAATCGAAAATCATAAAAATGACGTCTGCCAAGTAAAGTTGGATGACGTATCTCAAAAACGGTACGAGATAGGTAGGGGGTGTTTGAACAAATGTCATAGGGAATCGGAAAAGCAGTCGAATGACACCTGTCAAAAATCCAAAATGGCGGATTTCAAGATGGCCGCCATACAAAGTGATCCGAGCCTGCTGAAGCGAGGCCGTTAGGCCGAGCTTCAGTAGGGGCGGAGCAGTTTGTATGGTGGCCGTCTTGAAATCCGTTATTTTGGATGTGCCCCACGTGCTCCTATCATTCTTTATACTGCATTTGGAGTGTTTTACCTTATATTTTCGACTGTATTAGGAGTTTTTGTGGGATTTTTGACTAAATTTGGAGTTACTGTCCTACATAAGTGAAGTAGCGAGCCCGAAGGGCGAGCTCCTGGTGAGGCCGAAGGCCGAACTTTCGGTCCGCGAGGCCGAAGGCCGAGCGTATGATGCGTGAGCCCGAAGGGCGAACGCTTGGCGAGGCCGTAGGCCGAGCCGTATTAGTAACTTGTGAGGCCGAAGGCCGAGCTCCGACTTGAGAGTATTTTCCACATCCCCGACTGGTCTCCATGGCAACTACCTGCGGTAACCGCAGCACCTACGAGTGGGGTTCCTTGACAAAAGTGACTCAGAACCTTGGTACCATTCTGCCCGTACCACCTTTTTATGGCAGTAGGGTGAATCTGCTTTAGTGGCTACAGTATATGGTTCTTTATTGTATGGAGAGTTTATTTGGGATTTCATACTTCTATTAGAGTTTTGAACTTATTTTTTTTTTAATGTAAAAGGGGTCAAGGTATAGTTTCGTACTGCATAACGATAAATGCGGGCCGCATGCGGCCCGCACACTGCCCGAAAAACTAGTTTATAATATATAAAGCTCGATTACCACTGACTCACTGACTGACTCACTCATTGACATAAATGTTCTCCTAGAAGAAGACGAGTAGGAGCACAGTGATGTAGGGCAAAAATGTTCGGGGGGTTTAGGTGAGTATGAGAAAAATCGAAAATCATTAAAAAGACGCCTGCCAAGTAAAGATGGATGTCATATCTCAAAAACGGTAAGAGATAGGTAAAGGGAGTTTGAACAAATGTCATAGGGAATCGGGAGAGCAGCCGAATGACACCTGTCAAAAATCCAAAATGGCGGATTTCAAGATGGCCGCCATACAAAGTGATCCGAGCCTGCTGAAGCGAGGCCGTTAGGCCGAGCTTCAGTAGGGGCGGAGCAGTTTGTATGGTGGCCGTCTTAAAATCTGACATTTTGGATGTGTCTTACGTGCTCCTATCATTCTTTATACTGCATTTGGAGTGCAGCTCGGCCTAACGGCCTCGCTTCAGCAGGGGCGGAGCAGTTTGTATGGTGGCCGTCTTAAAATCTGACATTTTGGATGTGTCTTACGTGCTCCTATCATTCTTTATACTGCATTTGGAGTGTTTCATCTTTATTTTAGACTGTATTAGGAGTTTTTGTGGGATTTTTTACTGAATTTGGAGTTACTGTCCTACATAAGTGTAGTAGCGAGCCCGAAGGGCGAGCTCCTGGTGAGGCCGAAGGCCGAACTTTCGGCTCGCGAGGCCGAAGGGCGAGCGTATGGTGCGTGAGCCCGAAGGGCGAACGCATGGCGAGGCCGCAGGCCGAGCCGTGTTAGTAACTTGCGAGGCCGTAGGCCGAGCTCCGACTTGAGAGTATTTTCCACGTCACCGACTGGTCTCCATGGCAACTGCCCGCGGTAACCGAAGCACCTACGAGTGGGGTTCCTTAACAAAAGAGACTGAGAACCTTGGTACCATTCTGCCCGTACCACCTTTTTATGGCAGTAGGGTGAATCTGGTTTGGTTGCTACAGTATGGTTCTCTACTCTATTACAAGTTTATATGGGATTTCATACTTCTAATGGAGTTTTGAACACATTTTTTTTAATGTTTCAGGTGTTTTCATATAGTTTAGTACTGCATAACGATAAATGCGGGCCGCATGCGGCCCGCACACTGCCCGAAAAACTAGTTTATTTATAATATATAAAGCTCGATTACCACTGACTGATTGACATAAATGTTCTCCTAGAAGGAGACGAGTAGGAACAACGTGATGTATGGCAAAAATGTTCGGGTGGTTTTGGTGAGTATGAGAAAAATCGAAAATCATTAAAAAGACGCCTGCCAAGTGAAGATGGATGACGTATCTCAAAAACGGTAAGAGATAGGTAGGGAGTGTTTGAACATATGTCATAGGGAATCGGGAGAGCAGTCGGATGACATTTGTCAAAAATCCAAAATGGCGGATTTCAAGATGGCCGCCATACAAAATGCTCCGAGCCTGCTGAAGCGAGGCCTTTAGGCCGAGCTTCAGTAGGGGCGGAGCAGTTTGTATGGTCAAATCCGCCATTTTGGATTTGTCCCAGGTGCTCCTCTCATTCTTCATACGGCATTTGGAGTGTTTTATCATATATTTTCGACTGTATTAGGAGTTTTTGTGGGTTTTTTGACTTAATTTGGAGTAACTGTCCTACATTAGTGTATAGCGAGCCCAAAGGGCAACAACCTGGTGAGGCCGAAGGCCGAACTTTCGGTCCGCGAGGCCGAAGGCCGAGCGAATGATGCGCGAGCCCGAAGGGCGAGCGCTTGGCGAGGCCGCAGGCCGAGCCGTGTTAGTAACTTGCGAGGCCGAAGGCCGAGCTCCGACTCGAGAGTATTTTCCACATCTCCGACTGGTCTCCATGGCAACTGCCCGCGGTAACCGAAGCACCTACGAGTGGGGTTCCTTAACAAAAGTGACTCAGAACCTTGGTACCATTCTGCCCGTACCACCTTTTTATGGCAGTAGGGTGAATCTGCTTTAGTGGCTACAGTATGGTTCTTTATTGTATTGAGAGTTTATATGGGATTTCATACTTCTATTGGAGTTTTGAACATACTTTTTTCCAACGTATCAGGAGTTTTGATATAGTTTAGTACTGCATAACGATAAATGCGGGCCGCATGCGGCCCGCACACTGCCCGAAATACTAGTTAATTAATAATATATAAAGCTCGATTACCACTCACTGACTGACTGACTGACTGATTGACATAAATGTTCTCCTAGAAGGAGACGAGTAGGGCTAAAATGATGTATGGCAAAAATGTTCGGGTGGTTTTGGTGAGTATGAGAAAAATCGAAAATCATTAAAAAGACGCCTGCCAAGTGATGATGGATGACGTATCTCTGAAACGGTAAGAGATAGGTAGGGAGTGCTTGACCAAATGTTATAGGGAATCGGGAGAGCAGTCGGATGACATCTGTTAAAAATCCAAAATGGCGGATTTCAAAATGGCCGCCATACAAAATCCTTCGATCCCTCAAAAAAGAAGCTGGTTCTACCAGAAAGAGTTGAGTACGGTTAAAGTAATGTATTACGAAAATGACAAAGGGGTTTAGCTTAGTAGGAAAAAAATTAAAAACCCTAGAAATGACGCCTGCCAAGTAAAGGTGGACTACGTATCTCGAAAACGGTTAGAGATAGGTTGGGGGTGTTTAAACAAATGTCATACGGAATCGGGAGAGCAGTCGAATGACACCTGTCAAATGTGCTACTCTCATTCTTCATACATTATTTGGAGTATTTAACCTTACAATGTCGACTGTATTAGGAGTGTTTGTGGGAATTTCAACTAGCGAGCCCGAAGGGCGAGCTTTTGGTGAGGCCGAAGGCCGAACTTTCGGGCCGCGAGGCCGTAGGCCGAGCGGATGGTGCGCGAGCCCGGAGGGCGAGCGTCAGGCGAGACCGCAGGCCGAGCCGTGTTAGCAACGACTTCCGACTTGAGAGTATTTTCCACATCTCCGACTGGTCTCCATGGTAACTGCCCGCGATAAAAAAAGCACTTAGATAGGTAGTTCCTATACCAAATTAGATTAGAACCTTGGTAACATTCTGACCGTACCACTTTTTTCTGGAAGTAGGGTGAATCTGTTTTGGCGGCTTCAGTTTGGTTCTCTACTGTATTAAGAGTTTGTATGGGAAGTGGTACATCTTTTGGAGTTTTGAACTTTTTGCGATAAATGTATTAGGTGTTTTGATACATGTTAATACTGAATAACGATGTCGTCTGCCAACTGTAGAAAGTGTTTCCGATTTGGCTGAAAATCAAAATCTAGGTTGTTCTCGTCATCCTTTTTCCAAATATGAAATTTTTTTTCGATGACGTCTGCCAAGTTATAAAAATTACTCCGATTTGGCTGAAAATCAATATTTAGGTTGTTCTGGACGTCCTTATTCCAAATATGATATTTTTTTTTCGATGACGTCTGCCAAGTACAAAAAAGTACTCCGATTTGGCTAAAATTTTACAATTAGGTTGTTCTGGACGTCCTTATTCCAAATATGATAATATTTTTTCGATGACGTCTGCCAAGTACAAAAAAGTACTCCGATTTGGCTAAAATTTTACAATTAGGTTGTTCTGGACGTCCTTATTCCAAATATGATATTTTTTTTCGATGACGTCTGCCAAGTAAAAAAAAGTACTCCAATTTGGCTAAAATTTTATATCTGGGTTATTCTGAACGTCCTTATTCCAAATATGATATTTTGTTTACGATAACGTCTGCCAAGTGCACAAAGATGACGTATCTCGGACTGTAATAAAAAGGTAGGAGGTGTTTGAACAAATGTCATAGGGAATCAGGAGAGCATTCGAACGATTTCCGTAAAAAAAAACAAAATGGCGGAATTCAAGATGGCCGCCATACAAAGTGCTCCGATCACGCTGAAGTGAGGCCGCTAGGCCGAGCTTCAGTGCGGTCGAAGTGCTTTGCATTGTGGTCATCTTGAATTCCGTCATTTTGGATTCGTCCAAGGAGGCCGCAGGCCGCAGGCCGAGCCATGGTAGTAACTTGCGAGGCTGAAGGCCGAGGCCCGACTTGAGAGTATTTTCCACATCTCCGACTCGTCTCCATGGTAACTGCCCGCGATAACAAAAGCACTCAGGAATGTAGTTCCTGTACCAAATTGAATGAGAACCTTGGTACGATTCTGACCGTACCACTTTTTTAGGGCAGTAGGGTCTGATTTGATGGCTTCAGTATGGTTCTCTAATGTACTAAGAGTTTGTTTGGGATGTCGTACATCATTAAGAGTTTTGAACTTTTTGTGATAAATGTATTAGGTGTTTTGACATAGGTTAATACTGCATAACGATGTCGTCTGCCAATTGAATAAAGTTATTCCGATTTGGCTGAAAATCGATATCCCGGTTTTTCTGGACGTTTTATTCCGAATTTGTAGTTTGTGATATCATTTCGATGACGTTTTAAAAGTTTTTGTGGGATGTTTGACTGAATTTCGTTTCGTCTTGATTTTTACAGTTACGATTTGTCCCACGAGCTTTTCTTATTTTTCATACTGCGTTTGGAGTACTTTACCTTACGGTTTCGACTGTAGATTTTTTTTGGGATATTTGACTGAATTCTGTTTTATATTGATTTTTGACATTTTGGATTTGTCCTACGTGCTCCTCTCATTCTTCATACAGCATTTAGAGTATTTTTCCTTATATTTTCAATTGTATTAGGAGTTTTGTGGGATTTATGACTGAATTTGGAGTTATTCTCCTACATCAGTGTATAGCGAACCAGAAGGACGAGCTCCGACTTGAGAGTTTTTTCCACATCTCCGACTGGTCTCCTTGGTAATTGCCCGCGAAAACCAAAGCATTTAGGAATGGTGTTCCCATACACAAAGTGGATTAGAACCTTGGTACGATACTGACCGTACCACTTTTTATAGCAGTAGGGTGAATTTGATTTGGCGGCTTCAGTATGGTTCTCTACTGTATTAAAAGTTTGTATGGGACGTCGTATATTTTTTGGAGGTTTGAACTTTTTGTATGGGACGTCGTAAATTTTTTGGAGGTTTGAACTTTTTGTGATAAATGTATTAGGTGTTTTGACATAGGTTAATACTGCATAACGATGTCGTCTGCCAACTGGAGAAATTTGCATTCGCTTTGGCTGAAAATCTAAAGCTTCTTAGGGAAATACTCATTCCGAAATTAGGTTTCTTCTTCGATTACGTCTTCCAAGTAAAAAAAAAAATACTCTGTTTTGGCTGAAAATCGATATCTAGGTTATTCTGGAAGACCTTATTTCAAATGTGAATTTTTTGTTTCGATGACGTCTGTGAAGTGATTCCAAAAAAAGTTATTCCCATTGTGCTGAAAATTGATATCTAGGTTGTTCTGGACGTCGTTATTTTGAATATGATTTTTTTTTCGATGAGCCTGCCCAGTGAAGATTTAGAGTTTTGAACATTTTATGTAAAATGTATTAAGCAGTTGTTATGATTCAATTTAATAAGTACTGCATAACGTTAAATGCGGGCCACTCCATATCAGATATAATTCTAAGACTGCGCTCTTAAAAGTTTGTACTATACCTACTGTGACATAGTAAAGATGTTTAGAAACATATTTGTAACAGAAGAACACCGCAATTTGCAATTGCTAATTACTATGTAAAAACCTCTGGATGATGAACTAAAAGTTATTAGATTAAATATGTACCAACTGTTACATTTGGAACCCGATGTACTTCTTTTTTGGCATTATTAGAATTATCAATAAAGATGATGATATCATCCATAATTTTATATTCATTAGCGGCTAAATGCATTCAATACCGGACATTTATGGACAATGTTCATTGTGATACTAATACTGTTAGTGAAGCAATATAATTATGCAAACAGTTAATTTCCTTATTCAAAAGAGGAAGTTTTCAATTAGGTATATAAATGGTCATAGTTAGCGAACAATCCTCAAATTCTACAAAATGTTACCTACGGTTCAAACTTTTACCCAACACCTTACCTAATCATTGGTGATGAAGCACACCTGGGTCTCAAGTATAATCATAAATAAGACATATTCGAAGTTAGCATTTCCTCTCAGAAAAATTTATCACAATTTACAAAGAGAATTGTGCCCTAAATTATTGCAAAGATTTATATAATCTTTTAGTTTAATAGGCTACAGTTACAATCTCTGCCACCATTTTAATGCAACAGCTATGGAAAGGACTAGGTAAGTTCATAAACATGGGTTACGTACACCATTACCTTCTTTCAGTATGGCTACCATTCTACAACTATCTGCAATTGTTAAACAACATCACCATATTCAGATATTGTTTCTCAGATAAACCTAACAAAGTTAATGTAGTTACCTATAGTGATGCCTCACTATGGATAAGCAACATCCGTCATAGGTACATAATTGCTGTGTATCATAATGAAAAACCTATTTTTCACTTGGTTAGTCGCTCCACTTTGCTCAGTTAGTTGGAACTTTCAGGTGCTAACTTATTATCATAACAACTAATTGTAAGTTACACAAATAGCATGGAAAATAAGCTGATTTTTACCACACCACTTGCAAGTCACATGGGAAAAATATATATGAGCCAAAAATCAAACAAACTTAAATTTTGTTGAAAAAGATACTAGGAAATTGTAGAATGACCTATGATCATTTGTATACAGTTCTACGTCAAATAGCAGCAGGGAGGATAATCTTAAACTCAAGACCGTTATATGCAATATAAGACAATGTTCATGACCTCAATTATTATCTTAGTCCAAGATATATATTATAGGCTCAATTTTGCTTAGACATCCCTGAACCTCTGGTTAAAAATATTTATTTCTCATAAGAATAAATTCACTAACATGAGAAACATTAAATTCAAACATTTTTGTTAGACTTTGTAGTTGTGTTAGGCACTGAATCTAATCTTCATAAAATTTCAGAAAATAATTACAGAAAGTAATTATAAAATGTTGTTAGAAAATATACTTAATATTTGGCAACAAATAACTTTAAACAACAATTTTATAATTAATTCTACAAAGCATATTTGTCTGAACTTCAGAGTCGACCAAAATGGTTTAAAGGATCTCCTAATATACCTACAAGTAGGAACCTTAGTTCTTAATAAAGATGAGAATGCTTTGGCTATGTGCAGGCAACAAGATTGAGTTATTCAAAAGACGACCAACTAACCCATTCTTAGTTAAAACAGCAAAGGGCCAATATTTCCATCCTATATCTAAATTGATAAGCCATTCAGTAATTCTGATTATTTGTCTATATCATATTAAAAACATTATCGAAGTAAAAATAGTATCTAATCATACTATCTTGAATTAAGGTGTTTAGTTAAATAATAACAAAAACTTTAAGTTGTAACTTTTACTTCAATTTACTCTTTACAAACAGAATTCATTTTCATTGATTTTTAATATTAGTTTACAAACCACAACACTTTATAACTTAAAGTCCCTCATATTCTTTATCTATATTTCAAGATTATCTTCTGTTTGCACTCTTCAATAGCTATCATTAATGTTTAACTTCAACTTCTTCTTAGAGTGGTTCCTGTGGGCTTGCTACAATTTCGCCAATGTCGCGTGGATAGAGAAAAAACATAAGAAAAACAGAGTGGTTGGTGGCAGGCCTTTGTACGACTCAAAATGTGGGTCAATTTGGCATCCGGGTAAAGTTACTCTGAAAGAGGACAACACAAAACATATAAAGTACAATACAACACAAGTTATCTATCTACAATAACAAAACATGGTTATATAAAATTTGTAGAATATGTATATAAATAAATAATTTTATAATATGATACAATACATTCAAAGCCTAATTTTATTGATTTGAATAAATTTACTTATTGTATATGTACATATATATATATATATATATATAAGGAGTATAAGCATATGTTAAAACATTGTTAAAGTTAGTGGGACGGGGAATATCTGCATGTAGCAAGTCGTACAAAGAGCAGTTGACATTTGTACAGCTAAAGAAAATGTGTTCTGTAGTACCTTCTTTGAGGCCACATTCACATAGGGAGTGTTCTCATACTCTGATATTTTTATCTAAGAACACTGATGTGCATGATTGTCCCAGCCAATAGGTGACATATGGTAGAAGTAACTACTTTGCAAATCTTTTTGAATCGTAAGAACCATGGTCTTGTAGCGAAGCATAGAATCTTCCTTTCACTGTTTTAAATTTTTGGCATTTTCTGTCCCATGACTGTAGCAGTTGAGGCACACAAGTAGAAGTAAGGTCATGGGAGTAAATCACATTTTGATCTTTATTACCTATAGAAGTGGCTAACTTGGCACATCCATCAATGGTTTCATTACCAGGAATCCCACATGACCAGGGATTCAATCCAAAACTACTTTTAAATTAGGGTGGTGATAGTTATAATGAATCTCCTTTATTTTCAAAATACTAGGAAATTTCGATTTTGATTAGTTAGCTACTACTACTTGAAGACAACTCTTTCAATCAGTAAAGACGATCTCTCTATCAATGCAATGTGACTTTACAAAGGATTGCTTCCAGAATAGATGTTGCTTCACCTGTTAACACTGACGAAACAGGTGAAGCATTTATTGCTGAGGATAATTTTATATTTTGGAATCCACACAGCCGCTCTTACATCTTTATTGTCTTTCAGGCATCAGTAGTAGTAGAGCCAGTTTGCTCATTTAGAGACAAGTATCTCAGAAAACTTTGTACAAAATTCAGTTGTTTCCTTATCAATGCCGAAATTGAGTATAACAGATGACTGATAAATCTAAGCTTCATAGCTTATTGAGAATAGAGAGTTAATGGAACACTGAGTCATTGGACAAGTGAGTTGGGAGTATTTCATATAACTGCGGAGGATGCAGAGGAGTTTATGAACTGGTATAGCCCTGTGATCGGTATACCTCATAAAGATTTTTAATTTTAGGGAGCAGTAACTGGTTAGAATTTTGTACAAGCTAAAAAATAAACTTATCAGAAAGGTACTGTCGATTTAGAAGTAGGGTCCACACACCTCAACCTGGATTGCGTTTACGGTCGATGATTTCATTTATCCCCTCCTAAAATGATGCGCAGGCATTTTGGCTGAAACTTTGAACGCCAAGAGTAACTTTAATAATGTTTAATATTTTTCATAGTTAATAACCATAAATATTGCTACAGTTAACGTTTACATGTATCATGACTTTGGCAGCTGACGCTGACAGTTCACAGTAACACTAAAATACTAATTTTTTTTTGCGTTTTAAACATATTTTATTAGGGTAAGTACCATTTGGAGTTAAATTCGCCAAACACGATCACACTCCCAAAAAGTTGTTCCACCTGGGTCTTGGCATTATTTTGGCCATAAACGCTATGAAGCTACTGGAACAGTTTGAATTACCTACATCTAATGTCAAAAGTGACTGAATTGACAAATTTTAGTGGCATTCTTAGCGTTCTTATCCCAAAGGAACAGGGGAGAACAGTTACAAACGTTCACAGTGATCACAACCATAGACGCAGTGTAATCAAAATTATAGAAAATGACGAAATTAGCGTCAAATGGAGTATGCCCTTAATGATCTGTACACCATCAAATCTAACTGAAAAGTTATACATTTTTTGCATAACGTATACCTTACGATTTAGAATTAATTTTCGGACTTCGTCAGCGTGCGCGGTATGTTTAAGAATTTTACAGACCCGCCAACTTATCTGTTCAGGTGGCAGAAAAACGAACTACAACATTCCTTCAAATTGTGACAGTTTGTAGTTGATTTCCATGACCAGTAGCGCCCTCGAAAACTACACAGTTAAGTTGGTGGTACTATAGTCTAAGGTTAGTAAAAATATTGAAATTAAGATTTCAAATATAGCAACACTGTTCATCCATGTTTTTCTCTCTGCAACAGTAGTATTAAGGGCGTATTCCATTTGAAGCCAATTTCGTTATGTTCGATAATTAAGACCACATCTGCGTCTATGGTTGTGATCACTGTGATCGTTTGTAACTGTTCTCCCCTGGACGGCGATTCTCGTGCAGTGATATGAATATCATAGTAGATAAATATCGAGATAACATGGCGAATATCGAGTCGTGTAGTTTTGTGTTATTCTCGCAATATCACTATCGATAAATATCAAGCCCTAGCGATCGACACGCAACATTCCGATATCGGGATTATCATTATACTTTCTATACACATGAACACAAGTTCATCTGTGGACATATTTTTATATCTACCATTCGCGAGAATAGCATTTTTGTGAAAAGTCGATATTTTTGGGATATTAATAGTCTATAGGTGACACGGGATAAATATCGATAATAACTATGTAATGACTTTATTAAAAAAATCTACAATTAGCCTACCTACTTAAAATAAATAACTCTTTCATAGCATTTCAATATTTTTTTAGACTTGCAATTTTATTAATTTTTTAAACTTGCATTCGGATTTCTTAGTTTTTAATCAATTTATTTTATGATGATTTCGTAAAAGGTGGGAGATGGCTCCATGGATCTAGACGATTGAGGCTTACATTTCAAATGTAATACATACATAATTTGCACTTGCCTTCAGTCACCGTTGGTTGTGTAATAACGCAACTGTTATTTATTTTATTATTCAGTCAACACTTGCACTTATTTTTATATTTATTTAGAAATTGCTATAGATATAAAGCATAAAACATTGACTCAATTTATATAAATTAATACATTTAGAATGATATCATTATTATAGAATGTCACTTAATGAAATCAATTTAGTTACAAACATTTTTAATTAAACATTATGAACATGCATCAAAAATCAAATATAATTAAAATATATATAGATGTCAATTATATGAAGTAGTAATAAAAAAAATAACCATCAAATATCATATTTTAGACAGTATATTAAATGACAGTAGTAATTTATAAACATTATGTCATTTATCACAAAACATATATACATAAAAAATTACAAATAACTTATTGGTGGTTCAAGAGAGCAAAACGTAATAATCGAAACGAAAATGATGTATCTTCACAAGTACTCATGCCAAAATTGAAGGTGTAATGAAATATAAGATGCAATAACAATTGATTTAACAAAATCGAGCGCCAGTAAAATATTTCTATGAGTGTCTTATTGACCTTCATAGTAGACCATACTTGTAGTAAATGAACGCGGTACGAAGTTAAAGTTTGTTTCTTCTATCTTATTTCGAATTTAATACAAATTAGTCCGATTTTACGATCCGATTTTTAAAATACATTATATCGATCCACTAACGATAAATCAAACGCCATTGTTTCGAAACAAAAATTGACTGAATCGATATCGATCCACAAAAGTATTGATTTGGATCGAACATCCCTACTCTACCTCATTTTCTTAGCAAAGCAATGTTCTTAGAGCGTGCTGCTAAAAATAAAATTAAATTCCATAAATATCTTATATCTACGTATGAAAAACAAAGATATACGATATTTATTATATATTATAATAAGTGGTGTTTTTAAAACTATACGCACGTATAAAGTCGTGTAGTTTTAAAAACGTAGAGGAACGCATCTTTCGGTATTTTTTGCTGTAAGTTAATCTCTAAATATCTGTTAAATCTTTCTATATTTCTTTCTTATATTAATTATGTATCTTTCTTACAACACAAATTTACGGATCAAGGAATGATTTCACATGGCGACAGGTATCGGTCTCCCACCTTTCATATCTTTCATAGATGCATACCATCAATAACATTTCATATATCTTTTATAAATATTTTCTGTTCTGTCCACGGTTAGAGTATCTGCTATGGTGGAACCTGGGCTCACACAGTCCCTTTGCCATGTATTCTGTACTTGACCAGTCATTATCCATATAAATATGTCAGCGATGATGTCATATCAAGTTTTGTAAAGCAGCATTACAATTGAAGATTGTCTTCTTGGTACGGAATCTTTCTTGGTACAGAATCATCATATATACATAAACTATATATTTTCTTATATTTATTATCTTTGTTTCTGCACAGTTTTCTAATATCATTAAGTATTTTTGTGTCGACAAGTTTATATGAAACAATTATACTAAGTATTTTTTTCTTTACAGACACTACAATGTCCGCTAGAATAAAAAAACAAAAGTTGCACCTATATGCGAATCAAACATGCATTGCATCTGGTAAGCTAATCCAAACTTATTTATAACGTAGCCATCAACCACTATAAGAGATGATCGCTGTTCATGTTAAACAGCCTAAACCTAGCTAGAGAGATACGTGGTTTTCTACTTGAATATGGAAACTTGCTAAGCTACCATTCTCAATATAGCCATACAGTGAAGTTAAAACAGGCTATGCGGTAGCCCATAACTGTTTACATGAGCATTTATAAAGAATGAATGTTATCTACATTACCTCATTATTTGTGAAATCTTATGCTTTAATTTTAAGTCATATTGGTACATTATAATTTCAATGAAAAATTTGATAAATCTATGATGTCACACTGTATGTCTGTCTGTATGGAAGTCTCATATATCTAGCTCGTAAACAGAATTTGTTACCAACCGAGACAAACATTCAAATATTTTGAGTAGAATGATGACACAAAAAAAACAGTGATTTAGAAATTCATATCAATTGTTTTTTGGTGTCAGTAAACTTATTCAGTTTGGAAAAGAAGTGTAGTGCCAGGACTACAGTTCTATTATTTTTTTTAGAATAATGAATTTTTTTTCTCTGATGACATAAAAGAAATACTTATAATTTATTTTACACCTTAAAACATCAGTTTTCAGGATGGAACAAAACATCCGGTGTGCATGCATTAACAGTGATTGCGTACATTTTAGGATGTTTTTGTATTTTTGTATTACGAAATGTATATAACAATTTTTATTACACATGGTATATTGATTAATTAAAATGTAGGAAGTATTTGAAATGATAACACAATAATGGAACAGGTTGCCTGAGGAGGTTGTTTCTGCTACATCTGTAAATGCATTTAAAAACCAGCTGGATGGCTGGTTGCATAAAAGCAAAAAATCTCTTGACCATTTGTAAACTGCTAAATAAAACAAAAAAATGTGTGGACACTACAAAAAATATATAATATATATTTCGACACAGAATGATATAGGCACATCAGCATTACGCTGCTCGCCTATAATCAAATAAATAAATAAATAATTTAAAGACATAATTAAGAATGAAATAAGTCCAATTATCAACATCTGTACATTGTAGACCCTATGTGAGGTGTCATAAGCAACTTTACACAAGAATCTCTATGATGTCTTGCATTGGATGTGTGTGCATGTATCTTTCTTCCTTTAAGTACAAGGCACACATCTTTTCCTACAAATTGTTTCCATAGGCATATATGTAGTTGTTGAAGATTTTTTTATGTGATTGTGACCGAACACGTGC
Organism: Plagodis pulveraria; assembly: GCA_963890685.1. NCBI lineage: Eukaryota > Metazoa > Arthropoda > Insecta > Lepidoptera > Geometridae > Plagodis > Plagodis pulveraria. Next base: position 5,496,213 of record OY982955.1, on the reverse strand, counting down.
AATGCCCACATGATGTTAAGCGGTAATCTCTAACTATATCAGATGCATTTTGTCAAGTAAACAACTGCACTGTGCCCGTCACCCAGAGACATATAGCTGTTTAGTCTCATGTGCCCTTAATTTTACTGACTCTCAAGGACTACTGGGCCACATTCAAAACTCAGTGTGGTTATTTTAACTAACTCCAAGGTTCGGTACAACTCTACAGATCGAACCATGGACCTGTTGCGCCGCAGTCCATAGATGTAACCGCTTGGCTATCATTGCTTCAAAGTAGTATGATAAGTACTGAAAGACCAAGGAGTATTCTTTTCAAACAATATAGGAATATTTTATAAATGTAATAGCTTATTTGATATTTTTAGCACATGTTATGTATATCTCAATAAACTCACCTTAAAATAATACCACACAATTTTTTTTTATGAATAAGCTTTGAAATTTAAATGTTCTTTCAACCACAAACAAAAAGCTAATGTTAAATTTTCTAATGATAATCCATAAAGGGACAAATCCAGAACTGTTTGGGACGGATACTTCAATTTATTTAGCTAAAATGTGCTAAAGTGGCATGGAATATCCACATCCCATCAGTCATGTGGAGGCTGGGATGTATGACTACCATCCAATCCGAAAGAGTTAATGTGTCAGTGGCCGCTTTTGGTTATTCAACCAATTCAAAAAATGTAATTGTTATCAATCTTGAAAAGCATGCTTAGGATCAGGAAACTACATTATCATGGAAAAACTTTTCTCAAACAAGTTGCTTTTGAAATAATTAGTAGTTCATGCATATTTAATGACTTGAACCATTTCTTAGAATTTTAGGTACCTTACCCATAACAAAAGGTTAAGGTCTATAAGAGGAGCTGCATTCTATATTAAGACTAATTTTATCATCGACCTATTTTGAAACAGTGATGGCTCAGTGGCATTGGCTATGGACTGCCGCCCAGAAGGTCTATGGTTCGAATCCCGCCGCGGGCTTGAGATTCACCGCATGGTGGAAGGGCATTTTGTGAATGCCCGCCTGGCTAGCGACTACCCTCAAGTAGAAAATCTGTCGCCAAGCACCTAACGGTGTGTTCCGGCAGCAGTCTTGAGAGCCAATGAAATTACAGGCACATAAGATTTGACAACTATGTCTCAAGGTGAAGGGCGCAGTGCAATTCGTAAGTTGTGACGAAATGCATCTGTTATAGGCAGAGGATACTCCGCTTTACTTCAGGTGGGTTGTGCTTGATCCGTCACAATAGAATAAAAAAATAAAATCTAACCATGTATTGCAAAATGTTTGCCGGATTATTGCAGGTCTACCTTATTTTGGTACGGGGTCTTAAAAAAATAGTTATGAATTGATTCTTCTAAAATCTTATATACCTGACTACATTAAATGTCTCATTTTTAACCAACTTCAAAAGAGGGAGGAGATTATCAATTTTTTTTACCTCAGAACTTTGACTAGGTGAACTGATTTTGATGATTCTTTTTATTTGAAAGCTTGTCTCGTTGTTATTTCTCAAGCTGTTTTTGAAGTTACACTCTCATATAGTTGTTGACAATTATTGACAATTTATCCCTTGCTACTTGCTAGGGTCACAAAAACGGGTTGATTTTTTTTTACCTAAAAATGTAACACTTTTTATTGTAAAGGTTGGTTCCATATTTAGATAAAGAAAAATTGCCTGATTTGTTTGGTTCAATAATTATCAGAAAAGTTTAATAATGTCATTATGTAAACCTATGTTGTGCAATCATTCAAAGCTTGCATCTATGAAACTGTAATAGATTGTCAGTTGAATATATTTTAGAATAGGCTAAAAGTTGGCAATAAGTTTCAAATGTTTCGATTTAATTTTTGAATTTTTTCGCTAAATTTTAACCTTATAATTCAGATATATTATTATTTACTCAAAATTTAATACCATGTGTTTACCCCAAAAATGTCGAATTTACACTAGCTCTGCTCGCTCTTATGTCAGATATCGCGCAAAACCATTAACCTTTTTTGCGTAGTTGGATAAAAACTATCACATGCCTTTCCCTGGATCTCAAACTATTTCATTAATATTATATCATTATTTTAATTTAAATCAGTCCAGTAGTTTTTAAATTTATTTGTTGCAAAAAAAACAAATCATTCTCAATTTCATTGTCCCATCATACAAAATTCCAATATTAGTGTACATGTAGATATATTTATTTAGTATCATATTTCCTATATTATGTTCTTATTTTTAGTTTTTTTTTTCAATTTTATATTGTAATGTTTCCATTGTGACTGACCTACATATTGTGACCTACATATCCTCATTATATATGTGCAATGTTATGCTTTAATTTTAAGTCATTTTGGTACATTATAATTTCAATGAAAAGTTATCTGCTTCTTCTTGATCAGTAGGAAAGCAAAGGTGCTAAAGTCTTGTGTACTTATTATGTTAGAGTTTTGTTTGATAAATCTATAATGTCATACTGTATGTCTGTCTGTATGGAAGTTACATATATCTAGCTCATAAACAGAATTGATTACCAACCTAGACAAACATTCATATATTTTGAGTAGAATGTTGACACAAAAAAAAACAGTGATTTAGAAATTCATATCAATTATTTTTTGGTGTCAGTAAACTTATTCAGTTTGGAAAGGAGGTGTTGTGCCAGGACTACAGTTTTTTGAAAATTATTTTCTCAGATAAAAGAATCAAAAGAAGTACTTATAATTATTTTACACCTTAAAACATCAGTTTTCAGAATGGAACAAAACATCTGGTGTGCATGCATTAACAGTGATTGCGTACATTTTAGGATGTTTTTGTATTACGAAATGTATAAAACAATTTTTGTTATATATGGTATATTGATTAATTAACATTTAGGAAGTATTTGAGATGATAACACATTAATTTATAAAAATAATTAGCAATGAAATAAGTCCAATTATCAACATCTGTACATTGTAGACACTATGTGAGGTTGTCATAAGCAACTTAACACAAGAATCTCTCTGATGTCTTGCATTGGATGTGTGTGCATGTATCTTTCTTCCTACAAGGAAAAGATGTGTACAAGGGACACAACTTTTCCTAAAAATTGTTTCCATAGGCATATATGTAGTCGTTGAAGATTTTTTTATGTGATTGTGACGGAACACTCGCGATGCCCACCTGATGTTAAGCGGTAATCTCTAACTATATCAGATGCATTTCGTCAAGTAAACAACTGCACTGTGCCCGTCACCTAGAGACATATAGCTGTTTAGTCTCATGTGCCTGTAATTTTACTGACTCTCAAGGACTACTGGGCCACATTCCAAACCTCAGTGTGTGGTTATTTTAACTAACTCCAAGGTTCGGAACAACTCTACAGATCGAACCATGGACCTGTTGCGCCGCAGTCCATAGATGTAACCGCTTGGCTATCATTGCTTCAAAGTAGTATGATAAGTACTGAAAGACCAAGGAGTATTCTTTTCAAACAATATAGGAATATTTTATAAATGTAATAGCTTATTTGATATTTTTAGCACATGTTATGTATATCTCAATAAACTCACCTTAAAATAATACCACACAATTTTTTTTTATGAATTAGCTTTGAAATTTAAATGTTCTTTCAACCACAAACAAAAAGCTAATGTTAAATTTTCTAATGATAATCCATAAAGGGACAAATCCAGAACTGTTTGGGACGGATACTTCAATTTATTTAGCTAAAATGTGCTAAAGTGGCATGGAGTATCACATCCCATCAGTCATGTGGAGGCTGGGATGTATGACTACCATCCGGTCCGAAAGAGTTAATGTGTCAGTGGCCTCTTTTGGTTATTCAACCAATTCAAAAAATGTAATTGTTATATCAATCTTGAAAAGCATGCTCAGGATCAGGCATTACAATGTCATGGTAAAACTTTACTCAGAAATTATCTTTACTCAAACAAGTTGCTTTTGAAATATTTAGTAGTTCATGTATATTTGAACAATTTCTCACCTTACCCATAACGAAGGTTAAGGTCTATAAGAGGTCTAGAGCTGCATTCTATATTAAGACAAATTTTATCATCTACCTATTTGAAGCAGTGATGGCTCAGTGTCATTGGCTATGGACTGCCGCGCAGCAGGTCTATGGTTCGAATCCCGCCGCGGGCTTGAGATTCACCGTATGGTGGAAGGGCATTTTGTGAATGCCCGCCTGGCTAGCGACCACCCTCAAGTAGAAAATCTGTCGCCAAGCACCTAACGGTGTGTTCCGGCAGCAGTCTTGAGAGCCAGTGAAATTACAGACACATAAGATTTGACAACTGTCTCAAGGTGACGGGCGCAGTGCAATTCGTGAATTGTGACGAAATGCATCTGTTATGGGCAGAGGATAGTCCGCTTTACTTCAGGTGGGTTGTGCTTGATCCGTCACAATAGAATAAAAAAATAAAATCTAACCATGTATTGCAAAATTTTTGCTGGATTATTGCAGGTCTACTTTATTTTGGTACGAGGTCTTAACAAAAATAGTTATGAATTGATTCTTCTTTTATCTTATATACCTGACTACATTAAACGTCTCATTTTTAACCAACTTCAAAAGAGGGAGGAGATTATCAATTTTTTTTACCTCTGAACTTTGACTAGGTGAACTGATTTTGATGATTCTTTTTATTTGAAAGCTTGTCTCATTTGTGTGGTCTTATTTAAATTTTATAAAAATCGGTCAAGCTGTTTTTGAAGTTACACTCTCATAATATAGTTGTTGACAATTATTGACAATTGATCCCTTGCTGCTTGCAAGGGTCACAAAAACGGGTTAATTTTTTTTTTACTCATAAATGTAACACTTTAGTCTAAAGTTTGGTTCCATATTTAGATAAAGAAAAATTGCCTGATTTGTTTGGTTCAATAATTATCAGAAAAGTTTAGTAATGTCATTAAGTAAACCATGTTGTGCAATCATTCAAAGCTTGCATCTATAAAACTGTAATAGATTGTCGGTTGAATATTTTCCAGAATAGGCTAAAAGTTGGCAATAAGTTCCAAATTTTTCGATTTAACTTTTGAATTTTTTTCGCTATCTTTTAACATTCTCATTCAGATCTATTATTATTATTAACTCAAAATTTAAGACCCCGTTTTTACTCCAAAAATTTCGAATTTACACTAATTTAAACTTTGCTTGCTCTTATGTCAGATATCGCGCAAAACCATTAACCTTTTTTTTGCGTAGCTGGATAAAAACTTTCACATGCCTTTCCCTGGATCTCAAACTATTTAATTAATATTATATCATTGATTTCATTTAAATCAGTCCAGTAGTTTTTAAATTTATTTGTTGCAAAAAATACAAATCATTCTCAATTTCATTGCCCAATCATACAAAATTCCAATATTAGTGTACATGTAGATATATTTATTTAGTATCATATTTATTTACTATATTATGTTCCTATTTTTAGTTTTTTTTTTTTTCAATTTTATATTGTAATGTTTCCATTGTGACTGAGCACTGTACATGTATCCCGATCTAAGCGAATGAGTCAAAAAATAAATAGTACTTATTTAAAACATAGCACTTTTTTAATTGTGGGTGGTCATCATACACGGTCACATACTGTTTATGTTCAAACATTTTATACACAAATAGTATATTATATATTATAATTAGTAGGTGATTAGTATTATATTTACTATAATATCTTCATAATTTTTTTTCTATTTCATATTTTAATGTTTTTTTTTCATTATAACGGCACTGTACATGTATCCCCGTTTTAGTCAAAAAATAAATAATGTTTATTTAAAAGATAACCTTTTGTCTTAATTTTCAATTGTCCGTGGTCTTCACACTAAATGTTTATGTTCTAACATTATTATACAAATAGTATATTATATATTACAAATAGTAGGTGATAGTATTTAGGTAGTATGTAGGCTGATTGTATTTACATTTTAAATAACTTCTGTTTATCTTACCAAAAGCACAGTTTTAATTAAACAGTGTAAACAAAAAGTTAAATAAATTAACTACATATGATTATTTAGAGAAAGTATAAATAATTAAGTATAGAATATATAAATTAAATACCATGAAGTCATATTAACAGGCGTGAGACGAATATACTTAGCATTCCATGAATTCACTGTGTGGCTGCCGGGTCCATAGCGTTGAGAGGTAGAGGCCCAAGTTAAGGTGCCTGGGACTTACAACCCAGTGAGTAAAGTTAAGGGGCTCCTTTATGATGCATCAGTGCTCCCTTTCTCTGCTCGAGCTTCATCCGCTGCCCAACCAAATTTGGTAAGATTCTACTAATGCCGCCTTGGATACACATTCTAGGATGAAAGTTAGTTGTTCTTGACAGGCTAAGGTCTTTTAGTAGATTATATAGGGATTTTGCTGGTATACCCCTTGCTCCGTCTTCAACAGCATATAAATTAACCACATAACAGTGTTTGGTTAATTCATTTGTTAAGTCATAATATTTATTCGATTTTGTTGTGTAGTCTTTCGGTATGTTTGTTTCCCGCAGCACAGTAAGTTATATAAGTACTATACGTTTTATATTTTTCGATTATAGAAATATGTCTCGTCTGGATGACAAAACACCAACATCCTCAGAAATTGTGTAGTGTTTTTCATATGTCCCATCAAAAGAGTCCAATCAGGAGCTGCGCCTAAGATGGAGTAATGCTTGGATTTCGATTGTGTTGATGACCCTTCTTTTACAAAAGCAACGTGTCGTCCGTTCGTGATCAAACCTTATTTTGCTCTAGCTACCGAAAGACTCGCCGCTTTTGCTGTGGGTTGAATGTGGAAGAAGTCCGTTCTATTAATCACCTAAGACTTCACTATATATTTAACATAAATAATTAGAAAAATAATCTGTTTACATATATATAATTAATATTTATGTTTATCAGCAAGATCTTAGTAGGTTTTTGGTTATAATTATATAAATCTAAATTATTTAAAATCAAAAGTGTTTATAATTTTTGCCTCAAATTATCCCATAAATTAAGTTTTTTGTTCCTGTATTTATGCTACAGTTTGTTTTCAATCATGTATGATAGCAGTATCTATGTAACGTCTATGCGGATGGGCGCAGGAGGCATACCTGAATGATAAAAATTTGGAAATAATCTTAAATATAGTATTTGTGAAATATTTATCAATAATCATATAAACTATCATATATTGATGCATTACAGAATTAATATTTACTTTAAATATCAAAATATATTACGAAACACATTAGCTTAACAAATTTTTATGTTTTATTCTCTTTTTTGTAGGTAGCGTAAACCAATCTCACAGCAAGTTTAAAGCTCCAGGCAGGCAATGTACGGCAATGGCATATGTGGCTGCCATTTACTCAACAATAAAAAAACGATCAATGTTTTCTAAACACGATATTGATTTTATATTAAATGAAGGTGACAAATTGTATGTGAAATTGGAACCTTACATACCGACAAGTGATACTACAGGATTCTTGAATCCTGATGATTTGCCATCCAGCATTCAAATTAATGAAATATCTGTCGAAATTGAAGATATGACGGATTATAGAAATTGCCTTGTCAATGGAGAATATCCTAAATACATTGAGGAAATGGAAGATAAGCTGTTATATCTTTCAAATAAATTAAACGAAGATGTATTCAATTCTCATCACAATGATGTCAAAGACAGCTATTTATTTATCGGTAATGGCTATACAGTGTCATTCTGGCGACACAATGGTAAGTATTATTATTTTAATAGTCACAGTGTCAACAGCTTGAATGAATCTGTTACAAACGGTGTAGCACGATTCTTTAAATGTAACAATATTGAAGATTTAGCAAAACTCCTGCTTTCGTACCAAATGTCCATAAATCCGCTACAGACACGTTTTTATGGCATATATAAAGTTCGTGTTCTAAATTTGCCATCTAACCAAGAGTCTTCTAATCTCATCATGTCTGATGTTAGTCAACATAGTGAAATATCACCTATTTCAATTCATAACGTTTCTATTCTCGAAACAATGGATTCATTTGTTGAATTCAGTGAGGTATCTCCTTCTATAATTAAATCAAGCCAAATAGACACCCAAACTCATATTAATAAAACTGATGTTATTGACAATGAAACTATTTCATTAGTTGATAATGAAATTCAATTAAATGTCAGTAGATCTGCTGATACTACTAAAATTTCAGACGATGCAACAATTTCCCTAATTGATAGTGGCACTGGATCAGATATCAGTCATTGTATTGATAATGTTAATGTTATGGATAATACAACCATATCCATAGTTGATAGTGGTACTCAATCAGATAATTGTAATATAACTCATTTTACGGATAATAAAATTTCGCATTTTGATAATGGAACTCAATCAGAGGTCCACAAAAGGAAAGATAATATTATAGACGATAAAACAATTATTTTATTGGATACTAAAACTCAATCAGATGTAAGTCAATGTATTCAAACATCTCCTACCATTTTAACCAACTATAATAATGCTTCAAAATCAATAAATTGCGTTAGTGAAAATTTTAATACAACAAACTTAACAACTATGCATTCGGCGGGCAACGCGTGTAGTGAGATATTTTCATCCACTCCCAAAGATTCACATAATTCTAACATGGTACAGGTTGTTATTCACAGTGAAAATATGATAAAAAAACCAACAACTTCGCTGATTGGTAGTGACACTCAGTCAGATATCAGTCAAAATAATGAAACATCATCTTTAATTAACTATGAATGTTCTGCTAATCAAGTAAAAACCATAATTGAAAATTCTAACAAAAAGACTAAAAACACTACACATGTGACTACTGATAGTGAATGCAGTCTGATATCTCCTTCTATTTTACAAGATTGCTTATCTCCTGGTTTAATAAAAACTGTTATTGACAACAATATAAATTTTATGGTTCAACCAATTCTTAACGAGTGCAATGAAACATCTCCTTCTATTATAAATGACATTCCTACTCTTGATATAGGAATGTCTATTTCTGGTAATATTAACTCGAAAAATAATAATATGAATACCTATCAAATAAAGAGTGATCCAAAACTGACAATATTAAAACCTGTTGTTGTCATTGATAGACAGTCCATTTTAGATCCAGTTTATGTTGTCGCATGTAAGAAATTTAAATCTTCATTGTCGTCAAATAAACGGGGAAGACCAATGAAAAAGAAAAGAGGGAGAAAAAAAATCAAACCAAGTTCTCATCTTGATGCAGTTATAAAATACACTGAGAAAAATCCCATAATTCATCGCGACGCAGTTAAAAAGTACACGGATATCAATCCCAAAGTTCATCGTGACGCAGTAAAAAAATTCACGGATAAAAATCCCGAAGTGCATCGCGATGCAGTAAAAAAATACACTGATAAAAATCCAAAAGTGAATCGTGACGCAGTCAAAAAATACGCGGATAAAAATCCACAAGTGAATCGTGACGCAGTCAAAAAGTACACTGATAAAAATCCCAAAGTGCATCGCACAGCGGTAGATAAATATTACAAAAAAAATCCTGAAGTAAATCGTACTGCAGTAAGAAAGTATCATAAAAATCATCCAGAAATAACTGGACAAACTGAGACGCAATATAATGAAATCAGTCGTAATATAGAAGTACCATTACGTAGATCAAAAAATTTGATAGGAGAAAAACGTGGTGCCGAACTAAGTACCATAGTACCATTTTCATTGAAAAACGTGTGTCTTTATTCTTCAGATGCTTACGTTTGTCCACATTGTAGCGCTCGGCTGTTTGATGAGGAAAAAACGAGAAAGCAGTGGTGTTGTGGATCCGGCGCTAACAACGTCCAGGCTTTTGCTCCCCTTACAGAAGACTTTTACACACATCCCGCTTTTGTAAAAAGACCACGAGCATACAATAATATGTTTGCCTTTTCAGCATTAGGTACTACGCATGGTCAACAACAACCAGATGGAATAGCCTTTTTAAAAATTCAAGGGCGAATATATCATCGCGTTTTTGATTTAACTTATAATAAAACTACAAATAACATTGCAATGCACATTAATGATAGTTCAGAACGCGAAAGTATAGCCGCTGGGGAAAATCTCGAAATAGTAGTTATACGATCAATCACCAACTTTTTACATAATGTAAATCCTTACATAGAATGTTTCAAAAGATTGAGTTTAGAAGCATCCTCGGAAGCTTTTATACAATTTGAAAAAACTTCCAGAGCCACTCACGGCAATATTTTAGGCGATCAGCCCGTGGGTAGAGAAGTATCCGCTATAATTAGCACAGATCGCGAACAGTACGCACCGCGTTCTATAGCTGTTTGGAAAATTGGTGAAAGTAAGCCCCACACTGTTGATATTATGCATATTCTATATGAATGCTTTCAATATCCACTTTTATATCCAGAAGGTAATCCCGGTTGGTATCCGGGCCGATTAGACAATTTTGGTAAAAAGTTAACTCAAGCTAAATATGTCAGATGCCTCTTGCTATCTCTGAAAAGATTTAGTGAGTGCGGACGATTATCGGAGGAATGGATAGTTGACATGTATTGCAGAATCAGAGAAGAACGTTTTCGATATATGTTTTATATGCAATCGCAAAATCGAAGTAATGAATTAAGAGTTGCGCCTCTCCAAGAGTTACTAAATGATGAAACCATTATCGCAGAGGGTATTACTCCGGGACGTATTTATTTGCCAAACAGTTTTACCGGTGGTCCACGGTACATGAAAGGGAAATATTTAGATGGTATTGCTTTATTCAATCGACGGGGCAAGCCAACGTATTTCATAACCTTTACTTGCAATCCAAATTGGATAGAAATTAGACGGTCAACACCTCCTGGCCAACGCCCAAATCCACTTATATGCGCACGAGCGTTTAAATTGCGTTTGGATGCATTAATTCGCGATATACGCTCCGGACATTGGTTCGGTAAAGTCGAATATCTAATGTACGTCATTGAATTTCAAAAAAGAGGATTGCCACATGCTCACATCTGCTTTAGAGTTGAAGGTGGAGGTCCTGTTGATAATGTAGACATCGACAAAGTGTGCCGTGCGGACATACCTGATGAATCAGAAGATGATGGCAGGTTGCGTCTAGCTGTTCTTGAGCATATGATTCACGGACCGTGTGGGCCTGACAGGGATAACCTCCCTTGCTATGACAAAGAAAATAAAAAATGTACGAAACGATTTCCAAAACGTGAAACCGATGTAACCTTTATTGACGAGCGAGGGTTTATTCATCTGCGCCGCAACAGCAAGAACGTTGCTACCATAAAGTACCGCGGCAGAGAAATAACAGTTAACGATTTGTGGGTTGTTCCATACAATGCGGCCCTTTTGTTGAAATACGATGCACATATCAACGTAGAAGTTGCGTCTCAGCGATCAATAATTAAATATTTGTTCAAATACATGACCAAAGGTCCTGATGAGGCACGAGTAGCTATTGTTACCGATAACCACAATGAAATAGAGGAGTATGCTACTAAAGCTTATATCGGGTCGAGCGACGCTGTTTGGAGGATACTAGAATTCGACGTCACGGCCCGAGAGCCAAATGTTAAGCAGTTACCCGTTCATCTGGAAAACCAACAGACTGTTTATTTCAGACCCAGTGATATAAATGAAGCGGTGAGTCGCGGTGGTTCAGATTTGATCACATATTTCAACCGACCACAAGGGGAAGAGTTTGACTCAGTAAAGTACATAGATTTTTACGAAAATTATATAGTACACACAAAACGCCCAACAACCAAAACCACTCAAATTTATGAAACTCAAAATGGAAAGTTTATTACACCGCGTCAAAGAGGTGAACTCGTTGCACGAATGTTTTGGGTCGCTCCTAACAGAGGTGAACAATTTTACCTAAGAATTCTGCTCAATTCTTTTCCGTGTCGCAGTTATAAAGATCTGTTGAGGCTAGGTGGCGAGGATTGCACAACTTTCCAAGAAGCTGCCAAAGCTGTAGGACTTGCAGATGATCTTCGTGAATACGAAATGGCCCTTGCGGAAGCATCAACATTTTTCACAGGACATCGCCTCCGAAACTTTTTCGTACTTCTCGCTGTAAATGGCGCTTCCGTTGCGTCTATGTGGGAAACATTTAAAAAACAACTAAGTGAAGATATTTTACACAGAATGCCAAACGAAGAAACGAGGGCATATAATCTGTGTTTGACTCAAATTGGTAGACTTTTACGTAAACACGGGTCCACCCTTATGCAACAAGGTCTTCCTGACGTTCATGATGATACAACTGAATTAGGCAGAGAACGCGTTGAATACAATATAAACACGCAAAAATCATTCGTCAATGAATGGGTATCAAAATTGTCTTCAGAACAACGGGCCGTATTCGATTATACTGACAAACTTTGCGTCGACAAACAGTACCGTGAAATGAATCCGTGTGCAATATTCATTGATGGTCCAGCAGGTACTGGTAAAACGTTACTTTTGAATGTAATTACTGCTCACGTCCGTGGTGATTTAAGCGGCATTGTCTTGTGCACAGCGAGTTCAGCTATCGCAGCACAAAACCACGAAGGTGGTATCACAGCACATTCAATGTTTAAATATCCTTTAGATTTAGACGATGACAACTGTTATTGGAATATAACAAACGGGACACAACGAGCTGAATTAATATATCACGCTGATGTCATATTATACGACGAAGCACCGATGGCACACAAATATTTGATTCATCTCTTGGATAGATCGTTGCGAGACTTGATGAAATCAGACAAGATATTCGGCGGTAAAATCATCATATTTGCAGGTGATTTTCGACAAATCCCTCCCGTCGTTCCGAGTGCCAAGACAAATTCAGACATTTTGAATAGTTCAGTGAAAACTTCACCGCTCTGGCGAAAACTAAAAACATTTTCACTGATAGCTTCACAACGTTGCAGGGACGATCCTGAATACGCAGAATTTTTATTGAATTTAGGTTCAAACAACTTATCCTCGGTACCATTGCAATCAGGTGCAGGTATTCAACGTTTAATCTCACTAGAATCAATCGAATTAGTCTCCGATTTAGACGAACTTATTGATTTTGTATTCGGGTTGGTATTAGATGAACCTGATGTTTGTACCCACAGGGCTATTTTATGTACGCGTAACGACGCTGTTCGCGAAATCAATGCAACAATTTTAGAACGAGTCCCTGGAGAAATATTACACTTTTACTCCAATGACAAAGTGGTAAATGATAATGCAGATCAGTTATTTTTGGGACCCGACGTTTTAAATAGAATCCAACCACCTGGTGTCCCAGAATTCGATCTTAAATTAAAAGAGGGATGTGTATGTATGATTATCAGAAATTTAAGCTTTGCAGACGGCTTAGTTAACGGTACAAAAGTAATAATTGAAAGTACTTCACCACGCCTCATTACAGTAAGAAAACCAGGTGGGCACGAAAATTATTTAATTCCACGTATCCTATTCAAAGCACCCATCGATAAAAATAGTCCATTTGAAATGAGTCGTCGTCAATTTCCACTGCAATTATGCTACGCTATGACGATTCATAAAAGTCAAGGGCAGACCATAGGCCGTGTAGGAGTTGATCTGAGATCAGATGTGTTCAGTCACGGCCAATTGTATGTTGCTTTAGGTCGTGTTCGTGAAAAACGAAACATTAAAATATTGTTGCACAAAGACCGCATTGTAAATGGCAATCCTTTAACCATCAATAAAATAATACCTGAGTTGTTATAGTTATAAAATATTATTATGTAGTTCACAAATATATTTGTATCAATTTGATATATGTTTTTTGGAACAATCACACGTAATATCTTTTCCGTAAAATACATATTTTCATTGAAAACACAGAATCTGAATTTAATAATGTTAACAATTTGGAGATTAAGCTATTATATATTGTATTGGTCATTAATTGTCGGTAATAAATCGATGATTCGCTTGTTACAAGTGCACACTAACACGATAATGTACTGAGGTACTATCAACAGTGGTGCTCTTACACGAGCTTTTCAAAGTAAAAATCTGACAGTAAGTGTTAACAATACAATAACATAATCGAATGAATGTAAATTATGTAATAAGTCATCTATTATTCTGATTCTGTGTTTAATTTTCACAACACCAAACTTGGTCATATCTCGAAAAATAATATCAACCAGGTGTTTCATTCAAACCCTGCTGCCATATATGCATAATAGACTCATACTAATATACCTACCATTTTTAGAACACACATCAAAATCTACATTTAAACGCCATATCATATATCTTACTTTTTTTATTTTTAGTATACACATGTTTGTTTCTATATTCATAAATTCAATTTTAGTGGACTAGGACGGCACTGCACTGCAGTGTTCGTGACACCACTGTAAAAAAAACGCGCCGAGGGTATCGTACTCCTTAATATTTGACACATATTGGTTTTTTTGTTATAAAAAAAGGAATATTTAGTTAAAATAGAACAAAGTTATAATATACTTGTTATACAATCCAACATATGTCAAATATTTAGAGTGGTGTGGAAACCGACCCAAATATTTTATTTAGATAAAATGTAGTATTTTTATTATGTTTTATGTCAATAGCTCACCGAACTACCCGAAGATACAATTGAACACAAGACCAGAAGACATCGATACAACAGGTAAAAGTTTTAATTGTGATGACCACTCCCTCATTGTTCAAATACTATACAGATAGAACTTATCGACATCTCTGATTGAAAAATAAACTTTAATTTTCATATACTCTCTGTGTAGGGTACCAGGTCCATGCATTCAGGGAAGAAAGTTAAAATTATGCCTGGCACTTGCAACCCTGACTATAACTCTTTTAAGATGAACGTCAATGCTTCTCTTCACTTCTAAAACTGCCTCCTTTGCCAAGGAAAACTTGATATGATGCTGTTTTTGATACATATTATGAAATAGAATTTTCGAATGTCCTAGATAAACCAAAGTTAGGTAAATTATAAAGTTATAGAGGGATTTCAGTATTATACCCAACATTTGCACTTCTTTAGCATATGAATTAACTAAGTAACTATTCTAGCTGGATTTATAAGGGAAAAGGTCTTTATGACGCTTTCCACACAAACTTTCTGTCGTCTTATTTGAAATACATGTTTTCAAATTATGCATGCATGTGTTGTGTTGTGAAGTTTAACATTCAAGTTCTTCAGCCTAATATCTATGATTCCGGTTTGCAAGTTTTAGTAAAATCATGTATTTTTCAAATCAATTTTGTATAGGAATTTTTATTTTTATATTATAGATAAAATATATCATAAAATGGAAAACTTGCTAACCAGAAACACACTTACATAATAAACAAAAGAACTTTAATGCAAAATTTCATAGAGTTTAACGGTTGCTATACATGAACGAAACTACTTATGTATGGAAAAATGCTATGAAGACACTATTTGTACATGTTTTAGTTTATTTTTGAGTACTAAAATAAATGTAATATAGATGACGTTACACCATTGTATTTTACACCATGTTTATCTTTTAATTACAAACAGGATCAGCACATTAAATCATTGATTAAGCTATTGCAAAACAGCATACAAAAATAATGATTAACCATTCAACAACCACTAAGAAACACACAAAAACACACGTTGAAGATCAGCGTTGTCGATTCTTTCTCAAAATATATATTATGTATAAATGTATACCTCACTAATGATAATGAAAATGTGTCACCCGTGACATTTACTTATATTGGATAACAAATTTATTACTTAAAAAAAACCCGTTTTACCGCCATGAGATTTTCGCCAGATGCCCCCCAGATAAATTAAAAGAAAATTATAAAAACCTAGATATAGTCATTTTTAATTTTTTAATGCCTTAAAATATAAATGAATCCTTTTTAATGTAGTTAAGTTTTCAATAACGCCTGCTATGCGGATTACATTACAAAATCTCAAATATACGATAGGAAAAATGTATATATAGAATATGATAGAAAATTTTATTTATCCCGCACATGACTTAAATTTTTCCTATCGTATATTTGTAATTTTGTAATAAATGAATCCGTTTCATTTATATTTCAAGTTATTAAGAGGAAAAAGCGGATAAGAAACGTCAATTTCATGAAATATCAAGCCTCGTGGCCCTCCTTAAAGTAAACGAAATAGAATTTATAACTTATTTTATTGCTTCAATGAACATACTTATATAATATAAATAAATAAAACTATTTGTATTTTTTTAACGATTTGGTTACATTACATTTCTCTACCTGGAGCCAGTTACAGACGTCGCTATATTGATTAGTGGTCATGGCGCGTTGACCTCTGCTCCGGGCGTCTCGGTCTTCAGACCACACTTGGGCCATAATTCTTACGGCTCGACGACAAAAGTAGGAGTCCTTCCCCTCTGTAGATCTAATACTCGTCAGGTAATAGATATTTTTACCGTGCATCACACTCTTTATTATGAACAAAAACACTCGAGATTTTGTGTCAGTGTACTCAGATATAGTAAGATGAGTTATTATAAAACGCATCCATTAAATGAATGATCATCTGTGCAGTTTCCCAACATCAGACGAAGCACAAGAAAATAACTGAAAGGTGAGCCTCGTGCTTCGGGGAAGAACAACCAACGAAAAGAGGACCATCAGCTTTTTTCCACATTGTTCGAAGGTTGCCGTCGAAAAAGCATTCAACCTGCAAAGTAATATAATATATGCGACGATTAAAGAGACTTCAATTGGAACTCATAATCAATAGAGGTAAGAATGCTTTTTTTTTATGCCGATTTGCTAGCCTTTAAGTGATGATGTAGTTGAGAATATTATTCAGGCTAATCTAGAATTACTGGCTCTCAATGACAGCTGCTGAACCACGCCATTAGGTGCATGGCGACAGATTTTCAACTTAAAGGTGATAGCTAGCCAGGCGGGCATTTGCAAAATGCCCTACAACCAAGCTATACCGCCTGCCATCCTGAGACAACCGGGACCGATGGCTTGACGTGCGCGCTCAGTAGTAATGTCGCTAGCGGGGTCAGTGGTCACCCATCCAAACCATGACAGCAGTGGACAATGCTTATTGTAGCTGATCAAGAACGACTAAGCAAACTTCGCTACAAACGCTTCTAAAGGTAATTAGGTATGTAATTATGCAACAAAAATATTAATGCTGGACGCAAGACGTGAATTATATTCTTCTCTGTATTGATTTCTAATCTCGTTACAGTTTAACTATTAATAAGGCTCTTCATTCACTGCTTAACAAAGATTTTAAACATTTCTCTATTTTCGAATTTGTTTACATGCATTATCGTGTGCTAAGCAAAAATTACGATTACAAATTTTATAACACAAAATTATTACATATGTAAGGACTTACTTTCATTTCACACTCGTGATTTTCTTATAATACGAGTAATCAATAATGAATATTATAAGAAAATCACGACTATTACCTTGTACGAAAATGTCATATTATTAATTTTTATTCGCCTCGTAGATCCTGTAACAAGAACTACACTTCCAAATCACGAGATTCCAGGATCAATATATGTGATAAATTAAAAGTTATTGGTTTTTCCTACAGGAAGTTCTGTCCTATGAAGCTACTGTCGGTCAAGAGAAGAATTGATGGTGCTGTTCTCGTCTTCAAAAGCCGCTGCTGCTGCTGCTTTCCACTTTCACGACACCGATTTAAGGAATGTCGACATTTTTCTACAGGTCAGTACGTCCATTTAAGTATTTATTAAAACACAATTTTGCTAACACCAACCTCTTAACACTCCGTTAGACGCGCGGGGCACAAGTGTGCCCCAGGTATAGATATTTGATTGTTATTTTAAAATGTATGGCCCCAGAGTGTCCTTCAATAGCTGTCCCATAGATCCTGATGTATTTGTTGGTGGACTTGACAACAACGACAATGCACAGGTTTATTTTTTATCAACACAGTGGAACTAGAGTTCCTTTATTTCCTACGTTTTGAATAGATAAACTAATAATTAAAACAACACTACTCAGGAATGTGAAGGGACTATACATTATTGTATTTTTTTAATAGTTTACAATACAGACGTAACTTTCTTTGTTACGGTTCTAAGCATAAATAAACACTGATTTAGAAAACACTAATTCTATTTTAAACTTATATAAGTAATCCTCGTTTAAAATATGGGCACAGCGGTGCACCGCACGTGTAATGATGTGATAAATAAGAGCATGTGTAACGGAGTGTTAAGTGAATAAAATAATATATATATTTGGTTTTGATTCTAATGAAATTTAACATTGCATTCTATGATTTAAATATTTCTATACTCCTGTGTGATCATTAATTAATAACATGGTGATAAAGAACTGAACAATTCTTTCTCGAGTTTGAAGGCCCAGCTCCGCCTTGACTCTTCCAACTCTGACAAATTAGACATTACCATGACATCTTAAGGAAAAATTCAAAACACCCCGCAATATCAAAAATCAATGAAGAATGAAATTACTTGTAGATATTTATATTTTGTGATAATGATTGTAAAGTTCATGTAATAGAGCGTAAACGCGTACTATGAGTATATATTATTTTTATTGTTACTTATGTATCAAACATAAAACTTTACCAACATGCTTCAGGCTCAACTGATAACAAAAAAACTTAACAATTAGCACAACCTTCCAAGGCGTACATCCAATTACAAAACCAAATAAAATTTGGTTGTGTATTTTTTGATAACACTCATACATTTGTTTCCATAGCGTACACTGTTGAACAATTCCTCCTCCATAAGATAGGTTTGCCTTATTTCACACGCTTGGAAGGCGTCTTGGAATCGCTGTGTAAGATGGCAGTTCTTCATAAAAGCGCTGCTCTCTATCAGCTATTTTTCTTTTCATCGTCTCTTACAACTACCACAAGGTGTAATTTTAGGCTGCCTCCATCCCTTTTATCACCATACATTACCAATATCGCTAAAAGAGAATCCCTACAGAATGTTTAAAAATATACTGAAGACATGGTTATTGGAAAAATGGTTAAATAAAAAAAAAGAAGTAATATAAAATATTCTATATAACGAACATATTAACTAAGATTTGACATGTTTAATATTGCTATTAATTTTTAAATTCATTTATTTTAATTATAGACATTCCATTTTATAAATGTTTAATTGATTTAATTTTGAACAGAATTATTCTAATAATGTCACCAAATTCAAATTGTAAGTAATGGAGAAATAGAAGAGCTATATTTATATATAATACTTAGGTACTTTTTTTTAGAGAATTACATTCATTTCATCTCAAGTTTCAAAGGCAAAACTTATACTTTACGATAAATAACCTTTCAGCCTTAACAGCTAAATATAAAACCAAAAGGAATAGCGAAATATGCTACAAACATATCAAAATAAATTTTGATAACCTAAAAAGCTATTAAATGTGACTCTGAATTTGTTATTTGATTTTGAAACTATTTATTTAAATACATCAATATTATGTAAATTTAATTCTGCTACTGACATAAAAATAACAAAATAATGCTATTGCTTCATCAAAATCATACTTATATACTCCTTTGAGTGTTAATAACTATTATTTTTATATCAGAATTTAGCCATGACATTAGCAAAAGATCTTATTATAAGCTATTTTTTCTGTTCAATTCGAATTAAATAATAATAAAAGCATTATTCCTTGTTTACAGATTAACATGGAAATGGAAGATACTTGTTTATGCTTGGTGTAACACTTCGAGTCTTCAACCCTGCAACAACTGGCCGCATCACTTCACCCTGTACGCCGCGCCAGCGAGCGACGTCGCTGTGTCTACAACTTCAGTCGCGTTGAATTTAGTATTGTCGCGCTCCAACAATATAATATTATAATGTTGTCTTAGGTTTTCGCGATTATTACACAAAGTAATTAAACAACCTTAAACGGTTTAAAGTTGTTTAATATAATATTATATCAAGGGTTCGATTAATAAAAGGCAAGCACCTAACGGTGTGTTCCAGCAGCTGTCCTTGAGAGCCAGTAATTCTAGATAGCTTACACAACATATTCGCCCGACCACATCATCACTTACCATTAGGTGAGATAGTGGGCAAAGGCTATCAGCAATAAATACAACAATGTTAACCTTTTTTGCAACGAGCGCTGTATCTTTGTTACTGGGCAGATATCTATTTTGCGAACTGGTCTTAAGTTTATAGTATTTAGTCTAGAACTTTGGTTTTAAACGAGAGTTTACGAGTTCTCTGTTACTGTATATTTACTTACAGACCTCTTTTCAAGAACTCTGAAAAATCCCTAAACAATAAAAACCTATTTAAATATTATAAATTAAACCGGCAAAAAACACTCACGTTGAGGATCGAATACGTCGACCCGGGTTTGGATACGTCGAGCCGCGCGAGCGGCGCTCCGCAGTGCCCGCCGGGAGCTCGCAGACGCAGCTGCGCACTCGCCCTGATGATGAGCATCTGATATGCTCGAAACCCGGGTCGACGTATTCGATCCTCAACGTGAGTGTTTTTTGCCGGTTTAATTTATAATATTTAAATATGTGTGAAACTCACGAGAATTTCAATTCAAAAATAAAAACCTAATTGAAGCATCTTTGTACAGAACTACAGGTAGGCTTTGTTGATACAACAGCACATCTTAGTATGGATTTAAATGCTAATGTTATGTTACTAATATTACACACAATAAAATATACAAAATTATAGGTTAGATAGGTAATAGTAATTACAACTTTACTCAAAAAATATGAAGTGGGCTTTTGCTTTCATGAGTGGAAAGGACTGTTGTACCTGGTATAGGTAACGATGGTTATCGCTGCACACTTACTGTATCTATGCTTACTAGATTATCAACTTTTACAGATAGTACTACATAAATTGCTTAATATGATTTCATAAAACAAAACTAGAACGTCCTTAGTAAACTAACTTCAATTGTAATAGATATCAAAAATGAAATGAAATGTATGTATGCCCCTATATGAAAATAAAATAAACACAATAAAACATCAAATTTGTTTCATTTTCCTACTTTCTTCTTCCTTACATTATGTAGTAGAAATATTTACAATTATTATAGTCGGCACAAAACCAGTCTCGTAGGACAGCGACAGCGATAGTATAAGTTAAGAAAGTAAGCCCTACAGACAGTTACCTCATAGGGCAATGATAATTATTGTCAATGAACAATACTTATAAGATAAAGGGCGCGACTATTCAGTCTTCAACCGTTAGCGTCAGAATGGCTGGTTGCCTATGGCGTTTGTATGTAAGAATTGATACCTATCATTTGCTTTTCAGCTTGTAACATGCTTTGATTTTCGGTAATCTTATTAACACATACATAGAGAAATATACCTATTTTAAGTTAGATACTGTGATATTTTTGATTGGTCCAAAGGCTTTAAAAATAATGACAGTAGCATCCAGACTAAGAACTTGCCTGTTTTTTTATATATTTACCGTACCGATCTTGGCAAGGGTTCCATTAAACACTGAAATATGTACATAATTAATTGATTCCTTGTAAAGTGACATTGGCATCATTAACCACAATTATAGTATTAGATTTTCGCGAAAAATATGCGCTTATTTACTTCATATTTTATTTGACGTAAGCATCTTAAAGTAGCAAGATGAGCAGGTTCAGGATCAGCGGAATTAATTATATTATTAGTCAGTAAATTTTAGTAGGTAATATTTTTTTATGCCAGATAAGTTAGACTTAGACCACTATTTCACGTACAATGGTACGTGATAATGTGGTCGAAGATGCTGTAGAATTACTGGCTCTCAAGGACAGCTGCCGGAACACACCGTTAGGTGCTTGGCGACAGATTTTTTACTTGAGGGTGGTAGCTAGCTAGGCGGGCAATCGCAAAATGCCATGCTAAGACGACAACCGGCACCGACGGTTTAACGTGCCACGGAAGCGCTCAGTCGTAATGTCACTAGCGGTCACACGAGCGACGCAACTATTTAGTGTGGTTAGATATATGTAACAATTATGTTTCAGTTGTATAATATCGTATTTACATAAATAACTTCAGTCTAACTTCAGTCAGGCAAGTCTGGAAACAACCTTGATCTATAGATAAAATCCAATAATGCACCTATGTACTCCAAAATAAAAAATAATGCCAATTCGATCTTGTGATTTATCGTTGGTATTTTGTATCAACGCCATCTGTCGTTGCTTCTGTAAAATATTGGTACTTGTAAACTTACATAAACACTTAACTACACTATATAAAAACAAGATGGCGGTAAAATATATATATATATATATATAATAAAGAAACCAAAAAGGAAATAAAATTGAAAAAACACTTAAGTTACTTCTAAGATTTGATTGTAAATATGTGTTATAATATTACATATATATTATTTATACGCTCAATTATTTTTTAAATGAACAAAGATCAATATTTTCAGTAAATAGATTTGTTTTACTATTTGAAATCAAAATTCGTTTTTGCGTTACATAAATCCATATAATGTATACGTAGTATTATTATATGTTCTATGCCCATATCGGCAGCTAATTCTGATTCGATTTTGTATCAACGCCATCTGTTGCAGGTTCCGTAAACTATTGGCATATTATTGATAACAATCATATAAATGTACACCTCATAAACACAAGATGGCGGTAAATATATACATAATATAATTAAGAAATAAAATTGCCAAATCACCTTAACTTCTAAAACATGATTATAAATATGTTTGTAGTTCAATTATTTCATTAGCAATGCACAATGCTAATAATTTAAGCAAATAAGAAAATGATATGATATGTTATTATTACTTACAAATTGTTACATCCTGAAACAATAATTACATATTCAAATTTCCCTAAACATCTAAATTAAGTATCCATTTATTCATTGCCATAACTTAAAATATTGTACTCCGGTAAAAACTATTTCTCATTATAAAACAGCTCATAGCCTTTCGATTTATAACAATTTAATTTGTTCCTGATATCTGCCCGTAGATACTCCAAGTACCCAAGCATTTTTACCATAATTCTGCTCTTGGGTACCCAGAGTTCCCAATCAGAAAATATTACGATACTCCCTCAAAAATGTCTTGTCTTTCTGTAACTAATGAATATTCTTATATATATAATATATGAGATGTAAAATATATGGGAATATTTTCCACAACTCGGACTGGTCTCCATGATAACTGCCCGCGATAACTGAAGCACCTACGAGTTGGGTTCCTTAGGCAAAGTGACTAAGAATCCTGGTACGACTCGACGACGATATACCGGCTTCAGTATCTCTACTGTATAAAAAGTTTGCATGGGACGTCGTACATCTTTTGGAGTTTTGAACATTTTTTGTTAAAGTATAATATGTTTCCATACAGGATATTACTGCACAAAGATAAATGCGGGCCGCTCGCGGCCCGCACACCGCTTACCACCTAGTTTATAATATATAAAGCTGGATTACCGTACACTGACTCACTGACTGATTCACTGACTGACATCATTGTTCTCCCAGAAGGAGTCGAGAAGGAAGAAAGTGATGTATGGGAAAAGTGTAGAGAGGGTTTGGGGGAGTATGGGAAAAATCCGAAAACTCAAAGATGTCGTCTGCCAAGTAAAGTTGGTTAGCGTATCTCGGAAACGGTAAGAGATAGGTAGGGGGTGCTTGACCAAATGTCATAGGGAATTGGGAGAGCAGTCGAATGACATCTGTCAAAAATCCAAAATGGCGGATTTCAAAATGGCCGCCATACAAAATCCTTCGATCCCTCAAAAAAGTAGCTGGTTCTACCAGAAAGAGTTGAGTACGGTTATAGTAATGTATTACGAAAATGACTAAGGGGTTTAGCTGAGTAGGGGAAAAATTAAAAACCCTAGAAATGACGCCTGCCAAGTAAAGCTGGACTACGTATCTCGAAAACGGTAAGAGATAGGTTGGGGGTGTTTGAACAAATGTCATAGGGAATCGGGAGAGCAGTCAAATGACACCTGTCAAATGTGCTACTCTCATTCTTCATACATTATTTGGAGTATTTAACCTAACAATGTCGACTGTATTAGGAGTGTTTGTGGGAATTTCAACTCAATTTAGAGTAATTGTCCTACTGTCAGTGTGGCGAGCCCGAAGGGCGAGCTTTTGGTGAGGCCGAAGGCCGAACTTTCGGGCCGCGAGGCCGTAGGCCGAGCGGATGGTGCGCGAGGCCGCAGGCCAAGCCGTGTTAGTAACTTGCGAGGCCGAAGGCCGAGCTCAGACTTGCACCGATTTGGCTGAAAATCGATATATAGGTTGTTCTTGTCATCCTTATTCCAAATATGAAATTTTTATTTCGATGACGTCTGCCAATTAAAAAAAGTTACTCCGATTTGGCTGAAACTCGATATTTAGGTGGTTCTGGGTGTCCTTATTCCAAATCTAAAATTTTTTTTTCGATGACGTCTGCCAAGTAAAACAAGTTACTCCGATTTGGCTGAAACTCGATATTTAGGTGGTTCTGGGTGTCCTTATTCCAAATCAAAAATTATTTTTTCGATGACGTCTGCCAAGTAAAAAAAAATTCTCCGATTTGGCTTAAATTTTATATCTAGGTTGTTCTGGACGTCCTTATTCCAAATATGATTTTTTTTTTTCGATGACGTCTGCCAAGTGCAGATAAATCACGTATCTCGAAAACGGTAATAGATAGGTAGAGGGTTTTTGAAAAAATGTCATAGGGAATAAGGAGAGCAGTCGAATGACATTTTGGATGTGTCTTACGTGTTCCTATCATTCTTTATACTGCATTTGGAGTGTTTTTCCTTAATTTTCAAATGTATTAGGAGTTTTTGTGGGATTTTTGACTGAATTTGGAGTTACTGTCCAACTTTTGTGTATAGCGAGCCCGAAGGGCGAGCTCCTGGTGAGGCCGAAGGCCGAACTTTCAGTCCGCGAGGCCGAAGGCCGAGCGTGTGATGCGCGAGCCCGAAGGGCGAGCGCCTGGCGAGGCCGTAGGCCGAGCCGTATTAGTAACTTGCGAGGCCGAAGGCCGAGCTCCGACTTGAGAGTATTTTCCACATATCCGACTTGTCTCCATGGCAACTGCCTGCGGTAACCGCAGCACCTACGAGTGGGGTTCCTTAACAAAAGTGACTCAGAACCTTGGTCCCATTCTGCCCGTACCACCTTTTTATGGCAGTAGGGTGAATCTGTTTTAGTGGCTACAGTATTGTTCTTTATTGTATTG
The DNA here is from genome assembly GCA_963890685.1 of Plagodis pulveraria. Classification (NCBI taxonomy): domain Eukaryota; kingdom Metazoa; phylum Arthropoda; class Insecta; order Lepidoptera; family Geometridae; genus Plagodis; species Plagodis pulveraria. The sequence goes on along the minus strand of OY982955.1, from coordinate 5,470,968 downwards.
AGAGTTAATATGGGATTTCATACTGTTATGGAGTTTTGTTTTTTTTTTTAAATGTATAAGGAGTTACGGTATTATTTAGTACTGCATAACGATAAATGCGGGCCGCATGCGGCCCGCACACTGCCCGAAATACTAGTTAATAATATATAAAGCTCGATTACCACTCACTGACTGACTGACTGACTGATTGACATAAATGTTCTCCTAGAAGGAGTAGAGTAGGGTAAAAATGAAGTATGGCAAAAATGTTCGGGTGGTTTTGGTGAGTATGAGAAAAATCGAAAATCATTAAAAAGACGCCTGCCAAGTAAAGATCAATGACGTATCTCGAAAACGGTACAAGATAGGTAGGGGGTGTTTGAACAAATGTCATAGGGAATTGGAAGAGCAGTCGAATGACACCTGTCAAAAATCCAAAATGGCGGATTTCAAGATGGCCGCCATACAAAGTGATCCGAGCCTGCTGAAGCGAGGCCGTTAGGCCGAGCTTCAGTAGGGGCGGAGCAGTTTGTATGGTGGCCGTCTTGAAATCCGACATTTTGGATGTGTTTTACGTGCTCCTATCATTCTTTATACTGCATTTGGAGTGTTTTACCTTATATTTTCGACTGTATTAGGAGTTTTTGTGGGATTTTCGACTGAATTTGGAGTTACTGTCCTACATTGGTGTATAGCGAGCCCGAAGGGCGAGCTTCTGGTGAGGCCGAAGGCCGAACTTTCGGCTCGCGAGGCCGAAGGCCGAGCGCATGGTGCGTGAGCCCGAAGGGCGAGCGCTTGGCGAGGCCGGAGGCCGAGCCGTGTTAGTAACTTGCGAGGCCGAAGGCCGAGCTCCGACTTGAGAGTATTTTCCACATCTCCGACTGGTCTCCATGGCAACTGCCCGCGGTAACCGAAGCACCTACGAGTGGGGTTCCTTAACAAAAGTGACTCAGAACCTTGGTACCATTCTGCCCGTACCACCTTTTTATGGCAGTAGGGTGAATCTGCTTTAGTGGCTACAGTATGGTTCTTTATTGTATGGAGAGTTTATTTGGGATTTCATACTTCTATTGGTGTTTTGAACATACTTTTTTTTAATGTCTCTGGTGTTTATTTGACAATTCCTACTGACTCAAGATAGATGCGGGCCGCATGCGGCCCGCACACTGCCCGAAATACTAGTTATTAATTAATAATATATAAAGCTCGATTACCACTCACTGACTGACTGACTGACTGATTGACATAAATGTTCTCCTAGAAGGAGTAGAGTAGGGTAAAAATGAAGTATGGCAAAAATGTTCGGGTGGTTTTGGTGAGTATGAGAAAAATCGAAAATCATTAAAAAGACGCCTGCCAAGTAAAGATGAATGACGTATCTCGAAAACGGTACAAGATAGGTAGGGGGTGTTTGAACAAATGTCATAGGGAATTGGAAGAGCAGTCGAATGACACCTGTCAAAAATCCAAAATGGCGGATTTCAAGATGGCCGCCATACAAAGTGATCCGAGCCTGCTGAAGCGAGGCCGTTAGGCCGAGCTTCAGTAGGGGCGGAGCAGTTTGTATGGTGGCCGTCTTGAAATCCGACATTTTGGATGTGTTTTACGTGCTCCTATCATTCTTTATACTGCATTTGGAGTGTTTTACCTTATATTTTCGACTGTATTAGGAGTTTTTGTGGGATTTTCGACTGAATTTGGAGTTACTGTCCTACATTGGTGTATAGCGAGCCCGAAGGGCGAGCTTCTGGTGAGGCCGAAGGCCGAACTTTCGGCTCGCGAGGCCGAAGGCCGAGCGCATGGTGCGTGAGCCCGAAGGGCGAGCGCTTGGCGAGGCCGGAGGCCGAGCCGTGTTAGTAACTTGCGAGGCCGAAGGCCGAGCTCCGACTTGAGAGTATTTTCCACATCTCCGACTGGTCTCCATGGCAACTGCCCGCGGTAACCGAAGCACCTACGAGTGGGGTTCCTTAACAAAAGTGACTCAGAACCTTGGTACCATTCTGCCCGTACCACCTTTTTATGGCAGTAGGGTGAATCTGCTTTAGTGGCTACAGTATGGTTCTTTATTGTATGGAGAGTTTATTTGGGATTTCATACTTCTATTGGTGTTTTGAACATACTTTTTTTTAATGTCTCTGGTGTTTATTTGACAATTCCTACTGACTCAAGATAGATGCGGGCCGCATGCGGCCCGCACACTGCCCGAAATACTAGTTAATAATATATAAAGCTCGATTACCACTCACTGACTGACTGACTGACTGATTGACATAAATGTTCTCCTAGAAGGAGACGAGTAGGGCTAAAATGATGTATGGCAAAAATGTTCGGGGGGTTTTGGTGAGTATGAGAAAAATCGAAAATCATAAAAAAGACGCCTGCCAAGTAAAGATGGATAACGTATCTCGAAAACGGTAAGAGATGGGTTAGAGGTGTTTGAACAAATGTCATAGGGAATCGGGAGAGCAGTCGAATGACACCTGTCAAAAATCCAAAATGGCGGATTTCAAGATGGCCGCCATACAAAATGCTCCGAGCCTGCTGAAGCGAGGCCTTTAGGCCGAGCTTCAGTAGGGGCGGAGCAGTTTGTATGGCGGCCGTCTTGAAATCCGACATTTTGGATGTGTCTTACGTGCTCCTATCATTCTTTATACTGCATTTGGAGTTTTTTATCTTTATTTTCGACTGTATTAGGAGTTTTTGTGGGATTTTTGACTGAATTTGGAGTAACTGTCCTACATTAGTGTAGTAGCGAGCCCGAAGGGCGAGCTTCTGGTGAGGCCGAAGGCCGAACTTTCGGCCCGCGAGGCCGAAGGCCGAGCGTATGGGGCGTGAGCCCGAAGGGCGAGCGCCTGGCGAGGCCGTAGGCCGAGCCGTATTAGTAACTTGCGAGGCCGAAGGCCGAGCTCCGACTTGAGAGTATTTTCCACGTCTCCAACTGGTCTCCATGGCAACTGCCCGCGATAACCAAAGCACCTACGAGTAGGGTTCCTTAACAAATGTGACTCAAAACCTTGGTACCATTCTGCCGGAACCACCTTTTTATGGCAGTAGGGTGAATCTGGTTTTGGAGGCTACAGTTTGTTTCTTTATTGTATTGAGAGTTTTAATGGGATTTCATACTTCTATTGGAGTTTTGAAATATTTTTTTTTAATGTTAAAGGTGTATTGTTATAGTTTAGTACTGCATAACGATAAATGCGGGCCGCATGCGGCCCGCACACTGCCCGAAAAACTAGTATATATATAAGAATCAAAGTCCTGACTTTCTGACTGACAGACAATGCACAGCCTAAACCGCTGGTCTCAGAGATTTGGAATTTGGAATTAAGGGGGTATATTTCTTAAATTAGTTTATTATTATTAGAAAAAAATATATATTTGTCTGAAATGTTTCGTAGAATAACGTTAATTAAATCTTTTTTTTTTTGGTAAAGTTTGTATGGTACTGGAAAAAGTTATCAATATAAATGCAAAAACTTTCTGTGCTGTTGTTAATTATATTTTTTTATACAGAATATCTGCTATAGTTTTTTCTGAAACGATGATCAAACTTCACTCGAACGTAATATTTTAGAAAAAGTGTATTTGATATTGTAGATTTGCCACTAATTTAGAAGCACTTTGAAAAAAACATTCGCGCCACATGCAAGATGAAGAGTTGTGCTAACCATACCATAAATTAAATTACTTATACTTTTAATATTGTTAGGTTTGCAATAACGGCTGCTATACGGATTACATTACAAAATCACAAATATACGATAGGAAAAATTTAAGTCATGTGCGGGATTCGAACCAGCGTCCATCCACCCCTTGAGCCGGGGTGTGCTCTAACCAACTAAAGGTGAGCTAACATGACATGACGTCATAACTCAAATCTTTCCTATCGTTCTTTAACCATCGTATTGCGATGGAGCGACATCTATAGTACCACTTGCGTTGTACTACAAACAAGACCAATTTTTTGGATGGACGCGGGTTCGAATCCCGCACATGACTTAAATTTTTCCAATCGTATATTTGTGATTTTGTAATTACTTATATTTTGTAACACATTCTCACAATCACGATACAAATTTGAACGAAATGAGTCAAATACGAGGACGGGCTCTCAATCGCGAAATGAGAAGATGTTTGCTTTATTATTTGAGAGGCGACATTGTTATGGATACATTTCATTTGATTTTTATTGTTAAAGTAAGCCTAGTAGGAATGTATAATATCATTGATAGCGTCTCTATAACTTTATAATAGGTTTATCATACGTCATTAGTACTGCGCAAACGAGTTTCCCTTTGCGCAGTACTAATGACGTTTGATAAACCTTTAATAAAGCTATGATTATTATTATTATTGTTTTCGCACGCTGCCAACTGATAGTGGGCTAGAGCATTTGGATTGCCTATGAGTCCAAATGCTTTTATTGTAGTAGCTGTAGTGTTGTATAAAGTTATGGGACGATTATGAATAAGACAGTATATGTATATTGTTGAATATATAATACTCGGTACTGTATCAGCCGAATTTTTACTGCTGAACACAGCCTCCCCCCATTAATAGTGGGTTTGCCATAATCCCCACGCTTGGCAGGCGGCTTAAGGATCGATACTAAATACTTACTAATTTTTATATTGTACACCGCTATTCATTCCTTATTTTAAATAGATCCTTTTTTCAGCTGTATGTAGCGCGACTTCCACCGAAAGGCAGCGAGGCCAGCATCAAATGGGTGCGAGTGAGTGAGCCTATCGAAACACCGACGTCCCTTTCAGAATCACACGTCAAATACTTACGGCTTGAGCACAAAGATAGCTCTGATGACGTCAGTAAGTGCACATATTCCTATAAATTATAAATAAGCATTAAAGCGGATAAAGGAGAAGTGGTGCAGGTGTCGTCCAGCATGGTGGTAGGGCATTGCTCGCCTGGCTAGCTACCACCCTCAAGTAGAAAATCTGTAGCCAAGTACCTAAAAATGTGTTCCGGCAGCAGTCCTAGAGAGCCAGTGAAATTACAGTCACATGATACTTAACAACTATGTCTCAGGGTGACGGGCGCAATATATTTCGTGACTTGTGACGAAATGCATCTGTTATAGGCAGAGGTCAGTCCGCTTAACATCAGGTGGGTTGGTCTCGTAATTGTTCCGTCACAATACCATAAAAAAATGTCTGCCCCATTATAAGGGAGGTTTGCCAAATCCTCACACTTGCGTCTTGGGAATCGCAGGGTAAATTTCTGTTCTTCAGAAGTCGCTGCTACCCAAGTAGCATTTTTCCCTTCGTCGACTCTTACGACTCCCTCAGGAAGATATGGGGGGAACAATACTAGCCCGGCATCCCACGGGAGTACATAACATTACAAATATTTTTTTAAGGGAAAGTATTACTACGTAAAGAAGCGACACTCACCTGCTGCCCTCTATTTAATCATTGCCTGTATCGATATATACGTAGTAGATTTCTCGATCCGAACGCTCACTCAATTTCGATAAATTCTGAATTGTACTGATATCCGTACACCTTACTTTAGTCTGGCTTCGACACGTAAACAGGGTGGGCGCTTACGAAGCAGCGCAGCGGTGCTGATAATAAGAGATTCGCATCAAAGTTTCAACCTGGACGTAAATAACAATTCAGTAGTCATGTATGTAAAATTATTTGTTGTTCAAGTAAATAAAAAGCTATACCGTATAAAAATAATTCTTCATTGAAATGCCACACCATCTGCAATCAAAGATTAAAAAAGCTATCTAGCTCTAAATGTATTAGCGATAAGTCTATAGTGCTCGTGGCGCTTTCCATAAAAACGTAGTATATTACTTATAGTACGTCATATTTTAAATACTATGTGTTCAAACTTTGCATGTATATGGTTGGGTAGAGGAGGAGGCTCGAGCGATGAATGATGAATGATGCATCATAAAGGTGCCCCTTAACCTTACTCACTGGGTTGCAAGTCCCAGGCACCTTGACTTGGGCCTCTTCCTCTGCAACGCGATGGACCCGGCACCCGCACGGTGAATCTATGGAATGCTAAGTAATTCGTCTCTAGAGCCTAATATGTATTGCTTCTGATTTGTCAGATTTCTGTAACAGAACATGAGTTGGATTGGTGACCGCTAGTGACATTTCTACTGAGCGTGCACGTACTTCGGAGGGCAAGTTAAGCCGTCGGTCCCGGTTGTCGTCATAGAATGACAGTCGTTATAGCATGGTGGTAGAGCATTTTGCGAATGTCCACCTGGCTAGCTACCACCCTCAAGTAGAAAATCTATCGCCAAGCACGTAATGGTGTGTTCCGGCAGCTGTACTTGAGAGCCAGTAATTCTAGGTTAGCCTTAACAACATCTTCGACCACGTCATCACTTACCATCAAGTGAGATAGTGGTCAAAGGCTAACCTATCAAACATAAAAAAAAACTTATAATAGCCCGCTAATAAAGGGCACGGCCAGCAGGGTCATGGTGTATTTGGTGGCCACCCGACCTGTCTATTGATTTCCTGTGTGCATTAGGCTACGCTTCAATCAAAGAACTGCATTTATAACTGTCATCAATGATCGGGCTCAGTTCGGCTATTGAATCACAGGTGTGCCAAAACGAGTATTATGTATTACGAGAAAAGGGTCATATTTCAATTCCATCTGTATACTTTTCAGAGTCATTTTCGGCGATATATTTCGCCCCGAAGTGCGGAGAGGGCAAAAAGTTACCTCTGATCGTGTGGCCTCATGGAGGGCCACATTCCAACTTCGTCAACGCGTACGCACTGGAAACTACTATGTTTAACACGCTGGGTAAGTCTATAAAGTTTTTGTCCTTCGAAGCGATAGTAGACCAACATTGAGCGTCGCCTGCATAGAGGGTGCGGGTAAAGGCTGCGTATTCATCACAGATCTGATAGGAACATGTGCAGTGTAAGAGCAAAAATCTCTTTTTTTTATGCCAGATAGGTTAACCTTAGACTACAATCTCACCTGATCGTAAGTGATGATGTGATCGAAGATGTTGTTCAGGCTAACCTAGAATTACTGGCTCTCAAGGACAGCTGCCGGAACACACCGTTAGGTGTTTGGCAACATTCTACTTGGCGATTTTCTACTTTAGGGTGGTAGCTAGCCAGGCGGGCATTCGCAAAATGCCCTACCACCATGCTATAACGACTGCCATCCAAAGACAACAACCGGGATGGCTTAACGTGCCCTCCGAAGCACGGAAGCGCTCATTAGTATTATCACTAGCGGTCACCCATCCAACTCATGATCTCGGCGGACGTTGGTTAACTTTACTGATCGGTTAAGAACGGCTGAATAAACTTCGCTACGAACGCTTCAAAATCTACCAATCAGATTCCTGCGCTCAGGGTGTTGAGGAAAATGAAGAGCTCCTATTGGTGGATATTTTCCTCTTACACCGCTCATCTTCCTACCACTTTTATGATGGATACGCAGGCTGTAGGTTTGCATACCCAGATCCATCCGGGACCGTTTCGATATCTCAAGCCGTTGAGTGTTTATTGTATCGAACTTCATACTTCTACAGACACTATATCAATGCCGTACAGATATCGCCACGACTCGGGACAAGGGAGTGGTCGTGAAAAGGAGACGAGGTGATGTTGATCGGGTGCAGGGGTGATACGTTGGCATTAACCTATATCCTGCTGTGAACTCGAGCTTTACAGCATTTTTCCGTGCTTCGGAGGGCACGTTAAGCAGTCGGTCCCGGTTGTCGTCTTAGGATGGCAGTCGTTATAGCATGGTGGTAGGGCATTTTGCGAATGCCCGCCTGGCTAGCTACCACCCTCAAGTAGAAAATCTGTCGCCAAGCACCTAACGGTGTGTTCCGGCAGCTGTCCTTGAGAGCCAGTACTTCTAGGTTAGCCTGAACAACATCTTCGACCACATCATCATTTACCATCAGGTGAGATAGTGGTCAAAGGCTAACCTATCAGGCATAAAAAAAAAAAGAGGAAATTTTGCGTTTGTTCTCCTCACCCTTTACTAGAAAATCTCTCGCCAAGTACCTAACCATGTGTTAGAGCCCCAGTCCTTGGAAGTCAGTTTCTTTTCTAGATTTAGCCAAGCTACCTTCTTCGACCATATCATCGCCTCATTCTTCAACTTTAAGCTTTTAGAAAATAAACTTGCCCACTTTCTGAAATTTCAGTGACAATTGATTTTATTTTGTGTCTCGTGTTAATTGAGGTGTTGTCAACCTTTCTTAACCTTCGTATGAATGCCAAAGGGAGGTAGTCTGATTTTAGATCTATCTGGCTGTTCTTTACTTCTTAAGAACTGGTGGAGTAAAGATATAGAACACATCCCCATTCTATAATCGGACATCAAGGTATACTCAGATGGTAGATTCCAATTACCCGAACGAAGCGATTTGCTTCTACGACATATTTTACACCTATAACGTAACGTCTCATTTTTTATGTTTATTATGTTGTTTTATGTCAGTCTATGAAAAAAACTCACTATATGAAGCAGCCGCCAGTTAGCACAGGCACTAATAACAAATAATATAATCACGGTAAAAACCCAAAATAAGAACTCGATTTGCATCGATTTGAGTGAGTCCTCGAATATACCTAATAACAAAACGTCCTATGAGCTTCCCCCACGCAACACAACGCAGAACTTTTGGCTCACGTCATCAAAATTTCAGGGTTCGCGGCGCTCCTTATCAACTATCGCGGTTCATCCGGCGCTGGTCAAGCTTCAATACAGTACCTCCCGCGACGCGTCGGGGACGCGGACGTTAAAGACTGCAAACTGGCGACAGATGTCGCTTTACAAAAGTTTGACGTAGATACCGCTAAATTGGTGCTATTTGGCGGATCGCACGGTGGCTTCTTAGTAACACACCTAAGTGGACAGTATCCGGATGTTTACAAAGCTGTTGTTAGCAGAAACCCTGTGACAGATGTCGCCACTATGTTCAATTACACGGATATCAATGATTGGTAAGTTCAATATGCGGGTAGCATTTCACTTCTACATTCGTTCCTAGCGCAGCTAAACATGAAAACAATACCAGCATCTTATATAAGTAGGAGCTATCGATATAAGTATGAGTCTTAACAAAAAGAAATATACAAGGAAAGCATGTTGCAGTATCGACCTCATCTGTTCGCTTATGCCTTAATTACACTAAAATTAGATCTTGTACCTAAATTCACGGCCACCATCACGGCTTTAGTGCTCGTGGCGCTTTCCACATAAACGTAGTTTCGTCATATTTTAAATACTAATTGTTCAAACTCGGTGAAACTTTTCATGTATGTCCTTGAGCCTAATATCTATGCTTCGGGTTTGCGGAAATATATAAATACGGATATCTGCCGTAAAATTAAGTATTATCAAAAATAACACGAAAAATCGTTTTGTATGGGAATTGTTATTTTGATATTTAGGGATAAAATAAATAATAAATTGAAAAACTGGTACACCAGAAGCATAGATATTAGGCTCCGCAATATATATATACAAAATTTCACGGAGTTTGAACACTTGGTATTTAAAACATGACGCAACTACGTTTATATGGAAAGCACTCCGTGCACTTAACCTTTGCATCGAACAAACTCAATACCATGACATGCCTGTGTTTTGCTATTAGAGAACATATTGTACCGAAAACATTAATATAACAGTAGGATACGGTAGGAAGAATCATAGACAAAGGAAGACGGTATTACGCTCAACGCTATTAACTCAAGTACCTTTTCATTAGAAAAACTAACATTACAATATCACAAATATACGACAAGAAAAATTTAAGTCATGAGCAGGATTCGAACCCGTTTCCATCCACCCCTTGAGCCGGGGTATGCTCTAACCAATTGAGCTAACATGATATAGGGCTCAAGGGGTGGATGGACGTGGGTTCGAAACCCGCTCATGACTTAAAAAACAATCCTATCGTATATTTGTGATTTTGTAATGTAATCCGCATAGCAGGCGTTATTGCAAACCATCAATATTAAAAAAAAAACTAACATATTAAATAGAGATTTAAAAAGACACAAAAGTAAAATCTATTGTCACATTCCTTCACGGATTCTGCAAAATCCAACAGTGGCCATTATTTCGTAGGTTTCGCTTCGCTAAGATGCAACTATCGAGGTTCCTCCGGCTTTGGAGATGCAAATGTTCGCAGCCTGGTCGGCCATGTTGGCGATTACGATGTGGCTGACTGCTGTCTCGCTCTCACCACCTTGTTGGAGAGGACTCACGTGGTATTATATGGAGGTACTAGTATAATACACCCATTTGATTTGAAGTTAGTAATACCTAAACGGGAGCCTAGGATCAAAATTTTTGTCTCATAATATTACGGCCAAAACTATGTATAATATAGATTATATTTAATTAATTTAAACACAAATAGACATTTTCCGCGTTGATCTTAGTTCGCTTTATAATACTGTCAAAAAATTTAACGAAACTGTATCATAATAATCCAGCGAATTTGAGGAACTTAGTTGAATTATGCATCTAGTCTATTGAATAGATGCCACATTAAACTGTACTTAGTAGGAAATCTACTAGTCTCAAAATATTTACCAGGAGACAATTTGAATAATGAGACCAAAAAATTGTAGCAAAACGTCGTAATATCTTTCTTACAATGAATTATAAACAATATATTTATAAACAATCCCAATTTGTTTTTGCATCATTGCTAATTAACATCTAATTTATTTCAGTCCCTAAATATTGAAACAATTGAAAAATTGTACTTAATGCTAAATTTGATATCAGAAAAATTAAGTGTAGCTCCGTAATTAAACATAACAATATTTTTAATATAAACACCAATAAACTTATTGATATTCAGAATGCATAATATTAGGTCCTTACATATGAAATTGGCGTTTTTCGTACTGGCCACTTTAATCACGAATTTCTCCTCTTTGGTAAGGAATTCCAAATTCAAATTTGTACAGCTATAGACTCATGTATTTGTGCTTCGATGATCATCATTCATTTGTTTTTTTTCTTCTGTTTTTTTCTGTTTGCGTCACTCATTTTACAAAATGGAAAACCTTAAATATCGCATTATTTACGAGTACGAGTTCCGCCGTGGCACTAGTGCTGCGGAAACAACTCGAAGGGTGAATGATGTGTATGGCGGTCGTGTTGCAAAAGAAAACACAGTTCGTTTTTGGTTCCAACGTTTTCGTTCTGGAAATTTCGACCTGCAGAACAAGCCCCGTGGACGGCCTGAGACTCAAGTTGATAATGAAGAGTTGAAGGCTATTGTGGAAGCGGATCCATCGCAAACCACGTCCGAGTTAGCTGCAGGCTGCAATGTTAGTGATAAAACTGTTTTAATTCACTTGAAGCAAATTGGGAAGATTAAAAAGCTTGAAAGGTGGGTACCTCACGAATTGACTGAAACAAACCGGCAAACGCGCGTCGACTGCTGCGTTACATTACTAAACCGGCACAATAATGAAGGTATTTTAAACCGAATCATTACCTGTGATGAAAAATGGGTTCTTTACGATAATCGGAAGCGCTCAGCGCAATGGTTAGATCCTGGCCAGCCAGCCAAATCCTGCCCCAAGCGAAAATTAACCCCAAAAAAGTTACTTGTAAGCGTTTGGTGGACTAGTGCCGGTATTGTTCATTACAGTTTTTTCAAATCTGGCCAGACTATTACGGCTGATGTCTATTGTCAGGAATTGCAAACCATGATGGAAAAGCTAGCGGCTAAACAACCTAGGCTGGTCAATCGCTCCACGCCACTGCTGCTTCACGACAACGCTAGACCACACACTGCGCTACAGACGGCTACTAAATTAGAAGAGCTTCAATTGGAAAGTCTAAGACATCCTCCGTACTCCCCGGACCTTGCTCCAACAGATTACCATTTTTTTCGAAATTTGGATAACTTCTTGCAAGGGAAAAAATTCAACTCCGATGGGGCAGTCCAAATCGCCTTCAAAGATTTTATTGATTCCCGTCCGACTGGTTTTTTTAGTAAAGGGATCAATGAACTACCTATGAGATGGCAAAAGTGCATAGAAAATAATGGTTCATACTTTGATTAATTAAATATATTATATTAAAAAATATTCGACTTTTTGTTCCTCCCATACAAAACGCCAATTTCATATGTAAGGACCTAATATTAATTCGATTATTTGCGTTATTGAAATTGTAGGCCACATTCAAAATATCTGATGTTTTGACTTATATTGTCTGTATTTCTGGCGGCCATTTATTCAAATTTATTGAATGCTTCAAATTTCTTCTAAGTTTGAAAATGATGCGATATTGTTTTATTCGCAGATGATATCTCTCTGATTGTTAAAGTAGATAGAAAAGTTTGTGAACTAATCCAAGTAAACAATGTTGAGACACAATCTTTATTTTACAAAAGCGTGCAATTCGAGCCACTTATGAAATGGATAGGAATGTGTGATGGATATTTTTAAAGAAATTCATATTTTAGCTTTATCGAGTCTGTGTACATTTGAAAATATAATTCTAAATATTTGTAAAATTTGAGTAAATATAAGGTAAACAGTGACAATCACGATTACAAACTTAGGAAGAAAGATAGCGGTGCTAGAATTTAGATTAGCAAAGACAAATAAAAGGTCCTTGCGGTTTTATGATAAAGTTCCCAAAGATATTACAAAGCTCACAGAAGGAAAACTTGCCTCTGCTAGGGTCTATCTGCTAGGATGCCATCTGTCGCCTTCGTAATTTAAACAAATATTGTAACAATTTTATAATTTATTTTGTAACACATCATTGTTAAAAACGTTTAAAATGAAAGGCCCCGAGTATTTCTAACTTAACGTAAGCAATCTCAACTATTGAAATATCAGACATATTATTATGATATCGTTTGTCATAAAAGACAATGCCTACTCCGAGCTGAGAGAGCCCGCCGCGGCATCACTGGACCACGACGCGCTCCTTTGAATACGAGTATTAACGTCGAGCAAAGTAATGAAAAATATGCAATAATACTTTTCAAGCGCAAGATACCATTAAGATCAGGTGGTCCTCGTGCTTATTCCGTCAAAAATACATAAAAAAAGCTACTAATAATGTTTGTTAGGACAAGCAGAACTCAACCCTAAGAGGTTGTTAGCATTTTTCCAATAACCCCTGTATAGTTTAGAGAATAAAAAATTTAGATAATTTGTGTAGGATCGACGCCACAGTCCCTCACCTTTAGGTAAACGCCATCCCATCTCTCACTCACATTAAATAAAAACATTTTGGATGTATAATATTTAAATAGGGGTACAGTCTTTTAGTAAATTACCTTTCGGGATTCTTCAAATGTCTCGCCCTACAGCAATGTTTTTACTATTGCTTGTAGGCAGTTACGGGGGGCTGGTAGTCGGCCATCTTGCCGCGCTGTTGCCTGATCAGTTTAAATCTATGGTAATGAGGAACCCGCTGATAGACTTGGCTACTAAGGGGCATTGCGCTGACAATTCTGATGGGTGAGTCACCATCTTCCTTACCTTATTCCACTGCTTAGGGTTCGGTACAATATGTTTTATCTAACAACACAAACAATAGTGATAGTGGTGCTTTTAACAGCAATAATTAGGAAATATTGATCCTGTGCTCTTAGAAAATGCACTGTTTTAACCGCTTTTCCTGTTTATGTACACATGTAAAGTCAATGTATCTAAAATACTCTACGGTATATTTTATAGTGTCAACTTAAGTTGATGAAATCCGGAAGTTAAATTGTTTTTGCCTTTTATAGCTTCATTTGTAAAAACTTTTGTGCACACTTTGGAATTGGGGACTCAAAAAAAAAATTTGCCTGTTGAGAAATTATTGATCATTACATTAATGAACGTGATTGTATAAGTCGCCTTTATAACCGTAAATAAATGGAAAATTACGTTTATTCGTATTAAAATTATTGTTTTTAATGAATATCTATATTAGATAATTAATATTGAGCTTCAAAACCTAATTATGATATAAATATATTATGATACAAGCGAGCTGTGTTGGTAACTACATTGAAGCCGGTTGCAGTCCAAGCCGAAGGCGAGGGCGTAATGCTCACGCGATTAATCTATGCGAGCAAATATGTTAGACGTATATAATAACCATTCAGATGGCGCAACCGTCGACCTTAGTTCCTTTAGTGGCAGGTGTCAAATCGTATATGTTCGCTTAGCACGCGATAGTGCTTCTTATCATATTTAGAAACTAATATTACTAATTTATTTCATAACATTCTTCAGGATTTATACTAATTTGTTTCAACTTTAAGTTAGGCTAAATGGCCAATTATTCTTTGCTATTAGGACCAGAAGGATCACTCCGCACAGCCATTCCTATAAATAAGCGACTCTATAGTGAAAGCAATAAAGTGCACTTTAGCTCGCAAAGCACGGATTGCCTAATATTTAATTTTATATTCACCTACAAACCGTCTCTCTTTCTATCTAATATCCACGCATAGCTCTGATCTCTTCTGACACAGCACGCACCGTACAATAATCCCGTCCGGACGGATACGCCGATGTACCTGTAGCTTTGTACCTAAATTCTATTTATTATTAATTGTACTGTATTCTCGCAAATAAAATATTGATTTGATTTGATTAAAGTGCGGAGTGAGCCATGGCTGGTAATAGTAATGTATTAGAACATTTTTTAGGGAAAGTAATACCTTTTGTGTTGTTAATAAAGGTGTGCGGTAGAAGCTGGGTTCCAGTTCACGGAGAAAGGACCTTTGTCAGAAGAACACCTTCTTTTCATGAGGAGGTGTTCCCCCCTGGCTCACGTGCACAAAGTCCGCGCGCCCACCGCCATGATGCTGGGCAGCGGAGACAAGAGGGTGCCTTATCACCAGGGTCTGGAGTACGCCAGAAGGCTTAAAGCGAATGGGGTAGAAACCAGGTAACGAGTGTGAAATCATTCATCATTTTCCTACACTTCACTAACAACATAAAGGACAACACAAGAACATTATTAAAAAATATTTTCCGCTAACAATACAAAGTACTGTACTGTATCAGCTGCATCTTCCATTGCTGAACACAGCCTCCCCAATTAAGGAGGCATTTGCCATAATTCTCATGCTTGGCAGGCGTCTTGGAGAACACAGTGTGAGATAGCAGGGGGCCAACTCCCATCTTTTAATTCAGTCTTATTTTAACCTTACATTAACAATTTTCATTGTACTACCACATGTCACTATTGTAAACTTGTTCAAACACCTCCTACCTATATCTTACCATTTTCGAGATACGTAAACCATCTTTACTTGGCAGGCGTCATTTTTAGGGTTTTTAATTTTTCCCTACTCAGCTAAACCCCTTAGTTATTTTTGCAACACATTACTTTAACCGTACTCAACTCTTCAATGTGAGAACGGGCTGCATGCATTGAATCCAGACATTTGTGCGATAGAGATAGCGCTATATGAACATTATTGTTTCGTGACGGCCGTGGTACGAATCTTAGTATCAATATTTTAAGTTTGAAATAATGATGTTAGTTTTGCATAACAGTTTTTAAAAGGTAGGAGTTGGGCCCCAGTTCTTCAAAAGTCAGTGTGTTCAGTAGTGGTCAATCCGGCTGATACAGTAAAGTTAGCAAGTTATACCCTTTTTTACTACTTCCAAACTCCATAAAACCTCTTTTGTTCAATCGTATTGCCTACATAGGTAGAGTATTTTAATAACAGAATCAAATTAACTACAGTTCGTACACTCCACGAAGGTGCGCCCTACTTCTGTTCAAGAGTAACTTGTGCTTAAATATCGTCGCGTCACGATCTCAGACGCCTGCAAATCGTGGGTATTATGGCAATCCGCTCTTAATAGGAAGGCCTTTGTTCGACGTTGGACGCGAAAGCTGTTGAAGTTATACGTATAAATAAATACTCAAGGGATTTTGTTTGTTGTAGAGTGTATATGTACGATGACAACCACGCCCTCTCGACGCAACCCGCCGAGATGGACAATCTCATCAACAGCGCTCATTGGTTCCTGACACACCTTGATGCGTAGACGAGCACTAATCGCAACTTTCTATGTGAAATATCAACCTTATTATGTATTAAATAAGGTTGACCTTATAATAAACTAAATAATTTATAATGTATAAGCCGATTTAGATTAAAGAAACCAACTTAAACTTGCAACTTGCATCAATCCACAACTATATTTTTAATTTTTTAATGTTTGTTACACCAGAACTCCGTAATAAATAACAATACCGGTTTGTAAGATTCATTCATTATTTTGAAATAGCTTCAAAATTGTTTTTTATTTTTACATAATATGTAAAATATAAAAAAAAATGTGATCCAAGTAAACTAAATTGTGTATATTGCTCTACTGTAACTTTGCAGTGGTGTTTACGTTCACTAGAATAGTCCCAATGAACTGCCTACCTTCCATCATCAGAAGATGATGGTGCCGCAACTGCTCTTCCTTGGTGGATGTCGGTTTTATGTTTCTTTGAAATAATTTTATCTATCATTCAACATGAAAATACAAAAAAATCACATATTTCTGTCATTACATAAATGTGATATTTAGGTTACAAGTAAAAGAGCGTGTAATTTGCTGATTCCCTTCAAAACACATTATTATACTTTGATCTCAAGTTTTTAAGGGAGATATTGAGAGGTGTTCGTATAAATTTGCTTCAATTGTAATAAAAGTGATCGACTTTATGACTCCCTGGACGCCTGGCCATATTAAACAACCAAAGTGAATATATTGTCCTAATTTGTCTATTAATTAACTTAATATTTGAAAATGTATATGTTTGTAGAAAATCAAGTCTGTTCCCAATTTCATGTACCATTCTAATTTTACCAATTTGTTTCAAGTACCAAGTACATAATATGTAAATGTTACAAAAATGTTCTCTTTTGTAACATTTTACCCTATACCTATTCCAAACTACCTAATTCAATATAGTGTATTGGTTCACTATGATCTTATATACTTACACAAATGTATTTAATTTGAATATCAAATTTAAAATTGCATATATGAAGACTTACAGTTATGCCATATGCAAGTTGTTAATTTACGAGTATCCCTAATTCTAAGACTTATTCCGGTTTATTAAGAGGACGGAGAAGAGAAGCTCCTACAGAAAAATAGGTATTTTAACAAAGTGATGCTGTCTCGCCGCTATGAGCCCGAACAGAATAGTGCGATAAGGACAAGTGCAGCATCTTCAAGTTTTGACTTATAATTTGCGTTCTGGGAGAAAACTTTTCTCATATAGTAAACATTAATAAAGTATAAAAATGTTGGTCTTATTTTATAACTGATAGAATAAACTAGGTTTATGGGTTTTGTTTTTTCTTTATTTATCATTATTTTTCCTATAAATAATTCAAAAACTAGCGATACAAATTTTGAGAAAATTGAGGGTATTTATATACCCATTAACTCAAATTCCTTTGACAAAGTGATAAAAATCAAAACCTATAAACCTGGATATTGATAACATCTGTAAAATTTCCAAAAATCATCAAAATCGGTGATTGTTGAGGGGGGTAGAAACGTTTTCTCTTTTTGTATGATAAATCGAGACTTCTCTCCAGTCTTAATCATCAGATAAAAACCACCAGACCAAATTTAAAACACCTGAACTTTTCTTTTTCAACAACCAAGATTCTCTCGTTTAATATTGATTGTGTATACATTTATTCCTAGAAATAGTTTTTTACTGATTATGTAAAAGCCGGACCTAAAACCTAAGAACAATCGCCGTTAGGTGCTAAAGTAAGTAAATTTATATTTTCTTATCAACGCTCAATTATTGCGTAAGGGTAAAAAGCAATATCATAAAATTTTATATATTTTATACTTAAATAAACGATTTTATTTCAATAATGTTGTTTCAATTATTTATTATTGTTCTTCACTGAAACTATTCGACCATTCCCAGTACTCGTAAGACCACTGTACATATTAAAAATTGATAATGGTGCTCAGTTCATAAATTTGAAAATACGTTATTGCAACATAATAAACTATCTTCATAACATAAAATAAACATTTGAATACATACTTCCGTGAAGAAGTGGACCTTACATTCATAAAAAGCAATTAGCAATTATATTTGCTGAAACATCAATATCTATAGAAAACTCAGTGCTAGAAGATAATAACGATAATTTAATAGTGAAAAAACTGCTTATGACCCCATTGAATAGCAAACTAATACTTATAACTGTAGGTACAATGGACAAAGAATCCTTACATAGGGTGCTTACCATTTGAGTGAGATTCGCTAAAAACGATCACCCAAAAAGTGGTTCCACATGGGTCTTGGCGTTATTTTCGCCATAAACGCTACATCTTATGTCAAAAGTGACAGAAGTGGCATTCTTAGCGTTCTTATCCAAAAATGGAACAGGGGATGACAGTTACAAACGATCACAGTGATCACAACCACACGCAGAATGTGATCAAAATTATCGAAAATAACGTTCTTAGCGACTAATGGAATATACCCAATGTAGGTACTCTATTATACTATATTGTTAAGAACAAATATGACGTCATCTGTCACTTTGGCAGCTGTCACATGTAACATTTGAACACGCTTAAATTTTTTTAATTTACATTTACCTTTAGCACATACTGATACACTTTACTCTTTTAGCATTAGACATAGCGAGAGGTCTAGAGTCCTGAAAGCGTAATCAGACAAAAGTGAACTACTAACCGCAAGTATTGAGTTCTGCGTTAGTTCTTTTGTGCACTGTGCTACCCACAGCCATTAAGTTATCAGTTTTAACTGACAAACAAATGAATTTGAATTTAACCGAATTCGTCTGTACTTTGTTTATGTTTGTTACCTCACAACTTTTGACTGGGTGAACCGATTTTGATGATTCTGATGAGAAAAGATGATTTTAAGATATTATAAGAAGAAGAGATGGTTTTTTATTTGAAAGCTGATGCCTGCTGTGTGGTCCTATTTAAATTTCATCAAAATCGGTAGGCGTTTTTGAGTTACACTCCAATAACTGAAAAGGATTTTCCTATCTTGATGATATAGTCAATGACAATGGATCCTGTAAGTAGCAAGGTTCATTAAATAGGGGGAGTTTATTTAACTTTTAATAGTACCGACTTCAACACTCAAATGTGTGAAATAACTTGTTGAAGTCGGTACCATGCGCACAATGTTGCGATAATAGGTACTTTAGAACCATCATGTGTTGAATTCGGTTCCATTTTATGGTAAAAGTTTTTATTTCTCAAAATAATACATGAATGAATAATTATTACTAGATTGTCGATGACAAATGATTTACTAAATATATTGTACACTACATACTCTAATACATAGAACTCCGACAGAACGTGCGTTCTGTTTGACCGCCGCGGTCTGCCACAGCTGTTAGTGCATGTTGTGCTGTTCTTGGGAGTCATATCATCCAAGCGTAAATCCCAAAGATATAAGAAGTATAATAATATATACGTATGAAATGATAAAGTCACTGTTAGGTGCTTGGCGACAGATTTTCTACTTGAGGGTGGTAGCTAGTCAGGCGAGCATTCGCAAAATGCCCTTCCACCATGCGGTGAAGCTAAAGCCGGTGGTGGGGATCAAACAATGGACCTGCGGCACGGCAGTCCATCGCTAATACCGCTCGGCTATCAATGTTTTTTTTTATGCTTGATTGGTTAGCCTTTGACCACTATCTCACCTGATGGTAAGTGATGATGTGGTCGAAGATGTTGTTCAGGCTAACCTAGAAGTACTGGCTCTCAAGGACAGCTGCCGGAACACACCGTTAGGTGCTTGGCGACAGATTTTCTACTTGAGGGGGCTAGCCAGGCGGGCATTCGCAAAATGCCCTACCACCAAGCAAAGATTACTTTTTAAACTGAAGACTCGTATGAGGAATTCCACCAGAACGGATAGTTTCGAAGTGGATTTATTGCCGTAGATATAATATGGATTTAAAGCGATAATGGTAGCTCAGCATGTATTTGCTGCCTACCTTAACATTGCATACTTACATTATCTAATATGTATAACAAATGTTTACAAATAAATGAATTGATTTAAATACACCACTACAGCTACAACAAAAAAAGCATTTAGGAAACTTTTAAGGTGCTGCAGGCTCAGGTGCAGTCCAAATTCCCACTACCAGTTAGCAGCGTGCCCAGCATGCTGGCAGCATTTTCCCGTTGGATTGAAATGAATATTCGTTGAGCCAAATTAGTGCAAGCATTTTGATTACAAGTCGCGTTGATCGAGCGCTCTGATAGGTTTTGGAAAAAAATGAGCTCTTGGTCCCCACGGACCCAATGTCTCTACACAAAACGGCTCAAACATGTAGCTACATACTACCGAGATCAGCATATTTGCGCCGCTGAAGTAACCACGGCGCCGGCCCCCACGTTTATTTCAGAAAGATGTGACGGTGCTAAAGTGTCTACGCATATAGCGTCCCATACTTAGATCCGCCTGACTTTTTTTTATAGATGATAGATAGATGAACACTTTATTGAAACACCATAATTTATACAAATATTACATACAAATTATAAGACTAAGTGCTACAATGGGCGGTCTTATCGCTCAAAGCGATCTCTTCCCGACAACCAATTTGTAAGAGATATTACTTAGAGTAAGGCGATTCGGTAGTTTCACAATATTAAACATCTAATACACTTATACTATAATACTAAACATTATAATACTAACCTAAAACCTAAAATTTTAAATGCAAACACAGAATTAAGTTGATGCCTTCTTTCAATACAGGTAACCTTATAGATATATGCGCTTTTCGTATCGCTATTAACTTGCAATTTTTTTATGTTAACCTTTGATCACTATCTCACCCGATGGTAAGTGATGATGTGGTCGAAGATGTTGTTCAGGCTAGCCTAGAATTACTGGTTCGCAAGGACAGCTGCCGGAACACACCGTTAGGTGTTTGGCGACAGATTTTCTACTTGAGTTGATTGATTTGCAAAATACCCTACCACCATTCTATAACGACGTATATAAGCGTCCTTGAGAGCCAATAATTCTAGGTAAGCCTGAACAACATCTTCGACCACTTCATCACTTACCATCAGGTGAGATAATGGTCAAAGGTTAACATAAAAAATGTGCAAGTTAATATCGATACGTAAAGCGCATATATCTATAAGGTTACCAGTATTGAAAGAAGGCATGGCGTGTAACCAAAGCCCAGATTCCCACACAGACACAGCGAGAATACGAGTACGATTTGCGATGCTAGGACACTTGTCTAAAAGATCTTTCCGTGCTAATTCGCAGAAGGTTGATCCCACTGTTTCTGAGAAGACAAAACTTGGACAAGCTAATCCCCATGTATTTTTGGAATCTGCAGGAAAACTACATCAAAAGAGCCTAATGATGATGTAAGAAATTTTTCTACTTATTTGTATGTGCTGTATACGAAGGAAGACATAAACGTTGGTAATGCCACACTTAAAGTGCATATCATTATGCATCCCTAATGTACAGGGAGGGAGACATGCAACCAAGCCCTATCATCCATACATATCTTCACACAACATACATGTCCAAGTGGTAGGTTCATTTGAACATGCTCGCTAGGGTAGCTATCTCCCTCGAAGTAGTAGATCCATGGCCAAGCACACTATATTATCAACAACAACAACAACAGCTGTGCATGCTTTTGAAAGATGTCTACCCACGTTATATTAGTGATACTAAATATGTTGCCCAGAAATTTGATATCTTTAGTAATTTTTTGAAATTAAATGTTTGTGAGTTTCACACATATTTAAATATTAAAAATTAAACTGGCAAAAACACTCAAGTTAGGGATCGAATACGTCGACCCGGGTTTCGAGCACATCAGATGCTCATCATCAGGGTACCTGTGAGTGCGCAGCTGCGTCACATGAGTGTTTTTGCCGGTTTAATTTATAATATTTAACCCCCTTACTTATAAAAACATCGCTATGTAGTTGCTAAGTAATGGATAACTAAACAGTGTTTAAGTAATGCTTAAATATTTCTTACTTATAAACGCTACATAGCACCTGTTTAGCTAAGCAATGGAAAATGAGGTCGATCGTATTTTAAACTGACAACATTGTACTAAAAAGTATTATGAATGTCCTAAATGGCCAAATAGCATGTATCTAGTGCTAAATATCTTGAAATTAAAAAGTAAATATAATACTTTTCTTTGTATAGTACCACCAACTTAACTTTGCAGTTTTCGAGGGCACTACTGGTCAAGGAAATCAACTACGAACTGTCACAATTTGAAGGAATGTTGTAGTTCTTTTTTCTGCCACCTGAACAGATAAGTTGGTGGGTCTGTCACTAAATCAGCTGATCAGAAATATGGGCGCCATCTTGTTACTTAAAATTTAAACAAGGGTGGGACGGTGTTTAAATTGACAGCTGATTTAAGCAGTACTTAGGTACTGGATAAAGTTATGTAGCGTTTATGAGTAAGAAATTTTGCTAATCAGCGGCTAAGTAATGTTTAAAATTTAAGTAGCGTTTATAAGTAAGGCTGTAAATCTTTAGTAATGGTCAGAAAAAGGTTTAATTCGTTATTTCAAATTATTATATGACTTTTCTTGTTCCTAGTCTTCATATGACAGTATAGTAGGTAGGTAGTAACTAATGAGAAACCAGTATATATGACCACAAGGAAGCATCGAAAAAAAAATCGTAATAAAATAAAATAACCAATCGTATTTCGGAACTTCTTCCGAGCTTTTGCAACAAACAAAACACATACTTTTTTATTGTAATTATACTTATATAACACTTATATTTTAATTATTTCTAGTTTCAGTGAAATCGTAGGCATTTAAACGCTTAAAAAAACAGAACGTACCTTAAATCACCAATGATAAAATCATCATCTAGCCTGTACTAAAGGGATAGTCAGAGGCAGCACGAATCTCGGTCGTGGTTAAAAATTTTCCGTTGGAATTTGGTAAGCAAACGTCTTTTTCGCTTGAAAAACCGGAGATGTAGTCTCGTATATGGTTCGACTAAGACAACGAATATAACAATGATATGCCCCTAAGGTACACGTGCTTGATGACATCTTATAAACTCTTCTAATCTAACCCTCACCCGACAAGAGACACAAACCGCTTGAAACAATCATACCAATGTACCCGCAACCCTCGATATAATTAATTACGAGCAAATTGTCCGTACGGACATCCACATCGACAGCGCGCCACTTGCGCTATCCCACACGGGCACATGCGCCACCACCTGTCAGTAACAAAGGGGCTGATGTCACAGTATACAAGAATCAGTAAGACTGGTTGATGTTTATTCCGCGGCCGGCACACTTTTTCACTCCTCTGTCACACTAGTGTGACGGTTAGGAAAAAAATCCTGACCGTTACATTGTATCCTTCTAAGGCCCAAAAAAATCTTTAAGTTATTCATAAAGACCCATAGGATCTATCAAGAGGACCAAAGAGCACTATATTCTCAGACCCAGGCATATTTTTGTAAATATCTTTTAAATAATATTTTCACAAATAATCAGAACTAATGTTTTATCTAGTATTCTAAAGAAAAATTGAGAAATGAAAAAAAAACAAACAATTTCGTCCTACGAGTATACATAGATCCCTGGGTTTCTATCACAGAAATAGGTATAAATATTTAGTACTTTTCAAAAGGGCTTTATGTTATGTAAATTAAATGTGACATATTTTATTAGAAATTTTTAATTGGCAGAGAGATCACTTATCATCATTCTTAAGGATGCTATTAGTCCGGTTCATATAACATATCACAAAAAAAAATATATAGTACAGGAATTTGGTTTGCTTACTAAGTACTTTAACAACGCTGAATATTTTTTTTATTCTATTCTATACTAGAAGCACTAAAGACAAACACAGATGGCACACTTGCCCACGAAAGCTTCAGTTTGTGAAGAATAGAAAAATGTTCGCAAGGAGTTGCTGGGCGCGGAGGTGGTTGCGGCCACAGCGTGCGCCGTCCTTCGAGGGGCTTATTGTAGGTACTCCTATGAATAATGATAATTAGGAAATAATGATTATTCATAGTTGTACCTACGCTGTACTTACAGTTTTTTATACTTAAGTCGTGAGCGCTATTCCATGATACACAATAGTGTATTGTGTATCATGGAATAGCGTATGTTGGTATTCTCTTACTATGAATAAAAATTGGAGAGATTTTCTATTTGAGGTCGTTGATAACAAACCAGGCAGGCATCAGCCCTTTGATCTACCACCATGCAGTCAAGCAGTCTGCCTGATGTATAGATACTGTTCCTGCTCATAAGAAGAACGGACTATTGAGTCTCATGTTTTGCACGCGCATTTGCTAGGAAAGTTATTTTCGTATACTCGTACCTACCTACTCGCTTGTCCTTGCTTCCTCACTGGCTGCCATCTATGGTAATTTGGAATTAAGTAATGTAAGACCACCGCGCCGCTTGGACCATGGCGATTAAGCAACCCTAATAGAAAATCCTACCTAGTAAAACTTAGATAATACCTAGAGAGACATTTTATGACACATCGAGGTTGAAATTGTCTGTTGGATTAGATAATCTATGGAGATGCTGTCAGTGCCTTGGTGGTAACGTCTTTATATAATGTAAGGGTAACGAACCATTGACAGGTTAGGCTAATGATTCTTTAATTTATATAGGAGGTTTATCTGTGATGGATCTGGATGCTCACCTGGTGGTAAGTGATCACCGTCGCCCACGAACATCCGTAACATCTGAGGTCTTCAGGATGCGTTACGTAATGAATGACGATGAAACGTTTGCGATAAAGCGAGTTCATTATAATCGATATAAATGGCCGTTCATATGGTAAAATTCAAACAATAGCGAATTCTGGTGGTTATTAGGATTTTTAAAGGAGGGCCTATGTTCCAATTTATGATGATCAACAAACTAATATTAAAACGTGAGTATGTAATACAGCTATTAATGTGCAATATAGGTATCAAACCTACTTCCCAAGTTTTCTACACTGTGCACAAGCACTTTACTTATTGGTTGCAATCGATTTATACCCTTTTGTAACGATATTGTTTTACAAGCTTTTAACGACTCCTCACATCCTCTGTTATGTTATACAATATGGCGTAATTGGAGTAATCTAAATACAATAGTAATAACAAATTAATATCTATAGATAGGTAAATACCTCCAAGAATAGGCAGAAAGTTTTAGAAAAAAAAAACAGTTGCATGAGAATGCCTTGGTCACATAATGTCAAATTTATTTTGTAAATATGTCATTAGGAACATGTTTCAATAAGTACGATGTTCGAATTTAAAATATCTTTCTACATTTATTTTCGAGCTTTGGAAACATAATTTTAGAAGGTACCTTTTTTTATTGTTATTTTGACGCATCATGTACGAGGCCCACCTGATGTTAAGTGGACTAACCTCTGCCTATAACAGATGCATTTCGTCACATGTCACGAATTGCACTACGCCCGTCACCTTGAGACATAGTTGTTAAGTCTCATGTGCCTGTAATTTGGCTGGCCCACTGGCTCTCAAGTACTGCTGCCGGAAAACACCGTTAAGTGCTTGGCGACAGATTTTCTACTTGAGGGTGGTCGCTAGCCAGGCGGGCATTTTCAAAATGCCTTTCCACCAAGTGGTGAAGCTCAAGCCCGCGGCGGGACCATGGACCTGCGGCACGGCAGTCCATAGCCAATGTCACTGAGCCATCACTGCTTCAAAACGCATAAACCAACGGGATTAGCTGCATCCGCGGTGATGTTCAAGGTAGCGATCCGTTTTTCTTATTATTTTATTTCAGTTTTCATGTGAGTGTAATTAAAGGAGACTAAAATAAAAAGTGTATCATTAATATACCCTCAAAAAAACTGAAAAAATAATAATTTGAAAGCTACCCCGGCCTCAACTGACAACGCTTTGGTTTGGACGTAGCTTAATATGGAAACTAGATCTAAGCACTTAGGGCTCCTCAGGCAGAAAAGTGACTATAAAATATTTATAGGTTAAGATAAGAAGCGTATTAACATAAGACAACAACAAAAGAAATCTTCTACAAAAGTATCTACTAATTTTTTTATTAATACACAGAAAATATTTAGTAAAAAACTAGAAGATGGTACACTATTAAGAAATATAGAAAAATAACACAACAATAAAAACTAAATGTGACATTAGGCCATCTTATAGCTTAGAACGATCTATTACAGACAACATATAATAGATAATACCTTACTTCGGTTTTAAGACCAACTGACTTAATTCCTGACGCCTTTTTACCCTTGGCTATGCAATTAACGATACCCACTCAACCGACTGTTTCAGGGCATAGCTTGTACTTGTAATTGCTTACTTTGAGAGGCGGTTGAACAGCTTCCTCTTCGCCCCCGTTCTTCTGCGCCGTATCAGGTCAGTTCTGACATCGTCCTCCTCACTGACTCGCTCCGCGGCCACCTGCAGAACAAGACCATCGAAACGCTGCCTTACCCACCTCCGAAGTACAGAGGGATGGCCTCCACCTTCCACTGCCCAAGGACAGGTGGAGTTAGGTCCTCTGTACAAGGGTATTGACCACCGTGGTCAACCAGTGTCGTTCAGTAACACGATTGGCCTATATGCATTATGCATACGGCAAGTCAAGGGGTCGACCCTATTTGCGTAAAAGCATCGAGCAGCTAACTCGGGCTCGGGCGAACCGTGAATTCCCCTCTCGAGGTTTAAAGCTCGTTGCGTAAAAGGCACATTGGGCGGTCCTTTTCAAATTTATGTATACCAACCTTGCAGGGCGTCAGGGATCCAATAACTCACACCGAATCCTGCCCCTAACTGACGTGGTTTGCGATTGGATCCACTCACATGATTACTTTTATTTCTTCATTGTCAAAGGGTCTCCGGCCGTCCACAGGGTCTGTTCTACCAATAAACGAACCGTGTTTTATTTAGGGCAGCTTCCCCATACACATCATTAATACTTCGAGCAGTTTCAGAAGCGCTGGTGCAAATTTACAATGATTTCATATATGCTTTCGGCCATTTGACCTTTTGGTAAATGTACTAAACTACTATTAAAATAAAAACTTTTATTTAAATCCATCAAAAACTCGAGCTAAGCAATGGTGAATACAATAAGGGCAATCATGGTATATACTTTTACATAATTTAACTCATAGTAATTAAAGGTATCAAAGTATCTCGATGTATACAAATAAAATTTGCGAAGAAATCGCATTTTGTACCTACTGGAAATTATACATGCTATTAATAATATGCCCTTTTCTAGGTACTAGTTTATGACCTCTATTTGGAGTACCTATTTACTAGAACCTAGAAGCAGAAATTTCATATATTAATAACTAAATGTTATTAATATATGAAATTTCTGCTTCTAGGTTCTAGTAAATAGGTACTCCAAATAGAGGTCATAAACTATGCACCTCAAGTTGTACCATTTTTAAAGAAAAAAAATTCAATGTGTGAACGTTCCTCCAACCCCAGCGTCAAATGTTTCTCGCACACAACTTGATTTATTCTAAAAAAACAGTCCGTAAAAGAACTGTCTATACAACAGTTTTAAAACTATCTTACAAATTGGTGTTTTCAGTATTTTTGTTGGTTAGATAGAAGATAATAAATATACCAACATTTCAGATTCCTAACTCGTTTGGTTTTTGAGATGGACACCGTAACAAAAATGGGTTCAAATTTACAACTTCCTGACCTCCCTCCCGTTATTGAAAAAGTACCAATAAAATTAAATATTCTTAACCAAAAAATAATTATTAAAAATAAAATAAAAAATTGGGGGCGTCAAGGTTGTTAAATAAATAATAAACGGTCAACCACGTGTCGGGCAACGCGCAATGTAGGGTTCCGTAGTAGCCCGATATCACAATATAGAATTTATTATATTATAGAAGTTATCTGTTGTTATTTTTTATCTCTTTCACTTTCTTCCTGCTAAAGCTAAAAAATAATAGTACGATTGCTGCCAAGTTATTTTTTTTATTTTATAGGTAGGTACTCGAATCAAAACGTAACGATAACGCGATTAATTAGAATACGTTGGTACATAGCCATCCAGCGGCAGCTTTGTGAAACACACATATATATGTCACCGTTTTATTGTAACCGTTAGTTTATAATAAATCTAGTTAGATTATAAACTGTCGATAGATTGTGAATGGAAACTAAAATTTTCATTCTAACGTTTCTAACGATTTGCTCGCTCGGCTCGCGCGTTTTTGTAGTCACAAGTAACCTAAAGCTCCTTCTCGCTTCGCTCGTCGTCGCACCTAAATATGACTTTGCCTTAGACGTAATGATATTTAACCCCTCGCTAAAATAACGGCGCCCAATCAGGGGACAGTTCACAATCTCGCGGGCGATTATAGATCGTTAGATTATAAACTGCCAGCTAGACATGGTCGAAATTTACTTAGCTGTTCTCAACCGATCAGCAGAGTTAAGCAACTTCGTCCGCGGTCATGAGTTGGATGGGTGACCGCTAGTGACATTACTACTGAGCGTTTCCGTGCTTCGGAGGGCACGTTAAGCCGCCGGTCCCGGTTGTTGTCTTAGGATGGCAGTCGTTATAGCATGGTGGTAGGGCATTTTGCGAATGTCCGCCTGGCTAGCTAACACCCTCAAGTAGAAAATCTGTCGCCAAGCACCTAACGGTGTGTTCCGGCAGCTGTCCTTGAGAGCCAGTACTTCTAGGTTAGCCTGAACAACATCTTCGACAACATCATCACTTACCATCAGGTGAAATAGGGGTTAAAAGTTAACCTATCAGGAATATAAAAAAAAGATTATTTGACTATTTTAAAAAAGTTTTTTTTATATTTATTTGTTATTTTTTTTATTTACGCTATAGTTTCCAATGTGAGTCTTTACCAATTATAAACAAGCAACTACTTCATCTTAGTCACTTTAAAGGAATTATTCTATGGAGTTTGTATTTGGTACAAATTTATCCAACACCCAAGTTCAACGACTACTACTACTAAACTGATAAAGTTATCTTAACCGCTATAATTTTCCTTTAAAGTTCATAAACTGCACTATCGTC
Organism: Plagodis pulveraria; assembly: GCA_963890685.1. NCBI lineage: Eukaryota > Metazoa > Arthropoda > Insecta > Lepidoptera > Geometridae > Plagodis > Plagodis pulveraria. Next base: position 5,441,897 of record OY982955.1, on the reverse strand, counting down.
AAGATTTTTTCCAGATTTTTCAAACCAGAAACAATTCTCTTGTATGGGAGCTATCCCTAAAAATATTTTACAAAATATTATTGTACCGCTTTGTCGGCATGATTAATATATCTACATAACCCTACCAAATTACAGCTTTCTAGTGCTTACGAACTCTTAGCAAAACCTCGGACAGACGGACATGACGAAACTATAAGGTTCCTTGTCAGGCCTACGGAACCCTAAAATATATGTCCTTTTCACTCTCCAAGAGATTTTTATATTGTTGAAAGGAACAGTAGGTAAGTATATCTATCTATGATACGAGCATGGTTTATTCTGGCTTGAAGTTAGGCGCCGTACTACATCTGTACTGTAACAGCCGACTCGTCCACGGCTGAACACAGCCTCCCCTGTAAATTTGCCATAATCCCCACGCTTGGCTTGGGGATCGCAGTATAAGATGGTAGTTCTTTAGAAGGTGCTGCTGCCCACCTTCCAGTATTTTTCCCTTAGTCGCGTCTTACGACACCCACGGGATGATATGGGGAGGTGCAATTCTAATCCGGCACCCCACGGGGGACGTACTACATCAGATATTTTTTATTTATCTGAGTTGTTCAAAACTCCATTCTTTCTTCAATTTAACATAGATAATTGTTTTCTGAAAATTCGTATTTTGGTTCCTTACATATAGGTTTTTTAGCGTATTAACTATTAACCATGTTTAGTGGTAATTAGGAACATCAATATCGCGCCTTCGTACTTTTCTAACAATAAAAGCTTACGTCTATGTACCTACTTATTCCCTAATTTATAAATCCCGTGGGGTGTCGGGCTATATAGAAGTAGGTACCTACCCCTACATATGCCCATGTGGAAGTCGTAAGAGGCTACAAGGGAAAAAAACACCAGAAATTGGGCAGCAGCACCTGAAGAGCTGCTATCAAACAAAAATAATTGCTGCAAATGCTTGCAAGCCCCTAATGCTAGCCGTTAGTCCTTTGTTCAACAATGGACGATATAACAGCTGTTGATATTTGTGTCATTACTTAGAAAATACGAGTTCCTTTATTAGTAAAGCCGTAAGAACGGATAACAAAAAAAATACAGTGCATCTGGCAAGCCACTTGAGGCCCATAATATGAAAAAAGACTATGCCTAGTCAGCAAACATACAGCCTACCTATTGGCAAAGACATTCGGATACTGTCTGTCGTCTTATATGTATTTAAAAAATCAACAGTAGATAATAGTTTTTTTGTTGGAGTGTTAGTGTTGTAGGAGTACCAATGTAAATTAGCAGTTTTTAATCTTCTCTAAAGCTCTGCGCAAACTCCGTGCTACACTTTTTATTTACACGCAGGTTTGTCAGCATTCTCGTTTACTTCGTTTCTCCGTGCACAAATTCCCGCGTAAACATCCCTCCCGCCATTTCTACCCTTGTCACCTGACACGCCATATTGCAAGGTGACGGGGTGCACCAACCGTGTCGCGTACCACCCGGTCCTGTTCCCTTCCCGATTCCCTAAAGCTAATTGTGGAAAAAATAACCGTAAAATATTTGCTACGTTGACTGATTGGATATTTAGTAAATTGATCGACTTTTATGTGATTTGATTAAAGATATTATACGTCACGACCGGTCTACAGGTCTGGATTTCCTCGTATATAGATAATATCTTATATTAAACCGATAGTAGGTTTTTTTATTTATAGCTTCTCGGGAAGCCTTTGACTATCTCACCTGATGATAAGTGATGATGTAGTCGAAGATGTTGTTCAGGTTTAAACAGAGCACACCGTTAGGTGCTTTGGGACAGATTTTCCACTTGACAGTGCTAGCTAGCCGGGATAATAAACCCAAAATACCCTACCACCATGCTTATAACGACGGACATCCTAAGAAAACTACCAGGACCGACGCGACGGCTTAATGTGCCCTCCGAAGCACAGAAGCACTCAGTTAGTAATGCTATGCCAATGACGGTCACCCATCTAAGTGATGACCGCAGCGGTCGTCACTTAACTACCATTATGCAAGCTACGCTATGAGCGCTTCAAGATGACGACTTCCAGTAGTAAACAGTTATCGGTTCGAATTCTACTCATTATCGTGTGGAAAACGCGTGTTCCTACACGCATATAAATATATGTACCTACTATCGTACTTTTTTACTTCTACTCTACTAGCAAACGCTCGTGACAATCAGAACTCAAAACAAGTAAGTTATAGGTAAGTAATCCCGTTTCTAATGTTACGAATAGGTACTTACATTAAAATCTATCTATTTTTATATGTCTGATAAGTTAGCTTGTGACCTCTATCTCACCTAATGGTAAGTGATGATGTGGCCGAAGATGTTGTTAAGGCTAGCCTACAATTACTGGCTGTCAAGGACAGCTGCCGGAACACACCGTTAGGTGCCTGGCGACAGATTTTCTGCTTGAGAGATCTATCTATACATGATATATAGTATATCTGTTTAAAGTCTATTCTTCATTAAGTACAAGGTAAGGAGGTTTATTTCGTGAAGTTCAAAATAGAGGTAGAAGGGCGCAATATATGATTATATTTATTATCTTAAGAGAGTAATAATGCCGAAGACATCGGATCAACATTACGTCTTTATTTGTCACGAAAACAAATCCTATTGTTTATAATTCCTATATGTATCCCATTTTTTGTAGGTAGGTACTAAAATTCTGAAGGTAAACCTTGTTTTGACATAAATTGAAAATTGTCTCTAAAACTTCTGAATAAAATCAATTGAAACCTTAGAAGAAAACAAATGATGACCCTATTTAACAATTTATATTGCTTACTCTGTTTTTATTCTCATCGCATCCATATGAGTATTATTTTATCTAAATTTCACGCATATCGACGAGTAAATTGACGTTTACGCCACGTTGCAGCGCACGCTAATACGAACCTTAGTCCACGAGCATTTTGTGTGATTTTAGAATTCACCGCCAACGAGCAGCCAATTTTGTCTTTGTTATCCCCTTAAATTATGATGTTGTAAGCTTTCTGTAATCTACGTAACTCGCAGTTAAGTTCTTAAAACTCAACAGAGTCACGAGTCACGTTACAACGGCGGCAATTCCAAAGGGCCTGAGGGTTAAAGTATGACGACCTCAGAATGGACGACCTGCGTTCAGGGGTTAGTGACTTCTTCACCTAAGTTTAGTAGAAAGGTACAAGTATATCCCTTAGTTGTTAGTGTTTGTCAGTTTCTCTTAAAATTATGTTATGGGTAGTGAGTATTTTCTCTATGATATAGTAGACATACTACTATATCACTATACTGTATCAGCCGGATTGTCCACTGCTGAACACAACCCATTTAGGGGGGTTTGCCATAATCCCCACGCTTGGCAGGCGTCTTGGGGATTTCACGCAGTTTATGATATCAATTCCTCAGAAGGCGCTGCTGCCCATACCTTCCGGTATTTTACCTTTAGTCGCCTATTACGACACCCACAGGTAGAAATTGGGGGTGACATTCAAACCCGGCACTCCACGGGGTTAGATCACTATACTAATAGAAAAAACAAGCCACAACTTCTACTATTGAACCAAGTGCCATGCTTTCAGAGCTTCAGAAGGCGCTGCTACCCTCCTGGTATGTTTCCTTTCGGTTCTTACAACTCCCATTGGATGCAATTCTACCCCATGGGAAGTGTGACTTGACTAACGGCTTATTTTTACGGCGGCTGCTATATCTAGCCAAGAGCATTCGTAATCAATCTTCTAAAGCAGGCGTTTTGAGCAATGATAAACAAGAAATCTCGATTCATTCTCAATTAGACCTACATAATAGTTTTTGAACTGGGCCTTGATGGCTACATCCTAAACTACGGGGCATAGCAAATAGGAGTCTCGAGGTCATTACGGGAAAAACTAAATAACTAAAGATAATGAATAGATTCAGGCGTTACTTTGCGGAAATACATTTTTAATAATAACAAATATTTTAAAAGTATTTTAAGAAAACATTATAATAATTATTTAATAAAACACTTAAATAATTAATTTTCTTAAAATACTTTTAAAAAATCTTTATAAAAATGATATATATCTCGTCTCGACCGTGCTGTTATACGGGAAACCGGAATTGTCTTTTTAAAAAAAGAAAACCGAACTTTCACAGAAGAGTTTTATTTAGGAAAATACTTAATGGAAAATTACACGGAAATGGAAAGTCGGTAAATGTATGATGTGATCGCGACGGAAGATGGGGCTGAACTGAGCTACTCATGTATGACAATTATTGCATCTAAATGGAAACTGCTGAATAGGAGAAAGTTAGGGCTGACACACATATTTTAGGGTGCAAATCTATATTATAACAACCCCTCGCGTAAGAGTAAACTTACAGTTTTGTAAGTTTACGTAAATGCAAGATTTTAAGAGAGTAAATGATGTTATTCCATCCGAAGTCGAGGTTGAGGGTGTGGAGTTTGAATAGTCATAGAAATTTCATCGGGATCATGATCATTGTTTGCTATAGGTTTGTTTCTTAAGAAGCATTTACCGACTTTTACAAAATATGACATAATAAGTAAAACTATTACAAAAGAAATAACGCTAAAGGTAACGCTAACATAATCAGAAGTGTCAAAATCTGACATATCATCAAAATTATTGCTAGGAATATTAGTTGGAATACTATTAACTAAATTAAGGTTATCTAGGTTTATGTGGTGCATTTTTGACGAAGAAATATTAACATTTAGTTTTGTAAATTTTATAAAATTGCAACAAGTATCATTAATTATGTTGAAATTTGAAATAATAGGATTAATGTTAATCGTGTATACTTTATTGGATTCTAATTTAAGTTGCCCACAAAATGCGGTACATCCTGGTTCTAAAGTAAGTATACCAGTTCCAGAAATGATGGTGTCAGTAGTTTTAGCATCACATTCAATGGTTAGTTTTTTATTATTTGACTCTACAAATATCCATTTATTGTTGTTGAGCTTGTGCCAAATGTCTACGGTGCCATATAGAAATTTCGTGATACATATTTCAGGAAGTATTTCAACAGCTTTAGTTATCATTTCAATTTCACAGATCGGGTTATTAATAACACTAAAAATATCTAAAGAATTACAAATAAAATGATTTCCAATGATAACCTTACAATTACTTAAATCATCAATACTAAAATAAGATTTCCTGTCTTCACTAAGACCTATATAAGATTTCGTAGTAGTTACTAATGCGAATGAGTTTGGTTTCTGCAGGTTATGAGGCACAGGTATAGGAAGAGTTTTATACAAACTATAGGTATCTACATTAGTTAGAGGAATTTTTGCTATAAACACTAAATTATCATTAAATACATATGAAACTACGTTTGCTAAGTTCATTAACAAATGAATATTATCTAACCTTAATTCTACAGGAAGTTCCCTATATTTGGGTAAATTCTTAAAAGTACTCATTATATCTATATACAATTGTTTGGGCGTCACAATAGAAGGATGTAAAGTGTTTGTTTTGCTAAACAAGATACTGTTGACCAAATCTTCGATTTTAAAGGATAATGTTAGTAGGTTAGCTTGTAGGACATTGAGAATTTCATCAAGGTTAGTTTTAAAATTAACAGAATTTATGACTTCTGAGACATTTTTGACAGCTAGTGTAATTTTTTCTAAAGCCTCGTTTAATAAAAATTGATTTTTATTTAATTCATTCATTGAAGTATTAAAATTTAAAATAGCTGCTTTTGAAATGAAGATACTTTGAGCAAGATTCGTGCTCAAATCTTTGTTGGCGTTTTGCAGTCTATTTATAGCCTTATTATATTTATGCGCATCGTCCTCATCTAGAGTTCCAAAAATATGTTTAAAAACTGTCCCAACACCGGCAAACCATGCAGATCTCTTTGATTTAGCAGATGTTAGGTGTGATATGGATTCGTAGTCTCGAATTATGTCGTTGAATAGAGAATCAAGCGGTTGGATCATATTATGACATTCTAGGTTATTAAGAGATTCACTTTGTTGACAGAGGTACCGTATTGTACCAAAAACAGATTTAATGTTTTCTATATGTGTCTGAGCAAACGAAATATCTACTGGAATAACTATATGAATATAATCATTAATGATTTTTACAGTTCCAGACGGATCGAAGTAGATGCCAGGACTCTTGGTAATTGTTTGGATGAAATCTTCATTTTTATAACCCAATGTAGGGCTACAAAGTATTAGTCTGAAATAAGAAGTAAAAGCGGTAAGTAAAATGTTTGATTTGATTTCATCATATACTTAAGTATCAATAGATTTAATGTGGTAAGTATAAATTATTATTTTTATTTTTTATTATAATTATATTAATTTTATTTAATTTTCTGTTACAGGTGCCAGTTTGACTTCATCGAAGTGGTGTTTCACATGGCGACGGTTGATTAGAAGAGATAAAGTATTATTTCCATGGATTTTCACTACTTTATAAGGCCCTTTCCAAACAGGTGACAAGGCCTTTCGTAGTCTTAAGTGATTTTTTAAGTAAACGAAATCTCCTATTTTGTATTTTACAGGTCGGGTATGGCGGTCATAGTATTCTTTGGATTTTTCTTTAGATGTTTGTATATTCTGAAGTGCTTTTTCCCTTGATAATTTGAGTCGATGGTGTAGCATTTTCAGGTACTCAGGGTAAGTCAAGTCAGAGCGGAGATCGTAAATGGAGTCGGGTATGTATGGTTTATGGCCAAAAATAAGTTCGTATGGAGTAAATTGAGTTGTAGTGTGAACGTTACTGTTATATGCTAGCATAGCTGTGTAAACAAACTTATGCCAGTCGGTTTAATTCTCATTAATAAAGGATTTTAAGTACTCTTTTAATGTAGAATGGCTACGCTCAAGCGCACCTTGGGTTTGAGGATGGTAGGGTGAAGCCCATATTTGCTTAATTTTCAAAAATTCACATGTTCTTTTAAACAATTCAGCTGTAAAGTTTGTGCCTTGATCCGTTACTATTATTTTTGGAATACCAAATACTGAAATGAAGTGGACTAGACACTCGCAAGATTCTTCTGCTGTAGCATTAGCAATTGGGTAGGATACTGAATACTTAGTTAAATCGTCTTGGATTGTAAGTATGAAGCGCAATTTAGCAGTACCAGCTTCTGGTAGGGGACCAACAATGTCCAGGCTTATGCGATCTAAGGGTGTTGAAGAAGAAGTTGTAATTTGCATTGGAGATTTATTTATTTGGCGTAATGCTTTGTTCGATTGGCAAGAAGTGCATTTTTTTACGTAGGTATCTATGTCAGTTCTCATATTTTTCCAACAATATCTTTCTTTGATCCTGTTATACATACGTGACGATCCTAGATGTCCGGCTATAGGTATGTCATGATTTTCCTTAAGAATTTTGGGTACTTCGCTTGGCGTAGGATATATTATTGAATCATGGTAGATATTTACAGTTATATTGGTATCGTGGAACAGGTAAATAATGATGTTATAAATTTTGGTAAACGATAACTTTTCGAATGCATTTTTGAAGTCAGGGATAGCAATTTCAGTTTCAGTTTCTGTTAGCATGATTTCATCTCTGGCTTTCTTTAAAGTATTAAATATTTCTTTATAGGATGATTCATCGAAATGATGGACTTTTGTAAATAGAAGGTAGTAGGTTTTTCCGTTACTTGAAACCTTTCTGAATGTATATAGTTGTTTTTCACTTGATATAAAATCACTTGAGTTTTCCATGTTTCCTATCAGTTCTTCGATGTACGGATTCGATTCATCAAGATCTAGTGATGTTGGTATTATTATTATTTTACAAGAACTTTTAGTTAAACTTTGGTTATGTTCTTTGACTTTGTTAAAATTAATGTTAGGAGATTTTTCAGTCATGACTTTCATAAACTTAGAATAATCATTGTTTGTTGAGTCTAGGCTGGAAAGAGGATCCACGAGATCGTTAGTTTCAAATGGAGTGTTTAGCGGACTAAAGTCGAAGGGTTGGTCATTGAAAGGACTTATAACATCGTCGAGAGGGCCAAGGTCAATTAATTCGCTTTCAGAGTTTGGTTGCACTTGAAGGGAACTAGGGCCAGCGGTGCTTTGTATTTCAGGAAATTGTGATTGACTGTTAGAAGGGTTTGGTTCAGGAACTGGGTCTGGTGTAAGGTTTTGAACTGGATTTACAGGAAATCTTGACAAAGCATCTGCATTGCAGTTAATTTTTCCTTTCTTGTATTCAATTTCATAGTCATACTCCTCTAATTTAAGGCGCCATCGTACTAATTTTGAACCAGGTTCCTTGCAGTTAAACAACCACTTGAGAGGTTTGTGGTCTGTAACAATTTTGAATCGTCGTCCATAGAGATATGGGCGGAAGATTTTAGTGCCAAACAAAATCGCTAAGCATTCTTTTTCTGTAATGCTATAGTTTGTCTCAGCTTTATTTAATGTACGAGATGCGTATGCTATAGGCCGATCTTTGCCTATAGGGCCTTGCGAGAGGATAGCTGAGATGGCGTAATTTGATGCGTCACAGGTAAGGACAAAAGGTTTTGAGAAGTCAGGATATATCAGAAGAGGTGCGGTTATTAATTTTTCTTTGAGGGTGTCAAAGGAAAGTTGCTGCTCATTTTTCCATTCAAAAGGTGTATCTTTCTTTAGTAAATGGGTCAAAGGTTTGGCAATTTTCGAGAGATCGGGAATAAACCTTCTGTAATAGGACACAAGTCCTAGGAAGGATTTAATATCTTTGGGACATTTTGGAGTAGGAAAGTTTCTTACAGCTTTGACCTTGTCGGGATTGGGCTTTACGCCTTCGTCAGTGATCAGATGACCAAGATAGGATACTTCTCGTCTTAAAAATTCACATTTATTAGGTTGGAGTTTTAGGTTAAATTTGCGGAGTCTTTGGAATATTTCTTCGAGATTAGAGATATGAGAGGGGAGATCGTAGGAGTGGATTACAACATCATCTAGGTATACAAAACATTTGATACCGTTTAGACCTGATAGAGCAGAGTTCATAAGTCGTTGAAAAGTGGAAGGGGCATTTTTTAAGCCAAATGGCATGCGGGAAAATTCAAAATGTCCCTGTGGGACAGAAAAAGCAGTTTTAGCTGCATCCTCAGGAGATGTTTTAATTTGGTGGAAACCTGACGCGAGATCTAAGGTACTGAAGTATTTACTTGCACCAAGTTGGTCAAGTATCTCTGAGATGTTCGGAATGGGGTAGGAGTCACCTATTGTGATATCGTTAAGTTTCCGGTAGTCTATGACTATGCGCCATTTTCTTTGGCCGGAAGCATCAATCTTCTTGGGGACTATCCATATTGGCGAAGACCAAGGAGAAGAAGATGGTCTGATGATGTCATCTTCTAGCATCTTATTGATTTGTGATTCGACTTTTGCTTTATGACACTCGGGGAATCGATAGGATTTCGTATTAATGGGTGTTGATGAAGTTGTTTTTATCTCGTGTGAGATGGCGTTAGTGAAGGACAATTTGTCATCGGGCAAATGGAATATGTCTGAGAACTTTGAACATACTTCGTGTAAGGCCTGCGTCTCTTCAGGATTTAAATGTGATACGCGAAGTTGGTCAATTACTTGATTTGTTCGAGAGTATGCGTTAGGGATAGTATTTCCGTTATAACTTGAAATTGTGTTTACGTCACATCGTGTTAGGTCATTGGATACGAGAGGGACGAGGTGGAGTTTTAAAGATGAGTCAATGGTAATAGGGTGTTCCGCGGTATTTACAACTGAAATATTTACACGTGAATTCGACTTAACTTTTACTATACAATTGGCAATTAGCAACGACTCAATGGGTTTCTGGTCAATGATGAGACCTTCTCTTAGTTCGGGGTTGAAAACAGAACACTCAATTACTGTTTCAGTTCTTGGGGGAATTGTGTACAATGGTTCATTGAATAGGATCTCGAATTCAGCATTATTTATTTTAAGAGCACTCTTTACGTAATCTATATTACTATGTTGGTTAGACAACAAATCGTTTCCAATTATACCATCGTATGGTAGTTCGAGGTCAGGAATAACATGAAAATGGTGATTTGTAATTATTCCGTTTGATGATAGTGCGATAGGAATATGTCCTAATGTCAAAATACAATTATCATTTGTTGAGTCTATACCTTTTATTTGAATTTTATGTTCAATAATTTTGGGCAATTTTTCTATAGCAGATTGTTTCACCAGGCTTATCGTAGCACCAGTGTCAACCAAGAATGACATATATTTTGAAGAGACTGAAGTCAGGACTTTGATGTAAGGTAAGTATCGTTTTTTAGTGTTTTTAGAAATTTCATATACATAATCACGTTTGTTTTTTGTTTCAGGAGCGGCTGGATCATCACAGCGGATAGGGTCTTGGACTAACCCTTCGTGTTCGCGGGATTTTGAAGATGAACTTAAGGAACTTTCGGTTTGGGGCTGGTTACCCTGTCGGTAAGTTTCCGGGATTTGTAATTTTACATCGCGTTTACTGGATTTAGAAGGTTTAGGAAGGAAACTGTCAGTTTGGGGCTGGTTACCCTGTCGGTAAGTTTCTCGGATTTGCATTTTCGCATCACGTCCACAGGATGTAGAAGTTTTGGGAAGGAAACTGTCAGTTTGGGGCTGGTTACCCTGTCGGTAAGTTTCTCGAATTAGTGTTTTCGCATCGCGTTTACAGGATATAGAAGTTTTTGAAATGAAACTGTCATTTTGGGGCTGGTTACCCTGTCGGTAAGTTTCAGATAGAATGGGACACTTGGTCTTGGAATTATAAAATACCTGTGTATTTATATTTGTGTCGCTTTTTATGCTATTTTGATCCGGACGGCACACACGCGGATCAGGGTTTAGTTTAAAGGATGTTCGTTATCGACTTCGTCGACACCTTCGGCTACATCAATCGAGTCATTCACCATATCTTCGTCATATTCAGCGAAATTTACTCGATTAGGGGTGTTGTTAGGGCGTGATTGAAATGGTTGAGGATTTGGTCGGTTTTGAAAGCGCTTATTATTATATTCTCGTTTACGACAGTTTTCAAGGACGTGCCCGTTGGTTTTACAATAGCGGCAAAATAAGGGGAATGTACTATTTGGTCTTCCGTTGGTAGGAGTTGAATTTTGACGGGTATTGTTATTAACAGTCGCAGGTCTAAATTGAAAATCTTTCTGCGGGAATTGACGGTAAGTAGGGCGAGTCTGATTATTTCTAGACGAGGAGCCAGCGTTAGGAGTATAATAATTATTTCTTCTCTGAGAGGCTTGTTGAATCTTCTCTTCCGATACAGCAAAATTAATAGCATTATTTAATGTCTCAGGGTCACGGCATCTGACAATCGTGGACAATTTCGGGTTCAAACCTATTATAAAAGTGTGCAATGCTAAATCTTGCATTGCGGCGACACGGCCTGCCAGTTCACCTTTGTTGCGAGTAGGTATTGAAATATTTATTTCTGTTAATAATTTTGATAAACAGGACTCTATTCGCAGGGCGTACTGGTTGACTGTCTCGTTATTTTGATGACAATCTTGTAAATCAGCGAGTAAAGCAGAGTAATGTTTCTTTTCTCCGAATTGTGTTCTTAAGAATTCTGATAATTGTTCCCATGTTTCAAAGTCGCGAATAGAACTAGCACTTTCTGCTTTTCCCTCCAATTGACTCAATATATATTTAAATAAAATGGGTTTTTGTTGAACATTAGCTAAGTCATAAGCATTTTGACAATTGGTTAAAAATGGGTTTAACTTATCTCTAGAACCATCAAAAGGTTTAATAAATTTCAGTAAAATGTTGAGGTCCATTTTGTCTTCACTTTCTGACCTTGGGTTACGTCTGGAGCTTACTAAACCACTTTCTTCCTTTGTGGTCATATGTAATTAATTATACAATTGTGAACTTGTAAAGTTTGTTAAACTGGCCCGCAGGTGAGCGGACGCGCCAAATGAGATAAGAGTTCCACGAACTGATTAATCGGTCTGGATGTCGAATTATGAGACGGATTTAAGTACACTTCTATTTATAGACGTAATTAAATTTGGCTTTAGAACACTTTTCACATAGATATATCACTTCACTATTGAAAGTATATAGAATAGTTAAACTTACAGGAATTTGTAGAATAGAAGAATACGCATAATAGGTACTTCTTGTAATTTCCGGGAAATTGCGGAAAATGGGCTCGGTAGTTTTCCGTCGGTGCTGGACACGTCGGGGCTTCTGCGCGCTGGTAGCCAGAGAACCCAATGCCACTTATTGCACAGTGGATCGGAGAGATAACCGGCTGATGATGAGTTCAGCTTGTCGCGAAAATGTAGATGATGATGGTGATGATTGCACTTTTTCACACTTATGCACAAAACTTTCACTTTTCGAAGACGTTCCGGGGGATAATATTGTATCCCATTTACGCTGCCACCAATGTTATACGGGAAACCGGAATTGTCTTTTTAAAAAAAGAAAACCGAACTTTCACAGAAGAGTTTTATTTAGGAAAATACTTAATGGAAAATTACACGGAAATGGAAAGTCGGTAAATGTATGATGTGATCGCGACGGAAGATGGGGCTGAACTGAGCTACTCATGTATGACAATTATTGCATCTAAATGGAAACTGCTGAATAGGAGAAAGTTAGGGCTGACACACATATTTTAGGGTGCAAATCTATATTATAACAGTGCGCTCGTAGAGTCACCTCTTGAGGATGCTTCGTTTAGAAGCGAAACGCGTCGAATACTCTTCCTGTTTGGCTGCGTGACGTTTGTGACGTCACGTCGGCTTTAGGAAATTAGGCGGAATTGTCACTAGATATATATCATTTTTATAAAGATTTTTTAAGTGTCTTATTAAATAATTAATTTAATGTTTTCTTAAAATACTTTTAAAATATTTGTTATTATTACATAACTAAAAGTGTACCAGTGGATAGTGGGGCTATTACAGAACAGTTTGTGGATTAAATATAAATACTTGTATTTTTTAATATTAAGATTTTTTAAGTTTATTTTTACTAACTTTGGTGTCCATATATTGGACTGCCCATCTGACTTAAGTATGGATGGCATGGGATTCTTCGTAGCATGGCCTTTAAAATCGAATATACAAACTAGTAAAAATGTAAATCTTAAAATTTCGATTATGTCAGTAGTAGATATATATTAATGCGTTTCCATTAATATAATGGATGAGATTCTAACAGAAAATTAATTTATAAATAACCAAATACGGATTTAAATATACGTTACACATTTTTTTAAGTTATGCTTCTTCCTGTCATTTCTTATATTGCAAATCATTTAATTTTCTTGGAATCTCATTTTAGATAAGCTTATGATTATAATGATTATTATTTACCTAGATTTATATAAACTTATACCTCACTCATGTTTTGCATGAATGTAACGAAAACAAAACAACATAAAAAAAATTACGTACAAAGAAAGATGATCCTCCTTATTTGTATATTTTATAACTGTAAATTTGACTTACCCAATATAACAAACAATATTATTGGGGTAGGTAATAAATAAACCAAATACAAATTTTCGAAAGAGAAGTTATATTTTTCCTGAAGTTGACAGTCACTACTTTTTTTTCGTTTGTAGTTGTAGGATAATTATTCGCCAAATATGTGTGCCATTGATATGGGATATAATAATTTTATGTCATACAAAAAAATACAATTGTATTTCCAGTATCAAAAAATTTTCTCCCCGTACCTCTACATAAAATATTATAATTCTACTTATATATCTACTTACTTATTATATGCAAACACCTTGCTTGCTACAGAAAGACACTGGAATTGAAAGCAAGACTCAAAGAGTTCGTGTACCCGGTGCTTGTTTGCTTTAGCTACGCAAATAACTTTGAGTGACGTAAATATATTGAAATTATGCAAAAGTAATCCATGGGAGGGTGGGGTGGATACCCAACCCAGTAGATACGTACTTAGATATTTTATTAAAATCGTGCAAGTTGAAAATATTGTTTAATTTTTGAAGCAGTGATGGCTCAGTAGCGTTGTCTATGGACTGCCGCGCGGCAGGTACATGGTTCGAATCCCGCCGCGGGCTTGAGCTTCACCGCGTGGTGGAAGGGCATTTGCGAATGCCTGCCTGGCTAGCGACCACCCTCACGTAGTAAATCTGTCGCCAAGCTCCTAACGGTGTGTTCCAGCAGGTGTCCTTCAGAGCTAGTTATTCTAGGTGAAGCCTGTTAACACCTTCGATCACATCATCACTTACTATCAGGTGAGATAGTGGTCAAAGGCTTACCTATCAGCAATAAAACAAATGTATAAGAATTAACTACTTACTTCCAATGAATTATTTCAAATATTACAAAATCACAAATATACGATAGGAAAAATTTAAGTCATGTGCGGGATTCGAACCCGCGTCCATCCACCCCTCTAGCCGGGGTATGCTCTAACCAATTGAGCTAACATGACATGACGTCATAACTCAAATCTTTCCTATCGTTCTTTAACCATCGTATTGGGATGGAGCGACATCTATAGTACCACTTACGTTGTACTAACAAACAAGATCAATTTTGCAATTGGTTTTATACTTGTAAATGATGACGCAACCGTATAATTTTAATATTGTTAGGTTTGAAATAACGCCTGCTATGCAAATTACATAGCAGGCGTTATTGCAAACCTAACAATAATAAAAAAAATGTTCAAACATTCTTTAAAAATAATATGTTACGATTACTTTAGGTTATACTTAGTTCTATCACACGAGGCTAATTAGTAGAAAATCTGATGGTCAAAGTTTTTTTTTTTTTTTTATACTGAACTGGGTAGCACTTGACATCTCACCTGATGTTAAGTGATGATGCGATCGATGATGGAGCGCGCTTACCCAGAAGATACCTATTCACTCGCGTTTTGATGACCCCCATATCGTACTTAACCGGAAACACAGACTCAGGCAGGGTGTTCCATTCCCTGGCGGTTCGTATGATAAACGAAGAAGTAAATCGCTTCGTTCGGGTAAATGGAATATCCACCATAAAGCGGTGGCGCTTCCGAGTATCCCGCTTACCTAATGCAGTGCTTTGAGTTGTTGTATTCCGAATTGAAGAACAGTTAGTCTGTGAAAATGGGTACATGTGATTTAAAAACAAATAATTTCTGATACTGAAGGCAATGCGTAGAGCTGGCTTGTTCTGATTATGTTCATTCATCAGAATAACACATTGTTCATTCATCATATAAAACACATTGTTTATATGATGAATGAAGATAATCTATTACATAATAATTATTGGGTTTATAAAGCTGTTATAACTCATTTTAAAAATACCTACCTGCCTAGGAATCTACTAAATTTCAAGTACAAACTTACTTAATTTCAACAATGGATTCAGCCGTTTTGGACGTATGTGGCAAAAACACACACATACTTAAGTGGTATTAGTAAGAAGGAAGATATTCGCAAATTAGTTATTAAACGTTAGACCGGAAGTACCCGCACTTCTAGCGACGTGCGCAAGCTCGCCGTAGACGCTCCGATAAGAATTGCAGGGCCGGAGTGTGCAAAATAAGTACTTACTAATACAGCTACCGACTTATTCAAGTATATTATTGTAAGTAAAACATTTCATAAGGGGCAATCCGCCTTCGCCAACATGGATCCCAAAATATTTACTGCGTTATAAGTAGGTAAATCAAAATACCCTGAAATTGTACTTTTTGTATACAGTGGTGGTATTCGATCATTATGTTGGAAAAAATCAAATAAGTAATAATATATCACCGAATAGAGAACAAATTTTTAAGCGCTCGTAGCGAAGTTTACTTAGCTGTTCTCAACCGATCAGCAAAGTTAAGCAACGTCGCGCGCGGTCATGAGTTGGATGGGTGACCGCTAGTGACATTACTACAGAGCTTTTCCGTGCTTCGGAAGGCACGTTAAGCCGTCGGTCCCAGTTGTTGTCTTAGGGTGGCAGTCGTTATAGCATGGTGGTAGGGCATTTTGCGAATGCCCGCCTGGCTAGCTACCACCCGCAAGTAGAAAATCTGTCGCCAAGCACCTAACGGTGTGTTCCGGCAGCTGTCTTTGTTACTTAGGCAGTACTTCTAGGTTAGCCTGAACAACATCTTCGACCACATCATCGCTTACCATCAGGTGAGATAGTGGTCAAAGTCTAACCTATCAGGCATAAAAAAAAATACCTATAAAATATACAAATTTTAAAGATATCTGAGATGGAGGAATATGATCCTTGAAGATTGTAGAATGACAAGTTGGGTACGTCACGTCATCGTAACCAGCAGCCGGCCCTGTCCGATAACCGTGACTAATTGTCCGGAGCTATCACCAATGCGGGCGGCGGCGCGGGCGGGCGGCGGCGGCCGGCGGCGCGGGCCTCGGTGGTGGCGGCTCGCGCGGAACATATCGATCCACACACACCTGTTCCGGACAATGGGGCGCGCACCTGCAGCCGCCGGCACCACTCCACTAGCGAGCGCGCCGCCGCCGCGCGCACACCCGCCACCACGCAACCCACGACCCACTCCCACCACCGACCACCTCTGCTGACCGCCGCGACGTCACGCAGATCGATACAGACCCCATCTTGGATGGTCACCGTTGCCCACCACACTCACCATTTCTTGGTACGACCCTCAATCAACACTACATCACTTTACGACTATAACTTCATTACTTTCAATTATTTAAATACCATTTACAATATTAATAATTGAGCACCGACAAAAGACTGAATCACCTATCCATGAGTCATCGAACGTCGCAATCGTTTCAGGGTACGCGAGCGATGTGAATCAAGATGCATATCACATCGGGACTGTCGCCGGCGTCCGGCGAGATGCTGGACACGTCTCTCGACTTCTACGGAGATGGTGGCGAGTGCGGTGCTCCTTACTTCGCCATCGACCACACCGTGCCCGAGTCCTCGCACACGGTAGAGATCGAATACGTGTACGAGCAGCCAGATACCTTCACCATCAGCCAAGACGAAATAACGACGGATATATCCCACGAAGAAACTACCAATCCGATCCCAGAAGATGTTTCTAAAAAGATACGCACAAAGCACAAGCTGGAGAAGATGGCTGTGGAGGAAGATTCGGAACAGGATTTGACTAACTTGACGTGGTTGCAGAATATCACTAACATAATGCAAGTGCCAGAGTTTCCGATCCCGCCCATGTCACCAGAGCCGCCGTCGAAGCCGCCACCGCCGCCGCAGAACACGCGGCTGCAGAAATTCAACCAGACCATCGCTAAATGCCAGAAGGACTTCACGGAGAATATGGAAGAATACCAGGCGAACAGCAAGAAGAAGCCTCCGTACTCCTACAGCACGCTCATTTGTATGGCGATGCGGTACAACGACGACAAAATGACACTCTCTGCTATTTATTCCTGGATCCGAGAGAACTTCAAGTACTACAGAAACGCAGACCCCACGTGGCAGGTGAGCGTTATCACTTATCACTACAGTAGTACGGTTCCTGTGTGATTTAATAAAGGGACAGGATAGCTGATTAGATTAGTTCTAATTGGATTTGCGGGAATAGATTGGGCTTTTGAAGTGTTCAATCGTTGAATTATGCGATAAGTTTGAATAGTATCATATTTAGCGATCGTGCACCGATATAACGCGGTCAACAGACAATAAGAATGCAGAATATTTTAGTGTTATTTTAAATAGACCAATTCTATGATTTCGAGTCTTTATAATCTTGTAACAAAAACTTAATAAATTTTCATGTAATTAATACTTAAGTGGGTATATAAAGTATATTTATACTAACAATAAAAGCATTTTAAAATTTCTAATGAGGAGTGAGATACGTGTAAATCTGTACCGTGGTTGCCAAAAAATATACCCCTATTTTTAGATGAATTTAATTATGACATAATTTTGTTATTTTCCTCTGAAATTAACGTTCCTTTGCCGTGGTACCATTAGATAGTTCCTTTGATGGTCCCACGGCAAATTTAATTTGCCGTTTAATGCCCTTTATTGTATTCGAAATTTTAAATGAATATGAACACTATTCTAATTAGCCAATAAGGGCCCAGGTGGGCAATGTGAGTTCTCAGTTCGAGGGCGAATCAAAAGTTTATTAAACCACCCAAGCGAAGTCGGACTCGCACCAACACACAGTAATATTTGTTGTATGTATTTACCAGCAAAATATTAACGAACCGACGGACGGATGGACAGCGTAGACCTAAGTCTCAGTATCTCACACTGTATCCTGAAAATCATGGCTAAACTTATTTGCGTAGCCAACCCTAACGACATTCATTTATTTTCAGAACTCTATTCGTCACAACCTCTCCCTGAACAAAGTGTTTGTGAAAGTAGCTCGTTCGAAACACGAGCCCGGCAAGGGGGGCTTCTGGAAACTGGACCTGGCTCACCTCGAGGGAGGCCAGCGGACCTCCAACAGACCCCCGAAGAAGAAAAAGGGTTCCGCTGCAAAAGCTACGGACACTTCGACTGTCCAAGTGGTAAACACTTTTAGTTTAGCAAACGACGTTGCAAACGCTGTGACCTTACATCTACCAGACTATAACTTGGGAGGAATGCAGACGTTGGCGCAGATAGATTTACAGGCCAATATTGGAGCCAACGTGATCGTAGAACCTGCGATACCGCCCCCTCTGATCGCAGAAGATGACCTCTCCTCACTGCTCTTGAATCCTACCGAATGGGACGATCTTCAGTTAGACATGTTGGATAACTACTTGGATACTTGTTTCAAGTAAGTTTATTATGTTTTGATATAATTGTTTTCTTTTATAAATGTAACTATATATTTTTTGATTAGTTAAAAGGTATGAGTTATAAGAAATGTGTCACTCTTAAACCGTCGAAGTATATTTATTTTTCATAAGGAAATCGTGTAGTCTAGTCAAAGAAAGGCTTATGCGAAAGATTGTTAATATATTACCTTTTTTACATAGGTTAGTTAGTTCATAAATAGAGACATGTGTTAGTATTAGAGTGAAGTTAGTTTAACATATAAGAAATGCACAATTTTTTTGTAGAATGTAGAAAAAGGTACCGCTTTTTATATAACTTTGGAGAGAAGTATAAAATACTTAAATCTCTACTTACTTTTGTCTCAATTGCAATATTTTGCTCAAAAGATTATACCAATAGCACATTAAAATTCGACAAAAAGCGAACTAAAATATAAAATGACGTCAGTATTAAACATTCTTATTCTTACAAATAATTATACCTAGGTACTTTAGAAAAGTATCAATAACCAACCCTAGATCGTTTGTTTTAACTTACTTTGATAGGTTTGATAACAGCAGTTATTTTAAACTTAAACAAATATAAGATAACATATTTCCAAAGTTTACTACTATAATTACAGACATCGCTGTTATTTTGTATATGTAAGATTCGATGGTATCATAGGTACTTATAACTATAACGTAATTATATGCATATTAATCTGAATTCCGTCCTCGGCATGAAATTATTTGATAATTTGCTCAAATAGATACTATAAATAAGCTCATAAACTAAGATTCGACACCAGGGGAAGTAAAATAATAAACGACGTCAGTATTACATTACGTTTAAGAAAATTATTAACTATATTATGCTCGAGAAAAGTATCAAAAAATAAAGCTCATTTAGATGGTTCTGATAACTTTGATAGCAGTGCAACAAAAAATAGGGTAACATAGGTACATATTAAATAATTAACTAGTTTACCCTGGTAATCAACCAACTTCGTGGTCACGGGATCACTGTAAGTATTTTTTTTTTATGCCTGATAGGTTAGCCTTTGACCACTATCTCACCTGATGGTAAGTGATGATGTGGTCGAAGATGTTGTTCAGGCTAACCTAGAAGTACTGGCTCTCAAGGACAGCTGCCGGAACACACCGTTAGGTGCTTGGCGACAGATTTTCTACTTGAGGGTGGTAGCTAGCCAGACGGGCATTCGCAAAATGCCCTACCACCATGCAAAAGTGTTTGAAACGTCGTCGGGACAAAAATAATGATAAATATACGCGATTTAAACCGTTTAAAGTTGTTTGATTACTATGTGTAATAATCACGAAAACCTAAGACAACATTAGTTTACCCTGATTGGGAAAAAACTATAACTAACAGACAACGCAGTGTATAATGAAACATTCAAGAGTAAAATAACTAACTTTATTATTATTACATACGTAAATTCAACATACAATATGAATTTTGTTCTTAGCACAGTAGATATACATGTGTTGTCAGCTCAATATGCAATATTTTGCTCAAAAGATTCTTTCAGCTCATTAACATTCGATAAAAGGCGAACTAAAATATTAAATGACATCAGTCATTTACTTTGCCGAAAATGATTAATTACCTACTAGCGGGCCGCGCCGGCTTTACACAGGTTTCGCATACAAAAACTTTTTTTTCAAAATATTCTATATCCTATGTTCACGAGGGATAATTTTCGATTCTAATGGTGCAAGAATTTTTCAAATCGTTCAGTAGTTTTTAAGTTTATTCGTTACATACAAAATACAAATATTTCGTCTTTGTAATATTAGTTTAGCTTATACTTTTGAAAATAATCCAAATTAGATCGGTGGTTCTGATAATAAAGTTCAACAAACAATAGTTATGCTAACATACAAAGGTATCTTGTTAACTAGTTTACCCTGATTGTGAAAAATAACTATTTATAGCAGACAACCTTGTTTTTTAATATAAACCTCAATGGTATAATAACTAACGTTATTATATGCATAAAAAATTGTGTTTCGTTCTTAGCCCAGTATACTTGTGTTTTCAGCACAATATGCAATGTTTTGCTCAAAAGATTATTTAAGCTCATTAACATTTTACTAAAGGCGAACTAAAATATTAAGATAGATCAATAATGGACTCTGTCGAAAATTATTAATTATTACTTCAGAAAAGAATCCAAAAATAACTCATGAATGCACTTAGATCGGCGGTTAATACTGATAATATAGTTAAGAGTGTATATTGTGTACACCAAACAAATATTATGGTAACATACATAAGTACCTTGTTAACTATTTTACCGTGATTGTGACATTATCTATAACTAACAGATAATAAGATTGTGTATCAAAAAACGTTATTATATGTATATAAATCTGAATTCCGTCCTCAGCACAATATTATTTAATTAATTATTAATAAGGCAATTGGAGTATGTATTTATACACTTAAAATTTTTAAATGTAGGCGTAGATGATTAAACATTTCTTTATGACGTATTTACCGTTCAGTATTATGAAATGTGTACAAATTGTATAAAATTATGTTGTTTGGTAACGTGTGGCAATATTTGTATTTTAAGAACGTGGTGTTCCGTTAATTGTGCATCAAATGGCTAAAGACATTTCAAGACAATTTAAAATCTATAGGTACCTAGATACTATAATGTCTTCAACTTGATTTACAGTAAATTAATTTGAAACTAAATTTACTTCCATATAAATATTACACGACTATAAAATTATCGTCAACAGTAATAATATAGATATATATATTTAAACTATGTATTAGGTAGTCCAGGAATACCGATTACATTTGCCGTCTTGCAAGAAGAATCCAGAAGGAGCAAAAGAAAAAAACTCACCCATCTGTTATATATTTGCAGAAGTTATCAGCGTCAGTTAGGTTAGAACAGTATATTTTAACCGTAGCATAAGTGGAGCCTAAACTACCCTAAAATGATATATTATATCTACTTATCTACATGTTTTGCAAGTAAAGCCTGTGGCTTGTCACCCCAATTCACGTCAAAATTAAGAAATAGGCAACAGAAAGAGGTTATGTAAAACGCAGAGAAAGCGCTATTGCAATAATAAAAAGATAACAGGGTCAATTTTTGTAGATACCAATTTAATTGCGCATTCAGCTAGCATCAGCAGCAATTCAATAAACAGCCTAGCCTTTTTCCTAAACGGTGCCGTTTAACTAGCGGCCTAATTAAATTCCACCTTACCGTTTAACATAACATTTAATGAATTGGCCGGTAAGCTCCTTAGACCATTCATAAAATGACTAGTCGTCTAGGACAGTCACTTATAGGTGCAACGAGTGGTGATCAAAATGAGGCGCGAGCCGCTTGAGTTAATTTATTTCATATTTCTTAGCGTTACTTGAAGTCTATTCCGTTATTAAAAACATCATTTCGTGTATACTTGTTGGGAGGTTTAGTAAAAAGATATCCATAGTTCAGTGAGTTTAGGTAAAGTGTGCCTATGATTTGGTGCAGTATTAATGGAACAACCACTTAGCTTTTAGTGTAGAATATGTATTTTGAAGCATTATCAGATACTCCGTCCAGTATTGTGAGCAGTAAACTGCTTAGACATAGATTGCTCAGTGTACGTATTGTTATTTAAGGAAATTAGTCACTATATGTGGATAATATACATATTATATACATGTTATGAACTTGATGTATTTTGTATGCATGATATGTGGTTCTATGTAGACGGTACTATTATATTATACGGCACTAGTAGAAAATAATTACTCTCAATGTTCAAAATGATAATTTTTAACAAATATTTTAGGAATTAATTTTACTATATATGTGTATAAAAGCATATGAATACTTGAAGTAAGTTGGTTGATATGTTATTCAAGTTTTCATGGAACTTCATTGACCGTTAACAGAAATTCGTAGTGTAATAAAACTAGACCCGTCCGTCCCTTTTCAGAGTTCCGTACCCTAAGGGCACAACGGAGCTCTATTAACGAAATTCTGCTGTCTGTCTGTCTGTCTGTCCGAGTAGGTCACGGGTATCTAGCTCGTAAACGAAAGTTTTTTTGACTAAATCTGAAATAATATATTTCTTGACCAAAAGAAGAGATGAATATTGCGTGGTAATGGTCTACCTATAGCTTATTACCCTTATTGGCCACAGTATTTTTTTTCTAATAATATATAAATGGAGTGATGTAGTCCATCTAAAAAATAAACAAGTTAGGAATCAGACTTTTCGGGATATTATGGACCATATCCTTTGTTTAAACCAACCACCAACCAACAAAGTGTTGCTTGGAAGCTGTTATCAATACCAACACTGTTTTATTCTTGTAAAGCTGAACCCTAAAAAAGCGAGGTCCGCCTCGCAATTGGACAGTTTTTTCTTTGCTATAGCAAAGAATTGAACGCTTTTAAAAAATAAAATCATAACCTTCAAAGGCCCTAAAGCTAATCAATTAGAAAATGCTTTTAATATATGTACCAAATTTATGTATTAGATGTAATATGCTATATATACACAATTCTTCAATGCTAAGGCACTGTGTAAAATTAGAGTACTTTTACATTGGTGTTGTACTAAGTAGTTAATTAATATTTATTGTAAAACTTGGTAAAATTACTGTCGCAAATCTTCCGTCCACTGGGTATACCCAAGCTTGGATAGTAATATATAAACGTACTTTAATGTTTTCTTTACAGCGCATGAACCTAATACTTACCCAATTGCATGTGTCTCGAATAGTGTTTCAATAAAGCTGCGAAAATTTTTTTTTTATTTAAGTTTTGGTCACTAGAAACCCCCTGGGGATTTGTTTCACAAATTGCAGGGATATTTTTGTAATACGTAGGTTATAAATAATGAATTGTGACATTCGTGTCTATTATAATATTTACTAGTCATTTTAATATCTGTGTACGTAGCTATATTGTCTTGTTTAAATACGTTCTTATTTAATTAAGTATCTTTAGTGTTTGTTACGTAGGCTTTTGTGAAGTCTTGAAATTGTCTGTCTGGTCAAATTCTGTATTATTAATTTATCACATGGGTGTTATAAATTAATAATACAATTTATTGTTGGAAATATTATATTTATTTTAAATCTAACGAGATAAAATCCAGGTGATGGAAGTATTTGATCTATTACTAACCCACATATTATGCAGTTGTCGCGTAATTTGAGCTCATGAAATTATTCTCCTATTTCTCACAGTTTCTGATTTTGCCATACATTCTCTTATCAAGATTTTAAATAATAGTAGATTATGAGACAAGTGAGATAAGTTGCTCATTATACACAAGGCTGTGTGTTGCAGCCCAAGCCGTAGGCGAGGGCGTAACTCAGCCATTTGTATAATGAGCAAGTTGTTTACGAGTTTCATACGCACTTTTTCGACACCCTAGCGAGGAAAAAAAATATATATTGCACAAATGCGATACAAACAACATACGAATAATAATGGAAAATAGCGCGCAAGTTTTTTTTTTGCGTTAATATTATTATGCACGATGGTGTTATAGTTCGGTTTATGGTCCTAATGACGATATAATAAAGCTTACTTTACAAGCAAGGGTGTTGAAAATAAAATGTCCTTTATTCTTTTAAATATTGTCCTATCATATATTAAGGATCATATATCATATCCAAAGACGACATATGACATCATACCTATTATTATCTGGTTGACTGTAATCCACATGCAAACTGAGACATATCTACATATTACAATATTGTACATCTTTGAGTCGTAGATTATATGAAGGGTCCTATATATTATATGGATGTGGAATAGGGTCCTAAGAAAACAATGTATTACAATTATAATTTATGGCAAATGGACATGGTAGTGCACATGCCATAATTATGTCGAAACGCATATGTTTAAAATTTACCTACGTTATTCATGGTAACAGTTTCTTTGATATGACTATAAAATGCAGTTTATTTCTGATTATAATAGCTTCTTAAAGTTGTAATGTCAGCTACATTGTAAATTTCCAAGTATTAACATCATCAAAACTTTTGCAGTAAAATGACGTCGGTATACCTACCCATTGCTTAATTATGCATAAAATCGATTAAATCGGTTAGGGGATGAATGCAATCGACTGTACAATCGCTCCGTGTATGTTCTATGGGTTCGTCGCATCGCGTAGCGCGTGGCACGCACGCACGCTACGTTTTTTACGACTGTGTGCACTGAGCTTTATATTTTGTTTTTACGAAATTGACATAAAACTCACGCGAATTTCATGTCAAGAAATTGACAAGTTTAAGTTAAGAATTAAGTTTTAAACCAAAAATTAAATTATTTTCATAGATATATTAAGTACCTACTTGAATAAGTACAGTTTGTAAATACAAAAGGATTATTTTCTCTCGTTTATTACATCAATAATATGTATAATTTTTTGTTCATGTGTGAAATACCTTAATTACTATGTATTGTTTTACCCTAAAACAATACCTACATAATAATTAAATAATATGTACTTATATTGTTTTATTGGTCCTACCTAACTGCTCTGTTGCATATATAGCAAACTGACAGTAGATTTGTATAATATCTATAGTATTTTTAGCATTAGAATTTGGTTGTTTGGAATGTAAGCTCAAAACGTAAAATACTGCGTAGTATTTCATGTCTAGAAGTGTCCTTATTACAATAAATAAAAATAAATAATAAAATGCATTCTCATTTCCTAAGTCCTAAGAAAAGACTTATAAAGGGTTTTTAACACGAACTTTGTTTTCTAAAACAAAATAAAACAAAGAATTTAGATGAAGATGATTCAAATTTTTATTGTATTACGAAAAGAAAAGTTTGACAATTATGAATGGAAAATGATATCTGGCAAATGTCCACCACGGACACGCTGACAGATGTCGATTCTTTCATTAAAGTTTTTAATCACTTTTTAGCAAAAGGCGGGTCTATTTCGTTAATCACATGACGGATCATGAATTATAAGGCTGCAGTCGATTCGATTGGCTCCGTATAGACTCTGTCCTTGACATAGCCCCACAAACAATAATCCATTTTTGTTAAATCGCACGATCTGACCGGCCACGTAACCGCTGAATTTCGTGAAATTATGCAATCGGGAAATTTCGTTAGCAATACATTGTTCGTTTCATTGGCTGTGTGACATGTGGCACCGACCTGTTGAAACTACATGTCAGTGTTATTCACGTCATCAATAATAGGCCAAAATTGAGTTGTTAACATCTCGCGAAATAAACCCGCTATTACCAGAAAGTGATCGGAATCTTTGATGAAAGAATCAACATCTGTCAGCGTGCTCGTGGACATTTGCCAGATATAATTTTTCACTCATAATTGGCAAACTTTTCTCTTCGTAATACAATAAAAATTTTAATCATCTTCATGTAAATTCTTTCTTTTAGGAAACAAAGTTCGTGTTGAATAACCTTTTACTTTAATAGGTACCTATCTAGATGATCCCAAGCGATGTGATTTGAGCAGGGCGAAGAGTTAGGGGACAAGAGGAACAACTCGGATTTTTGCCATCGAAGTATAACCCCATACCAACTTCGATGGGTAAAACATTATCTTAATACTTGCGACCACACTCTGCCAACAGAACTGGTTGTACCTTTAACTCTCTAGCCTCTAGAGCTCATAGTATTATTATTTACATTAAAGTTCAGGCTTCCACTTATCATAATTTGCATGGTGGTAGGGCATTTTGTGAATGCCCGCCTGACTAGCTACCATCCTCAAGTAGTAAATCTGTCGCCAAGCACCAAACGGTGTCTTCTGGCAGCTGTTGAGAGCCAGTAATTGTATGTTAGCCTGAACACCATCTTCGACCACATCATCACTTATCATCAAGGAGACAGTTGTCAAAGGCTATAATAATATATACACTTCTGGACTCATCTATTGGCCCACCTTGTATTTTCAGTTTCGTTTGGTCATAGCTAAAATTTTATATTAGGTCGAGCAAAAAGTTTTTATGCAGTTTTGAACCTGGCACATTCACAATTTCATTCAATAGTCTTTTTTTGAATTTCGAACACAGAATTTAAAGAAACAAAAGACAATTTGGAGCCTGTTTGTTGATATCAAACAATCGAATACTAAGAAAACTTGGTTTTATTGGTTTACTTGGATTTAATTCTTGAAAAAGTGATTGATATCTTTGGTTTTGCAACAAACATTACTTATTCTTAACATTAAGGTGAGGTTCTATCAATAATCTATGGATACTTCACCTGAAGTCGCCGCCCAAGCTGTGGCACTTATTCAGGCCGGACACAGCCAAAGAAACGTGAGTGCTCAACTTAATTTAAGTCGATCTGCGGTCCGAAATGTTTATCGGAGGTACCTAGAGACTGGCGGCTTTGTTCGTCGCCAAGGAAGGCCACGATCTCGGGTCACAACTGAAAGGCAGGATCGATTCATCGTGACGACCAGCTTGAGAAATCGTCACCTTACCTCCATTGAGATACAAAACCAACTTCGCGACTTCCACGGAGTATCTGTGAGCGCTCGAACTGTTCGGAGAAGGTTAAAAGAACGCGATATGGTACCACACAAGCCAGCTAATGGACCCAAACTAACGCGAGCCCACCGAACAGCGCGCCTTCATTTCGCACGCAGTCATTTAAATTGGACACAGCAAGATTGGAGCCGTGTACTCTTTTCTGATGAGTCTAAAATTGTGTTACATGGCAATGATGGAAGGAAGAAGGTCTACCGACGTAAGGGAGAGCGTTTCGCACAATGCTGCTTTGAAGAGAGGGTTGCTTATGGCGGTGGCTCATGGACTGTCTGGGGCGGTATATCCGCGAGCGGCAAAACTCAACTTGAGGTTGTTACAGGACCACGGCTGCCAACATTAAATGCTGAAAGGTACATTCGTGAGTGCTTAGAACCTCACGTGATACCATACGCGGACTATGTGGGCCCAAATTTCCTTTTTATGCATGATAATGCAAGAGCCCATGC
Organism: Plagodis pulveraria; assembly: GCA_963890685.1. NCBI lineage: Eukaryota > Metazoa > Arthropoda > Insecta > Lepidoptera > Geometridae > Plagodis > Plagodis pulveraria. Next base: position 5,414,172 of record OY982955.1, on the reverse strand, counting down.
GGCCGGCATCGTCAGGGAATATCGTCGGGATGTGAACATCACAGTTATGGACTGGCCAGCCAGAAGCCCAGACATGAACCCTATTGAGCACATGTGGGACGAGCTAAAAAGACGTGTTAGGGCTCGTCAGCCAGTTGCCCAGACGATGCAGGAGTTGAAAACTGCCATAGAAGAGGAATGGGAGATGATCCCTCAAAATTTCATAGAGCGGTTGATAAACTCTATGCCTAATCGTATGAGAGCTGTGGTAGATGCCCATGGAGGCAACACGCGTTATTAAATTAAACCTTAATTTGATAAAACATGTTTTTTATTAAAAAATCAATTGCCTTTAACAAGGCGCATATCCGACTTGTTAGGCGTAGCTCCATGTCGTATGGTATTCTGAATTCAAATTTAAAACAATACGATCGAAAAAGATGGTAAAATGTGCCAGGTTCAAAACTGCATAAAAACTTTTTGCTCGACCTAATATAAAATTTTAGCTAGGACCAAACGAAACTGAAAATACAAGGTGGGCCAATAGATGAGTCCAGAAGTGTACTATCAGCTTTTTATTTTTTTATTTATGCCTGATATTTTTTTATTTAGTTTTTATCTGAGCCTACTGGCACATCCATTATTTATCTGGCATCATCTGGGCCTACTGACACAGCCTTTATTAAGCTGGCATCATCTAAGCCTACTGACACAGCCATTATTTAGCTGGCATCATCTGGGCCTACTGACACAGCCTTTATTAAGCTGGAATCATCTAAGCCTATTGACACAGTCTTTATTGAGCTGGCATCATCTGAGCCTACTGACACAGTTTATATTATTTGCTTCATATTATTGTAGTACTGATTAAGGGCAAGACAAAACAATATCAGAATACTATGTACTTATATCATATATCTCTTTGACCGCTGACACGATATGAGAATCATATTAACCTATTTGGAAGTTTGCTTTATTGAGACTTTCTGGTATCATTCGGTATAACACATTATGGTAATGCATACAGTTCACGATTTATGAGTATGAGAAGTTGAGGACCTTTCTTCAAGAAGGCGTCCCCACCCCATATTTGCAACTACTACTGCTTACCTAGGCGATCATATTTTACATTTTATTCTTTTACTGTATGTACCATTAACATTTACACCCACACTAAAACGTAGTGAAAATTCTCCATGGGGCGCTGGGTTAGAATTTCACCCCCCCATATCTTCCCGTGGGTGTCGTAAGAGGCGACTAAGGGAAAAATACTGGAAGGTGGGCAGCAGCACCTTCTAAAGAACTTCTAAGATTATGGCAAACACCCCCCCCCTTAATAGGGGAGGCTGTGTCCAGCAGTGGACTTTTTGGCTGATACAGTACAGTAAGACGTAGTATATATACGAGGCCTTATAAATGCGCATCAATAATTTACTGTTACTGTAGAGGGGGCTCGCTTTCGTGAGTGAACTGGACTGTACTCATATTGGATGTCGTAAAAGGCAAGTAAGGGGAGGAATGCGCCGAATGACCAGCGACACCCTAGTCAAGTTTAAATGAGTAGTATTTCAAATAGAGTCTGGGTTGTTGCTTATTATCTTAGTATTGGTTATACAATCATTGAAAGCATTCTCACTTATCAAGGTAGGCGTCAGGAATGCAGCCGGTTATAAAAGGGCCTTAAAGTGTTACAATAATTTATATGTGTAATCTCGTCCTACTGTTATAGGAGAAAAAAATTTTTTGAGATCAGTTATGCTGTCGGCTTCTCTGTGGTTAGATAAAACATATTTATCCGACCACATATTGTGTGGGAAAGGAGTAGGAACATGAAGAGATTGATATATAATTAGCAATCGTCAGACTCTACTAATCTACAATAATAAAGGAATTATCTAGCAATACATATATTTAGTAAATTCTCATAAAATATATTTCTCTTACAATATTGTGAATCAGCTTCTTTGGATATCGGTTTAGAACGAATGCTAGATTCAAAAAATATACTTGCCATCATTGCTACGGCAGCATTAATATTGCCACTTGGTAATGTTGGTAACACTGACGAGTCCGCTACGTAAAGCCGTTCCACCCCTATAACTCTGAAAAATGGGTCCACTACAGCATTTCTTGAACCTGGCAACCCCATAGAGCATGTGCCCACAGGGTGGTAACTTGTCAATGTCAAATGTTTCACATAACATTGTAAATACAAATCACTTAAAAAGTCATACTCTTCACATCCAGGAAAATGGTTTGGATTAAAATATGCTCCAATACTTTTTAGAGCATCAGTTTCCAATACTTTCTTAACTATTTTTATTCCATCTATTAAAACCTCTATGTCTTCAATCCTTGACAAGTATTTAGGGTCGAATACAGGAGAACTTTTAGGATCTGAGCTTGTTATATAAACCTCCCCTTTGCTTTTGGGATGCAGTACAACCGGCAAAATAGTGGCTACATATTTGTCAAATGATTTGACAAAGTAGTTGTGCCATGCATGGTCATTAACGCCCAAATTCAGTCTAAAGAGACTGCCTCTGTCTGAAGATAAGCCTACTGGCAACACCATTAATTGTAAATCCGGTACTCTCTGGTTTTTTGTCGACACAAAACCCACTGCTTCACATCCCGAAGTAGTAAAAGGTCCTTTACCATTGATAAAATACTGCAACGCATTTATTGGGTTAACCATATCTAAGGCTTCTATAGACACTGACTTGTTGAACAGAATTAAGTCTAATCCAGTTGCCACATGATCTTGGAGGTTTTTCCCAACTGGCAACACTGCAACTGCAGGTATTTTCAAAGATTTAAGTAACTTTTCAGGTCCAATTCCAGATAACTGTAAAATTTTTGGAGTATTGATTGCTCCCGCTGACAGTATAATACCTCTTTTGGCATTGATTTTATATTTTTTACCTAGTATATCAATGTTTACTCCTCTTGCAATTTTGCCATCAAATATTACATTCTCTACCAATGCATTTGTTGCAATATATTTTGTTAATAATTTATCTGAAGTGGACCATCTCTTTCCATTTTTCTGACTTAATTTGGTTTTCATGAAGCCTTCATTGAAATCTGTATTTATATGGCTATATCCTAATTCGTTGGCTGCTTTTAATACTGCATCAGATAGGTCACTTTGGTACTGAATGTTGCTAAGATGAAGTATTTCATTCTCAATATACTGGAACTGTTTTTGTATGTATTGCATGCTGTGTTGTCCATGAAACCAGTGCATGTAGTGCGAGATGTTCCCTCTGATGTGGATCATATTGTTCAGTTTTGATGACCCTCCCAGTATTTTACCCTGTGGTAGTCTACATACCTGAAAAGTAATGTTATCATTATATGGTAGAGTAATGTTAATGTTGGTGGATGGCATGATATTTTACGCCTAACATAAAAGCATCTGTAGTCAAGATAATACCAAAAAATACAATGCATATATTTAGATATTTTTATGTAATTATAAGTTTGTTTTACAATTCATACTTAATGCTTTGAATTTTTAGACAAACACTGTATTTCTTTTACTTCATTTTGCATTTACATTATGTGTGTCCAATACATGTGTGTGTGTGTGTGTGTAAGTATCACTTTGAAGTAATGTGCGGAAAACTAAGTACCTTTTTAAGTTATAAATAAAAATATATTAAATGAATTACAAAAACACAAATATACATAATTGTAATGTAACCCAAATTAGCAAATAGCAGGCATTATTGCAAACCTAAAAATATTAAATATATTAAATGAAGTTAAATAAATATAAGCACATACAAAGTATTAAATTAGTAAGATTATGATTTTGTGTTTTAATTTGTTGTTTTTAAAAGTATGTAACATTTCTTTACTTAATTATTAAATTAAGAACAATTTCTTGTATTTTAATTATAGTTACAATATACATATTTTTTACTTATTTATAGATTAACTACTGAAGTTACTAAGTTACTGAATATTGTCTTAACACATGAATAATATATAGTAGAAAAATGTTTGAACAGTAAACACTTATATTATTACTACTCATTAATATAATTTTATATTGGTAATTTAAATAAATTAGTAATCACTTCTAAAATCTCAAATAACCCACAGTTAATTATTGTGACTGTTTAAACATCAACATTTGTATAAACTCGATTTAGCATTGTATAATTACTTGTATATAAGTAGGTAATGGTATGAAGTGCATTCAGAAAACAAAGTAGTTACTTAACATATGATTAGAAACATATTGTGTGAGTGATTTAAAATAAATATTAGCATATTTTTTAATTACATTTTAAATTATTTATTAAATCAAGGACTGATTATTTTGGAGTTGAATAATCAACTCCTAGTGAACTAACTTAAATATTATTGTCCAAACCATTCTTTAGGTACAATCTTACCTTGCCTTCCATAGCAAAGCAAGCATCTTCTTGAGGGACACTCTCAAACTTCCAGTCGAACACTGATCTATGCAAGAACGGACTAAGCACAGGGATCTCAAGTAAGGAATGGCCATGGCTTCCAGCCTCCAGTACAATGAAACTATGGTTTGTCTCAGTAGCTAGCCGATGAGCTATCACACAGCCTGCTGTACCTGAACCAACTAAAAATAAAGGTGCTAGAGTAAAATTATATTAACCATATCTGCATCTTTACATAGGCACTGCGAGTTAAAACACTGTATACCATAATGTCACAAACCATGTAACAGTCAAAAATTGATTATTGGATTAGAGAAGGTAAAATTACAACTAGTTTCATGCTAAGATTTCATAATTGGTGTATTTGTAAAAGCACCTTTAGGAATTTCAATAAAATGATTTTATTTCACAAAAAATACAGTACAGATCATAGACCTAGGATTTTACGTGCATGCTACGACATCCTAAGCCTATGGTACAGATAGAATGTTACAAAATATAGTAGTTCTCTGTTTTGCCATCTACGGGCATGAGAAATTTGAGCAGCTAAAATACTAAATTAAATTTACAAAATTAAAAAAAAAAACAATATGAATCAAATAAAACTAATGCATTTAAAAATGAAAAGAATCATTTATTATATACTTATTGCATGTAATAGTGAGCCTGTTAAAAAATCGTAAATAGTCCTAGAGAAAGATCCTTTATTGAGGATAGTATTTAATTCTATACTGTAATACACATCGCATAGCAGTTTTTATCAAATATGCCCATTCTAATACAAGTCTATCTTTATTCTAAGTACTCTGAGGGTATGTCACATGCCCTGGTGAACAAGTTAGGATAAATCCTTTCAAACACCCTTATTTTAAAAATGTACACACAAGTCAAAGTCAATATTTCTAGTTTTAAAATGCACAAACACATTTTTTTTGATCAGATATACTATATTTGTTATCTAGAAATATAACTATACTATTATATATTTTAAATAAACTATAATATTTCTAGATATATGTACTTAGATAATTCATTCATAAATTTACATTACTTACCAATAATATAGTCATATTCCTTTTGAATATGCACATACAAAAATAACCTATCACTGTAGTACACAAAGTAACTAACCAACGTGAAAAAATTAACACAGAAACAAAACAAAGTAAATTGAAAACAATAGAAAGGTGTCATTTTGTTTATAGACGTGCATTTTTCGTTTAAATTATTTGATGTTTTATTTGTTTACTTCAATCAGCTGTGATCGTAACTTAACCTAATAGGGATGTCGATCATATCCGATACTTGTGTGGATCGATACAAAAGAATACGATCCACCCCGATTTTTGTATCGATACATGTATAATAATGAGGATCGAATCGGACTAATTTGTATTAAATTCTAAAAGAGATAAACTAACTTTAACTATGATGTATATTTATTCGTAACACGCGACCTACGTTCTAGCCGCGTTCTTTGAGAGCCTGCACCGAGGCAATTGTGAAATACATACGTTCGTTTGTTCCCTTGCTGTATCTTTATTTCTCAATTTTGAGTTATGCAATTAATATATATGATATTTAAGGATTCATTCCATAAATCATACACTTAAGAAACACGATTACTTAAAGTATCCTCAACAGAAAAAAAATCTAAAGCTATATCTAAACAATTAAATAAACCCTTAGTACGGCGTAAATACTTCACGGAGAGGTATCAGTTTTTTAATAATAAAAAAACCACGTGTTTTCTATAACGCATACACATTACATTTTTCAAATAGGTATTTGTTTTTATTATAAGGACGAAGGAAATAGCTAAATTCACGCACTATCCGCCCAGTTTAGCCAGAGCCACAATGTTTTCTCCCTGTCCCCTTTTGGTACAGCTTCGGCCGTCGGACGGGAACGGATGCTGGCGGCGTGCCTTACTCACGCACACATACGCGAATAACTAAAATGCTCAGTTTGCTCACTACAACGTATGGTCTACTACGAAGGTTCATATAACACTAATATAAATATTTCTCTGTCGGTAGGTTTTGTTAAATCAGTTGGTAATGCATATTATATTTCGATATACCTACCTTCAATTTCAGCATGATTGCTAGTGATGATAAAGCATTTCCTTTTGTGTATAAAGTTTTGCTCTCTTGAACCACCAAAAAGTTACATATTATACACGTATTAAAAGTGCCTAGGGATCAAGTACGGTTTCGAGTACTACGCAATAGAAGATTTTATTCGTGTGCTTTTCTGATGAGTCTCGTTTCGGAATTCGGCCTTATACAAGATGTACTCGAGTTTGGAGGAGCTCTGGACGTCAAGAACGTTTAAAATTCTGTCAGGAAGTTCTCCCATTTGGATGGGGAACAATAATGGTTCGGGCCGGTATTTGGATCGATGGAAGAACAGATCACACATCTCATTTGGATCAGGGGCAACCTCAATGCTCAGATTTTTGACTTGTTACAAAGAACGTGGGCGGCCATTCCTCAAAGTGATTTTAAGCATGCCAAATCGCTGTTCTTGTGTGATTAGTGTAAATGGTAGAAACACAGATTATTAATTAATATAATTCCACAATAAACATGGCAAAAATCCTATTTTTTTCGTTTTTCTGCCATTTGATTGACATAACTTAGGGTACATTTCATCAAATTGCTAAAATTAAAATTTATTTCTATTCATACATAATATAGGGATTCGTTGTTAACTTAAACATAGGAATAAAATTAAAAAATCATTCTGGATAATTAGATTTGGTTAATATTAGGTCCTTACATATGAAATTGGCGTTTTGTATGGGAGGAACAAAAAGTCGAATATTTTTTAATATAATATATTTAATTAATCAAAGTATGAACCATTATTTTCTATGCACTTTTGCCATCTCATAGGTAGTTCATTGATCCCTTTACTAAAAAAACCAGTCGGACGGGAATCAATAAAATCTTTGAAGGCGATTTGGACTGCCCCATCGGAGTTGAATTTTTTCCCTTGCAAGAAGTTATCCAAATTTCGAAAAAAATGGTAATCTGTTGGAGCAAGGTCCGGGGAGTACGGAGGATGTCTTATACTTTCCAATTGAAGCTCTTCTAATTTAGTAGCCATCTGTAGCGCAGTGTGTGGTCTAGCGTTGTCGTGAAGCAGCAGTGGCGTGGAGCGATTGACCAGCCTAGGTTGTTTAGCCGCTAGCTTTTCCATCATGGTTTGCAATTCCTGACAATAGACATCAGCCGTAATAGTCTGGCCAGATTTGAAAAAACTGTAATGAATATACCGGCACTAGTCCACCAAACGCTTACAAGTAACTTTTTTGGGGTTAATTTTCGCTTGGGGCAGGATTTGGCTGGCTGGCCAGGATCTAACCATTGCGCTGAGCGCTTCCGATTATCGTAAAGAACCCATTTTTCATCACAGGTAATGATTCGGTTTAAAATACCTTCATTATTGTGCCGGTTTAGTAATGTAACGCAGCAGTCGACGCGCGTTTGCCGGTTTGTTTCAGTCAATTCGTGAGGTACCCACCTTTCAAGCTTTTTAATCTTCCCAATTTGCTTCAAGTGAATTAAAACAGTTTTATCACTAACATCGCAGCCTGCAGCTAACTCGGACGTGGTTTGCGATGGATCCGCTTCCACAATAGCCTTCAACTCTTCATTATCAACTTGAGTCTCAGGCCGTCCACGGGGCTTGTTCTGCAGGTCGAAATTTCCAGAACGAAAACGTTGGAACCAAAAACGAACTGTGTTTTCTTTTGCAACACGACCGCCATACACATCATTCACCCTTCGAGTTGTTTCCGCAGCACTAGTGCCACGGCGGAACTCGTACTCGTAAATAATGCGATATTTAAGGTTTTCCATTTTGTAAAATGAGTGACGCAAACAGAAAAAAACAGAAGAAAAAAAACAAATGAATGACGATCATCGAAGCACAAATACATGAGTCTATAGCTGTACAAATTTGAATTTGGAATTCCTTACCAAAGAGGAGAAATTCGTGATTAAAGTGGCCAGTACGAAAAACGCCAATTTCATATGTAAGGACCTAATATTAATTGTATATTTTTACAGTTCAAAATATACATGATCCCTAGACACTTTTGATGTGTGGTAGTTGTGATAGACAGGGTTATTGGTAAAATGTTAACAACCTCTTAGGGTTGACTTCTGCTAGTCCTAACAAATATTTAGAGATGACATTTTATAAGCTAAGAGCGCGCGCCCCGTCAACATGACTGGACTGCGCCGCTCGTCTTCTTCTTCGTTCGGCAACTAGTGCCGGCACGGACGCGCCTTCGGGCACTGGTGGCCCCTTTGCGCGGCAGTCCATCGCCAGTTGTGCATCACAACTGGGTCGCGGGGTGTGCGTCATCGGTGATGGCGCCATCTTCTTGGTTGGGGTAAGAGGTCAAGTCCGGTGATCTTCAGTCTCCCTAATCAACATCAACCCACCGGTGTGAGCCAGCGGGCGAGTCGTTCGGGAGACGAGATGTGAGCGCGCTCTGGCCGGCCCTTGTAGCCAAGGGCGCGCGGCGTCGTGTCTTCATCCGAGTTTGGGCTCCTAGCGACAGGAGAGGAGTTTGCCCACCCCCGCTAGTACTAGCGGGATGGGGTCCACTCCCTCCCTGAGCGCCTGGAGCACGTCTTGGAGGGTGCTAAGTGCGGTCTCGAGTATCTCGAGTTCCGCCGGTGTGCGTGTACACTTCTTCTTGCCTGTCTCGCTCGCACGTGGGAGCGGGACAGGGATGTTGTTCCGTCTTGGTCTCGCGACCTGTGCACGTGGTGCAGGGGTCGCAGAGACGGTTTCCGTCGGGGAGGGTGCGGAAGGCTGGGGTGAGCCCTTTCGCGGTCCCTTCGTCTTCTTCTTTTTCTTCTTCTTCTTTCCCGCATGGCCGGCGCCGCGTGGTGGCGGATTGTTGGCGACGGCCATGAGGGAAGTTGGGGACGTCATTTCGGTGGTGGGTGGCGCCGCCTTGGTTTGCAAGGCAGCGGGGAGCGGCGGTCGTGTCGGGGCTTGGATGGTAAGCGCCGTGGTGCCCGCGCGCTTGTTCCGTGCCTCCTCACGGAACACAGCGCAGCGGGGGTTGTTCGCGGTGTGCGCACCGCCACAGTTAGCGCACGTCGCGGGCTCGTCCAGTGGGCGAGGGCAGTCGCGCGCGTAGTGCTCACCCCCGCACCGCACGCACGCCTGCCGCCGGAAACAATTGTGGGAGGAGTGCCGGAATGCCTGGCATCGGTGGCATTGTGCCGGCCCTCTCCTCCCACGCCATTGCTCGAACTTCACCCCCGGCATGCACAAAAGCTCGTCCGTTTCGTATATGCCGGGGGTCAGGTTGGCCGTCATCTTCATTGCCGCGAAGAAGATGCAGCCTGGTCTGCCCTTCCTCGCGGAAATCTTCTTAACGTGCTCGGGTTCATAGCCGAGCACTTGCAGTTCTTCAAGGATATCTTCGGGCTTGGTGTCGGCCGGGAGGCCACGGATCGCCAGTTTGAGGCTGCGCTCTTTGGGGAGGGAGTAGGAGAACCAGGTCACTCGCTCCGTCTCGTCCAGGCTTGTAAGATAGGCCTGGATGACCCGGTACTCCTCTCCGTCTGTGGGGGTAAAGCGCACCCCTTTGTTAAAGGGGCGCACTGATGGCACTCGTCCGAGCTTCTCCTTTAGCACGCGGAGGTGTTTCGTGCTATTGGGGAAGCTCTCCAGTACAATCGGCGGGTACCGTTCCTTGGTAGGCTGCGGGGGCGGCGGCTGTACTGCTGTGGGTGGTGGTGCAGTGGTGGTGGCGGTCTTCGTCTGTGTAGGCGACCGGGAGGTTGATGCCATAACCTCCGGTCGCACTGCGGCGGTATCGGCTGTCCCTTTCGCACCTCTGTGTGAGGTGGGAGGGGGACGCGGTGCAGTGCTCCTCCTTGCTGTGGTGGTTGTTGGCGGGGTGGGCCTCGGTTGTCCATGCGCTGCCGTGGTTACGGCGGCATAGGACACCGCAGGCTGCGTTGCCCCTGAGGTCGTCGGGGCTTCTTGGGCAGTGATCGCGGCCCAGTCCATGCGGGCTGGGGCGCGGGCACAGGCGCGTTTGCCGTCTTCCTCGGCCTCATCGCTGCGCTTCCTGCGCGCTCTGGGGACCGGAGGGGCGGCGGGCACGGTCTTCTCGGGTGGAGGCGATTCCGGGGAGTCCGGAATTACCACCACTGGTATGGTAGTAGCGGGGACGGCGGTGGAGGCAGAGGAGGAGTCGTCACTCTGCGCCTCCGCTTCCCAGCTTGCGCGTTCACGGCGGGCGGCTTCAAGCGTCTCTTCTATAGAGCGCCGGAACTCGCGGTACCGCCGTGCTTCTTCTTCCGCGTCAGCGTCATCAACTGGGACCCGCCGGGTGGACAGGGGTCTGTCCCGTGCGGGGGTCCTCAGTTGCCCGCGGGGCTTCCGTGGGGCATCAGGGCAACTCGGCGAACTCATGGCGTCAGTTATCGTTGCGATCCGCGCGATTCACTGAACCAGCGGCTGCGGCATCAGCGATTGCTGTTCCGGGCCAGCCGTGGTTCAGGCTATCAATTTAGGCGGCAGTCTTCGCCCTCTTGGAGGGGTGGAAATCGGAGGGTGTTTTCAATAAAACACCCCCGAGTTCTGTAGAGATTTGGTGGTGAATCCGTGCGCGGTTAGAAGAACTTATCGCAAGCGAGACTTTCCGACTGCGCCGCGTCCCCTTTGAATAGAGTTTTGTATCACTCTCGGGTACAGTTTTTGTGGTGTCTTATCATATGATTGGCCAAATTTGTGGTGACTCCTTTTGTTTTTACATCTAGTAAACATAATTTGCCCCATTTTTTTGTGAAGAACAACGAAACAGTTGATTTTTTGGTAGAGCCATATACAGGATTATTGTTAAAATGCTATTACGCAAGTGCACCTGTGTACTTAATACGATACTGGATCGATCATAAAAATCGTATCGAATCAATGAGATCGATAAAGTGATCCAGCATATTCATACAAAGCACCTGGATCGAACATCTCTAATACTCAAATTGTCAAAGTTGTTGAATCCAGAGACAATAGTTGCCACCCTCGAAATTATATTAGTACCATAAAGGCACTAATGTTACTAAAACAAACTGCTATTAAAATCTTGTTTTATTTACCATAACTATACAATAATTGCTTATATTACTCTCATAATAACATTTCATAACTCTTTGCTACCTAAATGCTAATCCAGTTTATACATGTAAAATTTGTGCATCTAATTTTAGCCTTTCTATAGTTTCCTGTGGCATACAATATATTGGGTTTACACTTTTTATGCTTGCGTTCCCTAATAGCGATAGTCCTGCTAAGCCAAACAATGTGTGGAAAGGGTCAGTGATATCTCCAGGTCTATCGCTGAAACCACCAGTCTCAGCATCTTGGCATGCTAAGATGAAATCTTCTAAGCTTTTCTTGTCGACCCAGTGTATTCTGTTGAGCATTGAAAGCGACGACATCACCCACCTGCCAAATGCATACTATTATTAGATACTATCATAAAATATTTGAAAAAGAATGACTACCTTTAATAACTTTAACAATGCTTGAACATAACAGCTCCAGTTGCCAATAAATATAAAAAAAATACATAATAACGCCAAATCTAAAATATACCTACACAAACTAAGGAAACTCAAACAATTTACGAGAAATACGTAAATTGTTGTGTTTACATGTTGGTGCCCATGGGGTAGAATGTCACCTCCCAATCTCTACCCGTGGGTGTCATAAGAGGTGACAAAGGGTAACACTCCAGAAGGTGGCCAGCAGCACTTTCTGAGGAACTGATATCTCACACTGCGATCCCTAAGTCGTCTGCCAAGCGTGGGGATTATGGCAAACCCCCCGATATTGGGGGAGGCTGTGTTCAGCAGTGGACTATCCAGCTAATACAGTGACAAAAGTTTTAAAGTTGGCAACTTTTGTTTTTTGGTGCAGAAACAGCTGTAACTATGATTAGGTGTAATATATTACATTTAATCTGTGGTAATAGGGGCTTAAAGCATGGTAAGACAGCAAGCTGAATCTTACCAAGAATAACATAAGTCTGGTAGTTTCTCAGGCCTGCCATTAAGGCCTCCACTGGGGAGTTGTCTTTCACAGAGCCACCATGCTAGCTCATCAGCTTTCAATACATCCATCCTTTTGCATATTGATAGGGTGCCCACACAGCAGTAGATAAGGCCTGAAATGAATGTATATATCTTAAACAATATTTATGATGCTCTCAAGGACACCTGCCGGAACACACTGTTAGGTGCTTGTAGATGCCCTACCACCATGTTATTACCATGCATCAGCTTGTATTGTTATCAAAGATACACATCATTGCTATGTTAAATTTTAAAAGTTATTGTAGATTGTGTTAAGTTTGTAGGATATTCTGTATAACATGCATCAACCGCTGCTCATGCAATACATTGAGAAGTTAACAAAATCATGTGAGCATGTACATATGTAGAAAATGAATAAAAAGATATCATTTTTATATTTACTAATATGTATTTCATAATTAATTTACCAAAGATTTCCTTTACCCATAATACCACCATATACATGGCACTTTGGTTTCAAAATCAAAACAATGTTTTCAATATTGCATTATTTTTTGCATAGGTGGCAATAGGCTCTATTGAAAACTGGCACAGTCGCTAGATTAGATTTAATAACTAATATACTAAATATTCAACACATCATATTATAAGAACATTATGTAATTTTATTATTATTACAAAATTAAAACAGGAAAAATTATAGTCATATGCAGAATTCGAACCCGCACCATCCACCCATATATTCAGGGCATACTCTGACCATTTAAGCTAACATGACATATTTAAAAGTTATGACATACTCATAACTATAATTTGTCCTTCCTTCTTTAACCATTTTATGGGGGTGAAGGCTATAATTTCGTAATAACAAATTAATCGTAATTCTAAATATAGATCGTGCGAATTTTCTTATTTTCCTAATAAGAAATTTCGCACGATCATTCTCGATCGTGCGCTCGTAGAGTCAAGACCTCCTGAGGATGCTTCGTGTAGAATCGAAACGCGTCGAAAATTCTTCCGGTTTGGCTGCGTGGCGTTTGTGACGTCACGTCGGCTTAACAGGAAAATTAGGCGGAATCGTCACTAGATATATTTTTGTATTTTTTAAGTGTTTTATTAAAATATTAATTTGATGTTTTCATAAAATATTTAAAAAACATTTGTTATTATTAAATATGGATTTCCGAAAAGTAACGTCTGAATCTATTTATTATAATTTTTCCTCTCATAATTTTGTAATGTAATCCGCAGAGCATGCATTATTACAAAAGTAAAAATATTATAATTTTATATTAAATCTAAATTCGCATCCATGCCAGCTATTTATAGTGGCAGATGCCAACCGCACTAATTTTCTATTGCTTATAGTTTAGTCATTAACCAAAATCTTAGCTTTTTAACATGCCTAACCTGGGACTACTAGCTCTGTGGATAAGCATCAGATTTCCTGACTTATAATGGTAGCTAACTAGGTGGCAAAATATTAGTCACCTGCATGACTCTCCGATCCTGGCTTCGATCCAAATCCTCCATCAAAGTTCATACAGCTGAGTACAAAGTCAACTGTTTTGTCAATGTCTATAGAATCCAACCGGTGAAGCAGAGACAGGCACATCACAGCGCAGAATGAAAACCGAGTGTCCACTTCTCCCCATTTGTCACCTGCAAAATATCATAGAGTTCTTATGAGGATACAAAAAGTAATCATCACCACCATTAATGCAATTGGACCAACAATTGTTATAGTGACCTAGCATAGCTAGATCTACTATCTAACTATATAGTACATTCCAAGTGTGAAGTCAAAGCTTGGTTTGTGCCCACAATAGAATAATAATAGTCACAATATATGACATTTATCAATTTTTACCCCTGTCTTATAAACTCACAACTTCTATTATAATGTCTTGGCATGATAAATATTATGGTTCGAAATCTAACCATCTATCTTGCTTCGTCTTTGCTAAACTATCTTGAAAATAACTGTTAGATTTTTGTCAAACATGGCTAAGTACTTTTGCATTAATAAGTTGGCATCATCAGGACCACTATGTCCTAGTTATGAAATTCTATTGTTATCATTATAGGTTAAAGTCTGCTTTTAAATGAAAAAAATAACATAATAATTGATTCAGCCCTTTAGGAGCTATGCCTGCAAAAAGGCTGAACTGAAAGTTAAGACACAATGACACTCACACCTTTTCTATTTGTGTAAATGTTGAAATACAATTTGAATTGATCTAATTTGAAGCAGTGACGGCTCAGTGGCATTGGCTATGGACATTTTGGACATCCACCAATATGCTATGGACATTTTGGACATCCACCAATATGCTATGGACATTTTGGACAACCAGGTCCATGGTTCGAATCCTGCCGCAAGCTTGAGCTTCACCGCATGGTGGAAGTGCATTTTGCGAATGTCCGCCTGGCTAGCGACAAGTAGAAAATCTGTCGCCAAGCACCTAACGGTGTGTTCCAGCAGCTGTCCTTGAGAGCCAGTGAAATTACAGGCACATGAGACTTAACAACTATGTCTCAATGTGACGGGTGCATTGCAATTCGTGACATGTGATGAAATGCATCTGTTATAGGCAGAGGTTAATGCGCTTAACATCAGGTAGGCCTCAAACTTATGCCATCACAATAACATAAAAAAATTATATTAAACTTTTTGCAAAAATGCTTACTATGCTTATTTATAATCTAGCTGTTTATTTGAAAATAACCTAGATAATGAACAACATAGTTGCAATTCAATCACAATAATTGAATATTACTATGCTATATTCTGTTGTTTACAGGACCACAACAAACAAACCTGATATGCATTAGTAAAAAAAAATTACCAAAAAAGCTGCCATCGTCTTGTTGTAAAGAGACCACATATCTAACCACCCCCTCGACATCAATGGAATCCAGAAGATCATACATAGCCAAAACCTGTAAATTAAACATCAGATATACTGATTATCTATTTCTGATTTCATAATATTAAGATAAATCTTGCTGATATTTTACAGATGCAAATACTTTTTTAGGGCATAAACTTAGCTGATATTTATTGTTCTGAAAACACATTGTAAGATATGAGCAGTCCTCTCCTTAAATTTAACCTACATAAAACTACAATCATTTGAGCTATTATCCTATTCATATAACTTTTAAATATAGGTTGTTTTTTTAGGTCAGAAATCAATCACAAGATTGTTTAAAATGTGTATACAGAAATCAGGCGCAATGAAAAGAACTGCCATACACACCTGAACTGCACTTAAAGTGTAGAGGATATGAGGATCATGTCCTATGCTGGCAGAGATGCCACCACTCTCGCTGTCCTGGCATGAAGTGATGAACTCAACAATCTCCTCTTTTGGCATTCTGTGCAGAATGATTAACAATTTATGTACCTACTTCTTGAATTATTGCTGCGATATATTATTATTATTCAAGGAATGTATGAAAATAAAAAAGATTTGTCAGTGTAGGTAATATGGTATAATATATGTGTGTAATATGGTCAAATTTTCTCACCTTTGACAACTAGTTTTAAATGATATTGTGGATTTCTACTTTACACATTGAACTGTTTAAAAAATGTAGGTATCTAGGTGTATTCATTAGTAACAAATAAATATCAAAAAGCTATTAACTTGGTAATTATAAATTTTGTACGATGCTATAAAGCGTTAACCAAAATCTAGGTACACAATAATACTGAAAATGGAAGGGACGAAAAATGGGACTATATTTAGTGGATCTCATAATAGCGTGAAGATTATAATAATGTCTGCTACCTAGACGATTGATCCATTAGTTCCATCGCAGTGAGACTCCAGTAGACACCGGACATCCTCAAATACTCTGTCATACAAAACTCGTAGTCATCCTTGTTCAGCCCATAGCCTGCCAAGTAGTCAGAGTGCTTCTGCAGCAGTAGCGATCGTGGTCTGTCCTCTTTGAGGACAACGTCTTTCGTCGTGAAAGACATTATTTATACTTTGGAATAATAACAGAAAATGTGAAAACGATTCACTATTCACCAAAGCACTTTACATTGCTTGCGAGTGTTGCCATCTGCGGCAAAAAATATTCCAAAGGTTCATGGCATGTTATCGAAAGAGGGACACGGTTTGCAAGGCAAAAGGAAGGTTTGTACCAACTTTCAAAAAAGGGTGCGTAGGTATTATTTTTTGATCTGCGTAGGCTGGGAACCGATTAAAATTATTATTTTTATTGGTTCAATAGGTTATATGCCCTTTACGCCTTAAGGAGAAGCCATAAAATCTATATTTCTATTTAAAAAAATTATACAAACAACGTAGAGGTTGATTCAACGAGTTCATCACCTCTTCCGGACTCCTGCACATCCCCGAGCCTAACGTCGCACCCAGCTACACAGCTGCCATAAAGTTTCAATCCACCTAAATCGAGCTATATCGAGCTATAAAATATATAAATACAAATCTGAGAGCAAATCCGTATAAAATTGGAATGAAAAGGATGAACATGTATTGATGTATTGTGCGATTATTTATTTATCATTTTCAACATGATATTTTTTTTTATATAATTTTATTTATTTATGATGGTAATCCAACTGTGTTTACAGAAAATATAATAATAATAACAACTCTTTATTTCAGGTAACAGGATTAAATAATCACAGACCCATAGAAATATATATAAATATACATAATAAAATAATAAAATATAAATATAAATATACATAATAAAAACTTAACATATGGCCAAAACAGGATTACACAAATTACTAAAAGTATACTTAACAGAAAAAAACAAATTAGGCAGGTATATATGAATGCACCATAAAGTTGTAGTAATAGTGCTAGAGTGTATGTAAAACCGTGTTTGTGTGTGAGGGGAAGGATTGGTGGGTAGGAGGTGTTTGTTGCTATGGATACGTGAAATGTATCCAAACCATGGTTATATTAGATGTAATGCATTTTTTCATTTCTTTCTTTAACACGGCTTTAGGGTAATAAAATAAGTCCAGGTTAGAAAAATGATTATTATAATAATATGGTTATTAGTTCAGGCTGCGCGACATAACACTGAATTTTGAACATAGTTTGTGCTTACAAGCGGGCGTCAAGTGACTGTGTATGGCGAGTACGGCACGGAGGTACTTGGAAAGCTAGACAGGATAGGAGTTCAGAGCAATCAATTTTACCGCTTGATATATCATGTAACAGTACGATATCATACTGCTTACGTCTTTGCTCTAAGGTCTCCATTCCAAAATACTTACAAGCCTCCAAGTAGGTCTCAAAAGTTCTATTGTCTTTAAAACTTAAGAACCTTCTTTTGTATTAATTCAATTTTTTGAGTATGTACAATATAACAAGGTGACCAGATGCTACAAGCATACTCTAATACGCTTCGGACATAAGTGTAGTACAATACTTTGATACAGCTTATGTTGTTAAAAGTATTGCATACTCGCTTAATACATCCAAGCTGCTTGTAAGCTTTGGCGATTGTAGTATCTATATGTTCTACCATAGTCAGTTTTGAATCTAACAACTCTCAAATCTCTTACAGAGCTAAATTTATTTATAGTAGTAGTATTATCAATTTGAGAGATAAAATGAATTGGTTTTTGTTTTCGGGTAAAAGATACTTGAAAGCATTTAGCAGTGTTTACAGTGATTCTATTCGTAATATAATAATTATGAAGGTGGTTACGGTCCCCTTGAATCTTGTGACAGTCTTCGATATCTTTGACTTTTAAAAATACTTCTTATCATCACCGGACATGATATGCCTACAGTTTTGGAAGACAACTACCTATATCAAAAGCACAAGCATTATATAACAGGGGACCCATAGTAGAGCCTTGTGGAGCTCCAGAACTATTGGTAACGTAATCACTACAAGCACTCCCGATGACAACAGCTTGACTTTTCTTTGAGATGTACGAGCTGATCCATCTGCATCCAAACAATGTGATCAAGTTGTTTAAGATTAAGCAAGTCTGTTATCGTCTTTCATTATAACTTATGTCTCGGCTTAATCAGATTCAATGCTGAGATAATACATGAATTCTATCAATTGACTCAATTGAGACTGTTGAGATAAATTTTGTCAAAATTAAGTAAAGGAGATTTCCATGGGTGCGATTACAATTTGTATTCGTAGCGGAAATCTGTTTAACAATACTGAATTATTTCATTACTCAGCCACTACATATAAAATACGTACCTACAAATGCGGAGAAATCAGGTTATATGGCAATGCAGGTGCAACGTTCTGTTATCTCATTCACTTTGACAGCTTACTTTGACAACATCGACCTCTTGTTTATCTATGGTTGAAAGCTGGGCCGCGTTCCAAGCCTCAGAGTGTAGTTGTCGGTTGCTTTAACATACTCGAAGGTTTGGAACGACCCGGTTGTTTAAAACCTCAAATATCGATTTTTGGCGGGGAACTAGCAAAATATATAGAAGTTTTATGATGTTTGAAAGCAATAACTACCGTTACCTGCACAATACAAAGGAGTGCCTATAATTCTCTCATCAAGAAATGTCAAGGTCATGTCAGTTAAAGATTCAACCTTTTAACGACCGTATTTGATAGTTAAAAAGTTCCGCTCTACTCGAAGGTTGTGAACGACGTTAGAGTGAAAAGTTGCACTCCGAGTGCACTCCGAGTGCGCTCTAACCGAGGTTCCGAACGACTCCCTACACAATCGGCAACCAGCCTCCCAGTTCCCACCATTGCCAACCAGGGATTACAACTGTGTTGACTACGAAGAAATAATAAGTCAGGAAATATCACTGCGTTAAAAAAATTACCCAACAAAAGTCGTGTCCAAGTTGGCGGGGCTTAAAAGTCGTGTCCAGCGCGTCATCAGTCGGACATGTTAGCGAGCTTTAATTTTAAAATACTATTGTATTTTTTCAATCTCATATTGAGTGATCACAATATTGTATCGGACCATAATATTTTAATAATTTTGCAAAATGTATAATTTAGTTAAGGAATATGTAACTTAAATGTGTACATTTATTTGTATTTTTGATTTTATGTGATTTTTGTTAATATGAATGTACAAATGAACAAAAATTATTTGACCTGTAAAAGTAATAATTATTAATAAATTGGTTATCTATGATTTGAACCAGCGCTGTGCCATAAACTACGAATAAAATTAATAAGTCAGGAAATGTAACTCAGAACAAACTCCACACAAAAAGTGGCCCTACTTCAAACCAAAATGACGTATGATTAAATAACTAATCAATTCCTAGCTTAAAAATAGAAATGTTCGGTGATTGGTTTAAATTCATAACAAAAGCAACGATTGGTTCGACAGTGTGTAATGACAGCTGAGCTTCGATTGTCCATAGTAACTAGGATACTCGAAACAGCTAAGTTACCACAGATTGGACGACGTTATGCAATAAGGGCTCTGGAACAAGTCAATAATAAAACAGTTATATTGTATTACGATGTTTTTTGGGCTAACTTTTACAACTCAATAAACGCTAGATCCGGTCAAACGAGAATCTTTCTTCGCAATATAATGAAGACAGATTCTGAGAAATTCAACAATTATACTTTAAATCAAAATAAATTATGGCTGTTAATCGTTTGGTGACTGTTTTTCAGTATTTCATTCGAGCTTTGTAGTACTCTACAAAACAAGATAATTTTAAAGTTTTATTTTTCTTGGCTGTTCGTCACTACACTACATATTGTTTTATTATTCAAAACATTATTTTTATACATTAAATCTGAAATTAAGCTGTTTTTTCAACCAGATGATTCGTCACGAAAAATGTCAAAATTTTTAAGAGATACTATAGAAAATTAATAAAGAAAGAACGATATAAATTGGTAGATAATAATAAATTGGGGGTCTGCAGTATTCGTTTTATTGAGAACTCAGGTAAATCACACACTTCAAAATTGGCAGTGGGTAAATTTTCCTTAGCCTGTAAATTTTTTAGAGTTTTAATTAGACCAAACTAGAAACTGTTTCAATGGTAGGTATAGTTATTTCATGAGCCAAAAAGCCAAACATATATAGGTAACCCATATTAATACCAATCATAAAATCATACTACCAATTTATATCGTTCTTTCTTTATTAATTTTCATCCATATTACAGTGCCAGAACAGTTTGCTGAAATCGAAGGAGAAAAATTTATAATCGGACACTTTCAAGATGAAAATGACACCATTCTGGTACTAAACAAAACTTAAATCTTTTGACTTTATCAAAATTTTGGATCATGGATGGAACCTTCCGATGCTGTCCTGACTTGTTTTATCAATTGTACTCTATACATGGACTTGTTGGCCAAGACGATGATACAAAACAAGTATACTGCCGCTCGTTTATGGCTTGCTCTCGAATAAAAGCGAACGTTCTTATGTTGTATTTTTAGAATTCGTTCGAACGTATACTCTTAACCAACTGAAAAAACAAATGAACCCAGAATTCATCATGACCGACTTTGAGTTATCATCAATTAGAGCATGCGAAAAAGTATTTCCAAACGCACAGAACAAGTGTTGTAGGTACCTTTCATTTATCGCAAAATATTTGGAAGCATATTCAAAAGGAAGGATTGGCAAAAAAGTACACAAGCGACAGTGAATTTGCGCATAAAATGCGGCACTTAGCGGCGCTGGCTTATTTAGATCCTTCCGAAATCCCCGAATAAGCATTTGAAAAAATTCGCGACCAAATTATTCCTGACGAGGCAGTAAAAGTAACTGACTGGTTTTATAAATATTATATTGGTGGCACATATAAACGAATACCAAGTAAGAAAAATGCTGTCGTCAGTAAGCTGAAAAGATCACCTCCAAGATTCCCTCCTCGAATGTGGTCTGTTTTAGACTGCGTAAATGCGAATATACCGACTACGCAGAATGCAGTCGAAAATTGGCACAACCGTTGGAACAGCCTCTTACACAGAAAAAAAAATTATATATATAAAACTCTAAAAGAAATGTCAAAGGAGCAAAATAATACGAACTGTTATAACCAGTACCAATATGGTAAAAATGCAATTAATGCAAAACCCCCTCGCAACCACGTGTATATACCGAGGTTATATAAGGCTATATGCATTGTCGCCCAGCCAGTCAGTCGAGTAAATTCAATAGGTTAATCAGTCAGTAGTTAATTTTATATCATTTAATTTCTAAATTTTATTAAATCCATTCTAGCAATAGTAAAGTGTTTTTTTTTAAAAAGGACCCACGGAGCGCCATCCTTACAGAACCATGAAGTAGAAAGAATATCAGCGAATATTATAAAACGAAAAAGAAATACTTCTAATCAAATCAAGAAGTTGACTAAACATTTTTCGCAAAAGGACACAATGGATATTTTAGAATATATAAGTAGTCTATCATATATAATATATATGAAAATATGATTTTATAAATAATAAAACAAACAATACATTGTAATTTTTAAGTTCTTGTAACTCATAATTTTGAAAATTACATTTTGCGAACTATTAAGAAAAATTACAAGTTGATTACAAAATAAATGTGTTTTTATTGAACAAATCGGGACCCCTCTTACTGTTTTTACATTCACATCATTACATTACATCAATATCGGTGTACGTACATCCACCGTTGAACATATGCCTCCACCATTTGGGGGAATTTGTCATAATCCCCACGCTCTGGTATTTTCCCCTCGTTACCTCTTACAAATCCCACAGAAAAAAGCAAGTGTGGCTAAAACGATGCCAGTAATTCTAGTTTAGCCTGAACAATATAGGGGATCTTGCACTCTTTCTATCCCAGCTCTAAGTATTTATTTTTTGTCAAAGTATAAGTGTACTCTGCTAAGTAATCCTGTTCAGTAGTCAAATAAGAGATTTTATTTTTTCCAAATAATGGAACTGACCTCCAACACTGAAAAGTATAAAATGACCTGGTAAACTCGGCCACGTGATGATACAAATTACTCTTAGGTCCCATTTTCATGCCCCACATTTTTCCTTTAATTATAAACTTGTTTCACGGTTTATGTGATACGTGCTGCCTAAAAGATTGATTTTCACTACCTACAATAATGGTCACCATCAACAAGACTTGCAAGTAAGTCATCGAGGTAGGTGAAAATAAAAAAGTACTAGACCGATGTTGATAAAATTTTAGGAGGATGAACCTGGAAGTATACCCTACCCAAAAAAGAATTATCAAAATCAATGCATAATTGCTGGAGAAATCAGTGAACTACATAACAAAAACATTGAAACAGCACCTCCTCCTTTTTTAAAGTCAGTAAAAAAATTATAATACGCTTCTCTTGCTTCTAGAATAGATTCTAAAAGAAATATGTAGCAGTGAAAAACTTTCGAAGTTGCAGGCGTCGCAATATAATACATTCTCAATTCAGTTCATCGCAATAGCATACTTTCGAAGTTGCGTGCATTGTGGTGGAGAACATTCTAAACTAAGTAACATCGCAGGAGCGATCTCTCGAAGCAACGTTGATCGAACTCGTATACTTTACGTAAAACGTTACATCGCGATTTTAATCATCGAAATTCAGAATGACAGTCGTAACTGTGCACAAGTAATCATTTAATTAAAAGATATAGATATAACATAGAGTACATACAGTTAAATTAAGGGACAATAACACAATTTCACAATATACTTTAAACATTATGTACTTATGTTCTAGATTCTAATTGTCAGCGGGCCCCAAACTAGGCTGGGCCTATATCTTGGTGACCCATATGATACATTTAAACATTAGATGTGACGCGCGCAAGGATACTATCACTTACTTAAATTAAGTAAATAAACTAATAGCTAAGATAACATAATGTAAATAAGTCTGGTTATGATAGTAAGGAAACTGAACGAGGACTAATAGTGTGCTTACTGCTTGTGTATGTGAGAGGGTGTGTGGGGTGTGTGAATGTGTTTCTATGTTATGGAAGTGTGTGTTTGTGTGTGTGTGTGTGTGTTCCGATTTGTCATTCTTTTTTATTAGCTTATTTACTGCTGGTAACTTGATACACCTACTGCTTTTTGCATATTTATTGTGTGCTGTTATAAACCCTTACCAAAGCTTCTGTGCCAGAATATGTAAGAGACACATAATGTTGCAATTAGCTACATACTTAATTTTTTGTAATAACTCGTCACTAAAAATCTGATAGACCTATATTATCTCTCCGCCTCCTAAATACCTAGGTCCGTCCTAAATATCTATAACCTACCTATGTCCAAAACATATAGGTAAATTTTCGATGCGATTTGAAGAGCGGTGTAATTTACAAAACATTACTTCTTTTTATTCTATGACAATAGGTACAAAGTAAGTTGACAAAATATGAAATTGCCTGGATGTTATTTCGTCAAACATACTAACTAGGAAAGTCTCAAATTGAGAAACTTTCGCGTTCCTGTTTAGTTCAGTAGCACGTGTACAATATGTGAACAATGTCAATAGGTAGGTATATATATATTAGGTCCTTACATATGAAATTGGCGTTTTGTATGGGAGGAACAAAAAGTCGAATATTTTTTAATATAATATATTTAATTAATCAAAGTATGAACCATTATTTTCTATGCACTTTTGCCATCTCATAGGTAGTTCATTGATCCCTTTACTAAAAAAACCAGTCGGACGGGAATCAATAAAATCTTTGAAGGCGATTTGGACTGCCCCATCGGAGTTGAATTTTTTCCCTTGCAAGAAGTTATCCAAATTTCGAAAAAAAATGGTAATCTGTTGGAGCAAGGTCCGGGGAGTACGGAGGATGTCTTAGACTTTCCAATTGAAGCTCTTCTAATTTAGTAGCCGTCTGTAGCGCAGTGTGTGGTCTAGCGTTGTCGTGAAGCAGCAGTGGCGTGGAGCGATTGACCAGCCTAGGTTGTTTAGCCGCTAGCTTTTCCATCATGGTTTGCAATTCCTGACAATAGACATCAGCCGTAATAGTCTGGCAAGATTTGTAAAAACTGTAATGAACAATACCGGCACTAGTCCACCAAACGCTTACAAGTAACTTTTTTGGGGTTAATTTTCGCTTGGGGCAGGATTTGGCTGGCTGGCCAGGATCTAACCATTGCGCTGAGCGCTTCCGATTATCGTAAAGAACCCATTTTTCATCACAGGTAATGATTCGGTTTAAAATACCTTCATTATTGTGCCGGTTTAGTAATGTAACGCAGCAGTCGACGCGCGTTTGCCGGTTTGTTTCAGTCAATTCGTGAGGTACCCACCTTTCAAGCTTTTTAATCTTCCCAATTTGCTTCAAGTGAATTAAAACAGTTTTATCACTAACATCGCAGCCTGCAGCTAACTCGGACGTGGTTTGCGATGGATCCGCTTCCACAATAGCCTTCAACTCTTAATTATCAACTTGAGTCTCAGGCCGTCCACGGGGCTTGTTCTGCAGGTCGAAATTTCCAGAACGAAAACGTTGGAACCAAAAACGAACTGTGTTTTCTTTTGCAACACGACCGCCATACACATCATTCACCCTTCGAGTTGTTTCCGCAGCACTAGTGCCACGGCGGAACTCGTACTCGTAAATAATGCGATATTTAAGGTTTTCCATTTTGTAAAATGAGTGACGCAAACAGAAAAAAACAGAAGAAAAAAAACAAATGAATGACGATCATCGAAGCACAAATACATGAGTCTATAGCTGTACAAATTTGAATTTGGAATTCCTTACCAAAGAGGAGAAATTAGTGATTAAAGTGGCCAGTACGAAAAACGCCAATTTCATATGTAAGGACCTAATATATTTTAAACATAAATTTAAGTATAAGTACATATATTATTAACATAAATTTTAAAAATTCATTTATGCCTGATTACTGAAGAGGTAAGCTAACCATAGATTTACAAATCTTTCTGTATTGAGTCTTTCTAAATAGGCGTTATTTAATCAAAAAAAAATAAACAATTAGCTTGTAAAACTGCCCCTATGCGAGTCAAGCCTCGCTTCTTTTATTTTTAGTCCTGCATTGCAACACCTCGTAAAAGAAAATAAAATGTTTGGTAGTTTTGGTCACGAAAACGCCAATTTATACTATAGTTTTGAATCAAAAACTATAGTGTAATCGGCGTTTACCATCTTTGGTGGAAAAAAATAAATAAATAATAATTATAATTGTGTTGCTAGATCGTCTAAGTTTTGTACTTGACCATGTAAAATGTGGGATTCAGACTCTGCGGAAGAGTTTATACAAGTTCTAATTAAATAATAATATTAAATACATATAATATTAGGGGGGCAAACCCCCCCTAAAAGGGCGAGGCTGTGCAAAGTAAAAAAGACAGTACAATAAACATTAATTGAATGTATTTACATTAATTACGGGTAGGTATATACGTAATACGTAATTGTTAATATTTTTGACGATTCTAAGGTTAATTTATTAAATCATGTGCATTGGTGTCTAATAACTGTTGAATATATTTTAAGCTCACCAGTATGGAATGGTG
The DNA here is from genome assembly GCA_963890685.1 of Plagodis pulveraria. Lineage (NCBI taxonomy): Eukaryota > Metazoa > Arthropoda > Insecta > Lepidoptera > Geometridae > Plagodis > Plagodis pulveraria. Next base: position 5,388,204 of record OY982955.1, on the reverse strand, counting down.
GTACGGTATGGAACAAACCCTAGCTATAAAGCATGAAACATCTGTAAATTCTGAACTTCCCTGGAAAGAAGCGAGTTTTCTCCGTGGTTGCGATTTCCTACTTTTGAACACTTGGATGGAAGGTGAACTCTTTTTAAGAGGATATTTTTTTTTAATAAAAAAATATAGTAGTACATGTATGGACATGTTGGCAACAAATCCGTGCTGAAGGTTTATTCATTACTATTTGATTATGAATAAAAAAAATGTTGAAATGCAGCTGTTTACAATTTTTTTTTAAAACAGCTGCATTATGCACAACATCTTTTCAGATCGACCTTTCGCTAAAATGTGGCCTATTATATCCTTAATAAATCCGTGCTGTACAACCGCATCTATGCGAGAAAGGTATTATTTTCTTTAATTTTCGCGACTATTGAACGAACAAAAGGTTGTAGCCGCTACGCGCAGCACTCCGCATTGAGATTGAACTTTGTTCAGTTAAAATTTGTTTTATTTTGAGTTACATGCTCTAAAGTCTAACAGAACTAAATCTACTACTGAAGAAATTTTAGATTTCTAACTAGTTCAGTTTTTGAGATGCAGGGGGTGGTTGAACAAATGTCATATAGGGATTCAGGAGACTAGTCGAATGACACCTGTCAAAAATCCAAAATAGCGGATTTCTAGATGGCCGCCATACAAAGTGCTCCGATCCTGCTGAAGCGAGGCCTCTAAGACTCCGTAATTACTTCATAATATTATACATTTTATAAATTGATATCTCACAACTTGGACATTTTGTGGCACACTTTACTGAAAAACTATCACGCCTATAACTATATTTGTGCTTTAACAAAGTAATTTAACTTCATATCTAGGTGTTTTATCTGTCAATATAAAAATTATTTTACTATTAAAAAAATTAACAGTAATAATTTTGTATTCATTGAATACAATGTTATTGTATCACTAACGCCGTCTGTTAGAAAACCAAAGAATTAACATCGCTGCAACGAACAACTAAACTCAATACTCAAATACATCGCAGTTAATCTACTTAATACTAGATGATACTACTAGAATCAGGTTGTAAAAATGCGTTGTCGGGCCCCTGCACCTGTGGAGGGGTGACCTAGCTCACCAGTGCCAATGAGGACTGAAAGCATGTACCGCTGCGGGCCCCATGCAGCACACACTTCCGGCGTATGGATCACCGTATCCTACGGGGCGTGTCTGTCACACTCGTGGCAGACTGGGGTCACCTCTCATCTCGTGATCTGGTGCAGGTACATTCCGAATCGTACTTACGTCCATACTCCATATCGATCGGGACGTCAGTGACCCAAGCGGCCGCCTCACCCTCCTCCACAGAACCGGGTGGATGGCATCCACCATCCACCGCCCCGGGAATGGTCGGGCCATCCACCACCGCAATAGGATGGCCCTCGCCTGCCACTGCAAGCACGTGACCTTCTGCTACTGCATGCGCGTCTCCTCCCACGCTTGGGGGCTCTCCTCGCCACTCACAAAGTAGTACACACACTTCGGCGTGGAACCTAACCTAACCTACCATAACAATATGTCGTCAACCCAGCAACCCGTGTTTTTCTCTTACGTATTTGTGGGCGACGACGAAGAAGCAGCGATTGAAGCGATAACAGAGTGTCTACTTCAGGAATTATTTGAAACTGGCTCCTGTACAATAACCCGACGCGACGCGTCTCACGTCGTCGACGGCTGCCGTCGCGTCTTCAGGTGGAGCAGTTGCTTCTGCCGCCGTGTGTGAGTGCCGGACAGAATGTATGCGGAACAGTAGCTAAGCTAAGCGGTTGATTTAATCATTTTGGTGAAGCGAGGTGCGAGAGATATGGATGTAGGCCTTGGTAACAGTATTTTAGTTTATCCAATGTCAGAATCCAAAATGTTGTACAATCTTGCGAAATTAGCATTAAGTATCTGGTATGGTAATTCAGTGAAAAAGCCCTTAAAATAAATAAATTACAAATATACTACATACGTGTATGTAATATAATATATACACGAATAAAAAATATTTTGTGAAATCACAGTATCCGTTGCGTTCCCAGGTGCCAGATATTTTGCCTGGAATTAAAAGTTTGCAAGCACTACCTACTGTGTTAAGGCGTGAAGGGCATTGTGGCAAGTGAAAATACTGGGCGAACGAGATGTAAGAACTAAAGTGTCGGAGTGAAAAACGCAGTGCAGTGTCAAGCCGAACAACAGAGTTGACACTGCAACTGTAATTAACAGGCAAGCTGATCACACTACTTACGCTGCTTATACTTTTGTATTTGGATTCCGGTCTTTCATCCTCATTGTCAAAACTTTCTGTCTTTATGTTCATGTTTTAGATAAAGTTTACATACTTTCAGTACTACTTTATGTCTTCTATGTAACAATAACTAAAGTCTTATGCATCACATTTACTTACTGATTTTTCGTAATCATTTTTCGCAATAATAAATATTCATGTGAAAAGTTTGACACATACTTATCCCGTGATAGTTATGTGAAAAACTTTTACCGTCTACCTAAACTAAAACTACGAGATTCGACGCAATAAGAGGGTTTGGTTGAGGATTTAGACCTAGTGTGTGTGTAGCATCCTCCGCCTTTCCCACAGCCTGCAACTAGCATCCCCTGTTCTTCTTGCGTGGGAAAGACAAAAACAAAAACTTAGCTCGCAGCATGCCGTCATCATAGCCCAAAGAGACGGTTTTTACTGAGGATAATCTATAATTGCGCTTTCATTTGATCAATCCATTAAAAAGTATGCTTTTGAAATAGCAACAAAAAGAAAATGTTTAACGAGTGAAATTCTAATTCTCACAACGCGGCGACGGTCGGACAATGCTCTGCTAATCTTTGATGTGGACTACTCACAAGACGAACCTCATAATTATTCTAGCATTGTATTTTTTGTCTACAAAGCAAATAAGCTTAATACAAAAGGAAACATTTTATAGATGACGCTCCGTCTTTTTAAGACAGTTTATAGATATATAGATGACTCACATCACGGTAGCTAAGTAGTAATATGTCTCGCAGAGCCGGTTAGTCACGGGTTCGAATAACACGGAATCGAAAAAAGTAAAGTTGTTAAAAGGCTAAACCTAGACTGGGTACTGGTTCTCATAAGACAAATGCTGGAACCTGCTATGTGAGAGATTTCCTATATGAGGGTACAAGCCAGGCAAGATATTGTGGCGGAAAAGCACGAGGCCCACCTGATGTTAAGTTGATTTACCTAAGCTCTGCCTATAACAGTTGCATTTCATCACAATTGAGTCACGAATTGCACTGCGCCCTTCTCCTTGAGACACAGTTGTTAAGTCTCATGTGCCTCTCATGTGTAATTTCACTGGCTCTCAAGGACTCCTGCCGGAACACACCGTTAGGTGCTTGGCCGAATCTGATCCGAACCATGGACCTGCTGCGCGGCAGCCCATAGCCAATGCCACTGAGCCATCATTGCTTCCAGCTTCAGATTTCGCAAAATTCCTTACCACCATGAAACGAGGCGAATTAATAAGCAGGATTCACAATATTTCAATGCTAAATTGGAAATTGTCTACGGTCATTGACATACGACGAATTAGATACTTCCAATGGTAGCTAACTTAATAGTTATGGTCTGAAGTTTATCCAGTCAGACAGATACAAATTGGTACTTTAAATAAACACTCAACACTATGAGTAATTTAACGGGGAACACCGATTATACCAGCTAACGACGTCTAGTCTAGTACACCAAGAGTACTTAAGAGGCCTTTTACATTTTGCAGCCCTCTCACTCGCACTTTTAAGGATAATTTGAAAAAGAAACAATTTAGTCATTATTTTTTAAAATGTGGCCTGACATTATTTTGCTTTTTGCGACTACAGATGGTCTCAACATATTTTTATTTTGTAACATGTTGAGTCCAATTAGAATTAGAAGCCCAAAATTGTAAATAACTAAATTACGCGTTTTGGATCCCCCATTACAGATATCAACATGAAAATTAGTCGAGAACATCTATAGTCGCATGCTGCGAAATAATGTCAGACCACATTTTTAAAATCATTACCATATTGTTGTTATTTGGAATGCCGTCTAAAAGTGCGAGTGAGAGGGCTGCAAAATGTAAAAGGCCTCTTAATCTAATAACATTTGACTGAGTACGCAAAATAAATTAGCTACCTTTACCTACGAGAAAGATTAAGTACATTCGCTAATTCTAATGGTAATTAAAACGATTTTCATTTTTTATATCGAACTTTCCATTATGGGCTTCGTTTTCAAAGGCCATATTCATAGCATAATTAAATTAACCTCCGTTGCCATTTCGTTAGACAATAATGCCCTAATAATTCCTTTCTCTATTAAAATTGTACAAGTTCGCACGAAAATCCAAAAAGTGGCAAGCTTTAGTAAATTGCATGGTGGAAGGGCATTTTGCGATTACCCACCTGTCTAGCTATCACCCTCAAGTAGAAAATCTGTTGCCAAGCACCTAACGGTGTGTTCCGGCAGCAGTCCTTGAGACCAAGTGAAATTACAGGCACGTGAGACTTGTCAACTGTGTCTCAAAGTGACGGGCGCAGTGCAATTCGTGACTTGTGATGAAATGCATCTGTTACAGGCAGAGGTTAGTCGCTTAACATAAGTTGGGCCTCGAGCTTGTTCCGTCACAATAACATAAAAAAAATACGACATAGCCTTATTGCAAGTTCACAAAATGCCTGTAGGTACAGTCGACTGCAATAATAAGTATACACTTCGAAATTTTCATAATAACGTTATGTCACTAAATTCTAAGTGATTGAAGTTAATATACACTTTAGTGAAACTATTCAATTTATTCTTTGATTTTAAGATACTTCTGTGTATATGGAGTAACATATAAGTCTTTGCCACAATTTTGAAAATTACAATGTGAATACTTATTATTGCAGTCGACTGTACATAGTGTATGACCATTTTCAATAAATTTTATTGTATAACAGTTTCTAGAGTCCAACTTGGTATTCCGAAGATAGTGTACAAGCAGAGTTGTCACAACAAGAAAAGGTTTTAACATATGGCAGATCTTTACAAATTTAAAGCTGGATGCAGCCGGCATAAACAGTAGAATTACATAAATTAGGGTAATATATTATCCTAACAACTACTGACGAATATTGGCATATGCCGTGCGTTGGCACTGCAGTGTGTAAACCAAAAGTTCACAGTGCTTACAGATCAAGAACTCTATGCTAGTCAACAAGTCAGTCAAACCCCGAGGTCAAACCTGAAATAGTAGATAAGCCCAAGTATTTACTGGTGGAAAGCGACGAAGCCCACGTGGTCAGGTAAAACAATCTCAGATTATATTTATGGGGAAACCGAGAAACTGAAAAGTGCACACACGTGTATTTACCGCCTTTGAGTCCACAGTTATGCACTAAGTGCCTTTTATTACGCTCAATAACATATAATAGTTCCAAAAACGAATTATGTGTAAAAAAATTTTAAACCACAAATGAGTTTACCTTGAGCGGAAATCGAACCCACGTTCACCAGTGGCACCGAGTGAATAAAACTGGGGGACACGGGTTCGATTCTTGCTACAAATGAACAATTTTGTGGTCTAAAAATATGTTAATTGATTTAGAGATATGCTATTGTGACTTTCGCTTAGCAAGCTATAGCGCTTTTTATAATTTAACAAAAAAAATACTTCGGTTTTCAGCTCACGAACAATCAATATTGTGAATATTTGATTAAAATCCTAGTCCTGACATATTTTGTAAGCAATTGGTGCCAGCTAGCCAGACGAGTACTCAATATGTTCAACCACTAAGCAAAGACGTTCAAGAATTCAAGCACGTCCAGGGGGCCAACTCCCAACATTTAGGAAAACATCATAAAAGGAGCGTTTTGTTTCATGCTTAAAATGATCATTCGTAGACACGAACTATCACCGACCCACAATCGCGTCAAGCAATATTGGTTTGATCCTACTTAACGAACGAACGAAATATGTATCACGGATGTGAAAGCGAGATACAAGATGTTTAAAATATAGCGTTATTCCGCTCACACTGCTCCGAACTACGATGTTACAGAACGGTTTTACTATAATTTTACGACATTTTATTGTATGCTGCACAACAGCTGTCTGTAATTTTTTATAGTTTTACTCATCAAATAATTTTGCTGCCTTTATTTGAAAGAAAAATATAAATAAAAACATTTTACGTAATTTACACATTAATTAAACCCATTTTTATCGTAAAATTGACAAAATAACGTTTAAATCCGCTGCTAGAAAGTAACTTTTAGGATTTGTCGCTGGAACAGTTCATACGACAGAGTTCGCGGAAAGAGTGATCAATTTCTTGTGACGTCATCAAAACGACGAGCGATTCTATTACTGTTTGTAAGATTGCTTCATTGACGTGGAGGTATAAATAGTAATTAAACAACTTTAAACGGTTTAAATCGCGTATATTTATCATTATTTTTGTCCCGACGTTTCAAACACTTTGCAGTGATCGTGAAACGGTACGTATATGATACTTTTACCATCCTCCCCAGTAATAAAGTTTCTGCATTTCTAAACCATCTAAACTCCTTACATAACAAAATTCAATTCACAATGGAGCCAGAGGTCAATAAATGCTTAGCTTTTCTTGATGTTTTAGTCATCAGGAATCCTGACAACTCCCTTTGTCATACAGTGTATAGGAAACCCACCCATACAGATAAATATCTCAATGGTAACTCCCATCACCATCCATGTCAGTTGGCTACCGTAGGCAAATCTTTGTTACAGAGAGCACATGGCATCTGCGACACTGACCATCTCAAAGAGGAGCTTCAGTATGTAAAACAAGTACTGCGAAGCAATAATCACAAGCTCCCAAGAATGCGTCACAGAAGCCGGCCCAAGCCTTCCACAGTTGAGAGACAACCTGCCAGCTTACCTTACATCAAGGGTGTCACGGACAAAATTGGTAATATCTTAAGACGAGCTTCAATAAAAACTTACTTTAAGCCGCACAAGAAGATCAACCAATTTTTAAGACCTGTTAAGTGCAATATTCCCCTACAAGATGCAGGTGTTTACAAACTTGATTGTGAATGTGGGCTGTCATACATTGGGCAAACAAAGAGGAGCATTGGTATCCGGGTAAAAGAACACATTGCTGACATGAAGAACAGACGCTCGACCAAGTCTGCGGTTTGTGAACATGCCCAGGACAAACCCAACCACTACATTCGGTTCGACAACCCACAAATCCTCGCCAGAGAGACCCGGTTTATGCCAAGAATGTTACGCGAGGCTATTGAAATCAAAAAATACCCAAATTTCAATAGAGATGATGGTTGGCAAGTACCACCAGCTTGGGATCCTGTCATCTAATTAATTAAATCTCAAGGCCGACACAAATCTGCAAGACCTCTGGACACTGTGAGCGAATACTGCGGGAATAGGGAACGTTATGATTAATATAAAAATGTTCGGACGGTAGACCAAATAATTTTCTTAATAACTCATGTGACAAATAAAACCAATTAGTCACCCCGTGACCACGATCACTGCAAAGTGTTTGAAACGTCGGGACAAAAATAATGATAAATATACGCGATTTGAACAGTTTAAAGTTGTTTAATTACTATGTGTAATAATCGCGAAAACCTAAGACAACATTGTGGAGGTATAAAGTTTAGCAGTAAGATTAAATTATTAGCCCCGAGACTCGTGGAATTTAAACTTGCGACCGCTCGATTGAATGTGATTGAGGCACGACCTACATCATATTACTCAATAAATCAGTAATTTACAAAAGTGACTTATTGTACCGAAAAAACGCTGTTTAATTTTAAAAAAATGCCAGTAATCCTTATGCAAATTGGGCTAAATAAGTTGAATTGTGCTACATAATTTACTATTATCCAGCAGACTTTGCCCTTGTGACCGTAACGATTCACGAATCATAGGGCACGATGTAAAAAGGAGCAAAGTTATTTGAATTCTGGGAAACATTAAAGTACTAAGAAGGTTTTAGTAGGAGTAGAACTCTTTGTGCGAGTACGTTCGGGGAAGTACCTACTAACACCATAGTACTTTCTCCCGTCAATCAGTAATGTGAACATTATATTATATATAACTGTTTACCTGTTTGAAGGGTGCGGGAGCCCTGTGGGTGATATTATTTTAAGATTTCTCATTCAGGTAGTGATGAAAAATTGTGTGTATTAATTTGTGCTATCGTTCAGTGTATTCGGGTACAAGGTCAAATAAACTTGTTTTCTTTATAACCTTTACTCTTTTTTATGGATAGTCGGTATTTAACTACTTTTTAGGTTTCCGGACCCTATTGAGACTTCGCTGTCCGTCCGTCTGTCACCAGGCTGTGTCTCAACTCTCAAGAACGGTGATAGCTAGACAGTTGAAATTTTTAACAGATGATTACTATTGCCGCTATAACAACAAATACTAAACCATACAACAAACTTGAATTTTTTACCGTTTCTTGCTCGATACTAATAACGGTGACAGGTAGACCTTTAACTATTCACAGAATATTTAGTTTTATGTTCTCTTTGAATATAATTAATTACAATAAAGTGAAAGAAAATAATAAAGGGGGCTCCCATACTATAAAAGAGGTTTTCGCCGTACCTACCCAACTCAATCGGACACTGCGAAAAGTGTCTGTAACTAGTAAGATTAGGATAATGGTACGGAACATTCGTGCGCGAGTCCCACTCGCACTTGGCTGGTTTTTATTATCCGTTTGTATATGACTGTACATTATAGGTGCGCGTGGGTTGACGACAAAAAAATAGGTAAACTCGAAAGGTGCCAACTCTCGGGCACTCGCGAGTTTCACGCTTGCCAGTTGACGAATAAGCCAAAACATTCTGTTCTCGGAGGGCTACCCTCTGCATTCTACTTATAAATCCTTGGCTGCGCTAGGAATTCAAAGTAACGCCCTCGAGGAACAATATACCTGTTTACTTTAGGGTTCCGCACCCAAAGGCAAAACGGAAATTATATAGAATATGGATTTCCTCTATTTTGATTGAATGTCTTTTACCTAAATTTGATCCTCTTTTTAAATTATGGATCCCCTCTGTTTATATGATAAAAGTTGGACACAAAATTTTTATAAAAACAAGTCACGCTTAAAATAGTAAAATAATAATTTCCTTATGGGCGTGTAAAAATCCGATCGATCGAAGGTTTTTTGCTCCTAGGCGTACAAATTTCTTTCGAAGAATTATAGTGCACTACCGGAAATGCAACAAGCAGGCATTGGATCTATAAAAAAATGGAGATACGGCACCCGTACCTCGGAATATGGTAATGTCAAATCAGGCGACGTCTCTTGATAGAGACTTAGTAGTGCGCGTATGTGCGTCTACTGAATGCTTATATTCCTGTATGTCTGTATGTCTTTCATTAAAACGTATCATATACAATGGAAGCGTAGATGTGTGCATTATTTGCTTGTGTCACAGAATTAAAAGCATGTGTTTAAAATTTCTCCCCTTTATATTACCGTGACATTTTTTTTTATTCTTGATATGAAAAGAAACTCCTGATTCTTCTCGATTATCTTACTTTATTTCACAACTATTACGACTTATATCGATATATTACTTTTCACAACTATATCTCTAACAGACTATACAATAATTCCTACACTTCCGGAGCCAACCAGTCGTCTGCCCAGAATGCCTCCGCATCGCTCGGTACCACCCCTTCCCCAGTAACTTAGTGGTGGGGCGAGTACGGAATGGGAGGGGAGCACGATACCTGTGTTGCCACTTTATTAAAATCTGTGGGAGTTTTTAAATCATGACATATAGGTTACCCTTCGACCAGTATCTCACCTGATGGTAAGTGATGATGTGGTCGAAGATGTTCAAGCTGACCTAGAAGTACTGGCCCACAAGGACAGCCGCCGGAACACACCGCTAGGTGCTTGGCGACAGATTTTCTACTTGAGGGTGGTAGCTAGCCAGGCTGGCATTTGCAAAATGCCCTACCACCATTCAAATTAGAGCGTACCTACCCTATCTTCCTTCTTTTATTTAAATCGATGATGGTTCAAGGTTTCGTTATTTTTTGCCTGTTCTGCTGTGTGTGCTGAAAAGTCGAGAATAGGCAAAAATTCAGTGGCGTACTCAAGCGCGTATCACCTGCTACAGCCGGACTGATATATGTGTACTTTTATTTTCATCCGTGCTGGCTGACGATACACGAAAGGAGGTTTAGGGCTGTAGTAAAACATTTGCTGCCGTACATAGAATGTTTAGGTCTGAAATGGTGTGTCTCCAGAGCATTTAAATCATTTACCATTTAAACCATTTATTGCTGTCATAATTGCAGGTACAGTCGCCTGCAATAATAAGTATACACATTGTAATTTTCAAAATTGTGGCAAAGACTTATGTGTCTGTCTATGTACACAGAAGTATCTTAAAATCAAAGAATAAGTTGCATTGTTTCACTCATGTCACTAACAATTTAGTGACATCACATTATTATGAAAATTACGAAGTGTATACTTATTATTGCAGGCGACTGTACATTAGATGTAATACATAAATGAGTTTCAGAGTACAATTTACTCTTACGAATGTTCAGCTTAATTATTTATAGAGTTAAATATCAAAATCCACATGCAGTAATACAATTCAATGTTATAATTATTACGGAAATATTCTTGTTAATTTCATTTATTATAATTGTCACAAAATAATAAGCCAATTATATAAACTAAAAATAAGTACATTAAAATAAAAATTGTATATTATGAGATGTCAAAGTATGATTAATATTATATTTCATTACATATTCATAAAAAACTCTTTTAAATCGTAAAAACATTTCCCCAAAAGCCATGAAAACAACCGGTTTTTAATTTTGGTAAAGGTAGTTGGGTTATCTCTGTAGGAAGGTTGTTATACACTCTCACAGACATGCTGAAAATACTTCCCATGCCCATGTTGCTTTAATAGTCTAAACTTAGGGGTAATAAGTTTATGCCTGAATCGTCCTCTTAGTCGTTCACTGTGAGTTTCTGGCATTTCTTTAAAGTAGCCCATGTGTTTTTACACAAATTTCTATAACGAACAAAGTGGTAGTATTTTCAGTTCTTTAAATAGTGGACGACATGACACAGTTTGGTCGTTAATATTGATATATTGTAATAATTAATATTGATATAATATAGCACAAAATTGATTTATTGTATATGTCACCGGTTTACTGTACTAACCATTAGTTTATAATAAATCTAGTTAGATTATAAACAGTCGATAGATTGTGAATGGAAACTAAAATTTACAATCTAACGTTTACATTTTCGTCAAATTTTAATACTAAATGTACGGGAAAAGTTTTTTGCAATTTGTGACCTTTCGAGTACTCCAACGATGGTTGGTCCCATAGAAGTTTTTGATCAGTATAAGAAACAGGATCGATTGGCATCAAAAAATGTTTTTGTGTAAAACGTCTATTTTCTTGCTAAGTGTATTTTTTTTGAAAATCTGTGAATGGGGATCAAAATTCCATAAAAAAATATGGATAGTATCCTAAGACCATTTCCGAGTAGCTGCAACGGATAAGGTACTTCCCCTACTGCCCCCCTGAAAGTTTCCACCCTGTATATATATATTGCAGTACATACCCAGTCTCGTAAAAACACGGAAAAAATAAATTGTTTTCAAAAATAGCAATTCATGACACCTTTGTTTAAATCCTCGATATGGGGAGTATTTCAAAGCGCTATACCTTTAAAATACTCTTAACGATGAGTCTATTGCCATCTACTGGCACATGCCCGGATCCCGGAAAGTTATTGAGCACTGCTTTGTCCAAAAAAAAATAACTTGTCCTGCTCGAGGATAGAACCCGGGACCCCAAGATTCTAAAGTAACTTTACTTCACTCGACCAAAGAAAATACTCAAACTAGCATTCATAAGCACAAGCGCGCGGCCCTGATGGTAAGGACCGCAGCCTATAGACGCTGGCAACACCAGGGAAATCATTGCGCATAGCCGACCCTTCAATTCCTATTAACCTCCTCACTTGAAGGAACCCATACAGTAGTCCCGGGGGAAAACCTCGGCATTCAGCTCATTCCATAATCGGAGTATTCGAGGGAGGAAATCACTAAGAAGTCGCACAGTGCGTATCCATTTTGGCCTGCATCATCTCACGAGTGAGAGACAAAAGCTGAGAAGCAACAAGTATAAATTAGTAAAAAAAGTAAAAAACCCGACTTCAAATTATTTATTGTCGCTAACCGTTTTATCTTTCCATTGAAATTAAAACAGCAAGTTAATATATATTTAGGTGTGGAATCGTTTTTAAAGATCTTCATTTTGATACCCCAATCAAAGGGGTTAGGAAACAACAAAAATATCTCACAATATGGCGTCTAAAATACGCCACTTTGATTATATTTTTTTATGTACCTACCTAGTGTCACTTGCGCTTTTAAGAATTAAGACAAATCCATCGATATCTCACACATTAAAATCGGTCAAGCCGTTTAGAAGTTATGGTGGAATAAAGAAACTCATATAGGTACTTAGGTACATACATACATGAACCCTGAAAACATAACATTCCTTTTTCGGGCAGTCGTGTAAAACAAGTACTGCATGGTGACGAAGCCTTACCATTTGCGTAGCTCGATACTTACTTGTTGGTTTATTTTGAAAATACCTATTTATACAGTTCGTTCACCCCTGTCGAGACCTATTATGCAAAACTCAATAAATCGAATAGCTTCGGGCTTAATGCATCGACGCTTTATATGCCTTTGAAATGAGTTGACATTGTTGTGGGAGGAATGACTTTCGTGAAACTGAAATAGAATTAAAAATAGATAAATGAGGAACAAAAATCGCACAGAAACTCTTATCATTGCAATTTTTGAAGCGCTCGTAGCGTAGTCACTTTGCTTAGCCGATCGTCCGCTGCGGTCGTGAGTTCTATGGGTGATCACTGAACACTAATGCCATTGCTATGCTACTGAGCGCTTCCGTGCTTCGGAGGGCGCGTTAAGCCTTCGGTTTCGGTTATTTCAGTCCCGGTTGTTGTCATAGGATGACAGTCGTTATATAGTCGGTGCCAAATAGCATGGCAGTAGATTTCGTATATTTTAGAGTTGTTTATTTGTACCGTTGCGTCCTTGTAAGCCCTGTACCACGAAATTCTAGCGATACGAGTTTAGCAATAGTTTGTATGGTAAACGATAGACGTAATGTATTTTATGACATCGTGGTGAAGGCCAGCGAATGACCTCTATTGCCATGCTATTTGGCACCGACTATAGCATGGTGGTAGGGACTTTTGCGAATGTCCCCCTGGCTAGCTACCACCCTCAAGTAGAAAATCTGTCCACCCTCAAGTAGGAAATCATAGAATGTCACCCACTCTTCAGTCCGAGGGATGTTTAGTACCCTCGCTAAACTCATAAAATATACGTTAGATTCTACCAAGTAATCTGTACCTACCGCAATACGGTTTTTATGGTTTAGCGGGCACTATTTGCGGTATTTATATTGTCACCTGCCTACCTATTCAGGGAAGTAGGGAGCAAAAGAAAAAGAAGAGAAGAAATCAGATTACAGTATATTAGAGAGAAGGGTCGTGGATTTCAGACAGGTATGGTAATTTGGCAAGCTTCCTTGCTCAGCAGCAGGTCTGCCGTGCAGTGGCTCAGCTCCACACTGAGCGCCGGTAGGCTGTCCCAGCTAGTTGCTGTAGAGACTTTGGCTGCGGTCGGTGCTGGTCAGAGGACGGCCGGACTTCAGGAGGAGGTCAGGTACAGGTAGTCAGTACTGATAGCCTCGTACTTGTAGTCAGCCTCGTACTGGAAGCCGTATACTGGAATTCAGCCTCTTACTGGAAGCCCTATACTGGAATTCAGCCTCGTACTGGAACCCAGTGTCTGGGGCTTTCAGAAGATAAATGTTATATTTTAATTAAGTTTTAGTAACAACTTTCAAACGTAGTGATTTAATTTGAGTTACACTGTGGGTGGCTGGTGGCAAGGTGATGCCGATTCCTCTTCGAGGAAACACATCAAATTTGCCGGAAGTTCGAGGTGCATTTCATTACCATATAAGGTAATGCAAAAGGCCTCAAAACCGTTGGAGTCATTTCTCCAATCACTCCACTTTATTTAAATTGATTTTAAAATATAACGTTCGTCTAATAGGAAGTTCAAAATCAATCGTGGTATTTTTTTCTGACATCAGATAGTTTGACAGTGTAGAACTGTTAAACTATTGAGATTCAGAGTGATGAGCAAGTACTACAAGATATTTTATATTTTTGGATCTATATTTTTCTTATTATATAGTCCAAATAATTATTGTTATTTTATTTTAAGGTTTCAATAATTATTTAGTTATAATAAGATATATTATAAAATGTTATATCTCCATGGCGACATTTATTATTTCGGATAGAAAGTTTTCTTTCAATCTGAAGGGAACTAAAGCTTAAGATAGTGATATGAGACCTCTATCGGTTTATCGATGAACTACCTCAGCGCGTAGCAAAGGTAGTGAGCTCTCGGTGATTTAATGGATAGTTCCATTGTGCGGTAACTGAATAGATGGCGTTAATTTTATTTAAATATTTTAATTACTAAGATATAATTATTTTCACCGTTTTTTAGAACGGTTACAATATCAGCTTTCAAACACTATTCAAGCACACATGCTTCACTCAGTTAGTACATAAGATGTTCAGCCTTCACCTACCTTTAAATCCTTCCACTTTAATGCTTTCCGTTCCTCCTCATCCAAACCCCTCACACACCTGGTCACACGAGACTAGGACACATAAAAACCTAAAATTTACCTACACAGAAATGAGAGTGACACAATTTTATTTCAAAATTTAAACCTTTAAATCGCTATTAGCTCCTCATGTGCTATTGTTATTATTGTTAGGTGCTGATTTGGTCGAAGACATGGAGGAAGGATAGACTACAATGGATATTGGATCTTATAAAGATAACTGGTGGAAAACAGACAGATTTTCTTCTTGTGAGGTTAGTGTGGTAGGTTGGCGCGCAAATAACATTCCCAACTACGAAAAATCCCTGTTATGTTTGTTCAGGATCAACAACAATCATGATTTATCGTTTATATTTAGTTTCAAAGTTCACAGTTTATGATCCCGCGCGATATTGTATCAGTGAAAAATTGGACAATAAAGTGGTCACAGAGTAATCGGCAGTGTAGCACAATTACGACTGATGTTCGCCTTATCTACAGGGGGCAATAAACAATGATACAGATAACGTTTACTACTAGCTTTAGGGCTGGATGCACAACATTCAAAGATTATGGCTTTTTGGGAACAGTTTTCGACGTTTTAATCACGGCTTCAATAAATTACATGGTGCATTTGTATGGTGGTAAGGCTTTTTGCGAATGCCCGCCTGGCTAGCGACCACTCTCAAGTAGAAAATCTGTCGCCAAGCACCTAACGGTGTTCCGCCAGCAGTCCTTGAGAGCCAGTGAAATTACAGGCACATGAGACTTAACAACTATGACGGGCGCAGTGAAATTCGTTACTTGTGATGAAATGCATCTGTAAATATAAGGAAATTTCCTTTATTATAATATACTAAAAAAACACGTACAATTAGTACGTGGTTTTTTAGTATATTATTAATCATTTATGACTCTTATGTGTTATTTTTATAAGTTAAATAAAAAATTAAGTATAAGACTGTACAGATTATTTCTAAATAAAATTACAAGCACTATCGCGTGCTGAGCGGAAATCACATTAACAATTAATGATTAGACCACATTTATTTTCTTCGTGACGGGTATCGAACCCTCTTTTCGATTTCCGGTGGCCGCGAGATAGGCATCGTCGCAAAATCGGAGGACGCGGGTTCGATTTCCATCCAGAACAAAAACAATTTTGTGCTCCAATAATTTGTAAATGTGACTACAGTATATTTTTTAAAATATTGTATTCCAAAATAATCTTTTTTTTTTCATCCGATAGGCTAGTCCTTGACCACTATCTCACAAGTTGGTAAGTTATAATGTGGTCTGGATGGTAAATGGACTAGGCCTAGAAATAGCCTAGACAAGCTATCTAAAGCTGCTGCCTGAAACCAATTTTGCTTGCTGACAGATTTTTTAGTTGAGGGTTGAGGCGAGCATTCGCTAAAATCCAGCATTCAAATGGAGACACAGTTTTAGATTATTATTATTAACTACAATATCCCTATTTCTAATAATATTTATATTCAACTCTGAAACACCTGATGGAGTTATTATGTTATTATGAAATGTCTGACGTAGATCTATTGGTTACTATCTTTTATTCGGATTTTTATTGAGTAATTTTCAAGGAACAGCGAACCAAATGTATCACGGGCGAATCCACGAATAAAATCTAATGGATGCAATCACAATTCGATGTAACATCTTCCCGATGTTATGACTTTCGACATTGTAACCGTTCAATGTTAGAGGTTTCGAGAATGAGACAACCGATGTTAAAGGAGCAGTGACCGGCTAAAGAAGCGCTCGAAGCGAACTTTGCTTAGCCGTTCTGAATCGATCAGGGTCAGGAGTTGGATGGGTGACCACTATTGACATTACTACTGAGCGCTTCCGTGCTTCAGAGGGCACGTTAAGCTGTAGGTCCCGGTTGTTGTCTTACAAGGGCAGTCGTTACAGCAGGGTGGTAGGACATTTTGCTAATGCCCGCCTGGTTAGCTACCAATACAAGTAGAAAATCTGTTTCCAAGCACGTAACGCTGTGTTCCGGCAGCTGTCCTTGAGACCCTAGGCTAGCCTGAACGACATCTTCGACCACACAATCACTTACCATCAGGTGAGATAGTGGTCAAAGGCTAGCCTATCAACAAAAAAAATATTTATATATTATATTCATTTTGCAACTCCTTATCCTAACACCTTAAATAAACTGGCTATGTATGATTTAAGATAAGCAATAGCGCCTTCTAAGGAACTTCCGATTTCTTACCGCGATCCCTAACACGCTTGCCACGCGTGGGGATTATGGCAACTACCCCCTTTCCCCAATTCGCGAGGTCAATGATCAACGGTGAACGATGTTGATGAGGATTGTGACTACCCGCAAATTATTTATTTTTATTTATTTAATATTTTATTAAATTTATTTTTTTATTTATTTTATTTATTAATTATAACGGACATACCATTTACAATAATTAATCATAATCAAACATACATGGTCACAAAATATACATTAATAGTCATTCAGTAAATAGATTATAAACAATATTAAATAAACATAATACAACATTTGTCAATTATCATTTGGTATTAAAATTATATAATTTACACACGGTTAATTTGCAATAGTAGACGCTACATACTCAGAACGTTCACAATAACTTAAAAATACAGTCAACAATTCCATCCATCCATCTACAAAGAAGTCACAATTAGGATTTTGATCCAGGATAGCGTTGAACGCGGCTAGGATACGTGGCAGTGGAGAATTAGCACGTGCCACTGTGAGGTGACTAGGCTCTGCGAACAGCACGTGATGTCGGCCTATTATAAATATTTGCTTTTTTATCACAGCTCTCCAAATACATTATTGATCGATGCATTCAGTATTAAGTTTGTTATTACAGGATACAGTCCATTATACAAAAGTTGAGATTGCTAACTGGTTCAGTGTTCGAGGTAGGTAGCTTGACAAAAATGGTCTAAAACTAACAAATTTGACGACCTTCCTCTTCAAAAAAACAATATATATAAGATTTTTTCTTAATTATCTCTAGACGATGATACTGTAAATCATAGGTTTTTTAAAACGGGTAACTTTTAATGTAGGAGATAAATCATTGAAATATAATAAAGTATAATAATATACATATAATATTTGGTTTATATCAACAATCTATATAGAATTATATTATGTAAACCAACCTGTTGACGAGCAAACGTATAATACATACACTTATAATACGGACGAACATACAGACAGCAGATTGTCATCATTAGAGCTTAATTTTTCATTTGATTACGAAACTCAAAAAAATATAGGCCCGTATAAGAAAACATATTTTATTATTATAGTCAGTATCATAGACGATCAATGTCACTGTAGATAGGTAATGTAAGCGATGTCGCTAGGCAAACAAGAACGACGAGAAAGGTGACATCTAACTGTCCCTAACCGATATTATATTCGCGTATCTTTATTATAATGTGTCACCAAAGATGACTAATATTCATGTACAATCTACCCATTGTTACTGTACTGTATTGTACTAACATAAAACGTTAAATTTTCGGTGGGTATTCACGAAGTCTGATCATTATTTTTCAACCACTCGCTCGTAGCGGGCCTTTAAATGCACCGCTTTTTGTGTCCTAATGTAGTCTATTACGTACTCGTGCTTTTTTATACTTTTCAACACCCTTGCTCGTAAAGTGAGCTTTATCATATCTTTCTTAGGGCCATAAACCGAACTATAACACCCTCGTGTATAATAATATTATACACTAGTGCGTATTAGAATTAGCCCTACAAAGTTAAGTTAGTACTTAACTGCAAATTATATGCGAGTAAACCGAGCATTTTCAATTTAATCGGTTAATTTATCCCTACAAAGTTAAGTTAGTACCTAACTGCAAATTATATGCGAGTAAACAGAGCATTTTCAATTTAACCGGGTAATACAGATTTGTAACATCAAAGAGGTTTATATGTAATCAACTATCATGCGCGCTATTTTACATAATTTTCGTACAATGCGATTAAAATTATCTTGACTTCTTATTCGAGATTTAATACACTAATGTAGTAGTGTCCGTGCTACCTACATCTCTATCGCACATGGTTCAGCGTCGTAGGTTAGAAAGAGAAAGAAAGAGCCAGTCCTCCCCTACAACGCCGGCACCAGTTGAGCTTCATTGTTGTGCGCGCGCTTGCATCCAACGCACGTGGATATCGCCAGATTTTTTTTTACAAAAAATAATTATGCCTAAAAGGAAAAACGAGGGAAAATAAGTGGTTCCGAAAATTAAAAAAAATATATATGCATAAAACTATCGAACGCAAGACGAAATAAAAGAATATTACATTCAATTGACGATGATTTATCATGTAACAAAGGTAAGCTATCCAAGGTGTTTTTTACTTGCATATTGCAACTGAACCATATTGGTTCTATATCCACCTACATTACATTTAATTGACGATGATTTATCATGTAACAAAGGTAAGCTATCCAAGGTGTTTTTACTTGCATATTGCAACTGAACCATATTGGTTCTATATCCACCTACATTACATTCAATTGACGATGATTTATCATGTAACAAAGGTAAGCTATCCAAGGTGTTTTTAATTGCATATTGCAACTGAACCATATTGGTTCTATATCCACCTACAAGTATAAGGGTATATTGCCAACACGATATTTGTGGTTTACCCCTCTTTTTTTACTGAACGTTCTTAATAAATAAATATGATTTACAGATAACCATGTTCGTATGTGTATGTAGTTGATACATATTGTATTAACTAACACGAAAGTTTTTATTCCATATATCGCTTTATAAGCTTGTTGTCCTTAGTCTTCTAACAACGTTTAACTGAATATACTCCAAATTCTGGGGGATTTTGAACCCAATGAGGTAGAATGGGGTGATGATTTACTCGAAAATGTAGCAAAGCGTTTTCAGTATATCTTATTGAACGGTCTCAAGAAGGACACCAAAAAGAACTACAAAAACGGTACCTCTTCCCAAAGAACGTTCCTTTCACCAAATCACCTTCGTTAAATCTGGAGTTGTCGGTAGTTTTACAGATACCTACAAAAATTGAGACAAGATGATTTCAAGCAACCAGGACCAACTAGGACTTGCTTTGTAGGCATTAGGTAAAGCCATATGAGCTTTAATTTTGAGAACACCTGACATCAGATGTCATGCGTAATTTAAATGACTGTAGCCAGCTTATAGCTGACTCCCACTATGCAGAGACCTACACAAGACGACCTCTTATAATACCCATGGTTGACAAATCTCTTAGTGACTCCCTGAAAGACCGGGAAAGGGATGAAATCCTTTTCGGGAAAGATTTGCCAGAAATGGTAATAAATACCAGAGGAATTAAATAGACCAGAACCTTTATACAAGGAACCACATCAACTTTAAACTGGAAAGGCCCGCCAACTCGAGGACGGCCGACTCGAAATTATTCTCAAAGGAAACGAGCCGGTGGGCCGAGATATCAACAGTTCGCGAGGGGCCGCCGGTTCCCGCCACCCTCCGCCGTAGGTCGGAGACGCACGGGTCGTCATCGGCACCGCCACCGCTGTCGCCGCCACCCCTCGGCGCCAACTTGTGCAGGCATCGTCATCGCACCGAGTCCTGTCGCAGACCGAGCGAGACCGATTGATACACTTATAGGACTTATAGTTTACCTCAAGTACAAATAGGTCGCCTAAAATATTTCCTTAAGGAATGGAAATCTCACAAAAGATGATTTTATATTATCTACAGTATATGATGGTTATAAAAATCCTTTGAAAAAATATCCTAACAAATTACCGACTAAATATCCTAAGCGGACTTTTTGTGAAACAGATTTTGACGCAATGGAGGTAGAAATGTCACATTTATTACACATAATTGCCATTGGACCTTGTCTTCCTGCTGCCGGAGAGTTCATTATCTGATATTTTCTTAGTACCTAAAAATTACGGTAGCTCACGCTTTATTTTAAATCTGAAAAAAAAAACAACGTCCGCAACGATCATTTTAAAATGGAGTATATATAAGAACTGCTGTGAATATTCTGTATAATAATGATAACATCAGTCTACAACAGTTCTTAGTTCGGCCCCCTATAATATTCACTAAAATACTTCAAACCATTGTTACATATTTCGTGGATTTATTACATTTCGTTTTTTTTCATGACTTTTTGCTTGTGGGTAGTTCTAAAAATGATTGTATGGATAATACTAACGCAACAATTGAGTATCTATCCACTTCAGGTTTTGTAAACTGGACTAAAAGCAATCGGATTCAGAGTAAAAGTTGTATTTTTTTTGGTGTTATTTTAAATTCGAATTCTATGACGTTATAATTGCCACATGAAAAATGGCATGCCATATATAATTACAAAGACAATTTCAATAAAAGAAATGGCTCGTTATTTAGGTTGCCTTACCGCCACTTGTCAGCAGTGTCATATGGATGGATACCATATGGATGGTGACCAGTCACCCCGTGACCACGATCAATGCAAAGTGTTTGAAACGTCGGGACAAAAATAATGAACTTATCAGAAGTCAAGTTAATAATAATAAAAATGTGATGATTGCGGCTAATCTACATGAAGATTTGTTATGGTGGAAATGTCAGATTTTTTTGTTCATTTAAGTACATAAATACACAGAAATGTTGTCTAGATATATATTCAGATGCTTCTATAATAGGATGGGGCCCCGTTTGCGGTACTGAATGAACTGGCGGACAGTGGATTGATCACGTAAAACAATATCATATTAATTATGTAGAACTATTTGCAGCACATTTTGGACAAATGACCTTTTGTAAAAACATTTCCAAATCTTGTATCCTCTTACGTATTGATAACAGTACCGCCATATACTATATTAATAGGATGGGTGGCGTAAAATATGAACATCTCAACACCATTACTCGATCGATATGGGAATGGTGTGAATCTAGAAGTTTGTTCATATTTGCTTCATATATTAAATTTTTTTTTAACGTGGAAGCAGATTTTGAATCTAGAATGGTAAATATAGATATGGAATGGGAACTAACTTCAAAAGCATATCAAAATATATGCAGGTATTTAGATGAGTCAGACATCGATCTGTTTGCAACTAGGATTAATACCAAATGCCCAAAATATGTCTCATGGAAACCAGACCCTATAAAGTAGATGCGTTTAACCTGGACAGGGCCTCTATTAGTTTTTACGCTTTTCCCTCGTTTGCCTTAGTACTGAAGGTGCTTAATAAAATAATATTTGATAAGGCGGCTGGTATTATAGTGGTGGGCCATCCTATACACAAATCACTTTGTATTAGTTGTATTAGAAATACGTAGTATTTATATTTAAACCTCACGAAAAGTTGCTTTCTTCTCCATTTAGATCACGACACCCACTGCACCGACATGTTTCCCTGGAAAAAGCTATGTTGTCAGGGAAGCATTCGTTCGGCGGAACAATCTAGAATCAGCCATTCCGATAATATTTGACTCAATTTCAAAGAGTACTCATAAACAGTACCTAAGTAGTTTAAGATTATGGTGGTACTATTGCCATGTATCTCATATTGACTTTAACGATGTACAAATAAAAATATTCCTTTAGAGTCCCTTAACAATTATAGTTCGGCCATATCTCTTATCTCAACTTGTAGTATTTCACAAGACGATAAAAAAACTAAGTATACCACTGTATGGGACCCCAACATAGTTTTAGACTATATAATATATTGTAGATGATGTTTCCACTAACTTAGAAAATATATCAAAGAAACTTGTAATGTTGCTAGGTTTGGCCTCTGGCCAAAGAACTCAGACGTTATCACTAATTAAAATACCTAATATAATAATGTATAATGATCGTATTGTAATTACAATCACTGACATGATTAAGACCTCGGCGATTTATTATAGCCAGTGATAGATCTACCATTTTTGAAAATCTTAATATCAGCCGGCTAAAACTTTGCAGACCTAGTTGGATTTCACCGCTATCAATAGAGATCCTCATTTTCATAACTTAATACTAACGTACAAAAAGTATTATAAAGCAGCCTCTGCTCAGACAATTAGCCGTTGTTGGTTGAAGCAGACTCTAACTGATAGTGGTATTAATACGAACATTTTCAGTGGTCAAAGCATTCGCCAGTCGCCATGCAAGTACATCATCTGCTGCTCGCACTGGCACTAATGTTGCATTCATACGAAAAGCTGCTGGCTGGTCCGACAGTTCCGCAACATTTGCAAATTTTTATAATCGTCCTGTAGTTACACTAATTTTAATTTACTTAATGCTAATAACACTTCTTAGTACTCTAAACTGATTCCATCATGATGTTTTCTTTTCTGGAATATTAATTGTGTTAATTATATTAGCTATACTGATAGCTATTCTAACAACGATCAATATTTACAAACTAGATCGGTTGTCTTATTTTGGATTTGTCTACAATATTGCTCACTCTAAACATCCTACATTAGTGTATTAAATCTCGAATAAGAAGTCAAGATTTTTATAAGATCAAACGAACTTACCTAAGTGAAGTTCGATCTGAATTATCTTGACTTCTTTGAAGAGATTTAAGGTCCCACCACACCCGTTTTCTAGACCCTTAATTTCGCAATATTGTTATTCTTCTCTGAACTAATGAAGCTCAACTGGCACCGGCGTTGTAGGGGAGGACTGGCTCTTTCTTTCTCTTTCTATCCTACGACGCTGAACCATGTGCGATAGAGATGTAGGTAGCACGGACACTACTACATTAGTGTATTAAATCTCTTCAAAGAAGTCAAGATAATTCAGATCGAACTTCACTTAGGTAAGTTCGTTTGATCTTATAATAAGAATAGGACGGGCTCTCGGCTAACTTCACTCATATTCACTCTAATAAGTACGATCAGCAGAACAAACTTAAAAATAGAGCAGTGCCATATATTTATACGTAATTTTATATGACCGAATAAACCCGAAATTGTTAATTTTAATAAATAAATATTTTTAAGTCAACCTTTTTAAATATGAATTTATTACAATTAACAATAGCACAGACGCCATCTTGGTTTGATGACAACGCGGGCGTCAGGGTCTTATTTCTCCGACAGTGTACTACTAAGCAACACATTTCCGAGTGTTTATTGATCTTCTCGTTTAATACATTTTTTTGACTGTTTAATTTGTTGTTGTCGACGGTTTAATATATTTTTGGTGATTGTTATATTGTTAACCGTTACGATGACAACGATGAGTCTGACTCAGTTGGCCATCAGGACATGCGGCAATGAAGAGCTAAGCGATTCAAATTATGGTTTAGGACTTTTATTTCTCTTAAGAATATAGGTACATTCACTTAGCAGAGAAATTACAAGTTTCCTTAATTTATACATTTGTATTGCAAACATAGAAACGGACTTAATAATTAATATTATTCATATATTATACAGTATTAACATACGTAAAATATTAAACTGTAGAAAAATAAAAATAAAAAACGTTAAACAATAAAAAAACGTTAAACAGTTGCTAATTATTCAATTACTACGTTTGGTCGATTTACGAAGTTTTGTCTAAATTTCATAGGTACATCTATGGCATAAAACATTGTGTAAATATAATTCATTTCTAAGTAGGTAAAAAGCGCCAGCAATTATTTTATGTAACTTGACTAATATTTTAACTGACGTAAACATTGTCGAGTAGGCTAAATGGTGCATGTGCAAAAATTAACAAATAAACGGGTGCTATTACGTGTCGTGATTATTTATAGCAAATTAAGATAACTAAGTACAAAATATTGCCAACAAATAAAATCAGTTCAAATTATTTCTGTGTTTGCTGTACCTACAGTCACCTACAACTTCGTTAACCCACTTATGACAACTTTTTTTTATAGACGACTTGTGTGTAAACATGTGTTAAGTTTTCAGGTTTCATGTATGTATGTATGTATGTTTGTGAGTTTCTTTATTTCACCATAACTTCAAAACGGCTTAACTGATTTTAATGTACGAGATATCGTTAGATTTATTTTGATAGCTCAAGTGACACTATGTACATAAAAAAATAAAAAACAAACTGGTGGATTTTAGAAGCCATATAGTGAGAAAAACAATTTATTTTTTCTTCCAAAGCCATCCCGTTGGGTATCAAAATGGAGGGCTTTAAAAAACGATTCCATGAATATATTAACTTGCAGTTTTAATTTCAATGGATCGATAAAACGCTTAAAGAAAATAAATTATTTGCAGTCGGGTTTCTTATTTTCTTTATTAATTTAATTATACAGGTTTTATCTTTTTTTTTTGCACACTGTACCAAATTCTAATTTTGACGTCACAAGATGGCACTAGGCCGATCCTATTCTTATTTTGATCGCATTGTATGTTGTTTGTATCGCATTTGTGCAATATATATTTTATTCCTCACAAGGGTGATGAAAAAGTGCGTATGAAACTCGTGAGCAACTTGCGTATATAATGAGCAACTTAGCTGACTTGTATCATAATATACTATTACAGCACTTGAGTTTTGAATAGAAAAAAAAAAGTTTCCACACTTCTTTTATTTAACTATCGTATTGGGGTGGATGGACGCGGGTTCGAATCATGCACATGACTGTAATTTTTTTTCTCTCGTAAGTTTGTAATATCGTAATGTATTCCTCCGAACAGGCGTTATTATACAATAATAAAAATGTGAAAGGATATTTGGAAGTAATAACCTATCTGGTGATAGGTTCTTCTATACCTATTTAAGAGGTTCGTACAGGGGTCCAACTAGCACTGTACTGCATCAGCCGGATCATTTTGCAATTCCCTACATAGATTATAACCGCTGAACACAGCCTCCATTAAGAGGCAATTTGTCTTCTATCTGCGAGAGTCGTAAGAGGCGACGAAGGGAAAATTATCAGATGGTGGGCAGTAGCGCCTTCTGAGGAACTGCTATCATGCGTTCCCCAAAATGTCGACTGCCCCTACGTATACTATTGAATTTTAAGTTTCGTGAGTTTACGAGGACCAGCGACGTCACATTCCACACTTTACGACTTTATAAAACTGAAAATATGAATAATATTTGAAATAAATGTTATCTACATAGTAATATAATGTGATAGAAACAAGTTGCGACGGTAATAAAAAAAACCTTTTTTGAGTTTCGATAGTCTACGTAGGGACAGTCGATGTCTGCCAATCGTGGGGAATATAGGAATACTACTACACAATGGAGGAGACCTTTGTTCAACGTTGGACGTTATGGCTTTCGATGAGGATTAAATAGTTGAAAAGCTCGGCCACAAATGCCTTCAAATAAAATAGTAGATATTGATTATGTTAAAAAATGAGATATTAAACAAAATGTGTGTGCGTAAGACCGATAGAAATTATAATACTGTGTTAATAGGTAGTAAGGTGCCTACTAATTTGGCCACCTCACACGTGTTTCAGCTTTCGTTACCGAAACGGTACAAGTGTTTATAGTATTCGGTAACAATAACCTGTACCGACATGATTACAGTGTTGCTAAACCCTGAAGTGGATGATTGTAAAAGACAATGGGGATGATTTCTGAATACCTTTTCACAGAAATCGCTGTTTGTTTGTTACCGTGCTGAGGTTTGGTTTACAATACAAACTGGTATTGATTTATTTTGTACTAGCTGTTTGGTTAGTTTTAGAGTTTCAAATATTGAATAATTTACTTTAATATTGTTATGTTTGCAATTACGCCTGCTCCGCGGATTACATTACAATATTACAAATTTATGTGGGTTAAAATTATAGTCATGTGCGGGATCCGCGTCCATCCAGCGCTATAGGCGGAGTATGCTCTGACCGTCTGAGCTAACATGAGAATACTCATAACTCTATTTTTTCTCTCGTTTTTCATTGCACCATCGTATTGGGATGGAGTGACACCTACACTTTACGTTGTAATTATACTATATACCATTTTTCATGGCTATATATTTTTTTTCTCGTCAGCATTGTATTTGTATAATCAGAAAAATAGCAGCAAACCACTGCTCACGCCTACGTAAGTAAAGGGAATCTCTAATACCATCGTAATGCTCTCAGTAATTTGTGTCAGATATACCTACTACGAACTAAATACAGCATTCCAAAGTATGGTTGGCGTCAGAGGTCGGCGGGCTGGGTCAAACCCTTTAATCTGTAATGGTTTGTAAGCCATTTCAGTTACTTAATTATATTATTGTACCGAATCTCAGAGAAAGGATAAGGGTAAGAAGCTGATGAAATGATTTAAATTTTTGGAGAAAAAATATTACGTTGGCAGACATGACTCGAGTATCATGTAAAAAATCCTATTCAGTTCGACTTGAGCAAACATTGTCTTAACCATTACTAATTGACACACATATTTTAAAGTAGGTACCGACACAATATTCCTTCATTGAATTGTTGTTCAGTACTCAGCTTAACAACTAATAAAACACTCATTCACCGATAACGCATCTCGTCGTCAGTGCGGTACCGTAACGCCTACAAAACAGTCTATACACTACCGTGCTGATAAAACAAAAATTACATACGCTAACCGAACACTTCTGTGATAAAATTGGATAAAATATATCGAAAATACTCAATAAGGTACGTTGAACATTATTTATACGTGAGTTATGAGGCGAGAAAGTAATATTACCACGCTGGAGTTAACATATAGATCAGATACCTTTTTTCCTGTCCTTATTCAACCTATTTAGTTGACGAACTCATTTATGAATAATTTACTTAGGTTACAAATAAAGTGTAAATACTGCTCTAAAGGCTGATTTAAATATTATTAAGTACATCATTAGTTAGTTAATTTGCCATAATAGTGAGATGGAGTTTGGACGTTTCAAGCGAGAGATCTAAGCAAAATCAAAAACTAACAACTGTTGAAAATAAATCGGACTTTATTACTAAGTTTACTGACCTAGGAAACATATGACAATTAAAAATAATTGGAACACATTTTGTCCTGGGCGCGAATCGTATCTGCTTCCTCTGATTTCGCGCCTATTCCACTTGGCCACCGGAACATACTCGTTCAAGCTAAAACTTTATGCTCCAATTGAATTACTTTAACTGTCATAGGGTTCCGTGAGCAAAAAATTAGCTCCACTAATTTGTAAAAGTGATTTTATTTTCTTATATTATTTATATATTTTATTTAAGTATTTTATTTCCATTAATACGCGATAGTACTTTTAATTATATTTAGGAAACATATGGTAGATACCGACTCCTTTATTTTTTCAAGGGCAATTTAAACAAAAAATAGGTATCTACTTTATGGGAACATTGTAGTTGGTGGTGAATGGTGATTGATCTCGCCTGGATGCTGTGCAGATCAGTTGTCGGCGTATTTATCTGCGTTCCGGCAGCACTCATTCAGAGCCAGTAAAATTACAGGCACATGTGACTTAACTATGTCTCAGTGTGACGGGCGCAGTGCAATTCATCTTTTGACGAAATGCATCTGTTATAGGTTAGTCCACTTAACATCGGCCTCGAGCTTGTTCCGTCACAATAACATAAAAAAAACTTCCCCTGCTGTACGTTGTTGTGTGTGTAGATAAAAAAAAACAGAGATTTTATTATGAAATAATGATATAAAATATATACTACTCGTAATATGCCTTTATATTCCCAAATAAATAAGGAGAACCAAAGAAATCCACGATATTTTGAGACAAAAGTGTAGGTGACAATAGCTCTCGATGGCTAGAGATCACTGCCAATATTTGTATAGGTATGAAGTAAACACATGTCAAATACAAATGGTATTCTACTATTCCATATTATTATCTTCTTGTTCGATTTCATGAAACATTACTACTGCGGGAAATCTGACGCTTATAGAATAGCATGCCACTTCTCACGTAGAAGTAAGTTAGGTGGTGCTGTAGGTACATTAGGTACACAATAGGGCTATTTTCCATTTTAATATCCTGGTTTCTTGAAAGGAAACAAATATAGTAACAACGGTAGCATTCCCAAGGAGACTTGCGTCGGGAAGGCGGCCAGGAAAAACTTTACAATTATGCCTTTTCGTTCTCTTGTGTGTTGACAGCGCATACATGTCTTTTAAAAATAAACATCTACACTGAAAATCAATGAAAAATATAATTTATTAAAATCGTGGCCATATACAACCTAATGATGAAATAACAACCTAAGGATGGGGAATGGCGCGGACTTGAACAGATTATTATTTATTTCTCTTCGTTATAGTCCTCTTTTATTTAAGTTAAATATTTTTATATTTTCCTTATCCAAAGGGCGAAATAGAGGGGTTAATTCTATTCACTTTGCTAACCGACCATCCGGTTTTTAAGCTAGAATTGTACCTGAAATTTGGTTATTTCGTGCAGAACGTTGAACTAAAAACAAATACAAAAGTAATTCAATTCAATAAATGTTGGGGACACATGACAATGGCCACGAAAAAGTTTCCGTATGTGGGGGATATAGTATAGATATTATATATATATCGTATCGTCTATTTTGTCGGCACCTTTTTTTATGTTATTGTGACGGTTCAAGCACTAGGCCCACCTGATGTTAAGCGGACTAACCTCTGCTTATAAAAGATGCATTTCTTCACAAGTCACGAATTGCACTGCGCCCGTCACCTTAAGACATATTAGTTTAGTCTCATGTGCCTGTAATTTCACTGGCTCTCAAGGACTGCTGCCGGAACCCACCTTTAGGTGCTTGGCGACAGATTTTCTACTTGAGGGTGGTCGCAAAATGCCCTTCCACCGTGCGGTGAAGCTCAAGCCCGCGGCGGGATTCGAACCATGGACCTGCAGCACGGCAGTTCATAGTCAATGCCACTGAGCCATCACTGCTTCACTTGCCCGTGGAACTCTTCATATCATTATATTTTGTTCTCTTTTATCTTCCAATATAAATAAATTAAAGTTATCCTTCCACCTTCCTCCCTTCTTCCTCGTGGTACTTTTGATAACTGTTAAATATTTTATCTTACGGGGCCGGATATAGTTCAAAAACTAAACTAGGTAGGAATTAAAGTATGTGTATTTTAATGTAACATGTTACCTACCTATACAGTATCAACAAATACTGAAAACGTAGAGACAACGTTGTTCCTTAGCTATGACTAAAACAAAAAACATGTCTTCTTCAGGTGTTGTTACATTGTTACCCCAATAGAGGCAAGCAGGACTCGCGCTTGGATGGATTTTACTTATAGGTTATAATAAAAAACGGCCAAGTGCAAATCGGACTCGCGCACCGAGACTTCCGTACAAACCTGTAGGTATATAAATAAAAGTTATGGTATTTTTAATTCTAAATGAAATCCATAACATTTTTAAATTATTAAAAATATTTTAAATATCTAATACATATATGCTTTCGCAATTGTTTCTTTATCTTTGCTATAAGACGTTGCTTCGTACCAAATTTCAAGATTCTGAGTTCACTGTAAGTACCCTGTATTGGTTATGATACCCTTGCGAGTGTAGAAAATTTGCGGCATAAACGGCTGTATCTTTAATTACGTTGGCTTAGAAGTTTGTTTTTTTTCACCGCTCTAAGAGACAAGAGTATTTGATATGAATTTCAGCTTGATACCTCCACGCGTTCCTGAGAAAAAGAGTCTTGACAGGCAGACGGACAACAAAGTGATCGTATAAGGGTTCCGTTTTTTCCTTATGAGGTACTGAACCCTAAAAACGATTATTTCTGATAAATTCTGATATAGATACTATTATTACTGAAATACATTTCAAGATATAAGGAACAGTAATATAATTTTATAAGCAGTGTAATACAATGTAAAGAATCATTCAAAATAGAAAACGTCATCGACTCCCAACTCTTGCTTTTTTTATTAGCTTTGCATGCTATTTTCGCAGAAAAATTTGAAAATTTCGTCACAAAATGAATGACATTTAGTCATACGCTCAAGGACAGCTGCCGGAAGACAGTGCTCATTAGGTGTTTCACGACAGACCTTCTAATGTAAGGTAGTGATTAATCTATTTGGTATCTAAGAATACCAGTAAGCAATACATTTTTTAAGCAGTGATGGCTCAGTGGCATTGGCTATGTACTGCCACGCAGCAGGTCCATGGTTCAAATCCCGCCGCGGGCTTGAGCTTCACCGCATGGTGGAAGGGCATTTTGCGAATGCCCGCCTGGCTAGCGATCACCCTCAAGTAGAAAATCTATCACCAAGCACCTAACGGTGTGTTCCGGCAGCAGTCCTTGAGAGCCAGTGAAATTACAGGCACATGAGACTACAACTATATCTCAAGGTGACGGGCGCAAAGCAATTCGTAACTTGTGACGAAATGCATCTGTTATCGGCAGAGGTTAGTCCACTTAACATCAGGTGGTCCTTGAGCTGGATCCGTCACAATAACATAAAAAAAGACAGCAAAATGTGCTTTCACAAATGCTTCAAAAACAGACGCTGTCAAATGCTGAATTTTTGTCACTATCGGATTGCGTTGTAGTGAAAGAGAGACAGCGATGGTAAAATCGCGATCAGTTTAGGTAAAATCCGAAAGAAAGCTTGATAACACAAAACTAGAAACGTAAATCGAAAATGTAACTTTTCTTGTCTCTCTTGATAAAGTTTTGCCATTTCATTAATACAATTTCATACACATTCGTTCGTAAATAATTAAAATATTTACGTTAGAAGCTTTATTTAGAGTCAACTTTGCTATTTTATTCTATCGAGAAAATTTTAAGGAAACGTGTTTCGCACTTTTCTTGGCCTTAGGTAATGTGATCAAGATTAACATATAATTTTCTTACTGCTACAAACTAAATACATTTTGCTAAAAATCTGTTCAAGTAAAGCTATTTAGCACTTGTCAGCGCCTTTAGTTAAAGGTGACCTCCACAACTATCGCATCTTGACAAGTGTAAGCAATTATAGTTGGCTTACAATAATAAAAGATAACATTTATTGAACCAGGCGAGTTATCACTTATCATCTATAAACATTTTTATCTCCGTGGATATTGCTTAGTTTATGATTTCCGGCTTAGCGGCGCGGCGTACTACTTCACTTTTCTATTGCTTATTTATCCGTACTATTCTTGCAGTTGTGCCATACATTTTCTAACCACAAGTCGTAACGGCGACAACTAAATGGTAATTGTCAGGGGAATCAAAACTGAACCAATTTACTATAAAATATATACATGAATATATTTTTTAATTTGTATTATTACAATAACATGTTCTAATTTTCCTCCATCGTTGGCGATCTACTAATTACCATCAAGGCTACCATCCTAAGACTATGCCGTCTGAAGCACGGCTTTTCGGTATGTTTTTTTGACCGCGCCATAGCAGGACTGTGGCATACGAAGCACTCCGTAATAAACGCCTCAAGTGGTCACCCATCCAAGCGTTGATCGGGCAAGAACGACTAGAGAACTCCGCGATATGCTTTTAAATAA
Organism: Plagodis pulveraria; assembly: GCA_963890685.1. NCBI lineage: Eukaryota > Metazoa > Arthropoda > Insecta > Lepidoptera > Geometridae > Plagodis > Plagodis pulveraria. The sequence goes on along the minus strand of OY982955.1, from coordinate 5,355,950 downwards.
AACTATATGTATGTACCTACGTACTTAAGGAAAAACGATTTTGTTACGTAACCTTTTTAGGATACAAACATGATGGAATAGGTCATTTTTACCTGTTTTTATCCCCACTTTTCATAAAATAAAAAAGAAAACACATTTTACAAATTTTAATATTTTTATTTTTGCAGTAACATTCAAGCATGTAATGTAAATGTAATGTAAACCGACTATGAAATCATGATGACAAAAAACTACAACAAGAACAAAATATTATTTATAGTCATATATAGCGGGATTCAAAACCTGTCAAAAAAAAACATGTTGCGTAATCGTTAGCAAGTTTAAAGCTAATTGCAAAATTAGTCTTGTTGTTTGTAGTACAACATTTAAGTTGAACTATTGGTGTCGCTTCATCCCCATACGAAGTTTATACGAAGGTTACAACGAAATTAGAGCCATGAGTCATGTGTGTTGGCTTAGCGGTCAGAGCATACCCAGCTATAGGGGTGAATGGCGCGGGTTCGTATACCGCACATGACTATAATTTATCTTTTTGAAGGTATTAGGGGTATATTATGGAATCATGTGCACTGCTGTCCAATAACAGTTCAAGATAATACGCAAGATATTATTTAAACTCGAGAATACCATGATCATGTAAAATGGTCACGAAACCTAATACAAGTGCAATAAAACTGTTCAAATTTTGATTTTCCCGCCACATATGTGAGTTTTCACCTTATCTGAGTAATAACTATAGTATTTTTATATTGTTATGATTGCAATAACGCCTGCTAGGCGGATTACATTACAAAATTACAAATATACGATAGGAAAAATTTAAGTCATGTGCGGGATTCAAACCCGCGTCCATCCGCCCCTTTAGCCGGGGCATGCTCTAACCTCTAAACGGGCGGATGAACGCGCGTTTGAATCCCGCACATGACTTAAATTTTTCCTATCGTATATTTGTAATTTTGTAAAATAACTATAGTACTTAATAAACATACATTTTTTTGGTATGCGGCCAGTCCCTTGCTGCACATTAAGATTAAGATTTTATAAGAAATATATATAAAATTGGCGATTCAAGTTAGCTACAATGCTTTGGAAATATAGATGCTGGTAAAAAATACAGATAAAACTTCAACAAAAAAAAATACAGCGGAACAACAATAAAAGAGTTCACAGACTACAGCTATAATATATATTATAGCATAACTGTCGGTATTAAGAAACGAAAATGTAAAGCTATATATTATAGCTGCCGTGTGTTGTCACTTGTCAATTTGTATGGAAAATGTGTTGAGATGTATTGAAATATATCGAGATATAATATATAGCTTTAAATTATAGCTGTCGTCTGTGAAACGCTTAAGGCATGGCATTGGGTAAATAGAGGTAATTGCACTGCATCAGTTACTTTGCCCTGGAACCTAGTCAGAAAAAAATAATTCGTTAGCGGGATCATACATGTGAAGAAACCTTAAGAAAAATAATGTTATTATGGCAATTCGCAAATGCAAAAACTAAATTTGCGTAGATTGGGACTTGTTTAAGGAACTTACGAAAACAAATGTAGCTAAGCCTAAAAATTTAACAAGATAGTATATTAATATAATAAATAGATTCAGGCGTTACTTTGCGGAAATATTTAATAATAACAAATATTATTAAAATATTTTATGAAAACATCAAATTAATATTTTAATTAAATACTTAAAAAATACAATAATATATCTAGTGACAATTCCGCCTAATTTTGCCCATTGATATCGGCAATAATGATAACAATAGAATTTCATTCATAAATTGGCCATAGTGGGTCAGCCGATGCCAAGGGACTACTATATCTTGTTTGAGTGGCTTCTTTCAACAGTTTTTTTTTTTATGACTGATAGGTTAGCCTTTGACCACTATCTCACCTGATGGTAAGTGATGATGTGGTCGAAGATGTTGTTCAGGCTAACCTAGAAGTACTGGCTCTCAAGGACAGCTGCCGGAACACACCGTTAGGTGCTTGGCGACAGATTTTCTGCTTGAGGGTGGTAGCTAGCCAGGCGGGCATTCGCAAAATGCCCTACCACCATGCTATAACGACTGCCATCCTAAGGCAACAACCGGGACCGACGGCTTAACGTGCCCTCCGAAGCACGGAAACGCTCAGTAGTAATGTCACTAGCGGTCACCCATCCAACTCCTGACTGCGCGCGACGTTGCTTAACTTTGCTGATCGGTTAAGAACAGTTAAGTAAACTTCGCTACGAGCGCTTCAAAACAATGGTGTGAAAGATGGTTTATATGAAATCAGGAAACTTTACCTAGAGTCCTAAAACTTACTTAAGAAAGTTCCAAAATATATTACATCGTATTATTCAGTAGTTGAAGATTTAAAGAATAAAGCTAAATATTATATGAGTGTGATTTACGAACACAAAAAATAAAGGAAAAATTTTAAAGCGCTCGTAGCGAACATTGCTTAGCCGTTCTTAACCGATCAGCAAAGTTAAACAACGTCCGCCACGGTCACGACATGGATGGGTAACCGATAGACATGACTACTGAGCGCTTTCGTGTTACAAAGCCGTTGCGTTACGAGTATAGCATGTTGGTAGGTCATTTTGCGACTGCCCCTTTCGCTAGCTACCACTCTTTAGTACAAAATCTGTCGCCAAGCAACTGTCCTTGAAAGCCAGTAATTCTAGGTTAGCCTAAACAACATCTTCGACCATATCTTCACTTAACATCGGGTGAGATAGTGGTCAAAGACTAGGGAATCAAGTATTAAAATACCTAAAGCGATTATTATTTTGGTGGCGGGACTTTTTTATATGACCTAAACTGTTACATACAATTCATCTATATTGTGGTCACTCATGAGAGAGAGAGAGGGAGAATTGTGCGTAACCGTTCAGCACCCTAAAAACATCATATATCGGAGTCGTAGGTCGCCGTCCATCGAGTATGATTTACCCACAAGCTGCTCGAGTAGAAAGTCTGATAGTAGCCTTCAAAAGGGTCATTTAGATCTCCTTTTAGTAGGCGTAAAAATCTTCGTGTCATATTTCCTCGGATCACTAGCGCCCTACGTCCCTTTTGTAAGTCAGCGTCATCTATAGATCCTCCGTCACAATTAACCCTAAACACTGGCCGTTTAGCATAGTTGGCGGAACATGCACAGGTTTTAATTTCCCACTCCTGAATATAAGAATTTCACTCTTCTTTGAGTTTCAACTCAGTCCATGTTCCCCCGCACACGCCTTACAAATTTTGTGAAGCTTACGAATTTTCCCTACCGTCGGCCACAGCATCTATGTTATCCCCGCATAACTAATGTTGTTGAAGCATACTTCATTTATAAAGCAACCTGTACTGCTGAGCAGATGAGGAGCTAGCTTAAACATAAAAGTTTTTTTTATAGCTGATAAGCTAGCCTTTGGCCACTATCTCACCTGATGGTAAGTGATGATGTGGTCGAAGATGTTGTTCAGGCTAACCTAGAATTACTGGCTCTCAAGGACAGCTGCCGGAACACACCGTTAGGCGCTTGGCGACAGATTTTCTACTTGAGAGTGGTAGCTAGCCAGGCGGGCATTCGCAAAATGCCCTACCACCACGCTATAACGACTGCCATCCTAAGACGACAACCGGGACCAACGGCTTATAGTGCCCTCCGAAGCACGGAAACGCTCAGTAGTAATGTCACTAGCGGTCACCCATCCAACTCATGACCGCGTGCTTAACTTTGCTGATCGGTTGAGAACAGCTAAGTAAACTTCGCTACGAGCGCTTCAAAACACTTTTTATCTCTCTTTTTATACACCATTACAGGAGAGCAATTCATCATGATTACGAAAAACAGTGTCAACAAAGATATACTCGTACTTCTAAGACCTGCTAAATATTATAACAGTGTTTGACAAGTAAAATCATTTCATTACAGCTCATCCACAAAACTATAAATACTACAAATTGATAGTACTTATGTACCAATATCTTAAAATTCTACTACCTACCTAATATTATTAAAAAGTTATTTTAGACGTGTATTTATCTTTGTGGTGTATATATCCATATAGTATGAATTTATATCAATTTCAAAAATTAAAGGTCTTTTTTTGAACATTGTTCGGAAAGAACTCTGACTACTAATTTTTGTATAGTTGAAGGACAATTTTCACTTCAAAGGGTCCTTTAGAAGAAAATTTGTCGCATCACTTTTTTGATATCAAAGTTTGGCATTATATTTTTAATTTGCAACTTTCTATAACCTTGCCAATCATATTTTATATCTCAGTGGCCTTGTCTTGACTTCAGAGCGAAGAAAACGGCGAACCCGCGAGGTCGGTATGATCATAGATTTTTCTTGTATCGATCGTAGATCTAGACGCACAGACCCGCCCACGGAAGATCACAACGCAACTATGAGGTTCTGTTTTGTTACAGAATCCTTAAAATTACAATAGATCAAATTGGAATACATTTAGGTATATTTGAAGCAGTGATGGCTCAGTGACATTGACTATGGACTGCCACGCAGAGGTCCATGGTTCGAATCCCGCGGGCTTGAGCTTCACCACATGGTGGAAGGGCATTTTGCGAATGCCCGCCTTGCTAGCGACCACCCTCAAGTAGACAATCTGTCGCCTAACGGTGTGTTCCGGCAGCAATCCTTGAGAGCCAGTGAAATTACAGGCACATGAGACTTAACAACTATGTCTCAAGGTGACGGGCGTAGTGCAATTCGAGACTTGTAACGAAATGCATCTGTCATAGGCAGAGGTTAGTCCGCTTAACATCAGGTGGGTCTCGACCTTATTCCGTCACAATAACATAAAAAAAAACAATGTAATTTTTAAGCTTAAGTTGCTATATTTAATCAAATATACTAGTGGCTTGGTCCAACGTCTACATGGGGAAACTGGATCGCTCGAGCGCCCAGAGAGCTACAGAGCATTGTTTGCTTATTTAGGTACACATATGTTAATACTTAGGAGTATTAAGGAGTATTAATATTAATCTACATCATAACACGTTGACAAGTTCTAAACTCAGCACATTATCGGCCTACGCATATTATATAATATGTACAGATAACAGAATAATTAAATTGTAGGCATACTTGTTTGAAGGAATGATAGCCGAGATAGAACTGTGGACTGCCGTGTCTTAGGTCCATGGTTTGACCCCCACAATCCTTCTTGAGCTTCACCACATAGTGGAATGGCATTTTAAGAATGCTTGCATGGCTTGCTACCTACCACCTTCAAGGAGAAAATCTAACACCAACCAGCTAACCCACGAAAAATGTATTCACAGCATATTGTGTTCTGGCTGCGGTCTTTGAGAGTCGGCAAAAGGCCCTTGCGGCGCGCATTAGAAAATCAAGTGTTTTTCATACAAATGGCGTTTACTTGCTCGCGGCGTTACACGAGTAAAAACATACTAGACCTACGCGTAACGTAAACGTCCGTAAATATCAAGCTCCTAAATATAAACATGATGTGAACAGGAACTCGGGTATTTATTCTCTGTGCCAAAAATAAAAAAGGTTTTTACCAAATCTAAAAAGTTTACACTCCAATAGTAACAGATTTTGTTAGTATATTCATAGAGAAATAGATTGCTCTCTCTTTTCTGTGAGTATATTATAGGCATACAACAATTATATAAGGTCAGAGCGGGTAAGATCTGCATGTATTTTACATAGTACCATTGTGTTTCTTTTGTTTCCTATCATTTGCAAGCCTTGGTGAATAGAAATGTATCGATCATTTAGAATTTTCGATACATTTATTTTCATTGAATTTTCGATAAATTAAGTGAATCTTGATAAAACACTAAACCAATTAAATTTCAACAAAATAAATTAGTTTCAATAAATCTTTGTTGGTAGACGCACTTCCCCAGCCGAATGGGGGAAGGCCGTCTAGTAACTACAATACCTACGGATACTTAGATATCTTTTTACTGGTCCTGTCAAATGTCTGTTATAGAAAGATTAGTATTCTATAGAGCTTATTAGAAGGTCTAGTTTCGGAAATATTTAAAATATAAACTTTGTAGCAGATTGACCGGCATAAAAGAGGCTTGTGAATAATTTAATTTCGTAGATACCTACCACAAATCAAGGCTGAACTAATGACGTTACGCAAACTACGTAAATAGTACTGCGCGTAATAGGTCGTACGTATTGATATTAGAAAAATAATTTTAGGAATAAACCTTATCCACATACAACAAGCATGTTATGTATTAAGAAAATTGAATTTGAAGTGTATTTGTAATAAAAATAATTAAAAAAAAATATGTGTTTATTAAAATATATAACATTCAAATAAAACCTTACATTTTCAATAATAAGAAATTGAATATTAGGCCTTTAATAACAAAAAAAATTTAGTAAGAATTCCCTTCATTCTTTGTAACAATTTGTTAATATCAGAGCCTACAAAATCTGTACTGCAAAATCAACGAATTTTTATTTATAAATACTTTACGCTGTTTCGATCTTTGTTCACACATGGTCAAAATTATTATTGTATCATAAACAAAACAGTTTATGAGTTCTATTTTGATGCAAGACTGACATATGACGGACTTTGCTTTTATAAACCTAGCCGGACTTCCCCAAGCTCCGCAATTTTTGATTAGAATTTTAACTTACAAATGACTTTTGAATTTTTCTAAAATTAAATATAATTTTACAATCAAGTAAACGATCGTCGATCAATATACCATCACAATCTTCTCAAAGATTTCCACTATCACATAAGGGTAGATTTATATTAGAGCGGGCCGTGCCCGGGGCGTGCCGTGCACGTGGCCCGTACGGGGCACGGATTTGAAACGTTACATACATTTTGTATGAAGCAATTTATATTAGACCGTGCCTGATCCGTGTCCCGTCCGGGCCCGCCTACTAACGTACGGATGGGCTCCACCCCGGGCCCGCCCCGTCCACGGCCCGGCCCGGACACGGCCCGGTCTAATATAAATCATCCCTTAATTTATGATATTTTCAAGAAAATGTTGCATTTGGTGTCAAAAGTAAAATAGTCACGAAATTAAAAATGACTTTTTCAACTTTTCATGCACTACATATACGAAAGCGACATCTATCCAATATACTTAGAAACTCAATCGAATACTGTTTGCCGAAAGATATGAGGAATGCGTTAGGAAACGGGAAGTTCCCTTTTTATTGTATGTTTGAACTTGGCCTCTATAAGTTCTACCCTGATCTGCGCTACAACTATAAAATAGCTTTTTATTATTTTAAGCTAGTTTTATTATTTTTAACCGAAAAAAGAGCAGGTTCTCAAGTCGACGCATGGATATTTTTTTAATATTTGATCACCTATAACTTTTCACAGAGTAGTCCGATTTTCATAAATTTTGAAAAGGGTGCGTGCGGGGTGTGTGTTGTGGGTGCTGGCAAGGAATTAATGATGGACGAAAATTATTTTAAACCGATAAATTGAGTTATGCTGGCGAGGAATCAGCCCATTACAGTACAATAAACCTGTAACATTTCTATTTTACCTACTGGTATTTCGCTAGTCACTATCCCACAACTTGAACAGTTTGGGGCACACTTTACTGAAAAACTATCATGCTTTTAGATTTATGCTTTAACATAATAATGTAACTTCATATCTAGATGTGTTCTGTCAAAAAAAAACTATTTATAACCATTAAAAAAATGAACAAAAACAATGTTGTATCATGGATAGAATGTTATTGTACTACTAACGCCATCTGTTAGAAAACGAAAGAGTTAACATCGCTGCAACAGAACTAAACTCAATACATAAATACATCGTAGTTAATCTACTTAATACTAGATGGCACCGCTAGAATCGAGTTGTAAAATTTACGCAAGCCCTCACAAAGCTCAGCTTTTTGGTAGTTTCTACACTATATGCATTATATGATAAGCAAGCAGTGTGATCAGGTGCTACAATGAAACCCACAAGTCATAACAGCACGGCAGTCTATATGCTCCAGCCCACTACCAGTTGGCATGCTGGCAGCATTGCCCCGTTGCTTTGCAATACTTATTGGTTAAGCCAAATAGGTATCAGCATTTTGATCACGCGTCGGATTAAATATTAATTAATTGCCTTAAGCTGCCAGATATTAAATATTTTAACACAATATTCAGTTTTGGTTCAACATTCCCCACAAAACACTTTGAAGCAGTGATGGTTCAGTGGCATTGGCTATGGACTGCCGCGCAGCAGGTCCATGGTTGGAATCCCGCCCAGAGCTTGAGCTTCACCGCATGGTGGAAGGGTATTTTGCGAATGCCCGCCTGGCTAGCGACCACCCTCAAGTAAAAAATCTGTAGCCAAGCACCTAACGGTGTGTTCCGGCAGCAGTCCTTGAGAGCCAGTGAAATAACAGGCAAAATGAGACTTAACAGGTATGTCTCAAGGTGATGGGCGCAGTACAGTTCGTCACTTGTGATGAAATGCATATGTTATAGGCAGAGGATACCGCTTAATATCAGGTGGGCCTCACGCTAGTTCCTTCACAATAACATAAAAAAAACAGTTTAAATTCAGATATGTAACTTTAACAGTTTATTAGGCACTTAGTCCCACATATACGGACAGATATATAGACAGTATAGTATATAGGGCTCGTTAAAAAGCTACTAAAAGCGGGCACAGACGAAGGCATGCAAACTAGTTATTTGATCCAATTATATTTCCTGTGGATCTAGAAGCGAAAATCATCGGAATGGAAATGTTTATTTTATACAATCAAATTTAGAAATAAAAATAATTTTCTTGGGTATAACAATTTAGAGATGGAAATTTAGTCCAAGGACGATGATGGCGCGCTGGTGCAGAAGTTAGGAGGCACACTGTGCTATTATATATTTTGAAGCGCTAGTAGCGAAGTTTACTTAGCTGTTCTCAACTGATCAGCAAAGTTAAGCAACGTCACGCGCGGTCATGAGTTGGATGGGTGACCGTTAGTGAAATTACTACTGAGCGCTCCCGTGCTTCGGAGGGCACGTTAAGCCGTCACTCCCGGTTGTTGTCTTAGGATGGCAGTCGTTATAGCATGGTGGTAGGGCATTTTGCGAATGTCCACCTGGCTAGCTACTACCCTCAAGTAGAAAATCTGTCGCCAAGCACCTAACAGTGTGTTTCGGCAGCTGTCCTTGAGAGCCAGTACTTCTAGGTTAGCCTGAATAACATCTTCGACCACATCATCACTTACCATCAGGTGAGATAGTGGTCAGAGGCTAACATATCTGGAATAAAAAAAAGTCATGCCTGTATTTTTAGTGAAAAATATAAATTATGCTCCCATCCAGTAGAAAGCATAAGAATTGGCCTGCGCGTGCATTGTGCTTTAATGTAGAAGATGAAACCCCTTCCCCCTAAGATATTTTTTTTATGATCATTATTATCTGCCACATGATATCCGACGCTGAGCTTCAAAACTTTCTCCATTAATTTTCATGAATATAACAAATTTAGGAATGTATGAAAATATTAGGTACAGAATTTTCTAAAAATAATTAAATCATTGTCATCATTCTAACCCTACCCCATGTCACATGGGAAATATTTCATGTGCTTTCCACCAACTCGTGAACTCAATTGGTCCAGACAGATGGAGTGGTATATTGTTCTTCCATGCATTTATAGGCTGTGATACTATATCAGTGAAAATATTTTTTTATATCATTATCATTAATTCTAGGTAAGCCTGAACAACATTTTCGACCACATCATAACTTACCATCAGGCGAGATAGTGATCAAAGGCTAACCTACCGAGAATAAAAAAAAGTCAAATTATTTTTGCATGGTGGTAGGGTATTTTGCAAATACCTGCCTGGCTACACTCAAGTAGAAAATCTGTCGCCAGCACCTAACGGTGTCTAACGGCAGCTGTCTTTGAGAGCCAGTAATTCTAGGTCATCCGGTGAGATCGTGGTCAAAGACTAGCCTAGCAGGGATAAAAAAGAAATTGTTTTGGAGAATAATAATAAATCCTTCTCTGTAGTTATTAAAGTATTTCAAAGCACTGGCCTCTGTAAGTGCGGGAAGATTCCTCTAATCTGAATGAAAATATCTGTAATTTAAATAAATTACTTGGAACTCGGTCCTTATGGTATACCCCTGAATGTTTATTATCACAAATGCGAAGGTTGGTGTGTGTGTGTCCAATACGGTGAGCGGCTGAACGGATTTTGATTGAAACCAGTTTTCAAATGTACTCATACATTATAAACCTGTTTTCAAACAAAGGATACTTTTATACCGATTTTCTGGGTTGTTCCTAAAGAACCAATATATAAAAAAATGCTGGTCGATTAATTAGTATCCTAAAATTTTACTTATATTTTCTCCTTTCTTGCGTATTTTTTTAAATGTTATGTTATTGTGACGGAACAAGCTCAAGGCCCATCTGATGTTAAGCAGACTAACCTCTGCCTATAACAGATGCATTTCAACACAAGTCACGAATTGCACTGCGCCCGTCACCTTGAGACATAGTTTTTAAGTCTCATGTGCCTGTAATTTCATTGGCTCTCAAGGACTGCTGCGTACGTGCCTGCATGGTGGTAGGGCATTTTGCGAATGCCTGCCTGGCTAGCTACCACCCTCAAGTAGAAAATCTGTCGCCAAGCACTTAACGGTGTGTTCCGGCAGCTGTCCTTGAGAGCCAGTACTTCTAGGTTAGCCTGAACAACATCTTAGACCACATCATCACTTACCATCAGGTGAGATAGTGGTCAAAATCTAACCTATCAGGCATGAAAAAAATAATGAAAATTTGCTTACTAATTCTTGTTTACGTGTTCAGATGTCAAACGAAGCGATCCCGAAGGGCGAGAAAGTGTTGGTGCAACAAGCGAGTGAAAAGTTTTCCGCAATCTACGGTCGCGAACCTACTGTAGTAGTGGCTGCTCCGGGCCGACTCAACCTTATAGGAGATCACATTGACTACTGTGAAGGCTTCGTACTACCTGTGGTTAGTGTTCATCACAATATTTTAAGTTACCCCCGACACTGATCTTCATTAATATAATAAATTGCACGGTGGAAGGGCATTTTGCGATTGCTCGCCTGGCTAGCTACCACCCTCAAGTAACAAATCTGTCGCCAAGCACCTAACGGTGTCTACCGGCAGCAGTCTTTGAAAGCCAGTGAAATTACAGGCACATGATATTTAACAACTATGTCTCAAGGTGACGGGCGCAGTGCAATTCGTCACTTGTAATGAAATGCGTCTGTTCTAGGCAGAGGTTAGTCCGTTTAACATCAGGTGGCCCTCAAGCTTGTTCCGTCACAATAACTTCAAAAAAATACTGTAGCTATGTTCTATTTAGCTATTAATTTTATTGAATTATTATATTAACACATCAAATTATGACACCCCTTATTATACATCGAGAGTTAAAAATAAATATAATTAGGAGGATTGATTTTTCCTTTATTAACAACACTCTAAAAAAAACAATACAGCAACTACAACGAAAACATTTAGGCAACCTAAAGGCCATTGCAGGCCTAGGGTCAGTCCAAAAGCTCCAGTCCCACTATCAGTTGCAAGGCTTTACATCAGGGGTTAAAAATAAATATAATTTGGAGATTTTTAATTGATTTTTATTTAATGAACAACACTCTCAAAACTCTACACAACAATACAGCTACTACAACGAAAAGATTTAGTCAACTTAAAGGCCATTGCAGGCCCAGAGGCAGTCCAAATGCTCCAGCCAATCACTCGATAGTGTTCAATCAATATTTTTTTTGCTAGAATACAGTAATACATTTATGTGGTCTTAAATTAATAATATTATAACAAATAATATATATAATAACAATAATAACAGTGTATTCAGCCTGCATGCCTCCTCCACGAGTCGTAGCTCACTGCTGAGCGTCGTGATGTCCCCGACCATCTGTTTCTTCACTACAGAGCTGTTTCCACCTCCCTCGACCTTTGGCATGGTTCAGAGCATCTGTGATCGTAGTGTTCAGGATTTTAGTCACTTGATCGGACCATCGTGTTGGACTACGTCCCCTGGGTCGTTTTCCTTCCATCTTTCCTGTGACTATTAGTTTCTCCAAAGCCTGCATGCAGACGTGCAAATATTAAAAAAAAGTTATTTTACAATGATATACTTAGAACTTAAATAACCCTTAATATCATAAAAACAATTACTTACTAACCAATTAGTCAAAACCTTCTTAAAATGTATCTCCATCTAATAATAGTGTTGTGGCTGCGGTCGCAATACCGAATGCAATGTATTTACGTTGCTGTCCAACTCGTGAGAGATCACTTTGACTAAGTTTTTGTGTTTTCTGAGGACAATATAATCAATATTAATTCATGTAATATAAATAATTATGGAAACAATACATATGACAAGCTTAAGCCACTGTTTTATAAACTGAAAAGACTACAAGTCATAGGTGTTACATATTATTAGCTGCTAAAATATGTATTTCGTCCTATGTGGAGCCAATGGTCCACTTCAGGTTATTCTTCTGTAAACTTTGCCTAGAACATCACATTTATCCAAGTTGCTTTATTTCATCGACCTATCTTGTGTCAATAATTGATCAAAAGAATTTTTTTTTAATATAAAATGGAACTGACCTCAACACTCAAATGTGTGAAATAACTTGTTGAATTCACCAAGTACCATAATGGTTCAAAAGCACCTATGCAATGTTTTAATAAAAAAAAAACACCCTTTTTATTGACCCTTGCTACTCATGGGATCGATTGTCATTCACGGTCAACGACTATATCATCAATATAGGAAAATACTTTTCAGTTATCGGACTGTAACTTAAAAACGGCTTGACCGATTTTAATGATATAATGGGACTACACGGCAAGGATCAGCTTTCAAATAAAAAAGTATCATCCAAATCGGTTCACACTGTCAAAAGTTCTACATGAGAAAAAATACATTTGGATTGAGTACCTCCTCGTTTTTTTGAAGTCGGTCAATATAAACGAAAAGATGAAATACAATGTTACCCAAGTATTTCTTGGTTATAAATACAGACATTTATGAACAGCTACTTCCTTTATATTTAATATTCTCAGCCATGACGTATTTTTACAATAAATTTTATCATAATATCGCACACGCATTTTATTTCATGTTTCGCTGACCTGGCTGTATTATTTTTAGGGTACATTTAGGGATGGTTTTGAAATTTATTCACCACTCCAATTTAATGTCCTACATTGTTTTACAACGATTTCTGCTGCAAAATATGTCACCTAATTCGTCTCTGAATTTGTATTTATGTCCTGTATCTTGAGTATGATTTACTAGTAAGAGTAAAATTCTAGAATAGAATTCTAGGTTAGCCTGAACAACAATTCGACTGATCTCTAGAAGCGCTCGTAGCGAAGTTTACTTAGCTGTTCTTAACCGATCAGCAAAGTTAAGCAACGTCGCCCGCGGTCATGAGTTGGATGGGTGACCGTTGGACCATTACTACTAAGCGCTTCCGTGCTTCGGAGTGCACGTTAAGCCGGCGGTCCCGGTTGTTGTCTTAGGATGGCAGTCGTTACAGCATGGTGGTAGGGCATTTTGCGACTGCTGCCTGGCTAGCTACCACCCTCTATATAGTAGAAAATCTGTCGCCAACCACCTAACGGTGTGTTCCGGAAGCTGTCCTTGAGAGCCAGTACTTCTAAGTTAGCCTGTACAACATCTTCGACCTTTTATTAGGCATTAAAAAAAACCATCACTTACCATCAGGTCAGATAGTGGTGAAAGGCTAATCTATCAAGCACTATCTACATGTAGTATGACTGAAATCGGACAATGTCCTCGAAGGCCGCACTGAAAAAAAAGTTTTGTCTGTATAACCAAAACTTTGTCTACTTACCAGTTGCATAAAATTAGTGACAGCCGAACCAGTGTCACACATAATAAAAGCCAGTTGAGTTACTGGAGTTGGGTTGCTTTTAACTTAATATTTTTTAGTTATGTATAGCTATTTTGTCTAGCTCTGTGTAATCAAACAGGTCGTCTAAATATAAATGAATTACGGAGCATTAGGTTAAAATAGCAAAAAATGTTGGTAATATATACACGAAATAATTATTATGGCTGCTTTTGTGACATACAGTAAATTTTGTTAAGCTTATCACTGTCGAAGAGTTTTGTTATGTTGCGTGCAAACGTTTGGTTATAGGCTAACGAACCAGTTTGTCTTTAAGTTCGCCAATTTACAACAAGCATATTGATTACATTTAGACGAATTGAAAATAACAAAACCAGTTAAGTATCGTTTAAACAAAGCAAATATTGATTAGTTTAAATAAACTTTATTAGTAAATAGACAAATTTCTGTTATTTCGGAAATAACCAAAATAGGTTTTGTTGTTTCTTATTTTGAGTGCGGCACCCAGTTCTTCAAGGAACCCGCCTCGAAGCTGACGTCATTGCAAGGCCGAAGGGATCACCAGCAAAATGTAATTAAAATTTTCGTAAACAAAATGTTTGATTCTTAAATGTTGAGTGATTTCGTCTAAATGAATTAGTTTAGAAGTTAGTACGCTAAAAGGATTAGTAAGTTTAATAAATATTGATTGCCCAATCATGAAAGCGACAGCAGCTGCCTTTGAGTTTATTGCTATTTTAAAACTAATCTGCTTCCATCATTGACAAAACAAAACGAATCTTTTTTGCAAGATGGATATGATACACTTAAATCAGGCCCAATACACAGGCTTGAATGAGATCTAGTGTGGGGTGCAGAGATTCCCAAGGGTACAAATAAGCTCAACAATTTGTAATATGATACTGTATATACCGATATTATTAAGTTTATGTACCAAATCTGTCGCCAAGCATCTAACGTTGTGTTCCGGCAGCAGTCCTTGAGAGCCAGTGAAATTACAGGCACACGATACTGAATAACTATGTCTCAAGGTGACGGGCGCAGTGCAATTCGTGACTTATGATGAAATGCATCTGTTATAGGCAGAGGTTAGTCCACTTAACATCAGGTGGTCCTCGAGCTTGTTCCGTCACAATAACATAAAAAAAAAATTTAACATTGTCAGCTGTGTTGTCGTTCATACAACACCATAGCCCGCCTCAGATGCGGTGCCGCCAATACAGTACCGTAGTCTACCCCTTGCTCCATTCTGGTCTTAGAGGCAAAGCCCAGAGGAGCGGCATGCCGGCACGGCCCCTGGTTCCTATTCACTTCACCGAGGGTGGACGAAGCCACGGCTGCTGAGCTGCACCGCCACGACAAGGCGGGAACCGTCGGGGGATACCACAATACCTCCACCAATAAGGTTTAATAATCTTAACACTAGTTACAGGTCTAAAACCTATTCTACAGGGCGTCCCACGGCGATGCCACATGGAGGGAAAGTACCTTGAATATTGTAGAATTGTCGACATAAAAAAACAGTGCTTTGGATTATCTGATGTACGACTAAGGGCCAGCACGGTATGTACGTGGATATACAAGTCATAAAGGGCAATATACAATTTAGACATTCTATGAGTGTTGTATATGTATGTTGGTAATATTGCACTACGTGACACACAAAACACACGTAAACAAGAATAACATAAGCTGGGAGTACCTCCACGCGATGAAGACGGTAATGGTTTTTACTGGCTAAAACTTCTAATAATATCTACAAAATGTCTAGCGTACTTTCGTACGCTGAGATGCCTTCGGGCTTATGTTGTTTTCGTTGTTTATTGAGTGATCTGTTTGGTGGCACGGCAGTCTACCCGGTAACGCACGGGAGCAGCTACCTAACAATCTACTCTAAACTAAGCGAAATTTGTTTGTAATCATTGAGCCAGGCATGTCCCATGACGCTACATCTCATCAGAACCTGAACTGCTCTGCTGGGGGATATACTTCTGGGCCCAAACCAGAAAATTCTTCAATGCAAGGGGGGCATGTGTGTACTAGCCCGCATGCCAGTCAGTAAGACATGGCCACTTTAATAAAGGAAGGTACGGATAGCCCCAAAGCTAGAGTTCTTCATTCTCTGACATTAACCGCGCAAGAAGTTAAAAATGAACCGAAGATTTGACGTTTTTATTTTATTTACGAATAAATTAAAAAAATTGTCAATACCTGAATTTTAATTTTATTTTGTGGAAAACTACGTTGGTTATAAATCGAAGGAAGAATTCGCAATAGTATGTACAAAAAATGTAATTACACCATGAATTATTTTGCAAAAAAAACATAATGACTTTTAAGCCAAATTAGCCGATTTACATGCTATTTTAACTGTTATGTCTAGTGGTTTCGTGAGAAACACTGCCGAAAAATGGATAGGGTGAAAACAATGACTTATTCGTTTCATAGGGCTTTAGAGTCATCTGATCCAGTACTCTCACAGGCATAGGTGCTTCGACGACAAAAAAAAGCAATGTAAGATTCCG
Source organism: Plagodis pulveraria (assembly GCA_963890685.1). Taxonomy (NCBI): domain Eukaryota; kingdom Metazoa; phylum Arthropoda; class Insecta; order Lepidoptera; family Geometridae; genus Plagodis; species Plagodis pulveraria. The sequence goes on along the minus strand of OY982955.1, from coordinate 5,339,531 downwards.
TTGTCTGCTGTCGCGATTACATTGTTAAAAACCACTACCTATCCCAGATTCGCTGGAAGAGCTTGCTAGCGCTGATGAAGTTGAAAGTTATGATCCAGAAGAATGTGTAGTATTTTGTAACGAACAAGACAAAAATTTAACATTTCGTGATGATTGAGATTCAAGTGAAATTAAATGTATTTACATGCAAAAAGTCGCGCGTCGTTCCCGAACGGTACCCCTTTGTCAGAGACCACAGTCTTCCATTTGTTATGATCTATACTATACATCTTTCGCTTTTGTACGCTCATCAATCCTTTCATACATAAGCATCGATTTAAAGTACTCTTTATCTGTGCTTTTTCAGAACATTCTCATTCTGATTTTTCAAAGATCTTCCTCTTCAATTATGTCATCTCTATTGTATTTATTCTACTTTCATGCTTTTTCTGCGACAACTAACTCCACTTCTACATAAGTTTTGGAAACAACACTCATGTACAGATTGCCTATAGTGGCTTTTAGACATTTTCTGTCTGTTCATAAATGTTACTGCAATACAGAGACAATGAATCATATCAATAAATTTATATTATGTTCAAATTTGTACCGATGTGAAGTTAGCGGCCTAAAGTTAGCGGCCTATTATAACCCGACCAACTAAAAGAGTCCCTAAAATTGGACTGCTGTATTTATAAAGTTAACGTATAATACCTATGCAGCAGCTTACCTAGCAATAGATATAGCGGGTAAGAGTAAAAAGGAAACAACTATAGCGATTCGCACAACGTTAAAGTCAAACTAGAAAAAATAAGTATTCGTTTTATTATGATAATATAGACGAGGTATCATAATGTTTTCTACACCGGAAGATAGCACTAAAATAGACCTTTCGAACGTAGTAACTCAAAATTTCTTCGACCCCTTAGAAGTGACCGAAAATCTAAAAAATCTTAGGCCGCTAACAGGTTAAAGCAAATTTCACTATGTTATCGACGAGGTATCAAAATGTGTTTTACACCATAAAATAGCACTAAAATAGACCTTTCTATAGGAGTAACTCAAAATTTCTTCGACCCCTTAGAAGTGGCCGAAAATCTGAAAAATCTTAGGCCGCTAACAGGCTAAAGCAATTTTCACTATGTTATCGATGAGGTATCAAAATGTGTTTTACACCAGAAGATAGCACTAAAATAGACCTTTCTATAGTAGTAACTCAAAATTTCTTCGACCCCTTAGAAGTGGTCGAAAATCTGAAAAATCTTAGGCCGCTAACAGGCTAAAGCATATGTCACTATGTTATCGACGAGGTATCAATATTTGTTTTACACCAGAAGATAGCACTAAAATAGACCTTTCTATAGTAGTAACTCAAAATTTCTTCGACCCCTTAGAAGTGGTCGAAAATCGAATAAATCATAGGCCGCTGGCAGGCAAATGGATATTTCACTATGTTATCGATGAGGTATCAAAATGTGTTTTACACCAAAAGATAGCACTAAAATAGACCTTTCCATAGTAGTAACTCAAAATTTCTTCGACCCCTTAGAAGTGGTCGAAAATCTGAAAAATCTTAGGCCGCTAACAGGCTAAAGCATATTTCACTATGTTATCGACGAGGTATCAATATGTGTTTTACACCAGAAGATAGCACTAAAATAGACCTTTCTATAATAGTAACTCAAAATTTCTTCGACCCCTTAGAAGTGGCCGAAAATCTGAAAAATCTTAGGCCGCTAACAGGCTAAAGCAATTTTCACTATGTTATCGACGAGGTATCAAAATGTGTTTTAAACCGGATGATAGCACTAAAATAGACCTTTCTATAGTAGTAACTCAAAATTTCTTCGACCCCTTAGAAGTGGTCGAAAATCGAATAAATCATAGGCCGCTGGCAGGCAAATGGATATTTCACTATGTTATCGATGAGGTATCAAAATGTGTTTTACACCAGAAGATAGCACTAAAATAGACCTTTCTATAGTAGTAACTCAAAATTTCTTCGACCCCTTAAAAGTGGTCGAAAATCTGAAAAATCTTAGGCCGCTAACAGGCTAAAGCATATTTCACTATGTTATCGACGAGGTATCAATATGTGTTTTACACCAGAAGATAGCACTAAAATAGACCTTTCTATAATAGTAACTCAAAATTTCTTCGACCCCTTAGAAGTGGCCGAAAATCTGAAAAATCTTAGGCCGCTAACAGGCTAAAGCAATTTTCACTATGTTATCGACGAGGTATCAAATTGTGTTTTACCCCAGATGATAGCACTAAAATAGACCTTTCTATAGTAGTAACTCAAAATTTCTTCGACCCCTTAGAAGTGGCCGAAAATCTGAAAAATCTTAGGCCGCTAACAGGCTAAAGCAATTTTCACTATGTTATCGACGAGGTATCAAAATGTGTTTTACACCGGATGATAGCACTAAAATAGACCTTTCTATAGTAGTAACTCAAAATTTCTTCGACCCCTTATAAGTGGCCGAAAATCTGAAAAATCTTAGGCCGCTAACAGGCTAAAGCAATTTTCACTATGTTATCGACGAGGTATCAAAATGTGTTTTACACCCGATGATAGCACTAAAATAGACCTTTCTATAGTAGTAACTCAAAATTTCTTCGACCCCTTAGAAGTGGTCGAAAATTGAATAAATCATAGGCCGCTGGTAGGCAAATGGATATTTCACTATGTTATCGATGAGGTATCAAAATGTGTTTTACACCAGAAAATAGCACTAAAATAGACCTTTCCATGGTAGTAACTCAAAATTTCTTCGACCTCGTCGATAACTTAGTGAAATATGCTTTAGCCTGTTAGCGGCCTAAGATTTTTCAGATTTTCGACCACTTCTAAGGGGTCGAAGAAATTTTGAGTTACTACTATGGAAAGGTCTATTTTAGTGCTATCTTCTGGTGTAAAACACATTTTGATAACTCATCGATAACATAGTGAAATATCCATTTGCCTGCCAGCGGCCTATGATTTATTCGATTTTCGACCACTTCTAAGGGGTCGAAGAAATTCTGAGTTACTACTATAGAAAGGTCTATTTTAGTGCTCTCTTCTGGTATAAAACAAAAATTGATACCTCGTCGATAACATAGTGACATATGCTTTAGCCAGTTAGCGGCCTAAGATTTTTCAGATTTTCGACCACTTCTAAGGGGTCGAAGAAATTTTGAGTTACTACTATGGAAAGGTCTATTTTAGTGCTATCATCTGGTGTAAAACACAATTTGATACCTCGTCGATAACATAGTGAAATTTGCTTTAGCCTGTTAGCAGCCTAAGATTTTTCAGATTTTCGACCACTTCTAAGGGGTCGAAGAAATTTTGAGTTACTACTATAGAAAGGTCTATTTTAGTGCTATCTTTTGGTGTAAAACACATATTGATACCTCGTCGATAACTTAGTGAAATATGCTTTAGCCTGTTAGCGGCCTAAGATTTTTCAGATTTTCGACCACTTCTAAGGGGTCGAAGAAATTTTGAGTTACTACTATAGAAAGGTCTATTTTAGTGCTATCATCCGGTGTAAAACACATTTTGATACCTCGTCGATAACATAGTGAAAATTGCTTTAGCCTGTTAGCGGCCTAAGATTTTTCAGATTTTCGGCCACTTCTAAGGGGTCGAAGAAATTTTGAGTTACTACTATAGAAAGGTCTATTTTAGTGCTATCATCTGGGGTAAAACACAATTTGATACCTCGTCGATAACATAGTGAAAATTGCTTTAGCCTGTTAGCGGCCTAAGATTTTTCAGATTTTCGGCCACTTCTAAGGGGTCGAAGAAATTTTGAGTTACTATTATAGAAAGGTCTATTTTAGTGCTATCTTCTGGTGTAAAACACATATTGATACCTCGTCGATAACATAGTGAAATATGCTTTAGCCTGTTAGTGGCCTAAGATTTTTCAGATTTTCGACCACTTCTAAGGGGTCGAAGAAATTTTGAGTTACTACTATGGAAAGGTCTATTTTAGTGCTATCTTTTGGTGTAAAACACATTTTGATACCTCATCGATAACATAGTGAAATATCCATTTGCCTGCCAGCGGCCTATGATTTATTCGATTTTCGACCACTTCTAAGGGGTCGAAGAAATTTTGAGTTACTACTATAGAAAGGTCTATTTTAGTGCTATCTTCTGGTGTAAAACAAATATTGATACCTCGTCGATAACATAGTGACATATGCTTTAGCCTGTTAGCGGCCTAAGATTTTTCAGATTTTCGACCACTTCTAAGGGGTCGAAGAAATTTTGAGTTACTACTATAGAAAGGTCTATTTTAGTGCTATCTTCTGGTGTAAAACACATTTTGATACCTCATCGATAACATAGTGAAATATCCATTTGCCTGCCAGCGGCCTATGATTTATTCGATTTTCGACCACTTCTAAGGGGTCGAAGAAATTTTGAGTTACTACTATGGAAAGGTCTATTTTAGTGATATCTTCTGGTGTAAAACACATTTTGATACCTCATCGATAACATAGTGAAATATCCATTTGCCTGCCAGCGGCCTATGAATTATTCGATTTTCGACCACTTCTAAGGGGTCGAAGAAATTTTGAGTTACTACTATAGAAAGGTCTATTTTAGTGCTATCTTCTGGTGTAAAACACATATTGATACCTCGTCGATAACATAGTAAAATTTGCTTTAGCCTGTTAGCGGCCTAAGATTTTTCAGATTTTCGACCACTTCTAAGGGGTCGAAGAAATTTTGAGTTACTACTATGGAAAGGTCTATTTTAGTGCTATCTTTTGGTGTAAAACACATTTTGATACCTCATCGATAACATAGTGAAATATCCATTTGCCTGCCAGCGGCCTATGATTTATTCGATTTTCGACCACTTCTAAGGGGTCGAAGAAATTTTGAGTTACTACTATAGAAAGGTCTATTTTAGTGCTATCTTCTGGTGTAAAACAAATATTGATACCTCGTCGATAACATAGTGACATATGCTTTAGCCTGTTAGCGGCCTAAGATTTTTCAGATTTTCGACCACTTCTAAGGGGTCGAAGAAATTTTGAGTTACTACTATAGAAAGGTCTATTTTAGTGCTATCTTCTGGTGTAAAACACATATTGATACCTCGTCAATAACATAGTGAAATTTGCTTTAGCCTGTTAGCAGCCTAAGATTTTTCAGATTTTCGACCACTTCTAAGGGGTCGAAGAAATTTTGAGTTACTACTATGGAAAGGTCTATTTTAGTGCTATCATCTGGTGTAAAACACAATTTGATACCTCGTCGATAACATAGTGAAATTTGCTTTAGCCTGTTAGCAGCCTAAGATTTTTCAGATTTTCGACTACTTCTAAGGGGTCGAAGAAATTTTGAGTTACTACTATAGAAAGGTCTATTTTAGTGCTATCTTTTGGTGTAAAACACATATTGATACCTCGTCGATAACTTAGTGAAATATGCTTTAGCCTGTTAGCGGCCTAAGATTTTTCAGATTTTCGACCACTTCTAAGGGGTCGAAGAAATTTTGAGTTACTACTATGGAAAGGTCTATTTTAGTGCTATCTTCTGGTGTAAAACACATTTTGATACCTCATCGATAACATAGTGAAATATCCATTTGCCTGCCAGCGGCCTATGATTTATTCGATTTTGGACCACTTCTAAGGGGTCGAAGAAATTTTGAGTTACTACTTTGGAAAGGTCTATTTTAGTGCTATCTTCTGGTGTAAAACACATTTTGATACCTCATCGATAACATAGTGAAATATCCATTTGCCTGCCAGCGGCCTATGAATTATTCGATTTTCGACCACTTCTAAGGGGTCGAAGAAATTTTGAGTTACTACTATAGAAAGGTCTATTTTAGTGCTATCTTCTGGTGTAAAACACATATTGATACCTCGTCGATAACATAGTAAAATTTGGCTTAGCCTGTTAGCGGCCTAAGATTTTTCAGATTTTCGACCACTTCTAAGGGGTCGAAGAAATTTTGAGTTACTACTATGGAAAGGTCTATTTTAGTGCTATCTTCTGGTGTAAAACACATTTTGATACCTCATCGATAACATAGTGAAATATCCATTTGCCTGCCAGCGGCCTATGATTTATTCGATTTTCGACCACTTCTAAGGGGTCGAAGAAATTTTGAGTTACTACTATAGAAAGGTTTATTTTAGTGCTATCTTCTGGTGTAAAACAAATATTGATACCTCGTCGATAACATAGTGACATATGCTTTAGCCTGTTAGCGGCCTAAGATTTTTCAGATTTTCGACCACTTCTAAGGGGTCGAAGAAATTTTGAGTTACTACTATGGAAAGGTCTATTTTAGTGCTATCATCTGGTGTAAAACACAATTTGATACCTCGTCGATAACATAGTGAAATTTGCTTTAGCCTGTTAGCAGCCTAAGATTTTTCAGATTTTTGACCACTTCTAAGGGGTCGAAGAAATTTTGAGTTACTACTATAGAAAGGTCTATTTTAGTGCTATCTTTTGGTGTAAAACACATATTGATACCTCGTCGATAACTTAGTGAAATATGCTTTAGCCTGTTAGCGGCCTAAGATTTTTCAGATTTTCGACCACTTCGAAGGGGTCGAAGAAATTTTGAGTTACTACTATGGAAAGGTCTATTTTAGTGCTATCTTCTGGTGTAAAACACATTTTGATACCTCGTCGATAACATAGTGAAAATTGCTTTAGCCTGTTAGCGGCCTAAGATTTTTCAGATTTTCGACCACTTCTAAGGGGTCGAAGAAATTTTGAGTTACTACTATGGAAAGGTCTATTTTAGTGCTATCTTCTGGTGTAAAACACAATTTGATACCTCGTCGATAACATAGTGAAATATCCATTTGCCTGCCAGCGGCCTATGATTTATTCGATTTTCGACCACTTCTAAGGGGTCGAAGAAATTTTGAGTTACTACTATAGAAAGGTCTATTTTAGTGCTATCTTCCGGTGTAGAAAACATTATGATACCTCGTCTATATTATCATAATAAAACGAATACTTATTTTTTCTAGTTTGACTTTAACGTTGTGCGAATCGCTATAGTTGTTTCCTTTTTACTCTTACCCGCTATATCTATTGCTAGGTAAGCTGCTGCATAGGTATTATACGTTAACTTTATAAATACAGCAGTCCAATTTTAGGGACTCTTTTAGTTGGTCGGGTTATAATAGGCCGCTAACTTTAGGCCGCTAACTTCACATCGGTCAAATTTGTAAGGATGTCGTATCATTTTATATCAATAATCAACAATGTTAACTTGCGTTTGCACTTAGTATGTTACTTGTTTCATATTATATTTTCTACAAACATGCAAGTAGGTGTGTAGTTCATTTTAAAGAAGAACACGTAACTCGTTATTTTTGATTGGCCTCTTCACCGGTAGCTTGCGAGTAAAATGGTTGCCTGATTTATCTTTATGCCTATGGAACCCTAGAAATAGTATAAGCGGTAAATTTAAATATTATATTATGAAGAAAAAACCAACATCGAACAAAACTATAGTCTGTAAAATCCGGATAAAAAAATGACAACCCTATCAAAAATAGTTAATGAAATAACTTTAAGATTCCATCCGCAGACCAGCCGAATTGCGATGGACAAAATAATTTACGAGATTTTCGGCTCAGGATACGGCTCGATTTGATGCATACAACCAGGTAGCTACTAATTACGTATCTCTTTATCATGCGCTTAAATTATAATAGGGAAATTATTTTCAAGTGGGTTTATTTATTAGTAATAGGTACTTATGATAATGTCAGTTGTATGTCCTTACGGTATTGTCAGCTCCTCATTTTTCTAAACAAAATTTCACATCAAATGTTAAAATTCATCTTCTTCCTTTTATTTCTGACACTATGTTATTTATCAAAAAATAATCAATGTGAAATCTTTCGATCGGTATGATAAATTGAATTGATAAATTTGAAGCAGTGATGGCTCAGTGGCATTGGCTATGGACTACCGCGCAGCAGGTCCGTGGTTTGAATCCCGCCGCGAGCTTGAGCTTCACCGCATGGTGGAAGGGCATTTTGCGAATGCCCGCCTGGCTAGCGACCAACCTCAAGTTGAAAATCTGTCGCCAAGCACCTGACGGTGTGTTCCGGCAGCAGTCCTTGAGAGCCAGTGAAATTACAGGCACATGAGACAAGGAGGTAAGCATGCGTAAATGGTTATATAAATATTCCCATATTGTTTTTTTTAGGAAACTAATGTTGATGGTTAGTTTCAGTACCTTAGTTGAATTTTTACAATAATGAGTGATTATGAACTTCTGCTCTCCTGCTAGTTTGAGAATTCTTATACTGGTATCTAACCAATGTGTTGTTGCGTTAAGCATAGTCACAGAAACCTCTTCCTTTTTTGCTAACGTCCCCAAGCAGTACCTATTATTAAGTCAGGGCCATAAAACAATGAGTGAGATTAGACTAGAACGAAAAATAATGTCGAGATAAGGCCGGAATTTTATATCATGAATAAACGGTGTGGGATCCGATTGTGGTATCAGACTAGAATATACCAATCGATCGAGATCAATCGAGTAGCAAGACTCACTTTTTTTAACATAATATAATGAAACCTTATTCTAACACTAAAAAGTGTAAAATAACTTGTCGATGACACTATGACCACATTATTGAGATCATACTTTCAAACTGTTATGGTACCGACTTCAATATTCAGACTTTTTGGTATTAGAAGTCAGTTTCATTATTGGTCGTTTTTTATTAGGTGATGAGTCCATTTTATAAAAAAGAGCATGTTTTATGTGTCTCGAAGAACAAATATCCTATTTCTTTTTTTTTTACTTTAGAGACTATTAGATATGCTACAAAAACTAGTGTGACATTTTATTTATATTATATATCTAGTACGTCAGCTCAATCGATTTTCGTCATAATGTAGACTTATAAATATAAAAAATAAACTAAGTTTTCACAAAATAGGTATACATAGAGGGATAGGTAAAAATAAGAAATTTATTGACAGGTAAAAACTGATGTGTGAACAACTTTTTATTTTATTATATTGGGGGTAGATACCCCCAATATAAACCCCCAATAAAATAAAAACATTCAAACAGTCTATAATATATTTTTTAGTTTCGATACTTTATAATAATAATAAATTTATTCAGCAAGCAAATTGTTTTACAATCTTAAAACTATTTTTCTACATACAATTCAAATATAATATTCAGAAAAACATTAATATTGCAAGAATCGAAATATCTATACACCATCGATTTTTTCCCAAACATATCGAAAAGGCAAATTGACATCACTAATGCAAGTACAGGACTACTATTATTTATTCTGTGCAGCTACCCTGCCCCCCGAACAGAATTGTGCGATAAGGACAATTGCAGCTTCTTCAAGTTGTGACTGAGAATTTCCGCGTAATTTGCGTGCTGGGAGAAAGCTGTTCTCCTATAGAAAATATTAATCAAATCTAAAAATGTTGTTTTTTTATAACTGACAGAATAAACAACTAGGTTTATAGGTTTTTCTTTTTTATTTATTTTTCATATAAACAATTCCCAAACTAGACATATAAGTTTTGAGATAATATCGGTTTTTAAATACTCATTAATTCCAATTCCTTTGATATAATGATAAAAAACAAAACCTATAAACCTGGATATTAATGACATCTGTAACATTTCCAAAAATCATCCAAATCGGTGATTGTTTAGGGGGGTAGAAACGTTTTCTCTTTTTGTATGAAAATTTAATAAAAACAACTACGTCTCAAGGTGACGGGCGCAGTGCAATTCGTGCCTTGTGACAAAATGCATCTGTTATAGGCAGGGGTTAGTCCGCCTAACATCAGGTGGGCTTCAAGCTTGTTCCGTCACAATAACATAAAAAAAAACTAGAGGTTACTACATACTAAATGTTTTTTTTTGTAGTGTAACGGATTCGATTCCCCGTCCAACCATTTAATTATTTAAATATCTATGAAAGCAGTTTGAATTAATTAGAGTGCGAATTAACTATTGCTAAGGTGCGGACGTGCTTGTCAAGTTTCGAAAATTTTGCTCGTTACCTTAAAGTAAATTAGCACGTATTTGTAAAAGTAATAAGTGCTATTATAGTTTGCAATAACCAAGTAATTTCAAAATTCACTCGCCACTAAAACTGTAGTAACGGCAGACGATTTGTGCTGAGGTAGCTTCCACCACACTTCGGCAACAAGTGACGGACTGCGGATTCATCGAAACTCATCTACATCGCACACGGATCGTGTTACGGTCGACGGCCGCAGCGGAGCAGGTTCAAGCGTTTTTGTTTTCTACGTGAGTTTCCTACAACTGTTATCAGCTCACAGTTACGACTGATTACCTACTTACATTATTTGTTGCACTGAATAAAGTTAGCATAATGGTAAACAACTGTGCAGCGTGTACTAAACCAATCAGATTGTCTGTTGGGCAGCACATTCAATGCTCAAACTGTACGTTTTATTTTCATGCTATATGTGTTAACCTAACTGAACCACGTAAGCTAAGTGACGAGGCGAGACTGGCCTGGGTTTGCCCAATTTGTATCAGCATATTACCAAAGAAAGATAACTCAAACACGCCGGTTCGTATGGCTGCCGCACAGTCCGCGCACGGCGATGACCAGCGGCCAAATGTTAACCCGCGCGATGGTATCCTGAAAATAAACGCACCAGCACCATGCTCGCCCTCCATCGCGGCCGTCGTAGAAATTGACCCATTGACATTAAGCACTATAGCTTCGGACATGAAATTACTACGTAAAGAATTAGGAGACATGAACTCTCAGATGAAGTCTCTTGCGGAGCGTATTACCGCGCGAATGGATGACTATGGAGCAAAAATCCATGAATTGGAAGCCCGTGGAAATGAACGTGAGGCCGAAATACTATCCCTTAAAAATACAGTAATCTATTTACGAGAACAATTGAACACTGGGGCGCAAATAAGACTCAAAAACGAGCTTGAAATAGCAGGCATCTCTGAAAATAATAATGAAAACCCCACGCACATTATTCATGTGACGGCGCAAAAGATCGGAGTTGCCCTCGATGACTGCGACCCAGACTTTGTGATGCGCGCTGGTCCTCGTCGCCCAGAGACTGGATCTGAGGATGGAGTTAATCTTTCACAACTTCCACGACCCCTAGTTGTCAGATTTGTGAGACGGCAAAAAAGAGAGGAGTTTCTGAAAGCTGCAAAATCCCGGCGAAACCTATTAAGTACTGACATAGTCGAAGGGGCGGCCAGAAAGCTGTTTTTTAATGAGCGCCTTACCCAGGAAAATAGGAAGTTATTTCGGACTGCCCGACAGCGTTCAAAAGACGCAGGTTTTAGATTCTGCTGGACTCAGAATGGCACAATACACTTACGCAGGCAGGAAGGGAAACAAGCAATTCCTATCAAAACATATGAAGACCTCGAACGCCACCTGGGCCCCGTGCCTGCTCAATGACCACACCCTGACCCCCCGGACAGCTAAGATTTTCTTCATCATAACGGTTCTACTTTTACATTTAATTTTAATAATATTTGTTTCACTTGTTTACACTACACAATTTAAACTTATAAAACTCAATACACAAACACACCATCAATTTCCTTCACTATCCGAATCCAACAGCTTCATGAATGTAAAGTGCACTTTGGCAACAAGTCTATTATATAATACGACCTCTGAAAATAAAGTTTACATAAATAATTGTATTACAAGAAATGTGACGTACTTGGCTAAATACTCATTACACGTTTCTCAATTTTTATTACATTACAATGGGTTTAGTTGACATAACAGATGAAATTGAAGAAACAATCACAATTGAATGTCATAATTTCTGTTCGGTAAATTTATGTAAACAATTTATTACAAACAATACTTCATTTCACTTTAAAGTGATTTCATTGAACATTAGAAGTTATCAACGTAACTTCGACGATTTTTTGGTCACACTCAAAAGTTTTGAGCTAAATTTTGATGCCATTATTTTAACAGAATGCTGGCTTACAGAGGGTACATTACTTACGTCTCTCCCAGGTTATAACGTCTTTCGCACACAAAAACAACTAAATAAAAATGGCGGGGTAGTGATTTATGTGAAGTCATTGTATAACACGATCGCACTTGATTCTAAAATAAGGGATGCTGACAGTATTGTCGTAATTGTTGACGATAAAACAGCTATTCTAGGCATTTACCGCTCCCCTTCAATCACAGACACTACTTCGTTTATAGACTCGCTTGATATAGCTTTAAGTGAATTAAAACACAAACCGTCTATCACCATCGCTGGTGATTTGAACATAAATCTTTGTGACACATCCGAGGAACAATCTGACTTACTGTGCCTAATGGCCTCGCATGGCCTGCTTCCCGCTATTACCAAACCAACAAGACTACGTTCATGCTTAGATCACATTTTCATTAAATCATCAACTATGAGCACAGGGCTGATTTTCCATTCTTCAATCACTGATCATGCTATCGTTATGGCTGGCATCTCTCGACAGTCTAGTACACAGTCAACTATGGCTAAAATGCGAAAGAAAACGAACGTTGACGCAGTTTTAACAGAATTAAATAATACTGAATGGTCTAACGTTTTGACAAAACCTTGTGTGAATTCTGCTTTAAACACGTTTAATGAGATCATTACTAGTTCTATCAATAGGCATACGCAACAAATTAGAATAGGACGGAAAATGGTGAACCTAAAGCCCTGGATCACTCCAGGACTAATTAGATGTATGCATCACCGCGACAAACTGCATCGTGATTGTAGAGCTTTTCCTGGTGACGTTAATCGGCATAGGATTTACACTAGGTACAGGAACTTTTGCAATAAACTTCTCCGTAAAATTAAAGCTCAATATAATAGTCAGCTACTCAACCAGAACAAAGATGATACAAAAAAGCTCTGGAGGACAATAAAAACCATTTGCTATAACTCAAACCGCAACGTGCCGTCTGAATTGTTTAACCACTCAGCAAGTTCAAATAACCCGCTAAATCACTGTAATGAGCATTTTGCTGCGGTGGGTAAACTACTTACTGACAATATTTTAAAGAAGTTAGCTGTAACCGAGACATCTCTTATTGATTCATACATGCCCCTTTCAACTACTCCGTACTCTTTGTTTCTCTACCCTACCGACCCAAATGAAATAGCCAAAATTATTAGCAAGCTTAAAATCGACAGTGCCACTGGCCCAGACCTAATTTCTGTGACTCTCATCAAAAAATGTGCTCAAGCTATACTAATTCCATTAACTTTTATATGTAATCTTAGTATTGAGTCTGGTGTGTTTCCAGAGTACTGGAAAATAGCTGCCATAACTCCAATACACAAAAATGGTCCAAAAAGCACACCTGATAACTACAGACCTATTGCACTTCTCAGCGTTTTCTCTAAGATTCTGGAAAAAATTGTAAACGACAGACTTATAAAATACCTGGAGAAATATAGCCTTATCTCTGAAAAACAGTATGGTCTCCGCAAGGGTAAGTCGACCGAAGACGCTGTTACATTGCTAGCTAACTTGGTCTCATCATATGTTGAACAAGGAAGCAAATGTATTGGTGTATTTCTTGATTTGGCGAAAGCTTTTGACACGGTCTCGGTTGGCTTGCTTTTGAGGAAACTAGAATCCATTGGTGTTAGAGGGATTCCGTTGCAGTGGTTCTCAAGTTATCTAAATAATCGCGAACAGTTTGTAAAAGTGCTAAACCACTCTAGCGACCGCCAACTAATTAACTGTGGTGTTCCTCAGGGTAGCATACTCGGCCCTACGCTTTTCCTAATTTATATCAACGATATCCTTAACATTCAGCTTAATAATACTGAAATAATAGCATATGCTGACGACACTGCGATCTTAATAAATGGTGAAGCGTGGGACCTAGTGTACAATATTGCAGAAAACAGTCTTTCCGAAATTGCAAAAGCTCTGGACAGGAATTTACTTACACTAAACTTGAAAAAAACTAAATACATTGCTTTTGCAAAGACCATCATCTCTATGCCTCCACCTGAATTTGTCCTGAAAATCCATCACTGTTCAAAGGATGATAGAAGCTTAGATCATACTACGTGCACTTGTAAGTTCATAGATCGAGTTCCTGTCATAAAATATCTAGGTGTGTCAATGGATGAAAATTTATCCTACAAACATCATATAGCAGATTTGTCATCAAAAACACGTAAACTTATCCATGTGATGAAAAACCTTCGCGACTGTGCTCCGATTCCGCTGCTACGTCAGGTGTATTTTGCCTTATGTCAGTCTATTATCCAGTACTGTGTAACGGTGTGGGGTGCTGCTGGTATAACTCATTTTATGAAAATCGAAAGAGCACAACGTGCGCTTATAAAAGTCACGCTACGGAAGCCCTTCCGTTTTCCAACAGATGCTCTTTACAATGAATTTCAAGTTTTACGTGTTCGCCAGCTCTTTATTTTCAGGGCTACAATAAAAACACACATTAATCTAAAAAATCACTTAGACAATGAAAAAATCATGACAAGACGTGCCTTTAGAATTCCAAAACCGTTTGTTACATCCTTATTAGCAAAACGCTGCCCTTCTTTTTCACACCCCCATACTTACAACAAAGTCGCTAAAAAGTGTGATATTAAAAATCTCTCACTCAATGCCTGCAAAAGAACTGTTAAAGATTGGTTGCTCAAACTCTCTCACAAAGACACAGAAGAATTAATGTGAAACCGGTACTGATCAGCACACTCATTCAATATATTTCACACGTAAAGTACGTATGAAACCAACGAGTAGACGAGGGAACGAGTATATATGAGTCCACTCACTTCAGGCATATACGCGCACATCTACTCACTCTCTCAAACACACTCTTTTACACACATACACACATACACACATCATCATACACACATACACACATCATCATCCACACTTTACATCTACATTATAAGCCATTAGCAAATTAAAATTATTATGTGTAAAGCGCTTCAAGGAAATTCTTTTCATTTACTTGAAGATAACGGGCACATTATTATATTATTGCAGTGGCATTTAATGATTAAAAAAAAAATATTGTTTAACTAAGGTATTGAAACGCATTGTACTTTCATGTAAACTTAATTTTATATTGCCACTGTATCTACTTTTATTTTGTCATGAACAACACAACGAACTTTTTGAAAACCGCACTCGATCCCCAAGATACAGGCTAAGTGCTTAGTTTGGGGCTCGCTGTCAAACTATTACCCAATAAGAATTTTAATTATTCTAGAATCTAAGTTAACAATTGTATTTACTTATAAATCTTTTATGGCAATAAATTATCTTATCTTATCTTATCTTATCTAGTTTAATTGTTTTTTAAATGTAAATAATGTCTTCTTTCAGTATAATGCTCCATCTACAATATTCAAGATACTTTCCCTCCATGTGGCATCGCCGTGGGACGCCCTGTATATTACCTCATTATTTTCTACCTACCGTATATATTATTCATCCTATAATAATTAATGCGCTTCCTGGCGAAATACATAATTTCCGGTTAGTTAGTTTATATCAGCAATTTTACTAACTGTGAAGTTTGAAACAAGATTTGGCTATCCTACAGTTTTCTGAGCTTTTGTTCGATATGAATAGATATTTAGCCCATCGACTAAAAAAGTTGAGTTCCTGCTAAATTTCAGCAATACACAACACACGAAAGTAGTTTTTGACCTAGTTGGTGACCCTAGTCTAAGTACAAAAGGATTGCTTTGTTGCGACCAATTTTACCCCAATTGTATAAAGTTCATTAACTTCTATAGTCATTCCGGCGACAAACCAAATTGTATACTGTCTGTGATACGAGTATTAATAGGCAATTAAAAGCTAGGTATAATTTCTTCACAATGCCTTTGGGAACGATTTAACGAACACAAATCTAATTAGCAAGCAAAATATTTATAATATTCGAGAAACATTTTCTGCACTCAAGTGGATCTGATGCTACTCAACATGCTCATTACCTTGGAAGAAAATATTTTTTTCGTTAAGCTTCAATTCTCTTTGTTTACATACATCTTTTCTGTTCAGTTACGAAGTTCGGTGGTTTGTCGTATTTAGTTATAATTTTATGTAAAGGAGTTTAATGTTTAGTGACCTATTATAAAATAGTAATTAAACAACTCTAAACAGGTAAAGTTGATCTACGACAGTAAAAAATAAGAAGAAAAAAAAACATAATGTGACAATTTTAATATTGTTAGGTTTGCAATAACGCCTGCTATGCGGATTACATTACAAAATCACAAATATAACGATAGGATTTTTTTTTCCGGCCCATGACTTACATTTTTCCTATTGTATATTTGTGATTTTGTAATATAATGTGACAAGTTTATTTGGTTGCTGTATTCATTGCAGTTCGCACTAAGAGTATATGTTTCTGAACCTGAATACGCATCCATGTAACATATAAGCAATTATTATTCTTTTCGGAAATCTCTGGAGCACCCAACTTATTAAAGCATTTATTTACACGACTAGAGCGTTTAAACTAAACTACGGTACCTGTTTGCATGACATTTCTTGAATCTGGATTACCTACTGAAACTCTACCCATGATAAAGTGATGTTTTCGCAATTTGGTCCCTATTAACTGTACTGTATGCCTTGCGTAATTTAAAAAAAATGCGTAATATTAGGTCAACGACTGTTGTACAACGGAGAAAAGTTAAATTTTTTTTTAACAGTGGCGTGCAAAAAACCTTTCATGATTGCCTTTGTTTAATTTTAGGATTAAATTATTTTCATTTAATTTTAAATATGTAATGGGATTTAATCGCTATATATACGTGTATATTATTGACCTCGATATTAATATCGAGGTCAATAATATACACGTATATATAGCGATTAAATATATATATTATTCATCACTCAACTTTTTATTCTGTGTCTTAAGACACGGAATAAAAAGTTAAGACTAAGTTGCATGGGTTGTGTTCAGGATGAATTTCCACGCAATAATAATGTCACATCACATCAACAGTGCATCGTTCATCAAAAGCCTCCCCGAATACGGGGATTTGCCGCAATCCCCACGGTTGGCCGATCGTGAGGATCGCAGTGTCAGTTGGCAGTACTTCAGGAGGCACTGCTGCCACCTACTTCTTGTTTATTCCCTTTAAGACTCCCACAAGGAGATATGTGGAGTATATATAATGAAAATAATTTAATTTGGACGTTCTGTTTATTTCAGGCACTTCCATTTTTAACAGTGGTCGTGGGCGCTGCCAACAACTCCAACCTATGTCGCGTGACATCGGAGTTGGCAACAGGGGATCAGCTGCAGGTCAGCTTCCCCACGCCCGCGTCATCACCGTTGAAGCCTGGGAATCCGGACTGGGCGAACTATGTTAAAGGAGTTGTTGCTAATTTTCCCGGTAATATCCCAACTAACAAATTAATGTTTTATAATAGTCAATTTAACGTTTTACATTTTGAGTTTAGTTTTTAAAATTGTTCTTGTAAACGTATAGATAACGCGAATTAGGCCCAAATTACACGACAATTTTATCGTTTAGTAGTTACGTATACAAGTCAGCCAATGACCGTTGAACGTTGTATACAAGTCAAATAAAAGTACAAAGATCGACTTTACGGTCCAATACTGTTTGTGATGAGACCCTTAAATCATAGTAGAAGGAGTGGGAAGTAAGTTATCTTCATACAAACGCACCGCGCGCGGCTTGTTTGTGTGCGCCATAGTATATATGCGTCCCGCACGCACACTCTAACATAATCTCAACCCGTTTCTCAGTGCGCACAGCCGGGGCTAACACCGAACAAGGTTCGCGCGTCACGGCTTTTTGGCACCGCTAAATAAATGAAAAAGTTTGATAATCGCATGAGAACTTATTGCTGTGTGTTTGGCTGTCTAAATAATTCATAGATTCCAGAGTTGTCTTAGTTCAGATTACCTACTGAACAGGAAAGGTAAGCAAGTCACTTATTCTCGCATACCTATTGTTTGTGACATTGGCCGCCATATGCAATTATTAGTTCGTAAATATTTCAATAGATGGCGCTGCCCTAAGTTTGAACGTGAAAGCGTTTAAATCACTCATCCATACCTGTACTATATCGAAATAAATTTATTACCTTCGTTTTTTCACAGTATTAAAGCCTGTGTTTTATTCATTGGTCCTTCTGACCCGATTACAGTACAGTATAGTGAAGTGCAGTGCAGTGTTAAGTGCAGAGGTGAGTTTTGCATGGCCCAAAGTGAGTAGTTAGAGGGCCATGCAATAGGTAGTTAGACACATAGGACTTTGAGAAATACATTTGAGTGGTATAAAAATAAACTGAACTAATTACTAGTGTGCCAAGTGTAAAAAATACTTATAATAAATTAAATTCATAAACGTGAACTTAAACTTGTATTGTTGAAGATAGACTTGGATTGTTGAAACTTAAATTATTTGTTGTGTGGTAACAGAACTTAAATTATTTAACAGCGTGGACTTTATAAATAAGTTAATCTCAATATATTACCGAACTAATTGAACTTCAATTATTTCTGTCCAGTGAACTTATTAAAAATGTCGAAATTATGTACATCTCAAAAACAATTAACCGAGCGTATTAATAAATTGTTTGCTAACATCAAGAAGTCTAAGTCACGCTTTACTAAAGGATACTTAGAAACAAGATATGAAACATTACTAGAATATTGGTCAACTTATAATAAGCAACATGAATCGATTATAGAAACATATTCAGAGGATACTTTAAATAATCTAAAATTTGATTCCAATACCGAGTTCGATCAAACGGAGGAAAGTTATTTAGATTGTAAAACTTACCTTAAAGAGGCCCTCGATGAGTTGAGCCAAGTGAGTCCGGTACTTACTACTAGCGAGAAGGAATCCTCGGAGAAGGTCTCACGAAAAATTAAGTTGCCACCAATAAATATCCCTAAGTTTTCTGGTGACTACCAAGACTGGATGAGCTTTCGAGATATCTTTACCTCGCTCATACATAATGATGCGAACTTATCTAAGGTAGAAAAACACCATTACCTTAAGTCCAGTATAACAGCCGAACCAGAACATTTACTTAGACATTTTGCAATAACTGAATCAAATTATGAAAAATCTTGGAAAACTCTAGAAGATAGATACGACAATAAGAGAATTATAGTTAATAATATTCTAAATCGGTTACTTACACAGAAAAAGATGAGCGTTGAATCCGCACGTGGATTAAAGGACGTTTTAGACACGACACGGGAGTGTTTGAACACTTTGGATAACCTTGGCATAGACACTAACACATGGGATGCCATCGTTGTACACATTGTAGTATCCAAACTTGATCTCGAGTCACATAAGCTATGGGAGCAATCACTAGGAAATTCCAAAGACATCCCTACGTTTTCAGCATTAGCGTCACACCTGGAAAACCGTTTTAGAGCAATGGAAGTTGTAACTAACTCTAGAAAAGAGAAGACGATCACAAAACCACAGTCTACAACTAAAGCATTCGTCGCTGAAGTTGCCACTTTAGTATGCACCTTTTGTAAACAAAACCACTATATATGCCACTGTAATAACTTCAAAGCATTGGAAATTCCACAACGAGTAGAGTTCGTGAAAACCAACAACATATGTTTCAATTGTCTTGTAAAGGGTCATTCAGTTAGTCACTGCCGCCAATGTACAAATTGTAAAAAATGTGGCCGTCGACATCACACCTTATTGCACCTCACAAACCCTTCCAAGGCAAGCACTGCAACAGAGTCTGTTCCGGCAGAACCACGCGAAGCTGTAAGCATGAAAGCTGAAACCTCAAATGGTCAAGTAATACTAGCTACAGCTCGTGTTATTGTTAAGTCCGAGAACGGAAATACGCACGAGTTAAGAGCTCTGATCGACCAAGGGTCGCAAGCTTCTTTTATCACAGAGTCCACAGCACAAATATTGAAAATGAAACGTATGTCGGTCAACGGCACAATAACGGGTATTTCCAATGACAACCCTATAACTACCAAATCAATGGTTAATCTACAATTCTGTTCGATCTATGATCGTACTCACATTATGAATACACAGGCTTACGTACTCACCAAACTGACGTCACTACTGCCTTCACAAGAGTTCCCTATGGACACCTGGCCACTACTTAAAACAATGAAACTAGCAGATCGTCACTTTCACCAGCCAGGAGCTATTGACATATTACTAGGTGCCGAAGTGCACGCACAGATCATGACTGATGGGTTACACAAGCACAACTCGATGATCGCACTCAACTCACGACTTGGGTGGCTCATCTCGGGACAAGTTAATCACGAAGTATCACACACTCATCAAGTTGTTGTATCTCACCTTAAACTAGAAAATGACCAGCTACTCAGAAAATTCTGGGAGTTGGAAGAACACACAACTAAACGAACATTAACACGTTTGGATACTCAGTGCGAAGAGCATTTTAAGGAAACTCACACTCGAAACACTGAGGGTCGTTACATCGTCAGCCTTCCCTTTAAAAATGGAAATGACACACAATTAGGAGACACAAGACCGATAGCAGTAGGTCGATTACATCAACTGGAAAGAAGGTTTAAGCACAAACCAGAATTTAAAGCGGAATATTGCAAATTTATGCAGCAATATGAAACACAAGGTCACATGGAGTTAATCCCTGAAAATGAAATAAATAAAAATGTTAATAAAAAATATTACTTACCTCACCATGCTGTCCTAAGAGAAGCGAGCACAAGTACCAAACTACGAGTCGTCTTTGATGGAAGCGCCAAACCTGAAAAGGGGAAATCGTTGAATGAGGAACTGTTGATTGGTCCGCCCCTGCAACAAGATATAAGGGATTTAGTTACACGATGGCGAATGCATAAAATTTGCTTGGTAGCCGACATACAACAAATGTACCGACAAATACTAATCACACCTGAAGACGCCGACTACCAAAGAATTTTATGGCGAGAAAATATAAATGAAAATATTAAGGAATACAGATTACTTACCGTTACATACGGAACATCTTGCGCTCCATACCTCGCCATAAGGACGTTGCACCAACTCTCCGAAGATGAACACGTGGCGTATCCTGACGTCGCTCCGATGTTGAAGACAGACCTATATATGGACGATTTGTTGACCGGCGCCTCCAAAGAAGATGATGCTATTACACTGCAACAAAAAATTACCAATATATTAAAAGGTGCTTGGTTTACCCTGCATAAATGGGCATCTAACAGTGAAAAAGTGTTGTGCAAAATTCCTAGTGAAAATAAAGCCAATCAAAGTGTAGTGAATATAAAAATGGACGACTCTATTAAAGCTCTCGGTATAGTGTGGAATCCTCAGTCTGATTGTTTTGAATTGAAAATGTCACTAGATACTCACCTTGTAAATTTCACAAAACGTGCTGTACTATCGGTAATAGCCAAAACATTTGACCCTCTCGGTTGGTTGGCACCAATCGTAGTCACTTTAAAAATATTTATGCAGAAATTATGGTTATCCGGCCTCGATTGGGACGATGTTTTGTCTGATGATTTGAAAAACGAGTGGTGTGCCTACCACGATAATCTGAAATCAATGGATGTAATACAGCTTCCGCGATGGCTTGGTTCGTTGCCCACAGGTCTTACAATAGAAGTTCACGGATTTTGTGACTCTTCTTGCGCTGCATACGCTTGTGTCGCTTACCTCCGAGTTCTAAACGGGGATGTTGTAACAACACAGTTAATAGCTGCCCGAACTAAAGTAGCCCCAGTAAAGCAAGTCTCCTTGCCTCGTTTGGAACTCTGTGGTGCTGTAATGTTAGCCAAAATGTTGCACGAAATCAAAACTAGCCTAGTCATTGACGACACCAAAGTTTATGCATGGACAGACTCCACTATAGTATTGGCGTGGTTGCGTAAGAACCCCAACACTTGGTCGACTTTCATAGGTAACCGAACAGCTGAAATTCTAACAGTCACTAGCTGCAGCCAATGGCATCATGTTAAATCTGCTCACAATCCCGCTGATATAGCCTCTCGTGGTTTATTGCCCTCTGAGTTACAACACGCAGAACTATGGTGGAACGGTCCAGAATTTTTGAGAACTACAGAAGAAATTGTATATATGGATGTAGTACCTGAAACAAATTGTGAGTTGAAACATAAAGTCGCTACTCATAGCATATGTACAAATAACAATAATTTTGTTGATACTCACCTTGCTAAATTTTCCAGTCTATCCAAATTGATTCGGGTCACTGCATACTGTTTGAGATTAGTTAAAAAATGTAGATTGAAAATAGATACCACTAACTCCACTAACGAACTTCAGACTGATTACCTAACTGTGTGTGAAATAAGAAATGCACTAACAATTTGTATACGAATGTCACAAAGCGTTTCTTTTGGAAGAGAAATGGATATGTTACACATTGGTAAAACTGTATCAAAAGCTAATCCTTTATTTACTCTGAATCCATTCCTCGATCAAAAGAAAATTTTGAGAGTTGCCGGTAGATTATGCAATGCTCAGGTTTCTTATGAACTTAAGTTCCCGTGTATTCTGTCTAGTCGATGTTCTTTCGCAAAATTGATTGTCCAAGAAGCACATATTAGAGCGTTGCATGGTGGTCTCCAGCTCACACTCAATGTTGTTACCACTAAGTACTATATTGTAGGTGGTAAGAACCTTGTAAAAAAAATGATTCGACAATGTATCCCTTGCTTTAAACAAAGAGCTACTCCCACTGCTCCTTTTATGGGCAATTTGCCAAACTACAGGGTCAACCCGTCTAGATGTTTCAGTTCATGCGGTGTAGATTTTGCAGGTCCATTTTCGTTAAAACTGTATTCTGGGAGATGTACTCGAACTTGTAAAGCATATATTAGTTTATTTATTTGTACTGTTACCAAGGCCATCCACCTGGAGGTGGTCGAGAGTTTAAGCACTGCAGCTTTTCTAGCTGCAAAAGGTTCACTTCTCGGCGCGGTCACTGTAGTGATATGTACAGTGATTGTGGGACGAATTTTCAAGGAGCTTCTAAAGAACTTGAGGTTCAGTTTAAAAACTCTAAGTCACTATTAGCACAAGAGGTTTCAGCTCTTTTAGCTAATGATTTTACCACATGGCACTTCGTGCCCCCTGGGGCCCCACATTTTGGTGGGTTATGGGAAGCGGGCGTCAAATCAGTCAAGGGCCACTTAAAACGTGTAATTGGTCAAAGCTGTCTCACCTTTAACGAATTTTCTACCCTCCTTACTCAAGTAGAAGCGTGCGTGAACTCACGGCCACTAACCATGATCAGCTCTTCACTGGAGGAACCCCCTCTAACTCCAGGTCACTTCCTCGTAGGTGAATGTCCTATCACTGTCCCAGAAGAAGATTTACTAAATACGCGTTCAAGCCACCTAGATAGATGGCAGACTGTTCAGCGTATGTTACAAGCGCTTTGGCGGCGTTGGCAGGCCGAGTACCTTACCTCTCTGCAGCACCGCTATAAGTGGAATAAACATCAACGTGATATTGAATTAGGCACTATAGTTTTGGTAAAGGACGATCGATTACCTCCCGGCAAATGGCTCTTGGGTCGTGTTGTTGAAAAGCATCCAGGTGCAGATGGCATAACCCGTGTCGTTTCTTTACAATATAAGAACAATATCTTTAAACGTCCCGTGACAAAATTATGTCCTCTGCCTCTGGAAACTCGTGATTAATTCAGAAGTATATTCTTTTGTTTTATTATTAAGTTTCCTTTAGAAATTACTTTACACATGTTAAGTTTCATAACACTATAGAAGGATTTATAAATTGCATTGTATCGTTTACTGTAGTATGTTAAATTTCACTTTAAAGGACTGTAATAGTCCTTGGCCCGCGGGATGTTTGTGACATTGGCCGCCATATGCAATTATTAGTTCGTAAATATTTCAATAGATGGCGCTGCCCTAAGTTTGAACGTGAAAGCGTTTAAATCACTCATCCATACCTGTACTATATCGAAATAAATTTATTACCTTCGTTTTTTCACAGTATTAAAGCCTGTGTTTTATTCACCTATGGTTTTTACTTGATGATGAGTGATGCCTACTTATTTTTTTGTTGTATTAAGTATGCCCCGCGTCGCACGTCTCTGGCCCCGCAACCACATAGTATCGCCAGTCGGTATTTTTTTCATCGTGAAAGGTGTTTTCATCGTTTAGGTTTAAAACCGACCTCACTAACCCTGAACCCAGACAACACAAGTAAAAATACAACTTCCCGGCCCTTGCCTATTTCTAGGTACTGAATTAAAATTTTGCATATACGAGGACATACATTATAAATAAGTAACAACCCTGAGACAGGCAAGTATGGTAGGTAATTTATATATCGCGAATTGGGCCGGAGATGGCCTACTTCCTCACTCTTTCTACTATGCTTAAATGACCGCTTAGGTCACACAGCAGTTACAATGACGTTTTCAAATGACTGAAATGTAGTATAATGTCAAACAATACGACTCAGCGACAACGGTTTTGTTTCGTGTGTTTGTGTTCGCCGGTGTAAGTATAAAAATAAAAAAAAGGTAAGTTAATGTTTATTTCCATGATTACAAAATATCGATATACTATGCATTACTTAAATGTGTGTGATATAATGATAGTTGTGTTAATCTTCCAGGGAACTTTAGTTTTATGACAATGTATATATGTGATGTTGTCAAGTTTTTAACACCCTCCCCTATTTCTTTGTATTTGAATGGTTTTGATTACTTATCCAAAATATATTTTCATCGACCATCTTGCTTACGTTATATTGCGACGTTTATATTACACTAATATAACAAAGGCCGCGTAGACTTTTTCTTGGGTCTATGACGCCGCGGCCATACTTTAGGGTTCCTTAAGCATTACTAACATAGGATCTTATAAACATTGCTTATCGTAAACAGAGAGCTAACGCGGCCCTGTAAGATTATATATTCATCTTATTTTCGTCGTCGTCTTACGTTATGTAAGAATAACGTGTCGATTTGACCTTTAAATGATATAGACGTTTACTTAAAATACTACTGCTCATATCTCAATCGAATTTAAATGGGATCACATGAGAAGCACCAGCTTTTGGATTAAAAAAATATCAAAATCGGTCACCCAGTAAAAAGTTATGAGGTATAACACACCAAACAAAAAAATATACTGCACGGAAAAAAATGGGTCCTGACAAAGTGTCAATCCAAGAATAATATTATTCTCGGGAGTGTTGTTTAATCTCAAGTATATATTTACTTAAAATAAAAATATTTTCTTGAGTGAAGTAAGGTCATTTTCTCTAAGATAAATAATATTATTCTCACCATATATTTTTACATCAAGAGTATAACTATTGGTCAGAGATATTTTTGGTCTTAACTATAGAAAATAGTATCTTTTTGAATGAAATATTTTATGCATTCTCATTCTAATTACGTACGGAGTTAGCGTAAGAAATCTGAATTTTTATACAAGAATAATAAACGTTTTATTGGATGAAGAAAATATTTCCATTCTTTCAACAACAATGGGCTTAATACAAGATATTTCTTTTGTTCATTTAAAATAATTGAGATAAGTAAATGACAAGGATATACATATGTCCGAGCAAGAAAATTATTCTCCTCTTAAAAATGACAGTTTTCTAAATCTGAGACATATATTGTTTTATTAATCTATGAATTTGTATTGTCATGCTAAGATACATTGGATTTACAACAAAACTATATAACCAAGACAAATATCTCAACTCCAGAAGTGAGTTATATTAGATAGAGAATTTTAAAGTTGTCAAAGCAAAAGTAATTGATTGTTAGTTGTTGTATTTATTCATCTTTAGTGAAGAAATCAAATCTTGATCTGTGTTTGATTATTCTTAATATTTACTTGATATTGTATTCTTTAGTTAAGAATCTTTGATTAACAGGAAAACAATTTTATTTTATAACTAAAAAATTTAATCTCGATTGCAAAGGGTGATTTATATTAAATGAAGAATTTCAAAGTTTTCAAGTCAATAATGAATAATTCTCAATTGCTAACGTAAATCATTTTTAGTAAAGAAAAATCATCCTTGCTTGATTACTGATACGTTGTTCTTAGGTTAAGAGGCATTAGCATCACAGCAAAACTGTACTCTTTATTTAACCAAAAAAATAAATTTTAATTGCAGAGAATGACTCATATTACATGAAGAATTTTATGTTTTTGAGTCAATAATGATATATTGTTAATTGTTGAAGTTATTCATCTTCACTTCAGAAAACTAATACTGAACTTAAGTGTACCATGTTCTTGATTGATATTTGATACGACATTCTTAGGTTAAGAGATCAAACTATATCCCACGTTGAACCAAGAAAATATATCTCTACTGTAGAGAGTGACTTAGGTATCTTAAATGAAGAATATTGAAAACTTTCAATGCAAAGTGATAGATTGTAACATTAGTTACTCATCTTCAATAAAGAAAAGCAATCTTGGCTTAACATGTTTTTTTTTGGTCTACAAATATACAGGATTATTGGTAAAATGCTAACAACCTCTTAGGGTTGACTTTTGCTAGTCCTAACAAACATTTCGAAATGTATTTTTTCTTTCGTTTATTCCCCACCTTTTGAATAGATTTTTAAACCATTAAATGTAGAAGTCAAACAAATATATATGTACATACTTGTAAATAATACACATCATACTGTATCAGCCGGATTGTCCACTGAACAGAGCTTCCCCCATTAACCCATTGGCATCGGCAATAATTATAACAATAGAATTTCATTCATAAATTGGCCATAGTGGTCCAGTCCGATGCCAACTTATTAAGAGGGTTTGCCATAATCCCCACGCTGGGCAGGTGGCTTGGGGATTGCAGTTTAAGGTATATATTCCTCAGAAGGCGCTGCTGCCCACCTTCTGGTGTGTTACCCTTTGTCGCCTTTTACAACATCCACGAGTAGAGATGGGGGGTGACATTTTAGCCCGGCACCCCACCATACCATATCAGGAATAAAAAAAACAAACATAATTTAAAAAAAACAGTTTTCTTCACTGGCTCTTCAATCAAAACCATGAATTTTAAAGTAAAAAGACAAATTTCCAGTCAAGAATAACTATTTCTCCATTAAAAATGTGTATTTTCAGACCAAGTACTCAGTTTTTAGTTTGAGATGGTTTTCTCTGTTCCCGATTTTATTTAGTGTTGCAATATTTTAGTTTTGTCTAGTTCTCCCTTGATGTGGGGAAACTACTGAACCTAAGAATACTATTCATTATAAGCAATATTGCATGCTGAATAAGCTTGTTTCAATTCATATTAAGAATAAAATACTATTATAATTTGAAAAATATAAGGTTACTCAGCTAATAGTCAGATAATAGCTGGGAGTCTAATATACTCATAGTACAACGGCAAAGCGGCAGGGTTTGAACCCCGCTAGTGCCCCAATATATTGATTCGTATCTAAAGTAAAAAATGTTTTAAAACTGTCCGATTATTACCTTTAGGTCTCGGTTTCTCATTTCCTAATTCAAAGTGGTTTGAAAGCTAGCCAGGTGAACATTAGTAAAATGCCCTATCACCATGCACTGAATCTTAAACCCGCTGCTGGAACCCATGGACCCCCCACGTGACAGTTCATACTCACCGCCATAAGTGGCGAAGGCCAAGGCCTAGAGGACCTATTTGTTAAGTTTGGGTGCCTATACAATACTCACGAGGTCTATCTCAAAAACTAAACTTGTGATGAATCAGAAATTTCGTTAAGTTATGATATTTCATCAAAGTCAAAATCATTGATTCAATTTAGGCATCTACGACGCTCTTATGAAGGTCGTTTACAAATTTTAATAACAAAATATTCTACAATGTACTGCCACGTTCAGCAAAAAAATTTACAGAGCCACTGCAAGAACAACGGGCAAGAAACTCGGGACCATTAATTTAAATGTCTTTTAACAATATTTTACATACTGTATAATAAAATAATTTCAATATTTCTTTTAATTACGTAGGTGACAGGTGATAGCTTGGCAGAGGAGTGGAGGAGAGGAATTGTTCAAGCATTTTTGTCGTTTATGTAATCACAAACTGGAATAGGAATTCTTAATCAAAATTATTTTCCACGTGCAACTTGAACTTTCTTTCTGTGAGCGTTGTAATATGTTAGGGTGTAATGTTATTATAAAACCGCACACAATTAACCGTTTTACTTTTGTCTTTGCTAACTAAAACCTGGTACCGCGATTTTATCTTTACTTCTTGTGTTGTAATCGTGATTGTCACTGTTTTTTTTTACGATCTTTCATAATAATTTCAAATATGTACAGACTCTAATAATACATGCATAGGTAATCATCTATTTCTTACAAATACTGGCTGTATTTAACACAAATCGTCAACCTAAATGAAAAGTTATTCGAATGTGCTCATTTGGTAATAATCACGATAGGAATATGTTTCGGGACTTTATAAGGGCGATGTTGGCTACACACAACACAATTTCCGTTGCGAGCGAATGGTACACGCGCCGTGGCATTGTAAGTGTGCAATGGCATTTTCGTAAATTTTGTTTAATATAGTGTTATAAAGTGAATATTTGTTCAAGTTGTGCTTGAGATAGCAACCAACTAGTGTTCATTTAGGTAAGTTTGTTCCTTACTATATAATTAACTGTAGATAGTCAAAAATATCCATCATAGAGGCTGCTAGATTTTCTTTGCCTGGAACGGGCTGTGTGGTTACACTAAGTTGGTACAGCCAAGTTAACGAACGGTAGGTTCGTAATACATAATTATTATTGTATTATATACCTACTCATATCTAGAATTAAAGATAACTCTTTATGATAGAGATCAACAGCAGGCTGATGTTGGTAAATAATCCTTAAATATTATAATTATTATAAATGCGAATGTATGTTTGTGTTTGTTTATGTGTCTGTTCCTCTTTAGTTATTCAGAATGAATTTCGATGTATATATATATACCTATCCTCTCTACACTATATACACATAGATTTTTTTGTTAGATAAACCTATATTCAAGAATATACATGTGTTTTTTTCCATTCCAGATCAAAAATTAACCAATTAAACACAAGTGTTACGCTACTCAATACCCCCAAGAGGAAGACTAAACAAGAGTAGATTTTTTTCCACGTTGGAGCAGATTATGAACTTTGTTATTGTTTATCAGGTAATTTCATCAAGGATAAAACACATATTTAAACAATTTAAAAAATATTATATTATATATTTTTCTTATGTTAGGATATCTCATCAAATTATCTATAACATACTATAATATAACATATATATATATATATATATACACAGACAGTATTTTATAGTAATATAGTAGTTAGTATACAGAACTTTTAAAAGTGTGCCTAATCATATTTCATGATTCTGTATCGATTATAATAATTATTAACCGCTGATTAACCGCTAACTTGCAGTTTAGATGATTTATGTGTGATAATCATCTACCGGGGCCTTCTGGAAGCTGACTTTGAAATACAGTTTCAATTTTATTTAGGTTTAACCTGTTTGCTATATTTTACCACTTACTCAACAATATGTGATTGTGGGCAAAATATGCCTATCATCTATAAAAAGTTTATGGATTGTGCAATATTTTCACTGTAGCTCTTTTTTTTTAGGATCCTGGAGATATCCAAACTGAACTGGAGGAGGTGAAGAAAAGGCTCGACTCAACAAGCAAAGTGTTCAACCATACTTTATATTATAACGTAACATAAAATGTGGTGCTGTTTATAATGAGAAAAAAATCTGTGTAAAAGTGTGTTTGTATGTTTATTACTTCTTCACGCTCAAATGGTAGGACCAACTTTGATATAATTTGGTATGGAGGTAGATGAAGCACTGGATTAACACATAGGATACTTTTCATCATCATCCATCACCACGCGGGGTGTAACCGCGGGGCGCAGTACATAACTGTTACAATTATGTATAATATTTTTGCTAATGATAATATAAAATCGCATCTTAATTTATTTTATAAATAAATAATTTTCAACTGAAAATATGTATTGTATTTTATTTATTTTTACGATGATAGATGTTTTTTAGTTGATCCCTTTTAGAACTACACTTAACTATTAACCTACGTTATTTGCAGACTTGAAAGGCGGAGATCAGATTGGAAGATCTGGACAGTGCACCAAACTGGCTATTTTCTGTAAGTGAGGATTCATAAAAGGTTTCTGTGTAGGTATATCTCATTGCATACTAAGGAAAATCTTAAGTAATTGTTAGTTTTATTTGTATTTCAATGAAGTTTCAGTTTCAAATAAAGAAGTTCTTATCTAGGTAGTACGGTATTAATAATACTTTGAAGAACAACGATATCTTCTTGAAATCTGCGTGCTTCATTAACAATTTCACAGTTTGCTGTAATTTATAATATATTTATTAACTGAGACTTCTTCCAATCAAAACACTATAATTGAACTAAAATAATTAATATGTTGTACAATATATATGGAGTTCAGATGAAACAAATCTGAGCTCCGTATGAAACAATTCATGAGTTGAACCTAGAACTGAGACTTCTTATAGTAAAATGCATAGTGCATTTTACTATATTGAACCAAGATAATGGATATTATTCACAAAATACTATTTGATCTTCATATGAAACACTTTTATGAGTTGAACCAAGAACTGAGACTCCTCCCAGTAAAACGCTCTATTATTGAACCAAGATAATTTATATTTTTCACACTATATAATCTGATCTCCGTATGAAACATTTAGAGAGTTGAACCAAGAACTAAGACTCCTTCTACTAAAATACACTTTTGTTGAAGCTAGAAAATGGATAGTCTTATCAATATATTATCTGATTTCCGTATAAAACATGTAATGACTTGAACCAAGTAATGAGACTTCTTACAATAAAACGCACTATTATTTTACCAAGACGACTAAAATTTAAATGTAAAACATGTAATTATTTTGAACAAGAACTGAGGTTTCTTCCAGTGAAATTCCATTGTCGAGTCAAGAAATATGATATTCTATCCGTAGACAATTCGATCTTCGTGCAAAATACAAATTCTTTTAAACCAATCAATACAACTTTTTCTGGTAAAACACCCATTAGAATAGTAAGATCAAAACTACTTACAGTAAAACACTTAATATTGAAATGAGAACTGAAAATTCTTCACTGGAGAACATTAATTATTCGTTCTATATAAACTGATCTCCGTATGAAAACATGTACGTGTTGAAGCCAGAATTATGGTTTCTTAACTTAAATAAGTTACAATATTCAGATGAGAAGATTTTTTGTTTACCTAAAAGTAATTTTCTTGTACGAAGAAAACTCTTTTGTTGGTCTAATTAAAATATATACTCAGAAGAATATATTTTACTAGAAGTAAGAATAATATCTTAACTGAACTATTTATGTACTTAATAGTAAAATAATTTTTTTTCTTATTAGAATCTAATGAGTGAGTGAACGTATGAGTTCATTTATTCAAGTAAGGATTGTTTTAAATTTGAGAATGTCAGATTCTCTAAATTAGAACAATGATTTACTTAGACAGAGACATAACTACTTTTTTTTTAATAAGAAAATAATAATCTTAGTTAAAGTATATAAATACTTGCACGAAAAATTATTAACAAGACAAATATTTACTAATCACAAGAATATATTGTTTTCCCCATATATGAAACACGGAATGTCTTGACCAATAGATATATTCTTGATTTGACACAATCTTTTTTTTCTGTGTGTCTAATTGAGAACTTCATTCTTTTTTTGAAGTCGGTCATAAACGTGACTTACCTACACTTAAAGTCACTGCAAGCAAGTGTGTCGAAAACGTAACAGTCGAAAAGTCGAAAAATAATATTAATTAGGATTTTCGTTTATTTTTTAAATCCCAATTTTCCGCTTGTTTCGTATCATGCCGAAAATCGGATATAAAGAACCTTTTAATAGATTTGAAGAACCCTTCAAAATACGGGTACCTTCTTTGATAGGCGGACATTTTCCTGTTAGAATTAGATTTTGTTGTTGTTAACGAATTTGCTGTCGAGTGGTGTTTAAACATGCTTATAATAACATGCTTATAATAATTGAGTCAATCTGTATTTTCGTAATGGAAATTTACGAAGCTGAAGTGTAGGCGTTTGTCATTTCAGATTGTCATTTGTGATTGTTGTACATGAAGCTGGACAATATTGTAATCATCACCATCATCATCAGCCGGAAGACGTCCACTGTTGAACAAAAGCTTCCCTCATTAAGGGGGACTTTGCCATAATCCCCACGCTAGACAGGCGTCTTGAGGATCGCTGTTATTGGTGTAAATTTTTAAGAAGGTGCTGCTGCCCACCTTCCGGTATTTTTCCTTAGTCACCACAAGACACTCACGGGAAGAGATGGGGAGGTGGCATTCTAGCCCGGTACCCCACGGCCATATTGTATGTGGTTACTGACAATATATTTACTGCCAATGTGGAAGCATAGCACTGATTTGGCCCGTGAGGTGCTAGAACTGCATCCCCACCATGTCTTCCTGTGGGAGTAGTAAGATGCGAAAAAGGGAGAAAAAACAGAAGTTGAGCAGCAACACCTTGCAACCGTGGCTATTATGGCAAACCCTTCAATTGGGGAGGCCTTTGTACACCGTCTTCTGGCTTTGATGATGTAATGGACTGCACTGACGGAGCCGAGCACAAGCGTAACCAAAGCTCTGAAAGGCACGGCAACTGTTGGATACAGGCAGACGCGATACTTATCGTCATGATTGATAGTTCTACTCGTAATTATATACATATATACAATACAATAAGACGGATATTAATATATCAACAATACTGTGGGTGGTGGTCACGAATCGATAACTGAATGTGTTCCACTCATGTTAAATTTTCACATAACAAGATCAGTAGATACTAACTATTTCTAACTATTGCCTAAGCTGTGACCTGTTGGCTTTAAGAATGGTAGCGATGATTACCGTGGTCTAAGGACGTGGCGTATCTTCTCCATTCACATCCACACGCACGAATGCTACGAGAAGTCAATGAACGGCTAATGGCACAACAAAACAGGGCCCCAATTCTCTTAGCTATTGACCAAACGCCACACTACTGCGATGCTTCTACGATCGAACTGCTGTTAATGTAAAATTCGGTAGTCTGCTAACTCTAGCTCCTAATCGCAGTTGTATAGCAATCGCGTCGCTATCGTATGGCTGGCTATGGCTTCCAAATAATAATAATAATATAATGTTGCGATTGAAATAATAATGAAAACTTCTTCAATCAAGCATCATAAAAACATTAATACAGTGGTTTTCTAGCAAACAATACATTAATTATAATATATTTATTTTTGATTAAGCTATTTTTCTATCTAAAATACTCCAAAATATTACGGAAATCGAGTTTATAATACCTGAATAGAAAAAAAAGAATATGCAAGAAATAATCTATGTTGTCTTTGCCACTGTAGCAACGCAATCGCAACAAAATGGCGTACAGCATACCAAATATGTCAAAAACTATTGATAGCAAGCCACTGACTTGCGATCGAACCTAAATAGCGAGCAGACTACGGATATTGTCAAAAACTACAATTTTCCCCAGCTGTTTCGTGTACCTATTCTGCTCTAGTCGTTCTTTGGCGGCTTGCGACAAAAGTTATGCGAAATACCTACGTGGCCGTGACACACCTAGGATATGCTCAAACAACATCTATCCCATTTTAATGAGCATAATTTATTGAATGACAATCAGTTTGATTTGACAAAGAGCAGTTCCACAACAGATGCAGGTGTTCAATTGATGTCGCATATACTGGAAGCCTGGGAGAGTTCACATGATGCTATTGGCATATTTTGTGATCTTTCCAAGGCATTCGACTGTGTAGAGCACTGCACTCTAATTCGTAAACTTTCACACTATGGTGTTCGTGGAAAAGTTCTGAATCTTATAGAGTCATATCTGTCAGACAGGCTACAGAAGGTTGGAATAAATAGCAATACTTCTTCCGGGTCATTGGGAAATGGGATCTCTGCAGTATTTTTACCTGGGAAACCGGACTGGGCGAACTATGTCAAAGGAATTGTTGCAAATTTACCTAGTAATATTTTTACATGTTTATTAAAATTTGTATTTGAGTGTGACTTAAGGGCTTGAGGCGAGCATTCGCCAAATGCCCTACAAACAACATGCGGTGACGCTCAATGCCAAGGTTGGTTCAAACTATACGCCCCTGTGTCCAAAACTATGCTTTCACAGCTTCGATGCAGGAGCACTTCTGAATCAAGAACTGTGCGGTCATAAAAATGTTTGACCTTTTGTAGGTCAAGTGTCTGGGTTCGACGCCGTGATAGTCTCGGATGTGCCAATGGGGTCAGGCCTCTCCAGCAGTGCGGCTGTGGAAGTAGCTGTCTTCACTCTACTGGAAGGACTCACTGGAGTGATTGTCGAGTAAGTTGAAGCTGTCAAAATACATGTCTAGTTTTATGTTTTTGGTTCTATCAAGGCCGTGTATCTTGAGGTTTCATATCAAGTTAATGGACATTTTGAAATGCTTCATCAAAATGTAACTGATAAGCGCCTGTATCCCGCTATTACGTTCTTTATAGTTCAGAAAATATTTCTCTATGGATGATTATTTATTCCATGCTTCGATCACTCCGTTATTGATGAAATGCTTCAGAGGGTTGTTTTACGAAACGCCTTGACGGATTGACGGTTGTTCTACGAAAATACTTGAACGCCTTGTTACCAAGCTGAATCAGGAGGATAGAGTCAAAGCCACTTGAAGATGCTTCGAGAACATGATCAAGAAAAAAATCCCTACGTAAAGTATTTTCAAAATAATGAATAGATTCAGGCGTCACTTTGCGGAAATCCATATTTAATAATAACAAATATTTTAAATGATTTTAAGAAAACATCAAATCAATTATTTAAGAAAACACTTAAAAACTTTATAAAAATTATGTATATCAAGTGACAATTTTCCGCCTTATTTCCTGCTAAGCCGACGTGACGTCACAAACGCCACGCAGCCAAACCGGAAAAGTATTCGACGCCTGTCGCTTCTAAACGAAGCATCCTCAGGAGGGCAGCTTAACAGGAAATAAGCCGGAATTGTCACTAGATATATATAATTTTTATAAAGTGTCTATAAGTGTTTTATTAAATCATTAATTTGATGTTTTCTTAAAATACTTTTAGAATATTTGTTATTATTTTCAAAGAGTTTAATATCGTAGTATCTTGTTACAGACCAGTAGAAAAGGCGAAGCTGTGCCAAAAGGCCGAACACGAGTTCCCGGGCATGCCGTGCGGCATCATGGACCAGTACATTGTCACCATGGGCAAGAAGAACCACGCATTGCTTATTGATTGCAGGTGAGGTGTTATTTTCTCCGTACCAACGCATACTAAGTAGATATAGGTATAGCGTGTTATGTACTTATCTATAAAAAAATCTTCTTTCCTTCCATCTAACTTCTAAATAACTTCTTCAACTATACAATCTTCCTACGCTAACAAGGATTATATATTACCTACAATATTAGGCTAGGGAGATATATCCCCCTAATGTGGGGTCAGTATATATCTCAACTATATCAATACAAAATAAAAAGCAACAACATATTTAAAATATTTATTCGCTACCAACACATGGAACAACACAAGAACAAAAATGTAAAAAGTGTTGGCTTTGATTTTATAATCACATCAACGTGAATAGTGGTATAATACGGAAAACCCTACACCACTCATTGGGCGCATCATTTCCCAATTTGCCTTTTGATACATCCAATAGGAAGATACGAGTATGGCACAGTCCTTATATTCTTAAGTCAGGAAATGTACCTTCGGTATACTCTTCAATAAGGTCACGAAAAGTAGGCATAGGCATAATATTTATTTCATCATCCATTGTATGTTTCTAATTGATGTAATTTTTACGATTTATTAACAGAGTATGTCGTGATTATAGTTTTGTGTGCCTACTGAACAATAACTTCATTAGTAACTAATTAAAAGAAAAAAAAGGAACAAAATCAGTTGTTCAGAAATATGCGCGCCATCTTGTTATTTAAAATTTAAACAAGGGTGGGACGGTGTTTAAATTGACACCTGATTTAATCAATACTTAGGTACTCGATAAAGTTATGTAGCGTATAAACGCTACATAACTTATAAAAGTAAGAAATTTTGGTAAACAGAGCGGCTAAGTAATAATAGCTTAAAATTTAAGTAGCGTTTTTAAGTAAGACTGTTGGTATGTTGTATATTTTATGACGAAATTACGTTTGTATGGAACGCGCTACGTGTCATTTATTGCATTACTTCAGAGTTTATATTCGCGGCTACGAGGCGAAGGAATCCCGTAGACTGCTACTAAACAAGAAAAAAAACTTATCAGAGCGATTGGGAGGTGCGACGCGTGATCAAAATGCTGGCACCTATTTGGCTCAACGAATAAGCATTGCAATTCAACGGTGCAATGCTGCCAGCATGCTGGGCACGCTGCCAACTGGTAGTGGGCTGGAGCATTTGGACTGCCTGTGAGTCCGCAAGGACTTATAGGTTGTCTAAATGTTTTCATAAAATCCCGCCGCGGGCTTGAGCTTCACCGCATGGTGGACAGGCATTTTCCGAATGCCCGCCTGGCCAGCGACCGCCCTCAAGTAGAAAATCTGTCGCCAAGCACCTAACGGTGTGTTCCGGTAGCAGTCCTTGAGAGCCAGTGAAATTACAGGCAAAATGAGACTTAACAAGTATGTCTCAAGGTGATGGGCGCACTGCAGTTCGTCACTTATGATGGACAGATGCATTTATCTGTTATAGGCAGGCGATACCGCATAACATCAGGTGTGCCTCATGCTTATTCCGTCACAATAACATAAAAAAAAGATTGATTTATTTTTATTTTTTTATATATAGCTGACAGGCTAGCCTTTGACCACTAACTCACGTGATGGTAAGTGATGATGTGGTCGAAGATATTGTTCAGGCTAGCCTAGTCTTACATAGTGAAGAAGAGTGTTTAACAACGATGAAAGTCATCAATTCCTATTCGGACTATAGCTGCCAGTCAAAATCCCAAAAAAAAAACTTTTAACAAATCGTTCTCACCCTCAATTAATTTTATAATAATACTCATGTTATTATTACTAACATTTAAAAAAAACAATTTTTTTCTTTCCTCATATTTGATATGAAAAGCAGAGTGGTAAAAGTCATCAATTCCTACTCGGTCTATAGCCTAAATACCTCGTATGGGAATTGATTCCTTTCGACCCTTGTATAACAATCTACTAATTATTTAATAGTAATGTCTTGTCTTTCCGCTATGTAGTTATTTTTCGCCGCAAGCAACGAGCGAATGAAAGGACGTTCGTGAGTCCCGGATTTTTTTTATTGGTTAATATTTACTAGTAGGTATGCACTACCTACTGCAGCTACTATAGCAGTTTTGTCAACGTATTGGTTCTTACCCTATTTGATGTATCGACGAAGCTGTCAAAATATATATCCAAAGGCCATTCACTCCTATAGAAGAGACTTGGTGAGCCCGATTTAAGCCCTTCGCGGGATGGATTTGGCCCGGGGGCCGTATATTACCCACTCCTGCCACAAACACTTTACTTTCATCCCTCTTTAGTTGTACTATTGTAATCGGCTCTGAATATTGCATGTTTTTTTGGTGGTGGCGTGATCTTATGGTTGTCTTGCATTTTTCCCCGTGACTATAAATAATCTATGACGCCTAATACCCTTGAGTTATATTTAATCATGAAAACGCTCAGGTCGGCAATCTGGGTCACTTCATATCCCGGGAATCGGAAATACAATTTATTTCAAGTTTTCCAATCATACGTATTGTGTATTGTCGAGACTTTGATGCACGTTACCTACGATAACGTGCATCAATATAGTTCTTAACCGGAAAACGCATCGTGCACGTTTTGATAAAAATAGTTATTAATTGTTTTATCTTGCTACGGCTAATACAAAAGTAAACTTCAAATCATTATTAAGAATCGGAAACGGGTCTATTTCCAACGACTCAACTTACTTACAATTTTATGAAAGATCACTGTACTTTAAAATATGATAATTGAAATAGTTGTCATAATATCCTACTTGTTTTTTTTTACTATATTATTGCCATACACAAAAAAGGTATAGTTATTGGGTTAAATAATTATGTTTAAAGTTGTTTAATTATTATGTGTAATAATATCCTACTTGTTTTTTTACTATATTATTGCCATATACAAAAAAGGTATAGTTATTAGGTTAAATAATTATGTTTAAAGTTGTTTAATTACTATGTGTAACAATTGCGAAAACCTAAGACAACATTAAATAATTATGTCTTTTACAAATTAAACGCATTGTCTAGGACACCATCACGGTACCATAGCATAGCTATATGGCCATGCGGAAGGGTTCCCAGAAAACTTGCAGTGTAGCGTTAACTATGAGAAAATTCTGAATCTCTCATTATATACTAGGAAAATCTATTATCTATTTTAAAAAATAAGCCAAGTCAGTCTAAGTCATTATATCTAAGTGTCCAGCACAATAAAATACCTTTCATAGCCTATAAAAAAAAAAAAAAGAACAAACGTAACTTCCTTCCTAGAAAGAGTGTCCAAAGCGACAACAATAGGATCTATGTCTTATAAACCAGGCTCGACAGGGGTCTATGAAATAGTATTATGCCGAACGACCAGGCACCCTTTACAAAATTACAAATTTACGATTATAGTCATGTGCGAGCAGGCGTTATTGCAAACATAACAATATTAAAAAGGACCTGGCACTCGCGCGGTGAATCCATGGATACCTT
This sequence comes from Plagodis pulveraria, assembly GCA_963890685.1. NCBI lineage: Eukaryota > Metazoa > Arthropoda > Insecta > Lepidoptera > Geometridae > Plagodis > Plagodis pulveraria. The sequence continues at coordinate 5,300,660 of OY982955.1, read as the reverse complement.
TGAATTGGGTGACCGCTAGTGACATTACTACTGAGCGTTTCCGTGCTTCGGAGGGCACGTTAAGCCGTCGGTCCCGGTTGTTGTCTAAAGATAGCAGTCGTTATAGCATGGTGGTAGGGCATTTTGCGAATGCCCGCCTGGCTAGCTACCACCCTCAAGTAGAAAATCTGTCGCCAAGCACCTAACGATGTGTTCCGGCAGCCGTCCTTGAGAGCCAGTACTTCTAGGTTAGCCTGAACAACATCTTCGAGCACATCGTCACTTACCATCAGGTGAGATAGAGGTCAAAGGCTAACCTATCAAGCATAAAAAAAAATAAAAAAAAATTGGGTCTGTGTTAAATTTTTATTTTATTTAGATTATTAGTTACATTTTACTGTCAGTATCAAGAAACAATTATACTATTTGTAAAGCGTTTTTAAAGCCGTTAAGCAAACATCGCACGTTCAAGCAACATTTCAATATTGCAGATCTCTCTCAGCAGTTCAGGTGCCTCTTGATACCGGAGATGCCGTAATCCTGGTGATAAACTCAAACGTTAAGCATCAGCTCACCGGCAGCGAGTATCCGCAGCGAAGAGCTCAGTGCCAAGAAGCAGCAGACCGATTGGGTCTTCCATCCTTGAGGGGGGCTAAGATTGAAGACTTGGAAGGTGGGTGGTACGAAAATATGTAGTTAATGAATAGATAGGATCAGGCGTTACTTTGCGGATATCCATATTTAATAATAACAAATTTTAAAGAAAAAATAAATTCATATATTAATAAAACACTTAAAAATGTATAAAAAATATGTCTAGTGACAATTCTGCCTCATTTTCCCGTTACGCCGACGCGACGTCACAAACGCCAAACCGGGAGAATTTTCGACGCGGCTCGCTTCTACACGAAGCATCCTCAGGAGGTCTTGACTCTACCAGCGCACGATCGAGAATGAATTTCTCGATCGTGCGTAGTCTATCTACTACGTAGCCTATCAACTTGAAGCAATGATAGCCGAGTGATCGAGACCGAGGTCCGATCTCCACTGCTGATTTTGCGAATGCTCGCCTGGCTGGCTACCACCCTAAAGTAGAAAATCTGCCGCCAAGCACTTAACAGTGTGTTTCGGCAGCAGTCCTTGAGAGTCAGTAAAATCGCAGGTACATGAGACTCAACAACTGTATGTCTCAGGTTGACGAGTGAAGTGCAGTTCGTCACTTGTGACATGCATATTTCGCATATGTATTAGAGGTTACCGCTTATTATCCGGTGGGCCTCGTGCTTGTTCCGTCACAATAACATAAAAAAAAACTATAAAAATATACAAGATGTCCCAAGAAGTAGTGATATACTGAAGCTGGGAGGTAGAGGACCTAGAGGGCTATCTGAATCACCCCCATGTATGTTCCGCTATTTTTCGTACTTTCAGAGTTATGACTTTTTTTTTAATTTTTCACCTATCTCCGAGTACGATGAGATTTTTATTTATAGTGACGTGAATTATTGCGGTAGATGCTTGATTTTTTTTGTGTGCTAAGATGATAGATAGGCCAATTCAGTATGGTAACATTTACTATCGTTAGATCTTTGAATAGAATAAAAAAAATGCCAAGGAAGATAAAATTACCCAGTATGTTCACAACTTCAAGGGCCGTAAAACAAATAAAATCACATAAAAAAATACCGTTTGGCTTTTAAAAACTTCCTCTATCCATCAAGTAGCTACCCTGAGCTCATTTTAAAAGGCTTCAATCAGAAAATTGAAATCTAAATGTGGTAATTATTATATTATATATTAAAAAGCTTGTGGAATAAATACTTAACAACTTAGTATAATAAGTACTTACTATGATATAAGCATACCCAAGTGCGGACAACATCACATAAGCCTTTATTGACAAGTCGACAATACACACTTGTAAATACGATATGTGTCAAAGGGTCACAGCATGAATTGATCCCTAAGGATTGCCAATACAAACTAATTTCGTCTCTAAAAGCATCCCCATATTTGAGATGGCTCGTCCTTTTGACCTCGTCTGACTTTTAACGTTTTTCGCCATGCTAATGTACTTACTCGTCAATGACATAAAAGTTCTAACACTTTTATGTCATTGACGAGTAGATGTCTGAAGTTTCGATTTGCCTAGAAATATTTTCCTATTTTTTGTTATCCTTAGTAGTCCAGTCATTATAGTAAGTTCACCTCGGAATTCGAGATACCCAACTGTAAGTCTGTAAATACTTGTATATTGACACCCTAACTCCGCCGTCTCAAAACCTACATATGGTAGAGTGTACGCAACTATTAAATTTCAAGGTCAAAGGTCACAAAAATCGTTATATTGCGCTTTTTTTGTAAATATCTCTTTTCCTATGGGTTTTTTGCTATTTGTATTTATTACCAATATTGTAGAATACAACATTTTCTACAAATTTTGTTAACAAATAATTTTTATACGGTGAACCGTTTTTGAGATGGAGGGCGGAGAGCGCGCGGTCACAGGATCACTTCATGTCAACCGATGCCTCCGGTCGAAAACGCGCCATTTATAGTTGATGAACTATCGATAAATCAATGATTATAAATATTTTTCAATTTTTATTATCAAATCAAATCAAATCATTTATTGGCTAAAATAAATGTCACATAAGATCGTATAATAATGGTTAAGGATACAATATATTTAGTCTGCAAGCAGACGTGCAAATTTTTGTGTAGTATTTATTATGTACTTAAAATTGATGTTTTACAAAATTCTTTAAATTCTTTCACACTGTAAAAACAGGTGTCGAGAAGCCAGTGAGTCAAAGAGCTTTTAAATTTGTTACCATCCAATATTTTGATATCGTTTGGTATACAGTTATAAATGGTTAGACACATATTGTAATTTTTTTTTATATAAGTCCTTCTTTGCTCGAGGTTCATACAATAGATTGGTGAACTTTGCCCTTTTTTGTCGTGCAAAAACTTCACCACGTTTCTTAAAAAAATCAGGGTGTTGTTTAGTGAAGACACAAATGTCTTTTATGTACATGCACGGTAGAGGAAGTACGTAACATGTTTTAAAAAGGGGTTTACAGCTGTCTAAAAACCACGCCTTATTTATAACCCTAATACATCTTTTTTGGATCATGAATACTCTATCTATGTCGACTGAGTTGCCCCACATGATCAGTCCGTAGCTAAGCAAGGACGACACGTGTCCATGGTATGCCACCAATGCTGCTTCCTTAGATATCAGTTTGCCTAATTTTCTTTAGAGCAAATACATAACGTTCAATTTTTTTTTTTTTTTTTTTTTTTTTTATGCCTGATAGGTTAGCCTTTGACCACTATCTCACCTGATGGTAAGTGATGATGTGGTCGAAGATGTTGTTCAGGCTAACCTAGAAGTACTGGCTCTCAAGGACAGCTGCCGGAACACACCGTTAGGTGCTTGGCGACAGACTTTCTACTTGAGGGTGGTAGCTAGCCAGGCGAGCATTCGCAAAATGCCCTACCACCATGCTATAACGACTGTCATCCTAAGACGACAACCGGGACCGACGGCTTAACGTGCCCTCCGAAGCACGGAAACGCTCAGTAGTAATGTCACTAGCGGTCACCCATCCAACTCCTGACCGCGCGCGACGTTGCTTAACTTTGCTGATCGGTTGAGAACAGCTAAGTAAACTTCGCTACGAGCGCTTCAAAAGTTCTTACACAAGAAGTCAATATGAGATTTCCAATTAAGGTTTTTGTCCAGGGTTATACCCAAAAAATTAAAATTGTCAACATTATCTACTATTTCATTGTTATAATAAATGTCAAGGGGTAATGCATTGATTAAATTAATTTATATTAACGTTTAAATTATTTGTTTCCATCCAACGAATCACATCTAAGAGGGCTTTATGTACTGTTAGCTGAGCCTTGTTTTTATCGGCATATTTTATGACTATTGTAATGTCATCAGCAAAGAGTATACACTTATGGGGAGTAGATTGAGGGAGGTCGTTTATATAAATCAGAAAAAGCAATGGTCCCAGTATACTTCCTTGAGGAACTCCAGTATTGTTTAATAATAGTTCAGATTTAAACTTCTCTTTTGTGGATGTATTTAATGTATTTTTAATAACATTTGATATTTCTGTATATTGCTTTCTATTTTCCAAAAAACTAACGATCCATTTATAAGCTGGGCTCCGTATACCATAACATTCTAATTTATACAAATCATCTTGTGACTGACAAAGTCAAAGGCTTTGGTCATATCAAAAAAGATTGATATTGGCGGGATTCCTTCATTTATACTTTCTGTTATATATTTTACTAGGATAAAGCATGCAAGCGACGTTGAATTTCCTTTACGGAAACCAAACTGTTCATCACGTAAAATCATGAATTTTGTAAAAAAAAACTATTTAACCTGACAAGCATTGCCTTTTCAAAGATTTTTGATAATATTGGGGCTATAGTTATGGGACGATAATTGTTTGCATCCAATTTATCACCCTTCTTGAACAAAGGTTTTACGATTGCCATTTTTAACTATTCTGGAAATATGCCTTCTAAAAATGACAAGTTAGGAATATGTGACAGTGGATGACAAATTAGAGAGGCACAAGTTATTAGTATTTTAGTAGTAACAATTATATTATATCATTTTTTTCCTAACCTATCCACTTTTTATTCAGCATTAATTTATTTAACAACACTTACCTATGCAATTGCAGAATTGTTAATGAAAATATAGGAATCATAAATTTGAAATTTAACCTAATTAATATTAATAACTTCTTACATGATGAAAAAAAAACAAATAAATTATGAATTAATCTTTTTATTATAAAATATCATTCAATACATTTGTTTAATTAAAAGTAAAAAAATGGAATAAAGGGTACAAAAACTACAATTCATAATTTTAATCATCTTCTTCCTCTTCATCGTCGTCTTCAGGCTGCTGGTTAATTTCAAACTGGTCTATATTATCGTCTTCAACGACATTTGTCTCAAGTTCTTCCATGATTTCGGGGTCAAAGGTTCCATTATCGTTTATGTCGCTCTGATATGGTAGAGCATTGAGACAAGCTTGCCCATTACATTGGCCACAAGCTAAAGAGCATTGCAAGCCCGCTTTCCTGCATCCGCATCGCGAACCACAACCATTCTTGCAGTTGCAGAAAATTGTATTTAGCAAATCTTCTGGAGCAGGTGGTAAAATTGTCATGATAGGCTCCAGAAAATTGTTTCGCATTGCCCAACCCCATACCTGGGGTTCCAAATCATGCCCTAACCAAGTTTAAACTTTATAATATACACGTTTTAAATGTTGATGAGCAGCTGCACTTGTTGGTGGAATATTTGAAAGCTGCACAGGTTTATTAAGTTTTGTAGACTTGACGTAATGCCACAGCCTGGACACTCGACTCATTCTCTATACAAAAGTCGCGTTCTAACTACCTATTACACAGACACTACACAAATGTTGTTTTTGTACACGGGTAAATGTGTGCGTGAACTCTAAGGTTGTTATCGTATGAATAATTGTTGTACTTACCTATCTAACAATCTTTTGATGCTGTTTTAATGACTTATTAGATTTCGTAGGTTTTGCGTACCTTACCTACCTTCAGAAACTTTTAAAAGCACAACAATCCAACTCCATGTACGACGTAGGAATATGCAACACACGACCGAGTAGGTAACATTACTTCACATTTCATTCCATTACTTGTACAAAAAGTATCATTCCAAGTTCACATTTTATACAAGTAATGGTAATAATTACAATCACAATAATAATTTATGTTCTTCTCGTATAATAAACAATCATGAAGTATGCCAACTGTAGCGAAAGTCGGTATGTCTAATGCTTTTCTCTATGGTAGGTATAGGTTACACTTGTTTTGCTGCAAACGAAGTCGATATTCACGGATAATTTTTGCAAACGAAAATCTGCTAAAATAATCATTATTTGAACAGCAGTTTGAATAAAATACAAAGATAAAGTAGAATACCTACTGTAAATTACCGGTTTTTATAAGTTACCTACTGTATGACTGAAGAACGACAAATAGGTAAGTACTTAGTGTAGGTTACCAAGGATGACTTACCTTGTTTTATCTATAAAAACTCCTATCCTTTTCTCGTTTAGTTATAAAGCAACCGTAAACGGCACAAGAGTCCCCCATTCTCAACTTTTAAAAATACTCGTACAATCGTCACGCTTCGTCGTCACGTCTATGTGCGCGAGTTGCGCGTCCCGTATTCAAGTCAGCTCAGCGACAGCTCAGAATCGGTGGCGGGGTGAGGAAGGCTCGTTTTGGAGTGGGGAGAGGAGTGTCCATTCTATACGTAGTATTATTATATGTTCTATGGTAATGCATATAACGAAGATGATCGAGACTTTACACAGATTTCGGAGCATTGTAGACTGCAAATAAGGTTTGAGTTCCACTCTCTAATAATCTATGGGCCGAACAATTTTCTTCCTCAAATGTTGCAGCTAGTTCATCCAAATTTGTCAGTTTCCCAAAACATATTTTTTTACTTATAATAAAAGTAAATGATATTTTTTAATAAAAAGATTAATTCATAATGTATTTGTTTTTTCATCATGCAAGAATTTATTAATATTAATTAGGTTAAAATTTCAATATAATTCCTATATTTTCATTAACAATTCTGCAATTACATGGGCAGGCTACGAAATTTATTCGTAGTGGGCAGGTTAGTATTGTTAAATAAATTAATACTGAATAAAAAGTGGATAGGTTAGGGAAAAATTATAAAATATAATATAATAGTAACTAAAAATTTTAAAATATTTATAATCATTGATTTATCGAAAACGCGACATATATAATTGATGAACTCTTCAATTATAAATGGCGCGTTTTCGACCGGAGGCACCGGTTGACCTGAAGTGATCCTGTGACCGCGGGCTCTCCGCCCTCCATCTCAAAAACGGTTCACCGTAGATTTTTTTTTTTAAGTAAATCTTGTAGAGAATTTAGTATTCTACAATATTGATGGTAAATACAAATCGCAAAAAACCCATTTTTTTTCCTTTATTAACCAAATACTACAAACTATATACAACACCATACAACATATAATAATACCACGTATAGCATGGACACTCCTCACCCCCCACCAAAACGAGCCTTCCTCACCCCGCCACTGATTCTGAGCTGTCGGTGTACTGACTTTAGTACTGGACTCGCAACTCCCGCACGATGACGTGACGACGAAGCGTGACGATTGTACAAGTATTTTAAAAGTTGAGAATGGGGTAATCTTGTGCTGTTTACGGTTGCTTATCAACTAAACGAGAAAAGGATAGGAGTTTTTTTATAGATTCCCTAACTAAACTAAGTACCTACCTATTGGTCGTTCTTCAGTTATCCAGTATGTAACTTATAATAACCGGTAATTTACAGTAGGTATTGAAAAATATACAAACATAATGCTTCTTTGTATTTTATTCAAACTGCTATTCAAATAATGATTATTTTAGAAGATTTTCGTTTGCAAAAATATCCGTGGATATCGACTTCGTTTGCAGTGAAACAAGTGTCTTTGTAATCTATACCTAGACCTATACCTACCATAGCGAAAAGCAATACACATACCGACCTTCGCCACGGTTGACACGCGGCACACTTCATGATTCTTTATTATACGAGAAGTAGAAGAACATAAATTATTATTTTTATTGTATTTATTATCATTACTTGTATAAAATGTGAACTTGGAATGATACTTTTTGTATACCTATATTATGTGAGTGAAATGTGAAGTAATATTACCTACTCGGTTGTGTTTTGCATATTCCTACGTCGTACATGGAGTTGGATTATTGTGCTTGTAAATGTTACTGAAGGTAGGTAAGGTAACCTACGAAATCTAATAAGTCATATCAACAGCGTCAAAATATAGTTAGGTAGGTAAGTACAACAATAATTCATACGGTGACAACCTTAGACTTCACGCACACATTTACGCGTGTACAAAAACAACATTTGTGTAGTGTCTGTGTAATAGGCAGTTAGAATGCGGCTTTAGTATAGAGAATGAGCCGAGTGTCCAGGCTGTGACAACACTACAGCTACTACAATAAAAGCATTTGGACTCATAGGCAGTCCAAATGCTCTAGCCCACTATCAGTTGGCAGCGTGCCCAGCATGCTGGCAGCTTTGCTCCGTTTAATTGCAATGCTTATTCTTTGAGCCAAATAGGTGCCAGCTTTTTGATCACGCGTCGCATCGACCAAGCGCTCTGATAAATTTAAATAAAATAAAAATTAAAAAAATTAAATCTAATAAAACCCATAAGAAATAAGACATTTACAAAAAAGTGAAAAAAAAAACGATTTTTGTTTCCTTGAAATTTAATAGTTGCGTACACCCTACCATATGTAGGTTTTGAGACAACTTTTAGGGTGTCAATATACAAGTATTTACAGACTTACAGCTAGGTATCTCGAATTCCGAGATTCTTACCTAATTTAAGCTTAAATTACTGGACTATGGAGCTTAGAGCTAATAAGAGCAATAGTTGCGGGCTGAAAAATTTTAGGGGATTTTTCCTAACCTACTGTTGGATTAACAATACTACTGTAACAGCCGGATTGTCCACTGCTGAACATAGCCTCCCCATCAAGGGGGGGTTTGCTTGGCAGGCGTCTTGGGGATCGCAGTTGAATATATCAGTTCCTTAGAAGGTGCTCCTGCCCACCATCCGGTATTAGTTTAGTCACCTCTTACGGCACCCACAAGTAACAAAGGGGGGGGGGGGGGGGGGAGGGGTGGACATTCTACCCCACGGGACTACGGGGCTACTATATATTACTATATACTACATATTCCCTCCTCAAAGGCCGGCAACGCATCCTCGATACCTCTGGTGTTGCGGATGTTCGTGGGCGACGGTGATCACTTACCACCAGGTGAGTCGTTTGCCCTCCTATCCCATAAAAAAAAAAAAAAAAAAAACCGAAAGAAACCCTTACTGTATTATTTCATATTTTTGATTAATTTGCTCGATATAAATATTCAAAACTCTATTCAAAGGGACCAAAGCGCGGTCCAGTGTCTCTGGGTGCTCTTGGCTCGGAGTAAGCATCAAAAAACAAAAATAATAATAAAAATACAATTTTTTTTCAAAACAATTAAAAACATCTCAAAATGTTTTTTAGGACTAGCAGAAGTCATCCCTAAGAGTTGTTAGCATTTTATCAATAACCCTGTATATCCACGTCTTGGTATAAAGGTACTAGTTGGTAGCCGACTGCACGCAGCAGCAGCAGACGACATATCGTCGCTTCTTGTCGTCACGACACGTCGTTGCGTCATGTCGCTGCAGTCATGATTTCGAACCCGACTGCAGACGGCAACAGCAGATGGCAACCAGTTGGTTTTGAGTACTCCGTCAAACAAGATGTCTGACGTTTTCGAGAATAGTAATCACATTTTTTTATATTTTTTATAAGAAGAGGAAGAAGACGCTGATGACTTGTTTTTACTGAAAAAGACGAAAATCCACACGTCCTATGCTTTTTTATATTTTTTTCGGCGGTATGCCTTTATTAACCAAATACTACAAACTAAATACAACACTACAGCTACTACAATAAAAGCATTTGGACTCATAGGCAGTCCAAGTGCTCTAGCCCACTATCAGTTGGCAGCGTGCCCAGCATGCTGGCAGCATTGCCCCGTTGAATTGCAATGCTTATTCTTTGAGCCAAATAGGTGCCAGCATTTTGATCACGCGTCGCATCGACCAAGCGCTTAAATGCTTAAATGCAGAGCAAGTGAGGCAACTTATGCAATACTGATCAAAAACCATTTGAAAAGCGATATGAAAGAAATCCATTTTGAAAAGAAACACACACGACGCGTCGTTGCTCCGGCGTCAGCGGCACTACTGATCTGCGGTCGGACGACAATGCCGTCTACCTTCTTCATAGCAGCTTCATGTTGCTAACTACGGAGGGAATTTCATAGAAATACGTAGAAACCAGTAGTGCCGCTGCGACACGTCGTTTGCTGCAGCTTCATGTCGTCTGCTACCAACTTGTACCTTTATTATTGTGACGGAACAAGCCCGAGGCCCACCTGATGTTAAGTGGACTAACCTCTGCCTATAACAGACGCATTTCGTCAGCGACGAATTGCACTGTGCCCGTCACACTGAGACGTCCAGTTGTTAGGTCTCATTAGCCTGTAATTTTTCTGGCTCTCAAGGACTGCTGCCGGAACTCACTGCTAGGTGCTTGGCGACAGATTTTCTACTTGAGGGTAGTCGCTAGCCAGGCGGGCATTCACAAAATGCCCTTCCACCATGCGATGAAGCTCAAGCTCTGGGCGGGATTCGAACCATGGACCTGCTGCACGGCAGTCCATAGCCAATGCCACTGAGCTATCATTGCTTCAAATCACTGTCATCACTGAGCAAGTAACATTTTAGAGACTATTTAAGTCACGTTATGTAGGTATTAGTTCTTTAAAACAAAGACTTATTTCCATGGAAATGTCCAAAGTAAATAGTTTGCTCTGTAGATAATTTTGTCTCTAGAAATAGTTAAAATAAGGGATTTTGTTTTTTATCTCCAGTCCATGCTAAGCCCTCTGAATCTTTACAACTAAGTAATACTGGCATTAAATTTCAATTTGTTCACAATTGCAGAAGATTTGGAACTCAGAGAGACTCAGAGCAACTATTACCATGTAAGAAATCACCAGGTTCAGCTGATATGAAGATTAATGTTTAATCACGTCTGAACTAAACACAAAATAGTACGTTTTATGGCTGACCACGATTAATAGACCCAAGATGTCAGCAAAAAGCAGTTAAACGAGTGCAATATCTGAATGATGAAGAGCTTGAATGACTGTGAACTAGTTGGGGGCTCACTGTCGTCCGTGGGAAGGTAAACTCATTCTCGATACCCTACACGTGATCCGCAGGTGGTGGCAATCAGGTGGTAATCGAGACTTAAAAATGAATATCTCGCAGTGTCGAGCGCAGTGTAGTGTCACACACAATGGTGACACTGTAACTGTAATGGGCAAACGTGATGCAAACTATATGAAAATAAAATGAACTTTTGATATAATCCTAGCATACAATAAGGTCCGGAAATACCGTTATGTTCCGCGTGTGTTACAGGACTAATGTTCTTTTCTAAGAAAACAACACAAAGATTATTATGAAAACTTTAAATTAATATTCTAGTTAAAATATATACTGTATCAGCCGGATAGTCATCTGCTGAACACAGTCTCCCCGAATAAGGGGGATTTACTATAATCCCCACGACTGGCAGCCGGCTTGGGGATCGCAGTGTGAGATATCAGTTCCTCAAAAAATGCTGCTGCCCACCTTTTGGTGTGTTACCCTTAGTCGCCTCTGACGACACCCACGCGTAGAGATGGGAGGGGTGACATTCTAGCCCAGCACCCCACGGGCATTAAAATATATATCTAGTGACAATTCCGCCCAATTTTCCTGCTAAATCAACGTTACGTCACAAACGCCACGCAGCCAAACCGGCAGAATTTGGCATTTCGCTTCTACACGAAGCATCCTCAGGAGGTCTTGTCCCTTCGAACGCGCGGTCGAGAATGGGCGGTCAGCGGCTCAACTAGTAATGTAAAATACTATTATTTATTTATTTTGTAGTAGTGAGAAAATTATATGTTTTCAGCATCGCTGCCTCTCTTTCCCTCCTACGCAGTCCGATAGCACATGAATAAAGATTATGTATTCATGTGCCGATAGTGACAAATGTTCAGCATTTGACAGCGACTTAACTCCCGTTCGTAGTACTCCTAGTACTCAAAAGTTCGTAGTATTCGTAGTATATTCGTACTCAAACTATTTCCTTTTGAAATTTCCATGGAAATAAGCCTTTGTTTTAAAGAACTAATACATAACGTGACTTAAATAGTCTCTAAAATGTTACTTGCTCAGTGATAGTCTCGGTATGACATAAGAAAGGGATAAAGGGATATTATTGATAATAGAGGGATCCTTGCTCCAAGACGTGGATATACAGGGTTATTGGTAAAATGCTAACAACCTCTTAGGGTTGACTTCTGCTAGTCCTAAAAAACATTTTGAGTAGTTTTAATTGATTTAAAAAAACAAATGTATAATTTTTGTGTTTTAATGCCTACTCCGAGCCAAGAGCGCCCGCCGCGGCAACACTGGACCGCGCTGTGGTCCCTTTGAATATTTATATCGACCAAATTCATAAAAAATATGAAATAACTCATTACAGGTACAAGAGACTTTTGACATCAGGTCCTCGTGCTTATTCAGTCAAAAACATATAAAAAATCACAAAGAAAATTACAACACAAAAAAAAATATCTCTAAATGTTACTTAGGACTAGCAGAAGTCAACCCTAAGTGGTTGTTAGCACTATACCAATAACTCTGTATAATTAATATTTGAATAATATAATGTTTCGAAGCAGAGATGGCTCAGTGGCATTGGCCATGGACTGCCGTGCCGCAGGTCCATGGTTCGAATTCCGCCGCGAACTTGAGCATCACCGCATGGTGGAAAGACATTTTGCGAATGTCCACCTGGCTAGCAACCACCCTCAAGTAGAAAATCTGTCACCGTGCACCTAACGGTGTGTTCCAGCAGCAGTCCTTGAGATCCAGTGAAATCACAGGTACATGAGACCTTACAACTATGTCTCAAGGTGACGGGCGCAGTGCAATTCGTGACTTGTGACGGAATGCATCTGTTATAGGCAGAGGTTAGTCCGCTTAACATCAGGTGGACCTCGTACTTAATACGTCACATTAAAAAAAAAAAGTCGCGTGTCTAGCTCAATAGCTCAATGTGCAAACAAAACTGAAAATAATGATAAGCGCTAGGTAGTTTTATTTCATATTGATAAGTATGACAACAGTATAAATGTAAGAAACGATTTATCTACCGTGAATATATATTCATCGGATCAGAGCGCCAATGCTCGAAGTGTAGAAAAATATTAAAAGGTGCGAAGATTTTTATCCCCTCCCCGGAAAGATTTATCTCCGTTCCATGTCTGCAGCTTGAAAGCAAAATCAATATGTTTACGCAAAAAAATATGGTGATCTGATTTACAAGATAAAATATGGGAAGAGGGAAAAATGCCGGAATTAAGTCAATTGACCAATTTTAAACAGAGAAAATGAAGTTTTATGCTCAAGTAATGTTGTCCTTGAGTTTTGAAACTCCGAGCATTGAAATGATACATAGAACAGGCTGAAGGAAATGGCATCAATTTTTTCTTATAGTTTCCAATTCCTTTTCGTTGCAGGGACATTTTCACTCATAGACATTGATTATCATTTTAATTTGGCAATACACATGTTTTCAAATTTATTCCGTATAACTTATTCTCTACCAAATTACATATAATCCTCATGAGTCAAACATAGCCTGTAATTCAGTACATTGCAAGCACATAAAGGTTAAATTAGTGCCTCTGTTAGGATTGATTTTATGTTTTTTTATGCATTTGTCCCACACTGACAGCGTTAAGTTTGTACTGGGACAACATAATACTCTACGAACTATATTTGCTAAATTTACAAACAGTTAATTTTTATTCAATGCTAATTTTAGCGTAACTGCTTAGTGTTTTTAGCACCTATGCCATTTTAACTCGACGGTCCAGCATTTTTTTTATTTTTCGTATTAACCTACGTCAGCTTTATTCCCTCGGGGGTATTGAGAAAAATTGCTTCGAGAAGTTATATGAAGATTAAATACTATCTCGCAACGCTATCCTGTGTTTTTTTTATATCATGGTGTTTGCTTCAAAGAGCAGCCGTTTAAAAGAAACTTCAACAACTTACATTGATTAGTTTTATTTATTTATATTAAACCAGAATTAAGCAATGCCAACAGAATATAAAGTAAACAATGTCAACCATCTATCATAGACGAATAACAAACGTAAACCTGAAACAGTTGTGTTTATAATTACAAAATGAAATTCAGTGTTCCAAAATATGTTATAATATGTGCAAAACAAGTGTATTCAAACTTCAAAAAGCTTTCCAAACGAAACTTAGCTTCGTCATATTTTAAATATTATGCAGTGAGCAAACTTGCAGAACTTTTGCATACATGTCGTTGAGACAAATATTAAAAAGTATGCCAGTTTTCCAAGAACTTTATATTCAGGATAAATTCTTTTTCATTTGACAACTGTCATTATAAATGAAGATCTCTATGATACTTACCACTTTTGTAAAAAAAAAGGATAAGTAGTTTCCGTGATATGTCTCTGATAAGTTTGACAACTGTAATCCGAAAATAAGATCGATATAACTTGATATCAGTCATCTGAAATGAAAAACGAAAACATAAAATATGAAATTAGATGTCACTTTGACAGCTGTCACATTATAGACTTGAAGGTAGAGAAAAGAAATTAAATAAAAATAACGCTTTGAATTAAAACTCCTTTGCTGCAGAGTAGGGATGTAAAAAATAAGCCCGCGGGCCTACTTCATATAATGAGGATCCAATACATCCTCCTTGCGTGACTCATATTACAGCAACTAATGAAGCAGTCAATAATTATTTAATTTTGAGGTAAACTCATGCACTTTATGTGGCAAAACTGTACGTGGGAAGAGATTACACAATTAGATAATACATTTTGTTAGGTGGAATCTCTACCCGCGCACCGAGTAGGTATGTGGGTATGTGGGTTGACTTGACTACCGACCCGATCCACCATTTAATAAATTATCTCATATCTACAAAACAGTAATTCTTTTATTTGTATTAATAGCTGATAGGCTAGCCATTAACCATTGTCTTAACTGCTGGTAGGTACAGTCGCCTGCAATAAGAAGTAGGTATACACATTGTAATTTTCAAAATAGTGGCTAAGAGTTCTTTCGTTTTTCTCTATATAATCAGAAATATCGTAAAATCAAAGAATAAGTTGATTATTTTTACTCATGTTAATGTTAACTTCGATTATTAAAAACTTAGCGACATCACATTATTTTGAAAATTACGGAGTGTATACTTCTTATTGCAGGCGACTGTACTTAGTGATGTGGTCGAAGATGATTTTCAATTACAAAATCACAAATGATTTTCAAGCTAACCTAGCTAGAATTACTGGCTCTCAAGGATAGCTGTCGGAACACACCATTAGGTGCTTGGTGACAGATTTTCTACTTGATGGTAACCGCCTGACTAGCTACCACCCTTAAGTAGAGAGACAGGCGCAAAATGCCCTACCACCATGCTTTATAATGATGGTCATTCTAAGACAATAACCATGACCGATAGCTTAACGTGTCCTCCGAAGCACGTGCACGCTCAGTAGTAAACGCCACTAGCGGTCACCTATCCAAGTCATGACTGCAGCGGACGTCGCTTAACTTAGCTGATCGGTTCATAACGGCTAAGGAAACTATGCTACGAGTACTAGCGCTTCAAAATAGTAGCCGTAAACAAAGTTAAAGTAAATTGAAACATCAGTCTTGTTTGTAGTTCAAATCAGTTTGGATGCAGATTTTGCTCCGTGTCCTAAACGATAGGAACGAAACGATACATTTGAGTAATGACTCACTACGATGGTTGGAAATAGGGACAGATGGTTGCGTGTTTGAATCCTGCTTGTAGAACAAACTGTTCATTTCGTGGTAATTTTTTTAAGACAATAAATACATTCAGATACGTTACTTTGCGGAAATCCATATTGAATATTTAATTTTCGTCTCGATCGTGCGCTCTTAGAGTCAAGACCTCCTGAGGGTGCTTCGTGTAGAAGCGAACGCGTCGAAAATTCTTCCGGTTTGGCTGCGTGGTATTTGTGACGTTACGTTGGCTTAACAGGAAAATTAGGCGGATATTTTTTTAATTTATTTATAAGTGTTTTATTAAAATATTGATTTAGTTTTTTAATCGAATACTTCTATAATATTTGTATTTATAATTTTTTAAGCTTATTCGCTTAGCGGAAGTTAATGCAAAAATTACTTTTAAATAATTGGTATTAAAACTAGTAAACAAACCCATTTACGCAAAAAAAATATCTGACGTTTTTGCTCTCTTCGAACTCTGACATCTTCAAAGAGCTTTCCGTGAGTAGAGATCTTTTGTATAAGTAATTAATAATTAATAGTATCCGTCAATTCTGTATACCGAGGCTATGGGCACGCACCCTCGTCACTAGCCAAGCAATGTGTCAGCACAGCTGATCCAATAGTTGCGTGATAAATCACAGGCAAGACCTTTCTTATAGGAAAAAGGTATAGTAAAATGACCTTATAGTTAATAGCAGTACATGATTTTTTGAAGCGCTCGTAGCGAAGTTTACTTATCTGTTCTTAACCGATCAGCAACGTTAAGCAACTTCGCCCGCGGTCATGACTTGGATGGGTGACCGCTAGTGACATTACTACTGAGCGTCTCCGTGCTTCGGAGGGCACGTTAAGCCAGTCCTGGTTGTTGTCTTAGGATGGCACTCGTTATAGCATATGGTGGTAGGGCATTTCGCGAATGCCCGCCTGGCTAGCTACGACCCTCAAGTAGAAAATCTGTCACCAAGCACGCTGTCCTTGAGAGCCAGTACTTCTATTAGCCTGAACAACATCTTCGACCACATCATTACTTATCATCAGGTGAAATAGTGGCCAAAGGCTAACCTATCATAAAAATAAGGACACATTCTTCTGTAAGATCACGAAAAAGATAACTAAAGGAACTGGATTAACGAAAGAAATCAGAATTCTATTACACCGTTTCGTTGACAGATCTTTACATCATCGCGCATAGGTTGGCAGGCGGCTTGGGGATCGCTGTGTAAGATGGAAGTTCTTTAGAAGGTGCTGCTGCCCACCTTCCAGTATTTTTCCCTTGGTCACCTCTTACGACACCCACGGGATCATATGGAAAAGTGCAATTCTAACCCGGCGCCTCACGGGAAACTACCATCTGACTTCCTGACACTGACTAGCTACCATCCTCTAATCGAAAATCTATCATCAAGCACCTAATAGTGTGTTCATGCAGCAGTAAATTTGAGCTAGTAAATAGCAGGTACATGAGACTTAAAAACTGTATGTCTCAGGGTGTAGGATGCAGTGCAGTCTGTCACATGTGACGAAATGCGTCTGTTATAGGCAGAGGTTACTGAGAGAGTTAGAGGCAGGGTAATCTTGGCGCTTAGATTGTAAGGAGACCTGTTGTGCACCCAATGTACAATAACAACTCACTCACACCTATAAATGGTGGCGGGCTGTTCATTTGGTGCATATTTTGCTTAACTCGCCTCTCATGACAGCAAACAGGGAGATTTTGTCCGTCCTTAAAGGTATTCCTAAGTCTGGAACTGTACAAAAATGTATATAACGTAGCTATAAAAGTCCTTTTTAATTTAATGGTTTATTAAATTTTCCACAGACTCCAGGGTCCGTGCCATTTTTTAAGTTTAGTTAGAAATTTCTTAATTAATTACAATACTATGGGGAGCATTCTTACTTACTTAGGGGGGGAACATAAGGGATGCTCAAGCAGCACTCGTTCACGAGTTGACTCGCGTGCTAGCCATCGTCCTCCTCAACCATTTGTGAGGGAAGACCGACACACGACGCCGCCGCTTGCCTACACTTTTTCATGAGCATGACCGTTCCGAATGCCAATCCGCTTGCCAAAGGGGGAGTTATAAAAGTCCTTGTATTCCTTTGGTTAATTAATGAATTGAATTGAATACGCTGAATAACTATGTATTTTTTTATCAGACTTGAAGAAACAAAAGTGTGACGAGCTTGTGATCATGAGGGCGAAGCACGTTATCGAAGAAATCTACAGGACAGAAGAAGTGGCCAAAATACTCAGAGACAAATCTTTGGAGCGGGTAATTATCTATTCCTTGCTTTCTTTTCTTTGGGATAAGAACATCCGACTCATGTGGGGACAAAAGAACATTTTTATTACATCACAAAGGACACTAGAACATAATATTGTAGAAAAACTTCGTTTAACTGGCCGGGCTACTTCTGCCGCGCTAACCCACACTTCTTGAGAATGCTCTTCCGATACCTTTAAATCGATGAGAACGTACGAGGATAAAGAACCCGGCTGTGCGCCTATTGTGCAGCATAACCGTAGTCACGTCACGTGAATGTAGAATGTATTGTATATGCAGCATTCCATAATAGCTTGTTCACCGCATTTTTTGCCTTGATATGAAGTGATATAACATTTTATAAAACTGGAGAATGAGAAAGGTTTGCTGGGAGCGAAGCAGGCAGAGGTTGTTGTGATGAAGGTCTTTGTCTATCTTCTTTTTTTACAGATATAGATTAGCCTTTGACCACTATCTCACCTGATGGTAAGTGATGATTCCGTCGAAGATGTTGTTCAGGCTAACCTAGAAGTACTGGCTCTCAAGGACAGTTGCCGCAACACACTGTTAGGTGCTTGGCAACAGATTTTCTACTTGATGGTAGTAGCTAGCCAGACGGGCATTCGCAAAATACCTTACCACCATGCTATAACGACTGCCATCCTAAGACAACAACCGGGACCAACGGCTTAACGTGCCCTCCGAAGCACATAAGCGCTCAGTAGTAATGTCACTAGCGGTCACCCATCCAACTCATGACCGCGGCGGACGGTGCTTAACATTGCTGATCGATTAAGAACAGCTAAGTAAACTTCGGTACGAGCGCTTCAACCTCTCCCGGAAAAAGACGTGTATACTTATATGTTTTACCAAAACAATGGTCTATTCGCGCAGTATTTAAATCTACATGTAATCGTGACTAATCACGTTTCGATATAGTTTATTCCCCTCGTGGCCACGGTCGATGCAATTCGATCAAACTTCGAGGTGAGTGAAAAGTCAAAATCATATCGAATAAGCAATGCAACGGAGCAATGCTGCCAGCATGCTGGGCACGCTGCCAACTGGTAGTGGGCTGGAGCATTTGGACTGCCTATGTGTCTGCAATGACTTGTGGGTTATCTAAATGCTTACATAGTAGCTGTAGTGTTGTATCTAGTTTGTAGTATTTTGTTAATACGGGAAAAAAGAAGTCAAAATTACATTTAGATCTTCAATAGTGCATATTATACTGACCCTTTGTTCAGGTGTATCTGAATCTCATTCGCGAAAGTTTAAAAAACTGTGTGTACTTAGCTTTTTTGATTTTTTGATCGGTGGATTTTATGATGCATCATTATACGACGTGGTGTTCCTAATGCTGAAGAAATATTTATTTTAGAGCCAGGCTTGTGGAAACCGGATGGAAGTCAATTTAGTAGCAATAACAATTAAGGTACTGGGTTAGAATATCACCTCCCCATTTCTTCCTGTGGGTGCCGTAAGACTAAGGAAAAGTGCACCAGCATGCCACTTCTCACGTGGATGTGAGAAGGGTGCTGTGTGCACGCACAACAGGGTAGTATCCAATCTTAGTGCCCTGCCAGAGTTTCATAAAATATGTTCTTGTGTCTTTTATGTTGTTAGCATAAACATGTTATTCGTAACATGTTCTTGTGTTTCGTCAAGTGTGTAAGAGAAAACATTTAGTATGACTGTGAAACTGTGCCCGGTGAATAGCAATAGCCTCGCCCTCTATTACATATGACTAAAACCCAATTGGCCAAACGTGGGTGTTTACACACCTCTGCCTACCCCTTCGGGGAGTACAAGCGTGATTGTATGTATTTATAAATTAATTCCACTTAGTGATTGTATTTACTACATTCCCATCGTCGTTTTACATTCATAATATTATGTATTTACCTTTTTTATGTTATTGTGACGGAATAAGCTCGAGAACCACCTGATGTTAAATGGACAAACCTCTGCTGCTGTTCTGTAATTTCACCGGCTCTCAAAGACTGCTGTCGGAACACACCGTTAGGTGCTTGGCGACAGATTTTCTACTTGAGGGTGGTCGCTAGACAGGCGGGCATTCGCAGGCTTCCACCATGCGGTGAAGCTCAAGCCCGCGGCGGGTTTCGAACCATGGACCTGCTGCGCGTCAGACCATAGCCAGTGCCACTGAGACATCACTGCTTCAAAACAATATATCGTGTCGTAAATGTGTATCGTGTAATGGTGTATCGTTACCACACTTCACTAGGATTAATTCGGGTTTGGGCAATCGATCTGAATCGGTTGAACGGGGTTTGAATTTCGCGCCGCCTAGCAAAGCAGCCTATAGTTGCAATGCATCACTCACTCGTCCAATCGGAGCCCTAGAATCCTGGTGGGGGTTGAAAGCCGGCCTCAGCGCTCTCGACATCGTGCGTATACCATCAATCTATCGTTGTATGTGAAAAATGCAAATAATAAAAGGAACTGCAGTGTGGTGGCCTAATTATACATTAAAACTATCTTAAGTGAATGCGGACCTCGAATGCGAGTTTAGTTTGTGATTTTGGCTGGTGAAAGACCTCAATACGGAGACCTGCGCATACCCAGGTAAGTGGTGCATAGTATTTGCTAAGGTCTAGCGTGTTTCTTAGAACCCTCGTTTTTAAACGTCCATCGTATTGTCCCAACCTATGTGGAATCCGCCCAGCATCTATTTTTGCCAGTTTGGCGATGCTACAGTGGGTGTCTACACACTTCTGCCTCCCCTTCAATGTATGTATGTATAAATTAAATCCACTTAGTGATTGTATATTTATTACGTTACTATCGACGTTTTACATTCATAATATTATGTACTTATCTAAGTTCAAACCACCCATAAAGTACCCATTACTTAGATAAGTTCAAACCAGTTCAAACCTATTAAGTTGGCGATTTGATGGCACATAAAATACGTAATATTGAAAGAAGTGAGTAATAATTGCGTATTTTTGATAGCTGGTAATAAAATAACATAGGGTTATATATAAACGATAATTTACAACCATTTGTATGAATAGCGGTGGTTCTACTCTATTAAAATAATTGAAGCCGTGATGGCCGAGCGGTAATAGCTATGGACTGCGGTGCCGCAGGTCCCTGGTTCATAGATTGCCCGCCTGGCCAGCTACCACCTTCAAGCAGAAATTCTGTCGCCAAGCAACTAACGATGTGTTCCGGCAGCAGTCCTTGGCTCTCCAGTGAAATTACAGGCACATAACTTAACTATGTCTCAAAGTGACGGGCGCAGTGCAATTCGTGACTTGTGATGAAATGCATCTGTTAGAGGTTAGTCCACTTAACATCAGGTGGGTCTCGAGCTTGTTCTGGCATCATAAAAAAAAAAAAACAGTGATCTCTCAACTTTGATGATGTGTTTAGTATAAAGACTCGTTTTCAAAGATTGAGGGTAGATAATGGAGTACCTAAAATTACCGGTAAATAGCAAAACATATTTTTTTAAACCAAACTGGGTAGCACTTGACAACTATCTCACCTGATGTTAAGTGATGCCATCGATGATGGAGCGCGCTTACCCAGAAGATTTACTATTTGAAGACCCCTTATTAATCGGAAACACAGACTCAGGCAAGGCGTTCCATTTCTTTTCCATATCCCTTTTGAAGCGCTCGTAGCGAAGTTTAGTTTGCTGTTCTCAACCGATCAGCAAAGTTAAGCAACGTCGCGCGCGGTCATGAGTTGGATGGGTGACCGCTAGTGACATTACTACTGAGCGTTTCCGTGCTTCGGAGGGCACGTTAAGTCGTCGGTCCCGGTTGTTGTCTTAGGATAGTAGTCGTTATAGCATGGTGGTAGGGCATTTTGCGGATGCCCGCCTGGCTAGCTACCACCCTCAAGTAGAAAATCTGTCGCCAAGCACTTAACGGTGTGTTCCGGCAGCTGTCCTTGAGAGCCAGTACTTCTAGGTTAGCCTGAACAACATCTTCGAACACATCATCACATACCATCAGGTGAGATAGTGGTCAAAGGCTTACCTATAAAGCATATAAAAAAAATCCTTATTACATGGAATCCGTCTTAATGCTACCTAAGATGGATATATCATTCTGGTGTATGCTGTAAAATGACTGATTGAAGTTTCCGCTAACTTCGGTGGTACTTATCAGTTTAAAGGGTGCATCTACCAGTCCCTTCCGTTTTCTGTTACCTCGGTACTAATTTAGAAGTGCTCGCAGCGAAGTTTGCCGTTCTTAGCCCATCAGATAAGTTAAGCAACGTCCGCTGCGGTCATTACTCGAATGGGTGCCGCTTGTGACATTACTACTAAGCATTTCCTTGCTTCGGAGGGCACGTTAAGCAGTCGGTGTGTCTTATATTTATTATGGCAGTCGTTATAGCTACCACCTTGGTAGGGCATTTTGCGAACCACCCTCAAGAAGAAAATGTGTCACCAAGCCCCTAACGGTGTGTTCTCAAGGACAGCTGCTGGAACACACCGATAGGTGCTTGGTGACAGATTTTCTACTTGAGGGTGGTTAGTAGCTAGCCAAGCGGGCTTTCGCAAAATGCCCTACCACCATGCGGTGAAGCTCAAGCCCGCGGCGGGATTCAAACCAAGGACATGCTGCGCGGCAGTCCATAGCCAATGCCACTGAGCCATCACTGCAAAAAGAAAATAAGATAAGAGTCATGTGTACAACGAAAATGGCACATATTATAAAGTGCTTACACTTAAAAGTTGATAAAAAATAAGTAGGTATTTCAATTATCTGCAGCGGGTCTCGGACTAGGTAAAGTCTGTATCTAGGGCACCCTATGGAACTTTACGAATTGATTTTTACCACACAGAGTTGTACATTTTCTAAGAGTCTGAGATGTTTCATGAATTAACATATATTTCTTCTCCGTCCGTTCCCGGTTCGTCTATCGTCAAAGCGTTGTTTCATCTTTTTTTAGGGTTCCGTAAATACGGGACCCTATTACTGAGACTTTGCTGTCCGTCCGTCCGTCAGTCCATCCGTCGCTATAACAACAAATACTGAGAATACAATACATACAACAGACTTGATTATTTTACCGTTTCTTGCTCGATGCTAATAACGGTGACACACAGTAGATCGAAACTCGTCTTTCATAGACATAGAATCTTGAATTATTAAAGGTCAATTTTTTTGCTTGGGACGAGTTCTGTTAATCATTGTTATACTATAAAATGGGATGTGCGACAATTGTGAGCACAAATAGGCAAGATATAATTTTTTTTTGAAAAATTTGTATGGGACTAACATATAAAATGTCAATATCTCCGTAATCACAAGTTTGGCCGTTATATCCTTGCACACGTATATAGTACTAATTATTTATGATTTTTTGATATACTTTGTTTTGCGGCACCACTTGCGATTTTTTTTTTAAAAATCGTCAAAGTTATTAATTTTTTTTTATATTGATGACTGTTTGTAATGCTAAAATATGCGATTATTAGTTCTAGTTTAGGGTATTTTATAAATCTTAACAGAAAACTTTCTAAGAAATCACAAGACTGTTAACCAAAACATTTTCACGTCTCAATACAACTTGCACGGTAATAATAAATTATATATTTTTGAATCTAATCTAGTCACCTGTAATGGTATGGTAATCAATAACAAATGAGTACTGTAAAAGTACTCATTTGTTAATGACCTCCGTTAGGTGATCAGATAGACTAAATACCTAATAAAGCAATTAGCGAAAGGATACACTCAAAAGAATATGTATTAAGTTTAAGAGCTCCGTAATTTAATAATTAGTGCAGAATTATCATTCTTTTTTATAGGCTATATTTAATGCTTCAAATATACGTAATTTATCAGTTTTATACTATGCAGATCCATAGTATAAAACTATCATTAAATTAAGATAAAAACTTTTATCTTATATGAGATTTAAACTATCTAGTATTAGATACTTAGATAAGTTGGGTTATAAAATTAAAAAAGAAGTTTAGAAAGAATTGATTTTTTTATTAATGTAAAAAACATAATAAAATCATGAATATCAAATATAAATATCAGAAATCATAAAATTCTTCAAAATAAATTAAATTAAATACTTAAATCTAACAAAAGATGAAATCAACTGAAATTTAAAATAAATTGAAATTATTACACACAATAAATATTAAATTGGAATCAAATAAAATGATTTAGGTAAGTACAATTAATATAAGTAAAATAAATAAATAAATAAGTCAAATACAGGTGAAAATAAAATTACAATAATTAAGTAACTACTTATAATATTAAAAGTTAAATTATTCTAATACTTCACCACCATCAGAATCCACTTCAGAATCTGACTCTACAGTTCCCATTACATCCAAGAACTCTATCGGAGGTTCCTGAAGTTTGAGTAGATCTAAAGCTTCTCTAAAGTATACCTGCTTCTTATGGGCATCCAGTTTTGGTCTTATTGAAGAAATCAGAGGATCAGATGAGAGAAGAAGCATGTTGAGGATGTCTTCGTTAGATGTTTGTCTACTCTTCTTCCTTGAATGATGTTCCCTGAATCTTCTGAAGTCTTTATTGCGGGCCTCTGAAGCTTCTTCTGATAGACTCCCAATTGGCACAATAGCATTTTCGGCTATTATATCACCTCCGTGGATTAATAATTTGTGGACAGTTGAGGACATGTAATACCAATTATAAAGTTCTACATATCTTTCGGCAGTTAATTTGGTATACTCTTTAAACTTAGGCACATCAATTATCTCACCAGAAGTGATTGCCTGCAGAATCACGGCAAACCTGTAGATAAGGTTTTCATCCAGTCCTGTTATTGCTGCAGTTTTCTCAGGAAACTCGAAAAACCTTCTCGCAGTATTACCATCGTTAGTTGTGCCTGACCCTTGTTTAACGATGTCGATCAAGAGATTAAGATCATCTCTGAATCGATCTTGGATAAGCTTTTTTCTGGTCTGTAACAGTATCTTGTGAGATTCCTCCCTCGCAGACCACTTCTTAAAATCGAGGCGATAAGCTATGTGTAAAAGACATTCCATTACATTAATACGGGCATGTAGTGGTGACAATCCAAATTCATAGGAACCAGTAGAAACGGTCTTTGACGTTACATTATCTAACTGATTCATTTCGGTTGGCTTAGCCAAACACAGGTAGCAGGCCGCATTTGATTTAGCTTCCGAGAGATATGTACAAATTTTGCCATCGATCATTGTTAATAACAATTGATGACTAATCTCATTTGCTTGGTATTTTGTGGAAATCAAAGCCTGGATTTCATTATCCATTCTAGTTTTTTCATTCATGACAACTTCTTTGCTCTCCTTCAAAAAACTGAACTGCACTGGGCGGCAATATGTAGAAGAGCAGGGTTTTGGATTTATCCAAATAGTATCACCTTCTCCTGTTGTTAACTTTAGAGGAACCAAAGAGGTCATAAATATGCTGGAATCATCTTGCTCACTGTCTATTTTCTGCTTATATCTACTTTGGTTGGATGCACCGTCAAATCCCCACTTCGATATTAAAATCAATTGCTTGCCTTGTATTTCACTAGTACTAGGAAGACTTTCAATAATCCTGGTCACTGTTAAATCTAGTAATGCTTGGAGTGCAATCGAAGCTGAGCTATCCGTTATGGTCACAAATGTCTCCGGAGGGTAACACTGAAGCTTAGCCTTTTGAAGTTTATAATACGACGGATATATATCTTTCGAACCTTCTCGAGTTGTTGTTTCCCTCAAAGTGATGTATTGCCATTTTGATAATTTTAATGAAAGCAACAAACCCAGTGCTTTCTCTGGTGAAAATAATACTTTAGGGACTGGTTTTTTGATCATTTCCTTAATTCTTGCTGTTGCATCTGGATTTTTTAACATGTATTCAATAACGTATGCAATATCCTCACGACCATCTTGTTTTAAAAGTGCTGCAGCTGAATATGCTAATTCAACAGGTTCTTCATCTTTATGTTCATTTGATCTCCTCTTCTTCTGCTTGTTGCTTAAATCTTCAAAGGGCTTTCGCGACCTTTTTGTCATTGTTGAAGCCGATATCATCGTTGACGTTGATGGTAAGGGTTCAGCATAAGTACTTTCATTTACCGATTCTTGTATGAGCAAATTTGTTTGTACGCAGCTTGGCCAGTCAATATTTGCCTCAAGCCAATTGGAATAATCACGTCTAAAAATATCAGGTTTGCGGTGGGATCTTATCCATCTCTTCTGAACAGCCCGTGTGAATTTCCGACAAAATTCCTTGAGGGTAACACGGTCTTCATCGGAAAGGCTAGAATCTAGTCGATTAACAAGCGTGTTAAATAATATTTCGTGATCGAATTTAGTATTCTGACTACTCAGAATAACAAACAAGTCCAAGTTTGAAATTACACTTTCCATTATTCACAATCACGGGGTAAGCGGGTAGGTAGATACTATTAGTTGTTAGCAGTAGAAGTACTCAAAATGAACTGAAGCTACATAATTTGATTTTTGACTATTTATAGGTATTGACTAATTATGAGGGTACTATTTTTTCTTAATTTATAATTAGTTTTGGTAATGAGGGTATCATTATCACAACTAATTTTGAAATTAAGCAGCATTTGTCACTTTAGATGTTATATTCATTTACTTAATTAGGTACAATATTAATTAGTATTAACGGAAGTAACGGAGGTCATTAACAAATGAGTACTTAACCATAAGAAGTAACGGAGGTCATAAACAAATGACTACTTAACCATTAGAAGTAACGGAGGTCATTAACAAATGACTACTTAATCATTAGAAGTAACGGAGGTCATTAAGTTAGTTATTAGTCACCATTACTGGTGACTAGATTAGATTCAAAAATATATAATTTATTATTACCGTGCAAGTTGTATTGAGACGTGAAAATGTTTTGGTTAACAGTCTTGTGATTTCTTAGAAAGTTTTCTGTTAAGATTTATAAAATACCCTAAACTAGAACTAATAATCGCATATTTTAGCATTACAAACAGTCATCAATATAAAAAAAAATTAATAACTTTGACGATTTTTAAAAAAAAAATCGCAAGTGGTGCCGCAAAACAAAGTATATCAAAAAATCATAAATAATTAGTACTATATACGTGTGCAAGGATATAACGGCCAAACTTGTGATTACGGAGATATTGACATTTTATATGTTAGACCCATACAAATTTTTCAAAAAAAAATTATATCTTGCCTATTTGTGCTCACAATTGTCGCACATCCCATTTTATAGTATAACAATGATTAACAGAACTCGTCCCAAGCAAAAAAATTGACCTTTAATAATTCAAGATTCTATGTCTATGAAAGACGAGTTTCGATCTACTGTGTGACAGATAGACGCTTTAACTATTAACAGAATATTTTTATGTTTTATTTATATTTAGTATTATGCTCCCTTTAAATTTAATTAGTTAAAATAAAATAAATAATTAAGGGGGCTCCCATACAATAAAATAGGTTTTCGGCGTTTATTTGTTAAAAATAATAATAATTAAATTGCAAAAAAAAAAATAATGGTACGGAACCCTTCGTGCGCGAGTCCCACTCGCACTTGGCTGGTTTTTTATCTTCAGCGTAGGCATTCAACTCTCCGTCTCACTCCGCCCCGACTCCGTATGACTCGTCTCCTGCATACCTACTTGGCTAACAAGCAAGTGAAAACAAGATAACATTGAACGAAAAATTGAAACTTGATCCAAGAATTACTTGTTTTTCAATAAACCTCATAAGTTTGTAAAATAATTGTTTCTCATTAAGGGTGAACTGGCCGGCCCGTTTTCCATATAAACGTCGTAGGGTGATCACTCCCTTATTTGAGGATTTAGGTCCAAAATAAAACATAATACAATTGATCTCGTCATTATCTAGGCTTGTATGATGCCGAAATTTTAATAAAATAATTAACTTGAGAATTATAGCCTCGAAACATTTTCATATAAAGTTTACGAGGCACATAACTTACAATTTAATTATCTTTTTAAAATTTTGGCATCATACAAGCCTAGATAATGACGATATCAATCGGTATTATGCTTAAGCATAATACCGATTGATATCGTCGTGGTATCGTCTGGACTTAAGTCCAGACTTAAGTCTGGACTTAAAATCTCAAATAAGGGAGTGATCGCCCTACGACGCGACGTTTGTATGGAGAAGTGACCGGCCAGTTCAACCTTAAGTATCTCTATATGCAAGGTTTCTCTCAAAATATGTTTTCTACTTTTACAATTTATGAATACATTCTGATCGCACAAAGTTCAGGTAAAAATTGTGCAAAAATGCAGATATTTGGAGGCTTATACTGAAGTTGTTTCTCCAAATTTTACTTTTATGATTGCATAATAACCTAAATGTAGTGTACAAAATACCTATTAGCTCAAAAGTTTCAAAGATAGATCTATTAATAACGCCATAATCACGTACGAGCGTTTATATGAAAAGTAAGAGTAAAAGGGAAAAGGGTTGGCCGCTCTTAACTAAATTCTACTTGTCTTTAATGCATACTTAAAGTTTGTAAAGAAAAATATAGTTCATTAGTCGTCAAATCCTATACTACGTTTTCTATGTAGCTAGGTATATGTATCATGTATTTAAAAACGAACACCGATTGGACCCACCGATGGAAGGTCATTTTCCGAGTGCTCGCCTGGCTAGCGACCACCCTCAAGTAGAGAATCTGTCGCCAAGCACTTAACGGTGTGACCGGCAGCTGTCCTTAAGAGCCAGTAATTATAGGTTAAGCCTGTTAACACCTTCGACTACATCATCACTTACCATTTGGTGAAGTTGTAGTCAAAGGCTTACCGATCAGCAAGAAAACTAAAAATGGAAGATAATTGGTAGGTCATATCGTTCTTTTCCTTAAAACCGTGCCGATTATCTTTATCTGTGCCTACTTAAAAAAATTAAATTAGCATTAGCTTAATTTAGGTACTTATGTAATTTTTGCGCGTATTAGGTATACATTAGTAAATATATAGTGTTGAAAAAAGTTATATGAAATAGTTAGTTATTGCGATCTTATATGCCAAGATAATATAGAGATAAAATATTTTAAGGATTATAGTGATGGATAATGCACTTTATAAATATTTTTCTTTTTTCACTTTATTCCATTTGACGTTAATAACGTTATTTTCTATAATTTTGATCACATTTGCGTCTATGGATAAAATCACTGTGAGCGCTTGTAACTGTTCTCCCCTGTTCCATTTAGGATTAGAACGCTAAGAATGCCACTAAAATTTGCCACTTCCGTCACATCTGACATTAGATGTAGGTAATTCAAACTGTTCCAGTAGCTTCATAGCTTTATGGCGAAAATAATGCCAAGTCCAATTTGGTACAACTTTTTGGGAGTGTGATCGTTCTTAGCGTTTTTGGCGAATTGAACTTCAAATGGTAAGCACCCAAAGTATTGAGTATAATAACCACAGGTCCAATTTAACCAGCTACCTGGACCATAAATTATAGATCTCCATAGAGTACATTAATTGTTTATTTAAACACAAATCAAACAAACATGTTAATTATCTATCAGCCTCTGATATTGGAAAATTGATGAAAGCTCAAAATAGAACTACCTACAGGCAAACAAACAATTTTTGTTAAGTTCTGTTGAATTTACAAATAATAATTATATATTGACGTCCTAGAAATCCTACAACATTATAATACCTATCAATGCGTAATTTGTGTAGACGGAGGAAAATCGATCGGATATGATATTTTCTACATCATTATATCATTCATGGAAATTGTATACGCATATACTTTGGGCTGATAAGTGAGCTTGTCCACAGGTTGGAGAGTTGTTCTACCAATCGCACGACTCCCTCAGCCAACTGATAGAAGTTTCGTGTCCGGAGCTGGATCAAATCGTGGATATACTGCGTGAGGCGCCGGGAGTATACGGCGCGAGGATGACCGGAGGCGGCTTCGGAGGGTGCATCGTCGCTTTGGTAAGTTTGTTTTATTTCTTTTCTTTTTATTTCGGTTAGCCTTTGACCACTATCTCACCTGATGGTAAGTGATGATGTGGACGAAGATGTTGTACAGGCTAACCTAGAAGTACTGGCTCTCAAGGACAGCTGCCGAACACACCGTTAGGTGCTTGGCGACAGATTTTCTACTTGAGGGTGGTAGCTAGCCAGGCGGGCATTCGCAAAATGCCCTACCACCATACTGTAACGACTGCCATCCTAAAACAACAACCGGGACCGACGGCTTAACGAAGCACGGAAGCGCTCAGTAGTAATGTCACTAGCGGTCACCCATCCAACTCATGACCGCGGGCGACGCTGCTTAACTGTGCTGATCCGCTAAGAACAGCTAAGCAAACTTCGCTACGAGCGGTTCGAGTTGTGGCAATTCTCCTGAAGAGTGGTTATTATCCTCTTATATCATATTTTTGAGGCAGTGATAGCAGAGCGGTAATAGCTATGGACTGCCATAGGTCCATTGTTCGACCCCTGCCGCTGGTTTATGCTTCAACGCATTGTGTAAGAGATTACTTCTTTTGTTATTGTGACGGAACAAGCTCAAGGCCCATCTGATGTTATGCGGACTTACCTCTGCCTAGAACAGATGCATTTCATTACAAGTGACGGATTGCACTGCGCCCATCACCTTGAGACATAGTTGTTAAGTCTTATGTGCCTGTAATTTCACTGGCTCTCAAGGACTGCTGCCGGAACACACCGTTAGGTGTTTGGCGACAGATTTTGTACTTGAGGGTGGTCGCTAGCTAGGCGGGCATTCGCAAAATGCCCTTACACCATGCTTTGAAGCTCAGGCCCGCGGCCATGGACCTGCGGCACGGCAGTCCATAGCCAATGCCACTGAGCCATCACTGCTTCAAAAACACTCAAACAAAGTTCTAGTATTTCAACTATATCCAACGACACGGCCGAAGACCCACGGACACTGGTCTTGTGACGAGCTCGATTCCCGAGGTGGAAGAGCTGATGATGCGAAAGGTCCGAAGGTAGATGGACGGCACGACGGTCTCGTAAAAACGCGTGCACTCTGGTTTGCGTGTCGGGTAGTACTCTTTCCAACCGAAGTAGTCGACAAAGACAAGGTAGCTGGTGCCAAAGTGCATTACCAACCCAAAAAAAAACAATGCAATTCTATGTGTGGTCATGTGAAGATCAATAAGAAAAGTTGCGCGCGATATTCAAATTTAGAACAAGTAGAAAACATCTATCAATGAAGAAAACATCTGTTTCGGTACGGAACACTAGTACATCTCCGACATATTATATAATTATAAACGTGTGAGATGGTTATCATTAAATTGTTTTCAGCAGGTAACAAAACTAAAGGCGACGTCAAGCCGGGTATCAAAAGAGTTGGGTTGAAAGGGTTAAAGACCGCTAACTATACAGAGAGTGTCATGACAAGAGAGTTATATTGTCAGAGCGCTGTCGTGTTTATACATTAATTATCATTATATTATCTTTACATTTAAATTACTTTACGGAATGTTAAAGACAATATTATCATTTGTCGCAATTATAATCGCAATAAGTACGTAAATAAGTGATTTAAACAAGCGTCATAATTGATGTATATTCAATATCTGACTTAGCACAACAAATACTAGTTGCTGCCCAAGTGCAGTCTAACCTGCTTTTTTTATTTTTATGCTTTATATAGTGGCCTTTGATCCCTATCTCACCTGATGGTAAGTGAGGATGTGGTCGAAGATTCTTAAGGCTAACCTAGAATTACTGGCTCTCAAGGACAGCTGCCGGAACACACCTTTAGGTGCTTGGCGACAGATTTTCTACTTGAGGGTAGTAGCTAGCCAGGCGGGCATTCACAAAATGCCGTACTATCATGCTATAACGACTGCCATCGTAAGACAACAACCGGTAACGACGGTTTAACGTGTCCTCCGAAGCACGGAAGCGCTCAGTAGTAATGTCACTAGCGGTCACCAATCCTCATGATCGCGGCGGACGTTGCTTAACTTTGCTGATCGGTTAAGAACAGCTAAGCAAACTTCGCTACTAGCGCTTCCCGTTATGGATCTCGATCTGTATGAAAAATAAACGTATTTTTGTTATATTCTGTGTTGGTACGGAACCCTCGGTATGGGAATACAACTCGCATTTAGCCAGTTTTATTTACATTTGAAAAGCAAGCATTTGCACCTGAGACGCGGTCGATGGTGACGACGCGGTCGATGGTGAAACACGGTTGCCTATACAAGTTGCCTATTCACCTTGTATTTAAAGACTTCCAAATTATATCTATCGGGAAATATTGATAGGGTATTCCATACTTCAGTCGTACGCATTATGAAGCTGGATTTGAAACATTTATATGGATATATCAATAGTTCGTGTTTATTCCAAAATACATACGAACTATCGATATAGACGAGTATATACTTAAAGTTTCTTGATGTTGCAATACAATAATAGGAAGTGGATGAAATTTAAATTTCGATTCATTGCATAGCCTGTCCCGTAGGGAGCTGGCATAGAATGTCACCGTTCTATTGCTACCTATATGGGTGTCGTAAGTGGACAGCAACGCCTTCTAAGGAACTGGTATAGTTGTATTCCGAAAACTGATTAAATTAATAACAACATTGGATACTATATATTTTAGTTTTCACGCAGGCAACAGAACGCTTCTTGCGAGCCCGACTCGCACATGGTTGAGTTTTAGTATTTGTTGTAATAGAGGCAAAAGTAACACATCATCTATGATTATTTTACACTGAGAAAAATGACTTCCGTCCTTCATAACTTATTAACGTGCAGAATAATTAATAATGCTGATGCCTGTAATAATATCATGAGTATGATGAAATAGCACGAAGGCAGGTATACTTCGGGTTTCGTCACTACAAATTTCAATTCAGATAACAACCAAAAGTCATGACAGCCTTTCATAAAAAAATATAGTAACTAAATACAAAATTATTACGATATACCTTCTTTTTAACAGGAATTTCATAACTAATTGCAAGTTCGTCGTGAGCAAAATGTATCACGACAATTAATCAAGAATTAGTGCGTAACCGAAATAGAATATCCAGACAGAGCATGACAAAAAGCATAAAGTTTTCTACGCAAAAAAAATAAAAGTTTGTAATGCCAAGTTCAACTTTCGTGACCGACACGATGTCCCTAGAAATCGCAGTGCATTACGCGAATGCTTGCCTGGCTGGCTACCACGCTCAAGTTCAAAATCTGTCGCTAAGTTAACCTTATGTCCTTTTATGTTAGCTCAAGTTGAAGCCAATATCCATTCTACCCATTCTAGCTTTAGCCTATTGGTCAACAATTAAAATCCAAGGAGATTCGTCTCCTTTGTTGTATTGAGTAATTCTATATTAAATGAACTAATTTTATTAAAAATTATTTCTTCATGATACACACTATTCACTCCTTGTAATTTCATCCAGATCTGTTCAGCCATATTAATGTCAAAAAGTTCAAACTTTCAGTTCCTTTTGCACTATCTAGATGGCGCTATCGCTATTTACGATCTTCCTATACAAAATGCGCCCGAATGTATGAAATCCTGAATCGCGCTAACGAAGTAATCCGATGGTTCCGAAATATATCAAGCTAACATTATACTAAATATATTGACTTCGGCAGCAATCGGCAACACTCGGCAGTCTAGTGCAGCAGAATAACCAGGAAAATACATATTAAAAGTTATTGGTCCACGATAATATACGTGAAAGCTCTTTAAAACTGCCATGTTAATATCGAAAAGATATCAAGACAAGTCCCGTTAGGTTGTTAGGAAATGTGTTCTTATTTTCGTGAATTTGACAAGAATTTATCATTTCATTTATGAAAATATACCATTAGTTCCTAAGTTTTTATGATTCCCTTCACGACTTTTTGTCATTACCCTTAGGGGTAATTCAGAGTTCGTCATGATATTTTGTCATGAAGCGTACTGACAAAACATGAGTATTCAGCACTAAGAAATCTTGTGTTGTTGCCTGATTTTTTATCGTAACATCAATT
The DNA here is from genome assembly GCA_963890685.1 of Plagodis pulveraria. Classification (NCBI taxonomy): domain Eukaryota; kingdom Metazoa; phylum Arthropoda; class Insecta; order Lepidoptera; family Geometridae; genus Plagodis; species Plagodis pulveraria. The sequence goes on along the minus strand of OY982955.1, from coordinate 5,266,788 downwards.
CATGGTAAATTTTTGGGATTTACATGCAAATTATAATTAAATACTCTTGGTCCGTTTTTGTTGGGAATACGGATATTTATTTCAAAATTCCTTTACAATTATCATGAATCATGACAGTAATTTTTCTCAGTGTAACTGTATAGCTATCAGAAAAAGTAGCCATCAAAAGGTGTATGGGTTGGTAACGGCCATAGTAGGTATAGCATGGTTTACGTCTTCTATCAACAAAAACTATTAGATATACCTATTTCAAAAGCTGATGAAATTCCCTTAAATCACAGGAAATAACCTTCAATCTCAGCCCTTTAAGTTTATAGAATGAATAAGGTGTTCTGACAAAAATATTGCTGCTTGATAAAGGAAACAAAAAAAAGATTTACGATATTTGATTTTTTTTCGTTCTGGCAGTTAAACGTTTTTTAAGGTGACCCAGATCATTTAGAAAATAAATCCTACAGGTTTTAAATCCAAATCATTTTGAATATAAATTTAAAAACGGAACCGCATAAATTCTTTGGAATTATCAAACCTGCTCACAAAATTTCACGAGGTTCGGTACAGAAATGCGACATGTAGAGGAGAACAACCGAACATACGAAAGCATTTTTGTGTAAACTAAAGCAGAGACGCTTCGCTCTAACTTCGTTTTCACTCGGTCTATTATACATATATTTTTTTATGTTATTGTGAAGGAACAAGCCCGAGGCCCACCTGATGGTAATGGACTAACCTCTGCCTGTAACAGATGCATTTCGTCGAAAACGACGAATAGCACTGTGCCCGTCACACTGAGACGTACAGTTATTAGGTCTCATGTGCCTGTAATTTTACTGGCTCTCAAGAACTGCTGCCGGAACACAGGTGCTTGGCGACAGATTTTCTATTTGAGGGTGGTCGCTGCTGTTGAGCCAGGCGGGCATTCGCAAAATGCCCTTCCACCATGCGGTGAAGCTCAAGCCCGCGGCGAGATTCGAACCATGGACCTGCTGCACGGCAGTCCAAAGCTAATGCCACTGAGCCATCATTGGTGCACCATTTAAATTTATAAGTTTAAATACTCGTATATAAGTTAAATTGTTTTAACCTAAGAAAAACGGTTTTAAAGTCAATTTTCAGTTAATTTTGGTGCAATGTACATTACGTATTACGTGCCTTTCTCGGAGGTTCGTGCTTTTGAATATTTTATGAGAAATATTTTTACTACTGGAGTTTCTATTTTAATATAATTACGATCCTTCTGTCTGTGTATTGTGCTCGCTCTCTGAACTGGAGCTTTAGTTCTATTGTTTACATTATATTTGAAGTAAATTGACTTAAAGTTTGCAATACCTTGTTTTTTTTGCTTGATACGTTAGCCTTTGACCGCTATCTCACCTGATGGTAAGTGATGATGTGGTCGAAGATGTTGTTCAGGCTAACCTAGAATTACTGGCTCTCAAGGATAGCTGCCGGAAAACATCGTTAGGTGCTTGGCGACAGATTTTCTACTTGAAGGTGGTAGCTAGCCAGGCGGGTATTCGCAAAATGCCCTACCATCATGCTGTAACGCTCTATCTACATAGCAGTACTATCCGGTAGCGGGATCAAATTCCGCTCATGGATTCTCTCATTCTTCTAGTTGTAATTTTATAATCCTAAAAAAACAATGTTGGTACTGTTATGTTTGGTAGGCCAATATACAGGGTTATTGGAAAAATCCTCTCGATTTGACTTCTGTTAGTCCTAACAAACATTTTCAGTAACAAGAATGTTTTTTTTACGTGTGACGGAATAAGCACGAGGACCACTTGTGCATTTAATTTATTATTTCATATTTTTTCTTAGCTCGGAGTAGGCATTATCTTTTACTATGAGACTTAAGAGGAACGGGAAGAGAAGCTCCTACAGAAAAATAGGTATTTTATCAAAGTGATGCTGTCTCGCCGCTAAACGCCCGAACAGAATAGTGAGATAAGGACAATTGCAGCTTCTTCTTAGACTTAGTGACTTAGAATTTGCGCATAATTTGCGGTCTGGGAGATAACTTTTCTTTTATATTAAACATCAATCAAATCTAAAAATGTTGGTCTTATTTAATAACTGACAGAATAAACTAGGTTTATAGGTTTTCTTTTTCTTTATTTATCATTATTTTTCGTATAAATAATTCACAATCTAGAGATACAAGTATTGAGAAAATATCGGTATTTAAATACCCATATTAATTCCTTCAATAAAATTCCTTCAATACAATGATAAAAATCAAAACCTATAAACCTGGATCTTGATAATATCCACATTTCCAAAAATCATCAAAATCGGTGATTGTTTAGGGGGGTAGAAACGTTTTCTCTTTGTGTATGAAATTTTGAGACTTCCCTCCAGTCTTAAAACCTGAAACATTAAGTTTTTCTAGTACTAACTGATACTTTTAAGAGTGCCTCGTAGTAAAAGACGATGCCTACTCCGAGCTAAGAGCGCCAGCCAAGACCACACTGGACAGCGCCGCGCTCCCTTTGAATAGTTTTGAATATTTACATCTATCAAAGTAATAAAAAGTTTGAAAAAATTAAATATAAGAAACTTTTAACATTAGGTAGTCCTAAAAAAAAAAAATTCTACTAAAATGTTTGTTAGGACTAACATAAGTCAAGTCTAAGAGGTTGTTAGCATTTTTCCAATAACCCTGACGTCTACTTTCCTGATCCTGATGAATAGTTTTTTTTTTGCTTGATAAAGTTACCCTTTGACCACTATCTCACCTGATGGTAAGTGATGATGTGGTCGAAGATGTTGTTCAGGCTAACCTAGAAGTACTGGCTCTCAAAGACAGCTGCCGGAACACACCGTTAGGTGCTTGGCGACATATTTTCTACTTGAGGGTGGTAGCTAGCCACGCAGGCATTCGCAAAATGCCCTACCACCATGCTATAACGACTGCCATCCTAAGACAACAACCGGGACCAACGGCTTAACGTGCCCTCCGAAGCACGGAAACGCTCAGTAGTAATGTCACTAGCGGTCACCCATCCAACTCATGACCGCGCGCGACGTTGGTTAACTTTGCTGATCGGTTGAGAACAGCTAAGTAAACTTCGCTACGAGCGCTTCAAAACAGCTTTAGCTGAACACAAAATTAGATGATGCTTGCATTATCCATATAAGAATTATATTTTAAAGTGAATTTTATCTTTTGCTTCCAGGTAGAGAAATCAGAAGTACAAAACATAAAGGCGCGCGTCATGACTCAATATAAAGGAACACCAACATTCTTCTTGAGCGAACCAAGTGAAGGGGCGCGCTTGTTGTGTAAATAAACGACGTTATTTCAAGTGTGTTTTATTTATTTTGAACCGACTTCAAAAAAAGAGGAGTCTCTTTTTTTTTCCAGGATATACCAATTTCAAATTTTTTTTGTATATTCGAAAGCTGGTGCTTGTTATGTGGTCCCAAATTTGAGTGAGATCTAACTTTCAGTTATCCCTAATACTACGTATTTAATTGGCTTCGACATTGTTGTTCTCATTTTCACTTGTCCATGTAAAGTGAATATAAGACTATAAGACTATATGCACTAAATATATATAAAGCAAACCATTGTTTTGTTATTGTTTTGTTAACTTGTTTTTTTTTATTGTTATTGTGTTGAAACAAGCTCGAGGCCCACCTGATGTTAAGCGGACTAACCTCTGCCTAGAACTCTGCATTTCATCACAAGTGACGAATTGCTCTGCACCAGTCACTTTTGTTATTTCACTGGCTCTCAACGACTGCTGCCGGAATACACCGTTAGGTGCTTGGCGACAGATTTTCTACTTGAGCGTGGTAGGTAGCCAGGCGGGCAATAGCAAAATGCCCTTCCAACATGCGGTGAAGCTCAAGCTGGCGGCGGTGGGCATCGAACCAGGGACCTGCTGCACCGCAGTCCATATAGCTATAACCACTCGGCCATCAATGCTTCCATGGATATTTAACTGGATTTTTAAAATGGTTTCTCATGCATTTTTTACCTACAGTGTTTAACAAGGTTTTAGTGTAAACAACAAAATGCCATTTTGCATTTTGTTTTATCAAAAGAAGATCATCGCAATTAATATCTCTTGTACCGAGTAGGTACTTGGGTTAAAGCCATCATCTATTTTTGGTTAAGATCAAAGAAAAATTGTGATTTGGAGCTCTTGAGACGTGATGAATAGCTAGCTAATAATAATAGCTAGCCAGCAGAAAATTGGAAAAACATTAAATGCAAAGTAAAAGTCAACGTTTGTAGAAGGGCTTAAATTGGAGGAGCTTTATTCCAACATTTCTAAATGTAAAATAATTTACTATTTTCATGTCAAATAATTCCAATAAATAAATAAATGCTATTTCTTATGTTTAATTTTACTACCCCTAACGTTGTCTGTATTGGAATAAATACTATATGGATATTGCAAAGTTTACATAAAAGTTTAGATACTCCTTTTCAATATCTCGTTTACAAATGGACGCAAAAACATTTCTATAGGCAATTCATTTTTCGTGCTTTTGGCAACAGGCAAACCATTTATAATGAACGACCAATTCATACATTTTAGTAATTTTGCCATATTATGAAGCAAGTCTTAAATAACTTTCATTTTGTAAATCAATGGGTAACGAAAAATTTTTGGGTGTATTGTATTTATACCTAATAGTTTTGCGTTACCCATTGGTAATATATTGTCAGATTTGGGTGTTTTTAAATGACTTCTACCATCTTTTGGTAAACGAATATTGAAATCCGTGTTTGGGTTATCCCTTAGTATAGTCGTACCAAGTTACTTGTACCATTTCGTTCAACGCATTATGTGGACTTTGATATTTTAATGCGCATTGTTCAATTTGTCCCCTAACGTTTATAGCTTGTGTTTCATTATCAGAATCAGATGATTCATGTTCAAATGAATCTGTCTCATAATTTTCGGTTTCTATCTGACTTCTAAGCCGACTGTGGAACTTTATCGTTATCACATATATTGGGAGGGTTCTTTATCTTCAAGGTGAAAGTACTCTAAATTTTATACTACAGCACTAGGGATTCTGACACTAAGGTCTTCGTCACTGATACTTGAGAACATTTTTGTCATGATGTAGTATCTATTTAGTTATACTTACTTGCTAAAATGTAACATATATCTCTTTGCCTAGTTACTTATAAAAAAAAATACCCATTGTTTTTTGGGTGTCCTTTCGCCTTTCGGGTCGCGGCTGAAAACCAGCGCTGATTGTTTACCAAATTGGCACAATGCTGAGCTGAAGCCCTTACAACACCATTTCTATGTACGATTTATTTAGGAAAATTTCTAAATGTTATTTTGTTCTGCGTACACATTTATATTTTATCTTTAATTATGTGTTGAATTAATATAATCATACATTTATTCATTCAATTTTGTAAATTGCCTAATAATATGTTCCTAATTGAATGAGTCCTTATATATATGTCACCACATCAACAACGCAACAATTTACGACAAAATTAATAGGATACAAAAATAAACTAATATGGATTTGAGTTATTTCGGTTCGTTAATTCATAACAACTTTTAACTTTTCTGTAAAAAGACTATCAGAATTTATCTGTATTTTTTCACGACTGCCTAAAAAAATTGTGTTTTATTTTCAGAGTTCATGTATGTATGTGTTTGTGAGTTTTTTATTTATTCCACTATAACTTCTAAACGGCTAAACCGATTTTAATGCATGATATATCATTACATTTGTCTTGATAGCGCAGGTGATACTAGGTACATGAGAAGTAAGAAAAAACATATTTTAAACAGAAGAAAACTTTTTCTACCAAATCCATCGAGAGGGGTATCAAAATGAAGGGCTTTAAGAAACGATTCCACAAATATATATAACTTGCAATTTTAATTTCAATTGAACGATAAAAAGCCTTAGGCGCGGCTCGCGCTATCACGAGCCATTTACCTGCACTGGCACGAGCCGAGCCTCCAGACGGTGCAAAGCGCTTCACGGATCAAGACGTCCATTTGGTGTTTAAATTTCTATTTAAAAACATAAATACGTGATGGAGTGGAATAATTAAATGATTATGGACTTTATTCAACTATATGGTTATGGTGTGTTCCGGCAGTAGTCCTTGAGAGCTAGTGAAATTACAGGCACAATGAGACTTAACAACTATGTCTCAATGCACTCATCAACTCACTGCACCCGGCACGTGCAATTCGTGAATGAAATGCATCTGTTATAGGCAGAGGTTAGTCCGCTTAACATCAGGTGAGCATTGAGCTTATTCCGTCACAATAACAAAAAAAAAATGAAGAGGAACCGGCTATTGACACGAGCGGCGTAATGCATAGCTCGTGTTGTTATACGGCCGGCGCGGTCTGCCCTATTACACGTCGTTTTTCTAAGGGTGCGTACCATTAGCGTGAGATTCGCTAAAAACGCTAAAAACGATCACACTCCCAAAAAGTTTTCCACATGGGTCTTGGCGTTATTTTCGCCTTAAACGCTACATCTAATGTCAAAAGTGACAGAAGTGGCAAATTTTAGTGGCATTCTTAGCGTTCTTATCCAAAAATGGAACGGGGATGACAGTTACAAACGATCACGTGATCACAACCATAGACGCAAATGTGATCAAAATTATCGAAAATAACGTTCTTAGCGACTAATGGAACATACCCTAAGACGAGCCGAGCCTACACGGATGTCGATCCGTCTTGTGTTAGCACGCACCGTTTATCTCCCCCTTCTGAACTGTCGCAACTTATAACATCAAATCTCAACACAGTTGCAATGTGTTGTATAAGTTACGACTCTGCTGCAACTTGTTACATCTTTGAAAATCAGCAACCAAAAATGGCTACATGGGCTACTTTACTTCGCCACTACAGAGGGTGCCTGAAATTTCGTAAGTCCTCTTGTCCTTTACAGATACGACGTACCTACCTATCAACATGCTGTTTTAAGAGTGATGACTGAATTGAACTCAATTGATATCTAGGTAGGTTTAGGTCGAATGTAGACTAATTCTAATAAATTAAAAAAGCAAAGAAACGACACTAAAGATCACTTTGACAGCTGTCCCTTCGGATACTATGTGTGGAAAAGGTTTTTAAATTGTTTTGAATTCTATTATATCTTTGTATTGAAAACACATCTTCGAAACATTCGCTACCCGACGGATTCTATTTATAAACTGCTCATTTCGCTCATGGTTCATTCCTAGACTTATTCGCTTCCTCTTTTAATTGAGAACTAATGCCAAATAGGTATTTTAAATCCTTGCATCTTCGCCCCGTAGGGACAGATTTTCTACTTGAGGGTGGTATGTAGCCAGGCAAGCATTCCCAAAATGCCCGTTCACAACGCGGTGATATTCAAGCCGGCAGTGGGGATTGAACCTGCAGCAAGGCAATCCGTAGCTATTTCCACTGGGCTATCAATGCTTCCAAATAATATGATGTTAATGGTGTTATTACAGACCTGCTGTGCCACGTGTATGGCCGCTGGAACGATGGGTCCGTCATCTGTCACTGCAGTATAGACAAAATATTTTGTTTATGCCTGCAATGAAGTGTATATGACACATAGAAGTCCCAAGATACCTAAATGCAAATTTCAAAAATTGCTAGATATTTCATTCAAGTCGCATGTTATAAAACCAGCCGAGTGTGATCGCTTCACGGCCCACGGGTGATCTATGAATGAGTTGCAGAGGCGTTAGATTTGATGGTGCAGGTAAAGTGCGACGTAATTTATCCGAAGAAAGATTTGAATTGGAAAACACATATAAAAAAAACGAATAGAATTTAATCACGTAAAACAGTTCCATCAGTTGGCTTTCAAAGCTTATTTAGTTATAATAGGCAGAAGTTCACTCAGTGAATTTTGCGTGCATGTCTTTGAGCCTATTAAATATGCTACTAGTTTGCCAATTATCCATAAAATTATGTATTTCCAAGGTTAATCGGAAAAGCATCCAGCTCACCTCCAATTCGCAGAGAGTCCAGCAGTCACCATTGCCCTGTCGGATTGTAATTTTTACTGTAGAACTGTGTAAGGATAATCTTAGATCACGATCAATTGGCATCTTTTACTCACCCTAGGCTAGACACTCTACTATTGTCTATTATAACGTAGCTTATCAAATTAAAATAAACTGTAAAATTTACGACATGGTTAGCAGTTATGTCAAATATCTCATATTATATGCTATAGCTACCGAAAACTGAGGCATAGCTATATGCTATAGCTATTTACATAATAAATTAATGTAACAGAATAAATAGTAGTAGGTACTGGCGAGGTGTACATTTTCCCCACGTTGAGTGGTCGAAAGTCATTCTTGAACAACTAATATTGTTACGTTGGAAGGGCCAATCAGGATGGTTTGTTATACGTTGTAAAGATTCCATTTGGTGGCTACTTTTAACCGACTTCAAAAAAGGAGGAGATTTTCAATCTGACTGTTTTTGTGTGATTTTTACACGGTGTAATGATTTTGATGTTTTTTTTTATATTCTAATGCATGTATTTGATATGTGGTCCTATTTAAATTTAAGTGAGATCTGATTATAATGATCCGTATTTCATTGACTTCGAATAGATTGATGTTCTCGTTTTCGTAGGTCGATATAAAATTACCAACAATAAATGTTTACGATAGTTTGGTGTATATACTTTTAAGTGCAATTTTTGTATTCATTCTTAATTTATTTTCTGTTTGAAGTCAGTTATTTAACCGACTTTAAAAAAGAGGACGTTCTCAATTTAATTGTTTTTATTTGTGTGTGTGTTACCTTGCAACTCTTTACATGGCGAAGTGTAGTTTCCACACGTTGAGTGGCCGAAAGTCATTCTTAAACAACTAAAATTGTTACGTTTGAAGGGCCAATCAGGATGGTTTGTTATACGTTGTAAAGATTCCATTTTGTGGCTACTTTTAACAGCCTTCAAAAATGGAGGAGATTCTCAATCTGACTGTTTTTTGTGTGCTTTTTACAAGGTGTACCGATTTTGATGTTTTTTATTTATATCCGAAGGTTACTTTGATACCCTTTTTTAAATTTGAGTGAGATCTGACGAGTAGTATTAAAATTTAAGTTATCCATAATAATGTATATTTTATGTTGGAAATCGTTTTATTTTTATTTTATTTAGTTTAAATTAAAATGTGATTGCATAGTAATGAAACGGTGCTGCGCTCGTAGCGGCATCGCACGTAAAATCGGTACCCGTTGCTTCCTTAGGATGACAGTCAATACGTTATTTCACAGGCATTCGAGTGGTCTGATAACTCTAGAAATGAATCAGATAAAGTAATTAATAGAAACCGTGCAGAATATCCACAAAACTTGCGTATCATATAATTCAGTGGAGAAAGTTACTAGACTTAGTTCCATATAGATAAGAAAATCTATTTTTTGCCGATGGCGTCCTCGTTTGCCTTATATAGAAACAAAAACAAAAGTCTGAATATCAACTGAAACAGATGACAGTTTATAAAGTGGAGATGAAGTAAGAAAAACGTCATGTAAAATCCAACTCCAGTCAACATGGGATGAGGTCAGGAAGAAATTGACCAAGCCTTCTGCCCGCTTAGCATTTCTCAATACTTTTGTTATCTGTGTCAGAAAGCTACTGCGTAGATGCAATGTTGTTCCAGATTTCAGCTTTGTTGAGTTTTCCCATACTGCCAGACCAACTTTTATTTATTTTGTGCTCCACGCGAAGCTTCAGAAGGCTTCAGTTTTTCGCGAGTGGTTGAGGCGAACGCACGCTTCCCTTCCGCAGTAGCGCTCTCGGAACGTTTGTTGACATCAACATTTGAATATCGAACTATTACGACAGTTCAAACAAAAATAGTTAGGCTTTTATTTTTTTTAAACAGTTGAGTGATTCGAACTAAAAGTTTATCAGTGTGGATATTTAAATACTGAGTACTTTTACGTGGAAAATTGTTGATTTTGACTAAAAAGTAAGTAATGAATAAATAGAAATTAAGTCATGCTTTTAAAACGATAATTTTGTTTAACACGTTTTGTCTTCAAAATAATATACTGAATGTGCATATTCTCAGTCAGTATTTTCTGAATGTGAATATGCAAAAGTATATATATTTTCTGTATATGCTGATAAAATGCTAATTCTCAAAATATTTCATATTCATATAAATGTTTTATACTTGCTTTTATTCGGTTTATTAAAAAGGCGCGTTATTATATTTAGGAGAGTTCTAAATATATATTTTTTTTATCTTTCAAGAAGTTTAGTTACATTGGAAATCTTAAAAAGTAAAAGTTTTTAGGTTTAGGTTTAACGATTTTTTATTTTCTCATAAACAACCAAGGTCACATAGAATAAGATACGGTTAATTGTTTTACTTAAAAACTAATTAATCAAATTAGTCAAGTTTTTATCATAATATGTTATGTATGTATGTTATGTATTAGTCTAGAGATCTTACGAGATTTTGTCATAAATATATATTTTTTTAGTTTCTTTTTAAATAAATGAATTTTACAGTCTTTGAGATCTTTAGGTAAGTCATTATAGAACTGTGCTCCTTCATACATTACCTATGTTCGTCTTATCGTATATTTTGGTTCTTGGTGCTTTTGTCCTTAATTTGTTTGAATTTCTTAAGTTGTTAGTAAATGTTCTTTTTGTAAATTTTATTTCTGTACGTATTCTTTGTGATAGTATTTTTTTATACATGTATAGTAATGGTGAAGTTGCTTTTTGTTAAATATTTTTGTTGTTTGGTAAAGAATCTTAGTATTAGTTAAGTAGGGGAATTTAAAAAAGGTTTAAATTATAATATTGTTAGGTTTGCAATAACGCCTGCTATGCGGATTACATTACAAAATCACAAATATACGATAGGAACATTTTTTCCCGCACATGACTTAAATTTTTCCTATCGTATATTTTTGATTTTGTAAGGTTTAAATTAATTTCTTTGATAATATCTGGAGGACATTTATGTGTGTTTGAGCAGCACAGCCCCATATTTCGACAAAATAATGCAAATTGATTTAACTAATGAGTTATAAATAGTCATACGGACTGTGTTAGATATGCATCCGTTACCTATACATATTATAGTTACCTTGCGCAAAGCTCCGGTAGCTGATGATTTTTAGGTCTGACTCCACGCGCTTATATTAAAGAGTAAGTCCCAGATTTTAGTTCACTTTAAAAATAAAAGAGAGATAGATCTTTAGAGAATTATAATTTCGTATGAGAAAAAAAATGTTATAATGTTTAAAGATGTTTTGACAACCAATCCGTCCTGAAAGATTTTCATAACTGAGAAATGAAAAGGTAAAAAATAAACTCTGTAGTGTCCTCTAACTTCTCTAAATGTTAAACCAATTATATCCTTAACAAATTCGTGCTGAAACTTATAAAATCAAACAATCGCATCTATGTAAAAAAAAAATGGGTAAAAAGTAGTATTGGCTTATTTCGCGTATTCAGTAGAAACAAAAGGTCGTAGCCGCCACTTGCAGCACGCTTTGAGATTGAACTTTATTTAATTCATGTTTTGTTTTATTTTCGATTACAAACTTCTACCAGATCTGAATCGCCCTACGCAGTAGCTCGTAGCACCTCTACGAGATTTTATTCTGTTCAATAAAATACACTGAATCCTGCCCTGGACATACAGTTTGAGTTAGTTTAACTGCTCTCCCTTGGAAACTTGTTTTTGTTATATGATTATGATGGAACAAGCACGAGGTCCACCTGATGTTAAGTGGACTAACCTCTGCCTTTAACAGCTGCATTTCCTCCGAACGAATTGCACTGCACCCGTGTTAAAAGTCTGCTGTATTATTCCGTTTTCCGAAGAAGGATATCACAATAAACTAAAAAACAACAAGAAATAACACTATAAAATGTGCTATTAATGTGTTCGCAAAAAGGTAAATCAACTCACGAGAAGAACTGTCGAAAATATGCTAAGGCGGTAAATGTTTACAAGTTTATTTACACTGTATGTATGTGTGTAGCTTCCGTGTAGTAATAACACAATTGCTATAATATTTCGTATTTTTTATGCGAAAAAGTAAAATTTCAGTAAAACACAGAATATAATAATGAAGTGGTAGGCAGAAGTTTGGTTCAGTGCCAATCACTCACGTTTGGTAACAGAGGTTTAGGTCCCATGATGGGGGCGAGCATATTGCCACCTACTGGACACAGATCCAGGATTACACATCAACAGTTATAACGTGGGCTGTCAATTAAAGTCAAATATATAAACTCGCATTTGTTGGAACAAATTACCACAGGAAGTGGTTGTTGCACATCATCAGTTTTAAGAATAAGCGAAATAAGTAGTCAATAAAATCTTAATAGTAACAGTGAGATAGTGGTGCTTTAATATTATTGTTTAATATAAAGATATGTAGTTTAAGCTACAAAATTCGTCATCAGGTAAGGCCAGAGCTCTCATTACGTGGGCGTACATGTGGGTATCGTGCAAATGAGAAGACACAAATCTCTAGAACACTCTTGGCTCCCCATAAAGGATATATATACGCCCTTAATAAAGAGGCTGTGTTCAGAGTGGTCGATCCGGCTGGTATTGGTTATATATATACAGGGTTATTGGTAAAATGATAACAACCTCTTAGGGTTGATTGCTGCAAGTCCTAACAAACATTTCGAGATAAAAAAACGTTTTTTGAAGAAATTTTTAATTTTGATAAAAAAATAATTTTTAGATTTTGATTTTAGTATTGTTATGTTTGCAATAACACCTGCTGTGCGGATTGATAACAATATTAAAATAGTAAAGTTGCGTCATCATTTACAATTATAAAACCAATTGTAAAATTGGTCTTGTTTGTAGTATAACGTAAGTGCTACTATAGATGTCGCTCCATCCCAATACGATGGTTAAAGGACGATAGGAAAGATTTGAGTTAAGACGTCATGTCAGCTCAATTGGTTAGAGCATGCTCAGCTTAAAAGGGGTGGATGGATGCGGGTTCGAATCCCGCACATGACTTAAATTTTTCCTATCATACATTTGTAATTTTGTAATATTAGATTTAGAACTTAAAAGTGTCAGACAGTACTAGAAAAAGTTATTGTTTTCAGTTTGAGTCTCTCCGAGCCAAGAGCGCCCGCTGCGGCAACACTGGACTAACCTAACCCTTTGAATAGAGTTTTGAATATTTACATCGAGCTAAGTAATAAGCAATATGAAATAATAAATAATAGGTACAAGAGACTTTTAACATCAGGTGGTCCTCGTGCTTATTCCGTCACATACACATAAAAAAAAAAGGTTAAAAAAATAATAATGAAAAAGTCATCTCAAAATGTTTGTTAGGAGTAGCAGAAGTCAACCCGAAGAGGTTATTAGCATTTTACCAATAACCCTGTATATTAGTTATCTTGGTTTATTCTTAATCCACGGTTTATGGCGAAATGGCCTTTGTCTTCCCCCTATACCCATTCCAATCCTCACCTTGCAGAACAATCTCTTCACGATCGAGACACTAATTATTCCGCAAATTGCTGATTAGATTAACCCGTTATCTGTGTGACAGGTGCTCACGTACAGGAGCAAATAACGACTTATTCTTGCATAAATATATTTGAAGAATTATCCGCGGAATAAAGAAACTCACCCCTATAGGTTACTTGAACTACCAACAGTTTATACAATTAAACTGTTGGTAGTTCAAGTAACCTAATAGAGCCTATATATAATATAACCTATATTTATACAATTAAACTGTTGGTAGTTCAAGTAACCTATAGGGGTGAGTTTCTTTATTCCGCGGATAATTCTTCAGTTCTTGCTAAGTTCAAATTTTAGTCTAAAAATAAATACGAAATTAAAATTATATTTACGATGTTGAAATCATATTCACTGAATATTTTCAAAAGGAATCGCAACTGAAATTATTCTCTCGTGAATAATTGCAACATTTTGTAGACAGCATAAATTTAATATAATGCAATATGATTTAGTTGAAGCAAATCTTACGAAACATTACAAAAAAAAAGGTTCATGTGAGAGTCGTAGTTGCGTAGAGCAGGATTCAGTGTTGGTAATAATATCATAACCTAACTTTTATTTCAAACCTGCATTATTATAATTTTCTGTAAGCTTTAAAGAAATCTTTCTAAAACGGTACACTTTTAATTTATAAATCAAGGCTGGATAGCGTGGTGTCCTTCGTTTCAGATTTATTAACTTGTTTTTTTTTTTTAAACCATTCTGAAATTTGAAGCCCTCATGACAAGTTCATTCTTATGTGCCACCTTTGAGTTTCCATCTTACGATCAAAGGTTTTGATATACCTAGTGTTTGTTTTTGATTTGTTATTTACTAAATGAAACTATAGTTTCACATCGTATTTTTTTTGCTACCAAGATAACCAAATTTTGCTTCGAAAAAAAGGTTTTAATTGATTAAGAAAATAGAGTATGGCGGGGTATCAATTTTCATCGAATGTTTGGAACCCTAAAAGAACCATCGGACCACGTAGTATGTATATTGACCAAGGAATAATAAAACCGATATTATTGTAAGAGAGTGAGTAAACAAAGTCTTGAATCTTTAATTTGATTTTTGTTGACATTGACTGTTTAGTGATACCTAGACATTTTATTTAATCGCTAGAGAAGGACTAGCGTTCTTTACTGATTTCTAAAAAAAATAAGGAGTGTTCTCAAGTCGACGACAAATTTTTTATTATTTAATTTTGGTGCCGTATTTGCCGGCTAGTTTTTGGATCATCACACTTTTCTTCTTTGATCTATGGGTAGAGTAAACCTCTTTGTTGGTCCCATTTGCATTTCATTGTGGTGTTCATACATTATGGAGTACACGTGTCGGCTTGATAATTTTTTTTTGGGGTTCCGTACCTCAAAAGGAAAAAAACGGAACCTTATAGGATCACTTTGTTGTCCGTCTGTCTGTCTGTCAAGATCCTTTTTTTAGGAACGCGATCAAGCTAAAATTCGTATCAAATACTCAGGTCTACTGTTCTTTGGAGCTGTGAAAAATCATATTTCTATAGATACAGCCGCTTATGCCGCAAATTTTCGACACTTGCAAGGGAATCAAAACCTCCCGTAAACTCTGAATCTTGAAATTTGGTACGAAGCAACGTCTTGTAAAGAAAAATTGTGAAATGCGTAAATTTTTAGATCCATCATATAATAAAAATATTTTTAATGATTTTAAAATGTTATGGACTTTATTTAGCAATAAAAATACCATAACTTTTACTTGCATACCTATAAGTACGGAACTCTGGGTGCGCGAGTCCGAATCGCACTTGGCCGGTTTTTTTTTAAGACAGTTAGCAAGTGTTAAATACGAACTTTTGTTATTTCGTATGTGTGAATAAACGTATAAACATATTATATGGTAGGTAGCCACATATTTTATATTTTTAGACGTCGCCGAGTGCAGAACATTAGATTATGACATTTGTGTGTCATATGAAATGTTTTCTAGTTTCTCAAAAAAGGGGTTAAATATGTATGTGTTGTTATTACACTTACTGGTTCTATAGGACAGCGGCCAGAACACATGGTCAGGTGCTTGGAGGCCGATTTAATATTTGGTAGCTAGCCGGTCGAGCATTAGAAAAATTCTTTACCACTATATAAACAATACATACGCAAACAAGCTTTCGCAGCCGTGGTCGGTGCACATAGTACGATATCTTTATATATATATATATATATATATATATATATATATATCACTGAATCAGCCAAATGCTTGGACTGATTTTGATAGAAATGTTTTTGTATCTGAGTGGACCCCTGGGTGGTTTAGGTTCATAATGGGACACGGTAGATGGCTCAGTTATTGTTTTGTTCTTTGGTTTACTTTATCTACGTTCCCTGGTTCTGTAGTTATACAACTTAATAATATGTACAACAGAGTTTTTGATATGTGTTTACATCAATAAATGACTCATTGACTGGTGATTGTGCAAAATAACAAACATCCAACTTTGTAGTGAGTTATTACTTGTATAATAAAAGGCACCATGAAAGAGTGGCGCTTGGCTTAAGCCACGGACGGAAAATGAGCCCAGGTGCTTCACTTAAAAGTATACAATTAATGTGTCTAAAGGAAGAGTAATGTACAACTGTTCTATTAGCATAAAATATAGAGGGATCGTATTAAATTGGATAAAGAAGTTCTTGGAAGAAAATATCCAATACTCAGTATATTTTTAGAGAGTGTATAGATGTTCTATTAGCATAAAATAAATCGCTAGAATCGAACCCGCGTCCATCCCCCCTTATAGCCGGGGTATGCTCTGACTGAGCTAACATGACATTATGACTCATAGTTCAAATTTTTGCTCTCGTTCTTCAACCGTCGCATGGGGATGGAGTTACCTATAGTTCAACTTACGTTGTACTACTAACGAGACAAATTTTGCAATTAGACTTAAACATGTAAATGAGGCCGCAACCTTATAATTTTAATTAATATTGCAAACATAATTAAAAAATATAGGAATGGTATCAAATTGAATAAAGAAGTTCTTGGAAAAAGAATCCAAATATTAGTTTATTTTTAACAGTCGAAAACAACGGTGTTTTGATTTTGAAGTGCTATAACAATGTGGGAGGAGATTACATTACGAAAGTAGTCAAAATAATTGAGTCGACAGGTTATCACCATCGAAAATAAATCTATTTTAGATTTCATCATCAGCGCTGAACTGTAAATTTGATTAAGGATCATATACTTTGTAGAGGCTAGGATAAAACGCTAGCTAGTAAATCAAAGGTACCTTACCGAGTCCTTGATTATACCGAGTAGAACTCAAATAAGTATACGTTTATGTATGTAGGTATCTACTCATTGGTAAGTACTTACTTGTACAATAGTACTCAGAAGTATAATGTATATACATATATGTAATTGTATTTTTAAGGGTTTAATCTTACCTAAGTCAAATAAATTGGGAATACATATAAGGATTTTCACCGTCGTAAATAATTCATTTAGTTACCCATCATTAAAACGCAATTTCCGAATCTTTAAAATGTATCTTTTATCGAATTAAACAGCAAATAGTTTTAGTTGTAGTTTCCATAAAAATATAATTAAAACCGGTCCGACTGAATAGTATTAAACAACTTTTTGAAGTCGATAGCTTTCTGATACAAAATACTTTAGGCTTCCATTTTAATGATTTGACTTCCACAAGTTATTTCATAATTTTCGGCGGAAAAAATCAAAACAAACACTCTTTTCAGTGATACATACTTCTTACGAGATGGTCGACAAGATTTGCGTTTACTATGGCATCTGACAGTATAGGTAAATTAGCAAATACGTTTTTCAGATAAAAGAGTGTAACTTAAAAAATACTATCAATGACTTTAAATGGGGCCAACTTGAATGTATACTCCTCCTAACAAAAAAAGAATCATCGAGATTGGATAATACAGAAAAAAATCACGCGTGGTCATACATAAAATACGCGTCTAATTATTGAGAACCTAAGGAAGGCTTTTACTCGTATACAAGTCGGTTAAAAAGGTATTCAAAGTTTACACACGAAGACCTGGTAATTCACGTGTTGGTGTAAATGCTAATGTTTTACTATATGTATGTATATTAAATATGATCTCAATTGGCAATAAAAGGCGCGAAAGACAGATCTGTAGCTTACTTTTCTGTGCTGGGTTGTTTTCATAATTGTTACAAATTTAAGATATATTTTTATTTAAGAAACATGTGTTACGAATCGTGGTGATTTCGACACTTCCAACATCTCTGCTTATCTTTTTGGAGAATACAGACGCGGTGATATATTTTGTAATGTAATTTACACGTTTTCAGCTTTTGTACATGTAAATGATGTAGAAAACAACCTCGGGTAACGAATTTCATTACCGGCCTCATTGACTTCCTGGTATATATTACCTACACGTTGTGTCGGTATTACCCGCAGATTTGTATACATAAAATTATGACCTGGACTACATTGATGTTCTCAATATAAATTGTTTTTCATGGGATAGTAGGGCACATGATCAGGTTTCTCATCTGGTGGTAAGTGATCACGGTCACCCACGAGCATCCGGAACACCAGAGGTTTCGAGGATGCATTACTGTCCCTTGAAGAGGGAATTTGCTCTCTTCTTGAATGTTCTTAAGTCGTATCGGTTCAGAAAAACTTCATATGGCAACTGATTCCATATTATGGCAGCGAGGTAGAAAATTGCTTGAATATCGCAATCGTGACAGATATGGTAAAAGATGCAGAGTCATCCGACGTCTCTACGCAGTGAAAAAGGGTTGAGCTAATCGGTTAGCTTGATCGTCGACGATTCGAGTAGCTCTGCCTTGAATACGCTTCTTCCATTTGGCGTATTCAAGGCAGAGCTAATATTTTAAATAAGTATAAGTAAGTTGTGTCTACTTTATTGCCTCTTACTCTTTCTTATAACTAAATGTCAAAGACATTTTATGTGTCTTTGACATTTAGTTATTGTATATTAAGATTTTTTTAATATTGTAATTAAAAAAATCTTTGCTAAATATTTACAACGTAGAGTGAACTCTTCGTATCCCTAATTTGAAACGTGCGTAAGTTGTTTTTGTGCGTCAACTTTCCCTCGCAAAAGTTAGTCTCGGTCTTTTGTCTAAAATCCGTAGGGCACATAAAAGGCTAGTACCCAAATTTACGTTTGTATAAGTATCTGAGGAATGCCTTTTGAACTTTCTCCAACATTAAGGTATGCATGGTGGAAGGGCATTTTGCAGATGCTCGCCTGGCTGGAAGTGTCGAAATCACCACGATTCGTAACACATGTTTCTTAAATAAAAATATATCTTAAATTTGTAACAATTATGAAAACAACCCAGCACAGAAAAGTAAGCTACAGATCTGTCTTTCGCGCCTTTTATTGCCAATTGAGATCATATTTAATATACATACATATAGTAAAACATTAGCATTTACACCAACACGTGAATTACCAGGTCTTCGTGTGTAAACTTTGAATACCTTTTTAACCGACTTGTATACGAGTAAAAGCCTTCCTTAGGTTCTCAATAATTAGACGCGTATTTTATGTATGACCACGCGTGATTTTTTTCTGTATTATCCAATCTCGATGATTCTTTTTTTGTTAGGAGGAGTATACATTCAAGTTGGCCCCATTTAAAGTCATTGATAGTATTTTTTAAGTTACACTCTTTTATCTGAAAAACGTATTTGCTAATTTACCTATACTGTCAGATGCCATAGTAAACGCAAATCTTGTCGACCATCTCGTAAGAAGTATGTATCACTGAAAAGAGTGTTTGTTTTGATTTTTTCCGCCGAAAATTATGAAATAACTTGTGGAAGTCAAATCATTAAAATGGAAGCCTAAAGTATTTTGTATCAGAAAGCTATCGACTTCAAAAAGTTGTTTAATACTATTCAGTCGGACCGGTTTTAATTATATTTTTATGGAAACTACAACTAAAACTATTTGCTGTTTAATTCGATAAAAGATACATTTTAAAGATTCGGAAATTGCGTTTTAATGATGGGTAACTAAATGAATTATTTACGACGGTGAAAATCCTTATATGTATTCCCAATTTATTTGACTTAGGTAAGATTAAACCCTTAAAAATACAATTACATATATGTATATACATTATACTTCTGAGTACTATTGTACAAGTAAGTACTTACCAATGAGTAGATACCTACATACATAAACGTATACTTATTTGAGTTCTACTCGGTATAATCAAGGACTCGGTAAGGTACCTTTGATTTACTAGCTAGCGTTTTATCCTAGCCTCTACAAAGTATATGATCCTTAATCAAATTTACAGTTCAGCGCTGATGATGAAATCTAAAATAGATTTATTTTCGATGGTGATAACCTGTCGACTCAATTATTTTGACTACTTTCGTAATGTAATCTCCTCCCACATTGTTATAGCACTTCAAAATCAAAACACCGTTGTTTTCGACTGTTAAAAATAAACTAATATTTGGATTCTTTTTCCAAGAACTTCTTTATTCAATTTGATACCATTCCTATATTTTTTAATTATGTTTGCAATATTAATTAAAATTATAAGGTTGCGGCCTCATTTACATGTTTAAGTCTAATTGCAAAATTTGTCTCGTTAGTAGTACAACGTAAGTTGAACTATAGGTAACTCCATCCCCATGCGACGGTTGAAGAACGAGAGCAAAAATTTGAACTATGAGTCATAATGTCATGTTAGCTCAGTCAGAGCATACCCCGGCTATAAGGGGGGATGGACGCGGGTTCGATTCTAGCGATTTATTTTATGCTAATAGAACATCTATACACTCTCTAAAAATATACTGAGTATTGGATATTTTCTTCCAAGAACTTCTTTATCCAATTTAATACGATCCCTCTATATTTTATGCTAATAGAACAGTTGTACATTACTCTTCCTTTAGACACATTAATTGTATACTTTTAAGTGAAGCACCTGGGCTCATTTTCCGTCCGTGGCTTAAGCCAAGCGCCACTCTTTCATGGTGCCTTTTATTATACAAGTAATAACTCACTACAAAGTTGGATGTTTGTTATTTTGCACAATCACCAGTCAATGAGTCATTTATTGATGTAAACACATATCAAAAACTCTGTTGTAC
The DNA here is from genome assembly GCA_963890685.1 of Plagodis pulveraria. Taxonomy (NCBI): domain Eukaryota; kingdom Metazoa; phylum Arthropoda; class Insecta; order Lepidoptera; family Geometridae; genus Plagodis; species Plagodis pulveraria. Next base: position 5,246,155 of record OY982955.1, on the reverse strand, counting down.
ATATTATTAAGTTGTATAACTACAGAACCAGGGAACGTAGATAAAGTAAACCAAAGAACAAAACAATAACTGAGCCATCTACCGTGTCCCATTATGAACCTAAACCACCCAGGGGTCCACTCAGATACAAAAACATTTCTATCAAAATCAGTCCAAGCATTTGGCTGATTCAGTGATATATATATATATATATATATATATATATATATATAAAGATATCGTACTATGTGCACCGACCACGGCTGCGAAAGCTTGTTTGCGTATGTATTGTTTATATAGTGGTAAAGAATTTTTCTAATGCTCGACCGGCTAGCTACCAAATATTAAATCGGCCTCCAAGCACCTGACCATGTGTTCTGGCCGCTGTCCTATAGAACCAGTAAGTGTAATAACAACACATACATATTTAACCCCTTTTTTGAGAAACTAGAAAACATTTCATATGACACACAAATGTCATAATCTAATGTTCTGCACTCGGCGACGTCTAAAAATATAAAATATGTGGCTACCTACCATATAATATGTTTATACGTTTATTCACACATACGAAATAACAAAAGTTCGTATTTAACACTTGCTAACTGTCTTAAAAAAAAACCGGCCAAGTGCGATTCGGACTCGCGCACCCAGAGTTCCGTACTTATAGGTATGCAAGTAAAAGTTATGGTATTTTTATTGCTAAATAAAGTCCATAACATTTTAAAATCATTAAAAATATTTTTATTATATGATGGATCTAAAAATTTACGCATTTCACAATTTTTCTTTACAAGACGTTGCTTCGTACCAAATTTCAAGATTCAGAGTTTACGGGAGGTTTTGATTCCCTTGCAAGTGTCGAAAATTTGCGGCATAAGCGGCTGTATCTATAGAAATATGATTTTTCACAGCTCCAAAGAACAGTAGACCTGAGTATTTGATACGAATTTTAGCTTGATCGCGTTCCTAAAAAAAGGATCTTGACAGACAGACAGACGGACAACAAAGTGATCCTATAAGGTTCCGTTTTTTTCCTTTTGAGGTACGGAACCCCAAAAAAAAATTATCAAGCCGACACGTGTACTCCATAATGTATGAACACCACAATGAAATGCAAATGGGACCAACAAAGAGGTTTACTCTACCCATAGATCAAAGAAGAAAAGTGTGATGATCCAAAAACTAGCCGGCAAATACGGCACCAAAATTAAATAATAAAAAATTTGTCGTCGACTTGAGAACACTCCTTATTTTTTTTAGAAATCAGTAAAGAACGCTAGTCCTTCTCTAGCGATTAAATAAAATGTCTAGGTATCACTAAACAGTCAATGTCAACAAAAATCAAATTAAAGATGCAAGACTTTGTTTACTCACTCTCTTACAATAATATCGGTTTTATTATTCCTTGGTCAATATACATACTACGTGGTCCGATGGTTCTTTTAGGGTTCCAAACATTCGATGAAAATTGATACCCCGCCATACTCTATTTTCTTAATCAATTAAAACCTTTTTTTCGAAGCAAAATTTGGTTATCTTGGTAGCAAAAAAAATACGATGTGAAACTATAGTTTCATTTAGTAAATAACAAATCAAAAACAAACACTAGGTATATCAAAACCTTTGATCGTAAGATGGAAACTCAAAGGTGGCACATAAGAATGAACTTGTCATGAGGGCTTCAAATTTCAGAATGGTTTAAAAAAAAAAACAAGTTAATAAATCTGAAACGAAGGACACCACGCTATCCAGCCTTGATTTATAAATTAAAAGTGTACCGTTTTAGAAAGATTTCTTTAAAGCTTACAGAAAATTATAATAATGCAGGTTTGAAATAAAAGTTAGGTTATGATATTATTACCAACACTGAATCCTGCTCTACGCAACTACGACTCTCACATGAACCTTTTTTTTTGTAATGTTTCGTAAGATTTGCTTCAACTAAATCATATTGCATTATATTAAATTTATGCTGTCTACAAAATGTTGCAATTATTCACGAGAGAATAATTTCAGTTGCGATTCCTTTTGAAAATATTCAGTGAATATGATTTCAACATCGTAAATATAATTTTAATTTCGTATTTATTTTTAGACTAAAATTTGAACTTAGCAAGAACTGAAGAATTATCCGCGGAATAAAGAAACTCACCCCTATAGGTTACTTGAACTACCAACAGTTTAATTGTATAAATATAGGTTATATTATATATAGGCTCTATTAGGTTACTTGAACTACCAACAGTTTAATTGTATAAACTGTTGGTAGTTCAAGTAACCTATAGGGGTGAGTTTCTTTATTCCGCGGATAATTCTTCAAATATATTTATGCAAGAATAAGTCGTTATTTGCTCCTGTACGTGAGCACCTGTCACACAGATAACGGGTTAATCTAATCAGCAATTTGCGGAATAATTAGTGTCTCGATCGTGAAGAGATTGTTCTGCAAGGTGAGGATTGGAATGGGTATAGGGGGAAGACAAAGGCCATTTCGCCATAAACCGTGGATTAAGAATAAACCAAGATAACTAATATACAGGGTTATTGGTAAAATGCTAATAACCTCTTCGGGTTGACTTCTGCTACTCCTAACAAACATTTTGAGATGACTTTTTCATTATTATTTTTTTAACCTTTTTTTTTTATGTGTATGTGACGGAATAAGCACGAGGACCACCTGATGTTAAAAGTCTCTTGTACCTATTATTTATTATTTCATATTGCTTATTACTTAGCTCGATGTAAATATTCAAAACTCTATTCAAAGGGTTAGGTTAGTCCAGTGTTCCCGCAGCGGGCGCTCTTGGCTCGGAGAGACTCAAACTGAAAACAATAACTTTTTCTAGTACTGTCTGACACTTTTAAGTTCTAAATCTAATATTACAAAATTACAAATGTATGATAGGAAAAATTTAAGTCATGTGCGGGATTCGAACCCGCATCCATCCACCCCTTTTAAGCTGAGCATGCTCTAACCAATTGAGCTGACATGACGTCTTAACTCAAATCTTTCCTATCGTCCTTTAACCATCGTATTGGGATGGAGCGACATCTATAGTAGCACTTACGTTATACTACAAACAAGACCAATTTTACAATTGGTTTTATAATTGTAAATGATGACGCAACTTTACTATTTTAATATTGTTATCAATCCGCACAGCAGGTGTTATTGCAAACATAACAATACTAAAATCAAAATCTAAAAATAATTTTTTTATCATAATTAAAAATTTCTTCAAAAAACGTTTTTTTATCTCGAAATGTTTGTTAGGACTTGCAGCAATCAACCCTAAGAGGTTGTTATCATTTTACCAATAACCCTGTATATATATAACCAATACCAGCCGGATCGACCACTCTGAACACAGCCTCTTTATTAAGGGCGTATATATATCCTTTATGGGGAGCCAAGAGTGTTCTAGAGATTTGTGTCTTCTCATTTGCACGATACCCACATGTACGCCCACGTAATGAGAGCTCTGGCCTTACCTGATGACGAATTTTGTAGCTTAAACTACATATCTTTATATTAAACAATAATATTAAAGCACCACTATCTCACTGTTACTATTAAGATTTTATTGACTACTTATTTCGCTTATTCTTAAAACTGATGATGTGCAACAACCACTTCCTGTGGTAATTTGTTCCAACAAATGCGAGTTTATATATTTGACTTTAATTGACAGCCCACGTTATAACTGTTGATGTGTAATCCTGGATCTGTGTCCAGTAGGTGGCAATATGCTCGCCCCCATCATGGGACCTAAACCTCTGTTACCAAACGTGAGTGATTGGCACTGAACCAAACTTCTGCCTACCACTTCATTATTATATTCTGTGTTTTACTGAAATTTTACTTTTTCGCATAAAAAATACGAAATATTATAGCAATTGTGTTATTACTACACGGAAGCTACACACATACATACAGTGTAAATAAACTTGTAAACATTTACCGCCTTAGCATATTTTCGACAGTTCTTCTCGTGAGTTGATTTACCTTTTTGCGAACACATTAATAGCACATTTTATAGTGTTATTTCTTGTTGTTTTTTAGTTTATTGTGATATCCTTCTTCGGAAAACGGAATAATACAGCAGACTTTTAACACGGGTGCAGTGCAATTCGTTCGGAGGAAATGCAGCTGTTAAAGGCAGAGGTTAGTCCACTTAACATCAGGTGGACCTCGTGCTTGTTCCATCATAATCATATAACAAAAACAAGTTTCCAAGGGAGAGCAGTTAAACTAACTCAAACTGTATGTCCAGGGCAGGATTCAGTGTATTTTATTGAACAGAATAAAATCTCGTAGAGGTGCTACGAGCTACTGCGTAGGGCGATTCAGATCTGGTAGAAGTTTGTAATCGAAAATAAAACAAAACATGAATTAAATAAAGTTCAATCTCAAAGCGTGCTGCAAGTGGCGGCTACGACCTTTTGTTTCTACTGAATACGCGAAATAAGCCAATACTACTTTTTATATAGTAAAAATCATCAGCTGCCGGAGCTTTGCGCAAGGTAACTATAATATGTATAGGTAACGGATGCATATCTAACACAGTCCGTATGACTATTTATAACTCATTAGTTAAATCAATTGGCATTATTTTGTCGAAATATGGGGCTGTGCTGCTCAAACACACATAAATGTCCTCCAGATATTATCAAAGAAATTAATTTAAACCTTACAAAATCAAAAATATATCCTTGAGAGCCAGTGAAAAAACAGGCAAAATGAGACTTAACAGGTATGTCTCAAGGTGATGGGCGCACTGCAGTTCGTCACTTGTGATGAAATGCATCTGTTATAGGCAGAGGATACCGCTTAACATCAAGTGGGCCCCGCGCTTGTTCCTTCACAATAACATAATATATATATATATATCTCTTGCAATGCATTTTTTTTATGTACCTAGTGTCACTTTCAAGACCTTGTCAAGACGAATCGAATGGTATCTTACATTTCTCTTACACCAAAATCGGTTAAGCCGTTTAGAAGTTATGGTAGAATATAGAAAGTCAGAAATATACATAAATACATACATGAACCATAAAAAAATTTGCTATCAATATTGAGGTTTATAGGTTTTGATTTTTATCATTATATTAAAGCATTAATGGGTAATTTAATACTTACCGTTATTTTCTGAAAAGGTTTCTCTCGTTTGTGAATTGTTTATATGAAAAATAATGATAAATGAAGATAAAGGAAAACCTATAAACCAATTTATTTTGTCGATTATAAAATTAGACCACATTTTTTGGGGAAATGTTTTCTCCCGAAACGTAAATTTCGCGGAAAATCAAAGGCGAAACTTCTACAAGTTTCGCCTTTGATTTTCCGCGAAATTTGCGTTACATTGCCTACATTTCTCTTACACCAAAATCGGTTAAGCCGTTTAGAAGTTATGGTAGAATATAGAAAGTCAGAAATATACATAAATACATACATGAACCATAAAAAAATATGCTATCAATATTGAGGTTTATAGGTTTTGATTTTTATCATTATATTAAAGCATTAATGGGTAATTGAATACTTACCGTTATTTTCTGAAAAGGTTTCTCTCGTTTGTGAATTGTTTATATGAAAAATAATGATAAATGAAGATAAAGGAAAACCTATAAACCAATTTGTTTTGTCAATTATAAAATTAGACCAGATTTTTTGGGGAAATGTTTTCTCCCGAAACGCAAATTTCGCGGAAAATCAAAGGCGAAACTTGTAGAAGCTGCAATTGTCCTTATCGCACAATTCTGATCGGAGGACAGGATAGCTGTACGTAATAAATAATAGCTCTTAATAATACGAGTAGCGCATATTGTACACCTGTAAATTTAATCACAGATTACTATTATAATTTTATTTTTATTTTATAGCTGATAGGCTAGACTTTAACGACTATCTCACCTTAATACATTCAGGTGAGATAGTGGTCAAAGTGATGATGTGGTCGCAGATGTGATTCAGACTAACCTAGAACTACTGGTTCTCAAAGACAGCTACTGGAACACACCGTTAGGTGCTTAGCGACAGATTTTCTTCTTAAGGGTGTTATCGAGCTAAACGGGCATTCGCAAAATTCCCTACCACCATGCTATAATGACTGCCATCCTAACAACAATCGGGGTATGGCGGCCATTATCGACGTCCAACCCTTAGCGCACGTATCTAGAGTTGTTACAATAGGTCTTTTTTAACAACTCAAAAGACAATAACAAGCTCATAAAAATCATTTTTGCTATTATCACACAGGATAAAAATAATATAATTGTGCAAATGATACGGCTGACCTTTAATAATGTCCCTCATTCGTAATTCTCATAAAAACCAGTCAACTCTGAAGTTAGACAATAACAAAACTTAATTGCATTTTGTGAGAGCTTTGAGGGGCTGTTTTCGGAGTTCCATACGAAAATGGTATATACGCTGAACTTTATAGCTGCCTAGTGATAAAAACCTTACGAATCTTGTAAGATAATTTGTTTCTTTATACGAAGATAAACACGAAGGCTTGTTACTTACGTTACTAGAAAATTATCTACTGAATAAATATGATACAATAACGAGGTCGTTACTCGCTCAACACTCGGAATATATGTTTTCATAAGAATTACTTCAATTAACTACCAAGCCGAAATTACTTTATTACTTGATAAGTAAAATTTTGAAGTTTCTAAACCCACGGAGAAAAAGTTTTGTAAGATAAAAAACACGGTTATTATTTTATCAGAATAGTACTTGCTCTTCAGAGGTCCTGGTTGATGACAAGTCATGATAATTATAAAGTTATTATGACAATGTAATTCACGGTGTCAGTTCAAATTTAGGAATCGTGCCCGGTTAAAGAAATATGTATGATGCCTGCCGAAACGTACTTTCCCCTTATCAACAAAATACTACGAACTATATACAACACTACAGCTTCTACAATAAAAGCATTAAGATACCCATAAGTTATTGCAGACTCACAGGCAGTCCAAATGCTCCAGCCCACTACCAGTTGGCAGCGTGCCCAGCATGCTGCAGCATTGTCCCGTTGAATTGCAATGCTTATTCTTTGAGCCAAATATGTGCCAGCATTTTGATAACGCGTCGCATCGACCAAGCGCTCTGATAAATTGGAGAACACGATGAGCACCCGGTCCCCACGGACCCAACGTTACTACACCAAATGGCTCAAATATGGCTTGTAACCAAAGACCAGATTTCCACACAGAAACAGCGAGAATACAAGCACGGTTTTGGCCTCAGCCAAATATGCTACATCAAAAGAGCCTAAAGATGGTGTAAGATTTTTTTACTAATTTGTTTGTACTGTGTACAGACGGCAATAAAGCTGGTAATGCTACACTAGACATGACATTTTGCGTATCCCTTTCCCCTTTGGGAAATACAGGTGCACTGATACGTTCTTCCGTATACTGATACCTTAATCACACTCGATGTAAGGACATCCGGATAGGTGAACATTGTAACTTTAAAGTCTCATTAACTTGGAGTTGTCTTTAGAAAAAATCTTTTAATGGATTGGTTTTAATTATGCTATGAGAGAAAATGAATATTCAGCCATTTCACGTTTCCAGATACAGTTTGTTGCACTTATTAAAATGAACGTCTTTTTTGTTACAGATGATATCACTACAATGACTATGAATTGATTCAAAATGGCACATCAAACTATATTGCTATTCCTGATGCTCATAGTTGCCACTGAAATCAAAGCAAAACCTACTATTGATGATGGGCAAGACACACCAATTATCGAACCGGTCACAGAAACCGTAAAAGTAAATCAAAAAGAATATACTAATTATTTCTACAATACATCAGGCGTGAGCAACGACGATGCAGCTGAAAACAAAGTTCAAAATATTTCGAAATCAATTATTAACCTTGATTATAAAGAACTTAGTTCTAAAGTATTAGATAAGGTAAAATGTGAGATCACGAATTTTACATTTGAGGATTCAGAATCAATTGAAACACGAAAACTAGATTCGGTCTATTTGAATAATATTTACTCCAGTGTGACAACTAATCTGATTGAAGAGAAGGTTTCTATTGAGAATATGGAAGTAGATGGTGTTAATCTGTATGATATAGTTGGAAACGAGTGTGGGGGAGCTAAAGTTTGCCCAAATATGAGGCAGAATTGGACGAACGACAAAACTATCACAATTGGATTCCTGGGCGCTTATCGACGAAGTCAGGTAAGATTCATTATATAAAGTAATTATTTGTGCTTAAGAAGTATTTTATAAACGTGTTTTGTGAAAAAGGTCTTGCGCTCTTTCTTATTTCTTAACCCCTACGGATAGGCGGTAAATATATGCAAGGAACAGAATACCGATAAAATACTAATGCTTAGATTTTTTACCGATCTATAGAGTAGATGTTAGTAGATATTATCCGCGGCTTTACACGCGATAATTAAAAATATGTTTTTTTTTCTCAATAGAGCACCAGCCCTGGAATACATAAAGAACAGATCAGGATTTCAGGCTCCTAGTTGAATGCCAAGTTCATATCCATAATTCCATAGTTTATACTCCTTAAGTTCTGCATGTTTCTAAATCTGTACTAGTTTAACTGTTTTTAACCGACATCCAAAATAGGAAGAGGTTATGATTCGATTGTATATTTTTTTCTGTGTATTACGCGATTACTCCACCAAAAATAAACTTATTTTGATCATTCTTTCTTTGATGGATAGAGACCTCCAAAGTGGTCCTATATAAATTTCATTAAAATTGGTGAAGTACGTTTTAAGTTATAGTCAATTAACTGAAAACAATATTTTACACTGGATGATTTATTTATTGCTGTTGTCGATAATAAACAGTATTCTAGGCTAGTGAATGATCTTGTAAGCAGACTGTATCACTAAAATGAAGGGAAAAAAATTTAGAACTCGATTCCGTTTTTTTCATAAAATAAAATATGTTAAAGAATATATCTAGAAAAAATCTATATAAAGAATCAAATAAGAAGGAGTAGAATCTTCATGTATGAAGAATTTATTATCATGATAATATTCTTAAATGTACGCGAAGTAAATTCATGTTAAAATTACATTTTTGGGTTTATTAGTCAAAGGTCAATACAATAATCAAGGAAATAAATACAATTTTGTTTTTAATTTATAAATAGATCCGAAAGTGTAATTTCAACATGAACCTTCATAATATCTGATGTTGTAACCTGATGGTTTCTGATATTGTGATTGTTGCACTAAATCCAAAACTTTGTCTTTGTTAACATATTGAGATTGAATGAGAAAATTACTTAGTTGTAAGCTGAAGCTTAGCTGCTTCCGACAATAGTCCAGCTTATAGACAAACAACATCCAGGTATATTTTGCAAAAAAGATGGTGATACAATTTTGAATTTTAAATTGGGGAGAGGGTAAATTAGTGGAAGTTAGTCAATGGATCATAATAAAAACCGGCCAAGTGCGAGAGCGACTCTCGCACGAAGGGTTCCGTTCCGTACCATAGTCTGTAACCTAATCTTGCAAGTTACAGACACTTTTGAATTTACTGAAACCTCTTTTATTGTATGGAGGCCCCATTATTTATTTATTTTATTTTAATTAATTATATTTAAAGAGGACATAAAACTAAATATTCGGTGATTAGTCGGAGCAAGAAACGGTAAATCAATCTACGAAAAATCAAGTTTGTTGTATGGGAGCCCCCCTTAAATATTTACTTTATTTTATTTTTAGTATTTATTGTTATAGCGGCGATAGAAATACATAATTTGTGAAAATTTCAACTGTCTAGCTATCACCGTATGCTCTCTTGCTATTCTTGAGATACAGCCTGGTGACAGACGGACGGACGGACAGCGAAGTCTCAGTAATAGGGTCCCGTTTTCCGTGGTTACCCTTTGGGTACGGAACCTTAAAGAAAATGATTTTGTAAGACTCAAGTGTATAAAATATTGAATATTTCCCTTGGGTTTTTTGCTCATAAAATTAAAAACATTCATATTACAAATCAGTCTGATTTTATACGATTATTCATAATTTTCTGAAGCTCTCGTAGCAAATTTTGCTTACAGAAACGTCTACTATAACTAATATACTACACTATCAATCGGACTAAGAATGTAACAGTTAGGAACAAATCACCTTTAGTGGCATTTACTACCGTCCGCGTCCATGCTTCGGAGCTCTAAAAAATCTGTGGCAAGCACATCATGGTGTGTTGCGGCAGCTGTCCTTGATCCACAGTAGTTCTGATATAACCTGAATAACATCATCGACTGCATCTACCATCATGTGAAAGTGGTCAAAGGCTAGCCTGTCAATTATAAAAAAAGGAAGCGCGTCTCTTCCGATCACTGAGAAGAAATCACCAGGATCAAAACAACTATTATTCCCACAGTGTATGTGTTGAAGCCTCGCAATTATTACTTAGGAAAAGCTGGTATCGACATCTTTCGAAGGTAGTTACGTTTTAGATTATTTTTGATACGATAGCTCAATAGAGGGTAGTTATGTGACATATCGCCTCTCACTGGTTCGCCTGCCAGTCTCAACCGGACCTTTCATCCGAAGTGCACGTAACTCCATCGCGTGTGCATACCTACTCTCAAACCCCAATTAATAACTCCTGCACCATACCCGACGAAAACTATCTCTCGCCCAGTGAAGTGCGCACATATCTAACGGTGATCACATCCAGGGATTGCACAGCGCTGTGCCATAGCATGGACCGGAGCTGAGCTGAGCATGGTGAGTTGGCTTATGCAATTTTCTATCCTTCGCACTGAGCTATCGAAGATATTTTAGTATAATTTGTTAGAATTGCATTCCTGTGGCAAACCCTCAGGAAACCGCTCCCTGGATTGGCTGGGGAGCGTACAGTATGTTTATATGCTTCACTAAGTGCCACTGCATATTTGAATAACATGTTTTTTATTTTTTATCTGGCGTTATGCCTTTATTAACAAAATACTACGAACTATATAGTTACTATAACAATACAGCTACTACAATTAAGCATTTAAATACCCATAAGTCATTGCAGACTCACAAGCAGTCAAATGCTTTTTCAAAATTTAATATCGATCGTACAATGAAATATGTAATGACCATACCATAATGGCCCCTGATTCGTTACAATAATGATTCGTGTAGTTTAGCAGCTATGCCACACCTCTTGTGGAGACGCAGAATTTAAACCTGACACTTTTCTACATCAGTTTTTCGTTATTTGGTAAGGATAATACCAGCCGCCCTTCTACGTTGTGTCGTTTATAATTAACGATACTACCAAGCTTATTTTGGATAAAATTGTATAATCGACGCAGAAGGTTTGGTATATACCACTAAGATCAACAAGTTCTTGACGAACCACTTCTTCTATGGAAAAGATAATTAATACATTCAGGGGTTACTTTGCGGATATCCATATTTAATAGTAGTATATCACTTAAAAATATTTTAAGAAAAACATTAAATTAATATTTTCATAAAACACTTAACACAGGAGGCCTTGACTCTACGAGCGCACGATCGATCGTGCGCTCGTAGAGTCAATACCTCGTCGACCTCTCAGAAACGCGTCGAAAATTCTTCCGGTTTGGCAGCGTGGCGTTTGTGACGTCACGTCTGCCTAACAGGTAAATTGGGCGGCATTGCCACTTGATATATATAAATTTTTTTTAAGTGTATTATTAAAATATAAATTTAATGTTTTTCTTAAAATATTTTAGCAATATTTGTATGGAAATTCTTTACTTGTGAAGTTTAAAATTGTAACAAATATGAATTGATACTGACGATAATTTGCTCAGACCTTACACTGACATTATTTATGACTGTGATTATATAATATTATTTTTCATACTATTATTATTATTATCCAAATAAGTTTGCTATTATTTGGTAATAAATAAAGAGTAACATTTTTGAAGTTTGCTATTGCTATTAATTCATGATACCGGTACCGTACCTTGGTAGTATCGTTAATTGTAAAAGGTATTACTGGTATTACGGCTGGTGGCCTTGCCAAAAAACGTATTTTATGAGTTTTCGAATCATCCTACTCGCGGGTATTGAGAAAGAAGAAGGCACAATCTTAATATATATGAAACTACGAAAGTATTCAAACCAATTCAAAAAGTCATATGAAGTTACCACAGAAACAATAAAACGTAGAGATACGTTATTTTTGCATAAATCACTCTGATAAGAAACTCTCTAATGGAATAAAAGAATGTCCTAATAGTAGTACAAGCACAATATCCATTGATTGTGCCTCTTGTTACAATTGAATCGTCCCTTATTTCTATACATACATATAATATATAATCTCTCAATACAATAATGTGTTAATCGTTTAGTTTATATTTAGAATACCCTTATTACTCATCTTTAAAACCTCCTAGGATATAATCATTAAAAACTCTTCACAAAATGTTTTTCTATATGTGCCTTTATTCTGTTTGGTTGTTGCCTGCATAGCAAACACATCGGAATACGTATTATTACTTGTTCGGTGGTCAGAATCACTGAGCAAGTGATCACTAAGTTTTAATCGTATTTCTTTGGTAAAATGTCATCGTGAACCATCTACTAGATTGGAAAATGTATCCTTGAAATTGTTTTCTCTTAAATTTTATAATGACATTCATAATTTTTATAGTTATGTTTGCTATAACACCAGCTCGGCGGATTACATTAAATTTTTTTTTATCTCGTAAATTTGTGATTTTGTAATGGCATTCATAATGTTTGAAACGTGCTTCTATTTATATCAAAAAGGAAGATAGGGTATCTAATATCACGACAATATAATGTGGCGAAAATTTTACACAAGCATACTCTTATAATGCAGACAGCTACACTTCCATTGTATATGATACGTTTTAATGAATCACAGAGACAGCAAGGCAAGCATGCAGGGGGGCAATTCTCAAAATTAGGATAAATTTATCGATTCTCGATATTTATCCCGTGTGACCTATAGACTATTAATATACCAAAAATATCGACTTTTCACAAAAATGCTATTCTCGCGAGTGGTAGATATAAAAATATGTCACAGATGAACTTGTGTTCATGTGTATAGAAAGTATAATAATAATCCCGATATCGCAATGTTGCGTGTCGATCGCTAGGGCTTGATATTTATCGATAGTGATATTGCTAGAATAACACAAAACTACACGACTCGATATTCGCCATGTTTTTTCGATATTTATCTACTATGATATTCATATCACTGCACGAGAATCGCCGTCCAGTAGACGCACAAACGCGGGTGAACTGGCCGTCCCGTTCTCCATACAAACGCCGTAAGGTGATCACTGCCTTATTTGAGGTTTTAAGTCTTAAATAAAGCATAACACCGATTGATCCCGTCATTATCTAGGCTTGTATGATGCCGAAACTTTAATAAAATAAATAACTTGAGAATTATGAGCCTTGAAACATTTTCATATAAAGTTTGCGAGGCTCATAACTTGCAACTTAATTATTTTTTTAAAATTTTGGCATCATACACGCATAGATAATAACGATATCAATCAGTATTATGCTTAAGTCTGGACTTAAAATCTCAAATAAGGGAGTGATCACCCTATGACGTTTGTATGGAGAAGTGACCGGCCAGTTCAACCTTAAGATTCAATCAGGAGACGTCGCCTGATTCACATTGCCATGCAAACATGAACATGAACCTCAAAAGGTAGCTTCCCTTTTTTGTATAAATTAAATGAATGTATAAAATAATATTACGTAACAGTGATTTTCCTGATATTGAGTAGTAATTGATCGGCCTTATGACTTTAGTATTGTTTTGCATCAAGTTCATTTGTTTGTTTATTACATAACGATGCCAAAACCCGAAATATTTGACAAAAAGCTCATATTACGTCTTTGCATATTTTAAGGTTGATGAACGCAAGTTCAAAGTAAACTGCGCAGTTAAGTGATTCTTACTATCTGATACCTATTCTGTGTGAGCGTAAATAAGAGCAACCCATCTCAACTTGCCTGGAAGCTTGCATAACATTAATTTTGCACCTATTTGAAGCGCTCGTAGCGAAGTTTACTTAGCTGTTCTCAACCGATCAGCAAAGTTAATCAACGTCGCGCGCGGTCATGAGTTGGATGGGTGACCGCTAGTGACATTACTACTGAGCGTTTCCGTGTTTCGGAGGGCACGTTAAGCCGTCGGTCCCGGTTGTCGTCTCAGGATGGCAGTCGTTATAGCATGGTGGTAGGGCATTTTGCGAATGCCCGCCTGGCTAGCTACCACCCTCAAGTAGAAAATCTGTCGCCAAGCACCTAACGGTGTGTTCCGGCAGCTGTCCTTGAGAGCCAGTACTTTTAGGTTAGCCTAAACAACATAAACGACCACATCATCACTTACCATCAGGTGAGATAGTAGTCAAAGGCTAAGCTATCAAGCATAAAAAAAAATACATTCTTCCTACATTCAATTAAGAAATAAAAATTCACTGTAATAACTTTTTTATTACAGTGAATTTTATTTCTTTGCTTTTAGGGTACCTAAAGATTATGTATTCATTCCTTATATACAGTTGAATACACAGACTCAGGCAGTTTTGATTTCACATCTCAGCGGCGTGTAATCAATTTCCGAGCAGGCGTTATCGTTATAGTCAATTTTGATGAGATAATTAGGTACGCTGTATTGGAAATCTTTGAAATATACAAAATTCAACTACTTTTTACTTACAAGTAGGATATTATTAACTTTAGCGTGACGTAGGCGTAAGATCGATATGTCACCGGATAATTGTACGATACGTTAGTTAATAAAAAGTCTAGTGAGATTATAAACTGTCTATAGATTGTGAACGAACGTTAAAATTTACAATCTAACGCTTACATTTTCGTCAGATTATAAACTGACCATGTCTAGCTGGCAGTTTATAATCTAACGATCTATAATCGCCCGCGAAATTGTGAACCGTCCTATGATTGGTCGCCGTTATAGGTGCCATGAGTTCATTTCATAGAGTTAAGAACAAAAATAATAGACATAATAAAACATAATTATTTCGAGTTTGTCCATTAAAAACACTAAGGGATTTAAAATAACGACCACCATAAAATGCTTTGATACCCTTAATTCTTTTACCAAACATTTTAATCGGACACCAAATGTAATAAATGATCCCTATATTTTAGCGAGGGGTTAAATATCGTTTAGTCTAGGGCAAAGTCATATTTAGGTGCAACGACGAGCGAAGCGACGAGGAGCGTTAGGTTACCTGTGACTACAATAACGCGCGAGCCGAGCGAGCGAAGCGAGCGTGCCGCGGCAGCGGCCGGCGATGCGCCACAAGAATTTAATTTCATATACTACTTTTGGTGATCATTTACTACTTTTGGATTTAATATGAGTAATTTTGCTTAAATATTTACTATTTTTGTCTGTTATATGTTACTATATATCTGGTGGTAAGTTAAACATAAGCCAAAAAATAAAAAATTGCCAAACTACATACAACCTGTACCTACGTATTTTGCTTATGGCCACTGTAATACTTTTGTAGACCATGGTAAATTGTTGTTGATCCACATAATTACAATTTGACGGCTGGACATGGTCAGTTTATAATCTTACGAAAATTTAAACTTGTAAATTTTAGTTTCCATTCACAATCTATCGACAGTTTATAATCTAACTAGATTTATTATAAACTAACGGTTAGTACAATAAAACGGTGATAGATACACTAACAACACCTCTAAGTTCAACATTAAACTCTTAAATGAACGATAGCTCCACGAAGGCACCTAATTACTTGATGGACTCGTAGACATCATATTTCGTTTAAATTATTATAATTTTCTCTAAGTAATTATCTATCTCCCTGTGCCGGAATAGAATTGAACCTCCCCGTATCATCCCGTGGGTGTCGTAAGAGACGACTAAGGGAAAAATACTAGAAGCAGCGCCTTGTAAAGAATTGCTATCTTACACTGAGATCCTCAAGCCACCTGCCAAGCGTGACGATTATGGCAAATACACCTTAATAGGGGAAGATGTGTTCAGCAGTGGACGGTCTGGCTCATACAGTAATTATCTATATTATTTTATTATCTAAGCTGCAAAGCAATTATTAAATGTATCATATAGATATGTAAGATGCGATATAACTATAAAATGGGACTTAATTACATAAAGAAGAAGGTGTAACGGCCTATCTTTGACCGGATATCCAACGAGGTCGAACGTAATCAAGCTACAAATCTTATTAACTAGCTAATATATTTTTCTTATTACTTTTCTGCAGCTCTCATCAGGAAGTATAACTGATAAAAAATGTCACCTAAAGTTATCGAACGCTATCTATTTATGTAGAAGTTGGCAATTATTTTTTTATGTTATTGTGACGGCACAAGCTTCAGACCCACCTGATCTTAAGCAGACTAACAACTGCCAATAACAGGTGCATTTCGTCACAAGTCACGAATTGCACTGCGCCCATCACCTTGAGACATAGTTGTTAAGTCTCATGTGCCTGTAGTTTCACTGGATTTCAAGGACTGCTGCCGGAACACACCGTTAGGTGGCGATAGATATTTTACTTGAGGGTGGTCGCTAGCCAGGCGGGCATTCACAAAAAGCCCTTCCACCATGCGGTGAAACTCAAGCCCGCGGCAGGATTCGAACCATGGACCTGCTGCGTGGCAGTCCATAGTCAATGCCACTGAGCCCTCACTTCTTCAGACTATATTGCGCTTCCTAAGGTACAACATCGTAATTCAGGATATATAGTTTACTATGTAGATTATACTTATGGTATACCCTATCCTAAACTACTCAAAAATAGTACTCCAATAATTAGAAGAAAAAAACTAAACTAAAGTTACAGACACCATGAGACTCAACAACTGTATGCCTCAGGTTGACGGGCGCAGTGCAGTTCGTCACTTGTGTGTGAAATGCATCTGTTATAGAGAGAGGTTATCGCTTAACATCTTGTGGGCCTCGTGCTTGTTCGGTAACACTAATATAAAAAAATATCCTACGTGTTAATCCAGAACTATATTCTA
The DNA here is from genome assembly GCA_963890685.1 of Plagodis pulveraria. Classification (NCBI taxonomy): domain Eukaryota; kingdom Metazoa; phylum Arthropoda; class Insecta; order Lepidoptera; family Geometridae; genus Plagodis; species Plagodis pulveraria. The sequence continues at coordinate 5,229,116 of OY982955.1, read as the reverse complement.
AGATTCATTCAAATCGGTTCAGCCATTTCTGCTTGGAGGATTAACACACACACAAACTTTAGCATTTATGATATTAGATAAATCATCAGGATCAAATACTGACCTAAATACAGTTCTCGGCGGAGAGCGATTTAACTTACACATATAATATAATAAGTAATTAGATGTCCCCATTTATAAAAAGACGATGGGGACAATGGGCATTATTTTTACTTTTTGGTCTATTCCCGGTGTCCCCATTGATATGGATACGGGCGATGGGAACAGCGAGATTTTTTTTCTGATTTTTTATTTAATTCCCGCTGTCCCCATTGATGACATAGGTCAATGGGGACATCGGGAATACACCTAAATTATATAAATAAATATTTTTCACAGACAGTGCTGGGAGCTCTGCCGTTGGCCGTGGCAGCGGTGAACCGAGAACCCAGCCTGCTGCCAGGTATTCGGCTACGGTTCGTCGCAGCCGACATTGGATCCTCCCGAATGCCACTCGTGACAGACAAGGAGAGCATGTCATTAAGGTTGGTGAAAACATTGAACCGTTCGTAGTGGAGCTTGCCTACTCGCTCATAATATCACTGCGGTCATTTCTTGGATGGGTGACGCTAATGGCATTTACTGTTGATGTCCGTGCTTTGGAAGGCAAGTTTTAAGCCGCCGGTCCCGGTTGCCTTCTTAGGTATGCGTTGGTAGGGTTTTTAGTTTTAAGTTTCGTAGGAGATGAATTTACTTAGCATTCCATGCATTCACCGTGCAGGTGCCGGGGCCATAGCGTTGCAAAGGCGAGGCCCCAGTCAAGGTGCCTGGGACTTGCAACCCATTGAGTAAGGTTAAGGGGCTCCTTTATGATGCATCAATGATCCCTTTCACCGCTCGAGCCTCCTCCCCTACCTAACCAAATTTGGTAAGATCCTACTAACGCCGTCTTAGATACACGTTCGAGGATGGAAGTTACAGTTGTTCTTGACAGGCCAAGGTCTTTTAGTAGGTTACATAGGGATTTCGCTATACCCCTTGCTGCGACTTCTACAGCATATAAATTAACCACATAACCGTTTTTGGTTAATTTATTTGGTAAGTCATAGTATTTGTTAGTTTTTATTGTGTGTTCTTTAGGTATGTTTGTTTCCCACGGCAAAGTAAGTTCTATAAGTACCATGCGTTTTAGATTTTTTGAGTATAGAAATATATCTGGTCTGGAAGACGAAACACCAAGTTATTAGATGATAAAAGTCGCTGAAATGTTCAGTTTTTCAAAACACCTGTACACTATTTACACTAATATTAAAAAGAGGAAAGAATTGTATTTTTGGATTTTTGTATGCAACGAATAAACTTAAAGCTACTGGACCTATTTGGATGAAATTTGGTATGGAAATAGTTTGAGACCCGGGAAAGGACATAGGATAGTTTTATCCAACTGCACAAAAAGAGGTTAATGTTTTTGCGCGAGTATTGTATAAATGTCGCTGATATACTATGCGTCATAATCAGAAAAACATTGTTATTAGTAAACAAAATTAAATGAACATCCTTGAAACAAAATATCTTAAGAACCATTTGATACCTTTCCTTTTAAAAATGGAACAAAAATAATTCTGAGAAATATCTTTATCGCGTCGATTTAGATAAAAATGATCCTATGCCAATATTAAAGTTATAACAATCATTAAATTATGTTTAATTAACCCTCTAGAACCTTTTCTGCGAAAATAAAATCTTAGACTATTCTTAGCAGTTATAGGTAGGTAACTACGAACGAAAAACACTTATCCTACAAGTCAGAAAAAGAACGCTTCTTGGCAACAGAGTGCCTAATGTAAATTATTCCTCTCACGGGTTCGAGCTTGGCTTGCGAGAGAGCTCCCATTCTAAAGGGCGATGTCTCGATCGTGCGCTCGTAGAGTCAAGACCTCCTGAGGATGCTACGTGTAGAACGCGTCGAAAATTCTTCCGGTTTGGCTGCGTGGCGTTTGTGACGTCACGTCGGCTTATCAGGAAAATTTGGAATTGTCACATTTTTCAAGTGTTTTATTAAAATATTAATTTAATGTTTTTTAAGATATTTTTTTTAATATTTGTTAATATTACTTTAGTATTTAGTAAAGTGATTTACTAGGCATGCTCCACCGTTGACCGCAGTCTCACCTGTAATATAATAAACACTGTTTATTGGTATGGTCACTTTTTGTTTATTACTAGATTATGAAGTATAATTTGCCCATTTTAATTAAATGTAACATATTTTCAGTCTACAGATACTTACTTATTTAAGAACTCGCTCCATAATTGTCTTTGGAACATATCACTAAAATATAACTTGCCCAGTCCATATCACTATTACTTCACGATTATGTTTTACGTTTTGTATAATGTGATGTAAACATAAACACACTTGTGTATTTTTGATTTACTTTATATACTAATGAGTGCGTTCAGAAATCACTGGGCGAATGGAAAAAATACCCGAGTGCTGTCAGGAAATCCCCTCCGTGAATTTTTGGATTCCCTCGAGGCCGTTCGAAGTACAAGTAAAAGTTCATTTGACAGTTGAATATGTTACCCGATGTAAATTAAGGTGAGGATTTTCACCTTTCATGCGAATGGTAGGCAGTTTCCATTTAAGAGTCCATATGTATATATATATATATATATATATATATTTATTCCTTGTAAAGTGAAATTAATTTATTATAAAATATTGGTTTAAATTTATTACCTGAACCTTTATGGTCTGTTTAAAATATTCTAAGTTTTTATTGAAAAATATTTGCTAAGGGATTTGAAAAATATCGGGATGACTACATACTAGCTACTCGTGCGTTATTCGAAGATGAGCTACTGGGAAACGACTAAGTTAACGTTTTACATGACGCTTAACTTTGATTAACGGACAAGTGTTACTGGTGAGAAATCACTCGTCTCCGAACGCTTACTTGTTTTTATGCTATTGTTACGGAACAAGCTCGAGGCCCACCTGATTTTAAGCGGACTAACCTCTGCCTATAATACATGCATTTCATCACAAGTCACGAATTACACTGCGCCCTTCACTTTGAGACATAATCGTTAAGTCTCATGTGCCTGTAATTTCACTGGCTCTCAAGGACAGCTGCTGGAACACACCGTTGGGTGCTTGGCGACAGATTTTTGACTTGAGGGTGGTCGTTAGCCAGGCTGGCATTCGCAAAATGCCCTTCCATCATGCGGTGAAGCTTAAGCCCACAGCGAGATTCGAACCATGGACCTGGTGCGCGGCAGTCCATAAGTCAATGCCACTGAGCCTACTGCTACAAAACAATTGGGGAAACGTGGGTGTCTACACACTTCTGCCTCCCCTTCAATGTATGTATGTATAAATTAATTCCACTTAGCTATTGTATATTTATTACATAACTATATACGTTTTACATTCATAATATTATGTAGTTATATAAGTTAAGACTACTCATAAACTAACCATTACTTCGATAAGTTCAAACCAGTTCAAACCTATCAAGTCGACGATTTGATGGCACATAAAATACGTAATATAAAAATTATAACTTATACTGACATTTAATTAATTTAATAATAACCACACAACAACACATGTTCCTGCCATTCAAAATTGTACTCATATATACCGTTTTACCTTCTTTTATTAAATTGCCTACGTGCCATCGCTGTTGCATCATAAATCATAACACCTTTTTTCAGCCCTAAATTCTCTTTTACATGTCCTCGTGACAGGCATAGACAGATCTTGGTAGGAACACAGCTCAGTAAACGAATTGTAAAAAAGAATGGTTACCATTATCGTATCCACAAGGCAAAGGTGAAAATTTTTACATATTGTGAAAGATATACATGGGCCTGTTGATGTAGGTACGGCCATGCAGAAAGGTTGATTTTATCTGTAAAATTTATATAACACTAGCGGCCCGCCCCGGCTTTGCACGGGTAAATTCCCCTTAAAATAACGGAAAACTCTAAATTGAAACAGGCAAAAAGTAGTTATTGTTACGTAAGCATCACAAGTCACGAATTGCACTGCACCCGTCACTGAGACATAGTTGGTAAGTCTCATGTGCCTGTAATATCACTGGCTCTTAAGGCTAGCTGCCGGAACACACCGTTAGGTGCATGGCGACAGATTTTCTACTTGAGGGTGGACGCTAGGCAGGCGGGCATTTGCAAAATGCCCTTTCAAATGCATTTTGCATTTTTTCATCATGCATTTCATGGATTTCCGCAATGTAAAGCCTAAGGATTATATTAATTATTTTAATAATTATACTTCTTATACTAAATGTACTTAATATTAAATTAGTTTAATTCATACCCTTTCAGTGTTTTCTTGACTTTTTTGTTGTAAAATATAATAGACCTTGTCATGTATTCAGGCCCATCCATCTTAATTTGCATTAAGCAGTAAAAGCTCGGGGTCACCCCGTCACTGAGTTGCTTTTAGGTTTTAACTTGCTTTCTGGCGTAATTCAAATCCAAACTATCTATTTCGACACGAAGCAGGAAGTGCTTTGATTATCGAAGGTTGAACGACAAACCAATCGATCAAAACCGTTCCTTCTTTTCCTAATATAAGTGTATTATAGGCTTAACGTCTAACCTACGTCCTAGTGACGTGAATCAAGTAATGTATGTTATGCGTAGGTTGCGCAACACCACGTTTATATATTTGGAAACATATTCACTTTGAAGTAATGATGGCCGAGCGGTTACAGCTATGGACTGCCGTGCCGCAGGTCCCCGGTTCGATTGCCGGCTTGAGATTCACCGCATGGTGGCAGGGAATTTTGCGATTGCCCGGCTGGCTAGCTACCACCCTCAAGTAGAAAATCTGTCGCCAAGCACCTAACGGTGTGTTCCGACAGCGGTCCTTGAGAGCCAGTGAAATTACAAGCACACGAGACTTTAACAAATATGTCTCAAAGTGACGGGCGCAGTGCAATTCGTCGCTTGTGACGAAATGCATCTGTTATAGGCAGAGGTTAGTCCGCTTAACATCAGATGGGCCTTTTGCTTGTTCCGTCACAATAACATTGAAAAGTCACGTCTGCTTACCAAAGGCTTCACTTAAAAGGTCCTTATATGGTCAATGAAATATTGACGACCCATTTTCAGCCTATTTTCTTTATGCGTCTAAAGTATGGGCACCTTGCATAGTGGTAGGGCAATTAGCGAATGCCCGCCTGGCCAGCTACCACCCTCTGTCGCCAAGCACCTAACGGTTTGTTCAGGCACCTGTCTTTGAGAGTCAGTAATTAAACACTGTCACTTACCATCAGGTTAGATGTGGTCAAAGGCTAGCCTGTCATATAAAAAAAAACTATTTTCCGAAGGTTTCACTTAAATGTTCGTTACACGCATCCTTACATGGTCAATATTTCCAAACGACACGTTTTCATCCTATTTTCATTATGCGTAGGTACTACAGCGGTCCGTGCTTTAGTTGTACAAACATAATTTAGGGCTCTTCAAGTACAAAGTGATCTTATTAACTAATGAATCTGTTTTGTTATGATAGCTGTAAATCTCCCAAATATCCAAAACTTCTAAGCAAGTATGTTTTAGTTCTGCATATCACAGTTATTTTATTCAGAAGTAAAATGCACAACCTTGAATTATATTTCCTATTCGTTAACTAATAAAATGTAGAAAATAAATGAAAAATAAACATGTGGAATCAGAGGTTAGTAAGACTATATATGAAAACAAGCCTAAATTAACTAAAATAAGTAAAAAAATCCTACTGCAAATTATCTATTTCCGTTAAATGTTTTATGTTTCCATTGAAATTAAAACTGCAAGTTATATATATTTATTGAATCGTTATATAAAGCTCTTCATTTTGATACCCCAAACGGTGTTTTTTTTTAAAACTCACATTATGGCGTCTGAAATCCGCCAGTTTGTTTGTTTTTTATTTTTTTATAACTAGTGTCACTTGCCATATCAAGTTGAATCTAACGATATCTCTCTAATTCAGTCGAATCTAATGTACAATGACAGTTCAATGACAATGTGCATCAAGAGGCCATGGCCTCTTGATGCACATTGTCATTGAGTATAAACATTTTTTCGAAATCTTGAAGGTCATAATGTCTATGTAAGATCTTATATGTCTCAATTAGATCCCCACGATCCCTGCGATCTTTTAAACTTATGAGCTTCAATACTTTTAAGCGTTTTTCATATGGCTGTCGTTTTAGGGCTCGTGGTATTTTTGTAAAGCTGCATTGTACCTTCTCGAGGAGTTCAATGTCTTTAACAAACTAGGGGCTCCAGACTTGAAATGCATACTCTAGGAGTAGTTTATAATAGAATTAATGTGACTTTTTCAAGTTGGTGTATCTTTTATGAAAATTTTAGTCCGTAATTCTGTTTATGAGCTGGACAGTCAGTGTGAGTGAAAAAATACCTGTTAAGTAGGAAGGCCCGCGACGGTGACACAGTGTGTGCCATATTTAAAATATATTTAAGGCTATATAATTTGGCAGGATTACTAAGTTAAAAAAATAACAAAAATTTTACTTAAATTTCACAAATTGTTCAAACTTCTCAATTTATTTTAAATAGGTACTCATGTTATCTAAAATATTAGCTCATCAATAAATACTTTAGAAATACAACTATTTTTTATTATCCTTGTAATTGAAATGAAAAGTGTAGTGCTTAACACGGGTAACAGTCTACAATTCCTACTCTATAGTCTTAATACCTCATATGCGAATTGATGCCTTTTAACCCTTGTATAACAATCTACTATTGTTCGTACTAAACTTTTCCTCACGCTCGCAGTAAAAATCGATTTAGCTGCGAGTTTTTGAATACCAAACGCGTGTACAATCCTTATATTTGATAGATACAGTTAACTTGACGCTGTGGATTGATAAGAAATCCTTCACTGAATATGGCTTGACATGATTTTGGGTAGCATATTGTCTTACTCTTAATAGGCCTGTGACTGCTACCTTATCTAACACGGTCAACGATAGTACGAGTATATCACTCGCCTAAAAATGCTTATTCGCTCTTGGCATGAAACAGTAATTTATTGTGCAGACTGCATAAGCTCGTAGTGAAGTTTACTCTTAACTGATCAGCTAAGTTTAGTAACGTACACCGCGGTCATGACTAGGATGGGTGACCGCTAGTGACATTACTGATGAGCATGCACGTGCTTCGAATGGCATGTTAAGCCGTCGGTCTCGGTTGTTACTTTACGATGGCAGTCGATATAGCAAGGTTGTAGGGCATTTTGCGAATGCCCGCCTGGCTAGCTATCTTCAAGTAGAAAACTGTTGGCATGCACCTAATGGTGTGTACCTGTAGCTGTCCTTGAGAGCCAGTAATTCTAGGTTAGCCTGAACAACATCTTCAGCCACAAAGGCTAGCCTCTAAACTATTCATAAAAAATAGTAACAGTTTTGCTTTAGCTTGTAGTAAGAATTAAAAGCAAATTGGTTATATATAAAGGAAATTCGTACTTGTGGAACTTTACAAAGGTTCGAATTTCAAAACATTTTCCACGCCAGCGGATAAAAAGTATATTTCCACGCAGATTTCAAATAATAAGCAATACATTTCCGAGTTTGTGAGGTGAAAATAAGTTAGCATTTGTGATACGCGTAAATAAAATTAACACAAAACAACTATACGTTCGGTAAAGTATCAGTACAATTTCACCTATTATAATGTATTACTCAACTGTGAAAAATAAATGTCGAAAATTTTTTCACGGTAACGAAACTGGATCCTGTTACTTATTGTTCACAGAGTATTGTTACCTAAAAAAATATTTTGAACAATATTATTCTTTAGAAGTATTTGATTAAAGTTGTATATAAACAATATTATTTTTCAATTTTGTTTGATAATGGACATACATTTTATCTTAGTATTGTATTTATTGCCTTAACGCCAGCTTAACGAACAAGCTTATAAATTAACAAAAAATTTTACTAATGGTACAATTTTTTTCCATTCGTTGTATGTATAACTTTGTAAGTAAGTAAATGAAAGTATTTTCAAGCTACTAACGGCTGTCATCGACTTTGCCGGCGTGGAAAACGGTTACAGTTTTGACAATTACCATAAAATATACATTATAATACAATATAAAATTACAAATATACGATAGGAACATTTAAGTAATGTGCGGGATTCGAACCCGCGTCCATCCACCCCTTTAGTCATGACATGACGTCATAACTCAAATCTTTCCTTTCGTTCTTTAACCATCGTATTGGGATGGAGCGACATCTATAGTACCACTTACGTTGTACTACAAACAAGACCAATTTTGCAATTGGTTTTATACTTGTAAATGATGACGCAACCTTATAATTTATATTATCATGTTTGCAATAACGCCTGCTATGCGGACTACATTACAAAATTACAAATATACGATAGAAAATATAATACAAGTTCACAAAGTTAATCATTCCCATCAAGGCAATTGTATACTCAAGCCATTGGCAAGGGTTCACAATCATTTTATGCCGTAAATAGAAACGGAAGAGCTGTAGGCGAGGGCTACAATAGATCCAGACGAGGGAAATAACGGGTACAACCAAGCTTTTTATTTATTAACGTATTTTATATGGAGCGATGCGACCAAAGGATCGTAGCTAGGGATGCACAATCAAAGTTGAGTAGCCTTTTGACATCTCGCCAGCTCTGCTATACATTTCTTAGCTTTGATGGAAACAGTCTCATATTTACGAAGCTCAACTTTGATCACGCTAGCTACATCTCTTTGCGTTGATCGAAGGCCAAAAGGGGTTTGAAATAGTCTCCACATTTGACAGATGTCTTGTGCATCGCAGTGTACAATGACAGTTATTCAGAAGGTGCTGCTGCCTAATTTTTGGTGCTTCTTACGACTTCCACGGGAACATATGGTGAGGGTGCAATTCAAGCTCGGCAGCCCACGTGAAAGCACATGTCTTTTTTGATCTTTGGCAAAGAAGAAACAAATTGTCATAAGGGGACTCCTACGTAGTGGGCGACCACAGTTATCTTATTTTTGAATTATTTCTTCATTATATTGCATTTTAATTCAATCTACGTGTATCTTACAAGTCAGCATATTAGGCTAGTGATATTTTTAAATTTTACTTTACTTGTCAGCGAAATTCATCCCCGTGATTGGTAGGCGTCCTAGGGGTCGCGTAAATAAGTACAAAAAAAGGCAAAATAAAGGGTAAGATATTTTTATGAACGCCGATCACTTATGTGTTTTGAATGCGGTTTTTTTAACATAGCTGATTGGCCTTTGACCACTATCTCACCTGGTGGTAAGTGATGATGTGATCAAAGATGCTGTTCATGCTAACGTGGGGTTGCTGGCTCTCAAGGACAGCTGCCAAGACACACCACTAGGTCCTTGGCGCCAGATTTTCTAGTTGAGAATGATAGCTAGCCAGGCAGGCATTCGCATAATGCCCTACCACCATGCTATAACGACTGCCATCCTAAGACAACAACCGGGACCGACGTCCCTCCGAAGCCCGGAAGCACTCAGTAGTAATGTCACTAGCGGTCACCCATCCAAGTCTGATTGCGGCGGACGTTGCTGTAACTTAGCTGGTCGGTTAAGAATGACTAAGCAAACTGCGGTACGAGCGCTTCGAACGTCGCTGTTCATGAGAGCCTGTTTCCATTCTAGGTTATACCTGTTTACCACCTTCGACCGTGTCATCACTTACCATCAGATGAAATTGCGATCAATGGCCAAACTATCGGCAATTATTTAAATATAGATTTAACCATCCCAGTAAGACTGCCCGTATGTAATGTTTGTAAACTTGGGTTTAAGTATGTTTTTAGTTAGAAGTTTTTGTATTTTTTTTTATTTTAATATTGTTATGTTTGTAATAACGCCTGCTTGGCGAATAACATTACAAAATTACAAGAGAATAAATTATAGTCATGTGCAGGATTCGAACCCGCGTCCATCCACTCCTTTAGCCGCTTATGCTCTAATCAATTGAGCTCCATCCCGATACAATTGTTGAAGAACAAAAGCAATAATTAGAGTTATGAGTCATTGTGTCATGTTAGCTCAATTGATTAGAGCATACTCCGGCTAAAGGGGTGGATGGGCGCAGGTTCGAATCTCGAACACGACTGACTGTGATATGAAAAATTCCCCCGCTTGATGGTAAACTTCAGCCTGCCCTTTTCATTTCCTGTGTCACTGTTCTCGGTCTACTTGACACTGCACTGCGCTCGTCACTGCGAGGTGATTCTAATGTATCTTTCGCATAGTAATTTAACTTGCTACGGTGCCCTTCACGCCTAAATTAAGTGTTCATATTACTGCTTCAAGGCAGAATATCTGACACTGCGGTTGTTACCCCCACATCCTTGCTAAAGAGACCTTACCACCTGGTGTGATTAAGAGTTATTTTTCTATTAGTGAGAGTCATAATAGTGACTGTAAAATAATACATACATGAATGTCGACAGGGTGATGACTCAGATGCGCGACCTTGGAGTGGTCGCGTTCTTTGGGCCAGATGGGAACTGCAACACTGAGGCTCGACTTGCCTCTGCTTGGAATCTACCCCTCATTTCTCATGTAAGTACTTTATGTATACTAAATACACGCTGTTCTAGAAAATACTCCATAATCATAATATATTTAAATAGATATTACATTAATGTAGATCATATTACTAAATCTCCACTATCGTTACTTTCGGTATCTTTGGAATAAGTAAGTAATAATTATGTATATCTACATAATATACCCCGTGGGGTGCCGGGTTAGAATTTCACCCCCTATTTCTACCTGTGGGTGTCGTAAGAGGCAACTAAAAGAAAAATACCGGAAGGTGGGCACCAGCGACTTCTGAGGAACTGATATCTAAAACTGCTATCCCCAAGACGCCTGCTAAGCGTGGGGATTTTGGCAATCCCACCTATATGGGGGAGGCTGTGTTCAGCATTAGTAATCTGGCTGATACAGTATAGTACAGTACATAATATAAATGTATTCTGATCCCAGATTGCCTAACAAATATCATAAAAGACAAAAAAAAAAGCGGATCTCCATACAAGAAATTATTTTGCTACTGATACCTATATCATAAACACCTATTTGGTATAACATACTTACTATTAACCCTAAAATAGGTATGTACAATAAAAAGTAATAAAAACCGATGAAATCGATCAGGTTTGTAGACTTCGAAGCGCCCGTAGCGTAGCTTAATCGTTCTTTAGCTATCTACTATACTAAGCTACGCCTGCTACGGTAATGACTTAGATTGCATTACTACTGAGCGCTTCTGTACTTCGAAGGGCACGTTAAGCCGACAGTCCTGGATGTTCTCTTAGGTTAGATGAAAATGAAAAAAAAAAAAATGGAAAATGTTTATTCTGATAAGGAAGAGCACAGTTTAAATGGAATGGTTGAGAACCTGTTTCCCACACTAGGCTCAAGGCCCGTATTATGAGAAAAAGGACTCTTCCGTCGGAGACGTTACAAACAAATAAATTCGTGACTTTCATCAAAGTAAGTTCATAATGACTATGGCAAATTATTCAATAGTTATACATGGCAATATTATGAGAGAATGAGAGATAGATATATAGCATGGTGGTGGGTCATTATACGAATGTTATCCTGGCTAGCTGACACTGAAATAGAAATCGGTCGCCAAGTACGTAACGGTATGTTCAGGCACCTGTGCTTGAGAGCCAGTGATTCTAGGTTAGTCGAAGATGTTGTTCAGGAACAACATCTCCGACTACCTCATCATCCACCATCAGGTGTGATATTATTCAAAGGCCAGCTGTAAATAAAATTATTACAGCAACTGTATTGCTTTAACATGAGCCGTACGAGTCAAGTTATCAAACTTTGTAGTTGCAATACAAAGTTGTGCGATGTTCGTGGCTTCAAAATGTAATGTAATATGAGTTGAATAATAAAATATCAGTTTGTATGTTAGCTGGAATAACTTTCAAAACCAACATTCCATACCAAACACAAAGCATATTTGTTGCATTTACTAAAAACAAATTCTTAGCGCAGCCCCAGATCACATTTACTGTACTGTACTGTAACAGCCGACTCGTCCACTGCTGAACACAGCCTCTCCTTTTAAGGGGGTATTTGCCATAATCCTCACGCTTGGCAGGCGGCTTGGGGATCACAGTGTAAGATGGCAGTTCTTTAGAAGGTGCTGGTGCCCACCTTCTAGTATTTTTCCCTTAGTCGCCTCATACGACACCCATGGGATGATATGGGGAGGTTCAATTCTAACCCGGCACCCCACGGGGGATGATGACATTTGGGTGGTTTTTATTAGTTATTCTGTCTTACTTTAAGTTTGATTTTCGTATGTGTCTATTTCTAATATTGTGTCTTTTTTTTGTTTTATTTCTATGGTTACACGAAAAAAACTAGATTTCGATTTTCTTGCGCAAAATAATTTCATGCATATTATGTTTATAGGTCGTTGGGTGAATTTGAGCTTGTTCAAAAGACCCTTAAGGATCACCATATAGCTCATCTCAGTGCTATTCATCATATTAAGGCAATACACTGCTATTGGTGAAAACTTTTGTATTCAGGCTCTGCGAGGTGTTAAACAAGAAGATATCGTGTAATTTTCCGACAGCTTCTTATCTATCTAGGTCAGTTCTACGGATGATCTCTTTGACGAAGTTTGATCTAACTAACTGTCCAGCTATATAAAAACCTCTTGTAGACCCTCTCCTTTTGACACGACATACAACCTTAGTTCTACGACATAATACAAAACCTAAAACACTTTTAAGTTCTGTCGCTCGTAGTAAATACAATGCTTAGAATGCCTACCCCGAGGAGCTACGAGCAACCGACCGGCGAGTATTTCGGTATACTAGCAGCACGAGAGTAGCTACACAGTTCTATCACTATGCCAAGTGTAAGAAAATCTCTAACAAAACGCTACGCCGTAATATATGCTACGCCATAGTATATGCAATATGTTACGCCGTAGTATCCGCTACGCCGTAACATATTGCTACGACGTTATTACCTATTATTGTTTGTCTACGGTACTATAGTGTAGTAAGTGCCATACTAAGATGAATAAATTACTGATTTTATATTGGTTTAGATATGTTTAATGCTTATACTGGCAAAACTAGTACAAAATTAACGCTTTAATGTTAGATAAAAATTCGATCGATCGTCGATGACGTCATGGAGTACAGCAGTTTTGCTCAGGATGATAAATTGTTACGAGTAAAGCTCTGTACCTATCCCTATATTCACTCCCGCTTATCCCGCCCAGAGGTATAGGTAATCAAAATCTGTTTATAGTATTCTGGATAATTAATCAAGGTTAGCGATAAGGCCACCTCCTCTTCACTATTGTTATTTATATGTTTGTTATTTTGTTTTAGTTCAAGGCATATCTATCTAATTACATTATATCTTTTATCGATGTTGCCGCGGTCATACAAATAAGTTCTATGTAAAAAAAACAGCATCATGCTTTTTCCTGCCATTATCCTAATAATGTGAAATCGGTACACTGTCCTATAACAACAAGAACATGTAAAGACATATGTTTTCGCTAACAACACACAGGACAATACAAGGCCACGTAAAAACTTTTGGCAAGGCGTGCCTGACGCCAATCCTAATTTTAAATACTCCCTTTGGTAATTTACCCGCCACCTTTTCACTAGTATCCGTTATGATTGGGAGGAGCTCCGTTATGCGCCCAATGTGCAGTAACACCCCAATCAATTTGTGTGGTGGCACCCGGTTCATGAGACGCATTTACCTTAGTCGCCTTTTACGACAACCAGCAAGATAATACAGAACCGTCTTCATGTGATGACACTTATAGAATATAATTGTCTACATTCCCCGTGGGGTGCACTGCTAGAATGACACCACCCGATATCTTCAAAAGAGAGTCGTAAGAAGCGAGGAAGGGAAAAATAGCAAAAGGTAAAGCAACATCTTCTGAAGAACTACCTTCTTACACTGTAATCCCTTCGCATGCCAAGCGTGGGGGTTATGGCAAATCCCTCTAAAGGGGGTTTTGATTTATTCAACGGTGGGAATATGTATATAGATGTGAATTGCCTACAGCTACGCTTTGCGCCGTGGGGTGCCGGGTTAGAATTGCACCTCCCCATATCACCCCGTGGGTGTCGTAAGGGGCGACTAAGGGAAAAATACTGGAAGGTGGGCAGCAGCGCCTTCTAAAGAATTGCCATCTCATACTGCGATCCCCAAGCCGCCTGCCAAGCGTGGGGATTATGGCAAATACCCCCTTAATAGGGGAGGCTGTGTTCAGTGGACGATCCGGCAGATACAGTACAGTACGCGTTGCGTAGAAATCTATGCCGGCTCCAAGAAGAGTCTACCAGACCTCATTATCTCAAGGAGTCTAGTTTGAAGAATTGAATGACATAATTTACGTCATAGGAAATAAGAAAATGTTGCCCGGTCATGAGGTAAACAACCCTCTGCTTCAACAAAGACATTCAATATCACAGCGGCTCCACTCGGATCGAAGTAGCTATGGACGGTAGCGCCACGGCCGGTTTTAGACTAGTTTTATTCTCAAACTCAACTCCTAACTCAACGTAAGCAGCGATGGACCGCTTGTTTTGATATAAATTATGTCGTCAATCTTCAAACTAGACTCTGTGTGATAATGACGTCTGGCCGCTGCTTCTTCGATGTGAGTGCTTCCACCATGCGGTGAAGCTCAGGTCGGCGGCGGGATTCGAACCATGGGCAATCTGCGCGGCAGTCCATAGTCATAGTCACAGAGCCATCACTGCTTCAAACTAATGGTGACGAGCCTATGGTGGTTTTGTGATTGGGCATATATGTTATCTTACATGACTAATATATCCTATAGAACACACGGGCGAAGCCACCGGAAAATGCTGACAAGAAATAAAACGATTTCCGTATCGGTACCGTGATTAGTTTTAAATAATAAATCAACAATTAACCGAGTTATTCAACCGGAAAGGGGTATAAACGAACTTATCCAAATATTTATGATTAATTTATTACAGTGTACTTGTGTTTGATTAGGATCTTACTAACCTGGTACTTGGTGTGCGGGTTCTTTTCTGGGATTTCGCCGTTAGGTGGTGAAAATTCCGACAACCCTCGTTATTTGTCCCGTTTGAGATAGAGGAGCCTTCTAAAGTATCCTTCGGAATGCTTCATTCGTTTGCCTACAGTCTATTGTACCTGTCCAGTAGTTTTGAAGTGTGTTTGTTATCCTTGGCTCTAAAGCTCTGACTTGGCTGAATCGTAGGGGAATTACAGGATATGGTTCTACAGACTCGAACCTCTCCACGCCAACTCATCCACCGGATTTTGCCTCTGGGCCTACTTAGCCCTTTTATCCACTGAAGATTATGTCTTTGAAAATTCTTGTGAGCACCAGCTATTTAAACTTAATGGAAAACCCGCTTTAGGTGCTGACATATTTAAATAAATTTTTAAGATAAAAATTGCCGATTTCGCTCAACGTCTTCGGCACAATTTTAACGCGTAAACTCACCTGATAAAGGGCGTATTCACATATTTTTTAAGCAGTGATGGCTCAGTGGCATTGACTATGGACTGCCGTGCCGCAGCTCCATGGTTCGAATCCCGCCGTGGGCTTGAGCTTCACCACATGGTGGAAGGGCATTTTGCGAATGCCCGCCTGGTTAGCGACCACCCTCAAGCAGAAAATCTGTCGCCAAGCACCTAACGGTGTGTTCCACAGCAGTCCTTGAGAGCCAGTGAAGTTACAGGCACATAAGACTTAACAACTAAGTCTCAAGGTGACGGGCGCAGTCCAATTCGTGACTTGTGACGAAATGCATCTGTTATAGGCAGAGGTTAGTCCGCTTAACATCAGGTGGGCCTCGTGCTGGTTTCATCACAATAACATTAAAAAAAAATGCCCGTAACCAAGGTCAACAATTCGACTAATACTCGAATACGTGTGAACAGCCGGTTATTAATTACATAAGAAATAATTACCTTGTTATTGTAGCTATACTTACTTCTTCCAATAGCTAGTTACACTAATATGGTCAGCCCCAAATGAAAGATAATTTCATTGATAAGCTGCTGGCGAGCTAAGTAATAAAAAATATGAAATATTATATTACATTACAGGCACAAGAGACTTTTAGCATGAGGTGGTCCTCGTGTTTATTCTGTCAAATACACATAAAAAATATAAAAGTGTTTTTTTATGTATATAAAATTTCATCTCAAAAAGTTTGTTAGGACTAGCAGAAGTCAATCCTAAGAGGTTGTTAGTATTTTGCCCATAACCCTTTATAATCTAAACTAACATAATAAAGAGGAAAGATTTGATTGTTTGTTGGTTTGTTTGTGTGTTTGTTTGTTTGCATTGAATAGGCTCTGAAACTACTGGACCGATTAGGATGAAATTTGGTATGGAAATATTTTGAGAGACGGGGATGAACATAGGATAGTTTTACCCAACTGCGCAAAAAAGAGGTTAATGGTTTTGCGCGATAACCGATCTACTGGACCGATTAGGATAAAATTTGGTGTGGAAATAGTTTGAGACACGAGGATGAACATAGGATAGTTTTTACCCAACTGCGCAAAAAAGAGGTTAATGGTTTTGCGCGATAACCGATCTACTGGACCGATTAGGATGAAATTTGGTATGGAAATAGTTTGAGACACGGGGAAGGACATGGGATAGTTTTTATCCAACTGCGCAAAAAGAGGTTAATTATTTTGCGCGATAACTGATCTACTCAACCGATTAGGATGAAATTTGGTATGGAAATAGTTTGAGACACGGGGAAGGACATGGGATAGTTTTTATCCAACTGCGCAAAAAAGAGGTTAATGGTTTTGCGCGATAACCGATCTACTGGACCGATTAGGATAAAATTTGGTGTGGAAATAGTTTGAGACACGAGGATGAACATAGGATAGTTTTTACCCAACTGCGCAAAAAAGAGGTTAATGGTTTTGCGCGATAACCGATCTACTGGACCGATTAGGATGAAATTTGGTATGGAAATAGTTTGAGACACGGGGAAGGACATAGGATAGTTTTTATCCAACTGCGCAAAAAGAGGTTAATTATTTTGCGCGATAACTGATCTACTCAACCGATTAGGATGAAATTTGGTATGGAAATAGTTTGAGACACGGGGAAGGACATGGGATAGTTTTTATCCAACTGCGCAAAAAGAGTTTAATGGTTTTGCGCGATAACCGATCTACTGGACCGATTAGGATGAAATTTGGTATGGAAATAGTTTGAGACACGGGGAAGGACATAGGATAGTTTTTATCCAACTGCGCAAAAAGAGTTTAATGGTTTTGCGCGATAACCGATGTACTAGACCGATTAAGATGAAATTTGGTGTGGAAATAGTTTGAGACACGGGGATGGTCATAGTAGATAGTTTTTATCCAACTGCGCAAAAAGATGTTAATGATTTTGCGCGATCTACTCCACCGGTTAGGATGAAATTTGTTATGGAAATATTTTGAGACACGAGGAAGGACATAAAATAGTTTTTATCCAAATGCGCAAAAAGAGTTTAATGGTTTTGCGCGATAACCGATCTACTGAACCGATTAGGATGAAATTTGGTATGGAAATGGTTGGAGACATGGGGAAGGACATAGAACAGTTTTTATTCAATTGCGCAAAAAGAGATTAATGATTTTGCCCGATAAAAAACATTAGAACAAAAAACAAATAAAAATAAAAGTTCATAAAAAAAATATATTAAGCATTCTTTATTATTTTCTTTTCTTAGTAACCTGACTTAAATAAAAGTGTTTATGTTTGTGTAAAAATTATTATAATTATTTTTTTAATACCCGTGCGAAGCCGGGGCGGACTGCTAGTAATATTATAAAGGCGAAAGTTTGTGATTGTGTTTGTATGTGTGTTACTTCTTCAGGCTCGAACGACTCGATCAATTTTGTTCAAATTTGGTATGGAGATAGATGAGGTGCTGGATTAACACAGGAGACTTCATCATCATAAATATCATCATCCATCACTACGCGGATGTAATCGCTTGGCGTAACTAGTAAATAATTTAAAGCACACCTTGTTAATGTATTTCATAGGCAATTTTGCACAAGTAGGTTTCATGTGTAAGTAATTAAAAAGAACTGAGTAATAAAGCTAATAGTGACTACATGCAAAGTGGGTTTTCTTGTTATTTGACCAAGGCCACTTGGCTAGGTCACTTGGGGGGACGCACGGAACGGATTAAGTCAGTATGGGGATGCCGCTGCTTTCTGCTGTATGTACAGCTGTAAAAATATCAGAAGAGAACTTCTTCACTTTGAAAACTATGGCGAGTTTTATCCATATTAACTTATAAGGAACCGGTTAGGATCCGCGTTATATATACCGGAAAGATTCCGGTAAATATCCGGTATCTTTCCGGTAAATATAACGCGGGTCCTAGCCGGTTCCTAATAAGTTAATGAAGACAACTTCAATCGTAACGATAGGGGTAGTTAGTTTTCATACACCATGTCACGCAAGCTAGACTGAAATTGTTGTGGTTTGGTAATACGATACGACAATGTCGGTTTGTAGTGCGGTTCTACGGCAAAATAGCTCGTTTATCGAGACTCCAGGAATAAAAAGAAAAGACCCGATTGTTTCTATTATTGTCGCTTGATGGAAGTTTATGGGTGCCCTAAAAGCGTCAATTGACGATTTTTAGTTAAGTGTAATGTACATGTTCTCATTATATTAGTACGGTATTATCACGTAGGTGCTTACTGTTTATCCTAACTTACTACGTAGGAGTAATTACATAACATTAAAACTTTCATGACTTGAACCAATAGTTTTCACTGTAAATATAGCCTTAAGGATGAACTGGCCGGTCGGTTCTCCATACAAACGTGGTAGGGTGATCACTCCCTTATTTGAGGATTTAGGTTCAAAACAAAGCATGATATCGATTGTTCTCTTTATTATCTAGGCTTGTATCGTTTTTTTAGGCTTGTGTCATTTTTTTTATAAGATAATTCACTTGAGAGTTATGAGCGTCGAAATATTTTCATATAAAGTTTCCGAGGCTAATAACTTTCAACTTAACCATCATTTTAAAATTTTGTTACGATACAAGCATATATATTGACAAGATCAATCGAAATTATGCTTAATTCTGGACCTAAAATCATAATTAAGGGAGTGATCACCCTACTACGTTTGTATGAGGAAGCGACCGGCCAGTTCAACCTTAAATGTTGGGCGGGAATACCAAAGTCGTGTGCAAATACATGTACGTATGACTCACTGGTTGAGTGGGGCCTGCTGACCTGTGATACAGACTATTTATGTCTACTTCAGGCACCAGTCCTTGCAATGCGGGTTTACATTAGACAACAATATTAGTTTTGCTTGTATGATATTTATTATGAATTATTGTAAACCTATTTGCAAGGAAAATAAACGTATTTATTATTATTATTATTACTCATCGACTCGCCACTGCCGGGTTTGCCATTATGTCCTGTCCAATACATCTACACTAATATCATAATAAGGAAAGATTTGTATTTTTATATGACACGATAAAATGTATATAAGCTACTGGAACGATTTAGATGAATTTTTTGTATGGAAATAGTTTGAGACCCGGTGAAGGACATAGGATACTTTTTATCCAACTGCGCAAAATCAGTTAATGGTTTTGCACGATAACCGAAATAAACGCGGGCGGAGTCGCAGCTGGTAAATAGTAAAGGTATTATTACATATGAGTAATAATACCTTTTTTGAAAGATTATTAAAAGGTTCAGTTCTTCAATCAATAGTGAGTTTATTTTACAACCAACTAGTTATAGTTGGTGTGATGGATTGACTTCAGTCTCCGGCGTTAGCGTCCTACAACTTGCCAAGGTAACAAGCTTCATAATTCTTGAATGTACGCTGGAGGCTGAAGCCAATCCATCACATCAAGATAGGTAGGCACTTGACACAATCGCATTAGTCCCCTACCGGCTGGTGTTATGCAAATGAATGTATTGGTAGCGCGCGCGCACCTCGATGGTCTACGATGGATTCGTATGCAGAGGTTGTCACAAACGGCTCTACCGTCAGGTTGGCCGTCACATGATATAGTGACCCACCTAATCTCAAAGAAAACAAGACTTCAACTTGGTTTGTTTCCCTCAACGAAATGAATAAAAAAATCAACCCACACTAATAAATATGTATTCGTATGTGTAAAGTACACACAATCAAATTAATTACAACGAATGTTAGCTCTTGGTTCTTTTATAATCTTTTATAAACAACATTAATTTCTATCTATATAACGTATATACTGACCTATATATTGTAGTTAATCTTTATGTTATGTAAGTACTACATATAGAATAGCATACAAAAACCTGCAATGAGTGTGTGTCTGCCGACAAACTGTTCGCCAGTTTGGCAGAATTTTTATTGAGAAGTTTAAATATATGCAATTAGAAAAAAAAATTGGAGTCTGGTTGGGTCTGGTAATTTTATAAAAGTTTTTTTTCAGATGATAAAAAATCTAAGCCATGTTAATTAACTTTCCTGCAGAAATGCGCTGGAGCACACAACACGCGCGACAAAGGCAGCGGGCTGGGATCTACGTTCGCACGCACGCTGCCACCCGCCTACAAAGTGAGCAAGTCAGTCGTGGCTCTGCTCAAAGCCTTTGGGTGGACCCAGTTCGCCATCGTGGCTGGCGACGACCAGACCGCCGCTGCGCAACAGATGGACGCTATAAAAGTGAGTTAAATCAATAAAACTAATTTTCAAAGAGCACAGTTCAACACGTAAATCACTCTTTGAACCTGTGTCTTCCATTCCACGCACCGGACGCTATCAAGTGCACACAACTAAGCCATCGTGGTTGGTACCTATGGGGAAATTTCTTATTTTTCATATGGACTATGCGGTCACTGAGCTATACACATCAGGTAACTTTAATTAAATATTCAGCTGAGCATGACGACGCTACGGCCCTACAAAGAGGGCTGATTATAGAGTGTTTAAGTAATAATAACTTCGATCAATCGAAGAATAATAACAAATATTTTTAAAATATTTTAAGAAAACATCAAATTAATATTTAAATAAAACACTTAAAAATATATATCTAGTGACAATTCCGCCTAATTTTTTTCCTGTTAAGCCTGTTATATTTAAAGTGTTTTATTTAAATATTAATTTAATGTTTTCTTAAAATAATTTAAAAATATTTATTATGTATGGATTTCCGCAAAGTAACGCCTGAATCTATTCATTTCATTAGTGTTTAAGTATATATTAGTGATGTGCGAAAGATCCACCAAAAACTAACGGATACGGATACGGATCTTTCTTCTCATTCGGATATCTGCGGATACAAATGCGGACACGGATATCCAACACATCACTAGTATATCTATTTCTTCAAAACGCTGTGTAGTCTTAACATGTTTGACAAACTTAAACATGTAATTTGTCGTTAGGTTCTGAGAATTGATTGGTACACGTAATTAATAGTAAAATATGTATATATAGTACCCGCAAATCAAAAAAAATATGACAATAATAGAATATAATTCCTTATTTTCGGATTTCTACAAAGTAACGCCTGAATCTATTCATTTCATTAGTGTTTAAGTATATATTAGTGATGTGCGAAAGATATACCAAAAACTAACGGATACGGATACGGATCTTTCTTCTCATTCGGATATCTGCGGATACAAATGCGGACACGGATATCCAACACATCACTAGTATATCTATTTCTTCAAAGCGCTGTGTAGCCTTGACATGTTTGACAAACTTAAACATGTAATTTGTCGTTAGGTTCTGAGAACTGATTGGTACACGTAATTAATAGTAAAATATGTATATATAGTACCTGCAAATCAAAAAAGATATGACAATAATAGAATATAATTCCTTATTTTTTTTATTAACTTTTGATTGGTTTGGCTAACGCTTACCTATTTATAATGTAGCATTTCTAATTTTGAGGAAGTTTTAAATATACATAATATAAACAACATTTACAATTAGCTTCTACTCGAGAGCAGGTAATTTTAGATGAATACCATCTTCGACCGCATCATCACTTACCGTCAGTTGAGATAGTAGTCAAAAATTAGCCTATCAGCTACAAAAAAAGCTAGACTTCCTGTTTTACCAAATTCTGCCTTTTATTTGGCAGTCGTGTATAATCGTATTATGATCCTGGATATTATGAAACAGTAATTAGTTAATAATGAGTTTATGTCGGTTAATTATATAAAAATCTTAATAATCTTTTACAAAGGTAGTAAATAAATATAGTAAACGTTCGCTATAATAATACTGGAACGATAGACGATGAACTTACTATGAGATAGAAGCTGATTGCTTCGTAGTATCAAATTAACAAGCAATTTACCTTTGGGAGGAAGGGAGGTGATCGAACACCCCTAAACTCCGAACATCGCCATTCAGTTCTCTGTTTCGCAAGTTACAATTTACGTTGTGTGGGAAGTCATTTGGAACTATTTACTAATCTGTGGTTAGAACGGGATTACTTTGAACGACTTGAAGCAACGACGCGCAACGGGTGTAACAAACAAGTTTGGGGAATCGAGTTAGGTACCATAAGGAAAGTTTTCTATTATTTTAGCCACATATATGAAAGAGAACTTTTCAACACCCTTGCTCGGAAAGTTAGCTTTATTATATCGTTCTTAGAGTCATAAACCGAACTATAACACCCTCGTGCATAATAATATTATACACTAGTGCGTAATAGAATTATCCCTACAAAGTTAAGTTAGTACCTAACCGCAAATTATATGCGAGTAAACAGAGCATTTTCAATTTGATCGGGTAATACAGATTTGTAACATCAAAGAGGTTTATATGTAATCAACCATAAAACATTTGCTGAGAAATTTTCCTGTTGTTTGTATCGCATTTGTGCAATATATTATTATATATAGGATGCAGGGGCGTTGAAAAAGTGCTTATGAAACTCGTGAGTAACTTGCACATTATACTTAGCTCTCTTGTATCATAATCTACTATTTCAACACACTCACTCGCAACGGGCCTTTAAATGCACCGATTTTAGTGTCATAATATAGTCTATTAGGCACTCGTGTTTTTTTTTACTTTACCGCACTAGTGTTTTAAATAGAATAAAAACAACGTTTCCACACTTCTCACCAAGGAGATTGTAGTTTGTTTCGTTCGTTTTTCATATGAAAACAAACCAAAGAGTTTTTTACCTACTGAAGTAGAACTTAAGAAGATTTAATTATAAACCTTCTTAATCAGATTATTATTGCTATCAAAAAGATCAAGAAAATATTTTCGTATAGAAATTTTCATATTCGTTCCTCGCAAGTGTGTTGAAAAACATCGTATAAAACTCGTGCGCGTTGTTTATTACAATCTCTCCTCCATTTAGGTCTTCGATCTTCGAACTCAGGCCTAAAACAACTCCGCGCACTTTGATCGATTGATCAAGCGCAACAACATGTCATATATACCTAAGCACCTCGTACAAAACGTTACAAGCATTTCTTAAGTAACAGAGCCTAAACATGAAATAAAAATCTGACAGACATGGTTCAGCGTAAATCTACAATAAATTTCAGGCCCGTATATACCAAAATACTCTGTATTGTACAGAATATAGAAATATCCTGATGTTAGTAGCTTAGTATTTTTTATTTTATTGTGACGGAACAATTTGAGTCCCAGCTGATGATAAGTGGACCAACCTCTGCCTATAACAGATGCATTTCATCACAAGTGTCACGAATTGCACTGCGCCCGTCACTTTGAGACATAGTTGTAGAAGTCTCATGTGCGTGTAATTTCACTGGCTCTCAAGGACAGCTGCCGGAACACACCGTTTGGTGTTTGGAGACAGATTTTCTACTTGAGAGTGGGCCCCGTGGGGTGCCGGGCTAGAATGTCATTGCTACCTGAGGGTATCGTAAGAGGTGACTAACAGTAAAATACCGGAAGGTGGGCGGCAGCGCCTTCTGAGGAAATGGGTACCTTGAACTGGCTTAATAAGGCTCCGTTCAGCATTGGACAATCCGGCTGATACAGTTCTTAAAACTAGACTGCTAAGTAATACTAACTAATATTGATGTATCGATAAGAAAAGTTATAATAAAGTTTGATACACAGATGGTTGAAAAGCATTTGGTTCTTTTTTTGCTCCAACGTATATTTCTTGTAAGGGCTTGATAATACGAGTATGTAATAAGACAGAATTTAAAGCTTGTCAGTATACGATCGCGAATATTCTAAGCTAAGAATTTGCGTGACTTGAGTTTGGTTCTTTATTGATTATTAAACTTAAAAGTTGAATTTACCTGTTGGAAGTTATTCCTTTGAATGATTAAAAACAAACGAAACAAAGCTTAGAGTTCTAATTATACTTCAATTGAAAACGTACAACATTTTTAATTAATCTAGGAAAGTACGGCCACTTTTCAATGTAATACAAATATTAATAATTTTGGGTGCCAAACATTTCAAAGACTTTTAAGATTGGTGTTTTGGCTTCCCCAAATTTGCGGATGATAGCACGATCTTATTTGTAGATAATCATTCTAATAATATTCTTAATGACATTAACATAACTTTGACATCTTTAATTGAATGGCTTAATGCAAATAATTTAATGACAAATTTGGATAAAACCACCTTAATGGACTTCAAACAACGAGATTCAGTACCATCTAACCTTTACGTACCTTATCTGGATAGTAAATTAAACGTAATTGACATAACAAAATTTTTAGGTTTGACTATTGACAATAAATTGACATGGAAATATCACATTGATAATATATGCAAGAAACTATATAAATCTTCTTATGCCCTTTACGAATTGAGCATAATTATATATCCAACACAAATACATTATTAACAGCATACCATGTTCATGTCGCTTCGATAATTAGGTATGGTATCCTGTTTTGGGGAATCTCCACGGACAAACAAAAAGTTTTTATAGCGCAATAACAATGTGTTCGAGCAATACTGGGCTTAAAACCGCTTGACTCAAGCAAAGAACACTTCAAAACCTTAAAACTCTTAACAATGCCGTCGATTTATATCACCGAAATAGCGGTATTTGTAAAAACCTATCCGAAGTTATTTATTAAATATGAAGAAGCCAGTAGGCGAAATGGGCAACTGCGTCATGTGCCTATTACATACAAATCCTTTTTGTTGCGTCGTAGTTTCTTTTGTATGGCCCCAATCATTTACAATAAGGTACCAAAAAGTATACGTGCTGAAAATGAGATAAGGACTTTCAAATGTGCTCTTAACAAATGTTTGATAGATAAAAAAAATTACCAAAAAAATTGAACCGACTTCAACACTCAAATGTGTGAAATAACTTGTTGAAGTCGGTACCATGACGGTTCAAAAGTACCTATCATCACAATATTGTGCGCATGGTACCGACTTCGACAAGTTATTTCACACATTTGAGTGTTGAAGTCGGTTCTATTTTTTTGGTAAAAATTTTTATTTCGCCCTTGTTAGTGACCCTTGCTACTTATGGGCTTATGTTTAACTTACCACCAGATATAGTAACATATAACAGACTTAAATTATCAAAATAAGACTTGCTTGCAGCATAATACACGTTTTATCTTCCTATCCAAAATTTTATTTCTATCTTATACCGTTGAGGAAATATTACTGTGTTACCACCAAATTTGAGCTTCGATGAGAATTCATCATGATAGGAAAATACTTTTCAGTTATTGGGGTGTAACTCAAAAACGGCTTGTCCGATTTTGATGAAATTTAAATGGGACTACACGGCAAGCATCAGCTTTTAAATAAAAACAAGGTTATCAAAATCGGTTCACCCAGTCAAAAGTTCTAAGGTAACAAACATTGATTATAATATCAGGACAGGAAAACACTTTTTCAGTTTTTGTAGTGTAACTCAAAAACGGCTAGATCGATTTTGATGAAATTTAAATGGGACCACACGGCAAGCATCAGCTATCAAATAAAAAAAGAATTGTTAAAATCAGTTTACCCAGTTATTGGGGTGTAACTCAAAAACGGCTTGTCCGATTTTGATGAAATTTAAATGGGACTACACGGCAAGCATCAGCTTTTAAATAAAAACAAGGTTATCAAAATCGGTTCACCCAGTCAAAAGTTCTAAGGTAACAAACATTGATTATAATATCAGGACAGGAAAACACTTTTTCAGTTTTTGGAGTGTAACTCAAAAACGGCTAGATCGATTTTAATGAAATTTAAATGGGACCACACGGCAAGCATCAGCTATCAAATAAAAAAAGAATTGTTTTAATCAGTTTACCCAGT
Source organism: Plagodis pulveraria (assembly GCA_963890685.1). Lineage (NCBI taxonomy): Eukaryota > Metazoa > Arthropoda > Insecta > Lepidoptera > Geometridae > Plagodis > Plagodis pulveraria. The sequence goes on along the minus strand of OY982955.1, from coordinate 5,202,738 downwards.
CAGAAGATATGAGGTAACAAACATAAAAAAAAAAAAAAAAAATACAGACGAATTGAGTACCTCCTCCTTTTTTGAAGTCGGTAGAAAAAACGTATTATACTGTCAATGAATTTCTTAATGATAAAAATATAAAATAATTTTATTGAAGTTATGACATTAGTATATTATTTTGTAAGTGTGACATTTTGTATTGATATTTAAGTTATGAGATCAGTGAGGGTATTATTTTATAAGTGTGACATTTTTTTTATAATATTATCTGATAACAATATTTCCCATGTATGATATATGTAACCCTTGCATGCTTATGTAGCGGAGATAGAGGAACTAAGGTAACCTATTTAAGACCACAATGTTTATGAAATGTTGTTTACCTATTCTCGCAAGTGAATAAATGAGTTATGATTTATAAATCATAATATGGTGGAATATTGTTTTCACTTCAGTAGCTCAAACATGTAGGTTTTGCTGCCTGAAATCAGAGAGCAAAATGCGATTTTGCTCACAGAGTAAGACAAAGTAACATTTTAAGTTTTTTTTTCAGATAGCCGCGAATATCTTATTCAGCCTTGGGTTAATCATACAATTCGAAACATTCACACTCTATCTCCGCCATTAGAAAGAGAGAGGGAGAGAGAGACAAAGACCAACCCTTTCGAAGTTCCGATTTTGAATTCGACCTCAAAGACAAACACGTTCGGAATTTCTTATTATCTAAAGATCAAACTCAACTTAATACAAATATAGTGTTGCCAAATAAATCTGTTACTTTTAATTTGCAGAATTGCAGTAATTTTACTTTTAACTTTTAAAATATTCAATTTTATTGAATTGGTATTGAATGTTAATTATTTCGATTCACAATAAATAGTTATTTCAATCTATTCATGTTTATTATTTTATCTCCTAAAGTGTTCCCGCTGCTGAAGTAAAAAGTTATGTGTGTTACGAGAGCAAAGGATTCAAAATCAACACTCGCAGCAAAAACCGACTGCTCTCCTGTTGCACAAATAAATATTATTGTATATTAACGTAAGACATATTACAATAAACTTAGTTTCAAATGTAGCTAATCCCAATACACATATATACACATTCATGTTTAGGCAATGGGTTCCAAACCAGGCATAGCCTGTATTTCGATGTTTACTTTTCTGCAGGAGCTGGCCCATCTGAATGGGATGTCAGTGACTGCTGAGCATCGGTTCTCCGACTACATCCCGCGGCACATATCGAAGATGGAGACCATAGTGGACCAGACCTACCATAAAACTAGAAGTAAGTCACCAATGTATATGTTAAACATACTAGCTGGCTTTGCCCGAAGTATTTCAGTGTAAATCATAAAGTCTTTATCAACAGAGGATAGCCCCAGAACACATAGAAGATAATATTATTTTATGACCAAATTGTACGGCAAATTTATGTCCATAGTTCATAGTCATTCAAGTGACCCGTTAAATTGCAATGCTTATTCGTTTAGACAAATAGGTGCCAGCATTTTGATCAGGCGTCGCATCGATCAAGATGCTAGCACCTATTTGGCTCGACAAATAAGCATTGCAATTCAACGGGGCTATACTGCCAGTATGTTGTAACTGTATTTTAGTCTTCACACCAAAACGGCAAAATTGACCTCTTTTAATAGGAATCCGGTGTTTGTCTGTTCGTCTGTAAGTCTCGGATCTCTAGCTCGTAAACTGTAAGAGTAAAAAAACCTGAAATTTAGAGGAGTAGAGAAGCATACAGATTCTCGTGGACTTGTGAATAGATTTAAACTGAATGAGAGGATTACTACAAATGTAGTACCTATGGTGCGCTGGCTGCTGTTGACGAAATCAACGCCAGTTTCCAGGCAAATATCAACTGTTTAAGCGAAAAGTTATGAAAATCCATTGCATCCATTGTTGCCCTGTAATGATTGCCTCATTCTCTACTCCTGTCGGAATATAATAACATATCGTATACCCACTGGCCAACTGCCCAAGTTGTGTGATTGAAATTTTAAGTTATTACACAACATGTTACAACCTTAGGTACTCTGATATGGACTACAAAGAATTTACGAATTCAACGATTTATGTATATAATTTTATGAGGTATATATCGTGGTACTCTTGTTCCGTATCTATGACTTGCTACTAAAAACACTGCGTATTTAACACTTAAGCATTTCGATATTTCTGAGTAAATTTAGGTGACAATATATTTTTTTTTTTTTTTTTTATTTATTTATTTAAATCATTTACAAAAACAAAACAAAAATAAGCATACCAAAAATCACAGAGATTTGTCCAGTATGCGTACAAAAGTCGAGTAGTTGACAAATAACATAACATTACACAAAATGCATAACAATAACAAGTGAACTATGATCACACATAAGTCGCATCATAAACGCTAATGCGGAAAAGGGACAACCATACTGGTTTTATTTCGCCGAGCAGTAAAAGACGACTCGCGCCGATAACAAAACTTGTTCTTCTACTGCCCAGTGAGTCATCTACAGGCTGTTCAAAAGGTGTGATTTTAGTTTATCCTTAATATTGTTCCTCGTAATACTGTTTTTGTAACTTACATCGATATCATTTAATATCATTTCTTACAAGTACCGATTGGTACTACCATGTCTTTAAATGTTTATGTTAAATTTGTAGAAGTTTAATGTTTATGTTAAGTATGTAGGCTGTTTTTGCAAAATTTGTAGATGAATGATTCTTTCAGTCAAACATGCAATGGCAATATCAACATGGAATTTGTAGTAACGACTCTCACTTACTAGTACTTTAGTTTTTTTACTGCCGTTAGGTTAGCCGGCGATTACAATCTCACCTAATGTTACCCATGTAACGATGCGATCAAAGGTAGTGGCAAAGGCTTAACCTAGAATAGAAACTGGCTCTCAAGGAAGCTGCCAGTAAATACCGTAAGGTGTATGAAGTAGGTAACCAGGCATTCGCAATATACCCTACCATCATGCGATAGAGACTAACATCCTAACACCGATCAAGACCGATGGCTTTACGAGGCTTAAAAAGTATAGAAGTGCTCAGAAGTAGTTTAAGTAATAACCGTATTGACTTTTTTTTATTGCAGATAGGTAAGCCACAATCTCACCTGATGATAAGTGATGATGTTGTCGAAGGTGTTAACAAGCTTAACCTAGAATTACTGGCTCTCAAGTACAGCCTGAACACACCATTAGGTGCTTGGCGACAGATTTTCTACTTGAGGGTGGTCGCTGGCCGGGCGGGCATTCGCAAAATGCCCTTTCAGTATGCGATGAAGCTCAAGCCCGCGGAGGGAGTGGAACCATGGACTTGCTGCGCGGCAGTTCATAGCCAATGCCACGAGCCATCACTGTTTAAAAAAATATACCGACTAAGCTGGTGCTACAAGCGCCTTTTAAGTGTAGTGGCTATGCTAGTATAAGTAGACTACGCTCATCTACACCAATATTTTATAACTTTCACACACCTACCTACGCCAGCAATTTTCTCCTAAGAGACATTGAGAAAAGAAGGAAACACAATCTACCCATAAACTATGATAGTATGCGTGACAAAATGTAATTGAAACAAAACAAATTTGCCACAGTTATAAGACAGAAATCCTAGTATTCTAAAATCCTAGATTTCCCTAACTATCCATTTTCAAGCACCTATCGAGAACCATTATTCGTAAAGCTATGACAAAAGGAGGGCATACCGCGATATTCACCTAAAAAAACAGATTCACCTATATGTTTGTATAAAACAAATACGTCTAAATTTAGAGATATTATATACTTTCCCACACGTCTGCGTGTGCGTAATTTGCGGGATGCCACATAAAGGAAGATAGTTTTAAGGTTAGTGTGATAGTCGTTTATTGTACAGACGGCGTAGTTGCGGTATCATAAATTTGTGAGAGCCGCAATGACCTCCTTTTTTAGAGATTTGTTTTAGACAACTCTATTACTAAGCCTTGCTATCTGACCTTTAAAGGGCTATATCTTTGGGACGGTATAGGTGTTGAAATTTTCACAGAATATTGTTCAATATTTTATATTTAATAAATGTGTATGATAGAATGGCGGATTGTCTAATAATATAAAATAAAAATAAAATAGTACGAAAGCTTTCAGCGTGTATAGTTTTGCTATAATTTTTTTTTTATAATTTTCACATTCCGAGAGTTAATGAAAAAGCACTTCTTTCGAACAGACGAAGTCAAGTAGTCTGGTTGATGGCCACACACCGTCCCCTATGACGATTAAAGTAATACAATAAGAGCACGAAATTTCAGCTCGAATGAGCGTGCCCAGGTGGCCGAGTGGTTTAAGCAACCGACGCGAAATCGGAGGATGTGGGTCCCACCCGGGGCATAACATTTTGTGCTCCAATAATTTCTAAAATATAATTTTTGCATTTATTTGTAATAATCACATTAATCTCTTGCTCTTTTGCAGGACGAAATAGTATTATTATTATTTGTGGAAACCAATAAACCCACAAATTTAACAATAATAGGATATATTAAATTAATAATCTAAAAACTATTCATATATTACTGTTCTCTCTTCTCGAAAATATTAAAATATGTAGTGCCGAAAAATGTATCGGCAAACGGTCTCTATTCTCTCTAGTACAGCTTATGTCTTTCGACAAAATATACCTCCAATAAAGAGTTCTATTCTGTCCCATATGTTGCCCCTCATATGCCCATCTCCACTTTTTTTTTTTTTTAACTTCAGGCGCTTGTTGTGAATTTGGCTTAGTCGTTCGTAACCGATCAGCTAAGTTAAGCAACGTCCGCCGCGGTCATGACTTGGATGTTTGACCACTATAGCATTGCTACTGAGCGCTTTTGGAATAAGTGGCAATACTTCTTCCGGTTCATTGGTAAAAATGGGAGTACCACAGGGATCAATTTTGGGACCTTTTCTGTTTCTAACATATATTAATGATCTGCCTTGCATGGTCAAAGATTTCTGCGATATTGTTTTATTCGCAGAAGATACCTCTCTGATTTTTAAAGTAGATAGGAAAGACAGTGAATTGACGCATGTAAATAATGTATTATCTAAGATTTGTAAATGGTTCACCGCTAATAATCTTCTCCTAAATTCAAAAAAGACGAAATGTTTAAAGTTTTCTTTACCAAATGTTCCTTATATTGAACCAAACATAAAGCTTGGCCCAGATAAACTCCCTATTGACAAAGCGACAGTCTTCCTGGGAATCAAAATGGATTCCACTTTACAATGGGATCCACATATACATGATCTCTCCGGAAGACTTAGTTCTGCTGCATATGCAGTTCTTAGGATAAGACAGTTAACAGACGTAGCTACTGCTCGGCTAGTTTATTTCGCGTACTTCCACAGTATTATGTCGTATGGCGTATTGCTGTGGGGAACTGCTGCTGAGATAGAGACAATCTTTATCATACAAAAGCGTGCAATTCGAGCCATATATAAAATGGGTCCTAGGGAATCTGTGTGGGATCTTTTTAAAGAAATTGATATTTTAACTTTACCAAGTCTGTATATTTTTGAAAATATTATGTATGTTCGTAAAAATTTGAGTAAATTTAAATTAAACAGTGACAATCACGATTACAATACTAGGAATAAAGATAAAATAGTGGTGCCAGGTTTTAGATTATCAAAGACAAATAAAAGGTCCTTCTTTGGTAATTGTGTACGATTTTATAATAAAGTTCCCAAACATATTACAACGCTCACAGAAGGGAAATTCAAGTTGCATGTGAAAAACATATTGATTAAAAAATCCTACTACACAGTTTCTGATTACATAAACGACAAAAATGCCTGGACAATTCCGCCTCCGCCAAGCTATTGCCTGTCACCTACATAATTTAAACAAATATTGTAATAACTCTATTATATAGTATGTATGTAACACATTGTTAAAAGATGTTTAAAAGAATGGCCCCGAGTTTCTTGCCCGTTCTTCTCGCAGTGGCTCTATACAATTTATTTGCTGAACGTGGCAGTACAATGTAGAATATTTCAATACTAAAATTTGTAATTGACCTTCATAAGAGCGTCGTAGACGCCTAAATTGAATAAATGATTTTGACTTTGACTTTCGTGCTTTGGAGGGCACGTTAAGCCTTCGTTAAGCAGTCGTTACAGCATGGTGGTAGGGCATTTTGCGAATGCCCGCCTGGCTAGCTACCACCCAACTCATGTAGAAAATCTGTCGCCAAGCAGTGTGTTCCGGCTGCTGTCTTTGAGAGCCAGTAATTCTAGGTTAGCCTGAAAACATCTTCGACCACATCATCACTTACCATCAGGTGAGATAGTGGTCAAAGGCTAGCCTATCAAATAAAATAAAAACTTAAGTTGTTTATAAGTTGTTATACAATTATGCATTCTTGAAATTCGTTCCACTTTTTATCCCTTCTAATTTTAATTGGTCTTACATATTTTTACTCTTATTGTGCTTCTCTCCGTTCAGGTATTTTTTTTGTTTGTTAGTTATTCGACTACTGTCCATTTTTGACATTTGTATCGTATAACTATACATGTTACTGTAATAGAACAAAATATAATTGTATTAATAATAAAGTTATAGTACATTACTGCAGAATCCAGTAACTAAGCGTTCCTGGTAAAGTATGAGTTAACCGGACCGAACCGCAGTCCAGTTTTATACGAGGCCAGGGTGGCTTTCTTACTGCTTGAGGCTTGTATAATTCTTTTCTCAAAAATTAATGCCTCAGCTTTTAAATCGGGAGGAGTGACATCTATTTCCGAATTAGATGCGCTTTAACTAATTTTTTGGGATTATACAATACAATACAATACAAAATTCTTTTAGACCAACAATCTTAAATGAAACACGTAAAAAATTACAAAAAATGATAAATTATGTGATTGGACAATGGGTGGCCTTATCGCTTAGGCAATTTCTTACAGGCAACCTTGGATTTACAACAATATTACGGTTTAGGGTGTAGAAAAGGAAAATAAAAGAGATAAAAACATAGGTATTATAAATCAAAATAATCACAGCACACATGATTTTCATAAAATATTACATAAACTATAATAAATACATATATGCAAATACATTCTTATATAATATTATACATGCAATACAACAAAATATATATAAATATACTACAATTTATATAATACAATACATACATAAATTATACAATGTATAATAAGATAAATTATATGTAGAATATTCAGCAGTTGTTTGGTAAGTAGTGTTTCTTCACCATAATCTTAAATGACAAAATGGACTTAGCTTGCCTGATGTGAATAGGTAGTGCGTTCCACAGGAACACGGCATGTTTCGTAAATGATTTATCATAAAATATTGATGATTATCTATGTTCACGGTGGCAATTGAATGTGAAATCCCGCCAACGATTGTTGTTTTTTACTAAAAAGTTTGCTTTTAGTTTTCAAAATTGTTCTATTTTTACATTACATGAATTTATAAGTAAAAAAATGTAAATTATTGTTTTTGAAACTCCATGTTAATTTTAGAATGGAAAGTTTTAATCCAACATGATTTATAAACGGAAATTACTTAATACAAACATAAAATCCCACACTATACTTCTATAACATTATTGAGTACAAAAAGCAGCGTGCATACTTTTTCTGCGTCGCGTTAAGTGTCACAGACGATAAAATGGCTGTTAAAGGCTCCAAAAATATAACTATCTCATAAAATGTCATCCCAAAAAGAGAGATAGATATATATTTGGAGCCTCCCTCCTATAACCATGTTATAATGGCTAAAAACTAATCTGTGTCTGGTACTACGTTTTTTTTCTAAGCAGATCTTAAGAGGATGACCTAACTGTCCAGTATATAACATGACACTGGCAAATGTGCATTTGCCAGTGTCATGTTATATACGACGAATACGTGCGAGACCAAATTACAAGATAGGAAAAAAACATTCCAGTAATGAATTTACCTACAATGCGATTAAAATAAGAATAGGATCGGCCTAGCGCCATGTTGTGACGTCAAAACTAGAACTTGGTACAGTGTGCAAAAAAAGAAATGATAAAACATGTATAAATTAATAAGGAACAAAACTGCCAGTTAATATATTTATGGAATCTGTTTTTAAAGCCAATCAAAAGCATCAAAAGCCGTTGTGTAGTTACGCTAATAACAGTAGATCTATTAACATTACATTATTAGGAAAAAAGCTAATCACTTAACTACTTGTATAACTCGTTTTATTTTTAAAATAGTTCCTCATAAATAATTAACAAAAAGTTCCTTCAACTTCATAGAAAGCGGACTTATTCACCATTTACTATTCTTTCGCACATCGTACCTTCCCACCGTAAACCTTTAGCGGAAGTAAATCTTCCTAAAAAATTTCGCATCCATTTCCCATCATATTACTTAAATAAACATGTCTAAAATATGTCTTATAAAAATACATCACGTCCTGTTCGACCGATGTATTTTTATAAGATGGACCGTAAAAAGTGCTGTTTTTATCTCCGCTATTAATAAATTCTCCACCAATAAAGGACTTAATAATAACAAATATTTTAATTAAACACTTAAAAAATATATGAAGTAACAATTCCACCTAATTTTCCTGTTAAGCCGACGCGATGAGCGCACGATAGAAAATAATTCTCGGTCGTGCACTCGTAGAGTAAAATACTTGTTATTATTAAATATGGATTTCCTCAAAGCAACGCCTGAATCGGACTTTTCAGACACTTTGAAACCTGTCAGAGCGCTTGGTCGATGCGACTCGTTATCAAACTGCACCTAAGTATTTTGCTCATTGAATAATCATTGCAATCCAACGGGACAATGCTGCCAGCATGCTGGGCACGCTGCCAATTAATAGTGTGCTGGAGTATTTGGACTACATGTAGGCCTGCAATGGCCTTGAAGTTGGCTTTCGTTGTAGTAGCTATGTTGTATTTCGTTTTTAGTGTGTACTTAATAAAGTCAAAGCAAAAAAGTACTTAAATCATGTTGATAGGTTAACATGTAACGAACAATAAATATGTATATGAAAACTTTTCGCTCATCACCACATAGTAAAAAAACAAAGTCGCTTTCCGCTGTCTGTTCTTATGTGTGCTTTGATCTTTAAAAGTACGCAACGGATTTTGATGCGATTTGTCTTAATAGAAAGAATGATTCAAGAGGAAAGTTTATATGTATAATACATGCATAATATACTGGAGAAACACTGATAATTTTAGAGGTCTCTGATGTGATGTCAAGTGGAACCTCTAAAGAAAAAACATGTTTGTATTTGTCTAATTGACAAAAAGCTGTGAACGTTGTATATAAAGACATTCTGTAGTGTATTTAGTATCAGCATTGCACCCGTGCGAAGTCAGGACGGATCGCTAGTCATACGAGTAATAATAATCTCTTAAAAATACACAATGTAGATTTTATAATTTAATGCAATTGAAACATCAGCATTTCTCTCCACTGCTTCTTGTCTTACTTTACTAATGCTGAAGTTGATATGGACAAAGAATTTGGGCGAATTGGGAAAGCAAAAAACACATTTCAAATGTTTTGGAGCACAAAATTTCTCTGTACTAGTAGGAATTGAATCCACGTCCCTCGATGTTGCGCACCGGGTGCCTTAACCATCGAGGATCGTTCAGCTGAGTCGAAATTTACTCTAATTGTGAGAGCAAAACGCCCTAGGGGAAGGTGTGAAAAAAAAAAAAATGAACTCTAATTTACCGACAATCTTCGTAAATATGTATTTGACTTGACAGAACATTATATCATTGGTGAGGCTTATTGAATAAAAACCGAACATTGTTTGCACAAATGGTGTTTGACCAAAGTAAATTATTCTGGTCCATAAAGGTCCAATAAAATTAAATCTGAAAGTTTAAGACTTTATTTATATACGGTATTATACATTTATGCACTGTTCAACTCAAACATTGAATTTTACTGTTCACCAATATATTATGTACTTAGGTTTTTAAAATTGCTTTTTTTATTGGCTGTTTATTCGGTGGTCAAACACTATTACTTGGCAGGGTAAAGCGGTGGCATATAAATAAATAACACTAAAGAAGCAGCGATTCCAAATTAAAAAAAAAAAAAATTATATAGGGCTGTCACTCATTTATTAAAAAATGGAAAACCGGGCAACTGTGCGTTGGAATTCGGCAATGAACAAAGACGAGCGCACGGACGGACGGACTAATGGACTTACATGTCACATGTTGAAGTCACAGCTGATGACGTATTCTTCGATTTTAGTTTCATATTTGGATACCAAATATTCTAAAAGTTACTAGGAAATAAGTTAACACAAACTCAACATTTTTACATCCCGGGTCATTTTGAGATCTAGCACAACTTAGACCTAGTAAATTTTAGAATAATTGCTATCCAAATTGGAAATCAAATTGAAATGTATGACTTCAAGTTTCACTTTGACATACGTCACAATTAAGACCTATGTACTAGTTTTTTTTTTTGTTACCTGAGCATGAAATCCAAATTGAAAAATATGACTTTAAGTGTCACTTTGACATCAGTCACATCTAAGACTGAAGTCCTAGTTTTTATTTAATATTTACTGTTAAATATAAAATACAAATTGAAAAATATGATATAAGTGTCATTTTGACATCTGTCACATGTAAGACCTAATTCCAAGTAATTTTTAGAATGTACCAAAACCAAAACAGTTTGGCATTTTTGAAATCAATATAAAACCAAAAAAGTAACAATACCTACATACTTGTATGGTTCTATTATGGTTTTACAATCAAATATTGAAAACTGAGATATCAGACGACGATCAGACTATATCAGAGTACATTATCGTACGCGTCGTATTGCTTTGTGACACACCTTAACTTTGACCCCTGATTGAGCTGGTTCAATCCGGTTTTGTACCCGAGCGGTCGCCGTTGCAATCCCCGCGCGTCTTGTCGTGACAAGTTACACAGTTGTAGCTGTGCGTGTAGTGGTGAAGCTTTCCATCTGTACGGTTATTTGTTCATGTGACGGTGGTATGTCGCAACCTTAGCGAAGTTTACTAGCTGTTCTCAACCGATCAGCAAAGTAAAGCAACGGCGCCCGCGGTCATGAGTTGGATGGATGACCGCTAGTGACATTACTACTGAGCGTTTCCGTGCTTCGGAGGGCATGTTAAGCCGTCGGTTACGGTTGTAGTCTTAGGATGGCAGTCGTTATAACATGGTGGTAGGGCATTTTGCGAATGCCCGCCTGGCTAGCTACAACCCTCAAGTAGAAAATCTGTCGCCAAGCACCTAACGGTGTGTTCCGGCAGCTGTCCTTGAGAGCCAGTATTTCTAGTTTAGCCTGAACAACATCTTCGAACACATCATTACTTACCATCAGGTGAGAGAGTGGTCGAAGGCTAACGTATCAGGCATAAAAAAACCTTGTCCCTCACGAGAGAATCATCAGAGAGCTCCGTCGTGGTCCCTGAGGTGGTAATCTAAATATATCTACTTGTATATCGAGATTCGAGGTAAATACACAAACTCGTATCGTAGCCTCCCGTATCGTATCCGTAGACCATGTTACTTAATAACCTGTTTGATAAATAGGTTCACAAATCATGTAGGTACCTACGTTACGTTAAGAAGACAGAGTTTGGGAAGAAACTTGAAGATAAATAAATTAATACTTAAATGCGATAAAGTTTTGAAGTTTTGAAGCAGTGATGGCTCAGTGGCATTGGCTATGGACTGCCGCGCAGCAGGTCCATGGTTCGAATCCCGCCCAGAGCTTGAGCTTCACCGCATGGTGGAAGGGCATTTTGCGAATGCCCGCCTGGCTAGCGACCACCCTCAAGTAGAAAGTCTGTCGCCAAGCACCGAAAGGTGTGTTCCGGCAGTAGTCCTTGAGAGCCAGTGAAATTACAGGCACAATGAGACTTAAGAACTATGTCTCAATGTGACGGGCGCAGTGCAATTCGTGAGTTGTCATGAATTGCAATTGTTATAGGCAGAGGTTAGTCCACTTAACATCAGGTGGGCCTCAAGCTTGTTCCGTCACAATCACATAAAAAAAAATAAAAAAAAAAAAGTTGTCTCAATACAACGAAACTCAATCGAAAGTTTAGATATTACATTAAAAGGTCGAAGTTATATGTACTTATTCAAAATTTGTGAGTCAACGGTACTGTAGTTACCTACAAATTAAATTTCAATATGCTTAACAATTATTGTCAAACTTTCTTTGTGAAAGGTTTATATGATTAAAAGTTTCTCGTCTTAAGTCACATCAAGATTTATGATTACCTTAGACTTACGTATTCAATCTGCCTATTGGAATTATATTGTAATATATTTTTCATGTTTATTTTTAACCTACATACTTGAGCACAAAGTAAATAGTAGCGTGTAGTATTTTTTTCCATCGGCGATGTGTCTTAATCAATGAAATACTACAAACAAACTATATATACTACACAATACAGCTACTACAATAAAAACGCTGTCCAAATACTACAGCCCACTACCAGTTGGCAGCGTTCCCTGCATGCTGGCAGCATTGCCTCGTTATATTTCAATAATTATTCGCCGAGCCAAAAAAGCCAGTGTTTTGATCACGTGACATATCGACCAAGCGCTCTGATAAGTTTTAGAAAACGTGAACTCCGGGCTCCCACGGACCCAATGTCTTTACTCGTTTAGTTGCTATTTTATATACTAACTTACTAGTATTCAAACTCGTTTCTAGTAACAATAGTATCCAATATAAATCATCCGTGATAGTAACTTAAAAGGACTAATGATTTTTTAATTACTTTAATTACCGGTTTAATTGGTGCTAAGCCGTTATCTCCGCTGATAACTCAATGTAAGTAAAACAAGAGTATACGTTATATTGTCCTGTATGCAGTTGAATTATAAATTATTGGTATACATGCAGGAGTAATTGGAGATGGTAATGTAGGAAATGAGCTTGTAGACAACAAATAAAACACTGAAAAGTAAGGGGCAAATGCATTTTTACCAGGTCCATAGTTCGAATCCCGCCGCGGGCTTGTGTTTCACCGTATGATGGAAGGGCATTTTGCGAAAGTCCGCCTGGCTAGCGACCACCCTCAAGTAGAAAATCTGTCGCCAAGCACCTAACTATGTGTGCCGGAACTGTCCTTGAGAGCCAGTAATTCTAGGTTAAGTCAGTAACACCTTCGATCACATCGGCTTACCAAATCGCAATTTAAAAAAACTGCACTTACCAAAAGCCAGCTTGTCGTTCCTTTAGGTGTCCAAGTGTGGGCTATCTTTTTCCAGCACTATCGTTAATAATTACATTTGTTTGATAGATACGTAGATATAAATGCGGGAACAAGCACATTAGAGTTCTTTCGCGTCGGTAATTCGGGCAGCATATTAGCCAATATACGGTGCGTGCAAAAGGGGCAAGGGAAAAAAACTGTCGCTATAGTGAAGTCAGGCTCACTTCGGTGTTCGGTCAACTTTCCATGCAATCCACCCTAGATGCCTAAGTCAAACAAATATTTGATGTGAACAAAAGGCGCAAACAATTACCTACCCATGTTTACCCTATGTAGTTAAGTAGGTATACCAAAACAACGTATGTATTTTTTATAAGCAAGTGCTATTTCTATTTTTAATCCCCCATTCCAAGCAATTTTATTCATGTGAGTTTAACACATTATTTAAATCGCCGGAGATACTTCCTTGGTGCTTCGTGGGTAATACACTCTCCACAAAGTACTTTGGCAAACACTAACTTTGGGGATCGAATACGGTGTCAATGCCCGCTGGGAGATCGCAGACGCTGCTGCCATTGAATTATTTATATTGCTACGCGCTCGCCCTGATGATGAGCACCTGACAAGCTTAAAAGGGCTTGACATAGATTTTCGACCCCGTGAGTGAGTGTAATAAAGAACGAATAAATAAATTATAAATGTGACCCACCTTCACCACGAGAGCCCAAATTGGCGGAACATGTCCTAGCCTCAAGGAAGGATGATCGCGCATTAAAATCTAGCTCGTGGTTCAAATGCAAATATTATAGTATAAGAATCACAGTGCACTGAGAAAACCGTCTTAAAGGCTTAAATCAAATTTGACCTTTTACCGTTGAATTGTAACTACGTAAGATGAATTCACAACTCTTAAGATGAGTTTCACCAATCAATAAAAATGTACAATGTTTTATAATAAACACAACCGTCAAAAACGCCTTCCGTAAAGTATTTTCAGAATTGCAACTTGTTATACGTTAATAATTGCAGTATTGACCATAAAATATACCTTACTTTTACGGCGGTTTATATACGGTGATTATCACTATAACGTACGACTTAATCAGCCTTATCAAAAGTCAATATTTAAGTAAGACCACAAAATACACCTTAAATGAAGACGAAAAGAAACATTCGCCTTCACTGACCTCGTTTAACGCCTTCTAGTTGGAAGGCGTTTTTGTACGTATTTACGTTTGGTCGGTTTTTCGCCTTATACCATATAAATTGGCCGTCATTAGGGCGCTTTTGACTTTAGATTTTTCTCAGTGTGGTCACCATAAGATGTGCCATAAGTGAAATATTTTAAAAGTATTTCCGCAAAGTAACGCCTGAATCTATATTAATTATCTGAGCTTGATTTTTATTTATTTATTTCCATACATACAACTATCTTTACAGGTATAAACTTGTTAGTACTAGGAAGCTAGACATGGAAGTGATACATCAAAAAATAAAATGCCGCGCTTCTCAAAACTTACACTATTTGTCTTTGACGGTATTTTTTTTTAGATATTTAAGAATGAATATTTTCAACTATGAATGCGATTTAAACGACACATCAGTCAGACGAGCATTTGACTTCATACACTGTGCAGCATTATAAACTTGTGGAAACTGTGCAGCGCCAAAAATCTAGCTTAGGATATTGTTGTTCAATATGTTTAAAATTAATTATTAAATAATAACAAATATTTTTAAAATAATTTATGAAAACATCAAATTAATATGTTAATAAAACACTTAAAAAATACAAAATATATCTAGTGACAATTCCGCCTAATATTCCTGTTTTCCTTTAAAAATATTTGTTATTATTAAATATGGATTTCCGCAAAGTAACGCCTGAATCTATTTATTGAATTATTAAAATTATAAGTGAAGTAGGTACATATTTTATTACTATGAAAACTTTATAATTAACTTCGTTACCTAATATTGTAAAGAATATAAACAAACAGTTTTGGCATTTTTTATCCATTGCTGGTTGCCCGTGGAGTTATTTTACATTATAATGTAGACCGCATGGTTTAAAAGCTTGGCCACCCCTGATATAAGAATCACAGTAGTCACCATAAGCTGTGACATAAATGAAAAATAAAAAAAAATCCGCAAAATAACGCCTGAATCTATTCATTATCTGAGCTAGTAAAATAGTTAGCGAAGTAGTAAACTTGTAAGTACCTACAAGTTAAATTAAATTATTATTCAACATGGCATAGGTATGCATTTCCATACGTATAAGTCTATATATAACGAGTGATACAGAGGTTGATTTCTTGATTGAACATGCCTAGTCCGTCCTTAGGGCTTTTAAAGAAAATATATTGTACCTACTGCACTGCATCTGATATAGTCAGAGGTTACCGCACCTCGTGTTTGTTCCGTGACAATCATATAAACCAACTCACATTGGCCTCTAGCTGTAGCTCTGTACCCGTACGACGACGCACGACAGTAAAATTGCAAAAATATGCCTACATTCCAACCTCAAATGAAGCTTAAAGTACAGTACCACCACGGTCAGATTGGCAGAGCTATGCCATGGTAATGACTTGTAGTTTGAATCCAACTTGTGGTTCATCATTTTCCTTTCCATGTGATCAAAAGGCAAAAGTTATCAACCTGTGTGTGCTGCCAGATACTGGCCGTGTACTGTATTTATGTTTCTTAAAGTTGTCTTTGATTTCAGTATACGTGTTCCTGGGCGAGCACATTGCCTTGGTGGACTTCGTGAGGGTACTGCAGAGTCGAGGGCTGCTCGCCAACGGGGAATACGCCGTGGTGGCCATCGACGATGAGATATACGATCCCAGCACTGCCGCCGTCACTCATGCAGGTATATACATAATAATTTGTAGATTAGACCTTAGATAGCCTAAGTGGACTTTGTGAGGGTACAGCTGCGCAGGGAGGTATACTGACCAATGCTAAATATGTGGTTGCCATTAACGACACCTGCATGGACACCATCACTAGTGCAGATTGATTCAAGGTGCCCTCACAAAACAATACACAAACGATATCAATATTATAAAACGGGACCTATGATATCATGTGATAAAATAACTGTTATTTATTCATGTGCTTTGACCATATGAATACATAACAGTATATACAAATTTTACCCAACCCCGTGGGGTGCTGGGCTAGAATGTCACCCCCCCCAACTATGCGTGCGTTTCGTAAGAGGTGACTAAGGGTAACTCACCAGAAGGTGGGCTTCTGAGGAACTGATATCTCACACTGCGATCCTCAAGCCGCCTGCCAAGCGTGGGGATTATGGGAAACCCCCCCGCCCCATATTGGGAGAGGCTGTGTTCAGAAGTGGACTATCCGGCTGATACAGTAAACAAATTTACAATGCTGGAAGGGCTTTCTGTTTTGCTCTATCGTAAAACAAACAAACATAAAATTTTATATGATTATAATACAAACTCTAATATATGTAAAACAGAAAATAATTAAAACATGCCAAGTGTGGGTCATTGTCCCGCAAAGGATGCGAAATCAATAATACATTTGAACATTTATAGTTGATACTCTGGACAATATATGTATATATAGTGTCTTTGCGGAACGTTCGCTGTGGGAGTCCGACTAGCACATAATCAGTTTTATTTACGTATACTCTTTTATATTTACTGATAAACTGTGGAACATCAAAGCTTTTGACCACCATCTTATCAGATGGTACCTGTTTATTATCGTCATTAAGTTACGAAACAAGCACGATAGCCTTGTTGGCCACTTGAGACGAACTGCATCAGTTATAGGTTACCACTTAACAACGGGGGGCCAACTCTCATCTCTTAATTCAGTCTTATTTGAACCTTACATTAACCATTTCAATTTGCAATACCACATGTAACTATAGGGCGTATTCCATTTGCCACTCATTTCGTTATTTTCGATAATTTTGACCACATTCAGCGTCTATGGTTGTAATCACTGTGATCGTTTGTAACTGTTCTCCCCTGTTCCATTTATGATAAGAACGCTAAGAATGCCACTAAAATTTGCCACTTCCGGCATTTTGACATTAGATGTAGGTAATTCAATGGCAAAAATAATGCCAAGACCCAAGTGGAGCAACTTTTTGGGAGTGTGATCGCTTTTATCGTTTTTGGCGAATTTAACTCCAAATGGTACTTACCCATAGTAAACTTACATTAGAACTTCAACGTGAGAGCGGGCTGCATGCATTGTATCAAGACATTTGTGCGATATAGATAGCTCTATATAAACATTAATGTTTCATGGCGGCCTCGGTAAGAATCTTAGTATCAATATTTTAAGTTTGAAATAAAGATGTTGGTTTTCCATAATAGTTGTTAAGGTAAGCGTAGGGTGGTAAATTGTCGACAGGAAAACATATGTGTCGAATCGTAGGAAGGTTTACATAATGTACTATCATTTTCACGTTAATAGGGTTGTAAATTATAAAGACATCATCTAACAAGACACATGTTTGTGAATTTACCGCTAAACTATTTCCCTTTGTCGTATCCATCCCATTTGAAGACACTCACCTTGCTGCCTCAACTAGCATTGGAGTACTTGACATCGACATAATCGTCGTTCCATTTCGTTGTCACTTGGAAGATAAGGCTAAAAAGAACCTTGGTGAGGAGAGAAGGCACTTCACTTCGGCCTGGTTAAGATTATAAAACATCGTTCTAAAGGTGGGTGGGGTGGGTGCGGGGTTATGAGTAGACCTCCCCCCTGTGAAGGGGAAGTTGCGACCCCCACCCTGCCCCCTTTCTACGATATATTTTTTTTGTAATGTCTAATCGTACTGATCATAAAAATATTACTTATTCATTATTAAATTTCACCCTTTCATGGGCTCCCGCCAGAACTCTCGCTATATCGCCCCTGAGTGTCGCTTCACCTACTCAACCTACGCTCCGCGACGGAGCAGTTTTTTTTATAATAAAACTGGACCGATATCTAACATTGAAAAATATGGGACTTGTAGTAGTCGTACCATGAAATGAGAGATCATAGAGCTTCTTAGTTTTTGTATTGTTTTCTATTTTTGGACTGATTTCAAACTTGCATCGAAACAGTGAAAACAAATTGAAGTAGCTCTATAACACATCCAATTCACAAGAAAATATTATTCAATGTGACACTGATTAGTATGTGCACAAAATTACACTTCCCCGCGTTCTCGACGGTATTAAAGTAGATGGTGCGAGAAAATTTTCTTGACATAGGAAGTAAGCATTATTTTTTTATTGGTTTGAATTACGAAGCTATTTGTCGTGTTTATAACAAGAAGGGAAAGAAATATAACATCATTGATTCGTGACCCTTCTTCATCTTTCTTTTATACCTTGTCCCATGTACTAAGGGTCGCCCGTCAATAGTTTCCATTGAGTTCGATTTTCTGTCAGTTTTAAATAGAGGTTTTCGTCAGTTCAATCAGGTGATATATTATATTCTACTTAATTACTAAAATATTCAAAAAAGGACGTAACGAACATTAAAATACTTGAAATAACTTATGGAAGTCGGAGCATGATAAAGTGGAGTCAGAGTTTTAAATCAGCATGACCAGACTTCGACAAGTTATTTCATACTTTTTACTATTAGAAGTCGTCAAATTAATTAAAACGTTTGAGACCAATACATTATTATCATGTATATTCTTGACGGTTGACAATTGGTTCGCATAATTTTTGGATTCCTTAATTATTTTTCAAGAAAATTTTGCTTAATGTAATACCTAGTTACTCGTAATAATTTTTAGTTAACTGTTGTATTAGCTATAACTATCAGCTAATATTAGCCCCAATGTTTTTTAGTATATTTATGGGAGGTACAAGTTACATGTCATACTATTGTTTCACATAATTTATATACGTCATTAGAATTAATTTCAAAAAACTCATAATTCTACTTTATAAATTAAACATACGTAACTTAACAAACATACATTTTGGTGTGTTAGCATTTACATATATTTTTACTTATTGTGGACCCACATTTATAGCAGTAAGTTAATTGCGGCGGATTAGCACTTGGAACGTAAGCTGCCATCCTGTGACATAAAGTTGTGCCTGTAATTTTACCGGCACCCATGCCCTTCAAACCGGAACACAGTAATGTGAACATTAATGCTTTGCAATAGAAATATTTTTGGTGACAGTAATTCCCTGGATGAACTCGCACAAGGTTCTACAGCTACTAAAGTATACCTAATGTAACGTATATGAAGAATGTATATGGACAGTGGGAAATTATGAAATGAGGCGATAATATGGTGAAAAGGGAACTTTGTGACATACTTAGGTCTTACCCAGGTCTGATTTAGCCACGCCTGACGCCTGTAAGTTGTATACGCTTCATCCATCCAGTTGTAGTTACGCGAATGTTAATCTATAATGGCCGAGCGGTTATTACCGCTATTAGCTATTGCTATGGACTGCCTTGCCGAAAGTGCATGTTTTTTTCCCGTAAAACAATGCTCTACAGACTCATGGTCCGTACTCTTTTTAGACTATATTTATTTTTATCCGATTACAGTTCATTACTTATATCATACTCCATGCATCACATTATGACTTACAACTATGATGTTATGCATTGTTTTTTACACAAGTATTTTGCCTTAAAAACTAAAGTGAGTCCATTATTTTTTTTTGCCGTATTTTATTTGTTATAAACTTAATTTTAACTTACTACTTAAATTCTATATAACTATGGTACTACAATTAAATTGCCTTTTTATATATATATATATCATGCCGTTTTTTATTTGTTACAAACTTACTTTTAACTTACTATGTTAATCCTATATAAATATGATAGGTACTACAATGAAATATGGTGCTACAATTAAAAACATTTATATTTGTGTGCTGTTTTGTCATTTCATTATGTTAGGTCCCTGATGGACCCGCCACTGACCCCGGGGTCCGTTGCAAGTGCATGGTTCGATCCCCCCACCGGCTTGAGCATCATCGCATGGTGAATGCTGACTAGCTACAACCCTAAAGTAGAAAATCTGTGGCCAAGCAATATGAGCCAGTAAAATAAGGCAAATGAGACTTAATCTTAATACAGATAATTTTCTAGACTTATTTTATCTATATCCGTCATTATTCGTATCGGGCATGGTAGGCATGAACACCTTAGAGCTGCGACGCAAATGCGCACTCATGCTACACTACTTTCAGTTGGTGCGCGGTGGGATCGATAATCCCTCAGCACTGTCCCGCATGGGGCTGGTGGTGCCAGAGCACCTGCTACGCCCGAGCCGGCGGCGACTGTTCACCCTAGTTGCACCCTTTGCACGCACCTGCGTGCAAAGGGTGCAACTAGGGTGAACAGTTTGCTCCCACCAGTCATGCCATCTCTCTACTCAATGCCCTGGTTGCTCAACTAACAGATCTTGACATTTTTATTATAAAATTGTGGATGTTTCTGAATTTATGTTTGAATAATTTTACTATACCTTAATTTTGATTAACTTTATGATATTTAAAACTTGACATTATTCATTTTATGAAATAGATAGATAACTTTATATATTGACTGTATGATAGTTATTTCATATAATAATATTAATTCTAGTTGTTCTCTAATTGTTGTCTAGTTGCATGCCTTGGCGTTGCTGTAAATGTAACTGGTAATTGAAATAAATAAATAAATTAACAACTGTATGTCTCAGGGTAACGGGCGCGATGCATGTGAAGATATGCACCTGTTATAGGCAGAGGTTACCGCTTAACATCAGGTCGGCCCCGTTCTTGTTACGTTATAATAAAAAAAAAACGTCCTAACAAGCGAAGCCGTAATCAGAAGTCAGAGTAATATAAGAAAATGATTGTTTACTGCAAGTTGCCCGCAACTTCAACAATGAGTATCAAATTATCGAATAGATTGGAAACGATGCCTTTGAAATAGAAATAGGGAGGGATGATATCTCTATACGTTAAGGGTCAACCCGCAAATTGTCGGGTTCGGGTACAAATGACAACTATTGTGTTAGCATTGTGTAATACCTATTCAGTACGAGTACAAGCAGGAGATAGAGCTATAAGAGCTATTTTTTGTTTTATTTTATTGTGTCGGAACAAGCTCGAGGCCCACCTTACTAACCTCTGCCTATAACAGATGCATTTCATCACAAGTGACGAATTACACTGTGCCCGTCACCTTGAGACATGTGCCTGTAATTTTGGTAATAAATTACAGGCACAAAAGACTTTTAACATCAGGTGGTCATCGTGCTTATTCCGCTAAAAAACAAATAAAACATATTTTTTTAAAGTAAATAAGTAATGTAAGAAATTCTTCTAAACATGTTTGTTAGCACTAACAGCAGTCAACTCTAAGAGGTTGTTAGCATTTTTCCAAAAACACAATACTGAAACATCCGATTATCATAATCTCTAAGATTTTTAGGGTTCCGTACCCAAAGGGTAAAAACGGGACCCTATTACTGAGATTTCGCTGTCCGTCCATCCGTCCGTCTGTCACCAGGCTATATCTCAAGAACGGTGATAGCTAGAGAGTTGAAATTTTCACGGATGATGTATTTCTATTGCCATTGAACACACCGTTAGGAGTTGGTGACAGATTTCCTACTAGAGGGTGGTAATTATCCAGGCAGCCATTCGCAAAATGCCCTACCACCATGCTGTAACGACTGCTATCTTAAGACAACAACCGGGACCGACGGCATAACCTGCCCTCCGAAGCACGAAAACGCTCAGTAGTAATCTCACTAGCGGTCACCCATCCAACTCATGACCGCGGCGGATTTTGCTGAGCTACGAGCGCTTCAAAAGTTGTTCGTAGATAACATGTCTATAAGATGTGTAACATATCTATATACAGTATATTCCTCCGAAAGCGCGACTAAAATTTGCCTTCCCATTGATTTAGTATTCCACACCGATCCCTTCCAAAACAGGAATAAATATGACATTTCATTTTCTCTCATATCATTGAAATGGGAACGGTGACGTCATAGTAGAAAGATGGGAGAATCTCCTTGTTTTCGTATACTACGAATAAATATGTATGTTTTTCGTAGGGTCTATACATAACTTTGTAATGTAATCCGCATAGCAGGCGTTATTGCAAACAGAACAATATTAAAATTATAAGGTTGCGTCATCATTTAGAAGTTTAAAACCAATTGAAAAATTGTTCTTGATTGAATAGTTAGTACCTATAGTTCAACTTACGTTGTCGCTCCATTCCCATACGAAGGTTGAAGAACGAGAGCTAGAATTAGAGTTATGAGTCATACTGTCATGTTAGCTCAGTCGGTCAGAGCATACCCCAGCTATGGGGGTGGATGGACGCTGGTTAGAATCCTGCACTTGACTATAATTTTTTCTCTCGTAAATTTGTGATTTTGTAATGTGCATAATCCGCAGAGCAGGCGTTATTGCAAACATAACAATATTTTAAAAATCTATACATTTAATTGCGTACATAATTTGAACTCCACAGGGGAAAAAATAAAGAATGCCACTTTTTTAAACTTGACTAATGGCATCAAGTGGCTTAATTTTATAATAGCGATAATACTGAAGCAACGATAGTTACAGTCTGTATCAAAAGCTATGCTGCTATATTTGATTGTTCATGGTTTAGCAAGAATTTTGTATGTCCGTACGAATAAAGAAAAATAGTCCACCTTAGGTGTACAGAACAGAAAAAGGTTTGCGCGATTATTACACAGAGTAATGAAACAACTTGAAATGGTTTAAATCGCGTATATTTATCATCACTTTTGTCCCGAGACGTTTCAAACACTTTGTAGTGATCGTGGGTGAACCACGATCACTCCAAATTGTTTTATTAGAACAGAAATACATTACAGATCTAACAAAGTTAATTTCACATTGTATATAGAGTGTAGCATACTAAAAGTTGCGGTAGCTCACTAGGGCTAAACGATAGTAGACCAGTTTCATACGAAATTTATACACCCGACATCAAAAAACTATTTTGGCTCCAATTCTACAGTAGATTTTAGTTTTCTATAGATTTTAATACTAATATAATAAACATGACAATGTTTATCCTTTAGTGTTTTGTTATATTTGAACCGGTGCCACCGGTTTTTTGTTAACTAAATATGTATATAAAACACCAGCGAAAAACAATAAATTTGTCTTTCAAATTTATCCAGAATCATACCGTCAGTTCTTTTACCACCGTCACGCATTAGAACCATTCAGTACGAGATAGCTGCAATATAGGCGCTCGTAAAAGCCCAGCAGATGATATCGTTAAGGCTGATGTGGCGGAAAATTGGAGCAGCACTTTTAAAGAAAGAGGAGTCATAGTTACAGAGTTGAACAAGTGCCACAATGGCAGTGATGGGCAACACAACATTTTGCACCCAACCGTAAGCTAAGTTGATGGATCTATAAGGTTACTAGTACTGAAAGAACGTTTTGCCTGTAACCAAATACCAGATTCCCATACAGAAACAGCTAGATTACGATCTTTTACTAGGTTATCTAAGCTAAAAAAAAGCTTAAAAAGCTCACTGTGTTTCTCATTAAATCATATGTAAATCTAGGAACAATAAGGCAAAACTTATTAATTATAAAAGCCAGATTGGTATTAATTTTTAATAATCTTCTAGAGGCACTTCTAATACAATGAAAGTTAGATGTAAAAATTCAGTGTCGTTGATTTCCAAATAGTAATTTAAAACAGCATTTTAACTCGCACTTTTTTCATTAAGAAAATAAATAAAAAATTCAACCCACGAGCGGTGTTCGAATCCCCAACCATTCATGTAATTCAATTATGTTTGACTGCAGATGTCACTTCGTCCCCTGACGGTTAAACAATAGAAATGAAAGGTTTGCGGGGCAGAAAACTTTTCCAAACTGTTAACTATGATTTTTTCTATATTTTAATCTCCATTTCAAAGTCTATGGCGGTCTATATTTCAAGTTTTCTGATCAATAAAGAGTTTTCAAGCTTTCTGACGATGTATTCAATCTAACATTACGCCCTAAATTGTTTTCACGCCCTTAAACTTGGCGTGAAAACAATATTTTAAATAGAAATAGAAATAGTTTTATTACCAAAAATAATACAAACTTAACCTTATAAATAAAGTAAACAAAGTGTAACAATAGTCTTAAAAAATACTTATTTAGGAAGGTTAACAGAGTGCTTGAGAGTCCTGCACTAGGCGAACCTGTATCGCAGGACCCGCGATGCTTGCGTTAAATAGTGTTAAAATACTTATGGTGCGGTAAAAACATTAAGCGAGATTGGTTTGAGAATAATAATCGAATTATTGAATGATCGAGAGATAATTGGAACAGCGTGTGTGTATTCGTGTATGGGGTATGAGAGAATCTATGGTGCGAGTGAGTGTAATAGATTTATAAGTATGCATATGAGTAGTATGTATGTGAATAGTGTGTTTAAGGTGTGGTACATAACAGTGAGTATAAGGTAAGGTATATTGATCAGTGTGTCTTGTATGGGGTGTGTGTGAGAATGTATTTCTATACAAGTACCCAAAAGCATTGGTGATAGATGCTAATTCTCAAATTTCAGCAAATTCTCTGTATCGTCATGTGTGAGTGTGCATAAGTATTTAGTTATTACAGCTTTACATTATTTTAATCTAATGAATAGATTCAGGCGTTACTTTGCGGAAATCCATTTTTAATAATAACAAATACTTTTAAAATATTTTAAGAAAACATCAAATTAATATTTTAATAAAACACTTAAAAAATATAAAAATATATCTAGTGACAATTCCGCTTAATTAATAGCTTAAGAATTAAGCGGAATTGTCACTAGATATATTTTTATATTTTTTAAGTGTTTTATTAAAATATTAATTTGATGTTTTCTTAAAATATTTTAAAAGTATTTGTTATTATTATTTTAATCGTTTGTCTCGAATTTTGCATGTTTGATCAATTTCGTTATAAATGTAAAGGAATCTGAATTCTGGGAGACGTTGTGCAAAGGTAGTTTTAACGCGAGGTTGTGTAGCACTTGGAGGTTGTCTCTTTGGTGAACTGGTGCTTACTAGGTAGAGGTATTTATGGTGGACTGCGAGGGTGACTCTCTATATGTACAATTGGCGCACAGTTGGCACTCCTACTTTTTTGTACAAATCTGTAGTTGGATGACGGTAGGGCAGTTTTATTTTACTGATCTACTATTCATTTTACACCTTATTCAAAATTTTAGTTATGTTACTTGTTTCCATGAGGCTCAATGGGGTTTTGTAGAGGTTCATAGAAACCATAAATAAAATCAGGTACAACCTTCGACGTTGGAAATTACCGTAGTCTAGATTTATTAAATTGCATTGAAATGACCTCAACAGATCATACTTTAATACACTGTTTATTTTTTACAGATTGGAATCTACACTCGAGAGCAATGAATCCGGGTCACTTAAAGAATGTTAAAAATCTCGGAAACTAAAAATGATAGGTTAATGCAATAAATTGTATTTAATAGACAATGTAATACTCCTTAAATGAAAGTAAAAAAAATATGAGTCACCATACATTTTATTAACACAAAATTACATAAAGAAAAAAACTGCTGATCTCTCCTTAAAACAAAAATAGGAAACATGAAATTTTTGAACTTTATTACGATTTTCTTGAATTTTAATACTTCGTATTGCCTCCTCGTGCTTCCATTACTGCGTTTACGCGGTTTGGCATGCTGTACACCAAGTTCCTTATACGATTTTGGGGAATATTCTCCCATTCCTCTGTGAGAGCAATTTTGAGCTCACGAAGCGTGATTGGGGGAGGGTTTCGTTGTTTTACGCATCTGCCTAGCTCGTCCCAAGCATGCTCGATCGGGTTGATATCCGGGCTGCGCGCTGGCCACTCCATACGAGTAATGTTCATCTCTTGAAGGTAGTCATTCACAATCCTACCTGTATGAGGTCGGGCATTGTCATGCATAAATATAGCATCCTCACCTAAATTGACCATAAATGGACCAACGTGATCATTGAGGATTTCTTCCACATATCTTACGCTAGTTAAAGAGCCGTTTTCTATGATCACCAGCTCTGTGCGACTTTCAGAAGAAATTCCGGCCCACACAAGTACAGACCCACCACCGTAGGCTACTTTTTCTTCGATGCATGCTTGCTTGAATCTTTCCCCTGGTCTTCGATACACTCTGTGTCTTCCATCGTGCTTGTAGAGCATAAATTTTGATTCGTCGGAGAACATAACTTTTGACCAATCTTCAATACTCCAATTTACGTGGCTCTGGGCATATCTTAGTCTCGAAATACGATGCCCACGCTCCAGTTTAGGGCCGTTTGCAGGTCTAAGGGGTTTTAAGTTAGATTCAGCAAGCCGACGTCTTACTGTCCATGCACTTGGGTTACTTCCTCCGAGGCGTCGAAACTGATTGGTGAGTTCAGTTCCTGTGAGAAAGCGATTTCGAAGCATGGTGTTCACCAAGTATCGGTCTTCTCGTGCTGTGGTACACCTGGTTCTGCCCGTTCCTGGTCTGCGTAGGTTAGAACCAGTTTCTTCGTAACGTCGGAGAACTCTTTGTACTGTTGACAGCGACACACCGACAGTCCTGGCTGTATCGCGCTGACTCCGGCCGGTTTCCAGCATTGTAAGTATTCTGGTGCATTCTTCAGGCGTAAGCGACATAATTTCAGCTTGAATAATGAATATAGAGCACTATCAACATGGTTTATGTACCCACATAAATGACAGATTACAAACAAAAGCAAAACCAAATGCTGGAATTTCGTAGTTCCATCTTCGAAAGTGGCCCTTTTTCAAATTTGATTTTTTTATGATATAACTTTACAATAACTAAGAAGTTTTAATACCTTCATTTAAGGAGTATTACATTGTCTATTAAATACAATTTATTGCATTAACCTAGCATTTTTAGTTTCCGAGATTTTTAGGATTCTTTAAGTGACCCGGATTCATTGCTCTCGAGTGTAATTGTAATAAAATAAACAAAATTATCGCAGTTTTATTCTAGTATATGATTGCACCAATAACTATTTTCATTTGACAAACCAATCTTTTGAAAGAGTTTTCTCACTTTCACTCTGAACATTTATTAGGTATATATGAACTCCTATTTTTGAACATCCAAACGTTACATGCTTAATGATATTTAGTGAAATCTGAACGTACGTTTCTTGTATGGGGATGGATCCTCCCTTATTTTTATTTTATTGTTATTATTGTTAGTTGAGCAATTCGCCATACTAACACATATTTTGTGAAAATTTCAATCCACTACCTTTTACGCTTCCAAAGATACAACCTTTTAAAGATCAGACAACCGACGCTTACTGATAGGGTCCAGTTTTCTACTTCGGAACTCTATCAAGGTAATACAGCGTCAAAGTTTATGAAAAAAACTAAAGGTACACAGCAAATTCTCAAAACTGCCTAAATCCGAGTCAGATTTCCGCTAAGGGCACTGCCTCATATCTGTACGGTACTGTAACAGCCGACTCGTCCACTGCTGAACACAGCCTCCTCTATTAAGGGGGTATTTGCCATAATCCCCACGCTTGGCAGGCGGCTTGAGGATTGCAGTGTAATTTAGCAATTCTTTAAAAGGTGCTACTGCCCATCTTCCAGTATTTTTCCCTCAGTCGCTTCTTACGATACCCACGGGATGATATGGGGAGGTGCAATTCTTACCCGGCACCCCGCGGCTGCCTCACATCACTTGCTGATAATAGTAAATACATAAAGGCAATATAATATAGCAGGAAATTGAATACCTACATTGTAAAATATTGAATAATGTTTTATTTTGTGCAGAACATCTCGGCCAGAACACCAGCAACGACATCCTGGCGTTCAGAGCCGTCCTGAGGCTGACCCCGTCGTTTCCTACCAACCCTCATTATTCGTAAGTATTTTTTTTTTTTTTTTTTTGGCGATATGCCTTTATTAAACAAATACTACAAACTACATACAACAGTACAGCTACTACAATACTACAGCTACTACAGTAAAAGCATTTGGACTCATAGGGAGTCCAAATGCTCTAGCCCACTATCAGTTGGCAGCGTGCCCAGCATGCTGGCAGCATTGCCCCGTTGAATTGCAATGCTTATTCTTTGAGCCAAATAGGTGCCAGCATTTTGATCACGCGTCGCATCGACCATGCGCTCTGATAGATTTTGGAAAATACGATGAGCTCCCGGTCCCCACGGCCCCAACGTCTCTACACCAAACGGCTCAAATATGTAACCCATACCGAGGCTAGCATATTTGCGCCGCTTGAATTGCTCTGCCGAAGTAGCCGTGGCGCCAGCCCTCACGTGGGTTTCAGAAAGGTGTGACGGCGCTAAAGTGTCTACGCATGTAGCGTCCCATACTAAGGGCCGTCCTAACTTCCATGGAACCAGAGTCATGCCGTCAGGTCTTTTACCATCGTCACG
The DNA here is from genome assembly GCA_963890685.1 of Plagodis pulveraria. NCBI lineage: Eukaryota > Metazoa > Arthropoda > Insecta > Lepidoptera > Geometridae > Plagodis > Plagodis pulveraria. Next base: position 5,174,043 of record OY982955.1, on the reverse strand, counting down.
CATCAGACCGTTCGGTTCGAGAACAGCTGGAACATTGGCGCTGGTAAAAGCCCGGCGAATGATATCGTTAAGGCTGGCGTGGCGGGAAATTCGACCAGCACTTCGAGAGCAGGAGAGGCCATGGTGACCGAGTTGGTCAACTGCAGTACCACACTGGCAGTGATGTGCAACACAACACCTTGCACCCAAGCGTAAGCTAATAGCGAGACGAAAAGCGGAAGGATCTATAAGGCTACCAGTTTTGTAAGAAGGAATGGCTTGTAACCAAAGACCTGATTCCCACACAGAAACAGCGAGAATACGAGCACGATCTGCGATACTAGGGCACGTATTTAAAAGATCTTTCCGTGCTAGCTCGCAAAGGGGCCGATCCCACTGTTTCTGAGATGACAACATTTTTGGGAACTCAGTATTTGGACAAGCCAGTCCCCATGTGGTTTTGGCCTCAGCCAGATATGCTACATCAAAAGAGCCTAAAGATTGTGCAAGAATTTTTTCTACTAATTTGTGTGTACTGTGTACAGAAGACAAAAAAGCTGGTAATGCCACACTAGAAATTTTGCGTATCCCTATGCCCCCCAACCTCACTGGGAGGGAAGCTTGCACCCAAGCCCTATCATCCATTTCAACATTCAAAACCGAAATTAACGTATCTTTTAATAAATTGTCTAAGCTTAAAAGAAGCTCACTGTGTTTCCACAGCTGACAACATCTCAAAAAGTATGTAAATTTAGGAACGAAAAGGCAAAATCTAATAATAGTAAAAGCCATATGGACGTTAATTTTGAATAATCTGCTAGAAGCATTTCTAAACTTTTGAATTTGTTCTTCGACAAATGGTGACAAAGATTCGTCAAAAATCGTTGAACCCAAAAGACGGAGCGAACTTTTTTCTACTAATTTTATATTAGGCGCAAGTAAGTTGAATTTTTCAATAATCGAAATTTTATCCGCACAAGTATCACAAACAAAAAGTAAGTATTGCTTTTTTGATACCAAAGACCAATTGCATATGCTTTTGGGCTGGTTGTTGTTCCAAACGGCACATATATTACATACATTTATGTAATATATAAACTTTCAATACGATCAACCGTTGAGCTGGAAGCGAATCTGTTGAGCTTCGTACTTTACCAAGGTTCGACAACTTGTCTTAACTCTTGACTCAATGTTGCAGCGTGGTACGACGCGATATCTCATTTTATGTAACATTTACTAACACATATATTGTTAATCTTTAGACAAACCTAACTACGATAAAAAGAAACTTGAGGGGTGTCAAGGGACACCCGGATGGAACGAAGTTCCTTTCGATTAATTAGTAAAGGAATTGTAATATTTTATTTTTATTATTAAAAAAATATAACGTTAAAACTTAATATTAACTTAAACGAAAATAACTAACTGGCTTATTTTCTATGAGAGAGAGAGAGCGAAAGACAGACAGAGAAACACGCGCACGCCGCCGCACGGCTTACAACTATAGTATTATTATATGTTCTATGAATATAGCATAAAGTGTCGTTACAACTTTTGGTCTAAACTTTTTCCGTCTAGCCTCCATTCGCAACGTGCGATAAGGAACTTTGTTCCAAAAACAAATCACTACTACCCCATATCCCAAAATAAAATGGACATATTGACATTATGAACTAACCATATAATTCGTAGGCTGTAATACTGCGCATGCTGCGTTCTGAGGCGCGCCGCGCAGCGCACGATCGAGAAGCAGGAAATTAGGCGGAATTGTCATTAGATATATTATTGTCTTTTTTAATTCATGTATCTCTAAAATATTATATTAATATTTTAAAAGATTATAAAAAAAATGTGATGACCCATTAGGTACGTTTTGTAAAAACCTTGAATTAACGCCATGAGAAAAAATTCTCTTGCAAAAAGTGTGCCGTAGATACAATTAATCGTATGTTCCTAAACGCGGCGGCTGCGTGCGGTGCGCCTCGCGCTGACGTCGCACGTGCAGTGGGCGTGCTGCGCGCGGTGCGCCCCGCAGCCGACCGCGAGACTTTGTTTATTTAGTGCTGATGAGGTGTACCGGATTGTAACGACACGGATCCCACCTAAAACCTCGAAAGATATTCACGGTATGTCGATGGAAATAGTAAAATTAATAATACAAACTCTAGCTCCAATCCTTGCTGACCTATTCAACAGATGTTTGGCTGAAGGGTCATTTCCGCTTATCTTTAAGATCAGTAAGTTATCGCCTTTATTCAAGGGAAACGGTAAGCGTGCGTGTTTAGAGAACTATAGACCCGTGTCAATAATTCCCATACTAGCCAAAATTTTTGAAAACGGATTGAGTTCTCGTCTTATTGCGTTCTTATCAAAAACAAACGCCCTATCTGATCGACAATATGCCTACAGAATAGATCGGTCTACAACTAGTCTTACCCGAGAAGTGGTGAGATGCATTTTGGCTGCCCGAGAAAGACACCAGGAAGTAGCGATCCTGTGCTGTGATTTGTCAAAGGCGTTTGACGTTGTTGACCACACCGTACTTGCAACTAAATTGCAGCATTATGGGATAACTGGGAAGCCGTTTGCCTTGTTAGCTGACCTGTTGCGAGATAGATGGCAAGTTGTGGTAGGGTGCGCTGGCGCAGTCAAATCAGAACCGTTGACAACAGACATGGGAGTAGCCCAAGGATCATCTAGATGATCCTTGGGCTGTTTGAGACAGCTGTCTCAAACATTCTGTTTTCGTTGCTAGTCAACGACCTGCCGGACGCTGTCAGCGATGCTGATATATTTATGTACACTGATGACGTAGCTGCAGTGGTCCCAGCGACCTCTCTTAGTCAACTAGAGCAAAAACTAAACGACATCTCCTCTCTACTGTCTGGGTGGTTTCAGGTGAACGGACTTTCAATTAACCTTGTGAAAACCCATTTCATTCAGTTCTATCTAGCAGGGTCTCCACCAAGACCTCTAGCAGTTTTTATGAATAATGTTAGGATTAAGCAAGAGGTATCTACTACTTTCCTAGGGTTTGAGCTTGATAGAGGCTTACAATGGGATAGGCACATTAATAAAGTATGTAGCAAGCTTTGGAGTGCATGTTTCGCTCTGAAAAGACTCGCCCGAGTTGTTCCCTCTGAGGTGGTACGTAGTTGCTATTTTGCGACAGTGCACTCACAGCTGCAGTACGGCGCGGAGCTCTGGGGGCGGGCTGCGGACTGGTTGCGAGCATTTAGAATGCAGAAACGTGCCGTTCGAGCGATCGCAAAAATACCACAGACTGACTCCGCCCGTCCATATTTTAAGAAGTTAGGTATACTAACGCTGCCTGCAGTTATTATCTTCCAAATTGCTGTGTACGTGAAGCATATGCTGTGACCTTGCCTCGTATTCAAAGCACAGTGACATGCACACATACAACACCCGTGGTAAGGACAAACTCGTGGGTGTAACTCGCTCGTTGACGAAGTCCACTAAAATTTCGCATGTCATGGTACCAACTATATATATACAACAAACTACCCAAAAATATAATAGCATCACCGAATATGAGCGGTTTCAAGTTGCGATTAAAGCGCTGGCTTATCGAGCAAACGTTTTACAGTATTGAAGAATTTTATAACTGTTAAATTTAAGTTGTTAAATGACTTGACAAAGCATTACTTGTAGTAATGACATAGTTTTTGAATTTTCTATTATAATGAATTATTATCGATTTTATATATTTTTTTATTAAGTACAATATTATTTTAATGTGACATTTTATTAATGTTTATTTTAATGAAAATTACGATGTAATACAAACTAATGTATGCCTTGACGTGTAATTTTATAATTACCAATAAATTGATTTATGAAATATGATAAAAAAAATACAGGTCTAAAATTTCGAATTATATTTTTTTGTATACAATAGTAAATCGTATCAATACAAATTTTATTACTAATTAATACACACCATCTCTATATGCAATTGTCGATCACTTTCTAAAGACCATAGCAAGGTAGACCATTAACCAATGTTTAAGTAACATTAAAAAAAGATTGGATATACAACTACTTAACATCACGTCTGACTTGGCCTTTTCTAGTCATATCACATAAATCATTTTAACAAAGCTGGATGTAAACATCATAATTGTTCGTAATTGATGTCATGGTTGGGGCTCGCAATTTCGGCAGACTCATCTATTTTAAGGATCAAAGTAATTTTGGGTGGAAATTTATGAAACCATCAGAGCTCTATAGACTCAGAGATACGGAAAGGCACGTCTTGTTAAAAAAATTCAGACGATTTTTCTCTACATCTCTCCCAAAAGACAAAAGTGCCTCCGACCTTGATTCAATGCCATAAACAATTTATGATACGTGGACACTTGACTTTCCAGAAAAGCGAGTACAGATAGGGTCGAGAAAGAAAATTGAGGATAAAGAAATTGTAAAATCTTTTCTACAACAAAACAAAAAATATGGTATTAAGTGCATGCAATGAGCTCGGATATGCAAAGCGAATGGCTAACCATATAGCTGGTATTTGCACCCCCTTGGTATTAAAGTGGCACATCTTGGTATCCGATTGGCCACCTGCCTTATTAAAATTCTATGTTGACGCCATTCAGATGACTCTGCCAGACCAAAGTAACTTAGTAAGATGGAGGAAAGCAGCCGAAAAGTAATGCTGTATTTGTCAAGAGGCGATAGGTATAGCAAGGCACTTACTGGTAGGATGCGAGGTGCTCCTTGATAGGCGTCATTTTTTTTTTTTTTTTATTATTTATGTTATATTTTTATAGTTATTCACGTCGCCGTGATAGAAACCTCAAAGTCATACGTGAAGCGGCGAGTCTCTCGGTACCTAGAGCAAAAAAGGTTTAACCACGAACTAACGACACGTCGATTTTGTAAAGTAAGGGTCATCTACAAAATCTTAAACCAAGCCTTACTCTGTCTTAGGCGTAGCTTCCCATTGGACTCTATTGATGGAGTCGTATGAAAAACACTATAACATTCCTAAGGATGTTGGTGCTTCGTCATCCAGACCAAATATATTTCTTCACTCAAAAAATATAAACCGCATAGTACTTACAGAACTAACTGTGCCTTGGGAAACATACGCAGGTACCTAAAGAGCACAAAATAAAAACAAACAAATATTATGACTTAACCAAAAACGGTTATGCAGTTAATATATATGTTGTAGAAGTCGGGGTATACCAGCGAACTCCCTTTATAACCTACTAAAAACAATGGCCTATCACGAACAACCGTAACTTCCATCCTAGAACGTGTATCCAAGGCGGCGTTAGTAGGATCTTACAAAATGTCGTTAACAGTAGCTCAAAGACCTTTTCAGTTTTTAATAAGCTCACTTATGAATTGATTTTTATGAAATTGTTCACGTTACTTCCATTCTAGATCATTCCATATCGCGTAGTTTAGTTTCGCTCATTCGCATGCAATACGAAGTGTCTCCGTTCTATTCTTTCAACACCAACATATATGTTGTCGACATTGAAAAATGTTAGACTGAGAGCGCAGGATCCGTCCTGCGGAGTCATAGTTTCGCATTTCGCAATTGAGTTAAACAGATATACAACAATATATAAATAACGTAAGCAATATTCTTTTATTATAATTGAACATGTTTTTTTAAAGCCCATAAATTACTTCGGGTCATGTAGTATTACATGGATGATACATAAAAAATATATAGGATCTGGAACGACTTACTATACATTTGAAGGCAATTCCTGTGTAGTGTGACTATGTCGCCAAGCACCTAACAGTGTGTTCCGGCAGCAGTCCTTGAGAGCCAGTAATAGTTACAGCCACATGCGACCTAATAACTGTACGTCTCTGTGTGACGGGCACAGTGCTATTATATTATGAAATGCGTCTGTTATAGGCAGAGGTGAGGTCACTTAACATCAGGTGGGCCTTGGGCTTCTTCTGTCACAATAACATAAAAAGTAACATATAGATATATAGCTTGGCTATGTGATATTTAAGAGCTGTACCACAGTAAAACCAGAAAAGTAGTCTAACTTGAGGCTTGTAGAAGATTTAAATGCCTACTCTAGTCTCGTTCTAAGTCTACCTATACTTATAGCGGGAAGCAAAAAGAACGTAATTTTTTTCATCCACGTGTCTAGTTAGGCTATTTTATTATTCATGTTATGAAAATGTAAAAGAGGACACCAAAGAAAAAAATAAAGGATTTTACTCCGCAATTTATTAATGGTCGGTGCATTTGTTTTAATGAAAACGAGGCACTGCGGGATGCTTTGACTTGTAATATCATTTTGTTACCTTTATTTACGACTAGCGGCCTGCCCCGGCTTTGCACGAGTATTTAACAAAAATTATACATTGAAACACATAAAAACTAGGTATTGTGACATAACTGTAATACTTATAGACATATTGTATTATATTTTTTTTGTAGATATTGTTGTTCTCAATAAAATTGTAGTACATCACTTTACTCTATTGTGAACAATTTTCGGAGTAAAGCAAAAGTAGGTAACTGAATATGCACGGATTGTTAGCCGAAATATATAGTAGGTCATTTTCATTTTCAGAAAACAATACCAGTGATGCAATTAATCTCTTAGTAATGCACTCCTGAAGCCTAGCATGCATACTCTGGATGAAATTCCTCACGTTTTCCTTGTGAATCTCTTCCCAGACGCGCTTTAAAACGTCAATCAGCTACTGTTGGTTGTAGACCCCTCGCTTATTCTCTCTAACCCTTCGTTTCAATTGGTTCCACATATTATGTTCGATTGGATTTAAATCCGGACTGTTGATTGGCCATGGTAATACCTCAATACTCTGGAGACTATTCTAGAACAGCTTGGGTCGCTCGAACTGTGTGTGCACTGGTATTATTATTATTATATTATTCTTGCATCAGGATGAAATTGCCAATTTCATTATGAAGTTAAATAGAGCGATTCATGATCATTAATTTAAACACTTGTCAGCAACATTGTAAGCAATTACATTATTTCGTAGTTACATGAGTTAAACAATGTAAAGTCTTTACTGTTTTCGTGTTACAGCAATGAATCGTAGTGGCCCTTAATTTGTTTTGTAGTATATTTACAAGTAAGTTTACTATTTTATGATAATAATAACCATTATGATGTAGAAATTTTAATTACTTATTGCAAATATTCTCAAATATTAGAAAACAGGCGGTACGAATGTTGTGTCTTGTCTACGAATTTTGTGAATCTTGTCTATGGAACACATCACATCCATAGATATTTTAGACATGGCTGGAAAACTGCTTGTAAGTAAACCTCTGTGAAATGTAAATGAGACTTGATGACTGTGTACTTTTTGCAGAGTCCTGTGCCAAATGATCCGTGCCCTCTCTGCAGCGCCGCCCTTTTGCGTGCCGAACTACCATAAAATCTTCGAGGACGCGGAGGTAAGATCTCTCTTAAATTAAATTACTCAATGACACGATATTCTTGGAGTAAGTGGAAAGTAAGCAATGTTTTTGGAGATACAGATAATAGTATTACGTTTATTAAAAAAAACTTTACAAACTGATGTACATATATAGCTACTGCGGGCTACTTCTTTCTGAAGCATAACACTTCATTTTTTGCCAGTTCTGTGGCTAAAAATGTAGTGTTATGCTTCAGAGTTCATGTACGAATATGTATGTATGTTTATTTATTTATTTGTTCAAGAAACACTGACAGTATACGTATTAAATAATCATAAAGCACGTTCTTAATGTTTAAGTGCTGATACATACCTATACCTTTTACAGGCGTTTACAACATTGATCAAAAGTGAGCGGTTATATAACCAAAAAGTTAATATTAATAAAACTGGTTTACAGCAACATTGATAGGTTTAATTATCAAATATGAATACTATCTTAATATACCAAATTCATTGAAAGATAATTCATTAATTTATAACTTAGTGTTATGCAATCATTACTTTATATTTCTTTGATTGTTATAAGAGTGAATAAATCATATTATAATAAAACAATAGGGAAACAAAAAAAAGTAACGAATCTTCGAATTCAAAAGAAGTCAGAACATACAAAAAAACAAATAGGGACTTAACTAGGGAATTTGAAGCAGTGATGGCTCAGTGGCATTGGCTATGGACTGCCATGCCGCAGGTCCATGGTTCGAATCCCGCCGCGGGCTTGAGCTTCAAAGCATGGTGGAAGGGCATTTTGCGAATGCCCGCCTGGCTAGCGACCACCCTCAAGTAGAAAATCTGTCGCCAGGCACCTAACGGTGTGTTCCGGCAGCAGTCCTTGAGAGCCAGTGAAATTACAGGCATATGAGACTTAACAGCTATGTCTCAAAGTGACGGGCGCAGTGCAATTCGTGACTTGTGATGAAATGCGTCTGTTATAGGCAGAGGTTAGTCCGCTTAACATCATGTGGGCCTAGTGCTTGATCCGATACAATTACATAAAAAAATAAATCTAATAGATAAGGCATTTTATTCAACAGACGATTTTTAAATAATAATATGGATATTAGTAATGACGAATGTAATTTTGATATATTTTTCTCGTGATTATAATTTTGGTTTGACCCCATTTAAAACATATATAAAGCAAGGTGATCTTTCCTATTGACTACTGTCTGCATTATCATTATTTACTACCTATGCTTTGCGAAATAAATATTTTGAATTTGAATTTGAAACTTCTACTGTTTTTGGCATTGTGATAGAACAAGCGCTAAGCCTACGTTATATTTAGCATTAACCTCTGCCTATAACAGATGCATTTCGTCACAAGAGACGAAATGCACTACGCTCGTCACCCTGAAACATAGTTACTTAGTCTCATATGCCTGTAGTTTTACTGGCTCTCAAAGAATGCGGAACACTTATTTAGGTGCTTGATGAAAGATTTTCAACTTGAGGGTGGTAGGTAGCCAAGCAAGCATTCGCAAAATGCCCTTCCACTGTGCGGTGAAGCCGAACCCACTGGAGGGGATCAAACCATGGACCTACGGTATGGCAGTCCATAGCTATTACCGCTCGGTTCTTATTGCTTTGCTAAACACAAACTAAAAACAAACCAAACTTTTCGATATACAAGATAAACATTTATTTGTTAATATAATTAATAAATCACGTCATTTCTTAATAAGTAATGAATTTTCAAATTTTTTGTACTACCCTCGCATCAATATGTATCAATTGCCGCGGTCCTCGATCGTTTCAATTGATCTATATATACTAGACGCGACATCTCAAACGAAGATAGTTGTACAGTGCAAAGAAGCCGGCCGGCATCTTCTCACCCACTCGCTACTGGGCACTCGTAGAGATTACACGTGCTTTACGTTCGAAAATTGTGTATTCAAAATACACATTGATAATAGACAATTTTCGAACGTAAAGCGCGTGTAATCTCTATGAGTGTCCAGCTGCGTGTGGGGGAGAGTATACCAGGCGGCATACTTACACTGGTCGACTATCCTCGTTTGAGATGTCGCGTCTAGTATATATAGGTCAATGATAGTTTCCAGTTTGTTTGAGCGCGATCGGAAGAATAGAGTCCATATTATAAGCAGATTATTGGAATTTAAATACTTAAAAGTTCACCTTAGCTGTACCATACTCATACATTACGAGAATAGTATAGTCAAACATACTACGTACCATACATTGACCTATATATACTAGACGCAACATCTCAAACGAAGATAGTCGACCAGTACAAAGATGCCGGCCGGCATACTCTCTCCCAGACGCAGCTGGGCACTCGTAGAGATTGCACGCGCTTTACGTTGGAAAACTGTGTATTCAAAATACACACTTGATAATGCACAATTTTCGAACGTAAAGCGCGTGTAATCTCTACGAGTGCCCAGCTGCGTCTGGGAGAGAGTATGCCGGCCGGCATCTTTGCACTGGTCGACTATCCTCGTTTGAGATGTCGCGTCTAGTATATATAGGTCAATGGTACCATAGCGTATTTATTACACATCAAAATTTGCGGCAGCGCAGCACGTTTATGCAATGACACACGTTCCATAGGAAATGTTCACACCCGACAGCAAAAAACTGCATTTTCTTAAAATTTACAGTATATTTTGTATATAATAATATAGATACAGCTACTTAAGTAGCTGAATTAAAGTCTAAGTATTCATTTAACTTTGAGGTATATATTCAAGAGTTTTTCCAGGTCCCTATTGAAGCAGCTCATTTGTACGACGCTGTGACACTGTGGGCGCGCGCCGCCACCGCCGCCATGCGCTCTGGACTTCCACCCACCGACGGTTCCACGCTGATGACGCTCCTCAGGCCTACCACTTACCGATCCGTGCAGGGATTTGATGTGAGTACGCATTGTACTATAATGGTTACAATAATAATACATTATTTCATATAACCTATTCTTAGCATTCTCATGAAAAGACCCATAAGCTACAGTGTTTAAATGGGTTTCAAAAAGGCAAAGCCTGTATTTGGCTGCCCATACGATTTCTAGATGTAAGAATTAAGGTATTAATATTCTAGATGGCTGTACGACTTGTTCCGCATTCGGCCCTCTAAGTTTCGACCCTCATAAATAAGTCGTAGTTCGCCACACACCATATACCAATTGGATAAAACAATAATAAACTGTAAATATTTATCCACTTTGTTGTTCAATTTATCCACTTTGTTGTCCATTCGTTTACTATATTTCCAATGCATTTTTTAGTACAGTAGTTACTAAAGTTAATAAGAATTTTAATAGATTTACAGATACCTGTATTCTGTAATTACTGTCTAACCCCTAGAACCGTAACCTTATCTAAAAGTACGTACGTAGTAAGTTTTCACTGTCATGCAGCGGTAACTGCTACAGAATGTTAAATTTGGTGAACCCAACACTTAGCTATTCTTTCGCCTACCTACAACACAAATAGCCATCACGGCAATTTAAGCTGATTTCGTAGCACGTCCGTATCAAACAGCTTGTTGGCACAAAGTGATTTTATTTAAGAGTTCGTTTGAACAGCTTAAAAAAATGGGCGCTTTTTAAGCAACGCTTATTTCAACTCACATCTGAACGTTACCATATATATATATCTGTACCAACGTTTCGAGGTCAGATGAAGTAGAATAGATAGGAAATAAGGTAGGGTAATTTCGTCGAACACATATCATTCTCGTCTACATTAGTTTGTATCAAAGCGTAGCGGGCGTGAAGTTTCCCTGTAATTAAGTAGGTGACATCGCGTAATGCCTCGTTATACACAGGTTCTACATATAATGTAGACAGTTGTTGTGTTTTATTCGAAATGTGGCGTTTAATGATGATGACTGTGCCATCCGTATCTCCATGCGTAGTCAAAATAAACTGAACTCAGAATAGAGAACAATCTGAGACTATAAACATAGTAATTTGTAATATGAAACTCCCATAAGCTTCTGCTCTTCTGGTACTTTAGTAGCTTTTTTATGCCTGATTGTTGAGCCTTTGACCACTCTCACCTGATGGTAAGTGATGATGTGGTCGAACATGTAATTCAGGTCTATAATTGAAACCATGGCTCTCAAGGACAGCTGCCGGAACACACCGTTAAGTGCTTGGTGACATATTTTCTACTTGAGGAGCTAGCCAGGTGGGCATTCTCAACATGCCCTACCACTATGCTATAACGACTGTCATCCTAAGACAACAACCGGGATCAACAGCTTAACGTGCCCTCCGAAGCACGGAAGTGCTCAGTAGTAATGTCACTATCGGTCACCCATTCAACTCAAAACCGCGGCGAACGATGCTTAACTTTGCTTCTCAAACTGGAATAAGGTTTTTCAGTCAGTATTTCTTTCACTTTTGGGATGTTAACTTCACTTGCAGACGTTGATGGCCTATCAAATCCAGCGCCAAAATGGAAAATAGTTAATATTACTTTAGGGATGTGTACCGTGGCGATTTTTATTTTTGAGCTCCCGATTTAACTCCCGGTACAAATCCCGTAAGTGATAATAATATTTATGTAGTAAACCATGATAGTTTGGAAAAGGAAAACAGTTGAGCCAATCTAACAATTACAAAAAGGAAAACAAATAATTGTATTGGAACCATAAACAAATCATTCATTCCCGATACTTTTTTGACTGAATGTATAGTTAAGAAGTTAGTCCTTGGTTTCAGACCAGAGTACACCACATCTTTACTGTAACAGCCAACTCCACTGCTGATCACAGCCTCGCCTATTAAAGGGGTATTTGCCACGCTTGGCAGGCTGCTTGGGGATCGCAGTGTAAGATGGCAGTTCCTTAGAAGGTGCTGCTGCCCACCTTCCGGTATTTTTCCCTTAGTCGCCTTTTACGACACCCACGGGATGATATGGGGAGGTGCAATTCTAACCCGGCACCCCACGGGGGAAAACACACACCACATCTACCATCATTTAAATAAATACCTTTTATTCATGACTCAAATTGGACGCAAAAGGAACCGCAGGTGGAAGGTACTATAAAAAGGTGGCTATAATTGTATTTAATTCGAGATATTAATTATTAAATTAAACTATTGACCAGGGTAACCATTCTTGTGAACAATTCACACAATCGATCGGGTACTCAGTATACATAACTAAAAAGAGATAAATTATTGACCGTCTTTCAACTATAGTGACATGAAAATCAAGAGCAAGAGAAAAAAAAAGCTCAAAAGTGTCTGAATTAATATGGTGCCAATTTCAACAAGTTACGTCCCTTTATTCCCAGTAGAATACCAAATTTGATAACTGGTAATCAAAAAGGAAAATAATGGTGCTTGATTGCCGGGTAGTCTATAAAGATTTGCCTTTCCTTTTAATACACCAAAATTTCATAGGCATATCAATATTAGAAGTCGATTGCTTTTTTTCTTTATTTTTCATCAACAATATTACACGTTTTAAAGGTTGATTGAGTTAGAAAATAATCAAATTAGTGTTAACTGAAGCGCGGGCGATATAGAAAAAGGTTTTATTTTATGAGGATCATTCCAATAAATTTAGTCAATAAAATGCCCAGTTTTATATAGGATATATGTAGATAAATTTACTCTTTTTTTGAAGCAATGATGGCCGAGCGGTAATAGCTATGGACTGCCGCGCCGCAGTACCCTGGTTCGATCCCCACCGCCGGCTCGAGCTTCAACGCATGGTGGAAGGGCTTTTTGCGATTGCCCGCCTGGCTAGCCACCACCCTCAAGTAGAAAGTCTTGTCGTCAAGCACCTAACGATGTGTTCCGGCAGTAGTACTTGAGAGCCAGTGAAATTACAGGCATATGAGACTTAACAACTATGTCTCAAGGTGACGGGCGCAGGGTAATTCGTGACTTGTGACGAAATGTATCTGTTATAGGCAGAGGTTACTCCGGTTAAAATCAGGTGGGCCTCGAGCTTGTTCCGTCACAATAAAATAAAAACATAAAATAAAAAAAAACTGATCACTAGGCACTTTAACCGTTGGCTGATTGCTATGGTTATATCTACTTTTTTTTATGAAATTATGACGGATCAAGCACGGGGCCCACCTGATGTTAAGCGGACCTCTGCCTATAACAGATGCATTTCGTCACTAGTCACGAATTGCACTGCGCCCGTCACCTTGAGACATAGTTGTTAAGTCTCATGTGCCTGGCATTTCACTGGCTCTCAAGGACTGCTGCCGGAACACACCGTTAGGTGCTTGGCGACAATAAATAGATTCAGGCGTTACTTTGCGGAAATCCATATTTAATAATAACAAATATTTTTATATTAAATATGGATATTATTGCTTGGCGACAGATTTTCTACTTAAGGGTTGTCGCTAACCAGGCGGGCATTCACAAAATGCCTAAAATGCTACTTTTCGATATTTGACGGCCGTTTTAACTTTAGTCAAACTGGTCCGTTAGTTATTTTGTTCCCCGTGTGACTAAAAACCTCAGTAATCGTAGGTAAACATTTTTTGGTGTCACAACCATGAAATGACAATGTTCTATGGCACAGGTAAACATGGACGATGCTGGTGACGCAGAGGGCAACTTCACCGTGATCGGGCTGGTGGCGGACAAGTCTGCCCCTGGAGGATGGAGCGCCCAGCCTGTAGCCACCTTCTGGTTTCCTAACTGCTCTGTTCTTTTGCCCGTAAGTTGCACACTCGGCTGCGAGCCATTTTATTATAGTAATAAAAATAAAATATTTGTTTACTTATGTCTATAATAATAGTAACACTACTGTCTATTTTACTGATATAATATCATCAAGATAGGAAAATATTTTTCAGTTATGTGAGTTTAACTCAAAAATGGCTTCACCGATTTTGATGAAATGTAAATGGGACCACATGACAATCATCAGCTTTCAAATATAAAAGAATTATCAAAAAAAAATATATAGACGATTTGAGAACTTCCTCTCCTTTATTTCAAGTTGGTTAAAAAGTATAATATTTTCGAAAATTTATTTGATCATTGAAGAACCGACACCTTCTACTGCGATCCCCAAGACGACTGCCAAGCGTGGGGACTATGGAAAATCCCCCTGATGGGGGAGACCTTGTTTAACGATGAAGATTTCGGTTAAAGTGATTAAGTGTGATGACCTGAATAAGTAAACCAATAATTTATGTAAAAAAAACAATTATACTGAGCGAGGTTTTGTTAAATTAACATTCGGCGCGAAAATAAGTGTGCCACCAGTTTACCAGTTTAATCAAAGTGGTGGCACACTTATTTTCGCGCCGAATCCTATCTGCTGGAGTGTTAGTTTACTAAAACCTCGCTAAGTATAAATCTTCGAAGCACCAAATATTTGGCAACTAGTTGGACTAGTTTTTCAAGGGGAACCATGGAAATTAGCCTGGACCTATACCTACTGCGATCTTGAAGAAAATTGTGTAATTTGGCAAGCATCGTTTAGGCAGTTCTATTATTAACAAAATACTACGAACTATATACAATACTCTACAACTACTACAACAAAAGCATTTAGACAGAAGCAATGATGACCAATCGGTTATAGCTATGGACTGCGGTGCCGCATGTCTCACCCACTCGTCCCACCGCCGGCTTGAGCTTCACCGCATGATGGGAGGGCATTTTGCGAATGCTCGCTTGGCTAGCTAGCTACCACCCTCAAGTAGAAAATCTGTCACCAAGCACCTAACAGTGTGTTCCGGCAGCAGTCCTTGAGAGCCAGTAAATTACAGGCACACGAGACTCAATAACTGTACGTCTCAGTGTGACGGGCGCAGTTAAGTTCGTTACTTGTTACGAAATGGATCTGTTATAGGCAGAGGTTACCGCTTAACATCAAGTGGGACTCGTGCTTGTTCCGTCACAAGAAAAAAATGGATCTGTTATAGGCAGAGGTTACCGCTTAACATCAAGTGGGACTCGTGCTTGTTCCGTCACAAGAAAAAAATGGATCTGTTATAGGCAGAGGTTACCGCTTAACATCAGGTGGCACTCGTGCTTGTTCCGTCACAAGAAAAAAAAAATATATAAGTCATTGCAGACTCACAGGCAGTCCAAATGCTCCAGTCCACTACTATGCAAAATACTTTAGGTAGTTTGTGTTTTGCAAAAATCCACAGATTACCCCAATAGATACCGCATTATAAGATTTTTATTGGGATCAAAGTTAGAGGTAGGTGCGGGTTGCGGGGACTAAAACAAAAGCGTTCTTATTGGCTTTTTTAAACTTGCACTAGTTATTAGACCAAGCGGACACTCACCGAAGGGATGGGCTGTGTCGTAGGAAGATATTTTACAAGCCATGTTTGCTCAATTGGTTACAGCATACCCCGGCTCAAGGGGTGGATGGACGCGGGTTCGAATCCCGCACATGACTAAAAGTTTTCCCATCGTATATTTGTGATTTTGTAATGTAATCCGCATAGCAGGCGTTATTGCAAACCTAACAATATTATAAAAATACTTAATATTTTTTACTAGAATCCTTTGAACAATCATGGTAGTTTTCATTCTGCATATTATTAAAAATTTTTAGTTTCAACTTCAAGAATGTTGTAGGTATTGCTAATTCTGTTAGGAATCTATAGGGGGTAATCTGTGCTCGGAGCTGATACAGTACGTAAATATTATTCATGTTATAATCTAGTATGGAAAATATTTTCAACAAAATTGCTATAAAACAGTAGTGGTTCATGTTGTTGTTATTGTATTTTTTTTTATGTTATTGTGAAGGAACAAGCTCGAGGCCCACCTGATGTTTAGCGGGCTAACCTCTGCCTATAACAGGTACATTTCATAACAAGTCACGAAATGCACTGCGCCCGTCACTTTGAGACATAGCTGTAAAGTCTCATGTTCCTGTAATTTCACACCGCAGTCTAATTATTAATTCCTGCCATCTTTTTTATATTTCGTCTGTTTCGGCCTTTTATCTTGCTCCCCGTAAAATTGGGGACACAGTCTTGGAAGACTCAGTTACATCAAGTAATAACCAAAATTAAGTTTTGTTCGAAGAACGGATACAAGATTGAATATCTTTTATATTACCTATATATTAGAAAGTAATTTAAGGATTTTGTGGATTATATTGTAAAATTTCTTTCTTGTAGGAATACGATATTGTTGTTTTAAATATTTAATCCCTTCTTCGTGTCGATGACTCATTATTATTAGATAGATGACTGTCAGTACTGGACTGTAGCCACCACAAGGGTAGGGGCCTCGTACAGGTCACCCAAAGTGCAAGCATTGGGACACTGAGGGCAGGACAGCAAGTGACGCATGTCCTGCGTAGCGCCACAACTACATAGGGTTCCTACGTCAGACCCCATTTGGACCGGCAACGACCCACTTGAGTCTGAAGTCGATTTAGCGACTTCCAAGTGGGCCACGCCAGATCTTTGCCCGGGGGGAGTACTTCAGCCAGCTCAATGTAGTTGGGTGGGGGAGGGCAGCTGTTCTGCCACAGTTCCATGCGGGCATCCCTGGTGAAGCCAAGAAAACTTTAAATATTTAATAAATTTGTGTTTTGGTGAAATAGTGGTTTTGGTGTTCAAAACTTGTAGCCTAATCAATTTAAGTTGCGCTCATTAGTCTGTATTAGAATCACTAACTATGGTCGTAATTGATTTCTAGAATATTTCGCCAACCCGGGATGAAATTCGGACTGGCACCAATTTACACCTCGGCTCTTTTGTTGAACAAATAGCTAACTACCTTAATCACTTGTTGAATATACTAATCTCGAAAGAACAAGACCAAGCCGAAATGAAGCATGTATTTTTTAGGCTGTAAACATCAGCTAATCATTTCTAAATGAAAGCAAAATGTAGAATGATAGTTTATATAAGTAAAACGTTCGAGTATTTATTTTGAAGTTGGGGACATGAAGCTTGTTATCAAGATTGATTACGCCTGTAATCAGTTTTTGCTATTTCTCAAAGGTAAATCTTATATAGCCATCCCCACCCACTTGACAAATATACCATACACAAAACTTTATGATTAAATTTGTCTACTTTCATAACTTTTTCCACGACAGGAATTGGTCGGAGCAGATAAGATAACTTGGATCAGTGGAAGCCCTCCTCTGTCCGAGCCGGCTTGCGGTTTTGATGGAGTAAAGTGCTCCCTGCCGCATGACCCTGGAGTCCTGTCTGCAGCAGCAGCGGTGGCAGCTGTGGTTATCCTTGCGGTAGCCCTCCTGGTGCGTCACTACCGCTACGAGCAGAAACTCGCGTCTGTGCTGTGGCGGATTGAAGCCAAGGATTTGACATTCATATCGCCTTATAACGATGGAGATAAGGTAAGTTCAACTGATCCCACCATTTTCATAAAAAAGTTGGATTTTGTGTGTCTCTATGTGTGTATTGTTACCAGTTACTACTAACAAAAAAATCGTTATAAAGGCTTGAAAAAATAAATTAAATTTATTGGAAAAAATAACTTAAATAAGTACATAATTTTGAAATTCGCAAATTATGGTTCGCAATGTGGCCCCAAACAGTTTAGGGCCAGATACAATCCAAAGGCAGTACAGGCTGTTGGAGGGATTTTGAAAAAAATGGTTCATAGATTCTTCAAGTAAATAAATTAACACAATTTCTTCAGCATTCGTACTTCATTTCTAAATTAATAGCGGCTCGCATATGATTCGCACGGGTAATTAACAAAAATTTCAAAAAATATATCAACTTCTTTGAAAACATTCTATTACCTACTTTCATCAGGGATAATGTAGGATTCTAACGATGAAAGAATTTTTCTTATCGGTCTAGTAGTTTTTAAGTTTATTGGTTACATACAAATGCAAAAATATCTGACTCTTGGTTACAACTTGTCTGTAAAAGTAGCGCCTACACAGAAAAAAAAGATTTCTTCAGCCAAGAATATACATTGTCTTAATAAATTCAAGACAATGCTGTATTACAACAAGAATATATTCTGAACTGAAAAATAATCGAGTCTTGATATTACACTCGAATATTCTTAGGAATATTGTTTTGACCCAAGAAATATTTCTTCACATAAAGTTATCAAATTATTATTTCAAGATAACGAAAATATTCTTCTAACAATAAAATAGGAATTCTTCTGTTAACATTTTATTCTCTAAATAAAATTTCTATATTCTTTCTTGAAATATTTTTAAATATTCTTGTTGAATGTAATTAAGGTACTTCACTTACGAATATTTATGGTAAGATTCTTGGATTCAAAACTAACCATATTCGTATTTAAACACTAACGATTTCTCCAAAGAAGAATGCAATATATACTTTGATTCAAGAATATATTCCTGAGAATATTGTGTTCTGTTTTCAAGAATATATTGTTTTCAATATATATGAATCACAAATATTCTTGAATAAAAACACACTGCTTTGGCTCAAGTATTCCTTTTTTTCTGTGTAGCCTGGGTTCGAAAGCATACCGTATAAAAGATACAAATGGATATATCTGCCTGCTGTTACAGACTGAGCCTATAGACTGGGCAGAAGGCATTTAATCCCATATCTTCATAAATCGCCTATACTGATGTAAGAAGACGAAGAAGCAAGCAAGCTCCATACATGACAGGCTAGCCTTTGACTTCTATCTCACCCGATTGTAAGTATGGTCGAAGATGTTGTTCAGGCAAACCTAGAATTACTGACTCTCAATAACAGCTACCGAAACACACTGTGAGGTGCTTGGCGACAGATTTTCAACTTGAGGGTGGTAGCTAGCCAGGCGAGCATTCGCAAAATGCCACCATGCTGTCTTATTTCTGGATACACTGAGAAAAACGACTTTGGAGCTTAAATCAAATTTGACCTTTTACCGTTGAATTGTGACTACGCAAGATGAATTCACAACTCTTAAGATGATTTTTACCAATCAATAAAAATGTACCATGTTTTATAATAAACACAACCGTCAAAAAATGCCTTCCGTAAAGTATTTTCAGAATTGAACTTTTTATACGATAACAATTGCAGTATTGACCATAAAATATACCTTACTTTTACGGCGGTTTATATACGGTGATTATCACCATAACGTACGACTTGATCAGCCTCATCGAAAAGTCAACATTTAAGAAAGACCACAAAATACACCTTAAATGAAGACGAAAAGAAACATTCGCCTTCACTGACTTCGTTTAACGTCTTCTAGTTGGAAGGCGTTTTTTTACGTATTTACGTTTGGTCGGTTATTTGCCTTCATACCATATAAATTGGCCGTCATTAGGGCGCTTTTGACTTTAGATTTTTCTCAGTGTAGCCGTCTAACGATACTAAGTATACAACCGGGACTGACGGCTTAACGTGCCCTCCGAAGCACGGAAATGCTCAGTAGTAATGTCACTAGCGGTCACTCATCCAACTACTGACCGCTGCGAACGTTGCTTAACTTAGCTGATTGCTTAATCAAACTTCGCTGCGAGCGCTTCAAATTCAATCTGAACGTTATAGTTTTTGGATAAGATACAGCTCATTGGAAAAACATTGTAATTAAGCTCAAACTATACGCATGAATATTTAAGGTATATCGATAACTTCATTTATGAATAATGCACAAGCAATAAAGTTATTCCAATAGTGATTTTATTATCTCAACAAATCTCTATACGTATATATACGTAGGCTCGACCCTATTTACAAATAAGCCTGCTTGTGTTCTTTCAATGAATTGTTATTAGTTACCAAATCTATTTCCAGACTGACCAGCTGAAATAGACCTGTGTGACTTTGTTAGGTTTCTTAGTTATCTTACCTAAAAATGTGGGGTTGTTTAAGATGGTCGGGGCCAATTTATAATAGGCAATCTGTGTAGGACTAGAGAAATAGTATTTACTGTGTAAACCTTTATATTTTTCCTAGCTTTTATGAAATTTCTAAATGTAAAATTTTCTAATCGTAGGTTTTTAACGTAACACACACAAACGTCATATTTACTGTAACTATTACAAAATCTAAAATAAAACAAGACGAAAACAGGCTATGTGCAAGTCGATGAGAGCCAAAGTGACAAACGGACATTATGCTAAGTGTATCCGAACTGAATGAAAAAGACGAAGTGGTCTTTGAAGAATGTCAGATTAAGGGCGTAGGACGGTGAGAACTCAGAAACATAACTACAGATATATATATATTGTTATGTTATATAAAAGGGCATTTTGCGAATGCTCGCCTGGGTACCCCCACCAACGCAAGTAGAAAATCTGTCGCCAAGCACCTACCGGTGTATTCCGGCAGCAGTCCTTAAGCGCCGATAAAATTACAGACCCATGAAACTTAACAACTATATGTCTCAGTGTGACGGGCACAGTGCAATTCATCAAATGTATCGAAATGCATTAATAAAATATATACGAATAAAAATTTGTATCGATACTATTCACTATAAACAAGCGAATATTAGCTGTATTTATGATTTTTTTCTATCCAGAGAGATTATATTATATGGAATCGTGTTTTCGGATCAAGCATATTATTTGTGATATACTCTAGAATATTGTATAGTCGTATTTTATTCATATATGTAAGGCGTACACTCTTCCTTAAAAACATTTTTAAAATTTGCCTTTTAGGGTTCCGTACCTCAAAAGGAAAAAACGGAACCCTTATAGGATCACTTTGTTGTGCCTCTGTCGGTCTATCAAGACCCTTTTTATCAGGAACGCGTGGAGGTATCAAGCTGAAATTCATATCAAATAGCTCAGGTCTACTGTCTTGTATTTGGCTAGTTTTATTTATTCAGGTTTTTATTGATTAGTTTTTTAATTAAGAGATCCTCTCTAGGGGTTTTAGAGTAAAACAAAACGACAAAATTGTTTCTAAACCATCCAGCTACGCCATTTACGAAAACTAAGGGAAAGTTTTTATTTATCAGAATTACCAGACTTGTTAGTCTCAAAATCACGTCTCAGTCGTTAAAATCTGGGTTCGATCCCAGACTCGGTCAGATGTTAATTGGTATAATGTTACAAGAAATTTTGTGAGCGTACTATCCGATGTAATCTAAACTTGGCCTAGAATTGTACTATAAATAGTAAAGCGTAACGTAAAAAAGGCGCATTTTAATTTAAACTTAAAGTAAAGGAAGTATTGTTTTCACGGTTCCTTACTCGAAGTGCAACCCTATTCATTGACCTATATATACTAGACGCGACATCTCAAACGAGGATAGTCGGCCAGTGCAGGTAAGCCGGCCGGCATACTCTCCCCCACACGCAGCTGGGCATTCGCAGAGATTACACGCGCTTTTAATTCCACTTAAGATCAGGTGGGCCTCGGGCTTGTTCCGTCACCAAAAAAAAATTGATAAGGAATGATGATACAACCGTTGATAGAAAACTGTAACAATTTGCATGAACGTCCAGATTACATACACGCAGAAACCTATCAATACCATTCTACCAGTAAGTAATTATTAAATCACAAGCACATGAGATTTGACAACTGTATGTCTGATGGTGATGGGCGCAGTGTAGTTCGGCACTTAGTTCGAAGTGATGAAATGCAACCGTTATATGCAGAGGTTACCAGGTGACAGGTACGAAGCATATTAGGCATTCCGTCACAATCAGATAAAAAATGGCGATAGGTGACTTTGTATAATACTACAGATCAGAGAAACAAGGGAGATTTGCCTTCAATGCGTGTTTGTTCACATAAAAGTGCCTCCTTGTCTCTCCCACCCATTTCACTCTTACTTAAATAAAAACAATAAGTATGGCGTACATACGCACATTTTGCCACATACACTAAGATTTCCGCTGCGAACTAATACACTAACTAATCGTACACATGCAAAAATGGGTTGCGCTTCAGCTACGGTCAAAAGTCACACACGCAGACACAGCTGTTAAATCACTAATCCATTGCGTTATCGGAAGAACTGATTCGTTTATAGATTTGTACTAAGCGCGCAATGGTTTTCTTACAATCAAGCTTGATTTAGGCCAGATGCGTTCGAACGTGCAACGCCTCCATTACATATCTCCCTTGTTTCCTGATCTGAGTATAAGACTAACCAAATTATTCGATTGTTCTTATCATTCGAAATTAATAATCGATCTCAATCTCTTTTAGCTATCTAAGATAGATTAAGCAATCGATTTTATGGTTTTAACGTGCCAATAAGTTATCCAGAGATTGAAATTTCTATCTGTGGAAGCAATCTATCGCTGGGAGGTCGGTTTCAGAAAAAAGATTGACCTCTGTATGTAAATGTCACTTTGTGCGTGTCAATAATCTATCTATGGATTTTGGATCGGATTTGGACAGAAATATTACTTGCTCAGTGGCCCAGATGGTATTCCGTATGAATGGCAATAACGGACGGGTGACTGGGAGACTGACACATTTTAGCATTACGTTCCATTCTACTCTGACTATCATTTCCATTCTACTATGAGTATCTTGAGTGTAGCATCGTGAATATATTTTTCACTTTTGTGCAAATATATTAAGATATTAGTTCAATATTTTATAAAAATACACTAAAGTAATAATGTACTGCTGATTATTTCAACAAAAGAGATTGAATATTACCTAAAAGTATCATAAATCAAACTGTAGCTTTATTCTCTATGCATAGAACGGAATGGTTAAGAGGGAAGAGATAGCAAGTTGGATTGCCGCCGATCTCGGCACAAAAAAGATTGGGTGTGTTAAGTTTTGTTATTGGCATGCAGATTACAGATCGATCTGTCGGATCGTTTTCAATCTTAGATTACAGATACGATATTAATTTCGGGCGTCAGTCAGAGTCAGTGCAGATTAGTTACTAATCTGCATACTATAACTAACTTAGCAGTGGGTGTAACAAAAAGAAATATCGACAAAATTGGAAGTGCAATTAAACTAAACAAACAAATATTCAAGCATTCAGGTGAACTCAAATTGACTCGTGTTTTTCGTTTTTATGTCAGATAGGTTAGCCTTTGACCACTACCTTACTTGATGGTAAGTGATGACGTGGTCGAAGATGTTGTCAGGCTAACCTAGAAGTAGGGTAGACCGGGGGCAGTAGTACCACGTTGCAATAGTAACACTGTAAATATCTCTATAAGTATTGATGCTGCATATGTGTGCGATCGCCAGACCAAGCGTCGAACAGGTTCGAACTCGTTCACCAGTCGGCGGCGTGATGGCGGCGATACGGACGTTTTGGTCGGGAGTTTTTGAATTTCACCTCATCAAGGTAAGTTTTTTCTCTCGTGTAATTAAATTATTACTCTATAGTAGCACGAATTTTTGAATAAATACTGCTTATCAAACGTTATCTATGGTATTGAACTTAATAACTTAAGCAATTAAGTATAATGTATGCCTTATTCTCTGTGTTTTTTTGAGTTATTATGCTAAATCGCCAAAACGGCACCTTGGGGGCAAACGTAACGTGATTGTTGGGGTCAATAGTAACGTTACTATTGACCTCGTGTTACAAATGACCCGGGGATAAAAAAATACTGACTTCTAAAAGGAAGGGTTGTCAAATTGGTCATTTCAATTTTTTTATTAAGGGGCCATTCAAGTATGATGTAAGTAGATTGATGACTTATTTTTGTCAGTTTTGGTTTGTTTCATAGAAAGACAGCAATATATACAGATTCCGGAAAAAGAAGCAATTCAGAGAGTAGAAACAGAAAGGAGAAAAAGATCGAGACATGTGAAAAAGAACCTTGGTGTCACAGAAAAAGGGAAAGGTAAAGGGAAAAAAAAGTAAACCAACATAAACTAAAAAGAAACCAAGAAGTTTAATAGAACACGATGACGAAAGTAATGATGAAGAATGGTTTTGTATTGTGTGCATGGAACACTACAGCGCCAGTCGGTCTAATGAAAGTGAGCCCACATTTTGCATTTTATGCATTGAATCCAATCCAATGCACAGAATGCAAAATATGGGCTCACGAAGAGTGTACACCACAGGAAGTAAATTATGTTTGTCATAATTGTGAATTAGATAATTAAAATTATTTTCACATGTGAATTGACAGAGGGTTTTTCGTGCTATTCAATCGCTTGTAGCATGCAAATTTAATATTTCTATAACTTCAAATAATTTTAGCAAAAATGAGCACAACATTTTCAATAATATATTGTAATGTTGGGTAATAGGGGCAATTGTACCATTGGTCAATTGTAACACCATACAAATTTCATATTGTTTATTATATGTATGTATATATCGAAATATATTGATGTAAGTTCAAATCCTTAGCTATATAGCAGAGCTGAAGCCAAAATAATTTTAGGAATAGAAAGAATTAATTTTGTTTATTGTTTAGAGCTAAAACAGCGTTTATGTTCAATTTAGTCACTTTGTTGCGTTAATAACTTAAGATATGTTTTGAATATTTAAGTTCCTAATTATAGAGACAGATTAATATATAATAAGAAAGCAAATAAACGATAGTGCAGCTATCTCTGATTACAAAATAGTGTTTTTTTAAGAATCATATTTTTTGTTACAATTGACCTGGAGTACAGTGCAATTGTAACACTGCACCTTGTATGATTCTTACTAAATTTTCACTAAGATATGTAAACATTTGAAGAAAATTAAACAGAAAACTATGTAGGTTTTGAATAATATAGAGTTTTGGTTACAAATGCATATTCTGAAAAATATAAGTAGTTTTTGTTCAATCACCCGAAAATCAAAAAGTGTTACTATTGCCCCCGGTCTACTGGCTCTCAAGGACAGCTGCCGGAACACACCGTTAGGTGTTTGGTGACAGATTTTATACTTGAGGGTGGTAGCTAGCCAGACGGGCATTCGAAAAATGCCCTACCACCATGCTATAACGACTGCCATCCTAAGACGACAACCGGGACCGACGGCTTAGCGTGCCCTCCGAAGCACGGAAACGCACACGCAAATGTCACAAGCGGTCACCCATCCAAATCATGACCGCGCGTGACGTTGCTTAACTTTGCTGATCGGTTGAGAACAGCTGAGTAAACTTCGCTACGAGCGCTTCAAACTGAAATAAATCAACTGTTGGTGTCATGTCATATATGTACGGAAAATCGCATCGCAAGTAATCACTTTGCTTACACAAAGAAATGGAATAAAGAATGAGCTAACTTTTTATATTCTGCTTAGAACGTTGACCCAATAACCAATAACGTCCGCCTTTTATTTTAGATAAAATATAACTGAATGATAAAATGTTTTGTTCTACTCAAGTGGCCAATTAAATTTGAAAATTACATTCTATTTTTGTATTGCGAGGTCTAGTCTAGACATTCAATTTATCAGTTCTGTACTTCTTGAGTACCTAGATTACGCTCTCCAAGTTTCTCACGAACAGTCATCGGCGTGACTCGTGTATTTCCGTAACTAGTAGTCATAAATCGATTATAAATACTAGTAATTTACTAATTTTGGGTTCGATAATAAACTTAGTAGTTTTTTTTTTTAATACAAAATGTGACAAACAATCAGACGGTCCACCTGATGGTAAGTGGTCACCGCCGCCTATGAACACCTGTAATATCCGCAGCATTACTGGTGCGTTGCCTACCATTAAAAGAAAGGACTCTATTCACGTCTCTTTTGAAGCGGTTAAGATTGTAGACATGAGGAAAAACCTCAGGTGGAAGAGCATTCCACAACATACAGGTACGTGGCAGAAACAGACGATTAAATCAAGTAGTGCGAGACTTCCGCGTATCTATAATGTGCGGGTGGCCCTTCTGACTGTAGTTGTATTTTCATTCGATTTCGTGAACTCACAATCGCGTATCGCTGATAAAAAACGGAAAGAAATAGAGATATACACAGTGAGCTCTCGGTGCTCTGCGGGTCCATTCCGGTAAAGGTTTTCGAGTACTCTTGGGGCTTTACTTTGGGGCGACGTAGCGCATTGGATATGCTCACGAAAGCTCGTGTCGATGCTATATTACGCAAAAGAAGAGCATCATTAATATAGCTATATTACAGATGTTAATAATGGAATGGGGAGAAGCCATAATATTCTATATTATGGCAGCTCTCAGTAATGTTATGGCGTGGCTAAATACAAGTTTATTAAGCCTTAACGTGGACAAAACAAAATTTATCACATTCTCATTGAATACTCTCTCACAGCCTGATGAATTATTTTCTATAGTGGCTCACAGCAATTGTCAGTCGTCTCATTCTGCTTCTTGTGTCTGTCCAACTCTTGTAAGAACTGAAGCGGTTACATATCTGGGGGTTAAGGTAGACAACCTATTAAACTGGAAATATCAAATTGACATGCTCTCATCGAAAACGCGTAAATTAATCTACGTTTTCAAAAAGCTCAGCGCTGCAGCCAATATAGAAACCTTAAAGGTTGTTTACATTTCGCTTGCACAATCTATCCTTTCCTATTGCTCCACTACATGGGGATGTGCCTGCACTACTATATTATTGCAATTAGAACGGGCACAAAGAGCAGTGCTCAAAGTAATTATTAAAAAGCCGATTTTATATCCTACTACACTTTTGTACATGGACGTCGAGCTTCTAACGGTGCGACAACTCTACATTCTCAATGCAATACTCCGTAAGCACAAAACCATAACATATGATCGTCGTAAGGATCAAACCCAACGAAGGCGTAATCGTGTTTGTCCCATATTTTCGTACAATTGTCTTCTAGCTGGTAGACATTTTACAACAAGTAGCCGGCTTTACAATAAATTAAACGCCCAGCTTCATATTTACCCACTATCGTCATTTCAAGTTAAACATGTCACAACAAGGTATCTTTTACAGCTAACTTACTCGGAAACGGAAAATCTTCTAAAGGCTATTATTTAACTAAGCATAAAATCTCTAACAACATACTCACCCTCATATCATTTCAAACACACACACACACACACACACACACTTTCACCATCCACACTTACACACCCAACTTGGTAAGCGCAATATTATTTAAGAATCTTTATGTAATATAATTATCTTCATATATTAAAGTTTATTTATGTTTATATAAGTTCAAATATAACATGCAAATTTTAGATTATGTACTTAGGTCATTCCCAGACGGAGGGCGCTGATGACTGTAACACAGTTTATAACTACAACAGGCATCATCGATCCAAATAGATAGTTTTTACAACTTGTATACTCGTTTTAAGTGCATATAACTATACAAACTCTATCCAAAATGTATGTAAATTCCAAAAAAATGGTCAATAAACTTTATTATTATTATTATTATATTATTATTATATATATCGGAGAGTCTACACTTTTCGTTCAACAAACACTTTGTTCGAGTGCTTGTCTATTAATGTATGGACATTACCTCACCTACACCTACCTCGAAATTTTGGCACTTACGCCAGTGCCTTGACTTATGTCAAATATTAGAGTAGGCACATTGATATGCTAAGCTTATGCTTAACATTCAAGGAGTGACAATGACAAAATCATAAATATTACATAGTTTTGTGATCAACAATTCTATTTCATGGAGACCGTAAAATTTTTATATTTGCCCTTATTGTTTTGTATCTTTTATAATTCTTATATGTATTCCCATCTATTATTGTACAAAAAATCTCAAAGTCAACCTTAATTTGACATAATATATTATTGGGCATTTTGAAGTGCTCGTAGCGAAGTTTACTAAGCCGATCAGCTAAGTTAAACTACGTTCGCCGCGGTCATGTCTAAGATTGGTGACCACTAGTGACATTACTACTGAGCGCTTACGTGCTTCGGAGGGCACGTTAAGCCGTAGGTCTCGATAGTTGTCTTATGGTATGAGTCGTTGCAGCATGGTGGTAGGACATTTTGCGAATGCCCGCCTAGCTAGTTACCGCCCTCAAATGGAAAATCTGTCGCCAAGCACGCAAGCAGTGTGGTCCGGCAGCTATCCTTGAGAGAAAATAATTCTAGGTTAGTCTGAACAACATCTTCGACCACATCATCACTTACTATCAGATAAGATAGTTGTCAAAGGCTAGTACATCAGCTATAAATAAAAATAATAATAATTTTAATGCGTAAGTAAGTAAATTTGCTATGGTTACTTGGTTACAAGAATCTCGTTTGATTTCATACAATGTACAGGAATATCAAGTACCTCAACTTTTTGTATTGGTTTATTGTATGTGACACCCACACTTAGACGTAGTGTACTAACGAGGCATACGCATACATATGCGCATTAATAATTAACTGTGGAGGTGCTCACCTTCGTATGTGATCATGTTTATAACTACTGGATAATATCCACATATTATGTGAGTTTGATTTTTTTTTAATTTTCTTCCTACGTATGCCCGCAGTTTTAAAATATTTCAATTAGCGGCCCACCCCGGCTTCGCACGGGTAATTGAACGTGTTTTTATATTATTCTACAGCCTGCAGAATTCTTCAGGGGATGTAGAATTTTAATGGTGAAAGTATTTTTCAAATCAGTCCTATAGTTTTTATATTTATCAGTTACCTACATACAAAATTACAAATCAGGAACGATTTTACTACTTTATAATATATATAGAAAACTAAATCAGTAACAAAACACCATATAACTATAAAAGGTGACCTGCATAGACCGGAATCCGACAAACAACCGGAAATCCGGCTATCCGGATTTCCGGTTGTTCTCCGTTTATGTCTATACATAAAATAGTAGATTGCATCATAAGGGTGCAAAATCATATTTTTCCAGCGAGGGCGCTTTTTTGAATCCAAAGCTAATTGAGGGATTCTTTAGTAGAATCCTGAACGTAGTCTGGGATTTAAAATACATCGCCCGCGCCAAAAATATATTTTGCGCCCGAGATACACTCTACTTTTCATGAACTAAACTTCATTAAGAGAAAATAAAAGGCGCCTCATATTTTATTGTATTATTATTATTATTAAAACATAGAGTAACAACTTAATTGATATTAAATATTATCTAATAATAAAACAACTAAGAACTTGTTAAATGTAAATGATTTGAGACATTTTCGCAATTAAGTATGAACATTTATTGTTACAGTTTTTTCAGGAATAGAGATTGTTGTAGATTTTATATTCTGCATGTTGAAACACTATGGCCATACTTTACTAATCCACCATATACATAGTAACTTACTTTTACGGCAAGAAGGACTTTGTCAGGTTGTCATTATGGAAAGTCTTCCACGTTTTAGACTGAGAACACTTTGGATTTTTTAGGTTTAAATCCATCAGACATCCTCTTCAGAAACGCTATTAATTTCCAAAAAGGTGTCCAGTTTTACGTCGTTATTAGAACTGACTGTTGATTTTAGCATCCTACCCAATGCTAAAATCAACCGATGGATTCAAACCTAAAAATTCAGTGTACTCCAAAGAGTGGAAAGTTGTTTAGTTTTGGCTAAGTACTGGAAATAGGCAAAAAGACAGATTCTGAAAAAATCTTGGCGCCTCTTGCATATCTCTATTCAAAAAAATAACCATAGGCTTTATTATATTTCTCCCGTGATTTTGCTGGTAATATATTATTCATCACATTTCTTTCGTCAGTTTACTTTCAGTTGTTACTTTCAGGAGTTAATTCTATATCCTATCTGAAAGATTTATCCCGTTTTTAAATTACTTTTATGTGAACTTATTTAAAACATTCGCTCACCCTATTCAAATACGGCTGAATAAAAAAATTTATTAAAAACGCGCGAACTACAACCCACGTGTTCGTAAATTTTCACGGACTGTTAGAAATTCATGGTTTTGTTTTTAAAAATTTGTTCTTCAAGTAATAGTGAGGGTATTACTTGAAGAACAAATTTTTAAAAACAAAACCATGAATTTCTAACAGTCCGTGAAAATTTACGAACACGTGGGTTGTAGTTCGCGCGTTTTTAATAATTTTTTTTATTCAGCCGTATTTGAATAGGGTGAGCGAATGTTTTAAATAAGTTCACATAAAAGTAATTTAAAAACGGGATAAATCTTTCAGATACTGACAGACTTCACATGGTTGCTACATAATAATATGAAATAAAATTTGTATTGATACTATTTACTATATTAGACAAAACTTAAGTAAAATTTATGAGCTGTTTTCTTTTTTTTTCTATGGAAATTTATACTTCACACATATCATCATGCGTTGTCATTTTGGTTAGCTTTTGTTGCCAACCAATCCAACCATGCTTTTTTCTTTTCATCCACAGCCTTTTGTACTGCCTGATCCATCCACACATGCTTTTGCATTTTTCCTTTTCGCCTTTTAGAAATTCGATACACATTGATTGCAATGTCTACCACCCCTACTTTAAATTTCATCCACATTTCTTCAATTTCACTAATCTATTCCAAACCATCAAACCTTTCTTGCAGCTTTTTAACATACTAATTTTTCCTTCTCTTGCAAATTTTCAACTTTCACTCGTTCCATTCAATTC
Organism: Plagodis pulveraria; assembly: GCA_963890685.1. NCBI lineage: Eukaryota > Metazoa > Arthropoda > Insecta > Lepidoptera > Geometridae > Plagodis > Plagodis pulveraria. The sequence continues at coordinate 5,143,233 of OY982955.1, read as the reverse complement.
AAGTGTGAATTGATTGGAACGAGTGAAAGTTGAAAATTTTATTTTTCAAAACATATTACATAACGTTTTTGAAACTAGAATTAAATATTTACAGGTTAAATGTCACTTTTATTTGCAGTAAATACTTATTTTCGTTTAAATACAACTATAATTTAAATATTCAATAAATTACATAAAAGACATAATTATCTTTTTTGAAAAATTTCTTCAGTTAGTACGTAATTCCGAACGTATTTGTCTTTGAGGTCGAATTCAAAATCGGAACTTCGAAAGGGCTGGTCTTTGTCTCTCTCTCTCTCTTTCTAATGGCGGGAAAGAGATAGAGTGTGAATGTTTCGAATTATATGATTAACCCAAGGATAAAAAAGATATTCGCGGTGATCTGAAAATAAAAAAACCGGCTAAGTGCGAGTGGGACTCGCGCACGAACGGTTCCGTAACTAAATATTCTGTGAATGGTTAAAGCGTCTACCTGTCACCGTTATTAGTATCAAGCAAGAAACGGTAAAAAATCAAGTTCGTTGTATGGGAGCCCCCCTTAAATATTAATTTTATTTTATTTTTAGTATTTGTTGTTATAGCGGCAATAGAAATACATCATTTGGAAAAATTACAACTGTCTAGCTATCACCGTTCTTGATATACAGCCTGGTGACAGACGGACGGACGGACGGGCAGCGATGTCTCAGTAATAGAGTCCCGTTTGTACCCTTTGGGGTACGGAACCCTAAAAATAATTAAAAACCTACTTTGTCTCACTTAATGAGCAAAATCGCATTTTGCTCACTGCATTCATACAGGTTTGAGCTATTGAAGCGAAAAATATATTTTAGCATCGAATCCCCAACAAATTAAAGTAACAAAAGGCCCTTGGAAACTATTTTTAGAATGTAAAAGATATTATCGTCGCCTAAAGTATAAAGCAATTCCCTAGAAGTTTCTGATCTCAGTAGGCACTTACCTAAAACGGTAAGTGCCTACTGAGAACAAACTTAACTGATAAATATCATCCACAAATGCCTTAATAAGCACTAGCTAAACACTAAAGGAAAATCTAATTAATTTACGTAAGAAACACTTGTCTTAAAAAATTTAATTAAAAGCACCTAAAAAGGCACTTATCTAATTCGTTACTAGGAACACGAGATTCACAACATTTCTTAACGATCTTACAGAAAAAGCTTCCTCAGAATATCTGTACTTGACTTACTAATAGTCCGGTCAATATAGACCGCTTTTGAAGCGCTCGTAGCGAAGTTTACTTAGCTGTTCTCAACCGATCAGCAAAGTTAAGCAACGTCGCGCGCGGTCGTGAGTTGGATGGGTGACCGCTAGTGACATTACTACTGAGCGTTTCCGTGCTTCGGGGGCACGTTAAGCCGTCGGTCCCGGTTGTTGTCATAGGATGGCAGTCGTTATAGCATGGTGGTATGGCATTTTGCGAATGCCTGGCTAGCACCCTCAAGTAGAAAATCTGTCGCCAAGCACCTAACGGTGTGTTCCGGCAACTGTCCTTGAGAGCCAGTTACTTCAAGTTTAGCCTGAACAACATCTTCGACCACATCATCACTTACCATCAGGTGAGATAGTGGTCAAAGGCTAACCTATCAGGAATAAAAAAAAAGACCAAAAAATTAGAGTGACATTAAGTCCCAACAAGCTGAAAATCAGTAAAATTGTTCAAAATATAATAATAAATAATATTTGAAAGTTCCCCATCATTCCCGTGTATGGATTTTTTTTATTCAAGGTATAAATATGAAAAGCGACATACGCTACCGCATCAAACATGTGAGCGAGTATACAGGTGTGAGGGAGGCTTTTGGGTTCGGACATTGTACTCAGTGCGGCGTACTGCGGGCTATGCGACTGTGCGTGACAAATAATGTGTTTTGTTGTACATTTCATATCCCGGGTATTTGCTATACGATGCCGGAAGCAGGAAGTTAGTTGATGCGGATTTAACGTAAAGAGCACATCATTGAGTGAGTATTAATAGATTCATATTACCGCACTGTATGCGAGGAAAAACCGAATGAAACTCTATTCACAATCCTATTTTCATTTTGTAAACAGTTTCTTACCAGTACCGATTTTCACCTACTTTCACTACTTTCTTTTCCTGATACACCAAATTATAATATTGACCAAGCAAAGCAAGAAACGTCGGGACAAAAATAATGATAAATATACGCGATTTAAAACGTTTAAAGATTTAGTTACTAAAGCGAAGATATTTGTGGCAAGTGTGAAGTAAAGACAGCCGAGCGTAAATAGCTACGGACCGTTGCGCCCCAGGTCCATGGTTCGATTCCCACCGCCGGTCTGAGCTTCACCGTGTGGTGGAAGGACATTTTGCGAATGCTAGCCTGGCCAGCTATCACCCTCAGGTAGAAAATCTGTCACCAAGCGCCTAACTGTTCTGGCAGCAGTCCTTGAGAGCCAGTAAAATTCCAGCACATGATACTTAAGAACTGCATGCCTCAGGGTGGCGAGCGCAGTGCATTTTGTTAAAACTTTTGACGAAATGCAATTAAAGGCATAGGTTATCGCTTAACATTGGGCACCGTGATTGTTCGGTCACTATACCATTGAAAAAAATGCCATCATGGCGTAATGTGTTTTATACGATACTTATATGATTGTTCTAGTACAGGGGTTCCCGACCTTTTATTGACCAGGGACCATATTTGTTTCTTTTTTGTCAGCAGGGACCACAATGTACAAAAAAAGCTAAAACTTTTGTTTTTAATTTTGTGTCATTGTAATTTTTAAACTTGCATATTCTGCATAAGTTCAGTAATCCAAGGAATATTATTACTGCACAAAACTACACGCATTATTTTTTTGACATTACTGGCCTTTTTTTAAATTAGTTTACTACTTAAATTACTTAAATAAGTGGTTGAGTAAAGAAAAACAGTAAAGACAAAACATCGCAAGGTGATTTCTCGAATATCGGTGTAATAAAATGCGTTTTTACACTATCAATCTAATTCGATTTTGTTTAACAATTTCTCTAGAATCCGTGCTAAAAGGGTTTTTGATCAACTCTAGTTTCTATTTCAAAATATTTTGGGGAAGTAGCCATTGAATTCATCAATCAACGTTTGTAGATAACTTTTTAAGTTTTCTTTTATGTTTGTCCTACCAGCGTTATACTACTCGTCTTACACAATTGCTTAGCGTAGCGAACGCAGAATAATTACTTTTCTCAATTTTATCTAATCATAACTGAAGTTTGTAAATATATAACGGAGGAACAATTTTATAAGTTTATTTATAAAATTTTTCCTCCGCAATCACCGCGTTTTTCACTCCTCGGTCGGCTCCACTGGTGCTCTCGGCATTTGTTCGTGGACTAAATTTTGACTCTTGCGGACCACCGGTGGTCCGTGGACCGCTGGTTGGGAACCACTGTTCTAGTATGTTCGCCTACGAAAAAGTATGTGATTTCTCAGTTTATTAGCAGTAAAACTGTTTGTGAGAGTTCGTCCTAGGAAGTACTCTACCGCCTAATGTACGCATTACTGTGTTCTGGTTTGAAAGATATGGATGGCGGTGAAATAACAGGCAACTAACTATACCTTATGTCTCAGTTATGGGCTCAGTGCAATTTGTCACTGACGAAATGCATCTGTCATGGACTGAGGTTACACCAGTTGGGCCTCAGGCATGTTCCGTCGCAATAGATAAAAAATAGTTATTTACTATGGAATAGGAAACAATGCTTAAATACCTAGGAGGTCTTGATGGATCACTAACTAAACTATACTTTAGTAAATTGTACATCGAGGGGAGAAAACGATCTATTTCTGTTCGAGAGATTGTTTAAGGCAACTCGAGAACAGAAATTGAACGTTCTCCCGAGGGATACACATAGTGCTTTATACTAAATCTACGAGGAAAATAAAAGACAATATAACTTTAATTAAAGTTTTTATTAAAATTGTTACAATGACTTACCTAAATGTATGTGGATATTCTGTGGACCATAAGGTACTTGGCTTATATTTTTGCGCTTTTTCGCTAAAATATGATAGTAGGACGTTTTCTGAAAATGATTGTGAATTTTTGCTACTTTTCTAGAATATAAAATCAATGTACGTTCACGTTTCACGTTCTTATCTCGAGACTTCTCAGGCACTAAGTTCTTTATGACTTCTTGAGCTGCATTTCTTATTTCTGGTGGCGTCATCATTATAAAATCGTCACTTTCACTATCAGATGAAATTTTGGAAAATTATTTAGAATAATTAAAAGCGTACTGTTAAAATATCAATTTAATATAAACAAAATTTAACCAAACATAACAAATTGCCGCGCTTTTTTTCTCGTAGTGCAAAAAAGGTTGCCAACCACCTTTCATTAAAATTAGAGTACAAATAAAAATCACACCTCTTTTTTCTAATTATTTGATATAAAACCTTTTTGAGATTGCATAAACACAGCTAAAAAAACATAAGAACGCTACTAAGGCAGGTATGGATTTTCATACAACATTCCTTCACTGCTATGGAGTGAAGGAATGAAAATCCATATAACTTTCCCCTCCTTACATTTATAAGGGAGAAATGACGAACTTTATAACATGTTTTTGAACGAGTAATGAGACGGTTTCTGATAAGGTGTGGTATAAAATACTTTAATATACTTAACTAGGCTAGCCTCTGACATCTGTTTCTCATTTTAATATTTGCAAATTTGTTAGGTTTGCAATAACGCCTGCTAATTACAAAATCACAAATATACGATAGGAAAAATTTAAGTAATGTGCGGGATTCGAACCCACGTCCATCCACCCCTTGAGCCGGGGTATGCTCTAACCAATTGAGCTAACATGACTTGACGTCATAACTCAAATCTTTACTATCGTTATTTAACCATCGTATTGGGGTGCAGCGACATCTATGGTGCCACTTGCGTTGTGTATAGATGTCGCTCCATCCCAATATGATGGTTAAATAAAGAACGAGAGGAAAAATTGGAGTTAGGAGTCATTGTCTTGTTAGCTCAAGCGGTCACAGCATACCCCGGTTATAGGGGTGGGTGGACGCGGGTCCACTCACGCGGAATCCCGCACATGACTATAATTTTTTCCCTCGTAAATATGCAATTTTGTAATGTAATCCGCAGAGCACGCGTTATTGCAAACATAACAATATTAAAAAAATTTACTCATTTTCGTTGCGGTAGAATGGATACCTGCTTAAATTAATCACTTATTGACAGAACTTATATCAAGCAAAAAAAAAGAACGTAGGTAGGTATAAACATAACCGAATTCCACACGGAAAAAGTCGCGTGTAGCAGCTGTATTCACATTTATTTTGTGCGTAGTTCTAAATCTTACTAATCTCATTCAAGCGTCATCCTCTTAGGTTACCCTAAAGGGATTATGCTAGGATTCCCCAGTCGCCTACGTGATGTTTACGCAAAACATTCTACTACTCACGAACAAATATCATGGCGGTCGATTCTAGAGAAGGGTCATTGTCGCTGTCACTAAAACTTAAGACTTGAATAAGCATAAGTATCCCCCGTGGGGTGCCGGGTTAGAATAGCACCTCGCCATATCGTCCCGTGGGTGTCGTAAGAGGAGACTAAGGGCAAAACTGTTCGCTCAAATTTTAAGTTCACTATAATGAAACAAATAAGTAAGCGCAGTAACCGATATACTAGTTACTTATTCCTACCAAAGTACCGAACGAATTATGGCAAAAAAATGCTAACATTTGAAGGAGTACAACTGTACAAAAAGATACCCTCAAAAATTAAATGTGTCAACTCATTTAATGCATTTAAGACCCAACTAGCTCAACATGTCATCACTGATCACTCACTTTTATGTAAATAATGCATTGGATGGGTGGCTACTATAGTATTATTATTGATAGACGGCATGACTAATGTATAGTTTTAATTTATGTTTAAGCAATGTTCTCAAGCAAGTGACTGTATTGTCTTATTGGGAATAAATATCTTTAAAGCTAAACCTAAAATACTGGAAGGTGGGGGCAACAGTACCTTCTAAAGAACTGCCATCTTACACTGCGATCCCCAAGCCGCCTGCCAAGCGTGGGGATTATGGCAAATACCCTCTTAATAGGGGAGGCTGTGTTGAGCAGTGGACGAGTCTGCTTTTACAGAATACGTATTTACTAGCGCTAAGGCTACGTTCGTACCAGAACTCTTGTAGACTACAGGCAACCCAGGCTATGTATGTGAAGCAATGATGGCCGAGCGGTAATAGCTATGGACTGCCGCGCCGCAGTACCCTGGTTCGATCCCCGCCGCCGGCTCGAGCTTCACCGCATGGTGGAAGGGCTTTTTGCGATTGCCCGCCTGGCTAGCTACCACCCTCAAGTAGAAAATCTGACGCCAAACACCTAACGGTGTGTTCCGGCAATAGTCCTTGAGAGCCAGTGAAATTACAGGCACATGAGACTTAACAACTACCTATGTCTCAAGATCGTCACCGACGCAGTGCAATTCGTGACTTGGGACGAAATGCATCTGTTATAGGCAGAGGTTAGTCCGCTTAACATCAGGCGGGCCTCGAGCTTGTTCCGTCATAATAGCAGAAAAAAAAACTATAATACTCGTAGTAATAATATCTAGGCTCCTGGTTTGCCAGTTCCCCATAAAATGATGTAAATACTATATCAAACCTAATTAGATATAAATTGTTTTGCGTAAGAATCTATCCTAATATTATAAAGAGGAAAGATTTATGTATCTAACGAATAAACAAAAAAACTACTGGAACAACTTGATAAATTCTTTCACCTTTAGAATCCTAGATAGAATACCCCTTTTGCGTAATTTTGGCATTATGCCCACCTTTAATAAAGCGTTTAAGTAATAAAATAATATAACGGAATACAATAAATTAAACAATACAAAACTCAAAAAATTCACAGAACTTAAACATTTGACAGGTATGTTTGAAATATAATTAAACTACGTTCTTTATTATTATATTATTTATTTATATTATTTAAGAAGTTTGCTCATATAAAGCTATATATACACAATCCGAAGATGGTTATTGTATTATTATATTGAAGCAGGTAAAGGACTTAAGGCGCTGCGATTAGACAAATTGTGCATTTTTGGAAGAAAAAAATTGTACTTTGGAACAAGCTATGACTTCCCTTATTTTATATATGTTTTTTCGATTCTTCCTTAAGATTTTTGTCAAAGCAAAACACAATAACTTAAAATTTTCTCGATACAATATTTAATTTAAAACTGTACCTTTTTGAATTTTACTTGGATAACTACTGTGCATATCAAAATGGGATTTACACAATATGATAGGTAATGAGATTGCCTAAATTTTTGTCTAAGGTTTTCTTGATACGACTCATAAATATGATACAAGACCCATCCCATTACATATCACCCAGTGATCAGCCAACGCGGCAGCGTACGCGTCGGCCGCTAATCAGTCAGTACTACCGTGACCACTGTCAACATAGGACGCGTATTTGACTTTCGCAGCAGAGACTCGTACAACTATCAGTATATTTTTTAATCAAAGTACTATTATTATAATAAGAAAACTGTGTTTAACGTCTTTTTCAAGTCAAACAGGTTACTACCATGGGTAACCACAGTAAAAAGTTGTAAAAAAAAAAAAGAGAATAGTTACGAGTTCAAAGAGAATAACTGAAAAAAATAAGAAATAAGCAATTTTCCTTTGCTACTTTTGAAATTGATAATTAAATGTATTTAAAGTGCAATGAAGTTGAGTCCCGGGATCCCGGTATTAATTTATGAATGAAATTTGTCAAAAATATCTACTCCATTCTATTTTAGATACTTATACTACCTACTTGCATGTTTTTCAACCATTAAGTTTGTAACAAATAGAATTTGTTACAAAATTCCTTTAAGAACGAATTTAAGCACAGATAATAAAACTTTTGCTACCACAGCTCGTCGCACCAACTCTGGTAAGCGATCACCAATGTTTCGCATTACTAAACTTTATAACGATCATTTCAATAATATTGATATTTTCATGAACGTTTTAGTGGTTTCCGTAGGTTAGTATTGGAGAGATTGAGTGGTGATGGCGGTACTAATTCAAATTGACTAAATGATATGATGAAATAATAAAATATTTTGTTACTTTTAATAGTAACAAAATATTTTAATATACCATAATGTATCATAATACTATATCAAATAATGTCTGCCTCACCACTCTCTATTGACATTCGACTGACCATGTTGCGCACATACAGTTATTTAGTTAAGTTAACGCACAAAAATGTACCTATCTACTCTTATGGTAATTGGTTAGTAACTCATTATTGTAAGTAGGTAGAACTATGTATAAAACTTTATTATTACACTTGTTCTGTTCAAATCGATCATGATAATTTGTGGTTAACGATGTTAGTACATATACTACCTATATTCCTAAAACTATACTTCTGTAATCATTTGTTGTGTACTGTTTGTTGACTCTAAAATAAAAAATAAAATAAAAAATTAAGTTATTTTATCGAGTGTGTAGGAGAAGACCTCTTTCATCGTCACTAACTGGTAGATTTTTGAGTGTGGTAAACGGGCTCGCTTTGCACTGCGAATTGAGATGCAGCGCGTTCATTCCCAAACGCTTCTTGAATTTTTTACAAAAATAAGAACTGACTTCAACTCTGGAAAGTGTGAAATAATTTATTGATGACGGTACCATGCTGGTTCAAAAGTACCTACTATCCCAATATTGAACAATTTTTTTTCTTTTTAACTGCCTTTGACCTTAATATCACCTGATGGTAAGTGATGATGTGGTCGAAGGTGTTAACAGGCTTAACTTAGAATTACTGGCTCTCAAGAACAACTGCCGAAACACACCGTTAGGTGCCTGGCGACGGATTTTGATCTATTTCATTTTAGATTTTTGCTCTACTTGAGGGTGGTAGCTAGCCAGGCGGGCATTCATAAAATGCCCTTCCTCCATGCAGTGAAGCTCAAGCCCGCAGCGTGATTCCAACCATGGATCTGCTGCGCGGCAGTCCATAGGCAATGCCACTGAGCCATCACTGCTTCAAAACCGCTTCATTGTATAGACTTCAACAAGTTATTATTAGTAAGAACGACTTCAACATTTTTCAGTGTTGAAGTCGTTCCATTTTTACACCCTTTTTAGCAATCCTTCCTACTTATGGTATTCATTGTCATTTAAACTGTTACAGGTCCAATTATGTACATTGCAGATATTTCAGCAGTAAAGTACCGGTTTTTATAAGTTACCTACTGTATAACTGAAGAACGACATACGTATTTGTCGTTCTTCGAGTGTCGGTAGTTAGTGTAGGTTACCAAGAATGACTTACCTCGTTTTATCTTTACGAAATCTATAAAAACTCTTACTATATTTCTTTCTCTTATCAACTTATCAACTAAACAAGAAAAAGATTTTTTATAGATAGCTATAAAAAATCTTTTTCTTGTTTAGTTGATTAGCAACCAGAATCAGCAAAAGAGTACCCCATTCACAACTTTAAAATACTCACGGTGCGCGAGTTGCGCGTCCCGTACTCAAGTCAGCTCAGCGACAGCTCAGAATCGGTGGCGGGTGAGGAAGGCTCGTTTTGGTCGGGGTAGAGGAGTGTCCATTCTATACGTAGTATAATTATAATTTTATGTTCTATGCTACTGGTCTGGTTTTATTATGGTTTAGATAGGCCTGTTCAACATCTTTGACCACATCATCACATAAAATCAGGTAAGATTGACCGTGAAGGGTTGACTTCAATCTTGGTAAGTACTTACATAATATATGTACGTACCAACAACATAGTAGTATTTATAGAATGTAGGGTAAAGCTGTTTACCTAAATTCCCCGTCGACTAAGGCGGCCAACTTTCTGAAACATGAATGCGTGACTTTTTCGGGTAGGTAAGGTTTGGGGCGAATGCGATGTATGAAGTTTTGTCTGTATACCTACCTACCAATTACATTAAAACCAATGATAGCTCAGTGGCTTTAGCTATGGCCTGCCGCGTAGCAGGTCCACGGTTCGAATCCCGCCGCGGGCTTGTGCTTTACCCCGTGGTACTCAGTTATTCGTCGGTCTTCAATTTGACCTTGAGTAATAAACGAAGTATTGAGTAATACGAAAATATAGTTATAAGTGTTTAACGGGACTTAATCGCGATAAATCATGTACAAATATATTTACCTCGACGTTTCGACCAAGTTGCATTGGTCGAGGTCACGAGCGGACTGAAGAGGTGGGTGTCAACGTCTTAGAGGGCGGGTATTTGCTCCAACTATAGGTATATAGGTATTTTCTACAACTTTGTCGAAACGTTGAGGTCAATATTTAAACATGTTTTATCGCGATTAAGTCCCGTTAAATACTCATAACTATGTGTTGAAGTCGCGAAAGTCTTATACTTACGAAAATAAATAAAACTTCGCTCTCTTTTTCACTTTCCGCGCAAAACGAAATAAAGCAATCACTTGCAAGTGCACACACACACTCATACACAACGCGTATAGATGTACGCGGGCACGCGCGAGTGTGCTGCTGTTGTTTGTGCGCCCGTGTAGGTGATGTGTTATGTTCCATGTGTGTGATTGCAAAATAGGCATGCGGGACATGCATTCAACGTTTTACGGGACTATTTTACTAATTATTTCAAATCGGGAATACAACTCGCAATACGGGACGGTCCCACCATAGGCTTAGGAGCGTAGCGAAAAAATCCTAGGTCTGTGGGTCCCACAGAATACGGGACGGTTGGCCGCCTTACTGTCGACTATTAGACGTCCTTCAAGATTCAGGTATTTGGTTAGTCTTTCCAAAACAGAATCCTTTTAGAGAAGCCTTACATATAGTTAGGTTAGTAGAACTATCATCTTTGTTTCTCAAGTATGCCTTACAAAATACCTGACGGTATCAAAAGACGGTTATTTTTAATTAATAGGCCATTACATAAATTATTTAGTTTCATATTGGACTAGTACGATTTGTACAATTCTCTTTTGTCAACTTATTCATGCTATATGATGAAAAATAACACGTTTATGTCAACACCACAGCTATTTCCACCAAAGAATTTAGACTACCTGCAAGCCATTGCAGCCTCACAGGCGTACCAAATGCTCAAACCAACCAGTTGGCAGCATACCCAGCATGCTGACAATTGCCCCTTTGGATTGTCATGCTTATTCGTTGAGCCAAGTAGGTTGCAGCATTTTGATCACGCGTCGCATAAGTCTCTCTGATAAGTTTTGGAAAAATACGATGAATTCAATTATATTCAATTATTACAAGTTGTTAGCTAGTCACATATTTAATAATAACAAATATTTTAAGAAAACATCAAATTAATATTTTAATAAAACACTTAAAAAATATAAAAATAGATCTAGTGACAATTCCGCCTAATTTTCCTGCTAAGCCGACGTGACGTCACAAACGCCACGCAGCCAAACCGGAAGAATTTTCGACGCGTTTCGATTCTACACGAAGCATCCTCAGAAGGTCTTGAATTTTACTAATTTTACTCTACGAGCGCACGATCGAGAAAGTTTCTCGGTCGTGCGCTCGTAGAGTAAAATATTTGTTATTATTAAATATGGATTTCCGCAAACTAACGCCTGAATCTCATAAATAATAATAAAAAATTGCGTTCGTGTTTAAATAATGTTTTGGTAAGACGGTGGATATACTGAGAAAAACGACTCAAAGGCTTAAATCAAATTTGACCTTTTACCGTTGAATTGTATATACGTAAGATGAATTCACAACTCTTAAGATGATTTTCACCAATCAATAAAAATGTACCATGTTTTATAATAAACACAACCGTCAAAAACGCCTTCCGTAAAGTATTTTCAGAATTGAACTTGTTATACGACAATAATTGCAGTATTGACCATAAAATATACCTTACTTTTACGGCGGTTTATATACGGTGATTATCACTATAACGTACGACTTAATCAGCATCATCGGAAAGTCAATATTTAAGAAAGACCACAAAATACACCTTAAATGAAGACGAAAAGTAACATTCGCCTTCACTGACCTCGCTTAACGCCCTCTAGTTGGAAGGCGTTTAACGCCCTCTAGTTGGAAAGCGTTTTTGTACGTATTTACGTTTGGTCGGTTTTTCGCCTTATACCATATAAATTGGCCGTCATTAGGGCGCTTTTGACTTTAGATTTTTCTCAGTGTACATTACTAAAATTAGACGAGGGTATTAGGCAAGAACATAAATAGTAACATATTATGTTACGTAACCTTGGTATCATAAAAAAGTTCTGCTACATTTTAATTTCAAAATGTAGCAGAAAAAAGTTCTGCTACATTTTAATTTCAATAAAAAAATAGTAATTTACAGTTTTTTTATATAATCTATATGTATACTTAAAGTTTATACTACAGTACCTGCCGGATTGTGTTATCTGAAGAAATAAACATCAATTTACTTACATAATCACTCATTTAATTTGGGCACTACTACACTACACAAAATGGAGGCCATCAAAGAAACAATTTCCCAAATGAACAAAACATTTCACTTGAAGCTGGCTGAATTTGAGGAAAGACAGGTCAAGCTTTCTTTGCCTTCATCTGCTGATGCTGCTAGTCTAACTGCTGACTTCTCAAACTTCAAGACTTTTGTGATCAGTGCTCTCCGTACACTTCAGGCACAAGTTGAGATAAATGCACGGACAATTGACAACTTAGAGATGTACAACCGTAGAAAGGTGCTTCTTTTGCATGGTGTATCTGAGGAAAAGGCTGACATCTCAGCTGTCATAGTTGAGACAATGGTGCATAAATTAAAACTGGTTGGTTTTAAGGCAGAAGAGGTGTCCCGTTGCCACAGAATGGGTCGGTTGTCGGATACTGGCAGGCCTAGGCCTATAATATTCCAACTGACAAATTATTCAATGCGGCTGAAGATCTGGGCTGCCAAGAAACATCTCAAGAGTTCGGGTATTACGTTGTCGGAATTCCTCACAAAGCCACGACACGACACCTTCAAGCTGGCACGGCAGCAGTTTGGTGTTTCTAGGTGCTGGACACATGAGGGCTCTGTCTTCGTGCTGGGTGGCGACGGTGTGCGGCATCGAGTATCATGTGCAACAGATCTTGAGCAAATCAGCGTGCAGCCCGCTACGAGCTCCGTCGTCTCAAGGGAACCGACTGTGGCAGTACTCAAAGAACCTTCGGCATCAGCGAGAACAAGACGTGTCACCAAAAAGCAACAGTACATAACATAATTTCACTGACGAACTGAATCTTGGTAAACAATGATTATTCTGCTGTGCTGTGGGTACCTACTTAAAACTTCGTGAATATAAAACTCCAAAATAAAAATTAAAAAGGTAGCCCTCGTTCTCAATGACATTGACAAACAAAGTAAGACAGTTTACAAATCAATATTTAGTCTTTCTTTTGTCATTGACAACAATGTTATGTCAGTATCATCAATTTTAATTGTCAATATGTGACCATAAATTTATTTTTAGACTCGAGCAGTTTGTACATTTGCAGTTCGTCAATTATTTGGAAGCACTTTGTTATTTTTATAGTAGGATGTTGTTTGTTTTTTATATATAAATAGTCTTGTCATAAAAACCGGCAGGTACGGTATTTGAGTAAGTAGGTACCGCCTACTTGCAGATTTATATATATAGTATAATTTTATTTATTTTATATATATTTGTATTAGTAATATATTTTATATAATTTTTAAATGTTAAACATATTGAGTGATAATATTGATAATGACAATTATTTATCTTTATCATCGTCTTGTAGTAATGACAGTTTTCTAAGTATCCCTTCTCTTTCTGAAACTTTAGATTCACACTTTTCTGATGTACCTAAAAACCTTAACGTTGTTCATATTAATGCGCAGAGCATTCCGGCTCATTTCCCTGACATGCTGACGTCATTTCATAACAAGAATGTTCATGCTATTCTAGTCTCCGAATCTTGGCTGAAGCCATCTCTTCCTTCAGTTTCATACACCTTACCAGGGTTTAATCTCATTCGCAATGATCGGTCATTAGGCCGCGGTGGTGGTGTAGCTATTTATATCCGTGCCCACATTCCCGTTCTTCTCTCCCATTCTAAAGTACTTCTCGGAGTCTACTATAGCAATTCAGATAGCAACAATTACTTCTCGTCCTTTGAAAAGCTCTTAACAGATATTGTTCCGGCTTATAGTCACACAATAGTTATGGGTGATTTCAACACTTGCCTCCTCAAGAATAACAGTCGCACTACTTCATTAGAGACCCTTATCAAAGCTAGCAATATGCATATCCTCCCACTAGGCGCGACTCATCACTTTCCAAATTCAGTCCCTTCACTTTTGGACCTTATTATGGTGTCGTCATTAGAGCTTGTTGCTAAGCATGGTCAGTGTTCAGCTGATGATTTTTCCTACCATGATTTGATATTCTTATCGTACAAGATTCGTCCTCCTAAATCTAGACCAACAATTATTCTGCAGCGTAATTTTAGTGGTATAAATCAAGATGCATTTTTAGAAGACGCTAAAAATATTGATTGGTCCCCAGTTGTAGATTCTGATTCAATTGACGACAAAATTGCAATATTTGATTCTCTTATCACCCAACTCTATGACGTTCATGCCCCATTAAGATCCATCAAAATAAAACATACACCTGCGCCCTGGCTTACTGAGGATATAAAAATATTAAGACATAATAAAACAGTTGCGAAAACTAAATATAAGTGTAATCCTACAGATGGGAACAAAACCCGATACACCAGGGTACGTAATCACTGCAATTTGGTGTGTAGAGATGCACAAAGGCGCCATATTCATGAGTCTGTTCAAGAAAAGGATCCAGCGAAAGTATGGAAGTTCCTTAGGTCTTTAGGGGTTGGCAAATCTCGCCAAGAATCTACTCCGAAAAATTTGGATATTAATTCATTGAACCAATACTTTGTCTCATCGTCTTATATAGACGATTCGTCAAAAGATGATACTTTAAATTTTCTTTCTAACATTACAGCCCCTGACCTTTCTTCATTTGTCTTTAGTCAATTCACCGCTTGTGATGTTAAGAAAAGCATACTCTCTATATCTTCAAATGCTGTTGGAACTGATGGAATCAGTCGAAACATGCTGGTTCCTATTTTAGACGTTATTCTTCCAACACTGTGTTATATTTTTAACTTTTCCATATTAAATAGTAAGTTTCCTTCCTTATGGAAGGAAGCACAAATAATCCCTTTGCCAAAAAAATCTAATCCCAAATCTCATGCAGAATATCGCCCAATTTCAATACTGCCTTTCCTATCGAAAGTACTTGAACGATTAGTTTATAACCAAATTAACACTTTTCTTACTCACAATGATCTTTTAAACCCCCTTCAGTCTGGCTTTCGTCCGGGACATAGCACATTTACTGCACTCCTCAAAATAACTGACGATATCCGTCTAGGGATGGATAACGGCCAGTTAACTGTTTTAACACTTTTAGATTTTAGCAGTGCGTTTAACACTGTTGACTTCGACATACTTCTTGCAATTCTTCGATCAAACAACATATCTCCAACGGTGATTGACTGGTTTCATTCTTACCTGTACGGTCGCCGACAACGTGTTCGCATTGAAGATCGTTTCTCTTCATGTTGTGACACCTCTGCCGGTGTACCTCAGGGTGGCGTATTATCTCCTCTTCTTTTTTCCATTTTTATAAATTCAATATCTCAAAATATTTCGTCATCCTACCACCTCTATGCAGATGATCTTCAATTATACCGGCAAGCAACATTGCTTAACCTATGTGATGCAGTGAAAGCAACTAATGTAGACTTGTCTCTAATAATGGAATGGAGCAAAGCTTACGGGCTGAAAGTTAATCCACTTAAAACTCAAGCTATTTTAGTAGGAAGTTCTCGCTTAATTTCAAAGGTAGACTGGGACTCACTACCACGGCTGGAGTTTGATGGAGTGGTCGTCCCTTTTAGTAAAACGGTCAAAAATCTAGGTATTACCATTGACCAAAGCCTAACATGGGATCCTCAAATAGCTCTCACTAGCCGTAAGTTGTTTGCATCCGCAGGATCCTTACGGAGACTTCGAAACTTTCTACCTACTACCACTAAAATTGCGCTTGCACAGTCCCTTTTACTCCCTATTCTTGATTATGCTGACGTCTGCTACCTTGACTTAACCGAGGAGCAATTGAATAAACTTGAGCGACTCCAAAATTTTTGTATAAGATTTATATATGGCTTACGCAAATACTCGTATGATCATGTCTCCGATTTTCGTAATAAGCTCAAGTGGCTCCCTATTCGTCGTCGCCGGAATGTTCATATATTATCTCTCCTTTACAGTATTCTGTTCCATCCTTTATCCCCGCGCTACCTCAAGGAACAATTTAAATATCTTCATTCTACCCACTCTCTGTCGTTAAGGTCATTAGAAAACTTAACGCTACAACAACCTGCAACTAAAACTACTTTCTACCACTGTTCATTTGCCGCTGAAGCTGTCAGACTGTGGAATCCACTACCGCTAGAAATTAAACGTGCTCCTTCATTGAAATCTTTCAAGGATCAAGTCAAAAATCATTATCTATTGCTCTAACTTTCTATAATAAGGGACACTACGGTAAAAACGTTGTTTTTTTTTTAAATTTAATTATGTGTTTAACACGTTGTAAACTATATTATGTTTATATGGTATATATGTATGTTTATGTCGTATTTATTATAATAATATATGTGTATGTTTATATGGTATATATGTATGTTTATGTCGTATTTATTTATTTATTATATATTTATATATGTGTGTTTTCATATATTTATTTAGTTTTGGTTAGTTAGTTAATCATTTGGTAACATCAGTTATTTATGTATAGATATATTCAGACCTTACAAACCCCGCCCAATATCTTGAATATATCCCTTATTGATGGGTTGTCTGGAAGAGATCGCTCTGAGCGATAAGACCGCCCATTGATACACTAGGTTTTAAGGTATGTTTTTAGTAATAAGTTTAATGTTGTTATTATGGTGTATTCAATAAAGAGTTATCTATCTATCTATCTATCTATCATTTGCACACACTCGTCAATATTCACGAGCACGTAGTTACATAATCCAATAAATATGTTCGGATTACACATTAACGCTTGAAGAAGCGGAATTATTTGGAAAACAATATCAATATGTTACATTTCTGAGTTTCTCGTACAAAAATTCCGAGGCATCTTGTGTCAATAATTAAAGATTTTATTCGTGAACCGTCAAGTTGATTTGTTAAGTACCAATTATTTTCATTGAAAACTTTTTGAAGCATTTCCTTTGTTATCCGAGATGAGCGGAGGCGCCAAGATAAAAGATCTTTGTTAGTTTTGCTAGTCGTTCAGAAATATGACAATCGTAAAAACGTACATTTCTCGATGGAATTACATAAACTTGTAAGTCATATCACGAAGTCGTTTTGTGGACGAATTGACTCCAATAATCTTTTCGGATGTGTATGTTGAGTCTATTTATAGCGCGTTTCGAGGATGAATGGAGTGATTCTGGTAAACATTAGGTATTTGATAATCTATCGTGAGAAAAAGCAATTTCTTTGAACTGCCAATTTGTGCGATTTCACGAGTTGACTCGACTGTATAAAATATGTTTTACCTAATTGCTATGTCGTAAGCGTAAAAATAAAAGCTCATTTCCTTATTCTCCTGCTGGATGTAGTAAAGTGAGATAGAAAGAATGCACCGAATAAACAGCATACAACCGCTATATATACCTATACTACCCTAGGAGTACCCTACGAGCGTAGGAGTCAAGTAGAGGGCCGGCCATAAAACGTAAGCAAAACTTTCTACACCATAATGTTATTTCTTGTGTATTTTGTTGCTGTTATCACGTTCCATTCCAGGATGTGTCAAAATGACCCTCACGGTAGGAGCACTAGGACAATGGGGAGGTATTATGACCGACACTACTGCTGCGGTGATTTTGACGAGTAATTAGTAAAGAGTAGAATCTCGTCAAGCTGTCGTATTTTGTTTTTCATTGTGAGATGATTATTTTCCTCATATTTTCTGTTGGTTTGTTGTTGGTAATATTATTGTGAAGTAGGACTATTAATATGGAAACAACATAAAAATAATTCAAAGAAAGAAAGCTAATGATATACAGTTAAGGGTGAACTGGCCGGCCCGTTCTCCATACAAACGTCGTAGGGGGATCACTCCCTTATTTAAGGATTTAGGTCCAAAATAAAGCAAAATACCGATTAATCTCGTCATTATCTAGGCTTGTATGATGCCGAAATTGTAATAAAACAATTAACTTGAGAATTATGAGCCTCGAAACATTTTCATATAAAGTTTTCGAGGCTCATAACATACAAGTTTATTATCTTTTTAATATTTTGGCATCATACAAGCCTAGATAATGACGAGATCAATCGATATTATGCTTAATTCTGGACCTAAAGTCTCAAATAAGGGAGTGATCACCCAACGGCGTTTGTATGGAGAAGCGACCGGCCAGTTCAACCTTAAAGCTCCTTATTCGCATGGTATACGTTCCGTAAATATGCCGCGAATATGGAAACTGTGGATACAGAACGGTAATTTGTATAGGAATGTTCCAAGAACTGAAAATAAATGAAAAATCAATTTAATCCCATAACATCACTCGTTTTTTTAACAATAACTAACAATCTTATCTACCAATCTGGCTTAGACAAAGCATTAAAAAACTAGTAATTATCTGGTGTTTTGTCACTTTTTAAAGGTCCTTAAATTCGGATTGATATTCGGCAGTGGCGTTAGCAATTATCCTTTTCATAATAAGACTTATTACCATAGATGGGTAAATTTTCACTAATTGAAACTAACACTTTTTTTCTATAACTCAATTTTAATAAATAAAAGAATAAAAAACTGCGGTTATCATAATACGAGTAAAAGTGGTGCTACACAGTCGGAAACGAGCGCCTCACCATGGTTGACAACCATGGTTTACGACTGTGGAGATGGTGGTTTGCGACCAAATTATGTTTGACCTTCCAACGCCCTCGGTGAGCGAGCATGCGTTGGCGACCGTGGTGAGCAACCAATATTTCCGACTGTGTGGACGCCCGGTTACACACCACGCGAGGGCAGTATGTCGCTGCAGCCGGCGAGTGCGCACGCATGGCGGGAGCGCACGCATAACGCGTTTCCCTCTTTCAGATACGTAGGTATAAAAGCCACACCCATATAAAATGCATTCTAATTTTGGAACGAAAATGAGATAGGTACTCTTAAAAATTGAGCTCAACGTCTAATGATACAATGGCAAAATAAATGATTTATTATCTTAGTAGTTATGTATTAACTGAAATATAGTAGGTATGTCAACAATATTTGTATAGGTTAGTGTTGATAGGATATATAATATCCTATAGGTATGTAGGACATTCATGCCATATTTTGCCCTATTATCTAGCGTTAATTATGTACGCCCGCGGCTTCGCTCGCGTGGAGTTAAGTCCTAATGTAGGTATATGAGTAGATATATATATATATATATATATAAAAGCCAAGTGAAAAAAGTTATTTCGATTTGACTTAAAATCAATATCTAGGTTGTTCTGGACGTCCATATTAAATTTGGAATTTCTTTTTCGATGATGTCTGCCAAGTGAAAAAAGTTACACGAATTTGGCTGAAAATAGACGTCTAGGTTGTTCTGGACGTCCTCATTCCGAATTTGAAACTTTTTTGCGATGACGTCTGCCAAGTGAAAAAAGTTACTCTGATTTGGCAGAAAATCGATATCTAGGTAGTTCTGGTCGTCCATATTAGGAATTTGGAATGTGTTATTCGATGACGTCTGCCAAGTGAAAAAAATTACTCCGATTTGTCTGAAAATCGATATCTAGGTTGTTATGGACGTCGTTATTCTGAATATGTATTTTTTTTGATATCGATATCGAGATCTAAAAGAAAAATCAAAATAGATTTTGATCACTACCTACATTACATTAAATTTGTCGTCAAGTGCCTTGCTACCTTGAGAGCTGCTATGAAGGTATTTTTCCTATTAATTTTTAGAATATTTGCAACCCAAATATTCAATGAACTCAAAATCGAGATATATTACGAGTGTCAATATGACATCTGTCACATCTAAGATCTTTGGCCCAGTAATTTTTAGGATATTTGGTATACAAATATAAAACTAAAATCTGGGAATACGTCATCAACTGTCACTTCGACATCGGTCATGTCTGCCCATCATTCCGTACGTTCATTTGCTCATATGTGCTGATTGCTGAATCCCAACCCGCACTTGCCCAGTTTTCCATTTTCCATGTACTTGTGACAGCCCTATGAAAAAAGATTAGAATTTTGGACTTTGGAAGCTTTCCTTCTGTATGGTTATTTATTCATGTGCTACTCTTATGTACTATATGATTCTTTATCATGCTCATTATTTAAAACATATTTTTATTCCAAATTTCATACCATGAAGTAATTTTAAAACGTAAGGAGCGATATCTTATTGTGTATTTTGGCTTTCGTACGATGTGTGTTGTCGGCGCGGGAGTTCGAAACACACTGTGTGAGCGACTGTGTAGTAGCAAATTCCAACGGTGGTGAGCAACAAGCGGCCCGTCAAGGGCAATGGGCGTTACCCATGGTTGCCAACTGTTTAGATCAGCCTTAAAGCAGCGGCGGCCTCATTTGACTACGAACTTGGGGCATAGTGGCACTAAGACTATTTTTTCTTTTTATATTTAATTAAAAACATAAATCTTTTATATATTAGTTTGGCAAAAACCTTTGTAAATGCCGCACCGGCACGTGCCAGTACTGCCAGTAGTACTCAAAGGCTGCCGACGCGTTAGTAAAGGACACCTATTTGGATTTATTTTACTGGCTGGATCCGCAAATAGCGAAATATTTACCCGAGAATACATCGTGAGAGTAGTCATTCTTTTACTCGCTAATAAAGGAACCGTGAATAAAGAGCTTTTACTGTATCGTACCAAAATCATCAGTAATTTATATATGCATAAGAATAATAAAATTGAATTTAGTGTGTGGTAATTATATATCTACTATGCTTTTTTTGTCATATTTTAAGAAAAAAAATACCATCGTTACTTTTGCTTTTGAAAAGATAAATGTACATACATTCTCTAAAACAATTAGCTAGCCGTCCCTTTCGCGCGTGAAAGTATCGTGTCGACTGAGAGTGACTACGCACGAGAATTACAATTAATTGGTATTCATTTTGTGTACAAAATTAAATGTTTCGATATTGTTATCGAAAACAGAAAAAACGAGATTCTTCTCCCTAAATTCAGTTATACATTGAATTTTATTGTGACGGAACAAGCACGAGGCCCACCTGGTATTAAGCGGTAACTTGTGCCTATAACAGAAGCATGTAGTCACCAGTGACTAATTGCACTGCGCCTGTCATCCTGAGACATACAGTTGTTGGATTCTCATGTGCTTTGAATTTTACTGGCTCTCAAGGACTGCTGCTGAAGTACACTATTGGCAAGCATTCGCAAAATGCCCTCCCACCATGTGGTAACCTTCACCGCAGTGGGGATCGAACCATGTACCTGCGACACCGCAGTCCATAGCTATAACCGCTCGGCTATAATTGCTTCATTTAGACATATTTTTATGATTTTAGAATAGCAAAAATAAAAATTAATTACGCATCGTACTTACTCCGTAAAGAATCCATTTCATAATGTATGCCAAAGTTATTCATTTTTTATTTATGCCTTTTAGGTTAGCCTTTGACCACTATCTCACCTGATGGTAAGTGATGATGTTGTCGAAGATGTTGTTCAGGAGTTGCTTGTGAGTTCAGCTTGTTTCGCGAGTGGCATAATGAGATCACCGATACCTATGAATTAAAATGTTGTTCAATCGGTAAACATGTCAAAGAACATCAGTATATAAACTCACAGAGCAAACCCGACTGCTGAACCCGACTTTGTGAAATACATAATATTTACAAAGTTGGGTTCAGCAGTACCTATTATACCTATATGAGACTTATTAAACCACAGAGATACTATTAAACGGTTCTGTTTCAAACGTCAACACACACAACTATAAGGTACATATTATAGTACAATAACTAGAAGAGCAATAAACATTTTCATATCGCAATTCTACCCGTATACCCAATAGGTACGTACGTATGTACTCGAAATATTGTCGGTTCTATTTGCATGCAAGCAATAGGGTTGTTGACTTGTTTTTTTAAAGTATGTTAAATTATTTAGAACACTGAAATATACACCTAGCATTTTTAATATTTTTTTAGGAGTCCTGAAATACTAGAAATCCATCTTTTTATTTCAACTTTTAAAATTGGCGCTAAAACATCATTCAATGGCGGCCTGTATGCTTATGACGTCACTAGGGCAAAAACAAATAGTGCTGAAATGTAATACGTTTTGCTTGCTTGTTGTAGCGTCGTGCGTAATCGATTATACAGGTTGTTCGGCAGAACGTGTACCATAGTGTAGGGGTGAGAGATCGAGACAATGGCGTGCAGTGACATCGGAATAAAAATAATGATAAACATAAGCTTTTCCAACTGTTTAAAGTTGTTGTATTACTATAAGTAATAATTGCAAAATGTTTCCATAGATTCTTGTTCCGAGTTTGGGTTTTATTATCTATGCTGATCTTTGATCAAATCTCACGGCGAAATATGATCAAAGTTAAGTGAGTCAAATGTACGTATTACACTAATAAATATATATGGGATCCAATGGATTTGATAGTGTAATAGGGGCCTAAGTAAATCGATAGTGATGCGAAATATTGTGGGTTGCTTGCTATATAGCAATTACTAATGTCAATTGTCATTGTCAAAACCTTTGGAAGCAAACTCTCATGATTACTATTACTTATTCTGTGGCTTTGTTTTTGTCCTTATGACATCATTTCCGCCTTTACTTCCGTTTGAGATCACGTGACTTAAAGAAAATTTAAACACATTTTGTTTATTCAAAATAAAGGTAATCCAATGCCGAATAAATAATTTGTTCATTTCATCGAGTTATGTGCTCCAACTACTATCATGTTAACGTTACACTGTATTTTATTTTAGACTGTGTCAACTACCCTATTATGCAATACCTCCAGCATGGACTGGAGGTAAAATTTTCGTCACCTATTTGTACCTACTTTCGAGAGACAAAATTGCTACAGAGGTAAGTAAAACTATCTGTTTTTATTATTTCCGTTGAAACAAATAACGCAAATAAATGATTTGAATTTGAATTTGAAACATGTCTCCATTATAAAGTATTGACACAGAACTTGGATAAAATAGTCTGCGTCTGACATAAAAAGGGAGAAGTTCCTCGTTCTTTAGAGGAGGGTAGA
Organism: Plagodis pulveraria; assembly: GCA_963890685.1. Classification (NCBI taxonomy): domain Eukaryota; kingdom Metazoa; phylum Arthropoda; class Insecta; order Lepidoptera; family Geometridae; genus Plagodis; species Plagodis pulveraria. The sequence continues at coordinate 5,119,820 of OY982955.1, read as the reverse complement.
TAATTACTGATTTATTTAATGTCAAGTGCACATTGTAATTTGCGTATTATGTAAAAATTCTGCAACGGAAGTACAGTAGTTACCTACCGATCGCTAAATTTGACATTTAAAATCGTCTTAATACAATTAAACGGGTTATGTCTATATTTTGTCCCTTACGATTCGTAAAATTAATATCGATCATAGGGACTCGACAAATTTAACGAGCCATACCACGGTACTTGCACTGTGGGTCTACAACTTCATCAATTGCATCACTTACTATTCAGTGATATAGCGGTAAACTACGAATAAATTCATATTTATTCGTAGGCGGTCAAGGAGCAAAATCAACTGACAATACCTACTGATAAATGCTAGATAATTCTTTCTTATGTTGTTATGTATGAGAAGAGTAATAGAGGTAAACGATATATATATATCCACTTTCTATATATTCGGAAGTGACCACCAGCTCGCAAAGTAGAAAAAAAATTGTCATGGTTAAGATTTTTATCCTCTCCTCGAGGAGATATGTCTTCAGTCCGTGCTTGGTCCGCTGGAACGTACTAAAAATCAGATTAGCTAAAGTACAGATACAAGGTCTTTGTTCGAAAATACGATGTATAATATATTACCGAAAACCTTGACCACCTTAAAATATAGTTTGTTCAAACTGAGAACATTTTCCTCCTTCACATTAAAAGAATATATGTCAAAGCAGCTTGTAGAATCTTTGTTCTTAGGACAAGTGCAAACGTGATAACTGTAAATTATTTAACTATATTAAGTGTAAAAATATCACGATTATAACATTTTAATCAATTATTTACATAGATCTAATTAGAATCATTTAAGTAGTATAAATATGTGTTAAATATACTTAGGACTTGCCTGTAAAAAAAATACTAAAGGGATGCTAAAACTTCTAAATAATATCCTTATATCTTTACCATGTTTTCAAAAGAGCAATGAGTACCAGTAAAAATATTAATGTATCATATGGTTGGGTTAAACCTTTTTCGTCAGCATTTTGTAGTTAGCCGGTCAATTTAAAAGTGTGGACTGAGGTAAATTGAAATGTTGTGTAAAAGTAAACCCATTTCCGTTCTGCCTTTAGCTGAATGTTCCCTTCGGGTAACTCAATCGCTGTGCATTCTTGTGAACTTCACCACTTTGAGGAGATGTGTACTTAATAAAGCTAATTTACTTTGCTCGGGAGCTTTTTACTCAAAGGTGAGACTCACGTCACAAAAGGAAAATTTTAACGTAATATTTAGAAAGAGTGTACGCCTTACAGATATAAATAAAATATGTACATAATAAACTTTACATGTTTTTTTTTGCTCATACGCTATTTTATAACTTGTAATATGGATGTCCGCACAGGGACATTTATGATACATATTTTTTTATCAATATTTACCGATTCGCAGATCTTTATTTTCCGGAATTCTTATTTTATTGAGATATGTGATATTGTGGCTCTTATCTTCGACAGCGGTTCTGCACGTGTGAGTAACAAATTTATCATTATAATTTCCTCTGCGATATAAGAATACGACGTGAATCCGGAATAAGATCAGGCGATATTACGGGTATATAGCAGCGGTATTATTTATACTGAATTTATATTGGTGCGGCGATATTGATGCAATAACGTCTGCTTGGCGAATTACATAACAAAATTACAAATTTACGAGAGAAAAAAATATAGTCATGTGCGGGAATCGAACCCGCGAAATAATTGTAATATTAGAATGTAATCCACCAAGCAGGCGTTATTTCAAAATAACAATATTAAAATTAGGTTGTGTTATCATTTACAAGTTTAAGACCAATTGAAATATTACAATAATATATTAATATATTATTGTAATAATAATATATTAATTATTATTGTAACAATATTAATTATTATATTAAATATTGAAATAGTACAACGCAAGTTGAAGAACTAGAGCAAAAATTAGAGTTATGAGTCATTGTGTCATGTTAGCTCTATTCGTTAGAGCATACCCCGGTTAAAGGGGTGGATGGACGCGGGTTCGAATTCCGCACATGACTATAACTATTTCTCTCGTAAATTTGTAATTTTATAATGTGCTTAGACCGTTAAAAAAATTTAATGCATCCCAAATACTCATTCATACATATTTCCTTAGTTTTTATGACCTAAGTATAAAACTACACTTACAGTAGGTACTTTGCTTCCTGTTTACGAAGGACCAACGATCTTTTTGAATACCTACGATTGTTTTGAAACAGATGTGATAGAAACCTTTTAGCATTTCTTTTATTAGTATTCTCTCGGGGGAGGCTTAGCAGTGGACGATCCGGTTAACACAGTACAGTACATGCGGGGTGCTGTCATTCAGCTCTCGTGGTGGGGGTAAGGGGGGACCACTTGCCCATTCAGCTGCAGTTTCCACCGATGCCGCTGCCTGGCAAAGCCAGCTTAACCTCTGGGGAAACCAGAGGATATCAGGGCGCCGTCTGTCCCCACAACCGACACCAGGTCCTCTGAGCGGAGACGCAGTGCGAATCAAATTATCTCACTTTCGTGTACACACCACGAAACAAAAGAGAGAGAGATTCTCTCTCTCTCGGAGGACCGGGAGCTCCTCCGCCTCCATCGACCTCTAATCACCAACCATCTTTACGATGACAGTCGGCAAGCAGACGTTGGACCACATAACCACGATCGCTATGGCCAGCTCCCCCGCACATAGTAATCTAATAGTAGCATGTCCACTAACAAGTGCTGGGTGGTGTCTTCTGCGAAGCGAAAGATGTGTGTGATACGCATAGTGGTAGAGCATTTTGTAAATGCCCGCCTGGCTTGCTGTGACCATAAAGTAGAAAATCTGCCGTCAATCACCGAACTGTGTGTCCCGATGGATTTCTTTGTGAACCATTAATAATATCTTCGAAAGTATCAGGTAGTAGTGAAAGGTTTTATTTTTGTCAGATATAGAAATAGAAAATGTTATCAAAAATAAACATCGTGACAATAGTCTTATCAATTTGGCACATCAACAAAGGAGAGAGTACACTTCGATGTTATTGTACATTTAAGTTGTGGATAGATTTAGATGATTTTTTCCTTAACTGAAATCCATTTAGAGGGGAAACCTTTTTAGGTATGTTTTTCCTGCCAAACTTTGAATCATACGAATCCGACTGGAAATGCCAGTGAAATATTAAATTAAATACTATTAAATATATAAGTATACAAAAACTAAGTGATAACACTTTATTTACTTACATATATCAATATCTATCCATCACGTTTAGAAAAATCTGTCGCCAAACGACTAACAGTCTATGAGGCATATGAGTTTCTGGTAGTCGTTGAGAGCCAGTGAAAAATTATAGGCACATGCAACCTAACAAGTATGCCGATTAACATAGGTATGGGCCTCTTGGGTGTTCCGTCAATATACCGTTTAAAAAATATACTAAACTACATTTTTTTCTCCCAGAACTCAATTCCTCAAGACCTGGAGCCGCGACGGGCGCACACCACCATTGCCCTGTACAAAGGAAACATCGTGGCAGTCAGGCGGCTGCAGAAGAAGAGCATTGACGTCACTAGAGCCATTAGAAAGGAGTTGAAGCAGGTAGAAATTTGAACTCATATCAACTTTTTTAAAAAGAGCACTAATTCTAGCATGTCTAACCAAAAATCATGTCTAAAAGATACTTTCACTATGCGCACGCCTTTTGAACTGCTCGTAGCGTAGCATTCTTAACCGATCAACGAAGTCAAACAACGTCCGCTGCGGCTGACTTGGTTGGGTGACCAGACCACTAAGTGGCATTACAGTGAGCGCTTCCGTGCTTCGGAGGCAGAGACTTTGAACTTCTATGAAAAATACAATGTTAGGACAAAAGTTTCTGTTTACAAATGTGCATAATTTGTTATTTAATTTAACAATGTTAGGTGCTGATTTTCGGTAGAAGGGCAAGTTAAGCTTTCAGTCCCAGTTGTTGCGTGAGGATGGCAGTCGTTATAGCGTGGTAGTGGGGCATTTTGGGATTGTACTGGTAGTCAGCTATACCTTATGGGTAATCCGGGCGATAAAATAGTCAGAAGCAATGTTGACGCCTAATGTGCATCACCAAATTCACAAGTGGTGGCATGCTGCTCACAAGACGCATTTTTTTCTAGTTGCAGATTACAACATCTAATAGGAAGGTATGGAATACTTCTTATATTTTTAAGCCGGGAACTGCATGGCATAAAATTGTTGACAAGATGAAATATCATAAAATGTTAATCATAAGTTCCGTCCAAAAACCGACCCTGAGTTCTTTCTTGAACCTTGCATAGGCTGAGACGTGACCCATTCCGATATCATGCAAACAAATATTTATTTTTATCATTATGACACATAAGGTGACATTCTAGCCCGTGGGGTGCTGAGTTAGAATGTCACCCCCCCTCCATTCTCTCACTTTCAGTGGGAGTCGTAGGAGGCGACTAAAGGATAAATAATGTGGGCAGCAGTGCCTTCTGAGGAACTGCTGAATATTACACTGCGATCCCAAAGTCGCCTGCCAAGCATGGGGATTATAGGGAACCCCCCATTATAGGGAAGGCTGTTCAGCACTGCACATACCGGCTGATACAGTATGCTAAGCATATATATTAGGTCCTTACATATGAAATTGGCGTTTTGTATGGGAGGAACAAAAAGTCGAATATTTTTTAATATAATATATTTAATTAATCAAAGTATGAACCATTATTTTCTATGCACTTTTGCCATCTCATAGGTAGTTCATTGATCCCTTTACTAAAAAAACCAGTCGGACGGGAATCAATAAAATCTTTGAAGGCGATTTGGACTGCCCCATCGGAGTTGAATTTTTTCCCTTGCAAGAAGTTATCCAAAATGGTAATCTGTTGGAGCAAGGTCCGGGGAGTACGGAGGATGTCTTAGACTTTCCAATTGAAGCTCTTCTAATTTAGTAGCCGTCTGTAGCGCAGTGTGTGGTCTAGCGTTGTCGTGAAGCAGCAGTGGCGTGGAGCGATTGACCAGCCTAGGTTGTTTACCCGCTAGCTTTTCCATCATGGTTTGCAATTCCTGACAATAGACATCAGCCGTAATAGTCTGGCCAGATTTGAAAAAACTGTAATGAACAATACCGGCACTAGTCCACCAATCGCTTACAAGTAACTTTTTTGGGGTTAATTTTCGCTTGGGGCAGGATTTGGCTGGCTGGCCAGGATCTAACCATTGCGCTGAGCGCTTCCGATTATCGTAAAGAACCCATTTTTCATCACAGGTAATGATTCGGTTTAAAATACCTTCATTATTGTGCCGGTTTAGTAATGTAACGCAGCAGTCGACGCGCGTTTGCCGGTTTGTTTCAGTCAATTCGTGAGGTACCCACCTTTCAAGCTTTTTAATCTTCCCAATTTGCTTCAAGTGAATTAAAACAGTTTTATCACTAACATCGCAGCCTGCAGCTAACTCGGACGTGGTTTGCGATGGATTCGCTTCCACAATAGCCTTCAACTCTTCATTATCAACTTGAGTCTCAGGCCGTCCACGGGGCTTGTTCTGCAGGTCGAAATTTCCAGAACGAAAACGTTGGAACCAAAAACGAACTGTGTTTTCTTTTGCAACACGACCGCCATACACATCATTCACCCTTCGAGTTGTTTCCGCAGCACTAGTGCCACGGCGGAACTCGTACTCGTAAATAATGCGATATTTAAGGTTTTCCATTTTGTAAAATGAGTGCCGCAAACAGAAAAAAACAGAAGAAAAAAAACAAATGAATGACGATCATCGAAGCACAAATACATGAGTCTATAGCTGTACAAATTAGAATTTGGAATTCCTTACCAAAGAGGAGAAATTCGTGATTAAAGTGGCCAGTACGAAAAACGCCAATTTCATATGTAAGGACCTAATATAACACACATTAAAAGCGCGTTGAAAATTCTTCCGACTGGGCTATGTGGTATTTATGACGTCACTTTGGCTTAGCAGGAAAATTATCCGGAATATTGACAAGATATACCTTTTTATATATTTTTAAATGTTTTACTAAAATATTAATTATATGTATTTTTAAAATATGTACCTAAGTATTGTATATGGAAACAATACTTAGGTATTACAATACGTAGGCAAAGAAACGCAAATGTATTAATTATAAACATGTTTGAATCGACCTCCATAAAATATTTTTTCGGTGCCTTTATTAAGCGACTAGCTTTCCGGCCGCGGCTCCGCCCGCGCGTATGGCGGCTATCGCGCAAAACCATAAACCTTTTTGTTATGTTTGCAATAACGCCTGCTATGCATATACATTACACAACTACAAACATACGATAGGAAAAATTTAAGTCAATTACTAAAATTTTTGCTCTCGTATATTTGTAATTGATTAATGGTTCGCAAAAATTTACATACAAATACAAATACAAATACAAATAAATTTATTTCATCCTTATTGTGATACATTTATGATGAATCTCTGACTCTTAAACTAGGCTGGTGGCCTGTATTTCAAGAGCCAGGTCCTTCCTGGCTTTAGTGGATCTGTGACACATCTATATATACATTTTTATAGTTTTTCTTATATACTATTTAGTAACAATTCAAAATTGAAGCAATACATTAAACAGATACATATAGGAAAAATATTTATTCAAAAATTTTGTTGACATTCGAAATTAACGTCTTTTGCAAATTTTTAATTATATAATATTTACGGTGTAGTATTGCGTGTATGAGTTTATGTGAATGTTTGTGAGGGATGTGAAAGGTGTATATGTCGGTGTGTGTTTCTGTATGTTTGAGTATAGCGCATGTGAGGGGTGTGTGATTTGTAATGTGTAATTTTGTGTGAAAGTATACATACACCAATTTAAACGCTTTTAGCCATCAGTTTCTCCGTGGCATTATAATCAAAATCGTTCAGCCAATTTATTATATATCTTTTAACTTGGAAGTTGTTATATTTCCTACTATTTGTGACGGTTTTCATAAATATGTTATATATACGTGGGCCTGTATGAATATAGTGTCTTCGAGCAAAACTTGATTTGCATACTGGCACTGGATATATATTTATGCGCTTACTATGATTAAGAGGTAGCAGTGACGTGCAACGATGGTATTTGCGTAAAACTTGATAAAGGTATAGTTTACGAACACTCAAAACTTTAGTTTGGTTGTACACATCGGTAGTGGAATGTCGAAAAGGAAGATTTTGAAGTATTTTTAATACGGCTCGTTGCGCTCGCTCTATTTTTATCATGTATTCCTTCACGGCTCCTCCCCATGAGCTTATACAATATTCAATAATGCATTGAACTAGCGCTTTATACATTTGAATTAATAATTTATTGCCAGCTATTGATCTCAAATTCTTAAATACGTAAAATAGTTTTCGTATTCTATTTATGGAAGCATTAATATGACAGTCCCATCTTAGATGTTGATCGACCAACACTCCAAGGTACCTTATACTGTAAACCCTATCAAGTATATTACAAGAACATTGGGTTGGAATGGGAGCGCTAAGGTTACAGGGGTATGCATGAATTTTCAAAGAAAAGTTGGGAGGAGGGCTCAACGCTGCAGTTTTACTAAAACAAATGTATTTAGTTTTTTCTGCATTTAGTGATAGGAGACTATGTTCCAGCCAGTTTGTCACTTTTGCAAGTCCTACCTCCGCGCTGTTATTTAAGTTTTCCCAATGTTTGCTATGAAACAATAGAACTGTGTCGTCGGCAAACATAAAAAGTTCCATATTTTTTACCCTCATGTTGCACAAATCATTAATGTAGACAAGAAATAGTGTTGGACCTAATGTGGAACCTTGGGGAACTCCATATGTGCAGACGGCACTGTCGCTTATATATTTGTCAATCTTGACTCGCTGGTTCCTTCCGGTTAAGTAGTCCTTGAACCACTGGTGAACTATACCCCTGATACCTAGGTTTTCAAGTCGCTTTAATAAAATAGGTATTGAGACCGTATCGAAAGCTTTTTGTAGGTCTAGAAAAACTCCTAGACAGCTTTCTTTATTGTCTAGGTATTCAGTTATACGGGACGTCATATTCAATACTGCGTCATTAGTCGATTTATTAGATCGAAAACCAAATTGGTTGTTTGCAAGAAGATTATTTGACTCTAGATATTGAACTAATCTTTTGTTGGCTATTTTTTCAATTATTTTAGATAATGTACAAAGTAAAGATATAGGTCTATAATTGTTAGGAGTATTTTTGTCACCTGATTTATGGATAGGTATAACAATAGCGCTTTTAAATATTTTTGGAAATTGTCCTGTTTGGAAGCTAAGATTAACAATAAAAGTAAGAGGCTCTGCTAATAAGGTTCTACACTTTTGAACTACTTTAGTGGAAATATTATCCCATCCTGGGGCACTATTACTTTTCAGTGATATAATAACGGCCTCTACTTCTTTTAGGTCTGTGAGATATAGGGGCATTGAATGCAATGGCGTAGAATCTTGATGTGCTCTATTTTCTAAATATGATTCATTTACATTAAGTTTTGTCATGATCGAATTCGCTAAGTTACAACCAATTGTTGTAAAATACTTATTTACAATATTAAGAGCTTGTGAAGGCAAGTTATCGTTTTTCAATAAATCATTTGGTAAAGTTTTAGGTTGTTTTAAATTAGTCACCTCTCTAACAATTTCCCATGTCCGTTTCATGTTCCCGATATTTTTCTGAAGTAAATTTTGATAATATTGTCTCCTAAGTTTCTTTACTATTTTATTGCATGTATTTCTGAATGCCACATAATTATTTCGAAGTTCAATATCATCTGGAAATAATCTTGATTTTTTGTGTAGTCCATTTCTTTTCCGAATCAATCTGATCACATTATTAGTGATCCATGGTTTTAGCGGCCGATTCCTGTTAGAATATTGTTTTTTTATTGTTGTATTATTTTCTATAGCATTTGATAAGCAGTTTGTTAGATATTCAGTAGCTGTATGGACATCAACGATTTTATAAAGATCTTTCCAACTAATACTTTTAAGATAGTTTTCTATTCCGATATAATCGATGGAAATTTTGTCGCAAGCCGTATTTGATCTATTTAACTGTTTATCTGAAAGAACTATCATGACTGGAGAGTGATCAGTTAGTTCTGGTAGAACTACCGTTTTCCATGATTTTGTAGTTTTAACCATTATATGGTCCAAACAGGCAGAAATTCTAGTTGGTAAATCTACCCCCTGACACATGTTGTGAGCTGCCATTAAATGTAAGTAGTCGGTAGCGTAACTTGACATCGATTCTTGCTCTATATTTATGTCAATATTGACATCTCCCGTTAGTATAATGTTGTTCGCTGATATTGTTTTTAAAATGGCATCAAGAGAGTTTAGATAATTTGACGGATTTTTGAAACAAGGTGGTCTATATGTGCATAAAATATCATATTTTTTGTTTATATTTAACACAAGACAATTACCTTCTATTATTTTGGGTTCATAACAAGAACTTTCTAATTCTTTACGGGCATATACAACGACTCCATTATTTTGGTTAAGACTATTCTTACTACTATACATATTAAACTCGGCCAAAGTAGGAATGATTGAATGTTCACTTGTCCAGCATTCCGTTAAAACAAAGACATCTACTTTGATGTCAATGGCAGATACAAAGGCCAAAAACAAATCGAAATTACAGTTAATGCTACGTATGTTCAGTGACAGAATAGAAAACGGCACGCAATTATTTGTATAAAATTGTTTAAGTAGTTTTAAACACTTCAAATCGTCCGCTAGTACACAATTAGTATGGCGACTATTATCTATTTCCAACAGAAAACTATCTACACAATCCATTGTGGTATATATAAAGTAATATTGGCACGATTATATAAGAACCACATTGAATACACTATTAAAATACGTGTGTTAAAAGATCTACAAAAATAGATATTTTGACAACAAGCTGTGAGCCTACGAAAACGTGTGTTGAAGTTATAATAATACAATATTAATCTATGATATATACATATTGTAATACTATTATCCTGTGTCTTCTTATCTAAATCAGACTTAGTTTTGTATGTAGGTAAGAATATTTGGTTTAGAAAAGAAGACATTGTAAAGTCAGTTGTAGAGAGAGTGTGTAAGTGTATAGTGTTTTGGTCTTTAATAAGTGATAAGCTAATCATGCTTAAAAGGAATAGTCATGCTGAGATAAGTTTCGATAGATCTGTTTCGGAGTCAATTCTCGCGTGCCGGCCGCCTTCCATTTTTCTAAGGAAAACTCTCCCATGGGCCGTCCAGCAGTGTGCGTAGTTATTAGTTTTTGCAAATTCACGAGATAAATAATACAGTCGTTTAGTCCTGCTAGTCAAGCTTTCTGATATAAATACTGGTTGGACGGGACCTGTTATCCTCATTCGGGTGGTAGAGAACCTGTTTCCCTTATTTTCTCTGTTAAACCTTTTAACAGACTCGATAACATTTTCTTTGGTAATGACCGTAGTAAATTCCACCAGTAATGGTTTATTATTACCGGTTTTAGTTTGTACACGAAACACATCTTTGATATCTGAGGTCTGTAAATTTAGTTTAAGAGAGTTACCGGCATCTAGAACAAGTTTCATGAGATCCTGTTTCGTTTCCTGTTGCTGACATGGCACGTTTCGCATCTCAATAGTTGACGATCGCGCGTTTCGGTCACAGAGCTCTACCCTTTTCTCTAAACTGTCGATATAACTAAGGGCCGAGTTGTATTTTCCGTCCAATGCCGCGTACTTATCCTGCATTTCATCATAATTTTTGCTCATATATTCTAGTGATTTATGTATCTCAGTGTTTTGTTGTTGCACTGTTGTCAAGGAGCTATACAACTTTTCATACTTTTCATCTTGTTTTTTTTCCCAAGCCTTGAACGACACAGAAGCAGAAAGCCTATCAAATTTGTCATCCTGTTTCTTCTCCCATTTATCAAACATATACTGCAGTTCTTTCTTAAATTCCGTTTTAAATGACCCCAGTTCTTCTAGAATCTTATCCTCACGTTTGAGGCGGGTTTGACGCTTAGCGGGGCCTGTACTCCTTTCCGAGTCACCATCGCTAGTGCCACACGGAATGTCTGAGTCATAACGTTGTGAAGTTACTGTTAACGTTGCGGACGGCGAGGCTACGGGAGGTGTGCGTTTCAGTGGCATTATGCAGTACCAGGAAAGCAGCAATGTAGAAAGGGTGTTCAAAGTGCAGTGCTTAGTAAGTCTATAAATAGACGTAAGTTGCTAACTATTGCACTCTCTGTTTCTCTTAGCACAATGCACTATTATGCCGCTTCGCTCTTATGTACGCACACAGATAAACAATTGTACGCGTAAAACAGGCATGTAGCAAACAAAAATTTGCGCACTTGCTTTTACCACGCACCATTCATAATTATGTTGTCTTGCTCGCTTGGTGTGCTTGTGTGTGCAGCGCCGTTAGATGAAGGTGTCGCGTAACTTGTTTGCTTGTATGAGCGAGTATTACGGGTGATCACATGTACGCATAGCAACCTGTTGCGCGCAACGCAACACACAGATAGAATATTTGTTTGTATTCCACTTACATAAATCCAGACGGTTGATTGCGTTCTTTGGCAATATTGTACTCCTTGCACTCGTGCACTCCTAATATTTATCGTGATTTTAGGTGCTTTAAATTTACTTGATAAAAAGAAAAATAATTTTTTTGTGGATTTGCTCTGTATAGACGTCTGATCTCCTCAGAGGTCCGGGAGGAAGGGGATACACATAATATTGATATTCTTTCATTTCATTTCCATCACAAATTTGCATGAAGGTGCTATATGTATTATACTGATTTCAATAATCTTATATCGATGAGTCAGCGTCTTAACAGCCATGATGATAGTTAGCAATTGTAATACTACCCAAAGGTGGTACCTTAAAAAAAGGCTTCGGATGGTTAAGTGAATCAAATTTTTCTCATAGCTTATAGCCAAAGCAATAATGTAATCATGTTTTTATATCATAATAATACGGCGTCTACTTTTTTGTAATGATGCATTTTAATATTGCTTTGTCATTTTTATCGTCAATAATGGGATGTACTGTAAACCTTTTCTATTGGGACTCAAGGTTCTTTACCTTTTACTTACTGATATATATTTTGTATATTACATAGCTTTGATAACTTACAATGGAATAGTAACAGGTTATTTCATATTTATCTGTATAGGAAGTCGGTTCCGTTTTTTTAATTATTTTTTTGTTTATTATGTTTTGACTGTGTTGTCCAGAATAAAACTTATTTCATTAAATTTTCATTACAAATTGTACAATTGTACCTTTATAAATAGGTACGGCCTTATATTACGAGGATTTAACAAATACTTATCTCTTGGGAATAAAATAAAACCAAAGAGTAATTAACTATTGAATATGAAAATATGCCTAAAAATAGCAATTATATTAAACCTACAAGACCTACTTCCATTTTCTGGAACGTTAATTAAAATATTGACTTGACAGGCAAACTGCTCAAGGCTCATTGGTCGAAACGAAAGTAACCAATGACGCGATCGGAAACCAATGGCCGTTTAGTATTCACTCAGTTAATTGACCAAGACTTTCCCAAACCTTCCATTGGGACATGGGTCGCCAGCTTGTGGCTCAAAAAACTTCATAGGGATTTGAAACTTTTAGTGCCTATGGCAGAAGTTATGCTCTAAATTTTGACATATTAAACAAAATCATGGCCCCGTTTGTTCAGGAGATACAGATGAAGACGCTTCAATTTTTTGGTGCCACTGGCACAAATATAGCTCTAAATCTCTGGCAATAGTATATAAGCACATGTTCAGCCGTTTCGTATATACAGCATGTGTGAGGTGTCGTACTATAACGTCAGCTAACACACTAATTATCACACATCGAAGTTTATTTAGCACCTAAATTTTGAATTGATATTCACAATTGCACAAAATATGCTCAAAAAATTGGAAAATTCAGAATTAATTATTTTCAAGTGGGGATGCTGGAGACATACAAATCCAGAAATAAGGGGCTTCACTGGCAACCACCACAGCATTTTAAGCTTCTCATATAACCACGTTTGTTCTCTTTAAATCATTGCCGTTATATGTATGAAAATAATAATATGAGATATCTAAGTACCTATTTGCTTGTAGATATTAAAGGGGCATTATAAATGTTTCTCTGTATTGTGAGTAACCTTTAACAAAACATTTATAATGCCCCTTTTATGTTTAATACTGTGAAGCGACACATTCACAAAATGGGAATTGGTTGATCCGAGGGATAATCCTAGTTAACAACGTTTAAATATCTTGACGACAAATAAACAAGGGTACTTATATTATAATTTATAATACAAATACCTTTGTTCCTGCATCCACATAAAACCTTTGTTTCTTTTCAATGAAAACTATCCACCTGTCCTTAATGAAAAGACGTATATGGACATTAAGTTGACAGCATCTCAGTTAGGTACCTGGGTTTAGGTACTTAATATAGACGATTTGCACGATTAATGTCTAAAAAGAAAAATGACCAAGAGCTCAGTTATGTCAAAATATTATACTAACGCTCAATCGGACAAACGTCCAAGTTTTGGAACGTCCAACTACGCAAATAACTTAATAAAGAAAATTCCACGTAGAAAAGTATTCTTAGCCCAACCAGTTAAGGTGGAACTGGCCGGTCACTTCTCCATACAAACGTCGTAGGGTGATCACTCCCTTATTTGAGACTTTAGGTCCAGACTTAAGCATAATACCGATTGATATCGTCATTATCTAGGCTTGTATGATGCCAAAATTTTGAAAAAGTAATTATGTTGTAAGTTATGAGCCTCGAAAACTTTATATGAAAATATTTCGAGGCTCATAATTCTCAAGTTAATTATTTTATTAAAATTCCGGCATCATACAAGCCTAGATAATGACGAGATCAATCGGTATTATGCTTTATATTGGACCTAAATCCACACATAAGGGAGTAATCACCCTACAACGTTTGTATGGAGAACGGGCCGGCCAGTTCACCCTTAAATGTCCAAGTGAAGAGGTGATCAACTTAATAATTATATTAGAAACTGCTGTCATCGCATAAGTAGGTACCTATATTTTTGAATCCTTTAAGGTATCTGTATAAAATGACTGTTTAAATGTAGGATCTTTATAACCTGTCAGGCGATCATTAGCAGTAAGTGATAATAAATTTATATTACTACTCTAGGGTTCATAGTGAGAAATATATATTCTTACCTTGCTTGTAATTCCGCATTGACTCATTGTTCAAACCGGTTACATTGCTAGAGTGCGTGTTCAGCCCTGGGCCCTGCCAACGATCCTTATTTTGACTAACCTATGAACGATTAATTATGTCATTTAGCACATCGTTGAAAAGGATAATAACTAAAGAACTTTTAAAAAGAAAGCTAAATTAAAAATGGCTTTTAGTAATTTTTGTAATGAATGCAAAGATCGTTCCATATACAAAAATCGATAAAAATCGCTGGCGTTCCCCCCACTCACTACAATAGATTTAAGCGCTATACGCGCACAAGTCGTAGAATTTGGAATGTGGTGATAACACTGACAAATGTCATGGATTTCCTTTCATATAATACAGGTATGGGCAACCTTTGATAATTATGCTGTCACAGGCCAAAGCAATAAAAAAAGTATTTCATGACTGCCCAAGAAAAGCCGTGTCATATTTTCAGGGTATGTAGGTATATTTATTCCACCTTCTAAACGGCTTAACCGATTTAAATTTCATCTCGCATGTCTTCTTTTCGGGGTGATAAAATATCATGCGCCGACATATCTCTACGAGAAGTGGTCTTGGTCGTGTCGAGGGCCTTATGGGTCTCGTCAATGTGCAATACAGCTAGCAACAGAACGGCATAGCTCAGCTGCTTTCAAAGGGAGTTTCCGCTACGCCGCCTCAAAGTGTTGGAACAACATACCGCCGCCAATTAGGAACCTGCAATATTTACATAGCTTTAAGGTTAAATTAAATATTTTTTCACGCGATCACCAAAACAGTGAGGCAACTCAAAAAAATGACACAAGCGCTTTTTAAGACATATTCTCTTCTTTCTTTATAATGTTAAATAAATGCTACTGGTGTATAATTATGTAGGTACTTCTAAGTTATTTTTATTTTAACTATCATGTTTGAATCTCACAAACTTTCATTAACTTTGCCATGTTTATGTATTTTTTTTACAGATCATATTTTTTTTTTTTTTTGTTTAATCTGTTTTTTAATTTTTTGAATACTAGATTTCTATCATGTAACCGTGCGTGACGTCACCAACCGGTCTCAAGAACTGTTCTTATCTTATATTTTGTTTTGTATATTGGTCTAATTTTCGTATGTCAGTTTTTTGTCATAAATAAAGTGTATTTCTATTTCTATTTTTAATGTATGAGATATCATTATGCATTGTATGTATGATATGTTGGTAGCTCAACAACGAAAACATTTCATAATCGATTTTCCCCTTTTACAATGTTTGAACCAACTGCTTGCTAATTTGGGCTATATTAATCATCAGCGAGATAAAAAATATTATCTTAAAAACCAGGAAGCATACAATTAATCGTTCTGGTTCACGTTCTTATTGATGGTCATTTATAGGGTTCCGTACCCAAAGGGTAAAAACGGGACCCTATTACTGAGACTTCGCCGTCCGTCAGTCTGTTCTTCTGTCACCAGGCTGTATTTCAAGAACGGTGATAGCTCAGTGGCATTGGCTATGGACTGCCGCGCAGCAGGTCCATGGTTCGAATCCCGCCGCGGGCTTGAGCTTCACCGCATGGTGGAAGGGTATTTTGCGAATGCCCGCCTGGCAAGCGACACCCTCAAGTAGAAAATCTGCCGCCAAGCACCTAACGGTGTGTTCCGGCAGCTGTCCTTGAGAGCCAGTGAAATTACAGGCACATGAGACTTATTAACTATGTCTCAAAGTGACGGGCGCAGGGCAATTCATGACTTGTGACATTAAATGCATCTGTTATAGGCAGAGGTACGCTTAACATCAGGTGGACCTCGAGCTTGTTCGGACACTATAACATAAAAAAAAAGCTAGACAGTTGAAATTCTCGCAGATGATGTATTTCTATTGCCGCTATAACAACAAATACTAAAAATAAAATAAAATAAATATTTAAGGGGGCCACATACAACAAACTTGATTTTATTACCGCTTCTTGCTCAATCCTAATAACGGTGACGGGTAGACAACTTAACTAGTCACAGAATATTTAGCTACGGAACCTTTCGTGCCCGAGTCTCACTCCCACTTGGCCGGTTTTTATTTATGGCGATCTTTACTTTAGACATTTTTAGTGTAGGAAGTTTTTGTTATTGGTAATTTTTGTTAATGCACTCCTTTAGTTTTAGACATTGACCATTTTTCTTTTATGATATTAGTCGTGCAAATCTATTTTCTTCCGGGATAATCCCTTTTTATATATATTTTTTTAATAAAATCTATGCCTGCTATGACGACGCTGTCATTTCATTTGTTTCAGCAACTTATTATTACTAAAGATGAAAATCACTAAAAATACCCCGTTTTACCACCTCGATCAAATAACACCGGACAAATTTTAAAAGTTTTCATAATAAAAGAAAATACTAGATATACTCCTTAAGGCGAGGTTGCAGTTATTTTAAATATTTTTTTAAAATCTATAGCTCGAATAAAACTGAAAATTTAGAATAAATAAAATCATTGATATAAAGTTGAACATACTCTCCAGGAACGTACAAAGTCAAAAACGTAATTTTGAACAATTTCTTCGATAAAAAACAATATCAAACATGACACCACATCCCTACTTAAATCACGTAGAACTAAAAGATAATATCATGAGACTATGTGGAAGTTATACCAATAGATAGAGTTATTTATTAGTAACGTCTGAAGGCACATTTTCAAATTCAGCTATAGTTTTTTTAACTATTCAAGCTCTCGCGCACGTCATTCAGTGCCCGCCTAGGCGCCATCAAGGTAGGACGTGTGTCGTTTTCTCCAACAAAATTATCCGCAATCGATTACGAGCTAGAAATGTTTATAAACAGAATTATTATCAGCAGAATGGTGACACTGCAACATTTATGGTTATCCGCTGGCGTGAATATTCCATCAGGCGAGTGTCTTGTACGTCATTTCAAACCATGCCAAATAAAAAAAATACGTTCTCGATGGCATTGTTTTCACGCGCCACAGTATAAAAAGACAGGATGGTTTTCTAAGCAATTCACTTATTTTAGTTAGTTCAGTGAGCTGTAAATAGTGTAGCCGAGCCCGTGGGGTGGCGGTCTGCCCGTGGGGTGCCGGGCTATGTCGCCCCCCAATAACTTACTGTGGGTGTCGTAAGAGGTAACTAAGGCAAAATACCGGAAGGTGAGCAGCAGTTAAGGAACTAAAATCGTAAACTGCGACCCCCAAGACGCCTGCCAAGCGTGGGGAAGCGGTGTACACCACTTCCTGTACGTGTCCTTAGGTTTTTCTATTTGAGGTTCTTCATGT
This sequence comes from Plagodis pulveraria, assembly GCA_963890685.1. Lineage (NCBI taxonomy): Eukaryota > Metazoa > Arthropoda > Insecta > Lepidoptera > Geometridae > Plagodis > Plagodis pulveraria. The sequence goes on along the minus strand of OY982955.1, from coordinate 5,102,267 downwards.
TCTTCTCGTTGTATTCTTTATTAAAAGCAATGTTTATATAGCCTGCGTTTACTCTTTGCAAAAATGTATAAATAAGGCGCTAAAATAATATTTTTTTTGTAAATACGTTAAGGAAAATTTTGAAATTTTAGAGATAACGGAAGTGGTTTAACAAGTCCGCTTTCACACGCAAAAACTTACTCTCAGCTTTCTATCCAAAGCTTGATAAAGCCCAACAAAATATTTGGCAATGCTGTACTCTGCCAATTACAGGGCATTCAGTAGCGATACTTTCACGGGTAATGTTATAAATTATTGGATTGAAGTTCCGCGAAAATAACTTTTAGGGCTCGCTCCATATCAAAAACGGCAAAACCTGAAATTATTGTACATATAAATAACTGTATCAGCCGTATTGTCCTCTGCCGAATACAGCCTCCCCTCCAGTTACCTACCATATTATTTAAAAATCATTTTGAGGTATTTAGAAGCTAGTTGGCAGCATGTAATATTTATTGTAAATAGGTTGAAGCAGTGATAGCTCAGTGGCATTGGCTATATGGACTGCCGTGCAGCAAGTCCATGGTTCGAATACCGCCGCGGTCTTGAGCTTCACCGCATGGTGGAAGGGAATTTTGTGAATGCCTGCCTGGCTAGCGACCACCCTAAAGTAGAAAATCTGTCGCCAAGCACCTAACAGTGTATTCCGGTAACAGTCCTTGAGAGCCAGAAAAATTACAGGCTAATGAAACCTAAGAACTGGACGTCTCAGTGTGACGGGCACAGTGCAATTCGTCGTTGACGAAATGCGTCTGTTATAGGCAGAGGTTAGTCCACTTAACATCAGGTGGGCCTCTGGCTTGTTCCGTCACAATAACATAACATTTTGAAGCGCTCGTAGCGAAGTTTACGTAGCTGTTCTCAACCGATCAGCTAAGTTAACAACGTCGCACGCGGTCATGAGTTGGATGGGTGACCGCTAGTGACATTACTACTGAGCGTTTCCGTGCTTCGGAGGGCACGTTAAGCCGACGGTCCCGGTTGTTGTCTTAGGATGGCAATCGTTATAGCATGGTGGTAGGGCATTTTGCGAATGCCCGCCTGGCTAGCTACCACCCTCAAGTAGAAAATCTGTCGCCAAGCACCTAACGGTGTGTTCCGGCAGCTGTCCTTGAGAGCCAGTACATCTAGGTTAGCCTGAACAACATCTTCGACCACATCATCACTTACCATCAGGTGAGATAGTGGTCAAAGGCTAACCTATAAGGCATAAAAAAAAAAAAAAAAAAAAAAAAGGTATTATATGTAACAACGTTTGGGTGTGCGTGTGGACTGAGTGACCACATTTTTTTTTTTGCTTATTTTTGTTAAGTTAGTAACTTCAAGATTTAGTAAAAGTCATAAAATAATTTGTAAAACGCGAATTGTAATTTGTAATGAATTAATAATAAAGTTATGACACTTAAACTATGGTCTCTCAGTTCACACTCAAAATTCCAAATCTGCGTAAATACATAACTTATAGTCACATATTGTATACAGATATTTAGTAAAACATATTTTAAAGTGTTTAGAAGATAACAAACCACAACGTGGAAAATAAAATTACAAATTACAAAATTCTTCCTGGTGTCACTGAGAGACCACTTATAAAACACATATATTTTTACTAATTATGCCACAAAAACTATATATTTTAACTGCTAACGTTAGTAAAAGTTACGTGTAAATTTGTAAAAGTAAAACAAGGGCACCGTTTTTGGCTACTTTAGTAAAATTAACATTTAATTGTGGTCACTCAGTTCACACATGGTGAATATGTAAATTAATTGAAAGTTCTTGAACCATAAGTAATAGATTAAAATAAAATATATCCCGCCTAAATCTTCCATTAGATGTTTTGGAGGGCAGTAATGAGATTTGAATTTGGAACATGTAATATAGTGCCTTTATGAACTCTACGAGATTATACGAAAATATTCTATGAAAAACTTACTGACCATTTTGAACACTGTAGGTACCGTCGTCGCTGCGTCGGTATGTGTCGTATAAAAAAAACAAATGAAACGCGCGAGCACCGAATACCTATTTCAAACAAATTAATGACGCGAAACTTTCGTTCTCAAGATTAAAAAGAAAAATTATAATGACAAAGCAAATATAAACGAATTAGACACTAATGTTGTCTTAGGTTTTCGCTATTATTACACATTGTAATTAAACAACTTTAAACGGTTTAAATCGCGTATACTTATCATTATTTTTATCCAAATAGTCACCCCGTGACCACGATCACTGCAAAGTGTTTGAAACGTCGGGACAAATATAATGACAAATATACGCGATTTAAACCATTTAAAGTTGTTTAATTAGTACGAATTAGACTCACTGAATTTAATATTACGATGAAATGAAATATGGAAGAAATAATAAATTAAAACCAGCTTCTTATACTAAAAAGCGTAAAATTACTCGTGGAAGTCGGTATCATATCGCTACAAAGGTGGATCTCAATATTCTGTTCGATACTGAACCGATTTTAATGAAACTTGCACTGTTCCCTAAAAGTGAATACCGTTAAAAATCGTCACATAGTTGTGGAGAAATGCATGGACAAACATACATAAAAAAATTGAATACACCTATAAATCCTCGTAGACAGGTAGGTACTAATATTTGTTTGGAGGCCCTAATAGATCACTATAATCATGTGAATAAGTAGTTTCTATAATTTTACATAAATAAGTGTTTAACTATTACCCTAACTTCCCAAGTCTGTTGAAAATGTCAAGGATGTAAAAAAGCAAATATTAGACAACGGCAGTAAGAACACGAAAACAAAAGCCAGAAAATCGAAAAAAAAAAAACCTGAAATTTGGTGCCATTAGGAAAATAGCACAAAAATCTTAAAACTCACAATGAAGTGTTAAAATACGAATAATTAATGCTAATAGCATTGGTTTTACACATTGTAAAACAGTAAAGTGATGCAAAATAATATCATGGGTTAAGAAAAAACCCAAATTGTATTACTAAATCACTTGCATAGTAAATTATCAGTGTGGTCACCCTACTACATACATTTTATAGAACATATTGAATAGCAGTTATCTTGTCTTAAGAGCAATCAATACATGATAAAAACACACATCCTTGTAGTAAAAAATATTTACTAAATACTGATATATTTAATTTTAATCTACTACTTATAATTCAAGAACTTTCAATTAATTTACATATTCACCATGTGTGAACTGAGTGACCACAATTAAATGTTAATTTTACTAAAGTAGCCAAAAACGGTGCCCTTGTTTTACTTTTACAAATTTACACGCAACTTTTACTAACGTTAGCAGTTAAAATATATAGTTTTTGTGGCATAATTAATAAAATATATGTGTTTTATAAGTGGTCTCTCAGTGACACCAGGAAGAATTTTGTAATTTGTAATTTTAGTTTCCACGTTGTGGTTTGTTATCTTCTAAACACTTTAAATTATGTTTTACTAAATATCTGTATACAATATGTGACTATAAGTTATGTATTTACGCAGATTTGGAATTTTGAGTGTGTGAACTGAGAGACCATAGTTTAAGAGTCATAACTTTATTATTAATTCATTACAAATTACAATTCGCATTTTACAAATTATTTTATGACTTTTACTAAATCTTGAAGTTACTAACTTAACAAAAATAAACAAAAAAAAAATGTGGTCACTCAGTCCACACGCACACACGTTTGGTGAGCTAAGTTAATTGTTTCGTCTATTTTCAAGCAAACCTTGAATCCCTTCACTTTTTTTTATTTTATTTTTTTACTAAGGCCTTGCTTGTAGGCAAAATTTATGATTCTGGTTCAACTCCCTCTAGGTACTACGATACTGTGACAAAAAACCGACTTTAAAATTAAAATACGCATTATTAGGAACAACTCGAAGACTGTACCATAGAACATACAATAATACTACGTATAGAATGGACACTCCTCACCGCGCCACCGATTCTGAGCTGTCGCTGAGCTGACTTGAGTACGGGAAGCGCAAATCGCGTACGAGGACGTGACGACGAAGCCTGACGATTGTAGGTAATAGTATTTTAAACGATGACTTAGTTGCTTATTAACTAAACGAGAAAGGGATTGTTTGTTATGAATAATGATTGTTTATTATACGAGAAGGAAATAAATTATTATTGTGACTGTAATTATCATCATTACTTGTATAAAATGTGAACTTGGAATGACACTTTTAATATTGTTATGTTTGCAATAACGCCTGCTATGCGGATTACGTTACAAAATTACAAATACACCATAGGAAAAATTTAAGTCCTGTGCGGGATTCGAACCCGCGTCCATCCACCCCTTTAGCCGGGGTATGCTCTAACCAATTGAGCTAACATGACATGACGTCATAACTCAAATCTTTCCTATCGTTCTTTAACCATCGTATTGGGATGGAGTGACATCTGTAATACCACTTATGTTGTACTACAAACAAGACTAATTTAGCAATTGGTTTTATACTTGTAAATGCCCTACCACCATGCTATAACGTCTGCCATCATAAGACGACAACCGGGACCGACGGCTTAACGTACCCTCCGAAGCACGGAAGAGCTCAGAAGTAGGTAATGTCACTAGCGGTCAGCCATCCAACTCATGACCGCGGTGGACGTTGCTTAACTTTGCTGATCGGCTAAGAACAGCTAAGCAAACTTCGATACGAGCGATCCAAAAAAAATGTTTATATTAAGATTCAGTTTTAACATTCAATTTATGGAACATCATATACAGCATCTTGAGATGCATCTCAACTTTGAGATGACTTATATTTTTCCTCTCGTATATTTGTAATTTTGTAATGTAATCCGCATTGCAGGCGTTATTGCAAACATAACAATATTAAAATTCAACTTTGAGTTAAGAGCAATGATTTCTTAGCAACATGACAACCATTAATTTCAGTGGACTCTTCAATATTTTAAAGTGATGAGAAGCACAAAGACAACACAACAAACCGCCATACATTAGATTGCTTCCAAATAAATAAAATAAAGTTTCTCTTACATAATGTTTGAGACTGAGAGGCCGTCTGGCCGTCTGCACGCTGAGATACTGCCAGTAAATATCAATTACAAGTACAGACGGTGCGCAGATTACTCAAAAGTTAATTGCTTATTAGATCCTAGGGCCCGTATGTCACTCTCACAGAGTAACTATTACTTTTGTAATAGTTAGTAGTAGTGCCTAACTATTACGTTAGTAACAATTCCGTCAAATTTCCCTGTTAAGCTAAGATGATTTCATAAACGCTATGAAGCCAATATCGGAAGAATTGTTGAGGCGTTCGCTTCTACACGAAGCATCTTCAGGAGGTCTTGATTCTGCGAGCGCACAATCGAGAATTTCTCGAATTGTCACTAGATATATTATTAAGTGTTTTTCAAATATTTTCCTAACTTTTTTTAGCGTGTTTGTTTTTATAACATATTTATTGCTTTGTTATTATTTGTATATTTGACATTTTTGACAATGAGATATTGAGAAATAACTAAATGTTTAAACGCAATGAAATACTTCGGTCTATCTATTATTACTTCTATGGTAAATTGTAATTGTAAGGGTTCCGTATGCATAACATAATAATGTCACGCTGGCTGTCTGTCTATACGTCACGGATGTCTAACCTGTAATATTAATCTAATATATATTTTAGTAATTTACTTTAGTATCAGTTACTATTGCTTTGGTATAAGTTACTATTACTTTAGTATTATTCATTGAAGCGCTCGTAGCGAAGTTTACTTAGCTGTTCTTAACCTATCAGCAAAGTTAAGCAACGTCGCCCGTGGTCATGAGTTGGATGGGTGACCGCTAGTGACATTATTACTGAGCGCTTCCGTGCTTCGGAGCGCACGTTAAGCCGTCGGTCTCGGTCGTTGCCTTAGGATGGCAATCGTTATAGCATACCCTATATATATATATATATATGTATATACAGCACCTCAAGATAAAAATCTATCGCGAAGTGGCATTGGCTATATATAGGTCCATGATATACAAAGATATTTAAATAGCATTTATTTAAGCTATAAATGAGGTACTTAACACGAGGAAAGAAGCAAAACGTAAACATGAAGTTGAGAAATAATATCGAAAAAAATCAAAGCATTATATTATTAGTTGGTACTTATACCTTATTATACCCAGACACAGATTTCTAACATTGAAGATGAAATGAAAAGCGTCATTATTTTTGGCAGCAAATAGGTTAAGTATAGATTATAATTGACGGAAGTCTGATACATTATACTGAATAGGTACACATATGATTGTTTGTGTGTGTGGTATCTATGGATCCCATTTTTTTAATCGGATTGTGACTGAACACTCGCGAGGCCCGGCTGATGTTAAATGGTAACCTCTGCCTATAAAAAAAATCAATTTCGTCACAAGTAGAAAATCTGTCGCCAAGCACCTAACGGTGTGTTCCGGCAGCAGTCCTTGAGAGCCAGTGAAATTACAGGCATATGAGACTTTACAACTAAGTCTCAAGGTGACGGGCGCAGTGCAATTCGTGGCTTGTGACGAAATGCATCTGTTATAGGCAGAGGTTAGTCCGCTTAACATCAGGTTGGCCTCGAGCTTGTTCCGTCACAATAACATAAAAAAAACATCCTGAGACAGATAGTGATCTTTGAAAAATTACAGACTGAGGGCAAGGAACATATTATATACACCAGCTGAGGGCGTAAGACGGACAGACCTCGTTTCGCGTTCGATTGATCGAAACAAAACTACGCATAAATAATTTCAATAGCGTAAGGGTTTTTTTTATATATTCTTTTGAATGTGAGCTTTTTGACAGAGGAAAACTATTTCAAGTATTTTATCACATGTTTACTAAACAATAATTTAAAATGTTCTATGAATTTGTATCGATACGATTTAATATATATATATATATAGATACAACACTTGAATAATTGAAATTGTAAGCTGTAGTCATGTTTTTTTTCTATCGTGAGAAATATATGGAGTTGTATTTTCGGATCAGGCAACGTATATGTAATATCCTTTAGAATAATATAAATTATATGTGTAATGCGTACACTCTTTCTGAAAAAAAGTTAAAAATTTATCTTTTGAGCCTCACTTTGCATCTACTCACGTGCCTACGTAATTTCATTTACTGGCTATATAGACTGCTGCTGGAACACACTGTTAGGTGCTTGGCGACCAATTCTCTACTTGAGGGTGGTAGCTAGCCAGGAGGTCATTCGCAAAATGATCTTCCACGGTGAAGCTCATGCAGGCGGTGGGAATCGAACTATGGACCTGTGGCACGGCGGCGTTCCATAGCTATTAGGTGCCGCTCGGCTTTCATTGCCTCAAAACAGCCTCAAGGCTGTCAACAGCTCTTTCCATTATAGTGTCTACCTACTTGGTATCGACCCCATCAATATAGCAAAAGATGAGATATTGAAAAAACCTGTACTTTTCTTTACTGACAGCGAATTAAACATCCTTTTTTAGAATAGGTTGGATGAAAAGTAAATAATTTCAACTGTGTTAAATCTGGAACTGTACAAAACTTGCCTTTAGTACCATCTTAACTTGGTTCTAGTAAAGTTTATTAATTGGTCTTACGAATTAGGGACAGAAATGGCTAGCTTTAAATAAAATATAGACATTGACCCTGTTTAGATTTGAGCTCCATTTAACTTGTTTCAAGGAGTTCTTGGTACAGTATATTAAACTTCGACGCTTTATACTATTTCAAAAGGTATAGGTACAGCAACAATATGTTTTATCAGAGAAAGTTTTCAAAGTCTATATTTCTAACAAATATTTATAGTAGAAAACTTAGTTGAATATGTATTTTATAAAGCGACATTCTGCCAGAACTGCCAGTTTAGATACAACAATCGCCAACTTCGAGCAAATTTTAACGAAGATCGTTAATGAATTTCATATTTTGTACGAACTTTTGGAGAGTGAACACCTGATGATGCGTCGAGTAGCATCGAAATTGAATGGTTACTTGTCGTTTCTTCCGTGAAAAATGTCGCGGCAGTGCACACAAAATAGAATTTCTAACGGAATTATCACTTATAATAAATATAAAAGGAAAGCTAAATTTTGTAATCATTCAATATTTGGATATAATTAAAGTAAATAAAATGAATCGTTGGCTACAAATTACAACGACATGAAAAATTATAGTCATCTGCGAGATAAATTAAATTTTTCAATTTGTATAAGATATATTTGCATAGGATTTCCGCAAAATAACGCCAGAATCTGTCAATCAATTGGATCCGGCTCTAACTTCCTAACTTTTTATTTGCTAGCCTTTAACCACTATCTCACCTGATGGTAAGTGATAATACGGTAGAAGTGGTTCTGACTAATATAGAATTAATATGGACAGCTGCCAGAACACACCGTTAGGTTCTTGGTGACAGACTTTTTACTTGAGGGTGGTACGTTGCCAGGCTGGCATTCGCAAAATGCCACTATGCTACTAGTTCCGTCCTTATGAAGAACAAAATATATTTTACCAAACTTAGGTTAGCAGGTGTATTGTGTAATGTGTATGCCAATAATACCCTTTCGAATTTATAAAGTCGTGAAGATATTGATCTATATACTACTTTATCAAGTTAATTTCGAATCTTCGAAATTTGTCGATGGTTTAAATTTAATAAACCGCAGACGCAGACCAGCGAACGAGTCGTGGTATTCTTCCTCCAACAATAAAACATGCCCGTGGCTTGGCTGTTATGGTTGATCTCTCTATGGAAATTCTTGTTCGATATGTTAAATAGTTAAAACAAAACATAATTCAGGATAATGAATAGGCGTTACTTGGTGGAAATTCATATTTAATAATAACAAATATTTTCAGATCACATTAAATTTACATATAAATTAATACATCAATACTTAGAGAATATAAAAATATATCTAGTGACCATTCCACCTAATTTTCCTGTTACACCAACGTGGCGTTAGTCGACTCATATACTACACTCATTTGTATTTTGTGTGAAAAAAGAAAAGGCTAGTCCATTAGGTTGAATTATGCTAAGCTAGTGTATTCCTGACTAGAATAGGCTACAAACTGGCAACAAAATAGATCTCTACCAATGTTCCATATCTGTCCAAATCTGCCCTGAAAAAAGGATACTTAGGAGCTTCAACGCATGGTGGAAGGGCATTTTGCGAATGCCCGCCTGGCTAGCTACCACCCTCAAGTAGAAGATATGTAAGCAGCTAACAGTGTGTTCCGGTCCTTGTGAGCCAGTAAAATTACAGGTACATGATGAGACTTAACAACTGTATGTCTCAGGGTAACGGACGCAGTGCAGTTCGTCACGACGAAATGCATCTATTATAGGCAGAGGATACCGCTTAACAATATGTAGGTCTCGTGCTTTTTCCGTCACAATAACAAAAATGTGGTACAGCAGTTTTATTTCTACCCTTATATAAAGTAATGAGAGATTAATGTTTTACATGCTATAATAACTGAACAAGACTCTCATTTACAGATACGCGAACTTCGTCATGAGAACCTGACAGCGTTCGTGGGGGTTTGCGTTGAGAGTGGAGCCGCTTGCATCGTCTCTGCATACTGTTCCCGAGGCTCGTTAGCCCGGGTACTAGCTGACAGAGACCTTCACCTGGACGATATGTTTGTGGCCAGCCTGGTGGCTGATCTTCTGAGAGGGCTGACATATCTTCACGATTCTGCATTGATCTCTCATGGAAATCTCACGTCAAGCAACTGTCTCGTAGATAGCAGATGGGTGCTGCAAATCGCTGATTTCGGACTGCATAATTTGAAATGTAAGTTATATATATCTTTATACCACACCCACTCATAAAACGTCTTATTTCATTATTCGTTCAAAAACATATTACAAAGTTCGTCATTTCTCCCTTATAAATTTACGGCGTGGAAAGTTATATGGATTTTCATTCCTTCACTCCGCAGCAGTGAAGGAATGTTGTATGAAAATCCATACCTGCTCTGGTAGCGTTCTTTTGTTTTTAGCTGCTTACATAAAAAAAATCAATCTCTAAAAGGTTTTATATCAAATACTTAGAAAAAAGAGCTGTGATTTTTATTTGTACTCGATTTTCAATGAAAGGAGGTTGGCAACCTTTTTTTGCACTACGAGAAAAAAAGCGCGGCAATTTGTTATGTGTGGTTACATTTTGTTTTTTATTAAATTGCTATTGTAACAGTACGCTTTTATTTACCTATTCTAAATAATTTCCCAAAATGTCATCTGATAGTGAAAGTGACGATTTTATAATGATGACGCCACCAGAAATAAGAAATGCAGCTCAAGAAGTCATAAAGAACTTACTGCCTGAGAAGTCTCGAGGTACGTACGAGAAAACGTATAATGATTTTATTTTCCTCGTAGGTGTAGTATAAAGCACTATGTATCACTCGGGAGAAAGTTCTATTTCTGTTCTCGAGTTGCCTTTAAGCCTTAAACAAACTCTCGAACAGAAATAGATCGTTTTCTCCCCTTGATGTACAATGGACTATTATATCACATCTATTTGAAAAAAGCTACTTGATTCCTTGTAAACAGGGGCTAAAATAGGTTTTTAGTCACTGAGGGACAAAATGTGATTTAAATTTAGATTTTATTTGTATTTAATATTTTTTTATACTTTTTAACAACCTAAGCAATAACATAGTTTCTTAAAAATTACATCCTGAGACGACGTTTTACGAGACTATTTCTAATTCTCTAGCTGCTAATAAATCGACAACTGTAACGGATTGTAGTGGCCAAATTGTTACCATGCACTTCCATAATTGTTCAAATATAAGCATTAGCTTGTGACTATTTATATGCTATGTTTTATTTCCTCTGATTATGTCTAAATAAATAAACGTACTATTATTATTCATAAGTTGCACTTACTTATTGTCTCATGGAGGGTGATAAAAAGTAGTGTCCACCTCGGGAGTAAACAACAAAAATCTGTCGCCAAGCACCTAACGGTGTGTTCCAGCAGCAGTCCTTGAGATCTAGTGAACAAATTACAGCCACATGAGACATAATAACTATGTCTCAAGTTGACGGGCGCAGTGCAATTCGTGACTTGTGACGAAATGCATCTGGTATAGGCAGAGGTTAGTCCGCATAACATCAGGTGGGCCTCGAATTTTTCCGTCACAACAACATAAAAAAATAAAAAATTTCGTTCCACTCTGGATTCAAAGAAACACTCTCGCCTTTAAAATGGTTGTGTGCTCCTTTGGTAAACAATTTACTATTGATTATCTCTTGGAACCGTCTGGGTGAATAAGTTGAAGTTCATGAATAGATTCAGGCGTTACTTTGCGGAAATCCATTTTTAATAATAACTAATACTTTTAAAATATTTTAAGAAAACATCAAATTAATATTTTAATAAAACACTTAAAAAATCTCGATCGTGCGCTCGAAGAGTCAAGACCTCCTGAGGATGCTTCGTGTAGAAGCGAAACGCGTCGAAAATTCTTCCGGTTTGGCTGCGTGGCGTTTGTGACGTCACGTCGGCTTAGCAGGAAAATTAAGCGGAATTGTCACTAGATATATTTTTATATTTTTTAAGTGTTTTATTAAAATATTAATTTGATGTTTTCTTAAAATATTTTAAAAGTATCAGTTATTATTAAAGTTGAAGTTCACCTTGCTGGAGTATTTACATACTAAAAAAAATCAAACGTTTTATAACATTAATATATTACTACTCTACGAACTTCTTCTTACCGCTGGGTTCCCGTGGGGTGGATGACCATGGCCGTAGACTTTTTCCATTTCATGTTTTATCAAGTTTTAATAGAATTAAAATAATTCATTTCATATGGGTCTACCGGTCAATAAAATTACCCGTGGGTCCATTAATGGGTCAACCCCCCGGTAACAAAGGAATAATTAGACATTTATTAAAAATAACCTTGTAATATAATATACTAATATATTTAATAACCCCGGAATACATAACCGTGTTCAATCATTTTAATGTAATAAATAATATTTAAAGAAGAATCTGATTTAAAAAATTATAGGAGAATGCCTAATAGCTGCTTTCGAAAACTTTTATCTTTAGTAACATCATAACTTTACATATTTATAAGTATTTATCCGGACTCAATAGCGATAAAAACATTTATAAATTTATTTATTTACCTTCCTTAAGACCTGTGGATGTTGTCAGTGTTCTGTGTCGAGGCGATACATTTCTAAGTCAAATGCGGGTAGTTGGAGAAAATACCCGCCTTTCAAGACGTTGACACCCGCCTCTTCAGTCCGCTCGTGACCACGACCAATGCAACTTAGTCGAAACGTCGCGGTAAATAAATAAATGTATAAATGTTTTTATCGCGGTTAAGTCACGTTAAATATTTTTAAAAATCTGTTCAAGTCGCGAAAGTCTTAAAGTTACTATCATAACTTTACGCTTTTTAGCAACTGGCAAAAGTTTTGAAGACCTAAATAAATCAACTCTAATATCCCTAAGGGTATGAGCGCAGCTGTTATGGACACTTGTAAGTAAGTTAATTTACGTCTTGCGAGATTTTTTAAAAGTAAGTATATAGTGATTACCGACATTTAAGGTTGAACTGGCCGGTCGCTTCTCCATACAAACGCCGTAGGGTGATCACTCCCGTATTTGAGACTTTAGGTCCAGAATTAAGCATAATACCGATTGATCTCGTCGTTATCTAGGCTTGTACGATGCCGAAATTTTAAAAAGATAATTGTGTTGAAAGTTATGAGCCTTGAAAATGTTATATGAAAATGTTTCGAAGCTCATAACTCTCAAATTAATTAACTTATTAAAATTTCGGCATCATACAAGCCTACGTAATGACGAGATCAATCGGTATTATGCTTTGTTTTGGACCTAAATTCGCAAATAAGGCAGTGATAACCCTACGGCGTTTGTATGGAGAACGGCCCGGCCAGTTCACCCAACATACTGTGTATTTGCTTATTGTTGCTATAAATCCATTTTGACTGGATTATGTGAGAATTAAAACAAATTACATTTATAATCGCAACTTGAATTAACACTAGTAAAGGTAAGTTGTAGCTTTTTGATAATATCACCTATTTAAAAGACGGAAAATTTTTGAGTCTGCTGAAGAAGTATATGGAATGTGGCGAACGAAGAATAAATACTTGTGCGCTTGGTGTTGGACTAGATGATGATCTAGGGACTCTCTAAGCGGCAAAGGCATTGAAATATGGTACATAATCACTAACTTTTACGGAATTTTTGATCAATTTACCAAATTGTGCTTTAAATAAAATATTATTAATTGCCCTTTCCGAACATTTTTGCGTAGACGTCAGTTTATTTGTTTTGCGGTCCACTCTTTGGCTAGATGATATTTTTCTTGATCTTCAGAACACTATCTTTCTCCAAAACTGATAAAGTTTATTATTTACACAAGTAAAAAGATTTTTCTGGTTACTGTCCTCCTTTCTTTTGTTCGTTCTAGATGCTAAAGATGGAGGTTTTTTTTTGATGCCTTAAAGGTTAAGCTTTGACCACTATCTCATGGTAAGAGATGATGTGGTCGAAGATGTTGTTCAGACTAACCTAGAAGTACTGGCTCTCAAAGACAGCTGCCGGAACACATCGTTAGGTGCTTGGCGACAGATTTTCTACTTGTGGTAGCTAGCCAGGCGGGCATTCGCAAAATGCCCTACCACCATGCTATAACGACTGCCACCCTAAGACAACAACCGGGACCGACGGCTTAACGTGCCCTCCGAAGCACGGGAACGCTCAGTAGTAATGTCACTAGCGGTCACCCATCCAACTCATGACCGCGCGCGACGTTACTTAACTTTGCTGATCTGTTGGGAACAGCTAAGTAAACTTCGCTAAGAGCGCTTCGAAGAGATGGATTCAAGGAGGTAGTCGAATACCTATATTGTACTTCACCATGTTTTGTCTTCCTGTTATATAAAAAGAAGACATAGAGATGGATTTGTCGTGTTAAAATAATAAATGTTAAGGCTCGTGTTATTTTAATGATAAAGAATAGCTTCGCATTATTTTATACACTTTTTTTTAATGTTATTGTGTCGGAACCAGCCTGAGGCCCACCTGATGTTAAGTGGACTAACCTCTGCCTATAACAGCTGCATTTCATCACAAGTCACGAATTGCACTGCGCACGTCATTTTGATATATAGTTGTTAAGTCGCATGTGCCTGTAATTTCACTGGATTTAAAGGACAGCTGCCAGAACACACCGATAGGTGCTTGGCGACAGATTTTTTACATGCGGGCATTCGCAAAATGCCCTTCCACCATACGGTGAAGCTTAAGCCCGCGGTAGGATTCGAACCATGGACCGGCTGCGCGGCAGTCCATAGCTAATGCCACTGAGCCATCACTGCTTCATGCTACACACACTGATACACTTTAATAAATGCTCATAAGAATGTATGATGGTTGATGTTGGTATGAATGGTCTTATGATGATGGTGGGTTCCTGACCTATTCAACCTTTTTGCAGTTTTACGAACAAGGTCAACTTGCCTAAGTAATTCAATTAGGGTCTGTTTCAGAATGTTCGAGTAAATTCCGGTTATACTACCCAGAACATAAAATAACTGAATGATAATAATGACAGTTAACATGCAGCGCGTTTCAAGCTTTAACCCTGAAGATCGATGACTGTGAAACGCAAAGATAGTGTTTTATTTATTAAATATGTTCTGGGTAGTATAACTGGAACTTACTCGAACAATCTGAAACAGGCCCTTAATCTGTCAAACATGACAAATTTATTTTCTTACATATTTGTGGCTGATGAAGCTTTCGCTTTGGGCTCAAATATGATGAAACCATATACCTATATAATACCATCACAAAACTGCAGCTCTAATAGGCTAATACTCATTTAAAAATATCAATTTAAAAATATCATTTAATAATTACATTTAAAAAGAATTCTTCTGGGCAAGCGTGATTCATCTTCGACTTCATCGTCGCTTACCATCAGGTGAGATGGAGTCAAACGCAAACCCATATGAGGTAAAAAAAAAAATTAAAAAAAAATGGCTCGAGCCATCAACGGTTGAGTGTGTTTTCGATATCTTGCCTAAACGTTTTGGCATTATTCAAAAGCTACTAATAAATATTTATTCTTAGTTCAAAAGGCTATAAATCTAGAACCCGACAAAGTAACGAAACTGACCGTAGCCTGTTATTACTTACACAACTTTTTAATTAAAGAAACCCGTTTTCTTTATTTAAATCAAGGAAAGGAACTACCATCAATCATTATAATTACCTAATCTGCAGTCTTATCAGAATAGAAATGCTGCTATACTATATGCTAAAATAATAAGATACGACTATTGTCAGTACTTTTGTAGTTTAAATACGTAATCTAAGTTCTTTAGTACTTACGACATACCTGCTGTGAAAGTAATGTATAAACTTATTAAAATAGGATACTTACCTCGCGAAACGGAACATTGTAAGCGATATATTTTGTTGATAAGTTGTTACTAACTCAACACCTATAACTAAACCCCGACACTGGCTAGTCTTAATATAAAGAAAAGATAACGTCATATCCTTTAGAGGAATCGAAGATTTTCGCATGGCGGCCATCTTGAATCCACCATTTAAAATTTTTGACAGGTGTCACTTGATTGCTCTCCAAATTCCCTATGACTAAGGGTGCATTTGAAGTTAGATTCGCTAAAAACGCTAAAAACGATCACACTCCCAAAAAGTTGTTCCACATGGGTCTTGGCGTTATTTTCGCCATAAACGCTATGAGGCTACTGGAACAGTTTGAATTCCCTACACCTAAAGTCAAAAGTGACAGAAGTGGCAAATTTTAGTGGCATTCTTAGCTAAATGGAACAGGGGATGACAGTTACAAACGATCACAGTGATCACAACCACAGACGCAGAATGTGATCAAAATTATCGAAATTAAGGTTGAACTGGCCGGTCGCTTCTCCATACAAACGCCGTAGGATGATCACACCCTTATTTGAGATTTAAGGTCCAGAATTATGCATAACACCAATTGATCACGTCATTGTCTAGGCTTGTATGATGCCGAAATTTTAAAAAGATAGTTAAGTTGAAAGTTATTAGCCTCGAAAATTTTATATGAAAATGTTTCAAAGCTCATAACTCTCAACTTAATAATCTTATTAAAATTTCGGCATCATACAAGCCTAGATAATGAGGAGATCAATCGGTATTATGCTTTGTTTTGGACCTACATCCTCAAATAAGGGAGTGATCACCCTACCGCGTTTGTATGGAGAACGGGCCGGCCAGTTCACCCTTAACGTTCTTAGCGACTAATGGAACATACCCATAGATGGCCTGTCATTATAACATGCTCGTAAGGCATTTGCGAATGCCCGCCTGGCTAGCTACCATACTCAAGTAGGAATCTGTCGCCAAGGGCCAAAGGGTGTTTGACAGTTGTACTTGACAGCCATTAATTCTAAGCTTGAACAACACCTCTTCGAACGCATCATCACTTATATTATTATTATTATTTTTTTAATGTTATTGTGACGGTTCAAGCACGAGGCCCATCTGATGTTAAGCGGACTAACTTCTGCCTATAACAGACGTCACAAGTCACGAATTGCACTGCGCCCGTCACCTTGAGACATAGTTGTTAAGTCTCATGTGCCTGTAATTTCACTGGCTCTCAAGGACTGCTGCCGGAACACACCGTTAGGTGCTTGGCGACAGATTTTCTACTTGAGGGTGGTCGCTAGCCAGGTGGGCATTTGCAAAATGCCCTTCCACCATGCTTTGAAGTTCAAGCCCGCGGCGGGATACGGCACGGCAGTCCATAGCCAATGCCACTGAGCCATCACTGCTTCAAAACTATTATATTAACTATATATATTACAAAAGAGATGAGATATTGGCCAAAAAAAATATTGCTTTAAGTCTAGTTTTTTTTTTTAAAGTGACTTGCCACTTTTAAGAGTAAACAAGTCTTACTAAGAATTAGTGCATGCAAGGAGGCCGGGTTGGTAAACATCATAAAATAGGTTAGACATTGTCGTGCCTAATCGGTGAAACAGCGGATTAAAATAGCATTCTAGTCGATTCTGCTTTAATATTTTGCGATAACACTTCACTATGCAAAGTTTCGCTTCACGGAGAGCTTATTTCCCTGACCTATATTAATGCCAGATGGTTTCAGGCATCTCCTTATGTAGACCGATGTAGTTTATAGTAATTAAACAAATTTAAACGGTTTAAATCGCGTATATTTATCATTATTTTTGTCCCGACGTTTCAAACACTTTGCAGTGATCGTGGTCACGGGGTGACGTTTAGAGTTGTTTAATTACTATGTGTAATAATCGAGAAAACCTAAGACAACCTATGTAGTTTGTTCAAAAAGGAGGCAAGTTGTTTTTGGGTGCGAGTTCCGGCTATAAATCCGAGTTTTGAAGCAGTGATGGCTCAGTGGCATTGGCTATGGACTGCCGCGCAGCAGGCCCATGGTTCGAATCCCGCCCAGAGCTTGAGCTTCACCGCTTGGTGGAAGGGCATTTTGCGATTGCCCGCGTGGCTAGCTACCACCCTCAAGTAGAAAATCTGCCGCCAAGCACCTAACGGTGTGTTCCGGCAGCTGTCCTTGAGAGCCAGTGAAATTACAGGCACATGAGACTTAACAACTAGGTCTCAAAGTGACGGGCGCAGTGCAATTCATGACTTGTGATGAAATGCATCTGTTATAGGTAGAGGTACGCTTAACATCAGGTGGGCCTCGAGCTTGTTCCGTCATAATGACATTAAAAAAAAAAAAAAACACCGCACGAAACAGCATATTTTCTCAACTTTGTATGTGTACCTGTTCTTAATAAAAACACTCTGTTTGTTGGACATTATTTTTATGTAAAAGAACATACCTCAAACTTTTAACCGTCCTACGCAGTTTTGAAAATGCGTATTAAATTATCTATTTATAATGATATAAAATTCTTTCACATAAATTTTTCGTTTGGTACAGAGTACGAAGTTTCAAAAAATATTTTCAAAGTATGGCTATAACTGCTACATTAGCAGTTAGCTATAACTGCTACATTAGCAGCGAGTAAGTACGAAAATCACTTTAAAAAAGGTTTAAATAAGGATCATATCAGCATGCACCTCACGTGACAATTACGTTAATATTTTCGTCCGAAATGCGCGATATTCACACAAAAATTACTCAAGAACTTAGTAATTTAAAAGAAAGATATCAAAACTTTCATAGTTTGGTGTAAGAATGTTATAGGTAGGTATTATTTCTAATACAATAAACGTTTAGATCTAGGTATGTATGTGAGAGGGCGCTTGTGTGTGTGTGTGTGTGAGAGAGGGTGTGTGTTTGTATGTGTACTACTTTAAACTACGTTTTGTATTTTAGTAACCTAAGACCTTCG
Organism: Plagodis pulveraria; assembly: GCA_963890685.1. NCBI lineage: Eukaryota > Metazoa > Arthropoda > Insecta > Lepidoptera > Geometridae > Plagodis > Plagodis pulveraria. Next base: position 5,083,812 of record OY982955.1, on the reverse strand, counting down.
TAAGAGAGCGTGTGAGTTGAAATTTAAGCGAATGGTGTTACGTAGCTTCAAAGGTATTAAATTTAGTAGAACTTGATGTCGATAGCGTATTACGTGATGTAATTTACTAATCTAACCAGTTTTGGTGTACATTATTATTATGTCATCATAATAACTACAGAATTACTATAACTTCGTTCGCAGGATATCAAGTCTTAATATTAAAATACTTACGTAACGTTTAGTGATTCGAAATTCTCCTAAGTATATTAAATTATCTAAGAGATCACAGGGTACGGTGATCTCAAGCTTACTTATCGTTTAAAAGGTATACTTACTATAAAAGCTCATGCTGAAGATCATCTGCATACGAATCTCATAGAAATTGGTCTAGTAGCTTTCACATGCTGGTCATCTATGTGTATGTACCCATCCGGAACATAAACACAGCAAAAAGACAGACAAATTTTCTAACTAATATACGATGTTGTAGGTTTTTTTTGTAGGATTATGATTATTTTTCTAGAATAGACCGAATTACCTCTTTCATTAACCGATGTAAAATAATGCACTGTATTTTACATTAGGTTAATTAAAAAGGTAATTCGATCTATCGAAGAAAAATCTATTTTGCTGCGAGTTTTTTTGTGTTTTTTTTTTATAGCGTATAGGAAGGGCCGCAAGTCCCTGGTTCGATCCCCACCGCCGGTTTGAGCTTCACCGCATGGTGAAAGGGTATTTAGCGATTGCCCGCCTGGCTAACTACCACCCTCAAGTAGAAAATCTGTGGCCAAGCAACGTTTTGCTCCGACAGCATTCCTGGAGAGCCAGTGAAATTACAGGCACATGAGACTTAAAAACTATGTCTCAAGCCTCTCAAGGTGATGGGCGCAGTGCATTTGTTCTAGGCAGAGGTTAATCTTCTTAACATCAGGTGGGCCTCGAGCTTGTTCCGTCACAATTACATAAAAAAATGAAAAATTAAAGATAAAATTACTACAGTTGGTACAATTAAAGGCCTAGGTATTACTTGTGATTGAACAAAAACATTTATAAAAAAAAACATGAATGCCGCTCTAAAATTTCGAATTTCGTTAATCAAGATTTTTGTCTGTACCTAATAGTAAATCGTATAAAATCAAATTATATTCCAAATTATTATATAGCAACCATGTGATACATACTTTGAAAAAAAAAACAGTTTTTATAAAGATTACATTTATTTGAATTTATTTTTAAAAATTGGTTACTCTATCGTACTTCTGTTTTACTCACTCGCATGCTAGACGAGGTCTCTCCGTTCTACGCCCACTGTTTGTTTTTTTATTTATCTAGCAAATATTGGATAAAACCTACGAATGAATAATTTATTCGTAGTAAAAAACGCACTTTGCACGCAGATAACTTTCTGAATCTTTCTGAACATGTAAGGTGACAATGTTTTTTTGTATGGCACAGGCGGGTGTGCTGATGCAGAAGATGCACTCCGCATGGAGAGGCGCATGCTCTGGCGGGCCCCGGAACTGCTGCGAGACCCGAGCCCCCCGCCCAGAGGCTCTCAAAAGGGAGACGTCTACTCCTTTGGGATTATCTTGTACGAGATCCTGGGTAGGAACGGACCCTGGGGTGATACTAATTTGACAAATGCTGGTAAGATTTTTTCCATGACACTCTAAATTTAAGTTGGTTAGTAATAACTAACCAACTTAAATTTAGCTGGTTCAAACCGGTTTTGCACCAGCGGGCACCGCTGTGGCTGCTGCAAGCTCTGCACGTCTTGACAATCCTTAGCTACGCACACTTACTCGTAAGTGTTTTATAATAGTAGAAAACTGTCGCCAAGCACCTAACGGTGTGTCCGGTAGCAGTCCTTGAGAGCCAGTGAAATTACTGGTAAAATAAGACTTAACAAGTATGTCTCAGGGTGATGGGCGCAGTGCAGTTCGTCACTTGTGATGAAATGCATATGTTATAGGCAGAGGATACCGCTTAAAATCAGGTGGGCCTCGTTCATATTCCGTCACAAAAAAATAAAAAACAATTGAAAAAAATAGTAAAGCTTTCATTCAGGACCGTTCTTCATTCATGTGACAGTGGCACATCACCTGTGTCAGCTCCTGTGCGGAGCCGGTTTGAACCAGCTTAGTGAGCTGACTAATCATCGTAGCTTTAATTCTGTTTCTTTCTTTATTTATATGACTTAAGGTTGAACTGGCAGGTCGCTTCTCCATACAAACGCCGTAGGGTGATCACTCCCGTATTTGAGACTTTAGGTCCAGAATTAAGCATAATACCGATTAATCTCGTCATTATCTAGGCTTGTATGATGCCGAAATTTTAAAAAGATAATTAAGTTGAAAGTTATGAAAGAAAGAAAAGAAAGAAAGAAAGAAACATTTTATTAGGTACTTACACAATATAGAACACAGAGCCAATATCTAACAAATTAATAAACGAAGTGGAACACACAAAAATACATATGTACATAAAGTCACGCCTGAACCCTGGAGGGGAAGGCTGACAGAAACTACGGTTTAAGGTAACTTCCGCTCATCTCATGTGTTTGAATACCTCTGAACGCAAGTACCTAACTGGTATTCAGCTCAGCATGTGTTGGGTGTATTACCAACACCCAACGCTGGTTTTCAGCTGTAACCAAAAAAGTGGAGAAGATAGTGCAGCAGTGATAGTAAACAAAAAAAAAGAAAAAACATACAAAGGAAGATCGGGTACATACTAATATAACAAAGAAGCATTAGGTATCATAAGTACAATATTGTATGACAAATTATATGAACAAGAGTGGTGACAGTGAAGTTTTATATATATAGACATAGGTATATAGGTACATATTATATATTATATATTATGAGCCTTGAAAATGTTATATGAAAAGTTTCGAAGCTCATAACTCTCAAGTTAATTACTTTATTAAAATTTCGGCATCATACAAGCCTAGGTAATGACGAGATCAATCGGTATTATGCTTTGTTTTGGACCTAAATCCGCAAATAAGGCAGTGATCACCCAACGGCGTTTGAATGGAGAACGGCCCGGCCAGTTCACCCTTAACCACTCGTTAAAGTTCCGCCGTAGTAGCCGCAAATAGTTACTTTACTTAGTTACAAGATACTACGCGCTACGACTGCCTACGTTGCTACAAAAGAGCTACGCGCAAAATAAATTGGATGGAGCGCGCTCTGAATACATCGAAATTATAATGTATATCATTATAATTTACTCTATGGAAAGTAACGGTGAAAGGACAAATGAAATATTCATCCAAGAAAATAATGTACCCACTTAAATCTGTATCTAACAGAATAATTTATTGAGGTTAGGTAAATATATGTTATAGCCGGCAGCTGATACTAGTACTAATACTAGAAAACATACGTAGTCACAATAAAAATGACAAGAAGGTTCACTTCGCAAAGCCACTCCAATAAATAAGCGCCTCTAGCTACGAAGTAATAACGCGGCACGTATCGTAGCATTGTCCCGTCCGGGTGAATACGTCGATGTACTTGTAGCTTTGTAACTAAAGTGTGGATTGAGCCAGGCCTCAAGTAGTCCCACACGTTTGGGGGGTGGCCTTGATGAGCAAGGTCGCCCCTCCACAGGCGCAGATGCCCGACGGAGTTTGGGCCGCCGGGGCAAGATGGTGAAAGCTAATGCGACCCTATCTTGCCCCACCGGCGGAGGACTGCTCACGGGGGGGCTTTAGTGGGTTCAAGTCCCACACATCCCCTTCCACCACCCCCTTGGTGGATGGACAGTGCTAAGCCATTTCCCCCAAAGAAAAAAAAATGCCTGAAGTAGTCTTATATTAATAAGAACAAAACTTCAAAAGTTCGTTTACTTAGCTGTTCTTGACCGCTCAGCAAAGTTAAGCAACGTCGCCCGCGGTCATGAGTTGGATGGGTGACCTAGTGACATTACTACTGAGCGCTTTCGTGCTTCGGAGGGTACGTTAAGCCGTCGGTCCCGGTTGATGTCTTAGGATGGCAGTCGTTACAGCATGGTGGTAGGGCATTTTGCGAATGTCCGCCTGGCTAGCTGCCACCCTCAAGTAGAAAATCTGTCACCAAGCACCTAACGGTGTGTTCCGGCAGTTGTCCTTGAGAGCCAGTACTTCTAGGTTAGCCTGTACAACATCTTCGACTACATCATCACTTACCATTGGTGAGATAGTGGTCAAAGGCTAACCTATCAGGCATAAAAAAAAATTAAGTTCTACACCACTTCTACTCGAGTTTGTGAAATCGATTATTTATGGGCAATTAATTTATTGGATCAATTCATCAAACTCGCGAAATATCGCAAAGCTCGAATGCTCGAAGGCTCATTTTCGTTTGAAAGTATCGTGTTACAAACTAATTATTAAACTGATTAAATTAGAAGCATAGGAGATTAAAACTTATTTATGTGACCTAATTTCTGGCTGTGAATTCTTCAACGCGATATCATAAAATAATTAATATTTTGTAAAACTGCAGGAGGCAGGTGGTATTCTTATACACATTTTATGTGAGAACATACTGCTCGGTCAAGAAAGTACCGGGAAAAGATCAATAATACACAAAATGTTTGTTATTCATAAAACATATTTTATCACCTTCAAAGTAAGTATGCTCCTTCTGAAACGATACACTTACGCCAACGAATAATCCAATCATCAAAACATTTTTAAACGCTTTTTCCTGAATTGAGTTCAATTTTCTTTGCGAATTCACCTTTATGCCTTCTACCGGATGAAAAACATGTGCCACGAAGTGGTAATTTGAGTTTGGGACAAGAAAGAAGTCGGCTGGAGCCATATTTAGTGAATATAATAATAGGAGCTCGATGGTATTTGTTGAGTTTTTGGTCAGAAAAACGGTTACAGTGATGGCCTAGCGATGGCGAATTATCGTGGTGCAAAATCCAAGAATTTTCTTACCACAAATTTGGCCTTTTTCGTCGAATTTGCTATCTTAAACGCCACACAATTCTTACATTATACTCTTTATTTACCGTTTGACCTTCAGGCGAGAATTCCGAGTGCACAACACCGCGATAGTCAAAGAAAATAGTTAACATGCCTTTGGCTATTTATCGAATTTGGCGTGGTTAATTCGATTTCGATTCAGTTGGACTCTACTCCGAAGCTTGTTGAATAGTTTGCATGTCAAACTCGTAAACCCATGTCTCATCACTAGTAACACTGCGTTTCATGAATGTTGGGTCGGAATTGACTCGTTCAAGCATGTTCTTAGCGACTGTTATGCGATTGACACAACAGCCATGTTGTGTCCGGATGATATGTCTTATTGTTAGTTATAATTATATATTGTGTCAGTTTCAGGGTATTAATACGAAAATATCAGTTTGATTTGCGGATTGGTACTTACTTTTACTTCGTCTCGGATTTCACTTTACTTTTCTGTATACACATATGTTGAATTATAATCCAGCTCAAAATGTGTATAACATGTATAATTATTGTAAATGAGAAATTGACTGTAATTTGTTTTGTGTATCTAAATAAATAAATAGATTGATTTTTGGATAAAATTCAGGTCTTTTGGCACTAACCGAGCGGCAACACGTTTCATATCCAGGTAATTAATTAAAATGATACAGATCGACTCGTGAGATACATAAAGTTCGGCGGCTATCCCTTTCAAACTTGTATAAGGATTTTCAGTCACTATTTCTTTCAATATTGCGATGTTAACTTCACTTGCAGACGTTGATAAAAAAACAGCTGTGCAATCTGAAATCAACATAAAAAAAAATTAATTTGGAACCATAAGCAAATCATCCATACCCGATACTTCTTTGACTGAATGTATAGGATGCGTAGGTGTTTATTTTTATGGAATTGTGATGGAACAAGCACTAGGCTCATCTGATGTTAAGCAGCAACCTCTGCCTATAACAGATGCATTTCGTGACGAACGATGCATTGCACCCGTCACCCTGAGACATGCAGTTGTAAAATCTCATGTGTCTGTTAATAATACTGTTTAAATTTTACTTTAGGTAGATGAGTTCGAGTTAAATTTCATAATGAAATATAGTCACTACACAGCCAAATCGCCACTTAGGCTAAGCCAGCCGTCTATGCCCAAATCAAAATGCAACGTCACGAAATGTAGAAGCTTATATATGTCTTACTCTCTCAACTCTTTGAGAGAGTAAGACATATATAAGCTTGTACATTGTACATTGCGTGACGCTACACTTTGATTTGGACATAGACTGGCTTAGGGTAATCGGCGATCTGCCTGTGTAGTGGCGATATTTCAATATGAAATTTCTTGTTGCAGTGTAAAAAATTTCGACCCACCATTGAAACAGATTGGCCATTGGCCTTGGTTGCCCAAAATAGTTAACTTTTGTAACCCAAAGACGAAGGCGTTGGTTTACCATCTCAAAGTGATTGTAATAATCGTTATTCTTATGTATCTTAATTCTTAAGACGATTTTAAATGTATTTGTGATAAACTAAAAGTATCGCCAAAACGTACTATAACGATTTATTTTTCTTAAGATATTTGTACACGCATAATTAATCCTATACTTAAATAAAAAAGCATAAAAGTGCCGTTTTGTGCTTACGTTTTAAGTGAACTCATTACGAAATTTAATACTTAGTCCAAAAGATTAGAAGAAGTTTGGAGGTAGGTACTTTAAAGTATTCCAATTGGAATCTTTGTGACTACAACTTAGAAATTTATTTCTTTGTGAAGTTTGGTTAAAACGTATTGCAATATTATTGCCGAATAGAGAAAACAATCAAATTCGAAGTGAGCCTTTAATCCGCCAACATTTACTGAAACTTTATATTAAATTACTTTTGGAGGAGCTTTCCTCCCGATTGGAGTGTAAGTATCATGTAAAAGTTCTGTGTTGAAGGTAAATTTAAAGCAGTCACGATTTTACTTGATTGAAAAAAGGAACATGAGTATCAGATGATATTAGCATTTAACTTCAAAATTACATAATATTATACGAGTGCAGAAAGTTAATTGTTTTCGAGGCTACGATATTGTAAGCCCGAACTGTAGGTGTGGGATTACCTACTAGGTTACTATTTACAAAATGTAGACGAGAGCTATGAAGCTGACTTCCCATGGTGTGTGACTTCACAAACCAACACCACAGATTCGCTAATAGTATCCATGTATGAGTCATTCGTTTCAATAGCTTCTATTTTGGGCCGACTTCAAGGAGGAGGTATCCAATTCGATTGTTTAATTTTTTATGATTTTTACCTCATAACTTTTGACTGGGTGAACCGATTTTGATAATTCTCTTTTTATTTGAAAGCTGATGCTCTCCGTGTGATACCAAAATGTGAAATTTCATCAAAATCAGTCTGGTTTCAGTTTTAGTTACACTCCAATAAGTGAAAAAAAAAATGCAGGGTTTAGGGTGAAAACATTTTTTTACCTACAAACATAACCGACTTCAACACTCAAAAGTATAAAATAACTGGTCGAAATGGGTACTATGCGCATAATATTGCGATAATAGGTACTTTTTAACTATCATGATAGTGACTTCAACAAGTTATTTCACACTTTTGAGTGTTGAAGTCGGTTCCATTATTAGGTTTTTTTAGTTGTGGTGGGTATCCGTTTAATCACGTGGTAACCCAGCTTGATAGACTTTACTTAGATCGAGCCGCGACTGGAATCAGTAACGTAGCATGAGTGTCATAGACTTGGTAATATAATACAGTGTTGTGTAATTCGACTCTAATCAATATATTTGTGAGTAAAATTTTTACTATTTCACTAAATATTTGATTTAAAATTGCTCAATTTTATCAAAAAATACAATGGAATGGCCTTTGGTAACATCTTATTATACCGCAAACAGGAAGTTCAGATTCGTAATTAACTCTGACGCTAAGAATCTTCTTGGTTTACTTTTCTAAGAAAATAAATGGAACTATCTCCTAAATTATTATTTAGTAACCGGCTAGGACTCGCGTAATATTTACCGGATATTGCTCCGACCAGTTTCGAACTTATTTGAAGTTCTTCGTTCTTCGTGGCTAGATCAGTAATGAAATCGAGACCGTGCACATCCCTAGTTCTTTCCGCATCCTATCCTCCCTTCTCCTCCTCGCGCGTCTGAACGTAATCAATCAACAACCGTCGCGCGCAATCAGAAGGAGCTCAATAAACAAAAGTAACGTAACAAAAATTCCATATGGACGAAATCGTCAAAGGAGAAAAAATCGTCTTGCGAAAAGGCAGACAGATTGAACATAATAATAAGCGTTCTATTTGGAAGGATATGCCAAATTCTCGTTTGAAAAGAACTCATTTCCACGACTCTTCAGAGATAATAATTGTTTTCACACATATTTTAGAATATAAAAAGAAGAAGCCACTCCGAAGCTTCCGAAGCCGCATCTGTATAGTGTGATTTACGCTATTAATGAATAATTATATTTGTCAAGCCGCGCGCGCGCTATTACCGCGCCGCAATACCACACGGTTTCGGCGGTGACAACATTCCCTTGAAGCGAATAACTGGAAGCGATAATTTCTACGCGCCAAATTTAACCAAACTAATTGAATTTGGAAGATTGTGCGTCATTTGTTGATTGTGAACTTGATGAGTCCGTAATCAAAGCGGTAGTTGTATGAGAGTCTTCCTTACATATTTATTCGTAACTTACTTTTAATTGTGGTAACATTAACATTGGTGTAACATTAAACAAAAGTGGGAACAAGACCATGACAACGATGTTTTATTGTTCTAACGGGACAACAGTAATGCATAGATACCAGTTTAGACATATCTATATAATTTGTGGATACCAGCATCTAACTTAGTACATATAGTCCAATACCTAAAGTATCAAAATAAAAAAAACAATCTCAGTGTGCGCTACACTTGACCTCTGATCTTTTGTTTGTCCGTAAAAGAGAAAATGATACTATCACATGGATGCGAGAGAAAGCTACGAACGATATTATGAAACATAAGTTATTACAAAATTAATGAATTTATGAACGATAATTCTGTTGATAAATAAGTATTTTTTTTGTAATTTAATTATTTTTATGTAATATAATTATATTTTTTTTTTCAAAATTTCTATTTGTATATGTCATAGATTATAATTAGGTAGGTAATGGTAATTTTAATTTATCCTCATATTGACCAATTATTTTATTTCTCTGTAATTTAATTGGAATTCTAATTTGACATCTTTATTTCGTATTTTAATGTGTTTAAATTATCTAATTCCATTATTTGTGATTGTATGTACCGGAGATAAATATTGCACGCCCTTAAAAGGCAGATTGCATTGAACCAATTATAGTTTATAATATCATTTTACACATGTAATTCAGCAATAAATATACTTTGACTTTGATTGCCCGATTCTTTTTACTGTTACAATTAAAGTTCTTAAGAAGGCGCTGCTGCCCACCTCCGGCTATTTTCCCCTTCGTCGTTTCATTAGACTTCCACAGGACGATGTGGCGGTGCAAATCTAGCCCAGTACCCCACGGGGGGATCCCCGTGTGAAAAGTTGATATAAATTAATTTTAATTACTAACAATTAGATTTTAGAGAGAATTCATTAATTATTGTTACACCACTTATATACAAATTTAATGCTTACAAACACATACGTTAAAATGTCACATCAAAGTGTCGCCTTGGTGCTTGCGCCTTAACTTCGCCAGTTTGCTGTTGCAAATGCTTGTGACTGAAGTCTGCTAGTAAAGCGAAAATACGTGACGACATCGAGTTCAAAATGGCGTTCTGTATACTAATCGAAAAATATCCATCTATTTATGACTAAGTACACTCGTCCAGATTTTTATATATAATAGAAATCTTTAACATAAAGTGTGGCAGGAATTCGGAATCTATTTATCAGCACAGTTCTCTATTGCTCTAATTAGTGTGTTCAATCTTGTCCTAGACGCCAACTACAATCTCGTAATTCAGTCTTACTTTAACCTTACATTTACAATATTATCTCCCACCACCAAATAGCATTAAAGTAAACATACATATTAACTGCGACGTCCGAGCGGGCTGCACGAATTGAATCAAGTCATTTGTGCGATAGAGCGAATGTCTGTCTGAATTAGTAGACTGTCGCCCATTGTATCTACTTACTATCTTAGAAAAAGTATGCTAGATAATCTTGTTTCTGTTTACTTGGTAAACAATAAAGAATTTTTGTATCGTATTGTATAGAGTTAGCGCTATATGATCATAACATTATTGTTACATGACGAACATGGTACGGATTTCAGTGCTAATATTTCCATAAAAGATTTCAAGAGGTGGAGTTTGTGATGTCTTGTGTTGGCTGATTGACAAACAGTCAAAGAGCACCCAATGTCGTCTAGTTCTCTGTTTATTAAATCATAGCAAGAGCTTCTTCGTCTTTCTAACCTGAAGACTACTACCCTTTGCTGAGTGATGACGTTGAACATAGGTACTATACTTATAATAGGAACCTGCCTATCAAGAACAGCTGCTGGAACACACCGTTAGTTGATTGTTAGTTGAGTTTCTGCTTGGTGGTAGCTAGTCAGGCAAGCGTTTATATTTACGTTTACATGCGTTTAAATGCCAGATGAAATCCTTAGAATCATCCATTATGTAGAGCTGTTTATATAATAACATTATATATTTTTTATACAGAAATAATAGGCCGAGTGCGCCATCCGATCGACGGTGTGCTGTTTCGGCCACCTCTCGGAGGTTTAGGAGCTAGACCCTCGGTGCTGGCTGTTCTAAACGCGTGCTGGAGCGAGCGTCCTGACCGAAGACCGGACTTGAGACTCGTCAGGCTGAGGCTCAAGGATATGCATGCTGGAATGTGAGTCACAAAGGCACTGACACCACTTATAACCTTAAAACTGTTAACTACTTAAAACATAGTTATTCTAATTTTTTATTTATTGCTGATAGCCTAGCATTGACCATTAACTCATCTGAAGTAGTGGAAGATGTTGTTTATTCTAATCTAGAATTACTGGCTCTAAATATATAGGTAGGCGGGCACTAATGTCCTACCAACCGGGACCGACTGCTTAAAGTCTCTTCCGAAACACGTGCATGCTCAATAGTAATGCCTAGTGGCATTACTATTGAACATGCACGTGTTTCGGAAGGGGTCACCCATACCAGTCACAACCGCAACGAGTTCTGCAAGATTAGTACTTCATTTAATATAATATATTACCTTAAACCAAAGACTCAAGACTTACTCCGACACTTGTGCCTACTTTAGGAAGACCAACATTTTCGACAATATGCTGGCAATGATGGAGAAGTATGCATCCAACCTGGAAGCCCTGGTGGCAGCCAGGACGGAACAACTCCTGCAAGAGAAGAGAAGGACGGACGACCTCCTCAATAGGATGCTACCGAGGTAAGAAAGCTTCTAGCTAACCACATTGACGTATAATATAAAATATTTTACACCTGTAGGTTCCCGAAGCGATTATAGGCAGTGTTATATATTTTTTCAAAATTTTTGAAATTATGGTATAGGGGACGAACCAATACACATGTTCGTAGACTTAATCAAAATACTTAGTAAAAATTCTTTTATACGGAGCTAGTTCTGCCACCGCACCGATGAAAAGTCGACGTAGTAGGTATACGAAAGTTGCAAACGCCGAATGGACATGCTATACACGCATGATTTATTTCCGTGTTGCCATCATATCGGTGGCTGAACTAAGTGGAAATAACATACAAGGAATTAAAGACGTGATCTCGACTTGATAACTAACATCACTTCACTATCACTACATAGTATAAAAAAAAGTCGCTAAGGATAATTAGAGCCTTAAAACTACGCAACGGATTTTGATTCAGTTTGCAGTTTTTAAATATGTAGAGTGATTCAAGAGGAAGGTTTATATTTATTTATTATTTTATTATTTATTTATTTATTAAAAGATATTTACAAATAATGGTTACTGCTGTCTTAAAAACCAATGTTAGGTTTGTCTAGACAAGCATCAGTTCTCAAAGTTAATAATACATTAAAAGTAATAATAATAAGATTAATGCATACTACAAAAACTTAAAAATTAAACAATGCTATAAACAAGAATGACTGCAATATCATAAACTATGTTTACCGCGCACACATACTCACTTCAGCTTTAGCGATAAGGTTATAAACCGGTCAGGTGAGCTGACTGAGTAATACTCATAGCACAGCAACAGCTGACAACGGTGCACACATTCAAATATGTTGACACAAGCGGTACAGCATTCGACATAGCTATTGTGTAAGTAAGTGTGCGCGTGAAGTGCACGCGCATAAAGGATGATCCAGTTAGGAAAGAAAATATTTTTTTAATATTGTTTTAATATTTTTTTCCGTTAATGTATTTCTAACCTCCATAGGAAGTTTATTTATTAAATCCGGTATTATGTATTGAGATGCTCTTTTACCATAAATGTTACAATATGTAGGTTTAGTTAATATATTATTGGCTATACTCCTAGTAAATTTGTTCTGAACTTTTAAAGTCTGAATTTCAGTTCGAAAGAATTGTTCAATTAATAAGGTATATTCAACCTTTTTATGAACGGGAATAATACCACAGTACTTGAAAAGTCCAGACGGGTTATCTGAATATTTTTGTTTTATTTTCTTTGGCACTATTAGCTTTAATAATCTGTATTGGACATTATAAATTTGATCAAGATATGTTTTATAGGTACGACCATAACTACTCAATCCATAGGATATAATGCTTTCGACTAAAGCCTTGTACATTGTCAACAAGACATTAAATGGTACTCTGCTTTTAATTATATAGAATTTAGCAAGAACTGCACGAAGTCTAGCGCAAACTATATCAATATGCTTAGCCCAGTTGAATCGATTGTCTATCACCACTCCAAGATATATATGTTCAGTCAACTGATGGATGTTAGTGCAGTTAATTCCACATCGGGAGTTGGGGCTATGTAAGCATTCGTGACTATGAGCAACCACACTGATACCTTCCGTGCAGATATTATGACTGGAGCGCACATGTATAAGCTTGGTTTTATCAGCATTGAGCACTAAACCAGCATCATGAGACCACTTGCATATGGTTGTAAAGTCGGCCTGGATCTGATTTTGGGCAATTTCTGTGCTTTTATTTGCAGCCACCAAGCACGTATCATCAGCAAACTGGTAGACAGAGCAATACTTAATTACATTAGTAAGGCTATTTACGTATGTTAAGTAGTGCAAAGGTCCTAAAACCGAGCCTTGAGCTGTTCCCTCAGTGACATAAATACTGTCACTGAGTGAATCGCCCACTTTGACTTGATAACTGCGGTTTATTAGGTAATTTTTGCACCATTCCAGTAATTTACCTCGTACGCCGCTATTGTTTAATCTGTCTATAAGCAGGTCATGTCTAAGAGTATCAAATGCCTTGCTATAATCTATAAAGATCAAAATAACATGTTTTTTCGCATTTAGATAAGCATTAATTTCATCGGTAAATCGCGATAACAAGAGAGTGGTGCTTTTATTCGGCTGAAAACCATATTGTTGAGATGATAATACCTTGTTGGCTCTGTAAAAGTTTTGTATGACACCGCAAACATATTTCTCAATTATTTTGTCCAACACAGGAAGTATAGTTATGGGACGATATTTCCCATAGTCTTTTGTGCTTCCACCTTTATGAATAGGCCTCACAACACCAGCTTTTAGTTCTTTGGGATAGATGCCTGTGACGATACTCGTATTTATTAGACGCGTGATAGAATTCACTTTTTTTTTTCTTTCTCTACTATATTATATGTATAATACATGCATAATATAGTAGAGAAACACTGATAATTTTTGAGGTTTCTAATGGGAAGGCATAAATAAACACATTTTTGCGCTTACACTGCAAACATTGGCTGAACCCTACGAGGTAGATAAAAATGATGTACCACAGTATTGCACACCGTCCTTTTTTAAAGCATTACCACCTTCATTTCATAATTCGCTACTGTCCACATACATTTTTCATACATATTTCCACATATATATTTCATAGTAGGTATTCATTCAAATTTCAAGCAATCGCCCCAACTCGTATACTTACCAGATTTGATCTATATAATTTGTGTTATTTTGATCGTTTTGAGAGATGTTCCTTACATTAAACGTCAAATCATCGTCAAAGTCCATCTAAGGACGATTTCAAATTTGCGATGCATTCATATATATGAGCGTAAGAGTAGAATGAGGGCAGGAAGAAGAGTCATACTATTGTTTATGTCTCCAGGACGGTCGCAGAAGCTCTAAAGCGGGGCGAGAGGGTGCAGGCTGAAAGCTTCGACTGCGTGACGATATACTTCAGTGATATTGTTGGGTTCACGAGATTGGCAGCTAGCAATACGCCGATGCAGGTCAGTTATTTTATAATCATATCGTAAGTTCTCTTCTATTTTTATGAAGCAATGATATCCGAGCGGTTATTGCTATATGGACTCAGTGCTGCAAGTGCATGGTTTGATCCTCTAGACGGCTTGAGCTTCACTGCATTGTGTAAGGGCTGGGAATACTCGCCTAGCTAGCTACCACCCTTAAGTAGAAAGTCAGTCACCAAGCACAAGGTAACAGTATGTTCTCGTTTTTCAACCATCGTATCGCGATGGAGGATGGTTGAAGAACGTGAGCAAAAGTTGGAGTTATGAGTCATTGTGATAACAATATTAAAACCTAACAGTGTGCTCCGACAGCAGTCCTTCAAAAACATCCCGGCGGATGGAAACAGTGACAATTAAAACGACAACATCGGTGCGCCCATCTTCCTGGGTATCATTACCATACCCATGATTTAGTTATTAAATCTCATTGTTTTTGAAGGACTGCTGTCGGAGCACACTGTTTTAATATTGTTTTCACAATGACTCTTAACTCTAACTTTTGCTCACGATCTTCTACCATCCTCCATCGCGATATGATGGTTGAAAAACGAGAACATACTGTTACCTTGTGCTTGGTGACTGACTATCTACTTAAGGGTGGTAGCTAGCCAGGCGAGAGGCCTCTGTTCCAACTTCAGTCTGCTTTTAATATTTCTCTGGTAGAAAAACTCAATAACTCGTATTACTCGGGTTTGGGCCCAAGACATCGAGATTATAGCAGTATGAGCAGTGCTTTTACACACTCACCGACAAAACAGTCACGCATCTGTATAAAAAAACATCGCATCAAGAAAGACCTCCCATATTGGGACGATGTAATCCCCACACTTTCTTGGCAGGCGTCTTGGGGATCGCAGTGTTAAGCTGTGTCTGCAACGAGTGTTTATAAACACTACACAAAAACATGAAACTTCTGTTTACGGTCGAAACAAAGTTTCATGTTTACCGTGTGGAAAACCTCTACACATTAAACCCCCGCGCGGATAGAGAGGGAAGGGGTACTGGTATTTGAACTTAAGAAATGTGCGTGTTCCTAAAACAAACTTTCGCTTATATTTAATTCTGTCCATTGGGTGGATGGAGGAAACACTCGGCGTTTCCTAAACCAAGTTTCGTGAATGGTTTGTGTTCAATATTTCTAAAAACACGTTGCAGCAGATGCGGCTTCAGATTTTCATAAGGCACTGCTTGGAATAATATATCAGAAGGTGCCCACCTTATTTCCCTTCGTCGCCTCCTATGGCTCCAACAGGTATGAGGGGTGATATCCTTGCCCGGCACCCCACTGGGAGCAATCAAAAAATATTAAAGGTAATTTTATTATTTTATCTTGCAGGTTGTCGAAATCCTGAACGATTTGTACACCTGCTGCGATGCTATCATCTCTTACTACAACGTTTACAAGGTAATTTTATATATTTATATTATGCTATAGTACATTAGCTTCTAAAGTAGCTCTTATAACACCGCTGTTAGGTTCATAATGCAACATAAAAAACGCGTGTTATTACATTACATAATTAAAATTTGTACATAAAATTAGTTTAATCTAGACTTGTAAATAGATGTCTTTCCTTGAACCGCTCGTAGCTTGGCTTTCTTATCCGCTACGGTTATAGCTTGTATGGATGGGTTCCCAAGCACCTAACGGTGTGTTCCGGTAGCTGCCGGAATCACTAGTTCTCAAGGACTGCTGTCATTGAGAGTCAGTAATTCTAAGTTAATTCGAACAACATCTTCGATCGCATCATGACTCCATCGGGTGAGATAGTGATCAAAGGTTGAAGGTCCTATGACCTAATAAAAATTAAAAATAATGTTTTACAAACATACATATAATCACGCCTGTATACCCCGAAGGGGTAGGCAGAGGTGTGTAAACACCCACGATTCACCAATTGGGTTCTGGTCCCATGTAATAGGGGGCGATTCTATTGCCATTCACCGTCATGCAAAATGTTTTCTCTAACACACTGAACGAAACACAAGCACTACGAATAATATGTTTGCGCTTAACATATAAGACATGAATACAAGAACATATTGTATGAAGCCCTGGCAGGGCTGTAGGATAGTAGGGTAGACCGGGGGCAATAGTAACATTTTTTGATTTTCGGTTGATTGAACAAAAACTACTTATATTTTTCAGAATATGTATATGTAACCAAGAATCTATATTCAATGGGTCAATAGTAACGTTACTATTGACCCCAACAATCATGTTACGTTTGCCCCCAAGGAGCCGTTTTGGCGATTTAGCATAATAACTCATAAAAACACAGCAAATAAGGCATAAATTGTACTCAATTGCTAAGTTCAATACCATAGAAAAGCTGTCATAGCAATATTTATTCAAAAATTCGTGCTACGATAGAGTAATAATTTAATTACACGAGAGACAAAACTTACCTTGACGAGGTGAAATTCAAAACTTCCGACCAACACGTCCGTATCGCTGCGATCACGCCGCGCCGACTGGTGAACGAGTCCAAACCTGTTCGACGCTTGGTCTGACGTTCGCATCACATATGCAGCATGAATACTTAGATATTGCCAGCGTTACTATTGCAACATGGTACTATTGCCCCCGGTCTACCATATACAGCCCTGTAGTGCGTCTCATGCCCACAACACCCTACTCACATCCACGTGAGAAGTGGCATGCTGCTCATTTGAAGCACTTTTCCTTTAATCGCCTCTTACGATACCCACGGGAAGAAATGGGGAGGTGACATTCTAAGCCGGCACCCCACGGGTATGTGTGTAAGAATTAGCCATTAATTAGGGCTTCAATCCAGCTTTAAGTGTATGACTAACTTGTAAAACAAATATGTAAGTAATACAAATAGGTAGGTATTTTAATACATTAAACGTATATCTATTATTATTAAACGTATATATGTTTAAAATATCTATATTCAAAGGACAAACGGAGCCCTAATGATACTTCTGTTCGTTCGTGTGTCACGATTATCTATATAATGAATAAAACATAATATGTTTTAATAAAAATATAAACACCTAATGTAAATTTACAAACGCCAGGAGTCGGAAGAAAGCTAAATATTAATATTCAAATCATTACTTATTTGAATATTAATATTCAAATCATTACTTATTTGAATATTAATATTCAAATCATTACTTATTTGAATATTAATATTTAGGTTTCTTCCGAATCCTGGCCCTCATTAATGTTCTCGTATTTTCATTTTCTGTAATATAACTGAAGCATGAACTTATTGTATGTCGTACAAACGTTTTATTATGTTTATTGCTAATTATTTCCTCACCTAACGCCAAATGTTTCCTCCGAACAAATAGAGTTTAAAATAGGTGCGAAAAATACGTTGGTAAGATGTCAGGGATCTAACGAAATTGATACATTGAAGGTCGTAGATTGAAGGCCTTTTAAGAATATTGACGTAGGATCGTATTGCAGGTGCTAATGTAGGTTATAAACACGAGTACATAAAATGTGTATCATAGGGTTTTGGTTATAAACACGAGTACATAAAAATGTGTATCATAGGGTTTTGGTTATAAACACGAGTACATAAAAATGTGTATCATAGGGTTTTGGTTATAAACACGAGTACATAAAAATGTGTATCATAGGGTTTTGGTTATAAACACGAGTACATAAAAATGTGTATCATAGGGTTTTGGTTATAAACACGAGTACATAAAATGTGTATCATAGGGTTTTGGTTATAAACACGAGTACATACAAATGTGTATCATAGGGTTTTGGTTATAAACACGAGTACATAAAAATGTGTATCATAGGGTTTTGGTTATAAACACGAGTACATAAAAATGTGTATCATAGGGTTTTGGTTATAAACACGAGTACATAAAAATGTGTATCATAGGGTTTTGGTTATAAACACTATGATACATGTAGAGTTATAATCTATGGTATTGCATCCATACCGCATGTAGCGCGAGTTCGAATTACACTAGTTAGGTTAAAGGTACTTTATAATCGACGTGTCGGTTACCCTTATCCCGAGGAGTATTCCTATAATTGTTTCCAACCATAGATAGAAGACGTCTAATGATATACGACTCGCATGGACGGATTCGTAGTAGGGGCTACTAGACATACCTATCTATATAATTTGTGGTGGCTACTGTGGGTAGTAGGTATATTTCTAAAATTATTGTAGCTTGCACGCAGCAGTAAAATAGACAAAAAACGTCAGTGATTAGTTAATTGCTTGTATGACATTGAGTACTTAATTGTATGTTTTACTCTTAATATTTTTGAAATAGTTGTTGATATCCGCTAGAATAACACTTACACTCACTTAGTGCTTGTTGCGCCAACGTAAATTCAAGAGGTAAAGTCGGGTTAACTTGGTTTTTGTAAGACAATTTACGCTAACTTGCATTTTTTCGTTGGCGCAAGTGGCCTTTAGGCTGCGTTCGGAAACTAGTGATTACTCACTAGTGTAACACTAGTCAGTTAAGCAAGTTAAACATCATGTAATATGGCAAAAATTAATCACCAATAACTTGGAAAATATTAAATATACATAAGCAAAAATATCGTATTTTTTTTTAAACTAATATTTCATATTAAATGTTTTCTTTTAAAAGGAGTAAAAAATTATGCTGTAAATTGACTCTCAAATGGCAACTCACTCTATTCAACTGACAAGTGAAATTGGTGAAAAGCCGTTTTGCACCGGGTCACATATTCAACTCTCAAGTGAACTTTTACTTGTATTTCGAACGACCCCGAGTGAATGTAAAAATTCACCGAAGTGATTTCCGGACATCACTCAGGTAACTTTTACATTCACTCAGTGATTTCCTTACGCACCCTTATTGTGTGAAATTTTTTACCAATTACTGATTAGATACAATTCTCCCTTCTAAAGGTAGTACCTAGATATACAGGAATAAACGACGCGGACGTTAGCTTAGCTTAGTAATAGGATCCGAGTATATTCGTAAGGAATCCTAAAATGTAGGAAGGTAACTTTTTTTTTATATGCTTGATATGTCAGCCCTTGACCACATCATCACTTACCATCAGGTGAGAACCTGATGGTAAATGATTATGTGGTCAAAGATGTTGTTCAGGCTAACCTAGAAGTACTCGCTCTCAAGGACAGCTGCCGGAACACACCGTTGAGTGCTTGGCGACAGATTTTCTACTTGAGAGTGGTAGCTAGTCAGGTAGGCATTCGCAAAATGCCCTACCACCATGCTAATGATTTAGGGACGTATTTCTTTTTATTTTCATTTAGTAAACAAAAATAAGACAGGAAATTTGCAGCCAAATTTAAAAAGAAAAAGCGTAGAGATCATGGCAAAGTCATCTTACATAAATCCGTTCTCCGCGGAGGATGAGATCTGAAATTACGGGCTCAAGAGATTAAACTTTAAATTTGGTGGCGAAGGCAAATGTCAGCCGTACAAATCAATTACGTGTTCCAATATTTCTGTAATTAAGTAGGTACCCACTTATATTTATTATACAGTAGGGAAGCAGCATGAAACCAGGCGGAAGGATGTTTGCTTTGAGAGAAGTCCCGAATTTTCATACAAATAGAGAAAATTAAAACTGGCTAAGATTGAGTCGGATCATTCAGTTCAGTATCCTTACCGCGATTGCTAGTCAATCTTGGCCGGTTTTTATTATTCGTTTTTGAAATACAGTATGACCGCGTAATATAAATGGTCTAAAACTGACAAAGTCGAAAGCAAGGAAGTAATTGTTACAATTAAAAAAGAACACCCCTGATAAATCTATATGTGTATAAATTCAAATTTTACATTACCATCTTATTAATAATGTTATAAAAGTATGATGATATGTTTAATAATAATTAATAACAAATATTCTAAGAAAATATTAAATTATTATTTTAGAGAAATAATTAAAAATATAATAAATATATTTAGTGACAATTCCGCCTAATTTTCCTGTTAAGCCGACGACCGCCACGTAGCCAAACCGGAAGAATTTACGACGCGTTTCGCTTCCACACGAAGCATCCTCAGGAGGTCTTGACAACCTCGAGCGCTCGATCGTGGACAACTTATATTCACATGTAAAGTTTAGTTGTCACTGTGTTTACCCTTGCTGTCAAGTCTCGAAACATAAACAAATATTGTGCTAAAATAAAATACTTTTATTTTTACTTTATTTTATCATTGCATTTCTTTTACGAGAGATCAACTCTTACATACACACTATGAATTCGTAGCTTATTAAAAAGCTCCGATCCGTGTTGCCCTGCGTCTGGAGTCACGCAGCGACAGTTACCATAGAGTAATTACGACACTGTTGTTTTTATATATACTAATTTTGTTGTTACATAAACTTTATTTGCCTCCAGGTGGAGACAATAGGTGACGCTTACATGGTGGTGGGAGGTCTTCCGGAAAGATGTTCGCGGCACGCAGCGGAAGTGGCTTCGCTGGCGTTGCACGTCCTCGACGCAGTGCCTAAGATACAAACTGCTAGGCTCAGTATTAGGATAGGTAAGTGCATCTGCATCATACCACTTGGTGTAACTTTCGCCAAAAACGCTAAAAATGAATACACTCCCTAAATATCGTACCACTTGAGTTTAAAATGGCAACGAAAATACCGCGAAGAAATATGCGATATATTTTATCAGAGCGAATATAAGATTGATTCCGCTATAAACGATAAGAGCTACTGGAACTGTTTGAGTGTACTTCAAGCGTCAAACAAACTAGGTAAACAACTTTCATCCCTCTAAAATGGTGTGAAAATGACTTTAGCTGTATGACGACGGATTTTTTATTTGAAAGTAAGTATTACCCGAGCATAAAGCTCAAATTTCAAACCATGGACTGCACGGAAATCATACTCTATATTAACATTTTTATTTTTGCAATAACGCATTTTCTGTGGTTTAGTTACATTACAACATTACAAGACGTTATAGTTCAACCATAGACTTAGGATTTTTTCGCTACGCTCAATAAGCCTATATGAGTTCAATTTACGTTGTACTTCAAACAAGACTAATACGATGATTAAAAAACTAGACGAAAAATTTTAGTTACGAGTCAATGTCATGTTAGCTCGGCTTTGTCATGATAGCGGTCAGAGCATACTCCGGCTACATGGGTGGATGACCCGAGTTCGAATCCTGCACATGACTATAATTTTCCCTCTCGTAAATTTCTAATTTTGTAATCATAATCTATTACCACTGGGCTACCATTAGTGTCAATGTTGAGAGTTATTGACCCAGTTGCAGAATAATAATATAATTACACATGAGGCTGCATGATTAAATAAACAAAAGATTTTTGTGTAAGAAAAATAGCGTTAAATAGGTACCTACCTTTTTTTATGAGGGGGGGAAATGCCGTCGCACTGCCCATCCACCACGGAGGTGATGGAAGGGGATGTGTGGGACTTGAACCCACTAAAACCCCCCCGTGAGCAGTCCTCCGCCGAGGTGGGGCAAGATAGGGTCGCGTTGGCATTCACCATCTTGCCCCGGCGGTAGGCCCAAACTCCGTCGGGCCTCTGCGCCTGTGGAGGGGCAACCTTGCTCAAATAGGTACCTACCTACCTCAAGCAGCTAAACTACGTCTTGAATAGTCTATCAACACACTTACTTATCCTGTCTAAACTTTAGTAGATTATAATGCGATTAAACCGTAACGATCAGATACTTACGAGCAGCTAAATTATTGTTTTGTACTGTGTGAGTTCTGACAAATTACGGCTAAGTAATTATCAAGTTACGTCGAAGACGCAAACAAACTTAACATCCCAAACTGAAATGTCCTTGATTAATTACAACGTTTGGATCATTTGTTGATACTTTCTGGATTATATCAATACAAAAAAAAAAACAGATATGTGACAGTTTGTATAATAACTTAAGTTAGTGAGCGCGTAGCTCTTTCAATACAAACGTCGTTTAATTTTCGTCGTATAATACCTATAAAATTTTCAAACTGAGTGAAATTTTGTATGCCTTACGTTGTTAGGTATTATTATTCTGTAAGTACGCTTATGATTTGGCAGTTTTCTTTTTTGTCTCTAAATTGTAAAAATAAGAATTCGCATACTAAACTATTTTCCGTAGGTATAATTTTGTATGAACATAATTTTAGGGGCATTTCCCCTAAAATTATGTTCATACAAAGTTCAAAATCAAGTTCGCAAGTGGTACTATAGATGTCGCTCCATCCCAATACGATGTTTAAAGAACGGTAGGGAAGATTTGAGTTATGACGTCATGTCATGTTAGCTCAATTGGTTAGAGCATACCCCGGCTCAAGGGGTGGATAGACGCGGGTTCGAATCCCACACATGACTTAATTTTTTTTTCCTATCGTATATTTGTGATTTTGTAATGTAATCCGCATAGCAGGCGTTATTGCAAACCTAACAATATTAAAATGAGTAAAGTATTCCAAAAAAATATGCTTAAACAGCGAAGAGTAGTTCCACGACAGATGCGGGTGTTCAGTTGACGTCACATACTTGGAGCATGGGAGAATTCACATTATGTATTTAGTGACCAGTGCAGGTAAAAGGTGACCTGCACTGGTCACCAAATACATGATGTGAATTCTCCCATGCTCCAAGTAAGTGACATCAACTGACTGACTTTGGCGATTTTATGATATTTCCATGTCATTCGACTGTGTAGAGCACCGCACACTGATTTGTAACTTTCGCAAAATTTATAAATGACCTTCATAAGGGCGTCGTAGACTACATTTTGTTGTGATAATTTATAGAGTGGCCCGACTTTTACATATTATGCAATTATGAGAAAATAATTAAGTGGTACTCGATTTTGGTAAGAAAATATTACACGTCCGATCCGGGAATAAAATCCGAGACAACGCCATTTCAATGTGACACTCAAAACAAATACAAAAACAAATAACAGCAATAACGTAGCAACTTAATTAGATATATTAAAATGCATTTATAAAGATGTGTGTGAAAATATTACAAGCTTTGTAAAAATCTTTAGATAACATTGATGCAGTGTCAAACGAATATACTTTCTTAGTATTATTTCGAAAGATAAACTCAAGCACAAGTATTACAAAAACACTTAGTAAAGCGTTAGTGCTGACACGAAGAATACATATAAGCTAAGCTAAGACGTGTTGGTTAGAAGTGATCAAAATTAACAAATACCGTCAAGCGTGGGTTCATCAAACATCTAAACATATCCAATAATAATCCAAAGGAAAAAAGTACGACGGTAAAATGTTTTCACGATAGTAAAGTATAGCGTAAAGGGACAAAACATTGCGAATTTTCAATCGAGAAGAGGTCTAAAATCAAGTGAAATTACGTTAAGCAAATCGAAGAATGTACTGAATAGGGACCGGCAAACGTAAAAAGACGAGAAAATTTTTGACAAAAAGAAGTTTCGATTAATTAGGTTAGTTAAATTTGATAACGATTTTATCATTGCAATATAAAAAAAATACAAATAAGGTTTATTTTTCAATATCTTTACCAGGTATCCATAGTGGGCAATGCGCCGCTGGAGTTGTAGGAGTAAAGATGCCCCGGTACTGCTTATTTGGAGATACGGTGAATACTGCGGCACGAATGGAGTCCAACGGCGAGCCTCAGCGCATCCACGTCAGCCACAGCACTTACAATTTGCTGAAGCGGCATGGGGGATACCGCTTCAAGGAGCGAGGGATTATCAACATCAAGGTGAGTTATATTTTTAAACGCCTATCGATGACAAACCCGTAACCATGACGACGGTCTCTAGAGATCCAGTCAATACTGCAGCATGAGAGTTTCATAGCAATCCTCAATACAAGCTATGTCAGGTATAGTATTGACACTTTACAGAGGCGGTATGAGGGATATTTATCAAGGGATTTATATCCCCTTGCATTTTCATGAATTCTGCATCTCGATTAATTTTAGGGGAAAACATCAGCAAAAATTAAATTGCATATTTGATTTTTCCCGTAGCACATTTTACGAAATGTAGTGAAAAATGGTCATGTTGCTTACTTCACTTACTTTTATTGAAATTAAAATAATTATCAACTTTTATTTAACGACTATAATATTGTCATTATTTAATAAAGTTAATTTCAGTATTTTGGAAGTTATTGAGATTTTTGTTACCGACCCGCTTTCTATGCGGCCAAACGTGTAAATAAATGAATAATACAAAAATATTTTCAACAGGGCAAAGGAGAAATGAAGACATGGTGGCTAGTTGGAGAAGACCATGAGAGGAGGAAAAATTCTCTTTACAGATACCGTAAGTAGATAAGTAGAACCATTTATACAAAACAGATTATTTCCATTATACTTACTTCGGAACTTTTTTGAGTTAGGTCAGACATAACGTAACTTTTATTTTCTTATTATTGCAGGTAACTTTATTCTTAACTCGCGTAAGTGTATTCCCAGACTCGTCAGAACAAGAGGGGTTTTGTATCATTGAAACATTTATCCGAGCGAGTATCGTGAAGTATCGTGGCATTACATCTACAAAATAGGTCAACCCGTTTATTCCCAGTAGGTTTTAGAGATCCCCAACCTACTGTGAACAATTATACTGTCGCTTTGAAAGCA
Organism: Plagodis pulveraria; assembly: GCA_963890685.1. NCBI lineage: Eukaryota > Metazoa > Arthropoda > Insecta > Lepidoptera > Geometridae > Plagodis > Plagodis pulveraria. Next base: position 5,058,815 of record OY982955.1, on the reverse strand, counting down.
CAGTATAACTGTATTTGTTTAAATTTGAAACATGTGAAGGTACTACATAACGTTTACTTTACCAAGTAAAGAGTGTAGTACCACAGATTTGCTTACACAAACCGCACAGTAAGCCTGCCTGTCACGTGACCCCGATTCGGATAGCCCCAAAACCTAGTAGGTACTTTCGCTTAATTTGAAAACACAGTATTACTGTATTTGTTCACATTTGAAACATGTAAAGGTTCTACATAACGTTTTCTTCACCACTTACTTAGGTATGTGAAGAGTGCTTGTATTACAGATTTGCTTATACAAACTTCACGATAAGTGTGTCTGTCACGCGACCGGGACCTGTATTTGGATAGCCACAAAACCAGGCTCCCGGCTTGGGCAGAGGAGTATGAAAATTATTATAACCCAAATGAAAGCAAAACTGAAAAATAAAGAAATTATTCTTTATTAGTATTATTGTAAAATTACACAATGCATCTGTTTTCAGAACCAGACCTAGACCGGCGACAAGAAAGCGACGAACCATGGTGGAGTTCGGACCGACCCATTTGCAACATCCGTGACCGCGCTCGATTATCCTGTGGGGGATCTTTTGGGCCAGGATCAGCCCTGTCCTCCCCAGGACGCCCCGCCTGCGCCTGTTTCGTCCCGCAAAGGGACCACCACTCAGCCCCTGCGGTGTCATTCTGTGATGACTGACGTTAACCACCAATACTTACACTCAATGATTGTGATACCAGGAACGCTGTTAAACGAGGTAGACCCAAAGTTACCTTCGCGGACGATTTTAACAATTGTAGATTTGGAAACGGTAGTCTTATAGTTGACATTATTGATCTAAAAAGGAACACGGTTGTAGATAAAAAATGTGTATGTATTAATCGATATGATTGGGTACCAACTCGTGTCAATTCAAGTGATGACACTTTAGCTACCACTAAAATATATATTGCGGAAGATGTTATAGGTATATTAAACAGTATGATTTCTAAGGATGATATCGAAAGTGATAATACCGAAAGTGATAAAAGAGATAGCGGTGCGGTTTTACAAGCCGTATTAGATAATTATAAATTAGACGAAATAGAAGATGTTTTTGACGGTACATTAGATACATGTGCCAATGTTAATCGAAAAGAACGTCCAAAACATAAAGAATCATATTTTGATACTAGTTTAGACAATTATGCAAAGATGACCAATATTGGAGTTGTCGCCAATAATGGTAACTTAGAAGATGTAAGACATAAAACTAACGAATTTAAATACATAGAATATAGCTTGAACAATGTATATAATATAGTATACGAATGTGAAGATGGAATAGAAACTAGAGCTAAGGAAATGGCGGCTTTTCAGAGATTGTACAGCATTGACTTTGATCACAATTGGGTATAAGTAAATGTTGATGTGAAGTTCGTGATAGATAATTAAATGTTTAATGTTTATTTTGTGATTTTAAATATCAGGCTGAATCAAAACGGGGCTTTAGAAGTGAAAAGGACAGTATTGATAACGATTATAACCGTTCTACTAATTGAAACAAGAAATACTAGTATTTAGTATTAATCCTTAGTTAAAAATGTAAAGCAAATTGGTTCCTTGGGATTATATGCCATATGTGTGTGGTAGGTGGGTCGTGGTGGTTTTAGAGCTAGTTAAGTCATGTAATAAGTTCAAACTCGTGAGGTTGGTAGGTAATGAAGGGTCTTTTTACCCACCAGCATTAGCTCCATTATCAGACCATGATGATATTACTGTGTTTATGGTGTTTACTGTGTGAACGAAGCACATAATTGCCAATTAGCATTATATTTGTGATTTTGTAATGTAATCCGCATAGCAGGCGTTATTGCAAACCTAACAATATTAAAATTATAAGGTTGCGTCATCATTTACAAGTATAAAACCAATTGCATAATTGGTCTTGTTTGTAGTACAACGCAAGTGGTACTATAGATTTCGCTCCATCCCAATACTATGGTTAAAGAGGGATAGGAAAGATTCGAGTCATGACGTCATGTCATGTTAGCTCAATTGGTTAGAGCATACTCCGGCTCAAGGAGTGGATGGACGCGGGTTCGAATCCCGCACATGACTTAAATTTTTCCTATCGTATATTTGTGATTTTGTAATACATGAGTACTTAGGTACGTAGGGCAACATGCAACTACCCCTGAACATTATATTGTTAGGACTAGCAGAAGTCAACCCTAAGAGGTTGTTAGCATTTTACCAATAACCCCTTTTTATCTATGCACAAAATTTGACCCAAATCATTAGAACCATATCTGAGATTTTGGTGTATCTCAGAATGAGCACGCTCGTTTTAAGTTCTTACCAAGAATATGCTAGGCCACCAAACTCTTAAAAAAGTAATATATTTTATAGAAACAATAAAAATACACTAAGGGGCCATTTTATTATAACTATCAGGGTTTGCATATGATACCTACTTCAACAAATTAATAATGTTTGGGTTCAAGTGAGGTTGTTATAAAAATATCAATTTTCCTGTAAGTATAGGTGTCACCGTTTTATGTACTACCGTTAGTTAATAATAAATCTAGTTAGATTATAAACTGTCGATAGAGTGTGAATGGAAACTAAAATTTACAATCTAACGTATACATTTTCGTAAGATTATAAACTGACCACGTCCAGCCGTCAAATTGTAATTATGTTGATCAATAACAATTTACCATAGATCTACGAAAGTATTACAGTGACCATAAGCAAAATACGTAGGTACAGGTTTTTAATGTATTATTTTTTTGGTTTATGCTTAACTTACCACCAGTTATAGTAACATATAACAGACAAAAATAGTTAATGATCACAAAAATTAAACCCGCAATTTATTGTAAACTTATAAACAAAGTTTTAACATCTCGCTATCCTATTTAAGCAAAATGACTCCAAATAAATCATTGTTAAACCAAAAGTAGTAAATGATGACCAAAAGTTGTATATTATCACCAAAATTAAATTCTTGTGGTCACGAGTAATCTAACGCTCCTCCTCGCTTCGCTCGTCGTCGCACCTAAATATGACTTTGCCCTAGACTAAATGATATTTAAAGATAGTTAGATTATAAACTGCCAGCTAGACATGGTCAGTTTATAATCTTACGAAAATGTAAGCGTTAGATTGTAAATTTTAATGTTGGTTCACAATCTGTCGACAGTTTATAATTTAACTAGATTTTTTATAAACTAACGTATCGTACAATTATCAGGTGACATAGGCTATCAGTAGGTATGTGTCGGTAGTGGAAAATTAGTTTCTTTTGTCAATGTTTGAGTATTGTATGTAAGCAAGATTATATAATATATATTATGACTGTCTACAATATATTTCCCTCCCAATTTGTAGCCAATGCGCATTATGATCTAAGATTTTTAAATATTAGGTCCTTACATATGAAATTGGCGTTTTTCGTACTGGCCACTTTAATCACGAATTTCTCCTCTTTGGTAAGGAATTCCAAATTCAAATTTGTACAGCTATAGACTCATGTATTTGTGCTTCGATGATCGTCATTCATTTGTTTTTTTTCTGCTGTTTTTTTCTGTTTGCGTCACTCATTTTACAAAATGGAAAACCTTAAATATCGCATTATTTACGAGTACGAGTTCCGCCGTGGCACTAGTGCTGCGGAAACAACTCGAAGGGTGAATGATGTGTATGGCGGTCGTGTTGCAAAAGAAAACACAGTTCGTTTTTGTTCCAACGTTTTCGTTCTGGAAATTTCGACCTGCAGAACAAGCCCCGTGGACGGCCTGAGACTCAAGTTGATAATGAAGAGTTGAAGGCTATTGTGGAAGCGGATCCATCGCAAACCACGTCCGAGTTAGCTGCAGGCTGCGATGTTAGTGATAAAACTGTTTTAATTCACTTGAAGCAAATTGGGAAGATTAAAAAGCTTGAAAGGTGGGTACCTCACGAATTGACTGAAACAAACCGGCAAACGCGCGTCGACTGCTGCGTTACATTACTAAACCGGCACAATAATGAAGGTATTTTAAACCGAATCATTACCTGTGATGAAAAATGGGTTCTTTACGATAATCGGAAGCGCTCAGCGCAATGGTTAGATCCTGGCCAGCCAGCCAAATCCTGCCCCAAGCGAAAATTAACCCCAAAAAAGTTACTTGTAAGCGTTTGGTGGACTAGTGCCGGTATTGTTCATTACAGTTTTTTCAAATCTGGCCAGACTATTACGGCTGATGTCTATTGTCAGGAATTGCAAACCATGATGGAAAAGCTAGCGGCTAAACAACCTAGGCTGGTCAATCGCTCCACGCCACTGCTGCTTCACGACAACGCTAGACCACACACTGCGCTACAGACGGCTACTAAATTAGAAGAGCTTCAATTGGAAAGTCTAAGACATCCTCCGTACTCCCCGGACCTTGCTCCAACAGATTACCATTTTTTTCGAAATTTGGATAACTTCTTGCAAGGGAAAAAATTCAACTCCGATGGGGCAGTCCAAATTGCCTTCAAAGATTTTATTGATTCCCGTCCGACTGGTTTTTTTAGTAAAGGGATCAATGAACTACCTATGAGATGGCAAAAGTGCATAGAAAATAATGGTTCATACTTTGATTAATTAAATATATTATATTAAAAAATATTCGACTTTTTGTTCCTCCCATACAAAACGCCAATTTCATATGTAAGGACCTAATATATTCATCATTTTAAATTATGGAAAATTATTAGACCTAAAACTTTTATACACATACTTTACTATTATGTCGTAAAATTATTATCCGTCTTATAAATACCCTAGATAAAAAGAAAATTAATTAAGTACTTACCTGTAAATAAAATCGATTTATATTGTACTGATGTTTTGAAATTATTAAATGTGACCACCTGATGTAATTGCTGTTAAATGTTGATATAAAGATTTTTTACAAATACAATTGCATTTTTCTTCTATATTTTATTCAGTAATCAATCACAATTTAATGACTTACAAACTAGGTATTTACATGAGTATTCAACATGATTATTGCAGTGTGTGTAAACCTTAAACTGTAGTCTCACCTTGTATTGTATCACAAGATGGCATAACAATGTACTTTAAGGGCATATTTCATTTGACGCTAATTTCGTTATTTTCGATAATTTTGATCACATTCTGCGTCTATGGTTGTGATCACTGTGATCGTTTGTAACTGTTCTCTCCTGTTCCATTTAGGATAAGAACGGTAAGAATGCCACTAAATTTTCCACTTCTGTCACTTTTGAAATTAGATGTAGGTAATTCAAACTTTTCCAGTAGCTTCATAGCGTTTATGGCGAAAATAATGTTAAGACCCATCTGGAACAACTTTTTGTGAGTGTGATCGTTTTTATCGTTTTTGGCGAATTTAACTCCAAATGGTACTTACCCTAAATTATACATTGCATTTTTGTCTTATAATGGGCAACTGCAGTTAACTGTACCCGCTCCACAATTCATACTGAAATGGCAGCAGCTGCATGTATTACTGCCAAACTATTTTCTACTTTGCCTCTATCACACAATGCATAGTATTGGTTGAGCATAAGTCACCCGGCCACTTACGAGCAGTCCCCAAGCGGTACATCACCATTGAGTTTTTCATCTTATGCCGTAGGTAGAGAACAAATTACTTTTGCATGCTCCCACATAACTTGAGCCTCCTCCCCTGCCAAACCGAATTTGGAAAGATGCTACTAATGCCACCAAGGTAATCTCCTACGATCAATGTTACGGTTGTTCTTGAAAGGCCAAGCTCTTTTAGTAGTTTATAAAGGGATTTCACTTGTATACCCGTGGCTCGGACTTCTATAGCATACAAATTAACTACACAGCCGATTTTGGTTAGTAAGTTGGCATCGTCAGGACCACTATGTCCTAGTTATGAATGAAATTCTATTGTTATCATTATCACCGAGGCCAATGGGTTAATTCATATGTTACAACAATAAAACAACAAAAATACAAATATAATGATAAATACAATGCTGAAAATGGTTTGACAGTAAAACTGGCATCCGCTGGTAATTAGGTCAGAATTAAGTCTAAGATTCACTCACATAATATTTATTGCAACAGATGTAGTACCTAACTGCGGCTCCAGACTAAAACTGCTCAATGCTGCTCATACCCGCTTTACTAATGACTTCTATCTAATCAATATCAATGGACACTATAACTTGGTATCTTTTCTATCATGATTTCTTTAAGCATCGTATCCTAAGTTCCATTTCCAAGTAGGCTTTCATTGAGGGATCGTCAACCATGTCGAGGATCTTTTGGCATAGCTCAGGGCTGGAGTCCTGCATTTTAGCTGAGAGAGCTTCGGCCCATACTATGTAGACACAGTTAGCGCAGCCGGTACCACAACAAGCTGTTGGTGGTTCATCGATGGATGCCTGAAAGTATGTAACACAAATATACATTATTAAAAGTTCATACGGTAAGTAGATTTTATTCTTTACCATTACTTACAATTTTATTAAGGAATATAGGTAATTACTTTAAAAAAAAATCAATTTCCACAACAAACAAAATTTGGTTCCAAAGTGGAATAGAATTTTGTTGTCTTCACAGGGATGCCATAGATATTTATCCAGTAAATTTCATTTAAAAAAACCTAAGTATTGCCCAATTTCGATGAAATTTCTATGAGACTAATTTGAAAGAATTTCTTATGATATACAAAACTTTTTTTTATTAGTACACAACCTAAAAAAATATATCATATTCAATACTAAAAAAAATTGGACATCTCTTTTTTTTAAAGTTGGCTATTAATATATGACTAGGGTAATTTAACAGTACGAAAACTACTAAGGAAAGTTCAGCAGTACGAAAACGGAACACCTGTTCTACAACTTCGGGTATACTTCCATTTTGCCATATAATCCCAAACAGTCTGTTCCGACTTTCGGTATTATGTTCAATGATATTAAGTGCCTCCGACCTTGATTCGAGGCTTCAATTCCACAAACGATTTATGATAGGTGCACAGTCCAGCAAAGCGGGTTTAGGATCGGGAAAGAAAGTTCAGGGTAAAGACATTGTAAAATCTTTTCTACAACAAGACGAAAATGATAGCTATAAAATACATGCAATGAGCTTAGAAATGCAGAGCGAATGGCTAACCATAGGTGAATTTTGTATCCCTTTGACGCTAAAGTGGCGCACCTTGATATACGATTGGTCACCTGCCTTATTAAAATTTTATCTAAACGCCTTTCAGATGATCCTCCCAGACCAAAGTAATTTAGTAAGATGGGGGAAAGCCACCGAAAAGTCTTGCGGTATTTGTCGGCAGGGCATAGGTACAGCAAGGCACTTATTGGTAGGATGCAAGGTGCTCCTTGATAGGGGTCATTATTCACGCCGTCATGATAGAGTCCTCGAAATCATACGAGAAGCAGCGAGTCTCTCGGTAGCTAGAGCAAAAAAAGGTTTGACCACGAACAAACGACAGGTTGCTTTTGTAAAAGAAGGGCCATCTACCAAATCGAAATCCAAGCCTTACTCCATCTTAGGCGCAGCTCCCGATTGGACTCTCTTGATGGACACGTATGAAAAACATTACAAAATTCCTGAGGATGTTGGTGTTTCGTCATCCAGACCAGACATATTTTTATACTCAAAAAATCTAAAACGCATAGTACTTATAGAACTTACTGTGCCGTGGGAAACAAACATACCTAAAGACCACACAATAAAAACAAACAAATATTATGACCTAACAAATGAATTAACCAAAAACGGTTATGTGGTTAGTTTATATGCTGTAGAAGTTGGAGCAAGGGGTATACCAGCGAAATCCCTATATAACCTACTTAAAGACATTGGCCTACCAAGAACAACCGTAACTTCCATCCTCGAACGTGTATCTAAGGCGGCATTAGTAGGATCTTATCAAATTTGGTTAGGTAGGGGAGGAGGCTCGAGTGGTGAAGGAGAGCATTGATATATCATAAAGGGGCCCCTTAATCCTACTCCTGGGTTGCAAGTCCCAGGCCCCTCTAGCCTCTTCCTCTGCAACGCGATGGACCCGGCACCCGCATGGTGAATCCATAGAATGCTAAGTGATTCGTCTCAGAAAGATTCATAAAGTTTTTGTCTGAAGTGTGCGAAAGACATAAAAACACGTGAATGACAGACTTAAAAAAATAAAAACAGAACAAACAAACTGAATAGTATGATACCATTCAATAACTAGACAAAGTTGGTACCATACTGATTCAAAACTCTGACCATATGTTGTCATGGTATGACTTCCAGAAGTTATTTTATACTTTTCAGTGTCAGATTAAATTTCTTTTTTTTTTATTCACCACGGGCAAGAATTACATCATCCAGATATACAAACACATTTTTAAGATTTTTTTTACCAGCCTGTTTAAAGCAAATAAATTGTATTTTTTCTTGGTTATTGGGAGATTATGCCCTTGTTGTTGTACAGTTAATTTGTGTGCAGTCACTATTGTGACCCATTAGATTTAAAAATATCAAGTCTTCATTTTTTGTTCCTCGAAGTACTTACAAGGGTCTTATTGAGTATGTAACTAGAAAGGTAAGGGAGATTAAGTAAATTTGACATACTTAATGCAATTACGTCCATCGGTTTAAGGGTTGATATTTTTTTCACAGAAAGGTCACATTATTATAAGCACACACGCCATGTTTCAATTCTAGAAAACGCGTAGTTTTTGAGGTTTTTTTTTTATTGAAAATCAATTATTATTTTTGCAATATTTATGTCAATCCATACCACAGATTATGTACAATTCTCGAAATTGAATGTTTTGTTTTAACTACGGGTAAGTTGTCGTACGTTCAGTAACATTTTATTTTGTATGAATTTACGTAAATAATTATATTTTGTACTTATTTCAACTGTTTTTCGTTACTTTTACGTAAATAATTATATTTCGTACTTTACTATTTCAGCTGATTTCATTATTAGCTATTAAAATGGGTAGTATTTACCGTCTCTTGCCGGCTTGTGAAACGAAACGTAAAATTGACGCGATTTTGTATTGTCACTGCAGTGTTGCCAGACATGCGATAATTATCCTAGATCCACGATATTTTTGAGTGTCATGCGATATAAAATAATAAGCACGTATCGCACGATATTTTATCCAACTTCTACGATATTTTTTTCAAATAACGATATTTTTGTGATGAATTGAGATATCTGTAACGGAACGCAAGTTTTTGTAATATTTTTCTATAACCTATGTGAGTCCAGAATCCAGTCGATTGTGGAATGTGAATTGTCTTTTTTCCAAAATACTTAAATTGAGTTATAAAAAAGCTGACACCGTCTATAACAACTACTATTAATGGCTTAGTTTTGGCTGATCAGGGTGTAGAAGGCTATGACAGTGGTAGCGCAAAAACCTGCTGAGTGTATGAACAGGTTAGGAATGTACGGCCCTGAAATAAAAAACAGAGCCCGTTAAGGCCTAATTGCCTCATCCGCAGAAATTCAATCATTGTGTTCTTATTTTGAGAAAGATATTACTATTTGATTAACATTAAAATACTTTAAGATTTACTTTGTAGAACAGAATACAACTGCGTGTAGTTTCCTGAAAATTAGGTGGGCGCCCAACATTAAAAATGCCTAATATGATAAGTAATCGTCATATCAAGATATCGATAAAAAAATTACGATATCTGTTAAGGTTACACACCCAAAATGTGTGCTATATAATATATATATAATATTAATATATTGTCTTTTTAGACTCGGATGAGTAACTTATAGAGAAAATTTGGACTTGCGATAAAGACATTAAAAACTATAATTATAATTTTGCATCAAATCTCGGATAATTTTTGACTCGCGCATCTGGCAACACTGTGTCACTGTCATCGTCAGTCAGTCATCGTTTGTGTCCCTTGCAGTGCAGTGGAGCGCGTTTCCGTACTCCTGTCGGTGAACAACATTTGACTTCTAACATGGCGTCTCCGAAGCCCCAGGTTTCGTGTTCTGCCGTGCCGTCTGAAGAATCGAGTGTAGTGGAAGTGTTGGACTCTAATGAGCCACTTGTCGCGAGCTCTTCTTCAGGCCCCTCGTATGGTGCCGTTCCGTCTGTAGAATCGAGTGCAGTGCTAGTGTTGGACTCTGATGAGCCACTTGTCGCGAGCTCTTCTGCAGGCCCCCCGTGTGTGCAAGTGTTGGACTCTAGTGAGCCACTTGTGCCCATGACTGTGCCATCAAACCCAGTAGCTGGTAGTTCCCGCGCCGTTCTTAGTACCGTGTCGGTACTGCCGCCTGCGTCTCCAAGGTCGTCTGAGAGCAGCGTGGGTGATGCGGAACCTCGAGCTCCTGGGTCATCTGGCCGAAGAGTCCAATATAATTCCGATGAAATGAGGTTGGTTCGCAGTGTTTTCTTTAAAAGCCACATGTGTAAACTTCACAGATAAAGCTGACGAGTAAAGCAGTAATTAGTTTTCTATAATGGTAATTTTTGTTTGTTTTAGGTCTCACTGGAATATGTTTAAAATCATAACCAGGTTCAACACCCCAGCTCAGTGCATCGCATTTGCTGAAGAGAATGGGCTCCTTCTTACTGAAAAAATATGCTCACACCATAAAAAACCTATGTCATTAAGCTCCAGCAGTAAGACTGGGCAGTTTGGCATCTTCCGATGCAGGAAGAGCAACTGTCGCTCTAAGGCATTTAGTTGGGCAGCAGGAACATGGTTTGACAATGCGAGGCTGTCTATCGAGTTACAATTTTTATTAATGTATATGTTCAGCCAAAAGTACAGTTATCATCAAGTAAAATTAGAGACTGCCCGTGAAAATAGAGAAAGTGTTTTATCAACAAGGATCATAGCTGATTGGTTTTCTTACTGTCGGGAGACAATTATTATTTATGAGTTGGAGCTCCAAGAAATTAGTGGCAAGATTGGTGGTCCAGGCAAAATAGTTCAAATGATTAATCAAAATTTGGAAAAAGAAAGTACAACAGAGGAACATATTGAAGGCCACTGGGTGCTAGGCATGATTGAAAATGGAAAAGATGATTTGAGACTAGAAGTGTGTCCCGATAATGATAGATCTGCAGAAATGTTGGTGCCGCTAATACAAAAGCATGTGGAGGTAGGCACTGAAAACCATACTGATTTTTGGAGAGCCTATGATTGCCTACCTCAATATGGATACTTACATCACATCAAGAAGGTCAATCACAGTGACCCTCTAAATAAATCTGTGGCACCAGACGGGACACACACTCAGAGAAAAGAAAGGCACTGGCGAAATTTTAAATTGATGTTTGGTAGGGACGGTTATAAAGGAAACTTCACAGACTGGTTAATAGAATATTCATGGCGAAGAAAAATAAAAATTGCCAATAAAGATGTTGAACAATTAATGAAAGCTACAATATGTGTATAAAATTGATTAATAAAGTATTAATTAGTATTTAATATGTTTTATTTTAACAGTACTTATTAGGGCAGATATCAAATAAAAAAAGGTTAGGTTCAACTTAAATCAAAGAACTGAGTTGATTGACTCTCACTCTACCTGGTATGAGTATGTCCTACCTCTAGTGTTTTTAAAAAGTCTGAAGCGCTTAGCTACCTCTGCCTGCTGTTTGTTATAATTGTAGGTATCAGACGAGCCAGAGCCGCTGAGGCTGGTTGTCAAAGGTGACCAACAAGCTGAAGCTGCGGAGGTGATGGTCTTACCTTGTTTTTTACAATTATTATTAATTTTGGGTTAAATTAAGAATTGACTGGCACAAGATTGATATTAAATGTTGTGGGGATGGGTAAGGCTTTGGTCCCTGATGGTATCAATAACCCTCTTATGCATATTTTACAAGAAAACAATATAAAGAAATCTAACGATATTATAAATAAGAACACCACACCAAAAAAAATTAGGTTAGGTTGAAACTGCGACAAACAACGCGCGAGCCGAGCGAGCGAAGCGAGCGTTCCGCGGCAGTGGCCGGCGAATCGCTAAAAAGTCAGTTACACATCCAACAAAACAATAAATTAGATCAGCGAAGTATTAAATAAAGTTAGGTTATGATTTTACAAAAAAAAGCATAACTCAAAAACTATGGATTACCTCGTAATAAAAGTGGTGAGAAAGGGAGGGGAGGACCCTCCCCTCCCCCCGTCAACCCCCTTTCCCTTGCCAATAGATTAAAAACATTATCATAATTTTTATCCATAAAATTAGGAAAATTAAAAAAAAAATTCATATAAGGGGGGTTCCTGTGCCTATCATTTGAAGAGGGGGGTTGGTACCCCTCCCTCCCTTAATGCGGCGGACGTCAATGGAAAGTCGTACCCAATAATTATGTCCGTCAAAATCAATCGGAACCAAACGAGATCCAGAGCGTCTTTTGTTCGACTGTATATCTATGCAACTAGTGCATATTTTCTATTGCACAATTATTGCAAAAAGTTTATACTGGAGTTACTTAGCAGAAGTTTAGATGCTGATATATCGAATTATTTTAAAAACAGATCAATTAGTGTGTATCTTAGATAGGTCTTTGGGATACAAACAAATTGATAGGCTGAAGAACTCACGTTTTTAGAAATCCTTTCTAGTTCCTTCTCTTTTTCATCATTTGTTGAATCTGTAGTTGTAGAAAACTTCATAATATAATTATTATTTGGCAGTATTAGTCTTCGTAGAGATTTTATTTTGGATTTCTGGGGACATCAGACAATCAATTGATTATTGCCCTAATTTATTGATAAATAGCCCTACATGTATGGCCTGCAACCGCATCTTTATGCGATGTAGTTAATAGAAGGACTTCACGTTATATAAAACTATCGTAAAAGTAGTTAGCCTGTAACTTACAATCATTATATCAAATAAACTGGTACAACGTATATAAATTCTTTAAAATGAACATTATGTTGTTCTAAGCATAGGCGCTTACTGCAGTTTAAAAATTAAATAGTCTTTCACAAGTTATCAAATCAGGGAATGGAAAAGAATATACAAAAGGAAGGAAAATAAACGGCCGCAGCTATTTCCCCGCAGTAATTTTAGCACAGACTAAATATACCTGTTCGTTCTTCAGTGTAATGTTACCATTACTAAGATTTTCAAGTAACTCAGTATTGGCCATACAACTGACTTGTAACCGTGAATGGGATGCTATGCCAAGCTATTTATTATCTGTGTTTATACGTCTGTCTATCTATGATTAGGTTTGTTTACATTATTGTATTTTATGAAGTTCTGAAGTTCTCTAAATATAAAAGCTAATTTATATTGACTGTTTTAGAAATCGTCCGTCAAGTCCGATCCCATATCAAATGTAAGTAAGTCGAGTATAATACGACAAAACGTCGTAATGAAAACCTGTAACTGTTGCATGGTAGGAATCACTGCAAATACTAACAATTTGCCATTAATAAAGAGATGCTTTTATTTTTTAATAATGAAACGCCCTCCTAATCTCGAAATAGGTCAGTTGAAAACGTTACTAATAGTCAATTGGTCACCTATAATAATATAACCTATATGGCCAGTGTCGCAAAACTTGCCATACCTATCTAGGTATCTTATTATAAAATACATATGAGGTTAGAGCTTCGCGATGTACTAATGTATATCTCATACCTGGATTCGTCTTCCTGTAGGCTGCTAATTCTTTGTTTCTGCTTCGCCTTGGTTATGGGTTGTTGTTGTGTCTCAGCCTGCTCTCTACATCCACCTCCTATATTAATATTATTCCGATATTAATGCAAGATGAGTATACCTAATCACCCATCCTGCCGCGGAGTCACGGTAAGCCCGTGGCGCTCCTTGGTGCACTACTTGGTCAACTGCAAACATAACTAGTATCAAGGCAATGACTAAAACTCAATCACCGTCTCGCGATACACGGATTAACATACAATCTCACTCTCAAAGGCGCGAGTGATATACCAGACGTCTCCGGTAACCCATGAAACGTAAACTTGGTCAAGTGCGCAGCCCAAGATTCTGAAACAACCCAGATCTCACCCCCCGCCTTGGAGACGAGATATGTGCCTGGGTCAACTTTGGACCTGTAGTTAGCATAAGATGAATACCAGTCAAGATTGATCCCACACAGCGTGTGCAGGCAACCATCCAAAATGGCATTCCTAATAAAGATGAAACTAGGGACGAGATGAATTTACTTAGCATTCCATGGATTAACCGTGCGGGTGCCGGGTCCATAGCGTTGCAGAGGAAGAGGCCCAAGTCAAGGTGGCTGCGACTTGCAACCCAGTGAGTAAGGTTAAGGGGCCCCTTTATGATGCATCAATGCTCCCTTTCATCGCTCGAGCCTCCTCCCCTGCCCAACCAAATTTGGTAAGATCCTACTAATGCCGCCTTGGATACACATTCTAGGATGGAAGTTACTGTTGTTCTTGACAGGCCAAGGTCTTTTAGTAGGTTATATAGGGATTTCGCTGGTATACCCCTTGCTCCGACTTCTACAGCATATAAATTAACCACATAATCGTTTTTGGTTAATTCATTCGTTAAGTCATAATATTTGTTAGTTTTTATTGTGTGGTCTTTAGGTATGTTTGTTTCCCACTGCACAGTAAGTTCTATAAGTACTATGCGTTTTAGATTTTTTGTCTATAGAAATATATCCAGTCTGGATGACGAAACACCAACATCCTCAGGAATTTTGTAATGTTTTTCATACATGTCCATCAAAAGAGTCCAATCGGGAGCTGCGCCTAAGATGGAGTAAGGCTAACTTCTACAGCATATAAATTAACCACATAACCGTTTCTGGTTAATTCATTTGTTAGGTCATAATATTTGTTTCTTTTTATTGTGTGGTCTTTAGGTATGTTTGTTTATCATTATCATCATAAGCCGAAGACTTACAATTTTGAACAAATGCCTCCCCCATCCACATATTATGTACTTAATTATTACATTAGATTGCATATGCTGGGATTTTGGCCTTGTGTCTGGTCTAAAACTTATTCAAGTTTGAATTAGTGGAATCAAACGTCTTTGTCAGATAGATTTTAATAACAATCAAAACCCTTGTACACATGTTTTTTTACCATGGCGGAGGTTATTTACACATCATTTTCTTTAAAAATGTATTAAAAAAATGGTCAACATTTGTTGATGTTTTGTTACATGTCAGTAGACACACACTCATATAGTATTTTAGTCGGCAAAGTACTTGAGTCAATAACTTATTTTAAATTAACATTTGAGCTAAGTGCTTTCATTAACTAAAGTTCAGTGTCAGTCAGAACATGTAAATGAAATAGTCTATCAGGCAAGGTTTCAAGGTTCTTAGAACTATTTACAATAATTATATAAGAGAACTTCAAGTGTATTAAATGATTTACCTGTATTTTGATTCGACGACAATGGTGTTTGGTGTATGTTGTGAATTTAATCACTACTGCCATAATGAGGGTACTTTTCCAATGTTTTAATAAAAGTACATGTAGAAACGTGTTGGTAGAAAGATATTGTTTGGATTTTACACTAATTCATGTACAAACAAAAGGAACGAGATTTTAAGCTAATGTACTTTATACTGCATATCAGCGAATGCCCGCCTGGCTAGCTACCACCCTTAAGTAGTGTAATCCGCATAGCAGGCGTTATTGCAAACCCAACAATATTAATCTAACATAGTTATGTATATAGGTACAATTACTTAATCTATGATTTGTAATACTGTTATTCATTTAACTATAGTAGAGCAATATTAATGAGTTTTTTTGTTACATTTTTAGGGTTCCGTAGTCCTGACAAGGAACCCTTATAGTTTCGTCATGTCCGTCTGTCCGAGGTTTTGCTAAGATACCGTTTGTACAAGAATGCTGCAATTTTGTAAGGGTATGTAAACTTATCACGCCGTTAAAGTGGTAAATTTTTTTTTAGGGTAGCTTCTATACAAGTGATGTGGGGATGTTTTTTTTTTCGTTGTCTATCCCATCGTGTGGGGTATCATTGAATAGGTCTTTTAAAATGACTTCGGGGGTTTCATTAGTATTAGCAACCCCTAAGTCTATTAGATGAATTTTTGTGTTTATTGAAATGTTGCTCCTGTGCAGTAACGCGGCTGAACGGCAATGCAGGCTAGATCTTTGCAGTATTATGTTTATAATGCATGTTTCTGTTTCAACTTACTTTGGGGGCTCTGCTTCCTCAGGCTGCATGTCTAGTAAATAAGGTGTTAGTATATACTTGGGTTATAAACTTATAAAAGATGAATGTTTGTGTAACTCCGCCTCATAATGTTGAATTTTGACATTTATGATGCCGGTCCTCAGCCCGGACAAAGGAGGAAGGCACACACTTTACTAATCATCCTACAATTACTGGCTCTCAAGGACAGCTGTCATTTTGCCAAGCACATAGGGATAAGTGAACTTAAGTTAACATCTGTCACAACCGATAGATTGAAGTGGAAACCTTGGTAGGGATAGGTGTACTAGCCGAGTATAATGTAGAGATTTAATGGGATTGGGATGGAGCGACATCTATAGTACCACTTGCGTTGTACTACAAACAAGACCTCCATCCCAATACAATGGTTAAAGAACGATAAGAAAGATTTGAGTTATGACGTCATGTCATGTTAGCTCAATTGGTTAGAGCATACATAAGACCCCATGAGCTGGGGGCCTCAAGGGGTGGATGGACGCGGGTTCGAATCCCGCACATGACTTAAAATTTTTCCTATCGTATATATGTGATTGTGTAATGTAATCCGCATAGCAGGCGTTATTGCAAATCTAACAATAATAAAACTGTTGAATATAATTTCCATTCTTTTTGCAAAATCTTTCTCCATTCCTTGTCTTCAATCAAGCCTGTGTAAGCATATTCCTGTAACGTTCTTGTGATAATATCAATGTGCCTATGTTTCAATACCTAAATAATTTACTATGTAGAAATTCTTTATAAATATTAAACTCTTCCTGTAAAAACTGAACTGCTTTATTTATTCCTTTTCCATTGCCCAGTAGTAGTATGACATCAACAAAGTGTTATCCATATTCCGTTACCTTTGTATAGGCATATAATTATCATGTTTTAATCTCGTAACTTCTCTTTGGGTAGACTGATTTCGATAAATCAAAAACCTAAACCTCCTCAGGACTCCTATAAATATATATATAGAAATAAGAAAATATATTAGTGTCTAACACCTTTATATTTTGAATTTATATTTTGAAGTTGAAGCACTCGTAGCGAAGTTTACTTAGCTGTTCTCAACCGATCAGTAAAGTTAAGCAACGTCGCGCGCGGTCAGGAGTTGGATGGGTGACCGCTAGTGACATTACTACTGAGCGTTTCCGTGCTTCGGAGGGCACGTTAAGCCGTCGGTCCCGGTTGTCGTCTTAGGATGGCAGTCGTTATAGCATGGTGGTAGGGCATTTTGCGAATGCCCGCCTGGCTAGCTACCACCCTCAAGTAGAAAGTCTGTCGCCAAGCACCTAACGGTGTGTTCCGGCAGCTGTGCTTGAGAGCCAGTACTTCTAGGTTAGCCTGAACAACATCTTCGACCACATCATCACTTACCAACAGGTGAGATAGTGGTCAACGGCTAACCTATCACTCATAAAAAAAAAAAAAAAAAAGGACTTGAAACATTTCGTAATAGTCATAAGAATGTGCGCATAGTCACGGAAATGCTATCATTACCGTGGTGTTGTCAGCAATTACAGCGGTGAGCGGAGTTAATAACCGATTTCCAAAAAAGGAGGAGGTTCTCATCCACACGTATATTTTTATCTATTTTATGTATGACCGCGCATAACTTTTAACAGAGTAGTCCGATTTTGATAATTCTTTTTTTTTATTAGAAAGGATATACCATTTAGGTGGGTCGATATAAATTTCATTAAAATCGGTTGAGTAGTTTATATGTTATACTTAGTTAACTAATTGAAAAATTTATTCGCCTACCTGGATGAATTAATGGTATTTGCTATTGTCGACGATGAACACTATTTTAGGCGAATTAATGTGTTAGAACTTCATGAGTTAGGCCGGCAGCTTCGTCAGTTACTATCTTCAGCTTTTGGCGTCGTGTCGTCGATTGAAAGCTCAATAGCTTCGGTACTGCTATAGGTGAACCCCATAAATATCTTATATTAGTAGGTAATAGATAATAAGAATATATTTGGGTTTGCATATTAGAGAGAGCACAATGGGGTACCTACTTTTCTTCCCGGACGAGTGATGTTGTGGGATAGCCACTATGCACGTGTATGAAGTCGTGGGAACTGAAGCCTTGTGACAACATAATTTGTGAACAAATACATAGATAAAATAAATAATTACCATTACGTCATATCAAATGGTTTGAATTTCCAAATATTGAACATACATTTACCTACATCTTAACGAGTCAGTATCGGCACCCGAATTCGGGCATATATATGAAATTCAATTGTTTCCATTACCTATGATGCGCAAGAAATGGTTGATGTATTCGAAAATACCGGATATGCCTATGATATGAACAAGATAGGAAAAAGGCCATGATCAATAAAAAAGCCAGTAAAATATTTTAAATTTTATTTCACTAGTGTAAACAAATTCTAACTACCTATTTATATGTTAATATAATTAAGCATTTATCTATGATTTCTTGATGGGATAAAAATACTGGAATTGTAAATCAATAGAACTAAAATAATGTACGTAATGAAAATATCTAATACTAGCTTTGCGGCCGCGACTCCGCCCGCGCGTATGTCGGTTATCGTTTTGCGCAGTTGGAAAGAATTACTATCCTGTCATAAAAATATACAGACGAATTAAGTACCTCCTTATTTTGAAGTCGGTAGAAAAATGGAACCGACTTCAACACTCAAATGTGTGTAATAACTGGTTGAAGTCAGTACCATGATGGTTAAAAAGTACCAACTATCACAATTTTGTACGCATACCGACTTCGACAAGTTATTTCACACATTTGAGTGTTGAAGTCGGTATCATTTTTTGGTAAACATTATTTTTCCCCCTTTTTAGTGACCCTTGCTACTTATGTGATCGATTGTCATTTACTGTCAATCACTATATCATCAAGATAGGAAAACATTTTTCAGTTATTGGAGTGTAACCCAAAAAAGGCTTTACTGATTTGGAGGAAATTTAAATGGGACCACACGGCAAGCATCAGCTTTCAAATAAAAAAAAATAATCAAAATTTAACATTTGGCACAAAAAGGTTTTTGTGCCCATTGCAGGAATGAACTGAGGCCAAAAAGTTATTTGGTGAAATTGGGCGCAGGTTAAAAGAAAAAACTGATGACTTCCGCTCCAGCTCGTTCCTGGTGCAGAGGAGGGCCATTGCCATTCAACGCGGAAACGCTGCAAGAGTTATGGGCACCTTTGCACCGGGAGCGATCAGGGGTGGGTTATTTGATTAGGCTAGTTTTAAGTTTTACTTAATTATTATTAATTATGTTTGTAGTAAATAAAATTGACTTATACTCTAGATGTGATAAAAAGATGATTTCACCCTGTTTGGCACTGTTTTGTTGCAGAAAGACATATATACGATAACATGCCCAATCTTTACCTATGCAGCATCAATTTCTAATAATTATTGTCCTTAGAATAGAAATATATGTTAAATAGTTACGAGAACTAATCAACCAGTTCAACTAATTGGACCAATCAATTCCAATCCTTTTATTTACTAGAAATAATATACTGGCAACAGAAACATCGTAATTAAATAATTTATTATACGAGAGATAGAGCCTATCACTTTTATAGGCATATGACGACGTGCGTATTGGGGACATTGCCATTAAATTTAGCGCAGGAGTCCATACTTTCAACACCATATAATGTATAATCATTATGTAATTTACTTTACCTTTCTGTATACACATTATGTTCAATTACAATCTAGTTCAATATTTGTATAACAGATATAATTGACATAAGAAAATTCACTGTAATTTGTTTTGTGTATCTAAATAAATGAAATAAATATTTCCGTCATTAAGAAAAAAATCCAAAAACTTAATTGACAAAAATATTTTATGTACTTATCAAACCTGCTCACAAAATTTCGTGAGAATCTGTTGAGAAATGCGACCTTTATAGAACAACCGGACATACGAAAGCATTATGTAGCAGAGACACTTCGCTTGAATTAAGTTCTCGCTCTGAAGAGTTCCGAGCGAGAACTTTACTACTTTTGATTAGTGTAGATATCAAATTCTTGTGTCAGGATGTTAGTAACAAAACTCCTCCGAAATGTCTTGACCGATTTCTATGAAATTTAGTGTGTATATTCAGTAGGTCTGAGAATAGGACGTAAACATTTTCCATACCCAACATTTTTTTTTTCAAACAATTATTGACAAAAAACTATTAATTTATCAACAATTTGGCATTAAAAATACATTCAACCCTAAATTTTCACCCTTCCACCACCAACACCTATTTTTCAATAGCTATTTTAGTAGGTACTTTAATATTTTTCTAGAAGATGACTCTATGTCTGCCTCCAAAATATCTTGTAGACATTTTAAATGCACATCTACTATGCATCTGCTAGACATGTCTTCTAGATGTCTGTTAGTAAATATATAAAAGATATCTTCTAGATGATCTACTATATATCTAAATGGAGGTAAGCAGATTGACCTCTATATATCTTCTAGATGACTTCCGAGTGCATAAAAGATATCTTCTAAACGTCTTATAGAAGGTATGCTGAATGTTTTCTAGACGTTTTCTATGTAGGTTGAGAGGATGTTAAAAATGAGATAAAATAATTTCAAGTTGATTAAATATAAAGCAGTTCGAGAATTATTGCTTATTTTATACCAATAAAATGTTTAGTTATTTCGCCCCGTAAACAGCACAGTGGGCCGGACTCCTGTCATTTTCACACTATAAGCTTTCTATCACTTCCTAAAGTTCAGGGTTAGTTAGTTTTATTTCCTTAAATTTTACTATCTTTACGGTCACAAATGTTTACGGATATCCAAAATAGCATAGCATCTTAATCACGATGAGGAGCAGCAAACTTGCAAGTAATTGTGAATGAAAGAATTAACGCAATACAAAATAAGGCTGTATTTTGTATTGAAAATATCAATGTATACTAAAAGATGTAGTTTAAAATTTATTAGGTAGGTAAGATAAGAAAAGGACAATGAATTCAAGAAATGTATCTTTGGTGTTTTGTTATTTTTATATGCGGTTATCGTTAATAGCGCTTCTTTCCTCTTCCTTTTTTACTTACTTACATAAAATAAGTTAGTCATTTTTATATGACTAACAATATATTCACTAGATATAATTTATATGGCAAAACATATAAATTATATCTAGTGAATATTACATACTATATACTAATAATATATACCGGGCCAGCTAGTATTGATATAAATAAAATGTCTATAAAATTTCTTATATTTTCTAAATTTACTTTACATTAAGTATAAATTTATACCTAATCCTTTTAAAAAGCCATTTACATATATTTACTAACACAAAATTCGTAAAGAATAAGAACAACTCTTAATTCCGTGTCACGGAACGTATATCTTCGTAAGAACGTAAAAGCCTTATACACACAGCACACTATAAAAGAACCAGTCTAAAAGACCCCTACAATCTAGAAAGGCGAACGGTGACAAAGGTTATTTTATGCTGGTACTGCGGGGAAATAGCCAAAACATTGCCCACGCAGTAGCACACATACACAAATACCTTAACACTTTCAAAGAAATACATACACACATACACATATTTCTGACACTCCGGGCACCCATGTTGCCATTTTTTAGAATATTCAGTTTTCGTATTTATCTAGGACACTGTGAACAATATATATTCAAACAAAAATCAAAAGAAACGAAAAAACAATCAAAAGGAATTGTTAATTAAATATTTTCCAATAACTTTGGAATATTTCTATGCTCCCACAGCTATTTTTCGTCAGTAAAAATCAAATAATGAAAACCATAAAAAGCTGCCCATTCACGCACTCAGTTTTACAGGGTTCATTCAATATTTTATATTATCTATGCAAGGTTCCACAGATAATATATGTCTGTCATTTACTGCGGGGAAATAGCTACTGCGAAAATAAACAAAACATTTAGACAATTTCACTATTGATGTATCCATCACTGTCAACTGTCACTTATGCTTACCATTTGAAGTTAGATTCGCTAAAAACGATCACACTCCCAAAAAGTTGTTCCACATGGGTCTTGGCGTTATTTTCGCCATAAACGCTACATCTAATGTCAAAAGTGACAGAAGTGGCAAATTTTAGTGGCATTCTTAGCGTTCTTATCCTAAATGGAACAGGGGATGACAGTTACAAACGATCACAGTGATCACAACCACAGACGCAGAATGTGATCAAAATTATCGAAATTAACGTTCTTAGCGACAAATAGAACATACCCTAGGTGAAGACAAAGTTACCCGAGTGCTGTCACAGAAAAAAAATGACCAGAAGAATCTCTCCGCAAAGACGTTTAATTATATAAGCAACTCTGCTACGACGCATTATAGATCAATTTAGAACGCACACCGCGTACATAATACAATTTTAATTAGCAGAATTCTATTTTACGAGGTATGTACCTACACGTGTATATACAAATACAAATAGTTTATTTCAAATATCTTAGCCTATAATATTTGCTTAAGTAACTTTAATATCTTATATTAATGTATTATGTACATACCTAGTTATGCCTTAAATTTGTTGAAAGTGTTTAAGACATCTTTTTGTAGGTGAAGTAATGTAGATACACAAAACTTTAAAGTGCACTTGAGACAGATTGTATCACTTCACTTCATAGTCACTTTCAATACAATACAATAACTGATGAGTTATTATAACAAATATAAACCTAAGTAGATAAATTTCGTATTATTTTAAGTAAGTACATAGAATTACTACAGGCTCGCAATATAAAATGCATATGTATAATGTTTTTTCGATCTAATTAGATACAAGCTTATTTGATGTGGATTAACTTTTTATTTATTTATAGCTGATAGGCTAGCATTTAAACACTGCCTATATTTTTTTATTTATAGCCGATAGGCTATCCATCGACCACTAACTCACCTGATGGTAAGTGATAATGTGGTCGTAGATGTTGTTCAGGCTAACTTACAATTACTGGCTCTTAACGACAGGTGCCGGAACATACTGTTAGGTGCTTAGCGACAGATTTCCTACTCAAGTAGCTAGCAAAGCGGGCAATCGCATAATGCCCAATTTCCATGATGTAACTAATTCCATCCTAAGACAACAACCGGGACGGATGGCTTAACGTGCCCTCCGAAGCACAGAAGTGCTCAGTAGTAATGTCACTAGTGGTTACCCATCCAAGTCGTGACCGCGGTGGACGTTGCTTAACTTAGCTAATTGGATAAGAACGGCTAAGCAAATTAATGTCTCCATTAAAATACAACTGACACACCAAGATATACAATGGGAAACTGAAAATAGTAATAAATGTTAACATTAGAAACCTATAGTTAGGCATACATTTCCTTACCTTTCGATGGCTTTTGGAAGTGTGAAAAACACGAGGTGTAAACCTTTGCTGTTATTTATGCAGCCAAATGCAATGCGGTATGAACTTGCCCGTATTTCAACCTACCTACTAGATACTAGTCTTATTATTTTCTGCTAGGTACGTATACAGACTAACAAATATGTTCCAACCCGCGGCAACCCACTGTTGAGTAAGCCCGTCTACACGAAGCCACTGATGTACTTGTAGCTTTGCACCTAAAGTGCGGGGTGCGCCAGGCCTGGAGGCCAAGTCTGTTAATCACATGTTCATATTCAGCATGGATTCATACAAGACCGAATTGGTAGTCTGCTGATCCCATATGAATCTATGATAAATCCCCAACTAACAAATTAATGTTTTATAATAGTCAATTTAACGTTTTACATTTTGAGTCTAGTTTTTAAGATTGGTCGTATAAACGTATAAATAACGCGAATTAGGCCCAAATTACACGACAATATTATTATCGTTTAGAAGTCAGCCAATGACCGTTGAACGTTGTATTCAAGTCATGTTGTGTGTGATGATACCCTTAAATGACCGCTTAGGTCACATAGCAGTTACAATGACGTTTCCAAATGACTGAAATTTTGTATAATGTCAAATAATACGACTCAACGACAACGGCTTTGTTTCGTGTGATATGCTCGCCGGTGTTTTTATAAAAATAAAACAAATAATAAACAGTCAAGCGCGTGTCAGGCCACGCGCAATTTAGGGTTCCGTAGTAGCATGTTATTATAATATATAACGATTTTGTTGTTATTTTTTATCTCTTCCACAATCTTCTTATCAAAGTTAAAATATAAGAATACGATTGCGGCCAAGTTATTATTTCAATTGTAGTTCGAAAATGCCTTTGTGACTTCTATAGGTAGGTACTCGAATGAAAACGCAACAATAGCGCAATTCAGAATCCGTTTGTACATTGCCATCTAGCGGCAGCTTTGTGGAACATAATAATATAAGTATTTTTTTATTGATCAACAAACAGTTTCACAATATTTTCTTGTAAAATAGTAGTCTTCTGAAATAGTGAGACCAACATCGTTGACCACAAATTTAGTAAACATTTTTTGTGAGTTAGACATAGGTAAAAGTACAAAATAAAGAAAAATAAAAATATATATTATAATAAATTATAAAAGGGCTATCACGCTATATATATGTATATACTTATATAGGTTATCAGTAATACATGTTATATGGTTTCCAGTCTTTGTGTTTAAACGAGCAGGGTGGCATTGAGTTGATTTACAAGGTACAACAAGGAGGATCATCACGAGTGATTAATGAGGCTACCTTCGAGCAGATTCAACAAAGACCTCCTAAAACAACTCACCTGCTCGTAAAATGGCTATACAATTGAAACTATGCTCTGGTTTATAAGTCGAGATCAAAATGTAAACATAGGTGTTAACCGTGCAAAAAAATTACAAGTACTTGGTAATTATACTAATTTTGCAAAGGGATGGAGCATTTAATGTAAAAAAATCATTTAATGCTATAATTTATTGCATCAGTATGAAACAATATAACACTTTTTAATGCGCGTACATATATACGCATATATTTAAGCCTGATAAAAATATTGTAAGATTTTTTTGTTTTTAATAGCCACACTTGCGGGATCGTCAACATTTTCCAGCTTGCGCCATTTTTGCTTATTCGTTCGTATTTGTTGTGTTCCTCGCCGATTGTTTTTCTTGTGGTTGTTGTTGTTGAATTTCGTTTTATGGTTTTTGTTGTTTATAGTTCTTGCCAGAGAGTTGTGTTGATTTTTTTTTATTGTTACGAAATTATTATTTTCGTCATATGGAGTCAAAATATGGAAATGTGGCCTCCGAAACACAGCCTGGAACAGGCCCTTCAACAACGAAACACTTATTTTATCCCGTTAAGAAACGTCTGCGCAAGTCTTTGAGTGCTTCTGAAAAGCTGATGGCTATGAACGCGTACAAGCACACGTTTTTGTTGTGGTCGAAGGACGAGCATTGGTCAGTAATAGTGTGCTAAGAAAACCACTGACATGTTGGGGATATCGTCAGTTTTAGTACGAAGGATTGTTAATTGTCAGAATATATTTGACATAGCTGCAATATTTGTGTATGACCAAATTTTTTTCATACTTTTATGTTTTGTTGACATGAGAATCGTACATTTTGGATGTTTGCATTTTAAAACCCCCAATTTGTAAAAACAAATCGAGGTATAGTACCACCAACTTAACTGTGCAGTTCGCGAGGGCGCTGCTGGTCAAGGAAATCAACTACAAACTGTCACAATTTGAAGGAATGTTGTAGTTCTGTTTTCTGCCACCTGAACAGATAAGTTGGTGGGACTGTAAATATGTTATACCTCGATTTTTTAATGATTTTTGATTATAACTTAACAGATCTTGTATTTTTATATATTGAATTTGGCATGGTAAGCATACTCTTGGTGACTGAGGTCTGAGTTTCCACTCTCAAGTCTCAATACTGTTCCTTCTTCCCCTGCAATAGGGTAGACTTAGCATGCGCATGCTGAATCTACAGAATGTAAGAATTTGTCTGCTGAGAAATATATGTATTAAATATTTTTTGTATTATCATTAACTCTTATCATGTTTTATAAAGTTGGCATTCGAGCTTGAATAGCTTTAAATTATTCTAATTCAAAATATTATTTTACTACAGCACCTATAAAACGATGACTTTAAAATTAGAAAGTTAAATAAAAATTATTAAAACTTACTTGAAAGTTAGTGTATTAATTTTTGGAAGTTTATAATTATGTACGCAGGTAGTTAAGATATGCGACACCAAACTGAGGAACTTTGTAATTTTTTAAGGCGTATATAAAATATACATATATAATCATCATATCAACCAAACGTCCACCTATGAACAAGGTTCCATAGGGCAGATTTGCCAAAATCCCCACAGTTAGCGGGCGTCTTGAGGATCGTAGTAGAAGTTGTCAGTTCTTAAGAAGGCGCTGCTTCCTACCTTCCGGCATTTTTTGTGGCCCTACAACCCATGGGATTCCGGGTTACAATGTTGCAAAATGACAAGTACTTAGTAATTAAACTAATATTGGAAACGGATGGAACATTTAATGTAAAAAATATATTTAATGCCATAATTTATTACATCAGTATCTAACAATATACCACTTTTTTAATTCGCGTGCATATTTACGCATATATTCAAGGCTGAAAAAAATTGTGTTAGATTTTTTTGTTTTTAATAGCCACACTTGCGGGATCGTCGAAATTTTCTAGCTTGCGCCAATTTTGCTTATTCGTTCGTATTTGTTGTGTTCCTCGTCGATTGTTTTTCTTGTTGTTGAATTTCTTGTTATTTTTTTGTTGTTTATAGTTGTTGTCAGAGAGCTGTGTTTAGTTTTTGTTTATTGTTACGAAAATATTATTTTCGTAATATGGAGGCTTTAGCCTCCGAAACACAGCCTGGACCGGGCCTTTCAACAACGGAACACGCATTTTCTTCCGATAAGAAACGTCCTCGCAAGTATTTGAGTGCTTCTTAAAAGCTGATGGTTATGTACGCGTACAAGCACATGTTTTTGTTGTGACCGAAGGACGAGCATTGGTCAGTAATGGAATGTGCTAAGAAAACCGCTGACATGTTGGGGATATCGTCAGTTTCAGACAGAAGGATTGTCCATTATCAGTTTTTTTTTTACTGGCGGTTTGCCTTTATTAACAAAATACTACGAACTATATACAACACTACAGTTACTACAATAAAAGCATTTGGACTCATAGGCAGTCCAAATGCTCTAGCCCACTACCAGTTGGCAGCGTGCCCAGCATGCTGGCAGCATTGCCCCGTTGAATTGCAATGCTTATTCTTTGAGCAAAATAGGTGCCAGCATTTTGATCACGCGTCGTATCGACCAAGCGCTCTGATAAGTTTTAGAAAATACGATGAGCTCCCGGTCCCCACGGACCCAACGTCTCTACACCAAACGGCTCAAATATGTAACCCATACTGAGGTTAGCATACTTGCGCCACTTGAGTTGCTCTGCCAAAGTAGCCGCGGCGCCAGAACTCACGTTGGCTTCAGAAAGATGTAACGGCGCTAAAGTGTCTACGCATGTAGCGTCCCACACTAAGGGCCGTCCTAACTTCCATGGAACTAGAGTCATGCCATCAGGTCTTTTACCATCGTCACGCATCAGACCGTTCGGTTCGAGAATAGCTGCAACATTGGCGCTGGTAAAAGCCCGGCGAATGATATCGTTAAGGCTGGCGTGGCGGGAAATACTTGACATAGCTGAAATATTTGTGTATGACCAAATGGTTTTTCTTACTTTTATGTTTTGTGGATATAAGAATCGTACATTTTGGATGTAAATGCAAGCAATTTGTAAAACCCCAATTTGTAAAAACAAATCAAGGTAAATATGTCTTATCTCGATTTTTTTTTTAACTCCACTTCAGATCTTGTTTTTTTATGTTATTGTGACGGGACATGCTCGAAGCCCACCCGATTGCATCACAAGTCACGAATTGCACTGCGCCCGTCACTTTGAGACAAAGTTGTTAAGTCTCATTGTGCCTGTAATTTCACTGGCTCTCAAAGACAGCTGCCGGAACACACTGTTAGGTGTTTGGCGACAGATTTTCTACTTGAGTGTGGTCGCTAGCTAGACTAGCATTCGCAAAATACCCTTCCACCATGCGGTGAAGCTCAAGCCCGCGGCGGGATTCGAACCATGGACCTGCTGCGCGGCAGTCCATAGCCACTGAGCCATCACTGCTTCAGAAGTCGTCAGTTCTTTAGAAGGCGCTGCTTCCTACCTTCCGGTACTTTTGTGGCCCAGAACCCATGGGATGTCGGGTTACAATGTTACCCCTATTTCTTCCCGTGGGTGTCAGCAGAGGCAGCTAAGGTAAATATAAAATGTATTATAGTTATGAAATTATTTTAATGTAATAAAATGTGTGAAACTTAGCGCAGCAAGGTGCGCCGCTACGGATTACGTATTGTACGGTTCACGTACATTTTGGTGACTGAGTGCGGCTGCGTCCGCTAATAATTTTATGTAAACTTTATTCAGTAATCAGTCTGCAATAAACCTCTGGTCCGTTAATACGTCTTTTACTGGATCATATCATATCATAATTTTATGTAAGGACATCAGCCCGTACACGTAAGAATATTTTTGAAGAAAAAATATTGAATACCACTGACCTATCAGGTTGACAATGACATATATTGACATTTCTTTGTTTACATTTTTGATCTCGAATCAAAAACCAGAGTATTGTTTCTATGGGTGCTTACCATTTGAAGTTATATTCGCTATAAACGATCACACTTCCAAAAAGTTGTTCCACTTGGCGTTATTTTCGCCATAAACGCTATGAGGCTACTGGAACAGTTTGAATTCCATACATCTAATGTCAAAAGTGACAGAAGTGGCATTCTTAGCGTTCTTATCCTAAATGGAACAGGGGAGAACAGTTACAAAGGATCACAGTGATCACAACCATAGACGCAGAACGTGATCAAAATTATCGAAAATAACGTTCTTAGCGTCAAATGGAATATACAGTTCGACCAACTTATCTGTTCAGGCGGCAGAAAAAAGAACTACAAAATTCCCACAAATTGTGACAGTTTGTAGTTGATTTCCTTGACCAATAGCGCCCTCGAGAACTGCACAGTTAAGTTGGTGGTACTATACCCTATTATAGGTGTTTTTTTTTTTTTTTTTTTTTTTTTTTAATTTAACGTGGCTTTGGATACTTGTCCTTGTGCCATCCCTATATGTGTGAAATGTTGCCATATGTAAGAAAAAATAATTATTTGTGGGATTTATGATAGATACATTTTTGATGATATAATACTATTACAGTAAATCTGGTCGTTAAAGTACAAATATATTGCACAATCAATTATTATTTTATATAATGGTTAACAATTTTTTTATAATATTCTTAACATAAACTATGTTCTCTAGGACAATAAATAATTGACTAAGGTCGTATTAGGTCACGTATATGGTAGGGTTTCGACGCAGGTGCCGTAGTTGGAAATAAAACTACCTGGCGGAAACTTTTTTAACCGATTTCAAAAATGGAGGTAATCAATACCGCCTATGTGTATGTAATATTGTCAGAACTTCACAGTTTTTGGATATGTACACTTATGAAATTGGCACAAATGTTTAGAAGCTAGTATAGACATTAGTCTAGTATTAACTAGCTTTAGATAGCCAGATAGTTAATTTATTGGTAAAACCATTTAAAAGTCAAAACGTTCATGTACACAAACATTTGATGCCCATGGTATAATTCTGAACTCCGATAAAAGCATTATAATGCATTATCAATCGCGGCAAGGCATTAATGGTAATGATACTTCTGAACAAAATATATTTTTAGGATACACAATAGACAACACAATTAGTCACAAAGCAAATATTGATCAAATTTGCAAGAAAATGGCGAGCGGTAATTACGCTCTCCTTGAACTTAAACCATTGTTAGATAAGAAATCGCTAATGTCCGTGTACTATGCATATATACATGCAATAATAAGATATTCCATTACTGTTTGGGGTAATGCTACAGAGGTAACAAGAGTTCTCAAATGTCAAAAACGTTCAATAAGAACAATTAATGGGCTGAAAAAGCGTAGCCCCGCAAGGGAGCACTTTAAGAAAGACAAAATTATGACAGTTGTTTCTCTTTACATCTATAATTGTTTATTAGAAATTCATGAGGATAGAGATATTCCAGAAAAACAAGAAAAAGTTTTACCTTAAAATCTGCGTAATAATGTAAAGTGAATTATAAATATAATGAAATTCGGGTTGTACCAAAAATCAGATAAGCTAAAGTACAGAAACAAGGTCATTATTCGAAAATACTAATTTATAATAAATTACTAAAAAGTGTGACCACCCTAAAATATAGTTTGTTCAACCTAAAACTTAAGAACTTTTTTGAAAACAATCCCTTCTACACATTAAAAGAATTTATGTCAATGCAGCTTGTAGAATCTTTGTTCTTAGGAAAAGTGCAAACGTGATAACTGTAAATTTTATTTAAGTAACTGTATTATGTATAAAAAATATGATAAATCAATTTTAATCAATTATTTTTAATTTAATATGATTAAGTAGTATAAATATGTATTAAATGTACCTTGACTTGCCTGTTAATAATTTACAAAAGGGCTAATAAAACTTCTTTATATCCTTATATCATTACAGCTTTTAAACATTTGTGCCAATTTCATATGCATAAATAAAAGTAATTTAAAGAAAGTAATCAGACTTTAAAATAATTAAATTAACCAATAAGTGATATGATAAGTGATATAAGACGAAAAACATCAAATGGGCATCTACATAAGTAGGTACATATACCAATTAATTTTTAGGTCTGTCAAGGACTTATCGATGATCGTTTAGGGCCTGGACGGCGATTCTCGTGCAGTGATATGAATATCATAGTAGATAAATATCGAGAAAACATGGCGAATATCGAGTCGTGTAGTTTTGTGTTATTCTCGCAATATCACTATCGATAAATATCAAGCCCTAGCGATCGACACGTAACATTGCGATTTCGGGATTATCATTATACTTTCTATACATGTGAATACAAGTTCATCTGTGGACATATTTTTATATCTACCACTCGCAAGAATAGCATTTTTGTGAAAAGTCGATATTTTTGGAATATTAATAGTCTATAGGTGACACGGGATAAATATCGAGAATCGATATATTTATCCCAATTTTGAGAATTGCCCCCCTGAGAGCAAACCTAAAAAATAGTTGATTTTGGTTGAGGTAGACAGTTATTTTGAAATACAATATTCCTTATTATTTATTTCTGCTATAAGATACAATAGCCTCTTAGATTTCCCTAATAATCATTAACTTTACAAAATTACAACTTTACGAGTAAAAAAAATTAAATTCATCTGCGGGATTCGAAACCGCGTCCATCCACCCCTATAGCCGGGGTATGCCCTGATCGCTTGAGCTAACATGACAATGGACGGGGGTTTAAATCCCGCACATCACAATTATATTTTCTCTTTTATTATATTTTTTTATATTACTTCAGAAAGTAAAGTGGCAATCTATTCTCATTATTTTGTAACAGGCAAGCGCGAGTTCGATGACCGCCTGGAAGGAAGCACTCGGTCCGTCATATTTGAGCTTAATTTTTTTTAATATTTGTGAAAATTATTGGTGAAATAGTGCTCATTTACGTGAAATAAAACAATACCACGTTTGCTTGCGTTTTTCAAGGACAGCAGTAAAAAGTGTAAGTAAAACTCGATTTAAATCTGTTCAGTCACAATGTATTCCAATTACGGCTTGTATAGAAAAGCAATGACGAAGCCGTTAGAGTAATCAGTAGAAAATAAATATTTGCCTACTAGCGCCGTTTTGATATCAATAAAAAAGCTTGCGCATTTATTGGTAAAGAAAACCACTCCTTACTATTCATTTCTACAAAACTGCGTAGGTAATTTGGGCGGTCCCAGGACGCCGCTGAATTATCATGAAATCATAGATTGATTCTCCTAGTAATCCATTTGGATAATCACTATTCTCGATTTGCGTTTACACTACTTACAACTTGTAGCCACTTGGCTATTTTCGGCGCTTATCAGCAGATAATCATCTAAAAGGTGAGGTTATGAAGGATGAATCACACTGTCCTTTACAAAGCTTCGTTTGAATAAATGCCGATGCCTTCTGTATTTTAATTAAGCGCCATTCAAATTAAATTGTTTGAAACTAAATAAGGTTGGTTAACTCCAATTCACCTGCCCCCCAGTCAATATGTATAAAATAGCAACATTTGAAGGAAGACAACCTGCTGGTGGTGGGATTATTTTTATCTGCTAGGCAAAAAACATGACACGACTGTGTACACATAATGACATGTACAGTCGCCTGCAATAAGAAGTGTACACATTGTCATTTTCAAAATTGTAGCAGAGTTCTGTTTTTCTCCATGTAATCAAAAGTACCTTAAATAACAAAATAGTCTGAATATATTTACTCATGTTATCGTTTACTTTGATTATTAATAACATAGCGATATCAAATTATGAAAATTATGAAGTGTATACTTCTTGCAG
Source organism: Plagodis pulveraria (assembly GCA_963890685.1). Classification (NCBI taxonomy): domain Eukaryota; kingdom Metazoa; phylum Arthropoda; class Insecta; order Lepidoptera; family Geometridae; genus Plagodis; species Plagodis pulveraria. Next base: position 5,026,138 of record OY982955.1, on the reverse strand, counting down.
GACATATAAATTACCATTTCAATAAAGGCAGAATAACAATTAAATGTACTTTTAATTGTATTCTTAACAATGTTAGGAGATCGATTATAGTTTTAGGGTTAGTTAGATCTATTAACAAGCAAGATTAGGGTATTTATACCAAAACATGCTACAGTTATAAATTTTATTATTTTCACTATTAAAATGTGGGCTCAGTTTTCCATTGCCTGATGTCGGGTTGAGGGTTGATATTTTTTTCACAGAAAGGTTACATTATTATAAGCACACACGCAAAGTTTCAAAATCAGAAAATGCGTAGTTATTGAGAAAAAAAATATTGAAAATTAATTATTTTGCAATATTAATGCTAATCCATAGGGATTGACAAATTTGTGGTAGCATAAATTATATAGAATTCTCGTCAATGAACATTTCGTTTTACGAACGGTTAAAGGCGTATTCCACTTGACGCTAATTTCGATATTGTCGATAATTTTGCGTTTATGGTTCCACATTTAATATGAACCATAGATACAAAATGTGGTAAAAATAATCGAAAATAACGGCGATAATAATTGGCGTGAAGTGGAATATGTTCGGTAACGTTTTATAATAAAAAAACAGGTTAGGTTAGGTTGAAACTGCGACAACACCACGCGCGAGCCGAGCGAGCGTAGCGAGCGTGCCGCGGCAGCGGCCGGCGAAGCGCTAAAAAATCTGTTACACATCCAACAAAATAATAAATTTGATCAGTGAAGTGTTACAAAAAGTGAGGTGATGATTTTACAAATATATGCATAACTCAAAAACTATGCATTACCTTGTAATAAAAGTGGTGGGAAAGGGAAGGGATGACCCTCCCCTTCCACTGCCCTCCTTAATGGCAATCGATTTTAAAATTATTATTTTAATTTTAATCCAGAAAATGAGGAAAATTTAAAATAAGTAAAAAAGGGGGGGGGATGCGGGACTTTTCCTTTGAAGAGGGGGGAGTGGTACCCCACCCCCCCTCTCCCCGTCCCCTATACCCCCTGGATTCGACGGACGTCAATGGAAAGTCGTACCAAAATGTGTTGATACATCATCAGTTTTCTTTGTTAGTTTAGTTTGTGAAACTATTTATGAATGTGGCAGACAAACTTTCATTTATTCATAATTACACATAGCTTGTGGTGACAGGAGTAGCATGGGTGTACCCAGTGGGGCAGGAGAGGGCAGCTACCCTTGGACTTTGTTCACCTATTGCCTAGTACATATCCACCTTGGTATTAGTGAAATTGTTTTTCTTTAGCCGAAAAGACTATGAGGAATTATTCAAATCTGCTCATGAAATAGCTGTAATTTTATATTAAGTGCTACATCTTCCACAGACTGCATGCATCCAACGATAGGTAAAAGGCTAATCATCTTTCTGGTTCATTAAGCGAGTATTTTTACTGCTTGCTATACTTGTCCTATTTGGGCTTCTCCTCATTCTCCTCGTTGTCCTCCGTATAAAAAGCATGGTTTAAATAGCCAGCGTTCGCTCTTTGCAAAAATGTATAAGGCATGCATTTATTTTATGCGTTAAGGAGTATTTTGTCATTTTAGACATAACGATGTGATTGAAAAAGTCTGCTTATCTCGCAATTTAACTTTCAACTTTCTATACAAACTTTGATACATCCCAAAAAATATTTGGGAATGCCTTATTCTACCATTGACAACAAAATATTTTTGCAGAACTTTGATGAAATACTTTATAACATAGTCTGTGAAATCAAGTATCACTATTGTTAACAAAAGGGCAAAACCTGAAATTTAGATATTTTATGAAGCGTGCTGGCTCAAAAATTTCTCTAATACATGAGACTGTAGCAGAAACTAAAACTTTTTCACATCCCACCAAGTGAGATCATGTAGAACACAATGAGTAGTGAACATAATATAATTTATTCGTTTCATATCCTAAAAACTAAGAAAATGGTGGCTGTGAATTTTAGACTATTTTTGATATATGATCTACCAATCATAACACACATTTTGGTACATAATGCACCATTTCCTCTATTTCAACAACAAATACTTAATGAAAACACTCATAACAATACACATATTGTATATTTTTTTAATTCAGTTCGTTTTGATGAGATACTTAATAGGTGAGTATGGTGCTCCTGGAATTGACCTGGTTTTCTCCAATAGACATTATATTTTCTTAATTAAAGTACATTTTCTGTAATACATGGCTGTCTGTTGTATACAATGGCTGTAATTTTACTATCAACTATATTTTCAATCCTATCATAGAGCCAACATGTCTGGAGAACCCGAGGTAGCGCACACACCCGAAGAAGAAACTGAAGAAGAAGAAATCAAGTCCTCATACAAACCTCCTCCAGAGAAGTCCATTGAGGAGATACTTGCTGCTGACCAGGAAGATGAATCATTAAGGAAGTACAAAGAAGCCTTACTTGGGCAGGCGCAGACTGGGACTGTTATTGTTGGTGAGGAAAATGCCCATTTTATCTATATTTAATTATTAGATTCAAGCTTTACCTTGTAGAAAATTAACAATACCAAAAAATATTATAATAAACTATCCTGAGCACATAAAACTCCTTAAAATGCTTCATGTTGGAGCAAAATACATCTACACTAATATTATTAAAAGAAAAGATTTGTATTTTTGTATGTAACATATAGACTTAAAATCTACTGGACCGATTTGAAAAATTCTTTCACCATTAGAGTCCTACATTATCCCTGACGTACTTAGGCTATAGAAAAAAAACATATATTGTTTTGATTTATTTATAAATACATGTGAGTATCCTTGCTCCCTTTTAAAAATAATTCCAGCCAGGTTAAGTGGTATCCCTGACATCAAGCTGGTGTGTTCTTCAACCATCGTATGGGGATGGAAAATGTAATGTAATCCGCAAAGCAGGCGTTGCAAACATTTATTTTTATTTATTTTTTTATTTAATTCACAAAATCCACAGATCTTAACAAAATTAACATAATCATATAGTGATATTTCTTACATCCAATGACGGATTTATTTTATATTAATAAGCTTAATTCATAGAGAGCAAAAGCAAAGGTATAATAAGGTAATATGAGGTAATATAAGGTAGGTATTCTAGAAATTCAATCAACATTTGTAAGAAATAATTGAATTGAAATGTCTCTGCTTAGGTTACGTAATGATACATATTTTAATAATAATAAGGTAACAAGGTTTTATTACAAGTTAGTATAGATGTTACCAAACTTTTTCTGTTGAATTATATGTTTTTATTTATCTAGTAAAAAACGTTTTGCCAAATTTACACAGTGTTTGCGTGTTGTGTGTTAAAGTGTGTGTATATGTATGTGTGTGTATATGTATGTGCGTGTATGTGTGTGGGTTTATGTTTTTGAGAGTATGTATGTGTGAGTTATGTATGTGATGAGAGAGGTAAATAAACTCACTTTAATCGTTAACTATTAAATTAATAACCAAATTTTTAAATAGCTGTTTACTACTGTTAAAAAGATCGATTGAACTAAATTTATTATTATAGCATTTCTGCGTTCTAATGACGATTGAGTTAGCTGAATAATTAGTATGTGATCTTGGAATATAGAACAAGCTAGTATGTCTAGTGCGGAACGTCGGAGAGTTGAGCTGCAAGAACAGTTCTGTAAGTTCCGTGCTGTCAATGTCGCCGTGGCATACTTTATGAAGAAATAGCATATCTAACAATGTGCGCCTGTCTTTCAGGGTCAATATATTATGATATTTACAAGAATCTTCATAGTTACTGCTCCTATGACGTATATGATAATTTAAACGTTTTATAAATTTGCATTGAATTTTTTCGATATCATGTACATAAGTTATGTATTGTGGAGACCAAACATTGCTGCAATACTCAAGAATACTCCTGACATATGCAAAATACATTAATAATAATTAAGCATTTGATATCGGAAAATGGTTTACTTGCTCTTAAAATGAAACCTAAGTTTTTGTATATTAAAATATAAAATAAACATAATATTAAAATTACAAATATATCCCCAGATTTTTTATTTGTCACAATTTATTTATGAGTTAACATTACTATCACTATTTTGAAATAATTTTGTTCTAGAAAGGTGCACATGGTTTTATCAATGTTATCAACTTGTTAAATAGATATCATATTGTGTTTTCATCATGGGGATTATCTTATCTCTATACCTGTTAGTAAACATGAAAATGGTGCCAAATTGGGACAAATTACTTGGCATTCCATGGATTCACCGTGCGGGTGCCGGGTCCATCGCGTTGCAGAGGAAGAGGCTAGAGGGGCCTGGGACTTGCAACCCAGGAGTAGGGTTAAGGGGCCCCTTTATGATATATCAATGCTCTCCTTCACCGCCCCCCCTTCAATCTTCCCCTTCAATTTTGTAATGTTTTTCATACAAGTTCAATCGGGAGCTGCAATCTGATTAAAATGACGAAGTTTAAGTCATAACAGCATCATCCCCAAAGGCAAAGACGGAGGTGTATACTCACTATGACAGGGGGAACCTATTTTCATCCAGTGATATATCTCAAAACTAGAAGTAATTTTTTTTTCATAATATGTGACCAAAACTATTTCTAAAACCCTAAATAACAATCGTGATTCCAGCCCAGATTTCTGCATGGTGGTAGTATTTTGTGAATTCCCACTTGTCTAGCTACCAGCCTCAAGTAGAAAATATGTTGCCAAGCACCTAACGGTATATTCCGGTACCTGTCATTGAGAGCCAGTAATTCTAGGCTAGCCTGCACAATATCGATGGTGATATGATTGATTCACCTGGACATGGTGTAAATGACATTTTATAATGAAAATCTTTCGCTTTCTACCATTACATTTACATTGTATGTGGTGTGCAAACGTAAAAAATGTTGTAACATCAGGGATGGAAATAAATGCTATCTTGTAAACTTCAGGACCGTGTTATAGTGCGCGCGGATCTAGTTGGCCGCGCCTTAAGTGGCAACAGGGGCGGGTTGCCTACTGCTCGCAACGTACACACGCACATTAGACAGTGATGACCAAAGCAAGCGCCCCCGCCTCTCCACCGCTCACATACCTAAGGCGCGGCCAACTAGTTCCGCGCGCACTATAGTTGACAGTTGGACTTTTCTTCGACTATTAGTACTCTCATGATTCTACTTCGAATAAGACACTACAACTGTACTGAACAAACAAGAGCCTTTTTCCTAGGCTTTTTACCACTATCTCACCTGATGGTGACTGATGATGTGGTCGAAAATGTTGTTCAGGATAACCTAGAATTGCTGGCTCTCAAGGACAGCTGCCATTTTTTTTTATGTTATTGTGACGGAACAAGCCCGAGGCCCACCTGATGTTAAGTGGACTAACCTCTGCCTATAACAGACGCATTTCGTCACCGACGAATTGCACTGTGCCCGTCACACTGAGACGTCCAGGTGTTAGGTCTCATTAGCCTGTAACTTTTCTGGCTCTCAAGGACTGCTGCTGTTAGGTGCTTGGCGACAGATTTTCTACTTGAGGGTGGTCGCTAGCCAGGTGGGCATTCACAAAATGCCCTTCCACCATGCAAATAAAAATATGATAAAAATAAGCTGTTTTAAATATATTTCCGTGGTCCGTGACAGCAATACGTACGCGAATTCGTGTATGCGCACCGCATTGAATGGTAACTCTTGCTAACGAGACGAGGGCATTTAACAATACATTATTCATAATGAGGTTACACATTTTATGTAAGTATGTAATGTAATTTGCCATGCAGGAGTTATTGCAAACATAAATATCATAGAACATATAATTAAAAAAATAATGAGGCTTTTTTTTATCAACAAGGTATAGTTACGATAAGCGCAGTTTTAGTAAAAAAAATGGACATAAAACAAAATTCCGCCTCTTCTAAATGTAAATTTAATTCTAGAATTGCTATATAGCATTCAAATAAATTAAAATCATGTCCCTACATACCTGTTTACTAGGCTCACTCAACAGTTAATTATTGATGTTTTTCACACATGCATAAAGATTATAAATTAACAGCCAAAACATTCAGATTTGGGATTGTATATGTCAAACCGGGTTACGAGTACATCAGTTTTTTTTATTCCTTATTGGTTAGCATTTGACCACTATCTCACCTGATGGTAAGTGATGATGTGGTCGAAGATGTTGTTCAGGCTAACCTGGAAGTACTGGCTCTCAAGGACAGCTGCCGGAACACACCGTTAGGTGCTTGGCGACAGATTTTCTACTTGAGGGTGGTAGCTAGCCAGGCGGGCATTCGGAAATGCCCTATAACGTGCCCTCCGAAGCACGGAAACGCTCAGTAGTAATGTCACTAGCTGTCACCCATCCAACACATGACCGCGCGCGACGTTGCTTAACTTTGCTGATCGGTTGAGAACAGCCAAGTAAACTTCGCTACGAGCGCTTCAATTATTTGACTTCAATTATTTCAATTATTCTTGTTCAATTCGCTTCCAAATCCAAGAAACGCAAAAAAACTATTTGAGTTATTTAAGTCAGTAATTTGTTTTTATAAACAATATTTTTTCTTGTACAGATGCGGGCGATCCTCGTAAGGTGATTGTGAAGAAGCTCGCCCTCTGCGTGGTTGGACGCGACGACCTAGAACTTGACCTGACTGGGGATATTACAGAGCTTAAAAAACAGGTCTGTGCATTGCCATCAGAAGTATTATAGACAGAAACCTGTTCATTCTACAATGTGTTCATTGCACTGAGAAAAACGACTTTGGAGCTTAAATCAAATTTGACCTTTTACCGTTGAATTCTAACTACGCAAGATGAATTCACAACTCTTAAGATGATTTTCAAAACGCAAAGCGAAATCAATAAAAATGTACCATGTTTTATAATAAACACAACCGTCAAAAAACGCCTTCCGTAAAGTATTTTCAGAATTTAACTTGTTATACGATAATAATTGCAGTATTGACTATAAAATATACCTTACTTTTATGTCGGTTTATATACGGTGATTATCACTTTAACGTACGACTTAATCAGCCTCATCAAAAAGTCAATATTTAAGAAAGACCACAAAATACACCTTAAATGAAGACGAAAAGAAACATTCGCCTTCACTGACCTCGTTTAACGCCTTCTAGTTGGAAGGCGTTTTTAAACGTATTTACGTTTGGTCGGTTTTTTACCTTCTACCATATAAATTGGCCGTCATTAGGGCGCTTTTGACTTTAGATTTTTCTCACTGTGTGTTTGGGCATTTTGCGAATACTCGTCTTCATACTACCATCAAGCAGAAAATCTTGTCGCCAAGTACCTGACAATATGTTCCAGCGACTGTTCTTGATGGCAACTAATTCTATGCTAGCCTGAACATAACATACAAACGCATTAACACTTATCATCAGGTAAGATAGAAGTCACAGGCTATCCTATCAGCAATAAGAAATAGTGTATGTTCTCCGAACAATTCTCTTAGCAATACCAGCTTCATGTCATATTATCACCACATATTACATTACCAATTAAGTAATTAGTTGCTAACAAAGTCTAAGTGAAATCACAGAAAAAATAGCGGAACTAATTTTATAAAGAAGAGAGATTTGATTGCTTGTTTGCCATTGAATAGGCTCTGAAACTACTGAATCGATTTGATAAATTCTATCACCATTAGGAACATAGGTGAATATTTAAAAAAAAATTAGGGATTCGTATGAAAAGTTCGATAATGTAACCCAACGTGTGACTGTGTATTGTTACAAATGTTTGTTGGCCTATCGCGGGTCGGAGCTCCTGGAAATCAATTTATTTTGCTTTCACAAAAAAAATACATCAAATATCGTTTACATGGAAGCTCTGACCCAATGTTTAATGACTATTTTTAGATATAAATCTTTTTATAAACATAAGAAAAAAAATTGAAAAAATAAAATAATGTATTCTATGATTCTATCTTAATAACCTGACGCAAAAAGAAGTGTGTGTATGTGTTAAAATTTATGTATATCGTTTTTTTATCAATACCGGTGCGAAGCCGGGGCGGGCCGCTAGTTACTAAATAAACTTATTTACTGAAGTCCGTTAGTAAATAAATGATTCTGATTTAGTTAGTAATCAATGTATGATTTCAATCAGATTGTGTTAGTAACAAATTACATAAATGAGCCACAATTTTATTAAAGGAAACGTTTCATATGCATATGCATCTCACCACAGACTTTGTACGGAAATGACTGACACGCGTTCTACTTTTCTGATCTAGAAAAGTTATATCAAGTACCTATACTATTGTTTGTTACAGATCATTTTCCTTGTATATTTCTATAAATTGTATAGTAGTAGAATATTTAATAAACCGCTGCCAGTTATATATAACAGCGTTGACGTCCACCGTTGAACAAAAGCCTCCCCGATTTGGGGGTTTTGTCATAATCCCCACGCTTGGCAGAAGTTTGGAGATTGCAGTTTAAGATGGCAGTTCTTTAGGAGGCTCTACTGACCACTTAATTTCTAGTGGTATCATTATTTAGTCGTAGAATATTCTAGTACATTACCTACTTGTTTTTGAGGTGTATTCCAGTCTGATACCACAGATCGGATCGGATCCCACACCTTTTATTAAATTCCGGTCTGATCCCACTCATTGTTTTATGGCCCTGACTAAGCAGTGATGGCCTAGTGGAAATGGCTATGGCCTATCGCCTTCTCGTAGAAAATCTGTTACAAGGGGTATAAATATGTGTCTATACTATTATTTCTGTTATATATATTTTTAGGGCTAACTTATTTAATCTTAAGTACTTGAAAGCCAGTAAATCTCTTTACAGTATTCGACCATATCATTAATTAAGTGAAATTGGGATCAAGATTATATTTTGTTAGCAAAAAAAATAACTAAAACCTAATATATAAGATATGAATAGATTCAGGCGTCACTTTGCGGAAATCCATATTATGCGTATTAGCGAGAAATTTCTCGATTCACGGTCGTGCGCTCGAAGGGTCAAGACCTGAGGATGCTTCGTGTAGAAGCGTAACGTGTCGAAAATTCTTCCTGTTTGGCTGCGTGGCGTTTGTGGCGTCACGTCGACTGAACAGGAAAATTAGGCGGAATTGTCACTAGATATATATTTTTGTATTCTTTCTAAACATCTAAGTATTTTTCTAAAATATTGAATTAATGTTTTCTTAAATAACTATATTTATTAAGTATTTGTTATTAAGAGCCCTTTTACATTATGCAGCCCTCTCACTCGCACTTTTACTCATAATTTCAAATAGCAACAATACGGTTTATATTTTTTAAAGTGTGGTCAATAATTATTTCGCTGCATGCAACTATAGATGTTCTCTACTAATTTTCATTTTGATATCTGTAATGGGGGATCCAAAACGCGTAATCCAAAACGCGTAATTTAGTTATTTTCAATTTTGGGCCTCTAATTCTAATTGGACTCAACATGTAACAAAGTAAAAATATGTTGAGAACATCTATAGTTGCATGCAGCGAAATAATGATTGACCACATTTTAAAAAATATAAACCATATTATATTGTGATTTTGTAATAAACCATATTGTTGCTATTTGAAATTATCTTTAAAAGTGCGAGTGAGAGGGCTGCATAATGTAAAAGCCTCTTAACTAAAACTTACTATACTTACATATGGACTTTAAACATCTCTATATATAGAAGTAGCTTTTTTAGACTTAAAATCTGTGGACAGCAGTGTACCATCTGCGCCGGCGCAGCCCGACGCCGTTCATCCAACGTGCTCATCATTTTATAAAATAAACAAACTGATACTGTTCCGTTTGGGTTATAATTAATCGTTCTGTTTAGAAATTTCATAGGCATGCACATGCGCACGCTAAATTAGTCGCGCTGGATTGGGAACAAACAGGCAGCGCTCCTGTGACGTTTTTCGAAACTTTCAACCAAAACTCGTACAGAAAACTTTGTTTCTCTTCCCATCTTTCTCATTCATCTTCTCGCGGGTGTAGTAAGTCTGAGAAACTGGACTGCCGCGCAGCAGGTTCATGGTTCGAATCTCGCCGCGGGCTTGAGCTTCACCGCATGGTGGAAGGACATTTTGTGAATGCCCGCCTGGCTAGCGACAACCCTCCAGTAGAAAATCTGTCGCCAGCACCTAACGGTGTGTTCCGGCTGTCTTCTAGGCAATTCTAGGTTAAGCCTGTTAACACCTTCGACCACATCATCACTTGTGAGATTGTGGTCAAAGGCTTACTATTTTTATGCAATAAAAAAAATACTGCTATATTACATCGCGGTCACCGAGACGCCTGCCAAGCGTGGCCATTATTGCAAACCCCTTGTGTTCATTAGTGGACAATCCGACTGATACAGTACTATATGTTTCAATTTAATGAAATAAACACACACGATTACTTTGTACAAAGCGCAAGGAAGGTCTTGTGTTGAGTACTGCTCTCACCTCTGGGACGGCTCTGCCAAATACTGGCTTGAGGCACTTGAGTCCATTGAGAGGTGCGCCAAGAGGCATCGCCAGCGACTTTCTGGGAGAGTCTCGGCTGCAAAGCCCCGAGCACCACCGTAAAGTCGCTTGTCTATCGGTCTTTTACCGGATACATTTCGGTGAATGTGCACAATAACTGCACGACTTGGTTCCGCCCTCACCCATCCATCGGACGTCCAGACAAACGGAGAGGCGCCATCCGTAAATAGTTGATATTCCCAGGACTCGTACGAAGCGCTTCGCTTCCACTTTTCTCGTGCGTACTGCGAAGGAGTGGAACATCTACCGTCGTCAGTTTTTCCCGATGGATACAATATGGGTGTCTTCAAATCGAGAGTAAATAGGTTTCGGCTAGGTACGCGTGCTCCATCTTAGACCACATCAATGCTTAACGTCAGGCAGGGTGTGGTAAAATGCGAACTCATTTTAAATTAAAAAAAATATTTTTATTTTACCTTGAACAAGTTTAGTGAACATAATGAAACCCTTTGTCTGTACATTCCACATTTATTAATATGCACACAACTCAACTCCTGTCATTTTCCTGTTTAATATTTTCCTGTTTAGATATTATCTATACAGGAAATTGAGAAAAAATATATGTACGGCTAGCTATTATGCCATTGACGATGATGATGCATTACACTTCCCGGCTTTAGAGTATACGGATTGTTACATATCTTCCTCTTAGGGCCTGTTTCAGAATGTTCGAGTAAGTTCCGGTTATAGTACCCAGAACATATTTAATAAATCAAACACTATCTTTGCGTTTCACAGTCATCGATTTAGCCTATCCATCGTACTGTGTACTAGGAATAATTATCAATTAGAAATAAGGACTCGGGAGCTCAATCACACACAAGACGTTGGCAGTAACTAACTTTTATTTTCTCCTTGTACACAACTACCCTACGTACCAGGGTACCCAAAATATACTACACATCGGTTAAAGCTTGAAACGCGCTGCATGTTAACTGTTATTTTTATCATTCAGTTATTTTATGTCCTGGGCATAAAATAACTGAATTATTTTATGGCTGTTACGGCTGCGTATCTACTTGAGATGTCTCCGAAAAATAAAGCACCCATTGGGCATCATACCACTACTCAAGTAGGAGAAATTGTGTAGCACATTAAGTCCACAACTATTAGGTCATTAGCAGTAAGGTACCGGATATCCTACCAACAAAAGCATTACCAAGGACGGTTGTCGTCAGACAGGCTCCTGCCCATAAAACCGAAGCCTAAACTTTTTACAATATGTTTATATGGTTCATATTTTTTTTATTGCTTTAGAAAACAAATAGTATCGAAACTTTTTACATTATATTGAAAGGAAAATATAGAAGTTATCGGAATATATCTAATAAAGTCATTAAAAACGTTAAGTTTCTTTATATCGCACAGGAGTCATATTTTCTTCTGCAAAATTTACTAATTGTTTTCAAGTTCCACGTATGTAAGTGAGTTTCTTTATTCTACCTTAACTTCTAAACGGCTTAACCGCGCAACTGACATTAGGTACTTAAAAAATAAATAAACTGGTGGATTTTAGATTTTATATTTTTACGCCTTATTATGAAATAAAAAAAAAATCCATACCCATCGAGTGGGATATAAAAAATGAAGGGCTTTAAGGAACGATTCCACAATGAATTATATATAACTTGAAAACATTGTTTTGTTTTCAATTATACACCTATTTTATAAGTAAAAAACCCTACTGATAAATATTTATTTTCGCTAAACTTTTTATCGTAATCGAAGCAGCACAGGTCATAACCGTATGCAGTTTCGTAGTTAAGACTGGAGGGAAGTCTCGAATTTTCATACAAAAAGAGAAAACTCTTGCACCCTCCTAAACAATCACCGATTTTGATGATTTTTGGAAATATTATAGATGTTATCAATATCCAGGTTTATAGGTTTTTATTTTTATCATTATACGACAGGAATTTGAACTAAATGGGTATTTAAATACCGATATTTTCTCAAAACTTGTATCTCTAGTTTGTGAATTATTTATATGAAAAAGAATGATAAATAAAGAAAAAGGAAAACCTATAAACCTAGTTCATCCTATCAGTTATAATATAAGACCAAAATTTTTACTTTCGATTAATATTTACTATAGGAGAAAAGTTTTCTCCCAGAACGCAAATTATGCGCAAATTTTAAGTCAAAACTTGAAGAAGCTGCAGTTGTCCTTATCTCACTATTCTGTTCGGGCGTTTAGCGGCGAGACAGCATCACTTTGTTAAAATACCTATTTTTCTGTAGGAGCTTCTCATCCCGTTCGTCTTAAATGACATCTAGATATACACACCGAATATAGCATCACAAAGACGTTCAAGCGAGCCCATTTATTATTATTTTAAACTTACAAAGATAATACCATTGATTTCGCACGCAGTACGTATTGTTATAGTAAACTTAAAACTTCACATGAAAAAGAGAAAACTCTTGCACCCTCCTAAACAATCACCGATTTTGATGATTTTTGGAAATATTATAGATGTTATCAATATCCAGGTTTATAGGTTTTTATTTTTATCATTATACGACAGGAATTTGAACTAAATGGGTATTTAAATACCGATATTTTCTCAAAACTTGTATCTCTAGTTTGTGAATTATTTATATGAAAAAGAATGATAAATAAAGAAAAAGGAAAACCTATAAACCTAGTTCATCCTATCAGTTATAATATAAGACCAAAATTTTTACTTTCGATTAATATTTACTATAGGAGAAAAGTTTTCTCCCAGAACGCAAATTATGCGCAAATTTTAAGTCAAAACTTGAAGAAGCTGCAGTTGTCCTTATCTCACTATTCTGTTCGGGCGTTTAGCGGCGAGACAGCATCACTTTGTTAAAATACCTATTTTTCTGTAGGAGCTTCTCATCCCGTTCGTCTTAAATGACATCTAGATATACACACCGAATATAGCATCACAAAGACGTTCAAGCGAGCCCATTTATTATTATTTTAAACTTACAAAGATAATACCATTGATTTCGCACGCAGTACGTATTGTTATAGTAAACTTAAAACTTCACATGAGAGCAGGCTGCACGCATTGAAGCATGTTAGTTGTACGATAGAGACAGCAGTAGTAGGTATTCTGTGATACAGAGTACTATGTGAAAATTATTGTTTCACGACGGTCATGGTACGAATATCAGTATTATTATTTTAAGCTTGAAATAATGACGTTTATTTTTCATAATAGCTTCTTGGTGGTAGGATTTGGATCCCGGACGATTTAAACGCCTGCCCGCTCGCGTCGTGCGGCGTTATTCGTTATCAGGACGAGCCTGCAAGGCAGACACATGTTTGCGTCTTGTCGCACATGTTTGGGTCGCACGTGCCTGTTTCGGTGCAGCATCTTATTTTATAATAATATTATATTTTAGCACATAAGCTTATCTTAGAAATAAAGTTGCAAAATAAGTAGTCCACGTACGTTTTGTGAACGTACGTACATGATCATCATCAATAAGCATAACGTCCACTCTTTGAATAAAGGCCTCCTCTATTGGAGAGGGTTTGCAAAGCGTCTTGGAGATCGTTGTATAGTAGCTTCAAAGTAGCATACGCGCTGTAAAGCCTCTGCAGACTTATACCAACTCAACATACATAATGCCTTAAGTAATATGTGATATGCAATGATTCACCGCATCGGTTACCCTTTCCGGGTGACCTGATTGCGTTCACCATACTGTGTTTGTTGAATAGTCTGCTCTTTGATGTGAAATGCTTCGATTATAATATTAGCATATAAAATTAAGCATGAGATGTATATATCTTTTACATATGTGCTGTATGGTGTACTGAATGTGTGTATTTTTTGGGAAATAAATTATTATTATTATTATTATAAAAAGGGAAAGTTGAACATAATCTACCACAGAATAAAAAAATACCCTAGTAGTAGTCAAACCAACGATATCCCATATGTAACATGATATATATATTCTGTAAAAATATTCAATTATCCTCATATACGTTTTTAATATGCGTTCCTAATCGAATTACATTTTTTAAATTAAAATTGTGATATCGTCGTTGTTTCCGTGATCCGCACCGAAACTTTATACATACCTAATATAAGTATCCGTATCCTAATAGGTTCTATTTTTTTTTATTTATACCTTGTTGCTATATTGACGAAGTCGCTGCGCCCCGCTTTGCTTATAGAATAGCTAGGTGCCATATAAATATAAGTTTTTCTTTCAGAATGATTTTAAATCAGTACCCGTGTAGTATTTAATTTGATAAAATAATATCAGCGTTGTAGATCTCATAGCCTGTGAGTGTAATGAAAGTGACAGTGACATGTCGAATCTGTAACGGTCCCTTTTTTCTACTAAATCCCAGGGGCCCAACTTCTACACTTAATTTTTTTTTTATTGAACCTCAACTTCATTTTTTTAAATTTTACAAATAATTGGAGCTTAACATAAAACATGGTAAATTTAAGGTTAAGATAAATTTAGTAATTTAGATATGGGACTTGTCTAACAGGATGCCCAAAAGCGCTTTGCGGACGTAACGTCTTTTTTTCATTTTAATATTTTTGTAGTACAACGTAAATTGAATTATAGGTGTCGCTTCTTCCTCATACGATGGTTATAGAATGAGAGGAAAAATTAGAGTTATGAATCATTATCATGTTAGCTCAGTCGGTCAGAGCATACCCCCATAGGGGTGGATGACGCGAGTTCGTATCCCGCACATGACTACAAATTTTTCCTCACGTAAATTTGTAATCTTGTCTTTTTTCATTCGCAAATAGTCATGCGCGCACGCTTGATCAAAAAGGTCTGTACAAGAAAATTAAAACTGGCTAAGAACGAGTCGGGCATATATCATTTAGGGTTCCGCATCTATGAATTTCTAATCCCATATGCGTCTTTCGGTCGTCCTTCGACTTAAAATATCTAATATACGACGAAATATTTGTAGTAATATTGTAGACAAAGAGTAGCAGAAGCTCTATTTTCCCCTTAACCTTGACCCTGAAAACTTTCCCTAATAATTTTCACATCAGGCACGCCAGTCACGTGCTCTGTTCCATTCCTTTCGTCCTTTCTGAATCCCTTGCTTGTAAAATATCAAAAAAAATTTCTTCTTTGGGCATTATTTATGCAGATTGCACTTTTAATATAAAAAAATATATAATTGGTTATTGCACAAAAGTACTACTAAAGCATTGTCTTCAGAATTGTCTATCAAAATCCACAATGAATACAAGACAGTTATTTATTGAATCCATAAGTTTTTAGCCATACGTATTATATATATACGTTTTTAGGCATATTTTTAAATGTGAGTTTATTTTTAACATGAATTATATGATAACATGTTATCAAATTGTACAACTGGCCTTAAACCCTAAGCTCCTTTTGATTGATATCACTTGGGTATTGCAGTAGGTACGTGTTATCAATGATTATGGATGAGTGCATACTTAACAATTTTAGACTAGTTTTAATTAGGGCTAACAAAGCGAGCCCTATCTCTACTCCCACCACTTTAACATCTTGTGGCCCTTTTTACTGAAAATCTATCACGTCTATAGATTTGTGCTTTAAAATAGTAATTTAAATTCATATCTAGATGTGTTACCTGTCAAAAAATATTTTATACTATCTGTTATAAAACTAAAGAGTTTACATCGCTGCAATAGAACTAACCTTCATGCACTAATACATCGTAGTTAATCTCCTTAATACTAGATGATACCACTAGAATCAGGTTTCAAAATAAACGCGAGCCCTCACAAAAGCTCAGTTTTTTGCTAGTAAAATGGTAGGCTCAATGTTGTCTTTAAAATCTTATATCTATTAACATAACAAAATTAGTTCCTAAAGTTTTGCGATCGCTGTCACAATTGAAGCAATGATAGTGACTGCCGTCCTTGGTTCGATCCCCACCGCCGGCTCGAGCTACACCGCATGGCGGCAGTGAATTTTGTGAACGCTCGGCCTGGCTTGTAGGGCTTGCTCGGCTTGGCAGGGTTGTAGCTACCCTCAAGTAGATAGGTAATCGGTCGTCTAACACTTTTGTGTTCCGCCAGCAGTCCTTGAGAGCCAGAAAATTAAACTACAGGCACATGAGACTTAACAACTGTATATCTCAGGGTAATCAAGCGACGGCGTCGTGTGTCGGGTCGCCCTCTTCCCTCACAAATGGTTGAGGAGGACGATGGCTGGCACGCGAGTCAACTCGTGAACGAGTGCTGCTTGAAGATCAAATATTACATATTACAATATAGTTACAGTATTAACAACGTTAATAGAGGTACATACAGTTATTTTAGCTAGTGAAACAAGTGTGAGTCTAGAAACAGTGCAAAAATCCGCAAAATTAAATAAGTGGAATTCAAATTCACCCACATTTAATATCTCGTGAGTGAACGTAAACAGTGTCGAGTGCCAAGTGCATGACTCATGCATAACGTCTTTTACTAGACATAAAATTGTATTTGTCGTTGTTTATGTTGAGCACTTTCGCACTTCGTAATAACGCTTCTGTAGCGCAGTGATTACGGTGGCCGCTCTGCGATCTAGAGGGTCGAGTTCAAGTCCGCACACCAGGTGTTTAGTTTTGCATCAGTTTTTAATTTTAATTTTTAATTTTTTTTTGTTTAAATCATAATAACCGATAAAATTTTAAATAAATGGATAATAAAATGACTTCCAAGAAAATCTGCTATAAATGCAAAAAAAATATAAAAAATAAGGAATTGCTTTGCTGCTCAACTTGCAACAATGTATACGATATAAATTGTGCACAAGTGTCGAGTACCAGGTTTTACATTATGGAAAAATCTAAAAAAGACAGCTGGAAATGCTACAATTGCTATAATTCCAAAGAAAAATTACCAGTCGCAAGTACTAGCACATTCACTCCCTCGTCTAACGTTACAAGACGAAAAGCAATGTACAAAACAATCCCGACTACACCTCTACACAAATCTGAGGAAAGCGAATCCACCAGTTCTGAAGATGATTCACATAGTTTACCGGACATGACTTTACTACAAAATGAAGGGAAAGAGGAGTACATAAAAGAAATAACACATTTAAAATTAGAATTAGAGAAAGCACATAACGAAATAGAAAATTTAAATATGGAAAATACGGATTTAAAAAAACAAATTGTGGAAAAAGACACGTTAACTACTAAGTGGAAGAAGCTATTCACAGAAGCAATGAGTACGCCTAAACGGAGAAGTTCAATCTCATTTCCTAAGAAAGACAGCACCGAAAAAAAAGTAAATAAACCTTTTCAACAAGGACGGTCATTAGAATTAGATGAAGCTAACTGTAGTATACAGAAACGAATGTTTTTGAATGAAAAATCAAATAAAACTACGATAGGTGACAAAACTATTGCAATGGATTGTAAAGAAAATAATAATATTCATCAAATAACTCAGAATAATAATATCCATCAAATAACTCAGAATGAGGAATCACAGCCAAAGGCTAGAAAATTATTAATTTTTTCGGATAGTATTGGACAAGGAATAGCGAAAAAGATTATCGAAAACACGGATTACCAAGTGCAAAACAAATGCAAACCAGACGCAGGATTTCAAAAAATCTTAGAAAACTTTGAAGATGAAGCTAAACACTTAGAAGAAAATGATACTATGGCAATATTAATTACAAAATATGAAAATTCTCTGTACTTCGACAATCAAAAATATGTTAAGTTATTAAGTACTATTATAAGAAAACCAGATAGAAAATTTAATGTCATAATCACAGGTCTACGTTATAATGGTAAGCATGATCGTGATATTTACCATACCAATGATTTGATAGCCAATATGTCTCAGGTGAATGAAAATGTCAAATATCTAGACCCAAATATGACAGATAAAAATGTAAAATACAATAACTACATATCAATTAAAAACCTCGTTACTGAAAATGTAATAGCTTGCTTGAACCGCAGATTTCAAGGTTCATCTTCTCTACGTTTTATCAAATGCCAACAGGAATTAATTGCTGCCAAACGGAATAAAGACACAAATTTTCAAAAAACACAGGTGCTGATACCGGAACCATAATCCTCCACGCCAACGTTAGAAGCATGCACAATAAATATTTAGAAATCGAAAACTTAGCCAATGAACAAAA